>JAKEPQ010001005.1:15360000-20360000 GCA_024500445.1 Entomyzon cyanotis
TGCACTTCATGATATTCCACTTCTAAGGCTATCATTTGAGAAAAAAGAAATAATTTTTTAAAAAGTATGAATAGTATAAAAGATGCTTTCAATTTAATGGGTAAGTATTTTAGGTTAATTTTTCTGTACTTCACTGTCATATTTACAGGTATCTTTTGACCACATTAATATTACTTTATTGTGAATTTACATAATTTTAAAATCTTTGTATTAACAGCATTGATCTTACATCCATTCTTTCTCATTAATTGCTTCAGAAAGCCCTAATATTAGTTATTATTATTACCAAATATTAGAAGCGACAATAATCTCTAGAGAACATTTTGACAGAAACACCAAAAGGTAAAAATCCTTTACCTTGTTCTAAAGTTTGCAGGACTTAAATAGGCTATTTTATTTATCTGATGCTATTATCTGTACACATGAATCAGATACTAAGAAATTATATATAATTCACTTTATATACCTATATGCATATATATATATAATATTTCATGCATAAAGCATGCAGTCCATTTGACTAAAAATGGGCTAAAAGTGTTTAAAAATACATGTTATTAGTTTGTTTACAAAATAGTAACTAATGAAATAATGAAATCATATTTCTAAATAGTGCTAATGCATCCAATGTTTTCATGAATATATTTAGGGTTCATTTGTGCAAACATGGTAAATTTACTGACAGAAGTAGTCAAATTTAAGTCAACTGATATTTTGGCAAATTGAATTATTAATTTGCATACATTTTCTGGAACAGGTTCTTACATTTGTAATAACAAATTTAAACTTTCACTTTGCAATCAGATCTAATGCAAAAAGATTCATTTCAAGTCTACAAGGCTCTCTCTGGGACCTATTTAAAAATCCTTACATTTAAAACTCATCCTTACTTTTTTTTTATATATATAAAGGTCATTTCCTAGAGCACTTAAAAATATTACTCAAAGAAGTCATTCTCAAGAAAAACATTATTTAATGTTTTAAATAGTTAAAGAATTTTAATATTGTTTTATCAATGAATATAAAGATTTACTCTGACCTAGCACAGACATGCACACTGATGAAAAAGATCTCTTCCAACTAGTTAAATTACAATTCCCCTATAGAATGTAAAAGAGGAAAAAAATGTCACTGTTAAATTTTCAGTTCTTTGTTAATATAAACATTAAAAATCATAGGATTCTGGAAGGACAAGTAGCTTAGATTAGTGATTTTTCATTTTTTACATAATGGTTCTACTCAGAAGTAATTTGCTTTACTAGAATGCTGTAAAGTTCTCTCTCAGCTCTGATGTACTGTATAAAACATTTCTTAACTCATTAATGTCAAATATAAATTAGTTTTATATTGGAATTTTAACAAACCAGACTCCACAGGCAACATAAAAAGCTAGACTATTGTCAGAAATGGTGTAAAGCCGAATGCAAATTTAACCCAGGTATCATTTATCATAAAAGACATACAGACATAAAAAAAGACACATTGCACTTTCTTGGATGTCCTGAAAATATTGCTGAATAGTATGTAACACTATTAGTAACTGGAATTTTGAAAACAAACAAACAAACAAACAAACAGAAATTAAAAAACCCAACTGTTTTAATTGAGCCAAGATGAGGTGATTGCACCCATCTTATTAAAATATTTTTCTTAGCTATAACAGTTCTGGACTATGACTAATATGCAGTGTTGGAGTGTCCTGAATATGATTTTTCCCCATGTATATCCTTTGAATATCTGAGCAAGCATGTTGTATTGTATTAATATCATAATTCAAAGGGAAATTTATTAAGCCTCCCCCCTCCCAGTATTCCCATCATAGCTAAAAGTTGCAAATTCTATATGGCAGAGCCTAGACAGTAATATCAAATTTTAATAACAATTTCTCTTCTTCAGTCAGTGCTATACTGAAGAAAAGCATAAATTGCTGTGACTGACCGTTAGTTGTTAGAGAAGCAATCTGACTTCTCCACACCCTTATTTCAGTGTATCTGCTCTGTCCCTCAGCTGTATTAATGATAGCATGAAAGGTCACATGATAAACGAGTGACAAAAATATCAAAACATATTAGCCTGTAGCTTTGTTATCAGTGTATGGCAGAGATGACAGAAAATTGTATTTTTCCCCTGAATAATTTTGTGTTACATTTTGCTGGCTAGGCAGAGTGAATTAGGGAGAAATTTCTGCCTCTGACTGTTTGTCTCTTTTTCTGACATACTTGAAGTAATAATATACATTAATAATAGGGAGTAGGCACAGGGAAGAGGTAAAAATTCAGGGGCAGACTGTCTGTTTCAATCCTACAAGGTGCTATCCTTGTTTCTTTTGCAATACAAATTTTGTTGAAAAATATGCACAGCATTGCATGTTATTAACGCTACTGATAATGATCTGCTGTATGTTATGGATATAACAACAGGAAGATTCATAAAAAAGAGAAAGAGAAAAATAACTTTAAAGCAATGAGGTTATGTTTCCACCCAGCTGTATTTCTCACCAGTACAAATGCACATACTTACTAATTAAATAAAGGCAAGCACCAACAATGCTCATTGTGACAGAGACCTAGTAATTACGAATTAGAGACAGATATTACTCCTGCTGGTTTAAAGGCTGGCAGCAGTTGCAGTCCCTGGGGAGATGAGGTTAGCAATCTTTGAAAGAGAAAATAGAAATTGGCAGGAGCTTAATATCTTATGGCCTATCAGTCTCCATGGTCAGGCCATATCCAAGTTCCCTTGCTGCTGGCAAACAGCATCAGTGGCAACTCAGTCCTTAAGCTCCAAGCAGATCAAAAGCTATTGAATAGAACTGTTCTGAAAGACACAACGAGAGGATCACAAGCACAACATGAAAAGTTATATAATTAAAACCTTAATAAACTGATAACATATACATATAGATGGAGTATTAGTGATGTACTGCAACACATGTGTAGTATGAATAAAAATGAGGGTGCACTGCTTTCACTGCTTCAGTGAGCAGCAGTGGAAAGAAACAGTTTTTGAGTCTTTACCAAAATTTAAAACTGATTTTTAGAAACTTTCTCAAATACTTTGTTGACTTTTTATTTTCACTATTATTCACTTACATGCAATTCCATATTTCTAATTTTCTTCTGAGAAAAGAACTGCAGAAATACCTCTGAAACAAAAAAAGTTCTTGCAGTATTTATGATTTGATTCATGGAAGACAATACCAGAAATCTCATGAGAGCAATGTTCTCACATGAGATTTCTAACCAGTTTTACAGACCAAAACAATCTGAATAGTTTGAATCTATTCCCAAACTCCAAACTTTTGAGATATGTATCTTATCACAAATGCCTTGTTATACTGTACAGAAACTGTGGCGTGAAATAAGAGAGTATGCTATATCCATCAGGAACTGTGAGTGAGTAAGGAGGTAGTAAAGCCTGGAATTCTATCTGAATTGTCCAATTTATAGGTCAGTCTTTTTGTCTTTTTCTTCTTTCTTTTTAAACATATATATACGTATATTTGTAAATATGTGTACAACTCTGTAAAGAACCTCTGCTATTATTTACCTACAAAAATAAATATCTATTAGTAAAGGCACGGTACAAACAGATGAGAAGAACCAACCTTTCCCCCAAAGAACTTACAGCTTAAATAATTCTTATTTGTGTTTTCAATGTTATACCTTGCAATATTTTCGAGAGAGTGACTATGGATAGGAAAACACCCCCCACCACATGGCCCCAAATATCTCTCCATCCTGCAATACATGATGCTTTTTCAGGTAGAGTTCAAGCTCCTTTTCTCTTTCTTTTGACATACCTCACACTGTTTGTCAATATTCATATTAAGCCAAATATCATTGTTACAAGATCCAATTCAAGTTTTATACTTACAGTTAATCAAAAGCCAGGGTTCTGCTTGGGATATCTCAATAAGTCTATATTCAACTTCTTTGTGTTCTTCTACCATCTCTCTCACATCCTTCCCCGAGGATATAGCTGGTTTGATTAATTTAAATTAGCAGAATATTTTCTTTCTTTACTAGACTGGTTTCACTCTTCTGCATCTCCTGAGTTTCTCTCTCTCTTTCCACACATATATGTATCTTCTTGATTTATATTAATTACTTCTGCTCAAGACCATCCAAAATTGATACTGCTGATAGCCTCTGTTTCAAAGTTTGTCAAGTTTCACAAAATCTTTAAAGACTTCTACACACAAGAAAGCTGAAACTTATTATAAGCATTTTCATTTTTCTTCCTTTTTTTTGTTGAATTCATCACTTTATGTTTTGTATTTAGAACCAAGGCCCTTCTGCATTTCCAGATAGCTTCTATATAAAGTACAG
This sequence comes from Entomyzon cyanotis, assembly GCA_024500445.1. Taxonomy (NCBI): domain Eukaryota; kingdom Metazoa; phylum Chordata; class Aves; order Passeriformes; family Meliphagidae; genus Entomyzon; species Entomyzon cyanotis. The sequence continues at coordinate 15,364,332 of JAKEPQ010001005.1, forward strand.
TGTGAGTACTCTACTCATACTACTACACTAATTTCCATTCTTAGCTTCAAAGAATAGTGTTCAAATTGTCCTCCATCTACAACTAGATACTTCTACTGGAAAATTACTGGACAATTTACGGGACAAAATTAGAAGAGAGAAAAATTGAGGTTTTCTGCTACAAAAAATCTCATCATTATCAGAAAGCACCTGATTCTGCCTTCCAGGGGTATATATTTGTATTGCAGAAATACTATTAAACATTCAGGAGCTGAAGCCATTCTCATGGTATAGCTATAAGCATAACAGACTGAAAAAGAATACAGTCATCTATGTCTTTTTCCATAAGTGGAGTCACACACTTTCAGGTCATTATCCATTTCATCCCTTCAGCAATTTATAAACTACATGAGACAAATCACCCCCTAAAAGGTCTATTTCTCTCCACTGACTACAGGGGGATCCTAGAAGGAGCAGCCAAGATTCAGAAGTCTAGCACAACATGAGAAAAATTCTTAGACTGCATATTCTCTGTCATTATCTCCTTCATGTTTGTGATGGTGAGAATAAAAAAATTTCTCAGCAGAATAACTTTTTTTTCTGTTAGTAGTATGAAGAAAATGTTGCATTGTTTCATCTTCACCAAATAAAATTAACCTTTGAATTCTTTCCATCATCTAAGTTCAGCCAAATTTTCCAGTACTTACCTTTTGGTTTGTACATCTTGTTAGTCAAAACCATAAATACAACTTTAAATGAACTGAAGTAATAAACACCACAATTCCTTAGATACATTAAATTGCCAGACACATATATTTGCATATTTTCTAAAGAAAGTAGTGTGAATATGAGATCTCTGTCTTTTTATTGCCAGTGTTTTTTCTCCAGGAAATAAAATACTCATTGTAGCAGGAGTAAATTAGGTTTTTTATGTGACCACAGGATCACATCGTCTATCTGAAGACTAATTGAGCCTCAAGGACTTTAAACAAGATCTAAAACTTTCTACTCTCCCAAATATCATTTGACCTCACTGTCCAGGTCATTTAAATACTGACCTGCATCACCAATTTTTACTAAGAGAATCGCTGATTCTCTTTTTAATCCTCTCTTTAACCTACTTTATTGAATGCCCTCTCTGAAGATATATTTTCTTTCAGTACTAGGACTTAAACATCACAGAATTATAGAATAGTTTGGGTTGGAAGGCAACATAAAGGGTCATCTATACCAACCTCCAATCAATACATAGATAGGTAGATAGATAAATAGATAGATAGATAGACATAGATATATTGTATTTCATGAAGACTCCTGACTTTTTTCAGTACTGCTCTTCCATAGCAATATTCTATGTTTCCTGTCCACTGTGTAGCTTCACCATCAACCTTTCCAAATCTTAGGGATGAATCTTGAGTTTACTCCACATGGCCACGGAACCATAATGACAGATAAATCTTTCATTAGCATGAATAATCACAGATGGATTGCAACAATTTCAGTTGGAATCCATACAGTTCTTTTACTCCAATTTCTTTGCAGGTCAAGTTCCCCTCTAGAGAGCTCTCATGTGTTTTAGTCTCTGGCTCCAGAGGGCCATGATGCAAGTCAAGTGATTTGATGCTTTGAGTGACTACTCATGCCAGTTCAATACCGACCTGTTTAAGAGACCTTACGGAACTAATTGGTAAGTTTATGAAGGCTTTTCAGTCAAATTTCCATTTCGATTTGAAAATTTGGTAGATCTAGGGTCTTATGGAAGTGCTTATGATTTCACACAGGGAAGAGGCATGAGGTCATACTTATTTTCAGGAATGTTTTGATTTGCACAAACTGTTGCCAAACAATTCCAAACTTTGCATAATTCAATCCTGCATTATCACCTTTGCTCCAGTTTCCTGATATTTACATTCTGAAAGAAATAATACGTGCTGATTATATACTAGCAAACAGTCTGTCATATTTTCCTTTTTCTCTTCACACGACCAAACCCAAAATCAAATCTGTTTGGAATATCAAAGTTCTATTTTCATGTTTTATAGCAGAATTTTTATATGGCAGCAGAACATTTAGCTAACAGAAATACTGCCTTTACACTTTTCAGTTAATTAAATCTAGATATTTTAATCTTTCTCCCATCTTTTTTTCAGTCCAGTTGGTATGTAAAATCTTCCCAACATATCATTTGAACAACACATTTTTGTTCTTGTCATTTTATATTACAGAATTCCTCACAGATATCAATAATTTAGATGTTAGCCTGTAAAAATTCTATTTTTAATTTTATTTTCATTATCTTGTTTATATTTTACCACTATTGTTTACTATATTTTTTCCTCAGAAAAAAGATTAAGTTCCATCTCCATTTCTCTTGGAAAGAACATCACTCTTTCTTCCCATTCTCTTGGTAAGACAGTCCATTTGTAACAATGACTATTCCCTGGTTTTGTCTTTCATTCAACAAAGTGATACATAGCATAAGACCTACCCTTCATGAAATATTATTTCCTTAACAATATCTAAGTTATTAAGTAATTATTCAATGTTTTAGTTTTATTATTAAAGAGAAACAGGCAATATCTTATGCAAGTTAACAGTTCTTGACATATGAGGTATATTTTTAAACTCTAATATAGCTCAGTTTGAAACTAGACTTTGAATTTAGTCAAGGTATTTACCCAAAGAAAATCTTTCCTAGTAAAGGTAGCTAATAAGCTCTAAAAATAATTATTTCTCGTCTATGAATTACATACTTCCTATTAACATGATGCAAAAATGAAAATTGAATTTAATGGGGCTTCCAGGATTCTCAATATAGCATCAGGACTATCTTTGTTAAAATTATATGGTAGCTGTCAGAATGTCTAAGTGGCTACATTTTGCTTAAACCTTCTTCTGATAATTTACATAACTTAATGAATTATTCTCTACGTCAGAAGACACAGTATGCTGGCACTGGAGCTCGTGCCCCAACAAACCTAACAAGCAAATAAAAGTTTTGGAAGCTACCATCAGAAGCTATCTCAGTGCAAGGCCACTATTAAATTCCAGATCTGGTATACTGATACATACTATGAAAAAAAAAAAATTACTGCAGTACAAGGTTCTCAAAATTTTTGAAATTTGTGGCTCTGCCAGTTGTAACTGGTCTTCTCCTGGCTCACATCTGGACATGCCTGTTTTTGGCATACTCTTAATCTTAAACATGGCTTTCAAAAACACCCCCTGGACCTTTCCATTGTCGCAGGTGTTTTGTCAGGAAAGTATCTGCCTATTTCACTATTTGTGAGAAGGTCCTCAATCTGTTTAGAGCTCCTCTTCAGTTCATAATAATGCAAGTATCTTGGAAGAGTTATCGAACCCCGAGACTATGGAGAGTCAGATACATGGTACAAAGCTTAAATTCAGTTCCTTCTCCCTGCTCCATATCAAGGATGTAGGATGTGAACATCTTCATGAGTACTTAAAAGCATCAGTTCAAGATGGGTCAAGCTGAGGTGGATTTTTTCATCACTTCTTCAAACTGTTCTGTCATCTGCAAATCAATGAATATGCTGAAACAGGAATCTGAGATCCAGACTAGATTTTTTGCACTCCAGGCTAACCCAAAAGGGGATGGATGTATTTTAGCCCCAAGTAATACCCGTCAAAATAATTGGCATCTCATATGTCCCTATCTGAGGGAAGAGTTTGAACAAACAGAATGTGAAACATAAGGACATATCCACTGGGACTTAACCACACAGTAAAAACAGACTAGATCTATCTTTCTCTCCTCCTCTTGTCCACTTTTCCAATCCCCTCCTCTGAAGTTTCTATGATAGTTCAGATGGCCATTGTCTTGGTCACCAGTCTGGAGCAAGATGAGAACAAGCAAGAGAAAAGTATGTAAGGCAACAATGCACATTGGTGTGGTGATTGTAATGTTTTAATTTCTATATTATTAATGCTTTGGTAAAGGGCTATATCAATAGCTCTTTCTTGCCTTTCTTCTCTCCTGGAATCCAAACCCATCATTAAGTGTTGTGAAGATGTCCTGGAATAACTCCCTAGATCAAATTTTAAACAGATTTTTTTTTGTAAGGCCTTACTTTTGACCCAGAAAAGGTTACAGAGGTTGCAGCAAGGCGCAGCATTTGCACAGTATGCATATCACAGATAAAGCAACAGAGCAGTCTGCAACATTTCAAGTAAGTACTATTTTGCTAGATCTAAATGCAAGTTACAAAAGTAGAAGTGCTCATGCTCTCACCATATCTGTAGGCAATATCTATCCATCCATATGCCCTAGAAGCTCCTTCTTTCAGAAGGAAAAGATTCTTTTTGAGCTAATTGAAAAAGAAAATCTAGGAATCCCAAACATGTGGCTGTTATTTATTTAGACAAATTAAGACTCATGGTATGCAAACCCACTCATGATGCCTGCAACTCTGTTTCATGCCTGCGGTTACCACCACAGCAATGATTTTCCGTCTCAATTGCCTGTGAAGCTATAGAAGCTGAGAGTGGCCAGATTCCAATGAGCAAGAAGATAGGTGTCTTATCAGAGATTATCAAAGGCAAGCTTCATATAAGAAAATTCTTTAAGTCCTATTGGGCATCCAAGAACTTGAGGATAATGCTTTCCAGTGGATAAAAAATCACCTTGTCTCAGAGGCATCATGACCTAAGAAAACATAAGGAGCACTGTGAGTAGGATGTTTTGTGCTGTCATGTAGCCACTGTAGACTGAAAAACAACTGTGTGGCAAAAGTAGAAATGATACAGAGAGGTTAAAGGCATTTATATCAGTAAAAATACAGTACTGGTGGGTACTGAGCAAGAAAAGGAAGGGGGGTTGTAAGGTATTGTTAGTGACAACCTACTAGAGTGCTGCTAGACCAATGATAAAATGCTAAAGTGGAGCATAGAGGCACTTGGAGGATATGGAAATCCTAGCTTTGCACCTTCATAAAGGGTACTGCAGAAGGCAGAAGTGATCTAAAGCATACAGATCGGGAAATAACATTTTAAGGATTTTGGCTTATTCAGACCAGATCCGGTATGACTATTCAAGACAGCATTGGATAGAGCAAAAGGTCTCACAAGCCTATTAGCAATGTCTCCAGACATGCAGTTTTCTAACAATGTTACCCATTCAAGAAGAAAGCTTGTTTTCTGGGAAGAAAAGTTTATTAAATCAAGTTCTGACCTTTTGAAGCTTACAGAGGCACAGTTTTCCAGCTAAACACACACAGAAGCAACGTCTCTCACACATGGCTCTATCATCTTCAGTCCCAAATTATACAATGCCAAATTCTTAAACCGGCATTTGTCACCAAATAAGACTGTTAAAAGTCAACACTAGAACTATTATGTACACAGTAAGTGTACTCATAAGTACATTTTGCAGTGTCAAGTTATTGCACAAACTTTACCTGGGTACTCAATTTATTCACATTTTCCTACGTGATTCTCAAGTGAGCTGTAACCATAAAGGTCAGATTATAGACTTTGAACACTTCAGCTAATGGAAATAACTTTTATGAGGAAATACATTGTTGTATTTTATAAGGTGCAACCCACAGAGGGAAAACACCATCTCTGTCACTGAATTATGCAATGACTTGTGAATGGGCCCAAGATTGCTGGTAGCAGTATTTCCAAGCTAGGAATGCAAGCCTGTTTAGGACACCTACAGGAACCAAGCCTGGGATTCTGAAGTTAAAAACATCAGCTCATCACTCATGGCAGAATGAGAATTGGAAACTGAGGCACTTACAGATCCATACATTTCTGTGCAGCATCTAGCTACCTGAAAAATACTAATTGAGATACTAGCACAAACATTCTTTAAAGCAGTATGGAATTTTGCACATTTAATCTAAAACGTGGGTCAGCAAATACTTTAGATTTGCCATAAGGTCTTCAGTCTCTTTTCCTCTTGGGGTGCCTTCAACCTCACGGGAATTAAATTTGCAAACCAAATGGATAGAAGACACCTTTTGTCATAAGAAAGGTTAAGAGCTAAACTTTAGGATGCATTTCAGTTCAGTTTCCCAGGCAAGTATACTTGAATGCTAAAGCATGCCTACTATCCTTCAAATTCTGTAAGAACCTCAGATATAAGAAATATGGAAGTTGTATACTGTACACTTGTGGTATATTACACAAGAAATCTAGACCAAGAAACTAATTTTAATATGTGTTAGTACTTTTTAGATGTTGACACTGTTACATAGGTTTCTAAACTGAGAGTCAGCTATCAAACTGACGCTAAAGTAATAAGAATGTCAACACAGGAAAATACTTTATACCTTGAATTATTGCTTGGAAATTTGACTAGACCATGGGTTTCCTACAATTGAAGGGAATAAAACAATAAAATTAAGTTTCTTTAGAGTTTTTTGCACTCACCAGTAGCATTTCTTAGTTTTAAACAATCTTAAAATTTTATATAAAACATTGCATAAAACATAATTTGGTGATAGTCTATTAAAAAAATAGACTTCACAAAGTAGCCAAACTCATCTAACCTAAGTAAATAATTCCTACCTTCTTACTTGTGAAGAGTGTAAAAGTATTTTGAAGATCAGCATGTTTTGACCATTACCGGTGTTCTGTCTGAGAATGTATATGACCATTACTTACCATTTACATCCTTGATAGAATTATAATATACAATAATTATAATATAATAAATATAATATATAAAAGCTTAAACTTTTCCAGGTGTTATTATTTCAGCCAATTCAGACATCTAAGTTTTCTGTACAGTCAATGGAAAAGAAAGACTCATTCAGAAAGTGACCTAAAGAGTACAAAGACAGAATCTTGTACTGCTCTTCTGGAGATGGCTCTCTCCGTGAGCATTGTATAGAAATTTAGGAGACTTCATAGCATAGACATCCAAGTTGAATGTCTACAGTAAATACTGTCAACATGTCTCTGTGAACATGTCTACATGCACAAATTAAGATTGAAATTACTCCTTACCATCAGTGAATTAGTATCAGCATAAGCTTTGTGATGTTCTACAGCTTTTCTTTATTTCTTAAAGGCAGCTCTTCTAGTCCAACACTCCAATTCAGAATCTGTTTCATGTTATATTGCATGATATGCTAAACCTTTTATTTATTTCCATGTTTTTTGCAGAAAAATCTACTGACTACATAAAGATCATATTTTATATGGTGTTGTATTCCATATGGTTTTCAATGCACTAAGCCACTCACAGTGTCTAATAACACCCTTGTCTAAATAAATCTCTTGAATCCAGTCGCTTGAACCAAAAGTAGAATTTAGTCCTAGGTCCCTAAATGATGGTTTCTTTACTTTTTTGACTCTAGCATCATGTGGCAAAATGAATTGCTACACCTAGTACTCATTTTGTAAGTCATCACTATATTTACACATTCCTTCCTTACACATGATTATCCTAAAATTAATGTGTTGAACACTGCTTACCAGTCTCAAACTCCAATTTTAGAATCTGGTCTGCCAGGTTTACAGTCACTCAGGTCTAGCTGAAAAACAAGGAAAAAAGAATTCAGCATGAAATTCACTATAAAGGGAGCCAATTAGTCTGTACACCCTACTGTCTCTGTACAGACTTAGTTGCACACCAATTAAATGCAACAGTTCACTAGTAACTTTAAAAGAAGACCTTAAGAGACAAGTCTATCTGCAATTCTTTAAAACTGTTTTTAGAGTTTTTTTTTTATATATTGAAGAAATCAAAACGAGCCATGGAAGAGCAGGAAAGATAAAAATGACAGATGATAAACACCACATAATCAGCCCCAGAAAGTTCCATAACACATAGGTGCTCACACTACAAAAATTATTTAAAGACCAAAACCTTAAAAAGAAAAATCTTTCAAAAGATGAAGATGGGCTCCTTCTGATTAGAGCCTTGTTCATATTACTATAATTTCTCCACCATAATCTTAGGATGGTATATGAGAAGATATCAATACTTAATAGTGATTCTTTTTACCAGTCAAAGTACAAGTAGCAAACACATTGTCATCTACGACAAACACAGACAAAGCAGAAGAAATGTAATTTTGATCATGTACAACAAAAAAGGATCTGCAACACACAAAACTATTCTGACAAACAGTTTTCCCTAAATTTCTTAACTTCATAATGTAGCAACTTTTTTTAGTATCAAATGCTACCTTACTCCTCATCTAAACACACACATAACTCCATTCCAAAAAGATTTCTGTTGTGTGGCTGTCCTAGGTTACAATATAGATGCATTTAGTATTCTATTACCACCAGCTGTGGGCCATTAGCTGTTATCTCCTGCTATGACTCACCCCTGATAACAGACAATGGGCCATCAGAACCCACAACATGACTCATGGACTTATCTCACCCTATTGTGAGATGCTCTACCCAGGAGGGAGGAGCCAAGCATTCCCACCTGGATATAACCTGGCCTTTGAACAGCCTGAGCTAGCCCTGTCTACTGGGTTCCCAGAGGACAAGAGCTACCACTGGACCTTCGGGTGAAAACCAGACCTTCCATAAGATCACTGCTTCAACTGAACTACTTCACTTGGACTGCTACCACCACCCTGATAGGGTGTTAGGTTGTATCTGACTTTGTCAGTGCTTTTCTTTCTATTATTACACTTGTTTTTCTTTTCCTGTTAAATTTTAATCCTGACTTGCATTATCCCACTGGCTTGTTTCCAAACTAACACAGTGGCTTTTTAGGAACTTAACTCCATTTGAAGGCCAAGACACCAAACAACTAGAGAGTGCAAAATTGGTCTGGAAAACTTTCTTGGCAATGGATGAAATTTGATAAAGATACTAAGGTCCAACTATAGGCTCAGTGTACTGAGAAAATCACAAAACGAAGGAGGGTCTACAGTCCACCCAGAGATTGCAAATGTGCAGAAGCACATATCGTTTCTTCCATAACATATCATGGGAACAGGCATTGTGATCTCACTATCTTTACAACTCAAGAAAAATAAAGAACTGTATATGACCAAAACAGGTTTGAACAGTGCTTATGATGAGAATCCACTTTGTCTTTACATCCTGACCCAGCATTGCAAACAAACACCACATTCCAGTTTTCTAAAAATGTCACACTGCATCCAGAGTCACCTTCACAGTGAATCTACCTTCAGCCTCCACAGGACCAGAAGTTCTAGAAATAAACAAAGAAAATTATTTATTTAATTGGAAATAATTGTGTAATTAGATGAAAATTACTCAGTTAAGCCCTCAAGGAATGCAAGTAGTTTTGTGCACAGTTTGTATATGACTGAGTTGAGATTCACTGGGGATTTATCTCAGGTGATGTACAAGAGGTCAGATTAGATGATCTATTGAACCTTCTGGCCTTGAATGGTATGAAACAATGAGAGTTTTTATTGTATCCAGCCTTGTACGCCTCTCTCTAACTGCAATGCTATAAATTATTAAATATAATAACAATCTCTAGTCATTTCATTGCTACTTTTTTAAAAAGAAAAAAATAAACTGGGTTTTAATATTAGTGACTAAACTGCCTCTTTAAGCTATAGAAAGAAATTTTCAAGTCATTATAATTTAAAGTTTAGTTGAAAAATATTTTATTTAAATATTTAAAAATCAGTTTTATAATATTTAAACACATTTTTGCTTTCAAAGGTAAAAATTTACATTCATTCACTCAAAAATTACATATTAACATTTTCTTCAGGTCTACACTATATTTTAACTGAAGATACACTATAGCTAGCATGCATTCTGAATGAAGCTTTTTTGTTTCTTAAGTACAACAATTAATTCTAATATTTTAACAAGTTTTTCAATATTCTTATTTTGAAATAACAAAAATGTCTTATCAGACAGGAGTGATGAAATAAGCCTATTATAATAATATAAGCCTATTAAATAATCCTATTGTATTGCCTCAACTCATTACTCCTGACTACTGTCTATTTCAATAGTTTATAGGCTGTTACACAAAGAAAATAATTTATACTGAAAATTTATGTGTCTAGATCTATATCTGGAAATCAACTTGAGATTAGATAACTGTTTTTTATTTTGCTTTGGCTTTTTAGTGGGAGTAATTTAAAGGGAGACCTTCAGGAAGATATTTCAACGTACTTGGGTGTGAGTGTGAGTTCAGATTATCATTGCCAATAATGAGGCCTTGTGTCTATTTTTAAAGAAATTAATGTGGAGAGTTGGATTAGTATATTAATACATCTTAAACTCAGAAAGAACTATTAAAATTATCTAGTCTGAAATAAGATATATGATCATCTTTTAGCTTTCACCCAAAATACATTTGAGATGAACAATCTAGACTAAGTTACTTCAGTTCTGCCACAGCACTATTTTAAAATAAATTTCACATACTTCTAATTCTTGGTTGTTTTACTTCAGTTTACAGATATTTGCTCCTTCTTCTGCATTTTCTCTAGATTATAGTTTATAAATACAACTTCAAGTGCTTTTAAAGTGTTATGACATCCTTTCCCTATTATCTTTTTCTTCAGAAATGAAGCAAATTTAATGTTTTATTTATTCCCTCCAAAATATTTTCTTCCTGCTCTAAAAATATATTAAGATTCTTTCCCCAGTCTTAATAATTTTAAATTGCCAACATCTCCCCGAGATAATGTATTTTACATCTCTCTCATTACAATTGTATACGTAAGGAAATATCTTACCTACTCCCTGCTGCCCTACTTTTACACTCCAGGGATCATATGAGGCCACATCTGATGCTCATGAGAGTGATGCACATTCCTGTTGAACTGTAGTTCATGGAATTCACTCTCATCTGTGATGACGAAGATCATCAGTAGAAGCAAAATGGGTCATAGCGCTTCTGTTTGCCCTTGTTCACAAGAAAAGAAATGGGTGAAAGCAATGGAAGTTACTGGTAATTTTTCAGATTTTGTGTAAGATTCTCGGCTGCCTTCTTTTACACATTGAACAAACAAGGGCAGTAATGGAATTTTGCCCCATATAATTCAATCTTAATGATCAATTATCTCCAGTTTAGTTTCTCCTTTTCTGCTCTTATCATCTGTTGCAGCCCATATACACATATGAAAAACACAAAATCAGCAGAGACAACTTAACACTTACTGCTCGTGTTTTAGTAATAAAAGTCCAACATTAATCTCTGTCCTCTGTTAATTAATTTTCCTCTGTTAGGAAAATGCATAAATCCAGAGCCTTTCATTATTGTATCCTTGTAAAATGTTCATTTTTTCCATGTAAATATTGATCAATATAATATTAGCTTTTCAGGAACTGATTTTGAAGACATAATGCAACTGAATTAAAAAAAAAAAAAGAAAAATAAAATATCTACCTTTACAGTATTGGTAAAACATGTCCCTAAACCCTCATTTTTGGTCTGTGGTGTTATATTGTCCCTATGTGGTTTGATGTCCTAGTAAACAGTAGCAGGTACTTTGATGTCTCCAATTATTGAATCATTAAAAAAAGTAAAAAGTTCATAGCTTCTACCAGATTCAACTTGGGCTAAGGCTGAGTTGTACATATAATTTCACTGCAGGAGATTTTTTTCATATTACAGGGTAAGTTTACTTCCCTTTTAGTATACTAATGAATGACACTTGCTATCAACATAGCTAGTATGTACTGGGGAAATGTTTTACCATTTTAAGTTATTCTGTCATCAGAGGAAACTGTATAAGAGTAAAGAGATCATCACAAAGTGTGACTGAAGAGTGAACTTACTCTGTGTTGGGTTCCTGATTCCTTGCAGCTGAATAATGTTATACAGGAGTGCAGTTATGTTGGACGCTCATTTCCTGAAATCTTGTGAGTAAATAATAAACATTTGGATATCAAGAAAGTTGCTCAAAAGATTCTTATGAATAGATGTAATTCATTATACAAATACACATGCTTTAGATTTGATGGAATAAACCATGCTCATTGCAATGTCTTTCTATCCCACATACATTCATTACAACAGAAGTGGCAGAAGAATTTAAAAGGAGGGAGAACTTTATGATGCACTAAACATGAAGGGAAATTTCCCAAATTTACTTTTTCATTTAGACTAGAACAGTCAGTGGCACCTTCCTTCTAGCCCTGTGCTGCTTTTGGCTGGGATAGAATCAATTTTATTCATAGGAGCTAGTATGGGGCTTCATTTTGGAACGGTGCTGATAATTCAGGGATGTTTTCACTGTGGCTGAGAAATGCTTACACAGCATAAAGGCTTTTGTGCTACTCAGCCCACACCACCAGCAAGCAGGCTGGGACAGGACACAGCTGGGACAGCTGACCCCAAGTGAACAAAGAGCAATCCCACACCATACGGCATCATGCTGAGCATATAAAGCTGAGGGAAGAAGGAAAGAGGGATGTTCAGAGTGATGGTGTATGATTTACCAAGTTTCTGTTAGGTATGTTGGAGCCCTGCCTTCCTGGAGGTGCCTGGGCACCTACCTGTGGCTAGCACAGGTCCTTCCCGTGGGAACATATTGCTATATTTCATAAACAAGATAAAGTTTGGATGTTTTGCAAACAACTTCTCTGGATTGAGTGAGTTCGGGCTTGGCCAATTGTGCCTAGGGGGAGGTCTCGGGCTGACCAATCTGGGGCACTTCTGTAGACTCTATATATATGGAATTCAAAACAATAAAGTTCTCTTCTCCTCTCTTTCCTTGTCTGAGAACTTGGGTCATTCCTCAGCTAGCCGCTCAACAGCGACACCTACCTGCCCATGGGAAGTGGTGAATGAATTCCTCAGGGTCTTTTGCTTCTTTTGGGAGCTTTTGCTTTACCTCCTAAAGTGTCTTTATCACTTTCACTCTTCTGATTTTCCCCCTGATCCTCTGGGTGGGGGAGCAAATGAGTGGCTGTTTTGTGCATAGTTGCTGTCTGTAGTTAAGCCATGATGGTTCTGCTTCTTGATTATTCCCACATTCTCAAGTAGAACTGAAAACTTGAATAAGAGCTTGTTCCAACAGAAGGCAGATAAACACTTTGCAACTTTAAGAATGGTCTAGTGGCAGAAATTAATTATCCCCTTTTGGTTAGTCAAACCTCCTTTTATATTCAAACAGTTCAAATTTTTTGTGAGATAAAATGAAAAATTTCACAGATAGGCACTTCGTATGCATGTTTGTGTGGTTTCTTTTGTTTCTTATACATAATAGGTAGAAAGCTACTGACTCTGCCAACTTGTCTTCTTCATTCTCACAAGATGATGATTTGAAATCTGTTGCCTGAAATCTACTAGGAGGTAAATGTGGGTAAAGAATAAAAACAGAGACACATGAAGTCTACCAGAAACATGAATCCCAAGGGTGGCCACCTCTTTTCATTTAAACAGGAAAACAATAATTAAAAGCATCTGATGCATTACGCAAGATTTGCTCATTAATTAACTGAAAATTGTTTGTTCCTACTTTGCTACAATAGAAGAGACAGTACATGCAAATACACAACAGAATGTACACTAGTATTTGCACGAAGTTGCAGGCTCACACTGTTGGTACAAATTCTGGCATGTTTTATAGGCCTGATCTGTACACAAAAGGAATGTATAACGAGTAACATTCACATGTTATAAAGGGTGTGAAAATCCTCAACATGCTGATAATTAGGAACAGCGTTACAGGTTACTAGTAGTTGATTGTCTGATGTGAACATTGAAAGCTACTTTGCTAACAGCGATACCTAGCCATAGGTCTAGTTCATAGAGCACAAAATAAATTAAAAAAACCTCAGAAAGTGTTTTTTAACTTCCTTCACTGGATTTTGTAAAAGAAGGTTAAAGAGGACTATCACACTCTGGGCACTCAAACATGGTTTATGCAAGGCAAAGATCTTCCCATTTTGTGGTCAGTATTCCCCACCATCAATAAGGTACTAGGCACAGTTATCTATACACATATAAATGCTTTGGTCTACGCAACAGTAATCATGAGGCATTTGATAAAAACAAAAGCCAGTCAAACAAAAAAGCAAAACAAAAAAAGAAGAATCACTCTCTCTGCCATGTGTACAAGTCACTACATATTCAGTTGCATTTATGTGATCTTTGAGAATTGCCTTCCAGGACTTTACTCTAGTCTACCCTTTGTTATAACTTAAAAGAAAATGCTGATGCCTCTGTATAGTTTGTATCATCTGCAGGGAGAAGCAAAAAAGCTAATTATACCTATCTGCATGGGAATAAGATGTTCACCAATGGATAAGCCTTATGTTTTTAATACTGAAGTAAGAAACTGCAAATGCTAGCTGCAGGTCTTTGACATGTCCAAGGCAATGGGCACAATACATTGAAGTTAGGTAGTTTGTCCTCATTGTTATTGGATCTGATAATCCTCGCTCATAACAAGGCAATACTCCCAAGTGGAAAATTTTCTTCATGGAGATTTGTTTTCCTCTACCTTGTATAATGACCTGACACAAATGAAACAACAACATTTACTTTATGATTGTAGGGCAGTGTGAACTTTATATTTTATAAAGCAAATGAAATTTGTCATCAGAATTTAGTTGCTTACAAATTTTACAAACCCTTAAATGTAATACAAAAAATAAATGAAGGCAGAGAACCATCTTCTATGTCCTACTGTTAAGTGTAGAAATATCTTATTCTGTCAATGTGATTTCATAGCAGGATGAAAAATGTCAAAAGTGGGGATGACAAATCAGTCTAGTGAGGAAAAATGACTCTCAGACAAGAGATGTCATTTGTCATGATTGCCATTTGACTGCACTTTCTTCTGTCTTCTCTTTCAGATGAATGTTACTTTGCCATTAATTTAAAATTATCTTAAATCAAAGATGGGTTGAACACGAAAAGCAAAGGTACTCGTCTTTTGAAGTTTTGCAATATGCAGAAACCTGTTCAAATGTAAACTTACTGAAAACTGACATACACATTATAAAAAGGTTATCATCATGAATTGTTAACTTAGAAAATATTATAGTTCTTTAGTTCAAAAGTCCATTTTTCCTAAATACAGGCAACAGCATGGCTTTTGTTCGAGACTGACACAGCTGAGCACAGCACTCTGAGCCACTGCATAATACGGGTGGTAATTAAGCCACAGCTTCAAGGTTGCATGGGCACAAGACAATTCAGCCTAATGAAGTATCGATTGGCTGCAGTCGAGGTAAAACAAGTTGACATTCATTTAGAGGTAGCAATGCGAATATACCACAAAGCCACCAAAGAAGCAAGGGAAAAAAACAATGAAACTGAATTTTAATCTTGCAAACACAATTAAGAATCTTATTTACAGCATGTTGCTATCACTTAAACTAAAGCTAATTGCATACTTACTGCCCTGACATCAGATTCTTAAATCAGCAGAAATTATATTCATAGGCTGTTGGCAAAAAACACATGAAGTTCAGTGTTTCAATTAGAACCTGTCCTAACACTTCAAAAACCCAACTGCAAAAAAAATACTTAGAGTCAAATTTCCACTTTATTCACACAACTGAGTTTACTTTAAAGGCTGTGATAAACTCCTCTGTAAAACAGATTTAAATTACATAATTTCTAAACACAATAGTTTTACCTCTTAGAGAAATAAATGCAAGTAGATTTTTTTATATTGTAACATTATGCAAATATTTAATATAGTTTTTAGGAGTAATTTTATTTCTTTTTATGTCTTATTTTATTTATAAAATCATAGCCTTGGCCATATTTATCTCATGTGCACATATATATAAAAGTACAATATGCATAAAATAAATGTAAAAATGTACATCTCTAAACTTACTTTTATTATCACTTTGTTCCTAATCACTAAAGTTAATTTTCTTAGAAGTGAGGTGTTCTCAGAAGTCACTGGATGAGTGAAAATATTTTGACATTAATATCAGCACAATCCCCAGTAAAACAATAGATTATTTTTACTCCTACTACAAAATATTTAGGAGATTTAGAATGTGGCAACAAATATGAAAGTGTTAAACTTTTTCTGTGTAATATTATATTTAACTTAAAAGTTCTGAAATTTTGCTTATATACTTTGAGATTGAAATTAATAAGTAGTTTAACAAATCCAATAAAATATGTCTAGGAGAACCATACTGGTTAAAAAAAGAACTTTAAAAATAATTGAATCCTATCGAAATTGTATTACTGCTTACAAAGGTTTCTTAGGACTTTCTTTGAATTTTGATTGTTGGCTTTTCATTTAAATAATTAACCAGCATCCTTTTTCCTGAACTACTAGCATAAAACAAAATTTGGCCAAAGATACTTGTAACTCTGTACATTATCATTTGTGACTAACTTCTTACATCTTACAAACAAATACTCAGAAATTGCAACAAATGTATTACACAACATCATTCTAACAAAATGTATAACACAACATCATTCTAACAAAATCCTCCTTATATAGCTGAAATGTAAATGTATTATGACTTTTCGTCTTCCAAAAGTGCAAAGAATTTACAGCTTGCACCAATCACATTTTCTCATGAAAAATACCCCCAAATGACTGAGAAAGTGCTAATGTGTCTAATTGCATTATAGACCCCTCCGGCAGACAGACATTTCTTTAAAAAGTAACTCATTAAATCACTGATTGCCAGATGTTGGGATTCACATCAATTGCCCTACTTGTGTACTGAATTAAGGCAGTCTGAGCACTGAAGAAAACCTAAACTATTTTAGTAATTAAAGTATTACCCTAAAAATTCAGAAAATTGAGATCTGACTACATCTACTGTATGTGAATTTTGACAGGCAAAATATTTTCATCATCACACTTGTAAACTGATTCTCAGTGCCCATTAAGAGATTTTTGGAATTTAAAATAACAAGAAGAAAATGGAAGGCTATTAAAACACCCCCAATTTCCCCTAGCCTATCGGTGTTAAATACTTACAACAATAATTGTATTATTGCCTGGGCTCTGTCTGCCTGGATCATGGTACACCTTATTAACTTATCATCGTCTTATGTAGAAATCATGTAAAAGAAACTTCATATGTCATTTTTGTAGATATACGAGAAGATTTTCCAAACTAAAAAGGTGCCAATTTGAATTTCTCTTGGTGGAAATGTATGTGGTCCCTTGAAACCAGGTCAGCACACTGCATAACGTGAGAAGAAATAATACTCCAGAGCTGATATACTACTTGCCTATAAAATTTCCCCCTTCTACTTGGTTCCAGTCTAACCACATCCCCCATTATCTGTGAGGTCTACAGTCTAGATGGAAGTGGCAGATAGAATTTCTAGCCACTAGTACTTTTGTTAAAAGTAAATATTTATCTTGGCAAGGACTCTTCTGGGCCCACATCTCAATAGTGAAGTAATAATGAGAAGAATTCAACCCAGTATCAGTGCAGTGGGGATTCCTGAGGCAGAAATGTTCAGTCCAGCAGACTTCAATCCCTTTTCCCAAATGACTGCAGAAAGAATCTCTGTCTACTGGAGATAAGCATTTTGGAATTAATGGCCATTTACAAATGCTTTCCTTTTGGCAGACTACCTGTCAGACCACTAGTGAAGAAGCTGTGCCCCAGTAAATGGATTAGGGAAAAGTACAGATTACTTTTGAGAGAACTCATCAGCCTAGTTGCTATAAGTGGTCTGGATAGACTGTACACTCTAGCTGAAGAAATGAGGCATATTCAGGTAATATCTTAAGGCCTACAGATCTTCTGAAAAATTTCATTTCTTCTTCAGAAGACAAGTTCTCTCTCCATATTGAAAATCCGAATTCTTTACTGCACTTTCAGAATATACTACAAATTTTGTATGTAATTGTATTAGGATTAAACAGGATTTTTCTTAAGCATTCCAGTCAATGCTAGAAACAAGATTTTGGTCAACAGTTCCCATTTACACATCTTCAAAATTATTAAAAAGCAACTCAAAATAATGACACAAAATGGTATTGTCATTGCATTCTTCAACAGTAAGAAAAACAGATTGATGATGCACTCAAAGTGAAAACAAAAGTCTATTACAATATTTCAGCTATTTATTTCCATATCTCATATTATTGTCATTTATATCATCAAAATCCTAAAAATATTTTATTTACTATTTAAATATATTAATTTTCAAATACAAGTGAAATTAGTTAATTTTGAAGACATTTTTTAACTTTCCACAGTGAAAAAACAAATTCTCAAAGTAGGCTTGTACTGGTGCTATCTTATGTTACAACATTCCTTATTCACAAAAGTAACTGAAGATGAAAAGATGCAATAAATGAATCAGCTAATTTTCTGAATTTCATCAAAATAATTTAGAAACATTTCCCAGGAATTTCATAGTTGCTCACCAAATAAGTGTCAAGTCACACAATCTTTATGCTTTTTTCTACCTTTTGATTTGAACCCCAGGATATTACAACTTAATATAAAACCACCACAACCTCGTCAAAAAATACAATTCTAGAACAAATAAAAAACATTATGTCATTTAGGAAAAGGTATTTTACAATTTAGCTCTGTATATTTACACAGAATTTGTGTGCAAGCAGGTTTATCTCATCTGAAAATGGAATATAAACACTCAAAAATTGTCAATTGTAATTCTAATTTTCCTATATTTTTTAAATTATTTTTTCTATAGCAATACTACTCAGTGATAAAACTACCCGTTAAAATATTTTAATACATATAATACTAACTAAAAAATATACGTTCATATGTTTCATCAGGAACTGTCCTGATAGGATGAGGATTAATGCATACAAATTGAAAGGGGGCAAATTTGGGTTAGACATCAGAAAGAAACTCTTTACTGTGAGGGTGTTGAGGCACTGGAAGAGGTTGTCCAGAGAAGTTGTGGATACCCCAGCTCTGGCAGTGTTCAAGGCCAGGTTGGATAAGTCCTTGAGCAAGCTGGTCCAGTGGAAGGTGTCCCTGCCTTCCATGGCAGGGGGTTGGGACTAGAGGAGCTTTAAGGTTCATTTCAGCCTTTTAACATTCTATGATTCCATGATTCTATTATAAGATTATTCTACTCTAGCTCATCTTTGAAAGGTTCTAAGCCTGTTATGTACACTTTTATCTTTTAAATGTCTTAGAGAGGAAAAGTGCACAGGCAGTTTAGGACTGGGGCCAGGACTAAACTTTCAACCTGCACAATTCTAAGCATATACTTTATGCATTCGACCACACTTTAAATAATTCTACACTTAAAATATGTTATCTAGTCACTCTCAAGAGAAAAGAAGGGGGCCAAACACTGTGTCTCCAAGAAAGACAGACAAGAGAAATAAACATAAATACATGCAAGTTGTGAAAGACAGGGAGTTATATTTAGGTCTTACTCAAGTTCCATCTACTAAACTCCAGTAAGACATTCAGTTTTGTCAATAAAAAAGAAAAACTCAAAACTGCAAGGTGTCTGTCTAGTACCACAGCTATAATCCATGGATAGTACTTTTTACTTATTTTAAAATATTTGTTGTCGCCTGCATTGCAAAAATCAGAAGGATATCTGCAAGAAAATGCTTTAAGTAAAGGTTACAAGCGATATAGTGTCTCAAAGATCTAATAATAAGATAAATGTATTTTACCAGGAGGTCATCAATTCAGATTCCACAAAAAAATCAGCAATGCTTTGACTTTTAAAAAATGTCATTCCAGTTCATATTAGAGTAATGACTAATTTAGGAGGATGAAAGTCACTGTTTAAATCAGTCTGTCACTATATTTAACAACTCTAAAACCGAAGTTTTAGAGAATCAAACAGGCCCACACCAGACTTTTTATTCCAAGGGATACCTTTTTTTTTTTACACCAAAGCAGATAAACATAAGATCCATGTTGTAAGACATACACATATGTTTAAAATTAAAAATTCATTAACTTCTAAATAGAAAAATTATTTTATAAAGTAATTATGTTGAGCCTCTATTCCTACATTGCTCAAGAACCAAGACAGAAGTGCATGCCTCAGAGGACAATGGAACTGTAAAGAGCTTTCCAATCACAGATTCCAAGTCCCTGCCATTGCACTAAATATGCTATATATTCACTTGCATAAATTCAAAAAGTTGTATCTGAAAACTGACTTTTTTTCTGATCTCCTCACTTAACAGAATGTTCCAGATCTCCATTCCTCAGATGGATAGAGAGTGTGTTCTAATTTTTAACAAAAATTTAATTATGATAAAATATATAGTATTTATAACCATTTGCTATCTATGCACAAAACTGTCCTTTAAATTTTTCATTCCATGGGCCCAGTTTCATTCCTACAAAGTTAGCATTGCCACAATCTCATCACAATGTCAAGTGAAGACTATGGAGATTACATTATGATGTCAAAATGCAATTGCAAGGAATTTTTATTACTATCTATGGTCACCACATTTACAATATCAAATCATGATGAAAAGTGTTTCAATGTTTCTCTGGAGATGAAATTATAATGTCAAGCTGATGACACAATGAGGTCAGTACAAATCTTCATAGACCCAATTGCAATGTTCATGCAATGGGAAATATATGGAGACTGTCATACAAAGACTATAGAAAAACAAAGTGGACAAAAACTACTGGAACTTCAGCAAGCTTTAAAAACTATGAAGTTGGAAAAGGCTTTGAAAAGCATGTATCAGAATCAAAAGAGTTGTAAAAGTTTATAGGAAACACCAGACTAACTTTTAAATATTATTTTAGTTAATAGCCACCATCTACATAGAAATTTTCTCTCCTGGCAATTGTTCTAATGACAATATCTTGAGGTAGTCCTAATACAGCCTTCTAATCCCAAACCCTGATCCTGCTCTTTCTTCTGCTTCTTTTTTAATCCCATTTTTAGTCTGCTTCTGTGCAAAAAGAAAACCTTCATTCCTTCATGAGAGACCACGGGAAGCAATTTGGTCTTCTCTCTACATTCAGTTCCCGTACAATCTTGTCAGATTCCTCATGATGGATATGAGATAATTTTAGCAAAAAAGATACAGTTTTTTTCTCCATTTTCCCCCATCTTTCCCCATATTTATACTTCTTTCCTCCTCTGTACTAAAGACTAAATCAAACTGAAAAATAGCCTCTCAAAAATTTTCCCTCATATTTCTCCATCACAAGTTTTCTTCAGTTTTTTTCTCCCTAGTATCATCACTGAACTATTCTTTTCTGGATTCTGTGTCCATTAATTCCAAGATACTTTGGCTGTTCCTAACTTTTTTCCAGTCCTTGTATCATATGGCTGCCATTGAGTTTGTCCCTCTCCAGCTTCTAAACTCTACAACAATTTCTCATTTGCTATTATTGGAATCTCAGTGTAGTATTTCCTTCATTTTTTTCCTAAATTTTTTTTGTCCCTTTCCTGATGACATTAAGACCAGCAACCACAAAATGCTCCTCTCACACAAGGTCTGATTTTCGCTGAACTGCCTACTGATGCTGAGTTTTGCTCCTTTTTGCAGTCTTGACATTTTTCTTTTCTGTCTGTACCACAAAAAAAAAATACTGCCTGTTCCAGTCATCTCCTGAATTACTGCCTGATTTTGTATCATCTCTTCCAAATTTTTAAGTTCAAATGTTTTCTGAACTCTTTCTTAGCACATGAATTTATCTCAAATGGCTTTATTAGGTCTGATTATTTCCTTCATCTCTTTTTTACAGTTTACGTGTTACAAACAGCATTCATGCCTCCTGTGTATTCAGACCAGGGTTTGGTGTTAATTTCTTTCATAAAGTCTCTCTCTGATAATTACCCAGGGGTAGAGTAAAATTTAAAACGAAATATGAAAATTTGCTTGGCAGTAGACAGTGTTATACATCTGAAATATGCCACCTTCATTTGGATAAACCTTCAGTTTGTAAGCTAGGGTTTGAATCCTCTTTCTATATTTTTACAGATTGATGCTAAGAAAATAATAACTGCAATATTATAAAACAATTTCTAATATTAAAAAAATTAAACTTTAAACTTTTGCATAACTTCATCTTAGTCAGTTTCTATCCCTAAATCCTTGGGAGGTTTTTCCTTTATTTGAGTTATCATGGTAGTATTTACGTTCTACTAATAGAATAGAATCTATATTATACAGAACTAAAAATAAGTGCCCTATCATCATTAATATTGTGTTTTAGAAATGCATTTGCCAGGACCAAATCATGATATTCTAAACAATTTAAGGAGCATAAAATCCACTGAGGGCTAATCTGATTGATGACCCCAGTAACACTACAGGGGTAGATCAGTACAGACTAT
The DNA here is from genome assembly GCA_024500445.1 of Entomyzon cyanotis. Classification (NCBI taxonomy): domain Eukaryota; kingdom Metazoa; phylum Chordata; class Aves; order Passeriformes; family Meliphagidae; genus Entomyzon; species Entomyzon cyanotis. The sequence goes on from JAKEPQ010001005.1 coordinate 15,386,476, forward strand.
AGTCTGGTGATATCTTTAGGGCATATTCATCTTCCTTCTTTTTACACATTTTAATCCTTCTCTTATTTGAGTGTCCTCTTCTAAATTAAAAGGTATTTAAAATCATAATATTGTTACAGTTTTCTAAATCAAGAGTGTACAAAGACTTAACATTTTCCCACTTGTTTAAAACTGGTATTCATCAGGAGAGCATGAATAACAATACTATCTGAACTGAAGCAGATTATTCTCACTTCTTCTTAAATAATAAATTATATTGATGTGATTTATCCAGAACAAGTGCCATAAATATTTTAACCTAATGCTAATACCAATCAACTGGAATGTTTAATGGAAATGCAAAAGAATATATTTATCATCATTTCCTTATTTTAGAATTTATCTACTTCATTTTTCCAGCACAAGAATTTGCATGACCTTTTTCTCGTAAGGACAATGATAGAATATCATTGTAGGTTCTTTTCCACCAAGTCCACAGTCTGCTCATTGGCTTTAGGTCAGTAAAGTTTTCCTTTCTTTGATGTTTAATTCGTTTTCCCTGGTTTAAAAAAATGAATAGTTTTACTGAGCTAATGTAAGTTTTAAATTTCTCTTTTACCACTCTGGATTAGACATATTAAATTTGTAAATTGTGTGTTATAAAAACATTTTGAGTCTGCTTTTGTTTTCAATATCTTTTTCAAAGTAGAAAGAAAAAAGCCTTCCTTGATTATTAATATAGCAATAAATATAATGCCTCATGTACTCTTTTAGGAAAAAAATGGGAAAAAAGCGAAAAACCCAATATTAATAAAAAGGAAGTAAAGCACATGTCGCAGTAATGGAGAGCTGACACTAACAATTTCTTTTCACAAGCTTGACACATAACTAAAGATAGACAAAGGCAAGAAGTACTGGGCGTAAATAAGGTAGGAGTACATACATGAAGAGTGATTGTCAGCATTTTTAAAAAGGAGGATAGGTTTTATTAGTACTTAGTATTTCTGTAAAGAGTTACCAACTAACCTAGATATAGGTCCAAATATCTTAGATGCATATAGATACAGAAATTTATATATTGTACTGGAAAATGAGAAGGAGTGAACCATACTTCAAACCCCAGCATTCCATGACTTCACAGATTATGAATATTCCCACTTCCTTTCCTCATGTAGTGTACACTGAGAAGCAGGAGGTGATTGAGGACATATGGAAATTTGCATCCACTGCTTTAATACAATGCTATTTTCTTTTTATCCATTTGTTGATATACCAAATTACCATTTCTTTCTTCTTCAAAGCAACATGGAAATAGGTGTGAGGCAGAGTCATCTTTACACAGGAGCTCTGATCTATGACAAAAGGAGTAATGCACACATAAAATTATAATGTCATAACTTTGAAAATGGAGAATTTCTGTTTAAAGTACCTTATAAGAGAAAAAAATATACATTGTTTGTTAGTGTCAAATGTAAAGCTTAAAGTCATTGCATTAATGCATGTGCTAATGTTGCTCCAGATTATTACTGTGTCCAGACTCTTGTACATCAGACTGACATACCAGGGGTGTTTGAGTCAATGGGTAAAGTATAAAGCATGGAAACTATTGTCCATTATGGACATTAAAAATATGAGTTGTATGCATTGATTGGCTCATATGGAGCTTGCATGCATTACCTTTGACAAACAATCTGGCTATCAATATTTATTAACATAAAGATGAGTATGTACATGGTGTCTACATGGCTTGAACACACAAAAATGTTTAGGGTGTATCTGCTCAAAACTGATAGATCATATTAAAGAGAGTCATGAACATCAGACAGACAAAACAATAATCAGAGGTCACAGAACCACAGAATATCTTGAGGTGGAAGGGACTCACAATGAAACATCACAGTCAAAGTTCTAGTCCTACACGGGACAATCCCAAGAATCACACCCATGAGCATGAGAGTGTTGTTCAATCATTTTTTGAACTCTGTCAGGGTGGTGCTGTGACCACTTCCCTGGGAAGCCTGTTCTAGTGTCCAACCACCCTTTCAGTGAAAAAACTTTTTCTAATGTCCAACCTAAATCTCCCCTGACACAACTTCAGCCCACTCCCTTGGGTCCTGTCACTGGTCACCACATAGAAGTGATGACCACCTCTCCCTCTTCTTTCCCTCACAAGGAAGTTGTAGACTGGAATGAGGTCTCCCCTCAGTCTCCTGCAGGCTGAATAGACCAAGTGACCTCAGCTGCTCCTCATATGGCTTCCCCTCAAGGCCCTTCACCATCTTAGTAGCCCTCCTTCAGACACTCCCTAGTAGCTTAATATCATTTCTATATTGCGGTGCCCAACACTGCACACAATATTGAGTGAGGCTGCCCCAGTGCAGAGCAGAGCAGGACAATCCCTTCCCTTGCCTGGCTGGCGATGCTGTGCCTGATGCACCCCAGGACACAAGTGACCCTCCTGGCTGCCAGGGCACTGCTCACTCAAATTCAACTTTCCATTGAACAGGACACCCAGGTCAGCTCTGAATAAAGTTGGGAACAAAGGACTCAAACTGAAAAGAAGTATAAATTAAATAATTAAATTTGTGACAGTGGAGAGAGGTAGTGGTGGTGACAGCAGAAGGCAAAAACCTGCCAGAAATGCTCCCATGCCCTCTGCCATGGGTGCTTCCAGCAGCCAAGTGCAGCTCACTCACAGCTACCATAGGTACCCCCTGGGGACCTCTACACTGACTAAATGGAGGTTTCTTCCTGGGACCTGTCACCTCTGGGTGACAGCACAAGGCTCAAGCACAGGATGGGGCTCTTGCAATAGTAGGATTTTGCAGGTGGGTTCCCTCATGTTCAGATGAGAGGGGTCTGCACCCTCCTAAACCTACAGCAGGGGGTGCATGTTTCTCTGTGTGTGTGTGATTGTGTTCATGCACAATTAGAAGTTCTTGGGATTAGTTATAGAAGGTTGTTTCAAAATTTCCAGGTATTTATTAATTTTTTCCAAGTATCTAGTGACATGGTTTATTCATTATTATAACAGTATTGACTCTCAATACATAGCTTATTGATGCCTAGTTAATTGTATGTGGTTAATAAATTAATAACTCACTTCACTTTTGATTTTATTTAAATGACACAATTTTTCCCTGTAGCAACAAGGTTTCACCTTCATCTGAAAAAAATGAAATTAATAAACTGCAGGCTTTTTTGCAATTTCTAGAATATTAAACATTCCTGTGACAAAAATAGGTGGAAAAAAAAGAAAATCAAGAGAAAGAAGGAAATGTTGCTATTTTTGCTATTATTTTTCCCTGATTGAAGATTATGAGATGCTCTGGATAATTCAGAAAAAGAAAACACACAAAATAAAGCAGCACTGAATTTTTCTAATCTCTCTAAGGCTAGCAATGTTTGGTGAATCCATACAAAGTATCAACTAACTTTGTAATTCTATTATGCATTTGTATTAATGCATACTGAAAAGGGTTTGTTTATTGAAGCAGCAACAACATCCCTACAAGCAATAGCTAATAATGCACCTTGGGGCATAGACCGATGCTAAGAATATAGTATTCATTTTTAGACACTTTCAGGAAAGTAGAACTTTTAGACAAACCAGTACTGTTTTCTGTAGCAAGATACATAGCAGTAAAGTGTGCAAAAATTATCAAATGACTGCCATCAAGAAGATCCTTAGCAACAAAAATTTAATTCTCGTTAGTAGTTATCTATGAAATACTGTTGCCATGAAACCTATTCACATTTCCTTTTATTTAGAGAAACCTGTGATCCTCAGATCTCTTGCTTCTAAACATTACTGAAGACCTCATGATAGCACTCTTTTATCTTTCAATGAAGTGAAAATTGTAAAAAACGGAATGAGAACTATAGATGAATATTAACGAAACTCAGAAGGAAAATTCAAGTAAAAATTGCCATTTGCAAATATAAGCTTGTCCTGGGTTTCACTGATAAAGTGATAAAAATGGTTCATGTTACATTGGAAGACCCACTCTTTGTGTCCCATTAGTATAGTAAATATACTAATACTTTCCCCTAAAGACTTGGATTTCCCCATAGTTTGACAGGGTGTCAGTCAGAACATATGTGGATACAATGGTAAATGTTAGAAAATTCTTAACAAGGGTAGATAGGCAGAAATTCAAAATATAATGTAGGTCAGATCTTTCCACTTGTTTGAGCTATGATTTGAAGAAGGGAATTAAATTCCCATATCTCACTGACTTTCACTGGGATCTGAGAAGCAGAAACTTCTTTAAAAACCCTAGCTTTTATTGAAAATTCTCACGGTCACTTTGAGAACCATCCTCTTGTGTGTCAGGTGCACTTTAACTGGATTTGAAGGCAGTTACTCCTCCCCTCACTGGACTCACAGATACTCCTTTGTGAGCTGTAATGTGGGCTCTTCAATACATTTAGTTCTATGAATAATTAATGTGTCTCCTGCTCTCACCATTTGATTTCCAGTTATTTGCGTTGCATGCAATATGCTGAGCCAGTTTCATAGCTCCTAGACTCAAATGCAGGTTTCCAATCTCATTAAGTGTAATGGGATATGAAAATAAGAGTAAAAAAAAAAAAATAAAGAGTTGCAAACCTGTCTCACATTTCTTGAAAATACTAATAGTAAAACCTCCAAGAAAGAAAGCATAGGTGTTGCTTATGGAAGAAGAAACAGAGGATTTTATGCAAAAATTCAGTGAGCATCAGAGAGAATTTTGTTGTTTGATTTTTTGTTGGGCTTGAGTTAGGGGGAGGGTGTTTTGGTTTTGTTTGTTTGTTTCTAGTTCTGTTATACAAATGAAAAAAACATTTGAAATATCATCTTTTGGTTGGTTTTCATTCATTTGCTAAATGTAAGTTCAACAGAGTTTATGAAAGCAAACTGTCATTCAGGCTAGTCACCACACTTCACGGATGACTGAATAAAAATGAGTTTTTCAAGGGGTAACAAAAGTACTGCCTCAGTGAATCTCTGTGTACTTACATATTGGACATAGAAGTAAAAAATCAGTTAGATGTCCTTCTAAGGCAAAGTAGATCAATCTCATTGCTTCTATAAGATATAAGATGAATCTGAACAGACTGGGTAATTTCCAGAAGCAGTTATATCAGAGCAGATATAATAAAAAAGAGTAGCTGCAAGAAAACAGACTAGATGGGAAACAGAATGCAAAACCTCTAGGCCATTCTGGAAGCAAGGAGAAGAGTCCAGGAACTTTTTATTATTGGGGTATTGAATTTAAAAAGTAGTTGTGAAAACTCTTAACAAATTTTGACATGTAAAATGTTACATTCACTGATTTTAGAAACATGTCTTCACCTTTATGGAACCAGCTATTTACGGAAAATTCTTTTCTGTAAGTGATGTGATGAAGAGTTGTAATTTAATTTATTCATTACAGTTTAACTGATGAACTTCAGTTAGTTTAAAATAATTTGTATAAAGAAGAGAAGGAATATCTACTTCTGTTACTAAAGCAATGTAAATCTGGAGTAGTTGCTGTGGTTTCACTGAGTTTTAATTCAGATATTAATTTTTGTTTTATTTTTCTGCACCTTTTTATCAGAAACTTGAAGAATAAGTAATTAACATATTATTAATGTATGACCCTACTACTAAACCAATGAAATTTACTTACTAAATGCAGAATTAATCAAAACAGAATTAGAAAATTATATCAGAAAATAAAATCCATGACATTTTCTCACTTGCAAGAGAAATAATCTTTTAATTCCTTAACATGGTATTCTTATTTACTTTTTTTTTTCTTTAGGGGGAAATTTCAGGACCCATTCCTATTTGATTCTTAAGCATCATTCAGCTTGCTTTCTCCAAAAGCTGAACAGTAAAAAAGCCTTGATCAGGGGTTGCAATCTTTTCCTTTTAACTTAAAGCCTGAAAAGTTTGACCTTTTTGCTGTTCACTCATTTAAATTTCCAGGTTCATACCTCAGAGATATAGGGGGAGTTTGTAGTTTTACAAGTGGGTGGAAGTGATATGTCCATCTCAAGAGCAGAAAGAAGGAGAGAGAAAACAGTGGGTGTACAATAACTTTTCTCCTCTACGAGACCTGACATCTCTGATTCTCTCCTCTTGGCGGCATCCCAATCTGTTTCGGCAAGACAGTGCAAAGCAGCAATATTCCTCAGAGGCTTTGGAACAGGTTGAAACAAAGATCCACCCAGCCCATCCTCCTGTCTCCAGAAGTGACCCACAGCACATCATTGCTGCAGTAAAGATGTAGCCATGGTCTCCCAGAACATTTTCACAAGCTGGAGAGACATGCAGCATAGAAAATCTCATCATGTTAACTTTCTCTGGGATAAGTTATAGGTCTATCAAATAGCCAACACTGGAACAACATCCATAACAGGTATAAAAGGAAGTATTCAGCTGCTTGAATATAGTCCACCTTTATGTGACGTGTTGATTACCTACAAAAAAATAAAAATGGCTTCCAGACAACAGTATGATTATATTTAGTGTGAAATATAGGAAAAAGCATTTCATATACATATAAATGGATTAAAATTCAAATTGTACAGTAGATTTTTAACCCTAACTGTAAACTTGTACAGTTACAAGTACACTATAAGTTCCTTTTTTGAAAACTTATTAAATGCTTCCTATTCTACTCCCAGTTCGGTAAATATATGTATCAATAATAAATGTATGTGTAAATAAAACTGCTAGATACAAATGATACTTAGCTTTTTTTCTTTTGGATGTTTGTAAATATAAGATGAAACCCAGGCTTATCTAAGCCAAAGAAGGTTTTAGAGATAAGACAAAATATGCTCTAGTTTCATTATGAAGCATAATATAATCCTAACACAGCATTGTAGGTGTCAACTGAGCTTTGCATGAGAGCAGAGGGTGAAGAAGTCATTACATATTTTGTTTAAAACCTCCTGTAAAAGTAAAGAGGATTTATATTTGGAATGTCCTCGTTAAAACACCGAGTTCAGACTGATTCTGTATAATGCATTGTGAAAAATCAGCAGAGGTACAGGAAGCAGTGGTGTTCTCCTGCTGTACCCCAGAATGGGCGCTGACACCTTTTGTGCTGGGCTCATCCACAGGGGCTGCACAGCTACAAGGGCTGGGCAGCTGGAGGCTGTGGGGAGATGGGAGTGGGAGGAGGCTGTGGACTGCTCTGTGACAGCCAGAAGGTGTTCCTTACAGCTCTGGCACCGAAATGAGCACCTTGGTGTGTTCCAGAGCTTGGGGCAGCTGCAGGAGCACAGGGTTCCCTCAACAGAGGAGTGTAGGGTGGGGACATGGGGTGACACACACAGCTCTGAGGGACTGCCCTGCCTTAGCCTCCCCTCTCGCCTCACCAGAGGAGTTTTCATCAACTGTGTGCAGCCCTTGGAGAAAATGAGGGGAATTAGCTCTACAGAAGGGGAGAATGTATGAGTTTGACTCGTTGTTTTTATTCCTGCTTTCCCCAACACCCAAGTCAGTGATCAAAAGTTTGCTTTTACTGGCAATAAATTGCATACAATTCTCTGACTCAAATGCTTTGCCTGGGACAATTTTGTTGCTGGTTTGCAAGGCCTACCACACTCATTTTCCATACGTTCTCTCCAGTGCTGGTGTACAATTACAGACTTAGCTCTTTGAGACATGCATTTATGTGTAAAGGGCCCTAGAGGTGCAAGTTATTTCACTCAAAGAACAACCAAACAAATGGGACATTTTAAAATCTCATGTCTTTCAATGATATTATTTCCTCTCTCATTAGTATTTTTCTCTTTAACTTCTCTAAGAAATTAATACCAGCCTAAATGTGTAACTTAAATTAAAAATATTTCATCCTTTTTTTTCACTCATCTGGAGTTATTCATATTGCATTATCAATACTGAGATGCTTCAAGTATTGCCACATTGAAAACACTACTTAATTTTTCCTTTAAAAATAAAAATCCAGCTTATTTCTGTAATATTAATGTATACAATTTTTTGTTCTGTAATAGAAGACACAATATGTTTTAATTTTTTATTCATTTCAAAACTAAAACAAAGGATTTTCTTCAATTTTTTACTTTAATGTATTAAGTTATACATACTTAGTCATCAACCAGAAAAAAAGTTTACACAAAAAGCATGACATACAATCAGTCCAATACAAATAGTAAAAATTTCATTATAACCCTAGCAATGCACAGAAATCTTTAGAAAATGTAATGGACTTAAATCTTTAGCTTTATTACTGCCACTATCGGTATATACTCTACTAGAAAGAAGGGGCAACAATTTCTCAGAAAGTCTGCTGTCAGGAGGACAACAGCTAGGAGTTTCTCTACCTGATCTGCCTGAATGCATTTTTCTAATACAGGAATAAACATTGCAACATCTTGGAAGAGATATGAACGATAGGAGAAATATCTTCTTGATTTTTTATTGTAGAGTTCTGCTTAGCTGAGGCATCTCCATCTAACAACAAAAATCAGTACCACTCATGTATGATAGTAGAAAGGTGGCATTATTGTCTTGAGATATAGGTAGCTGTTACTAAGTAAAACACTTGAATTACAAACTTGATTGGGCTCAGACAAAGAGCCCTAAACATATACTCGATATAGATTTAAATAGCTGACCATGTCTTGCTAATATATGTGGAGTCATCCCTGGTTTTTGCTCATAGAAAGCAAAGAGACTCAAGTGATCAGCTGAAACAGTTTTCATTCCTTCAGTATCTCTTTATACAACAAATTCCCCAGGAGAAAACTGGCATTATACACAGCTGCAAGAAATAAATTGGAGGAATTGATAACAACTCGTGTCTATTCTTGATTAAAGACTCTATTTTCCTTCTGTTTAGTTTTGAAAGTTGTATTATAATACTGGCATAGATCCCTGGTCTAGAGTGTTGAATCTTCTGCTGGCATTGCTATCAAGCCTTATTCATGGAGGATTCCCACTGGGAAAAAGAAAACTGAAGTAATACATTGCTTCTGTTCTTGTGGGACTGTGGTCTGACACCAGTGGATGACTTTAAAACCAAGAGGGCTTTAGGACATCTCTGAATGTCACAGAATAGGATTGCAAAAATAAAACCTACCAAAACTGAATTTCAAATTCCTAAAAATTCACATTTTCTATTCTCAGTCAATTCCACTGAATTCTTCAAGTATTTATTTCATATACATGGGGGTGCTTTTCAGCATTAAACCACTGTAAATCTAATAATCTTCAATTTTAAATAAGTATTTTCATTATTTTTTTAAGAGAAACCAGACAGAAATGTCTTTAAAGCAAAAAAAAAGAGTAAAATTTTTTAAATTTGAAAATTACATTATTAAAATTTAAAGATAAATGGGAATATCAAGACATATAATAAATTTTGAAGTTATTTCCACAGCAGGTGAGTCCCTAATAATTTCTGCTTCAAGCTGTTTTTTATTTAGTCTTTATTCCGTTATCAAGCATTAAGAATAGTTTGAATAATTGAACTGACCAGGTGTTTCTTCTAATTTTGATTATATTCATAATAGGAAACAACTTGTACCACTATATTGAAAATAGTCCAGGAAGGGAGAAGGAGAGAGTAGGAGATTACCAGATTTAAAAAGAAGAAAACAAAAAACAAAAAACCAACCAAACAAAACAAACAAACAAAAAAACCCCCAACCAAACAATCAAACAAAAAGCCAAAGCCAAACCAAACTAACCAGTAAACAAACTTAAAAAACAAAAACCCCAAACAAAAAAAAAATCAATCAAGCTTTCCCTTGCTTGAGAATGACTGAGGACTGAAAGTTATCTCTTTCCCCTCAGTTTTACATTCTTCAGGTGTGCACCTGAATATGTTTCTAAATTTATCTGAAATTTTTCACTATTTCAATTAATTTTAAGAGTCAGGGTAAAATGTTCATGTTGTGTAACTAGTCCTATAGGGATAATTTATATCCTGCATTGTCCACCCTCTATTGCAGAATTTTACATGTTAAAGCATCTATAATCTCTGATTTCCAATTTGATCAATTGAATGCCCAACAGCTTCATTTGCATACTTTCTTTTTGGATATTTGGTATGTATTTTAAAGCTATTTTGTCAGGGCATGCAGAGATGCTTTGGCTTTGGTGGAGGTTTTTTTTTTGCTTGTATATTTTGGTTGCTTTTTTTTCCTAATTCCCTAGAGCATCGGTTCTTGATTATTTTCTTCACTTATCTTTAAAAATGCCTTTGTTCTTCTTGTATGTTTCTGTCTCTGCTTGTGACATTCCTTCTAACTATAAGTTTCCATTAATTGGCAGGTTTGCATTTGAGTTTCCTACGTGGAATGACCCCTTGTTCCTTGCTCTGCAGTGTCAGGAAACAGAAATGTCATTGCTGATTAGGGGCCTGAACCCTCTGCTCCTCCTTCTCATACAGTAGGCAATCTTGTTCTGTACACACTCTAGCTGCAGGGTCAGCCTTAGGGGAACTCTAAACAAGTGTCCACATGGGATACCAAAGTGGAAGGGGCACTGATAGGGGCAAGTACTCTTTGAGCTCATTTGTCTACCACTGAAAGTCTCTTCTGTCCCTTTAAGTGCAAAATGTCCACTGGCATTGCCCAAGTGTGTACATTTTAACCAGATAGAAGCATTTTTGTGCCTCTGGCTTACTACACATGTACATCAGTGATGTTAATATCATCTCTGCCTAACAATGTGACACTGAGATGTACTTCTAATGGTTGTCTTTCCTGTGAACTGAGATACAAAAGCTTTCATTTTTGGTTCTGAAACCCTCTGTTGAACCAACTTTGACCTCATCCCAGGGCACGATTACCTAGTCTTGCTTGGGGCACCTGAAGCTCTAAAGATGGCCTTGTGTAGCTGTGGTTGAAAATCTCTCTGCTTAGTGCACAGAGTGCATCCTGTCTTACAACTGAGTGGAAACCTCTGCTTTTTCCACTTTTGCTCCTCACCTAGGGAAGTGGAACAAACCAGAAGAGGGAGGAAGAGAAACTACACAGAAAAGAACAGAAGGTAGTGGCTTCAAGTGGCAGGGAACATGCATAAGACCAAAACTTCTCCCTAAACCAAAGGATTCTGCAAAACAGAGAAACTAAAAAGAGGGGAGTGGGAATAACACTTTATTTCCTACCATATTCGTAGCCTGAAGGAAGTCTATGGATGATCTACAAAGATGAGGAAATGGAAATGAACTATAAAGGACTAACTATGGACGCCTTTTACAGCAACTGAGAAATTTGATATTGCTTGGAGTATTTCAGGGATAAAGGAAGAGCTTTACTCCCTAGTGTAGGCCATAAGAGCAGTTCTATAGTCACAAAGATAACTTGTCATCTACAACAACTTCTTATCTAAACCAAATCTATTAATCCATCACATGAGCTCATAAGGTCATATGAATTTAATTTTTGTTTTACTTATGAATATGAAGCATATGAATTTAATTTCCATTCTGTTTGTCTAAATAGCATTGCAAGTAAAATATTTTTATATGTCAGGAAAAAAAGAAGTTGAATATCTGTGTGCTTACTTTGTCAGACAGGTATAGAGGTCTAGTATTAAACAAGGTTGTTGCTAATATATACTTTTAATCAACATATTAAATAATATCTAGATTTTTATTAATATATAGACAGAGAAAAAAGAAAAACAGAAAGATCATTTGTTGTTTAGTTTTCCAAAAATGTAATTTAGAGGTGTCAGTGAACAACGTTTCTACAAACTCCTTCAATAAGAGTAAATAAAACCTTTTACCAGTTTCACAAACTTGATTTGGAATAAATGTAAAATTCAGTCCCGTCTGACTGGCTTGTCATTAAAAATCCCATGGCACTTTTCACAAAAGAAGGGCTATTAGCTATAATATTCTGGCCAAGGTCCAAATCATTTTGTGGCTACCAAATCCCCAGCTGAAATAGTTAGTAGGCATTTTCCTCTAAACCTTGCTGTGTATACCAGCAGTTTGTTTTCTAACAGGCAATGCCATTTTGATAGGGCTTATATGAACATTTAATATGATTATTTTGGATCAATACAGTGATCCTTTAAAATAAAAGTTAACATAATAGCAAATCCATAAATTCTCAACAGCATTTAAAAAATCAGATATTTTGAAAAGGATTTTTTGGTTATTGACATGCCTTTCTTCTGATTTTTTTTCCCCTCTCAGGAATTTTTAGGAATAAGCTTATACATAATGTAGTGTTATTTGTTACCTGATTACATCATCTTTACCTGGAATCCATGAGCACATAATTAAACAAGTAACCAGTCCTAGAATTTTGAGTTTCTCCCTTTTATTGGGCAATCCTTTTAGATAATTCAGCTGAAAAATAAAACTGTATTTTGTATAACTTGTTTAGATGAGATACGGTGAGAAAATTTGGTTTTCCAGAATGTTGTCCTTACTACTGAAATGCAGATCTGTTGTATCCTAGGCTGCCTCTGAGAGCTGGAGCAGTGGTTTCTTCTACTCTACACAGGCTGACGGTATGAACTATATTTGATGTTGTGACACTGGCTGGGGACTAGACTATGACTGCTGTCTCAGACCAAGACAGATCCATAAAAAAATTCAGCCCATGACATTTTCAACATGTTTTCAGCCACACGATTAGCCTCTCACTTTCCTGAACACTAAATATACCCAGCAATTGTCTGAACACATCTCTTACTGCTTACTTCCAAAGAAATACAACCTAACACAGTACAATTTGACCAAGCTAAATCAAAATTGAGTAGGTTTAGAATAGGCTGTTATTTTGGTAAGTAGCAGGCAGTGAGGAACCCTAGTCAACTGAGGCTACTTCTAAGAGTTGCAGTAGTGGTTCATATTAGGCTTGACACCTTTCAATATTTATCAATTCTCTGGAAAGCAAAGATAAAATCAGAGTTGATAAAATTTATGGGATGACACAAAGATTGGCACACTGGTAAATAATGAAGACAGGCAGTCATGGGAAGTGATCTGTATCACTTGATGCCTGAACCAATTCAAATCATGTACAGCCAAAGTTACAGATATGATTTTGCAGGAATAAGGAGCTACAATTAGATGAGACATTAGAAAAGTTAAAGTCATTCCAGTTTGGTGCATAGTGTATGTCCTGGTCCAGAGGGTCATATAATGTCTCCATGTGAGAGGAAAATTTTGTTTTCCCTTTTGTCCTCGCAACTCTTTTGACTCTCACAACTTCCTTCTAAGAATTGATTGGCTTCTGACCCTTTTGTTAAAGTGTTTGCCTTTTATTTACATTTGTGTTTATGAGTTTACTGTTGTTAAGGAAAGGAGAAAAATTTCCATCGTAAGACTGCACCATGTTGAGTCCCATTTCTAGAGTATCATAAACTGTCCTCACAAACCATTGACAAGCATATACCACAGTCAAGTAATTCAATATGAGCCTCCAGTTAAATGCCATAGCAAAAAGAGACGGTCTGATCTGTAAAGGGAAATGTAAACTAACAATATTGAGTAGGATTAGAGCGGCAATTTTATTTTTGTTGTTCCAGTACGCATTTTCAAAAGACTGCCAAAAAATTTGGAAAGGTTCAGATAAAAATGATTCAATGTCTGGAGAAAAAACCCAAAAAACTCAAATATAGGAGATTTAAATAACTTTGCAAAGATCACAAAAAAAAAAAAAAAAAAAAGGCTAAGGACAAATATTTTAGAGGATGAAGAAGGACAAAGTAAAATTTTTTAAAAAAGAGAATGATTATTTATCACTGAAGATGAGGGATGTAGCTTCACCACATGCTGTATTTAGGTGAAGATAGGACAGTTTGCTGGAAAATATACTTCAGTCAAAGTCAAATTACTGGATTCAGTGCAGCAATCAGGAGCTAAAAATCTGTTGCTTACTTTACACAGGGGGTCAGACTAGAGGTCTCATCAACCCTTTCTTTGACCCTAAATTGTACAGAAATTTTGTATCAAATTCAGTTAACGGCCCTGACAATTCTGTTTCACTTTTCATTATTTCAAATCTCACCACACTTGAGACTTCACTAGGGCAAGAAGCTTAGCATTCGTGAGAAATCCCTGACTCAGGGAGATCCCACTGTATGTGATTTTAAAATAACAGGAAGCATAAAGCAATACCAGATGTGACATTTCCAAGACGAGTGTGAAAGGACAGTGTCAGTGCAAGCATGAAGCCTGAAAAAAGACATAGTCAATCTTGGGGGGAGAAGGAGGAAAGATGTGGAAGAGGAAGGAGAGAGACCTCCAAGGATTAGTTTGGATAAATATAAGATTAGTATCCAAACTTCTTGGTACTTCTCCAAACTAAACTCCTAACCTTTAAGGCTTCATCCACCCATCATAATTCTAGCTGATCTTGAAGACTCAAGCTGCCGGGGTCATGGCTATTAAGGGGCAGAGGAGAAGACTATTAAAAAAGAAAAAAAGCAAAACAAAAATCCCCAATGCTTTTAAAAAATAATTTATGCTAATTACATTTGTGAAATAATTTTTCCTGCATGTCCTAACATGGAATATCTCCATAGTCTCCATCTGTATATCATCTAAGATGTGTTAGCAAGATGTGACTGCTCATCATTCTGCTCTCTCACAGCATGTTTCAGTCACTGTAATAACATGTACAATAGAAATAAACTACTTGATCCCTCATTAGAAAATAAATTATACTGCCCTCATACATTTACTTTACTTGTAAAACATTAGAATAGAGCTCATGAAAACATTTACCCACAAGAAAATCACATAGTTAAATATGATCCAATACATACATTGCTACCTAAGACTCCTTGGAATAATTTCCCCAGCCTGTAGATAGGAGGTTTAAATCCATCACTGGCAGTTTTCCAGTAGTGTTATTAAGCTCTTGGAATCTCTCCTTTTCTGTGGTTCATTTATGTGTTTCTTGTCATTCCAGTATCTCCAAGTTTCTCAATTTTCACCCTATAAACAGGCACTGGCACAATGCTGATCAACTATTATATAATGGAATTTATCACGTATATTAAGTTACAATTATTGCACTTTTTTTAACCTCTCTGCTTTAACTTCAGTTTTATTTCAGAGTACTATGATGCACATCACTTCTGGCAATTCATGTTTTCTTTCAGGTCTCTTCCAAAATTTTAGCACACAACCTTTATAATAGCACTGTCACCACAATTCTGGATATCAAAATTATGACCATATTGTCATCTCAGGAATGAAACCTTTCCTAAAGGGTTTGTGGGAAAAAAGTGAATGTTGTCCACTGCTGTGTGACAACACAAATATTCCTTGAGTTACATGGGAGAAATATATGTTCATTTGGAAGTGTCAGTGATAGTCTCCAAATAACTATTGCATCATGAAGCATTATATTCATTTTGTTCAAATATGATTATTATCATTCATCTTTATCAAAAAACTGCTATCAAATACTTTAAGTTAAAAAAAAAACCAAAGAAGAGTCTATTATTTAGGATCCAAGTCTTGCCACAGTCACAGAGGACTTCATATTAAGATCTTTTCTTCTCCACTGCATTTTAAGTGTGTTCCCCCTTCACTGCAGAGAGAAAACAAAACCAAAACGCAAAATAAAAACACCCTAAACAAACAAAATAAGACATCAAACCTAAAATCTTTAATATTTATTGACTTATTTACAGCATCTTACTGTAAATAATATAAGTCACATTGCCATGAATATGAATAAAGGCTGACCAAGGGTGGATCTCAAGAATTTGCTCATTGACTTCAAGGTTATTTCCTATTTCTATTTCTTTTTGTTTTAAAATAAAGTCCTCAAGGTATATCATTCAATCAATCAGCAGCCAAAACTCCTGCTAAATTAGAGAAGTGTAAATGTTGTCTAATGATTTTAATAAGGTGTTAACTTTAAAGTGTTAACTTTGAAGCTTAATTACACCTACAGTAAATACAAATACAGCTAACTACTACATTGCCAGAGGATGAATATCTTCAGCTAAATCTATCCAGAGACCACTGCATGAAGCAGTAGTTAGTTAGTTTCTGTGATGGTATAGCAGTTCTCAGACCTTACCAGAGAGCATTTCTGCCTGCCTGGGTAAGCACCTCAGTGCACCAAACTCTCCCTCCAAGGGCTGGTCACTGCGTTTTACCCGGCTGAGGAGCAGAATGGCTAGCTCTGGTTTCGTCTGCTGTTCACAACGCAGCAGTAGTAAAGGAGGTGAGAAGGGTCTATGCTTAGTGACCATGGAATTTGTTTATTCACATGGTCCACCAGAAGCCAAAGAGGCCAAAGACTTCCCAGGGGCAGAGACACCAAGATGCAAAGACTTCATGCAAAGATATCCCTGGTGCAAAGACACATCGTGGTGGAGGGTCAGGTTTTCTATAGAGACAGGGGGGTAGGGACAGCACATTGCCCAGTGATCTCTGGGCACAGGGGCAGTACATGGGCAGAGTTAGGGTAAAGGAACCAATAGGGAAAACCCGAGGGAGCGGCCAGGGCCGGGGGCGGAAAAGGTAGCACAATATGAGGAGGGTAGACAACAAGGAAGAAAAGGGGTGGGGAAATACGGCTTGTATCACAACAATCAACCATTCATTTTTATGGAATGGAACTATGAAAAACTGAGGTCATAACATATACATGAAGTAGAGTAAGTGAACCTTGTGCTCTGTTTCGAAAGACTCATCTAAATAGATACAGATTGAAAATACAATGCATTTCTACAGAATTAAATAGACCAAAAAGCTTTTATTTTTCCCTCTACCACTACACAGCTATTTATAGTATCATGCAATTTAAACTCTCTGCCAATAATTTAAAAGTGTTATAAAGATGGAAAAGTATTTTAACAAAAATCTAAAAAGCCCTTTTCTAATGAAGTCAATTTGTGGCAGCCTCGAAAAGAAAGATGAAAAATTTGACACTCACTTCCATAAATCATTTTCATATAAGTCTTTTCCATAGCTTTTAAATTTCAGTAAGATTTAGATAAGACCTGAGAAGTCTTAATTCACTTCCCAAATACTTCATTTAAATCATGCATTCAATATTAAGTAGTAGTAGTGCTGTTAAGGGAAGTTGGTAAATTGCAAAGAGCAAAAGAATGAGTGATCCCATAACCTGTAGTAAAAAGATAATCTAGAGTGACAATAATAAAACAAATTTGCTTTCTCACAAATTTAAAATGACTTGTACTACAGTTTCATCAGATAACATCTCACATACACAAGTCTTTTATCAGAAAAACTTTCAAGAATTTCCCTGAATTGTTTCACCACTAGCATGGAAGAATAGTAACGCTTTAACTACTTTTCATTCAATTAAAACTGAAGTAGAGGTTAAGCAGACAAAATACAATTTCACAGAAGAAAATATTGTTGATTAGGAGTATGGGGACTAGTACAACAGGATTTTATTATTGGGAAAGAAAACATCAAATATATGTATTGATTTTTTTAGTGACTTCAGAAACTAATATCTACTGTATATGGCCCAAATATATACATTTTTATTGACTTTTGATACATATTGAATATTTTTACCTATTGAATTGATTAAGACATGCTGGGAATGGTTATTGTATGCACCATAAAACTAAAATTTTCTGAATGTTATGTTCAACTAACAGTATTAATACTGTCAATAGTGTCTGAGAGCTTTAATTATAACTACTGGCCTCAAGCTTGTTTTCTGACTTTAGTGAGGTGGGGTTAAGATGCAGACAGGAACATAATGGAATGATTACATATATATCAATCTAGAAGTGGCAAATTTAAGGATGAGAATAATAGTGCAGGAGGGCAAAGGATTCACAGCTTCAGTTGTGATTCTGGTTTCCACAGTGCCCTTTTGAAGACGCACTTATGATTTCTGCAGTTTTATCACTCTCTTGCTGCAAAAATGTATGTGACCAAAACCCCTGAGTTATTTCTGTTAATTGTAGATTCTGCTGCGCTTTGCTAAAAGACTTCACTACACATAATTGAAACCCCCTTTTTTATGGTTGTCTCCATCATCATGTGGCTGAACATACTGAAACAATATGAGAAAGAGAGTTCTGATTTGAGATTCTATTGCATTAATGTTACATATACTTAACTAGATTAAAGCAATGCAGAAGAAAAATAATTGTGATTAATAAAAGTTTCATATAAATGGAATTTTTCTTGGCAATAGACAAACCAAGGAAGACTACACCCAGGATTCCCTGCCATTATTCCTGCTAGATAATGATTAATTTGGGAAGTAAACCATGAAAAAAACACCCACATTAAATGACTCAACTCCAACCCCCCTAAACCAACAGCAAACCCTCTATTTTCCTATGCAATCAATGAATCAATCAAAAATAATATCCAGCCTTCAATTTTCGTGTTATTCTTATAGCATTGCTCCACCTCCAGAAATGACATTACTGGATCTATACTTCAAAACAAAAGAACCAGTAGAGGGAAATTTGTGGTCTGCTTTTCACATCTTGTCACCTCACTTTCTTCTCATTCTTTTCATTACAATAGTTTTATAGCTGATTAGATCACTTCAGAACAAACAGTGAAGCAAGAAATACATATGCCCTGGGTTATCTCTTTCTTCCACAGCAAGCTTATTTATCTCTTTTCTCTCTCCTACACCACTTTTTTTTTTTTTTTAAACTGGTGGACAAATATTTTATCATCGCTGAGTATAATGCTTTCATACTAACATGAAGTTTGACCTGACAGAAACTTTACTCTTAAATTTTTTAAGAATTTTTTAGACAAATATATGAAGATATGAAAGTCTGATTTCTATGGATTAAATGAGTTAGGGACTAAATACCTTGGAAAATCTATTTTTTAAGTCCTTTATACCTCATCTTCCTAACTCTAAAATGGTTCCTGCAGAAGAAGGGGAGGAGATGGTACTTCTGTATCCAAACTTTGGATGAAGAAAAAGAAGGTTGTAGCATGGCATTTTTAGGAACCTGGGCTTGTTGGGAGCTAAGACATATTACCTCAGGGCCTGGCTGAAAACACTTCTGCTACTGATCAGCAGGCCGTATGACCTCATTATTTGCTTCACTATGAATAACACAGAGATCATTTATGCAGAGAGATTGTTCTTCAGATATCTCTTCTCTATATGCAGCTGTCCATGAGTAGTGGGTTCTTTCTCTCATCTTCTCGTCTGACCCAATAGCTTGATTTTGAAAACCTTATTACAAAACCCCAGGCAATTGAGGTTGCTGGTCATTCCTATCTGACAAGCAATTCTGATTTGGACAAACATAAAACATATATCCAGACTCGAATGTTTTGGAAAATTTAAGTTAAGAAAATGCTGTGGTTCAACAGTATTGATTGGTGTCCTAACATTGGTACTTGCTGCTGATTCGTAGCTCTGCCTTGCCATCTTCCTTCAGATATGTAAAATGTCCTCTGTAATCTTGACAGATAGGCTCAATTACAATGGTAAGATAACTCTATTATTAAGAAGAACTCTAATATAATAAATCAAACTATAAATAACCTTAAAAGACTTTTCCACACAGAGCTGTACTTAACATATGCTTTATTAAGTAGAGTTTATAAATTATAAATTTCCTCTTATTCTCAGCATCTCAATTTCACCTTATGAGGCCCATTTCAAACAATAGTATAATGTCAACCTAATCAAAAAAGTCTCATGAAATATATAAAATTATATATTTCATAGATACAGGATTCAAATTCACTTTAGAGGTTTAAATTTTAATTCTCTCCCAAGTTTTGAGTAATTCAAGACCAAACTGCATAGCAAACCATACTATTGTTACTGAGTTTATTCATCTGTGCAATTAAAAATGTGATAATCATCTAGTGCTTTTTTTTAAGAGACAGGATTGTCTTAAGGAAACATTATTGTGAATAAAAAAAATCTGTAAAAGAAGAATCTAATTTCAAATTTTGCCCTTAAAAGTTAAATCAAGTGAGGGTTTTTTTTTCTGAATCCCTAAAATTGAATTAACTCCTTTGGTTTTGGCTCATATTTCAGATTAGGCTTTAGCTATCTAAGTTTATATTCTAAATTTATATTCTATCCCTTTAGCAGATTATTAAAGAATCTTATATACCTGCTAAAGAGAAGACAAAAAGGTCTCTGTTTTTCTCTTTCCATCCCTCCTGACAGCAGGAATTGATTGGCTTATATTTTGGCTTTGGTACCACTAGGTGAGAGAAGTAGGTTTCATTGATTTGTTCGGAAGGTACTGAAATTTATGACTGCTTAGATCTAGTCCAGATGTGGTTCCACAGTTGTGGGCAACTGCCAAAAACCTTTAGCAGCTGTGCAAATGCTTATGGCCACGTAGGGAGAAGCAGACTCTCAGGAAATTTCAGTCAATCTCACAGAGTATGGAAGCTTTGAATTTAACACAATATTCGTTGGAAGGCAATCTAGTGCTGTGATCTCAGACACTCTTAGCTCAAATACCTTTCTAAAGTTTTTTTTTTTTTTTTGAATGAAGTTTTGGATGACTAAATTTCCATACGATCATTACTCATGATAGCAATTTTCATTGAATCAATTCCCTCCATGGTATCTATTATGGTCAAAAAACTTAAAAAAATTCAGATACTGTACCTGTCCAGTCTAGCCAGAAATGGAAGTGCTGCTTCTCTTTCAGCCTAATTTTTACAGGCTCAGCATCTCTATTTGCTGACAAAATCAGAAGAACACACATTGATATTAACAACTGAGTTTTATTTATTTTTTTTGCATAGTTTTAATGGTAAATTTGAAGCAAATATATGACACATGAGGGGGAGTGTCTTCATTGCTTATGAAAATCAGATATTTCAGGCTAGTAGCTGGTATACTGGAGAGAAAAAATAAGAGTTTGCAGGTCTGCACTACAGGTTGCTACAGAGAGGATAATTTAATATTACATTTCCTTATAACAAATAAAATGCAATTTGAGGATGTTGTTGAGATACACTGATATACTTTAATGTTGTAATTTACATTGTAATTGTAAACAATAAACCTGAAAATCAAGAATATGTTATAAAGACGAGCATAAATGTATAATGCTCTCCTAACCTTTTTGGCTGCGCCTGTCTGGGAATATTAACAGGGGATTCTCCTCTGTTGCCTGGGACAAAAAAGCACCAGACTGGAGGTCAGTTTTTTCTACTCTGACTAAGGTTCCTTGGCTTGCTTTCTCACCTCCCTTTCTGGCAAGTGTCTGGCCTTTTGCCTTCAGTTACAGTCACAGAGTTTTTATTTGCATACTTGGGCTTAAGGGAGAGAAAGTCTATGGTCATGAAACAACCATCTGTTCACACCAAAGAGCCTTCTTGATAAGCAGTCCTTACAAGTCCTGTAAACAGAACACAGGTCTGTTCACATGTCAACAGCTACTGCCAGCTCATCCATACCAACACAGATACACGTGTGTGATGGAAATGTTGCTAATATTTCTAGAAAAAGATTAGTTCTTTTTTGAGAAACATGAGCTTTTAATACTCGTAATAGATTATCTGGTTTGTAGATTAATCAATCTAAATCTTGATTACTTTGTTGAGAATAGGCTTGGGACCTTTAAAATTTTGTTAGGAGTGATGCAATGAAAACATTTCTATACTAATTCCAATGAAGTCAAGTCCAGTGAAATTCAGTTAAATTTTGCTGCTTTTGGTCAGCAAAAAAATCCAAATAAATGCTGCCATACTAAGATCTTGGACAGATTGCTCAGATCCCTACTCACTGCATTTCACCCTTGTGTTTGTTCATAGTGATAGAACCCTGCCCTTGGGTGGGATATAGTGGCAAGAAAGCAAAACTGTTTGAAAGCATGTTTTCCTTCAGTATGGTTTGGAGCTCCACTGTCTGAATGTCATGCAGTCTGCAGAAATTACTGTGCAGGGGAGGGGAGAGATTACTAAAATAATGAATTGAATGTACTGATTTCTCTGATGTAGCCTTGTCTACATGACTTTTCAACCCAATTCAACATGGTTCTAGACCCTGGCCAGCATCATGGGAAGGCAGACAGAGCTCTCTTAGAGCCAGCCATATTACTTCTGGCAGTGTTCCCAGTATCAATAATGACACTGTCAGCTCTGTGGCAATGGATTAGAGCTGACCAAATAACAGGTGGACCTGACATACTCCTTATCCAAGGTGGGCTTGTCCTAATCTTGTACTGCACTGTACAGAATCTGTGAAGCTGGATTGAACTTAAATTCCCAAAGGGTGCCTGATTGGGTTCTCTGATCCATCCTTTTACCAGCCTAAAAGTCAATGCCTTTTGCCAGCCAAGGGACATGCATACAAAAGAGAAAGACATTGGTGGAAGCACTGGAGGCAAGATCAGGACTCCCTCATCCGACCTCCCATGTCCTCCTAAAGGTGACACAGTGGTGGTATTTACCCTTGTAAATGATATCTCACAGTCATAATACTTGCTGATGGAACAACATCCATGAAAGCAAGTAGGGACTGCAATTGAGCATAGGTTTTAGGAGGAAACAAAAAATGAAGCAGCTCAGGGCACATTGAGGCTGGAGCTAGAATGAGGGAGAAACAAGACTGGGTGTGGCGGGAAACAGAAGAAGGAATGGAGAAGATTGTAGGATCACAGAAAATTCTAGGTTGGAAGGGACCTTTGGAGAACAATTGTTCTGAACTTCTGTTGAAGGTAGGGTGTTAGATTAGATTATCAAGGCCCCTGACAAGCCAAGTCCTGAACAGTCCACCACTTTCCTGGGTAACATATTGTTTAAAAGTGAGCATTAATTTCATGGTATTAATGGATACTAAAGTGTGAAAGGAAACACTGAAGTATTTTCAGGACATTTTCACAAATTTTGCTGAATTGAATGTAGCATCTTTACAAGGAGAATGCGTGAGCTGCAGCAATCGTAGGAAGTCGGACAAAATTTATTATTCTTTTTCCTCTATGGTAGCCTCTACAGCACTTTAGGATTAGTATTTTTCTTTGCCTCATGAAGTTTGCATTTCAAATGGAACCCGGGTACTAACTGTGGAGGGGGGAAATGGGGGAAAGGACAGATAAGTGTCATCCTAGCATGGTTTACAGAATTCAGGACTAGGGGCACTTCAGTACTATTTTTCTCACAGACTGGATCAAAGGCTGTAGGGCTGCCAAAACGCTTCCACTTTATCTCAACTACTAAAGTGTTCAAAAGAAAAAGCCATGTTTAAGGTTACTAAGACACAATACTTCCAAGAAGCTGCCTGTCAGGTTGTCTGCACTGAGCTTTCAGCTCACTTACAAATGCAGTAGTGATAACAATTTCAAACATGGTTTGGTTGGTCAGATGACAATGTCAAAGTTTCCAAACTCTTTTCAGGCATGATATTTGAGCTGCAATGATATGTAACAGAGATTTTGGAAAATGTGTTTAAAATATTATAGACTATTTAAGGTAGAATTACATGTCAAACAAGTTCAAATTTGTTATTTAAATACGACATAAAGCTGAAAGTAGACTGAAAGAGACAGGCTGTCCCATTGTAATATGATGGAACATTTTCTTTAGTGTTTATAAATTATGAGGATGAGACAAGAGACCTCATCATGTATTTTGAAATAAATATTAATTTCATACAAGATAATTCATTCATGGCATCATTTTCAGTGTTTGAAAGGCAAAGAATTTACTACAGCTCTGTTTTTCTGTTTTTCTTTATCCTTATAAAGTTTGTGTAGTTCAGATGTCCTAAAATATTGAAATCTTTACTTATGATGCCCAAAACTCTTCCAGTTATTTGCACATTCTACCAATCTCTAATTAGGACTCTAAATGGTTTCAAGTGACATACACAAAAGTAAAGGAGCACTGTTTCCAACATAAGAGCTAGAAGACTAAAAGTGAAATACCACCATATTTTTTAAAATATCAAAATATTTACCTGTTGTAAGTCTCCTGCTGTTTTTTGTTATATCTAATTAAGTTGTAATTTTAATACTTGACATTCAGAGCTTCTCAGCAGTAGATTAAGGACTGGTTTTTTTTAAAATAAATATTTGTATAAACATAATACATACAGATATAATAAATACATCTTAGTTAGAAATTAACAAAGCATCTGAAAACTTTGTTATAATAATGTTCCCAGAAATATATTGTGTACATTGTAAGTAACATGTCATATATGTTAGATAACTGGCATCTTGCATTTTATTAGGCAATGAAGTGAGGAATTTAGATGGACTTTATTGGTAAGTATGAACTTTTAACATATTTTACTGATGAATGCTTTTTAGGTCTATGAATAAAGTTTTGGATAGGTCTGTCCTTTATAACATATTTCCTCTAAGGACTTTTTTATTTTTTAGAGCAATTGCACATTTGGCTTTTCTTAAAGCATGAACTGTTGTTTAGGGCTCTAAATTATCTGCCCTAAACAGAAGGTAAAATAGGTACATTATGTACAGAAGATATATTAACATGAAATTTGTATTTAGTTATTCATAACATAAAAGAATTTCCAGATTAAAAAGTTTAGAGCACTAGAATCACTTCTCCTAAAAATTTTTCCCTGAATAAAAAAATCCCGAGGAAAGATAAAAACATATTGTCACATTATCCACAACACTATTTCCTTTGGAAGATATTTTTTTCCTGAATAGAATATATCCGGTCATTTAGCATGTAACTGTTATGTGTCTCTCTTCTCTGTGACAATTGCCTGCAGGGTGAAGAGCCTCAATAGATGTAGGATTGAGCAGGCATTACTCAAGGGAACAGAGGAAAAAAAGAATTATTATAAAAAAGTTAATTTAAAAAATTATTGATGTGCTGCTCGTCTCAGTCTATAAATGTAAATTCTTTAGCTTAAAATTTAGAATTATAGTCAAAAATAGCTTTATATTTAAAGGCTTGTATCACCTATCAACAACTGTCATTGTGCAAGCCAACATTATCATCAAGGCCACTGAAACAACTGTGGCACATCAGACTAAATGTATATAGCTATCCATCCTACACCAAGTACGCTGTAAAAATGCAGTCAATTAAGAGGCAGTGCTAATTGACTGGAAAATCATTTGGCTGGCTGTGTGTCTTCAAAGCTAAACAAGGTAGGATAAGAGACATCTGTCCCTTAGTATTCAAGTGGTGCATGAAATATCAGCTTCAAGTCATAGTCTGGTTCTCATTTTCAAAGGTCTTTGGCCTATCTATCTTGAGTAGTTTTCCAGTACTCCAGCCAAATCACTACCCAAGAGTTTTATTCACCAAATTTAAATGTCAGCGACTAGAATCCTTGAGCTAGAGACTGCAGCCACTCAAAGTTATCAATGTAAATAAATAATATTTTGAAACAATCAAATTTGAAGCTCAAAGATTTCCTGGAGAAATGGTATGTAATAGATATGGCCAATCTAAAGTGATAAATATAATAACATTTTATGTAATCCTTGACACTACTGTTTTAAGTTGTAGAAGAAGGAAAAGATAGACATCCTTATGAGATAGGGGCAACTGACAGTGCAGCTGCATAACAATTTAAATGCTGCAATAATCATAGCATTGTCCTATTCTGACCATTCTTCTGACCAACCTTTGCTTCAGTCAAGGTTGGCTTGCAGTGTCCGGAAATGATGAAAGTGATATTTTGGAATGCTTAAGTTCAGATGAAAATGGCCAAAAAGTAATGCTTTCTGCTTCTGATAGGGAGCTGTAAACTGTGTAGCAGAAATATTTCGTGACTCTATATCTATTCTGGATAATAACTTGTAGCTGAACTTTAGAGCTTGTCAGTATAACAGAAGTATTTTAACCTGGTAGAAGTCCAGGCAGCAGAGCGACATTACGTGAATCCTTGAGAGGCGGCAGCGCACAAATTAAAAGAGAGTGACATAGAATTGAAGTTGAAAGTTTTTATATTATCAGTGAAAACAGTGATGTTCTCCTGCTGTTGTTCACTTCTTAAGACAAAGCCTTTAAAATTCTAGTCAACAAAGCTGTTATCAGATAAAATGACACTACACAGAAATAATTAGTTGATTCTATCAGACAAAGTAAAATTAAGATCTTATTCAGCTACTGCAATTGATAGGTCATATTCAAATGAGACTACCTAGTGTTGTGTAAAATATAGGTCAGGAAGAACAGGAACATCAAAATCCAGTAAAAATTGTCATTAGGTCATATATGTTCTGATTTGAACTTTCACATAACAGTTGGTGGTACTAAGAACAAAGTCATTACAAATAGTTCCATAAAATATACAAAGGATTTATACTAAATCTGGAGATTGTACCTTCTTTCAGGAGTTACATTTAATAGTGGTACAGGTATTTAAGGGTATTATTTGCAACTTTATGAATTTATGGTATTTATGTTAAAAGAAAACTTATCAATTAAAACCCTAACTAATGAATTTTATCCATTCAGAGAAGAGAAAGATTTTCACAATGACCTCCACAAGTAAACCTATAAGAAAGAAAGAATCTTTATTTTGCTATCTCTTAAAAGGCATCTAGAAGACAGTGTCTTACCTCCACTTCAGGAAAAAAAAATGTATAGCTACAAAAACCCACAAAGAAAATGTCAGAAATAAAAAAACATCAGTCAAAACTAAGCCTTAAAATTGCTGATGGATACATAACTGTAAATTCATTTACTAAGTTGGAACACTGCTAATCTATAGGTAAGATTTTTCAAACATCAATATCAATTAAAAACCAAAAGTGAAATTGACTTAATAAAGATATTATCTCATTTATTAAATGGATTTCACTCATTCTTGACAATTAAGCAAAGCGAGTTTAAATTTGGGGTCATGCTGAATTCCTTGTTAGCCAAGCCAGATTTTCCATTTATTTCTGATTCCTGTATATCTTCAGAATTCAACAAGCATAAGTGTCACGGGATGAAAATATCAGCAGATGTTGTTGATAGCATTTTGCAAGGGCATAAACGCCCAGTGCCAAACCAAACCCAAAATTCACATCTTATGTTAAACACAAAGTGTTTTTCTGCTGACACCTTCTGCTGGACTCCAGCTCTAAATAATACACAAGTGGTAAATTACTTGCCCAGTTACCAGGCTGCTGAAAGCATTTTAGATGTTACTATTAGCAATAATTTTTATACTGTTGTCAACGAAAACATATCAAAATTAATCGAAGCATTCCAGTTCTTGTGTAAGATGCAGAGCTTTTTCAAATCCCAAATATAAATTTCCTTGACATTTGACATCTTAAAAAAATAAAAAAGAAGGAAAGAAAAAGACCAAGAGGCCATCACTATCCTAAGCTGCTTAGAGATAAGGACGTATTAAAAAATAGAGTTCTGTGACCTGGGGTCATTAATTGATTGTTAGACCAAAAATGAATCTGTGAATAACTACTTTGATTCCCTGTATCATCACAAAAGCATCCTTCCCATATAACGAGTATACTGATAGGAAAGTTTCATAGCCGTTTTATCACTCCTTTTTCCTCAAGCACTACAGGTTTTGGGCTAACGTGAGGTACAGTTCACTAATATACCCTGTATCAATGCACTGACCTTTCACTGTGACTCTTAGCTCCAGGAAGAACTCAGACTTACAATAAGAGTTTAAATTTGAGAGAGGTTATTTTCCAGATCTCTCTTGTTGCTGTTTGGAGGTCAATTGGTTGCAGTGGGGAGAGTAAAGGGTATTTCTAATCATTCTTAGAGCAATGTATTCTGTTAGAGGGCAGTAATATTAAGAAGGAATGTAGGGAAACAGATAAAATGTAATAAAAGTTGCACAGAATAAAGAATTTAAAGATTTTAACTAAACATCTACTACTTCTAGATTGTTGAAATGGCTTAACAAGCTGTGGGTTGACCTGTGAAACCTGACGTTCCAAGGGACTGAGATTGACAGTTGGGTTGGGAACAGTAACCCTGTTAACCCAATGAGGTTTTCAATTCTGAAGCACACAGCAAAGAATCAGTCCTTCTCATTTTCCTGGGTGGAAGTAGCAAAAAAGAAAGCACCCAAGTTTGAGCAGCCTTGACCATTAAGGCAACATATAAAATTGGTGCATAATGATGAACATTACTGGAATCTATTACCAAGGGAAACATGCAGTGAGCACCTTATACGGACACCACTATGTAACAGAAAGGAAGTTACACATGCATTTCCACAGGGATTCCAAAGACTATTATGAATGATCTTCATGCTAAATATTGGAAAACTATTTGAACTTTTCACCTACTGTCATAAATAATCACTAGATTTTCATTAACTTTGCAGTGAATGTGCTCTGACATGATCATATTCATGATTTTAAAGAATATCCCAAACAATGTTTCAAGAATAGTAATCTAAAAGTGAGCTGCAACTTACTAATGTGGTTATAGATAGCACGATTCACGCCTGTATTCAAATTCTGTCATTCCATCATGTCAACAATGGCCTTGCCAAAATTACCTTTGCTGTAAATACCAAGAGTTGCTGTGTACAGCAGACCAACTCATGGTGTACATTTAGAGAATCAAAGTGATACTCAGTTATAATTAAGTATATGCTAACTGATGCATCGATTTAAAAACTTCATCTCCTCTTTCAAAATTAGTGTTAAAATAATGTTCTGGGAAACAAGTGAAACAACAGCCAAACAGTTGTCTTCCTGTTGATACCAACCAAGATATGTAATTTATAGCTGAGAATGACATTATGGATCCCCTACATCTGTATTACTCTGGGAGGAGCACAGAAACACAACTGCCATTTTCCAAACCTTTGGGATGAAAAATTCTTCAGACTAAGATTCTTTTGTATCTTCCCTCCCACAGTTTCTCCTCCTGTCTATCCTCCTTGCACAACACATAGCTGGTAGCCACCTCTAGATACTTTGCATGTTGGGATGAAGGAAGCAGAGAAAATGACCTTATTTCTTATCAAAGATATGGGTCAAATGAAGACAAGGAAAGAAACATAATGGAAAATTTTCTTTACATTTTCACCTTTTATGCCTTTTTGTGGCTTCGTCAGATTAATTCAAGAAAATACATGCAAGAAAGTGATAGATCTAAAAAATTTGAGAGGAAGAAGGAAACATTTATCAGTTGAAATACAAGTTTCTAGTTAATCACTTCAACTTCAAATGTTTCAAGCTAAAGTTTATAAATCTCATTTTAGGAGCTTTTCTTTAGCATCTGTAAATCAGATGCATCATAGAAGGGATGTGAAGAGACTGTTCATTTTCTAGTCAACCATGCACCATTAAGACAATTTGCAAACCAGTGTTTGTTCTTCAGTGTACAAAATATACTTGAAATAAAAAATTACTAACGCCTTTAATCACAACAGACATTATTTTGAAAATAATATTTTTTTCTTATATTATTTTAATGTTCAATCTTTTTGTCTTTGGAATATAAAAATATAGAATAGGGTATTTGCAGCTCCTTTGTAAAACATGATGGAGAATTCAGACTGTTTACTATCCGACACTATCTTTTCAAGGAATGTCTCGGTGAAGTGTGGCATTGGAAGTTAGTTAAAAATTAGACTCTTCAGCAAATGGACATTGTTTACCTGTTCCCTTCCAATCAGATGGTCCCCCCTACAAAAATTTGACATTATAAGGACTCCATTTGAGCAGTGAGTCTACTTTGTAAGTAGCCACCAAATCCTACACAGGACAATATATTTCACGACTAAATAAAAATAAAAGATACATTGTTGGAAGAATTTTGAACCTTGAAAATCTGTCTTAAAAAATCAGCAGTCATATCATATTAGTTTGACCTGAACATTTCTGTTTTAGGATTAGGCAACAGAGAGAGAAAAAAAAGAAACACGGACAGCAATGTCAGAAACAAGGAAGTAACTGCTGCTGGACAAAACCAGTAATGTGTGGTAACTAAGGACTTCCTGCACTTCAGGCCTCTAGGATGAACTTGCAAATACTAACAGGATACATGTGCACACAATAATGGATAACACAAATAATGTGTGCAATTCTGTTGTGCTGGCTGGATCCCCTGTATGTACATGTGTAAGTACATATATTCAAAAAGCTATATGGGTATGCCCCAGAAAATCTGAAAATCCTTTTTAAACCAGCTGTCCACAGTTTCTACCTTCTGCTCCCTTCTGAGTTGGAACCAGTCAAACAATTGGATTTGAATATTATTATTCTCAGATCCTGATTACTAAAACCAAATTTATGAATCTTCTAAAATTCAACCTGGCATTACAAAGGGGTATGTGCTTACCAGTACAGCTCCTCACTGCAAGTTATTATAAAGGTAAGCATACCAAATAGCTATATTCCACAATTCATATTCCATTACTTTCTGCTTGGTCAAACATATAATAAAAATAACTTTGCTTTCTTCTTCTTCTTCTTTTTTTTTTTGAGACTGTTACTATGAAAAAGGACTCTAAAAACACCAAGAGAGGCCCAAACATTCCTTTTAAGACTGTTTTATTTCTATTCAACAAAAATATGGCTTATACTTTTTTTTGAAGCAGAGTTCAATTTACACATGACTTCATTCCGCTTCTCCTCGTCTTTGGAAGGTAATCACAGGGTCCAGATGCCAAGCTATGAAAGATCTTCTCCTTTCAGTTTCTTTCTGAATTAAATTAGATTTTGACTTGAGAAATGTGACCACATTATCTGTTTGAACATAAGGAAACTGCACAAATCCCTCATAAGACCTATGTAAAAGTCCTTTTATGTTTAAGAAGGGGCAATTTTCTCATGTCCATATTTCTTAGAAAGGAATCTATGCTGCCCTTTAAGGAACTTGCATTCCAGTGCATATTTTTCTGGTGCAAGTTAAATTTGGGAATCAGTAGGAAAATGCATAATCAATTGGTTATGCAGTATAGCAATTAGATCAAGTTTTGTGAAGATTCGCAATGCAATGATGATTCCACAATACAGCTGAGGTGCTACAGTAAACTGTAAATATAGCTAGGGCTATACATTTTATGACAAACCTTACTTGAAAAAAGTGTAAGGTTAGTCAAAACAAATAAATGAAAAAGGTAACCCCCCGAGAAGAACCCAAGGACCTCAGTCTGAATCTCCACTGCAACTCTATCTGTGTTCTCACACATTTTTTCTGTAACATATATTAGACTTGTAGAAGAACAAGTGTATGCTCTCTAACTTCATTTAATGGATCTAGTACAATGGGGATTTGGAGGTGGCCCAAAAGGCAGTAAAGCTGCACTGAAAAAGTATAAAATGAATAGTTTAAACACTTCTATTGCATATAAATATTTAAGTAGTATCTCTGTAGTAAGATAATACTTGTATTAGGGAAATTATAACTCTCAGAGAAGAATTTATATTTTTTTAATATCTCCTTTCTTTTTTTTCTGTAAACTCATTTGTTCTTGACAGTTATGTGAACTATGGTGCCTGACATAATTGAAAAACAGCTTTCTGAGGGTTGTGTTCATAACTGGTTTTAAACATTATTTGTATTTCTGAATTCAGTTTGATTTTATTAAATACTTCACATTTTCTACCTCTAAGTTTGTGGTTTTTTCCTAACAGTGAACACAATTTATAAACACAGACTTTGAGAAGCGCTTTTAATATCACTGACAACTTTATTGTAATTGTGAATTTAAAAGTATATCTAAGACATTAGAAGCAGAAAAAAAAAGCCCTAATAGTGTGACATCCATGCCCCAATACAGTAGTATAACAGATGAAGGTTCAAAATAAAGAATAACCAGGGCTTTGTTATCCATGATCCAATAAAGGTGAAATAAGCGGTGAAGGCAAGCATTATAGACTTACGAGCCAGCAGGAATACTGCCAAGAATAGTTCATGGGGCACTGAGCAGCTGGCTGAAAATCACTGCTTTTTCAGGACCTTTGGACACATTTCTAGGCCAGGGGCTCAGAAGCAACCTTACCACTGCCCCTAGTCAGTGTTTCTCCAAAGTACAGTTCATAAATATAAATCAGCTGCTACTTAAGTTGGCAACAGCAACAGTTCAAAATCCTAGAAGTACTTCATTTACTTGTTGGCATTTAAAAATGCATTAATTGGCTGTTTCCTGTTGTGGGTGAGAGGGAGAATCTGGGTTGGGGTAGAATCACATAACTATTTTTCCGTTCTTCCCCGGTATGTTGTGCACCTCTAGCAAAAACGTTGAGGGTGACTGATGAGCTAGGCACTTCTCTGCACCAAATGTCCTAAGGAAATCAGTAGCTAAAGTCTGTAATTAAATTCAAAGTCTGTGTGTGTAACAGGTGTGATGGAGAAACCAAGAATTCAGATTTTGATTGTTACTAAATGTAATAAAAACACTTATAAAATCAATGGAAGAAAGCAAAGAAAGGCAAATTCTCAGCATTAAATTCTTAGTCCCCATAAAACTTCCTACACAAAACAGACAATCATTTTTCAGGGACATAATCCATCAAAAAATACTAAAATTTGATAAGTTAATTAGAAAATGTATTTACAAGTTCAGTGAGAAAACAAGAATTTTTGGCCTTTCTCATCCATAAAAAAATCAACAAACTAGAGGATAGAATGTTTGAGGAAGGTGTGCTACTCTGCCAATGCTCCTGACTTTCTTGCTAGACAGATTTGTGTTCCAGGGAGAATCTTTGAGAAATGTTTAAAAGGAACCTCTACATAGCACTTTTACCATCCATGGTGACAATACTTCAGTGTCACACCTTGGGTAAAGTTCTGTCTGTTGTATGGGCTACCACCAAGTCCCTGGGCTTGGGTCATTCTTTGCTATTTTCTGAAATGCTCAGGTGGGGAGGTTTGTGCCTCCAAGTTGCAACAGCCAGAGGGCTAGCCATGGGGGCAGGGACAGCCTGTGCTGTCTCAGTCACGGCGACAGGAAGATCAGCCCATGAGCCCCTGTGGCAGTGTATGCACCAACAGAGACGATCATTGGCCCGGACTCCTCCCCCGCCTCCTCTCCATATATGGGTTGCTTCTGGATTGTTCTCCTTTGTTCCCCTCTTGGGTTGCATAGCATTGGTTGATTTGAATTATGTATCCTCCCCTTCTATGTAACTATTGGTTGGAACCCTTGTCCCTCTTTCCTATAGCTTTCCCGGTTGGCCTGCGTGCCAAACCACTCCCTCTCTCCTCCCCCTTATAACCCCTTGTCCCTGGAGTTCAATGATGAGAACTGCTGCTGACAGCTCGCAGCCTCCGGACCTCCAGACCCCATGCCCGTCCCTGCCTTTCCGCCCCGTCTCTCCATCCCCGGACCTCTCCCCGATGCGCCTTACAATAAACCTCTGGAGAACCGCAGACCGCCTTGCTGCGCGTCCTTTCGCCGCCGCGCCTCCTTGCCTCCTGTCCTTTTCCACCAGCACCGCCTGCGTCTCTTCTACAACACTCATGCATATTATCAATCACTTTTTCTAAGGGTCAATTTCTACATCAACAATATTTCCAGCCTACCCACAAGAATATCTATTCATTTTGATTCTAAAAGCAAGTTAACAGAAAACAAAACAACATCAAAAACTCTCCCCCTCCAAATCAAAATCAGATCAAAACCAAAATGTTTTCAACCTTTACAATATCTGTTGACTTAATTTTAAAAGAATATTATTATGTAAGGTTAACAATTTGGAATCATATCCTTATATATCCATTAAACAGATATATGAAGTAAAAGAACTCAAACTATTGGGCTAGATTAGAATATTCAGAATCAGAACAAAACCAAATTCTATGACCGATCATTATCTTCAAGCCTTCAGTTACTTTACAAGGCCAGGAAATTTAATTTACATTGAACAAATGTTATAGGATTCTAATCATTATATGATACAAACCAAATTTAAACAACTACAACTCATTAAAAACATAGAAAGAAGAATTACTGGGGTGCCATTTTCATGAACAGTACTATAGTTAGGGAGGAAAAGTTAAAAAAAAATTGTTTCTGTTGCTGTGGTTGTTGTACTTGCTGGCAGACTTTGCCTAAAGACTTGATGAGACCTTGTACCCTATATTACTCTGTATAATTTCTAAAGGCTCAGAGTTTAATAAGAAGAAAGAATGCATCAGCTGTTATATTAAAATGCAAATCAGAGACAAAATAGAAAGAATGCAGAAACAGTCTCAAGGCTAGCTCTGTGCTTGGATTATATTTGTACATGTTTATGTTATACTGTAAACAAAAGTCATCTCCCTAGCCAGCACATTTTCCAGCCCAGCCTGGAAATGTGCTACAGTGTGAACAGAAGAAATAAAAAATCTTGAGAGGAAAATACTTTTAAGTTATTTTCAACAAGCTGATAAATATCACCCAGAAAATATAATATTATTTCACAGACATTCTTATTCCTTCTGGTTTTCTTTGTTAACTCCTATCCCAAACCCTCCAAAAACCCTCAAAACAAAACAACTAATAACCACCAATGATTTAATTAATATTTATACATGTCAAATAAAGGAAGTATCTGACATATATAATTCCTGTAGTGGGATAAATTTACAATGGATTAGTTTTCTTGAAAACTCCTTTGAAATTCTTGGAGAGAGATATTCAACCCAATCAAATACATTTTAACCATAAATAGATAAAAGATGCCAATACTAATGTAAAGCTAAGTTTCTTATAGATTCATACACCTTATGGAGAGAGATGAGATGAGATGAGATGAAAAACAGTTCTTTGACTTTTTTGCCCAACCTCCCTTTTAATTTTTTTATGACCTAGAAAAGGTTATTTTAAATGTGACTTCTCTACCTCAGCTACCCAATACTCATCAATAACTTAATAACGAGAACCTACTGCCTTATCTAAAATTCTCATCCTACACTAAAGATAAAATCCTCCCAGAATCCTTTACTTTTGTCTATCTTGATCAGTAAAGTAAGGGACACAGTATATCCATTCTACATTTTTTGAAGCATAGGCAGAAAAGTACTATTGGTTACTTTACTGGCTTTTATAACCACTGACTTATCCAGTTTTCTATGGCTATGTCATGTTGCTCACATTTTGAAAATAGTATCCTCCTGCTAAATACAGCCTTTAAAGATAAATGTTCTTAGGAAACATTCTAATTTTGAGTTAACCATGATTTATACAACAATCTAAATTAGTTGTAATTTTT
The DNA here is from genome assembly GCA_024500445.1 of Entomyzon cyanotis. Lineage (NCBI taxonomy): Eukaryota > Metazoa > Chordata > Aves > Passeriformes > Meliphagidae > Entomyzon > Entomyzon cyanotis. Next base: position 15,421,457 of record JAKEPQ010001005.1, read on the forward strand.
TTCTCTGTGTAATCAAGGGCATTCTAAAGACACAAAGATGTAGCTGTGTCCTCTTCTGATAGCAACTATGTCAGATGAGAAGCTTCCTGTTACCTCACTCTCCCCTGTACTTGCCCATCAATTTTGGATCAAAATGGATTAGGAAGAAATCACAAAAACATTTCTGCTGGCATAGCAGATGAGGCAGTAAACCTATTCAGACAGTCCAGATGCAGGAATGGGGTTGTGTGTGAGCGTTTTTGAGAATCTGAGAACTTTCTACAACATAAACCACAGATTAAATAACTCCCATTCTCTTAGAAAACTTATCAACAACCCCCTAAAAGCACCACACACAGAGAGTCATAAAAAAAAAAAAAAAAAAAGAGAAAATAGTGGCAGATTCTGATCTCATTTACATTCAGGTACATCTAAAATCTTAAACATTTAAGATGATACATTACAGAACTACAGTTAGTCAGATTTTGCAGTGCAGCAGTCTGGATATGGGTGGGTTCATATAAATTGCAAATATACAAACCACAGTCAAAACACTTCTGAGAAACTTCAAGATGGCTGAAAGGTTTTGCAAGCACTTGAAAATTCCTTGCTCATTTGTTGGTAACATAGAAAGTAATGGGATAGTTGCAAAGACTAATGGCTGCATAACAGAGCTGATAAATGTGCAAGAGAGAATACAGCAACTTAAGATCATCTGCCATTTTGCATTTTGCAATTTAATATTCCAGAATTTATAATACATATATTTAAATAAGTTAATAATGACAGAGTTTGAATTAGTGCACATTGTGTTCAATTCTTACAATAAAAAGCTTTAATCTGAAAATAAAATACATTGGGAAATGACTATCAGGTAAATATTCATCTTGATGAACTTCCATGAGCACAAGAAAAATAGGAAAATAATCAATGAACAGGACAAATCCACTGGCAGAAAAGGAATATAATCTTCAATTATGGGATCTCTAAGCCTCCATTAAATCTTTAAATCTTAACTTGCATTAAATAAGTCACTGTGATTATACTTGAAACTCAGGAAACTCCACATGTCCAGCCATTTATTGAATGCATTTGTTACTAAAGCTCAAGCAGGTATATTTTCAGAAATAAATAATAAGCTTTTTCTTTTAAGTGCCACAGATAGAACTATAAATAGCACCTAAGACTAAAAATCACTTTTAGATTGTTTTCAGATTCACTCCATAAATAAAGTAGAAATCATTACTGCATTAAAGCCACCCTTTTGATTTCATGCCAAAACTTCCATCCAGTAAAGGCAAATTCCAGGACTCCCACTAAAGGCTATCATACTCAAAATTTCACTTCTAATCTATGTATATTAAAAGTAAATAAGTAAAAATAAAAAGGTAGAATGATAAGAAATAAGAGTTTTGAGGTAGTGGTACTGAAGGGCCTCTGAAGATTTTGTGTCACTTATACCATTTCAGTGGCCTCTGAGCCAAAAGCTGGGCACAGGAACAGCCATACTGTTCTCATAGAATCATAGAATTTCCTGAGTTGAAAGGCGCCTTCAAGATTCATCAAATACAAATCCTGGTTCTGCACAGGAAAATTAAAAAACACATCAGATATCTGAGAGAACAACCCCAAAAATCATGACTTGTGTCTGAGAGCACTGTCCCAATATTCCTTGTTACAGCTGACGACTGTTTAAACTTAGTTTCCCAGATGTATCAATATTTCGTGGTGTTTTCTGTCCCTTGAAACTGCAGAGAGTAGCATTAACTACATTTCTGAATACAAAAATATGAAAGGGTTTCCATTTTACCATTCAGGCTTTTAATCTTTGAAAATTAAGAAACTCAAAAATTGTGATGCACCACATTTTCTCCTTAAACTTTAACTTTATTTTTTAGTGTTTTTTGGTGTGTAATAGTTTATATTTGACTTAATAGTCGTTTAAGACAGCTCATATCATAGAGGACATAGGATAAAGCCTAGCACTTTATCATGTTTAATTTATCTGTATATAGCATTTCATACTAACAAAGACACATTTATGGAAACTTGAAATCTGTGATCCTGTCCTGCAAAATATTTCCTGAATAAAAAATTATCTTGTCTGTTTCACCAAAAAGGGATGAAATAGCAAATATCAATATTAGTGTATGAAGTGTTCTGTTCTTTCAGGCATGTTGAGCAAGTAGTGATGGCATTTTGTTGTCTTTCCACATACACTGTTCTAATACCCATTGATACCAAACTAGCTACACTAATTATTGCAGTGACTGTGATGTGAGAGATTCTGGTTCTCCCAACCAGACCCTTTCAATCACAGACACCTCACCCTAACTACTGCATATAAAATGGAACATATCTCATTACTCTTAGCCTCTCTTCCTTCTGAATTTAGGAAATGGTGAAATGTTGCACAAAAGGTATAATGGTCTCCCTCCTCTGCATAGTTTTTCCTTTCAAAAATTCCAAGTAATATTGTTTTTCAGATTAAATACTAACCTCAGTTCTTTGGTTGCATCTGCCAAAGAGATGAATTATTATCTCTCATTTTATACCTGACTGGCAAGCGTAAAAACCAGCAAAACCACCTTTTCTTGCGTGTTTCATAAATTCTGACTGAAGTGTACTATTATTTAATATCACATAAATAAAATACAGTTAGAATTATCAGACCATGGGCCTAAAGTCAGCCAAAATTTGTACATTTTCAGTATTCCCATAAGTAGTGGAAAGCATTCTTACTGAGACTTGAAGTCAGTATAATTAGACATAGGCAAATCTTCTACAAAGGTACGTGAATGAAGACTGAGAGCAGTGCAGTTAAATCTGCAGCTCTGAAAATTCCATGTCTAAATTCATGGTCACTGGAAGTGAGGAAGCTCTACCAGGATAAAGAAAATTCTGTGCTCATCTTAGGTTTTATGACCTTTCCCAAAACATGCACTACAGACCAATATCTCTGATACTTTTGCTTGATCCAGAACAGCAGCTCTTGCCTCCTAAGAGCAGCGAGACATGACAATGCTTTTAGTCCCAGAAAATACTCCCAATACTGACTTTTTATTTACCATAAAATTAAATACAAAATACCATGCATACCAGGATGCATACCAGGAGTGTTACATTAGCAATCTTTTCCATGCCTTAAAAATCATAATGAAAATTAAATAGATGTGTATATGGAGTATAATTAAAATGTGATAACACAAATTCATAGTTCAGTAATGATACTAAATGGTTGAAATTAATTCCATGAAGGCGTCTTATGTTTGAAGAAATTTTGAGTTGGAAATTGTCATGTTTATTTTTAAAAGCTGCTATTATTGTCAACTGTCCTAGATTACAATATAGATGCATTTAAATATTCTATTACCACAAGCTGTGGGCCATTAGCTGTTTTCACCTGCTATGACCCACCCCTGATAACAGACAATGGCCATCAAGAACCCACCACATGACTCATGGACTTATCTCACCCTATTGTGAGATGCTCTACCCAGGAGGGAGGAGCCAAGCATTCCCACCTGGATATAACCTGGCCTTGGGACTGCCTGAGTTAGCCCTGTCTACTGGGTTCCCAGAGGACAAGAGCTATCACTGGACCTTCAGCTGGAGACTAGACCTTAACAGGATCACTGCTTCAACTGGACTACTTCACTTGGACTGCTACCACCACCCTAACAGGGTGTCAGGTTGTATCTGACTTTGTCAGTGCTTTTCCTTGTTTTATTGCACATATTTTCTTTAATTTTTCCTATTAAATTTTAATCCTGACTTGGGATCTCCCACTGGTTTGTTTTCAAACAAATACATCAACAGTCTGACTTGGCTTTCATTGGTCCTATATGTGCTTTGAAGATACTCATTTATAAAAGTACATTTTTTTATTTTCACTGATAAGTGACTTTCATGATTTCTGAAGAAATAAAGTGGGCTATGTTGAAAAACTAATGAGATTTTACCCTCCTTTTTTCTTCTAAATGCAAAAATTCTTCAAATTTGGAAAGGAGTAAATGAAAACCATACAAATCTATGTGGAGGTAAGAGTGCCTTGGAGTAGAAGGAAAGTTTTGCTTCAAAATTGCATGCAAATGCTCTCTTTCACACCTTTCAGCACTTCCTTTGCAAGGGATACTATTCTAGCATGCTTAAGCTGAATCCACATTACTGCAATATTTCTTGAAGCAATTTAACTCCTATACTCTCTTTATTACTCATGACTTGCTTTGAGCAATCTCTGTATGTAGGAGCTTGATGGGGATTGAAAGTGGAGAGGAAGGAAGTCAAGAATAATGTTCCTGTTCCAAATTCAGCATTATTTCTGAAAAAGCAGTTGGCAAAAAACTGTTTGCAAAATTAACTTCCAGAATACGTGAGAAGTGTGAATACTCTTTGCAGCTTTTTGATCTTATATTTTAGGGCTTTGTGGTGTCCATGTAATGGGAACTAATGGTCTTGGGGAAAAAAATAGCTTTTATTACTGCAAGTTGACTTGCTGACAGAAATTCTTCACCCTCTGTGCCTTGTAGTCAATCAGCCACTTGAATGGCCTGGGCTTACAATCTTAGGAAAATTTTGCCTGAAGGCACAGTAAAAAACCTAACATACTCAAACAGTAGAAATACTTTGGTATTGCTTCCCTCTCTGGTGACATAAAATAAATCAGAAACAAAAATTAAAAAACACCCATCACCCCAAAATAAATACTGAATAACTGGAAAAAAAAATTCAAATGTAGCGGAAGTAAAAATTATCACATAAAGAAATTATCTCATTACTGTTTTGGTAGTCCTTTCCAATACATCTTTTACAAAAGCATGAAGGCAAAAATAATAATGGATGGAGGTCCTAATCTGTCATGCCAGGTGTCAGAGAGTGTACCAGAAAGGAACTGGTAACACTACCAATAGCTAGCTACAAATTCTAATTTTAGAAGTGTTCAGCTTTTCCCAAATTTCTTTTGTAGTACTCTGATCCCTGAATTGGATTTAACATCTGAAGTCCCCACTTGTAATTTGTTGTTTTGTCTCTCTGAAGTAACCCTTAAGGAGCAGTAAGTGAGTTGCCCTGGAAGCCTTGCTGTTGGTGACAACAAGGCTAAGTCTCCACCCTGAACTTCTGCTCTTTTGACTTAACAGGTCTGCACAGCTGCCAAGAAGTTAATTGTGCTCAAACTCTTTCCTGGACTACAATCCCTAGCAGTAGACCTGTGTTTTGTGTTCAGATGGTTTGTGATGCTTCCTTTCTATCTTATCTGCTGCATAAATTACCTTCACAATTATATGGGTCTTGGCTGTGATAAATTTTTGTCATACCAGCTTGTAGGGTGCTATGTCTTGGAATTGTGACCAAAACAGTGTTGATAACTGTCATGATTTGACCCAAGCTGGCCACCCAACAGCCACTTGCTCACTCCCCTCAGGTGGGACGGGGAGAGAATTGAAAGAGTAATAGTGAGAAAACTCAGAGGCTGAGAAAAAAATGGTTTAATAGGGAAAGCAAAAGCCACGTGCACAAGCAAAACAGAACAAGGAATCCATTCACCGTTTTCCATTGGCAAGCAGTCTCAGCCATCCCCAGGAGAACAGGGCTCCATCACACATAACAGAGACTTGGGAAGACAGACACCATCACATTGAACATCCCTGACTTCCTCCTTCTTCACCCAGTTTTATATGCTGAGAATGTCATATGGTATGAGATATCTCTTTGGCCAGTTGGAGTCAAAAGCAAAATGAAAACCACCCTTAATTATCAACACTATTTCCAGCATAAATGTAAAGCAGAGCCCCGTACCAGCTACTGTGCAGAAAACTAACTCTGCCCCAGGCAAAACCAGCTCAATAGCTCAGAGATGTTTTAGCTATTGCTGAGTTGCACAGTGTCAACGTCTTTTCCGCACCTCCCTCCACCCGCCCCCAAGCAAGGAGGCTGGGGGTACACCATGACTTGGGACGGGACACAGCTGGAACAGCTGACTCCTACTGACCAAAAGGGTATTCCACACAACGTGACTTTATGCCCTTCAATAAAAGCCAGGTAAAGAAGGAGAAAGGGAGAGACATCTGGGAGAGAGAACTTTTCTTCCAAAGGAACCATTACACATGATGAAGTTCTGATTTCCTGGAAATGGCTAAACATCTGGAAAGCAGTAATTTGGTTCATTATTTTGCTTTGCTTTGCTTGTATGTGAAGTTTTTTCTTTACCTATTAAACTGTCTCTATCAATTCATGAGTATTCTCATTCTTACCCTTCTGATCCTCTCCCACGTTCCACTGGGAAGGGAGTGAGCGATCAGCTGCATGGTGCTGAGCAGCCTACCGAGGTTAAACCACAGCAATTATATAGTTTATTTAACCAAAAGTTTTAATGACATCTACTGTGGGTTTGAGTTTTTTATTTTTTAACTAAAATAATAAAATTTTTCTATTCCTATATGTGTATAACAATCAGGGCGTCTACAGAGGAGATACATTTTAGTTACCACTTGGGATGCCAATTAGAAACTAGTTTGCTGCATTATATGAATAACCTGCATATTATAACACAGAAATGTAAAGAAACCAACATCAAAGCTCATCACAAGGCACATGTAGATGCATCATAGCATAAAAAGAAAACAATAAAAAAATTTCTGAAATAATGAAAAAGATATGTAAAATATATTTTTTAATTATACAGCAATTCTCTCTATCACAGTGCTCTGCACTTGCATGTAAACACAATTTTATATAGAGAATTAATCAAGAACCTGGATGACCAAGTTGTTTAATCAGCAATTATTTTTCTTTAGCTGAAGACAGCAAACAGCAGCAAGGTAATTACCTGTTATGATACATATAATTTTTTTGCTCCATACAAACTGTTCTCTGAAAGACACCTTTCTCAAACACCAACATATAACTACATTCTCCAAAGTAACATCATTATCACATGCCAAACCTGATAGTGTAATCCACCCATTTGAGTGAGATATTTGTAGTGAATCTCAACAAATACATTTTGTGATAATTTTTGTCATGTTTTATTTTAATTTAAACACCAAAAAAGTAACAGGTTTTGTCTATTCAGCTCCTCACTTTTAAGTGATACCTTTAAAAATTATACCTCACTTAAAAATGTATTCCTTTAAGATTCTGAGGAACTAGGAATCAGTCAGGTGAAGTCCCCCATGACTGAAAAAGGGGAAACATCTCACCCATTTTTAAAAAGGGAGAAAATGAGGACCCTGGGAACTACTGACCAATCAGCATCTGTGCCCAGTGAGCTCATGGAAGAGATCCTCCTGGGAGCTATGTCAAGGTATGAGAATGACAAGGAAGTAACTAGAGATATCAATGTGGCTTCGAGGAGCAGAAATTCTGCCTGACTAATCTGTGGCCTTCTACAGTGGAGTGGCCATATTGGTGGGTAAGGGAAGAGTAACAGATGTCTTGCCTTCTATAAGGCCTTTGGCACAATGCTACACAACATTGATAAACTGGAGAGACATGGTTTGATGGATGTGCTATTCAGCAGATAAGGATGGATGCAGGCATCCAAAGAGTTGCTGTCAGTGGCTACAATTGGAGATCAGTAACAAGTGGTGTCCCCCAGGGGTGCACATTTGCCCTGTTAGACAGTGGGAATGCGCATCTGCAGCATCCAGGTGACCCCAAACTAAGTAGTGCTGTTAATACACTTGAGGGAAGGGATGCCATCCCTAGGGACTTTGACAGGACTTGGTCTGTGTGAACTTCAAGTACAAGGCCAAGTGCAAGGTCTGCATCTGGGTCAAGGCAAACTGGTATATAGGCTGGGTGTTGAATGGATTGAGAGTGGCCTTACAGAGAAGGAATTCCAATTCCAATACCAATAGATACTGGTAGCTATTTTTTAAACTGAAAGAGGGTAGATTTAGATGAAACATGAGGAAGCAGTTTTTCACGTTGAGGGTGATGAGACACCAGAATAGACTTCCTATAGAAATTGTGGTTGCTCTTTCCATGGTGGCAAATGTCAGGTTTAACAAGGCTTTGAGCAACCTGATCTAGTGAAAGGCATCCCGGCCCATGGCAGGGGCTGGGGTTGGATGGGAACTGGATGATCTTGAAAAGTTCTTTGCAACCAAAATCTTTCTGTGATTCCATGAATCTGCATTAAATATCATGTGATGTTTTATTGCAAATTATTATTTTATTTATACATATTATTTTTCTTGCAAAATCCTTGATAATGTATTGTAGTCAGCCGCTTTTAGTAAAGACTTCTTCAAAGTAGTCAAGAAAGCAACAAATCTTAAATTCATGCACACGTGCGTTCACACAAGTTTCATTCACACAGAAAGTAAGTATGAAACAAACTTGTGCTTTCTAGACAATCTGAGAGAAGGATAATGTGGTCAGGAAATATTTTACGTACCAGATGCTGTGAAATAAAGTATAATAGGCCAAATATAACAGGCCAAATCAGATTGTCAAGGTGTTGTATCAACGTGGACCACCTCTCACCTGAGAGTGATTCACCCAATACTCAGGGGCAAAGTGTTTCATAGCTACACACACACTGTGCATGGCAAGTCCAGACAACAAAGCCTACTCTATGAACTGCAGCTCTCCAGTGGCAAGTACAAACGGAACCCTCATTTCCTACTTAGAAAGGCTTCCTACTGAATTAAAGATGAAGAAAATACACTCAACTCTGACTGTAGGTCTGCCTGTTAGGCAGCTTCCCTTAAGGATTATTGTACTTTGCTCAAACTTACAAATGACAGCTTTAAAATACACAAAAGTGTTTAACTGTGGCACACATGCCTTAGTTTAAAGGATCAATACAATAAAGAATTACTAATCTGTATTCTTCCTGAGTACAGTCATTCTATGCCAAACTGCTTAATTTATTTATGAACATCAACTGCTTTTGTAGATATTTTCATTTCCATCTGTATTGCACCTTTTTTTTTTTTTCCCTACTTCATGAAAATTCACTGAAACAGAATTCTGCAAGACCAATAATTGTCACATAATATAAACACCAATTTGCTGGGGTAAAAAATAGCAAGAATATGGAATTTCATAGAAAATTCATAGCCATTCCTTTTTGCTTCTTCTTTTTCTTGCTTTCTCTAGCCCCCTACTTTTCAGATACGGTCCTGTGACACATGCAAGTTCAGTACCACTAAATGCTTGCCTAGCAAATTATCCTGGGATCACTGGAATATATTTGAAAGGGCTGCAAGCAGTAATTTGCAGTTATTTCTAGTACCACTGAAATGCATCTATTACAGTTTTCAATTCTCTCTACTACCTTTCACTTGTATGAATTTTGGATTCAGTCCCCATTATACCACTGATTGCAACAAGAATTTTCTTTGCTGTCTGTATTGTGAATATAAGATAAAGATCAGTCAGTGTAGCAGCTCCACAGTCCATGATCTAAAATCTCTATTTCCATTAGGAGTACACTTTTGTGGAATGCACAAAACAGTTTTTGACTCTGCATGATGACAATAAGTGAAAAGAGAAATTTTGCAGTAATACTAGTGGTAAGAGAGCCTAGTGGTGTTTCTTCATTATGTGAGAGAAGAAAAGAGGTGAAGCTATAGAATCTTTTTCTCAGATTAATTATGAAGAGAAAGGTCTATCAGTACTTCCAACAGCTGCTGTGCAAAGGAAGCATGGACATACTGAAATGACCAGTTTTGGATATAGAATCCTGGATTCCTCAGAGCAAAGCATTTAGCATAGAAATAGGGCCAAGCTGGGTGTCTTACTTTTATTATAAAATTATGGAAACATTGGATTTTAGCAGACTTCAACTAAATACAATGAAAATTCATTATGCTCAGTGTTTTCATCACTGGATTTAATCTCTAACAAAATCCAGACTTTTAAACAAGTAAAAAGATACTTTTCTATTAAAAATGACACTGAGGAATCCTCATAAGCAAGGCACAGGTGATACATTTCAGTACCACTATATGAAGAAATAAAATGAATATACATAACGTTTTTACTGAAATAAATTCTGGGGTTTTTTTTTTCTTTTTCTTTATTTTTTTTAAGCATCATCTCAGTTTCAATTTGCTTATAAGCTAAGAGAAAACAGACGTTACGCTAAATAGCACACAACCATGTTTTTTTCTGTAAGGTTAACAGACAAAAGTCTTTTTGTGCAGTGCTAGTCCCAGATATTTTTGCCAACCTGGGATGTGTCCTTTCTTCCTCTTTTCAGCTTGCTGATTAATAACCAATTCCATGGCCTGTGGTGGTATACATATCTGTGGTGGCATACATACACTCTATTACTGTCTGAGATATCAAAAGTTTGCTTAATTTGAGACGTGGTTATTTTTAAAAGAATGTGGACTGTGGTAACACATGTACATGAAGTTGCATGCATTGCAGGAATGTTTCCAGTTACGTGACAGAGGGTGTGCATCTTTCAAAGGAAGGGAGAAATACATAAAGGAGTGGCAGTTCCAAGAGAAAAAAAAAAAGAAAAAAAGAAAAAGGTTAAATAAATTTAAAAAGCAAATACTTTCAATGAGAAAAAAATAAACATAACTTACAGTTGACCCTGGCCAGCTTTAATTTATGGGGTGAAAATGGGACATGCTCAAGCTATCTTATACAACCATAACACTGAAAACCATACACACATTTAGGACTCAATAAGTGCACTATTTACTAGACAGGTATTTTCATAACTATACTACGTGCATATCTTATTTCAGTTTAACATTACTATGACTACAATCAACTAATAACAGCTCTGAAAATATACACACACTGAATCATGGTATGCAGTGTCCAGAAGAGAAATAAAAGCTTGTGAAATTACTTAGAAAACACTTCTTCAAAGTAAACTTGATACAGTGGGTAGTATTAGAGGCATTGTTTTTTCAATAAGTAAACACCACAGTCTTAGTACCTAACACCTCATCAATATTACTATGTAATACCGTTAAATTTGCAAAATGACAGAAGAACAGTTAAACTAAAACATAATGAAGATGGAAAATTGCACAAAATGAAGCAATATGGAAAGAGTATTGCTTATTTGTTCATTCCATAAGAAGTATGAAATTATATAAAGCAGCTCTGCTACTCAGAAAAGTCTCATAAAAGAGAATTTAAAATTGTTTTATGGACTTGATGACCTCTAGATTTGACCTATTTCTTGATGAAATTTGCATCTTAAAAAAAAAAAAGGAGAGATATGCTTTCTCCCACACCATTCTGAAGCCTTTTTTAAAATTATCTGAATTCAAAATACAAAATTTTATCCAATAAAAAGATGACAGGATGAAATCCCTAAAAGAAAAATTCTGCTTCTATATGTGCTTAGAAAAAACCTCATCTGCAACATTATTACGTAAAATATTGTAGCCACATGGGACCAAATAATTATTTTGTAAGTTCCATGGGGTGCTACAAAAACCCAGATGGCATTAGGCTTTACATCTTTGCAATTCATTTGGTTTTATACATTTTACCACAATATGTTTTGATAATACCAAATAAATATAAAAAACTAGTCACTGACATTCCTTAAAGAAAATTAAACTGCGTCCCCACAGACTTGTTCAGGAAACACATGAAGAAACAACTTCCTTAAAAGAACCAAACAAACGAGGAAATCATCATTTAGTACACTAAAGGTCAGTTCAAAGTGTTGAACTCAAGGGAAAAGCTTGAAAGAAATTAAGCAAATTTGAAATTCTTTGATCTCTGTGGGAGCTGCAAATTCTTGGTGGATAAGACCTCTAATGAAGAATGTTCCAGACAATAAGTTATGTTCTGACCATTAGCAAATACACATATTTGAACTCTCACAGATAGAAGTATTCCATTATAATGTAACAAAGCATATTCTCCGCATGGTGTTTCTCATGTATTAAACATGGCAGTGTAATGATTTGTGTAGTGTTATTTCTGTAAAATTATGAGCTGCACATTCTCATTGAACCAGTCCATGTCCTCTTCTTCAAACTTTCAAAGTGTGTGCCAACAGCTGTTTTCTTGAGAAACTCTCAAGGCTTTTTTTTCTTCTACAAAACCTATTAGGGCAAATGCTTAAAACATGACTAAAAGTAGGAAAATACTCTCCTGATTTAGTATCTCTGGGTGACTTTCAGAGTTTGTGTGATAAGAAATCTTGTATAATTTGTGGACTTGGTACAACTTTGAAGCAGCTTTATGGTATATGACATTTGATTGGGCCTTCTTTTGCCAAGTTGTACCATATTACCTTGAGTTTCATCTAGGTCACCTTAATTCTACAAATGAGTGCTTACAGATACAAAGAATAGGAACTGGAAACACAACTTATATTTTTATCCAAGATATTGATTTACATTCAGTATAACATCCTACGTATAGAAAATTTGTAAATAATAATAAATTCTTGCCTAAAAAGAATTTATTCATGTAAAATTTAATTTTTAGGCAGTAGCACATTTATTAATGACAAAAAGAGCTAGAAGGAGGGGATGCCAAACAAGCTCTAAAGGCCTTTATGGATGAAAAAAGCATTTATGTGAAGTGTACAACACTCTAAACATAAGTAAAGGCTCTTAAAAACATCAAGGTAAAATTTGTATTTTAAATAAATTTACATAATGTAAGTGAAATTAATAATTGTTACATAAATACCAAAAAAATCCATATACAGTTTAAAAAGTGCACTGATTTTCAAAATGCTACCTGCAAACTTGCTTGCTGAAATGCTCTATGACTATATTTCACATGGTGACAAGGCAAACTTCCTAACTTCTTTGATATCAGTTTAACTCCACTCTAATTCTGTTTGAAGCTAAATGTTGATTCATGTTTTTTTCAAAGCTGACTCTTTTTAAAAATGTCTATCCTTGAGCAGCCTACTGACACATCTGGCAGAGTCACATGAATGCAGATGGAATTCTCACTGAGCAGGCATGTTTAAATGGAAAAATCAGCATTGTTAAATGTTTGCAAGCTCACTGGTAAGATGTTTTGTGCATTTAATATAAATATGTCCTCATCAAAGGAGAAGCAATTTAACAAGGGTAAACTAACCATTTGACTCACTATGAGCTCATAAGGTCTGAATTTAGCACTATAGTCAGGTTAAGGTTTTCCTCACAGTGGGATAAATACTATTTTATCATCATGTTATCTCATTAGAAATAATAGAGTTATATTTTATTTTCTCAAGGGTTTTTTTGGGCTGTTCATTCCATTGTGAAAACAGCTACTCCTGCAGAAATTCCTGCAGAAATTGATATTTTCTCAATATAGGTTTTAACACATTTATGCTTATAAAGCCCTGACAAAAAATTGCTTTGAGCTACACTGGCAAAACACAATTTTTTTAAAAAATGGTGACAAATATTTCTACAATTTGTCTTGTACAACTAATACTTTGGGTTGTACAACAGACTTTTTTCTCCTCTTTACATAAGAAAACCCCAATGAAATATGATAGACTATCCATCATAACCTGATTTTGAAATATGGTCTCTGAGTCTTCTTTTGAAAACGAGAATCTTAACTTGCCCAAAAGAGAAAAGGTTGCACTGTTGCAAGAGAGACATGAGATATTCTAACCAGTCCAGAAATCTTGATCAAAAACATCTATAGTAACTTTCATCTCTAGACCCAAAACATGCAAAGACCATGATCAAATCCTCATTAGCTTATTTAATTCTGTAGGTTTGGGAGAATAGAAATGGAAATTTAACAACATCAGTTATCAACACTGGTTAATTTTAACACTTTAGAGTTTGTCCTCAAAAAATGAGTGTCAGTTTCCTTGTACAATTTTGGTTTAGTTCAGCTGAGGAAGGAACCATCTAATACACTTTCTGCCAAGGAAGAAGTCTGGATTGTTATACGCAGGTAATTTTTCAACTGTAAGACCTAGACCTGAATGGGAAACAATTTCATGTATCGTCATGCCTGTGTAAATAAAGGTATAGTGTGTAAATATACTAAATATATATCTCCAGTGTACATAATTCCCTGCTTTTACAGCCGGGGATGTCTGAGCCATCACAATCTGAGACACCCTAAAATAACATGGTAAGACTCCAGACAGAACTTCACAATAGGGTAAGATTTACATCTATCGTTTGCCATATCTGTCAGCCCTGTATATTAGAGGTACTGTCATATATGTCATACATGTAAAATGGAACCAGATAGACACATGGGCAACTTAATCAAGTTCAATTGAGTTCAAATAGCAATTCAGCTTCTCAAATGTCAGTGTCTGCTTTACTGTGGCCTGAATAACCCAAATAATAAAGAATATCACAGAATTAACGAATTGTTGAGGTTGGAAGACGCCTTGTGAGATCACCTAGCCCAACCCTTCTGTTCATGCAGGGTGATCTAGAACAGAATCATGTCCAGAATCATGTCCAGGTTGGCTTTGATTAACTCCACAAATGGAAATTTCACAACCTACCAGGGCAACATGCTCCAGTGTTTGACCACCCACAGAGAAGAAAGCTTTTTCTTGCATTTAAGTGAAATTTTCTGTATTTTCAGTTTTGGCCATTGTCTCTTCTCCTGTCAGCAGGCTCTACTGACAAGAGTCTGGCTGTCTTTTCTTTGTTATATAGCATCAGATATCTGCACATTTTAATAAGATCCTCCTGAGACACCTCTTCCCCAGGCTGAATAGTCCCAGTTCATCCAGCTTCTCATGTGAGAAAGACTTCAGTTCTTTAATCCTTCTTGTACTGAAGAGCCCAAAACTGAGTACAAAATTCAAGATATGTCTCTCCAGTGCTGAGTAGAGGGGAAGGTTCACCATCCTTGACCTGCTGACAATGCTCTACAAAATGAAGCTCAGTACGCTGTCAACTATCTTTGCTGCAAGTGTACACTGCTGTCTTCTGGCCAGCTTGCTGTTTACCAAGACTCCAAGGTCTTTCTCTGAAGAGCTACTTTCCAGCTGGAAAGTAGCTGGAAAGAGCTACTTTCCAGTTTTATACCGGTACCTGGGATTATTATTCTCCAGGTGCAGGACTTTGCACTTCCCCTTGTTGAACACCCGGGGACTCCTCTCAGCTCAATTCTTCATCCTGTCAAGATACCTCCAAGGAGCAGCAGGACTTTTGTCATATCAGAAACTTTTTTATCATCTGTGAACTTGCTGGGAGCTCACTCTGTCCTGCTGTTCATGTCATTAATGAAGGCATCAAATAGTACTGGACCCAGTACCAATCCCTGGGGTACACAACTAGTTACTTGCCCCCAACTGGACTTCATGCCACATATCATAACCTTCTGGACCAGGTGCTAAGCCAGTTTTCAATCTACATCACTGTCTACCTATCTAACCTGTGATTTGTCATCTTGTCTATAAAGATGTTGGTAACAGGGTCAAATGTTTTACTAGAATCAATATATAGAACACTTACTGCTCTCCTATTGTCTTCCAAGTTAATCACTTAATTGTAGAATGCTGGTTAAACATGATTTCCCCTTAGCAAATCCATGTTGACTATGCCCAATTATCTTTATGTCCTTCATGTGTTTGGAGATGGTTTCAAGGATCAGTTGTTCCATCACCTTCTTGGTGACTGAGGGGGTTGACTGAGGCGTTGTCCCCTAGGACAGCCGAAGCCCCCAATGCCACAAAGGCTAATGGCTGCGTGGGATGTGCTGAGCCGGGCAGGCCGGCGCCAGGGAATGCGTAGCGCAGTGTGGAACTCAGGCGACAGAAACTCAGCAGGAACCACGGTGAGGTGAAGGAACGTACTGGACACTGTTTCTGTTCTTTCTGGGAGGTGTATTAGAATCTTCAGGAACGGTTCCAGGGGAGGAGAAGGGGGGAGGAGTGCAGGGAAAGGGTGAGGGGGCTGGGAGCCCAGAAACAGTGACTCCGAGCTCATGCTGGCAGGGGTTTATAAGGGAAGGGAAGAGGGGAGGGAGTTAGCTCTAATGAGCCAACCCAGGAAGGTCTGAGGGGAAAAAGGCAGGGGTACACACCAATAGACTTCTGATAAGGCAGGACGCATAATTCAAAACAACCAATAACATACAGAACTAAGGAGAACAAAGGACCAAACCACCTAGGGAGAAAGGGGGAGGGAAATGTATAGACACACATTGCTACAGCTGACTAGTCTATGATTCTTCAAATCTTTCTTTTCACCTTTCTTAAAGAATATTTCACACTCAAACACTTGAATTTACATGTCTTAATCTGCGTCTGAATTCCACTACAGAAGTAAAAATTTGCAGGAAAACCTTGCAAAGTACACAGGGAATCAATCTGGTTATATAGCCACCAAACAGAATAACCTCTGTATTTCATTAAATAGGTTTTTATTACAAGGCACAGTTTATATTTGGTTGATATTTGCCAGGCATGAAAGCCATGAGGCAGAAATTGCTATCATACCCTATTGCCATATAACATCATATAACCTGTACCCAATGTAAAATATTGTTTGGGAAGCAATGAATTCCCTAGGAATTTTTCAACTGCATGTCTTTAGGTCATCTGCATAATAAAGCCTTTCACTCTCTTACAGCAGTATGGCTACCCTTAAAGCATAATGAGTGAAAAAAAACCATGAGAAAATTTATTCCAAGTTTAAATAAAAATAACAGACATTAGGATCCTTCATTTGGTGTCTTGATTGAAATCTTTGTACTGCTGCATGTTTATATGTAAAACACATTTTCCCTATAAACATTGAAGAAGTCCCTCTTTTTCTTCCCCTTTAAAACAAAATAAGTAAAAGGAAAATAATTTACTTGATCTCTTTACTCCAGCATCTGATTTTAACAAACCACAAAATTTCACAGTGCTCACTGGCACCCCTTAGAAATTATCTTCCTCCCTGGAATTGGTACAGCTTGGAGATCATGTCTTCATGGGATCTGAAGCACGTGATTGGTGCCCTCGGGTTTTACGGTTACTTAATCTGCAGAGACTATTATCTGTCAAGTAACATTGCACTTTAATCTATTCTTTTTTTCAATAAAAGTTGCAGCCTTAGTCTTTAAACCAGTTGTTAGCATGCTGTATATTCTGCCTGCACCTTCCACAGTGGCACACATGTTGTCCTGAACATTTATACGCAGCTTTAGTGTTCTTTTCCAGAGCACAAACTGTGCAGCCATTAATGAATTACATGACCTCCTTAAAGGAGGCAGGCCAAATTGCACCCTTAAATACACAACCAAAACTTTCATTGGTTGCAGTCTCTGTAGATTCAATGGGAGCTGATCTCAGATTTTTATCTGAGGGCAGAATGTGACCCAGTGCATCCATTTACTGGCCTTACTCTGTATAGCTCTTTATCAATTTGGGGAGGAAAGACACAGATTAATGGATGGAGAATGAAAGTGAAAAAAACAAGGTTCTTAAAGGTTTCTGATGATCTGGGAAACTGAACAAAACAGCTTGAAAAAAGATGCAGAAAAATGCTTATAATATTTAAAAGGTTAGTGAAGCACTGCTCATAGTCAACACTTTGAAATTTTTAAAAAAATATTTTGTCTTATTTTATTACTAATATATTATAATATTATTAAAATTACCTTTCTTATATTTCAGCTCAGGGAGAAAATTTCAATAAGGTTAGGAATTTCTTTATGGACAACATATAAGGGTTTGTATCAGAATGGCTTGGGTTGGAAGGGAGTTTAAAGATCATCTACTTGATATTTATCATCTAGTCTTGATGGATTTGGTTCTATTTATTTAAAGTAAAATATCCAGCATGTGCTGCAGCTACTAAACCTTGTGAGGATTCAAAATTAAAATTCAAAGATAAGTTTAACTGTTTCATATAAAATAAAAATACCTTTAACATAAGGTTTTGACAAAAAAATAGGTAGCTTAATGGATCCAGGTTTCTAACAGAAGTGAGTCTGAGTTATATTCTGTGCAATCTGGGATAGTTTAAAGCAGTTTCTTGCAAGGAGATTGCCCTAATAAAACATTAAAAGAATAACAGCACGTTTTGTGCATTTTACTCTTCTGAAACACTTAGCACTGTAAAATATAGAGAACTGGTTACAATTATGAACCAGACTGAAAATTCTGAAGGTGTTCAGGAGGGACATTTGGATAACCTGCTTAAATCTCAGCCATGTCCTGTGTTTGGAGGACTGAAGTTAGATGATTTGATCCCTCAGGGGTCATCAGGGAAACAAATAAGCAGTTGAGCGAAAACTCCTCAAAAACTTCCCTCTCAGCCGTTCTTGGGTCAAGCCTTTAAACCAGTAAATCTTGGAGCAATAAATTAACTTGTGTGTTCACATTATGACACAGTGAATGATTTCAGAGACCTGACCTAAAAAACTAGTCCCTGCTCATCCAAATGGATGGACGAAAAGGGAAACAGTAACTGGGAACCCTATTAAAACCACAGAGTCTGGGCTTATGTTTTTAGCTCCCCACTCTCAGGGTTCATTGTCCCCCCCACTTTTCCAGAGGCAGGCACCTAAGGCTGCATTTTCTTGCAAAAGGGAGATGGATCAGGAAGCGCTGAGGCTGAGCTTTCCTTCAACACCCACCACTGCATGAGGAGAGTGCTCAAGCAGGGAAAGCAACCCAGCAGCAAAGACCTCTTCCACTCCTTGCCTGGAAAAAGGTGAGCCTGCATGATGACTCAGTGACCCTACAGTAGTTGCTGGTTGTCAAAACCCACCCAGCTTGTTTTGCTGTTTTTGTTTTACTCACTTCTATTAATTCAGAATGAAATAAATACCTATAAATTGCACATCCCAAAGACAATGATCCACCTTTAAGGCAGTATAAAAGTTTACAGGAAAATAGGACAATCCTGATCTGTCTTACAGCATATTCTGAATTTTCTGTTGCTGAGATGCAATGCTCTAGGAAGGTGCATCTCCACAACAGCACTGAATATCTACAGGAGCTGTACACCAGACATGAGTATTTTCAGTTAGAAAGGGTATTTGAAATAGGATTGCATTGAGTTATAGCAGATTTTAAAAAGGTTGCTCAGGTCATCAATGCCCTCTCAATAGTCACACAGAGTTATTCTCCATAAAAGGGAATAAACAATGTAAAAATCCAAGAAAAATAAATTGCTTTACCAAATTATTACAGAGTGGAGATTTAGCAATTATCCTTGAGAAAAAAGAAACATCTACTTTAATAGATATTGCTGAAAAGTATTTCATATCTATTTTTTTATTCTTACTAATTAGAACAAAACATTTATCACACCCCATTACATTTAGACCTTCACCAACATTTGAATTTTAAGGAAAAAAAGCATCATTACAGCCTTAACAACCTATCAAAAATAAAGCAACACCAATTTAATTGTTTCTGGGGATTGTGCTCAAGGGGAAAAAAGAAACATTTAAAAGCTTGTTATATAATGCATGTGGCTTAAGGTTTATATTTTCTGGTTTCAAACATAAACATGTTTTCAAAGAAACATTCATGTATTAAAGTATTTTCAATAGAATTACTGCCTTCAGTTTGTTTTCACACAAAATATGAGACTCTTTTCAAGTTAATGGATAAATTTGCTCATCTCTTTCTTTATTATCAGGCAAAGATAAATAAGTCTTTTTCATTCAATCTGCTGAGATAACTTGTGCCCATGCCGAAAGGTGATCTGTTCTAATCAACTTCGTGAAGTCTGATGGAATTACACTGAACATATTTCATACCTGACACAACTACAGAATGATACAGTTCAGGACAAACATTGGTGACCTGAATAATACATGACAGACAGATGACCGGGTGAGAAAAGTAATTTTTCACCTACACCACTTGAGTTTCTTTATTAAAGGCTGAGACATATTTGATGGAAAGAAGGCTGCTTTGCCAGCTAAAAGCTGGTGTGTTTTATTAATAGCTCAGCCAGTATTCCCTTGCCATTTTACTACTTGAAACATTATTTTGACAATAAAATACTACATGTATCTAGTTTGCATGGAAAGTACCATGGAAAATACCACCAACACTGCTAAAGAGAAAAATAAAGATTTAAGAAACTAAAGCTGTTAATCATTTAACTTTTAATTTTTAATAGATGCACATATTTTAAAATCAGAGTAAACATTTTCATGAAGGAGAAAGGGATTGTGGAAATAAAACAACTGCATAATAGCAAGAGAATATATCAAATATTTGTAAATGGGTAGAAAGTATCTTTCCCATGAGCTTGCAAGTAGATACAATACATTTGAAAAGAAATTTCCTTTTTATAAAAGTCAAGTGAATTTGGACTCAACAATACAGTTTTGTTTATCTGACTTAAATAGTGTTTTGTCAAGGAAGGTTAAGGTTATGACAAACAATGTTATCTTAGAAGTTGGCCCATGAAAAGGTGGACTGCCTCAAATATTTCTGTGTTTGAAGCCATACCAAGTTTTATTCTTGGCTGTATTTTTCCTCTACAGAAAGCAGCCAGGACAAATAGTTTTCTACAAATTCATAGCGTGTGACACCAGTGATTCCAAAGGCTAGACAGAGACCACATGCTCATATTGTACTAATGACTCTTGTTTCATCAGTTTAATAAGTGGGGCCCTTCCATATATCACTGCTATCATGAACTCTCAACAATCTCTTTTCTGTGCTCAAAGAAGCTTAAAAGTTTAAATGATATCTCAGAAAATTCTTGTGTTGTTGTTTTACTTGCTGTTACAGAAGAACACACTATATATATTTAAACTACATTTCTTCAGTTCTTTTTTCTTTTTCTATGGTAGCCTTTTGAAGCTAATTGAATGCACATGTCATAGTGAAAGTAGTCTAGACGCTTCTATAAGTTTAAATGTGAATATAACACTGATCATGGATCTAGAAAGCAAATATCACTATAAAGTCATTAATATTTCACTTGTTAGAATGAGAGCCTACTCTTTGAGACTGGAAGATGCACAATAAGTTTACCTGACAGAAATAAAATTAAGTATGCAGTGTATGATATTGGACAGATTTTGCTAACATTAGAAGCATCACATATTTATACAACATTTACAAACAGCTTTAAAATATAATGCTTAATCAGATTTACAATAAAATAGAACCAACTGTAATCAGAAGTTGTCCTAGATCTGCAAATAGCTTTAAAATCCTCTGTTTTTCTACAGATAACTATATAACACTGTCCTAGGCCACAATATAGTTGTATTTAAGTATTCTATTTTCACCAGCTGTGGGCCATTAGCTGTTATCTCCTGCTATGACTCACCCCTGATAACAGACAATGGGCCATCAAGGACCCACTGCATGACTCATGGACTTATCTCACCCTATTGTGAGATGCTCTGCCCAGGAGGGAGGAGCCAAGCATTCCCACCTGGATATAACCTGGCCTTGGAACTACCCAAGTTAGTCCTGTCTACTGGGTTCCCAGAGGACAAGAGCTACCACTGGACCTTCAGCTGGAGACCAGACCTTCCACAGGATCATCACTTCAACTGGACTACTTCAGTTGGACTGCTATCAACACCCTAACAGGGTGTCTGTCTGTTTTATCTGACTTTGTCAGTGTTTTTCCTTGTATTCTTGCACTTATTTTTAATTTTTCCTATTAAATTTTAATCCTGACTTGTGATCTCCCCCTTCAAACTAATACAAACACCAATACCTTTTTTCACTCAGGAAGATCAGCTTTTCAGGCTTTATTAAGTCTTGACTTTTAAGACATGAGTAGAACAACCAAAAAGAAATTATTTCCTCCCACATGGCAATAGTGCCTATGTCATATCCTAACTACAATACATATTCCTTCATGTAAGCCTCAGTATCTCTGACAAAGCCCACAGGCCCTCCTAATTTGGATCAGTTCAGCTGAAGCTGAAGAAGGAGTCTTATTACGCATAATATATTACCTGACAAAAGTTGCACAGATATACTTTCCTAGATTAAGTGTTTCAACAGCTGTTTGTAACATCATTTCATAGGCCAAAAAGATCATGATCAATAATGTTGTGTATTATTGACATCTTCAAGATAATTTTCTGAATATTCAAGAGATTTTCAAGACAATGGAGATAGACTGCAATGTTCGCATGCTGAGAGGGTTCTCCAGACCAGGACAGCTACTGGAAAACCTGACAAACTGACAAAATCTTTGGTAGGGGTTTTCAGGCTAATGCAGAACATAATAACTAAAAGCCCCTAGTGGTTTTCTGGATGAAAACTTGAGCCTAAATCTCCTGCATCCTCAGTATCAAACGTGACATCACACATATGCACAAACACGCACTTTTAAGTCAGAGAAGGAGACTGTTGGAAAACCCTTTTTTATCACAGTGACACAAGTAAGTTAAAACCTAAATTGTTTCAAAAAAAAGAAATCATCTGTTTCTGTATGTGTTCCTGTCACTGTTTTAGTTAAACAGAGTGTGGTGCAATTTTAAAACTTTTCTAGCTTTGACAGTTCTTACTGCAGCACCCATGCCATTATGGACTACTGTTTTTCTGAATTGAACAGACCTTCTTCATTGTACAAAAATTACCAACACAAGAATATTTTATTTGTGAAGAATAGGCCTAATTCCTTCTCAGCATTATACAGATTTCAATTTAAACACTTATTTTTGGAATGGTACATTTAATCTATGTCTTTCCACGTGGACAAACCTGAGGTTCATTAATTGGGTTTTAGAGAGTTTGCAACAGCAGTGACTAAGCTGAGATGTCCGTAAGTTCCTGCAGGAACTTCACATCATGGGATACAGCCCAGAAACTTGTAAAGTTTTCAAGTTTTTGTTTACAATACAACTTCATTTACGTTACTGAAGATCGAGTTCTGACTTTGTATCAGAGGAAAGAATAACATTACTATATACAAAAGTTCAGGTTATTGTAATTAAAACTCTCTACCTGGAGATGGAAGAAAAATTTTTAAAAATGTTCAAAGAGCCCTTTGTGCCCTTTCCTTCTGTTGATCAGCAAGATGTAACAGTCTGTTACCATATAGTTACAAGTTTAAGGACTTGTCTTCAATAAGTGCTAATATCTTCAGAGTATTACACTTTACAAGTAGGCTTTACAGACTCCAATATGGAACAGTGGCTGAACCTCATTTCTCAAGATACTTCAGTGGTTTTTTTGCTTGTATGGTGTAGTTTAAAGCTATTAAACAGTAGTAGTGAAGAGCTTCATCAGAGTTTCTCTCCTTGGCAGAACTAAGCTTATTTACCAGGCTACTATTCCTTTCTTTTGATTTTCTACTTTCATTTTTATTGCTTTTCAGCTCTAGCTTTGGGATTGACTGACCTTTACTGTTATGCACTACCAAGAAACCCACTTGTGCTTTGTACCAGAACCCTAAACAGGAAGGAACTGTATTACAGATTCTTTAGCCACACCTGCGGACATTTTAACCAATAGCTACTTACACACACAACCACAGGGCAATTGTCTAGGTAAAAGGGATTCAGACTAAACTATGAACTACAAAATTGTCTTTTAAGTCTGTCTTCATTGGTTCAGTGAGGGAAAATCAAACACCTCCACTCTTCCTTTATAAAACGTCAAAAGGCTTAAAGGCTTTCAATATTCAATAAATAGATAAAATCTAACATGTAAAGCAAGAAAAATAGTAACACTAGATGCTCAAGGAATACCAGGTACATTATGCAAACTGTTCATCAAAACACTTGCCAAAGAAAATCACAATCTTTTCGAACAAAATTTGTAATTCCTGCTCCTAGAGTTTGAAGAATGACATTCTCTTTGCTGATACAGCCTTTGGTCTTTCTAGCTGCCCTCAATCTATACTAAGCAAGCAAATAAAATTAAAATTACAAAAAGTAAATGAATAAAGTAAATTTTCCATTTCCATTTCTCCTAGAGGGATTTATGTTACATACATTTGATGTTTCGTCTCTTCTTAGGAATTAGCTTTCTCTTCCTGATTTCTTCCTCCCAAGAGTAATGTTCAGATTACTGCATGCACACATCCAAGAAAGAAAATCTAACCCATAGTATAAATTTCTATAGACAGACAAGTGATCCCCATAGTGCATGTCATGCCATACAAACTCTCTTTTCTCTTTTCATGCAATTTTTGGTAAACATAATTTTAATTCTATTAATTCTGCCATTTATAATGAAAGCATTATCTTCTGAGAAAGGATGTAAAAAAACCTACTATTACAGAGGGCTAGAGACCAGAAAAGGAAGAAGAGAAAGACTTTGAAGAAAGAGGTTAGGCTTTTAATTATGCTGAGGATGTAATTCCTAAAATGGGAGGGAAAATTCCTAAAATTGTAAATCTCACAGATTATTAGAAAAAGAAAATAGAAAAAGCTCTGATAAATTAACAAAAAAAATTTAGCTATTTAAAGAAAGAGTTAAATTTTCAGTTGTTTACATTGTGGGCCAAATTATGCTCCATGATGCAGTCCTACAGGCTTCAATGAAGTCAATAAATCAAACTTATACCCAAACATAACTTGAATCAGAAATTAACCCCTTGAAATCTATTACCTCTTTAACCTTCTTCTCTCCTTTTGACAATAAAGTATAATTGCCAAGAATGTAAAGACAACTTTCACATTTGAGTGTAAACAAAATCCCTGCAGAAAGAAAAATATGTGTTTGTAATTTTCCCAAATTTGATAAAGCAGTGTAAAAGCACCACATAAAATCCCTACTTAATAAAACTTCACTCTGAAAAAAGGTTCCTTCTCCCTTTTTTTTCAATGTCTCAAAATGTCTTATTGATTTAATGGAAAAAACACCACAGAAACCATCTAGCTCTGAAGACTGCCTACCAAAGGTGCACAACTCCTACAATTCTTTCTGTAAAATGTTCTGCTTCCATTTTAGAAACTGTATTTTTTTGTTTTTCTTTTCCTTTTTTTTTCTTTCCTTGTTTCCCTAAAATCTTGTACTCCCCTGATATTTAGAAGATTATTCTTAATTTTCTTGTTCAAAATAACCATGATTTGAATTAACATAAATCCAGAAGTGATATTGACATCATCACATCATCATTAAGAGGGTTTAAAGTGCCCTCTCCCTGTTGCTTAACACAAATATGCCATTCAGAACATAATAAAGCTTTAGGCCACCATGATAGTAGCACACATGTATATGTTGATTTCTCTGAAGAATGCTCCCTTACTCAGGTCAGGTTTCTTTTCTTTTTATTAGTTAGTGAAAATTAAGTGGTTTTTTGTTTTTTGGTTTTTTTACTTAAAATGGAGCAAAGCACCTGGAGCATTTTACATGCCATTTTCAGAAGTCAGAAGGTTTCTGTCATCTGTTCTATATCCACAGCCAATCCCTGTTTCAGACACTCTCATCTCTTCATAATTTTGTTTATTATTTTGCTTTGATCCTTATGTGTATAATTTTCTATTTGGTACTTAATAAATTTTATTCTGCTTCTATTACTTTCAGTGTTAATATCATTCAGTTCTCCATGATATTCTGTGCCTTTCCTTTGGCATGGACAACCAACATTCAGAAACCCTCAAATTTCCTCAGCACACTGGGATTTTTTTCACAGGCATGAACCAAAATATTTACTTAAATCAGGTCCTTGAAAAACACCAATAATAGGTTCACTGCATCTTTTAAACTGACTCTCTATTCTTAAATTCTTTGTTTTTTCTATGCCACTTTCAATCCTGCAAAATTTAATCAGTCTGTCTTAAAGTCATCCAACTCCTCTTTCTTCTTGCAGGAAGGTTTCATCAGCAGAGCTCTTTGTTTCAGTATAAATGTCTTGTAATCAGTCATATCTTCTTCCAGTGTTTTCATCTTCACATAGCACTTTAACATGTTCACAGTAATGTTCTACAGTACTTTGTGTACTAATTTTTCTTTTAATCCCCTCAAATCAAAACCTAGTTCCTCTGGAAGTCTCATTGTAACAGAATAACCTACTCATAGCCAAAACTTACTCCTTAAATTAATAAAACTTACTCCTTCCGTTCTTTGTTAGAGTTGATACCACACCAACAACTTTTCTTTAGGCCAGATCTTTGTACAGGGGTAACCACATCAGGTCTAATCTCTTTGCTCTAACCAGGATGGTCTTTCTCATGTCTTCTGTCTTGTCTACCAAGGGAGCACAGGAAAGACTGCACAATGGACTGAGCTGTCAGTGAGGGTCTTTCACTGTCCTTCCCCACATTTCTTATGCACGTGTCATGGGAATTGGATTCCTTCATACACTCTACTATTCACTGAGACATTTAATAAAACAATTCAGCCAAATTCCAGGAAAACTGTATTATCTGAGTTGCACAGATAGTGGAAAAGATTTGAGATTTCCTATTTTCCTATACTCTTCTGTTTTTGTGGATAGAGGGTTATGTGATTGCGTGCAAGTCCAGTGTTTAAGACAACAGACACTTTTAAACTATATATTTGAAGCAATTCATAAGTGAAGTTATGTAAATGTCACATTATAATGAAAGAAGTCTCTATGCACAGAAAAAACATGGATATATTCATAGAGAATATACACTTCAGAGGCACTCTTCTGAGAAATATGGCTGTTAGACTGGAGTAAATATGGAATTTGCAATATCATGGAGGAAAAAAAAAGGAAGGAAATAAATGCATTGGTGCAGATAGCTACTTTTCCAAACATTTATTGTAAAAATAAATTTTATTTCTCGTGAGATTTTCCTAAAATTATTCTTGAATATTCCATCACCAGAGTAGCTTAAGGAGAATTGCGTTAAAGCCAGGGTGACCTAAACATTTATTTTTTTCCTATCCACAGGATGGACAATGGCAACATCCATTCCATATATGAGCTGGAAATATTTCTGTTTGAGGAAATATTTGCTTAATTTTATGAGCTGTAGCTACATTGTTAATTCAGATCTGGTTCATAAGTTTCCAGGATAAGTGGTCACCTCAGGCTAATACTCTATGCTGTAGGTCTAGTAAACGAATAAGTACAGCTTTCCACTACACTATACCTGCCAGCACTCAATCTTTTCATCTGATACATAGTTTTATAGAAGTATTTCTAGTCACAGCATAAAGTCTTGTATTTATCTCAAGCTGTATTCACCACCTTCTCTTCTGCTGTATGTTGCTTTTCATGCGGTTCCTGGATATCCCCTTTTAAAACCCAGCACACCCAGAAAGAATGTAGATTTTTTAGCTTAAAGGGAGAAAATTTCTAATTAAGAGGTGCAAATCCTTCTGTTCCACATATTTTTGAATAGGGGTTAGAACCAACACTCACAATTTTCCGAGAACTATCCCTCCAGCTACTGTGTGTACTACATAAGGGAGTAGAGCCAGTTTTAGCCACTTATGAAACTCAGTGTATTTGCAGAGGGGCCAAATACAACAATCAACTGTATGAACTACAGAAACCTTCAGCAATCCAGTGGTGAAACAGCTGGATTTGAGCCATTTTGCGATTTAAATGTAATGAGAAGTAGTGGGAATTTTACTCTTTGCACTCTGAGCTTGCAGAAGTTTCCTGTGTCTGTTTTCTTTATTTAAGAAAGTTTTAAAAATAAAAAATAAAAAGAAAAAAATCCCTAAAAATAAAAACTGCACCAGTAAGTCAGTAGCGACTTATGACAATGGGAAGATCTTTCATGCAAAAAGTACTTTTGAGAAGTGAAACAATCATGGCTATGACATACATACAATTTCTACCTCTCTTTAGCTAAGTTAAGATGAAAAGATGACAATGTATAATTTTTTTCTTTTAATCCAAGGGATACAGCAGGGCCCCCTGACGTTGCTGAGGTCCCAGTGCTTGAGTATAGTTCACCACAATTTGTCTGCTTAACACAGCTAAAGTCAGTGAGAGTATTGGAACTGTAAAATCTGAAAATATAGGTGGGTAAAAAAACCAGAAAAGTAATGAAATCTTTTCTCCTCCAACACCTAGATTTCTTCAAAAATCTCCAAGGAATAACCCTCTTAATTTTCTCCATGACGATAATTTATGTTGACATGATATGTCTTTCTTCAACTCTAGTGAAACCTAAGCTACTAATTAAAAGCTTCTTCTCTTCCCCCAAATTCAGCAAAGCTGAACTGGCAGTATTAAGATTTCACAGGGAATACACAGTAAATGCAACAGGAAAAAAAAAAAGATTGCTTCCAAAATTACACCAACAAACACACACAAAAAAAGACTCCTGCCATGACAGAACAACATGAGGACTGCTATTGTGGCACGACACTAGATTTTTGAACTTGTTCTATGTTAAGTAATCCCCATTGGCCTGTATTTTTTACATTCTTTGTACAACCAAGTTCCAGATACTCAACTCTAAGAATAACGAATACATTTGAAAGTTCCCTCAATTCAGAGTGAGACAGTAACTACAGATTTTGTCAGTTTCAAAAACAAACCCCAAGATCAACACAGTTCTAAGCTTGTCGAATGATTTGTCTGTATATGGTTGAATCAACCAATTCTTATAATTTATTTGATTTTTTTTTTGCTGTTTGGAAAGCAAAACATGAAAGATTTAGTGTAGTTATACCTGCCAGACTTACTAACTTTATAGAGGACATTTTAGCTGTAGGTTGACCAAATGTCATCATTTGCTCTACTTGAGGTATATTCCATGAAAATAAACAGTCATATAATGAAATTTGAGATCCAAAATACATTTTCGTATTTTTATTCTGAGGGAGCAACTCCTCAAAGCATACTCTCAATCAGCTATTCTTATTCTCTCTCTCCTTTCCTCTTTCCTCCAACATAACATAGCTTAAGAACATGCCAGTAAGACAAAAGGATTCATGCCCTTGGACTTCAAGATTTACCTCTGTGCAGGACATGAAGCACTCATCAGTGCAATGCAAGACCCTATACAGGCCTTTGTTGGGCCATCTGGATCAATGAACAATCAGATGCAGTACTTTGTGTTTTAAGGCTTCATGACTGTATTAAATCATCCAGTCTTATATCCACTTTTTATGTGGGACAAAATACTGTATACCAAGTGCATTTAAAAATGAATAGTAAGTTTTTTGTCTGTATAAGGACTTGGCCTCTACTGATTTTCACAGTTTTCCTTTTAATTTGTTATCTCTGGATAGATACGAATTTTCAATAACACTGGAACAACAGATAATGTACATCAGTAATAAGTAAAGAATTATTGTTCACTCTATGTTTTTCTTTGGAAAAACACAAGACAAAATTTTAATTCTATGAGAAAAAAAATCCTAAATAATGAATAAGGACTAAGATTTCCAAAGTATCTTAATACAAAATAACTTTTTAGGCATCAAAAAGAGTCTGAATTTCCTGAAGAATGCCACTCTTCATAAGCAAACCAAATAAAAACACAGACGTCTGTGAGGATTCGACATGTCGACTGAAATTTCCCAAAGAGAATGAAACACAATGTAAACAAAGGAGTAAGAATGAAAGAGAAGAGTGCCAAATGTCCACAAAAAATATACATATTTTTTAAAAAATTGTTTAGATCTTCAACAAAATCAATAAAAAAGTGAACTGGAAAGGGATGCAGGGATATAGACTACAATGGTCTTCACGGATGCCGTGATGGCTCAGATGAACTGTTACAAGAATTTTAAAAAGTAAGAAAAACCGTTGAGTTGCAGTTTGACAGATGCTGCCAATACTGGCCTCTTTCAGTAGCCAGTTCAAGCTATGTTAATGACAGCTAAAGCATGACCATTTATGATCCTGATAGAGGAAAAACCAGGATGAGTTATACTCATGCCCTTGCACATAAGGGTCAGACTGAAAATGATTTGGCTGAGGTGATTGTCTCTTCCGAAAATAGTAGGTTTCTGACTAAATCCTAATAATGCAAACATAAAGGCTGTTAATGTACTTATTAGCCATCACAAAATGCATTTCACATTGGATGGTTTCAATACATTATATCAGCAGCAATCACACCTCTGTAATAACAGTAGCAGTTCATTTAAGGAGAGCAAGTAGAGCTCTTCTTCCAACCCATTATGTGAACATGATGAATGATGATGGCACTAGACTCATATGGGAGGGAACTGGAGCTGGAAGGTGAAAGAACTGCCTTTGTAAAAAGTGGATGGAGTAGCACATGTATAGGCATATCTGGGTATACTCAGGTACGAACATTCGAAAAACCACACCCATTAAAAGATGCCTCCAAAACCAGATAAAGGCAGTTTAAATTTGAAGCAGAAAAAAATCCTCAAAACCACCATATTCAATTTCAGAATTAAAAGGAAAAAAAGAAGGGAACAAAAGTGAGGAAATATTAAATGAAACATGTTTTATTAGGGAGTAGCTCCCAGCATTAGAACCAGCCACATAAGAAGGGTCAGTTTTTTAGAGCCATCATGCTTGATCTTGGGCTCTCTAAAGAGTGGGTGATATTTGAAAAGCATATAAGGCTGAAACATAGGCCTTGTGCCTCAAAACTAGATGAGAACTCTGCTGTTATTTAGTTTAAAATGGATGGTTGTAATAACAGCAAATTTGTGGCATAGCAAGTGGACAAGAAGCATAGGGCTCTTTGAATTAATAAGTATTGGTTGTAACAGTTTTGCTTCCCATTCAGAAGATGCTATAATTTACAGAGATGAGTAGGACATCAGGATGCAGAGGCTTATCTTCTGCTGTCACTAAAGAAGCTGAGCTCTGAAGTTGGTGCCTCTGACAAGTTCACGTGGTTCTGGAGGTTCATAGGGATCACAGACCTATTCTCAG
Organism: Entomyzon cyanotis; assembly: GCA_024500445.1. Lineage (NCBI taxonomy): Eukaryota > Metazoa > Chordata > Aves > Passeriformes > Meliphagidae > Entomyzon > Entomyzon cyanotis. The sequence goes on from JAKEPQ010001005.1 coordinate 15,452,050, forward strand.
GTGAGAGGACAGTGTATATTTTACTGACAACAAAGTGATGAGGAGCACAATTGAAGCTTTGCAAGAGAAGGAAGGGGGAAAATAAACAACACTCCCACACAAAGACAGAGGTGGAATAGCCAAGGTGGATTCTTTATGGCACTCAGTGTCGCTCAGCACTCCACTGTAATGGCATCATGTGTCAAGGCTCATCTCGTACTGATTTATCTTTTCTTCCTTCCATAATTATTTGTGCCTTTGTTGTCAGGGATAAAAGGTTAATGTTTTATAGATTATTTATGTTAACAAATATAATGCGCTCTTTGTGTAGGTGTATAGGTGTTTCTTCATACAGAGGATTTAATTCCTTGAAATGATTGTTCCACATAATCCTTGCAAAATTCAAAATAAAATTGAAAAAACAACAGTTTCATTTGATAAATTGATTAGTTGATACATTGATAAAACAACTCTCATATACATCTGCACATATTCCAAATTCTTAGCTAGTATTAGCTAAACAATTTGGGGGTTTAACAACAAGTACTGCAATGTGCTCGGGGAAGAAAGTTACTTGGAAAACAAAGCCACGAGGCAAGATACCATATTCCTGATTTCCATATTCAAAATGCTATATATCAGGGCATATCATATACTTGTGGATATGCACTGTCAGGGAGGACCTTTTCTAGGAAAACTCATGGCACTCATGAACCCCAAGACCCAAATGATTTAGCAGCGCTTCTCAAGCGACTTTGCACTGCAGTATGGTCCTAGTGGCAGAAAGAATCCCTATTTCACTTCTGCCACTTGTGTCTGTCAAACATCCACTACTGCTCACTGCAGAGTACATCTTCACCACCCAGAATTTGTATGGAGAAATGAAATTTGGGTAGGCTTAAGTAATTTTCTCGTGGGCATTATGTTTCTGCAATACATTATATATCTGCAATTATGTGAATGACCAGCTCTTCACAGTCTATTTTTCTTTAGAATATGTGTTTCAAAATCATGTTGTGGAAATCCAAGTCATCTATTAGAAATCTAAAGAAAAAACAGATTTATTTTTCTCTAAGAAATAATTCATGTATTTCCCGTATAATTCAGGTTTTAATGAGCTGTAACAAAAAAAAAAAAAAAAAAAGAAAGAAACCAAAACAAAGCAAAAACCCCTAAGAGTTTGTATGCTTGTATTGGTTCTTATGCAAAATAATTTGTAGACAGAGACTGAGAACAAGCTAATATACAATTAATCCTTCCTAACTGCTTCAGAAAGTTCTACCACTAAGCTTCACTTTAAACCTAAACCAGCAGCATAGATATATGCCCATACAAAGGTATTATCATCCACAACAATAATAAAAACAATATTATCTGAGACCTAAAAATTGTTGAAGGCAAAATAGCTCAAATGATTCTTAATGCCTTTCAGGCACATCTGAATCAAATAAGGTAATTATTCTTTAAAATGCTTACACAAAGTCTGATTTGCATGCTGGTAATTGCTATGCCTTGTGGCATCTAGCAATTGACACAGCAATGATTTTAATTATTGTAATTTCATCAGTATAAATACTTCAAAGTTATGCAAATAGTGCCTCATAATCCACATAGACAGTTCAGAGTATTTGATTTACTAGTCTTGTAAGGCTCTTTGTCTATGCAGTTTACTCTCAGATGTGACTGTGCATTGCAATTGAAGCCTTTCACTCACATCAAAGCTCTAAATCATAACAAGATGAGCTAATTTTACAAAGACTGACACTTCAAACATTAACTTGCAAATACAATTATAAGATGAAATATATAAAGGACTTTACTGGGATATCATCTGGCATGGATACCTGCAGCTAATCATATCTAATGTTTTCTATGACAGTGGTAAGCAATGATATTGCAAGGCCAAATGCCTTGGTGTGAACAATTAGAAACAGCCACTCTTGCTTCTGAACGGCTCCATAAAAATACTTCATCCTGTTCAACCATTTAAAAGTTATGTATTCAAAGTATATTTAAAAAAAACCACAGTAGTTTTTTTTAATAGTGTAGGAGAAACACTGTTGTCACTACTGTTTCTGATATGGAAAAATAAGTGTTTCACGGGTAATATTATCATGTCAATAATTATGCAAAATACAGAATCTAAAATCAATATTTATGACAATTAAGGGAGGGGAGAAAAAAGTTATGCTGCCATCAACTTATCTTTTATTTACAAAAACCTTTCCAAACCCATGTTTCAGGCCAGATGTTTAGATGCTGTAAATCACAGCTTTAAATAAATCTTAGACATTTAAACACAGCTCTCTCTCTTTAGATACCAAGTTCTGCATCAAACTCACAAACAAAGTTGAATTTTTTCAACAAATCTGAAAACATTCAAAAATTCAAAACATTCAAAGACATTGAAAATTTCAACAAATCTGAAAACCAGTGTTGACCAATATTTACAAAGCTGTCCCTAACACTTGTTTTACAGAAGAGCTGATGTACAGCACTAGTTATCCCCAGTTCAAGACCCATGTGTGCTGAATAAGAAAAGAATCAGACCTGTTGCTTTTTTTTCTTTCTTTCAATTGGTTTAGATTACAGCCTACCCTAAAGAGCAGAGGTAAACCGGAAGAAGATCACCTACAAAGAAAAAACTTCAGAGGTGCTCTGCTTGCACAGGTATCTTGGAGGGACTTTGATGCCTGGCCTGACAAGCAGTGTATGTTGAGAAAATGTGGTAATGGCCAGAAGTAATTCACTAAATAAGGATATACTGGGCAGTTTAAGCTAGAAATGATATTACAATCAAAGATAAATTTTCCATAACAGAAAACTACAAACTCATTTTTACAACTTCTTTATAAAAACTGCCATTGAATTCCTTTGTTTCTTATTGATTGAATAATATTTATAATTTAATCTTGTAAAGGAGAAAGTAGAAATAGAAAAGGGCTAAAATAAGAACTCTCTAAATGAAAAAATAGCCTCTATGTAAGTAAACTTCATTTGGGAAAACAGATCTGAGCCAAAATATGAGGAAGGCCTGTTTGGAGAAAGTATATAGGGAGCAATTAACTCTCATACTAAAAGAATGAGAAAACAGCTGATGAAAAATAGGAGAAAAAAGATTTAAAGCAAACAATTATTTTTAATGCAATGTGTCTTTAAAAGGCAGAAATCACTGCCTCAGAATTTTTCACAGGCAGATGTAACAAATGAGCTAAAAAAATTACTAATTTATAGAAAAGAGGACTGTCCAAAAGTATAAAATTTGGCTAGGATTCAAAGGCTGACCCACAAGATCCCTGAGGGACTAAGTGCTGGAACTAGAAAAATACTGCCTCCATAATCACCATTTCTCTTTTACTTGTGAAGTATTTGCTACTGGCCACTGTCACAAATGGGAAACTGGCACAGAGCAACTGTTCTGAGAATTCAACAAAAGTCAGTGATTGTAATAGTTTGCAAAATGGTGAGCACATAAAATCACAAACTGTAAAAATTAGCATGAAAGCAATGTATGGAATGAATATCTTAGAAGAATGTATAACACAGTCTGTTTGTGGAATACATATTTACCTGCTTACACATTCAAATGTAACTTTGGCTCCCACTATTGCTCCAGCAGAAACAAGAGGAAGCTGACACAGGAAAAAAGCAGGATGTCAACATCAAGCATTTCAGCCAAGTTGTAGCCTACACAGGTAAAGAATGACTTGCAAATCCACCTCATGTAAGAAAAGGGAAGGAATCACTTGAAAGGAAACACAGAAAATCAGACAGCAGCATGAACAGCTAAATAAATTCCACACAACAAACATTGAAACACTGAATGATAACAATGTTGAATCACACTACATAAGAGCACTGTGATGGAAGTGACATGCCAATGGAATCACATGTAAGAAACTGAAAACATCACAAACCAGAATCAGGTTTACACTTGCTACTAGCTGCAATTATTCCAGGTGTTCATCTTTTTTTTTTTCTTCTTTGATTCACTGACTCACACCTTCCCATTGTTTTAGTAAATTTCCTTCAGTTGATGAGGATATGAAATGGTTTAAGAAACTAAAAAATATTTTACTGGGAGCAAGTAGCTTCCTATGTCTCTTCCTGACTTTTGTGTGGAAGCAAAATAATTAGTAATTATAAGTATATAGCTGATGGTTCAATATCTGCTTCAGTCCAAACTACAAAAAACACACACAACATTAAATTAATCAGAATATGTTTCGCACCTAAATCTCTATTCACACATCAAAGTGGCTTATTTTTTTTTGCAGGTCCTACCTGCTTTCAGCACAAAAATCAATAGTGGTTGTATTAAGCCAGTGTATAATTTTTGATGACATGGATAAAATTATCAGTTCAAGAATTTGCATTACTGTAAGCAACAAAATATTGTATATATTATAGAAATAAAAAAAATATCAAAAAAGTGTAGATTAGATGACCCAAACTATTTTTCATTCCAGCAAGCAGACCTTCAACAGCAAATGTAAAATAGAGTGAATAAGTTCTATGGGAAAATTTTACTGTCAGGATCCCTGCTGCAACAAAGAGCAGAAGTCATTGCATTTCTCTAACTCCTTCACTGGCACTTTTCCAGCCTTTATAAGTTTTTGGAAAATAAACTAAAACACTGTTACTGCCAGACTAGTACTAAGAAATCAATATACACAAAATATAATTTCCATGCAACTCAAAATAAAGAATGCAATATACATACTTGGGGTGTGCTTTTCAGGAGGGGAAGATGTATGATTTGCTAAAATGTATTTAAAAACCCCACAAAACCTAAAAGAATTCAAGTTTAATTTTTAGCCTCTTGACCTTACTTTCTGTTAATTAACATTGGGATCCCATCCAAAAGTATTTGCACAACATTCATTTGCTAATAAATTAAATAATCTCAACTATTTCTGGGAACAGTACATCCTTATAGTCTGAGAAGTATGTGTTCCAGAAATACTTTTCTTGTAACCATTAAAAGTGACTTGGAGCATGATTAAAAACCATGTAACACTGCATTCAAATTAAACACATTGGTAATTAGATTCACATGTGTTTAGAGCAACACAATAAACCAGTATGCACACAAATATTTATATGATGAAACCAAAGTAAACAAGCAAAAACGGAAAGAGAACAGGATGGAAATTGAAACATTACAGTCTTTGTATTATACCACACAGTACATTGACACTTATAAGAAGAGTTAGTTGGTTAGTGTTCAGTATTGCAAAGTATGCTACATTAATTTATGAAGACTTAAAAGAATCTGTTCTTGCTGCTATGGTGAAAACCACAAGTTGAAGTATTAGTAATTACAGCATCATCTAATGAAAACAAACCAGACCCAAAAACCCCATAAAATCCTTAATTTTTTCCTTGTTCTACTCTACAAATCCCAGTAAATGTTTCAGTTTTTGCTCAAAGTCACTTTGTCTTGCATCAGGCCTGAGTGTTTTAAGTTCTATGATTCACTTATTTAGAGAGAGGAATAGTTGAGCCATTGCCAGCATAGGTCAGGAGATCCACTTAAACCTGGTGATCAGTAATTTGCACTCTGCAGATTCCCAGGAATGATCTAAGGAAATGTCAGAACAAAATAGAGATTTTACTAAAATCTCTCACCAGAAAAAAAAACCCAAAAAAACCCACCAGAAACCAAATCAATTAACCACACAAAACCTCAAATAAATAAACAAAAAATACCTTTGGACAGGTCACTCACCATGAAGGAAAACTACCTGCAATGTTTTAATTTAGAAGTCATAAATTAGATCAAGTGTTCCACCAGGTAGTTTTCTTATTATGCCCACTACGACATATACACTACAACAAAATACTCAATTGCTACCAAAAAAAAAAAACCCAAAAAAACCCCCCACATTGTTTTGCTCTCACCCATGCCCAAAAACTGTGAGACAAAAGAAAATTCTTATCTGTATTACCTGCAGAAGCTAGATTCCTAAGAACTCTGCATGCATACGTACATGTCAGATGCATGAAAATAAAATCAGAAAATTAATCTTGTTTGTGAGAAATAAGGAGTCTTTCAGTTTCAACTGAGCTCTTGTTCGGGTCTCCTCTTAGTGGTGTGAATTTACTACCAGAGTGTTATTTGGTGGTTTATTTGAGAAATATACAATAGTATTGATCCAGTTTAGGATGATGAGCAAACCTCACTCTGTCCCTTTTTTATAGTTTCCCGAAATTCAAGCAGATTTAATACAAGTTAGGTACAAAACCTTCAGAATAAACAGAATAATTTTAAGAGAGAAAGTAAAAGAAGCATCATTCTTCCCAGCAGCCCCACATTTTGACTTTGTCTTGTAATGGAAAGAGATGAAAACTATTAAAAAATATTTATAAAATGTATTTCTCAATTTACAGCATTTGTGGCCAGAAACATTTCCTCACACAAACTCTCTGGCTGCGGTGTGGAGTGAAATAGGTACAGCAGAATTTGAAGAGCCTTGATTATATTGTACATGTATTTCATGTCATAAACATATGAAACATTTAAAATATGGTATTAAATATGTAGCAACATTTCCTGGCACAGAAAGAACAAAGGTGTGAGAGAGGATTTTTTTAAAAAGCTTTTAAATAATGCTGGTAAGAAATGTCCCAACATGATAAAAAATCCTGTCTTAGAATAAGTTCCCCTTCATAGTATTCTCTTTGTTGTAGATACAGGCTGTACCTGAAAAAAGGCCTACTGGTTGCTTTAAAAAAATGGTTTAACTATTTAAGCTGCTACATAATTATTTTTAGTCATTGAGCAGAAAAGATGGCTACAGTTTAAGTGTTAAACAGTTGTTGATGTTTATGAACAACACTTTTAAACAACTATAATAGTAACAGATGCTTAGAACTTAAAAGAATTTCATGCATAATTTTAAAAAAAATAATCACCATCTTATCAACTCTTTCCTGCTGCTTTCCAATGATATTTCCTTGAGTAGAATAAACTACATGACTTTCTTGTTACAAGAGAGAAAAGGAAGAAAACAGAAAAAACCAGAAAAGAGAACTAAAGTTTGGAGATCACTGAAAATAAGCTCCTTGTATAAAAGATTTGTTGTTCTCACCATCAGGCACTCTTGTTCTGCCAGATGGAAATCTCTGTTTCCCACATCATCCTTTTAAGTGGACTAGTCTCCGTCATAACTAAGGACAGAGGAAAAAAAAACCAAACAAAAAGCTAAATCAGTGGAAAGTGGGTCAGACTTGGATCTCCCAGCAGTCATTTGAAAACCTTGTGGAATAAAAACCTCAGTACTCTCTGTTTTCATTTGAAGATGCAACCCACAGACTCAATCAGAAATCTGATTCACCAACAAGTTTTGAAGCAGTCCATAAATGCCTCACTGAAAAAATAACTGGCTCAACTTCTAGCACCTTTCTTCTCTATTTCCACACTACCTATTCCTTTAGATTCAGAGAGCAACATGCCAAGGGCCTGCTCAATATTGTCCTAAGAACAAGGGGGAAAGAGTGCATACCTTACAATCCTCTCCCAGAAAAACTCTCCCTATGCAGCTGGAAGTAGCCTTGAAGAGCCAAGCACATTGGTAAGTCTAACATATTGTCTGGTAAAGACAAAATACCAACAGCATGAGTTTCTGTTTGCCCTTAGAATTTAGGCACTGAGGGTGAAAAGGTAGTTTTTCATGTCTGGCTTAAGAAGTAAAATTCATTCAGGCTGTAGTGTCTCTTGGGAGTTGTAGCATGTCTTTTTGCAGGCAGGTTCCTTCCCTCTGGGTCCACCCAGCAAGGATGCAGGTAAACCAGGTAGGGCACAAGTTTCACTGGTGGCACATCTCATCAGGATACTAAACCTCATAGGAAACACTTGCCTTTTTGTAATTTTCTGGGAGCTCAGGTATCTGAGATCAGCTTTCCTGGCCTTGTAAGAAATTTTTCTGCCTTCATGTTGAAACTACAGGATTGAAACAAATATATTATGTATTGCTCTGGAACAAACACAGGAGTTTCAATTATTTTTTGGTCTATCACACTGACCCAAATTAGCCTTATTTCAGTCCTCTTTGTATCAGTGAAAAATCTGATTTTACTGTTTTGCGTCTTACATTGCACTACCCGCTTCTCTAACCCTACTTGCTGAATTTTCATTGGCATGGAAATGTTGCATCCTCTCTCATGGAAGTGAGCTAGCCTACTCAAAGTACTTTGCTTACATACATAGGACAAATCTCAGAAATATAAAAGATAACTTAGAGAGCAATAAAATATTTCTCTGTGGTACTGAGAAATATACTAATACTAGAAGAAATATTTTTATTGGCCATATTCCAAACAGGAAAGAATTAAACAATATTAAGGACTCACCCAAAAAACAGTGTGGCACAATTTTTCAGATACTTTCTTGTGGCACAATTTTTCAGATACTTTCTACACAAGCTTGGATGGGGAAACTTAATCACTACAACAGAAATCCCCTTCCCCAACCCCTCCTGTGTCAAGCAAGACGGATCAACAAGCAGTACTTCCTCTGCCTGGTAGGTAAGGAGAGGCTAGAAGAGGCTGCCTGTAGCCATTTTCTACCAAGAACCCCAGAGGATGCTGCAGAGGATCCAGTCTGCAATGCTGAATTACTGAATTACACAGAAAGGCCCACGTGGCCTCTTTAGAGAGCTCTGCACAGCAGACATCTGCCTCCTCTGCTCTGAGCCCCGCGCCTGCTATGGTGGTGCACGCATTCATTCCCACTGGTACTCTCTTTACCCTTCACTAAACATGCTTGCTTAATGCAGTCTTTCAGCTAGTGGAAAATAGGTCCCTTGAAGGCTGTCATTCCCTTTCGGTAACCCCCTGGAACAAAACAAAGAGGTGATCTGACTTTCTGCTCTCCAGAGTTCACTTGGGATCAATTCTAACAACTCTCATAATGTCGAGATTAGGCAGCTTTTCCTCCTCCTTGTTAACAAGGCAATGACAAAGAGAGAGAGAAGTCAATTTCCTTTTCAAATAAAACTAATAAGCTACTCGGCAGTAAATGCAAAAGTTACAAATAAATAAGTGAAGTTTCTGACTGGTGAAGCCCTGCAGTACTTCTTACTGGGGGTACTCGCTCCCAGGCCGGGGGGAATCATCTTTAGGAAGCTGAAATTGGGATTCCATAGGCTTTAAAGAGCAGATGCAAATCCCAGAAGACTCCTTTTCAAGGTTAAGCTTGAAAGCTGCCCTTTTGAAACAGACAGTTGCCAGCCTGACCACTGACCCTGTCGTTTCTCTGGACAGGGGCCGAAGCAGCTGGGGAGCTGACATGTCACCTGCTCTTCCTCACGGTGGTAGCAGGCAGGACCTGACACCTCCAGACCCAGACTGCTGAAATTTCCTCTGAGCTGGCTGAAAAGCAGAAAGCAGACCCCAGGAACCAGTCTGGAAATAACAGGGTCAAATTTGCTCCGAAGCAAAGTCCTCTAAGCCATGGGTTTTCAGGAAGGAGGTGGCAAAGTTTCATTGGACTTTCCCAGTAACCATCTCACCTTCATTCAACACCAGAAGAGCATCCTTCACCCTGTTCACTTTGGTGTGAGCACCAATAAGTTTCCTCCCAGCCAGCCAATTTATGAGGTAATTTCTCTCCCAGAATAGGGCTGCAAACTCCTGCCATCCATTCAAAGAAACTGGAAAACCATCAAAAGCCATACAAAGTGTAACTCTTCTTAATTAATGAAGAGATTACAGAAAAAAACCAAACAAAATCAAAACCTAACTAAACAAAACAACAACTACAACAGAACCCAAAAAACCATGAAATATGGCCCCACCACTTTAGTGGATATTCTCGCAGTGGCCACATAACCTGCACTGGACAAACCCCATCCATACTAAACTAAACAGCCAAGATATGAAAAAAAACCACTAATAACACATTTCATGCACTTAGAAACTTACACCACTGCTGTTTACATGACTGACCCGGTGGATAAAATCACCTGTCCCTCTTAAAATCACCTTCAAGCACTCTTGATCAGGTCATCACTGTAGTTCTGCATAGAGGACAATTGCATTAAAAAAAAAAAAATCTGTGGAACGTGACACTAGATATTTTTGGAAAGGGATAACAGTTAATGCAGGTTTCCATCTGTTAATATATCATTAAAGTAGATCTGATTTCAAAGAACCCCTATCTAACTAGTCATTGGCTGCTGTGAGATGAAAAGTGCTCCTGAAAGCAAGGCCACGTGGAAAAGATGAAGGTAGTTACCTGCAGGTTCAGCCTGAGAGATGTCCTGCAGATGGCCCTAGAGAGGCAGGAATGGGGAGGACACAGGCAGAACTCCCAGCAAAAGCAGGTGAGAGGTAATTTAGCAGCTGCAAGTGATTCCCGGACTGCAAAGAGTCTCGTTTTAGATAAACACTTCAAATAAACAACTTTTTCAAATTTTTGTTAAAGGCAAGCCAGTGGCCTGATATTCACCAGACATGCTATTTACTATGACTTATACTTTGCAAAGAGGAATACAAAAGGAAGAACTGACCCTAATGACTCATCTAATAAAAAACATCAATTCTGAGAATAAACTATTTGATTTAAGACTAAAGATCTTTAATAAAGACTAAAATATGGAGTCATTTTAAGTTAGTATCACCAGAGCAGGAAAATAACTGAATTGTTTGAGTCAGAAAATGGTCTTACAAAAATTTTGGCTTCTTGGCTATGACCAGTTCCCACTTCTTTGAGCAGATGTTCAGGCAAAACAATAATATTTATAAGGGCATACATTGGATGAAAAGTAACAGTTCAGCTATTCTGGTGAGAAGAGCCAACCACTGTAGCCACACAGTTTAAAGGCCAACTGGCAAGTTCTCTGTATCTTCCACTGTCTTGGGATTTGCAGGTTGTTCTGGGCAAAAGACCAGTGTTTTATTTTTACAATTAGCAGAAGCAGTGTCAGCAATGTCATAGATCAAATAATCAAGGAAAGGCCACTAGGCTCAGAATTTTAAATAAGGACCACCAGCTGGCAACTTTGCTGTGTCCCAGACAGGGTCCCACAGGTTTGTGGCTGGTACCAGAATCTTATGTGTAAATATAACAAACTCTAAAGCCCCAGTAATTCTGAGTCTTGCCAGTGCTGTCAGTGCTACACAGCACAGCTCTGTGCAGGTGCAGCTGGATGCCACTGCATCCCAACAGAATTAGATACACAATAGTGTATATTATTATCAGGGAACATAATGCAGCCTGACTTTTTAGCTCATTTGTGCCCTTTTCTCCTCAGAAGCTTTACTCAACACTTCACATAATCACAATCCCAGCTGTACCCCTTTTACCCCTAAGTCATGGGACAGCAGTATTGTGGCGTGTGAAAAAATTGTAAGTGTATTGCTTGAGCAATTCCTGCTGCCACACAGGAGATAAAACCTGATGTTTCTCTGGCCTTCTCCTTCAAATGAGGCTCAGAAAGGTTTATACAGCACTGTGTCAATTTGGATGTATGGTAAGTAGGGGAGTAATTGACTGAGATTCACTGCATAAACCTAATTTTTAAGGAAGTCATGTTAGCAATAGATTGAAAGAGCATTAAAAATTGTCCTGTTTCTTTTCTTCATTACAGTCACATTTACAAAAGGTTTAGGAAAGAAAAAGATGTCATTATTTCAAAAGAAAAAAACAAAATCCCAAATCTAAAGAAATTGAAAAAAAAAAACCCCAAACACCCTATGAAAATGCCAAACCCAAAATCCAACCAAAAAATAGAAAAAAAAAAAAGGAAAAGAAATCAGTTCTATAATTTAACATAGCAATCATTTTATTCCTGTGGTAGTTGAAGTTATAGAGAGAATTAGCAGGAAGAGGTCAATTCCTCTCCAATTTGCAATAAGAATAAAAGGTATTCTCTAACTAACTGCTTAAAACACAATCAACTAACCCAACACAGCCTTCAAATTTCCAGACCAAACTTTACCACTTTCTCAAGGACTAAAATTATTACTATCAGTTATTGGACTAATTTATGATACATACTCTGTAGGAAGGTAAATGGTCCATCCTTTTTTAAATTTCACAGTGACAACTTTCCACAAAGAAATATTTTTAAGACATTATTCTTTTTTTTTTTTTAAATTGCATTGACATGGAGAAGTTTGCACTGAGTATGAATTGCATTTTCCTATATGTTAAACATCAGGAAAATGGGCAGGCTTTTTATTTCTCAAAAAAATTTAAAAGACTTAGTTTCATTAAAGCCTCTTTTTCTTTTTAACACATACTAAATCCCACTAAAATATAATATATTATTAATCAAATTAATATTAAAAAAATTGATTAATATAAATGTGTTTATAAATGTTTGTTCAGGAACATTTTCTTAATATTCAACATTTTGCCATTTTCTTGTGGTTCTAAGAAGCTTTTTCTACAATGTTTTAACCATGAAGCTTTGGAATTTTAAAAATTGCTAATTTATAAATTCATTTTTTATTTCCTACAACATTGCTTTTGATTATAAAAATAACTGTGTGTTGGAAAACATGTAAGAATTTTTAAAAATCACAATTAAATGACTAGAACTAAATTTTAAAATTAATTTGGAATATTGAAACAGCGCTACTACAGCTTTCAGTATTTCTAAGTAAAATTTTTATTAAAAAGTTTCATCCTTACAACCTTTTATCTACCATTCAGAAAGCGAATCTAAAGGCCAATCATACTTACCAGCCAACATAATTTTCAGAAGTTACAGGTCTAGTTTTTACCAAATTTACCATTACTCAGCCTACAGATTCTGACCTTGGCTAAGGTATTTACTTCCCTGTCCTCAGAGAATTTTGTAAGTTATTAGAAGTCTACACAATGTGAATATATAGTCTCTCTAAAACTCACAATATTAAAATGTTATGGCCATTTATTTCTCAGAGAAAATCAAGATTTCAAGAATTTTTGTGAATTTTTATGTCTGATGAGGGATTTTGAATGGCTGCTTTTGACCAATCATAACTAGCCATTATTCAGCCGTTGGGAAGATGCATATAGGAACTTATTTTGGGAAATGCATCTGCTCCTTCATATATTAGGTTCAGAAGTAAATAAACTCTTTAGTTTGTGGAAAAAAGCACTCAGGTCTAACTTCAGTATCCAAAAGCAAACATAATAGGAAATAAATACTATAACCATCGTGGGGTTTTAGTTTTTGTTTGGTTTTTTTTGTTTGGTTTTTTTTGTTTGTTTTTTACTATTTCGCAGGTGTAATGCCAACAAAACACTGTCCAGCAAGGTTGGCAGGGCTGCAGAAGACATCTGTGATTAGCCATGAAATAAATGCTTTAGGAATCCAGTAAACTATGGGGAAATCATCAACATATCTGAACCCTCTAATTTTGTCATAATCTCCCCTTTTAACAGACACTTCTATTACTCCTTCTTTGGTTTTTCATGATAGTGCTCAGTTGGCAAATTAATGGAATTTGCAACAGAAGGTAAAGGAAACAATATTTTTGTTGTGGCAAGACTTCTCTTTATTCCTTTTCTCTAGGAGGCTCTCTATACAGAGCTAACTGATCATCACCCTCTAGTTGAAGTGCTAAAATAGTTTAATTCCCTTTTTCAAAGTCCCTCAGTTACAATATGGAGGAATAACCATCATAAAAGTATCTGAGGGAAAAAAAATCAGGCCTGTGACCAGTTTTTGGTTAGAAATAAGAGAGAGATAAAATCCAAACCACACAAATGGAAAATCTCAACATACATATGGTTCCTCTACCAGAAGAATTGAGGAGCATTTGTTCACAAACTTCTCATAAAAGAATTTACACATCAGCCATGGTAAGCATCAAAAAGCTGTATTTCCCCCTTTCCAAAAAGCAGGTAATGTGGATTGTATTTATTAAATAATAATTTCTTTTTTTTCCCCTAAAAATACTGTTTCAGACCCTCCAAGCAGTTATAAAATTATGAACATAAGAGAAAGATGACAAAAGTGCAACAAATAATTAGGTCATAATACCTAAACACTTTGGTATGTATATGAAAATTAAAGAAATACATGCCTATATATTTGAATTGAAGATTCTTTTCAGCAGTAAATTTATGAGATATCTAAACAACTTAGTAAATTCTAAGGAACAGCCTTAGGCACTGATTATGCACTATTCATTTTGCTGGTTAGTGCTGGCTGAAGATGGTCATCCTCACCAAGATCAAAAGTTTACCTTGAGAAGTATCCTTACTTTGATGGTAGACAGCAGAACACAAAACTGTCTTCCAGCTTCTGCAATGAGAATTTAGCCATTTTCAACTCAGTAGCTCTTCCACGTTCCTTTGGTGCCCATTTTGGACCCCTTTGGTAGACACTCACTCTTTTGACCTGGTCACCCATGGCACAGCATTAATACTGCACTAACGTAGCACGCAGTCCAAGAAAATCTAAATGTTTATTGCCTTCATACAGTAGTTTCTTTTATCAGTATGTCTCTGCTATGAAAAAACAGTAGTACAGTACAAAGGTATGATATCATCATCACTTTCTAGGAAGCTTTTTCAAAGTTTCCCCAAAAAATCTCTCCCAAAATTCGGTGACATTCATCCCCACTGTCACCAAAAACTGAGGGAAATGTCAGGGAAGAGATTTTTGTGCCTACTGAAGTATTCCCTTTTTGCTTGTCTTAAATCAGTTTGATTAAAATGAACTACAGGTACAAACATCTTTTTCCTTGTGATCACATTTAATACTTGAAAATACTGACTTGAAAAATAGAGGCCAGGCACTCACCCAAGAAGAAATGATTTATTGCAACACACAGAAAATTCTGTCTGTGGTAAATGTTAACACTGCAAACAATTTCTATACTAATGTTTACAGATTTCAGTCTTTAAAATCCCTACAGATATCTATCTTCTTTGTGCCAACTGTAACTCTAATAATCATTTCATTTTCAAAAACTACAAAATCATTCTTTTAATAGAGACTATTGATAGGGATATATCTGAAGCAATATTAATGTGGTTTTCTAATATAAATATAATTTATTATAATTTTCTATGGGTCATAAATGATTGGAAGACACTATTCATGACAGCAACATATTGTATAGAACATCTACAAGATGATAATTTTTTAATTCCAAATTTTTCTTACATTGTAAGTACTTTTTGGCAGCCCTCAATTTAAAATTCTCACAAATGAATGATAAAAAGCATTATAAATAAAGTTTACAAACAATCAATTCACATCAACATGCCACATCAGTTCCTAGGAATTATGCCTTCTCTAGGTATCTTAAAAGTGAAAATAGTAAAATAAAAACGAATGCAATATTATGTCAAACAATGTAGTATTTCCGTTTTGATCATCAAAAACCCTGTTCTATTTATTGCAAGTATTTTCTAGTTGTGTCCTCTTAAGTCTGTGATTGTGCCCTTCAAGTCAAAGAAAATTTCATCCTGTTGCATGAGCATTTTTAAATCCTCTCTAAAAATGCATTTTGTTTTTTAGAAAACAGTACTTATTAACTAATATAGTTCATACATACAACATGAAGATAAAAATTAACACATCATTTTTAGTTTAAAAAATTTGCCATGCAATTATACTTACACGAAAAAGGAGGGTGCTTAGATTCTTTTCTTTACACTTTTGAAAGAGGAAAATGCGTGAAGCAAACAGTTCATAATAGAGATAAGGTAAGGAAATATAGACCTGAAATAAGCAAAGTTCATGAAAACAGTTAAGTAAAACAAATAGCACAGCAGGGACTGAATTAAATTTTTAAACGCACACAATAGAATACCTGTATAACACAAGTGATTTCCTTCTTACAGTCATAAATTCAATGTACAGAAACAATGCATTGCAGAATGATGCACTTTATAGGGCTTTTTTCTTCCCTTCTTAAAATATAGAACTATTATGATTCTCTTGTGTGGAAGATAAATCCAGCTCAAAATTCTACCCACTGTGAGTTCTACCAAAACAGAGTACTGAGAATGAGCTGTGAGGGAATGAATTATGATATACCTGTGGTTTGTGCAGTGTATGTATTGAAGACAGAAAGGAGTGGAGGAGAAAGAAGGGCACACAAAGGAAAAACACAATGTTTTAAAGGTAATTTTAAAAAAACCCATGGTAATATTAGATGCAATATTATATAATTTTAAATTAATTAAAATTGAAACCAAAAAGGGTACACCTTATAAAATTTTAAAAATTAAATAAGCTACCCATGGAAAGTACTCTATAAATAATAAAAGATATAGGCATGAGTTCAGGTTTCAGCTTTCGATGCTGATATTAATAAAAACTATTCCTTAAATTGTTTTCTCCACAAGCAATAACACAGTTAAGTTCATCAAAGCTCCTATGTGTTGGAATGCAAAGGATTTCAAGAGTTAGTTAAATCTGAGACCTCTGAAAGACAAATATTTGGACCTAAAAAAAAAAAATAAACCAACAAAGGAAAAACCCCAAATAAGGAAAAGCAGGATAACGGGTGTATACTCAAAATTTGAAAATATTGGAAACATTAACAATTTTAAAGGGTATTTGAGCAGGAGAGACTTAAAATCCTAAAAACATGAAGCACTTGAAGCACTCCAGTAATTTTCAATTGCTTTGCAATGTGCAAGCAAGGAACCTTGATCACTTTCACAATGAAGCACTTAAGCTCTCTGATAATTTTATACCCTTATAGGCCACATATTTCTGGAACCCCATCATTTCCTAGCTGAAGTGGTTTTAAAAATATGTGAAGTGCTCCAATAATTTTAAATTATTCTGTGCAATGCAAGCTCAGAACCCCGATCACCTCAAAATTTAAGAGCTTATAAAAATTTGAAGTAGTCCAATATTTCTGAATGATTGGGTATTGTGATTTCACTTGTTTTATAAAGTGCTTCCATTTGCAAAGGAAGTCTGGTGATAAACTGAAATATAGCTGTTGGCTAGCAAATATGGTCATGTAAAAATATAATATTAAAAAAAAAAATAATTCAGAGAATATGCTTTTGTCCACCCCCCCACCCCCCCCCAAAAAAAACAGAACTCAAGCAATACAAAGAAAAGGAAAATGTATCCTGAAACCCCAGTTGCAAGCAAAGGAGAAAAGATCTGCCCCAAAATTTCAGTCACAAACTACACGTACAGAAACATTTAACTTATTGAAATTCACAGAAGATACAATAATTCAAACACTGCATTGTTTCCAGGAGAGTTATAATTATTCATATGTCTAATAGCCTTTACAGATATATTTTTGGATATCTGTAATGAATATTATTTGATCATCTTGTCAAAGTGTAAGGTACTTACACACATCTCACTTTAATATGTGCTGTCTGGATTTTTTCTGGGTTATTTTTTCATATAATAAAATCAGACAGGAATATTGTCACTTATCCAATGGATAATAATGAAAAATATGTTTTATTTCTGCCAGCAGTTCTGCTAAAAAAATACACTGGTTTACTGAAGCAAAAAAAAAGTATTCTTATCTATTGCAGTTTCCAGATGGTTTACTATTCTGAAAGGGCTTGGATTTTAACTAATTACACATGGAATTTTGGGGGTAAAGATGATAGCTGCCAGGTTTAGCCACTTATATAAGGGAGAGTGAGATTTCTGTACGTCATTCAAGTTCATAACCTGCACAAAAAATGACCCCTATAGCAGGAATTTCATCAGTTTTTGTCAGCTTGCATTTTAGTGGGTTCCCAGGCATACTCAGAAATATATTTTACAAAAAATAATCTCACATTCAACATTCATTGTCCTCCTTTATACTTACTTTTCCCTCCCTGCCTCTGCACACATACAGCAGGATTTCAAATTAGAGGGTTCACAGACTCAGTGTTGTATTTTTCATTAAGTTCCCAATTAATATTTAGTTGAAGTCTGGCAGTGGACAGGAGGTTCCTTTCACTGTAAAGGAGTGTCTTGGGAATAGACAGACTATCTGCTGAAGAAGCAGAGAAAACAGAGAAGTTGCCAGGATTCCTGCCCTTTCCACCCAATGCCAGGACCTATTGTGATCACTGGCAGTTATTTTGGTTAATGCAATGGTTTTGCTGTTATATCACTTTCTGAGGAGCCTGAAATCCACTCAGCAGGGTGACCCACTTGTCTGCTAAGGTGTGTGTATATAACTTCCATTAGGATTAAGGGTAGTAATGTTCAGCAGTGGAAAAGCAGCTAATAAGGTATGTAACCCTTCAAGCAACTTTTTTCTAAACATTTCCACAACTAGGTCACAAATTCCTTCTCAAAGAAGCAAGGAAAGACACTGACATCAGAGGCCCTCCTAAGCTACTTCAGCAAAAAGACTAATAATCAAACTGAATGAACCATCCAAACTTCAACAGAACTCTTGTATCTGAGGAAATTTATCATCTCCCATAAATAGCATGCCTCCTGTATTTTTTAGCAATTGTGGGAAATAAAGGAGAAAGAAAAATATTCATATGTCCCCTTACATGAAAAAGCAGAAAATGATATCAAATAATTCTTTTATTAAATTGATATCCAAATATTCTAGCAAGGCAAAAGAAAAAAAAATCATAAAACACTCAGGAATTTTTCTTCAGGTAACAAAACTGGAAAGAGAATACATCTTTTTTCTGAAAGAAGAATTATTACTTTTTATTTCTATGAGCAATAAAAGTATATGTTTTTTTCTCTACCTCTGCCTTCTTGGAGTAAGAGAAAACAAAACTTTACTTCAGGAATTCTTGACATCACTCAATAATGAGACTTTTGCCAAAAGTTTGCAATAGAAGATTTACTCATTAAAAGTGCCCAACTTCTTTTTCTCGGCCTCAGCTTTTAAGGGTAGAGTATCTTGATTATTGAGAGATGTAGGAACTTAACTACAATTGGAATAAAATGTACTTTAAGCCTCTAGATATGTATTTTTAAACCTGGTGAAAAGTACAAGGAAAGAGAGGTTGTTTTGTTCTCCATTTTACTTGAGGTTTTGCACATCTCTGTTTTCTCTGAGGTGTTGACTTAAAGTGAAGAGAGGCAGGCTGTAAAAGACCCAGTTTAACAGATGCAATAGGAAATACAAATAATCTGAGCAGGGAAAGCTCTTTTAAATAAAGATTTCAATCATCATGATTTAAGGAACTTTGATTTGGAATATGTTGGATCTGACATGCCGTCAGGATGACTCATTCTGCTGAAATACATCATGTTTCGCTATTATTGCATAATGTGACATATTGATATAATCAGATGAATTGTCAAAACAAGATGTCAAGTATGTGAAATTCAAATTAAGCAAAGTTTGGAAAAAGTCCTCAAAAGGGACTACATGTTATTACTTTAATTACATATTTTACTCCATTTTGAAAATCAGGTCTTTCTATATTAGTACCTCTTTGGACTTATGTTTAGAATGTCTTTCCTTAATTTAACCACACATTTTTGCATTGCAGTTTATATTTATATGGCCACCTGCCAGAGAACACTCTCTCTCAAAGTGAACATATTTCCCACAAGAGTATGGGAAAGTTCTTTTTCTTCCACAGTTTTTCATCCTCTTTGTTTTGCCTGTCTTTTTTAATTTGTTTGTTTGGTTTTTTCCCCCCAGTGCCTCAAAAATGTACTAATGACTATCACTTCTAGAATAGTGCTGTAAATGACCCTTCTTGAACAGGGCGTTGGAAAAGATGACTGCCAGAGGTCAATCCAACCTCAACCATTCCATAACTCTGTGAAAAATTCTAGCTTTAGCTTTGGGTCTCCATCTGTTTCTAAAATCTTTGTAAACATTTGAAAGAGCTGAGTCTAATCTGAACCCCATTGTAAAAACAGATGTAGCTGATACGCCACTTCCATACCTACAATACTTCATTAGTCATAAGAATAGTCAGACTGATATGGAACAGACCCCTGTTCAGATCTGAGTATCTGTGGCCTTTAATTCTGCCCAGTAGTTATAAAGTTTAAGGCTGCAGTACTCCTGAGAAAACTTTCTACATCCGTAAGAAGTGCTAGTTTCAACATGAACAAATACTTTTTTGGCAGTAGAAAACAGAGAGAAGTCTACACTGTTTTCAAATTCTGTCACTCCTGCAAGAAAATACTCTTTCCCCAGGGAATCACAGGTACGTAAAATGTAATACAAGATGTCCAATTTCTTGGAGTTATAGAGGTTTTGAGCATACTTAAGGATTCCTCCATTGTAACCCATGTCCGTGCCAGGACTGGTTTGTTTGCAAAGGAGTTCCCATGGCTCACTGGTGAAGGATATCTTCCTCTAACTAACTTAACTGTGAATAGTGTGCAGCTTTTACTGTAGAGAAAATAAACTTTAATCCACAGAACAACTGTCTCACCTCAGCCTTCGAATTAAAACGCTAGGTAACATCACATTATTATTATATTCTGAAGAAAATGTATCAGAGCCTTAACAAAAACAACAAAACCTCCAAAAAATTCTAGTACATAAATAAGCTAAAACATTTTGAAGCATAGTGGTTTGAATACTTTTAATACATAATGGGGTTAAAAAAAATAAATGAATACCCCAAAAGGATATAGAAAATAGTTTTTTGCCAAATTATAATACAATTTCCATGATGAAAGACAAAAACTCCCTGTACTGAAATACTACTGGTTAATCCAAATCCCGCCTGAAGCATGGCACACAGTAATAATGATGACAACATCTAGTCCAATAATACAAAAATCAATAGAATGCATCGAACTGCTATCCAGAGCAAATCTAGAATGTCATTTGGTTGATTATTAATTAAATTGACACCTGCAAAACTAAATACAAATGAACTAAATACCAACAAACTTTATTTTACATGGAAAATTAAAAGATTAGGTAACTATTATATGGAGCAAGAAAAGTAGAGTTTTGCTGTTACTAGCATAGAATCCTGACAATTTTTATGCCTCAGGCTTTGAGATATTTAAAGGAAAGAAAAAGTGATTGTACGAATTGTATAAATATAGCTTTCGCAAATGGTCTTTTAATTCTTATTGATCACAGCCTTGGCATTCAGAGTCTAATTATACTAAAAAACTCTGCTATATACCCAGTGTAGTGAGAAATCATTGCCTGAAATTAATCAGCACTACAAGCACACCGTTCCTAATTACAGATTGATCTTTTTACTGATCTTGGTGTAAGATGCTTCTTACACCATTTGTTGATGCTCTTAAAAATGACCTGACAAACTTCAAACCAAATCATAATTTCCAGGTGACATTTTTATTGTATCATTTATGATACATAATGAAAGTGTTCCACAAAGCATTCAGGCAAATAATCAGAACATAAGAATTCCCCTAGAAAGATATGTTTTGCTTCAAGTTTATTAAAAAAGCCAAAAAATAATTCAGAAATATTCCTTTCTAATCCCAAAATACATCTATTTCTGGAAGACTCTTTTTCTGCAAGTTATTCTTGCTCTCTTTGAAAGTCAAGGTTTTTCAAGCCCATTTCTTCCACACACTAATAATATCAAAGAGTGTAGTTGCCTAAATACTTATCTAAAATAGTGTCTTGTGCTTTTTATGAAGATACCAACTGTGAAAGCTAAGAGCTTTTTACACCTCAAATAGGCAAATTTCCTTTCAGGTGAGAGGCTTAAATCTGATTTAATATAGGGATATTTCGGCTTACCTCAGTGATGAACAGGTGGAGTTGTTGCTTTCAGCAATCTAATGTGTTTTATTTACTGATATAAATATCCCATTATTATATAAAATATACAATCATTAATATAAGTTAATAACCTGGCACTGAGTTTTTAAAGGGTGATGAGTAAAGCTGATTTCACAGGGTGCTGTTCCAATAGAACAGTGAATTCCATGTGGCATATATAAAATAACTGAATTAGATCAGGCTTATCACCACAGTGTGTTCACACACATGCAGGAGCACCACTGGGTTTTTTTGTTGTTTTATTTTAGTTTAGGTACCAAAAACTTTGTTAGTTTTCATCAGTATTTGAGAAAAAAGAAAGTAATTGAGCATAAAAATCTAGTTAAAAGAGAAATTAAATCCTAATATACCAGATATAGAAAAATATTTTTAGGAGATATTTCAGAATTTCTGCCAGTTAAGAGTTGGAATTATTTTCCAATGATTTTGGTACCTTTTCTGGAAACATAAAATAAGTTCACTAACACATCCTTTACCTTCTTAAGGGCCAGGTACCCAAGCAGAAGCAGTAAAATGGTGGAAACAAACAACTGCAAATTTTTTTAAAATTATATCTGGCAGAACCCAAATCGTAGTTTAAGAAAACAATTTATTCTTGTGGTTGCAGTTAATAGGGCTTGACTGAGACAGTAAATCAGTTGCCCCAGCTGTTTCCCAATCTGAAGATTTGCCCTTCAATTATACTTAAAGGATAGATAAAAATGTAATAACGAACATTTACTTATATTCACAACCACTTTCGTCTACCCTGAACATTGAAGTACATTGAAGTAGTCTCATGGCTAGTGCTCTGGACTCCCTATCCACTGTACCCCAGCTGCTCCAACACCATAAACTTGAACAATTCCAGTGCAGACTCTAGTAAGGTCTAGCAACAAAGTTACACATTTTCATTAAAAATAAAAAAGAGCGAGAGAGAGAGAAAAAAAAGTACATTCAGCTCCCAGAGTCATTCAAGCTCTAGGACATTCAGTTTAATCTTCTGTACAGGTGTTTCATATTTCTTATACACCCATTTTAAATGTTCAGTGAAGTAAGCGATGTTTCCCTCAACGGAAGATTATTTAGGAAAAGCAGCACATTGTAAATTCTCTTTCTTGTAATCCAAGAAAAAATTTATGCAGTAAACTTCTGGTTCTAAATTATGAATATCCTGTAACAGGTGTGTCTTTAATTGCTGAATACTAAACCTAGGTAATTTTAATTGAAAACGATTGAGCCACAAATTTGCAAATATAACATTAACTACCCAAAATCCCTGGCTACCCAAAGTATTGTTTGCTGTGTCAAATGATTTGTCATAGAAAAGGCAAGTGCAAGTATAGTTTCCTTTTTAGATTTGGCACAAAAATTTGTCAGTCTGGTAAGAGACCAACAAGATCCTTCACCTTTTCTTTTCTTAAGGTGTTTATCCCAGAAACCTTGGGAAAGGCATTGCATAATCTCTAACACACTTCATCAAAATCATACCTTTTATCTCATTATTGAAGTAGAAAGCAAACATGAAATCTTCTGCCTTCACAAAGATTTCTCATTCTTTAAACAATAATTTCAGAGTGGTTGATTTTTTGGTTAGATTATGGTGTTAATAAAACCAAGGCTCTTGGTTCAACCCCTGCACAGGCTGTTCCCTTAATATGTTGGACTTGATCCGTGTGGGTCCCTTCCGACCCAGAATATTCTGTGAATCCGGTCCAATGTCCCTGCTCAAGCAGGGTCATCCTAGAGCACATGGCACAGGATTGTGTCCAGATGGTTCCTGAATATCTCTAGTGAGGGAGACTCCACAACCTCTCTGGGCAATCTGTTCCAATGCCCAGTCACCTGCACAGTAAAGAAGTTCTTCCTCATGTTCAGATGGGACTCCTGTGCATCATTTTCTGCTCATTGTCTCTTGTCCTATTGCTTGGCACCACTGAGAAGAGTCTGGCTCCATCTTCTTGACACCCTCCCTTTGGGTACTTCCAGACACTGATGAGGTCCCCTCTCAGTTCTCTCTTCTCCAGGCTGAACAGGCCCAGCTTCCTCAGCCTGTCCTTGTAAGGGAGATTCTCCAGTCTCTTAATCATCTTTGTTGCCCTCTTCTGAAGGGCTGCACAGCTCTCTGGGGTATCAGCCACTCCTCCCAACTTTGTGTCATCAACAAACCTCCTGAGGAGGCACCCTTCATCCAAGTTATTGATGGATAAGCTAAACAATAGTGGGCCCAATATTGAACCCTGGGGAACACTGCTTGTGACAGGCCTCTAACCAGACCCTGTGCCACTGATTAGGACCCTCTGGGATCTGCTGTTCAGCCAGG
Source organism: Entomyzon cyanotis (assembly GCA_024500445.1). NCBI lineage: Eukaryota > Metazoa > Chordata > Aves > Passeriformes > Meliphagidae > Entomyzon > Entomyzon cyanotis. The sequence goes on from JAKEPQ010001005.1 coordinate 15,475,982, forward strand.
CCTCAACCTACTTCCCTGCTCACTCATCTAGTCCACAGTTTCTGATTTTGCATGTGAAGATGTTGTGAGAGACAGTATTGAAAGCCTTGCTTACCAGAAGATATCCACTGCTCTCCCCTCATTCAGCCAGACAATTGGCTCACCATAGAAGGAAATTAGGTTGGCTAATCACAGTTTGCTATCAGTGAATCTATGCTGACTACTCCTGATCCCCTTCTTGCCCTCCATGTGTATAGAGGTGGCCTCCAGAACGAGGCACTCACCTTTCCAGGGATTGAGGTGAGACTGACTGGACTCACCTCACATGTGAACTACACATTTAAACATGTATTGTCCTCCCTCAATGCCTATTTCTTGCATGTATGGTCAATTTTAATTTACAATGGAAAGTTAAAAAATAAACTTTATAGTGCTTCCAGGTTGCATTTCCTGCAGAATTAAGCTGCACCATTGCTGACTTACAACTAAAAAAGCTGTTCTAAATGGTTTTCAAATACATGCTGAGCTCTTGACCATGGAATAATTTCAAATTACTTGCATATCATTCTGATATTCTTGTATTGTCACAAGTACTTTGTTGATTTTCTCCATGTTTTGACTCAAAGAAGAATGCCTCTGAAGCATACTCAGAAAAGTCTTCTTAAACCTCGTGTCAGTGATTACCTGCAAATTTTTTTCTGACACCTTTTTTGGTGGTTTTAGCTGCTCAGAAGAGATGGCAACAGACTTTCTATCACATGTATAAGTATGATAACAAATGAAAAGCAAATAATTTTAAAAGAAAACATAGAACAACAAGGAAAGAAAAGGCTGACATCTGGAAAGAGTGTTAGATCTTTGAAGCCTAAATAACTTTAAATTCAATTATAAATACAACTGCTGTTTTTTGGGGAAAAACTCATGTGAGATTTGGCCAAAATTGCTGTTAACTGAAGGCACTTGGCTGTCTTGAGTTGCTTGATCATTCTGACGTGCTTAATTCTAGTGTGCTTCAACTTTCTCATTTAAATATCTCTTCCCATCAATCATTAGTGCTTTCCTTCCTGGGTCATTGAGAACATAATACTTCATTGTGTCAGCTGAAGGTGTGCTGAACTACTTTTCCTGGTTAATTTCAAGGGTAGGATCAGATGTTCCATTGCTTTAGTAATTGATCTAACGATAGATCTTTACTAGAGCACCCATGACATGGTCTGAGGGGCAATCCAGGCATCACTGACTTCAAGGTCATAATTGAAATGAAAAATTCTCCAATCAATTAGGTAACTTTATTGCATAGTTTGTTCTTGAAAATAATTCTCTCATAAACATATTGCTTTTCAAGAACAAACTTTATTGCATAGTTTGTTCTTGAAAATAATTCTCTCATAAACATATTGCTTTTCTTGGATAAAAATTGGGGTTTAATGCAGAGGACCATGTGACAGTTGCTGCTACCTTTTGGTGTGTAATAGTTTTAATGTTAGTGGCCCATTAGCCATGTTAATTTTACCTTAACTACCTTGTGGAAGGGGAAAGACACAGTGATAAGTGACAAGGTGTAAAACCAAAAAGGTATAAAGGTGCTAAAACAAAAGAATCACCAGTGACAGCAAAACCAATAATTCACTGTAGAAGGTGCAAAGAAATAGTTCCAAAGAAAATAATCTTTCAGGAGCAGACTTCTAAACTGCTAAGGAGGAGATACACTGATCAGTTCATTCACACTTTCTTCCTCTGGCACACCACAAAATTTGATTTTTCAGGTTGCACTGTGCAGTGTGGTTTCATAAAGTGTTGCTTCAATGTGCACACTCCCACAGGTAGAGGATACACACATCTACCAGGCAAGCCTCAGATCTGCCTGGATTTTGGCAATGGTCTCATATTACCAGAAGAGGGAAATATCTGTCCAGTACACCACTATAACATGCACAACAAGATTCTCATAAATACATAGATAATGTACAAGTAAAATGCAAAGTGAAATGTATTTTGATAGCTTCTGAAATGTATAGATATTTAGCTGTTGATTTTCACCTATTTTCTATTATTCCAGATAATGCACATAATACAGTCATGGAAATGACTGAATTCATGCAGTGTCTATATGAAAAATAAATAGAGTAATTCACACAGATAAGAACTTTTAGCAGTTCTTTTCCTATATTGGTTGGCCTGTTTTAGAAAAATGATTGTTTTTTGACTACTAAAATTTGCTTTTTAGAAATAATGTCTGTGTAAACTGGCGCCATGTTTCAGCTGTGAAAACACTGTTGGCTGAACAATAATTAAACTCAATAATAATTACTTTATTTAAATCCATATATAGAATATAAATACATATTTGTGTCTGTACAAAGAAAAATCCAATATATATGTTTACCAAAAATGTTACAGTTCATTTATGAATGATTTCTATTAAAGCCCATCATGAAAAAAGTCTTTCAAGAAGTCTACTGTAAAAATTCAAAATAAAAGTTAATATTTTCACAAGTATGTTCAGGGTATTTACCCTTTAGTATTAAAAATTATTATGAAATGTATCCAAAACCAAAATAATTTCAAGTTTCTACAAGTTTTGTTCATGCAGTCTGTTAATGGAAACTAAAGCTAAGGCATATGCAACCAATCAAAATAGCTCAAGTTTCCAATACTTACAATATGATAATCCCCACAATCAGTTCACAAAGAATCCTGTGGTTGAAATACAGTCACATAAAATTTGGTTGAATAACTCTAAAACAAACATCACATAACAAAAGAAAGCCAAATTTGGTATTTAGTACAGAGTGCTTCATCTAGTGCATTTGAAATATATTGCATTATAAACACAGGATTATGAATAAGAAATATTTCTGATTTATAAACATTCATGTTTTGTGATGTCATTACAGGGTACTCACTCACAGGTTTCTTAGAGTAGACACTAATGAACAACTTCAATGAGACAATCACCTTCTACTTCATTGAGAAATGAGAAAACAATAATAACCAACACCCAGAAGACAGATCCCTGTCAGTAGTCCTAGAGCATTTGCAAAGATTTTCTGGGGACTGACAGAGAGCACATGAAATTCTGCAACATTTTGCTGTGGATAACTGTCTGAGAGAAACAGAGAAAATAAAACAGAGGGATTGCCAGGGACAGGAAAAGCTCTGGAAATGATAGCCTTGAGAAAGAATAATGGAGAATGATTGGCAACAGTGGAAATAGGAAAAAAACAGTAATGGTTTTTAAAGAGATCATTTCTATTTTTGTGATTCTTACAATATCTAAAGAAACAGGTTTTATATCCAAAGGCCCAGATACACAAAGAGTGAATGAGCTCTCCAAAGAAAGATCTGCCTTCATTACATTATCCCCACTGGAATAACTATTAAGACTGATAATTTTGTTAATCACCCAGGTTAAGTCATATAATTTTGTAGATGAAAACTTTCTCTACTAAATTATTCATGTGTATAAATTTGCATAATTCTTGTATACTTCATACTGCATACTATACTTGTATACTTCTTCAGAAATTCCAGATGAACATCCAGATTATTTTAAAAAAATCTCCTAAAAAGAGCAAGCTGTCTTTCTTCATTAACTGCAGGTGAAGCAATTATAGTTCATTTTAGCTGACTTCCAAAAAGTATAGAGCAGATTATATGAGATCTTGACACGCACTCTTTTTAAATCAGAGTTACTAAATATATGATAAATTTTAGCATGAATTGTGTTTGGACCTCTGTAGCAACTGAGTAGAAAAATCAAAGAATTGTGAAATGTTTGAGATTGGAAGGGCCCCCTAGAACAATCCCCCTGCCCACACAGTCTCAGCTGCAGCAGATTGCCCAGCACCCTCTCCAGTCAGGAGGAGACTCAACAACATCTCTGGGCAGCCCTTTTCCCTGTTTAACCACCCTGTTGGTGACCATCCAACCAGACTTTGCCTTTGCATTAGCAATCAAGTATATCAATAGGACAAATGGAAAAAATAGCACACCAAGACATAAAAATAATCCACACACACCCCCACAAACCCCACTTGTAAACAATGTATGTGTTTTTCAAATTCCTTAAATGTGTTGAACAACAGAACCGAAAATAAAGCATGTTTACTTCACCACTGAACTTCTAAATGTTTTCTGAGCAGATAACAAGGGGATCTTACTAGCTTTAAGACATTTACATTCTATGATTTTTTTAATACTGTCAAATAGATCTTTCCTGAGAAGTCAAGATAGCTTCAAAAGCACATCATTATTGATAATATTGGTAATACTAATACTAATTAAAATAAATCTAGAGTATGTCAAACAGTTCTTGAAACGAAACTGTACTTTTATACATCAATATTATGACCTAGTGAAGCAGCCAAAAAATGGAGATCTGTGACGACTGGTGGCAGAATTGGGATTCTCAGCTTGCCTGGAGTCACAATGTCTGCTTCTTCAGTACTTCTTGGCTACTGAAAATGTAAGAAAAATTTACAGTTTTCTTAATAAAGTCACCAGATTTTATAGCAAGAGATCACAGCAATACATCTCTCACATCCATCATGGCTGCGACTGGACTCGGTATAAATTTCCACCTGTTTGCCAAAAAAGACATCTTTGAAGTTTGCATTATTCTTACCCAGCCATTAGAAGTGTTACAAATGTTTGCCTCAGTCCATGCAAATGAGGAGGCCGAAGATATTTTTCCACAAAATACCACTTGCTGAATACAGTAAGTATATATAAAGACAATGAAAAGGAATAAGAACTTCCTTCCCAGCTGAACGTTTTGATGTCTTCAGCTGACAGGGAAGAGGGCCTTCTAGAAATTTCCTTGAATCTCTGCCTAGAAGCATCACTTTCATCTTCTGTTTATCACGCGCCAACTGCTTTCTTTCAGACTGTATATATCTTCCAGGCACTTCAATATAGTTATGGAACTGACACAAATCAGACTTTTAGAAATAAGAATAGTTTAAAACATATATTTAAATATTTAAGGAATGCATCAAACAGAAAGGGGGGAGGTGGAAAGGAAGGAGAAACATGTTCTGGTAAAGTTGGCAGGATAAAACTTTTAACCATGATGATTTCTTATTATAGTAAGTATCTCTTGTTGGTTTATTGGTGGGTATATATTTTTAAAATTAGGCAGTGCCAAAGGCACTATGTTTGTGTTTTTTGAATTTGATACAACCAGATATAGTAGACCTTACGTTAGAAATAAAATATTTTTGCAGGAGAAACTGCTGCTAGCCAAACAGATTTCAGTCTTCCCATCCCGATTCAAGCTTTCTGGTGTAACCATCACCTTGTATGATCCTCACACTTTATTTCAGTGTGTACCTTCTGAGTTTTCTTTAAAAATATATGAAGACATTACTGAGGATCTGATTCAATAAAAAGTATGTCCAGACCTCCATGCCCTGGAAGCTCAAACAATGCTGCAAAAGCTGCAGAAATGGGACATATTTTCTATTGAATTGGGTACTGAGAATGCTCATAAGTTTTTTGTATTGATTTTTGTAACAGCCAGCAGTGAAAGACACAGACAATATTAGCTTCATCCACTACAGGCCTGTGGATTTCACTTTCTGCATGCAACAGGGCATGGAGTGAAAACAGACAGCAACCAATTTAAAACGAGAGCGCAGGGTAATTTTTTCTTCAGTATAAAATCAAAAATGTACCTTACTATAACGAAATCATTTTCAAGATAGATACCTTACTATGATTAACAAATGATTAGGCAAAACACAAGAGTGGCCATAAGTGCATTTTTTAAACACTTTTACCTAATATTATTACTATATTCTGATATTTGCAGCTTGTATAAAGGGACTACAGCCCTGAATTACAAAAATAAGTAGGGCATGAAAAAAAATTCAAAAAATATTATTTGAACAAGACCCCAAATCAGGCAAAACCCAAAATCTCAAAGTTCTCAACCCTTTAACAACTATGATTCTACCTAAACTGTTTTGGAATATTTTTGTGCAAGATAGACAAGACCACAGTAGCTGTTCTTTTCCCTCAATTGCAGTGACTTTCTGCTAACAGCAGCAACTAACCCCATTCATGTTTTCAACATTTTAGAAGACACAATACTTGTGTTGCAGCAGTCAGAAATCCAAGCAGTTTGCTGCAAAGCTACACCAAGCCCAGTCATCTTCTAAGTTTACCTGTGAGCACCTGCTGACCGTTCCCAACTACTCCGTGTTCTGCTTTCAAAACCACAACTGCATCTAAAAACTTACCAAAGCTATGCCTTGCACAGAAATGAATTTAAACATTTCAGTTTGCTCAGCATCAGTGGTAAGAGCTAGGGAATATGGTTCCTGACATTCCAAACTGGATCAGTAAGATGGCTGATGTGCTCTGTTACCTACTAATGAGCACTGCACAATGTAAAGAACAATGAAAAAAACTTAAGAGAACTTGATTTCAGATGAAAAATTCTGATTTTCTGTATATGCTGCTAAAAGGCACTGAGTAAAACACTGGGATTGTATAAGAGATATTAATTTTTAATAATTATAAAGTTGGTCTGAGATTCATACTACAGAATGTGAGAAAATAATAAAATGTAAACAAAAGCCCCCCTCCCTGCAATACCAAAACTACCTTAGGCAGACTGAAATCCTATTTCCTTTTTCTAAAATAGACCCCAGTAGGATAAACACGCATTTCAGTTTTCATCCAATACAAGGAATTTCTCCTTTGATGTAATTGCATGAAATCCTAGCCGTACAAGAGAAAAAGTTTAAAAATACTCTAATTTCAATATTTACTTGAAAGGGGAACATCAAATGTGTATAAATAATCTTCATATTCAAAGTCTTTTAACACAATGAAGATATCAATAAGATTTTTAATCTGAAATCCTCAAATCTCATTATGACTTCCAAGCAGATTTACAACAGAAATATTTAAAGAATTGGTATAAATGTTTATTAAGGAAAAAAAATACACCAAACAGAAAATGAGATGTAAAGAAAGCCTCCCTCTTTATTCTCCCATAGTCTAGAAATGAGCACTGTGTCAGCAAAAAAATGATCATGTTTGGCAGTTGCATTTCTTTAAAATGGTTATATCGTGCTAATAGGGAACAGTTACATTTCTAAAATCCTTTAGACTTTTAACATGGCTTTACTCATGGTATACCTTGATTGCAGTAGAATTAGAAGAAAGGATAAGATTACATACCTCTCTACGTGGTGTAAGAGCTTTGGATGGTTTTGGTTTTTTTTTTTGTAAATATAAAAGATTTTTTTAAGTCTTTCTTCTATTCAGGATTATTTGTGCATGATGTTGAGAGCCATGGCCTAGATACTAATTTTTCCCTCTAACTCCAAGAAAAAAAAAAGAAAGAAAAGAGAAGTAAACTTTCATTCTGTGGAGGGAATATTTATAGAAAATAACTAATGCAAACAACTATTTTATTGTTTTTAAGAAAATTGATATTTGTCAAGTATTTTTTTAGTTTCAGCCACATTTGCAATTATGTGGTTTTGGAAATATGAATCTATATGCAGTGGTAATGGAACTCATATATGAAAAGATACTTTCATTTTTTAAACTAAAGCTTGGTCTATAATTGCATCTGGATCTCAAAATCAGTAATATAAATCCACTTCTTCAAATTTAATTGAATAGTTTCTTGAAAATAACTCAGTTTATGTGTCAAAAGAATTTTTTTGTCCATCTACTCGAAAACAGCAAGAGAACAAATTCAGTCATATAATGTCTTATAAAATACATAACCTTTACAAAAATGTAATTCAAGAACAGTAAAAAGTTTGATTACAAGAAGGCCTTATACTACTAAATAAACAGAAATCTCACCATAATATGAGACAGTTTAAATCCAAATTAGAGCTTAAATTCTTTGATTAACATTTTATATGTTGTATGATTATTACTTACATCAAGATTTTCTCATTGATGTTCACGTGGATTAAGTATTTATGGTCACTGCTTTTTACTGCTCTAACATCAACAATGTCCAGGCCTGTTACCCTTTATTGCATGCAGTCAGCTGATGTACTATATAGCCAGTGGCCCATGACAAAAATGGACTGTACAATCAGAACAGTAAAAAAATCAAGTTTATACAACTAACAATTTTTGACATCTGATTTTGATGGAAATGGGACAATACATTTAAATCATCTGTATTAAAATAACCTAAAGAGGAAAATTTATTCACAGTTTTTATCAATTTTAAATTATATATTAAGAGTTAAATCGAGTTCCAGTGTCCTGTGAGAAAATTTTCCATATACACAAAATCCAGCAATCTGCTATTTTATCCTTTCAGACTTCACATTTTGTTTTTGACCAATGGAGACCTGCATGCAATCCTTCAAGGAGGATTGATGGCTGTGGGAAGAGGAGAGGTATCTATCCTTAACCAGAACAAGTCCCAGGAGGCAACTACTACAACTTCTAACACTTTATTATTGGTTAATTTGGGGACTTCTTTCACTCAGATGACATAGCTAGAAGGATGTCACTGCACAAATCAATATCTACTGCCTTGCCATTGATGTGCCTGCTACCTTAAACAACAACAGCTTTGTCTATGATCATCTCTGAGTTGTTCAGGATACTAATTGTGGTCAGCACACTCCTCTTTCTAACAAATGGTCTGGGAAGGTGTTAGCCCCCTGATGCATACTCTCCAGTAGTTTTGCCATTTAATTTTCTGTCTTTAACATTCCCAGAAATTTTTTCACTCCCATTTCTGTTAAAATTCATCCTTACTTCTGGCTTTATGTTGAAAAAAGTGACATTTTAATTTATTAATAGAAGTAAATGCTTGCAGTTCTTACACCATGTTTGGATTAAGAAGCACTGTGTTTTAGGCAGATTTAATATTTTTTTCTGTACTTTTTAATATAATAGAGCACTTTTAAAATCATTACATGGGAATGAGTTAAATGCATATTTTAATTCTCCTAAGTGTGTTGTTAGAATGAGTCAATGACTAGTCTAAATAGGAATGGGGATCTCTTGACATTCAGCATAAATTTCTAATTCATTGTAAAAATAAGAGATATATGAAGACAAGCTTACATGTACATTTAATTCACACAAGATACAGAAAACTGTTCAGCTTTGCCTGAAAGGATATCACACTTCTGAACTATGCTGAAGCACAACTTTCAGCTTCACCTGCATTCAGCATCAGAGATGTGCTGCTCTGCCCTTATTTCTTAACAGAAAGTATGACATGTCCTATGATGGGGAAGACTGATCATGTCTTGAAACATGATCACTCTTTTGCAAATAAGGTATCTATGTCTGAAAGGGAGCACTGGTGCTTTATTGAAAGGTGGTGAATGAGGGAGTGTGGCAGGAGTGAAACTTGGTTGCTATGGGATATATCCATGGATTTTTCGTGTGTGTTCCCTGGCAGTGTTTTCTGAAGATAACAATACTAAGCATTCTAGTTCTAATTACACCTCCCTAGACAGGTTGTGTCCTCTACCATTTCCTCTGCTCAGTGCTTGGCCTCCACAAATCCCTCTTCTCTTCACTGCCCCAGGAGCAACCACTTTAACAATTGTCCCAAATCCTTCAGGGAAAGCTGTCTTTGGCTGGTCACACAGGTGCTGAGTTCTTCAAACATTAACATACACTAACTCAGTTTTCTATCCTGATTACTGCACATAGCATAGTCATTGTAATATTTCTTTTTAAAACATTTCTGTTAGTGAATAATTAAGGGAGAATTCACACAGTGGAGAGCACGGACTAGATCTGCAGGAACAATCCTTTAGTACACTAATACTCTGTATTAGAAATTAGCATGCCAATGAAAATATCTCAAATTCTTTAAGTAAACCTTTGTAGATGGGTGAGTAGGCTGTGGAAAAGACAGATCCACATTTAAAAAAGTATTTGTTATTCAGAAAACATTTTAGTTTGATCCTCAACAAAAGGTCCAAATCAGCCATGTCTGCCACAGGATGAGAAAGTCCATCTTCACGTGTATAAATATTTTTTTTTAAGTCACGTTCGTGGTAAATGAAGGTTAAAAGATTTCTGGGCAGAGGAGTAGATTGTCCACTATATTAATAAATTATCTGGAAATAGGGTTGGATAGTTTGGGATGATGAAGTTTACTTAATATATTATTTAAGGAAATGAAGAAGCAATAATTTCAGAATGTAGAATCCTTCCAGTACCAGAATGCAGTTAAGTGGTTGAAGCATGTGGAAAAACCCCATAACTTTCCACATCATGAGGAGGTCTGATCTGATTACTCCTGCTCAGTAACAAAACCTCAAGGTTTTAACCAGATATTTCTATAAAACATAATTTCACATATCAGACACAGTATTGCAAGAAATAAAACCACTACAATGTTAAGAAAGTATCATGAGAGCAAGAGAATTAAACCAAAAAAACATCACTTCTGCAGTGCTTATGCATTCTGAACAATGTGTGTATACACATTTAGAGTGCATTAACTTTAGAGTATTCTCCAGCAAGTTTAACACTTGCTCCCAGTACAGAAAAAGAGGAAACAGCCCAGTTCAGAGAGAGAGAAAACTGAAGATGATATGAAGTAATTTTTCTCGAGGTTGAGATATGTGGGTGAGAGAAAACAAATGTCAAAAGTTGGGAAGCCCTTGATTTTCAATCTAGCACGATTGGAAAATGTAATAATTAAGATCTGCTTCCAAGTTCATTGGCACCTTAGCTACCCCACAGAGATAGGAGAAATTTTAGTTCTCTTCATAGATTTTATATACTCCAAAATACAAAATTAGAGAGTCTCAGGAATTCCAACTCCGGATGAATCAGAGCCTCTCTGTATAATACTGATTCATGAATGAACTAACAAATCAATAAAAAAAATAGTTTTGCCCATCCAGTGTAAAGGGAAAAGAAAGAATCAGGCTACTGTGTACTACAGCAACTTTACTCAAGTAGCTGCACCTGAACTGGTTTAGAGAACATGAACTGGAAGATGAAATCCTCATGCCAATGAAATCAAAATTTTGCCACTGACTCCACTGCAGTTAGATTTATCCAAAGCAATGAAACCCCAGTGGAAATAGACAAATGAGGAAAAGATGTCTGTAATATGAATTACAGCCATACATGGACTACAGGCATTTGAGAAAAGGTTGTAGAAGCCTTCCAAAAAAGAACTCTGGCATAAAAGGAAACTGTAGTAGTAGATGTTTGCTTCCTCCCTGCCATTTTAATAGCTAAATAAAGACAGTCTTTCAGGGTTGTACTTGCAGAATGCCACAGCATTCATCTAACCCTGCCCCCTTTGTAAAAAATCTATTGTCTTTTAAGCCAAAAGCTTCTTTAAAAACTCCAAAATGAGTATTGCATCTTTTAAACATATATTTGGTATAGCTTAAATCAGAAAATAAGAGGAAAACATGTGAACTAAATTAAATATATCTGAAAACTAATAGTACAATATCTAACATTCTTTAAATAATTCATCAGAATTTTGGAAGAGTAGCTTTTAAGAATTCTTCTGTTTCAAAATTGAAACAATGATTCTCTGCTTGGCGGAGTTTTATTTGAGAAAAAGAAACTACTACAGTTTATGAAAGTACAGTGCAAAAGATGTCTCATGTAAATACATATTAATGACAGAACACTGATACAAGGAAGAACTGAGGGCTCAGAAAGGAGGGTTCCTTTTTAAAATCCCTGTAGAGCTCAAGATTATTATGCAGGCATTCACATTCACAAATTTTTATAGTAGGGGACTTAGGGAGAGACATTTAGCAGCTCCCGAGTAACTACAATATTCAGAAGGTAGAGGCTGCTCTTGCCTGGTAGGTAGCGAGCTTTTATTTTCATTTCCTGTTCAGGAGTGAGATTACTGTTTGGGGAGAGTTAAATCTATTTCAGGCATAAGAATCATTTATCCCTGGAGGTGCTGAGCTTCGATTAATAGCTCTTGGATTCTTCTTATTCATCTTAACTCCAATTTGTGCTGCTTGGCACTAAAGGTCCAGTTTGTTCCTTTCCTCATTTTCAGTTCTCCCTTCCCCCACCCAGTGCAGTGCATCAGAGAAACCTTTCACTCTTCACCTTAGTTTAGGTAAAAGTTAATGTAAATATTGTCATGTAAAGTTAAAGTTCAAACCTTAATTCCTCAGTATTTCTCTGAGATGGAGAGTCCTACTGATACTAAATAACTTGCACTCCTTTTTGATGTTAATGAAAGTCTGAAACAATGTTAAATCAGATATAGATCCGCTCAACATATTATTTTTTAAAGCTAGCTATAAATCAGATATGACATCAGTTTCAGTATTTGATGTCTATTTTAATTTTTGTGCAATAATATTTTGGGCCTTGTTACAGATTAACCACCTGTAAAATTATAATTTTGTATACTGAAGCCATTTGCAGCTGTAACACAAGTGAAAATTTAATCTGGAACTCTTAAACCTCATTTATTTCATACAGTTCAGAAGCACTCAAATCAATTTGCTGAAAATCTAATAAATACTTAGGGCTAAAATCTACTCTGAGTCTGCATCTCACACAAAAAAAAGATTTTGGGATAGTCTTGCATTTGACAGGAGCCTAAACAAGAAATCCTTAACATGACCCCTGCATTATCTGCTTCAATTGTTTGAGATACTCACTGACCACCTCTGCTTTTTCTTAACCAGCAGAAAATTAAGTCATCAGCGTCAGAAGTAGTGGGTGGAGGGGTAAAGGCCTGGCTAAAAAAACTATTTTAAACTAGTTTGAAACATTTATGAATTTAATTTACTCATGTGCAATTCACTTTCTGTTAGTTTCGTGAGTTTTTCTTTACTAGAGAGCACAAGCCTGAAAAATCCCACCTATGTTCATCCTTGTCAAATTATCATCACCTCGCCAAGATGGTATGTGAATATTTACATACATGTGTGTATATGTACATGTATGCACATGCACAAACACATATGCATAACAAAACCCCACGCAGCAAGTGAACATTGTTATAGAAACTGAAATACCTTTTAATTGTGTATAGCACCTAAAAATTGCTGCATAGCCCTCTAGCATCTTTACTTTTGATTCTTCCTTATAGCGCTTGATTCACAGCAACTATAACTCCTAGGCATCATAAACACTTCTTTGTAAGATCTATGGCCACTGATCCTAATGGCCACCACTGCCATTTTATTATCAGCCAAGAGGAAGACCCTTCAATAGGAGCAAACCTGTCTGCTAACTTATGGAAATATTCTGCAGACAGGGATGGGCAGCAGAGTTGCCTTAATGTGATATCTCAGGATCCTCTGGCTTAAGGGAATCCTTGACTGGCACAGAAAACACAAAACTACTTGTTATATGAAAAGAATTAATTTGTTTATCTTTAACAATGCAATTGTTGTTACACAAAATTATGACTGTTCCTGTTCCCAGAGAGGTTTTCCATCTTTTTCATGCATACTTTAAAAACGTAATTACAAGAAATTTTGGGATTATCATTTAACTAGAGGCATGAAAACCTATTCATGAAAGAAATGAAAATACCAAAGTTGCTTTCAAAACTAGAAAGACAAATAAAACTGGAACTAGTTAAAAAATTCAAAACGTTTAAGATGAGTTGTCTTAGAGAAATGTAGCATGTCAAATGAAAAATTAAAAGGATGAAAGCATTAAAGAAAAAAATATTGACAGCTGAAGGAAAAAAAATAAAAATGTGAAGAGGTAAATGAATGCATACCCAAAGGTTGCATGTGCAATCTTGCAATACATATACAAGGAGTAAAAAGTCAATGAGGATGAGCTGGAAAGTCCAAAATGTAATCAAAAGTAAGGAAAAAGGAAATATGAGGCATAAAACATCAGCTACACAGCAGTACTGAGCAGATTAGAGAATGAAGTTAAGAGAGAGTGCAAAAAATGATAAGAAAATTAAGGGTAGAAAATGAAAAGCAGATTGCATGAGGTTTTGAGATAAATCAGAATTTTTTAAAGTACGTGGAGAAGAAGAGGTCAGCAAGGAGGAAAAGAGTAGGACCTCTCAGAAATGGGAAGTGTAATTTATTCACAGAAGAGGTAGTTACTGCTATCAGTTTAAACAAATCTTCATATCAATTTTCAGAAAGGAGGGTATGGAATGAATACTAGAAAACAGTCATACATTTTACATTTCTTGGGTTATAAAGAGAAAATAATGAAAGAAATTTTATCATTCAATGGAAACTGATGAAGCAATTGTACAGTGTGTTTAACTGGATCTGATTTAGAGTAGGATTTCTGGAACTGAGTCCAGGGTTTTTACAGCACTAAGCACAATAACAGCCTACTATAAATAAGTCATCAAGTTTGATCAAACTCTGAAAATAAATGAGATGCTGAGAAGTCTCAAAGTAGATGGGGAAAAGCTTTTTCTAGTATTACAAAAAGCTTTTTGGAAGTAACATTTTTACATCTGAAAACAGGGAGAGGCAAATAAATCCAAAATTTAGATAATCCAATATATAATTTTAAACTAACTTGGTAAATTTAAGTAGCACTTAGTCTATATGCTGGAAATGAATGCAAATGTTATGCATCTGCAGGGATGAGATTAAAAATACCATTATATATATGTGTGTGTGTGTGTGTGTATATATGTGTATATATATATATATATAACTTCATTATATACACCTCTGTGGCATAGATCCCAGAATACAGTATCAAGGTCAATGACAAAAATGTATTACAAAATATAAATAAATAATCTATTTTTAAGTACTTTCATTATTGTTAATTTCTTTAATATTAAAGACTTTACAAAAATTTGATGAATGTCTTCATTTGCTATGAATTTTTTATAAAATATTAGAAATTTGTGGCTGAATGAAAAAAGAACCCTACTGCCCTTAAGGAAACTGAATTGACAAGGGCAGTGAATGAAGTCTACTCACCAACAGTGATTAAGACTAAACAACAAACAGCTGCTTCATTCAGCTGAGGAATTCAACTTTCCTTTTCCATATGTTTTCTGAAACAGCATGGAAAAACGATTTTGCATGACCAGAGAACAAGAAATAGCAATAATCTTGTCTGGGTACCTTTGCCAAAGCAATAAATTCCTTTAGAAGGGATTTAACATCAGGAAGTAGTCACAAGTAATTGGTGGGATGCTAAAACTCAAATACCAAGGTAGACATGTGAATATTTCTGATATTTTGTATGGTATTTATACTGCCTTTGTTTCTAAAAGCATCCACAGAATTGGAAAACACCTAAAAGCAAATTATTTGTTTCCTCTTTCTGATACCTAAAGATCTGGAAAAAAGACTTAAACAAATCATCCTGAAAATATGAACTGACACAAACTCATCACATGGGGTGATAATTTTTTTTTGCTTCCATGTATCTAATGTTATCTGAAACCAAAAGAACCCTTTTGCAATTTATGAAGATTATAATCAATTCCTTCTTAATTTCTAATTACTCCATATTTTACTGACTACACACTTCCTAACTATTCCGAAGTTCTTATATTCCAGTTTTTCTGAACCAGCAGGGAAATATTCACCAAAAGAAATAAATAGAAGAAAAAAGTCTGAAAAACTAAATTTATAGAATTGACTAGGCCTTGGAATTTTTTTTTTTTTTAAGAAACCCTAAGCAATCTTAATTTACTTCCAGTGAGCTGACTCTGGCAGACCTACCCATGTATATCAAGAAATTATGACACAAGAAATCCTTGTGCCTTTTCTACACCAGTGGTTTTGAACTTTTGTAATTCTTCCTCTTTCAACTCTCTATTCCCCTCCACCGATCCTTTACACCTTAAGGGCCACTCTGACCTCTCCTTACCACTGAGTCTTATTGCTTGTCCTTAATATTTGTAATGGTGGTGCATCTCACCAAAAGAAATGAAGCAGTGCTTCAGAACAGAGTGGTTTGAATCTTGTGCATATTTTTTTCCCAGCTGATCTAACAGAGAATAATTCATTCTGGAAAAATAACTTAACTTTTTCAGAAGAATTTTAAATTGTTGTGTTACCAGTTCCAAACACCCTTAAATACCAAATATAATTGCTGATTATAAGATGAAAATAGCATGAAAGAAACAAGCTGCCTGAATATCTGTAGGTTATTGTTACAACTGGCCTATTTATGTATTGAATGAATATATATTAGGAGAATATATATAAGAGAACACTGTCCACAGAAGAATATTTGTTGATATATGTTCAGTGTTGCGGTAGGGTTGTATATGCAGGTTTGACAGCTGGATGAATGCAGAAGTGCAAAAACTATCAACATCTACTCTTTCTGATCTTTGCCCCACTTTCTTCAATTTCCCATTTCTTTCACCTGCTAGCAATTTGGTGACATAGTAACAACAAGCTGTGCTTTACATATTATGGACTCCAGTAGTTTTGTTTCCTCAGATGCTTTTTCTTCTCCAACACACGTTGCAACATCCTTCTTCCAATAATGTGAAGGCACTTTCCTCTGTTCATAAAAAAAAATTTAGATAAGAAAACAAATTTACCCTCACTGGAATTCAGAATTAGTTTAAAAGATATTTTAACATATACCATTCAAACATGTTAAGAAATTATTTGTTAGGGTTATCCTTCACTCAAGGTAAGCTTCATTTCCACATTAACTTTGGTGATGTAATTAATTCTAATTTAACAGAGCTGTTTAGTACTTAGGGTATTCCTGCTGGCTCTCAGCTGCAACTCCAGAAACCTCAATTCTCCCACAGAAGAAATTAAATGTCTGTCAACTCTGTGTAGGTGTCCTACTGCAGAGCAGTACAAGGCAGGAGGCGCTCCAGCACAGGATTCAGCTGGAGTTCAGCGCCGCAACTTCCACTCCAGGCTTTTCCAGTTATCCTGAGTCCACTCCCTCCTTCCCCTGTAATGCATGTTGAGGCACCTGGCATGAGGAGGCTTACCCTCAGACTGAATCCCAGCTGCAGTCCATTCAGATTTGTCATTTGAAAAGGGACACTGCATGAGTAATCTCTTACATGAAAACATTTCCTAAAAGGAGAAGTTGTTCACAGAAGATAATTCTCACTATTTCTGGCATCAGTCCAGAAGTGAAAATGGTCAGTGTGGTGGAGTCTAAGGAGCACCATTTTCAGTAGGCTTAGAAATCAAAACCATTCTTTTTTTATCAGGACATATTACTCCACACCAACAAAAATCAGAGTTATGTTATTCTTTTATGATTATTTATACGTGGACAGGCCCTTTGTGATGTATAAAATAGACACTTATTTTAATTTTTTGAACTGTGAGAATGACTTGCAGGATGTAACAGTGAAGCCTTCTTCCCAGAAGAAACTGTTGAGCAAGACCCAGCCAGATGATCTGCAACAATACATCAGGGATAGTCAAAAGGTGCAAGCGCTTATTCTAACACCACTCTGTTATCTGAGTTTGTATAATGATTAAAAGACATTTTGTGCAACCTAAGACACACCCAGATTTCTTTATTTAGTGTTTCAAGAGGACATTAAATCCTTTCTAAGCAGTGAGGTAGGTCCTAATTTTCCATGCTTAGTATTCTCAGATACTTGTCCTTTTCTCTCAATTGCTTTGGTTCTCTGACTTTTCATATGTTAGATGATTATTTCTAACCTCTTAGTATTTATTACATATATAAATGGTCACTACATTTCATGTATCATGAAAGATAGCTTCGTTTGCATTAACAGAAATATTTATTAAAATTAATGGTAGAAAAATATATTTATATGTGTGGATGTGAATGTTTACACATACTGCAAAGATAATGAACACCCAAATATTTTGGATCAGATATATTGGGAAAGTTGTGAAAAAAAATCCTAGATATATGATTTTCTTTTTTCTTCTGTTTGTGCTTGGTAAGAGTGAAAAAACATTGAGTAAAGGAAAAAGTGACTGGTCAGCAATAATGGATGCTTCTTGTAAATCAGAAATTATAGACAAAAAGTGAGATACACCAAATGATGACTTAAAACTTCCAAAGGAAATTAAAACAGAAAGTAAAAAGTTTTTCATCCATACTAATAACAAAGAGAATGAGAGAAAAAAAATGGAATTGCTATGCCAGGAGAAGAGAATAGACATTAATGGTAATCTGGGTAGAGTTCTCAACTAAATGAACACTTTTCTCTGCTTACAATCTGAGTGATAATGTAGAACAGGTGGACATAAGGAATAAGAAAAGATGCAGATAATGAATATGTCCTTCTATCTGAGTAGGAAAATCTTGACACACACATGTTTATGGGACTGGATAATCTCCATTGAAGAATACTGAAAGACTTAGCACATGAAATTGCAACTTAAGAAGCAAGGAAGTTTAATAAATCTATCACATTCAGTACCTGTGACCAGAAATAGGAAATAGGATGCTTATTGAGAGGAGGAAGCAAAAACATCTTGAAGCTATAAAACCTGGGATAGAACTTAAACTGTATGTACAGCCAGGGAACACATGAAAGAATAGAGTAAGAATCATACAGATAAAATGTAAATGCAAATGAATGCAGCAATAGTGCACTCAAGGTAAATCACGTCACATTAACTGGATTGTTTTCTTTGAAATACTAATTCTGGAAAATGTGGTAGATGCAATCTGTCATATAATCACAGAATGATTTGGGTTGGAAGGGATCTTAAAGATAATTTTGTTCCAGCCCCTCTGCCACAAGGAGGGACACCTTCCACTAGACCAGGTTGCTCAGACCCTCTTCCAACCTGGCCTTGAATACTTCCAGGGATGGGGCAGCCACAGCTTCTCTTGGCAACCTGTTCCAGTGCCTCACCACCTTCCAGTAAAGAATTTCATTCTAATATCTCATCTAAACCTATCCTCTTTCAGTTTGGAAATCTTGCCACTTGTTCTATCACTACACACCCTTGTCAAAAGTCCATCTCCAGATTTCCATAGGACTCCGTCAGGTCCTGGAAGGCCACAATTAGGTGACCCTGAAACCTCCAGGCTGAGCAATCCCATCTCTCTCAGCCTCTTGCCATAGGACAGAGAGGTGTGCCAGCCCTCTGATCAGCTTTGTGACCGCCTCTGGACTCATTCCAGCATGTCAATGTCCTTCTATTCTTCAGCAAAATAGTTTATATTGTGCAGAACAAGAAACTGCAAGTTAAACCACAATAGATAGGCTTTAAAAGAATTCTTCAGTCAGTAAGAAATTGTTTAAATCAGGTATACCAGTTTGAAAGGATAGTTTGGACATTATTAAGTGGAATTTTCCAGGATTCTGAGTTGGGAAAGATATTTGGTCATATTGAGCTAAAAATTTTATGCAAAACTGGAGGCATACTAACAACGAAAGGCAGAAAGCCTTCATCAAAAGCAAGAAGGAGAGCAGAGAGGAAGAACGGGACAGACATGAGGATTCCAGATGGATTTGAATGTTACCAGAGAACCCATGGTGATCTGCTTACTGAACCTTAAGGAGAAATCCACTGAAGACAAGTGGAAGAAAATATCACATTTCATTAGCTAATGACAGTTCAGAATGGATACATACATATGCTCTCCACAGGGCAATGCTTTAGGTAGCATTTAATTTATGTTAAATAGACAAGGCCTGGTACCATTGATGCAACTTTCTCCCTAGACTCTCCTGTCCTGATATGGGCATTCTGTCAGTCCTCAGTCAAATATATTTGGAGAAAAAAAATTCCCAGAACATGAATGTCAGCAGAGAAGAGTACTTAGAATTACTATCAGACTAAAAAAGCTTGGCTTTTTCAGTCAAACAAATTTATAGTGACAGTCAAATATAAATCTATAGGTATACCAGGAGGGTAGATATTAGAGAAAGAAAAGAGGATATTAAGTCAACAGCAAGTGTGATGCATTTATACAAAGAGTTTAATATGTAATCCATACAGCAGAAAGAGACTAGATTGAATAACAGAGTAGGTCTTAGGCACTATGCAAAACTATTTTTAAAAACATTTTATTCCTTGATTGTTGCAACTTCAAAGATATCCCAAATAAAATAATTCATGCTAAAACCAAATCCATGTATAACATAAAAAATATTTATCTAAAATCAGTCTTCTGGCTAAACATTCCTGTTAAAATTTTTAAAACATAATTAGTTAATGATAAAATATCTACAAAAAGTGTCACCTTGCAGTTCCTGGGTTTGGATTTGGGGAAAAAAAAGAAAAGAAAATTAAAAGGGAAAAACCTAAGAGTTAATCAGAAGGCAGGCTTTGTTTATCAGACCAATGATCAAATATTAGGTTACTGCATACATTTTCATTACACAAAATTACATCTTCTTAAATTAAAATTAATTAAATCTGATTAATTAAAATAAAATAATTATTTCATAATAAATGAAACCTCTATTGTTAATGTGACATTGCTTTTCTTCAGCATTATGACCAAGACATTATCAGATCAAGTATTTTTTTCTTTAATCTTCAATTATTATATTTTCCAATTCAGATGCAGTCACCTCTTCAGTGATAGAAAAGAAAAAAGAGGAGACCCTAAAATCTCTGGCAGAAAACCACATTTGTATCATAACTGATAGAGCAGCATTTTGCATGTATATACCTAAGAAAGGAAAGAGGTAAGAGGTACAACTGAAAGTGGTGCTGATGTACTGGGGAGCCAAGAGAGCTGACTGATACAGGGCACTTGAAAAAGTAATTTAATAGGAGTGGTTCTACATATGCAACACTACAGTGATGTGTAACTCTGCACATGGCTGAAATATGTAACATCAAACTTGTCCCTGGAAGAGGTTATCAGCTTCCAGCCCTTACACACAGCTAAGTGCCATAATAACAATGCTGTCTGTTTTTTTGATATCAGTCATTCCAACACAAAGCACTTCCAGGATCTAGTTCACAAATGGTCTTCACATCTAGAATGGAAATTTTTATCATAAGATTAAGTCATAGTCTTCTAACACATCTGCATGTAAGATAGGATAAGACTTAGAGCCTAACATGACTTTAGAGTTGCTTTTGCCAGGATTTTAAGGCCCCGATTGCCCCAGGATTTGGCATACCAGAGGGAATGCCAAATATCAAAAAAGAATAAAGATTGCTCCTGAGGACTCTCATTTTATTCAAGTTTCACAGATGTAGTTGAAGGAGCTCTCAAGGAGCAAAAAAACTCCAGATGATATATAAGAGATATACCAGCCTATCTCTGATAGAAGTTTTAGAAGAGAAGTCTGCACAAGATGCCAAGCCAACCCCCTATTTCATGACAACTTTACATTTAAAATATGGAATAATATTTTATTCCTCTTATTTAAGTTCAAATTCAAACCTTCACCTGAATATGATTCTAATATTTTTTACACCAGATTAGTTCTCAGCTGAAAATCCACATCTGTAAACTTTGCCTCCACTGATCACCTGATACATCCAAAATTGAAATGTGTCACTAAGATTTTCGCAGTGAGTCAGACTTTGGATTTCATTTCTAGTTTGGTTACTCCTAGGGCAGAGAAGGAGCTACAAGAGTATGTTTTTGTCTCAGTTTTTAATATTATTTTTCATGTTTATATGCTTTAATTTATCAGAAATTACATACAGATTTTATTTTAGTAGACTTTTGGGGAAAACCCATTAATAGAATCGATTTATACTTAAATATTCTTGTTTTGTACTAAAAAAAGGAGAGAGGAAACAAAATTCCTCTATATTCTCCTCAATGTTTATTCATTCACCGCAGACCACAAGCGTAATGTAATATTCAATATAACAAATATAAATTAATACTTAAATGAACAACATTTGAGCTCTTATAATTAAGCTGGGATAGAACAAAACTGTTAAGGCATTCAGGGTGTCGCTGCAAAATCAGTGCTGTGATTAATCAGTATGCAAAGAGAAACAAGCTACAGATATAAAGACTTCAGATATCCATGTACCACACACAATGTCCTCTCAGAAAAACTAAAAATTTAAAGAAGAAAAGACCTTATTAAAATACTGTGGTTGGGTTTTACTAACATTCTGGAAAAAAATATTAGATTTACTACATTTATAATATTTTTGGATGAGATGTTGCAGTGAGTAAAGCAACTAGGAGAAGCAGTCAAGGGACAGAAACAGAAATATCGACCAAAATTGAGAACAATTTAGTGCTCTCATCAATACCACTGATAATGAAGTTGAATACAAGCCAGATATTTGAAGGAACCCTTCAGTAAGAATAAATTCTCAGTCACATTCATCTGAAATGGCTTCAGTGAAAGTTCCCAAACAGAAAGAATGGAAAAGGAATCGTGATTAACAGCCCAGGCTCTGTACTTTGATGAGAAAATTATGACAGAGGTGGAATCTATACCACTCTATTTTTTGCAAAAATATTCTAGAAAAACAAGTTCAGATGTTAGTCATACAGCTTGCCCAAAATTACTATTCAGCTTAGTCTTTACAGTATAAAAACTCCCACTGACAAGAAGAGCAATAAGAGCAGCAAATAATTTACTTTCTCTTAAGTATTTGGAAGACTGAGCTCTTGATCAAAAATATCTAATTATTAGAGCAAGAGCACACAGTCAGAGAGATCAACACTGTTTACATTTAAATAAACCAAAAAAATACCCCAAATAAATCTCCATTTAAATATAAGAAAATGTTCTTCCTAGCTGTTGGATTATAAACAGTATGAGTTCAGAGCATTCATCCTAAAAAGAGATGGTTTAATGGCATTAACACTTTTGTAAAGCCAAGCAGCAATTTCATAATGGCTGAAATATTACATGCTGTTTTTCAACTAGAGTGAATCATTCCCTATGTATTTTAAGTTACAATAGACTCAACTTGATGAAGTATGTAATTTGAAAATCTTAAGTTTGTAATTTGAATGATTACTTTGTCTCACTGTAAGCTGCTTAGGCTTTTTCATTTATAAAGCTGAAACATTTGGCTACACAAACATGGCATCAACATAACTTGTCATACAATCCTTTGTTTTTTAATCATCTTCTACTGATAATCTAAATGATGATTAGTCTTGTCTCAGTGATTTCTTTGCTCTTCTAATACACATTTGTATTAATCCCTACTACATATTTTGATTTATTCTTAATTTTTTTTAGAACTAGACCATATTAAAATCTTTTTTAAAAACAAAATGATTAGAGAATAACATTTTAAATGTACATGAAATTGTGAAAAGATTTTGGGAATGCCAGATGTTACACTTAGTCCAGAAAGCCACATTTAAAAATGAAGTGTGGCTTAATGCCATTAGTTGGAAGGACTGAAATTAAAATCTTTGAAGGCTGTAGAAGATTAATATAGAGAGAGAGTAAAGATTACTTTCTTACTATACTGCACTACATATACTATATATATAATCCTCTTGTCTCAGCATGTACAGAAATTTGGCAGTATTTTCTCACAATTCTGCTATCATAAAAGACTTTCTGGAAATTATTCAGGGATTTTTCTATTGTTTGACATTATGAGGAGAGCCACGCATGGTTTTTCTGTGACACTGTTCAATTGGCAGTTGTGAATATCAGAAAATCTAACAAAGTGAGAGGTCCTGGGACTCAAGCAAATTTAAATGTGCAAGCTTACTACTGGTGAGAAGAGTCAAATTGTGTCAAAGTTTGATAAGGAGCAATCAGTGTGCAGCAGATATTAGCACAGAATATTGTATATCTCCCTAAAAAGACATTGAATATACAGTACTTTCAATTAGGTCATCATGCACGTGCTGGATATAATACTTGCCACAAAATAGAGTTAAGTGAGTCTTGTCTAATTTGGCTAGCACAACTTTGCTGTGACAGTCATCATATGAATTTTATGAAGAAACACTGACTAGACAGAAAGCTGTACACCCGCTGACTCAAGGCCAAGGCACTCAGTCTCCCTATAGATTTCTTACAGGTCCATCTATCTGTAAAAATGGCTTTAAACACATAGGTTACACTCAGTACACTCAAGTTACAGCAATAATGACAATATTTAAAGAATTCAAAGGATGTGCAGGAGGACAGATGCATATGCAGAAAGCAGAGGTATATGCATAAAGCAAGAGTGAATGCAATACCTACAGTTCAGCAGTAGCCCCTCAGAAAATAAACCTCTTTGGATTCTGGATTCAGCCAGGAATCAGCATGTCAGCTCATCTCTAAGCTTTCAAATAACCTGTTCAAGCTATACACAAAGCCACCTCCATGAAACAATGTTAGCAATCATCAGCAAAAGATGAAAAACAAAACAGCAAACTAACGAAAAACCAAATTAGTCGAAATTTGGTACAGTTGCAAAAAGAGAGAAAAACTGTTTTGCTTTCTCATAAAACCAAGACAAGATGCAGCTTGAACTGTGGGTGAGAGAATGCAGGAAGTGAGCAATTTTACATTGGAACTCCACAGGATGATGCAAAGCCAGCAAGCTTTAAACACTCTTTCAAAGAGCAGGACTGAAGTTGGTTAGTCTGTGACAGAAACAGATTTATACAGTCAATGACAGAAAAGATATGACTATGAGCGAAGGTGGTGAGGAGAACATTGTGGTCATTAAACATTAGAAAGAGAAGGTCAGAGGATTTACTTCAAAAAGGAGGGGTCCGAAAGTAATACGAAAAGTATTACAAAACACGAAAGTAATACAGATATATTACCAACATGACCAGGAAATGAAGGATCAGAAGCAATATTTAAAAAGCTAAAGCAAGAAGGAGTATTTAATTTTTGAATGGCTTTCCAGAAAAGCAAAGGCTTATTTAGGAAAGAAGACTGCAAGCAAATCAGTGGGGAAACATGCAAATAGGTCAAATAAGGGATTTTAATGGACCTTCTTAAAAGTTGCTTTTCCTAAAAATTGACCAACTTGACGGTACTTTAATTTTCAAGTCTTTTTTAGTGTGATAATCCTTCACATTTTTCCCCACAGAAGTAACTGGATTGAAATTTGATTCTTATGCATACAAGCACAGGCACATACAGATATGGAGGTTCTTGGTATTGGCTCCACCAGTGCACTGTGTTCTCAGATGGGTTTAAAATAAACATACATTCCCATATTTTCTATACAAACTAAAAAGTTGATTGGTGTGAAATTTCAAAGAGATAGCAGCTTTCGTGTCTTTAACTTTCCATATATATATTTTTCTGTGTTTCCTCAACTGTTTGTTTTTCTTTAAATAAATAAGACATTTTTGAATGTGTGTTCTGGTTGAGGCCTGCAACTTCTAGTCATACCTGTCAGGTTTAGCTTTCTTTAACACAGTCGTCTCCTATACAAATAAAGAAACTTGAGAAAAAGAATAATGGGGAGTTTTGTGCCTTTCTTTTTATTATTAGAAATTAAGAGCAATTTTCCAACATTGTTAATATTTTAAATGTAAATCCAGGTATATTACCCTCAAATTGCCTTTGATGTCATTGGGAGAGAGGTGAATATGTCCTTGCAGCTGGTAGACAGCCAAACTCACCGATTGATATGGTAAGAAGCAAGAAGGAAATGATTGAAAGGTGGTCTGTTTGAGTAAACAACCTTGGCAGAGTGAGTGTCTGAAAAGCCAAAAAAACACCCACAGACTTTACTCAAAGGGACAGAGATTTGCAGACAGCTCCTGCCAGGAGCTCTGTTCTTCAGGAGTATTATATCCTGTGCAGGATGCATATTCACATATATGTAACAAGACGTGCCATGGTTTTCATGGCACTTTTTACCCATGCAAATCCACCTTCAATTCTGTCTTCCAATTCAGTGTAAGAAAATTGTTAGAACAAAAAACACAGGTAAGGAAAAGGCGACTTGCTAAAAAGCATATAAAATGCCTTAAATTTTCACAGAGAAAGGGGAAATCTCTCTCTTTCACCTCCTCACCTTTCCTTCAAACAAGTCCATTCCTTAGATATTTTCCTGGTGCCTTCTCCTCAAACATCCTGTCCTGGTGCTGGCCAGGACAGGGTAATTTTGCAGTAGCCAGGAGGGGCCATGGCTAGGACCTGGAGGCTATTCTATAACACCTCATGTCATTGCCAGGAGGGAAAGGGGCTGAAAGAATCCCTTCAGGCTGGGGTAGAGTGGTGGAAGGAGCAGAGAGGTATCCTAAGGGGTGAATGCTCATGTGCAAATTGCTCACTTCTTCTACCCTCTGTCATTAGCATTGTTGCTGTTACTGCTAATTTTCTTATCTCATTGCTTTTTCCAGTAAATTGTTCTCATCTCAACCTGTGAACTTTGCCTTTTGTGTCTCCAATTCCCCTTTCCACCCCTCTGAAGGGGGAAGGAGTGGAGGGGGAATTGAGACATCCAGTGAGTGATTTGGAGTGTTTCAGTGGGAAGGTCAAATTGGGGAATACCATCCCCAAACCATGACACATGCTTTCCATAGAGCATCCAAGGTTTTTCACCAGTTCCTTCTACAAACCATGGCAGAACAACTCCTTTTTCAGAGACCTTTTCTTAGCAAGTGACAGACAACTTCTGTATTATGTCCTCTGAAGTGTACTGGTCTAGAGAACCTTTGGAATTTATGAGTCAAACCTGAAAAGCCTGAGACTTGAAATAATCTCCCAATAAATATTATTAGTAGTGTGGTTGCAGTCACTTTAGAAAAGGAAGAAAATAAATCAACCTATGCAGTTTCCTGCTATTTTTTTTTTTTACCACACTCTTAGCACTTAATTACAGCCAACTAGCATATAGGCCTAAATTTAAAATAGACTAGTAGCACAGACAATGCTTTAATAAAATACAGACTGTAGCACCAAGAAAAAAAACAAAACCAAAACGGAAACAAAAACCCAGCAAAACCAAAACAAACAAAAAAAATCCCATAAGTAGAAATCACATGATGATTCAGAAGAGAATAATCCAATGAGCTAACATAAATAGGTATAACATACATTTGAGGAATGCTATGGCCTGAAACTTTTAGTGGTGATCAAATAATCATGTAGAATTTGATGCTCACCCTTATTAATGCACTGGCAATGCAGACAGTTCTTAAAGCAAGAATAAATAATAGTTGCACATCTCTTACACTCAAGGAAGTGCAAAAGTGGCCCTAGTGTAAGTTAGGATCTATTCTTGGATATATGAGCACAGATACTTTTATTTGAGGGTTTTGGACAGATGAATTTACTATCCCATAGACACAGGGCCAGGAGTAACTTCGTAAGGCTGCCAATTCAAGTGTTCTTCCCCTGTGGAGTCCTCTCAGGGCAATGACTCTAATATAACAAAACATGTAAGTAGAGACTTAATTGTAATGTCAACAGAGCTACTCACGTGCTTAAAGTTAACCATATGCTTAAGGGTTCTGCTGACCATGCATTGTATCAGCTTACTACTATTACTCTTTAAAAGCAGTGGTCAGAATCTCTGGTTAAACCTGCCCATGTACTGAGATTTTCTGGCTCCTGATCATTCAAATGAATGCACAGGAAAGCCTGTATGACTAACCAAATGCAGGTGATATCCGGCAGTATAATAATTTTAATCATTCCATTCCATTAAGCTCTTCATAAAACCCACTTCTTCCAGTTCAGTCACTGACATTTTGCATATAGGTAACATCTGGAGTCCTCTGAGAAGGGGACTCACCTGAATGAAACCTAAGTGGATACTAATTCGTAGTTCATACAATTCTCTAGAAATTAAAATCATAAAGATAAAAGAATATTTACAAAATTTGTGTATCTCTTCTGCTATATTTCTTTGGGGTTTTTTTATTATTATAGAAAGGCTGTTGATAAAGTAGAAACTTGTCCTCCAGATTTAGATGTTTTAGCAGAAATTAAAAATTATTAGCAGACATGGCTGGGAAAAAAAAAAAAGATTTCTGCGATATGTTGCAGTGGATCAATCAATACAAATGCAAGTGACTGGAGTCATAAGAAAGGCTACAACTTGAAATATCACAGGAAGACAAAAAATGAAGCAAGAAAAAGATATATGCTGTCATAGAAACTGATCCTTTCACCTAGCAGAAGTCCATTACATCTTTTGGACTATGAGTCCTCATTGTCTATAGAAGACAAAGAAGTAATCTTACAAACCTAAAGAATTTATAGAAATTAATCCAAGTGTGAAATTTAAACATATCCCTTCACAAGATGTAGTGCCATTATCAATTATGAGAAGAAAGTGAAGTGCTTTCAAAATCACTGCAAACAGGAACATACATTTGCCATGCTTTAGGAATATTACCAAGAAAATATTTACACAGTGAATACCAATAACCCAGCAGTTTGCAATGTGTCTATCTCGTGTAGCAGCATAGAGAGAAAAAAAAGAGAGAAAATATAAGTAGTAATTCCAGGATACATTAACAGTCTTCTTAACACGGGCACTATTATCTTTGATGGAAAATTTTAAGGATTTAATTCTGCATAGTAACAGATAAAGCAGAATACAGTGGGATTCAAAAAAGTCTATGCCAGTCTTATTCTGACTACTGGAACTGGAAGAAGAGAAAGAAATCTTAACGCAGAACAGAGCACAATATTGAAGTGTGGAGATATTAATATACTGTTTATAACTGTTACTAAATGCATTTGTTCAACACGTTTTATTTGGTTTCTGCTTAAATTATATTGATTGTAATAAGTATCGTATTGTGCAATTCTTTTCCCTGTATCAGCACTACATATTGTAAGAGCTGCCATGAAGTGGTCTAATCTTACATTACCTATTTTTTATTTTCTACCTAAAAAATAAGAACAGAAATAATTTCCTTTCAATATGCATATTTTATGCATTCATAGCAGGTATAATGGGGATTTTTTTTAAACAAATATTATTTCTTAAGGTGCATCAGGCAAGATGCTTAAAATTCAACTACATAAAAATACACTGCAGCACGAGAACATTCACTTAGTCTTGGTATAAACTTTAGTAAAAGAAAACAATTTTCCATAGACAATATACCATCTGTCTCCAAACCCTGTGAAAAGAAAAGCTTTTAAAATCCAGCCGCTGCTAATGTGACATGTTGAAACATTAATCACCCCCTAAGGCCAGTATAATTGTAGCTCCATGTTAATTACCTAACAATTAACAGCAGTAATTTCCAAGGGGCAATCAATGAATTAGCTTGTGATTTTCCCACAGACTTCAGTCCCATACTGCCAGCCTGAATGCATTTCAAACTCTGAACCACGGTTCATCAATGACACTTCTGGTGTATGAAATAAAAATTCATTTGCACCCTCACTAATTAGGCTCGATTATATCCCTATGTGTATTACAAACTCTATTCACTTGCACAAAATCTCTGCCACAGGCATTTTTCTCCATTTAAAAATTCGTTTTCTATTAAATTAGAAGGTCACCTAGCAGGAAAATGTACTAATCAAGATTTTATCACTAACGAATTAAAGGGTTTTAATAAGCAAGTTTAATTAAGTTATCCTAACAAGTGATAATGGCTATCTCTAACCCATCTGAATGTTTATGCAAGTATAGGTGTAGTATCTGCAAGGTATGTATGTATTCATAAACTTTGAAAAACGTACCACGTACATGCAAAAAAAAATTACAAATGAAAATAGTCTCTTAAAATTCCCATGACTCTTTTACTCTATTTTTTATTACATTTCTGTACAAAACCTTATCTAAAATAAGATTTCTTTCTGCCCATTCCTTTAACAATCATTTGACTCATTGACATAATCCTGTGGTAGACTCAAAGATATCTTGGTTGAATAAGATGTTATCACCTCCTACTGTCCATGCATAAATCTGCTCTTGGTATGCAACAGTGTTAATCTGCTGATTATTAACCATTAACATAAATAGACCAAGTTGTCATCTTCTTAATTTGCTATTGATGTATTAACTTTTATTCTTTAAATTTTAAAATATTAGGCACAGGCTTTACACCAAGTAGTACTATGATTTCCTTTTAACTATGTTTATGTTTTGTTAGCATGAAGCAGGGCAAATTTTGTAGCTAATCTGTTCAAGAAGCCAGATTGGAAGGAATGAATACATTACACTTTCCCTCATTAGACTTAATCAGAATTCCAGTATTATCACCTTTGTTTGTACGGAGAACAAAAATGTGAATCCAATGCACTAAATTTGCATCTTTGGTTTCAGGAAAGATATTACAAATGTGACCTATATTCCACAGGAAACAAAGAGCTCAGGTACAAAGTACTACCCCATTTTCTCTCCCAATTATCTTGCCTCTCACAGCCCTTCAGGAGAGGATGGTTTGCTAAGCTGAAGGGAAACCACTCATCCTCATGCTCCTTAAGTGGTTCATTAAAGGGCTGCTGTTCTGAATCAGGAGAAATTCAACGTCTAGTCTATAAAAAATACAAGATGGGTAGATAACTCTTTCCATCCCAGCAGGTATATTTTAGGTTGTAGATAGCCATTCTTGGATTATCACTTTTTTTGACAGAAGCAGTGTGAGGCACCTCCAAGTCAGTGGAGATGCCTGTGATGATGAGCAAATCTGTGTTCCAGCTCAGGTTGACAGTCTGATGGTTCTTCAGCTGCTTTCTCTGTCCCTCTTTTCCCTAGACTCTTTGTTAAGCTATTCCCAAGGTGGTCAGGGAAGCCCTCCTCCTTCTAAGCCTGGTCAACAGGCTCCCTGAAATTAAAGGCTGGTTGAAAGTGGCATCCCTCTGAATTCAAAGCAACTGAAACAGAACTTGAGGATACCTGTCAAAAGTCTTTGTAAGGACTGACAGTTTCCACTCATGTCTCTGTTAGAGACTGGGATTGTTTTTTACTGAGAAAGGGGAGGTACCTTTCATGTCTGGTGAAGAGCCGGGCTGGGAAATATCCCACCTCCATTGCATCTTGCTTCCTGTTTATGAGGGAGAGACTCACTGCTGGGGACAACCAGGATGCCTTGATCGCTCTTGTCCTCTGGCAGTGTGTGAAACTGTTTGGTCCTAGTCCTGGACTGGGCCCAAGAGATGTGTGGAGAGGAGCTAGGTTGGAGGGTGTGCATGGGGGGTCAGGCAGCAGCAGCACAGTGGCAGCTCGAAAGCAGTGGGCACATAGCCTGGGCAAGGCTGCAGATCCATTCCCTGCTCTGCCTGCTACCCTGCAGTAAAATTAGGGGTTTGCAGATATCTCTCTAAGCTTCATTGGGTTAGAAGGGACCTTAAAGATCATCTTGTTTCACCCCCACCACCATGGGCAGGAACACCTTCCACTAGACCAGGTTGCTCAGACCCCCTTCCGACCCGGCCTTGAACACTGCCAGGGATGGGGCATCCACAGCTTCTCTGGGCAACCTCTTCCAGTGCCTCACCACCCTCACAGTAAATAATTTCTTCCTAAAATCTCATCTTAGCCTTCACTCTTTCTACTTAAAGCCATTGCCTCGTCCTATCACTGTATGCCCTTGTGAAAAGTCCCTCTCCAAGAAAATCCTGCCTAAGGCTGATCTTTCTCCAGCCTCACAGTCAGACCATGTCCATCTTCCATTAAATACAACATTGTTGGGGTTGTACCCACAGTCCCTGGTTTTAGTCTCCTTGATTGTTTTAGATGTCTGACAACATTCACTTCTTGTGTTGTTCGCAGTGCTTACTGGAGAGACCATGGAGGTTTATCATTCTCTCAGAATCACTCCTTAAAAAAGCTATCTGCTCTTCCAAAAGTGAAATTGAGACAAAAAAGACCCTCACAAATCAATAATCCTACCCTGTACATCAAGGCCTCATCCAAAACATTCCTGATGGATATTTTTCTAATATTCCTTTCTTGAGAAACAACAATGGAGATTGCAAAATCTTCCTCTGCTGTCTACTCTAATGTTTCGTTTAGTTGCAAGATTCATTAGAAATTGCCTCTTCTTTGAAGAAGAACACCACTGTTGCTTAGATATTGCCCCCTTTGCCCCAGATCCTCCAAATCTTCTCAGTCTGCCCAAATAATTTTCTGAAGAAATAGATGGATTTACAGTTGAAAACATGTTTCTAATCTACATCTCCTTCTTCCTGGAAATATGAAACTCTGGTTTCATACTTAAATAAGTTTCTTGCTGTTACATTTGTAGTCATGTTTCCAAATTAAAAATCCACATACATTAGTGGTATAAAAGAACTTGCAACCTCTAGTTTTTAAAATACAGTATTTAAACTCATCCCTTGACCTTCTTGTGTCTTTGCATATATGTGCATACTCATTTGCTTTAAGGCTGAAAATAAATAAAAAAAACTCTTCAAAGCTTTTTTTTCTTGCACAAAATATAACAGACCACCTTCAGCTCTCTATATATATTTGACTTTCATGTTCATGTTTGAGCTGAAGTTCCTCTGGCTAAGTGGTGAAGCCCACTGCATTCATATTGCTAATAAGAACAAAGCCTTTCCATTAGCAGAGAGACTTCCCCAAAGTAACACCTCAACAGGCAGCCTGGGGCCACTCCCTACTTAACCTGACTACATATTGGTCACCTTCTCTCATTCTACAATCCTCCTTAGTAGATAGGTTAGATTTTGTTCCTGATTTTGGAAAAAAGCCCATGAAGTTTCAGGGAAGCATACAAGACTTACTTATTACCTAGTCCAGAGCTAAGCTGTACAGAACAGATAGCAAGAATAAGCTTTTTGGACTATGAACATACCAGCTTAACTGTCCTAGGCTGAAAGCTTCTAATTCTTTCCTTTAGAAACTATTCTTTACTATAAAAGATTGCTTTCATGTTCTTAAAATATTGCCTTAGTTTCATCATCACCCATTTAGCATGTGAAAAAGCAGTTAAGGTATCATACCTCATATTCACAGATATAACTACAAGCTTTTCTCTAGACATGCTGAGGTTGCAACTCTAAACCAGTTTCGGGTCATCATGTCAAAGAAATCAAAGGAAGCATGATACAAAAATGCCTTAATCTCTTCCCTGTGTGGTGTTGAGCTTTAAAAATAATATATCTAAAACACACTTTTCCATTGAATTATCTGACACAATTAGATGACTCCTAAAACAAGGCAGCCAAGAAAACCTAATTGAATTAAACAAAACAGGGGAAAAAATTGTAAACATGTATTATAGTCTCAAATTCTCTGCAGAGATGGGAGTATCACTTCTCCATCACATTCCAGGGGGATGTTACCAAACAATTTTTTTTCCACAGAACACATTTTAAGTTTTGAGCTTTTTGATAAAACCCCATCCCAAACTAGGAAGGAATTCTAAAACTAATTCCATTCCCCTTATCACAATATAACATTTCCATTTGTACAGTTTACTCCATAGCTCCACATTGAGATGCTCACCACTGCAAAAGCTGACACTTTAGCAGTAAGGAGAGGGTTAGAGCCAGCACACAGAACGTTCTAAAACATTTCCTTCCAGTTTACAGGAATTTTGTGCAAAGCCAATCTTCCTCTTTTGAGTGGCGTTTACTGGAAAAATGGAACTGGAGTGGAGGACCAGCAGAGGATGCAAAAGTGATGCTAGCAGGCACTCAGATTGGAAGAATGGTAGCTTACAAGGGGAATCCTCTTAATTAACAGAAGATGGAAACTGTTTACACCTGCTGAGCATACACACCCAGTTGCCTTGTGATCAATAGAATCAATATTTCCCAATCTGGGAAGCATTCTGCAAGGCAGAAAAGGGCACAGAAAGAGCCCCAAGAGCAGTGAACATAACCCTGCTTAGGGCGTATGAAAGTGCAGCTAGGAAGAAAATAGATACAAATGGAGCTGTATAGAAGAGCAACAGGCAACAGTATTGAAAAACACCACTTCTGCAGTTTTTCCTGTATAACTGTTAATTGATCTGTATTAATAACGCAGGAAAGTAGATTAAGAATATACCCTATCCCAGTTAGGGGAAAAAAAAAACCCAACAAAAACAACCAGGAAAACAAAACTATAAAGTATTTCAAGGATGAGCAAGCAACAATGGTAAATGCCTAAGAAGTCAGAAAGGGAAAAATTTCAGTAAGTTCAGAAAAATATCAAAAAATTCTGAGGTTTAACCAAAACCAAAATTCAATCCCAATTTCTTCTTAGGGAAAAGGTGAAAATTAAATGGTAGTAAGGAACTGACAAAAAGAGGTATCAATTTTCACTTAATTATTTCTAGAAAATATTTGATATTTTCTTGACAATTTTTAAGTTTGATTCAAGACAATAATTTACCATTTCTGTCTTTAACTACATTTTTATGAGTCACAACTACAAGACAAAATCTTTTTTTTCATGTATTTGCCCCAGTAGAAAGACTGATTAAACAATAAGGAAAACTTGGAGGGAAGAAAGAAAATAAAACCAAAATTCCTTTATGAATTTCACACACCACTGAATTCCATAAACTGGAAACATATTTTCTCTTTTCTCACTCATCTCTCTCCCCTCTCCTTGTTTGAAAGCAGTGAAAAAAAAAATGTCTTTAAACTTCAAAAGATTTCTCCCTTCTGTTATCCTTAGGAACATTTTTCAGGTCATCAAAGAGTATTTAGCACTCAATGATTTCTCAATGAAAAAGTCAATTCTTCGTAAAGGAACACTTGTTTCCTATCAGTTTGCTTACCTAGGTGAAAGAATAAACCAAAGAAAATCAGACTTTATACAATAAAACTGCTGTGCAGACTCCAACGGGCATGTACCTTCTGTATTCATTATATGTGAATAGTGTACACTGTGATAAGAAGAAAATTAATTGTAAGGAAATATTTTTTCTCTTTTCCTATTTTCCTCATCACAGTTTGCAATTACATTCTATTTTAATTTCTACAAAAATAGCACTATTTCTAGTGCAAAATCTATTATTGATATAAAGTTTAGTATAGATCTGTGTTCATCTACTTTGGTGACATCCATGAATAGTGATTTAATCAGTTCAGCCATTTGTTTTAGATGGTTTAAATTCTTTATTTCTCTCTTTATTGTACACTTCTAAGAATTTATTTTGCTTCTGCTATTTTTACACTATTTCTGTGAAATTCAGACACTTTCTTTAGGCCTAAGTCTAAAATGACATAATTTATTAAAAGCATATCCATTGTTTCCTATAATTTCACTTAGCACAGTCCTGTTATCAGCAAGTCTTATTAACTTAAACTTTATAGACTTCCTTAACCCTCAAATATAAGTTTATTTTCACTGCATGTCTACTGAAAATCAGCCCTTGAAAGCTTCATGTTAATATCCCTACATCAGAAGATACATTTTCCAGCTAATTCACATTTCCAGCACTGGTACATAACCTTATCTTGACTATGCAAAAGAACATAATTCTTTTTTATGTATAACATTCTAAAAAAAATTGAGACATTGGTGTCCACAATTACCTTCCACCAAATAAACTTTTTTCTGCCAAAGACTTTGTCACTTGTTGATAACATTTCAAGTGGCCTTTGGACAGTTCTCTTTCTGTGCTTCTGGACAGGCTTCAAGGCAAAAATCAAATTTTGGTAAAGATCAGTGTTCTCCAGCGTGCACATGTGCATTCTTGAGCACAGGTTCACATGTGTCAAAAATCTTTCTATTACTCCCAGTGTAAAGGTGTACAGGACCCAATTCTCCCACACTGCAACATTTTGGGATATTTAATATATTTTTTTCTCATTCTATCTTGGGTCATAAGCCAGATTCTCCAAGTGTTTCATATGGAAAGCAAGTTCTGCATCATAACATAAAAGAGCTTTCAGTGAGGGCACTTCCCAGGACCATGGGAGACCTGCACACAACTCTACATTACCATTTTTGTGCAATATTCCAGCAACTGTTCCACATTACTTGGCTACTGGCTCTTCTTGTACAAGTCTCCATCCATCTCTTGTATTGCAGAAAAAAATTCTTAGGCATTATCTCAGTCTAAATTTTAGGTCTTCTCCCTGGATGTTGAAGACTGATGTTCTAATCTTCACTTTAAACTGAGTAAAGGAAGGACTTGAACTGTTTATGTTCCACCTTCTGCCACACACTCATTCTTTGTTCTTTCACCTTCCTGAAACCAATAGGTGGGAGATTTTGATTTATGTTTGTATGTATATACATAAGCACACGTGAATAAGTAAAACATATGCATGCATATGTTCCAGTTCAAAACTGGTACATTGCCTTAAAAACTAAATGCAATTAAGAGTTCTGATGAATCTAAAAAAAAATCGAAAACACCACAATAAAATTTAAATGGAAATATCACTAATCACAACTCTGGCAAAATTATAGCTCTACGGGAGAGTGGCAGGTAATGAGTAGCTGCTATGGACAAGGGAAAAAACAACTTTCAGTAAGAAGAAAGGCTGTCCAAATTAAATACCAGAAGACTCAAACTCACAATAGGTTTAATAAAATCTCAACATTGTCAGATGGCCAGAAGGAACTCCAGCAAGGTAAGTTAAAGTTTCTTCTTGGGTGATTGAAGCCATCCTGCTCTCAAGCAGTTACTGATTTTTATCCCTTTAAACTTCTTAAAACTGTCCAAATCACTCCCCTCTGGGAGTGGTTATTCTGGTGACCACCTGTAAATAAATAAGCCACAGTGAATAACTTAAGTGTGCACCTGTAGTTACTGTTATTGCATCTTGCTCCTCTTCACAGTCTTTGCTCCATGTTCAGAGAAATTCCAGATGATGAAGTGTGTGGGAGGTGGATGTCTCTGTAATTTTCTGCTTCTGCAGTGAAATAAAACACCAACGCTTTTGTGGAGTTATAGGTGGTATATGAATATACTTGTAATATGCAATGTGCAGTATCCAGTTTGGCAGGCATCGATAGCTTGGCATATCTGCTGTGAAAAGAAAGGGAAAATATATAGGTCTGTATAATCAGGCATGTGTGCACATTCCTGGAAAACTGAAGAGCCATGCTGCAAAGAGTCACCGTTACTACCCCAGCTTCTACAGGGCTTGGAGGGGTAGTTAGAGCTCTCCAGCATTCCCCATGTGCATTTCTCCTTCAGCAGAGAAAAAAGATTTTGTTCATTTGTTTGAAGCTCTGCACTCCTCTTCAGTTTTCCCTTCTGCTTATTTCAGATCTCTCTGACTATTAAATCCACTTCGCCTTTCCTGACCTTTATCTTTAGATACATATTTTCACACCTGATACTCATTTTCATACACTATTTTGTAGATTCCCTGGTAACATAAGCTGCACATTCTCATTCACAAGTTTAGGTGTAAACACCTGCTAGAAGTTCCTGAAGCCCATTCTGATGAGGACTTTTGGCTCATAGTCTCTCAGCAGTGTTCCCCCACACTTTTTAGGAGCGCCTCTGTTGTTAAAAATCCAATCTCTTTTTAAGTTTACATTTCCACATCCTCCTCTATCACTGTGCATTTCTGTTACAGGCACGTCACAAACTGCTGGCTACTACAGTAAATGCAGATGATGACTTGCCTGTAAATTAGATTTGTGTGTGTAAAACCCATGCTTGTTTACACACTGGAATGATGCCAAATACCAGCTCAGATGAAACAAAATATTTATGAATTGGATAAACTGGAAACTTACATCTTTATAAGGTGTTTAGAGTGGATTCAAGCATAATTTCTCTTGCTCTGCTCTATTCTTCCTAAGAATTATTCGAAATATTGCATTTTTAACAGACACAGCTTTTTTATTTATACTTAGTAATGTTAAAGCAAAGCTTTAAAACAATCCTTTATGAAACAAGTGATCTTAACTATTGTAAATCACATGAATTTAATTATACTGATTTTTAAAAGTAATTTAAATATTGCTTTAAGAGAAGCTGGTTTTTTGCTACCATAATAAAATAACTTGTTTTATACAAGATACAGAAGAATATAATTTGATCATTTCTTCTGTTAGCCTTTGTTACATAGATTTTTACATAATCATTACTCATAATGTTCTGACAGATAATGCTATTACTAGCGTTACAATCTTTGCTATTATTATAAAAAATCTTCTGGCTTTGTGAAAATTTTAATTTATTAAAATGTAATAAAAGCACATCTAACATGAGCCATAATTTATGAAAATTTTAGATGTGCTGCTTGACATTCATGTCATCAGGCTTCAAAAGTTTCACATCTGAAATGTGAAATTACACAGATTTATAAAGATCCCTTTTCAGCATGTTAGCTGGCAGTATCTTCTGTAAAATGTATATGTTTGGCTTTAAAGAGACAGGCGCATGTAATTTTAATGTCAGCACCAGCATCACCAAAAAGTGCCCTGGCAATCAGTGGAAAGGTTTAATAGGTTTCCTGTCTTGTTCTTAATTTGCTGAAATTACAAAATCAATACTTTCAGTTGTAGCTGCAGCTACCCGTTTTACTGCTTTAAGATAAAGTCTACAATAAAGTAACCTTCACTTTCAATTTGTAGCGCAGAACATCAGGGTGTTCTTGGCCACTAACTAGTCTTTCTTTTCTCAGCCAGTATGGGACATTCTAAGTGTGTGATGTTGCCCTTCAAAGGGGAAGGATGCATTTTGTATTAAACATAGCTCTCATCAGTGACGTGGTTTGTTTATTTTTACCATCTCAGCCTACTCTCTCCTAAAGTCACCTCTGCATGAGTTGTTCATTATTTCCCTGTTTCTCTGGGTTGATATTCTATACTACATAAATAAATGATTGGTGTCAAAATGGCCTAATCTTTGTTTTAGCTCCATAGTCTCCCTTTATAACAAAGGAGCATATTTTTCTGTTGCAGTTAAAGAAGGAAATTTTCCATAGTTGGTCACATTTTTAATAGTGAACATGATGACTTAATATGAGAAAGGCCTCTGAACGGACCAAAATGAGGACAACCAGATCAACACCACTGGAAAGGCTGAGCTCTTGCACACAGCAAGAGGGAGAAAACAATAAATAAGTAGACATCCCACTTATATGGGCTGCTCTGCTATACCTCCCAGCTCTTTAATGATAGAAGTGAAAAACCATATCCACATAATCATTTAGTCTTCCAGCTCAAGTCCAACCTTTCAAAGAGTATTCTGCACTCAAAAATTAAAGACGTAAGATAAAGTTTTGACCCTCTTATCCCTATTTCACAAGCAATTAAAATGTTTTTAAATTTGAGGGTCTTTTTGTTTCTGCTTTTCTCTGATAGCGCTCTTCCTGAAATCCTTTCAGCATATAAGCTTTTTCATCACTTAGCTGAGTAATATTCTGGAGCTATTAGCACTGGAGAAGGGCCTTGGCTTGGTCCTCTTCTAGTGAAGCAATAAAAAGAATGTTAAGCTGCTGCTCACAAAAGATTGCAGCATAAGACCTCTCCGTGTCTTCCACTGATGCAAAACGTATTCACACCAAGGAAAAAGAGCTCTCAACACCTGCTACCCCAAATGTTAATGAATACACACACACACACATACACACATGCACACGTGCACATTATGCTTCTTTCTTTTCAGCCACAGCAATTTCAAGTTGGAAAATTTACTCATAAACAGCACATGATGGAGTAAGGATACTGTAAAACAGAAAGCACAGTTGATCACAGATGGAAAACAGCTCATCACATGAGGAAAACAGAGCTTCCAAATGCCACAGCTCCCTTGCTTCACGCTCTACATTTTTAACTAGCTGCTCAAGGTAAAAGGATGCTATTTATCTTGTGATGTACTCCCTGTAAATGAAAATTCAGAGTAGATCTAGAAACAATATTGCACCAAAGGAAACAAAAGCATTTGTCTGTAAACAAGTCAAGAGAAATGCCAAATGATTCAATGAAGATCACTTGTGTCACTTACGTTTGTTTTGATTGGTTCTCCAGTGTTTACAGCACTCAACTCAGCAGGCTCAGAACCCCAAATCTATATTTAATTTAAAGCATTGCACCATCACTCAAATCTTTCAGCAGCCTCACTACAGTCTAAAGAACAAGGGCAGAGGGACCTGTTTACATTGAGCACTTTTACGTGCTCCAAGGGTTCGCAGAATAGTTTTAAACATATTACATCAAGATAAAAAAGAAATGAAGATTTTTTGTGAAGCAAAATATTTTCCAGTACTTGTAGGATTTTTTTGCCTACATTATCTGTCAATTTTCATGTATTCTCAGCAAGAGTTCATCTTGCAAGACAAAATATTCCAAAAGCAGATTTAAACTGCAAAATAAGATGAATCTCAGAAAACTTAATGTTTATCAGAATTAATATGATGATCAGAAAACATAATGTAATAAAGACAGCCATTGCTATGACACTGAAAGCTCTGTAAATATTCACAGCAGTTTAGAGAGTTAAATAGAATAAAATAAAGAACACATATTCCAAGGCACAGCGCTTTCAGATGCAGAAACCAAAGTTTTACAAAGATAACCATCTGTAGAGAAAAAAAATGACTCCCCATTTAAACACACACAGGTAGTCTTAAAACACGTCTGGCTTGATAAAGGGAATGAGCCCTCAGTTTCTATTAAGAGCAGGCAGGGTAGAATCCACTTGCTATTTTGCAAAACCATCCCTGATGCAAATGGAGAGTTACTAATGTCGTATGCACAGTGTCAAAGAGCAGCAAACCTTCTCTCTGTAACCATGGTGGTAGCATGCATCAGCACAGCATTACTGCAGTGCTTTTCAATCCTTGTCAGCCTGCTGGTGGAAAAGTCTCTAACTAAATTTAGGGGTCTCTCCAGGGAAAGGAAGGAGAAATAAAAGAGAGTTTAGAAAACTTGATGTGTTTTATCTATGTTTACCATCCAAATTTTCCCAACACGCCATGAGGTTTTCTGGGGAACCTGTTACCTCATTTGAAAATCTAGGAGCTTTGTGCTTTCTCCCTACCTTTTCACCTCCCTTTGCAGTGGTGGCCAGAATTGCTGCACCTGTCCCTGGCTGGGCCATTCCAGGTATGGAGTTTGATCAAAGCCTGTCAGAAATGTCGTTTGCAGATGCTACTCGCTGTGAAGCATGTTTCCTCCTCGGTGGCTCAGTCATTTGTAGGCCCTGGGCATGAGGATGTGCTGCTTCATAGGCACACACACCTAATGAGCCCAGCTAGGATCAGAGTAAAACCAAATTTGCAGCGCCAAGGCCCAGCTCCCTCAGACAGGAGGAGAAGGCAGTGTTTGGGGAGAGGCTATCCAGAGGTTCCAGCACTAGGCAGTCTCCAGTCTTCAGCAAAATGCAGAGAGGGAAGGAGAGCAGACCAAAATTAGCTTCAACCCTGGAAAAAGGAGACTGGCTTGTAATAGTTTTCTTCCTCTTACCAGAAACATTTGTCCGGCATCTGTGTTTCTTTCAACCCTGTTGTGCTTCTCAGCAGACAGGGTAATTTGACCCAGAGGATTTTGGCTATCTAAGCTATGCTTAATCATTTGGCCCCATTACATCACTACAAAACAGTTCAAAATAGAGGGCTCCTTTTAATAGATTTCTTGCTTCAGTTAACAAAAATTATTCAAACTTCAGTTTTAGCTGAGCTTATTAAAGCAGGATTGTGTTTAAGTTATAGTAATTGTCAATAAAGTCTTTTATAGCAGATTTAACTCAGCATATTTTAGACCTTGCCAATTTGAGACAGTTTCCATAAAAAGGAGAACAGCAATGTTACAGAGTGATAACCCAAAAATGGAAAAAAGGAATTATTTAGCATAAAAGGAATTATTTAGCATAGTAAAAGGAGGTATAACTAGGAGTAATGGGAGGAAATTAATAAAGGGAATATATCAGTAGGGGAAAAAGAAAAACCTGACTGTGAGTTAACCAGTAGAAAAATCTCCCCAGAGAGCAAAGAATAGCCCACTGGTAGCCAATTTAAAAATAACTGGCCAAAACACTACCAAATAAACAGGCTGGAAATAGTTTTGCAACCATACAGACAGAAGACTAGGTTACCATTATGTCCCTCACCCTCACTTCTAAATTTTGTGAAAGTGAGCAAATAAATTGAGCTTTCTGATTGACAAATCTAGTGAAATTCAGCATTCTGGCTGCTGAGATGTAATTGCACAGCTTTTATCTTTGCCAGCATCAGAAGTCGAGGGGGAAAAAAAGAAAGGAAAAGTGTTTGGTTTGTATTTTGTGGTTTGGGTTTTCTTTTCTTTTTAATTGACATTTATTTTGTTGGTCTGAGTTATGTGAGTTATCTAGTAAAAATTTGTTCCTTGACTGACACTAAGGAAACAAAAATTGTACTAAGAAATGCTTCATAACAAGATCTTAAATTGTAATTTTTAATTGATAATTTGTAACAGTAAAATAAAGCAGAAATGCCAAAATGCTCTTGTATAGATACCTCAAAATAATATCCAAATATTATAATTTCTACAAATGCAGAATCAAAATTAGCATCCTTATGAACTCTGTGTTTTGCTAGACATTATATAAAACATTGTGTTTATTAAAGATAAGTAATTGAGGTAACCAAAATGTGTTTGTGGGGTTTAAAATTATTTTATGATTTTTTAAACATCCTGAAAAATTGACTAACAGTTAAGAGTAATAGCAAGTTTTCAGACATGAAACAAGCTATCCCACACCGATGAGACAGCAATACCTGTTCAATAAAAAGGATTAGACAGTTCCCTTGATGTTGGGCTATTTAGATAGGATAAAACTTTTGAGTTAGTCAGAGTCTGCAGAAAAAATGAGAAAATGTGTTAATTGAATGTGTGATTGAAATTAGAAAATGTAAATCCCCTGAATAGTTTCTGTATATTTATGACTATCGCTTGTTTTGACACAAAAAAATAGGATAAACAACAGATTTGGTTTTAACATCATTACATGTGAAAATGTTAGAAATTTTTTAAAAATATTGCTACAATGTATGACAGTTTATAATTCACTAAGATTTTATTTTTTTATTCTTTAAGTCCTACTTTTACTCACAAATTTACAGCAACATGCCATAAACCCTTGCATTTAATTATTTTTTAATCATATCTTCTGACACAAATGATTTCAGTTTGATTTACAGTGAAAACAGAAATCACAACAGCAACTCTGACAGACTTGGACCAAACCAATGTTAATCTGCACAGCTGTGATTTTGTAAGATTATACAATTTTCAGTTTACTTTTGTTTGGGCTTGCCATGAGCACATTATGACTTTGGTGGGGTTGGAATATATTTTTTCTTATTCTTATTATGTAAGTTCAGGTGCTTATACTAAAACTTGTGCTCGTCATATATTTGTCCTTTATTTTTAAGAACCAAAAGATGCATTTCTATCTAAGGCAGAGAACTTTAAATGCAAATGACTACAGAACTCCTCTATAAACTAGAAATATTTTTAGTACATAACACAAATATCGATATTATTATTTAGCAGTTTTAAATAGATAATTTTAGCATGTAAAATTATGTTTTAGAGTGTGATTAATTATGCTAAAAGATTAGGACATTGTTATAGGCAGGGTGAGGTTTATGATTTTTTAAATTAAAATCAAAGTATGGTGCACATCAGTTCTTTTTAAGCATGTGAAATAAAGAAATGGATTTTTAGGTCTTTCTGGGCATTATTTCATTTAGTACAGAACTTCAAAGTACTCTAAGCTTAGTATGTAAATAAACAGCTAAAATAAAGAAATTACAAAGGAAAAAAAATCAATCCAACTTTAAGTAAGGTCATGTAGTTTGAGATCAGTGGATTTTTTTGTTAGGCATAAAATAGAATGATTTCCTAACCTGATCCTCCCTAGAAATGTTGCCAATTTTCAAGTTGTAAGAAAAAAGTGGAGTTACAAATAGCCACGTTGCAACTAAAAGCTTATCACTGTACCATAAAAACATTTAAATCATTACCATTTTTACATTTAAAATCTCCTCTCAAATAAGTTTGAGCATTTCAGGGCAAAATAATTTTTAAAAAGTATTGAGGTTTAGATTTAAGCACTCCTCAGAAGTGATTCAGGGCTGTGCTGTGTTTACTTTGTGCTGTGATTCACCATTTCCTCTGAGCGACATCAGGGGGTTCAGGTGTGTAAAACATGGGGAGGGCAAGGTGCAAGTTAGAGCTTCACCTGGAACACAGCACCTCTTCTGTCCCTTGCTGCCATGATATGCTAACAAGGGTGGTGTGGTCCTGCACGTCCAAATAAACTTTAGTAACCATTCACCCCTTGTGCTTATAGGTAACCAGAATGTCTGGAGGGAGACAAGGTATATTTTCATATGGATATACCTATATGCAGCCATCACAATGCCAAATTCAGTAAGATGTACAAACATTTAAAGGAAGAATTTATTCCTTCAACAAACTGCTTCCTTAAAAATAAGTAGTATCAGTGCTCTCTTAACACATGCTTTAAATTTAATGCTTTATCACTTATATCCACCTGGTAAACAGTGAGGCAAGAATCTGGAAGCTGATTCTTTAAAACATTTGATTATTTTTCTAGTATTTAAAAATCTCACAACTTCAGAACTGAGTTAGCTTACAACAAGAACATCACACCATTAGGCAAGGAAATTTTTGAAATTATTATGTACATTTAATTTTAAATATTTTTCTGGAGAGAGATAAAATTGCATCTTAAAAATGCCCCGTATTTTAATAATACACTTTAAATG
Source organism: Entomyzon cyanotis (assembly GCA_024500445.1). NCBI lineage: Eukaryota > Metazoa > Chordata > Aves > Passeriformes > Meliphagidae > Entomyzon > Entomyzon cyanotis. Next base: position 15,520,299 of record JAKEPQ010001005.1, read on the forward strand.
TAATAGAGCAATTGCTGAAAGAAAGTATTCTATAAGTTATCTTCCCTTCAGAATTTAAGGAAAAGCCAGTATTGTAATACTCCTCCATATCTCTCCCTTTCACTTAGTTTTCTTAATTTGGTTCTGCTCACTTCCCTTCACTTCTTGTTTTCCTGCATACTATTTTAACATGTGTAGATGATGAGAAAATCATATGTGGAGCCATGTTTTCTAATTCTTTTCATTTCTACAAATTATATACTTGGGGAAAATCATATTATCACCAGAAACATCCTTCTGGAAAGTGACAAAACCCAAAAGCTGTTTCAGTAAGGTATTGTTTCAGCACCTTACCCCTGCCCAAGATAAGGGCATCTTTTACAAGACAGTTTAGTCAATTCATGCCATGTCAACTATTGGGAACAGAGAAACAATGAAGCTAGGAAGCGAAGCCTTAGGACTTTATCTCTTTTCTCCTTCTTAAGATCTGCTACTTATTAGCATTTTTTTGATACTACAGACTTAGTTTTACCCCAAAAACAAAAAGGAGTCAGTCACAAATGTTTGCCTTAGCTACAGTAGCTTTGTGCTGTGCAAAACAAGAGTACACCTCAAATTTTATTTAGCTATTGGCTATTTAGTATCTTATCGGTAGCTGTAAGAAAACATGATCTTCCCATTTCATTACACTTTGGTTTAATCACATGTAAGTAAAGTCTGCATTGCTGATGCAGAATTTTGCGACTGAATTTTTACCTATTCTGTAGTACTATAAGATTCAGAAGGCAAGCCACACAGTCGTGCTAACAAAGCAGCATAATAGGGATGGAGGGGAGAAGCAATTTGGAGTCTATAGGACAGTTACCATAAAATTTACATTTTCCATAAAATATAAGTAGCCACCATTTTGCTGTAATCCCAGAGCAGCAACGAAATGGTGGTATAGAAGAAAACTACCCGATCAGACACATTTCATCATTGCTTCTATCCATCACTATCTTCTATCGCTAGCATGATTATCATTTACCTTTCTCCTTCTTACAAGCAACATCCTACTTTTAGAATAAAAATTGATAGATGTAGCGTAGTAAATAGATAAGGTGTAATTATCCAACTAAGACTACATACTATACAAGTCCTCTCCCCCTCACCCCACTTCAAACTGCAAAAAAGTACTGCATAGTGTTTCTATCACACACTGATGAACACATCCCTTGGAACTGCTACTGTATGAGAGCTGTATCCTAGAGGTAGAACACATGGTATGGAATATGGCTGCTGCATTGGTCAGTATGTGTTTTAATTATTATATGATGAGATATGCATAAGTAACACTCAGAAGACCAAAATGACTTAAACAAATTGTGTCTGATTGTAATGTACAATGTTGCATTTTGTGAAGCATTTTATATTTAAGTGCATTTATGTTTATTGGCATACTCGGTTTAGAAATTTTATTAAGGCATCAATTTTGCTAAGCCATGCCATCTCTTTTTTTTTTTGTTTTGTTTTGTTTTGTTTTTTTGTTATTGCATGCTTCTCAGAAGGTGTGGAAAGGAGTGCCTCCTTGTACATAAAGTGGGAAACAGTATTTCTAGATTAGTGCAGGTCTGTTCTGTGATACTGTGCTGTACATGCTAAAAGAATTCATAAAGTTTATTCTGTAATCTCTACAGAAGCACTATGTGCTATAAGCTTTATTAACTAGGTCCTAAATTTATAAATTGGTAATAAACCAGAAAAGTATATTGTGTAATATATTTTCTAAAAGTGTGCCTGGTGTTTATTACTATAAATATGCAATGAAGTTAAGATGGATCACATTTTCAAATACAGCATGTCGTAGGAAATTGTTCTTGTTTTTCAGACACAAGTTGAATATTTTAGATTCCAATATCATGTTATAACTAATAAGTCAGAAAACACAAAAATGTGGGTCATTTAGGTGATAGTGAATATTGAATTTAATTTTTTTAGGAGAATTTTTCGAAAACATCCCTAATGATGTGAATTTTTTTTTGTACAAATCTGCAATTATGTACAAGTAAAACAAATGTCCTGCTCCTCAAGTACTCCCGTTCTTTTCCAATACAAAGCAAAGAGTATTTAGGTAACACTGCCACCTATTGCTTAAAGGTCATAGTTGCTAGAATCTGGTCCAGTTTTTTGTCACTCATCCTTGCTCGTTTTGACTACTATGCTTTCATTGCTTCTAACACCAAAATGAGACTTTCATGTTCTTTCATATAACAAATAATTAACATCTTCCTTCAGCATTATGGCTATAATTTATCAGGAATCAATGAAAACTTAAGAGACTTTTCATACAAATTAAATTAAGTTTAAAAATATTTTTTAAATTAATTTCAAATACAAAATCCACCCACAAAAGGAAAAAAAGGAAGATTCTTCAGGCAAATATTGCAAAATCAAATTTATTTGTTAAATATAATTTGTCTGATTGAATCCAGATAACCTAATACTTGTTAACATTTTGCAAGTGGATATGCAAATACTCAACGTGTAAATATACATCTGCAGGTCTTTTAGGGACAGAGCTTTAGTAGCATGAAAATAAGATAATATAAGATCAAACCTAATTCTTTTGAGTAAATAAATCTGTTTTCAGGACAATGATCGAAAGATCACTAATTCCACATCTGAACAAGAATCATGCCACAAAAATAATCTTTGTCAGCTTGGGAAAAAAAGAGAGAAAGAAAGACAATAAAGACAATTATTTTCACTTCTTTAAAATAAAAATTGAGAAAAATATATTTGATCATGCTGTGGGAAGTCATATGAGTCAATCAGAAAGATAACTTAACACTGGTTAAATAAGCTATATAATATAAGTTCTGTCTAGGTTAATTTACAGCAATAGAGAAAGATTACTTAGTTTGGAAGAAAATTTATTGTTGAAAGGCTCTTTTTTATCCTCAGTGTATTACTCAGTGTACATGTATAAAATAAGTTGACTTTATTTCTTCACGACAGGGAAGTAGCTGTATATTGTGCAAAATCCCTTATATTCTCTTCTATTATTAGAAGAAAAAGTACAAATCCGTTGTTCTTGTGCCCAAAAATGTTGAGAGTCACTATGAAGGATACTGATATTCGTCCTATATTAAAATATCTCACTAAGAGTCCAGTTCAATTTCTAAGATTTGTGAGATTTTAAGCCAGATGGATGCACTCAGGAACAGAAAAAATAGAGTATATTTTAAAATATAAAAGTTGGGGGGGTTTTTGTGGTGGTTTTTTTTTTTTTGCTTTGTTGTTGTTTCTTTGTTTGTTTGATTCTTTGTTTGTTTTGGGGTTGGGGAGGTCGGCTTGTTTTTGTTATTTGTTTGGTTGGGTTTTTTTACCTATGTATAGTATTTTAAATCTCAAATATTTAAAATTTCCATGGTAGCAGAGAGAGTATTTATATAAACAGAAGGAATCTATATGAAGGTTAAATTCCTTATAGACATTATTTTTTTCCTCTAATCACAACTACATCAGAACTCAGAAACAACATAAAACAAGGCTTGTTCTTGCAGTTAGGAACTCCCTATTTTTCCTCAGTCTTATGGTTTTACTCTATGACATTTTTAACCATTTCCTTCCTACTAGAAGGATGCCTCTCAAAACAGGCAGCTATCACAGCCAAGCAGTGTCCAGAGCTAATGTCAGAAAGGGAATGACTGCATACAAATAGATATCTACACACCTATTTTTATCCTGACTGGTTTATTTCTTATTTCTACACTCTTAACTCTGATAGCAATACATGTCTCTCTCACTGGTGAAAAAAATCTGAATTTTGTTTTCTCTTTTTTATGTCTTTAAATAAAATGAATATTCAAAACCTACAAATGTTATGTATTAAAGGAAAGAGTTGGATATTTTTCAGATTTCATTAAATGTTTATGTACCTAAGACAATTTGACACCAGACTGTTCAACCTTAAATTCACTCAACTTAGTACAGTAGAATGAATTATTAATGACCTAATTGGTAAACATTGATTTGTAATGTAATTACTTGTTTAATGCACCATTTTATGTAAATATCAGACCAAAACCTAAAAGTATGGTGCTTTTAATAAATTTCATTTGATTAAATACACCACTTGTATATATTCACATACAAAAATACATCCTTGTTTTTCCTTTAACAAACTTTCTTTTGGAAACTGTAATATGTTTCCTAAACAAATATTTTGTGGCATCAAAAGTTTGCAGGTATATTTTTCTCCACCTCTTTTACTACCTGAATTCTGATGTGACTAGACATAAAGTTTATATCAGAAAAAAATTAATTTACTTAAAAGAGCATTAAAAATGTATGAAAAGAACAAACAAAAAAAGGGATACATTAAATTGAGGGTATGAAACCTAGAACAGCTATAGAATAAAATGCAATGTCTAAAATCCAAAAGCTACAGAAGGCACTCATGAATAATTCGTTAATTTTATCTCCAAAATAAAATTCATACTTGCATTGAATCAATTATTTTCACAGATAGTCTAAAATCAGTATAATTTTTGTCTATCCTATACAGGAAGATAACCAGGCAGGCACATGGATACTAACGTGCTTGTGAAAATGCTAGTATGCTTTGCCTCTTAACATTTGTGTGCTAAAATATGCTTAGTTCAGACAAAGATGCAACTTAATGCAAGGAATAAATAAAGCATAGGTGAAAAAGAGTGTCTTCCTTAGTTATCTGCTCTAATCAGCTACACACCTCATGTCAGAATGCACGTAAAAATGCAAAGATTGTTCTATTTCCACAGCTAATATTATCATTACTTTTGTACTTTGGCTTTACTAGATCATTGCTTTAAATGAGCATCACAGAACCAATGGAGCTTTAGTCTCTATGTTACATTTTCTTCATAATCATTTTCAATTTATTTTTTTCTTGCATGTCATCATTTTAATGTAAATCTTTCTTTTTCTTTTCAATAAAATGAAATGATTAAGTAATCCTGCTTTTTGCATGATTAAAGATGACGGATAAGCTTGGGTGGATAAAAATCAAGGCTCCTAACAGAATCTGTGCACCTCGCATGTCAGAATCCTTCCAGCTTGTTCAGTGCTAATGACAGAAAAAATTAGCATGTCTGTGAGTTGCCTAAAAAGGATAACAAGCTACCTTTGAGGACCTAACCATATCTCTACACTAAATTTTAAACAGTTGTTTTCCATAATTTTCTGTAATAAGCCCTGATGAATTGTTTTGAAACAGATTAATAGAGAAATTTTTATTTAGAGCAATAATAAATGTTCATTAAATCTATAAGTGACTACTACTGGGCTGTTTAATCACTACCTTTGTATCACCCGATATAGCACATTTAGAAAATCAAATACAAGGGATACAATATGCTGAATATAGTACAAATCTGATAAAAAACAATGACACGTTTTTATAGCCAGTCAGACACAACTCTGTTTTAAAGAACAGGAAGAAACTCCTGACTACTGATTTTTGCCAGTGTCTCTTTCCTTTCAAGAGCCCTGTGCAATATGTGTTCAGCCTTTTCTGACTGAGACAAGAAAACTAGAAAGGGGATATTTCAATACAGCACATACATACTGCCATCGCCTCTAGACATATGACCCAAAATGATGCTAAGAAGTCTTTCTCTGACCTCCTGCTAACCAGCCTCTTGTGATTAATTCAGCATGTCCTTGAAAGTATCTGCTAGAGATCCTTGTTTTTTTAATTTAAGAGTTTCTGAAGCCCACCTATAGTTTCACTGATGGATTTTTATTTATTTACTTTTTTCGTTTTATCAGGGGTAAAGCATTAATCTATGAGCAGAGGTCTGCAGTAACAGAAAAACACCACCTGCCTAAGCATTCGCCAAATAGGACCATAAATACCACAACATTTCCTGACCTAAGTTTCGTAGACATCTGTATCATGGTAACACTGCATTTCCCTTCTTTGACAGATGAAATTACTATTCTTTGATTTCCAACCCCCCCACCCTCTTTTTTCTGATTATGTTCTGGATGGCAAAATTTGGGCCACAAAATGCTAATTTCTAACCTAACACCATGACAGCAATCACAGCCATCACAAGGATGGAATAAAGAGAGCAATCTAACATCCAGGGATATGAATTTCTGATCAGTGGCTGGCAGACTGCCGTGAAAGCTTACAGTAATCCCATTGGACAGCTAGGGTTGATGAAGCCTGGGAACAGGCAGCCACAATGTAGGTAGTTCACAATTGCAAGCATTTGTCCATAATTTAAAGCTATATGAGAAGTGGAGAGTATTCATCTGAACAACAAGCTGTAATTTAACTAGAGTAACATTTACACAGTTTTTAACCCATTAAGTCCACCTTTTCTTACACTGACATTCCCTCTGTTTAATGCCCCTTGTAAACGAAACTCCTGCACATTAAATGAGCATATATATTTAGCATTTCCAATGCTCAGAATAATTTAGTAATATTCAATCTTACTGCATATTTGGCAGCAAATAAAGTATTTTTTCTTAAAACAAAAGTCCATGTAAAACCTTACTGAAGTGAGTGGTTTCCCTGAAGCCAAGGGGGCCAGTCCCACCACCCCAGCTCTCACTGAGCAAAATCAGGTTTATAGACTGATCACACAATTAAGGTTCTTTTCAAAGTAATAATGCCTCAGTCATCCAGTGATGTCCCCACCAGAGGAAAATTAGCCCCCGACAAAGTAGGGAGGCTCTGCAAATGGTAAATACTAATGCAGGCTCTGAGCTCTGCTGGACGAAGGGGTTTCACTATCAGGCTTTAAAACTGTAGCCTGAAATATAAAATGTTGTCTCGTTCTTGAAAGCCTCTAAATGCATCTTTCTACATGACCAAAGCGTGTAGAAAGATGCATTTTCCTCCCTCTCCCGAATTCAGCCATCATTAATTGTCATTTTTCTATTTTGTCACAAAGCCTTTGCAGCGTGCGCAGCTCTGTTGCCAGGATTTACAAGGCCCAGACGATGCCGAAGCTGCTCTCAGTGAAGACTTGTCTCCGCAGACACAGCAGCACGGTGACAACTAACGACACGTAAAAGTGGGCAGGTGAAACTGCCCCCACCATACACAAAGCACGGCACAACCACGAGCAAAGATTATCAGAGAAATGACAGAAATATGTGAGAGATGCACTTGCAAATGTTTTCTGATTTCCTTTGGAAGCTGCACAGTGAAAAAAAAGATATTCACAGCTGCAAGACCCCCAGCAGACAGAGAAGGAGGAAAGCTTGACCACCCTGTGGGCACAGAGAGTTGTCCCAGTGACTGAAATGGGGCAAGCTTCCAGAAACATTCCACGTTTGTACATTACTATTAGTGTGCACAAAAATAGTAAATGCACAAACACGCTAAAAAATGCTAAGTGCAACTGAAAACATTAAAACAGAAAGAGCAACAAGCCCAGGATCTGTTAATAAGCTCAAAGAAAAACTTGTGTTCATTGTTTGTTTGTAAAGAGAGGCTGCTTCAAGTTTAGTGTAATATGAGGACAGGTCAGTTCCCTGTGCCTCCCAGCACTGCAAAAGAGAAAAACATCATTACAGTGATGTGGATGTCGTGGAGACTGCTGTGCTTTTAGACAGAGAACTCACTTTTTTACAGAGTTTCATCTGTTTTGGAGATTTTACTGATTTGTGAGCCGGTTCTGAAAGGAAAAGGGGGAGGAGAAGTGGGGAAATAACTACTGTAACCACCTGCAAATATTTATCGTCAAAATACAATAACTGCAGAGTAAGACAGGTTTTGTTCTTTTCTTTGTTCTTTCTTTTGTTCTTCCCTCAGTCCTTTCTCCCGCTCACCCCCTCCTTCCTCCTTTCCTCCTAGTTTCCTTTCCATAGCTCCTTTGGTGTATTTTTCTTCCAAATTAATTTTTCACTCACATTTGTAAATATTGAATCTACTTCCATCCGTTCCCTTTTTTTTTGCAATCTTTAAATATATTCCCACCTTTATTATTCTGATCTTTTTCTTTCCTTTTTTTTTTTTTTTAAGCACTTCACAGTGTTCTTTGTGGCCTTTTTTCTTTCACCATTGTCTCATGATCGTGTCCATTTCATGTGTCTGGGAGACAGTTTATCCTGTTTTCTTTTTTTTTTCAGCACAACTCAATAAAATATATTTGCAGTGTCTTCCTGCTCTAAAGTTGAGTCGCCTTAGTTTGTTAACAGGAGAACTTAACTGTAGTGCAGATATATTAGTCATGATAATACAGGGTAGGAGGAAGCAGGTGATGGATGGCAGTAGCAGCTTCTGCCTGAGAGCAGAGGGTTCATTTCACACCTTCCCCTGTTTGGGAGAAGGGCGAGACTGTCTCTCAAAAACAGTGCGATTTGGATGTACATAGAGCTATGAAACCTGTTGTGGTCCTTACTGGCCCCTCCAAGCTCCATTAATAATAATAATAATAATAATACATCAGTTTACATGAGAAACATCCACATCTGTTTGCTCAAATCCCTCACTATACTGTACTGTACTGTACTATACTATACTATACTATACTATACTATACTATACTCTACTATATGTATACTATGTGTAATCTACTACTAATTGGTCCAACAGTTTCACAACTTAGAGGTGTTTACCAGAAGCCCCTTAGTCAGAACAGGTACTTGCTGGACTCTGAAGAGGGTGGCCAGACTCCATCCCTGTTCAGCTATTATACCGTTCTTATACTGAACAGATCTCTGGGGACTAAGGAGAGGAAGTCTTGACATAGAACAGAAAATTGTATTAATAACAATTTTCCTGTATTTCGCATTACTTCTAAAAATCACTTTTGCATGTAATTGTCCAACAGGCTGAACTGCGTGCTTTCAGGAATGTGCCTCAGAAAGCATGAGCCATCAAAACGAAATGTTTGAAGTTGTGCTGGATAAATACATCAATCAGAACAACAGCACCCATTTCAAATAGTCTAGCAATGCCCGTGCATTGTCTCCTGCAGAACGTGATAGAAGATTTGAAAACTACCATCAGCAGATCTGCACACAGCCTCACATTTGCATCTTCCCCTGTAATGCACAACATAGCAACAAAGTCAAGCTTTGGAGCAGCAGTAGGTCGGAGGGAAAGGGGTCACTATAGATCCTAAGTCCAAGGCTGGGCTAAGTGTGGACACAAAGCACCATTCAGAGGTTTCTTATTATTTTTTTTTTTTTTTGGTCCAAGCCTCTTAGCAATGTCTGAAAGAGCATTTTCATTTCACGTTATCTGGATAATATTTTAGATCTCCCCAGGTGCAGTTTGCCTGCCTTAGGGCAGGACTTCACAAGTCCTTTTCCGATTCCATTGTGACTGGAGCATGTATCAATTAGCTCTATAAGGAGAAAAAACCCAGACTTTTCTTGAAACAGTTCCCACTTCCACAGTGTAATTACAACTAGGTCCTGAAGAATCTTGGCCATCACCAAATAGTATATGCAATTCATCACAAAAAATGTCTGTATATGAATATGTGATGACAGCGAATATTTAAGGATTCCAAGTAACAAATATGCACATACATGCACACACATATGCCAAAAATCTGAATGCCATCATACAAGAAACCTGTTATAATAAAAGCTAAGAATCCAAAAGTGTTTCCACGGGCCAACATATCATCCCTGGTAGCAATCCAAAGGAGCCACTGGCACAGAAGACTCATGTTTCTGCATGGACACAAGAAAAAAAGAGGAAAGTAGACAAAGCCTCAGACATTTCAGCAGCAATATCCACAGTGATATCTATTTTCTTTGAAACTTTCTGTAAGTCTTAAAATCTTCGTTCACTCTCTGTTAAATGGGGAGGATAATATCCCTCTCCATTCCTTACAGCTAAGTTGTCAGCCAAGACTCATTCACACTTGTGTAATGTGGTGATGGAATAAATATAAATGTTTAGATAAATACATACAGAAGAGACAACTAGACACACGTAAAATGTCATCCCCAAAAACAATCTGCATGGCTAGCTTTGGGAATTAATGAGTGGGGACAAGTGGGGTTGAATGGCTGTTTGAACCCAGCCCAAATCACAAGGGTTGCCATGGGCAACCACTGCAACATATGTCTGCTATTAACCTTCCAAATGCTTATAAATCTGAAGAAAGTGTGCACTTCGAAGTCCACACTTGTCCATCAATTACACAAAGTCCTAACATGAAAAGCAAGTTTTGATGCATACTTTTCCATTTTTCACCAGAGATTTTATTTCTATTGATTTCAACTCTAAAGGATACTGCAAAAGTGCATATGAAGTATCAGAAATTAATAAAGCCATTTCAGAGACAATTGGTTTTGCCATATTTTGGGTTCTCCTACCACTCCACTAAAGCAAATTTTCTACACGTCAACAGCAAGATGCTTCTTCAAAACATTCCTGTGAAAGAGAAAAGGTAAAAATCAAACAAAGGTTGCTTGCCTCAGATTATACAACATTTTTGCTGGCTTGATGGCAGATCAATTAATTGGGAAAAGAAAAAAAAAGAAGTAAAAAATCAATTTAATAGCATTCCTTTTAATCAGGGTTTCAGATTATCATGCAATGTCCAGACACATAATGAAATGTTCATTCTGTCTATTTTATTGGAGGAACCACTACCACAATCTTTTCTGTCTTTTAGAACTTCCATTTTCAGTGCTGATTTTGTACTTTGCTTCCAATTATTTTAAGCCTGACAAGATTTCTAGCAAAACTCACTAAAAGGCAAAAATGCAGGGACTAAAAAATTGCAAGCCCTCTCATCGAGGGCAATTCCCAGACAGTTTTGGTGGATGCAGCTAAACTGAAATGAACAGTAAATGCTAAGTCATGCCCACACTGACTTCCAACATATATTCCTAAGTTCAAAATGATCAATTTCCCTAAATACACATTTAACCTCTTTCCCATATAGGAAGCTTAATTTTTTCACATGGTTGTTTGGTCTGAAATTCAAATGTCACAGCTGCAGATCTTTTTGTCAAAGGCATTGTTCTTTAATAAACAGAGAAGAAATACAAATTTGAATTATTAAATAAAGGTATATAAGGATACATGACTGTATGTGTTCTCATGATGTATGTACACATAATACATATTAAAACATAGAGAAAAAGATAATTTCTGTACCCACAGTATCAAACCAATTTTTATGACTTCCACCACTGCTTTTAAATGCTTCTTATTGTGTAAGGGCTCTTGAAAAGCAATAGAGGTATATATATATATTTAGAAGTTTGTTAAACTAATAGCATTCTTTGCATTACTTGTATTTCTTTTAAAATGATATCTGACTCATGAATTCACATAATCATTCAATACAGATTTAGGTACCCAAAAGTAACACCCTCACATGTTCAAAAAGCCCTACAAACCACAAACATCACTAGGAGAAAGAGATGCAGAGATCAGGAAACAAGAGATTTAGACACATCTTAGGAACTGAACATTTCACGGCACAGCACAAAATTTGCTGAAGCTCCTGCTACACCCAGAACAGTAAATCCTTGTGCAGCATGTTTGTGTTAGAGTCCTTCAAACCACGGTAAACAAATCTACATAGAAAATTCTGTTATGAACTGCACTAATATGCAACATCCCACAATCTTACCACCTGTTTTCTCCTTCTGTGCCATTTCTCTGACATCTGGGAAAGTAGCATAAGGCTAATAATATTAGCAGAATCAGTTGCATAATTATGCAGTTATCACCCACGTAAGGAAAACACATTTTGTTCCTATTCTAGGTCAAGTCGTTATGAAAATTTGTACGCTTGACTAGCAGAATAACTTGTAGAATGTTGTTTGCCCTGACATTTTGCTATCATAGTACCTCTAAAAGCCTGTTAAACTTCACAATTACGTTTCAGCTCCTGGGTGCCATCGGACAGGTCATGAGAAGCAGGCAAGCGAGTGGTGAGTCTGTATTTCAAGCCTCGCAAAGGAAGCGCTCCCGAAGCTGTTGTCTCCTTGGTAGGTGTTCAAATGACCTTTCAACAGTGGATTGGCGCAAAGTAATGGTCAATAACAGTGGTTTGCTGCAGGGAAGCCTTCCACTCTGTCACCATGGTTTCTGGAGCTGAGAGACCCTTAAAAGTAATTTTCAGGAAATGGGACAAAACCAGGAATTGGATGTAAATATTCTTTGTCCAGTATGTTAAATCTGAGTGAGAGAGATTCCACAGCTCTACTTTATGGCTGAGACCAACATGGATACCCTGCTTTGTACTTTAAATAAGCACCATGGAAATGCACATGGTTTTACACTATTAAGTGGTATCTAGAATGTTATTGTACATTATTATAAACAAAATACAGGAATGTCACAGCTGACTAAATTCCTATCAATTATGAACTTAATTTTTACACACATTTAATACTTATCTCATTTCAGACTTTTCTATACTGAGAAATTTTCTTTTAAAGAAAAATGGTTTATACAGTTCACTTCCTGCCATAATCAAGGTCTTTCTAACCTGATATCTGAAGGTTATGCTTCAGTGAATAATTCAGTAGGTTAGTGAAACTGTGGCAGCAAAGAAAGTGCTAATCTTAGATGGAAGCTGTGCGGGATATTAAGAAACAATTGCAAAAAGTGACATATTTAATAGAGAAAGATTACTCTGTGCTACATCTATTTAATTTGAATTGAATAAATTTTGCCAGTATTTTATGAGATGCAGTCTGCAAATTATGTGAAACTTCATAGTGTCACTGAAGTCTAGAGGAAAGAATAAAGGATTTTTTCTCCCTCAACCATTTTATGAGTATTGTGATTTTTGAGGACGTCTCACTCTTTCAAAAGAAATTTCAAAGGAACTGAAGAATTATTCACTACAGGACTTTATTAATTTGAATTAAGAAAGAAGAAAGGGTAGTAAAAGGTGATAGTACTGAAAGATAAATACCAAGAGGCAATAGAAGGATCTGGTGTAATGAGACTTCTTGAAATAACTGAATTCCTTCTGGACTGTGACTGAGTGAGGCTGTATATGTTCTCAATCTTTCAGGGAAAATTTAGTTGATCTAGCTGAGACAAGTCTGAAAGTATGAGTAAATGCAAGTGTGAAAAATGATAGGGGGCAGTTTTTTACCCTTAATCACTAAACAGATCCTTAATGCAAAGGGAGTCCTGACAAAAATAATTTAAGTCTATGTTCATATGATTCCTTGTATGAGCAAGTGGAATAGGAATATGATGCTACTACTAAAAATATTAAACTCATCATATGTCATTGTAGGGGTAAAGATTATTAAAAAAAAACCCTGCTCTTTTTTAGTCTATCAAACAAACATGAATACTTTTTTCTTTTATATTACTGGTTTTGTTCAATAATTTACGAGACTATTAGCAAGTTATACAAGGTGTATCCCCTTGACATATTCTTTTTAAAAAAATTAAATAATTTGCAACATCTGGAGAAAAGTAACCAAAGCCTTAATTGCATAGGAAGCCTTTGGAAAAGAGAGAAATACATTTCTATGTACCAAGAAGCAATTTGAAAGAGCAAAAATTATTTAAATGATGTTAAAAAAAAAAAGGGAGGGGCCATGCCCAAAATTTTGGTCAGAAAACTGTTTTCCATCAATTTTAAGCTTTGTGCCTGCACCAACACCATCCTACCCCAAGTTAATCTGCTGCTCAAAGCAAATTGCATGAAAGTTACAGTTTTATTTTGTGTGGGGTTTTTATTTGAAGACTGCAGCTTTATTTTTTTTTTAATGTACTTGCACTATTAGACAAACATAAAATATCTCTTTGGAAAGTACATTGGGAAAATGCCAACTTCAGAAACTAACTATACATTTTGAAGTTAAGTTTTGCAAGCTGTCGGTCCTGAATGTGGATTGTTTAATATTTTCTGTTTCATTATAACGTCATATTATTAAAAACGAAAAGGAGACAATAACTCCTTTCCCTGCACTCCTGTCTCCTCTAAGAGCAAGAATGGTAAAACCATTGGAAGTCCATACTGAAAGCAAAATTGTTCTCTCTGATCTGCATGATGGATCCAATATTCCCAATGGGGATTTTGTGCTGTGTGAGTAAAGACACAAATTTTTTGACTGTAATTTCTACTTTACCCATTCATAATCCTCTTTGTCTACTTCAAACAGATTGAAAGGACAAAAACACAGATCTGCGGTACACTGTAGAGAAAAAAAATATTCTTTTGTATGCATGATTAACGTTATACTGAACAATTTATATACGAGCAGGAGAGGAAATAGGATATGGAGCATTTCACCTGTGCTATAGGTTACCAGATCAAGTCTAATTCGGGTCACTGGTAACCTAAAGATATTACAGCCTAATGGACAGTTTGTGACCCACATGAAATGAGCTGGAATTACTTAAATTCATTGAAATACATTTCTGTATCATGAAAAAACCCCACAAAACTCACACAGGGCAAGCAACCTTCCTGGCAATATTAGCAGCAAACAGTAACTGCAGAGATCGGACGATCTTTTCACTTCAAATGATGGTCATATGAGAAAGCTGCAGTGAGAAAGCAGTTGAAGTGTAGGAAAGACAGAGAAAGAGGCAGAGAGGGGATGCTGTGTTTGTCTATGTATCGTCTGATATGTGTACAAAGAGAAGACTTCAGTCTCAAGGCCTGTCAGTTCAGCACCTTTCACGAGTACAAAATGTCATGTACTACATACTGATGAAATAAAAGACAAAGGTGTCAAAGGAACCATTACACTATATTCCAGCAATGATCAGAGGATCAACAGCTTCCCTTCTAGATTGACACTGTGCTAAACTATGCCAGCATATTTGGCCTGAACCTCTTCTTGCCTGCCCCAGTTTTACACCATGGGTGGAACTTAATTTACCCCAATAGCCTCAGGCTCTGTCAAGCAAAAGAGAAATTAAACACACATGTATTTCCCTTCTAGATAATATTTTTGCTGTTTTTCAATAGACAATATGACTGCATACATTCACATGCATTAAGAAATTTACAGTTTCTTCTGTTACCGAAAGTAAAGGGTGTATGTTTACTCACCATATGGATGCAGTGAGTAATCACAGTAGGCAGAAAAACATCTTGCACCAAGAGGGTTGCTTATAGTTGGGAAAGAAATGTGTGAAAATATGACTGTTTCAACTTCACCTCACCCTGTATATTTGGCTGAAAATTTATTTCTTGCATCAAAATACCCTTCTGTAAGTACAGATAATTATGGAAGAGCTCTGCATCTCAGCTAATGTGGATTATGATGGCCTGATGATACCAGAATGCATTATCCTCTGCTCTATTCCACCCACACCAGATGATATATGTTGAGAATTCTCTGAGATCAAACATATGAAAGATGTTCCTATCAGTGCTTATGACCTGAAATGACAGAAGTGACTTGACATGACTTTCCCAACTAACATGCCAGTTAAAACTTCTGGTTTGATTATTTAACTTGGATAATCAGCATGAAAGAGAACTTGTGTGTTTTTGGCCTTTCCAACTATAACTGCTGCAGCAGCAGTGTCCAGTTGTTGAGTTAGCTTACCAGATCCAGTCAAAATTAGATTAAATAGCTCTAAAATGTTTTGATACTTGCTTTCCTCACAAATGTTTTACTAGTTTGCAAGCCTTCAACAGCTTTGATTATGCAATGACTGCAGGCTAATTGCCTACAGGTCTCCCTGTATTATACCACTTACATAAATACGGGTACTAGTCTTCAAAGAGTAGCGGGTTAGCTTTTACAGGACCTAAAGTGAAATAATATGTAGCTTACTCTTTCCCAGACGCACCTTTTTCCTGGCAGGAGATTTCCCCCATCTATTCCAGAAGTACAGCTATAATGCACAGCTATAATGACGGTCGACTGCTGTGTGGAGCCTCCTGCTGCTGAGCAGCACGTGGTCCTGGTGGAATGGCATCTTCCCACCATCACAATGGGTTACTGCTTTGGCTTATGTCTAAAAGATTGTTACATTTTAATTACATTATGTGATGCAAACCTTGTAACAACCATTATTTTGAGAGATGGTATTCCTAGGGCTTTGTAGCTCAAACGGCAGCCTGAAAACAAGAGAAATAGAGAAATAGAGAGAGAAAGAGAGAAAGAGAGAAAGAGAGAAAGAGAGAAAGAGAGGGAGAAAGGGAGAAAGAGAGAAAGAGAGAAAGAGAGAAAGAGAGAAAGAGAGAAAGAGAGAAAGAGAGAAAGAGAGAAAGAGAGAAAGAAAGAGAGAAAGAGAGAAAGAGAGAAAGAGAGAAAGAGAGAAAGAAAGAGAGAAAGAGAGAAAGAGAGAAAGAGAGAGAGAAAGAGAGAGAGAAAGAGAGAAAGAGAGAAAGAGAGAAAGAGAGAAAGAGAGAAAGAGAGAAAGAGAGAGAGAAAGAGAGAAGGAAGGAAGGAAGGAAGGAAGGAAGGAAGGAAGGAAGGAAGGAAGGAAGGAAGGAAGGAAGGAAGGAAAGAAGGAAGGAAGGGAGGGAGGGAGGGAGGGAGGAAGGGAGGGAGAAAGGGAGGGAGAAAGGGAGAAAGAGAGAGAGAGAAAGAAAGAAAGAGAGAGAGAGAAAGAAAGAAAGAAAGAAAGAAAGAAAGAAGAAAGAAAGGAAGAAAGAAAGAAAGAAAGAAAGAAAGAAAGAAAAGAAAAGAAAGAAAGAGTTATTAGATTAGTTACAGCTAATCTCTTATGTCCAATCTCTCTCTATGTTCATCACCACTGCACACAGTAGGAACATCTTGTCATTCTTACGCCATTGCCTCACCATGAGGTACACCTCATTCATAATTTTTGACCCTTTATTATGTTTGTATAAAGAAACATACCTACTTTGTTATGTAAAATTAATATTCAAAATCAACATGGACTGTGAATAAGTGCACAGTACCAGGGACAGTCTGGTCTGAACGGCTCACATGGCCTACCTTAGTCTTGTTAGTGATTTACTTAGTCACACCATGAGAGTCTCAGTTTCACAGTTTTCTTCATGACTGGTCATTTTTGTTGGGGCTCAGAAAAATTTCCCAAAATTTTTCTCCCATTTTCTGCAGTTCTTTCATCCATTATACTGCAGGCAAAAGCCTCTAAAACCCTCTTACCTTTTCGTAATCTCACAGGATAGTTTAAAGTAAAAGAAGAAAAGAAGAGAGACAGGCACTCTCCTGTTGATAGAATGTCATTTCAGAAGTCCTTCTGTGCTTCCTACTTTAGTCTGACTATAGCAGTTCAGCAACTTTGCCTGAAGTTTAAAAAAAAATCTGGAAAGAAACATGAAGATTGGAAAGGATCACTCTGCATTATTTGAGCACAAAACCTGGTGTTAAATTCCAGCTCTTGTTTTTGTCATACCAGGAGAGATGCAGTCACAGTAAAAATTCAAAAGAGAAACACCTAAGTAGAAACACAACCCTATATTTTTAGGCCAGAGGTGGTCAGGTATGTTTATATGCTGACCTACAAATTAAGAAGTCAATGTTCAAGGTTTGCCAATCAGAGAGTACACAGAGAATCCCTTGCATGCTCAAGGAATGCCCGGGGAAAAGGGGGAGTATATCACATGGATATATTTTAGACTGGTATTTCTAAATAATGTCATGGGTTTAACCAATCACAAGTTGGTAGGAAGACATTTGATTAAGAAGTGTATTAATTTCATCATAAAATCCACCTGTGTAAAGCGGTGACAACCACTTCATCAGCCAAACATAATTTTTTTCCCAGTGTCCCTCCCTACCTCTGCATTTATAAGACATAGCAAAGTCTAAAATAACCAAAATAGCTTATGCAAAGGAAATCAGACTAACTGCCTCAGACTGAGACCATGCTGCACTGCAGTCTGGAGATACCCACCAATACCCCCTCACCATGCTCACACGTTTTATCATTGCTACCACCTAAAAGGTGCTGCTGGTTCATCACCTCTTGGTTCTTGATGTTAAGCTGTAAAGAAGAGACAATCTCCAGTATAGAACCTCTGATACATGACCAGGTTTCTTAAAACAGGTCGCAAGATTTAAATACTGTCTCCAATGACGTCTCAAAAATCACCCAGACTCATTTTGGGAAAGTCAGATAACAGTCTCATGCTAGATCCAGCATCAAAAGAGGATTTAACAAATTTACACAGGGTCTAAACTACAGAAGATTTCATTAGTCAGAAGTACATCTCACAACAAAAAGGAAAGCAGCTCAAATTCTGGAGAATGAATATCAACACTGCTTCCACTGATCATGCACATTCTGAACTTCAACAAATTGTCCAGGAGGACAAAATGCCTTTGTGGCAAAGGGGGCAAGTGAGAACCTCAGGTGCATTAAGAACACTGCCAGCAGGTTGAGTGAGGTGATCCTGCTCCTCTACTGAGACCTGATGAGGCCACATCTGGAGTGCTGTGTCCAGTTCTGGGCTCCTCAGGATAAGAGAGACATGGAGCTCCCTTAGTGAGTCCAACAGAGGGTTACAAAGATGGCAATTGGGCCTGTCCAGCCTTGAGAATAAACATCTGAGACAGGACCTCGTCAATGTATATAAGTATCTGAAGGGAAGGTGTCAAGAGCATGGAGAACAAGAAGTAATTGGCAGAAAATGATGCACAGGAAGTTTCACCTGAATATGATTAAGAACTTCTTTACTATGTGAGGGCAGAGGTTGTAGAGTCCTCCCACACTGATTCAAGAACCATCTGGACACAATCCTCTGGAATGTGCTCTGGGATGACCCAGCTTGAGCAGGAACATTGGACCAGATAACCCACTGTGGTCCCTTCCAATCTTAAACATATTCTGTGATTCTGTGATGATTCTGTGAATAGTATTGGCTGAACCCTGAGGTCCCTACAGATGCTCACTGCAACCAAGCAGGCCAGAGGTAGCAAATGTTTAGATAGTGCCAGATGATCTTGCATCTGAATTAAAATTTTGCAAATCCTTTGCCTAAGAGGGAAGGGAAAAGGCATGCTTGCCCAGTTCAAGTATCCTGCCCTTGACAAATGGCCAAGATCTAAAAGGAATTGTATGGTCATGGACCTGAGTACCAAATTACAGGCAGTTCCATTCAAATAACGGTAGCCCTGGATTTGCTGTCAACCCTAAGGGCAAGCACACTTCTACATCCACCTCATCTGAAATTTCTTTATTTCTTTTCAGCCTTTCAGTTTAGAGATATCTACCATAGGGAGGCTGGACCCTTTAAAAAGAAGGTGTGAAGACTAGACTCTAAAGGCTGGCATGAGGATAATAAACTGTCCGAGAGGAACACACAGAGATAAAAACAGTGTTTCTGAATGCTAAGCTCTGTCCTGTCTCAGTTTTGGGTACTGATCACTAGATCTGTACATAGACCCACTGATCTGTACATAGAAGACAGTCAAATCCTTAATCCCCACGTGGCTCTGAATAATGTATTTGCATTGTGTACAGGCTAGGCATTGCTCTGTGCTTTGCCACTTCATTCATGAGAACAGCAACGGTGAAGACACGGATTTTTCTTCCTGCCTTTTATATACCCACCCTGCAAATGCAGACACACACACACACACACACACACACACACACACACGTATAAACAAATACGCACAGGTACACAGCCACATAAAAATTCACAGTAAGGCTCACAATCAAACAGAAAATTTGCAAACGCTCTCCCTGTAGCACGCAGGCTAACTAGACACACAACAAAAGACTCCTGAACCTTTATCAAACACAAATTAACAGGAATACATTTGAATTGTTAAGCCGAACGTCGCCTTTCAGAGCGGCGCGGAGCTGGCGGGAATCCTATTGCTGCAGCTCCACCTAGTGGGCAGCGGTGGGCAGCGCAGCGGGCGCGGGGAGCGTGGCCGGGGGCAGCGGGGGCAGCGGGGGCAGCGCGGCCGCGGCAGCTCCGACCCGCCGCATCCTCCGCCGCCTCCCAGCGGGAACCGGCCGGGCAGCGGCCCTTCCCGACCACAGCACATGCTCTGCTCTCGGCATCAAAGCTGGGAGGCTGGTTGTTTCTGTTTGCTCCTCATGCGAGGTGGTTTTTTGTCGGAGAGCAGCATCCTCTAATACTGGTGGGATCGTCTACCTAAACAAGAGATAAAGCTGCCAAAATTGTATATGTTTGTGATCCAAAGGGGTCTGAATTTTCATATATGTTCAGAATTTTCACAGAATCACAGATCGGTTAAGGTTGAAAGAGACCACAGTGGATCATCTGGTCCAACCTCCCTGCTTCAAGCAGGGTCATCCCAGAGCACATGCCACAGGATTCCTATCCAGGTGACTCTTGAACATCTCCAGTGAGGGACACTCTATAACCTCTCTGGGCAACCTGTTTTAATGCTCAGCCACCTGCACAGTAAAAAAGTTGTTCTCATATTCAAGTGGAACTTGTTGTGCATGTTTCTACCCATTGCCTCTTGTCCTATTGCGTGGCACCCCCAAGAGGAGCCTGGCTCCAGCCTCTTGGCACCCACCCTGGAGATACTTAGACACACTGATGAAGTGATGAGAGCCTATGACCTCTGCCAGATTAAAGGTATGAGAACTTACTGTGTCCACACAGTATTCATTTGTGCTTCTGTAATATATTTAATTGCTTCAAGGTTCTTTCCAGATATTGACATATTGGTATTGTACATGCAGCTAGACATGAGTGATTCCAGAGGATGGTTACCAAAATCCCTCTGTGCCTCAGTTTCTTTTCCTTTGCCTGACATTCACAAGTTGACAAAAGATGAGAATCATGATGTGCTACAAATACATCACCTTTCCCCAGGAGACACAGAAGGTAAGAACTTTGGAAGAGCTGTAAGCAGGAAAAAGCCAGAAAAAAGCCAAACCAAGCCCCCAGTCCTTTCAATGTGTATAGGTGTTACAGCTTTCCTGGAAGACACTGAATGTAATGGCACATTCACAGCTGAACCCCTTGATTTTTATTTTATATAATTCACTTTTTAAGCATTTTCTTGCAACTTCTTTCACAAGCAGTCTGTGTTTCATTGTGGCCCATTAAAAGAACCAATCTCTTCCAAAAGTCAGCACACACTGTTAAGTCCCACTGTGCAAGCAGCATCGTTTGCTTCTGTGTTTTATCAAGCTGCTCCACTACTCAGTTTTCCTGCTCTGCATGGGACAGCTAGAACTCACCATATGTTTGAAGGGGTCTAAGCCACTGGCACTAAGGTCGAGGGTTTGGCTAGCAAATGCTCCAACCCTGTTGCCAGAGAGGCAACCTGCCACTGAGCTGTTTCTTCCTGCTAGAGGAGGTGGAAGAAAAGCAAGATCTGAAAACAGGAGTGGTATTAATGGATAACAGTCTGCAGATGGGCTGGGCTATACTGTTTCTGCTTAATTATAGCATATCCAAAGATTAACCTTGAAGCAGGAGTATAAAAAATTTCATCATAAAAATAATTTCATTCATTCCAAAAACTGTAGTATGCGCTCTGCATGGTAGAGAGAATAATCGCAATTTTTTTCTCATGCTTACAAAAATGCTTGTTACCATATGGAGTAAAAATAGAGAGGAAAAAACAGTAGCGAAAATATTTAGTTGAAATTGACACTTGCAAGTTTTTCAGCGGCAGCTAATGGGATAGTTCACAGATCTCAGTTCAGCATATCAATATATATTTGCAGAACTGTGGCTCTACATAAGTAACAGAGAGAAGGGATCCATCTACCAGAATTATTTACTTCAATATTTGTATATATCCTGGTTTGTTTCCCCTGAAAATATAAATATTCTTTTCCTGAAGAAGAAACTTAAAAGGTGTATAATGATTTCACTAAATTCACGTTAACTATACAGGGTAAATTAAGCAGAAAACATAAAGGCCAAACACTGTACACAGTAATTAAACTCTAATATTACAGGGCTGTACTGTAATAATTACAGCCAGCATTGCATGCACACTCTGATAATTCACTTAAATTGCCTTCAGAACATGCCAAGAAAATCTCCTTTATCCAGAGAGCAAAAAAAGATTTTAAAAAAATGTCAAAGAGAAAGAAAAGCAAATTTGTACTTTTTACTTAGAAAAGTATGATTTTTTCCTTTTCCTATCTTGTTTCATCTAAAAAAATCCAAAAAAACTAAATATAAATAGAGCATTTGCTGTTGTCTTTCTACTAAAGCTTTTAAATTTAAGGAATAATAGATGCCTGTCTAGACAACCCTAAAATTGTTTTAGTTACTGATGTATGGATGACTGATAAATGTCATCTTCTCTGCCTGCAGTGCATTTTCCATCCAGTCTAGTGACATTTGTCTATAGCTGACCTGAGTCTGCATTTTTCATTTGCATTAAGCATTTAAATTTTACAACTCTGGAGCTTCAGGATTCACTGTTTACTAGAAAATACAATAACATTCCCTCCTCCCCCTCCACCCCAAAGGAGAGATGCTTTCTTTGCTTGTCACATGGCCATTTTTAATTAAACCAGCAGGGAAGATTCTAATCAGACAAAGGCAATGGAATTTGCTTCATACCTTTCCAAGTGAAATAATTATTAATTCCCTAGTTTCACATTTCTTATGCAGATAAAATGAAACATGCAGCATGGACAATGAAAGGTTTAGATTTAAATATGGACATGTCTTTTGAAACAATGCAAAAGACAGTTAAGTATTTAATGACAAAAACACTGAAATGCAGAAATTAATAGGTCTACCAATTACTTTTAAAATATGCTTTATACTATTAATGTCTTCAGGCAAGATGGTAGAATTACCTCATAGACAGATATCCATTACAAAACAGATCACTGCATTTTTACACACTTCTACTGAGTTTGTTGCTGCCTACTTTGCAATGCAGAAGGTTCCAATATTTTACTTTGTGTGAACTGTATTCTTCAAGCCACCATTGTTCAAACAAGGCATAATTTCTGATATGTGTCACCTCAAAGGACTGAATTCAATGGAAAGTCTTTGCAACCTCTAAGTGGTCCCCTGGTTTTGAGCATCGCTTGTTTTTCAACGGCCATGCAAATCTCAAATTGCAGCAAGCTTTTGCTGTTCAGCGTTACTGCAAGCATTTTTAAGGTTTTAGCTTCGCAAAAAGTCACCAAAAAAATGTCCATGGAAATTGTTGTTTTCTATGAATATGTTTGGCAACAAAGCCTGAATCTTTTTCATTATAAATATTCAATATCATTTTTTAATTTCAGATTTTTCCTACCAGTACTTTTGCAACTGTAGCCAAGGTAAGAGCTGGAGGAAATGCTTTGCTTTTTCTGTTGAACTAACAACAAAATGGCTTGGCTGGGAAGCCTAAAAGCACAGTGTCCACCTTTGCATACATGAATAGTGCCATTAAGCCCAATGGATTTGCATACGTTCTATTAAGGGTGCACATAAGTAGTCCACAATAGGCTTTTTGTTCTACTGATTAAGCTACATCAGGGAATCTGCCCTACAACAAGACCCTTGGGCAACATTTTCCCCTGCTGACTGGTACCAGCACATTTCCTCGCAGCCTTGGGAAAGTCTCACTCCTATACACCAATTTTTCAACAGCTTTATGAAACGGTTCCCCCTTGGTGTAAGCCTATCAGGACTCTCCAGATGATACAGAGAAAGGCAACTATTTCTCCTATGCCTTCTCTGCCTGTGGCAGACGTGCATCAATGCAAGACAGAAGCAGGGGCTGGTACTTGCCCATGTCAGCTAAATCTCACCCTACCTGGTACAAGACTTCCTGAAGTTCCTTTGGTCTTGGCACATTTTCTCTTGGCATTTTTCTATGCTCCCATTCTGCAGAGCTGTCTTTAATATTTTCACCTTTCTAGAACAAACCAGCACAGAAAAGCATCAACTATCAAGCATCTCCAGCAGTCAGAGCTACAGTGGGAACAAGAGTTTGGGGCATGTATTTTATTTTTTTAATGCTGATGCTAAAAATACAGTTAGATCCTAGAAAACAGAAGTGAGTGGGAATGGTTGCTGAGCTTTTTAACGAGCACAGAAGATACATTTTTAAAATGGGGCTTTTTACTAGGTCTAGGCAAATATCTCCAGCCCCAAGAAAACTACCCCAAGGGTTCTTTTTAAACACTATCAAGAAAGCATATGCTCTGAGCTCAGAGGAAGTTGTAGCAAAAGGAAAACAGAAAACCGTTAAACTCCACCTTGTCTATAAATCAGTGCAACAGATGTAAAAATAAGTGTACATTTGGAACCTACTGACCCAGAACACCAGCTCTGAACTTTTGTTTTCTCTCCTCTCCAATATGACTCCATCCTGTGATTTTTGCTCACAAGGCAGGGAAGACAGGATAGTTTTGTTCTTTTGCAAAATTCACTGAGAAACATTTCTCCCTTGTTTTCTAAAGCTTCTCCTTTCCTCAGGAGCAGTGCAGAAAGATGTCATCACAGGACAACATCCAGCATTCAGACAATATAAGACACATGGTGTGTTCAATGCAGGAATCAGGTATTGCCAGAGCTGAAGGAAAAAAAATAACACAACAACACAAAATCATCTAGGATTGGCTCAGTACTGTCTCATCAACATTCAGCACCAGTTCGATAGCAAAAAGGAGAAAAAAAAACACCCCACAGACACATGAGATGGAAAAAAGATAAAAGGTGTCCTGAATGAAGAAAAATGTGTTATTTCTTAACTGAGCTGTGGATTAAGCAGAGGAAAGGAGCTCTGACATGGCCTGCAGCTCTTTGTTTATAAGAACATCTTTCCAGTGATCTGAACCAACATCAGATGGGAGCACATAGCTACTCTTCATCTATTTCCAGCACTCTGGCTCCTGTGCAGACTTAGAGAGGTACAAGGTGCAAATTTGTGTGAAAAGGCTGGGAAAAAAAATTTATTTCAATGCTTCATGCAGAATCTTCAATGCTAGGAAACACACTAGAGTTTTGCAGGCTCACATGTACTATACATCAAGGTCCCAAACCTGCAATTAAGCCTCTGTCAGCCTTTTGTGGTCCATCCCAACTTTAGGAACACAGAGACATGTGGAAAACTGAAAAGCGTAGCAAGAAGAGTTCAGACACTGATTTGGCAGCTAAAGTGGGAAGTCTGCAACAAATTATAATAACAAAATATAAAATATTTATATAATTATGTACATAAGTACCTACAATATATCTATATTTTAGCAAACTGAAAATTGGAAAAACTCATACAAGACTTCATTTATTTCCCTTCTTTAGAAAAGTTTTCTCAACATTCTATATCCTTTTTAAAGGACAAAGGTATCATTTTTCTTTGTGAGGCTGGTGCACTCTACATTGCAAACTAAACTCTTTACTTTGCACAAAAGGTGTGAAATTCTCTTCCTGTGAAATAAAAATTCTTCCTTCATAACAGCAGAGCCTTATCAGAAGATTTTGATCTTAGGATCCAGCTTGGTATGATGGAGTAAATTTCTTAAGAGAACAGTAGTGTTAAAATGAAAGTGAAAGCAACTGCACTGCTTTACAGATCTGGTTTTATATCACTTCCACAGGCTGAAAATAATTTTTCTGAAACTGTTTGTGTTACACCAATACAAAGGTCATCCGAATTTGACCATTCAGGTTTTGTCAGGAGAAAAGGAAAAAATGTGTGTTCTCCTACAAAGGGGAAGTTTATTCTCTTTCCTTGGGCTTTTTTGTTGTTGTTCTGACAGCTGAAGAAGGTAATTATTAGGACTGTCCTCTGTAAATTTCTGTTTATCATTTTTATTTATTTGCTTATTTTTAAGTTACCCTTCTATCTCACTTGCCTTTATTAATAGGGTTTGCTTGACACCTACAGTGAAATTCTTCATTAATTTCCACATGCCATGCATCCATTTATGAATATAATGTGGCACTTAAATACAGAAATAATGTCATGCTATATTGGAGAAGATTGCATCCACCAAATATTTCCCTGGGAGAGATAGGAGGCTAGACAGATGGACATTTGGAAATTGTCTTAAAGAAATGATAGGTTGCAAATTTCTTGATCAATACAGTATGCCAATGGAGAGAAGAACTGAAAAGGTCCATATCTTATAGGGATAAGGATAAATATGGGTCAGTGATGAGAATTCAATTGCCATTATAAAAGAGATGCAAATGAAAAAGCATAACTTTCATGCACAGGCAATAATTGCCTTTACATCCCAAGGCTAGTCTCAAAATAGAAAACAAAGCTATAAAACCAGAAAAATAACATGAAAAATGATAATGAACAGTTGGGTGCCACTGTGTGCAATTGCTTTCTGTGTACCCATATTGCATCTGCAAATTCCTGCCTATGCCCAACCACATTTCTGGAGCTCATCCACACAACTTTTATAACCTGCTTCTAACAACACTAATATTTAGTAGACATCTGTACTCAACTATAGCTTATTTTCAGATGTCTTCAAGGTCTATGGAAATTGCATGGACTAAATGTTCTCTGTTTGCAAATAGGGAAACTGAGACCTACAGAAAGCATAATTTGCATACGGTCACCTGGGGACTCAGGGGCAGGGAGGAAAGGTCTGAGCCTCCTTCAGAGTGGGCAATATTCAAGCCCTCTCTCTTGATAAAAGTTCAGTCCCTATCCACAGATGGGAAGATTATAGAAGGGTTTTCTGCCATAAAATAGAAAATAGCTCACAACAGTGTTTCCCAGGCAAGGAGGCACCATGCCTCTTGATTCTGGGGACGAAGGGCTGCCCCTGCAAGCTGTGAGGTTTGGCACCATGTTTGTCCATTGCTGGGTGTCCTCACCCTTCCCTGGGTGACCTCACTGTTTGGCTTCCCCGTTGAACCCCACGGTTAGTTCTGACCTTTAAAAAAATCCCTCACATCCCATGGTCTCTACCTGAGAGTTCTAGCTAGAAAAATTACTTCCTCTACATCTTTTAACTCCTCACTCCAGACATTGTGTTTTTGTCTCAGAGAAATTTCTTTGCATCCCCCTAGCTCAACTGCATGACTGTAAAACATCTCTGTCTTCAAGAGTGTGTCTTTCTTGCTATCGCATGAATCAGATGTATAAAACATGAGTCTTCCTTCTCAGCATGGGAGGCTGTTGGTACAGACTCCATTACAATACAGCATCAATAACAACCCTTTTCATGTTCATCATATCAAATTCAGACCTTTATAACTTCCTGACATATCTGTTTTGCAGTCTGAATTTACCTGAGTGTTGATTCTTCCTAAAATAATATTATTTAGGCAGTAAATGTTTTGCAGATATTTCCAAGTGTTAACTGAAAGACACATAAACTGGAAAAAAAGTCCAGTAAATTTTAATTTTGAAAAGATTGGGAAGCAAATACTTCTTGATAATAACAGAATTTTGGCCTAAGAGGAACTGTACATAAATTAGTCTCCTTACTGCAGATTAAAAGAATAAATATAAAAACATTTGTTATATTTTTAAACTTTTAAATTTGTCATATCTGTGGGGGAGGGGAGTGAATGGATTTAAAAAAAAAACCAACTATAATATATAAGATTTTTACACTAACATCTTCCATGTTACTTTATAAAAGATGACACAGGATTCCATACTGAATAAGGTTCACCAATCTCATGTGAGATCATGATAGTATCTTTTTCCTTACTATAAATCTCCTTCTTTTCAAATGGTGTAAAATTCTCCACAGAGTTTTAAGATGCAATTTTTATGTGAAACTATTTGAAGTTCCTAATTTCAAAAATCTTGAAGAGATGAAATATGTTAAAGAAATTAAGGGTTTTGAAGGTTGTTTGGAGGTTTTGGGTAGGTCAGTTGAGAAAAAGTTATTAAACTGCTATTTTTGGGCTAATTCTCAGTTGTCTTTTACATCATATTGTCAGATGTGCTTCATGATTAAAGCAAGAGGCATAAAATTGCCCTCAAGTTGAGTTGGAAAATATTTACAATTATTTTGTATACTGGAGTATACAGCTAAATGAAGATCAATACAACTGGGAACAAGTCCCCTATCTCTATCTGCAAGAGCCCTAAGCAAGGTGCGTGTTGCATGAGACCTTTGTTTCTTTGGGACACACTGAAGAAAGCAAGAACAAAAGTCAAGTGTCTCTAGTCAGCCAGAAAATGGGATTACCTGTTAAAACTACACTTTTACTGGTTATTGTTTTCACAGTCCTTTGTTTCCTATTTCAAACAAGGCAGCAGCATTTGCCTATGGCTTTGGTTTCTGCTTGCACTGTTTCTGCCTGCTAGTAGCATATTGCAGTTTGTAGCAGTCCAGAAAACCTAAAAACCTAACTGCAGTTGACTCCCCAGTCCTTCATGTATTATTTTCATCAGCAATACATGCTCAGTTCTGTTTTGTTGGGGAGGCTTTCTGATGTGGTTTTTGTTTGGTTTTTTTTAATGGGATAATACCAGCCTTGTTTCTCCCTTTTCAGTTTAACGTGAACGTCAGGGAGCTCTACTTCCACCTCCTCAGAATACTAGAAAATGAAGTTTCTTGCACCCAGCAAATGAGGATGTGTCAGTGCCGTGGCAGTAAAGTCAATGGGAAAACTATACTGGCTCCATCAAGGTCTGGATCCCACATCTTAACCAATCTGCATTTTTCCTCTGTCTAGGTTCTTAAATACCCTTGACAGCATTGCATGGTAGTGAGCAAAGCCCTCAAGTAGCATTTAAAAGTAGTAAGATTTGATTATATTTTGCTCAGTGAAAACTATGCACCCTTCTTACAACTCAAATGCGAGTTAATGTCACTTCACGGAAAAAGAAGGAAACCAGATCATTCGAATTACATGATTGTTGATGGATTAATTTGTGACAGAAGAAAGTGAAAGTAAGGTGGTGACAAGGGGATTAGTTAACAAGATGCAGTAAGAATGCTAGGAGAGCTGCACTTGCTCTACAAATGCACTAGACTTTTTGAAGATATTGCTAGCATGACAGATAAAGGGAATGTAGCTGCATTATATATTTAAATTTTCCAAAGGCATTTGAAAAGATACTGCACAAATGGCTTATTTTGAAAATAAAAGCCCATGTGATGAAGAGAAAGCTGCAAAATGAATTAAAATGTAAGAAGAAAGGAGGGGGAGGAAAGGAATAATGAATATAATACACTTAAAATGGAAGGTATTCTCCCGAGAAGTGTCACAGAGCTCTGCAGGCTTAAACCAGGGCATCTGAACCTTGTTATTTTATCTATATAATGCTTTGCTTATAGACTCTTATTTGACTGAA
Source organism: Entomyzon cyanotis (assembly GCA_024500445.1). Classification (NCBI taxonomy): domain Eukaryota; kingdom Metazoa; phylum Chordata; class Aves; order Passeriformes; family Meliphagidae; genus Entomyzon; species Entomyzon cyanotis. The sequence continues at coordinate 15,549,357 of JAKEPQ010001005.1, forward strand.
TTGATGAAAATACTTTATGCGATGCAGATGTAAATTTTTTTTACCGTATTTCTAGTATGTATAGTATTCAAAGTATGAAGTTTCTTCCTTGATATCACAGAGATGAAAGAGGAGATTAGCAATAGCCTTTTCATTGCAAAGCTCACATGCTTAATTGTTATAAAAATCCTTTCCCATTCTCACAGGGAAATTACTTTTCTGTATTACCTGTGTTACAACTCCTCTTACACTGGACACCTGGAACCTCTAGAAAAGGAGCACTTAGTGGTGTCTGTAACCTAGAGGTGTTTCTTTTCAATTAGTTTCTCTTTTCAGCCTTTGTGAATCATTAGCTCACTACCTGCATGAGCTGTGTTATTAGCTATCCATGCACAGATTTTACATGGTCCCATTACCTGCAATTTTATAATTACACTTGTAGAATGTGAGAAGCACCAGTATCCCATTCTTTATGGACAAGGAAAAAAAGACAGGGAGAACTTAAACATTTGGCCCCTTAAAAATAACAATATGCGGTATTGCAAAATTTTAATTGCATAATCAAATCGCCAGTCATTAACCCTCCATGAGACTCATGAACCTAAACTCAGTTTGTCCTTTTGCAAAGAAAATGACAGAAAGAGCATAGACTAAATTGAAGTCGAAGGCATTCGCACAGAGGTAGGTCTGCATTCAAGTTTTGCTGCTGCTGGAACTAAGCCAAAAATTTTCCTCATAATTCTGCCAGTTTCCATGTGAATACCTTAATTGCAAAACACTTGAAGTGTAAATTTATCTTATTGGTGTTACTCTGTGTTTTATAAATTATTTAGTAAGAAAGGAGTGTCTCTTTCTTCTAGCACTATTTATCTACCACATGAATGGACTTGTGTTAGAGCACTGCTATGACAAAGGCAGAACAGGGATCTGAATCCAGTTTTTCCCACTGCAAGGAATGTGATCTTAGCATTTACTCACTTGTGTTGACACAAGTCAAAAAAATTGTTGGCAAGAGATCTGTGTTTCAGATACGTGCTTCATTAACTCCAGTTCTAAGCAATGTGTCTCTTCTTGCCTTGGACAGCGATATAAGGGAAGTACATAAGAACTATCTAAAGCCTGTTTTGAGGAGCACAAGATCCATCAGGGCCAAGATATTAGCCAAAAGATACACAGTGATAAAATGGAGAAACTAAATCCACTGCTCCCAAGTTCATAGTCTGTGTATAAAACATTCGTTTGCTCACATAGAGAGCACATTACTGTACTTCTTGTCAATAGCCACAAGGCAATTTTGCTCCTGCCACCTCAAAGTTTTGGTATTTTACCATCTTTTCATATATGTTAGTTAATTTTGTCTCCTTTGTAGCCACAGTTTTGAAGAAAATGTTGGAATTTGCTAAGAACATAGTGAAGTTTTTTGGGTTTTTGGTGGCACATGAGGAGAATGAAATCTCAGAGGACATTGAATCAGGTTAGGTGTGGTTTCCTAAGAGGGCTGGAACCTTCAGCCTGAATGCCATCTTCTCCTTCGAAGCTATGTTGCTTTAAGTGAGATCAGCAGAGGTGATTAAATTCCCTGGGCCTTGATCCAATAGAAAAACTCTATTGACTTGAACAAAGCCGAGGCAGACATAAATAAGATAAACAGCCACTGTGTCAAGGATGTTCTTGCCAGCCCAGTTCAGGATAAAATATTCAGCACATCTCAAATTTAAACCACTTAATACTTCTCAAATCAAATACTACATGCAGATACAAAGGAATTTCTTGGAAGGCAAGTGGTGCCTAAAGTAAGTTTTTAATATGTCCAATATCAAGATTTACTGCTTACTTAGGGAATGTGGACTTCAATTCTTTTCCAACATGAATCATATAACCCTTTCTTCATTGATATCCAGGCATCTGCTAAATCCTTTGAAGGACAAGAAATTATGGAAGTACCTTGGCTCAGAAATTATTAAAAAAGAATTTGATATGAAAGTTTTCAACTTAGGATGTATTTTGGATTGGTTTTTACTTTACAGTTGAGACAAGATATGCTGTTACTTTTGGGTTCTTAAAATTTTCTGAGATTTAGCTGAAAATTCATGAATTGAAGTACATGGGCCACATGAAGGAAGGCATCCTTTAATTTGTACTTCCCCTCCAAATTATTGTGCCTGTAGTTGAGAGAAAGAGAAAACATACATATGGTCCATAGCGAGCTTCTATCATATCTTCAGTTATTAACTGTGACCATGAAAGACATGGTTCTACTCTGCTATGCACAACTATATTAAAGCCAATAATATTAATTTGGCCCTGAATTGAATAGGAAAATAAACTGTGCAAAAACCCAGCAGCAATCGGAGTGAAAAATATCAGTACATGAATGGATGATAGGTGAATTCTAGAGACAACAGGGGAATTCAGAAGACATTTCTGATGTGCTCGTCTCTCCTTGGATTTCCTGATCTGTCTTCAAGGTCATTTGTGTACAATGTCAAAAGGATTGTGCATGCTTTAATTAAGGCTATCACACCAATCAGCATGATTTGAGGAATAGTCACAACCTCGAGCTGCAAACTAAAGAAGGAAAATATTGTTAACCATCACATCTTCAGAACGAACAGAAGTGTCAACAAGACTCAAAACCCAACCAGCAGAACAAACAAACCTCAGGCTGCATGTCTACTGGATGAAACCCAGTGTATTTTTGTTCTTTCATTGTTTCTCTCTCCTTTCCAACTCCAGAAAGCCTCAAGGTGCCATGCTTTCTGTGAACCTGTTCTACTGTGCACTGAGGATAGGTTTGGGAGTAATATAGCTCAGACTTTGCATAGATCATTAAAAGTCTACTGAGGAAAATTGAAAACTTGAGGGAAGTCAGGGGAAACTCTCAGAGGAAGAACTGGCAGGAAACTATCACCCAAAGACCTTTCCATTAAAGACTCAGTGGCGAAAGAATTAAAACAAAAAAAAACCAAAAAAAAAAAAAACCAAACCAAAAAAAACAGGTTGTGGAGTTTTTGTCCCATTCTGGATTACTAGCTCTGTATTTGATGCTCCTGGCCATGACATGCATTTTTATTGTCTTGTTATAGCCCACTGGTATTTTAGGATTGAGAATCCAAACATCAGGTCAATCAAGGCTCTTTTGTAACAAGCTGCAAATGTGAACCACAAGGCAGAATGTGTATAGGTGTACCAGTTTTTTCAGCTTTGATTTTGGAATGTGGGGAGCATATTAGCTATGGAATGGCTCCGGTGTTCAGGAAAACATTAAGTATTGAATAGCAAACAAAATAGGATTGGCTAATTTTAACATCAGTATAGATGCAAAATTGTTGATGTTGGCTTATTGCTACAGGGAGGTGTTAGCTGTCAGATCCTATTGATTTCAGCTTAGATCTCTTAATTAGTCAATCCTATTGATTTCAATGAGGATGTCATGAAAAGTAATTACTCTACATTCAGCATAGTCATTTTTCTATTTTAGCATCTTTTCTCCTTCAAAAATCAGACTTCTTAAATTGCTAATGGCACTAATACCAAGAAGGCAGCCAGATTATTTGGTCTAAGAATCAAAACTAGACTCCCAAGACCACTTATCATCATTTTGACAGTTTTTGAAACAGACCACCAGAGCTACACTCAAAACTGTCAAAAAAAGTTGTGTTTCAATACTGCTTCTTCCCCAAGGTCTGATTACAGTTTGGTATTCTTAACTTATTTATTGAATTTTCCCTCAAGTAGTCTTTGTGCCTGAAAATTGTTGAGCTGTTCCATCGTATTAGCAAGAAGTGCTTGTTCTAGTAGTGTACAGCAGGGACAACAAAGCTCAACCAATGCTATGTCACTTCATTCATTTTTCCACACTTCTCACTTATTTATTTCATGTCTGACATCTTCTCTATGTCTTTGTATGATCAAAGTCAGGAAAGCTAGTTTTTGGTGCACTGAATATGGATCAAAGAGTCTTTTTATCAAAAAAGATTGCATTTGGTTAAAATCAATATACATATTTTATAACACATTTCAGTTTAGTCTCAAGTGTTGTTTGGGTCATCCTTTAATTTAAAATTAATCAAATTTTGCAGATAGAAGACCACAAGTAAAAGACTTGATTTGTAGAATTATACTAACCACACTCAAATGTGAATGTATTTATACAAACTGCAAGAAAAGTTCTCCAGAACTAGGATGGCAGACAAAATGGCTTCTGCTTCTTTTGTTTAAATAATAAATAAACAAATACATACATACACACATAAATAAATGTAATAAAGCCAGCAATCTTCATGAAAAGTACCAAAGATCTTCAGGAAGTATTTTCAGTGTACTGAAGTAGAGCGCAAAAGTTTGACCACACAATGGCCCTATCTGTGTGATACTGTCTTCCCAAGTAAGGTTAACACAAACTTTTAGTTTTTCTCTTTTACTGAGCCTATTCCAAAGCATTCCAATTACGGCTGTTTGTCTATCAGCAGTTTTCCAATGTGATTACCAAAATCAGGTCCTGACTTTTAAGAATTGTGTAGATTATTTTAGGGGCTAGGAATACTACTTTTGGAAGAAGAACTGCACAGAGGTATGAACATATTTATGAACTAAAAGAAGAAACCTGATGTAATGACATTTGACAAAAAAAAAAACCAAAACGGTTTCCATAGTTCAACAATTTCTTGCCCATTCCTAAACAGAGTTTTCCCCTCATAATGTTGAGATGGGGGAAAAGTAACAGAATATAAAATGGGCACGCAAGAAACAGAGAAAATGTTTCTTGACAGATTGGCTCACTGCAAGAAACTATTCTCTGCATAGATATGAGGTTTCTTGGTTGTTGTCTCACCAGTCCTTGGAGCATCATTGAAATAAAAACTCATCACCTCCCATTAGTCCAGAAGTAGCACTGGTGAGCTGCAAGGCTACTTCACATACTCTTCTTGCAGTGTTACATGCTTGTTTTGAGAAGTAAAGGGTGAAACAGACTAAAGAGATCCCTCATAGCTTATATCTAGGACATTGTGATCTTGGGCACATGCCCTGCTTTCACAGAAAAATAATATCATTTCTTTAGTAATTTATACAACAGAATGAGTTGAAGACAGTTCATGGACTAATTTCCAACACAAGAAGAGGAAACACTGTATTAAAACCTTAATTTAGATTGGATTCTGGTAGTTTAAAAGGATAATATTTGGTTCACATAATGGTACTGAATGCATGTCAGAGATTCTGGGAATCATGTAGTCTACAATATCTGTAAAGACAATGAACATTCTGTAAAGCCTGTTGGATTGGTTTTGTATCAGCAGCAATTTTCTCACTATATAAACCTGTGCCAAATCTGCTATAATAAATAGTGGCTTATCATAGAACTGAGATTGATTTCTTAAAGTGTAAATTTCTATAAATTCACTGTTAAAGCATCATTTATTTCAGTGTTTTAATGGGATGTTATGTAATCTTCTTATGATTTTATTATAAATCAGCAATTTCCTGGCATAGCATATCCTGCTTGCTTCAATATGCATACGTCCCTCTTGAAAACATGTGGCTGTTGTTTTTCAGAACTTCTAAACACCTCCTGCCTGCTGGGATGGGCAGGAATGAAAGTACCATTTCCTCAGTATCTCAGAAATTAAAGAAAAAAAACCAAGAAACATAAAAAAAACAATCCCAAGAATACCTATAGGAATTCAGTTCTGAGAGAAATTTAAAGGAACTAGTGTTTTTTCTGGGATTTCACATTTTAATAATCTACATATTTATTTTGTGACACTTTTTCTGAAGGTCATTTTTTAAATCTCGCTATAGTTGTACTGTATTGCTGTATCAGCTTTTTCTTCTGTGAGATGTCAAATCTGCCCCTTTCTCTTTGTGCCTTAAATGTTCAGATTTGGCCCCAAAGTCTAAGTTGTGGATACTGGCCAGGAAGTTCAATGATACAATAAAGCAATCCTTGGTGAACTTTGTGACTTTAATTTTAAAAAGTTTTTATATCTATTTTTTATTCAGCTGTACAAGTGTAATGTGGTCACTTAGATCTTCACAGATATGATGACTACTGTATTTGTGGTGTGCAAGATCTAATAACCAAGAGAGGCTTTTTGCATTTCAATATACCCTCCTGAATACCAAGAGTATTGTTTTATATCTTTGTCTACAAAGGGCAGTGTAATAGGAACAAAAGATCTCATACTGCAAAATGACTAGGCCAGAAGGAGGTTTCTTTGTATTGCCTTCTGAATTCCTTCCAGATGATCCTCACAAATTTGAGTTCAGTTCAGTGTGTGAATTAAGGTGATAGTCTATAGCAAGCTAAACTTTTATGATTTTGAGGGAGGAAAAAGTAGTGTCTTCAGGTGGCATATTAAGCTGGAGTTTCTCTGGAAGAAGGAAGCCACATTCATCTTACGTTAGATATCTAAGTTAGTGCATATGTGAGATGTAAAATGACACTGCAAGAGGCAGTTTCTTCCTAAAACTGATGAAACAGCTGGAATAATTCAATGTTTATTATACAATTGGCAGACAACCAAGAAGCTGAATCTGCTAAGAATTCCTAAAACATTGTGCCAGTCTTTCTGTACCTACAGTAGTTGATCAATGTAATATAAAAATATATACATCTGTAACTCAGAGGTGTATGTACCATAATCTCATGTTTTATTTAAATAAGCCCACAGATATATGCATTTAACATAAATGTCTAAAAATTTTGTAACAGAACCTTTCCTGTCAAAAAATATAATTCTGAAGGATCTGAACACCAATATACATCACAGCTCAATTTTTTCTAGCAATCTCAAATTTTTACTTCTCTTTTGCTTTTGTCACACTAAAGTGAATTGGAGCTATGGGTTATTTTGTGTGCTGCTGTGTATGAGGGTTATGTGTTAGAAATACTGCATCTCAATTCCTTACTCATCTCCTCTACAAATCTCACTGTCCGACACTCCGTGGCCACAGCACTGCCACAGCCCTCCCTGCCTGTGGGACACCCCAAAGGGGCTGCCAGCAAGCCAGGCATCCAAGGAGCATGCTGAGTCCCAGAGATTAAAAGTGGCCATCGCACAGAGGTGAGATGGGAGACAAATGTATTTGCAGAAAAAATATCCTGCTCTCATGAGCAATTCCTCTTTTTCCTCAGGGAAAACTTGTTTTAGTTTTACTTCCATAGGTTACAAAGATAATAAATACAGATTTCTTCCTCCCCTCTGCTCCCATTTTCATATCACCCAGAAACATGAAATCTGTTTTCTTACTCGTCCTTTCAACTGTGCTAAAATTCACTTGTCCATTCCCATTTATCTTTTTTTGCCTTTTGCTGAGAGAAAAAAAAGAAACCAAACCTGTTTATTACTTTCACCCTTATAACTTTTGAGTTACTTAATAGACTAAAAAAGTTTGTTTTGGGTGACCAAATATATTTCTACTTCACTTTTCCAGTGTTTTGTTAGCATGCTCAGGAGCCCTTTGGTATATGAAGCTTTGATTCATCAGATCACTCAATCCCAGGTTTAAATCTTTTTGAAACACACAATTAGGTGGGTGTTCTACTGAGTCAGTTCTTCAAGATGTGATTTTCTTTTATGAAAGTGATGTGTGTTATAATAAAATATAGGGACCATTGAACTGGTTCAAAATTGCTCATTTAATTTCTGTGGGTTTTTTTCCTTTGCTGTGCCTGGTAAGATTAATATACCTGTAAGTCTCAATGCAATTTTATACAGTTTTTTCAGAACAAAAACATATATTGTCTCTTCGTCAGTTGTGTAAGACCTCATAAAAAGAACAATAGATTCTCATGGTTATACTTCAAGTATCTTAATGTCAATGTGTTAAGCTGATTGGCCTCAATTTGACTATCACGCAGTTAATGTAATTTTTGTTTTGCTATGATCACCTCTCTGAGCAACACATGCAAGCTAGGTTTGTGCAGTCATTTAGCATGTGGGGCCAGATGGTTTCCTGACCTCTATCCTCTAGAGGAGGAATAAACAATCTGTGGCCTGTGCTGTTTCCCAAGGCATGTCCAGCTCCCCTAAACCCCTGGAGGCTCAGATGAACTTCCTCTGGAGCTCAGTCTCATACTGAAACCCATAGGCTCACACTAAAGTTCACACTGAAGCTGGCAGAATGCATGAGGCCAAACAGAGTAGTGCATACATCTAGCTCTATTTCATAGCACATTGAAGGTCTGGCTAGAAATAAGAATGTTTCCCACTCCAGAGGATATGTACAAGCCTGTAAGGCTTAGATCACAGTAAGTTATTGGTTCTGGACGTGGTCTTGACTTGCCATTGTATCAGCCCTGGAGACAAAGTGGCTCCAGACAATACCCTCTCCCAATGCATTTGGAATTGCAACAAGTGACAGAACCACAGCAGTGCTCTCCTTCCACTTAGTGCGAACGGCAGAGTGCACAGGGCTCCTTGCTGAGCACTTGCTCCTTCAGCTTTTTCATGGACAATTTGGCCTCATATATGTCATTTCAGCTGCCCTGACTCCTTTATACACTAAATAGAGGAATCACACAAATAATGAAACATGCAAAGAACCCCAAAGAAGCAAAAAAACCAGAGAAAGCCTCATCCTATTCAAAGGTAAAACCAGAATTTCTCAGTTCTCATATAGTTTCAAGTCAGATTTTGAATAGGGTTTCACATATCCAATAAGTTTTTCCTCTCAAGGCTAAAAGTTGACCTTCCTTTCAGAAGAACGAATTGGGAAAGCTGTCAGGACATTAAGAAAATGCTTTTCTAGTAAGTCCCTTCTGTCTAGTTATTTCAACAAATGTCCCATTAGTACTTCTGGACAATCACTAGATGACATCTGCCATCTCCCTGCACTCTGAGGTTTAAAAGGTTAGTTTAGTTGTACTACATTTTATTACCATTTGGGACACCAATACAAAGCTAAATGCTGGGAAAAGATAAACAAGTACTGGAAAGAAAAAGATCTGTGCCAAACATCTTGTTTGGAGGGGAAAAAAACATGTTCTTTCAGTCAGTATATACTTACTGAAAATACAGCCCCACCAGTCAACTGAATTTGTTGAATTTGTTGGAGTGATTCTGAAAGGAATCCTTTAAATCACCTTCCTGTTCCTTTGTTACCTCATCTTTCAAGTATTCTGGTTTTCAGTGGATAGTTATCAAGAAGATCACATACATTTTTCTGCTACTTTTTTTCCATTACTAACACAAACCAGGGCATTTGAGCAAGCAAATGACTGGAGAGTATTGTTCCCAGTTTGTGCTAGGTTGTGGTTTCTGCCCATTTGCTTTGGTGCCTTGAAGTATTTCATAGCTTTTTTTCTTGAAAAAATAAGCTGCAGCACTATTTATCCAATCACATTCGCCTAGCAAATTCAATCAGCAGAACTCGCTCAGCAGGCACTTGTTTGTTTCTTTGGTGGTGGTAGTCAGCTACACAGTGACAATTGTCAGGACACTGGAACAAGACTGAGTTCCCTAACAGGCAGGTCAAATGATATTTCAGCTGGTAAGTAGTAGAAACTCAATTAGTACATGAATCATTTAAAACCAAATTGAACAGAACAGTCAATAACATTCTTTTGGGAGTAATCTTGCACTTGCACAGGGATCTGTGTACTTAGCAAAGCAGCCTCAGGGCTGCTCTAACCTTTGCCTGAGGGCTAGTCCCTACTCAGCAGCCCAGAACAAGGGGAGAGCTTAGGTAACAGTTCTTGTTGTGTATTCCCACCCTCCATCCCCAAATTGAACCATGCACTCAATCATCACCTGGCACTATCAGCCACTTTGCTCATTAGCCACTTCTTCACTATCCAACACCTTAAATCAAAAGCCATGGGAACGTGAAACCAAGATTGTTCATTTTACTATAACTGCAAACCCTTACTTTTCTTTTCTATTATTTTATTATTTTTATTGCATGTTTTGAACTCGTAGAACGAGTGTAATTGGGATGTTAACAGCAAGCTGAAAACCTTCACAGCCATCAAGCTTAGGAATGTACTTCCTGCTTCTAAGCATGATGAAACCCCATACATCTTTAAGACTCACAGATTTCACCACATTATTTCCAGGTAAAATTATTGCTGTCATCACATGTTTCATTTTTTGCCAGCTTGATTCTAGATTCACGTTATATCACGTTAAATCATATTAAATCATATTTATTTTTAAAATTTTCTTACTTCCTCCACCATATCTTCATGCATAGGATAATTAAGAAATTAGACTTGAGAAAGTGGCAAAGAATTCTCCTAACACTGAAAACTAGGTCTGCAAAGGAATCCAACACAACTACATGCCTGAGCTGCACTGCGCAGCATAGGTGAAGAAGACCAAGTTAGCATAGACATGCCTGAAAATGCAAACATGGTTCTAAAGGCAGTTTAGCCATATCAGTGCATTATATCTTTGAGATTATGAAGTACTGACACAGGTATCATGCCTGCAGTATGACAGCTGGGATGACAGTGGGAGCCCAGAGGTGGTTCAGAGGCCACAGTATCACACTGCAGCATGTAGAGATTGCCAAGCATTGATTATTCAGCATCATCAGGTTTTGGGGAGGGATTTCTATAGACTCTTTTTAGCCTGTTCTCCAACATCAGACTAGATACAAGGAAAAAATTTTATAGTGAGGATGGTGAGACACTGGAACAGGTTCCCCAGAAAGGCTGCAGATGACTCATACCTGGAAACATTCAGGGTGAAGTTGGCTGGTGTTCTGGGCAACCTGATGTAGTGGAAGTTGTCCCTGCTTATTACTGGACCAGATGACCTTCAAAGGTCCCTTCCAACCCAAACCATTATATGAATCTATGACTAAAGAGGAGCTGAGGTGCTAAATGCCATCCTCAAAATTTTTCTCTGTCTAACACCATGGTGCTATGAAAAAACTCCTAAATTTTAACTTGTATACAGAACCAGAAGCATCTTAGCCTCAATGGCTCTGAACTCAATCAAACTTCCTCAAGGAGATCCAAAAAACGGAAAAGGGATAAAGAAGAAGGAAACCATCTGGTCTTCATTTTAGTTGCCAGCGCAGTGGTTAGCACACATGTGAATTCCCACATGAGCGATATCTGCAACAGGAATGTTTTACTTTCTAGCTCAACAGCCACTGGTCAAATTCTTATTCTTGATTTAGGTTCTCTGTCCTTACCATGCTTGGGGACATACTTCAAATGATAACCATGGCAGTCTAGTAAGCTAAATTATGAGATCCCTGAGTTACCCCGTAGTGAAGGAAGGCTTCATGCTTGTTCCTCAACTGGTGTTTGCTCAAAGAGCTTGAGTGTCTCCATTCAGGATGCATCCTTCCCTAGCACTGGGTGTTTGAGGTATGTCAGCCCCTTGTGCCAGAGAGAAATTCTGTAGATACAAAATTGGGCTAAGGCTTCCACAAGGGAAAATATATCACTGCTACTATAAAGATCTCAACTTACTCTCTTCAGTGATTTATATACTGCTAGTATATAAACCTTTTTGTCCCTATATGAACTGTAAATGGTAGCCACATTTTTTTCAGATATGACAGACTCATGTAATAGATTATTTTTTTCCATTAGAACACATGCCATTAAATCCATTATCCTTTCTAGTTTCTCTGTCAGGGCAATCAGTCTCTTTGCTTTGCTACAGTTAATGCCACTATTAATTAATCTTATCCTTAATTCATAACTCATATATGTTTTAAAGTAAATGTACAGCATGTAATGAGCCGGACTGACAGATTTTAAGATCAAAGGCATAGATCGTCAGAGATACACGCACACTTAATTACTATTTAGGTAGCCAGCTTCAATTGATTTCTGTAGTAGTCAAGTGACAAAATATCTTTGAAGATCGGTGCCAAAGTTTAGATTCATGTGTTAGTTATTCCCCAAAGTTCCCATCACTAGATCCATTTTGAGGGGCACTGTGTCAAAAGGTGTTAGAACATAGCACGGGCTCTCACAGTCCATTCCATCTCAGCCTTGCTGCAAAGATGTGAGTGCAACTATTTGTGGGCACAGCTTTGTGATCAGACAAAAGTTTTCCACCCAGTTGGTGGCCGAACATTCAGTTCCAACCACACTTCTCACACAGATCACAGAATCATAGACTCAATAAGGTAGGAAAACACCTCCAAGATTGTTAATCTAGCCTTTGACCAAACACCACCATGCCCACAAAATCATACAGCAAAGTGCCATATCTATTCGTGTTTTGAACACTTCCAGGAATGGTGATTCTACCACTTCCTTGGGGAGCCTGTTCCAGTACTTAACCACTCTTTCAGTGAAGAATTTTTCCTAATGTCCAACTAGAACCTCACCCTAAGCACTTTGACGCCATTCACCTCATCCCATCGCTTGCTGCCTGGTGAAGAAGCCAACCCCTACCTCACCACAAATTTCTTCTCTTGTCCAGGCTTAACAATCCCAGCTCCTTCAGCCACTTCTCACAAGACTTATGTTCCAGACCCTTCACCAGCTCTGTTGCCCTTCTCTGGGCACACTCCAGTACCTCAATGTCATTCTTGTAGTAAGGGGCCCAAAATTAAACATAGGGCTCAAGGTGTGGCCTCACCAGTGCTAAGTGCATGGGGATGATCACTGCCTTGGTCCTGCTATTTCTGGTCCAGGCCAGGATGGCATTGGCCATTTTGGCCACCTGGGCACACACTGGCTCATGCTCATCCAGCTGTTGATCAGCACCCCTAGGTGTTGATTCAAAAGAGCTACATGTTTCCTTCAAAACCAATGCCCAAGGACTAAAATGACAACTTACTGTCTGTGATTAATTTTACATTCAAAATTATGAGGATTTGGGGGAACCTTTGTGATTTATAGAGGATGCTTGGCTCAGACTAAACTTGTCTTCTTACATTATTTCCTGTGGATGGGAGAAAACATCCATTCTGCTGAAAGTGGGTGGTTTTCTTTTTTATAACTGTGCCTGAAGCAGCAATAATTTGTATGATGGGCTGCAGCACTGCAGTGTTTTCTGTTTCACAGGGTGGCATGCAGTGGCACACTTCCTGTCCCTACATGGTACAGCATGTCAGTGTGTGCTTGCCTTTAAGCATACCAGCAGCTCCAATGAAGCCAGCCATGACTCTGTAGTTAAGCATTGCTTAAGTGATCTGTTGGATCAGGTCAGAGTGATAAGTGGTTTTTTTTTTGTTGTACCTCAAATGTCTTAGCCTGCAGAGTTCTATGTCATGTTCTGAAGGCAGGTACTTTCATACACTAAGTTATATTAATAAATTGTACCCAAATACTCTTAATTTCTAGGACATCTATAATCTTTCCTCAAGCTGGCTTACTTGAAGTGTAACCAAACTCTAAGGCAGGCTTGCTATGGCCTTTAGTAAAATTTTCCTTCCAATAATACTATAATGATTTGTATTGTGTCATAATATTGCACTGTAATATTTTTCATATAAAAAACAAAAATGCCTAATGCATGGATAATAATCTTTCCAATGTAGCAGCAGCTTTAGTGGAGGCTGAAAGAAAGATTTCTTTATTCCTCAGAAAAAGAAGCAGAAAGTAACTCCCTTCCAGTTGCAGGGTGATGTAGCCCTGCAGACATGCTGGAGCAGGCACTCAGCTGCTCCCTAACATTAGGGGTCACCTGTGCCACTTAGCCTCATTACCAGGGAGGACATGAGTCACGTGGGACTGACTGAGCACTCTCAGTGGTATTCCTCATCATCTGAAATGAAAGAATATTAAAGGAGCTCGACATTTTACTTCAAAGGTCAACAAATAACTCTCAGTGTCTCCATATATAAAGCAAATGACAATAGACAATGAGCACAGCTTTGGCCCTGCACTGGTTGTAGTTTAAAACAAAGTGACAGGAAATAATGAGGTTTAAATTGGTGAATTGGTTTGTGTGTACTGGGGATTAACCTGTAATACACAGTGCACCCAAATTACAGAACTTCAGAGATGAGCCACTTTAAAGCATTGTAGCACACACTCTGACTGCAATGATGCCTCATTTACAGAAATACTGGCATACCTCATTACTCTCCCACAGTCACATCATAAACTTAAATTAAAATCTTAAACTACCTTGCAATAAAAGCAAGAAGAGAAACATAGCTGAAAACCGATTTCAATAAGGTGCATGATAGAGAAAGTGAGATGCATCAGCTAAGATGAGGTTTAAGTGTTATATTTTTACTAATAGTCAACATCAGTATTTGTGAATGAAATTAATTGCAAAGAGCCAAAGGACAACTCATACATTTGTGCTTTTTAAACAAAAGAATGGGATAAAATAACTGTGCTGTTTGTATCCTTCCAAACACTCCCCATAACAATCCAGACGTGGTTTTCACAGAGAAAATGAGTGGCAGCATACAGACCTTTGTGTCACCATATGTCTCCCTATGACGTGAGGAACTACCATGCAGTCACTAACATGTTCAGAGGTCATACACAGTAGGTAGTGAATTCAGCAGCAGTGAGTAACAGAAATGACAGGATGCTCTGCGTCCTTCCAAATCTGCTGCTGTTTTCTCTTGCCTTTTCTAGATGTTCTAGTAGGTGGGGGGTGCTGCCCCAGAAAACTCAGCCTGAGTTCACGTGAAATGAGGCTGGCAGCATGACAACACAAGTGCTGTAAGCTTGATGGGTTCAAGGATTCTCAGGCACAGGATTCAATATAAATTAAGCTGTAAATAAATAAGGACTCTTACTCTGGGAAAGATAAGATTCAGTTGAGAGAGAGAGAGAGCAATGCATTTAACAGTTATTACACTAAAGAACCTTTATCACCAGCAAAAAATATTTATTTGGGTTGAAGACAGTAATTTGAGGAAATTGTTCTATTCACATGCTTTAATTGAAGTAGGTTCCATGAGTCTATTTATTGTACTGGAAAAGGTATATTCTGAGAATTTCCACAGCTTTGGGTTTTTATTGACCATTTTATGTCTTCATTCACAGCCCTCACCCCCCTCAGCAAGCAGAACACAAAGATGACATATGACATAGCACAGTCAATTCCAAGTATTTAAAATCTGAAAAGAGCACTCAAAATACCAGAAAGATTGACTTGTATAAAAAAATCAATAAGCTGAATTATTTCCAAATCAAAAAAATACTCCACTTTATTTTTCTGTGTGTAAGTTTCATTGTTTGAGGAGGTTCTCTGTTAACCATGGTGCCTTCAAGCTTGCTCTGGCCTTCAAGCTTGCTCTGACCATGACAAAAGAAAGATTCCCTTTCCTATATTGATATACCTCCGGAAGCTGAGGTGTTGCAAAAGGCAATAGCACTGTGTTAGTTCCTGGACTGACTGCCCTTCAGTGCTCATCAAGCCTTCTTGAATCTATCCTCTCTAACTGGGTACTCTTGAGACTAACAGCACTATATTTTTAAGGGATTTTTTTCCCACATTCACCCCTATCTTCAAAGTGCAAATTTCTCCTTAAGTAGGTGTCTCCTTCTGTAAGTCAAAAGCTGAAAGCTCCAACAGTGCTTTCCTCATGAACAGGGAGATGGGGATTCTCCTCCTGCCCTCCAGAAAGACTCCATCCCTCTTTTCATTTTCAAATGATTTGTTGGTTAATGAGCAGCACCACAGGCTGTCAATCTCTGAAGAGGCAGAATGTCACAGAGATGGAATATCTGCCTTTATGTATTTAATCACACAATACAATTTTAATCAACCTGCAAAAACCCCCACATTAAAATAGAGAACAGATCTTGCTACAGTTAAATTGTGATTTTGGTGTAGAGATAAAAAATGGATATTAATGTTCATGTTGCAAAAGAAAAGTGTACTTCACAGCACATAAATTAAATATATAACGTTTGTTATTTTATAATACATCTGTCTGCATATTTTAGAGTATTGTTCCATTTTATTACATTTCTGATCAAGACTAATGCTCATTAAAAAATCTAATATGACAACGAAAAATTTTATATGGAAAATTCTTGTCCTCCATTACAATTGCTATCTGCTCCACTTTTTTGAAACCACGGTAAATTAGACTTGGGCCACTGTAATCTTAATTATATCTTGAAATAGATGATGTTGGAAATATATTGAATAAACTCTTTTGGTGAGATTGCCTTTGCCTCTCAATTCAAACTCTATGTTCATATGCTTACATTATTTAAATTACAAAAGGCAGGCATCTGAAAAATGGGATGCTTTGTTGGGCAGTCATATTCATGAAAATTCATTCAATTGTGAGGAGGTCAAAAAAACAGGGGAGAAAAAAACTGCTTGCTGATCAAAACGTAACATAAGCTGCACCATTTCATTTAAACAACAAAATGTATAGACTGAAAAAAGACAGTTCTATATGATCTCAAAACTATGTTCTATGAATTCATAATGCTTTTAGCTGGAGAGCAGGTGTAACCCAACCTATTTACTTTCTTTATTTGAAGAAGACAGGAAATAGGGGCCATTCTAATGGGTGACACAAGCACTCTGCAAGAGGTGGCTGATGTGGAAGTGACAGATGAGAACAACACCATATCCAACATGTTGGTTTTTTCTCCAAACTTGTATCAAAGTGAAATGTTGACTCTGAATGTAACTAAAAACATGACCAAATTTTATCTTGTCTCAGTTGGCCTTGTGAGAAGCATGAAATAGCAGGTGATACAACTGGCAAGTTCAGCTGTGTCACATGCAAGGTGTGATGATAAAAGGGCATTGGTGACAGTAAGCACTTCCATGGGCTAAATGAAGGGCACTGTTTCACTCCCATGGCATTACTGCTCATTGATAAGGAATGTGTTTAACTAATACTTAGAGGAAGGGTACCAGAGCAGTGCTGCAGAATGTGACCAGGCCTTCCTGTACAGCAGCTGCATGAAGAGCCAGTGGACCCTTGAGAGCATGTTAAACTACTGGGATATATTTCATGAACTGCTTAATAAAAATTGTAAATAAATTAGCTGCTCCAACTGAATACGAAGTTTTCAGTCTACAGATGATATACTTAACCACAAACCAAACTATATTGAGCAAAGCTGTCCAATGTTATACCTCCAGTGAAGAGGTTTTCTTAATCTCTTCATGGAATCAACAGCATTAGCCAATTTTTGCATGTCTTCTTTCCTTCCTCCTTTCACTGAATTCCTTTAAAGACTGAAGTACACATTATTATATACTCTATATTTTCCTAACCAATCGCTAACTCTAACTTGTTCAGGTACTTTCACTCCCAGAGACACATCTCCCCGTTCAATCTTTATTATTATGCTTCCTTGCAGACCTTCAGTATTCTAAAATTGAAACAGCAACTGTTGTCTGGCCAACCCACTGACCAACTGGCAAAGGATATTATGTGGGAGGCCAAACCCCAAAATGTCACTGAGCCTAATCAGACACAAGACACTCAACTGTTCAACTCTTGCTACATTAAGACTCAAAGAAACCAGCCAGTGCTACTCAGATCAAAGCCAAAGACATTTTAAAACTGCGGATTTCTAAGCGCTCTTCTCTAATCTCAGAGCACAGTGCTAAGCATTAGATGAGACTACCCCTTGATCAGCCTGGCTAAAGGAAAATCTTCAGCATTTGCTGTTGTTCACCTCATTGCGTTAGACATCGGTGGCATTCACCCTTGCAAAAGGAGGTAGTGTCAGGCCCAAAATCATTGGGCAATGAAGAGCTCTGTGCTGGTGCAAGGGTGTCCCACCAGAATGTCACCAGGAGCAGCTGGCACATCTGGTCCTGCTTGTGAGGAGGTGGCAACCCTCTCAGCTGCACTGGTAAATCTAGTGTTGATGTGGCCTCTTTGAGTGACACTTGATTTGGATGAACTACCAGATAATGTCAGTAGCAATCATAGCTCCACCACAGTATTAAGGAGTAGAGGTCATTGTCATAAGAAAATTTTTAGGCATAACATGTGCCTTGATGAGATTTTGCCCACCCTGTTTAGAAATTATTTAGTTATGCTGGTATTCAAAAGGAAATTTTTATAATTGGTGGTACAAAATGGAAGTTCTCTTTCACTGTTGTTATATAAAAATCTTTCTATTTTATTATGTCTTCAAGTTTCACACCCGTTAATAGAAATATTTATGAGTTTGTTTAGAAATCAAGTAAGCATTTTAATTTTTATGAAATATATTTTTGAAAATATATTCCTGCAATTGGGCACCTTTAATCCTCTCTGCAATCAAATTTAGCTTTTGGCTTTTCAGAGGGCTTTTTATTTACACAATGACTATTCAAATAATGAAAATATTTGGATTTGCCACAAGAAACTAAGGAAGCAGAAGAAAGCGGTGGTTGATGTCAGCCTTGATGACAACAATCTCCACTATCTTCACAGCAGAAAAAGATCAGAAGAAAGTGAAGCACAATTCTATTTTTAACATCATGACTTTAAATTTGGGGATGAGTAATATTTTTCCATTTCTTGTTTATTCCTAGGGAGAATAAAGGGGAAGAAGAAAGCTAATGCATCTGTATCAGGGTCAATATGAAAAATGAAAAAATTAATTGCAAACCAATACAGAAGGTTTTTGAAAGACTTATTAAAGCGTGGATCCAGCTATTTCTTTGCTATATACTTAAGTACAAGTAACACAAATGTTGGTGGTGCACAACTAGAAACAGTCTGTTGAAAGACATTAAAAAATGTTAGTCCATCACAGACTGACAGACATCCTTGAGGTAAAACCAGAACTTCCAAGTATATGAATATAATGAAGAATTGTAAAATAATTTTCTTACGTTCTGTGAGTGTTCAATTTTCTGTCACAGAAGATTCCTGGAGCTCAGTAAGTATCTTTGCTCACTTTCAGAATTCTTTAGTGGGGAGAAATTCTAAATAATGATTAGAGCTGAAAGCTATCTCATCCATCTCTCTCCGTAAAATTCACAATCCTGATTCACCTATTGGAGCTACCTGTAAAGCTGATTTATGGAAATCCTTGAAGAGTCTGTCAGCACTTCACAGCATTGAAGTTGTAAGGGGGTTTCCATATTTTCTTCACTGTAGGCTGAAAAAGAAATCTGTTCAGTCCCCTAAAACCATAAACCTCCTACACCCCAATCAGCATTCACAAATAGAGGTTTCCTGCATGTAGAATAATCAGGCATTGACACAAATTCTACAGAGAGACCAGAAGATCTCCAGCATTCAAAATAGTCTCTCCTCTTCCTCCCATGGCAGCTTTTCCCTGTAGTTCTACACTCCAGAGCAAAGCCCATTTGAGCAAAAATAACCAGCCCAAATCACTGTATTATTACTACCACCCAATTAAAAAAAAATAAAAAAGAAAAAAAGAGCAACACAAAAAACAAATCCCTAACCCCATCTCTATTCAAAATCTACTCAGACACACAACTGACGATAATTTCCAAGACTGAGGAGATACTGGTTGTCTAAAAATATATATTGTAAAGAGTCTTTCTAAAGTTTTCAATGTCTTTATCAACAAGTTCCACCTAAATTTGCCTAAATAATAATGCACTGGAGCAAAGGCAGTGATTTCTTAAGGTATCCCTGTCCAGAAAAACACAGGCTGGTGAACATATGGTTCATTTTAAACACAGATGGAATTAAGCATGTGCTTCAGTTCTTTTCTGAGTCAGAAGTAAAAATTGAAGACCATAGCTATGTAATACTTTGCCATGTTACAGCACAATCAACTAAAACGTTGCCATCATATTCTTTCATATGATTTCAATATCCTGCTTGAGCAGAGGGGGTTGGATTAGATGACCTCCAGAGGTCCCTTCCAACCTCAACCATTCGGTGATGCTGTGAATAGTGTAGAGATGAAAGCATGCTATTTATATACTTATTCACAGTGTAAGCAATATAAACCATTCTCATTGTTTATGTAAATAGTAAAAAAAAATTACTAAAAGGCAAATGTGTCATTTGGATAATTCATTTTTCTTTATTGAGCTTTGATGAAAAACAGTCTATTTGAAATATTTCCAGCAACCATTTAAATTCCAAATGCTCAATACAAAAACTTGGTATCAGAGTTCAAACATATAAAGTTACATCTCATTATAATTTAATATTTAACAGCACTAATAATTTCTGATTTTTCATAATTACGTTTACAAAAATAATGTTACATTTATAAAATAAATCAGCTTTTCCCAATAAATTACAGTGGTGTTCTTATTCAAAAATGCAATATATCATACAAAATAGACAACAGCTTTTCATCAGATAAAATACCAAAGTTATTTTTTCTCCAGTACATTTTGGCAGTGTGTGAAAACATTTTATTTTACACTTGGTATGTAAAGTTCTCTGTGAAAAATAAACTAAGCTATTATGCACATGTCTTATTTAAGGCAAGGGTGGCCAGCTTGGAAACTAATCTTTATTTCTGGTTATATGTTTTTAGTCAGACCAATACTGCCATGTTTATGCAACTGACTTCATTTATCTGACCCAGTAAATTCATGCAGATCCACCCCGAGTCCAACACTCTTTCTATGACAATTACACAAAAGTGAGCCCAATACGTAAACTTTTGGGCTGCTCAGTATCTCTCATGCTTTCTTTAACATTATGTTTTACCGTAAAGCATTGGTGGCCAACTTGTAAAACCAGCACAGCCCAGATACCCTTAAAGTTAATGGCAAAACTTCAGTACCTTATTCTGTCATAAAAATTCATACTAAAAGGAACTTGTAAAAAGAGCAATGCATTGATAAAAAAACAAATAGTAAACAGCAAAAAGAAATAACCTAAAAAGCAAAAGGCAAACATTAAGAGTTACTGTATGCAGACTTTACAAAAACAACTACTTTAAAATAACAGAAACACAGTGTCTACCTGGTGGTAGGTGCATTCTCATTAAAGCCTTTCAAATGTTCAGGTCAGCTCAACATTTACTGTGTTGCATTTCATGCCTCGAAAAACGTATTTGAAGTATCATCCAGATTGTTTGAACAACTTTTGCAAGCCAAAGGAGTAACTACATCCCTGGATGTTGTGATTAATGAAGGTGTCTGGTTCAGGATGATCACCTTGAAGAATATCTGACTCCATTATGCTTTCTCTTTGCAATAGTTCAGCAAACTGCAATATTTTATTATCTCTTTTTTTGTCTGTTTCTCTCTTACATATCTTCCAGAAAGAAAGTGTACTTTAAAGTACTAAGGAAAAATCATTGCTGTCTGGAATAAATAAAATGTGCAAAGTGGTGATTTTCTTACGATGTTAGTATTGTATGAACAACATATCACTTCATATATAATAAAAGAATACTTTCACAAATTGTAACTGAGTAGTATAAATCCCCCAAGTGCGCATGTGTCCCAAGGTCTACTTCGTGCAAATTCATAGAGGGTCCAAATCCAGATGGGTTGTTATGGACTCCACACACAAAACTTATTTCGATCCCTGCAGACTGGAAGGGGAGGAAGAGGCAGAGAAAGGGGTTCATCACAGAAAACCAATTCATCCCACACCTCTGAAATCTCTTAAAAATTGAGAGGATGAGTATTTGGTATGCTGTCTTCTGGCTTGAAATACCATGGCTGAAATCAGGAACACCTGGAGCTGAACTCAGGCACATTTGCCACTGAAATTAGCAAGCCACACCTCTCCAAAAACAGAGCTAATACATTAACTTCAACTTCTCTGTAGGTGAATTTTAGTGTTTTCTGAAACATACATTCACCAGCCAGTTAGACAAATAAACACAATGGCTACTCTTACACTAGTAAATCACACATCACAAAATCTCTACTCCAGCCCTGAGGTCAAATGGCATGGTCTTAGTTAGACCTCATTGCAGTCAACCACTTCCTTGTGAGGGCAAGAGGAGGGGCAAGCACTGATCTCTCTCTGTGGTGACCAGTGACAGGACCTGAGGGAATGGCCTGAACTTCTGTCAGAGATTTAGGCTGGATATTAGAAAAAGGTTCTTCACCTGGAGGGAGTTTGGGCACTGGAACAGCTCTCCAGGGAAGTGGTCACAGCACTAAGCTGGGCAGAGTTAGTTCAAGAAGCATTTGGACAATGCTCTCAGGCACATGGTGTGATGTGCAGGGGATGGTGCTGTGCAGGGACAGCAGTGGGACTTGACGATCCTTGTGGGTCCCTTCCAACTCAGCTTATTCTGTGATTCTGTGATACTCTCTTTGCCCCTAAAGAGAAGGGCTGTATTCAAAGAATCTTGTGAAAAGTGTTCCCAGACTGGCCTAATTCCCAAAGTGTGCCCAGAACGATTTTGGGAGAGTACTAGTTAGTTCTGACCAAAAAGCCTACAAGTCCTTGTTTTAAATAACTAACTGCTTCAGCACTGGCCAATTGACTGATATAGACATTATTGTATATACAGATTTTAAAAAGTCCTCAAGCATATTCACCCAGGCAGGCCTTCTGCTTCACACAAACAGTTAAGCAGAGAGGATTCAATGCTTTTGTTGAAATTTTGCTTGAAAGAGATGGGCCTTTCAAATCAGGGGTTTTTTAAACATTTGTGTTTTTCTGTCTATTAAATAGGTTTTCCTTTTTTTTCAATTCATGTTTTTTTTTTTAAGCCTACTGTTCTACTATTAGTGGAATCTTGGCTTTTGCCTGATTAACCCACTTTTTCATGTCTACAATTCACAGCTAAACAAGTACTAACCAGTTCCATTACAATGAAAAAAATTATATACACCTCTAAAACAATAATATTAAGACAACAACTAAAACAGGAAATAAAAACATGAATCTGTGCAGTTATAAGATCTGAAAATAATATCAACCTCTATACATATTTGTCAGACTGCAGCATCCACAGTTACAGTTGTAAGCAGCAGTCAGAACAGCATTACTTTCCAAATAATGAGGTGTTTTAAGGAACACCCACAGTAGGGGCTGCTGAGGAAATAATTTCCTTTATCAACCTGAGATATTAAATGTGCAAGTGTTCTACCAATCTATCTAGTGCATGAGAAGAAAGGGAAGGAAGGGGAGGAAGGGAGAGAGGAAGGAAGGAAGGAAGGAAGGAAGGAAGGAAGGAAGGAAGGAAGGAAGGAAGGAAGGAAGGAAGGAAGGAAGGAAGGAAGGAAGGCAGAAATATTATCACAATGGTTTTTGTTTTAAAATAGATTGCTGTGCAATGACTGAAGCCTGATTTGCAGACATTTTGTATTCTTGCCCAGAGCCTTGTGGAGGTGAAGGTAATGGAGTTTCTGGAGTTGCTGAAAAAGAACATAGGAAGAATTACATATTTTTATAGCCTGGTCTACTCTGCATATGCATACTACTGCACTAAAAGGGAGTCCTGTTACATTTGGCACACTAGGGAAAAGGGATATTTTAATTATCAGAATTTTTAGTTTATTAAAGATTGTTCATGTTAAAAGAATGATACATCAGAATGGTGTTAATTTTTTAAAATTAAATTAAATTAAGGTCAAAGTCTCTTACTTAACACCATTTATATATACATTTATACACCATTTTTAATACACAATTATTTTAATTTAAGAATGGTGATGAAATAGCTCTATGAACACTGACAGGCCACCATTCTAATTACTATTTTAAATTAAACAGTGAAATGTTATGACAGAAGGCTAACTTGCAATTACTTACGTATCTGTTCTGTATGTACAGGAGCAGACATTGAACTTATGAGGACAGTTTGGCCAGTTAATGGATCTTGGGCTAAGTGAGGATGCATTGGATGATGCAGATGACTGGCATCATTAGAAGTACCTGTAAAAATAACATGAGCATATATCAATTCAAACGAGCATGTTGTTGCCAGTGACTTATACTGCAGTAATTACATCTCCACAGAGCAAATATTTTGATTGGCAATTTGAATAATTGCCTCTGGGTATTCATTAAACAATTTAACCAGACTTCAACCATATTAAGCACTGTGTTTGCTTTCACTGTTTTGACTGCAATAACAGTGTGTTTCATGAAATATTTGTAAGGATTCTTTCATTTGCCTAGGGAATTGTAGGACAACCCAGTAGTTACTGAGAAGTACATAGCAAAATCTGTCGTTGTAGGACTAAGTTAACGAGATGAACTGCCATGATCAGAAGGCTTTAGCTAACAATTACACAATCCAAAGCTCAGACAATGAGTCAGAGTGGTAGCTTAGATCAGGATTCTCTCAACATCCCAACATGCTAAATTCAACATTATAATACAGGACGGTAACTTTAAAAATTGTTAGCTTACCTCCCAGTAACATTTCCTGAAGCAAGCTGTCAATTTTAACAATTCCAAATAGTTTAACCAATTGTATCTGCTCAATCATTTGCCATGTGATGCTTTGGAGTGTAGGCAGTAGAAGAAGAAGTTCTCCAAATCTTCCTCTGGAGTCGTACTGACGGTCATTAATATAATCCTCTAAACTGATTTGGACTTGGAATCGCATATTCTTAATCTTCAGTGGATTGCTCAAGCCTTTTGCATCTTAAAAAATGACAAATACTTAAAAGTCAAGGCAGATTATGATTTGGGAGGAGCATCTTAATGTTCGTCATTTTATTCTTTTCCTTTCAGCTAGATAACATGAACAAATGCTACATTAACAAAAATTACTTTCAATACAATCACATGTAAAATAATTGAGAGATATTTTCATAAAAATACCTGGATCAAAAAACACAATTGCTTTCAAGCAAGCATATTCATTGTCGTCTATTTGAATTTCCTGGAAGGGACGAACTAATTCATCCAGAATCCGATTTGCCACTCGGCAGATCTCTACTTCAGTGCTGTTGCGATGAATTATGTAATTGTTGCCTTAGAGAGAAAGAATATCAACATGTGAATTAATAGAAACATTTTGATGTAATGTACTAGAGGAAGCCAATTTTCAAAAGTACATTTCATATTGCTTAATCAAGTTAATAATTTTTTTAAGTCATAACTCTCCTTTGCATCACACAAAACTTTTCTTTGCAAACAGAGTACATGTGCAAATTATAGCTGTCACCCAGTAACTAATCTGTACATGTAAGTAAGCCATACATACATATAAAGCTAGTGATTAGTCCAGAGGATGGAGGTTTTTATTTGAATGTACAAGTATGAAGCAAGTAGACCTTTATCTTTAAATAACAGATAAATATACTAGTGAATTGATCTTAAAATCTCTTCTTCCCTGATTAAAATAATATATCTCAAGCTGAATGACAAGGATTTTTCAATAGACAAGAGGAGACACTGGAAATGCTTCTTTTTATAATGGATGTTTCTGTTTTTCCTAATAAAATTTAGCAGCATCATAAATTTGTCAGTTAAGGTTTAATTTTACCTGGGGTATATTTGGTTTTTTTGGTTGTTTATTTATTTATTTTTTAAATTTTAAATATCCATTTGGAGAAATCTCCACTATGGCATCTTAGTTCACCTTCTGGAGAACACTAGGAATATCATGGGGCTTTCAGAAATCACCAGGCAGTTTTTGAAGGAAAAATTGATAATTATATCACAAAAGATCCATGTCAAAATGACTCATAAACTTTACAGATACCTGCCTCCAAGTATCAAAAATAAGCCTTGAAGCCTCAAATTATTTCTTATTTTGCTATATATGCCAATGCTTGTAATACTAAATATAATTTTCATACTATTATTTTATCATTATTTTCCTTATTAGCTACTAATCCAAATAAAACTTCAATTTTGTTAAAATTTCTATTAATTTTGTTAGTGAAACTGTATCTAGGAAAAAACTACCTTAAGAAAGCCATCTGTATAGCTTTTATCTTGAAAGGATTGATGGTGAGAGAAATACTTTCAGACCAGGCCCGTCTTGTCCTTTGAATGTTTTAATATGTGTAAAAAAAAAATTAAAGCTGATTTAGAGCTATGAAAACGGAGGCCCAAAGAGGAAGGAGAACAAGCAGTAGAAAATATCCTTGTGCCACACCACCAGTGAGGAGACAAGTCTGAGTCCATCTTCCACATATAATCTTGCCTCACATCCTCTCCAAGATGACCTACAGACTTTCTCACAAGCAGCCCCAGTGCTGACCATGTCTAATGAGACCATTTTTGGCAGAGTGGCACACTTCAGAGTGGCAGAACACTGTGTCAAACAAGGCTAACAAATGCTTCATCATGTCACTCTCCACACAGGCACACATCTCACCTGGCAGCTGGACCTCTTTGTTGCACGAACTGGATGGAAGATATGCTTCCACCACGTGACAACATCCTCTTCCCTGACAGCCTTGTTCTCTTTATAGAACCCAGCATAGGAGCCATTTCAGTTGACCAAGAACAGGCTCCTGCAGATGTGCCTTGGCACTGTGCCATGGAGTCACCCGTCTGCCACGTGGCAGGGACAGCACACATGATGTGTATGTGATGGCCATGTGGCAACTGTCATGGCAGCAGCGAGAGGACTCCTGGGAAAGCGAGTTGCAGGGAACAGTCTATCTAATATTTTAGTCAGTAGAATCTTCTCTGAGTCTGAAGGTCTTTTGAGAAAGCTCCAGATAAATGGTTTCCACAAAGATGGAAGGATAGTACATGTGCAACAGGCTGGCTGCTCGTTTCCCAAGCAAAGGGGTTTTCATAATGTTTTTGTGGTGGTGTCATTTCGTTCTGTTTTTTTATGGGACAAAGGTGCAGAAGGGATGATAATGTAAGGAGAAAATTGCTAGGAACTCCCTTAAATTTTGGTTTCTGGTATCTAATAGACCTTTAGCTATATTAACCCACATGAAACCATCCACCTGCTTTTGCTAGAACAGGCATGTGACATTATGTCATTAATAGCTATTTAGCATGCACAGAATGCATTGCTTTGATTGTGCCAGAACAGTTGTCCCACTTAAGTGATTACATCGTTGCTAATGTTCTATAACATCATCGTTAGTAAGTAAACCAAAACCAATATTTACCTAAAAGTAAAATGTCCTTATATGCCATGGATCGTTTTGCTGCTCCAAGCAACAGGTGCTCCCCAGCATGCGCTCTTAGCAGGGCAACCTCATGAAAAAGACAGCAGACTCATTAGATGATGAAACAGTAAGTTTCAGTAACAGCAAAAGAAAAGAGGATTCATATTACTGTGTATTAAGTACTTGTTTAAGACTGTTAAGATTCCAGTGTAAAATGTTAAATGAATGTAAAAGTCTTAACACCATGAAAACAGCACTCTCTAATTAAATTGTCATCCTCTGTCACTTCTAGCATTCTGTCTAGATTTTAAACACCAGGCTCTGCAAAATACTTCTGAATAAACACACTACCTGCATTTATTTCCTAGGGTGCATTCCCTTTCTCTGGCATTTTTAGCTGACACGAAAGACTCCAGTGGGCTGGAATGAACAGTTAAAGTAAATTTGGTTCTATCAGTGTTTCATTTTTCTCACCTCGAACCAAAAATTTATGTGGCACTTAAAAGAGCTTTTTCCCAACAAAGCCAGATATGCTAAAGTAGCCACTATTGCCCACTAAGAGGAATCCCAATTTGTACTGGAAAGATTAGTTTTTTCTCTGTCACCTATTTTACTTTCCTCTGGTTTTAACGTGTGCTTGAAACTTCAGCAACGGCTTTTATTTCCTCAAGGAACTCATCTCTTGACAAATAATTTTAATCCAAGCCAGTATTTTAGGAGTGATGTAAAGGTACACAGCACCTGGGTAATACTTATCTGTTAAGACTTTTCAGGTTCTCAGTAGAATTAACTTAGCTGCTCTGGCCTCCTCTATGGTTTGTAAATCAGGCTGACTCCCAGATCAGGAATCATTTTTTCACAATCAGATGGATTACTTTATAACTGAATGCACAATGGCACTTATAAACTGGCTATCACAAATGGAAAAGTGGCATTTTTTTATCTCACAACATCTTTGTCCCTACTTTTCTAAGCTACTTAAGTTTTCAGAGTATTTCCCAACATGTGCTCTTCAAGAACTGCAGGTGTATTTTCAGACTATTATTCTAAGCTGATATTCTATTTTTTAAATGCAGACAGGAACATTATAAGGACATCTGATACTTTCTCTTCTCCTTCATGCCATCTTAACAATAAAAGCAGCAATATTTTTTTGCTTGCTTTTGTTGCCCTTGTTGTCAATGCATTTGAAATTCTCTTTCACATTAACAGTTTTAACTTATTCCACTATGTTGAGCCTGTGCACATATGTGCTCCATGCGCCTGCAAAGATTTCATTAAACTCCTGGACTGGGGGGGGAGTCTCCTATGGCCTGAAACACATCCATACTCCTGAGGAAGAATATAAGAGGGAATGACTCAGTTCAAAACCAAGGATGATCTAACACTTTTTTTGCAGGATTTTGTTAAAAACTGAGATACTGAAGAGGCAAAATGAAGGATTTACACAATTCCAGTTCCCAGAGTGATTTCCAAGATGAATCAGATTTTGGGGTGGAATCAAGAGATTCCAAGCAATGAATTACCCTCCTGCTGAGGCTGCTTGTCAGAGAACTGCTCACCACAATGTGGAGATACTGGTTCTGGGTTTGCCAGCACAACCTACTCTGAAAGCCAGTGATATATTATGATATATTACAGATGTGATGATAGATCAGACCTCTATCATAAAAACCTTAGGAATTTTCAAGATTTGATGTTTTTTCCCCTTTGTTGATTACATATGATATAATTTCAGTACATTGTATTGGCTGCAAGATTATTTGCTATGGATTGATATCAGTATGTTTGTAATTTGTTTGAGATTCTAATGGCTTTTGGTTTTCACAAGTAGAGAAGACCTGCATCAAATTATAAACCATATCATAATGAAAGGTGAACATGAAACAAATGCTTCTTAAGGTCAGAAAAATGTTCTTCTTCCAAAAGACTACAGAAAGAACAAAACACTTAAAGACGTGCTGGTTTGCTTCGTCTTTATGTTAATGTATTTTCTGTGGTGGTGGTGTTATTTTAAAACTTACAAAAAAAGAAATAAAAGTGTGGGTCTAGTACACAGCTCTATTTGATCAGACAAATAAGAATGAGTGCTTTATCATGACATTTAAATATCACAGGACTAACAGTGCAGTAATTAGAGTTTTCTCTTTGTTGTCCTCTTATACCTGGTCATCCAGTGGTAATTCACAGAAGCCTGGAATATATTTAGCCCATTCCACCAGGACCAAAAGTTGTTGCTTCATAGATTCACAGACATCACTAACACCAGCAATTTTCTTAACATTTATATCCGTGCTAGCACCAGGACTGGAGATTGAGATCTGGCCATAATGAGAGAAAAAATGAATAACGTTAAATTTTGTATAATTTCATTATCACTGGCTAACAGCACATTTAAGAAAAAAATCACAACAGTAATCACAGATACTCTTGATAAATTCCTTGACCGTATGGACCATTACCCTGCATGTAAATTATAATTTTTTATTTCTCATTATTACCAGTGTGCATTGCTGTATATTAAAACTTTAATTAATCATATCATGATGCAATATCTTCTCATTCCAAAATACTATTTTTAAATAAAGTAGAGCTCTTATTATCTATAGAAGGGAGGTGGTTTCTTTTTTTGGGTTTTTTTTTGGTTTTTTTTGTTGTTTTGTTTTTGGTTTTTTTTCTTTAAAGTGGTTGACATTTACTTCATTTCAGAAAAAAAGAAGAGCTCATAGCGGCATGCCGTAATATTAAGGGATAGCAATATTAAGAGAAAGAGAGTGATAAAGGGGTAACATGTTCTTTTAGTGAAAAGATAAGTATCATTAACTTTAGAAGGTAAAACAGGGTGGCTTTAGTGCCTGGAGGAGAATGGTTTGTAATGATGAATGATTTGTAATGAGTGGTATAGGCAGAGGCCTGAGACATTTAGAGGAAATGTAAAGGATATGAGTGTGCATTAGACCACCTGCAGTGAACAGTGTTCTGTGAAATAGCAAGAGAGCAATATCTTTCTGGGCCTGAAGCTGGGGCACTTCTACTGAGCCAAATCCTGAAATTCCTAATGACTTTTCAAGGAAAAGAACAAAACCAGGCTTTCTCTTAAGACAGGCCGGAAAGCCAACTTAAGATGAACCAAAACCTGAGAAGTTAAGGTCATTTTATGGTTGCTATCATAGCAGGGAAGCAAAAGAAAAAGGAAGCAAAAAAGGGGAGGAAAAAAAAAAAAGGACAGAAAATGAAAAAGAGAAAGAAAAAATATGAACAGAAGAAGGAGAAGGAGAAGGAGGAGAAGGAGAAGGAGAAGGAGAAGGAGAAGGAGAAGGAGAAGGAGGAGAAGGAGAAGGAGAAGGAGAAGGAGAAGGAGAAGGAGAAGGAGAAGGAGAAGGAGAAGGAGAAGGAGAAGGAGAAGGAGAAGGAGAAGGAGAAGGAGAAAGAAGGAGAAGGAGAAGGAGAGAAAAAGATCACTGTACAAGGCCTATGAAACTGACTTTCCCTTTATGTTTTATTACCAAAAGCATACTCAAGAAATTATGTAGTGTGATTATCTTCCTCAGGAAAAGAAATTAATTGTTTGGTCTTCCAGTACCATGTTCCTACACATCTCAGGACGGTGACAGTTATTTAGGTTTACTCCTACCAGCTCCTCTTCATTCATACATCCATGTTAAACCCCACAGTGGGATCTATGGTGAAATCCCTTATCCTTGGGTAGTCAAAAGGAGCTGCACTTCTGAACTAAAACTCTGTGCTTCCTACATAGTTCAGTAGTGTAAAACACTGAAAAGAGCTTAGCTATTAATGTCAGTTAACCCAGCTGAACATTAGATCTCAGGCAAATACAGAAGCTAGGTAGGTGAAAAATTCCTCAGACACATAATTCAAAGGCTATCATGCAGGAAAAAGGTTAGAGGTATTGCCTCTGTCGACAGAGGATGTGTGAAATCCATGCTGTAATAATGAGTCCATTTCTGGCATGTCCTCTACAAAAACGAGGTTGAAAATACTGAATATCATTCAGGTGAGACCTACCAGAGTGATTCAGTCTAGAAAACCTCCAGTACAGAAAGAGAGTAAAGAAATTCAATAAATTTCAAAATTTTCTAGAAGAGTAAAAAGAGTTTTGATCATGACTCAAAAATACAAAGTGATTTCTGATAGCAGATTGCACTTCGATTTACCTGAAAAGGATACCACCATGTACCAACTAGAAGATAATACAAGAAGGTAAAGAAGAGGTAGATTGTTAGATATACTGACTCATGTAGTTAATAAATTATCCTTCCCTTAATATATTTTAATCAAAGCTCTGGATTTTTATGAATTACATCTTACATTACAAACTACAGTCTCCATGCTGAAATTACTTGGTGAACTTCTGCTGGGGATTCATGCGATGACTCCCATGGAGTTCATTATGAGCACCTAGTATAGCATCTCTTGACATGGATATGAAGCTATGAACTTTTCAATTTCTATTTCTCTACAGCTTTAACCTGCCTCTCATTTATGGGGTGCAACACAGAAGTCACTGATAGAATCATAGACTAGTACAGGTTAGGAAGAACCTTGAAAGATCATCTTATCCAATCCTTTGTGGGAAAGGAATCCTAGATTAGATTATCTAGCATCCTGTCCAATCACATCTTGAAAATCTTCAGTGATGAGGACTCCACCACATCACTGGAAAGGTTGCTCCATTAATTGGTTGTTCTCACTGTAAAAAACCTCTTTCTTATATTGACATGAAAACTTTTCCAGTGTAACTTGCACTCATTAATGACTTGATGAACATGCCAATATAACACTATATCCCAACTGTTCTAAAAACCTTCAGGGACAGATGCTTTTACTCATAGGAGAGTCCAGCATGGCCTTTTCATATTTACATAATCCTGGAAGCCTCTCCCAGGTCCGTAGGAGAAAAATTGTACTTAGACAATTCCCCCTGTGAGGGATCTTAAGGCACAAAATAACTAATTTTCTATATTTAACATGAACATTTCAAAAGGGATGCATGCCACCTTTTCCTCATTTCACAGCTGAGGTACTTGTATAATGATTTGGGACACTACCACCTCCTCTAAGTCTCTTCTCAGGACTGAATTCATTCTACAGATCTATTTGATTGAGGCAGAAACAAGTACTTTAAAGACTTTGCTTTAAAGAATTTGCTTTTCCATCATATTAATGGAGACTCTTGGACTTAGAAGCCAAGATTGCATCTTCATATAAGCTTGATATAGTGGAAGCAATTCTATTCTACTAAAACATACCAAATAGTAAGTACAATAAATTTGTGTACATACAAAGGTGATGTTTTAGGCCAAGAACCTACTCTTTGAAAAGAACTTTGTGCTACAAACAGCTGAGGATGTGATTGTGTTCACAACAGTTCTTATTCTTGAATAGCATATACCAGTTGGAAATGATTAAGGAGTATTATAAAAAAGCACAATAAGCAAGTTCAAAAAATTACTAAGGAGATAAAAATAGCTATATTTTTCATACTGTATAGGTATGAAAGGTAGGAAGGTACATTATATTCATCTAGTCTGCCCAGACATACAATATGTGCCAAAGACCATCACCCGGTAATTCCTGCATCAATTCTTTACAGACAGTTCCAGCCTAAGAAAGATGCTGATAAAGGATGAGATTACAAAACATTTGGGGATGTATAAATCAGTCAGCATGAAATCATAAAGGTGGCAGTTAAATTCTAAGCAAGTTAGTAAGAGGTGCAAGAATGCAGAATCAATGACCATGATTTATCTGAGGTGCAGAAAAGGACTGGAGACTGCTCCACTCAGCAATTGATTGGATAGGAAAAAAAAAAAAAAAAAGAGAAAATGAAGTTCAGATGAGACAAAGAAAATTTAAAAGCAAGATGTGAATAGATTCTGCAGTTGGAACACTTCTGTTTGCCTTACTTATAATGTCTAAGGATATTAAAAATGGGATTTTCAAAAGAATGTAAGGAAATGAGTGTCCACACCCCCTTGAATGTAATGGCTTTGGACAAATTTTGCTGTGTTTCATGGGAAAGCCATCTTCAAGGATAGATAGATGCCACCAGCTGCCAAAGACAGCAACTGATTTAAAAGCAGTAAGAACCATAAACCTTTATTAAGAAAGGTGCCTAAGACATATTGTCCAGGACAAAGTAGAATTTTTTTATTGACTTTGCTTCAAGGATGTATTCTATTACCTCTTCTTTCATTGTGAAGAGGAAGCTGTGTGCATTTTGGAAGTAGAAAAAAGTAATCTCAATAATTACATTCAATACAATAAGAAACTGAAAAGTATTTAATTTTAGCAAAAGTGGTCTTAAAGTCACTAAATAATTTTGTGATAGATGTCAGTACCTGACGAGACAGTGTCTCAGCTTGTGACAACGTGCTAATAGAGGGACTGTTGCAGCCATCAAAAGTGTTTCTTCTTGTACTTATCCTGTCCCGTTCATTTTGTACAGCTGGAAAAGAATAATCATCTCATTTATTGACTTGTAAACACTGGCACACAGTATAATTTCAGAACTTTACTAGATTTCAAAAGATAACTGTAAGAACTGGAAGGCATGACATTCAAAGAATGTCATATGCTTTTAAGTCTGAGTAATGTAGAAGGATGATAATACATGTTAATGATCTCTATCGGTACACTTGCTTGTAAAAAGCATGTATAACTAATTATACGCAGATACTGAATAATTAAGCTTTTTTCACTGGCTTAATTACAGTAAAACCTCTTTCTTCTTTTGAACTTGAACACATGGTCACAATTTCAACCAATTTTATAAGTTAGGCTTTATGATAACAGCAGAAATTGACATCTCCAGACTGCCAAATGGGTCAAGTGGTATAGCATCACCTCTGAAAAAATATCTGTCAGAGGAAGTATGAAGGCCCTACTCATGCTCTACTGTAGGAAACCCTTAAAGGAATGAATAATGAATTTAATCCACTAGTAAGATAATTTTGAAACTTGAATCTCATGCTCCTTCTCAAGCCAGTTTATGGAACATTAACTAAGTTAAAGAAAAAAAACACCCAAAAAACAATGCACCAAAAAAGTTTCAGCACAATAAATTCAGTAAGTTTTGTCTCATGGGGTCCAAAAAAAGGTATTTGAAAGGCCTTTGGATAAGGAATCTGTAATCAGCACATGCAAGGCTTATGAAGCAACAAAGCATACTTTTGAAATAAAGGAAGAAGATAAAATAAAAACTATCAGTCAAATCTTTCTAAACCTATATCATGTCCAACATTAGGCCAAGGAAAATAAAAAAGGGGAAAAAAAGGAATTGTGCTTGTCAAAATCTTTTTATTGCACAAGGAATCTCATTGTCTTTTAAGAGCAGCAGCTTTATTTCCAAAGATACATTTGCTATTTTGTGGGAAACAATCTACATTACAGAATTTAGGGGTAGTACAAGAGGTGTCTATAAAAAAAAAAAATTCTATGCATTGAGTAGGTTCAGGGTTTCTCTGAAAAATGCACACAGTTTATTCCAGAGGTGTACTAAGTTTTTGCAAGGACACTTACTGATGGGCCTTTTATTAAGGTCACAGTAAGAAATCTTGTGTGGTGATAAACACACAGTGTTATACGCTCATGCAGACAGGAAAGAGAAAACATAACCTTTTGTAAAAGAATGCTGAAACAAACATCCACTGAATCTCAGCGGCTTAAGTGCTACATAGATAATTAAAATAATTTCAGCACTGATTAGTATTACAAAAATAATAAGGTATTCTGACAATACTCCACAAGTGAAAGCCTCTGGTGGAGCACACTGAAAACCACAGGTGGATGATTCAATTTTCTTCTACATACACAAAATTTTGGATTATTAGACTAGACTACAGGGCCTTTTTGTCAATTCAAGCTAAAATTGCCTTAAACAGAGATTCCATGAGGAGGGTGGTATATTTGCTCAAAGAGGACTTGTAAAGCTTTTCCCAGCTGAAGCGTTTCTTATCTTTGTCCTTAAGAAAAAAGATTTGCTAGAAACAACATGAGAAACTACCCTAGACTCTATGCTACACTTACTATGAGACATGCCCTGACCATGTAGAAAGGTATATAACAAACCAAAAGCAGTGCTGAAAGTTTTAGATGCAGTGGGATCAGAGTAGGGCAGAGTGGTGTTAAGTAGGTTATAAGTTTTGTGCCATGCACCAGGCTGCATTAGCATCTTGAAGGGAATGAACATTTCTCTGTTTTGGGCTCATGAAAGATGCTGGAAAACTAGGCAGTGTTCAGGAGAGGGCTATGGAGATGTGATCCACGAGATGCTCAAGGTGAAGCAGAGACAGGCATCTTTGTTATGTGGAAAAGAGAGGAACAACATGGATGTGAGGGTCTTCATTTCTATAGCGTACAGAAAATGCAGCCAGAGTCTTCTTAGATGCATAATGAAAAGACACAATGGACACTACCCTAACTGCAGGAAGATATATTCCAACCACTTATAAGCAAAAAACTTTCCCAGTGAGGGTGGTCAAGTACTGGAAGAGCTTGCTGAGCAAGAGGTTGTCGAATCACTCCTCTTAGGGACTGTGTAAATCTGTCTGGACCAAGCAACCTGACTGAACCTAGATGTCAGCCTTGCTTTAAATGGGGACTGAACTAGATGAATTCCAGATGTCCCCTCTGAGATAAACTATTCTTTAATTCCAGGTTTTGAAAGTCTGTAAAGCTCTGCTATTTGCAAAACTTCTAGGGCTGCTGTGGATACACAGGCCTTCCCTTTTCTTCACGTCAGATTGATAACATATACGCAATATGTTACTGATTTAATGGCTCAGATTCCAAAAGGCTAAACTGTGTTAAAGGAGAATTAGCAAACCTATTTCATACCCTCTGTAATGCTGTTTAGAATATCCCCATCCAGCTTCAAGGAGAAAAATTCATTTTATCTCATACTAATAACTTGATCACTAGCAAAGCACTACTACAGTACAGATACTTAAGAGCATAAAGAAAAAGCTTCCTTTTTACAGGCTAAAAGAATGACAGCTGCATTGCAAGAGAACTGAGCACTAACATTTCAGATTGGCCTGCAGGCAGATGCTCTGTGCTCCAAAAAAAAAGGTAGCAAAGTTTGTGACAAACCACTCTTAAGTGTGTATTTGAAATGGATAAGGACATCTTTTGTCTCTAGATCCTTGAAACAACAGCCCCAACAACTAAAAAAAAAACCCTCCAATATTTGCACTGCCCTTCTTTCCCTCTTGCTCTGCTCTTGTGGTCATCTGGTCCTCCCACCTTGACAGGAGAATCACTGTGACACACATTTCTCATATCTGTCAGTGAGATGAATAAGTAACAATTTTCCTATATTAGCCCTAAGGAAATTTTTTTTTTTGTTAATTTATGTGGACACTCCACTGACAGCTACCACTAT
Source organism: Entomyzon cyanotis (assembly GCA_024500445.1). Taxonomy (NCBI): domain Eukaryota; kingdom Metazoa; phylum Chordata; class Aves; order Passeriformes; family Meliphagidae; genus Entomyzon; species Entomyzon cyanotis. The sequence continues at coordinate 15,585,558 of JAKEPQ010001005.1, forward strand.
GCTTCTCACTACTTTTTCACTCAACTTTACAGTCCTTCCTCTGGCTTAAATGCTTCATACATTTAAATTTAAGAGAAGAACCAGTAAATTTGCACTGTCATTACTTAGGGAAGAAAAAAAATGCCTGATGATAGAAATTTTATTACTCAGATTGGTTAGCATTTTAAGTAAAATCTCATGGTTTGAAATATTCCAGCATATGGCTCGACATGTAGAAATCAATGAATTTTGGTGCCAGAATTCATGAATTAAACAGTTGCAAATTCACTTTAAATCCATGCACTTCCTAATGTTCAAAGTGTTACAGCTGCTTACCCGCTTGAAAGTTAGAAGATGCACATTTCACCTCAATATAAAAGCATGTCCCCATTATGAAGGCATTGTAGCAGACTTTCCAATGGTTTATTCTGCTGGAGTTTTTTAGAATTTTCATTATATTTCAAAGCTAATTCAGATTTTTTTTCTCTTTGTATATCAAATAATAAACAACTCCATTACCTTCCTTTTTCATTCCTGCTCGAAAACATTTTTTTAAACGACAATATCTGCATTGATTCCTTTTGTCCTTGTCAACAATACATTGTCGGTTGAATCTATCAGAGACAAGAAAAGGTAAAAGTATAAAGCATTAATAAAATAGCACCCTGATGACAAAGAAGAAAATTAACTAATCTGTCAGAATAATGTCTATAATCATAAACTCTCTTCATCAGTTGCATTGATTATTTTTCTTTATTAATCAGTTTTGAGAGGTGTTTCATACCTGCTCATTTTCCAGGAATATATGTGTGTATATAAACACATGTATGCATTGGAATACGCAAGTGTGGAAAATTTTGTAGTTTTGTACATCATTTACACCTCAACTAATTTGTGAGGTATGTCAGTAACTGGTTGCATCAAATGGCAGTGAAAGAAAAGAAAAATAGAGCTGCAAATAGAAAAAGGACAATCAAGGAAAAAACCAAACTGTTGCTGGCATGGAGGAGCTCCTTAGCTGCAAAACTGTAACCCTTGTCTGACAATATTTACTCCTTCTGGGAGATAACAATGAACAAGCTGCACATTTTATCACTACAGGTGGCAACCTAAACAGGAAACGAGAGGAACCAACACAACGAAATAAAGACATGAGGAAACACACAGAGTATGATACTGCAAGAAGGCATACCCAGGCTATTATGCATATCTACAGGTGTGCCTAAAGGGAATGCACATGAGCCATTTGCACCTCTCCTTGTCTAAGTCTGCCTTTTTTTCTTGGCATGTGTTCGATAAACAGACCTACCTTTTGCAGAGCTCTTCCTGAAATCACTTATGTCAGCTCTTGACACACCACTTCAGAGGTCTGTCTGTGTGCTATGTCTTTAAGGGAGAGATTTCCTTGTAAGAGTATTACGCAACCAAGGAAGAGTGTAGGAAACAACACTTCCAGTAACAAGCCATTCTTATAAAAGTTTTCTTGTCACCTCATGAAATGGCACAAGGAGACAGCGAATGGGGGCTACAGTCAGTTCACCACACATTATCTCTGCTGCTGCTTCCTCCCCAAGGGGAAGACTCCTCACACTCTTCATCTGCTCCAGTGGCAGGTCCCTTGCAACACAGACAGTTCTCCATTGACTTCTCCAGTGTTAGTCCTTCCCATGGGCTTAGCTCTTCATGAACTGCTCCAGCATGAGTGCTTTCCACAGGGTGCAGTCCTTTAGGATCAGGCTGCTCCAGCAATGGGTCCCCTGTGGGGTCATTAGTCCTGTCAGAAAACCTGCTCTAATGTGCGCTCCTCCTTCCATGGGGCCACAGGTCTGGCCAGGAGCCTGCTGCTGCAGACTCTTCCCACAGGGTCACAGCCTTCTTTCAGGCATTCCCCTTCTCTAGCAGGGGGTCCTCCACAGGCTACAGGTGAATTTCCTTGTGTTTCATGGGGACAGCTGCTTCACCATGGCCTGTACCACGGCCTGCAGGAGAATCCTTGCTCCAGCACTTGGAGCATCTCCCCCCGCTCCTTGTCCACTGACCTCGGTGTCTGCAGAGCTGTTCCTCTTATACTTCTCACTCTTCTCTGCCTAAAATTTGCTTCTCCACAATAATTATTTTCTCTTCTAAAATACATTATCCTAGAGACACTACCACCATCACTGAAAGGCTCAGCTTTGGCCATCTTCAAGCCGGCTGGCATTGGCTTCACCAGAAACAGGGGACACTTCTGACAGCTTCTCACAGAATCCACTTTTGTAGCCCAATCACTATCAAAATCTTGGCATGAAAACCCAATATACCCCTTCAGTGATTCATCTAAACTCTCTGAGTTTTCTGTATAGTCTGTGCATGGCTCAAAATGGACAGTTTATGGCCCTGTACAGATAATTTCATCAAACATGGTGCAGTGTGATATTTTGGGCACCATTCAGAAATTAACATATTGCCATTCAGACTGACAGCAGAGAAATGGCCACTCGAAAGAACTGTGTGTTGCAACAAGTGTGAATATGTGCAGATATGTATGTACTGCCCTCAAAACAAGACTCATAAATCTTAGACTTTTTATTCAGAAAAAACCTTCATAAGGAAAGAATTTTTAGAAAACAGTTAGGAATTACAGCTTTCATGTTGCAGTGAATATATGAGCATTTTTCCTTTTTTTTTCAGGAGATAACCTTTGTTATCATAAATAAAAGAGTAAAACAGTAAGTGATGTAATGATATCAACAAAATCAACAAGCACTGGAATATAGTTTCTGGAATGTGTAATATCAAGTAGCGTTCCTTAATAAAAAGCTGAAAATACCCTGACATAGTTTGAAATGTCTGATAAGGTCTGAATATAATTTTTGCTTAAATCCATTAATTTAGTACCTCTAAATGAACATTTGAAATACCTGCATGAATAGACGTGGTTTTTCCTTATGCTACGTCTGAAAAATCCCTTGCATCCATCACAGCTGGAAGCACCATAATGTTTTCCAGTCGCTCGGTCTCCACATATTGCACAGAGACTACTGACCCCGTTGTCAGCAGCATTCATGTTGACAGCCTCTCCTGAACTGTCTGACAAGAGACAAGAACATACATAGTTATAGACAAGGCTTCCGACAGCCACCCCATGAGCAAGTTGTACCTAAATAGAGGCTTTTTCTGGCCTTTTCTCTTTTAATTGCCACTTACGATTTATATAGCATGACTTACCTGATTACATCTGGCTCTTACTCACATGAACACTTTCAAAGTGACAGTGATGTTAAAAGAATTTATGAAGTTCATAACAACAAATAATTGTTTTCTAAACTCTTTCCAGCTGAAGGGTTAAAAATTAAAGTGCAATTCTGCATGTACAATTACACATACATTCCTGCTAACATGGAGAGGAACTTAGGCACAAAGCAGTATTAACTGGCAAAGATCTCATGTATTAGTTCTCATACAAGCTGGCAATTGCTGGCAACTCTAATACAAAGGTTTGTGACATTAAACAATGAAACAAAAAAGAGGGTTTTCGCAAAAACTAATTAATAAAAACCAAAAAAAACCCACATGCTAGGAGCACTGTCTGTTATTTCCTTGAAGATATTTTTGACAGGAACACTAGGCAGACTTTCCTTGCACAGAATATTAGCTAAGTGATTAACAATTAGTCACTGGATATGGTAAACACTACTGAATAAATTCACCTGAAATCAAACCAGACATATTTATTCTTTGAGTCACAATGTAACATTGTATGCTAATCATACATGTTCAAAGAAACAATTGCAAAATAGTTTTTCTGTTTTACTTCTGGTTTAAATGAATGGAAAATACACCCTAAGCATTTGTAGCTGTTTTGTCCAGGAGTGGAAAGAGTGCTACATTAATTAGATACGCAAACATGGATCCAAAAGTCAAGTACATGAGTTCATAAACAGTGCACAGGATGAACAGTAAAACTTGCTATTGATATATACTATTACTTATATTGTATAGATCCAACTGAAATGTATAACACAAATCCATTATAAAATTTCTGTTGTGTCCCACAGAGCTTAAAAGTTAAACAGAATTCTTTAGATATAGAGAGAATCAACCTTTCTGTTTTGCTTTACAGAGCTGCAATTGCAAGGAATTACATTAAAAATTATTAAATAAAATGAAACCTTACAAGTAAGAATTCAGTTCTGTAAAGATTTTATTTTAAAATTAGGATTGTTATGACTGGAAAATTATTTTTAAACTAGGGTACGGACTTGCTTTAGAAAAATAGAATACCTTTCTTTTCAAGTTTTGTAACTTTGCATCATACAGCAGAATAATTAAAAATACAATATTTAAATGTTATGATGAAATATTTCACAGCAATATAAGTTGTGCATATACATAAGGACATACTTATTTTCCTTGATATTATTCTGAAACAATTGGAAATTGACCTGATATTGAAAAATTCTTCAATTTCAACAGATCTGTGTAATCTGCCTGAATGTGGGTTGTTAAACTTCTCTAAATGTTCCTAATTAATTTAGACAGCTCCAAAAGATACCTAGGAAGGTTCGTAAGGGGCAGCTTTCAGTTCCAGACTAGCACTGTAACAAGACAATGGTTTTACAAAAGTTGTAAGAAAATACTTAAGCTAAACTCAAAACAAACTCTAAACAGAAAAAGGCTGCACCTGATAACTAATGATTATCAAGCTAATCACTTACAGTGAATAATTTAACCAGCTCTATCACCAACACATAAGGCAACCAAGCACAACCTCTCCATCTGCTTTCCCATTTTATTTAACATTAACAGATCCAGAAGGGTGCTATTCAGCAAAAAACAAGTGACCAGTGAAATACCCATATTAGAACAAAAAGCAGAGAAATCATCTAAAAGTCATATAATCATTATCAACTGCTGCAAATTCATTTACGGCATAAAGTTCTGGTTTTTCTTCCTAAATCAATAACCACATCTACCATTCTGTTTACTAAGCTTGCTGTAATGTAACATCAGAAATTCTGATAAAACTTAAAGCCCAACAATAAAAACTTAATTAGGTTCTATACGGCAGGAATATGTGAAAACACAGCTGCTAAATATTTTTCTTGAAGATCTCTACATGTTGGTCCTTCCTTTTAAAAATACATACTACTACAGATCTATAAATCATACTTTAAGATACAATACACCCATATTTTTAGTGTATTAGAAGATTTGGAAGGCCATTTGTGAGCAGTTTAATTTGATACTTTTATTCACTTTTTTATTTTTTTGGTCAGTGCTCAATGATGACAGAATGAAATGGTATGCTTTCTATTTGAAGCATAAATTACTGATACAACTTCTCAAAAACTGCATATAAAAAAGTCTACCTAAAGTGCTACATTAGCCAAATGCAAATACTTTTTCTCAGCTAAACATTATCCTCTGGAAGGCCAGTATGATTCTTTTTAAATCACTTTTGCTTATATGTACACTTCGGTAGAAAGGCTAGATTAACACTTAAATAAAACAAATACTAGTCCAACAATTAGAAAATAGGCATCAAGAAACAGTAGCTAAATTCTTTCACAAACCTCTGGATAATTTTGTCCTTTCCTTCTGAAAGTTATATATGTAATATACTTCCATGTCCAAACTGTCAATACTAGTTATTCATTTGTCTTACAGTAAATAAAACAACTGCTGAATAGACCATTTTCTTCCTTTGATTAACTGACTGGTGACAGTACAGCTACTTTATTATATATAACCTCTCCTTTATTTTCCTTAAAGAATTATAATGTTACTAACTTAGACCTAGCGATGAAGTGTAAGAGTGCAGATTTGTAGTTTGAAAACAACCCCCAAACGCAGCATTAATAGAAAATATAACCAACACTGTATAGCATTACCAAACTTCACTTTTTCTGTTAACTGGCTTGATTTTGACTCAGGGCAGAACTTACCATTGCCATTATACAGGATCTGCATAGTTTCGAATTCCAGTGCCGTATACGTCGGATCTAAAACCTCACTGTAGTTTGCCATTTCCATGTCCAGTATTGGTTCTGAGAGCCTCATCATTGAATGCAAAAGCAGTGGAAAAGCTGTTCAAATGTACAACCTTCCCATTCTGTTTCACAGTGATTGATAATCCAAAGTTAACTATAACTGTGTCACTTACGTGCAGCAATGGGAGGAGCTGGAAAACTGCTTCTGCATGCTGTATTTTACCTGGGTATTTTTTTTTCTTTTATGATATAGTGCAACCCTTCTGATAATCTTGGAATGCTTTTTGAAATAATCTTATCAGGAATTGTACTGGTTCCAGTTCTTGCGTGAACCCAAGGACGTGCAGGAAGCTTCCTATCCCTTATGCCTTGCTGCACATTGTTGTCAATGTATGGTACAAACAGTTCTAAACAAGCTACTCTGGATGTTCTATGTAGAGACTGTCAGTTCACACGCCATTTTGCTCTCTCTCTTCAGAACAATAAGGAAATGTGATATAATTATGGACTATCTCAAACTATACCCAAATCACCCACCTTCATATTTTAAAAGACAGCTGTAAACCCTCCCATTTTATAGCTGGTAGTTTTCTTTCCCAGTGGCAGTGACCTAGCTGTGGAGGCATCCTTAACGAAGGCTTCAAGTCACACAAGTCTGCAGCTAGGCCAGTTCATAAACCCCTTCTATCACACACTGTGCTGCTGCAATAGCTCCAGGCACTGGACCCTGCACACTCTCTGACAGTGGCTTCCTGCTCCAACCCTTCTTCACACAAGATGTGATGGCAGCATGCCATTTCCAAGCAGATACACAGGGGGAAAAAATATTAATCACCTTCTCTGTAATGAAGAGTCTCTGGGTAGGTCCACAGCTCATCAGTTGGTAGACATGGCATGTACAAACCCAGTTAAAAACCCTCCTGTAAAGCTAGTTGAATCTGTGCCAAATATATAGCTCAACAGCAGAATTCCACTTGCTAATCTGGTGCTTTCAAATGTTGGATAGCAGAATTTCTGATGTTATTACTTCTTAATACATTCTTTAAAGAAAACTACCCTTTACCCTGCTGAAAAAACATTTACATAAAAGTTACATATATAGGAAAACTGTCCAGTTTATGTCTTATTAGCAAGAGCTAGTAACTTTACATACAGTATTGAAATGCATATTTGAATGGAAAAGTCTGCAGTTGCTCTTCAGTAAAAGTAGCTGTAAAAGGGCACCATAAACCAACTTCTTGATTAAATAAATAAATAAATATTTTAAAAAACAATTTATGACAGACGAGTTACCCACGAAGAAGGAAAATTTACAGGACAAGACCTAGAAAAAAAAACCTTTCAAAATTCATCCTTCTAATATCCATGTCCCCAGGGTTACCTGAGAGTCACAAATCATCCTGTCTCCTTGTGGACATGTAGATGCAGTCTCAGGCCAGTTCTCCTTCTGACTCCAGCAGAGCCCAGTAATATAACTATGACACAGGATTCTTGTATAATTCACAGACCTATCCCTAAACCAAAGCATATTTACAGTTGTGTCACAGCTTGCAAAAGTACTCCTCAGATTTTGGAGGGTCTGCACAGGTTGTGCTTTTCAACCTACTGCTATTCCTTTTCCTTCAAAACATTCATCAATTATTATATTTAATGAGATATTTTTTTAAAAAAGCAAAAGGGCAATCTTATAATTTCATGCCTTCACATGAATAGCACATTTATTAATAAATAATATGACTAAAAAGACTTCCTATACATGACAGAAGATAAATAATACAAAAAATGGCAATTTTTAAAGATTTTTAACAATATGACTGAAATTTTATATTATTTCTTACCTACAATCATGGATAAAAATTTACTCAGAAGGTATCATTTCACAGTAGTGGAAGTGTACAAGGTTTCACAACTTTTAAACACCGTTAATACTTCTTTTCTTTTCTTAAAGAAGTATATTAAATTAAGATTGATAAAAAACTATTTGTTGGCAGCCAATGTTGTTTAGGAAATCACCGTAGTTTCATCACGAGATGGAATAATTTTATATTACCTGATGGTTCAGTTTGAAAAGTTTCTTCTGTAGCAGAATTTGTTGTATTTGCTACAACCATTTGTTGTATTTGTATAGATTTGCTATAAAACTAATTACTAGTTACATAACAAATGATTCATTGCCTTAATATGCTACTTAGCATAATATAAAAAGGTTTACATGTTAACTAGAATTATCTTTTGTTCTTCAGTGCACATATTTTGATAAGATTTTCTATAAATATTATCTGGATTTTTAAAACCAAAATTGTATGCTTACAAACCTATCTTTGCATATTTTTTATTTAAAAATGCCAGTCCTGAAAACATTCTGGCATATAAGTAAATTTAAAACAAGGGAATGAATGGAAGATGGAAGATATCATGTATGACATGATCAAATCCTGCTATTCCCTCTGCTATTAGCAGAACTTCTTCAATGCTGCCAAGACAGGTCCCTTAGTGACTGCTAAAGAGAGGGAATGAATTGACCCTTCATACTTCTGTCATATAAAAACTCATTTCAATTGATTTTTTAATATGGAAAAATGTACGCTATAGGAAAGACATTCTTTATACTATTTTTTCATGTTTTGCTAGGAAACTTCTTATAGTCAAATCTTGCACTCGTAAAAATGTGCTTTCTGGGGGATTTTTGGCATCATGAAGTACATCATGAACAATTAATGTATATTAAATCATTATGGTAAAATATTAATATGTTTTCTTTCAGCCTTAGGTGGATTAGAATGCAGCCCTGGAATTAGAGCAGTTGACGAAAGAAGCTAATGATGAACAGCTTTTGGTCTTATGTCAGTCCAAGCTTTATATTGTTCACTAGTATTCAGACTCCCACACAGCAGATTTCTTTTCATATTGGACACCTGCGCTGCTTTTCAAATTCTGAATGACATTGGAGCTTGTAGTATAAAATATTCTAAGTCAAGTCATCTACTACTGACAGCCAAGAAATAACAGCCCAAGGTAAGCAAAAGTTTTCAAACTTTTGTTTTAAAAGTGTAATTAGTCAAAGTGCTAAGCACTTCTTTGAGATAAGTGGTAATGTAATTTGAGTAAGAAATAATTTCTCAAAGTAAATTTTGCAGTAATTGTGAAGAGAAAGCTGCAAAATAATGGTTTAGTCAATGTGGTTTTCTTGCTTTTTTTCTTTAAATCAGATGACCTCAGGATCACATACAGAAAGCATTCCTATCTTATCTTTAAGACTATTAACTCGGTTAATTGTTCAGCTCTCCATACTAAATGCAATCTTTCTTTCTGACTGTGGTATAAAATACAGCACAAGCTAATAAAATCAAGGTTATTTCCATAAAAGTCTTCCTGAAAATAAAAAGAAATCTCAAACTGCTATCACCACTGAAACAGTTTTGGTTTTCTCTCTCTCTTTTTTTTTTTTTTAATAAGAAATATGTCCTTTTATCTTTCCAGTTTAGTAAGAAATGTAGGTTGCCAGAATAAAGTATTAATTTAAAGGGTTTTTTTTTTTCTTGTTTCTTATGTATTATGAGTAAGAACACACCTTCACTGTATTTCCTGCATTGCAAGTACTGTGAGTTGTGGTGGACATACTTGGAAGACATCCTGTTTTTGTTAATAACTTGGCATATTTATCCATCATGCTGGCAGAACACACATTTCAACCTGTTACCCTTCTCAATGGCTGGCACATGTAGGACAGGGGATGCATGGATTTTGTACTAACAAACCCTAAAGAAAACATATGAGCTGAGCCAGAATGTCTCCTTACTACAGTAAACTCAAGACCTCCAAGTCAGAGAGTTTATTTGCCAAAAGCTTGCTACTCAGGAAGCAGTGCAAATATTTCCACACACCCACGGGCAATCTCATCTTTGGCTTACAAAGATACATGCCCATGTAATGCCACAGACTGAGCTTCCTCTCCTGGAACACACCCTCAATGCCAGGGAGAACACTGCAAGTCACCATCACATCAGCTCTGCTGACACCCACCCCCAAGTATTTAATAAATGGTTTGTGAGTAATGACTGGGAAATGTTTGCTTGTATTATAAAACATAAAATTATGACATGTTTGTAATGGAAAGGTTTGTAGCACTGTAGCATTGCTTTATTTGATAGAAATTGTTGGCTTTTTTATTTTTTAAAATAAATAAAAATGTTAGAGTTGGGTCAGATCTAAAAACCAGTGATAAAGTATAAACGTGTATTAAAGTATAAATGTGTATTACCAAGCTTCTTCAAAAAGAAATACCCCTTTGTGCTTAAGACCTAAGTAACATGATGGAAATCTAATATTGTCATGCCCCTCCTTCCTCCCCACCCCCCCAAAAAAAAAAAAAAAGCCCAGAGCCATACAAGGACAAAATTGTCTTTAAGCTGGTTAATGTGAAAGGATTTTTCAGAACAATTTGTGAATCATGAGAATAAATATATAGCACAAATGCCTCCACCAAGGTGACCAAAGGCATCATCTCAAACTCCTCAAACTCAGCACCAGCTATCAACTTCAACAAGTAAATTCATGGCACTTGGACCTTTGACTTTGTCCTAAAAAATATAGTGCTTAAATAAACCACCAGAAAAACAAAGTCAGTACCAGACTGAATAAAAGGTTTTCATGGCACACTTATTAGGCAAGGTGGTAAGATTAGCTGCAACAAATCATGCCAGGTGAAACCTAAGTACAGATCTTTGTGGGAAATCTAGGCTAAGCCTGTTTTCATTACTCACATTTTTAGACACTTAGACCACCTCAGGCATTCTATAAAAAGCAGATTCTTGCACATATTGAATTTGCCTTTTTTCAGTTAAATTGGTCATTCATTATGTTGGGGTCCACTCTAACATACAGCATATATAGCTTTCTTTCATAAGTTATGTTGAGGGTGATTGTGGTTTTTTTGGGTTGTTTTTTTTTTCATTTTGGCATAACAGGGAACAGACAATTATTGTGAGGTCTGATTGTCTTTATGTGTTTTGCTTCAAAACCTTATTTGTCTTTCAGAACAACCAGCTACAACTTCAACAGTCATGAATGTGAATAAATATAGAAAACAAAGAACATGCCTGGCTTCTGACTTGTTAAATACTACAGACCCACCCTACAGAACTCTTTAAAGCTTGAAATAATCCCAAAGAAGTTATGAAGATGTCAATGAGTAGTCTACATCAGAGTTTCAAAGCTGAGTAAGAGATCTAATACTCCAAACCCTACGAAGTGCAATTTACAATTTCTAATCTTGCATCCACTTCAGTATTTGCCCTGTTAGTAGCTGAGGGGAAATATCAAAGGAATATGAAAGCTCTAAAATATTTTGAACCTGAAGAATAGCTGCTGCAGGATAATTTTAAGGATAATTTACACTTGCTGAGGATATAGCCTGCATTCAGATTCTCCCTTTCTATTCCAAATATAATTCTCTCCATCTTGTTCTAAAAGGATAAGTGATTTATTTATTCACTTTATATACCACTGTGTCATTGAGGGGATATGCTACCAGGATAGCAATATAACAGTGTCATATGCAAAGAGATGTTACATCCACTCTTAAGGTGAAGGTAGACAAAGCTATCTGGTTTATCTGATTTTATTTATCACTTACGCATGCACGCATACATCAGTGAGTGACCTGGCTAGCATCTCACAAAGTTTAAGACACATTGCATATCACAAGCCCTAAGTTGCATTCTGTCTTTAACTGAAAGGTGTTTTGAGGATGATTCTCACATTGTATTCACCCACAATCTTCACAGAGCAAAATTATTAAGGCAATATCTTCTTCATTTTACAGATGTCCCATGCTACGGTTTGTCAATGGTTTAGTGAAAACTCATGGTGTATCTGTGACAGCCTTTCAGCACATAATACCACCAGTAGGAACAAGTCAAGGAAAAGCCATCTCGTCTCATAGCAAAGAGGTCAAACATGGACCATTGCATCTGGGCCATCACTAAATGTCAACAGCTAGCTGTGCAACTGCGCTAACGAAGAGCATTGTGTCGGGGTGATGGAAGAGTCAAGACCATGATGGTGCCAGATGAAGTAGCACATTTCTGTGGGATTTAGAAGGATTACTAATGGTGACGTGGAAGCTCGATGACAGCTTTTCAAAAAGGAGGCTGAGGGGTGTCCTTATGGCTCTCTACAGCTTTCTGAAGGTGGGAAGTGGAGAGGAAGGGAAATACTGATCAGAGATAGCCTGAATGGGAATGGCTCAAAACTGTGTAGGTGAAGTTTAGATTGGACATTAGGAAACATTTTTTTTTTTACCAGAGGGTGGTCAAACATGGAAGACTTCCTAGAGAGATGATCAATGCCTCAAGCCTGCCAGTATCTAAAAGGAATTGGGACAATGCTTATCAAGGTTTTACTTGATCAGCGATTTGATCAGGCAGTTGGACTAGATGGTTGTTGTAAGTCCACTTGAACTGAAACTGTCTATTCTATTCCAATCTAGTTTAGTCTAGTGTATCCTAATATTTTCTATTCAGTCAGAGCACAGTATGCCAGTTACAAGGGTTAGGTGGTAAAGACTGAGGAAACAATATATTCCTTTATCTAGCAACTGCAGGAGGATGACTACAATAAACTGCAAGGCATGTAGATACCAAACGTATGTAGATTTAAAATATTGTTTCATATACACATATGTTTATATATAAGTACATACACCCAGGAATTTACTTGTCAGTGTTTTTGTGACAGCTGAATTTGCCTCTTGATTTATCGAGTATACCTACAGAAATAAATCTGAGGGGGAAGCTCTCCCTTCTACATACTGAACCTTAGTAGTTCTTCACATTGTATTGTCCATGTCCAGATTCTCTCCATGAACTAATAGTAAATTTGTATTTTGCCAGTTCAATCCATTTCTGTGCTTGTTTTGGGTCCAGATTAACAGTAGATTTGCTAACCTTATCTGAGGTTAGCAGGCACTATTAGAAAATTGTGCATATTTATGGGGAGGAAGGATAAAAACCAGGATACTTTTGCTGTTTACATTGAAACAAATTAGGTTTACTGTTAGGTATGTGAATTACTATTAGGTAGACTTTAGTGCTTAACATTTCTATTTTAACTTAATATTCTTTAGTTCATTTTATTCTTGAAAACACTATAGCCATGAAGGTTGACCATTTAGAGGGCTTAAAGGGTTTTTTTAGCATAAAATTTTGTGGTGAGATTTGCTGAGGTACAGTTAAATGACTGGATACACTTGTTAATTATTTGCTTAGATCAGGTAACTTATTATTTTCTGCTACACCCGGGAAAATTAATCAGAGTGTTGTCCTGGAGAGCAGAACAAAATGAGAAGAAAAGAGGAAAAAGTTCAGGCATAAGATAAAACCAAACCATCACGCTATTGATAAGTAAGACTAAGCACTCCTGTTCCGTCATCCCCAGGTGATTAGTACTTTCTTAATAAGCCTTCTTGGCAGGTTTTATGCAAACTTGCTAGTAAACAATGTTCTATATAGCCAGTTAGATAAATTCTACTTACAATTTACCCACAGTTATCTTAGAAATACCATATAATGAGATTTTTTTTTCACAGATAAACACTCTTGCCTTTGCCATACACAATAAAAGAGTTCAAAAAAAGGTTAACCAGTATCAAGGCAAGGTTTGTTTGGTATTCTTTTTTTTAGCTTGCCTGGAACCTTTCTTTTCTGTGTGATCAATTAATCATAGCAAGTCTTCTAATTTCTATATTCTATCCCCTGCTGAATTAGTTATGTATTCTACATAACATTTCAAAACAAACTCAGTACACTTCTGCCCATGCTAGTGACTATGTAACTCTTGGTCCTACGTAAAAAGCTAATTAAATAACTGAATAGTCAGACAGGTGCCATTATTTTCAGTTACTCTGTCTAAAATTAAAATTTTTAACTAGAGCCTAAGCTGACTCATCACATTCCTGCAGAAAGAACGTTGTGTCAACCCTCAGTTTAACTCTTCCAAGACACTAGCATGGTTATGCTTAGCTTAACAATTTCTCTAATTGCTATTGTTACAAAAACGAGTTAATGAGAAGTTCAGAGCATATTGAAGACCATCAGTTTAGAGTGAAAGTAACACGAAAGGAACAAAAACTTCAAAATATTCCCTGAACAAAGGAACAATGTGAAAGCATAAAGGCATATAATCTGTTTCAACCATATTTCGGATCAGCTTTTTAAAGTATCAAATAACTCCACTTTATGCATCAAACAAATAGTTTTTAGAACAACTCACAGCCTAGGAAGGCATCTGTGTAAAATACCCTGATTTTCATAAAACCATAGATGGTTTCGATTGGAAAAGACCTTAAAGATCATCAAGTTCCAACTCCTCTGCCATGGGCAGGGACACCTTCCACTGGACCAGGTTGCTCAAAGCCCCATTCAGCCTGACCTTGAACACTTTCAGGGACGGGGCATCCATAGCTTCTCTGGACATCCTCTTCCAGTGTCTCACCACCCTCACAATAAAGAATTTCTGCCTTTCTAATATCCAATCTAAACCCACTGTCTTTCGGCTTCAAGGCTTTTCTCCTTGTCCTATCACTGCATGCCCTTATGAAGCATCCCTCTCCACCCCTTGTTGTAGGCCATCTTCAGGTACGGAATGCCTGCTATAAGGTCTTCCTGAAGCCTTCTATTCCTATTCTTAAAATTATTACATTATATCTCTAAGAGAACAAAGTTATTCCTGCTTTCACCAGACATGAACTGACAGCAGTATCCCCTTGAAAATTCAAACAGGGCTGTCTTTAAGAATCAGAGAGGTCAAGGACACTCAATATTGTTATTGGCAGAGGCATCTATATTCTAAGCACAGCAAATTCAGCTCCCAGTGAGCACAAAGCAGAATCCTCTGGAGAAGGAGCTCAAGTCTTTACTTTGCTGTAGATATAAAGATGCTCCTCAATTGGCTGGTGGTTATCTCCTTAATTTTAACATATTCTAGGTGTGTTCCCAAGTAGGAACAAAATATTAAATACTATGGCTTCTCAGAAGTACAGATATATATGCTCCTGACAGATTTAAAACAGTGATTTTAGCAAGCTCAAAATTAATAGAAGTCCCTTTTAAAAGCTGATGATAAATATTAGAAAATAAGTTGGGCTGCATCTCTTTTAACTAATGAAACCAGAACACTGATGGAGCTGAGCAGGGAAAAATTCACTGGCATGGAAGATAGGAGTGAAGTGGTCCTGCCAGGTTGTAATTAGTCTCTATCTTGAGAGCAGGGAAGAGGAAACTTTGAGAAATGGTCGTAAGTGCAGTTATGAGTAAAACCACAATGCAAGTTATCAAGATACAATATGGAAAATTATGTGTAGATGCAATAATGTAGGTTACATGATCAAGTTTACCTTCAATATTAGTGATAATTGCCAGGTCTGGGTGGATTTTCTGGACATGAACAATATTCATGTGTATTCCTTGTTTTAAATGTATTCATGTAGGTACGGTCCATCATTTTATCTGAGAACCTTGCAGTCAGTAACATTATTTCCCCGTCTGTGAGAGAGGGACAAACTATAGTCCCCTTTCAATAAACAGAGAAATGAGGCAAAGGACAACTAAAGATAGTGTTTATGACACTTGAGTCCACGTGTCTGCAATACAGTCACCTGCATACAACCTAAACATTCAATTCCCTTTGTATACAGGAATCAGAAACAGGTACATCTAAACAGATTACTCAAACTTATCTTTAACAGTAGGTTCAACTGAATCACCTCTCCTAACACCCATTTCTTCCCACTGGTTGTCTAACTAAACTGCTTAAACAACTGCAACAGACACCTAGAGTTAGGTGAGGTGAATGTACACAAATGACTCCCCAAAATCTGAGAAAAGAGCTGAAGGTGGAGAACCTGGATGGAGACCCACCTCCTGCACTTTCCATTGAAGCATTTTCTCTAAACTGAAAATATATCATATTGCACAATTGCTACAGTTTATGAATACCAGGAAAAAAAATCTTTAATCTCATTTTTTAAAAAAGCAAAATATTTTTAATGTCCTAGTTCAATAATTAATGTTTATGCCAACGTAAAATACATTTCAGAAGGTGTGAGCTTCAAGAAAATCAGCCAACTTCACAAAAATGGCCATGTGTGAAATCATAAAATGATACATTATACCAATCGAAGATTAACTGAATCAGACTTAAAAATCAAACTAAAATAAGCTAGATTAAGAACATTCCTCAGAAAGACAGGGACAGTTGTCCTGCATGGTCTTGCCTGCAGCCTTGTTTTGTGAATGTGCAACCAAAATCCCTGTGACCAAAGCACAGGACTCTATAATTTTCTTTAGGACGTGCACCAAGCACACAGGCTCTTTTCCTGGCTGATACCTCCTCTCGCCTGACAAGCAGCAATACAAAGTATGCAGAAGACACAAGTCACTTCCCCACCTTGCTGGGACACTGTTCAGGTGAATCTCCTGGGGTCAGGACTGTGATGCACATACACACAGTGGAGACAGTTGCAGAACAGCTTGAAGTTAAGCTGCCTTCTCAAAGCTACACTCTATGTTGATAAAAAGGAGAAATAACAACAGATTTGTCAAATTTCCCTCAGAAGACACATAGAAGTTGCTGCGCTCCAAAATTTTGGTGTTTTATTTTAAAAAACAATGTAGCAAAGATATACAGCTTTTTGTCTGATTAAGGAGAAAAAGCAGCTGTGAATTACTTGCTACTGATTAAATGCCCTGGCAACACCTAAAATTGATTAATCTTCTAGATAACACTGCTTTAATGAGACACGTGAGAAAATATCTAAGGTGACAGTCCACTTTTGATAAGTGAGTTCTATTAACAAATTGACATTTAAAACACATTAGTATTTAAATACTCCTATCTGATTTGAGAGAATGGCAGAAGTAACTTCCTGTAAAAATTTAGTCCTTCAGCTTCAAAAAAGAAGCAGTAGAAAAGACTGTCCTAATCAAAAAGAACAATTTGTTCAGGAATCCGGAAAGCTGAGTCAGTAGCGGTGGTGTGCAAAGAAACAAAGATGACTTCACTTAGGTGACGAAAAGGTCACTACTGGGTGTATCCTAACTATTTATGTTAAAAGTAGTATTACACATACAACAAATAAGCCATTTGAAAACTTTCAGAATCTGCAGGTAAGTAGAAAAATAGGGGTTACATGATTTTCTTTTTAAGGTGATGTAAGATCTAAAGTCAGAGTCTAGCATTTGTAGTGTCTGACTGCTATTACTATCAACAACATAACAGCCAAACCAAAGAGAGTATCAGTGCTGGCTGTTTGAAGTGAAAGTCCTGCTTGGTCTAATAAAGATGGGACTTCTTGCTAAAACTTAGGCTTGGCTGGGCTTTTCAGTAAGTACAACTCTGAACAACACTGAAACTTCTTTGTTACATGTACTTCATTTTTTTTACATGTAATAAATGTTAGGGATAGGAAACACAATAAATATTTTCCAGTTGAAGACTGATGTGACTTGTCTCATTTGATCTACATAGTGTTCTTGGGGAAAAATAAATGAAACAAAACTACAGTACCGTTGTCTACTGTCATCTGGAAAGGAACAGTTAAAAAAGATCTGAAGACTAACCATTCCTAGGAAGTGTGGCAGAAGTAATTACTTTTGGAACCCAAAGTGTTCAGAATCATTGAATACTAGAAATAATAAATACTCAAAAGACATGAAGACACAATCTTTGCTGTAACCAGTTTGATTTTGCATAAGTGAAGTCACACTTTTCATAATTTAGGAGAGAAGAACAAAGAGAAGACTCAAAGGTGAAACAGGATACTGGGCTCTTTGCTAATTTCCAAGACTGAAAAGAATTAAAATGACTAAAGTGATATTGTAGCAGATTGCTCTATTATATTGTTTTGAAGTGAAGAAAGAAAAAAAAGGAAAATGAGAAAGAAAAAAGAAAAGGAAAAATAAAAATAATTTTCAAAATATAACTCCTAATGTTATTTTCTGAAAGGGATCTGAATATAAAACTCAGTCAAGAAAGAAGAAATACAGGAGAGAACTAAAATACTGGGTATTTGTATAACATACATTAGTAGGTTTTATTCATCCAAAAGGAGGAACTGTATCAAATACTACTATGGACATGAAGAATCCTGAATACGATCTTAATCCTTTACTTCAAGGCTCTCGGGAGATCATCAAGTTCTACTTTCTCCTCAATGCAGGTCACACCAGGTTGCAAAGGGCTTTAAACAGTCATATCTAAAAATTCTTTGAAGAATGGAGACTGTCTAACCCCTCTAGGCACTCTGTTTTCCTACTCAACCTGGTGTCCCCTGGTTCTCACAGTGGGAACTTTTCTCTTTACATCCAGTCTGAAATACTTTTATTTCAACTTATGTCCACAGTCTCCTGTCCTCCTTCCTGCACCACAGTTATAGTCCATCTTTTCACTAGCAACCTTGAGGTACCAGAGGCTGCTGTTGAGTGTCTCTCGCACAAAACCATGTCCAGGCTGAAACAACTCTGGTCCATTACCCTCTCCTCAACTGGGCAGGCGTGTCAGCCCCTTACCATCTTGGTGGCCCTCCACTGAACTTTCTTCACTTAATCCATTTTTTCCAACAAAGAAAGAAGGGGGCAAGTGGACAAGGATGCACCATTTTAGATGCCATCTAACAAGTGCTGAGTAAAAGGAAATAACAATTTCCCTCTGCCCTGCTAATACAGCCCAGGATGCTGTTGGCCCTCTGCCCCTGGGATACACTGCTGGCTCGTGTTCTGCTTGCTGTCTAACAAGACTCTTTGGTTCTTCACAGCAGAGTTTTTTCATAGCTAGTCCTCTAATTCCTTCCTCAGTATAGGATTGTTCTCCACTTGTTACCCAGTGTCACAATTCTCCATGAAATTTTTATTCCCTCAGAAGCGCAACAGCTTTAGCCCGCCCAGGCTAAATTATTAGCATTAATAACATTGCCTGTATTTCAGTTGTATACATAAATAAAATTACCATGGTGGACTTGGTTTGAAAAGATTGACTTAGCTGTCTCAAACAGCTGTAATTAAAACACTGCCATATCTGTTAATTTAGCCAGAATAGGAAGTCAGCCAATTAGTTCCACCAGTACTTCTGGACTCATTTCCTAGAGCCAGCAGAACTCATCTACACCTCCTGCTATCAGTCATTCTTCTGACAGTGAATGGCATTTCTGCTTCCATCTACATGAGGAGGGGGAGTTAAAAGCTGCCATTACAGCTGGAATTAAGGAGCACTAATGGCTTGCCAGCCATGTTCAGGGCATGAGAATGTAGATCTTACTGAAGGAGACTAAAAGGAGTTGGTTTGCCCATCTCAGGGAAGTGAAAAGTGAGAGGGAGTTTATTCTACAAATAAATCATGAGCTGTAAGCTACATAGGGGAAAAAATTACTTAGACAATAAAACAATTCTGCCATAAGAACAAAAGCATAAATTTGAGGCTGGCAAGTCGAAAGCTTCAAAACATGGCAGGGTTATGGCACTGCAACAAACCTCTTCCATTTGGGCAGCAGAGGCGAGGAAGGTAACCGGTTTTAAGACATGGAGAGAAATTTATGAAAGGTATTGTATGGGTTGGTGATGTCAGCCAAGTTGGTGACTCAGGAGGTCTCTTCTAGTCTTATTATGCTGAACATTTGCATCATGACTATTTTTTTTATAAAGTGGCCAGTGAACAATGTCAAGTGTATTATTCTAATTAAAAATTAAAGAAATATAAATGACAGAAAGTTAACCTCATTGTGATAAGCAATTAACAGAATTATGCTGTGATTGAAGGTGATGCATAATTAACAACTGCTGCAAATGATGTTATCCATCTAATTTGCCCAGATTGGAATAGCATTATTCTCAGGCATGTTTAGCAAGTTCTGTGGTAACATGCTCTTGAATGAAGTGCTCTTTACTAACGTGTTCAAATTCACAAAGCTGTTATTAGAATTGCAAATAAGATATACACCAGCATCATTTCCTCTGCAAAAAATCATCATGATGAACTAAGTGGGACTGAATTCAAAACACAAGATGCTGCTGAGTAGAAAGGAACAAGAATCATGGAGCTAACTGGGGGACAGAGGAAAACACTCAAGGCAGAATTCATTTAACAAGTGGAAAGGGAAAACATCTTTTTCCAAATTATGTATATTTAAGGCCTAGAACTGAAGAATCTCTGATCATTCAAAGTCTAATGAAATCTGTAGAAAAAATCATCAACTTTCAAGTATAAGGTCTTCATGGTCAATACATGTTGGAGTTTTGAGCCCTTAATTAGCTGACTAAAGCATGCCAAATAAAAAAAAAAAAGAAAGGTGTAACTAGTGGCTCACAGATCTTCAGTTCAAATTTTCCCAAAAGGTTATTGGAAAATCTGAACTGGAGAAAGCATCAAGATATGATGAGGGAATGATTGCCTGATGAGGAGCATACACAGCCCTGGATGGACAAAATAATGATATAATTTAGCAAAACTTTTTGGGGTGTGCATGCCTTCCACCAACCTACCACCAGCTCCTCCAATTTCATAGGTATTTAATACAACTTTCAGAAGCACACGATCTTTGCAACTGATTCATGTCTAAATGGCCATCAATTTCTGAGTGAGTGGCATGTTGAAATAGGACAGGCAGTGATACAGTCTCTAGCAAGCAAGCAGGTTAGTGAAGCATGCAGCAAAACTTTACTTACATTCAAAAAAGAAAACAACAAAGCACAGACACTTCAGCTCTTCATACACAGATGAGGAAAGGCTGATTTCCTAGGCTGTGCTTCCATCCTCATCTCTAGGTAATACCTGCAGCCAATAAGAGTAAAATAAATGCTAAGCTACCTGCAATGCAAACCAACTATGCTCCTAAATAAAATTCTTATTTGGATTATAAAGGTTGAGAATACAGAGCTTTCATTCAAGGTATAAAGGCATTTCTGTAGATTAAAGAAAATGCTTAAGTTATCCAACAACATTGATGCCAGATTTTCTTCCACTTGTAGAATAAAAAGGCATAGAATTTATACAATGTCTTGAAATACTATCTGGAAGGATTACATATAGGGAATAGAAGACAAAATGGTTTTTAAGACTGCAGTTCTGTTGACATAGAAGCATATGAATAAAAGATCCCCTGCTCTTTGGATGACTAATGTTTAGGTAAACTGGGTAAACTACATAGTAAAACAGGATTTGTAGTAGAAAAGCCTGAAAGAAAAACAATTTTAATTTGACTATGTGGAGAGCATTTCAAAAAGGATGAAGGCGTGAAAGAAACAAAAGGACATTTTGTAGTAACCTTGAGAACTACTTTGTAACTCTTGCAGCCTTGCTGACTTTTCTTAGGTGGGGTGAACTGAACTTTCAAATGCTAAGCTTTAGCTAGGCAGGCACTACCTATTTATTGCTTTATATATATATTTATTTCAATGTTGCCTATTAATGCCATACACTCTTATGTATGTGTAGTCTATACATTTATGAGTAACTCTTAAATCCAAACAAAATATACACTGGTCACTCATAAAGTTCTGAAAGACAATTTGCTTTATGGACCCCCCATATAACTTCATGCTATTAAGATCCAATTAAAAGCATGCCATTTTTAAGTTTTTGTATTTCAAAAATATCCACCTGCTTCAGCAGCATTCTTTGCTTTGCCTTTTACATTACTTGAAACCTTGTGGGTAATACACCCTACTTTCCCTTGGAAGAATCTGTCAACACAGAAAATCACTTTTGAACACCACAGATGAAACTAACTCCCCTTATTTAGATACAAGAGGACTTTAGTCAAGAACAGAGATTCTTACAGTCTAAATTGTAAGTCTGTTGAGGTACTACATTCCTTATTGATCTTGTAAACTGCAGTGAATGCAAAATAGGAAGCAGTAAAATTATTAGTCCATCAGTACTTTCTGTCCTCAGAAACAATACTGTTACACCAGCAAGCCAGGTTGATGCTGGCATTATCATAAATTAGACTATTTTATTCAATAGTTAAACATGCATAAAATTAATTCTTATCTGCACATTTTCATGCATATGCCCTGGATCAGGAATATACCATTTAGCTAATAGTGGAGGAAAAAAGCACTACTTGAAATGACATAGTCTCTTCCACTGGGATCACTATAAAGGCACATAGAAATCATCTGGGGTACTAAAGTGAGGATGAAACCTAGAAATGGATCTGTTCTTGAGGTCCCTCTGTGCCTCTCTCCCTACCCTCACTCATCTATGCAAGGTAAATTAGTCTCTCCATCATCCATGATGAAAAGTTGGAATCTCTACAGGAAGCACACACTTTTCTATGTACCTCTTTTAGTTCTACATTTTCAGACCTCCCTTACACACCTAATTCTATAGTCATTAGTAGGGCAATAAAATGACATAAAATGAGCAAAGAGCAATAAAGCAATCATATTCCAGCGTGTTTATTTAGTGTGGTCCTTAATGACAGAGACCTTCGTACCCACTGATACCTGGAGCTGGTACTAATTCTCCTCTGCCTCAAATCCATGGTTATAATTACTCTCAGACTTATGCCCAATGTTTTAAAGCCTGATTCACATGAACTGTGGAAAAAACCCCAACAAACAAACAAACAAAAAAAACCCAACAAAAACCAACCAAACAAAAAAAATCCCAAACCCCTTACAGAAAGAAAAATCAGTTTTATGGGGGGAAAAAAAAGAAGAAATCTTTGCAAATTCAACCCAAATCTACTTGTATGTGAGTTAGATACAATGAAATATTTGCATGGCTGCACTGAGGTTGTGTTAAAACATGTTCATGTGTGTCTTAGCCTTTAAGTGTACTGTCCAAATTAGCTGGAAACATCAAATGGTATTTGGTGGCTTTTATTAGACTGTAGACATATGCTTAGTGGTAAGAAAGGTATTTAAAATCTAACTATATACTTGTGAATCTGATGGCAAATCAGACAATTCTTTCCCCAAAATATTTAACAATCAGTCAAATCAAAATTGTACTAACTATAGCATATTATGATTAGTGATTAGTTCTACAACCCTTTCTATGTCAATCTAAAATCTGTTGCATTTCTTGTTTTTCTCTTGCTCTCTCCATCTTCTCTAGACTTTTCTAGAGATACTTTTTGGTTAGTCTTTTATCAGACAGATTTGTTTTACTGCAGATTTCAGCAGTGGCTTGTTTCTCTGTTTTGAGCTCTGGGCATCTTTCAAACTGCAATGAGATGCACAAATCTGGGAGCCTGGCCGCAAAGTAGCAACTGCTCAGAACGCATAAGTCATAAGACCCAGAAAACGCAATATGTTGCAATAATATTGTAAGCAAAACATACAACAGGTTGTGTTTGCACAAGCAAGTGCATACAATATATAGAAAATGTATATAGATTGCCAAAATTCTACAAATAGTATGCTCTGCTTAGAAAAATTGGTCAAAAACTACTCAGGTAAAAAATCCCCTTTTCATTTGAATTTTCAAGTGTCCAAACAGTATCCTATTGTGAAAAAAAATTACTTGCTGAAATAAAAGCACAATAAAAAAGAGCTATGTGTTGAATTATTTCACTGAGCTAGGATCCAAAGTAAAGCACCATGATAAATCACATAATTTTTCTTAAAAGCAGGGGGAAACAAAACATGGACACATAGAGGGAAAAAAAAGAAAAAAAGTAATGGGAGTAAACCGAAACAAAACAGTGCCTCTTTCAGGATGATTGAATCTTGCTTAATCCATATTTTATTCTCTGCTACATAAGTTTACACTCTTGACAAAGTGTCAGGCAATTGGAAGAGGGTTGGAAAAACACACGTAGCTTTTTGTCAACTTTATGCCTCCCTAAATTTAGAAGACATTTCTGAATAAAGAAGCTAAAAATAAATCACAAAACAGTGTCAATAATGGGATCTGAATTATCCAGCAATAAAAAATATGAAAACACTTCTAATATACTTTAATAAAACTTTCATAACATAAATAGTAGCAACAAGACGACCAGCAACAAAAAAATGATTTGTAGCTGACTTACACAGATGACCTTTTAAAAAAACCTACACTGCCTATATATACTGAGGCTTGTTTACCTACATGTTTAAACTATTCTAAAAACTCATAGTCAAAATGTAGCCAACATGTACTTTACCTAATCTTAATAGCAAAAACTGGCAATGAGGTCTTGGATTAGCAAATATAGTCACATTAATAGTTACAATTTTAGTTTCCAAAATGAAAATCAACACCAATTTATCTGGATACTGTAAACTAACAAAATATATAGAAAAATTAATGTCTACAAATATACATTACAATTTTATTTTCAACAAGTATATATATAGCATGCTTTGGTGTATATAGAGAGTTAGGAAGAGAAGGTTATGCAATTTGACATATTTAGATAGGGTCCTGTTTCAAGGCAATCCCATTATCTTTAAGGAAATGTGCTGATAAGCTAGAAGTTACAACATACTCATTTTTATAAATATAGCAGGTTTAGATGTGGAATTTCTAAGAAGAAAACTTCCAAAACTTCGTAAACGTTCACCATATTAATTCTTTAGTCATTACAGTATTGTCATCAAAGAGACCTGATAAGAATGGTAACTACTAGGCTAAGTCAAAAATTTGGTCAATATTTGCTTTCTGAAAAAGCATCTACAAAACAATGACGGTGAAAAATGAAAAACAAGGGATCAAGCTAGTTCTCAAAATGAAGAAAATGCTGGTTAATTGAATTATGAAAAATTGTTAACTAAAGTTTAAAAAAGCTCTTTAAAACTTTAGCAAATCAGAAATTTTCTATCTCTAACAACAGTTAGATGCAACACTGAAACCAGGTTCATATTTACATCCATTTCTTCCAATTCTTTGCCCCTTCTCTACCCAATAACATTTTAGGTCCAGAGCTGCAGTACAGTGCCTTCCACTGCCCAACCAGGCAACAAGATCAACTTTTTCTCTTCAGGAACTTGGGATGAGTGAGGAGCAGAATGATCAAGCAGCTTTTTCACAATCTCTGGATGAGATTAATCATGTCTCACCTTACAAGTCACTCAAGTCCCTGAAATTTTTCATTCTGCTACCCTTTCATGTCAATCCTCTTGTTCCTTATTCTTTACAGTCTTATTAAGCTTTTATTTTCCTGAGCTAATGAACACAGACTTCTACCTCTCACTCTGACAAGTTCATTGCTGAAACCATTGTTCATCAGAAACATGTAAAAGCAAATGGTATTAATTCTATGAAAAATGTTAATAGGTCGGTGCTTTATCAAGCCACTGTTCTTGATTTTCCAACGTATCTATATCAAGCTAAACAAATACGATCACACAATAAACTTGCAATATTTAACTAAATGTAGTCATAAAGGATACCATCCAGTAACCAAATCCACACACAAATGTGCAAATAATTACAAAGCAGCACTATATCTCAAACAATAGCAACATGCACTATCTCCCAGCTTGTACTAAGGGACAAAGGACAAAAACCCTTTTAGTCTTAAAAAAACATTTATAACTCAGGATAATTCTTTCAAATAATCTGATGAAGAAAACTATCTAGAATTCATAGTAAAAAGTAGAATTAGAAAAGACAAATTTGAACCTACAAATAAGCATAAGTCTAGAAATAGAAGCTTACATGAATCTGAGGATGATCTTCAGATGATGGCTGGATTGCAAGTCTGATAAAAGACAACCAAATTTTAGTTAGACCAAGAAAATAATATTTTCAGTTGTTTTACGCCATAAAAGTTAAAGCCTGCAATTTTTTTATGCCACAAAAATATATATTAATATGTTTATAGGCTCCCAATAATTTTAGTGGAAACAATCTGTTAATTATTGGAAGACATGGTATAGAAAACATTTAGCAAAGCAGTATCTAGTCTTCAGAAAATTGAGATGAGATGAGATGATGATGAGATGAGATGAGATCAGATGAGATGAGATGATGAGAAACAAACAGAAACAAGAAGAAACACTAAGATATACCACTCTGCCAATGTTCTTTTCACAGAGAACATTCTGCCCCCACCAGTTATAAACACTGAAGGTGGTAAACAAAGAGATCATAGGTCCGATTACAACTCATCTTCCCTACAAAATATGAGTGGACAAACTGAAATGAGAAATATCAATAAAACACAAATCAGAAGAGCAAATATTCTCACAAAGAGGAGCTGCAGAGATTTTTCAAAAGCATTCGGGCACCTTAAGATGCAGATATGCAGTTAGAGAACCCATGGTTCTTGATAATGGCTGGACTCTCCCTGCTGGGAACCAGGGAAAATATCCTCAGCTGAAAGAATAAAAAATGGAAGGAAGAGCAGGATCACTGGCATTCAGAAGAAGCTTAATAAAAACAGGTATCTCGTGCAGTAACCTCCAAACCAAAATCTCCTCTCTCACACACACACATAGAGCAACAATATTCATTGTACTACCATTCTCAAAAGGAAAGAGAAGTAGCAACCACAAATATTTATGATGATTTTGACCACTCTTCCTTTTTGCCATCAGACAAGATGATCAGTTTACAGACACCATATAAGATAGGTAAAATGTATTTCAACAGACATCTAATTGCAACTTTTGATGCATGAAAATCTGACCCTTTGTCCTAAGTGTTCTCTAGTATGATATTAAGACCTTGTATTTACTACAAATAAATGCATTATAAATTCTAATTTAAATACCCCTAAAAAAATGAAAAAACTGAAATAATTTTAAATATTACCAGCTATTAATTAAAACCATCTCCTCCAAAAAATCTGGTCTCCATGTATCTAAATTTCATGTGACTACTTATCAGTCATATGCTGGTATACTAAAAAAACACAGCCAGTAACTATTGAGAAAATGCATTATACACAACACTTATTTTGCCATGAAATTCTTGATGAGTTAATGATAGATAATGGCCTAAAATTCATGTGATTCATGACTTATTTCAGCAAATCTCACTGATACA
This sequence comes from Entomyzon cyanotis, assembly GCA_024500445.1. Classification (NCBI taxonomy): domain Eukaryota; kingdom Metazoa; phylum Chordata; class Aves; order Passeriformes; family Meliphagidae; genus Entomyzon; species Entomyzon cyanotis. The sequence continues at coordinate 15,612,485 of JAKEPQ010001005.1, forward strand.
GCAATTCAAGCATACTGCATCAAGGCTGCACTAAGTATTATCAAAGGGGCTTGCAGAAAAATCAGCAGAAATTACAAAACACTTACTGGAGAAGAACATGACATGCTTAGAAGTCCCACAAACACAGTGTTGTTTGACTGTTTTCATATATCTGTCTTATCCGGATTTCCAGTGCAGAATTTGTGGAGAAAAGAACTGAAGTGACAGTGATCCCTAGTACCCTGCTCCTCAACCAAAGGAATTGAAATAGTTACAAAATCCTATCCAGTATCACTGTAATGGCTGCCATCTTGACTGACACTAAGGTGAGGTGCAATGGGTACCTTTGCAAGCTCTCTTTCAACTTTTTAAGTGGGTTACCAAGTCCACCTAAGATGTGGGTACACATTAGATGTACCCTGCAGAAGCAGGTCTGTACTAATGACAAACTTTGCAGCCTCATGAATCAATTCCTTTCAGTAAGTCCTGATACATATATTAAACAACAGAAGTGGCAGGAATATCTGTCTATCTGGACAAGTCTATGTGTGACTTTGTTAGCAATTTCCTTTCAGTACAAAAGCTAACTTTAAGCCTAATCCTAGCCCTGCCCTTTGTTTTCTATTAAACAATCATTAATCCAGGAAAAACCTTCCATCTTAACCCATGGTAGCTTTGTTTCTTTATGTACTTTTTTGAGGAAATTTGCCAAAGGCTTCTTGGAACATTAACTATACTGTGATAATCTCTAAAACCACAACCAGAAAGCACTGAAAGGTCCTGAGCATGACATACCCCAGCTTTGCTACATGCTGCATTGGGATGAGGTCTGGAAGGGCACCGACAGCCTGGCTTCCCTCTCATTAACCCTGTTGGCAGCAGAAGAGCTATGGTATCTGCTTGCTCCCCCAAGGCAAGACTGTCAGAGACCAGGACACAGGGAGCACACACCATGAGGATGTTCACTGAGGCGCACCTATGTCAATAACGCATCTCTACCTTTGCACCCAGTGATTCTAATGCAGTGTGCACTCTTGCTGCAAAAACTCTTTCTATTAGACTTTCTTTTTCACTGAGGTCAGACTGTAGTTCCACAGATTTCATCTGCAACCCTTTTTAGAAAATAAACAAAAAATAATTTCAAAAACGGCATAGTATTTACCATTTTCCATGCTCCCTTGATACAGGGTGACAGACACAGACTAGTGACACAGATTACTAAATACGAACTGTAACAAGATAGTTGAAATAATAATACCTTCAAATACCTTCCCACTCGTGAACAGCATAAAAATAATGCTAGCTTTACCAGTAACATGTGCAAGAATTTAATGGGGGAAAGTTGAACAGCTGAAACAAAAAACATTTAAAATAGAGCTAGAATAATCTCGGTTCTTGGCTGCACTTCAGATGGCTGCTGTGCCACCATGGAAGCTCACAAACAACACATGCTGGAGCACATTCAGTAGAAATGTAGCTGATCATTAAGAAATGTCAGCATTCATTTGCTGTGGAAGATCCCTTTTTATGTGGTGTATATTATTTAATTTTGGTGTTTTGATGTGGTTTGGAAAACACTAAAATGAAGTGAAGTAAAAGTACTCATGCAAAAGCCTAAACAGATCCTAAAGAACTTGAAACACCTTTTCCTATTAAAAATATAAATGAAAAGTCAGGTGACATATAATCAGGAAGAAAAGACATCAGAGTAATATTTGTCTTAAGAGATCTGGCAAAACTAAACTATTTCCACAACAAAATATGGACTGAAGCATAAACTTTACTATAATTTAGTTTCTCAACTATCTTCATTTACCTAGCAGAAATACAAATTTGTGTAACTGCACTGATGCAGAGATCCCTTGTGTAAGGATTGCTTGAGTGTACGCTTGATATTAATAAACAGCAGATATAGCAATTATCTAAAGCTAAATTACCAGTTTTACTTGGTATTACCTGTCCATCCTCTTCAATCCATAGGAACAAGATAAGTATCTTTGCCCTTCTGCTACTGTTTCAGTGTAAATGTTAAGATTTGAGGTTGTGTAGAATCAGTTTTTATAAACTGCATGGAGTTTGAAATAATGTAGTTAATTCACACATATAAAGATTGAACCTTTTCAGAAATGTTATCTTTGGAAGCAATGGCCACTTCTCAGTAGGAAAAAATGTAGTTTAACCAGATATAGAGACTAAATCAGCTTAAACTACCGTATTAGCAAGAACTCCCCTATGAAAAGTGTGCATCAAAATCTAACATCAACACACCATTTTTTGCAAGACCAGACATTATTTTCACCAGAAGAAAATTATCTGTAAGACTGTGTGTAACAGTGCCCTCTGGTGAAAATGTGCTTGAGAATATGCTTGCCTTGTAAGGGTAAAGAGATTTTAGTGGCAGGGCTAATAAGTGATCAGATGATTTTGCAAATTGAATTATGGTATCACCTTTCACAACCAGCAATGAAGAAGTTAGGTGTTTTGAGATTATAATTACTTTATACTCATTTTAAATGAAAAACATTAATGCTCATTTTTAAAAAATCAACCTTGTATGATGAAAGAGACAGTAGCCTTGAATAGGTGAAAATTTATGAGTGCTATAGACAGCATAGCTACTTTTATGGCTGAGAATGCAATAGTTTCTAAGTAAACATTGATAAGTCCTCTGTTCTTCTGAGAAGTATCCACCCACTAAGTGTCCTGACATTGGAAAGTCCCACAGTTTTGATCAGAATAAAGACCAGCTAACTGTAGAAAACAATTTAATTTCTTAACTTGGTTGAAGATTTTCATCAAAAGCTTTGTGGACAAGGGCTGCATCTTCCTTCATTTTTGAACAATGACCACCCCATTTTCAACACTACTGAAATGTGACAATCCTAATGAAATATGTAATATATAATATATATGTTCACCCCATGAAATACCTGTATACACACATATGCACACATATACATAGAAAATTAAGTTAAAATATTGGAGAGACTTGTCATTGAACCAAGGAGGAACATGCTACTTTCAAAAGGTTTAACTGTCACACACAGCAGAAGATACTTCATAAAAAGTAGTTGATACAGAGTTGTAGTGGTGGCCAATGCTTGAAAATATCATTCTGGTCTAGTTTATTGCCTGCTATTTGTGATGAAACCAAGAGCAGCTTTACTGGGACTGTCACAGTCCTTCACCACTACCTCCCAATGATCCCACCTGCTGTCTTTGAAACTACCATAGCAGTTGCTTTCAGCCTCCTTGGCGCAAACTGAACTGTAGCAGTTTCTTAAGGGCAGGAAGACTTAGGGAAGGCACTAGAGCTGTTTGTAACTATGCTGTTTACACTGCATAAGAATGAGAACATAAACTTAATGAAAGTATTACCGTAGTCAACTTCTCCATCTTTTAGGACAATCATTCTTCTCACTCATATCAAGTATGTCTCATGACCCTCTTGCTCTAACTGTGGTGACTAATTAACTTCATGGCTTTTAAGGAAGGAACTCGGCAGTCCCAGTTAGTTGTTTAACAAATAACCAGATGTCCCCAGAGGACTCAAAGGAGTCACTTACAGCCAAGTTCCAGTGGGTTGGATATAAACATCAAACAAAAACCCACCTCAGCAGGTAGCAGCAAGAAGTGTGGGGGAACAAGATTGGTAAAATGTCATCAGCAATTAAAAAATCTGATTTTACATTATTTTTCAATGTTTGGGCTATTTATTACAGAGACATCATATACTGTAGGTCTCAGTTATAATGTACTGTTTCTCAAGTGTACTACCCTCCTCTTATACATTTACTTAACACTTCTAAATATTCAGCTGTTAACTTTCCCAAAATAGAGGTCCCAGCATTTTCAAAGGTCTCAAAGCTAATTAGGCTTACATACACACACAAATAAAAAGTGTGGAATGTTGCAAAGAACAACAAATACAAATTAAAATAATTGCAAAAAGTTACGAATTCTTCCTTCTTTGCAAATTGTCACCCACCCTGGCAAAAAAGTGCACAGAGTAAACGGTTTTTCAAAATCTAACACAGGTTTGACAAAAATTCCACTTGTGAAAAATGAGGCCAAATTATTTTGGGAAATAAGGGAGAGGATTTTGTAAGTCAGGTCTGCAGTAGAAACATTAACTTTCCTGATCATACTTTCACAAGTGTTAAATATCCTAGAGCAAAGGCTACATTTTTACTACAGTAGCAAACAGCATTCAGCCTTGTAAGGCCAACAAGCATCACAGTAATATATGAAAAACACAGCAATGGTGCAGATCAGTTTGGGGTCTGCTGTGAACATCAGATATAGGGTAAGTTAGAAGTGAGCAAATTAAATTACTGGCTGTTAAACTATCACATCATGTATTTTTGTATAGCTTCATAGATACTTCTCAAGTAGGGCAACTAACAGAATAAGAGTATGCAGCAGCAAAACAGAAGAGTGAAACTACAGTGTAAATTGTCACCATTTGCGTATGCAAAAGCTCAGTGCAGCCACATTACACAAGCATTCCTCACTGGTGAAGCAATTGGTCACTGAAAGTGCTTGGATGAGAATGTGGCTATTTTGTGCCAGACTGATAATTTTGGTAGAGTGAAAAATAATTATCCAGAGTAGCTGCAAGCCATGCTGCATGGGAATCTAGCAGAAGTAACAGAAATTGAAAAGCAAACAAACTAATATGAAAATCCACATTTCTGTAGAAAACCTCAGCAAGGTGGAAAGCCTGACAAGTATGCTACCGTTGTCGCAGGTTCAAAGTCAATGAGATTTGGCTGCAATGGATTTTCTTTTGACTGCAATAGATTTTTTTAATTTTTTTTTTTTTTTTGGTTGCTAAAATCAAGAACAAAAAAAAATTGGAAACACAGTCCTGCTTGGGGTTTAGCCCTGGCTTGTTCCTCTCATTACAAAACTCCACATTCCCTAGGGTGCAGCAGTGAACTCCCGTGCGTGCCACCAAGGCTAGCGTTGGCTGCTTTCTCCCAGAACCTTGGTAAAACAGTTAAAGGAAGCTTTATGGAAATTAACTCCTTATTAATCAAAAGCAAAATAATTCTCTCCCTTCCAGCTACATGAGAGAAGAGGGGATAGTTATTAGGAAATTAGAGAGCCCTGTTAGCACTCCAGGTTTTTTTAACTCAAATCAGCACGTCTCTGTCAGTATTGCACCATGACGGCATCAAGCTGACCTTATTACTCTGTTCACAAAGGTGTATTTCACATATCTTAGATCAGTCACAACTTGCCCCAGTGATTCCAAAGGAAGTAAAATAAGTATACTATTATTCTAGCTTTAAAATAAAATAAAATAAAAAACCAAAACTGGCAGAACACACAGATTTTCTCGTGTATTTCAAAATCTCAAGGTGGTCTGACAGCAATGTTGCATAGTAAATAAAGTAAAAATAAATCCTCTCCAATCAAATCTATTTACTAGTCCTTTAGATGAATTACAATGACAAAAGACGAATTCGGCTTTGCTTTCTTTGGGATCACACAGATAGTAAAACATGAAGCTACAGGAGAAAGCAGTATGAATTTTTTTTTGTTGTTTCTATCTAGTTTTTATAGTGCCTATGTTTTCCATCTCAACTGCTCTTCAAAGTAAATCTAGTTCAGAAAAAAAAATCCCCACCTCATTTCCCTGAGAACCTAGTTATTTTTATCTACCTCAACAACCAAGCTACTCTACCTTGTCATTTCAATTTTCACATATTTTCTCTTTGTGTATTCGTTCTATGATTCAGTGAAATCTCATCTCTTCAGCCCACTGCCATAAACTACTGTCTGGAACAAAGCTCTCTCTCAAATTCAATCTCAAACAAAATGAAAAAGAAAAAAATCACAAATGAGAAAGTGGACCACAACCAATCCTGTGGGTCCCATTCTCACAAGGTCTGCAAGTTATTTTACTTCATCAAGCAAACCTGAACCATGGGAAGATGCTATCACTTCTTTTGTTGCCATATGAGAAAGTGTTAATAAAAACAAGACCTCCTTCCAGGCACACTAGAGTGTCAATGTTAATTGCTGATTTGGCTAAAATGCTCTTCTTGATCTTAAGTGATTTCCAGATGAAATACAAACAGCTGAAATTTTATAGTTCAAATAAATGGGGACACAGACTGTCACACATTTAGTGGAATTACTGTTGCTAAACTACGGTTATTGGAAATAGTAATTATTTGCAGTAATAACAACACCTAGAAATCCTTTGTGCTCATCTGAGTTTTCTCTCAGCCATTTAACAGTCTGAATGACAAGGAAGGCAAGAAAAACCTTAACATTTACGTCATCTATACCTGAGCACAAAGGACTGCACTGCAGAGGATCTCACAGTTGAAAGAACAGAGGAACAAATTTACTTTTGTTTCAAAATTTATTGCATTTTTTATATGGCCTATTAAAAGCGTTGTCATTTCTGTCTCCAACTCTATGCATTGTTTTTCTTCTGTTGATATGACTTTGATAGCTTTGTATAGAATACAGTATAGTAGCTTCCCCAAGTAAATTGTAATACCTGTAATTCGTAGCACTGGATTATGAAGCTTTTATTTCGAACATATATCTGGAAAACACCAAAAATAAAGCACTTATGTAGCAGGCATTTACACAAGCTGGAATTAAGCCACCGTTTGTGAACCTGTGAGCTAAAAGGAGTGAGCCAAGAATTAATAAAAGTTCTCTGCTGTAGAAAATACTTTGTCATATAATGGTGGCCCTAAGTAATTTCTGTATCCATACTGTTCCATTGTTGAAGTAGAAGCTAGGCAAGCCCATAAAATTGCTTCAATCAAGTAAAACGCAAAGGGAGTTGCACTGAATTTAAAAATTCATTTCACACAATGAAAACATGGTTAAGGAAAATTATGGAATTAATTTTACCTTCTATCATAGTGATTTTTAAACTCTGGTAACTTAATTAACTTTAGTTTGCTCAGCAGAACGATCTGCAACAGAGTGGCAGAACTGATGCACATTTTCACACATGCCACACGACAGCAGTGCCATACTAATAATGGCACATTGACGATGATGTTCTGGCATCTCTATGACTATTAAAATAGTTTCATTTTGTTAAAAAGTTGTACTTAGAATTCCTTATTCAGCTGCAAATAGGAAATGTCAATAATCAAGCTATTTTTCACTTCTTCAGCTTCAGCTTTTCAAAAGTTAGGCTGCAGTGAAAAATTGCTAGCATTTCTTGGTGACTTTTCAGGGTAGTACTTCTTATCAGGTTTATGCCAATGTGATCCACAAGCATGCATTTGGTATAGAATCAGACATTCAAGAACTTGACTAACTTCAATATATTAAAAATGAGCCTCAAACATGCATACATATACATACCTTGTAATATATATACATTTATCTAATTCCTCAACTTTCCCACTGTCTTTGTAACATTATTCTATTGCTACTACTTTTGCTCATTTTTCTTGTCTCAATATTTTGTTTTTGTCTAAGCAGAGAATCTTTCCCCTGCAGACTCCTGCAAGGCTCAGTTTTGAGCCCTCTATCTTCTCTCCCAGAGAGAAGATTACTATTGCCTAAGAACTGAACTTCAGATCACCAGTCACCTATAATCTTAACCACTACACCAGCTCCATTGATGCTTATATTTAGACACTTTAACACCTACTAATATACCTCCTTCTCCTTTGCCCCTGCTTTTCAAGTTAGGTCCTATGCTTCTTCTTGGCTTTCAACTCCAAAGCCTAAGATGTGCCTAAAGAAAGCACCTCTTTCATCATTTACCACTTTTCTGTTCTCTTTCTCAACTGTTCACATGTTTCATAGTTTCAGCATTAATCTGGTTTTTCTCCTCTTCTTGCAAACTGCCTGCTGATTCCCAAAACATTCTCTATATATAAAAATTTATTTGCCATACAGCCAGAGTGCTCTCTTTTTTCTTCAGAAACTTTGTGGACAACAAGCTACTCAGAATCCCAGACCCAGCAATGGAAATTTTTGCAGAACTTATCCCTTTTCAAAGGTAGTTCCACCTAGAAGTCCAACCGTTTTCAGTAGCAGCTCCGACTGATGTATGAACCGCGATCTTCCTGGCCATAACAACTACAGCTGCTGGAGGCCAGTCACTTCATTTCATCCCTTACAAACCTGAGGTGAGAGAGCGGAGCCTTTCAAACACCCTCTACACATCTTCACCAAATTCCTCATCTTAACTCTCATCTGTCTTCAGTTCAGCTATGTCTCTTTCTGCCTCAAAGTCAAGCTCTCCAGTTCTAGAGATGCACAGACTGTAACACATGCCCTAACACCCAGAATTATGTTCCTGCTCCTCACTCAGGAGTAAGTTGCAAGAATAAATTTCCTCCAAGATTAACCCCCTCTCTTGTCCAAAGAATTTGCTTGTAAGAAATCTAGAGTAATGCAATAAGAATGTGGTATGCCACATTTTTTCCTGCTGTGGCTGTTCACCAACAAGCTGCATTTAATACCCTGGCAGCTGTTCTCCTTGCATCTTAAGCAAAAGCTGATGAGCTACTTGAGAGAAAAACTAAAAATAAAGAAAAAAAGCCAAACAAACTCCCAAGTACATGCACAAGACATCTATAATCAGCCCTTGTACAGAATACTTCCACATACTATTCTTACTTATTAATACTCATATCTATAAATAACTTGCATACACTTATTTTCATTCAGATATGGCAAGAAAATTCTGATGGAACTGCACAGCTACACTAAAAATGGGAGAAAATACATATAGTGGGAAAAGTCAAGGTTTAACTTCGCAGAGGTTAAAAAATCAACATTTTTACTTAAATAACAATGTACATATTTGTTCTTTAGTGATACATGTTGAAAGTCTGAAATATATTAATTTGACCCAGTAACAATATAGATAGAATAGGCCTCAGGGCCCAATCAACAGGCATCAACAGACATGGAGAAATTGCACAGGGAATTGAAAATGAGTGTGATTCTTTCCTTCATTACAAAGAACAATATTTCTTAATGTAACTACCAAACCTTAATGTTTTATTTAAGTAACAGTCTACAATAAGGTTCTTACATGTGTGACATTATTCCAAAGTGTTACAAGTAAAGATCCTACAAACTGAAAAATGTGCTGGTCAAGACCTAGAAGACTCAAAAATTTTAAATTACTAAAACTTTATTTTAATTTTAAATAGCAGTTTAAGGATCTGTTTAAAAAGCCAAAACACACATATAAAAAACCCCTACAAACTATAGAAATATTTAATTCTTTTGCGTTTACTTTGTTGCAGACTATTCTTAAAAGGTAAATTTAAATATGCAAACAGTTTGCTGAATTCAAAAGTCCACAATACTGACTGTGTGTGGGAAATAAATATAATATAAATATAATATAAATATAAATGTAAATATAAATATAAATACAAATATAATTTATAAAGTATATCTCCTTTATAAATGGTAATAATTGTTTAATAAAACAGCTGTTAAATGCTTTGAATATTTTCTAACAACTATGTCTACTACAGCTGCATCTTTGGTGTTGCGGTACATTTTACCACTCAATAAAGTAGGTGTCACTGTACTAATAAACAAAGCAATTCTTAGTTTTAACACATTCATTACACATGGGATTTAAATAATGTCTATCTTTGCTGGGTTTTTTTCTGTAGGTCATCATCAATCCTATCCCTTTTCTTTAATTTAGTGTAATTCCCATGGGATTACTACAAGGAATTTCAAAGATTCGGTATCATTAAAGGTTGCCAGCTATGCATAAAAGTTAGTGACTCTTTCTCACACCACAATCTTCTCAAGGAACTTCAAACACACTCTAACTTTTACATAGAAATAAACAATATCCTTCTGTATTGTACAGTGTCTCTCCTTTCAGGAACTTACTACCTTTTGCTTTAAATGTCAACTGTGCTTAAGTGTAGGATCTGTTTTTAAAACAATTTCTGCATTTATTCACATTGACCATCCACTTTCTAATGGGCGATTGCACAGAATATTTAGGAATACATTTAATCTGGTATATTTAGTTTCTGTGAAAGCAACGTAAGAGATGAAAGAAAGAAGGTAGCAGTGGCATAATACTACCTACAGCACATTGTGTATTATCATTAAGTGTCTGATAGAGCACAGTTTGAGAACCATTGCTCTGTTCAACTATAAACACAGGTATTTATAGACTAGCAGATATATTTAGTGTCATAAACATCCCCCCTGGTTGGAAAAATTAAATTACATACACTGTTTAATATTAGGTGGCTGGTTTGTTTTCTTTTTCTTTTATTCTTTCTTAAATTACAAGGCTAATGAGGCATACAAAATGATTCTAAACGAATTTAAGAAAGGATGTAAGACTTGCTTTATGGGAAGGTTATTGATTTTCAACAGGAATCTAACTATGTCACATACTAATAAGAGCATTACATGTTTTGTATCAGGGCAAGAAGGCAAGCAACTTGCAGACTTGTATGATTCACAGATACAGAAAATATATATATCTCCAAATGCTGTATTTAAAAATGTACAGAGATACACTTTAAGTAGCTCCCAGCATTTCCAGCACAAAGATATCCTTGTACATACACAAGCTTCTCTTACAGTTCTATTATAACTACACCAACTCTAGGGCTAGGGCCACTACAAAAATCCAACACTGCGTCACAACAAAAATGATATAGAAATCTGAATTCAGTGATATTATTATCAGAGAAAAAAGGAAAGATGAGCATCTTTGTGTTCTTCGGCACACCCATTCCAAACTGTAAATGGGAAAGCACAGCAGCTGAATTAAAAGGATTCCTGCAAACAGGAGCCATTGGCAAGCCACAGGTTTTTCTTCATATCTGAAAAAGTATCTCTTGACTTATCATGGATTACAAGACCCGTTGAATTTTCTACCTGGTTAAGAGCAATGGAGTATCTTTGATTTTCCAGGATTAAAAGCTGCACTTGAGGTGGGCACCTGTATCTTTGTGGAGAATGCAGCACACAATCCATTTTACACATTTCTAAACCATGTTCCCCAAAGTTTCTGCTTCCAGTTGTACTGATCTGAGGTAGACCAGAGCTCTTAAAGTAGAAAATACAAATCTGTTCCTTTGACCTCCTTAAATTACCAGAAAATGCAGACAAAGAAGCTGTTTTCTTAGGAACTTCCAAGACCATGCTGTCATTCTACGTTTTATAAGCTGTTAAGTTCTAAACCACAGCTTTCCTACAACTATTTAACTATGTTACTTTGTCCATAATAAAATACTTACGTACCAAGAGAGCTTTTCCTTCATGACCTTCACTATACAGCTGAGGTTTAACAAGCACTTTGTTTGCTTGGACTGCTCACAATGCTGCTTTTCATCCTCTTAGAGAAAGCAAAAGCTCTGACCTACAAATTCAAAGCTACAAGATGTGTAAGACCACTGACCATAAAGGGTTAAAAAGTTTGCTGCAGCCTTACAGATATTTTCTTCTGGCTATTCACAGCTGTACTCATTTTCCACCTGCCAAGGTTTTTGCAATTCATACATGTATCTTAATTTCAGGATAGTCCTTTATGCTCTCTGCTACCACAGAATCTTGGGAATTATCATTGAGAATGTCTTTCATTTTCTGCCCTCTTTCAGCTTCAAATTCATCTTGGGAAATAAATTACTTGACCTACTAGATTAAAATAAGATAAAAACTCCACTATTAAATTCTGCACTAACAAAACTCATGGTAAAATTTCTGTTAACATTTGAATCCCTTTCTCATCCAGAGCATGCAAACTGCTTAACATTTCCTTGCCCTTGAAATATAAGCCTAGGAACTGAAAGTTTCCAGGTTTTGATCCATTATTTAAAAGACTTGATACCGGAAAGATTACATTAATGAAGTTGCTTGTTCTTCTATTTACCTCTAATCAACAAGATGTTAAACATGTGAAATTAGCTGCCCTCCTCCATTTTTGAGCAGTCAAATGCCCCTTCCTTTCTATATCTACCAGTCAGCCTACCCATGTTTGCAAGAAAAGAAATTACAGATTTTGTTGACTGACTCTTCAGCAGGGTCGGCACAGGCGGGCTTCAGCTGCGCGAGATCAACATCCACTTGGTCAACCCGCGTCTGCCTGTATTTGACCACTGAAGCAACCATCTCCACTAGGGCCAAGTATTTGTATTAATGCTGGCACCATTGTTTTGGGGACGATCACCTTCAGGATAGGTGAGAGCTTAAGTGGAGAAGCAGGCGCTGCTAATGCCTTCCGCTGCCTTGTTTGTTTCGGCCGAGTGGGAAAATGGAAGCAAAATGGATCAGCCTGCGCCAGGGAACTTGTACGCTCTCTTCTCAGCTCTTACTTACGTGCAAAGGCATCTGAATGAAAACTGAAAAATCTGGCTAAGATGGAAATCAAATTAACCCAAGTTCAAAACATGCTTCTGTTTCGTGAAGTACAGAATGCACCTACATTTTTAAATGTAGCACAGATTGTAAAGTCCTGGGCACACGGGCTTTGGTCCCTACTACTTAGGTTTTACTCTGAATGCTAAATAACAACAGTTAAGGAGATACGGACCCTGTAAAAAAAAAAAAAAAGTTTTTATTTGAGGTAAGTTCTTTGCATCTTTACTCACTTTAAACTAAAAAAGCCTTAATGAACAAAGAAACAAAACCCATTCAACAGCACTAATACGCTGGCAACTAGCTTAACGAATTTTGCATTTTTTCTACTAAAACTTCTTCCTGCTGGTCCTGAGGCTACTTTTTGTTCTTTTAGGGAACTCCCAGAGAAAATTTCCTTTTTTTTAATTTTTATTTTTATTTTTATTTTTGAAGATAGTGTTTCATCTTTGATATAATGATCTAGTTTTCCATGCAAGCTTGGGTGTCAGAGCCAAGCTCTAAAAGGGACTACTTTTTATCCCTGTAACTTACCTAGAAGAGTCTAAAACTAGGTATAAAAAGATAAATCTCACATTAAAACTGAGTGCCTTTCTTTGCATTTTTCCCTCTTAGTATTACAGCCCAAGTTATTAATATTCCTATGATCAAATCTAAAGTTCTACCTTAAACTTATGCCTGGCTAAGTACTGGCACTTCAAAACTTAAGTAAATTAAAAAGCATTGTCCCTAAGTCTCCCTAAACCCCTAGTTAAAATTGCATGTTCAATATTAATATAGGTACTGAAGCTCAGATAGTCAGATAAAAAGAGGGAAAAAATGGAAGTTAAAAGCAATAATATAGGGTAAGACACTTTAAAACATGAACAGAGACAAAAGGCTTGGAAGACATTACAGACTCTTTAAAAATGTAAATCTTTTGGAAATGCTTTGGATTTGGACATGAAAGTCAGAAATATCACTGTTCTCCGAAAAGGCAAGAAATACCACATAAGGATAATACATACCTATCATGTAGATAGTGTCTAGCACCAAAATCAGAACTAGCAGTAAAAGTTCTGCATTGCTTTCTCCTTTTTAAGTCAAAAATCTACTACCATTTTTGTGAGGACAAAAGAAGTATGAATCAAAGCACAACAGACCAGAAACCATATAAAACTCCCCATGCAGCCAACATACGGGATCTCTATCCCACCTAACAGGGTCACTGCATGCCTACCAAACAGGCCAGCAGAAAAGAGTGTTTTCAACTTTTTTAGCAGTTGGGAGTAGGCAGTAGCAAGCAGTTGAAGTATTTAGCAATTTGGTGTACAAAATCCTATTCATTTTCGAAATCATAATTTTATCCTCGTAACTACAACAGCAGGTACAAGCTAACACCTGTTAGGGACTGAGAGACGACAGGCATTGTGTATTAATGTGCAATCACAGCATGGTCACCATCTCACTTTTCTGAGTAGGGTCTAGACCTTTACTGAGGCAATTTTGTCAGTTAATATAATGTCAGTCTGGCATTTCCTTGCAAAAGGAATAAATATTGTAATCCTGAAGGGCATAAGACACTTTAGGGGTATGATTCTGAAACAGGTGGTATCAATAAGAATCATCCTTCTTATCACAGTCATCGATTCACAAAGAAAGAAAGAAACAAGCAAACGAACTGTAGCTGCAGGAGGCGTAAAAAGTGTTTAGGATACATGATGCAACTGGGTTGTTGTAGTGAGAAATCTTCAAGCATCTGGACCAACTCTGGGACTATGAACTGGTCCCACGCAGTGCCCAGTGTTTATACATGTCAGCAGTTAGTGAAAATATGTTTTATTTAACAAAGAAAAAGCTACTTCAATCACCACAACTTTCTACCAGTGAGGCTTATTTTGGTCAGCAAGTAACTGGTGACATTGCTACTGTCTCCTACAAGTCCAACCCAGGGTGGTGTAGCATAGCACCTCAGCCAAAAATTACTCTCAAAAAGAGGATTCTCATTGCAACATTCCCACATATACACCATCAATTGCAAGCAGAGTAAAATTTGTCATTTCATGAAGTGTCTGGCCCCTCTACCACCCGAGCCGAATTCCTTTCATTTGGGCAAGAATAGATGCACATCAAGAAATTCTTTTTCATCAGAGAGCTAAATATAAGTAAAAACCCCAGAAGTCTACAGACAAACTATGTGCTAGAAACAGACAGTGGAGACAGTACTGTTTGTATAGGTCTGTTGCAGTTGAATTCCCAGATAAACAGGAGGCAAGGAAAATTCTCACAGCACCTTGTATATTGCTGACTGCAATGTATGTCCTTGTTGCCTGGATACCTCTAGTGAATTACCAGGCAAGGGTGCGAGTTTTCTTTCCTTGATCAGTATTAAATAAAAAAAATCCCAACCTTCTACTCTATAAGAGGCAGAAGATACACATGGAAGCTTCCCTCGCCTGTGCCAGCTGAGTGCCAGAAAGAGACAAATCGAGCCTTGAGAATTTTAAATCTTGTGGGTTGCCGTGCCACGTTATGAACTAGATCTCATACAATTCATCACCCAAGTTGCAGAAAAATAGTTCAAGAACTCAAAATAATGAATTCTGTCATTTCCAATAGAAGTGTGAAGGGAGAATTATGAATGAACCTTTTAAAAACACGTATGTGGAGGGAGATTGCCCTTCTACAAAATGAAAGCAGCAGGCTTCTATTTAAATGGCCCAATCCTGAAAGCGAGACCTTTCATTTTCAATTAACTTAAATTGACAATTGAAAAAGGTTTGAAAATGTTGTTGGAGCCTTTCAGTTTGATAGATCTCAGTTCTGACATTACACACACCATTCTGACCTGATTTTAGGGTGTGCTGTTTTAAAATTGAGAATTTGAAATGAAAAATATTTGATTCAATCAAAGCTGTTGCAAGACATTCAAACATCTTAATCGGTTCAAAATGAAGTTTCCATATTTTCTCATCATTATATGTATATAATGCATCATTTATTAAGATACATTAAAACCTAAGAGCCATGCCTTCTTCTCAACCTTACATTCTTTTATGTTACAGCAATACTTTCACTGAGAAGTTAAATTTTATTAGAGAATATACTACCATGTGCAACAGATAACTATTTACAAGACAAATAAAACTTTTCTTTATATTCTAAAGCAGTCTACATTACCAATCTACCTTACCAGAATAATGCAGTTACCCAATATAACATACCTCCTGTCCACCTGACACAACATAGGCAAATCAAACTGATTTTCAGGCTTAATATTAATTCTCAAACACAGAAATTGAAGACTTCTGAAAAGCTAAACAACTTCATTAAATTTAAAAAAAACAGAAAAAGCAAAACAAATAAATCAGAGAATATTTCAAAGCTCACAAGCAGGAGATGGGTCTTTGAAACCACTGAGAAGTGAGGCAGAGAGATCCCTGCATTGAAATAGTCTATTTATCAATTAATACATAGAGTACATTGCCCCTGTTATTTGACAGATGTAAAAGCACAATCTGCTCAGCTCCTTACACCCCCATAACAATGATGCAGTCTTAAATCAGTCATGAATTATTGTTTGTTATAACAGACTCAATTCCCAAACAAACAAAACCAAACAAAAAGTTTATGTTTTTTCCATTATATGGATGGCCATATTAAAAGTTTTGAAGTTTTTTCAGGAAGCCTTTTTTATTGAATGACCTGAGAAGAATTAAATTGCTTAAAGTAATGTTTTCATTCTCATAGCCAATGGAAATTGATGTACATGATGCAGATCAGCAGATAACACTGATGACATACTAGATTCCCGTTTTTCCACCACAGACTTGACGGACAGGCAATCTCTTGTAGTATTGAGTCCATACGCCCATGACATAACGTCTGCCACAAAGTTTGAAACCAAAACCATGTCAAGCATAAGGACTGAGTTCTGTTCTTGCACTGCTGTAGGCTTTGGGAAACTCCACAGAATCAAATAGGATTTGATTCAGAGATTCAAACTTGCCCAAGCAATTCTGGGCCATGTCTTGAGGAAAGAGAGCAGCAAAGACGTGTTTATACAAGGACACTTCTGTGAGGGAATTGGCTTGGAGGTACTTTAATTATGTGCACAAAACAGAAGTAAACACCACTTGGCCATCCAAGGAACTGGCCGTTATAGCCAGGCTACAGGAAACCCATTTTCCTCATTGTACCTCCATGGTAGGAAGCAGGATAGAGGGCAGTGGTATCACCATGCCACCTGAAGCTTTTCCCAATATGCTGCCTAAGAGTACCTACAATAGCCATCTTGGAAATGCAGACTGGACCTCAGCATTGTTCTAGTTTTAAAATACTGCTACTAAGTATAAAATTTTTGGAAGAGATATTCCCCTTGTTATATAAGTTGCAGAGAGGTTTTGCTTTGTGTTAAGGAAACATGAAGTCTGTATTCCAGGAAATGAGTCCAAATGTGTGAGTTGCAAAAATCAAAGGGAACGCCATGAGCAAGATAACAGCATCCTGATCCTGTTTGGGAGTTTTAGGCAGCCTGGTGTCCTTCAGTAGGAGAGAGGGGGACAGGACACAGGGTATTAGACAATAAAAATAGTATTTCCAAAATTCTTTTTTCCTCCAAATACTTCAAAGGCTGAAGGATAATGAGAAGTGTGAACTGAACTACCACTAAGCATTTTGTCCCTTTTTCCTTTACCATATGACAAAAAAATGAAGGAGGAAAACAATGAAATTACAAAAATAGTGTTCCTCATATTTGAAAACCACCTGCATATATATAAATGTTTAATATGCCTCCTATATAAGATGTAAGAACTTCTTAAGGAATATGGGAAATGACATAGCACTTTATAGTTTTCTTGAGCACATGAGAATCTCAGGGTCTGAAAGCTGTGTAGCATAGTAAGTCTTACTCACTAGCTGAGTTTTGATGAACTCAGCATCAATTAACAGAGATGCTATGTTAAATTACTCCACTGTCTTTGTAATATGGATGAGAAATCACAGTAAATGAAAGCATGTGCAGAACTTTACAAGGCCTACACAAAGGAAGGTCCAATTTAACGTAGCTATAGTTTACTAAGGAATAGGATTCGCTGTTAAAAATGTGGGAAGTCGCTTTATAATGCTGATACCATTGTAATGTACTGTATACTTTCCAAAATGCTTGACTACATCTCCCGTTTCAGGGTACAGGAACAGATGTTCGACTCACAGGTGTGACATCTGAAAGTTGGCTTTCATCAAAAGTACCCTGTAAACAGTGCACCTGCAGCACTGTAAAAGCTGGATCCGTCTGCAAAACTCACCCTTGGATTGCTTCGCTTCTTTCATGTTTGAATTTTTCTCTTTGAATTATTTTCACTCTAGGTATTTTGGGGTTCTGTAACAAGGCATCCAGCACTGGCTAAGTGCTACTACTAGCACAGCTCCACAGTAACAATTCATCTGCTGCACAGGTGACCATGAGGGCGGGGGCGGAGAAATCAATATGAGAGGCAAAACCAAAAAAGGCCTTTAGAAAATGTTTCTAAAGCCGTTGCAAAGCCGTGACTTCGGCCGCTCAGGAGCCACAAATGCCAGCACAGCGCCAGGCAGCCGTGCGGCCGGACGGGGCGCAGGGGCCGCGACACGGACACGGGCACAGAGACACGCACACACGGACACAGAAACACGCACACACGGACACACGGACACGCACTCACGGGGACACGCACACACACGCACACGCGGACACACGGACACGCACGGACACACGGACACGCACACACGGACACGCACTACCGGGGACACGCACACCGCGGCCCGGGGCTGTGCCCAGTGCGGCGTCTTCCCCCGCAAAGCCTTGGGCGCCGATAACAGGGACACGTGACCAGGCGAATTAGGAAAAAAAAAAAAAAATAAAAAAGAGTAACATGAAATCCCCCCAAACCGGCTGCTGTCCGTTTGCCCACCAGCTGTGCCCTCCGGCGGCGGGCGGCACGGGGCTGTGTCACTGGCGGCCGCCGGCCCCCGGGAACTTACCGGCGGGGCCGCCCCGTCCCTCGGCCGCCGACGACGCGGTCGCAGCTCAGGCCGGCGGCATCCCCCGGGCCTCCTGCCTCCCCCGCACCCCCCGGCTCCCTGCGGACGTCCCGGCGCTGGGCTGAGCGACTTGTTTGGTGCGGTGACACCGTCCTCACCATATGCTGAAGCGGGAAAGGAAGAGAAAGAGGAGGAGAGAGAGTATGTGTAAGGGTGAATTAACTTTGCTCAATGGCGACAGGGCAGCAGCTTCAGCCCCAGCATCAGATCGATTTACTAAACAAACTGAAACGTGGGTGGGGACGTTAAACAGTAACCAGCGGCCTCAATGAAAACTGAAAGCTGCTGCTGCCGCCGCCGCCAGCCACTGGCCTGCGCAGCCCGCGCCCCGCCGGCGGGCGGGCCCGCCGCTCCCTCACAGCCGGGGAGCGGCCGGCGGGAGCCGCGGCTCTGCAACGGGGCTTGGGCCCCAGCCCTGGTGCCCTCGGCCGGCTCCGCGGCAGCGCCCCCGGCCGCCAGGACGAGAAGAGGCCGGTGCTCCGCTCCCCGGGCTGAATCCCGCCGGCCGCCGCTGCCTCTGTGCCAAGGAGGGGGAAATATCCCCCGGGCCGCCCTGCTCTGCCCCGGCAGGCGAGCCCAGCGCTCCGCAGGGCCCGAGCGAACGGCGGCCCGCGTCCCTCAGCTCCCCGCGGGGCTGGGCAGCCACAATTGCAAGCCCAAACCTCGAGTGTTCCCGTCCCGGTGTCGCTCTCTTGTCTCCACTGAAACTGTCAGGAGAGGAAAGAAGCCCCCTCTTTTTAGTACGGTGGTTGGCTGTGTAAAGAAATGGGATCAAACACGGGGATCCACTGCAAACTCTGGGTTCCCTGCGCTGGAGACACTTCGCCGGCCCCTTAGGGCTGGGAAGGTCGTGACACGAGGAAGTGTTTATAAAATAATAATTGCCGTTGTTTTCAGACATTGAACATTCACAGACTCGAAACAATAATTAACGCCTTGCTTATGATACTACCCGCTCACACCCACAGAGGCATCAGGAAGAAGGGAAATAATTCAAGGCAGGATGGTGTCCTGTCACTCCGAAAATCATCAGGGGGGCCTCCTCGGCCGGTGAAGGGAGGATATTTGGCACAAGTTCCCATGTAAGACTGACAAAAGTCCCCGTAAGCAGGGACTGCCTCGCCGTGGGTGCGTGAACACGGCTGACATCCGTACCCGCACACCCGTGTCAGTGATTTAACGACGCTCTCGCAGGAGAGAGACTGCACGGGCTCTACACAGGAAGGAGATTGGAAAAAAATATGAAAAATGTTCTCTTCCTCCAGTCTCTGAAAGCGGCCGGTGATTGATTGGTTTCCCCAGCGAGGAGATCAGCGGGTTTCCTCTACGTTCTTACCGGCGGTACCTTGCCATGCTGTTGGATCTCGTTAAGATGGCCAATTGCTCATTTCCAGAATTTGCCCGTGAAAACTCTGGATCCAGTTTCTAGGGGCTTTCGATTGACCCTTGAAGGGAACAAAGAAAATTTTGCTTGACAATTCCCCCCATTACAAAACATTAATAATCGCTGGAAATAATTGCCCAGATGGCCACAAGGAAGGTGTAAATACATCCAAAGCCCTCCGGTGTTATTTCAAAGGCGGTTTTTAAAAGGCCAATAAAAGTGGCCGAGGAAGACTTGTTTCTGAGGAGTTCTTGCCCATCTCCTGCCGCAGATAAAATACTGCAGGCAAGGGCAGCACTGACAATGAAATAAACGTTACTGCTGCTGGCTTCAGCGCGCCTCGGAGCAATCCGCAGGCACAAATAGCCGGCTTAAAAAGTGACTGTCACTTACGTGAGGGCTGTTTTTTACCTCTCTTCAGAGAATCTCGGGCATATGCCGTGGGCTAATAACAAGTTTTCTCAGATGAATAAAGAGGATGTATCGGAGTTTCTTTGCTCTTAATTAGAATAAAGTTAACACGCTAAAGCCATGTGGTTATCTCAGGCAACTGTATTCCTACACTTGCATCCAGATGGGGGTAGATTTGATGGGGGGGTTGTGGAGGAGGGGGTCAGGACGTTTTGATTCCAGTCCCTTCAGCCTATACAAACGTTATTATTATTCTTTCGGCGGGAAAGGTACTGCTTTGTTCCAAAAGCAAATAGTTTGCAGAAGAGTAAATGGAATTTTTTTCCTGTGAGGGGAATATTCGCGTGTATTTCTCATCACATAAGGCCACGTTTGATTTAACCTTAATGTAACTAGTGGTTTTCATTTCGACTTCAGCGTTTCCTTAAATGGTTTTTATGAAGTGGTTGCCTCTTATGGTTACCAGCATTTTTAGGGAAGAGTGGGGGGCAGCATAGAGTCCCTTGATGGTCACCTCGCCGCCAGTGCTACCTCTGAAGCAGCATTTTCACGTGTCACGTCCATGATGAAATCATGCGACCGCCCTAAGACCCGCAGTAACTGTAAACTGCCCCGACACCCGTGGCCGGGAGCCCTTCCCGGTTCCCTCAAGGGTGGGGGCTCCCGCCACCTCCAGTCCTCCCGCCCTCTATTGAGGATGAAGCACCAAGACATTAGGGCAGCAGACAGATGCCTCTGTCCCGGATCCCCCGAAAGCACCAGCTGGGCCATCAGAGGCAGGAGTTACCCCTTTTGCTTTCCACATGTCTCCCTAACTACACCCCGGGGAGCAGGGCTGGGAGACGGTGCCGAGGAGAGAAAACCCACGAAGGCTTTTTCTGCGGAGATAACGAATATTTCCAGTCGTAGACCTCAAGGGGAAAGTCCCAGACAGCATGGTCTCTGTGCTATTTCGAAGAAGCCCCGCTAATCACTTGGCTGCCTCTGGCTGTGTCCGCAGACACCTGCTGGGCGGCTGCCGCCGGGCTGCGGCCGCCGGCATAGCCCCCTCTTTCCAGCGGGGCCAGCAACCCCCGCCCCGGGCGGGCAGCCCGGCACGCTCCCGCAGGGCAACATCTGCGAGGGTCTGCCCTTCCCGACCTGCTCGCAGCAGCATTTGTCAACCCCTCGCCAGGCAGTTTATCTGGGGAGAAAACAAGGGGAGCTGGCGGAGCTGCCGCTACGGGCGGCAGGGCAGGGGCTGGGGTCGGAAACGGGCGGCCGCCCATCGCGGCAACCCGCCCGGTCTCCTCTCTCTTCATTCCGGTGTCATTAACCTGCGGGTGAAGCAACTGTTTGTGTGCCCTCTCTTCCTCCCCTGGGCTGCTTTTTTCCCTGTTACTGATCCATCCTTCGTAAATCATTTATGGGGAACTAGGCACTTCTCTCCTCGCAGGAGCTTCCCTTGAAAAACTTTCCCATCTCAAGGCAAGCGCCTTTCTTTTGTTATCACGAATAATTGATAAAGGACCCCAACGTGCCTTCAAAAACCATCTAAACGGCTGCCAGGAACTATAGTCACTTGGGGTCACGGGGTGCGCCTGCCTTTAAAAGCGCAATACAGGAAACGATCAGGACCAAACCGGTTTAAAGAAACAGATAGTTTTACGTGGTTACCTGAAACCATAAATGGGAAACGCTGTCTAATTTTACAGGTTCTGGTATCGAGCATTCAAGCTGACTTCTGCAGAGCCCTTTCCTCCTCCCTCTGATGAGAGAGCACCTGACATTCTGGTACTAACTAAGGTTTCTGCGTTTTGATGCCTCGAAAAACAGAGTGAAAGTGCATTGTTCAAAAGAAAAAGAAAAGCTGTAAACCTCTTAAAACTCTGAATCGTCAGATTACGCCGGCACCACGCGGCTGTGAACCGATTTCAAGGGCTGAATTAGAGCCTGGTTTCTTTAGAGGTTCCCTGGCTAAACTATTAATTGCCAGGATTTCATGAAAGATTTGCAGACTTTACAATCATTTATGATCCGTGCAATAAAAACTCGGAGATATGGGCAGACTGGTTCAAGGTGTAATGCAAAGATGTATTAGGTGCCCTTGGCAACTATCTGTGGGTGCTGTTTGTGTTCTCCGAACACGCCCTTCGCTGCAATGAACATTTCTGCAAACCGCGGGTTGGGTTGTTCATTTCCAGAGCTCCGGAGGTTCACACAAAAGAACTATAGATTTCAGGCAGGGGGAATCGAATGCATGGAAACTCATTCTAGTCCCCCGAAGAGTTCAAATGTAAGTGAGATAATTATCCTTGACAAAAAGTAAACTTCGAGGGAAAATAGATGCCTTTCCCCCTCGTAAATTAAAAACCCGCCAGAGAGTAGGTCTGAGTGTTCAGCCCCGCAGTGCCCCATCCAGGCGGAGATCACATTATTGTCCGCCACAGCAGAAGGCGGAGAGGAACCCCTCGAATCCCAAGAAAGATACCTCAAAGGGTATCGCCGGCCCTCCGACGATATCCTATTTAGGAGCCTCACAAGCGAGCACCCCAGGCATTTTAAAGATTATCCCCCTAAAGATCTTTGAAGATTATGCTAATGACTGCAGATTACACGAGTTTACTGCCAGAGCGGCCGAACAAAACCCGCCTCGTGGCGGCTGCCCGCGGTCATTTTCTGCCTCTCTTTTAAGATGATTTGCGCCGCCCTCCCTCGGCCGTTGCCCTCATTAGCAGCGGAGGGAGGCGGGAGGCGCGGGGACTCCCGCTGCCCCGCTCTGTCTAACGGGGCGGGGGTGCTGCGGCGGCGGCGGGGTGTGCCGGGCCGGGCCGGGCCGGGCCGGGCCGGGCCGGGCAGTGCCGCAGGTACGCGGGCGCCGTGCGAGACCCAGCCGTGCCACCTAGCGGCGCCGGGCCGCACTGCCCGCCCGGCCTCCCGGCACCTGCCGCCCGCCGCCGCCCGCCCGGCTCGGCCTCGCCACCGGGCACGGGCAGCCCGCGGCGTGGCACAACCGCAGCGTGGAGCGAGGGAGGAGCTCACAGCCTTTAAACAGAAAGCGGGCAAAATTCTGCCAGCGTGTGCCAAGCGTCACACGCAGGCGTCCCACATTACCGCAGGGGGAGAGGAAACGATGGGCAGCCGAAAGGTTTGACGCTGCCTGAATGTTTCGTTCACCTCCGGGCCTCCACCCCCCCAGTCTTGACCCTTTCACCCCCCAAACAGATAGATGGCTAAATAAGAGTATGAGAGCCAGGATCTCCCCGTGTGCTCCACCTGATTCATGCCAGTGCATCTGGCAATTCCTTCCCGGAAAAGCACGTTTTCTGATCATGCAACGAGAGCGTGTGAAGCATATCATCATGCAGGACGTTGTCATTCACACAACTATAGTGAATGGGTGAGAGCACGAATCATGTTCACCGTGTTTGTTTTTCTGATTAAAAATCCTGCCAGGCTAAAGCAGAAGTAAGGGCTCAGAAGCACAAATGCTACACCGATGTAATGAGAATACATATAATGAAAATTATTCCCATCTGAAGACAGTAGCTGCATATTTGGAGATACAGTTTTGATCCTGTTGCTAACCCCAGGTATTTTCATGGTATGCCCTATGCAAATTAGGATTAGTTTCCTCCCAAAATACAGCAGAGAAATACGTGCATGAACAAAAGATGAAAGTAAAAACATTTCATAGTTATTGTAAGTACTTCAACATGTCATATATAAAAGTGCTGGTCATAGCAGATCAGCTTTCTAAGGATTTGTTGTGTGGTCTATGCATGTGAAGTGTGTTGTTTTGTGATTATTTGACGCCTATCATGATTTAGAATATACCTTATGCTTATCTACAAAAATGATCTAAAGGATTTATATGCATGACAATTTTAGCATGGATATATATCTGCTAGTCTACCTGCCCTGTACAGTATGGTTACTCTGAAATTATCCTTACTCAAGTGGAGGCTTCTCCCTCTATATTTAGTATGCAGGGGTTACATTAGACTGCCTTCCAGATAATTCAGGTCTTGGGAAATATCTTGGAAACTGTAGGATATGTAAGCAGTGAGCATTGCTGTTGAAAGAGATTTAAGCAGTACTGATACAAGAACACAGCAAAAATGAAACTGGCTGGAACAGAGATTAGCAAGATGAGCATGCATCTGATACATAATTTGTGCACAAAATAGTTCCAAGTCATTGATTCAGTTAGGGGAGATTGAATTCAAAATGTAGGCATGATAAAAGAAAATGATCTTTTACTGATAAGTGGATGTAATTCAGACTGTGTATACTGCTAAACAGTGTGTACACATTGATACTGACAGTGTAGACATGGCGTATGAAAATCATCTTCTGCTGAGAGCTGGGAATCATGCAATCTCCATTACATCAACTCATGAAAACTTCTGATAAAAAGCACCCTAGAAGTCTAACAAACCTTTTAAGAAATTCCATTTCTGTTTTAATAATGATGGTTCAAACTAAGTGGTCTGTCTGGGCTATTTTTATGCTCACAATGATGCAGAGAAGACCAGACAATTCAACTTTGCCTAAATTTTAAAGTTTGCCAGATAGTTTTATAGCATTCCAGAGTGTATTGTTCTTGGCACTGAAGTTAAAGAATTGCCGCATTTGTTTTGATACCATTTGGGTGTAGAGTTGTTTTAAAAAAAAATTAACTTATTCCCTTTGCAAATCACCACCTTTTTAGTGGAGTCACAGACTCATGGCAATACTCATGGTCCTAGTTACTTTTCTTAGTCATCCCTCACATTCTCCTCAATCCATGCAAACCACAGTGATTCATCTTCAGCTGAAAAGCGCTGCTTTATGAAAATCCAGCCAACTCCTTCCTAAAGGTTTCCGTTGAACTGGTTGCACTTTAACCAATTCAGCACTGTTGGCTCAGAAGCACATGGGCAGGTCTTTAGTGCAGAAGGTGCCCCAAGTGTTGGCCATAGGAGCTAAGGCTGAAGGGACGGAGCCAGGTGAGTGCTGAAGAACTCAGACAGTCCCACCTTTGCTCCAAACACTTCTTCCTAGGTTGCCCACCAGCTAGGTTAAAGCTGCCAGTTCCTCGTGTCTGCTGCCAACCATGTCAAAATTACATCAGCTTGTTTCCTGTTAGGTGATTCTAACAGTACTGGACATGCATGCAGTTATGATAGGAGATCTGAGGCAGGGTATAATGTTCAAAACACAGATCAAACGAGGGCTGGCAGATTGCAAGAGAAGTTTATTGGCTGTAGTCTGGGTTAACTATGGTGTCGGAGATGTTGAAGGCATAAGAACTATAAATCTTTAAGGTTCATTCCAACCCAAACCACTGTACAACTTTAGTCATCCCTGAAGGGGAGGACCTCTGTCTGTCTTCAAGTTCTGAAGTTACCAGATCCAGAAGGAGCAAGCCCTTTTATTTGTACCTCAGCCCTTCGTGTGCTCACAGAACTACTGAAGCTATGAAGAACCCGGGTAGAGCTGTGATTCATACATATTCCTCATACTCTGTACAGAGCTCAGCAGCATTCAGCACACATGATCAAACTCTACTGTGTTCACATTTATATTATTAATATGAGCCTATTTTTATTTCTAAAATAATAAAAATGGAGAAAAATGGCATTTTAGTAAGTTGGTTTTAAGACTGCTATTTAACATAGTTAGAGATTAAAACTCCACATTTACATTTTCAGTGAGAACCATGTGAAATAATACAGCCTCCTATAAGTCTAACCTAGAACCTCATTGCACTATAGGCATTGGTATATTCTGGATGGTAAATTAAATTTGTCATTTGTTAAAATATGTTGCATAAAACTACAAGCTTAATAAAGAAAGTGTAAAATCAAACATCACTTAAGGTTGCAAAGAGACAATAAATTTATTTATTCAATAATTTGAAAAATTTAGTCACTAGTCCCAGGAAAGATACTGGGGTCACCATAAAAATAACTGTACTGCATAAATTGTATCACACTATATAAATTAATACTGTTAATTTTCAGTGTATTTGCTCATACTAATTTGTACACACAGGCATTTTCTTTCAAATAATGGGAAAGATGGGTGCATGTTTTTGCCAGCCAGACAGTAGGATGTTTTAATGAAGTACTCAGATTGTTTTTTTTTCCTAGAAAGTTTGTATGTGTAGTTTGGTAGCATGCTAACATGGGTGAATTTGGCAGTATCCACCTTTTTTTGAGAAAAGGAAACAGAAAGACCATTTAAGTCCAGATGATGTGTTGGTTAGAAGAAATGAAGTGCATCAAACCCATTACAAAATAGCTGTTTTAAGAGTTACGGGTTTTGCTCTTTAATACAGAAGACATTAACCAAAAGAAGAATGCTGGGAAAGAGTACTTTGAAAGGAAATTTTCTCCCCAGTGTGGAATACATTGGATCCTCTGAGAAAGAGGTCCTTGAGAAACAGCTGCTTCTCTATTGTCTCTGCTACCATCATCACCGAACAGCTGATTTGTCTTTGAGGGATGATCTATATACATATTTATACATTTGTTTAGATGTACTACTTCCTCTGCTTTCTCAGTAGACTTATTGTGTGATATTTTGCCAAGTTTCTAGGCTCACTGTGTTCCATTTACTTATTCATGTACCTAGTGTAATGGGATGTTCCTCATGTTGGGACAAATAAAATTTCTTGAGAGAAGGCCAGACTCACATAGTAAAGGAAAGAGGCTTCAGACTCCCTGAAGATGAAACTGCATTGTCCACAGGTCTAGCACAAGAATTCAGTGCTACAAAGTATGCATGTGAGAAGACCTAAGACATATTTTTCCAGGTGCTTGATATGAACCATATGCAGTGGAAGCAGGGCCTGTGTTCCATCTGAACTACTGGTGTACACCAGATTCATCTTCTGTTACTGTGTTTGAGCCTCAGGGCTGGCTGTACTATGAAGTGAATTTCAGACTTTCTTCTCTATTGGAAGCATCTCTTCCCAGTACCATTCTTCATACAGTGTTGTATGAAACAGGGAAGGGGATTCAGAAACATGAAACTTAAATTAACCCTATGATTGAAGAAGGTATCAGATAAAGCTTCCTAAGATATCTTGTTTTTCAAAAAGTCTCTTATCCTAACTTGTAAACAGACAAGAGTGACCAAACCGAGTTACCAGACTGAATAGTCTGTCAAAAGAAGCTCTTTTAAGAGAAAACAGCTATTTATATGCTTTAAATTTACTACCACTGTTCAAAGAGGTAAATTTACACTAATTTTTAAAATTTCTACTCATGGGTCATCTTATTTTTGACAGAGTAAAAATGTATAGCTGAAATACATGTATGCAGCCCTCTTGTGGGCCTTAATTACAACAGTTGTACTAATCACAGAGGCAGGGCACTTGTATATGCATATAGCTATTAGAGGAGTAAACTGTTTCAGTAGATGAATCCCCTTTCCCTGCTTTAATTCAAAATCCTAATTCTAGTTTTAATGCTTCATGGAAGAAACAGAGAGAAAATATATCTCTTCTCAGTTTTATTCCTTTGCATGTAACAATTTTAACAATTTGAATTCCAACTCTCTACAGTAGTTTATGTGGCTTGTATTTTGTGAGAGTGTGTAAAATGTAAACTCCATTTTATTTCTCTGTAAATGTCAGGAGAGTATAAATCAATAATAGAGTGGTAACTGTGCAATTAACTTATGTCACCCCTGTACCTTCCCATTAGCATCACTGAGAATGATCTTACCCTTTCAGTGACCTCAGTAAAAGCAATAACATCCTTTTCTGCTAAAGTTAATTTTTTTAAGTGAACTTAAAGCTCCTGAAAGGTGATAGATTGACAATCCTGTAAAGTGAAGTTCCTTATTTGGTCATTGACTATGGATAGTACGTAATTCCACAAATTATCTAGTGATCCAACCCTGTCCCAGAAGGATAAGAATGGAGTCTGGTACTTCTTCTTTCACCCATTTCATTGAAGCATCACAACTTAGATGTCAGTTGTCAGGGTAGCTTCTGATGCAGTTGCTGTCAATTAGCGAGTAGAGTTGAAATTCCAATTCATTTTCATTTACTGTAATCGGTATTGACAGAAGGTAGATGGCCACCACAGACACACAGGTGTAGGTCCTGTATCCTATCCCCTAAGCTGCTTCATTTGCAAAATGGCACCTAATAGCAGTTCAAAATCCATCAGGAAATCCTTGAAACAACTAACAAAGTTAAATGCAATGTAATAACCTTCTGTCAAGCTGGTAGTAAGATTTTGAAAGCTAAAGCTTTGAAAGCTTTATGCATTACTGGGGAAAATGAAGAAAATTCAGTAAACAGGCAAGTGCAAGGTAATTTAATTACTCTCTCAAGTGTATTTTCATGTTTGAATTTTACATGATGTGATAGTACTAATCAAGCCTGTGTGTATTTGCCAGAATTATGAAAGGTAATGGCACTCTGAGCCTTGCAACTGCAAAGATTTTCGCTTGTCTTCTCCATCACAGGTCTCAGCCAAAGAGAGAAATGTCTCTGTGCCGCTCTGTCTCTCTCTTGTCTACAAGGAAAATGTCCTGGAAGAGTTCCAGGCCAGGCTGGATGGGGCTTTGAGCAGCCTGATCTAGTAGAAGCCATCCATTATCTTTAAAGTCCTTTCCAACCCAAACCATGCTTTGAAAATATGCAAATATTTTCCTATTTTTCAGCAATATAGGGTAAAAACCAACGTATAGGGAATATGAACTGTTCTAATACACTACCAGTATGGGAGTCAGATATGAAGCTAAGACATGCCAGGATTCACCCTGTAATGTCTGAAGGGTTTTTCTTTCCATGAATGAAATCTCAGTGAAACATCTGAAGAGCAATTAAAATGATCCCTATTTCTGATGGATATCTTAATAGGTGTACTTCTGTATTTCTACGATCACATGTAGTCATTTTCATCAACATGCAAAGGAGGAGAATAGGAGAACCAGAGCTGCTTCAATAGTAGCTATCTGTTGTGTTGAAGGGGTTCTTGTTTGGGCGAGAACTTGCCTTCTCTCTGTATTTGGGTTTGTGTATACACACTCTAGGACAGTGGGAACAAATTCAAAGCAGCTTTCTTCTTAGTGTCCTGCCAGAGCACCATCCCCTGTACCCCACTTGCAATGTGGCCATGAGGAGCACCAGGAGTTTGCCTTTGACATGTGCAGATAATTGTGGCAGCAGCATCAAGGCACTATGGGGTGTTTGTACAGAAATCTTCATTGTATTGCCTTTAAATTTAGATAGGTGGATATGCATTGCACTTGGAGCTGACATGAGCTTGACTGCCAGTACACAGAAGATGGGGCCATATGGTCCTAGGACCATAGCAGACTGGATAAAACAAATTCCCCTTTTGCTCTCTGTTAGTCAGTGATGTAGTTGCAACCAGCAAAGAGTTTGTGTTCTGTTCTCTGCCCCAAGCAGAGTTTTGCCAGGAACATTGTCCTCTAGTTTTATGGGGAAGGTGAGGAGCTTTGTCTCTCATTTCAATCTTTTTTGAAAAAAAAAAAAAAAAAGGTACAACCAATGCAGTATTTAGCAGGAGCAAGTTTAGTCGCTTGGACTGTCTATACTAACAGATGTGGGTAAGACAGGAGTCAGAGGTGCTACTTCTTTTCCTGTGGTTTTATGGGGAGGAAACCTGAGAGGTTAGGGTGGAATGAGCTACAGTTCTAGCTATGTTTTCTCCACCACCCCTTACTAGACACTGAAGTGACAAGAGCTAGAGGATATGTTGGGTACACTGTACATAGTTGTAGGGCCTTATAGTATTCCTATCATAATCAAGTCCTACTATTTTCTTTACAGTGAGCTGTTCGTTGCAGCTCTCTTAGGACTGAATCTGGTCCTTTAAATGTGACAGGGGTCACAAGATTTGGAGGAAAGGATGATGGAATTTTTTTAAATGTTGCAGGGACTTAGGCATGTCTTTCCTTAAATGTGTTGGAGGATGTGTTTCCAGTCCCTGAGATAGTTTTTAAAAGATTTCCCCTTTGTCTTAGTATAATATTCTCTTATCTGGGATTAGTGCAGTTACCTAGATTGGAAAATGCTGCGGTGCCAGGTTACAGTGATGGTTTTCCTGTGGAATGCCTGCCTGGGCTGCCTTCAGGACATTTGCATATGGGGCATCTCTTCTTACGTTTAAATCCAACTGCTCCCCAGTATGCTATCTCATTAATTGTACACTGGGAAAAAGAAAAAGAGAACACTGTGACCTGTGTATGTGTAGTACTTAGTGAGTACCTAGGGAATTATTTAATGAATTAAATCACCTCAGATATTTCTTCTACATTCTTGAATAGCCCACCAGATCCCATATGCCTGTAGAAATTGCTATAGGGCTCAGGTGGTCCCTCATTAGTTTCAATGTCACTTAATTTTTTCCATCTTTATGCTGGAAGTATCTTCAAATAAAGCTTGATGGCATAATTCTCGGTGGCCATAATTAACAAACAAGGCAGAGATAGGACAAGAATCCACATGTGAGTGCAGAAGAGATCCATGCTGGTGGCAGATATCACAGTGTTTACCCAGTGGCAGCAAGGTAGTGAATTCAGCTGTCACTGGCAGTATTCCCTGCAGGGACAAAGGTAGTGTTAATTAAAATTCACTGTGTGCAAAAGGGCCATTCTTAATGAACACGTACTGATGAGATGTTTAGCTATGTCTCCTGCATCTTCAGATGCATTAGAAATAGCTTTCATGAAATATTGCTATTCCCAGGAAGGGTTGTCAATTTTCCTGAAGAATTTTGGTCTGTACCGCAGTTTCTTATATGGACTTGCACAGTGACAAGCAGAGCATGCTGAAGTAGAAGGTGTATTAAAAAATATTATTATTTTGGAAGAGAGATTCAGCCTGAGTTTCTGAGTGGTGTTGTCAGTACTCTGGTGTCAGAAGAGCTCCCTTCTTTTCAGCTGGTCGTGGGAGGCAGAAGAGATGGCCTCCAGAGGTCTCATCCAACCTAACATATTCTATGAGTCTATGATAGTTTCTGCATTTCTGTGAAGGACATCTAGTATGATAAATATGTATGAACACAAATTAGTTAATTTCATGATGAATGTAAGTTGTCAAAGTCAATAGATTTCTTTTGCCTTCGAGGGAAACAAAACAACTTTTGTTTGTGGTGGAATGTGATTTTTTTTGCGCCAAATCCATTACAGAATGTACAGGCAAACATTACCATACAATTGTAACAATTGTTTTTCATAACTCCACCCTGACATGTAATGACAGCCATAAGCATGGTTTGACTTACGGATCTTCTGTAAATACTTGCTCTGGTTCAGCAGCAGGTCATATTGCAGCTGAAGAATCCTGTTACATCTGTCTTTATCTTTTTTGCTATGGCTATGAAGCTGTCCTCAGAGCAAGTCCAGACCTGAGTCCTGCAGCATGTTCTTGCAGCATGTTCTCAGACTTCACATTCCGGGGTGTGCCTGTAGTGTTTTAATGGCAGAGATCTGCAGGGCTGCTCAGCATAACCTTCCTGCAGAGCAGCCTGGCTGTAATCACAGGCTTCAGAGAGCCTGTGCATGTGAGAAGGCAAGAAATCTTCATTTGCCTTTTCCAATACCTAAAGAGGGCCTACAAGAAAGCTGTAGAGGGACTTTTTAAAGGGCCGTGAAGTGATAGGAAAAGGGGGAATGGCTTTAAAAGGAGGGAGGGTAGGTTTGGTTTAGATATTAAGAAGAAATTCTTTACTGTAGTGGGGGTGGTGAGGCACTGGAAGAGGTTGCCCGGGGAAGCTGGTCTAGCAGAATGCCCATGGGAGTGGGGTTGGAACCACATGGTCTTAAAAGCCCCATTCAACCCAAATCATTCTGTGATTCTGTGAATAGTAATTTGGCATATCAGCATATTAGCTGGTATTATTTACATAACCAAATGGAGTTAGGAACTTGGCAGCTACAAGAATTCAGTGTATTCATTCAGCACCTAAGAGAGTCTGAAAATCCTAGTTGCGTGCCCCACTATTCCTGCTCCATCCTGCTGAGTGTGCTATAAAAGTCTAGACACAAGGAGGTAACCAAAGCAGTGAAATAAGCTTGTTTACTACGGTTGTCAGTACTTCAGACAGAATTTTAGGTTTCAGCTTTGCAGAAATAGCATGAGCCCTGACTGAAAACATTATTCTTAAAGGAGGTATGCAGTCTCTGTCAAATGGGGCGTTTTGATCACCTGCCTTTCTCACAGTGAGCGCTAGATGGCCATCTGGCCTTTTTCTTTTTGCCATGTTAAACCTTAATTACGAAAAAGCCCCTGTGGTGTTCTGGATGACTATAAATAATATCACATTAGGAAATTATTCTGGAAAATTTAGCCCACCTTAAACTGATTGCATCAGGGTCAGAAATACACAGTTGTGTACTGTACCTGATAACTACACTCTGTGGTCTATATGAGATGTAGTAAAGCTAATTTGAAAAAATATCTTTCTATGAAGAAAAGTAAATTCTCTGATAAAAATCCATAAGTAACATTTCAAGGTATATTCTGGTGTTGTAACATAGCTTATTTCTATGAATTAAGATTGCTGCATGGTAAAAGTGAATGTTCACAAATCTGTTTAGTGCCAATCCCTAAATTAGGAGGCATTTCATAGCTATCAGTCTATAAGATGACCTGAATACTGTGGATAATTTGCATTACAAAGACACAGGAATCTTTGAGAAAAGAAGTCACATTAAACAAGTGTCCACCATCCTCATATATAACTCTAGGACAAGGTTTGCTTTATCATTTTGCAACGCATATCTTCCTTTTTTAACAACTGTAAGTTCTTCAGCTTTATTTGTAAAACTTGAATAATTGCAAAGGATTTGATGGAAATCATTATTTTTCTTATGTTCCTGTAGAACTAGTATAATATTCTTTCATTGAAAAGACCATATGGTTCCTAAATTCCTAGTAAAAAACTAGAACATTAATCCTTCTGTTTTCAACAGGGCCTTTGACTTCCACAGGCTGAATGAACTTCTTGCACATTATTTTCTTATCCCATGCTTTCATTATCTCTGATAGAAATAGTAGAAATTTTCCATCATCTGTTTTTCGTTCTTTTTACAATAAGAGAGAGCTTTTGTGAAAATGGTAGACCCATTGCCCACTGAAATTAAATGCAGAAATTCCTAGAAAAACTTTACATATAATTTGCAAATACCCAATAAGTTATAAAATAACAGCTATCTCTAGAATTATGTATTGACATTCTCTTTCTCTCTTACAATTAGACATTCCAAAAAACAATAATGTACTATTTATTTATAGAAATCCTACTGTAGATTCTGGAACAACCTGTTGAATTTCTTTGATATTCCCTACACATCTCTGCACAAACTAGAATTGTTTAATAATGAGAATTGTTAAGCTCTCTGAAACTGTGTTAAAAAATATCCTTGCTTATGCAGAAGATGTGTACACGTCTTGTGACTTCTTTGGCTGCAAATTAGTTTAGATAGACTTTTATTGGCAAAGTAAAGTAAATTCTGGCATTACTATGTGGGATTTAATATTTATTTCTTGTTTAGGATACTATTGGGTACCTATACGAAATACCACCAAGATGTGAGATCTTTATGTTCTGCCCAAAGACTTGAGACAAATATTTAAAACAGTTTTCTGAATTTTAGGCAGATGGCTTGTTCTTCGTTTATGTTAGCCTTGAGTGGTAGATCTTTATTGACCATAAATTTCTGGCACTCTTATAGTGCAGCTGCTTCACGTTTAATATTTGGATGGCAGAATGCTCAATAGTATTGAAAGCCAAGGAATTGGATTTGAGTTTAATGCACTGCTTATTACTCTCAAAGAGCTATTTATTTCAGGAGGGATCAACTATGTATGAGGGTTCTTATATCAAACAGATGAGCAGTTCTTTGCTGTAGATAGGACAAATCCTTCTTTTAAAATCTTCAGGGCATATACAGTGCTACCCCAGGTAGTTCCCATTACCTTCTAATGTGTAGGTCTGGACTCTTGTGTTTTGCTTGTTCTCAAAATGTGTTTGGCAGCTGTGAGCAGCCTTCAGTCAGACTCCAATACAATTCAGCAAGCAACCCTAACCTGGTCCTTTTTGCATGCTGACCCTACTTACAGCAGGAGGCTGGCCTGGATGGCCTCCTCAAGTCCCTTCTAACATGAATTATTCTCTGATTCAGGAATTTAATTTGTTTTTCTGAAAAACATTTTGGGGCTTTTTACGACTTCCTACCAGTTCCTACCTTTTTTAATTATGATTTTCTGCCTGTTCTAGGAGAAAGCTGAAGTTATGATTTCCAAACCATGAAGTCAGTCTCTAAGTCTACATTTATGCTGTGGAATAAAACTGATCTGGAGCATGGAGTTGAGCGCTGGATCACAGCTGCCCTGTCTGTTTAATTTTTATTAAACTCATTGACACAGTTCAGCCTTTCCCAAGTAGCCTGTCAGATAAACGCCTGGATATTCTTTCATAGGTGGCTATTGGGAAATAGACCATTCCCAGAAGGTAGAATAGATGTATCCACCATGTCCTTGGGAGGAAGAGAATTTTCCATGAAGATTTGACCTAATCAATGTTATTTCTCTTCAGGGCTGCTCTAATTTTTGGGATATATAATCTCATGCTCTGAGGACCATTGAGAAATATCTGCTGATCTCAAAGCAGGCACCAGGCTCAATAGCAAGTGCAATGTCATTTGCAGACATAAACTTGCAGGAGACTGTAGGTAGATTATTTGCAAATCGGAGGTAGTGGCTTTTGAGGAAATCCTTCATTCAGAAGTTTGATTAAGCATGCAGATTTTCTACTGTTGGGCACTGTATCCAACAGTGTAAGAGTTATAGGGAAGTTAAGGATGCCTGATAACATAGAAATAAGCTTAACTGTCAGACATCCCTTCCTGCAAAACTTGACAATTAAATGTAACTTATGCAACTGTGTTTGAATTTCTTTGAGTAGCTGTATTCAGTAAAAGTTGACTGTGACAGAACCTTACCCCTTACCAGAGCTACTGTTACAAAATGATCTCTGATTGCTCTACCAGGGCAGCTGTTTCCAGGGCTGGTTGCTTGAGAAGGAAGATCTCTGACAAGCTATGACAGGCACTGTACTCTCAAATATATTGCCTTCTAGAGGGTAGAATTAACTGCTTGCTTGCTTCCAAGGTCATAATTTTTCCAACTGTGTATTCTTTGGATAGCTTGCCAGAGAGATGAGCATTGTAAAGAAATTTGCCAGATCCTCCTTTCTGTTTCAAAGTTCTTAAGGACCTTTGGAAAGGCACCAGCATGTCCAGCAGCCTTCTGTAGGGTTATATCAGCAAGTCCTTGTTTTATCTCCTGTACTGGAAAGGGGACTGAAAGCATAAAGAAAGTTTGACAGTTTGACATGTTTTAACAGGTTGTTTATAGACTTGATTTTGACAGGAATTATTTATTGAAACCTTCATGTTCCTGATATTTATAGGATTTGGATTTACTTCCAGTAGTGTCTGAGTTTCTTGATTTGCAGAATCAATAGGTGGAAGGTTATGCTGACTTTGCAGAGTTGGTGACTTTTGCAATGTCTTGCTACCATCTTTACAGCAAGTTCCTATTTGGCGCAGAGTCCTCTTCCTGGTGATCCAAAGGAAAGAAATGAAGCCGATTTAAAAGAAATAGGAGTCAAAATATGGTTTTGTGATATTTTTAAAACGTTCTCAATCTGCATTTTGCACTAACCTAGTGATCAAACTGTGTAAACTATTAGAAATGCCAGATTTTTGCACTGACTTTCTAATAAATTACTGAATAGAGCCTTGTAGTAAACAGATTGTGCACAGAGCAGCACAAAATGAAGTAAAATTATAGCAAACTTTCAGGGGCTAACTTAAAATATTCCTTAGCTGGCATCAAAATAACCAGTACTTTTTTTTCTGGAGAGACTTGTGAACATAGTTTTTCTTCATCATGGATGAATTTTGTGTGCATTTTTAAATCACTGGCATTCTGACAAGATGGTTTAATAAACTCACAGTGTAGTAGCCATTGATTCCACATGGAATGTCTTGCAGGTGCTTCCCTCATGGAGATCACAGGTTATAAATACAATCATATTTAATTCTATGAAATGGACTACTTGGGCAGATTTCCTGAGCTTGCAATTTACCTGATTCACTATTTGGTACTACACATAGCACGTGGTAGTATTATTATATATATGCTCATCCTGAAATGAAAGCATTCTATCCCAATTCAGTTTTCTGAAACACTGGGAACTCAATGTTTTCATGGTAGCTGACACTTCACATTTTCTCATTTTCCCCCACTATTTTTATTATAACACCGTATGTTCCATATTCCACTTCAGGATGCATTGTGACAGATTTATTATCTTAGGTGAAAGAGAATGTTCCACTATTATTAATTATCTATACTGCAACCATATAGCTGAAAAATTTGACACACAAAACATATTGCTATTATTTCTGATAAACATTATACCACTTCATTAGTGATGATGCTAGCTGAAAATTCATAGCCGATATATAATCAATATATAACTAAACAAACATTATCATATTAGTAAAGAGGTAGGGAAACTTCTTTCTACTTAAAGTACGTCCAAATGTTCATGAAAATTAATATAATTCTTGAAAGTTTGAAATGTTTGAGGTATAATTTGACTTGGTTTTTCCAGTAAAATACTTACATTTTGTCAAAATAACTCTCAAACTTCTCCTGAAACGTCACTATACTGTCTCCTTTGCTAAATGTGTACATTTGAATCTCACAAGTAAATCAGATTTTTGGCTGCACTGTCCAAGATCCACCTGAGTCTATACACTGTCTGAACATATACTGTTGTCCCAGAGAAGTATCCTAGCAAAGCTGGCCAGGCTACTATTTGTTTTTAATTACATGTTTCCAGCTAGTTACCAAAAACATTGAATGACAACATGCTGCATTTTTTTATATATTCAAAGACTGTAAAATACCATATACAATAAAATTTTTTTTTTTCTGTGTAGTGAGTTATGTTTTATCATGCCAGTATGGAAAATCTCTACATCCAGCTTATATTTACCTGTTTAATATTTAACATGAAAATTACTCAGTTTATGATCTATTTCTGTTTGCAGTATTCAGCTTAAAAATATAGATGTTTACCTTGATGTATTTTAGAGGTCATGATGTTTGTTAGTTACAAGCTTT
Source organism: Entomyzon cyanotis (assembly GCA_024500445.1). Classification (NCBI taxonomy): domain Eukaryota; kingdom Metazoa; phylum Chordata; class Aves; order Passeriformes; family Meliphagidae; genus Entomyzon; species Entomyzon cyanotis. The sequence goes on from JAKEPQ010001005.1 coordinate 15,649,834, forward strand.
TAAATCTAAGAATTCTAGCTTTTCCCAAGATAAAAATACAAACTTTTTAGCAATGTCTGTGGCAAACTAAGGTCCAAAAGACTGTAATTATATATCAATGTAAGCTCATACCTAGATGTTTCTACTAGGAAGTATATAGATACAAAATAAGGAACAAAGCAGCACTGGAAAGGAGTACTTTCATCCAATTTACCAGTTATTCAAACATTTGCAATAAAATTTCCATCTTCCTCCTGTCAGACTAAAATAACCCTGGGTTTTGGAGCATGATTTTTAATCTAAATAATTTTCTTGATCCACTTCACAAAGCAGCCTCATGAACTATTCTGTGAGCATAACTGATATGACACACAGAGATGTAGGGTAGGAAAAAGTAGTCAGAGACAAAGGGGATGGGGATAAGAGCTTTTAAAGTGTCCATCTCCTGTAATAACATGTACTGGAGTGCTTGAACATACTTTGTTCAAGGGCCTTATAAAAGATTCATGGTATTATAGGTTAGGCTGCTTGTGGAGCAAATGATACTCTTTAAGAAAAAATTATTGTAGTAAGAAGATGAGCACCACTATCCACAGTCATGGGTACATGGACCATGATGTTGTATCCTCTCTGTAACAGAAAACACTGATGCAGACTTTCTTTCACTCCTTGCAAGGAATGTGCTATGTCAAAGCAGCTCTTTTACATTCACATGTGAGGTGTCTGTCACACACAGTGCTGAGCTGTCAGTTTCCCAACACGACCTTCATAGAACATGCAAACTTGTTTCAAGTGACAATTTCCACTATACCTCTTGAGAAGAATTGGCATACAATCCCTTTACATTCCCCAAGAGTTCTAAAAGACAGAATAGAAAGTTTTTGTATCATGGAAGGTGCTATGACCAAGACTGAGAAACTCATGGCCTATTGACAAGTGGAAGGAAAAGACCCTTCAACATATTCTTACCAACTTATTGACTCAATCCCACCATGATGTTTTCTAGGAAATAAGTTTTTCATAATACTGCCTTCTTGAAAGACCCTCCACTAGAATTTTGTCTTATGACCTTCAGCAGTAAAGGGAAACTTAATTATTTTTACTGAATTTATATTTATAAAGTATTATTTATGCTAAATTAAATTATTTGTACCAGAATAAACAAGTTCTACTTCCCCCCCCCGCCCCCACAATATCGTCAGCTACATGCACTCTTCCTTTGAAATCTCCAGAGTTTCAGAATTTCCTCATCTGTTACTCACAGGCTAAAACAACCACAACTGAACTACAGTGAAAACATCCTTCAGAGTAGGAGGAGCACTGGAGGAAAAGCACTGAAGTAGCATCACACTATCTTTTGCCTTACTAGTTTTGTTGTTTCCTCCCCAGTTATTTATGTTTATCATCCTTTACTTCTTGAAAACCATCTAAAATTGAAATACCCCATGGCCACCTACTCATTCTGAAATATGCCCAACAATCAGTATACCCTCTCTGCATATTCAAACGGTTGGTTTTAAATTTTTTGTGTTTCCTGACCTGACTACATTAATTGCTATGGATTACATGTGTGGATCAAATTCATGATAGTGCCAAACATAGGATCCTAGGCTGGGAGGAACCCCATGTGATCTCCAGTTGAGCTTAGCACAAGCTGAGTTCCATTTTGAGGTCAGATCATGGTTTTAACCATTCGGGTCTTGAAAATCCCCAGAGGTGGAAGCTGAACAACATCCCTGGGCAACTCATTTCATACCATGACATCCACAAGGCAATGATTTTTTTCCTTCTGCCCTGTCTGTGGCTTTTTTTTTCAGCTTGTGCCCATTATCTCTCATACTCCAGTCATTCACTGATGCAGAGGGCCTTGCTCCATCTTCCTGTTGATCTTGTTGGAAGAACGCTATTAGGTCTACCGGATGCTAAGCTCCTCTTCTCCTAGGATATTCTTCCCATCCCTTAGCTATGCTATATTCTCTTGTTGTCAAAGCAAATTAAATTACAGGAAACCTCTGTCGTGGGCAGATCAACCTGTTGACCAGGAGTGGGAACTAATTAAAGATAATATGTCAGTGTGTCAGCTCATCAGAGGGGAAAGGGCTAAATGCCTCAGGTAGAGATGGCAAGTCCTGTTGCAGGGAAGGAAGAGACTCTACAGAAAGTCATGGCTGTTTGGAACATTTCTGAAAATGCCATAATCCTCATAAGAACAGGTTTGAAGAAAGGGAGTGAAAAACATGCTGCAGAGGGGGATGATCTCTGCATTTTTTGTTGTAGCATTTGCTTTGCTGTCTCTCATGTCATTAACTCTGTCTCTCATGTCACAGAGAGTGGGCAGAGACCATCATGCTTATTACTAACTGATGGGCCTATCCTTTGTGACTGTCCTCTGGTCTTTTTTGAAGCCTTTTATAATTTTGGGCTCCACAACATCTGTGGTATTTAATACCATGATTTAATTGTGTTCTTTATAAAAGCACTTATTTTTTTAAAAAAATAATTTGTTTGCATGCTGCTTCCTCTTTGCCTGTAAAGAGGAAGCAGCATCATTCATTTTAATGGACCTCTATGGTACCCCTCCTTAACTGTGTTTTCCCAGCTGAAGAGTCCTAGTTTACATAATTTCTCTTCAGCTGGTCAATACTACTGATTATATTTTCTTTCTAGTATTTCTAGGACTGCTGAAACCCGTTCAGAGTGAACATACTATTCAAGACGTTACACCAATGCAGACCTGAACAGTGATATAAGAGTATTCTTAATTATACTTACATTCTTACAGGTTGATGAAGAACTCAATTACACATCTTTTTTGATAAGTGAACCTTAAAACTCCCATCAGCTGGACAATCCTTGGATATATATTTCCCTCCATTAGTGTTTCAGGTTTATTCCTTTGAGAACTGTCTTGATTAATTCTATTATCTCTGCTCAAATAGATATTTTTGTGTGTCTTCCAAAATTCACTTTCAGTTTCATAATCCAAACTCCTTAGGCATGATGGATGATTCCATGAGAAATTATTATTCTATTTTATTATTTTAAACCCCTCTTTTAAATTATTTCTACTTAAATTATTCTTAACCTGTTATCAATATGACAGGTTTTTCAAAGGATTTTGTCTTTAAATTTCTTTTGTGTTACCCAAAATTAATCTTAAGCAACTTCAGTGGCTTTTTTCATACTGCTAAACAAAGAAGGCTTTTGGTAGTTTAACTGTATTTTATTCCAGAAAAAATTCTTTAGCCTCAATATGAAGGCACTCTAGCTCTTAGCCATGCTTCTTCCAGGCAAACAAATCTTCCCAGCAGCCCAGCCTGCAGTGATCTATGGCAGTTTTTAGATAGATGAGCTGCTCAAGCACTGAAACATTGCAATTGAACCTTGCCTACATGGCTTGCAAAATGTTACACTCTCAGGCACAGAGCTGCTCAAATCAGAACTTCCATTACCCTCAATATCTAAAAATAAACACAATCTGGACAACTATCATTGCATCTAATCCCACTCTGAGAGAGTAAACTCTTGAACTACAGAGGACTCTGGGGTAGGTAACAAGCCCCTCGATCTTCTGACAAAAAATACAGAGACATAAAGACAGACAGTTTTGGCCTTGCCCTCATTCAGAACTGCTCTATTTGCTCTGTGGCTGTTTTAATTAATGAGCTTACTGGCTCTTATCATGTGAAATGACAACCAGAATGTAATTTGTTTTGTCTAAAACCTGAAGGAAGTCACACAATTTCTTTTTTTTTTTTTATTTTCTTAGAAAAAATAAATCTAGTTTAATGTTGTAGGGTTTTTTAAAAAAATGTCAGCTATGTCATTTGATCATGTATTGTTTTGGGGAGGTTTGGATAGAATTTTCACAGTCAATCAACTAGATCTGAATTAGTTTTACGTAGAGACTTGCAATAGCTCAGCAGAATATCCTGCTGGGAGCAGCAAGAATTATTAAAATATCTAGTAAAACAAAAGGTCCCATTTCTTCAAGGACAGAGAAAAAAGACACTTAAACTTACATTTGACCCACTTCCACCTAACTAATAAAATTAAATGCAAATTCATTCCAAATAAAAATGGAGTTCAAAATAAGGATATGAATATATAAGAAAAGAAAATTAAGGAAGTGCATTTTTCAAATTTCTAACCCTATGAGAATAAACAAAGAAAAAACATCAGGAGCTAAGCTCCACACGTTTTTAAAGCATCCTCAAGAAGTTAAGAAAGTGTACTCAGTGTTACAATTTCTGGCTTATTTTTTCATAGTGTAACTGACCTATGGGAAATTCCCAGGGGATGAAATAGGTTCTGCTACACTTGTTGTTTCTTTTATAATCAGGAAAAGAAGCATTATAAAATGCCATAACTCTGGCCTCAGAAATTTTCTGCTCTAATTAAAAAGTGAATGTTCTCAATGTTTTGCCAAATAAAGCTCTTTTATAACAAATAACCTTTTGATGGGGAAACCACACTGTTTGGACACCAAAAGGTAATTTTAAGGCTTATCTTGAGTGTGTGCCATGGTAAATACAGGCTAGAGCTTCTTGCCTTTCCTCTCTTTACTGAGGAATCAGACGTGTTTCAGCAAACAGCTTGTACAAATATTCTACTGTAAATGTAACTGAAGTTTGGGGTGACAAATTCTCTTCTAATGACATTTTTGGAAGGATTACACACACTCCTACATTAGGGAAGTGGTTCTATAGGACAATGTTGTGCCACATTTTCTAATATTAACATAAATTTGCACTGCTTTTGTTTAACTGCCACAGAAAAGCTCCTTTTGTTCTGACATTTTTTGGCCTTACTTTAATATCTTTTTCCTTTTTTTTATTTTTTCAAATTTGAGGTTATTCAGACAAGTTTTATTTGAACTGAGCAGCTCAGAAAACTCAGTAACTATAAGGGATTTTACAAACATGTAAAATGTAGATGTTAATAGATATGGGTTTAGTCCCAGTCTTACTAATGTTACTTTAACAGTCTTTTAAGTAACTGCATTTTCAGTCCATGATTTGAGCATCCACAAGAAGCACAGTAATGGTAAGAGCACCCTAGTTTGCAAATCTTGGTAAGGGGAAGGGGGAGGTGAGAGAGAGGGGGAGAAGGAGAGATGGCTTTCTTCTACACTTCTGCACTCCTTTCCATCAGCTTTGGAGTATGTGTTTAAGGTATGGCCATTCAAGTGTAATGCCATGTGAATTACAATGTAATATGGAGCATCACTCTTGAACCTTTTTGGTTTGTATCCTCAGATTCCTTGGTTTGATTTGGTTCAGTCCTGAATGCTGAACTCACATTAGTAAATAAGCTGAACACAAAGTTGTCTTGGCAAATTGCAGAGGATCTCCTTGTGGTCACTGGAAGCCCAGAACTGACATTACATTTTGAGGAGCACTCAGCAGCTTGCAGGCTTTCCACTGGAGTCAGTAAAAGTGAAGAGCAGCTGGGCCACTGACACAACAGCACACCACTAAAATGAGCTAGAACCTCAGTTCTGGGTATTGTGACCCACCCAAGATCTTTATTGCCTTCAGTGGGGCTTTTCCCATTTGTCAAGAAATATATCTGTGGTCCTTGCAAGCATGTAATATTGTTCCCAGAAACTTGAATGCAGTAGATAGCATCACAAATTATGTTGATTTGTCAACCTGGGATATACACTATAAAAGGTAAGAAGTTGAGGTAGCAAATATTTTGATATCTACACATCTTTATATGCTATTGTATTTCACAGGATATATTAAACTTCTAATGTCTTATTAACATGAAAAAACAAGAATTGAAAACAGTACAGAACTGCAGGTAATCCATTTTTATGACAAGTTTTCAGTGTGAATGAGGAATAGCAAACATAAGCCATTCTCATTACTGTACTCTCGTTGTCCTCCATAGATGTCACACCCAGGGTAATCTGTTCAGTTATTTTTTTGAGGAATTATATTTCATGTTAGTAGATGTTCTTGAGCAGACCAGTTATCTGTGTTAGCCACTTCCAAAAACAAATGTAAATTATCCTTGCTCTGACAGTTCAAGAAATGCATGTCAACAATGAATAATAGTTAGGAGAATTTATGAAATATCTAAATGCTGCAGAAAAATTAAAGCCATTCTGCAGATTCTGGTTGTACTGATTCTATTTTGATATGTATGCAAATTAGTGTACAGTAAGGCAGTTATAATGCATGTTTTTTTAATGAATTGCAGACTATACATACGAGCCATAATTAGAGGTCTTGGGAACAGCGTTACCTAAATCTAATTTGCCGACATGCTGTCAGAAGGTCAAGTAAGTCTTTAAAGAAAAGAACTCTAGTGACCTGAGATCAGAGACGTCCAGATTCTTCTTCAGATTTCCACCGCTGCTTATTCATGTACATGTCCAGTGGAAAAGCTAACCCTTTTTGATAATTCACAAGGCTCTAAACCCTGCTGTTACCATCCACAGAAGCCATTAAGTAGTACATTATAAATTAATACACATTTCTTATACTATGACTCTGGCTTTGTCTTTATATTTGTCCTTCACAGAAAAATAATTTTGAGGATTGCAGCAAGATGAAGAAAACAAGTTCTATAAACTTGTCTTGCTTGCACTTCCTTGCACTTGCACTTCTTCACTGCCATCTCTATATATAATTATTCCTATAGCTAAATTTATTTGTCAATAACTTCCTCAGCATAAATTGCTGCTTATTTGAGTTCACAGGTTACTTATAACAGAAGGATACTGGCACCTATTATCATACAGAAGGCTGTTCAGCACAGTGGCAATGTTTTGTCAGAAATTATTTTTCCTCTGTATTATGAGATCTTTAACTTAAAAAACAAAACCAAAAAACAACCCAATGAAATGTTTTGTTTTGGTTTTTTATTTTCCTGTGGGGATTTTTTTTTCCCTATCAGCTCTCTTGGTAAAGTCTGGGAAGTTCTTGTTCAGAAAACATTAAGTAATCTAGGTCAAAAGTCTAAAAACATATGGAATTTTCCATAAACAATACCACAGAGGTTTGCAGTTCAATTTAGGAGTTGAAAAGTGAGCTCTAAGGTATAGATTGCAATTACACAGATATACTGCATGTTAAAATACCAATCTCACAACTCATAATTATGTTGAAAATATGCTGAGGTTGCTAACATCTAAAAATATGACAATAATAAAAGTTTATGCTTTGGGATTAGGATTGATTCCAGATTATGACAGTGTAGAAAATAAATAGATCCTTTTGTCCTACTATGGATCCATTTGCAGCAGAAGGGTTTGTTTGTTTGTTTGTTTGTTTATCCTAATATTACACAGCACAATGGGTTTATTCTAATTTATCTGGAATACACTAAGTCAATATTTGCCATTCACTGCTCTTTTGACTAGGGCATTTGTGGACAGCTTTGAGCATCATCTTCATGGTTTTCTTTTCAATATTTTTTATTTATTTTAGGATCTCTAGGTGAGGATAAATTCTCACTATGCTTGGCACTCCACAGACAAATAGCAAGATAGACTCCCTTCATCAAGGAGCATGCAATTTGAGTAGCAAAGGTGGAGGAAGGACACCAAAATAATCTCTCCTTATTTTAAAGAAAGGAAAGGTCCATGACAGTGATAATTTTTGATTCGGTGTTCATAAGTTACATTCCAACCATTATGAAGTATATTCCTATTTTTAAAACAAGACCTTGACTTTCTTGAATTATGAAAGTAATTTCAAATTAATAAGGTGAATTATTAGCTCATGTAGTATTCTTGAACCTGGTAATATGAGGAACTCATATTTCCCTTAGCTTTATAAAGACACAAAGGAGAGACTTGTTTCTTTGATTGGATTGTTATTTTAAAGGAAGACTTTCTTTAGAAAAAGAATTCACTGTAATTAGAGATTTTTTCATTTATTTTTTAAAGTTACAAAACAGTTGCTGCTTTCTGGATTTATTATTTTATGAACTTTGTCTTGATAAAATCATTCCGTTTTGGAGATATCTGTAATTCCTGAAATTCCTCTCCTTTAGACAACCTTCATATTTTATTTTTATATGGTAAAGCATGCAAAAAAGTCTCTACTTAAGAAACATTAAGAAAAATATTTTGATAGGAACAAGTTTTGTGATACACTTTGTATATGTAGAAATGTCCTTCTTGCTAAATATCTGAGAAAAAGTGTGTGTATTTTGTGCAAAATTTTGAGATACATTTTGAAACATTAAATTTCTAAATAAACTCTCCCTTACATTTCTTTGTTACCTTCATCTATCTATTTGTCTCTTCCTTTTATGCAAACCACTTTCCTATAATTCATTTTCATTTCATGGAATGCCCAGTACCTTACTGTCGCACCCAGAGTTCAAGCTGTCACAGTCATTCTTTCATCCCTCATTTCTGTTACTCCTCTTTTCTTTTTTTTTTTTTTTTTTTTTTAATGATTTGTGTTCTGTTGTCCAGCCCTTAGCCATCTCATTTTTTCCCTTAGCTTGTGTTGCCTCCTACTAATCAGAGGTCATTTTCCTTTTGGGAGTCATTCTACCTCCTACAACATCTGATCTCTTATCAAAACTCCCATTTAACAGTCTTTTGTCCACTTTTAATCCGTCCTTATTGAATATAAGCTTTTTAAAAAATTGTGCTTTCCAGTCTATGCTGTTCCTAATATAGCTTTATCCACTCATTTTGTTTTCTACGGTCTTTTCTGTCTGTTGTCTCCATTCATTTTCTGCTGTCATTTTTCATTATTTCATCTCTCCAATTCAAGGCCTGATCTAGCTCCACTTTATATAAGATTCCCATTGAAATTAGTAATGCTTGCAAAATTAATACTTCCATCTGGAAGCTCGCTCTTTTTCTCCGTGTAAACTCTGCCACCTATTCAAAGTGTTCAGGCACAGGGCAGTACAGCCTCAGTTTTAAAGATGTTTACATAATTTGAGAGCAGACAGATCAGGAGGCTGACTGGTTCAGTCCATGCATGACAGCCCAAATAAATTTACCCCTCATCCCAGTTCTGGGATCTTGAATTGGTTGTCAGAGGCTTATCGGTGGTTTGGTGAACCAGAGAACCCAGCCAACTGAACCTTCACAAAGGACAATCTCAAGAATTTCTGAATAATTTCTTTTTCTATCCAGCATAAAGGGATCTGTGGGGACTTCTGTGGAGGAGCCCAAGTGACCCAGGCCAGGAGAAACAGGGAGCAGCACCCTACAGTTTTTCATGCTTGCTTGTTTTCTTTATAAACACCAACCATGGACACTTGCTGTTCTTTCCAGTTGTAACACTGGCTCCTTTTGCTGCATTTGCTCTTGAAGAATTCAGTCAGAAGATAGTTGGTCATTAGCTTATGCACAACCTCATTATCTCTGGAAGAGGTAAAAGTCCAGATAAATGCCCAAGGTAGCCATTGTAATGTGGATGCTTTCCAGACAGGCATGCAACACATTAGTATAAGAAATTGTCATTAATCATAATTTCAGTTGATGTGTGAGATCACTAGTAAGTAAGAAAAAGATCTGTTGAATGTTTATGACTTCTCCAACTATTGATTTGGCTTTTGGGCTGAATCCAACATCTATTTGATGAGCTTATTATTCATAATCAGATCCTGACACTGGAATTTTTTGGAAGAGTTTATAAGTAGAGGTATACAATTCTGAATACAAATAGAAAAAAAAAAAAATCACAGTTTAGCAGTGTTCAGTTAACCATTGTGAATAACTTTCTCTCCTGACTTCTTCATATATCATCAATTAATGCAGGTCAAAATCCAAAGTATGTTTAGCACCGAGATTGCTTCACTGTGGGCCTGAGGACAGCATGCTTGAATGGTGAAAAGAATTGTGAGAAGCCCACTGAAATATGAATGGAAGATTTTTAATTACCTTCAGAAAGCCTCTTATAAGTTCCAAGATCAGGCTCGTCCTTCACATATTTGTGAGTGAGCCAAGGCTTACTTATTTGAGTGTTTTATTTAATACTTCACAGCTTCTGGTATAAGATATGTGTCTTCCTCAATATGAAGAAGTGTTTCTCAGGTTTAAAATTTATAATATGTGTATATACATATATACATACATATGTATGAAACCTACCATGTATACAAATAGCTATCTGTATAAAAAATCCTTTCATGATGAAGGAACAGTTTGTATGTGGATGAGAAGCATTACCTGAAAACATGTGTCTGGCCAGTGCTTTTCTTAAAAATACTTCTGACAGATATGGTTTTACTAAATCCATCATTGTGAAACTAGCTGCTATGCTGAGATGATAATGGTGGTTGGTAGTTCTAGGCTTTCTATGATTATTACTGTCTCCTGAAGCAATAATATAAAATATTTGGAAAGGGATTTTTAACATGCTGTTTCGCTGACCTAGCAATTTTTAAAACACAGGAGTAGAAGAGTTGCCTTGACAGTCCCCAAGTCTTTGTTCTTAAAATATTTACCTAGTACAGATTTATATGCACTTGTGTATAAATGAATATACCAATGGCAGCTGCCATTAGGTGCCTGCAAATAGTACAAAAGGTGCGATTGGTAGGAAGGTGACAAAATCCTTGCTGAACAAAGTGGCATTTGAGTTTTTCCCTGCTTATGCTATCAGCCATGTAACCTCTTCTAACAAAGGTTTTCGTACACATGTGGATTCTCCCAGCACACACCCACGGCATGGCTTCTCTGGCTGGTGGGGCAGGAAGAGCTTTGCTGTGTGGCAGATTTTTGAGTGCTGTGTGGGGGCAGAGGAAATCAGCAAACCCTCAAAAGTAAAACAAGATCTCTTGACAAGGAGCCTTTCCTCAGGTATTTTGTACCTCTAGCAGTGATAGGTGGAATATTTTTCAGGACAGGTTTTCAAAGGGTTTATTTTTCAGATACATCATATATTAAAAATTAATTAGGGAAAATAATTAATACTTTTAAACATTTTAACACAGAGGGAGTTTGGGTTCTGGGAAGGAAAAGGATGTCTCAGCATTGAAAAAACTCCACTATGTGCTGTAAAACATATCATAAAATTAGGTCCATGTTTTCCAAATATGTATGGATATACTTAACTTTATTATCTTTAAGAGTCCCAGGCAGTCAAAAGGTGCAAAGCCTGGGAATCAATGAGGAAGAATTTTACTATTATTATAATGATTTAATTGTCACTATTTTAACTTCAGGCTCTGAATTCCCTGTGTTTAGAGCTCATTTGTATTCTTTTTAATGGTCTCATTTACCTTTAAATGTGAGCAGCAATCCATGTGAGATTTTTTCTGGAGCACTTTGAAGTCCCAGATTTGAAAGTGCCTCTTTTGCCAGTTATCTGAGGTGAGAATCAGGTCAGCTGTATTGTTTAAACAGCTTTAGTCTGAAAAAGAAGTTTGGTTAAATGAAAAAATAAGATGACATTTTTGCCATTTAAAATGTGAATATTTCTGAGAAACCATCCTCATTCAACACAAAAATTACCTTTTGTCTCCATAGTTGCCACATAACCTTAGAAAGGACACCATTAGATCCTGCCTGGGAACACACAGCTTATTATTCTTATAACAAATTATTTGCTAGGTGCCAACATTGTGGTGCTTCACAGAATCAGGAAGAGATGGAGACATAGTTCCTGCCATGAGGATTTTACAGTCTAAATTTGCAGATCAGAAAAATCCACCCCAAAATGCACAGCATGTTGCTGTGTTTTCATTTAAGCAGACAACGTCTTTGTGGAAATTAATTAGCCTTAGTGGACAGAAAAAGTTAATAATTTTAGTTAATATATATAACTAATGGGGCTAATTCCAGGATAAGCAGGTACACAGAAGCTATGAATAAGTAGCCCAGAGTCTGAGATATGCCATAATGGGATGACAAAGTACCTGTTGAAGGCAAATGACATAAGTCCAGGCTTGACGTGAAAGACAAAAAAGCCATGGAAAAGAATTAGGGAACAGAGTGATACAGGTCTTGTGCAAATACAACATCTGCACAGTGATACATTTTAAATTAAATGCTAGGAAACCTTCCAAAATATTTTGATTGTCTCTTGAAAATACCAAATTATCTAACGAAGCATGACAGCAGGATAGGATGTAATTATGGGTGTGTTAGTAGGTGAAATCTTCTTTTAATGAAGTAGGAATGTATTTGCAGAATGTATCTGGGGAAATGTGTCAGGAATTTCAACTTCCAAACAAAATCTTGCTTAAGTAGGATTTTAAAAAATGGGCGAAATTTTGTCATGTTTTGTTTATTTCTTCTTACGGATTTCAATTACATAAAGTTTCACTGGTCTGTGAATTCTTCTGCCTCCAAATGCCTTGAAGAGTTGTGGCTTTATCTCATTTTAATTGTCACTTTGGTACATGGGCTAAAATCTACCCATCAAAACATCTATTTCTGTGACTTCTGTTAATGAGTAATTAGGTATTATCAGGTATCTCAGGTGTAAATAATTAATAAAGCATCTGAAAGACTATGGGTGAATGGTCAAACTAAGAAAATTAAATTGAGAAAACTGTCAACAATTTGCCAACAATTTGTCAACATTTTAAACCGTATGCCTTGATTCTATAAAAACTGTTTTGTATTAAATTTTTGTGGTATAACTAAAGCAGCTGTTTTAGAAAACACAATATTCCCTAGTTATTAATAAAGCTGGGGCCACTCTAATTGTTTTTGAATGTCAGTATTGTGTTACCCAGTGCCTGCTGTGTTGCATTCAATTCATTTTTAGGCACAAGATCACAAAAACAATTTCAATAAAACCCACAGGGAAACTGGATGTTCAGGTTGAACCTTTGTCCTTAAAGTATAATGTTTTCATCTTTAAAATTCAATCTCCAGAAAAGAAGAGGATAGCCTAAAGTGAAATAACAAATCTCTCAGTGGTCACTTGGGGCCGCATGAAGTTACATCACCACACATGTTCCTAAGGGTGATCTTAAAAGCATTTTGCCAAATTTCAAGCCCAAAGAATCTCACATTTGATCTCTCAATTCTTTTTTCAGGGCTGCTATTTTTCAAAGGGCTAATTATAAGAATACATTTCTATTGAATGAAAACATAAATTTTAAATGTAATGGAGAGTGACATTAACTCTAAAACTCTCCATCCCTACACAGGATTTACAACCTCAGTTTTAGAGGCTACTCTCTATTTCTTGGATCACTTCAACTGTAGGACAGCTTAAAATTCTCAGAAAAAGGAAATTATCTTAATTATATTGGGATGAAAGGGGCATGTTTTCTGGGCTAAAAAACATCAAGGAAGTGATAACAGCTTTGCTGTATTTGTTGTATGAACATTGCAGCCTAGCTTTGCATGTTTTGCATAGATGCAAAATGCATGTATTTGAAACACCCATATTCTTTGGAAGAGTTTGAAACTACAGGATGCTAGGACAGTTATAGGATCTGTCTTTGATTGTTGATTCCCATTTTTCTGATTGACAGTTGTTAAGATTTGAGATGGCTAATTCTCATTAGCTCTGAGGCACCATTCCCCCAAGAGTTTACTCCTGTGTCTGGAGATAGGATGCTTGTGCCATACATCTCCTGCCAGAAACCACATTCCTTGGTGTGATCATAGTTGCTAGTCAAAATGCTGCACTTAGCTGCAGCTTGTACCAAATATATGTTTACTGGCTGCTGTTAAAACCATCTATATAGGTCTGATATTTGACTGTTTGCATATGTGCAATTTTTTCTTAAAATAATTAAGTTTTTTGCCTCTTGTGGAGGAGATACAAAAACATGTTGGTGAAAGGTGGAATTGAAAATTATGGAAAAAAATGTTGCATGGGTCAGTGTATTTAGGACTTGCATTTTGACAGCTAAAGACAAAAATTTCTCTGAATGTCAGAAATATGACTTCAAGAGTACAGTGCTTACATGATGATTGTGAAGCCTATGGAGAATTGGCACAAGAAACAGTCCTGTGTTTCTGTTATCATATCTACTTGAACCTGTAAAATTAACACTTCATTTGTCCAAGTGATGTTTACAGATTGTTCTCCCTTTAGGACCGACCATTGCCCATCATCATTTACTTTGAAGTGTTTTTTTAAATATGGTGGAAATCTGAACTCCCTATTTGCAAGGTTTAACATTCTTTAAACCAGGACAAACAGAGATGCCCTGTGGTCATGTATGACACAGGGCTATCAGTTGAAACTGTAATTGAGCAAAAGTTCCTATAATTTCATTCCCTACTACGCAGTAATTTTTGAGAGTATGATGCCACTTTGGAGCATGGCTAGAGTATTTAACAAAATGTTGACAGATTGAAATATGATGCACCAGCTGTGCAGCTAAAGCATTTGCACAGTTAAAGGTGCGACAGTCAGAAGTGTATGGTATTGTACAGGTCAATCTAACTTACAGAGGCCTCTGTTGTAAATAATAAATTGTGTCTTGTGCCTGTTAAAAAGGCATACCAGGGACTATATTAGGAAATACTGTAAAAATACCTTATTTGAATATACATTTTGGGTTTTGGCTACCTGATCTTGTGGCTAGCACAGGTCGTTCTCGTGAGAACATTTTTGCTACGTTTCATAAACAAAGATAAAGTTTGGATGTTTTGCAAACAGCGTCTCCAGATTAGGTCAGTTCGGGCTTGGCCAATTGGGCCTAGGGGGAGGTTTCTGGCTGACCAATCTGGGTGACCTCTGAAAACTCTATATATATGGAAATCAAAATAATAAACGCACTTTTCTCTTTCCTTGCCTGAGAACCTGGGTTTTCCTCTCAGCTAGCGGCTCAACAGTGACATGATCTTACTAGGACAGTTTCAGTGGCCAAGGACACATAGATTTCTATAGTTTCAAGGTCAATACTATTTTTCCTCTGATATACTGCCTTTTTAAATTTCTCACAATATTCCAGGAAAACTTAAAAATATAAATATTGGCTGATGAGTAACTTCTGGGTACACTTTGTGAGTTTTATGTAAAAAGTAAATATTTAACATCTGCAGTCTTGTTATTAGAATGTCATCTGTTAAGGGTATTTGATTGATCTTGTCTCAGTAGTGTTTTCCTCTATTCGTTCTTGCTTATGGTTTAAACTTTTTTTGAATGTTCACACTTTGCCTTAGCTCAAAAAAAAAAAAAAAAAGATACAAAAAAATTGTGTTAGTTGGAAAAAAATATGATTCTTCCACTGGTCTTTTCATATTGACAGAACCTGTAAAAACCAAAGTGTTCTTCTCTAAGGTTTAGAATGGTGTATGAAGTCTGTCAATAGCTAGGATTATATTCTTACTGAGGAAAAACAGCAAGCAAATTTTAGGTTCCAATTTCATACCACTGCTATGGACAGGATAGGATGTAGCCTTTTCTGCTGGAACAGAATTCCATTTATAATGCTTAAACATAATACTTTCATTTAAAAAAGTATTTTTTAAAATACTTTCTTGCAAATGTAGATGTGAATGCTTCACTTCAAATATATTCTTCTGGTTTCCCAGAAAGTAATGGAACTATTCAATTGCTTAAGTACCTTTGTGTTTACAGGGATGAAGTCTAAATTTTCACACAAGGCCTCCATCTCTATAGGTAAAAAACACAGTAGAATGCACAATAAAATGGAGTGAAAGCATGACGTTATTTCAAAGTCAATCACAATGTCTTTAACTTCATCTGCAAACCAGTGCATATTCAGATGCATCCAGGGGACAATGCTCTAATGCATTAAATCTTCTCATTCTATGGCCATCAGGCAGCAATGTACATTTTCTCCTCCAGCTGCTATTAGAGTTACCTACCATCCCCATACTTCAAGAAGTTAGACCTGAAAATCTATTGATATGTTTACCCATAACAAATAAACAAACAAACCCCATAAGCCTTCCTTAAACCAAGGAAGCAAAAACATATGAATTCTAGTGACACAAAGGCATAAGCTTCAGTTCATGTAATTGGATGGGGGTGTGCATGAAGACCTTGTAGGTGCCTGGGTTATAGTATCCCCAAGACATTTTGATAATGTAATTGGGACCAGTGCTGTGCATTCCAAAAGCAAAATAAATTACTCTTTGTTAGTTGTTTTCATGACCAGGGACCATTTCTAGTGGGGATGTTTTTTTTCTACCCAGAGAAAGTAGGAATTGCATTAGAGACTTTAAAATTAATCTCAATTTCCCTTCAATTTGGTGACAGAATTTTAACAAGTTGCTTCCAGGAACCCTTGAGAGCTTCCCTCAGCATCTCATTCTGTTAAAAACTTAGATATATCCCTGCAAGTACTATGGAATTTAAAATACAGTTATAAGCATTTTAAAATTGGTTTTGGTATGTGACCACGATTAAAATTTCTATTAGTGTTTTATTATATGTAATTCCCCTGTAGCACCATGGAGTTGCCTAATAAATTTACTCTTCTCTATAATAGGTTGTATGGGATAAAGTTGAGAACAGTAATGTAATATATAACTCTCAATTCAGTTGGTTGCAACTTTCTCAGAAGTTTTTTTATTTGTAGCTGTTGTTGGCTTTGCTTAAATTTTCACAAAAATATGTGCCATATTTTGTAGATGTGTTTTAGTTAACCATTGTAACTTTAATGCTGTGGATAACAGACCACTGTGAAAGTTGCATTTTTCAGAATGTTTTTTTCATTCAAGTTCAACACATGAAGATTTTTAGCAAAGCACGCAAATTCTTCCTCTTCAAGTCCACTCTCTTTCATGACTTTCAGGTAAAAGATTACTTCTTTCAAGCTCCAAACAGACCATAAATTCTCTAGTTTAGTATCCTAAGCCAGAGAATTTCCATTAGGGTTTTTTTTCAGTTTCTATTTTGGAGGGAAATGAGGCAGATGATCTGTGTCAGGGGAAGTTCATTGTAGATAGCAGTATGTTTGGGGTGTTCTGTAAAAGTCTATAGCGATCTCATGTTCTTAAAGTGAGAATTTTTCTATCTGAATAGTTAAGTATTTCTCATTTTTGCTCAGACTAGTGTAAAAACCAATTTGCACGGAATAATTTCTACAGTTATGAGCTAATACCAAAAATATTTTGTGCTTTGTTTCAGGTTAGTGCAGGAACAGCAGTCATGTTTAGTTTATGAAAACTGAATTATTGTAGCAATCCCTTCACATTTCTCTATAACACTAATAAATACGGTGGATTCTACTGTGGAAGAATATCGTGT
Source organism: Entomyzon cyanotis (assembly GCA_024500445.1). Lineage (NCBI taxonomy): Eukaryota > Metazoa > Chordata > Aves > Passeriformes > Meliphagidae > Entomyzon > Entomyzon cyanotis. Next base: position 15,666,936 of record JAKEPQ010001005.1, read on the forward strand.
TGGTTGTGGTGAGAATAAATTTGGTTAGCAGGAAGAAGAAGTCTACAGCATAGATAAGCACATAATTAGAATAGAAAAATAGTCAAGGAAAAGACACTGTAAGGACAGAAGTTATGTACTGAGCAAGGACTTTTGATGAATGTTTCAAATATTGTAAAAGAAAAGAAAACTCATGGTTATGCTGGAAAATAAAATGCAGATTTTTGATGTTGGCATAATAATCTTCCTGTGGGTAAAAGAATTTTAGATTCTAGTAAACTGGGAAGTTGAGGCAAAAAAAAAATAACTTCCAAAGCTCACAGGTTTTGGTGTCATTAAAAACACAGTATTTGTAATGAAGATATAAAATACTTGGTATGTGACTGGATCAAAAAGGAGTTAACAAAGCAATTATAGCTGGACTGAAGGATTTGAAGGAGGAAGAGAGAGTTCTTGCTAAAGCTAGAAAAAAAAAAAAAAAAAAAAAAAGGAAGTCAAGTGTAAGGGAAATCGGATATTATTTTTTCCTGGTCTCTCGCCAAACACCCCATTGAAGAGGCAGACCTTTATTCCAGTAAAGAAAGTTTTCTTGCCAAAAATGTGGAGGTGGCTACTTTGCTCCCAGCCAAGCTGAGAATGAATTATGAAAATAAAACGTTCATCTACTGGGACCTTCAGTCGTCTGTTACAACATGTTGAAAGTGACTTAATTCAGGAATATCTGGATTCTAGCTCAGGCTCAGAGGGAACTTGAGGGCTTTATGGCTTCCTTTTTTTCTATCAAGTTTTATAGCCCATATTTGTAGTAAAATAATGTTGTTTGAAGTTTGTATGTTTCATGGGAGTGGTGCCTTGAAGAAGTTATTTCAGTTAAATGGCACCAGATGGAGTGTTTAGTTTGTGACAGGATTCCACTGTTTAGCTTGAAATTCTGTTCTTTATTTGATGGCTTTATGGTATCAACAGCTATTCTAATGGCATATATTCTTACTTTGCCCCTTGGAAAAATTGGATAAAATGCATCTTGAATCAATTTGGGGAGGGGAGGGGGGATAAGCCATTGTTAGATAACAACATAGAAGATTTTCTTCACTATGAGGTTCCATAACTTCATATCAGAGTATGAATTAACTTTTTAATTAAAAATATGTCTTGGTTCTCTTTGGACTATATGAAAATCCCCAAAGATACCTAGATAGGACAGAATAAATCTGCAAAATCAGCAATAAAAATTTAGTATGAGAGTAAAAATATTTCTGTGGGAGCTAGCACCTAATTTAATTTTTTTTTTCTTTTTTTTTTTTAATTTGCCATCTTTTATGCTGGTGTCATCTATATTTTAGATCCTCCACTTTGCAGCAAAAATAAAAGCCCAAAGACGTCAGGAGGGAGCTTATCAGTGATAAGTGGCAGGACAATGAGGTTGTTACTAATTTTGACACTGACTTTTAACAACTCCTTGTCCAAAAGTAATGGGTGAGAGAGAAAAGGCAGAAATGGAATGAAAATTACCAGCAATAAAACAGAAAAGAAAAATGTGTCACAAATTATTTTAGGAGAGAGAGGGCATCTCTGTAAGGGGGCAGCCCTTCAGAAACAGAAAGCACAGCCATAAAAATGACAGTGTAAGTGATTTTATCTTCTTTGAAGGAGACTGGACTCCACAGCCCACAGACTTTTAGTAGTGGTAAAGACTCTGGAGTGGGAAGATAAACATGTGGGAGATTTTATCTTCCCTAGAAAGAAAAACAGAGAATCTAAGGACTTCTAGTAATAAGAAAGACTCTGAAAATGAGACAGAAATCATATTTCTCATTCTGTGTACACTGGTCAATACACTTTCTGAGTACTTTTACTATCTAGTATTAAAGCGGTTGTACTCTAAATAAAAGGAGGGGGAAGGAGGTAAAACGAAAAAGGTAAAGAAATATTTTAAACTTTCAAATTATCTGCAATGGTTAATATAAAGGCAAACCCAGTCACAGGTCGTTGAGACATCACCAACATGTGAGCAGGTAGAAGGAGTTTGACAGAGAACCAGATGCGAAGGTTTCATCTCATGTCCAGGTTCTGGCCAGGACAGGGTTAATCTTTTCAGTAGCCTGGAGGGGCATGGCTAGGACTTGGAGGTTATTCTGTACCACCTCAGGGAATGTCCAGGGGGCAGGAGGGGAAGGGGTCCCTTCTGGTGAGGTGGTGTGAAGTGGGCATTCGAGAATTGCTGGGCTCTGCCCTGGGAATGCTCTGTGTGAGCTGCTCTCTTCTCTTGTACACGCTGCTATTAGTATCATCGCTGTTACTTTCTGTTTCATTTTTCATTGTTGTTTCCAGTAAACTGTTCTTATCTCAGCCTGTGATCTTCATCTTTTGTGCCTCCAATTCTCTCCTCCAGCCCACTGCAGGGAGGAGGAGAAAAGGGAATGGAATGGGGCAGTGAGCGAGTGATGCATGGTTTGGAGTGTTGCAGTGGGAATATTGAATTGGGGAACACCATTCCTAAACCACAATATCTCATCACTTATTTTAGGATCTAGGAGAGTTACATTAGAGAACAGTTTAGTTCAGTTGGTTAGAGCATGGGGCCAATAACACCAAGGTTGTGGGTTCAATCCCTCTACTGGCCATTCTCTTAAGAGTTGGACGTGATGATCCTTGTGTGTCCTTTCCAACTCAGAATAATCTGTGAATCTCAAGTATGGGTCCACACAGTATGAGGATTTAGCTTCTCAGACACTTTAGAAATCTTTTGGTGAACCTAGTTGTCTCTAGGTAGCGTGCCTAAATCACTTTTAAAATTGAGAGAAGGCGCTTGGACATTCCTCAAAGTTTTGCTCCAAGTCAGTCACGTCTTTTAAAAACGAAAGGAATATCTTGATTTGCAACCAGAAACACTTTCAGAGCAAGAGGAAATTCTGGAATACACATACTCCCCAAAAGTAGAACTCTTCTGCAAGAAAACCGCAGACTCCTACCAGAGCTCAGTTCAGGTTTCCAGCTAATTTGAGGTGTGGCACACTGCAGAAAGTATGGTTTATAGAAATTCCTTCATACATTTTAAATATATAGAAAATTGTAAGAACAGTCAACTCATGCCTTCTCTTTCAGGAACAGAGACATTAAAGAGACATTGTCATGTATATTTTATTTTTTCAACAAAATGGTTTGACGTATATCTATTATTATTAACTACTTATTCATAACCTTCTCAGATATTGCTTTTTATACCTTCATTAGCAGAAAAGAAATAAGAATAACACTGTCTAAGAAAACTTGAATGAAGTAATGCTGCTAAGAACTAACAAGAAAAATATCTAACTTTATGAAGGAATTGCTACTGCTATATTCTCTTTGAAAACAGGCAGATAAATAATCACAGTTATGACAAGAAAATAGAGATCACAACATTTCTAATTTCCCCTATCTCAACTCCAACAGTTTTAGTGTTCTGTAAAGGACAAGGCCAATCTGTAATTTTCATACTGATTCTCCCCACACATCTGTAAAAGCCAAACAAAAAAAAATTAACCAACCAGCAAAACAAAGAAGCAAACAAATAAAAGCACACAACAGAACAAAACAAAAACACAAAACAAAACAAACAAAGCAAAACAAAAATAAAATTAAAAAACACCAAAAAACTCCCAAAAGAACCCAGACAAAACAAAAACAAAACAAAAAAACCCAACTCCACCACATCCAAAATTAACAAGCCCTATCCTAAAAAAGCAAGCTGATGAAAACCTCTGATGTACCAACAAAGAAACCGCTTGGTTTCAATAATCTCATCAAAGTCGTCATAGGTCTCTTTTTAAAGATATTTGATTCATTTGCTGCTCCTCTTTCCAGCAACATCTTGGCCTTCTTTTTTTTTTTAGTAGGTGGGTCTTTACAAAACATATCAGAATCCTTATTCACAGAATTGTTATGACAAAGGAATTCTATGGATATGATGGTGAAACAACAAGCAAATACCCACTCTTGAATCAGTGATCAACCGAAGTTGTCCTTGCATTGATCACATTTCACACCATGAGTTGTGTGACATTCCTTGCCTCTGCCATGCCCAGTTGAGGACACCATTTGCTCTTCATCTATTGAACGCTCAGGCAGCTTTCCCTTTCAATCACAGTCACAGAGCACTTGTTTTAAATGCCTAGTAAGCCATAAATCATTAGTAACTCACACTCCACATCTGGAAGACCATCTAGATCAATAATTCTTCCAGTAATTCTAGAGGAAAAAGAGTCTACTTTTCTGAAGAGTTATCTGCATGCAAACATTTTACTCACTTACACAGCTTTATTTTTGAATGTTATTGTGACTTTTACCACTATTTATTCTGCTTTTTATTTATTTAATTTTCCCAATCCCATCATATTGCATATCATAATCTTTTGGCTAGGACTGTGTTCATGTGTCCTGTAGTGTTTTCATCTCTTTGTATCCATGGAATCTTTGTGAAATATTGAATTTACATTTGAGAAATGATTTTTCATTTTTCAGTGCTGTAATGAAGACCTCAGAGAAGTTCTTTACTGCCAAATCCAGTACATGCTTGTATTAGCACTTACGCAATGATAGTTCACACAAAAATGTATATATTTCTCTCTATATAAATATATATATCATGCATATAAATGAAAACAGTGGAACAAATAACACTGCTTACTCTTTACTATTTCATCCTTTAATAGCTCAGCTGTTTTCCCTTTTTTCTTATAAGTAATCACCTTTCCCATCTGAAACAAATTAACTCCTGGGGAGGATATGTTCTGAGAGCTTTCATATGGTCCTTGTTACCAGGGAAACTACTTCTTTTGTCAGTATGTGTTCTGAAGCTCACAGACAGTGTAGATTGCTTTGTAACATCAGATGGCAAGAGACAGCAAGGGCCAACTAGTTTGCATGTGGTTTCTGAGCAAAAAAAATAATTAGAGACTCTCACAACACCGGCCAACATTACTTATCCTGGACAGCTCTTCAAAGCTGAGGTGTGTAAAATAGTGTGGTTTATCTATGTATTCGGCTTCCTGCAGGTTGATGAAACAAATATTGTCCTGGGGGCAGGAGGGTGGGGGGATGCAATGCCAAGCATCTGTCGGTGCTGGGGAGTCCTCTGCCGGGGACACAGTGTCAGGCTGGACACTGCAGGGTCCTGGTTAAGAGTCCTGGAATAAGCTGCCAGAGGAAACCATTTCACCTTGAGCAGCTTCTTCCTGGGTAGGTGTATCTCATCTTGAAAATGGTTTGTAACACTTATTTTGTTTTTGTCACTACACTGTGTGTAATTTTCCAAATTATTAAGCCTAAGACTTCCAATTCCTAATGGAATATAGTACCTGAGAGCATATCTTTCTGATGAAAAATGTGAGGGTTTTTGAAAATAGGGTCTGCTTTTTTATTTTCAGCAAACAAAACCAAGAGGTACAGTGGGGAAAGTAAAGCAAAGCAATGCTTGTACCTAGTGATAATTACTGCTGTTTCAGAAGTTACTCTGATTTACATTTTTAATCTGTAATGAGCTCAATGCCCACATTGGCTTGTGGGAGGTATTGGATTTAAAGTGATTAGCAAACAGGATACAGAGTTGAGCCAATAATGAGAAATATCAGTGCCATTAATGGCTTCTGAAATCTCAGCAAGGCTTCTGCTTTCAAAAATCTGTTAATAACAAGTCTCAATGTATGTCTTATGTCTTTACCAGCTTGCTTTTTGAACTATGTTACTGTGTCTAGCATTTTACCCACAGAAGCTGGTTTGTTTTAGAAGTGAAGAAAGAATAGATTAATGAAGCTAGAGCATTTGTTTTGTTGGGGATTTTTTTAGGAACCAAAAGAAAAGTAGGAAAAAAAAATAATCTGGGTAATCCATTTTCATTCTTTGGAAGACTTAAAAAATAAAACCAGAAACACTGGCTGCAGAAGTGGAAATATCATTTTAGCTTTAATCATAATCACTCCACCATTGTTACAACAGTCCTGACAAGTTGGAGTTCAGTCTTTTCTGAAAGCCGTGCATTTATATAACTGAAGTTTCAGTCAGCGACACCTAGCTATGAGTATTGGCTATGAGAGCAGATCACAAAAAATGTAGCACATTGACAACAGACACCAAACAGTCTGCTTTGAAAAGCGTCTGTACTGTTAATCTGAGCAGATCACCAGGTAGTGGCTATTCAACAAGCTGAATACAGTCAAGAATGATAAATCATAGACAGCAAGCAGAGTGAAGTAACTGAGATCATAGAAATGACAGAACAAGTGATTAAAACCCCTGCTCTTACTTACATGGCACTAGATGTATTAAACACTAACAGGAAGGTAAAATTCCTAAGCCAGAAGCACACAGCCTAAACATAGTATTTATGCATATGATGGGAGTTAGTCAAAGAAAGACAGCAGAACTGGATGACAAATTTATGAATTCATTTGGTATAATGGGGCATAAAATATTTTCTTGGTATTGTTTACGAGCAATACAAACACTTTTCTATATGACATTTATGTTTCTCCAAGGTACATTCAATGGCCCTGATGCAGCAAAAAATACAGTTGTGTTCTTATATCTCATAACCATATGAGCAAGAAGTTTTAGATAAACTCTCATTTACATCTGCTTCCAGTGGGGCATCAGCAAATGCTTCCTTGTTTTGTGAAAACAGAAGTTATTTCACTTTCTGCTAAAATAACAGACATGTTACAGATAAAATACCAAACCCCTTCCCTTGGGACACTGGGCAAAAATCCAAAGTAAAAGAGTCTAAAGCATATGAGAAGCTCAGGTGAGCTTTTCCTTGGATTCTGCAGAACCTGTGTTTTCAGGTTGATTTTGTAGCTAGCAGGTCCTGCAGGAGTTCTGCAAAAGCAGAGCATTTAGACCCTGAGGGAAGAGAGAAAGCTCTTCCCAATCTCTTTCAACAGTGGTTTCCCTTGTCAATTAAAAGGATGCCAGCTACTGTCAGCTAGGAGTCTGTCAAGCCCTTAGTGTAAGATGCCTGAAGGGAGGATGCAGATTAAAGCAGTGTAAGAAAAACAGATGTTAGAGCACGAACTAGAGATGTTCTGAAATTCAAAGAGGTTGTTCTGCCTTAATGTGCTTAATTACAGAATTCCTTGTTGCTGTCATTAAAATTGAACCCTGCTGTTAGCTCATTCATCTATGCTCCAATTTCCATTAAAAAATTTCAGTTCTCTTAGGGGTGGTAGGACCACCTAGATTTGCCAATCCCTGAGATGTTACATCAATAGGGGAAAAAATATTCTCTTTACAATTCTGAACTATTCAGTGATCAATGTAAAAAGGAAGTCCAGTGCTTAAATTCCAGGACTAGGGATTAGATGATCTAGATTTTATTACATTAGATAGATCTGTGATGAAAAACCAGCTCCCTTGAAAACCTTGAAAGTTTGGCTATTAACTTCAAAGGACCCACGATTTCTCCCTTGCTGTTAAAGTTGGAGTTAGTAATTCAGGTCAGCCTTTTGAAAAGGCCTCAGAACTACAGATCTTACAAGAACACAGAGCATCCCAAATATGAAGCATCCAGCACTGGTGAACTCCTTTATGCAAATTCTGTACCCATTTTTTTTTTCTTGATTTTCCCATGCAGAAAATAAGAGAAATTATTTTTGGTTTTATTAAGAAGTTTTACTTACTAATATTGGATCATTAGTCAGTGAAAATAATAATAAAAAAAATTTAAAAGACATTAAAAACTGTATGTGATTAATCTTCTTGCTCTTCCTCTCTTTCTGAGTTGCGTCAAAACTGTATTTTCCGTTTGCTTTGTGAAAACAGAAGTTATTTCACTTTCTGCTAAAATAGCAGACGTTAGAAATAAAATACCAAACCCCTTCCCCTTGGGGCACTGGGCAAAAATCTGTAAAACTTCCATAAACTTCCAGTTTCCAAGTTGCATTCAGGGATAGAATGAAAAAGGGGAGCATTTTGGTGAAATCATTCTCTCTAAAATATATTTGAAAACTACACTGAAGACATCCTTTCAGTAAAATTGAAACTGGTTTGTTTTTTTTTTTTTTTAGGGAATATTAAAATAAAACCCACAATTTCTTTTTTCTGAATCTTGTTAAAACAACAGGTTTCCATATATTTTCTGAAAATATTTTGTATACATACAGTCATAGAATTGTTTAGATAGGAAAAGGCCTCCAAGATCATCAAGTCCTACACTAAACCAGCATTACTAAATCCATGCTAAACCATGTCCCTTCGTGCCACATCTGCACATCTTTTAAACGCCTCCAGGGATGGTGACTTCACCACTTCCCTGGACAGCCTGTTCCAATGTTTGACAACCCTTTCCATGAAGAAATTTTTCCTAATGTTAAATCTAAACCTTCCCTGGTCTTCCCTGAGCCTCCTTTTCTTCAGACTAAACATTCCCAGCTCCCTCAGCTCCTCCTCATAAGGCGCATGCTCCAGACCCTTCACCAGCCCCATTGCCCTTCTCTGTCTTTCTCGTCCTGAGGGGCCCAGAACTGAACACAGGATTTGAGGTGCAGCCCCGCCAGTGCTGAGTACAGGGAATGATCACTGCCCTGGTCCTGCTGGCCATACTATTGCTGATCCAAGCCAGGGTGCCATTGGCCTTCTTGGCCACCTGGGCACAGCTGCTTCATGTTCAGCTGCTGTTGACCAGCACCCCCAGATCCTTTTCTTCTGGGCAGGTCTTCAGTCACTCTGATCCAAGCCTGTAGCACTGCCTTGGGTTCTTGGGGCACAAGGGCAGGACCTAGCACTTGGTCTTGTTGAGCCTCATATCACTGGCCTCAGCCCATTGAGCCAGCCTGTCCAGATCCCTCTGCAGAGCCCTCCTGCCCTCCAACAGACTAACACTCCAGCCCAGCCTGGTGTCATCTACACACTGAATGTGGGTGTACTTGATCCCTTCATCCAGATCAATGATAAAGGTATTAAACAAGACTGGCCCCAAAACTGAGCCCTCAGAAACACCACTAGTGACTGGCCACGAAAAAGTTGTTTACAACCAAGCAGCATATGCAGATAGAATAACCCCAGCTACTTCAAGTCATAAGAAAAAGAAAATAAAATCAAGGAAAATATAAACCTAGTATTCCGAATTTCCAGAAAACAGAGTAAAAACATTCAGGATTTCTTTTTGCTGCATAAATATTTAAGTTAAATATAGACATCAAAAGGTCAAACTTGTTCCCACAGGAAGCCAAGGAACAATCTGAGTTTCCTTTTCAGCTTTTGAATGAAGTTATGTAAAGATTTCTTCAAATGTGGTTAAGGATGGGAGAGAGGAACACCCATTCCTGTGGAGTCACTCTGTGGAAGAAGACTGAAGCTCCTGAAGGCACTTGGATAGACTTCTACATGTCAGAAGTTATGAGTCATGTGTCTGAGACAGAGTGACCTGAAGAGACTGGAGAAATATGTTGCTAGAGCCACAGAACCACAAGTATTTGTGTCTATTTAATATAAATATCAGTATAAAAAGCCTGGTACCAAAAAACAGCATTATATCATTGCCTAAGAACTCCAGTATCATAATGCGCTATTCACTTTTTCATAGACCGAGCTCAATAATTTTATCTAGAATTTTATTTGACTTTCTAAACTTTTTACTGTCTCTACTAGAATGTTCACTCAAATGTTATGAATAGACTTTATTGTTATTGAATAGTGTTTTACAGTTCTGCAGATACATTCTGATTAAGTACAAAGGCTACATGGTGTCACATTTGAATGAATTCAGTGTTTTTATTCAGGAACCTAGATAACTTACCTACTCTCAAAGTGATGACTTTCAATGTTATAAATTAAAAAAGTGACCAAGATTTCAAACTTTCTCTGTAATTAATACTGGGAGCAAAACTATTAGATTTACTAAATATTTCTGGAGATAAATTAGGAACATCAGGGGAAACAAAGCACTTGTATGCATTTGATTTGTACCATGTGAGCCAACTAATTTTGAAAATCAGATATCTTTTAGCACACTCTCCATATATCAGAGTCAGCAGCATCTGTGACTGTGTATTGGAAATCATCTGTTTTGGTTAGCATTCCTACCAGCAAACCCACTGGTACTGCTGAGGAGTGAAAACAGTAAGGTTAGAAAAGGAGTCAAAGCAGAATATCTTGAAAATTCAAATATTCCAGAATATCCTGAAACTTCAAATATTCATAGAAACATACGACGAATAGTTTCCACAGCTTGTTTTCACAAAAAAAAAATTACAAATGCTGCTTCAGAAAGTGTTTTTCAGTTTTAGGAACCAGCTTACTGAAATAACTTTCAGACTGTTTATTTATTCTTTAGTTGAAGTATAACTTAAAATCATTTTGGCATGGATTAACTGAAGAGATATCACATATTTGGATGGCAGTGCCCCTTGCACAATGGCCAGAGTGTTTTACTGGGAGATAATACACACAACACAGCAGGAGTCAAACTGAGCGCTGGTTAATGGCAGCTTGAGACAGATATTCAAAGGATTTATCAGGTAGCTTAGAGAAAATGGAAAGAAAATGAGGAATCTCCATACCATCAGAAATCTTTCTTTTAACAGATCACTGAGTATCATTGCTATGTATTCCAATCCAATACCTTCAGCCAAAGCTCCAACTCAGTGGTAAAAAAAAAGACAAAAAGGAAAGGTGATATGTAAAAAATTCACAGACATCCCCTTCGAAAAACCCCACCAAACCCAAAATGTTACAACAGCTGTAGCTGACTCCCAGGATAATGGGTTGAAATCAGAACAGAATAGGGGCTGTACCCTATCTGCAGAACTGCTCCCAGATATGCCCTTCAGTCTGCATGTCTGAAAAAATTATAGCAGTTTTTCCACTCTGCACCAGGAGATACATTAGTAGAGCATCATAATGAATTTACAAAATTATATTAGCTAGGGAAAAAAGTATTAGGTTTTTTTTGGGTTTTTTTTTGTTTGTTTGTTTTTTTTACTGGAATTAGGGCCTTCAAGACTGCTATTTTTCATGTAATCTAAAAGTGCTTCCAGTAGTAAAATATACCAGGACAGAATACCATGTTATTACTCCAGAGATGACTTTGATCCATCTTTGTATCACTGCTGTCCACCTCTGCACATCTCAGAAAAATCTGTGAGTTGGTCTGCCTCAGTAGATACAACACTAAGTTTTTCAAATGATCTCAGTGAGTATTAGGTTGGTGTTGTCTGTGAACAAAGCAATATATTTGCTTCTTTGGTGTTTTAGAAGAGTTTGCAAAGGTTAGTGAAAAGAAGGTGGGAGAAGGTGAGTCACCCCATGTATTTCTAAAGACACCAATAACAAAAGAGAAATCATCAAATTAAAAACAGTTACTTTTAATTGTCCCTTCTCTGCTTAAGTAACTTTTTCATTGACAACACTAAATATATCTTGGAAAATAAAAAAAGGAACAGGAGAGCAGAATTTGTAAAATTGTATGTTATTCAAACAGGTCATTTAGTTATAAGAATGTATTCTACAAATCTGGAAATTCGTTCACAGATGCTATTAACATTGTTCAAACTGCTAAAATATGGTATAAACATTTTCAGCATTGAAAAACCAGAAGAGAAATATATTCTTCACTTTTTTCCATCACAGTTTTCATGAATCTGACTCAAGTGCAATGTAGAATAGAAGAAAGCTTAGGAAGGGTTCTTACTTCACATCAAAATCTTTCACTTTATACCTCATTATTTCTTAGAAGATGTGGCCTGTTAGCTCAAAAACATACTCACCCTTTTATTTCTTTTATAGTCTTCCAATAGTTAAAATTAATTTTTCATCCTCTTATTGGTAGAAGTAATTTTTTTCCTAAAAGTATATTTTTGTTTTAAAAGAACAAGGTATCCCCAAATTTTATGTGGCATCTCATATCTTAAAAGTAATTTTGTAAGTAGTGTACTCTCGACATCTTAAACCAGCAAGGCTGAAGTATATTTGATCAATCCTAAAAGACTTTCTTGTCACAGAGATTCATTCCTCAATGAATAAATATAAAGCACCTATCATTTTACATAAGCTCTTTGAGCTTTAAACTGAATATAGGGTAGGAAATATTTCAACATCTGAAGATTTTATCTTAAAGACATTATCCTAAAACATTAGAACCTGTGGATATTATCCAGTTAGAGTGAGAGCAAGGTATCTGCCCCAAGTTTCGCATCTTATCCTATGCTCCATCCTGTAGTCATTTTCAAGCCATGAGAAATTCACTGTGGCGGGCACTGACAATTCCACTACTTGCATACAAACAGAAAGAGTTTCTCCACAAAAAAATAATCCTTGTAAAACCTGCAGTTAGAAACAGCCAACTCCAACTTTCTTTACCCCTACTCCCAAAGGTTCCTCAGACTCTCTGCTCTGCCTCCACCTCTCCTCACATTCTTGCTTGCCTCCTGGCAACATTTAGTTGGGCAGCTTGCATGGTGTCAGCCCTGTTTAGTTTCCCAGGCTGGCACCAACAGGGCAGAAGTGTGCCAGCATCTCCACTGGGGAGAGGTGGGAGGAAGCCTAAAATCTTCTAATTTTCAGAAGACTTATTTGAAATTTATGTTGTTGATAATTCTGTCCTTTAATAAAATTGGCTGAAATTACTGAATGTATTCAGAAGCCCTCGCAGGGATCACATATATCCACCCAGGTTTGATTCAGGGGTACAGTGCTCCTATAAATCCCTTTTTCTTCCTCAGCATGCCTAATAGTACCACAGGCTTCATAACTTTCATGTATGCTGCCAGAGAGGTCTGCTTAATAATGTCCTGTCTGAACAGGAGCTGCATGATGAGCTTATATCGTGTTTTGAATGACATGTAGGGAATGTTACTGCAATTGTGGAGTTCATTCCATATAGATGTAGATCCACAAACAATGGTACGTAGACAACTTTCTCCAAACCTGATTTTCTAACCAGGTCATCTGTCCTCTGGTTACTCTTACCAAGTAGAGTTCTGATCTCACCTATTCCTGTGTATTTGATGCAGTACTTCCATGTGATTCGATGAATATGTCATAAACAATAAGAACAGAATCAGTCTGTATTTTTACAGATATCTTCATTTTTAAGGAACAGTATTTGAAAGAGGACCATTAAATTATTAAATTAAATGCTCAGGTTTGACATTTTTCATCTCATAGGTAAAATACCCTTCAAATTCCTTGGATTTTGTCCATAATCCATACTTAATCAATTTCACCAAATGCTTTTCAACCAGCAAATCATGTCAGAAAATTCCAAGTAATTGCTTCTCTAGACAAATCATAATGGAAAGAAGAAAACAGGTTAGAGTAGTTGGAATTTTTTTCAAATATTTGAATTTTTTAAAGGTTTGCACTATTAAACTTTTCAATATAGTGAAATCCTGAATGTAATGTACCTCTCACAAAAGCCTCTAGATTTAAACCTGCAGATACATCTGACTGTATAAATGTACTGCAGCCTGGTAAAACTAAAGAGTCATCATTTACCTGCATGGGCCACAGTGAAGTATCTGACAGGCATTCCAAGCTAAATGGGAAATACATGGGTTGGGTCAACAGTTTTCCCTTAATTTCTTTGCACATACCATTGGACTATGGTATAGCCACCACAGAGAGATGCTGGGTTTTGTTGTCGGGTGGTAAGCTCAGGCCATTTGCTCTGTGTGCATGAATAAGTGGCCAGCGAAAGAGAACATCTTGTGTTCTACTGATGGGCTTCCTTGTTGGCTTGTTGCACCTCTCCAGCTGAGCTTTCCCATTTCCTCTTCCAGTTGTGTTTTCCTCAATATGAAAAATCATCCATGTGTTCTGCATGAAGCCACCCCACAGAGTGGCCGAAGGTGGAGAACACATCCATTCCAAGAGTGTTTCATGCAGCTTTTGGGGCAGATTTCTCGAAGATGCAGATGATGCTGGCTTCTTGGGGACACAACCAGCACCTGGCGATCTACCCAAGGGTCCCACTGCAGCCCGACCAGCACCACTAGGTGTCAGCGCAGCGCCGCGGATTTTTAATCTATTAATGACGCCGGGACAACTGCGTAATTAGCAAAAATAGTTAAAAATGTGTTTCTCTTCCCTTCTATTGCTTTTAAACCACTTTTGGGTTTTTTTTCCTTTTTTCTCCCCCTTTTTAATTTTCAAAGTTTGGTAGTCCAACAACCTGGCACCATGGCACTTTTTATATGCTAGCAATGATGTCGGAGCAAATGCTATGTAAACATAGCTCGGTCTTTCCTTTTGCTCAGACTGAATCTAATTCCATAAAACTCAGAATCAAGCTCGAAGCAGAAGCATTAAGCACACACAGCAATCCTACTTGAACATATTTCCTCAAAAATATAGGTATACCATATTCCTTTTTGATTTGGAGTAATAATCTGTTATCTTTTTTCATGCATGTTACAATGATTTCATGCATGAGTGGAAAGGATAGATGATTTATTAGGAGAGCCCTATTCATCGTGCCGTGCAGACTTGGGTTTGAAATTGATATGTACTTAAAGAAATACAATATCTCAGGTCAGAGTTATGAAAATACATTTCTGGTTGCAGCTTCATTAAAGGTTTTCTTTTAAGAAAATATAAGCAATAGAAATCTTAGCTGTTGCTCGTCTTTGCATTCTACATAAAAGATTATACTAATGAATGATTCGACCAGAATAATTTTCTACAGCTTCTGTTCCTGCCTTTGTATTGATTTCCATTATTCATCCATAATTATGGTACAGAGTGTTATAAAATGAGATTTGATTTTGAAACATTGCTTGTAACTGGTGACCCTTCAAAGTTTGAAAAACTGAGGCATCAGTTTCATTACATTAGTCTGTCACCAAATATTTTTTGGAAATATTTTTAGTAGGACTTAAAAACCCATTAAAATATGATTAAATTGTGAGGCCTGTAGTTCTGCTCTAATTAACATCTCCTCACTGTAATGATAAATCACCATTCAATATAGTGGTGAGGATATTTCTAAATTGTAAGCCCTGAGTAATTTGAATGTTGCTGCCAAGATACAGCCACCCATATTAATAGAAAGCTGATTAATGACACTTTCTCTGAATAGAGTGCTGAAAGTAGGAGCAAAACCTCTGTGAGTTAATGAGATGGCCTCTCTTCCTTCAAGAAATTCTTGCAGTGCAAAAGTCAAAGGTTTCGTTTAGGGACTGTTCAAGTCATGGTGGTGTTTTACTTCCAAAGAGCAGGTCAGTGGTAGGTGTTTAAGACTTAATGTACTAAACTTCTTCTACTGCTGGTTTTTTTTTTATTATTTAGGCTTCACAATGAACAACAAGCTGACATGGAAATGTTGCGTAGCTCTTACGACCCACCCAAACTATAGACTTAGATGTTTGTGTGGGTGGTTGGAAATCCATGTGTCCTTGCATCTACTGTTCTGAAATACAGCCACTGACTGAGAAGAAACTGCATTTTCAGTTCTTGCATTCTTTCATTATTTTACTTTTACACCATGAAAGATTATTGATTTTTTTTAAAGGGGGGTGTGTGGGTGTCTGTGTGCGTGTGTATGGAAATCTTGATTGTTTCCACTAAATCAAATAATGAGATATTTTCACTTTAAAAATTAAATTTAAAAATAAGTACATTAACCAGTCTGGCTGTTTCAAAAATGTGAAGATATGGATTAAAAACTTTAGTTCACTGAAATAAAAAATTTCCTTGATATGCTTTGCACTGATCATTACCATTTTGGAAAGAGACCTTGTGGTCATAACAGATATTTCTAGGAAAACATCAGTTCAGTGCTCAGAAGCTGTGAAGAAGCAAATCGAGTGTTGAAAATTATTAGAGAAGAAATAGAGAATAAAGCAGAGAACATTATTGAAACACTTCACAAATCCATGGGGAGCTCACATCTTGAATAACAAGTGTAATTCCAGTCATCCCATTAAAAAAAAAAAAAACAAACCAAAAAACCCAAAACAAAACAGTAGAACTGGAACAGGTACAGGGAAAAAAATTATGATCAAAATTATGTAAGTTTTTCATAAAAAGGGTCAACAAGCTTACTGCATATCTCCATTCTGTAGACATGGGGGAGAATTAATAAAATTCTCATGTAAAATCATGAATAGCATTGAAAAGTTGAATACAGGGCAACAGAACATTGTCTTATACATCACAAAAAATAGGTACAGTAAAAGAAACAATACAAGAGAAGCCCAAAATAAGTAAAAGGGTGAGACTACCCCAAATAACACTCATTTAAACTGTGAAAATCCTTGCCATAAGATATTATATGGATGTTAAAAGTTGTAATGTTTTGACAAAGCATTTGAAGCATTTTTGAATGTTTTGAAAAAGCATTTGAAGAGTTTTGTGAACAAAAAGGTGCCACTGAGTGGTCTTAAATTTGTGGATCCTTGTGATTTCATGTAGCGTTTTGCTTGTGGGGAATATGACTATCTGAGGCCCATCACATTCATTTCAGAGCAGTGCACTCAAATTCAGTTCATTGCAAATCAAGGCACAGAAGTTTTAATAACTGTCCAGGTCAGATTCTGCCAGGAGAAGATCCAATCTCATGGCTGGTCATAAATGAAAGAAGACTTTTATGGTGTTTTTCGTCATAGGGTGTCATGAGAAGTGCAGAACCATGCTGTGGCTGCCTTCCATCTTAAGAAATGAGAGCAGCTGTCCCTCAAGCAAAAATTTTATTACTGTGTTGGTCAATTGTCCACATTTTTTCCTCTGCCTATCAATATTACTTTTATTGTGCCCAAGTTTAGTTCAGCCAGCTGTTCCTAGTCATAGCACTAACCTCTCTTAAGTTCGGGGACAGCTGGAGAGGAGTAGTTTATGGCAATTTGTTTTATTGGTTGGCAATGAGTAAGAAGCAGATTTACTGAATGAGAAAGTGATGTAGAGCCGAATGTCACAATGCATCTCTAGCATTTCTGTCTGCTGAGTATGACAGATTCCCCAGAGAAGTTGTACAGGTATGTTAAATGGAATGAGAGGAGAGAGATTTTGTAGCATTTCCAGTCCAACACTTTGGAGCCCATGTCTACCATTCCCCTCTGTAAAACTGGCTGACAGTAGTGAGGTTTATGTTTTTAAGATTTCTGTCTTCAACATCTTGTTTTTCATGTCCTGTAGAGTAGCCTTATTTAACTGTGAGTCTTTTAGGTTTTACTGGTCCCTAAAAATATAGGACATCTTATACAATTTAAAAAGTATAGGATATTATAAAGTTTTTTTTACTAATTTCATGAAAAAAAACCTAACAATAATCTCTAAGAGTCTGTTTTTCCTCTATCTACCTTTCAGAAGCATTAGCTTCAGACAAGCAGGACAACTACAAATCCTTAAATTGCTATAAACTTATTTCCTTGGGTTACGTTTACCTCCCTTGATGCACCAAAAGTGCTGAACTCAAGTGAGTTTTTAATTTTGCAGGGTTAATAACCATCAGTTCAGTGTGACTCTCATAATACTGCTGGCTCTAAAGGTGTGTAAGCGACCTATTGATTTCCTTGGCATTTTGTGGCTTGCTCTGATATGAGCACAGCGTTTTTTGAAGTCATCTTGGTGCAATGACAAACAGTCAATATACTCTGCCAGTGCTCTGTTATTGAAACCTTTCACCCAGTGGTTAGATAGTATTGCCTGGAAAGGTACTGATTGAGCCATGTTGCTGGTTTATACTGAAAGCTTTTCAAGCAGCTCCTCACTCAGCTGTGAATGTTTCAGTTCGTGGAGCATTCTTTATTTGCTTAGCCTTGTTCTCCCCCTTAAATTACGCATTAAATATAAATCTGCATCCTGATACATCACAAAGACAACGCTGTACTTCCAGCAGACAGCAACCCAGAGAGGTGATGTAATGTTTTTGGACTGTCTCAGCTCCCTGGAGCGAGACAGGTTGGAATTCCCCCCACGTCAAAGACCTGTCCCCCTGTGAGATATAAACACAGGTTAGCTTAGCCTAAATCTGGTGGCAAGCAGTGCTGCACATGCTGGCAGAATGCCTTTCTATCCTTTAAAGGGTAATAAATAAATAGCTCCCCAAATTCTCGAAGGCAACCTATGCGGTCATCTCACGATGTGAGAAAGCATACAATGCTGGTTTGCCCTTTTGCAGAGCTCAGCTTTTCTGCCCCAACAGGAGACCATTATGCCCAGTGTGCCCTCTTTTGCCTGTCACTTCCCTTGAGTCTGGACAAAACTCTGCAACTTAATCCTTACCTGTGACAGACGGTTCTTGCCCCTGGTGCTGACTCAGCTTTGTCTGACTTCACCTCCTTCACTGCCCATTCCCCTCAACCTGTATCTGTTAGGAATTGTACACCCTCTCTGTTTCCTTTCTTTGATGTATGCAATAGGAAATGTCATTTTTTATCCTACTGATATCCACACCAAAACTTGCTATCAGTAAACTTCTTTGTCCCTACTGTGCAAATGATCTAATTGTACAGAAGGTCTGGGAGCTCTCTAGAAGACAAGTGACAAAGACCAGGTGACACTGGGTCTCCCCTCTCTATCTGTTAGCATGTGAAATCCCTTGCAACACCCCTGCCCTTCAGTCACTGATCACACACAAACAAAAGCTCTACTCTCAGCTCTTGTAGAGAGGAGAGCTGAGAGGAGAAAGGGAAAAGGATGGAAAAATACAGATTATCTTCAATCCTTTCTTCTCTGACATCATGCATGTTGTGCCATCTCTCAGAATCAGGAGGTAGAAGTGCAGGGCAGTGGCCAAACCTCTATGTGCACAGGGCTTAAGGGGAGCCATCAAAGCTGGCACTACCAATCCTGCAAAAGAAGTGCAGACATCTTTTTGTATTTTGTATCACAGCATTACAAAATCATTTGTGAGTTTTTTTAGTGCTGCTCCAAGTCCTGCAAAGAGTGGAGAAGACTTCAACTTACGTTCTATTTACTTTCATTGTTGAATAAGACAATAAACAGTGTTGAAAATAAGGCTACTAGCCCACCTCAGCCCACTATTCAATCACAAAACCAGCCCTATTTGTATTATTCCCTATGTTTTCCTCATAAATTCTGTGAGCATGAAGTACCAAAATTCTTTCCCATGAATCCCTGTAAGGAGCAAAACCTTCAGGTAGAAATCCAATCAAATGCTCTTTCAGATAAGTATATAAGAATTGATTCCTCCTTTAGGACAACTCTCAACTGAAAGCTTACTGCATAAAAATAAAAACTTGCAAAGGGAATTCAACAGACCCATTCAGGGGCATGAGTCTGAGTTTCTTACCATTAAGGACAGCAAGGAGAGTATGGAAACAGTAAGGAAAATTAGCTTAAATTGCTTGCCACAGTGAAGTCAATCAAAGGGTATTAAAACTACACAGATTCAGGGGTAGGCTCAGGGGTAAACTGTCCTTTGAACATTCCAGCTTCTAGTTACTTCGCACTTGAATTCATCCCCATGATATTCAAATTGTTTAAGCACATGCACATGAAAATAAAATCCTTAGCTGAATCAGCTTAATTTTTTTGAAAGGTCCCATGCACAGATGATCTTACAGTAAAATTGATTAGGATTTATTCAGAAAATGACACTGAGACATAAATTATGTTCTGCACTGGCTCACAAAGCTTCTGTTCTTTGAAATTTCTACCTAGCCTAAAAACACCAGCTAAAATGGGGAGAGCCTGTCACTGAGGTGATAAAGCTGACAGACAACTTAATTATCTTGGCCAGGGAGAATTTGCCTGCTTGGACAATTGCAAGTGAGGAAGCCAGCTTGCTTTTAGTATCCCTGCAATAATTACGTCTATTATAGTACTCAGTCAGGGGACAGTACTTCCCAGCCACTGTCTCTACGAAAATGGATGTTGGGAATTGTGTTAGAAATAAATGTTATGAAATGTGTTGTCTGGAACAAGTATGCATTTCATATTGTAGAGATAAGTTGTGCAGAACGGTGTGAATCACTGAAACAAAGCAGCCCCTCTGTTTGCATGGAGAGCGAATGATGACCAGGTGTGTCTCAGCTGGAAAATCAGAGCATGAGCATAGCCTACTGGCTTCTGGTAAAATTGCATTAGCAGTAATTGCTTTTGAAAGGGGCTTTGCTGTTTAAGGTTTTACATAAACTGCAAAAAATTTTCCCTCCTTTAAACTTTTGCATGTTGTCCTAATGGAAAATCAAAAAGAAATGTTTGATCTTCTAATTAGTGTGTTACTAAAGCTACTGCTAACACTCCACACTGCATCTTGAATAAAATCAAAATTAATTTGCTTATTTTATTGCTTATTTCAAGAAATATCATGAGTTATGTGTTTCCCTACGGCCCCATGAAGTTAAAGGCTTGCTTAGATTTGCATATTAATAAGTTAGAGTAATATGGTCATCCACATACATATATTCTGGACAGGATATAAGGAAGCTGCACAAATATACATTAAATTAGTTCATTAAGGGAATGAAAACTGCTAAAAGAAGATCCACTTCTATGGCTTTAGCTAAAACTACATTCACTGTCTGCATGTAAGCATGAGCTATGATACCTGGCAATAATAGCTCAGAAGTCAGGATTAATATTTTGCTTTTGTGGCATCCTTTTATTCATTAAGCATGATTTCTTCGTGTTCCAGGTCTAGCAGCTCTTGGTTCTTCCATAGAAAAAAACTTGCATCGCTCCTAAGGAGAGCTTGTACCCTGGCAGGGAATGCGTGCAGCACTGCACCACAGACTTCTTAAACATGGTGGCTGTGTCATTTTGGCACTGTGGCACTTTATACCTCTCTAATACCTCACAGGAACTTCTTGCTTTCCTTTAAACAGAGTTTGCAAAGACCACCTAGTCCTTATTGTTTGGCCTTGCATGTGTGTGAGTCTGTGTGATATCTCAGCTACCACTGAATGAAAACAGCAGAGAGAGAGTGCAGCACCCACACAGAGTCAACACAGAGATAGGTGAATCACACCTTAGCAGCTGGCAGGTGAATGAAGTAAGGAGGCTGCACACCTCCTAGAAGATCTGGGTGTTTGATGAAATCTGGGTTTAGAGTGCTTTCACGAACAGAGTCTATGAAACATGATACGTTATCAATTAATAATAATGATTACCAAAACCAACAGCAAATGCATTTTCTTTGCAGAAAGTTTTCTTTAACCTTGAATCATCTAAACATATACAGCCTGTAGATGTTAAGGAGCAGAGTTGCATGCCAGCCAGAGGACCTTCAAAGTTGTTATCAAATCTCTCAGAGTAGATGGGAGGCTGATAACATGCTTGTTGTCTTTGGCTTGTTTCAGTTTCCATACTTTCAATCTCATTGCTGATCTCCAGCAGCTTCTCTGCTTGCAATTCTTATTTGACCTTTTTGTTGCAAAGTTATTGTGGAGGCTTTAAATAGTTCTTTATGAGATCTCAGTGGGTATTTCAATCTGAAATTCGGGAATAGTTCTTGTTATAATCCTAAGAATCAGCATATACAAGCTGACCTGCAGCTTAGTGTTCATTTCAGTCCCAGATGTCTATTGTCTCTCACAGTAGGTACAGAAGAGCACAGTAAAAGGAAGAAAACTGTTTATTAAAACTGCTGTGAAACAGGAATTACAGGGTTAGTGTGAAAATTTGAATTCTTCAACTGAAATGTCCTTAACATAATTTTGAACTTTTTTGTTACTGCTAATGTTACAATAATAAGAATTTATTTCTTTTGCCCAACAGAAGTAATATTGTGTATTTTACACCTAAATGGCTTCTAAATCAATGCAGTTGTAAAAACTGATGATTTCAAATAAGTTCTAATTTTTCTCCTAGAAAATGATTGGCAGATTGAAAACGCATTTGTACTATCAGAGCTTGGATAGACTAATCATATACCCAAACTGCAAAACAAAAATTGCTCAATTTTTTTCTGAGAAAAAAGAGACAGACTGTGTAATTAGAGCTTGCAACAAATGAAAACCTGAAGATTACATAGTATTCTGATACTTTTTCTGATGTTGATTTGCAATATATTTTCCCAGATGACCTCAAGCAAGTACATTAGACTTTAGTCCACTGATTTTCATGGATCTTTTCTTTAAAGAACATTATTATTAGTTATGAGGAAGGGAAAATAAATTACAATAATAAATAATATTTAGGAAAAAATAGGAATATATAGACCAGAATGTTTTTGGGAAGTTTTTTGCAGTGGTGACCATTAAAGTGAGAATTATGGGAGAATTTCTCTTTTAAGAGAAGGATTCTGAAACCTTGTATTCCTGCACAGCAAGATAGAGAAGCTCTGTTATACAAATAATTATTGCTGTTGCCACTCTCCACATGGTCCCACTTTTATTTTTATTTTTAAATTGACACCTTTCCTTCTACTATTCATTCCATTTCATCACCAGCTCATGTTTTTTTGCTTCCCATTTATCAGGGAGAAAGAAAAGAGTTATTCTCATAACCAGGAGTTAAGCTAGAGGGATTTGTATTTATATTTTGTTCATTGTCACTTAGACAAAAGCTCACAGCAATAAAACACAGTTTGTACTGGAACATGTAGTAGTTTGTTGATGGTTTGTGATACAGCAAACATGCTTTCTTTAAGAGTTTTCAGTTCCAACAGCAGCAATGTGAATATGTCCATGACTTTAAATGCTTCACATCTAGCACTTTCTACTAGAATTTTCCCGTGCATTTGAAAAATAGACATCCTTTAATCACATTTCTAAGGCAATGATTTGCAATGACACAGTGGAACAGAATCAGGTGCATTGTCCATCAGCTGTGAAATCTTGGATGATTTCAGGCAGAATTTTGTAATAGGTTGAATTAGCCACAGCCCATTTTACTAGTCACTGCATGTTACTGCACTTTAAATAGCATTGGGCTATTTTATGGCAGCCACACCCTTTATCTCCACTTTGTAGCTGGCCCATGAAATGCTGTATAACTAATATTTCCTTCTGTTTTCAAAGAAATTACTGTTCCCATCTGTAGGCTAAGACATTCTGATAAGCATCTTGGTACTAAGGGGTATGAAATTGAAATGGACCCAGTGCACTCTGCCCTTTTACCCAAATGAGATCCAGAGCATTGTTCTGACTTTCTTATTTCCATCCCCAAACCTGAATGACAGCTTTAAACATTATCTGATAGGGTAGGTCTCATAGAGTCCTTAAAATCACTGTACTTCACATTTCATTTCAATAGTGATTAGAAAAGGACTCGAAAAGGACTCAAAAAGTCTTTGTTGACCATAAATTAACATGAGCTGCCCAGGTTTTGGTACAAAAAAATATGACTAGTAGCTCTGTTCAAACTGAATGGCATAAATCCCTGGGGATGTGCTTATCAAAACAGGACCATGTGTTCTGCATTATTAACTAAGGGCTGTTTACTCAGATAAGTCAATATGTAGAAAAAATTCTAAAAGAACATTTTGTTCCACAAAAAGAGTTGAGCTGAAAATATATTCAAGCTTTAGCTTTCATATTGGTCAACCTTTTGTTTTCATCTTTCATACCAGCGGGGTAGTGGAAATCCCATTTCCCAGATAGCACAAGCTGGCTGAGAGCAATCATTTTCTTCATTTCATTTAATTTCTTGTGCAGAATGGGCTAAGGATATAGCCTGGAGGCACCCCAGGGTTCGATGCACTAAGATGCCAAAGCACTAAATTGAACAGGAAATTCAGAATAAAAACAAATAGCAACAAAATCTATGTGAAATGCTCAGACAGTAATTCTAGTACCTCAGAGTACTCAGCATTATCTTTCTCCTGACTGACAATAACATACATAGAAAATATATATCAGCAGCAGGGTCATGGGGGTTGTTTCTATAGTCAACCAGAGGACAGTTAAAGATTATTCTGATATTCATTTTTTATGTAAGGTGTTCTCTCTACATATTCCCCTACATGGCACATAATATTTCCCTCTCTTGGAGGATTTCTATAATGAGAATGAATTGGCACAGGGCAGATGTGCCACCTTTCCTTTGCTTCTTTGTGGTTGTCCAATGGGAACATAAAATGCAAATGAATGAGAATGGAAATGTTTTGCCCACTTTTGGCTCATGCAATTTGTAACCCATTTTTCACATATGAAAAGGAAGATACAAAGTCTGTGGCATTTAAGCATCCACTCATGAATTTACTTTGCTTACTGATTTGCACAAATACTCTTATGTGCAGCTCTAGGCAGAGCAGTGTCTCTTAAAAATTTCATCATGCATTAGGGTCAAGCAATGAAATTTAAACAACTGGAAATTGAACATAATACGTTGGTATTAATATCTTTTTGCTGATAATAAAAGGTTTCTGGAATGTAAGGTCAGTTTTAGGACCAAGTCAGAAACTGATCATCAAGATGACATAAAGATGGCTTCAGTAAAAACAAAACAGTGTCCAGTAAGTTTACATGAAGTCAGCTGGGCAGCTGAGAATTGCCTGGTCACTGCTATAAATTGTATAAGAAATCAAGTACTTCAAGTTTGAAAGCCACTGTAATGGTCATGTTTAGATGTTGATAAGTAGCATCTGCTTACATGGCAGTGCACTGAGATAGTTATCACTGATATGGAAGGCCACAGATTTATTAGCAAGTCTAACAAATTCATGTCTGGATTTTGGTTTTTCTATACTATGGAGCCTTAGCTTCCTCTTCATGGCAATTGCTGAAAGAAACTTAGAATCAGTTTAATTTATTCGTAGACTTTATGAGAACCGACATAATTTTATTTTGCAACAATTTTAAATTGCAAATTTAAATTTTAAAGAATTTAGATGTTTACATTGATCATGGAAATGATGAAACCAAAACCTAATTTTCTTTGTTTTCATCAGTATTCTTCAACTAAACAAACCATTTTCCTGTTCATCTAGCCTAAGACAAAGAACTTCTACATTTTAATCACCTGGAAAGTGTGACAGACTGCTTTGCTAAATTAAACCTTTGACATGAAGTGAGCTTTTAGTCTCATGGCTATCCTACATTTTGTCACTCAATGACATGGAGTAATCTCAACAAAGGTATTATTCATAATTTGTTTATAAAAGTTACACACAGACATCTGTAAAGTATTTGAAACTGATTGGTATGACAGACAGTATAGCTGTACTATAATATGTACACAAATGATACTAACAGCTTAGTAAAGATTTGGTGTCATTGTAAATCAGAGCAGGTGCTCTCCCCTGGAACTGTCCCAATGCACGTGTGCCCTTGAGTCCCCTCCTCTGCTGCAGCATCGAGCAGGGTGTGTGTGCAGAAACAAACCATGCTGCATATGCAGGAGATTGCTTTAGCAGTTCTTCTGTCAGGGCTCCACTTAACCCTTCAGTATTAAACACATAAATATTTCAGAGAAAGTACAGTGAGAACATGGAGGAAACCAGCTTTATTTCTGAATTTCCTTCCATAATGCCTTTAAAATTCTTTCATGTAGTTTTCTCTGAAGCCTACTTCTGTTACTTTGTAACTTTTCATGAGGTTGGCTCTGAGTTTTTGCTGTGGAATGATGCCCTTATTTCAGAAAAAGTGTAAAGATAAACTTCAGTAAAACACTTGTATTATTGATGCCTAGAAGAACAAACCTAAAAATAAAATTAAATTATGAGCTTCTCATCATTGCTTCTGCTTATTTTCTGTCCAGTCCATTAGTGATATTCTAGCTTTGAACATTGATCATTTTTTTCTTCCATGTGGAACATATATTTCAACTAACACTGGAAATAAATATTTGTCTCTGTTTCTCTCAAATTCTGTTTAATTATCCAGTGAATTATAGCTCGCTGCCTTCATTGCCACCACAGAAAACACATTAATCATCTAGGAGAGCCCCATCTACTTTCACCAGAACACAGAAGCTGTTTCAAAGAAATAATGCTAATTCCAGGAAGAATTAAAAAAAAAAATTAGAAAATAGCCAATGTATCTCAAATAAAGACCTATTCCACGAAGGAAAGAAAAGGGTGAAAAACACAAAAGCAGACATTTGTCACAAGGTTTTAGTGGAGAGACTGGGAAACTCCTTTGCTTTGAAAGGGAATTCAAGAGAACTGCACCCTCCTCTCTACTGAGCAGCTGCCTGTGTTTTCATAGCACCGTCCCTGCTCCCTCTTGTGGCTTCCAAGGGATTTTTCCTGTCAACATCATGCAGGCCACAATTTTGAGAAGATGAACTTTGAACAGAGATTCTTCACCTTACTTGTACTGCATATGCACCGTACAGGTTTCCTTAGGGATCATTTTCTCTTAACATCATTGAAGGATAGAATCATAGAATGGTTTGGGTTGGAAGGGGATCTTGAAGGTCGTCTAGTTCCAACCTCCCTGCTGTGGTCAGGGACACCTTCAACTAGATCAGGTAGTTCAGAGCCCTATCCAGCCTGGCCTTGAACACCTACAGGGATGGGGCATCCACAGCTTCTCTGGGCAGCCTGTGCCAGTGCCACCTCATAGAATTTTTTCCTAGTATTTCATCTAAACCTAACTTCTTTCAGATTAAATCCGTTACCCCTCATCTTATCACTACATGCTCTTGTAAAAAGTCTCCGTTTTCTAAGTCCCCTTTAAGTACTGGAAAGCTGCAGTGAATTCACTTCAAAGATTTCTCTTTTCCAAACTGAACAAACCCATTTCTCTTAGCCTTTCCCCACAGAAGTGCTCCATCCCTCGAATCATCTTGGTCATCTCCTCTGGACTCCCTCCAACAGGTCAATGCCTTTCCTGTGCTGGGGACCCCAGAGCTGATGCAGCACTGCAGATGAGGTCTCACCAGAGCTGAGCAGAGGGGCAGAATCCCCTCCCTTGCCCTTCTGGCCACACTGCTCTGAATGCAGCCCAGGATACATCTGGCTTTCTGGGCTGTGAGTGCTCATTGCCAGCTGATGTCCAGCCTCTCACCCACCAGCACCCACAAGTCCTTCTCAGCAGAGCTGCTCTGGATCTGTTCATCCCACAGCCTGAGTTGATACTGGAGGTTGCCCCAGCCCAGGAGCACTTTGCACTGGGTCTTGTTAAACCTCATGAGATCTGTAAGGGCTCACTTCTCGAGGTTTTCCAGGTCTATTTGTCCTTGAGGTATATCAACCACACCACTCAGCTTGGCGTCATCTGCAAATTTGATGACGGTGAACTTGATCCCTTCATTAAATCACTAATGAACATATTAAATAACGCTGATCCCAACATGGACCCTTGAGGGACACCACTTGTCACTGATATCTGTCAGGACTCTGAGCCATTGATTGCTCCCCTTTGAATGTGACCATCCAAGCAATTCCTTACCCACCTCACAGTACACCCACTAAATCCATCACTCTTCAGTTTAGAGAGATGGATGTTATGGGAGACCGTGTCAAAAGTGTTACAGAATTCTGTATAAATGACACCTGTAGTTCTTCTGCTATACACTGAATCTCCATTGCAGATTACCACTACGTTGGTCAGGCAGGGTTTTCCCTTATTGATGCCATGCTAACTGTTTCGAATCACATCCAGGTATGGACCCTGGTGTGCATGAATAGGATTTCTTGCTTGGGAGACCACAATATCTCTGCAAAAAGCACATGCAAAATGAAAACAAAGCACTGATTACACAGCAGACTAATTTTAAAAACTCTATATCCACATCTATAGAAACACATTAATAAAACCAGAATTAATTTTTTGTAATTTTCACTGAACTTTTCGGTGCAAAGGAATCACATAGAAATGGTTGACTGGGGAAGACTTGTGCTGGTCTTGCTCTGTTGATTCTTTAAGCTCATCTCAGTCAGTGGCAAAAGCACATTTATTCAGGAGTGGCTTTATTGAAAGCAGTTTTCCTACCCACATGAACCATGTAGGGAGAAGAATGAAATCCTGAAGAGTAGCAATCATTTGCTGCTTTGAAAATGAAGTTAAAACAGACAAAGACAGCTTTAAAATTTTCTTGTGCTATTTTATTTCTTTTTCTTTTGTTTCTTCTTTTTCTTCATTTTTCTCCTTTGTAGAATATTGCTGTTCGCAGCAAATAAGTTTCCTCCCACCACAGAATGCCTGCATGAAGTACACTTCATCAGTTCTGCTTGGTTTTGCAGCTTAACTGTCAAGTAAATTATTTTCAAAATTCTTCAAAAATTTTAAAATTTAGCTCTCTTTAGACCCCATTGAAATTTTGAAAGAACGAAATTGTTACTGAGCAGGGCAATGCAGGAGTGTGTATTCGTCTAGAGGTCATCGTGGGGAGCAGCCATGAGAAGTATTCATTGTTCAAGAGAAAAACTCATATCTGTGTGAAATTCTGAAAGCAACCAAAGATAAAAATAATAGCACAGACAACCTTTCCCCTTGTGTTTTTGGAATTTTGGGTGAAGATGGAAATTTGAGGTTGCCCTAGAAATTCCATTGAGGAAGATATATGCCATTTAGTACACATAAACTAGCATAGTTTCTTTTACTATAGTAAGCTTGGGGTTTTGTTGTTGTTTTGAATTGTTTGTTTTGGGGGTTATTTTGGGGGGAGGGGCAGTGGCTGGAGAGGATTTTTTTTTTGTCTGGTTTGGTTTTTTTTGTGGTTTTGGGTTTTTTGTTGGGTTTTTGTTGGTGGCTGGTGGTGGTTTGGTTGGGTTTGGTTTTGGGTTTTTTGGGGGTTTTTTTGCTTTGAGTTGGCCCTATAGCTTTACACAGCAGAAGTTACTGACCTAGTAAAACTCAGTTCTGTGGTGCTGGGATGAAACTAATAGAAACTGTCTTCTGAAGCAAAACCTTCTATACATGGGAGAAAGCAAAATAAGAAGGCCAAAAGAGCTTCTTACATGCAGAAGTATCACACTGTGTCTCCTGGGAGACTGAACAGCACTGGCAAAGAACAGACCCTGCAGCAAGTTACATCCAAATAACTAATTCAGTAGAAAGCTATGAGTTTACCAGCAGACTCTGTAGAAATGGACTAAACCCCTTGTAGTGCAGGTTTCCTGCTTACTCAGGAAACTGTACCTATGGAGCACAATACCTTCCATCCCAAAATGAAAAATTTACAAATGAAAGATTTTCTTCACACCTGAACTGTGTCATTACCTTCGTAGGTAGATTTATCCCCATGCTTTTTTTCAACCACTGACATATTGAATACCCTTTAAAATTACTACACCAGTGTTCCCATGAGAAAAACAAATGTGTTAAAATATCAGACTTCAGCAAAGAACAGTGGTTTCATTTTGTGAAAACCTTCTGTGGAACTTGAATGTATTTTGAGCTACATCACCATGCAAACAATAGCTTTCCAATTTATTTTCTATCACTGGAATGGTATTGAATTATCACTTTTTATACTGACACATAAATCCCTACTTCATTATTACAATGGGAGATGATGGCTGGGATACTGTCCAAAGATTCCAGTTCAAATCCCCCTTATGCCTGGTTTCCCAACACTTACAATGCTGGAGAATTTATCACTTCATTTTTCCCCTCACCATATGATTATTTTCAAAAGTCATGAACTTTACTGAAATATTTTAAACTTTGACATAATGTTTCAGCAAATTAGAGTTTCACTCTAATTTGAATAAGTTTCAACCAGCTCTAGGAAATGCAGACATACTGATCACCAGTCAGGGTGCCTTGATGGTTAAAACTTTCGGATAGTGTTGAAAAACAGCGGCAGATTTTTGTCTAAAAGTTAGAAATATACTTTTTATTTTGTATACATAAATCTTTACTCTGGAACAAGATGCAATGCAATTGCTTCCATGTTCTGTGTGTGGTGATTAAGCAGTGACTTTGTTACTATTTAGTAACAAAGATTTAGTTAAACAATATGATAAGTGCTGTCAAAAAGACTGAAGTGAACCTTAAATTACTTTGAAGTATTCCATTGGCTTACACAAAAGTAAAAGCTTTGTGTTTCTATTCAGTCTGAATTGCTCAGCTCTGCATTTATACTTCATTTGTCTGAGTGTTATATGGATGGCCAACCAGCAGGTTGAATAATTAATGCCATGTTCTGGATTTTTACTAAGTAGAGTTCTAGGGGTAGTGGGGCTTAGGAGTGGACAATGGGACGTTTAATGGTCTTTAAGACTCTTTTCTCTTCTTTCAGTAGAGACTGCCATATAACTAGGAACTGGCAGTCAGATTTACCCAAGTTCAGCACTGGAAACTCTTTTTACCTTTCAGTCATGCCTATGAGCTCCAAGAGACCTGAAGAAAACTGCATTCTAAATGTCATGCCGAAGAGGCAGAATAAGAGGTTGTCTTCTCACAGGGTAAGGATATATTCTGGATGAAATCTTCCACTTGACCTAGAAATCCATCTTGCCTTATGACCCCCATGATAAATCTTGTTGAGTTGTCAGAAGGTCCAGTCCAATCCAGGTGTGTTATTCTTGGTTACATAGTAGTTTATAAGTCATGTATACCAGCAAATTGAGAAAGAATGAAATCCGGTTTTACATTGTCAAAATCAGGGAATGAAACCACCCAATTTCCAATCAAGTGAATGGTGAGGGGGTGAAATTTCACACCCAGAGCTGGAAAGCAAAATCTGTGTAACTCACACGAAGTAGTGTAGAAATATAACCATCAAATTCCAATTACTTTCCAATACTTTATTTAAGAAATTGATATTCATGACATAGTATCCTGATACACAAAGTAGAAGGTCAAATTTCAAAGCTTGTTCTAATATTTCTTGATTTCTTTGCTATGTTTGTTTCTGTGGGCCTGAGTCTGCAAACTTGGGGCCAAACCAAATCGTGAATCTCTTGCAACCTCCCAAACAAAGTTATACTGTTTTCTGCGATCACAACTTGAAGCAGTATCAAAAATAATCAGCTCTGCTGGGTAAATCAAAATGCCTTCTAGGAGGTAGACTGGGCAGGAAGTGACAGGTGGAAACCATGAGAAAATTAAGGGCTGAGGAACAGAAATATAATAGCTCCTAAACTGTCATCACAACTGGAAAAGCAGTCCTTGATCCATTTCCAGTGGAACCAGTTTACTGCAGCTAACTCTAACCAAACAGCATCTGGTTGTCATTGCATCGAAATGGGCCAGGAGTAGCTCTGAGACCTCCTCAGTGACAATTAAGTTTCAGCTGAACTACTGAGGAGCAGCCCAGTGCTAGGCAGACTTCTATGTCTGCAATAACCATGTGCCTTGCAAATCAGTGAAGGCATCCTTGTCTGATGAGGAGGATACAGGACCATAGAATATCATAGATTGAAAAAGACCTCCAAGATTATCACATCTAACCATTTATCCAGCACTGCCAAATTCACCACTAAACCCTGTCCCCAAGTGCCACATCTACATGTGTTTAAATGCCTCCAGGAATGGTGACTCACCTGCTTCCCTGGGCAGACTGATCCAATGTATGAAACCTGTAGCAACCTAAGAACTCAGTAACCTGGGGTTGTTTCATAAACTGTGTGAACATAGAAGTAGCAAGCCTCTAGTATTCAGACAACAGAACATAAGGACCAGAGGATTTTCAAGATAAGGTCATGGACTTGGATCTGGGCCAAACACACAGTTTAGTCATGACCCACAGGCTTCCCAAGAGTGCAAATGGAAGAAGGAAATCATCCTACTTTACCTTATTGAATAGTGAAAAGCAACACATTGCACCAGACTCATGAGACCAGAAAACATATTGGAAGGATTATTTTTCCATATTAGAAGCATGAACAGTCTTCTCAGATTGTTGACATCACTTACTGCTAATTAGGTTAGGATGAAAAATGGTTTCGCACCAACCTGAGACTAAAATAGCATAGGCACATGTTTGCTGAGTCTTCAGCAATCACTTAGAAATAGAAACAGTGATGTCACATGGATCAAGGTCTAGGTATGTTGTTTTCTGGCCAAACCAACGAAAGCTCTGGGTTTACTTGACAGATTAGCACACATGCTCGTATCAAAAAACATATCAAATCCAAGAGAACCATGCTGAATCTAATTTGTGTTCACTGAGCACTAAAGTTGTCAGGAAAACTGCCCAAAACTTGACCAAATACCACTAATAATCCAAGGCCCCAGTTTCTTTCAGGTGAAATTGAAGAAATAATAATGGAAAATGTAAGATTCCCTTTTGTTTAACCTCTTGCAGCCAATGAAGGCTGATAAAAACCTCTCTTAAAGTCTGTAAATGTGTATTAACTTTATTATTGGTAAGTAGTGGCTATGAATGTTTTTTCTGTGATGAATGCCCAGGTGATTTTCAATAGTTTAGTTTTTTAAGTTGTTGAAGGCAAAAAGTTTCAGTGCTGCTGTCTACAAGAGTTATGTGGTACAGATTCTATAGCAAGTGCTGTGTCTCAAGGTGTGCTATGTCCCGAGATATACTGATATAGTCTACACAGAAACACTTTAAAAATTAGATTGCAGGAACGTTGAAAAGAATTGAGTTATATATTGCAGTATTGTAATACAGAATTTCAATTACAATGTATTACAGTCAGGTAAAAGTTACATAAACCTGTAGTTTAGTAAGGCTAAGTTACTGGTGTGTTTTTTAAATTATATATTAACAGTATAGTTTAGAAAAGTTTGATCTACAATGGCATGGTGACACAAATTCAATCTTAAAAATAACAATAGGATCAAGAAAAATTATAGTTGGGTTGGAATATTTTCTATAGTTTTAATAAAATTCAGATCTATGCCATTATAACACCATGTCTTGCCATAACAGACCTTCTATCAAATATCTGTAGCTGCCATGCTCCGTGAAAACTGAACCCCGGGCTGGGTTTTGGAATGCAGAGGGAAATGTGTTACACGTACAAAATTAATGTTAACTGAAACTAAGCAGTCACTTCTCAGAAGGGCAAGTAAATGGTGTTGTGTCAGATTTGCGCTGGAGTAACAAATACTGTCTCACAGTTAAACACTGATAAATCTGTGGTGGTTATAAGGATCAACGGTACTAGAAGGCTGCACTCGAGTGTTAGTGGCAATATGTCTTCTCTTTAAGACTATTTACTATAGAAAGTACAGTTCAGTGGTTTTAATGATCACTACACATATTGTCATCAAGTATATGTCACTTGAAAAAATGTGATGGGTGTGAACCATCATGGGTGTGAAAGAGTGTGAACTCTGCCAGTTCAGAGATCATGTGAGCTGCTCCCGACCCAGGTTTTAATCTCTCATGTTTTTAATGCAAGGTGTAACAGTTTGCTCACAGCTCTACAGATCCTTGTTTCAGTCCATGGTACGTCAATGAATATTCTAGTTTTCAGTTTTCCTAACTGCCTTTTACATAACACTGTTAGATCAGTTCAAGCCTGGTCTGAACATGATGGGATCATAGAATGGTTTGGGTCGGTAAGAACCATAGAGATTTTCTAGTTCCAAGCCCTCTGCCATGGGCTGAGACACATTCTACTAGACCAGGTTGTTCAGAGCTCCATCCAAACTAGCCTTGAAAAGGCCAAGAAATATGTTGGGGTGTTGGAAAACACAGTTTTCCAGCAAAACTTGTGTTAGTTGAATAGGCCTGAACAAAGCCTCAGCATAGTCAGGCCTCAGTAAAAATCCTAGCAAGCTGTTGTGAAAAGCTAATACCTGGGAACCACAGCTGTGCTTCTGGGCTGTGAGAAGAATGTCATGAGAAAGATTAGGGAGTTAAGAGTGTTATGAGAAAGAATAAGGGAGTCACCAGGAGGATCCCTGAATATGTGAGAACAAACTGCAGATACGTGTGTAGCTATAATTAGAAACATCTGTAACAGTATATAAATTTCTCATTTGGTGAAATAAAATGGAGCTTGCTTTATGATTTATATTAAGTCGTGTGTGAGTTCTCTTTCGCCGTTAGTCATTGGGGCATCTTCAGCTCTCAGTTAATCAGTAAAAAAATATTTCTCATATTTAAACTATTGAATTGCTTCACTTTTGCTTTACTTTTTAGCTTTTGAAATATTTAATCTTCTTAAAATTCCTTTCTTATCAGTGGTTTAAGTTTCTCCTTATCTCCCAACTTGAACAGTGCTAGATAGCAAGCAGAGACATGCTACCATGCTATACATGTCTTTTTCTAAAACTTAGGTACAGATTCTGTTTTTCTTGTCCTGTCATAATTGTTTTTTTAATGAATGACAAAGGTAACAAATTTGCTCAGAAATAAATGCAGCAGAAACATTGCAGGAAAATTATTTGTTTTCCTTCAAGACTATTCTTTTGAAAGTTACGTTAGATCAGAAAAATGCAACACTTACCTCTCTAGAGCTTTGGGTCTGACATTTTTTCCATGCTTATATATCTAACATATTTTCATCTCACACCTGCCCCTGGCATCAGATTACTTCCTGCTCCAGAGACCACTGAGTGATACCTTCCATGTTCTTATTATGTGATCAGGTGTCAGCTTGCTCGTAACAGCCAGAAAGGCAGTGCTGGTGTTACTATATGAACAATAATTTTCTTATGAGCACTGTCTTGTGTGAAGAAGAGCATGTTCCTACACTTCTAACAAAGCTATCTAAGACCATAAAAATAACAATGAGAATAACAAGAACTGGAGTTATTTCACAGAGCTTTACCAATAATTTTAAATTCTCCTTCTTGCATATAGTTAACTGCTACTTCTGCAGGTCAGTCCCACAGCTGTTGAATACAGTCCAAAGTAATATACCACTCTTATTTAAACAACCTGAATTTCTTTCTGTTTGCATTCTCTTCCCTCAAGAGGCAACTCTCCAACATTTTACACCAGAAATCCTTTTGAATATAAATCATAGGTTCACTGATTTGGCTGAGAAACTGGAAGTGCTTTGCTACTTGGTTGTCTTCTCTTTCTGCATAGTATTTCCTTATAGGACCATGCATATATCAGATTTTAATTTTATCAATATTTCAAGTTGAAATAAAGTAGGACTTCAGAGTGGAATAACTGCAGATGACACTCAGTCAGTGGAAGACCACTCCAGCCTGTACCTCTTCAGTATAGTATTAGATTACAAACGCAATATAATACAGTGAAAAGTTTTAAGGAAGAGTTGGAAAGAAAATTTAAATGTGTTTACTTCTATCTGGATGTTGGTTTTCTGTTGATGATATACAGTTCCTCTCTTTTAGGTAGAAGCAGGCTACCTAAACAATGTTCAGAAATAGAATGAGCCTTTGCCTACTCTCACGCAGCAATTTGCTCAGTATAACCTGCTCTCACTCCCTCATTTACTTGATAATCTCTTATTTCATCATGTCTTTTATTGGTCTGTCTTCTCAGTCCATGGGTAGAAATCAGCTTTGCAAAGAGTCATAGTCATAGACAGTGCTCCTCTTCTGCAGAAAGTTAATGACCCTGAAACTCTACAGGCAGATGGCATCACACTGGTCACTAATCCGCTTCTGGCAAAACCAGCTGCAAAAGGTCACTTGAGTTCACCTGGCCAACTTTGTTAGAAGTGTGTTAAAGAGAAATGTTCCTGCCTGCTGGCAGAGAAATGAGGGCAGTAACCTTTAGGTGGTAGACAGTGACAGGGAGCCAGAACTCTTTAAGTCTTCAGCTGGCAAGGCTAGTGCATGTAAAACTTCTGCATGTGGCTCTGTGCAACCCTGAGTCACTTCAACCCGGAGTCACTGAGCCAAGTGGAGTTACTTGGCTCTCACTGGTACATCTCCAATTTGACCTGTAGTCCTTTTAGTTGTATTGTAAAGTAAACAAATTACTTGTGACTACTGTAACTGTAACACTGAATAACAGTGATAACAGTCAGATTAGTCATAAGAATTATTCATATCATAGTGAGAGGATATCAATGGGCAAATTTTAAAAAACTCCAAAGTTTGTTTTGGATGAAGCTTTTGTAAGAACAGTCTTTGTTCTGAGATTTCTGGTGTTTTCAGTTTCCACTTGACCTATTTTTCTTAGCTTCCTCTCTGAACAAAAATTATTGAGAATGAGACTTACTAACAGAATAACAGAGTCTAAACCACATAGCTTTACTCTTCAGCAGCTGCTGCCATATGATGATAGTACTTATAACCAATAGGAAGATCTTTGAATAAATCTGTTCCATAATACATCTAGAAATTGCTAACAAGACTGTAGTTATTTAACTTTATTTTGAAACACTCCTTCAGATGAAATTGGAGAGGGCTTATAACTGTAATACAAATACAGAGTGTTTTCAAAGTTTTGGGCTTCTACATTGCGTAAGGTTCATAGAAAAGCTATTATTTACTTCTCCAAGCCTGTATATTCAGAAAACAAGGATATTTGCTTTTCAACCAGGCCGTGGGTAATTAAATAGACTGATTTGACTAATTTAATTAGTTACTCTAAAACATATACGCTATAACATGCCACCTGTCTTCTGTCCTTGTTGTAGAGCATTCAGTAAAATTAGCAATCCTCTTTCTGTAAACTTTGCTGCATGTGTTCATGAATATGAACATTTACATTTTTTTTTAATGTGAGTTCTCCAACTCATCTGGTAAGCAGCCACTTGTTTCAGAACAGTGATTTAAATTAACCATAAGAAGAGGACATATGTTCTTGCACTGAATACTTAACAATGCAGTTGCCAAACAAGCTAATATACTAAACAGAAGTAATAGGCCTGGTGGGAAAATCATGGGGATGCAGCTCCATGGCATGTATTAGCCTGACTGGGTGTATGGAGCACTGTTTGCTGACTGAAATCAGAATAAAATTCCACATGTTCTTAGAAGGAAAAGGGTGAAGATCCATCACCCGCACAAGGTTTTGCAATTGTTTGCACTCTCTATCTAACCTTGGTCCAGAAATCCACCCAATGGAAGGTGGTCAGCCTTCTAAACAGCTCTGATAAAATCAGTTTAAAGCCACTCTTTGCTTATGACAGATGACTAACAGAAAAAAAAAAGGAAAGTAATTTGCCTCATCCAAGGTTTTTGCATTTTCCTTTGTATCAAACAAAAAACAGGGCCCCAATTCAACAGAGTACCCTTCAAGAAGAATCTTAGAGCCTCTAACCATTAACATTCTTTCTTTCTCTCCTCCCACACCCTTGGCTTCCTCTGCAGCCAGCAGGGTTTGAATGACCTGGAAGACCATGGATATTTTCTGCTGGAGTGGGCCCCAAATTTTAAAATATATTTATGCAAGAGTATCAATCATGTAATTCAATAGAGGTCAAATACCTTGCAAGTTTTTTTAAATTTTTTTTTGGCATTTCCATATAATTGAAAGAATATGTTTTCTAACTTTATTAAATCACTCATTCTAACATACAGTACTATGTTACAGTATTAAGGCCATCTGTATTCATATGTATTCCATACCAAGGAATGTCAAGTTCACAGAGCTAAACTCTAATGTAAATGCCAGAGTTTAGATCCTATGAATAATCCAGCATGTCTAGGCAACATTTTTCTCCTGAATTATCTCACCACACATAATCCTTCAAACAATACTATATTGTGTTGTACAATATAATATATTGTTCTACATCTTTATATGAAAATGTACTACTTTAAAAATTTTATTGCTTTCCTTCTTTCCAAATTACACTTACTTAATAGTTCATGATACATTTACCACAATCTATCTATTGGCTAAGGCAAACATTTTCTATACTGGGTTGCTAAAATGACCTGTTATGTAGATAGACAGTGACTTATTTGCAAAGCTCTATAGTTCCACAGCTGCCACAGGAATAATTTTTTTCTATCTTAGTGCAATACGCAATGAACCTTAAGATATGTGTTAGACATCAGTCTTGCCTCATTACCATAAGAAGCCTCATGCTAAATGCCATTACACCCAATGTCCATAATTTTTTTGACATTTAAAATCCATGGGTATATTACCTGAAGTTTCCTTCAAAAAGTTTTCAGAACTACTTGAACCTTACTCTGTATCTGTAACTCTACTTTGGGAAAGAAATTCTGTGACAGATCTTATATCAACGCTGGAAAATTTAAGGATTGCCTTTAAAGAAATTAAAATAGTGCCTTTCCATGAGGAGAAATTCAAATGCAAACATAGCTTTGGAGTCTTTTTAAAGAAGCTGGGGCATGATATTAAAACCCACTTCTTACACAAATCCCCACCCCCAACCCTTCCCCCCACTCCCCAAATTTAATTCCTATGGTTGTAAGTCTATTTTGTACAACTACTTCAGTGAATTTTTATTTCAATCTTTTAAGGGATATATGTGTACCCCACAGGCATTGATTTATGGCAGGTTCCCAAATCACCATGGGAAAAGGTCCAGGGCTTAAACAATACTCATCTTCATTTAGAGAAGAAATAAAAAAGGGATCTGTGCTGTTGCACAATCATATAATATGACTAAAGAACAAGTGTCACACTCATTGATGGTATCATTTTTCTAACTTCCTCTTACCTGACTAAATCAGCTCCTCACCACTAGAAAGAAAAATATAGAGCACAGGTTAGGTTTACTAACCTAATGCTAATCTCATTAGGTTTCTATCCTAGTCCCCCAGATCTGAAGGCAGCTATAATGTTTATACATACAGAATTAAAATAAAGGAAGCCTTGTGTGCAGAGCTTAGATGCTGACAAAAGCCATCAAGTTCACAACATATCTGAAGCAAATTAATTCTACCTTTTGTTCAGTGGAAATTTTTATATTCTGCTTCTGGTTATTGCATACTTGAATTGTAATTGTTTTTTGTTGTTTCAGTAGAGGTTCAGATGCCTAGATCAAGACAAACACAGAAGGAAAATATGACCTTTTGCCCAAGGTTTTTATGATCTAAATATGAAAAAAGCAAGCTATTAAGAACAAAGAAGATGAACAATGAAACAACGGGATAGACATTAGTCATCCTTGTAGACAATGCTCTCAGTGCTTGAGCTGCCAAGCTTTTGTAGGTATTAGGATAAAACAGGAGGGATTTGAGGCAATGAAGCTGTATTTTTACACTGTAAATCTCATTTAATGCTGGTTTAATCAGCAAGGAAAGACTTTTTGGAACCTTATACAAAAATGAAAACAATGACCTCTTCCTATTAGAGCTTACATATGCCTCATTTAAGTCCCTGATATTTTACTTCTCTGACTGAAAAACTCTGTGTTATATATTTTAGATTGAACTGTTCTGTTTAATGACACATTTGAAGGGACAATAAGACACACAAGGAGAATTGCTTCTGTCTAAGGTTTTGTAAGGTTTTCCAGTAGTCGTCAGCAGCTCTTTAAAGTTCAGCCCAGGTTAAAAGTCATATAGCTCCTTTCAGTGTTCAAAGGAAGGCAAATCCCTGTGCCAGGGCAGAAATTACTTGCTCAGATGTACAACTGACTTATGTCCACCCAAATATTTCAATGCCTGGAGGCTACTACAGATGTTCTCTTTTTGTTCATTGAATATTTTGCAGCCAAGGCACTCATTCAGCTGCAGGAAGAAATTATCAGTCCATGAAAAGGACACAGAGAAAGATCAGGCTGTAGTAAAGAAAAAATCCTAAACTGACTCATGAGTGTAGCTTGCAGAACCCAAATAAATTTTAGACTGGTGAAGCGATCTTAACTGCACACTGGAATCCCATTAGTGACTGGACTACTGATGAATTAACATGGGATTCGATTCTGCTCTTGCACACTTTTTCTCACTTGTAAGAGACTTCTATAGAAACTAAAAAGGTAAAAAGATATTAATAAATATTCTAAGTATTTAGTCTTGTCGTGCCAAATAAAAGAAAAATTACCATTCTCTAGAATGCATGCTGGTTTTAAAGACTCTTTAAATAATTTATTCGCTTACATCAGAAGTAGGCAGTGGGATGACACTCACATATATAGTCAGACAGGAAGCATGTACAGGTTCTTTCAATTTCAGATGTGTTCCAATGATTGCTGAAAAGAGAGGCTTTAAAAATATTGTGAGTCCATTCTTTTTATTGCATTGATCCTTGTAGCTCAGATGAAGCAATGTTCTGGGTCTCCTAGGATCAAAGAGGTATCCTTCTATTAATAGGTGCCAGAGCTACCAGGATCAACAGGAGAGCAGCAGCAACCTTGTCAGCTTCTCACAAGAAAATGAAGAAAATTAAGCCATCCTAGTTGTAAAGGATTATGGAAAATTGGATACATTTTCTATCTTATTTTTTTTCATGCAAATGAAATAGCATTTTGGATCCATATTTACTCGGATACTTCCACATTTGGATACTTCCTCATGAGGAGAATCAGAGGGGCAGGCCCCGATGTCCTCTCTGGTGACCAGTGGCAGGACCTGAGGGAATGGCCTGAAGCTGTGGCGGGGGATGTTTAAGTTGGATATTAGAAAAAGGTTTTTCCCCCAAAGGATGGGTGGGCACTAGAACAACTCCCCATGGAAGTGGCCACAGCACCAAGCCTGGCAGAGTTCAAGCAGCATTTGGATAATGCTGTCAGGTACTTGGTGTGACTCTTGGGGTGTCCTGTGCAGGGCCAGGAGTTGGACTTCGATGACCTTTGTGGGTCCCTTTCAACTCAGGATATTCTGTGATTCTACATGTCAAGTTGACACAATGTACAATGCCATCCTACATTTTTTTTCATAGCTGGTGTTTGTATTGGCTAGTATTTTTCCTCTCTGTGTTACAATTCTTGACATCATGTTGTAATTTTGGGTAAAAGGGCCAAATGTTCTAGCATCCAGCTTAACATTGTG
Source organism: Entomyzon cyanotis (assembly GCA_024500445.1). NCBI lineage: Eukaryota > Metazoa > Chordata > Aves > Passeriformes > Meliphagidae > Entomyzon > Entomyzon cyanotis. The sequence goes on from JAKEPQ010001005.1 coordinate 15,707,441, forward strand.
TGTTATTGTGATACAGTGAGGGTTTGGCCAGGAATTGCAGTTCCTAGATTCCCTTCTAATTCTTTTGGTGTAAATTTCAGGGGCAGATTGGAAAACACAGCAGACCTTACAACAGCCAACAACAACATAAAATGTTAATTTAAAGAACAAACTGCTTTTTGATACATGAAAATCAGTGAAACCTCTGAAAAATATGGTATTTCATTAATTTGATTTAGGACTAAAACCTCTCTGGTAGTATTCCGTTCTTACATGCATGCATTCTTCAGTCTGTTGCTAACTATATGTATTGCACACCTCTTGATAGTAAAGATCTGCTTTCAATAAAAGCATATTTAATATTTTCCAAAGTTCTGGGAGAGAATCTAAAGTCTTCTTTTAAATTGTTTTCATGGATATAACATTATTTTAGAAAGTGACATCTCCGTAAATTTTATTAGTTTAAACTTAGGATATAGAATCAAGTTGTTCTAGCAAAATCTCAATTATCAACAGAAAAAAAAATTATAATGAAAAAATGCTTGCTTTTAGCTCTAGCCTCCATCTTAACCTGGGAAGCCTGCAGGTTTATACTTCTTGCTTTTTTTTTTTTTTTTTAAGAAGTGTGAAAATCCTTGTATAAGTAGTTTTTTCAGGCCCTTATTCTCTTCCCAGAACAGGCAGCTGGTGCTGGTTCTGCTGGTCTATTTAAAAAGGCCATCACACCTCCATGACCTCATACTGGCTTCTCGCTGTTTCTTCCTCTGTGCCTCATAGTTAGGCTAATGCCAAGAACCTCTTAATATTCAGCTGCAACATCCATCCTCTTAGCTTGTAGATTTCCTCTCACTTCGAAAAATTCTCCCAAATAAGTAATTGCTCCAAATTCCATATGCTCCCTTAATTTTGAGCATATGAGTAAAGTTGCTATGTTCAAGTTCTATTACTTATGGCAGTTGTGAAGGATGGTTTAAAGAAAACCAGCACTGTAGATTCTTTGTACCCCTTTTGGCCAGGTCCAGCCATTCTAGGATCCCAAGGATCAAGTTTGTGCTCATTCAAAATTTTCCAGAAAATAAGGAGAAAATTAATATTTTCATAATTTTATGTGTTTGTGCATTCATCTTCAGCACAGATGTTCATTTCTCATGCTACCATGCTATTTTTTGTATCAATTAAACTATAAAGCAAAAATATTTTAGTTGCTTACTGGAGTTCAGAAACATATGGGGACAAATTGAATCTCTTTGCAGTGAAGAAAAAATAGTAATTTATGCCACAGTAACTTTTTCTTCCAATAATAACTTAGGGTAGATGCAGTAAATTGTATTCTGTTTTCCTTTACTGCGTGTTAATTTTCTATTAAAAAAAATTATTTGGAAACAAGTTAAACAAACATGTTGATCAGCCAGGAGGATTTCAGTGTTTCTGCTGACACTGGCACGGAGAAGAAAAATGGAAAAAACTAAATAAGACTTGACTTTTACTAAAGCAGCACAAAGCATTAAAAGTTTTCTCCAGTGCAGTGTTTGACATATACACAAACCACAGAATCATAGAATAGTCAGAGTCAGACAGGACCAAGAAGGGTCCTAAGTGAATGGCCCATACAGGGATCAAACCCACGTGCTTTGTGTTATCAGCACCATGCTCTGACCAGCTGAGCTGGGAAGCTCAATAAGGTCATTCATATGTGTGTAGAACCACAGTTTCAGCTTTAAGTGCTAAAATCAGATGCTGATTTTCCATAGAAGGAGGACAGCTAAGAGTTAGTGGCAATAAAAATTTTATTCTCTAACATTTTGCTTCTTTTCCTTTGTCTCAAAGTGCTTTGAGACTAGCAAGCTGAAACATGAAGTGGGAACATGGTTTGCTCTGTGCCTTGTACTAGAAAACAAGTTACTACAATACCAGTCCAGTTTTTACCCACTAGACCACACTTATAAGAGAAAGCTAAAATCATGGCAGTTTCATTTGCGACAAAATAAAGGTCTTTGCTGATGAACAGATTGACACAAACAATCTTATTCCACTGTAGCACAAAGTAAATAATATCAACAATGTCCACAGCTGCTCTTGTCTCCCTGAGAAGGAGTATGAGTTCTGAACATTCATTTCAACTCAACCTTCATACCTTTATATCCTCTGATCTGGTTTCACATCTTTTCATTGCAAAATAATGAGGTCTTGAGCTTGACACAGATGTTAGTGAAAACATATCCTGATTCAAATTGTTTACATTAAGCTGTCAGAAAGTACTGAATGTCATGGTTAGTCTGTAAGCTGTTTGGAACAGTGGTTACTCCTATTTCAGTGTGCCAGAAGTTCATAATAGGATATTGTATCTTTGAAAACACCATCTCCTGACTTTTTGAATTAGAAGGAAGCCAAGCACATCTCAAAAAAAAACGCTTTTTCTTCTCCAAGTCAGTAATATGCTATATGAAAATTTTATATCTTTCAGAAACATATTCACATATTAAAGCATGTCCATTATCTCTTTTTGGCCAAAGTTCCTGCACTTTGCCACACACCCTAACAGCTCTTTTTAGAACAGCTCTCCACCACTGCAGGTTGCCTGCCATGACAGTGATACATAAATATATTGGTGCACTTTTCCTGTACACTCTGCAAAACAACCAAAAACTAATAAACAGATATTATTATTGACTTTTGCAATCAAATTTCCCCCCTGCTCTTCCCCTTACCATCATCAGATTACAGGGTTGGACTGGTGTCTTTTGCTGGAAATTACTTTGAAAGGACCTGTTCTTAAAAGTTATTGTGCAGGAGACACACATGAACTGAAAAGTCTATTAACAACCTTGTTCTTGATGAATTATTTTACAGTTTCAAGAAACTCATCCTTCCATCAGCTATGAATTTATTTTTCAGCATGCTCCCCTGGGGGATTCACTGCCTGTAATTGTATGTGTCCCTGTTTATCTTGTTAGCCAAGACATATTTAAAATCTGTAGCAAATCAGACTAAATTTGTCAGAGTGGTAGAGATTTCAATGGTATCAAGGATTTCGGTGAGCTGTCTATGTATAGAAACCTAGAAATATTTACTACAGCATTTGAATTATCTACATGACTTTGGCAGATATGCATCAAGACCTAAAAAACTCTTGCAGTCTTTTTATGGCCTGAGGCAGCTGGTGTCCATTTGATATATAAAATAACTCTTGATACCTGTGTGTGGGCAGTTTATTCAAATCCTGCATGCCCACAGATAAATGTGGAAGCTTGGACACAGTGCGCATGTAAATATTTTTCTGTAAGCTTCCAAGGTTTCTTAACCTTGAAGTGAAACCCACACAAAATTTCTATAAATTTCAAAAAAATATTTTGCTGTCTAGAGGACAGGTTGAAGCTTCACCTCTATCTAGACTGGGTTGCAGAGAACGAATGTAGCAAAGCATCCACGCTCCTGTGTGGATTATCTGCTTCCATGTTAAGGTTAGCTCACAGAATCATAAAATCATAGAGTCACTAGGGCTGAAAGGGACCTTGAAGATCATCAAGTTCCAATCATAACTCCTCTAAAACCCTGTCCTCCATAGCCTGTTTTTCATAGCACTAGGAGCAACCCATTGATCCAAAGTGAGAAAGTACAAAATGTATTTACAAATGTATTTATGTCACTTTAGAAACAGAGCCCAAATTATTAGTTCAGTCTGAGTATTTTCTTAATTTCTAGGCTTAAATGCTTGAAGGGAAAATGGAATTAGTGACCTCACAAAGTATCTTGCAGGTTAGATGTCTGTAGTTCTTCACTTTGGCTGCTATGATCATCAAAGGACCCTATTTTATTAAACTCTTTCTGAACTGAGCATATTTCAAGAAAAAATATTGAGGGTGTTTTCCTATGCTGTCCAATCCTTATTTCCTTTTTCCTCTTCAGAGCTGCTTTCTGACTACTGGAGTAATTACAGATTATCACTGAGCCTCCCTTCACAGAGATGCCTTCTCTTCAGTTTATGTCACAATTTGAAAAATCTGCATCTTGGCTAAAAATGTGTTTGTGCAAAATGGGGGACAGACTAAGGATATGTACAATGACAATTCTGCATGTTGTTTGTCTTTCAAGGTAATTTGAATGCTTTTAACATGCACTCAGGTAGTGCATTTTCTGACAAATTTAAGACTGTAAAATCCATTTATATTTCTTGCCATGAATCGAAAACAATCCAGGTTAAGTTTTGGCTCTCAGAGAGTTCTGCATAGCCAAAGGGTAACTGGGGAACCATATTACACAATTTGAAGTTTGATATTGTGATCCAAGGGAGCAAAATCACATTTAAGTGCTAGTTGAGATAATCTAGCAAAACAACAGGACACTATTTCACCAGCTTCCTCTTTCAATTACGTCAAGATAAATTGTTCATTATTATAAAGAAATGTTGCCATTCAGAGCAAAGATTTTCAAGTTCTCTGCCTCTGCCAGGTGTTTTATTGGGCAGTGAATCATATGTATAAATTAGTCCTTACCCACACAGCATTACTGAGAAGAAGCTTGGGGACTTTTTTGAAATTTCAGGTTCAGAAAACAGCCAACAAATTTATGAATCTCCTTAACTATTTCCCCATCTATGTTCCTGAGTTTGTAATTCCCTCACTGAGGAACTGCAGGTAATGCAAATAGGATTCTTTTTACATGTGTGTACTGTTTGTCCTTTAAATGCTTATTAGTGGCTGTTTGTTACTCAAAGGGAAGGCTGATTTTATCCTGTTTTTCTCTCTCTTCCTTTTTACAGCAGGTTTAACATAATGATTCCCTTTAACTGCTTAAAATAATTTGTTCCCCATATCAAAAGTGGTGACTTCATATTTTCTTTGTCCTGTTACACTTTCATAAAGGCTGCTTGCACATTCAAGAACTCAAGGCACAAATTTTGCCTGGATAAAATACTGGGACCTTGCAGGGCCCTTGTAAAACAGCAGGGAAAGGAAGGAAAGGGCAGGTTGGGGCAGAGAGGGACAGAAAAGTCCTTTCTCTTGTATCCATAGGTTCATTCTTCCCAATTTGCTGTTCATGGTATCTTTTAAGTCATGCTGCTTCCCAAATTCACACTTCTACTTTTTCACTTCTTACCCTTTGGTACTGTGTCATGAAAAAATGTGTTTTCCATTGGTAAAACCAGTTTTATTAAGTTAATTAAACAACTAGATTCAGTATGGAAAAATTATCCTTGCCCAAAACAATTACCAGAACTGCACACATTTAAAGCAACCCAGTGTGTACCTGACAGCTCAGCCAAGGCAATACAAAGTATCCTAAGTCCACACCTCAGAAAAAAAAATGCTTTATTCTTTCAAGTTTTTCTGTGGCATATAGATTTATAAAGTATTTTTGAGCCCCTGTGTTAAGGCTGGGGACAGATGAATAGGTCACTGACCAGATTCTGGCCTAAAGCTAAACCAGCTGAGCAGGATGTGAGAAACTACTGGGCATGACTTGAGAAAACTGCTGTGTGTAAAAATCAACATTGTGGAGCAATAAAAAAGTTTCTTATCATAAAGAAGTGATGGATTGCAGGGGTTGTTAAGGGAGGTTATGTAAGGTGCCAACAAACTTCATAAGGATTTGAAGGGGAATATCAGGGACTTTTCAGGGAACAAATATGGAGAAAGTATCAGAAATGTCAAATAGCTGTCCCAAAAAAAGAACCAACGGAGAAAAAATCATTTGGGTTGGATGTTTCTTCAGGACAGAATGAGTGTGTTAAAAAGGAAAACTCTGGGAGGGGGTAATAAGAGAATATAAGGGGCCAAAAATCAAATCATAGGGTTATGTGCAGGTCCGTGTTTGACAGCCCTGCATTTTGGAGCAGAGCAATAAACCTACTGTTTCCACTGTGCTCATGTATGACTTGCTTTTGCATTCAGAAGGGAACTGGCGTCATTCCCACATTGACAAACAGCCACAGCAGCTTTCATCCTCCTGCTATTAGGGAGTAACTGGAGGTGCTAGCTAACATCTTCACCCTCCCACAGCCTCCTTTATCATAACAAACTTCTTCTAATACTTGTGCCTCCTGCAAATTTCCTAGATCACAGCTTTTGAATTGTTACACTTTTCAGTAGATTCCTTGTAGATTCTTCCTGCAATTCACAGATTGCTTCTGTCTCTTCCTCGATTAGTTTGAAGCAAGAAGAGGGAGAGGTGAGCCAGTGGCAATGACTGGGTAAGGCAAAACTTGAGCATTAAGCTCAATTGCTGTTTTGCCTGGGATATTCCAAGGTCTATGTTGATTTTGAAATCAAACTGGAAGTCTCTCACTTGGGAGGAATGATATTCCCATTTTTCATTGTGTGAAAACAAAACTATTTTTGATAGGAAATTTCATTATGCAACAAATGGCCACAAATGAGGTCAGAATAAGGAGATATACTTAAACCATTTATTTGCCTAGGAAATAACTCATTTTGCCTGTTTGTTTTGCTTGAGGATGTTATTGGATACAAGCTACCTACAGCTGCGGAGAGTTGTGCTCAGAAAGTGAAGCAATTCGATGTCTCTCCAGAGTAGAGCCATTTAACATTCTGAAGAGCCATTTCCTACAAGCCTATTTAAAGCTTAACAGTTTTAATGTAGGAAATTTCTGAAAGAACTACAGATGCTGAAACTAAATTTAAGCCTGCTAGGAAACAGCATGCATTTTTTTCTCCATTCCATGTGTCTTCTTGTAGACTAATGATTTAGAGGAAGGGTATGAGGGCTAATGAACACATGGTGGGACTTTATATAGGGTATCAAAGCTGATGTGACCCCCATATATCTACCTCTAACCCTGTAACTCAGATCAGAAAAAAAGTATTTGATAATATCTGGTTCAACTGCCATAACCTTAAATCTTGGTATGTCAATGAAAGTCACATTTCTGCTGTCTGAAAGAAGTTGTCTTTTAGAACTGCACCTGGAAATGTCAGACTATCTGTGGGAAATTCACATCCCACTAGTCAGTGGAAATATGGAGTATCACTCAGTTCTTCACACCATTATATTGTGACAGCTCTTCCCACAGCAGGCAGTAGTAGGTGTGGTGAAAGACTGAACTGTTGTGAATAATAAAACTGAAGTATATGGATTTGCAAATTTTCATCAGTCAGTGGGGTAGCTTACAGTATTAGTTGCACTATTCTTCTCTCATGTAAGAAAGGTTGGTCCTTATCACATTTGCAGTGTTTTCTAAACTAACAGGTTTGTATCTGCAGGATCTTAGAACAAGTTTTGACAGCTGCATGGGCCAAAGATATGACATATTGAGGAGTCGTTCCCTGGTGTTCCCAGGGGTCTGGCTGAAGCTCCTCCTTGTAAGATCAGCAGGTTAGTGCTACTCTGGGCTGTTACTGGCTCATCCAAAATGAGGTATGTATCTCTACATAACCTTTCACAAAACAATCACTTTTAGTAACTGAATGAGATAACTTTGCCTGAATGAAGGTCTAAGAAACCTGATGAGAAAAGGGTTGAGAAATAGATCTCAGTTTCTTTCAGATTCACTTCCACAAAGAATCACAGAGTAGGTCAGGTTGGAAGGGACCACAGTGGGTCATCTGGTCCAACTCTCCTGCTCAAGCAGGGTCATCCCAGAGCACATGGCACAGAATTGTGCCAAGATGGTTCTTGAATATCTCCAGTGAGGGAGACTCTGCAGCATCTCTTTGCAATGTTCCAATGTTCGGTCACCTGCACAGTAAAAAAGTTCTTCCTCACATTCAGATGAAACTTTCTGGGCATCAGTTTCTGCCCATTGCCTCTTGTCCTACAGCTTGGCACCACTGAGCAGAGCCTGGCTCCATCCTCTTGGCACCTTCCCTTCAGATACTTGTAGACATTGATGAGGTCACTTCTCAGTCATCTCTTCTTGAGACTGAACAGCCCCAGCTCTCAGAGCATTTGCTCATAAGAGAGATGCTCCAGTCCCTTAATCATCTTTGTTGCTCTCCACTGGACCCACTCCAGGAGTTCCATGTTTCTCTTGAGTTGAGGAGCCCAGAACTGTACAAAATACTCCAGGTGTGTCACTAGGAAAGCATTGTTCCTTCTCTGAAATCTAGGCATTCTTTCAAGGGACATGTAGTTTCCTCTCTCTATCAAACATATATTGCTATATAAGCACTCATACATCATTTATTCTGAATAATTTGTCCCAAAAATGTGACTCAGGGGCGTCTTCTTTGAGAAGTCTGCAGGACTCAATCCTTGAACCTTATAATTTTTCTTTCTTTTTGTATTATGAATAGATTGTTTATTAGTTTAGACATTATTCTGTGATGTGTTTTCATGACCTCATATATGAACTTCCTGCTGCCAAAATACCAGTCTTCATTTAAAAACCATTATGTGGTCTCAGTAATTGCCAAAATACATCTCTGTTTTGCTGAGATGAGTGTCTCTCCAGCCCATGCTGCTCTGAAAGGTATTAAAAAAATTTGTTATATGAATCAGTCAAAATTCATGTTGTGTGCAAGAACTAAAAATGTTCTGCAAGTAGTGGTGGCATATTGTGGAACTGGATTCCTATCTAGTTCTGGATGGAGAAATACTTTGTGGCTTAGACAAAGAAGCTTCACCAAGGTACTGCAGCTTTCACAAAAGCTAGTGCCTCTGCATGATGTACAACTGCACAATTCCAAAGCCAATGTTGGAGCTGTTATCATGAAAACCTTGTTAACTGGACTTTTAGTTGATTTGTAGCTCACAGGTGTGATCACTTGTGGGCAAAGGACTTCTTAACAGTATCTTTCAGTTGAAGATTTTGGTCTTTTCATGTATGTTGCCTTACATATGGCTCCAAAAATCCTTTCAGTGTTCATACCCTAAGACTGCATTCAGAAATACAGAAAATTTCTGCCTTCACTGTAGGAACTCTGAGTAATGCTGGACAGGTTGCATTAGTTAGAGGAAGAATAGCATTTTCACCTCTCTGGGGCCTTGGTATAGCAATAAGAATGATTGTGAAATACCAAGAATAGGTGGCTACAGATGAAGAATACACTGCTAAAGCAAATTTCATAATTAACACCATTCTTGGTGATAAATAATAGCAAGTTTATTGGCTTCTCCATGATTTCAGCCCAACTTGGGAAATACTTTTCATCCATATTGAGGATTCAGTTGCATGTTTTAGGTTTTGAAAATTTACCATGTAGCAATACTTGCACCTTGAACAGCTCACTGTCGAATCCTGAGTTCGGTGTATTATTTGATTGGAATCTATTTATAAAAAGAATTTTTTCTATATTCATATGGTAAAAATCCTCCAATTCTATATGCTGCTTTGCATAAGCTTTTGGGAATTTAATTATTATTCTCACAGGAGCCTAGATTCCATTTTTCATGTCTAACCGTGTACAGTGTCAGCATGTATTCCTCAGTTTCAGGTGCATGCGTAATGCCAAAACTGTTATGAAAAAAAGAAAGTATTAAGTTTTCTGTCTTTTTTTTTGCTTTAAACACCTGAGCTGGAGCATTATTTTCCTTCAGCTGTGTTCCAAATTTAATTTTCTTAGCAAGAAGGCAAAGGAAAAATATTTGATTGTTGTGTGAACTTCTGCCAAGAGCATACAAGTTGGTAGGTTATTAGTATTTTAAGACAAAACGCTCATTCTGGCATGAAGAGTAATAGTCCTTGGTTAATTTTGCTGAGGCATAATGTGGGATATTCTGCTAAATATGAATATTTTGTAGAATGCTTGTGATATATATTAAAATTCCCTTGCTGTCGTGTAAACAAACATTTATTTCTCACATAGGTACTGCACATTAGGAAAGTGCGCTTTACACTGGGGACCTTCATATTTCCAACTCTGGCATTAATGAGGGAACAGTAACATGAGCTGAAAGCAGCAAGCCCAGCTGAAGGGACTCCTGAAACTGTCTGCTTTGCACAGAGGAGGAAGGAACTAGATTTATGAGTCAAGATAAAAGGACCTTTTTCCCCTCCATTAACATCACTTAATTCAACTATTCAGCTTCTTTCCCAATCTGTCAGATCAGGTCTGCACTTTGTATGTACTCAGATGCCTGCTGATAGCAAGAGAAAGAGCATCTGCTTGCTCAGGAGAAACTTTCGGAACCAAAGGCTGAAATATTATCCTCTTCCTCCCCCTGCTCATACTCATTCTCTTCTTCCCACACAAACATACACATTATTTCCTGTCATTTATCTTTACTGATTCCTGTTTTCACTCTTCTACACCCTCCTACATTCCTTTTACATACACATACACAAATATATATACATACACCCATGTATTTATTTGAATATATATAAAACCTGCAATGGATTGGCCCCTCTCCATATAGCTGACAGGACACATTCAAAAAGCCCCACTTCCTAACAGATATATTTTCTTTCTGTGGTAATTGGGCTCAAGAGAACAGAGAAAGCCTAGAATTGAATATATAACAATATAAGTGATATAAATGTGAATTCCTAAGGTGATGGTTGAATGGAAGAGTGTATACCAAAATTAAATTTCAATTTATCATAGAGAGACCTCTACGGAGCAAAGTACTTACAAAGAGCAATATGAAGCCAAAAACATTAAGGGAAAGAAAGAAAATAACTCAGTTTTTAACAAGTTATTTAAAACTCTTCAAGGGAAAAATCTTAATCTTTTTCTCTTGAATAAATAATGCAATATGGCAAGGACACCTGAAAGCTGAAAGAGAACTCTAGGTAAGCAGAAAATATATCCTTTACCATGAAAGGTATCCACCCACAGACGGTAGTAGTAACAACCAATAAAATAAAGCTGGGGCTTATAAAACACATAATTTCAGTCACAATTAATTATAAAAGTTGAAACAGAAGGGTTGCTTGCAGTGTGGTGAGGAGAATTTTCATTCCTTCTCAACATATTTGCCATAAAGACTTCCCACACACTAATTAAATGCAGTATTTTTGTGGTTATTTTCCACACAGGAGGAGTTAATTTTTCTGTAGTCTTGGAAAGAAGCTTTGCTCAGGCCTTTTAGTTCAGCAATAAAAAGAATAAACCACTGCAATCGTTATACCTTCTCTTCCATGCTACTCTGTCACTTTGCATGTAATTTTATATTTTCATCTCAGCTGGCTGTGATCACAACCAAAATGGTGTATCAGAGCATCAAACATCTTATTCAGCTTCCAGAAGAAAAGGTTACAAGAAACATGGAGGCTTCTATTTTGTGTGAGAGAAGCCCAGTTTAACAGCAGAGCAAGTCAAGGAGCTTACATCTAGGAGAGCAGTCTGGGGAAGAAAACGAACCTTGTGACTGTAGTGGTGAGATTTCAACAGTGACAACCAAATCCAAATGACAGTACAAGCCTCTCAAAGGATTAGCAATAAATTATTATACAAATATAGACAATATGTCAATCCCAAAAGCCAATGGGAGTGAATAGGGCAGAATCTAGCAACAACCAGAGTCAATTTTGCTGCAGCTTCATGGCCTCAGCTCCAACAAGCAATGAGCCACACAAAGACAGCACATGCATGCACCCCATATATGCATCTATACACAGCAAGGTATGTACAGAGACAGAAACTGAACTCTCATTTAGAAAAAAACAGCATTTGGGGTCTCATTCTCCTCCCCTCTCTGCCTGAGCAGGATCAAGGTCTGCTAATTTGTCTTTGTGTTTGTACATAAATCCCCCATCAGCTGGGCTTAGATACAACCTACTCAGTCAATCCCACTATTCCTCCTTCCCTGACTGGTCTTGATGGGTTTCACAGCTGTACACTGGGGCTGAGCCTCTTCCAAGACACATCTGGGAGGGGCTCAGATTGCATGCCACTTCTTCTGTGGCCTTTATTTGGGTTCCCTGCCTCCTACAGTGTACCTGTGCCCACTTGGGTTTGTGAAGAGGGGTGTGTGATGAAATGGTGGCTATTGAGACTGTGTGATCCAGGGCAGGGGATTGAGCTCCCCAGATGTTATTGGGTGTCTGCGCTCTTCTGAGGGTGTGCAGATGAGATTTTATCACATAACTTAACAATTAAAAAATTATTAAATGCTAAGTTGTTTGGGAAAAGAGAGGGAAAAAAAGGAGCAAGATGATAGGTTAGGAGTCAGTTCCCAGGAACAGGAAGTGTAAAGGACAGGAACTGAAAAAGCATGTGTTGTGTAATATGATGTTTGTCAGTAAATGAAGGCTATCCCTTTGAAACAACAGCTTTCAGGAGCCAAACTCCAAAATGTAATTAAGCACTGCACTCCTGGGAATCTGCAACAGTACTGAAACCCCAGTGAAATGTGTCCAGTCAGCAGTTACAATATATGGACAACGAGTCTGCTTAAGCAGGTCTGGATTTTTGCAGACTGATCTTTTGAAGGTGTGTAAATACTTGGAGATTATTTTTTATTGAATCTTACTTGAAGAATTCCAGATCACCACAAAGATTAATTATGTGCTCTGTCTTAATCAGGGTACTCTGTACTGTTCAGTGTCTTGCAGACTTTATCATCCCTCTGTTTAATTCTTGGTTGTAGCCTTTAATGTCTAGAGTTACTATACTGTAAACTTTTACTTTCAGGACTTGTTTTTAGTGCTTTTCATGAATGAAAGTCATTTCATATCTTGATATATGCATTCAACTATAAGTTTTTCCTTGGGAATTAAAATTATTAAAATGCAACTCATTATATTTTAAATCATTGGGAAAAAGAATAACCAAATTAGTATTGATTTTCAGAAATGTGTTTGATTTATGCCTGACTATTTTAAAGTCTCATTTAGGATCAAAGATAGCAAAACATATAACAGGCAAGAAATTTTTTATATGTATTTAAAATACTGGTATTGCTTCTTTGGTATTTCATTTCTTATTCATATAAAATCCAGATTTTCATGGTATTAAAATGTTAGAATTTTCTTGAGTCTTCTACAACGAGCAGGATGAAGTGATAGGAACACGGAAATTTGAGTCAGTAACTATCATCTAAACACTTATAAGTAGAATGAAAAACTGCATGAAATTTGCTTTTAATTGTCTAAGTGTTTATTTCAAATTTTGACATCAGGATTACTATCTGAAACTGATTCTGGTTCTCTGAATTTCAATAGATATTTGAGTTTTCTCATCAGTAAACAAGTAGTCGCAATATACATTGTCAAACAATGGTGATTACTTATTCAAAATGGACTTTCTTTTTCAATGCATGGTGCCCAGCAACTTAAGAAATGCCTGATCCTGTAGTTTGTCTCTGACAACATCTTGAGATGAATGCTCAAGAGGAGGACAAAAAGAAAACCTTCAGTACAAAATTATAGAATGACTTATTTATAGGAGGAATGTTTATTATGCCCCATTAGGTCTTGTCTTATGTACTTTGGCATAGAGATTTATATTTTATTTGATCAGACAGGGATTATCTCGAAGGACTGAGAAAGAGACAGAGGTTGTGACCTTCTCATGCTTCTTACTAATGCTACAAAGCACAGACTTTGTTTTAGTATATAGCTGCAAAAGGTCTTGATGGATGACATATTTCAGCAAAAAGAAGGAATAAGTTGGTTCTGCTATTTAAAAGTTTCATGGAAAAATTGTGTTTGCTTTACAGTCATAATTTTATTTGAAGAATTTCTCATTGCAGTAAACGATGGTTACAATGCATGTAGTATCATAACACAGATGCATGCCTTCATTAAATACTCCATGGAATTGTAAACATGAAATGGGCAACTAGCCCATTGATGTTCCAAAATAGTTTTTTGAGAATGGTATTTTGTCCCTTCCTGATACTCTTTATTTTAAAGACATCCAGTAGGAACCTATATTTCTCTGAAAGGAAGACCCTTCACTGAAGAAATTGAACATCAATTGGGCTGCAAAGAGAGTGATCGTCTGAAGGAAATTGCAGTGACACTTCTGTGGATATTATTGCTAAAAGCATTCTTTCCTAATGTGTAAATGCTGCTCAAGCTGCTTGAAAAATTCAGCCAAACTAAACCAAACCAAAAAAAACCCAGTTGGTTTCATAGATTAGAGTGTTTATTTCAAGATCATTTGCTGTGTAAAGTCAGCTATCTTTGAAAAGTTATAGAAGTGGTTCTTCTGCTTTTTATAGCTCTCAGGTGAACAATGCAATGAGAACAAAACAAACAATTTTACTGGTAATCTTAAATAATAAAATGCTAATTTTGAAGCATTCGGAATTCCTAATTAAAATGCTTTGGAGAAGACAGATGTTGTGTGAAGTAACATATGGCAGACTTTACCCAAGACTGTGGAATTCTTTTCTTTCATTATTTTTTGTCAGAATCTAAACAATCTTCATGTCTGTGGAATTTTTTTGCTTTTATGTGATAAGAAAATTACATCAAATTTTTTTCCCCATGCTGAAGGTTAAGTAAAGAAAAGAAATTTAAAAAGATAAGATGCTGGACTTCAATCTGCTCAAATACCACATTTGTTATTGTGTGCAAAAATAACCTATTTTTTTCCAAGTACTGAAAAATTCATGGTTTCCTAAATGGACTTTATTTACCCAGTGTGTCAAATGTTTTTATTCCGGATTAATGACCAAGAGTTGTTACAATTTTACAATGAAATAATAAGCTTGTTTCATACCAGTGAATACCATACATATTCACATCAGTGCAGATGGCACAAATTTGAAGTTTCAGGATTCAGTTCCAAAAGGTGTTTTGACTGAATCAGCTCCTTAATCCCCCAATAAATATCTTCTTCTTACTTGACCTTTTCCTTTATATAGAACAGTACAGAATCTTATTCTTTTTTCAGAAGGAAGCCAAATGAAAGCCAAATTTCTAGCAGCCTAAAACTGCAAAAATGCCAATGCCTTCCTGCGTAGCCAATGCATATGTTTTATCTAAAAAATCAGATCTCATAAAATCTTGAGAAGTAAATTAGATATTAATGACTATTAAATCGCTTGAACTGCTTCCCAGCTGATATCTAATGTCTATTCAGGGATTGTTTGGGTTTTTTTCCTTTAAATTTTTCTGAACATGGCCTAAACAATTTTATCTCTTGACAGGGCTGAGCAGCTCAGTTAAATATTCTGCTGAGGTATAGTAATTAGAGGCTTGATTAATTTGCTTCCATGTCTTTCTAGTGCCATGTGAGATGTTGCAGGATGCCCTGGTTTCTAGTCAGTACTCCAGAACAGTACAGATACCCTGCAAATGCTGTACTATATCTGGCAGAATTATCAAGTTGTCTTAGAAAACTTGGAGCTTCTAAGGAATCAGAAGGCACCTGTCATGCAGATGATTGTGTTGTGCCCTGGGAAGTCATTCACCCTTAACACACTTACAGTTCTTTATCTATATGGCTACATGGGCTGTAAGGACCTGTCTGAATCACACTGTAGGTGTCTAACCTTCCATTATAATCATGTGTCTGCCTGACTTTAGTAGAAACCAGAGTTCATGACATGGGAGGCTGATGTTTACTGAGATGCCATACATTTGCCAGGGCATAAGCACAGGCCTATCAAATATGACTTAGGATATATAGGAGACTTATGTTCATCCAGGCTGCCAGCAGGCAACACTGTGGGGTTACCAAGATGGGAGTAAATATTTCTTTGAATATGAACGGTTTTTATTTTCTGAGCAGTTAAATGGAAATACCCACCATGCCATAAAGGAAAATAAAGAATCTACAGTGCAATCTCAAAATAAGGAAAAGTCTTAGCTAAGGAACATTTTAATGCTCAATTTTTTTTAGAATCTCTTGCATCTTCTCTAGAAGAAATACTTATCAACTATCTTCTGAAATCCTTCTATTCTTCTGTTCTTATACCAGAAGCCATTTGAAAATAGTACAGTGGAGTTTGAGAATGGATACTGCAGCATATTATCCAGTCTCATGCTAGGAAGCTACACTGTGCAAAGATATTCTCATTCAGTTGCTGAAGTACAATTTAGTTATCCATGTGACAAAGTAGCTGCATATGCAAAATGACCTAACACTAATGAACAAATAAGTTATGCTATATTTGTCTGATCACCTGTGTCATCACAGCATTCGATTATTAGTCACCACTTCGAAGAGTCTTAGAATCCTAGAATCATTGAACCACTAAGATTGGAAAAGATCTTAAAAAAAAAAAAAAGACGAAAAAAGGTGTACCCACTTTGCATTATTGAACCTCTGACCTTTGGCCTTAGCCTATCAATCCAAGCTGTCCAGATCCTTCTGCAGAGCCTTCCTACCCTCCAGCAGATCAACACTCCTGTCCAACTTTGAGTCATCTGCAAAACTTGCTAAGGGTGCACTTGATCCTCTGGTCCAGATCATTGAGGAAGATACTAAGCAGGACTGGCTTAATAATAATATATACTATCAATTTTATATATATATATATATGTGTGTGTATATATATATGTAAGCTTATAATACTGAGCCTGGGAAACACCACTAGTAACCAGATGTCAGCTGGAGGTAGCACCATTCACCACCACTCCCTGGGCCCAGCCATGCAGGCAGATTTTAACCCAATGAAGAGTCCACCTGTGCAAGCCATAGGCTGCCAGCTTCTGGAGAATGCTGTGGGAGACACTATCAAAGGTTGTACTTACAAAGTCCAGGTACACAGCATCCACAGCCTTTCCCTCATCCTCCAGGCAGGTCTCTTGGTCATAAAAGGAGATCAGGTTGGTCAGGCAGGACCTGCCTTTCCTAAATCCTTTCTGGCTGGGCCTGATCCCCTGGTTGTCCTGTTCATGATACGTGATTGCATTCTAAATAATCTGTTCCATAACCTTCCCAGTATCAAGATCAGGCTGATAGGCCTGCAGTTCCCTGGATCATCCTTCCAACCCTTCCTGTAGATGGGTGTCACACTGGCTAACCTCCAGCCACCTGTGATCTCCATTGTTAATTAGGACTGATGATAAATGATGGAGAGTGGCTTGACAAGTTCTTCTGCCAGCTCCCTTGGTATGTTTTGGGACGTACATCAGTTGGAACTGATGAAATTAATTTGGGAAGTCTAAAATTTTATAAGAGCTAGGTGAATCCAATGGCTGTTCTGTGTGTGTGAGTCTGTATTTGCCCTTTCTAGCACTGAGTGCTGAGTTTGCAATACTTTGTAAATCAGGAAATAAAAACACCTGGTTACAATTTAGCACCATTTTCTTTGGCTGAGCTAAACAGCCAGTCTTGTGATCTTTTATTGCTCTTGAATTCCCTCATTAACTCTTTCAAGCATATTTTTATTGCATTTTTTTTTAAATCCATGACAATATAAGATGTCTGATACTCTCACTGATTTATAAGAGCAGTCTTTATTGTAAAGGACCAGACACCTCAGCTTTCCCATGACACTATTTTAACTTGTAGTAATATTCCCAGTAAATTAGGCCCAAGCTGTGCAGTGTTCAGCACTGCATCTTAAGGCTACCACGAGGTCACATACAATGAGCCTGTATACTTATCTTTGCTCCTGCATGCATTGCTGGGCTTGCAAATTCTTGATTGAAGAGGAAAATCTCCCCTACTATTGCTGTCCTGCTTAGCTGACCAGAAAGTCTAGTCATTGCAGTATCACTTACCAGCATACTATTTCAAACTTAACCTTCCAAACCTAACACCTGCAGTATTCTCATAAAAATGAATGGATATTCACTTCATTTAATTCCCGCAGCGCAATATTATAGCTCTGATTCAGAGTAATGCTATGAGAGCTTTGCACTATGAGGGCAGTTCATTTGAATGAAACTTGGGCCATCTTGGAAGCTGTGATATTGTTAAAATTTTACATTAGGACATAGGCACGCTCTGTTCTTCTTTATTATAGAAAATATTAAGGTAGTCCAATGTCATTTTTTTCTCACTTAGATTGCAATTGCTTTGTATAAAAAGTCTCTGAGATCACATCCTTAGTGTGATAATTCCATTTCCTAAACCAGTAAGATACAAGGCTGGTGCTGTGTGTGATGGCAGAAAAGGGTGCAGATTCTTAGATTAGCAAAGGCTAGGTATGTTCTTATGTTTACAACACGGTGTCTAATAGGGTCAAGAAATATCAAAATGATGTGGACACAAACTGTTGTGGGGAAATTGTTTTGTGTCTGTTGAATGTTTGTACACCTGTAGTTGGAAATGAAGTTGCAGTCTGTCTTTCAAACACACTTTTATGCGCGTTTGTTTACTGATGTGCCTGACTTGATGGTACATCAGTGTCACATTTTCTGTTCTTTCATGTAATTCCTGAATAAATTAAGCACCATTCTATTCAACAATTTAATTTATTATCTTCTGTTTCCCTTTGTGATTTTTTTTTTTTCTTAATATCAATATTAGAAATGAAAACACCATTCATGTAAAACTTTTGACGTGGCTTCATCTGTTGCTCCATGGCTTAGACTATTACAAATTTTACTCCAGGATTATGTATAAAGACACAGAGGGAGTATACTAATTAAAACAATAGGTTGTCACTGTGAATTATTCTACTGATCTGAAAGCATTCTAAATTACAGAAAGTATGCTGACATGTCTCTTCACTCAGATTCTTAAATTGCAATAAACAAATGAAATGCATTCTTTTTATTATCTTGCTGTCAAGTGCAAGCCTTTTCACTTCTAGCCATGTACTTGTACTTGTTCATAATTTTTTCTCTTGGGTGGCAAAAGAATGTGCTTTCCAATGAAAAAACTGGCAACAATTTATCAACATATACTTACAATTAAATACTCAGCAAGAATTGAAAGCATATTAAGGCCATCCTACATCTGTACACTCTCTGGGGAACTCTTCAATTCCGTGTTAGTTTGGTGTATGTCTCCATGGAAGTTTTCACTCCCACTTCTGAGTCAATCTTCTAATTACTTCAGTATCATTTCAAGGCCTGTGAGCTCCTCATTAAAGAGATGGAGAGTTCTCCTACCAGTAATGATCCTCTGAGTGAGTCATCTGCAACATCATTAATGGAAAAAAAATGGCTTTATTTTACAGAAATAATTGGAAACATTGGCTACATGTGATAAAGTTGCATTTCATAATTATTTTGCCACATATGATGTATGTCCTTTGTTTCTTATTATGCTTGTGGAGGCATACTTTCCTATATTTTATGAAGGTTGTTTCAGAGAGCCCCTAATTTGTATTTAACAAATTTTTTTTCTGAGCCTAATTTATTTTTGTCAATAGGTTGCCTACTTAATATTGTTTAACTCTCTGTAATGCTCACTTGATTTTTAACAAGTGGAATTTATTCTGGATTTATAAAAAAGGCTATAATTCACAGCTATGGTTCCCTTGACAGAACTCCAGAAAATCATCCCTACTTGTAGAAGTCAAGTCTGTCCACTGCTTTTTCTCCATTGTTCTGCTCAAAACACTGTGATCCAAATTGCTGAGTTTTGTTTTCTCCTCCATCCAGTAAGAAAATTAGTTCCCTTGTTTTAAAATGCAGTCACTTGTACACAAGCAAGTCTTGCCCTTTCTGGCACAAATATCCATCAAAATATTACCCCCATGTAAAAAGGAGAGTGATTTTTTTTCTATATGTACCTGAAATCAGGAATAGAATACATATTTTCTCTTTTATATTGCTTAACTTCATTTGTTTGGTTGTTGAATGTAGGTGTAATATTTTAACAAAATTAGCACAGAGGATGAACAGTTAGAGAGTGGTGCTTACCAGGATTCAAGAAGTTTAACACAAGGCACAAACTAGGATTTTCTGTTGAACTTCAGTAAGAAGGATTCTTCAGTAAGCAAATAATCCTGAGATCCCAAAACGAGAAAGACAACTGCGGCCATCAGACAAAGACCCATGTTTTACATACAACCAGCCCTTTCATAACCCTTTCTGTCTATTCTACATCTGTCCCTCTCCATCCTCTTGCCCTTCACATTTCCTCATCACTTTGCATACTTCTCAACCCCACTCCAACATCCTGAATCCTCAGGTTTACATCCTTACCAGTAGCAAAATCCTGGTTTGCCTGCAGTTCTTGATAGCCCATCAATTACAAACCTGACAAGGATTGTTTCTTGACTTTTTCTCCCTTCCCTTGATGTTTTTCAAGTTTGGTCCGTTTTCTGTATGGCTTTCTGCTTGTCCTTATCACCCCATTTGATAATGTCCTTACACTCTGTTTGATAAGGTTCTTGATCATATAATCTTAATGAAATAAACACTTCCACATTCCAACACTCATCAATTAAGTATGGCTGACCAGTTTTGCTCTTATAACTGCCTCTTTTGTCTGTTGACCAGGTTTGAGAGCCTTCTCCAGGCTGAACAGTCCCAGGTCTCTATACCTTTCTTCATAGGAGAGGTGCTTTTGTCCTTAAATGATATCAGGGGCCCTTCACTGGATTCTCTCTAGTATGCCCACATCTCTCTTATGCTGCACTCCAGGTGTGTCCTCATCAGGGTTGAATACAGGGGCAGAACAACCTCCCTTGACCTGCTGGCAACACTCCTGATGCAGCCCAGGATAGCACTGCTCTTCTTTGCTGCAAGGACACACTGCTGACTTGTGTTTAACTTGGTCCACCAGGACCCTCAGGCTTCCTTTTTCAGAGCTGATTTCCAGCTGAGCAGCTCCCAGCATGTCCTGTCCATAGTTGTTTGTGTTACAGCAAAAGGGATATAATTAGTGTAAATGGTGAGAATATGTTTGGATGAAAGGGTTTTGAAGAAAATAATACACTGAATTCAGGAAAATTAAACTATTGCGTATGCAAAACTAAGGCAGTTTATTAGATTTTAATGTAATCCAAATAAGGATTGATATATTCAATGAGGACAGATCATACTGATAATTCTGTTAGCATTGGAAATCAGATGTCTGAGAACTGGTTTTTCTGGAACAGATTTTTTTTAAAAATCTTAAGAGCATGGAGAAATTAAGTGGAAATGGCCTTTCTAAGTAAAAAGCCCTATGCAAAAAGAGAGAGACACCTTTTTTTTTTTTTCCAGAATGTGTGGGACCATTGTTTTAGGCTAGACAGACAAGCAGATTTACTGTTGCAAGAATGGATTTCACAATTATTCTGTGGACTATGAAGACTATGCCAGCAATCTGGTTTGTGTAGGATTGTGATTTCATGTTAGTTCTGGGAAAACTAATTTGCTTCATCAGTGAATGTGTTTTCCAGCAATCGCTTTCATGATCTGATTATAAATATCCAGAGAAAGGTAAAAGGATGATCAAATCCAGCTAGTTAAACTCCCATGAAAGGTATACAGAGGAGGTTACGAGTCTGGCAGTGGTTATATTAAGTCCATATGTTGCAACGATATTTAAAACATTTTAAAGGTTAAAATATATTTCTACTTAGTTAAAAGGGTGATTGTATTTACCACTCACTATGCAACCACTTTGGGAAGAAATGAACTGCAACAGTTGTAAGTAAAAGAGAAGATAATACATATTCTCATTATGTACACCCTTAACTGCTTCAAACCTGGTTGAAAATAGATGGAAGATCTAGACAGAAAGGAAGATAGATGATAGATAGATGATAGATGGATAGATTAGATAGATAGATAGATAGATAGATAGATAGATCTGCAGCTCTTCCTTTCCCTTGTTCCCTCCTTCTCCACATTCTGGTTTCCAAGAGAAGGTCATCCAGGTGACTGTGTTGGAAGTGAGACTGAATAGGCTCCAACCCTGCTCCAAGCTGGGTTGCCCTGACTTTTACCCCACCAGGTAAACTTGGATGCACCTGTGAGCTTATTAGGACAATATTCATAGTGCTATTCAGACCCAGGAATCTTAGATTTTATCTGGTTCTGAAATGTGCTTCTCCAGGAATATTTGTATATTGGATGTCAATGGCAAAATGCTGTCTGCAGGAAGCTGCAAGGACAGGCTCTGTGGGACCAGACTGGGACTGCCCCTGCTGAACACAGGGGTTTTCAGCAGACCCACTGCAGGATGTAGCTGAGCACATCAGTCAAGCTGGTGGCATATTTGGGAAAAAAACAAAATTAAGACAGGACAAAACACCACATAGCCATACGAGGAGGGAGGAGAAAAACGTGAGAAACAAACCTGTCTACACCAAGGTTGAAGAAGGAGGATACGGAGAAAGAGCTCCAGGCATCAAAGCTGGTATTTCCCCACAGCCTGTGGAAGAGACTACAGTAGAGCAGAGGTTTCCCTCCTGCCTGTGAAGAGCACCAGGCTGGAGCAAATATCCACAGTGCAGGCAGTAGAGGACTCCACACTGGAGGAGGTGAATGTTCTTTGAAGGAACTGAGGCCTCTGGAGGATCCCAAAATGGAGCAGGCTTATCATGAAGGACTGCAGCCCATGGACAGGATCCATGTTGGTGCAGGAGATAAACATAAGGAGAAAGGAGTGCCAGAAAGGAACTCTTATGGATAGACCATTACCCCCACTCCTCACACACACTGCTGTGGAGAGGGACAGGGAGAAGGTAAAGGAGACATGAATGAAATAATGTAGTTAAGTCTGTGTAGACAGGGTAAGGGAAAGGTGTTACTTTAATTTTTATTTCCTTCTGATTATCTAAATGTATTTTTATTTGCAATAAATTAAATTATTATTCCCCAATTTGAGTCTGTTTTACCTATGACATTAGTTGATTAGTCATTCCCTGCCACTGTCTTGACCCACAAGCTTTTTTATCCTATTTTCTCCCCAGGTCCTGTTGAGCAGAGGGCATGAGAGAGTAGCTGTGTGGGCAGATGGAAGCCAGCCAAGATCAACCCACCACAGAATACTTCTACCAATATCTTTCCAAAAGTGTTTCTTTAGTACTTTAGTACTGCTTTTAAAAGAGTATTTCTTTAGTATGGTCTAGTGAAAGGTGACCCTGCCCATGGAATTGGGGTTGGAAACAGTTGATCTTTAATATCACTTCCAACCCAAGCCATTCCATGATTCTATTATGACACTGTAAGCAAAATTCTCCTCCTCTCCCAAATATGACCAGCTTGACCAGCCAGCCATTCTATTTCTACTTTCTACTTTGGCTTTCTTCCAGAAGTCTTAGTTATTCCTGGTTTCATTCTATTCTCTCCTTCCATGTCACACCAATAATTCTGTCTTCCCCCAGGACCTCTGAATACCAATCCTTAACTTCTCTAGACTGTACAACAAATCTCTGTCCATTGAGTCTTGCTCTTTTCTGTATTGCAGTTATTTCAAACATCCCTTACCACTGATACACTAGTCTCTTCTATCTCACTGCAAAGACTTCCCAGTCAGCTACTCCCAGTCTCCTGTCCTCAGTTTTTCTCAGTTAATATCTCACCTCTGTCTCTGCTTCCCTAACTTGAAGTCTGAGTTTTTGAGGTCTCCCCCACACGTGTTGATTTAGTGCACTGGAATCACAGTTGTAACTCTTGTGCTTTTGGGGTTTGAATTCTGCAATGTCTTCTGCCTCCATGTGACAACTGAGGTCTTAGAAGAGTTACCCAAAATCGCTCTTGGCAGAACTTTGCAGAGCTGCCATTTTAGGGAGAGCCTTGCTTACATCCTTAGTGAGCAGAATCTAGTAGGATTTTAACTGCTTAAATGAACTATAAAATGAGGTTGCATGGACCATTTTGCAAATGCCTATAACATGACAGCATGGGGCTAGATTTTCAAGCTGATGTCAAATAGATATAAACATTCTCCTCATTGCCAAAATTATTTGGGGTAAAGCACAGAACCATGATTAGCAATTCCAGACCAAATGTTTAAAGTCTGGCAAAACTGTAAACAACTGAAGGCAGGGTCTAGCAATGCAATCAGCAGGGAAACCAAATAGTAGGTGGATTTACCAGCCCTGCCTATACAAGAACACTTTAAGGGCTAAATTGTCAGCTGGTAGAAATCAAAAAACTAGTAATGAATGAATAACAGTACCTCTGATTCATAGCAGGTGTAGATTTAACTTGTAAAATAAAAATTAAATTCTATGTTTAGATCCTATGTGAGAAAGCATCCTTTATTGTTGCGTTTTAAGTGTATCCACGCCGAAGAAGGGCTTAAGATCTTTGCTGCTCCCTCTAAAAAACCTTTGTGCTCAACAAAGATAAGATGAGGATGTGCATGTAAAGTATGAAAATGAAAGATTAACTGGTTGAGACAGAGTCCTTGTGAGGAGAACATCCATACTAATGCATTTTTTAATATTCACATTTCAAAGACGTCTCAAGAATAGTAGCTGAATGCCATAAAACTGCTGAGGAAAAAAAGCATTTAGATTGGAGGTCAAAACCAGAATTTATATTTAATATCACATAAAGACCTATGTAGCTGAGAATCTTCTTCCTGGATATCAGTTTATCTTTGCTGTTCTTTTGTTTTGTCCCCTTAAACACAGATTGCTTCCCTGAAAAAAACAACCATGTCTTCTCATTGATTTTACCTTCCAAATTTTGAGCAGATATTCTGATAATCCCACATTTTAAGCTTTCATTAGCAAATTTTCTTTTATGGATATTTAAGATGGCTACTGACAACTCTATTCTCTTGTGTTAAACATTAAAGTGCACCAAAAATGTCATGGTCACTGTTCAGAATTACTTGTATTTCTAGAGGACACTTAAACTTCATTTGTATATAGAGAAAAAGAAAGATAAAATACAACTATCCTTTCTTGTCTCAGAGAAAATAGGCATTACTTGTATTGAAAAAAAGATTTTTATTACTTCAGACCATTTTTGAAAAACTGAAGCACAAAACATTTCTCTCACAAGTTCTTTGTTCTTCTAACAGCAACAAACCAATGTGTATGAGCTTCTTTCTTTTAATTCAAGTGCAGCCAAGGCTATCACACTACCCATATTTCCTGGCACATCCAGTCTCCTGGAGTGCTTGAAAAGGATGCCAGACAAAGTCTCGCTCCAGTTCAAGCAAAATTAAGTGAGAGAACTTATGGGAGGGGGAGGTAGTACTTATTTACAAGATCGACGACATTTTTACTGACTCAAATCACCAAGACCGTACCCACTTGTAGTCTTTTTTTGGTATTAATTTTGTATTATTATTTTTATATTATTCATGCCCTCTCATTCTCAGCAGGACAAGGGTGCCTGAATCAGGTGATCTGGCCAGGATCATTTGTGCAAAAGAGGGGCCAAAGGACACTGGCTATCAAGGGTTCACCACATCTCTGGGGACCTTTCTGATGAACAGCAGCAAACCAATTTTGGACTTAATGGGGCAGTCTTCAAAAGGCTGTTAATCCCAACCTTTGAAAATCTCAGTTAATTTTGCTGCTTCTGTTTCTCTTTGGAATATGTTTGATGTATATCTCAGAGTCACATTTTCTGGTGAGCTAACAGGAAAAGAATTGCTGTGTGTGATGTGTTCCAGTCTTGTTGCCAAGCTCCTGGTGTATGAATGCAAGACTTACGCTGGTAAGTCATCCATGTCTTATCAGAATGCAGGCTTTTTGGTCTTCAGGTGAGCAGCACATTCCTCAATTTTACTGCTGGGAAAAGCATCCTGGAAGCAGTGACCTGGGGATAGTGTTTTCTGTGACAAATGAAAGCCATTTCTTTTAAGCCGTTTCTACTCCTCTAGTGTTTAAACACACAAGCATTTCTGTTCATATTTTTTTCACACCAATCTTAGTATTTCCATTAAAAATTTCCACAAGAGAAGAGCAGTGTTTCTCTTCCTCAGTGAAAAGACCCATGAGGTGATAAGATATAAATCTAGAGGTCTGTGTAGCATTCTCTGATATATTTCTCCAGACTCTTATAACTTGACATCCCTTAGTGCCCTTCTATGTAACACTGTCAATAAGAACAGACTTGCTAATATGCAGTCCATCTTTCTTTTTTGTGTGTCATGCTGATTGTCACCATATTCTAGTCAAAGCATTTATCTGTTGGAAACTATCAAACTCATCTTGCTTCCTATGGATTGTTTCAATTGTCAATTGGCACTGGAGTAGCAGCAGTTATTTCCTTTCTGCTACTACTGCTCTTCATATGAATTGCAAACACAAAATTTACTTTCAAAATATACATATAATAATAGTTTTCAAAGAAACATCTAGTTTTTAAGCTAGATTCCCTTTTTTTCTCTTTTGTTAATTCCAATTATCTGTCAGTTTTCTGTGAACTTTTATGCAAATAATGTTATTATGATAAAAAATTGAAACTTTTCTTTCAAGAGTATCTCCATCAACAACCTAAACAGAAGAATGATGATCATCTAATCAGAAAACAAATATCCATATCTATCACATACCTTCTACCTAACCATAAGACAATTTTAACTCCTTTTGCTGGTACTTTTTTTGGTGCTAAGACATTTCAGGATAAGTATCTACAGACCTCTCAGACAGATTTCCTCTAATAATTTGTGAGCACCTTTGCATTTACTTTACTGATTGAAATGAGGTTGGAGTATTCAAAACTTTTTCTCACAAGGCTTTTTTGTTTTGTTTGATTGGTTGTACCCCAGTAGGAAAAGTGGTGCAATCTAAGTCAAAACTACATGAAATGGAATTGGTTTTTCCAAACATTTTGAAGTAAAAATTGAAAATTTATTATAGAAGGCTCTATTGCGATGGAAAGTACTTCTATGTAAAAGAAAAGAAAACTGCATCAGGAAGCCTCCAGGAAGTATAAATATATTCATTTATACTTATTGAGATTTTATTCCATCCCTTTCCCAGTATAGTTGCCACTGATAACTTATACACTGTAAGGTAATGTACACAGACTTTGATTCCCCATGAGCTCCACCTAATGCTTAGAAAGAAAATCCTCTTCCTCATCTTCAGATTGCTGCCTGGACTGTTTTTCTGATTCATCATTGCTCCTCCAAGGTGAAAACCAGGTTAGCAAAGGTGAAAGCAGAGTGATTCAGTTTCTTTCACAGTTGTCACAAAATAATATAGCTTGAATCTAAAATCCAAAGATAAAATGTAATGCATTAATAGAAATTAGCCTGTGCACCTTGAGAAAGACAACCTGGTTTTAAACATTATGATTTATGCTCATGGATATTATGCAGATGACCAAAGGTCAAAATGTAGAAAAATAAAGAGTGTTCATCGGCTCTAGAACATGAAGAAATTATGATTATAACATCTGATGTCCCACTTACCACAAACTACATCTTCAGCATCTCTTGCACCAAAACATTGGTTTTTAAAGACATCAATTTTTATTCATTCTTTGTGAACTTAGCTTTATACCTGACACTTTTTCTGTAAAATATGTGCAACTAACTCTAACCTGAAGTTTTCTAGTTAGTCACACACCATTAGTTTATTTACTATATTGAAGTGCAACTATCATAATTCCAGTTCTTCCAGATACAACCTAGTTATATCTTGGATCTTTAGCATTGTAAAGCTAAAACTTCCTGATCTTAGATATGTTTCTAACTGTGTTGAATTTTTGTCAGTTTCTCTCCATTGTTCCCTAAGGTCTGAATGTCAGACCAAAATATGTTTCCATACAACAAAACTGATACAACTTAAATACTGTAGAATGGCTTCTATTTTCTGATACTCAGCATTTCCCTGCTTATATACTACTAATCTTCCAAGGTTAAAACAAATATTCATCATTTAAAAAACATTGTCTCCTAAAATACATTATATTCCCTAGATGGCTTTAAAAGGCACATGCTTTCTTCTTGCAAGTTTAATCTTATTTTTTAAAATATGAATGTTGTTAGTACCACTTTACTCTCTCTCTGTAAGCAACTAGGAGCAAAGCAAGTACCCGGGTGTACAGACCATTTCAGCACAGTACCCTGGGCACTGGAAACTGCACTGAAAGCATGTTCATATAAAAGGTGCTTCCAATATGTGGTTCCAACACACGAAGAAACAGAGGGAGGAAATGCTTTTTCCCCCCAACCTTATGCAGCATACAGAGCAGAAATATGAGAAATGTATGTAATATAGCACACAAATATGTTCTGATAGCACTATACAGAGCTACATCCTTCCCTGCAATTCTATTTTATCCTACTTGTTGTTGTAACTGTTTTTTATTTTTTTTCTAATTTTACATGTATATGTCTTTACTGATGGAATTCTCACCTAATTAAATAGTGTATGTTTCTCCAACTCATTTGTAAGAGCACATGATATAGCAAAAAACAGGATCAGATACATGTGGAAGTTCACTAACAACAGTCTTCACATTACAGTAATTTATTATTGAAAATTCATTTTTGAAATTGACCGGCTAAACAGATTTTAATCTATTTAATTTTTACCTCATTGATTTTGTATTGTAGATTTTATGGTAAATATCTTCTACAAGTGCAAATATATTATCAGTTACACTTACCAAACACATTTACTGTCTTACGTATCCTGTGTCCTTTGCAATGTAGTTTTCCTTTAGACAATTCTGCTCAGAGTTTCACTGTAATCATTGCAATTCAGTATAAACTTCACGAATACATTTGAGATGTTTGAATTGAGATTTTATGACCCTGTGGAGCTTGATCACTTCAAATTTCTGAATTCCAAGTTAATTCATCTGCATGGATAAACCTCTGTCAACACAGACCGATAGAGCTCCAATTTTAATTGATTTCTCAGGTTGGTGAGTGAGGGTTTTCAATGCTTTTTACAGAATAACACTGAAAGAGGAGATGTAGGATCTTCTTTGGTCAATCAATCTTCCTGCTTACAGAATTTAATTGAGTTAGATCTCAGGAGATGTTGAAAGGAGCCTAGACTGTTTCTGTAGAGGCTATAGAGTGTATGTTGACACAGAAGAACTTCACTGAGATATCCAAGGTTTTGTGCTGAACGCAGTATTGTCATGGTAGGATAGTTTTCCACTGGTTAATTTTCAAATAAAAGGAGATTCTTTGCTCTGTCCTGCACTGTGAAATACAGACACACTCTTGATTTTTTTTCACCTCTTTCTCACTGCTTGAAGAAGAAAATTCTTGTAGTGAGTTATCAGGCTGAGAAAGGATATAGAGTTAACTTTATTTTTTACAAGCTAGTAAAATAGGCTCAGCTTAAATAATCACTTAAATAGTTTTACTTGATCATTTATTTAACATTTTCAACACATCAATTTCAAAATGTTAATGTTTTACAAAATAAACTGCTTAGAAGATGAGACAAATGTAAGGAAAAGACTCAAAAATGGTGCTCCCCATACAGTAGGATATGATTTCTTTATTCTCCTTTAAATTTAGCCAATAAAATATTTTTCTTCAAAGACTAAATACAAAAACTAAGTCTCTATTTCCAGAAAGTATAGTTTGCTATCACATCTTGTGCACTAGGAGGCTTCTCTTGTGTCAATGATATGCTTAGTATATGGCTTTATGAATTTTGAAGAACATTTCTTTCTCTGATTAAAATCTACTCTGCTTGAGTTTCTTGAAACAGGAGAGCTGTCGGCACCTTTTAGAACTTCATAATGTAATCTACACATATTAAATGAAAAATAAATTAGCTCAACCAAGTTCTCAATTGTGCCAGTACAAACCATTTGGAGAATCTATTTTAAGAAGATTAATACAAGGAAAAAATTGGTCATTATCTGCTCACTCCTAGAAGATTCTTTGAAAACTTAGTTATAAAATTAACAGGAGAAATTAGAATGAAAAGTGCTGCCAGTATGAAAATAAAACTTTTTCCAATAAAGCAAGTGAAGTTTTCAACCTTCTCTAAAATTTGAAAACTTTTTCCAACTCTATTCATAAATCAATGCAAAACATGAAAGATATGGAAAAATTGCACATGCTTGTCATATTAAAAGATCCTTACTAGAAAAGAATCCCTGTTTATAAAGCAAATTCACTCTATTTAAAATTTTCATAGCTATCAAAACCTTTCACTGAGTGAGTATTGATTCTCTATTTTTTTTCTGAAAACTGGTTCCTTGCTTAATCAAGAATTTAACCATAGTTCCAGAAACTTGATTTCAGAGATAGCATTAAGAGATTGTAGTGAAAGTATTGTAGCTTCTCTACAAACTAATAGAAAATTTTTAAAAAGTAAAATGTCACAGAATACACCAAGCATACCACTACAGAACTTGTTAAAAGGTCAGAAAATATAATTTCTTGTTTATGAAAACAACTCCAAACTAAATCCAGTTAAAAACAAAACACTGTGTTTGTTTATTAAAATTTTGTTCAGTATTATTATAAAAACATTTTTATTGCACACAATTTTGTGTTATATCAATGTCAGCTATATCCTGAAGACTCGGGTTTGGCCATATAGAAGTTTCTGTTCTGAAGCAGAAGTAGCTTGGCAGTTACAATTAAAGAAAAAAGATAACAAAACAAACACCCACAAAAAACCCCAAAACAAAAAACTCCTAAACAAACAAACAGAAAAGAAACCCAAACAAAATAACCCAAACCTGTGGATATTTTTAAAAGTCTGTCTTTGAGATTTCACCTTAGGGCAAGTTTGGCATTAATGTGTTTTTCATTCTTCTAGCAGTGGGCTAGCTGGGGCCCATTTACATGAACTGAAATCAATTTTTGAAAGCCAAAATTGGGCAAAACATTAATTTAATTTCACGCTGTTTTAACATGTGCCTTGCAGAAATGATGAAGTCAGGGAAAAAAATAGCCTCAAATCCATGAGTGAGGCCCCTTAAACTACATTTGTTTGCATATTTTGGCTTTATGAGAGTAAGTTTTAAAACAAGATTTACAGAACAAAAGCAACCTGAGCCACAGTTAAACAAGATACACGGGGCTGCAGATGATGTTTTCTTGTGCAAGGCATTTAATTCCCACATAGTAGGTGTTGTTGATGGATATGTCAGAGATCAGCACTTCTTGGATATTTGAGTGGTCAGAGAAGTTTAGAAGTATTGAAACTGGAACGTTCCTGTGTTTCTCATGCCAAATCTGGTGTTATATTTAGAGATGGCATCATGTGCAAGAAAAAATTGTAAAGGCTCTGGAATTAATGATCTCTCCTGTTAACCCCCTGCAATGCTATAGCTATCTGGAATAAATATAGGAGACTTCTTAGAATAAACATTGATCATTTACTTCACATCAGTTTTCTGCTTGTGAGGGCTGACCACAAGCCAAACAACATAAAAGCAGGGGATTCTGGCTCTCAGAAGCAGGAAGTATAACTGATGTTAGGATTGACAGGTCATGCTGAAAGAATTAGAAAAGGTTATTTTCAAGATGCACCAAAAAAAGTATTTCTGTACACTGACATGTAAGATTTTCAACATAAATTTTATGGGCGCACTGGTTTATGCTTTGTTGCCAAATACAAGTTAAAAAACCTCCAATCCTCCTGTGTTACCTTTGGGCAGGGATTAGAAACAGCCCTGTGGATTTAGACAATCCCCTTCAGTGCCTGCTAGAGCACCAGGGCATTCACAGAGCTCAAATTTTATGGGTGCAAATTTACCTCTTCAACCTCTGGTGGAATTGAGTAGTTAAGAGTAGTTAAGGCAGAAATACTTCAAAATAATGATAATTTTTCAGAGAACTGGAAAGAGAGCACTAAGACCGCACTAAGGTAACTACCAAACGTGTTTGATGCATTGAGTCTGTATTACACTATCCATGCATTACAAAAACTCTGTCCCAGCAGGAAGTGGGACTTCAATATGGTTGGATGGGTCACTTAGACGCAAAAAAATCTCTTCCCTCAGTCTTCCAAAATCTTAGTGCTGCTTAACGCCTTATAATGCCCTCAATGCTCACCTGAATATTCCAAAGTTTTTTGAGGCAGATAATCTCTATCTACTTTTCCAATTCAAAATGTTCTACTTTCTCAAAGGAATGCCAGAACACAGTGAAATTTACATTTCTCAAATAAAACATGCATATCTTACACACAATAAACATCATAATTAAGGTTCTTATGCACTTTGAGAGAAAAAAAATTACATCCCCTAACATGTAAATTTCAGCACCACAACGGTCAGAATTTGTTTCAAGACTTTAGATCCCCCTAATGTTTCTACGGCACATTGCAGTTCTGAGGAGACGTGGTAAGGGAGCAGAATCTAGACAGCAGCACAACACTGCTTTTTCATGACTAGTAGCTAGTGCTGGAACATGAGAAGTGGGGTCATAACTGCAGTGTCACATGAGACTTTATGTGTACTTACACAGGGCTCAACTGCTCCAACCAGTACTCCCATTTTATATGGATGAAAACTGAAGGAACTTCAATAAATTGTTTTTAAGTCAGAGACCAGAATTTTAAAATTCCTATAACTTGGGCATGTGCTAGGTCATATATTCTCTCCCAAAGTGCAGTGTTTGTAAGTAAGTTCCATCAGTGTGTGAGACTTAGCTTGCACAAATCAGTTTCTAGCTATGAAGACCTGTAGAATTCCGAAGTTCAAATTCCTCAGGGCTATAATTTCTCACTCGTCCATTTTTTATATATCCTTCTAACAGTTATGAAATTCAGCTATTGCATCTTGCATTGTCCTTGCAGCCTGACACTGAAAAAGTGGAAAGGGACAAGAGGAATTTTTCTTTTATTATTAATTTTGAATTGTGATTTAACCACCTATAGTTAGGTTTGCAAGAAAAGAATGTGTTGATAAAAGGAACACATAATGATTGCTTGATTTTAAGTACAGTATCTGTCAGGTGGGGAGGTACCTGAGACAATGAATATTTTTGTGAGTTATGTGTCTTGGCCCTCTTGACTGTCTCAGGGATCTTTTTCCTACTTGTAAACAACATTGCCCGCTAGGAATATATAAAACACCACGAGACCAATCTGCTTCCATAGTTATGTGCTTCTTATGGACAAAATCAGTCAAGAGCAGAGGCCTCACTTTATAAATAATACTACAACCTCATAAGTTATATATAATGCTGTTCTCCCCTAGAAAAGCTAGTTTTGCCTCTCTGCAGTCCATACATCACACGACAAAGCCAAAGGTTCATATACACCTATAAAAATATATGAAAAGAATATATTTTTTATAAAAACATATGTATACATGTATATGTACACATACACATCTATGTTTCTTGTATTCATATTCAGTATCTCCCTATAACACAATAAATGCAAGAATTGAAGATTTTAGGCACCCACTATCCTATCAGACAATAACACTCAGTTTAAGACAGAAACTAAATTTCTCCTGTTGATAAAGAAAGTTTCAAGTTCTCTGGATTTAAAGTGGCCTTAGATCTTAAATGAAATGGGGTTTTTTGGCTCTGGAGGAATTATCAGTATCCTAAAACAATTTTCCATCTCAACACAATATAGCATAGCTGGTGATCTCAGCTTTCTCTTTCTCTTTCTGCATCTCCTTTTCTTCCATATCTTCATTACTGTAAGTCCAGAGCATAGGAATAAAATGTGATTAATGTGTTTCCAGAGAGAAAGAGGACACAGCAGAATGAAAACAGCCCCAGGCTTTTTTTTTTTCCCACAGTCAATGGCCCACCTTCCTCGGTGACAGGAGTATATATTCAATATACATGACTGAAGTGTGCATTAGAGCTGTGTGGCTTTTCCAACTCTTCCTGAGATCTGATGTGTTATTTTCATGAAAAACCCTGCAGGCATCTTGCCTGCAACCTTAATCCTCTCCTCTCACCTTCTAATGCAGATTTCTTGCACCTATTTTCTCATAAGATGATTTATTGTGCATAAAATTACGCTTTACTCCTAATGTAACTTATACTGCCAACTATCTAAATGCCAGCTATCTTCCAAAACTCAATCTTTTGGAGGCAGTAAACTGTCTGGTCTGAATGTCTAGGTGCTTTCTAAAGCATAGTGAGTTTTGCTAAAATGTCCTCAGGCAATTTAGACATGTTTATGTCTATGATTTTAATTATTTAATTAATACTGCCTGTTGTAAATAAATTCAGTATTTATTAATCCATTTTTTAGAAGACCTACAAGCCTTGCAGTTTTAATCTTTTATGGCTTCTGGATGATATTGTGAATTTTGCTAAACATTATAGCTAGCAGCAATAGTTGGAATATCATTAATACAAAGCAGAAGACAACTGCTGTTAGAATAAGATTCCTTCTGGATATATGTGCACTGTAGCTCAGCTTGAGGTACATCTGGAGAGGGAAATAAGTACCAGAAGGTATGCAAATGAAACAAACTGATTAAGAACTCAGTGCTGAACCAATACTATTATAAATATACACATCTATCACACTATTGAAAGAAAACTAATAACATTTCTGTAATTACAAAAGATGGGACAGAAATTGTAAACTAATTATCCAGTACTGCTGACAATTACTAGCCCTGCTGCTCTAAGAAGAGCAGAGTGGTCTTAGGGAGGCTCTCAACAAAATATTATTATTCCTCTTCAGAATAAATAACTGTTTATCAAATTAACTCTTTTTATGTGAAAGATGGCAAAAAAAGGGAGATGTACAACACCTATAGACTCTATAGCCTGCAGCATACATGAATTCAGGATTCTTTCAAGTCAAACTATAGTTACCCACTCCTCAGATGGTGAAGGCTCATTCTCATGCCATTTGACACCAGTTTATCTGTCATTTCTGGGAACTAAGAAGGTATGTGAAAAAAAATCTACAAGTGCTTCTCAGTCGTGCTCTAGTCTGTGTTAAAGCAAAATGACTGGCTGGAAGTCTGCACATTCTGCTCAATAGTCACTTGTTGATGCCTAGAATGTTGAGCTGATAGATCACATCACATGATATTCTAATGAATAATGTCTTCTAATGAATCCTCCTTCAGCTCCTTAGCCCATTTTCCCTATTAATACTTAACTTCCTTTAAAAAGCTTCAAATTACTTCAGTCTTGAGCCATTTTACTGGATTTATTTTTCCTCAAAATACAGATTAAAGTAGATAGTTAAAAAGATGAGTCAGGTAAAAACACTCTATGATAATTATTTATGATGCTATGTCCATGCTCCTGGCCTCAGTTTCCTATGGGGAATAGTACACCTATTGTGTTCCAGTCACAAGAATGGTACTATCTACACAAGTAACAGGATGCACTTCATATAAGGCTTCTGAACTTAAACTCAGAAGCAATACTAACTAATAATGTTTTGGAAGGAGAAAAGTAACAAATATGCCATTCTGGCATTTTAAAATTGTGCTACCCTTAAATAATAAGTGGATATACCATATTCAGGTTTAAAATAGAAATATGTATTCAAGGTTAAATATTTTATTGTATCAAGCATTGAAGAATCTTTGCTTGACAGAAGTACCAAAACAGCACATGTGCCTGATAAGGAGCCCTTAGACACACCAAGTTCTTGCTTCAAGGACCAGGACTGAGCACCATACCTGATGCCCATAAAGGTGTGATGTAAGATCTGTGTTACAAGAGAGTTTCTCTTACTGTTTTTCAGAAGTCTTCTCTGATAATGCCTCCAGGCATTGTACAGTTTTACTCTAAAATAAACTGATGCCCACAAATATCAAAGCTAATGTGCCAAACCTACAAAGTTTCCTTTTTTTTTCCTAATAACAAGTTTATTCACATGTCCCATACTGGTAGATAACATTCAATGGTTCATTGGATAAGGAACTTCAATAGCTAAGAAACATTTGAATGATAGATTAAGCATTCTGTTTAATAGCCTAATAATAATATGTCTCCCTGCAATAATCAGCATAAATGTCTACTTTTCAGCTTCAGGGCAGAGATGGTAATAATTCAATGACAGGTATAGTTTAGTCTGACTGGAGCTAACAACTATTAGGAACAGAGAACCTATTTATCTTTATTGCTTCAACTTGAGCCATACAAACTTGATGTATGATTCTGTCATGGGAAGCTCAGTGTCACCTACGAGTGCCACCAAATATTTCAACTAAGGACATAGTTCTGTTCTACATTCTGATGCATAGTGTGTTTCTTTTGGTTATGGATCAGTAACCCAACAAGGTCTGACAGCAGGACAAAGTTTGTTGCAATGATCCAGGAATATACTCATGCTGCCATTTCTATCAAATAGAATCATTTTTTGTGATTTTCCACAAACTCTCTTTGAATTTACTGTACCTCAATGGGTATAAGTTACTTTCTGTAATTTTTGCTGTCCACTTTGTCTGCTTCTTTCCCACTTCAGGCCAAGGCATCGCATAATCCTAATTACGGATTTCCTATTTAAATCTCTACACCTATTTAAACCCAGGCTCATCTGGGTAGAACTGTTGCCCCCTGTTTAAAATATTCACGTTTTCATGATGCCATTTAGGATGAAAAAACTAGATCTTCTTTAATCAGAGCAATCTGGGCTTTGCAGCATAAGATCCCTGTATTAGATGTTGCCAAGACAAAAGCATCAAACATATACCATAGGAAAGAAGAATCTCCTTCTAGATGGGGAAAAGTATGGGAAATTTGAGAGATGCAGCCTGGCTTTTAGTTCAAGTCTTCCCTTGCTGCAGGCAAATTCATTGCATTCACAGAACTCTCCCTGCAGCCTTGGTCTGTCTGCCTCTGGAGTTACCAGTGTTCAACATGTTTTAACATCACCTCATGCCTTAAAAGGAGCTCCACCTTGAACAGAAAGATTGCTGCTGAAATTATAATAACAGCAATCAAAATAATTTCCAATCTTCAATCATAATATGAAAAATGTTTCTCTTTCTGCATTGCCTTTACCTGTGTTGTCCAGTTTCCATTCCCTTATTGCTTTCTATTAAATTCTGTCTTTTTTTTTTGTCTGTCTACTATTAAAGTTCTAGGTCTTAAAAAAAAACAGACTTAGCATCATACTGGCCAACCCAGATATCAGTGTCACTTCAATGCTTTTGTTCAACATTAGGAAAAAACCCCACTATTGCCCTTTAACCAACCTAACTTTCAGTAAGATAACTTTTGTTTTTACAGTGCTTTTTGAAACACTAACCTCTGATGCTACAGTATATAGTGTGATTTTTATATATTTAAGTATTGCCTGTTTTGTCACATGATGTTTTCCTTACTTACTGCAAAAACAGAATTTCAATTTTATAATACTGCTTTAAATATTTATTAACTCCTAAATATTTTTAATTTAATGCTTCCTCTGATGCATTTGTCTATTTGATACTATGAAATGTTTTAAAGATTTTTCTCCTTAACTAAGAAGTATGTACTTTTTCTCTATCCTCAGGCTCTTTCTCAACTAATGACACCATATGAGCCAGAGTGCAGTCCCTTAGGATCTCTCAAGAGGCAAAAGACTATCAAAGGCAGCATGAAAATTTCTGTAATTCAAATTTTCAGTTCATGTCTAATATTCCTTGTTGCTGATTTGAATCCTCAAACATTAAGCCAGTTACGTATATTGGAACTTTGGATAGTTATGGTACATTAATGCTTGACTTTTGACTCACCATTCAGAACTGGAATAAATTTTTCTTTTTATTTGTGTGGCAGGATGCTCCCCCTCCCCCTTCTCTCTCTGATCAGTCCCAAGAAATGGATGGCTCAGATTTAGGTTGATAGCCTAATCAACAGCTACCTGGTGCTGGCGACTGAAAGTCTGAAAAGACACTCCCCTGTGAAATGTAGAGAGAATGTGAGAAATTTTCAGTGACTACAAATACACACTTTTATCCTATAAAAAGCTCACGAAATCTCAGAAAGGTAGAAGCTTTCTACACGGACGTTGGAGCGTGAAGTAAAGTCTTCTCCCCTGAGCTTGGATGCAAGCTCTGTGGTTACTTCCCGAGGGATTGGGTGAGGATGCTGATGCATCCCGAGCTCCAAAAATTGGATTTGGTAAGATCATCGAGTTTCCTAAATTGTATTATTCTGGCTAACTTATAGGTACCTTTCTTAACTTGCATTTCAGCTAGCTCAAGTAAGCATTTCTTAACTTGCATTATAGTTCAAGCAAGCATTTCTTGCATTTTTAACTATTTTTATAGTTCAAGCAAGGTTTTACCCCATAATTGCATTTTTAACTATTATAGTGTTGCAATTATGTATTCATTGTGTGTTTATGTGTGTCAATCTGTTCTAATTTTGTATGTTTGTTATTTTCTGTGTCAAATAAACGGTATTTTTAGACAAATCGGCCAAATATCAAAGAATCTTGCTAACGGGACTAAGTCTTGGGGAACTATCTATCTTAAAGTCTGTCAAACTGCAAAAACACAAAAAACTCCTGTCTCCCTCGCAAGACAATTTGCTTATTCATTATTATGCTACATTTTTGTATATCTTTTTTCAAGAATCACTCCAAATTAACTAGAAAACTAGTATGAAACTACAAAATAAATGCAGTCTAGGATATATGGTCTATAGTGTGGGTTATTTTTTTAATTATAATTGAATTTTTATTGGTAGATAGCAGGTTTTTGAAAGAGGGAGATCTTTCATGTTGGACAAGAATTGCATAGCAATGCAAGAACAGTTCTTACTACCCACAACTTCCTAACTTCTGGTTCTAGTAAGCCAGAAGCCATACCAGAAAAATACTACGTTATCACCTGGACCAATTTATTTAAAAGAAGTTTTCTTTCAAAAACCTCTTTTATTAAAAGGTATTATTTAAATCAGTAATAGAAGTGGTCTTAAGTGTAATAGAGGGTATTAGTCTCCTCCTGTTAATAGCTTTGCCAAAGGAATGAAAAGTCTTCTTGTCTAACTGGTCCAATCCACAAGTTAAATGTCTTTCTAGACACAGCCTATCTGTGCTTGCATATTCCTCTGCACAATTTTCTAGGAATATAGTAAAGTAATGATCTGAATTCTCAAGGAACTTGGGAAGAGTTATGCTGGATGACAGAAAGAAATCTGGATTCTTAAACAAAGCACAATATGCACAGCAAAGGTCAGAGCTTCTTTTAATAGTCTTGATTTCTTCAGACAGCAGGGGATGCCAGCATTCCTAAAACTTAAAGAAAAGCTTTGTCAAAAATCTCCATTTCCTCACTGTTTCCAATAGGATCAACTTAGGTATCAGTTTTCCCATATTCTTCAAAGACATTATTTATTGTGAAGCCTTGCATCCTGCAAACTTAGTCCAAGATAACTGCCCTGAATTTCCAGCTCTGTAGTTCACAACTCATGTTCAGTTGATGTGATCTGCTGTAAACTTAGAATAGAATGTTCAGTCTAATGAGGAAATATCCTCTTGCATCTGCAGAGGATTTTTGAAGACAGTGGAACACTAACCAGTTTTGTGCCCTGGTGTGGTTGGTGAGCAACAACCATTCCTAGATGCTTGGGATTCTGCAGATATTTTTTCCTGCAATTTACAAAGGAAGAAGGAACATTAAAACACACATTCCTTTTTTGTGCCTCAGCTGCACATATATCCCACAGGCAGCCAAGTAAACTAGGAATGCAGCACCCACAGAGACTGAAACAACTGCAAAAACAGCTGAATCAAAATCAAACTTTTCGTCCCAGTAGTTAATGCTTAATATGTCACTGTAAAATGACATGGAAGAAGAAAATCTGTCTGTACAGCCATTAGAAGGGAAGCTGTTTGGGTTTTGTTTTCCTTCAAATGACTGTGACTGACCTGGAAAAGGATAGAAAAAGAAATTGCTCAGACCTTATCCTTAGAAAACATGGATCTAATTCTTGCCTGGTTAAAACTTAGAGTAACTACTTATTTCAGTTAGAGTAAAACCCGAATATATGATATGAAGCACTGAAAGACTGAATAATCAAGTAGTTTAATGCATGTCATTCGTATGTTTGAGGAAAAAATATAATGAGATTTCCAAAAACTTATGTGGCCAAATGGCTTGTTTACACTGCGAATTCAAGAGACAATGCTGCAATGTTTTTCTTCCTTCCTTTTTTTCTGTTATAAAGGATAAATAATTGAAGCAAATGTATGAAACAAGTACTCTTATATATCTTTATGCTGGCAAATTAGTTTAGATCGCAAAGGATGAAATGTAACACAGGAATCTGTTGGAAGACACAGCTTTCCATTCAGAACAAAAATATCTTAGGTGAAATTAATTAAAGTATGGATAATTTAAAAAACAGATTTTATCCACTCTGAATTTCACTTTTTATACAATTTTTTTCTTCAATACATAGAGCAGGAAATATCAGAATGCACTCACACACAAAGATTTCAAATGCAACACTTACAGCAGTGCCCAATATGCAGTTTTAGATTCAACTGTGGTTTCCTCCAGGTTAAATGAGTTCAAATGTTAAACTCTCTGGGTTGCTATGAAAAAGCCTATGAAAACTAAACTGTAAACTTTAAAAAATGCCAGAAATACAGTGCCTGAAGCATTTCCATTTTCAGTATGTTTCAGTTTTGCTTCACATGAACCAAATTTAAAGCTTAAAATCCCTGCTTTAAGTGTCATATGCATCCCACCTATTTCACATGTTTGCTGAGCTTTTGACCATTCCCTTTTTTAAGCTTTGATGAACCTCTTGAGAATCTAGGAGGATATAAAGTATATAATGAAGAAAGGTAAGTTGCCAGTACCTTAGAAGTTCATTTTGAGCTAATTTTGGGCAGGAA
Organism: Entomyzon cyanotis; assembly: GCA_024500445.1. Lineage (NCBI taxonomy): Eukaryota > Metazoa > Chordata > Aves > Passeriformes > Meliphagidae > Entomyzon > Entomyzon cyanotis. The sequence goes on from JAKEPQ010001005.1 coordinate 15,747,746, forward strand.
CAATACCTGGCAATCTCTTGCAGCCTATCAAAACTGTATGACAAGAAGTCTCAAACTACAGTCACAGATCTCAGTGTGCCTCTGGGGTGGCCCATTAGGAATAGCTTAGCATTTTGTTGGTGGGGGTTTCATTGTGGTTCATCACTATGGGCCATTCTTCCCCCTCTTCACCATATAAAAACAGGAATGAACTTTCCTCTCTAGGATGGGAGAAAGACTAGTATACTTTCCCATCAGGTCTTAACTAGAGCCATGTGTCACTGCACATTCTACAGCAGATGTAGAGGGCTGACTGTGGACTGTGTTTCAGAATATTTAAGAATCCCCAGTTTAGATTTGCTGCTAAATATTGGATTATTTAAGTCTTTTGGTCATTCAAAAGTCATTCTTTTTCTACTCTCTATATGCATTTTTACATGTTCATCTTTGGATCTCTAGTGTGTACCTGAAATGCCTTTATAAACTATACTGGGTCTGCCTTCAGAAAACTGAGGGGAAATTCTGCATTGTAATTTCAGCAGCTATTTAGCTTTGATATGGGGTCTGCATCTCAGTCTACATTTTACATTTTTGAGAGATTTTGTGTGTTGGACTTATTTCCAGATTTTCTTCCTTCCTGTGATAACTATTGAATCTTTGTATGAAAAAGAAAAGCTTGCATGATGTAAAAGGAACAACAATCTTAGTACTTATCTACTTAAAGAGGATAATTCTTTTCTTTTATCCTGGGACAGTTCTGATTGAGTGAAGACATTAAGGTGACACCAAAGACTAGTGAATACAGTCAAGAAATTCTTTACAGGAAATTAAAGCAAACTCAATTATATCTGCAGTCATGAATGTCTCATTTATATTCTTCTCTCAGTGTCTTGGTTCCAGGGAGCTCTGGGTATTCCACAAGCAAGAAATGGACTTTTTCTGACATACATCTTCACAAAGACAGGAACTTTGTTTAATGTTTATATTTGCCTAACGTTTATATTGACTTCAAGGAATTGAAATAATGAATCAAAATATTCATTAAATAACTGTCTCCTATTGGTTTGGAAAGCCCTTTATTCCAGTTCCCTGGATTGTGAAATGATTACAATCCAAGTTGTGTCCTTGGATCCATTTTTGACCTGAGCCAACAGGCACTCTCCGAAGCAATTGGCAATAATGGTAAGGGTCTGTACAGGTCAAGACCATTAGTAATGAATAGTTTGAATGTGACTGGCCTTCTAGATATAATAGGATTTTAGTAGAATAGAAAAAGAGTATCCTGTAAGTGTTAGTGATAGTGCCAAGAAGTGCTATGTGAAGCATTCCATTTATTCTTATAGATATATCCAGTTGATTCCAGTTCCTGAATCTACAGAACCATGTTCAGCTGTGTTCTGGATACCTCCAAGGATGGAGACTCCACGAGCTCTCTGGGAAACTTTTGACAGTTTTCAACTACTTCAAGGTAAAATGTGTTTTCCTACACTAAAGTGGAATTTTCTGCTTCAGTGTGCACCCATTGCCTCTTGTCATGGGACAACACTGATAATAGACTTCACCTTCTTTTCACCCTCCCTTCAGGTATTTATATGCACTGATGAGATTCCCCCTGAGCCTTTACTTCTCCAGATCCCATTCCCTCAGCCTCTCCTTATACAAAAGAAGCTCCAGCATGTTGATCACAAATGTGGCTCTCTCTGAGCTTTCTCCAGTATGTTCATGTCTCTCTTGTACTGGAGAGTGGACACAGTACCGTGGGTGTAGCCTTACCAGTTCAGAGAAGATAGGGCAGAATCATTTCCCTCCACTTGCTTTCAATGGTCTTCCTAATGCAGCTCAGGATACTGTCAGCAAAATAATCACTATTCAACTATATTGAATTATTTGTTACAGTTATTTGATTTGTTGTTACAGTTTATCAAGTCACTGTCATTTAAAAGCTTTTGCAATCATGACTGCAGATGATAGCTATGCATACTGGAAAGAAATATTCTTTCTCAAGGGCTGCCTAACCAGCTACTCTCCTGCTCCTGTGTACGTAATTGAATGTGACTGTGACTGGTTTTGAGTCACTCTCTTGCTCCAGTTTTTCCCAGAGTTAAAACAGCAGTGATGTGTGACTTTTATGCCTATCACAGACAGTAAGGAGGCAGATCTTTGCAGATTTATCTCCCCTGTGGCTGTGATACAAAATGTGAAGCTTATCTGGAGTGCTGCTGTTTGGCCTGGGTGTGCCCAGAATTGGTTTCTGGATAAGAGATCAAGTTATGCTAGTGCAGCACAACCTGGAACTGTCTAGCATCTGCATCTTTTAGAGACTGCGAGAAGTCTTGCCATCAGAATTAGATTTGAGAAAACCTTACTGTGTCCTTGATGGGATGGATGTGATGTTTGCTTTTACAGTCACTCCTGAGAAAGTAGTTCCACCAATTTACCGGAAGTATAATCCAGTTCGTGATTTAGTTTGTGTAACCCAGCAGTTTGTATGAAGACCCTGCAAAACCTGCAAGCCTTAAGATACTGTCTTTTTTGAAGGCATTTTGTTTTGCTAAAAACTAAACAGCAAACTAGAGAAATTCCATGCTGTATTAGTTGATAGAGGAGACAAAGAGTAAAAGTTAATTCAAAGCCAATTGTTTTGAGAAAAAACAGGTTCTGTGTGTTTTCAAGTCATGGTGATCGCTCTGTAACTAATGTCCCAGCCAGTTTTGCAGGAGTTGGTTTGTTTTCATTTTGGAGTCAGCTATGTAAACAGTAATTCTTTATAATAGTATTTACTTGCTAGTGAGAAATACAGCCAGGTTAAACAGTACATGTCTATCTTTTTTTTTTTAATGATTTCTCTTTGTTTTAGAATTTAGTTTTGCTGGGCAAAGCTAATTTAAAAACACAACTCAGATGCCAGGGAAGAAAACACCTCAAAGGTTGTCTACTTGGAAAATGTATATTTCTTTATTATTAGCTCACATAAAATTAGCAGCCTGTGTTTTCCAGTTTGGCTGCTCAGAAAAACAAGTGCTTTTGATAGCTAAAATATTAAGCTAAAATAGGTATATGGGAAGGAATATAAATGGGAATATCTTTTGCAGCAGTGCTTTTACAAAACCTGAAAATCTTGATTCAGAGGACTTAAATATTCAGAATCAGTGACAGAATCTCACAAGTTTTGAGCAGGTTCTTATTTTATATGATAAGTTGTGAGTCTGAGAAGTAAAACTGGAGTATGGTTTTGGACATCATTGCTTCCAAAAATGAAAGGGAAAAAAGAGTGTCTTAAATATCTGTTTAAATAGGAAAACAAGTTATAAACATTCCTTTCCTGATTACCATTCTTAACTTTGTACCACAGCTAAAAAGTATTGCTTTTTACGGGTTAAAAAAATAATAATTGGTATTTGTGTAGGCAGATTGCAGTTTTGTTCCTTGAGGTAATTTCCAGGTTAACTTTCTTCAAAGTTCTTCAAAGATCATTTGCATTCCAAAGTCAATATTTTTGCTTGTATATTTCTTTAGAAGTTAGCAAAAATGTCTAGACTTATATTTCAAATACCCTTCTTATGTTCCAGCTACATGAACAAGCACATTTTTTTGCTTAAACCTAACATTTTATAACAGATTAAGCATGTAGGAATGTTAAATCTTCTACATTGTCAGTACATATCTCATTGATAAGCTCGTGAAACTGTAAAAAAATGAATGGATATAGCAAAAATATTAATTATATAGCAAGTTGTTACAAACAGGCAGAAGAGAAGGCCACAATAGGTCTGACTGTTTCACACAGGAGCAGGGTGTTCCTGCCAGCAGGCTGCTTTCCAGTTACATCCTAAATTAGGGAGCCTCTCCTCCAGCCGTAGTTCATGGAAGGAGCTGTGTTCCGACTTCCAGCTCCTGAGAAAGTGCCAGCACTACTCTGGGGACAATAAAAGGGCCCACCTTCAGCTCCCTGGTATGGGATGTGCAGAGAAACTCTTGGGTAGCAATGACAGCAGACAGCCCAAGGAGCTCAGAGCTCTGCTGGCTGCTCCAGCACAGTCACAGCTGAATGCCACACATGAACAAAGCTCACCAAGTCCTTCTGTGGGGCCTCCAGAAGGAGCACAAGGCATTTTTGGAGTAAGATGTCACCAGAATTGAGGCAAAGTGTGCCCCTGAGAAAATAAATTATTCTTGGCATATTTCATCCTTCAGGCTCAGTGTTATTCTGGATCCAAACACAGAGGCTGACAGACAGGAACAAGGATTGAAGAGATGCTAGCATGTATCTTTGCATTGAAGGGGAAAGGTTGTACCCTGATTTTCTTTCTTCAGCCTTCTTGAAGAGGAGTTTCAACAATGAGTTTAAAAGGCAGAGCCAGCATTGATGGGAGGAAAACACACATTTGTGATTGGAGTGGAGACTCTATGTGTCTTCCAGAAAAAATTAAGTCACAGTGATTGAAACAAACAGTCTAGTAAAGAAATTAACAGTACTGACATTGTAAGGAACAATTTCACCTCAGTTTCTATTGTCAAGAAAGAAAACCCCTTCGACACTTGCCTAGCTAATATTCAGGGGGGAGAAAAAAAAAGCCCTATGTGTTGTTATCATGGACACAAGGCAACATAAAATGACCCTAACCAAACCCCAAAGTCCACCATTCTCACTCACTGCCTGTGCTCTTTCCACACCTTTTAATTTATACTCCTGTCGCCTTCTCCTGTTTCCACTTTTTTTCCCTCTTTTACTCAGATAGAAGTAAATGTCACTGCTCAGATTGTGCACTAAGTTGGTCTCCAATCAAATTATCACCATCTCCATCTTCCATAGGATCTGGCCTTCCATAAGGAACAGTTCTTTTAAGAAATTTCCCTTCGTATGTACCTCATTCTTATTCATCATATCACACTCTGTACAAATTGTTTTCCTGAGTCTGGTGTCCATTTATCTTTTTCCTGTCTTAGAGACTATAAGCACTTCAGGGCAAGGAATGTATCTTATACCACATTTGTAAAATTATATGTACATTTACAGCTGTCTAGAAATGACTTTTTTGTAACAGAAACAAAATCCTTCAATCCCTAAACAGACAAAAATCTTTCCTCCCCACATAAATTTTACTTGGGTTAAGTCAGACAAAGGCAATGACAACTAGAGTAGTAGTAGTAGTAGTAGTAGCAGTAGTAATGGTTTAGTGAATTCATAATTTATTAAAACAGAAATTCTGCAATCAGTTCCACAACGCTAAAAAAACTGACAGCACTGCCTGTTTTATGCAAAATATAGCAAAAGAAAGGAATTATTCTCAACACACTTACTAGTAGGTCAAAGAATTCCTCATCTGGAATTTAAAGCTCTTGAATAAGACCAAGGTCTCAGGGGACTCACACTGTAAGGGAAATATCAGTTTTCATGAAGATTTTCTTTCAATTAAAATTTTACATACTTACCTTTATGTTAAGGGACACATAGTCTAGTAAAAAACCCGTCTTTTAAGATCAAAGTATCTTTCCAACATGACTATATGCACACACACACAGACACACATATCTCCACAGTTTTAAGGTTTTTTTCCCCAAGTTTATTCATAGAAATTCTAGACTTGCCATTTTTTTTCCTGAGGTTTCTGTGGTTATTGTTGTCAGAGGTACCGGTACAGCAATGAAGTGAAGGAACACGTCTCATATTTTCTATGTACAGTCTAAAAAAATCCAGACTTCTGTAGATTTTTCAAGCATTGGTTACTTTAGAATTTCCTTGCTCCTCTTCCATTTTCAGCCTGTGACTAGATTGTATGCATGCCAGACATAATTTTCAACAAAGAAATATTGAAATAGGAAATACTTCACAGTATGCTCTTAATGTTGAGTCTGCAGATTCAGTAGTGCAAATCTTACACTTCAAAGATATGCTCAAACAGTAGGAGCCATTAGGGAGGACAGAAACACTGCAGACAGGAAGTTGAACCTGCACCATTCACTTTTTTTATTAGGACCATGACAAAATTACATGTAAAAAAGGTCAGCTTTGAGAAACTACAAGAAATCAGCCCAGATGAGAACAACAGTTGTCTGATGTTTGAAACTGGAACAAAGAAGGGACATGGAAAAAAATTCAGTAGTTCATTGCCAGAAGAATTCGTCAAATCCTGGCCATGAGAAGACTGATGTCTGAATCAAAAGAAAGAATAAGGGTTTAATTCCTTTTGCATAAAACTCTGTCCTGTCCTAGACAATTTTTCAGTATCCCTGGGCTATGAGACTTAGCCTTCATGGAAAGGAGAATGAGGATTTCATAATCTCTATAAAATCAAAGAGAAACATGTGAAGAAAAACACTTCAATGTCTCTACTGCTTATAAAAGGTCATGCTTTTACCCATATAGATTTATTGAGGATTACACTTTTTTCATTTGCTAATTTTACCTTTTCTGAAAGTATTTTAAGATAGGGTTCTGCTGACACTCATTTTAAAACACAGTCATTATGAGGAATACAACAAAATTATTTTCAAATCTTGCTCTATTTCATCATTGACTCAGATTCCCCAGTGACCTTCCTTGCATTGGTGCAGAATAGGCTGTTCAATCTGAGGTCTGGAGAGTTTCTGGAGGCTGAAAGGCTGCTTGTGGGGACATGTGTACAAGAGGTGACAAAGGAGGAAAGCAAGCACATAAATGCATTTGCAAGGACTGTTCAAAGTCAGATTCCTACACTGAGCTCAGCATCCTGTCTCTGATACAGGCCAGTAACAGAAGCCCAGAGGAGGGTATGAGCAGGACAAGGATATGCTACTGGTACCAGAGTGTTGCTGACCCTTAAAGTAATATTTCTGACAGAAAGAGGTGTCTTGGAATGTTGTAAACATCAACAGATTTCTCTTCCATATATTTCTCTAGTTGCTTTACAAATTTACAAGCAGTGTCTTGTCACAAAGTATTCCAGAGTAGTGAGAAAATATTCCTTTTTGTTTGCTGGGAAGCTTCTATTTCCTGCTTTCCTTTCATGCTTCCTAGTCTATGCTACTAGGTAAGGCAGATAACTGCCCTAAAATTAATCCATAAGACATCTCTTTTCTAATAATACCTTTGATTAATGGGAATTAGAAAGAGGCAATGGTAAAAATTGCATTTATTATTTATTAGGAGCCAGATCCAAAACCCACTGAAGGAATTTCAGTGGTAGATTTATCTGCTCTGGTGATACCATACATAATCCAAGATTTACCTTTTCACGGCTGTGTTACATCAGTGGCTGTAAATATTTGGAGAAGATAAGTCTGATCTCTACTTCCTGATAATTGAGGGAAAGAGATGAGAAACAGAGATAGCTACAGCTAGTGACCTCTGTCCACGATGAGGCACATTTACTTCCCAGAGAAGTGAATATTAAATCAGCATGCTTCTTGGCAAATTTTTCTACATTTTCATTGATTTAATTGATTTTTACCACTACAATCCTCTGATACTACTATATTGATACATATTTGGCAGTAAAAGAAAACTTTAATTTTCTGAAGGCCAAAAGCCTTTGTGAGATATACATAAACAGAACTCACTCGTCTGAGGTGTTTTCAATAGAATAATGTATTTAATCTGGAACAAGAAATTACTTCTATTCATTGTTGTGTTTACTGCATAAAAGTGTCTTAGACTCCACAAAGGTTTCATAGTTTTTTTGGCATTTTCAGACAAGAGAAGGATAGAACTTTATTCACTAAAATCAAGTTAAATAATATATAGAATATATAGAATGTTATTTCCCTTCTGCGTCACACTGATCTCTCATAGTCATAACAGCTGATTCATCTGGGCCTTTCTTCTCTTATATAGTTTCTACTGGACAAAATCCTAGTTTACAGCATAAATTCTTGTTTGCCAGCTTAAATGCATGACCCTGAATTTGTATTCTTGAATTGCTTCTTCTTTTATTTTGTTATTATTTCAGCCTTAAGTCATTCAGTACAGAAAGGAATTAAAAAAAAACCAAAACAAAACTGTGAGTGATACACTAAAAGAAACTTGGCTTCCAGAATTTCTCTTCTGTATGGATTCTCTGATGTCTTATTAGGTTCTTATCAAAGCTCTTAATTGGGCCTGTCTCATTCAATCTAGCTGCCTCTTTCCACAATGCCAATAATAAGGCTTAAATATCTAACCCCCTAAATCCTTCTCTCAATAGAATTCAATCTGATCACTTAATTCCAGACAGACATGTACAGAAATGCATCAGGCAGACTATTAGTTTTATTTTATTAGGAAAATTAACAGAAATGGGATAAGCAGGCAGCAATAAGACCTCTTTTGAACTATAAGAACTAGAGAGAGTTTGAATTTATGAAGCAATCCATTAAGTAAGTTTCTTACTGCATTACTATCTGGTCCTTCTTCAAAGCTAGTTTAAAATGTCTGAATCTATAGATCTTCCATTACTTCCCTTGATATACTGGTCCTTGACATAATATATCTCACTGATAGGAATTTATTCCATCTTAATTTCATAAAATTATTCATAGTTATATTCCCCTGTGCTGCCATAAATAATTTTTCTTCATCCTTGGGGTGAAATGTCAGCCCCTCAGAAATGATAAGAGTTTTGCTGTTGTGAGGCCAGAATTTCACCCTTGGTTTTGCATGCTTGAGATACTTTAGAATGTTATAATAAGTTATCATTTATGTAGGCCATAAATATATATCTTTTTTAATCAATCACTGGAGAGAGCTTACAAGAGATATGAAGATTGAAATATGAAGTCAGAATACTTCATTGGGAAGGCAAAAGTATTCATCTAATAAACTGTCATACATGATTAAACAGGTTAGAAAAGGAAGACGACCTGGCAGGCAGAGGGTAAAAAAATGCTGAATATTGATTGAAAAATACACATATCTCAGAAGAATTATCTCTTGGAACATGAAATCCTTCCCTTTTTTTGGAATATCTTTGTCCTGTAGAAGGTTTGTAGAATAGAAAAAAAAAGGAGAAGAAAATGCTGGGGCGGGGGGAAGCAAGGCAGAAGGATTTAAGAAGCAGAATGGAAGGACAAATTATTTCCAGGGAAGGGGAAGGGGAGGGGGAAAAGGAAGGGGAAAGGGAAAAAAAAGTAATTTTCCTGAATCCCTTTCCACTTCTTTCTCCAAGTGTCAGGACAAATTAGTATTATTCTACCATCTTTCCTTCCCTCTTCTACCTACCACAACATTAATAATAATAATAACAATAATTACTGCTACAGCATGAAATAATACTGTGGTACGATGAAGTGGAAAATACAATTCGAAAAAAAAGAAAGCTTTTTACAATGTTATAATTTCTTGTATATGTCTTTCTCATTTTTATTTTTCAGGTTTCTCTTTTGACATTTCTGCTATTGTTGACTTTTGCACAGTGTTGACTTCATTTGATTACCCTTTTACTGTTGCACGGGTAAGTAGGATCTAGGTAGAGCAATACAAATTGAAAAAGTTAAGCCATGGTGATTATGCAGCACCCTTTCACAGAACTTTCAATTTATTGATGCAAACATGATTAAGATTGCCAAGTAGGTCTTAAAAAAAGCAAATGCTTCTGCACCAAAGTCCCTATAATTACGGACTGAATGATCCATAAATTTTTTCGTACTTTGTATTGTTTTCATTCTCATTTCCTGCACTACAGGAACAACTATCACAGTGATAGCACGGATGAATATTGCATTTGCATCTGACAATGGAAGATTTTCCTACAGGATAATCATGACATGACATGACATGACATGACATCAAAGAAAGAGTGTTTTAGCAGAATGAAGGGGTGGCTTTACCTCTAAAATCGATGAAATTAAACTTCAATATAAAAGATGCATGATGTTATTCTGTTTTCATTTTGCAGCAGAAACCTACACAGGATATTTCTATAACATGATGTTCTGATTACTTCACTCTATATGAGTATTTCCAAATTCTTCTAAGAGACTCATGTACACCAGAGATATCTTTGGTTGGGTAAAAGCTGTCTGGAAGATAGAGCCCAAAGAGTGGCGGTGAAAGGAGTTACATTCCGTTGGCAGCTGGTCACAGGTGGTGCTCCCTGGAGCTCAGCACTGGGGCCAGTTCTCTCTAGAATCTTATCAATGGTCTGGAAGAGGGGTTTGAGGGCAGCCTCTGTCAGTTTGCAGATGACAGCAAGTTGGATGGGAGTGTCAATCTGCTGGAGGGGAGGAAGGTTCTGCAGAAGAATCTGGACAAGCTGAATCAATGGGCTGAGGCCAATTATATGAGGTTCAACACAACCAAGCACTGTGTCACCTGGATCACAACAACCCCCTGCAGCAATACAGGCTAGGGGCAGAGTGGCTGCAAAGCTGCCTTTGGAAAAGCACCTGGTGGTACTGATTGACAGCCAGCTGAATGTGATCCAGTGTGTGTCCAGGTGGCCAAGAATCCTGGCTTGTGTCAGAAATAGTGTGGCCAGTAGGCATGAAATTGTTGCCTGCACTCAGAACTGGTGAGGCCACACCTCGAGAGCTACGTGGGCCCCGTGCTACAAAAAAAAACATTGAAGAGTTGAAGGGTGTCCACAGAAGAGCAGCAGAGCTGGTGAAGGGTCTGGAGCACAACTCATAGGAGGAGCAGCTGAGAGAGCTCGGGTTGTTTATCCTGGAGCAAAGGAGGCTCAGGAGAGACCTTTTCACTCTCTGCAACTACCTGAAAGGAGGTAGTTCATAAGGAATAAGAAATCAAACATGAGGAAAAAGGTTTAAGTTGTGCCAAGGTGGGCTTAGATAAGATATTAGGGAAAATTTCTTCACTGAAAGGATTGTCAAACATTGGAACAGGCCCAGAGAGGTGGCTGAGTCACTTTTCCTGGAGGTATTTAAACACATGTAGATGTGACACCTAGGGACATGGTTTAGTGGTTAGTAGTTGGACTATATACAACCTTGGAGGTCTTTTCCAAACTAAATTATTTCATGATCCTAATTCCTTTCTTTGGAGTGCTTCCCACTTGCTGGATCAGAAATAACTGGAAAATTATTTATTGTTGAAAACATTTGACAGGAAAAGGCTAAATATGCCATAATTCAATATTAAATGCTGTAAACAACCAAAGCTGCGCCAATCTGCCTAAGTTAGCCAACAAGTCTAGAGTGACTGCCAACCCTTTGCAGCACACAAATGGATACAGGTGAAACTGCTGTAGAGTTTTCATTCTATACTGTGCCTAAGTATCCTTTTCCTTTCCCTGTGTACAGAAATTACTTTTCAAAACATGCAGGCTTTATAATGGATGACTAAATTGCTCAGGTACTCATTGGCTTAGTAAGCCAAGCCCATCTAGTTTGTATTTTGTGTGTGGGCATGTTAAAATTCTGGTAACTGTGTGGAGTCCCAGGTCCATGATCCTCAGTGTCATAATTTTACAATAGATACATATTTTTACAGCTAAATCCTTGCAAATTTACCTTGTTATCTTAGATTCAGATTATTTATACTCCATATCCTTTTATCCCGTTACAACTTGTGCTTACTGTGTAAAGGTTATTTTGGGTACTGGCTGAGAATGCCAGCCTGAGGTCAGTGCTCATCTCACTGCTCAGCCACGTTCTGGGACACTTGGCACTAGTGGGCAAAGACATCTTGAAGCTCCCACTCTGAAGAGAGTGGTGCAGTTCACAGAATTTTATAATCATAGAATGGCTTGCGTTGGAAGGGACCTTAAAGATCATCTAGTTCCAATCCCCTTGCCATGGGCAGGGACACCTTCCCACCAGAACAGGTTACTCAGACCCCCCTCCAATGTGACCTTGAACAGCTCCAGGGATGGGGCATCCCCAGGTTCTCTGGGCAACCTGTACCAGAGCTTCACCAACCTCACAGTAAAAAATTTTTTCCTAATATCTAATCTAAATCTACTCTCTTTCACTCTGTGTTAGTTTGAAAACAGACCAATGGGAGATCACAAGTCAGGATTATAAATTTAATAGGAAAATTAAAAATAAGTGCAATATTACAAGGAAAAACACTGACAAAGTCAGATATAACCTGACTCCCTGTTATTCAGGGTGGTGGTAGCAGCCCAAGTGAAGAAGTTAGATAGAAGCAGTGATCCCGTGGAAGGTCTGGTCTCCAGCTGAAGGTCCAGTGGTAGCTCTTGTCCTCTGGAAACCCAGTAGACAGGGGCTGACTTGGGCAGTTCCAAGGCCAGGTTATATCCAGGTGGGAATGCTTGGCTCCTCCCTCCTGGGCAGAGCATCTCACAACAGGATGAGATAAGTCCATGAGTCATGTGGTGTGTCCTTGATGGCCCATTGTCTGTTATGAGGGGTGAGTCAGAGCAGGAAACAACAGCTAATGGCCCACAGCTTGTGGTAATAGAATACTAAATACATCTATATTGTAACCTAGGACAAGTCTGAAGCCATTGCCCCTTGCCCTGTCACTACATGCTCTTGTAGAAGGTCTCTCTCCATCTTTCTGGTAGCCCCCATTAGATACTGAAAGGCCACAAATAGGTCACCCCAAAGACTTCCCTTTCCCAAACTGAACAAACCAAATTCTCTCAACCTTTCCTGACAGGAGAAGTGCTGCATCCCTCTAGTCAACTTGGTGTCCTTCCTCTGTACTCACTCCAGTAGGTCATGTCAATGTTGTTTCTATGCTGGGGACCCCAGAGCTGATGCAGCACAGCAGGTGGGGGTCTCACCAGAGCTGAGCAGAGGGGCAGAATCCCCTCCCTTGCCCTCCTGGCCACACTGCTTTGGATGCAGCCCAGGATATGTTTGGCTTTCTGGGCTGTGAGTGCTCATTGCCAGCTCATGTCCAGCCTCTCATCCACCAGCATCCCCATGTCTTTCTTGGCAGAGCTGCTCTCAGTCTGTTTACCCCTAGTGTGTGTTGATACCGTGAGTTTTCCCTCTTTTTTCAGTTATCACAGCACTTTGTTGTGGCCTTGTTAAAACTCAGAAGATTCCCATGGGCCAATTCTAGAGCTTGTCCAGGTCCCTCTGGATGGCATCCCGTCTCTCAGGCGTGACAACATCCCCACTCTGCTTGGCGTCATTTGCATATTTGCTGAGGGTGCACTTGATCCCTTTGTTAATGTTATTAATGTAGATATTAAATAACACCTCAGGGTGTCTTAACGCAGATCCCTGAGGGACACCATTTGTCACTGGTAGCCGTTGTTTGCTACCCTCTGGATGTGACCCTGCAACCAATTCCTTATCCAGCCTACAGACCATCCATTGAATCTGTCTGTCTCCAATTTAGAGAGAAGGATGTTGTTAGGTACTCTTTCAAAGTCTCCACAGAAGTCCAGATAAATGACATCTGTCACTTTCCTTGTTTGGTAAAGTAGTCACACCATCATAGAAGGCCTTCAGGTAGGTCAGGCAGGACTTGGCCTTGGTGAAACTGTGCTGGCTGTCTCAAATCACCTTCGTGTCCTCCCTGTGCCTTAGCACAGTTTCTAGGAGGATCTGTCCCATGATATTCTCAGGCAAAAAAGGTGAGGCTGACAGGTCAGTTGTCGTCAGGATCTTCCTCTTACCCTTTTTAGATAGGTACAATGTTTCATTTTTTACAGTCACCTTGGACTTCACTTGATTTCCATGACATTTCAAATATCATGGAGAGTGGCTTGGCAGCTACATCAGCCAATTCCCTTAGGACTCTGAGATAAGTCTCATCAGGTCTCCTAGATTTACATATGTTCACGTTCCTCATGTGGTCATGGACCTGATCTTTACTTATAGTGGGAAGGATTTTGCTCCCTCAGTCCCCATCCTGCTGTCTATCCACTCATGAGGGAAGAGAGGACATTTCTGCACTTTACCCAGAGGGCTAAGCTCAACTAGGGCCCAAAAATGAGACTTCTCCAGCCTGATGACCCTGATTAATTTGTGTGTCCTTTGGACACAATTACATTCAGGATTAAGGCTGTATTCCTTGCCACTTCCACCTACTTTCTTTAAGACGCAAGTAGAAGAAATATCATCCGTGTTGTTGGCTTCCTCCACATAAGGTCTGTGTCAAGATGTGTGTGAAAGGATAACATTCATTTCTTCTGAGGAAAATCCAGTTAACACCAGCAACACTTGGTGAAGCACTCCTGTCACTGTCCACCTGTTTAAAGCTGGGCTGATGCTCTGCTCTTGTCAAATTTAAGAGAGGAATGAATGGCATAATGAGTGGGGCATCCATTCGAAAAACAAGACCATGGAGTCCATTTATTCTTCCAAGTAATGATTCTGAATTTTAACTGATGACCAGAATTTCAGGGAGCCTTTTCTGAGGATTACATTTATAAATGCAGTTAAAATACTCAGAACTTCAGATTAGCCGATTTTTCACATATATCCTGAAAAAAAGTATAAAAAATTCTTAAAAATATCTATTCCTAAGTATCATTGGTATTTCAATTTCTCTACACTCCAATACTCTGGACAAGTTTTTGCTGTACTGATATGATACATCCAACCTAATGTTCCTGTTGTAAATTTCATTATCCCTCTAGAAACAAAAATTCAACCTAAGATACATCAATAGCAAACGAAAGAGAATTTAACAAAGCTCTAGCATTAATCTTCAAAGTATTAAAATTTTCCTCAGGTAGAAAATAAAATATTTTTTAATCTCCTGGAGACACACTGAATATTGGTAAGCATTCAAAGAACTTTTTCTTATTTTTTTTACTTCACTTTATCTACAGCAGCAGCCATTAGGCATCCTGTAAAGAATTAAATCTGAAGTCACAAGATGTATTTCCAAAGACCTAGTAGAAGCCATCTCCATGCCTTTCTACCTAAGAGTTTCTTATTACAAATGATGAGAATGCACTTCAAAATGAAGTTTTCCATAATGAGATGACACTTTCATAACTGAAATATCTTATAAAAATGTTTGTAAAGTTAAAATATAGACAAATAAATGCATCATAAAACTTAATTGTATTTCCCTACAATTTTTTTTCATAAATATAATAGAAATAGATGAATAAAAAATGAAGACAAATTAATTGGATTAAAATAAAAATATACCAAAGAACTGGCATTTGTTCCCTGCTCCACTGAACCAGACTCCTTTCAAATATCATTCAAAATGAAAAAAAGGAAAAAAGGCAATGAAAAGTGATTTAATATTTCCTGCTGTAAAGACTTCAGTTAACATTAGGAATTAAAATGAAAACTACCTATCAGGGATGTAGGACATAATATTTTGTGACGGAAGAAAAATGCAAGAGGAAATTCAGCTGCAAAATGTAGAATATCACAACATAACAATTTTTTGTGTGTCAATTTGAATGAAGTAAAAAATAAAATTCTACAGGGTCTCAGACCTATTCCCTATGCTGTCTTCCCAGAATACTTGATGTGTCATTCATTTTCTTAGCCATGGCCGTTGCCAAACATACCTGCAAACTGGCTTAGCAAACACAGTTTGTCACCAAGGTATGTAATTTTTTTTTATCCTATCAAAATGGTCTGGAAGGGACAGTCATCATTTTCACAGTAAAATGTGTGGTTAAATAAACATTGATTTCTTTCTGGAATCAAAGGTTAGAAAATAAAATTTCCAACATTTATAACCTATACATTTCATTTTGAAAGTTAGGTATACAACTTTTAATAAAAATTATGGGGGAGAATGTTTTACTGTTGTTTTGATTTGTCAGTTTCCATCAGAGATTTTGCCAGAACTTTTCCTCAGATTAATTTTCAGGTTGCATCTAAATATACTGCATTTCTCTTCCCCTTCCCTTTAATAAAAGGCAATATCAATGGATGATATTACTGAACAGAAAGAAACTAAAAATATTTATGCCTTGAAACTGCTGCAGAGAATCCTTAGTTCTATATAAAGCAAGTCAAACTTGTTTTGAACAAAATCTTCAGACAAGACTTTCTAATGCAATGAAAGTGATTTTTAATTGAGCCCTTTATGCCATACTTTCTTAATTCTGTAGAAACACATATTATTGTTCTTATCTATCTCACATCAACAAGGGATAAGGATGGGGTTTGCCTATAGGATCCTTGCCTATATGTTCTTAACCATCATATCAAAACTATCAAATGATAAGACACAGCAATGTGCACTTAGTTTAGTAAAATTAGGCCAACAAATGTCTGTTGTATTACTCTTAGATAGGCAAAAGAAGTCTGAAACCACTTGTTTAAATCTTGACACAGTCAATCAGCGTCATGATATTAGTGTGTAGGGAAAACTGCACTTAATAAATCTTCGTGAGATTTGGAGCCACTCATCTTCATCACCCTCCCTGGCAATACGATTTTGGATACAGTCTGTCTAAATCAGTCATGTGGCTTTATGTTTCTTAGCGTTTTACCAGGTATGCAACTGATTGCCTGAATTAACTCCTTTATTCAGTGGATTTCTCAATGAACAGTGGGATCAGAGACCATTCACTCTGTGACTGTTGGTGACAACGTAAATGCAAGAGGCTTTCTTATGCAAGGATGAAACCAATTATAAATACAGATGATAAGGTTTTGAAGCCAAGAGGTGATGTGAGTCAGAAGCACAAGGAAAACGTGCCAACTTTAGGTACACGTGAAAGCAGGAGGGGGCTGCAGGAAGTGGTTTAAGTGATTGCAGGCAGCATTGTGTTCTTTGAATCATGGCTTTGAATCATGGCAAGAATCTGTGGCTTTTTATGGTATTCAACAGATATGACCTGCACTTGTGTTTCTCCAGTTGAGAGCACTTCTAGTCATAGCCAGGGGAAAACAGTTATTAAGGATCAATACAGAAGTGTCTAATCTTTCAGATACATGTGTTAATCACTAAGAAGACTAAGAAGAAGCTGTTTGTACTTCCCTGACACTGGATTTGCTGCCATGGCCATATTTCACTATCCTTGTCAGGAATGTTCTTCCAGTATCAGGAACAACTTCTCTTCCTAAACCTTGCCTTCCCTCTGTGGTGTGTGCAGGGCTGCAAAGTGCTTGCATGACAGCAACAATCTGTCTCCTTATTCTTAGATCCTACTTACCCTATCATGCAGCCAGCAGAGATTTCTGCCACTGCATCTTATAGCCATAAAAGATTTGCATTTGGCCTGGCAGCTGCAGTGTCTGTTCCTCTGTCTTTCCCTCTTCTGCCTTTTGGGCCACAAAATGGCAAGGATGGCAATGAGCAGGTGCACAAGTAAGGAGTAATTGCTAGCAGAAGTCATTCTTAGCAACTTTAGAGACAACCCTGTGAAACAAAGAGTTTTCCCAGTCAGCCCAGGTCTCAACCCCTCAAACCTAGTGTGACCCCCTGCACCTCTCCTCCTCATGCCAGCTCTCATTGCTCCTTGCCTGCTGACACCATGATCTTGTCCTTCCTGTAAACACCAGAGACCACATAGTGAAACACTATTTACTGTTTCTTTGATTTGCAAAACAATTCCCATAGGCACTAAGAAGAAATTCCGCTGTTTAGGGTGTGGTGCAAGGTGTGGCCACGACCTGGAGTTCTCTGAAAAGGTACAATACTTATGGTAGAATTGAGGCAAAACCACGGCAAAACATGGGAGTTGTGCACATCTACAGATGTGATGTTATTTCCCATGTGTTATGTGTCTTTATACATTAACCCCTGCTATTTGAAGCTGCCACTTGAGACAGGCTTTACAGTGAAAAAGATACTACTCTTGTTTTGTACCTCAGCTCCCTCAAACTATTATTCTAATTCTGTATTTATTTTTCACAATCAGAGGCAAGAGTGAGATCTGCTATGAGAACATAGCTCTCTTGTAAGGAAGGGAATGTTTTTTGTAAACATTTCTTCTTTTTAGCTTAAAGGGAGAGTTAGTAGGCAGGAACCAGCCTTATATAACAAAGGCTACAGAGACCTGGCTGTGCAAAGCTGAAAGAAACTGTCCCAGAAAAAAGTCAAGAAATGCCTAAACATTGAATGGTAAAAGGAGGAAACCAACAGGAATGAGGGTCATGGGAAGGACTCTGAGGTATGAACCTGAGTCTCTTTGTGAGTGTTGACACCACAGCACTTGCTCTTTATTCATAGGGCTGCAGATTTAACTCCTCCCCAGGATGCAGTATTTTTCTATACAATTCATTTGTTTTAAGACTTCATAGCCCCCCTCTAGTGTGGGATGCAATGAGTGGAACTATTGTATGGGATTGCTGTGTCCATTTAAACAGTTCTTGGTTTTTAATTTACTGGCTGCTCTTCAGAGAGGAGTAAAACATTACCTCTGTATTAGATCTTGAAAAGCCCACTGGTTGATATTATGTAAATGCAAAATATTATATAATTTTAAAGCATGCTAAGACTGGAACCCAGTAGGATGAATACATTTTTGATTTTTTTTATTTTCAGTGGAAAAGAAACTGAAGCTGAAAATAAAATATGGTTCCTGGATAGCCAGCCTACTGTATACAGAGGATGGGGAAACTAAATGAAACCCTTTCACAGTAGCTTAAAGTTGGCCACAGGAGCAGCTGACATTGGAACATTACTAGAGAGACCATGTTTTTGCGAGTTTATTGACAGCTTCATGAACAGCAGAAACAAACAGAGCACTGGGTTTTAATTTTGAGGTATATTTGTACCCTACTAAACTAAAGACCCCAATGATGTCTATCTCCAGTAACTGGCACCTGGTCTGTTTTTTTAAACGAAAACTGATAAAAGCTGATTCAGCACTGAAGAGGTGCACCATACAGCATGCATGTTGTCTTCAGTTAAGTTATCAAAAAGCACTTCTTTCAAGGGCTGATATAATCTTATTTATACCTACTTGCATTGCATTTCAAATAATTCAGCTTTGAAAGTAAGAGGTCCTCTCCTAAAGAGGTCCTCTCCTAAAGACAGACTGGCTGAATTCACCAGCTTCCTTAGCACAGTAACCCTGCAAGGGGACAGCACAGCTCTGGTGAGAACTTGGTGCATGGTTATAGCATTTTTAAACCATAACCAGCAGAGAGTGAGTGTTGAGAGCACATTGCCTGTGCCAGATGGATACCTGTAATCAAGTAAATGTCAATTACCTATCTTTCCTGCAAGTGCTACCCTTCCTTACCTCAAGGAGTCGGGATGAGGACTTTCCAAGCAAGAGCCTGGCAGCACTGAAGAGTCAAATTGAAGTAAATCTCCTTTGCAAGTGTTTACACAATTCAAACTGATTTGAATCTTTAATTTGAAAAGTATTTCTTAAGTAGTCAGTCTCTTGTAGTTTCTCATGCTATTTAATTCCAGATTTGCTGCTTTTGGCTGCTGGCAGCTAAATGTTACATACAGCACTAGTCTGTGGCTAGCACAGGTCTTTCTCGTGAGAACATTTTGCTACATTTCATAAACAAAGATAAAGTTTGGATGTTTTGCAAACAACGTCTCCGGATTAGGTCAGTTCGGGCTTGGCCAATTGGGCCTAGGGGGAGGTCTCGGGCTGACCAATCTGGGTGACCTCTGTAAACTCTATACATATGGAAATCAAAATAATAAAGACATCTTTTCTCTTTCCTTGTCTGAGAACCTGGGTCATTTCTCAGCTAGCGGCTCAACAGCAACACTAGTCTGTCTCATGCAAGTTCTTTATGGATTCATTTTCTTCTACTGACTAGTCACAAAACATGAATGTTTCACAGTATGGTATTTCCCCTGCCCTGGATGTATGACCTGGAGTAGAGCTCATTCGAGTAGTACTTGGATGCCTGGTAAATACATACCTCAGCAGCTATGCCTCTTTGGGGACAGGCAACTGATGATCTTTCCCACTCATTCACCACCTCTGTCCTGCATCACCAAACATCGTCCCAGAAGGCAAATATGCCATCGTCCCATGCCTCAGAGAAGATACGTGTCTGCCTACATCCACTGTGGCTGTCCTTGTATTGACCCATAGAATGCAACTGCAGCAGTTGTGATGCTTTTGTTTGCTTGAGAAGAGCTGAATCTCCCTTTTAAGCCAACCTTTTGGTAGCATCTTCAGGCTACTTGGTTTAATTGGGTTCTGTAACTCAAAGGAATGATAAGAACACTTATAAGGAGTTTGTAAGCATAAATAAGTCATGCATAGTTAGCTGGAGTCTGTATTAGTTATATTCAAAAATTTATGGTAGTAACTCAAGCAAAATTTCTTTTCCCTAATGAATTCTTAGCATTAAAAATTCAGAAGTAAAATAAACAATTGCTAAACAGAGGAGTTACCTAAAGCCAAAGTGGCATGTTTTGAATAAGGGAGCCACATGAGCTTGTGAGAGAAGCTGAGGTTCCCTTTTTGTGTTATGATCTTGATGGAAGGGCATTTATACAGACAGAACTGTAAGCAACTTAGTATATGCAAAAGGATCAAGCACTGGAGAATACTTTGTGTCTGGTGTACTGAATCTTTAAACAGGAAAAAAGCATTTTAGTCTCAAATTGGCAAAACTAAAGTTGTCCACATGACAGATCTCCTCTCCACAATTATTTCAGAGATATCCCAATGAAGGATATTATCAGACTAAATAAAGATAATAAAATTTATTAGCTAGAAGAAAGTATAAATGTACTGAAAAATATTTTAAAGAAGTGATAAGGTAAGCCATTGCTTTAAATATGGGGTATTCCCACAAGGCCCAGACAGGACAGTGTTTGTGTTTAGAAATATTCACCCTCAATCATCCATTTTCCCAACTGAACTATTTACTGTTTGACATACCAAACATATTTTTCTGTTCATCCATGCTCATTAGTTAATTGCAATTTCCTTTTCTTATTCATTATTCATCTATACTTCACTTTGATTTGATGAGAATTTCCCCACCAGAGATTGATCATTCATTCAGTATTTCAGTCTTAGATAATCCAAATTAATGCTGTGTTGGTTAATTGTAATTATTCTGGTATGTCACATGCTATTTTTCCTGAATGAATGAATTTAGTGACTATAATCTGAACAAAGGCTTAAAGAGGTCAGCAGAGTTTGAGTTTCCCAGGAACATGCATTCATTTAATGAGCAGTTAAAGATAAAAACTGCATCCTGAGGATGCTGACATTGTTGTCTTAATGGTTGACGTGGGAAGAGGCAGGTCTGTTTCATTCTGGCATGTTGAAGGAAAAAATCACTTAAACACCACATTGCATTTTAATGTCTATGGACCTTGAAACAGATGGGCTAAATTACTTTTGAACAGGGTAAAATTTCTCACTGAAGTGAAGCAAAAGATGCCAGGCTATATAAAGCTGCTTTGAATTATTATAGCACAAATTCAAGGTTATAAAACAATTTAGTTTCCTAATTTCGTATCTTTTGATTGTTTAACTTAGAAGCTTAACTTCTGAATTGCATAGGATAACTTTTAGATTACCTGATTACAGTTATGTGGTAAAAATCTTTACTTCTAGCTGTAAAAACCTGAGGGTTTTTCTTTTCACATAAGTTATCTTTTTCCGAAAGCTACACAGGTTGTTCAGAACCCTGGTTGAGTCACCAAAATTATTGTGTGGTAGCTGCTATTTCATTCTGTACATTTTATAACCATTTTAGGAACCTATCAACTGCAGAACTGGAAAAAGATGCAAAAGTGACCACATGCTCGACCCCATCATTTTCTTGGCACTTCTGGAATATTAGTCATATTGGCAGGTGATTTTTGTTCAATGTCTAGCAGAGAAATAGCATATTTCAATTTCTTTTCTCTTTCACTTCTAATAAAGGAACTTCAGGCTTCTGAACCTTTACCTTTGCAGAGTGTTTTTAAGCTTATGGCTGAAGTCCCCTTTACATCTGGAACAATTTAATCCTTAGCACACTGTTAACTTTCTCCACATAACAATAATGTAATTATTTTAATTAACAAAGGATCAAAAAATTTCTTTAGTTAACCTGTGTTGCTGTCTTTCCAAAATCTACTGCTCAGCCCCTCCAGGAGTGAGAATAAACTTGAAAAAAGAGATACTGACAGGTTATGCTGGACCGTTTCTTTCTTTCTTTAGCTGTATATCAATACAAAAAGGGTTAGTGGCACAGACGACTATTTTTTTGTTGTCGTTGTTGCTTTTTTTGGGGTTTTTTTTTTGTTTTTTTTTGTTTGTTTGATTTGGGGTTTTTTTAATTATTATTTCAGGATAATCTTTTTTAAATGATCTGTGAACAACTTCTGGATCCTCAATATGCCAGAAGGTTTCTGGGAAATGACAAAGAAGTCACACATTTACACTCAGGAAGCAAGCAAGTCAACAACCACAATGATGCAAAGAAGTAAATACATGCTCAAAATTTAACTTAATTTTTAGCTGTAAAAGAAAAAAAGTGACAACTCTGCAAAATAGGTTACTTGGGGATTTCTGGAAAGGTTAGTCTATTGCTCAAACAAAATAGTTTAAAAACCCTGCTCTGCAATGCACTGAAGATTAGAAGAAATTACCATTCATTCAGACATTTTTCTAGACCGACTCACAGAAACCGTTGAAGACATTTATTTACCTTTCAAAAGTTCTTCATTTTCCCTTGCAAAGCTGTCATCTCTGAATTTTCACAAGTCATCTGCAGGGTTCTCTGAATTTTGCAGTAATACTTAAGTTTTCCAAAAGATCTGTGAGTTATCTATTTTTGTGCTAGTACATTTTTTTTAATCTACTTACAGAGAACTTTGATGAAATGTTTTCACTAGGTAAAGAAAAACTCAGCTTTTCTGTTCTATGTTGTCCTTTAATTTTCCAATGGTTCTGACTACACCCATTAAAAACTGGATGAATGGTGAAAATGACTTGTTAAATTATTGGCCTGAGGTCTAGATGTGTGATTTTTCTCTCATTTTTATGTTTTTTCCTGGAACTCCAGTTGTTTTCTGGTTTTCAGTTTCCAAGATTTAACATAATTTCCATGTTTTTCTGTATTTTAATTTAGATTTTCTTTTATTCTGGTCAAAGCAGGAAACTTATTCTATTGGTTACAACATAATAAAACAAAAAAAAGTTCTAAATATAAATCATCAGTTCTCAGCCCCAGACATGTTATAAAAGTTTAATGCTGATGCTCAATATTTCTGTGCATAACAAATATTTCCAGACAGTGCTGTCCTTCCTCCCCTGTCTTCCTAAGGAAACATATAATGTTCTTTGACCAGAAAACTAATGCCATCCTCTCAAAGTCTTCTTTTAAAAATATTGGCTGTCAAAACCCCTCCGTTTCTAAAATAAGTGGTTTTCAAACTATAGCCTAGGGTCCCTGGGGAAATCCCCTGCACCACAAGTGATCTACAGAAGGTAACTAATAAAAATATGTTTACTGGAAGCTTACATTCACTAACCTGAGAGCTGCTTCCTCAGTGGAAAGATATCTAAGATGTGCTTCTTGCAAACAAAATCTGTATCTAGGCAACCTAAATTGTTTGTAGATGAACTTAGAGGACAAAACACATTTATTATTTATTTTACAATATATTCATGTGAGTATCCTTATATAAAGTACATTAGCAAGGAAACACAGAACACATAAACACACTGTGAATGAAGACTACAGTGAACTTTTGTTTCAGAGTGGATTGAGCCTTACTGGTCAATAGTCATAAGGCTAATCTATGGAGACAATGAATTCACAGACAGCCTTTGCAGAATACCTTGCCTAACTAAGTGCAAAGCTTAAGGTCATTTGACCAATATCTAGTTACATGTAAATAAAAAGTTTGGATCTCAAAGAGAGAATCCATATCCAGGAATGAATCTGCATATGGGCTCATAAATTAAAGCCACATAACAAAAATTGTAAATTATAAAAAGAAAATTATTCCCATTTTGTAGCCAGTACTACAAAGAAGTTCACTGTACCCTCTGTGTTTCAGTAGTTACAATGCCTAAAAAAGTTCATCTGAGTGCCTCCAGAAACTCAGTGTTAAAAACTGACTGAATCTTAGTCACAGATGACTTAACATTTGTCATCCCTTGGCATGAATCTGTTACCACAGAGACAATCAATTTGCCTGAATCAATGCAGTCTGAACAATGGAGTAAATGGAAAACTCTTCACAGCAAGAAATATTCAATTTCATTCCTGAGCGAAGACAACTCAGATTGTCTATTCTGTCTGCCAAGCAAGACAATTCCATTGTTCAGGACTTAACAGGCATTGTGGCAAAGGACATGAAAACTCTTTTTATTTCCAGCAATGCTGAGGCATAGCACTCTGAATCATAAATCTCAATAACTATTTTACATTAGGTCTTGTCAAACTCGGAACATAATATTTGCCATCATGGCTTGGTCACATCTCTTCACTCCCATTGTCAGTAACCAAGTATCCATCTTTTGATATTTCTGTACAAAGCAGCTACAAGAACAGAGAGTAAGGTATTAATAATGTTGAATAAAAAATAATATTTTCTTTATAATCACTTGGGAATCTTAGGGATTCTTTCTCAACAACAATAACATCCCTGCTTTCATCCTCTTTCCCCTTGTAATTTTGTCCCTTCACCTGTTTCCAAAAGAAACTGCAGTTAGATAAGCCACTACTTGCTCCATCCTTAAACACAATTATGCCACAATATTACCTATGAGTAAAAGAAAATACATATCAATAAGCAAGGACTGCAATTTTTTCTTAATAAGTATGAGTTTCACTATTTATAAAATACATGGCAGTCACCCTTCTATTTTAAATAAATCAAAGTTTTAAACTCTATAACTATCACTCTTCAACACCAAACAATTTTCAGTTACAGTCAATGGATGAAATAATATTGGAGTATTAAAAAAATTGGTGTGAAAACCCTTTTGGGTTATGTTTTTAGATTTTGCAAAAGGATTTACATGCTGAAAACATACTTTTCTTTTTCTTTTTTGGAAAGCACTATGCTTTCCTTAGGTATGTAAGTGTAACACTTAAACTTCATTCCACAGGTTTTGTTCAGTTTGCCTTATTTTTGAAGGCAGAATTTCCCCTGCAAAGGTGACTACAAGGCTAAAATGATTACACAAGTGTCTGAAATATATTTTGGTGGCTTGAATTTTTTGAAAGATACTACGGTGATCCTAATAGAGTTTACTAATGTAAGCTACAATATTCAGAATAGTTATTAAAAGCCTAAAGTACTGAAAGACATGAACTTTACCAGGGCAACATTTTTGTGGGGAGTAAATCTTTTACTTTTGAAAAATAAATATTTCTTTAATCACATATTACAGACATTTTAACCGCAGATTTCTGAACAGCACATCTGTTCCTGCATCCGCAGTGACGCATCATGTGGTGACATGTCCCATCTATTTATGTCAATTAGGCCACTTTACATCAGTAAAACACCATGCTTGAGAGAAAAGGGAATTCTTATAATAAAGATGAATATATACATAACTGGGAATATGCATGTTTATGTGCATTTTCCAAAAAGAAAAAAGAAAGCTCCAGTTCTGATCCAGTTCTGATTTCAGTGGCAGTTTTGGCCTGTCAGGCTCAGGATGTGGACTCATGGAGGAAAAAATATCTGTATGTGGTATGAATGCAAGAGACTTTATTTTTTAATGGAAGTGCAGCAAGTAAAATATCCACATATGGAAGGGTATTGATGTCTTCCTGTCTACATTTAATACTACTGTCCCATTATATGTCTGATTTTGATATCCAAACTCTTCTAATTTTTCTAAGGAACAGCAGTTTCTGAGATGATTTTAAATGTGATCTGCAGTTAGTTGTTTCCTATTCGCGATACTGGATTTTTAGGTGTCTGGTATTTCTGATTTCTTAGAATGTTTTCAAACAGTTTCTGGCTCAAAACCAAGAACCTTGGCCTAAAAATATCAAATTCTTTTGAGTTCAGTCAGTAGTATTGACTCTTAGTAAAATTGGAAAGTTTTTAACAATGTGATGGCTTGCTCACTGAAAGTCAGACAATACAGAAAAGATAAATTAAAGTCGGCTAAGCCTGTATAATATTAACTATGCACAGCTCAAAATGAAAAATCAATTACACAGATATAAATTAGGTAAGAAATTTCTCAACCTATAAATGAGTGATCAAGAAAAGAGAAAAATGTTTACAGCCTCTTAAAAATTCACCATTCAGTGTTTTATACATGGCTTAAAAAAAACTTGAAGTGTTTTTTTTCAGACAGACATGGCAGAGTAGCCCAAAAGTGAAGTAGCAAGAGGCTAATACATGTTGTAATTCTCCTTCCAAACTCAAAAACTTTATCATACTTAGAAGTGAAAGACTGTTTAAAGCTTTCTTATAAAATGACATATCTATGTGAAGACAATCTAGCTGTATAAAAATGTAATAAAACAAAACTTCTGCACATTTGAGATTAAGCTTGGGAACATCTGCTTACTTTTCTACTTGCTTTGTTTATGCATAATGACCTTACTGCAAACACACCTAGCTCTTGCAGAAATCATGAGCAAATTTTGCAAATATACATAAATTAATTTAAGAACATAAATTCTGCCCTGTATGACCCTAAAAATAATCAAAAATATTTTGAGTTTACATCAAAGCTTGCCAGCATAAACAAAATTGGCATTGGCAAATTCCCTCTCTTCTATTCCATGGACTTCACTCTCCAAAGAATGGTTCCTTTTGACACTCATTTACTTCATTGCAAAATGTCCACAAAACACGACTTTTCTGATAGCAATGTGCAGGTACTTTGTGCAAAGCAGATACGAGGTTACTTGGATTATGTTAGGAATGCATTTCCAGATATGCAACCTTTTTCTTCCTAAAGTATAAATTAATTTGTTAAAGTGAAACATGAAATTTTATGGTATTGTACTCTTGAGAAGGAGCA
This sequence comes from Entomyzon cyanotis, assembly GCA_024500445.1. Lineage (NCBI taxonomy): Eukaryota > Metazoa > Chordata > Aves > Passeriformes > Meliphagidae > Entomyzon > Entomyzon cyanotis. The sequence goes on from JAKEPQ010001005.1 coordinate 15,774,427, forward strand.
ACACATTAAGTTCAAATTCAAGCTTAACTAAGCCGTTCAGTTTTAACTTACCTGTAAGTCAGCAACTAGTGCTGTATTTCAAGCATCTCAAGTTTTTCTCAATTTTTGTCACAAACAATTTGACAGATTTCAAAAGAAAATCTTCTACTGTCATGTCCTAACTTCTCAAGCTGCCTTTTTAATACTCTATTATTTTCAAAATTTTAACCAAATGTAAAGTTGGCCTTTGTAATTTCACAGGCAGTAAGAAAAGATTCATTTCCAGACATAAACACAAGGATCTGTAGTGTACCATAAAAGAGGTGAAAGTTAAATTTTCACTTTGGTATTTGAAGATTTTACATCTATGCTACAACTGGGTCCCAGTTATTTCTGCTTTTACAAAAAAATCCTCAAGCTTTGCTTAATATTCTTCAGCATTTGCTTCTTTCCTCTACAAGCTATGTTCAATGAAGCCAGGTGAGTTAGCAGTGGCTTATCTGAATATATCAATGGATTTTGAAAGATCTATTTTCTAAAGAATGATCTAACCCATATCAAAACTTGTAACATGTATTTTTTAAGGAGTACCAGAATTATTATCTTCGGTGAAGAAATTACGTTTATCAAAGGCACTTCATTTATATAGCACAGTCATTGAATGCACAGGCCTGTGTGGCAACAATGAATGCAGCTGACCTGTCATCTGCCAGGGAGAGACTCTCCCATTTTGGGATATTCTGAACAATATCTAGAATAGCAAACACAGAAAGCAATTGTTGTGTAGAAAGAAGCATTCTTCCAGAAACTGAGACTCAACAAGTCCTACAAAGTGAAAATTTGATCTAAAAAATAATGAGTATTACATGTGTAGAGCATGAGCATGGATGTAAACAACTCATCACAATAAATTTATTGCTAGTTTACTATCAAACTAGCAGAATATATTCAGAATAATTCCAGCAGTTGTCTGCTCTGGGTGTGGTCTATTTTTCATTAGGGACATAGATGATGAAATAGAGAGCATATTTGTTCAATTTACAAAAAATACCATGCAGAGACAACCCACAAGCATTTGGCAAGGCAGGATTTGAATTCAAAGTCGTCTCAACAGAAGTGGATTTAAAAAAAAACCAGAATTCAGTTCAATGAGAGAACCAATGCTACCTCTATGCTGGAATAATCAGAAGAATAAACATACAGTGAGAAACAACTAGCTAGTCAGTGACCAGGAAGAGGTTTCACTAAATGTGAGACCTCAGGATTATACCTATTGTGATAAAGTTATTATTAAAATATCAATAAAATGAAATAATGTTTTTTAGAAATTTAATCAGCTTCACTAAACTTAAGATGTAGTCACCAGAGAGAAGAGCCTCAGAGTGGAGTTCAGTTAGCAGCACCAGCGGAAAAGTTCTAGGAGAAGGGTAAGGTGTCTGAAAAATACAGTACATTGACAAAAATACAGCTAAAGAGCAAAAGGCATAGGGGAGACATAAGAAATATCTCCAAATAAAAATATGGCCACCATAGAAAGAAAAGACATTACTTATTTTCCATGTTAATTGGTAATAAAATAGATAGATATATAATCTGTATTATAATAGATATTATTTAACAGATGACATAAGACAGCACCAAAAAAAAAAACCAAACTACCAAAGAAAGACATGAGAAGATTGAGCACAAGACAAAACCAGTTCAGGGATATTGCAATACCTCCATCAGAAAATAATGTTTACTTGGATAATCTATCCTGCTTTAGGAATGGATTATGGACTAGACAAGGACTCATGCCATAGTGAGAGCGTTCTGTCCATTTTCAAAATATTGCTGAATATCCCCAATATCCTCAAAATTCCTGAAATCTTGTGATTAATGTTATATTGCAAATATTGTATTCATAATGGTGGAAATAATCATTAAAACCAATCTCACAGCAACTTCCTCATTGTGGGCCAAAATCTAGCAGTAATATCTTTCAAGATTTTTAATGATAAAAAATCCACTCTGAATTTTAGTTTAACTAAGGCTGTTGGTGCATTTACTGCACAAGCAGAAGATCGTTAGAGGGATCACTAGTAACTCCCTACCATAATCACAGTACAGTTTCAGAAAAAAAAGTACACTGTGTAGAATTAATTTCCTCAAACCCTCAATGGTTCCATCTGAGCCTGACTGTGCAGCAGTCAGCATCAGAATTCTATTTTCTACCTAGATCAGGTACATTTAAGACAGAAAGGGATTACATTGCAATTCCTCAACTGTTTTGAAAAGTCTAAATCAAATAACCACTGTATTTGGAAATGGACACCAACAAGCAGGATAATATAGACCAAAGCTGGAAAAAAGACGTACTGATGATTGGAAATGCATCATGTAAACAAGAGTGAATGGACTCACTATAGTTAAAGACACAGAAATTAAATGTTTTTATCAAAATGTGTCAATATTTACATGGTTTCAAAGACAGAAGAAATACACCCTCGATACTGCTTTTTCTTTATAATATTGTTTTTTCCATTTTTTCTTCACTAATGTTCAGAACTATAAGCAGGTTAGCATGTTTTCACTGTCTCTCTTCAAATATTTGTGTCACCAAACTGTAAATCCATAGCTAAAATATTTTTAGCCCCACCTATAATTTAATAAATCTTCTCATACACACAGTTTTTGAGAAAACTGTGAAGAGAAACATGCACTGAAAATGTCCTGTATCTGTGTTTTCAATTACTATTTATTAAATTTTTGCTAAACCTTACTAATGTTTAATACAAGTTGCCATAAAAAAAGTTGTAAATCTAGGTATTTTTCCATTACTGTTTGATATTTTATAGCTTTCAGAATCCCACTTATTTTTTATATGGAAGTTGCATTCACAGTAGTCTATGGTCGTGCAATTAAAGTATTTTATCTAACCACAGTGGCTAAGCAGTCAAACCCAGATTTGTTTAGCAAATGGATCAAAAACTCTAGGGGATGTGGCGTGCTATTGAGGCAAGCTAAGAAATGTTGGTTGGACATATAGTAAATATTTAAACCACAAAAACTGAATGGGTTAAATGATTTTCCTTTCAGGACTGTTTTTGCTGCTAAACTGAAAGGTGAAAATAAAAACCAGCAATAACAACAGTCAGGAATCTTATTCAGTGCCACTCAAATAATCCCCCTAAGGAAGATCATCTTCTGTATGTTGTTACCACATTGTCCTGAGCAACCAAGTACCACTTGGATAAAGAGCTTCCCAATAATTCCCCCAAAATCACTGCATTTATAAACCTTTTTAAAGAAACCAAGGCTATGAAAGAAAAATAATTTAATCAATAATCTTTCAGAAGATTCTAGATAATGAAATAAACTAGGAAACCCCTGACTATATTTTTAGCTTGTTTGGTTGTTTTCATTAATTGTACACAATTAGAAAACTTTTACCATTACAACTTAAATTATATTTAGTTAATTTCTGTGGCTCCTACTGACCTTGAAAATGAAAGTGCACTCAAGGAAAGATCATTTCTCAATGGAGACAGCTCTGCCTAAGCCATAGTTAATCACAGGCTCCACTGAGGCACATATAGACCCCAAAAGGCATTAAACTCTCAAAAAAATATTGTCCATTTAATTTCTTTGCACAACTAGCAACTGTTGTTATCATGCTTTTGACCAAAACCAGTGAACAAGTATATGTAATAAAAGACATCCTAGGAATGAAGTACAGGTTAATAAAACATTATCTTAATTAATCTTAATTTTTTCTAATGGGGCACTAAAATTTTGCTTTATTTTTGGTGTCATTTTACATGATGAATAATTTAAGGTTCAAATTTCTTCTCTCAATCTTGCAGGATTTTTAATTATTGTAAAAAGCCCATAAAAATTAGGCAGAATATTTTCCAGAGAAAATTATTATTTATCATCCATCAGCTGACAAACTCATCAAGAAGCATTTTCTGAGAAGCTTGCAGTATATAATATCTTGGGGATAGTCCACATTATGTGCATGATCATGAAAAAGTAATCAGACAGAAATCACATCTTTTCATATTACAGTTGCCAAAGCAGATGTAACTAATCCAAGGTAAGTCAGAGATGCATCAGGACCTCTAATTTTAAATAAGTCATCATCTTGGTTATACATAGCACTTTATATCTCTATAAACTGTACCTTTTATTTATCTCACATATCTGCATAATGTGCTAATTTAACATTGCTGTGGGAGCCATAATTTGGTTGATGAGTTTCTGACTTGTGCTGTTAAGTTCTCAACAAGTCTCATGACTAATGTTGCATTAACATATTATTTGCACAAAATTCCTTTGCTCTTAAAAACTGTGGCAATTCCACACAAAATGGAAAAGCATTCGGTGCCTTTTTGAGTGTGTGTAATATTAAAATGTTAAAAAAGAGATAAATCCAGCAAGGGAAAAAAACACCCAAACAACTTGTTTGATTGCAAATTGATATAAATGCATGGAGTAATTTGTTTCAATGTGCAATGTGAGATTCAAATATGATAATATGCATTCACATGACATTCTGCTCAATGCTTTCTGAAATGGCTACACACTGAAATAAACATGAATTTCAACCTAGAGAATAACCTTTCCAGAAAGTTATAAGACCTTGAAGATTGCTGTTTGGAAAGAATATGACTTCTGAGCCGTAGAAGTAGACTAGTTCATCTAAAGTTTCTGAGTTTTGTTCAGATCAGTCAAGAGCTACAAGGAAAGAACTTATTTTGACTGCTTTTTAAACAAGAAATTATTTAAGTTTTTTATACTGAGGAAATTAATGAAATAAGCAAACAAAAATTACAAAATTCAAAACCAGGTTTTGGGTAATTATTTGAAATAGTTTTAGGGCTCAAGCAATTAAAGTTGCAAAAATATTTCAGAATCTTAAGTTTAGATCTGTGCCAATGCAGATCTCATACCTCAAATCTCTTTTACTGTGAGAAAGTTCCACACCAAAACATACTGGGGTCAGCTTGTTAGAGTCTTTCCATTTTTGCACACTTACCTGAATCTCTTCACAGAACTAGATTTCACTTCTTAACTGAGTACTGACACAAATGGGGATTCTGAATGCAACTGCTGTAAAGAAAGCAAGCATAAGCAGGACCACAGACTCCTCACATCATCATCATCATTATACTGTAGACTCCCCAGAAAATTACTTCCCCTTGCAGAATCCTAAGTAACTCAATCATAGCACTTTATGTTTCACACATGTCAGGTGTGGTGCTTTTACTCCCAGGGCTTTTGAAATAGTAATTTTTCAAATAATTTTCTCCTAGTTTCATCACTGTTAAATGCTAGATGAGCCTTATGGATTTCTCAGTACAAAGTTCCAAACTTCTATATTGATAAAACAAATGTAAAGAGAGTTTCACGGTGGGGGAAGAAAGAAAATTGAAAAGGCATTCTATACGATCCTGAAAACTTCTTCAGGTCTTATCAAACCTAGTAGAATATATGATGAACAATTTAACTCAGTAAACAAAGCTGTTCTAAAGGCTTCATGCTTTCATTTTTGTTTCAGTAGATGGTCTCTGAAGCAGGAACACTTTTTTGAAAGCCTGCAGGAGACAAATTCATTAATGTTCTTTGTGGCAAAGTATCTTAAACCTAAAGGTTATGTTGAAGTTTGTGTTTTAAAACCCATGCTTACATGGATTTAAAAATGAAAGGTATTTATGCCCTTGCTTAAAGGGCAAGTATGTGCATAAAGGCTGCTGAATGATAATTTTATGATTGCTCATTGTCTAGAATAATTGCTCTTTCAGAGCACAAGATTCTTATGTAACTCCCATTTGCTTCAGTGGGAGCCTTTATTAGCTTCAAGGAAAATTGGCAAGACTTTGTTATTTGCATGCAGAGTTAGATGCTACCACTTCCCTCATCACTTGACACTCAATGTATGCTGGAAGAGTGTTCTTAATGAGGAGAGGAGGTAATGTGGAGGGGGGTTGGGGGAGAAGGGGCAAAACCCCATTAGTTTCCCTATTAAATCCATGCTTGGAATTTTATGAAAGGACTCAAAGAAACTGTAATGCAATAGTATCCGGTCCTCACAGCTATTTGCTCAACAGCCAGTGACAAGTTCAGATGATGTAGTGCTTCTAGCACGTACATTGTTACTTAAGTGAGTTGCTAATTAATACCATGCTGAAAGAGCTTTGGTTGGGTGTCAAGCTACTCAGAGCTGGTCTCTGCAGCTTGGGGAATGTTTCTGTTTCAGCTCCCTCTGCTCTCACTGTGCACAGTCCTCTCTAAGCAAGTATTTTTTTCTTTTTCAGAGTTGTGTTGTTTCGGTTCCCCCACCTCAATTGCCTCAAGGCCCTTAATTGCTACACACACAGCTCATTACAAATTCTGCTCCCAAGTGATTCTACCAAAATGAAATTTCTTGTGTGTCCTGGCAAATTGTCATTAATTTATTGACACCAGAAAATCATTCTGGCAGTAGTTTTCTAGGACAGTATTTGCACTGTAAGAAGAAATTTTAAATGGAAGGGAAAAGCCATTTGAGAATGATCCTCTCAAAATATCTGTGAGAAAACATGACCCACACATCATATGCTCTAGGGATGCATGTGACTTTTTTTTAACATGCAGCTGTTTTTCAATTCTTGGTGTGGAAAGCAGCTGTAGTGACAAACTCATATGCTAGGAATAAAATACATGTTCAGAGTCTGCAATGAGCTTGCTAGATAAATTAGAGAAGGCCTTCAACCTCAATGATGTTCAGAGGTCTAATACCTACACACAGTTCCTATTTCCAGCTGGAACAATAGAAGTTAAACACTTACCTAAGAAGCAGTCATGCAAATATTTTCTAGAAACTAGTCCTTAGCAGCTTCTTAAAGTAGTATTACTTAATTTCTTAGTGATGCTTCCTGATAGGCAGTGAATATTAACATTTTGAGGAATGGAACTGGAAATAGAATATATAATGCATATAAATAGGATGCCTTATTTCTTTCCAAAGAGAATTATTATTCTCTGAAGTGAGGTAAAACAAACTGTGATGCTCAGGCTTTTTATTTACAAACCACAGACAAGCATATTTATATCTTCCTGCTTTAGGTAGAAGATTTATAAACTTGAGCAAACATTTTTAAATAAAGACAGAACAATAAAGAACGGACATTGAATTACACACATACTTCTCATTGCTGAAGTCACTGACCAGAGTTAATATGAAATAAACCCTTATTAAAATGCATTCACAGAGTCAGAGCTGTCTCTGTCTGGGACTCTCTGCTCTCAGAGGTGCACAAACACATCAGCATCAGGGCCACGTTTCCATGCCAAGGCCTGGCACTACATCACAGGTTACAAAACAAAGCTTCCAGCAAATACACAAACTTTTTTCACAGATCAGCTCCAGACAGTAATACACCTAACTCACTCATTGAATTAATAATTAGATATGATCTATTTGTAATGCTGGAATTTCATTCAGGATGTCTGCCTTTTTTGGACTGTTCAAAGGAACTGACTAAAACTCTATCTGTTTCAGCTTAATTCCTATTCTCTTGCAAAATTACCTAGACCAGGGGCACATTTCAATTAATTACTAGGAATTGTAATATTTCATTATAACTACTTAAACATTATTGCAAACAATCCATCCATCCCATGTATTGGGAGAGAGATAATTGTCCCTAAAAGATGAGTGTAGGTTTGCTGAAAGCTAGCTTCTCAGAGAGTTATGAAATATTCCCTAATGCCAACTAGATTTTCTACTGGAAGTACTGTACAATACCCTGAATGCCATGCCTATAAAATGGTAGTAGAAAAGCTGCTTCATATAGTTAATCTATATAGTGAATTTATGGAGGCTATGAAGGTTAATCTAAGGCAATAAGATACAAGTACACAACCAAAATCCATATTTTGTTTATTGCATTTTTAGCTAAAATTTGTATTGTATGTTAATTCATGAGGAATAGAGTGTGAAGGGTGAAGCTGGGATTGATAGAAGCATTTTAGACATTCAAAATGCTTGAATGTCTTAAATGTTTACAAAGAGTAAGATTAAACTTATTTCAGTGAAAAATACTATCATTCACTAGGGGGCTTTTTGGCAATATTACTCCTAGGCTCTCTTCAGAGGGTCCTAAATGCTTTAGCAATAGGTCCAATCTTCAGAGAAATAGCTAAGTGGCAGAATATCTGAATTAAAATTAATATGTCATTGCATTGTGTCTTGACTAGGTTGCTGTCAGGATGATTTGTTAAATGCAGAATCAACAGGCATTCTGTAGAATTAATTCTTGGCAAAAGCTCCAGGTAAGTTAACAAACTTGTTATATATAACAATGACTTAATCAGTGAAAGAAAGCATAAGGAAGGGTTAGATGAAATTTTCTTATGTTCATGCTTTCAAAACTAGCAGATACCACATGGTAATATCAAGATACTCTTTTTCTGATATTAAAAAAAAAAAAAAAGTTCAGGTACTTAAAGCTAGAAACTTATCTTGTTATGCTTGTTTATGGCAGTTCAGAAATCCTAAAGCATCTCAAAGCTCCATACAGGTTTTTCATATGGAAGCTGGCAAAAGTACAGAATTCTCTTTAAGAATATTAATAGTTTTCAGTACAAATGGATAAATTTTTATCCCAAAATCCTCTAGGAAATGCCTGGTCCCTCCTCTCAGCAGCCATATAGATATGCTGATAAATTACAAGAATTTTCCTCCACGTCAATTCAATCCCTTTCATTTAATAACCTAAAACATCTAGAAGAAGGTGACATCAAGGTTGGACTTGATGATTTCAGAAAGTCTTTTCCAACCTAATTATTCTGAAATTGATTCTATGATAACATTAGATCATCCACAGTGAGCATCTAAATCTGATTTCAAAGACATGAGACACTAATGCAACATTTTCTTTAGTAAACTAAATATGGATCAGGTATAATTCTGTAGCACTGAGGGCATGCTGCAAAACTCAGCCTGAGTACAATTACTTTCCTATGTTTTCTAAATCGATATATCTTTCCTCAAAAAATACCTATTACCACCACTCATTGGGAATAACCTCTGGACAATGCTTTTCCCAATATTTTGACAAGACAGTATCTAAAAAGGTCCTATCAACTGTTATGAAGAGAAATGCTAGAGTCCATGACCTGGCCACAGAGCAGCTAAAACTATAAAAATAGTACAGTGTTTTAGTAATATATACCATTTGGTATATAATAAGCAGATTATACTTCTATAGGTTATATAGCATGTTACAGTAAAAATAGTGGTAGATTAGATATAGGAGTTATGGAAGACCCTCCACCTCCTCTTCAGGATGCCCAGGAAGCCCAAAATATCTGAAGTGTCACAAAAAGTTAATTACTACACTCCTTGGAAACAAGGCAGTAGGTGTGCACTTGGGGTGAACACCATCTCTTTTGTGGCTTTATTAAATATATTGATGAGTTCTCTATTGCTTGTAGGGGGACCTGGCACATATGCAGAAGTCCCCATATACACACCTAAGTTCATGTTAATTTAATTTAATTCAATACACAATTAGTATAAGGATTACTGGGTTTGTGCCTAAGACATCAGACATGAGGTCATCCTTCACAAAGGACAAACAGAATGATACAGAATCCAATTGCTGTTTCATGTCTTTCTTAATGAAAATAGTGAATGATCTGGTTTTTCCAACTCTTCAAATCCAGCTGGACAAGTCTGGGTATGAAGACGATCTGCAATCATTCAACACTAAAAATATTTTTCTCAAGAAAGCATCCATTTTTTTTTTTTCAAATATCATTGAGTTTCTAGCTTTGCCTTAGTTTCTAACTTCGGGATTTTTAAAAATTATATAGATATGCATACAAAATTAAATATAATGTATAATATATAATAATATATAATATGGCAGAAAGTTACGCTTATCTAGATGTGCTCCAATTCTTCTAATGAGGCAAATTATGCAGTATTTTCAGGGGTTATAAACTATCATAACTTCACTAAATTTTGCAATTTCTTTAACTTACAGAAGTGCTATGTTTGACCCTGTTTTCCTAAGTTGGAGGTGCTAAACACTTTAATCATAAGCACAAGATCCTTGGTGGCATAATACACCATGCCCATCTGAACCTGATGGAGTACACAGTTTTAGTCCAGCATTTTTGTGTAGTTAAATACTTTCACATACCTGGCAGGATAAAGTGACCAAGAAATTAAGCAGTAAAAGCCATTGATAGTGTGGTCTAAAAGGTGCAAGTTTTTACTATTGATGATTATTCCCTGAATGGGAATAGAATGATTAACAGAAGGCATGTAGTTATGTAGTGATAACAGCATACAGCTTGCATAAGACCTTTTGTGTAGTTGGCAGCACACAGTAAGATTATTGTTCATAATAGAGACATGGTGTCATAAATTAGAGGAGATCCTGAATGGAAAAATGCAGACAATGGGATAGACTGAAGCCACCGTATCAACTCAGTTTAGAAAGGAATTTGCCAGATGACTGAAGAAGACAAAGAGTGGTTTCAAATGGCACAACCATTTGGTCTCCCTGCATATATAGATGTGAAAAGCAAAGGCAGTCTGCAGTTGCTTTAAATCAGCTAGTTTCCAAACCCGATCAACTGAGAGAATAGTAAAAGTTCTAATTATTTCAAGCATCATCCAGACTATCTTTCCTTCTATCAATGAAGACCTTATTAAATAGAAGGATCAACAGACAATTTTTAAATGCTCTATTGTATGACAATGCTGCTGGATTCACTGATTAAGCCCTTTTCCATTTTACTGGCTTTTGATTCTACTATTACTTATGAAAAGGCTTCCATTAGATGTGCAAAAATAAGTAATAAAGAGTTATAAAGAGTTAAAAAAGGGTCCTATTTTGGTTTTAAAATTTAGGAAATAATACTGAAAATTTTAGACCTGAAACATAATAAATTCCCACCAGGCACTCTCTCAGAGTGCTTCCTTAAAAACTGACACCTCTGTTAGTGTGAAACTAAGTGCACAAGTCTAAGGCTTATATCTTAATATTCCTGAGTAATTCCAGATGGCATTATGTGCTTAGTCTTTGACAGTGGTATGACAGCTTCAGAAAGGTTTTGTTCCTGTCCTATCTGCCTCTCAAATCTGTCTGATTCCAGTTCCTTCCACCATGATTAGATGCAACTCACTTTTATGCCAGAAAAGCCTTTCTATGGGTCTGGGTATGAATAGAATATCTTTAATGAGACACATTTCAAAAAGATAGTGTTCTGGGGCAAGGGAGCTGGAAAAAATCTAATCAGTCACACTCTGGGCAGGGTGTAGAGCACTGTCTTATGGGACATGTCAAACACCTTTTCATGAAAAATGGGAGATTTTTCCAGGTAGTAAAACAAGCAGGAACATATTAGTATAGAGTAAGCCAAGATTTGCCAACATATGCTTCTGAAGAGGGGAAACATTTGGCAGATCACCCATTTGGGAAAATTTGTGCCTGAACTACTCTGCTGCTGGATAAAGAAAGGACGTGGGAGGAATCTCTGTCTCTCTCAATCAAGTACCTTTGCCACACCTGCTGTGGAACATTAAATAAGCAAATCCATTGAAAATAACCAGCTTCAGTGCTTTAACTCTATAGCAACAATGCCATCTAAGGTATTAAAAAAGAGAAAGAAGGTATTTTAGGCTTGAAAACACAAAAAACTTCTAAAATAATTAATTGGAAAAAATTATTTAAAAATTTTAACAAAACTCGCAAACATTATTAGATACATAGAAAGAATGAAATATATTTGCAGATAGATTAAATATATGAAAATGATGTCTTGAAAGGAAACCTTTCACTACCATGACACTTTGCTGGTCCTTGAAATTGCCGGGCAGGCAAAATGAAATTCAATCAAATGTGACTGGCAAGAGGTGTCAAGCCTCATAATAGCAGGTAAAACTAGCCAAGATTTGGAGAATTAGCATATTAGACTGGGAGTCAGGAAATGTAGTTCTAACTGCACCATTTTCCACCTGTGTCACACTGTAATATGAACAATTTGCTAATAATCTAATTTGCAGAACCTTTTTATTTCTCTTAATCGCAAAGTTGTCATTTCCCCCATCCCCCAAAGCTAGGTAGCATTACTGATATTCTCAGGTATGAGTATTAAAGCATACTTGCTAGATATTTTTAAAAGTATCACACGCAAAGTAGTATGTGGGAAATTTTGAGGAAATTCAGATTTAGGAACACCAGGCAATTATTCTTCTTTTTAATTTTTTTTCTTCTCTTTGCTTCCTATTGTGTCTTTCCACCCTAATCATAAACATAAAACCAAATTGAATCTAAAAAAAAAAAAAAAAAGCAAATTATTTAGGGTTTTAAATTTTTTTAAGTTATTGATTCTGTATTGTATGTTTCCTATAGATGATGAGCAGAACACAGACATTGTCTTCTGTCAGCTGAAATAAAGAAGAAATAATAAGAGGAAAAATATCCAAACAGTTTTTCTAAAGGAGGCTGTTAAAGCTATGGGCTAAGTGTATTAGAAAACATAGAAACATATAATCATAGAAACATATAATCATAGAATCTCAAACCAACTATGTAAAGATTAATAGGTTGCCATATGGGTAGCTGATTTCAACAGTTTAAATAGACATAGTAATTATTTCTCTAACCAGAGAAATAATTATGAGCATGATTACAAACATGGTATGAGAAGTATGGCTTGCTATACATATTGGTTTTGGCATTTTTCTTTAATTATTTTATGCCCATAATAATAAAAAACTATTTTAAGACAATTATAAGATAAAGCAGAACTTGTAAAAAAAGTTCATGATTTACTATGACTCTCTGCATTAATTCCCCACTACATGTATGTGGAGACAGTTCTAATACAAAAATTATCCCTAAACACTTTTTTTTAAATTGCAGTATTTTTTTATTACATGGTTCAAGCTATGAAGAGTTCGCTATATAAATATTCCTCACAAAAAGCTATTCAAGAATGAAATTTATTCCAATATCGTTATCCCTCTGCATAGAAAATATGCATGAGAGTGTAGATAGACAAAACAAATTGATTATTTAGATTTATGTCTATATTCGTCACTGTACCAAATTAGTATAAGACCAAAGAAATTCTTAACCCCAGCATATGAACGGATAATAGAAGGTAAGTGGCTTTGTAGATAAGGGTGAATTTCATGCACAAATCTAAATATAAATTGATCTTGCTACACAATCATTTAAAATGTGTAATAAATCATCTTAAGAGAATACAAAAAAGAAAACAACTGGAGTGTTTTAAGAATGGAACTTATCAGTCTTTACCAGCAATACAAAATAAGAGGCAGAGGGACTCTCCAAGGGAAGAGACTATAAAAATTTCGGAAACAGGCAAATGAAATGACATAAGCTAAATGATTCTTTCTTGTCTCCCATACAAAAATGAGAAAAAGTGTTCTGAAATAAAATCCTGGTTTAGCTCTGTTTTTTTGTTTCTCTAAAGGCATACAAACAGGCATGCAAGAAATCACTAGGTAAGGATTTATGCTGAGATGTATGCAGAGTTATAAACGTAAGTCTTACAGAGGGCACTTAAATAAAGAAGTCTTAAAAATATATTTCTTATAACTTTTCTTTCCTATGCTAGAGTCTGTTTAGTCATAGTCAAAGAAATATGCAATATGGTGTGAAAGACTGCTTTTGTAAAATTGTCCAGTGTCGGGCATTAAATCATTGTATTTTTTATACTTTAGCCACAGCACATGAAGAGGCAAAGTAGATTCATGAAGGGAGATTTTTATGAAAGTCCTTTAATTCCTCTTATGGAATGAATAAGATTTCAATGATGTTTGAGTATATATTTCATTATTATAAAAAGGGCAAGAGGAAAAGGCAAAGTTTCACAGTTTGACTGTCCTCTCCAATCAAACTATTCAATAACAGCAATGAAGTGAATTCTGTTAATACTGCTCATCTTTGTTCATGGGACAATAAAAGGACCACAGATGACTGCATTGCTTATTAAGTGCAGTAGTGCAATCAATACTGTCTTTATGCTTGGTGTCTAAACAATTGGGGTGAATTCCACCTATGAGCAACTTTGGCCTTTTTTACTAGCAATTATATTATTTTAATTATGAATTTTACAGATGAGCTAAATCCCATCTAGAATCTTCACCCAGAAAAACCAGCACTGCTGTGTCTTGCTCAGAATTTTTCTATTCCAGAGGTGGCATCCAGGTGTGTACTTGAAAAATATCTTTGATTTTACATCTACAATAAGCATAACACAATTTAAAGCATAGATGCCACAGAGCTTAATTTAGAAACTGCTGCTTTTATTAAATTTAGCTACTTTTCCCCAGCAGCTTTACATCAATATTGACTTCAAAGTGCTAGTAGCTTTCATTAAATTGAATTATTTTCTCCTGTAATTTGAAAAGTAATGAGGCAGCTACTAAATGAAGCTGTTGACAAGACAAGAACAGAGGTTATTAAAAATTACATGGCAAAGTGTGAGTCATAAACAATGATGGTTAGTGTTCAAGGGTGGTTTCTGAATAAAATTGCACAAAACAAGTAATTCTTCTAAGTCATCTTAGCGCATCTAAGAACCATGAATTCTACCTGATTAATTATTTTATTTCTGTTCTGTTTCAAACAGGTTCTATAGAGATGCCTTACTCATTGTATCCGAGTATCTTCCAGTTGCGTATTAAATAATTCAATTAGTATCTGCTGTGTTTAACTTCTGGTTTGTGTCATTTGTTCCTTTATTAAATGTTGGACTTGATGATCTTGCACAAACCTGATGGATTCTACAGTTGTGTGATTCTCCCCAGAGAGAGAAGTGGAGTTTGTTACAGCAGCAGTTTTTGTTTCAGTGTGTTTTGGAAGTGCCTCTCCCTTACAGACAAACATGTAAATACAATGTTCTCTAAAACTGATTAAAACCACTGCAACCAGCATAGGAAGAGGATGAGTAAAATGCACCTACTGCATTCTTTACACGTAGCAGCATTCACAATAACTGGAGTCACCCAAATCCTAAAGCCTTTATACCTGAAATTTATTTTATTGGATTCTGTAATACTTTGCTAAGCTGCAGAAATGGGAAACTGAGTCCTGTTTTACCAGGTTACAAAGGATTGCCCACTCAAGTAGAAATAATCTGAGCACACCCTCTGATCTTGAGCTTTACTTCTGCCTTGCTTTTTGGTTGGTAATTTCATGCAGAAATTTACTTTATCTTTGCAAGTGGTCATTTGATTGTAGTATAGCAATCCAATATGATGGAGCTTTTTACCAGTAGCTCATGATCAATTAAATCAAATGGACAAATTCCCCATTGGTGCTCTTTGGATGTCTCCCTTTGCAAATGATGCAGATAACAGGTTTGATTTCCTGTGATCTGTTATGGTTTCAAGACCAAATGTCTATATCAAATTTTTGCCAGCAAGGATGTTTCTGTCAGTCCCAAGTTCTATTTCACACCATATATTAATAAGGAGAAAATTGCTGGAAAAGCAGATGTACACATGGGAAGCAGGGCATTCTAGATAGCACTTAGGTGGGATGGTTTCATCAGGGGTTGCATTTTCAGTGCACCAGTAATACACTTCAGAGTATATAGAAAGACACCAGGTGGAAATATAAGGCAAATTCACACCAAAAATAACCCTTCTCTGCACTCTGTCACTAATATGGGTATGCCCTTTGTGCACATTCCTTTTATAAAAGCCTAATTTATCATAATACATTGTCTAAACAATTCATTCTGTTTCTGGAGAGCCAGCATTCTTCTACAATCAACTCTTATATTTAAGTGTGGAAAAGAAATTTTAGAGATTAAGAGTAAATATTTGTCATTTTTGCATGGACAGAAAATATATGGATTGTGGTCAACAACTACTGTCTCCTGGACAGAAATTTTGCTTTTGTGACATTCCAGTGCCTACTATTTGTGGCCAATAAGCACTAATGTGAATGTGCCTCACAAGAAGCAGTGCAAGAGCAGCTGTGGCCTGAGCTAGTTTTGTTGCCCAATAACCTTAGTGCAACACATCACCTCTCCTCTCCTGAGTGATCAACATAACTGATGGAGCCCAAAGTCATGGACTAAAAAAAAAAACCATCAGTGGACATTTATGGACATTTTACAGACATTCCACAATGGTCCATCAACTAAAGCAATGACCTGTGTGTATACACCAAAAAATGGGAAGTGGGATGGTGATTAATAAGGATGTATTGGATAGCAGGGGACCTGAGCATCGTATAAATAATTTGGGATAAGGGATGGAAAATGTACTGGTTTTGGCTGGGAAACAGTTAAATTTTTTTCACATTTTGGGCTTGCATTTTGGATTTGTGATGAAAAGAGTGCTGACAACAGAGTGATGTTTTAGTCACTGCTGAACAGTTCTAACACAGTATCAAGGCTTTTTCTGCTTCTTAGTCTGCCCCTCTGTAAGTGAGCTGGGCTTGCACAGAAAGCTGGGAAAGACAACCAGTGGAATAGCTGACCAAAGGTATAGTCCATGTCATATGACATCACACTGAGCAATAAAGTCTGGAGGAAGAAGGAGTAAGCGGGGACATTCAGGCTTCTGGTGTTTGCCTTCCCAAGTCACTGTTACTCATGATGGAGCTCTGCTTTCCTGGAGATGGCTGAACACCTGCCTGCCCATGGGAAGTGGTGAATGAATTCCTTGTTTTGGTTTGCTTGCTTCTGTGGCTTTTGCTATCCTTCTTAGAATATCTTTATGTCAACCCTCAAGTCACTTTTGCTTTTCTGATTCTGTCTCCTTTTCCACTGGAGGGGAGTAACTGCCTATGTGGTGCTTTAGCTGCCTACTGGAGTTAAACTCAATATATGCAGAACAAACATAAATTACAGAAATCAAAGAAAAATACATGTTTATTTATATTTGCTTACTCGTTATTTGTGTTCATATAAAAATTTAAATTCACAAATCCCCAGTGCTCAACAGCAGTGAATGTTGAGTTAATCACTCTTTTCCCACGTATGGATTCAAATACCTCACTTCCAACATTTCCTTTAGAAAATGTAAATTCTATATCTTCCCTTAAGAGTTTAAATTGAGGTCAATGTCTTGCTCAAAAGCAAAGATCAGCTGGTGTTTTTCCATTAACTAGTGCTAACTAAAATCTCTAACAGAATCGACTCCCCACAAGTGCCCCCACCCCAAGAATTCACATTACTGTTTAAAGGCTCAATTTAGTAATGTGACTGCCACCTCAGACCACTCAAAAATATTTGAACTAAAGGCAGTAAATGCTGTACTATTAGCTAATGCTGAACACTTTGTCTGTTAAACAAGAAACCTGTTCATGACTTCTAAATAAACTTATATCACAAAAGGGTCTTACTAGCAGGTATTGCATACTTGGCATTTGTCACTAAAAGTTCTCTGAAACAGGCACTGAGCACAGTAGTCAGTAAGTATGCTTTTTATTTGCTAGGCTGAGAGGAGACTTGCAAATGAAAAATGGTTCTTAATTACGTGTTTCATGGGTGATAGCCAACCCTACTAAAACAAAATGAATGTATATGACGATATTATTGACTCTTCTTTCCAAAAGCTCATGTTAAATGCTTAATGTTCAGCCCCATGTCTGTAAAGGGCTGTGGACCTGAGAGGAATTTCAATGATTTTTCCATAGCTGGCTTGTTCAGAAGTGGAAAGCAATAGAGCTGAAGTCAACTGGATGCCTGCTAAATGCACACTCTCCAACCTTAGATCTATATAGGGATAAACCACCAAAGAGGGGGAAAGAAAAACTAGTAGTAAAGTGTCTACTCTGCCTCCCAGTTACGTCACCACATCAGTGTAATCTGCTAGTTCATTTTATTTATTTACTGCATTTTCTTCACTATTAGAGGGGGTTTTAATGACCAGAACATAATTTTTTTTTAGCAACTTTACTAAGAGAAAGTTTACATTTAGCGAGAACTTAAGCATTTAAAAAACTCCACCTCTTCTGCTAGCTGAACATGACATTGACATTAGCTGGTTTTCCTGAAGAAGGGCCTAGTTGAGTACTTAACATTTGTACATTCCAATAAGTAATTGCATCTCTCATGGCATAATGCATTCTGCAAAACCTGACTCTGCCATATGTATCCTCCCTCTCCCTATTTTTTAATGTTATTAGTCATACGACGCTAGAGTATAGATAGAATGAAGAAGAGAGACAGGAAGTGTAGCTTTATATATGGAACAATTTTCTTAGTCTTTCATGAAGTACAAGAAGATAGTAGAAGGTAAATATTAATAACATACTTGGTTAAGTTTCAGAACAAAAAGACTTTTCAAGGGATTTTGTTGGAAAATGACATCATGCAGAAGTTGTAGCGGATAGAATGGGAAAAGTCAGTCTCTAAAAGCAAAGCACTTATTTTTACTGAGTAATCTTTATTAAGAAATTCCTAGTGTCAGAAAAAAATTTAATTCGGTTTTAGAGCTAATGCGTTTTGAAACTGCTGCAGCCACAAATCAGCTTGTTGCCTTTTTGTGGTCCTCCATCTTACCACAGTCTTTATGGAACAGCTGAGATCCTTTTTCAGACAGCTTCAAGCTCATTGCACCTGTGGTCTGGCCATAGAGGACAAAAGCTGGCATGGCGCAAGAAGCTCTGCAGCCCCACTGTTGCTATAAATGGGACTGGTGAACACCAGGGACAGCCTTTCGACCAACCACCTGTGTATGACACCTTTTCAAACTGGAGGAGTTATGCTCATATAAGGGAAGGTCTGTCTTCAAATGACACCTGATGGACATACCTGTTCCTGCCCAAGCTTCTTTAAAGGTATTGTTTTTAAAGTTGTTGAAGGTAATTTGAGTTATGCCAAATTCAGGAATCTCATTCTCAGATATGGGTGGGAGAACTACATTAACATATTAGTAATTCAGATACATCAAGATAACTGTTTTGTTGTGGCCCATAAAACTTTGCCCAGAAAAGTTCCAGCAGATGATTATTTTGATTTCAATAGCTTTTCTTCTTCAATAGCAAATAGTAGTTTATACAGGAACTGTAGACTTCTTTTTCTTCTGCGTCAGATTTAAGAGGTTTAAAGAGATTATTATAAAGACAAGCATACATTTTCCCCCCCTCAAATTATTAGAGATTCACCTTACTACATTGACAAACGATTTTGTCTTCATTGAAATTTGCCTATTTGCTTTTACCTCCCATGTTAATATGTCTGGTTTTGCTGTGCAGTCAAAATTTGTAGTTCTGATTTTATTTTTACTGAGCCTGGCAACAACAAAATCAAAATTATACTGAATGGCTTGTACATTCAAATAAAAAAGAAATACTGCCTGTGGGAATAGAAATAAACATATGCAATTTAAACTACCCCTTCAGGACCCTCACAATATTGAGGATGTTAAACAATAATATGTGGACAAATGACTGTGTGAGTGATGACATTTTAGAAAAAGCAAATGTTGTCATGGGAGTATAGTCAGTAATGGAAAACAAAATAAGTAAATAATATTTCAAAATTGATCATGAGCTCCTACTTATTTGTCAAGCAGGACAATTTCGGGTTTAGCCCCTTGAAAGTGGTAGTGGAGCTGCATACATTGTTTTCCATTGTATGTCTGTGTTAAATGATGGAGCACTAGCACAGGTCATGGAGCCTCCATCCTTGAAAATATTCAAAAGCTGTCATGGTCCTGCACAACTGGCTCTAAATGGCCTTGCTTGAGCAGATGACCAGATTACCTCCAGAGATTCCTTCTGAACTCAGCCTTCTGTGATTCTGTGAAATGTGATGTTAATAGTGCTTATATGAATTGCAGTATTCCATCTACAAAGTTATTACTGAAATTTGAAAACCATCTCAGCAGATGATGGTATAATATTTTTCCAGTATTCTAACGGTTTGATTTCAAAGAAATAAATGCCAGGCCAATTGTTAGCACATTTTACTTACTGTCTGATTAGAAAATGGCTCTGTTTATGCATTCTGAAGGAATGCAACAATTGTCATACCTATTTTAATATAGAAATAATTCTGCCAGTCTATGAAAGATTATTTCCTTTTCTTCTCTTATTCACTTCCTTTAGCTAAATCTCAATATTTTCTGCATATTTACATACACACACACACACACACACACACACACACACACACACACACACAGGTTTGCTATTAGTTATAAAAATTGTACAAAGAAAAAAAAGGCTGATGGAAACAAGAAAAAAATATGACTATCACATTGTTTCATAATGTAGTTAAAATACGTTCAGGATTTAGTGTAGCTATTTTCCCAGAATTATGCACTAAAATGATTAGGTTTTCAAAATACCTCTGACCTTATTGGGTGCCTTCTATAAGGGAAAGGTTTTCCAAAGGACTAGGTGCATTAGGTATTGTTTTATTCTCTTTTTATGTACTTACCTTTTAGAAAATTTGTCCCTAAATGTACAGGTTATGTACTAACAAACAACCAAGAGTATTTATATGTGTATCTATTGAACAAAAATCCACCATTGTTACTTCATTCAGGTTCACTTAGGACACTTTGCATCATTAGGTTTTTTTCCCTTCTTAACAGAAAACAAGAGGTGCATGTATTTTGCCCTCTGAGTGTTCCTGAAGCAATGCTGAGGAGAGGTTTGGGTTCTGCAATGCCATACATATCCATAGGATGTAATCTATATTCCACCAAATAATCTCAGAGACTAAATCCACACAACTAATTTAAAGAGGTTCTTGTTCAGTCCCCCTAAATATTCACTAGATGCAGAGCAAAGAAGTCAGAGCATTCCCACGAGATCTGGCACATCTTGGGGCCAGGCAAAATATCATCTAGAACTGGCTCACCATGACACACCTGTAAAAACAAATACCTATTAGTTTGTATGACACTACTCTAAACACCTGGCTTTTTACATTACCCATTATTTTTACTGTGCTTAGGTTAAATTCTGGCTCTGAGTTCATCTTGCATAAATAGGTTGTGTGCTGGGGGCTCTGCAGGGGTTGCCAAAAGAGTTTTTCTCTCTCAGTCAAAGAAAATTAATGACAGTAAAATTACTTCATGGTGCAAGCTAGAGTTTCTGTCCCATCCATGCAGCAAATCCAATTCTCTCCTGTTTGTTTCCTGAAACCTTCATGTTGGAAGACATATGCTCCATTTTATAACCATGTATTTATAAAGCATTTATTTTGATAGCACTTCTTTTTTAAAAACACCATCAATTTAAAGAGAGTTTTGTTTTCTTTTTTGCATTACCATTTTGTGTTGTTAACCAGGAAATGAGCCTGGGAACAGGAAGTCTTGCATGCTCTGTTGTATAAGATTATGGAGGTGACAGACTATGAAACCAATTTAGATGTTCTCTTAAAAAGCTTTGCCAATGTTTATTTTCTGTTTGTATTTGAAGAACATATGTGTTGGTTTGAAAACAAACCAGTGGGAGATCACAAGTCCAGATTAAAAATAAGTGAAATAATACAAGGAAAAGCACTGACAAAGTCAGATACAACCTAACACCCTGTTAGGGTGGTGGTAGAAGTCCAACTGAAGTAGTCCAGTTGAAGCAGTGATCTTGTGAAGGTCTAGTTTCCAGCTGAAGATCCAGTAGTAGCTCTTGTCCTCTGGGAACCCAGTAGACAGGGCTAGCTCAGGCAGTTCCAAGGCCAGGTTATATCCAGGTGGGAACACCTGGCTCCTCCCTCCTGGGCAGAGCATCCCACAATGGGATGAGATAAATCCATGAGTCACACGGTGGGTCCCTGATGGCCCATTGCCTGTCATCCGGAGTGGGTCATTAGCAGGTGATAACAGCTAATGGCCCACAGCTGGTGGTAATAGAATACTTAAATACATCTATATTGCAACCTAGGACAACATAGCTTTAGAATTCTAAACTATACCATCAGCTCAAATAAATTAGAAAATTTTCCTTGTAGTCAAGATCAATGGCCTGATTGACACCAGCAGAAAATTTGGCTTGAGCTTTTAAAAATCGCTGTGAAAAAATGTTGGTGTTGTTTTTCATGACTAAGATTGTTTGCCAAAGTGGAAAATCAAGAAAAAGCTTCAGGGCTAGAAGAGCTTCAGCCATGCATCTCAAAGGCAGCTGGGACAATAGGCCATTACAGGCAGTTACTTCTTCCACATGACAGTAAAGTTAGCAGACTTTTTTTTTACTAAATCTGTGTCCTTTAAACCAATAAATCCTGTTTATTATGCCAGGGTATTTATGCTCTGTCAGCTGTGTCAAGCACAGAGGTTGTTGGAAAGCCAAAAGAGCTGTAACTTCATCTCCAAACTTGGCATACCAAGTTTCAGACCAGCCCACATAAGAGAAGGCAGGGAAGTTCAAGGCTTATCTTGGGCAGAAAGGCCTCTTGCAATGGGGCCATTCTCCTGTCTGTTTCACTCCCTTGGCTGAAGTAAATTGTACCTTGCTTGGAAGATCTTCCTGTGCCTTTGTGAACTATTCTTATTCACAGCAGTAGAGGGTAACAAGATTAGTAGGCTTGCTTTGCAAAAATGCTAGCATACAGGGGGTACACACAACTGGATCACAGGATAGCACCCCAAAAAGACATATGGGGATAAGACTGTTGAGAAAATGTGTGTGGTGGAGAGAAAGGAGCATGATCTGAGAAGACTAAGCCTCTTCATGGAATTATAAACAGTTGTCTGAAGTAATATGAGAGTCAGTCATTCTTCTTATGTGATAGAGAAGCAAAATATTTCGAACAATCTCTACACCTCTTTGTTACAACTTTTTGCCTCTGAAAAAATCTCTTATTGTTTTGAATGTTCTATAATTCATGCTACTTCCTCAAGTATTTCAAACCAAAGTGCTTCACTTCCTCTATTCCACATTGAGCTGTTCTGCTGAAATCAGACAAATAACATTTTTCTTAAATCAGTTCATTCATCACACTCAAATCTCTCTGCTTAGTTTATTGATATAACATAGAAAAAGCATTTGCTTTTTACAGAGTTTTTTCTTATCTCATGGTACTGCAACACTTCCCACTTTTACATTAAGTCTTGTGAGTTGTGCCTTTAGCTGATTCAAATAGGCATGAACACACTTACACAAGTTTTGCTTTAAGTTTGAGTATGTCTGCCAGTAACTACAAGACTGAGTAAGAGCCATCTGAAATAGCAAAACTGGACATCACTTTCAGCTGACTGTTCTATTTTGTAAAGGACCTGTTCTGAGGTGGGTATTTTGGGCTCCTGACTGTGGAAATTTGGAATACTCTTTAGGGCTAGATGAAGGTCACAGACATCCATCCAGCTTGAAGACTCATATGATGAGACTGAAAGGCTTTTTTTAATGGAAAATAATAGGAAAATATGACTGCACGTATATATATATAATATATATAGAACATTAAGAATAGTGTTTGCCACTGCCTGTAGACTGCCCTCACCAAAAGAATGAAAAGCATCAACTAATCCCTACTAATCCCTGCATTAAACTTCCTGATCCTGCAGCCACTGGTTGAGCAGATTAATTGCAGACTAGTAAGAAGCACTAGAGGCAAGGCATAAAGAAGATACTTTCAGTCAATAGATCAACATGGTCTCCCTTAAGACCCTTGCAGAGAAGCTTAATGAATTATGGCCTTGATGAGCAGAGAGTGAGGCAGATTAAATGCTGGGTGAATAGCGGCACCCAGAGAGTTGTGATTAGTGGCACAAAGTCTCATTGGAGACCAGCGTTCTCCAGGCATCTGTACTGGGTCCTGGCCTGCTTTACATTTTCATTAATGATCTGGATGAAGGGGGACAGCAAGTTTGCTGATGATACAAACTGGGAGGAGCGGCTGAAGTGCCAGGCCATACTTCATAGTCCTACAGCTAAAGTGGAACAACTCCGTGCACCAAATACGTACTGGGGGACACCCAGTTGGAAAGCAGCTTTGAAGAGAACATGGAGGCTCTGGTGGACACCAAGCTGAACATAAACCAGTAATGTGCCCTGGTGGCAAAGACAGCCAATGGTGTGGTCCTAGGCTGCATTAGGAGGAGAGCTGCCAGCAGATACAGGCAGGTGATCCTGCCCCTCTACTCAGCCCTGGAGAAGCCAGTCCTGGAGTCATGGGTCCAGTTCTGGGCTACGCATTATAGGAGAGACATGGACATATTAAAGAGAGTCCAACAAGAAGCCACACAGATGATTAAGACACTGGAGCTTCTCTCCAATTAGGAATGGCTGAGAGACCTAGGATTGTTCAGCCTGGAGAAGAGAATGCTCAGAAGCATCGTGTCAATGTCTACAAATACCTGAAGTGGGGATGCAAAGAGGACAGAGCCAAGCTATTTTCAGTGGTGCCCAGTGACAGGATTAGAGTTAATGGGCACACACTGAAACACAAGAAGTTGCCTCTGAACATGAGGGAAACACATTTTTATTGTGAGGATGACTGAGCACTTGCACAGAGTGCCCTGGGAGGTTGTGGAGTCTCCATCCTTGGCAACACTGAAAAATTGTCTGGACATGGTTCTGGGCAACCAGCTCTAGATGGCCCTGCTTGAGCAGGGGGGTTGAACTGGATTACCTCAAGAGGTACCTTCCCACCTCAGCCATTCCATGATTCCATGATCATGCTCCACTTGAATGTCCCAGTGACGTGGATTAGCTAACTTTTATAAAGGTTTCTTCATATTAAAGCACTTTGTAGCAACATAAGACATCATTCAGAACAGGCAATGCTGACCCTTCTTCCACTAAAAACATTTGAAACACCAGCATAGCCAAAATTTTAAGATGATGTCATGATTTTTTTAACAGCTGAAGTATTATTATAGTTAGGGAAAGAAAAGATACGCGTATTCCAGTTTTTGGGGGTCATCACACATATTGGCGTGATTATTCTGTCAGACAAATTACACCAATTTAACTAAAAAGATAATCCAACCTCTCATTTATCAAATTTGCACCATTAAATCTAGCAATAAAGAGCTTGATAACTTCATTATTTTTGCTAAATTTCCTAGTGCACAAAAACTCTGTTTTCATCATTATTACATTGCTGAAGATGCCTTTGTTATCATGCTTCTTCTTACATGTTCCTGCTATGGCAGGACTCCTTCCCTCCCTCCCTTTCTCCCTGTCTCTGATTTCAAATGATCATTTCCAGTGACAGAGCCCTGCAAGGAGTCTGCCATCCCTCTAGCCCTGCTGTGCAGAGCAATATCACCACAGACATCCTCTCAAGATTTTCTCTTCTTTTGAAACTCCCACCTTTGACTAGGAAGGAAAAGAAGCATTTATGCTCTTGCTGAGACACAAAGCAGCTGGGTTAGGTGGGAGGAGAGACACTGCCTCTATTTCACAGTCACTTCTGTCACTAGGCATGAGTTATGAGACTTGGGTGGCAACTTCAACTGTGCAGATACTTTTTGTAACTCCAGGGTCAACCCTGGAAGTTTTACTGAGTAACAAGTCCTTGACTAACACATATCTGTTAGTAGGTTGAAAGATGCTCTTTCCTTTACATTGGATTCTGGGAGAAACAAACTGCATTCCCCACAAGCAGATTACTTTCCTTGCACTGTGAGGATAACTTGCATATTACAGCTTTTGTAACTTTTTACCAATGCATATTCTCTGGATTTGCACTCCTAACACACTACTGTGTAGAAATACATATGCCAGGAGAGTGTTTCTGACCAAACTGGCAGAGATACACAGTGAACTAAAGACTGGAAAGAACATGAAAAGAGAAGAGGTTTGAGTTGAACAGACTGCAGGAATAAAAGTTCAGTTTTAAGTTCTCGTAAAGTGTTTAAAATAAAATTATGGGTTTGCACCTTTATATCTACAAATGTAAATAATTAAATATCTCACTCTAAAAATTAAGAGGCTTTTCAGTTTAGAAGATATGAAGATGTACTTGCTAAATAATTTAAGCAATTTGGGAAACCTGTCATGGTAAAATTATAAAACACAAAATTCTCCATCCTGTCTTCAGCACCCATCACCTCCTAACTCTTAGAATAGCTCCTAAAGGTGCAAGATCCACAATAGTCTTTATTTCATCAGAGACCACTGAGAGCTGTAGCTCTGTATTATAAGCAGTTTCAAGACATAAAGAAATACTGCTGAAATACAATGAGGGATATTTCTTATTTAATCTTACAGCCATCACTAAATGACTTCAGACCCACATTTGCTAAAACTCATTGCAAATCAATTTCTTCTGCCAGTCCTACAAAACAGGGAAGTGTAATGCAAATGCATACCCGTTTAAGTGTTCAGTTGTCAGAAAGAATAAAGCTCACAGGAAAACTGTTTACAGAGAGTTTGAGTACTTGTGAATGAACTTTAAAATTTGCATCAGATTTTGTGCATCAATATACCTTAGCAATTTCTTATCCCTCTTCCAGTCAAATAACAGACAAATCCTCATTCTCAGTTCCCCTGACCTCAGTATTTGCCCAATTTTACAAAGCAAAGAAAAACAATGAACTTTGAGATGTTACTTAAAGGTTATTTGATTTGGGATCAGAAACAGACAATTTCAAAGTTTTGGGATCAATCTTGATTAAGATTTATTGTTTTGTAGTAGCATCTACCAGTTTTACTCATGCATCATGTGATACAGGCACATAAGTTTATCTCCTAATACATCAAAGTGCACTGCTTTCCTTAAGAGGCATTTCTCATATTCTCTGACATCTCAGCTATTCTAGGTTTTACTGCAAATTTGTCTCACCTTTAGGTTGTTAAAAGGTTGTTAAGCCTTTAAAGGTTGTTAAACCTTTTCCCATGCTTTTGACTTAAGTAAGAAGCTGGGTTGGAATCTCAGCCTTCTCAGGAGTCATAGACTGACATTTTTATAGGAGAGGTGCTGAGGTGTATTTAGGTGCTGTACTGATGTGAGATAAATAAGAGCTTAATGTCTTCTGAGAGACCTTGGTAGAGATGATGGTTTTCCTCAAATATATTTAGGTGTTTTGATTGGACTGTACTTCTCCAGGAATTGTAATGAAAACTATTAATTGTTGAACCATTAGCAGCAAAGAAAGAACAATACTTTTATTGTGTAGTAGATGCAACAGTACATCTCAGTCAAGGTGTGACATCCTTATTTCTAGGAGAAATCTTTACTAATTTCAAAACAATAAAATATCAGAAATTAATTGCCTTGTAACTTTAGAAAACTGCTTTAAAATGCTTTAAAAACTGCCAGAGAAATATGCAAATTCAAATCCTTTTAACATTAGCACCAAGCCAAAAAAATCACACCATCCGCACTACCTGCATGTCACTGAACCTGTTTGGTATAACATGGATAAACCCTCAATCACTGGCAGAAGGGCATGTCTTTATTAATAAGCCACCAAACCCATCTGTCTAACTATTCCTGTTATTTAAAAAGGCAAACTGATCTACTTAACTCCACAACTCTTATTGGATAAGAGAGAGGGGCTCAGAGTATTTCACAAAATTATTCCTTGGCTCAGTTTTCTAGCCATGCTGGAATAGCACTATCACCTCTTGTACAGTAAGCACTAAATCAGTTCATACAATGCACTTCTTTGTGTACTGAACTGAGCTAAATCCAAAATCTGAGACTAAGTCCTTTTGCATAAAATGATTGCTCTGTTTCTGTGCTCAGTGCAGCCTGCAGCCCCAAAGGTCTTGGAGTTATTCTGACACAATGAAAGAAATACTTACCCAGAGGACGTGATCTTCAGTAGGCAAACAACTATCCACCACCAACAAGAAACAGATGGGTTTCAATAGATAAATAAGGAATGAAGATTGAACTGACTTCAGGGAGATTTATTTAGCAACTGTTTCCAATTTATCTTTGGGATATACAGTAGCAGCAATTTATAAGTCAGAGCCAGATTGCTATTTACATTGCATATAAACAAGCCTAAGTGAATAATTAGGCCACTGGAGTACTTGTTTTTCAAACTGTGTAGGTTAAGTTTGGAAGTCTTATTACCTCCTAGCACTATCTCTTGAAGATCCTAAAAATAATTAGGATTACTACAAAGTCTTATGAGCTCCTCAGCCTGCAGATATGCGAGCAAACCTAAATGCAAGTTCTTGTATTTATTCTAAGATCATATTCTTAATACGGATAATGTCATAGAAAATCATTCATTCAGAAATAACTGCAAACACATCAAATAAAGGTTTTTAAACTGATAAGCAGACATCATATTAAATAAATTTCAAGAAGGTTATTGCTAATATTGTTATAATGCTTATGCTTTAAATTAAATTTGGAGATTTAAAAGCCCAAGAGTTACTGATATTGGCAACTGAAGTCTTTTGTGTGCCTACTAAGATACAGTGTTTTTTGGCCAGCATATCTCGGTTCTTAACCACCAGCTTTGCTGCCAGCCCTCAGACACTAACCCTATTGTTAGCAAAGACAAAACCAGCACTGGATACTGCACTGGGGGCAGCTACAGAATTGAATAACTGGGGAGATTATTGCAGGAATCCATGTGGATAGTAACACGTGGGGCATCATGGCCACTTTGGCCATTTTGGTTGCATATTCTTGACTTTTCTCCTTCAGTCTCTCATATTTTCCTGTACCTTACCATACCAAGTTGGTCTAACTGGGGGGCTTTGCTAGCTTCTGAATTACACTCTCCATTAGTACTTTTTAAAAAATGCTATGATGGTTTAATAATGTAGGCATCCATCTCCTAGCAAATGGGCTAAGATGAAAAAGACAGCACACATCATTGAACAGGTGATTGCAAATTTCAGGTGTCACATTATCATCCTATGCTAACATGGAGCAGGAATCACATTTTATTGTATTTTCTTTTGTCACGACAAGGACTTCTGCTTTATTAAAAATAATATCAATAATGACCATATATAAAATACTATTTCCATCATTCATTTCTGACAGCAAAGACAGACTAAAGCTAAGACTGACAGTATGGCTTCTTTTCCCATATTCACAATGCATGTTTTTATAAAATCATTTGCAATTTTCTGTGGGTTAGTGTGCTGTCATTTGTATATCTAAAGCTCTCTAAGATGCATATTATGCACTGAATGAAACAAAAATCTTCAGGCTTTTCACTCCTTGTATAATTCCCTGGAGTTCCACAGATGCTATAAAAACCCTTAAGCTGCAGATGTGTGACAGTACAGTATTTCATACAGTATTTATATACATTTCTGAACAGAATATTGCACTGTATGAATAATCTTTGTAACTTCCAAATATTTATGTTTCTAAATCTTGTCCTTTGTATGACTACAGAAATTGCAGGAAATAAACGTTCCCTTGTGTATTCACAGAAATCTGGGTTATCTAACTTTTAAGCCAAATTCAAAACATACTTCAAAAGCAATTGCCACACAGAGGACACTGTTAATGTGAGTAACTTGCTTACATCTCTGTCATATGAAGTAAAGGGTCATGCATTTTCCTGAACATATGTATTAATACATACACAAAAGCTGATATTTTTCTTCTTTCAAATCCACTGAGAATCCATATACAGCTGACACCCTTAATATTTACATAAAACTTGAATCTATTTCTTTAGTTAAAAAACCTGTAAACTTACATGCAGGTTATCTCAATCTGTGTTTCAGGCTTAGTTTCAAAATCACTTTATGTAAAATTTCTAGATCAGACTGTCTTCTATGCAGAAATCAGATACTAGGAAGTCTGTGAACTCTTTAATAAAAATTCCTCAGCATCCACAGTTTAAAAAATGTTACTTAAGTTTCCTTAATATATGTCCAGCTAGTCCTATGAGCTGTTTGTTGACATGAGCATGGGTCCCAAGTTCCCTAAAACCAAAGTATTCTCACATACCTCTCAAAACAGTGAGCAACTGTTGAAAAAATCGTCTGTCTTGGCACAACCACTTTAGTTATGAAATCAGCTGCTTTGGCTGGGCAGGATGCAGCAAAGCAGAGCAATGCATCTACTGGTCCTTACTGAACAGCTCAACAGGCAAATCATCTTTGCTTGAAAAATGCTTGACCCCTCTCCAAATAATTCCCATGCACTTCTTTGGAAAAGACTCCTCATGAAGCAAGTCTTAATGGGAAGTGCTACAAGACTGGGGGAAAAGGTTCATATGTACTCTCTCCTGCTTCATTTATGCTTTTAATGACCTAATGTATTTAGTGGGCTTGAATTTTTTGGAATTTAGGCCTTTCAAAACTTATAAATAGCAAATATCAAAACAGTATTAATGTATTAATACAGTAACAGCATCAATGTATTAATACATTTTTGTTACATGTAAGTTGTAATAACTCTTGTTACCTACTTCTAGGTCTTCTGAGAGAAAAGCTAAATATGATGAATATTATGATTATCCTTTTTTTCTTTTAAATTTCAAGTTCAGAACACAATTTTGTAACTGCTCAGTTAACCAAGCAATTCTTCAGCATTCAAAAACTGACTTTCTCATATGTTTTTTTCATTAGGCAACAATAAGTTTTCCAATGCTGTTAGTTACTCTTCCGGGCTTTCTGTAAATTTTCTGTAAAACTGTGAGCATCTGGCCTACAGTTGCTTCTGGTGCAGACGGAAATACCAAAGTGTACCTCCCATTCTACAACTGTCTGGAAATGTCTACTCATTGACTTATTACTTACAGTAAATACAGAAGAAAATTTCTCAAAAAGCCACTGTTAGGTGGAATATTTAGGTACGAACAGAATAGTCATTGCATGTGAGAAAGTAACAGAACTGCAAAATCTGGGCAACAGAATATGTGAGGAGGAAAGATGGTGCGCAACTCTTTCTTCTTGTCACTCTGTTGATTATTAAAGCTGCTCACAGCAATTATTCACACATGAAATGTTGGAGTTATTTGTCTTTCTTCTCCCACCAAGCACAAACTTTATTGTTATGGCCCCGAGGGTCCAACCCTGCCCCATTGCACAGGAACATCCAGGAAATGTAGGTTAGACTTTACAGATGAGAGAAAAGAGGAAGCAAAGACACACAGAACAACAAAAAAAGGCACCAGAAAAAAAGCAGAGGAAAAAGGCGGAAACTTGGTGTGGAAATTGTGTTTCCATGTAGGACTCCATTTACCCCTCTACCCAAAGGAGTTGTGGTTATGTCTGAAGGTGTGACTGCCTCGCTCTTCCCCTCCCCGCAGGCTGTGCACTTCCCCAGGCAGGGATGCACTCTGCTGCCTGGGCCTTGGACCAGGCTCAGCCCCACAGCACCCCACGGGCTGACCAGGGGTTCTGAGGAGACTGCTGGGCATCACAGGCAGGGGACATGGAGAGCTGCTGGATGGCAAGGCCAGGTTGCAAAGAAGCATCGTGCCTGTTTGAAAAGGGACACTATTGTTGCAGTCAAAATGTATTGTTTTGAATGCCTCCCGAAGTATTTCTGTGTGTCTTTAAGTTCAGGAGTGGCCTTACTGCATTTTATGTTCTGATCATCCCAACTGAGGTACTGCAAGACCTTTCTGCATTACTGCTTTGGTGCTTTCAAGAAAAGGTGCAAGTCT
Organism: Entomyzon cyanotis; assembly: GCA_024500445.1. Taxonomy (NCBI): domain Eukaryota; kingdom Metazoa; phylum Chordata; class Aves; order Passeriformes; family Meliphagidae; genus Entomyzon; species Entomyzon cyanotis. The sequence goes on from JAKEPQ010001005.1 coordinate 15,805,886, forward strand.
ATCTCAAGCCTTTGACTGACTTGGAGATTCATCACAGTCAAAGTCTACTTGCACTTTGTTTCAATCCTGAAAAATGGTTAATGCAGTATTGCAAAAGCTATATAAAAGCTTCTTTCAATGGCTACCACTTGCAGGGGAACAAAAAAAGGCTTATACATAAAGGACTCTTTGTCTCCATCATAGATTTGACCTGGTCAAAACTTGAAAAAATGAGGTTTAGCCATAAGACTTCTGATGCAATGAGAGGAAGTTTTGTGTCTAAACTGCCTTTACAGCTTTTAGAACCTCAGATTGCAATGTTTGGGTCAGAAAAACAAAACAAAACAAAAAAAAAAGTATATTTTGCATGGCTGGTAATTTTTTTCTCTTGAATCAGAACAAACAGATAATAAAAGCTGTAAAAGGTATTCTTAAAATGTAAATAAATTTTATTCAAAACAGATTTAAAAAACTAACAAAGATTGCCTAACTACATGAGGTAGTACATGTAGCAAAAGAGAATGCAGAATATAGTATTCTGAAATATGAAGAATATGAGTAAGTTTACAAGTTGGAGTGAAATAAATTCAACAACAGAAACAAAATACACAAAAAATAAAGTTTAACAGCTTTTCAGTCTTAAAGCACCAATACACTTTTCATAGAAAGAAACATAGTATCACCACTACATGTTCTTCATATACCATAATATGGTAAATTTAATGCATCAAGCTGTTCACCATAAATGAATTCTTTAAAATTGTGAAGCAACAAATGACATAATTGTCAGTGGGCTTCATACCACTATACTTCCTGGCCTGCAGGAGTATTTGCCAGGTCACAAGGAGCAAGGTTAGCCTTTGTTACCATTTTCTTTGGTTTTTTTCAACATTGACCCTCATATTAATGCACAGGATATTGATAACATGTACAGCTCAAGGCTACAAGCTTGCAAATTTTTATGAATGTGTATAATTCTACATTTTAGGGAGATTGAAGGAATCACATGGCAAAAATAAAGCATCTGTGTGTGCAGAACTGCAGGCTTATTCCTTAATTTCAGGTTCCTGCACTTCTCAATACAAAAATGTTATCAGATCCTTCAAGGTTATATATGTCTGTCTCTCAGGCACCCATCCCAAGACGGTGGAATATGTGTGAAGGACTGGGCCATAATGAATTGGTTATTTGAACTAAAGAGCTTAGCAGCACCCAATAAATATTTTATTAATCTGTTTAAGAAATAATAGACATGAATGGCCCAGTCTCTTAAAAATATTTTTTAAAGGAAAACATGCTAACATGACCCAGGGCTTCTTCCCATTTTATTTCAAAATAGGTATTTGTACTTGTTATGATTGGCATGAAATTGAGAACAATCCAGTTCTCCATTTATGCTTGCATGGCTAATGCTACTGTAAATCATCAGAAAGTTATATATGTTTTTATTTTACTTTAAGGCATTATTTATTTTATCAAAATATTGGGATGACTTCTTTTATGTACATTGAAAATAAAAACTCAGGCCTCCCTATGGTATAGTTTTAAGGTTACTGTTAGTGGCATATATAAAGCACCATATAATAATATTTTCAGATGAAGAAAACAAAGAACATTTATGAGTTTTGAATTAACTGTATAGGAGTAACTGCTAAGAAAATATAGCAATATTTAACACAGGATTCAAAGTATTGTTATATATCATTGTAGATTTTCAAATGAATTTTTCTCCCATGTTTATTTTTACAGATTTTTTCTTTAAGATTTATATGGAATTTAAACTTTTTGGTGGAAAGAAGTATAAATCTTCTGTACAATAATGTTACAGCTTTATACAAATTTTAGGAATTACAAGAAATGGCCTGTATCAATCTCTTCCAAGTGTTCTGGTTTCACTTGCCTCTTTTATGTTTTACTTGCTAGATTCAAACAACGGCAAATACTCTGAAGGCCTTGCTTCCTGGAGGATTCTGTAAACTGAAACACAAAAACATTGCTTATGTTATTTTCAAGACTGCTACACTCCCAAATAACAACTTTTTCAATTTTTAATTTTTAATTCTAGTATCCTGCACAACTTCTTGTGACAACTCATAAAGTTAGCTATCTAAGCTTTCTTTAAAACTGCTACAAATAAAAACTACATAAATTTCAGATTATTTTTTTCCAAGCAGCTTACTAGGAACAAATCATAACATAAAAAAAAATTCAAGTAATCCTTTGTGATGAGGGATTCTGGTTTAAGGAATTGAAGCAAAATACAAAAAGTTTTTTGGAAAAAGAGAAAACATACATCTTATGCTTACTATTCTAGCAACTGCATTTGAAGAGAACTTGCAGACCCAGGAAATCACTTGTTTGTTAGTTGCTTATATAATGAAGAATAGATTTCTACAGAGACCTGATATCTAACTGAAGGGAATGCCTTCTGAATGGATAAATATCTGTCTTCAAAAGACAAGAAACAAAAATACCCAATTCCAACAAAATTTTGATAGAAAAAGTATTTTTGTCTTAAAAGTTGGACCAGCATGTCCTATTTAATGGTCCCATTGTTTTCTCTTTAGCAAACACTGTCTGAAGGTTATCTGAGAAGGAAAGGGAAATGGAGGTGAAAGCAAGGAAAGGCACAATGGAACAGGTTGGCTGCAATGGCATTAGAATTCGTCATCTTCTGCTTCACAGGAAACTTGCATGGGACTGTTTTCAAAACCGCTGACATCCCAAACTTTACCAAGATGATTTATGTGTAAACATATGTGTATTTATATGTATTTTTAGGTTTATATTTATACACTGTACATAATACGTATCTTAGATATAAAGTATAAATAATGACCAATTTGCAACATTCTTCCTGTCTGCATCTCTACTCAAGGAGAAGATTTATAGGGAGAGCAAAAGTGTCAGTAAGGAAGCACTCCTTCTAAGGGAACTGGAAGATCATGGAGGAAAGTCAAGAACATATAAAATACATCGTCCACTGAGCAAAGAACATCTGCATTTTACAAGAGTCCAAATTTGTTGAAAGGTTTGAGAGAAAGAGAGAAGATGTTCCCCTACCCTCAATTAAGAACAAGAAAAAAATCCTCAATATTTTCCTACTTGAGTTTTCTACAGAAACTTTTTTAGGTGTTTTCCCACATTTGGAAAGATTATAGTCTGGTTAGGTATCATTCTCACTCTAGGAAACATTCTTAGCTTTAAAGTACAAAATGAGTGGTACAATTTTTTTAAGTAATTCCTTGTTCTTCCTTATAGAAACTGGAGAATTTTTTCAATGATTAAATTTAATCTGCAACATATAGCCATGTGTTTTCATCATACAATGCACAAATACACTGAATATAACTTGTGAATTTTCGCAGCATCTCCATGTCTTTCAGAAAAACACTGTTAACAACAATTTATTTTTACAAAGGAAATTAAAAATATGTTTCAATGATTGCAATTTTAATGTTTGTGAGTATTATTTATGATTCAGGATCACTGGTTCAATACCATGTAAATCACTAATGAAGAGTTCATCAAGAACCAATGAACCTGCATCATTAATATTAGTTTATAAAAAACGCCTAAGGAGGTAAAGGCAATTTTCTTATCAAATATTGTTTTAGCTGCAACAGAACCAGCAAAGCAAACAAGAGGTTTATTTCATAAGCAGCTTCTCAGAGTAATGTTTTATGAGCTTAGAGGAGGCAGGCAGCTCCACTATCACAGCTTCCCCAAAGTCACCGCAGCTGTTACACAAGCTCTGTAAATCACCCCTTGTTTGGCTTCTAGCACTGCCCCAGGTACAAACAGACACAATACAAGACTGTGAACCTTACTGAGGTCAAGAGCAAAGTGAGTAAAGTGTCATCTTTGAAAATGGGCTCTGTACCTTTCTGAATATATCCCATTTTGAAAGGAAGCAACATAGACCTTTCTTTTGTCTACTGGCATAACATCGACATAGCCGCCCTGGTTGCGGACGACGCCAGCGTGCACTGCTGCCCGGCAGATGCTGGACATCTAAGAAGGCAGGAAGAAAAAGATTAGTTTGACATCACACTTCTATTTCATAAATGTTTAGAAGAAGACAAATAAAGATATTTAAACCAAATTTAGGGAAACATAAAATGATTACATTTATTTTATGACTAATTGTATTAGTCTTGCAGTATTTAAAGCAGCTTCATAGGAATTATAGGAATACAGACATTACCTTTCAGATAACTTTCACCATGATGCAAAAATAATTTATTTCAGGCTATTTCAGTTCAAAGATCAGGAACATTTCTGAATTTTTATGCCTACTAAAATGAAAGAATCTACCAGCCAATACCTCAAACTTCAGTGAAATGATCCATATTCAAAGGGACCACCACAGTTTCCCATCCAGGCATGGGTAAATATTAAAAGCTAATTAGATGAAAGGTATAATGTGACCATCAGACAGAGGATAAAGGTCTAAAATGAAAATTCTCTGTGAAGTTGAAACCTCTATTCTCTGGTCACTAATTTCCCTCAGGAACCCATGAAGAATAAACAATATCCACAAAAGGATTCCTCAGTGACAATCTTGATAATGTTAATTTAAATAATTGATTTAAACTTGCAGTACTCTACCGATCTTTCAGCATTTTAATAATTTTCAGAAGACTGAAACTTCTTGGATATTCCAGAGGTAGGTCCCAATCTTTAATACATAGCATAGTAAGGTGGAGTTCCAGCTACAGTGAATCTCCACATAGAAACAAGTTTTTTTTGGTGGCAAATGTCTTCAATGCAATAGGTTTCTCCACAAGCAACCTTAAAAAACTTAGCCAATATAAGTATCAATAGCTGGTCAAACTGGCCACTATTTAAACAAAAATTGCATTTCTTGCAGTTATAATTGGAATAATTTATATATATTATCATAGCCATTTTGCAATCTCAATGCTATATAAAATCAGGAATTTAAAATAGCAATGATTTCCTACTTTCATTCTAAGAGCCGGACTCTTCAGGCTCACTCATATATCCTTTGTCTTTTAATGTTACAATATTTAAAGGAGTAAAGATCTGTAATAATTTATGCAAATGATCATGGCAAAGATGCTTGAGAATTTTTTTTCCACACTGCTGGGTGCAGTTTTTAAACATGGCAGAAAGGATGCCATTTATATCCCTCTGTACTTTTCCTCCTCCCAAGGTTGTAGAGCTATTGTTATACACTGAATACCAATATATGTCTTATTGTTACGATGATAGAATCCCTTATTTATCCATACTGCAGAGTAAGTAAAGAGCAGACTGATCATGTGCAATTTCAAATACGCAGGGGGGAAAATGGCCTCTGCAACACAGAATTACAGTCAGAAGACATAAAAGATGAGATTTACAAGCAATTAACTAAGAACTCGAAGATATTATTCATTCTATTCATTCCTAGCACAATAACACAGCAGTAACTTTGTTTTCAGTTCCCACTGGAGATATAAAAAAGGCTAGAGGTACAACTGGGGAAAAGAAAGATCAGTCTTTTTCACCTCCCTAACAGTAAGCAAAATGCTATGCTCTTTACACTGTGAGACAGGGACATACCTTCATAATTACATTTTAGAGTAGCTAAGATACTGGCTATTCCAATGTTATTTGGAAGTTTCTAGTCTAGTAAAAAGGAAAGGAAAAATCAAGGGATGAGATTTTGACAGACGAGGCTGACTACTTTTTGGAAACTAACTCCACCGAAGGATGGGGCTGTTGTTAGGGCTGGTACCACAACTGGACCAATCAAGCATGGCCAGGACAATGCAGAACATTTCAGAGGTGAAGGCAAGACACTTGTATGGAATATGTGAAAAAGGAGACATCAGAAGACTGGGGTTGATGAAGCCAGCTCAGAGGCTACTTTCAGATGAAAAATAAACTGAAAAATATTCTGATGCTAGATTCCAGATGAGACTGGAAAACAAATGTGCACACATTTTGAATATATGAACAATTAAATAAGTTCATAATTATGAATTAGCTTGTAAGAATATATATTAATAGATTCATATAGTTTTATCCATATATACAGAATATATTTTTTTCACAAAGTATTATCTGTCCTTATGTCTCAAGAGCTTCTCATTGTCTTGGAATGAGACCATTAGACATTCATCTAAATGGAATCAGATTCCAGTACTGACGCTATAGTATTTCCCATGCTCAATATTATGTCATCCAGAGCACTGTTCCTTGAACCACTAAGGTGAGCCTCCAGTTGATTTTAATCAGAACAGGATTCCCCTATGACTATCACAAATTTCAGCATTTTATTTCTGGTTTACATCAGTACTCTTGTGTCACTTTCTGGATAATTTCTTCAACGATCTGGGGTTGTTTCTCTGATTTTGATGAACAAATTCCCAAGGATATATAAGGCAGTATTTTTAAGTTAGTATAAACATTTCACACAGCATTATATGGCCCTGCTTTATTATTGTGTTGTGAAGACTCCTAAATTTGTTAGTATTTTTAACCGGTCATAGGATCTGAATACCAAGTTGCCTAATTATTTTCCTTCTTCAGATGCTCAAAAAATAGCAATATCTACCGCAGCATAGCATTATTCTACGAACGCATTTAAATCACAAGTGTCTTTAACATACCATCACAGGAGTATGGAGCTATTTAATAGCTTTTTACACCATATTCTTTATAATTTACCATAGCAGAGAATTGTGAATACTTTTGCAAAAGTTTCAGCGAAGATTTCCATATATGGTTACTGAAACAAAAATTAGTATGCCCAAAGTACTCAAATGGTATAAAATTATGCAACTCCATCACACTCTTTAGATAAAAGATATTTGTTGATCTCTAGCCCCTGAAAGAAGTAAGGTAGACACTCTGAAAAAGTCAAATGAATTCTGCTCTGCAGATACCTATTTATCTCCTTTACCACCATACTCTCTGCACTAAAAACTATTACAAACATAATCTAGAACAGCACCTTCAGTGTAAATATCTACCCTGACGGCATCTGAAGCTGATAAGAAGACTCCCATCTCTGGTTTCTTACCTGTATTTATGTCCATTTTTTCCTAAAAGCAGTATGGCTACACACATTTCTATACAATGTAGATGACAAGGGAGGGACATAAAATAAAACTGTCTTTTCAGGTTTTTTACCCACCTCAGAACTAAACATGTTATAGAAAAGACAATGCAAAAAAGTTGAGTAGGACACAGAATGACAGAAAAAAAGTCTGTTAAAGTAATATGACAGGGTGAAATATTTTACACAAATACATCAAAATTCTGTTGCAAATTTTAGCCATCTATCTACACAGATAAGAAATAGTCAAATTAATGAGATTGTGGACATTTATTTTAAGAGTAATAATTTTTTGCATAGTCTGACAAAAGTTATGGTTGCATCAGGATCTAAAGCTCAAGGGTTTAAATGAGTACACACTGCTAATGTTGAACAAATTAGCGGGACTTTTGATAAAAAATTTAAATTATGGGTCCAGAGACTAGTGAAGCCTAAAATGAGTTTTCAAATAACTTTCTATATCTTCAGCAGCTGACTACGCTCACTTAAAGGGGAGCATCTGAAAAAAAAATTTGAAAACACTGTGTGAAAAATCAGCATATGGAGAAAAACGGTATTTGAATATTTTATCTTATTATATTTACATTATAAGCTTTTTTCATATAATTTTATATCTCATTATATAACATAATGCAAATCCATATACTTACATCAGAATAAATTCGTGTACCAATTACACGAGCATAGTGTGGATTTGCCTGCATACAGTTATGAGGACAATACACCCTGAAAGATCAAAAACAAACCACAAACAGTTAGGAAGAGTATAAGATGACTACAATATCACATTCAATGACAGCATTATTAAGTATAAATCAAGTTGATTATCTGCACATATGGGTCTACAATGCTATTTAAAAGCTGTCAGTTTTTGAGGCTTTGACCATCCTGGTCAAAAAAGTAGAAAGCACTACTGACATGTTGAGGTTCAAAATGAAGTGCTTAAAATCATACTTTAACAAAGTCAAATCTTTCCTTTGGATAAGTAGGTGTTCATGTTCAGCATATGTGAGGCAAGTAGAAAAGTCAGTGAGAAGAGAGACTGTTCATAATTCTATAATTTATCTGATTCTAAGCATCCTATACAAAATGTACAGCCAGACACCTTCTCAGAAGAGGCAGATCTGAGTGAGGACCTGCTTTGATACTGATGACCTGGTGATGCAAGCCAATATAGCAGCTTATGATGAAGGTGAGTATTGGCATCTATGGCTAGAATGAAAAACCATAGGAAGTAGTGAGATTCCTAGCTGATCTCTAGGAGATCAGAAACCTACCAAAACAAAGACTGTCTTTATTAACTGCATTTTGTTAACCTTTGAGGAAAAATTTCTCTGTGATTCACGTCTTCTGTATCTTCAAAATGCACAGGGACACCACGTGGGAAGCTAACAGTAGTACAAAAGGTGTCAGCATCTTAGTTGCTAATTGTGATACGCTGCAAGAAAGAACCCTCTGTTGACTCTAGGTCTTCTCTGAGCTATTTCATTTTAGAAATGAAGCCACCCTACATGAGGCAGCCCTGGGCAAGTGTTCTTCTCTAATATGTTTTCCAGTCTCCAACTGATATTTGACAAGTCACATCACCTGAGCATGCTAGAGTCTTACAAGATGGGTAACTAAAACAGGTGGATGGAGTCAGGAAAGATATTTTTGTCAGAAGGAAGCAAACAGTCAAAGAAGCCTGTTGAAGACCTGCTGATTTATGATTTGGAAGTAAGAGGGAAAAATGAGGTTGTGTAATCAATGCCATGGCTTATTACTGCTTGTAATTCCTGAGACTACATTTTCAGAATTAAGAGCATGAACAAAATCTTGAATGAATCATTGCTGCTGTGAAGTTCCTTAAGCTAACACATCAGAATTAAGTAAATTTTAACCTTATCTTTATTTTTTTTATTTTCCTAAAGACAAAACCTGTTTTTCTCTAAATTAATCTAGTTTTAGTTTTTAATTATAAAGAAAATAGAAAAAGATAGAAGTCTGAGATTGTACCCATCCATTCCTGTGTTCCACTCCTTAGCTTACTTCTCCACATCTTCCAGCCAGAAAGCCAGGAGTCATAGCCAAACACCAAGTAAGTCCATGGACCCAAGTGCTACATGAAGGGATGTTTTCCTAGCAGTTTTGGCTTTGTACTTGTTTCCTGTGTTGGCTGTAGGATTGCTAAGAAAGTAATCCTGTGGATATCTCCAGCTTAATTTGCGGTAAATCATGCTACAGTGTATTTGCCTTTGACTCATCTATGGTTTTAAGAAGTTACCAAATTCCTTTGCCAAAATATTGCGGTACAGGCACCTTTCGAAGAGTTAAAACACAGGCTTCAAAGAAATGGCACAGATATTTAAAGCAAACCTGCAGACTAGGTTTTACCTTAACCAAATAGATTTAGATTTTTTATTTAATCCAGTTTCTCCAGAACTCTCAAGGAAATTGGTAACTTCTACAATAAATATCTGAATTTTATCCATCTATTGTATTTGTTTTAGAGGTAAATAAATTGAAACAAAGTGTACTTTGCCCAAGGTGCATATATATAACAATGGACAATGAAAAATAAAAATGCACTTTTATTCACAGTCTTTAGTCTAATGATTTCACTAAGATTAGTAACAGGATCTTTACGAGTAAAAGAAATTTTCCTAATGAAAAATCTTGCAGATCATCTTTACCTACCTGGCCTTCTATTGAGACCAAAGACTAAAATATCACTTGAACACTTCTGACTTCATTTTCACAGATACTGTTGTCACCTTCCTCAGCAAGACAACTTATGATAATTAGTAAGCGGCAGAAAAAATTAATTAAAAAAATTAAAAGCAGCACTTTAAATTAATAATATTTTTATTATTATTATATATTTAGTATTATTATTTAATGTTTAATATTATTTTAATTAATAATATTTAATGATTTTACCTTGGACAGTGTGAGGCTGGTTTTTGAAATGGGCACAGCTGTTCCACTGTTGTTTCACAGGTGATAGCCTGAACTGAAGAAAATAAAACAGAAACAAATAAATGAGTGCTATTTAGAAAAAACAGAATAGTACTGAGTTTATAATAAATAAATACTAACCTGTTACTTTAGAGACAGTGAAGGAGTTAGCAGACTGGTATTTTCTGAAGAAGAAATAATAAAAATTATCAGTAAATAACATACTTCAGTGATTCCTTTTAGCTAGAAGAATTTTTATTAGACAATATGGAAATAAACCCAAGGCAATATCCCCAGTCACTTTTCACTCACTGCACTCCCTTCTCCCCAGCTGGGAATCTATTTATTGCAATGACACGTTTATTTTGTACTCCCAGTGAATCTGTTTCAAAAACAGGAGTGTGTGTTAAACTCTTTCAGGAATTTAATTTGTTAAAAGAATGTGTGGTAGGAACCAATTATGCAAAATATTGGTCCCTCATAATGCATGTTGCTCAGAAGCTTTCATCTACCAGAAGAGATCATTCACTTTCTGCTAAAAGCTCATTCCTACATACAACTTGAACTCTGAGAAGAGTTTCTCCTCACAGCCTTTCTGAAACGTTTCATGAAATTTTACTTTTGGATGTTATGTTATCATCCTGTTATCATCAGAATCATTAAAAACCCAGTATAACAGTATAACATGTAGAGGCCTTTTTTCTCAGTAATCTGTGGCACCCAGATATATCTGCTTCCTGTTGTTAAAAAAGTCAGGTATACAGATTATGTTGTTTTATTACAAATTGATGAACATTTCTAGTTTACTCCCCTTATCTTCTATTTTCCTCCTCTTTTAACTCATGGGATATGCCTCTGACTCTAATATTTTTAATCTGTAACAAAGAAGGTGATGATGCTTTTGGCACCTGTAAAGTTACTTATTGTTAAAAAAAAAGCAAAACCAAGGAAATTATTCCCCAATCACCTTTGGAGCAAATTGCTCCTGTGGACTCCACTGTTTGCCTGCATTGGTTTATTTAGTTGTATGGCCATCAATTTCGCATTGCTCATTTACTGGATTCCGATTTGCTTTCACTGAGGTAGCTCATACTTCTGTTGCCCTAGCATTGTCAAACACTGACATAGGAATAGTTCAATGCATTCTATTGTTCATAAGAAATCAAAGGAGCTGAAAATTAGGATGTTCGCTGTATGCTGCACTGACACTCCCTTTTCTGCATTCTCTATTCTGTTTTGCAATGCACAGTGGCAGTGAGGTCCACTTTATTTCATCTATTCTTGAATAGCTATGTAGTTTATGCAAGGCTCTATCTAGAGACACTGGTGAGAGTCAGGCAGCTCTCTAGTCAGGTGTTCCCTGCCTTACTGACGGGCCTTTTGAAGGTTTGAAACTTTGGTAAATAATCTTTTTTTATTCCACAGCCAAAATACCTTGTTCTGAGTTACAATTCTCAGAGGATATGTGCTAAATTCACTCTGTAGGCTGGACACTCACACCATTTTGTCTCATAACACAGAAACACAGAGATTTCAACTGATGGGAAATCAATTGCTTCCAGTTTAAAGGTTTTTTTACAGCTTATCTACTCCTACATTTGTAAGAAAGCTGGCTCCTACTATGTTAGTATTGATACAATCAAGATTTACTTCTCTCTTTGTCTCAAAGCAAGTGAAAAAAAAAAAGTAGTATTTGTCTATATCTTCATTTTTAGGCAGGTAAATCAAACCAAAGTCAGGTTATTGGAAGATCCAAAGCAACTGATTGATATCAATGCCTTAAATAGGAGCTACCCAGGTAGACCAAATTATAGACCACTAAACTTAGTCTACTAGGTAAGTGCTCCTCTCTATGCTGGATTAGACATATCTGTTGAAAAGAGAAATGATGGCAGGTGTCATAGCCTGTGTCATTTGTTTGCACGGCACAGAGTGAGAGCACAGCCTCTGATGATTACCTAGCTCCTTGACTCTTGGGTTTACATCTGAGCCAAATGTATCACTCAGAAAAATTCTGGGTTTTTCAGCTCAATATTACCCCATGTGCTGCACACATACCACCATTACACATATACTAACAAAAGACAGAAACAAGGACAGCAATGTACAGCTCTGAAGAATACATTTTGATATAGTGAAGTGTAAATTGCACATAATAATAATATCTCCAATTCAAATATACTGACATTTTTCTATCATTGGATAATTATATATGAAAAAGCCAAGGATTCTCCACTTCTACACGTTGCTTTTCTGGGTTTTCCTTTAGCATGTCTACAAGCATTTGGAGCTGTTTTCACATCCCAGTCTTAGGGAAAGCCTTCCCTCAACAGTGCAGTACACCTTCAAATGAAGTTTCCACAGGATGGAATACTATTCCATCACTGGCCACTGCAGAAAGTGTGCAAAATATTTGTGCAAAATGCCATATGTAAATTGTGGAACTGTGATGAAATTACTGAACATACAGGAAGAGGTGTATTTCCTTCTTGGTTCATATGCACACTACAAGAGGGTCCTTTACAAACACAAACTTGTAGTATTATTGCTTTGTTAACTGTCATAGATTCCTCTGTCTGTCCGTGTTCAAAACAGGTAAAACAATCTGCCAGTATATACTAATTTTTGACAAGAAATATATATTCTTACCAATTAATTAACTGAATACTCTTAATATTAACTACATTTAGTTAATAAATTTAACTACAAACACTGAACTAACTGCCCAAGTGAACTAACCTTCTTTCACATTATTATTGTGCCAATTTTCTCTCCACCATTAAGCACTGACTAAAGTCAGAATGGATACAATACCTCTACATCCACGTGCCTTTTTACAGCATTTTCATATTCTTTATCACAAAAAGTATAGCCAAGTGTCATTAAAAATGTGGTGTATTTTGTATGAAGTAAAAATAAGTGAAAACCTTTTCATACTTTTTAATTTTAAGAAAAAACTTACCCAATTGACTGAACGCCATTTCTGTAAGACTTGATAAAGTAATTTTTCCTCCCTTGCCTAGTGACATCAACCCAACCACCTTCATTGTCTAGGATGCCATAATGTATGGCAGCTTTACAAATACTGGATTGCTGAAAAACAGAGCAGGAAAAGCAGATCTATGTCAGACAAAACCCAGGTTTTAATTATAATGTGTCATTAAAAACTTGGTAAGAGTCTATTATGTTTGACTTGGTCTATGTAGGTATTATTTCAAACAAAGAAACCACCACTTTGGCTTACTCAGAGATAAATTATTCTCATTTGCAGTATACTTTTTCACAGTAGCTGTAATTTCCTACCCTGTTTTCTAGTTCTAATGAGTAAATTATATACTCTCAACTTATATTAAGGTTACACAAGCAGGCCCATCTTCCTGAAACAATTTATACAAGTATACCCACAAAGTGCTGTACTTCTCCTTTAGTCACACCTTCACATATTTACATGCAAATACGTGGACACAAAAATTCTACTTCTGTGTATGTGTAAGCATGAAGTGCATTTGCACAGTACATACAGAATAACAGATGCAAATTTAGGTCATCTGATGCTATCTTAAACATTTGGTGTAAGCTTTTACTTTTGGTGAACACTGACATCCTCAAAATCCATTCTTAATATTATTTTAACTAGTATGCCAATAGAAAAGACATTTCATTAAACACTCTACTGGTACAAAATCTAATTTAAAATTATTTACCATTTCATAATGTACACTTCCAATAACTTTGGCTTTGCTATCCAAACATCCAGCAGGACATTCATACCTAAGAGAATTAAATACAACTTGGTCTTAAATCCTGGGATTACAAAAAGGGAAAATATTCCAGCTCATGTACAAATATAGCCTTTCAGAAAAATCTCAAAATGACAACTGTAAAATTTACCATACCTATTGCAAGTTGTTCCTTTGCACTGATCTCTTAGCCTTACTTCACATGAAACAATCTGAGCTAAAACAAGCAAAAAGCAAATTCACTGCAATGAATTTGATACTAGATAATTCAATTTTGTTGACCACTTGCAAATCGGGTAAATTCCTTACACATTTGCTGCGTGCTTATCACTTCATTTTTCTCACTGTCATCAGTGCCTGTGGAGGCTGAAGGCTGATGTGTTCTGGGCCGGCTTTGAACAGTTGCATCCTGGGCTTTGGATCGCTGACGTTCAATCTCATTGGTTTCCTCTTCTGGTTCATGAGGAGAATAAGGTCTTTCTGAATCCTCTGTTTCAGAAAATGGGCAAAAAAAATAATATCAGAAAAAAAAAGTCACTGTGGAATGTAAATCCCTTACCATGTTTTGGTAGAATGGCTCTGTTCTCATAAAATGGTGGACAAATGAAAGCAAGAAAGCAAATAAAACCTTCCACTGCTTCAAAAGATGGAGAACTCAAGATTAATAAAACACCTCAAGCATGTTTGTGATAGTGAGCAAAGATACACTTTTTTCCCAGCACTTGTAGCACAATTAAAGTATGAAAGTGCTCTTGATGCTCCTCTTTTAGTATCTTCATGCCATCAGAAAACTAATGGAACAAAGACAATCTCTGTTTCACAGGGGTAGAGTTTTACCAAGTTCATAGATAACATGCAATTAAAGAAGCTCATTTCATAGTAACATATACCTGAAAATGAGGCCTTTCCATTCATACACAGTGAAAATAATTATGAAACACTCATAACTTAATCTACACTTCTTAGACAAGAGCCATACGGAAGGTATTTGGCCTCACACACACAGCTTTCATACGGTCCACATGAAATCTCAAAAGTTATTAACAAAAATTATTAAATTAGTTGTTCACAGAGTAGAAGAAAAAGTAGCAGCTTCATAATATGCTGTGTTTCCATGTTATAATATATGAATAGCATTCCAAAAATTGTCAGATGTTAATAATCATCCTGCTGACATTAGTGTCATCCAGCTGACATTTTCTTTAATTACTAATGTCTTCTAGCTTTTGTTCTTGATTTCTCACACACCACATGACTATGTCAGTGAGATGTTTCCCTATAAACAAATGACTGCATAGACTTCCACTGTAATTACAGAAAAGCATATAAAGAGCACACAGTGACATTCTCCATCTTTGTGTACTAAAACCCCTGAATCAGCACCTTTCAGCAGGCGTTCAGTGTACACCATTCCCTCTGGTGAGACTCAGCCTCACATATCACAAGTGGATGTTCCCATTCATTGTAGTAAATTAGGGCCCTAACTGGTTTTTGGGCACACACAAGATATATTTTATTCCACTATGTTAAAGCACAATGAGGAAAGAAATCAAAAGAAAGGCAACATTTCTATTCCCATTTACAGTTGTACCAATGAAAGAGTACATACCTCTGTAACAAAGATTTTCTCTACAACCTCCTCCAAAACTAGGGGGACATGCAGAACAGGGGCGGCCAGGTTTATAGGGAGCATGACCCCACCAGTTACCCCTTTACAAAATCAGAAAAAGAAAAAAGCAAAAAAATGCCTTAATCAATGAACACACTAAGATATTAACATTAAACAGCATTTAATATGTCAACAAATAAAGGATGAAACCCAGGAGGCACATAGACCCTAACATTGTTCTCATACTCCCAATTAACAAGCGATAGGATGAGAGGAAACAGCCTAAGGTTGCACTACAGGAGGTTTAGATTGGATATCAGGATGCATTTTTTCACTGAAAGGGTTGCCAAGCACTGGAACAGGCTGCCCAAGGAAGCGGTGGAGGCACCATCCCTGGAGGTATTTAGAAGATGGGTAGATATGGCATTCAGGGACATGGTTTAGTGGTGGACTTGCCAGTGTGAGGTTACTAGCTGGAGTCAATGAACTTAAGGGTCTTTTCATATCCACATGATTCTATGATTCTACACCAAATACACAGGATTTAGTTGAAAAGTCCATGAAGAAAAAAAAAATTATAGAACTGACATAAATTGCTATAAGATCATTTCAGACTGGCATAGCACCATGAGACTAAATTCCTCCACTTCATGAGAACAGGCTCCACTCTCCTAGATGGAATATCCTATAAAATTTGATCTTAGCCATGGGCTTCTTGTTACACATTCCTTTAAGTCACAGTGGGGAGATACTTTTATTTTTCAAAAAAATATCACACTACAATAAAGACTTCCAGTGCTGTATATGTACTAAAACACAGGCCAGAAAACTGAAGCATCAGAAAACTCACAAGAATATTTGTGCAGCCGAAGGCTGTTGGGGAACAATGCTCTATTTTGTAACAGTACAAAAACCAGAAAATCCAGATTGATTTCCTTGCAGATTATTTCCTGGACTATTATAAAATCCCTTGCCCTCTCAAGATATTTTTGGGTGTCAATCTACTTACTTAGGAGAATAATTGCATACAAGGTAGACTGCTTTTGGCCAAATCTGCCCCCAGATGTTCATGTTATGACACAAATTTATTGCACAACCAATTCTGCTACTTGTAGCCCAAACAACCTATGGAAAAGAAAAGAGGAAATCATGTGAAAACCGAAGTTTTTTAACTTAAAATCAAAACTATCTCCAATATACAAAACTCAAATCACCAAAGTGATGTATTCCCCTGTTACAAATGGCCTGAAGTGACCTAATTACAAGTGTCAAAAGGACATTTAGTTATATCCTAATTAAAGTGAGAAACTTTACCTTGACAGAAAAGATATGGCTCTCATTTTATACAAATGCTCTAAGCATATATTTGAAAGTATAAAGAGTTCCAGCAAAAGAGTTACAAAACATGATATGAATAATTGGTTCTTGGAATTACAATTAATAGAATATTGTCAGTTAGAAGTTATGATGGAGTTCTCAGTACAACCTAAAGACCCAGACAGGTTCGGATTCGTTGGACTGAGACAATAGCTATTTTTCAGTAGTAAAAGGAAGTAACAAAGGATAAAATCATTCACAAAACATTCATACACTGAATAGACCCAAGTCATGGATTTTAAATGAATATGCTTTCATGTCACTGCACTCTAAGGTAGCTGCTCCTCTTTATTCACCTTTCATTGCAGATCTCAAAAATAATCAGAATGACAAGTCTGGAATGTTCAAATGAGACAAATATGACAGGTGTTGAAAATGTATTCATTCAAAGTAAGCCAAATCTGTAGATCCAGCAGGATTTAAGAGTTTGAAAGATATAAGTATTATGAAGAACCAGTACCACAAAAAAACTGTATATATTTATTGATCTTGCATGTAATAGTAAATGTAATTATTAGTATTTTTAGAGAAATGGTAAATAAGAACATGGAGGTAACTCTATTTTAAAATTAGATACAATTAGAAATTATTCTAGTAAACAGAAAATAAGTGTTTAAAAATTAATAATTTTTGAGTTTATCAATATTATATTGAAAATTTTATGTGGACCATAGCATAATTTGAAGATCACATATTTCCCATTCACTGAAAATATGAATTGTACTCCTCTACAAAAATTCAGGTTAGGTACACATATTTCAGAAGTATGAAAGAAATTTTAAAATTTTGCTGATGTTAAAACAAGATCTTAAAAGCTACTGTTTGATCTAAGGAATTCACTAAAGAAAGCTTTTTTTTTTTTTTTTAATGAGCTCTTTTTTCAGCACATTGTGTAAAGGACTATCCAGATTATGCAAAGGGCACTGAGCAGTAACACAGTTTAACACTGGGGTTTGTAAGCTTTTTCCTCAATACTGTTGATATTTATGAGGATGAAATCTACAGGTTTGTGTGACAACCCTGCTTGTAACTATGGAGTCTAAATAAACCCTTTTGGGGCATTTGTGCTTTGGTATGTACTGCACGTGTAGTGTGTTCCAAGTGTCAGACAACAACCTAACTGCAAGTCTCTGCCACTCTTTTCCATAGCTGATCAAAATCAAGCACACCTACATACCTGTGTGTAATGTGTACAAACAGGACCAGAGCATCTGTATGGACAGTATGGGTTGCATTCATGAGGATAGGGATATGTGAAATCTCTCACTTCATCATACCATGCTTGGACGTGAAATGTTGGAGGTCTGTACCTATGAAAGCCAGTAGCAGCAGTGTATTAGATCATTCATTCTGACAGCTTCTATCATTTTTCCTTCAAGTGACAACCAAATTTTGTTAGATTTTAAAAAATCTCATCTACTGCATAAAACAGTATTTTGAATTACCTTCCCCAGTGTGCCCCCAGATTCTGTCCAATTGATGGAAGAAGGCTTGCTGGTCCATGCTCCCATAGACAGGTTTCAGCCCACGACTCAGCAGATCTCTCCAGTTCTGTGTCCCATGTCTGAAATTTGAAAGAAAAGAAAAGAAAAGGAAATCTTCTTAGAAATATTTGGTGTGTATCTTGTTCTCTAAAACAAACGAACAAACACAAAGATTGTCCGCTTTTTGAATTTTGACGTTTCTGTTACTGAGGCAGAATACTGAAAAGTAAGACTTGAAAATTGTATGCTGCATTTGTGTTACATAAGAAAGAAAAATGTTTTCACCAAGAGAAAAAAGGTTCTAATCCCTTCACAGCATTCCCTTTGAAAACCATGTGCAGCCATGCTGCAGTGAATAAAACACAAATATGAAACTGAAAGGCTTAGTTCAACTTTTCAAGCTAAATTAAGTGCATTTTTTCTGTCTTGTGAGATTTCTTTTTAGTAATGGGCATTTTTCCTAGCCAAAAGGGTATTATCCAACCTGCTTTCAAACAGGGCTTTATTTCCTCTGAACTAATAGTTTATGTGAAATGAATGCAATTTCCTCTTCCTTTTCTATAATCAGCTTTTGTTGAAATAATGCACAATTCAAACACAAATTATGAAAACTAGAGTTAGGTTGCCGTTCATTGATTTTATAGCTAGGTTGGCAAGAAAAGAGACATTTACAATAGTAAGAGGCATGCTTAGAACAAGTCAGAGAAAGAGATTATGAATTATTGTTTATCCCTATTTTTTATTATTTAAGGGGGATGGAAGAACAGGCTTGCAGCTGAAAGGCAAATTCAAGTTTCTTTCTTTCAAAAGCATACTAAGACATACTCTTCTTGAAAAAAGTCATACCATACTGTGTATGTAGAGTTTTCACTGCACTAAGCTTGGGTTTGCTCAAAGTTGTCCATCCCTCCTGTGCAAAGTATCCACACTACTGCTTGACTTTTGGAATTTCCTGATAGCTGCAGAAATAGTTTCCAGATACCTGAATCTCTAAGACCAACACTCAGATTAGGAAACTGGGGTATTTCCAAGAAAGAAAGACGTCTTGATAGAACCTCAAGTATTTCATCAGAAGTTCAGACTAAGTTTCATAAAGTGAGACTACGCTATCTAAATAAGAGTAATTCAATATTTCCAGATCCAAATTCCCATGCAGACACTGGAGATCTCATCTACTAATTTTTGGCTTACATGAAAGGTAGAAAACTCCTTAACACAGCCAAAGATTATACAAATATAACAGACAGATTCCGCATGCTAAAATCTATTTTTCTATTGATTTTGACATGCAGTTTTCAAATTATTAACCAGATAACTCATTAAAAACAAGCATGTCCTTGGTTATGCAAGACCACAATTATGCAAAGACTTTGTTATCATTCAGTTTGATCCCAGAATATCTGTTCTTGCTTCTCTTCAGAAGTCTCTATGTATTGGATTGCATTGTGTCTGTTATTATTAATATCATCAGCTAGAAAAAAGTTACAGGGTATATTTTAACTCCCAAAATACAACATTTATTTTGACAGAAATACTCAAACAGTATAATAATGACAGAATAAATCTTTTAACCCACCTATGGATACACAGACCACCGACTTTAGAAAACAGTATGAATTTTCAATTCACCCGCCTGGGCCATTATATATCCACATATATACTTTGTTCTTATAGGCTGTAATAAAGTTGCTTCATCTTCTACCACAAAAGCACAAGACCATTATATTTTAAAGCAAAAGATACAGTTTGTTGTATATATTGTATGACATTAAGTCACCTCAAAATCTTGTAATATGTAGATTTAGCTCTTAGTTTGAACAGGTCATAAAGTTAACACATTTCCCAAATAATTACTATTAAGAATGGTTTTGCCAACTGGACTATGAAACATTAACTGTAATTTACAAAGGGTAAATACTAAGTGTATATACAAAGTGTAATTTACTCTAAATTACACTTACAATAGAGCAAAATTTTGGCACCTGCTCATTTTTAGAACTTCCTACCTCCAAGGCTAGATACAATTTCTTATAGTTCTTTTGAGCTTCAGATATTCTCTTGTAAAGCATTCCCCCACATTTTCAACTCTTAAAACAGTAGTCATGGTTAAAGGAATTGTACTGTTCTATTTTTCTCACCACACAAGTTTAAAAATATTTTCTGCAGGTATTTTAACCGAAATAATGATACTTTTTTTTAAAGATTAGAGCTAGACAATCAATAGTAGCTGCTTGAATCAACTCTTCCAGCTTGTGAAATATCACATTTAACATTTTCTTCAAAGAGTGATGAAAGCTATGCATGACAGAACCATCCAGAACTCTGCAAGAACAGCTTTTTGATGAAAAACTGAAATTCATCATTAATCCTCTTGACAGATGAATACCCTCACACCAAGTACTGCTGAAATTGGATATGGTTTTCAAAAAAAGTTCCATCTTCTTTAACTGTTTCTCTGCCTTCATCCACAATATAAAATATTGTCTTGACTCCCTTTACCCTGCTTGCCTAGCCAGAGACATGCATACTTCCCCCTTTCTAGGCTACAATCTTAGCTGCAGCAAAGGAATATTCATGTCTGAGCAGATCATCTTCACCTCTTCACAGGATGCACAGTGCAGGAGACAACACCAGCAGTGAGGAGCTT
Source organism: Entomyzon cyanotis (assembly GCA_024500445.1). Taxonomy (NCBI): domain Eukaryota; kingdom Metazoa; phylum Chordata; class Aves; order Passeriformes; family Meliphagidae; genus Entomyzon; species Entomyzon cyanotis. Next base: position 15,826,731 of record JAKEPQ010001005.1, read on the forward strand.
GGGGTGTGTGGATATTTTTGTCCATTGTACTGCCATGCAAGACTCCAAGATTAGGTTTATCTGTGCAAAGTTATTTCATGTAGGAATCTGCTCTTATTATTTAAGGGAAAGAGGTCATAGCTTAAGGTTCATCATGATGCAATCACCCTAATTCTTACGTTATAGGTCTTGAATCTGTCCAGTTGATGTTTTCCAGGGGTTTTATTTACAATTTATGGTGAGGTAAGCCTCATTATAACACACTTTCCTTGAAGCAGTTTCATTTATGATTACCAAGACATAACTTAATTTCTTTCTCATTTTAATCACTTGAGTATTATTTTGAGGTGTGATGGAGTAAATATCAAAAGTGTTACATATTCAGATGTAAAAAAATCAGTCAAGTGTAAATTGCACTACAGGAAAAGACCTTACTCAAGTGCAGCATTTATTGTTCAATGGGCTCATTTTCTCATCAAAGACACCACTTCCCGAAATGTCTTTAATAGAAGTCAAAATTTAAAAAAAACAACAACTCCACTGAGGAACATCAATTTTCTAAAACGTTCAGGAAGAATGTCCAAATGTTCCAGTTCCAAAGAACTTCCTAAAGATTAAAGTCACTTTTTTGATTACCAGAGACTACAAAGAAAAAGTGGTAATAAACCACCACTAACCTCCTACAGCCAGTAGCAGAAAAAGAGACAGAAGTGATTTGCAGTCACAGTTGTGTCTCCAAGGCCTACCAGGATAGAAGCTGTAAAACACAAATCCAAATCATTGTAGAAATGAAAAGGTTTCTCAATCTCCAGGATCACTCTAATGGCTTTTAATAAAAAGAGGAAAACTTGAATATCAAGGACCATTTTCTCCAGGCTCAAATGATGCATCCTGATGAGCAAGAAATCAAGAAATAGCCTGTGCTATCAGGCAAAGGGGGCAAGAGACCTGTGTGGACAAATAAAGAAATTCTGTCATTACCCATGTGTATCTAGGAAATACACAGGAGATGGAAGGGTCAGGCCACTTGGAAGGAGTATAGAAAGGTTGTCAGAGTCAGTAGAAATGAGAGAAGGAAGGCCAAGGCTCATCAGGAATTAGATCTGGCCAAGTAGGACAAGGACAAAACAAAGGGCTAGTTCAAATACATCAATAACAAAAGGAAAACAAAGGATAGTGTGGGCCTGTGACTAAATGGAGAGGGGATCCTGGTAGCAGAGGACAAAGAAAAGGCAATTACTGAACACCTTCTTTGCATTGGATTTCACTAACAAGACAAGCCCACAGGGATCTCTGATCGAGGAGAGTAGGGTAAAGGAATCTGGGAAAGAAGACTTTATCTTGGTCAAGGTGGCTTGGGTCAGAGAACACCTAGCCAAACTTGACATCCACAAGTCTATAGGCCCTAACAGTATGCATCCACCTGGAGGACACCATGGTGAGGCTGTGCACAATCCCATTTGAAAGGCTGTGGAGATCAGAGTAGTGCCTGAGGACTGAATGAAAGCTAATGTCACCCCAGTCTTCAAAAAGGGCAAGAATGAGGACCCAGGAAACTACCAGACAGTCAGCCTCACCTCAATCCATTGAAAGGCAATGGAGCATCTCACTCTGGAGGCCATCTCTACCAATGATCAGGAGTAGACTCATGGATTCACTAAAGGTAAACCATGCTTGACCAACCCAATTTTCTTCTATGATGAACTAACTACATGACTGGATGAGATGAGAGCAGTGGATATTGTCTGCCTTGACTTCAGCAAGGTTCTTGACACTGTCTCACACAACATGTTCATAGGCAAACTCAGGAAGTGTGGACCAGATGAGTGAACAGTGAGTTGGGTTGAGACCTGGCTGAACAGCAGATATCAGAGGGTCGTAATCAGTGGCACAGGGTCTAGTGGATGTTCTAGTGGTATCCTCCAAGGCTCAATACTGGGGCAATTATTAACTTATCCATCAGTGACTTGGATGAAGAGGCAGATGCCTCCTCAGGAGGTTCACTGATGACACAAAGTTTGGAGGAGTGGCTGATACCCCAGAGAGCTGTGCAGCCCTTCAGAAGGACCTGGACAGAGTGGAGAGATGGTCATAGGTGAACCATCTGACATTGAACAAAGTTAAATGCAGGGTCCTGCACGTGGGGAATAATAAACCCTGGCATGAGGGTACCAAGAGACTGGAGCCAGGCTCTTCTTGGTGGTGCCAGGCAACAGGACAAGAGACAAAGAGCAGAAACTGATGCATGGGAAGTTCCACCTGAATATGAGGAAGAAATTCTTTATGGTGTGGGTGACTGAGCACTGGAACAGATTGCCCAGAGAGGTTACAGTGTCTCCCTCACTAGAGATATTCAAGAACCATTGGGACGCAATCCTGTGTCATGTGCTCTGGGATTGCCCTGCTTGAGCAGAGAGGTTGGACCAGATGGCCCACTGTGATCCCTTCCAACCTTAACACTTCCGTGATTCTATAACTAGTATCCTAATCCCTGATGCAACCACTTGGAAAACTTCATTTTAAATTTATATCTGACTACTCCAGTAATGCAAAAATTATACACAGGTGCTAATAACATTACAAACAAATAGGAAATTTCTGAAAACAAAATAAAAACTTGTACAAGAAATCTGTACGATTGCAATGCCATATCACAGCTTGCTCAGAGAAAATTAGCTTAAAGGTATTTTAAAGGCCAATTCTACAGTTACATATAGTTGAAATTTAAAGAATTCAAAAGATTTTCTACTGATTTATCAACATGCCTAATCATTGCTTCAGATATGGGATCAAGAACAGGAAGGAGCCGCTTTACATATTTGATGCCACTTGAATTTTGTCCTTGTCTTTCAGCAGTTAAAATAGGAGATCCAAATTTCTCTCCTAAATTGATTATTCTAATTGAAGTTAAATGAAGAAAAATTGTATCTTAATTTTAAGGATTAAAATACCGTTTTAAAGTTTTTTCACACCAATCCTGTCAGATTAGCTGTAAATATAATGCATTTTGCTCAGATAGCAGGCCAAATTGAACAAACACATAAAATAATCTGCGTAAGTATTTAAAACATACCTATTTACTGGAATATGAATTTTATCCTTGTGCTTTTAATAGCACTCCCTTGTTTCACTTTCATTAAGGCAAGCTTTTGGCTTCAAACAATGAAAGCATCTCCATATACAAAGAAAGATAAACACCTGAATTTTCATGTTCGTTCAGATCAAGTTACACAATGAAGAACTTCAAATTAATACAAAACTAATTAGTGGTATTTAAAATGCCAAGATGTTTGGCATTTTAAAAGAAGCCAGTAGAAAAATGGAAGAAAATGAAGAGTCACAGCAACCTCTTTATTTTACATCCTACCAGAAGTAAGCATTTCTCATATTTTAACAACGTCATTAGTGATGTTAAAATCTGGCTACTGAAATATATACTGAGCTGACCTGAATTAAGCTTTAAGCTTAATTCAAAACATTCTTCCACAATACTCAGCAGCAGTTGGTATTTTACATATTTAAACTAAGGGCACTTTTAAAACAACTCTTATCCAAATGATACAAATGATAAAGTTGAAATCTCCACATAGTTATAGGCAAGGATCCTTTTGTTTGATAAAGGATGAATTAAATCTTTAAACATCATCACTTTAAAAAAACAGAAAACTTCTTTTCATAAAAGACTATAATTTTTTGAAATGCAGGTATGCAGAGCACCAGATTTCTCATCCACTAGTTCCCTCATCCATGCTCTGACTTGATCAGGTTTCAATGACTTTGCTCTATCAGATTTCATTGGTAAATACAGGATGCTGAAGGGAGCAGAAGATGAAAGTGCAACAAGGCAGCTGATTCCCAGGTCTCACAAGCACTTTGACTGGGATTTGTTTGGTACTACATGCAAGGTAATTCAACTTGTTTATCAAGAAAAAGTATTGCCCACATTGTCGGAAAACTACATGAGGTCTACCTTTTGGATAAGGGTAGAGATAGGCAGACATTGAAAATATCACTAACTGCACAGCAGTATAAACCTCCTTGAAACTACTCCTTTTGTTTTGCAGAACACTGCTAGAGTAGCAACAAATGTAAAAAGAGTTGTTAGAATGTCCTAAATTGAAAAATGTCCTTCCACTTTCCAAATATTGCATTTTTCCACTTCCAAGAGACAATCCCTCAGTGATGCTAATTATAAAGACTGAAAGATGTTTCGTCCTGTCTCTGTAGTAAGTAAGTACAAAGGGTTTTTCTCCTCTTGTCCCTCAGTGATCATGATCTCAAAGTGGTCGTAGCTACCAAGCTATGTACCTCTCTTTCCCTCCTCTTATGTACATCAAGTTCACACTGCATCTGGCTTGAGAAACACATGTACTTTTCTTCTTTATACAAAATAGGGCAAGACAGACACAAATCAATGCAAGAAAAGTCTAAAAAAATGGTATACATGCTGTAACATTTTGTGCTTCTCAAACTCCAGTGCCAATTTCTTTCGTGATGCTATTGAATACAGAGTTATCATGACAAATACAGCTTTCTGGCTCATAAACTACATTTTCCCTGAGTAAAATTTTCAAGACAGCCTTTGCTTCAGTGCTTTCTAACCATCTGCATGCATAAATAATTGTTCACCAAAGCTACATGAAATAACATGTGATCACCCACTGAAATGGGAAATTTCAATCTGTGAAAACTTGACCCCATTCTCTTACCTCTTTAAATATCAAAAGAGACATCTTTCTCTGCAGAAAGTTATTGGCATAGCTACTTCCCTTTTACTCCTTTACACTCCTGTGTGACAGAAATGGTCTACATTAACTTTTTATGTATCATTCCTGGGAAGCGTGGTTTCCCATTGTATAATTCATCCACACACAAAACCTCTCCATTCAATGCTCAATACTGCTCTTGATTTCATCATCTACTCTGAAGAGCCTACTACTGACGACATGGCATGGTCTCTACTTCAGATGCTTGTGCTATCCCAAGCATTGTACCTACACAGTAAAACTCCTATTTATTTCAAACTTATATTTGAGACACTATGTACAGCAGGAATATTTGACTAAACTCAACACACTCTGCAAGTACCTATTTTATAGTAAGAGAAGAAAACTTTTAGCCCTGCATACTTTAGCCTCATGATCTCACAAAGGCTGTATACATTTCTAGTGTCTTCCTGTTCCAGCTTTAAAAAACTTTCATACCATCTGAGTATCATGATTATTAATGCTACTTCTGCTGCATTTCATAAGAGTTGACACAGATCTACTATCTAAAATATTCTCTTTCATGATGCCTGCACTCAGAAAATGAACACGATCATTTGGACTGAGTTACAGTCCCACCCATTCATGACTGAATTCAAAGTGGATTATTTTTTCAGGGCTTTTTTTTTTTTTTTTTTAGATCAGGAACATGCTTTCAAAATTAAAATCCTGATCACTCCAAATTACTGGTTTACAACAGAGCACTCTTGGAGTAAAAACTAGATTCTTTCCAGATAAAATGGCAGGAGTTGTGCTCCAGAAGCGCACTTTGCAGTTGTTCATGGGTATTCAGTAAACACAGAAAGACCCAGCAAAAAATAACCCCCCTGAACTGCAGTTAGCATGAATGTCAGGTTCTCAGCTACAATTTTTCGCTCTTCAAATCTGTTCCAATGGCACTACACCACTTGCCAACACAGGTATTCCTTTCATCAGTATCCTGTTAAAAACCTAGGTCACCATCAAAGACACACAGATATGGCACTATAAGCATTTCACAAATGTTCTCATACACTACCCTGGCTGAAGCTAAAATCCATCTGGGCAGGTTCAGCTGAATAGCAGCAGTTACTGCCTCCAGCTGCCAACTCTTCTTCTACCCCAAGAGATTGCACCACATTTTCCAGCAGGGATGCTGCAGACAATATGGATCTTCTGACTGCTTCTGGTTTACAAGATATCACGTTAAAACAAACCACAACTAACACCAGTTTACCTTCACAGACTGGACTACAAATTTTGGTATTTAACCTCTGTCAACATGGGGTTCAAGTATTGTGTAGACCTAAACCAATGCTCTGCTTATTGGAGGAGCTGCTGTTTCAGTGAGGCTACCACAGCTTAAATTAAAATTCAACAACATACAAATTACATGGGATGGGATTAACCTCCCCTGAATTTATACAGCCTCAAAGCAGATACCTACATCTAAACTAATTATCTAAATAACTTCTGCAGTTACATAGACAAATAAGCATCTATAGAGGGAGATAATTTTAGCTACCCACTTTTAACTGAGATAAACTGTGTGTTGGAGATTCTCATTTTTCTCTACTAATTATAAAGGAGATTGGCTCAAACACAGACATCTACACCACAGACATCAAAAGCTTGGTGAGATGAATTCCACCATTTGTATAGTGTGAGTGTTAAATCGAAAGTGTACATTCTCATCCAAGCCACACCAGCATAAGAGTCCTTCCATTATATCAAAAGGTACTGCAACAGAGCAGCAAAGGCCAGTAGCTCAAAAAACATTTTCCAGTGAAAATAAATTTAAAAAACCCCTCAACAGTGGAAACATTTTAATTGGAGATATTTTCACACATGTGGGAAGGCAGAAAAAATCATATGGAATGGGACTATATGGAAATTAAAGAAGAGCTAAAATTTAAGCTCAATAAAGATGGAAAAGTAAGTACTTTTGAGCACCACTGAAAGTAAACATTTACCATGGCATAGTATAAATACCTCATTGCTGTATATATTCTAAATATAGGGAAAGAGTGGTAAAGTAAATACCAGAGTACAGTATGGGTATTTATTAATTTTTTAAAAGAATCCACTGTATTAAGACTAATGACACTGAGAAGGAAAAAAAAGGAAAAATGAAACATAGAATGAGAAAGGCCATGAGCAAATATGCTAGAAATATAGTTGAAAACTAGAAATCACCTGCATAGCATCAGCATGGAAAGACAGAAAGGTACAGTTAAAAATTACTTCAAGAGACTGATCCTGGGTGTAGTCTATCTAGACTTTTTCACTGATCCAAATATATGTGTGTTATCCGCATTTTTATAATTTAAAATTAGCAACAGTATTTTCCGAATAATATTTACTTTCCTTTTCTTCTGGATTTTTTTATTGTAAAAGAAAAGAGGATTTCCTTGGTATGCAACCTAAACCTCCTGCCCTGAAATGCTAGCTAATGTTTTATTGCCACAAAAAAAGAAATCTCTCTTTCCTGTAACTATCTCTATTTATTTCCCAGATTAACCAAATTCAGCTGCTTCATTTCCTCAGTCATCTCATAAATCACATATTCTGTCTTCATAATCCCATTAATCTCTTTCATTCTCTCTAGAATGGGTAGACCATTCTTTAAAAATTACCAAAAATGGATGTTGCATCTCAGACAAATTCTCATCAGTTTCACATACAGAAGTTTCCTTCCACAGATTGGTGCCTCTTATTATTTTTCAAGTCAGTGCAACTTCTGCATCTCTTTATTGCAGTTTCACCTCTACATTTTATCCCTTGTATTTCACCTGTTTGATTGCTTCCTTATTTCATACCTTGCAGTTAAGTCTTGTACCATGTTGATCCCAGGCCATTACTTCGACTCCTCAAGTTCTAATTTTAATTTTTATCATGTCCTCTAAAACAACACCATCCTGTGCCCATATTATATATATTATACATTATATATACAAAATGTATATTATATATTTTATAAATATTATGTCTATTATAGATTTTATACATTTGAATATAATGTATGTATTATTTGTATTAATTTTATATATTATGTACATTATATTCCTATAATATATGTAAGGCATACAATATATATTATATATATTCTGCAGTTTTCAGGTGTACTATTTTCTCCAGCATCAATATCTTGAATCGTCCTCCTGTTTAAAAGGGAGGTTATGTCAATTTTCTCTCACAAAAAAGTCAGGGTAGAAAGTGTCAAGAACTTTTCTAGAGTCTAAATATGCCACCTAATACTCCCCTAATTACTGGGTCATCAAAGAAGTAAAATAGATTGGTTTGACATGATCTCTTCTTGATGAGCAGACATTGGCAGTTTTCATCAGCTTGTCTTTCAGTCACGCTTCAGTGAGGCAATTTCATCAGTACAAAACTGCTGAAGGAAGTCCATGAAAACTAATGATAATGAGCACATCTGAAAAGTAAATAACTTGCACTCAGCTGAGATGCTTACCTCCAGTCATTGGAGTTAGAATAAAATGTGGCTTCCCCATAGCCTGAGGCCCCTTATGCAGCAGTGACCACAAAAACTCAGAGCACTGTAACACCAGGCAAAATTCCCTTGCAAATTAAATCCAAATAATACTACATAGTACTTATATATCCTTAAAGTACAAAAAAAAAAAAGAGACTAGATAAAAGTGCCAAACTTTCCTCTACGAAGAACGTTAAGACAGCCATTTTCTGCTGGAAAACTACTGCCTGGCTAGAAATGAAATAGTGAGGAATTTACACGTTACCATGTGGCAGACTGAAGTTTATAGAGCTTTAAACCGGGCAGAGATCCCCGAATAGACCTTGAGGTTTCAGCTACTCTTTTGGAAAAGAGTAAAAAGCAGAAAAACTGTGGCTTTTGCCTGGAAACAGGAAAGTGGTATAAGGCCAAAAATATTGTTCCCAAACACTGAAAAAATTGCACCAATATTTAGAAGTATCTCCCTATTACAGCTCCATGTGTTAGAGCTTTTTGTGTTCAAAAAGTAAAACCAGGAATAGGAACCAGCAGACATGACTAATCACGTTTTATTCTCTGTGTACTCCAAGCATGTTTAAAAAACCTTGCTGGAATATTCAGCTTTCCAAGGTGTTCTGAAACAGTGCATTTACTTTGCTACTTTTTAAAAGCAGTGCACTAAGACTTTCTATTAGAACATGACTAAAAATCATCTATTCACTTCTATGTTCTAACAGGAATGGAAGAGAAGCAACAGCTGATCTTGATTTCTCTACTTTGTCCATTATCAAATTATGAATTGCACACATTCATTACAAATGGTATCATGAATATTTATAACTAATCACAAACTGACCAGACCTCAAACCCTGGTACTCATTACTAGGTTAAACTCACTGTAACTGATTGTTTTCATACAGCAGTTTTAGAGATGCTACAGAATTTCCTGAACTTTGAACAGGAATTAGCCATGGTATCTCAAATATGTGTCAAACTAAATGCTTTTAAAAGATGACCACTGTGACTTGACATAAGTGAATTGAACTCACTGCCAGAGAGCATCCATTGATCATATGTGACCTGGCACTACTGTCAGAAATACTTTCAAATAAAATCTCAAAAAAGAGTCGGAAAATGTATTAAAGGAATTCCTGACCATGTGAAGCTCCAACAGGGAATTCAGGACAAATCTATCATGATGTGTATCAGGCAGCCAAATTCTGGATTTAACAGCCTCATTTTAAGAAACTGTTATCTTCTTTCATAATAAAGTGAAAGTTGTTCATCTTTTAAATGAATCACACATTTCTATCACAGTCACTAACTTATGCCAAACCTAAGGCTGATGATTATATTTACAGATAACAGAATAAATTTGTATCTAGCATTTCAATGAAATAAAATGTTAATAAATATTTTTTCTTAATTAAAAAAATAAGGAAGATTCCAAGGCTGATATTATGAAGATGACAGGCAACATGGAACTACTTTTATAAATCTCATTGATCCTTTCTGTGGCCTGTTCGTATTTTGTACTTAAGCTCAGATTCTGCAACTACCTATTAATATTTAAAGATCTTTTTTGATATGGGGATGAAGAAGTTCTCTGACAGCAAAAATAAAAGATGAACAGTATCTGTCCTGTGTTGCTAATTATTTTATTTTGGGAAAGCTCCCTTAAACTTTGAGACAGTGAGCCTTTCTGCTACTTTCCACTTTCAGTTTCTTTACTTGGAGTTGCTTAGTTGTTGTTGGCATTACATCAATAGAAGTCAGACCACTTTTTTTTCTTGGCCACTTCACATTGCACAATCCTTTGCTAAAACTGCCAGGGAGAATAAGAGGATAAGTCAACGTCACTGTGTTCTTTGATGCAGAGTCAGTAGCCTTTGAGCACAGGCAAAGGAGCAGGAGCACTTCCACCAATCTTTGAAGTGGAGCAGAAAAGTGGAAAACCAGAGGGAAAGCAGGCAGGTTCCCTCTGAATAGAGCTGCTCTGTTCTTTGCACCCAAAGTGCTCTTCAGCCACTTAGGGAATTCCACAAACCAAAGCCCTCTGCTCAAAAGGAACAGGAATTGTTTTTAACCAAGCATCCCAGAAGAGTTTTAGCAAGATGAGTAAGATACACTAAACAGAGACATCAAAAAGTTTTGTCAGAAAGGTTTAGGAGATTTAACAGGGCACTTCAGAACAGAAAAATTCACCAAAACATGTATGTCCACTACAAGGCCTTCCTGTATGTTTCTTAATGCTGCTTCAATTCTCCTAGGAATACTACAGAAAACAAATCTTAGCTGGGAACCCACAGATACACATAGAGAGAAACTGTTTCTTCCAGACTTAAACAGATCATAGGATCTAAATGCATCACAAAATAGCAAAAAACTTATTTCAATCCCTATTCAGTCACTATGATGCCATGAATAACATTTTGCTATCATCCATGCAAGCGCTCTATCCACTAGTGGGTTCATATAATTTGAAGTCCAATGGTTCCTATTTAAACATAGCAGGATATTGCCTGCAGAAAAAATTTTTAAATCTAAATGAGAAATATTTCTCAATTTTCTTCATCTGAAGTCTTCCTGAAGTTACTGAAATTGAGAGGCAAATCTTCAAGCCTCCCAAAATACAAGGAGGGTTGAAGTTACAAATTAGTAGTTACACAGAAGTTACATATTAGTCATGGTTTTGAAAGGAATTACATGGTATCAGCACTTTCAATACATCACTATCAATGTTTTCAAACTAAGACCTTTAGAGGTATTATACTAACACAAACTAAGTACAAAAATATTTCTTTTTTTCCCCCTCTGTAAACAAAATACGGGTCAAATACTGCTGCCAGATACACATACAGAATTTTCCTGAAGAACCACACAGCTATACCAAATAAATATTCTAATCCAAATTTTTTTAAAGCACCTTTAGATCTTTGTATTTTCCTGACATATTTTCCAATATAAAACTTTTTGGAAGCAAGGCATGGGCTTTGCAAAGACATCCCTAGTATTTATTAGCAGGACCTGGCCAAAAGACTAGAGATAATGAAATATGCAAAGACTTCCCTGCCCTAGAAGACACTGATGTCTTCAGTCACAATAATTACAAAATGCAGGACATGCCTCAGGGCCAAGAAATACCAGGTTGAAATGCTCTGCTATCTATCAAGCTGGAAACCTGAATACTCTTAAGTACTGCAAAGGCACATCCATGGAATGAGGATCTCTCATGAACCATCTGGCTTCTATGTTTGGGAAAATATGTATGAAATCAAGGAATGAACACTAAAAAAATGGTTTAAAATAGAGAGCATTATAAATTCATTAATCAAAAATACTTTTATGAATATTATCTTTGGTGAATCCTTTTACTTGGCAAACTACAACTGTTTGGAATATAGAGGAATTAACAACTTCCACTATTCAAATAATAATTATTATTTTTAAAGTGTTGACTGCAATAATCATGAAGAAAATCTCAGTTTTCATTAAAATATTCAGCTTTACTAAGGTGCAATGTTACCAATGAAACTATTGGGGGAAAAATGGTTTTGCAATTTCAGTGCATGATATACAACTAATGCTTACTAAAAAAACCCAAAAAAACAGAATGCTCTAAGCTCTGTTCAGGTGCTTTAGAAGTAGAGCAGGGAAATCTCATTCGTCTCTCCTCTCTTTCCAGTGCTGTTAAATTCATGTGTGCAGCAAAAAGAAAATGTTCCTTACACCTTTCTTTAAAAGGAAGCAATCCAGATAAAAAAAATATACAACATGCACTTGGCATGCATTTTCATAGCATACTGTTCATCATAACCTCAAAAAAAGATTTTTCTTTTTCTATTTAAGGCATAATGTTAACAACCCAAAAACTCTCTCAGCTTTGAAGGAAGAGGTCTAGGAAAGAATGATCTAGTATGCAGTCATAAGGTCACTGCAGAGGAATTAACTGAATTTTTGCAATACTGTTCCCTACAGAGGAGCTTACGCACATTCTCACACCAGAAATCTTCTATATAGAAAAGGAGGCAGAAGATGAGGTGGAGGATCCATAACAGCCTTAAGAAACAATAGCCAAAATTGAGAATATTAACATTACCAAATTGCCAGGAGCAAACAATATTCTTCAAGAACCTGGAAGAACTTGCTCATAAAGCTTGTAATTACTGTGCAGTACACTATCTCTCTTAAAATGGCCTTGTTACCAAAAAACAGCACATGGCTGATAATATTTTAAAAAGATTCTAGAAGATCCTGAGAAACTGCAAACTAAAAATTTACTTCAATTGGGATGATTTCATAGGGTAAGATAAAAAAAAATATGAAATATACAATTACTCCCAAATATATTTCACTTTGAAGGTGTCAACAACATGTGGTTAAGTGCAGTTCAGTTACCCAGAGAGTTCCTAAGTTACTTTAAAATTAATAAACAAATAAAATAAAACTATCATAAGGTAAAGAAAGTGATAAATGACAGAAAAAAAGATTTAAGAATATTAAGTATTTTTTCAGATTCCCTGCAAATGTGTCCATGGTCTCTGCAGCATACCTTCTTCACAATAGCCCAAGAAAAGAGAATGCAATATAGTATTCACTACATAAGGTAGGTAAAAACAGGATAGAAAAAATAAAAGATAAAGACAGGAGACTCATTAACGCTAAGTGATTGGAAGACTAAATAATTGGTAGTAATTGACAGTATTCAATGTGAATACATACAAAGTAAGAGGGAGATTGTTAGAGATAACAGCCAACTACATATACACAGTAGTGTAGTAAATGACCTCTTAGCACATTAGAAAAATCTTGAAGTCACAGTGAATAGCTCTATAAAACATGTCAGCTGTAGGTCAGTAAGTCAAAAAGTAAAAGAATGTTAGAAATTGTTAGGAAGTGAAGAAAATAAATGCAATTATATCAATTTGTAGTATGCTGTAACTATCCAGAGTTTGGTTTGTTCCCTTTGAATTAAAAGGAAAACAGGAGAATCATAGCACATAGAGAAGGAGAACAAAATGGAACAGCTTTTCAGATAGAACAGTTTTCAAGTAAAGGAATTAGGATTCTTCAGCTGAAAGCCTTGTGATCACTAAGGAAATTATTATTCCTCAAAATAAAGACGAAACAAGGCATCAAATAGAAGAACAACTTTAAAGCAAAAAAATGTACTTTTTCACCCACTGCACAATTAAATTTATAAAGCTCTGCAAATTGGTGCCATGGATTCAAAAACTACAAGTGGACTCAGAAGCATTCAGGGTCACAAAGAAAATTCCATCTTAGACTATTCCATCTGACTCAAAAAGTGCAACAGCAGATTGAGGAAGTCCTTAAGCCACTGTTTGCTGGAAGCTGGGGTGGTTTATTGCAGAAGTTTCTCTTTTCACATGCTCTATTCTTACCCTCTTATCTTAGGAATCCATTACTGCTCACCACCAGAGCCACAGTACTTTAGAAGATGAACTTTTCATCCAGCAAGTTCAGCCAGACAGCCATGAGAACACTTTGTTCATTAGACCTATCTACTGGGAATCTTTCTGCAGATGGTAACTTTAGGTCTCTGAACTATGACAGCCCAGTAATGTTTTCTTTTTCAAATAATATGGGAAGAGTGTACAGCTCAGTAATGCAAATTTTTAGCTTTCCTGTTTTTTGTTTGTTTTTTTTTTAATAAAACCAAGATCTTATATGCTGGAGACATCATCTCAAAGGTAAGGCAGAACTTTGTAAGTCAGTCATAAAACCAATAGCTCCTACCCAGTGTGGCTCTCCATCCCACCCCTTCCTTAGTTATGTCTTCCAACACTCCTGTATCAGCACTGGTACTCATCTGATTCAGCCACACAGGGAGACAGTTTCATGATTCAGAATGATAAAACCCTAAAATTGTATCTTTAAAAACAAAATCTGATTCTTTAAGCACTTGGATCATCAACTCAGGTATCTTGCATTGGCAGGAGCAGGACAGAGACACTTCAGCCAGAGCTGCCTGTAAGTCTGGAACATCTAAAAATAACCGAAGAGTGCAGTGAGAGCATGCAGCCTCCACATAACTTCTCCCAGCACTCTTGGAGACCTTAACCTTCTCAAGTATACAACAGATTTATAGACACACAGGTGTATCAGTGAGGCACCAGGACCTTGATCATCTCCATTCAGGTCCCGTGAGACATAAAACTTCATTCCCCCAAAGAGAACTAACTCTATTCACAAGGAAAAGGTTTACTAGTACAAAGGGCACTTTGCAGAGACATGACTGTGCCCATAGCAGGAGATCATTTGCCACCATATCTATATCAGTTTTTCAAGTTTTATTAAGCCTTACAATCTAGTAAGAATTTGTTACCAAATAAATCTATGAAAAGTAGACAAAAGTATTTCAGCTGTACTTATCTAGCTTGATAAACATCAGGCAAGCATTTAGAGGGATTGTTTCCCTCTTCTGGAGCACTGATAATCACCTTTGGTAAGACACTGAACAGAAAATCTCAAAGAGTACCATAAAAATATTTGTGCAAAAAATCAGAAATCCTGTCATTTCCTCTTTCTGTTCAAGCAGTGTGTGGTTCCCACTGTCTTCTAAACCATCCTTTCTCCATTCCCAATACTGACTCTCACTTGCTTCCTCCAGATACAATCCTCCTCCCCACTTACTTACAGGTTTAGACTTTTCAAATAGCCTCTCTTAACAAATATCTGCGCTCTTAACCTCCTTCCATAAACTTCTGATCCAAATCACAGTCACAGCTCTTACTCTAACCACATCTATTCATCAAATGCTCTTTCTCTCCATAACACTGATTTCTCAACACCTTCTTGACCACTCAGGCTCTCCCCATGCCTTTCTCATGGATGCCTGTCCCTCCACAGGTATCTATTCCTCTGACCACACAATTTACACGGACTCTTTACCTTTACAGATCTCAAACCCTTGCCTAGGCTAATCCCTGATTCATTTGGATATTATGCTAAAGTTGAATCCCACCCTCTTGAAAGCTGCTGTCCTGTTCTGAGTAACATCCTTGATGTAAAAATTGGGTAATTGCTTTTCCATGCTACTTGTACTCCGGCTCAGGTACCATTGGAGAGCACAGAAAAAACAACAGCAAAACAAAAAACACTTGTTCCAGATGTAGCCCTAACACAGAGTCTAAGCCCAAGTGTGTACAGTGCTGGAGGAATCGTTGAATAAAGATGTCAAAAACCTTACTTCAGTGAGTATATCCAAATTCTTCTTTCCAAGATATATAAGACAGGCAAATGTAGGAATGGAAAAAGACGTTTAACTACAAATCAGCTATGCTTTCACAGAATCTCATGGAAGAGGCTTGCAGTATTTCAATATGGGGAAACAACAGTCTTCCCAAGTCTTCTTTTACAAAAAGACCTAATAGCTTTTTCTTGAGCTTTTCAGGAAAAAAATCAACCTGAGTGACTGGGAACAAAATGTTAACCCCTATTATAGCAAGGTCGGAAAACATCACGACAGAAATCAAAGTTTAAGGATCTGTGCACACAACTGTAACTGAATGGGTTAAAGGGGTTTCAGGTATTATAATCTCTTTGTTTGGAGATGATAAGTGGCAATATATCCTGTGATTCTGTGAACTAATTTTTTGATGGGTCTTAGTCTAATATATTGACACTCATATAGGTAAACTTCAGTTAAACTGTCTTTAATAGGGGGTTGGACTAGAGAACTTCTAAATGTCCCCCCAACCCAAACCATTCAATGAGTCTGCTGATGCTTTAAGCAAGCTTGGTTTTTCTAGGACATATATATGCTCCGTTCAATCAGATCTCCAAGCTGAGAGACACCACTCCAGTCTGGGAAAGGTATTTTGATCTGGAAATGTGTTAAAAATCTGTCATGGAAAGTGTCATGAAACGTGTATAATATTCGATATAAAGAACTCAACCTATACGAATGCTATTTCTCTGTTGCATGAACAGATAACTCAATAACACACCAGGTAGACACAGGAAAAAGGTGCAGGAACAAGAAAAGTTGACCATTCTTGTCAAACCCCTAGACTTCTTAAAAGCTCTAATGACCTGATTTCAACTACTTAGCAAGGAGAGATAGAATTAGCCTTGAACTATGGCATAAAAACAAAGTCCAGAAACATGGGACTCAATGCCACTAATAATAGTCCAAATATAGAGGCTTCTTGAGGGAAAAAAAATAAACAAAAGTTATGCATTATATTATTAATCTGAACATGGAAATATACAGCCCTCCAATAATACATGCCAACTTAAATAGATTACTCTTCTTGTAAGACCCTCATTTAGCTCAGAAATTCCATCCAACATAAAAGCATGGGAAAGAATACATGCATGCTATTTTGAAACATCATAGTTCAGTGCCCTTCTTAGATGGTAACTTTTTAGGCCACAATCACAGTCAACTATATTGAGTACTGTCATTTTGAAAATTGGCCTCAAACACTGAGGAACTGCCACTTAAATTTAGGAGAGCTATGAGTGATTAAACATCAGTAGAATACAACACTTGATCCATAAAGAGGCATTTTTATCTCACAGTTCATACCTGTACAGAAAAAACAGACAAACAAATGACAAGTTCTTTAAATGAGAAAACAAGCAAGCTAAGACTGACAGGATGCTGTTTTATAAAGTAATAGCAACTATTCTAAGAACATTTTTTTCTGCATGTCACTATCCATTTTTTCTTACCATATATTCCATATTGGAAGCTGGTGGATACACCTGACCCCGTAATTTATTATGAAGATCCAAGATACTTTGCATATCACTGTCTGTGATAGCCCTTTTCCCTCTCTGCTTGGCGATCCACCACTCACCATCTTCATCCATGTACTTTTCCAAAAGTTCCTCTAACAGCGTGGCATTGGGAAGAACCATTGCAGAAACTGCTTGAGCTATGAATAGCAATGTAGTTACTCTGAGCCAGTCCTGTGCTACATACTTCATGATGAACGATCTCAAAATGCTCAGGAGTTAGCTCCAAGACAAAGTCTTTCTTCCAGGTTTGCTGGCTGTAAATGCATAAGAGAGAGTAATGTAATTTGTAGACTGAAGGACTGGCCTGTATGAACGACAAACACTCTAGCTCATACAGAGTTTGGAACTGTTGCTCTAGGGGGAGCAAACAGAATGCTGCATTTTTTTACTCCAACACTGTTGATTTGGGAAGACAGCTGATCTTCAACCTCATGGACTTCACTTTGTTCAAATGGCTTTATATATCACATTGGCATGCGCATTTCAGTGCCTGCATGCAAAAAGCATGCTTTTCATATCTACTTAAAAGGACCCAGACATCAATGAAGATCAAACTGTAGATAAGGTCTTCCAGTATTGGAACTTAAGAACAAAAGAAGGTAAAAGGTTTGCAGTCATTGCCAAAATGTAAACTGAAATCCACAATTAAACTGATACAAGATATCCTCTATTGGTGCATTTCAAAATATGACTTTAATTAAAGCTTCTGTTTGATGATTTCCAAAACCCTCATGAAACCAAAGGTATTCAACTCGGACAAGGAAACGGGTGAGACGGGGTTATTCTAATCACCAAACAAAGGAAAGCACTGAAAACTCTCAGAAAAAGTAACACCACTTGCAAGAATGCGATACTCTACCAACGCCTGACTGAGTGCTTTAGGTCGGAAAGCCGAGTTACTCCTTCACCCTGGGTGAACACAGGCGAATCCCGCCGCACCGGCCCCAGCCGCTGGGAGGGAAGCACAAAGAGGCGCACGGGCAGACCCGAGTCCTCTCCGGCGCGCCGCCGCCGCCGCACACACCCGACCCGACCCGGCCGGAGCGCCCCGGCCGCCCGTCCTGCCGCCGCCGCGGGAAGGATGCTGCGGGGAGGATGCTGCCCCGCCAGAGCCCTTACCCCTCCGGCGGCGGCTGCCCGCTCTCCCCGCAGCCAGCTTCGCTCCGCCGCCTCCTCGCCACGCCCGCGTCGGGCCGGGGGGAGCGGGCACGGCCTCGCCCCTCTCGCTGCGGCTGCCGCGCTGGGAGCGGCGCGGCGGGCCGGGAGCGGACGTGTCCAGCAGTGGAGCGGGGCTGCCGCCGAGCTCAGCCGCCGCCTCCGCCTCCGCCGTCCTCCTCCGGGTCGCCACCACCGCCCCGAGGAGCTCTGCGCTTCTCCCCGCCGCTCCCGCCCCGTCGGGCATTTATCGCGGGCGGTGGCCTGCGGCGGACAGCCCTCCCCGGCACCCCGCGGGGCGGGACGGCTGCGCTCCGGGCACCGCGCCCGCCCCCGGCCCCGGCCCCCGCACCCTCGCCCCGGCAGCCGTGCGCTCCCCGGGGGCGGCGGAGTCCGCATCAGCTGCTGGGGCGATACCTGGAGGCCCGCAGGCAGCGAGGGCTGGCTGGGACCGCAGCCTCAGCCTGAAGCTGGCCTCGGTCCTGCAGAAGCTATCGCCCAGGAAAGGTCGAGGGGGGCCCCGTCCCCGACCGCTTCCATCCTTGGCAGCAGGCAAGGGGATGCTAAGCCGGCCTGCTCCTGCTGAGACACAGCGAAGAGAAAGAGCTGTGAGCTCCGCAAAAGTCCAGAACATGTGAATATGGCTGGAGGTACCAGGACAGGAATTTTATTGTGGATTCAAACCAGCCACATGAGACTCTCTTTACAAAGTAGAATTCAAAAGTCTGTAACCACTCATTTCTGCGCTAGACAAGAATGGGCATCAGATACGTACTTTTTGTTGTATCAAAGTCTGCTAACCTGAAATTTTTGTGCGAGCTGATGGGCTGACATTTCATTTACTTAGTATAATTTGTTACATTGAGCTAACGGCGGGATTGACCGACTTCCAGTCTTCACAGGACTGCTGTACCAGCTTCCAAAAGTTTTCTGTATTTTCATTTTCAGAAACTGAGAGGCTGAGGTTAAAATTCGTCAGAATCCAGCTGGCTTCAGACCGGCTCTGTAACTGCTTCCAAATTTCATGGGCCCAAGAGAAACAATGCCATGCAAGTAACACACTGCTGTTACTTGTGCTTTCTCTTTCTCAGTTTTGGTTATAATTTCCCTAAAAGCTTTGGAACTAAGTGCAGGATGCTATAGGTACTCTGTTACTTATGCACTGTGGTATGTAAAAGTTTTTATAGTCTATGTTGATCTTTATAACTTTTTTCCTTGCTATGCTGGAATTGACTTCTGTGCTCAAGTATTGTGCACTAAACTTTTTTTCTAGCAAAACTGTGTGAGGTAAAATGCCACTGTGCAGCTGGATACACAGACTAGATGCAAGTTTTTTCTGTGTTTATGCACCAGGATGACTTATCACTTGTCATTTTGGGTACAGAAGAATGAGACAGGCTTACAGACTGGCCATGCAGAAGAGTTTGAAGAAACAGGAAGGAAACAAAAAATTGGAAGAACTTGCTGAAGTCTGTACATCAGATCTGGATTTTTTTTAATGCTCACATCACTTTTGTATAGCTACATCTTGCTTCCATCCTCTATAGTCCTCTGGAGGCCAAGATGCATTGAGGCAAAGCTTAACATCATCACCTAGTTAAGGGCATGTGTCACTTATTCTGTCTACAGGCACAAGTGTTATTTCATTATAAGGCAGCAGAATAGCTTTACTATTAGACCCAGTAATGGTTGCACACAAGTAACTGAAAAATTTTAAAGGAGTAAGGATATTTATGGAGTTCACATCAACTGGAAATTGCAGTAGCTGCCCCTTTCCATGAGCACTGCACAATTGCCAGGCTTCAAACAGAATATAGATCAGATGTCACCTACTGTCCTTAGTTTTGAGTATTCATCATACTTTTAGAAAGCACCTGATCATATTTGGTCTTTGCCAAATTGAAGACCTTATTACATTAGGATGCAAGTTTTAGATTCATTAAAATAAGTACTAATGAAAAAAGAGATAGGCCTCATTGAATTTTTTTTTTTTTTTTGTTACCAATTAATTTATCAGGAAGTGAATTAACGCTTTGCACTCCATGGCTGTACCCTTTGAGTTTGGTTTACTGCTTTATGATTTGTGGCCACATGAAAGTGTTATTATTTTGACAAATGTATTTTGACACGTCCACTGACTAATTTTTGTGTATTATTACAATTAAACATTGCTGGATCTCTTAATCACCTTGGGGGAGGCCCTTTTCACATTTTTTTGTTTTTCTGGATTGGTTCAAACCTTTGACACTGCAGATATAACTGCCAGTCATAATTTTAAATTATTTGAATAAACACTTAAGCACCATTACATCTTCTGAAACTAAAACTAAGTATCCTCCTGTATGGAAGGCACATGCAGACAGGGCATATGCAGACAGATGGACTAACCGTTTTCTGAATAGCTGGAGTAGCAACAACAAAAATTGCAACCAAAAACCCACTTCAAAGAAATTAGTAAGAGGTCACCAGGTACATGCTGTGCAAACACAGAGAATATGGCACTAAGAAAATCCTGGAAAGGAAGATTTCAGCCTGAACTTTGGCTAAAAGGGATTTAACATGTGAGGCGGGAAAGTATCTTCTGCTGCTTGAGTCTTCCTGCGTTTGATGAAAGCAAGTTCCAGGAGTTTATTTTAAATAAACAAGGGTCTGAATAAAATATACTTTACTTTATCATCAATTTGTTTTTCAAATAGAAATAACACATGAGGTATGCAAATATGGATCATTGGGCTATGAAAGAGTGACACCATCAATTAAGGAAGATGGAGAAAGACTGTAATACATATTAAGCATATTTTAAAAATCTGCTAAATTAAAACAGCTGGGCTTTCAATTGAAAACAAAAGGAAGAATTCAAACCCAGACCATTTTTCTGTTGATTTTGAGTGTCTTTAGTTAATCTACCTTGTGGTTTGCTGCATGGTGTTGCAACATCACAGCACTGTATTGACCGAAAATAGCCATTAAAAAGTATGATCCACTACAGCAATTTGAGAACATCTTAATTTTTCCCCAACAGTTAGACATAAAAAAACCAGGGTTTGGTTGTTACCTGGTCCTGTAGGCAATTAATAATCATAGGATCGTTTTTTGCCAGAAAAACCTGCTGTACACCTGAATATCAACCCCTGGAGGTGTCCATTACTGCATATATCACAACCCTGCTGTCAGACACATAAGCTCCAGTGACTCCCAAATCAGAACCCCCATCTGCCTATCTGTACTAACAATGGAGCAAATTGTTTCAGACTCCCACAACAATGGCCAAGCAGGAGACTTTTCAGGAGAAACGTCCTGACCAATTTTCAGATTTATTCTCTTCCTGACCTGGGGCAGGTTCTTGAATGCTTCTTTGCTGACATCTGATATGCCTGCCATGTTGCTGAGTGGTCTGAATTGATTTTGCTTTTGGTGACTCTTGTTTAATCTTTCTTTTTGTTTTTTTTTCTTCCACGATTAAATATACATAGAGCCAGAGAAGGCAAATATATCCATCTGAAAGTTGGTAACTAGAATGGATGAACTCTGCTCAAAGCCTTGTATTAAGATTTTGCCCAAACTGTCCCTACAGCTTTTAAATTTTCTGGTCACAAAAAAAAAAAAAAAAGATGCAAAAGACTTCTGGCAAGGGCAACAAATGAAGCAAAGAGATGATGGGTGTCAGTATTCCTGACATTCTGGGTGTGGTTACAATAATGTGCAAGATTATTCCACTGTTGCAAAATCTTTTGATAAACAGATTCCTTCAGCTGAAAATGTGTTGGGCACATCCATTGTTAAAGGCTTTGCAAACTGTTTTCCTCTTGAGGAGCACAGCTATATTGGTAATTCAGAGACAGAACTCAGGAAAAAACAAACAAACAAACAAAACCACCAAAAAAAACCCCACCACAATAAAACAATGGGGCATAACTTTCTTCTGGCTAGATTTATCAGAATAAAAAGGTGCATTGCATTACGATTCCATTAAGATCCCATACCACCCATCAGCAGTTGTACAAGTGCCTGGACATACTGCAGGTACCAGGTAGCATTTCTGTGCATTTTCCTTTATCTTCCATACCTTTTCCTTTAGGTGTTACTGTGCATTACCTGGTAAAGTTTGTGCTTCATGATGTTCATTGAAGTGTTGGTCATCTTTAGACATTGTGGCATCATAGAGAAAATTTTGTATCCATTGCTTTTAGTATTATACAGCAGAGTTCACAAAGATCATGTTTTCCCATCAGTGTCTCAGAAAAATATTTAAAAGAACAGCATTTAACAGGTACTTGTAGCACTTCACCGCTCCTGGCCTTCAGGGACAGGAGTCATATCTATTATCATTTACTATCCATTGCTAAGATAAAGAGCAAGATTGGCAGAACTGTTTCTCTGCACCATCCTCACCAGCTATGTCACAAAAGTAACTGGAAGAGTAATCATAAAATTTTATCAAAGTAAATAATCAAATATAAATTGGTATATAAAGATACATGAAATCCATGAAATAAAGTCATGCAATGATTCCTAGAACAATTAGTTGAACATAACTTTTCTACATTTGTTATGAATAGATGGCATTAAGCTTTTACTTTTTTGTGACTAGTTTAAAAAGTTTAATTTTAAAATTTTAACACGGTGATTGAATGAGTACAGAACTATTATTTTATATCATTGTATTACTTTGAAAAAGGCATTCTTGTGTATTTATGGGGTATAGAAGCAATTATTTCTACTAAGGGCAGCTTCTACTCTGCTTCTAATTGAGACTAAGTACAGTTTATTTTTTTCGTTTGATTTTGTCTAAGATCAACAATGAACAAAAGTTATCATCAATTAACATTCTTCAACTTGTATGAAATCCAATAAAGATTTTAACCAATGGAGAAATGTCAGAGCTGCAGGCCTCTAGGGAGCTGGGGTGATGAAAGGTAGGATATCATTAAAAAGAAAAATGTCATGATTTAAATTACTCTGAAGATACATTTTTAAAGAATGGTAAAGGAAATTGTTCTGATTTCTGAACTCTAGTTTATTATAAAACTGGTTAATTTGCTCCACTTGCCTCTTAAGTGGATCAAGATCAAAAAATACTTTGTTTATCAAACAAAAAGCTCTTGAAACAAAGAACAATTGCACTCCTTTGAAATAGTCTCTGACATTAGATTTTAGCACAGAATCATTATTTCAATATGGCTGTTCATAAAATGTAACAAAAGACAAACACATACTGCCTTTTCCTTTACACAGTATCACAAGAGATAATCAGCTAGCATCTGAAGGAGTAGGTTTCCATTTCCACCTCTCTCTAAAAGAATTTGAACTTCCTTGGCCATGATTAATTTCCCCAACCTTTACGTTACAGTGAGTCAGAACAACATTCTCTCTGTCACTTCTATTTCACAAAATAATCAACTATACTTTGAGCCAGAAATATGTGTAGCAACACTTCTGTAATGCAGTGATGAAGGTACTTCTGGTAAAATGAAGTCACACTGAAAACCAATATTTACATTTCATTTTTTGAAATAAAGTACTCATTGGGGCAGGTTTATATATACTCTTATTGATATAGTCTCCCATTTATGTTCACTCTCAAGCTCACAACCATATGTTTTTTTTGTTTTGGGGGAATAGGGAACTTATGAGCATGTTGTTTTTTCTGCCTAGACAGATACACCCAGCCAGTTCCAATGAATTCAAGCCTTAAGCACAGAAACACTTTGTTCTAAATCCCTTTGTCACTGACTGATTTGGAATACAACTGAGAGCTTTGTTGGTGGTTATTGTCTCCAGCTATTTGTCCCATAAATTAACTGAATTAAATGTTGCTCTTTTGCACAGTGTTGCTGCAGAGACAGAACTGGAGCATTTTGTCCAAAACTAACTTGTACTCCAAGAGAGGAGTTTTGTCGTTATAAGTTTGGAATAAAACCTGATACTAAATTTCATTATTTTTCTTATCTTTTATATGAAATGCGGATGAAAATTTAATTCCATATTCATATGTATGACTCACTTGACCTGCATGTATGAGCAAGAAAACTGAACTACAAATCCCTTCCTGCCAGTTAGAACAGAGCATTTAACATTGCTGTGGGATAACATTTTAGCAGTTTAATTGAAATTGTCCAGTCCTGTCCAGGTTGACCCTATGAGTTTCATTAATTCCTTGTTTACTCTTTGGAAAAGAAATGGCTTGTTTTAGCCATATCAGCCTTTCTAAAGTGAGGTAGAAATATCAGTAATTTTTCAATATCCCTGTTGAAAATAGCATCTTAATCAATGTATGAATTACAGACAAGAGTCAAAGTAAAAAGGGAGAAAAAATATTTGTAAATGACAATTTATGGAGAAGTATGTCACTGGACCAAGACTTTTGCAATGAAAGCTCTCAAGGTTTGGTTTTTTTTCCATTGGTTTGGTTTGGGTTTTTTGTCCCCACAAAGCACTAAATTCCTTCTCCCCAGGCATCCTGATTGTCTGTCTGAGTTTGCTGGCACAGAAGGATGCTGTCCCTCTCGCTCAGCACCCTGAATGTGATGCCAGCCATAGAGGAGGCTGCGCAGGGAGTGTAGTTCAGCCAGCCACTTTCTGCTGAGTTTCTCTTGCAGACTGAGGAGCAGCCCAGCACAGGTCAGACCGGGTTGAAGGACAAGCTCTGCCCCACCTCATGTCTTCACAGCACAGCCTTCATGACATCATCTAGTGTCTTATTGGGGGCTGAAGGGGGAATCAAATATTTACCACCTGAGCTGCTGCAACAGGTCATTATTGCCAGGAATCATATCTCCTGCTGCACTGAGACTCCTCAGTTTATCCACCCTTGAAAAGGAAGTGACAGAGAAAATTGAAAGAGAAAATTCCTTCCTGTAGGGTTCTGTCCATTGCCCCACCTTGCTTCACCTTTCTTCTTTGTTCCTTCTGAGTATCTAGATAAATTTTGATTGTTTGACTGCTTGTTTTGTTTGGGGGAGGTAATGTTTAAAGCAAATTTTACCCTCATTTATCCTGTTGTCTTGCCCCAACTTGAGACTCATGCAGACATTGAGGAGCAGATGGGGCTCCTGGCTGTGGTGATAATTCTCTAAGATGAAGAAGAAGATGGTCTTCTTTGTGTTGGGTAATAAGACCCTGACATCAGTGGACAAGGAAATTTCAGCATATACTATCATGATCCCCCTTGAGTTTCTATGGTAATAAGTACTCTTCATCCTTCTGCCTTTCTTCTCCTCCCTCCTCCATGAGGACCTTGCCTTCTACCACATGCTCCTTTTGTTGGCAAAATATCATCAAAGGCCAGTAGCACCACACAGTGTGACAAAGAATAGAAATGTCATAACCCTTTATCAAAGAGAGGTTTTGCTCAACCAGTGAACAGTTCTGCAAGATCAACTTGCCAGGGAGAGATGTGGCCTCTCTGGGGAGACTTCCTGCATGGCCTGTACAGCTCAAACTGTGCACAGCTCTGGCACACACAGTCTGCAAGGATCAGCCTCACACATGTTACCTGTGGTGATGTCTGCAGGGCCTCATCCCTACTCCTTGTTGAAAATGATTGGGAATATTGGAGGAAAAATGACTGGTGATCTTTACAGTGTGGGAAAAATGATACAGGCATCTGTGCTGAGCTACTTTGGCCAGTGAACAAACTAAGGAGTCCCACTGACAGTGAGGAAGATGCTGTGGGTATCCAAAAGCCACCATCTTGGGATTCCAAATATTGTATTGCCAGAAAATTTCAGGCTGACCTTTACTGTGTGACTGCATGTGAATTACGCATTTTGCAATCTGGAAGGAAGGTAAAAATGCATTGGTGTCAGACTTGATGTCTTATTAATGTTTGCGTGTTTTATCCTTCATGGTAGCAGTAAGGCAGATGGTGACAAACTGTAACTTCATGTTAAATTGTCAGATTTAAGCAGCACTATCACCCTGTCTCTGGGAAAAGCAGCAGTTACACAGCACTGGAATGACCATCACTGTGAGGTACCTTGAAAATCAAATCCTGGGGGTTCAGAGCTCTTGTAAGTAAGCTGGGAGAAATGCATGGCTGGGTGAAGTGGTGAGAAGTATAGGAAATAGTATTGCCCTGCCCCAGAGCTAGAAATGGTGCAAGGCACAAATGTTTCCTGCTGACAGAAATGCATGGGTCGGTTTTGTCCGTGCTGTGCACATACTTATAGAATCACAGAATCATTGACTGGAGAAGACCCTTAAGATCATCGATTCAGATGTTAATTTTGCACTGCCAAGTCCAGCACTAGAACATGTCCCTAAGTGTCATTTGTTTGGTTATTAAAGCAAACAAATATTAAAAAGGACCAATGGAACTGCTTCGACACAGGCTGCTCTTTACTCACAGTTTCCTGCAGCATAATCAGAGGAATTCAGATGTCTGGACTGGTCTGGAATAATCTATCTCTAAAGAACACATTTTTACCCTGGGAGAGACTCTGCCATGTTTGTTTCCCCTATCTTGGATTCATCTTCTGCTTCCCACATCATCCTGGTTCTCAAAATCTGTGTGCCATGGAAAGGATAGGAAGTGGAGAAGAACCAACCTACTTACTTGGGTCAAACTTCTTATGACTGGAAGAGAACAACGAACTAGGCTGACAGTGGCACCAGTAGAGCCTCTTCATGTGAGAAACATGTTCAAGTGCCAATACAGAATCATTTGCACTAGCACCTGTAACATCTCACACCATCCATGCCACCCTAGTAAGTGTCTCTTTGGCAGCAACCTTTTTCCTAGAGATCTCACACATCCAGCAGCTCTTTCTAGGTACAAATATTCATTATCTGATCAGGCAGTAAAAACCAGTATGATTTACAAGTCTCAGGCCTTGCTTGGTCTGAATCACGTCTTTTTACTGTGGGCAAAATCAGTAAGAATATTTAATTCTGATTTTATGTTGGCATGAATAAGCATGCTAATTCTTCTTTTATAAGTTGTTAGTGATCCATTTTATTTTCTTCTGTATAAAGAACTCATACCCTGCTGTGCAAAACAGGGTCTTTAGAAATTATACAAATATGGGCAGTTATGGTCAACATAGTGAGAATTAATCTATATCATCCTACATATCACCTCAGGTTCCAATATCAACTCATTCTAAATGGCAAAAATCAACATGATGTTTAAAACAAAGATTTTAATATTATTAATTTTTGTTACTATTGTATTCCCTGTAAATTTCCAGATAAATGTAATTAAATATACGTTTCCACAAGCTCATGAAAGGAAAGAATAGTTTAAAAATTGATTCACAAAGGAAGTTTTAATTAGAATTATGAAGGACAATGAAAGCAATGAACTTTGTCAGTAGGAATACAGCTCTTTCATAAGAAGATCTTTGAAGAAGGTGGTCATTAGCATATTTCTATATTTTGCCCGGGAGCACTTCAGCCAGACTTATTCAAGTTTCATTAATATTTTAAAATTTGTGGCAAAAATGTAACTTTAATTATAGGGTTGGATTATTTGAAAATTAAAATACTGCCTTTAGCTGTACTAAAAGAGCACTCAAAAGAGACCTTGTGAGAATCTTATTTCTCTTGAAATCCCACAAGATGGAATCAATTTCTATTTTAATTAATAGCTTATTTGCCAGTCTTTTACAATTCAGTGCGTAGCCTTGACTGTTAGCACCTCTAAATACTCATTCCTCATGCTGGGTAAATTCTTTCCCAGCATCAGGAAAAGGCCTCTGCTGCAATGTCTTTTTTGAGGCAATGATGGCTTTGGGAATTGATCCATGTGGCACATTTGGTTGTACCAAGAAGATATGGATATGAACATGGAAGAGTAAAACCATTGCAAGGATACCATGATGTGAATGGCCTGCCACTCTCAGCAGCAGCTGCAGCAGCTTTCAGCTCTGTGCCTCCAGTGCAGGTGGTGTAGGAAGAACCATTTTTCCCTCATTTCTTCTTTAAACTATACAGTGTCACGTGTTAATTGAAGGAAATCAGCCAGTTCTCCCCTCTATTTCCTTCTGTCCCAGTCCCACACTTCCCCCTCCCTACACACATCTGCTGTGTTCTTCCACCTACAAGCAGCTAAACTCTGTGCTGTCTCACAGCAAGACCCAGCCCTTTATTTTTTGCCTTTTCAACTTTGTTACTACATTTACTTATCTGCCTCATGTTGGGAAATCTGACTACTCCTCAGGAGTGATGTCTTTACAATTCCTTAACTTCCTACCTCGCCATACAGAATAACTGTGCACATGTTTCTAAATAGATATGTCATTTATTTACCACCTTTTTTGCCTGTGTAGCAAGGCTGTGCATTAAAAAAATCCTATATTTGGCAGCAGAATGGGTCTGGATATACAGGTGGTTGAGAAATATAAGGGGATGTTTATTAGAGAACTGTTTTTTCCTAGGAATCTCCCATTTCATCAGTCTTCCATATTCTGCTGTTCTGCATCCCGTAATCCAAACTTCCTCTTTCCTCTGACCCACTGTTAAAACAGAGCACCACAGCCAAGACTGGGGAAAATGCTGCATCCACAGCTGCTTCAGTGGAAGGCAAATCCACCCAGCTACAGCTACAGCTACAGCTACAAGAGGGTATGTGAGGATCTGAGTTGCTGCTTTGAAGGAATAGCACCTTTAAAGGAGTGCAGGATACACACATCAAAATACTGACCTGTTTATGTTATAAAACATAATTAGTTGCTTACAGATTGTGGGGCCCCAGCAAAGGAAGCTCAAGCAAGCAGTGTAGTATAAGCTTTGCAAAGAAGCTTTCAGGTTTGCGAAGTCTATTGGCGCTTTCCAAAACGGCGTCGCCAACGTCAGCCAGGTAGGTGCCACTGCAAACACCACCAGGGTAAATACTGAAAGGTCAGCTCCCCTTTTGTGCCAGTTGTGTGTGCCTGTTCTTCAGCCTTTTCGCTCTAAACAGACCGATATCTGTATGTGTGCAAATATTAAGACGTACATTCTCACACTGGTGCCAGTGTCTGTTTTTCTTAAAGGAGCAGTATTCATATGTGCAAACAAGAGAGTTACAGAGGGTATGGACTGCAATATTTACACACCACAGTTCCTTCTTGCCTTGAAAAAAAGGGGGAAAGGGACAGGTCTTTCCTGATGAGGAGAGCTTTGGGAGGGATCTTGGCATCTTTGCAGTAGTACCTGACCAATCTGAGGAAAAGCTTTGTGAGACATATGGTCTTTTGCAACTGATCCTCCAAAGGATGCTATAAAATTCAGTCCAGCCAAGTGGAAGCAACATAACAACATTTACTCAAAGTCCGCTTCCTTTGGGAAAGAAATTTGATATGGCTTTATTTTAATTAGTTTGCACTATTTGAGAAAGGAGGTGTGAAATGTTCAAACTGCGGTAGTACTGCTGGATCTTGCAGTAGACAGGGGTTTAGAGGGCTTCCTCACATCATCCTTTTGGCAGACATCAAAGAGAATGCCAACGTGTCTGTGGCTGTCACAGTGGGATTGTGCTATGGAGATGTGTATCTGGTAATGGCACGGAGCTGGACATTTGGGCTACTTGGGAAAGATAACACAGTCTGCTGCTTTTAGCACTAATGAACCAGATCTGCAACTTCCCCACATGCAAGTGCATAGCTACAAAGGGGAAAGTTTGATTTATTTATTTCCTCTGTGCAAATCATATTGATTCAGTAATGGAGGAGGAAAAAAGGAGCTCTTCCTCATGTATTGTTGATAATGTCTATGTCCTTTGCAGTTAGCAAATCAAAATACTGCTGTGTTTGTGTTCTTTGCTATTGCTTGTCAGTCTCGCAATAGAATAGCACAAAATTTCTGGTCTCTGGTCTGTTATTAGGAAAGTAAGGTTTTAATACTTGAGGGTTTGTAATATATTCTGCAAGAGGTATACAGCAGTTTGGTTTGGGTTTCTGCTTTTTAAGTCTCATCATAGCACTTTGAAAACTAGTAAAATGGTAAAACACTGCCACTGATGTGCAAAGTGGTCAGGGTGCATAATAAGCAGGTTTTCTTAAAAGGTCCTTATGCCTTCTCAGAAAGTTCTCAGAAGCTAGACGCTTTTTTGGAAGATTATGAAAACTGATCTTTGTGGTTTTGGTGAAAACTTGTGGATGACATTTTTTATATATTGTGGCCTTTTTCTCCTAACTATTTCATATCACATGAATTTACAATGGAATTACTGTGTATGAATGATAGCATATCACATACTCAAAATAATGCTATGATAATAAAAAGCCACATAGCATTCATGTGGTGACCCACCTGCCCCTGGGCAGATTTTAACTCTACATGCTTTCTCACCTCAGCCAGGTTTCCCTTCTCAATCACTTCCTGACATCAGGACCACCCACTCATTGACATATGATAAGGTTTTCAAAAATGACCTGTCAGCAAGACTCACATCTATACTTAACAAATCATGATAAAAATAACTGAAATTTCTATGGTTCCCAAAATACACATTAGAAAAAACATTCTGAGGGAGCTATATAATGCATTATTTCCAGATGTATAATAAATATCATGCTTCTTTAAAAAATGCTAGGAAAGCAGTTTCTTCCAACATTTAAGACAGTTTAAAGGACAAAGGCACTTAAAATAAACAGCATTATGTGTAGAAAAGATGTTTTGGAATTGGTAATGTCTGTAGGGATTTTTGTAAACAAACAAAAGCCTGAAGTCCTCCTAATTTTAAAGTTTTTAATAGGTAGCTTTAATTATAATGTATGTATTTCCATATGTAGAGGAGTTATTTAAAATATCACAGTGAAAATATTTCTATCATAGTTCACATTTCCCATAACCAACTGCTATTCAACTTCCATACCCTTCCAGGCTGTTGCTCTCAGTCCAGTGCCTTTGTCAGTTCTCAGAGGTACCTCCATGCCTTCTCCCAGCCCTTCCTTCTGCATGAGATGCTACTCCAAAACCTTTTTGGGAAGCCTTGATTCTTTCTTGGACTGTAGATATTCTACACCTGGCTTTGGACCTCTGGTGGTTCCACATTTTCCCTAATCTCACAGTACTTTTGGTAACACAAGCCAAGGCAAGCTGCACACTGCCTCCTGCAACTGCATCTCCTGTGAAAGTGGAAAGTATCAAACCATCCTGGAGAACCCTCAAGAAGGCCAGCTGCCAGTTCAGATCTTGTGGACAACCATTTATCCTTGACAGAGCCTAAAATATGTCTAACCAGGACTGATACATTTTGAAGCCTTTCCAGACGGCTTGTTTAAATAACTCATAAACTGTTACATACCATCTACTGAACACAAAGAATCCACTAAGATTTGCTGGAATGTATTGATGCTTTTGTGTGCTCAGCATTCAATATTATACCCTATACTTTGTGCACTTACAACCACCTTTTTTCACATTCCATATTTTTCTACAGTTAGCCCTTTTAAAATATTTCCCACTCTTTGTTCACCACAATATTGGTCCAGCCAGTTCTTGCCTGCTAGAATGAATTTTCTCAGTCACTTTCATTCCACAGTTTTGTTTTACAAGTCTGAACTCTTTCCTGTTGCCTTTCTTATGCTCACTGTCTTTTTCTTTTCATTCTTGGAACAAGGTAGGCATTTTTTCCTTTGTCTCTCTTCCTTCAGCTCCTCAATAATTGTTTTCTCTTTCCTTGAATTTATTTTTTCATCTTCTCTCCATCTGTCTTTTCCTTATACTCCACCAGCCTTACATGGTAGGTCAGGCTACACCATTGGATGAGGCCCAAGAAAACATGTCTTCCCCTGCTATAATTACCAAATATAGCAACAACAGAAGATATCTGGGTCCTGATACACAGATCAGATTTTCAGAAAAAGTTTGATTATTAAATGGCAAGTGCCTATATTTTCTTTTTTTCAATGTCTGCTTTTATCTTTACTCTTCAAGTAGCAATGCAGTACAGTATCAATTTAACAGCACTGCTAAAAAATAGTTAATTGAATGGAAGTAGAAGCTGCATAGCAGTAGGGAGGGTATTGAGCTGAACCAAAAACTGGGGTGAAATGGTTCTCCCTGGATGAACTTGGTTCAATATAATCTAATTTTAATACTAACACACACCTCACCACAGTGGTGACACTGTCAAGTCTCACACTTGACTGAGAGTGGAGACCCTGAGGAGTTGCCTCTTATGCTGTTGAGTGTGTTTATGTCCCTGAACATATTGGTCAAACCACCCTCTGATCCAGCAGTGGAGAGTCCCCATAACAGGACACTGACAGACAGGTCAGGCATGAGGGTCTGGGCTTTCCTGGGGTGCTGACAGACCAAACAAACAAAAAGGATTTGAGGAAAGCCCTCCCTTTCATGTGACAGTCCCATCTCCTCAGTGTCTCACTTGGCTACAGAATATAATATGGATCCTGACTTCAATGTCCTTGACTGATTGATTGATTATCGATCGATTTATGGTTATTAGACATACTATGGAATATCAGTGAGTCAAGAACTACAGCAAGCATTTCCATTTTCTATAAGGAACTGAAAAATATAGTCTACCTTGCTTTTTTCTCATGTTTTCTCTTCATTGTCTAAAAGTATCTTCAGTGATCATACACAGATAGTAGCAAACTGGTATGCTTGTTATAATATTTCTGCTGTTTTGAGTTCCAGGTGTGCCATTTAATTGTAACCATTTCAAAGCTGATTTGTCTTTGAAGAAAATCCATATATTTCTCACTAAGCTCTGAAAACATGATTGATAAAAAAGAAATTCTTTGGTAAGCATTTAAATCCACTAACAGAAACGTTGCTGTGGCACAGGTAAATTGATGAGCTGATGAAAACAACACATAATGAATTAAATTAGATTATTTGTAAGCCAAGATCACCCGGTGAGGAATGTGGTTTTAATGCACCTCATTTTTTCCCCGTTAAAAGAAAATCTGTAATAAGGTTTTGTTAGCGAAATAACCCTCCTAACTTAAAAGACTATCCTACGTCTCTGCAGATCTAGTTTCAGACAGATACTTGATTTTTGGGAATTAATTTTACTTATCAGAAAACTATTAATAGAATTTGGACTTACAATTTTCCATTTTTTAGATATTTAATGGAGAAATCTGATTTGCACCATCATCTTCTCTTCATACCTGCAACAAAAAATATTTTACTCCGTGTGAGGAATGTACTATAGTTGGTAATTCTCTGTAGTTGAAAATAAGGGAAATACTCTTGTGTCTGTCTGTCTCTTTTCCTTCCTTGACTGCTTAATGCAACACCTCATTTGTATTTATTAGTTAGAGCTACTTCTCTGTCTTTTTATTCTGCCTTTCTGCCTTCTTTTATATGCCTTTTTAATTAAATCTTATTCTGTCCTTTCATTACTTATTAATGTTTTCATTGGCAAGCATGGTTTTCACTCCCCTCACAACAGGAGAGTCAATTTATTTCAATAACCTTATTTAGACCTAGTTATCAGCAATAACACAAATAATCCATTTGTTAATTACGTGAATTGAAGTGACAGTTTCAGAACACATATTCCTAACATAAGGTCAAATGGTCATACCTGGAATGTGGCTTCTGCTCCATTAGCAAATGTTCTGACTATTAACATTAGTGCATCTGAGAGAAATTATTTACAACTTCTTACTAGGAACATTTTAGGTAGGTAGCTAAGTGAGGATGGTTTCCCTATATGTCCATTATGAAGGAGACTTTGAACATCCAAGTTAACCTCCTCATTTTGGCCAGACCTCTAAAACACCCTACTTTGGCAATACAGGAGCTCAGACTCCTAGTTTAGGTGCCTGAAGTCAGGAAGTGCAAATGACATCTTCTCTATGTCCCTGCAAATCGCCAGATCTCATTTAACAAAGTATTGAAAAAGACACTTTAACTGTGCCTCTTTTTTAGCCATACTCTCATGGAGTAGTTTCCTGGTGATACTTCCAAACTTCTGTTATTTGTAAACCTCTATCCGCATTTTGTCCTGACTGTTACATTTCTTGTAAATTTGCCTTCACTGAGTAATGGTTTGAAGAAAAGTCTCTCATTTTTGGTACTTTGTCTCAGTTCCTCATCTTCTTTACAATGCCAGCGGACTAATTTGTAGCACTTTCACTCCTACCCTTAAAAATAACAGTAGATTTTAATATCTACAATTTCCTTCACAAAATATTTAACAAGTAAGACGTGAAAGCACCTCATTTTGCATACTTTCTTCAGTTTTCTGATAGCTTCTGTATGCAGTGAGCAATTTAGGCAGCATCATTTCTTCTTTCTGGTTTTGGCAAAACATAGCTTACTTCTAGTTCTTCACTATGCCATAATGCAGAAGAGTACAGTTAAAAGATTACTCCCTTTTTCTTGGCTTCAATCCTGTGGCCTAGTTAAGGTTATAGGAAATCTTAGAGGGCTGTCATCTGTGACATGACTACTGATAAGCTGTGATTCCAATGGCTGCCAGGATCACCATGGCTTGCTGGTGATCACTTTGGTCTGAAAGGAAAGAGAACACACAAGATAATTTACAAGTAGGAATGTCTTGCTTTCAGAGAGACTGCAACACAAACCTGAGGGGCTCTGTGTGGAAGGCAGGACGCACTTCTGCCAAGCAAACACTGAGCTCAAGTACCATTGCAGCTTTACAGCTGTAATCCAAACCAAAACAGTCTGTAGAGTAAAGTATAAAAGTAGCTCACACCAGTGAAAAGGTGCTGAGTAGTAAGTGGATGGGTATACAAAAGGAAATGATTTGGAAAACAAACAATTTCAGCACTTGCATGAAGGGAAAGGTGAACTTTTTCCAAGAGGTTATTGGATCTTTGAACTATCCTTTCCATCTGACTCAATGCTCTGTTTCAAGCTTCTCTCCTTCTGTAGCTTACTGGCTCTGGACTAATTATAGGTTAATATGTTAAGAAGCAGTTACACAGAATTGCCTTCTGTATATTGGATGTCACACACCAGCCTTTGGCTGCTGTCCCCACCACAACATCAGGCTGCTTGTGTAAGTGGTAAAATAGACACACTGGACAGTGAGGACAAACAGGCATCACCACGGCAGCCACAGCCCCACAGTAGCACAACCACAAAACTAGCATTCATAAAATAAGGAACTATATACAAAAAGCTCCCTACGCTGAAAATATAGACTTTTCAGATGCTGGAGTTGTTAAATATAATCGAGCGCACATGTTCACCCTGGTTTCATGAGAGTTAGCAGTGATATCTCTGCAGCAGAAATATTGTGATGACATGACGTTTTATGGCATACAGCACTAGAAGACAATCCTTTTAATGTATTGACATCTGCTCAAAAACTGATGTAGAGAACTGAATATTGAGAAGACATGTCGTATTTAATTGCTGTATCTGAGAAAAACAAAGTTTCCCAGAGAAGAAGCTGTACTTTACTTATTGATTCAGTAGTGTTCCTCCTTTCCCAGAGGTTCCTTTGCATAAGACTGAACAGACTGGGTCGTGTACCAGCTACAATTACATGAATAGAGAGTCCCCCAAGTCCCTTGGCTGTGTATGATGTCACACATGCTTTAGCATCACGTTGTCTCTTACACTGAGGCACTGTCTCTGGGGCAGGATTAGTGGTAAATGACTGACCCATCCAGGCAACTCTACACCAGGATGTGGTATTGTGGATGTGAGATGAATTGGAGATACAGCATCCAATGCAGAATGAACATGGCAGAAGACAAACAGGAGAAGAAAATCAGACAGGTGTTTCTCACAGAGAAAATCAGTGGTTTTCATTATTTTGTCCATTATCGCAGTGTCATGTGCTTTTTAAGAAGGTAATATAAGACACATTTTTAAACATAGCCATTGATTTTTCAGTGTAATTTTTTCTCGCACCCAAAACATGTTGCATAGTCATCATGTTGGCAAACAAAATTTCTTACTGCCTTTTTCTCTCTCTAATATATGTATATATCCATGTAGAGAATTTCTGACCAAGGAATAAGCCTTTGATAAAGAGCCTACTAATGTGGTAAAGGTTTTGATCCTCATTTCTAGCCTTCTGTTGTTTTAATTTGTGGTTACAAAAATTATGTCTTGCTAAGCACATTTTCCTGTATTATTTTGGTGGTTTGTTTACTTAGTCTATAAATATACAAGACATTTAACCTGAGTTTTAAGAGTTGTTGTATGGGTATGATAGGAATATGTAGGGTACTGAAGAAAAAATACATATACAGATGTTACATTTTACATCATTGTACATCAGCATATGTCACTGATAAAACACAAAATAAAGTGTTAGAGTTCTGGATTTTGCAAGGGGAAAATAAATTGCACCAAAATAATGTTTCCATTTATAAATTCCTTAAGAAACCTGCAAATGCAAATACAAAACTACATCAGTTTTGAAAATACTTTAAATGTTCCTTTAGCAGAACTATCGAGCAATTATTCTTATTCCTTAACCAAATTTCCTTAGTTGTTGAAACAGCTAGAACATTTTAAGCTTAGTACAAACTAGTAACTTTTCAATATTTTCTTGCATGCATAAAGACATACCTCTCTCTGATTTATGTTCTTTTTTTCTCAACCTGTGCAGTGTTCACTCAAGCTGAATTTCTATATATGTAGTTTCTTTACAGTCAGAAAGAAATGGTGCACTCCACCCTAGATAATCCCCATCCCCATCATCATCATCATCATCATCAACCCCCCCAAAAAAACCCAAAAACAAACAAACAAACAAACAAAAATAAAAAAACAACCAAGAAAGTATTTGAAACTTCCAGACAAGTGTTGCTATGGGCTCAAAAAACGAGTTGACAAATTGACAGAGGAAAGTAATATCAAAAGAGATCAAACACAAATACATTTCTCATGCCTGGGGAAGCCCATGAACCACAGATGGCCAAAAGATGGGAAATTATATTGAGAAGTATATATGGGTGCCTTGCTCTTTTGTTCCTCCTGAAGCACCCATGCTGGCTAATTACAGAGAGGCAGTAATGAAGTAGATCTATCTCTCTGTTCTTTATGTTCTGCATAGTATGCAATAAAGTTTAGATACCTAAGATGCAGGAGAAAAAATGGAGAAAGTAATTGCATCATAAAAATATAATGTAATGCTAATTTCTGAAAAGCACTCCAGGAATCATACAACAAGGCAATGAGCCATATGGTACTCACTGTTTGAGATCAAAACCCACTCCCTGAAATGCTAAAAGTTAATCATGTAGATTATTTGCTGTTGGCTCACGATGGTGATTTGGCATTTGACCAGTGAGTAATTCACAGATCAGGAGGGAGGTTTGCTTCCTGATTAAATGGATAACAAACATTTAAAGAGATGCTCAACATGAATGCAACCAATACTAATGTACTTCCACTGTGAACTTTTGAAATTTATGGATAATTTCACAGAAACTGCATAGCAGCCAAAATGCTTACTGGCAATAGCTGATTAGATCACACAGATAAAGAGAAACAGCCATTCTAGTTTTATGTATGAGGGTACACATAGCTTTATGTATAAGGGTATACACACATCCCTTTCTTTGTCAGGGTCCTCATTAGACCCTTCCAGCTCTGGAGCAGCCTCATAACATGTCACAAAACCTATAGGTATAAATTTAGCACCTGAGTTATTCTCACTATTTTCCCTGAGAAAAGACACTAGTTTTATAGACAATGTTTTCAACTTGTCCTGCACTGAGTACCATGTATTAGCTGCAAGAGTTCTTATAGAAATCATGCCTGAATGAAGATAGTTAATATATCTCTTACAGCACCAGCATTTTAGGACTTGTCTTGCCTTGGGCAAGATTGTCCCTGACATTTCCATGTGACTCAAGAGCTTGTAGCAGAGAATCCAAACTGTATAACCTATGAATTCTTTTTTTCTTAATTTGTCTGTACTAAATCTCAGAAATTTTCACATAATTAGTATTTCTCTCCTATCTGATTGGACCTGATTACAGAATTTCTAAAATGCAGTGAAGACTTATTAAGCAAAAATGGGAATGATGCAGATTATGTGGGTTACTATGAGCATTGTTACAGAAACTAAGATACATGAGTAATTCAGTAATTCAGTGATGTGTTAATGTCAGAAAAAAAAATTCAGGGTCAGTGATAGTGGAAGGGACAACTTCAAGTTATCAGAGCTGCTGATGGCTTCTACATCGAGTAAAGCCACTACATTATAAAGTCCAAAAAGTTTTTATCCAAAATTGAAAATGTGAAATTATTTTTATATGAAATAACAAGTTCTGACAAGGCAAGCACTTACAATAATCAATATTTTAGAAGATTGCTTAAATATGTGTAAATTATTTCCCAATGAAAGGGCATAGGAACATCTAATTTTTTTTTCTAAATATTACTTTGAAAAATAAAGAGAAGAATGTGTTTACATGCATTGTTTGGCATCACTGACAAAAGCCAAATACGTAGACTAGGAGAATATTCAGGTAAAGAATATTCAAGTAAAGGTAATGTTGTTTCCTCCTATCACAGTCAAATTAATTCACAAGATATTCTAAACCTAATACATTGTCTGAGTCAGCCATTGAAAAGAAATTCGGAGGATACTGGACTCCTAGTTATTCCACTAAATTTAAAACTCTGATTTTAAAAAGCATGGGAAGAGGATTAATGCAGAACTACTGAACTTTCAAAAAGGAAATTTAACCAAGATTGACTGCAACTAAAAACACAGTGGGACATATATAAAGAAAAATAAAGTCCCCATTGGGGAAGAAAACAAGATAAAATGGACAGCAATATAGTAATTACAAAGAGGCTAAGGACACAATTTTAAATTTAAAAAAAGAGTGAGAATGTAATGATGAAGTAATAATGAATTCAACCAAGAAAATTCAGTAAGTATTCCAAATAATTTGTAGGAATGCAGAAGGAATAACCATTTTATGACAAGTGCTTGATATGAAAATAACACCAACCAATGTGCCCTTGTGGCCAAAAAGGCCAATGATGTCCTGGGCTGCATTAGGAGGACTGTTGCCAGCAGGAGGAGGAAGCTGTTCCTGCCCCTCTACTTGGCCCTGCTGAGGCCACACCTGTAGTCATGGGCCCAGTTCTGGACCTCCTGATACAAGAGAAACACAGATATACTGGAGAAAATCCAGTGAAGAGCCAGTAAGATCATTAAGGGACTGGAGCCTCTCTCCCATGAGAAAATGCAGAGAGAGTTGGGGCTGTTCAGCCTAGAGAAGAAAATGCTCCAGGAGGATCTATATTAATGTCTATAAATATCTGAAATGAGGGGGCAAAGAGGAGAGATCCAGTCTGTTTTCAGTGGTGAAAAGACCAAAGAAAATGGACACAAACTAAACACAGGAGGAAGCGTCTTTTCTCTGTGAGGATGACTGAGCACTGGCACAAGTTCTCCACGGAAGTTGTGGAGTCTTCCTTCTTACAGATATTCAAAAGGCTTCTGGACATAGTCCTGGGCCACTGTCTCTAGGTGGCTCTGCTTGCAGCAGGGTGGTTGTATCAGAGCTTCCTTCTCACCTGAGGTATTTTGGGATTTTGAGTAAGGAAAGGTGTTGGAATCATGAACAAGTGTGAGGTGTTCACCAAACAGGAAATATTGTCTACCTGAGCACTCAGAAAATGAGATTTCTGGTATTAAGGAGGGAATTATTGATAAAAAGATCTTTAAAAGAGGTAGGATACATTTGGAAGATACTTGCATAAATTCTTTGGTTTTGTTCACAGCTGAAGGAATGAAGATCAGATGAATGGAGGTACTTAAGAGACAGCTGAGGAATATGTGTCCTAAAATTTGTAATAAGAGCAATGTATTTACTGAGAGTATTCTATCTTACACAGCTAGAAATAAATGAGGCCAAAAATCAACAACAAAAACTTGAAATATTAATGTAACAATAAGCTCCAGCAATAAAATGATTACACTCAAAATAATCACACATCAGATGACACTAGATACAATAACAATAACATAAATCTGTTTGACATACTCACTTAAATATCTTATCCCATGTAATGTAAAGGACTTCTCATTTGCAATTCAGCTTTTGACTTTTAGCTCTGCAGTTTCTCAGGTTGCCCTGGCCAGTATTCTCCAGAGCTTCTCTGACAGTAATTTTCCCTCGCTCTGGTTCTGTTGCACCTGCAACCTTACACCTGCAAATTTCAGAGCTATTGTTAGTGCAGGCTCCAATGGGAAGTCACCCTGGAAATACATCTCAGCATCCTTTGTGCACCAAATGGATTCTCAGGACTCTTGGGAATGTCCGTCTAAACATAACCATCACAAACGCTGCCAATAACTCGTGTCTGTGTGGGACTCTGCTGAACTGAGAATCAAAGGAAACTGGTGAAAAGCCCTAGAGATCTTGTGTTTGTCTGTGAAGGCTGTGTGGAGCTTGTAGGCAACCAAAAGACTGATGAAGAATCGTGAAGGCTGAGAGGCACATATTAAGATTAATCATATTGCAGAGAGGTCAGTAAAGAGACCTCTACATTGAAAGCCAAGCTATACTGAAATAAATGGAAGATTTTTGAAAGCTAAACTAAGCTGTATCTTTAAAGAAAACAAACAAAAAAAAAAAGTTAAAACAGATAACAAATTTCGCAGACCTGTATCTGTGTGGGAAAAGAGGTCAAGGAATAAAGAATCACTGTGCCATGCTGTGACAACTAGGTACAGTTTAAAGATAATCAAAATATAGTCTCAGACTAGATTAATATTTTGCTTTGCTTCTCAGTAAGAATAATTATACTGAGCATAAGGGCAAAGACAGAATGGAAAATGGGAAATGAGAGCACAGAAACAAATAGGACTTCAACCAAAGTATAATCAAACTTTAGGACAGCCTGCTGTGTTGCAGTGTGCTTTGTGGGAA
The DNA here is from genome assembly GCA_024500445.1 of Entomyzon cyanotis. Lineage (NCBI taxonomy): Eukaryota > Metazoa > Chordata > Aves > Passeriformes > Meliphagidae > Entomyzon > Entomyzon cyanotis. The sequence continues at coordinate 15,867,647 of JAKEPQ010001005.1, forward strand.
ACTAGTATTTGAGCTGGATAAGGAAGAGATTAGAACAAAAGTTGAATGACCTTGAGGACCCAAGTATTACAAATAAGAAGGAATTCAAGACTGCAAAGTGTAGGGTCATGCACATAGAGACTAATTGCAGGAATATCTGTTATAAATTTGGGAGCTCGTAATTTGGAATGACAGAGGAGGAGGAATCCTGTGTATGCTGATCACTCACAGGAAATCTGGATGATGTGATGTGTCTGTGAAAAAGGCAAGGAAGGATATATTCACATAGAAGAAATGAAACAATAATGCCTTTTTATGAATCATTGGTAGGGCTCCACGTATAACAGTAGTTGTCCATGTCTAGGGAAGCAGCATTCAGAAAGGGAAAAAGGCACTGAATGTCTTTTAGGAAGATCACAAAAATAAAATCCTTTTGCACAATAAGTGACAGCTACTGTATTTTTTGACAAATCAAAGGTTGAGATACTCTATCTAAAAATGTCTTTAGGGTGTTTTTCCATTCCACACCAGGAAGATACTACAGCTACTTAAACTGAAGGACAGAGGTGAAACAAGACAAAGTCAGAATTTAACTATGACAGTATTGATGCTGCAAATTAAAAGAAGATTTTAAACCACAAACATGAGACAATAAAGTAGATTTTTGGTAAAGGGTTTTGGGGCAAAACTAAAATACTTTTAGTCAGAGTTTCTGCAATTTAAAAATTTTCTGTCATATAGCTTATAGGATGAAGAAGAAAACATAGAAAATACAGGAAACCACACAGACCCTATAAAATGTGTTTACTTCTTTTTTTAAACCCTAACAGAAGATAGACCTCTTCATCTATGATCCTTATGGGACCCTTCCAATTTGAGATACTCTACAATTCTATGATTCTCTCATCTGTACATACCTTTGATTTATCTAAAATCTGTGTACTATTTCAAAGTATTTTATTTTTACTTGTATAGAAAAATATCTTCTGTGTTTTTCATACTGGAAAAATACAATACCCAGCCCATCCTCTTGGTAGATCTGATTTTTGTGTCAGTCTTTGTCCCAGCTGCCAGAATTGTGGTGGGAAAAAGTAAAAACTTTAATTCAGGCTGGGCTGACTAAAAGGCATCTTATCTAAATGAGTGCAATTACAGCTTCATTTTAAACTGCCTCCTGATCCCATGTCTGAATGTTGTTGTATTTGGCTTGATTATACAGGCTTTTATGGCAAATATTAACATTCAAAGAGCTGGCTTGCCAGAGAACTTAGACATTTTCCTAATTTTAGGAAGTGATTTCAGTGGGGCATCTCGAGTTAGACCTGTGTGTGTTAAGCTGAATCAGAGCCCAGGTGTTTGCAAGTGTAATTCTTGCCAGAGAAAGGCCTCTATTCTGTGTCTGCCCAAACCTGTCTCACCGAGTTCAAAGACAGATTACACATTCCTTATCTTTTGTAAATTCCTTTGGGTCACCTTATTTCTTCACGTCTATCACAAGTTCTTTCCGATTTTCAAGATAAGTTGTTGGCAAAGACACACTGCTGGAGAGGTGTCCCTGGACCAACCAGCTATGTGCCTTTTCAAAATGATGGCTGATTTTCATAAATAAGCAATAAAATATATACGTATGTTTACAGAATCATAAAATATATCCTCCTGGAAGGGATTCAATATTAAATACAACAATATATTTGAAATATAAACCATTGTATCAACTATTTAATACAAGTAAATAAATAATATAGTATGATAAAATGATCAGGAACCTGGCAACCAAGTGATGTGGAAAAGCTGAAGACATGGTCACATCTTGATGATTAGATTTGAGTTTAAAAAAATGTATTGGTGTGTAGAGTATTTCCTGAAGATAACAGGTCTTCTGAGAGAAGAGGGGATAGGAAGCAAAAAGTACCCTCTTTTTTTTTAACACTTGTCATCTCAAAGTGCACCGAATGGAAAAAGAATACTGATCCTTTTGTGGTGTCTTTTAACCAAATTTCAGTCACTGTCCTACAGAACATATAACACGTCCCCAAAATAATTAATTAACTGACATTATTTGCTCTGTACCTGACTTTTTTGGCTCAGTGTTCTTGGCCTTTTATTCACCCATCATCATTTGGTTTAGCACTCCAATTTCTGGTTTCTACTTTTGCTTCCCCAGCTTTGTGGTGTTGCTGCATCTGGAAAAAGCACAGGGAGAGGCTGTGAAGGGTGAGCAAGCAGTGCTATATTTCTACTTGGCAGAAGCTACAACTCCTCCTGTTCTGATGGCAGAAGGCAGCAGAGCATGAGGAGCATTTAGCACAGTCTTGACCCTGCTAGCAAGGTGTAAATCAATTAGCTGTTAAGCTAGCAGCCTAAGGCTGTAGAATGAGAGAGAAAAAAACCTATGGCTATCCTGATTTGAATCTTAGGATGTTGGTTTGGTTTGGTTTATTTGGGGGGGGTGCTTCTTTGTTGCTTGTTTGTTGGTTGGTTGGTTGGTTTGGTATGGTTTCAGTTTGGTTTTGGTTTGGCTTGGGTTGGGTTTTGGTTGTTGATTTTTCTTTTTTTTCTTTCCTTCCACAGGCAAAGCTCTCCTGGGCTGCAAGCTATCCATTTTTAGTCCTAGTAAATAGTATCAATGCATCTGATATGTAAATGTTTCCAAATAAGAAGCTAATTCTGAACAGCACCAAATTCCTTCAGCTGCCAGCAAATAAGATGGATAGTTCAACACCTCAGAGGTCCTATTCCATGGAAATATCAGTTACATCATCGGCACTGATTAATTAAGATACACTGAGGATAAAGGTCTGAACACTCACTTTTCAAAGTACTCCCTATGCTGAGTAATGACGATTTTCCTGGGTAAACTTTGCCAAGACTGGGATCTTAATAAAGAATTTAGGACTCTAAAAGGCAGTATTTAGTCATATGAATTATGCCATTTTACAGGAAAAGTTTCAGACTGCTACTCACATGAGTAAGAATTGCAGTTCATCCATCATTAGGAAAGCCATCAATAAATAAATGTTAAAATATAAATACATGGTCATATCCTCAATACTGCAAAGAGAGCCATTTTAAAGTGTACTAATAATTTAGCCTGCCAATAAATGTTCTTAATGAAACCCTTCAGACTAGAGTTGGAATAATTTTGCTTGATACAAGTGGAAAAATTGTGCATATTAACCTGCTGGGGGGTCACACAAGGCAATATGCTTTTGCATGCGTGTTTGAGAGGTTCTTCATGTAAAAGAGAAATATTCAGTAACAGAAAAATACAAATATTAATTGCGACATTTAAAAAATCAAATAAGGAAAGATATTTAAAAGATTTGCGATTATGATCATCTTATTGTTTTTACACATTTCTTTTGTGTGAAGAGTGCTGTTTATTGAAGAACAGAAAGTCTGAATGTGATTAAATTTAAAATGTTTTCATATTTAATGCTCAGGTATATTGTGAAGCATATTCAAATGCAAAGCAAAATGCTCATTACCTTCCTCTTGCCCTTAAATTTTGGAATGATGTTATTATTATTTGTACAAGGGCAATTTTTCTACTCCACACAAGAAGTTTGTGCAAGAAACTTGCCAAGACAAGATGGCTTTTTGTTCTGTTTAGCATGACCTTATAAACTGGATTGTAAAACAGTTAGAGAGTTGTCTACAGAAAACCATGAAGCCTCTGCTCCTACTAATTTCAGCTTTGCCTGCCAGGCCTCCCACCCTTCAAGACTGCAATTGCTGCAAATTTTCCTTCAGGGTATAATTGAAAATTACTTCACAACTTGTTTTCCTCACCTGCATAAAGATTTCCTGCTTCTCTTCCTTCTGCGTTCCTGCTCTTAGACACAAAGGAAACTGTGAAAAGTGCCACATTTCTGAAAGAAAGAGAAGTCCAATTCCTGCCTCAGTTGTTAAATAGGATGGGTTTTAAAACTCAAACAAGGATGGTGAAACGCTGCAAGTCCACGGGTATATTGCTCCCTCTCCTGACAGCCTTCCATATTGCAAAACTGTTTTTAACCAACTAAAATTGAGGCCTATTTAATACATCTGGTTCATTTTTTTTTTTTTTTTAATCACTTCTTATCAAAGATTCATAAAACTTAAAAAATATTTCATAATAAGATTTGTTCTCGAGTACTGCACCTTACTGGGTACAATAAAGAAAAGAGCATTACTAAACAGATCTACTGAACAGATCTGTTTCTCAAGGCCAGCCTTCAACTAAACCTGATATTTTTTGTGGAAAACATTCTGAAGCAGACACATAAGACTTTTCAACTGCTTCTACAGAAGAGAAGAAAGGAAACTTATCTAGGGTTTACATATATTGGAATATCACCTTCCGAGGACACCTATTTTGTGCTCCATTTCCTAATTTCAACCAACCCAAGGTCATATTCGGTTCTCAGCATTTGCTATGCCCTGTCTTAATAAAATCTGAGGCTTCTCTTTGCCTTGCATATCATCTAAAACTAGCCAGAAACCTGTAGTTCTGCAGAATTTCCAGTCAACAATGCACCAGTAGCAAAAAAGACAAACTATATTCAGTGTAGCCAGATTTTATTATGAAGCTCAAAATAAACCATTTTCTTTGCCCTGAAAGCTGAAAAGCTAGGAGCAAAAGCCATCTATAGTCAATTTTAAAGTTAATACTATGTGTGAGGATTTGATTTATGAGGGTTTTGTTTGTTTTCTAAAGTTTGGAACGGATATTATTATCTGGAATCTTTTACTTCTGATAGAATGAGGCTATTTATTTTTTGGCTAGTTTTGAAAATAATTAAAATAATCCCGAAAGTCCCAACATATCCAAAAACTATAAAATATCAAGTCAGACTCATTCATTCATTTTGCCCCTTTATAACCATGGGGCCTAGAGATGCTCTTTTCTTTATGTGTAAAAAGCTGAGATCTTGTAGCAAACAATAATTTCCAAGTTTCACAGCATGAGTAAAAAAATATTTTAAAAAAGACAATAAACCCACATTTTAGTGTTAGCTGAATATACAGAGGATGTCTGTGCCACTCAAAGGAATGGACACTAGCAAAGAAGGAAAAAGGTGATTGCCTTCTCTCTGAAGAAGTTTGAGGCAGAGGATATCCTGGAAGGGAGCATGTGACAAATTGGGTCTGATGGGTCAGGCTGGATCCACAAGTCCCATCCCTGTGAGACTGAACAGCACTGGTGGGGAAAGGCAGAGGGCAATGGACAAATGCCCAAAAGCATCTTCTACTGCATGACCCTGATACTGATGAGTGGCTGTGCAATGCTGACCCCCAAGGTCAGGGGGAAATGTCTGCTAATGTTAATGGAGGAATGTTTTGTGTGAGAAAGGGATATTTAATATATTTCTCCCTAAAGTTGAATACATCCTGAGGAGACCATTTCTCTTCCTATTCCAAGTTTGGTCATCACAATTTCTGTGGAAGTTCAGTTCTCCTGGGATAAGAATGGCTCACATCTGCATGCAAACCTCTGAGTTTAGTAAAGATTTCACCTGAATAAGACACTACCTGCATTTAAAATATACAACGAAATTATGTTAAGAAAAAAAGCATTTAGTTTACATTCAGAAATCTGATTAATATTTTACTCCCCAGAAAATGGAGCACCTAAATGGTGTGGGTTTCATGATACTTTATGAGACCTGGGAGAAATGGAGAAAATTTTTTCAAAAGCTTTTAAAGGAATCATCCTTGATTACAGATCAGACACTTTGGCAGTTCCATTGCAGGAGATCAGAAAGTGATTTGAGTTAAGGATTCAAAAAAAAGCAAAAACCTATTGGAAGACATAAATTTGTCTTTGGGGAAGGATCTGTCAAAATGCATATTTTTCTCTAGACAGAATGAAAGACACCATGATGGAAATCAAAAAGGAAAGAAACCGGGAGGTGATCACACCAAATGGGCTAACAGTAAAGAAAATTTGAACAGGAAAGGAAACAGGAAAGGACTTACAACAAACTAGAGGGAGAAAGATACTGCAAAGCACAGGTTATTATGAGGTAGCAACATAAGGAAAACCTAAGATCCAGCAATTTACAATCACAGCCACATCTGAGAAGTGCTTCTCAGAAAATACAGATTCTTTGTGACATACTGAAAATTCCTGTTTAGTTACCCATTATTTCTGCAAGTAAATAGAAGTTCCAATACTTGATGATTTTCTGTCAAAAAAAAAAAAGATAAAACGGCCTAGAAAGATAAGGAATTGCACACAGCTTTAAAAATCTGACAAGTAGAACTACTTTAATACCAATTTCTATTGCAACTTGTTGAAGGTTTCCTTATGAAAACTAAACACCACAGGATGGAATGTCCAAAATTAAACAGATTATTTTTGTGAGTAAAACTGGTTTTTCATAATGCAACTGCTGTTCCCAGGGTATCATAGGCAAAAATCCAGTGAGAAACATTGCAGAAATGAAGCTTAAGTCCACACAATAATGATACTTTTTGCCAGGAGCTGAGAGCTCAAATGCCATGGGCTTCTATGGAAACTCTGAGCATCATCTCAATAAAAAAATTTTTAAAAAAACCAACCAAAGCAACCCAGCAACTTGTGCCTCAAATCCCTTTCTGCTCTGCAGGGAAAGGTTTTGCTCAAGGGAAAGATGTGTATTTGTTATAAAAGGTCTAACAAGTGCATCACCATTAAGAACTTTTAAAGAACTTCTGATAAACATGTCTTTTTTTTTTTTAACACCTAAATCTATTTTTTGTGAGACAGTTGGGATCAGATTTAATTTCATTCTGTGGTTTCAAGGGGCTTTTTCTTTCATTCTCATGGATCCTCTGAGTCAAAACCAAAACCAGACTTCTTGTGTTTTATAATAAGATTTAAATATATTGAGATAAATATTTGTTTTGCTCAGGTTGTTTTAAAAAATTAGCATAAAAATGATCAGAGGTAGTCTTCAAAGTTCATACCACATAAGAGGAAGCAATGAAATTTCACAGTGGTATTGATACTAAAGGTTCCCTGAGCAGACTGGCAGTAGTTTAATAGCATTAAGACAGTGAGCACTAGAAAGTAGGAAGATCAAGAAACACTTAAACAAAAATTTCACATCTGGTAGACCCAGTAAAACCTCTGCCACAAGGTTTTTGATATAAAAGTACATTTAGAATGGCTTTCTGACAAGTTTTTGAAAAAGAAACTTGATGATCCTTCCTTCCTTCCTTCCTTCCTACAGAAAAGATTGCTGCAAATATTATCACAGCTGTAACTAGTGCTGCATAAAAATAGTCAGTTGCCTTTTTAAGGACCTGATTTGCTCTATTTGCATAGACATTTAGAAAACCGTATCAGTATCTGCATGAAACACACTAGAAAATTTATCAGAGTTGGCTCAAATGTTTCCTTATAGCAGACCTGGACTATACATGAAAAGTTTCAAGATCTGTGAGTGTCCCTCAAGAAAAATAACTATTTTTCAACTTTATTTCTTTAATGAACTATTAGTTGCTTTCATGGTTTACATAAAGAACAACTTGAGCTTTGTGTGGTTTATTTGTGTTCCTGCATGATGCTGAATTTCCCACTCTTGATTTCTGGATTGTTTTTCAAACCTTTTTCAGACACAGTCTGTAGTAGCTCCTGATCTTCTAATCGCAAATCTTCTTTTAATTCTGAGTATGTATTGCATGTCACTGAAGCAAGATGCACAGCAGAGCACCTGTGCCATGCTGCTGTCAGTGACCTAATTCTGGGTATTGACCACTCTTTCTCCTCATCCTCAGCACGTAAGTACCATTCATCAAAATGAAGAAATAGTTGCTGTATTAGTAAATCTTTATGGTCTCTGTCCCAATTCCATTCCCTGGTGGTTTACCACCATTCTTTTTTTTTTTTTTTTCTTCATTGTAAACCAGCTGTGCCATTTCTTCACATGCTCAAACCCAAACAACTCTCCTCATCTAATGTCCAAACCAAGTGTCATTGGAATGCATTCTTACTCTTACACTTGGAGAAACTTCAGTACTAAATAATTCCTTATCCACAAACAAAAAGGCTCCAATGGATTTCTTTAATGGTAAATTTGAGCACATGTGAAGGTCTGATATATAAATCAAAAACTTACTCTAGGTTCAAAAATCTCATGGAACAGAGGTTCTAGACTTTGAAAAACAAGAAAAATCCAGTTTGAAGAGAATTCTATATTCTCTGCTGGTGGGTTTCCTTGCTTATTCTGTCTATTTAGTTTGCTTACAAACAGGGTCCTGATGTAGGTGTACACCATGTTCATTCTCATGTTGTTTATTGTATGTTTTTCCTTGAACAGATGATCATAATATAGCTGAGCCTGCCTTGCCCAGTTGCTGTGTGGCCAGCAGTTTCTCATTGTTTATTTTATTGGTCAACCTTACTGCATGAAATTATTCTTCGCTTTGTTTCTGTCTTGTGTTAATATAAGTTATTGTGAAGGCAGAACTATTTTCACCAAAATATGTAGATATTTTAACAGCAGCAGTGTAGACATTGCAGCGTAGATAAATGATGAGGAAGTTATCTGACCCATAAAGAAAAATCTGATACCCTGAGAACTCAGTTTACCCTTTTAGGCTCAAACTGAAAAGTGCTTAGATTTCATTCTGATGAGCCACAGAAACTGCAATTTGTAAAGGGTAGGAAATTCATGGGTGTGTAGAACAATTACTCACAGGCTCTTTTTAATTTCACTGTTAATGCAGTTGTCTATTCTTCCCTGCTCCATTTAAGTAGATGACTGAAGTGTGAATGTAACAGACTCCTGCAAAACCACAAGAGTCACAAAAAGGATAGATATGAATCAGCTCTTGACTCTCGCTTCCTGGACAAGATCTGAGGAAAGGAGGAGCATCAAATGAACCACCTAGCTGGAGCTGCTCATATGGAGAAATATATGTACCTTAACTTTACTGAGCTCTTAACATAGTTTTGTGACTTCTGTGCTTCAACCTCCAGGTTATCCACACCTGAGGTAGATATTTAAAGTAGGATCAGGTCTGATAACATCATCTACAATTGTTATAGAGTAGACATTACTCAAAAATATTGATTTTTGTTTCCCTAAATCAGTTAAAAAATAGTTAGGCATATCACAAATCCAACAGAAAATACATATGTGTTAAGGTAGCTGTTATCTTTCTTTACAGAGGGGAGCTTATGCAGATCAATCCTCATTTCTCCCCGTGGCCACTAGATTTTATTTCATTGGGGAATATGCTTCCAGCCTTATCTAATCAATCAGGACGATATTCATGATGATCTAGGACATGCAGATGCAGTCCTAAATTTGTATGTAAAGGTTTAATTTGCTGTGTAGTCCAACAAAGAAGACTAAGCACAGGCATGTCAGTTCTGTGCTTTCCTTTCTAAAAGACAGAGTAAAAAACAGCATAAACTCCTGAGCCATTTACTCAACCCAGAAGAAATTTTTCAGGAAGCCAAAGGAAAGCTAACTTGAGAGAACAGTACTGGTCATGTTCCAGCCTCCAGCACATGTAAATAGACACAGCCTCACTGTCAGGAGAACACAGGCAGTGAGGCTGTTATGTTTAAACCTTTCTAACAAGCTATTCAAAGAGAGACAAACAAACAAACAAACAAACAAACAAAAAAGCCGAATTTGTGTTATCTTTTTGACAGCCATACTTATCCAAATACAGTGTAAATGGATTATCTATCTATTTGTCAACCAGTCCTATTCATCCCTATTTCTTTTTCTCTTTATAGGTCTGAAAATGAAAAAGATGTTTAAAACAAGAATCACATTAAATTGCTAAATTCTTTAGGCCAGGAAAATGCTGAAAATTTACATTTAAAATTCTAAAAAAAAATCTTGCCTTATGATTTGCTTCCAAAACAGATGAAAGTACCTCACAGTTTTCCTCCTTGGCTTGTGAAGTATTTGAGTGACCAGTAACTCCTTCAATTTTTCCCAGGAATGTTTAGGCATCTTCTAGATGGGCTTAACAAAAATAACGTTCAAAAATCTTCACTAAACCTTTTCTTAGAAAAGGTGAGAATGCTGAATAGGATGTTCCTTTTCCCAGAAGTCTTTCTATTTACTTCACTTCACCACATTATTTCGCTCTCTTCTACTAACGCCAATTGGACTGACCTATATTAAAAGGCAAGCTTAATTATTGTTTAACTGCAAAGAAATATTTTAACAAGAAACAAGGATATTTCAATGCTTGTAATGATTTACCATTGAGGGGTGGAGCTGTGGGTGGGTGCATTCTTCCATAAAATGTATAGTTTTCACTAGTCAGGAAATTAATTTTATAGCAGGTAATATTTTTAATGAATGTATTAAAGTAATGGTTATACACAGGGAGTTAATATATAACAGGGATAAATTTAAGCTCTGTTATTCAGCTTTTCTGTCAGGAATAAAGTTTCTTCTCAAGTTTAATCACATTAAACAAAATCAAGGCAGAGTCAGTGTGAACTCCACAAAATATTACCAAAATATTACCAGATTAAATTTTTGAGAGTGACATCAAAATGCATCAGAACTCAAGGGAAAGACAATGTGTATTTCCATACTTAACATCTCCCACCTATATCTAGTAATTCAGTGACAATTCAAGTCTTGGGAAACCTAGAGTTGGGGTAAACGATAAAATAAAATGTAACTCTTTGCTAAGAAAAATTTAGGAGGCATTCAATTTCCATGAGTTTGAGAGTCATGTACCAGATGTCAGTATTGTTCCCAGTTGATATTTATAAGCGAAAAATATCTAAATATAGTTTGCCTAGGTAAAAAGTGATTTAGGTAGAATACGCACAAAATTAGAGTTGCAAGATAGAATAGAATAAAATGAACTTAGAAATTTATTATTGTTATTTTGAGGGAAGGATGACTATGACTTCTGCAAGACTCAAGGATACCCAACCAAACAGAGGAGCAAATCTAAATATGTCTATAAATATTTTCGTAATTCTATACTTCAGAAAGAAAACAGACATGAGATGTACTGTGTCTGCTCTGAGGGAAATCTGTGAAAAACAGCAAGTTTATGTTTGGTTTTTAGAAAGATTTTCTTTTACTTTAAGCAATGAAATAAAAAAAAAAAAAAAAGCATATAAATAAACCCCACTACTTTTATTGTATTTCTTGCTTTGATCTCTTTGTAAATGGAAAAGCCCCATTTTGCCTGTCTTAACAGGAAGAGAGACTATTAAAAGATGCCCCACTTCCTCATTCTCCTGGGGCCCCTTCAGCTGATCTTTTTCTTGACTTACTAACATAACAATTTCAGATGTAAACTTTTCCCTTGCTTTTCCTTGTTTCCTACAACATCACCAAAGTTTGGAGGGATGTGGGTTGGTGGTCCCACTTGGTGGAGAGTTCACCTTCTTTCATGGATAAAGTTGATACAGAATCACTAATTTGAAGTTGCTTTACTCATTAGCTTTTAATTTATAAAAACACTCTATATACTTTATGCCCAATAGATGGCAGTGAAGCACTGAAAAATCCACCAGCTTTGTTTATGCTTTTATTTCTAAATGTCTTCTGCATTGAAAATTACCAACTACTGCCTAATGCTCCTCCTGAGGAGCAGGCAAATTTAAAATTCCCTCTAAATTCTGAGCTGATGCTTCATAGGAAACTGACAATTTCATATACATCATAATCCAGACTTTGCTCTCTGATATTTTTGTGTGACTGTTTCTGCTTCTGTTCCTCCTTTCTTAACCCTTAAAATACTTTCTTAACATTTACGAAAGTCTGCTCCTCTTTTCTTTATTAGATTTCAATATCATTGACAAGTTGATGATAAATTCTAGTGCTTATCTCTTTATTAAAATAATGTAATTTCTTCTGTGTCTCCAGGATAGTGGCCAATTGAACCTACTAAGTATATGCAGAAGATCTTTCTGTGTTCACACTTCTGAGAAATATAGAATATGTTACTGAATTACTGGAACTTTTCGTATCAGCTACATAAAAAGAGTATGTTTTGCAGTGATCAAGGGAAGGAGTTGTGTTTGGAGGAGGAAAGTTGTTTCCCAGTGTATGTAATTTTCCAAGTTTCATTAGATAGCAGTAGGAGTTTTCAGAAAATCTTAGAGTAATATTTCACATGCTGTTGACTGATTGTTCCCAAGGGCCTTGCTGACTTTTCACCATGAGACTCCATGCTAAAACTGATGTTTATTTGCACTTCAGAAAGATGTGAGCTACAAAAAATGGTGATGTCTTTTTATGATTGTGCTTTTAGTCTAGCAAGATCTTCAAAGGAAAGTACCTGCAAACAATATGTGCTATTTAAGAACTATCTGAAAGGACAAAAGGTGTGAACTACTTATAAAAGGATGCACCTGAGATCTGATAGCCATAAAAATTACATACCCACTTTATAAACATATGATTTGTGCTTCACAACACATCTTCCCCTCCCCTTTCATGGAACAAATGCTTCCTTAATAAAGAATTTGTATTTATAATTTCATTTTCTAAGAGAGTTGCTTTATAGCTTCTTGCAAGAGTATGTAACTACTTCTCTAAAGTTTTGAGATTTTGTCCTCACTTTTTCAGGTGTTTGGCCAACCTTATAAGATGGTGTACATACACAAAAGAGATCTTGACAAGGCCAGCATGAGACAGAAAAAGAAGCAAAGAGAAGATAGTATGAAAAATAGCAATGGAAGGTTCCTAAGCAATGATTTTACCTTTCAGATGATGAAAATATTTGCAAGAGAAGATTTCTGCGTAACTAATTTCACTAGTTGACCTCTGTTGTTCCCATAAGGAATAAATTTAACATCTGTCCTGTGATATGGAATGCTTCAAAGCAAACTGTAGGCAAAAATGTTTGGGATTTGCTACAGGTGGTAGGTTCACCACTGCCTTTCTACCAGCAAAATGTAAAAATACAGACCTGCCATTTTGTGCTCCCTGCAGTGAAGTAGCTATTCCACACAGTCCGTAAAGGGTTCAGTTTGCAAAAGAGATTCAACTTTTTTGCTTTGGTTGTAGAAAATTAATAAAATTGACCTTTTTTTTTTTTTAAACCATCACTCACTATGCAGTAATTTTTTCCTAACTTCAATATTCATATCAAGTTGGCTCGCACCTCTTTCCTGTAACAACATTACAATAGCTAAGTGGTTTGGATGGAGATGCTACATCTTTGAATATCTTGTCAAAAATCAGCCTAAATAGTTCAAAGAACTGTTTTGGCATTGGATCAAAATTCACTCAAAAAAATGTAAGCTTGTATTTATACAATAAACTGTGCTAAACAATGTAATTATGGTTCATCATGTCAACTTGAATAAACTTGAAAGGTTTCACTATTTTTAATGTCATTGTAAAAATGTACCAAAAGTGAAAAACTGAATACTGTGTATTTTCTGTTGAACCACAAAAGAAGTCTAAGTCCAGATAGTACTAAGGGTCTCATTTAAAAACCACAAACTCCTGAGAATTTAGAGTTAAGACTAAAAATACAGTCTTATTTTGTTGCATTTAGGTATTGAAGAGGTGGAACTACCTAAGCAGAACGGGGTTAGTTAAGGATCCTAAACAGAGTTTGAAAATATCCACAGACACAGCATTATATGTCGCCAGTCCCATTTACGGATACTGCTATATTAATGACACAATATTTGTTTTAGAGGCCACCAAATATCTTTGCCAGATTAAACATTTGTAATCTGGATCCAACTTTAATATACTCTTTCAAATGGGAAAGCCACAAACAGCTATAGGCAACATCAACACAGTCTCCCTCAATCTGTTAATTTGTCAGAATTACAGACAAGGTAGAGCCAATAATAATAAGCACCTTCCATGAGGACATTAATTAGAATGTTAAAATAATGAGAGTCCTTGCTATAAACAAATCCAAGTTTAGTGTGTTGGAAGAAAAATCCTACACTATTTCAACAAAAGATTGGCAGTAAATAGATCAGTCCAGTGAAATGAGAGCAGAGTATAAACTTCCTTCTCTCTTTTTATCCAAAGATGCTCATGATATGCAACTTTTGAATACACCTGACAATCTTCTCTTTTTATGACTTGGTCCTTGCTTACCATTTTAGGCATGTCTGCACAGTATATCTGCTCACTTAAGCCTAGAATATAACTGTCTTAGAAATGTCCACTTCACTTCCTCAGGTGAAACTAAAGGGATTATCCTGTATTTTCTCTACAGCCACCGGATTTGCTTTTTCCATTCCATGGGCTTTCAATTACATGACAGAATGGAAAAGAAAGAGGAACAACAGTATGAAATACAACATTAATCTGTAGCAACTTCACCAGTGGAGACATCTTTCTGGACAAGGGCTTCTGTCTGAGCTAGTGGACTAGATTAGTGACACAAAGATGGGCCAAGCAGCCATGATACTGATCTCAATGGTAATACAGCTCATTTTCTGTGAAACTTTTCCTTATTCCCCCCCCTCCAGCTCTGACATTTCTGTAGTCTGCTCTTAAAGAGGAATTCTTCTGCAAAGGCAAAACATTTCCAGTGAAAAATAGTCTTTGTAACAAAAGGTTAATTGATAAAAGGTTTGATTAATTTTAAAGTTGAAAAATTGGTATGCATTTGGGCTCTGTGCATATTATGGCTGAAGTGGCTATGTGGCAATATAGCAATTCTATGTGTGTCTGGTAGCTGCACCACCAGCTATAAAGATTAAAAAGCCACTGCGACAACCCTTTACAAAAGGCAAAGAGCAAACTAACAGCAGATATTATGCTGCTGTTTCCCATGAAAATTTGCACTGAGATTGCATAAAAATAAAAGAGAAGCTCAATCTGTGTGGGCTAATTTGCTTTCAGTCTGCTTACCAATATACTATAGCCCAAAATGGAGTCACTATACATTTTTTATTGCTATTCTGTCTTTTCCATTTACCTCTGTGTTGCCTGATGCAATGGTTTTGCATGACCTGGTTTTTGATGGGGGGGAGCATGCAGGGGTGGCTTCTGTGAGAAGCTGCTAGAAGCTTCTTCCGTGTCCAGCAGAGCCAATTCCTGGTGGCTCCAAAGATGGACCAAGTGGGTCAACGCAAAGAAATCAAAACAAAATATTGGTATGCAATTTTAATTGTGGCCAGAGTAGAGCAGAGTGAGAGAATGTGAGGAGAACAGCTCTGCAGACACCAAGGTCAGTGCAGAAGGAGGGGGAGGAGGTGCTCCAGGCACAGGAGCTGAGATCCCTCTGCAGCCTGTGGTGCAGACCATGGTGAAACAGCTGTGTCCCTGCAGCCCATGAAGGTCCATGGGGATACAGAGATCCACCTGCAGCCCATGGAGGAGCTGCACACCAGAGCAGCCTGAGAGAAGGCTGTGAGCCTGTGGGAGGTTTGTAGAGACAAGGCCCTGCTCCCAGGCTGGAGCAGCCTGTCCTTGAAGGACTGCACCCCATGGAAGAGTGACCCATGCTGCAGCAGTGTGGGGAGGACTGCTGCCTGTGAGATGAACTCACACTGGAGATGCTCATGGAGAACTCTGTCCAGTGGGAAGGATCCCACGGTGCAGCAGGGGAAGGACTCCTCTCCCTAAGCAACAGAAGTCACAGGTGATAAACTGACCATAACCCCCATTTCCTGTCTCCTTGAACCAATGGCATTGGAGATAGAGCAGGAAGGAGAGAGGGGTGGGGGCAAGGTGCTTTTCAAGGGTTTATTTTACTTCTTATTATCCTGTTCTGGTTTTTTTAGTAATAAGTTCATTTAATATCTCTAAGCTGAGACTGTTTTGCCCATGATGATATTAGATGAGCGACCTCTCCCAGTCCTTATCTCAACCCATGAACCTTTTGTTATATTTTCTCTCCTTTTTCCAGTGGCAGAGGAGAGTGAGTGAGCAGCTTTGGTGGGTGCCTGGCATCAGGCCAGCGTCAACCCACAACACCTGACAATGCAGTCATTATTAGTTTTACACAGTACATATTGACATTTAGGGATATGGTTTAGTGGTACACTTGGCAGTGCAGGGTTGACAGTATCACCTAATGATCTTAATGGTCTCCTCCAACCTAAATGGTTCTGTGATCTTCATAATCCTGTCAGATGGTTGGAGAGAACAAAGGAGTGGGAGGTTGCAATGGATTGAGATGGGTGAACAGATGGATCAACAAGCAGGAAATGGGTTGGAGAAGGGACTGATGGGACTGAATGCTAGGAAATAAAGATTGAAGTTTGGCAAGTGCAGAATTTTCTTACATACTGAGAAAGAGCAAGGAAGAAGACAAGAGGGAAAGAGGAGACCTACTTGCAGAGCACACAAGAGGAGCATTAATTCTGTCTTATTTAGCCCACATACAGAATTCTGTGGAAACTATGTGGTGTAATGTCACACAAAATACCTCCAAACACAGTGAAACATTTTCAGATTTGTTTGGGAAAAAACCTCCTGATGACCAAAGTGATAGCTTGCCTGTCTCCAGATTAAGCAAAGCAATGATCTCCAGATTAAGAGATCTCCTTATCTCCAGACTAAGCAAAGCAATGCCAAAATCAGAGTGTTGGGCAGCTCTGATTAAGAGCTTTGTGGTTGGGGCCCATGTCTTACAGAACAGGGGGCCCTCTATTGCATGATAGTTTTAAATCATATTTACAGTGGTTAATTTTTTTTATGATTTGATGTCAAAATAAACTTGAAGTCCACTTCCTTATCATTTAGACAGCCTAATGTCCAT
This sequence comes from Entomyzon cyanotis, assembly GCA_024500445.1. NCBI lineage: Eukaryota > Metazoa > Chordata > Aves > Passeriformes > Meliphagidae > Entomyzon > Entomyzon cyanotis. The sequence goes on from JAKEPQ010001005.1 coordinate 15,884,282, forward strand.
AAATCCTCACTTTTCTGCCTCACTCTGGTACATCTGTATAAGGATCCTTGTGTTCTGTCAGTTCTCCAGAAGGTATTGAAAATGCTCCAATACTGATCATGCTCCAAGCAGGGGAATTGAGTCCAGCAACTCAGAGCGGGCATACCTAGATGTGGGGACACTCTGTGAGTGATAATGTAATTATTTGCCTACATTTTTAAACTACAGCTTCCTGCACTGCTCCAGGCTGCATGAGGAAGTGGAGCATCTGGAAGAGCTCAGGACAGGTGCCTGAACAATACCAATCTAAACACTAAGAAATAGGGGATAGCAGTTAAGAATGTTCACAAGTAAGAGTGGATTTAGACACATCCAGATGGAGAGACACAGGCCCTCCCAACACTGAAGAGAGATTTACTTCCTTCCTTACTCCCTTGCAAGGGATTTGTGTACACTGGGTCAGAGAGGAAATGATCAGCACAATAGGCAGTAGCAAAACAATTGGACTAATTACCTGCATTCAAATGTTAAAATATGCAAATCAATCCTAATAATGCTTGTTTCAGTATGAGACCCAGTGCTGCTAAAATGATGGCCCTTGCCTATAAGTCCAGCTTGTAAAGAGAGGAGCTACAAACACAACTTCCTAATGCAACTTCTTAACCTTAAAATTAACAAAATTTCTGCAAATTTGAGTTTCTTCTATTTAAGACAGTGTTAGAGGCCTACATGTGTTGTTTGCTAGAAAGCAGTTAAGTTTGGAAAAAAACTTATATGTGAAAGTTACTCAGTAGGGAAGTCATTAAAACTGTTCAGATTTGTCTTTTTGGAGTTGAGACATGCTCTTACTGTGCATAATAGTCTGCAAGCACACAGTGCTAAATATGTTGATACTGAAGTACTTGGGGGTTTTGTCTTGCTGCTTGGTTGTTTTACTGTGGTTACTTTATTAGTAGATCCTTCCCATGTGCAACATATGCACCCCGAAAGATCAGAGTTGGAGGGAGTGACACTGAATTATAAAATTAGTTTTGAGTGCTGTTATTGGTATTTCTTCTAGAACATATGTTTAAGGGAAGGTGCTCTTGAGAATCCTCGTAGATTGGCAAATAAATGAACTAGTTTACAGGTGTGTATCGTATTATTTCTACTTTTTCAGGAGCTCAGACAGCCAATATATTTGCAAAATCAAACTCTGTTAAAGTGCTTTGAGCTCCAACACATATATTTGCATCCAGTGGTTAAAACTGCATATTGAAAAGTATTTTTAGAAGAATCTTTAAGGAAAAAAAGTCATCCTATTCTGTCTTATTTCCTCACCCATGAAAGAAGCTGGTTAGTGTTCTCACATATGCCAGGCCATATTTAACCAACGTTTGCACATGTGCAGCCAGCAATTACAGAAAGTTGCAGGACATCCAGACACACATAAGAAAGCCTCTGCCTCTTCTGGTAAAGCAGAAATGGACTCCAACAAACAAATATTTATTCAGATCTGTGAGTCAGATGCTTTTAACTTCAGGTTACAGCTTCATCTCCAAACCTGCAAAGTTCATCCAGTTCATATTTGCCAACTGCAGCACTCTGCTGTGTGTGCTCTTTTGCTTTGCTCCAAAAGCAGAAGCTCTATGACTTGATTCCATGTCTCTTTTAAGTAAAGATATATGAATAATTTATGTAGAGAATTTGGTGATGTACATTTAAGAGCATAATTATTTTTTCCAATACATTATATGAGGAAAAAGAGCTAGATTTGGCCTGTTTGTTATTTTTGTGCCTTATCTGAATTTGACATATTCTTGTACACAGGGACTGGTCCAATACCTACTGAAGTTAGTGGAAGGACTGTGTTCTTTTTCCATAATAGATGCTCTCAAATTACTTTATTTTTGATGTGTTAATGTAAAATAATTTCTCTTCTGTTCATCAACAAACTTGAACGAATTCCTATATATAGAAACAAAGTTCTTAAAATGTGACAATATTTCACAAATCCCATCTTTTCCAAGGCAATCAGTATACACAATCTTAAAAAAAATAGTCATTTAAAATATTCAGATGGTTCAGAAGACATGACTGTGTTCACAGGATATAATTTTTGGTGATGTGGCATGAGAGTTGCTGTCTACAGGGTGAAATGATCTGTGACCACAGACAAACTGACCCCAAGATCATCAGCCAGCCACAAACACAACACTGGGATTTAAATGTGGCTTCCAAAACCACAAACCTCCACCCAGTGAGCTAAAACAGCAACTCTACTAGATCAGCTAACAGAGAACTGATGAGCAAACACACAAGGAGATGCATCATGTTTTCATGGCAGCACATGTGTACTTCAGTGATCACATCATTAACAGGTACCAGAAGGTTAAGCAAAATAGAAGCTTCTCACACAGAGACAGAGGCTGTACAGAGGGAGATCTATATTTGACAGCAGCCTTGGGATATGCTTGGTCCTTTTTGAAATAGATGAGCATTCTTCCCAGCTAATGGCTCCTTTGGAGTCTCCTCTCAGCCCTGCCAGATTCATAATGATTCAGTGTTTTCTGTCTCTGTAACCAGAGGTGGAGTGCTGTGATAGAGCCAAATAAACAGTAAAGTAATGGATGTACTGTAGAAAGTTGAAGATTCAAAAGGCAAAGTAGCAAGGCTACTAAACCCATGACTCTTATCTGAGGGAAGAAGAAGAAAAAACTAAAGTGGAAGAAAAGGTATAATTTTTTCAGTATGTTATACAATGTTATCAGCTCCAACAAAGAACTCCCCTGACAGGTTTCCATAGAGCATATCTGGAGAAAGCAAAATGCTTTTTCTGGGTAGCCTTCATCAAGAAACTTTGTCATACTCCTCAACTCACTTGTGGAACTATTATAATAAAGTTACCCAAAGACAATATTTACAAATCTTCAACATCAATGTTAAATATGAAGTGAGAAAGAAGGTGAAAAACAAATCATCTTTGGTGGAAACTCTGAAAGACTAAAAGCAAATTATGCCATGATATTGCAGAAATGTGACTAGATGGAAATTTAACAACATGAAAAAGTGTACTCACATTCTCACTGGTTGTTTACATTAAAAGCTTTAATCCCAAAGGATTTGGAATTAGTCTCTTCATCTTGTTCAATTAGCTCTGTGCTGAGTTTTGTCAAGAGACATCTGTGTTCCTTGGATACATCTTTTCATAAAGCTTTCAATTAATTTCATTGAAAAACATATAAAATCAACAAGTAATAGCCAGATCATCAACGACTATAAAATCAGAATTTTATTGACCCTGCCATTCTGGATCAGGAGGAAACAAGATTAGCTCAGGTAGAAATACTGTGAAAAAAATAAAAACAACTTTTTTTTTTCCCTCCACACCTCCCAGTCTTTTGACTGACTGTTAAATTGCTATTTGACCATCAGGCATTCAATGGCTACTTAGGCACCTAAATTCTTGAAAAACTTTGTTTCAAGTCAATTCTGGCAATCACAAGCCTAGGACTACCAAAACATGTCTCATTTGGAGCCTGTGCTTCCATTGCTAATGTTGCTATGGCACCAAAACCTTTTTACTGGGTATGTACATATCTGCTTGCAATCTGACAGCAGTAAACTTGAGTTCCTCTCTCATAGCTGAACTCCTTCAGGGCTCATAAAACATGCATTCCTCCATTTCTCTCAGTATACAGTTTGATTTGGTAGATGATCGTACTTATCAACACTTGCCCATGTCCCCCCTTCCCACACATTCCCAAGCTAGCTGAAAGAGTAATTCCTGTTTTACTCGACAGGCCAGTCATTAAGGTCCTGGGTGATTTTAGCATTTTTCATCCCTCCTTCACTAGAAGTTTCTTCCCACTCTATAAACAGCCAGGCTCTGGTAATTTCCAGGGTTATCTGTGTGTCACTATGGCAGAGCCTTGCACTAAATTCTTGCATTACCATAGCATCCTAGAGCTGAGGTTTCAATAACCATTCAGACAGGGACATGGACTAGACTTTGAAGCCAATCACCATGCACAAAGCAAGGATACTGAGAAGTGACATAGATAGCTATTACTAAAACCATATCCTGATCTGGTGTTTTGGAAAGGACTGATCTGCTCGCATTATCCACTCGGATTAAATATCAACCAGAAAAGTCTTGAGAATTTATGACTTTGCCTCCAGTTTATATTTAGAGTCAAGTTATTTATTCCAGTACTAATAATTTTTTTCTGGCTTATGGAGTTAAAAAAGGCTATTTTTGCTGATTTGAACCTTTATAAAAATAGTCAATTTATTAATTTATTTTGGATTTTGTTTTTGAATAAAAGCCTCTAAATCAATCACTGGAAAATATGCACTAATATTTTATATACATTGGGTAAGATACTTAACGTGTGTATACAGTAACAAAATAGTTCTCTAAAACACTGGACACAGGAAGAGCAAAGGCAGAATTATTTTTACATAGAAATATGAGTTTTGCTACGGAAATAGTTTGGGTCATACTTTGCTTCTGGGTTAGCAGAGGAAATAACAACAAAAGCATTCCTTCGGAAGTTTTGAATGATAGCTGAGAAGTTCCAGGAATTTGCTATCAAATACATTCAGTACCTTCAGAAAGAAATTACAAACATAAATCTGAGATCAAAAGCCTTTTTCCTCAGGAATGGTCTCTGTCTATTCTTAAAAGACTATTAATTGTGCTAAATTCTGGTTTTCTACCTGTGAAGCCACAAAAACATGACTGTACAACCCTTCACTGGTGCCTCTATAATGAGACACGGTAGTTCAATGCCGTGGAAGGTTTGATACCACTGATGGTTTCCTGTCCCTTCAAAAAGGTTTAGACTTTTTTTCAGTTGGAATTTTTTCCTCTTTAATGAACATCATGTTTTATGATGTCCTTCTGCTAGTTCCAGAGAATGAAACAGCTACCTATTAATGGCATGTTTTCCAACAGAGGTGCTGGAGTAATATTAAAAGAAGCTGTCTTCTATTCAGCACAACAAGTGAAGTTACGTGGTGGAACTGCTGGGCCTTTTCCATATCTTGACTGCGTGAAGTTCCCTCCAGTCTTGTGGTGAGGGCAATTGCCAAGGAGCTAGGGAAGGGGTCAGGAAAAGAACGAAAAAAAAAAGGAAGTGTTCAATTAACACCTATTTAGATTTTATAATAATTCTCAGACATAATTATACTGTCTGGTGATAGACATATGTGTCTCATTAACAGCATTATATATATTTATGTATGTTTTGGCAAGAGAGACTGAATCCTAGAACTTTTCATAATGACAACCTTGCTGTTGTTAACTTCACCCTACATTCCTGTGATGGCACTTCATTCCAATATTTTCATACTTTTTTCCCTACAAATAACTCAGTTGGAAATACAAGATTGTTTTGAAACCAACTGCTATTTTCTGTTGAAAATAAACATCTCTTTGTGTTTCTCAGTAGGGGAGCTGCTTTCAACTTACTCATGGTTTTCAAAGTCTTCCTTCAGAGTGCCTCATGTCCAAGCTTTCTCTGCCTGCAGCTGACCCACAAAAAATGGAGCACTTTACAAGCTACACCAAAAACATGCAGTTTCAGACTCCCACTGCAATTGCTATAGTACAGCACATTTTCCCTACAAATCCACATGTGCTCAGATGCAATGACCTCTTGACAGAGCTGAGCTGATGCTAAAGTGTCCCTGTGATGCTATTACAGTGATTTCCTAATTCTGCCCCTTGTGGCTTTAACAAGCCACTCATGTAACAAGCCACTCATGTAACAAGCAACCATGATAGCAAACCTTCAGGATAAAGTTTAGCAAAAAACACTGATATTACGTGTTGCAGTGGCTCTGGCTCAGCTGAGTGTCCCTAGCAGTGGCATTGCCCCACGGGATGAGTCATGGGAATAAAGCAGCCCTAAAGGGGGTGCTCCCAGAGAGCCTTGAAGTGAAGCTATTGGCCCAGCTCATCTCCCCTCCCATATTAATTCTAGAAAGTTCTCCTTTGTCTGCCTTTGCCGTGTTCTCTGATTGGAAAATTTAAAGTTCTGTATCTTCCCCCCTTGTTCCCCCATAAGATCAAGTTATTGTCAATCCAGAGTTCTATCTACCCCGTTGGTTCTTTCAGTTTCTCCCCTCCCTTTTTCCCCCGCTATATTAGCCACAACACAACGCAGAAACCCCGCTTTGAGCTTGCCAATCCAGCCCTATTCCTTCCCTCTTCCATCTCCCATTACCTTTTAATAAATCCCCTGGACCACCGGGCTGACTGCCTGCATCTCCTGTGTCTGCTTTCGATCCCTGATTTGCACCGCTCCTGCGGGAGCTCTGCTGGTCCTGGTCGCCCCGCGTCCTCTCGAGAGCGGGCTGCCTCACCGGGCCCCGCTTCAGCAGCCTACCAGATCCCGAGCTGGGTTTGGGGGTCCGGGACCCCTTTAGTTACAGAAAGAAGTATCCTTGTTTTCATTTTATTACAAAGGTCCTATAATTGGTCAAATAGAATGTGATCAATAAGTTTCATTTATTCTGTCTTCTTAAGAAATTTGGACCCTGAGTAAGCTCCTCTGTTCCTTAATTTTCTAGGATGGGCCTCTTACATCTTAGCATTTCTGGGGGATGTGGCTTAGCAGTAACATGGTGGTTCTGGGATAACAGTTGGACTCAATGATCTTAGAGGTCTTTTCCAACCTTAGTGATTCTATGATTCTTTTCTCAATGGATGCTTCAGTTCCTCAGCCAGCACAAGCTGTTTCACACTCTCCATGCACGTCCTCAACTGACTGGAACCAAGGCCATAAATTCTTCAGGCAGGACGTTAAAAACACTGCAGTGCCCATACTCAATACAGCACAACTATTCTAGTGGGTCTTCTGTAAATGGGAGCACAGGGTCAAGAGTCCAAGGATGTAAAGTATTCCAGCAGCACTTTCCAAATTATGTGAGAAGAGAGGAGAGAAACAACCAGAAAACTCCATCCCATGCTGGCACATTGGTATGTCTAGTAGCAAGAACCAGCAACCATTACACTCTGTTAGGCTCCTCCTACTTCCTGACTGCCAACCTCAATGTGCTTCCATGCTGCAGAACGGCCTTGGAGCCAAGGTCCTGCTCCTTCAAGACCATGCTCGCATATTTGAGAATAGCACAGCTTTTTCTTTTCACTCATATATGGCTCTTACCAGGTGAAAGCCTGACAACTAGCAGTTACAGTCTCAGAGTAAATAGGGGAAGCAAGAGTTCCCACATGCTAAAAGGTTGTGGCTGTTTTCTCTTCTGAACGGTAGAAGGACCTTGATATTTTGGAGAGAGAGGCAGAGAAGAACTGTCACAAATTCAACAAAGCCAAATGCAGGGTCCTGCACCTGGGGAGGAATAACTCCAGGCACCAGCACAGGCTGGGGGCTGACCTGCTGGAAAGCAGATCTGTGGGAATGGACCAGAAGTCCTGGTGGACAACAAGCTGTCCATGAGCCAGCAGTGTGTCCTTGTGGCCAGGAAGGCCAATGGGATCCTGGGGTGCAATAGGTAGAGCATTGCCAGGAGGTGAAAGCAGGTGATCCTCCCCCTCCACTCAGCCCTAGTGAGGCCACATCTGTAGTGCTGTGTCCAGTTCTGAGCCCCTCAGCACAAGAGAGACATGGAGATCCTGGAGTGGGTCCAGCAGAGGGCTGCAAAGATGATTCAGGGACTGGAGCATCTCTCTTACAAGAAAAGGCTGAGTGAGCTGGGCCCGTTCAGTCTTGAGAAGAGATGACTGAGAGAGGAGCCCATCAATATCTATGAATATCTGAAGGGAGGGTGTCAAGAAGATGGAGCCAGGCTCTGCTCAGTGGTGCCAAGCAATAGGACAAGAGACAATGAGCAGAAACTGAGGCACAGGAGTCCCATCTGAACATGAGGAAGAACTTTACTGTGCAGGTGACTGAGCATTGGAACAGATTGCCCAGAGAGGTTGTGGAGTCTCCCTCACTGGAAACACTCAAGAGCCATCTGGACACAATCCTGTGCCATGTGCTCTGGGTGATCCTGCTCAAACAGGGAGGTTGGACCAGATGACCCACTGTAATCCTTTTCAAACTGACTCATTCTGTGATTCTTGACTTCAAAGGGTTGTTGTTTGCATCTGTCAGGAGGATAACCTGGTCTTTCACAGAGGGCTGCAGACAAATCATTCCTTTAAGGTGTTGGCAGGGAATTTCAAACCAGATGCTCATAGCTCTTTACTTTTCTTCCATGTTAATAGAAAGCCTGGGTTTATTTCACGAAGAATTATATTGTTCTTACAGAATAAGTATTAAGGGGTTTACACTCTGCTGTTTTATAGGATTTTGCAATACTTGATTATAAGATATGTTAATAAATAATGAGAGGAAATTTAAACTAGTCAAATTTGAAAATTGCAAAACTACAATGACATAGTTGGAAGATACTCAATCATTAACACTGTAGGAGTAGCACAAAGTAAAATACATTGCAAAATCTCAGCCTTTTGTTAGTCCAAAACAAATATCGCACAATTATACAGCAATAAAAAACATATATATATTTTGGCTAATACAGCTTCTGAAAAGATAATTCATATATTGTTTGAGCTGATGTGATGACAGCTGTAGTACTCTATTTACACATAGCCGTCTAGAACATTTTGTTTTAAGGAAGAAGAGTGGGTGGTGAAATTACCTTTGTTTAGTCACACTGATTTTCACTTGATCTTCAATACTCACCCGTTATTAAGCTGAGAACAAGAAGGCTTATTATGTGGTGAAACCTTAGTTTAGATACTTTATGATTATTTTCTTCAAATTTTCAACTAATATGAAGGTAATAAACACACTTCACTAAAGATGCAACATTAAAGCTCTCACAGATGGACTCATGTTAGTAATACAGCACGAGAAACTGGCCAGAACACACAAAGATAGACTGAATAACCTTTCAAATTTAAGCTGTCTAATAAATAGCACTTTTGTTTGTAAGAGCTATTTATTAGACATTTTTATATCTAAATTTTTATGTATATAAAAATATATCAGTGTATGCCACACAGTTTTTAATGTCACTTTTTTCAAATGTGTCCATGTTTACTTCTCCAACATTACGGCTCTCTCCTTCTCATTTCTATAGGTCCCAAAAAAAATTTGAATCTGGCTTTTTTAATTAATTGACTGAATTCAGATTACAGTGGTTTACAGGGACTAACTCGCCCCATTCTAGATATAACTCCTTCTGTCTGTATAAAATGGATCTTATTGCTTTCCCTTTTCTACACATGAGTGCGGCTAGTGGAAGGTTATATGTAGCAGAGCATATCTGGATGTCACTGTAATACTAATGAGAAAGCTGTCAGCTTCTCCCCTCTGCTTCAAAAAGAGCACAGAAACTTCGCATTGTGAAACTGGGAGGATTATGACTTTTCCTCCCCTGAAAATCTTCTTTGGTAGGCTAAACATCTGAAAGTTCAAGTATCTGTGTTGGTAAGGATTCATTGATTCATTGATTAAATGAAATACTGCTTGAGAGAATTAATCGATCATCTCAATAAAACTCCTTTGACTGCAAATTGCTATAATTTATATAAAATGTTGAATAAAAGCTGGAACTTGTTTCTATTTATCATTCTCAGTGTCTAAGGGTTGGCCATAAGGAGTCTTTGTCCTACCAAGGACAGTGACAAAGGCCACTCCAGTACTGATAAAGTGGTGAGAAATATAAAATATAAGCAGATAATGAGAAGTACTGGGATGAGCAAGATGTCCAAGACTAGAAAAAAAGAATAGTGGGTTTTTTGGGTTTTTTTACGTTCAGGTTTAAATTTAATTTTTCAATTGTGAGTAAGGATAGACAGGCATTCTCCATGTGTATGAGGCAGGACAGAATCAGGCAGGACAGAATCAGTCAGGACAAGGGGCAGGACATATGCGTGAGTATTTGAGGCAATGTTCCAGCTGTGGGAATGAACGGCAACAGTTTTCTGTAGCAGAGAAATTGGGTGTAAGAGGCTTGGCCAAGGTTCTAAATATCCTCAGGCCCCAAAAATATGTGGTGATACTGAATTCTGCATCAAGATCAGTAAGCAGAGAGAAAACAAAATATCTAGATCTCACTTTCTTCTCCTACAAGTGTGGAAATCTTTGTGCTGAAAGAAACTGTGCAATGCTTAGTGGTATAAAAGTGGTGTAAAATGAGAAAAATATGAAATGAGAATGCCAAAATTCCCCTACATTCCTTTTAACAGGAGATAGTTTTAGGGGAAGGAAGCTAGCCAACTGCCTAGGAGGTGAGATGTCTTAAAGATAAAACTAAGCAGCAATATATGTTGTCCCACATGAAGGAAGCAGAAGCCATGCCTTGACCTTTGCCCCTGGGGGAGTGGGCATACATTTCAGTCTTACTTTGTCTTCAATTTTACCCTTAGATTTTTTCTCACTCTTAGAAGACATATATAAAGTCGAAGTCAGAACTGTCTCCCAGCCAAGGCAAGACCAACCTAAATACTATATAACTTTTTTCTTTTGTTCAGTACTATCATGTGCTTCATGTGACCAACTTGTCTTGTACCTTCACTGCATTTGCAAAAAGTGTTGTGTTGGAACTACTCTGCTGCATTTTTCTTCAGTACAGTTTGGCTTCTATTATCACTTCTTTTTTTAAAAAAAGGATAAAATAAATCTTCTCTCCCTGACTGGCTATTAGAGGGCTGAATGTTTTTCAAAAGAAAAAGTTGAAATAACAGTCCTAATGACAGAGTGATATAGAATGTGGGAGAAAGTTTATTTTGGTATGCAAAAGTGGGCCATAGAACTACAAGTTGCAGGGATTAAAAATGATTTTACCAAAAATGGTTTATCTTTGCCAGCAGATAATATAAGCAAGAGGTTTCTTTTAACTGTCACTCCAGTTAAATCTAATGTGCATGTTTCTATCATCTTTGTGTTTATTCTGCCTCTTACTTTTTCTGCAATTCCTTCTTCTCTCACTTTCTCTGATTTCTGCCTTCCCTTGGCTTCCTGGCTCTATGTCTGCCTCATTCTAATGCTGCTTTGTTGATCAAATCCTGCAGTCATATCCTTAATTCTTATTTCTCTTTGCTCTTACTGATCTACCAGATTTATTTTTTATGCAAAATCTATCAGCAATTTCATCTATGTGCAAACAGCTCCCAAAACATTTTTTTAATTTCTTCCTCAAATTCTAATCCCTATATCCAATCAGATTTGTATCTTTTATTTTGTCTTTGAAATCATCTTCTGGTTCAGGGACCAGACCAAGTGAGAGAAATCACAGAAAAAAAATCAGTAGACTCTTACTATCCCTTTTTTAGAATATATGGAGTCTAGAAGCACAGTTCAGATGTATGAAGATCTTAAGCTTCTGAAATCTAAAGGGAAGCTACTTGCTGAAGGCAGTGGCAGGTGACTTTTTGAAACATATCTGAGCATGCACTTGTGCAGACTAAATACAAAATGTGATACAAAAATAGGAACAATAAGATTCCTTCTACTAAGTGAGGTAGCTTCTCTTCTCAAAAGATGCACAACTCAAAAAGACATTTCTGTCTTGGTGAAGGAGCAGGAAACCAGTTACAAAAATGTCTGATCTGAAGGTTATTTGGTAGAGCTTCATCTGTTTAATTTTCAGTGAACCATGTCAAGAATGAGACTGGCCAGATACTAGCAGCTGTCATCTCTTCCCTCTTTATCTATATAAGTTATTTATCCAACTGTATTTCACCAAGTTTTTTGGCTTTTTTTACACTTTCTTAATGAAAGTTCTTCTTTGCAAACTACTTCAGCTACTAATACTGCCATTATGTCATTTACCATACCTACTGTCAGCTTACCTCCTAATTCAAAGTGAAATGACTGATACAGAATTGATTTTTTTAAGCTGAACAAATTTACCATCCTATGGCTATGACTAGAAGGAAGAGTGAGAGCACAAGAATTGGGTTTGGATCCCATCTCTTCTAGCATGCCCTTCTCTCTGTCTTACACAGTTTAGTAGAGAGCAATTGTTTCTTTCTTCATTATCCCCTAAACATAATTGTTTCCTCAGGTATAAATTCCTTTTGTACAATATTGTTTTCAAAAACTTTGATTCTGCCTAGTGACTAATTCTGGTGGCCAATGGTTAATTTTGCTGTTGGATATAAACTGGCAAAATTTTCATCTTCTTCACAATGTCAGGTGTGCTGGTTTTAACACCAGCAGGAAATTAAACTCCAAATCAGCCACTCCCCTTCCCCCACCCCCTCCGATAAGGGAGGGAAAATAAGGAGTGACTATAGGTTGAGACAACAGTTTACTTAGTATAAGGAAAAAGCAATGGAATAAGAGCAGGGAAGAAGAGTCAGTGTTAGAGACTGTGAAAAAGGTACTTTGTGACTACAGAGTAGCAAGATGGTAGCCTTGCTCCAGACCTCGTAAGATATCATTAGTGTTTTGTTAATGAAATTTTGGCCTTCTTCATCTATGTTCTGTCTTCTTATCAGCATTCACAGACCACAGCCATGGTGGCATGACATGACAGGAAAGGGAGAAATTTGCAGTGCTGCTCCCCCCCCCCCACAGTGTTGGGCAGAGGTAAACCGACTTCTGCTGGAGTCACTGGCAAACTTTGCTGCCTGGGATGGTGCCAGATCAGATCTATGGAACTGAGCTTAATTGAAAGCCATTTAATTTAAAGGATGGGATAGAACAAGAAAGAACACCTCTGGTTATTAAAGCATCTGCACAAACAGAAGAAAACTCAGATGGTGTTATAAATCAAGTGGCGAATAATGAGAATTTGTATTTTAACCGCAGGAAAACCAAAATCATTCTGTTGCAATAGTTGTTTTAAGAGCAACTCTGATAGCACTTGCACTTAGATTTTCTGACAGCACGTTCTTTTAAATATAAATTCTCTTTGTATCTGCAGCTTCCACAAACCTTGGTGTCAAGTGTAGGCGTGGAACAAGACTCAGCGCTTTCATTGTACAGCTTATGGGTAGGTAGAGACAGACAGAACTATTTTCTTTGGGTTTATCAGACCATGCTTTCATTTGGCATCATTTGCAGAAATGGTTCTCAAAGTGTAGCTTGCAGAACACTCACTGATGGTCCATGAAGCTCATCACATGGTGTACAATTTGCTGCCTTTCTTTTCCTTTCTAAAAAGACAGCTAAAGCTGGATTCAGTGCTTTGCTAGCACTCCTTCTCAGGGCAAGAAAATACTGTACTATTTGCAGGAATGTTACAGGTTTCTGAATGCATTGGTTTTGAAAAGTTTATCAGTCCTTCCACTGGCATCTCCTGAAAGCTAACAGCTGGCCCTCCTTAGCTATCTGGCAAGCACCTGGTGCACAGCAATAAGAAATTATAATACTTGTGTTCTTTTTTTGAAACATGACAAGGAGGCAATACAAAAACAAATCACAGTAATGCACAATTATTCCAGCCTTGGTTTGTGCACAGTCAGCATGCTGAGATATTCCAAGCCAAGGGGATTTTTTCCTTGCTTTTAAAGAAAGATTTATTCATGAGGGTGAAGAGGGCAAATTCCCAACATTTCAGCCCTCAGCTGGCTTTTGTCAAGGGTTTCCAATACACACACATGGTGAAGCTTGGCTAAGGTGCAGGGGAAAAAAGTTATGAAGTCAATTCTATGGATTAATATATACTCTTTGTAGTAATGTTAAAGTTTGCCAAACTTTTCATGGATGAGGAATGTAAAAGCTTGGGAATATATGCAGATCTTAATATACTTTTACATGCACAAATAGCATAGTCTTTGTTTTGCTGCCATGACTTTACCATTGTATTATCTTACTTTGCCATTAATTCCATTACATAAAGTCAGGAACCCTTTCAACTACACAGCTGGAATAAAAGTAGCAAAATTTGGCCTTCTGTGACCCTAGCACTGCAGATCTCACATCCCTTCCTCCCCCACCCTATCCATAGGGCAAGATCCATGCTCATCTGGTGAGCCTTTTCTTCACTTTAAATTTAGAAAACATCCAAGAGAGCGGACTCATGTTTAAAAATCATTCAGATTTATGTCTACTTCCTTTTTTTATTTTTTCTGCATGAAATAATAAGGTGAACACACACTTCCGAGTTGGCTTCTACCTAGAGATTCTGGGGACTTGCCCAGCCTATGTAAGGTTTAGAGGTAAAATGATACCCCTACCCTCAGGTAAGACACGTAATATTCCTTAGCAGGTGGTGGATTCTAGTCTGTGTTCCTTGAAATGTTGCAGTTTACATTCTGTGTTTAAAAATAAATGCACGGTGTTAGACATTTTGCATTGTAGAGTGTTAGACATTTTGCATGCCAAAATCACTGTCTAGAGCAGCCACAGTCCTGAGAACAGGGGCTGAGGTTTGCAACTCTTCTAGTTAGGTGTCCAAAGCAACACTTTTATTTTCCCTTGGGCTTCTTACATGACTCTTGTATGCCTGGCTGTGCAGCAGTAGATCATTGCCCACCTGTTTTTTTAGACAATGCCATTCTGCACTTACACAAAACTTTATTTGGGAGTCTACTGAAATTGTGAAAAAGGGCTTGAATCCTCTCTGGACAAGGATGAAAGTAGCTCTGAGGCTCCTACTTCTCATATGGGTAATCTAAAAAATAATAGACAGAATGTAAAAAAACCCTAAACATTTATATAAATAGCATTTGCTGTCAAAATTTTAGCCTATTTTCTTCTTCCTAGAGAGCAAAAGGAACAAACTCCATGCTCTGTATCTCTTCTGAGCCCTCTGTTTCTTCTAGGAAGAAGGCTCTAGCCCTCAATACTTGGGATGTTGAAATTCAGTTTTCCTTTTACCATTGAAAACAGGTGAACATGCTCTGCTTCTATGCAATGCCATCTGCATGATGACAATGTTGGTAGAAAGAAAGGATTAATAATCACTTTCTTAGATGGAGGTCTTTGTATTCTGTCTAAGTAGCCCTTTAAATAAGTGACTTTCTAGAATTTTGCCTTTTTTACCCAGCTGTTGTACCACATGCTGCATGGACTACTGTTTCAGTACCTCTCTTTGTGAAGGAGTGAGAGATTTTTATTAATATAACAATGAGAAATTTTGAAAATGTATATCATGTAAACAGCATTCTAAACTACCAGTTAAAACTAATTTAATGCATATTGTTTTGAAAGCACATAATTTATATGAAAATAGAGAGCAAAACATGTACTGCAGTTTTAAGAACCAGTATTTTCTGATTGGCAAAGACTCCAAAGACTGTTTTAACATTGAAAAGGACTTACCATAACACTAGTTGAACTAGAAGAAAATGTTTTAAAGTGATAGTTAAAAGATAATTGGAGAAAATTTGTTGAATAAATAGAATACTGTTGTAAAATTTAAAGTATAAACTAACTTTGGGTATCACTGGGTTTACAGTAAATAAACAGCATTGTTTACCTTTAGAGAATAAGGGCCCTTAAAGAAGAAGAAGCTAATTTTTTACCCAAATCAGATATTTTATTTATATCATCCTTTTTAGTTTAAGGACTTTTATTGGTTCTGTTTTTTCTGTAAATGCAGCTGTCAGAAATAAAAGTATTTACACCTAAAGCGAGTTCCACAGCATGACATCCTCAATGCACAAAACAAACATGTGCTAAAGTAGAAATTTTCAAAGACTCTGAGTTAAAATTATCTTTTCCATTCGCTTAGTTTCATTCAGCTGGGATTTTACTCCTTCTGATGGATTTTCTCCTTTTTCCTAACCCTGCCCTCTCTGATATATATTCATGCACCTTTTGGAGAAGGGGATAAAGCTTGCAAGTATCTTTAAGGTTTCTTCACTTGGTGAGGGAAAGAGATACTTCTTAAAATGGTCTGTGTGCTGGTTCTGGCTGGAATTATTATTATTATTATTATTATTATTATTATTTGGATGGAATAGAGTTAATTTATTCATAGTAGCTGGTATGGAGCTGTGTTTTGGATTTGTGCTGGAAACAGTGTTGATAGTATATGGTTGCTTTTATAATTGTTGATCACTGATTACACAGCATTAAGGCCTTTTCTGTTTCTCACCTCACCCCTTCAACAAGCAGCTGGGGGTGCACAAGAAGTTGGAAGGGAACACAGCTGGGACAGCTGACCCCAAGTGACCAAAGGAATATTCCATACTGTTTGGTGTCATGCTGAGCATTCATAGCTGGGGGAAGAAGGAGGAAGGGCAGATCTTGGGAGTGATGTTGTTTGTCTTCCCAAGTCACCACGATGGGGTGAACAATGGAGCCCTGCTTTCCTGGGGATGGCTGTGGAGTCTCCCTCACTGGAGATATTCAAGGACCATCTGGACACAATCCTGTGCAATGTGCTCTAGGATGATTGTGCTAGAGCAGCGAGGTCAGACCAGATAACCCACTGTGATCCCTTCCAACCTTGCCTGTTCTGTGACTCTTGACTTCAAAAGATTGCTGTTTGAGCCCATAGCTCTGTATCTATATAGCAGTACATGCACCTAAATGGCAGGGCTTCAGAGAGTTCCTTAGAAGGTATCACTGCATGGGTCCCTGTGGAAAAATTATTTGCATCCGTAGATACTAAGATACTAGCTCAGAAGAAGAAAAAGAGAAAAAAATCAGAAAACATGATCTCTTGCAAGCAGCGGGAGAAAGTTACCCAATAATATCAGCAAGGTTCCATAATATCAGCATCCACAGAGCATGAGTAACAGTTTATAAAGATGACACAAAAGAGAGGTGATGTTTGAGGGAAAATTGCTAACCCAGTTGTGAGAGTGGAGATTTATCTGCCTCAAAAGCTGTATTGGCCACCATAAACCTGTGGAAAACACCTGAAAAAGAGTGGCATAAAATAAAAAGAAATTAAAATAACTTTTATGGAGGAATAAAAAGCTGAAAAGAGACATCGAAGATTAAAAACCTATGCATATATCAATTACTTCAGACTGTAATTAATTTTTTTTTGCCATGGAAAGATAATAAATGGATATTAACAGAAGGAAAGATAATAAAAAAAAGTTAGGTTCCAATTTTCCTGAAACATTCCTCACATTTTTCTCAGAGGAGCTACAAGTAATAGAAGATGATTGGATACAATTTGAGTTTATTCCCACAAAAGAGTAGAGGAATTACATGGCTGGGTGACTAAATAATGGCAATTATAGAAACTTTAATAAAAAACTGAGTAAAGAGTGTCTTCTCTCCTTTTTTTTTTTTAATTAGAAATATGTCACCCCATTGGTTTTATGAAGAAAGTTCATGCTTTAGAAAGAAAAGAAGCAAAGCCAGTAAGGAATTTGACACTGTTTTCAAAGAGGGGAGGATATTTCAGTGCTGTACATTAGTACATTATCCAGTCAGGTTATCCCAGCAATAAAACAGGTGCTTTCCACTGATGACTCCTGAGTTGCCATAGGAATTACACTTAGACCTTTCACTGGAGCTTTGTCATACAAAAAACCAAGGCTACTTTGGTGTGATGGTTTCATGACGTGGCTTATGGAAGGTAGTGAAACAGACTCTGGAGATGGAAATGTCACAAAGTCATTGTGAAGTGCAGCTGTGGGGTCCATGTAGATCTGTTCAGCAAGGAAATAAAATTATTTAGGACTGCCAAAGACATCTTCTGTTCCTGAGCCATTCTTGAAGCATTCCTTGCCCTCAGCTCACTGATCTATACTGCTCTCAGGCATTAGATTTTGCTATAGAGCTCAAGGTGACTACACTGGGGTTATAATAATGGATAAAATAGATACACTCACTGAAAACCAGTCTGCTTATTTTTGCTTTTGGACATACCCAAAATAATCAAACAGATATGTAGAAGAGGAGTATTTTCCACTACCTGTGAGGGGAAAAATCCTTCAGGAGATGGCTAATGACAAACATTTTTCCATGTCTGATATATCAGGAGGATTCTGGCACTGCCCATAGGAAAAAACCCCACATGTCTGTGCACATTCAACACACCCATAGGGAGACACTGGTTTTTTGCAGACTGCCATCTCAGTTATGTTTGGCACATATGTTTTTCATTGGAAAAGAGAAAAGGTTGGTGGTATGCAAACAGTACAGTATCTACTGGGAGGAGACTGAGAGGAGAATGATTACAAGATCATGCAGCTATGGAAAAAGTTGGAGATTTTGAGAAAAGCTAAAAAAGTAAAAATCATTTCTGTGTAATGAATATAGCAAATATGGGGAGAAGTTTACATGGCAAGATCTGCAGGTATATCCCAGTAATTATAAAGAATTTTTCAACACATCTGATCCTGCAAACAAGGAGGAAAACAAGGAGACACTTTGAAGAATGATGCATAAAAAATGGGGCCAAAATAAATTCCAACTTAAAGCAGCCAGCCAAGGGTCCTACAGTGCCTAAACAGACATAGGGATATTAAAAGTTTACAGAAGACAGAATGTTACTTAAATAATGCAAATTATTTTTTCACCTCTATATGTATATTAGCATATGCCTCTGTGTTGTGCTCTATGTTCTAGTACAACAGTATGATCAAGTGTAGACTTAGTTGCCATGGGTTCTAAAGGAAGTGAGTTTCAATACATTCAGTTAAAGAGGAGATCTGGGATGTGATCTGGGTAAAAAAATTTCCCATCATTATTCAAGGTCCTTGTTGGTTGAAACTACCATCACCTCAGTGTTGCTAATGTCTACAAAATACTGTAAAACAGCACTAAAAGGCTGTAGCTGCAGATGTATGGACTGCAAATTGACCAAAACCTCATAGAGTTTTCAGCTTACAGACATACTTTCAAGCTTTTTTGACAAAAAAATGCAGTGGAGCAAGTCCAGTGCTAGATTTCACAGACAAAATTAAATAAACCTGTCCTGCCTCAGATGAAAAGAGGATTCAAAATGATGGAGTTAGAGCTCAGGATGAAATCCCACAGAAAATAAAAAAAGCTATAAGCACTGCCAAGTTGAGCAAACATATTGCCAATTGCTATTATCTGTTAGGAACTCTTTATGTTGTTTTCCATTACATGTTTTCATGATGTTTCTGTAAAGGCCTGTCATATGTGTAAGGAATGCAACTACCACAATGCTCTCCCAGTGAAACACAAGGCAATATGTTAAAGACATGGGAAAATCTTGTCTGGATGAAGAAATAATTTTCAGGTTATTGTGTTACTAACATGAAAGAAAAACAAACAAACAAACAAACAAACAAAACTAACAGGAAGAAATGCACCAAATTATAAAAAAATTAACATCTCTGATGTCAAAGTCATTGGGGATTTGGAGAATTAGAGATTAAGGCAAAACTTTGTTTAACTGGGCTCTCAAGCACTGCATGATTGCATGAGAAGAAAGTTGTCTGCCTCTCTCCTAGGCTGTAAATGGCTAAGATGTCACATTGACCATCTGTGGATATACAGGATTACCCTGTGGACAAGTACTCTGTTGACACTTTGTCAAAAAAATAAAGAAAACACAATCTCCCAGTTTACATGAGAGGTCCTCAGCCTGGCCATAACCATTGTGCAATGACATAAAGGTACACCAGGTCATGGCACTACAACAACGTGGGCTTGCTGCCTCCTGGGAAGAGGGATGTCATTCCTCCTGTTGTAATCACAGCTTAGAGCACCTCATGTTACATCTGAACTGTGGATTCCACAGCTGCTTTCAAGCTCCCACACTCCATCTACATCTACTCTCCATATTGGTGTGAGAGCTACATACACATCAGCTTCTCCATGTTCCTGTTGGTGAAAAAATTTGTGTGAAAGCCTGATGGAAGCCATGATTAGAAAACTGAGGAAGACTCAGACAGGGCACTAAGTGGAAATCTACAGTAATCAACTCTATTCCATTCTCTGATCCAGATAAAAGGACAGAAAGAAAATGAAAAATAATATAGAGGATTGATGTATCTTAGCATTGTCTTTCCAAAAACTGCAGACTAATTCACAGATCGTGAGAAAGATGGGAGAGAAGCAAGACAGAAAGAGAAAAAAAGAAACAAAACAAGTTCATAATGAAATAAGAAATTAGGCAAAATTGCATTCTCTTTGTCATGATCCAAACAATACTGGGCTCAGATCAGGCAGACTAGCGACAACAATGAATATTATTGCTCAGATACTGACATTTGACATAATCCTATTACAATTGCCCAGAGACTGCCAACAGCTTGTGCTGTATTTATTCAGTTCTTCATAATATTAATCCCAAGTTTTTTTAAACTTCTACATCAGAAACTGGTGTGATGAAAATCATACAATGTCATTACACAAAAAAATAGTATACTATAGAAAAGGTATTGAGGCATTCTGAAAGAATCTGCACTTCCTTCTATTCTTTCCTATATTCTGTAAGATTTTGTCCTCCTAGCTGAATCTCTAAATGACATATGAAATAACTTTGTGTCATGCTGAGTTTTAAAAAAAGTAGTTTTTGTTGTGTCCAGCTTGCAATGGATGAACCAAAGAGAACCAAGGATTTACACACTGCGTTTGAATAGCTTTTGTGATGTTAAGTCTTAACATTTTAAAAATGCCTTTTCTTCCTCCCTCTGTTCTCCCTTGTCCTCATAAGATAGCTTCCTTTTTTCTTTTACAAATTTCTGGGTTTTGCTTTCAAATGTAGCTTTTACAGCTTTGGTACCACCTTGGGAGGAAGAATTCAGGAACAAAGATCTACTCTTTTTCTGACTGTAGCATGGTTCTTTCCATGGAAAATACTTGGCCAATTGACCATCATTCCTCTGCGATTTTCTGTAGATATCTCTTTTTGTCATGGTTCAGATTTTTCTTCTTGGCCAGACGCACGTAAGAAAACATACCTTGAACGCTAATTCTGATGAAGAGTTCCATCTCTCAACATCAAAAGACAGGCTCCTATTCATATATGTGGATACATGAAGACAGATTTCAAGTACATAATGGAGCTCAAGTGTAAAGCATATGCACTTACATAAATACATTCAAGCTGAATTAAAATTCAGTTTAGATCTGTCCTTTACTGTCTCCCTAAAAACTTGTCTTCTTCAGGGTAGAAATAGAAAAAAGAAACAACAAAAGATGTCTCAAAAGAACATCAATTGTAAATATAGATAATTTTACTTATTTATTTAAATGCATAAATGTTACAAAATAGATCAAAATAATGTACAGTTTCATAGCATTAGAAGTTGAAACAGGGATACAAATTTATATCTCAGGTATAACATATATATATAGCATTGTATGACAACATGAAAGAAATGATAAGTTCACTGCAACATGTGTTAGACAACAAGCTTTCTTCTCCAGAAAACCAGATACAACCCCATCCACAGAATTATCAAAAAAATCTAAACAAGAAAAGTGAAAATAGATAATGAGAAGGGGGAAAGAGCATTTCATCCTATAAACACTGAACTTTTTTTTTACATGGGTTCAGATTAAAAAGCATAGAAATATACTAATTTTCCAATCCCCAGCATCTTCAAGCCTTAAAAAAATCTTTCCTTGCTGCATATGGAACAAAGCATCTGTAGATGGTTTTCTTCTTAAATGAACCCTGTCTTTAAGCACCATTTCAATGACATTAGAGCACCCTACTTAAAAAAACCTGTTTAATTCCTCAGAGCTATTGATTCCAATATTACCATTCACTCTTAAGGAAGAATTTTATTACTTTAAACATCACACCTAAGATACTTCCTGACTTATATGATGATCTACTGAAGCTGTAGTGAGCTAGCAGCATGATGAACTGATTTGAATTACAATTGCTGTTGTGAGCTAAACATATAACCTGAGAGATATTCCCTCTCTGTCCTGATGGCCAAAACAACCCTAAGTATAATGTAGATGCATTGTCAGTATGAGGAATTTTAAAGAATTTACAATCTGATTACCAAGTGATAACATGCCAAAATCTTCTTCCACTCTGAATTTTGTCCTTTGGCAGAAGACAAGGAGATGATGAGTTGCAACCATTTCAGTCTGGATTTCTCACAGATCACACTCAGGGGAACTCTGCAGAATGTGGATAACAATCAAAACTTTCTATCTGTTCCACTGACTTTTGTGAATTTAAAAATGCATCACCTTGTAATTCTTTTCTAACAGAAAATAACTCTATCCTGAGGGAAAGTTGGTAAATTAAGGTTAAGCACCAAGAAAGTATTGAAATTACCGATAGTAATCAATTTTGTTTATAATTTCTGGAATTAGCCAGTTAGGCTGTTGCCCATCTGTTGAATTAATCCAGATGGGTCATTGCTATTTTTTCTTGATTTTTTCAATTATTTTCTATTGACAGAAAGCAGCTTGAGAAGGTTATTGCTATTTCAGGCTTCTATTGACAGAATTTCAACATTCGTCTTGCAAATTTAAACAAGAAGATCTGTGCACATTAAGACCATCAGACCAATTATGTATGATCTGAGAACCAGAGCATGCAAATTTTCAATTCTGAAGTTTTAAAAAGCACCATAAAAATTTTGTGTGCTTGCATTCCAAGATCATCTCATTCTAAGAATAGGAAAGCAAAAGTTTTGTCTTGAAAACTTAGCAATAATGGCCAGATTGACACAGTAATTTAGACCCTTAAAATTTTATTAGGGATCGTCATAGATTAATATCTGAGTAATGAGGCTTCCCACACCCTGATTTTTAAGAGCTATATCTAACTTAAAACTTCTAAAAATTCTTCTGACATCTGAATAAATCTGTTTTATCTCATACTCATAAAACTTCGTGTTAGTAGCCACCAGCTAATAAAACCGTGATTGAGTTCTGTACTTAAAAATCCCATAAAACTGAGAAATGGAAGAGTTGTGCACTGCACCTCTTTTCTCAAGAGAAACAGACGAAGTCATGTGTCTTTAAAATCAAGGCTTAAAACTTCAGATTTGCATTTGTTTTCAAAAAATCCTAAAACCTCATGGATTCTACAGCATTCTCCACCACAAGAGGGCATATCCATGCCTACAACCCGATCCTCGGCGAGAATATATAAACACATATATCCACCTACCAATCCATCTACCTACAGGTACAAATATGGATATAGACACAGATCTATTTCTTTCCAGGCGATCACAGTATTTTGCTCTGGGAGGTTTCCTTTTCAGTACCCCATGTTATCTCCCAGTGTTCATAGGGGATGGCACATGAAGTCTAATTATTCCTGTTCATAAAGCTGTCATGGAACAATTTTTTCATTCCTGCAGAAATGGTATTAAACCTCCTATGGTTTTCACTGAGACCTGATCCAACTCGCCTGAAATTTAGAGGGGAAACAAACTGATCCCAAAGAACAGATCCCAAGGATAAGTGTGCAAGATCAAGCCCAGATTTTCTGAAGTAATTTATTTTTCAGAGAGAGGACCTGGAATCACTACAACTTGCTCAGCATCAGTCTGAGGTCATGACTCTCAGAGGTCTTACTCTCCCCATAACTTGTCCACAGGCACTTGCCTGCTGTGATGAGGGGAGGGTGCTGTTTGTTTTGGTTTTGAATTGGAATACATTTTCCACTCTGGTGCACATAAAAACCTCATTAGAGCCTGAAACAACCATAACAAGGAATTTTGAAAGCAAATCTGACCTAGTGGTAAGTTATATGCTTAGCACTTATCTCACAAACACTGGAGTGTCTATGGTAATATTTAAAAAAAAATAAAAAATCTGTAACTTCAGCACCAGAACACAGAGGTTAGCACCATAAGGTATCAATTACTACCCATCATCTTAGATGTTTAAATGAGGCAAAAAGTCACAAATAGGTATTATAAACAGCTGCACTCAATAATTAATTGTCTCAATTTTGTTATATCATTTTTTACTCTTATGCCACTCGGAGTATTTTGACCAAAAATACCTTTTGCCTTATTTTGGCTTGAGCATACTTTTACAGTTTTATATTTAGAATAGAAGTCTGAGTTCATTTCTCTGTCTTTAAAGGCACACCCCTCTGCTGAAAAGAAATTAGTACTTCAAGGCCATCAGAATAGCAACTGGAGGTAGTTTGCCTCAGCATGGCCTTGAACCCATCAAGAATTTTCCTCAGTGTGTATTAGAGCTGCCAAAGACATCTGAAATCTTCTGCACATTTCAGTGATTTTTTTTGTAGCAGCACTATGTGTCAGGTAGTCAATCAGGAAGCACTGGCACTGGCAATCAAAGTAGAGCTTTACTGGCATTGTCATTACCCCAAGAGAAAAAAGATAATAGAAATTGGGGCAATTCAAATAGGCCATACAGAAAGGCCTTCTACTTTAAAGTGGAAATTTAATGTGGCAATCAAATATCTGATGATCTGTAATCCTCTCTGTTAAATGAAAAATATTCAGCTAATGCTTGAGTGCTTGTGGCTGGTTTTATCAGGAGCTGCTCGTATGAAATAGCTTATTTCCAGATCATTTTTTGCTGCTGTCAATTACAGTGTGATTACAATAGGTAATCCCTAGCACCATTATGGGATGTTGTGAAAAAACCTGCATACCTGTTTGTTAAAAGCAAAGTTTTCTATATTCACAGAAAACAATATATTCCACAAAATCAAGGTATTTGTAGCAACTTAAAAAGTAACAGATATGATAACATATATACCCGTGATAATAATTTCAGCTGAGTTACAGAATTATAAATTAATTTACAATATCTAGTCCTGTTTGGAAAGTGTACCATACAACATACAAATTGCAAGTTTCAAAGTGCATAGTCATTTATTTTTAGACCTACTGTTTTAGGCTCCACGGCTTAACCTGAATTTTTTCTTATGCTCTGCTTCCTATCTTGTATTTTAAAAATAAAAATACTGAAAATGGCTAGATGCATTGCTTTAACTGTGCTGTCTTTACCTCTATATAAGGTTTCTTATGCAAAACAAAAATGCATTTTTCACATGCATCTTTGTCAAAAACTGTGCTGGCTGAGGGGCTAGTGACCCAGCAAGTAGGCTTATCTCACTCGGTTATTTCAGTGTGTGCATAGATAATGCAAAGAGGTTGTCTTTCACTCCCAAAACAGGACTGGATTTTACTCTGCCAAAGTATTTGACTGATTGAGTACTGTTCAAGTCCAAACTCCTTTGAAAACAAAAGGAAAAATGTTTATATTTTACCTGTTAGGATAAGTGTTAGTAGAATATCACAGAGTGTTATCCTTTTACAACATGGACACATCTAAAGGCAATATGCCTGTCTAGTTCTTGTTCTGTCAGATACAGAAGTGTCACTAACCAGAAATATCTGAAAAGCCATAGATCAGCTGCTGCCATTCTCTGAGGAATTAGATTACAGATAGATAGAGGGGCTGCTACATTTCATACACTATAGAGCCTGTTCCAGATATCTTGCTGGAGAAAAAGAATAACTAACATGAAGAAGTCAAACTCTCATCTTTCTTTTTACATCACCAACATGTTACTTCATATTCTGGTGACAGACTGTCTCAAATACCTTCAAAAGACTGAATTAGTGACCTAAAGATACATACATATGTAGCTCTAGTGAAGTTATCCTCTGTTGTTCCACTTGCTCTACTTAGTATTGCTTTTCAAAGTTCATAAATTTCAGAGGTCTAAATGTAGCAGTGCCAGCAGACTAAACACTTATATTTAAAGTGGAGTAGATTCTGCCCTGTAACATAAAGCCAAAATCCAAGGCTATTTCAATGACCTAGTAGTTATGGCAGACATTTGATTTCTTCCTTTTCCTAATCTGTTTTTCAAGGAAAGTACCTGTAAAATGTCTCTAGTAAGCACTCATAAGGTATTCAGGTTTTGGCAGGAAAGTTTTTGGCATATTTGGTTTTTAATAATGCACACAGATATTTTCAGGAAACGGTGCACTATGTTTTAAAGGACACTGGCAATTGCTTTGGAAATTTGGAATTTTTGTGACAAATGGACATGAACTTTTACAGCTTCCTAATGTCTTTTATTTAGAAATCTTCTTACCTATTTTTAGGTCTGATCTCTCCTGATTCTTAATGGAGATGCAGTCAGAAGGATAAAATATATACTAGTAAACTTACAGTGTAAAAAATACTATGTCATATATTTACGTATGTTGCTTTGTAGCAATATATTTCTTCCTGTAAAAGAATAAATATACTCCTGCAAAGCACCATTATAGAACTATGACTGTATTCAGAAATACAGGAAGGCAGAGTCAAGCTGTGCTGTTATACCAATATTTTTAAAGTGATGTAGCTTTCTATCTAGGTAAGACTTCAGGCATGTGAGTTAACAGCCGCTGCATCTTGGCCAGTGTGGTTCCTCATTCTCTCTGATATTCCTGTCTGCAAACAGATGTGTAATAGCAGCAGCTGTGTGCTGAACTCTTGAAACACCATAAAGAACTGATGCTGTGCATGAGGTAGGTAATTTCCTGCAGTTTCTCTTGCACACATGTTTTCCTCTGCTCAGTGTCCCATTGACATTGCAGGTGAAAGCACAGGTGTAAATGGGAGGAACCACTGGGAGTGTGAGGACAATTTGCTGCTTTGCATGTCACACTCCATATCTAAAGCACAGTATTAAACAATGACCCTTCTTCTCTTTCTGGAGCTATTAGTTTCAAAAGGAAGTAATATTCTATCTTTTGATGTGCTTTTAATATAACCTAATCTTCAGGAAGCTACACTTGCAAAGGTTAAAATTAGATTGATCTCCTCTAACAAAATCTTAATATAAAAGGGATAATGTGAGTCCTAAATCCCAAAGTGTTAAAACCAAATTATACCGTACTTTGAAAGCTAATTATACAAAAGCATACAAGCAGAAAACATCAGAGTATTATTACAATATCTCTCTATATATAATATGTGCAAAATTCAATACACAAGCTTCTTGTTACTCATCTGTGGGTTTTCTTCAAAATAATGTCAACTTTAACTTATTTAAACCAGTACAAGTAGTTTGATGTTACTCCTGGGAAACAAAGATTGTCGGTACAAGAACCTCCATAGCTTGGAGGACAAGCTGAACATGGGACTCCTACTTTATAAGGTGCTTCTCCAATCCAATTCCCCCTGAAAATAAAAAATTAAAAAGATTTTTAATAATTTCAGAGTGAAAGAAAAAAAAATCATTAACCATACTTGTTTTGAGTGATTAAAGTTAATATCTCCACTCATATCCCATAAACCCTCTGTTACTAAAAACATGGTATTAGTTTATTTCTGCACTGTACTGACAAGCATTTATCTACCAATTCCCAAAAAAACTGCAGGAGAATGACCATGTCAATCCAGGCCAGTGATATCCATTCCACATCCTTAAGTCTCAGTGGTGAAGTTCCAGTCTTCTTGCTTTTGCTACTGCCAAGTGATTTTTGAGTCTCTGATCCTGTGACAGAGTCTTTTTTGCTGAAGGTCTACATTTATGAAAAATTAGCAAAGTAAGTATTGGTGCAAGGCTTTCCTTGAGCACTTTCCTTTTTGTCTGGCAGTTATCTTAAAAGCTTGTATTTGGGAGATGGAAAAAGAAACTGAGTGAAACTTTATTCTTAGGTTGCACTACCCTAGGTTCCCATTGAGAAGCTCTGAGGCTGAATTCATGGTTAGAGATAAGGGAGGATAAAAACTATTTGCACCAGTAATGTATTAAAAGGAACTGGATTGGGGCATTTCCAGAGGTCTCATAGATGTGAAGCAGAGGAGAAGGAGGGCTCCTGTCTGGTGAATAGATGTGGGCAAAAGTCCCTAGGGGGAAAGGGTATGAAGTCTGGAGAGTGATCATATGAAAAGAGGTAACTCTGAAACATGTAGGAACATCTGAAAAACACATCCAGACTTTTAGGAGTTTATATAAACCACAGGCTTTTAGAGAATCATGCAACACTCATGATGTAGGCAGAAAGTTAAAATTAGATTTTTATTTAAATGTTATGTCTCACAGAGCAGAGAACTTTCCTTTAGTTTGCATGTGACGTGGAATAGCAGTGAGTAATGCAATTATTTATGAAACGTTTTGTCATCCCCCACCTCCCAGCCAGTAACACTGGATCAAAAGCCCTGGTCTGGGTTGTGCCTTGGAAGAAAGCAGGAATCTCAAATAATTTGCTCATTCCTACTTCTCTTTCAAATGGGTACAGCAGACTTAAGAGCTCAGGAAATATATTTAGTCTGATAACAGATATGGAAATTCAGAGTTTGCTGAAAACTGATTTCTGCTTCATTTTCTATGCAACACATGGTGGATTTGTTTGAGACTGTTAGATTATCTGGGACCTTTTAAAACTTTGCCATTATCCTCATTAACTTTAGGGCTTTTTCCCTCATTTCAGAAGCATAAATATTCTTCAGTATTACAGTATGGCATCAGTGAAAATTACTGGAGTTCTAAATCCTAAAGTTTCATCAAATTCCAATTTTAGTAACTCAGATTGGGGCTGCAATATTAACTCCCTCTTTAGAGGAGTTTCTGATGTGCTGGTTACTCAGAAGGGCACAGACTTACTGAGTGGCAAAGAGACTTCTGCATGTGTGCCCAAGGACTCTAAGCCAAATGTCCTTAATTCAGTCTTAGAAATACAAAATTAATCCAGGCAAGACCACTCAATATAATTTTTGTGACCCTGCAAGAAGTAGATGTGAAAATCATGATTCCACTTCCTATGACTAAAAGGTCTACTCAAAACCTCATGCAGAGAAACTCCAGGCTTTGATCTGCTGTTTGAGAAGCAGTGGGACTTTTACACTCAGAAAATACAAAATGTCATTAATTCATTTTTAACTGATACACAAACACTAAATCAGTTTCCAAAAATGCCTAATGTATAAATCCATTTTCTTCTTATGCATGAAAATTAGAGGAGTATTCTAGAAGGTTTTTAATTTTTAGTATTTATTTTTAAATGAAGATGTGTAAAAAAAATCTCTCACGAACTCTGATTTCATCTTGTCCATGTTGTGGAGATAAAAGTCAGATACAGTTTTTCTGCCAAATCTTTGCTCCCTTGCATTAATTTCTGACCATCCTTTTCTAGTAAATATTAAAAGACAAAAGGACAGAGAAATCTCCTTGATTTCTAAAGGTGTTTTTTTCCCCAAGTAAATCTTCTTACAAAATCCTATCTTTTTTTTAAGTTGCAAAACCTTTAAAAATTCTTTTACTCATGTAACAGCTAGAATAATGACATATTCTTGCATATTCTTTACCACAAATGGACCTGTGCCACCAAGAGTTTATGGAAAACATGCTCAATGAATTATATTTAAATTCCTGTGCAGAACTATGGCTTTGCCTAATGCACAGTCAGAGAACCCAGCCACTTACACTGTCCATGCGGCTTTTACAACAGTGGTCCAAACCAGACCGCAAATTGAAGCTCTCCCAGAGCCACACTTTACTGACTCATTACTGACCCAAATGTGAGCTTGGGATGATGTCTAGGAAATGCTGGGAGAAAATTAATTTCTGTATTTCAACCTAACACAGACCTCTGCAAGCTACGGGACATAGGGCCACCTGAGGGTGTCCATGGCCTGTGTTTTAATGGACTCTAATGTGGAAGGCAAGATGAGATAGATTTGCAGACAAGGACCTTGGGCTGATGGACTTTATAAGGATCCAGTACTATGGATGTCATTATGTAGCATGGTCATAAGCAAAGGTATCCTGTAGGCAACAACATGTATCATATAGAACAAATCATAGAATGGTTTGGTTTGGAAGGAACCTTAAAGATAAATTAGTTCCAACCCCATTGCCATGGGCAGAGAACCTCTCACTAGAGCAGGCTGCTCAGAGCCCCATCCTGTGTGGTCTTGAATACCTCCAGGGATGGGGAGCCCACAACCTCTCTGGAAAACTGTTCCAGTGCCTCGCGAGCCTCACAGTAAAAGATTTCTTCCTAATGTCTAATCTTAAGCTACCCTCCCTAAGCTAAGGCCATTCTCCATTGTCCTATCACTACATGTCATTGTGAAAAGTCCCTCTCCAGCTTTCTTTTAAGACCCCTTTAGGTACTGGAAGGTTGATACAAGGCCTCCCTGGAGCCTTCTCTTTTCCAGGCTGAACAGCCCCAGCTCTCTCAGCCTGTCTTCATAACAGAGGTATTCCAGCCTGGATAACGTAGTGGCTCTCCTCTGGACCTGCTCTAACAGGGCCATGTCTTTCTTGTGCTGAGGATCTCAGACATGGTTGCAGCTCTCCAGGTGGAGAGCAAAGCAGAGGAGGAGAATCACCGGCTGGTCATATCTCTTTTGATGCAGCCCAGGATATGGCTGGCTTTCTGGGCTGCAAGAGCGCCCTGATAAGTCATACTGAGCTTTTATCCACAAATGCCCACGAGTCCTTCTCCTCAGGGCTGTTATCAATCCATTCTCTATCCAGCCTCTACCTGGGCTTGGGATTGACCCAAGTATTTGGGTGTATTTGGCCTTATTGAATTTCATAAGGTTTGCACAGGCCTACCTCTCAGTAAATCAAGAGCCTGATCTACAGTGAGATTGCTTACCTGAGGAAGTCTAGCTCACCATGCCTGTGTAACAAAAGTGTGAACAAATAAGGACTTCAAAGTAAAGTGAAATCAGCACAAAGAAGGAAGAAAAAAACTATAATAGTAATGATAACAGCAATAAGAGAAAACAATTCTTTTGTTTTGTTCCACACACATCAAGTTAATTTCTTTTCTTCCTTGCATACCAAAGTCATACATTTCTGTATGTTCAGATAGAAAGCTTAAATAAAGGAGCAGCCCACTGAAAAAGCACAAATAGAGCTCATGCTGCAGAAAAAGGAGTAAGCAGTCCTATGAGAGGACCAAAACATGCACAAAGTATAAAAATAAACAAAAATAAGAGAGAGCAACTCACTTTGGGGCATAGTTGCATACCAAGTAAACAGCTCGTCGCCAAACAGATCCCCAGACGTTCATATTGTGGCATGTGTGGATTGCGCAGCCTATACGATTGGAAGTGGCCCAAACCATCTGAATAAATATTTATTATTGGTGAAGTCCAAATTGAAAAGAAATATACATATATTTTTATATATATACACATACATTTATTGAGAGAGAGAGGGGTATAAATACATCATAGGAAAGTCCAGCTTTGGACATGAGATTTTGAAGAGAGGAAAGTAATTTATATAACCTGTGTGTAATGGGTGCACATGGGTCCATAACATCTCATTGGGCACCTAGGGTTGCAGTCTTGAGGATAAGGGAAAGCATAATCCTTCACCTCGTCATACCATGGCTTTACCAGCTGGAGGATAGATTGATACCTAGGTTTGTTTAAAATACAGAAAGAAAAACATGTAATTTTAGATTTCTCCTCACATCACTAGGGACACAGTATTAAGCAATGGTATTCTTAAACCAAGTGAACATGGACAGATAGAGAATATAGAATACTGGATGACACTTGCATCAGTCTACGATGTGGATCTCAAAGATAGTTCAACAGCTGACAAAATGATTGTTTTGTAGAGTATCCTCTTACCTTCCAGTTCTTACAGACAGGTTCTGGCCCAAAAATCTCAGAAGATAGGAAGGTCCATGGTCCCAAATGCATGTAGCAGCCCAAGCCTCTGCAGATTTGGCAAGAGTTTCATCCCAAACCTAACAAAATAAAGTATCCTTAGCAGTAGAACAGAAAAAAGCAGATAGTGATCATAGTGCTAGAAAAGAAAAGAAGCAAGAATCTTACCCCAAAAATACATTATCGTAATACATCAGATCTGAAACTAAGCAGAGAACTGTGGGGCATCATGTACAAGATCCAGCAGGATTTGCCCTATTGCTGGACAGAATTCCTGCCCACGTTAGAGGAAGACAGGTACTCTGAACTCTCCCTTTTTTTCTGGAAAAGCCCTTCACCAAATGGCATTCTTCTACCGTTTTCCCTTCTGTGTTGATGAGATCCATGTGTGGAGAGGAGTGAAATGTTGGCTGGGATTCAGAATAAAAGCGAAGGGGAAGAATCCAGGGAAGAACAATTCAGCATAGGTATTACATACCCCACAAAACCCCAACCCATTTGAAATAGGACCTCAGGAGTATCTATAACCAGAGACAATGTGTGTGGCAGCTCTTCATATTTGAGGTCATAAGGTCAAGAAAAGGGATTCCACAAAGGCAAAGACTATGGATAGCTTCCAGGTGCAGTATGGATTTCACTACTTTATTCTGCACAGGAACTGACATTGCTCACTGCCTGAAATCAAAAGATAACAGCTCTGTAAGAAGAGACAATTTGACTTCTTAAGTTCTCCAATGTTTGGAACATGACAAGTGAACTTAAACACTGTCTCCTTTATATGCTTTGCCTGCTCAATTACATGGATGATTTGTAATTCTGCTGTTTTCTCCACAGCAAAATAGGCTTGTCTCAGGAATAATGGAGATTTTGGCAACAGAACCTAGTACTCCACTGGAGCTCCCGATAAAGAATATCTCAATTTTACATTACAAGTGCACACAAATCCTAGTATATCTTCATGTTTAAGAGATACCCAAGTAGGCTGTAGATCCTGGAATTAGATGTGTATTTTGAATACCCTGAGTGGAGTGTTTAGGTGCAGAATAGTTGTGGTGAATTGCAAGTAGAAAGGCAGAAACAGAACGTGGTAAAATTGCCTATGTAGCCCATCACAGCTTTTTAAATACAAACACAAATTCATAAATCTTAGTAGCGATTAAATAAGGTATATGCTCTCTGAGGTACAAAATAAGAGGAAAAGTCAGAAAAAAACTTACAAAGGATAAAATAGCTCACATCAAAAATATTTTCTGTACTACAAGCTAATAATGATTTCTAACACTGAATTTGGTTTTACTTTCACAAACCTGCAGAGTGAAAAGACTGATCATTGACTAGGACAGTAATTCATGCCCTGACTCTAGTAGTTTGTGAAATTTTTCTTAGTGAGAAAGACAAAATTTAGTAAATTTTGTGAAATTGCTAGACCATTGAACTCAGCTTTTGCAAATATGGAATGGGTGAGTTACCACCTATATTAAAGGGGAAGAAGCACAACAGAGACCAGTAAGACTCCTTAAGACAAATCATCTTCCATTCAAGCAGAACCACCTTAGGGATGGTAAAATGGGTGGTGCTTAAAGCAGAGAAGATTTATTTTACACCTGTTCAGAAAATCTTCCAGAACAAAGTCAAGGCAAATTGCCAGTACAAGGACAAAATACAGAAGTCTTAAAAGAAGCATGCTACAAAGGAATAGTCTTCAAGCCAGGGAACACTTAGACTTCAGCTTTGAAAAATTATGGGAGTTTCTTGGAGGAGTTAGAGATAAAAAATCCAAAACCTGGATATGCTCTAGGGCCCAAGGCAAAGAAAACCATGCATAGATATTTCTTCTTCTTTGTATCTCTGCCGTTTACTAGCTGCATGCGGCCAGCATACAAAAACCCCTTTATAATCCCTGTGGTACAGCAGTGGTCCCAAAAAGAGGGCTTAAAGAGTAGGTACAAACATAAAAGTGTGCCTGGGGAGTGTGCCTGAGAGGCTGGGGCCACAGCCGGCGTTGGGAGCCTGCCCAGGCCCAGGGGAGCCGAGGAGCACACGGATCCAGCGTGTGGGTCCAAACACAGCTGCCTGGTGTGCATCCATAAGGGACTGCTCTGCCAGGACTGTGACACCCCATAAACACCCTCCTTTGCTGGGATTAATCACGCTTCTGGCACGAGTGCTCCTGCCAGGAGGCTGAACATGAGGTTTGCGTGCTTGCTCCCAAGTGACCTGGCTGCACTCCCACAGCAATCTAAATGTGTACTGTATTCACACAAATAGCGCCGAGATCCTGATTTCCACCCAGCACATTTTTGTGTACGAAACTGCCTCGCAAAATAGCATGTTCAGTGTTTGAAAGAAATGTGAAGAATGGATTAGGTTTTCACTATTAACACTCTCTAAAGGAGGCACAGTCCCTGCCTCAGACAGTGAGGGCATTTCTAGTTCGCTTTCACTTCTCCCCAGCTTCATTTCTGCTCATCAGGAATCACCGGCAGCACTGGATTGGTAAAGTTTTGGGGTGATGTTTCAAACTCAGTTAAAATGTTGTGGTTTAGTCATGTATAGTTTACTCTGTTTTCCATTATCTATTCACTCTTGACCACTCTCTGGACAGATTAAGTTTTTGCAAACATAAAAACAAAGAGAAGGAAAATAACTACTGACTAAGGAATAAGGGGGTGGGGAGCATATGCAGCATATGCAGCATTGTTAAATTTCCTCCATTCTTTCATTAGCAGGCTGGTGTGAAGCCTCTATGCAGAGTCCCCTACTGCTATAGAAAATGTTTGTATTTCATGGGAGAAGTTGATTGCCTCACCTTCTTTATTTTACTTTATTTTCTCATAAGAAAAGGTGGTCTCAGTCCTTCTAGGACTAGCTCTAGATTATCACTAGAAAAGAAGGTATTAGGGAGACCTTGTAGAGTGTTTCGGTACTTGAAGTGAGCCTACAAGAAAGATGGAAAGAGACTTTTTGCACTGGGATCAAGTGATAGGACATGAGGCAATGACTTAAAACTGAAGGAGGGTAGGTTTAGATTAGATATTAGGAAGAAATTCTTTATTGTGAGGGTGGTGAGGCACTGGAACAGGCTGCCCAGAGAAGCTGTGAATGTCCCATCCCTGGAAGTGTTCAAGGCCAGGCTTGATAGAGCTCTGAGCAACCTGGTCTAGTGGAAGATGTCCCTGTCAATGGCAGAAGGGTTCGAACTGGACTATCTTTGAGATCCCTTTCAACCAAAACCATTCTATGAGTCTATAAAAAAGCAAACAAATAATATAGGCTGAAAGAAAAAACATTATCTCATAATGAACCAAAATATTCTAAATTGCAAGAGACTCTGCAATTAATTCACCCTTCCAAAAAAAATATGATCTTGAGTCCACACTTGTCCTAATTTTTATCTCAGTTCAGTCCCCTGTTCTGGGCATGTAAGGGAACAGAGGAAAGACATTTGAAGCCACGTGGCTTCATTGCTGTACATAGATAAATAGTATATCCAGAAATACAAATACATCCTAATTAGAGAAACTGAAGTAACTTGAAAGTGAAAGGGACAGTTTCCGTATGAGGAGAAATCAAAAAGCTCAAGCTAATTAGCAAAAAATTTTTAAAAAACATAGTGATGAACAAAATTATAAACTCTGAAATGATGGGAAATCCAGTGTTCCTGGATCTAACTAAACACATCTGAGAAAGCTGCCTGACATGAACACAAAATTGTAAAAGGGAAAAAGGACAAAGACTTCCATACTCATTGGGTTAAGATCTGAGAAGGTGACTCATCCTCAAATGCTGATCATGCAAACTTCCAGTGCCAAACTGTGATCATCCTCTCTCCCTGCAGACAGCTAATCTTCATTTGCTAGGCTGCAAGTAGTTGGGGAAGAAGTGACCTTCTATCCATACAAAAATCCTCCCCAAACTCCAGATCACTGATTTGGTCCAGCATGGAAACCTTCCCACTCCTCAGCTGGCTCTAACTGAGCCACAACAGAGTTAAAGTGTGTCACCACACTTCCACTGACAACTTGAAATGAACATCTTTTGGCCAATTTATTTTTCTTTCTTGAGCCAAAGATTATTTTCCTAGAAAGCTGCCTCACTGTGCTCTCTGTACTGCTCCCTGCTAAACAACACTTCCAAACTACATCTCACTTGAAAATTGTCAAGAGGACTGAACACAAGGAACAGGACAGTGCCGCTACACAGGGGGTTTCAACACCAGAAACCACTTCATGAGGCAGCTCTGGGGAGTCCTCTGCACTCACACAGCACATGCTTCTTGAGAGTTAGGAGTAAAATCTTAGCATTAATAAAGTCAGCAGGAATTCTGATAGTCAGCCAGAAGTTCCTCCTAGACTTTGTTTTGTTTGTTTCCCTCTGTAAACAAATAGTAAAATATTTAATCTCCAAAATGTGTAATAAACAATAGAGTGTAAAACAAAATCTCTTCTATATTGAATGAAATTTCTTGAAGCCCAGCTAGTGAGCTTCCTTCACCAAGGAAAGTCTTTTAATGCTGTGGGTCACAGTTCTCTCAAACCTTCCCTTTTTATAGCTCTATCTATAGCTGTCTCAGTTGTTCTTAGATAATTTCCACGTCGAAAGGATGAAGTTGTCTTTTTGTGCTTGGTTGGAGCAGGAGGTCCTTGTCACAACTATACTCTTAGGTATGAAAGTAATGGTGAAGCTGAATAAACATTCTGATGATGAAAAAGAAAAGAAACAACTACAATATTACAAAGATCTGTCCACAACATTTGTTGAAAAATAATTGCTGCTCCCTTCCTACTTTGATACCTATGTCTTAATTTGAGGACTTACATACATAAACATTTTTAACTCTAACTTGAACTCAAAAACATGGTTCTGCTCATTTTCATTGAAGGCAGAATTGTACTCCTCATATCTATCATTTAAATGGAGTCGTTTTTTCCTGACACTCTGCTCAACACATCTTAGAAGGCAAACCTAATCACTCAAATGACAATGAACTCTCTCTCCTCTTCTCTGCAAGTACTCTGAAATGATTATTAATGGCAACATATAGCAAGAATTTGTGATCTAAATACAAAGGGAACTGCATACATAGTCATACACTGTACTATTTTCTCATTCTGTGTAGATGTCTGTGTGTAAACTGGATGTTTTTAGAAACAATTGTACAGCCCTCATTGTCACAAAGAAAACATGAAAAAAATGTGATAAGTAGGAGTGCTCCTTCCCTGACAATGCCAGCAGACAGATTGAGAGACAGAAGATACAGGATAGCTGTGGATTCCATAAAGATATGTTCTTAACCTGGTAGCCTAGGGATTGTGCTAATGATCATTGTAAAGCACTCAAGCAATCCAAACCTGTGCTTTCATTCTTCTTTTGCCATCATGACCTTTAATCTTTCCCAGCACATTTTTATTGCCAATAACAGGGAAGCTCTCCTCACTTGCACAAGAGAACCTTAGCAGAGCATTGCTCTGGATATTAAATACCAGCAGCAGCCCTCAGCACCTCACTGTTCAGGTTTGGTTTGATTGTTGTGTTTTTTTTTAAATATGACATATCAGCTAAGATAATATTATGCATATTTCTCAATGGTAAAACAAGGTCTTTAAGCAAAACATACATACCCTGGTCACTCCCTACCTTCCTAGGAATTCCTTGAGTGCCCATTGAGTCAGAGCTGCTGCCCATAATGCCAGGACAACTGTGGTGTGACCAGACCCTCAGCTGGCTGCCACCAACTGTACAGCTGAAGTGACAAACACTGCATAGAGGTGTGAACACAAATCCAGAGCAAACAGGTGAGGTTCATTGCTTTAACCACTCCCTTCTGCAACAGCTTCTTTACACAACTGCAATTACGTGAAGAGATGGCAAATAAAATATTGGGATACGTAATTTGAAGAGAGTTGCATGGCAGCAGTGCTACATTTTGGAGCAATAAAAAGTGGCAATTTGTTTGCCAGTCTTGGCATCATTTTTGTCATTTATATATGTTTACTGTGGACTCATATTAGTGATATTCAGATTGTTATTTCACACAAACCAATCCACAGTGGTTCCTAGGCACCTCAGAAAGATGGCCAGTACAACCTTCTTGAGCAGTGATCAGTCAAAAAATCCTTTCAAAAAATCCAGTCAAAAAAAGCCTTTCCACCTCAAACATATTATTTTACTCTCCCGTAACCCCCTGCTTCTGTTTGTTTGCCCAGTTGAAGATCAAAAGCTCTTACTTCCACAATGGCAGCAAGCGGGAAAGAAAACCTTGACTCAAGCAATTCCTCTGAGAAAAATCCTGTGAAGCCAAGGGATGAAATCCAACATGTCCAGTCCATCTGTGCAGCTGCATTCCACAGCTGCTAGTGCAAGTCCCAGAGCGGATTAGCAGATGTTACCCTCCAACACACAGGTCTTGTCCTCCCGGGTCACTCAGACTCGCCCCGCTAGCACCACTTGCACGTGCAGTGGCTGTCTCTCAAATCCCACAGCAGCGTGCAGGGCATGCAGGAGTCCTTTGCTCCCCTTCTCTTTCACATAGCCAGACCAGTAGTGTTTTCAGGCTTAGAAACTTTCTGTAGGACCCCCCACCACGTCCGCTATCCCAAATCTGGCACAAGGCTTAATAAAACAACCCAACAGCCCTTCTGCCTGAATGCTTTTACAGTAGAATGACTGAAAAGGTCTCGTCTTTTTGCCCTTGCTTTTTTCAATACATACTGTGTGATGAAAACATATGACCTCATTGGAACTTACAAAGAGATGTGGCAAACTTTATATATTTATTTGGGCTCTGAGATCATTTCGACTCTAGACTCTCTCTCTCTGAGAATATGAATTTTTTTTCTTTCTCAACAGCCACCTGTAAGAAATTTTTCTACGTATATTGTGATTACAGCCTACCATACATGCAGGTACTTTCTCACATGCATAAGGTAATAGTTATAAAGTTTACACAGAAAATTGCCAGTCAACCCTCTAGAGAAAAACATCTTGATGGGAATCGCAGTTCTGTACGTCATTCTTTTGCAAATAAATAGAAGGTTAATACATCAAACTGCTTGTCCAACAATCCACTGCAACTCAAAGTAAAACTGTGCAATGTTTTATAGTAAATTTACTTTCATATATCCAAACCTCCAAACATCTGAGTCACACTTCTGAAGGGCTCAGTGTGTCTTAATCAGGACATCACCAGACATATACCCAAGAAACCTGACTGCCCGAAATACTTTTCTTATGAAAACTCAAGTCTGCATTTTACATAGGAGTTTATATTCCTGGGTGTCTATTTGGTGCAAATACAAAGTGCTATCATTTGAAGCTTTACCACTGTTAATAGTCAATTTTTTTCTTCTAAAGGCTGTCTACATTTCCTTTCATGTTTGGCATCAGGCTTTTAAACAGCAAGAAATAAAGAAAATTGGTATGCTGTCAGATTTAATAACAATAAGCTTCCCTGATATGCTATTATTTGTTTTGCTTTTGGAAAAGTCAAATATCACAGCTATATATCTTAAAATATTCAGTGCTTTTCTAACCTACTGCAAGACATATTTTAATTGGCAAGAGCTTATCTTAGAAGTGGTAACAAAAAGGACCAAACTCTGTCTAGCTCCATGTCACCCTGACAACTGGTCAGAAGTCTGAAAAGGAGTGTGTCTGACCTCTACCATTTTAAATATGATCAGAACAAATTGTATTTTTTTAGAAACACAAAATGTGAATGAAAATGTGTTTGTTTTGTAGTGTTTCATTTTTCTTATATACAGAAAAAATCTACGTTTTTACTTTTCTTTGTTACTAACCACTGAAGTTTTTTATTGAAAGAAAAAATGTTCTTAATTTCTTTTAAAGTTTTCAAAGAAAATACTTACTATTTTCTAAGGAGCTCTAGCTGAAAGATATGGCAGCATGACATAAAAGAAAACATAGAAGCATCTTCTTTCTGCAGAATAAAGAATAAGAACAATGGTTCTTTATTCTCAGAAGAAGAAAGCTTTATTTGTGATTCTTTCTCTTGATGGAGATTGATAGATTCACTGACAGGTATCACTGCAAAACCAGTTAGTTCTCAGCGGCATTAAAATACACCCCAAACCCCATCCCAGGGCACCTGCAGATGCATTCATACATGAAGGGGCCTGAGCTGAAGACAGTATTCTGTGTACAAAAAGCAAACAAGGGGCTACCCTGGGGTTTCCGTCTTTTGCTGTCTTCAGGATATACACTTTCCCAGACCTGCGATTGACTATATTTCTTTTCAGGTAAAGAAAGAGGATAAAAATGTTGAGAGGTTTAAGGTTACTACCATCTCCATTCACGTATCAAACAAAGTACTATGTACTTTGGATCAAGATTCTTGTGAAAAATGCCCTGTCTCTGTTTTCAGCCAAGAAGTTCAAGAGGTGCTACATTTAATAATAAAGGAATGTCTAATTCTGAAGGCTCTGGGCAGGCTGCTTTTCTATCTGAGACTTTACTAAGTTGTTTTTTGTTTGTTTAAACTCCTAGAAGGCTTTCTGCTAATACTAAATTTAAATAATGTAAATATTCTTTTCTAAAACACCATCAAGATGGATGTCTTAAAATTGCTATGCATAAAACATCGGAACAGAGCCCTAGTATCAAAGAAAGTTTAACACAGTCATTCTTTTCCACAAAATTTATCAACAACTGCATTTTTGGGGACATTTTTCAGATTTTTCAAGGAGTGCTTTCCAGGAAGGGTCTTTTCCATTCAACTCTTGAACAGGTCTTCTATCATTCACTCTAAACATAACAGAAGGCTTGTGTACTTCTTATCAGGAGCATCCACTCGGATTTGACCCTAGATGAACACCAGTTAATGAGACTGAACAGGCTTTCCTACCTTTCTGTCAATGAAACTGCTGGAATTATGGGCAACATCCTACATCTCAATGACAGCCAAGGAGTACAGTGCTGCATTGTTGACAGGGGTGCACTAGGAAATATCTAAGTGGCTAAACTCACCTGTGAGGCAAAAGAGAGCTAGGTAACTCTATTATGCCAAAATCAGCAGAAAATAAGATCCATCTGCTCCTGCTTTCTTTCAGCTCACTGTCAGTTGCCATGTTGTGCCTCCACTGCAGAAAAAGGTTGAGTATGCTGTGAAATAACTGCTTCCTTTCCAAGCTGTGGTGCAGACAGACACCATTAACTGTAACCATGTGAACCACATCAGTTCCTTCCATATTCATCTAATTTTCTGAGAGGATTGATATTCCAGTATTTCAATATTGGTGCTGGGTTGTGGTATTAGGCAGAAGGGACACACCCAACTGGCTAAACAGAAAAACAAGTGGTAGGAGGCAGAAACTGGAACCAGTGAACACATTTCACAATTACACCCCTTCTCATTTTTTCCTACCTCACTTGTGAATTCCCAGCATAGAGCAAGGTAAAAGCTATAGCAGACTGGGATAAGAGGACCATGCTGGGGAACCTCCAAGCATCTTGATCTCTCATCTGCCAGAAGACTGGGGTGGACTATACTTACAATTATTTTGTGCTCTGGCATGATGAAAAGCACACTAAGAACTTTGTACCCTGACTCATCATCTGATCACTTTATTTCAAACTTCACCATGTATATAGGATTTAAGGGAGTAGGGCTACTCAATGGAAAAAGTAGGCTGCCAGTAACTTCTACAGTAAATTCTTGCATTTCATTATGGCAGTTGGGTCTTTAGACATGCACAGTTTAAATGATGGGCCTAATCTTCTTTGCCATCTAAGGGTGTTGTTCACGAATTTAACAAAGGAGATGTTAATGGAGTGCAACTGTAATTTGATCCAATATGCAGAAGTATTGTAATGACATGCACATGCAAATTAAGGAAAGATAATATGCATCTTAGTGCCAAGAAAACTGTCAGTAAATATGCAAAGGGTAATTTTTGAAATGAAAAAGGATAGAAATTCTATTGGCAGTTAAAAATGCATATAAAGATTAATTATCTGAGGTTTAGAGGGAAATATTTAGGTTAGACATTTGGAAATAATTTCTATTCCTAAGGTAAAATATTTGCCAAGAGATGTGACTGAGACGGCATCACTATATGTGTTCAGGAGTAGACAAGATGAAAACCATATGTATGTAATGCAGAAGGAAGTCCTGCAACAGGCCAGGGATAAAGTACATGAATTAAGAGACTCTATCCAACTCATTAGACATAAATCTTGAAGGAACTAGCCTTGCAATCCTTACTCACAGACATGTATGATTTCAGTGGGACCATGTAAATAGGCCAGGGCAAAAGACTCAAGAACAAAACGTCCTTAAAGATTTAGAATGGTCTGTAAGAAACCACACTGACAACAGCAAAAAAAAAAAAAAATAGGTAAACATGTTGAGAAGTTTATTTATGAGAAATGCTATTGAACTGGAGAGAAAACTTATTTTTTCCATGTCTATATAAAAGGCTTTAGGTATTAAGCAGGACTTTGGAAAACCTGAAGTGGGTTTGTTGGGTATTTTTCACTTTGCCTTACCCACCACTTACACCATATTCACAGAACATTTTTAAGATCACTTTGAGAGCAAGTGAATTTTATCCAGACTTTCAAATTTAGAAGTGAAATAATAAGCCAGTTATTTACATTTGTGAGCAATAGCTGGGTTATATCTTGCTTCTCTGATCTGACTTTGGAAGTTATCTGCAAATTTTCTGGGACAGAAGTATCCAAATTCACCATCTCAGCAAAGAGAGTCATTCCTGGGCCATACAGAGTGTACAGATTCCCAGCATGACACACATGGACTCCTTCACAGGACTACAGGAGCTTCTTTTGGAACACAGTTACTTTTCTTCTATAAGAATAGGTGATTTCCTTTGTTCAGACTATCATGGTCTTTTATGTGGATTTACTAGAAATCAAAATGCTGAGATTCTCCATTCTCCTCCAGTTTCTCTGCTATCACCTCATGAGAAACATGAACCAACTTCTGGGTAGCTAAAGTAACTCATTTCAGGCTAGTCTGGAAATCTTTTACTATTTTAAGTCCTACAAAGTGACTCAAAGTGACAAAGTTCAACAAGGGGCAGATTTTCCTTAATATAAAAGTGCAGTTACACATCACTGAACAAAAAAGAATTGAAACTATGTCTGAACATCTTCTGTACATTAGAAGGCTCCAGTTTATCTAGAGAACTTTTTGCACTTAAAATCGTCAGACAGCATTCCACCAAGATGTTTTTGAGTATGCAATCCTGCCCCCTCTATTATACTTCAGACATGCTACTGCCAGTCTACAAATAGCTTTGTTGATCCATACTGGGCTCAGGGCTCATCCTCGTGGAGCTAGCAGTGAAACTACTCACAGCTTGTCTTTTGCTATGGCTCTTCAACAAGTTATTCAGATCACCTTAGAGTATTCTTAAATCCAACAGATTTTCCCACTTTGCATGGGAATGCAATAGAGAACAGTGTTCAGTGCTCTTCAAGGTACACTTATATCAGTTACTGCTTCTGCATGCACAGCTGTAAAGAACACGTCTGTATGTAAGCACCTGCTCCACCAGCTTTTGCACAAACACAGAGAGGTGGAATATGACAAAGATCATGCAGACTTTGAAGAAACTGGCCTCAAGTGGGGATGACTGTAGGGAAGGTAAAAATAACTTCTGATTCTCATAAGGACAGATATTTCATGAATGAATGTTTTGGAAGCCTAAAGATAGGACCAATGCACACTAAAAGACATTTTAGGAGACTCAAATTTCAGCTGGCCACATCTTGCAAATATTTACTGGCCTACCATGCTGAGATGTTCTGGAAAGGCAACACAGGCCTCTATAGTAGAGAATGAGCGTTCAGAAAAAGGGATTCTTTTGTTCA
Source organism: Entomyzon cyanotis (assembly GCA_024500445.1). Lineage (NCBI taxonomy): Eukaryota > Metazoa > Chordata > Aves > Passeriformes > Meliphagidae > Entomyzon > Entomyzon cyanotis. The sequence continues at coordinate 15,927,523 of JAKEPQ010001005.1, forward strand.
CACACTTCCACTGGATCTACAGATGTACATATTTTTCATACTAGACAGCTGCTGGCTGCTACACCTCACTTTCTGAATCATGAATTTTATGGAATCTTTCTGCTTTCTCCACAAAAAATATGCAAAGACAAGTAGATGATTTTCACCCTTTGTCAAGCCAAAAATATGGTGTCATCTTTCTTCCTGCAGGTATGCCCTCAGCTTTCAGAGCACAAGCAGAGACTGTCTTAGGATGACAAAGAAAAAGGTCCAAATTAAAATAAAGACTCATTAAGTCTGCAGTATAGGCCTGGAAGTTTTTGTTTTCTTTCACTTTCTTCCACATATACACTGATTAGATTTATGCCTGTACAAAATTCCAGTTTTGTACAGGCATATTTCCTTCAACTGGAAATATCCAATTTCCAGTTGAAGGTATCAGCAACTCCAGAACCAGAACCAAAAGGAGGACTACTTTTAAGTCTAACACATTGGGTGCCAATGTCCCAACAAAGATTTACCACAGTGTAACTGGCATAAGACACACCAGTTTCTTTCACTGGGGACTGATACAATGCCTCCCACCATGTTTAACTCCCCACCTGTCCACCTTCATGGGGGACTGCAAACAACAGGCTGGACCAGCACTTAGACCCACCTCTCCCAAAGAGAATTAAAACACCACCCAGCTGTTTACCTGAACTTCCCCTGCCTAACCTGTGTGCATTCAAAGCTGTTCTTCAAGACCTATCATCCAAAGTCCTACAGCACATAAACTTTCTAGACAGTAAGGGCAGAGAGAATAACACTCAAGGAGTGTGAAGCATCTATAACTGCACTGAACATGTGAGAAGCAGACTGTATCAGGGAGAGGAACAGAATGTGTCAAGTAGAAAAGCCCCAAAAAAAGGTTGGGTGTGGAGAACTGGAATCACAAGAACCAAACCATGCAGCCAAACCCTAAGTTCTTTCCAGGGAAGTAGAAACAAAAGCAAATGGAACTGTACAGAAGTGAGAATGTGATACAGTAATTAATGAGAAGAACAGCTCCTAACAGAATTAGGAAAAAGCAACAGAACACAATTTAATATGACTGTGAACAGAGAAAAGATGAAAAAATATCTTTTTCTTGTGCTTCAAAACCGCCTAGTTTTTCTCTACTTCAACACACTTACAAAAGATTTCCACAATCTACTGCATCTGTAAGCAATTCCAGCTCTCTAACATGTGATATCCGTTTTAGTCATTGTTAGGGAAAATGGGATAGGCCATTTTCTTCACTACCCCAACACTTTTCCATAGTATTCAGGACAGGAACACACACTCTGTAAGGTTCTTTCAAGTACAGTGCGCTTTGTCTACTGGTAATGACAATGTGTTCATGGTCTTATTTATGAAAATGAGTATTGAGAAACATAACATCTTTTTCATATAGCAGCAGCAACCTCATGTCCCCGTAAGGTACAACAGATGCTGCACCACAAACTGAAATTATTCAGAGACCAAAGAAGGGACAAAGCAAGCTCAGTTACTGATAATGGTGTTTCCAGTCTTGGTATGGCTTACAGAACCATGTCATCTTCAAGGCCTCCCTAGCAAAACCCTTCTGTGGTCACAGAGGTAAGAAGTTCAAAAGATGGTGCCATGACCACAACTCAGATGGCAGAGCATGCTATGTGTGATGTTTCTCACTGGGCATTTTTTGATCTGTAGTTACGTGCGACAAACACAGACTTACTCAATTTTGCAAAAGAATTGGTGACAAAGAGGTGGCTGCCACTTGGGGATTCAAGCTTGTGTTGCACTCTGGATCATTACCTACATAGCTTGAGGCGCTGATCTGAATTCTGCAGCATGAAGTCACAAGGTACTTTCAGACTGGAAAACCTAATGTGAAAGAAAGCTTTCGTCCTTGCACTTGAGACTACTGATGGAGCTGATGCTGCCAGGAACACAGGTACATCCCATGGCTGGTTGTTACTGGCAAAAGCAATAGTAAGAAAGCCAAAGAAAAGAACACCATACCAGCCATAAAGAGCATGACTTCAATCTTGACTTTGTATCTATGTTGCACCAAAGCTGCAGCAGAATACCCACCAATATAGATAAAATCTTGGCAGTTTATGTATATTAGTTCATTAAAATAGATTTAATCTAGGAAGCTTGCTTTCAATTTTAAAGGGTTTTTCACTGAAGAAACTAAGAACGCTGCACTTACAAAACCCTTGGGAACATGACAGGGCGCTGACTTCACTTAAGCAAACTCCAGGAGCACATTTCTAAAACACACAAGCCAAGGAAGGGCATGGTAGGCTGCCATTCCCTCAGACATTACAACAAAGTTTATTTATGCAGAATCAATGGAAACATCAGTGGAGAGCACAGCAATGAAAATGATGACTGAGCTTGACTTCTGACCTCTCTGATTTTTCTGTCTCTGACCTTTCCACTTAACCAGACTTCAAACTCAGCCTATGGTCTTCATCCTGCAACATTTTGAGTGAACTCAGCATTCTGAGGTGCTGCTGGGATATGCTGAACAGATTATATGATCAAATCCAAATTTAGGTAACATCTGTGATAGAAACATGTCCAAATTGTTAGTCATTAGCTGCTGCAAAGGAGGAGCTGTTATTACTGTTATCCCCTTATTTTATGTCAAGCTGATGGTGTCCTGTTTCTCAAACCTATTAACAGTCTGCTGTCATATGAGAAACTCTGTGACTTTAAGCATTTATTATGGTGCTGTGAGACAACTTGTCTGTGCTATCAAAACAGCGTGAATAGCTCTATTAGAAGGTAAAAAAAAATTGGTTGGACAACCTATGTTTAACATTAGAGGCCCACATTATGAATACGTGCAAAATTGGAACACAAAGTAGCAAACACTGCTTTAGCCAGTAGTGCTGAGTCTGAGATCACAGTGAATGTGTAACTTCTATCACATCTGCAGGAGCAGATAAGTCCTATAAAAAGTATTTTCCAATAAGGGGAAAATGTGCCTGCCACATACTTTTTTTGAGCACACTGGAATCCTATATACTAGAGCAACATTTAAAAGGAGCATTGTATTTAATGGAAAAATAAAGGTATTAGGTGTACACAAACAATATGCAGTAAGTAAAACACATTAACAGGAGACAAACAGTGCATCAGATAATTTACTTTGCAAACACAGTCTTACCACATTGCTTCCATATATAACGTGTGAAAGAAATTAGAAATGGTCATTGGATACTTTTTTGCCCACATCATGGCAATGACTTTCAGTGTACTCTGCAAATCTAATGGGGCTAATGATTAACACTTTAAACACTTTGGTTCACATGTGATCACATACTATTCCTCAGGCCAACAAACAGTTAACTCACCACTTCATTTACTTCATTGGGACTACACATGGAAATGAAAATTGAACAGGACAAGTAAGAGGTTCAGTATTTAGCTTTTACTTGCTGAAGTTAATGCAGTTTGAAATATGTGAGGACAGAACATTTTAGTAAGCAATAATAGATAAAAAACATTTATTTAGTTAACTAAACCATCACAATATGCTTAAGAAAATCAGATCACTGATTTACAGTTTGTTTTACTCTGAAATAAACACAGTTCACTTACCATATATTCCATGTTGGAAGCAGGTGGGAAAACTTTGCCTCTGACTTGATTATGATAATCAAGAATGGCAATCATGTCATTCTGCGAAATGTAGCGCTTCCGCCTGGCTTTGGGAATTTTTGCAGAGTCCAGATGAGCTGCCAAAGCCGTCTCAATGTCAGTGAAATTATTGTCTGACAGGAATAGGTCAGTGGAGTTGGGTAACACTAATGCACTTGTTTCATAGAGAACGGAAAATAAGATAGTACAACTGATTGCAGCAATTACTGTCATTTTGGGGCCAAAGGAGACAGGCCACAGAGGTACTCTGCTTTAAGTCAGGGCACGAGTAAGCAAATCTGTAGAAGAGAAGATATCAAAGATGTGATTCTGTACATCTGGGTAACAAGACAAACTGAACTGGCAGGCTGTGACCAGAAAAAGCATTCTGCCAGCTCAATCATAAAAACAATCTAGACAGAACACGTGTTGCTGAGCAATTTTCAATATTACGTGATGATGCTCTTACTACAACACACCAAATGAAGTATCATTAAACCATTAATTACATGGTCAGAGCTAGCAGTATTCTTGAAATAGTGCCAGTGCTATCACACCCGATCAGTCCATAAACCACACTATAAATCTTAAACAGGGAGACTGCAAGAAACCTCACATCACGTTTTCCACTGAAAATTAAAAATACATCCTAGGCTATGCCTATCCCATAGGCATAGACTGTTTTGACACAATGTGGCAGAGGTAAACTAGTAGGCAAAAGAAAACATATAAAGCATGAAAACAGGACATCTTAGACATAGCATTCAAATCTTAAGTTCAGCAAAATGTGATGAGCACTGATAAAACTGCATGCAAAGCAAATTTATGGAGCTGAAAGGCTTACCTCTGGATAATACCAAGAAAAAAAAAGAACAGAGTCTATTGTTCTCCCAGTATATATAGCACTCTCCTATGTGATGATATAAACCTTTGTGAAGAAGTGTCTCTTATTACAACCCCCAAAGAACAAAACTCTGCTGGTTGTGAAGCTTCTGGCCAGAGGAGCTGCTGACAGCCTTTATATGTTGGAGCTGTGCGAGGCAGCCCGGCAGTGTCCCGGCGGGTCCCGCTCAGCCCAGGCGGGCAGGAGGGGCTGCGCCGAGCACACGGCAGCTATTGGGTGGCACCCCGGAGGGTGGGTGCTTTGGGGACTCCGGCACACCCCCGCCTGCCGCAGCACAAGGAGGCAGCGTGCAAGGCTCTCTTTTCGGCACTTCCTACCTTTTCTTCATCCCTCCGTGGTTGTTTTTTTTTTCCTCATTTCCCGAGAATCGTGCTGGCTCGGGAAGCGCTGTTTCGCTCAGATCCACGACCCCCAGGGCACAGAGTTCGAAAACCTGAGTTTGTTGTCCTGGTGACAGGAAGCGGAGCCCCTGCAGTGCCGTGCCCCCGGCCCGATCGGAGCCCAGCGCGGTGTCCCCGGGCCCACCGGGCAGCGGGCGAGCGGCCCCGCTTCATCCATCGCCGGGCACGGCGGCTGCCCGCGGGCTGCTCCGCCCTCCGCTCGCCCCCTTCTCCTCCTCCCTCGCCCTCTCCCTTCCGAGGCACAAGCAGAGCTCCGGGCGGTCGTGGCTGTCCCAAAGCAGTTACCTGAACGTCTGCCAGTGAGAAGCTATGGGAGCGGCAGGACCGAAAGCTCCCGCCAGTGCCAGGGAGACATCTGTTTCCCATTAGCTAGCCTATAGCTGGAATTATTTAAGCACAGAATGGTCCAGCCACTCACACGGCAGAGCTAAGAGCATAACACTGAGGCCATGACGAAAGCGAGCAGAGGAGCAGCAGCAGCCAGCAATTGTGTACTGGGGACAGCGTATGGGAGCTACACAATGTCAGGCTGGCCCCCCACCAGGGCTGGGCGACCAGGGGCAGCCTGTAAAATGAGACCCTTAAAAGTGTAATTCCAGTATTCTGTGACATCATAAAGGAGCTAGGGGAGAGAAACACAACAGGTTTGATAATACACCAAAACTTACAGAGAGCTCAAAGTTTCAGTAGCTCTATTAGAGGAGCAATATGGGATTTAAGTATTAAGGAAGTGCAGTCCAGTAGTTGGAGCACAGGGCTGCAAGCCAACACTCACGCTCTCCTCTTGGCTCTGCTACTCACTTGCTGTGTGGCCTAACCCAAACCATTTAATCTCTGTGTGCAATCTCTACAACAGTATAATAATCTTCTACAGACATGTCGTAAGGATCAAATGACTAGTGTTTGATAGTGTACTTTGTGATGAAAGGTGTTTAGTAAGTATAAAGTATCATAATTAGTTACGTTACTGTATGTATACCCATCCTGTCCAAAACTGCTACTTAAGCTGCAGGTATTCCTTTGCATGATTATACAAGAAACTTGAAGACGTAATTTGTCCTTGCAAGACTAGATGTTGGGTCATTAATTTTATTCCATTTTCTTTCTTCTGAAATGAAGTGCAGTTGTTTGTGTTAGTGTCAAGAACTGTCTTCCCATTGTTTGAGTACAATAAGAATTCTCAGCTCCTTTGAATTGCTGCAGGTCCTTTGATTTCATCTGAGCTGCAATAAGTTATCAAAGGGAAGACACCAGCTTAACATGTCAGAAGTTCAGAGGGAAGATTTAACAGTCAGTCACATTTTAGATTGCTATAATTATTTCCTCATACACACCTCATAGCACTACTTGGAGGTTCTTATTATATAAGGCATTATATAGAACAGCTAGGATATGCAAGCAAATGCGAAATAGCCATAACTTTCATATCTATGGAACAGAGCTGTACTTCCCTGCAAACAGACCAGTTTATGAGAAAATTATATTTTGCTTACTGTCTAATTATTTGTTTCCATGTCAACAGGCAGTCAGTTCAACTATTCACCTAAATGTAAAAAAGGAGCTTATGAACAATACTAACAAACATTACTGCAAAAAGTGTATTGTGAATGTGAAAGGCCTTAGAGCATGAGAGTGTCTCAACCCAAGTGTGTTGTACTGGTAAGTTGTCGAGAAGGAGTTGCAAATAGTGAAAGGGTGATAGTAACTCTCAGGCTTGGCAGGTAAGATACCTAAGACAATCAGATGGGCATGTACATTCACTTTTCTTCTGAAGAGTCAGTCTGTCACACCAGATATGCTGTGAAATTTAGCAAGCAAGACAAATGAAGCCACACGAAAGTCCTCATAAAGGTCTGCGCCAAGGAGAGGAAGGTCTAAAATGAAGAGGAATGAAGAAAAAAACACATCAAAGATGTCTGCAAGGAGAAAAATGAGATGTGACTGGAACCATCTGCAACATACACAAAAAGAACTATTTCCCGATTCTTCAGCCATCTCTGAAAAGACAAAGAGAACAATCAGACCTGTGATAAAAGATTATTACGGGCTAGAGACAGAGCATTAGTGAGACCTTTGAATGAGTCAAAATATCTGTAAACCTAATTAAGAACAGAATGTGCCAGTCGAGACAGCCACAACATGGTTACTGAGCAGCCTGGAAAAAAATAAAGGGCAATAATTCTTGTACTTAATGTCGGCAAATGTTACTAGTGAGAAAAATTATATAATCAAGAATGAGAAAGAATGTAGAAGAAACTAAGAAAGAAAAACAACTCAGTTTATCTTCTGAAAGACTGGGCTCTAGGAAATGGACTAGATTTCAAGGTTTCACAAGAAAATATCTACATTTTTTACAGAATGAGTGTTCATGCATAGGAACAAAAAAGCGGAAATGACAATACAACATATTAGCATAAGATCTAGAATTTGTCTGAGGGATAGGCTGTAGAAAGGCGTGGGTCAAAAAGAACAGGATATAAAATTAAATTATGAAATGCAGTGTCTTTACCTTCACTGCACAATGAAGGTGATGATGCAAAATAGTCATGGTTCTTCTGCAGTGTATTCCTTTCATTAAGACTATAAATTCTGAACTTCTCAGTAATTGGTGATTACCCATTGCTCAACAAAATAGTATTAACTTCATCATGTTGAGTGACGTTTATTTTTGTAAATGAATTATGAACATATAAAAGCTGAATTGTTGTAATTTAAGAATGGTGTATTTACAGCAAAATAATTTTATGCTGATATTAGGCAGTTAAGCTTGAAATATTTATTATCATTTATTTCACTTCTGACTAACTTGAAAATACCTGCCTGGGATTTGAGATACTTTTGATATTATATCTGTAGTGGCAGACAGTTCATACAATTAAAGTCTAAAATGCATATTTTTTCCTGTTCTGTATCTCCAGACAAAGTTCAAAGAACTTCACACGTTCATATTTCTCCCTTTTTTTTGATACTTCATCATACTGATAGCCATCATACAGAGACAAGAATAATGTAGAGAGAAGTATCTTAACCTGTGCTCTGCCAGATCCAAGACTACAGATCTATTTCTACCTCTGGATTATCCTGGGAAAGAAGACAAGTTTTCTGCTGTGTTTTGTATTTCAAGAATCAAAAAAATCCTTTTTAGCATAGAGTGAAATGAGAACAGGAAACAGATTATTAATTCAAGAATGTGTTGGGAGTATCTACATCCTTCTGGCAGTATGGTGGCAGAAATGTCATTAACTACAGCAGTGTCATCAATGAAGTTTGAAATCAGAAGTCAGCCAGGCCTGTAGTGGTAGTTGTAAGTTTAATATTATAACAACAGACTATAATTGCCAAAGAGCTATCCAAGCTCCTGAAAAAATAATGGCAGATACGGAGCAGTGGAGCCCAGAAACAATTCCAGCTTACTGAGGTAGATTTTCCATTGCCTAGACATCGATATCCAGTTTCATTTAAGATGCCCCGACACTTGAGATGTCTGCTTCACAGATATGAAGGGCTTAAGAAGCAGTGGAACTTGAGAATATTTGTGCCTTTTTGAGGTACAGCAGGTGACAAGATGATGAAATCTCAAACCATATCTGACACACACCATGGAAGGTTGTTTGAATAACTCTCAACATCATTAACTGTATTGACTATGTCTTTGTTAATTACACTGGAGGTTTAAACACTAAGCTTACATATGGATACTACTTTTTCTGTTTTCATCTTGAGCTGAATCCTATCCAATATATCAAATTGTACCAAAGATAAAACCTTGAAACAAAGCAGATAGAACAAGTACTATGTGGACAATCATATTCTCAGCATTATGCATTTTTTCCGAACAAGTTTAAAATATAACTTTCATCAAATGCAAACATTATATCCTAAATATACTGTGTAGCCAGTGGCACAGGATTGGGTGGCAACAGTAATGAAATTGGCATGTGGAAGACTCATGAAACAATTTCAAAGAATCACAGAAATATTTGGGTTGCTAGGGACCTCTGGAGATAATCTAGTCCAACCCCCCAACAAGGCAGGGTCACCTAGAGCAGATGGCTTTTGAATGTCTCCAGAGAGGGAGACTCCACAGCCTCTCTGGGCAACCTGTTCCAGTGCTCTCCCACCCTCAATATAAAATTCTTCCTCCTGTTGAGGTGGAGCTTCTTATGTTTTAGTTTATGGCCATTACTCCTTTTCCTGTCACTAGACACCACTGAAAAGAGTCTGACAGCTTCCTCTTGACACCCACCTTTGAGGTGTTAATAGGTATTGATGAGATCCCCTCTCAGTCTTCTTTTCTGGACTAAACAGGCCCTGCTCCCACAGTCTCTCCTCATAAGAAAGATGCTCCAGATCCCAGTTTGCTCAGGTTTGTCTGTTGTTGCTGGAAGTATATCAATAGCCTAGAAAAGAATTAGGAGAAAATGTGGAACAATTATTTATAATGAGAGGAAATGCTAATTACATGTATCAAGGACTCTGCTCTGGCAAGATATTGCTGCTGAGTAGAGTGTATGCTAAAGAGCTGTTGCCAGTCATAATATAACATTTCTTAGAAATGAGGTAATTAGCACACTTTGAGGCACTGATAAAATCAGTATTCTTCTCACTGATACATCAGCAGAAACCACTGGTCACAGAGAAGGGAAGCAGAAGGGTAAAGAATTTACTAGGCTAAGTGTACTTGTCATTTTAAGCATACATTTTCCAGACTTTCCTTTGGTTGTTGTGTCACATTTCACTACTCTGGGCATCGCTTAGGAATCTTATCATAACCAGCATAATGAAAACAGATGAGTGCATCAGTGCTTAATTTCTTCGGAGAGATAAATTATAAAACAACATCTCCCTAAACATCAGAGTAGTGTCTTCAATGCTTGTCTTGTGGGATCATCATAACCAAAAGTATGCTTTTTTTTTTGTGCTCTCATAGCTCCTTGATGATATATTATCTTTAAGTGGTGTTTTAAGCATCTCCATAATTGACAATGGAGTTGAAAAATCCAGTTTATAGCAATACTAAAAAAGGCAACATCTCTCACTCCAAGTGCAGAAGTTCATGTTTCATTTCTGCTGGATTGAAGCATCATTTTTAGAACTTTGAAGAGTACTGAAGTGAAAAATAATAATATTTTAGTGGGTGTTCAACATTTGTCATCTCCCAATCAGGTTCTTACTCTAGCATTATGTCACTTTCAACATTTCTAATATTTCTTTTTCTGTATAAAGCAAAGACTTGTAGCAATTTGGCACACCCTTTTAGAGAATAGGTGTGTATATTCTGCAGTAGAGTATCATGAGTATTTAGAGTATTCATCTTAGAACCATAGGGATCATAGAATCATTTAGGTTGGAAAAGACCTCTAGGATCATCAAATCCAGCTGTTAAACCAGCACTGGCAAGTCCACCACTAAACCAGGTCAGTAAGTGCCACATCTACACATCTTTTAAATATCTCCAGGGATGGTGACTCCACCACTTCCCTGAACAGCCTATTCCAATGCTTGACGACCCTCTCAGTGAAAAAAATTTTCCTAATATCCAATCTAAACCTCTTCAACACAATTTGAGGCCATTTCCTCTCATCCTGTCATTTGTTACTTAGGAGAAGGGACCAAACCCCACCTTCCTACAACCTCTTTTCAGTTAATTGTAGGGAGTAATAAGGTTCCCCATTAGTCTCCTTTTCTCCAGGCTAAACAACCCCAGGTCCTTCAGCTACTCCTCATAAGACTTGTGCTCCAAACCCTTCCTCAGCTCCTTTGCCCTTCTCTGGACACACTCCAGCTCCTCAATATCCTTTATGTAATGAGGGGCCCAGAACTGAACACAGGATTTGAGGTGTGGCCTCACCAGCGCTGATTACAGGGAGATAATCACTGCCCTGATCCTGCTGGCCACACTATTGCTGATCCAGGCCAGGATGCCATTGGCCTTCTTGGCCACCAGGGCACAGCTGCTTCATGTTCAGCCAATGTTGACCACCACCCCCAGCTCCTTTTCTTCTGGGCAGGTTTTCAGCCACTCTGCTCCAAGCCTGTAGCACTGTATGGGGTTATTGTGACCCAAGTGCAGGACTTGGCACTTGGCCTTACTGAACCTCATACAATTGGCCTCAGCCCACCAATTCAGCTTGTCTAGGTCCCTCTGCAGAGCTTTCTTGCCCTCCAGCAGATCAGCACTCCTGCCCAGCCTAGTGTCATCTGCAAACTGTTGGAAGGTGCCCTTGACTCCCTCATCCAGGTTGTTTATAAAGATATTAAACAGAACTAGCCCCAGCACTGAGCCATGGGAACACCAGCTGTGACCAGATACCAACTGAATATAACTTCATTGACCTCTGCTCTCTGGGCCCAGCCATCCAGACAGGTTTTTTTACCCATCCAAGCCATGACCCACCAATTTCTCCAGGAGAGTGCTGTGGGAAATTGTGGCAAAACCTTTACTGATGTCTAGATAGACAACTGCATCCTGTCCCATTTGCCAACTTTCAGTTAACTAGGACCTCCCCACTTAGCCAGGACTGCTGGTAAATGATGGGAAGGGGCTTAGAGAGCACTTCTGCCAACTCCCTCAGCACGTTTGGATGTATCCCATCTGGCCCCATAGACCTGTGTGTCTGTGTGGTCTAGCAGTTCACTGACCATTTTCCCTTGGATTATGGGGGCTTCATTCTGCTCCTCATCTCTGTCTCCCAGCTCAGGGGACTGGGTAGCCAGAAAACAACTGCCTTGCTATTAAAGACTGAGGCAAAGAATGTATTAGGAGGGGATTTTCCTTAGCCCTCCTTTTGTTGCTTTGTATTTATAGAAACATTTTTATTGTCTTTTATTACACTAGCCAGATTAAATTCTAGATGAGCTTTGGCCCTTCTAATGTTCCGTCTACTTAACCTCACAATGGCGTTATAGTCCTCCTGAGTTGCCAGCCCCTTCTTTCAAAGGTCACAAACTCTCCTTATTTTCCTGAGTTCCAGCCAAAGTTCTCTGTTCAGTCAGGGCAGTCATCTTCCCTGCTATCTTGTCACTCAGCACATGAGGATGGTTTGCTTCTGTATTTTAGTATTTCCTTCTTGAAGAATTTCCAGTTTTCCTGGACTTGTTAGCCCTTCAGGACTGCCTCCCAAGGGACTCTGTCAACAAGTCTTCTAAACAGGCCAAAGTCTGTCCTGTGGAAGTCCTAGGTGGCAGGGCTGCTGATCCCCCTCCTTATTTCTCTGAGAACTGAAAACTCTCATCTCATGATTGCTGTGCCCAAGATGGACTCTGACAACATCACCCACCAATCCTTCTCTGTTCAAAAACAACAGGTCCAGTGGGGAATCTTCCCTACTTGACTCCCCCACCAGCTGTGTCAGAAGCATACATTACACATGCTCCAGGAATCTGGAAAGCTGTTCACCTTCCTCCTTCACATGTAACTTCTGTGAACAAAAGAACCATCTAAACTATGCTTGACCTGAATATGCAAAATTAACTTTACTTAAGGAAACTAAATTTAAAACTGTAAAATTGTCTCAATATTCAAAGAATACACGGTTTAGTGACCTGTTCACTGTATTCAAAGCAGAATAAGGTTACATCAGTTTCTGGATCAGTTGCTGACCTTCTTTGTGACTCTGGGCTATGTAGTTTATTGCTTACAATTTCAGGCAAGAGTCTAAATCTGTGTCTTTAAATGCCTTTCTGTCTCTTTTTCTATCTAAGCTATTTGCACTTAACAGATAAACTTTTAAGACCTGGGGTAGAATAAAATACTGCCCAAGTATTGCCATTTTTAAAAATCTTCTTGTGAGAGGTCTGCTTAGATGTCTATGTCTTACTTTCACAACACTTATTTTTATGCTGCTAACATTCTCAGTATTATATTGTCACACAATCTGACTCAAGTTTCCCACAGACCACCGTCTAAAGAAATGGAGGAAGAAACAGTTTCTTAAAACACGAAAGTTGAAGTGGCGAGTTATTGAAAGCCTAGTAGCTCATAAGCTAAATAATAAAATGCAGTAAAAATTCATCAGCAACACAGCAAAAGAGCTGAGAATGAATTTCATATCTTCATAAGGATGAATAAATCAACTTTAAAAAAAAAAGAGATAACAGAAGGTATTTTCTTTTTTATATATGCACTCTTGGGCCAGAGGTATGAGAAGCATTTATTATTCCATAAAAGTGAAAAGGCATAAGGCAGTTATCAGCATGTACTAGAGATATTTTAGGAAAACAGAACTCCTAGAGAGAAAGAGTCTTTTGAAATATATCAGTTTCTTATGAAAACTTAAAAAGAGGATGAAACTTTTCAAGCATGTACAACAGATTTGAGACTGTTGAGTTAGATATGTAATTTTGAGGTTTTATGGAATCCCTAATTCAAGGCTGAATTGTAATAAGAATCAGAGACCCAAAATGGAGAATGAGGTTGCTAGAAGAATGTGACTTTAACATAAACAAGAACTGCTAAAATATGCAAAACTGAAGCTAACAGACACAATAGTTTGCAGAATAGTTTCCAGGTTCCTCTTCTGTATCATCTGAGACCCTCTAACATCTTTGGGGACCTCTAGAAAGTTTTCTAGTGACTTTGGAGTGACTGTTGTTGGGAAAGGCTAGCTACTCCACAATTTTTCTTCTACCAAATTATCAGCTGCTAAATATTTTTTCAGTTCTTTATGTGAAAACTTATATACCTCTTTTATCTTGGCTGCCTTCTGATTTGGGAATGTCAAGAAGGTGCATCTGGGAAAGAGGAGGTCTTGTCCCAAGCAGGGGACATTGTGGGAGGCCATGTCCTCACTCACAGCAGCTGTGTGTTAGTTGAGGAACCAAGCTGCCTCATTAGGGAGATGTGGAACAAAGATCAGGAATGCGCAGTGTCTGGGAAGATGATAGAGACTCAGCAGGGAGGCTGAACCCCAACTGCACAGATGCTGGGGAAGTCCTGTGGTGTTTGAAGCCCTTGGAAGTAAAGAAGCTGAAAAAGGTTGGAAAAAATTACAAGCAGGTGAAGGAATGAGCCAATGGGATCTCAGCAAGGGCAGATGCCAAATCCTTCAGCTGGGAGGAAACCCTTGATACAAGCTGGGCCTACTAGGATACTGGCAGGGAGCAGCTCTGTGGGAAAGGACCTGAGGCCTTGGTAGACCAAATGAATGTAAGCTAACAGCATGTCCTCACATCAAAGGCTGACAGCTTCCTGGGGTGTATTAGCAGAAGCAATTACTCACTTTTACTTGGCAGTTTTTAGGCAACATATAGAATACTGTAGTGGATCCAGTTTCCTCAGACACACCCTACCCAATACAAGAAAGACACCAGTGAGATGAAGTGACTTCAGCAGAGGGCCATCAAGATGATCAGGGGATGGAGCATTTGTCCTGAGAAGAAGCTAAGAATAGGCCTTATTCAACCTGGAGGAGAGATAGGATTGAGGAAGACCTGAGACCTGTCTGGCAGAAGCTATGTGGAGGTAACTGAGCAGAGGGAGCTAGTATCTTCAGAGTGCTCAGCAGAAGTAAAGAAAATGGATATAAATTGAAACAAGTTCAGCCACAATATATTAACAAGCTTTTCCTTCATGTGGACAGAACTGCAACAAAACAGGGAGTTTGGGCATTCTGTGTTCTTGGAAATTTATAAGACCCAAGTGGCCAAATCCTCAAGCAGCCTGGTCTGAGCATAGAGCTGACCCTGCTTTGAGAATTCCAGCCTGAGTTATTCTATGATAGCAGAACAAAGCCAGATCAATGTCTTGGGAGAAAAGCAAGACAATACCACTACAATAGTGAACTTGTAAAGCACAGCCCCATAGGAATATCCAACAGGAAGTCAAAAAAGTGACAGTTTCAAAGAGACTGTAAGTAAAAAGTGAAGCAGGAAACAACTCTCGTTTTCAAGAAACAGCAAAGGCTCCATGGTATATGAATGCAAGTACAGTCCTAAACTGTGTCCTGCTGTTGAACAGGTGTTTTATTTTAGAAAAGCCTAGACTGCAGCTATTAAGAAATAAGATTAGAAATACTCTAAACACAAAGACAGCTCTACAGCACAGAACTGAATGCAGCAGCAACCAGTGTCCTTTGGTCTACATTTGTCAAAATTATTGTAGATATCATTCCCTCCTGAGATTGGAACAACTGTTGGATGACGCCTTTATACATTATTAGTGAGATGCACAGGCACAGATCATCACTGTGGATGAACTACAAAAAAAAAAAAAAGCTTAAAAATATCCCAAAATCCCAGAACAGAGTTAAAATTTAGTTGTTTGTGAGAAAGATGACTCCTACTTACTGAATGTAAAGGTAAATCAAAATCTTAGAGAGGCAAGGCTTATAATTGTTTCAGAAGATCTATGTGAAAGATTTATAATAAAAAATCAAGAAGATAGGGACAAAAAGGGTGATTAAAGGCAAGTAAAACTAATTAAGATAGCAAGTGAAAAGCAACAATGACAGATGGCATAGATGATATTCTACAAAAATGTCAATGTCAAACCTTTGTACAAACTCAGAAAAATTCACCATAAAGAAATACTTGTTTAACTACATGATAAAGAAAAGGTAGATGAGGAATCAGTATGGAATGATAACTTCTCAGAAGATTTTCCTCTTTCATGATATACAGACACAGGGCAAGAACTTGGATTTTGTATTCAGTAACTACAAGACTAGTAAGATCCAAATGCTTCCTTCTTCATTTTCAATGTCCATGGAGCTACTCTTGCCATACTAACACATTGGCATCATTCAGTTTCTGAGGTGACTTAAAGTGCAGTTTTCCAGCAGTGGAACAAGCTTACCCTCGGAAAGGGAGATCAAAGTCCTTGACTCTACTCTGTCCTTTAAGAAAAACATTTATTGCTATTGAACTCTTACTGACACTCACCATTAGTGTTTGTTTTGCTAAGAGAAGGTCAAAGATATTGACTTTGTCTGACTTTGAACTTCATCTCAACCCTATGACACTAGAACCCAGGGGAAAGAACTCTCTATCTACAGAAGGCTTCTTCCCATTTTAGGAAGAACTCGTTAACTCTCTTTGTACTTAGGTCAAGTTACTCTGATTTCTGACATGATTTTATGTTTTTGTTCCCAAAACCTTTGAAGAGCCTGCTATGCTGTGCTCTCAGTGCTATGCTTTAGATGGTAAAATCTTTTGCTCACAATGTGTTACAGTATAGTTTCGTCCATAGGCAAAGTAGTCAAATGACATTAAAAACCATTCATTTGAACTACTCTAAATTTAAAACACCATTCCCATTTACTAATTATCAGCAAGAAAAAAGTGTATTTATGCAGATAAATTATATTCTGTAATATTGCCATCTAAAGGACCTTTTTGTAGAGGAAAAAGCAACTCTGCAGGTTTGTTTGAGTCACTCCTGTGAGTCAAGTTTAGCTTAGTGTCTTTGAAAGAAAGATGGTGAGGATTCTGAGCACCTTCTACAGAATACTCTATGCACTGTGATAAAGAGCAGAGTCATGTAAATTGGGTATTTTTTCTTCACTCTTCCTCATTCCAAGAAGAGATTAGGATCAAAAAGTTTTTGACTTTTTGTCTATTTCTGAAGTGATGTTGTCTATGCTTCAGTCATTCTTACATAAGGATAAGATAAGCAATCATAGGCCTTTCAGATGAGGAATCTGCCTGTGTAGGTGTGTGAAGGATAGCTCTCTGCAGCTTGTGCTACATGTACTTTTCAACCTTCATTTCATCTGCTTCCCATGGTTCAACAGCCACCATGATGTGAAAAATATAACAATATTCAGCAAGGTATCAGATTTACATCCAAAGAAATGAGTGTCATATTTTCCTTTTGCTGCTTATGGTTAAGTATTGTCTTCTGTTAGGAAGTGCTGTTACAAGAAGTTCGGGCAAGTCCAGCCCTAATGATATGGAGACAAAGAGAAAGCCACTAGCATGTGACAAAATTTTTATATCAATTACCTCTGGAATTTTTGCCTCACATGGGTTTGTTCCTGAGTGTTGCCAGGTTGTTTGTTTGTTTGTTGCTGCAGATACCCCAATCACTTTGGATTCTGGGTAGATAAACTTTTTCCATTTGTTTTGTATTTTCTATATAAACTGAAACACGCAGCCCCTGGACCAAATGTGGTTCACAAAATGTTTTCTAGACAATATATAAAAGCCTTACTTTCAACAAAGAAGTGGTAAGTAAACAGTATAGAAAGCAAACAACGCATAGTGCTGCACTTGAACTAAGAGTTCTTTCATATTAAAGAACTTTCGTATCTGTTTCTATGTTTCTTTTTAAAACTGATGAAATGTAGCTCAGTCCTGTGACCTACTTAAAAATCTGCAATGACCTACCTCCATTTTAGGCAGAGTGGGAGTCACTGATTTTTAAAAACTTTGGAACATCTCGGTATGAGCATTCATTAGAGAAGAAGGATAAATGGCACTTTTTATTTGTCAGTGAACCACTGACTGGAAGAATTCTGGGGAGACCATATCTTATGAGGCAAACAGGAGGGGTAAAAGGCATTTCTTACTGCTCAACAGAATGATGGCAATGGTTTTATCAAGCTTGATCCTGAGTTAAAATCTTGGACTTGGGCAAAAGTGTTGTTTTGTTAATTTGTTTCAACTCATTTTGTCGCACTTATTCCTTGGGGCTAAAAGAATCTAAGAGAGATGCATTTCAATTATTTATATCACCTGGATTAAAATTATTGTCACTGGAAGGGCTACTCTTGTACTGCTTTATATTGAGATCATTCTTGTCATCAGTAGTTTTCCCCTAAATACATCTGCATTCAATTTGGAAAGAACTGGCAAAGCCTAAAGGAGACACCTTCAACTCATGTCAATCTTCTATGTCCTGTTAGATTATTTACACTTTTATGAATACAGGCAATACAATGGCCTCTTTGACCTCAAGCAAAGATCTCTGACAAAGATCTCTGGTAATACAAGTAGACAAAATATTTTAAAAACGAGGAATGGTGGTGTTGAGTTTGTTTTTACAGCAGGTTTGCCAAGTGATGCAAATGCAAATTGGAATTCCACATTCTGTATTAACAAAAGACAGAGCACAGTATTATTCTTTGATGCCCCTATGAATGTTTTTTTCCAGCTGTATACAACAATTCTGATCTTTTGGTAAGAAAACTACATTCCTTTATTCATCAAAGTCCAAGTTCATAAAACATAATCAATTCTGATTAAAATCCTTTCTGTTTAGTAAAACAAAGTCATTGTTTTATCAGACATTTTGATATAGTGCTAATCAGAGTGATTTCACAAAATTATTTTAAGCACTCACATGAATTACTAAGTGGAGGTAGAAACAGCTCATATGAAATTAATTAAGGTCCACTGGGGTTTCATTAGGACTCTGTGCTTTCATTGTTGCTTTATGTGTTCTTTTTATTAATTTGCTAATAACTTTTTTATACTGCATAATGACCCTGAGCAAGGAAGGTTATCAAGTATTTTATGAGCCATATACACGAATAGTATCTCTCAGCAGCGAGAGCTCGTTCAGTCTTTAAAAGTAATCTCAATGGATGTGTTCCAAATATTTTAACCCTTCAGGCAAATTATTTCACTTGCAATTTTGTTTGCAGTTTCAGTTAACTGGCCATCCAAAGATGTCCACATCACCTGAGTCACGCTGCAGATTAGGGAAACTAAAATTCCTAAGTCAGATACCAGGAATAAATGATAGCAATCAGATCTGCCAGAAAGTCAGCTATTGACCAAGAGATCCTTGCAGGTGCAAACTCCAGACACAAATAGGAAGATGAGCATCTTATTTTCATACATCTACAAAACTCAAATACAAATCTGACAATAAAACACCATTGTCTTGAACTGACATTTCATCAATATGTGCCAAATCCAGCTGTGCCCTCGTCAGTACAAAGTACTTCTAGCAGATCGCAGCAGGAAAAAAATAAAGCAGCAGTACAAAAAACCCTAAACCAAACCAAACAAAACAGAAAAATCCTAAACCAATAGATGAAAAACTAGAGCATTTCCTGTTAATTATCAGTGGAAATGTAAGAAGGCTGAATACAGCCATCCAGGTTAGAGTACAGCTAAAGCATTCAGGAAAAGAACTCCACTCCCTTGCAGAGTCCAGTGTGGTCTTTACTGACTATACTTAGTCAAGTACTAAGTTTCAAATTTTATAGGAAAATCTGATCCTCCAAAATGATGTTGCATCAGTAAATGACTTGCAAGAACAAATGCAACTGATTAGATTACTGTTGCATGTTCTGTTTAATCTTACTTTGAACCCTTTTTCATGCCTGTGTACTTTCTCTAGCAGTGAAAGCATTATAGTTGGAATTATATGGTGACCATGCAGGTTCCTTAAGCTATTTTAAATTTTAGGGTTGCAAGTTGCTGAGCAGCCCAATATAGAGTCCAGGGCCTCATTTCTCAACAAATAGACACAGTGCTGGTAGATTGTGCTGCGTCAGCTTAAAGATGGTACATTTAAGTACATCTGAGGATGAGTGAAATCGCTGCTGATGGGAATGATTAAACTCTGACTGTTATGTTTATAATCACTGTGCTGTGCCATCAGTGAATGGTGGTGTCATAAATATAGTGACATACAAAATGAGATTTCATGAGTATTTTTCTTACAAGCTTTTCCATTCCAAAACATCGTTTCAAATTATGTACAGATTCAGAAAAGCATTCCTAGATTTTCAACATAATTCTTTAGAGCTATAAAAATAAAAGTGCTGGAATACAGGTGCAGAAAGAGATAGTAAGTTTTTGCATTTTCTTGCTTATGTGCTGTAACATTTTACCTTCCAAGATATGAAAAAGGTCCAATTTTCTCAGAATAGTCTTCAATCAACACAAACATTAAAAAGACAGTGTAAAAATAAGGAACACCAACCCACATATAAACAGTCTCTTCCTAATATAGGCCTTAATCTTTGTCAGTCAGGATCTGCTCTTGCATCCACCTCCACTTTGTGGGCAAATTATCAGCCAGAGTAAATTAGTGATTCCAAAAGATTTTCCACCAAAAAAATTCTATTGTTGTCACCCACCCATATTCACAAGACATCAGCCTGAAAGTAGCTGTTAACATAACCAGTGCTAGCAGAATTTTTCTCTAAGTACAGAGAAAACCATATGTTAATCATGCCATCCGGGATACACTGAAGTCAAAACATGTCTGTTCTTTAAATGTGACCATAATTTCATTCCCAATGATTACACTAAGTTTAGATATGGTGCAGGGCAAAGGAGATGGAGACCATTCATTCCCTTCTTCATGGTCAAATTAGCTTGATTTCTCTCTCTCAGAATTTTTAAAGAATCTTATCAACCCTTACAAAGCAGAAGTTGCAATTGCTGTAAGTCTTATATCCTCTCAGCAAAAGATTTGTTAGTTAAAGCTCTCAGAAAGTCATATTATAGTCACACAACTGTTTAATGCAATGTAGTGAGTGCTGGTGCACAGAACAGTGTGCTTGTTCATAAAGTAAATGTACTCAGCTGTCCAGAAATCCTTGCCAGTTTTATATCTTGCCAAGAGAGATCACTTCAACAGATCATCATTTATATTAGCAGTTGGACAAATGAAAGCAGTGTGACGCATGAATTGTCTTAAGGAGAAGCACTAACCTCTTACTAAGATTAACTGGAAATACCCTTGTCATTTCATTCTAAAATGTTTCTATATAGGTAAATTAAAATAATAAAAGGGTATTAGCAAACTGAAAAAAGAAATGTCATTTATGCCACACCAAGTTTCGCACTCAAAATTATTTCTTCTGTTTTTTCATGTTTTCATCTCTCTTTGAACTGGAGGAAACCTGAGTCTTTCACCAGACTCATCCATTTACCATTTTGAAGTTCAATGCTGTTGCTCTCACACCTGTATTAGCAATAGTAAAAAAAGAGATCTTTTTGCTCTTGTTTTTGTACTTAGTTGCAACTTTACAAGTTGCAACTGCTTCAAAAGCTGAAAATTACTTGACAAGTTAGTTTAAACACACTCTGTAATGAATTTAGCACATGTATTTGTTAAAATCTGGAAAAAAACCCAATTATCCCAAACTAATACCAGGGGCCATATTCAGATGTAAACTAAATCAGCATTAAGTAGAGTAAATGTAAAGTAAATCAGCATTAAGTAGGGCAAAAAATGGTACTACACTAACACTGCCAAGTGAAAACTGGAAGGAGATTTGATATGTTCAAACTCCATCCCCAACAAGAAACTGAGTGGCAAAAGGAGACTGAAGTTCCTTATTTAAAATTACCAATTGAACCCCAGGGAGCTGTGATAGAACATCCCTTATCCATGTCTGAGTATATTTAACTAGTGCATCTTTTTGGTTTTTCATTTTTTGTCATGAATTCATCCCAAAATTTCACATCCTAACACAAAGTAATGTTTGCTCCATACGGAAGAAACTACTGAATATCACTGCAACTGTCAAAGTGTGCATCTAAGGTGAATTTTGTTGCTATTTTAGGAAAGCGGGTGAAAGTCTTAGATTTTCTTTAAATAATGCCAGAACTGCTGCTTATTAAAATGACACAAAATAGATTCCCTACAATCTCAAATTTGGAAAGGAAAAGATAGAACTGAATATGCAGTTCTATCTCTCGTATTTTTCTGAGAAAATAAAATGTAGCAAAATGTTATTGTTGTCAATAAACCAAGTAGAAATGATTCAGAATGCAAACACAGGAATCAGACCTATGACTAAGGCAGCATTTTTAAATTCAAAGAAAGATATTATTACAACTGAAACTTCATTGCTATTTTTTATCTGCACCGGATGCAACATTTTCCTGGGGAATAAAAAAAACATGGGAGTGAAACCCCCTTGAGAACTAACTAACTAACTAACCAACCTTATCATCACTGTCTTTCACTCACCCCACTAAATTCTGCCTGGAGAACAAGACACATCTCTTTGACCTTAAAAACATAGAGCTCTAGATATAATTTTACCATGAGGGGGGGATGAATGAGAAAGGATCTCATGTATCAACATGTCCACATGGGGTGGTTATATGACCAAATTTCAGTGTTTATTTTATAGGAGCTTAGAAGGAGATTCACATAAGGCGTCAGTGTGATGAGGCTCTTTGCCTTGTCTGCCCTTCCTAGTCAATTGGGGGACAGTTGTCTTTTAGAAGGGGAAAAGGAACCTATGAGAAATGAGAGGGAACCTATGTAAAATTCACCTTCTCCTCAGCATCCTGAGTCTCCCAGGATATTCAGTAGAGAAACCTAGATTTATCAAACTCCATCTAATGGGCTTTTCACTCAGTGATAATAGGGCTGACCCAGCAGTCATATTCTTGTGTTCTTCTGCTGATCCCAAGGAAGGATGAGACTCACAAACCCACCAGCCCTCCCTAGACCTATCCTCTGCTTTCTTGTTTCCACAAGACCACCAGGCAAGTGACCTGGAGACCCACGTCCCCACTGGGGGTGATTCAGGACCTTGGACCCCAGGGTGAATTGTGCCATGTACTCACACTCTGTCTGGTCACAATACCAACTGAAGACAATCAGAATATTAGCAGAGCTGATTTGTGCCAAGACCTCTTTCATTGGCACATTTCTTCTACATTTTTTTATTTTAGATTAATCCAAATGAGCCTTTTTCAAGAACAGTTCTTACTGCATTCTCACTAAAGGGTTTATTTTAGCCAGAACTGAAAGATATTTGCATATGCAAAAAAAAAAAATCTAGCTTCAAACACACTTTCTTTTGTATTTCATGACTATAGCTAAAGAACCTTACACTTTAGTTAGAGAATGTTGGCGTAAGTATTTTTACATTAAAGTACTGCTGTTATTTAATATCTCTTTGGCACCTAACGTTAAATAACATAAAATTAATTGACATGAGATGACAATCAACACTTGGTTTACAAAGTTAGGAGAAAGAAAGAATTGTGAACAGGTATAAGAATTTGGTAGCATTTTTTGTCCTCTGGGTAATGTGCAAGAATTATGTACATATGAAAGACGTACAGTTCTTTATTAAGCATTTTTTCCCTCACTGTTCATGGATGGAGTAATTATTTAAATCCAGAGTCCTACATCTATGAAATGCCTCCAGTATCATACCCAAGGTTATGAGAAAGCCAATGACACAGAGATCAAATGGCAAATTTTACCTTCTCTGTTTCTGGAGTGGGCTTTGGAGAACTATGTCCAGAGAGCACTTGCATGTGCCATCTGGTGGCAATCTTACGGAATTATATGCTTAGGAGGGAAAAGCAGGAAGAAAAATGGGCCCAAATGTTCTGCCATTTAATCACCGGCATTCCTGAAAAATCCCTGCTTTAAAAAGAAAAACAAAACAAAAAAAAAAACCAGTTTTGTTGCAAACTTCAGACTAATGCAGACTGGAAAGATAATTTCATCCGAGGTTGTCATCTGCCAAAGAAAGGCAACTGAAAATATTTGGAATATACTTCTGTGTCTTCAAAGGTAAAGTTTGAGTTTTGATTTGTATTTATATGAACTAGACTTGTGGATAAAGAAGATAAAGGAAACAGATCTCTAGTCCAAGATTGTCTCAAGAGCCAACTGATTTCCAGACATCTAGTTAAGGGATCTTGAAACATTTTCTCTCCACTTATAGTTTTCTCTTTTCTAAAAAATCCTGTTGAATTTTTTTTTAATTAAGTGAAAATGAAGTTGTTATATTTTGAGTTTTATTTGGAAATTTGGTCATAAGATTAACTCTAGGGTATCCCAAGCTTATGTATGTTTGGTTTGGCTCTGTACTGGCAGGGGCACAGGCATTTTCATCCTGCTCTGCACTAACCACCTCAGACACAGTATCAAAAATCTTCATTAAGTCCAGGGTAGCCATCACTACATGACGTGACCCACTGAGGTATTTGGCAGCAGCTAGGACCTGCCAACAGACCTGATCTCTAAGTTACCCTCTACAAAAGCTCCTTGCAGAGCTCTAAGAAATGTCTGAGTTCATAAAATAAATCTGAGAAGTTGTTTTTCAATTAAGGCCATTTCAAGTTTTCTCCATCTTTTTTTATTCTAGGCTCTTATGCTACCACCCATCACATCAAACCATGAGCTCATATACAAACAGAGCATGTATACCACATTGCATGGTTGTTTTGAAATGAAATTTAAAGTTATAGAGACTTATATGCTTACATCTTTATTTACTAGTACTCTAATGATGAACTGTGAGATGGGATTTTATAAATTGCCCCTTACTGAAACACTCTTTGGGGGAATTTAGCTTCTCTCTGCTACTCCCCTGCACTATGGATCAGTCTAAATAGCCTATCCTAAATCTAAGCATCACACTTTCTGACAGGAATACGGTTTTCTACATGCTGACTGACAGACCCACATCATTACAAACTGGAGCCAGTGGGGGACTGGTGTGTCCCTCCATTTAGCATGGCCCTGGCACATTTTATTGCTCCAGTTTAGCAGAAGGTCCCCATGAACAGCTATCCTAATTTCCTTCTAAAGCTCCATACACGTGGTGCACCCACCTGCAATTCTATCCTCTATGAAACAAGCTTTTCTCATGCTCATGAGAGTCTTCCCTGTCAGAGATTCACCACTCCATGGGATGTCCCCCACACTGATTTTCCATCTATAGGTTGTCATTCTCCTCTTGGAGCACTCAAAGAGTGCTTTTAATAGATGAGGTGATCTCTCATTGGAGTGCAGCTTTAGCAGTTAGCATGGTATGGGAGGCATTTTGAAGCTGACATAAAATTTGATACAGCAATGCGTACTGTGCTCTGAGCTCCAAGCAGGGGCCCCATTCCATCAGGTTTTTTGAATGGTAGCTCAGGAGTAAAACTCAAAAGGAATTTAATATTTACCTCTCCTAGACACCCCTGAAATACCTAATCACAAAGCCAAGCTAGGAAATAAAAATATATATGGTTTTTAAAAAGTTTGAGAGTAGCTGTAATCAAGCCCATAACGTATAACTCATTGAACTGCATGTTAAAGCTAACTCTGGAAGGTTTCATGCACCCTTCATACATTTCTCTCCACAAATATTCTGTGCTGCTTCAAAATGAGAACAGGCATTGAATATTTTCTCTGTAACATTTGGCTGTCCGTCAGAGTGAGAACAACATTAGGTGTAAATCACAAGAGCACTTGTTCCAATTTAAATATTATTTTTGTAACGGGTCTTAGACTATTCCCTCATATATCAGCTGTTCCCATGCAGACCAGCACAAGAACGTCTGTTTAAAAACAATCTGTTTATTTTGTTACATTTCCCAAAGTTTTGCTTGTGAAAGCATACAACAATACTGGGAAAGAGAGAAGCCACCTTCTTTCTTTGAGTTCACATGTATGACTTAGTTTGATGAAACAAAGCCTTGCCGAATCAGCTCACTCTGCCATTTTGTTCATGTGCTTTGTGAAAGCAAAGCAAATGAAAGAGAATCTAATATGCCATTTCTCAAAATTGCAAAGCCATGGGAAAATGTGTGGCCAAATAAACCCTCTAATGAGTTACTTTTATACTTTTCGACTACTTTTATATGATGAAGTAGGCTGGTTGTGTATGCCGAAATACCACATAGGATATATGTTAAAAAACAATGGCTTCAGTGTTCTTTTTATTGCTGATACATCCACAGTTAAAAAATTGATAAATTGTAGGAGTAATAAGTGCTGAAATGTTACTGATACAGTTCTGTAATTAATTATTGCTGCTCTGTAAAAAAAAAAAAAAAGTATGACTCTTCTTATGTGACAATTTTGAAATGCTTTATTTATTAAGACATACAGCAGTCCCAAGAATTAATCAAGTAAATCCCTTTTTATCTTGCAGGAAGAGGAACTAAACTATAGGAAGTTCACACCTACATGCAAAATAGGTCATATCCTCCACATAAGAGATTGTTCATGTCTCAGTTACGTAGGAAACAACCTGACCTGTTGCTCAGCAACAAATATCACCCATTGCATGAGTCTATAAAGTGGTTCCAAAGGGCTCAGGCTAAATCAATAGAGCAGGGAATGTTAAACAGTTTTACTGTTTCCCCAGTGTCTACAGTGATAAAAATAGGTTATAGAAATATGCTGGTTGCAACAGAGCCTAATTTTATTTTCAGGAAACGCTTTGGGAGAAAATAAATTCCCTTACAATATAACAGTAAATAATCATGTTTTCTGCATGTATATATATGTGCTATTCCAATCACATTCTTCCCTACAGTGCAACTGATACCCCTGTGTCCAGAGTATTTAGTGCAGCTGAGGTTCCAGAACAGAGGTTCCCACGCGATGGTGCCACAAGGGAATCACACATTTCCAAGCTCTGGGTGTACACTGGAGCAGCAGCAGCAAGTGTCTTTATTGCTGGGTAAAGTCTCAAGTGTGCCACATTGCTGCTACAGCATAGGAAGGACATAGAACTGTGGGAGCAGATCCAAAGGAGGTCTGTGGAGATTATTAGAGGGATGGAGCACCAGTCCTATGAGGAAAGGCTGAGAGAGCTGGGATTATTCAGTCTGGAGAAGAGAAGGCTCTGGGAGGACCTTGAAGCCTTTCAGAAACTTGAAGGAGGCTATAGGAAAAATACGGACAAACATTTTAGCAAAACCTTTTCCAACAGAACTAGGGGTAATTGAGGGAGGGTTAATATAGATTAGATATAAGAAAGATCTTTTTAAAATAAGGGTGGTAAAGCACTGGAACAGGTTTCCTGAAGAGGTGGTAGATGCTTCATCCCTGGAAACTTTCACAGCCAGGTTGGACAGCAACTTGATCTGATTGAAGATGGCCCTGATCATTGCAGGGGGTTTGCACTAGATGATCTTTGAAAGTCTCTCCCAGCACAAACCATTCTGTGATTCTATACTTGCTGCAGTGTATGGAAGTAACTCTTTCTTTTCTCCAGGTCCTGAAGGAAGATGGCCATTGCCAGACTTAGACTTCTGGCTTAGGACTAGTGAAGAAAACCCAAAAAGGACCATCAGGGGGGTGAGTAATGGGACAAGATGCAGAGGGCCACTGGATTGGCCATCACATAAAGTCAGGGTCTCCTGTCTCTTTTGGAGAGGAAAATGAAATAGGAGCTGGGAGTGGGAATAAGAGCACGGAGCTGAATTCTTCTCACATTCAGGTCACTTAAATGCCTTTTTTCATGGTCTCGATTGAGTATGTTCTCTGCAACGGAAAAAACCATAACAGATGGATACTCAAGGACTCAGAAATACTAGATCATTTTGCTAATGTGCTAAAAAACATGACTGCTGTATCAGTCCAAAATAAACCATTTTTATTGAAAATGTATTTTCAGAACATATCTTTTGGTTAAAGTTTAGAAAAATACACATCACCCCCCTTAGTGGAAGAAATATTTTTTGAGAAGGAATCCTCCCTAAACAAACAAGGATTATTTGAGACAGTTCCTGCAACTCAGGGCGTATTTTACATGCCAATTTTTGTGATGGGGAGTTAAATGGGTTCTTTAGAGAAACACCTGCAAAGTCAGCCCAAAGACACAAAACATAACTTGAGAGTTTTTACTGGTAATTTTTAGTGGTAAAAACAGCTGGTGAGGCTACTAGGTGCTGCAGTTTTTAATCCTTGTTTAGCTGAAGGTGGACAGTGTCTATAAATGCCATATATGCACACTTTACCTACCTCGTTGCTTTTCCTTTTACCTTTTGGTAAAACATTGCAGTGAGGATGCACAGGCAGCCAGTATTTTCTGACCTGTCAGCACATGTCTGCTGATAGATCATGATTGCTCAAAAGGTTTGAACATTTTGACTGCCTCAGAGGAAGTGTCTCACGAGACTCCCCCTGGAGTACTGCATCCAGCTCTGGGATCCTCAGCACAAGAAAGACATGGGGCTGTTGGAGTAAGTCCAGAGGAGGCCACAAAGATGATGAGAGGGCTTGAGCAGCTCTCCTAACTCTCCTCTATTATTCTATGATTATTCAGTCTTGCCTTGGAAGGGAAAAGTCATTAGGAAAAAGCTGTTCATCCTGCTTTTTAGCCCTGGAAAGCCAAATGAGTAGCTAAGTGTACTATATTTGGCCTATAAATTTTATATTACATCTGCCTGCTTGAACACCTTGGAGGATGTCCTAAGCCCAGATCTGTGTTACTAATGCCAGGACCTACAACAAGGACATTACCATGAGAAAAGTCAGTGTTTCTGCCAAAAGACATTAGCTACCACACTTGGGCCAAAGAACTAGAGTTTTATTCAGAGAGACAGTAAAGAAAGCTTGGGAGTTTTAGGTGGGTGAACTTGGAATGAGCCTACTGCAAAACATAATCATTCCCATATGTCTGAGAAAGGGAGTGAAGGATTTGCAGGGTAAGAAATATGGGTCAGAAAGCCAGTAAGTAGGGATACAGTAGACAGGAAAAGGACTTTTCTGAGGGTGTATGGGTAGAGCCTTTTTCAAAATGAATTTGGTGAAACCAAAAGATCTTTACAATAAAGAGAGATGTATTGAGAAATTTATGAAACCTATATATTAAGTTTTATTAAACAGAGATAATAAAATCAATTTTTAAAAGGTGCAATGAAGGAGAAAGGAATCTCATTGGTTCTAAGATAGACAAACCAATGAGGAAAAAATATTAACACTAACAGTAGCTGAAACTGTCTAATTTGTAAAGAAATGACCATATGTTGTCTCTGTAGGAAACTTGATCTGGTTGGTGGTATGGAAGAACAAAAAGAAATTAACATTTTACATACACATTCAAGCAATTTGGGAAACAAAATGAAGGGAGCAGAGTTATGGAATGGGATTGGACAGAGACCAACAGAGTCATACACGGAGTATAGCCAAGTCACCCAGAGAAGATAAGAATACAAACAAAAGGGGTGAAGCATCACAAGGATTTAGTGATTGAGAAGACAAAAAAAAAAAAAAAAAAAAAAAAAAGAGAGAAAAAGAAAAAGGAATTTTTTTGCTGGTCTCAAGCTCATAGAATTTTAGGACCCAACACTGAGGGAGGTTATGGAGAGGAATCATTATAGTATTATTACAGAAAAATGGCTATAAACTCCAACACTGTGGGAGACTTTACTTTCATAGGTATAGATTGGAAAACCAATGCTATTACTTTTAATGAGACCTTAAAAATGTGAAAGTTTCCACAGAATTACTGAGACAACTAAGAATCATATTACACACCTAGTCTGAAGACATTTTCCATATAGTGGAATAGGAAAATAACCTTACCAAGGTGTGTTCATTGACAGATTCAGTTTAAAATTAAAAAAAAAAAAAGCAACTAAACCGCTACCTCTATTGTTCTATTACAAAAAGGGAAATACTAGTTAATTAAGTCATCTGGCCTGAACTCAAGACTTTTATATAGAGGAAAGCTTTAGGCAAAGTTTCATAAACTATCTAGAACGTTTTTCCATTTGAAAAGAAAAACGTGCAAGGAAGAGCATAAGACCTAGCTAAATGAATAAACAAAAAAGATATTAGAAGTAAGCAGAGAGCTGTAAGGAATGGAAAAAAGGACTGAACAGCCAAGAAATCATCTCTTAGAGGTCAAGAAGTGTCAGGACAAAATGAGAATAGTGAAAAGTCAAGCTAAGTTAGACCTTTAAAGGATATTAAAATAAATAGGAAATAAAGGCACTTTGGGAATATAAATAAAACAGAATAAATAAAAAAGAAAGAAGAAGGCCGAGGTTGAGATTTAAGATAATCTAGAGATGGCCCCCATATCAAATGAATAGTTTGTCTCAGCTTTCAATAAGAGTAATTATTTCAGTATGAAATGGAAGAGGAAAGCTGAATAACAGAAATTAAGATAAAAAATTATCAGAATGGAACTTGACTTAGAAATCAGACTTCTTAATATAGTCAAGGTTAGATAATTGGGTGATCAACCATTTCAAAATTTTAGATAATTAACAGGTAGTGTAGGAATTTCTTTACTGGTGTAAATTATATTCTTAAGGAAACACATACTGTAGTTCCAAGAAGAACTATGCTTGCATGGAGAATATGATATAATGTCTTATGGGAAATTATAAGCTCAAATGAATGTGCTGAACAACTAGAGAAGGCAAGAATTTTGACTAAAAGGAAGATATAGTATAGCAAATAAATAGTGAAAATGTCTAAAAGTACTGAAAATATCTATAATAGACAATTCAGAATGAGTATAGACTTTCCCAAGTCTGTTGGTACAAGACTGATTCATTTATGCTCTTGACAGGAAAAGAGAAGTGTGTGTAATGCCATGTTGTTGCTGATGAAAAATTAGATGACTTAGAAAATAAGAGAAATTCAAAGGCAAAAAAAAATTAAATAGGCCAAGGAAAACTGCAGAACATCCAGTAGCAACTACTGAAAACAATGCCAAGGAGACACTGCTTTCAGACATGGCCATGAAAAAGGTGAAAGAAGTAAAGTAGTCAACAGACAGTGGGGAAATATTATTACGTATCATCTTCTTTTGAGGAATGCTGAAAAAAAATCTAGTTGTCTGCATCCAAAAAAATTAAAATCAGAAGACATGGAAAGGCTGATGGATGAGAAAACCTATACTGAGCAAAGATAACCAAATAATTTGACCTGCTTACATTTAGCAAAATCAGGGGAAGAAACTTGGTGTAGAGAAGATCAGAATTATGGAAGCATACAATAACTTGTAGTGTATTTCAGGCTGTGATCTGATTCTCATGCACATTTATCAGTGAAAATACCTCATTTTTTTTCTTTCACATATCCCACTCTTGTGTTCAAACACATTGAAGAAGCACTTTTTCTAAAGTATCATCACTTTTTGCTTTAGAGTAGGATTTTCTAAATGAAAGTCTAACTGAGCCATCAGACTTTGCTCTTAAATAATACTTCTGGAAATCTGATAATTGCTATTATAATGTCTCTTGTCACTATTGTGTTTGACAGTTCACTCCTGAGGGTGGCTGTTGTCGCAGAAAGTCAAAATCTGAGGCAGAAATAGAATTCCCTGCATTGTCTGAGGACTGCTCATGCTATTCCATTTCAGCATCAAGCTTTGCACTAAGTAGTGTATTTCACAGCAATGGAAATACAGTGCAAAGAAGATGCACTCCTTCCAAAACTAGATGGGGTTAGTATGGATTGCTTGTAAATCATATCAGATGGGATACTTTTAGAAGTTGTGTTTTTGTAAGAAATGTCTTTACAATTAAAAAAAAAAAGAGAAAAATAATTATGAAACAGATACCTTTTTTTTTTCTTAATCAATATATTTACATTAACTTTAAATTAATGCTTTCATTGGTCTTTTTCAACTACTTCCAGAATCTCTACTAGATCTATTCAACATGCAGGATATTTTTGTAACTCTCCCAATCTATTCACAGAAATTTCTGGATAAACTATTTGCTGCAAACACAACTTACAGGTTTCAAAATTCCATAACCCTCTCTGTTTTGAGGGGGTGGGTCAGGGTTGTTGTTTTTTTTGTTTTTTATTTTTAAATAAATAAGCAAGTGTTAAAAAAAAGTTTTCAGGGCTCCATATAAAAAATTTGCAAACTTCTGACCCTAAAGTATTGATCTGCTGAGTGAAAATGACTGACACTAAACTCCACATAACTTCCCTTCCAGCCAAATAAAGCAGGGGGAAAAAGCTTTCTAATAGAGTCTGCAGCTTTTCTGGAGACTTCTGACAGGAATTTTACAGAAATTTATGCTTATGCCATAGTAATTTTGACCATGTGTTTAAAAAAAAAGCTTAAAAGAAGTTAAAATGAAGCAATAATGTCTAAAAATTACCTATAATCATCTGGTGGCCAAAGAAGTTTCATATAAATAAACATGGTGTTAAAGATGTCTAAAACCTGTCCTCTGAGTAGCAAGAAGTACACAAACCATATAATCATAAACTAGAAATTGTGAAGAAAATGCAGATGAGAGGATGAGAATTTCCTTCCAATCTGTCTTTTTTGATGCAAAATATCCAGACTTTTTTTGTCTTTTTCTGGTAGTTATTCCAGTGAGAAGACAGAAAAAATGTGTAAAGGAATAAGGCCAGATTTATTCATCCCTCATTCCTATAATACTTTTAGCCACCTCTCAAAGCATCAAACTATAAATCTATATTTCAGTGGGTCTTAAGCCTAAGACCGAAGTTCTGTTGCTTCTTAATGACTGCTTTCTATAAAATTCTGAAAAAGTGCAGTGATGCAAGATGGGATTTCTCTTGCATTGTCATGCTTTAAATTCATGCTAATAACCAGTAGAATTAAGGGGTTTTCACAGCTAAATGGGTGCTGCTAAAAGAAACTCAGTGTGTCTGCAATAGAAATGAACTCTCTGAAGTCACACTTGCATTCTCTTTAATTTTGCATTCCTGCATAAAAGCAAGGATAAATGTATTTGTGTAAGGATGTTACCAGTAATTATTACAAAGCACTATTATTTATAAATGCCATGCTTCTCAAATTACCTGTGACCAGAATTTTAATAATCGTGTAGTTTGCAAATGAAAATGGTGCCCTCTTTGCACAAGATTTTCTGTGGTTATCCTTTGCATCGAGAGCAGCAGTACCAAATTAGGGACCTTGACTCAACTTCAGAATCTTCCATTTCCGTA
This sequence comes from Entomyzon cyanotis, assembly GCA_024500445.1. Taxonomy (NCBI): domain Eukaryota; kingdom Metazoa; phylum Chordata; class Aves; order Passeriformes; family Meliphagidae; genus Entomyzon; species Entomyzon cyanotis. Next base: position 15,960,026 of record JAKEPQ010001005.1, read on the forward strand.
ACATTTCTGGCTGACCTCAAATTTAAAGATTCCTGCTACAGTTTATCTGGCTGCATTTCTTAGGATCTATTTTATATCATATATGATACTTGTTCTTCTCATTCTTGTTTTACAGATTTTTTTCTTTCTTGCTTCCTACCCTATACAGAATTTGCTGGCAACTTCTGTGGTAGCTAACTAGGGACAGACAGTCATGCTCAGACAAAATAACAAATGACTTGAACTTTCATCTGAAGGTCGTAGTAGAGGGACTCTGGAGTTGAATCTTTCCTAGGGTAGAAGGAGACAGAACAAAGTTTTCTGTTTATACTTTTAAAACACTGTGATTGTAGGAAAAAATAAAATGAGTTGCAAATTTGCAGTAGTTCTTAGCCACCTTTTACCTGAAAATCTGAGAGGATAGCTCTCTCAACATAAGGTAATTAAAACCCATTTGTAAGAGATATTCAATTGACACTAAAGCTCTTTCTGAAAAAATTACAATGGATAAGCAAAGAAAATGGAGAATTGTGCACCCTTTGATGTATTCAAATACTGGTTTGAAAGATAAGTTTTAAAGAAATGCAGGTTACAGGAAAACACAGGATGACTATAGTTAACTGTGTTTTGTAATCTACAGAAGGTGACATTGTATAATCAAAGGGTCCATTTTGGAATTACTCTTTTTGATTCCATGAAAGAAAGAGACAAGTTCAAATGCACAGTGCTCTTCCATCTTTCTTTCACTCTCTTGAGTGAACAAATGAGTTTAACCTCCCACAGTTATAAATTTTATGATATAAGATTGATAATAATTTACATTTTTGCTGTCATTCCACTTTGGAATTCCATCCACTGACTGCAATTAACAAGGTTTTCCACCACACTGTGATAAATTCTGTGTATTATTGGTAATGACCTCTCAATGATCCACCAACAATGAATTTTTAGGGATCAAGCATCCTGTTCTGTGCAGGAAAGTGTTTTCAAAAAGCTGTAACCTGTCTCTGAAAACGACTTCAGTGGGATCTTCAAATGTCTTACATTTTAATGACAGTCTTGCTGGAAATCCTATGTAAAAGTTCAGTAGAATTGGAAACAGAGTGCTGATAGTCAACTTTTTTAAATAAAACACCTTCTAAATATCTGTGTGGGTTTTTTGGGGTGGGAGAGGGGTTATGTGTGACTGAGTAGATTACATGGCATTTGATTTTAATAGTATAGAAATGACAATAAACTGACTGGAACAATGCACCATAAAGATATGATGATGTTCAACTTAATTTAGTCACATCACGGTTCTGTTCCTGACTGTTTCAGGGGACAGCTATAATCCAAACATTTGCATTTTTGCATCTTTTATCACCAGAAAGCTAAAACCTTTTTTGTTTATGTGGTTTTGTGCTTTTTTGTCGTTATTGTTTTGAGTTGGGTTTAGTCTGAGTTTTTTTTGTTATTGGGTCAGAAAATGGGCCTTGGCTCATTTTACTGTCAACTATAGAGTGGCCTCTTGAGCACTTACTCCACATGGCAGACACCCATAGAAAGTCTAAACTGTCATTTTCCCAGATCATTTTACCAACTCCAGAAGATTACAGAAATACAGCTTAATGTTATAAAAACTGTTCTCAGAAGGCAGAATAAAAGGACTCAGAGTAAAAGGACTCTGAATGCAGGAAGGATTTTATCTTCTACTTTAACCTGTGGTATTAAAACTTCTGCTTTTCAAGGCTAGAAGAGAAATTGCAAGATCAATAATTTGTTAAAGGAACTAGGAAACAACAAGGAAGTTATAAAAATTGTCACAATGTCTTACTGGATATAAATGATAGGGCTATTAGTGTTCAAAAAAACAGATGTGTCTAGATTAAAGGATTTGACTATTATGACACATGGATAAGGACTAGCACAGATATACATTTTTTTTCCAGCCTAGAAAGTTCTGGGAAATACATGGGCTATGTGCCAATATAGCTCTGCATAAAGCTGGGTATTTTATTATTTTTCAGTTTTCACAGTATTGAAGTTGCTACTCAATTGTTTCTCTTTTCACTCTAATTAATGTGAAAGCTTCTATGCAGCACTGAAAATACAATATTACTGTATAATCATTACCAGATAATGGCTTATGGTTCTCTCTGACACAACATGCAAAAAGCTGAAGGAAGTGTCAATATAAAAGAAAAGGAATGGACTGCAGGAGTGAAAGCAGATAATATAAAGATTTTCAAGATAGTCATTGTCATCACCACTTAACGAACAAAATAATTTTTTTTTTTGGTTCCTCAAGACAAAATGTACTTTTGACTTTTACTTGTCCTTCTAATAGGAAAATGAGTAGATTATTAATCAACTGGAAAGGTCGGGTAGTAAAAAAATTGCCTTTCATAAGGTTTTTGACATTACTTGTCATCATGTCTAGAAGCAAAGGATTTACGGCCTGAAAGAGCACATTTTTTACATGACCTAAAAAATTACCAAGGGGGATGATGCCACAACATCCAACTGGCCGGCAGGCACAGGACCCCAACATGGACCCGTATCAGTGGGGTGTTCATTGGCAACCTGGAGCACAGGACATAGGAGGAAAGACTCAGAGCTGACCTTGGTTAGCCTATTAAAAAGGAGGCTACAGGGTGATGCAACTCTTTACAGTTACATGAAGTGACAGAAATGAAGAAACAAAACTGGTCCCATTGACTGTGGCTTGAGGTGTTCAGATTAGACATCAAGTGAAAAGCATTCACTGGGGCAAATGCAGCACTGGAACAGGTTGCCCAGGAAGGTGATGGACTTGGAGATTTTCAAAACAAGAATGCGCTGGTAGCTCTTGTCTGATGTTGGTAATAGTCCTGTTTCAAGCAGAGAGTTGGACTAGATCACTTTCAGCAACATCTCTGCAATTCTATAAGTCTATAATTTGACTTCCCTCAATGGAGGCATTTGTTTTCAGCCAGATTGCAAGCACTGTGGTGATCTCTTCCAGGCACAGTCTTGTGCATCCAGAGTTCATACACATGCCAAATTTGCATTGATCAAAAGGAAGACTTTGATCTTGTTCTTTAATTAAATATGAGTTCTCAGAGTGGCATTAAACTCACATAATCAATCAAGAAAATCTGGTTTGATCTGACGAGCCAGAGAACTGGAATCATAGAAAGTTAAAGTAAAATAAAACCAACAAAAAAACATGACTGTTCCCAGATATAGATGGTAAGATCAAGATAGGGAAAAAAGGAGCTTAGGGTTTTACATAAATAATTGAGTGACTTTTGTTTAGGACTTCCTGAGTCCTATTAGTTTTGAACCATAAGTATTTCTTTTATGTTTAATTGTTAGGAAAAAAGCAACAAAAAGAGTCATGTGTAGAAGGGGGTTCTTCTCCAAAATAGATTTCTTCTAATTCAGTGTAGAGGGTTGGGTTTTTTCTTACCCAGACATTATTATGTTCCTACCAGTAATATATGTGCATACTTGTATTTCATGGTGGTGTGTGAAAGGAGAGAAGTTCTACAATGGATTTCCTATCAGGTATTCCATGAGAAACTTAAGAGCACAATGGAGAAAAAAAAGGCAGACAACAAGAGTTCTATTCTGATCTCTAATAGCAATGAATTCTACATCAGATATAAGGTATTAATTCAGCATTCTGCTCTCAAGTGCTGGCAGCTGGTCTCATAATCAGTAAGAGGTACACAATCTAAAAATAAAAAAGCTGCTCTTCAAGAATTCTTACAGTGTTATGAGCTTTTTAACAGCACATAAAGAGAAAGCATTTTCTAATAAAACTTGGTAGTAACTTTTGGTTTGGCTACCCTCTGTATGACTTGAAAAGGTACAGGAATGGTACTGTTAGAAGCAAAGAAATGTGCAGAATTCACAAATAGTTTTGCCATCCAGATGTAACCACTTACCTCATGCGCCCTGTCCATTTTCATGGTTGCAAATTACAAAAGTTTATGAACTCTCAAACTGAAAAAATTTATTTCTGTGAGATTTTCTAACTCCAAAGTTTCTCATTCAGGAAATGTGAAGGGTTTGTTAAGCTTTTAATTAACCCAGAAACATGCTAATAGTTAATCTCCCACATACTTTGGGTCTTTTGTACCAAAAAAAATTGTTGCGTCTTACTTTTGGCTAACTTAATTAGAACCAAGTTCCGCTAGACTTGGAAGTCAATTCTTCAGTCTGGTTGTCAACTACATGTTGCAACAATGGTGAAATACTAGATGTTTTATATAATTCCTGTCATTTCAGAGCAAGAAAGTCAAATATTATCAAGCAAAGAATTTAAAAGTTAATACTTTACACTAACACCCTGAGTTGTTTGCCATCAGGAATGGGTCCATATCACCAGGCAGATTTTAAAAAATCCAGTGAATATACATAGAGAAGTGGAAAAAAAGAGCGCCACCAAAGAAAAGAACAGATTGTGACATACTGAAGGTACCATTTTCAAAGTACATCTGTGTAGAAATCGAAATTATAATCAAGAATATGGATCCAATACCTTTTTTACACCCTATGCACTGTATTTACATAGAATATAGGCACCACTGTCAATGACAACAATCTAGAAAGTTAATGCTATGGCAGCCCTCTGTGTACCTATCTTTCTTACCAGTTCCTGCTCAAATCTCAGGTGCTAAGACTGCCAAGGCTGCTGTGCATACACAGACTTGCTTTAGCTTAAGGAATTAAGTACTGGCATCCATCCATTTTTTTGTCTGATGTAAAAATGCACTGGTAAAAAGTTGGGTGGGATACACCTTATCTAGCTTTAGGCACCTGTGCGTGTCTCACATGTTGATGTCCGCATGGTAGACAGCTGCAGGCAGATGTACAGAAACCAGTCCTAACCTCTACCCAAGGCTTCCAGGAAAGACAGTCACTCCATTAGCTATGCTGTGAGCACTTCTGATATCCAGAGGCACTACCACAATGTCAACATCTTCTATTCAAGAGTACAGCCAAAGGTAGGACCTTTACTGCACAACGTGCACTGAAAATGGAGACCTGGTTTCTATAGCTCTGCAGTCGGACCAGATTAAAATTCAAATTCATATTTGCTACATCCCAAAAACATGCAATTGCACTGGAATGAGGAAGAGTAGCAGATTCTTGTTATAGCTAAGGTATGCAGCATGTGGGAACACAAGTGTTATGAGGCAAACAGATCTCAGGGATAAGGTGCCCGGTGGCTAGGTAATTCAGAAACAAGGTCTTGTATGAAGTTGTTCCCATCTGAATTACTCCTGGAGTTTTATCCAGCAGTGTGAATGCATGAATACTCCTAATCTAAGGGCCCGGAGTCAGTACAATATAGTTAATGCAATTGCACTTACTCAAAGTCAGGCTGTTCATTGTCTCAGAGTTCAAGTTCTACAGCCATAGAGAGCATGTTTATCCCACAGCAGGTAAGTTTTTAAGATAAGTGGAATGAACTGCTCTGTAAGTCACCTGCTTTCTAGATTCTTTCTCTTATTTCTCCTCTTCCTGAAATATAAAGGCAATAAGATGCTTTTACTAGACTAGGCACAACTTCTAAATTGCCATCCTCCTTTAAAATCAAGGTTCTATTTTGCATTTTGTGATTGTGAAATGTCTAGCAGCAGCCAGAATATTCAAGACACTGTCATTTCAACCTTTTGGGAAAGAGACTTTCTGAGTTGGTTGCTCCAAATCCCTTGGCTCTTTTTTATTACACTGAGGGCTCACGCATTTTCTCACTGATAATCCTCTGTCACCTCAGGAACATACTTCAGCATCATTGCTTTCCAGATTTAGCCTTCTTGTGGAGTGACTGCTTTGAATTAATTTTCTGCAGATGTATTTTCAGTTTTCCAAGCTGACTCTAATTCTGTTATTCTCGACCTATGTTTCAATCTTTTCTAGGACCCTCTGTTATTTGCCTGTCTTTGCTGCTGGCACAACCTCTAATTTAACATCATCTGTGGATTGCATTATCATGCTTGTGTTTCAATTCCAGATTATTTGTGTGAATTTTAAAGAGGACAGCACCTTTAACAGAGCCTTGTGGCACCCTTATAGTCAACTTATACAGATCAATATGTTGTTGTTTATGATCATATTTTGTTTGTACTCTATATGCCAGTTTTCAGTCCGTGTGATGGAGCTCAAATCCAAGCCAATTGTAACTCGTTTGAAAAGTAAGATTTCGTCAGACATTGTATTAAATGCTATACCAAAACCCCGATGATATCCTCTTTCCTCTCTCAATTGCTTTTGTAACTGTTCCACAAAAAATAATCTGCATTTGTACTGCACAGTTTTCACTTCATAAATCCAGACTGCTAATAGGTCATGGGTCTATAATCTTTTTTGTCTGCTTTATGCCAGGTCAGGATTAAGCCTTGTATAAAACTATATATAGCTTGGGATCTAGCTGCAGGTAAGTGGCAAGGTCTTACTGGAACTTGATGAAGTGCCTCGGCTGACTGCAGTCATCTTCATGGGGGAGCAGTGCTTTGTTACAAGAGCTCTCTCTAGTGGTTCTGGCTACTCCACTCATCGTGTGACTCCAGTCAAGCTAGAGTGGCTGACTGATGCATTTTCCTTCTGTGAACCTTTGGAGTCATAAACCTGGTTAGTTCCAACATCAAATTACAGTTAAATCATATTGAGAAGAAAAATAATAATAATAGTAAAAAAAGAGTAAACTCCTGGAAAAGGGTAATGCCTGGTAAGGTTACTGAGGAAGCCTGATTCCTTAAAGAAGAAGATTCCTTAAACACTTGGATGGTAACTTCATGGTAGACGTACTAAAAGAGCCAACTAAGAAAGACGTCCTCCTTGATTTTTTGCTGGTTTACAGAGGGGGTCTCATGAGTCAAGTGGAGATTGGTGGCCAGAGTGACCATGCAGTGGAATTTAAAATCTCTGTTGACAGCAGGAAAAGTGCCAACAAAATTTCAAACTTGGATATGAAGTGAGCAAACTTCAGGAAGCTCAGGGAACTAGTTGGTTAGGTCCCCTTGGAAAATGCTTTTGCAGGTGCTGGGGTCCATCAGTTATGGTCACTTTTTAAACACCACCTCCTTAGAACACAGGAAAAGGCAATTCCAAAATATCTGAAGTCAAGCAGACGCAGCAGAAGACCAGCTTGGCTGAGCAGGTATCTTCTGGAATTAAGGCAAAACAGAAAAAAAAAAAAAAGAAAAAAGAAAAGGAAAGAGTGTGCGCAGTGGAAGCAAGGTTGGGGGAAATGTGAGGAATGCAGAGATGCTGTTTGCCACTGCGGGGAGGACTTGTGTGGCCAAAGCTCAGTTGGAGTTGAAGCTGGCCAGTACTCTAAGGGGCAATAAAAAGAGCTATTTAAATATGTTAATAGCAAAAGGAAGTCCAGACAAAACATTGGCCCTTTACTTGAGGAACGCGGTCACCTCACAAGCAGGGACATGGACAAACCAGAGCTGTTTAATGCTTTTTTTACTTCAGTCTTCAAAACTTTTGCTGCTCTCTGGGATCCCAGAGCTCTGAGCTGCAGGATTATAACTGTGAGAATGATAAAATCCCAGTCAACCCTGCGTATTTGTATGATCTGCTGCTCCAGCTGGATCTCTGTAAGTTTACAGGCCTGATGGGATCCATCTGAGAATATTCAAAGAGCTGGCTGATATCATCATAAGGCTTCTCAATGATTTTTAAATGGTCTTAGAAATATGTAGAGGTCCAGGTTGCAGGGAAACTCAGTGAACATTGTTCCAATTTTCAAGAAGGTTAAGAAGGATGGCCCTGGAAACTTTAGGCCTGCCAGTCTCAGTTCAGTGCATGGTAAATTATGGAGAAGATTATTCTTGGGTTATTGAAAAGCACCTGAAGGACAAGACAGTCATTAGTCACAGCAAGCATGGCTTCATGAGAGGAAAGTCCTGCTTATCAAACCTGATTTTCTTTTATGACATGGTAACCTATCTAGCTGATCAGGGGAAGCCAATTGATGTAATGTTTTTGGATTTGAGTAAAGATTTTGATACCGTCTCTCACAGGATCCTTCTGGACAAAATGTCCAGCTCACAGCTGGATAAATTCCTCATGGGATAGGTGAGCAACTGTCTCACAGTCAGGCACAAAAGGTTATAGTGACACCATAAATGACATGGATGCAGGACTGGAAGGGATATTAAGTTTGCTGAGAATACTAAATTGGGAGGAGCTGTTGACTCCCTCAACAGCAGAGAGGCCTTACAGAGAGACCTAACAGAGAGACCTACACAAATCAGAGGGCTGGGTAATCACCAACCATATGAAGTTCAACAGGGGAATGTGCTGCATTCTACACCTGAGATGGGGCAGCCCTGGATGTACGGACAGAGTGGGGAATGAGATGCTGGAGAGCAGTGCCATGGAAAGGGACCTGAGGGTCCTGGTTGGTGGCAGGTTGAATCAGTCAGCAGCGCCCTGGCAGCCAAGAAGGCCAAGTGTGTCCTGGGGTGGATCAGGCACAGCATCACCAGCCAGGCAAGGGAGGGGATTTTCCTGCTCTGCTCTGCGCTGCGCTGGGGCAGCCTCACCTCCAGTGCTGTGTGCAGTTTTGGGCACTGCAAATAGGAAAGACATTAAACTACTGGAGAGTATCCAAGAGAGGGCAATGAAGACAATGAAGGACCTTGAGGGGAAGCTGTATGAAGAGTGGCTGAGGTCACTTGGTCTGTTCAGCCTGGAGGAGACTGAGGGGAGACCTCATTGCACCTCATTCCTGGTGAAGAGGACGAGAAGGTATTGATGCAGTGACAAGACTCTAGAGAATGGCTCAAGGTTATGTCAGGGGAGGTTTAGGTTGAATATTAGGAAAAGGTTCTTCATCTAGAGGGTTGCTGGGCACTGGAACTGCTCCCCAGGGAAGTGGTCACAGTACAAAGCCTGACAGAGTTCAAGAAGTGCTTGGACAGTGCTGTCAGGTACATGGTGTGACTCTTGGGGCTGCCCTGTTCAGGGCCTGGAGTTGAACTCGATGACCTTTTTGAGTCCCTTCCAACTCAGGATATTCTTATGATTCCATGATTTTAAGTAATTAACATAGTTTTTTTACCACCTTCAGTGCTGGAACAAGCCTATGCATATTTGACTGTACAATATGTAGTCTAATAGCAGAACACACATCCAAATCATATTGCCAATATAATATCAAAAAAAGGTACTTCCTAGCATTGATAAGTCATTATGGATGTTGCCTTCTAAGATCCTCTTAATAAAGCAAAATTTGAAATTGAGCCCATAAATATATTACATTTAAAACAAGAACAGCTTACCAAATCATATTTTAAATATGAATATTTATTGCTTTCTGGTTTTGCACTCCTGGATTAGTGAGAACAGAGTCAGAGCTCAGACCAGCATGCTCATCAGTTCAAAAGAAGGGTCCATGAACTATAGTGCTCACTGGCAATAACCACTGGTAAGTCAATGTACATAAGTCAATGTTCCAGATGATAGCATATATAATAACGTTTATAAAGGCTTTACAATAAGTAAGTGCATACTATTGTATTGCATAGCAACTCCAAGGGAAGAAAAACAACCTAACAACATGTAAAAATAGTTTGACCTTCTTTTTTCCTGAATCTAAATGGGAAAGCTGAAAAATTAATGTACTTCTATTTGCTCTGTTAATAATTATTAGTAGTGAAACTAAGACTTTATAATACATTTTTCTTTAGCTGAAAAAAATTTCTCAAAGACACAGATTTTAAAAACATTATTCCAGTTAATATATTTTATATAATATATATATAATATATATTATATATTTGCCTTATTTTTAAAAATAAAATTTGTTGGCATCTCTTCAGGAAATATAGGTTTATTAGATACCTGCTTTAAAAAATTCTGTACTGAAAACACTGTGTTTGCAAGTAAAATATGCTACACTTCTAAGAAGGTATTGTCTTCAGAAGAAACCATTTTCTTCTGCAAGGGCCTAAAAATTCTCCCAAGTGAGTGAACCCTGTGAGATGGCACGTAGGCATTGACCAAAATCCCCTAGAAGTATTTTGATCATGTTTGAATTAAGCACTTGAAGTGAGGGGAAACTAAACATCAGTTTTAAAGTCCCCTTGAATGTCTGCTTAAATCAAAGCATGGAATGTCCCTGAAGCTGTGGAGCTTAACAAAATACATGCTAAGGCACTATGACAGAAATGAGGCATAAATCATTAGAAACTGCTTTGAGAAGATCAGTTTTTTCATCCCATTTAAATTCTTTTAAAAGCATTTTTTCACAGAGTTCCAGGACTCTTTAGTATCTTTAGGAAACCAAAGTCTGATTCAGGTCGTTTTGGAGTCAAAGAAAACCTTGCATTAACTTCAGTAGAAATGAGACTCCTTAGGAAGCAGATGTGCTTACATTCCTCTGTCAAAAATAGGAGCTAAGCATCTGCTCAAAGTTAATCACACGCTTAAACACTGTCCAGGACTAAGGCCATGGTTGCCAGGACCTGATCTTGCAGCACATACAAATCCAAATGATTAATGGTTTGGTTTGCCTGCTGGATAAAACAAATGTAATATGAAATACAGGGTTTGGGGGTTTGTGATTCGTCTTTGTGTCTCTTAAAAAAATTTTTTTAAAAATATATCAGAAAAAGGGTTCTGTTGAGTTAGTGGAAATACTAATACAAATTACTGTATATTCTCATTTAGTTCAGGTTGAAATAATACAAAGCATAACACAGAAGCATTGTGTGGCAAATAGACATACAGACAAAGAACAAGTACAGTCTGTCAAGGAAATAAAGGTTACTTCTAAAAAGTACACATTGTGTCCTATAAACGTACTACAACAGAAATAAAACTTATCTCAGGGCAAACAAATGTTCTCCAAATACAGGGAAAACTTCGTGAAAGACAATTAAATGAAAATCAAGGCTGAGAGAAAGTTTGGTAATATCTGATCAGGTGGTCACTTAAATGACTGGAACTCAGGTTATCTGTCCTCTTATGAGTACAAATATATATAAATTAGAGGAAATGATGGAAAGAGGGAATTATGGGAAGCAAAAGGAGTGAGTATGTAGTGAAGACTGTGCAGGGAAGATGCAGAGGTGCAACTGAAAGCAGGATGGTTAAGCTGTCTCAGCTGTAGAATTGTGTGCTGAAGGTGTACCAGGTAAAACTGACACTTGTGACACAAAACAAAATAATTATTGTAAAAACCTAGAGGTAGAAGGGCTCAACCTTTACTTGTCCCAGGGAGACTGAGGAAGTTCCTTCTGCATCACTTGCTGTTATGTTCATACATAGTCCTGTGCAAAATTATATCACCAATATGATAAACTGGCAGCTGTTCACAATGTTTTACTTTAACCGAATAGCAAAGACCCAACAAGTCTGCAGATTCAGACAATAAATCACCACTTTTACAAAAATCCCACCAATTTAATGTTTTTGATACTAATCTAATGGGCTTTCAAGTAAATTGAGCCACAAATAACTTCAGAAAAAGGATGTTATTCACATACTCCAAGTCTCAAGCACAATACATTCCAGCCTTTGCAAATGGATTTCTTTTTGCAAAACCCTACATTTTAGGTTGCACATTAGTCCATGAGAATTTGGGGTTTCAATTTCTTTTAAATGTAGCCTACCCACCTCAAGGATATAGGACATATTATAAAACAGGCTATGACAGCTTAAAGGTTCAGATTGCTAGTGAAAGGAACTAAAAAATATTTTTATTATAATTTCGTTCTTGTAAGTCAGTCTCATGATATCAGGATAATAGTATATTCCAAAGGTTAAAGCTGTCATGTCTGATGTGTCAGCTCTTGTGTAAGCAATTTCCAGTTGCTTGGCTGGGAAGAAAACAAGAGAGAAAGATCTAATCCCATAGCTTCCACCTAAGTGAAAGAGCCTATGTTTCACCTAAGCTGCTCTTGCTGGTGAACTGAAAGACTGCCCCAAATTTTGAGGATTGAAAAAATATGCTTCTAGGGTTGAAAAAAAATGCTTTTAGGGTCTACATCATGTGTTTCTATGGCAATATCGTTGTTGCAATTGAATCTGACTCAAGCCAGGCCTTCAAGTATTGGAATCCAATCCAGAAGCATCCCTTCCTGTGGGCATCTTTTTGATTCTCTCTCTGAAGGTGTCTGATGTGTGGCAACTGTGCTCAGAGCAAAATCACTGTGCTCTACTTTCTGTATTGTTGGGCAGTTCTATGTACATTATTTGTGCTTCTATCTAGCTCTTCCTTTTTGGGATAGTTTATTTTGCCCAAGTTTTATTTGAGTTGGTTTCTCTGGGCATTGGGCCCAGTTTTTGTTTAACTTTGCTCTTAAAATCTGTACAACAGCCCAGATGTTCTTTCCAAAAAAAAAAAAAAAAAAGGGCGGGGGGGAGCTTTATGCATCCACTTTAAAAAATTATCTTGTTGTAAAGCAGCAGAACGGATAATCTGTAAACCCGCTGAAGGCATTTGTATGGTTTATAGCAAAATTAAACTCCATTACTGTTTGGGACTTGGGTTTACAAGGCTAACAAAAATGCTGACTAGGTGGAATAGAAAACACAAGGGCATAAAAGAAATGTTTTTATATTGGAACATTAATTTAAAGTTATGATGAACGAGAAGGTATGAAAACCTTTAGTAAAGATGGATCTAGCCGAACTATGTCAGTCATAAATTTATTTTTCCCCCCAACAGTAATGTCTGTGGAACAATACCAATCAACAATAGGCCCAGAAACCTTTACTGGAACAAAGGTAAAATTTTCAACTAGAAGTACAGATTTGAGAAGCAGAACGGTTCAACTCTGTATAGCAATGAGTAAGCAGCTGTCAAAAGAGTGTTTTAAAAAAGATGTCAGGAAACATGGAATAGGAAAGCAGGAACTGTACCCAAAAGGAAGGGACAAAGCAACAGAAGTTAAAGAAACAACTGACCCCATTAAATTATTATCAAAGAGTTACTCATGTATTTATCTAGTGCCACAAGTGACATCATAAGCTGACATTACCAATAGGTTACAACTTTCCCAGTCGATAATAGAAGAAAAAAAATTGAAAACCTCCTTTACCAAAGGCTGGCTATAGCACATATGGGGGTTTTTTAAGGCCAAATCCTCAGTTCTGATGGAGAAGACAAGGCTTGCTCATAGCACGAGGGAAATGCCAGGTGCTATAGAGACAGAAGGAAAGGAATGAGAAATAATAAGAAAGAAGGTAGAATAAAAGGTGTACAGGGTTGTTACAGTCACCACGGCACAGAGTAGTTCTTAGGTTTTTAATCAGTCCAGGCTCCCTGTGCTCTCCTTAACTTCCCTTGAAAATGAGCTCTGCACAGAATCTCATTCAGCAATACAAGATGATAAAGATAATCCCTTTCTAAGTAAATTAAGAGCATAGTAAGTGCCGTTGGACACTAGAAATGCTTTAAAGCTTCAAGGGAATACACTACCCTACTTTACAGATGGTTTGGCTATTCCAAATGCTGAACTCATGCAATATCATCTTATAAAAAGTTACTACCAGTGGGTAAAATAAACACTGGGACTCCTTGTGGTTCTTTGGAAAAATTGTCACTTACATGTAAAATTTAGCTCCTCAGCTAATGAACACAGTATAGTCACACTCTCTGTATTTGTCTGTAAATGACTGATTTTAAAACCCCACCACACTGAATTAAACTAAAGTCCTTACAGCACTGACCATGACTGAGAAAAAAATAATTTCGTCCCCAAAATTGTAAAATATTTAATTATTCTAAAGTACATATGTACAGTAGAAAGGTAATTTGTAATTTAAAATATCTCTCTTTCACAGAGAGATTAAAAATACTCTCCTCTCTTGGAGAAAACATTGGAACCCTTCCCTTCCCACAAAGAGACCCAGAAAGCTCTGCCAAAATCTTCCCCTCTTATGGGAATCACAACATTTTCTCATTGCTTTCAGTCAGAAGAAAGCTGGGATCTTCTGAAACAATTCCTATTCTGCCAATTTCCACATAGAACTTTAAAATATAAGTCCTTCCTAAGAACTCAGGAAAGAGATTATGAATCAAGAGAAAATGGAGACTGACAGCAATATCACAGAGACTTGTGCAATAATGATGTGTAGAACAAGAGAGATCAAAGCCTTTGAAAAAGGCTTTATTTTTTATAAATAAGATAAGCAACCCCCATTGCGTCTCAGTCTAGTCAGGAACAAATTCATATTTTCACTTTTCCAAAGCCAATGTTAACAGTGACTGCTGTTAAGATCAGTGACAAAAAATTCAGCTGACCCTCTGTAGTTTGAGTTGACATTTTCATCTTTGGAGGAGTCTATAACACTTTTTTTGCTTGCTTGCTTGCTTTCTTAATAAAATCAGCCAATATATACAAAAGCCCTGGTTGTAAAGACAATCATTCTATTAGACTAGTTCTTGAAAAGCAAACTCCAGAGGGGAATAAAGGTTTTCTCTACTGAGTTCCTGGTCCTGTTCTACTCAGATTTTCCTGGTTTGACTCAGTTCACCAAGAAAAGAACCACAGCCCATTTTTCCCATACTGATTTGCCTCTAATTTAACCTGAGCTGACAACTCCTCCTTATTCACCACCACTGATAATATTTTTTTATTATCATTCTCTTTAGCTTTAATTCCTAAACCAGAACAAAATCTTTTCATTCACTGTGTTCTTAAAACTGAGCCAGCTATACTTGTGGCTCAGAAGTGGTACTGTAGAAATTGGACAATCATATAACCAGTTTTCAGTTTTATTATGGCCTATGGATTCATAAAATCTGTGCTGTCCATCAAGAAGATGGTCTCAAACACAAAGAAACAAGATCTACCTCTCTTCCTGAACATGTCCTTCCCAAGACATCTGAAATTTCCTCATAGGAATTTTGGCTGCAAGGCTGGCAGTCCGCCTGTTATGGAAGAGAACACCCTCCTGAACAGCCAGGCGTTCGGTCCATACAATAGACTTTATACTTTATTTAATCTTACAAACCTTAAATCTGCAGCATGAAAAACTTGAAATGCACTATTATTGTCTCTCATGGGACTCCAGATAAGATTTGTAAAATTTAGAAGTGGATGATACTGTATTATTTCTAGGTATAATGGCCATACCCTGTACCTGAAAATCTTATGTGGTGTTTCTGCCTTTCAATAGTAGTAAAGGTTCATTTTTTTAGTAGTTCTGATGACAAGAGACAGATTACACTGTACAACTGACCCTCCTTTTGCTTGGCTTTACAGCTTAATAATTCTTTTGGGAAACTAAGAAGATGATAGGTTTAATTTTTTCATAAAGTCTGAGGCAAGTAATGACTAGACCACATAATCACAACTTTTATGAGAGCATGTTTCATCTCACTCTATTACCATCCTAGTGAATCCAGTGTGCTGGACTAGACTAAATTAGTCTAATTAGTCTAATCCAGTGTGCTGGATTAGATTTGAGAACTTCAGTTCTCAAGGGATTTATGTACCAGGAGCAGTAGGAACTGAAAATGTCTTCACAGAATCATAGAACAGTTGAGGCTGGAAGGGACTCATGGAGGGCATCTGGTCCAACACCCTGCTCAATCCAGGCCACCCAGAGCCAGCTCCTCAGGACTATGTCCAGATGGCTTTTGAACATCTGCAAGGAGGGAGATTTCACAACCTCTCTGAAGTTTCACTAGAAAAGATTCCTGAAGCACCAAAAAATAAGTTAAAAGAGTTTTCAAGGTGTCAGTTTCCTCTCTAGCTGGAGGTGAGTAGCTTGTTTTCATCCTGAACTGCAAGAAAAATTCTTTCCCATACTCGAATCAAATATTTTTGTTAAACCTTGATTATAAGACAGAGTAATCTACATAGTAAAGAGAATTACTTTCATGGAAGAACATTTTCCATCCATCTGTCTGTGGAGTCAAGGAATCCACAGGACTTGAAGAACAGGAGTCACTCCCTTCTCTCTCACTTTCCCAAAGTAGGGAGAGTGGTTATTTTTCACACAGAAAATCTGGTATGAAATTTGCAGGTAAAATTTTATGTCACATCACAGCTGAAAGTCAGACCTCCAAGCAGCTGTATATTTAACAGAATGTAGCTTTTGCTGAGTATGAAGGAATTAAAAAAACCAAAAGTTTTCACAAATTCTCCAACTCTCAGATTTCAGTGACAAAAAGGATCACTGCAACTATAACATGAAACCACACAGCACTTGCACTGTAGACCCTCCAAAAAAAGTTGCCTTGTTTGAGTAAAATTCAACATTCTTTCCACATTTTCCAAATATCTTTGCTCTTAGGATTCTACATTACATGTCAGCTTCTCTAATTTTATCTTTGGTTCTACAATTTTCTTTCTGTCTTTATCATAGAGATGGTAAATTCCTTCCTATAAATTATTTTTCCTTAAAATGTTTTCTCTTCCATGTTTAAATTGTTTTCTTAAAATGACCTGGTGATCTCTCAGATTTGCTTCTGATGTATTGAATAGACTGAGTTCTTTATAGCCTAAGTTAGTTTTCCAAAGCCAGGAAGATCATTATTTTGGTTCTTTGAGCTCTTTTAAGTAATTCAGACCCTGTTCATGCACAGCAGACATCAGAACAGGACAGGATATTCCTGCATTTTAAGCATAGCATAGATTTCTCCTTTTCATCCTTTTAATAGCTCCCTATTAGTTCAGGTTAACAGAAATTTTAAAATGGTATAGTTCAATGTAAAATGCTTTAGCAGAATCATTTCATCAGTAGCCTCTCTCATCCCTTAGACCATGACAAAATCTGGCCTGTAATCTTTGTGAAAAGAAAAAAAATACAACTTTTTCAAGTCTTCTTCTCCAGACACCCCTGATGCTCAGTTAAGCTATATTTAAAATTTCCAATTCACGGTAGATATAGGGTTGCGTTTATTGCCTCATTATTCTGCTCAGTATCTTCACAAAGCTAGTAGAACTGCAATATCTTAAGTAATTTTTAGTAATTTTCTGATATTTAAATCATGTTGACAGTCCTTCAGTCTTCTCCAATATTTCTAACATTAATTTCGAAATAATAATCTTAGCTAGGCCTCCTGAAACCTCTCATCTGAAAATACTTGGGTTTGTCTGATACCTGGACATCCTCATTTGTTTCATGTGGTAAACTGTTGCTTGTCTACCTTTTAGCACTTTTACACTTGCAGTTAGTTTTATTTATAATTTTATATAAATACCTTATTATTATTTATAGCCTGTGTCCTGTAGTGTTCCTTAATTGTGAGGGGGTTTTTTTGTTTGGTTTGGTTTGACTTTTTTCTCTTTTAGGTTTCCTCTTTCATCCTTTTCCTGCTTTCTGAAGTGTTCAATCATGCTCTTTTCTTGACAGTCACCTGCATTTTCAATTTGGTGCCTATTAAATCTAACTTACCTTTCTTTTCAGTCTTTTTTAGGTGGTTATTTTCTTTTTCATCTCTTTGGTCAGAGCTGCTCATTGCTGCATGTAGTTTTATTAGAATATAGAAAAATACTATTTCATCTAAAAGGTGACTAATTCATATATAACACTATTAAAAAGTTTAATTTAGGCTTCAGCCAAAAGAAAATAATAAAATGTTTTGATGAATAGAGAAGGTCTGGTTTCCTGAACTAGCTTTCTGGTTGATGTAAAGTACACACTTCTTATCATCTCCTTAACTATTTGGCAGAGGGTTAGGTCTCTTATTCCTGCAAGTTTTCAGCATTTCAGGATAGCAACCATGTACTTTTCTTAAGCTAAAGATTTCTTTTTCTTTTTAGAGAGAACAATCTTTTTGCTAAGGAAAATATTAAGATTTAATCCATTTGCTCTCAGCACAAACTGAGATCCCATAAATTTAATTTCAGAGATAATCTAGAAATCTAGAAAATATAGAAAGATGAAGACTGTTAATATGATTAAGATGTTGGCCTGGGATTGCAAGAGCCAGGGGTGATATCCTTAATAAGGTTTAAAAATTTCCATTGACCTTTTTACGAGAGTCCAGATCTTTGCATCTTCAAGGTCTTCATCTGCAAAAGAAAGGTAAAACCTTATTTCTTCCATCCTTATTTCTTCCATCCTTCATAATCTAGTCAGGTTACAGAAAAGATAGACCTTTCTTTGGTAATCAACACAGCAAGGCCAGATCTCAATTTTAGCTTCAAGCACAAGCAAGAGACTGTTGTTCCTACTGTTCTGCCTTATACAAATGTCAAATTGTTACAGAGTAAATGAAGATTCATGTTGTTAAGAAGTACCTACGAACCATTGGCTCGTGTTTATCTCAATCTGGTCACGGTCACTGTGTAAAGGCAATTCCTAAAGCTACAACAGGAATGACAGCCCTTTCCTCATACTGGAAGCTCATACTTTAAGAAAAAGGTTCTTAGAGTTGTGCTTGGATAAATGCCCAGTTTATCTGCAGGAACATGTTGTTCTGTTCCACAATTACTGAATGCTTCAACCTCAATCTCTTATTTTTTTGAATGACACCTGTGGTCAGCAAAATGTCATGTTGGCTTTCCAATTAGACACTTCAGGATTATGAAGTTAAAGAAGGAATATCTAATTCTGCAAGTGCAGAGGGCAAGGAAGAAATGTTGGTCTTTTTCACTTTACATTTATTACTTTAGGATTTCCAGTCTTTAGTTCCAGACAATAGTAACAGGACTCAATCAACCACCCCAAAGCATTATTTTCTCCTTTCATAGGCCCACTCTGTTTAAATATGAAGTATCAGCACTTGTTTCCTGTGACGTGACAAGCATTCTTGTGGATTCCTGCAAAGTAAAAAAAAAAATTTTACCATAAACTTATTGTAATCATTACTGCTGTATCTTCTTTATCTAATACCAATTATTTTTCCTGTGTTTAGGTTGATTGAAATTAGCCAGTGGGTTCAGAAATTACTGGGAATGAGAGCTGAAAAATATAAATACAGAAAAAATACTATTCCCTTTAAAAATCAAGCTAAAAATGAATCAATAGTAATAAAAGTAATTATTTGAAATGCATTTGGTAGGATGCTGTTAAAAATGCTCAGGTTTGAAGATTAAAGTGGTAGAGAAAGTGAACTATGAAATTTTTATATTTGACTGCATTAATACTTTTGAAAGAATGATTATTTTACAATTTTCCTTACTCCTCCCATTCTCTTCAGGCTGAAACACTGAAATAAAATGTAAAAGTTTAAAAATTTCACCATTTCAAAATTTTGGGGAATCAAATTGGGGTAAAAGCAAGCAAATTGTGAAAGAGGCACACAACCTATCTAGATTTGCTTGCCAACTTCTGTTGGATACATGCCTACAGAAAAACCTTTGATAAGAGCAGAGTTGACCATCTGCACTGTACACAGGCAAACTGAGATGCAGAGGGCATAGGTGGGCAGGAGCAAAAAGGCAGGCCAGTATTTCCCTGAAAGCAGCATTAAACCTTTTGCAAAACAGGCAGGAAGCTGGTTACAGATGTAGAAACAGAAGCACTTCAGAGTACTAAGTTTTGCTGGCTTCACCCTTAGCCACCATAATGTGATGTAATTCTATAGAGCTCAGTGGAGACATGCTGATCTACAGCAGCAGAACAGTGACTTTACCTCTAGGTGATGAAGTATGGTTTGGGGAATCTGGGAGACTAGGTGTTTCATTAAGCCAAGCTGTCTGACATTAAATCACCAAGTTGAAAGGATCTGTTTTGTTTGATGCCATTGATTAAAACCACATGATTTTAGCCCTCATAGCTTGTGTGTACATCAAGAAATTAGTTATAAAAACAAATACACCCTTCACCATACAAATATACAGCATATGAAGTATTTTATAAGCATTAGTAGAAGATGATAAAACCATATGTGAATAATAGCTATCCAGAAGTCATCAGTTTATAAATATTACTCACCAGAAATACTACTCAGTACATCAGGAACTGTGCTATGCATGTATGTGGGAAAGCAATTGAAATGTCTCAAATCTAATAGTAGAAAAATGTGCATAGTGTGAAGATATTAGAAATAAAATAATCATAAGAAATGGTGAGAAAGTGATTTGAAAAATTTATATAACATAAAGAAAGTGATGTGAAATCACATTAATAAATTTGGTAAGTAGAACATGGAAAAATTAAACTGTCTAGTTCAATGACTACCTATCATTGGCATGGTCAGGAACCACGTTATTGAGCCTATTTGATAAGTTTATGAACAACCATTGCAGTTGCTAGGAGAAGAGGCAGAGAAACATGATAAAGCATAGAGGATAGCACAACATTACTTGTTTTCAATTACAGCAGTTTCATATTTGCTTCAATGCACAGGAAATTAGGCCTGTTCCTATGAAAAAATATCCATTCCTTTAATCATATAAATAGTTATTCTTTATTTATATTATATTTCAAATTCCAAAGGACATTTATTATACTAACAGCAACACAACTGAAATATGTTGTGAACTTCATTTAAAATACCTCAGTGAGCAAATTCTCAAATCCCATTAGCCTATATTCACAGCTTGCACCATGTACCTAGCTTTTAGTTTTCCAGGGATGTCAACCTCCACCTTGGTTTTCAATTTTCTTTTCTACAGATTAGTTTAAAGCATGAGTTCTTTGGTCACTCATAAGCATAGAATCATGTAATGTTTACAGCAGAATTTCAGATCCCTTCCATTGCTCATCTCCAAGGATGAATATCCAGCTTTCTCAGAAATTCAGTTTATTCACAGAGTCAGTGCTTTCTAGCACTGATTAGCCATTACTTCACCACACACTACTTAGCCAGGAACATTGATAACAATAAAACACGCAGAAGTTTTTAAAGAACTCTTAAGGGTTCTTTACGTCATATATGTTTATAAAGAATATAAATTATCAAAGTCCACGTCTCATTGATGACTTCCAATCTTCAATTCCTCTATCAAGACCAATAATTTCTTCTGTAATAATATACTAATTTTTCACTGAAGTTCTGATATGTTATTGCTGCATATTTTCTTTGTCTAGAATTTTTGTTTTCCTACTCATTTGTTTAGTATGGCATAATCTAGATTGGGTAAATGTATGTCATATATTATCCCAACCCTTTTTACTTGAATCATCTTAATTACTCATCAGTTTGAAATATCTTCTCATAGCATTGAACACTATTGAAGGCAAAATAGTAGAATTTGAATTATCACATTATATTCTTTCTTTATAGTTTAAGGACCTCCTTTGTCAACATATTTATTAGTCCTTTTAGTTATTTGATCTTTCATTTCACATGTCTGTTCTGAGAATTCTGGAAACAGCTATTCTCCAGACCTTGAAACTGGATTATTTGAAGCATTTCATTTTCTTTCTAGCTCAGCTCAAGCAAATAATTTAATTTGTTTCCTATTTCATTTACTTCCAATCTCAGCTCTCACCACAGTGGACAAGCATCAATATCCTTCTTTATTTCTCCACTGGAAGAAATCTTTTCCACTTGTGTGAATATCTCTTATGAGTTAACACAGTTTGACTTTTGGCAATCCTATTTTATCCTTCCTGACCTTTAAGAAAAAGTTTCTTGGCTGACTAGTCTTTTAGTATCTTTTTTTGGAGGGGTTTTTTGGGTTGTTTTTTGGTTTGTTTTTTTTTTTATTTGTTGGGGAGGGTTGTTATTTGTTTGCAGGTTTTGGTTGGTTTGGTTTGGTTTGGTTTGGTTTGGTTTGGTTTGGTTTGGTTTTGGTAGTGTCTGCTTATTCTTAATATCCTTTTGAGGTGATTATGAAATTATACCCAAAGACATTCCCAGTTCATTTCTACCCACCTCAGCATAAAGTGGTAAGTAAAACTGGTCCAGCATAGTTGCTAGGGCTGTGTGAGAAGGGAGTAAACATTACATGGAATAATCATTGAGTTATCTTGATTTTTCTTACTGATTTACTCTTTTCTTTCCATTTCATAGGCAAACACTAAACATCACCTCTATTGTTCCCATTTGTCAGTCTCATCTAGTCATTATTCATCCAGTGTTTCCATGCCACTGTCCCAGTGCAAAATATTATCATTACAGTAGATTGTGACCATGTTTATGAAAAGCCAAGTATCTTCTGACTTCTTTTTCCTCTCTGTTGTCAAAATAAGTCCTGCTTTAAGTGCAGATATATCAGTAAAGTCTTTCTATTAAAGACTGTTTGAGGCTCCAGAAAAGAAGAGATGACGGACTCTGACCTTTGATGACGTTACCTATATCTTTTCAAGCAATAACTGAAAAGGCAGTCTTTATTTTGATTGTACACCCCCCTTGCCTCTCTTTCTTCTCCCCTGCAAGCCCCCAGTGTCATGGCAATGTATTTTTTGTATTAGGAACCAAAATTGAAGCCAGCATTTCAGATACAGTCTCACAAATAGAGGACAATAATCAACTGGCTGAACATAATCCACATGGTGTATGTACCCTTGGCTAAGAGAAGCCAGAGAGCCAGCATAAGGGCACATTTCTGCATCTCACCATGCCTGGAGGTATTTAAGATACGTGACACTTAGAGATATGTTTTAGTGGTAGACTTGGCAGTGCTGGGTTAATGGTTGGACTCATTAACCTTAGAGGTCTTTGCCAGCCTAAATGATTCTATAATTCTCTCATATTCAGCTTGTACACCAGAATGCTCAGCTCCTTTCCTGTAAATCTGCTCTTTTCAAGTCCCTGCCCTGTCTATATTTCTGTTTGAGGTCATAGTACCATATCATACTAGGTCCAGGGCACTGCATATCCTTTGGTGAACTTCCTAAGACTTCTGCCAGCTTGCTTCTTCTGCAGGTTGAGGTCTCTTCTGAATGGTAGCTCTACATTCCAGCATGCTGAATACCCTCCCAATTGCTGAAGGTGCACTCCTTAGCACTGTCCAGATAATTAATAAAAACTTTAAATAGTTTGAGCCCCAGCGCCGACACTTAATGACTTTCACTAGTAAGGGATATCCAGTTGGACTTCCCATACCATTTACCATTACGACACTTTAACACTGACAGCCGCTTTGTAATCAACCCATCTGGTTCACATCTCTTCAGTTTGATATGTGGGTATTCTAAAAGACCATGTTGAGAGCCTTGCTGAAAACAATGTAAATGATACCCAGTTTGATCTGTAGTATTCATGATATGCAATAAAGAAAAAAATTGAGAAAAAAGACCCACCAAAATAACCCTACATAGAAATTATTAGGAATATGCCATGAAACACCAAAATGCCAAGGATAAAAAGGAAAATGTGATTATTTAACTCAGTGTTTAGTATTGCTTAGAAGCAAGGAAAAGAAACTATTAAAACTGTTGAAATATATTCCACGCAAGTAGGCTTTTCCACCCTTTTACCACCATATATTTCCTTTAGCACACAAATATATACATACGCGTGCAGACAGGGTACTTATAAAGGCCAGTTCT
The DNA here is from genome assembly GCA_024500445.1 of Entomyzon cyanotis. Taxonomy (NCBI): domain Eukaryota; kingdom Metazoa; phylum Chordata; class Aves; order Passeriformes; family Meliphagidae; genus Entomyzon; species Entomyzon cyanotis. The sequence continues at coordinate 15,983,345 of JAKEPQ010001005.1, forward strand.
AAAACCAAAACGTGATTCAGAGGTAAACTTTAAAGGACAAAATTTGGAAGCTAATTAAATTGTCTTGAAACACTGCAGTTCTCTATTAATGAAAGAAGTTTAAGTTACTTCAGTGAAAAAAATAAGGAAGCCTTTTGTAACTGACCTTGTAACGGTTGTGAGTTTTCAATTGGTAATAAATCTGAAATGAAATATTTGAGAATAGGTTTTTATGAAAAATTTGGAAAAACACATGAGTCTGGAGATGTAAATGAAAAAGTTACAAACAGCTGTATAACAGCAGTAAGAATTGAATTTATTCTATATGCATGCTCTTCTTTTTTTTTACTTTCAGAAACTGTAAATGCAGAATTTTAAGAAAACTGAGAACCCTGGTGTATTTTCAGAAGACTGGAGACAAAATGTGGCTGAATCATGAGATCATGGGTGATCACGAGTCCTTTCTCCTTTTGAATCTATTCATTCTTTCTGAGTTATAATGGCTGGCCCATAAAACAGCCTAACTTTCTGGAATAATTTAAGGAAAGAAGTTGGGGTTTGTTGGAGGTGGGGATGGGGTTTGAGGTTTCAAACGTGGCAGTCCTCCTCAAAAGGAGTGTAACATTTATATCTGCTAGTAAATTTTAACTTTTAACAGCTAAGGACTTCATAGACTTCACTCTTGCTAAAATATGATTCCTTATAGAAGGAATAAATATTCATGCTACAGTAACAACATCATTGTCTGGTCTAAAACTCTGCTAGGCTGCACATTGAAAGAAAAGAGTTGATTCTCCTGAGGGGGAAGTTTTTGCCCCCTGAGAGCTAATGATCCAATATGTTGTGTTCTGTCATCATCTCTTATTCAGATAAGATTAATCTGCTTCATATTACCAACAGGCAAACCACTTTATATAGACTATTTCATTGCAATCTTATAAGGTTTGGAGTCAGGGAATATTTTTATCCTTAGAATATGATACTGAAAAAAAGGCACCTTTTTAAATTTTAAAAAGTCATATCAGAAACAACTAAATGAAACTACGTCTCCCCACTACGCAGATATCCTGTTTGGGGAAAGTAACCAACAAAACTCTGGGCTGTTAAGACCAAAAAAAATCATTTGTGCCCTTTGGCAGAGCTGTCTTCCTACAGTTTTATGTAACACACAAAAAAATACATATATGTTTGGCCAAGTCCTCCCTTGCCACAGTAAAACCCCTGGAACTGGAAAGCATCCAGAAAAAACTCAGGGAACTCAGACCAGTGGCATGTTTGCCCGCTCCATGAACAAGCAAGAAATTCATCTCACTAACAAGCAAGCTCAGCGGGACCTTCTGCTGGGCAAATTTTACTCATTTGTAACCTTGACAAATTTGTCCACTCTTGGAATTGTTCCAAGAGCTATTTTGTAAGGAGACATTGCAGCCTACGGATCACTCAAATCCTTCTCACTGCAACTGTTGTTTCGAGTAACTAATATTTACTATCGTGTTTCTGTGCTGTGTGTGTCTGTTCAGAAACAGACTGTTGCCTGTTTGGATGATCTAATATTTACCAGTTCTTAAAGCAGAAAATAATCCTCCTGCATCACAACCCTCACTTTTGTTTAAGAATTAATTTTCACAACAAACTCTTTTTCTAAAAAAAAATCATGTGCAACTTTTCTTAAGTGTAGATGGGAAAGACATAAAATGTCATGCAAAAATTAAGACTCCTTATAGCTATGTGGTCCACATTGGAAACCATACAGCCCCTGCTACATTGTTTATCCAGCCACAGCAGGACTACACCATCCCCCTTAATTTTTCATGAGTCTATTGAAGTCTGTCTCATTAATCTAGAGAGTTTGAAATTTGCTCTAATATTATATGCAAAGGGAAATGCAAATTCCTGTTCAAGTAAAATGGAGGTTTACAGTATAGTCTAGAATTTATCTCTTTTTTAAGTCAGATAACATAAAAGATTAATGGTAGATTATAGAAAACACATTTGAGGGAATAAAGACTGTAAATACATAAAGAATCATAGAATCACAGAATGTTTTGGGTTGAAAGGAAGTTTAAAGATCATGTATTTCTGACCCACCTGCCATGGTCAAGGACATTTTCCACTAGACAAAGTTGCTCAAAGCCCATCCAATCTGGCCTTTAACTCCTCCAGGGATGAGGCATCCACAATTCTCTGGGAAACTTGAATATCTCTGAACAGAACCAGACTGAGTGAACGTGTGCTTGTGTTGCTCAGGGAGGTACACTGGGAGGTCACTTTCTACCCCTGGTAGCATCTTGCAATAATCAAGTGTATAGCAGGAGTTCACACAGTGAAGGCACTTTGGCCTCACTACTTTGCTTCTCCTGACAGCCGTGCCAAGCATGTGCTGTAGTTGATGACAAAGCTGATGCTGTTCTCCAGCCATGCCTGAACCTCTGTCTCAAAGCTGTTTCTGTGGCCTCTAGGATGCTGTCCTTCATCTTAAGAATATTCCATGAAGATAATTCCATGGTTCAATTCCATGGTTCCATATGACTGTACCAAGTACAAAGTAATAAATAACAAAGTTGAACACAATATGGTGTTGGGAGAAACAAGGATTTTATTGTCTGATCATTTTCCTAAAGCCCAGAGCAGGACATCTTAACCTACTCTGCATAGATCAGGTGCTTGCAACTACCTTGACTCAATGGGGTCTTGAGTATTTTTTATTTTTATTTTACCTGCTAAGTTCCATAGAGAAAAACAGTGAGGCATCCAATATGGGCCTCAAAGGATTCAAGATAATGGCAGATTTGATTGGAATGTGCCAGATCAAATTTATAGCTGTTGTTGCTGCTTAGTTATTAATTGTCAGGCTCTTGTGCTTGCCATGGGACTTGCTTGCCCAGCTATGTATTAGAGCCTAGCGCTCATCAGTGGCTGTTTTTTTTTTGCTTTCACTGCTTTATGCACTGCTGCACTGCTACACTGCTTATCATCTTACTCAGCTGTGCCTGGGAACATTTTGATAACAACTATGGCAATGCGCCTGGACTGGCAGATGGCCAGGCCATCACTGCTCTCTCTGTGCTTCTCTGCTGGAGAGGCTGGAAATCCAGTGTGAACATGAGTCCAAAGGGCTGTGACCTGTGAGCAAGACACCCCAAAGTGTCTGTGTCCATGGATATGTCTGTGTCCCAGCAGGCATATCTATGATGGTATTGTGGTCCAAGCATAAGTCTGTGCTGGAAAAGAAATACCTCAAAATATTTGTGGCTGTGGAGAAATCTGTGCTGCAGCAGGTACACTTTGAAGCATCAGTGGCTCTGCATGAGGTCATGCTGGAGCACCTCAAACCATGTGGGTTTGAGGCCCACAGCAGAGCAGGTACATCCCAGCAGGGGCTGCAGCCATGGTAAGGTCATGATGGAGCAGGAATCTCTGAAGGCATTGTGGGCCATGGGAAAAGGCCACACTGGAACAGGTGCACCTCAAAACAGCTGTGGCTGCAGAGAAGTCTATGATACAGCACCTATATCCCTGAAGAGGCTGCCAGAAAAAACTCCTAGTTTGCATTCTGTCTTTGATTTAGGGGAGTAAGTGCTCCCCTAACGACTGCAGTCTGCAGATAAGTCCAGGCTGGAGAAGGGTTACAGGAAAGAGTTCAAACCCAATGACCTGGTCCAAAGAGAACAGGGGTGGAAGTTTTAATGGAAATACTTTTAAATTTTTGTAACCCAGGTTTTAAGTTTCCTGTTATAGAAATTATTATGGCAGGAACCACCCAAACCAATGGAGAACAAGTCTTACAGGAAGCAGTTGCAGTGCAGCAGTGATCCAAGCAGAGCTGACTTGGTGCCCAATAACTCCACAGAACACACCACCTCTCCTGTCCTGAGGGACCACCATAACAGATGGAGTCAAGAGTCATGGACTAAATTAACTCAATAGACATTATATGGACATTAGTGGACATTTTGCAGAGGTGGTTCAGAGACTAAGAAAATTATATCTGTTTATGATATCAAAGGGTGAGAAGAGAAACTGTGGTTAATAAGGTTGTACTGGATACTGTGGGACTTAAGCATTATGTAAATGGTGTGGAATAAGGGATTGAGAATGTGCTGGATTAGGTTTGGGTAGAGTTAATTTTGTTCATAGTAGCTGCTATGGCTGTGTTTTGGATTTTTGCTGAAAACAGTGTTGATAAAAAAGGGATGTTTTCCTTATTGCTGAGCAGTGCTTACACAGCATCAATGCCTTCTCTGCTCCTCACCCTACCTCACCCGCAAGGAGGATGGGAAGTGCATGGGAAGCTGGGAGGAGACATGGGCAGGACGGCTGAGCCCAACTGGCCAAAGGGGTATTCCATACTATATGGCATCATGATCAGAATATAAAGCTTGGGGGAAAAGAAGATAGTGGAGAATGTTTTAAATTACGGTCTTGGTCTTCCCAAGCCACCATTATGTGTGATGAAGCCTTGCTTTTCCTGGGATGGCTGAACACCTGCTTGTCCGTGGGAAGCAGTGAATTAATTCCTTATTTTGCTTTGTTTGCATGCACAGCTTTTGCTTTACTCATTTGATTTACTCATTAAATTGTCTTTATCTCAACACATGGGTTCCCCAACTTTTATTCTTCTCATTCTTTTTCCCATCCAGACATGAGGAGAGTGAGCTAGTGGTTGATTGGTGCTTAATTGACAGCTGGATACGACACAAATTCTTGAAGGCAACAAAATCTACTATAATTGAGCAGTTCAGGCACAAAAAGTCAATTTTGCCAGGAAACCAGGAGTTTGGAGAAGAAATGTGAAGGGGTACATAGCTTGGTTGCAGTGAATCACAGTGCACAAGATAAAATGAAACGTGTGTCCATGAAAGTGATGCACCTAATTCACCCTGTAGGAAAATGCTTAGAGCTACAAATGTACAACCTAAAGATGGCAACAAAATCAGAGAAGCAATTTTTTTTAAGTGCTAAAAAATAAAGCGACTGAAGTACTAAAATGAAGATAATTCCATTGGACTGTTACAGTTTGTTCAAACATCTACCAAGAGGAGATATGTGATTTCTGACAGTACAGCTCTATCTTTTAAAATAATTAATAGCTAAAGGACAGTGAACAAATGAGTCAGTATTTTACAGTAGAGGCTCTTTTGCAGTGAATTTGGATTAGGCTGTTTTAATAGAAATAAATTAGGGGGTTTAATGGTATATTAGAGTACTTAAGGGCATGCCTGATGAAAGACAGACAGGCACTGCTTTGTAAAGACCCTGATCTAGGTGAATGTTTGACATGAATGGTGTGGGTCTAAAGAGGTCTTTAATTTTTTTTTTATTTCCTAAAATTTCAAACAGTGAATGTATAGATTTTTGTCTTTAAACCTCTTACTAAAACTCAGAACATCATGTGGTCTGTGCTTAGACTCAAGGTTAGAAAATATAAACTTCACTTTTTTCTACTCTACAAACTGCAGCAGCTAGTAACTCCCTTCTCATAAGTTTCAGTCCCAAAAGCCACAGGTATAACATTCAAAATGTATTTCTTACATTGGAGTGCATTTTGACATTCTGTATTATTTTCTGGTCTTTTGATCCCTTAGTATTTCTTAAAATTAACCTTTCTTTTCAGTTTTTATAATCGTCTTACCTTTTTTTTTTTTTTTTAATGAAATCTTAAGAGAGGGAGCATGACAGGAATACCGAATATAATACAGCTGTGCTTTTGGGGAGTTTAGCAGCTGAGAGCAAGCCAGCAACCCAGCATCACATGTTCCAGAAAGACCTTGGTTAGCCAGAAACACATAAGCCATTGCAACCAGGACCACTGTCATCCTTAGAGTCGCATGTGCCATCACAGACCACTCCAGATCCCCAGATCAGGCACCACAGAACTGTTGTAAAAGCTGTTTTGAGTACAAAAAGCACTTGTTTGTTTTTCCCAGTGAGGGAAGGCATCAATGGTTCCTTAAATACTATGAAGATTGTTAATGTTTTAGAGGATCTTTGATTCTAATGATTGCTCATCTCAAAGAACAAAAAGGAAGGAGGAAGGGAAGGACAGGGAAGAAAAGGGAAAAGGGGGAAATAAGTGAAGGGGGAGAGAAGGGAAGGAGGGAGGGAGGGAGGGAGGAAGGAAGGAAGGAAGGAAGGAAGGAAGGAAGGAAGGAAGGAATTTCTGAGAGAATTCAGGCCAGATTTTCCATATGCTTTCTGCTTGGCGATTTACTGAAAGAATAATAAATTGTTTCTTGATTAAACATCTGTAGAATCTGGAAACTTGACACAATATGTTGTAAGCTAAAACCAAAACAAATTGTGAGCCTCTTGATTTCATGCAAATAAATAAGATATTATGAGCTCCAAAATTTAATAATGATTTATGCCAGCCAATCAGCAGATGACGAGGGACTTTGCACAAAATAGGAAGATGGATTACCTCTTTACTTTCAGCCAACAGTTACATAGAAGGAAAGAAAAAATTTAGGTTGTTCTAATGGGTATTTTATGCTTTGGACACTTGTCAACATATCTTGTGGCTGAGAAAGACAGCTCAAATCTTAAAAAATCAGATCAAATGAAAGCTCAAATCTTAAAAAAATATGTTGAAGTATACTAGTCCATTATTTCAATCCAGCTTCATTTTCCCAGCTAAAATCTGAACAACTAATTTTGTGAACTTCAGTTTTGTAAGACAAGCAATCCTTGGTTTAAAACTTACATAATACTGACTTCTGCCAGAAGTCTATTAAAATATATTAAAATATAAACTCTCATGTTTCCCACAGGGTACAAGCTAGCATTTCTTTATTTTGCTGCTTAAGGGAAATGGCAACAGTCTGATGTGAGCAATGTCATCATTGCTTTCAAGTTACTTTCAAATATTTTTTGATCTGCTTTCAGATTTCATAGTGACACTGGACAAAAACAACCTTTCAAATTTATATTTAAACATATGTGACTGCTCAAAAGATTGGTAGATGTTGCTTCTTAGTAAACAGCTTGCCATTAAATGAAGTTATTTTCCTATGTATGAACCTCTTAAATTCTACCTTGGATATTAATTTGTGATTACCATTATTTGGCTGATGCAGTTCCACTAACATTAACAGGATTTCCCAAAGCCTGAAACATAGTAGTAAGCTTCCTCTTCCTTTTTACCTTACAAGAATATTTCATTGACCATCGGCCCAGAAGTACCAAATTCCTGGTTCCATTCCATGCACACACATACAGTGCAGCTAAGCCAGCAAAAAGTACTTTACTGCTAAATTTACCCCTGGGGCAAGGGTAGCATTGTGCTGTATCACTAAGCTTGGAAAAGGGATTTTGAGGAATTCAACCAGCTTACTGTCCCTAGAGAAACCCCCCTGCACTTTGTATATGGTGTAGAACTGGTTTGAGTGGTGATGTTGCTGCAGAGCATCACGGAACTGATAGCAGCAGGGTATGGTGCATATTGTTGATTAAATCAGTCTCAGATTTTCTGTTCACTGAAAATCTGGTATACAGAGAGGTATGAGATGAATTGAATCCAAAGAACATTTATGCCTCAATCTTCCTCTTTAAAATCCAAACTCTATAATTAAAAAAGAAGAAAATTTTCATGACCTCCATACTAAATTTTATATTCATTGTGTGTTAGTGGCAAGTTAAGGTTATAGAGTGATTTCATTTGGCATTCTCTCTTTAAATAATTTTGGGTTTTATGTAAATGTGACATAAAATTCTTCCAGTTCCTAACAAATTGTTCTGCAATAAAATAAAACGTGTTCTCCCATAATATGCCTTTCATAAAAACTCTCCTCAGAAAAGTTACAGAGAGCTGGATTTTTTATTTTAATTAGCCTTGTGCTGACACTACCTTTTCATTTAGTGATGCCAAGACTCTGAACAATGGGTGTATTGATGTAAGCTGTGCTGCTCACAACAGTGTCTAAGTTCTCCATTGCTTCAAAATGTTGACATTTTTTGTGGTGAGGCAAAGGGAGTAGAAAATGTTGTCAAATTAGAAGGATTTATACTTTTCTTGAGGTGTAGATGATTTAACAGATCCTTATCATCAAAAGCTATAGGAAAGGTTATTGAGGTACAAAATGTGTAAAATCAAATAGATCTGAAGTAACTAACCTTTGCAACATGGACCATTATGAAAGCAGTCCAGCTACTTCAAAGTCATATATACAATATCTGCCTTTTTGAAGATAACAAGGTCGAAATATGTAGCTGGCTTGTAGTCCAGTAGGAGTTCCAAGAAAGTCCCAGTTCATATCTGAAATCAGCTGCAGCTGTGGTTCCTGCAGGGCTTCAAGCAAGAAGAAAAGATGCAGTGAGAAAAAAAAACTTCCAGTGAGTTAAGCAAGCTCTAAGATATGTTCTCCACCATAAAGAAAGGGACAAGTGAAACCAGGCAGCACCATGCCATGTGCTCTCTTTATTTGTGCTTTACAAGTAGGCATGTTGTGCATAAACAATTACACGTTTTGAAAATCAAAACCATATGTAATTCCCTAGATCTTGAGAAGTCCCCAATCAAATCAAAACCTATAAACTTATGAAAGAATGATACTAACTCTTTTATGTTATTTGACTTTCTATCAGTTGCTCTTTTTCAATCTGAAAAGGGAGAGGTCTATGAAACCAGTGACAATACCTAAAACTTTGTCTTCATCAAATGCTTCCACTACCATGAATTGCTTAAAATAATAGTGTATCATTTTCTATTGTTGTGATATTCCTTTTTTTTTTTTAATAATTATTCTTTGGAATAAGAGATTTTTATTTTGGGTTAAAAAATGTTTATATCTTTAACATTTTCTCATATTCCTGTATAAAAATTAAAAACTTATTCGAAGTCAGACTTCTCATTTAACATTTGATCTCATGCAACTTCTAGAAGTGTACTTTCATTATTTCCAACCCAACCTATTGGCTTTCCTTAAAATCAGAAATAAGGGTTTGATTATAGAATTTGGATAGCCAATTATAACATAAAACCAGAAGGCCACATAAATTTAAAAAACAGATTTTACTTTCTCACCTTATGGTTTCAGCTTCAACACATCACCACTTTTATTGTTTCATGTGACACAGAGCCAAAGTAACTGAAGCATATTATGGTGAGAGTGGTTTGAAAATAGATTTGACCGTTTGAACCAAAAAAAGCCTTAGCTACTTATACCTTGCTCTTCATTTTTGTATAGAGAGAGTTTAGGAATAGCTTTGGCTTATTTGAATTGCTTAGCCTTGAATCTTTTTCGAATATACATAAAATATTTTCCAAAAGTATGTTTTAAACACTATCACATCTTTACATGCACATATCTGGTAAATATCAGTAAAAAATTCAGAAATAGAAGTTTAAAAGTTTTAAAATATCAGAATTTCACTGTCTGCTTTTCCAGTGTACCCATTAATGATGGATACGGAACACAGCTGGATAGAACATTTTGGATTTATTACTTACAAGGCTCTAGATACACACACAGTAGGTTTTAACTATATTACAAATCAGGCAAACTAGCAACATGAGCCAAAATACAAATTACAGCCAGCTTAATTGTGAAAATATCAGAGAGAAGGCAAGGCATTTTAAAGAGGACTTGTCATTATATGTGAGATGTTTTAGGTCAATAGGTAAACAGTTTTAAAATAAAAGTATCTTTATATCTCCCACGTAAATAATTACCAATTTAAAAAAAGTCTCTTTTTTTCATATTCCGTGGTAGAATTTTTCATAGGCTACATGAGAGTTGTGAGATAAAAAGGATGTAAACCACAGAATCACAGAAACATTAAAACTGGAGAAACCTTCACCTTCTTCTGCCTGACAGTGGTTGTTTTTTTGGGTTATAAAGGCTTCCAATTACATATTTCACAATCTCCCCAGGGAATCTGTTCCAAGGCTTGGATAATCTCAATCCTAGAAAGTGTTTTCTAATGTCTAGGCTGGTTTTCTGCGATTTAAGTTATAACCTATCCACTGTAAGTCTGAAAAACAGTGATTTCCCTTCTTTGCAAGTGTTGCAAAAATATAATGGTTTCCCTTTTCAGTTTTTCTTCTCTAGGTTGTCAAGGCTTGGTTTTTAATTTCTGCCTCATGTGATATCTTCTTGAGTCCTCTTTCGGCTTTTACACCTACCAAATTCCCTCCAACTGAACTGAATTTTTCCTAGGCTTCACTATCCCAAAGTTGATACAAAATCCCAGCTAAGGCTTTCAAGTGCAAAGCAGATTTTAGGGGTCACTTTAGGTACCTTTCAGATTCTCAGTTATCCCAGTCTTTTTATGCATCTGCATGTAATTTTAAATGTTTGATTAGCATGTGATCCTCTGTAGATTTCAGAGTGCTTCCTTAGCACCTATTGACCTTCATGATCTCAATGCAGCGTAATTTGCCCTCTGTTTCTGAGATAATGTAGATCGGTTTCTTTCTGAGAGTTCTCTCAGAACCACAGGATGACAACAAGCAGGCTATCCTGACCTACATATTCAGTGTTCAGGACAGAACATGGGGAATACTTAGTAAGTAGCATATGCTCACGTATTCTTGTTCTCTGAATGTCTTTCAGTACCACTGAATGTGTTCAAATGTCTTTCATTGACTGTCTCTTACTTTCTGATTCCTCTGAACATCTCCTCCTCTCTGTGCTGTTTTGGTACTGCCTTCCTTCATAATGTCGTATAGTACTGAAACACTTTGTGGGTCAAAATCAACACATCGGTTACATCCTTACAGAGGCTAGAGACCAGAACATACATGCAAAGAGGTTCTCCTTCCTTAATTGGTCATTCTACATAATTTGGTTTCTCTTTCTCACATAATATAAAGTATATGCACATGCATTGCAGCATCCAATCTGATGTGAAGCTCTGAAGGAATGTCTGAGTATGGAAGAGAGCAGCCAGCCAAAAGTGCTCACAAACATGTCTTTCTATTTGGAGTTCCAAAAGCCTTGGGGAAATTCACAGAACCATTGCCAGTCCTAAGTGTAACCAGCAAATCTGACAGTCACATAATGTGCCTTTTATTCTCACTTTCCTTACAACCTTCAAGAATTTTAATTTAATTAAAAGTCATCTGAAATGTCATACAAAGTAAATTTATCAAAGTAAACATTAAACTATTCTTGTTTTTTCTAAAAAAATATTAAAAATAAGTTTCATGACTGGTCACCTCCTCAGTGAAAGGAGATAATCAACAAAGGGAGTAAGTTGGAACACATTGGAACAGCTGGAAAGACAAAGCGAGTTTAAAAATAGTGAAAGTGCTTGCCCAGAGTTGATGTCCTGATCATGTTGACTTCAAAGATAAACAAGAATTTGAGAAAAAAATTAATAAAAGTAATTTCCCTTAAAGATTGATGTTCCTCAATAAGCAGCACTGATAAAATTTTAATCTTGACTACCCTTCCCTTCTCCCTTTCCTATAGGACTCACTGGTCCTCTGCCACTTTCTCACTTAAAACCTTGGACAAAGACACACACACACACTTGCAGTATTTTTGGCATTTTTGAAATACAAACACGCAGGACTGAAGGGTAACCAGCTGATAATGTGGATTTCAGGCAACATGGTACACTTATTTCATATACAATTAAGAAGATTCACCACTATGGTAATATTATTTATTTCAGCTGAGTTAGACTCTAAGTGGTTCTAAGTTAAAATGACCATTACTGAAATCCAGGATGATAACGTCAGTTATTCAAACTAAGCCCTAAAACAGCCTTGTTCTTTCTTTGAATATCTTACAGTTCAAGAGAGTAATTATGGAAGTGTTCAGTTCATAAAATCTAAATTTAAAATAGTTATGGGCATGATTTGGACAGTAATTTAGAGAAAGTGCCAAGTCTTTGGAGAGTTAAGATTTTTGCTAGTCAAATACCATAGGATTTTGTTTCATCTGTTTTTCCTGATAGCACTAGTATATATAGCTAGCTCATTATCCAAACAGAAAGCATATTGGGCAAAGCTTTCTAAGGAATATCTATTTTAAGCCTGATTTTATCAGAGCTTAATCAACTATCTCCAAGTACTACTCTTAATTTCTTGCATTTATGTTCCTTACTGTTTTCATTTTAATAAGTGTTCAACCCCCAAAATTTTTATTTTCTATTGAAAGTTTGTATGGGAGATTCATAAATCTTTAGTCTCTCCAAAAGCACTCCGGCTACATTAGCTCCAAAGAAAATGTAACACTATAACCTAATGCGGGTTCCAAAGTGCAAGTACGAGGTAGGGCAGTTATCGTAGTTCGGAAGTCATGAGCAGAGTGCGTCCAGAGTTTAACAGACATGCACACAAAAATTTTAGAAAAGGGCAGTTTGCGGCTGATTTCACAGCTTAGATGGAGGCACTTTGAAAAGAAGAACAAAGCTAGGGCCAGAAAAGACATGTGACAGGAAAAGCAACTAAACAACTAAAAATAATGTCTTGAGACAGCTGTGAATCCATATTACACAATAAAAAATTATAACACTAGTGCTACTAATTTTTTTTAAATATAGATTTTATCAGAAAGTTGATTTCTAGAAATGGACAATTCCTCAAAAAGATAGAGGTGGGAACACAAATGGGAATTTGATTTCTTAGACAGAAAGAGGGCACTAATTAATGATGTCATTTTATCTAAGCTCTTCTAACCTGATGTACAAATTCAGTAAAATTTTTAGCCAGACTAGATGTGCCTCAGAGTTCAATGACATACTGTGTCTGAATAGTAGTTTAACCATATTTTGTGCAATCAGAAAGTCACCAGCATTTATGTAATTGTTACTAAAAAAAACCCAAAAATCATGCTAAAAGGTGTGCAAAATATTTTGACATATCTGATTCAATGGGAGCACAAACTATGAAGTGCATGCTTTAGAATTCCCACAGCTCAAGATTTCCCTCTGCATTCCTGCAGCTTTTAAAAAAACCTGTGAGTCTACTTGCTACCAGATACTTTCTTCACAAGTATATGGTACTACTTCATTGTGGGCTCTTGAAGTTTAGTGGAAACATGGTCTTCTGACTCCTGAAGAGCCATAATCTATGGGTGATGTGCTGCAGCACTCAGAATGAGAGGGGTGGCCATATGCCTACAGCTTCATGAAGAGTGGAGTGATACTCAAGTTGCTTAAAGCCAAATTAAATGTTAGAAAATTTTAAGACAAAACAACTGTTTATTATATCTCTTTAAAGGCAAGTACTTAAACACTTAATAAATTACATGAGCTACTGAAGAAAGAACAAAAACAAAGCAGTGAAAATCAAGACTGTACTTGGTAACCAAGTTCTTCCTTAGCTGGTTTACAAACATCTAAGATTTGTCCCAGCCTGAGCACAGTATTTCATCCTCCTTCACGGCTGGTGCACCCTGGAAATTTATTGATATGCTTGACTCTGCCTTCTGTTAGTCTTTCCTTTTCTCACCCTTATCCCAGGAGAACAAAAGGCTTTGCACTTCTATTTATACTCCTACTGAAATCAGAATATCCATTTTTATAGATAACTATCCCACCCAAAATCACTTCCAATAACAAGTTGGTAGGACACTGAACAGTAGCATGGACAATAAATGTTTTCTCTTCCTTTTTCTTCTTAATGTTTCTTCATTAGCATTACATTTTTGGCTTTAATAGCACATCTTCTTATGTATGCATTACAACCTCCTAAAGCCATAGCAGTAAAACTTCATAAATTGTGTATTTTGAGAATCAGCTGCCTTGGTGGGCTCATAACATTCACTCCAATTTGAGCTCCATATAAAAGAAATTAACACAATACCACACAGTCTGAACTGTCTGGGTCTGGGGGCTTGATTGGATGAGTTACATCAACCCTCCTGCTGTTGATCTTAAGGGAGTCATTTTCTGAGAGTATGGGTCAACAAATGCTTCCTTAGGTCTTTCACCTCCATTCAAACACATTTTGAAAATATGAAATGCAATCTAATTCTGAAAGGTTTATCATTTTGGTTCATCATTTTAGTCAGCATTTGTCATCATCCTTGAAAAGTTACCTAGCAGCAAAGGTTGGCCCATCTGAGACTTACACTTTCAGATTCATATAAATTTCAGACCAATATAATTTTTCACTTTATTGCTGAAATTTCATGTGAAGTTTCAGTGTTATGAGCTCTTTACTATGTTAACCATAGCAGTTAGCCCACCTTCAGCCAGTGACCTCTCAGCAGAGTTTGGCAGTTAGACTCTCCAAAATATCTCAGTGCACTCTGCATATTCCAACCCCTAGAGCTCTCCTGATCTTTCCTTTTCTTGGAAAGGGAGACCCTCTGGTGATAGATAGAGGAACTGAAAATACTGAGATTTGCTCATGACTTTAAATGTTCTCCCTATGGCCAGGTAATTAATGTAAGAAGAGGAATAAGGCTGGCCACCTTGCCGGGGTTGTGAAAAGTTGGTTGTCCACAGGCATAGAAGAAGTGCAGATACCAGGAAAAAATGAAGGTATAAAGTGACAGTTCAGCCCCCTTTTTATATACATTTTAGTCACACAGGCAGAGCATTATTTCTTATATTTTCTTGCTTTTATTTCTCCTGGCTTCTGCAACTGTGGTAATGTCTTTGGATCTTTTCTTTGTATGTTTTAAAAACTTAGCACAAATTATTCCAAACTTATATTAGTCAGAAAAAATTGGCTGAGTGTGGGTGGGCTATGATTTTGTGGAAATTCAGTGGCATATTATTTACACAAGGACATTGTCTAATCAAAACACATACTGCATGAGACAGGAAAAGGCTGAAAACGAGAAGGGTAGAACATATAACTAAGCTGTCAATTTTTTGCGTCTTTTGAACTACTTCCCAACACATGCTATGCAAATGAACCAGAATTCTGCTTGAGTCAGCAGTGGCTCATCTGCAGCTGTGTACATCTGACACATGTCTGCTGGGGCTGCTGCTCCTGGCACAAGTGCTGCTACTATAGCTGCTGCCTCTACTGCAGCTATGAGTGTTTCCTGCATTTCCTCGGCAACTTGAAGTGTTCCAGAAGTGCAGACTGTTACATCAAATGTTTTAGAGACAGTTGTCAATGGAGGAGGGTAATGAATGGTGAAAAAGAGAAGCATTAAATTAATAGTTTGCAAATTTGATGATTTCCATTTTAATATCTCAAATCCACGCTCCCAACATTGTTTGATGGATCTTGGATTTGGTAGGACTTCAGGTCTGCTCCCAAAATATACAGTGGGTCATGGAGATATCATGGCATAATGGTCAGACCCTGTTAATATTTTTCTGACCCTAGTACCTGAAAATCTCTGTAGTGTTCTCTCTCTACTTGTTTCAAACTCTGTTAGCAAAAGTTAGTTTATTTTATTCAAGGAAGTGTACTTGCTATCACTCGGGTTACAATCTTTACATTAACCAGAGCTGTAGCCATCTCATCCCTCTTTGTAGGACAAAGTGATGCACAAGTGCCTTTATTCACATAATAGACTACCAGCCTCATCACTATCACATAACAGCTGCAGCTCCTCAAATACAATTTTCTGTCATTCACCTGACTCAGTCATATAGAGATGTCCAAAAATGAGCTAAAAGCACAGAATGTTAGTCTTGCCAACAGACTTCCTGTGCAACTTATTTAATCTATGCACCTCTGTTTTCTTATTTTCCAACAGACTTGCTACATTCCTTCTGCCTACTGTTGATCATAGAAGATTTGTGCTTTAACTGCTCTTAGGGATCTGCCAAGAGGAAATCTCGTGAAAATGAAGAATATGAGTTTAGATGGTTAAGATAAACCAATATATAGCATTCCTACTTTTCTTGGCAAAAAATCAGCTGAGGTGCATCTTTAACAAAGCCATAGCTACCTAAAATAAGAACAGCATGAACAAGCAGTACTCTTTGATAGAAAGAAAGCTTTGTTATTTTTCCACATAAGTTGACAGTTGTTTCATTTTTGACAGATTCCATGCTGTTTATGTATTTCAACGCTGTTACTTGCAGCATATTAAAATGTTTCCTGGAAAGTATCATGTGTGCATGTACTTCATCCTTTATGGCAGAGGCTTATTTGATATTCATATTGATACATATGGTTCTTCACAGCTGAGAGACTGAAGGGACAGGAGAGTCCAAGAATCACAAAAAATGAGGTCTTTTCATGATCTGTAACAAAGGTGACTATATGTACCCTGATGCACTCTGTAATGCAATCCCTTGTGCAGTAATGAAAAGGAATTTCAAAGGGGCTCAGTTGTTTGTCCTGAATCATGCTATTCTTTTCCTCTGCCGAGGATCACCCTTTTCCTTTGCATTGATTCAATAAAACATTTTAAGAGTAACTAATAAGAAACATGCTTATATTAAGAGATCAGCAGGAGTTTTGAATGTTAAAGTATAGAAGATTTTTGTAAACCACAAACATGGTAATACAATCATGTATAGCAATTCTTCTACATAAATCTTAGTCCAAACAGTTGAGCTATTCATAGTGTATTGAGTTTATATTATTAATCTTTCAGGCAGTAATGGAGACAGTTGAAACTTCAGAGGTAACTATGGCCAAATATAACTCATTTAATGAAAAGAGAAAGGGAGTAAAAAATTCTTTAGGCTACCAGTGAAACTTAGTAACAAACTGCAATGGGAAATCAGCAATGACAACCAATCCTGAATGAAATATTCATGAGCTTTAGGAACCAAAAACTGGTCCTAAGGTCATCTGGCATCTTAAAAAGTAAGGGAGAGAAATAGCTAGAATTCAACATACATAAAGAAGGATCTATAGCATAGTAGCAAATTAACATTCAGTATTGGTGGGATCCAAGGCCAAGTTCCCTCTGTAGCTAATAAAAAGAATCACATTCCTGTAAAAGTTGTCTTAGAGTGAGAATAAAGTAGCTCCATTCTTCATGGGCAAGAGTGAAAGGGTAAAAAGTCTTACTCAACAAAAGTTCATCTTTATGAATACCTTGCAAGACTACTATCTTACCCTAAAAACTTATTTTTGTTCTCAGCATTTATGCTGTGGCTAAATTTCTGTATAACACTGAAATCCATTTGTTGTAACTTCTGTTAATCCTCTGAGTATCCTTATTAACCTTTAAGCAAAGTCTGTCTGCATTCTTGGGTAGAGTGTCTGGCCCAATGATTCCTTCCTTGTCTTAGTCCTTATTGAAACCACAAAGGAGTGCTGAAGTAATAGTAAATAAAACAGCAAAAGTATCATCAGTGTGTTTTTAATTACAGCTACCACTTAAATCTTTGACTGGTTCATGACAGCCAAATTCAGAATGAACAGGGATCTACAACAGTTAGAGGCATTTCTGCAGAAAATTATTTTTTGTTATAACTAAACAAGCTGTCCCTTAACTTCAGCTGGTATTTTTGTGCCTAAACAGGACAAAGCTTCCCAAAGTGGCTTAGTCTTTGTCCTTCTCTTCATTTTTCAAGGGTTGCTTACATCATCTCTGTTTCCTTCACATTAGCAATGTAGCCTCCATAAATGCATACCAAATAGCAGAGCAGGACAGAGAAAAAGGACACTAAAATAGGTCTCTATGATAATTCAGTTCTTACACTAGCTGCCTGGACAACTGTTGCTTAAGTTATGAATCTTTGCTTTTATTGTTACATTTTTCATTCAATCTGTGAGTGGCTAAAAAAGATAAGATTGAGACTTAAAAGATAAACAAGTGTGTGACACACTGGAACAACACCACTTGCTCAATTAGTTTATAGTTCCACTGTGGCCTCTATCTAAACTACATCATGATATGGATCAGTACTCACTCACATCTGCAGTGAATAACTCCTAGAAAAGGCTTGCCCACCTATTTTCTGGACTAAAGGCAATATCACAGTTGTTGTATATTACAGATGTCAGCATTGGGAAAGGAATTACCACAGATGGATATCATTTGAGCTTCTGAATTCCACTGTGAAAATAAATCATGTTCATTGTCTTCACAATATAGAATTAGGCCTGCCAAGGTGCTATTGTGATGCACATCCCTGAAGCATGATGCACATTTTGGTATTGTTTTGTGCTATGGGCAGTCTGCCTGATTGTTAAAAATCAGAGAGGGAGCCAGAAATACTGTACCACACCCTAAAGTCAAGACAAAACCACCACAAACATGGTCCAGAAGACCTTTAGTTAATGTCTTCCCTTTCGTCCCACACCAAAATTAAACCCACCTTTCCCACCAGGCAAACCTCCAGAATTTGTATTGCAGAAATTATTTCTATATGCATTTCCTTGACTTTGTGGCTTAAATAATTGTGATTGATCAACTCAGTTCTGTGTCTCAATGCCTCAGCTGTAAAATAGAGATACCAACATCTCTCTGAATCACAGAGCAGATGTTAAGATGACTGGTTATAGCTTAGATCAACTATCAGTACCTGAAGGGAGGCTACAAAAAGATGGGGAGACACTTTTTGCAAGGACGTGCAGTGGTAGGATAAGGGTCAATGGCTTCAAACTGAGAGTTGGTTTAGCTCAGATAGTAGGAAAAAATGTTTCCTTTGAGGGTGATGAGGCCCTGGAACAGGTTGCCCAGGGAAGTTGTGGACACCCCAACCCTGGAAGTGTCCAAGGCCAGGTTGGAGGGGGCTGTGCTTGAGCTGGTCTAGTGGAAGGTGTCCCTGCCCGTGGCAGGGGGGTCGGAGCTTTAAGGTCCCTTCCAACCTAAACCATTCTGTGATTCCATGATTCTGTGAGTCTATGATCAGATGTAAAAATGACAGAGAATATTGCAAACCAACCACATGTCAGAAGGAAGTCTCAGATCCAAACAGCCCTACCTTAAATCCCTACTCTCCAAATGTGTGGCATGTGTAACAGTTTTGTTCAATGAGAAAAATAAAATGTGAAATCAAATTACTAACATTTGAACTGACTTTCTCCATAGACATTATATCTCTCATCCTTTGGCTGTGCTGTTTAATATGTCCATATGCATTGGCCATTTCCCAAGGATTTGGAAAGAATCTGTTGTAATGCTCAGCTAAACATTGGCGTTTAAGCAAACTGAAAACTTATTTCTTCCAAAAATAAAGAAGCTAATAAAAACATGAGGTAAATCAAATACCCCAAAATATGCTGGACAGCTAAAGAAGTGTGTTGGTTTGTGAATATCAAGGTAAAATATTAAGTTACAGGTTACTCAGTCTTACCCTCTCCCGCCTATATGGTATGCAAATAGTCCTTAGAAACAATGTGTACCAGCATATTTTTAGCTTTCCAAGTCAAGCTTCTCCACTTCAGTTTGTTTGAAATCCAGACTCTGAGGCCCTTTTCCTTTGTTTTTCCACTGTACAAGACAAGAGAAACTGGGTCCCAGACCATAAAAATTTCAAGCAGCAAAAAAGATGGCAATGACAGAACCCAGACAATACCCATGTCCAACAATTATTTTTCTAGTCCAACAGGAAAAGTGAAGAGTAAGGTTCTTGGCCAGAAGTATGAAGTTTGACCTACATGGGATTTTCCCCCTTGCTTTTCTGTCTTCATCTGAATCATGGAGGGATATTCCAGCATTTCCAAATCAAGACTGAGTTCTTAGATTGTTATCTGAGTTATTTAAGATGTTTTGAGTAGACATCAGGGTTTTGCTCTTGATTTACACAACCTCTAATAAAATGAGTTTCAAATGGTGTCTGTGCTACTCGGAGCTACTACAGTTACAAAGAAATTAAGCAAATAACAATACCACATGGGTAAGTGAGACCTAGAATTTGGCAACCCATTAAAGAGGTGCAAGCAAAGATCATTTAAAGACAGTGAGAGCATAGCTATTAAGTGGGGTGCCATGAAGATACCATTCATAATGTTAAGCATTCATAATGTTATACCATTCATAATTTGCTACACTTACAGAAGGAAACCCAAACCATTCTTTCCAACAGTATGTTCCTTACTTACCAGAGATTACACAATACGGTGCTGTTTAGAGATACTATACTGTTGAAAATGAGCATACGTTTTGTCATAAGTAAATATAAAATAATAAACCTAAATCTCTGGTATGAACTCACAACCCTGAAAATGTAGATGTAACTTCCAGATCTAAAAGCTGAACAAAGATACATCACAAACAAATTATCTGCAGGTCTGTCAAATCAATTTACAACTCAGCAATACTCAGTATTACAGCTGTTTCTCTCCTTCTGAAGTATTAATCTTGTAGACATTAAATTACTCTTAACAAAATATTTTCTTGTGCCCTGTAGCTTTTGACAGATTTGTGTTATCTCCTGTGTAAAAAATTTAAAGTCCACTGGAAAGGCCAACTTCAATATTAAACATAGCAATTACTCTTTTCCAAAATTCTTGAAGTTGAGCAGAATGTGACTGTGTTTCCCTCTCCAGCTTCATAAGTTGAAATCAAAAAACTTTTTAAAAATTTGGATTACCATCCTAATAATTGAATTTATTATCCCCTGGGACCTTGAAGATGTTTTCAATTACATGGTCTGACACTGCATTCCAACAGTCACTGATGATGTTCTTTTTATCTCTATCTCCTTCCAAATTTGTGTTCAGATGTTTTGTTATCAAAAATATCCCAACAGCAACCAAGACTTCATTAATATTTTAGATGAAAGAATCCTTGTTCCAGATGTCAAATGCTACAGAGTCTGGAGTCACATACCTTTTAAATACTAGATCTCACAAGCACACATGCAAAGGCTCTCCAGAACTGACCTACATGAAAACCAGTTGTGAGTTGTTTGCTCCAGTAGTGTGAGATGAGCTCTGGGATGAATTGCCTTTGATACAACAACATCTGACATCTCTATGTGGGATACAACATCTTGTATGATTTCCCAAAATCCTGGCTTGCTGCAAACCTTATGTTCTCAGACTTCTGAGATGGAGGGTCCCTTCTGACTATTCTGAGGTTTCAGTTCAAAAATAATCCTACAGTCTGTTATGTGTTAAGACATGACATACGACACATTGCCTTACTGGAGGCTCACTGTCCAGCTTGTACTCACTACAGTTTCCCAAACAGAGCTGGGAAAGGACAGTGAGTTTGTAACACACACAAGAACTGCAGCTCCTGCCTTCCATAATGGAGGGAAAAAGGAGCAGAGAAACATGGATCATTTCAGTATCAAATGTTTTGCCACCATGTCTGCCAGTTGCTTTTTGTGTGGTAAGGAATCATCTCCACTGACTGTGAAACCAGTGAAAATAGTCAATTTGCCTTCAGCTTGTCTTCATGAGCTAGAAACACACATGCAGATACTCTTCATTTTGCCCTGTAACTAGACATGAACTGAGAGTACAATATTGTAATGACTGCATCTCCATGATCCATGCACTATTAGATTCTGAAAAGTACTGTAAGAAAATGACAGTGGGATTCACATTCTCTTCTCTTGGGCACAAAGCTTGCTCAGGCATTCTTCTTGCCTTGCTGAGAAGCAGAGAGCTTAAAACAAGAATCTTCATGGCTTTAACTTGTGAGCATTTGAAACAAGGCCAGCACAGTTCTTCAGAAGCCATTATTTAAAAATAGTCTGTGGGAAAGCCCCAAATAAAATAAATATTTTTTATTTGTAATATCTGTTGTTTGGAACAGAGAGGATAGCAGCTGGTACAGAAAGTGCCTCAGAGGCACTGACTTACAGATTATATCCTAATAACACAGTTTTGAAATCTATGTTCCTTTGGGTTGGAAAACAAATAGGTAGGGCAACAATATTTACTTAGGATCAGTTTCTGTCTTTCTAACTCACATCTACTAATACCTTCATATTTCCTCTGGAGCAAAGGTTTACAGGCTGCATCAGTTGCTTCACTGCTCTTGCCACAAATGAGGCACGAGTTTCTCACTGTACCCCTGCTAGGCAGGTTGGCTAGTCCAGCTGGGATCACACTAATAGACCTTTTTCTTGCAGGCTTTGAGAAGAATAGTGCTGCTGCCTCAGAACCAGTTCTGTGCAGTCTGCCTGTTGGCAGGGGCACAAAGGGGAGGGAAAGTTTTTGGCATACTTTTATTCCCAGCCCTTCCCTGCAGCCCACTTCTTTTTTTGGCAACTCAGTCCCACAGTTACATTAAAAATGTATGTCCCATGCTCTTTAGGCATTGCTAAACACATATTTAACATACAAAAGTTTTCAGCTGGTGTTTGGTACTAGGGGAGTAGGTTCTTTGTATTTTCATCTGGTCTTCCTTTCTAAAAGACACCATAAAATCTTCCCAATTAATTTACTGAGCTCTGGTAAGACACAGGAAAACAATTCCACAGCTGTTTCTGCATGGACATCACCAATGTTAATAAGGCAAATATTTTAAACTTTTAGGCAAACTGTAGCAGATATGACAATTTTACTCCTAAAGTCAATATTCAGAGTAGTAATGAACTCAGAACAAGATTACGTACATCACATTTAGGTAAATTAAATATTTTTGTCTTAAAGAGACTAATGAAGGGAGTTGGCTGGGCAGATGGATATAGGTAAAAAACAAAAAGAAGCGTAGGCTCTGGTGGACTTCATCAGCCAAATAATTCTTAAATAGATAGTATTCTCAAGTGTTGAGTCTGAGATAATTTACTCTAAAAGTCTGGAAACCTCTAGAGCCAAAAGGTTCAAAATGGCAGACTAACTATGCCACTCTTCATCTTTGATGCACCTGGCACTGGTGTGCTGCACATGAGGAGCTGGACTTAGATTTGCAGACTACTGTGGCTCAGCAGTGCTGTTTCTTTTTCCTGGAAAAATCACATGAAAATTAATCTTGAAGCCAGCAATCTCTCTGCTAACACACAGAACTCCAAAGCAGGACTTGCACATATGTAGTGGATTGTGAGATTATTAAAATAGAAAAAAGCAATTTGGCTTTGGAGAATCACTCATTTTTATGGCTCCATCTATATATTCTGACTTTGGATAGCCTGTGGATAACCTGTGTTTAAATGTTAATTTTCTCTACTAAGTTAATTCTACAATTTCTTTCAAACACTTAAAATAATTTTAGCTCCAGTGGAGTTGTCAGAGGAAATTATTTCACAACATATCTAGTGTTTGTTTGTTATCCATTGGGTTATTGTAGTTCAATGTTCAGTTCTATTTGTGGTGCAATATTTTACTGAAAACACATCCTTTTCCCATTCAACCTATTTTTATATATTTATGCCAAGTCTTGCAATCAATATAAAGATGTCATTTGGGGGAGAGGGGTAGGGTGAGGCAATGATGACTGTATTTTGTGAAGTGTTTTTTCGTTGCCCACAACTTTGAACCAATGGCTTATGAGCAATAAACTGCTTTTCTTTGAATTGGGTATGATATTTTGGTAAATCTGTATTTGTCTGTCGTCATAGCCCCTACTTGGAAGCCCCTAGAAGCAGGCATTATTGGTCTCACAACTAACAGGAAGAAGTAACTGCTTACAACCACCCAAACTAGACACCCCACTTGCCTATTTGTGCATTTAGACCCTGACTCTACTGGAAAATGGATGTCAATGACTACTTGATCTAATTGACTATGGTCAGGTATCTAGATTTTATATTAAGGAAATCTCTATTCTTGTTACTCCAACAGTATGTCAGCACTCTGTGTATGTTATTCTGGCTCCAAATGTCACAGGACTGTGTTTTCACCTGTGCTTTATGTGACCACTGGCTTCACGATTCTATCACATGAGATGTTAAAAACATGTGAACTCAGAAACTACCATATTGGTTCACCCCTCTGGTTAATCTCCATTATCTCCATTCAACAGCCAGGAAAGACAGTAAGAACAGCCTGTGAAAAGGCTGAGTGTTCTGCTCATAGGCATGTCGTTTCCATAAATCAATTAATTAAATACTTACATGTGTGAAAACAGACATTGTGCATTTACTAAAACTTTAGCAGCCTCTGCCAGGTCCAACCCTTGACAATTTTCATAATCCCTTCTAAAAAGAATATTTGAGGCCTATAGCAACCTCTAACAAAAATCATGTTTAATGTGAATATGCAGCTTAATTTGTATGAAGCCATTAATGGTAATTTTATTGGATATTCTTTAGTTCTGTAACTGTAAAGCATAATGAATTCACTTTCTCCTATTCATTCAAGACTTACAGACATTGATATTTTATACTCCTGCAGTTTTATTTTCTTTAACCCAAAGAAATCCTAATCTGTTTAACCCTAACTCTAATCCTTCTTGTCACCCTTCTTTGTATCTTTTACAGCTCCATTGTTTCTGCAGAAACAATGCTGAATATCCACAAGTTGCTCTGATCATAATATTTTATGAAATATTCGATAACCCTGAAAATCCTACCTTTTAGACATGAAGATGAATAAAATAAATAAAGGGTTAAATAAAGTTATTGTGTGTGGTTCAGTCTCAGTTAAACTCTGCCTTCATTTCTAGTTCTCTCAAAGTTCCGTAAATCACACCTTTGTTATAAATAGCTCCTCAAATAGGACTTTCTGTGGGCCATTACCATGATAATTTCTTCACAGAAACGTGTATGTGGCTGATCTTATTCACCTTTCACCATTTGCCAATGTTCCGTTGAACAGGGCAAGAGAAAAACAAGATTAAATAATTTCAAATTAAATTTAATTCATAGGTAAGGTTAACACCTCTAGAAAATCGGTGAGAAAAGGGTGCATGATCAGTCTATACATCATGATAGAAAAGGTTTTATCCTTACATGTAGAATTTTACTTTCAGTCTAACCAGGTTATTCTTGATGTCTGTCTTTTTTCACTTTGTTTCAAGAAATGCATGAGACGTGGGATGCTTTTGAATAATTGCTTTGAGAGTAATTTACAACCCAGCTTAAGGCCTGGCTGTAGAAGCCTCACACCCACGCTTTCCCAAGATTTCTGTAAGGAATCCATCAATGTGATTTCAAGCAGTAATTCAGTGGTAAAATGTTGCTCCCAACTCATCACATCTTTTCACCCAGTTGTAGTCTTTAGGGAATGTCTAGGGTTTGAAGACACGATTTTCACCTGTGTTCCTCAGATAATTCAGACCAAGGCAAGATCATATGCTTATTTCTTCTTCTGAAAGCAGAAATCCAGAAAGATCTTCTGGATCAAGCTGAGTAGGCATACATAGGCTTAACGCCCTAAAGGATTCATAAAGTTTTGATTAGGTTAATGACAAAGGATTTGATACTTTAGATCACCAACTTGTGTATTTCTGAAAATTTGTAGAGTTTTGAGGACAATAATTTTGATGTCATGGGCCAGAAAAGACAGATATGCAGGAATGACATTACTGCATGGGTAAAGGTTTTGAGTGTTGGGGTTTGGGGGGTTTTCTTTTTGGTCTTTTTTCCTAAACCTGAGCTCTGTCACTGAAAGGAGGTACACCTAGAAAATGCGTATTTTAGAACAGAGACTCCAATATGTAATCCAAGATTATAACACCTTGATAACACCTTCAGAGTGTTACCAATTTTCATATTAATGAAATATGTCAGAGAGGAAATCTATGAAAGATTTTTGTGTTTTCTTCTTCTAGGAACAATGAGACAATTATGTAACCCTTGCTTTTCTTAGTTTACCAAATTGTAAGGTAGGCTAAGCCTCAAAAACAGGCTAATGGACTGGGGTTTTTCCTCAGTTGGAAGCTACAGCTTCCTTTCTCCTCTTTTAACATGTGTTTTGGGGTACACATTTTTGTGAGTTTTCTTCAAAAGACAATGCTTACAGAACGTGGAGGTTTTGGTAATAATAATAGTAGTGCCTTGAATACATGTAGAGAATCTGAAATCTTAACTCTCTCACAAGAAACTAATTTTTGTCTTACACAGAAGATAGAATCTACCACCTTTAACCCTGTTGCTGATCTTTTCCCTTTACTGTGATTGAGTAAAATTAAATACTATTATTTTCTTAACTTGTTTTGAGCTTTTTTTTTTGTATGTCTTTTTGGTTTTGGGGTTTTTTTATTATTTTTGGTAATATTTCATGTCTTAGGAAAATATATAGAAGAAGTAGAGATTGCAAACAACTTGGGCAGGAATTTCCCCAATAGAAAGCAAATGTGTCACTAACTTCTCAATACAACATAAATTCAAAAGACATGGAGTCAATAATGCTGTTTCTCAGGTCTGCTATGAAGTAAAGGTGTTAACTGTGGTGGACACAAAAATATGGGGAGTACAGGGGGTCACAAGTAGTGAATGATTACTGTAAGTGCTGCTTTTAGAGAGAGACATTTCCTGTGGATCAGAGGTTTAAGAGAGGTCCTGGCTGTACTTGGGTCAATAAGATTTGTTCCAGTCTGCACTGGGAGTCCCCAGCTGTTAAAGCAGTTTGCAGAAGGACAGGGAAACAGCAACTCGAGCTTCTGCAGAATTTGGGTTTGGTTAGTGTTTTATGTCACATGGGTCATCTTAAAAATTGCAAAAGCAAATCCATCTTAGAGCAAAGAGACAGCATTTCCTCCTTTCCTGGCACTGGCCTTTATGTGAATGTAATGCTGAAGGGGCACTGCTTGAAATAATAAGGGTGGATGGTTTCCTGGTAGGAATCTCTAAATTTGATGCTTCAAGTGGTTTCGTAATGTTTCTTAATGGAGGTATTAAATGCTAGTTCTAAATGCTGTGATAGTTCTAAAACTATCACAGGCTTACAGGGAGCTTGGAAATCCCTTCTTGGGAGATCAGAACACTGAAGTGAACACAGCTATGCTGGGTCAGCCCCAGATACTGTGTCACAGTTACAGAAAGAAACAAGAAAACAGGCTATAGGAGTTTTGCTGAGGCTGCTGACTATGGGAAAACAGGAGGCCTCTGAATAAACTATATGTTCATTACTTTCTTTAAACCAGTAATGTTTGGAATCTAATACATCCAAATGGTTTGTTTCCAAAAATTTATTGATTTTGCATGTGGGACACAAGTGCAGGCACTTGAAAAACTGAAAAGTGCTACCACACACCCCCCAATTTATTTTTTTTTTAATCCTGTTCCTTGTTAATCCATAAAAGGGTATTCTACAAAGCACCATCTGACTTCAACTCTTCTATCCATTAAGTGGATTGATGCCCAGACTAGTCTACATCTATTTCTGGAAAGTACATCAAGCATTAGACAAAAGTAAAAGAAATGTGATGGGGCAGGGGAGAGAAAGTGTGGAAGACTGGCTGAAAATCAGTGAGAAATATGACAAACTGAAAGCTAGATCCTTTGGCTGGCCACCAAGAGCTCCTTTGGAGTGCTGTTTGAAGACTGAACAAAATCCTGAGTTATTTTCCACTGATCTACTACACTTGATATTCTATGAAATGTATATTTTCTTTCACCTCAGTTTGCAGTGGAGATTTACAGCTGAAAATAACTGGTTTCTGCTTTAGTAAAACCTAGAATGGTTGCCACATGGTTTCAGTTGAAATTTTCTCCCTAGTTCCTATGTCTGTGCTTACAGTGAATTTTTCTAATTTACTGTAAACATAATGCCAGGTTATGTTAATAATAATGTTGGTTAGGGAGCCGAGATTGCAAGTGATGACCTTTGAACTTACAGATTTTATTAAGTGATTTAAAATACTTTGTATAGTATATTATAACAGTGTTGGATTTACAGGAGTCCAGTACAAACATGATGATGCATAATAGCATTTCATTTTTCACTCTTTTTATTTCATGAAAAAACTAACTATTCACTTTGAATATCAGTTACTTGAATGAACACAAATTCCTCTACCAGTGAAAAGATACAGCTGTTAGGCTTCCCTATGCTTCAGCTTTTTTTTTATGTTTCAACCCTTAACTACAAATAAAAGCATGCTCCAGATTCCCATTATATTTGTGTCTTGATATAAAAATTTGTGCAAGCCTAATGTGTTTTGCAATTTGAGAAATCAAACAGGATCAAACCTACCCAAGTCATTCAACTTGGCTACTGAGCAGCTAGGTTGTGATTACATTTTGGCTATAAAGGAGCAATTGCTGATGTCACCAGGTTGGCATCAGATTGCCAGACATTGTAGCTGTCCTGATCTGAAAATCAATTGATCAAATAAAACCAACTATTTCCATTTTTTCCATAGTAATAAGCCACTAGACTTAGAAAAACCACAATAATCCATGGCCAGATATCTACATTGTGGTTTTGGTGACTGTATTACTATATTTCAAATATGTTTGGGGTTTAGATTAACTGCTGCTGATTGCCTAGACCAGTGCTTATTTTCTAGTAGGTCAAATCTGCTGCTGGAGTCCAACACACTGCTGGAAAGTACCTTAAATAATGCAGCTGACATCAGTGTTTCAACAAATCCTCATAGTCAATGTACAGTAAGATTACAACTGCCATGGAAATGTATGGCTCAACTATAGATTTTTTTTCTTTACTTTTTTGTTTGTTTTGTTTGTTTTGGATTCAAAAATTCAGCCTCCAAGCATATTATTTTCCTTCTCCTTAACTGACCTGCCAATAAGTAGCTTGGCAGTTTGCTGAGGCCAAAAAATCTGAGTGCATCTTGGTAGTTTATGAGTCTTGTACCAACGATAACATTTCTTCTTCTGACCAGCAAATGCTGACAGTTGATACTGAAAGAAGTATCAAATACCTGTTTGCATGCTGATTTTCCACTGTTCTTGCCCCTGCTCAGCAATGGGGGGTTGACACTGCAGCACTG
The DNA here is from genome assembly GCA_024500445.1 of Entomyzon cyanotis. Classification (NCBI taxonomy): domain Eukaryota; kingdom Metazoa; phylum Chordata; class Aves; order Passeriformes; family Meliphagidae; genus Entomyzon; species Entomyzon cyanotis. The sequence continues at coordinate 16,011,889 of JAKEPQ010001005.1, forward strand.
AGAGGCCTTTTAAGCTGAAAAGCTGCTATTTAAAAAACACCTTTAATTTCCTTTTTCCTTAATGGGGTGAAATTACCTACTTTTTTCTTGAATAAAAGGATGCATGGATGGTACTGCTCTAGGTAAGTGAACAATAAACTGTCTATGAATTGTACAACCATTACATTTAATTTTGGATAAGTAAACATCCTGTAAGGGAAATTACAATAGTATTTTATATTGGAAAGACTGTAAGGAAGCAGTCAGCATTTAGGGGTTTCCATATAAACTACCACAGCAGTATGTAGATACCAAACATGTAAATACTTTTCCAAAGTAAATTAATTTTCTTCTAAAGCCCTTGACCAATTTTATTCTCTTCTTTGAGTAAGATCTTGTAGACAATGTTACAATGTCTAAAACTTGATATTTGTATGAATGGATGGTCTGATAGAATTTTGATTTGATTATTGGTGTATTCATTTACTGTCTTGACTGGAGCTGAGTTAATAAACCAACAATGTTTTGAATAAATCAACCTTAATTTGTTATACACTCTGCATGTCCTAAGACTATGAGAAATAAAAGTATTTTTTCATATTTACAGTAGGCTACAGCCTTGAAATAACATTAATTGGCACTATTCCTTACTTTGAGTTTTTGATCCTTTGAACAATTAGTTTCATAGGGAACTGGAGGTTTTATTTTCATGTTTAGATATAGATAGATAGATAGATAAATAGATAAATAGATAGATAGATAGATAGACAGATAGATAGATAGATAGATATACACACCAATTTGCATATTTCCATGTAAGCAATTACTAGCCTATGTTGTGGTCAAAGGCCTTTTCTTTGGATATCTATAACAAATGGAAGTCTCATGTAATAATCCACAAATATCAAAGAAGATTCTGCTAAAAGCCAAAGCCCCAAGCAGTTCAGCCCCAGGAGAATGCTGTGCATTTTTGTGGAATCAGGCTTGCGTATACAAGATGGGAGTTGTTAGAACTTTTTCTTCCCTTTTTTCTTTTTAAATAGTTTTGGTTGGTTGGTTGGTTGGTTGGTTGGTTTTTTGCAAAGCCAGTAATAAAAAATTGTTCTGAAACACTTTCAGCTCCACAAAAGATCAGAAAAAGTTGTAACAGCTGCTGGAATTCATTCGCAGAAATGCTTGTCATTCAGTCAGAAATCTTGGTTAATAGGAATCCTGAATTTGCTGTTGACACTGTTCCTTTCTCATGTCTCCTCTTCCTTTCTACATTCTCATTCCCTTTTCATTGATTTCCTTGATTTTGTTCAGAGTTTGCTCTGGTCCTGCTGCCTACCCAAGTGTTTTATTCACTACTTGTCAGTACAGCTTCTTGCTGCATAAAGTACAGAGAGAAACATGCTGAAAGGCCACTCAGTTTTCACTCTATAGCCCATATTGCATCAGGTATTTTAACTTTAAATTCCTTCTTCTCTCCATCCCCTCTCTACTCCTGTATTGCTCTTGGGAGAGATGGGTAACAAATCCAATTACTTTCCCCAAATGAAGTTTGTTTTGTCCATGAATGTAATTCCTGAGTGATCTTTCCCTGTTCTTATCTCAACCCATTAACTTTTCTTTTTTTTTTCCTCTCCCCTGTCCATCTGAGGAGAGGAGTGACAGAGTGTATTTGGTGGGCACCCAGCAGCCAGAAAGGGTCAACCCACCTCAAATCCTCTTCTGTCTGTGACTCTGAATTTGAATCAATCTAGCTGTCCCCCTTTTTGCTGCAGGCCAATTCCCCAGATTTTCCCCCTTCCAGAGGAGTGCATATGTTTGTGTATTTGTGTGAGTGTAACACACATGTTTCTGAATCTCTCTTCTTTATTGCTTTTGAGTTTAATGTCCTAGGTCTTTGCTCTAATGACATGTATGCTAACATCCTTCATACTTACCAAAATGTTTCATGATAATCTGCTCTTCCACATTTTTCCTCTTAACTGTCCTCACTTGCTTTCAACAAGTGATAGTACAAGACATTTCCAAAATGTAGAGTTTTGTGTGATGTCACTGGTTTAGACTTCAGATTTCTAGTTTTGTGTGAGCTGGGGATAATGATATTTCAGATTCCTCTTTTTTTGACAGGAGCTGTCAAGAAAAAAAAGCTTACCAACAGGAAAACTATTTCAATCTTGTGCCAGAGTGCCAGCAGTATGCCCAAACATTTCCATAACAGACAGTCCCTGATCAAAGTTCAAGGTTGTGTAACACAAACTAAAAGTTGGGCTGCTTCAATTATTTCAAGGGTGTGAGACAAAAAAGCAGGTAAGGCTTCTTGCTCTGGCTCTGGGTGCATGAGATTAAATGTCAGTGGTTAAGTAATCATTTAGGGTGGTGCATCAAGAGTGGTTGGATATGAAGGTTCCCCATGCCACTCACCTCTCTGCCCTTGGCTGAAGATTACACTAACTCTGCACAACACCTCAGCTCAGGCAGTATTTTTTCATTTCAGAGGTATTACCAGAGCAAGCATTATGTGTTTGCACAGGAAGAAATATCTCCCCTTATAGAGTGAATTTAAGGTACAGGGATGTGAGTTATACAGTAACTGTGGGCACCATTTTCTTTTCTCCTTCTCATTACAAGCTCTTAGCTGTTTGTTAGAATACTTTATCACAGAGGAGCAGAATGTATTTGTAAAGTTTGTCCAACAGTGTGTTATTCTCATTGCAACATAGCTGTTCCACAGCCTGGGCTGATCAATAACACTGCACCAAAAGTCTAAGACCTGGTTGGGAATACTTGTTCAGGGAAAGTACTGCTGAGTACATGGGATGCTTCACCCTTCATGCCTGCGATGGGGGAGGGTCTTTTTCCATAAATTTTCTCCCAACATGCCTTCATGTTGCCTTCATTGAAAATCTCACCAGAAATATTACTTTTCCCAGGACAATTTTCCTGGAGATGTGTCACAAAAGAAAATATGGTTAAGAGTTCTGTTGAAATGTTTTATTCCCTTCAGTACTTTACAGACCTTATTCAACCGTAGTTTAACTCCAAGACTTTCATTTGTTAAGTTTTAATTGCAACAATTTTGTGCACATAAATGTTTTACTAATCCCTCTCGCCCCTGAATGTAAGGTGATCTCTTCTAAATATGCTGCTCTAGATATGTTATGTTTTAGAGAACATACCTCCCGAAATCATTTCCCAAAAAGAATTAAAATTTCTTTATTGTTAGAAGGTGCATATGGGATCTCTCAGAGTTTATTGAGCTGGGTCAGGTCATGTCTTGTGCCCATTGCATATGTCTGCAGCAGCAAAACCCCTTCCCAGGTAGCAATCAGAACCTCATAAATTTGTCTCAGCCTCCAGCTGTCTGATCTGATTCTTGTCTTATTCATCCAAGACAGGAACAATAAGGCTGAAGAAATCCAGCCAGCAATGCAAGTATAAAGTCCATTTCTGGCTAAACTCTAACTTAGGCTTTCAAATGGCATCCAGTCCCAAATTTAAGACTAAAATCTGTTTCAAAGTTGTAACGTTTAGTATTTCTTTCACTTTCAACCAGTGCTTGGCATATCTGGTACCCTTGATATGTCTGAATTTTTGCATGCTGGTGGGGGCTCTGGTTTATCTTCTTTGGTTTGTGTAATGTAGAAGTTATGTGAGGCAGACAAGTGGAAGTTATATCCTATTCAGTGGCTCACTAACTCACCTTGATACATGTGTAATAGATATTATATCTTATATTCATACTATAACTATTTCGTAACAAAGTTTGAGCAGATCGGTTTCAATTTCTTGACGTTTAACCACTGAATCTTTCTCCCACATCTAAACTAAGAAACATATCTGTTAAACCTAGAAATTGGTTGGTGGCATTCCTGAACCGCTGAGTTGCTCAAAGTTTATCAAAAGAAACTTTCCTCCTGTGACAGCCATGGGAAATGTCTCAGGGATTGGAAATGATCAGAGAAGGATCAGTAACAGATTGATGAGCTCTGCCCGACAGTGAGATCATTTGACACCTTCCTTTTTCCCACGCAGCTCTGAAAGACATAGAAGTGGGGATTGTGGTCAGCAAGAAAAGAGAAAACAGAAACAGCACTGCCTAACACCATTTGAAAAAACGTGAACTCTGTCCCCTTTACAAGATGAATGGTTTAAAGTTCAAGAGAGTCAATATACTAAATCATATCCTTACTCTCTCCTTAATGCCAGCTCTTAGAGAACAGCTGGCCTTAAATTTCTTGTCATTACTTCAGAGAAGTGGAAGAAAAGAAATATATATCAGATGAAGGGTAAGAGGACTTTACCACTCATTTATCAGGGTTCTCCTATGTGCCAGGGAAGCTGCTATTTATCTTTTTCATGTCTTTTCTTGATCACAGTCCTGACAGTCTAGCTTCCTGCTTCTCTTTCTCACTTAATCTGGTGTTCATATTTCAGAAAATATTAGAGTTCCCAAAAATGAAGGCCAAGCTTACGTTTGTCCATGCTACCGAGTCAGTTTCCCCACGTATTATTAGAAGATTCAAGCTTATGATAAAAGATATCAGGGGAATTCAAACTGGCTGAGTCAATATTTACACCATCCAGGTAGAAATCCACAGATCTCCCAAGTGTTAGCCTTAACTCAGTACAATTTTTTCAGGCAGTCTATTCAGCTCAGTCTTTAGAATATTCCTGTCTTTCCTGGTATACACTGATGGCAGAGCTTTTCAGAGCCCATCTCTTTTTATGTCCCTCTTGATATCTAGCAACTAGGTCACCCACAGATCTAGTGCTTAACAGCTTCCTGACCTAATCCTAATGCCACAGGGACATCAGCAATTTATTCTTACATGTAAAAAATGTTCTACTCCTTGAAAAACTCACTGCAGTTTCAGCAGACTTAAATGTGGATGCTCATGGCACAGCCAGCTTCCAAAGACACCCTGGTAAAATTGGAAGTTCTATTATCAACAGTCCTTCTGGATGGATAAATAAGTCCCTTCCAGCCTCATTCAGCACAAAAATCCGAGCTTTGATCTTGGCTACATATTGAGTATATGTTCTTTACCTGTTCAAAGATCAGTATAGACCAATCAAGTATTTCTAGTCCGATGAAAAATCAAACAAAGGAGCTATATTTCAGCCACATCATTTTATACAGCCTAGTACTGATCTATCCTACATTACTATGGACCTGGTGTACTTTGCAATGCCCACAGAGCTTGGGAAATCTACAGGAGCCATCTTTGGACAGGGTTAATAAAACATTATCATGAGGAAAAACTAAGACATGAAATCTCCCTTTCTTTATGGCATTCACTATGGTCAGAGCCTTTCCTAGACAAAGGTAGCACCTACTTCATTATCTCTCCACACTACCAGCTGATGCTGACAGCATTCTGTACCCTGTTACACAAGCTCATGGGACCTGTAAGGCACTGGCAGCTCATCTCAGACAGCTGAATTCATCCACTGCTCCTCTTAAGCCCATTATAGCTTTCCTCACTGTTCAACATGACATAATGCATAGATTAACTTCTTTATCTACTAACCTGTCCTGTTTGATCCACTGATTCACAAGATTCACCCAAAATAGTGTGCAATGAATCCTTCTTTAAAGAAAATACCTTCCTTCTTCCAGTCATATATTTTTTGCAGAATATCTGGGTAATTGAAAATTGTCTCAGTGTTTACTAGCTATCCATCCCTCATTCCTTCCAGAAACTATCTCAACCAGAGCCATCAAGATCAGCAGTAAAATGAGAAGCCACTTAGGTGTACAAACTTTGTAATAGATTCATGGAATATTTCAGCACAGGATGTACCTGTTCTGGACTGAATCAATTCAACAGTGAATGAGAATACTGTTCAAGGAGCTTTTGCAGAGGCTAAACTACAGAGGGATTGAAGCTAAGGCAAAACCATTCAGGAATAAAAGAGGAGTCTGTGCAAGAGAAAGAGACTCATTTTGCAGCAGGGCACCCAGACTGGGGATAGAACTGAGACTGGCCAGACAAACAGACTGCAGCAAGACAAAAGTCTATGACTGAGTTGGATTGCTTGAGGATGGTGCAGCAGGTTTTAATGGCCAAAAATACCAGGAAAGTTTCAGAGTCTTCTGAAGCTGAACCTAGAACAGACCCCTGAACCCCAGTATGTCATATTTATGCAACCCAGTGCTTCCCTGCAAGAACTGATTGTTCATAGACCAATCAGCAGATAGGAAGGGAGAACACCTCCCCTCTAAATGAAACTGGCTGGGAAATTTCAGCTCCCAAACTATAACAGTTCTTTTTTGAGATGGTACAGGCTGTGCCTCCACAAAGGCTCATAAATATATCAATGATGGGTGGACTTTCATAGGTAGATTTAAAAACACATGCTTGACACAAGAGCCATCATTCCTCTAAATCTCAAGTCACTTCTTTTGAGCAAACAATGCTAGAACTTTTCTAAGAGAAGATAATCAAAACAATTTTAAAAGCTGAAAGCATTTGTAAACATAATTCATTGAAATTGCTGGCAATTTTTGACAGAAACTTTAAAAAAATAATTCCAGCTTGGAAAACTTCCACACAAATGGTCAAACTTTGGCAAAGTCATTATGAAACAGCCTCCAGCTCTTTATGAGAATGTGTCAGACAACCTTAATAGTATGCCTATCAGCTGGGCTATGATATGCATAGCTGTGTGCACATATGCTGATACAGCTAACTATTGAAGACATTCCTATTTATGAAAGGATTTACCCTTCCCACACAGATCTGAAGTGAATGCATGATGGTCTGTAGTGCTAGGAAAGTTTTTATTGGCAAGTACATTATATGATTGCTTTACCTACATGTGGCAAAACCACAACTGATTTAAAAACATCATGCCAACACAGACTCTAAGCCAGAAAATACCACTGTGTTTTTTGTCTCCATCACATACTTTAGAAATTGTTTAGACAGTTAAAGGGTTTTTGGGGTTTTTTTTTTTTATTTTTATAAATACTCTATTTTGTGTCTTTCCTTTTCATAACTTTTTTCAATGAAGGAAAGGTAACTTTGATCCTTAGTCACATGAATATCAAACAAAATGAGTACTTTTGTATGAAAAATAAAATTGGAGTCAGTAAAATCTGACTTGTTAGAGCCCAGAGCAAACACTGTGTGAACTCATCGTGGGATGCTGAAGTCTGTAGCTATGGTGATTCTTCAGCCTTCTAAATATTTAAAAACAAAGACTTCTCTCTGATGCACTGGCAAAGGAAAGTGAAAGGTTATATGTCTGAAGCAAGAAAACAAGAAAATCCTGTAGCTATGTAATCTGGCTACATCTTATGTGATCATAAAAACAAAATATCCTTGTATATTCTCATCTAGATAGTAGAAGAAAATAAATGGCTATGATTACATTGGTGAGGGAGTTATGCAACAACAGTCTTACTGCTCTGGACTCATTACTAATGAGAAGTTGCAGTGCAGTTTAGGCCCTATCATGTCGAACTGTCAAGACTTTTTTGACTTCTCTCTGAGAAAAAAAGAAATTCCTGAGTATAAGACTTCAACGTACATCTCACTCAAACTGATAAAGCAGTACTGGAGAAATGCACATAGGAGATCACAGGGGTGTACTGTTTTTTGCAATGGCAGATTACTAGATGCACAGGGAGGCAGAGATCTTTTTGGTTTCCATATATCTTCATAAATAACTAGATTAAAAAAAAAAAAAAGGAGAAACCAATTATTGTTTCAATGTCTGTTAGCTACAATGAAATTTTTCCATTTTAGGTACTGTATTTACATTTCCAGTGCAACTACCCCTGCCAAATGTTTAGATAAACATCTTAATTAGAGTAAAAACCTTCTGATAGTCAGAACATCCTGTCCATGACACTGAAATTACTTTCCTTTTTGTCTCTTGTACTGATTCCCAAGGTAATTCACAGAATCATAGAATGGCTGGGGTTGGAAGGGACCTTAAATATAATCTGGTTCCAACCCCCATGCTCCGGGCAGGTACACATTCCATTAGACCATGTTTCCCAAAGGCCCATCTCACCTAATCTTAGAAACTTCCACAGATGGGGCATCTACATCTTCTTAGGACAACCTGTTCCTGTGCCTCACCACTCTCACAAGAAAGCATTTCTTCTGAATATCTAATCTAAACCTACCCTTTTCAGTTTAAAGCCACTGCCCTATCACTGCAGGCCCTTGTAAAAGGTCCCTCTCTGGTTCTCATGTAGCCCCCTTTAGGTGCTGAAAGGCTGCTAGAAGGTGTCCTCAGAGCCTTCTCCTCCCCAGGCTGAACAACGCAACTCTCCCAGCCTGTCTTCTCAGGAGACCTGTTCCAGTCCTCTTATCAACTCAGTGGCCCTCCTCTGGACTCACTTCAACAGGTCAATGTCCTTCCTCAGCTGGGGAGCCTAGAGCTGGATGCAGCACTCCAGCTGAGATCTCACGAGGGCACAGTAAAGGAGCAGAATCCCCTCCCTTGACCTGCTGGCCACTCTGCTTTTCATGCAGGATTGCATTGGCTGTTCTGGGCTGCAAATTCACATTGCCAGCTCATGCTGAGCTTCTCATCCACCAATACCAAGTCCTTCTCCTCAGGGCTGCTCTCAATCCATTCTCCACAGCCTGTACTTGTGCTTGGGATTGCTCTGACCCATGTGCCTGGCCTTGTACTTGGCCTTGTTGAACTTCATGAGATTCACACAAGTCCACCTCTTAAGCCTGCCAAGGTCCCTTTAGATGGCATCTCTTCCTCCAGCACACTGACTGCGCCACACAGCTTGGCAAAATTCCCAAGGCTGTATTCAATCCCCCATCCATATCACCAACCAAGATATTAAATAGCAGTGGTTCCAATACCAACACCTGAGGAACATCACTCACCACTGGTCTCTTCTTGGAAACACAGCTGTTGACCTCAGCTCTTTGAATGAGGGTCTTCCTTTTTTCCCTTTCTAAAAATGGGAGTTCTATTCCCCCTCTTCAAGTCAGTGGGAACTTCACTGCCACAACTTCTCAGCTCTGATGGACAGTGGCTTAGGCACTTCATCCACAAGTTCCCCCAAGACCAGTGAGGGCACTCATCAGGTCCCATGGATTTGTGGACCTTCAGAATCCTTTTAGGGTCTTGAACTTAATCTTCTCTTATGGTGGGCTGTTCATTTGCCCTGTCCCCTCCTTTTCCTTCTGCAGCTGTGGCTGAACTAGTTGATGGCGAGGACTGAGATAAAATAGCTATAGAGTACCTTAGCCTTCTCCACGTCCTGGGTAACCAGGTTTCCCATTTTTTCTTGAAGGGGGCTCACATTTTCCCTTGTCTTCCTTTTGTCGCTGACCTACTTATAGAAACTTTTCTTGTTGTTCACACTTCAATGCCCTTCTTGATGTTTTAATTTTTTCTCTACATGTTCATTGCAGGCTTTTAAATACAGCTGTATACTAAAAAACTTGGTCTTCATTGTCCAGTTCTGCTCAATTGAAGCTGTTCTTGGAAAAATAGTTTTCTTCCAAGATATTTTCTGTGTTCTATGATGCTTTAATTTATTTTTTATCTACTTTATTTATTATTGTGATTTGTTTTCTTGAGCATTGCCTTGAGCACCTTGGAGGGGGTGGAAGTTGGTGGCTATGTAAATAAACTTAGTATTATTCCAGATGTCTGTTTCATTCGAGGTCCAAATGCTGTTCACAATTAGATGAGGGAAATCCTGCTGTCTTCAGTGTGATTGCCACAGAAAAAGAAAGCAGGTACTGGCCCTGAGTCTCTTTTTTAGTAATTTTTTGTTTATCTCACATCTTTACCATTTTTAATATGACAGCCCTTTAATTTGTAAACAGGCTACTAAATTTTACTTCAGTAAAGCAATTATTTATCTCATCTCAAGACTCCATTTTACCTCTGCAGAGATGTCCTGTTAATCCTTTTCATTGTAGACATTTAGCATACTTAAGTTCCTACATCAGGTACTCAAACTCTATATTCTGTACCGAGAGAGGAAAAAGACACTCCAAATATAAAGAACAGGTAGCAAAAATATACAGAGAATTCTAGAGTGGCTGAAGCAACCTAGAAGTCTTACTGAGGCCCATCTTGTAAAATTCTTCACAAGTTAAATCTCCAGCAGTTATTCAGTCCTTTCACACGGTATCTGTATAAAAGTTTTATTATTTAGCTTATTCTGCAGTTTCTGTTTTCATTTAAATTATTTTAAAAGCAGCTTTTTAAAGTAATTTCTCCCCTAAGTAAGAGCCTTAAATATTGAGTTCCCAGATCAGGTGTTGGACCAGTGCCATCCATACCATTCTTTTCACAGCATTTCACCACTTCCCTGAGCACGAGAGTGGCAGGTTCTGAGAATGTGCACCAGGCAGACAAATGTACAACCCACTAAAAAGATTTTAAAACTTCAGAACACACCTTTTGACCTCTTTAGTGCAGAAAATTTGACTCTACACCTCTACAGTAAGTGGAAATATATTATTTCTATCTAAATAATAGTACTGGATATTCAGATCCAAAAATAAATGCTCTAAAGTGGAAAGTGCCTGTCACACAAGACTCCTGCCAAGACGCAAATATTCAAAAAAGATGGGAAGCAAAACTCATGATTTCTTGCATAGTGTATAAAATTATTCTGTATTAAATGAAAAATAAGAGCAATAATTGCTACCATTCATATTATAGTTTATGAAAAGGTAGTTTGCTGTCAGCAAAAGTTACATAATAATTATAAAAATAACTCTAATATCAGTTTTAAAATAAATTTTTCAAACTATTTTGATCCTTTCCAGAAGGAGTCCACTATATCGACAAACAGTTTTTGCTCTGTTTTTGTCCAAGTGTTGTATTAGGTGGGAAAGGAGAAGTCCTTTCAACAGGCTTTTGGTTTGACACAGACTTTGTGGATGCTGAATGTTTTCCAGGATCCAAAAAGTGATATTACAAAGTTATGAAGAAAACACCCACAACAGTGGTTAAAATAATGACACCATATCTATCTCAACCAGACCCTGTGACCAAGGTTTTCGGAAACTGGGAGTTTATACCAAGACCTTATGTTTTCATAAGCTGGTCTTATTGCTCTCCATCAGTAACAGTCAGATGTCACACATGGGGTCACTCAGTACTTTGGTTTGGTTTGGTAGGTCATTCTGCCAAACACTGTATTATGAAAAAAATTAGATTTAAACTAGGCAAATGTAGTTTAAATGTGAGCTTGCAATATCTAAATCTTTTTGATAAGGTATTTATCTGGAGTACCTTACCTTACTTCTGAATGCCCCTTGTCCCAAACCTCAACTTCACCTTAACTCATAGTTTAAAACAAACTAAAAATTTCTCACCTCTCAAAGAGATTGCCCATCTTTTTAAAGACCACTATGTTTTGCCTACTTAGCTTATAAACCAAGCTTCTGAAGAATTCAAAACTAAGTGTTTAAGTCTCAGGCAATGATATTTAAGACAAGAAACAGAGCTGTGAGGGAACCAGCAACAAGGCATAGTAACATGTCACTAGGTAAAATGTTCTTTGATAATTAAGTGGATAAATAAATAAATGGAAAAGACTATGAACAAGTTGTACAGCAGAAGGCCTTTGCACCCAGAGTAAATCACTGCTTTGGGGTTACATATAATAATATTTGTGAAACAAAAGACCTGAACTGTGCCCTGAGCAGAGCCCTGCCAAGTCACACTGCGTGGCTGAGGAGGGCAGTGACTTCCACAGCTGTCACACGTGACTCAAACTACACTGTATCTTCCCCTGTGTATCACTTATGTAAGATCTCATTATTACTAGTGAAAAATATGGGTATTCAAAATTAAATCTTCAGGTACCATGGAGGTAGAGGTTAGGTAATCTCTTAGGCATGAGGGGTGACGGCCAAAGAGAGAGCAAACTCAAAGGAAAACCACGCTAGAAAGGTGGCTTTGTACACCTTTTCCCTGTGCTCACATAGAAGACCCATACTGCTCCTGAAGAGGTGGAAGGAAGGAGTATAATAAGCAGCTCATACTTACAGAAACACTGGGTTTGTAGTTACACCCACCAGAACTTCAATTTCCTGTCCTCTCTAGCAGAAAAATGAGACAAGCAGCAAACAGAAGATACAGTAAAAGCAAGTTTACAGGAGAAACTGTTGGGAGGAACTTAGGGCAAGGATGTGTGTTTTTTTAGTATATCTCTGTACATCAGTTTACATACATATTCTAAATAACTAAAATATAGAAAAAAATTTAAACAGGCCTTAGAAAGCAACTTGGGAGCCCCAGCATAACCTACCTTTTGCAAAGCTATTGTGCCTTAAATAGCACATCATGCTGCATAAGCTCACAGGAGGAAAGTGCATATGTTTCCCATTTGAGGTTAATTACACAAAATTAAAGCTGTTCCATGACCATAGGAACTAATGTTTTATTTCCAGTGGCTTTGTGTCTTGTTGTTGGCTGAATGTTACTGAACAATAGCAAGGCTGTCTAGTAGAGAGCAATTTGACTAAAAAGTGGGCTTACCTGGTGTCTGATAAAGTTCAAACTCACAGTTCACACTTTCCTCATACATTGGTCATTCAAAGGTCTCTCTCCCTTTCTTCCTAACCCCTCTTATTACTAATCTGAACATAATTATTGCTGTGAATGATTCTGCCTGGTTTTCAGCAAATGTGTCAGGATTGCTGGTGATCGTTAATGGCCCCACACACCAAATTAATGGTTGCATGTTGCAAGCCACATTATTTTCAGATCTCGCTATTCACTGAAAATTAATTTATCTGCCTGACTCATCCCATCCGAGCAAGACCTGAAATGTTGTGGCTAGCAAATACTGAAAATCCTATCATTTTTATGCATTTATTGCACATTATAGGTAGAAAAGCAAAATGACACCAAATGACCTTGCATGGGAAAAAGACCTGGCATAATACCAGTAAGAAAATCTGCCAAAATATTGCTTTGTTTAAATTGGCCTAATGCTTTTCAGAGTCTGATATCTTTGACTGATGTCCCTGCCAAGAAGATTATGAAGTGCTGAGTTGTTTAAGAACACTGTATCTTGATTTGCTTTAATAGTTTTACCTTTCAAAATGTGGTAAGACTTTCTAGTGTTAGAATAAATATATAACAAGAAGAAGCATATAGCTACAAAAAAGAGAATTCACCATTGTTCCTTGAGTCAGTCATCATAAAGGTTTGGACAGCTTGGGACAGGCCCTAATGAGAAAGATAAAGTAGTCCAGGTTTATTCTTTTCCTCTCTTTGTTAAGTATTTGGTCAAAAGAAAATCCCATACTTTCTACTCATAAACACTGTAACACAGTTTCCCTATCTTAATGCAAAAAGCCCTGCTCCAATAAACTTGAAAATTGTTCAAGTCAGAAAGGTTTCCGTGAATATAAATGTGTATTTTTAAAATCATATGTAACTCCTTTGTCTCTGGAGCTTAAAGGCCAATCTGTAGTACTATCTGTAGAGTTCAAACACTTAGGAAATTTTGTCTTTTAGTTCATCCTAACTAAAAAGACAAAGATTTTGTCCTTTGATTCATCCTAACTAATCATTCATCTCTATCATCTAACTGTCTGTGATTCAGACTGCGATTATATTAGTGCTAACGCTTTTGCCTCAACTGAAAACTCATACTTTATATGTTTTTACCAAAACTGAAGTTTCTATCCTATTTATAACTGGAAAACTTAATTTGCAAGTAAGTTTCATGCATCAGCCAGTCAAGATGTAGTACAATTACTCACGACTGGTGTAACTATTGAAAGACAGTGAATGGGAATTTTTTGATTGAAATACCATATATAATTAGCATGTAGTAATCTTTTCAAAGAGATTGGTGCAGAAAATGGGAATCAAACATGGTCATATGACTATACTTTGACTTATACTGTGATTTTTTTTTGTTTTCCCAATTGAAATTGGGATTTTATTTTTCCATGATCAGTTACATCCAAAGATTCCATTAAATTATGTCAAATAATTTTTTAGTGTAAGTATCTAATATTTTCATTATTAATCCAGAAAAAAACCTTTTTGATAAATCTTCCTGAGATCTTTTACCCTTTGCAATCAAAAGAAATATCATCGGTGACATCTATTGGGATTTGAAAGGCATCTGTATGCAAAAGAGAGATGTGGTTATCCTGCCAGCCACATAAAATTGACATACTTGTTCAGGTCTCCTCTTCTGATAGTAAAAAAGGATCAATCACCACCTCCATAAGGTCAATAATGAAGTCTAATTATTTTAAAATAATAAATATTGGGTGTTTCTAGGGCATTTCTTTTGATGAGAAGCCTGTATGCAGAAGGAGTGCTGAATACAAGCAGCTGACTTGTAGAATGGTGGGCAGGGAATAGGTGGCAAAAATGAGTTAATAAAGGCTGTTGTGTAAGAGTGACCTTTTCACATGTGAGATCTTCTCAAAGACTTGACAGCTTTTCAAAGGTATATATTACTCTAGCATGCACTGGTAGTGAACAGGCTATGCCATTCAGCTTTTGAGTCTCTGTCTTCCAAATTTCTGGAACTTAATTCAGCCAGATTTTCCTGAAATCTCCCTAATTGTTTGACAAGGCTTTTATAGTGAAAGTGAGATCTTTAAAAATATTCATTGCTTCCAAAATATATGCCTCCAACAGTGTTCTTGGCCTAGAAGAAAGAAATGTGATATCCACTAGTAAACATGCATATGTTGTATCTAATCTAACAAAATACAGAGAAGCTGATATTTGCCAAGGTATCTTGAGAATTTTAAGTTTTCACTACAATTACCACTAGGCCCTATCTAAAGAGAAAGAAAGGGGTTTTTATTTTGGCTTGTCTGATTTTAAACTAGTGTGATTAAAATGTGACTTGAATAGAAACATGGGGGGTTTTCTTATTTCTGACATCATAAGCCTCTAATTCAGCAAATTTCATAAGCATGTACTTTCTTTGAGGTATATCACTAGTCCCACTACTCATAGGCTTAAAATTAAAGACATGCCTAAGTTCTACTTTGGCTGAGATCCTAAATTAAAGCTGATTCCAGTTAAGTGATTGAAGTCACACCGAGCTAGTAAGAACAAAGACATACCCTTGTTTAAGCTTCCTGAGCCCTGTTGAACTGGGATTCTGATGTGTCTTGGTATTAGATTCAAAGCTGGCATAGAAAATCTAACTTAGTTTTTCTCCTTGCTTCCAGTTCAAAGGCATCATTCTTCTGTCTCCTTTTAAAATACTTCAAAAACATGCAGACTACTTTTAATCAAATTAAAATATGGCAGTGTCATGTAAAGGGCGTTTTCTGAGAATTACTCCTGTCATCAAATACTAACATTACAACACTAGTGTTGCACTCAGTGTTATACAGAGAAATGTGGTTCCTGAAAGGCCAAATTCTATTTGCAATCACATTTAACATAGGGCCTGAAAGAAAGGTAGTGTTCTGGGATGCCACCAAACACCTAGGTAAAAGAACATTTGGATTTTATTTTGTCACAGTTTGTACAACTGGAAATTTGGTTCCTGCTGCCAAATCCTGACTGTTCAGGCTCTTCTAACATCAATATTAAAATTAGTTTAAAATTAAAGTTTATCTCTCAAGTAGTATAACATAGGAAGCTATAATTGTATTTAAACAACAAGGCTTTGATGCATATGAACAACCATGGCAACCTAACTACATCTCTACACACACAAATCCTTAGTTTCCAGATGAAAAAATAGTAAACAGTACACACAAATGAATAAAGTGTAATTCAGAGACTACCCACCCAAATTTCTCAAAACATGGCCTCAGAAGACAAATGAAGAAAAAGGCAGAAGGCAAACGCAGGAAAAGGCTTTCTATCTGTCTCTCCCAAGGGTTCTGTTTCCCCAGGTGGAGACAAAGGAGCCAAAAAAAGCAATCCACAGTGTCTTGGTTTAACTGTTTGTCAGGGAATTCCATGTTTAGTTTACCACAGCTGACAATATTCACAATATTCAACTTGTTGCAGCTCTGGGAAAAAAAAAGTAGTCATGAAAAAGCACTTGGTCTGAAGGATAAATCCAAGATCCTGACTGGTTTAAACAATACTTCAGAGCTCTTGCAAAACTTTAGTGTTTTTCCTCAAGTATCTGTCAGTCTACTCAACTCCAAACATTTAAATATTTTCCCTTCAGACCAGGATGAAAGGTGAAATATCAAATTCCTAGCAAGCAACAATTCAAAAATTTTGATTCAAAAATTTCTCAATGGCTTTTTTTTTTTTTTTTTGTATTTGAGGAATTTTACAGTTTCATTATTAAGTGTTTGAAACGATGTGACATACTGAGCCAGTTTAACAGTCAATAAATATCTGATTTATGATAAATATAGATTTGTGATAAATATAAATACCAATCCAGAATCAAGATTCCATCACATTAGATATTGAACCAATAAGGTAATAACATCTTCCCATCAGAACTTACAGTCATTATTAAACAGTTAAGTGAAATATACACACAAAAGGAAACTGGGGTGAGAGAGTGAGTTTGTGGAGGGAAAAGTCAGTAAAATTAAATAATACAAATTTTTAAAAGTTTACAAGCCTTGGCTTGTGACTTTAGACCTCTCTCCTACACTGAAACCTTTCAAGTGCAAATCTTGTAGTTAATGAGCCTTTCACTAGCAGGAAGCTTTCGGGGTTTTTTAAAGCAAAAGCAAACCACCAAATCCCAACATTTTTACACTGCAGCATCACCTTATTTTCAACTCTATCAGATATTCAGGCTTGAAGGCTAAGACTAAAGGTAAGTTTTCCCCCTCTAATACAATGCAAACCTCTCATAGACTTACCCTTTGAGAAAAGAAAAATCTATTTAAGTAACTCTTAAAATAACATGCAAATCACAGTTGTCTCAAGAATACTGCAAGGAAAAAACCCAACCACTCAATGAAAATGAGCCAAACTATGTTCATTATCTCTTTGGTCTGCTAGCAATAGGGTTTTTCTCCCCTCCACATTCAATCCCATCTTTAAGTTGCTCATTCCTTTGATACAAGCAGCATCTGGTCCCTCAGTGTGCCTTTTGTCTGGCTGCTGAAGGTACTACTGCATTATTCCTCAAACACCAGTAGTGTGAGCTAATGATCAGCTACAGCCAATGCAGAGGCCAGAATAGCAACTTGCTTCTGGGTTTTGAATTTCTATATCATAGTTTATCTTTAATATTAATTTGTGCTATAGGGAAAAAAGCTAAGAGAACCAAGTAGACTTTTTTTTCATCTGCTTGGTAGAAGCTTTTATTTAAAAAAATAGAAGTTCATGACTGAAGATGAGCATATTTCTGTTAACGACTCCAACTGCAACCACTCCAAAAGTAGCTTTGCCATAAGGGACCAAAGGGACACAAGGAGCACTGTACTCATAAGCATTTTCTTGGGCCATCAATGAATCAATCAAACTGTAAGCAGCATCTACCAGACTCATTGGGCTGACCTCCCAAGGATTCTTTATACACAAGAATTATGCGAAGTGTGCTTCTAAGTTTTTTAAGTCACTGTAGCAAATATTTGGTCTCAAAAATATCAGATTAGTTGCCGTTTTTTTACCAAGTAAATAATGTGAGCTTTAAAAGAAAAGTAACAACAAATGTTCTCTTTCTTCCTCTCTTCTTTCCTCCTCCTGCTTCTTGCTTCCTCCTCCCGCTACCTTTTCTTTTTATAACTATCTTGCTAAAAAGAAGAATAGCAAAATCTATTTATACATTTCCAAAACAAAGAAGAGAACAATTATATGAAGAGAAATTAAAGATTTTCATAATCCTGCCTGATAAGGAAATGAATAATCAGTCCAGGTTAACTCTAGAATCTGATGAGATTTTGAAACCTAAACAGTATAAATCATAAAAAGCAGTTATTAAAATACATGTCAATGCTAGCTACCAAATGTATCAAACATTATTTTCATGGAGCACACTTCCTTATATTTCAGTGACAGTGTTCAACTTCCTGCAGAAACCAAGCTAAAAAGCTCCATAGGTTGCAGACACAGTGCCACTATATAAAGAGATTACATCTCTGCTTTCCTACCCAAAATAAGTGGAGAAAAAAAAAAATGAACACATAAAGGCATATGTAACAATTAAATACCCCTTGTTGCATACTGTGCATGGACTAAATATCCTTTTCTCCCATCTTATTAACTTGAGTTGGAAGCAAGTCACAGCAAAGTCTGCCTCACAGTAAGCTACAAGACTATGTTTGGTGCAGTGGAACCACAATATTATTTAGTCAGACTAGATACAGTAAAACGATCCAAGATGAGGGAAACCTGGGATGCTGCACACACCAACCACAATATGGTGGTTCAACTCTGTCTATACATGCTATCTATGCCAAGAGAAAAGGAGTACATATTGCCTCAGTGTTGTAGTATTTTATAATTGCATCAGTTTATGGAAAAAAGTCTTCCTGAACAACTTCTGACAGCACAAAATAACCATGTTAAGGAAAGGCAGTTGCAAGGATAGGGTGCATAGAACAAAAGAAATGGTTGAAAATTACACTGACAAAGATTAAAATGCTGCCACGGATATGGAGGCTTTTCTGAGTAATGTCAGGAAGTCTGAATATGTTCCCGTCCAGAGTTGCTCAGAGCTGAAATCTTTTAAGCACAACTCCCTGAGGAATAAAACTTGTAACATAACTGGTAGAATAACAGTGAGAAAAAGAACAATATATTAGCAAGTACTGGGAATGGAATTGCCATTAACATTTGCCACCTTTTTATTATGTCAAGTTTCTACTTTGTTCCCTAATCTTACTTAGAATTTCATGAACAAGCGCGAGACTTTAGTGAAGAATGGTTGTATTTGATCTGTTGACTGCTGTGTAAGACTAAGATAAAGAATGAACTATCCTGTATGTCCTATTCCTCTTTTAACTTTTTCATGGCTGCTTTCTGTGATGCCTAAATAATTTGCACTACAAACCAAAAAATTCAAGAAAGGTTACTAAAGAAAAAAAAAATAGAACAACAGAAAATAGAGCTGAGTTGACACTCAATTCCAGTAACAGAATTTCAAGGCTTGCTGTGAAGGCACAGGTTACCACTGATGCTGAAACACTCCAGACATACAGGAAATGCTTACAGCTGAAAGCAATGAAGTGTGCTCTCCCAAATCATGTGGGATGAATGGTCTGCTGGGAAAGCCCCAGCTGTGGTGAGTCCGAAGGAGTCAATCTGATCATATGACCTCGAGCTCCATCAGAAAGCCAGTGGTCCTGTTCTCAGCCACCTGAGATTTGGAAGGAAAACAAGAGCAGAGGAGTTGGGGAGGGTATTTTCCTATTCTGTTCTTCCTTTCTTGCTCTTTTTTTCTCTTTTAATCCTACCCACCGCATCTTTTGTAACTGTGGTGTAAAAACAACAACAGAAGCTGAAAACAGGTACCCAAATTAATGCTGCCTCTACATCCTTAGCTGGCCTATTGGAACATAGGCTGCACTTGAGGGCTTCTGTTCATGAATATCTGAGTCAGCACCTCAGGCAGATGTTCCATTTTCTAACTTGTTTCTCTTTTCTGACCCATTCTTTGAACACTTCCTTCTGTGGTCCACCAGGAAACATGATAAGAGTAAGTAGCAACAGAAAATCTAGGAAGTCCAAACCAGCTCAATTATCTTCTCTTTTTATCCCAGAAGAACTATTGCTGTTTTTCATGTAATCTAAAAGACAGTTGAAGAAGGGAATTTCCTTATTAAAAACTCACAGCAGATAAAAGGAAGAGGGATAATGTTTAACTGCAAGTTTTACTCAATATTGCAAGCAATTTAACCATTTTCCCTTGGGTCTGTAATCAAAAGATAGATTTGTAAGGCAGTTATTACAATGGGAGTTTGCCAGCAATAACTTGAAACAAAACCCAGACCATGCTTCACTGTTTATGTTGTAACTGTGAACATGGGTTATGTTAACATCTTATCTTTTCTTGGGCCCCAGACACCCTACCTTCAACACAACACTTAGGTTACTACTGCTAAATAAGAGTAGAACTAGTCTTTGCTTTCTATAATTTAATACCACCATATAAGAACATATCTTCCACTGCTTACAGCTTTGCCAAGTTTTAACCATTTGTACATTTGAAGCATTCCCTGCTGTGTATACCTCAGAGACTTTTGCTGGGGAAAACGTCAGCTAAGGCACTGCAGTCACTTCCAAGAACTGAATTTCTAAGAATTTTGATTAAAAAGTGTTGAGACAAGCAGTGAGGCAAGATGTGATCCTGAGATGACTGGACAAGAGCCCGCAGGGCATGGATCCCGTGCAAAGAAGGGTAAGCAATTACATTATTTATCATAATGCACACTCATAAGGACATTGAATTAAGGTGGCAAAGGGAACTTGCAATTCTTGGACTTCATAATTTATAAATGCTTGACTTGGAATGTTAATATTGTTATTTCAATGTGCTGTTTTGGTATATATTATTTTCTAAGGCATTGCCGTTACAGAAAGAAACAAAACACCTCTCTTCATAGTGAAAATGAGTCATTTAGGAGGTTGTGAATCTTAAGATAAAGTACAATTTTTAACTGAAAATGCCATGTCCACATCCTAGTTCACTGTATTGAGAATGCATGCATGGTTAACAAGCTACTGAGAAGTGTGGTGTGTAAGCAACCACAGAAATACAATATTTCTGATCTACTCTCTCCGGAATAGGGGATCACTCTTGGATGCAGTTTTATATAAAAGTAAACTATTTTTAAAAATGACACTTTAATTTTTTGCATGTCTAACAAATCTTATAAAACAATTTGTAAATGGTGCCCCTACTTAAGTAAACTTTTGTCAGATCTAGGCAATTTGGCATGTCTTTTGTTTATAAAATAAAACCTTGAAAAACTTCCCATGTTTTTGGAATTACATGGTGAAACAAAATGACAATTCCTTTTTGCAGAATGTTGCCTCTTTCATTTATTTCATAATCTACTTATACGACAGAGAACAAAAAGGACACAATATTTTTGTGCCTAAAAACAAATGAGAACATAGTCCACATAGGACTAATCTTCTTCAATTTCCACTCATAGCAGGGGACTTAGCACCTCGAAAGAATCAAACAAAGAAAAAGAACATCATGGCATTTCCAGGAACAAAAAATGAAAGCATCATCTTTTTTCCCATTCTCCTTAATGGTTCATTTTCTCTAGGGACAGTGTTTTGTTTCTACACCAATATGCTTTGTTATTAAAGACAGAGAGATGTAATTTATTATTTAATAAATAAATTCAAATCTCTGAGGAAATTGTATTCAAAATGTGAATTACCAGTGTAAGGGAGAGGGAAAAATCATGGGCAGTATTTTGTGACAGGAACAATAATGCAAATGCATTTTCCATCTAACAACATGTCAGATCTCCTGACTTCTATGGGTGATAATTTTCACAGCTCTGAGATCATTTTTACTCAGTGGATATGTTTAATACTCTCACCTAGAGGAGTGCATTATTAAATAGTTGACCAGTAACAGGATAGGCTAACTGTTAGGGTTTTGGAAAAGAACAGAATTAAACCCAGCAAGTCCACCACTGATGAATACCTGACTACTTTGATTTGTTGATTTTTACTGTACTTAATACTTTAGGGGACTAAAGAAAAATTAATTCAGTTCTGTATATACACCTCAGGACAGGCAACTGGAAATAATATTTTCAAAAATACAGACCCAGTGTAGCTACACTAAGCTTCTGTCTCTGTCCAGAAAGAAATTCTGAAGGTCCGATATAGTTTTTTTTAATTTTCCATAATTTTGTGCATGTCCTTGTCAGAACACAAAAGCTGCTGTCCATTTGAGCCAACAGCAGCAGCTGCAAGTGTTCCTAGATACATGCCTTGGTGAGCAGAACAGGAGTCTGGTGTACATTGCACAGGACAGATCCTACTTGTCTTGACGACGTAAGTACTTATTTTTCCTTCTGCTGTTCTTTCTTCTTCTCCTTATATCTTCAGGACTGAAGAAATCAGAAAAATACACCCTTGCCAGTCCTCAAAGAAACAAGTCCACCAGCCAGGCCACATAAATGGTTTTATGTCACATGCCAGAAAGAAAGAGCATAAGCCTCGCAGGAGGGCCAAGGTAAGGAACTCCTCCAAACTTCCCATGCGTGAGTTAAAGCAGTGATGGCCAAATGAGCACAGGGTGATGAACAACCAGTGAGCCAAATGCAATAAACAGCTGCCAGTAGCATATGAAATTGTGAAATGAGTAAAAAGAAAACTCAAGAGAAGCAAAGCTTCTGTGGTTTCCAGTGATCCTAGTTCAGAGTGCTACTGCAAGGAGGAAGCACTTGTTTTTTCCTCATCTTCTTAAATACCTTGAGGGCTCACAATTACGCTATCTCCTTCCACAAAAGCTACCTGAACTGGCACAGTTTGCTGCTAAAATGGCTAAAGTAGAATTATCATAAACTTCTTTTTTATTTTTTTTTCCAAACACTTTGGTTTTCAGACCACTGGGGTCCTTGCTAGACAGCCAGGAGCACTGAAGTGCTATCTGGTCATGGAAGTTACATTACTGCCACAATTAATACAACACATTATTTCACACTGTGTGTGTGTGTGTATAGAAAATCTAAGTGCCATCATGCCTGTAACTCTTGCTATGTTGAGTGCTTTTTGTTATTCCATGGTATTGCAGAGCGGTATTGTACATGGACTTCTTACAGATTTTAGTGTGAAGTCTCTTTCAAAGGCAGATGGTAGTATTTTCCTGTGTCCACTGCAAGCTGAAAGATAAATTATATGGCTCATTCTCAAGTCTCTGCGGTTACCTGAGCCACTTAGTTTATCCCATCTGGTGTCCAGCTTCAGCAGGAAAAGGATGTGTCTCTCCTATCAGTCCCATATAGTATCAGAGAGTGTCATTTGGATGTCTTAGATACCACAGGGAAACTCAAATGTTACACAGATAATGGAATCAATCCTTACTGACTCTCAGAAATGTGACCATGGAAATGTTTGTCATTAATGAGATTCTTTTTTACTTCATTTTGGCCTTGCTCCTGTGTTCCACTCACCCATTAGTCTTGTCTCTTCTTCACAAGGCTTTTTCCTCATATCTAGGTCCTAACCTCCAGCAACTGGCCACCAGCACAAGGTAATGGGAACTACTGTCCCAAATCATACAATTGATGTGTCTCTTCAGGTACCACTGAAATGCTGAACTGGGCTGTGAATGCCTGTGGGACAATTACGAGTTAATGCTGCTTCACAGAGGGCAGTGCAGGCAGACACAAGCCCAGAGTCTCTGCCCACTCTGTCTGGCAGAGTATGGCATGAGAGCAGGGTAAAGCACAGCTCATATTGGGCACAGCTTATAGATACTGATCCAGGGCCAGCCAGACCTGCTTTTGATAGTAGCCTGGAAAGGGCCAACAACCCTTATTTCTTGCCTCACACCACTAGAATATTTTTTTTCAAAAGACAGTTTTTATTTTTGTGATTTTTTTTTTTTCTTTCAAAAGTAAAAATCTCTTCATTCTTTAAGTATGTAATGATCTGTATATTTTAAGGAAAGACTGACTGACTGACTTTCAAAAATACAATACATCAATTTGGCTAGTTACCTACCCTTATTTTATACTGTTCCGTTAGTAAGTCATCCAGCAGACTGACAAAGTAGTAGTCTTAAATATGCAGCAAAATAAATGGGGACAGTATCTTCAGTTGATGAAGGAAAGGAAGCTATTTCAAAAGATGTTTTTGATGCAACATCTTAGAGCTCCCTGAATTAGCATGTTTTTAGATTTGATTACTGAGGACTGTATTTAAGAGGTGGTTTCAAGGCATTTGGCTACAAAGCTTCTCCAGATGTTGTCAGTTACGCAGTGTGTTTATTAAGTCTTTTTGTTTTTTCCATTTCAGTGTCTGCTAAACTGCTGGTTTGTTTTATCCTCTTATTCTTATGTCAAAAGGGTTCAATGGCAACAGAGACAATGGAAATAAAAACAGATTATAAAGACAACCACACATCCAAAAGAGCCTTTAATTTTATTACAGAAATTTCATCCATTCAGTCAACAAGTCATAAAACCTACTGGACCAGGTCTTTAAAAGATGTCCTAGGTATAATGCCCTTGCAGATATACCAATATACAGCAGCAGATAGTCAATCCTCTGTGTCTGCAAAGGGTGTTCACTCACAAATATCCATCCTCACAGTCCAGGATATATGTATATCTCTTGATGAACTACTTGCATTCCCCATGCAGAAAGCATTCAGGCTATGAATGAGCAGTTATGCAAGCTGTATAAATTAGGGTTGCCTCTCTGAAGTCACAAAAAAAAAATGATGCAGAAGATTGGAACCAGTGTATCTCATTTATATATGTCACATATGCAATTTAAAGATTTCGTAAATGTTCATGACACAGACTGCTAAAAGCCAGGAAGTATTAATTCTACATCCTCAAACACAGGGAATGAGTGTGACTGTGACCTTTTTTTAAGACCCTCCTGTGACTAAATCAAGTCTGCTGATCCTCATGTGCAAATTTTAGGCAACACATACACCAAATTACATCATTTTTACATCTTGCATCATTTTTTTCTGTGATGGATTAGGATTCAAACAGTAAAATCCACTTATAGAATTTTCATGCATGGGAAAGTTGACTTTCTGGATTTCATCCTTTTTGAATAAATGGGGTAAAGTTTACTCTGGTTTTAATTTCAGAATCATTCAGTTTGAACTCTTTGAACCCAAAGTTTTGGCTCAAACCAATACTTAATTTTCATATATTCTGCCCAGCTTTAATCAGAGTTTACCAAAGGAAACCAATCACACAGATATTTTAGGCACTCCCTTTAAAAATCTGTTATACTGCACTTCTAAATAACCATTTTACTTCTTACTCCCAAAGATAGAAAATTAGGTCATTAGTCCATGTAAAGTTTGGTGATGGAACACTGTTCTTGAACTTGTTCTTTGTTCTAGAAAAATTGAACTTTTCTAGAACCTAAAAAGAGCATAGTCAATTGAATGCACACTGGTTGTTACATAGTTTTACCTATTCTGTCTAAAAAGTTTTGTAGAGTATTGTATTTACAGTTGACACATGAAGAAACAGGCCTCATATTCATTTTTTCCCATTCATCCAGAGGAAATTATCCATTTTAAATTTTTGTCATGAATAATAGAAGCTCATAAGTGGATTGAGAGAGAAGACAGCAAAGAGAAGATACTGACCACAAACATGGTCTTGCCTAAAGGGGTTAATGAGCCATAAAACAAATGGAAATAAATGGAAATGTAGACAAAACTAAGAAAATGTGATTGCAAAATATCCACAAGTAAATGTACCATGTAAAGGAGCCTAGAGAAAAATAACATGGAATTGGAATAAACTGCAGGAGTAAGATGTAATTTCAGAGCAAAAGCAATTCTTTTTCAGAGGTCACTAGGAGTTTTCTCTATGTGGTTTCATTCTCCTACTTGTTCTGCACTACTCTGGGGCATGAACCTGTCAAGCATTATGTCAGTTTGGCTCTGGGAGTTCCCAGTGTCCAATACTTGGTTTCAAAATATTCTCAGCCTGACAGTCACATCTGCAGCAGGTGAACTTGCTTAGCATTTTCAATTTTGGCCAGTTGAACGATCAAGCTATGTTCTTGCATATTTGTATCACTTTGTGGAATCTGGATTTGTGATAATTATGCAATTCTCCTGCTAGAACTCCCAGCAGCTCTTGGTTTTCCTCAACAAAGAATTCTTGCAGCATTGCCAATACGAAGCCTTCACTAAAGTGTACTGAAATATTTTTCAAAGCCCACATAAATTCTCTATGAAGAGCAGAACTCATTTCATTCCTCCTGCCTCTGATGCTTTCCACCCATGTTTTAGTGACACTGGAATCTTAGAAAAATAGATCTGAAAGAGAACTGAAGGACTTAATCAGTCTATACCATTGATCTCCTCTCTTTCTTCCATCTACAACTCCGGAGACTGCAGAAAAATCACCCCCTGTTACACACATGAGAAGAATCTGTTCTGCAAAGATCAGGAGCCCTGCAATGGGTAGCCTTTGTAAAAAAAGTAGGCACACAACCTGCCCATAATCTTTTGGATTTGGGACAGTCTCAGCAAAGAGTTAGGTAGTCATATTTGGCTCTGACAAGAAGCTACTGGCAAAGGGCAAAAGTGCCACAGTGAAACAGTGGGTTTGCCCATGAAAACGAACCCCTTATAGAAGCAAGATGGCTCCTCTGCCCAGAAACCTTGGTAACTTATATAACTGAAGAGAAAGGTAGCCTTAACATCAGCAAGTGTGTGTTTCTTCAAAATATCCCATAAAGAAAATGAGTTACAGGAATCTGGAAAAGGCATTTCATGACATTTTCCGATTTCACCATTTCCCTGCCTTGGGTTTCTCACCAAGAAGTGATTTGGCTTGTTATTCTGCAGCCAAAGGTTTTGACTGCTGTTTAAACTGCTTACTGCTCTTAGTCATAAAAAGAGTTTTTAAAAGCCCTCTTCAAACACATACTTCTTCCTCTCAAAACAGAATCCCTGTAAAGTCTTCTAAGAGTCTCATTATTATTTCCCTGGTCTTTACAGTTAAACTCTTTAATCATATTAGACATTCATCAAAACAAAGTATTTTAAACCCTGCTTTTCAACATTTTAAACCATGATGTTGCTAAGCTTCCCCTTCATTGCTCTCCCATCAGTCTTGTACTGTTACTCAGTTTCTTCTGTACATGGCCTGCATTTGGACCAAATGCTCAGTTGGACCAAAATCAAATGCTCAGTTATCCCAACAGCTGTGGCATCTAACAATAAAATAACAACTGAGCCACAAAAACCTTACTAAAAAATTGTAAAAGATAAATGTAATATTTTGTAATTATTTTTCTTTTGTAGAACCACTGCACTTTGAGTTTGATCTTCTGCCTTCTCCTGAATAATTCTGTACACACAGAATCAAATTATCAAAGTTAACAGCAGCACATCTTCCCTTGTGACCTGAATTCTCCTTACCATTTGTAACCCTCCTACCAACTTTTGTATTTCAAAAGCTGTGAGAAAGGCAAGCATCAAGGAAAATATTCTCTCTCTAATTCTCTTAATAAATCAAGATGCTTGAAAAGAGAATCCCTTCATTTGCTTAAGGAATATTGCCAGCAAGAATTGGAAAATAATCTCTATTGCTAACTAATATAATGAGATAAATGGAACTTTATTACATAATTCAAGCTAGGTTTAACAACTTGGCTATAAATAGTGAGCATTACAGAGTCACTGGCATTCTTACACTCCATGACTTCATTATAAATGATTAGAAGGTCATACTAAGTTAAAACCCAACTCTGGTGTCTCCTTTATTTTCATACTTTTGCAAAATTTAGCCTTGTTTTGGAACCTATCAAAACATTTCTGTTTAGTCCTCAGTCAGAAAGAAACGTGCTCACAGGGATGATTTTATTGTACTGGATGTCATTAATGAGAAGATGTGTATCTGCTGCGAACAAAAAGTGGGTTCTACCTCGAAGAAGGCATAGCAGATCTGTTGAAGGTCGGAAGCATAGTGTATAAGCACCAATTCTTCTGTTCACAGAGGCATAAACTTGCTGACACCCCACTAATCCCTGATCTGGGAGACCAGAATGTAAGGTTTTTTTTAAGATACACACTCATCTAACAGGTGAAGTGTCAGTCTAGGGGGCTCTCAAGCTCTCACCTCTGTTAAGAAACCAAAATTCTGTGTCCATGTGTCCCTTTTTAGGAGGTATTTAGATGATTAATATTTTTAAGGAGAGAAAAGGTAACAGCTTGTCAACAAAATATGAGGCTTAATTCATAGTTCTCTGTGTTCTACACTTTCTATGGGACTTCTTGCACTACAAAATGTGGACCCTTAATTACCAAGACACTTTTGGGGAAGAAAAAATAAAAATATTTCTATTCTTCCTTCTGAAGCGAGACAGGAACAAAACCCTCCTTAAATATGAAGAAGGAAAACAAAAAAAGAGCACAAGGAACAATATAGTGTAAAGGAAAAAACCAGTCATTGGAACTTCCAAGTGCTTTATTCATTCTTTATCACAGGTTTTCAGCATATCCTTTCCCCTGCTTCAATCCTTGACTTGTTTAAAACATATTTGAAATGCATTCACCAAATACAGGCATAAATATAGACCATAACAGTGACTAGACTCAGGACACAGACAAAATTTCGTTTGGCTGTTTCCCCAAGTTAGTCAGAAAAATATATTTCAAAAGACTTTAGTACATACAGCCATTTTGGCCACATACAGCAGTAAATAATTAAAATAACACATGGATTTGCCTTTGATTATTCCAGTTTTGTGGGTGCATTTGCAACTAGTGCTCAAATGCCCTTTCAAGCACACTCAGTAGCCTGTGAAACAAACAGGAGCAAAAATACAGACAAACATACAAATTTTCACTTTCTGCATTTCGAAACAGTAGGTTCTGGAGTTTGGTTCTGTGCCACCAACACTTACAAGATACTTTGGTTTTATGGTACCTCAGTAAAGATTAGTGAAAATGCCTGTTGGAATTACTACTATAATCAGTGTTTAACAACAGCAAGGTTTACAAATACTAGAATAAGGAGGTTGTGAGGTGAGGCAAAGAAATGCAACTCTTTCCCAGACAGACTGCTGACCCCAAATGACCCTAAGAGCAATTGCAGTGAACTAGATTGTTCCAGAGAGTTTTCATCCTTAGATTCTCTGACTCTTCTACTTTTCATCTACAATAAATCATAGGGTGGTGCCTTACTAGCTAAAGAGAGAGCTGTTAATAGTTTCCAAGCAGATGGAAAATTTACTGGCACTCGTGGGTCACAAAATCCAAGCACAGAAAGTAAAATTATTATTATGGTTTTGAACAGTACTATCACATCACTGATAAACATTGATGCTCCATACAGACTCATTTGGTTTTATCAACAGAAACATATTCTTTAGTAAAAGTAGATCACATGCAACCTTCACTTTGATCTGTATTTGGAGAATTAATTTGTTTTTCCTTAGTTCAAATACAGTTTATCAAAGCTCTGCTTCCAGAAGTTCAGAATCCAGGTAGTTTGTGCAAGGGACTAGCAAACTGTTTTCTACAACCACAAACTCAAGCATAGAAATACCACCAGCAGCAAAGCTGTTTGTATGTCATCAGGATCCTTGGTGGCTCTTAGCTGTGTACTATTTGGGCGAGTTTTATCCAAAATCTCATAGTTTTGTCTCAGCAACATTGGTATAAGAGCAACATTAAGCACAGAAGCAAATAAATAGGAGTCCTATTTTTTAATCAACTGCATCTTTTTCAAATAAATCATTATATAACTCTAAGAATGTGTGTTTTCACAAATATTTTTTCTTCTTTAACAACACATATGGCATGTGCCTTTCCATTTCATAATATTGATTTCACTCTTCCATAATTGAGTACAGTTCTGTCCCTACCACTATGCCAGATAGGCAAAAACAGCAACAAAAACCTATAAAAATCATTTTGTAAAAGAATGTGATTGCAAGCTGTTTCCCTTGGATAGATACAACTTTGGGATTTTTTCAGTTTTCTGTAAAAATTCACCTACTAGCAATCTTAGATAAAATCTATACAAAAAGACCCTTCTATACACAAAACCAGAATACTTTTGGTGTTAAAAACTCTACACAATGTAGATTCTCCTTTATGAGAATACCACATTTCCAAGAGTTTGTCATCTAAATGAAGTTTTGCTGAAGGTTTTCCAATATTTTAAATGTGAACTCAGGTGGTTTGATGATTTTAAACTTATTCTTGGAATTTTTAGTCCTTTTTGTATTTTTTATTTAAAAGCAATTGATTCCAGTTCTTTTTCTAAAATAAATGCATTTTATTTCCTTTTCTTTTATCCTAAATTAATTAATGAAACTCTGGTGTAAAATCCTATTTCCAGTGTAATGTTAGCAATTCCAAAGGGTATCCCTAAGCTTTTGAGGCAGATGATCTCAGGGCACAAGG
Source organism: Entomyzon cyanotis (assembly GCA_024500445.1). NCBI lineage: Eukaryota > Metazoa > Chordata > Aves > Passeriformes > Meliphagidae > Entomyzon > Entomyzon cyanotis. Next base: position 16,041,836 of record JAKEPQ010001005.1, read on the forward strand.
CTGAGCACAAGTACCCAATTCTCCACGTTGCATAGCTGTTCACATTGAGCACAGGCCATTAACACAATTTTGGCTCATGCCAGAAGGGCAGTGCTCTCTCAACCAAGGCTCAAGTATGGTTTGTGGAATACTATGAGCCAAAAACATGGTTCCAGTGGGCAGAAGGGCTGAGGCCATCTGGCCTTGTGAAGGAAGAGTGCACCATGATCTGATGACAGCCTTGTCCTACCTCCTGTGTCTCTGGGGGTTTTCCCCAAATTATTTACCAGAATAAAGGCAGACAGTGAATCACCTGAGTTTCTAAACATAAGCAAGCATAGTCATATTTACTGCAGAGGTCACTGGGGTCTTAGTCATCTTCTGGAAAGTTTACACAAGCTGAGAAGAAACTGCAGTCTGTACAGAGATATCTCCCCAAGCAAACCCTGAATTCCACCATCAAGGAGACAGCTTGGAAGATCTCAGCCAACTCTAAACATGCTGAAGCCAAACCCCACATATATACCTAAATACACCATCTCCTGTGAAATGTGATTCTCATCCCCACGGGTAGCTGTTGCTTCGGACCACACTCTGAAAAGCTGAATCCCAGCAGCAATGCACCACCAGGGGTACATGAGCCCACACTGCTGTGATTCCCCAAAGGATTGGCTCAGCCCACAGGGTGCAGCTCTCACCTTGGAAGGGCTCTAGAGTTTCACATGATGCCTACACCCAAGCAAACACTCCTGCTTGTAAGAAAATGCCTGAAAAGGGTCAATGCAAGAGCAAGATCAAAGATGTTTAAAAGATGTTGTTCACACAGTCTAAAAAGTGTGCTTTCCCTAACATTAGTCCTTAATCTTGTTCCAGACCCTCTGAACCAAGAAAAATAAATAAATTAATCTTCTAGAACTGAAATAATGAGCCTCTACACCAAGGTCCACACATTACACAGTAACTTCTGAAAGGCAGAACAATGTCTCTAGGCTGTTGGGGAAATGTGAGTGGTCATCTGGGATAAAACTAAAGGCTTTTTTTTTTTTTTACAAAACAGCAGAGAGTAGGATGGGAACACAACTCCCACCAAAAGTCAATGGGAGTTGAGCCTTGAAGTAATTTGGAACCCTTTGAAATTCTCAGTTTAGTTCAGCAACCCAAAACCACTTAATAAATCACAAGACCAGTGAGGGAAAGGGAAAAAGGGAAAACTTATCCCACATTAAACTGTAATTTCTACTAATTTCTGTGTAGGAATATTTACTAGTAGTCATTTCTTCTGTGAAAAATAAAAAATCCTTTTATTAAAACAAAAGAAATCACACCTTTTTTGGCATTTATAGTTTAAAAAACTGTTAATTCAGTCTCCACATTCTAGTTACAAAGAGCATCACCACCCATGAAAACAAAGCAGGGAACCAGATTCTCACCAAATGCATTAGGATCAAAAATATTCATGCTAGAACAAAGGCAACATGGGAGAGTACAGCTAATTCATCTGAGGCTTATATTTAACATTCATTTCTCAGTAGGAAGGTAGTAATAAAAGCTAAACCTCTTTTGTGGGTTGTCTTTTCCCATTTTATGTCATTTTCAAATGCCAAGTCCTGACAAGTTACAGTCCTTACACTATCTTTTGCAGCTGACACATGGAGTCTACTGAAGAGAAAGAATTTTCAACCTCAAAAGACTGATAAAACAGCCTCTGCTCCAGGAAACTTCATCTAGATTTACAGGTGGACTCCTTTTATTGCTGGCATGATAAGAAACCAGATAGTCCTCTTAAAACTAATTGCTCTCTAAGCAGCTGGCCTAGGCAACTAAAAAGACATTTGATAGCAGGGTAAGTTTTGGTATTTCTTCTGCTTGTTGGACCACTCACAGGACAGTCATGCAATGACAGGATATTTGGGGGCAATCTTGATAAGATAGAAAAAATACAATGTGTTCTTTTGCTCCTCTTAAATTACCAAGATGACTGCTGCTAACTTTTGCCTCTTCTGTCCTAAAGAGAGGTGTGTACAATATTACACTCAGGTTCTGATCTGATACAAAGCTTTTTCTCTGGCCTTTTACCCATCCATGATCAAACTTCTTCTCCTCATCCCTTTTTTTTCCAGAAGTTTTCCTGTCTAACAGCTGTTTGTCCTTTACAGGCTCTGTCTTCCCACAGCTCACAGCTGCACTAACAGACTTTTCCAGCTATCTGCCCCGTCTCTGAGTCTTTCTTTTGGCTCTCCAGCAAATCCAGATTCTCCACCTGCATCTCCGGGTTATCCCCAACACTCAGAGTGGGATCTTGCTTTAATTTTACTGGCACCGGTTTTTAATAGAAATGCTCACTCTTTTTTTTTTTTCCCCCTTTACTGGAACAAAGAAAAAGCTAAGACAAATATAAGACGAAACAAGGATGTTTTACTACCAAGCACATGATGAATATAAGTCAGAGAATCCCAGAAACTGAAGCTGGAAAAGACTGGCTATTCGGTCATCTTGACAGTGTAGGACTGCTCCCCACGGTACTTTTAAGGGCAATAAAGCATGTAGAATTAACGATTATTTGACCTTTTACTATGGTTCATAATGACGTTACTGTATTGCTTTCCAGTCTATTTTTTCCTGTGCACACCAAATTAGCTTCAGCATTTCCCTTTTCACTACCACCCAGAAATGTTGCCTCCCTCTGTAACAACACTGACCTGTAACATCTGAGCCCAGATCTTCTAGTGTGTGAAATTCTTTTCTCCGGTCCTGACTGGATCTATCTACTAAAAGAAACACATACTTCAAATTCTAGAATCCAAAACATTTATAAAGAACAGGAGAAACAGTGCTAAATCAATGAGCTCTCCTTGTTCTTCTGTTGCTCTCCTCTTTGCTCTCTTAGAACCATGGAGTCAGAGAAGAGCCATGGCTGCAAAGGACCTCTGTACATAACTGATCCAAACTCCCATCCAAGGTAAGCCCAGGTCTAAACAGCTTCAAGTTGTTCCAAGCTTTGTCGATTTGAGTCCCAAGGCTGGAAAGTCAATGAGCTGCTTTGGCAATCTGTTTCATCAAACCACCACCCTCACCAGGGACAATTTTTCCTTTCTGCCTCATTGCAGGTTCCTGCCTAGCAGCTGCAAGAGCAGGGCTGCTCACCAAGAGGTCAGATGACAGTTTCAGACAAGATAGTGAGTCTCTTCCAGGGTCAACAGAAGAATCAACAGAAGGGAAGAGAGCAGACAAATTTACCCCCTGGGTAGGTCTGAAGCCAATCCTGAAGAACCAACCAATAAGCAGGGACAGCAGGAGACAGTGCAGTACCTGCAACATAGCTCAGGCATAGCCTGAGGGTCTAGACCTGACCTTAAATGAAGTCTCTAGGCAGGCTGTGTGGATGGAGGCCTGAGTAAAGATGGTTAGAACTGTTATCTGTGCATTGACAATGCTGTAATCTCCCTTGTTGTAACTAATGGCCCCTGGTTCTCTTCTGTGGCCAGCACAGACTCTTTCCCATGGGAATTTTTCTCTTCTTCTTCCTGTGTTCTCTAAACAAAGATAAAGTTTGGATGTTATTGAAACGGTCTCTGGAAAGATAGGCAGTTCAAGCCTGGCTAATCAGCCTAGGGGGAGGTTTTGAACTGACCCAACCTGGACAATCTTTGAAAGTCTATATAAGTTTTACAATTAATAAAATCAGAAATTTGCCACATTTGACACAGCCTGGTTCTTGCACTCTGCTAGCGGTTCAACAGTGACACTCTTCCCATCACTCTGAACCTCTGAAAGAGTCTACCTTCATCTTACCTACAGTCACTCACTGGCTAGGCAAGAGCACTGACTAGTCTTCTTTTCTTAGGCAAAATACAGCTCCCTCAGGATTTTATATAGCATGTTCTTCAGACCTCAGCCATTCTGGCAGCCCTCCACTGAGCTTTCTTCTGTATGTCAGTATATTTCTTGTCTTTGTCCAGTTCAAAACTGGACAGAGTATTCCAGGTATGGTCTTCCAAGTATGATAAAGGAGAAGAATCCCAATATCTGCTGGCTATCCTCTTGCTAATACAGTCCAGTATGGACCTGTCCTTCATTCCTGCAAGAACATGTTTTGACTCGTTCTTCTCTGCCTAGATGTCCCCTGAACAATTTCTGCAAAGCCGTTTTCTACCTAGTGAGCACTGAGCCCTTTTTGCATGAGTTTATCGTATTTCATATACCTTGTACTTTCCTTTGTTGAACTTAATAAGGTGTTAACACATTTAAGCCTTAACACATTTATTGAGCCTCTCAAGGTCTGTCTGAATGGCAGCTATGCATTGTATTGGTGGTATATACAGCCTGCAGTATATTGGTTACAGCACAGTGGTGCTGTCAGTAAAGCTGATGAGGATTCAGCAAAGCTGGTTTCATTCCACCACCCAGATATTAATGAAGACATTGATCAGTACTGACCCCAGTATTGCACCCTGAAGAATGGCACTTGCAACCAGTCCTCAGCCTAATTTCCACTCCACTTTGAGGCCAGTGATCTTCTAGCCCCACAGTCCAACAGTCATACCCACATCTCTCAGTTCTGGTTATGAAGATGCTATGAGTCCACAGTGAAGGGTTCGGTAAAGTTAAGAAAAATAACCTCTACTCTTATTTCATTCTCCAAGTCAGTCATCTCCTTATGAAAGGCAGCCTTCTTGGTCAGGCATGATTTGCTCCTGGGTAATCCATCTTAGCAGTTCCCAAATACCTCTTGTCCCTCATGGGGTTGGAATTGGCATTGGGGAGCATACAAACCATAACCTTTCCAGGGACTGAGACTTAGATGACAAGACCCTTCTTGCCCTTCTAAAAGGTGTGCATGACATTGCCATTTTATAATTGTCAGGAAACTTCCACAATTCTGTTACTTTTCAAAGATGATAGGTGAACTTCATTATTTCTGCAAGAAATCAGAATTTAAAACAAAGAGAGAGACGAGAAATTGACTTAAACCTAAGTTTAAAAGTCACAGAAGTACAATTTTAAGGGTGTCTCTTGGAAGAGAGAAAATACACAAGATAATATACATAAAATTCAGGGAAGTTTCAGTCTGGAATAGTGAAAGTATAAAGTCTGAAAAGAAGCTTTTATAAACTTCAAGGCTTTCCCCCAAAAATGGTGAGAATATAAACTGAGAGCTGTCACCCTAGTAAGCTATATGATCATAAAAATTAACCTTGATATAGTATGCTAGACTGGGTAAATGTAGCTTTAATGATGTTAATTTTGAAAAACAATTCTGCCATCAAAAATAGATGTATTCACCAACAAATCAAAATAATGAAACAAACAAACAAGAAAAATATAAACAAGGAAACACCCAAAAAAACCCCAACCTAAACTTCTACAAACATAAAGGATTTGATAGGCAGATATAACCCTCAAGCACTTTCAGGTGGCATTTTCACTCAGAAATTGCTGACACTTCATCTTTTCTGACATTTTGTCTGTGTACAAACGAAATGGAAATCCAACCTGGACCTTAAAATTGGGCCCTGCTGTTTTGGTTTTTCATGATCCTTTGGAAACATGACATTTTTTTCCACTGGTTTTGCCAGCAGAGAGAATTCTGTTTCAAGCTCAAACAGTGAAAAACTCTTCCTATCCCAGTTAGGTACAGTGAGCCTCAAAATTTCAACACACAAATCAAAACTCCTCTTTCTAATATGCAGTGAACTCAAAACTTTTCATTGATTTATCCCAGAGCATTTTGTTATAACTACTTTTAACATTCCTTTGAAAGGTGTTTATTACATATTTTTGCCTTGGTAATACTTTTTCATGTAGTTTGTTAAAGAGACATAAAGTAGATTTTTATGATATACATTTATCTGGGCAAAAAAAGCTGAGAAAATGGTTCATTAATAATGCTGAATCAAAACACCCACTTAAAAAAAAAAAAAAGAAACACTGCTGATGCCAGAAATAAATTCATTAGTGCTTCCAAACCATAGTCCTAAAGTCTTTCAATATATCATTTGTTTGGTAATTTTTTCCACGTGTTTGTTACCTTTCATGTAAAAAAATTCTTACCCCATACACATTTTTCTCTCTTGCTTCTGTTGCTGAAATGTACCCCATAGTATAGCTTCTTTTCATAGTGACTGAGACTTGAGTAGATCCCTTTTTTACAGTTTTGTAAAAATAGCAAGACATCCCAGACAGGGTCTTCAGATGGTTCTAATCAGCATCACTCCAAAAAGTTCAAGAAACTGTATTAATATAGACCAGCTGAGAATCTGGCCCCCTTTATGTTAGAAGAGAAGGAAACCAATTATTCTTGGTCTTTCCATGGCTCTTTAATATGTGAAGAAATGATTATATTCACTCTGTGTGAAATTCATCCTGCCTCAAAAGCAGCTCCTGCCAACCTGTATACCAATGGAGTATGTCTAAAGGAATTTATACTCTTGTAGGCAAAGGCTGATTTATTCTATATCCTACTGAATCCCTCCCCAGATGTAGAAAGCTGATCTCAAAAGGAAAGCCACAATTCCTATGGGTTTTGATGGGGAGTTAGTTACAAAAACAACAATTGGCCACCAACCTTTCTAAATCCATTCTCTAGCACCATCATGCTAAACAATGTAGACTGGGGGAAGGTACCTGAATTTAAGCTTTACAACCGAATGTAAAGCCATCTCAGGGGATGTCAGTCAGCAGACTGTGTTTTGGGCAGGCAATGGAAAGCTTTGTCCTTGCTTGGAGCAGGTCAACCATGTGATAGCAGTAGCATGTCTGTGTACCTAATCCCCACTGTGATGTACGGTGCATTCAGCATTAATGGGAGTCACCTTTTCTGGATCAGAGCAAGTTCCTGTCACATCTCTTTGGAGGTCAGGCAAGATAAAATTTTATTTGCCTAAAATATCCAAGGACACATACCCAGTTATCCACGATCCTACTGTGTTTTCCTGGACAGGGATGTAAGGCCCCTGCCCACTATAACAGTCAAACCCTAATTTTTAGAATAGGAGAAGTCAGTAAGACTATGTGCCTGATTTCAGTGAAGTGCATAATTAAGTACTTTGCTGGTCCATAGTCTCAAATCATGGTGCACTAGCTGTAATCCAGACTGAGTCACAGCCACCACAATCTGCCTCTGTAAAATTCTATTGCCATTCCATATTTCCCTTGCTCTGCATCAACTATGGGTTAAGTGATTGAGGCAGAGCAGTTCTGCTGTACAGCTGACTCCATTCTGGTAATTGTAAAAGAATGTCTATGCAACTCAGCTGGAAAGCTTCGCATGCATATGGTGCTGTATTTAACTGGTAATGTAATGCAGGGAGCATATGTGTGAGGAAAGGGAAAGTACAAGAGGGTCTCACAGATGGTAGAACAATTTTGTTTCTTTTTAAGGAACTCGAAGAAGGGTTGCCAAGTTCCAGGCACAGAGATGAAGTAGATTTGTTCATTGTAAAACCAAAAAAATATTGCACAGCTGAATGTACAGTGGCTGCTTTCTCTGTCCTTTTCTAACCATCCCTCCCTGTCCACAGCTGCTTTGTGACTTGTGTTGATGACCACTGAGAAAGAGAAGCATTTATTAGGGACTAATGCCTTTCCAGCCCACTACAAGTATGATACACATTGGCAAGTTTGTTGTATATTGAACATGGGTCCCTGATCTGTGTTTTTTTAAACATCTCTACCGTCATTGATGTATCATTTTCCCATTAGTGTTTCTTTGAATTCTCTATCCCTGCTGCTCCATAATTAACTAGGCTGCTCATTTCAAGTCTTCTAATGAAAATGAACAGGATATTAGTAAGATTCCCTGTCTGAAGCAGTGTTTGCAGCCCACATCCACTTGCCTTCTTCTCTTTTACCTGCTTTATTTACCTGAATTTCTATGTGAGTTGGCTGAGTGAGCTTCAGTTCTTAGGAAAGTTTAGAGATTTCAGAGAAAGTAGGAAACAAAGGATGAAAATCAGAGGAGTTGAGAAGGAGATGATTTTTAAAAGGAGACAGAAAAAAAGCATGAGGAGAGGAGGAGATTCAGTTGTAAGTGATAAGAAGGGGAGAAGGCTGAAACAGAGAAGAACTATTAGACTCAGTGCAATTTGGAATGATTCAGTCATATGGACCATGAGCTCAGAAGAGAAACACCGGGAAAGGGGAGATGTGGTGAGACTAAAGGGGTCTTCAGGATTGGGTCACCATATTTGAAAAGTGGAGAAAAGATTGATGCAACATCCTTGAAGAGCTGTTTTTAGGGAGAATCCTAATTTCCAATAGGGACTTTGACATCTCTGCTGACAGTAAGAGAAAGATGATCACCTCCTTCTTCTGGTATTGAAATCTAGTTATGGTCTACAAATGGAAAAGATTAGGAAGCTGGGATAACTATTATTGCTGAAGCAGGAACAAATTTGCCCAACACAGAATAGAGCTGACTGTGAGTCTCACAAATCAGCCTTCCTGGTGGTAGCTGAGTACTTGTCCCAGCTGAAAAAAGGACTAAAGAGGCATATGAACAGGAAAAGAAACAAACCAAAAGTTTAACTAAACAACTTAGTACATCGGGGGAAAAAAAAAAAAAAAAAAAAAAAAAGCAAGGAGAGAGAAATATCTTGGTTTGAGTTCAGGGTAAAAGTTCATGTAGTTCTTGCTGTAACTGAGCCATTTCACACAGAACATCTGCAACTGTTCTAATGGTCCCTTTACACTTTGTCATTAAAATACCTTCAAGTGAATAAAAATCTGATTTTTTTTCTTCAGGTAAATTGCACTGTTTTGTACAAAAATCTCCTCAGTCTTTTCCCACCCAATCATTCCCATTTTCATAGCCAAGAGACCAAAGCCCTTGGATGGATGTTCAAGAGCTGGATTGACAAAGTAACCTAAGCACTACTAAAACATAATAATATAAATCCCCACTGGTGGGGAGGATCATTAACCACAAGCCAAAGGTCTAAGCTTCTTACATAATGAGTTGGGTACTTCCAGATAGCAATGAACAGGCAGCACATGAGGGAAAATAACTCATGCAGCCAGCAATAAATGCCAGCATGGTACTGTAAATCGGGAAGAGAAAGGAAGTAAATCTATGTCCTCCAGAGCCTAGAAAAGTGTGCTAGCCACAGAACATTGTACTAAAAAACAAAACAAAGCAAAAATTGGAGGCACTACCCACTGAGTCACTACCACCACTACTGCCTATTTGATGAAGGACCCAATGGCATTTGGTTTCTTCACATTGCACCTAAAATTTTGTTTTTCTTAGGCTACACAGGCAAAGGAATATCTAATCTGTGGATCCTCAAAATGCTTGACTATGAGACAGGCATCCCACTACAGAGGACACTCAAAGTTAGGGCCTTGCTGAGTATGGTTCTTATAAGAAACATAAATGTGTGAGAAATGTAAAAGTTGAATGCAGAGGTGTCTACAGACTTCAGCTGCCTACAAGCTGGAAACTGCTCAAGAGGAATTTGGGGATTAGGACTTAATTTGAGCATCTACTGTTGAGGTTAGATGAGTTAACTCCAGATTTTTCCATTATTTAGATCTGAGAGCTCTTTCCAGAGGCTTTGAGACAAGTAGAAGTACTCTTTCACATCCACACTATCCATTTCCTTCTCATCTTCTCTTTTGGCTGTCTGCTTTCTCCATGGTCTTTCTCAGGGGATGCAACTGCATGCAGTCATACCCTGAGGTACAAATGCTGTCAGATTCCATGCAGAGTTTATGGCTGCTGGCACTGACTGCACCAGAAGCTGTGCACAAAAATGGTATGTTTTCCAAAGCTGAAAACAGCTTTTGTATGCAGATTATTACCCCACAGCAACATTTCTGTGCAAGTGTCATCAAAAGAGAATTGATTTCATTGGTTTTGTTACCTGGAATCATCTGGAAATCATCTGTCTAATCCGATTTAATCTGATAATTAGCAAATTAGGCAGATAGTTTGCTATAAGGGAAACAATTTATTTCTGGATAGCCTGGCATTAGAAACAATCCAGTTCCCCTGGACTGAAGGCCTTCATCTCCTACCAAAGTAGAGTGTGAAGAATCAAGTCAAGCCTCCCCTTTCTCGGAGGCATTCTTTCTTTTGTCACTTTTCTTTTAGTTGTGCATAGATTCAATCAGAAACTTCAAAGGACATTTTTATAATGGGATATTGAACGTAGTGACTCAGATGGAAAAGATTGTTTGATAGAATATCAAAGGAAGTAAAAGATAGCCAGTTATGGAAAAGAGACAGAAGAGAAACCCAGACAATGGAAGCATATGCAGACCCAACATCTTGGTGTTGCCATGAGTACAAGATGATAGACAGGATGGACAAAATCTATGGGTAGCTCTGAAAGCCAGGGGGTTTGTTTCCCCTTTTTTTAAATCACAGCCAAAACTTATAAAGCCAGAGAGCTACAGAACCCAAAAACTGATGTGATGAAAAAAAGAATCAGCCCTCAGGAATGTAACTTAGATTTTAATTTGATGATGGAAAGGAAGCCAGTGAAGGTGACACAGGACAAAGGTGATAAAATTCCTGAAGAAAAGAGCAGTCTAGTGACACCATTCTGGACATGCTGCATTTTAGATAATAGACATATAAATGGAGTGATGAAAAAGAAACTGTAACAGTCAAGAACATAAGTGGTATAAGCTTCATTAAAAAATTCAGCTGAGGAATCTGGTACCTAGTCAGAAGTTAGAAGCTTATAATGAGTACAATGTGGCAATTGTCATTTCCTGCACTAAATGGTGCTTTCAGTTCAATGATACTTTTCTTTGCACAGCTTTGCACAAGAGATGAGCAGGTGCTTTCTGCTGGTGGCCATGGCTGCAGTTCCAACACAGCTCATGCCTTAAGAAGGAGATTTTCTCCTTTGCCCCCTCCTTCTCCACTTCCCTTCATTCTCCAAGGACCTTCTCACACCTCAAGCCAATCTGTACAGCCTCTGTGGGTACTCCTGTGGCAGAGGTAACTTGCATGCTCTCCCTGTGATCTGCTGTTTTCTGCCAGGACCAAAGAAGAAAGGAAAAATCATGGCTCTCATATGCATTTGCACTACACTACAGATCTGAGGTCCTGCCAGAAGGCATGCTACATTCAGCTCCAACCTAATGCTGAGGCTCATTCTACTTAATCAGAGAAAGCTTACCTAATATTCAATCCTCCCTCTCATACTGAGAGTTTCTTATAGCTACATCTCAAATGATCTTCCAACTGAGTGTATATAAATAGCTTTCTCTGAACCTGGCATAATTCTGGTCTTTATGTGCCCCCACATGACACAGCCCTAACTGCTGTCACACTGGTAACTTGCTTTTTACACTCTTCTGTATTCTGCTTCTACCTGTTTTTCTTGAAAGGCTGCACAGCATACATGACACCTTGCAGCATGACATTGCAGAGGTTCCAGTGTGAGAGATCATATTATATCACAGCCAGCTTTTTACCATGAGTACTCAGTTGAGTGAATTAGACTTTTTGCTTTATCCTGCCATCACTGGTACTACCAGCTTTCCAGTCCAATTAACCCATCCCTGTAACTGACTCTCACTATAAATGTTTTACTTTTCAAGAGCAGTGGCCAAAGAAGTTCCAGAGCTCTGCCAAGATGGATCTGCAAGTACTTCACAGCGTCCATTATCTGCCACCAGCAGCAACATGGTGGTGTGAAGTATTTTGGAGGAAACTTTGTGGATGCTGGCGGTCATCATTCAGTGAAGAAAGATGTGAAGTTCTTGCTGAAGTTCAGTACACCAAACTGTGGGAGTCACCACATAAATGCAGCCCACTTGCAAGACCCATGACACAATAAGCTAATGAATCATAGGATGTTTCAGTGGGTGTTTTTTAATGAATTACATGAAATACAGAAACAGATGGAAACCATTGTAAGAGAGCCCAACAAAAAGGTCAAGCAAACAGCAAGACAATTACTAAAATTTGGCCCTGGGAAAAAAAGAGAAATAAAGTGAGCACTTCTTGGGCAGGATACTCTCAGGAAAGGGTGTTTGAATTTGCACTGCAAGAATTTGCCTTCTGTTGTTTAACTTAAATTATGTTCCAATATCAAGGTGGTTATCTACTTACACCTCTGAAGAACTAGGATAATGAAACATGGTGAAGCCTAACTCTACTGAGCCCTGAGAGCGTTGACTCTTCCATGGATAAATGTACCACAGAAATCACCTTTGCTTGTTCAAGCAGGAATTAAGTATCCATTTTTTCAGAATCCTTTCAAAATATCCTCATGATCAAAGAGGGGCAAGTTGAGCAGTTTTCTGAGTGACTTGTTTTCTTTCAGTGAAAATCTTTCAGCAGGAAAGAAGATCTACCACAAATCTGACTTTTCCCAAGATATTTTGGATTTTGTCACTCTTTTAAAACAAAAAAATATTATCCGTGTTTTTCAGCTACCAGAAATTAAGTTTTGTAAGGTGAAACTCTTTTCCTTAAGAAATTGAAAATGGTGAAACAAACCACATATACTTCTGACTGTAAACATGCCAATTGAAAGACAAAAGAAAAAATGGAGGTTGGTGCATCTATTCATATAATTTAAAATACTGCCTGGAATAGTTTCCCACTAGCATGATTTTCCATTCCCTTTACCTATCTCTGTATTTAATAGAAAATATATTAGAATTATAAACTCAACAAGAGCTGAGTTATTTTTGAGCCAACTTATTTTCTCTCCTAAGACACAGTAAATCAGGAATTAGTTCATTCAATTTATTACATATTCCAGATTTAAACCAGTGAAAATCTGAGCAGAATTTGGCTGCATGTCTCAGGTGTGGTTTTATTTATGATTGGTAACATGGTAATAATGAAAAAAGCACGATGAAGACTTTCTAGAAGTGAATTGTGCTGCCCTGACAGAAAGGGAAAAAATAACCTATTTTTTCTCATATTTGGCAGTGATCGAAATTTGTGGGGATGACAAGATGTGTTCTTGATTGGAGCAGGATAGGCTGGGAAAGATTAGCAGAATGCCAGTTGGGGCACACAGAGGACCAGTGACATAGAGGGGCTGGGAGATATCTGCAAGGAACTAGAGGTTGAGGCTCTCCCTTTGCACCATTTACTTCTCTAGCACCCACTGCTTTCACTCCATTTCTGCAGTCTGTTGAGGTCCCTATAAATGACAGCCTGATCCTCTGGCACATCAGCTACTCCTCACAGGTCATCTGCAAACTTGCTGAAGTGCACTCTGCTCCATCATCTAGATAATCAATGAAGTTGTTACACAGTCTTGGACCCAGTATTGGCCTCTTGGATAAACTGCTAGTTAGTGGCCATTGGTGGGGTACACTACTATTTACGGGGTTTTTAGAGAGCCTTCCAATTCCAGCAACATGAAAAAAATAAAATAATATAGAGAGAGCATGTACATGCACCTCTTTCCCACCTACCCCCGTTCTCAGCACCAACAGGAGGAAAGAGAAGTGAAAACCATGCAAACAGAAAAGCCAAAGCTGCTAGAGCTGGTCTCATAGCTCTAAATGCAGCATGATGTACTATTAGGCAATTATTCCTGTTGGTTTTGCTAATGTTTTGCCCCGGTGTCACATTATGCAGTGACGTCAGTAAGGAGTATCTAGCACACTAAACCATGATTGCAGTCTGCAACATGCAACTTCATTACATAATCTCTGAGTAATAACTATGTTCTCTGCAACTGTTCTCACACCATTCAAAAATATAACCCCTTGACTGCTGCTGAATGTACTCATATTCCCATGTCAAGCCAAGATGACACACACTAAACACCACAATGACGCATGGAAAGGTCTGGTACAGTGCTTCCTGTCTTTATGGCCATAACAGAGGATTAGCAAATGGATTTTGTCCATTCTGCTCCAAAACACTGACCTCCAGTGGCCAAACCAGATGTGAGATACAGCATCTGCTTCAGGACAGATGTGTAATCCGTACGGGTGTTTCTCTTTCTAGTACTCCAAGTTGTGTGATGCAAATATTTTTATAAGTGGGTTGAGCACAGGGCAAATTTCTTCACTGAAATCTTATCTTACACCGCGGGGCTTCCTCAAAGCACAGTCCTGGCTGGAGCACATCCTATAAAATGGCATGGGGGTTTCTTTTGTTTACACAGGGGATGCTCATAACCAACAGCTGAACAAAACTGTTCACAGATCTTGTAGAACAGGCTGCAGCTAAAAGGGGTAGATTTTCAAAGGCACTAGTGGTCTAAATTCACACTGGCATTTCTTTTTCTGTCCTGAAGGCACTTGTCCATGGGTTCGAGCTGCTTTGCCTCTAGAGCCTTTGATGGTTACCAGAAAAATACCACTGAGACAGTCCTAATTTTCGGTGACCTGTCCTGCTGGCCCAGTAAAAAAAAATGAGAGCCCATTAGAATAGCAGGATTCCAGAAGCAGCTATGATGTTTTTCTCTGGGTACCTGACAACATTTTACATACAATTCTTACAGCTAGGAGTAGGAATTGAACAAAACCCCAGATGCATGCATGTGTCTTTAAACAAACCCAGTTTACACAATAATTCCACATCAATACGATGATGCGACAGCTCAGCTCAGTGAGCACAGGAAAAATCTAGCAGGCTTCTCCCATCAACTCATGAGCCAACAAAAGAGCTCACACTCAGCCTTTTAAAAGACGTGTAATGATTAAAGCCCCTTTGCATTTCTACAAGGGACTTTAATTCCTAGTGCTTCCAGGGCTCAAGCTGGGACAATTTGAAGTGCCTTGGTGCATGTTTCCTACAGACATGTGGCAAACCCAGGGCTAGGGTTCTAGTCTAGAAAGTAATTGTGCAACTTCAATGTCTAACCCCACCTCCTTTAGGCATCTGTATTTAACCAAAAAACAATGAACTTTAAGCTTTTCTGTGAACTTGCAAAAATGCCGTCTAGACACATTAAAAATTACCAAAATGTTACTGCTTTCTGGATTTTAATCACAAGTAGTCAACTGGAGGTGAAATGGCAAAACCCCCAGGAGGCTGTGTTACTGTTTAACTCATTTTAGATACATTTCATTTAAATGTCGTAGGTCAGATAGGAAGTTATGGTTCTTAGTCAAAAAAATAAAGGATATAGTTTTATTCATCCTAAACTTGAAGATCTCAAGCTGAAGAACAATTCCAAGGCACAAAAGTCTCAATTTATTCTGAGGTACATGTACACAGAGCAGTGGCACGCAGCGCACAGGCACCTGAGCTAACCAGCCCTCTGTAAGGATAGGCACCTGCATCAGAAGTGGTGCAGTAGAAGTGGTACTCAGCATCCCCAAAGGTACCAACCTTGCTTCCAGTTCATGGCAGGCTCAGCAGCCATACTGTCCTGAGATGTACTCCACAACAAAGTCTAGGTGTGCTGGAAGACATATTGCCCTGCAGGACTATATGTACACACCAGGAGAGGACAGAAGATGCAGCTAGATGGGTAAAAGTGTAGTTGAAACGCTCTCATCCACACTTGCAAACCCCAGGCTTGAGAGACTAAGTATATCCTCAGTGAGAGTTTATGTGTGTGCGTGTGTGTGTCTGTCTGTCTGTACCTGTGTGCAATTATGGGCAAGGATCCACCTTGACCATTGCTATTTCTCCACTTAAACCCTTTGTGTGATGGTGGCATGGATGCTTTTGCATTTGTGGTTGCAAAGGGCAGCTATGACTGCAGTACTGCAGGAGGCTGCCTTGAAAATCTTATTCTGGAATAAGGAATAGCTGGTTACTTCAGACTAGAAATGTCAGCTTTCGAAAAGGAGCATGTGCAGAGGCACATGTATCCTAAGGATCTTGCTCTCTCTGCTTCTGTATGGATACACAGATGAGATAGTCACTAAATTTAGTAGTTGCTATAGTAGAAAGTGTATTATTGTTTTAAAATCAGGAAGTAACACATTCTCTCCATTGTTCAGTACTTGCTTTTATGGATTCTAATGTACATTCAAAAACCAGGTTTCAGACATGAGCACTGTCAATTACAGGATTTTTCCCCTTTTTCCTAGAATTGTCTCATGTAATGCCTTCCAGACTAGCTCAGATTTTCATAAACAGTGTAGTGAAACTATAATAGCATTGCTGCAGGTTTGTTGAGAGTAAAGCCATATTAACTCTGATTGGCTGTTGGCATGACAAAATGTGCCAGCAGTATGATGCAAGGTTACTCTTTTACTTTCTTTTGTTTTCTTTTTCCCCCCAGCACCATCCAAATTTCTTTCTCTTTTCCAGAGTATTATATCATTTGCCAATGTTTTTTTCCAGTGCACTTAGCATAATATATCCTTTAAGCAGAGAAACAGCTATATTTTGACATTTGGCAAAGACAAAGCACAGAGAATAATGACTCAAAACCAAAGTAAGACAATCAGACTTGCCTTCTGAAAGGTGCACAAAGAATGCATACTTATGATTGCATGCCAAGCTCTTCAAATCTGGAGGCCTAAAATTAAGCACTGAATGAAAAGTGGTCCTGCATCACCGTATAGAACATTTTAAAAGTAAGACCACATTCATGAGAAAAACTAGAAAAGAGGCATTCAGCTTTGCTGTTTACTCTGGGGTTTGTGTGTTTTTTAATGATCCAGTCAAAAGTAAATGGTCTCCTTAGAGGAGGGAACGGATTGCTAGCTGAAGGGTTATTCTTCAAATGTCATATATAATCTCACAAGAAAACAAACTCCTTGGCATTCTTATGGTTTCTTAATGCATTCCAAGTGCCATCATAGCCAACAGTAAGGAAAGGTAGAAAGAATCTCAAATAGGTTCTGGAAACAAAACCAGAGGGACAACTCTAAAGCACAGACTTCCAATATAATTAAAGGCTAGGAAGAGTTTTGTTGGTAGATGAGCACTTAAATTAATGAGTTCATAAACAGAGCTGGGCAGGGAGATGAATTTCCATTCTGTGATAATTTCCAAATTACCAGAATACTTTTCATCCTGCTTTGGGAGGAAAAGCCAAACACTGGAAATTTTTCACAGAACTGAAGTCCAGCCACATTTAGTTTCAGAAACTCTTAAACACAAGGTGTTTCCAAAATGAAATGCATTTCTTAAGATTGTTGGCAGTCACCAACACCAGCTCCAGAGCAGCTCAAACTGAGCTGTGGAACTTAGAGGGCCTGCAGCCTTCAATCTGAGATCATTTATGCAGCAGAAATGGTTCAGAGACTTGGAAACTCACCACAGACTTCCCATCCTGAGGCATGGAGATTCCAGCATTCAGGATGGACAATTTCTCCAGAAAATTGGAAATGCTGGGGCTCCCCAGCCCTCAGTTCATCCTTTAGATGACTCCCAAGGAGGCAGGAAAGGGACTGACTAGGAAAGCTGGCAAGTTTCTAACCAAAGCCTGCCCAGCATTTAAAGCTCAGTTCCTACCTGTCATCCACCAGCATGTAAAAAAGGTCTCTCCAGCTGCTTCCCACACTCTTTGCCACCCTCCCTACACAGGAAGCACCATACTAAGGCTGTGTGCAGTTCATGTGCTCTGGCAGCCTGCTCTGACTCCACTGGAAAGGATACTTCCTCGAAGCACCCGCCTGTGCAACACTGCTCCACAGAAATAAAACCTTACGTGACCCAAACACTTTGAAGTCTACAACATGCAACCAGAAATGTCATACATCTTACTTTACAAAATAAGCAGCAGCAAATTCTATTCTTACCAAAGAGCGTATTCTGTTTCCTTTATTTTAAACTTACCCTACCAATGGGTCAGCTGACGTCTGCACCATTAGGCTCTTCATTCTCTGCCTAGATGATAGTCTCACTGCTGCCTGTAAAATCTCATGAAGAAATAAAAAACAAAACCACCTAGTTCCTTATGGATCCTTTATCACACATTTGGTATCTGTGGCTCAATCTGTTCCAGCCTGCTTGCTTTTTCTCACTCTGTGAAAAGGGCAGACTCACTGCTGAATCTAAAATCTTAGCAATTGATCATTTCAAACAAGCTCAGCTTCTGTGACAGACAGAGGAGATAATATGTCAGCTCCATGACAATCTGTGAGGATAAGATGGATGTCGCCTATGCAGACTCACACAGCATGATTGAAAGGGCTTTCCATATCAGAAGCCTTGAGTTATCCCAAAATATGAGTCCTCAAAACCACCTCTATCTGTTGGTTTGTGATGTGTTGAACCTGTCTGGCTTCCAGGTGTCCACCAAAGCCACTCTATCACTCCCCTCAGCTGGACAAAATAGAGACAAAATAGAACAAAAACCTCATGGGTCAAGGACAGGGAGAGAATATTCACCAATTATAGTCTTGGGCAAAACAGACACCACTTGGGGAAATTCTCTGCTTAGTTACCAATCAACACGGAGCAGAATAATGAAAAGAATCCCAAATCTTAAAACGCCTTCCTTCCCCTCCTTCTTCCTAGGCCTAATTTCTGTCGTGGTTTAACCCCAGTTGCCAAATAACCACCACAGCCACTCTCTCACTCCCTCTTGAGGAATGGGGGAGAGAATTGGAAGAGTGAAAATGAGAAAACTTGAGGGTTGAAATAACGACGGTTTAACAGGAAATCAAAAACTGTGCACACAAGCAAAACAAACAAGGAATTCATTTACCATTTCCCATGGACAGGCAGGTGTTCAGCCATCCCCAGGAAAGCAGGGCTCCATCACACCTAATGGTCATTTGGAAAGACAAACGGCATCACCTCCAGTTTGCTCCACCATGGATCTCCATGGGCTGCAGGGGCACAGCTGCCTCACCACAGTCCTCACCACAGGCTGCAGAGGAATCTCAGCTCTGGTGCCTGGAGCATGTTCCTCACTGACCTGGGAGTCTGCAGAGTTGTTTCTTACAGAAGCCACCCCTGTAGCCCCCCGCTACCAAAACCTTGCCATGCAAAATCAATAAATTACTCTCTATTTTTCCAATAGAGCCACATGGCCTCTCTACCAAAGTACTGCTTTCCTGTCTCCCTCAAAATATCTGCATCCTCTTTCAGGCAGAAATTCCATTCCCTTAGTGTTTCTTGCATTGCTCCCAGTAAATTGTGCTTAACTTTTGGCAAAGTTCTTTCTTACTGTGTCTTCTGTCCAGACCACAAACAGTTTAAATTCTCCTCCTGGAGGTTCCTCCAACATCACAAAGTTGCAGAAAGATGGAAGAAATCTCCATCTTCAGCTATCTTTAAGAATTAATTAAGTGTTCAACTTTGACCATGGACCACCCTGGGAAGGTTTTGTTGCCAGAAGAACCACACAGTCAGTTAGGCATGACTTAAAAGCTTAGGACAAAAGACTGGGAGGAGCATCAAGTCCAGTTTCCTTTTACTTAAGGAAACAATTTACTATAATTCCAGTCCTGCAATTATCATATAATTCAATTTCTTCTCAGCCTTCATTTTGGTAGGCTAAACAAACAAAACTGTCTTGGAGTTTGTCTACATCTGAGTCACGGTGCCAACCTGGGCAGCCGCAAGCCAGGTCTGACCCAGGAGCCCTGTCAAAGCCTTCACACGCACTGTGCCAGAGTTAATATGCCCTGCTGAAGGGCTGGGCATGTTGTCTTGGATAAAACTCTGGGCTAATGCTGCTCTATGGCTCTTCTGAATGTTCCTTGGGAGATTTTTAATGAGACTACCCCATGAGATGATGCCTTGCCAGGACTTCAGATCTGCTAAACACATATCCAGGAATGGGCAGAAGAGGAACCAGCACAACCCAGTGAGATGGGAAATGGCTTCTGCCTCCACTGAAAAACCATGCAATGCCTGTCTTGCATGTGCCAGATTTTCTTGGGAAAGGCAGTCTCACAAGACCTGGATGCAAGCCAGATTGGTTCTCCTGAAAGATAGTGTGTGGTCCTCAAGCATGGAGAACCACAATTCCAGGTCATCAACAGGTGCTCTTAAAACAATGTTATCTTTCTCAGTCAATGATTTCTACTGAAAATATTAAGATCAGCCCAACATAGATACTTTTTGACTGCCTCCAGTAACTTCCTGTTAGCCTCCGATTTCCCTTTTAAGAAAAACCCATGAAGTTTTCCTTTTAGCCAGCTCCTTACTCACCTTGCAATTTTTCTTCTCATTCCCATTTATTTCAGTTTAACTAGTAATTTCCTATGTGGCAGCATATCAAACACTTTACTGAAATCCAGATAGATCTACCATATTTCTCTAGTCTAAAAATCCATTTTTATTAAAGAAAAATATTGGGCTAAACTTCAAGATCAGTCTCTGGTAACCTAATATTGCATTTTATCCTATTTTCCTTTTACCTCCATGTGCTTAATTATTTTTTCTTTAAAATTATTCCTCAGTCTTTTAATACACTTCAGGCTATGCTAATACATTTGATATTACCCAGAACATTTTCCCCCCCTTTTCTGTTCTCCATTTGTACAATACTACTAATTAGCTCAACTTTTTAAATATCATTGTTAATTGGTTTTGAAATGCCAGTGCCTCCACAACTTAGGCTAAAATTTAAGCTTGATGAGTTTTGCTCCCACCTGAAGTGCCTTAATTTCTTCTCAAGCCCTTTCAGACAGTAGCTGCACTGTGTTTGGACACTTGTGTTGCATCACTGCCTTTATTTAAAGTTGAAGCTCCTTATTTTGCAAATTGTGCTGCTATCCCCAGGTCAGTGCAACCACAAAGCCATCTTATAATGTCTCCACTTCAGAGTGATTTTGTTCTTTGAGATGACACAGCTTGCTACGTGAACACTTATTTGCTGTTTATACATGTGTTACTGGGATTGTTTATTTAGAACATTGTACACCTCTGATGTGTAACATATATTGGGTTGGTTGAGAGTTATATTTCTCACTGTTTTAGAATCACAAATAATTTAGAGTTGTCTGCACTCATGGAAGTACATAGTACATAGGAAAAGTTGACATCTTCTGAAGTTTTGTGTAGATCTTGGAATAACCTGCAACATCACAACATTAATTTTGATGTTTCAAATATCGGACTGATAACAGCTCTTAAGAAAGCACAGTACTACAACTTTATGGCAGCCATATGAGTAAATCACATGTGAACTTGTTGTTCTTGAAAATGCCAAAGAGCTCTTAAAGTCTGGATTTGTTTCAGATTAAGAAACAAAAATCAAAACAAATGATCTTGTTCTTTGTTCCTTATTGACTAGATAATAGGAGGTTACTTTGAAATGACTACAGTTATTATTGTTGGAAGGCTGTTTTCTACAGCACAGACTTCAGAGTCTGCAAAACAGCCTAGCAGTTCTCAATCCTTTATACTGAAAATAGGTTTCCTTGAAAAAGAAACCAAAATGAATGCCAAGATCAAAGAAGCCTTCAGAAATCTTTTGGCCCATATCTTTCTAAAGCACCTCCAGTGATACAGGAAGAAAAAAATAAAAATCAACTCCTTCACAGGATTCTCAACACAGACTGTTAGTGAGCCTTTGTGGAAAAGTGCAGACAAACACACACACAAACACATACACAGACACACACACATCAAGCAAGAGGGGCCAAAGGAGCAGGTTACCCTGACAATAAAGTGATGTTAGCCAAATGTGACCTAATCTCTCCACAGAACTATCCAGGCAGAATTACTTCCAAGGGATTTGCTTACACAGAGGAAAAAATCCTCTTTTTTGGTATCCTCATGCTGTTTTTTTCAGGGGGGAAGAGGTGATTGTTTATTTTAGGGTTTTTTTTTTTTAAATTAGCACCCCAAACATTAACCTCTTCTTCAATAAGTTATAATGTAGTTGACTACCCACTTTTCCCAAATACATTAGTTTGACCATAAAAGTCCATATTTAGTCAGCAAAAATGCCCTAAGGCATTACTCACATGTAAAGTTCTGTTATTCTAGGAACCACGCAAACATATGTGAAGGCATGGACTTTCCCCTAAATCACTTGCAATAAGTAAAAAATTCAGTCAAGATAAATCCAGATCAGAGCATGCAAAGAAATAGTAGAGAACAGGACGTAATCTTAGACACATCTGTGTACATTAGAATGATTTATTGGCCTATTTTTCATTCTGAAATGTCAAAATAAATTAAATATGCAGGACATAGCTAGCAATATGTATGGCAAGTTGACAGTCTCCTCAAGCTGTCATTTTATTAGCTTGGCAAATAATGGAAAGTAAAATTCTGGGGAAAATTCTTAACTTCTAAGAGGTCATTTGGATTATTCTAGAAGTGGCAATTTTCCAGTAATATCTATTTTTTAGATAAAATAACTGTTGCACTCCACCAATGCAAGTGGTGCCCTTTGGGTACAATGTTAAAAACATGGATTTTTTTCTTTAAGATAACTTTATAAATAAGAGGAAGCTAGCAAGTATCTGGGGAAATGCTGTCCTCTCCTCAGACTGACCTTCCCTTAAGACTTGACAGTCAAACTATGTATATTTAAAGAGTATTTGGTAAGCTTCCTTTCCCATCTGAAATTCACTTTGAACTATTAAATAATTCCATGACAAATATAGCTATTACCATATCCTGTATGAATTTTGTCCAGAAGAGGGCAAATACATGCCCATGGTATGTATTGATTCAGTACCATCCAGAAATGATAGCAAACTGCCTACAAAATGCGAGCTCTAATCATAAGCCAGACGTAAATAAAAGATTCAGACATTACAGGAATGACATACACGCATGACTTATTTCTGTAGGATCTTCTTAGAGACTCAGAGCATGACTGCTGCAGTGTGCTTATAAGATTTTTTGCATATTGATGCTGTTCTAGAGATTTCTCCCTAGCAGAAACCTGTACCATCCCATGCTGTAATCTTATTGGTTTACCCCTTTCTCCTCCCTGGCTCCTCCCCTCTGGCTTCCCCTAGTTGGTTCTTCTGAGTAACCACGCCTCTGTTCCCTCTCCTGGTAACCCGCTGAGAAAGCCAGACTCGGGGTTCACCATCTTGGCTTTCCAGCACCCTGAATCCTCCCCTGCCTCTCCGCCCCTCTCCACCCTCCTCTGACCCTTGACTGTGGACCGTAATAAATCCCTGGAAACCTTAGATGGTGATCCTGCATTTCTTCCATTGCCACGCCTCCACGGTGTCTCACGTCCCCCACAGCTCCACTGCCTGCTACAGCCACGTGTCTGCCTGGCGTGTTCTGGCCACGGGCGGCCCCCTCCACATTGCGGCGTGGGGTGGCCGTTCCTGAATTGCTATACCGGACTGCCGCAAATGACCATATAAAAGAGGTGCAATTATTATATGTCGCTTTTTGGTTTAAAATACAAGAGTCTGTACTAAGGACTGGGAAGGTATTAGGACATTGTTTTAATAAAAATGTATCTAAATCATTCTAGTATAGATACGTATATATGTATGCATGTACATATGTGTATGTTTATAAATAAGGTGATATAATTCTCTTCAGGGAAAATTCAAATGTAAAGTCTTTAAAACTCTGGGAAAATACCTAATCTCTGGGTTGGTATTTTTTTCATGTATGCCCATGCATGATTTGACATCATCTTTGACTGCTGGTAAGGGAATTTCCATAACCTTCTGGAAGTTACTTTACTTCTTGAGAACATATTTAGCAGCAGGTTTGTTGAGCTGTATCCAAGCCCATACAATTATCACGCACAATTTGTTTCAGGAAGGAGTTAAAACAGGGTGCTCAGGTGCCACAAACCACTTCAGCACCATGGTGGGTTAGGGACTTGTTACTTAGGACCACCTTCACCCATGGACTATGTGGAAAAACACAGTCATGGTTGGACACTGATGATTGTGCTGGTTTTGCTTAGCCCAAAACATCAGCAAGGTATCTTCAGCATCTAGGGGAAATTTAAACCCTTCAATAGCTGTTGTGGTAGGCCTGAAGAAGTGGTTGAAGGGCTGGGAGAAGGCATACCCCTGTGCTCACAAGCTGGTTTTCCTTAGCCCAGTTTTGCTAGTGTGTGAGGTGGGGTACCAAGGTGGCTCCTGTGTGTCCTGTCTGAATGTTCTGGAAGTTTTTCACCATGTCCAGCAGAGCCAATCTGTGATGGCTCTGAAGATGGACATGCTGCTGGCCTAAGTCTGGGCCAATTAGAGATGTTAGTTATGCCTGTGTGAAAACATATTTAAGAAGAAATCAAAACAATGGATGCACGCACTTCTTTTTACCCAGAGGAGAAGGAGGTGAGAATATGTGAGGGGAAAACAACATGGAGACCCCAAGGTCAGTGGAGAAGGTGGGGGAGGAGGGGCTCCTGTACAGCAGGAAAGAAAAAACAACTCTGAAATAAAAGAAAAAAAAAAAAAAGAAAAATACAGATTTTGAAGAAATACAATATTTAGGAATGTACTATAAGATTGAGGGGTGGGGAAATGAGATCTAAAATACAGGCATTGTTGCTAAACCATGCCAACGTGGAGGAGAATGCCATGGAGAAACCAAAATGGGCATAAAAGAGGAACAGTTCAATTTTTTTGCCTAAATAGTTATCTACAACCATTTGAGAATCCCTAAAGTGTCTGGGACCTCTTCACACAATGGGCAAATTATAACACGTAGAAGAAACAGGAGACTTAAAACAACATCTGGGTGCCAAACAACATACTCTAATAGCACTAGATGATTCTGATTGGACAACAAAACCCACCCAGATTTTATTCTAGAGTAGAAGATGATTTTGAAGAGCTTCAAGGGTCTTGAAAATTTAACGTTGCTTCATTGAACCTTCTTACTAAATGAAGTTAGTGTTGATAAAATCGTAGCTAGAGCATTCTGTTCTAAAATGCTTATATTGCCTAATCCTGGGGATGAACAGTTTCACTTCCCAAGGCTGTACACAAATGAGCAAAAATGCTCATTGGTGGAACTGCTCTGTGATATCGTCACTCAACACCGTTGTGGCTCATATTTGCCATGCCCTTCTCCAATTCTCTCAGCCCTAGTTCCTCACTAGTAATGATCCAATCTAGCCTTACCTCACTTTACATTTCAGTACTTTGTCCCTTCCTTTCTGGTCAGAATAAAATAATTGCTTCTACATATTGTAACTCATCTTGTTAATTAACTATTTATTTCTTTTTCATTCTTAGGCAAATTTACTTGGCATTTGCTATCTATTTCACATTTGTTCACACATTCCACCAGGCATTGCAAAGGTGGGGTTTTGAGAGTTTAAATCTGCTTTAGACACTGTATGTTGTCAGGTTTTCCTTCTCTAGGTTAAGGATTGCCTGTTTGCTGTTTGGCTTTCAGGATCATGGAGAAAGTTCAACATGCTTATCCTTCCTCAAACATTCCTTCATCATTCAGCATCTGCTTGGATCTCCAGCCTTCATCTTCTTTCTCAGGTTGAGACATTCAGTTCAATGCCCAAGACCTGCAGGTGCACATCACCTTTGGAGCCCTTCAGCTCTGTTACATGTCAGGAGCTGGTTGTGATCCCAATTATGTGACCCAATGTTTAGGACTGATCCAAACTCAGTTTCTACTACTTCAAAATCCAAACAAAAACTTAGCAACATAACTAATGTAACCATGGACATATTTCCTTCCTTTTTCCACACTGTCTGACACCAGGAGATTTGTAAATTTCAGCTCAGTAGCACTGAAAGATTTTGGTTTTCCTGGTAAAACTAACAGAGAGTACAGTGGATCATGGTGAAGGCCCACTGATATCAGTGTCTGCTGGTATTGGGCCAGATCTCCTACTGTGTTAAGGGCAAAAGAGCCCACACTGTAAATGTTAGACAGACGGGTTATTGATCTATCTTTTTTCCTGTGATTTTCTCAGGCTTGATGCCTTCTCCACCCATTTTCTGTTCCAGCAAATGACCTACCACACAGGATGAATTTTGTGCGATATAAGCCTTTGGTGTATCAGATATTTTCCCACAAAGGTTCAGTTTTCCAGTCTAGAATTTCTTAAGGGAAATGATTGTTACAAAGCAGAAAGATATTGAAATCATTATGGGCTCCACATTTCACAATAGCTGACCATTTACTTGTAAATATTTTGGTTTTTCAGAATGAAACTGAGCCTCTTTTGTTTGCCTATCCTCATTTGTTTGAAATGAGATCTCTCTTTCACACTGTGTCTCAAAAAATGATAATTAAATGTTTCATGCATTTTGCTTCATTTTGGAATACTGGCATTCACCTCTGGTTTATGTTGAGAATTTTTGTCTATTTTTGGCATCCATAAAGCAGCATATTGCATCCAACTGCAGATGGGCTAGCTCACATACATGTCAAGAGCTGTTGTCTTATTTCCAGGTATTTCTGTTAAATCCCTTTAGCTCCCTTCTAACACACGAAGTATTTTAATACGGAGACACGTATTTTTACTTCATAAGAATTTTAATCATCGAAAGACAAGGGAGAAAGAAACTGGCAAGCAACTGACTTCCTAAAAATTAAGGTGAGATTCAACAGGACTTTATGTATATTTCAGAGTGATGGTTTCTAATGTTGTATTTTGTCCCTCTTTCCAAATCTGCCATCTTCCTTATGTGGTTTTTTCCAATGTTTTGACCAGACACAACTGAAATTTAACAGAATCCAGTAATTAACTGACTTTTCATTAGGAATTATTAGAAAGCTGGCAGCTTTGGCCAAGACCAAGGGCAGCATTTAGGAGTCTCAGGAGGCTTTGTTTTTCACACAAAGCAGGTCTACAGATATCTGGCCATAGATCAGAAATGGATAGATGAGACGGAAAGCTCAAAGCCACTGCTACTTGTGGCTAGCACAGGTTCTTCCCGTGGGAACATTTTGCTATATTTCATAAACAAGATAAAGTTTGGATATTTTGCAAACAGTTTCTCCGGATTGAGTCAGTTCGGGCTTGGCCAATTGGGCCTAGGGGGAGGTCTCGGGCTGACCAATCTGGGGCACTTCTGTAGACTCTATATATATGGAATTCAAAATAATAAAGTTCCTCTTCTCCTCTCTTTCCATGTCTGAGAACTTGGGTCATTCCTCAGCTAGCCGCTCAACAGCGACATCTACTTAAATATTTATTTATAGCATTCTCACAGCATTTGTCAAAGAGTAGAAAGTGCTTAGCCCTACATTTAGCAAATGCCATTAAGCCACCTGCTGTAAGCATTCCCTCAAGCAGGGCTATCACACAGATACCTTGGCTGAACCGCCTCGCCTTGAATGCTGTAACAGATACAGTAGGCTGCAGGGAAGTGCTCTGAGGGGATATCCTACCACACCCATTAGCAATTTTTCTTAAACTGAAAACCTAGTTCAATCCTTGTTGGTCATGGTCAATCTAGGTTGACAGGGTTGATTTTTTTGAAGTTATTTAATATGCTAAGCAAGAAGGATCAGCTTTATGGATAAGATCAGGCAGTTTCATGGGCTTGGGAACAATTCTCACCCCCTTGCTGGCCTTTTGCTCAGAAGCTATGCTTACATTTCAAATATCGCACTCCAAATTATTTCCAGTTTTCTGAATTTATTTATTGAAGCATTGCATTCCAGAAATTCTAGTTCCTTGGCATTTAAGCCATGGGATAACTGGTTTAAAGTGCTTTAATTTGCTTTAGAGAAAAGGTTCCTATAGATTGCATACCCCTTTGTCTACAGAATGGCACATTAAAATCAGGGTGAGTGGAAAGAAGCAAAAATATTTTTTCAAATTTAAAGCCCACAGACCTGACAAATCTCTTTCATTTTCCAGTTCTATGGAAATTCCTCTGTCTTACTTGTACTCATGGATTTATGTGATATTGTTTTCTGTGGTAACAAGTGACAATTACTGGCTCACAGGAGCCCTTGGTATAATCTTCATTACTGTGAGTCCCGACTTCCAAACTTCTTAGCCCAGAGAGTTTGGGACAGTTAAAAGAGATATACAAAGGCTTTTTACTCAGCTTTGCTAAGACTCCTTCTTACTTCCAGCTTTTGACTTGTTCCCTCCTGCTCAATTGTGCATGAATAATACGTGCATCGTCAGGGTGTGTTTCAAAGGAAATGCACTACTTGGCAATCAAGAAGGAAGCACATACTGTGCTTAATGATTAGTTGGCATTTCACCACGCATAAATCTATTAGGGGATTAAAAATCCATCACAACATAAATCCATTATGGGAATAAAAATCTATCACAATGCCAGAGACAGGAAATGAAACGCGCAGCTGCAGGGACTGCTTGGTGAGTGTTCACACAGCCCCATCCACCCGTGCTGTGATTATAGATACATGATCAATTTCCTGAGACATTCTTTGGGAAAATGAAATACAAATGTTTCATTCTGGATTGTATTTACAGAGATTAAGAAAATCCCAGAAACAAAACTTTAGGATGAGTAACAATAAACAGCTTTGTCAATAAGAAGACTGAGGCATTAAACTTTCCTTGCATCTTATACACACAGAAAAGTGGCTGATAGTTTCTTAGTCTGAGAGACTGAACCACCCCCACTGACTGTCTCTTTTATCCCCAGTCAAATACCTTCCTTAGCTTTCATTCCATTTATAAGCTTTCATTTTGGATAATTTCTTTTTAAATCTGACATCTAGGTCACTGTGGAAAGAGTCAGTATCATACTTTCTTTTTGGAGTTGTTGGTTGGGAGGGAGAATGTTTTATGATGTAATAGCTTTCTTCCTGTTCACAAAAAATTTCCTGAAGTAAATCTGACCAGCTTGTATGCATCTGTTTGATTATTTCTTCATTCATATACATATAGATGTATAAGTTTGCCATTGTTTGCATCTGTGCTTAAAGGTATATGAAGTATATAAAAAGTTATCTGTTACAGATGATCTGAATGAGTCATAAAATCATTGAGGTTGGCAGGGTTGTTGGCTTTCTCTGCAGCAGAGGCACTCACAGAAAGAGATTCAAATGTCCCTTGTGCCACTGCTTCCCTTCCCTGCTAAAGAAAACAATAAATTCCAGCATTCTTTCTCCAATCCTTGTTGCTGACTGAGCACTAGAGACATCAGTTGTATTACCTGGAATACCAACCCAAGGTGTTCTGTACACATCATTAGCATGGCAATTACCACTACCACCATCAATGTTTTGGGAAAAAAACACAGCAAAACAAAACAAAAAACCAACATCAGTTATTAATCAACTGTCATTATTATATATAATGACAACTTGATGAGAAAAAGACTACATATATATGTTCTACAAGAAGTTGTTCCCCATTCTTCTGCTGCATTTTAGATTATGCAACAGGCAAGCATCGACTGACAAGCTCAGAAAGAGAAGAATCAACAGAAAGTCCTGTTTTACATTCTTGAGTTAAAGAAATTTGGAAGAGAGGTGGATTCTCTTGTTCTAGGCCCTGCTTAATATAGAATTTGTAAGCAATGTCAGAAACACCAAAGGGAAGCAAAACTATTCCAAAGAAGAAAAATTCAGGTATCTTCTTTAAATTCTGAGTAATTGGACAGAAGATATATGGTGCATAACAATGACAAGTTTTCCCTAAACAAATGTCACCATACAAACTGCATTCCTCTATCAAAAAATACAAACTACCTAGGAGAAATAAGGATGAAATTAAGATGTACAACTGAAATATTGATGTTGAGTCTAAAATAAAATATTTTTACAGATAAAAGTCTCAGCCAAAGTTGAATTTAGTAAGCCCTAAAAAGTGTTTGTGTCTGTATTTGTATTGCTGATTTGTACATTATACAAAAAATTATATTATTTAATGTAATTTTCAACAAAGTATAAGGGCTCTAAGCATTTGGAAGCAACAGCATGTTCATCTTATCCTAAAAGAACTGTCTGAAATAGGTCAGATGAGTCATGCATGAAAAATGATGACTTCTTTCCATTGTGTGAAAAGAAAATGGATAACCATACAGGTAATAGGACAGAAAACAACTTTTAGCACATCAAGCTTGAGAAGTTGCAAGACAGGATAGCATATTCTGTGACAGATGATGTCATTAATTTCTTGAAATACAACCACTTTCTTGACACTATGTCCAATAAAGCCAGCCCAATTTCAATTATAATTCTGTCTTTTCTGCCACATCTGCTAAAGACAGATGATTTCTTTTCAGAAAAACTTGAACGAGAAGAATAAAGTAGGCATCAAATGGAAGCACTATTCAATGATTTTCTTGAATCATTTTAAATTTTATCCCACAATGTACAATGAAATCATGTTTCAGATTTTGCTTTACAGATACAGACAATCTGAAACAGCAGCTCAGGACAAACAACATGACAATTTTTGTTTGCCCATGCTCAGCATAAAACCTAAGATGTGAGAAAAATATTTCACAAATACAACTTTACTGAATATAATACAAATGTTAACTTGAAAAGTTACTGCAAGTCAGACTTGTCTTAATTAGCAACTTGTAGCAACTTCACAACCTAACTGTGAAGCTGAAATCTGTTAAAGAAGTCACAAGCAAAAAATCCTTCATATAAAGGAAATGACTGGCCAGTTCATGGATGGATTTGCAATCTGATCGTTCTCAAATACTGCATCTGTGTTCTGCACTGTTTACAGGATAAAAATGCTGTTGTGCAGGAAGCAATGTATTTACTTCTCAGTTCCAAGCTAAGGCTCCTCAGAAACATCCAACTTCAGCCTCAACCCCAACTTCCATACTTCCTCCCGGAGCAGGCTTGTACACCCGCCAGCTCTAGCAGCAGGGCTCAAGATTTCTGCCAGCCTTCATTTCAGAGCAGGCTACATTTTTTCCTCTCTTCTAGGAACTGGTTCTCCTCTCTAGTAGGAACTGTTTCAGATGAGTGGTTGTGGGGATTTTATTTTGTTTGGGTTTGTTTTAACACCTGTGCTATGCTGTGACTTCCCTGTTAAGCTGTCAAGACAGAAAAACAGACGTTTAATTCCAACCAGCAACTGAAGCCTACAAGTAAAGGTCTTGCTGTGGATCTGATAAAAGACTGGAGCTTGTCTGCTCAGTGAGCTACAAGCTTCTTTGAGGGGATAATCAGATTTATGTCTCAGCAATGAAGACCAGGCAAAATGACTGCAAAGACAAAGGGTTTTGTCCTTCTCACAGCCATACTGATAGAGCAAAATGAGCGTGGGAGGCAGGACACAGAAGTTACCCTGTCTCTTGTGATAAATTCAGCACACTGGTTCAGCACATGCTAATACATAGCAGGAAAGATTTTATATGGGTACTTTGTTAAAATTCAGTATTACCAGAAATGTACTATTTCCTCAATAATAATGTGAGTTACAGCAAGACATTCTCCTGTATACTTAATATTATAGGATAAGATTCCATTGCAAATACAATAAAGTTACACTGTATTTGGCTTAGTTTTCATAATAAATCATGTTGCAGACAGATATCTCTCAAGAGACCATTGCTTATTTTACTGAAATTTTGCAGGTGGGATCCAAACATATGCTTGGCACTCTGAAAGCTGTAGTTGAAGTCCAGAAGACTTGACAGGCTGAATGGGGTGCCCATAAGGGCACTCTGACAGAAATATTTACAGGTTCAAGCTGACAAGAGAATAATAAAATGCAAGCTGAATTGCCAAGAGCATCGTTCTCGCTCTTTTTTTTCTTTATTTTTTTCCTTCTGCATGCAGGTTTCACTGTTCTTCTCCAAGAATTCTAGAATGTTAGCAGCAAGAATTTGCCGGTTCAGATTCTTGGTTAGCAATTCACTTTGATGAAAACTATTTACCTTGGCAAGAGGTTGTCAATTTTCCAACTATCACTAACACGTGTAGCCAACATCTAAACCAACAGATACTTTGTTTTAAAGGTGCCAAAGAAAAGAAAAACAAATATGTACAAATTAGTTTTGTTCCAAGTATCAGTTCACAATGCATGATCCCATTGATTTGCATCAACAGATAACATCATAATGCGTGTAGTCCCATAAGAAGCAGAAAAATTCTCTTTTCATCCATCAAATGGAAGCATATTTGGCTGTAATTATTGCAAATTATTTCTCTTTCTTTAACATCACACTGGAGAAAATGGACAGTTTCAAAGAAACAAGATGCAAATAGAAAGCAAGCTGCTGTCATCTTCGTAGAAGCCTGTCTTGTCTGTCAATGAAGCCAAATGATTTCCAAAATTGATTGAATAAAAATTATGCTTCATTAAGAGAAATCAAAAGACATCTTTATTGCTAACTGACACTGAGTGAGCTCAGATTAGTGCATTAAGAAATATCTTTGTTAGTCTACTTGGACTTCCTACAATGTGTTCTACTTACAGAGGGCAGTTTTGCACTCAATCCATGCCCTTTAATATCAAAAAAGAGCCTTCTAGTGTTCAGTAGTTTTGTGAAATCAACAAAGTCCAAAAAGAGTACAAAGAGAAGAAACCATGAAAGTAAAGCAAAGAAACCCCAGTAATTTATTTTAAATATTTCTTATTTTAATCATAGAATCATTTAGGCTTGGAAAGACCTCTGAGATCATCGAGCCCAACTGTTAATCCTGGTGGCCAAGTCCACCACTAAAGCATGTCCTTCAGTGCCACCTCTACACTTCTTTTAAATATCTCCCAGGATAGTGACTCAATCACCTCCCTGCGCAGTCTCTTCCGATGATTGACCACCCTTTCCATAGAGAAGTATTTCCTAATATCCAATCTAAAGCTCCTCTGGCATGATTTGAGGCATTTCCTCTTTTCCTATCACTTGTTACTTGGGACAATAGATCAACTCCCACCTGGCTACAGCCTCCTTTCAGGCAGTTG
Organism: Entomyzon cyanotis; assembly: GCA_024500445.1. Classification (NCBI taxonomy): domain Eukaryota; kingdom Metazoa; phylum Chordata; class Aves; order Passeriformes; family Meliphagidae; genus Entomyzon; species Entomyzon cyanotis. Next base: position 16,074,397 of record JAKEPQ010001005.1, read on the forward strand.
TAGAGAGCAATAAGGTCCTCCCTGAGACTCCTTTTCTCCAGGTTAAACAACTCAGCCTCCCTCAGCCTCTCCTCATCAGACTTGTGCTCCAGACTCTTCACCAGCTTTATTGCCCTTCTCTGGACACACCAGCACCTCAAAGTCTTTCTTGTCTTGAGGGGCCCAAAACTAAACATGGCTGAAAAGACAAATGCATGTCTTCAGTACCATAGTTGGAAGATGATGGTTTATTACAGCTTTCGTTACTAATACTACATTTTGAAATGAAAATGCTTCAATTTTTTTACCTGAAAATAATAGATGGTTTATAAGCAAATGGAAAAAAGGCTTTTAAAAAAAAATTTTAATGCTTTTTAACTTAAGAAGTAATAGAATTATAGAATCACAGAATCACGGAATCATAGAATAGTTTGTATTGGAAGGTTCCTTAAAATGTCATTTAGCCCAATACCCCTGCAATGAGTAAGGACATCTTCAACTATATCCTGTTGCTCAGAGTGCCATCCAACCTGACCTTGCAGGTTTCCAGGATGGAGCATCCACCACCTCTCTGGGCAACACATTCCAGTGTTTCACCAGACTCATTGTAAGAACTTCTTCTGTATATCTAACCTAAATCAACCCTCCTTCAGCTATAGCCATTGAAATCTGAGGGCGCAAAGACTTTTTGTTGTAGTTACCTCTATGTAATGAGACTCATTCCAAAGCAGCCCTGCCCTGCAGGCATCTGTCGTGACTTTAATTCTGCGTTGCACTGGAGCAGGGAAGCACCAGAGGGAGCTCCGAGACAGGCTCAAAGCCAGCGTTCCCCAAAAAGCGGAGGTTCTGCTGGACATGGCTGGGAGCACAAACCATCAAGGCTGCGAGGGTTGTGTTTGCCTTCAGCGCTGTCTCTCATGATTATCACTGGTTTATTCTTACTGTAATTTGCAATAGCCACTAGATTTTCTAGTGGTAATACAACTGCCCTGTTCTGCCTCTCCAGGACTTTGGCAGAAGAGAGCTGAAATCAGGATAGGGCTTCCTGGTTGGAAGTTCAGACAATTGAATGATTCAAGATTGTTTTATGCATATGCACAAGAGGCAATCTAAGGCTGAACCAAACTATCTTAATTCATGGGGGTTTTCTGGGGGGGTTTTGTTTGATTGATTGGTTGGATTTTTGCTTCAAAAGCCTTGACTCTGCAATATTAATCTTACCATACCCAAAAGAGTCTGATAGATGTATTTCATTGTAGGAAATGAGCTGACATTTTGCAGGCCAAAATAGATGTTAAATGCCCAGAAGAGATATTGCAAAACATTAGCAACAACTGGACTGTTTCAGTGACATATCACCTGAAGAAAGTAAGCAGATCAACATGAAGGTTTGGTTTGGTTTGGTTTGGTTTGGTTTGGTTTGGTTTGGTTTGGTTTGGTTTGGTTTGGTTGTTCTGAAAATTATGAGGTGCAGTGCATGAGTGGAAAGCCCCATCTTTGGAATTCAGTCTCTTGGCAGGTGCTCCCAGGATCTTTCAGGATTAAGAATCAGGTTTCTTTTCTCTTTTTGCTATGCTTTATGAGGTTATTTGTACAAAGACTGTCTCATTTGTATTGCAAATAAAAATGTAATAGCAGTTAGAGCCTATGGGGAGATGCTCTACAGCAAAGTGAAAGAATGAATTCATCTGCAGATGTAATAACTGCAGAAATTCATCCTTAGAGACTACTGCATCGGGTGATATGGTTTTGCAGGAAAGCAGCAACTAGCAATTTTTTTAGGCAAAGACAATTACCATGAGTAGCCTTGAAAACCTTGGGGTGAGATTGACAGCTCACAGAAGGAATTACTTTACTCCAGCTTATCTCTGTCAGTGGTCAGTGCTACATACTGCAATTTGAAGGCTCCTAAAAGGTATTCATGACATAGAACTTCCTCTAAAGAATTTTTCCAGAGGTTAACAATTGCTTCTCTACACCATGAGAATTTATAATTTAGCCTATAGAGTTCTAGCTTAGCACTAAACACAGAAGTTGGCATGAGAAAATCCTGAATTCTTTTCAGATCTTTTATATAAATAGAATTTTACCCATAACATTGGGGGGAGTGGAGACATTTATCATTATTTTCAATTTTCAACCAATCATCTTTCAAATCTGTTAGACTGTATTAGGAGAAGAAAACTTAAACATTAATGAGAAGACTAGAGAAGAAAACCAACAGTTCACCATTCTGCCTTCTAATTGTTCCCCCTCCTAAATTTAACAATTCCAAATTTGCTCTTGCAGCCTTCAGAGACAAACATAGGAAAAAGATTTTAATAATGCCGGCCTCTCTCATCTTTCTCCAGGTTTTTAGACCCTTTCTCAGAAAAGAAACTTCCCTTTCAAATTTCCTTCTGATCTTTTCACTTTATGTTTTGCCTGAGAAGTTCCTCCTCACCTAAGCTTCCATGCAAAAGTTTGTTGCTCTGTAACAGCCATTCATTGGATAATGACACCATCCAGTTTTATTAATAACACTTTCAAACAAGCCCTCAGCACAAAATCAACACTCCAGTCTCAAATTTTCCATTTGAAATCATATCTTTAAAATAAAATGAGATTCCCATCTAGACACACCTCCAAGCTAAACAAGCAGTTTTCCCCTTCTTATAATCTCTCCCAGGTGGTTTTGCTGGCTTTCCTACTCTCTGCCCCTCTCCAGGGATGCCACAGCATTCTCCTACACTGCTTCATGTTATTTGTAGCATTCTCCTACACTGCTTCATGTTATTTGGCAGTCTCTGTGGGCAGCACAGTGTGATCCTGTCAGCCCTGCCTCCATCCAGGTCTCTCCATGCAGGAGATGACTGCTCATCTACAGGGCTGCATAGGCATACCTCCCATCATGAATACATAATGTGAATTCCAATATCCTCTTCTTCATTAAATCCACATTAAACTGATTTTAGAAGACTGATTTCAAATGACACTAGAATACTTGTATAATAATAATAATGAAAAATCTAATTTCTCTATTCTCAGATTGGCTATCTCAGAGTTTCAATTAAGTTTCAAAACATCACCTTGTTTCTTCAAACACAATCAATGCTCAAAAAATAAATCTATCAATCAATATTTAATTTTGGGGTCTTTTTCCAAGTGCCATGTTGAGTTTTGTACTCCCAAATTACTGATGCTGCTACTGCATGCTCTTTGAATATTACTAGTCATTGCAAGGACTAAGAATGAAAATTAAATATTTTGCATAAAGAAAATATTCTCAATAGTAAGATCCAGTATTTCATTGCCCACAAAATTAAAAATATTATAAAGAAACATTTCAGGATGAGTTGGAATTCTTTGAAACAAATTCTGATCTGTTGATTTCCCAGGCACACAGCAAAAATAAGCAATCAAGGAATAATACACTCCAGACAGGGCATATTGGTATGATTACTGCATGCCTCAGGTGGTTCTATAAAACTTAAAGACAGTTTTGAACTTGAACCACCCAAGAAGAAGAATTACTCCATCAACATTGCCTAGGAGATCAGCATGCTCTTGTGAAGAAATGAAAGCATACCTGTTGTATGCATTCAGTTCTAAGCAGCTTAGGAAACATTACTTTTCTTTTTTTTTTTTCTTTTTCGTAAGGAAAGTCATAAAAAATGCATTTTCACAAAACTAGACATTGGCAAGGAACAGTGGTTTCAAATTACCTGTTTAAGAAATAAAGAAAGAATCAGGAAGACATTGAATGTCCAGGATGGGACGTCCAATGTAAGAGATCACTCTAAGGTACTGCAACTGTGTGCTAACTGCAATCTCCAACTGAATAAGTCTGAGTCAGACTCAGTTTGGGAAAGGGTTTTAGGAAAGCTCTCTCAGGAGTGTACCTGAACTCTTGCTTAGTCTGGAGTAGAAAAACAGAAAATGTCTCCATTCTTTCCAAGAATAAAATTTAAAGCTGTTACCTGACAGGATTTCAAATGGAAATAAACATTTGTGTTTGGGTATTAGGCCTTATTATATTATTGCCTTCAGAGCCTTTACTCTCAGTGCTTTGACTTTTAGATTAGAGGAGAAAGGAATGCTGATAGGATAAAAAGAAGCAGAGACGCAATAAAGCTTAGAAAACCCCTGCTGACCTCCAGGATCACCTCCTGCTTCTTCCAGATTGCTCTGAGCACTTCCAACTGCCCTCATCTGATCTGAGTTCTCATCAGCTGTAGGGAGCAGAACAAAAGAGACTTCATGTGCAAGTACAGGAGCAAATATGAAAGTAAAGAAGTCATTTGTCTCAGAGTCGAAATAGCTCTGGATAGCATTTGGTACAACTATATTGCACCAGAAGTAGTGCAACAAATGAAACAGCAAAAATACCAGGCACTTCTCATTCACCAGAACCTATCAACTTAATAAAATAATAGAAAAATGGCAATGGCCCTTGCAAATCTCTGTCTTCATTCTGGGTTAATAAAAGTTGAGTAATGGGCTTGCAGAATTAAATTCAACCATCAAGTGCCAAAGGCTATCCTGGCCTGGCCAGGATTATCAACATTACCTGGTTTTCTATTCTCTTTGGCATAAATTACAGTTTCCTTCACTTCAATCTGCAATCATGTTCCACATGATGAGATTCAAATAAAACAAAGTGAAATAAATCAATTAGATGTCATAATAAAAACAAATCTTAGGCATCTTAATATTTATTTTTATTTGCACTCTAAGCTGGGGATTGGAGTCTTATGATAAAGAAAGCAAGAGTCAGGGAAGCTAAGTAAGAACCTTGCTCAGCGTTCACATCCCTGAACAACTTGTTCCAAAGTTTGACAACCATTTTGGTTAATAACCTAATACCCTATCTAAACCTCCCTTAGCACAACTTGACAGCATTTCCTCCTGTCCTATCACTTGTTACTTGGGATCCTCACATGGCCACAACCTCCTTTCAGTTAGGTGTAGAGAGTGATAAGGTCTCTCTTGAGACTCCTTTTCTCCAGACTAAACAACCCCAGCTCCATTGGCCACTCCTTGTAAGACTCATGCTCCAGACCCTCCACCAGCTCTGTTGCCCTTCTCTTGACACACTCCAGAGCCTTAAAGTCTTTTATATAGTGAGGGGCCCAGAACTGAACACAGGATTTGAGGTGCAGCCTCACCAGTGCTGAGTACAGGGAATGATCACTGCCCTGGTCCTGCTGGCCATGCTATTGCTGATCCAAGCCAGGATGCCATTGGCCTTCTTGGCCACCTGGGCACAGCTGCTTCCTGTTCAGCCAGTGGTGACCACCACACCCCAGCTCCTTTTCCAATGGGCAGCTTTCCAGCCACTCTGTCCCCAGGCTGTAGTGCTGCCTTTGGTTGTTGTGACCCAAGCACAGGACACAGCACTCAACTTTGTTGAGCTTTTTACAATTGGCCTTGGCCCATTGATCCAGTCTCCCCAGAGCCTTCCGGCCCTCCAGCAGATCCACATTCCCACCAAAATTCAAGTGGATGTTAACTCCATTCACCACCATCCTCTGGGCCCAGACATCCAGCCACTTTCTTACCCAGCAAGCAGTGCATTTTTCCAAGCCATGAGCAGCCAGTTTTTCCAGGAGAATGCTCTGGAAGATGATGTCAAATGGTTTCCTAAAGTCCCAGTGAACAACACCCACAGCCTTTTCTTTATTCACTTATCATAGAAGGAGATCAGGTTGATCAAGTAAAACCTACCTTGCACAAACCCAGGCTGACTGGTCCCAGTCCCCTTGTCCTATATGTGCTGGGTTACGACACCCAAGACAATTTGCTCTGTGATCTTCCTTGGCACTAAGGTAAGAGTGACAGTGCCCAGGATCTTCATTCCGGCTCTTCTTGTAGACAAGCATTACATTTGCTGACTTCCTGTCACCTGGACCTCCCCAGTTAGCCAGGACTGATAAAAATCTTTGTCTTTTTTGAAAATTTTGCCTTAATAGAGGGAAATTAGACAAATCAATTTATAGCAGACTGATTTGGAGGGAAGGATTAAAATTTTTCACTGTTTTTTAACTTTCTTAAACAAAGTGTCTAAGCAAGCCAAGACATCTCACAACAAAATAGCTAAATTCCAGCTTTCAGGCTACTTGTGTGTCACCTGTACCACACTAACCTTGAACTGCCTGCTCAGGGCCACAGCCAAGGATGCAGAGATGTTGAAAGGATCCATAAAGGGCCAACAAAAAAGTTTTATTGTTTATAGTTTTATTGTTCACAATAATACAAATGTGGGCCCTACCTGGGATTCTCATGCTTTCCTGTAGTACTGGATAGAAAGAGAGGGGGTATGTTTTTATTTCACTTTCTTCTCATCAAATTAAAGATTCTAGCCTCTACAGCTCCATGCAGTCACTTTGCTAATTTTTCAGGTAACAAAATCGTGAATTACATTCATTTTATACATATTCATGGCCCCTTTGATCTTAGGATACAAAATTAGCAGGTGTATAAGAGAACAGGCAGCAACTTGAATTAACCAGCAACATACAAAAGAATGAAATTCAGAGCTGTTACAAGCCAATTACTATAAAATATCACACAACAAGTTAAAATTATGCACAAATAAATAAGGAACTATCTTCAACTGTCCACAAGCACGATCATCAGAAAATGCACCACAGCCATGTTGTGGGTGAGTTCAAATGAATGTTTATATGTGTCCTGTAAAACCATGCTCCTTAGTAACATTCACATGCATGAACCACAAAATGACTGATGTCAGTACAGTGATCTGGTACATCCAAATTGCATTTCCTTCAGGGAGACTGCAATCTGTTGCTGGTGATCTGTTGAAAAAATCTGCCGGTGATCTGTTGAAAAAATCTGCCTTTGCCAGCATGGTAGTTTTATCAGAGGACAGGACACAAGGGGACATGCAGTACTGCAGAGCATTTCATTAAATGAGAAGAAAATAACAGAACTTTCAAGGTGTTCTGGAAAGGATAAATAAGTGGGAATTCTGATGCAAACAATCTGCAGACTAACAAATTCACTAGTCAAGAATGTCCTCAGCTCAACCCCTCATCATATTAGGTACTCTGGTTTGACAAGTAAGAAAGCCTGTTGGGGAAACAGCTGGACGTTTCCTAGTTCATCTGACTCTCATTTTCTTTATCATAAGACTCCAACACCAGGTTCAGTTACCACATTTCAGTGAAATACAATGCCTCAGATGAGCTGCAGGAACAGGCCAGGAACAACTTTCAAACTCTATCCTGCAGCAGTTAAATGTGTTCACTTGAACATCTTTTATAGAATCACAGAATGTTCTGAGTTGAAGACACTGAGAAGGATTATCTCTTAAGTGAATGACCCATACAGGGATTGTACCCACACCCTTGGCACTATTAGCACCATGCTCTGACCAACAGAGCAGATCATCACAGTTTGAGGACATTTTCCAGTTTGCATTTGCAATGGGCTGAGAACGCTCCCTAAAATGGATTCTGCTGTTCAGCTGATGCGATATGCAAGCACTGTAACCCCATCCATCTGGAGTCCTGGAAGCTCTAGGACATGACCATCACTCAGCTGATTGCAAAAACCCTAGCAAATAGTGACTACTGAACACAAAAGACATAGGAAAAAGATTATAAATGGAAAGCAAGGAAATCTCAATGTTTATGTCAAGCAAGAGTACGACAAGCAAAAAAAAAAAAAGTATTTAGACCATTTAGGTTTTGTACAGCAGCATCCCAAGGATAGTCCCACTTCCACATCTCAGATTAAGGATGCCGAACCAGTTGCAATACCAGCAAAATAGAGAATAAAAAGAGTACTTTTCTCAGGGGTAAAGTAAGCCTTTTGTGCAGTAGATACATCTTTTAAATGAAACAAACAATGACACTTAGACAGGATTATAGTGGCCTGGGTGTAAGAAAGGCTGACTTACACATTGGTCCTTCTAGGGTAAGATTTTAGGAAACTGGTATCTCCAGCACACAGTCCCCTAGTCAGTATGCACGTAGGTACGAACTGTAAACATGTCAACAATGAATTAAGAAATTGACTGAGAAAATCCCTCATCTGTTTTCCTGTCTTCTTTACCATTGTTTCCTTACATGCTGCAAGATTATAAAGTTGCAAGTCTTTTGCAGTAAGGAATTTAATTAAAATGCTTTTTTGAAATCATTTAGCTGCACTATCATCATCTTGCAATTACTTTGTTTAATCCATACTATGTTAACTAACCACAGATGTTTCCCTTGGCTCATCAGTGATGCTTTCTGAACTTACGTTCCTTTTCAGAGGAGCTGAACGCTTCCTGGAAGGCAGTGCAGAATTTCATTTAGCATCTTTCTCTCCAAGAAAGTGTAGCCGTTGATAAGTATCAGAGAATTTGACTGCTTTCGAACACCAAATGTTCCTGCTCTTTGCTCTGAAATTATGTGTTTTTCTAAACCAAACCTTGGTTTCATTGAGGATAACTTCAATTCAAAAACATGATCTTAAGTTACAAAGATTGCATGACAAAGGTAAGTATTTTACAGTTTCTTGTGGCATCTTTCAGGTCAGGAGCTCAGACCTTAGAAGATTTACACTCACTTAAACTTTACCCTTCTGTGAGGGAACAAACATCTTAAAGATGAATAAGTGAAGACAGAAGACATTTACTGTCCATGGGATATGTGCAACTTGAAAGGAAAGCCAGTGAGATTGTGACAATTTTGGGAAAAATATCTCTTTTTAAATGTGTAATCCTGACCCTGCAGCATTTAGCAAGACTATTTCATTCCTAACATGATACTTTCTTTTAATCACACATTGGTTTCAACTCATAAACAGTCACCCAGCTTGAGAAAAGGATTTCTTAAAAAGCATTCTTAAAAGAAATGCACCACTTACAGTCTCACTTGTTTGCCTCATTCTTTGGTTGATCAGAGGAAGACAAAGGATTCTTCAGACTAAAAAGGAAAAAAAATGGAAGAAAAATATTGAAGAATTCTTTGTAGTCACTCACATCAATACCAAACTGGCTTTTTCCCGTGTCACCTTAGACTTTTGATATATTGATACACTGCTTATAAATTTACATATCCCCACAAAAGGTACAGAAAGTACAAGTGAAGTAATTTTTCAATTTAAGAGCAAGATCTGAGCATTAATGAGCCTTACCCTCATGCGCAGTCAAGTCTATCACTATCTCCAAGGAAATAGAGGCACTCAGTTTATTGCCAGTTGTTGGTGTTACTTGCTCTCAAGTTGGCTAATAAGAATCAAGTGCCAATGAGTACACCCCAGAATTGCAAAAGAAAAAGAATTATGTCTTTCTTGTCCTTTAAAAATGATATGTCAATGTGAAAAAGAAAACAAAGCATCCATATCATCCGTTTGAGAAAGGGAGAAAAGTTTGAAGTATAAATTAATGTTATTCTCACATGCTGTGGCAGAAATAATTACTACAGCACTATAATTATTTTTTTCTGATGCCTGAATACAGTGGGAGTGCAACTCAGCAATTAACAATAGGGTATACATTCTTAAAATTCCACTTAAAATCCAACTGTCATTCCATTCATAAGCACTGGCAGAAAATGGAATAAAGGCAATACATGCTAATAAAACAGTGTCACTCCACACTAGTGTACTTTCCAAAGGATGAAGGAAGTTGCACTGTATTATAAAGTATGTCTTGGCTTTTTTTAGTTATTTGTTAGTTGTAATGTTAACATTCAGGCATGGAGAAATACAATTCAGTGAAATTATTACAGGCTAAATTAACTTGCTCAAGCTGTCATGGGAAAATAGAACATATATGGGTTTGTTTGCAAGGACTTAAGGTATCACCCACAAAACAAAGAAGGAACCATTTCCTTATAAACAACATATAACTTGATTGCTTCAGCTTGCAGCTGCAAGTGGGATTAGAGAGAACTTAGTCTAAAACTAGTGTAAAGGGATGCCAGATCTTTACTGCAAACAGAACTTGTAGCTACTGTCTGAGCACCTGATTAATCAGCCTGTTAAACGATTCTATAGTTTGAAAACAGCTCTTAGAAAATCCTGTCTCTGATGAAAGAGTAAGATGAGGTGATGACTTGACACCAGATTACAAGAATGTGGGTGAATTCAACTGGCCATATCAATTCAGTTTTCCTAGTGGAAATCTGGGTTAACTTCACTGGATTTTGGAAAGTTATGCTCACATAACCAAGAGCTGCTGGCTGCCCACCTATGACTTAGGATGCATGTCATAAGAAGGAAAGAAGTCCATTATTTTTGTCAGTCACTGACAACATAAACCATTGGCTTATCTCATTGCAGAAACTAGTTTAAAATTGCACTTCAGTAATAGAAACAAATGATAAATAGTGAGAATTCTTTCTCTATTGCCAGTATTAATGTGGATTTTGTTTTTATCTACCAGCGATGATTCATGATAGGGTTCATTAAAGAACACATTTTCATTTTTCTCCAATCCAAATGCTTCTTAGAAGAATGTTCCTCAAAGCTTCTGTCTCTTCAGGGTCTCTCAAGGGGTATCTCTTTATGTACCAGGACCCAGGTTTTTACTGCTCCTGAGAAAGGCATTTGCAGCTTTGTGATGAGCAGCCCAACATTCCATTCTTATATATATCAGTTAAGGTCTACCTATAAGTAGGAGTCACTTGATATAAAACTTGCAGCTCTGTCTTTTGGCTTAGAGACTGGAGGCCCTCAAAAGGACAGAAATACTTGTTTGAAGTAATTTTCAATATTTGAAGTTGCTGTCAATGGATGTTGAAATATTTTTTCATCGCTTTTTCCCTAACAAGTGTGAAGGGCCTTCAAATAAAGCCAGCAAGTGGGAGATTCAAAACAAACAAAAAGAGAGTTTATACACAAAATGTGTAAGTTACAAAATTCCTTGACATAGGATAGTGACAAGCAGAAGTGACCAGTATATAGGTATAAGAAGACACTGACACGTACACTGAAAATAAATTCCCAAGGGATACTAAACACACAGAAACCATTTCTGCCTCAGGAAATCCCTGTGCCACAAGCTATTGTCAGCTGGGACTTTTCTCAGAGCAATTGTCATTGTATGATTCCCCTAATCTAATCTTTTTTCCTAGGCATTCACTTGAGATCATTGTTCAAGACAGGAGAGTGACCTAATACAGCCTCAGTTCTCTGATGTCTATTGGCTTGTTTTCACATACAAAGAATAAAATGAGCTTTAAAACAACAAATACTGGAACAGATGCTTATGTCATGGCCTGGTTCTCCTCTCTTCCGAAGACTTATCTGTTCTGTAGATCAAGTGAAATACCTCTTTTCAGTTTCTGGGCTTTCTTTCCATAGAAGGAGTTAAGAGGGAGGTCAAGCCCTCTTCTCTCTTGGTTTTGCAACTGTCTTTAAATGTTTACCAAGATATAACTTATCTCTGTCAATTTTTTTCTTTGTTTGCTTTTCTTACAGCCCAGTGTTTAACTAAACAAACAGCCCAACAGTCATCCCAACGGTCATGTCAACACAGTATATTCATTAACTTTTTGCAGCTCTTCACCCATCACTGTGGATTTCAGAGCTTGACCTGGACATGGAAGGCATTGTCTTTAAGGACAAGCATCTGTGTGGCTTAATTCTCATTCATCTGAGTGGGTTTGACGTGATGATAAGCACAGCTGGGCTTATTTAAATGTGGAAGGTTATAATCTAAAACACACTTCATGTATATAGGTTCAAGTCTTCATTTTTAAGAAGGGCAATTAACTACTGAAAACAGGCTAGCAAAGGAAGGGACTGTCTGTTTCCTGGAAACTTTGTGGCTAGTTAAATGGGAATGGTTTAGTCAAACATGTGAGATACAAATGTGATTTGAGGAAAGGGATGAAGGGGCTAAGAACATTGACACTTTATGCTATACTACAGGTGACATTAAAATGATCCATTCTGGTCTATATAAGATATCCCAATTTCAAAGTCATGTTCTAGTGGAGCAATCATCCCTCTAGTGATTCCATTTAAAACATGATGACTTGGATCATTCATTGACTTTGTTAAATCTTCCATCAGACTACATAAATTGGTAAAATCAAGTATGAAGTAAGAGAGAAGATAGGATAGTCTTTCCATTTTGCCTTTACTCACCCCTTTCATAGCTCTTTTTATGTCCTGTTAAATAACTGACCTGATAATAAATTTATCATTTAAAAAATAGAGTCCAAAGATTTTATACATGAGTCCAATGATTTTTCTTTTTGAGCTGCCACAATCATGTTTTAAAATATTTTCTAGTGATTTGGTATTTACTTGCCCTACAGTTCTTCACTCAAGCACTGCAGTGTTTATGAATTTTCAAGCAGCAGCTGTAACCATACTTGATATCAGAAACAATACATGATATTATAAATGTATTTTTACCAACAAAATCCCTCTTCACTACCTGTCAAGTTCAATAAAATAACTGTATTTCTGGAGACAATTCCTCACGTAACAATGTGGAGTTTCTCACTGTATTTTCCTTGCATTGTGGAGTTGTGTATATGATGAAACATGATGAAAAGGCATATTTTCTTAATTTTGCTGTAAGTGGAAACAGTGTTTGCACCAGCAACACTGTTCAATATTTGCTCTTTAAACTTTCACATGAGGAAGCAGATCATCCTTCCTCAGCAAAAGGAGTGCTCCAGGTATAACCCAACTAGAACTGACTATGCACTGGACTGTTTGGGAGCAGAGACACAGCTCCATATCCTAGTGTCTGATGTCTTCCAGGCACCCCCAGGACTGGACTGGGGAAGTGGCAAGTCATGTGCCAATTAGCAGAAAAATTTGATGAGAAAGAGTTAGAAATCACTGGGGGTAAAAATCTGAAAGTGGCACCATGTCCATAATAAATAGGGCATAATGGAAATACAGGTATAAGCTGGGGTTTAATAGCAGGTTATGAGATTTAATTATATGTCACTAAAATAAAATATTATTTTTCCTTTTGAAGAGAAGGATTATATGTACAATTATGGTTCTACAAACCAAAAAGAAGATTTACATATTCATCAAAGCACACTATCCAAAGGAATCCCAAACCAAAGACTACTTTCTTACTTTTTAGTATTAAAGAGATCACCTTTTTTTCCAAAACTGAAAAAAACATGTATTTTACAGGGTCCTTAGTAGAAAATTCTTAATCAGAATAGATCCTTGAAGTGCAATCTGACTCAATAGCAAATATTCCAAAACAGTCATATATTGAAAAATATATTTATACCTACTCTGTAATGATGTACAGATAATAAATGTGCTTTACTTCTGTGTTTCATTAAATCTTAAATATTCACAGATGAAGCCGTGCTGTGCAGATTTCTCATTATGAAAATACCTTTTAAGGAAAAGCATTTTTCCTTTGTACAGCCAAGAGGGAACTGCTTGGCACAGCAAAAGAACTGGAGAAGCACTCATTTGCTATTCATCCATACACTTAACAATGATACCTGTTTTTTGACAACGAGGTCTTTGCCAGACATGTCTCTTCTTGTGTGTCTGACCTGTGCTTCTTAACCCATTGCACTAAATTCAGTCCTGAGCAAAGCTCATAAGCACGTGCATCGACATTTTGGGGTTTGATTTGCTTGCTCTAAGGGCAACATTTCTGAACCATTGGCCCAAACAGGGGTCTCCATCAAAGTGAGAAGCTCAACCTGGTGCACTCTGGCCTGTTGCCAGTCAGCACACATGACACGAGGTTAGAGGAGACTGGGACAAGGTGATCCTCAGCTGGTGTGTCACTGTAGTTGCTGTGCCGCCAGCTGTAGGGGTTAAGCACACGAGTCACCAGGCACGGTGTCTGCAAGGCTGTGGAAAGAGGAAGCCAGAAACACATCCTCCTGCAGAGCTGTGTTGTGCTGATGGCAGTCACTCAGAAATGTCCCTGCTCCAGCACTGGTGGCCTGTTACCTGCACTCCCCACAGCAGCACTCCATTCTGATTCCTAAGTACACCTTCTGAGGGTACCGGCGGCTCCTCCAACTGCTCAAGGTTCTGGCACAAACTGAGCTGTTCATACCTGTCCCAGAATGACCTGTGGCCTGCACAGGGCAAGTTCATGGCCCCCACAGCCTCCTGCTGCCCACACCCTGCTACTCACGGTCAGCAAAGTATCTGCCAAATGGCCAAATTGAAGAGCAAAAGAAAAATGACACTTTCTAAGTGGCAGGATCAAGCAAAGGGACATGGTTCTCCCATGATCACCCAGCTCAGTGACATGGTCCTCCTATGGTCACTCAGCTCCTGCTGTGATTTTGGAGGGACTCTCCAAAACCTCTGCTTCAAGATTCCTGAGCAGTCCAGGCTTATTCAATGGTCCAGCTGATGCCCTATGGCCTCAGGAGGGGTTGCTGAGAAGTAGTATTAATGTGTTTTGATAATCTGGAAACCTAATAATTAACTACATGTTAATAGAATTTATTGCTAAACTAGGACTGAAACTATTTTGTTGTGGCTGGTGTACAACACTCCGAAGCCGCCAATGTCACTGACACATGATGTCATCTTCTTGGCAAGGGGGAAGCTTTTGAAAGTACACTCTAAAAGGACAATTTTTATTTTAATAATTCATCATAGTTTTCTTCATGTTCAAAAGAATGCCTTTTGTGAATGATCACATTGTGGGGATAATTAGAACAATATGAAATAAGTGGGATGAGTAAATGTGCTTTTTTAACAAAAATCAGAATTGAATATGGAGTACTCTTTTGTGACTAGGTTTCCACACACAGCAAGGGTGTTTATAGCAGTACAGATAGTTTGTGATTCAAACTTAATTTAAGTTTCTGGCTGGATTATACTCTGTATCAACAGGAATTATAATTTTAATACTAGTCCTGTATTTAATTCCGAAACTGTTGGAGTTGTGTGTTTGTTTACATAATTTGATCCAAGATAAAATCTAAATGACAGTAAATAAACATTGTCATGAAATCATTATTTATTTATCACTGCTAAGAGAATTCATTTGTGTTGAACTGTTTTTCTAAAAGGGTTTTTAAGGGTTTGTGGGTTGGTTTTATTTTGTTTTCTGTTGGGGTTTTTTTTGCAAGTATTTTAACTTTATTGCCATGTTACTGAAAATGCTGGCTTTGCACTGAATACTGCTCTCACTTGTGTCCTCCTGTGTAACAGACTTTTATTTAGCAAACACACTTTGAAAGTAAGGGTTCCAAGTACTGATATTTGCTTACAATCTCACCTTTGGGGAAAATATTTATTGGGGTAGGGCATCCTGTGGAAATTTTCTTTTCTCCTTCTGTAAAATATATCAGTTTAATATTTTTACTCTAGAATTTTGTTCTGCTATTTTTATAGGGTGATTTTTGCATATAGATACATTATGGGAATATATACCAGGAAGAAGGAAAACCTGCTTAAACTCTAACATTAGTGGTACTCAAGGACAATTTGGTATGACTGAGCTATGAAATTTGGAAATAGGCTTAGGTTCAAAATTTTAACCATCAGAAAACCAAGGTCATGCTCTAGTTTTGCAATAGATGATGGGGGGCAAAAACTTATTTTAAGACACAAACTGACAGAAAATTTTGACAAACAGAAGAGTTGTCTTGGAGGAGAAGGAGGAGATATGATTTTATGTGACAAATGAAATGGGTTTCTTCCATGGTAGCAGTTTCCAAACCAACCTCTGAGAAGAGCCAGGATTTTTCTGAGTATGAACTAGGAGGCTATGTTTTCAAACTATTGTATCTTCAACCTCCACAGCTAAATGAGGACTTAAGTACAGCCTTGAAATGGACTTTTACAAAGGCTTATGAAAAGGAGAGTGGAAGACACAAGTTTCACAAAGACACAAAAATAGGAATTTAAGGAAGCACATTTCAGTACATTCATAGGCTATGCTATATTTTCCCTGGATATAACTGTAGGAAAAAGGAGAGTTCAAAAGAGCTTACACTGTCTTAAACAGTTTGTGCTAAGGATGTGAACTATTGCAATGAGGAAGAAGAAAAAAAATGTATCAACATCACTCCAGGTAGGTTAAAAGCTCTCTAGTATCTTCAAAATACAAGGAAGCATCATCCAAATAAGGCCAAATTGCAACCAGTATTAACCAACAGTTCAAGGATTTAGGCCCCAGTTCATGGAATAAAATATCTCTTGCTCTTGTTAGTTATGTCAAAGGTTAACAGAAGATAGTTTTAGCTGAAATTATGAAGCAGAGCCTATTCATTAATCATTCTCTGTTGCACTGTTTAAGGTTTGGAAAAAAGTTTTTCAGAAACCATACCTTCTCTTCCTCAGTATACACCTTATCATTCAGACTCCATAGTTTAAAGGAAAAATAGCTCATCACATATAAAACCTCTATGTTTTAAACAAGGCCATTAAGGTTCATTTTCAAACAGAGGTACTACCATTTGGAAAATCATCTAATGTTTTCTTAAAGCTACTTACGCAAACAGTGTGGAGTCACTGCTACTTCAGAAAATTATGCAAATGTCTTACCCAAACACTGTTGACCATAAGCCATGTACTTGTACTGAGCCCCTTTCGATGAAGCACAGTGACTACACTTCATCGGCAAAAATTCAAGCATAGGCAAGTAAACTCTGTAAACATTTGGCATGTCTGGGCTAGAAAGGAAAATTCCACCACTTGCACTCATCTGAAATTTAGCTGTCTCCCATGTAACACAAAGTAAAATAAATAATACATGTCGGAACTTACTGACCTTTTCTACAGCTTGAGGAAGGAGTCAATTTATGTTCCCAAACAGCTAACTAGCTCTTCTGGTGTTTGGGGTTTTTTTAATCTATCCCTTGTTCAGTATGTCTTTGCAAGTACAGAGGTGAAAAGTTTTAAAGTACAAACTAGAGAAGTAAGCATTTGCATTTCTATTGAGCTTTCCAGCAGGTGATGTTCTGGAAGAGTGGCAGAATGATTGAAATACTATTGCTAAGTATTTTAAAATATTTCCTAATCAGACCATTTGAATGAGTTGAGTAAGAGCTGTGAATAAAACAATTTACAGTTGCAACCCACTTTATTACAAGGCAAAGGTTTAATCTTATGTTAGGTTGTCTGAATATTAGTCAAAAGATAAACCACAGAAAATGTTAGTGAAACTATAAAAGACATAAAATTTTCCACAAATTTGTGTAAAGTGAAACATCTGCTTTTGGGTAAATCACCAATCTACCTATCTCTGCCATACTGTGCTCTCTCAGATATGCTCATATAAACAATCCGTTTAAGGAATTTTACATTTGAAAAGGACCTGATTCTAAACCTTACCTGTCTACATGGCTGCACTATATATAATAATGTGGACATCAACTGTGTACCTGATCCAGAGGTCCTAAATGCCCACAGTCTTATTGAGTCAGGTGGGAGTTTTAAGTTCACACAGGTTTTGAGAAGTATACTGATAAGTTCCAACAAGCAGTCTCAAATAGATCATTGTACTACAAATGAAGTATTCATGATATTAAATGTACCTCTGTCATTTAAGGTCTGAAAAACTGGCATTTTCTTTTACACATTGCCACACAAAACTTGCAGTTATAAGTGGTGGAATTGGAGCATGAAGTGTTGAAATAATTTCAAAATATGCTTTTTTTTCCTCATGGAAAGATAGTCAATATCGAAAGTACTTGTCATATAAATTACAGTTAATGCCAAGCAGCAACTCTTACCAAGAACCATGCTTCAGAGCACATCAAGCTTGACAAATTCCTCGCTTTCTTGAGCTCAGCAAGCAAGGTGGCCACGAAGGCCAATGGCATCCTGGCCTGTATCAAAAATAGTGATGCCAATAGGACCAGGGCAGTGATCATCCCCCTGTACTCAGCAGTGGTGAAGCCACACCTCAAATACTGTGCATTATTTGGGGTCCCTCACTGCAAAAAAGACATTAAGGTGTTGAGTGGTCCAGAGAAGGGCAATGAAGCTGGTGAAGGGTCGGGAGCACGTGTCTTAGGAGGAGTAGCCGAGAGAGCTGTGGTTGTTTAGTCTGGAGAAAAGGAGTCTCAGGGAGGATCTTATTGCTCTCTACAACTGCCTGAAAGGAGGCTTAGCAAAGCAAGGCGGGGGTCAGTCTTTTACCCCAAGTAACAAGTGATAGGACAAGAGAAAATGGCCTCAAGTTGCACCAGGGGAGGTTCACATTGGCTACTGGGAAAAACTTCTTGGTGGAAAGAGTGGTCAAGCACTGGAACAGACTGCCCAGGGAAGCAGTTGAGTCACCACCCCCGAGAGTATTTAAAGACGTGTAGATGTGGCACTCAGGGACATGGTCTAGTGGTGGACTTGCCAGTGCTGGCTTAACAGTTGGACTCGATGATCTTAAAGGTCTTTTCCAACCTAAACGATTCTATGATTCTAAGATGCAACATTACACAAAGTGCCCATAGCCAGCAGGAGCCTGGGGAACTGCAGGTTATACAGCAAACAGCCCAGATTAGAACCAGTCCTGTACAAACAAACATGAGATGAAGGACTGCAGTGTAGGAGAACAAACCTACTTTTGAGGCAAGGTTGTGTGGTGAGATTAATTATAATACATGCAAAAACATAAAATTTGTTAATACCTAATAAATTGCTAATGGAGGCAAGCAGGGAAATTACTGCTCTCTTGAATTAGTGTTTTCAGCTGTGACTGAAGTACAAAATCTCTAGTTAAACAGAATCGTTATTGAATGAGTCAATGAACCATGTAATAATAATGCTTGTCTCCTCGCGTATTTCATCTCCATCAGAGGTGTTCAGATAAACTCTCATGCACAGTAAGCAAAGTCTCTACTCCTTCATCAACAGACAACATCTTGTGATTGCATTTCCCTCTCCACAGCAATGTGGTATAGCACTTTATCAGGTGTGGGTTTATTTTTTATTAAAAAGCCAACAAACTAACAAAACCAAATAAAGCATAAAACTTAGGTATCAGCCTGTTAATATAACTTACCATTTTAGGTCCTTTTTCTGAGTCTCCTTTATTATCTTCCCTGTCCCTTTTCTCTCCCATAACATCATGGTGGTGAAGCATGTCAGTGTGAGGATAAAGACTGCATTTCAGAACTAATTCTCGCTGAGAGCAAGCTATGAATATGCTTTTCTTTACAAATACATCTTCACTTCAGTTTCTATACAAATATAAGTACAAGATACAAACTTTTTCCTGATTCCAGAACTCCATATGTAAGTTTTCTGCAATATATTACCCTTGGACTGACAACTGATACAGTCATTGATCATGTGTAGGCACCAAGGTATTCTCCTAGTCCAAGTTAGACAGAGATGCTAGGAACCTAATAGGCATCTATCTGTGCAACCAGCTTGAGAGACTTCTGACTTCAAGCACAGCCACTTTTGTTTTGGGTTTGAAGCTTGGTTTGCTTCTCCTCGCACTTGTCATAGAAGGCTGTTGGATTGCAATGGGCCTCTTTCAGTTGCTGCTGGACTTCCACTTCTGTGGGCTGCTATGGGTATGGAACTGCAGTCTCAGCCAATGTTGCCAATGTTTTTTCTGCCAGACACTTTGGGAATATTTCCATCACTTACTTTGCACCAAAAATACACTGTTAATTTCTTGTAACACACAACAAGAGGAAGAACTCTTACCCAGTATGATTCACCTAAGAAAATTAACTGAGCACAGTTATTTTTTGTATATTTTATGTACATAAAAGAGAAATCTATCTTTTTATTTGCTGGAGTTGCCTTGTATCACAGTTAAAATTTGCTGTTAACAACAGAAAAATTAAGTCAGCTATAGATTTTTGGTTCTCTTTCAAATCCAAAGAATAAAAAATTTATCATGCTGTTCTGGAATCAGTCCTAAACATACATTCTTGGACTCATTTTAAAAGAATTCTTTATTCAAAAAATAACTCCATATTCCAAATTTTTTTATTCAGTATATACTGCCTGTATTAAAAGCTTACATGGCTTTAAAAAGCTTAAGTTCTTCATATTTCCTTTGTTTCAGAAAGAAACTGTACAGCTTTCATTGTCTCTGTAACAAACAGGTTGATTAAAACAAAACTTGTCAAGGCAAAGTTGTAAAACATGATTCATGGCATAATGATTCTAAAATCAATTTCAGATTCCACGTAAGTAGATGCACCATTACATTTTTTGTAGCAATGACTCATACCAGATCTGAATTTGGCTCTCTGTCAGAAACTGAAATCTTGATACCTCCATTACTGCAACATTGGCCAATTTTGTTTCCTCTGTGAGTTTTAGTGGATTCTATGATGTTTTAGAGCTGTCTTTAATTCAGCACAATAGAAGGGTGCACAAATTCTTAAGGCACAAGATTTGGACAAAGAGTATCTGGTACAGACTTCCTGTGAGATCTTTGTCTCTGGAACTATTTCTATTTGGAGACCTAAAAATCCAAACAATAGGTCTATTTTTACTACCTCTGACTCTGGAGTGCAATCCAGACCTCTAATTTGAATTTTTCTGGTTCGATGTCTAGGCTTGTGACAAGGTGTTTGAGGAGAGTTACACAGTTCAAAACATATGCTTTCACAGTACCTTTCTGAACAGTGATCCAACTTAAATATCTCTATTAGGAAGCTGGCTTCACCATGTATTCAACAGAGACAGATATTTCTTCTTCCTTCCATTGATTTCAGTTAAATAGTTGAAATGAGATACAACAATATGTCCTGAGAAGCAGCAATCCAAAAGCCTATCTCCACCAGCAGAAAAGCCAAAAAGAGCTGGACCATGAGATACAGTGATGGAACATTTCTGGACAGTTTTTATTTTTTTTTTTTTGCTCATTAGGGTTCCAGAGTCTGGAATTCCTTCCCTTTCACCAAACCTGTGTTATGTACCTAAAGATATCCTTACCAAGAGCTCGGCATTTGCTAACTGCTTTTAAATATAGCTGGCAGAGGAAAATGTATGGCAGGCCCTGCTCTCCATCAAGTTGCTGAGTGACTGACAGTCTCAGCCCTCCACATGCCCAAACTACCTTTTGTCAAAGGAATGGCCTCTGATTTCTGCAAAGACAGACATGTTTTGTGCTGAAAAAGAGGGAGCCTGACTGCAACCTACTGCACAGGGTCCGTATCTATGAGGGAGGAGTTTTTGTCTCTACCTCTGAGTTTTACCTATTTCAATACGAAGTGGGGGAGAAGGACTCCACTTTCTGTGAGTTGAATGCCTCAGCCAGCAAGTGACAGGACCAGCAGTCCCCTCACATCTGGTCTGGCCCTGTGAATGCTCTGTTTTCGGCTGTGTACAGAAACATATACATCACCTGCCTAAATGCTGGAAGTTAGGTAACCTCTCTGAAACAAGCCTTAAATGAGCAATTCCCAGGATGGCAATTGTTTCTCAACAGCTATCTCAAAAGCTTTCCATTCAGTCCAAATGCAGTAGCATTCAGATTCTGATCTGGATGATCAGCTAACATAAAGCACCAAATACATCTATGTAAATTCTCAAGTCCCTACAGTCATGATGTAACCAATGTTGTCAAATATTGCTATAATGCTATCAGAGTAAATAAGGAAAGGGCAACACATCTCCCCATAGCAGGGGAGTTGGAAGCAGATGCTCTTTAAAGTCCCTTCCAACCCAAAACTTTGTATAATTCTACAATAACATTAAATTTTCATAACTTTGCCGTTATAAATGTAAATTTATTTTATAAAGGCAAGTAATACAATACATAATTGTCAATTAGCCATTTTTAGCAAATTAAATATTAAATGAATAAATAGGGACACTATAGTCTCTATAGTATTCAAGAGTATTCAATAATTTTGTCTATATTGGTATGTGTTAGATGATGAGACTGCCAAGACAGAATATATATAGTGTATATCTATATAGATTATCAATATATATTAGTCTATATAAAGTAGATTAAAACTGATTTATGCTATTATGTGATAGTTTACACAATACGCTCATATAATTATTTATGACTATTTAAAACTGCAGTAAATACTAATTCTGATGTAAAGCACAGAAATAGTTAGGCCTTCAGCTCTGCAAATTCCAACAGATTCTTCCCACAACACTAAGCTTTATCCACAGTTTAACTATTTTATGGTGCAACATTTTTAACTTCACATTAAATAAAGCACCATGAGTGTAAATTAGAAAGAAAAACAGAAATAAAAAGGCTATTGAAGTATTGTGTGAGTGAGTTAACAGTATTGTAAGAATTCTGGCTTCTGGAATTTCCTGAGTTTTGAATGCCTGACTTTAAGACTTGGTACTGCACCAAATCTAAAAATTTTTAATAAAGAGGGAACAAAACTCAGAAGATTTTGTTTGCTATTTTTCTACATGCTTTTCACTTCCTCAGCACAACTTATAAATTGCCTAAGCACAACCTTACACCTCGTTATCTAACATCAGCTAAACATAGAGATAAATTTAGCAAGGAGGCCTTGGCAAACAATAATCTGTCATACACCTTATTGCCCAGCACAGTCTGCTCCAGCTAGCTAGAGCCACTACTTTTCACCTACTTTCCATCTGCTGCTCTCTCTAATCCTCATGCATTAAGGAATGCCAATCTGCTCTCTAAATCTTAGTAGCTCCTTGCTCCCATAATATTCAGACTTAAGTAAAAAATGCCTTTACAAATGTGACATGCAAAAGTGGATGTATGGCTTTGTGAATCTGGACAAGGAAACTTGTGTTTGCTGTACTTATCTTTGCATTCACGCTTGCCTCTTGTCTGTTTAGACATAAACTTTCCACTGCAAGAGCTCTGTGCACACTTCTGACTAATGCTAAAACATCAAGGCTGCTTCAAAGTTGGTGCACAGGCTACAGGTGTCATAACCTCCTGAAACTCAAGCCCCACCAGCTGTCTACCTGATCCTAGACGCTTTCCTGACTTTCAAGATACTGAGAGGCAATGCACGCAAGCTTCAAGTACTGTTGTTTATTCCTCTGCTTAATAAGGAAGGAAGCCCAATACAGACTGCTATAGTACAAGAAAAAAATAAAGGGGCCTTAGTTTATGGCCAGACTAACACGTTTAATGGGTCACACAATTTAGTGTCACCAAAGACAGTGGCAGTGTGGATGCAGATTATGTGCTTGCCATGCACCTTACAGAAATGAGGCCCAGCTGCTGCAACTCAACAATGCTCAACAGGGACACGCTCAGAAGCAAAGCGGGATTGGATTTTTTTTTTTAATGGATTAATTTAAAGTACAAAACTGCTTGTCCTCATTTTTTTTCCTCTTTATTAAATAGCTTCTGTATGCTTCACATACATATACAGGTCAGACAGACAACCAAAAAAACATCGTTGTTACTGCTGTTTCCATATGCATGCAAGGCAAGCTGCTGAACACCTTTTAAGCTGGTTTAAAAGGTGTTCAAAGGCTTTTCTCCTTGAATATCATCAGACTCCTTACAGCAATACTGTGTAATCCTCAAATGTACTTTGTTTTACTGACACAGAAGACATAAACCAGACTAGAAAGTGGTCTTAGAATCAATGTTTATTGTGCGGGTCCCACATAAAGATATGAAATATATCTGATGTGTGATATGAGAGCAAATAGTAAATGAAAACCAAAAGATTGCTTCTGTACCTAATTGTAATAGTATACAGAGCTACCAGAAAGAAAATAAGCCAAGCTGAAAAGAAACTTTACAAGCACAAAGGCCGTCCTGCACAAAGAGCCAAATGCAGCATATGTGCTTCTAAATCTCATCCTATTTTGAGGAATTTAATCATGGATAAGCCTTTTGCTGCCACCTGTACAGAAATCAATGTACAGTATACTTCAGGGCAGTGAAAATAAGCAGGGTATCAAACAGTTGAACTAACAGACATTAATCAACCAGAGGTCCGAACTTTTCTGCAGTAAAAGTTTTATCCACGTTCATTCTTGCAGATTGCAAGTATAATTGCTGTTCAGTAACATTCATTTTCATGTGAAATAGCATTTCAACTTTGGCCTGTTATTTACCCAGTATAGAAACCACACAAGCATAAGCAGCAGGTGTCAGAGAACAAAACTGTGGCAGACCAGTGCAGTTGTTCCCAGAGTTATTGTGAGACTGTTAGTCTGATGAGGGTGCTCACATCCCTCTTACGCTGAAATCACAAACCTTTTTTTGTGAAAAGTTGTGTTTTCCTGCCTCAGAAGCATGCCAGAGCAGAGCGCTGGAGGACCACTGACATCTGGTGGCCACTTCACTCTAAAGAAAGTTAAGTCATATATGTAATTGCACTGTGACTTGATCAAATTACATATTACAGATGGTCTGACAGAAATACATGTCAGGGAAGCATTAAGTTATAGGTCTTACTCTGTGTTTATTAACTTAGTGGAACTTGATAGCTACAAGTAAATGCAGATGAACTGCAATACACAAACAACAAACTCAGTTAAAGCTGCCAGTACATTAATAGTATTGTTGGATTAAACTCACTCTAGAGATAATAAAGCTTTTCTAAATAGAGCACATTTAATTCAACAAGTTCTTGAGAACAACTGGGTCATGAAATAGAATTATATAAAACTGTCTTTCTGACAAATAAAAAAGTGCATTGTTTCCTAGGTATGATGTTTCTTATTACTGAAAAGGAGTAATGAGATTTAGGTCTACTTGTCTAGACAACAGTACAATATTGAATAATAAGCAAGAGTATTCAATAATTTTGTCCATATTGGTATGTGTTAGATGATGAAACTGCCCAGACAGAAACTGCCTCAGTTCTCTCCAGCAAACTTGAGGTGATCTTCTCACCTAAATGCAATTGTGCAGAGAGACCACAGCCACCAGCACTGGACCTAAAATGTACTTAGGCCTGTTAGCACTGATTGTCGATAGGCAAACATTTAAAGCTATGCTTTGTTTGTTGCAGCTACGTACAACTTGTAAACAAAACTCTGAGACTTTCAGACATTCATCAAGCATACAAAAATCTCACTAAACTGTCAAGAGAATTTTCAGCCCTTCCCAAATGCTTTTTTTGCTGCAAAATGGTTCCAAGTCTACTTCCAGGTAAATGTACCTAACTTGTTAAAACGGGAGCTCAGTTCAAAACGAATAAAATTCACAGCATGTGCTGAATAGTAAGAAGTAATCAAAATGTTTTTCTACACCTTTCCTCCATGCTACAAGAGTGCAGTTTTGCAAAAAAATCAGCAGTACAAATCATCAGTCTCCAAACTGCACTACATTTTTCACTTACCATCATCATGACCCCTATCCACAAGTAAACAGATTGCTAAATAACAGCTTTACCTTCAACCCAGGCTACCTAACCAGAGTGATAGATAGTGAACTGTTTTTAAATTACCTATACAAAAACGCATTGCTGTGCATATGTTTTCTAGATGGCTGCGGCACGTTGTGGGCGAACGTTTTATTGAGGCACATGCAATTGCTAATGTTGCCAAAAAGTGTGCAAAAAATAGCCAGTGCTCAGAGTGAAACAAGAAATGGTAAATAGGACACTCATACCAAGGCAACTGCATCAAGCCACCCCAATGAAAGCAGCAAATGTGCACCATGATAGTTTGATTTGATTCTGTCAGTCTGCAGCTGAGTCCAAAAGGCTTTTTAAAGCCAAGTGTCAGGTGTTTCAAATACCATTTGTATTTCAGCAAAATTCTAGTATCTGTTGTCCAATGATGCCTCTGGAGAATTTCACTTGTGTGGTCCACAAATCACTGATGTTCTTACCTGTTTCAGTTATTTTCCTGTACTGCTGCATGAACATACAGTGACAAAAGCGGCTTTCCAAGATTACTTTTTAACACATTCCTAAAGGTCCAACTGCAAATCAACAGACATTGATCAGTATAGAGAAACTTGCTCCTGTACACAACAGGCACAATGTTCCACTTAAATCCTACTCTGAGCATTCAAAGTAAGAGCTATTTTCAGCATTTTAAAAATGCTTGTTTCTGCACAATAATGCATTTCATCTACAGTGAAAAGCTGTCACATTGCTGAATATCTATAAAATAAAAGCATTTTAATTAGGTCCGCTACTGGGTAAAGGAGACAATAACCACTTGTACAAAGCACTGTCACAGTTACAGGCCCTTGGCTGAAAAGAAAGGCTCTTCTTTCCTTTGTCATCCCCCCAACATGTATTTTTGAAAAATATCTCAGCATTGCCAACCCAATTATACAGCAGCAGATGATTACTGTGTGACGATGTTCTAAATCACAGACATAATCATTCTTCTACACTTATATTTTATTGAGGATATTTTCATGGGGGGCAGAGTTGCCCTCCACTCACCACGAGGGACAGACAGAGTCTAAAAATAATTTTGCCTGGCTCTAATCGATAGCACCATGTTGGCAAATCTCTTCCGAAGACACAGGAAAGCAAGATAACCAACTCCCGCCAGCATGCTGACCAGCAGGGTGGTGCCAAGAACCCTGGGAGCTCTTTTCTTGGCCACACGGAATGCTGTTGGCAGAACAGCTGAGATTAATATATTGTTGACGTGTCCCAAAACTTTGTAAAATGCTTTTCTCTTCACGACACGCTCATAATAAGCTTCCAAGTTGGGCCGCTTTCCATTCCCCCAGTTTCTTCTTGCTAATCCCAGAAACTTCAGGCGATGTAATGTGACAGCAAGGGATACATCTGCCAGACTGAAGAAATCACCACAGAGCCAAGGCTGATTTCCATCTTCTAAGCAGAGATAAAACATAAAGGATTAGGAACTAATGGAATATAAGCACATTTAGTTTAGTGTTGTTTCAAAGTACCATCCAATAAACAGCAACAACACTTCAGCTAAATTATTACTTTAATCAGTGAACATTTTACTAATCCCTGTCCACTTTTTGCACAATATTGTAAAGTCTTAGGCTCAGCAGCTTGGCCTACATTTGTTAAGGAAAAAAGATCCACATTCCAGGTTCATAAATTAAAACCCACAGTAAACACTTATTTTCCTCAACTACATTTCTCAAATCTGGATTAAATTAAACAGAGATTGGAGGCAGTTTAGCTTTTACTAAAAAGCTACCACTTGTCTGAAGAATTTATCATCTTGCCTGTGTCACTCTGCTCTATGGCATTCATTCAAGAACTAACTCCAGCTAACTTGAACTAACTCCAGCTAACTTGTTGGAGGCTTTCAAGTCAAAAAGAAATAGATCAGATGGCTGACCTGCACCAAACATATCAGGACAGTGAGATGACAGAGTTTGTCTACCTGTCCCTCTTTTGGGTCTCTTACACCCCAAACCACAGAGTTTTTACACTGAGATGTTTGAGAAGTGACAAATATTCACACTGCTCACCACTAGCCAGAATCACAGATGGAGACCCCAGATTCCCTCTTCAGTCAAAGGAAAGAGGTGAATATTCCTGGGATGGCTCAGAGCAGGCACTGCAAGGCAGCATTGCCCTTTGCTGTCAGTGATCTGGACCACCACCACCTGAAAGGGCTGACCCATACTGACCGCACCAAGAGCTTCTGAAACCCAGGATATGAAACTTGATAACCAGCACAGCTATCACAGCTGCCGGCATAAGTATTCTGCTCTAGCCTAGATCTTGAATAGGGAGGACTATGCTGTTCCCTTCTCATTTGAAACTTCTGCAGTTCATCCCACACAGCAGCCATGCAAAAGTACTGGCACAAACACTCAGCAGCACCTCTCTGGAAACAGAGAAATTTCACAACCTCCTCTCCAACACATTTGCCACCAGAGAAAGGCAGCAGCTTGGCACAAAGCTGGTACCAGTCCATTTTGACTGGTTATGTAGATCTGGAAGAAAGGCCTCTGGAGAAAAGGAGCATATCCTAGGTTGCTGGAAGGATACCTGGGGATTCATCGAGTGCATTAAGCAAGTTGATGGAAAAGACCAAAGAATCTACCCTGTGTGAAAGAAAGATGCCTGCAGTGGCGGCAGCAGTAGTTCAATGATGGATTCAAGCAGTAGCAAGAGAAGCAGACGCTCCGAGTTTGACCAGGACCTGGAGAAGCACAGATCACAAACCTCAGAAGTTGGAATTCCTCAGACAAAATTCAAAGAGGCAAAAGCCCTATGTTTTACAAAATCCTCTGATCCTGGCAGTTTTCATAAGCTCATCAATACTGTACCAGTTGACTCCTTGGAAAGGTGACTTAGCAGAGAAACGAAAGAGGCTGCTGTAAATGGTGGCAGACATAGTTAGCTGAACAAAATCCTTCCCTTCTTTATGGGTTAAAATATTTTCTGTGACCCTTTCACTGTTGAGTCAGTAGAAAATTTAATCTAGATTTTCAACTGCTGCTTCAAATCTACAGCTGTGATAGTAACCGGTAATTATTACAACAGCTATTTACAGAGCTAAATGCAAGAAGTTATTGATTTGAGCAGATACAGCTGATACTGACTCATGCTTCATGCAGTTCCCAGTGAAGTCAGGGGAAAGACTCCTATTAGCACCACTGAGAGCTGAACCATGCTGTGAATAAGCAGAAGGCTAATCCCATTTAAACAGAATTTAGGATGCTGGCAAGGTTAAGTGGCTGTGGGTATAGATCAGGAGGAAGGTAAGCAGGGCAGATGTCCTCGTAGGAGTGTGTTACAGACCTGCTAGCCACCATGAAGAGGCAGATGATGCATTCTACAAGAGGTTGGCAGAACTCTCTTTATTTCTAGCCCTTGTACTTGTGGGGGACTTCAGCCTGCCAGATGCCTGCTGAAAATACAACACAGTGGAGAAAAGGCAGTCTAGGAGGTTTCTGGGGTGTGTGGAAGAGAACTTCCTCTCAACTGGTAAGTGAGCCTTCCAGGGATGGTGCCCCACTAGACCTGTTATTTGTGAGCTGAGAAGGACTCATGGGTGATGTGGTGGTCAGGGCCATCTTGGGCACAGCAACCATAAAATGATGGAGTTTTCAGTTCTGGGTGAAGTAAGGAGAGATACCAGTAGAACCGCCCCCTTGGACTTCTGCCAGGTAGACTTTGGACAGCTTAGGAGATTAGCTTAGGATTAGGACAGCAAGGGTAGAGTCCCTTGGGTGTCAGTCCTAAAGGGCAAAGCAGTAGAGGAATGATGGGCAAGATTTAAGGAGGAATTCTTAAAGGTACAGGAACAGGCTGTCCCCATATACTGTTAAGGAAAAAGACCAGCCTGGCTGAATGGAACTTAGACTGGAACTCAGGGTAAACAAGACTCTGTCTCACCTTTGGAAGGAGGGGGCCTACACCTATAACATCAACATTCTGTAGTTACATTTTTTCTGATTTTGTTGATAAAGTACTAAAAAACTGCAGCTAATTATACTCATTTTGCTGAAAATGTGATCAAGCACTCTCATAAGACAGTGAGAACTCAAACTCACTGACAGTAAAATAAGCTAGTATTTAAAACAGTATTGATCTGTTCCATGATGTATAGATCAATATATACGAAAAGTATCAAATCTGACACATTAAAAACAGTTTTATAATGGTGCTGTCAACAAGTTTACTCAGTATCCTCAAACAGAAATATTAACAGGATTTAGCAAAAATAATTCCTTACCTGGTGTTTCCTCATTTCGCCGCTGCAATTCAGTCTCAACCTGATCCAAAACTTTTTCCAGCTCATCCAGTATTTTCTTTAGGTATTTTATATTATCGTGATCCAGTAGTTTAGACTAAATAGACATACAGGTTAGTGTTTTAATCATCATAGAGTTTATACTTTTATCAGAGCAGCTTATACTTAGGATGCTACAGTTTTTATTCATAAAATGTGATGATTTTCTCCACATAGTCAGCTGGATACTACATGGATACTGGTGACAATTCAGAAAACAGAGAAAAACTTTGGAGATGCCAGATATCAAGGTTTGCCTCACCCTGCAGGGTGCTCAACAGCCCAACACGGGCACTGATGTGTACTTACCTTTGAAGTCAGTGGGACCAGTCCAGTACTTCAGCACACACTTGAAGTGTGTAGCTGATCTGGGGACAGACTGCTTCATGCCTTAAAAGGTTAAACCACTGCATGACATTACTGGTAATGACAGGTGAAATAAATGTTTATATTGTGACCAAAAAATCTAGCACTAACAAGCTCATAATAAAGGGGCCAATACAAAGGGGTTTCTCACCTTAAGGCGCTTCTGTTTTGCTATATAAGCATCTTGAAGGTCTGGATTTTCTTCCGCAAGTTTCTTCAATTCCGATTCTGTGTTACTTATTTGGCCTGATTAAATAAAATTAAAAAACCAACAAAACAAAACCAAAAACCAAAGCAAACAAAAAAGGAATGACAAATATTATATATCCAAACATACTCATAATGTAATCCACAGGAACTGATCAATTGCCTGTGTACAAATATCATAACAAAGAAATGGGAAGTGCTACTTCAATACAGCATCTGCACCAGGTTAGGATTTAAATACATCATGTTTTGGAAAACTTAACTGCTTTATAAACTGATCCACCACACCTTCAGCTCATCAGTTTGCAATGTGAAAGTGCTGGTAGGCCCACACTAAGATTTTCTGAAGATCACTGTGGGTCACATGCATAATTTTACAGCAAAAGCCTAAATGCCACTGAACATGGAGCCATGGTACTTTCATTTAGCTAAAATGTGGTGACAAAGTCTGTGATCTTTTTGGAAATGTTCATTAAGAACTACATGGACATTGTAGAAAAACATTCATTACATGGCTTAAAGAAGGAATGATGTGAAAAGTTTAAGTTGATTTTACTGATTTCTACTACACGTGTTTAGCCTTTTCCTTAAAATGGGGCTTTGCTTGAAACTGCCATACTTATAGAACTAGAATACCAAAAGAAACTGAATAATTAATCTTCTTTGAAAAATAAGTATTTCTAATAATAAACTGAGAACAAAAGAATAATTATAGAGCATGAATCATCTCTCACTTGTACTTCGTAATAAAGTTTAGTTACAATTAAATCATAAATGAAACTGATAAAAATTCTTTCTAGAGAAAAACAAACTCACTATGAAAAACAAACTCACCATTTTATATATTCATTTCAACATGACTGTAAAAGCCATCCTTCAGTACAGTGTATGAAGAAATTGAAAGATGTAATCATACAACTAAAATCTTATATATGCAATTAATTACTTACTTGGATTTGGTATGCAAAAATATAATACACATGGCTTATACCTTCTTATATCTAGCAGTCTGAAAAAAACAGTATTTCAAGCTGAAAAGTAAACCATCCAGTAGAAGTCTGAACATGCAAAGGAATTGTTATGAAACATCCACAGGCTTTAAAAAAAAATGCTTCTAATCAAAAAATGTATGCTATGTTTTAAATATAAAAAGATAAGAAAACATTCCAATTTAAAGGAGAAATAATTTCAGGTCTACCTGAAATGAACATGTGCAAACTGAGAACAATTTATACCAACTAGAAGCTAGAGGGGAAGAATACATACAGCAAGAAAAGAAAAAGATAATGTTGTAAAGTGAAGTGCAATAAAAGCACTGATTATTACAATATGACAACAGAGAAACTACCCACAATGCCTATGAGTGAATCACAATTGTTCAATGAACAGGTAGCATTTACATTTGGGAAAAAAAACCCAAAACCACCAAACCAGACAATGCACTGATGTAAGAGAAAAATTCATGCCCCTGGACAAGGGGGAGTAGCTTTATGCTAAAGGAGGTAGATTTAGATACCTCAAAAGTAACACTTCCTCTTTCCCATTTTCAAATCACAACAGACCATACAATCAATAAAAAGTATACGCACAAATCATCAAGGACTGCAACTAAAATTTGTTAACTGTGCTCAATATTTTGTGTTTAAGGTGGACTTCAGACAGAAGACAAATGTATTGCAGCAACCTACGAATTCATAGACATTCAGAGCTACACCAGTACATACTACGGATTCTGCTGGTAGCATAGGCTGGAATCATGGAGTCCACTGTTAACTCGGGGTGCAGGATGCAGCCATGTGTGTAGGCATCCATAGGCAAGGAGTCTAAAAGCTCTCTATAGTGTTGCACCCTTGGATAATACATGCTCCCCTCTTCTGGCATTAATCTTGGTACTTCCTCTACAAAACAAAGTTTAAAATAAAGTTAAGAAAAGAAGAACCATGTAATTGACCCAAGTTCACTCAGTTATGTCCAGCTGAGACAGCCACAGTTAAGAAAGCTCCACTTGTTCCCCCGCATAACTCAACAGTGTTATTACAGCTCAGAGAAATGTATATTTGTACTTAATTTTAAATTTTTTAATAATTCCAATTCCTATGCAGCAACCCACATAAACACATAGTTAAGAGGCTTTCAAATCAGAAAACCAGGCTCAGCTCTGTTATGTACACCTAGGAATGGGTGACTGTGACATGCAACCCTATAATGCTCTCACAGTGGGGCACAGCTGAGATTCCAGGAAATTGTTATGGCTGAAGCATTACTACTGCTGAAACGATATAAAAATTACAGTACAGGAATCCTACTCTAAGCATGACTGGAAGTACTCCTGCACATCACTGAGTTTTACCCTAGCCTGGATCTACCTGTGCCCCAATGCCTTTTTTGAATAAAAGGCAGCACAAATTATGTTCACTCAACAATGAAGGTTTCTTCATGCCTTAGAACTCACAGCACTAAATCCCTGAAATACAAAATGCTGTTATCTTCACACCTATACAAAATACAACTCTGCATTTCCTTCAGAAGTTGAGGTCATTTTTGGTTGCTTTTTTTTTTTTTTTTAAACAGGACAGGCACAAAGAATTTCAAAAGCCTGAACATGATTACTTCCAAGGTTCTTCTTCCTACTCTTTTACCTCTTCACTCCATTTTGGCTCCAAAAATAATTTGCTCAGTCTATTTCCCTTGTTCCACAGAAGATTATTCTGGAATTAAGCATGTTTCTTCTTATCCCACAGAGGATCTGCTCAGCAAAGGCAGAGGTGCAGCTCTTTGTTCAATGTGTTATTTTTCATGGCAGTGCCATGCCAGGTTAGTGCAGAACACTGCTGCTGCCACTCCTGGCCTTCCTGGAGGGCTAAGAAGAGTGGTAGGTTTTACTTATAAATGTTGCGAAGGTGCCAGAAGGCCTTCAGTTCATTTTAGAGGAGCGTGTTTTCAACCCACACTGCTAACTATTAGGAGAGCCCATTTACTTGCGAGGCTATAAACATTTTCTGCCCTGAACCAAGAGTCCCGCAGCGACACAGAGCTGCCCCCACATCGCTGCACATACGGGCTGAGGGAAAGAACCACATACTGAAATGCCTGTGGGATTACCATCTACAAACGTCGCTTCGAGGTAATCAATAATCTGCGTTGCCTCACAAATGATGTTTTCCCCATGGATGAGGACTGGTACTTCTCCAGAGGAGCTCAAGCGCATGAACCACGGCTCGTTGTGCTCGCTCAGGGGCAGGTTCACATCGTGCTCCTCGCACTTCAGTGCCTTCTCGGCGATTGCCAAGCGCACCTGGAACGGCACGGCCAGGGTCACCCGGCAGCATCCCCGCATGGCCGGGCCCGGCAGCCCTCCCGGCCCCGCCTCGGCCGCTCCCTCCATCCCCACGCCTGCCTCCGTCCCTGCCCGGGCCGGCCGCGGGCGCAGGGGCTGTGGGCACCCGCAGGCCGCCGCCCCGGGCCCCCGCCCTCCCCTCACCTTCTGCGAGGAGAAGGACTGCGTCCAGTGGTACAGCACTAGCGGCGCCATGCCCGGCTCGGCTCGGCCCGGCTCGGCCCGCGGCGCCGGGCGGGGCAGGAGGCAGCGCGGAGAGCGGCGGCAGTGCCCGCCCCGCGCCGGTCCGCTCTCGGAAATTAACCGAACGGGATGCCCGGGGGATGCGGGGGACGCCCCGTGTTCCCCCCACCCTCACTGCTCCGAGGACAGCCCTTCAGAAGGGGAAACCGCCTGCAAAGCCGTCTGCAGCATCCCCTGGGGAAACGCAGGAAGATGGATGCGCAAGTAGGGAAGGTCACATGGCAGGATTTTCCCTTTTCTATTTATTTGGTTTATTTTTTTTTTTAACCAGTGCTTCCAGTATGGATTTCAGGGACGTTGGCAACATGCCCTTGGGGCAGAAAAAGAAAAAAAATTACCATAAGTCATCATGAATTGGACCCTGTGGGCATAGATCCTCTATTGCAAAATAAGTCATAGTAAGAAGGAACATAGCTTTTGAATAACTTCTTTTGCCTCTAGATGTGTTCTTTCAATCTCAAGAGAGAAGATTTCTTAATTATTTTTTTTTCTAGGCAAAATTAGAAAATTGAACAATTTTGCAGAGCTTTTTTAATTTTCTCTGTGGAAACACGGTCCTTTCTGAAAAGCATTTGATAACAAACAATGGCTTACATCATCAGGAAATGCCTCCTGTGTATCTTACACTGGAGATCGTTTCGAAGATGCGATTGCTGACAGTACATACATTAGACAATATCAGCAGCAGGCAGATTTTAGCAAGGTAAAAAGCTCTGTGATTACACAGTACAGATTATTGTCCTCTTCGTTCTGACTGCTCAATTCCCAATAAAGGCAACTACTACAGGCAAGCCTGATAATTCAGTCCCATGTGCCATTTCTATATAACAGATGAGCTCCACCATTACTATCCTAACACCTAGTATGTTGAGAACTATATCCCAATAACAAGTACATTCACGTTTAAGGGAAATTTTAACTAATGTTAAGCAAGTGAATGGATTTAAGTCACTGAAAGAGACAATGGACCAATCTTATAAATAAAAAGGGAAGAAACAAAAAGCCAGCTTCCAGCCCTGTAGTGGTCATGAGAGTGGGCACAAGGGCAGCCCCATGCCTTCCTAAGAGACTACTCCCTGCTAGAGTCACAAGCCAAAATAATCTCTTCAGAAGATCATGCATTATGAGAAGCTTCTCACAAATCCCAGGTGATAGCAGTGTTACTGATGGTCAATCCCACATTTGGGGGAATTTAATTTGTTACTCTTCAAAAAGCTGGAGAATGTGCTTAGAATGGTAAGAATGCAGTCGATGGCATGAGATAAATACATTACAGCTGGATTTACTTCTCTTTAAGATACATGTCTGAGGTAAGAGTGCTGGAATATCCTCTCATGCACTAGGGCTTTAACCTGTCACTCACCAATACATTAATATTCTCAAGGATCCCTGTCTAGGCTGCTATAGAACTGTTCCTCACAGCTAGATCTTACAATAACTCAAGGCAAAGAACTGGGAATTGTTTTTTAAATTTACATGAACTAGACACTTTCAGGTTTCTGTTTTGTTTTTTTTTCCTTAATTTTGCCTTTAAATCAAAATGTTGTAATTTTGTCAGTTACCACACAGACAGCTACTCCATTTCTCTTGGTTCAGCTAATTAATGTCACACATGGACTTCTGTGTCTGTGTTATATTCTGGTTTAGATGTCTAGAAAGGCAGTGAAATGTATAACATAATAAAGTAAAAAAGGACCAGTGAGAACACTATTTCCTACTTCAGACCTGTTCAGACAGAGCAGCTGCAATCATATACAGGTGTTTCTTCTACCTAAGCTAGTCATCCATATCGCTATGAAATACAGGAAAGATATTTACTTGTTGGAGGGAGTCCAGAGGACCAGATGATTAGGGGGATGGAGCAGTTCTCCTCTGAGGAAAGGCTAGGAGAATTGGCATTGTTCACCCTGGAAAAAGAAAGGCTTACCAGTTACTGAATTGTGCCCTTCCAGTACCTGAAGGGAGCTTACAGGACAGACTGCAAGAGACTTTTTACAAGAGCATGAAGTGACAGGGCAAGGGGAAATGGCTTCAAACTGAAACAAAGTAGGTTTAAATTAGATATTGAGAAGAAATTATGTACTGTGAGAGCAGTGAGTCATTGGAACAGGTTGCCCAAAGAAGTTGTGGATTGTCCCATCCCTACAAATACTCAACGCCGGGTCGGATGGGGCTCTGAGCAACCTGCTCTTGTTGAAAGTGTCCCTGCCCATGGCAGGGGTGTTGGAACTGGATGATCATTAAGGTCCCTTCCAACCTAGGCCATTCTCTGATTCTGTGATAAATACCACCGCGATGTCCATGTTCACAGTCCTGGTTCAGCTGAAGGAGGGAGCGCCTGCGGCTGGGCTCGGCCTGCCCGACAGGGCTGTTCCCACGCCTGACCACACGAGGCCTCCCTTTTCCAAAACACGGTGCAAAGGACCTTCCTTCTCCCAGAGATGAAGAAAAAGGGACAATTCCTTTCTCTTCAGGACGAGCACTTATCCGTCCACCTGTGTTTGGCCTTCTACCTTCTCATACCCACAGAAAAGCAAGCAGAAGAGCCAGATTATGAAAAAGCTCATCACATCCTCGAAATTCTTGTTCCACATGCACTTACACAAGACTTTACACAACTGAAATAAAAGTCTCCTTAAAGGCACATTTAATCTGTAAGTGCCATGAATACACAAGCAGCACAAATGCAAATCTGACTGGCATCTTTGCACCTTGTGGCTTCAAGCAGACCCGTAGCTCTGTGTGGTAAATCATTTTTCCTACCACACTGAAGTTCTTGCCCTGTTTCTCTAAATAGGCTCTCCTTTCTTTAGCATCCTATACACATTTACAAATTATATATATATATATATATATATATATATATATATATATATATATATATATGTATATGCAAACCCCTCTACAAGTTTTTTTAATGCACATGTTTTTACATAATGGAAAGAAAATAACATTTACCGCTAATACTAATAAATAAACAGTACAAAAATCAATTTGATAAACAGTTATACAAATTGGGTCAAAGATCTGGAAATCAGTATTCTGGTAATCAGTTTTCTTGTTTACTTCACCTTTCACTCCATGATATCAACAAGAAACATCTAGGCCAGATGTGTCATTAGAGTGATTGATGCAAGTTAAAAAAATACTATTTTTTTCTTATCAGATCAATTAATTGAGCATATTGAAACCAAAATTTGGTTAGATTACAGGGACAAAATAACCCTTTTTTTTTTCCCAGCCAGAGCCATTTTGGCTGAAAATTAGCTGGATTCTGTGTATGCATCATTAACAGATGCATTGGTTCAACTCCAAGTGCAGAACTGGCCTAATTGACAGTGTTGCAGGAGTTAATACTCATTGGGAAAGCAAGACAGGCTCTGTTCTGGACCTTCTGTCATCAATGGTTATTGACTAAATTCCACTGGCAGATGCTGCTTTACTGGCGATGATATGAGTCAAAAGAACATAGCATTGAGCTCAGGTACACAGCTGAGACTCAATATTGACAGAAGAACTTTCTTTACCATGACTGAAAAATGAGATATGCAAGTATTTAGAAAGACCGAGAGTAACGTTATCTCAATAGTCACCGCTGAGACTATCTGTGCCCTAATTTAACCACATATAAAACCATGAAGGGATAGCAATTCTAGATATATGATTCCTGTACTCAAGAAATATAATTAGTCAGTTACCATTTTACATCCAACAAAATTAACTTATACTAGAATTTATTCAGCCACTTTTGAAGTCACTTAACATATTAACTAGGTTTAACTTAACATACTCAATATACTTAACTAGGTTTACTTCAGGGTTTTCACCACAAAATTCTGCCAAATTTTCCCTAAATACTATAGTATTCATTTTCCATGCAGGAGTTTCGTATGTAAATATTTCAGAAATACTGCTTAATAATTAATTTTTCTATATAAAATTTTTAGAAGTTTTATAATCTGTTTCAAAATAGTTATTAGTAATTGCAATATAACAAAAATACTAGTTGTTTTGATATATAAACCTCAACAATTTTGATGACTGGAATGAATTTTCCTGAAATATCAGGCTTTTAAATCACACACAGAAAGATATTTAATATAGTTACATAAGGTGAAAAAAGTGCAGTTTCTTAGCTGTAAACCTTAAAATCTAGGTATTAACATTAAAGTTTATCCAGTCTATCACTCCTCAAGCTTTTATATTAACAGCATCTTTACTATAAAATCTAACATATCAGCCAAATTAAAAATATTTAAACCATGTTTTTTTAATACTTGCCCACATTTGTTGTCTCTGTGAACATGTGTAATGTGCTGGCTCACAAAATTGCACCATTACCGAGCTTTTGGGAACAATTCTGTATCATCACGACGTGCTTCATCTTCGATCACATTGACGTAGACAAGTAACCCACAAGAGTGAAAACTTTATTAAGAAAATCCCCTGTGCTCTGTACCTCTGTGCATAGCATCCAGGTGTTGATTTTTATACCAGTTTTAATCTAACAGTGATGACATTTTGTTTGCACAGCACCGTCTGGCACATTGGCTTTTGGTTGTCTATTACAATTTGTATTGCCACAACACAAACAATGAATGTTAGAAATAGTACCTTCCAGCTATTGCCTGTGGCCAAAATCAGAGTGCCCAACTTTGACCTAGACAGGACAAATGCTGAAACAAAGTCCACCAAAGTTAGAGGAGTGATTTGTACTGACTTCAGTGGGTCCTGTACGAGGTCTTAGGCCAGTTCAAATTATATTACAATTACACTGCAAAATATAAATATCCAGTAACTGAGATGACACCCAAACACAGCAGGCCTTAAGAAAATCTAAGGAGTTAAATACAATTTTGTAAAATGTCCTTTGATGTCTCATGCTGTATTTTCTTTGACTGGAAAACAGTTTTAAAAATCTTTCCGGAAAAATTACAGAAATCAGATCTTTTCCATCCCTGAAACAAACCCAAAGTTAAATAATTTTCAAAAATTTCTAAAAATCTTGTTACACTTTCTGTTGGAAATGCTGTGAACACTTTGATAAGATAATTTGTAAGGAAGTTTAAACATTTAATCTTTTTCCAGCAAACTGCTCAGAAAAATAGCTTTAGGATATTTTAAAGCATAATCATGTACTTCCACACCTTGTCACTGACAAGTAAAAAAATAGGCCCACTAAGGAAGAGCCATTTCTTTTAACAACATTAATCATTGAGACAACACAGAAATACAGTTCTCATTTAAGTAAGGAAATTCTCGTTTCTTCAGCCTTAATTCTTGCTGTTTTCTCATTACATTTGTGGAAGCTGGACTAAAACCTAAACAGTAACAGCCAAAATATTTCAATTAGCCTCCTTGAAATCTCACTTCATGAGATAGTCAGACATCTGTGTTAGACGTGAAAAAAAAAGGTGCTTTGAAAAGCTTAGGTCACCCTCTGTCCCAGAGCACCCTGCACCAGCACAGCAGAAGGGATGGAGGCTGTTCTGTCCTGGGCCACCATGGGCTCCACTCCACCACAGGAAAATCACAGTTGCTGTCTGGGTAACCCAGCTCACAAGTGTCCATCGAGGGGCGGGAGCCATGAGTGTGGGTAGAATATTTTCTCTTGCTAACATCTTTTCCCCCCAGTCTAAATATATGCATCAGTATTGCATTGTCTTTTCAAATTATAGTACAGCAGAAACAAAAAGGAAATTGTAGTGGTCAATTATGATACATCAATTTACTATATATTTACTGAATTTTGAAAACTAATTAGTTTTTATTGCTTGAAATAAATGAACAGGAGACTCTAAAACAGCTGGTTAAGTTCACTATCAAATAGCATGCAATCACAACATTCACCTAAGTCCTCTCATAAGCAAGACCCTCATTTGTGAAAGTAAAAATAGGACAAGATACAGTTTTGGGCAGCAATAGATCTGGGCCCTGAATCACTGTCTATGTTCTTTTGGCACTGACTGAAACATGCTGGCATGATTTTTTTCTCAACTGCATAACGTCACTCACAAATAGGGAACAAATACCAGAGCTACTGCTCTGAAAACACACTTCCCCTGTCACATTTAAAGAAATCCCAATGAGATTTTCTTAGGAAAAACAGAAGTAGGATATTAGTGCCAGCTGAAGGCAGTAATACTTGCTATTTAGCATTTACTGAGTTATCTGGAGAGAGGGGAAGAAAAAGCACTATAGAGAGAAAGGGATGAATTTAAATCCTGCGTGTGTAACTGATACAAATGAAAGTATGAAGCTGTCTCTGTGCCCTGTGCGAGTGCAGGGGAGAAGTGAGGGCAGCAGGCGATGGTATGTGTCTGAAATAACAAACCCTTTCCACTAACACCCGAGCTAATGCACTGGTGCGGGGGCAAAGCCAGAGGAGAGAAGCTGCAGAAGCTGAAATGAGCTTTTCAAATTTTACAGAGAAGTGCAAACTGGTGGGGGGGTGGAGGAAGATGCAGCGCCTTGGCGTAATTCCTGTAGTGTCCTAAGTCCAGTGGGCAGAACATAAAGGTAGAATTTGACCTGTGTTTTACAGTCCTCAGAGCAAAATGCAACCATTACAAAAGCATAGAAGTTATATTAACATGAGTCAATATGAACAGAGCTTTGGGACAAGGAAGTGAGAACATTTATTTGGCCCAGGGGGATAATCTATCTTTTCAAGATGAAGAAATTAACAGTGGTTTTTTTCTTGGCCTTGAATAATTAAAATTTCCCCTCTAACATGCTAAATAGGCCATTGCCACAGACCTTTAGGGCTATCTTACTTCATTTCAATATATTGCACAAAGTGAGCACTAACTGAAATTGGACAAAACCTTTTAATCTCAGCTTCTCTCTGATTTCAGTTTGCAACATATTTTAATTCCAGTTTTGATATTGTGTGTGACCCAAGACAGTTGAACAAAGAGCTATTTTTCAGTTCACCTTTCCTCCTCTACAAAAGCTTCATACTTTAGCAGTTCTAAGTCACTGGAAAACATAAGCTAGCATGAAAAGGGAGTCTAACAAGTACACAGTTCATATCTTGGAGCAGTGTTTTAATACTGTGATTAAATTTGTATTCCCCCTAAACTGCATTTTGTTTGAACTCCATGGCTTGTGATCCTGTTTCCTCCCATTTTCTTGATGGCAGCTACTTCAGTGCTGGCAGAAGATCCCTCTGAACTGCAGCCGCATTTGTAAATGTTTCATCAAAGGCCCTGAACGTCTGGTAAGCAGCAGACCTGGTGGGTGCTACAAATGTGATCTGGGTCTATCTCGGGGAAGAACAGCATGACCGTATTTACTGCCGATGCTATTCTGGGGGCTGGATGACGTGCTTCTCCCCTCTGGCTGAGCAACACTTGCCCGTTCGTCTTTCAACACTCACTCCCAGCATGACAGGATGAAATAAAACAAAATTTACTGGTAGCAAGCGTACTTGCATATTGAATACTTCCATTTTAACAATTTCATGCGCACACACACAAAGTCTTATTTCAATAATTGTGTTAAACATTTTGCACTCTAGGTAGATGTGATTTTAGGTTCCATTTTGAAAAAATAAAGCCGTAAGAAGATAAAGGTATTATCTCATAAAATAATTCAAATTATTATGGGGGCACAAATTTATTTGTCCCCATAAATGAACTCTTAAGTGAGGACAGTGGCAACAGAGTAGCTCCAGTTCCACACAACACCTCCAAATGTGGACAGCAGCTGTGTCTCCCAAAAACTGTGAAAGTAGTGGGGGGGGGGGGGGGGGGTGGAATACTGCATTTTTTTAAAGCAATTGTGCACGTAGGATGACCCCTTCCAAAATCAGGCAAGCAGTTTCCAAACTGAAATTCACTCGGTAGCCAGCAGAATGAGCCAGGCACTTCCAGTCATTGATTAAAGCCAACCTAGTGCAAGATCTGTGCTAGACTTTGTAAGAGAAAGGAGAAAAAAAGTAAAAACCCAAACAAATGAAAAACCCAACAAAATTTCAGATTAAAACGATATGCACATTTTTCACACTTCAAGTGTTATCGTTTTGCCAATATTATTTTTTATCTAGAAATATGCCACTGATACCAAATGGCACAGACAATATCACTTTTTTTTTCCTTCTCTTAAGATTATGCAATTAACTTTTCAGCACTAAAACTGGAGAATGACAAAGTTGCATAGCGCCAGATTCATGCCCTTTCTGGATACTGAAATTTTGGGTAGAAAAATCTTGACATTATAAATTTTCAAAATTGGCTGACATTTTTTGAAACATTTCATTTGGCTCAATTTTGCAAATATGCAACCAGCTGGTAAAAATCAAATCTGATTTAAAGTTTTTTTAGACAAAAACTGCAGTCACAAACTTACATAAAACCAAAACTATATCCCTTTATATGTGAAAACAAAACTGCAACCCCCATCTTCTAACTTTAGCATGTTGTATCGCAGAACCAGTCCTCCAGCTCTATTAAATTTGTGTTTTCATGGCAGAACTTCTTACAAGCAAAAACAGCAGATAGATAACTGTAGGTGAATTAACAAAATTTTTTCAAACTTATCATACGAAATAAGGGGATTTCAAAATTAATTTTACTTCTCAAATCAGCAGGAAAAAACTTTTTACCTAACATAGCCAAATACTTTGTACCTAACATAACCAAATACCATGCAGGTTAATGGCAAATTTTAAAATTAACAATCTAAAACACAAACTAAGGTGATCTCCACAATGGACTTAAAGCACAGGCAATTTTAGGCATATGTACAAATGAAAGATTTAGTGATAAATACATGCCTAACTAAATACAAATTATTATTCTGCAATTAAATTACATTTATTATGCATTCAGATAAGAGAACATCATATAATTGTCTTTCAAATACAATGCATGATTAGGAAGAAATACATTCCATGATTAGAGCAGATCTGTCAGAGAAGAGATACTTTAACATTCTGCAGAACAAAGTATAGTTGGTTTACAAAAACTCAAATAATGGATACTTTTTCATAATGGACCTTTTGTACAAGATCACAAACTTCTACATAGAAGGATTTTATTTACCATAACAACTGCAGTTACTAAAGGATGATACTTTGATAAAAACCACTATGAAACCTGGTTTAGACTCCACACCTAGAATGCAGTGTTTCCTACTAAAAAAAAAAAAATTACTTTTAAACAAAACTAAGTCTTAAAACTCTCCCAATCATACAATTTGTTTTAGAAAAAAATGCTGCAAATACTAATTTGTCCAATGTCTATCTTGTACTTGCCAGAAACACATAACACAGATATATATAACTTATTCACA
Source organism: Entomyzon cyanotis (assembly GCA_024500445.1). Lineage (NCBI taxonomy): Eukaryota > Metazoa > Chordata > Aves > Passeriformes > Meliphagidae > Entomyzon > Entomyzon cyanotis. Next base: position 16,117,331 of record JAKEPQ010001005.1, read on the forward strand.
TGCAGAGCTGCAAACACAAATTCATGTGAATCCACCAAAACAAGAGCATAAAAACTGTACTGCACCCGCACAACACAGAGAGAGACATTCAAAATTCTGCATTGGTGGTTGTGTTTTCCAAAGTGCAGAATGTAATCTATAAGTAAAATTTCAGTGGACAAATAGAGAACTATTTTGCAGCAGTGTGATATTCCAGTAAGAGCATTTGCTAAGAAATCCAGTTTTCAAGATGCAGAAGGTGCTGATGCTGTAATCCACACAGTGAAGGGGTTTCTTCATTATATAAAAACATCACAGCCTTATGTTAAGAGCACTCAAAAAGAGTGCTTTTGAAGAGAAATAAATGAAGAATAAATGAAATCTCATACCAGCTGGGAGGTTTAATTCATTGGTTAGGCTGATTATGATGCACTAGCCCTTGCTATATTCTTTCATATAAACTTAAATATCAAAATTAATTAAGGTGTTTCACTTGCGTGTTAGCTATGATGAGAACAATTTTCTTCCCCAGAACAAAGATTCCTGGAGAAGCAGAATACACTTATCAATAGGGGGCAGTTCTCAACTCAGGCATAACAAGCATCTGTTTGTCTTTTACTGTTTTATCAAAAATCAGTTAGAGTAAGCCGCATTATCCTCACCAAAGTTTAAGCAGATTGAGGGAGTGGCTTTCTATTAATGGTCTTTGCAGTGCAGCCTGCTTAGCCCTATGGTAATGTCCTCTAAAGCTCAATTCCTCTATTGCAGACTTTGTTAAGGGAAACATATCTCAAAAGTGACTATACTGTGCATAAAATATCCATATTACATTCAGCATCAAACAGCAAAACCCTCAGCTTTTGCATCTCTGGTAGCATTTGCCTTGTTTTCTATGTCATAAACTGAAAAAAAAAAAAAACCAAAAAACAAAACACCAACAAACCCCAAACACTGTCAATTTACAATGACTATGATTTTCAATTAATTTCACAAATGGATTCACTCAGAAGAACCAATTATCTGAGGTATAAGAAGCACCAACACTAATTCATTGGTGAAATGGAACAGCTGTTTGTTCTGATCCAGTACAGAAAAACAGGAGTGTGACATCAGCCAAGGCCATCAAAATGTCTTTTAAAATTAGAAATGTCATATCTAATTCCTATTTTAACACTAATTTATCACCTTTCAATTAAAAAAGACATTTCCATTTTTATAAGAAAAACCCCAAAGAAATTCACAAGACATCTCATGTTAAGACAAAATTAGGGATGAATGCAGACAGATACACGGCCTCATCCCTATGTCTGCCTGATAAAATCAAGGCAGATCATAAGGAACTGCAAGCTCCAGGGAGTAGCTGGAGAGGTGAGATCCCTACGGAAGTTGAGATGGGTGACTTCTTTGAGGTGTACTCACCATTGCAAAGGTGGGACCTGCAGAGCTCTGGTCTCCTTCACTGGAGTCACATGAGACAGAAACACTGCAGGGCTTTCTGTCTGATATAGGAATTCGCTTTACCAGAGCTCTGTGAAGGTCTGTAATCACTGGTGATGAAAATGCTAACTAATAAAGGAGGATTTTCAATTAATAAGTGGCCTAAAGCATGGCAAAAGGCCTAGATTTCAGGGAAGATATAAGTGGTTCTCAGTAGAGGTATTCAGAAAAATGGCACCATGATGAGCAGGAAGGCTGCTGAATTTTTTTCCTATAGTATTAAAGCAGTGTGTATGAAAATTATTTAATTCACTAGCTAATTTACATGACAATTATGAGAGGAATTAAGATCTCAAAAGAATGTCATTCCTACAACTTAAAAAAAGCAGAACCACAAAATACACATCCAGGCAGAAGAGAGATGGCTTTGCACATCACTAATGAATAAATATTAAACAACCCCAATTCTTACCTGATGTGAGAGTTAAGACAAATCCTCCAAATGATTAGAAAAGCTTCAATCAGGTTTTGGTTCTCCTCAGGCACCTGGAAAATCTGTATGACATGACAATGCAGGATTCAAGAGCTTTGGGTGCTGCTGATAGTTCTTCAAAGCACGGAACAGGGTGAACATGGTGAACTTCAACAACCAAGTGACCTGTTGGGAAAGCACTACAGGACCATTACAGTATAGAATCATAGAATGGCTTGGGTTGGAAAGGACCTCAGAGATCCCCTAGTTCCAACACACCTGCCATAGGCAGGGACACTTTCCACCAGCTTGCTCAGAGCCCCATCCAACCTGGCCTTGAACATTTCTAGGGATTGGGAGTCCACAGCTTCTCTGGGCAACCTGTTTCAGTGCCTCACCACCTTCACAGTAAAGAATTTCTTCCTTATATCTAATCTAAACCAACTTTCTTTCAGTTTGAAGCCACTTCCCCTTGGCATGTCACTACATACTTTTTAAAATAGTCTCCATGTTTCTTATAGATTTCCCTCAGGTACTGGAAGGCCATTGTACAGGGGAAAGTTTTGACACTGAGCAGATAAGTGACTACATCAAATCTGGAATATCTCTTATTTTATAACCAACAGGGGGTAAACTGACTGAAAGTGTGAGACTGAGGGCAACTTGGGTGAAAGATTATGGGGGAAATACTATTTGTAATTCCTAGAAAAAGCGAATGGAATTACAAACAAAAACGGTGAACAGTAAAGCTGCCAGCTTTTCTGTATGCTTTCAATTGCATAAGGGCAATTGTTTGTATAGATGCTCTGCAAACAGAGCAAAGGATTCTGCTTTAAGAGCAAAACAAAAATAAATCTTTTTGCTGGATTATTTTTAAGCTGGATTGGTTCCCTGATCCAAATCACAGCGCACTGAAGAAACAGTTGTGCTGGCAGCACAGAGGGCTGGGGGCGTGAGAATATCTCAAGCCAGTGTCGGCCAAGACTGCCCTGTAAAAATCACAAACTTAAGGTTTGCTCTCAACTGGGTTTTATTTTATTATAAACTCCAAAGAGAGAAATCTGTAAATATAATGTGAAAATAATGTGACGGGCATAAACACAAACTACCTCAATGTGAAGGGAAAATAAGATGAATATCATGAGATAAACTTGACTAAGTTGAGAGGTCTTCAGTGATCCTGAAACACTAGAAGGAAGCATACGCAAGTAAAAAGTAGGTCAGATTACTAAAGGATGAATTTTAGGAAAGAGTGCAAGTATGTAAGGGCAAAATCAGAAAGGCCAAAGCACAGAATGAGTCTTAGTTAGGAGCAGAAGAAACTGAGACAGCCCTAGAGAAGGAGGAGGAGGACAGCAAAGGGAAAGGCTGTGCCACTGCTCAGTGGGGAGGAAAAGCTTTCAGCTGCACCAGTGAGATAAACCAAAGTGCTGAAAGCTTTTTGGTTTCTGCCTTCACTGAAAGAGATATTGTGTATTTTGATTTCAGCAAAGCTGCTGATGTTTATTAAATGCAATCTAAGCAAAGCTGTAAGAGACTACAGATTGTTTATAGTTACTAAGTAGTGCTTATTAATTATTAAGTCCCAAGCCTGAAGGGTGTATGAAATGCTAAATCTGTATCAAATATTTTAATATTCAATACCTTCATGAATCACTTTGATCTTGGAAGAGTTCAGTTATTGTATATGCAAATGTGCAAACTGGTAAAAACCTGTGAGGGACTGCAATGTGGAATTAAAATTCAAAATTAACTTATTGGGAACATAATCTTGAGGGGGAAAAAAGAGTGTGCTAGTAAGACCTGCTGAGTGAAACTCAACTTCACTAATGTGAAGTGGGAAGCAACTAGTTAAACAATATTCTGTGGGAAAGGATTAGGACAACAGCAGATCACAAACTGAAGATGAGTTTTTACACATCATCTTCTTGTGTGGAGAAGAACCGAATCATCATACTGCTAATTCCTGGCACCAGTGAACCAGAATAGTGTCATCCGGGAGCTACACAGAATTATGCTACTTTAATATGACACAATATTAGCCAAATAGTATGTTTTGTATTTGAAATCAGACTTTAGCAACGACATAATTGGAGAAAGTCCAGACAACAGCAGCTGTGACAATCATGAGATCTACAAGCAAATAATGAAACTTAGAACCTCCTTAGGCTAAAGAAAAAGGCTCAAACAAGACTAGACAAGCCATCTTCAGAAGTGAGAATTTGCTGCAAAAAGGAAATCCACAAACCTTTCCCATCCTCTCCAAGGAAGCAAGACTTGAACTGCAGCAGTTGCAGAATTCTTATCACCATTTACAAAAAATTTACTGGGGATAAATCTGATTTTCTAGATATTTTCCACCTATATAATTTGAATGCTAATTTAGGGTAATCATCAATATAACACTATTTTTCAAATTAAGTGTTATAAAATCAAACACATTTGGAGTTAGTTTTTTCTTTTTAAATGGATTAAGGTGTAGTGATCCACTCGTTTTTGTTCTGTAGACATATATAAAGAAAACCCAAAACAATCAACAACACAACTCTAAATGTTGACAAGATCCAGAAAGAATATATCATGTTTTTCCACTATTATAAAATACAGTAATATCTTCACACATTAAAAAAAATCATTCCAACACACTGTATCTTATTTGTATAGAGAGTTCTGTCACTGTTAAAATCACTTCAGAGACAAAGGTGTTTAACATAAATGCTGCATTTCCTTAAAAAAACCCAGCATTTTTATTTAAAATCTAATTCAGTTGCTTGGAACAATGCTGAAAATAGAAGTCTGGGTACAGAACATACTCATCTTGTTTTCAAGTTAGAAAAGGATCTGTATTTTTGTTTTTTATAAGCTTTATCAGCACTTTTGCAAGGAAAACAATAACTGTATTCACTGAGCAAGCACAATATCTCTGGAATTAAATATACTGTCTTACTGGCTATGTCCCAGCTTCAACTGCAAGGTAGAACTGACACTTATCAATGCAGCCATGAGAGTAGATTCATAACACAGCATTGCTCAAATATTACAGCAGTTTTTTGAAAAAAACATCCTCTAGAATTACTGTTTCAGTTTTTACATTAACTTATGTGGATTTACAGTGTATAAGGAAAAAGTGGTATGTTCTTGTTATGGAAGTCAGACAACATAATTTGCGTTAAAGTTACACAGAACTATATTTATAAACTTTAATATAGATTCCAGACGTAAAAGTTGGCATAAAAGTTGTGGCTGTTCCTATGGAGCCAGGAAAGACCTATGTGCCTTTGAAATTCTTACACTGTAGCTTCTGTACTACCTTTTCTCCTGTATTTCTGCCTCCCACACAGCAGTCCTGGGTGTGAACTTCTCCAATACAATGTGTGCGGCGCATGGAGCTCATCACTGAAGCATCCTGCCTCCATTCTGCAAAACACTTGAGAACAGTCTCTTCTTTGCTTTATTTGAGCACAGATATCTTGCAGATGTTTAATTTAAAGCTCATGTGTAGTCCCACTGAAGTAAATGGGATTACTAAAGTACTTTAAGTAATTCCCTGCTGAATCAGGCTTTTAAGAGTTAGAATAAATGTGCCTAATTTTTATTCATGCATCAGATATCTATAGACTAATAGTTTAAACTCAGCAGTTTTGTATCCAGTTAATACTAAATCTCTGGAGTTAGTGTATCTTCACCTGCTGCATCTACCATCCCTATAGCAAGGACCTTTTTAAATACAACCCTGCAGGACAGTTTTTGCATACATACTGTGTCATCAGGCACTCATGTTTTGCATACATATAGTGTCATCAGACCTAGTGCTGTGATGACTTTTTTGTAAATGATAAATAAACTGCACCTGGCCCTTGTATTTTCTCAGTGTTACATACACTAAAGACTTCAGAGAAGAACCCTTGTAATGTAGATTAAAAATGTAGTGGAAGTAACTCCATTTACTTTGGACAAAAGAGATAAACTCATTCATATAACTGCTTACTTCCTGCATCTGTGGAGCTGTAGAGTAATTTTTAACTAAATTCTGGGGATAAGGAAAGCAAACAAAATCTGTGGTTCTACAGTATTTAACACATACATACTAAAGGCTGAATATGAGCTTTACTTACACTGTGGCCAAAAGCAAATATGAGGTGGCATGAACTAAAGTTAAGACTCGTCAATGCAAAATCTGTCAGTAAAAAAAAGAAAACTAAACCAAAAACCAAAATAATAAATCTACAACCTCATCAGCAATGAGACACCTGTGGCTTCTTACATCATCAAGACCTGGCTAAGTGATGCTAAGAGTTCTCTGCAAAGCACTTCTATTCTCACATCTATTAAAATTTATCCCCTGCTGAAAATATAATAAGAGAAGGCTGGTAGTGATGAATTCATCTTGTCATCATCAAGCATAAAGTTCATTTAAATTGATTACCTCATTTAAATGAGTACACCTGGAAATATCAGCCACATGCAAAATTACCACTGATTTTAGCATCATTTGCAGGTCACTAAAAAAGGACCCACTGACACGTGTGATAACAAAAGAAATAGAATACAATTCCTTCCTAAAATGTTCGCTGTTCACCTCTGGCCTATCCAATCTTGTTTGTTCATCTAATCTACTATTAAAACCTGGAAAATTTAAATCAAGGGGTCAAACAAAGGACTGATAGACAGATGCCCATTTAATTTATGCAATGGCACAAGATCTTCTAGTGTATAGATGTAAGAACTTCAGGCAGCCCTGATTAGCTATAGATTTGGGATATCATAACAAACATTATATCAACAGCTTTAGGAATAAACAATTCATCACTAAGTAACAGTAGAGTAGCACATATACATTAAGGGTGCAACTACCCAGGTCTTTACAACAGCAAATCCAGTTACTCACCAATGCTGAGCCAAAAGTGATACCCAGCTTGGCAAAGGACTTGCACAACTGTGCTTATTATCTAGGCCATCAGGCAGAGGGACACAGCTGGCTCTTCAAAGAAACAGCTCAGATCCACAGAGGAGCTGGGCGAATCTCACATTCCCTCATCGACCTCTTCCACTGCCAAGTTGCAGCAGCACTGTCTGGATTTGCTAACCTGTCATCACACCCCACCTCTGCTCCCCTCTGTGCTGGTTGTGTCCCAGCTGTGCACAGGGCACAGAAGTGTTGTCCAAGGCAATACTGGCTTTACAGCTCACTTGTGCACACAGCACCCAGAAACACTGTGTAAAGCAACAGCAGGCCCACAACAGACACACCCAAGGCTCAGAAGCTCCAGTTCAACCACGACAACTTGTGTGCTTCATAAAAATCTGTTAATATAATAACATGCAGTTATGGACAGGCAACCTCAATGACTAGTTAATTGTATACCAGTATCAGCTATTATGCATGCTGACTTCCAACAGGGAGTTCCCCACACCCATATAAAGTATTTCAATCTTCTGTAATTCTGTTCAAACATGACAGGGCTTTATCTTCTGACAGAAGAAAGAAAGAAAGCAGGAAAAGTATTAGTAAGAGTGAAAACAGTAAACTCCTCAAAGCACATGTGTTGCCACCACTATTGTTTCCAATCTTTTTCTTGAGGAAGAAATGCAAGACATGTAACACATAAAACCCAATAAGCTCGAGCAATAATCAGAGAATGCTCACTGCATCTTCTTCAGCAATCCCACCCACTGCAACATTTTCAGACTTCCCCTCCATTCTCAGTAACAGTTTTCCAAAAATATCACATTGCATTGAAGGTCTCAGTCCTTAACTTCAGCACACTTCGTAGCCTCATCCAATGATACATGAAAGACTGCATGTCTGTGCTACAGAAACAACATTTTTGTCTGGTTTTCTACACTCTAAAACTATGGAATAAAATTTTATGGCTCAAAGGGGCATTGAAAGCTTCTCCATCTTTTCATGAACAAGGCACAAGTCTTTGATTGTGTCTTTTTCTCTTTGCACGTACGTGTCCAAATGTGTGCGCAGAGTCTTCTACCTCCACGTGTTCCAGCAGAACTAGAAATCCTCTTACTGGCACAGAAAGGCGGCTTTGAAGTATACACTTCTTATGATTAGACAACAGTATCACTTACGGTGCCCAACTCTCCTCTAGAAAGAGAAGAAATACATTGGCATTAAACTGTGTAAATGTGGCATAAAAATGTACACAGAAGAGCGTGCTGTGAAGCACAAAGTATGAAAATTTATTCAACTTGTACGGGTGTGTTTAGTATGTGCAATACTTTCATTTAGGTTTAAGTCAAGACTGCTTATATCTGCGCTGAATTTGGCAGATTTCTGAAGCTTCACTCTTTCAACTTCCAGTTATTTGTATTCAAGTCTTTCATTTGCAATTATATTTCTGCTTTTATTCATCACTACTAATATAGCCTTTGCTGTTTCCCCACTTTTCCAAACCGTCTGTGTCCAGATAGTACCACTACCCATGACTAACAAATATGATTCATGTTTCTAACAAAATCCCCATTGAAGAGGAACATTTTTTTTTTACACTTTCTTCCAGTCCTGGTCTGTAACTGTAAATTAATAAAAAGCTAAGATGCTGTGATAGCAGCTTTCAATCCTTTCCCCACTATTCTCTCTGCTGTTTCTACGCTTCCGTGTTTCTGTCATTTGCCTTTATATTTTTATCTGATTATCAAATATCTGGCAAAGAAGTAGTTGGCAGGATTTAGAGCTCTTCAGTTGCCTGATAACCGTGGAGCTGACGGCATAACGAGAGGCTCCTAATGAAGTTCCCAGCAGAGCTGTCCCTGAAAGGCCTCGATACCACTCACGTTCCTTTTGCCCCGTATTTCTCCAGCCGTGAAACTTGGTGGGCTCCACACGTGATTTGGAAAAGGGACAAAACACAACTCCACTGTGCTCTTCATGCACAATTTCAGCTTAAAATTCGTCTTCAAGTTCAGGGCAAGTAAAAAATAAAAAATAAAAACCCCAACCAAAACTAAGAATCACAAGTAGCACTCCTTGGTTTTGCCTACTTGTTGCAGGTGTTAGCAGGTGTAGCAGCAACCTGTTCGGGAAGCGAGGGGCGGGCAGCGCCAAGGCAGCGCAGGACAGGGCAGGACAGACCCGGAGCCACCATCGCCCCCCGGGCACCGCGGGGCCCCGGCACGGCTTGCGCGCTCCCGGCTCGCCCCGCCCCGGGCCGCGCGCGTCCCCGACAGCGGGGGCCACCTTTTCCCGGGAGCAGATGGCACACGGAGACCTCCCGGGAGCAGCCGCCTTCGTCCGGTCGCTCCCGGGGGGACGAGCCCACCCAAACGCGGCGGCCGCGGGCGCAACCCCAGCCCGCCCCAGGGGCGCGCACCTGCCCCGCGGCAGCGGCGCGGCCACACCGGGGGCGGGCCCGGGCGGGAGCGGAGGGGCGGGCGGGGAGGAGCGGGGGGCGGGCGCCGCTCGCCGCCGCGGGGCTGCGGCTGGGCTGGGCGCGGGCGGCCGGCCGGCGGAGCGCTCGCAGTCGCGGGGAGCGCCGGGGCTGTCGGTCGGGCGGCGGGCGGGAAGGGAAGGGAAAGGAAAGCGAGGCAGGCGGAGCAGGGAAGGGAGCGGAAGGCGGGCGGGAGGCGGCGGCGGCGCCGCGCTCGCCCCGCTGCCCTGGATGACGGGCGGCCGGTTCGACTTCGACGATGGCGGCACCTACTGCGGCGGCTGGGAGGACGGGAAAGCCCACGGGCACGGCATTTGCACCGGGCCCAAGGGGCAGGGCGAGTATGCCGGCTCCTGGTCCCACGGCTTCGAGGTGGCGGGCGGCTACACCTGGCCCAGCGGCAACACCTACCTGGGCTACTGGGCGCAGGGCAAGCGCCACGGGCTGGGCGTGGAGACGAAGGGCAGGTGGATGTACCGCGGCGAGTGGTCCCACGGTTTCAAGGGGCGCTACGGGGTGCGGCAGAGCCTCAGCACGCCGGCCCGCTACGAGGGCACCTGGAGCAACGGGCTGCAGGACGGATACGGCGTGGAGACCTACGGGGACGGAGGTGGGCGCCGGCGGGGGGCGCCCCGCGCGCGGCGGCGCCGGGGGGCGGGCGGGCGGGCACGGGGCGTGGGGGGGCGCGCGCCTGCGTGGGCGCGCCGCGGGAAGGGCCCCTCCTTCCACCCCCGCGCCCTCATCGCCGCCCTCGCACCGGGGTCTCTTCTCCTTTCCCTGCCCGCGGCCGTGCGCCCTTCGCGGCGCCGTTCCCTCGGCGCCCCCGAGGCCCCGCTGGCGGCCGGGGAGCGCCACAGGTGCCTGGCGCGCGCCCCGCCCCGCTCCGTGAGGAGCCGCCCGGCCCCGGCTGCGCTCCGGGCGCGCTGAGCTGCCGGGGCTCGGCGCTTTCTCCCGGCCAGCTGGTAGAAATCCGCATTACGGCCGCCTGCAGACGGCTTTCCTTTCTCCCCGCCGAGGCGGCTGCCGGGCTCCCTGCCCGCGGTGGCGATGGCCGGGCGGCCGCGCCTGGCTCGGGGAGCGGGTGAGCCCCGGCAGCTCGCCCCGTGCGCGCCGCGTTCGTGTGGAAACGGCAAGAACTTGTTATAATGGAGCCCTTGTGCCGCGCTGATGTGCAGGCAGGGATGGCTTTGTGCGCTTAATGCGCTCGGCTTGTAAACAGGAGGCTGGAGCTAATGGAGTGGGTACGCAGCTTGCGTAAAATCAATGAAACTTGGGTCCACCCTCATGTAATAACTCCTGTTTTTACCAAAATACGGGATAGTTTTGAGCATCTTGCTGGAAGCACGAGGTGTGTAGTGCAGTTACACAGACCTGCCTCTCACACCTTCCCCACGCCGAAGCAGAAGTGGCCGGGCAGAGCCCGCGGGGGACGTGCGGAGGGCCGCGGCGATCCGCCCTCCTGCTCCAGCCGGGAGCGGTCAAGAAGTCAGGGTTCAGTGAGGTCAGTGGGGACTGCAGCTTACATGAGTGCTCACTTATAGTTCTTGCACCTCTGTCACTTCATGCTCTTCACGACACAGAAGCCTGATGCTCTTTAATTCTGCCTTTGCTGCTGTAATGTCATTGGCATCAGTGGAAGTGCCACCTGCAACTTCTGCAGAGTTGCTCTTCAGCTTAGAACAGTTAAACGGGTTTGTTTGGTTGTAAGCAGAGGAAAAGTGGGTCTCAGTTTTCGGACTAGAGAGTTGCTGGGGTTTTTTAACAGAAATGCTGCTTGCTTCAGCGTTCAGCAATGTGTTTAGTTAGCATGCAAGAAATAGAATTTACCAAAATCAGAGGTACTGTTCGTGTGATGTGTCTAAAGGACGAACTCATGTATCAGAAAACAGTTTATACTTTTGTTGGTTTCTTTAAGGAATCTTGTCAGAAGATCTCTGATCACCAATTTTCCTGAAAGTTTATTTTTGTATTAAGCAGAAGATGAGGTATTTACAGTTGGGCTCCTATTTTTTCTTTCCAAAATGCAACGAGTTTATTAAGATTTATTTCTGTCAGAAAATGAAATGAACAGTGGGCTTTGTACCTTTCTGTCCCCTTGTTTATAGATATTTGTAGCTGTCCAAAAGTCGTTTCTTGGTGTGGAAAGTTCTGATGTTCAAAGACAGCTGAGATATGTATTTGTGGATTAAAAAAAGGAAAACCACCAAAATCAATGTATGAAAGAGAATCAGAATTCCAGTTTCACTTTCATCATGCAATGCATTTTCAATTCTTATTATATTTGTTCTGGCTAATAAATTACAAGCAGTGTCTTTTTTTTTTATTTCCCTCGCTCTCCTTCTGGAGAATAAATTGCCATTCCAGTAAATCTTCTAGAAATTATTTTCTCAAAGTTGTTTTTACCCTTTTTTCTTTAGGTGTCTTGTGCGTATACTTACACTTAAGATAGTACTGATTATTGGAGATATATTCTCTCAGTAGTTAGACTTGGAACAACATATGAAGGATCCAGTTCACACTGTTATCTGAAATCTGTTGTCATGACTCCAGTTCTTTGCATGTTGCGGTTCATAGGAACAGAGGGGTGTGAAGTCCCATTGATTTTAATGAAAGTACTCATGAATGAAGCAGAGCAGTACGTCATAGATGTTTGCAGATGTGTTTTTGTTTTCATGCTCTGGGAACAATAGATGTTATTTGCACACCAGAACAACATCTGAAATGGGTTTATAAGGAAACCAGCTTTACACATTTATCTTTAACATAATTTAAAACATTTGCAGGAAAGCTCTCTCTTTATGATTACCCAAGAATAACAGCATAGAGAAATAACTCTTTAAACTTTGCCAATTGCCAGTTTGCTTTCAAACTCACTGTGATCCAGGCCTCTTTGCTGCTAGCTTTTTATTTTTTTCTTTTTTCTTAATATATCTTTTTTCTTAATATATCCCCACTATGTTGCTTTAAAGTGCAACAGTTGCATTGGTGGTATTATGAGATATCATTGAAGGAGAGAAAAGGAAAATAAGCATTGACGGTGTTCCTTAGTGGTTTTGCACACAACACTTTTCACTACAGGAGTAATATGTGTCCTGCTGTGTTTAGATGCTTGAAATTGTCACTCAGTCAAATCTCTGAGGAAAAGACAGTGAATTATAAACCATGATACTTCATTCATTGCATGTGATTACACTGGGCCTTCAAGTGGCCCATCAGTCTGTCCCCTGCAGCAGTCTGGATTTTTGTGCCTCCTTTAAGCTAATCTGTGTGAAGATGCAAAACATACCAGAGGAGGGACTGTGGCCTAATTTGAAACTTCTGTATTCTAAATTGGTTATTTATGGTCCTTCCAACAACAGCAAAAACCAATTGCGTGTTATCGTTCCACAGAGGGAGAGCAGTGGCAAAAGCAGCCTGTGTGAAGGTCATGTATGTTCATTGATTTCTGAGAGGTCTTCTTTCTAGGTCTACGCTTATTTAACACTTGAGTCAGAAAAGCATGCAAAAATCTTGATGAAACAACAAATTTGTTAAGCCACAGAATATCTAAGTAAAGGATAAGAGCAAGTGGAGTCCTTAGCCCTCTCAGTTTTTTTCACAGTGTGGGTTTAAACATTAGCTGCAAGTGGGCAATGACATTTACAGCTGTAAGATGTACCAAGGGTGTTTTAGAAGGGATGGCACACTGTAACTAAGGAAACAGGTTGTGAAATTATATCTTACAGCAACTTGCCAACAAAAAGAAAAGGAAAAAAATACACTTTCATATAGTTCTCAGCCTCAAAATACGAACACCTTTTCAAGAGAACCAGTTAAACACCAGATGGATGGTCAGTAGTTGTGGCTGAATTTTTCATCAGTTACAAAGGCTAGCAAGCCTAGCTTTTGAAAAATCAATGTTAAAAAATGTTACTGTTTTATGGTCAAATACAATTTTAAATTAGATTAGTAATTACAGTGTTAATTAAAATTTTAACAACTGACCCTTAGAGGAATTGCTTTGAACAGTCAACTATGGTATAAGGTGAAACAAAATACGGTGTGCTTGTTGATACACCATTCCTATTTATCTGTGTCTAGAGAGATAAGTAAATATTGCATATGTTTGCATCTTCATATATAGAATAAGGTTTTTCATCATGTCTTACATCATACATTATTATATTTAATTGTATCACAATTTGACATACCTTATCTTGCTTGTTTAAAGATTTCTAACATTTTTTTAATTGAATAAGGTGATGCAGTTAAAGTCTGATATATTCAATCAAATTACTGTTCTAGGCTCTTGTGTCTGCATTCTGGACACTGTCCTCTGTATGCTATTAAAATACTTTTCCTTTAAAATGTGAGTTGAAAAACCAAGGGAAATTAGTTGGCTTCTTAGCATTAGTGTCGGAAGCCTTTCCCTTAATGGATTCGTAATAATAGATAATAGTTACCTGTTACACTGCATAAAATTCAACCTAAATATCTCATACTTTTAAAGGACTAAATTAGTATGAATTTTCCATTTCCTTTTTAACAATTTTGTCTTTAGAAGAAGCTGGCATTGATTTTATTTCCCCCAATAGAAAGGAAAATTGGACTAGTGGATAGCAGCACATCAATAGTTCTTGTTTGAATGCCCATACGGGCAGCAGCAACCACTTCCCTTCTTTCTAGAGTAGTGAAAAATGAAAATCCTAAATTAATTATTTTGAGCTTTCAATTAAACACATGTTTATTAATTAAAATATTAGTAAGAAAAAAAGACTAACCTTTTATACTTCTATAAAATTCTGCACTGAAATAAGTTGATTGTGCTTCAAGTCTGACATTGTAATAGTGGCATGGAGAGCCATAATTATGAGTTGCTGCCCTAATGTAATGTAGTATAATCAAAACTAGACTTAGATTTATTATTTCAAAATTAAATTAACTGGTGCAGAACATTAGAGGGGTTATAATATGTAGCGATAAATATACGTATCCAGATTTTTAGTTCCAGCATATCATTACAGATCCCAGAAATAATTAGAAAACTAAGTAATTTATGCTCATAAAGTATTAATGTATTTCCATGAATTTTGTTTCATAAAACAAAAAAAAAATTAGAATGTGCCAGGATATTTGCAGTATTTACAGAACATGTCATACCAGTGCTTTGTGCTCATGTTTCTATTTGTTCTTCCCCATATGCTGAGTTTTTTAAAATAATCATGTTCCTAGATTCAGCACCCTTACAACCAGTACAGCAGTAGGTATCCAGGATACAGAGAATGAGAAAGAAACTAAGAAAGTTGTTTGTTTGTGTCAGCAGCCATCTGTTAAAACAAAAACCCTCCACTTGGTATGATTTTCTATCAACACAAAACAGTTATGTTTTGGAACCTATCTAGTATTATATAATAAAGAAAGCAGACTTAGGAAATTTAATTGTGTGTTAACATTGAAGTATAGCTTAGCAGAAGAGGTAAAGAGTAAGGCAGTCCTTGATAGATGGTGGACACATTCACAACCAAAACAGTATGTTTATGTGAAAGAATTGAATCTCAAAGCAAATGAATCTTGGAGCTACGTTTACAACTGCAGATACTTCACAAATATTTTCACAAAAAATTTATCAATCTCTGAATTTAACATTTGGTATTTAGTTCTCTGAATAGTTAATAGGTGTTCCAATTAAATTAAATCCAAATAAAAGAAAATAAAGATTGCTTATTCATTCCATTGTAGAAATAAACATTTAAAAATTCTTTGAAGATTTGAAGTAGCTTTAAGGAAAAAAAATCAAAAAACCAATACCAGGTGGACGTTAGAGTACATTTTGAGGAGCTTAAAGCAGTGTAATGGGAATTAGAGGGAAATTTTCTCAGAAAGCAAGTTATCTTATATTTGCTCGTTAAGGGATTCCTGCCACTTTCCTTTGCAGCCTCTGGTAAAAGTGGCCTTCAGAGACCAGACACTGGCAAGTGTCACAATGAAAATGCCTTTTGAGAATACAAGAAAAATACAGTCTGCTGTAGTAATCTGATAAAGGTGGAGTTTGGCTCCAGTGCAGCTTTGCATGGGCATCCATGACTTTTCATACCATGCACCATGTTCCTCCTTACATTGCTGTTTAAAATTTTTTACAAGAGTAATTATGATTAAATGTTTGCTACAATGTTGTGCAATATTTTGTTGCTGCCTTGCCTTTCTTACATACTGCAGTTCAAATGAAAGGCAAAAAAAAGGGCTAAGGAATTCATGCTTTTGATCCCTCTGTCACAACATAATGGAAAATGCAGTGCATGTTTATGTACTGGAGATACCAGAAGGTGTTGGTATGAAGAGTTCATAAAGAGAAAGGAATCCTAAGGTTTTGTGCTTTCATTCAAATCTGCACAAAATTTTTAAAAGGTTTTACAGTAGAGGTTTATGACAGTGGATCCAAAGACCCATCTGAAGACAATCTAGTGCATTGTCAAATAGCTCCTGACGAGGAGATGTTTGTAGTTACCTTAAACTCAAGAGAACAGGACATTTACTTCTCCTACTTGCTCTTTCTGTGAGCAGCTGGGCACAAGAGCTGTGAGTGTCCTGTTCTGTCCCTTCTCTCCAGCCCAGCCTCCCTCCTCAGCTGACTACTTATAATGTGTCTCTGTTTCTGCAGGCCATCTTCCTATCAGTCCACCTTAAAAATGGTTGAAGGAGTCCTATTTTAGAAATTTCTCTCAATTTTTTTTTTCCTGAACAGATCCATTAAAAAATGCTTATGATTATAGCTACTGTGTCTTAGTTGCCAAAATAAATTAGTTCAGCTGTGAAAGTGAAGGACTTGCTAAGCTGAAAAATAATTTTTAAGAAAAACAAGTAACAAAAGTAGTTTATGTGCTGTGTCATGTGCATCTCTTCTTACCAAAACCAGAGCTGACAATGTAGCATTGCCTGTAGCATATTGGATGTAGAGGGCTAAGTCTTCTACAGCTTCCTAAATTTAACTTCTTATTACTTTAAAAGGTACCTACCAGGGGCAGTGGACAGGAGGGATGAGGCATGGATACGGTGTACGTCAGAGTGTACCCTACGGCATGGCCACTGTGATCCGTTCACCTCTCCGAACATCTCTGGCATCGCTTCGAAGTGAGCAGAGCAATGGCACTGTTCTGCATGATGTCACTTCAGACAGCCCGGCTGGAACAAGAGGAGGATTTGTGCTCAATTTCCACAGTGAGGCAGAAGCCATGGGCATTAAGAAAAAAGGAGGCTTGTTCAGAAGAGGATCCCTTCTTGGTAGTATAAAACTTAGGAAATCAGAGTCTAGGTCATCGATATCTAGCAAACGGAGCTCCGTCAGGAGCGATGCTGCTATGAGCAGAATTAGTTCTAGTGACGCCAACTCTACAATTAGTTTTGGAGATGGTGACTGTGATTATAGCCCTTTGGAAGACCATGTTGATGCTACCACTACAGAAGCCTATATGGGTGAATGGAAGAATGACAAGCGCAGTGGTTTTGGTATCAGTGAGCGTTCAAACGGTATGAAATATGAAGGAGAGTGGCTGAATAACAGGAGGCATGGATATGGATGCACCATGTTTCCAGATGGCACCAAAGAAGAGGGAAAGTACAAAAATAACATTTTGGTCCGTGGAATAAGAAAGCAACTTATACCAATACGAAACACAAAAACTAGAGAAAAGGTGGATAGAGCAATAGAGGGTGCACAGCGAGCAGCTGCCATGGCAAGAACCAAAGTGGAAATTGCAACTTCAAGGTATGTTACCAAATGAAAGGCTGTAAACTTTGGTGTTTGTGAGCACTTGCTCACCTTTCAGTTTCACGTGTGTAGCTCCATTGACTTTAGTGGCACTACACATGTGAAACTTTAAACTTCAACTCACTTGAGTAAAGAGTTTATGTATGTTCCATAATATACTGTAAAAGAAGATTTCCGTTCTTTATACATTTCTGCTCTCTCTCAAGAGCTGCTTCATTATGACTTTAAACCTGTTTGGAAAATAAAACTGGTGAGGAAATAAGTGAATGATTTGGGGGATGTGAGATAAAGTTTGAATATTTTCCCATAAGTATGCTTCAGTTATGCTTATTGTATTGCTGATTCTTTTGGTAGCATCTGAAACTCACTGAAGTTGCCCATTTGACAGTGGGCATCTTAAGATCCAGCTGCTGACCTGAGAAACTGTGGTATGAGCAGCATAAGTATAATGGTCAAGGATGTTGTGCTTAGAGGCTGTTTAAAATTAGACAGATTTTTTTAAAAAATAAAACAAATTAGACAATTTTAATAGGTTTTATTGTTAAGTTTGAGAGCTCTTTAAAAAACTAATTTCTATTGCCTTCCAGTAAGTTTTTGTAGCAGTTTCTGCGTTGCTGGCTTTAGTTTGTTTCCTCAGGCAGGCTTTTCTTGAAATATGCTTTGAATTTAAAAAAAAGAGTCCAGAAATGTGCATGAAAGAAAATCTTCATGCTATTTTAGAAAGAGGATGTCACCTTATTGTTAGAGCTGAACAACTGATTCCTAATTTGGTGTGGTCACTAGTGTGTCCTCAGCGACTACACTTTTCCTGACAATCATAAAGAATACAGAAAATACCAAAAATTGCCTAAGTGGGAGAGTTTGAATACATAAAAATGCTCATAGCAAAAAGTAGTTGAGACATTAATATGAAGAATGTAGCATACTGTTTAAGGACCTTTCTGAGAGCTGGTCACGTACGTAACTAAAGGGTAGTGTATACTTGGTTACTTCTATAAATATGTGTAAGGCATTATATGACAGTATACCATATTAGTAAAACAGCTGTGTAATAACTAACTTTAAGAAAGTACTGGATCCCATTCATGTTCTGTCAATACATAATAAGCCCAAGTTGTGATAAAAATTGTGTGGGTGATGCATGGAAAGGGGGAGTCACCCTTTTTGAGTCCATATAAAGCTATTAAAACATAGTCTGACACCATTACATTCCAAGGCACAGTTTATGCACTTCCTCTTCAAGAAGTGTCTCTGAAGGGTTTTGTTTGCTTTTCCTTCCCTTTGATTTTTGGGTGGAGGACAGGGTTCACATTGCTTCTTTTGGAACAATTCATGAAAACAATGTTTCTTGAAAATACATTTGTCAAAGTGCAGCAAAAAGAATCAGTTGTAGTCCAGCTGTGACCAGGGGCGATCTCTCCTTTGGTTTCTCAGCTGAGAATCCCTCTGAAACACTCCCATGACTACCAGTATAGATAGTAAGATTGCAGATTCAGGTTTTCTCTCTTTTTAGTAGCCACTGCACCAACTGTACTGGCACTGATTCAAAGGCCAAGAAACCTACTTGACGCCTAGTCAGGCAACATCAGGCATGAAGATAATATTAACTTCACTTGTGAGTGCGTGTTGGACTCCTCTAGTAAGAACGACAAAACCCTTCCTATCTCTCAAGGTTTCAGAGTTGCTTTGAGTATCAACCAGTTGGAGTAAGGCCATGGCACTGTGTGAACTAAGGGACTGTCATACTGACAGGGTCAGTAGCACTGACTGTCTGAGAGCCAGATCATCTGGAACAGATTCTAGAGTAGCATCGAGGGAAAAGCTTCCATTTCAAATAGTTGTTAAGATCTATCCTGACCAGATTGGTATGGTTTCAACATGAAAGAACTTCTGTCTGACTGAAACTTGAGGACCTGTATTGGTTTGTGACTGTATCTTTTACCAAACTGATATATTAATAATATATTAATTCTTCAGACAGTAGCATTCTTGCAATGTCTTCTTAGATGAATATGAGGATGGTGGTCTTGTCTGTTTCCTGATAATTACTACTGTACAAAAAAGTCTAGAAGTGCCTTCTATAATTTCTCTAATGTTTCATACAAAGGTGGTTCTGCCCATATGGCATAACCTCACTGCACAGTGGCCTTCTGTGTTTCAGACTGGACAGATGTCACCAGCACTGTGTGCTTACTGTAGATTTCCATTCCATTAGTAAAAAAACTCCCTAGATAGACCTTTTCTCACCCCAAAAAGTGTCAAACCAAAGAGCTAGAAATCCTGACTCTCATCCAGATACCTTCCTTTTCAATGCAACTTGTAGTTATATGCTGTTCTTCCAGTATTGTTTATTCCCAAAATGTTTGTTCAGCCAAATGGAAACAGACCGTACTCCTCTTCATAGCTCCCTGCTGGTCATGACAGGTTTGGCTGGTAGTTTGACCTGTGACAGATGTCCACACAGTCTTCAACGAGACCTACCACTGTTTTGTTTTATATTCCTGATGTCTTTTTATGTCTAAAAGTACTCCTTAATAATCTGTGTAATCCTCCTTTATCTAAAATGGCAGTTTCATATACATAGAAAAAAAAATAATTGGGATAAATAGTGCTTTTCTGAACCTGAATTTACATTGGCTCTCCTGACTTAGCTTTTGGGTTTTTGAGGCATTTGTACTGAGGTGTTTTGGAAATGACAGCAGCATTTCTCAAAAGACAGCAGATTGCAATATTGTGTGATGTATAAAAAGCTGCTGCGTCAGGGAAATAATTACTAGCTTCTGCTACACAGATAGGTATTCCAAACAGATTATAAATTAGTGATTAATAAAAATGCTTTTAAAATTATAGTGCATCTTAATAGATTTGATTGTGTATTAGAGTTTCACTTGCTGTATTTAGGGAAAAATATTTTGGCATAAATACCAAAATCCCTGAATTTGAGAAACTTCAAAAGTGTGTTCAACATTTTCCCTTTTCAAAACTTTATAAGGTGCCCTTTTTAAAATAACGTTAATACAGGGAGTAATTAATGAAAATTAGCACGTTGTGCCAAAAGCAGTCAGCTTTATATGTGTTTTTTGGGGTGTTCCTGTCTAAAAGGAGAAGCTACTTTCCAGAAACCTTTGATTCTTTTCTATACATGTGAAGTGCTTTAAATGCTGGAAGTTGTACGTTCGGAAGAGCCTTTTGGAAGTTACCGAAAAGCCTCAAATGTTGACTCAACTAAGAGTCAGGTGGAAACTCATTTTGAGGCTATCACAAAATTCTCACTGTAGGGATTTTGAACTTCCTTTTTGTCATTGTCATATGTCTCACTCGAAGGAGATAGCCTTCTGCAGTTCAATATAAACTGCAATTACATTAGAGCATTTCTTTTCCAGTATGAAAATTACTTAAGTTCTCATTATAGTGTATTATATTAACTTTGCCTTCATCAATACTTATGATGATATAAAACTGTTATGTTTCTGGAATTAATTTTCAGAGTTTGAACATAAACTTACTGTATAATACTGAGTGTCACTGGGTATTTTTAAAATACATCAGTCCTGTAAGTAAACATGAAGCACTGGAAGCAGAAGGAATGATGTTCCTAACAACCCTTCATGTTCCAAATTCTTTCAGAAAAGTCAATTTTATGGGTTAAAAATTGAGCATTCAGAGCCAGGCCTTTTTATTTTTTTTCCCTCCCTTCAAGTATTTTCCAGTTAATTCTCCCCTTAAAAAGTCTTCTCCTTTAAGTGTCAGCTCTCTGAGGAAAAACAAACTTTGCAGGGACACAGAGGGACCTGATAAAAGTACAGTAATATGAAATATGAACCAGAAGATAGTGTATGAAGGAAAAGGGAGAAAGAAATCAAAAGAAAAAATATTTACTTGATATTTTCCTTTTCATTGAGATCTCAGGTCATAAGCAGATTAAAGAATTTTAACTTCTTTTTTGTTCTCTTTTTCACAGAAGCGAAATACTTTTAATTACTTTAAAGTTTTGAGTGAGTTTTAAGTGAAGTGTATGTATTGTCATAATATGCCATGAGAACTTGTGACCACCTTAAAAGCAATATTGTAATGGGCTCTCATTACATGAGCACCTGAGATTTGGTGAAGCATAATGGTTCCTTTGTGTCAGGCACTGCACAAACAAATTATGCTGGCTGGAGACCTTGCAATCTGGGGAAATAGCAATGCCCAGCAGATGAAAAGAAACTGGCAAAAGACTGGATCCGAGAACGAAATAACAGTAAAGTCAATATCTTGCTACTAATCATATGGAGCAGTGCCTCCTTGTTAATTAGCTGTCTGTGCTCAGACAGCAGTGACTAGCAAGCCTCTAGTCAGGAAGATCTTTTAAGTGGAGCACTGAAGAGGGATTAACTGGCATCTTCTGCAGCGATTTTTTTTTCAGAGCAGCTTTTTTAGTCAGCTCAGTTTTATTTTTAACATGTTTGTGTCCAAGTCTACAGATGCTTTAGTTAAGTTTCAGCCTTTGTTTTTTAATAGAAACTGCTGAAACTCTGGTGGTGCTCCTGTCTCACAAGCAGCCTGCTTTGTTCTGTGTATCTGGGAAGAAGTCTCAAGTTTTTAGAAGTGGATGCGGGAGGAAGGTGCAGCAGGATTGACCCAGTGGAGATTGACCCAGCAGTGGAGACCCAATATAACAATTTTGTTTGGGAGTGAACCCACCCCAAGAACATGGACTTTCCTGGGTCCCTGCTCTCCTTCACTGTCGTTGTGGCCTGGAGCCAGTAGCTGGCTTGTGTGATGTGCATTGCTGAGGATGATTCAGAGAACTCCATTTTACCCTGAGTCCTGGCCTGGTGCTGCCCCAGCCTGGGCTTGGGCACTTAGTGTTGGCTTCAGGTCACTGGGCAGCGCCTCCAGCTCAGTTGTCCACCCCTGAGCACCCGTGTGCACAGTACAGCAGATACTTAAGAACCCACTGCTCATATTTCTCATAACCTTGATTTAGAGTAAGCTTTGTATGCTGTGCTGCCTGATGGGGTTATATGAAGCATGTGGAAGTCTCAAGAAGGAGTACTAAATGGTTTATTAGCCAGTTCCTTTGTTGAGTTCGTCGCCTTGTGTGACCAGTGTGCTCAGCTTGACCCGAACAAGCTGTGATTTCTAGGGAGAGCTGAAATTACATGCATGTGGTAGTACAGTTTGTGTCCACATTAGAAGGCAGCTGCCAATCATTCCAAACGGCATTGAATTATGTGTGCCACACAGAGCTTTCCATGATGGGTTTAGCTGACTCCACCACTCTCACTTTACTCAAGAAACTAAACTGGACACTTGCAACACTGGAGCCTCACACGCCTTGGAGATGCTTTACTTATTATAGCTGAAATATGAACATTGTGTTTAGGAATAGGATCCAACAAATACCAAAGGTATTTATATAAGACTGCTTGCTTCAGTACAAAGAGCTGCCTTAGGTTCAAAACAAAATCACTTTTAATCATTTTGCTACGCAGTTTGTTTGAAGATAACAAATAAAATGCTGTGGTAAAACTTAAAATAGGTCTTGAACTACTATAGATAGTAATTTTAAAGTTAATTCTGCATTCTTTATAGAAAACCGTATGTTCTTTGAATCCCGTGGGAGTTACACCACTAACTTCAGTGGGGCACGTTTTCACTCAGATTTCACAAACTCCTCATTGGTAAAAGAATATAATCTTGGACTGTTCCTCAGTTATTTCCTGGGGAATGAATAATACATCTGTTTAAAATACATAAATAGTATAAACATCACTACACAGTTGGGATTTTTTTTTATTTTCTGAGTATTTCATGTACCAAGATTACGTGGCTGAAAATACGCAAAATTAGTCCTGTACCATCCCTCAGCTCGAAATTTTAACAAGCTTCAAGTATTTAATTTTTTATCAAATTATCTGTATCCAGATATGCCTACCTACAGCCAGAGGCTTGAATAGGGTTATTTTTTTATTTTTGAGCAGTGCTGGTGTATATCCAGTCTTACCTTGTGTTTGTTTTAGACACAGAATAGTTACTTGAGAGTTGCTTTTCTAAATTGTTTAAAATCAGGAGATTGCTAGTATAAGATTGAAAGCATTCAGTGCTTTCAGAACATAAATGAAACAATGCTGCACCACTGCTTCTAAAATAACCTAAGAAAGCACAAAGCCTTTTTCTACTGTACAGACCTTCTTGAAATGTTTCTTGTTTCAGATGATAAGGATTTTTTTCCCCCCAGTTTCCAGAATACGTAATTCAGGAGCAGAGAGGATCTTTGCAGTGGTGGCCCAGTATATGGGCCACCATATACATATACACAGTATATGTATGCGACAACATTAAGGTTTTTTTTAATGATACTGGGATACACAAAGAGACTAATTTTTTTTTTTAATTTAGTCACAGAAGATGACCTTTTATGCAGATTTCTCGCCTTAGTTTTTACACAGCATGTCAGTTTTGATCTGTATTACAGTAATTGTTCAAAAGCTAAGCTGCAAATAGCATCTGTCTCTACTGACTTTCAGGAGAGTTTCTGTGATGGAAATAAATACCCGTTTGGAAAAAAAAATCTGGATCGTTGGTACTGGTTAGTCATGTATGAACTGTAATGTAAAGTCATTAGATTTATGTTATTGGTTGCTATAAAAATATTCTCAAAACCAAAAGGGTATTTTGTATTTGTGCTGTATCTAGTACGACTGCATACATATGTTTAGTAATTCTAGTGGAGCTTGAGTAATTTACTTGATGTTTTTCTCAAAGAGTAAATCAACTCTGACAGAACATTCCCAGCTTGCTTCTTCAAAGAGATAAGAAAACTTGATATCATCTAACTGTAACATTGTCAATCAGTATTCCACAGAGTAGGATGTTTCTCACTGAACAACTACAGCAGAAAAAAACTCATTAAAATGATTAATTCATGCCCCCTACATTGATCTAATTCTATGTTTCCCAAATAATAATTGATTAATATTCTCAAAACTGGTGTAGTTCAATGAGTAGTGCTGTTTGTTTGAATACTAGTGGATCAGTGATACATATTATGACTTCTCATGTTTCTGGTGATTAATACATTTTTCTGCTTTATGTTTTTAACAGACTTCATACATACTTGCATTCTTTTTGATATCTCTATGCTCTTCCTCTTCTAGTACTCCTCTATTTGTGCTTTGCTTTCTGCCTTTTCATTCTTCTGCGGTTCTTTGCTCTCATTGTCTGTGTAGATAGAGGCAAAGTTTCTTTGTGGCTAGTGTCCAGGAATAAATTTCACCATACAAGTTTGCCTCCCCTCAAGCCCATGTAAGTGTTTAACATCTGAAACAACCTATTGATTTTTCCTGTTGTCTTCTCAAGATCTAGTATTCCCAGATCTGCTGAATAGAGGGAGTCTCCCAAGAGCTCATTCCCGAGGTCACCTCAAAGCCACTTCTCTCATAAATAAAGTTAGGGCTGTTCTGCTTTGCACATTACACTTACACTGAAAATTGAACTTCATTCACCATTAAGAGTGATCAGTGAGTTTTGCACAGCCCTTCATTGCAGTTGTCCCTCAGACTTTCTGACACTGCCATTCACAATTTCTGCCACTTAGCTGTTCACAGCTTTTCCTCAGCATTTATGAATGACGTTGATTCTCAGCCTTGAGCCCTATGGATATCCAGTGGTAAACTGCAATTGGGAAACCAGTCATTTAGTCTGTCCCATTGTATTCTGTTTCTGAATTAATCTTTTATTCCCTTTAGGATTTTTGCTCTTTTTTTTTCCTAATCCTTATTTCCAGAGTTTTCTGTGAGAAATGCTATAATTTAGTCCTACTATAATAAAAGTAGGGGTTGTTGAGAAATGATGGTATTACTGTTTTGCATTTAGAAGCCAGAAATTTCCTTGTTAGTTTCTGACTAAAATGAAATCAGTTAAATGTGAATTCTCAGCTCTTTTGTTCTAGGAGGTTAAGAAGAAATGTATCTATTTCTCTTTTATCACTGAATCTGGTAGGTAAAGCTTGTTGTTACCTTACTGCTGTAATGCAGCACCTTCACTTCCTGCTTGCCTCAGTTTACTGGCATTTATAAGAGGGAGAGGTCATTTTGCTGCTGCTTTAGCTTTCCTTTTTGGGGTGAATAATTTCAAAGATATTTTTTATCTGAATTTTTAGACTACTTCATAAATAAAGGCATTGGATCATGTCACTCTTAGTTTGCAAAAGTGCTTAAAATCCACATGTGGAAACAAGCAAGACTCAAAAGATTCTTACTCTTGAGGTGGTTGTTGGCAGATGTGGGTGTGCATCACATACCTGGTTTGCTCTTATCTGGAGCTAGGGTTTCATACCTGTTGCTGGTTAGCAACTTGACTTCCATGGTGAAAAGAAAGAAGACCAGATACCTTGGTGATCACTAAGCTGAAGTGACTTCACAGGAACTGGCGCTCTGTGTGTGTGTGTGTGTGTTCACCCAAGGTCCCATTTTGGAATGTTTCTAAATGTATTACCATTCATAACACCATTTTCTGCTTCAGAGAGCAGTACCTTTTTGGCAATTGCAGATTAGCAACAGAGGTGGGAAAGGCATTTATAATTTCCATAAAAATCAACAGAACAGATAAGTTGGTGGCTATTTCTGATATTCAGACATGTTTGATTTGTACAGATCTGTTGAAGTATTAGTCAGTAGTTTCCGGTGAGGAGGCTTCCCCTTCCCATGGTGGCTAGATTCCTTGTGCACAACTTAATTCATGTTGGAAGGTCTGATGTTGCCCAGCATTCACAATTTCTTAATGGTGCCATGTATGGTATAAATATTGTTTTATATTCTTAGTGGATAATGAATTAGGAGAAAAAAAAAATACAATGGATGTTACAATCTCAATGTTTGGTAGTATGTGCAATAGCGGTGAAGAGTGTAGTTTTATTTCCTAATCCAGCTTATACCTGTTTCAGAAATTGATTTTAAGACTGAAATGGAACAGATAAAAATTAGTGTATATTTTGTACACTCAAAATTTACACCACCTACAAAAGATCTAGTTGTATTACTTCATAATTGAACTTTATACAACTACTTGTTATCAGCAAAAGACACTGAGCATTTTCACCTCAAAGTCTGTATCTGTGTCTGCAACATGCACATGCTTTTCTGATGGAAAAATTGTTGATGGAACTCTGGGAATTAACCTTTTTTAACATAAGGATTAAACTAGATAGCATTTAGCTTTTAGCTTTGCTGGGTTTGTGAAAAAGAATGCAGAGAGCAATTAGTCAAAACTATGGTTCTGAACAAATTCACCAAGGAGTTTGTGCTAAATTTGATTTGATGTTTTCTTCAAGTTCTAGTTGATCATAATACACTTGAAATGGCTTTTAAGGGTTCGCTCATTAGTTCCATCTTTGTGATGTAACAGATACTTAATTTGAATTCACTTGCTTCTTACACTTATGATTAGAGCATTATAAAAGTGGTATAGCAGTTAAGTAGTGAGTTAACTGCCAAGCGATGACATGCTGCATAACAGGATGAACTTTGGCTGCAGACCTTAGTGGTGAGTGAACAGTATGAAAGAGCTGGAGTATCTTTCAGGAAGGTCTCCATACAATACAGATAGGTAAGCCTCACAGGTCTCACACACTTGTTTGCACAGCTAGATTATTGATGTTTCCAGCAAGGATGAAGCCAGACTGGAATCCTTTCAGTATAGAATACTACTAAATTTCTGATACAGAAAGGTTGAATTTGTCCTAGTTCTTGAGTAGGGGTTGCACAAGAGTTGGATCTGTGAAAGGTGTGAGCTCATTTCCTCATAGCAAAAGTTCTCCCATTTATTTGCTATTTCACAATATATTTAATCCGCACTTTGTAATAATGAAGGCATTTTTGCTTGATGGTTCAGAGAACATACTGACTGTGTCTTCATAGTTCAGTCTGAGAAAACTGTCTTCAGAAACCTTGCTTGCTTGTTCAAGGTCCCTGAAAATTTAAGAAATGCCTTTCTGCTTTTAGTGTTTCTAATGTGATATTTAAAAAGATACTTTTATTTGAAAAAGGTAACTAATTTGCCTGGAATTTGCTGGTGCATGAAAATGTGTGTTTGAACAGATGTATACCCTAGCACTGCTAAATCCATTCAAGAAAATAGTACTGGTTTTGCATAGAAATTCACTTTGCAGAATTAGGGTGACGGTTTCTGTGGCTAGCACAGGTCCTTCCCATGGGAACATTTTGCTATATTTCATAAACAAGATAAAGTTTGGATGTTTTGCAAACAACTTCTCCGGATTGGGTCAGTTCGGGCTTGGCCAATTGGGCCTAGGGGGAGGTCTCGGGCTGACCAATCTGGGGCACCTCTGTAGACTCTATATATATGGAATTCAAAACAATAAAGCTCTCTTCTCCTCTCTTTCCTTGTCTGAGAACTTGGGTCATTCCTCAGCTAGCCGCTCAACAGCGACAGGTTTCCTCTTGGATTTTCTGCTTTTATACACTCACTGTTAAAACCATTTAATATAATCTGACTCTAAAACCATTTATTGTCTTTTCATTAGTAAAACTAATTCACACCTTTGAATCTTTTCCTCTGTGCTTTGACACTGAATTGTCTCATTTTGCAAGTAAAAGTTTCAGAGGAGGCAGAAATTGAGCCTGCTGAAGTGCAAGTCAGCTGAGGAAACATTTTGTCTGCAACTTTGACACTTCCATCAATTAATAAAGGAAACTTTCAAGTAGATCAAGACCTTTAAGTCCACTGTAATTTGTTTCAGATTACAGTAAAGGAGTGTTTTAACTAATCTTTCTTCAAGAATATTTACTGTTTATAAAGATACTTCTGTTGTCCTTTGGTGGTCCTATTCCCATACTTTCAGTTTAAATACACTTTGTTCCTCTCAAGATTAAAATGAAATAGAATATAAGGGGAAATAATTATCAAAGTTCTGTTAGTATCCCAAATAACATGCATTGAAAAACTCATATTTTCTTTGTTTTCATAGTAATATTTTTCTCTGGAAGATTTAAAATAGTACTTCAAGAATTTATTACTTAATATAATAAGCATTTAAAATTAATGCATAACAATATAGTAAAAAGGAGCTGAGAAAACAAATGAAAGTCTTGAATTTTAGAGCTATTATAAAATTCTATTAGTATCCCTTTATGGTTTCTTTACTATCATTTTTGTAAAAAATACTCCTTCAGAAAAAGTAGAAGTTGCTTTAGGCTTCCCAGCTAGCATAAACTATGTGCCACTCAGAAATTGTCTACACTCTTAATTTTCCATTTGTTTGATTCTCTTGAGGTGTCATCAGCTTGTTTTGCATTATAAGATTCCTGTTTGAAGTGTTTCTGTGAAAGTTTCCCTCTTTGTTTTGGTACTTCTCTTCAATTACTGGTGAGTGAGTGTCACCCATTCCCAATCTCTGATAAACCCTGCTTAGAAATGGATGCCATTAAAAATAATTTGAGATAATTTTTTATTTTCTAGAAAATGTAAATTCCTTGTCAATATCCTCAGTTTTTGACCCTGTTATTGCTATCAGTGTAATGCATTTTCTTCTCTTGGAAAGAAATGCATTAGATGGATTAGCAAAGCACTAAAAATATCTTTGCTTAACCACCAAATTATATAACCATCCGATTTCTGTTGTCTGCTGGTCTTATGCTGTGGTACAGTTTAGAAATCTACATTTTACAGCACATCAAGTGAAAAAAGCTTCCGATTAATGTCAGATCTTCTTTCAGAGTTTCCAATGTATCTTTTTTTTTAGGTATCATTCTTTATTCAAAAGGTTAAAAGTAGGATTTACTGAAAACTTCTGCTAAGTATGCTCACTTCAAAATTTGGTAGTGATGCTACTTTTATATCATATATTTCTTCTAGGTTTTTGGTCACTCTTGGGTGGTGTGTCTGATACTTGCTTTGGCTATATTCCTTGTTTTGGCACAGGGGTATTTTTAAATGAATAGTAATTTAGATCAGGTGCCCTGCTGAGGGCCATGATACGCTGAAATAAGATGAGTAATTTTTCTAGAAAGTTTTATATGTATGTGAGATAAAATTTGATCACCAGACCTGCAATAAAGCTAAATGTCACTTTCTTCTGCACTTGTTGTATCATGTGTAATAAAGGGTTTCCTAGAGTTAATCTATCCCAGAGACCTCTGTAAAGGAGAGAGCAAGACTGAAATTATTAATCTTCCCGTAAGTTAATTAAATCTTTGTAATATTTCCAATATTTTTCTCTTGAATTTACTGTGAAGATCCAAAGTGATTTATCTTTTAGTATGCCATTGCAGGATTGAATGTACAAATAGGACTAGGAGTAAGTTGATGCTATAACTCACTTTGCAGTAGTGAATGAAGAAAAAAAGGGGCTCAAATTAAAAATGTGGATAGCTGACTGAAATTCTCATCATAAATGTTTGTGATGAGATAACTTTGATAGCAGTATTTTATTTCTCTATGTCAAAAAGATCATGTTGTATTGCAGTGGAGCTCTTGCCTGTGGTCAGCCTCCCTGCGACAGGGCTGAAAGGTTTTGCTCCTTGTGAATGTGACAAGACAAGTCTGCTTGTATCCTAAGGTCAACCAAGTGTCACCTTAGCCTGCAGTTACATCCTTTCCTGCTGTTTGTTTTTCTATTGTGTAGCTTTAATGGAAAAGAAAAAAACTTGAATGCATGAAAAAAGGAAATGATGCCATCAGAGCAATCACTTTGCTTGTAAGGGAAAAGACTCTACATATAATCAGCTGGATAAAGGGCATGAGAACATCCTGGAAGGTAATTGGGCATCTTTTGTCTAAATACTCTGATATATCCCATTAACTTGTTCAGAGTTGCTCAGAAACAATGCCTATAGACAGAGGCACATTGCTGCACCTTTGTTAAGTGCCAGAAGCTTCAGTTATCATAGTGTACAGCATCCTCTTAAAGCTGATACTGTTTATGTACTGCTTCTGGAAGAGTATGTACACAACAGGTTCAAACTTCTTATGGGCTTTTTTTTTGTGCTCTCACCCTTGATGTTCTTTACAAGTGAATGGGAGAAATATATAGATTTTTCAGATCCTTCTCAGATATATACCTGCAGTCATTTTTCTTAGAGAGTATGAGTAGAGACCTGAAGATGGTACCAGAAGTTGTTTCTGATGGGACAACTTACTATAGGTTTTCTATTTGCTTTTACTCCGTTCTGTGTGCAATATTTGTTTACAAATGTTCCATATCATCTTTTAAGTTGTATAGGCTCTAGGGCCTTTTCATAATATATGTTTTAAATTCCTGAAATTGTAGAACCTAGCCTACTTGTGATCATGCAATTATTAGCAAAATATGTTCACTGACAATAAGAGGAGCAGAGAAAATATGATTTCCTGTGGGGTTTTTTTAGAATATTGTTGTTCTGTTTGAGTTCAATAGTACTGTCTTTATAAGCACTGTGCTGATAAGAATGAACAAGTTTGTTGGTTGTTTTTTTTTTCCTCTCACTTTTCTCAATGACTTACCAGGAAAGAAATTACAGATTTCTAGTCTTTGAGTCTCTGGTTTCTTCTCAAAAGGAAATAATTAGCCACGGCCCATGGATGTTGTGGTGTATGCAATTGCTTGTAGCCAATAGAGAGAATGGTACGGAGGCATTGTGTTGGTCTCTTCTGCCTTTCTGCTGCTGAAATATGGCTTAATATTTATGCCAAAGGAAGTAGGCAGAGATTTTATAACAAAAATCCCCAAACTTAGATAAAAGCATTATGTTAAATCTAGTGAATAAAGCAGGGACTTCAAGAGTGAGCATATTACAGGGAAAGCCCTACATTCTTCAATAGCAAGAACAAGGAAAAATTGGCATGATTCAGATTATGGTGTTTCTGAGTGAAAGCAGGAGGGTTTCAGTAGGGGGGATCCTTGCATACACAGCAGTGTATTAGTAATATTAACATGAGAAAATTATTTTCTAATTAAATTGATCTGAAATAGACAACAAGATGGGCGATAATGTTGTGGGATTTTAGTATGAAAATATGAACAGGCTTTCATATTATAAATTGAAATGGCCTTCCTTTTCATGACCCTGAAGGATACTTTGAAGTGTACTTTATTAATCCTAGAGGTTATTTATGAAATAAAATTAGAGTGAGACTGTAGCAGTAACATGAGGTGTTGTTTTGTGAGGTTTGTTGTTTTTTATTGTGCCTGTCATTCTGAAGGGATGAGCTGACTTTTCATGCTCTGGTCAGCAATTCCTCACTGCTACTCAGTAGATAGAAGGAGAAAATTGGTCAAGAGTTTTGAAAAAAGTCACCTCACTATTAAAATACTTTCTGTGATGTTACTTTCTTTAGGAGCAGAGAAAACATCCCTTTCTAATCAAAGAACAAACAAAAACAAATAGCATATAGTCCATTTACCCTATTGCTTTGGAGGATAAAAGTGTGAGCTGAACATGGCTTTTAATTTATCCTTTACATAGTCCGCTGGTGAAATACGAGATGTTGGCCACGCTGACATCAACAGCAAAACTCCCACTGGCTCCAGTGATAGCAGGATATCACTTATGGAACAGTGCTCTTTGTTAGCTGCATGTTTTGTGGGAGTCACTGGCAGTTAAAAGGCCAAAGTCAAGATACTAGAAGTTCCCAGCTGGCCCAAGAAGGGATAATCAAATACAGACAGTTCAGTTACCACTGAAGGAAACTTCTAGGTTCTGAGCATACTGTCTACTTCTCCTAATCTCCAGAAAAACTAAAGTTTAATTTTTTTATAAATTGCAAAGGAACTAATAGTACTTTCTGAGATTTAGTCTTTTCCCGTTGCAAACAATGAGGCTTCTGTAATTAATCCATATGTCACACACATTCTGCTGTCTGCTGTTATTCGTGCTGAATGCTATGCTGTTCTGCATACTGTCCTCAAAACCTGAGATGTGAGTATGGTACAGCTCAGTATGAATAGGGGTGACAGACAGAATTTTTTCTAGAAAGACATGTCAGCTCATTTGCTGAGGTACTCCATATTTCTGGAAATCACAGTGAGGGTTTGCTTTGAAAAGTATCTGAGAATATAGCTTTGTGCTTCATTGCTCTACTAGTGAATCTGCTTTATGTATTTACATCCATGTAAGAAATACGACTAACAGATTACATGGTTTGCAGTGGAAACAGTTGATTATGGAGGTTACTGCTTCTTTCTTCTTTTTGCAGTACAGCTTCTTCCATGTTGCGTAGATCCTCAGTGTACTAGCTAACCAGATATAAGCATCTTATCAATCATGATTTGTTTTCCTCAGCTTTGCTTGTTCAGCCTTGGTTCTGGAAGGTCATCTAAATAGTGGTGCCAAACCTCCCTGGCTAAGTGCATGTGTCATTTACCTAGCAGCAGGGAAATCTAGGTGGTTTATTTCATGTGCAGTACAGCAGAGGCTTCCAAGGAGAAGAGGGTGCTGAAGCCACTCAGACAGCTGGCTCCCGGCTGTGCTTTTTCCCAAAGGATCTTTAGAAGCGGGTGTGGAATGCGCTGTGAAATTCTGGTAGAGGCAGCCAGACAGCCTTGTGGTAGAGGCAGCAGCTCTGGGGAAGATAACGATCAGGAGTGAGCTGCTATTACTTCCAGAGTAATTTAGTCGGCCCATCCACCTGTGCTGCTCCTCCCTGGGCTTTTGTCCAGCCAAAAGCCAGCCCTGGGTTTGGTGAGTTGGCCTAGTGAGCTGCATGTGCTCCCAGGCCACAGGTAGGATGTTAATCCAGTGGATCTGGTGCACGGCAGACCTTGGTTATGTGGGTTTGCTTTCTAGGCATGACATAAACTTTAGTGTGACATTTCAGCAAATGAGTTACAGTGGGGTACCATGTTAGAAATACCCAACCTGGCTGCAAGTACTCCTCTAAGTTTTATGAAGGAGAGCCAGAGGGATGTGGTAAGTGTATAAACACAGGTTTTGTTGTATGTCAAGCTTGGGCACCAACTGTCTGTGTGTACCAAGAAAAGTACAGCCTAGTCTAGTTCACCTGCTCTAAGGATAAAATCTGATGAAGACTGGTGTTCATCTGCAGCATTGAAGGTCATATTGCCTCCACTAAAAAATGTAGGATAATAACTGCATGCTTTAGCTGACATGATTAACGGCATTGTACAATACAGAGTGAGTTTTAATAGACTGTAATGTCATTGTTCCGAAGGAAGTTAAATATGTGACATTGAGTGGATCTCCTGTATTCAAGAGCTGACCTTTTGGCAGTTGCAGTGAAATAATATACAGCAGAATCTTGTTAATTCATGCTAATGACTTAAAAGACCCGTCACAGATTAACTTAGCAAGTAAGTGAAACATGATGACAAAACTTCAGGGATGCACACTTTAACAGTATGTGCCCTGCTAATGCACCCCTATAGTAGAAGTTGCCCTGTAAATATGTCTATAATAGATGAGTTAATGGACAGTAGTACTATTAATGAAAGCAATGATGATTTCCTGAAATGACACTGCAGTACAGCAGCCTGTTATTAAATAGTTTCAAGGAAACAGGACTAATCTACTAGTTCTGTGGGTGTGAGGCCACTGAAATGGTTCTGCAAGTAACATATGTTGGCTTTCAATACTAATAAAAATGTTCTCATATGTGACATGTCATTTAGAATAAATGTAGCTAGAGTTACTTTGGGAAAGGGTATCCTGACTATCAAAGGAATAGTATATAGATATATATGTAAATAAAAAAATCATAAAAATTTTTATATTCAGGCTTAATTACTTCTAGAGACCTAAATTGCTATCCTATGCTTATTCTTAAAATAGTAATTTCCAAACTACAGGTTCATGGAACGTCACATACATTCCAGTCAATTCTTTAGTCTTCAAAATACACAGTAACTATCTCCATTATGAAAAAGTCTGTATTTTTTCTGACCATTGTGTCCTGCATTAGTACTATTAAGAATGCAGTTTTCTTACTGGCAGTGTATTCTTAAATGAGAAAATAAGACTTTTCCAGCATGCCTTAGAAAATGACACCAAGCCATTTAATACTTGTTTTGGGCTGAGTAAAAGAAGGAGCTGAGGTCTGCGCTGGAATCATCGTATGTAGTTGTTACTGTGCATTGGTGTGTCAGCAGAGAACTCTGACTAAATATGGCAATGCATGAGTAGAGCTTATCAGCATTTGACAGGAATATAGTCCCTAACAGCTGATACAGTAGCCCATCTTTTCTGGGCTGTCGTCTCTCTGCATGGCACACAGATGTACATTTATCATCTGCTTGGTTGCTGATAATACTCAAAACTTAGCCCTCCACCTTTTTTTTCAGTTAGTTTGTGCTGGAAATAATACAAGTGACTGAAACCTTTAGAAAGCCAAATATATTTCATTTATATAAAAATGTACGTGGAGTTGTCAGCTTTCAAAGTTTAGAGAAAGTACACTGTGCCTTCTGCTGCTTCTCCCACCAGAGAATGTAGAGTATTGTGAATATTGTTTAATAATTAAAAAATAGGAAATTCCATGCACTTTTGTGCCCTTATGGTACTACTGTGCACTGAGCAATGCTTGTAAAAAGTATCTCTAACTTCACACAAGCAAGTCCTGACTGATGTTGCCTACCTCACTCTGAGGGTCTGATACTGCTGAAATAAGTGTCTAAACGCCCAGTAATCTTTCTGGGAATAGTATTACACCTTGAATGTTTGTAGATGCTTAAAAAAATATCCAGAGTGAAATACCTTTGACAGTATAATTTTTATCAGCCTTATCATTTTCATACCCTTAACAGTATCATCAGTTTCGACATCATTTTTTCTGTTAGGCTGAGTTTGGTTGTCAGACTTTGTCCATGTGTTGTGCAAGAGTTTGAGATTTGACAATTTTATCCATGAAGTTACTAGGCTGTGGCTAGCACAGGTCCTTCCCGTGGGAACATTTTGCTGTATTTCATAAACAAGATAAAGTTTGGATGTTTTGCAAACAACTTCTCCGGATTAGGTCAGTTCGGGCTTGGCCAATTGGGCCTAGGGGGAGGTCTCGGGCTGACCAATCTGGGGCACCTCTGTAGACTCTATATATATGGAATTCAAAACAATAAAGCTCTCTTCTTCTCTCTTTCCTTGTCTGAGACCTTGGGTCATTCCTCAGCTAGCTGCTCAACAGCGACATCAGGCCAGCAAATACATTCTAAGATTTGTTGGGACCTGGCCTCCTGCAGACTGTCCCAAAACAGTCAAACTGGTGACCTGCAAATGTGTTTTTAATACTGGGAGTGGATCTAAGTCTGTCTGCATGTGTGGCCTTTTTCTAAGGAAGTTTTGAAAAATACCAGACATTAAATTCTTGTTCCTTACCATGAAGGCAGGTCAGTGATTTGAGAATTCCTCCTTTTCTTGCTAATTCAAGTCATTAAACTGCAATGCCAAGGCTGTTGTGTTTCTGGCAAATTTTTTGTTACAAAAGTGATCAATTCCTTTTTTACCAAGCAGGAGTTTAAGACAATAGTAAAAAACCCTCTTCACTTCTCCGTACCACACTTTTAATTTCATGTTCCTCCTGACTGTTGTTCTGTGCTATCTTCTCAAGTCAGGCAAAGAGGCAAAAAGGGATGGATGGGATGGATGGATGGATGGATGGATGGATGGATGGATGGATGGATGGATGATGTACTATCATCTTTATTTGTGGCACTGACTTGAGTCTTTTCAGATAAATCCTTTTACACCTGCCTATCAGATGTGTACCTCAAATTGTTTTTTGCACATTCAGCTAAAAGTAGTCTTGATAAATTACAGTTGTTCTGATGTTACTGTAAAGGCAAAACAGGCTTTATAAACTTCTCCACTTGAGATCAGATCCAGTGTACTTCTGCCTTTTTACCACATATTTGTATGTACTTTCTGCCACCCAATACTCTACTTTGGCAGCTCAGTATCTTGCTTATTTGTTCTTCCATATTCCTCCGTTACTGTTTTCCTGTTTTCATAACAGCATCCTCAGCATTCACCCCCCACTTGTCCTCTTCTGTACAGGAAGCTTGCTGAGGAATGGAGAGTGCTTGGCATCATTCTGAGAGCATTCAAATGGTTCCAGGTTTGTTATGTGGGAACCTCACATTTTGTTTAAGTATTCAGCACACTGTATGCAAAATGATCAGAGCAAGACTAAAATTCCCATGACAGTTTAGGGAAGAGTTTTCTGGTACCAGTCCTGGGAAAGCAGAACAGATAAATATGAAAAGAAAGACAAGTGAGGCTTTTTCTTTTGGTTTGCTCCATCCTGTTATCTCTTCCCTAAGCTTGGAATGAAGAGTCAGGTTTCCTTCCTTCAAAATTTACTTTCCTATCAGGACAAAGAAGGGACTAGCAACTCTGCCTTGGGGAGAATGCTTACCTCTTGCACTCTTTAGCAAGGTGTGTGCTCAAAGTGTCAGTTTCTTGCACACTACTTAGTGTCACAAAAATGCAATACGCCATTTCCGGATTGGGAGTTGTGCATGTAAATCCTGTTAGCACAGCAAGCACTCTTTGCTTTTTCCAAAGTTGGTTGTTTTCAAAGTGCCTTTTCTTCTTACCCACTTCAATGCTTAAAAAAACCCAAACCCTGCAATTTTAGTTGAGATCCATCTTCTTCAGTTCAGTAGGCTGGCTTAAATGCCCTAATGTGAATTCACACATCAGTAGCCTTGTGGTATGCAATATATGTAGCAGAGATGTCGTTCTGTGCTCTGAATCCATCTCTGATAATGGTTCTGCATCCATCTCTGATAAGCAGTTCATTGGGATGTTTGCCATTAGAGCACGTCGGGAGGGTTCACAGGAGATGCACAGTGTAATGGACTGTTTGCCATGTGTGTAATAGCTCCCCTCCAAAATAAGAGCACTTCTACAGTGCATGTAAGGACACTTTCAGGCTGCCTTTTTGACACGTTCCTGCTGTGCCCAAAACACTCCATTAGTTTTCTGGAATGTGTCTATCATACACCTGTGTGATCTGCATGGAATATCATGTGTCCAGAGAAACAGAGAAGCCCTGAATTGAAGTTCTGCGACTATGCAGAAAAGCGTAATAAAGCCATTAAAATTCTTTAGTCATTCAGGGCTGCTTTATTTTGCGGCATTTTATTAATTACTTATATCTTTTTAATTTCTGAAAATGCATTTTGAAAACACTTTAATTTTTGTAATTGTACTAATTATGCAGATTTACAATTTCATGTTTTCTGGTTATTTTAAACATATTCTACTCTTTCTAAATATTTTAGCATGTTTTCATATCACACAAATTTAATGAAATATGTATTAGTTAAAAAAAGCTTGAAGCAGCCCAGGGTTCTATAAAATGGGCCTTGTAGCACCTGAATATGTTTCTATATAACAGCTAGTGTTTGGCAAGATGCATTACTATATTATATATTATTCATTATCATGAAAACTAAACATTGATAAATAGTACTTGAACTTTAAAGAATAACCTATTCAATAGCAGTCTTTTTATTTGCTAAATGAGACCACAAAATCAACTTTTTTAGAAGTTAATTAATGTCTACACTGAAGTTAAGAAATGCATCAGCTTGGGCTATGAGCT
The DNA here is from genome assembly GCA_024500445.1 of Entomyzon cyanotis. Classification (NCBI taxonomy): domain Eukaryota; kingdom Metazoa; phylum Chordata; class Aves; order Passeriformes; family Meliphagidae; genus Entomyzon; species Entomyzon cyanotis. The sequence goes on from JAKEPQ010001005.1 coordinate 16,154,886, forward strand.
AGTTACAAATTTTTAGCCTCTGTCAGCTTCCAGTGTAATTTGTGGTAGATCTGTTTGGTATGCATCAAGAACTCATAAAGAGCTTAAGTTTAGTGTATTTTAAAGATGTATTCACTCTAGTTTTATGTTGAACAGTAACTCAAAAAATAAGTCCCCCTGAGTAGGGTGTTTGGTCATGAGAGATGGTCTACCTAACCCCACCCACAATATCGTATTTTTTTTAATACTTACTTCAGGATTAAATTCTAATATTTTGACTAAAAAGCCAAATGTAAATAATGGAAAATATCCATTAATTATTAATTCTTAAAAAAAAAAAAAGGCAACCCTACTTTCAGTCCCTCTGCTGGGAAGATTAGAATTTAAAAGTTAGCAGCAGGGAATGATGCCCATAATAAGAAAAAATTACGGTTGTTAACTGCGGGAAGACATTTTTATGCTGAGATGAAGCACACTTACTTTGCTACGATGAGACTATATTTTCAGCATCTCATTAAAGTTTATTCTGTACTTTTATACAGTTACTCTATAACTGTGTAACTTCCAGTGAGTTGTAAATTTCAGCTTTTCTTAGGAGATTCTAACTTTACTGCTCATTAACTAAGATTTATCTTTTGGATCACATTGTACATTAACGAAATGAAATCCCCCATGTGTAATAGATAATCCATTCAGAATTTCCTTCATTACATCGCAGTGTTTAGTGCTCATCTTGTAACTCCAGAAGCAGTCTGTGATGTACAGATATGACTTCATCACCTTAAAATGAATGTTTTGAAAGCTTTCATTCTGAAATCTATTTTAAAAAATTGATTTATACTTTTGAAACATTATTTCACATTCCTTTATGGTTTTGCATAGAGCAAATAAAAACGTTTGGTGGGAAATAAATCTCTTCCAATGCATTTTACCAGCTGCTCAGGTACAACATTAGAATCATAGAATGGTTTGGGTTGGAATGGACCTTAAAGATTCATGTAGTTCCAACCCACCTGCCATGAGCAGGGACACCTTCCACTAGACCACGTTGCTCAGAGCTCCATCCAGCCTGGCCTTGAACACTTTCAGAGATGGGGCATCCACAACTTCTCTGGGCCACCTGCTCCAGTGCTTCACCACCTTCTGAGTAAAGAATTTCTTCTTGATACCTAATCTAAACCTTCCCACTTTCAGTTTAGAACCATTCCCCCTTGTCCTATCCCACAGTATATAAAGTCCCTCTTCCTCATTTTTCTAAGCCTCCTTAAAGGCCACAATGAGGTGTCCTCAAAGCCTTCTCTTCTCCAGGCTAACAGCCTCAGCTCTCTCAGCGTATCTTTGTAGGAGAGGTGCTCCAGCCTCTTTTTGGACCATTACTGTCTCTGATGAAACTTCGAAGCTTTTGATGGATGCAGTTTTCAGGTTGTAAGCACAAACTCTGATTTGGGGCACCGAAGGATTTCTCATAGGGGCCCAAACGCTACTTTGTCTACCTAGACGTGAGACCTGAAGCGTCCTGCTGCATAATTTGCAAACTGTGTCTCTTAGTAAATGAGAGGGACAGATCCTGAGTGTGTAGTCTGTGTAATAAAGAGGCTGAGGTCTGTTTTCTCTGTGTGAATGTGTACTTTTCTGAAGATGAAATTACTCCAAACATATGGTGACTTATTATTTTCTCTTAGAAACTGGCTTAATTTGAAATATTTTTTCTGTTTATGCTAAGGCTGAAATTGCCAGAAGAAATCCTATTGCTTTTGTGATAAAAATCTCAAACCTCTATAATTATTTGTCTTTCTTGGTGTAGTTTATACTGAGGGGTGAACATTCCAGTATTTTTCTGTAAAGACATTAAAGGAGGATTGTTGAGAAATTTGGGTAGTTCTTTGAAATATACATGCAAAAGGTAATCTTAATGAAGAACCTATTCCTCCTAAGAGAAGGAGCATTCTTTTGTCCTTCACTATGAAAAGTATGTGAGGTTTGTAAGGGTTGCCTGTAGTGTGCTAATACGGAGGGGTGCTTTTTCTCTCCTATGCTCAAGTTGCAATATACTAAGCAAATATTTATTAACAGACCTTTCAGAGGCTGTGCAACGTCAGCAACTGTACTCACACATCGTGGGTAGCTAGGAAGCTTTGTTGCTTCCTGCCTCTCTCACAAATACCACCTTAGTTGCCTCATTGTATCCTAAAACTGTACATCAGCTCTGCCTCCCAACAAATAAACCATAATTACAGATAATGATATCCATAATCTGCTCCTTGTCTCTAAGTATTTCCCTGTGTCTCTGGGAAATTTTTTAGCACTTAAGAAGGCACAGCGCCATCTCACAGTTAGGCATCACAGAATCACTGAGTTGGAAGGGACCCACTAAGATCATCAAGTCCAACTCCTGGCCCTGCACAGGACAGCCCCAAGAGTCACACCGTGTACCTGACAGCATTATCCAAATGTTTCTTGAACTCTTGTCAGGCTTGGTGCTGTGACCACTTCCTCCACTTCTGTTCCAGTGCCCAAACACCCTCTGGATGAAGAACTTTTCTAACGTCCAACCTAAACCTCCCCTGACACAACTTCAGGCCATTCCTTTGAGTCCTGTCACTGGTCACCAGAGAGAAGAGATCAGTGTCTGCCTCTCCTCTTTCCCTCATGAGGAAGCTGTAGACTGAGATGAGGTCTTCCCTCAGTCTCTTCTTTGCCAGGTTGAACAGACAGTGATTTGTGGCTGTGTTAGTTGCTGCTGGGTTTTGCTAAGCATATAACAAGTTATTGTAGGGGTTTTTGCTTCTCTGCCCTGGCATTTCACACAAATGCAACAGTTTATTTATAATTATTTCTTTACCATGGTTTAATTCACTGCTTTTTCTATAACGTGTGAGAGTGACCTTTCCTTTATGGAGCCTTACTTCTTTACCTGTCTTTTGTAGTCCCTTCCAGTCTTGGTGTGCGGTGGCTGGCTATTTTGCAAGCTCTCTCTATTGTAGAGGTTTTAAATGGCAGGGTAACTGAGGAGATGCTTGCTTATGTTTCCTGAATTTGTTAATATTTAGGGATTCATTGCATTGTCATTCTGTGTTTCTGACACTATTTCTGTTAGCTTATTTGTAGGCCCTGGTAAGATGGCTACTGCAATGTGCACCTGTTCCTCTAAATCTTTCTCCTCTTTTGCATCTTGTCCTTTCTTGAAAACACAGGGTGAGAAGGGGTGAGGGAAAGAAGATCTGCCAAAGGAATTTCTCTTTCAGTGTTGTATTTCACTTTCGAGTTCTTACCTTTGTCGCTGTAAGATCATGTACCAAAGTCTTGGCGATGCAAAAGCTATAAGTTGATAAGAATATACTTGGGAGTGGGGGTGACCATTCAGCCTGTCTGCAGCTGCCTCTTCAGTGTCCTTGAACAAGAGGGCTCTGCAGTAGGCTGAATGGATTGTCTTGCTGACAGCAGCCCACTCCTGACTTCCAAGGGTTCTCAAACAGCTGAGAGTGGGTAGGGATTTACTGGGTGGAAATAATGCGGATGGGAAACATCAGGCTGAATGATGTAAACATTTTGCAGTGACTATCTCTGTCTATTCAGCAGAGTAGTGAAGTGAGGAACCACTAATGTCTGATGCCTTAGTGGCACGGTCCCTGCCCTGCCATGGTGGGGCATTTAGACACCATTGCTCCATGGCAGACACATTACATAGCAGCAATAGGAGATCAGGGAAAGCATTTTTCTCCGCTTTTCCATTCTCTGACTTCCTGAGTATCAAGTGGTGGGCAGCATGTTGTTGCCAAGCAGGAAGGAGCTTGCATCTGCACACATCAAGAGGCCCTGCCTTGTCCTTCAGCCAAGTGCCATGCCATGCCTCGACTGTGCCTGTGCTGATCTGCCCAAAACCAAGAATGGGCTTCAGGCATAAGTAATGTGGCTGTGTTTATTCTGGAAGATCTCAGCTATTATGCTGCAGCCATAGCTATATCTGTGGTCCTGGATATTTGAGGGCTGTGGCAGATAATGACTTATTTGCATGCAGTTTTTGTGTGACAACGTGAGCACTGCTGATCCCTTTTCCCCGGGGGTGCTTTTATGCAGCCATGCTACTGACACTCATGAGTGCTTTGTGTTGGTTCTTTTATGTCATGTTTTTTGTAGTGTTTTCTTCAGCTTTTGAAAGTGATTAAACCCTTTGTACATTAATATCTCCTTTATGCTTCTGACATAGTACTTCTAGCTAGTTTTTTATTTCTGCTTTCTCTTAAGGCACTTTGATCATCAGGACTAGTCTGGCACCTCCTTCTTGAAGGGAGATTGATTTAAGAACTCCTTTACCATTTTTGCTGTATTTGGCTGCATCATTTGTGACTCTGCTGAGCTGTCTTCAGGGTAATTAACTGACTCTGCAGGGATTTGGATTCTCTCGTAACTGAATTCAGACTTTTGCCTCCTGTGTATTGTAGGTAAAGTTTAAAGATTTGTTTTTCCACATTTGGATCATTTTTAGGTAAAGCTTTTTCTTTCAAAAGCTTTCCTGTTCTGCACACACCCTCTGGTATGTAGGTAGTACAGATCCAAACTGGAAGCAGGCACCCACAATTCAGGTTTCACACTTCCTGAGTTGGTGTCCTAATTATCAGCAGGGACACAAAGGATATGCAGGACTACAAACTCTGCCTTTGGCAATGTTTTCTGAATACTGACCATAAGGCACTCATCTGTATTTAAATGCATGAATTTAGAGCTTAAATTCTTGAAAATTTTTATGATCTGAAACTCATTATCACAGAGTCACATAAGTACAGATGAGAGAATGTATTTTGAAAATGTCTCTGAGAATTTACTTTAGGCAAGTTGAACCTTCCTAGTGTTTAAAGTGCTGCCCAGTATCTAGTCTGTACATCGGATTCTCTTCCATTCACTGTGAGAGGATATAAGTATTATTTCTAAGCATTAGGATTTTTACTCCTCATATCTAAACACAGCATTGTTGAGCTTCATAATGCTTTGCTCCTGATCCATATGCAGTGTAAAATGTGAGCAGTTTAAATATCCCTGTTTTACCAAGACACTTTGAGAATAAAGTGTTCATGCTGCAGAGATGGGGTAAAAGTACCCAGCTAAAATAATGAGTGGGTGAGTGAGCTTAGCACCTGCCTCAAAGGCTGAGTACCCAACACAGCTAGTGAAAACTCCAGTGTCATTCAGTTTGCTTCAGTGGCTGCTGAACAGTTTGTTGGTCACTGTGCTCCTTTCATCTTAATATATTTGAACAGTGTGGCCAGTACTGAAAATGACTGAGATGAACTTCAGGGTGATGGAGGTCTTTGTGTGCATGGAGAGGAGTGGTGGACCAGACACAGGAAAAACAGTTCAAGTGTATTTCATTTATACACATTCTTTCTATATCACGTGCCAAATAATGCCAAATAAGGGTAGGAAAGCACATTTGAATTATATTTTTAAAATTATCCAGAGCAGTAGTAGATAATGTTATGTTGCTACATATGTAATCTGTATTTCTTTTAACTGAAAGATTTTAAAATAATTTGATAATATAATTCAGATTTCCTTTTAATGCATGAATTGCCTTGCTAAAATGAAGCCATTTATATTTTTGATTCGCTACTTCACTGGGATACTTTATTCCTCAGTGAGACAAGCTTTTTCATGACAGCTTATGCTACTAAGGAAAATTTTTAATTAAAATCATCATTATGTTTTATACTGGTATTGAATTTCATGTCTTTGCCAATAGGACTGACATATGATGCTGAATGTAATTCTGTACTACTATGTAATACAATTTTTCACTGTATTTTTTACTGAAAGAACAGAATACATCCCTGAACTTGAGAATTTTGAGCCAATCCTGTTTACACGTGCAAGTAGGAAGAAATGATGCACCCTTCCCCCTTCATTGTTAAGTGGTAAATTGTTGCTATGGTGATCGTTCTTTCCATCTCATCAGCTATAACCTGGTTTTCCACATCAACTGAATAGCTTCAAGCAATGCATGATCTTTATTTTTTTATTATATATCAGTTAATATTGTTTTGCTACATAGTTATTGTCTTGGGACTTAACATCAGTATCAAGATGCAGTGAATGTAAGCAAGATAGTTTTAATTTTGTTGTACATAAATCTGTGCACTCATTAAAACAATCTCCGTGTAGCTGCCAAGATCTTTTAAGTAGATTTATTAAAGGACACTTATTTTTGGTGCGTACAGTTGATTATTTCCCTTTCATAATTTCAAAGTCTATAACCTTTTGTTGTAAATATGTGAAAAACTTGGTAAATCTCTGAAAAATGTCACAGTTAAGCAATATCTTGTTATCTAAGTGGATAAAAAGAGGATAGCTGTAGTAAAATTTCACAGAGCGGAGTTTTATTTTCTTGCAGTGAGACTTGGTACACGAGTTAAAGGCAGAGAGATGCCTGCACTATGGTGAGAGTAAGCCAGGTGACCTGTTGTAGAGTCACCAAAGGGAAAAATGGATTAATATGGTCTGTGTGTGGTCCTATGCATGTACACAACAGATTTGTGTCAAGAGAAAGGGCAGAATGAGCTTGTGGGCCATCAAAATATTGCCTTGGAGCCATGAGTATGGTGTATAGAATGTATACACCAGGACACTGGTGTATAGAATGATGTATGTGGATTTAGAATAAAGTCTTTGAACTTAAGTTAATGCTTTTAAAAGACTTTTTGTCTAAACTTACTTATGTATTTTTCATTACAGTCAGTCTTTTCTTCTAAGATGCCAAGCCTTTAAAAATGTAACCATATTGTGTCCTGCATTGCTGGACAGCATATGAACATCTTTTGTATTTCTGATTTTACTCACTTCCCAGTAAATTTATCCTTTTTTTTTGGGCGTGAACTTTTTCTTCTACTTTTCATCTGCATCACTCATGCCTGTTTTAAGTTGCATGTCACGATCAATAAAGGAGCAAGATCTATGTTGTCTCAAGTGAAGTTTTATGTTTATTACTGGGACCTGAACAACAGAGAAGTATTTGAGTATATAATTTCATGTAAAAGCATCCCTTATTACCGTACATGAAAATGCAAGTAGAATCTTGGTTTCTCTGTTAGTAGTCTTTTTGGGTTCTCTATAAGAGGGAGTGTTTTTCATGTCTCAAAATATTTTGCTGCCATAGGCAAACTTCTATTGGATGTTCCTGACCTATATTTGCAGTGAGGGATGTTTTGCTAAATAATGTCGAAGATCATCTCTCAGCAGAGCAGTCCTTAAGGGATATGGTGAGAGTTACAGTATAAACATAAATGCACTAGATGTGGAGGCAAACTAGGAACTGGACTGATATTTCAATAATATCCATATTGATATTATTGATACAAGTAGGAAGGATATCTGTGCACAGTGTAAGTCTAGAGGACGGTATCTTGAATTACTGAATTGCTTAGATCTTCTGGAAGTACTTACTGTATGACTTCCAAAGTAATAATCCTTTTGGCCAAAACACAGTTCACTAAGTAGCCTGAGAGAAAGTATGGCATGGAAGTGAGGAATACCGTATTTCCTTCCAGCTGCAGAGGATGAGAAGTTACTGAGAAAGCATATTGTAAAGTTGCCTGGGCCAAAACAGCCATTACAGGGTTCTCGTAATTGTTTTGCTTTGCCTGACTTTACTAGGTAGTATTACATTTTAGTTTGTGAATCTGCTCATCTTCATTTAATGAGCTACCTCATTCCTTAATTGCCCCTCACCAAATCTGCATGATAGTACAAACTGAGTACCTGCAAAAGAATATACCCTATCAGGTACAAAGTCCTTGCACACATTTCACAATCACATGGATAGACCACAGAAAGACTTTGTTGTCATGTACTAAACCTCTTTTTTGTTGTTGTTGGCAGAGAGATACAAACAAATATGGCATTTGGAGCAAAAACTGGTGAAAGAGAAACAGCTGCTCCATGTTCTGCATTTTCCTGGGTAATGTTTCCTGCAAAACCAGAAATAATTCCTCTGAACAGGAGCAGAATGACCCAAGGCTCAGTAGCCCCCAGTGCCAAAAAGATTGCTGAGTATTCTGTGTACCAAGCCCTTTCATTTGCTTAAGCTTCTCACTTCCTTATTTTTTTCTTGAAGCCTGTGGTTTCAAGTATGTTTTGGCCTGCAGTACCCGGAACCAGTACCAGGAATCAGCTGCAGACATGAGACACAGACTGATCTGAGTGCAGGAATGACTGTCTGAGGCTGGGGGAAGAGAAGATGGTTTCTTTCAGCTGTGCTTTTCCTTAGATTTAAGCATACATGCAACTACAGCCTTGTTTTACCTGATTTTTTTTTCTGCATAGTCCCTTAAAGGGATCTAGTGTGTTCCTTTGTTGGATGAGTGTAATCTGGAATTTGATGACCTGGAAAAAATGTATTCAGGCAAAATGCCAGCCAGAGACAAGAATCCTCTGAACAGTAGGGCCGTGCACATGGGACCTTGTATTTCTTTCTATATTATTTCCCTTTATAGTAATAGCAGGGGTGTTTCAATGCTTCAGTTGCTATTGTTTCTGAAACCATGTACATATTTTTATAGTATAAGATTAGTTCAATAAAAGACAAATATAATTTAAAATCAAAGTAAGCTCACATTTGCCACATAAAAGGTCATAAGATAATTGTTCCTTCCGCTCAAATTGTGGAAGTGTGCACATGTTGCCCTGTTTAATCTTGGTAAATTCTATTTGTTTTCTGTACCCAATATTCTGTTTATTTTGCCATTCGTTAATTCAAGCGCAGACTCTCCTGGATAATAGTGGTAAATAGATTTTGTAGCTATGATATGTAAAAAATATTGTTTCTAACCTATTTCTTGGTGGTATTGAAGTAGAGTAGAAAATACAGCTACAATAGTAAACAAGTTCCATCTCTTAATTTAATATCTGTGTTAAAAAAATACAAATTTAAAAAAAAATTGCCATTTTGATCATCTTAAAGATGAATGTGCTGGCAAGGAGGCAGTGTTCTCTCACTGCCACTCATATAAGGAAAGATAGATAAAGAAGATGTTGGTGCTTGACAGAGAAGTCTGCTTCTATAGGTTGAAATGTATAGCTTCAAAAACCGTTTAAGCCAAAAACTTCGGTGTTTAAAAAAAAAAAAGACAAACACCAAACCAAAATAAAAAACAACCACCACCACCACCCAAAAAGCCCCCAAACACATACAAAAACCTCTTTCCCTCTGGACCCTTGTCAAGGATTGAATTTTGTCTTCTAGACTAAGTGTCAAGGATGCAGTGTTCTGTCTGAGTGGATGTAGTTCAACTCGAGAACTCAGAGACTGTCCTTAATGCTTTTCTTGCCTCCATAATTCACAAGGATAAAGACAAATATGGCCTATATCAAAGATCATATGGGTACCAAGGAATTTTCCAAGCTCTGATCTTTATTTTTTAGATTTATTTGTAAAATTTACCTGAGGCTACATTTTTCTGACGTGATTCAGTTTGATTCACCTTGATTCAGTTTTTCTGCAGATACTCTGAAATACTTCCATTTCTTCTGTTTGTCCCCTGTCTAGCTGTTAGCTGCTTTCATGGTTTAATTGTTGCATGTTGAGCATGTTTTATTTCCTTACTAACCTGTTTGTCTTCTTGCTTTTTAACATTTCTGATCTCTGACACCAGCCTGACACTGTTAAGAGGCAATACCATTGTTCAGGGAACTTGTTTAAACAACATATGCTTTGTTCCTTTTAAGCACTGTGCAAAAATGTCATCTAAAGGATAACAGAGAGAAAAATTGTCATCTCTTTCATAAATATTTTCATCTGAGATGAGTGGTAGTGCTTCTGTGTTCCACAGCCTTTCATCACAGCAAATTATGAGAAAGAAATATGGCTTGCTCCATCCAAAAAGCATAATAATAAGGGAAAGAAAATAAGTATTTTAATTTTTAAAAAAATCTGACTTGGAGTAAGTAAATCAACAGACAACACCAATGCAGAGGTTTTTCTCCTTAGGTAATTTATTTTTAGCTGTGTAAAATTTCCTTCATATAAAATATGCTGGATTATCTATGTACAATTCCCTCATGGACTTTCAGAATAACAGTGGCTTTTTCTGGTGTGTTTTGAAAGTGCTTGATGCAGAGAAGGGAGTTGGCTTCGTGGGTTTACTCAAACTGACTGTTAAATTTTACAATGAAAATAAACCTTATTCTGAAATAATTATCATATATAGGAAAAAAGACCACTGAAGAAAATAGAAGGCTAGCATTAGTACTGATTATTAGCCATTATGCCATATTAATTGACCCAAATTACATATGTTTCTTCTTTCATTTAATTCAAGGACAGATGGATATCAAATACCTCTTTAAAAAAATAAAAAGTAAGGCTATTTAAGTTTCTGGATTCCAAAGTTCACCCTGTCAAAGTTTTTAAAGCTTGTGTTAGATGTAATTCATACTCTTTAATTCAGAGATATTGTAGGAGGAAAAGTAATTAGCTGGAGGTGGACTCTTCTTTGCCTAATTATCCCATCTCCAACAGGGCTAAATTCAGCTCTGACATACACTGGCAAAAATCTCATTCACACAGCAGCAACTCTGCAGTACATCAAGCTCCAGTCTCACCAGATGGCATTTCTTCTTCAGGTGTGTGTCACCATAGGCACATATACACCTCAGTCAGGTTAGACAGTGGGGGCTGGTTGTTTTGTTTATAATAGCAGCATATTTTCTGGACCTACACCTGGCTTAGCCTTTTTACACTTCCATGGAGGATAGCAAAGTACAAGATGTGTAAAGCCTCCAAGTAGAGTGATAGCATAGAAGGGACTTTTTTTTCCCTCTCACTGTAAGTGAGAGAATGTGATGGATATTGAAAATACTTGTCATCAATTCAAACATTTCCAAAACCTTCCAGAATGCACAGAATTCTGACTCTGCCCTGATCTGTTATTCCTTTGTTCAGATGCCAGATAATCCTAAACTGTTCCCCAGCCAGATAATCCTAAACTTTAAATTTAGTCCACCTTTCAACTAACATATGCTTCCTGCACAAGACAAAAAAGTCAACAATTCTTGTGCTAGGGAAACTGCATGTTCAGATCTGGTTTCATATGTCTGCCCTTAGCTGCTGTAATTCACAGTATGTGAGGTTGATGACTGAAACTCTGTCTTCTGCAGCAGCTCATGGCCTCATCAAACCTTAAGCAAGCTCCAGCATTTCTATTGCAAGCAATTACTGTACATTAAGTACACCACTGAGAGGACTAATGCCCAACTGCCGGAGTAAAATGTCAGAGAATAAGAAAGAGTTAGCAACATACTGATGCTCTTACACCCTGCTGAGGTATAAAAATTTCAGAATGACAGCACTACTGATGCTTCCGACATGGACATCAGTAGCCATAGTTACTGCAGCATGGGTCTCGTTATTGATCCCAGTTACACGGAGATAGATCTGCTTAATCTGTTTCATCACTTGATTTGAGATAGCAACTAGCCCAAGCACAAATTGTAGTACCAAGCACACTTTATACAATGTTGCTGGAAGAGGTTTGGTTCTCTTGTCTTAACCCTTCCTGCTGAACAGGGAGCTGTTCCCCTGGGCTAAGATTTCTACCCAAACCCAGCTTATTTGGCATCTTCTGAGAGTGTCTTGTGAGTGTTTCTCTGGTTTGGCTGAAAATGGGCAATTCAGTTGTCAACTGCTATCTCACTTTTTTCAGGCACTGTCTTTTGAGAATTGGTCTGCACCAATGAGAGACAGCAGTCTTCTCCTGTCGTTATCTGAGGCTTTACAATTGAGGAATGTGTGTATTGAAGGAACACACACATTGAGGAAGAACTGGGTCTCATGGCACATCATTAATGAGTGTGGAGATTCAGAAGACTGAGGCATACATGGATGGCTAACATCAGGGAACTCATGCCAACTGCAGGGTCATCTTCCACATTAATGGGTGACTACTAAGTTCAGTGAAAACAGTGTAGTAGGCACCAGCCAAAGAGATGAGATTTGTAGAGAGAGGCAATAAAAAAGAGCTTGAATATTTTTATAGTGACTCCAGTTGAGCCTGCTAAGTGGTGTTAGTTGTACAGAGGCATTGTGACAAGCAAAAGCACTTCTAAGGACAAGGACCCCAAATAACCTGACCTTTCTTTATGGAAACTCTACTTCAGCCTTGCTACAGCTCTTTGGTTGACTGCTAGGTCTGACAGGCAAGAAATCACCATTTCATGTAGGGTGGGATGACACCTTGTTCTCATGACAGCAGAGAGCTCAATGTTGGTGAGACAACAGTGTCCAGCATTAGCCAAGTAGCTATGAAGAAAGAAATGGACACATTGGATATCCTGACCATTTATCATATAACTCCGTAGTTTTGGGTGCTCTGGAGGAAGTGGGACCCTTTTGGAGGTAACAGTTGTTCAGCATGGAGATTGGTACCTCAGACTCACTAAAAGAACTGGGACCTCTTACCCTGGGCAGTGGGGCATGAGCACACATGCTCCCTAGCATAGACTGTGTAATTGCCAAAACAATTGTCCCAGCATTGCAAACAGAGTCTTATGACAAACCTTTCTGGGTTGCTGCTGTGGGAGTCAACCTTCCTCTTTCTTTGACACTAATCTTGTTTCTGGGGCAACCTGATAGATTCAACAAGAAAGCAGGTAACTCTCTCTAACCAACACTAGAAAGTACAATCTCTCAGAATTTATCTTGCCCTGTTCTCTCAAGACTAATTATTAGGATATCAGATGGCTGGGTCTTTAAATGCTGTTTTTCCTGACTGTTCCATTCAGTTTCAATATTCCATGGCAGAGACAATTTTATTTCTTTTCCTGCTCCAAAGACTTTTTTTCTCTGTGAAGTCCTTTTCAAACAAAATTGACCTTCTTGTTTCAGGTAAGATCTTAAGATGAGGATCTTGCTTTCTTGGCACTGGAGACTGTCTATTTTCTCAAGGTAGATAAGAAAGGCCATTTCTTTCTTCTCCTAAAAAAAATCCAAAGTTCTCCCCATGTTATCTCACTTGTAGGCTGGTAATATTTGATTTTATCATACTGTGTTTAAAGTGAAAGACTAATGCATTGTTTCTGGCATTTTTATGGAGATAGTGCATGATATACATGAAATTATCAATAAAGGATGCTGCATCTGGAACTTCTCAATGATGCTCTCACTCTCCATAAAACGTATGATGTGTTTAAAATAAGGAGCTCACTTCTAGTTTTGCCCAGCCAGCTGGGTGATAAGAGAGAAATACAGTGCAGTGATACATGGTGTGACCTGTGTGCTTTTTGTCCAGATATTATGGTATTGAACAGCACTGCCATTTGAATTGTTATTCAAACGCATTAAGCATCAGTAAAGGATATAATTTTTCTCTGCAGTGAGGGATTTTCTAACAAATTTCAGAAAGGTTGAGTTTCTGCATTTATAAACTTTGATCAAAGTATATGAAGATCCTAGACCTAAGAACTCCTAAAACTTTCTTTGTATGTCTGCCCATTCTGCAGAATGCCTAGCTGTTGTTAGGTTGTTAGGTAAAAATCTAGTTCCCATACTGACCCTTCAAAAAAGAGGTCATATCTTATTTTCTGAATATTTGAATACTCAAAACAGTGCTTTACTACTAGACAGGTCAACCATTCAAGCAAAAGTAGTTTGCAAGATTTTGTAGCTGGACTCACACAAGAAGTAGAAAAAGAAACTGCCAAAAGCAAACATCTGCTGAAGGATCTCCACATAATTTCTTGCAAACTAACCTTTTTCACTACTTCTACAAGTCTTCTAAACACTGGAGTTTGTAGCAAAAGTTTGGTTCATTTCAGTAGGACTTTCACTGCACATCTGTCTCACAGAGGGTGAAAATGTTATTTATTTAATAGGATTGCAGAGTAAGTCTCTACTTGTTACAAAATTACTTCACCTCTCCAATGAGAAGTCATATTCCATGTACATCCACTTGCTGCTGGAGCATGCTTGTGCCAGAGCAGCAAGACTCCTATATGGGACAGACCCTCACATTTTCTTAAATAGTGTCAGCTAAGCATAATGTGCGGTCATATTCCATGTTCAGTAGACATGCACTGGATCAATAGATCTAGCTGGAATTCTGTCATTTGTTAAGGGAGAGATTTTTATTATTGTTATTATTATGCTAATTACATAAAAGGGGTTAATCTTTTATTTGCCTTGTGTTGATCATCTTGAATTATCAAATTCTCCAAGAAAGCATGTGTTCATTTTCCCTGCCCTTCCAGTGACTCTTCAATTATGTCCTCCATTCCTCCTTTAAGCCCCCAGCAATGCAGACTTCAGCAGAAGAACTGAGGCATGACTGAAGCCTTCCCAGTTGATGACTTTCATATTTCCCCATGGGATTCATAAAATAAGATACATATTCAGCTGAAGGTGGATCAGTACAGACTCTAGGAAGGACCCTCTTGGTATACAGCCTGACAAAATAAGTTGTTGTTGTTTGGGTGGTTTAGCCCAGGGAAAAGAAGGCTCCAGGAAAATCTTTAGAGTGGCTTTCCAGTACCCAAAAGGGGCCTACAGAGGCAGGGAGGAACTCTTATCAGTGAGTGTAGTGATAAGGCAAAGGATTTAAAACTGAAGATTTATGTAGGGTATTTTTACGGTAGATTTAGATTAGGTATTAGGAAGAAATCCTTCACTGTGAGGGTGGTCAGATGATGGAACAGGGGGCCCAGAGAAGTTATGGATGCCCCATCCATGGAAATGTCCAAGGCCAGTTTGGATGGGGCTTTGAGCAACCTGGTCTGGTGGAAGGTGTCCCTGGCCATGGCAGGGGGGTTGAAGCTGGATGACTTTTAAGGTCCCTTCCAACACAAACCACTCTGTGATCATAAGATAGTTCATCCAGCCCATAAGGTTATTTCAGGACACTGGTTTCCCAGGATTCATCAGCCCTTTCCCTGGCAAGATACATGCCCTTGACATGGTGATGCTCCTTTAATGTCCTCAAGAAAAATAGCAGGTGCAAATATTTTCCTGTCACTCACTGGTGTTCAGACCTTTGCAGTTACCACTGGCTGTCAGCAACATGAATTGCTGTAGTAGTAGCAATTACTCCTGTCGTGTTATTTATTGAAGACGTAACGAGTGCAGGACTTAGATGGGTGTGTATTCAGTAATGCCCAGCATTTCTGGAAAACACTGCCCTGTGCATGCAGCACCATTATTCAGTGCAGACACCAGATCTGGTGCTTCTGGCAAGCTGTGGTAGCCCTGCTATGTGAAAGAGAGCAACATGTGGCCCTTCTCTGATACTCCTAAAAGCTAAAATACCTGCAGTTTGGAGAAGTAACTTTACTAGGAGACTCATTTTTGAGGCTTGGGGATTGCCTGCCAATCCTGATCTCAAGCACCAGATCTCAAGATTGGGCCTTAGCAGGAACAGCTTTTTGGTGGGAGAGGGAGCACATGGTATTGCCTAATAGAAGATTCTTGTCTTAGCAGCTGCTCCAGTATCACAGTCGCGAGTGTCAGTAAAATCCATCAACCTTTAGATAGACTTGGAAAGTCTGATAAATCTGTGTTTGTGTGAAGAGAGGGCAAGGAGACATTAGGACTTATTATTGTGGGATTTGCATTCTCTTCCATGGCATGCAGTAGTGTTTACACTAAAATTCTGCTATTAGTTACTCAGAAAAGAAAGTGCTTGCTTTTTAGAGAAGGCTGGGAGAGAATGTAAGGGCTCCAGACAAGAGCATGTTGTAAGAGAAAAAAAAGGAGCAAATAGACCATGACCAGTTCTGTTCAGAGGGTTTACAACAGTAGACTTTCATGAGTCTGCCATAGGTTGTTGCTCTCATGAATGGTTACTGCTAAATATGTAATACAACAATGAATCCTCAACTTTACTGTGTAGATCTGCATGACTTCAGCTGAACAAAGCAGTCAAGGACGCCTCTAAGCAGGAACAAATTAGCTGCTGTGAACTTTCTCTCAGCAGCCTCTGGATGCCACAAAAGCCTTTTGGGTATTTAGGCAAGATTATCAGCCCTATGAGAACCAGAAGAGAGCAACATTCCTGGGTTTTCAATTTTTCTGGTATCTGATAGGACATACTGGTTGTTTATTCGGTGTGCATTATTGGCAGCATTATACATAGCTACAGAGGGTGAACATATGCATAGATGTTTATTGGAGGGGGGTATGTATATGAGAGAAGATTATTTTAAAGCTGTTAACTGCATTTTTCATAAACTCAGGTTTTGCATTTCCTTCGTGCTGGAGATAGCACTACCTGTGAAATAGCTGTCAGCTACCCTACGTCTGAAATGATCTGGTGTTATTTTCTATCTGCAGTGCTCTTTAGTTAAGACGAATTACATGTTTACATACGGAAGGATCATCAAAGTCTTTCCTCTGCTTGTTTAACCTGTTTGGTCTCTTGATGTTTAGTGTATAATATGAACAGCTTGATTCATATCTGTCAGCCTGGAGAAAAGTCAAAATACTTACAACCATCCCTATACTTAGGTACTTGTCGTTCGTGGAGAGCTTAGGCCCTTTGTTTAATTAAGCTGCTCACTTGTAATAGATCAGTGTTTTCTGTTATTCATGCATTTCTGTGAATTTTGTACCAGTTATCTTTAAACAACCGAGAAAGGAAGAGCTTATTCCAGAGGGGTTTGCTAGACATTTTTCTATCAATACTTTTTTCTAGACATCTGGCACCTAATCAGGGAACAGAAACGAGCCATGTGAAGAAAGATAAGCCCAATTTAGTTTTGGCTCTAAGATTGCTAAGGACACAAAAAGTAAATTTGAACACACACAGTTACTGCCTTTAAAAGGCTGGAAAGTATTGCACTAGATTTTAATGCCCAAAGATGTTGAAAGGACTTTTAAAAAAATCCCATAACATTGCCACAGATTATTTGAATTCATGTCAATATGCTTGTCATTGAAATAGTTTAATTGCACCTTTTTTTTTTTTGCTACAAATGCATAAATGCCACTATTACATCTCATAAAAAATTATTTTGTTTGCCACTATGTTCTAGACAGTATTTTCATTTTGTATTTTTTCTAGACAATTCTGTGCAGTGCACAAAGCTCTTCTGTGTTTAAGGTTTATTCTGTGGTCAGCATATCCTTTCTGTTCTCGTTTGTTATGAAGATCTAAATTTCAGAACATTATTTTGAGAAAACATCAGCAATAAATGTGTGTGCTACGGCTTTTGTAATAGAGAAAGCCAAATAAGCGCCAAGACACTAAGTGTATTTTTCTCCATCAAGAACAGTAATGAAGTCTTTGGATTCAGCTACTAAAACTGCAATATATAGTAAGTTACACACTTCCAAAGTCACTTACAAAAAGTGTGTATTTATGAAAGAAGTATTTATGATTGGGGAGTTTATCTTGCACCTTTTGAAGCCACTAAAACCCACAGAATTTTAACTAATTTTTCACATTTTCCCTGTAGTTTCCAGTAATGTAATTTTCATGCAACAAGTGTGTTGCGAGTTACATATATTTTGATGTTAAGAGAGATCAGATATTGGTCTTACATTACACATACTACTCTCCAAAAGCTTTGGTATTCTTTGCTAAAATATCTCTTACACTGTGGACTTATTTTTCCTTGAAATTTTTAAAAAATGTTAAAATCCCCCATCAGCTCTGTATAAAGGAGAGATTAAGGAACACAGACATTGTCATGGATGACATTTGACAGTTTTCTTGAATAAGTTTACTGATTAACAGACCTTCCAGAAGTTTTCGAACTAGGACTACTCTAAC
The DNA here is from genome assembly GCA_024500445.1 of Entomyzon cyanotis. Classification (NCBI taxonomy): domain Eukaryota; kingdom Metazoa; phylum Chordata; class Aves; order Passeriformes; family Meliphagidae; genus Entomyzon; species Entomyzon cyanotis. The sequence continues at coordinate 16,172,612 of JAKEPQ010001005.1, forward strand.
ACAAAAATAGTTTTTTTCTAAATTATGACATTTGATACCATATTTTCTAATTTTTTTTGATTTTTTAATAAAGTGGTAAAAATCAGTAGAACACTGAAAAAGATAATGTTTTGAAAGGAGGAAACAGTCCAGTTGTATCAAAACCAAAAAGTTGTATAAAAACCAAAACTTTGTAATCTCTTCTTGTAAGCTGTTCATATTTTTCATCTAGAGGTATCCCTGGAATGATGTTACTGTTTTATCATACTCAGAGTGTAGAATAGCTTCCAGATATTGGTGTTGATGATAACAGTTGTCATACCTACCATTTTATTTTATTTGTCCCAGATGAGAACAGTTTTTTTAAAAAAATCTGTGGTGGGGGCAAATGCAGTGCACTAAATATACCTTACAAATTATCTAAGCAAATGGTCACAGTGGTCCATGTATTCCCATTTTCTTGAGTAGGATTGTGTCGCTGTTGAGCCGCTAGCTGAAAGGAAAACCCAGGTTCTCAGGCAAGGAAAGAGAAAAGTGTGTTTATTATTTTGATTTCCATATATATAGAGTTTTCAGAGGTCACCCAGATTGGTCAGCCAGAAACCTCCCCCTAGGCCTAATTGGCCAGGTCTGAACTGCCCTAATCTCGAGGCGCTGTTTGCAAAACATCCAAACTTTATCTTTGTTTATGAAACGTAGCAAAAATGTTCTCACGAGAAAGACCTGTGCTAGCCACAGGATTGCCTTCACTGTGCAGAATTATTACCTTAAGTTCTTGCTTTCATGAATGTTATGTATGTTATGATGAAGGAAGGAGAAACATACTTATCTCCTTTTTGTTTTTCTTCACTTAACTATGTCATCAGGAGCAGCTGAAGCCCAAGTATGTATCTTTTTTCATGCTTCCAGCTAGATTCAGCTCTCTTCATCCAAGCAATATAATTGGCTTTAGTGATTGGAAAGAACAAATTGTTTGCAGCTATTCCTTTACCCCTTTCAAAAAAAAAAAAAAAAACCCAAACCAAAACCTTCCTGTCTGCAGGAAATAATGTGGTCAGGGAACTGGAAGAAAATATTGCTCACTAAGGAGACTTGGTAATAAAACAGGATAGAATACCATCTGCCCAATAAAGTAGGATAGGTAAATACACATCAAGATTTATACTTTTGTCTAGACGTACTTGGCATTTAGAGACATGAAAACATATTGTCAGTGAACCATCACTGGCAAAAATGGGGGGAAACCCCCTATGAGCATAGTATACAAAAGTGTATTTTGTCCAAAGTCTAAATTTTCCCACAGGAAAACTTGCATTCTGCTTGAAATGGTGGTGCTGTTCTTGCTGAAATTGAAGACCATGCTGTCTTTTACATACAGTGAGGTGGGTGTCAATCTTTTCTCCCAGGTAACAAGCAGTAAGACAAGAGGAAATTATCTCAGGCTGTGACAGGGGAGATTTAGATTGGATATTGGGGAAAATTTCTTCACCTAAAGGTTGCCAAACTTTGTAACAGGCTGCTCAGGGAAATGGTTGAGTCACCATCTGGGGTGGTATTAAAAGACATGTGAATGTGGCACTCAGGGATGTGGTTTAGCAGCAGACTTGGAAGTTCTTGGTTATGGTTGGAGTTGATGATCTTAAATGTCTTTTCCAGCCTAAATGATTCTGGGATTTCTGTGCCAGTGAAAGCAAAACTCATTCGTGCAAACTACTGACAGAGTGGTAGTTAACATTGAGTACCATCACATGAAGGGCCATCTTCTCTATACAGGGGCAGAGTATCTGGCATGCATATAAATAATGCTAGGCTAGTGGGACACCTAAAGTTACAGAGAACAACATGTGAAGCAACTTCTCTAGTGATGCTAACAGCAATTTAAAATGACTTCGTAAATACAGACATCTGCATGTGAGTCTTTTTGCAAACAAGTGAGCAAGATTGAAGGCCTAAAAGACAGACTAGAGGGATAAAACAAATTTATGTCAACTGTTGAAAGTGGATTTTCAGAAATACCTTCTTTTGAGGCTGCTGTCCTTCATTCACCTAAAATGTTTCTGAACTGCTGTGTATATCTGACTGGTATTACAGAAATGAGTACCTTGGCACTTCTGAGTTGCTGAGCTGTTCTGGGTTTATTGATATGGACCCTAGAGATCTAAAAGAGAATGCAAACAGGTTCTAAATCTTGGCATAAGAAGGCTGCTGATTCCTCAACAAGCTCATAGATTGGTGTTTGCCGTATTTGTAGGCACAGCAGGGCATGTTCATGCTGACCACTGCAGGAGTCTGACATTTGTACAGTTCAGAGGTCCAAAATGGAACAAGTTTCTTATTTTAATGGAGTAAGATGGTTGTCTCCAATGAGATGATGAGAGCCCTTATGTCAGATGTCTGAAATACCTAATGTAAACAGTCCCAAAATCAACTAATCTCACTTCCTGTAAACAAAAGACTATGTAATTCTTTTCTCAGAAAATGGATTAATGAGGACTTCTCTTACAGTGCCTAATATCGTTGCAAAGGCTTAGAATTCAGGAGTTGTGTAGCTTGCCAACTCTACCACAGTATGTTTTAGCTTGTATTGAAACATTCTAAATGTGAAATAATAAACAACTCTGGAACAAAAAAACGAACTCTTAAGGTAAAATGAACGTCAACCTTTTTCTTTGTTGTCCTCTGCATTAAGCTTTGAAATGTGTCAGAGTTAGCTTTCAATCCATTTTGATGTACCTTATTAATTCAATGTAATTTATGCTGTTGTCTGATTACATTGCCATAGGGTACAAAATCAGAAACCTTAAAACAAGCATGTTAAATCAAGGCAAATGAGATAAGGTACAGGACCCATAATCTTTACATGTGTATGGAGTGTTTGGCAAAATACTTTGTTAAAGTATGGTGTCTGGCACAATATACTGTTAGCCTATAAATCTCTGTGGAAGCAGACCCAATTTATTTATGCTGTTATTTATGCCTAAGACTGATATCTGGCTTACCAGTCACTAGCTCCAGGTTATTTTTTCAAGTACTGAAATCACGTTGGCTGTTTGCCAAGTGTAAAGAATTTCCTTAGTTTTTCAGGAGTCATTAACTAAAGGTTAGTATTTTTTATGTTCTTCTAATATGAGTTAGGACTCAAAAATATGAGAAATTAATTATGGCTGGGAAGGAAGAGTTTTCTGAAGCAAAATCCATTAGGCAAGATGACACATATCAAAGTGCCAGCAGTGTTTGTGTAATAGACTTCTCTAGTAGTACCAAGGTAGTCCAGTTACCGAGTGAAGTCAGTTCATAAAGAAGGAGCGGCTGGTTGAGATTAAAATTTAGTAAAGCACAAAGGAGATTGACAAAGTAAAGCTTAGTTGAGGGCATATGTCTCATTTTGTTAATTCAAGCTGTAGTTTAGGATCACTTTAAGTTTCTTACTGACATGAAGCTCTTGTATTGCTTTATCTGTTTCTCTCAGAGACTCCCATTTCTTGCCAGTATTCAGTGATCTACCCTCACTTCTGAGCTATTACAGCAATGAGTTGCTGAGCGTTATGAAGTCAAGAGTTCTTAGGTAGCTCTACACAGTCATGCATGTATGTATTTTTAATTCTACCATAGCAGAATACTGGTTTTCACCCAATATTATCACTGAAAGAAGCTGAGAAGGATGACTAGCACACTTGATAAATGCCAGTCTCTCACTTGCAGTGTTAAAAAATGCATAGAAGTTATATATATATATATAGAGAGAGAGAGAATTCATTACTGATATATAATATCAGAAGAATATGGAAATAAAATGGGGGCAAGGAAAAAAAATTGTCTAACAAAGAACTTTCCTTAAAGTTTTTCCCTTCTTCTCCAGCTCCTTTTACCTGGAAATGCTACAGATCTCTATCAATTTTACCAGAACTTGGTTTTGCAGATTGCAAAGCTGTTCTCTGACAGATAGAAACAAATGTGAAAATGTTGGAGTTTTATACCTGGAGGAAGACCTCAATGTAATATTCTCTACTTTCTAGAACAATCACTGCATTTTAGAGTTTAGGAATTGTATTCAGAGAATTCCAGTTTTGAGAAGGATGGTAATGGGTAGTAACCCACAATATGTAATGTTACACAGAAAAACCTAATAGCTGTCATTAATAAAAAGTATCTCTTGAGAACTTCAGGTTTAGCCATTATTAATATTTTTGTTCTTACAGTATAGAAATCTGTTAATTTAACATTGTAAGTATTAAAAATTTAGGATAATGTAATAGGAGCATAAGTCTGTTTCATATATTTGGCAATTGGAAAGCAAAATTATTTTTATAATTTTAAGAACTAGAAAGCAATCTCCTGGAAAGCTTTGTGCTGAATTCACTGTGTTTAATAAAATCTGAAAAATGCAACGACATAAACATATGCTGCTTACATTTTTAGTTGACTGTGAATGAGACAGCATTACAAGTGCGTTGAAGGATACCATGGAAATACAAAATAATCTGGAGGGTAATGGACAGTTTTAAATGGGTTTTAAATTTAGATAAACGTTACATAATGCATTCCAGGCACATGGCATTATATATAAGCATTGTTGCTGCAGAAAGGGAGATAATATTGTTTAAGCTCTTCAACCCTCAGCACTCCTCCTTCAAGTTATTTCTCGTGCATAAACAGATGGAAATCTGACCATAGTATTGCTGAAAGGGGAGACTGCTTGTAAGAAGCCTCTGGCTTTGTGTTTATAATTTTGAGTATAATTAAGATGACGTGTTCATGTTTACCTACCCAGGGAAACACAGAATAGCAAGATACCAGTAGTGATACCAGTTGTCCCACAGTTTAGAAAGCTGCTTTAAAAGTCAGACCCTGGTAAGCAGTTTCTCACAGTACCAGTTTTTCAGTCAGCCATTGGTCCTGCAGCCCTCACTCGGTGCTGACAGAGACTGGTATCTGCCAGGTATCTGTAGAGACCCCAAGTGCTGCCATGTGGTACCAAGACTCTCCATGAGCTATAGGTACAGATTCCTTTTTAATGTAAGTGCAGTTTGATTCCTGCCACAGATACAAGTTAATTTTGCCCCTGCCTTCATTGAATTTACCACCTCTGTGCATTCATTAGTGAAGTGGTAGATTGTCCCTCTAAATATGAATTGATTTTGGTAAACAGTTAAATTTTTATATTCATTTGAAAGCTTTCAAGCATGTGTTTGATACATCACATGGAATATTAATGGTACTGATACTCTCCTGATATTTTCCAGGAGAAATAAGCATAAAACCACACAGTAATTCAAAAGTTACTAGTGGGTATTAGGTATCACAGTTGCTGAGAATTAATTTTTAAAAAGAACTGCCCATTCTCCTAAAATAAAAAAAAAGTCATTAAAGGTCCTTTGCTATGGATTAGAACCGGAATGCAAGCATTGCAAAGCAGGTTACTTACCCTCCTGTGCTATTTTGCAATCTGTGGACTGCAGCCTTCTTTCCTGCATAATTTCTATTTTGCTGCTGAAACTTGAGATGAATCTTTTCTGGAAAAAACCTACTGCAGTCTTTTTCTTGGCTGGGGAGAGGAAAGGAGAATTTTTTTTTTTTCAAGTTTTGCTTTCAAGAGTTCTCATAAAGATCTCTTGTCATAGCAAAGGACATAGAGTTCCCTGGCGAAAAAAGCAGCTCTGAAGTAGGTGGTGGTCATTCAGATGTGGGTCATTTTGATGTGATATATCATAGACTTAAATTTCTGTGAATAATTGCTGGTAGGAAACAAAACTTGGAGACCTTACAATGCCAAATTTACCCCAGAAATGAAAGGTGAAGAAAGCTTTCCTAAACTGTGTGAAGCATAAATGGAGGAAATGGATTATGTGTCTGCTTTGATAGTTCTCCTTTACAAATGTTGTCGTTCAAAACTAACATATTTCTCCATAGTTTCTGACAATAATACTCTGATAGTGTGGGGGTCAGTGCAACACAGAATAAAACAAGTTCAGACAAAATGGAGTGTCAAGCAGCAGTAATTGTAAGCAAGTAATTTGGAAAATATACAGGCAGATCAAATGTGGAAGTTAGAATGAAAAGAAAATCCCACCAGTAAAATAAATAGCAACAGAAAAACTATTTGGATCTGACACTTAAAAGTGTGCAAGAAGTTAAAAAATTATCTAAGTATGCAGTTGCAAATGGAGATGATAAAGTACATGTTGCTGAAGTTAGCCAGTAAAGCATCCAAATGCCAAGGTGATAAATAGCAAACAGTTACGCATAGCGAAGAGCCTGCGTTCCCAGGCTGGGCACAGAGCTGCTGTTCTGTGCAGCAGGATCAGCTCTGCCACTTTCTCCTGTTCTTGTCACTTTTGTCGCTGCTCATCACTGCTGAAGAGGCTGTCAGGAAAGTCTCTCAGCACAGGCATGTGCTCACACTTCTGTCTGACTGTCGAGGGCCTGCTCAGGAGTATAAACATGTTCTTGTGCCTTGCCCTCCTGTGCTGGGTAGTTCCTCTTGCTGCATCGTCTCTCAGCGACAGCACAGACAGCACGGAGGCTCTGCTCATGTGTGTCACTGCTGGGACATGCCTTGGCAGTGCTTGCTCCTGTTCTGGTCTGCTGGAACTCCTCACTGAGAGTACAAAAGGGGCAGAATAGCAGGAAGTGTCAGTTGAAAAAAGAGGTGTGGAATAAGGCAGCCAAGGAACGCTGTGCTCATTTACCTTCTGTTCCTTTGGTTTCTTCCTGTTGCAACTTGCTCTGCCCAGCTTCATGTGACAAAGTTACCCCAGCTTCTTGCTCATGTCACCATTTAATTCCTTAACTAAATGATACTGTACCCTTGAACTGAATGTCTGTTTTGCTTCTTGGATATAATAATATAGAGAATTCATAGGCATAAACAAATAAATGTATTATCCTGGCAGTATGTTTTCCTGGTGCTGGTCATTTAGTATATTAGCTTTTAAAATGTTTGTTGTAGCAGTAGCAACAGTATTAGACTATTTTTATATGGGAGTAGTCTGGTTGTTCTTTCAGCACAAAAAGATGACCAGTGTCTAGTTTATCTATGAGCAGACTACATTATTGTCTCACAAAACAATGTCCCAGTGATAGGATTGCTTCATTAAGTTTATGCTACATAGACATAATTATGCTGGAGCTAAGAATAGCTCATCTAATTGAAAATAATGATTATAGAGAAAGAACGGGTTTGATTACTGTTACTAAGCAAGCTCATACCATACACCCATTCATGAACTGCATAGAACACATATGGGGTTATACAGTGTATTTGTTATTAACAGTTTCTTTCCCCCATCCTGAGTACAAATGGAAGGTGTTACAACTCATTTGCTTATCTTTTTTCTCGCAGACCTAGGGGGACATGCAAGAAGGCAGCAAAAGCTAATATTTATCCAGTAAATTATGACAAGCTAAGCTTTGAAAGAACATTCAACATTTATCCCCACACACATTTTAGGGAGGATGTAACTTAAATAAATCTTCTCCAGGCACCACAGATGAAACTGTCTATGTGGTTTTTTTATGTCTGTGTTTATACTAGTACCCTACGGGATTAAACATCCTTTTAGAAATGCAAAGTCTGCCATACTGTTAATCTCTTGATGCTCATTCTGGTTAATGCTAACATTTAATTCTTCCTTTTTCTAAAACAACACATAGAATTCTTCTTTATTTCTTGAAAATAAAACTGAATTTTTAAATGAAGTTGTAAGAAGTTTTAATTTATTTAATTGCTATTCATTCCTATTACCGGGCACATGGGATAAATTTGGTGCTATTGCTGTCCTATTAACTAATTATTTTCTTACTTCTGTGTCAATTTTCTACTAGAATGGTATGAGAAAAGTGATGAGATAATGAAATTTAATATGTTTGGTTCAGAAATGTTAATATCTTTAGAGTCTCAAAATATTCTGCTGGTTTGCCATGTTTAGCTTCCCCTCTGTTCTAACGAGCCATTTCATAGCTCTAGGCTATGTGCTGATGCTGGAGAGGCACAGAGAGATCACTGCCATCAGGAATTTTTAAACAGATGACTGTTTGGAAAATGAAGTGGTGAGGGAAGATGGGACAAACAGTTGATGCAAACCTGCAGTAACACAACTATCAGTTTGCAATCTGGAATCAGAGGCCTTTGCACAAGCTGTTCTTGAGGCTTTTGGAGAAACAGCAAGAGGAAAAAAGTGGAAGCAGAGTGCAGATTACCAAAGTATTCCATACTGTTGTCATGACTTCAGAAAAGTTGCCTTTTCAAATTGTATTTGGATTTGAAATTCAGTGAGTTACAAGAATTTGGAACAGTTAAGTCCCCATTTCTACAAATGCCTATTAAAGTGTTAAACATGTTTTCTGGGCTATTCTTGACCAATATGATCTGATAGTGGAAGCCGTTTCCTATTTTTTGGGCTAACATACCTGAATTTTGCCGTTCAGAAATTTTTACATGGCACCCAGCATTGACCTAGCATTAACTTTGAAATGTGGTAAAGGTAGTAGCATTCCTCAGTCCTTTTAAACACCATCTGTCCTGAAATTCCAGAACCCTATTTAGGAGTCAGTGTGGTGGCCCAGTCTGACCTTCTGTACACTTCTATACACTTTCTGGTAACATGAAAATAAGTCCTAATGCCATATTTCTGTCAGATACTATTCTTTCTTTTTAGAAATTTTAATTATAAGCTTGGGCTGCAAAGCTTGTGTTCCTGCAAGTAAATGTGATCCAAGGATGAACAGGACTGAAGAACTGAGAGGAATAGTGATTTGATCCTGAAATACTTTGCTGATTTGCAGCTACAACAATTTGTCCTAAGAGTTCACTGTACTATTGTGTGATAGCTGAGGTCCTTTGCTCTCACATTCTTGATGTAACTGATAAAAGACTCCTCTGCATATAAACTGTTTTCTACTTTGTACAGAACCGCACATGCAAGAGCTAAAGCTGATGCTGCAGATCAGGCTGCTCAGGCTGCTCGCCAGGAATGTGATATTGCAAGAGCAGTTGCCAGAGAACTTTCACCAAATTTCTACCAACCAGGTAATTGTAGATTGGGGTTTTGTGTGGCAATTTGTTTTATTGCTTTGAAAAGATTTTGTGTGAAGTTAAAGTGTTGATTTCGTCTTGCATGTTGTCATTGATACAGAAATAATAGTCAAATGTATGTTGCGAGGAGTGTACATTGCTCAAGGAGATTTTATTTTCAATTTTTAACAATTTGGGGACTGTTTCTTTGTATGAAAACAGTTCAGTGTTCAAAAGTCAGTATCAAGCATATAACTTTGCCTCAGATTAATAGTTTATTTAGAACAGTGCCAAAGACAGACTTAAGTCATCATAAATCAACAGAAATTTGAGTTAATTCTATGTGTTTATTAGTGGGAAGATCTATAGCTTTTTTACTGTCCAGTGGAATTCCTGAGTCTTGGTTAGCTAAGGTCTGAATTTTGGAGAATGCTTTACCATTAGACATACATAGCCTATAAGGGAATCTTCCTCTGTTATGCCTGGGATGCTCTGTAGAACATTAGTCCCATATTCATGATAGCGTAGAATTAAGTCTGTCTCACTTATATCAGCATTGCAGCCCATTTTCATCTGTCACATGGTTTGGAAAGTTGCTGTAGGAAGAAGCAAGGTGGGTTTTGCTTTGTTTTTCTGCTGTCTTTCCATAAGCCTAATATTTCTGTGTACTGCTCTTTAGCTTAAAATTGGATAGATAAAATGGAGCTCCATTTGCCAATTTAATGTCTTTTCATGTCTGCCCTTTCTTTCACCTGTCAAATTGAGTTGAGTCATATCTTGTTATTACTTTTCAAGGATCTGCCCATACTCGTATGCTAATACAGACTGTAGCTCTGAGATTCATTTTCACTTAGTATCGTTTTCTGCTCATCCTTGTGTCAGACACAAACTTACTTATTCTTAAATGTACCCATGTAGAGAATGCAGGCTATCATGACCCACAAAAGCAAAGAATGACAACATTCTGCAACATTTTCTAAAAGCACACCTATTTACTTCAGTTTTTAGTTCAAGTGGCCACTTTATATAACTTGTTACTAAATGTTTACTGTCAGTTACCTTAAAGAATACTTTTTTTTTTCTTTATTCCTAAGTATTTGGTTTTAGAGAGAGAATGTGTTTTGGGGTTGGGGGGATTGGGGCACTCTCTTTGTATTCATTTAGTGCCTAAGTCAAGAATAGGTGATGTGATTGGAATCTTCATTCCCTTTACCAGTCTTCCAGACTCAACTTGTACTCATCCTGATGTAAATTCATCTTTCTTGACCATGGCAGTCCAGAAATGTAGCCAAAGCTCAACAGAACTATTTCCATAGTAAGACTTCACTAGCTTTAAAACAGGATAAATATGTACTTTTCACTGTTGAAAATTACCTCAGTACTACCTCTCCTGTGGATTTATATTAGTGGCCTGTACTTACTGCTGTCATACTCAAGTCTTTTGGTTTTTTCATTATTTCATTCTCCATCAGCTGAAGAAATCCCAATTTACAGCAGCAGATCATCTTGCCAGTTTTAAGTTAAGAAGTCTTAACCTTAGTCTTGCAAAGAATTGAAACATTTGGAAAGAAAGTATTTGAAAGCTGCCAAATCCTTCAAATAAATTACTAGAGTATTCAAGTGAAAATGCCAACATCTGACAGTGTGAAATCTGACACCAAGAAATCACCCAGATCAAGAATTTCTCAGTTGTCTTTTTACTACCTGCCACAGGAATTGAAGTAGCGTTGCTGACAAATTAGATGAGATATGGGTGTGTAATAGATGAGAAGGTGTGGGATCTTATTTTCCTCTCATTTGAAACTTTTATTCCATTTACGGAAGAGGAGAGCTTGTATCCGTTCCCCAAATGCAGCTGGATGTGTGTGGAATGACAGAGCAAAGCATTTCTCAAAGTTTATTTACTCTGTTCTCTGTGTGGTAGCTCCTAGCAAAAGATAAATGCCTCTCTGGACTCTACATTTTGAATTCTATAATTGTTTCCAAGATAGCCAAATACAGTGTATTCGTATACATTTGAAAAAAAAAAATTTATTCCCATTGCTTAAGTAACTTTAAAATGCCAAGATGTTAACTATATTTCTGTTATCCAAATAAACTTCTGCAAACCACCAGCTTGACACATTATGTCTGAGATGTTTTCCAGGCTCAGTGTATGTGATGCCTTTTTCACATACACTTTTTTGTGCGGTACCAGTTAACCCACTCACTTGTACACATACTTGTTTGTTTAAGCATTTCCCAAGAGTCATGCCAAGAGTAACTGGACAGTGTTATTGTTAGCTTTTGTCATTTATGGTAATAAAATAGATAAGTATTTCTAAGTATTTACATTCACTCACATAAACAGCAGTAAATACCTGCTTTTCAAATACCATTTTTCATGTATTTGAATGAAAACAGGGTAACTGTTACGGCTTCCTAATAGCAACTTCTTGATTTTCTTCTGTTGCTTGAGCTTTTTATTTTTACAGTATCTGTAAGTGCTGCTAAAAGGTATCAGTAAGTGTTCTGTCTCATTCTCTCAAACTGTAGTTAAGTGAAAGCTTTCCATTGTACTAAATTGTCTTGAAAATAAGTTATCATAAGAAAGTGTAATTTTTCTCTTATTTCTTTAACTGCTTAGTATGGTAGGCAAGCATGCTGTCAGCAGTAAATATCTGTAGCATATCAACAAGCCTCTTGGAACAGAGAAAAAAAGCAGTGGAGTACAAATACCTCTCTGTAAACAACAGAATCATTCTTTTCTGTCTTAATGAGAGATCTCTGAATTACTTGCAGCCTAAATCCATTTAAATATTTGAAAACCTTTTGATGAAGTTCTTAAATTCCAGATACTTAAAAAGCAACTTTCTAGGCCATATAGCCTAGTATTACACACAAATCATAATTACAGTTAATATTCATCATTCATTGTACCGAGGCAGTTCATACTTCCCAAATACACTCTCTCATGTTTCACTTTCATGTTCATTAAGGCTGCCAAGCTGCCAAGAGGTTCTACCTTTGCAATGTAGTTTAAAAGGAGACTAAAAGGAGAACAAAGCACTATGAAGTAAAGTAGCATCCAGCAGGTAAGAATAATAATGAGGTACCATAGAAATCTTGAGATTCAGGTTTGCCAGTGATAGATTGCCTTAGTATTTGCATATAAAGAAAGCCAAGTATGATTAAAAAGGTCAGAGCCATGGTGTAAGGACTTAAAAGGTTGCAGGGAGCTGTTTTCCCTGAGTTTATTCACTCTATTACCAAGCAAGACCCTGTTTCTACTTTTGCTGTAGCAGATATTTGGCTAGTGATTAATAATTATGAGGATGTATGTCTTTGCAGAGCCCTACCCACAAGGCTCTACATTTTGTAGATTTAACAAATGTTGTAGTCTTTATAGAGGCCACACTTTACAGGCCTTTTTATCAACAAATAAAACTAATTTTGAGAAATCCCAGCTCTGACCTGTTTGTTTCCTCCAGGCATCACTAAACTTGTGGATGTGTCAAAAGAGAGCATACCAGGACAGGAAACAAATGAAACCTGAGTCATGGCCTCATTCAAGGGAGTAATCCAGGGACAGTTTGAGATTTGTCTTTGCTTAGAGAAAAAAATAAGTGCTGTTTTGTGTCTCTTGTTAAAACCTAGAGAACAAATGACTGATGGGAATGCTGTATCAAAGGTGTAACAGAAAAGAAAGGGTTTTGACTCAATAAAAAGGGAAAATATTGTTCTAGTCTTGCACAAGGTTAGTAGATACTTTGACTGACACATTCATTCTAAATTCCACAGACCATCTTTAGGATATGGTCTTGTAAACACGCTATCAGGAGGTAAACTGAAGTATAAACTTGCACAGATTGGACAGCTAAGCCATAATTGTCTGTGTGCATATATATCCTGCAGCAAATGGATACTGCTCTTTCATTCAGTTTGAATGAATAACATTTGATTAAATGAAAGAAGGGCAAAACTACTTTGCTGCAGGGTAAGAGCAGTCTGGGCACTTTACCACAGAGCAATTAAGGTCTGGAAATTCAGATCTGAATTGTTTTCTGGCAGATTATTTGTCAGGCCAGCCAGCTGCCAGATGAACATACATGGATCACCAAAACAATTCATCCAGCCTTTGACCTCCTAAACAAGGCATGAGAGAAATCAAGGAGCAATTTATAAATTAAAGCTGTCTAAAGAGATAGACCAAATTTCTTTAGGTGAAATAAATACATGAGCAAAGACTTTCAACTATAATAATAATAATTTGGTAGGTTTTACCAGTATTTTTACTATAATGTTTGGTTACTTTAAAGTATCAGGATTAACACGCTGAACATTACTAGTTTCAGAAATAAACATTTTAAGTTTTTTACAAGGCAATTTGTAATGGCCTCTAGTGCCGTAGAGAGAACTGTGATCTACATTCTCTTTTGACCAGTGGTAGATGTCTGTAGCTTCAGGAAAAAAAACATCTTTCCCATCTTCCTCCTCTCTCTGCCTTTGCCACCTCCTCGAGTTCTCAAAATGCAAACTCCATATGGACAGGAAAGAGAGATTTCTGGCTGCTGCTAATTAACTGGAATGTCCTGGCTAAATGCATGTGGGCCAGACCAGAGAGTTTTATTTAAAAAGCCAATTACAATGAGCATTTTGCCTGATTAAAGTTACCAGCCGTGCCATCAGTTTGTGGCTTAAAGCATACTGGAGTTTGCTTGTTATTCTTAGTCATACAAGAGCCTGTTCATTTTCTGAATTTATTCTACATATGACTCCATCATCCTCACAGATCTGTTATTGGGTTTCTTGCTATGCCATTTTTTCCTCTACAATTTATTGCTTCTATCCTCTTTCTACAGAACTCTGGAGAAGCCGGAACCTATAAATGTATCATAATGCACTCCTGTTGTATCCAATAATCAAAGAAAGAACATGCATTAAAAGAAGAGGTGTCACTTTCAAGCTTTATTCTTGTTCTTCCCTTTCTTTTCGTAACTGTTTTCATAACCAGTCTTCACAACTTGATTTCCACCTTTATCACCAGTCTCACCAAGCCCTCGGTACAGATGCCCCCACCCTTCCACACCTTTCCTCTTGCCCAGTGTAAAGCCCATCCAGCTTCTGGCAGTCTGCATCCATCCTGCCACACTGCCAAACACACCTGCTGCCTCAAACCCACTCCACAGTATTGCTGGAATGCATCTGGGACAGGAAAGCATGCTTGCGAGAAGGCAAAGCAGAGAGAGTTTGCAAGGGCATAGCCTTAGTTCTTCAAGATACTTTCTCAGTCTCTCCAAGATACTTTTGAGTCACATCATCAAATGATTTGCTTAGGAAAAAATATGCCTAATTAGTTTTGAGCAAATCAACTTCTAAAACTAATAACAGAGAACCAGTTTCTTGTAGAGAGATAGAGCTGTTACAATCACTGTAATTTTCACAGACTTGCATTAAGCAGTGAGCTAGTTAATTTGCATCTACATGAAAATCATGGTTGCTTAGTAAAGGTGGCAGGATCTGACTAGGAAGCTAGTTAGAAGCCTGGACTAACTTCAGTGCTGTCTCAGCTGCATTGCTATCTTGAAGTAACTTCTTGAATTCCAGCCTAGGTGTACGTATCTGATCTGCCACCATGGGAGTGTTAATTACAGGTATGGTGTGGGAGAAAGAGGTCAGTGCTTCCTTTCTCCTGTTAAAAATCATTCATTTGCTCCGAAAAAGAACCATTACTTCCAGGACACTGTTGGCCTGCTCCAGTGAATTTCTATATTGGTCTGTCATGGTGTCCAGCCAAGGACAAGATGAAATAGGGTCTATCACATGGGAGTATTATCACAGTGTCAAAATTTCCATTATAAATCCTATTTATAACTGCGGCATAAATATTTGTTCCATGTTGAAATTCAGCTAACAAATAACTGAGAACTTGCCTTACAGTGCTAATTTTCAGTGGAGTATGGTGATCTATTTTGAAAGGATTTTATTTTACTAGTGAAGGTTTAAATTATGTTTAAAGGGTTAGGTTTCTGCTGTTACACTTTTAACATATGACGTAGACCATTAGAGAAAAATAATCTTTGAAGCTGCATTCTGTGTTTGTCAAGGCCACAGAAATAGATGGCTAATGTACATGGTCTTTTATTAAAAGAAAGTCTGCAAAATTTAAGACTTACTTAGTTGAAAGTAGAGAGATCCTAGGGTTATATCAAAAAAAGAAAAATCTGATTCGTATTATAGACCTGAGTCATGTGGAGTAATATGGTATTTTTCAAAATGATATAGAGGACTATGCTGAGAGAATTTGGAGAAGAAGAAGATTTCTGCCTGTTAGTTTAGTAATAGTTATTCACTCAGATCATCTGAAGATGAGTAAAACCTGGAACTGAAATACAGCCACATGGAATGGGTAGTTTTTGTACGATGAGATTAAACAGGATGAAGATTGTAAAAGAAAGGTAGAGAGAGTGAGATTAGAATAATCAGAGATTATTTTCCTTTAAAGTAATAGTTGAAAAATGAAAGAAAAATAGGGGTGAATTAAAAGGATTAATCATAGATGTTAACAGAGAATTGTCCCAGAAGAGGAGAATGGTCACGTGTGTCAGAGGGTGAGAGTGGACTACTGGTACTGAGATGTGACTAAGGAAATTGCAGAGGCTCCTCAAAAAGTATCAGATGAAGAGCAAGAAAGTATTTTGTCAGAGGCAGTTGCCAAACTAAAGAGTATGGGATATATTTGGAGGAGAGGTAAATGGATATTGCAGACTTAGACTTTAGAAATGAAAACTTTGAGCTCTGATGTGAAGGGGAAGAACTGTCACTGTGTGAGGTCAGAATGGTAAGCGGCATGATGAGTGGGATTTCTCTTTAAAATATAAAAAATTAAGAACATACTGGAAAGAAGCCAGAATTGGATGCAAGACTAAGCAGCTCACATACCCTAGTTTTACCAGAATTAAATTGATTGTTGTATTTCTCCAGTTCTGGCACTTGCAGTGCAGCAGTCAGTTCTCTTAGCCCACTTCAGGGTCTTACACTTTATAATTAATTTCAATGCTAGATACAAGAAATTAACATTGCTGGAAGTGTGGTGCAGCTTAATTAGTACTTTTTTTGAAAAATACTGAATCAGCCCTCAAACCTCTGAGAAAATTCATAAAGCCATATATTTCAAAAGCAGTAAATTTCGAGTCTCTTTATTTTACTCCTGGTTTTGCATCTTTCAGGTTCATAATTTCAAGTGTTTTTCTATAAACACAAGGGGATAAAGGAGATTTCTAAAAAAATTACATCTGACATTATCATATAATCATGAATCCCTTAGAAATATCTGAAGTTTTAAGTAAAGGCAGTAATGTGTCTCTAGATCTGTAGAATCAATGGAGTCTGAAACTGTCTAGTTACTTCCATGTTATTTTACCTATCTGTATCTATTTGATATAGTTGTTTGGTGACATATATGTATTGTCTGTCTTCACAGTATTGAGCCTTATTGGAACTTTTTCCACAGACATAAGAAGCGCTGACATCTGCAAACCAAGCCCTGAATGCATATCCTAGGCTCTCCTTTCTTCTGTAGTGAAGGAGCAGAAGGCTGTTCTGAGAAAAACAGGCACTGTCTCTTTATGAAATAAGCATTTTAAAAGAGACAAAAGTTAGAAGGGTTTTGGCAAAAATTTCACTTGGTTGTTGAATGTACTGAAAAACAGTTCCTGAGACACACTTGGTCAGTTGGTCAGTTGGAGAGAAGATATGAACCTGCTCCTGTTGAGGTCAGTTGCCAAACTCCCATGGAGCAGGATGATAGCCTTGCACTTGAAACGAGATAGGAGAAGTAAGTGAAAGTGGCTAATAGCCTTCCAGGCTGTATATGCAGAAGCATGTCATGGAGAATGGTCCCTTCTCTGCATGATCCCAGTGACACTGAGTCTGAAATACTGTGTAGAACTTCGGGGATCATCATGTCAAAAAGATGTGGACACGCTGGGAGAAATGTAAAGAAGTGTGAATTCTGCTGAGTAAACACAGCTATTATACCACATTAACAGTCTCTCTGTGTATTTAAAATTCATCTTCTCAGAGAATAAGCAGTTGCAATGAGAATAGGATAACAGCCTTTCACTTCTGCCCATCCTTTAGGAGCTTAAAGAACACTACTTTTGCAGTTAAGAGCTGGCCCAGTGCAGTTCAGATGAAGTAAAGCAGTCTCTAGGTTTTCTGTGAAAAAGCTAAAAATTTACATTCTCAGTTACTGCCTGTTAAGCAGCCTGCAGGCTTAGAAGCATTCTAGTAGATTATGGTGTGTGTGTTATTTAGCTGGGATCATTCACATTAAAAACGATGTGTGTATATTATCTACCCTGGAAAAATGGAGCCTGTCCTAGATACGGGAGTCATATGCATCACCATGGAATCTTGACAGATTTTGTTTGAAGTTCTGTCAGCATTCATCAACAGAAAGGTAGGGTCAGTAAAGCAAGCTATAATTAAGATTGCTGGTCACAAGCAATTTCTGTATCCATAAGCTGATGTCCCAGTGAGGTGTTAGAGCTAGTTGTGCAGCACTCATAGTGCCCTCTACCAGGTAAGATAAATTTGTTACATTTTTCTGATGGTATTGAATCCAGAAGTATAAAGGCTTACACACTGCTATGCAGATACAATTAGGAAATGTTGCCCTGTTTTGGAAATAACCACAACTACTTCAGTCACCTGCTAAAGCCATAACAGAAACGGAGCAGAGATTGGATATATAGTCAGAATAAATTCATTTTCTTGGTGCTGACTCCAAGCAGTTTTTGAGATTCATTAGTGTAGTCTTTCCTGACTTCAGATCTTTCAGTGTGTATATGTCTGCTCTATAATGATGCATTTATAAACCTTTAGAGGAAGAAAATCTTATTTTTAGGGATTCTTTTATCCTTAATGATTGTTTAGTTACAGGATAATACAAAAATGCAAATTACAAAAATACTGTTTAGGTTCTGTATGCAGGTGTGTTAGTGGTCGGGTAACTCAGATGAATTTCAGATTTGGAGGAACTGACAGGGAGAAAAGAAGCAGTCTGGCTTTCGTGCCAGAAGAAATTGCATTAATATCTGTTTTATCATCCTACTGCTAGACTCACAAGTTTGTGATGTTGCCTATGATGTGAATTGTTTGGCTGAAGTCCATTTCCTTTTCTGTTTCCATTGCTGTTGCTGGCAACTTGAGTGTGCTTGAGTAGACGTTTTGATATTTCCAAAAAGCATTGTGAGATAACATGGTGTCATATGCTTTTCAACAAATCCGTGTGTGAAATGCAGGGACTCTAGCAGTAAAGTAATCAGCTCACAGGTCACCCCAAGAACTGTATTGTGCTGTATAAATATCGCAGCAGAGTAAACAGAGAGGCATAAAAACTAGCCTTGGATTTGGCCAAAGTGTATGTGTGCCTCTGTATGTGGGGCTAGTAAATAAGTAACTAAAGGTTTTTGATCTCAGTCTAGTCCGTGTCAGGAAGAATTTGTTGGGGGTTCTGAGAAGGCTGTGTCGCTTTCATTGATGTCAAAGCCAGGAAAATAAAGCATTGGCAGATATTTTAAAGATGGTAGATACATATTCTAGCAAAACTATGCAGAAGTTATTTAGGATACTGCACAAAACTGTTTCCTGAGCAGGTATAAAAAAAGTAGCAACCTTGATAGGCAAGAATTTATGTGTTTGGGGTTCTTCTGAAGAAGACACTTAATAAGCAATTTGTGTCAGTGAATATTTTCTGTATGTCCTTATCTTTACTTAGCAAGAAGGGAAAGTTGCGTTTAAAGCTGCTTTGAAACCTGCTTGTATTCAGTGACTCTACCTTTTAAAGTTAGTCCTAGGTGGACTATGACTCCTCGAGGAGATACGTGTATTATAACTTTTGCATCACTGAATGATGATTTGGCTTTGTCAGGCTGTGGCAATAGTAAAATATCACCTTATATTCTATCTTTGCTCATATTTTTCAGTCATGTTGGTAGTACATGGTTTCAAAGACAGCAGGCTGCCAGATCAAATCAGAACAGTTCCATTAAATAAACACATGTAGGCATCAATCTCCATGACGTTCGTGGGTTTAGTGAGTAGCTGTGAGAAGGAAGACTACCAGGAATACTGCTTAAGGAAGCAGCAATGCTGTCAACAGATTGAGAAGCCCTGAAAGGACAAGCTGGAGAAAACTTCAGCGAAGGGAAGGTATTTTCGAGTAGGGAGGAGTAGGAAATGAGGATATGCAATTAAGAGTGGATTAAGAAATATTGTAAATAATAAACATTGTATTTCAGAGTATTTTTTGGATTTTGCAAAAAAATGCAGTCCTCTCCCTCTTGTTTACATTGTAGTTTGCTTTGCTAGGCGGCTGTGGTACTTCCATGCTTGTCGTATTAAGTCCAGGAAAAAAAGACCAAGCATTTTAAGGCAGCCAAATGGCATTTTAAAATTGATCCAGGAAAGATTTTTTTATTTGCCCCTAGCTAGGGAAGCTGCTTAATAGCATATGAAATGCTGATCATACCTCACCAAAATGCAGTTGCCATCAGAGGCTAAAAGTTAAATCAGCCATCCAGACTTGGGTTTCTTCTACGTCTCACAAGACAGTGTCAACAATCCTTTTCATTTCAATTCTTTTTTCCTTTTTGTGACATGCTTTATTTTTGAGCCTTAGCTAATGCGGGTTTTTATTCTCTGAAGTGTTCTCAAGTACAGTCAAAGAAAACCATTATTCCACCTGGCATAACCAACTGCAGATGCAGCTGAAACAGGGCAGCAGGGACTACGTAAGTGTTTTTGAATTAAGGAATTACTAAATAACTTATATATGCATCACCAGGAGTAAGGTATTTCTTACCTTGCTGCACATTGCCTAGCCATGAAGGAGCTGCACTATTCCATGTCATATTGCTGGATCACTGCATCCATCAGAAGGGTACTGCAGACACCTGGGGTGATAAGCTCTTAAAATACCATTAGGAACTCTTTCTCTACTGGGAGTGTGGTCAAACATTGGAACAGGCATTTTTAGAGAGATGGTCAGTGCCCCAGGCCTGTCAGTGTTCTAGAGGCATTTGGACAATGTCCTTAATAACTTTAAGGCTTTAGCTTTTGCTCAGATCTGAATTAGTCAGTGGCTTGCACAAGATGATTGTTCTAAGTCCCATTTGACTAAAATGTCCTGTTCTATTCTACTCATATGTAAGTCCAGCAGGAGTGTTCTCTCAGTGCCCTATGGCTCTTTAAGCACTTTGCCTTATTTCCTTTAATTTCTCTATGGCAATAATCCTTAGCCCTTAATTTCTATCCCTATTTAGTCCCAGTTCAGTCTGCCAAACATGACTAAAACCATAACCATATCTCTGCTCCTGTGAGTTCATCAACATATTTTGCACATGGCATTGCACAGCCCTCCATTCAGGTGAGCTGAATTCAAGCCAGCAGCTTAGCACTTAGGAGGGTTTTTTTTCCCCTCTTACCGGTATAACCATCAGAAAATTAGGAACAAAACAGAGGACATACTGATGATACGAATTACAGTTCTTCCCCCTCCCTTCCTATCTCCACAATGAAGAAATAATAATAAACCCTTTTGAAAATTTACTGAATATAGATATTTGCACTTCCATAATGAATCATTGAATCACTTCTTTTAAGAGATTGATAATTGATTATTTTTATTTCGTTCACCGATAGTTACCATCTTGAGGAATTCTTCTAAACTGGATGTCCTATCCTGAAAAATCCTAACATAAGTAAAAAAGATCCTGTATTAATTGATCCTTTGATCGAACACCCATCTTTTCAAAGTTTTATTAAGTTCATCAGAATAGCAAAGAAATCTTATTGTGAGAGCATAAATATTGTTACCAACAGTGACAAACTAGAAAATCATCAAAAACATAAGTAGATAATAAACCAAATTGTTTTCACTGGCTCATTTCGTCAAGAATATATATCAACCTGCAGTACCAACATTAAAGTATATATTTTTCTCTTTAAGTGTGGAGTTCATTTGAATACAAAAGACTTAAGCTTTTGCTTCAACCGTATCATGCTCTGGATTTGTATTAGGGTATAATCTGCAGTAAGAAACTTATCCATCCTTTACTATTTCCTTCTCTCTTTGAATTTTGATTTGGTAGATCAGTTCTCAGCTTTTTCAGCAAGATGACATTTACGGTAGGCAACAAGCTTATCGCCAAAGCGCTGTGTTAAGTTTTGATTACTTGGGAGACTTACACACCATTCCTAGTTTTGACAAAGGCTTTTTCTGCATCTTTAGGTTTGCCAAAGATTTAGGAAAGCTTTCAGCATGTTGTTACTTTATTGACAGCTGAATTCAGAAAGGTTATTCAGATGAAACATGTGCTTTGGGTCATGATTTCCTTTTGGATCAACTTTCCCATCACTAAAATGGGTTATTGGTATAACCTTTACTATTGTACTTACAGACTGTGAACTTTTCAGACCATGAATTCTCTCCTGTTTTGTAGAAATGTTCAGTAGTTTAGTAAAAAGGGACCTCTAATCTTGGAAGGTTTGCACATAGCCTGCAGTGTTCTGGTTGCGCAAGTAACTTTGATAGTGTCACCATTACCCCACAGACAGTTGTTAAACATTACCATGAAACTGGGGCATCCTTCCACTAACAGTTCATACATGTAAACAAAATTAGGAAGTGAAGTCTGTGCTTCACATTTGGAATTTGTAAGCGCAACATAAATTTTCTCATAATGGTAAAATTGTAATGTTGTTTCTTATTTGGGTTACTCTTTATTGCCCTATTTGTTAACTCTCTATGTAGCACTTAAGGTAGGTTACATCACATAACATGTACTTTAGTTCAAAAAGCAGAAATAAGCATATGTCTATCTAATAAGTACTTCTAATATACCTTGAAATTGAATCACTTCACTCAGCATCAACAGTACTTTAAATATTACAGTCTTAGTAGATTATGTTCTGGAGTCTGCATTAGTGGCATTACAGTCTTTTTTTTGCTTTCAGTAGACTACTAAAATTGTAATATGAAATGCTTATTTTTCCTGGATTGTAAGAATGGTAAGGTTGGGCATGAAAAAGCACTAGACGTATTGTGACGAAATTATAAGATGTTTATAAAATTATTGATGAAATTGCATGTATGCCTTTTCCCTCACTATCCTAGATGTATTTTGCCATTCCACTCAAGCTTCAGATTTCATTCTGATCTGATGAGGCACAAGGTCTCTTCTTAGCTTTCATGGGAAACAGTGGCTGCATGTACAGTGTCCTGCAAGATGACATTTTCAGATGTTCCTTGGGCCACAATCCTGCAACTGCCCTATGCTGCCAATATGTGTGCCTCACTAGGCCATGGGGGAAAGCATGTGGCTGTCACCTCTTTAAAAATGCTGTGGCAGAACCAGGGCATCCTTCTCTTCTCATTTACAGGGCTGGCCGTGCTGTCACATCACTTACTGGAGCCCTTCCAGGAGGGAGGACATATTACACAAGTAACTTCACAAGAAATTCTAGATTTAGAATAACCATAAGTGTGCCTTCAACCAAACCAAAGCTTCCCTCCCCCCACAGCCATCAATGAAATGCTGCTCAAGCAGACCATCAGACTGTATGGGACTCTGTGTGCGTACCTTGCACACATCCACACAATCCTTTGGCTGTCAGAGGCTATTCCCCCTGAATACTGGCTAACTCACACTTCAATGGTGCCATCCAGTTGCTGGCATCACAACAGGTGTGTGAGCCAAAACGACCCATGGCTGACCCTTAGCAAGTAAAGTTGCATCAATTTTGATCCAGTGGTAGCACAGCCAGCATGTCACCATGAGAAAACACACAGGTTCATCTTATCTTTTCTTGGTTAGATAACATTTCTTGGTTCTGCTTTCTAGACCAGGTTCTCTGTAGGCACTCAGATGTATCATGTCTAGGACTAGATCTACTTGTTGCTTGAACTGCAAACTGAAGAACCAGAGCTCTGTGTTTGTTTCCATGTCATATGATCCTGCTTTACCTTCTTCCCACCCTCAAATTCTATTCTCTTCCTCATTAAGATCAGCCATCTAAGAAATTCTACAGGATAACATGTTAGTGACTCTCTTTCCAAATTCTCTTGGCCCTTGTTTCTTTAAATTTGTGCTGTGGATTGCTCTTATGATGAAGAAAAGAGGTCTCTTACGCATGTCTGTAGTGTTAGATAATGTCTTTAACAAAGGGGACAAGGTAAATCTGACAGCCTTTAGTCCTCAGAAGGGAGTGGGAACTGAGTTCTTGCTGCTTGGAGTCAGTGGTTTCGACAGGTGCATAATCCAGTTGTATTGGATGCAGCAAACAGACGTTTAAAAAGTATTTGGGCAATCTCCAAAGCTAACTTCCACACAGAGCCAAGAATTTCAGTGTTGGAAAGATTTGCCTGACAAGACTGGAGGGAAGGGATGTATATCTAATATCCATATGTGATGTACTGGGGGTGGCAGGGAGGGCTGCTGTGCTATGTTCAGGCAATGGCTGAATGTCTGGTCAGACACCCTCAGATGTTACTTGGATGCAGCATTCTGTGGTGGAGCTCAGTGTCACATAGCATCAAATATTGCCAAATAACCTGTTAAAATATGGCATTGTTAGCCTGTTGAAACTTAACTTCTTTGGGAAGCTCCAGATTACATTTTTGTTTTGCTTTAAGTTTTTTATTTTGCACTCTACCAGTCTCTTGGGGAGACATGGGCTTCCTTCTTCTTTCAGAAATTCAAACACAGTTTGGAGGTCTCTTGATGAGAGGGATTTTCTCTTGCCAACTATGGCAGGCTTTTTTTTTTGATCACCGGAAAAGGTGGAGGGGGATGACATTTCTGGGGTCATTTCTGATGTCATTTTCTGATGTTTTCCTTATGGAAGTGTCTCCAGTTTGTCAAGTGCTGTCAGATATGAGTAAAAGTCAAATTTTTACATGAGTGAGGCAGTGCAGAGTTGTCACAGTATGTGAATTTTCAGGAACAGATCAGGTGCCATGTAAGCAGCATTGTAAAACTGAAGAGATAGTATTCCAATTGGATGATTTAACCACAGCAGTCATAAAGAGCAAGCTAATGTGAATGTGGATCTCTCTGTAACAACTAATCATTGCAATTTGACAGCTCCGTGGCTTGGGCTTAAAGATTAGTCAGAGCTCTTTTAGCTATCCTTTTCTCTTTACACCCCTAATTATATCTAATGTGAAAAGATATGAAAAAGAAAGTTTATGCATGTTAAACCCTTCAGCATTACCTTATGGATGTCAGCAAAGATGGAAGGAAATCCCCAACACGACAGAGAATTTTTTGAATGGTGATCATACCTGTAACTTTATATATGGAAACTCTTAATTTGTGTTGTACTGCCTTTCCCTTTTACCAGGAAGATTATAAAAAGCTGTGAATCAAGCCTCTAGCTCTCTCCCTCTGTGCAGGCTTAACTCCGCAAAACTTCCTCCTCAAATGTCATTTGAGAACAAATCCTGACTTGTCTGCGTCTAGTCTTCTTTTTTAACAGCTCCCTATTTCCACCCCTGGTTTTCCGAGATTCAAAAAAAGTGATTTTCCTGCTCAAAAGACCTTGCATGCCGAGTAATACTTCTTCTCAGCAACGCTTACTTACCAGATGACTCAGTAACTTCCAAAACCTTCATGCTGCTCTTCCTTCCTCTTATCTTCACACTGCGTAGTGATGCATATGCTTCTGGCATCTGTAAAAACACTGTATCTGCCTAGCACAGTTAGAGCCTCCTTTAAACTCAAAAGCAGAAAAATGTGTGCAGGCATTCTTCCTGGGCACAGAATTTCTCTATGACATAAAGCACAGATAAGCCTCACTTAGAGACAAGTAAAAAAATCAAAGGGAAGATGTGGTGCTAGTGAGGATAGAAGTGGAGAAACAGTTGAAATGCATTTTTCAGAAGCCATTTTTGAAAACACAGAAAGATTGCTGGTAGCTCTTTGTCCACAGAGCTCCCCAGCTTCTGACTTCTTAGGGAAACTGATCCTGGAATCTGGGATGTGACCTCTAGGAAATAAAACAGAAAACACTGCCTAAAATAAGTACAGATTTACAGTAATTTTGTTTCTTCAACAGTGTTTGCTTATTTTTGTCTTAGGATTAAACAGTTAAATCTGACAACCAAAACTTGGAGCAGAGCATGTCAGCCAGCTTGTGTTTATGTTTACAGCTGTATAGAAATGCACTTTGATAAGTGTCCTAGAAGGGAATGTGTGCATGTGTGTTTTGCTAGAATTGGGGGAGAGGATGTTCTTCACACTTACTGCTCTCTAAGTATTGTCCTAGTGAATATAAGAGAATTTGTATTCCTGCCTTCTGAGTAGGAATTGTCTTACTTACTAGAATGGTTCAGCTGGGTCTTCTTATGGGAGTGATTTGATGTGATTTTTGTTTTTATCTTCATATTTCTATTACACTATTTTTCAGGCCCTGATTATATCAAACAAAAATTTCAAGAAGGAATGGACGGAAAAGAAAAATCGGAAGAAAAAGTCCAGGAGAAGCCACCCACCCCAAAAGAGTCACCTCACTTTTATCGAAAAGGTACTACACCCCCTCGAACCCCAGAGGCAAGTCCAAGGCATAGTCCTACTCTTTCTTCTGAGACTTCTCCTTCAAATCAACTGAAAAGGCAAAGCTCCACTTCTGGAGCAAGACTCAGTCAAGAAAAAAAGCATTTAGCCACTGAGAATATAACACCCACAACTAACAAGCCTTTATATTCAAAAGCACCGGCGAAGGAGGAGGTAGCTGGGAAACACCAGCCAAAGTTTTCAGCCCAGCACAATCCCATCAGCACAGAGAATGGGGAGCTGCATGGTCACTACCATGGCTATTATGTAAAAATGAATCCAACAGTGCTTCCACAGGAGCTCAGGGAAGAAGATGAATATGCTAACCCTTCACCATCAACACTTGCACGGATACCACCCTCACAGAAGCCAAGTCCTGCTAGATCTGGGGGTAAGCCAGATGCCAAAGAAAACAAACCTGACACAAAAATTAAGAAACCAGAATTTGCTGCACCAAAGAACCCAGCTAATAATGAGTCACATTCAATAATGGAAAAGGAAGTAGGAAACAGCTCGGTAAGTACTGCAAGAAACCTTTTCACTTTCACTGCCCTTTTGCCTCCGAGTGCTGAGCTTTGCAACCTAAGCACAGGCAAAGCTCACTTCTGTCAAATCTTCATCTGGATACAGTCTGCTAGCTAAAACCCACTACACCAGACGGGAGTGAGGAAAAAATATTTCCTTCCTTTATACTGCCTTCTTCGAGAACTGGGAAGGGACAACTGGTAGCCAGATCCTGACAGACTTCTGAACCATGAGATCCTATTGCATCCATAAACACAAAAGTGTGCTAATCTGTGTATGTATTTACAAATGGGTGTGGTTTGCATGTGTGTACATACATACTTGCAGTTATACATATACATATACATATATATATATATATATACACACACTCACATTCCCACCCAAAAAGAAGTCCCTCAGTGTTATACTTCCACAGATAATTGGGCAGTACTGAAAGTTAGACACATACTCCACCCCAAAGGTCTGCTTTTGACTACTGTTGGAGATGGGATGCTGGCCTGTGGTCTGACCAAGTCCAGAGAGCCTCCCATTTTCAACTTCTTCTCCATGTTTGGATTGTGGCCTCTATAAACTCGCAATTTGAACTAAAATATGTACTGTTTTAAAATGCATACATCTAACAATTCTTACATTTTACAGTGATGTGAAAAATTTTACTTTTCATTAGGAAATGGAGTTTTAAAACTACCCATTCAAACCAATGTGAATCTTAATTTCATTTTTATCTAAAAATAACTAAATTATCAATAGCTATGCAGAAAAGGAGTGATGACCAGTAGCATTTCTATTCCATGTGAGAAGAAAAAGCCAGGGTATGGAATTCAGAATCTCTGATGATGATTCTGTGATTTTTGGGCCAAGAGAAACTCAGGGAAAGCATTAGTTTTAGATCCTAAAATTAACCTTTAGGGAATGAAGAGGTCTAGATATAGATAATTGTCATAATATTTCTCTTTTATAAGCATTGTTTTTCTGAGTAATTTTTTTGGTACTCTACAGATAAACATTGTATCCTTATTGATGAGATAAACAAAATGACCCATTTAAAGAGGTCCAGATACCCTAGTACTGATTGCAGGCAAAACACTTGAATAATTGACACCAGACTGCATTAATAAATAATTAAGAAATAAAGAGGGGGAGGAATTTCCAATCAACATGAATTGTCAGTGGTCTTGTCAAAAAAGTTTGAAGTCTTCAGGTGTGACAAAAGAATCATATCTCCAGTCAAGAAGGTCACTTGATTTGCTTTTACACAGTCATGTATTCTGACAAGGAAACCAGAGTAATGCAAAGGCTAAATGTCATATTAAAACAACTTTTTAAAACTGTCTGATGGTTCTCAAATAGTTGTTAGAAAACCATCAGTTATTTGATACTATTCTGGTGAGATTATTCTTACATTAATTCTGTTACTCTTACTCACATTCTTATTAATGGCACACAAGTGGACATAAGAATATTACCCACGAAGTTTATAGAAGGTGCAGGAAACTGGTCAGTGATGAAGAGAAATACAAGCAGATGCAAGTCAATTGCTAAGAAGGCTGCAAGTATAATTATCCATAGGCAGCACAGCAAAATATAATATTGTATGTGAAACACAATTAATAGAGCCTGACCATGCAGGGTGAGAACTGGAAAAGGTTGGTGGATCAGGGCAAGGGAGACAACTGAACATGAGCTCCCAGTCTGCTGCTGTTGTTTAGAGATGGTAACGTAATCCTTAGATTTATCAACAGAAAAGATTAAGCAAGAGTGCATGGGAGTCTGTTCTGTCTGCTTTTGGCACGGGTGCAGCCACTTCTGGGATAAAATACAGTGTCTGTAAATCAGGGATTTAAAATGAAAAAAAAACCTTGAGGGGAAGTCCCACAAAGAGCTACAAGAATGATTAAAACATATATTACTATAAAAGATTCAAGGTATAAATAACCCTGACACACTAAATCAGTTTCTGTAAGTACGCTTTGAAAAACAGTTTCCCAGACTAACAAGCAAATGTGTAAGAAGATCCAACAGCTAGAAAGATTCAGATGAAGGTCTTGTTTTAAATTGCTTTTAATGATCTTAATTAAATGTGCGATCAATTTTCAGATGCTGGGGTTTTGGAGCCATTACTGAATAGCTCAGTAATGAGCGTTTTGCCAAGATGATATTCTCCAGTTCTGCAGGAAGCTTTTATTCTGTTTTATGCGGATCAAAGTAGATGTTCACAGAGGTTTTGTAATCTGCAAATCTGTATTACAGCTGATATCAGCCCTTTAACCTTTCAAATCTCACAGATATGACTCCAATGTAGGGTAACACAAAGCTGACAGGCTTGTAGATGTTAAGTGAGCATGGACAAATTTTAGGCTGAATTGGAATTGTTTGTTCAGCTCTGGTGAAAATAAGTGACTAGAAATAGTCCTTACTTTTCCTTCATTTCAAATAATATTTTGGAGCTGAGGGAGGCATGATCTTAACAAGTAGGGTACCTGAACAGCGGTTTATTGACTGTAGAATAATCAGCATAAGACCCATGAATCTACAGCCTGCTATCACGAAAGGTGTAAAAGTGATGAGATATTGAGCATTAGCTACTGTTTGTCCACTGATACTGCAGGTTGTCTGGGAACTGTCCCTCTGCTTCATTTGGAGCTCCCTAATTGCGTTATTACCAGCATTTCAGCATGGAATGAAGGTAGATTTTAGGAATTCATTTTTAATACAACAGTATTATAAGATGTATGTAGATGTCTTCTATATGTGCCTATAAATTTGCCCTTATAGACTAAATTTCCTATATGCTTACTACTTCAAGATGCTGAAATGAGTAAAAATGCTAGAATAATTAAAGCATAAAAGAGTAGCCTACTGGCCTAGCAGTCTGAGGGAGAAACAGTACAGAATGACTGTTTAAACTGCCTGGAGACCTTTAATTTTTAGTATCACCTTTCAGCTTCAGAAAAATGGTGGCCTGTTCTGCAGTGCTCCTGGACTGAGCTCAACAGTGTGTTGGAATTAAGCAGTGACTAAGCTAAGAGTGCACAGTTACTGAGGAGAAGCCAGATTCATGGAATTATAGAATAGTTTGGGTTGGAAGAGATCTTAAAAGACCATCTTGTTTCAACCCTCCTGCCATGGGCAGGGCCACCTTCCACTAGACCAGGTTGCTCAGAGCTCCATCCAGTCTGGCCTTGAACATTTTCAGGGATGGGGCATCCACAGTTTCTCTGGGCAACCTGTTCCAGTGCCTCACCACCCTCACACTACAGAATTTCTTCCTAATATCTAACCTAAACCTACTCTCTTCTAGATGAAATCTGTTCTCACTTGTCCTAATTAATGTACTTCTTATCCTGGATGCTTCTGAATGTTGAGAGACCAGAATTCTAGAGTTACATTGGGCAATTACTTTATTTTAATAAGAAACTGCTTTTTAGTCATTCTGACAAATGATTTTGTTATGCTTTGAAAGTCAGTCTGCCTTAGATCCTCCATAAAAGTTCTAAAATATATTTAATATAAAGAGAAAAGAACTCTCACTCTCATTAAAAGAGAATGATAAAACATGGGTTTGGAATGCAAAAAATGCATCTATTAACATTTATTGAGCACTTTCATTAGATTATCTGAAAGTGCTATATGAAATTGTGCTGTGCTTTTCCCAGGTTTCCAGTGTGATAACACATTAAGAACATAGATAGAGAAGGGAAGATTTTTCAATTCTTCCTTCCTTGTATCTAAATCAAAGCCATTTCCCATACCTAAATGAAACATGAATTTTCATTTGGATTACCACCTTTAAACTACTTTATTTGCAGCAAAGCTTGTAGCAGCTGTTTTAGTAATCAAATTCATGTTTCGTATTTTCTGTGAATGTTACATCCTTAAGAATATCTTTGAGTATCTGTGCAATAAGTTAGTTATAGGAACAGTCTTGATTCTCTAGGTGTCTCCATTTCTGGCATTATACTTGAAAAGTACCCACACACACTTCTTACGCCACACATATAAGTGTGTTTGTCTGTGTATTTACTCTCTGATGTTCAAAAATCAAAGTTTGAAATCATTCCACAACTCATGAGAAAGAGCCACAGTTTTATCAAGGTGAGATCATGCATAAAGCACAATGACAAAGTCACCATTCATCAGCTGCTCAGAAATAGCTGTTTTCAAGCATTACCTGTCATTTGAGAGATAAATCACCCCTCTTTCACCGAGAATTAGGTTCTTTTGCATTACCTTATATTTACCCCAGTGTGAAGTGTCCATAGAGACACTTGACCACAAACCAGTACTGTTGTTTCTAAGTGGTTAGCACCTCTAGCCCCAGTTTCAGCTTGCATACTTCTGTTCCCACCTTGAATATGAGCTGACTGGAGATTGTCTTGGATTTGGGTGAAAAATAGGATTGAATTTCACAAAACACTATTGTAGTGTACACTCATGAATACACTTTTTTTTTCCTGATATGTGTCCATGTGCTGCCCTTGGACAGGTACAAGCCCAGGCACACTTGTTTTACTATGATGAATTTTTTTTTTTTATTTGGAAGGTAAAGATTTTTAAACATACCTTGTTTAGCCTGGTTTTCACCTGTATCTAAAATCATTGTTTTGCTTAATGCTACCCAGTGCTTCTACTCCCATATTTTTGTTCAATTCTCACCTCTTTGTTCACTTAACATCCATGTAGTAGGGGCTGTAAATAATATGTTAGAAAAATAGATCAGTATTTGCCTTGGTCCTAAATAAAACCTCTGAGCAAGAACTTTATGCTAAATTTAATGGACATTCCTTATGCAATGGAATTACAAGACAAGTCTTTTTACTTCCTGACACTACATTTTAGGAAAATAACTTTCTTTCTTCCCCAAATGGAAACTAATCGTATGGGTATATTTTGAACTGCATTAAATGTCTAACTTACGAGAAGCTGAAAGGGTAAATTTAAGCAGTACTGAAGGTTTTCCACTACAGCTTCTTTAGTGCACCTGTTCTAGTCACTCTTGGACTGTTCAAACTAATTTTGGCTTTTGCTATTTTAAGCCCTTGCAGGACATTAAAGTCTTACTTGTGGTATTTCTCTTA
Source organism: Entomyzon cyanotis (assembly GCA_024500445.1). Lineage (NCBI taxonomy): Eukaryota > Metazoa > Chordata > Aves > Passeriformes > Meliphagidae > Entomyzon > Entomyzon cyanotis. The sequence continues at coordinate 16,203,811 of JAKEPQ010001005.1, forward strand.
AAGCATTAAATGCTTATTCCATAGGTATCTACAAAACAGGTGGTAGTTCATTGCATAATAACTGTGTGCTCCACGAATGTTGTTTGATCATTTTTTAGCATATCAGGAAATCCTGCTTTGGGTATAATTATCAGGAGATGAAACACAATGCACATAGGCCAAAGAATATGAGATTTACTTCTTTGTATAAAGCACAGACTCATTATCATAAAGAGATAACACATTTTGCTATGATCTTCGTGTAAAATCAACAGCCCAGTTCTTCATGTGTCACTTGCTTCTGTCTTTGTAGATGAGACTTCTTGATTCAGACTGTAGCCCCTGGGGTTTTTAGACTAATTTATCTAATGATGTTTTGGTGAGATTGTTATTCTTAACCTGACTGACAGATGCATCAAAAGAGAAGTCCCCTCCCCCTGCAACAAGCTTAATTCCATGAGGCTGTGCACTAATGATACCGAGCTGCCATTGGAGCTGCAGTCCTGATTTTTCAATCACCAAAAATCTGTCCTGCAGCTACCAGCATGCTGTTCCATGATATATATCAGGTAATGAACAAGTTCTTGGCTCCTGTGAAGACACCATAGGTTCAAATTTTTTTTCAATCACAGTAAATCAATGTGATTTTCATGGATGTCATTTTCAAATATGCAAAGTACTAGATGGCCAAATCCCAAAGAATTTTAATGGTGTTTGGCAGAACTTCACAGTTCCTTGGAATTCCTGGTGCAGTATAACTGTAAAATCTTCAGGTGGGATTCCAGCCTTTGGAATATAAAGGAGCCATTGACCTGGTTTGAATCACATGGAAAGTCCCTATTAGAATCATAGGATTATGTAACCATAGAGTGTTTGGGGTTGGAAGGGATATTTAAAGACCGTCTACTTCCAACCCCATGCCATGGGCAGAGCTACCTCCCACTAGACCAGGTTGCTCAAAACCCCATCCAGTGATGGGGCATCCACAGCATTTCCAGTGATGGGGCATCCACAGCTTCTCTGGGCAACCTGTTCCAGTGCCTCAACACCAAAAAGAAAGATGTTGAACCCACATTTGAGTAGAAGTTAATAATGTAATCAAATCACACTTCCTGTAGAGAGTAATATTATAATTATAAAAATCCTATTATATGTCCTCTGTAATACTAGCATGTCTGTCGTGAGATTCTGGGATTTTTTTTTGCAAAAGAAGTAGTTATTAAATTGAAGGTTCCCTCCTAAGGGTGTTGACATTGACATTCCAAGACCCAAAAACTGAGAGATTCTCAGAGTACCTTTTGTTTCAAATAAAACATGTCTTACTGCTCAAAATCTTCAGTAAGTCTATCATGCATAAATCTCACAATTCCCAAATGCATTGGGTGGGGATTGTGGTAGGAAGTTGGATTTCCATCACAGTAGAAAAGCGCAGAAGTACCCAACCTAGCATAACTGCGACCATGCCAGAAAGAGAAGGAAGATACTAACTTTGAGTTATAGACAGTACTACAGCAAGGCTGCTTACAATGCTGTGGTCAGGAATGTAACCATATCTGGGTGCTGTGCTTTCCCTTTATGCCTGTTCTCTGCCCCCGAGTGTCTCGTATGCTTTAGCACATGGTGAGTCACTTCCACTTAGGAGGAAGGAACATGGTTCCACTTCTGTTCTGTCACCTGATGGTTGAAACATACCACTGGTAAGTGGGAGCTTGATACTCAAAATCACTTTGACTAAGGTGTCATTAAACCTGGTGTTCAATTTCCTTGTGAATATTTTAGACATTCTGCCATTAAGCAAAATGTGAGTGCTACTGCCAATACCATTACCCCTATGGCATCGTTTAATTGGCATTCTAATAATCTCAATCATTGTTTGAACATGAGCACCTAGTTCTCAGCATGTGAACAGACACCTCTGAGTTGGTGCACAGGGAACTTGATGGCTGTTATGGATAGAGGTGCTGATGGGGTTTAGACTCACCAGAGATTTAAGCAGGACTTGACATAACATATTTTGTGACTTACTCAAAACTCAGCAGCCCGCATCTGGCTTGCCGTCTGACCTACTGTGTAGAGGTGTGTTCTGGTAGAAAGTGTTTAACGAGACTGTTTCAGGAGAGCATGTGGTAGAATAGTGACACAAGTGCTATTCCATAGCTTCCCAGTTACACTGTTGCAGCAAATTACTAATAGCAAGTTCTTACACTTAGCATTCCAGAAATTATATAGCTGATGTTAGGATTATGTTGTCATGAAGCATAATGAACTTCTGCAAGGCATGCCTCAAGTGAAAAGGGAAAACACTGTATCATTTCTGATCAAATATATGCCTTCTTTATGCAAGCCAATGATTCTTGTGTAGCTCAGAAGAGAGTTTTCTGCACAGATTTTCTGGTGGGCTTCATGATTTGTGATTTAGGAAAGTGTTGTCTGAATGAAGAGTGTCTCTGTTTCTGCTTATAGTGACACCCTAAAATAAGAGTATACAAATCTTTGTAAAATTTTATTGTAATAAATATGTGAAGAGCAGAACAGAACTGAGAATTTTCATCTGTTGGGATATTTTTTCAAGTTGATAATTAGAAAGCATCCATTTTTTAAAGAAAATATCCAAAATTGCTAAAAAGAATTCAAAACTTTCTTCTCTGGCTTGATAGAAAGACTAAAATTGTGTAGTGATTTAAATTTTCTAACCAATTTTAGGTCTAGATAGGAATGGAAGGAGTTGTGTGATTTTTCATTTCTTTAGTACATAGGTCTGTAGGATAAGTGTCTGAGTAAATCAAAACAAGTTTAATTTTGCAGCTGTAAAATTGGTTTTAATCTATAATGGAAACAGGTATGTTAGTGCAATGGTAAGTAACTTTTTTTTCCACTTTGTTTATCAAAAAAGTGTATTTTTTTCTTAAAATGTCTTTTCTATGTCTGTTTTTAAATGGGTTGGAATTGGAGAAGGAACACGTAAGGATGAAGGGCAGCACCTTAGCTTCCCTGAAGTAGTTCACATTCTTTGTTTTGCTTTATTTTGACATTGTTATGGTGTTGATGGGTTTGTTTTCATTTGTTGATGCAGTCACACTTGTCAGGTGGCTTAATCTCAGAGTGATTAAGAACAGTGGAATAATATACTCCCACCTGAATTTATCCAGCTCATTTTCACACAGACGATATTTATCTCACCTGAGTATCAAGCGTAGTGGCTGTGTTTCAGGAGCAGGCTCTGTTACCTTCAGAGCAAGGTCAAAACCTATAGAAATTGTAAATTCAGGTCATGTTCATTGCTGTGCATTTGTGGGAGGTTGCATTAATCCTGATATCTTTATTTTATTTTCAGGGGCCTAACTCAGTCATGATCGCCCTGGTAATGCTGTTGAATATTGGTTTAGCCATTCTTTTTGTCCATTTTCTAACTTGATTGGAATTAGGAAAGGTAAGAAAGGTCTTGTTTTCATATAAAATCACCATATCCGCCCCACCTTAAATTATAAAGATTTAATTTCTTCACATACTTTTAATGTTCCCCACTTTAATTTTAGCTATGCCTGAATATGATTCAACATAGTTATTTAATATTGTAACTGTTTTGACCCTTCAGTGAAGTCATGACAACTAGTGGTGTTAGCCCACAGTTCTCTGCAGTTGTGTCATCAGCCTTTTAAATGGCACCTGTCATACTCAGACACAGGGAAGGAGGCTTGGAATTAGGATGGGACGCAAGAGAGATGAAACTTGGAAAATTCAGCCAGGGGCCCAGATCAGTTTCTCTGCTGGTGGCTCGTGGCTTTGGGGTCCTCTGAAAGCTGAAGCAAGCAGCCATGTTGGAAAACAAACAAAATAATCTGCTGAAGCAGCCCCGCCAGTGAAGCGCGTTGGCTTCTCCATCTGTTCCAGCAGAGTGTGACTAAACTGGAAATGTACGGAGCTGCACTTTTTGTTGATGGAAGTTAACAGCTGCCTTACTATTTTACCGTCTGATGTTTTTAGTGGGGAGATGGGAAAACGACTGCCAGAGGAATGTGGTCAGAGGATTCTGTTGCTGTGGAAGTGATTCCAGCGTTCACTCCTATCTCATTAGAAGAAATAGTTAGCAACATCAGTCACCAGTCTTATTCCATTACCTGCTGCTTTTAACATCTCCTGCAGTATTCTGGGAGATCAAATTTCATTTGCCTGTGCATGATTCTGTTCATTTGTTGTTTATGAAATTTGATGTATAGCCATAAGTAGTGTTTAGTCCAACCTGGAGAAAGCTACCAGTTCTGCCTAGCAGCAGAAGCAGAAAATCAAATACGTTTTCCTAGTTCAAAGATAAAATTCTTGAATTCATTTTCTTAAACCTGAAGAGTTATTTTGCATTAAGGTTCAATAAATAACATACCATTACTGCAAAACTTAAGGATACTGATATCTTCCTTAAAATGCTCAGATACTTACGCCAATACCAAGCAACATGTTTCATTAAAAAAAAAAAAAAAAGAATCTTACATTGGTATAAATGCATTCTAAGCAGGATATAGAATATCAAAATAAGCCAAGAAAGGTGAGATATAGGGTTTGCATGTTGACATTTTTTTCTTTTTTTCTTAATTCTGGTGCTGTGGTAATTGGTTATTTGAATTACTATGTTTCAACACTGAGGTATTTTGACAGCAGCTAAAATGAAGTCTTGTCCAGGTGCACATTAATGCCAGTGACAGTTAAGCTAGCTAATGCTCATAATAAATCAGAATTTTAAAATGCTAGATTTGTGTTGAATACATTCAGGTAGAGCATTTAAAAATGTTAAGTGATTGTTTATTGATTTGATGCCTTCAGTGTCTTTAAAGTCCATTTATAATTTTACCTCAGCATTAAAAAAGCCTCAAAATTTTTCATTTGGAAAATTTGTCTTAAGTAGTTTCATAGCCCTTTGTTCAAACAATGTGATCATGTTTCTTTTTATGTGCCATTATACTGTAATTATTGTACCCTGTATTAATCAAATGCATGCTTATTTATTGAAGATATGTGGTGTGATCATTTGGCAAGCAAACATTTTAATTTAAAGCTGCAAAAAGCAAAGGGCTTGTATTACGGTTTATCTCTATTAGAAAATCTTTCATACAGTGTAGTTTTTGAACCTGTTTGTAAACTTTCTAAGTTTTTGCATGGTTTAATGGGCAACATTCTTACAAAATACATTAGCTATTTTTTGATGCAGCATAGTAAACTACCGTAGGTAAGGACTGAATGTTGTGCAGCGAAGCAGCTCCGAGCAGGGCAGTAACACCATGGTGTTTTTTACAGAAGTATGTTGAAAATCCTGTGTTTTGACCAGTGTGGATAAAGAAGAAAGCAGAAAGAGTGCAAATGAAAATAAAACTTGTATATTTATTTTTAAAAAAAACAAAGTTTAAATTGTGTTTTAAATTTAGGAAAGTAATTTTTAAATAAGAACAAAATTTTAAAAGTTACTGTGTAAGCCTTGAATTAATGGATGAAATGTTCCATCCCACAGTTAAATCACCCCCTGTCTCCTTACATGGAGAGATAATTTTGTAACTGACATATTTAATTCCTATTAAATGTTTATTTAAAATACTTTATGCTCTGGAAATAATGGGTAACAAAGCTTATGAAAAATGTTTATAAATTTAAGTAAGCATGTTAGTACCATTTATAAATATGTATGATTTATAAGCTTTTTTAAAACAAAGCTCAAACAAATTGTTGGTATTTTTCTAAAACGTGCACAGTTGTATTTTACATGAAAGGCTATTTATAATTGGTTGTTATACTGTACACTACATTTTGGACAGCACAATGAAGCCTGCCAATGTACTTAAAAATGTCATTTTGTCTATTTAAAGTTTCTTGCTGTCAAAGAATGAACTCTTTATCTATGAGTTTCTCTATTTATAATTCTTGACCCAAAATGTACAATGTACAGTTTTCACAACTGTATTTGCTCTAATAAAAATAAGTTGGTTATTAATAGAGTTTCAGACTACTTTTTCCTGTTTATTAATTACTTTGTTCACTCTCTGGAAACAATTTTTCTAACTAATCAAATAAACAGGAGTGAAGCAGGAAAATGGGTGAAATTCTGTTCCCTTTGAAATAATTGTGAGTTACTGTTTTCAACAAAAGTGATTCTGGGAAACAATTAAAAATAAATATTTAAAAAAAAAGTCAAACTTCCTTTTGCGTCTTCTTTTCTCTTCCAATAAAGGATTTTGTATGTTTATAAATTCAATATCTTAAATTGTACTCCCACTACAAGATGGTTTGATCAGTTTTGTTTTAATTGGTGAGTGACTGGTCCATTAACAGCTGTTCTTGTAAGGGAATTCACTTTTTTAGGCTTCACTGTTCCTCAGGCTCTTCATAGGTTCAAAATTAACACAAAGTTTATGAGAAAATATTTACGCAGAGAAAATTTGCCATTACCGCTGTCTTAAAGCCACCACATTTGCTGAACTGTTCAGTCAGCTGAAAATTTTATTTTCAATGTTTCCAGTTCATTCTAGTAGCCAGCTGTACTGAAATCCTAACGTTTAGTTGAAGAGGAGAGCGATTTTTATTAGTAGTTCCTATTTAATGGAAATATATTTTTGGCAGTAGTCATTACTGTCTTGGTCTTTAAAATAATTCTACCAGCATGAAGCTTACCTTTAAGAATTTTTCTTTTCTGCACAATACCTGCTCCCTGAAGAAAACCTTCGGCTCTTCAAGGAGAGAAAAATGCATTCTCAAGAAAAATAAAGAGAAATAACTTTAATGCCAGAAAATTTTGAAGTCGACTTCAGTGAGATAACTCTTCTCTGGCATTTGTGATCCACATCATATATGTTCAGTAATGAAAGAAAAGTGTCCATGAAATATTTCTTGAGGCATAGGAGTGTGATAATATACTCAGGCATATAAAAATCTGAACAGCAACAAGCAAAAGATTTGCATGGAAATATAAGAAAAAGGTGCTCATAATTTTCAACTCATTTGCCATCTAAGATGTTTTTAGCAGTGGTTTGTCTTACAAGTGGTGTTACATGGCAGTGCATCTGCTATGCCTAAAGGAAAAAAAAACTTGGACAGACAGTGCAACTTGATGCTTCAAGATTTGCTCCAGCATGAAAAATTTTACCCCACTTCAAGCAAGGAAAGCTTTTCTCAGGCAAAGTAGTTTCTCCTGGCACAGTTGTGTATTTGCCCACAGGGACCAGTAAGCACAGAGCTCTCTCACCCTTGAATTTGGGGGCTGGTTTCTTGGACAGCTCCATTTATCCAGTTAAACCAGATGTAGTGTACACAGAAAGACAACAAGTGAGCTACGGTGAGGCGCCATAGGCTGAAGGAAAAAAGAATCATCTGTCATAGCTTTTCATGCCTTTCTTTACTTAGTATATGTATGTATTTTTACATATATATATATGCATATATATGTATATAAAAGTATATATATTCGTTTGCGTTTCCATCAGAAAAGCTGTAAGGAATGTAAAGAGTGAGGGATTGTTGGCATTTGCTTTCCAAAAGGAGTGGTTCACTTTGAAAGTAGAAGTTTTGTGACATGTGGCTACAACTTGCCTTTCAGATACAGGCGTATGTTAAAAAAATCATCAAATCTAGTGCTGAGTTTAGAAGTAAACACCTCTTTATGAGAGTTAAATTAAAAACCTTGAAATAGTTAATTGCATAACTTCTAATGATGTTCTGTGATTACATATTTATTAAATGCTCTGTTAAAATACACAGTATGAAAAGATTCTGACAATAATGTAGATGCAGCAATAAAAGCCTGGAGAAATTCAGCCCATACTGAGCCTCAGTAACATTCTTAGTTGTTATTAATAAAACATGGTTATGAATTGCATCTAAATGGTTTTACTCATAGCTCATTTGAATCGTTTAGTCAGGGGAGACAGTTCTACAGATCAATCTCCTATGGAAATGTAATTCAGTAAACAAAGCAAATTAAGAGAAGGGAGATTAAATAAGCCTTTCAGATGAAGTAGTCTTCTCATTCTCTCATTTAATATTCACAGAAACAGCAAAAAATAGAAATTACGTTAAGTCTGAGCAAGAAGCTCTGTATGCCAACATGCTGTAGCATAGCCATCTACAGTATCCGTCTCTGGTTTTTTTCTACTGGACACAGAAACTGCAAACTAAGAGACATTGCATCTTGTACCATTGTAGGAGGTAAATATAATTTCCATACACAATATCTTTAAGAAAAACAGTCTATAATGTCAATGACTATAAACCAGAAGGAAAAAAGCCACTTCATCTGTCTGAACAGTTATGCTGTGACCATGACTGTAACAGCAGAACAAAACCCTCAGCCCCCTAAAACCAATAGCAAAAATAAAGCTGGTAGCAGAATTTGATAACAATCTCTCATATTTCTTTCTTTTATTTGCTGCAAAGAAGGGATGGGGGGGAGAACAGGAAACAGACAACTTTTTTTAACCTGATAATCTAAATTTCATCGTGTCAGTATGTGCTTGCTTCAGCTAGCTTTTCACAGTCCATTGGGGCTGGTTATATTGGAGATTTTAGGTGTAAACTGGCAGTATATTGAATGTCATTTCACCAAGAAGGTTTTGAATTTTTCTCAGTAATGAAAAAAGAAAAAAAAACAGGATTTCCCTTACCACCAGGGAAATGGTTTTGGTTGTACTTTTGCTTTGCCATCACTATTTTTCTAATTATCTTCTGTCCTTCACTGCCCACCCACCTCCCAGTTCTGACAAATTCAACTTAATCAGTTTTGCCCGGCATGTGGACATTGCTCTGGGCCTTTAGACACTCACTCCAGGAACTTGCATTTTCTGTGGGGCTCTTGTTCAGTGTTTTTATCTCTCTCTGTGGCTGTGGAGCCCATCTCTCCTGCAGTTAGTCCCACAGCAAACTGCACGTCATCTCACAGTTTTCATTGGGTCCATTCTCTGCATACTATCAATGCTGGTTTATGCAACTGTATTATAATTTCAAATCTGCTCTCATTGTCTCCAGTGTCAGGACAGTGATTTAAATACAGTGTGTGGGAACTGAAAAGAAAAGAAAAATACTGAAAGTGATGCCATGCACAGAGATTTCTGATGATTCTTTGGAATTTGTAGAAACCAAGGTAATGGTGACATTATTGAGAAAAACATCTGGCATCACCTGGGTTAGGAACTCCACTCGAAATGTCCACATTAAGATTGTGAAAAAAATTGGCCATGCAGCTGAAGCTGGTTCTCAAATCAGAAAACCAAGGAGTCTTGTTGAGCATTGTGATTTACTGGGACTGCAGTGTGATGATTTCTGGAGCTGATATAGATACATGTGGATTGTTGGACAGAACAAAATACATGCTGTGTTGGAAATCTGGGGTTGCTCTCCTGCCTGAGCTTTCATGTGTCTTCCTTCATGTCGTATACTGATTAATCAGGCAGCTCAGTGGAAGTTGGGGCACATGCATTTAGACAAGGACTAGATTTCCTAAGTGCCTTCAATGCTAATAAAGTAAAGAGCAATAAATGATAGAGAGGTGAATGATAGGCTTTAAGCCATGGGGTTCGAACTCTGTTCTTTTTCTATGTTGGTTTCACCAAACTGGAGAAAAAACTATAGTTTTTTCTAAACAACAGTATAGTCTAAGAGTAGAATTTCAGGTGTTGGCTTTCACAGTAATGGGTATGTTAATCCACGACAGTAGCTGAATTCCTTTGAGATCAATACATTAATTTGAGAGAGAGATGTGTCTTTCTCAGCTTTACAGACTAGTTCACTGAATAGCACCTTGACAGAGATACTGTATTAGACCACAAAAGACAGCTCTTGACCAAAAGTTTTGAGAATGGCTGCCTTTATTTACATTTCTTCATCTATACTTAATGATCTAAATTTAAACATTTCCCAGCTTCTGGACACCCTATGGCTACTATTCAGAGACATTTTGGAGGAGGAGAAGGAGGGAGGTCAGATATTACACTGAAAACTGCAATCTATGAAAGTGTTACATCTGGCCTACAAATATGCCAAAGGTTGAAAACATTTAGATCTGAGTTTTGAATCAGCTGTTGGAGCTACCGGCTCTGATTTGGGGATTTCAGTCGGAATCCAAATCTGGATCTGATTCCAAAGGCATACAAATGAAATACCTGAACCAGGAATGCTGTTAAGGAAGGGGTTGTGGGGAGAGGGAGTTACTTAAAGTCAGGCTGCTCTAACTCTGAGTTAATTAAACCGTTACATTCTGTACTTCTGGAACAGTGTCATTAACTTTATTTAACATTGCAATTTTACTATATTCAGGACATGTTCCACAGAATACCTCAGAAAGTATCATCATTCAAGGTAATGGTGCTTAATTACTTCTCCAATTTTAGCTGCAAAGTACTTTCGTCGTGTAATACCACCAAGTCTTCAAAAATATTGTAAACTGCCTTCCATTTAATTACGACAGCTCAATTCTAGATTTTGTTTAGGCCACTGATGAGAAAGGATGGAATCGGCTACCATGGAAACAGTGAAGACAAGAGCACCAGCAGCGTTTCTCAGGGGCTAGGACTAAAAAAGACATTCTGCAAAGAGAAGGTAATTGAAAGACATTTACATCACAGCGGATGGCTGCCGTGCATTCCTGCCATACCAAGACAACACATTCCTGGCATAGGCTGCAACAAGCCTCCACATGCACCAGTGATACACAGCAGAACAGGCATTGTCAGAAAGATTGGAAATTAAGCTTTAGGAACAAGGAGGTACAGACATGTTGAAATCTAAAACAGAAGAAAGAGGAAAGCATGGGGGAAAGGAAGAAAGGGGAAAGCAGAAGCCATGAGGAACCTGTATGTGCTAAAAGAGAGGAGATTTTTTATAGGGAAAAAATACTAAGAACATGGACAATACTGGACACAGAGGAAAGTGGCATTTGTTAGATAGGAATATGAATGGGATAGAAGACTGAGAAGTAACCATCCTCAGTGCTCAAACAGCTGCTGTAGAAAGCTGCTTTCCAAGCCCACGGGGATTAAGAAAAAAACAGATGGACTTAAATTGCATGAAAATTGAGATCCAAGTTAGGCATAAAGAAAAATCCTTTAATTTTAAGAATAATATCTTTGGATTAGATTACCACAGAAATGAGAGGATTTAGTATGTTTACTCTGAACAAGATTACAGATTGAAAGATTGCTGAATGTCCCTTAATAGCCTATTTTCTGTGATTCTATGATAATTGTTATGGAATGTGATCATCAGACAGAGGTGTGATGGGAAGGAACCAGGGGACAAGGGAATGAGTTCTTCTTTACTTATAAAAGAAATGGGGGTGTTCTGCAGGAATAAAGTAGGATGTTTGGACAAGACAGATAATAGGAACAAGAAAACATGAGCCATAGAGAATGAAGAAGGGTGTCGGGGTTGACAGAAGGCCACAAGAGCGAGGGGAATAAATGGGAATAAATGGGAAAAACCCACAAATGTAGGGTTGCAATGCAGGAAGGAGTACAGGCAGAAAGTGGGCTGGGAAGTCTTAGGCAGAATACCACACTGCAAGAACACCACACTGAAACACAACAAAAATGGCTTAGGAGTCAAAAGACGCAAAAAGCAACACGAAGGAAGCATCAGGTGTCCATCTCCGTCATTTTCTCAGCTGAAGATACTCAATGGACTTTGATACAATTTTTAAATTGTGAGATAATTGAAGCTATCAGGAGGCCTCCTTTTATTAAATGATCAGGGAAACATCTGTATCCAAAACCTGCAAAAAGCAACAGCTTGCTGTTACAGCAGGCTGGCTTGAGTTCCACTGAAAAGAGTCAATAATGCAGACATGGCAGCAGTACATTTCATTAACTCCTCATGTAAAATTTCTCCAAGAAAAATATACAACAGGAGTTTCCTGCTGTATAAAGATGTGATAAACCAAATAAACAAAAAATTTAACCACTACATAATCATAGAAGCTCCCCATTTTAAAATAATGCAAATTTGCAGGTTTATGTCCCTGAGCATCTCTTCAGACTACAGAAATGTTGTTGGTATTTACACTGATTCTCTGCTGTAACAAATGTTTCATGTGCTCTATAGACTGTGGTGTTGTGAGTCACACAAGAAATTACGTAACATTTGGAAATACATTCAGTCATCTGCTTGCTACAGAAATATTGCTAACAGATTCTTCACTCTCTTTTATCTCTACAGTCTTTATCACCCGTGTTAAATGTTATTTTCATGCAACTTCCTCAAGGGGAGATGACTCAGAGAGAGAGTAAACTATAATGCTCCATTGACACCAATGGCCATATGTGCTGGTAATCAAGTGCTGCTGTCCCCTCCTCCTTGACAAAGCTGTCCATTGCATTGGGGTTTAATTGCATCCAGAGTGCTATTCCATGCTACATGCAAGTGCAAATGTCACCGAGAATAGGCTGGGAACATAACCAGTGAAAGGCACGATCAGTAATGCAGCCCTCCTTCCAAACAACAGTTCTCCAAAGCATTAGCATTCCCTCCTGGCCACACACCTTTTATCCTGACTCCTGGCTGACCAGCTGAGAGGAAAGATGGGCTTTTCCCTAAAGGTGGACAAATGCAGGATCAAAGACAGCTTTTAGCTACGGACCCTTTCCAGTAAGCCAGACTTCACTTGATCTTCTCTGATTTACCTGAGTTTAATTAGTTTATGCCACATCCTCGAAAGGCTGTGTGGGCACCTGCACACCTTTGAGGATTTAGGGCTTCATCATTCTTTCATTTCTTTAATGGAAGGTGGGGTCAGGTGGCGGGGGGTTGCAGTTTGTTGGGATTTTTGCACACACACAAGTGCATGCACTTCTTGTTGTCCAGTGTCCATCCTTCTCAGGCAACAAGAATCAGCAGTTTTACTGTTTTCTGCCAGTAATTGGTCATTTCTCCCAGTCAAGCAGCCTGAAGGAAGCAGAGACATTTCAGAGACTCAACATGGACGTGTGAACTTCATCCTTTACCCAGGAGACTGAGCACTTCTATAGCCCATTGCTGCCAGATGGGCAGCAAAAACACTGCATGCATAGAGCATATAGCCAGCTGTAAAGTCTGTCATTAATGCCTCTAGCCACTTTTACAAATTTCTTTTTCAACTATTTAAACATCAGGGTGGGTTTTTTGGTTGCATAAATTGCAACTCTTTAGTGATTGGCATAAAAAACGTCAGTCACTGGTTTGGCTGCCAGAAATAGGGACTGCTAAGTGTTCAGATAGGTGAGATGTCATCTCATGAAGAGAAAAAGCAGAAGAAAAAATATTTTCAATTCACCTTATGACTAGTAACTAATTGGCTGACATTTCAAAACCCTGTGTTCACACATCTCACATTCTTCACACTACATGAGAGAGATTGAAAACACTGAAGAAAATGTATTTTCAGGCATAGGGAGAAGCATCATTTGAATTTATTTTGGATGGAAATGAAAAGTGCTTTTTTGGTTATATTTATGAGTCAGAGAACCTCAAAGCCCATTTGTGTGCAGTGATATTAGGTACACAGAGGCCAAGCCTGTGTCTCAAAGGCCGGCGAGACGAGCTGCACACAAACACCCTGCTGAGGACACCCTCTGTGTGGGCACAAGGCTCCTTTCAGCTCACTCTTTGGACAGCATTCCAGCTGCCAGCCAGCTGCAGGTACAAGCTTTAGGACAGAGGAATGGTGATGTGACCTAGGGCTGGAAAGCTGGAGGTGGTGGAGCACCCTGGGCTCAGCCAGAGGCATCCTGACACCTCCATTTGCCCCACCAGCGCTGGGGCTGGAGCACTGCGTGTATCCTGGAGAGGGCACTGGTGAATGGTGGTGCCTGCAGGAGAGCTGCACACATGCCTGGCTCCCACAGCCCCCCAAAGCTCGGTGCCTGCAGCGTGCCATTAATGCTTTGAATGTCACAGCAAGAACCAGTTGTTGCATCAGGGCACCTACAGGGTATTTTGGGTATTCCAAATATGCCTCTGTCAAAGCCCTGTTGAAATGCTGCGAGAATACTGATAGCAGAGTAAAATAAATTGGAAGGAGAGCAGAAAAAGTTGCCACTTACAAGACAAAAACAGAAACAAGAGGCGCTTCCGTCCTTACAGTTCATGCACGTGACATGGGAATAAGGCTGGTGGCCAAAACTGCCCCATTGTGCCTATCGAGTGTCCCTGCGTTGGGAGGGAATGTCCTGAGGAGCTGGCTGGCCACTGACATTTGGAAAATGAATGAATTGTGCTTGCCAGGTGCTTGAGAACAGCATTTGGCATGAAATAGCTGGCATGGCATGAGTTTGCAGGCAGTGTTTTATTTCCTGTTCTGCTAGACCTTCCCATTGTATCAGGGGACTAAACAGGAACCCATTTCAGAGTGAATCAAATGTTCCAGGGCGTTAGTTACAGATATATTTGCAGTATATTAATTTTATTGACATTTAACTAGGGTAGGATTGCATATGGGATATTGTCCGAAATAATAACAGCAGTGGAGACCTGACATGGATCTGGAAAGCATGCTGTGGAGACACCAGGAAAATCTGGGAAAAAGCAAGGTAAGAAAATGTGAAAATAACTCTGTTATTTCCAGGATTTATGAAAAGATGAACAAATTTGGCAGACCTTAGCTACCACTTCGTTTATAGCCCTGCTTTAAACTAGGAACAGGGGGAACCCTGCTCTCTGCCACCCTTAATTTTTCCTTTTTGTGTTTTGGGGTTTTTTTTTAAATGCCATTCCAATGCACTTTAATATTCACCGTAGCAGGAAGTAATTGAAGTCAAGCACAGGAGAAGATCTGATAGAGCATTCTGTCACACATTGCTGCAGAACAGCCTTTAAATCCATAGTGATCTGTGTGTCTCAAGGAAGACACTTTGTTCCTGCAAGTTACAGGTGCTTCTCACGGCACATCTACAGCAGAGAGACCATTTTAACCTACCTTTGCTGCATTACTCAAGTCACATAATGTAGAAAGTTAATATACTAATTCAGTGGTAATGGTCATTAACACATTTGTTCTATTAGCTCTATAAAGTTCAGCAGCAATAAACAAGGTTACTGTATAGCTGGAGAGGAGCTCTTACAAGCTGATTTGCTTTCATACAAGAAAAATTACTTGATCTTGAAAGAGTCTTGAGTGGTGACTTTGAATGAATGATGGAAATAGAAAAACCAGGCCAGAAATATGAGCTACCTATGTCCTCCTGACATGTTGAGTTTTGCCTGTCTCACCTGAGTTTTTCCATATTCTTCGGAGATTCCCACAATTTGGCCCTTTGGTCTTTGAAACAAAGGTGATTCAGCAATGCAAGTTGTGACATTTTATTAATGAATATGCGAGATTTTCCACTCTACACTGATTTTCCTTTTTAATATTGATAAGCAAATTTCAGTCAGGACATGGGTGCAAAACGTGCTGCACTGTCACAGCTCCAAGGAGAGGCAGCAGAAGGGTTTGACAGCAAATATGCACACCATTCAGCCCAAGAGACTTCAAAGGTCTAAATTGTTGTCCTGCTTTCAAAGTAGGGATTGAAAATTTACAAATGGTAATCTTAACCTTAGCCTTTCCTTCTTCTCCCTCTGACTCACCATTAAATCTCTGATATTTACTGAAATGTACAGTTTGTTTAAGGACAGAGAGATGTTGCAGGTTGTTTCTCCTTGACTTCACAGACACAATTCTTGTCAGGATTTTATAACTTCAAAATTAATACCACCCACTTGAAAAGTTCAGGCAGACCAACACATTAGGTGATTTACCTTCTCCCACTGACATATTTACTGTTTTCACCATGAAGAATAGGAAATTTAAGCTTTTATACCATGTGAACAAAATCAGAGTATCACGAGGGCATAAATAATTCCTTGGAATCTAATAAAAAGATAGGTGATCATTTATTAAAATAATTTAATTGCATTAAGGATGTCAATAACATCTGCTTAATTATAGAGTTACTGCTACGGGGGAATAAATAAACATTCATCCAAATGCAGGAACACTGTCTTTTCAGGAGGAAGGGACATATGCAAGACAATATTCAGCTTCTTCTCAATCAAGATGAAACAATGAAATAAAGTTCTTCTATCTTAATTTAATTTTTTGTTACCACCTTTGTAAAATAAATCCTAAATAGATCTGCTTCTAAACACTCTGTGAAATTCAAGTAAAGCTTTGCAGAATCCAAGACTCTGGGCATATCACAGAATTTTTGGGGTTGGAAGTGATCTCTAGAGGTCATCTAATCCAACCCCCTGCCAAGGCAGGGTTACCAAGAACAGGTGACACAGAAATGTGTCCAGGTCACTTTTGAATGTCTCCAGAGAGGGAGAATCCACAGCTTCCCTGGGCAGCCTGTTCCAGTGCTCTGCCATGCTCAATATAATGTTGAGCTTCCTCATGCTGAGGTGGAGCTTCTTGTGTTTTAGTTTATGGCTACTGCTCCTCGTCCTGTTACTGGGCAGCGCTGAAAACACTCTGACACCATCCTGTTGGCATCTGCCTTAGAGGTAATTATATGTATTGATGAGATCCCCTCTCAGTCTTCTCCAGACTAAACAAGCCGAGCTCCCGCAGTGTCTCCTCATAAGAGAGATGCTCCAGCCCCCTCATCATCATTTTGGCCTCTGTTGAATCCTCTCCAGTAGCTCCTTGTCTTTCTTGTACTGAAGAGCCCACATGCTGTGGGAAACATTGGGATGTTCATCTTTGATGTGGAAACTGAGGCCTTTCTGCTAACAAATTTGAGAAAGCATTTGCAAAGGGATCTGCAACTTCCCTGAAAGGAGAGAAGTTTGAGCTTTCACGTGACCTGTGCCAGACCTGCAGTAGTTGGTAGTCAAGGAGCAATACTGCTGCAGCACCTCAAAGCGCTGGAGTTTGTGCAGCATATCCCACACTTGGGAGCAATCTCTGCTTGCAGCTTCCATCCTTGGCACTTAAAACCACTTTGTGAGCCCTGCCACCTGCCCTGAAGCTGAGCCAAGAGGCTCCTGCTTGCAGCACTCAGAGCACAGCAACAGAACAAGCCCATCCAAGCAATGGAACCAGATGGTTTCATAACCTCCGTGGGGGCAAAGGGGCACAATGGGCAGCTTTGGCCAGCAGTGTCAGGGGCCAGCAAAGATCAACAGCTGTGACAGCAACCAAACCTGCATAAACCCTGCCCAGAAGGTCTCACACCACAGCTACTCTGCCTCCACCCTCCAAGGGTTTGTCCATGCCATTCATGGCAGTCAAGGGGGAGAATCCATCACACAACTGTGCTTCAGCCTTTAAATGGGAGACTTCATGCTGAGACTCCCTCCAGCTGAGACAAGCTAAAGCTATCAAATCCAAACTTCAGACCCTTCACTTTAGTCCCTCATAGGAGGTCCTGACCAGTGCTTCTGCCAGCATGTCCAGAGGACACTGGGCAGGTCTGCTCCATGGTTACATTTACAGATAGCTGTGTTCTTCCATGGTCATGTTGCTGAGACATTCCAGTCTATTTCATGTAGCCAGTGCTCATCTATTTTCCATCGTATTTTGAAACTGCCTGGCATCAGAATTCTTACTATTTATAGTTTTATGTGCAACTTAATATTTACTTCAACCTCCAATAGGGGTGCTTATTGTAAATGTCAGTGGATTACTTACTATGGCAAATTAATTAGTTATGTAATTATTCTCTTTTTAGGGAGGAAAGACTGTTAATACTTGTTGGATTACTTGAGCATTATGAGCCCTTTGAAGTTCTTCAGCATTTTTGAATATTTTGTTCAGGACATGCAACTTTAAGGCAGCAGTGAAATAATATCCCAGAGCTCAGGCATAAAGAGAATTATTTTGTTTAACTCAGGTATTAGGAGTACTTGTCTCAACTGAACATTTCAGTTGTGCTAAATTACACTGAAATTCCAGTTGAAGTATATAATATGGGAACATTTAATGAATTTATTGATTAATGTTATTATGGTGACTATCTTCTGTGTTAATAATGATAGGTCTGAAATAAAGTACCACCAGCTGTTACCAGCCAGCTAAACAGCAGTAATTCTTTCCTCTTGTTCCCTAAAATAAATTTTAAAAAGACAAGGATGAATACTAAAAGATAGAAATCCACATTGGTTTGTACTAACTCCCTTTGATGTTTTTGGAGTACAGTTACTTTCATTTATTTGAACAGCACAAATGCATATGCAACTAAGGCTTGCTAGAAAATGCACAACTTATAAAAGGGTGCAGTTCCCTTGAAATATGACAGGCTACATGCTCACAGACAGCACCACAATTTAAAAATAGTACTAAACTCTAGCAACAAAACCTGGGTGCTTGCTAAACTGGCACACATACAATGGATTTTCAGGTACAGGGTGCTGGAGTTTTATATTTGACAACGAGGAGACATCGCTGACAATTTCGTTGCTATTTGAGGCTCTGCTAAACAGCCATATGTGCAGAGCAGTAGAAGAGGTAAGTTCTCTGGGATGGGACAAGGTGGGACTGACTTCTTACTTTCATTTTGACAGTGTGTATTTCACTTGTAGAGCTCACAAATAAATTATGTGTTTTTCTTTATTTTCAACACTTAGCATCTCTTTGGAGATGCAGGTTGTTTCTTTCCAGTGTAATTTTACTTTTTCCCTTTCCGGCTGAGAAACCAAGGACTCATATTTCTGTCACCAGACTGCCAGTCCACCCTACTTGCAAAAACGCCTCAAGTTCAAGGAGGATGGGAAGCTGTCAGGAAACAGCCCAAAACCTCTTCTACTGCAAAGCGAGGCTGAGCTTCAGAAAACATCTGCAGGAGCTGTCCCCAGTGGGGATGGCTGGGGCAGACCTAAGGCCCAGCCCAGAAGAGCACACAAGCAGGAAGTCAGGGAAACAGATGGAGCTGTGAGACAGGGAGAGGGGAGGGTGTAAATCTGGTGAGCTGAGCAAACGGGCACCATTGTTTCCAAACCCAAGAAGCTCTTCTGCTGGAAATATTACAGATTGAAATTAGCATCCAAGCTCTTTTGTGTCCTGACATCACTGCACTCAGGGGTCCCATTGAGGGATCTGGAAGCACAGCTTCCATTCTTAGAAACAATAGAGTCAGGAGGATATTTTTGCCATTCGATTTATCTGTCTGAAAAAGAAAAATATACTTAGTGTATACAAAACACCCTATAGGAGCTCCCAGCTGGGGCCAGAGGTGTATTCCTGGCAGATGTCCTGCCTGCAGGTCCCAGGGTTCCCCGTGAGGGTGCTGTGCAGTGAACATCCAACCCAGAAACAGACTCTGGTCCCATTTGAGGACTTGTTGGATTTGAATTCAATCCCTCTGCAGACACAGAAGGAACATGAAGAGTATCTTGCAGCTGAGACCCTACAGGAAGACAGAATACCCATACCAGAGCTGTAAGTTCACTGCTTGCAAATTCTGACTGTTGGTTCTGCTCATTCAGAGTCATCGTCGCATGGAGTTACATCAGCATCAACAGATATAGTAGGAAGGAAAAAATAATTGGTACTATCTGGTTGCATTCTGGTTTGCATATATTCAACAAAATAGGTATCTAGTATTGGGAATAATTAGTGAATTCAAATCACTATTTAAATTATCATTACTTCATTAATACTCCTGGTTAACTTCAAGGCATCCTGAGGGTCAGTCACAGTGTAGCACTGTTCAGGAAAACGAACAAACCACAGGCAGCCCTGTTAAGCCAATTTTTCATCTCAAGGCTATTAAGGACTTCAGAGAGGTGGCATCCCCATTACTGAGATGAGAAATTGGATCATCAGCTGATCTGGATGATGTGATTGGACATGGCCTCTTCTTCTCAAAGCAAGTCTGCATTTAGCTGTGAAAAGCGAATCCTAAGAGATCTGCAGATTAACAATAAAAGCTTTAGAGTCTATAACAGCACTGTAAGTACTTGGACTAAGTTTATCATGCAAAAAAAAAGTGCCCAATTTATCATTCTAAGACCAAATTATATATTCTACATTCTGGATTTTTAAATATACCTGAATAGGTTTGAGTAGTCCTGCCAACAACTACATAAGTGTTAAAGTACAGGCGCTTTTCTGGTGTCTCTGAGTTACATGGTTCTGACACAATTTAAAATGAGATATGCATAAACCATGTCACATGTGTTCAGCAGGAAGGAAGCACGTAACTCAGCTCATGCTGCTAGCAGAAGAGAAATAGGATATTAGCCCATTTTAAATATAATATTTGGCAAATTGCTTGCCATGAAAGCAAAAATTGTGAATAACAACTTTGCAACAGCTACATAAATTTTCAGTCCCTTCAAGACTCAAAAAATCTTTCCTCTTGATTGTACTGACAGTAATTGACATACTAAGACCAGAGGAATGTAAAAACCCTCATAATTTTCACCATTTCATCAAACATTTACATTTAAGTTACTTTCTATTTGATCTCCTCCTAAATGAGTGTCAGCTAATCAATATGAACATAATTTTAAAAGTTCTTCAGTATCATCTCAAAAACTACAATCTCTCTACACCTTTATTATTTGAGAAGCCATATGTGTTGGCCTGAAGTAAACAAAATGAATAAAAGAGAAAACTTTAATTCTAGCCATAGAAATGACTGGGTCCTAGGTGAACTCCCCCTGATTATGTGGTTCACCCATGGCAGATGGTATTGTCACAAAGAATTATGAGTTTTGTAGTTTGAACTCTCCTGCAAATCACTCTAGGATGGAACATAATTAGACTTCCAGCCAGCACGAGTGCCTTTACCTTCAGCTCCCACTTACAAACATGAAGATTAATGCCAGCAACCCAGGACAGGTTCATCTGAGAGCCAGTGTCTCTAAGCTCATCAAACTGATGCCATCAGGGTGACTCACAGAAAATCAGTTTGCAAAGGATCTCTTGGGCTAAGCTCAGGAGGTTCATGTCCACTTCTCGCAGCTACAACTACACTGCACCAGCAGCACCTACACTGCTTCCAGGGTGTCTGCTCAGCCTGGTCCCAAACCTCCCCAGGGACACAAATTCCCTTACTGCACTAGGCAGGCTGTGCTGAAAGTCTACATGGAAAAAAAAAATTGTAATGTCTAAACTCATTATTGTTCACACATTTCAGATGAGATTGCTTTAAATTCACTGGAATGAGCACACAAGCAAAGTAAGTTTCAGAACATTCATGACCAGTCCAGGATGAAGGATGTTTTAAATACATCCTCTTAAGCAGGCCTGTGCTTCAGATGGGTTAAAAAATCCCTGTCTTATGATGATCCTTTTCAGCAGGTCCAGTGAGCAGGAGGTTCTCATTGGTGAGAAGAGGTCACTTGTACTATCTCTTCTGTACCTTGTGACAGAGTCCCTGATAAAGAAATTTGGCAAACTGCTGATCAGGATTTATTCTGGGCTTGTGACTTGAGAATTTTACTTTTGAGTAAAATTTACTTTTGAGAATGTTAAACTTCTGAACATTTTCTTTCTATATTCCTCCAATATAATGCAAATATCAAGCTACTTAATAAAATCTTTCAGATCTGCATGTCTTACTTTGAATGGAAGTACTGCTTGGGAAGAAAGGGGAGCAGATGCTGAAGATAAAAAATCTCAATCACTCCAAACTGAAGTCTGGCAGTTGTCATCAATATAGATCTCATGACGCTGCTCCCAAAAGTGGAGAACACACGTTAGCCAAAATTTTTCTGTACGTAACAGTAGTGTTATTCTTGCAGCAGTTTTGATTTAATGTGATATTTGGTACTTTCTGACAAAGATCGTTACGTAGGATGCTGTGAGCTTTCAATCTGTTGATGCATTACTTTCTGCAAGTGGGTGTATTTAAGTGGTAAGTGTAAGGGATAGGCAAACAGAGGCAGAAATCTGAATAAATCCATCTCATAACTGGGCAGTCCTGCATGCCCAGTGGGAAGTCTTTTTGTACCCTGAATCATGCTCTTCCCACAAAATGTGGCACATTGCTACCACTGTGGTTTAACCCCAGCCAACAACTAAGCCTCACACTGCTACTTGTTCACACCCCCACCAGTGGGATCAGGGAGAGGATCAGAAGAGTAAAAGTAGAAAAAATCTTGTGGGTTGAGATAAAGCCAGTCTAATAGGTAAAGCAAAATCCTTGCACACAAGCAAAGCAAAACAAGGAATTAATTTACATCTCCCACAGGCAGGCAGGTGTTCAACCACCTCCAGGAAGGCAGAGCTCCATCACACATAATGGTGACTTGGTAAGACAAATACAATCACTCCCAGTATCTCCCTTCCTTTCCTTCTCCCCCCATCTCCATATGCTGAGCACAATGCCATATGGTCTGGAATATCCCTTTGGTCAGTTGGGGTCAGCAGTTCTGGCTGTGCCCCCTGCCAGCTCCTTGTGCCCCTCAGTCTCCTCGCTGATGGGATGGGCTGAGGAGCAGAAAAGGCCTTGGCTCTGGGCAAGCCCTGCTCAGCAGTAACAAAAACATCCCTGCCTTATCAGCACTGCTTCCAGCACAAACCCCAAACACAGCCCCGTACCAGCTACTGTGAAGAAAATTAACCCTACCTCAGACAAAACCAGCTGAATCTCTTTATAACTGTCCTGGAATAACGTGTGCAGTCCTTGTTCAACAGCACACTTGTGGGCACAAGCAGTTAATCACTAAACATCCACAAGGAATCAAAATCCTGGTATTGCCAGGCTTTGAAAGTTGTGTTGCTGAGCCAAATTAACAGTCTGAGTTGGGCAGCACACAAACACACTCCACTTTAGAGCACTGTGATCAGACCTGCAGGTCACTTCAGTGTTCAGGGATGTTGTCTCATGTGGGGGGGTGGCAGGATCATATAATGGGATTTTCTTAACTCTCTTGAAATAACCCAAAGGTAAAACCCACCAAACAAAAAGGAATAGAGAATGAATGTTGTTCAGGAAAGTAAATCAATATCAGATTGGTTTCCTAGTGCACACTGCCAACTTCCTTCAGAAGTCTACATTACTGGCTTTCTGGAAGCTAACAAGAACAATTCAACAGGAATGGGAGCTTTTTATCAAAATAATTCCAAAGGCACAATCTCCCAAAGATAGCACAATGTGCTCATCTTTAAATCCCAAAAACTAGAGAAGGGGGGACCAGCTTTATTTTAGGCTTGGGGGAAGGTACGAGGAATTAGGGGGAAAAGCAGTACCTAACATCTCAAGGTCTGGTCAGCTGTCTGCAACACCACAGCACAAGCCGTTGAGGCCAAGTGAGGTGTCAGTTGTCCTTCCACAGACACAATGCAGCAGATAGAGGATTGTCATCAGGCATCTCATTCTAAAAATTCAAAACACCTTTTTCTGGACGCAGTGAAACATTCTCTGGATGCATCTCTAGCACTACTTTGTACTTAAATGCACTTAATCTCTCCATCCAGAAATGTCCATCTGCAGTGAAATATGGCTTTCTCCTAACTTCAGAGGTTGAAAAAACCACAGCATTTAGAATCACAGAATCACAGAATCACAAAATATGCTGAGATGGAAGGGACCCATCAGGATCAAGTCCAGTGTTTGGCCCTGCACAGGATATCTCAAGAATTACACCATGTGCCTGAGAGCATTGTCCAAACACTTCTTGAACTCATACAGGCTCTGGTGTGTGTGGTGCTGACCACTTCCCTGGGGAGCTGTTCCAGTGCCCAAAAACCCTCTGGGTGAAGAACCTTTTCCTGATATCTAGCCCAGTCTTCCCCTGGCTTAGCTTCATGCCCTTTCCTCAAGCTCAGTCACTGGTCACGAGAGTGAAGAGATTGATACTTGAGTACACAAATCCTCATCTTTATTGTAGGAACATTTTTCTGAAGTTAAATATGAACTTTTTGGAGAAGTTTTTAGGAGAACAGCTAAGGAGCATGTTGGAGCCATAGCCACTCCTGGAGCAATCAGCACCTTGTCATTGGGAGCTACCTGAGCCTTGCCTGGAGAAGTCCAGCTGTCAAACCCCCCATCAGCCTCTCAGGCTTTGGACTCCTGCCTTCTTTTTACATTACCTCTATGTCAACCATCCAGCTGTCAGCTCTCATTTTCCTATTGCAAGTCTAGGGGTATTTCATATTCACAGCTACTTCATTCATATCTGGTAGGGCCAGACTGTGAGACTTAACTCCTGAAGCCACTCAATTGCATTTAATTTTTTTAAAAAATTAAAAATTTAAAAAAAAAAAAAGAAGTGTTGGTCTCTTGTGGTTACAAAGACAGAAAGTATGGTATTTTCAAGCTCAAAATCCAGAAAGGAAAAAGAAATCCAGGACTGTAGTCTATTTCAAAATACCATCATTTAGAAGTTCTGATTCATGCACTTTGAATGTCTGGGGCTGGCTAATGTAAATACAGACTTTTAGCTCACAAGCTGCACATCTAAAAGGAAACCAGTTTAATCAGCTTAAGGAACACTTCATATGTTTCTTTAAAAAATGTGGAAACAGTGTCTCAGTTCATATTTTGCTGTCAGACCAACTCTGACATAAACAACAAGGAGGATACCCTGAATCCAGCTTTCACTTTTTTATGCATTGTGCTCATGTGTCATAACTTCTTACCAATAATTAAAATGCCAAATACTGTCATTATTTCTAAATCCCACTGTCTTATTGATTTGGAGGCTGAAGTAGAACTCACACAAATGTCAGTAAGACCAGCAAAAACCAAAATGGTTTTACGACTGCGCTCAAGTGCTTAAATTCCCCCTTTTTCTTTTTTTTTTTTTTTTTAAGTGGGCTGCAATCTGTCTTGAGAAAGGTTATGATCTACTTCAGACACTACCAGCCCCTACCTCTTTATCCCAAAAAGAGACATTTTTTCTCTAATTTCCGCAAGCATTGAAATAAATTTGTATTTAATCTGTAGATTTCAGAGTCAATATGCTTACATGATCAGATTTCTAACAACATTTCAAAGAACTCTCCTTTGGTTTTCTCTTTCCAGAGCACATGAGCTTCAGAATGTACAAATTCCCTGCACTTTATTTGCATCCCCAGCACTATAAAACAGAGTTCTGCAGTTTAGTAATAGCAGTAATGAAAACAAGCCTATCTCTCGACAGTGCTTCCAAGACCCTTAATAATCTGTGTATCTTCTCCATCACCACTGAGTCCTGAGCTGACACTGTCAAGATCACAGCAGCTTCCCGAAAATCTATTTCTATCAGAGTATGCAAGTTTGATGCATGGATATAATTGAACTTCCTTTTCCCCATGTGCATATTTTGCCCTTGTCAGCACTGCATATCATCTGCCTTTCTTAACATTTTGCTATGAGTTCTGAAGATTTCACTGTGGGTCTTCATAAGCAATTATTTTAGAATATTCTGGATAGTTTTGTATCTTTTGCAAACATTATCGCTGTTATTCTTTCCATTTTCTTGTAAGAGTATACTGAGACCTTAGTGATGTTCTACCGGTTAGTAGCCTTCACCGTTTAAACTGGTTGTGTACATAATTTCTGCACCCCAATTCTCACAAGTTCCTTATAAATAAACTGCTGGAGCTGTGGTGCTCTCTTTGGTCTGCCTGTCAATTTCCCAAATCCGTGGTAACTGGTATACTGGGTTTCCATGGCAAGGTTTTGGTAGCGAGGGACCCACGGGGATGGCTGCTGTGAGAAGCTGCCAGAAGCTTTGCCGATGTCCAGCAGAGCCAAGGCCAGAGGCTCCAGGACAGATCTGCTGCCAGCCAAGCTCGAGCCCACCAGTGACCATGTTAGTACACCTGGGGTAACAGATTGAAGGTGAGGAAAAGGCTATTGCACAGAAGCAGTTGCAGCCAGAGAAGAGAGGAGTGAGGACATGTGACAGGAGCAGCAACTCTGCAGACACCAAGGTCAGTGCAGAAGGAGGGGCAGGAGGTGCTCCAGGCACCAGAACTGAGATTCCCTGCAGTGCAGACCATGGTGAGGCAGCTGTGTACCTGCAGCCCATGGAGGAACAAAGTGGAGCAGAGATCCACCTGCAGCTCATGAAAGATCCCACACTGGAGCAGGTGGATGGCTGAGGGGAGGCTGTGACCCTGTGGGAAGCCCATTATGGAACAGGCTCCTGGCAGAACCTGGAGCTGTCCACTCTGAAACAGTTTTGCTGGTGGGATCTGTCACCCCATGGGAAGGACTCATGCTGCAGGAATTGGTGGACTGTCTCCTGTGGGAGGGACCCCATCTGTAGCAGAGGAAGAGTATGAGGAATCTTCCCTGAGAAGCAGTAGAAGTGTCTATAACCTCCATTCTCTATCCCCCTGCAACACTGGGGGAGAGACTGTAGAGCTTTTGTAAAAAAAGTTAAGCCTGTGAAGAAGGGGTCAAAGTGTTTTAAGACTTGGTTTTATTTCTCAGTATCCTACTCTGATTTCACTGGTAATAAAGTAAATTAATTTCCCCACGTTGAGTGTTTTGTCCATTTCTGTGGTTGGTGAGTGATCTCTCCCTGTCCTTATCTTGACATTTTCATTATATTTTCTCTCCTGCCCAGCTGAGAAGGGGAGTGAAAGAGTGGCTGTGTTGGGCACATGCTGTCCAGCCATGGTCAACCCACCACAACTGGTGAAATTTTGAAACTGAGAAGAGCACAAGGCCGAGAAGCAGATGAGGGCATTGCTCAAAATTTCAGGAAGTTTCCTGTTCACAAAAAATACTTTTCTAATCTGTCTCATTTATGTGCATGACCTAACAAATGCTTTTCTTTAGATATTATCAGCAGTATACAATTTTCAGAGATAAATGAGACAGCTCTCCCTGTATTCATGGCAAGATTTGAAGAGAAAAACAGAGAAAAAAAGAGAAATTTCCTTTACCACAGGGCTTATAACATTAACAAGCCCAACATCTCACTGAGCATATGTGGGTTTTTTAACCTGATGTCCATAGAGAGCTCAAAGACTTTTACCAAGGGGGCTGAAAGGTTTATTTTCGGTAGTGTTTATGGAGCCTGAAGTCAACACTGAGAAATTTCAAGGGGATATAAACCTAACTACTATAGACCTATGTGCTGGCCCTTGTACAGAATAAATCAGGAAGCAGGTGGAATAAAGGCCTAGGGTTTCTATTCACCCTTAGAAATAACTAGAGGTAGCATTGAGCAGATACATTTATGTAGATAAGGAGAAACCTGCAGACTGGAAGAGAAGTTCTCATGTTGCGGAAGACTCAGCTCTGGTGTTGCACTTCTTGAGCTGTCAGAAGCAGCACTAGAGACAAGAAAAACCATGTGAGGGATAGAGCTTTGAGGTAACTGGCAGAAGCTCAGAGGGTCAGTGGCAGAACTGAGAGGAGACATCACTCTTCCAATCTCCCTCTCACTGCTTTCCCAATCCTTCATTCCCTGGGTTTTCCTGCAGTCTGGGAGTCTTGTTTCTCAAGGCATCACAGAGGATGCCAGCGCAGAGGAACCCAGGAGGCATCACTCTTGGAATAACCCATTGCTGAGCTTCAGCTGCTGCCTGATACCCCTGCTGGGAACTTACCTGCTCTGTTCACCAGCATCCTGCCTGTCAACCACAGAGAAAACCAAGCAAAGATGAAAAATAAATCTAAGGAAGAAATGGCAGATGGAGAGGAGGACTAAGATTTTTTTATTATTTTTTTTTTGTCTGGAGTAAACCAGCTATTCTTTGCCAACTGATCTTTACAACCCATGAAAAATATGAAGTGACAAGTAAGATGCAAACAATTGCTACAGTTACACTATGAGAAAGTACAATTCATTTATGCTGTGTCAGTTGGAATTGGAGTCTAGTCCTTCCCTTGAGCTGTGAAAGCAAGAAAACACAACCCCTAATTACTACATGCTGCCTCTGCCACAAGAAATACCACGTGTTTTTAAAAAAATAATTGATAGTTTTGTCATTCATGTAACTTAAGACTTCATCCAGTCGATGAATCAATTGTTCAATTAAGTTGTCTCGACTTCCCAAGCTTGTCAGTTAAGCAAAAACATGCTTGGCTTCTCCCCTGTTCACAGCAGGGGCTTACACATATTTTTGTTTCAGTGTCAGGACGTTTCTAATGCCTGGAGATACATGTTGTAGGAAGAAGGCTACGCTTTGCAGTTCACTTACTCCAGTGGAATTTGATTCCATCATAGGAATCAGAGAACTGGAAATCATTGATGAACTGAGTGTACTAAATTAGCATTCTAATAAGTACATTTCTGTGTGAAAAAAAATAAGCAAGCCAATGCTCTCTAGTTAGCCTAAGAATATAGGAGAAAATGTCTTTCTGAGAATTTAACACTATATATTTGAAAAAAAACAAAACTAGATTTAACCAAAGGCTTGTCCTAAGTCTTTAGGAGACCAGACAAATTGACCTTTTAGTCACTTCTGAATCTTACCACTATTTTACAAAGTAAACACTGTAGTTTAACAGTTTTAGAAGGTTTGGCTTATGCCCCACTGATCACAACAACCAACCTAATACCAGCCCAGGATCTGGCTTGGAGCATCTTGTCCTAATATTTTCTATTAGTCAGGAAAGAGGAGCCTTTTCTGCTCATCACTTCCCAGCACGAGGAGTAGTAATATTATTTAAACCAGTGCTTGTGTGCTGCTGGGCCCTGGAGATGCCAAGAGCAGGAGGAACACTCCTCAGGGCAGTGCAGCTTGGATAAAGTCCTGCTCAACCTCCTGCCAGACTGGCAGAGATCCTTAACTGTTTTTTGGAATTGCTTTTCTTGCAAACAATTGGAGGGAGATCCTAAACAATTTCATAAGGGTACAACAGGAGTCAATGCCTTATATAGAATAAAGAAAGCACTGCCCATTTTCTGTCCTCCTTCCGCATGCATGGATCACACTCCATGCAAATTAGAAATAAAGGAGAACAAAGAATACATTCAATATCAAGTTTCGTGCATCAAAGTAACTCTATTTTAAGTTTTTTCCAAATATCAGAAGATGCCCATATGGCACAAAAACAACCTAAAAATGGTACAGAAAACTGAGAATCATATTCATTGCAGCACAATAATGGTAACAGTTCAGAAACTAACAGATGTCTATAGCTCAGTATTTTGAAATTTGTTGCTCTGTCACAATGACATTTACATTATGGTAACAATAATTCTATAATTTGATCAACTTGAATTAATTTTATTTCTAACATTTGTAATGTATACAATATTACCAAAACAGTTTTGATACATAGCTGCTAAATACTTCTTTAACAAATACCAAATTACGTATCTTTTTTAAAAGCACCAAAAAATCAGTATATCTGATTCAAAAACACATGGTGAAACTTTTCTAGAAAGAAAATATAGGGAGCCAGTGATTCATCACAGAGACGATGAGTGTGCTATAGCAGCAGTACCATGGCAGTGTTGCCAGTTCTTTTTATCTGAAGCTCTAAATTCTGGGCTCTCTCTTTTTTTTCTCTCCTAAGACACCAACTTTTCCACTGACAATTTCAGATACACACTTCTGGATAGCACTGCTTGTCTCCGCAGTCATTTACCAAAGAAAGATTTTAAAAACACTTATATAAAATAGGTATTTCTATTCTTGTATTTTAAACACTGAACTAATCAGTTATATATCTTTCTCTAGCTCAAACCATTTGGTTTAAAATCTTCTTTTTTTTTCAATTATTTATGAAGTCCTGCTTTCAATGTGATCACTAATTTACTAAGTAAATTCAAAACAAAGCCCAGCATTAGCTAGACCTGTTCAGTAATTGTAATTGATTAATGATTTTTGTAAGATGTCTAAAGAAGTCATCTTTTTACATACACAGATCATTCTAACTTAGGCTATTCCATCTGCAGATTTGTCTCCTAGACTAGCCATACTCTAATCACGAGTTATTATTCATTATTCTGTCACTTCAGGCTTTCCAAATCATCAACTCAGCTTCTCTTGCAGAGATGAAGGCCTCTGGGGTTTGGGGTTGCTCACTTCATGCAAAACAACAGAGACTTCTGAACAGCAAAGGTAGTCAGAAGATAACAAACTATGTAAATCACAATTATGCACTGAACTTGTATTTTGCTATATCCATGCAGATCTGTTTCCAAAAGCGCCGAGTACCAATCTCTTTCACCAATTTTACCAACTCTCATGAAAAAGCTTTTTTAAAACTAGACTATTTTTGGAAGGAATTGTGGATATGAAGAGATGCTGGTTTGATTTATTGGAGAGTTGCTGTTGGTTTTATATAACATTTTCTAAACACCTACCATTTTGGCTGCAAATTTAACTTATATTGTCTTTTTATTTGCATTCATATAAATGCATTTAGACTACTAAATTCAAATTCCTCGATTTAAGAGCCATTTCAGCCATTCCAGCATGGCCTGAACTCCCAGATCCCTTCATTCACAGGTGTATTCTTGAGCAGAAATAGTAGCAAATGCAAAAGCAGCAGCAACCCAAGTTCCCTGGCAGAACAGTGGCACCAGGACACGAGTGTCATATCTCACTCTTCTCCAGTGCTCCTTTTCACAGGCTGCTCCCAGTTGCTGCCAAGCCCCAGGCAGTGTCAAACACCCCAGCTACAGCCAGGACATCACATTTTCCATCCAGCCACTAAATCTGACCTGGCAATAACTTGCTGTACCCACTTACCTTTCCCCATCCAGCTGATTCTGCACAATGGGAAAGTGTTTGAACCACAATTCCCCCTTTTTACACAAGGAGTTGGTGTCCATTTTGCTGGGACTTTTATTGGTGGTGGGTTTCCTATAAGGGCTTGATAAAAGTTTTCTCAAACTATCTGCATGTTTATTACCAATTTGTTATAGAAACACAACAAAGACATTTCAGTACCCTATAGTTTCCCCACTCTGATGAAAAAACCCTCACTGTGAACCATGATTTTATCAACTGTTCTTATTCATAATTATTCCTGCAAAGCTTTCTTAAAAGGAGGATAAAACATTCTCTGCCATATCCTCCTCTTCTCCCTTAACCTCACACATCCTTTTTTTCTCTAAGTTATGTTGGCAGGCTCATGAAAGGTCAGCTTTGCACTGCCATCAAAGCATCCGGGTGCAGAAGGGCACCTGAGGTCACTCCTGCCTTCAAGAGTGGCTGCCAGCTTCCTGACCACTCACAGCAGGAACAGCATCAGCCACAGTGACATATTAGTGTCATTATCATCCTCTTACCAACATCACTTGCAGATTAAACCGTGAGCCTGGCCAGGGCTCTGGGTGTATAAAACCTGGCTACTTTACCACTTGTGCTCAAGTCCAGCCCATCCTGCTCCCACCACCTCCCCACCCCCGCCAGTTATAGGGTTTCTCGTGGTGCCAGAGCAAGGATGCCCCTCCCTGGGATAGAGTAATCACATCTGATATCTGACAGCTGGAGAAGAAGGAGTGGGCAGGGGAGAAAGCAAAAGGAAAGCTCTGGCTCCTCTTCCCAGCTGGCAATCTCATGCATTCAAAACAAAGCAGGACAAAGAGCCTGAATATTGTGGGCAGCATCTGATGAAGAGACTGTTAATTCAGAAGAAGGCAATACAATTGGTAATGGTCTGTTTATGGCATTATAGGTTCTTTTTGAGACACAATATAAAGAGAGAGAAAAAATGGCCAGTCAGAGGAAAAGCTGGGGAAATACAGCAGCTGGTAATAAATAAATAACCGCCTTAAAAAATACAACACATGCAACAAGAGGGAAGTTTCCCCTATTTCAGCCCCTTCTAGCAAGCAATGTCACTTAAAGCACCCTGTATGTCCTAATACAAATCTCTTCTGTCTGAACATTTGTTATTTAACTGCCTTAAATTCTAAAAAGAAAAGAGGAAAAAAAAACAAACAAACAAAACAACAAAACAAACACTACTTTCAACCCTGATTTATGCCTTTGAAATATGCAGGGATGCTATCAGAGAATTTTTCCACGCTCATTAATGCCAGCACGCATTTGCTCTTCCAGAGAGGGAATACTAAGAGCTCCTCCTGACCCAGGCTACTTTCCAGAGGCTCCCTGAAACAACAGGAGGCGAAGGGCCCCCGGGCACTGCCATCCCCTTGCAAGGACTATCAGTTTGCATTAGTCACAACAACCCTCCTCCCATCACCCAGCTTTCTCAGGGTCCTTTGCTTGGGAACAGTTGCTGGGCAGAGGCTGCTCTGCTCTTATCTTTTTAGGTTGCCAACAAAGGAAATTACAGGTGACTGACAGGCAGTATGACTCTCCATAGGGTTTGGGGGTTTTTTGTAAGAGACTGTTTGTCCTCTGGAACAGCAGCCATCAAGCTTTAGCCCACAAATCCCAGACACATGGAGGGCAATTTCTAAATCTGAAAGGCAGGCATAAAAGCTTGATTATGAGAAGTGGACTTGTTTTCTAATTTCCTGACCTTGAAAGCTATTTCTTAAGAGTCTGCAGGGAGTACAGCTTCAAACTTCATGTCTGATACTTTAAAACTGACATTTAAAAAAGCTGTGGGTGTTGGGTTTTGGAGGTTTTTTGGCATTAAAAAAAAAAAAACGAGAAGGGGAAAGAGTAGTAAGGGGGGGGTGGGGGGGGGGGGGGGAAGTTTTCTTTGTTTAAAAGCTTTCTTTTGGACCATTTTGAGATCTTCCCAGGGCACAGAGCTTCTAGAGCTGGGTCCTCAGCACATCACCTTTGCAAACCACCTTCTCAGGCCTGTGCTTCCTATTTAGTTTATCTCTAAGCCTGCTATTTCCATCAGCAAAATTCTTTTGCTGGGCTGGATGTAGTCACACTGAGAAGGCTGGTTATATGTCAACACACATTAGTTAACACCCATTCCTGTAAATTCCAACTTTGACCAGACACTAATATTTGTTATTAATTGTATTTAAAATTGAGATAAGGAAAACTGTGCTATATTATAAATCAGGATTTATTATATCACTTGTCCTTACCAGTAAAAACAAAGCATATTCCTAACAGTGCTTTCAGAAAAAGTACAGAATTACA
Source organism: Entomyzon cyanotis (assembly GCA_024500445.1). NCBI lineage: Eukaryota > Metazoa > Chordata > Aves > Passeriformes > Meliphagidae > Entomyzon > Entomyzon cyanotis. The sequence goes on from JAKEPQ010001005.1 coordinate 16,236,644, forward strand.
AGAAAGACAAAATCTGAGCAACAGAGCCTTGGCAGCATCAAATCAGCACTGGCAGCACTCATTCCTGTGCCTACCTGAGTGGTTATTTAGATTTGCAGCAGCAGCAGCGATAAAGATGTTTTGATTTGCAAGATCCTTCTGTGTGCCCAGTGATTTGGTTATGGTCTCCAGTCCCACAGACTTAAACTTCCCACACCATTTTCCCTTCTGACAGTTGCCTTTGGCTAACCTCTTGGAGGGAGACCAGCCACAGACCACAGGCTGAGGCCTGGGTAAGTTTCGAGACACAGAGAAGGGTAGGATGGGCATCTGTTAAAGAGTAGCAAAACCACATTAATTCACATATAACGTTGCTAAATTGCTCATTACTACCATGGAAATAGGCATATTTCCTGCATTGATTTTGGTGGAAGAAGGAGTCAATTCCTATAGCACTAACATATCTAGCTAACTGTGATTTTAGCCAGTAATCATATCTATTCCCAAAACTCCTTGTCCAAACAAAGGGACTGCCAGGGCAAGAATGTGTCTGCTGGCCATTCCTCTCCACACAATTAATGAACCATCACTGTCCATATGACTCATGGTGCAGAAGGATCACATGAGCTGGGATTAATATGATCTATTTTGCCCTATTTCCCACTTCTGTCATGTTATGTTATGCTTGCTGTATTACCTTTATTTACACTTTAAGGATGATAAATTAAATTAATCAGGGCACTGCAGTGACAACTCCCGAGGAAATCCAGGCTGTTTTTATGTGAGTGGATGGTTTAACTGCTGGCCTAAATGTCATCCAAATCCTCCATTTTTTATTCACTGGATAGGGAGTGTAAAAATATGATGTAAGGAAAATCACTGAGATGGTCAGACCACAGTGTGAAGTTGTCTGCCACTGCCTTGTCCTCCTGCACCTGAAGCCAATCATGTTCTCATTGCCCAGGCTGGGTGGAAACTCTGCTCCCAACAGGTGTAGAGCCCAGCACAGCCCAGTCCTGCCCCAGAGCTGCTGCTCCTGGTCAAGAACAGAAATAACACACTTGCCCTCACAGCCCATCAAGAAATACAGTCCTGTTTACTTTGTATAAAAAATCCCTCCTTTTGAATATCTCTAAGCAAACAAAGCAGCTGCCTGCAGAGGGATAGCCAGAAGGCCTTGACACACTCATCCAGCACTTGCAGCAGGAGCTTTGTGCCTCCTGTGCTCTGGGGGCACAGCAATATCCAGCCTTGCTTTTGAAATCCCTCACCCAAACATCCACACACTCTGGGAGCTGTAGGATCATAATACTGACAGTGGGAAAAACTGTGAGCTTGCACTTTGGAAGCTCATCTTACTGACACTTTATCCCCTCTGTAAAGCCAAGGGGATGAATTTGCTGCACTTCTCATGAACTCTTTCCTCCACCATCTCCTCCTGCTGCAGAGTTATTACCAGCCATTCTTTTCTGTTCCATTGCCTTTACATTGTTTCAGTTCCAAGAAAACTGGGCAAACTGGTCAAAACTAGGGGTTTATTCCATGCCTTGAACATCTTGATGATTGTGGAAATCTCAGACCTCACTGCATCATATTGTTCAGTTTTTCAGCATGAAACTTTCTCTACCTGTAGCTCAGTAGCAATGCTGGAAATTATCTGCTGTCAGTCTTTCAAGTTAATACAAAAGCAATTGCCTTCTTCCTTGCAGAGCCATTTCTCCAACAAAGATCCAGGCCTTTTACATGATTATCACATCCATTTTTAACTCCTGTTAGCCACCTGAAAATTCTGGACCTTAGAGAAATGGCTCTGCATTCACACCAGGTACCTAAACAGCTTGTTTTCTGAGAGTGAAAATTTTCACTCAGTTAAGCAGGACAAACTGCAACAAAGAGGACTTTGGTGTCTGAGTCTCTTGAGTACTTTCGTCAACTTTCCATTCAGCGCACTGCCTGGTTCTGAGACCCCCTGTGACAGCCCATGCACCCAGCACCCATCTCCCCATGGCAAAGCCAGGCTCAGGGCACATCAGAGCCCATGGAACACCCAGGGTACAGGGGATCCTCTATTCCAGCTTCTGCACAGATCCTCAGAAAGGGGCTCTGGCAGCCTGCACTGCTCCTCTTTCATTCACAAAGCACAACGAGTTCACCAAAGCACTCACTGCAGTGTGGCTTCTCCTAGTCATTGGTAATAAGTGGCTTTCAAATAACATATACATGCAAAATACTGAGAGACTGTGAAGGTGTTTTACACTGATCCTGTCTGCAGCTGACCACTTCTGTGTAAGTTCTCACACAAATCTTGTGTGACTCCCTGTGGTCCAGGTGAGTCTGTGGATGTGTAAGTGTGAAGGTGTGGACAGGCTGAGATGTTGGTCTAGGGTGACAGATGGCCTGCTCAGCTAGAGAAGGCACCTCAGTAGAACCATCATTTATTTTAGAAAGGGAAATCAGTATTACACACAATTAAAGACTGCAGGAGGTAGCACCACAGAGAGTAATATCAAGTAGCAAAAAACTTGTTTAAGTATGCTGAACTCTCTAGCTAATCCCATCTTGTCAGGGCTGGACAGTGCATTTTCTATCCTATTGCAGTCCCCACACTACAAGCCCTGCCCTTGAGATATCCTATGCCCAAATCAATAACCACTGGCACCAGCTTGCTCTGGGTTCTCCAAAGCTGCTTTGCAGGAATCCATCCCTGATGCAGCAGCACATATTGCTGCCTTCATTGCTTTCTCCCACCACATAAATCTCTATTGCCTTAATTACCTTCATCTGTGACCTGATGTTAGGGATGCATAGGAGGCCACCAAGTTCCCTGGGCTCAGCAGCACCAGAGGGAGCAGGACATGCACCCTCTCAAGGTATCAGACTCTCATGCGTCTGACCAAGTCACTGAGAGAATGAAAGTAAGAGTTTGCTTTCCAGGAAGGCTTTTAAAATCTCTGCTTTCTCTGTTGTGCATCAAAATGTCTTTTTCCTTTTTCTTTTCCCATCAGAGACAAGCATCCCATCTCCTTTGAGTCACTTTTTGTTATTGCACTGATTGCCCAATTCTAGCTCATACTACTAGTATTCGTCAAACAAATAGCATGCCAAGGCTCTCCTAGTTCTCTTTGAACTGAATTTAAGCCCTTATTCTTCTATACACTTTGGAGATATTTTTCAAGAAAAAATCTTGCACTAAGTACCTTGATTCTATGATGCATTTCCAGATTCTATGAACAGTTTGATAAATATAAACCTTAAATATACTTTTTTTTTCCCCCAGGATCAAGACAGTAATTTATGAGACTATTTTTAGACTTTCTAAGTTAATTTTTTTAATTTGGGTATTTCCCTGCATGTTCAGATCACTATGGTTTTTGTCCTTATTGAAATAACATTTTCACTTTCAGATTTTTTCCAGTGCATAACATTTTATTCATATATTTATCATTTTGTGTTTATACAAATCTATTTATTTTATTATTCATGTGCTCATTTTACACTCTGCTTAATCCTTTTCATATAAGTTCTTTGTTAAGTTGAGATCAAAAAGGAGGAGCTTTCTATGTTTTGTCTGGGTTATGAAGACTACGAAAAATCTCTTCCCAAATTATTATATTTTTTCCACATCTTTGCAGGAACTTCGAGATATTCCAAAGATTTTGTTACCTGATTATAATTTTTCTTTTGTGTTGTAGAAGATTCTTTACTATTAATGGAATTTTAGGAATTATAAGACTAACTCTGAGTTAGCGAAGAACATTGATAATTTAACAGACACTTTAAATTGTTTCCAAGACAAAGAACCAAATTTAATACCTGTAAATTAAAAAACTCTTTCTAAAGTTAAAGTGGTATAATATTTTCTTGTTCTGAAAATATATCAATTTCTTTACACAGCTAGAATTCACCTATAAACATATTGCTGGAAGAATGTTAAAATTGTCTCTGTCTTTTCTGTGGGGTTTATTGTAGTTCATACAATGCAATATGAACATACACCCAGACAGTTGTATTTTGAGTTATCTGCAGGCCAATTACTTTATGGGCTTACATTCTCAGAGGCTCAGGTCAAATTCTGCTTCACCATTAGATTTACTTCTCTTTTTGAGCTTTTTGTCAGGTTTAATTATCATATTAATAAAGGATTAAGAATCTAAGGATTAAAGACATTAGGTATGTTCAAAAAAACAAATAAAGAAAAAAAATTCATTAGAAATAAGAAAAGTAAAATAATTTCAAAGACCAGAAAAGCCAATTTATTTCTCCAGAGTTGGAGGCAATCACTGACTCCATACGGTATCAAAATTTCTGAGACTTTTCAATACTGGCTAAAAATACACCATGCAAATGCTCATTTGTACAATACTGATGCAAGGACAGATGGAAATTGCAGACCCAGTGCTACCCTTCCCTCCACAGAGTCTAGAAAAGGCTTACATTTCACTCCTGAGGCTTGCTTGGATTTCATGCCAAAGGGTAAGGCATGGTCTGCCGATGAGGAAGAGAGTTCTGTCCCAGAACACCAGGAACATCTCCCCAAGCCTGCCAGAGAGCACAGAGACCTCTTGAGGCTCTCACCAGGCAGGGTGAGGTCTGACACCTGAGCATCTGACATCAGCACAGCCCAGCCCTTGCTGCCCACCCACAGAACCTCTCCTTCTGCCCCCAGGAAGTGTCCACAGCTGGGCCACAGGGGGAAGGTCTGTGACTGCAGAACTGCATATTTTTTCCCTCAAGCTTGGGCACAACCACCCCCTGAGCCTTGCATGCCTGCATGTCAAGAGGTTCCTCAAGCCAAAAGAGGCCCCTCAAGTCACCTCCACAGGGGTGATTCCTTCTGACCTGGCTGAGCTCTTGGGCTTTGGTTTTGTTATATGAAACTTAGATATATTGGAGTGATGTTTCAAAACTAATCACTGCATATTCCAGCATAAAATAAACTCCTGTTGAAGGTGTCTATATATGACAGTTAACCACAACTAAAGGCTTTGTTCCTTTTCCTGTTCACTAACATAATAGTAGAAGGGATCTGTTTGGTCCCAAGATATCACAGAGAACCACATCACATAACCCCTTTAATCAGCTGAGGGAACTCCATGGTAGCATTCATATTTCAATCCCTAAAATGAAACAGAAACTGATTATTACAGAACCTGATTTCTCAAACATACAGGACTGTGGAGAAAATCCTGAAAAACAAAGTTCATCAAGAAGGAGTGCAAGCATTCATTATAGTTCACCAGAAACAAACTGCACGCTTTAGGAGCAGGAACACTGAGGGAACTTGATGTACTGCCCTGAGAGAGGCATGGAACAAAGGACAGAGTGGCACAGAGGTGGTTTTTGTGGTCATGCTCTGTTTAAAACAATCCAGCTAAAAGGAACTGAGCCAAAGAAATAACCCAAATGGTGACCGAAAGCTGAACTTTGCTCCATTGACTTGAAAATGCATATTATTTTTCATATTGTGGCATATGCTAATTAAGTAAAACCTGCACATGCTTTACATGTATGACTTAAGTAATTCAAACTCCACCTAAACAGGAAATCACATCAACTGCAATTTTACATGTTCCCCTCCCTTAAAAAACCCCCAACAACATAAACGCAGTTTTAGTCAAAAGGGAGGTCAGAGGAAATTCCACCTTGGTATCCTGGGATGGGAAACTATGGCTGCACCCATCTTCTGCCTTATGAGGACACCCATTGGGTAAGACTCAAGCAGTCACCCATACTGAATGCTTCCTTGGGAAATTCAGAAAGCAAACTTCAATTTGTGATCATGCCTTTAGCACTATGGAGTCAATTTAATGTATTTTTTGCTGGCTGTATTATTCATAGTTTGTATATTCACACAGGTTTCTGTAGAGAGTGTGTTTATCACTGACAATCCAATAAAAACCTGCGTTTCTGTTCCTCCATAAGCTAGTTTGCACCAGCCCATGAGAGGTATTGAATGCAACCAGACTTCTAAAGAAGCTGGGAGAATTCATTTCGCATGACCACACCTACAGCATAAGGCACTATGCATGAGTCTGTAATTATGGTAGTTCTCAGAGAATGTGACTGGACTTATAGAGCCAGTTGGCTCTGCATTTCTGTTGCTTAGTGCTCTGAATCTAAGCCCAGCCACCCCCAGCCACTCTGATATCTGAGGACCAGCTGGAATGCAAGGTGGTTTTGTTTTCTGCCAACTCTTTCCCTTAATACAACAGAAAAAATTTCCTTACTCTTAACATGACAAGTAGCCATCTAGTTTGAAGCCTAGTCTTGGCACACTGACTTTTTAAAATTTATCATTAAAAAAAAAAAAAAATAGGGAGCTATCTTTAAATCTTTTAATAATTCCAAAACAACCAAACACAACAGAAGAGTGTAACCCTTGTGCCAGTAGCAAATACAAAGGCATCCACTAGACGCAGCCCTGAATTAACAAACACCTGAATATTTAAGTCTGGTGCTATGGGAACTGTTTATACATAAGAAGATAGACTTGTCATTAAGGAACTTCATTGAACTGTATCACTTTATAACAAAGGTATTTTTCATTCATGAATTAAGGATGACAAAAGAATGCTAGAAAATTTTGGTCCCATATAAAGCTGATAGGGAAGTCAGTCACATGACAAATTTTGGTGGCTGTGAAGTTTCCCAGTTAGTTCCTCTATAACTGCAAACATGGAGGTACCAAAGGAGTGAAAAAGTCCAATATATATCAAAGGTTTCATGCAAGAGTTGTTGGAGATCCACAATGTTTCAGTACTAAGCACTGTTTGCTGTGGAGGACACTGACACGATGAAAATATGGTCAGTCTAATGCCAATGCAATGTTTTTCCTTTAGTACTCGGCATTAGAGAGGTGTGTGCCATTGGCTAATGAGTCTCAGAGAGGAAGAAAATCTAGATAATGTGGGAACTGAAGATGTGGTAACATTCCAGCTCCCTCAAATTCCTTGGAGTGTCTCTGCCTGGGTGCTCATCAACCTGCCTCACTACCTGAGTGACATGGAGATATTGAAAACATCCACATAAATACTTGAATTTAATTTTGGCACAAAAATTTACCACTGTAAAATCAACAGTCTGACAAAGGGAGGGCAAGGGGACAGGAAAAGATAAAATACATTCCCTATGTCAGAAGCATCGCTGTCTTTCATTAATATCTTTAATAGTACACTTGAGTGACCAAGCCAGGTGAACCTGTGGCCAGACTGGGAATAAATACAGTGGCAACCAGTGATCCCACGGGAGGAGAAAGGGGAAGGAAGGAAGGAAGGAAGGAAGGAAGGAAGGAAGGAAGGAAGGCAGGCAGGCAACAGAACAGAACTTCTGACCCAGAGGCTGGAGTAAGAGGTCTGCCTTTCTTAATAAAGTTTGTGTCAAAAAAAGTAGGTTTAAATGAGACAAAGTGTAATAATAAGCTTCCCTTTGACAGTGACTCAGGTGAGTCTGAGCCACTTCTAGCACCTTCAAAAATCTCCAAGGGTGAAGCTGCATTGTGCCTGTTCAATACCACAGGTAGAAAATCACTACAGAACCAACCAATGGGGTCAATCTTATTGGACAGATCATGAACTTCAACCAGAGGTGGAAGAGAGGAGCAGAGATGTCACCTGAGAGATGAGCTATAAAAATGTAGTTCTCCCCATGATAGAAAGAGTCTCTCTTACTTCCAACTACATGAATCAGCATGTGCAGCCCAGATGGTGCAATGTGGAGGGCTGCAATGCCTGAGAACAAATGAGAAAGGGAAGGAGGTATTTATCAGGAAGGAGGAAACCACAGCCTAGCAGATCCAAGGCTTGTTCTTGGTAAAAGAGTCTTCCAACTCCCTGGCTAATGAGAACAGTCTTTTCCACTTCCTGGGAAGGTGCAGTTATTTTGGATCCTTAACAGAGCAAAATAAAACCACACAACCACAAAATATTGCAAACAGAAATGCCTCTTGTGCATCAGGGTTTACTGATTTTTTACATTCCTACTAACTTAATAATTCCTGGGGCGGAAGGGCAGGGGGGGGGAAGATGGAATCAAAGCAAGGCAAGCTCTTCCTTTCCCAAAATAGAATCTCTCTCTGATGATGTAGTAGCTCATCTGCCCATGTTATTACTGCTAACAGCAAAATTAATGAGCAGATACGATGTACAAGAGGCAAGTTAAACCAGCAAAAGCAGTAGCTCTCATTCTACTTTACCCTGGTACTGAGAAATAGGATGAGATTATCCCGATCAGAAAAAAAATGGTAGGAAAGGAAGGGAAGAAAAGTTTTAATAAAGGCGTTTTTGGGTCCTGTCCATTTTTTCAAGCTTGCCTGTGGTGAAAAGTATGTTTTTTAAAGCTTCATAATTTGACATACTGCAAAGTGTTCCTGCTTTACATTCTGTCTACATGGCACCATCCTAGCCTCCAATGCTCTCACAGCAGGGTATGGTAAACCAGTGCCTCAGCCACTCAGGCATTTGAAATAATACTCAGATCACCACAGAGCACATTTCCCCGTAGAGCTTTACAATCACTTGAAGGCCTTAGGAAAAAATAAAATAATAACATAAACCAGCTGGACTATTTCTGGGTCAGCCCATATTCTTTGCTCCACCTTTCACCCGAACATCCTGTGCCCCTTCGAGAAGTTCCTTAATTAACCCTTACTTTATCTTACAACTATCAAATGTAAATTAATAGTCATGTGGGGTCATCTTTCCAAGGTTATGCTGCATGGCATCCACCTGCTCCTGCCTGTCAGAATTAAATCTGAAGAGTGCTGAGTTGCTCCATAATCTGCGTCATTTGAAGATACAGCTTTTCACCTATACAGCAAAGTGCAAACTTAATTTGGGCTTTATGATGGGAGCAACAAAGTCCCAGGAGGGAAATACTCTCTTTACAAAATGTTTCTTTAATTTAGGGTGAAAAATAGGATGAATATCCATTTTGAGATTTTATAGCCTTTCTTAACTCTCCTTTTTTTCACACATGGTGGGTTTATTTTAAAACAGCTTTCATTAATAAGGAACAGAATTCCCTTAGCTGACCTTAGACATATGCAGCCTCACAGATGGGAAGGAAGGGTGCTTTAGGCTAAATAAGCAAGTGATGTATAGGGTATAAACTGAGGAGAATTCTTCCCCTGTTCTCGGGCAGCACAGCAGTGAGTGGTAGCAGAGAGAGAGTTACCAGCACGCAGCAGCATCGCCACTCGGTGAGAGAGGTTGGATTCCCCGGAGTCACCACACACGGCCAGCACAGCCATCCACACGGAAAGCATTCTCAAACACATTAGTATTAGGCTGTCGATTCCATTGGAATAGATATGCCTTCTGTTTGCTTGGGAAAAGTCTGAGGGCTAAATTTGCTGTTTGGAAAGAGTGAAATTTGAGGCACCTGCAGGTTTTTATTATCTGACTTCTTAGCTAGGAACTGTGAAACAGATTCAGTGTTATTACATGGTGGTACATGGAGTAAACTGTATTTACACTGTCACTCCACCAGTAATCACCACTAAAAATTGAGGAAAATAAATACTTCACAGTGAATAATTTTAGTAAACATGACATTTCCCAGTACAAAAATTTACCCTTTGGTCCTGCAAAAAAGTATAATAATTGAAATGAAATTGCTATATATCGTCTTTTTCACTCTATTCAAGTTTTTAAACTTCTTTTTTATCAACTATAAAATATAAAGAAGAAATAAGGAAAACAAAAAAAAAAACAAAACAAAAACAAAAAGCAGTGAAAAGGCATTTAAAAGAAATCCTGTCATTTTAAAGAGCTTATAATTGTATTTTGTTTTTCACTTCCAGAACAACTTCTCTGTTAAAAAACAAGTACACAAAATATTGTAAACTGTCTTGCAGTATTTCCATAAGACATCTCCCTACACATGACAGTTTTATAAGCTGCAACACTAACACAAAGTTCTGAAGACTTCAAGAAACATCCAGTAAATCTGTGCCAATGGGCTACATTAATAAATTTTTCCCAAAGTCCTTGATCTTGATACCATTTGTCTTTGAATCCTAGAATAGTTTGGATTGGAAGGAACCTTAAATGTCACATAGTTCCAATCCCTCTGCCATGGGTAGGGACACCTTCCACAAGACCAGGCTGTTCAGAACCTCTTCCAACCTGGCCTTATCTTGTACATGTTATCTGTATTATTCTGAATAATAATAATTCATCCTAACCTGTTAAATCAGCTGTGTACCTGTTAGCTCATTATAATATCCAAATTTAAAGGTATTTTCATTACTTCTTCTAAGTGACATTCTTCATGCAGGTGAAGTTGCTTAAACTTTTTCTATCAAAATAAAAAGTAAGTAGAATATATTAGGGAGAGTACTTGTAAGAACCACTTGGAGTCATGCCAGTCAAATCTCAAAACAACCCAAAATAGTGCAATTTCTACACCATAATAACTTCCCTTTTCCTCCCAACACACACCCACATATTAAGCATGCACTTCTTCAGTCACACTGATAGCACTACATCTGACCTCAGGAAAACTGAGCAACATTGGAACAGGTATTTGTTTCTGCTGCTCCCTGATAGCACCTAGTTGGAATTGAAGTTGTCTTTAGTTGGTAGATTAATATGCTTGCTGGCCAGACATGGGGCATTCAGTGAATCCATTGAGCCAAAAGACATCTGAGTGTATGGTCTTTTTACCTTTCCATTGTTTTTTTAAGCCTGCTTATTTGGCTGAATTCAGCTCCTGATACATCAGTAAAATAATTAATTACCAGTAAATACTTGGTAAATCAAACAAAGTTGTTAAAAAGGCCAGTATGCACACACTCACTCACACTCAGGTGCATAAATAAAAATAAAGGATAATACATTTTTGTGCTTTGGGTTACACCAGCATCACATGTAACAGGATCTAGAGAAGATAAACTTCCTTAATCAGGGTACAACAAAAGTTATTTTAAGAAAGACAGGATATCTACAGGGGTCAGGCCTTGGACATGACAAAGAGATCCTTTCTGCTTCTTTTCTTGGTGAAGAGGAGACAAATTGGCTGGATTAAAAAACCATGTCCTGTTGTAAGCTTGAAGAGGGCTCATAGTTTATGCCCCAGCTTCCAGTGAGGTGCTACTGATAACATTTCTGTGGGGCAAGGTGGGCTGTGTATTTGCACCATGGCCCTTTACTGGGTAGAATAGCTAACAGGTGTTACCAGCTCCTTTAAGCAAGTGTAGCTTCATCAAGTCATTGGAAATGTGTCCATTCACATCATTTGTGGATGTAATTGAGCACTGCAATCAAGTTACTGGCATATTCATGTCAATCCTGTCCCCATTCTTACCATGGAATTGCAGTAGACTGCAGAATTGGGAAAGGCACCCTTCTTAGACCTCTCTAAGACTTCCCATCTGGGTGGTATTTCACTGACAAAACCAGTCATGAACTGTCGGGGCAGCTGTTGCAATAGAACTGTAATGAAACAATGCTTGGTATTTCATGACTAACTCTTTATTCTGTGCATCTTAGACAGCTTCTTAACCATTGCAGCTCTTTGCTTATCTTTATCAAACACTGGTATTGAGGAGAAAAAGGTAGGAGTTTGGGCCCTACCACTCTGACTAGAAGATCCAAATCCTCATTTGTCCATTAGGAACTTCTTTCTGTTTTACATATGCATTTAGTGCAATGACAGCATTGCTCTTAATTTAAGTATTTCCTTCCCTCCCTGGCCTTTGTACCCTTTCTCATAGAAAGGAACTCATTTTGCTGGGCAAAGTAACATATCATTAATGTGTTCTAAAACATCACTGATGTCATGGTAATTCTGTTTTCTACAAGTATTATAATCTGAGTTCGTAATACTTGATTAAGTGTGACCATGACTACACCCAGTCTGCAGGAGAGGTCTCACCAGTGCCTTGCAGAGGGGTGCATATAGTGGAATGCACCTCTGTGGAGTTAATCCCTATGTAAATCTCTGCTGGAAACAAAATATTTCATGTATTTTGGTGTCCTAAGTGACTTTTTTTTCTCCATTACTACTATAGATCCTTCTGACTTTTTTTAATCTGTAATTTTCAACGGATGAACTCCTGTCATATGGTAAGAAAGTGCTGTTATTCCTCCCTAAACACATGAGCTAGCACTCTATAGTGTTAAATCTAATCCTATTGCTATTATTTATTTATCACAGTCATCCCTTTTTTTTCTTGTAGGAATCCTCTCTGTCCTAAAACCATGTCATCAGCAAAATTCCATTAGCAAACAAGTACTCTCTGTGACAAGGTCATTAACGAACACATAAAACAGGACCAGTGCCAGAGCTACAATCATGACCTCTTCCTGACAGGGACCCTTCCAATACAATCCACAGTTGTGTCCCTGCAGCTGGTCCTTCAGCCCTTTTCTCCAACTCAAACAACTTCTCCTGTGGTCCTGTACCAAAGGCATCAGTGCAGGCAATAAGGGTTGGGTAGTGCCCCATTTAGCCAAGGTTATCTAAGGTAGATAAATTTGGCTGGCTAAATTTGTCCATGCCTCTCACACTGAATTTCAAACCTTTAGAATTTGTTTTGCTCCCTTTATTTAAAGACTTCCTTCAAAATGTGTTTTAAATCCTTGCAAAAACTGAAGTCAGACTAGCATACCCAGAGTAAACTAGGAGAGATCTATGAAAGAAAAATTGTGGGGTTTCTGCTGGACTGGGGCTGCAGCCCCTTTGCAGCCCCATTAAAAGAGACTTTTTGCCAAGCGTAAGGGCTTCAGCTGTTTTCCAGTGATTTGGTACAAAAACTGCCTGGACAGGTTTATCAAACCTGCCTCATAGCTGCAACTACCATCTCAAGCATATTATTACTAAAAAAGTCTCTTCTTTCTTCCTGCCCTGGGGCAGGGAGCTCCGTGGGACTCCTTGTCCCCTTTCTCCCTACCCTTCAGAAGGGCTGACATGGCACAGATCCTGCTGAATCCTTTTCTTGGGTCTGCTGTTGCTGCAATGAAATTCCAAATCTCCTCCATGCTGACGTTTCTGAGTTCCTTTCCCCAGCTGACATCAAGGCTTGTCCGTTCAGCAAAAAGTGTTTCTCTGTGATGTCCTCATTGCTCACTGAAAACAAATGCAAAAATGGCATTCCTTTTTGTTAGATCAAAGTCATATTGGTGAATGATGCTGGTGAATTCCATAAAAACTAAGCCACGTCTTTGCTAGTAATGTGTACTCTGGTCCATAGCTCTGAAGTTAAATCTTTTAATCATAATTCCCAAAAATCTGTATCTGCCATCACATTACACAGCTTCTCACATACACTAAGGTCAGAGTAGCAGCTCTGTAGTTACCCTGTAGTTACTCTGTAGGCAGACTTTTTCTGTGTTCCTCAACAGCTCCCAGGACTGTAACAACTACTTCTCACATCCCTTCTGTTGTCCTACATCTTCTGTCATTTGAATTGGTGTGGTATTCCCAAAGTAAAAGGGCCAAGCTCTATCCAATTGTGATTCATGTATGTGTGATGATTGCCACAGTCCACCAAGCTGCAAGCACTGCCTGAAGAGCTGAATGCCTCCTCTGGTGTATCATAAATGAAAACACTGAAGCTGTTGCCATTGTCACCATCGCTACTCCCAACAGCAGAAACCCAAAGTCAGTTTAAGAGCAATTGTGCTCAGGGAGCTACATAGATGCAGACTGGAGGTTTTTAAAGATACGAAACATCAAATATTTAAAGAAATATGGAGAATGTAGGTGCTGTAAGCTGCCTGCATTAACAGCATCTTACATTAACAATAATGGAACCACTTTAAAAGCTAAGCTGGTTTTCAACATTCATGTCATTTGTTTCCTTTTTATGTTTCACTCAACTTGAATAGTGACAGTTCCATTTGTACTTCAATCAGTTCTGTTGTCAGGCAGCAAACCTGTGCTGCAGTTCTTGTGTTGTAAATACTTAGAGGCAACAATTTAAAATAAACTATTTAAACAAAAATTGAAAGAAAATCTTGAAAACCCCTTATCTTGAGGATTTTACAGACTAAATATCTAAACTTTGCCTCAAAAACTGACACAATGTAAATTCCTTTGGATGTTTGACAAATCTATAATGTTCAGATGCCTTTCTGCCTTTGCCTAAATACAAGCATGTGACTAAATTAACTCTTAATTTTTATTCATATTCCACCCTACACAAAACTGCCAGTTATAAAAGTAAAAACTGTGAAAAGCTGTTTGTCTAGAGAACAGCTAGCTTTGATTTTCTTCTCAAAACTAGAAGACTTAATGCACAAAGAGTAGCACAAGCTGTTAACCCCACATTTTTTTGCTGCGCTGCAGCTCCACAATAAAAACAACAGCCAGGACAGAAGCCCTGCTGTTTTCCAAAGTTCACTGTAACCACAAGTTAACTTAAAAGATTTGCATTTTCTGCCACTCCAAGCATTAACATCCCCAAAATCACCTTTGAAGAGAACAAGCATTCTTGTCAACTTGCAAGTCATCTTATTAGTGATCCAAAACATAATATGGAGATTAAATATCTCTGGACCTTTGAATGAATGACTTCTTGGAATAGCTCAAGACTCAGAATTTAAGGTGTAATAATACAGAATTTCTGCTCTTAAAAGGACATAAAAAGAAAGGAGAAGGCTAACACACAGTTCTATTCCTCGTCCTTTGAAAGAGCAGAGCTGGTAGATTGTTTTGGAAAAGGGGGAAATATTCTGGTCCCCAAAAAAACCCATTCAGACAATTCCTTCTAGTGTAATAGAGGAACTGAATAAGAGCTTTTGCTTCAGCTAAATATTTTGTGTTATTTCCCTTAAATAAAGACAGAAGACGTAAAGACAAGGAAGAAGTCAGAGCACCTGTACTCTTTTCTCAGGAAATGTCTGCAGCTGCAGGGGAGCTGATTCAGGATAGCTCAACAAGTAACATTCCCAAAAACCTGACTGCCAGGGCAGGGCACTCAGAACAGTTGCCTCTTGGTGACCTTTGTGACTGAGATTGTGCAAATAGTAATACAAGAACCTGTTATGCTGGCATTGTGTTCCCTGGGAATTCATCATGGTATTATTTATGTAGAGCAGAAACGGGTCCAAAACATAAGATTCAGATTCAAAATTTAAGTCTCTCAAAGTTTGAAGAAATTTAAATTAATGAATCTGAACTTCCCCATCTCTGTAGAATTACAGAAATAATTGCTGCCTAATGTTGCCAAGGAAGTTAAAAAATGTAAGAGTGTCAGATCAAAATATATGTAGCTTAAATTTAATGCAAATCTTCTTTTTGCCATGCTATATAATCAGACTGTACAAATGGCAACGAAGCACATTTTTCTCTGAATCTGTCCTCACCTTCAACCAATGTCTTCCCAAAGCTGCCGCTTCAGAGAGAAGGTATCTGGAGCAGCACGCTTTGTATGGCTCAAGAATTAAGTTTCTGATCCAAGTTCCTGCAATAATCAAATTCAGTCTCCACACTGTAGGGTAGTCAGTTTGTACTGTAGTTTGAACTTTTTTTTCTGACAATTCAAGAACACCCGCCTAAGTGAATATTTCTGCTTTCAAATGCAAAGTGTTTGTCATAATATTACAGCAATATTCAAGATGAGGGATCACAAAAGGGAATCCAAATTGGACAATAGAAAAAAATTACAATTACTGTTTTTAAAATGATGGCAAATCTCCATTAAGATTAGGTGTGCTACTCCCTTTAAACTCCATTTAAATTTCAATTTAAAAAATGGCAATAAAATCGTTGCAGTAATAAAACCAATGTCATCCTTGCAATAAAACCAGGAGGTTTTTTCCAAGGTTGTCTGTGATCTACCCTAAAAAGAGATTTTTCACCATCAACCCCAGAATGGACATTTGACTCCATATGAAAAGCTGGGGAAGTATAATCAGAGCAGCTTTGCTAGGCATAGGTGCAGGATGCCACACATCAGATGTTTACTTAGTTAATCTGCAGTGTGAAACTAGAAAGAGGAGGAGGAAGGGAGGAGTTGTGACACAGTATTGTCAGCTCTTGTTTCTGCAATCCCTTCCCTCTCTCATTTCCTCAGGGCTGTAGGCCATGTCTACATGCAGACGTCACATCAGCTTTACTGAAACTGAGATACTTCAGCCAACAACTTGCATGTGTGCAATCATGTTTCAAATTAATTACTGGCTCAACCCAGTGTGATGTAAGTCAGTCTTAAAACCCACAGAAAGGTCTTCTTATCTTAATTAACACAAAATTGCAGCATTATTTAAACAGCAAAAATATTTCAAGACCTCATTTCTGCTATCTCTGAGAGACAGGACAGGTAGGCTTAGCTCTGGGTGGGCTCTTTGCTCAGGTGAGGCAATGCAAATCCAAAGGCAAGAAGCGTAGGTGGGAGGGGTCAGAGAAGTTGGATGTATTAAGACAGTGGACCTGGTACATCAGACATTTATTTATAGCACAGTAGTAGCACACATGCATTCCCTGAAATACAAATCCAGCTTGCATGAAGCAGGCATGTTTCCAAAGGTCTTTGGAAGAACGACAGACATGCTACGGTTAGAGTTGAGCTGCTGTTCACTTATTTGTCCTTTTCCATAACATATTTCATAGCTTCATATTCACTTTTTTCTCAATAACTAGCTTCCTACCTGTTTGAGCTTGGAGAAGGAGGCCCCTGGAGAAAAAAAGATTTTCCTGGTGGCTGAAGGTTTGTGCAGAGAATGCAACCATTTTCCCTAGATGAGGAAAATAACTGTAAGGTGTGAACTGGCACAGAAGGACTAGAGTGGAAGCTGCTTTCCTTAATTCAGCATGTAGCAAGGTAGAACAAATTTAAATTGGGGTAGGTGGCCTCAGGCAGGCTAGCTTTGGGGTTGCCAGTGTCAGCTGCTGTCTCCAGGATGGGATCAGCCTGCATATTGCCAGAGGCAGGAGGTCACAGCCCCTGCTGCAACCAAGGCAGCGTTGCTGTCTGTCTCTCTTCTTTGCAGGTCTCGTCTGCATAGTCAGACATTTGTATAGTCAATGGCAGTGGCTCTGTGAAATATTGGACCAGGAGAAATGGTGTGATTGCCTTGCAGAACTGCAGCAGACTGTGGGTAGGTGCTAGCCAAGGAGCGAGGACGGCGAGGGTACAAACTCCCAGTGATTAGCTATGTCATTTGGACACACAGGGAACTGGCTGCTGGTCCCACAGACAAAAGTTCATGTCCTAATTTGCAGCCTGCCTTTTGTCCTTCATCTGGTCTATTTCTGCACTTGAGGCGGCAGACACTGTTACCCTGCACCGCCAGCTCTCCCACACTGTCCTGCAAACAAAGCTCTCAGAAAGACATGTGTGATCTTGCCAAAAGCCTTTAAGCAGAGAACTGTGTGGGTCAGATTTATACAGGTCAGCAGGTGCCTAAAGAGGGCACAGCACTGGTTGCAATCAATGGTGGCAAGGGTAGCAGGCACCTCCCTGCCACTGGGTCCTGCCAGCCACAGACAAGGGGTTGTCAGGAGCTCACATAAAATCTGTGTAGCATTTCCTTCCCTCACCTTCTAGGAGGCAGACAGTGGTGTCACAAGACATCACCTCACTAAATAATTTTATGGTTAATGCTTAGGCGCCCTTTAGATGCAAAATAATGAATGTAAAAGATCAATGGGTGAATTATTGATCCTGTCAAAACTCTTTATAGCTAATTATAGCACTGAATGCTAACTGAAGTGGCTATTGGCTACCTACCAGTCAAAATAAGGTCACTACTATGTTTACAAAAAACTCCCAAACAACTTTAAATCTGGCACTGTTATAGTATTCCACCTCATTTATTCCAAAGACAATTCACACACCTGGATTGCTTGGGGAGAGACAATGCTTAAGTACAAGGTCCTGCACCTGGGTAGGGAGGATCCCAAGCACAAGTACAAGCTGGGTAGAGAATGGATTGAGAGCAGCTCTGAGAAGAAGGATTTGGGGATGTTGGTTGATGAGAAACTCAACAGGACCCAAAAATGTGTGCTGGCAGCCCAAAAAACCAACCAAAAGCAGAGTGGCCAGGAGGCCAAAGGAGGTGATTCTGCCTCTCTACTCTGCCTTTATGAGATCCCACCCAGAGTGCTGCACCCACCTCTGGGATCCTCATTGCAAGAAGGACATGGATCTGCTGGAAAAAGTCCAGAGGAGGCCACAAAAATGATCAGAGGGCTGGGGCGCCTCTCCTATGAAGACAGATTGAGAGACTTGAGGTTGTTCAGCCTCTAGAGGAAAGACTCCAGGGACACCTTACAGAAGCCTTCCAATACCTAATGGGGGCCTTCAAGAAAGCCAGAGAGGGGCTTTGAACAAGGGCATGTATTGACAGAAAAAGGGGGAATGGAGCCAAACTAAAAGAGAGTAGGTTTAGATTCAATAATAGGAAGAAATTCTTTCCTATGAGGTGGTGAGGCACTGAAACAGGCTGTTCAGAGAAGTTGCAGATGCCCCATCCCTGGAAGTGTTCAAAGCCAGGCTGGATGGAGCTCTGAGCTAACTGCTCTAGTGTAAAGTGTCCCAGCCCATGGTAGGGTTGTTGAAACAAGATGATCTTTAAGATCTCTTCTAACCCAAACC
The DNA here is from genome assembly GCA_024500445.1 of Entomyzon cyanotis. NCBI lineage: Eukaryota > Metazoa > Chordata > Aves > Passeriformes > Meliphagidae > Entomyzon > Entomyzon cyanotis. The sequence continues at coordinate 16,255,164 of JAKEPQ010001005.1, forward strand.
ATTTTATGATTTTATGAAGCACAAATTGTTGTTCCTGTCCTCTCTAGCAACAGAAAGCATTGCCAGCATTTGTGTACATCTCCAGCTATGCAGGAGCTGACTGCAAAGCTCTCTGTGTGTTAGATACAGAACACATTCCCACCTTGGAAAATAAAAATACTTTGAAATTGTTTCAGAGTTCCTCCTTTACTTTCCAGGGTACTTTTCTCTTGCATTCATTAAGACTTTCTGAGAAATAACTGAGCAACATGGGTTTCTGCAGCAAGGAAAGTAACAGTGGAAACTGTATTTCACCTAAAATGGAACCTATATGATCCCTATAATATTTTTTATTAAATATCTGGGCTTTTTAAAAGCAATTGGTTTATATAAGTCAAAGTTAAAACCCTACTACTTACCTCTCTTGCATTAACAAGCATGAAGTGTGTTTAAATTTGTTAGTCTCTCTCCTGAGGTCTCCTGGACAGGGACAGTTTTCTCTTTCATATTTTTAGAGGAAACATTTGTAGTCATTTCAGATACAAATTATGCTGACACCTCCCAAAGTTTTCCACAAAATGTGAGACATTTCCCTTTCCCACACTCAATAGGGTTAATGGGGGATTCTTCTTGCATGGGAAAGCTAAGTTCAGCCTCCAGATCTAGCTGGAGGTCTCCCAGGACATGAACCAGGGCTATTCCTAGTAGCAGACCAAGCTCACTCTGTCTCTTGGTATCACAAAGCAAAAGGCTCCACTGGGAAAATTTGTTTGGAAATATGCTCCCACCAGTCCTTTTTACTTCTGTGAATTGTCATTTTGTAATAAAAAACATTCATCCAAAAATGCCAACCAACTGCATTGTCATCCAATTTATCAACACCCAATATGCTGAAATTTAACAGCAGAGCTCACCTTGTTGTTTTTTGGACACCTTCTGTTTAGGAGGCTGCTGTACTGCTGGGTACTATTCAAGGGGTATTCTGCTGTCTGCTCCTGCAGGCAGGATAAGAGAAAAACTTGAGAAAAGATGAGGATGTTTTGGGGAAAGGGAGGAATTTGAGTAGAAAGCTGAGAATCTGTCACAGGCAATGTAAAAAGAAAAGCTGAGAAGGCAGGATTTGGATGCCTTGTGGCTATCCAGACAACCTGAGCTAACCTTTTTAAAATGATGCATACTTTCATGCTGGGATTCATTTCCCCTAACTTTACAGCAGATGTCTAAGGACACCTCTACTGTCAAGAGGAAGAAGAAGGCACTTCTCAGGCACAAATCACCTTCAATTACATGGATATCCAAAACACTTTAGAAGTAGCAGTCTCATGCAGTTGTTTATTTCTCTCCATTGATTATTGTAGAGTGGGCTGACAGATAGTTTGGATGAAGACATTGCAGATATCTGCAGTTTGACAAGAGGACTCTCATTCTGCTTGTGGCTGAATCATACACCATGTACCCATGAAAGAGTCTTTCAAATATAGGACAATCCAGAAAGCTCTATTTCAGAGATACTTCATGGATGAGTATGATTTTGGCTTCCTTACACTTTCTCTCCACTGAATTGGTCAGCAATCCAAAAGAGGACAAGAAAGTACTTCTGAAGAATCAGACCCTTGATATGAAAGAGAACATTCTGGCAGGACACAGAGTGCCTAATATTCATGAACTGCCTTTTTTTTTTTTTTTTTCCTTTTTATTTAAATAGAGATTTCCTTGTAACTTGCTCAGATGGCATACTCAATGCCTCAGGCAAGCCTGTGCAGCTGCCTCTACAGCTTGCAAAGGACTTGGCTACATTACAAGTGTCATATTTTCTCACAGATAAATTGTTCTTGAATAGCATTGCCTAAGTAATAGAGTTTCCATCAGTATCAGCTTTGCATACCTCCTTCCTCCTTTTCACCCCCCTTTTATTGTGCAGACACATTAACAGTGACCACTGCAAAGAAGCTCTGTTTATGCTTTAGTTCCCCCCAAGTCCCTCTTGCCATCTCCAAGGGAATGGATGGCATATGGGATCTTGTTCCATATTCCACTGGTGCCTTTTTTTTAGCACCTGCTTTAAAAATCCAGGGCCTCAGTGCAATGGGCAAAGTTTAGTTAGAGACCACAGCAGTTGTTATACAGTAGTCTAGGGACTGAAAGGAACTGTCCTCACCCAGCTTCACCACTTCCAGGAGCCATTCTTGCACTCCCACGTCTTGTGAGGACTCGCTGCAGGCAAGGGGGTGGATTTTATGCATGTGTGAGTTAGAGAGGTGTGGGTTTGTAGATTCTGGGAAAGGAATTGACTTGGATGTACCAACAGAAATGCACCTATTTTTGTTTATGTAAATAAAATCTCTTATTTCACATTAAACATTTCATTTATATCCTCTCTTTTGCAGTGTTGAGAAGGGACAATATATAGACATTTTTATCCCGATGGAATTTTATTCTCCTAATTAAACTCTTTTCCTCTGTCCAAACAAATGCCCTGATGACATAAATTACACATGTCATGAATGGCAGGAGATCAGACTGTGTCTGATCATGATCCTGAAGACCCTGGGAGCAGCACAGAGTAGGTTGTTGCTACACTTACAGACCATGCATTCAGTTCACTGTCCCTAAAACTGGCTAAATAAAAAATTTCAAACATGCATGATGAAAACAAGACTTAAAATCCACCAGATCTTTGTCCACAGGTTGGCAGCCCCTCTCTGCCTCTGCAGCTGTTTCTCACCCCACGTGCACCCAGGCTGAGCTACCCTGCTTAGAGCTGTGCCAGCAAAAGCTGCAGCTTCTCTTAAACCAGAAACATGACAATCTTCCTCACTGGCTCTCAAAACCAAGCGCTGAAAATCCTAAGGAACCCAGACGCTGTGTTTGATCTCTTTTTTAAGATAAACATTGAATAACCTGAAGTTGTCTGCTGCTGAATGGGAGTAGAAGGGCTTGCTGTCCTACCCACCCTTACAAGAAAAATGAACCCAAGCTTTGCCAGGACAACCAAAAGGAAGAACAACAAAGCGTAGGCTAATATTTACAATATTTGCAATACAGTGTCATCCAGCTGAAGACAACAAGATGACAGAGTGGATAAAATGCCACATCTTCTGCAGATTTTTCTGTGTTACTGCTCCTAATGTTGTTCCCACTGATGGGGGATAAAGTGAGAGCAACAACCAGGGGAAATTTTAGCCAATGTTTAGTAACATGGCTGCAGCCCAAGTCACCATCCAGAATGTAATTCCACTCCTCTGAAGACTCAGCAGAGCTCATTGCAGCAGATAAACAAGTCACTCTGTTACCCTGAGGCGTGACAAATACCACTGTGAAGCTGCCTGGATGGAGAAGAAGGGATCCAGTGCAAGATCCAAGCCCACATTCCTACCTGGGAAGGCTGAAGAAAAAACCTATCTCAGTTTTCTACTAGATGCTGTCTTATCACAAGCAGAGCATGTATCCCATATCTGACCCCAGGGCACCAAGGGCTTGAAACTGAATTCACTGTCACCAGTGATGTCTTTTCTAGCCTAGGCAGAATATGTTGAGGGTGCAAGTGGGGTTTCTTGGGGTCACTTCTCTGCAGTGCCATGGAAATTTTAGACAAATCATTTTGGGTATGTCTGTATTAAGAGTGTAGAGACACACAAACCCATTCCACTTTCTCTGGGGCCCCTCAAGGCCAGGAAGGAAAATCAATAAAGAAGCAAAGCAAATACTATCTACCCTGCTAAAGTTCACAAGCAGATATTCTTCTGACATAACAACTCTGCACAGTTCTGCATCAGTACTTTTGTATTTTTTCTAGCCCCAGGTTGTCATATCCCTGCAGCACCATTCAAATTTGCCAATTTGGCGGGGAAAAAAAAAAAGAAGAAAGCATAACCATACCCAAGCTAGTATAAAAAATATTAACTCTATGAAGTGCTTTAGGTTCTTTGGTAAGAAACAATATTAAAGCCCCAGAGAAATATCTTGTATGGCATGATAACCAGTGAACTCTTCCTGAGCCCGTGACATATGCCTTGCCTTAATGCTTTTGGAAAATCAATGAAACTTGTGCTCCTTAGCAACTTAAGGCTTTCATTTCTTTCCACAAAGTGGAGAGACAAATCTCCCAAAAGGTATCAACCTCATCTCAGCACAGAAGAAATGTCATTTGTGAGACCAAAGCATTGTGAAATACTTCACTGCTGAACCTATATTGACTTGACAGAAACTGTGGCCAGCTAACACCTCATATTAGAATTTTACTCCAGAATAATTCATTGGCAAGATGTCCTTTGCCCAAAAAAAGCAATTTAACATTTCCTGAACCATCATAAATTTCACCATCTGCCACCTTGCCCTAACATGCTCCCTCCCTCTTGAGAAAATGCAAAACTACGAGTGAAGATTTGAGTGTCTCTCTGACTACCAGAGTTCAAAGCATCTGTCAGCTACACCACGTATCAGAGCACAACACACATGGTCTACCTAAGTCATACACTCAGTAGTCAGTGCTTCTCTTAGACTATTTATAATTCCATCTCTTGGCGAAAGAAGACAAAATATAAATTAATGCAGGGTCAGATTCTGCCACAGAAATTCTTTGTCATGCCCCTAGTTTGTTCCTAAGTTAAGGCCTTACTTAATTCAGATTGAATAACAAATAATGTACAGAAAGCTGCATGTTAAGAAGCTCATGAGTTGAAGAAGCAGCTAAATTTACAGCAAACCTCAACCTCTGTGAATAATTTATTCAGCTTGGTTGTTCTATGTGACAGTCATCCCAAGAATTCTAATGGACATTAAATGTTCTCCTCAAACAGTTACTTGCTGAAAAATCAAGCCTGTATACTCAGCTAGATATGGTTGATCTGTGCTGGGGGAATCCTGTGCAGACTTTGGTCAGCAAGTTGGCCTCAGTGAGTGGAGGAGATACTAAAGCTCAGACCCAGATGCTTTCTCTCCTTACCAAGACCATCACATCAGCCTGTGTGTCCTGAGGTGTGCTCCTGCCCATGGTGTGCCACCCCCAGGAGCACCATATGTATGTGAACAGCAAGTCCATCTCATGTGGGATGAAGGGGACCTGCTGCCTCAGGGTTGCACACAGTCAGGCATGTCTGGGGTGCTGTAGACATGAAATGGGAAGTGTTACTCAATAACCTGTCTAGGACTTCTGTGTGTAAAGCAGCCTAGGTGTAGTTACTCTTACAGGAGCTCTGGACACACCAAAGGAAATCTGCTCCTCCTGAGCCCTGGGAAGGTGCCTCAAAATAAGCCTGTCTCTCCTGTGGATAATTGCACTTTTGCACTTCCCACTTGCTCACTGATGATCATTAAGCAAACTGTTTGCGACACTAGCAACAGGACAAAACCCAAAACCTAAAGTATTGTCGCTTAAAGCTGTGACAAACCACAGCCACAGTTCTGAGCAGCCTCAGGTCACCCCAGCCCACAGGGAAGGCTGTGCAGGGATGGCTTGCAGCAACACAAACCAGATGTCAGAACAGATCTCCCCCACGCCTTTTGTTATTCCTTGCTGGGATCACAAGGAGTACTTCTCCATTTCTTTTTTGCAAGCAGCTGAGAGCTGTTGTATCCACATATCACTTTTCCCCTGTCAGGCTGCTAATTGAAACTTAAAGACCTTCATTAGCCACTTGCCATGGAGCTGCATGGAGGATTCATGCAATAGAAAAGCAAGGACATTGACTAATGAAACCTGACGAGTCTCCCTGAGAAATCCTCCAGGATTTCTGACCTCAGCAACTTGCTCTGTCAGAGATAACCATCCCATGGCAGAGTCAGCAAAAGAGATGTGCCTCAGCTTCTGCAGGGCTGTCAGGCCTCAAGCAGACAGACCTTTAAGACCTCCCCACAGCAAGTTTTGCTGCTATTCCTTTGCCACCTCCCTGCAGAATTGCTTCTACTTCATTTTCTACTTGTTTGCTCTTAAAACTGCCATTTTCTCACTGGGCTGTGTATTGCTGCTCCTTTTGTACGCTGTTTACCCATGGACAAAGAAACCAAAAGTAATGGCCAATTTTCAGTATATTTTCTGGTTTTGCTACCAGGCTCTCTGCCAAATAATTACCTAATTTCTAAAGGAACAAGCAATAAAACATAGGAGGAAAATTCAGGTGAATTCCACAATCACTTTCCCTCAACAGTGATCTTATTAAGAGCACGATAAAGGTGTCAGACACAAAAGAGGTGTGGGCTCAACGGGACTTTGAATTAAACCTGCAGTCTTCTGTAACAAGACTACTAATCCCTTCTACAATTCAGGCTCCCCGAGTTGCCCCTCACCTCACTGTCCCCGATGCTGGGGTGGTCTGGTCACACAAACCCAGACACAATAGAGCACGAATGCCTGCACGTCCCAGCACACCCAAGTGAACCTCTTTGCTCTGGGAGTGGCACTCGGCCTCACACACACAGGACAAGAGGCTGTCACAGCAAGATGTAATGTTTGGGTAATTGCTGGTTTTCTCAGCCGCATCGGGTGAAGGGAAATATTTTTCACTTCTTGGAGAAATCCCCAGCAATCAAAGCCACTGACTGACAGTGCTTGAGGGACTGCAGAGGAGTCACTGCTCGCCAGTGACTCCTACTAATGAGCAAATACTGGCTGTAAGATTGCTGGGAAGCTGCTTTTCCAGAGCTCTTTCAGACAGTCTGCTTTCTTATCCAACACCAAATAATTGTAGAGCTTCTTTTTAAGAAAGGAAAGGAAGTTCTCCACTGAAATCCTCTGAGTGGCTTAAGAATTAGTGTATTTGCCTCAGTAACTAGCTAGCAGTGTAACTTTTCCTTTAAAAACCAAGCCACTTCCATCTTCCCTCTTGCTCATATAAAGCAAGCAAAGTCAGGCAAGGCAGCCAGGACTCATGTTGTGATTCGTAATCGTAGGGCTGAGAATCTATTTTCATTGACTGGACAACAGACAGAAATGGTGACTCTGCAGCTGACTCCCAGGACAGCATGTAAGATATGCATGGCATGCTGTAAGCTTTGTAGTCTCCTTTGCAGAGGAAAATTCCCTAGATAAGGACAACGGTAGGGAAGCAAAGGAGGAACAGACTGACAAATCTTACAGCAGCAGAAGCCCTCAGAAAAAGCTAAGATCTTCCCTTTTGTGGATAGAAATAATTTTCATAAACTAAAACAAGAGAAAGAATGAACGTTTAAACATCTGAACTTGAATGATTTTGTTTAAAGTAAACCCTCACAAAGAACAAATGCAAACAACCTTACTTCACCCCGGTCTTTTTGGATCAAGACATGTCTCAAAGTAGATCTCCTAACACCTACAGAAATAGTGACAGACAAAGCAGAAGGAGAAACTTTAACTCTTACGTGGCTTAGGTGCCCAGGCAAAGATATTTCTTATCCTCAAAAGCCAGAACAGAGCCACTTTCCTTTAAAAATAAGTAGAATTATTTACTAAGAATTGTCTAAATCATCAGTGATTTACAGGTAACTTATGCTATACATGGTGTATTGATCTCACATCTCAACTGAACAATCCTTAGTGATCCGAGAGAGTCATAAGTCACAGGAAAGAAAAGGACAGTTTTCTCTTCTTCTTCCAGTTTTTTACTTCCACCACACACAAAAATGTAATGTACTGTTTGGATATCTCAATTTGCAGGATGACATACTCAACAAATTAAACTTTACATCAGGATCTCATTAAATTAAAAAAAAAAGAAATGAGTCTCAATGCTCTTTATTCAGACTACATGAATTCTCTAATTCATCACTTCATTAATTCACAAATTCTCCAGGTCACAAACTCTGTAGATCACATGTTTATCTCGCTGTGCCTCAATGGCTGTTCCAGCACATGTTGAGGTGTGGCATCAGTTGTATTTTGGGCCAAAACCAGAGCTGAATGGACAGTCACACTTGCCACTTGTCACAGACCAAATTCTGAGAATAACCTGTGCCTAGGTGAGGGGTGGAACTATGATTCCTCTTGCCTCACTTGAGGGAAGATTTGGGCACTCACTTAAGCCCAAATCAGGTAACAATTGGTGATGCATTTTTTCAAGACAGGGACATGTGATAAACATAGATATAAAAATATATCATAACCAAAACTAATAAAATACAGCACAATAGTACAATGATCATAGGATGTAATGTAAGATGCAATATGCCATTTGCAGATGGTGGATATCTCATAAAAACACCATACCAATGATGTTCAGCAGTTTGTTCTATTTCTGTTGCAATTCTGACAATGCAGCAAGTATCACGTTTGGTAGCAGTGGTCACCTGTTTTTGACAAATAGTAGTAATTTCATATTTGGTAATTAAAGTTTTCAGCTCCTCAATTTGAGAGCACACTGTGCCCTGTGTTGGCCCTAAGGGACCAGTCGGGTCCATGTTGGAGGCTAGTATGACACCAGCACTGGTGTGAAGTCTACATTATGGTCTCTGTTAAGCTGTCTACAGGTCTCTAACAGCATTAGGAGTGTTAAGATTAAATTTTTACTTCTCATTACCCTACTCCAATTTGATTGCCAGTAAATTAAATTAATTTAGCCCAAGTTATCCGTTTTGCCCATGGCAGTAATTGCTAAGTGATCTCTTGCTGTCCTTATGTCAGCCCATGAGCTTTTCATTATATTTTTCCTAGCTGAGAAGGGTAGTGATGGAATGGCTTTGGTGGGCACCTGATGTCAAGCCAGGGTCAACCCACCACAGCTGCATAGCAAGGAATTCATTTAATTCTGCCACAGGATTAAACCAACCCTGGACGTGGTGTGTGTAGGGTAAGCATTACCCAAATTGTTCACTATTTCAACCCCAATCACAGGGAATTTCCACCCTTCAGAGGCACATGCCTGGGTTTGATAGAGTATACTTGCTGAGTAGCCCAAAGAACTTTTCTTTTCCTAAGAGCTGCTTGAATATGGACAATACAATCCTTTATTTGATTACAAAATCTATGGGTGACCGCTCTCTGTACTACTTCATGACAAATAAAGCTCTTAGACTACCAGTGATATTTTCTACAGAAGTATCTTAGTGTTTCCTGAGTGAGCTGCAAAACTACTCTAGCAGGTAACAGCTGGGCAGGGAAATCTGGATTTGAGTCCCCCTCAGGCTCTAGATTTCACTACATTCTCCTTTTTTCCTTAAGCTTTCCTCAGTCATCAAATACCCTATTCAAGTGAAAACCCTTCTCTCATCTGTGTATAAACCTAAAAAATCTTTTTATCCATAAGTGATGACAGAATATTATTGTGTGGAACCTCATTCTTCAGGTTAGACTGAAATTCACATTTCATGGAGTCACCAGAAAAAGGCAAAACATTTCAGTAAGATATAACATCAGGACTCTCATCACTGTCTGCTATTAAATAGATAGGACAATGTTCTGGAAGTGCTAACTTGGTAATTCTAATAAACTTTCTTCTCGTTATATTTTGCTGGGATCAGCACCACCATCACTAAACACTTAAATTTTTGTCACTAACACCACTGTACAGTATTTTTTGAACCCAGTGGAAAAGCTGATTTTCATTTTGTAGATTAGAGATTTCCTATTTGCTGGGCAGTCTACAAATCTGAATACACATACAACCCAAAACACTAGAATTCTTTATTTCTCGGCATGTAAGTTAGACTAAATATTGAATTTAGTTTTGACACTGACCCGTGGAGAAATAAAAATTCATCTAAAAGACAGCTGTTCAGGGATTCATTTAGAGAGGACACACATATAAAGGTCTGAGAGGACTATAAACTACTGAAATCTCTACATTTAAATAAACATCCAATCCTGTTGGGTTTCCTCATAGTCTGTTGTTAAGAGGAAACTCAACCACACATCCTTTTATCTAAACATTCAGGGCAGAATTTAGTTTCTGTGCCTGGTCCAGTGTGGTCAGGATGCTCTCCCAGCTTTCTGGTCTGCCAAACATGTTTGAGATTGGTGTCCCCCCAGTTCAGCCACCTGGGCAATGAAACTGGGATCTCCAGGCTCTGCATTTCTCTGTACAATGCAGCCAGACTTCCAGTGAAACCTCTTTCAGAACACCATGATTGGAGACTCAGCAGCATAATTCTGCCCTCATGGACACTTCATCTCCAGCAAGAGCATCACCCGTCTGTTCTCCTGCCATGTCCTAAAGCAGGCTCACACTTGGTAGCTCCATTCGCCTATAGTGCAGGGTGCCTTTATCCTCAAATCTGAAGGACCACTCAAAGTCATGACTGACAGCAGCAACAGAAAGTCATCATCTTTAGAAAATTGCTAATTTGAGTTTTATGGAACTTCTTTTTTCAGGTTATTTGAATGAAAATATAGCTATTCTTGGACCTTCAGTGAAAATATGGGACTGTTTTCTTCTCATTGCGTGGAGCTTAACAGATGCTCTACAGTGCTAATAGGAGTGTCCTTGAGATTCCATATCTGCTCATTAGCAATCACATAGCCTATTAATAAGCAGGTGAGTGTCGTATTTCAAATTTAGGAAGTAAAAGGTCCTAATGCTGTGGAACTGCCTTTGGAATAATTCTTGCAGAAATGTAAGTTTAGATTAATTTTCAATACTTATAAAAACCTGTCCAAACTGCATCGTGTCACATGGTCTCACCATAACCATTGCAAAGACTTTCTGGCTCTGACTAAAATTAATGTGTTTGTTTCAACTTTCACCATGTGCACTTTGTCCAATAGTTGTAAAACAATAGAAAAAGGTGTGCTTTCTTCAGTTTTAAGCAGTCCACAAGTGATAAACCAGAAACAGGATGCAATTCTGAGAACCTCTAGCATGTATGTTTAAATGGACTGTCTCATATTATCGCTGGATTTTTCAGCACTCTGAATGTTGTAATACTCTAAGCTGTGGCTGCTTAGCACCTCTTAACACAAGGTACAGCTTGCAAGGAGAAACAACATGCATTTATTTTCCACAGGTCAGTAGTGTTTGGTTGGTCAGCTGGTTTGTGGGTTTTTTATTTTTTGTTAATTTGTGGGCTGGTTTTGTGTCTGCTTTTTATGAAGTTCATAAAAGATTCAGATGGCCTTTTATCTTTACAGATGAGATCTGTATCTGTACGGAAAAGAAATGGAAAGACCTAATGAGGGTCTTTAGAACAGAAATGGCTTCCACCCCAATAAACTCAACATATCCATGCTGTAAGGGTATTTACATCCCTTATCCAAATGGGGAGAGTGAAGGGAACACCTGCATCGGGCTGAGTAGGAGCTTGGACTGCATCAGCCAGTGCTAAAAGAAGCTCCAGCCCCACTACTATGTCTGCTGGTAAAGCTTTTATGTACAGATGGATATACTCATACACATACATTATTTCTTTAATCAACTATTATCTTTATTTCTGTATTTCATTATGAATAAACATTTTTAGCATCTGTTGATTAAAAAAACCCTATCATTTTGGGGCCATATGTATCATATAGAAAAGATGTATGAAGAATAAATTTAGTTTAACAGTCAAATAAATTTTTAAAAAGATACTTATATAGAAGAGCTGGAACTTGTCTTAAAAAGAAAAACTGAAAGAATGCAGAAGAGCATTGGGCTGATATGGGGGTGGTAACTGAAGATAACAACAGAAGCAAGAAAAAATGTTTTAAATTAATACTATGCCTGTAAAAAAGAATGGGAAAGCTGCATCTAAAAACTAATATTCATGAACATGTCATTGCAGGATACAGTCACTGTAATATTCTGGAAGTCAACAACACCACCAGCAGAAAAACACCACAACACAATAAAAACAAACAAACAAAAATTAAAGAAAATGTGCAGAAGACATGTTTCCTGTTTTCACCAGAACAGAAGCTTTTTGCCAAATGTCAACACAGGAGTCACTTTGCACTATAAAATACCTTTGTTGCAGCAGCCACCATACTCTTAAATGAACTTGTTCACTTTTGCAAGACAGGCTTTGGATTGTTTTCTATTATCTCGTGTTTTCTCACAGCATAAGCACACTGGGCTGGTACATAATATTAATCACAGTTTTTACTTTGATCACTATTAGTTCCTTAAATATTCCAAGCAGCCCTGGTAGAGAGAAAAACAGTAGCTCCAAGGCAACAGAAGCTGTTCACTTCTCAGGATAACAATATTTCCCAGCCTTTCAGTCTGATGCTGGATTACAGGGGTGCTTGCTAGATCCAGATAACTCTCCATTTCTCTTCTTTCCCCTTCAGTGCACACAGGGAGAGGGGAGAAGGGGGGAGGCAGAGCCCTGGCTGGAGCAGCCCAGGTGTGCCAAGGGAGCACCAGCACAGGAGGTCTCTGACCTCGGGGCAGAGCACGCCACTGCAGCCTAATCCTCTTCCCAGATGCTCAAACAGCCAGGGAATTTTGGCCAAAATTACCATACAAGCCAAGGACTCTTCAGTGGACCAGGGATCCTTGACTGCACTCTGCTACATGCTTCCTCAGTGGCTTAGCATTTCTTACAACTGTACTTGAGTGATGTCAATCACTCTCCAAGTTAATTAGTCTGGTTTCAATTAGTAGGATAATTAACACCTCATTTAAAGCAGAAAATAGTTCTCTTAATTTCAGTATTGTATGACTAAATCTGAGTTTGCCTCCAGCCCAACATCTCCCAAAAGCCTTGACCTGATGGCACTGATCAGGGATCATTAACCCAAGCAAATTATAATGTTACAAAGACTTTTCAGCTCTGTCTATTCCAGAAGATATTGCAGGATTTTTTAGGAATCTCAACACACTTTTTCCTCAAAGAATACCCAGGGCTTTGCAGAAGATTCCCTGTACAACCATACAGAGAAAAACTGCTGGCTGCAACAGTAGCAACACAAGAGACTCCAACATGCGATACCATCCTCATTTAGTTATTTTTTTATTTTCCTACAGAGTGTAGAAAGATGCTGATTCATCCAGTGATCAGTCCTTCAACAAAACCGTCTTCAAAACTTAACCTGTACATGCAGAGGGGTGAACCTGAGTCACTTGCCTAGCCAAAACCCCTCTGCTTCGTGGGAGATTTTTGTGCAGCAGGTGTTAGAGTAAGGGGAGGTGGACAAGTTTGCTAATATGTGGAGAGATCTGCGGGAAACAGAAGACCTTCAAAAGGGTAGTTTCTTGGAGAAATCAAGGTAACAGAACTTGCCTTCAGGAGAGATTCTCATTCATTTTTTAAGCTGAAAGGAGTCAGATTTTCCCGTGGAAAGGCTAAATGAGCATTTTGATCTCTTGCATTTCATTTGATGAAAGCAAACACCCCAGGAGGCAAAAGCTATTTAATCTATGACTAGCAATCACTAATATTCCTGATTATATAAGGGACCCATTTTCATATAGTTAAAACAAGTATTTCTCCTTTCTGCTTTGGTGTTTTAATTCAATCGATTTTCAGGAAAGATATTTTCAGTACAACTAAACTTTGATCATTACAGTGACTGTGATGTCCAGTGTCACTCAAATATGTGCTAATTTCTGTGTTCCTTCGCTTAGACTGGGATAAGTTTACGGGGTGCTCAGAAGCTAAATAGAGATTTCTGTTCATCAAAGCAAAGATTACTGCAGATTTGGGGAAAATGCCTGTACCACACTGTTTGAAAGGTGCTATGTGATTGAGTTATTAAAGATGGAACCATCAGGCTGTAGCTGAAAGGGGGACGTTAAAAATGAATGACAGTCCTGCCTGAAATGGGTATATAACTATACATGCAGCCTTAATATTCTTCTAGCATTGTTTGGCATTTTTGCATAAAATTTCCTGCAGCAGGAACTTTTGGTTGCTTGACAGATTCAAACTGACAGTCTACAGGTGAAAAGCTTTCTGCTGGGTTACAAGTCGTTTGAGTCATTGGGGACCATAGTGACAAGGCATATTATGTGTACACACTTACCTTATCGGGGCCAAGCTGCAAAAATCCTCCAAAAAAATGGCTTCATTGACTTAAGCAACTTCGTGTCATGCTTAAGGATGTGTAGAATTTGATTCCATGCACAGGGCTTCCTTTCACGTTTGATTGCTCATTTTTTATTCAGCAAGGAAATAGCCTGTCAGTTGTCAGCAAGGATAAGCTCTCCAGCACTGTAATTCCAAGAGAAGTTGTTGAATTTACTGAGAGAGGCGCTAACTTGCAGCCAACCTCCTCCTATTATTCTGGGCTTGATGCAACTTTGGAAATGTTATTAAGAATTTAAAGCCTAAACAGAACATATTCAATTTCTTTCCTGAACATTCCAGTATTTATCTTACCTGCTTAAATAGACAAATACTACTTTTTTTTTTTTTTTCTCCCAACAGAAAGGAATAGAGCAAAACTAACATAAAGCATTCAGGCAACATTGTGCCATTTGCTTTTATGTGCATCAAGGAAAACCATCCAGTCCCAGCAAGAGGCAGCAGATAGAAAGATTTCCATCTGACTACAGTGCACATAACAGTAATGTACCTCAAAATATATTGCTTTTTTCTTAGTTTCTCAGCCTTCAGATAGAACCTAAAAATAGAGAATATCACTGAAAGACTCAGTGATTTGGTCTAAAGATTGCACCAATGTACTTCTTGTACATTATATACTTAATATATATACTTAATACTTTTTTGATAATAGAGACATATTCTTTATTGTGGTGAAAAATGAGATAGTTTAGTTTGCCCACCATCTTATATTTCCCAGAACAGTGATCATGGTGCTATCCCTTGGAAACATGCTACACCATTGCAAAGAAAGGCTGAATTTTATGGCAAACACACATAACATCAATTTAAACATCCAAATAAGGCAAATGGTCAAGACCCATCAGAGTTAGAAATCTGTCTCTTTCTATTTTAGTAGCCCAGCAAAATCCTTAGATTATGGTATATGCTCTACTGTGTCATGTTATATGCTTTTGAGACTTAATTCTTTAAAATACAAACTACAGTGGAAATCGCATTGGAAAATAAAAATTATTTCAGTCTGCCATGCTCTGCAGAAAGTTATCTTGCATGGCACAGAACCAGTCCCCCATTGTGTAGGATTTATGGGTTGCTCTTTGGAGACGTCAAACAATCTTCACTGCAGAAATAAGGGATTCTGGTTCACTCTTTTGGTGTTAGATGCTTGGTAGGTGCTCTGGATCTGGTTATGATTCATATTTTAAAGAACCCTTAAAGTATTATTTTACTAATTTCATAAATATTTATATGGTATGCAGCAGGGAAGCAACAGGCCTGATTACAAGCTACTCACAGGAGGCACCACTGCAATCCAAGTGCTAAAAAACCAGCTTGTTATAATTGTAATTGCTGAATACCTCAAGCTTATGGTGAATTTTAGCACTTGTCACAGAATTATGGTGTCTTAGTCATCCTTGTTGTGTCGACAGAATGTTTGGAAAAAGTCATCTCTTTCAAAAAAACCTAATATTAATGCAGTTGTTCTATCAATATTTCAAATACCTAGCATTTGAATGTATATTTTAGGTCACTGCTTACACCATGTATACTTTCTTCCTTATTCCATATTTTCAAAACTGAAGTTATATTTATCATTTTATTCCATATTTTCTCCCAGAACATTGTGATTTTGGGGTGAAGAAGTGGACTGTCACAATGA
Source organism: Entomyzon cyanotis (assembly GCA_024500445.1). Lineage (NCBI taxonomy): Eukaryota > Metazoa > Chordata > Aves > Passeriformes > Meliphagidae > Entomyzon > Entomyzon cyanotis. The sequence goes on from JAKEPQ010001005.1 coordinate 16,270,696, forward strand.
TTGGTGGTACCTGTCAAAGAAGCAACAGTAAAACAGCGTGTCCTTTGCACATCAATTCCAGAGAAAGGCATATAAAACCATGTAGGACTGGGCTGTGCAGCTGTATACCCGAAAGAACAACTCAGGTTGTCAAGTAGATACTAACATGAGTACAACCATCACAGCTTCAGACCTGGCTTATCAACAAAATCACAGTGATTTTGTGGCACAATGATCTTTGCTTGAATAATACCTATCTGTCAAAAACAAAAGCAGAAAAATGTTTCTTATTTGCTGAAGTGCCTCAAATTTAAATGAATTGAAGCCTCCTTTTAATGAAGTTATTTGGTCAAAATAAATGCACAACATTCTGAAGTTATCAAAATTATTTATTTCCCACAACCACTTTTTTCCTGTATTACTCATCTGACAATACTGTTGCTTTGTTTTAATATTTTGGATTGCTCTAGATAAGACATTACTTTAGATTTTATTTTTTTTAGGATCCCCTTTCCTCCTTAATTAGAATGTTAAAATCACCAAAACTTTTAGAGGTTAGAGAAACTGTATAATTAGCAGTCAGAATCGCTGGAAGGTAGCTTGGGGAATACTCCTGCTGACAGTCTGTTTTCTGACAGTCATCTCTGAAACTTTCATTAGTCATGTTTATTGCTCTGTCTACATTACGTCTGTGTCATGGAAGCCTCTTAAATGCTTTAAAGATATAAGGAAAATTTCACTACATGCAATATCCACTGGCATGGAGCACATCACTTCAGTGAGATATATGATTAGAAAAGATAACTACCAGTCTGTTCAGCTGATATTCAGACATGACATAAAGTGATATCATTCTAAAACAGGGTCAAATTAATTCAGCGTCAAAGTGAACAACAGTTCGCTCTCATATGCACTCAGTTTTGTTTTATTTCCTCCTTCATGCATCTCGTAAGTGAAGGGCAGATAATTCTATTGTTTTCAAGGGACTAATGCTAAAATTTTGCTTTTCTGTGTTTATCTTTTTTGTATGGCTGTTGGGTTTTTTTGGGTTTTATTTTTTACTTGCGTTACTGAAATTGTTAAACTGCACTGGTATGCTAAAAATACAAAAAATATGGGTAATATAGTGAAAAGTCTAAGTGGAATGTGGCTGAACAGAATGTATTTAAGAATTAAACCAACTTCATAACCAGTATGGAGGTACTTCTTGAGTAGAGATGCCAAACCTCTCAGAGAACAAAACATAGAGTGGATGTGCGCAGTTGGCACAAGTTGGAAAAAAAAAATATCATCTACTCTGTAGTTCTCAAAGGTTTTGTGCAGTGCAGAGAAATGGGCAGACAGGAATCTCAATACTTAGAATGAGTGGCTGTTCCCTCCTGTCTGCAAACAGTCAGGCTCACTATTAAAATTTTGCTTTCTTAGTTATGTCAGTAAGAAATTATTTTAGCAATAACTTTGAATTTTAAAACACACTTGTAGCTAAGGCAGCTGTTTAAGCTAAAACCCAAGGAAAAAACATGTTGTGGTTTTGGTTTTTATTTCCAGACAGAATCTCTGGAAAGCTGTTATACCTGAACAAATACATGTATGTGTGTATATATATATTTTTTTTTTTTTATATGTATGTATATGTATTAATTATACATATTTTATATACATATATTTAAGTTCTCTTTTTGCCAGTAGCAAAATGTATCTTGAAGAAAAGAGATTATGGACATACCCATCTATAGCAGCCAAGGGATCTACGAGGATGCCTGGGATTCACAAAACAAGTGCATGTGCACAATGACTATTATCCAGGATTTCCGAAATCCAGTAATTTCTATCACCAGCAAGAGACTTTCCAAATTTCCTTTCTCCTGTTCTCTCTCCCCTCAGCTCTGCAGGCAGGAACTCCCTGCCTTCCCTCCCTCCCTCCCTCATATCTCTTCCCATTAGAAATGTCACTACCCCATCTGCTGCCCCTGAGCTCACTTGTGCTGGCAGGGACTCACGGGCAGAATGAAGGGACTGAAGTCATTCAGCATAATGTGTTACACAGACCCTTCCAAGGCAATTGCTAGCATTTTCCACCAAGAAAAAATTGTGCAGAAGGTATTCATGCTCCTGTGGTTCTCTTTTGGTGCCTGTAACACAGATCAAGACACATCTGCATCAGTAAGTCCAACTCCTTCTTGCTGCAGGCACCATGTAGTTTATTTGTTCCGTATGAATATGTGTGCTTTTTGCCAACCAAGCTAAGTGATGACCAAGGGATTGCTTATGCCTTCCAGTACATGCCTGGACCCAGGAGATTCTATTGTAATACCTGAATTACATGGAATTGTCTTTGTGCATCTATCTCAAATGATGTTACCATTTCAGCCAGCAAATGTACATGTTATTGTGGTCAGCAGGACTTTTCTCACTTGAAATTATGTACGCTTTATTGCTTTTATCAAATGAAACTGTAATAACACAGCTCAGAAGGAGTGTGCTCTTATTGGAAACCACATTGTACAGGAACTGCTTCTTCTTATAATTACATATTTGGTGACAGAGGGTGAGGGGGTGAAGAAAAGCTATTTTCCCATCTGTAGAAAATCCTGACAGCCTCTTAAAAACAACAGTAATGAGGGAGAGAAAAAGAAGTATTTGTGAAAGCTTTAGATATTAATTTCTCATAAATATGCCAAACACAAAACCTTCTTTGATTTACTTTTGTTTGCATGGGAGGAGGCTTTGCACAGCTCACTAAAACTACTGGCAAAATACAAGGATCTCAGGGCATTTAGCTCTCATGGAATATTTTAAGAAATAAATAGTTGATGTTTTACTTCACAGTATTCACACCACTCCAACTCTAGACAGAGGCAGAAAATGAAGAAGCAAAAAATGTATCGAAGTTTACTGATCCAATAAAGTGAAGAAAAGAGAAACATTCAGGTTAGTCTTTACAGAGCCCAAGTAACTCACTTCATCCTAAGTAGATTCCTCTTTTCTGTGGATCCCTGAACATGGACTCAGGGAACTTTGGAAAGCAAAAAATCAAGTGATAACGGTTGTCAGCTCTGCACAGCAGCAGGAGGAAGGAAGAGCCTTTTAAGAGCTCTGTCCCAGGAACCAGACATGCAGAACAAAGCTCTGCCTTCAGCTCAGCCCTTCACCTTACAGTATCACGGCAATTTCAGGGTAAGTTGTTTGCATGATCTGACACTTTACAAAATCTGCCTCCTCTTGTCCAGGAGAGAACATGGTGGGGCAGTCCAGGAGAGAACATGGTGGGGCAGAACTGAAATAAGTGGAAATTTTCAGTTGTAGAAGGAGAACACTTGAGGCCTTTGAAAAGTCTTTGCTTTATAAAGTGTGGCTCCTGCACTCTGCCTTGCAATCCTATCTGCTGGCATGTACAATTATAACCCTTCAGATGAAGATCTACATTGCAAAAGTCTGCAAGGCAAGATACTGAGTACATATGTTTATCTGTAAAAGTCTCTATTCAGAGACAGAAATTCTATTTATACCTTTACACATACTGTAAATTTTCTATAACATCCATAAAGCAATAAAACGTGCTTATGTAAAATAGAGCACACGAATGTCTTTGATCTCCAGGAGCTGTTAATCTCTCCTACTTGTGTTACTTGCTGCTTCATAAACAAAACATTTCTTCTAACACCCCAAATAATTCAGGCCAGCAAAAAACTCAGGACACCTTTCACTAAAGATGGTTTCGAGACTTGCTGGATGCTGTGAAATGTATACACAGGGACATCATAAGGTAAGACTGTTCCTTAGGCCAACAATTTGAAACAGACACTATCTCAACCAAGCAAAACAGAAGAATGGTAGGTATCACTTATCAGGCTCTCTGGCTGCTTTTTGATTGATATTTCAGATTAGTAATAAATTGGTCACAACTGTAGTAAATCAGCTCAAATGTAAGTAGAACATGCTGCAGTGCTCCATCTTGGACTACTCCTGGAATGGTCTGTGGACTGAATGCAAGCACAGATGCTTTGCCATCATCACTTGGATGTAATCATGGCTTCTTGTCCCCAGACATTATGAAGTTCTACTTGTCTTTTTATTGACTCTTAATGATTTTGCTTTATTTAGGCAAACTACCTATATTAAACCCAAATTTTAAATGGAGTACCTACAAACCTGGGTGTGGAGGGTTTTGTTGAGTTTGCTCGTACCAAGTTTGAAAAACTTCTTTCTTTACAAGTGAAGTGAGGTTAAAAGCTTCACTTGTAATTTTCATGCTTGGTGTTTAGCAGTCTGAAAGAGGGTTGGTTTCTTCTGGATTTTAATTTTTTCCAGGCATTTGGAAGCAATCTGCTAGACACAACACAAACTAGTAGCCAGCAAGAAGTACAGCTTCAACAGTGTCCTGTTAGCTGGGGAGAAGTCTCTGAACCCACTGAGTTCACTAGCCCCACTGTCTGGAGGCTGAGGATGAAAACAGCACAGCACTTTTCCTACAGTCCAAATCTCGTACTCCACCAAAGTCTTACTGAAGGTCTTGGGTGTGGAGGAGCAGCAGAGAGGGCAGGTGGGTATTCAGTGTTGGCTGAAAAAGGAGGAAAAGCTACAGGAGAACTTTAGACATGCTTTTGAGGAATAGATCAACCTGGGTGACAACCATCCCCCTGCTGAAGGACATGTGTAGCTTCTGCCCCTCAGACTCTGAGCAAGAGCTAAACATGTTTTAAGGGGTTGCAGTTGCAGCTCTGGATGGCTAAATTCAGCTGTATCCTGTCAGGGTAACCGGAAATGTGTTCCACTTTGGATTTTATTCACATCAGCTAGTACCACATAACAAATTGTTACTCCTCTATTTCAGCTTGGTGTAAACAGAACAGAACCACATGAACCATCTGAAGAAACATCAGAAAATAACAGGAGAATAAAAATATCTCTCAATTGATTGTACAAATAAGTTTTATTGCTAAAAGGAAAAAAGAAAGAAAAAACAAAACAAACAAACAAAAACACCTCACAGCAGGATTCTCAAATTCAATTGCTGCGTTATTTTAAATCAAGTTCTGATTAACTTCTGATTCTTGCACTTCAAAACTTCTTGATTACTTTAGGTCAGTCTGAAGGGCTCAACTTTATTGTAACTCAAGGCACAACACTAAAATCCAGTTCCAGCCTGACATCCAGTCAGGGTTATTCTGTGGATTAATCAGGATGCCTGATTCCCAGAGATTTTGTGCACATTGGCTGAGCAACTGATTATGGCTGTGCTACAAATGAGTAAGGCTATACATCATATAGCTTTCCAGACAGCACAAGATGTATTCTACCTGAGGAAATTTAGTTGCTTATTATTACTTCACAGCTTGGATTCCAGTTGCTCACAGAAGTGACTTCCATGTTCTGGAATTATTTGGGAAGTTTGTTGCACTCAGAAGGGATCTCGTTTTACTATCATGGTGAAATTCAAGCATATGATCATATTATTCTCAGAATCATCAGAAAATCCTTGCACAATAACACTATAATTGCCCTAAAGAAGAAAAGAAAACAGGAAGAAAAAAAAGACAATTAGTGCATAATCCTGCCTGCTTTTGTCTAAGTAGCTGCGTGGAATGGTTCTGGTGATTTCTGTTAGAACTGAAAAAGACATTCCTATCAGGGACTGTTATCATGGGTATAGTCAGATATATGAGTACATAAAAATAAATAGTGCTCAACGTTCTTCTCATGACCAGGGTACTCAGGAACAGTATTTCCTGGTCTAGCAGAGTTCCATCAGGAAGTGTCAGGTCTGCCATAAGTTCCTCACCCATAGGAGGACTGCTCATGGCAGAGGATGTTCCTTTCCACTTTCAGCTCTGGGGCTGCAAGAGGTGCTGGGCTGGATAGAGTCCAACACTTCGAGGCCCATGAGCTTAAGGGGGGTGCTGAGATTTTGGACCACTAGGAGCTCCTTAGTGACATTTTTAGGGACTAATAGGGATTATATGGGTCTTGGAAAGGCTCAGACAGCTGAAGAGGCAGTTGTTGGATGGGAATGGGTTAACCTGAGGACCGATGTTGCTCCTGGTTTAACACCGGAACACTGTTTTTACTTTTTGGATATTGTTATCCCTCTGCAAATCTTTGAAAATGGTTTAAGGGAGTAACAAAGCAGCATGTGAAGAGAATGTAAAATAAAGAATGAAATGGGCAGAAGGAATAAAAATTTATTTACTCTAACAAGTAAAAGGAAAGAGAGTAATTGCCAAACAAAATGGAATTATTAAGGTGACATTAACTGATTTCTTTGGTCTTTTCTTTTATAAAATAAAGGAGGAATGATAGAGGAATAATAACCTTAGAAAACCTAACATTTCAGAGATGCTACCATTTTAATGTCATCACTTCTTTTACAAGAAAGTTTTCTGACGACATTTCCTCTTGTTTTCTACAGTTTGGGTGAGCATCTCTGTTCAGAAAAAAAATATACCTGTAAGTATGTGATTTTACTATAATTATTTCTTTATATAAAATGTTGAAAAATACCTTTGGAAACTTTATTCTTGAACCTTTAATGTCAAATGCTGTTACAAGTGATTCTGTAAAACAGAGATAATTGTAATACAAAGGGTTACTTAACCATAAAGCCATCAATCAGACTGCTTAAATAACTTCAAAGCAATATGGCATATCTCTCAGCAGCAGTAGCCAATGTCATTTACTCTTTCACTGATAAAGCCCTCACCTGGTTCTTCTCTCAGAGCTCTGACTATTTGTTGAAACCACATTAGAAAATAGAAATGAACCACAGTGCTCCTGCAACATCTCCTCCAGACACAGCCTACTGTGATAACTCCAGTAATTTAACTTGTAGTAGTAGTTCAGTTGAATGGTAACTCTAAAGAGCTGATACTGATTTTTAAAGAAAGGAACACACAGACTGTATTTTGACCTCCTTACAGGTCTTTTTGGCCTAGTCCAACATCCTGCTTGAATTCTCTGAATCTGAGCCTGTGTCATGGTAATGCTGTGTAGGGTTAGCCCCTACACAGGATTGTCTCTTTTCTATTAAAAAAAAAAAAAAACATACCTGGGTGTAGAGAATTTCTTTAAAAACCCATCCAGACATTTATCTAAATAAACTTTGTTCTGGATATTAGTAGTGCCCATAGAACCTCTCAAGTTTCCTGTTCAGTCCATTGAAATGTAGTCTTTCCATGTCATTTTAGAGATGTTAATAATAAGTGTCATAATGAGATGAAGGATATAAGTATCCTCATTTATGGAGATGGAAACTGCAGTTCAAGAACATTAAAACATAGAATTTGGACACTTTCTACTTTAATGAGGTTCTGGCACTGGAGAACTGCCTGCTCTAAGGTCTGCTGCCTGCCAAGCAAGGTCTAGATTGCAGAGAGAAAAATCTGTTTGCATGGGTTGATTGCACCATGTATTTTCACACCAACCTCCTTTCAGCATTCCGCACACTGAGTATTCATCGTCAGCTCCGCTGCAGAGGAGTTCTTTCCAGTGGAATGCTCTGGCACCATCATACCAGACATGGAAGACAATCTTCAAAAAGGGGATGTCACTTCCTAATTAAAACATGGAAAGTAGGAAAATGGTAACTGGTGGGGATAAAAAAGTTAATATGGAGACACGCTATTTAGATGAAAAATAGGTTTTGCTGAAATACATTATTTTTGAAAGACTCCCCCAAAAGTAAAAAAAAGGTATATCTTGCAAACTGCTATTTCCAGAAAAAAAATCAAAAAGCTGGTTTTCAACAACAAATAATCAGGCTTAAAAAATATTTGGGAGAACAATTTCAAAGTCTGTTTTAATTTTTTCAGTAAAGAAAACAGAGTTCACTCAGCTCCACAGCTAACTTAAATAAATATTCAGATGAAGACCTTGGTTTTAAGCAGGTGTTGCAAACAAACTATCCTGAATGCTGTTAGCCATCATAAAGATGTCTTTCTAGAGAAGCAAACCTAGTTCAGAAGGTGATGTTTATGATACAGCCATTCATAAACATTTATTTAGCTGAACTTGTCAGCTCAAAGCTATGTTTAAAGATTACTGTTGGGTTTGCACACAAAATCCTGTACCATTTCCAGCTTCTGGAACATGCCTACTCTTTGTAAAAGTCCTGCCATACTTGGATGGCCTGGTGATACTCTCTCTCCTTTAAAAGACTTGGATCTTTTCCAGGCCAGAAGAGCAAATTGCGCATACACCTAAACTGTCTCAGATTTGCATGTACAGTGACAGTCCATGTGCTCTGGTAACTGCTCCAAGTAAAACTCAAACACATTTTCACAAGTCATCATTTCTGTTCATTGCTATAGTTTATCCATTCCATTATTAATCACAGAAAGGGATTTCCTAAATAATTTGGCATTTAGGATGAAGTGTCAGTATTTCAGTTGTATTTGATTTTTCAGCATTTCCAGAATATAATTGTCTATTTAAGAGAGACTCACTTGGAATCCAGGTAAGAGTAGCATTCCAGTCAGAGTTGTTCATTGTGCTGCAAGGTGTCAGATTAAATATGAAAACATGAGCTGCACAATCTACAGAAAAAAAGTATTTCACATTGATAGTGTGAATAGGTTTCTCCAGAAAAATAATAAGAATATACAGTTTAATACACAAAAACCACATATATATTTTAAATTTATTAATATAAGGTATATAGTATAAAATTATCTAATATATGTACTAAATATTAAATATGTGGTTTATATTATTAATAATTTTTACATTGAGAGGGCAAAACTGGTATCATATTTCTTTAAGTAAGAAGAGAAGTCAAGTTTTGGTTGATGATACTTTACACACAAAAAACAGAGACAAAAGTACCTTTATTTCTCTTTTGAATATGTACAAACTTTTTATTAGCATTAAGTCAGCATGGTCTTCTGATAAAAATATTCCTACTTACGCTAATCATGCTGACAACAGCTAAAAATATTTTTAATGTACCAGCATATTTTCCAGGGTAATGTAAATGAACTTTTGAGTAGATTTGCTCTGTTAGTGACTCACCTAGAATTTTTAAAACACACAAAATATCAGCCCATGACACAGACAGGGCAAGAAGGGACACATTGTGCTGTCCCAGAGCCTGACTGGTACCCCAGCCTGACAGAATATCACATTCCCTCTTGTCTTCCACATACTTCAAGCTTTTCATTGTAACACACTAGTTAATTCAATAGGCATAATTTATACAACAGCGTACTTGCAAAACAAGTTTAAATCCATTATCTTCTAACATTTCCTGAACCAAAATGTGCCTACTTCACTTGAGAATAAAATTCTCTCTCTCCTAACTGCTGGAACCAGCATTGTGGTAATATTTACATCTGTGAAGTAAAATTCTTATAGTAGGGTAATTAATAAGAGAAATGCACTTCTTTTTATTTTTCTGTATTCATCAAAGAAACAAATTTGAAAGAAAATTCACCATCCCTCAGACTACAGTAATTATCATGCAAATTTAACAAAAGAATTAACTATTTTTTACTTACCACAAAAAGTATATGACATTTCAAGATCTGATGATGTACAAAGAAATTCACTGATTCCTGGGGTGAATAAAATGAAAAAGAGGAGGCCAAACATAGTTACTTTCTTTTGCTCAGTATTCGATGGTATCAAACTTCATTTTAGGGAAAGAGGAACAAAATTCAGCACAGTCATCATCAGTCACATGTCTTCAGGGAAAGTTCTGTTGTTTATCAAATTCTCTGCAATCTTAGTTAATCCTACAGCAGCACTGTCAGTTATCATCAAACTAAATTTTGTCAAGAAAAAGAATTTCTGCTTTTGTTGTTACATTTTCCCCAGACAATGCAGCTCAAACCACGAGTGAAAAATGAAAGAGAAAAGTGTGTGAAATGCGGAAGTGAAATGACATTATGACTACCAGAAGCAAGTTTAGTTGACTCATCATGTGTAACATTTTTAAAGGCATAATTTCAAACACAGAGTTTCCTGTACATATTAAAGAGAAAAATCCACAACTGATGAAAACCAAGACCATTCTGTTATTTTTATGGTAGTCAGTAACTATCTCATGTTCGTCAGTAACTCTCTCATGTTTTTATAATAAATTCCTTACAAAGTTCACTGTGTTTTAAGAACACACCAGAAATCTGGAGGAATGTAATTAGATGATGTACTTCAAAAGGAGTTGAATGCAACCAACTGACATTATTGAGTAGAACCCCTGATGTCCTGCATGATGTCAGATACCACCTTCAAAGCTGTATCTATCACAGCTATACTTCTTAGTGGGAGCAAAGTCAAAAATCAATAATATTACAACTGATAATTCCCACATTGGCCTCCCAGGGTCTCTCTGCCACCTTCTCCCAGATTCTTCCCCACAGTCTCTGCTGGAGAAACAGCACTGTATGGTTTGCCCAGAGCACAGAGCCACACACAGGCCTGTGGCCAGGGGGACACCAAACATGAGTCAATTACTGCCCAAGGCTGTCCAGTTTTGACTAGCATGTTTCTGTAACAACACAGAAGTCACAGCTGAAGGCAGCTTAAAACCTGATTTTATTTTGGGATGCTGAAAACACTCCAGGTCACACATTTTGATACTCAAGTTTGAAACACCAAAACAAAAGCCTCTTATAGCACTTTTGATATTAGGTACATGTCCCTACTTCTGTCTGTTAGTGCATTACTCAAAGAATAACATATTTGCCTTTACCTGCTGTATCAGTTCTGTGCACTAAACTGGACCAGCTCTTATTGCACAAACCCAGCAGTACTGCTAGTCCCAGTACAGAAACAGATCAAATTAAGCCTAATACCTCATTCAAGAGAGCACAACCACCACCTGACAGGAAACAAATTTTTTCTTGCTATAACAAAATAGGGAAATCTACTGAATTTAATGGAGGAGTGACTGACAGAAATTAAGCAAATTATTTTCTCACAAGTTACGTTCTTGGTTTGTATATATGTCTACTGATTTCTCTTAGATCTGAAACTCTCTTAAAAAAAAAAAAAAAGCAGTACATAAAATAGGCAGGTATTTGGGTTTGTGCTGAGCAGGAAACTCAATAAAAATTACGAGTATAACTTAATCAATTGTTCTGAATCTTCCCATTCCCCATCACAGTGCCTGAAAGTTTTTATTCTCACAAATTCTATGCATACCAGGGTAATATTTTATATGTTACAAAGGTAAAGTAGCAAAAGATTAAGAAATTGCTTTTTAAAAGTCTGACCAGGTAACGCAAAAGATAATGTAGGAATAACAGCGTGCACAAAACCATGAGTGATTGTGCCCAGAGATAGGGAAGTTCCTAGATTAGTTCAGGAAGGTGAAAATTCAATCAAAAGTGCCTGGAAGTACCAAATAATGAGCTACTACATGTAATAATTCATAAAATAAGATTAAAAAATTGAAAATAAAATCTGGCTATAGAATTTTCTTCAGTATTTCCAAATCTTTCTATAGACCACAAGAAGAGTCCCACTGGTCTGACAGAGTTCAAAATTTTAGAAAATTTCTAGCATTTGGCTTTTAAGTGGGAATTCAAAATTATATAACTTTCCTGACAGACCTCCACAGTACACACATTATGCACAGATTTTTGCTGTTGTTTAACAGGATGCTAATGAAAAATATAAGTCCTTTGTGATCATAGCAATAACACAGTTCTGTTTAAAGACTGACAAATTTTGCTTAGAAATAGTAAAACATGCAGTGAAATTGAAATACATCAGGAAGGCTGTAATAGTTGAAAAAAGAAATGGAGCAGTAAGACAGCCACAAAGGAGCAGTGAAGCAGCTACTAAAGAGCTACCTTTTGCACGTACAGCCAAAAAAATATTTGTTTCAACCACAAAGCCATGACCAGCTGTGTGAAGGAGTTTAATCAGTGAGAAGCCAAGCTAGGCTCTCTGCTGAGTCTTGTGTCAGTCCAATAGGTTCAGCACAAGTGACAGGTCAGTCTGAAGTGGGCAGGAGATGGCACTGACCATACCCCACTGATATACAGCATTTCCCAGCTGAACTTGTGTCCCTCTGTGGCCAGACTTGGTCTGGTGTCACTGCCCTGGGCGTTGGGTGGCTGATGCACTCACGGGCAGAGTGGAAAGAGCACTGCAGATTGACAAGATTTTACATAAAATCTCTCTCAATATAAAGGAAGACAAGCTCTCTGCCGAACTGACTTTCTAGACCTGGGTCAGGCAGAGGTGTTTTTTTCTGATACTCCCTGCAGTAAAGTTATAGATGAGGAATGAGTCCCCCCTGGTGGTTCAGACAGACAGACACATGCAGAAACCTCCTGCTCTTTCCTGACTGCACTTCTATTTCTCAAGTCAAGACTATTCCAATGCTTTAAAAAAGTCATCATAAGAAAGCTCAATTTTAAAAGGATCTGGCTGGCTAAATGGGAAAACAATAAGTGCTACTGTGTCACAGCTAAAATATTCTCTATGACCATGGTTATAAAGCACACAACCTTGACCACTGTGTTTGGTCAAATGGTTGTTAAAACAAAATAACCTAAATAATTTTAAAATATTTTAAGTAAATTCAGTTTTAGATGCTTGTGGCTTTTGGTGCCCACATAGATGCTATTCACAGAAGTGACCTCTTGTGATGATCACTGAAGTCCCAAACTTGTGCACTAGTGACATGAAGAGTCTGTTCTGTTCCTGTCAAGTCAGTATGAAGATCACTGCAGAAGATTATAAAGTTCTATATACTTTAATTTTACTAAATCCTCTTTCTTTACTATAATCTTTTTCTCATATATTCTGATCCAGAAGGAAGGTGAAAAAGAAAGAGAAGTGGAAAGAACTACACAATAACATTACTTCACTGAGGTTTTGTCACAATTTGCTTCATTTATTTCAAAATTCTTTGCAAGTATATTCAGTAGGAACCAACTCTCATACCAATTAACAGTACATAAATCCAAGTCTAAAGAATTTAAGACTTCACACCTATGACTTTTAATTTCTTTACATCTGAGATGCTGAGAATGGAAGTTTATTCGAAGCCTCCTCACTGATTTGTGATTAAAATCCTTAAAATAATTCATTATATTTTTATCTTCTTTCTCAATGCATCTAAAAAGTGCTTAACATACTTGTGATTGCTTTTCAAAATAATCACTTTGTATTTGGATTGTTGGCTGCAGATTAGTATGTTGACCAGATAAGCACTTATAAGTCACTGAAATCTCCCTCAGGAAAGATTTACAACATACATGATCATCATATCCCATCATAGAAAAATAAATAACAGTACACCAGTGTAGCAGAGGAAAGTACTCAATTTCAAAGTGTTAGTCAGACAGAATTAAAGATTACATCCTAGTTCTCAGCATGTAACAAAATTTCACTTTAGTGGAAAACTAAACCACATTTATTCAATAAAGAAAGAGGCAGTAATAATTTTCCTTGCAGGATCATTTGAGAGTTTTTGAAGTAAATAGTTTTACATCACATTTATTCCATCTGATTCTGGGTTTAGGGTTGATGCTGAAGGCACTCCAACATAAAGTGCCTCCATATAAGGCATAAGACTGCATTCACAAAATAAAAATGCACTCAACTATCTGCATGATGGATAGAAAACTGTAGACTCTCTTCTCAAATCCCCTCACCCTATCTTTGACAATGTTTATAGTGAAAGTAGAAAGTCACGCCCAGGGATACAAGAAAGAGGTACAGGATTCATTTCCTCTACATGCAGCTGATGAAGTGCTTGAGAGTGCCAGGGGAGTCCAATCCAAGAGCAGTGTGCTGGCACATTCCAGCAGTGAGTTGGTAGCATTCGAGTAAGAAATGAAAGAGCTGTTGAAATATAGAAAAAGTGCTGTACATTATCCTGGATATATTTTGTTAAATGCTGTATGAACTTTGGCTTAGTGGTTTGATTTGAATATATCACATTAAACCACTGGAGACTATTAAAATGAAGCAAATACATACCAGGTGGTATGGTTTTCCTGTGGAAACAATTATGTTGGAAATAACTCCATGCCTCTTGCCAGTAGGCTTATGGTTTATTCTCTGCAAGCCAAGTTTAGGATTAAAACTTACAGTTACACTCTAAAGTCTTAATTAAACTATTAAAATTGTCAAAAAGAAGAGAAAGCAGAGGGTGAAGGGAGAAGAAAGGGATGTGTCCTACCTGAGGCTTATGGTAAGTGCACCACAGCAACACTGTTCACCCTGGAATTCTAGAAATGGAGACAGCTGGACATGTTTTGAGGTTGTTTGCTCTTGTTCTCTGTTATTCCCTGCTTAAAATAGCTGCTTGCTGTTGTCTGTATAGCTCTGGGATAATCTCATTATAGTGGATCCAGCTCCTCGCTAGCACACTTGTCCCATTTCTCAGTCAGGCTGCAGCAGGCTATGCTGTACACAGGGGCATGAAGAAATCCATGGTATGAGGCATGAAGAAATTTGTGGTATGGCCACAGAACTCCAGAGCAACCAAATTACAGCAGCTTACCAAGTTTCCACCTATTAAGTTATACTGAGCAATTGTAATAATCCACATGTCTGCTCTTAATTTTTAGAGCACAAAGAGATTTTCATGAAGTTTCCATCACCTAAATTAGGCCCTCACTGTGCCATGCAAAAATTTACAGCTTTTCTTCATCTTTGCCAGATTACTTTGGTTTGTAATAAAGCAAGATCCAGTGAAATTAGTTACCTTTTAATTCTACAGAGAGTGGCTAAGAGTGTGAAGTACCTCAGAGCTTTAAAGATTTCTCTTTGAAGTATCAAAAGGGGATGATTTTCTCATCACAAATTTTTACATTTGCAAGAAAAGGATGAGGGTTGAAGGATAATTTAATTTAAAAAATAACTTTTAAGAATGACAAGGAGCTTTGTACTTTATAATTAAGAACAGATAGGGACTAATGAATAATAATGTGGACAAAGCAAAAAACTTGAGAAAAGGGAGAGGGTCACCAGCAAAAAAACAGCATGTAGTCAAAGACTGAAAAGAAAAATTTACATATAACATGACTGTTCTTCAAAGGGAAAAAGAAGAAAAAAAAAAAAGAGAAAAACCAGTCATCTATCTTTTGTGGAAGCATTTAAGGCTGGAAGGGGATAGGGAGAATGTGTCTAGGAAGGAGGCTTCAGTTATTTCATACAGAATCGCAGAATTAACTAGGTTGGAAAAGGCCTCTGAAATCACCGAGTCCAACCTGTGGCCAAACACCACTGTGTCAAGCAGACCAGGGCACCGAGTGCCACATCCAGTCTCTCCTTGAACACCTTCAGGGACAGTGACTCCACCACTTTCCTGGGTAGTCCATTCCAACATCTAATCACCCTTTCAGTGAAGAAATTCCTCCTGATGTCCAACCTGAACCTCCCCTGGAGCAGCTTGAGGCCATTTCCTCTCATCCTGCCACTGGTTGCCTGGGAGATCAGTGACCCCCATCTGGCTACAATCTCCTCTCAGGTAGCTGTAGAGAGTGGTAAGGTCACCCCTGAGCCTCCCTTCCTCTGGGCTAAACAATCCCAGCTCCCTCAGTTGCTCCTCACAGGACTTACCCTCTAGACCCTTCACCATCTTCATTGCTCTTCTCTGGACATGCTCTAGCCCCTCAATGTCCTCCCTAAATTGAGGGGCCCAGAACTGAACACAGAACATGTGGTGTGGGCTCACCAGTGCTGAGTAAAGGGGGGCAATCACTGCCCTAGTCCTGCTGGCCACACTGTTCCTGATACACATTGATACCTTCCTGCTCTTCACAACAGATCAAGTGAAACTGCTACCAGGGTGAGATGTGAGACCAAGCTGCCATGAACACGTGATTGGCTGGTCCTGAAAAGGCTGCAGGAGCTGGCAGCCTTCATCTTAATTGTTGCCTTGCAAATAAGACAGCTTGAAAATCACTGATTTTAGAAAACTGGCTTCTACATCAGTATTTCCTTCAGAACCCCTATGTGTACAAGCACATTCTCTAGATCTCATAAATTGTTTCTTCCATATCACATACAAGGTACCTACACCCAAAGCAATTTCAGCAACTTCCAGCAATGAAAATGTTAGCAAGTAGTAATACTTCTGCAATAAGTACTGGTTTTAACCAAGTGTCTAAAACTGAAGAAAAATCCACTAGAACAAAATAGTAGTTCACATATTAATAGGGTTGCTAAATAGACATGGAGCTAACAGACTCTGGGAATCACCTGGTAGTAATTTGTTTATTGAAACACTCACACCACAGTTGATTCTCTTGCAGGATTTGTTGGTAGCAAGAGGGCCTGTTCTGGTTTGCATATGTTTTCTACCTTAGAAGGACACCAAGCATTTCAGAGCTTCCCACTTTGAAATGCACTCAATGCACTACAAAATATCTTTATTAAGACAGACTGCTCAGAACCCAGAGCAAAGCAGAAACACATCTTGAAGTCTTTTTGGATTACAGTTCCCTTCCTTTATTTTGATTTTAACTGCTCCCAACAACTCCAGGGATCCAAACCAGTCACATATGTGCAAGCATTCTCAAATCCTGTGTTCATTTTTGGGCCCCTCACTACACAAAGGACATTAGGGTGTTGAGTGCATGCAGAGTAGGACAATGAAGCTGGTGAAGGGTGTGGAGTATGAGTCTTATGAGGCACAGCTCAGGGAACTGGGGCTGTTTAGCCTGGAGAAAAGGATGCTCAGGGGTGACCTTATCACTCTCTACAACTGCCTGAAAAAAGGCTGTAGCCACATGGGGGTCATTCTCTTCTCCCAAGTAACAAGCAATATGACAAGAAGAAACAGCCTCAAGTAGCACCAGGGGATGTTTAGACAATATTAGGGAAAATTTCTTCACTGAAAGGGTTGTTAAGCATTGCAACAGGCTACCCAGGGAAGTGATTGAGTCATCATGCCGGGAGATATTTAAAAGACGCATAGATGTGGCACTTAGGGACATGGTTTAGTGGTGGTCTTGGCAGTGCTGGGTTAATGGTTGGAGTCAATGATCTTAGAGGTCTTTTCCAACCTAAATGGTTCAATGATTCTAAATATGATTCTACAATCTAAATGTAGCTGTACCATTTAAACAAGGTAGAAGCAGGCAGAATATTTAGCATCTTCTGTAAGTCTGGTCTTCTCTTTTCTTAATATAAAAGTACAATTGTTTTCAAGTTGCATTTTGGAAGTACTAAATAATTTTTCTGAGACTGCATCACAGCCAGAATCATCATCTGTCTTCTGGCAGAATTCTAGATTCTTTAATATTATATTTAATCATCTGTGTGTCAGAAAGCCACCTACTAGCTTAACTTGCATTTTGCAACCAGAACATAAGCAGAAGAAATATTTATCTTCCACAGGCAGAAACTTAGCCACTGGGATGGAGATATCTTACTCTTGCTGCTAACTTCTGAATTGGCCAGATCTTAAATTTAGAAACAAAAATACTTTGCAGTGAGAAGAAAAAGATGGGGAAACTGATATTTGGGGTGGTTGTAGTTTGACCCTGGCCAAATGCCAGGCACCTACGATACCTGCCCTCTCTGTTCTCTCTCCTGCTGCAGCTGTGCAGAAAAGAGGAAAGAGACTAACACATCACACACACACAGGCCTCATGAGTTGAGATAAGGTACTGTGGGAGGTCACACTGTAAGGGAAAAACAGGCTGAACACTTAAAGCTGCAAAGTAATTTATTAACCTGACAGAGTTGAAGGATAAATGAGAAGTTAAAATATGCTCTTAAGACACCATTTCTTCACTCAACCCCCTCTGTAATGGTGGCACTGGCACACCTGAGCACCCGTGGCCCATGGTTGGGAGATGAGCCGAACGCAGACTCATGGGAATGAAAAGACTCTTGATTTGTGGTGACTGAAAGTTACACTCCCATGTCGCCTTGTTCTCAGGGTCATGAATACGCACGCAGCTTGCCACCCATTGGCCCCGCTCATCTCTCCTCCCCTGCTCTGTTTATGGTTATGTTCTAGAACATTCTCCTTTGTCTCTGATCTTGCTGTTCGTTGATTTGTTGATTCAAAGAGTCTGTACCCCTCCCCCTACCCCCATTGAATGAGACTGATGCCACTCCTAAAACCCTCTACCCTCACTGGTTCCCCAGAGTTTCTCCTCCCCTTTTTCCCCTCCCTTAAAACCCTGCGAATGAGTCAGCCCCTTGCTATTCGGTTGCTGCTTCCAGTCCCCCTTACGTCCCTCCATCTCTCCTTCCTGCTCCATAAGAAACCCCTCTGGAACACCAACCGAGTTGCCTATGTTTCTTGAACCCACGACTTGGTCTCTGGATCGCCACTGCACTCCCTGAGAGCTCCGCGCACCTTGTGCTGCCTCAGAGAGCCAGGGGTCCCTCGCTTCCCGAACTCTGTGGTGAACACAGAGAAATCCATCACCCCTCCCTCTTAAGACAGTTTCTCTGTTCACCCCCCTCCCTCCTTCCAACCAACAGCTTGTGGGGGCAGGGTATGGGGGTTTTCTTAGTCAATCCATCATCAAAATTTCTTCTGCTACAAACACTGTTTCTCCACTCACCCCCCTCCCTCTTGAGACACTGTGTCTCTGCTCACACACCACACCCCCACACCCCCCCCCCCCCCCCCCCCCGCTCTCTCTTTCCAATCAACAGCATGGGCAGGGGGCAGGGTAAGGGGATTGTTCTCTGGTCAGTCTGTCAGGGAGAGGGGTCCTCTACTTAGCCATGGGGTCCCTCCCACGAGAGACAGTCCTCTGGGAACCTCTTTGGCGTGGGTCCAATCTCACGAGCAACATCCTGCCCGAATTCTGCTGCAACGCGAGTCTCTTTGTCCATAAGGTGCTGTGCAGACTCTCCCAAGCCGAGGCCAGGCTGCTTCCATCCCAGGAGCAAGGCCTTTTCTCTCTATGAGACTCCCACTGGATCGCAGCTTCCTCCAGGCATCCATCTGCTCCTCTGGCATGGGCACCTCCCCCACGGGCTGTGGGTGGATTTCTGCACCCCCATGGGTGCAGGGGGACAACCTGCTCCCCCCATAGCCTTCACCACAGCTAGCAGAGGGTTTTCAGCTCCAGCGCCTGGAGCACCACCTCCCCCACCTTCTCCACTGACCTTGGTGTCTCCATGCTGTTTTCCCCTCACATACTTTCAACTCCTCTTCCTCCTCAAACTAAAAAGAAGTGTGTGACTACTTTGTTTTGATTTCTTCTTAAACATGTTTTCAAACAGGCATAACTAACATCTCTAATTGGCCCAGACTTAGGCCAGCAGCATGTCCATCTTCAGAGCCATCAGAGATTGGCTCTACTGGACATGGTGAAAAACTTCCAGAACATTCAGACAGGACACACAGGAGCCATCTTTGTACTCCACCCCACCCACTAACAAAAACTGGGCTAAGCAAAACTAACTCATGAACCCTTCAGACACTTCTTCAGGCCTACCACAACAGCTTTTGAAGGGTTTAAATTTCTCTTAGATGCTAAAGATATCTTGTTGGTGCTCTGGGCTAAGCAAAACTAACATAGGGGCCTTTCCTTTACCTTCTCCTGCAAACTCTTATTTCCTGTTCTCCCTGTATTTGGCTTTGGAAGATCAAGTTGACTTCACCTTTCAATGCAAGCACCAAAAGGAGTGAGTGAATGCATCAGACACGGAAAGATTACTTTTGACTAGATGTAAAACAATTTCAATGGTGACAAGTAGTACAATCAGGTGATCAGAATTGCTTTGAGGTTCAATATAATTTATGAAAATTTCATATTATTGCTACCTATGGAATGATACAGCCTAACAAGATTCAATCACACTTTCAAAATTATAGCTGTGCCAACACAAAAGTCCTGCCTCAAAAATACTGAGATGGGATGACTTGCTTTTTAATTACTCGGCAAGTACATCGAGGGCAGAAAAACAACATTCAAACCCACTGGTTTAGTATCATCTGCAGTGTCATCCTACAAAAGGAAATTGAAACAATAGTGTTAGAAGACATTTAGACCCTTAAATAGTTTTTCATCTAGAACTTTGGAAACATCTTGAAAGTTAGCTATAATAATTTTTTATTTGCCGGATCAGGATGACTAGTAGTAAGCATTAGATTTTCTTATTACAAAGGGCACTGCTAATACATAAGGATTAACTTTAATTTTGGGGGTTTTTTTTAATTTAGTTATTATTACATCTTAAAATATTTAGGCCCTTTATTCTTTGAAAACAAGTATTTGCCAGTTTATGTGCCTCAGGCTAAAAAATTTAAATCCAACCTCTACATAATCAAGGGAGAAGAACCAGTGTAGTACCACAAAAAGACCTGAACCCCTTTTGAGTTGAGTGAGAGGTGACTTTCTTTGCACTGCTGAAAATCAAGAGCTATGTTTTCTAAAGGCACAATTTCTTCCCCACCTTACATAAATGCTGACAGAATGCATTTTAAACATTAGCTGCTAGAATTTTCTTTAAGTTGATTCAAATACAGCACCTGTTGTCAGTGGGATGTTCACAGAGCAAATCTTATGCCATGGTGCTTTCCCCAGCCCAAGAAGAGAGGCTTCTTGCTCTCCACCTTTGGGGACAGGGTTGCTCAGAGAGGGACTTTAGTTTAAGAAACCTGAGAGTAGCTTTGAGTAGCTAGAGATTACTGCAACACAGCCACTCTCCCCATGATGTCCTCTCCCCTGGGAGGAGGTTGTAGGAGGAATTCACAAGAATACCTGTCTGCTTTCCAAAGACTCCTCCTGGATACCGATGGTCTCACAAAGGGAAGGGAAAGCCATGTTCACTCCTTTTATACCACCACCAGCAGTGACAAAAAAAGCCCAGTATTTTTGGATTAAGTACAATTAATATTTAAGGCTTAACAGCTTAACTACATACTTGATATGTAATGAGTGTTGATGATTTGTCTATTATGAATGGCTTTTTTTGACACAGAGGTGGTGAGATTGCCACACAGCTCATGAATTTTAAAGTTCTCTGGAGAGCTAACAATAAAAATCAAACCAAGAATAAACAAGCACAAGACAGGTCTAAGCATTTCCTTTTTTTACTGTATTTTATGTCTTGTACTCTAAAGAAATCTTCACATTGCTTAAAATATTTTTAAAAAGTGTCTCTTTTTATACATTCCAAAATGCATATGGAAAACTCTAGCTACCTGATACTTAAGCAAGTGTAATAGATTTTTACATTCTTTCACATACATAGTACTGCATTATGGACAATGATACTGAGATTATCTTCAAATTATTTCCTCTCATCAGCTTCCTTTACTTCCTCTAATTCCTCAAATTTAAAAAATGAGGATTTGTCATAGCCCATGAGATGGTTATAATCCTGAGGATTTGGGAAAAGCGTAGGATTAACAAGCATTGATTTCGTTTTAGCATAAAATGTTGTAAACATCTTGGTAATGTCTGGAATCTTTACATCTTTCTGATGGAAAACAGTTGCTTTTTCTGCCAAGATGGCATTATAGGTAATGGCTGTATAGGTGTCCACTTCATCTTTATAATAGAGTCGGATCACGTAACCTTTTGTAAGGATATGCAAAGTAACCGGAGTTACAAATGTGAAAAACCCAATCAACCCATAAAAGGCAGCTTGGACGAGCAGACTTTCCACTCCAATACCGCTCTTGAGCATGATGTAGGGCATCATGAACAGGTTGAATATGCTGGTGGAGTAAGAGAAAAACCTCACACCTACATAAAATATAACACAAAGAAAATTAAGGTTAACTCTTATGACTAAAATTTTCTCTACAATTACATATATTCTTCTATCATATAACAATGCAATTACTTGTACTGATGAAGTTACTGAAAATCCTTTCCCCATTTTTTTTTGAGTTCACAGAGACACCACTGAAAGCTCGACCCTGTCTTGTTGCCACTGTTCTGATTTGTTTGTATGTTGGGTTTATCAAAGGTGATAGCTGGCTCTGTTTCTATTAGATGCACTCAACTAACTCAGCTGTTATGCACACCTATAAAGTTTTTACTTCCCAGGCAGGAAAACTGATTTCTAGCAAGACTTGACTCCAGCCATGGACATATGCAATGGTGCTCATTGAAGATATGGCAGACAGGGAACTTCCCTCTTCATCAACAATTAATGTTGACATTCAGTGTGCATTACAAAGAAGTCAGTTTGGTTTCTCACCACGCATAAACCCTGGGTTATTAAATAATAACAAGTACTCCAGACCCATCTTGCATGTGGCTTGAAAGACAGTAGCCAGTGCTATTGTGGACCACCACAGTCCTTAAGCCACTGTGAGAACCACGAGCCCAAGATGCTGTGACAAATAAGTATGTTAGGATGCATTTCAAAGACGTGTATTACAAAACATCCAGTGGCTTTATTTTTCACTATGTCTTTGTAACATTAAATGGTCAAAGAAAGATCAACGAAGTCTCACTACAGACAGACCATAATAATAACTGTCTACCTAGGAAGCATTTCAAGAACACTTCAAAGCACACAGAATGTAAACAGCAGTTACAGCTCAGCTTTGTTGCTTACTGAGTTGGCTAAAACACCCCAAGGGCTGCAAGAGAAGCTAACAAAGGCTGAGGGGTTACAGAGACAAACAGAGCTCCCTGCACACACAAGCAGAGAAGCAGAAAATAAGCACTACCACTTTGTTTTGTTGTACAGAAAATTGAAATTTTGGCAAACTTGGAAAGGAGAACACTCACTTTTACTGTTCCCTTTTAAAGTTACTAAACACTGTTAACAACAACAAAAAAAGGCAATATAAACCACTTCAAGTCACATACCTAACACTGTCTTTGCCAAATTTCCTTTATAAACTAATCTTCCGTGTTCTGGATGATCATGAGGGGAGGATGTGCTGAGACTTCGAACAGCTACTCCTTGAAACAATGTAACCTGAAAGATGAAACCAATTCATGACTAAGTAACATCAGTACTACATCTTATATCTTCCTATCCATCTATATACATATACACGCACATGTATATACTCACACAAAGTTTCTCCTTGCCCTGGAACCACTCCCACCATTTTAAAATAGGGATTAAACTTAGGTTACACTCCAAAGCATGCCAAAAACTCAAATTAATATACTGCCTGATCGTTTTAATAATTTTCCATGTAAATATCCCAAATCAACATTAAATGTCTGCAGACCCAATACTGAGAATTTAGGCATCAATCAATTTATACACAGCTTTGCAGGGAGACATTTACAGCACCTGTGTTCATCACATCTCTCTTTGATCACAGAATCATAGAATGGCCTGGGCTGAACCAGACCTTAGAGATCATCCAGTTCCATCAGCTCTGTTGTGGGCAGTGACACCTTTCACTATACCAGATTGCTCCAAGCTCCATCCAGCCCGGCCTTAAACATCTCGAGGGTTGAGGCATCCACAGCTTCTCTGGGCAACCTGTTCTGGTGCCTCACCACCCTCACAATAAAGAATTTTTTTCCTAATGGCTGAGATTAGCTAAATAGCTTCCTTTAGATTACCTAAAGCTGCCAGTTTGAATCCATTCCCCCTCGTCCTGGCACTTCGTTCCCTTGCAAAAAGCCCCTCTCCGACTTTCTTGTAGGCTCTTTTCAGGTACTGGGAGGCCACAATCAGGTGACCCCGAAGCCTTCTCCAGGCTAACAAACCCAATTCCCTCAGCCTTTCATGGTAGGAGAGGTGCTATATCCCTTCAATCACCTTGGTGGCTTCCTTTGGAGCCGCCCCCGTGCTGGGGGCCCCAGAGCTGGACGCAGCACTCCAAGCGGGGTCTCACCTGAGCCTATTAGAAGAGGTACGCCCCGGGGACAACCCCGCTTTCCTCCTCAAAATCCCCCAAGGGCAAAACCGCGAATCCCCGGCCGCCGCCCTTCCCGCGGGGAACGGGAACGCTGTCCCCACTCCCACACAGTCCCGCAGCCCCCCCCACACAACCTGCTGGGGCCTGGCGGCGGCAGCGAGCAAGGCGGCCCGGCGGCGGCAGGCCTGGGGCGCGGCGCCCCGCAGCCATGCGGAGGCGAAGGCGCGGCGGCAGGCGGCGGAGGCGGCGGGGGCGGCG
The DNA here is from genome assembly GCA_024500445.1 of Entomyzon cyanotis. Classification (NCBI taxonomy): domain Eukaryota; kingdom Metazoa; phylum Chordata; class Aves; order Passeriformes; family Meliphagidae; genus Entomyzon; species Entomyzon cyanotis. The sequence goes on from JAKEPQ010001005.1 coordinate 16,294,661, forward strand.
GCGGCCCGGAGCAGCAGCAGCGGCAGCATGGCGGGGCCGCGGCCGCACCGGGGACACCACGGGCGGTACCACACCGGCAGCCCCCGCCGCGCCGCCGCCACGCCGCGCTTTGGTTCCGCCCGCGGGAAGGGTCCGGCCGGCTCCGCTGCGCCCCCGCCAGGCTGCCGGGAGTGCCAGCATCTCCCGTGCGCCGCCCAGCCACGGAACGCCAGAATCCTTCGGGCTGGAAAACCTCTGAGATGGTCGAGCCCAACCCATGGCCCAACGCCACCGCGTCAGACAGACCGTGCCGCTAACTGCCGCAGCCAGTCTTTCCTTCAGCACCCCGAGAGATGGTGACTCCACACCTCTCTCGGCAGTCCATTCCAATGTCTAATCATACCTTCTGGGAAGAAATTCCTCCTGGTGTCCAGCCTGAACCTCCCTGGCACGGCTTCAGGCCATTGCCTCGTGTCCTCTCACCAGCTGCCTGGGAGAAGAGGCCAACCCCACCTATTAAACCTCCTTTCAGGTAGCAGAGAGCCATAAGGTTTTCATTCAGCCTTCTGTTTTCCAGGCTAAACTACCCTAGCTCCCTCAGCTGCTCCTCATAAGATTCGTTCTCCAGAATCTTTACCAACTTCATTACCCTACTCTGCACTCCCTCCAGCACCTCGATGTCGTTAAGTAATCGAGAGGCCCAGAACTGAACACAGGACTCGAGGTGCAGCCTCACCAGTGCTGAGCACAGGAGACGATCACTGCCCCGGTCCTGCTGGCCACACTATTCTGGCTACAACCCAGAATGCCACTGGCCTTCCTGGCCACCAGGGCACACGCTCGCTCAGGTTCAGCTGGTGTCGACCGAGACTCCCAGGACCTAACATGGCGGGGCTGCAGACTGCCCCGGGAACTACGCGCCCCAGCATGCACCGCTCCGGGCGCGCGGCATGCCGGGAGCACGGGCGCAGCGCGGCCGGGGCACGGAGGGGCCGGAAGCGGCCCGTGACCCGGGCGGAAGCGCTCGGAGGCAGCTGGGCCGACACCGCGGCCCTGCGAGCGGGGCGGAGGGAGCGGCGCCCACGGGTGAGGGGCGGCCGCGGGACAGAGACCCCGCTGGGGCCGCGAGGGACACCCCAGGGGCGGGCCGCCCCGTTGGGCGGGGAGCGGGGAGCCCCCGCAGGCGGCCCCGCGGAGGGCAGCGGGCCTCGCCCCGCTGCTGGCGGGGGCGCCGGGCGGGGGCCGGGCGGAGGGGCCGGAGCGGCGCCGGGGGCCGTCGGGGGGCGCGGGGCCAGGCCGGGGTTCCCCCGCCGGGTGGTGGCGAAAGGCGCGTTCCTCCCCCAAAAGAATCTCCTTGGAATCCCGGCGCCGCCGGGAAAGGGGCTCTTTGGAGCGGTGTTGCCTGTGAGCATCGCTCCCTAACTCCTGCCAGAGGTGACGTTCGCCCTTTTCCTATGCCAGCCCGTAGAGAGAGGGGAAAAGTTAAAATCGAAAGAATTTAGAATGCGCCCCCAGGGGTTGTTTTGCCAAGGTGAGAAGTGCTGGTTAAAGTGATTCGGCTGTAATGGTCGGCAAATGTGAGCAAAGCAAAGAGGAGGGTGATACACCTACATACAGCAACAGAAATGAGCTTTTGAGTGCCGTGTGTTCCTCAGGGGGGAGGTTTTGTTTTAATACAAGGGAACCTGAGCATTGGTAAGTTATTGAGGGCTTCACATTTGTTTGTGAAAAGGTGATGGGGCTGCTGGCAATTTACTTTGACAGCCAATTTGGTCTTGCACTAGGTAAATTTTATTAAATATTTACGAAATATGTTTGGTGCTGTAGATTGTAAGTTAAAGTTTGCGTTCTGGGAAGACCTAGATAGTCACAGGCTATTTGTTTACTTGGCTCTGATGGCTTTTTGGAATCAAACCAGAAAAACACAGATAAACAGGGAGGCGAGAGACCTTAGGATCAGAACCACTTTGTGCACATATTTCTGAATAATCTTCTATATGCTCCCAGTTTTCTTCTTTTGCTATAATAAGGACCAAAAAAAATTGTTGGGAAAGAAATAATGTTTTATTAACTGAAGAGTTACTTTGAAGGGGAATAAGTGTTCATTTGTTTTCCTGTAGTATATTGGCCACATCTTTGTACATGTGGCACACACCTTATGCCTTGAGGTCAGCCTTTTAATGAGGTTCAGTTATATCAATAAAACGTTCATGTTAGTAAAACTTTTGCTAACATTTTCGTTGGGAGCTTTAAGTTAATTTTTAGAAACTTTTAGCACTTCAGCATTTAATTTTTTCCTTGTGTCGGAGAAAAGGTATTTGAAATTTCTTTTTTTTCTTTTTTTTTTTTCTTTTTTTTTGTACCAGAGTGGGTGATTAACTGATTTAGATAGTTTCAGATAGTCCTAATGTGAAGACTTTTAGTATTGTTGCAGTGAGATAAATGAATATGGCACTCAAGGATACTCAGCTTCAGGTGTTTTGTGTTTTTACAGTTCTCGTGTTACAGGAAATCCTTAACTTACGTCATAAAAGTATGAGGTTTGTCAGATTAAATTAAGGAATTTTGATGTATTTTGTCAAGTTCTCTTTGCACCTGGAAAAGTTCAGGATTTAGTTATCTTCATTGTGGAGTAGTTTGCATGACAGTAGTTTTTAGTGAATGCCTATAACAAGAGGGCGGAAATCCATGCCCTGTAAAATTTTGCAGTAAGCCAGCAGCCTTTTTTCCTCTGATAGCAAGAGCTGAACAGTACAGGGGTTTTATTGTATGTTTGGAAGAAAACAGTAACATTCCCTTGCTCATGTTTGTTTTGTTTGTTTTTCCTTGAAGCTTTCTGGGGAATTACTGAAAAGTAAAATTTCCTTAGATACGAAAAAAACCTTAGCTAAGATCTTTGGTACTCTGTACGTGGTATCCTACCACATCTCCTGTTTATCTCAACTGGCATTCACATGTAGTATACCTTCCTGTCACATTCCAGTGTCCCAAAAAATTTTAGTGCGTGACAGTTTTGAAGTAGTGAATCAGCTGATTTGGAAACCATGCTGTACCAGTTTCTCCTCATGTTTGTTCTAAATATGCTTCGATGCTTACTTATATTAATTGTTTTTTGATGTGTACTGAGCAATGAATGCTAAACTGAAGAGCAGTGTTTTTAAACAAGTTATTATACAGGGTAGAGTACAATTCAGGATTGAACAGTAGGAGGCTGCTGTTGTAATGCACAGCAGCTTTTGGTAATTGATGAACTCTTACTGAAATATAAATGACACCAAAAAAATGTCACATTTGGCTTTTAAACAAATCTAGGAATTGGTGAAGGCATTTGTAATATTTGCCACACGTTTTCCAGAAATTGATAGTGTAGGATACAAATGTCAGTATACTGAAGCATACAAAAGTTGTGTGTTCCTCATACAGCTAATGAGTTGGAAGCCATTTGAATTTCCTTTAACCAGAATCTGAGTTTCTAAAGGGTTTTCCTGTGGGGTCAAAGAATGTGAATGCTTGAAATGTTTGCATAGATTCAATTTTCTTGTGCTAATGAGAACAGAGCAGTGGTGTTCTGGAAGCTGTGCAGTGGTCACTTTTGCTCAGCTATATTAGTGTATGTTCTTCAAGTCTATTCCACTCACTGACATACAAGGCATACAAAGAAATTATATCCTGGAAATTTGGGCAAACTTAGGAGGTAAGCACGCAGCTTTGGGAGTGAGCTGAGATGGTTGTGGACATGCTTCAGTTTTGTTCCTGCATTTGATGGTCAAGAGAAGCAGGAAAGAGATCACACCAAACTCACTACACCATCCTATTTCTTAGAGGTGTAAGAAGGCAAACAAGCAAGAACACATGCCTCATAATTGCCATAGTTTGAGTTTTATGGTATTTCACTGTATTCTTTCTACCTCATATGTGTAAATATTCTGGCAACTTGTGGCAATTTTCAGTTCTCTAATATGTAATGACAATTTTATGTTTTCTGCAGCAGGAAGTCCTTTTTAGACTGGTTGGAAAGTTTCTGTGCCAAATATGCTGGGTTTAGTTGCATTGTACTCTGATTAAAAAGTGGCATACCGCTTTCATGTAAACTTTCTCTTAATAAATGCAGGTTTTGCTTGCCTTTTTTTTAAGGAGGTAAAGCAGGAGAACAGTAATATCTAATATATATGCTTTTTTGAGATTAAAGGCAGGGAGCTGAGCTACCTTATGGTAATGCCACTTAAGCTTCTTGAAGGGCAAATGGAATTGTGAATGTACTTCAATATAAATTAGTGGTTCTTTGCAGGAGTCTGAAATAGTCAAGTCAAAAATATATAGAAAGTACACGTTCACAAAACTTGGATTGTTGTTTTCCTGACTGCTGCATTGGTGTAGTCTTGGTGAAGTCAAACAGGGGCAGCTATAAAATGTGGAAGAGTAATTAAAACACAGGTAGTTGCCAGGCGTTTTCAGAAATCTCAGTCTCTTTATATTGTCTTGTCATTTATGCTGTTTTCATTATACAGAAGAAAAATACAGAGATAGGTTTTGTAATAAACATTACACTGGAAATACACTGAGAGAAAATAACTTTTTGGAAGACATCATACGAAGTCGCTTGACTCAACATATTATTTAAAACCTAAGACCATGCCATTGTCAATTTTAAAAAATGTGCAGAAAATTTCACTCCATACTCCTTTTATACTCCCTATATGCACAAGTGAGAATGTGTGGGAAGTATTTCTGTATCCTTTTGGTTCATTTTCTGAGTGCATTTTTATCTGGCTTTGAAAATGTTCTAATCTTCATACAATGTCATGACAGACTAACCATTTCTTGATCCAGAAGAGGAACCTTTATTGGTTTTTTAGGTTTTTCAGAGCTCCCGAGTTTCTTGTTTTGCTTTTGTCTTCTCGTTTCTTGCATTGACTCTCTGATTTTTCTGGGCTCTCTGCTGTTGATATTTTGTCAGGAATAAATCTATACTGCTGATAGAATTCATGATAATTCTTTTAATGACACATTATTACATCAGACTAGAAACTGAATGAAACTCAGTGTGTCCCTTACTAACATGTCAAATGCATCATATATTGGAATATAGCACATATTATGTCTGTTTCTTAAAAGCAGGTTGGCTTTTCTGCATCTTTTGCTTTTGGCAATAAGATGTTCAGGAGTTTTCTATATTCAGAACCAAATTTGGATTCTGGAGTAGCACTATAAATTTTATTCTTTTTTTTGTTTACGTTCATTTGTTGAACTTAAACAGTGGTATCTTGTTGGCATAGTTTTCCCGCCAATGTTTATCCTTTCAATGATTTTTTTATATCTATCTTCATTCCAGTTTTGCAAAGCTGAATATGGAAGATCAATTTTTCTTTTATAAAACAGGCTCTTTGGTCATATCAGTGGATCCTCTCTGTCCTTCTTGTAATTCAAACTTCTTTTTCTTGAAAACGGGAATTCAGAATTGCATGTGGTATTCCAGACAAGCTGTTGTTCATGTGCAACAGTGTTCATATTTCCCTATCTCCATTGCAAAGGAATCCTCAATGTGCATTTGCTTCTTTGTCCCTCACTGTTTTTTTTTCCTTTTACCCCCACAGAGTTGCATCATTTTATAGTTGACCACAGAATTACTATACCCCCAGATAACAAGCCCTGACTATGTAAAAGAAGATTATATTGGTCCCTCCATGCAGCAATCTTTTATTTCATATGACTTAATTTCATGTGGCTTCTACTATGCCGTTTTTCAAGACTGGTCACTTGTGTGTGTTACGCTTTGTTCTGCTTTTGTTGCAATGCTTTGCACTTCTGCCTCATCCAAATCTACCTACTTCTTTCTGGCAGGATTGTTTTTAAAAAAATCAACATATCTTTTGGAGCAACTAGTAGTTCTTTTCTAGTCCAGTTGTTCTACGTTTGCAACACCATTCTGTATTCTTGTAGTCTTGTAGAAAGGTTCTTTCTCATTTTAAGATGACCTCTCATCACATTTGATGATATACTGAGCCCAAATTGCATCTTGTTCGAGTTTCCTTTTTTCCAAGGGAAATGACTGAATAATTTTTTAGGTATTAGATTAGTTCAGCATGCCCTAAAACTACTAAGACTTACTGCATTTTTATCCTGTTTTACTTTTTAGTACAACTGAATTCAGACCACTGAGCCTGATAATTTTTTTCTTGTTTGTTAATTACAGTATTTTTTTTCTCTAAAATATGAGAGTGCATTTGATTTATTAAAATGCTCATTGTGTATATTTGCGTCAGCTAATTTTTTTTTTGTGTAGACTTTTTTTCAGTTCTCCATTTTCAATCTTTCAATGCATTAGCCTCCTCAAGTTATGCTTTTACCTTGCAAGGTCTTAATATATCTGCGTTCTCGCTAACTAGCCCTTCTTTATTCCTGTATTCGGTGGTATTATTTGTATTGTAAACTAAGGCATATTTTATCATCACCAACACTTCCAAAAGGTGGTATCACTTCTGTGTTGGAGTTCTTTTTTCAAGTATTATTATTTATAAATCATAAGTGGTTTCACAACTCTTTTGGAATGTAGCAAGTGGTTTTGTAGCTAGAAAAAGAGGTAGTACAAGTGATCCTCTTCTGCAAAATAGAAGTAGTAATGTGAGATATTCCTTCATTTCCAGAGCAACAAATACTGTCCAATAGGATGACTGATTACCATTTACAAAAACTTTTGAAATCCCATCGGTTTTGGGCCCTAACTGTCCCAGCACCCAAATGTAATTTCCTTAGATAAGTTCCTGGAATTACTGAAATTGATGAAGGCATTTAACAGTCCATATTAGGAAATCTCTGTTATAGCATACACGAATTAACTCTTAAAGAACATTCTTCGGTTGCTATATATTCAGGAACTTTCCACCTGCAAGAGTACAGGTTAAGATGTTCTTTATACCAGGGGTAAGGCAAATATTTTATTCTGTGAAGTCAGAATAATTTTCAAAGAGAGCAGCAGTGTAAGCAAAGGATTATTTTTGCTCATTTCTCCACAGACATCTAAAAACTATTGCTTTTGTGTATGTAGTTTCATTAGGTGTACCTTACAAAGCACCTTCTTGTGAAAGCTTGAGGAAACATTTGGACTATTTTATATTTGTAGCTATGAAAAAAGAGAGGTGGAAAAATCCAGCGTCCAAGTTCTGTGGAGAAGTGAAGCGATCACCAGTAGCAAAGAGATGTCTGTAGTACTTCTTCCAAATCTTGCTGCTTCCTCAGCTTGCTTACGTTTTTTTGCTCAACTTTTACCAGAACCATAGGAGGAAGTGAATGTGGGGTGTGGTCTCTGTTTTGATCTCTTCACTGCCCACAACCCTGAATATCAGCTGGGAGACCACCCAGAATCATTGGTGCTATTTCCTGAATATGTGGGCACACAGCAGTATCACTGATTTGTACTTGGGTTCATGTTTGCAGACTGGCTGGTGATAAGAAAGGAATTTTAGGACAGGTGGGTGGGTAGAATTTCTCTTCCACAGCAGAGATGGAGTCAGGATAAAGACATATAAGTTGTATCTGAACATACCAGATTTGTTTTGCAAATAAATGCTTCCATTCCTCTAACTCTTTAAATTCATTTTGGTGGAGAAGTATACATGCAGCAAGCTGAATGTGAGTGTATAAGGTATGGAAGCTCATAGTTAACTTACCATGTGAATACCTACATTATATGTCAGAAGTAGATTATCTAGGTGATATTGGTGGTGGTATTGGGAACTGTCAATCTTCTGTGAAGGACAGGTTGAAGGCCAGGTATTTAGTGCACACTGATTAGACTGATCCCTGAGCCTTCTCTTCTCTGGCCTAAACAACTCCAGTTCTCTCAGCCTGTCCTTGTATGACAAGTGCTTCAATCTCTCGATCATCTCTGTGACCCTTTGCAGGACTCAGTTCAGTCTGTCATACTGGACCCAGCACTCCAGGTGTTTCCCAGTAGTGCTGAGTGGAGGGGCAAGATCACCTGCCTCAGCCTTCTGGCAATGCCCTCAATAAAGTCCCCGCTGCTGTTAGCCATCTTTGCTGCAAGGGCACACTGCTGGCTCATGTTCACCTTGTCCACCAGCACCCCCAGGTCTATTTATGCAAAGCTGCTTTCCAGCAGGTCGTCCTCCAGATGGTATTGGTGCCAAGGTCAAGGGTTTGCATTTCCCATTGATGAACTTCATAGGTTTCCTGTTTTCAAAACACGCTGCTCATCAGCATTGCATGTTGTGTACCATCATATTATTTTTGGAAGAGTGTTTATGGTAGCGATAAGACTAATAAGTAAAGGGGACTTTAAAAATTGTACTGCTGACTCAAAATATTGCCACTTGTATTTTTTTCAGACGCTCCTATTGCAAAATCTGCAGTTGAAAAGAAACAATTTTATTTTGTCAGAAGAGAATGGGTAAGTTCACAATCTTAGAGTGTTTATTGTTTTCCTATGATTTGAAGCATTTTCTCTTTCACATTGGTAGGGGAGGTGGATTCTAAGGCTTTAAATGTTGTCTTGTCACTTTTTCTTGTACCCTCAAAAGTTTATGGAACTTCCTACACATGTTTTGCAGGAGATTTTTGTCAAGTGACTGTTTATTTGTTGGAAGACTTGTTCAGAGCGTATCCATTCTAACAAAAAATTTCCCTTGGTTAACGTGCACAGTCCCGAAAATATACATGCCAAAATAGGAATGCCTTTAGGCTTTTATAACACTAAACCTTTATATAGTGGACAAGAAAATTTCACTGTGTAATTTTTAAAATAACTCTTTGCTTGTTTGTTAACTGAAGTCAGCCTGTTGATTTGTGGCTCAGAGATCATAATACGGACTGATTTCTGATAAATTACATTTTGTGTGATATGACTACATGTCTGAAACTGTTGTTTCTGTCTCTACAAATGACTGGTTAATGAAACAGGATTTGACAGATTCTGGTTTTATCTGTACTTTTTCTGAATGTATTATAGCATGTTTGGCACTGGCAGTAGTTCATTAAAATTGGCAATAACTACCAGTAATTAAAGTTTAATTTCAAATTCACAAAACAACTGGAACGGGGAGATGTTTTATTTGCTATATAGGCAACAGTAATTCAACTTTAAAAAGTAGCACTGGTGGGATACAATAAATAAAGGAACAAAAAGTGAAGGGGGACAAAAGCTTCTGGAGAAACAAAGTAGAGAGCAGGTATTCAGTGAAACAGAAGGGAGAATGGAAACAGAGAAAGCACAGTCAAAATTGGTGTGAGGAGAATTTTCAAGTCTTCTTGGGTTCAGTGCTTTGGCACTTTCCATGCTTTCCACCAAAGGCTATAATACAGGTAAGAGTCCAAGTTAGGGTGTTCCTTATACCAGGGGTAAGGCAAATATTTTATTCTGTGAAGTCAGGATAATTTTCAAAGACAGCAGCAATGTAAGTGAAGGATTATTTTTGCTCATTTCTCCACAGACAACTAAAAACTATTGGTTATGTGCATGTAGTTTCATCAGGGTATGCACCGATGCTGTACGGTTCTGGGTCTGGTTGGGCAGTAAGGGAGGATGAATCTTATTTCATGTCATTTCTTCAGTACAGGAATGGTGACTGCTTTTATTCTTACCAGTGCTTCAGAAAGCACTTTTTTCCTTGACATCTGTATTTTTCAGTATCGTATATGTGTTTTGCAAGTATTGCAAGTACTAGCAAGTATTAGTATGATAAATATGATGGTAGACTTCATGGAAGGAAGCAGTAGCATGTTCAATTCACTTGAGAATGTCTAAAGGAAAATTTCATTCCTATGTAGATTTTAGAAATCATGTTAGAAATTGATGATGGAGGGATGTTAATAAAAGAATTCCAACTTTTGCAAAAATGCTTACTTTAAAACAGATTGCTGGTTACTTCAAGAAGAGTTGTCTTCAAATATGCAAAACTGTTCTGTCTCATTTCTGGTTGTATTGGGTTCTTTGGTCTGCAAACATCGTAGAAAAGACTGCAACTTGCATTTTGAGTGATGTGAATCAGTATATTGTGTTCTCAAACTGTTATCTTTTTTCCCATTATAGATGGAGAAGAGAAAACATACGGTGGGTGCGAGGGCCCAGATGCTATGTATGTGAAGTTAATATCCTCTGATGGCCATGAGTTCATTGTAAAAAGAGAGCATGCATTAACATCAGGAACAATAAAAGCTATGTTGAGTGGACCAGGTGAGTACAGAACACTTGGTACCTTCATGTTCTTTGTTTTCACTTTTGGACAGTTTGAATTTTTATCATGTAGTAAGGGAAAGTTGGAATAAATGATAACTTTTTCCCCATCCTGCCTAGTTTCTGTTTCCATCAGAACAGTCCATCTCTGTTGGGGTATTGTGGTACCAGACTTAAAATTGGACTGTGCTTTTGGAGAGTTAGTGATCTTACAGTGTCATTGCTACTAGTTTCCCATGGTACGAGAATTTGAGGGTGTTATATGAAACATGGAGCCGTCAAGTTCAGAATGAACGAGAGCTAGTAGTTCTTTATTGCTGCATCCGTGGCAGAACTTCTGGTATTTCATATGGAGTTAATTTTCTTCATAGCAGGTCTCATAGTTCTGTGCTTTAGATTTGTGACTAAAACAGTGGCAATAACACACCTCTGTTTCAGATGAAAGGTGTTTGCACACTGTTCAGGCTTCCTCTGTTTCTCACTCTTTCCCCACCCAATGACCAGAGAGGAGGGTGTGCAAGAGGTTGGGAGGGAATACAACCAGACACATGACCTGAACTACTGAAAGAGATATTACATGACATATAATGTCTTGCTCAAAAGTGGAAAAGGAAGAGGCGTAAAAAAGGGAGGTGAACCATCTTTTGCTTGGGAACTGGCTGGTCATCAGTCTGCCCATGAGAGGTGGTGATAATCTTCACTTGTTTTGTTTCCTTTCTCTTCTCTCAGCCTACAAGTTTTCTTGCTTTTACTCTTCCTCTCCTCTTCCCTTGTACACAGCAGCGGCCAATGCACAAGCAGCTGTGTCATGTTTTGCTGCCTACTGGGGTTAAGGCCACATCTTCACAACATCCTATGGCAAGGAGTTCCTGAGCTTAATAATGACAGCTTGAGACAAACATAGATAACCTTACAGAAGGGAAGGATCACATGTGTTACTGAGTATATGAGACTATATCTGGTTTAAGAAGTGTCTCAACTAATTTTTGAAGACCAAAAGGGTGGGGGAGGGAACAGGAGAAGTTAACACAAGTGCTTTCTCTCTTCTGTGCCCTCATCCTGTGCATTTACCTTTGGCCACTTGAGTGGTGGGCAGTAGACTGCGTGAAGCTCGGATCTGAATGTGGTCATTCTGACGTTTTCTTTTTAGATTCTGGTGAGGGGGATTATGGGAGAGATCTATTTGTTTAATACATTTTTTAATTACTTAGTAATATTTGGGCAAACTGAGCAATTGAAATTCTCAGTGCAATGTTCTGCTGTCTTTTGAATGGTTGCATTTGAAAATATGTAATAAATGTTGTGGGTCTGTGTCAGCCTCTCAGACATCTTAAGAAAAATAGTTACAAGACCTGCTCTGAATTTATTCAGTGTGAAGGAATAAGAGGCAAAGTAGCCTGTGTAGAGGGCTAGAAACTGACTCTGTAAAGGACTCAGCATTCAAGAATATTTTGTAAAAAAACTTGCAAGATAAATCGGTCACAAGGAAAAGCACTGTTTCTGTCTATTTCAGTAGGTCATCATTTAACTGATGTGTGTTTTGTTTCAGTGCTGTGATGTGGCCAATATGCTTTCTTCCAACTGTCCTTTACTAAAATTCAAGCCATATTGGCTTCAGTGCATGCAGATATTTTTACACAAATCTGTGTAGATGTTAGTAAATAGCTCTGCTTTGTAGCTAGAAGGGCATGCTCACATAAAGAATGAGAACTAAACATTGCTAGTCTCCCATAAACATGGAGCTAATGTTAGTATTTTTTTGTATTGTCTTTCAATTTAATGAGTTGAAAGTCCAGACATGCAAGGGAAAGGGAGACAGAAATAACAATAGGAATCCCGTTGGACTAACCAGAGGATCCTAACCTTTGTAGCATCCAGGATTCATAGGCACTACAGAAAGCTAATTTCAAATGTACTTGTGTTTTGAGGTTTGAGTTTTGAATAAATGCTTTAATATCTAATAGGGAAAAACTCATTCTGTATGTAAACTTTCCTCCAGTACAGCTAGAGTTTCCCTGTCCCTGCTGCATATCTGTTTTCACAGCTTACCAAGTTAATGCATCTTTGAGGTTTCAACCCTTTTGTCAAATCTGCCTGAAACTGAGAAATTCAAAGCTACTGGGTCATAGAAGGGGCTACTGATAAGTGTGCATATGCAGATATGAAACACCTAGAAACCTTTTTATTCCCCTTGGATAAGACAGCTAGAAATTTGGATTGATGCCTCTTAGAGTTAAGCACACTACAGTTTCTGGGCACCTATCAGCTATATTGGAAGTACACCTAAATTTCTGGTATAGTTGTTCAGAATATTGTTGATAGACTGCAGCCAAAATAAACATTTCATAATGCTGGGTATCTTAATGTTCTCGATGGCTCTGAATGTGGCACATCCTGCTTTACAATGAAGAATCTAATACCCTGGAATATGGGACTTTTGCAGGTCTGTTTAGAATGCATTTGTATTAGTATGGTAAATTGCTTCATTTTGCAGTGAATTGAGATTCTGACTTCTGGTTTGGTGTTCTTTTATGTTGTTTTTTTTCTTTCTACAGGACAGTTTGCAGAAAATGAAACAAATGAGGTCAATTTTAGAGAGATCCCATCCCATGTCCTATCCAAAGTATGCATGTATTTCACCTACAAGGTCCGCTATACTAACAGCTCTACGGAGATTCCTGAATTCCCAATTGCACCCGAAATTGCACTGGAACTTCTGATGGCTGCAAACTTCTTAGATTGTTAAATAAAATAAATTATAATAAAAAATGTAAAACTTTTTTCAGTATTTAATACATGTAGTTCAGTTAGTAACTTTTTTCAGATAGCATGTTGCGTGTGTGCTGTTGAGAACTGTAAAGTTCACTGCAGAGGCAATTGCCTTCAGTTCTTTTGCATATAGCAATCATTCAGTTGGAGTTTGTTTTGCTGCTTACACAAATAAGGACCTTTTCACAAACTGAGACAAATAAACAAATATGCCAATTAGTAGATGGCTATGCCTTATCCTTTAGGTGTGGTAGAACTTTCTTTTAATACAATGACCATAGCAAATACTGGAGTTTAGTCTAATAATCTCTGAAAGGTAATTATAGTTACATTCGAGTAGCTGTTTAGGGTTTCTAGCTTTCTCCTATTTTTTAAGTTTCTAAACATCTGAACTTAATCTCCTTTGTAAGATAGCTGTCCTGTAGATTAGTTACACTAACTAGATTAGTAGTGCCCTGTTTGTATGCTGTCAGTGATATTCTGTTTAGGTTGAAAGTGGAGTACGTAGGAGAATGCTTAAGGCTTTTAAGTCATAGTATAGACATGTGCAACTTGTGTACTTGATAACATTTTTCTTTTATAACCTAAATTTACCCCATTAGTAATTTCAAATATTCCAGTCACTTGTCTGTACAGTTAGACTGTGATCCTGCTGACAGTGACTTTTAAGGGGGAAAATAACTGTTACAATCTGTGTATATTATCTTCTATATAACATATAAGGTTATTCTTAATATACTGTCACATGTCCTGATAAGGATTTTATATGGCTTTAGTTACGGTTTATTTCCATTGTTCTGATTGTTTATGTAAAGTCTGTATTTAATCTCTAGAGTAGTAGCCATTTAAATTTTGTAATATAGCAATTGAAAAGATAGAAATTGTCCTACCTTTTACCTCTTCCTCGACCTCTCCCTTGTACCCATAGCAAAAGACCCTGAAATGTGGAGGTCTTTTATATTTGAAGGAAAGGACATTAAGCAGATGTTTTAGGAGCTGTTTTATAAATTTCATAGGTATTTCCGATGTTTTTACAAATATTTTAGGGGGAAAGGATTGGCAAGCCACTGACACAGTACTAGAGTGGAACACATTATCCCTTGGTAGTTCCTGCTGGCAGTTCTGTTCTGTCAGTTCTTGTTCAAAACAAGTTTCCATAAAGAAAACAACTTGAGACAAGAAGTTGCTTTTCGTTCAGCAGCCTGAAAAATCATTCTGCTAAAATAATCTGTAAATGAGAATAAAACTAATGCATCATGAGAAATGATGCAAGAACAATGTAATTAGCATTTCCATCGGCCACCACTGCTTCAGCGTTGTCTAGATCAAGAAGTGATTGTGGTCTATCATGGAAAAATCCCACCAACTGATGGTGGAACTGCTTTCTTGATGTTTTAACTCACAGCTAAGTTAGAGGGCTGAAACTCTCCTCTAAACCTGTTTGTCAACATAAACACAACTTGGAAGAGATTTTCCTGGATGAAAACTAGCAATTTAGATAGACTGTGCGGTCTGCCCGTGGAGGAGGTCAGTTCTGACAAATGAAATTTTATTCTGGGCTTAAACAATGTTCACATTTGTCGGTGTGTTGATAGATTAGCTGACATTTATTCACGTCACATACTCTGGCACAATTTAATGTGTTTAATGTGGGGATGTTTGTGACTAGATTGACTTTAAAGCTGAAGTGCATTGTAGGGTGATAGTCTGAAATCCCATGTGTAAGCACTCTGGTCAGTGCTGTTAGTAACTCATTTTCAAGAGCTAGAATGATAAACCAGAGATACCCTGTTATGCTGCTTTTGTTAGAGCCACTAGGAATACCCTAAAAGGTCAAGGAATACCACCATGGATATTTTAGTCACAACTACATATCAGTCTGAGCAAGTCTTAAGTTCACTCACCATTTTTAATAGTCTTGAGGCTAAAAATTATTTCGTTTTAAACTAAAGCAAAAAGGATGTAATTTTTTTAAATTGTGGGGGGTTTTTTCTTCCCTTTTTTAGGCATTCTAAAATAATTCCCTTAATTTTGTTAGAATACATTGCATTTCATGATTCTGTACTTCAGCAGTAAGGTAAAATAGCTGGTTTAGCTCTGAATAATAATTTTGTTGGTTTTCTTTCAGCTTAATGTATCATACAGTAGCTTTGAACACTCAGGAATTGCAGTAGTGTCGTAGAGTGCACTATTTGCAAAACCACCGGCTGTTAAAACGAACCAGATTTCTAAGGGGGAGGGGGGCAGGGGGAATTAGTGCAATTTCCATGATAGTTAAATGGGTATGCTATTATCAGACAATTGGAAACTTACCACGCTTAACCCCTGAGTTCTAAATAAATTTCAAAGTTGAAAATTTTTAAACCTGTGTTTCTGTTGATTTATGACTGCTCAGAGGAAGTGTTCATATGCAGGGGCATCATTTTCATGGCTATACTATATGGTGAGCAAATTGCTAATGTAATTAGTATTTGGGTAATAGGTTGTGAAACTGCATGTATAAAATTAAAGGTGGTGGGTTTTTTCATAGTTCTGAAGAATTTCTTAGATTTGAAGTATTTCACTATCTTTGTGCTGCTCTGAATTATAAGTATCCACAACTCTCAGCACCGAGTACTAAAAAGGCATGGTTTTTCTGAGCAGGCTTGAAGAGGATACTTTCAAGGATACTTCAAGGGTATTCTGCTGGGCATATTTTGAAAACTTCAAGTGTCCTATAGTGCTCCTTTTACTTAGAAAAATAGTCCTTTATTTGATGGTTCAGATTTTAAACTGAACTGCTGATTTAGCCATTAAAACTTCCAGATTCTGTACTGACTGTAAGCAGTGAGAAGAGTCATGCTGCATTATGGTTTGTCATCATTTGAGTATGTATAAGCTGCTGAAGAAGTCTCTGATAGTCTCCAGCATGGAATAGTCTGTGCATCTAGAATGATCAGAACTCCCTTCCACAAGACATGAAGTTGCTTTTTGGTTTTTGAACTTGAAGAAAGGAGGATTCACCATGATTCACTGTGCTATTATATTTAACAGATGTTGAACACAGTATCCAAAAGGCATTTCTCAATTAACGGTAGGAAGTTTGGAAAATTGGTTGCTTCTGTCTGTTTTTTATTGCTGTGTATTTTATTTCACAGGCCTAAATTGCAGTAGTGACTTTGGTTTGTTCCCCCTTTTTTCTTTTTACTTTTCCCACTGAAAGGGTTCTCCAAATGCTTGCCTGAATCTGTTGGTTTATGTGATAAAGTGGACAAAGAACTTTGTGGGACAGGAAAGTTAACTTTTCAGTCCATGATTTGTATTCCTAGTTGTTTTTTATCAGGTCTCAAATGTTGCAGTGTGATATAAGGCAGTAACAGTTACTGCATAGTCAACAAAAGCACAATGAGAAGTAGCAGTACTTCTACCTAAAAACTAAGGGTTGAAGCTGTGATATAACTTAATTTCAACACCTGAGTAAGATAAAAATAGGAGTAAGAGGAAAATAGCAGGAACACATTAAAAGATTGAGTGGATTTGGAAATTAAACTATGATGGGATGCTTGTTTTTAAAGACAGACTAAAGCTTTAGTAAAAAAGTAAAAAGGGCTTTAGGGATTTCTTTTTCCCATGGAAAAAGTTCAACTTTTGAAGGATTTTAACAAATAATTAAATGTATTGGAATTGCATTTCTTTTTAAATGTAGCTCATGAGACCGCAATTTTACGGAAAGATACCAATGCTGTGAACTGCATGTGTAGCACAATGTTTGTATGAGCTAGAAAAGAGCACAGGGTAGATTCTGTGTTTTATTATCAGCCACCTGTGAAGCTTGAGTGTCATTCGCTAAGGCAGCACAGACAAAAGAACAGGGAGTTTTTACCAGTGTTATGTGTCATGAAATAAAGCTTTGCATATGCTGCATCTGAAATGTAGGTTGTGCAGTTTCTCTTCTATGGGAGAAAGGTCACTGAGATAAAGAAAAAAACAACAACAACAAAAAAGATCTATCTCTCTGTCATTGCCATGTTACTGTTTTATGTTTACAGAATACAGGATTTTCCTCCCACGCTAGATGGGAGGAGATCAGAGTTGCAAGATCGTGATTGTTCTTTGACAAATGGAGTACTTCAACATTTTATCCTACTGAACTTGCGTAATCAGTTTTCAAGATGTTAGTCATGTAATGTTTTGTGGTCTCACTTGTTGAGAGTAGAATTGGAAAATTAAATTAAAATTGCCCCTGAAATATGTACTGCCTTTTAGATCAGTGAAAGTAACAACTTGAGAACTTTTAGATAAATTAAAATCTACTGTACAATGCTAAAGTTAGTAGTTTTCAGGATAGTTTTGTGTGATTAGTCTTTTGCGAATATATGCATGGATTAATGCTATTTCTTATTTATTAGTTGTTAATTTCTTTCTTCAACCAGAAGTTACTTTGAAATTAAAAACAAATACTGTTAATTCATGTTTAAAACTGCCTTTTCAGGGGAGAATTCATAGCTAAGGCTTTTCTTCCTGTGGAAAAAAAAATACCACTGGTATCCTATTTACACTAATGAAAACTTTTATCTACCAAATCACCACCACCCAAAACCATAAATAATACATAATTTGTATCTTATGTTACTACAAATTCTTCTTACTCTGTCTAGCAAAACAATGGGATGCCTGTTATGCAGATTAATTCACTCATATAAAAAGTTCTCAGTGTCGGTTGTATCACCAAGCCTGAAAAACATCTAGAATCTTTATGCATTTGGCAAAAAGGATTTATTTTCTCTTTGTACACAGGGAAAAGCTTCCCACATTACCATACTAAGCTGACATATAATGTTTTTCAGAGGTGACACTCCATTTGAGTCAGAATAATTTGTAGTTTGCTACAAATGAAACATGAAAATGATATATCAATATTTAACATTTAAGCTGCTTTCGTAGTTGTCATAAATATTTGACTTGTAATAAACAACTGTGACTTAAGGAGAGAACCATCTGAAAATACTCATCTGAAATAGTCCTGTTAACTGCTCACCTATTCTGTTTTTATATCATAGCTGTTTCATGGTAATCATATCCCATATGAAGTCTTGTCTTTCCCAAGGGACATTAAATAAATGAACAGGCTGGACCAGTGTCATCTTGGCATACAGGCCTGTGAAATGAAATTCTGCAAGCTCTGGAAGTAGTGTGCAGGGTCCAGCGAGGGCAGTGTGCAGACTGATGTGCGCAGTTGCTTCTTAGCCCTTGGGAACTGTAGTAGTTTTTCAGACATCTGTAGAGGTTACCTGAGATGCCTCCTTTCCAGCTATTTTATCTTGCTTTTACACTGGCAGAACCAAACAGCTACTTAATTTTGAAAATACTTTATCAGTATATTCTTCATTGGTTATGAAGTCAGAGTCCGTTCTATGCATTCCTAACAACAACATGAAATAGGTATTCATGTAACTCTTGTGGGTCATTTGAGAAGCCTCCAGTTCACAGTTTTTAGAGGTAAAATAAAATTACTAAATTATAATTAGATTTGAATGTTGGGAGTATTATCACTGAGCAGCTTCTGAACACTTGACACAGTAATCAACCTGCTCACATGGGCTGTAGATGCTTTTGATATGCAAGAACTTTTAATAATTACATAATGTTATACTTTTAAATGAGTTCATCTACTTAACTGAGTCTAGTTCCTACAAAATCCTCCTTAAACTTTTACAGCTTTTGTAAAAATATTTATCTTATTATATATCTTATATATATTTATATATATATTTTAGAAGTATTTATCTTTACAGCATTTAAAAGAGTTAGAGGACTACTGGTGCCTAAAAAACACGGCTTGACAATTACTACAAATTGGTAATTACAGCACGTGGTGCCAAGCAATAGGACAAGAGGCTATGGGCAGAAACTGATGCCCAGAAAGTTCCACCTGAATATGAGGAAGATCTTCTTTACTGTGCAGGTGACCATGCAGTGGAACAGATTGCCCAGAGAGGTTGTGGAGTCTCCCTCACCAGACATATTCAAGAACCTCCCTGATGCAGCCCTGAGCAATGTCCTCTGGGATTACTCTACTTGAGCAGGGAAGTCGGACCAGGTGACCCACTGCGGTCCCTTCCAACCTGACCCATTCTGTGATTCTGCATATTACTAAAGCAGGCAATTCCACTCCTTTCCCTAGCCCTATGTCATCCTTCTTCCCCTGCAGTAATTACAACTGTATCTCCACATAATATGACAAATTATTTACTGATCTGATGGAAAATTACTTTGGTGTTTTAGTCTTCCTGTGGATAGGATGAAAGCCACGGGTCACCCAGTGGCTGCAAAATCGTCAAATCCTATAGAAGAGAAGAAATGGAGGCATATGTTATCTGAGAACAAGATTACCTGCTTCGGTAAGAACTGCACTTGTAGCAGATCAGGAATAAGGTGAGACTTTTCCCTAGCTTCGTTTCATCCCTTTGAAAGGCCTGGGATGGAAATGACATTTTACCTGTTCCTATTAAGAACTAAGATGAAAATGGAGTACGCTGTTGGTGAAAAACCTACAAAACCACTAAGGAATAAAACAACAATAAAATCTCAACAGCTGAAAGTTACCTTCCAAATTTAGGCTGTTTTAATTTTTGGCTATGTGTGCAATTTACTACTTTTATGTTCTTGATATAATATTGTCTTTGTTTGAGTCTGCATCTTTAGTTGATGATTTCTACAGGTGCATCAAGCTTGTTTACAAGATCTTCATTTCACAGATTTTTTAAACTCAGTGCCCTTTCTTAAACTGGCAGGAGTGGAAGACACAGTTGACACAATTCCTCTGAGGGGCAAGGAGTCCTCCACACTCAGGAGATGCAGTGTCATGGCTCTGCAGATTACGGTTGTGATGCCACTTGAGTAATACAGGGAGTTAACGTGAATGTACAGTTGACTTCTGTGAAAAGACACAAAATAGAAAGCTAAAAAGTACAGCGGATACAGGCAAAAGGAATTTAGCCCCCATGTCATTTTAGTGGCAGGAATCATAAAGAAGCAGGCAGTGACAGTTCAGTGCTTAGAAGAATGATACAGGGAAAAAAAAAATGAGAGAAGAGGAAAAAAAATTGTTTGGTGATGTTTGAAAACATTATGGACAACAGAGGGAATGGAATGTAGAATTATAGGGACGCAAATCAAAAACTATATTTGACCTTTGTGAAACTGTCTTGGTATATCAGAAAATTATCTAATGGATACAGTTTGAACATTAGTGGCATTTCCCCTGTAAGTATAAGGTTATACAAACACTGAAGTGAATTTTTAGGTCAACTTCAAGAATATTTACCAAAACCATTTTAGTAGGAGGTACAATTTTCATTATTTGCTCTCTATGTTTTCAATATGTGAGTCATAATCATGTATTTGACCAGATCAGTGTGAGATAGCCTCTGAAATAATAAAGATAACAGATTAAATTTCTCTTACCCCTGAAGCTTTGAATATTTGGGACCCAGGACTCTGATCCTTGAAGTCTCTGGCAAAACTTAGGTTGACTGGTGAAGGATCAGACTGCATTAGCTAAATACTATAGCTTTCTTTTTTAAAAACCAAACTGCTATTTTGTTGTCCATCACTATACCTGCAACAAATCAGGAAGGGTTAATTGCAGAAGTGTTTTCTTCCACATTTTGTATAGGTAAAGGTCAACACTGGAATGAAAAGCAAATTACAATAAGCAACTCCTAGTGAAATTTATCCTCTCTGGGAATTGGGGCCTTTCCTCACTGGGATTACTGGATAACTTAAGAAGAAAATACTGATATTCATATAAACTCTTTCTGGGAGTCTGGTAATAGTGTTTGTTTTCTTACTGTGCTTATGGGATTGATTCCCTAATCCCTATAGCATTATGCACCATTCAAAAACATCTCTGCAAGCCAGATTACCGAGAAATGAGGAAAGGGAAAAAACCCAATAAAACACAGGGATAATTCTCCAGATGCCCCTATTCCTGTGATGACAAGGAGTTAAAAATGTTTCACATATATATTAGGCATTGCATGACACTTTAAAAAACAAAGATGTGACAACAGTGATAAAAGACACCTTTGCTAGTCCTGTAAATATAAACTTTTCTCAAAGTGAATTCAGAGATGGGGGATTCTGCCCACCATAACGCTTTAGTTATATACACACCCAGTTAAGATTGAGTAGGTAGTAATTAACTCATGCTCTATTTATATGCCGGACAAACTGCCTCTTGTTTTTCACGCCTGCTATCCTCAGGAATGGGATTTGCAGCATAGATGAAGTTATCTCGGTAAACAATACTTTAGTGCAAAATATAGTAAGTGCCTTGTTTTTAATATTGAAAAGCTCTGTGTGATAGGGAAAAAAAGACTTCTTGAACGTAAGGGCAGTTAAAAACGATTTTTTTTTTCAAAGGTGGCTTTTCATCCAGAGATAGTTTTTCTTTATTACAGAGTAGAAGTCATATTTGTACTGAGTACAGTTTGCTTAAGACCACAAGGCTGATCGTTCCATGCAAAAACAGCTTGCAGGCTATGAAGTGTTCCGGCATTCATAAGCTTACGCTGCATTATATCTTCTGACCTTCAACAGGGTTTTCTGGAGGAGGCTTAAGAAACTGAATATAATGGTTTGAAATCAGTTTTATCTCACTGTGATTACATCAGCACAGATAGTCAATATGTCCATGTTTATAACCGAACACATGTCCATTGCTTAAACTTGATGTTCTTGCTGTCTTTGTGGCATATGGCATTAAGAGATGTATTTTAGGATAAACATATGTTTGGATCATGCAAAACACCAACAACTAGTAAAACAGAAATAGCAATGTTCCACTTAATGCTGTAACAGCCTATGTTAGTCCTGAAGAATTGCAGGAAAGAGAAACCTTTACCAAGTCTATGTGGCTACTTAATGCAATAAATCCTCTGCAACCTAAGTGGCCTTGCAAAATCATATAGTAATAAATACTGACTTCCAGGGAAAACACATTAGAGCAATGTCAAGTTGCATGGCATCAGGAGCCCACAGTTTGTGAATGAGAATTGAATTCAGAAGACAAATGTATAGATGCAGCTTACATGGCAATACTTTTCCCATCCTTACTTTTCGTAGGCTAATCTCCTTTCCGACTCAAAAATCAACGTATATTGATTCCATCTTCAGCAAATTCCAGCAAAGCCAAGGGGTTTGCTCACTTCTGCAGCTACCTCACAGGATAAGGATACTCCTGCTGCCACCCTCTGCTTAAAGGGTTCTGACTTTTAAGCAAACCCCAAAAGTTTGTATGCTTGCTTTAACATCAACGACACTGTTGATGCTGGATAAAAGTTGGAAGCTGATGCCATGTTTTGCTGGGTTTTGTTTTCCTCCAGTTAGCTGTTTGCAAAGTTAAGGGTATTAAAAACATATCAGAAGGTAAAGCTTGAACATAGAGGTAGTATTTGCATCACACTAAATAATACAGTTGAACAAGGTAGGCAGGCTTTTGGGTGCAGAACCCTTCTAGAGGTCTAAAATTAAAGAAGATTTCAAAGGTAATACAAACTGCAAACAAATGTTCAATAATTTAATTGTTTGCATGTCAGGCCATCTCTGAAGAATAAATCAGGGGCTACCACTGGAGCAGAAGTGACCCAAGGATTTTTTAACATCATCACACAGGAGGAGGGTGAAGGGACAGAGAAAGGGGCTTCAGTGTTTTTGGAATGTGCAGCAAGAGCAGTGGGGATATGGAGATTATAATGACCTATAAAATCAGTTTCTCTGTTAAATCCTTAGTTTTACATAACCACTGGGATTATAAATGTTATAAATTGTCTTTGGATAAACATTTTGTAGGTTTATCTTGAGGATCCGTTAAGTCTGAAATACTACAGCAGAAATAACAGCTGTCTGAAGCGTGTTTCCGCAAGTTGTTTAATTTATCGATTGCACACAGTCACTCCACTGAGCGCCGCTTGTTTATTTTCACCTACATAGATATGACAAAGTCATCTGGTGCAAAGGACAGGGGTTATTCCAGGAAAGGAAAACACAGAATCCAAAACTGCTCTGACTAAAAAATATACCCACTTCAATTTGGACGCGTACATCACTATCCACCGATGCAGAAAGATCAGATTATCTGTGGCAGAGTAGCACCCAGGGAAGTGCACAGAAGAGAGCTTCCCAGCGGGAGAGCCGCCCAGCCCCGCGGCTCCAGCAGCCCTTCTCCCGCCGCCGTACCGAGCGTCCCTCCCGGCCGGCCTGGGCAACATCCAGCGACAGACATGGAGCAATGGCACATGCAAGAGATTTGGGTCAGGTACCAGGAGGAAATTCTTTACTGTGAGGGTGGTGAGGCGCTGGAAGAGGTTTCCCAATGAGGTTTGTGGATGCCCCATCCCTGGCAGTGCTCAAAGCCAGGCTGGATGCGATTCTGAGGGTTCTGAGCAGCCTGGTCTGGCGGGAGGTGTCCCTGCCCACGGCGGGGCTCTTTGATCTAGAGCATTTTTAAAATCCCTTTCCACTCCTTAACATTCCATGGTTCTGTGATTCCATGACCCTCCCGCCGGGGCATAGCAGGCGTGAGGGGAGCCCGGAGAAACCCACAACAGGGAGGGGCCGCAGCCCGCGTCCAGCACAGCCCTCCGGCCGCCGTGACGGGCGGCACAGCGGGGCGGCACAACGAGGCGCCACAGCCGCCGCCCGCCCGCACCGCCCTCGCCCCGCGCACGCGCGGCCGCTCAACGAGCGGGCGCGGGCACGTGACCGGGGCGCGCGCGGGGCGGGGCCGTGCCGGCGGCGGCGCAGAGGGGAGGGGGAGGAGGCGGATCCATCATGGCGTCGATGCAGGTGAGGCGTCTGCGGCGGAGCCCCCGGGGTAGCGCTGGGGCCGGGCGGCGGCGGCGGCAGCCGGGAGGAGCCGTTCCGCCGAGCGCGGGCGTGCGTGCCGGAGTGCGCGGTGCGGGAGTGCGCGGTGCGGTGCGAAGAGCGGCGCGGAGGGAGGAACAGCCCGGGCATAGGTTGAGGGGGTCGAGCTCCGGGTAGCGGGGCCGGGGAGGGCGGGTGACGGCAGAGAAGGGTCGGCCTGGCCCGGCGGCGGGATGGAGGTGAGAACCGCAGGGGTGTGAGGGGCGAGGCCGGGACTCCGGCGGCGGGCGGGGCGGTGCGGGGGGAGGCACAGGGCCCGGGGCGCGGGCGAAGAGGCGCCTCAGGGAGGCGTCAGGCAGCGATGCCGCTCCCTGGGCAGGCGAGGGAAGGGCCAAGGGATCTCTGCCCCCCGGGCCTTGGGGGGGCCCAGGTTCCCTGGGAGCAGTGGGAACATATGGCACACCGTGCCGTGTGGGCTCTCAGGGACACCCTCCCGGTGGCATTGTGGGGACCGTGAGCGACAGCTTCGAGTTCCTGGGGTTACGGCGCTGTAATTCCCCAGCGCAGGGGGGCTGGGACAGGCATGTCCTGTTCCAAGCCGCGTGTTGCCCGTGGGGTTCTCTTTCTCTCTGTGAAATGAGGTTGCAGTGTCGTGTCAGCCCTATGGACAGGTAATGTCTGGCTTTCTCGGCCGGATGGAGTTGCTGTAGGTTCAGTTGCACGGAACATCCTGCTGCTTGACAGGTATTTCCAGCTGAATTATTCATTCATACCTACTCTGAAAGAGTTCTTAAATAGGGGCTGCAGAAATTGCTCCGGTAGAACAGATCACTTTCACTGTGTGCTGCTCTGAGTGGGTGGTGCTTTATTATGGCTGGGGCAGGAGAAAAGATGGCTAGGTTTTGTGGCAGAGGCCCTTGTCTTTCCTTATTTAACCAGCCACTTCTCTTCTTTTCCTTGCATATTTGCAGTTTTACATTTGTTTTTATATGTGGATCATCCTCTCATTTTGGTCCAGTGTAGCTTACATTTTTTGTCAGTAGTAATAGGACAGCCCAGTAGAGTGTACAAAATGAATGAAATTTGTTTAATTTTCCTGATAACCTGGATTTAGCATAGACAAAAAGAATTTAAATGTTGACGCTTTGAACTTTATGGGATAAAAATTATTCTCGTGAAGTTTAGAAGCATAAACCTCTCCCCCACCCATGGTGTGTCTTTCAGTTAGTGAAATGAATTGAGTTCAAGAAGTTGAACATACTGTACAGAATGTTCTTTTAGCAGTAGCTTAGGCAGGTAGTCTGATCTGCCTTGGTGTTATTAGGTCTTTCTGGCAAATGCATTTTTGCAGTGCTGTTTTTCTAATATTCAGACTTTCACAAGCTCAACTGCAAAACAGAGGCTATAATTTGTTAAGAAGTATTTTTTATAACATTGTGTGAAAAGTGGGGAAATAACAGCTGTGAACGGGGAAGGAGCCACTCTGTAAAGGGACTTGGTGAACCTGTGCTGTGTTGCTGTGTCTGGCCTAGTAAATGACCTTCCACAGCGTGCCTCACCCTAATTCCTGTTGCTCCCTCTGTAAATGGGAAAAATGGTTACATATTAAGTGAGGTTGTTTAGGATACATCAATGACAAATGTTGCCTAAAAGTAAGATGTGTGGAGGGTAGTACTCACTTCCTGAAATTACAGCCATGGTAAGTCTAATGTTGTTATTGCTTTCATTTTAGAAATACCAGCTGTAAGATGACACTTTTTGTTTTCTTACATGATGTTCTGTTGTCTTTAGCTAAGAGATTCAAGGACATTTATGAAGGTTTTTTGTCTATATGGTGCTAATTGCATAATCCTCTAATTACTCTTTCCTATGTTTACTAAACTATTAATTTAATAATGTAGTTTAGCATATTGGAAAGGAGTTATAAACAGGAAGCATAAATGAAAATTTAGTAAATAAACTGTAAAATTAATAAGGTTATTGTAGACATACTTCCAGATGAGCAAGATTTCAAGGCTCTGAATTCTTCTATTAATTAACATCTATGTGTTCAGTGTGAAAAAAATGTTTTACTAAGGAAACTGGTCTATATAATTTTAAGTGGTTTTTTGGTTTGGAATAATTTAAAATTAGTGCTATCTTCTAATATCTAAGTTGCCTGATACAAAAAAGAGATCTCCTTTTTCTGGTTAATAGTGTTTTTAAATACCCAGTGTTTACCTGAAATGTTTTTGCAACTCATTGCCATCTCTGACTATACCAGTAGTCTGACACTGTGCTGTTATGACAATATTATTTATATTATTGATAAAAATTATACAATGGTGCACAAAGTAAGTTCCAGTTACTTCTTAAACTGCTGTAATTTTACTCAAGAGTGTATGGTGCCCTAGGTTAACTAAATTTTGTTTTTACAGATCTGCTGAGAAGTCTCTGATTAAGTTACGAGAGTTATCTGATTAGCTTGTTCTTAGTCTACTAGGGAAGTTTTGGAACTTGTAACAAATTGCCTCTCTTTGCCAATGGCTCTGAGCATCGACCTGAAATAGTTACTGCAGTTCAGTGGATGCACAGTAGCTTGTAAAACTTCTGAGTTTGAGCCTTCATGTGTATCATTAAACTTACTGTGATTTTTGTCTGTGTGGACAGTCTTTAATGGTGGTTTTCTGTAACCATTTTTATCTACAATAATAGAAGCCAATGTTGATGAGATCTTGTGTTTTGTTTTCTAACTGCAGTGTTGTTGGTAATTTGTCACTGCTGGGGTGGTTTAAACCTGGTTTGCATAACTTTAGGCAAATCATATTTTTTCTTTAAAAAAGCCAACAAGACAGGCCTTTAAAGGAAGATGACTTATTTTCAAGAATTTTCCCAGAAAAAAGCCCAATCTTGTGCAACTTTTCTCTCCAAAAAACCACAGAAATATTCTGAAAAGATGTAAGTAATGTAGAACAAGGAAATAGAATGGATTTGCTTTAGAGAATTTGGTACAGCATCTTTAGTAATCTGAAGCTTTTAAAAGCAAAAGCTAAAGAAATAATAAACAGTAAACAGTTACTTTCAGAACAGCTGGAAACACAGAACTTACATTATGAATAGAAGAGAGGTAAAAAACAGCCAAGGAAGTTCAGTTAAAAATGTGCAGAAAAATGTCATTGCTGTACAAAGTGTTAAATAATTAAAGCCTTTCCTTCAGTGTGCAGATATGAACTATTTACATCATAAACTCGAAATATTTACTTTATTGATAGCACTGACATCTTAATTACTACGATTTACCTTTCACCTCCTTTCAGTTTTAATACCAGGTTACTACAAACCCTGGATTTATTTGTGAAATTGTGAAAACATCTAGGGGAATAGTTTTAGGTTGTAGCTTATTCTATCACCAGAATTACTTCTCATATATTCTGTAAAGTTAAGCACATAAGATTTGTACATGTAGGTTTTTAAATCTGATTGAATACAGAGCTAATGTAATGACACAACTTTACTAAAGAGTGTAGGATGTTACCTTTTGCTGTGCTTCTGTGTTATCCCTTGAAAACTGCTGTGGTGGGCCACCATCAAATTACATGAACATGCCAAAATAAAGTGGTACTTGAAAAATCTTGTTTCATCAATAGATTTTTTTTTCAAAATGTGTGTTTAAACAGCTGTTTAATAAAATAGCTGTGTGAGATGACAATGCAGAATTCATGTACTGTTTGAGATCCCAATGAACTTGTATCACAAAATGCAAGCTAGTAGCATTATGAAGGCTTCCTGCAAGTTTCACCCCAACATTTTCAGACAGTGGGGTTGGGGATGGGGAAAATATTTACAGGAACTGAAATCTCAAGAAAAAATACATACAGTTTTGGTTACACTTCCTTCTATTCTTTACCTGCACTTCTAGTGTTAGTGAATATTCTGTGTTTCTAGTTGTTCTCAGGACACTTACTTATTGCTTAATCTTTGCTCAATACTGGCAGTGTTTTTATTTAATGATTTGGCAATATTTTTTTCTTATTTAAAAGCTTTGTCCAGGAAAAAGTATTAAATTATTTTTACTTTGTCTTCCAAAAAAAGCCACAACCCCAGCCTTAAGTGAGGAAAGCTTTTAGTCAATTGGAACTTGGATGATAATCCACACTGGTTCTGTACTGTTAAATGTCACAGTACGGGATGCTATTTGTGTTGTTTCAAAAAAGAAAAAAAGAAAATGAGTGGGTACTGTGGCTATATAACCAATTCTGAGATATAAACGTAATGAAATTATTGGTAGTTAATAATAATATGAAGTATTTAGTGTTTCCATTGGTGAAATGCTATTGAAGGTAAAAAAAAAATCTAAATCATTATTTAAACTGAAAAATGCCAGTACCATAATAGAAACCAGGATGAGTAGAGAGTAAAAATAATTTCTTCTGTCCATTAAGAGATTGTTACACCTTTATATAACCTTTGGTAATCAGTCTGTACTGATGTGTGATATATTAGCTTTGGCATATAACCATGCTACAGTAAAATAAGATAAATACAAAATATTTTGTAATTTTACTGATGAGTTAGTTTAGTCTTGGGGTTTTTTAAAATAACAGTTTTGACTTAAATATCAACTGAAGTTTAAATTTTATAGTCTTTATTTAATAAAGATAAATAAAATAAAAGTTATGGCTTTAGGCCCTAAGGAGTCTCATTTGCTTATTTTTGCATCTGCCTGTGTAAATAGAATTTTGGAAAATACTTTGCTGTGCAGCAGCTGCAGAATTTTTGAGCTAGGATGGAAGAATTCACTCTGAGAAAGAGCAGAAGTAGAAAAGCTTATTGGAACCAGTGTCCCTGAGCATTATCAGCAGCTCTTGCTTACAAATAGACCAACTATACAGCTAAAATGTAAAAAACCCATTAATTCTTTCAACCTGTCACATAAAATATTGATGAATATGTGTATGATTTCAATCAGGAAAATAGAATGGATAGGTATTTATTGTAAAGAAGAGTTATTCTGGTTGATTGCAAATATTTTTTGCTTAGAGTTATATAGTATATATAGTATTTTATACTTTTGTTTAGGCCCAGCTATTCAAGTTCTGAGAAGAGAGAAGTAGAACACAATACATGTGTGAGAGCCAGGGAATGTTGTCTTGTTAAGCTGCTCCCTTGGAAGGCTCTGTGAGTTTGTAATTAATAAGCTAAAGCAGCTTAGCTCAAACAATGTGCGAAACTTGGTGATCAAGTACTTTCTTTAATTGTCTGCTCCAGTTCTACTAAAAAAAAAGCTAAGACTTTTAGACTAAAGGATCTTCATTATATATTATACAGGGATGGGCTATACTGGTGACAACGCCCAGAGATTGAGATTAAATTACCTGCATTAATGTGAAAGAGAGAAGGCACAATTCCTATTGAATTTACCCATAGTTACAGCTGTGTGCAACAAAGATAAATGCTTTCAGCATAATGATCGGGTCTCTCACACAACCTTGGTTTACATCTGAGAGATGAGTGTTCAAGCAGATTACAGGCTAAAATTTCCACTAGGGCAGAGGGGAAGTGGATGATGAAGGTCTTTTGCTCAGTACTTGAAGCCAAAAATTTTGTGCATCTTGCATGGCTTTGAAGTAGTGAAGGACTGTGACAGAACTGTCAGCTGGATATATAGTTTTTGTCTTTTGAAGGGAGGAAGAGGTAATATCCATTCACTGAAATGTATTAAAACTTTGTTTATTAAAAGCAAATGAAAATAAATAGGTTAAATGTTTTAAATAAAAAGAGCAAGTAAGCAACCTTTTGTGATCCATGAAGGCCAGGTAACCTGTCTTCTGCCTGCTTTTGATAGTTGAGGGCTTTCAAAATGTATTCTGGAATCTGCTTGAGCCTTTGCAGTTGTTTTTTGCAGTGGGTTGTTTTTTTCAGTTTGCTTTGTTCAAAAATGTATTCTGGAATCTGTGCAAGCCTTTGCAGTTTATTTATTTGCTTGCTTTTCCTCAGGTGACCTTAATTACTGACGTGAAAAACAGGTATCACTCAGGGATGGCAGGGAAAGAAGGGAGGGAACCTTATAATTTGCCTTCCTAAGAGCAGTATTAATGTGTTAGAAAATAAAGGACAGGAGTTAATGGTGGTAAATCAGGAATTGTGAGACACCTCATTTTTGCTAATTAATGATCTCATTGAGGATACCAGCTATTCATCCTTTCATACACAGTACTAAAAAATAATTGTTTCTCCTTGGGTGATTACAAATACAAAGTTGTTTGTCATCTTTTTTTATTCAGCTTAATTAAAAGTACTGCTTAATCAGCATCAAGAAGAAAATCTGTATATATGTCAATAAACGGTGATAGCAGTTTACTAGAGCATAGCAAATATAGTCTCTAAAAGTCTGCGGGAATAAAATGCTTCATCGAATTTGATGCTACTTGTTCACATTGATTTATTTATTCCTTCTTCATTAGGAATGGGTGGCCAGTAATGAGAAGGGGCAAGGAAACTGAATGGACTTAGGTTTCCTAAGTCAGAAACTCTCCCCATCATATTTAGGGATATGAATTGGATGAGTATTTAAATCTTGTCATTGTTTCCTACTTCAAATATTTTAACTCTTTTCTCTCCAAAACGTTTTTTTTTCAGAATGCAATTCTTCTTCTTGGTTACCAACCCTTGGAATGTTTTTGTAAGGATGAGAAATTCCCTGGTAGACATATGGTTGCCCTCATTGTGCCAGCCTTCACTATTGTCTTAACTTCATTTCCTTAACTGAAGCAGTTCAAGTAGTGCCAGACTTGTTTCCTTAAAAAATAAAATTATCTGTGGTTGACTTTTTATTACTGTGTGAGGCTTGTGCTGGGCGTCGGTACATTTAAAGACTCCATTTACAAAGCAGATGACTTACTGTCAGTTTCATCTTATTCTGTATTAGTGGATTCCACTTAATTTGCTTTCAAATGACAGGTTCATTGTAAAAAATTTGATTATCTGGCAAAAAGCTTTTCAGACTGTGAAGTACAGAATGTTTCCTTTGTGTGTGTATAGTTATTGTGGTTTATCTTTAATTATGCTGTAATTATGATTTCAGGTAGATCTTGTCTCTTTAGTTCAAGTCAAGCGTATTATTCCCTTTTAAAGAGAACTCTGTTGCTTTGACCTTTCAGTCAAATATTTTAGAATATCTTGGAGCATATGAAGATAATATTCTGTTATCAAACTGAGAAATCAACAGCCCTTCCTCCCACCACCCTCAAACCATAACTGAATTTTTAAAATTTTTAAAAGCTTGGAAGAACAAAAGAGGAGTGGTAGAAATGTATTGTAAGTAGCTCTATAAAAAATTCATGCATTGCCATTTGGTTCTTTTAAAAAGAGAGAAATGTACAAAATGCCTGACATTCAGATCTTGAAGTCTGGATTGGTCTGAGGAAATAACATTAGAACTGGGTTGCCAGATGTTAACATGTTTTATTAGAAATGAGGAGGAGACTAATCTGCTTCTACATTCTCAGTATAGATTGAAAACCTGCTCTTCAGCCAAAAATAGATAAAACTGAAAAACAATTCTTTGAACTAAAATCCCAGTACTACTTTTTAATGGACAGAGTATTTTGTGGAGCTGTTTTGTTACGCATTTTGCTGAAGCTTTAATTGACCACATCTAGCCAATTATCTATCTTTCCTTCTCTGGGCCTTGATTAAAGCTGACTAGAACACCTCTGATAGGAAAAAAAATCATGCAGGATTGTGATAATCAAGTTTTTGTGTTTGAGAGTCTGGAGCAAATGATGTCTCCTGAATTATTGGATATAATCTGCAGGGACTTTCTTGAATGACCTGGTTGACTGGGAAATAAAGGGGATTTTATTTGTAGGAACTGTCCTTCTCTAGATTTCTTAAGCAGTGAAATGAAGTGTAGTGAGTAACTTTTTCTTAAATGTCACTGGTTTTAATTTTTATGTTGTTTCTTCTGTTTGAGAGATTTTTGGTACATTAAGTTAGGTTTCTAATTAGAGAGTAATGTGCAGTGAGTTCCAGGAATACTTAAACTATTTAAAATGTGTTGGGTTTTGGTTTTTTTTTCCCTGTAAAGGAGTTTGGTTTGAAAAGCAGAACTATCTACCTTGTGTTTAGAATGTCATATTCTGGATTTGAGGCACTTTTCAGTAAGAAATGTGTGGATGGAGGAAACTGAAATACTGCAAATAGAGTTGTTAGTGGCCTTACTCTCTCAGGCTAGTAGCTTGAACTAGCAGTCAAGCAGCAGCTTTGCTTATGAATCAACATGGTGGTGTTGTACAACACTGTCATTACAGCCTGTTAGCAGCTTCTCCTGTTCTGGGACAAGGTTGCTGTTTGTCTCTGTACAGTGACTGTCTCCTGCATGTAAAAACTTCTCCAAAAGAAAGGATGTTCTTTGTGAAACATTTTATAACTTGAATGGGGGTGGAGGTGACAGGCTGTAGCTCATAAGCAAAATGTAAATTCTTTGCCAGGACTCTGTCATATTACTGACAGTGTTTTGGTGCTAACAGAGTTTGGGTACTTTTAAATTTTTGGATGTGGAAGAGAGTTTTGGTAGTTATGGAAGAAATATTGTTATGTCTCCCCAGGGTACAGCAGTTTTACCAATATAAAATAGAAGAGTGGGATTAATGTTTAACTTTTAACTATTTATGAGTGAATTTTCTTCCTCTTTGATCTGTGACCCAGATTAAGATTTTAGTTTATAGTGTCCAGGAAGGCTTGGCCTTGAAAGACTATTCTGTTCTTACATTCTTAGTTTCTTGCAACAAAGAGAAGGGAATTTGAGTGCATAGAAGTAGGAGGTTTGTAACACAATTCAAGTGTAGATGTTTTCATCCTGCATGCTTCCTAGTCTCTGAAGTTGGTTCCTTCATCTTTGTTTCTTCATATTGTCATGATACTGCCTTATTGGACATGGCTAGTTGAGTTCCTACCAGTCCAGGTGAAGAGGCCACCACATTTCAGTTAAATTGCCCATCACATCTTGTTTTAATGGTGAAATATGGTGTGGCAATGGAACATTTTGTCTAGCAGAAGTGAAAGGAAGCTGTTTGCCCATTTTTCTACTTTTTACTCTGCTTGTACATTTCTGCTCTACTGATATTTTTGCTTTTCCCCTAATTGTTCTATACCAAATTCTTACCACTTCCCTTATCTGCTTTGGGCTTAATGAACTCAGCTTTTCTCCTTCTTACTTTATTTCTCTGTTTAAAAAAAAAAAAAAAATCACTGAAAGAGGTTGTTTGTTGGTAAAGTAATTGACTATGATAGCTCATAATTTAGTTTACTAATTTAAGCTATTGCTGATTTTGGACACTGCACCTTTCATGCTGCATTTCTTGAAGCACCAAAAAAGTGAAGTAGTCAAGAATTGCAATTTTAATTTTCTTTGTATCATTTACCTTTTCAGAGTTTGTAATTACAACTCATAGGAGATAATAAGCCAGGAGTATGGGCACCCATTCAAACTTGATTTGATTCAGGTGTTAATATTTTGCTGCCAATCAGCAGAGCCAATGTCCCAGTGTGTGTATGCTTTGCCCATTCCAGTTATGAAGAATAAAATGTTACCTGAAGCAACACTCTTTGGTTGGCCTAGGTGCTCTCAGCTGCATGTACATAAATTGTACTTGGTAATGACCCCCCTAACTTCACTGTACACATGTTTTTGTTTGCCCATAGCTCTGTTAAACTTTAACTCTCTGTGCTCCACTTTTCCAAGGGAGGGGCAAAGCTGTAGCAAGAGTTCTGACAATGGCTTAGAGCTGAAAATAGACTCCTGATATTGTGATACTCCTTTTTAAAGGCATTGAGAAAGGTAATTTTCACGTGCCTACACGAGCTAGGTTCGTTTTCCTGGTGGTTAAAGAAAATACCTTTGCATTACTTAATTGTGAAGGACTGTGGCTAAAGTCTGTTGTTCTGTCTGTCCATGGGTATCCCTTGTTTGTGGTAGAATCAGAAAAAAAGAACCCTGGTTTTAGGCAGTGTGATGGTGATGATACCATATGTGCTTTAGGAATATAAGTTACTGACTTTTGTGGTAGCTGGCAGGGACAGAGAACAGTGAAATAATTTTGTATCTGTTAATAAGCATTTATGTGCTATAACATCCAGCTCAGAGGTACACAGTGAGCAAACTACCTGTTTCTAGGATTGATTTTGAAATACTCTTATTGAAAACCTCTAAATTTCTTCCTGTCCTGTAGTGCTACCCCCTCTGTCTTTTCACATGTTGCATCTTTTTACATGGCTTTGCCCTGCCTGCTTCTTTATGTGGTTCATCAAGAATCAACACAAGTGAGAATTCAGCTGTGGCATTTGAGATGTTATCTCCCCAGTTCCAGAGGTGACCAAGTAAGATGTCAGTAAGGTGCCAGTTTGGATAAGGAGGAGTGTGTATTTTTGCTAGAAGCTGTTGGCTTCAGACAGGTAATTTAACTTGAATCATGACAGACAGTGAGTGCTGTCTGTCAGGATTGAAATGACAGAGGTGGTTGTGAGCTGTTCTGGGGAGCTGTCAGGAATTTTACTCTGCTGACACCAGTTAATTTTGTGTTCTTTGTTCTGTATGCTTTGAGAAGTCTCATGAGTTTGATACTTCAGAAAATCTGTGGAGGATAATTGAAGGAGTTGCACAAATCCTGCCTGACAGAATTAGCAACAGGATACAAACCACTGCTATGTCAGTCATGTCTCAAGTACTTCAATAAACTTTCTTTGGGAAGTGATGCTTGGATCAGTGTTAAGCTGTGTTCTTTAATTTCGTCCCTGATTC
Source organism: Entomyzon cyanotis (assembly GCA_024500445.1). Taxonomy (NCBI): domain Eukaryota; kingdom Metazoa; phylum Chordata; class Aves; order Passeriformes; family Meliphagidae; genus Entomyzon; species Entomyzon cyanotis. The sequence continues at coordinate 16,329,226 of JAKEPQ010001005.1, forward strand.
ATCCTTTCCTGTAGTGATAAGTGAATAAGTAATCTTGGTTTCAAAGACTTTCACCTTTTTTAAAATACTTCTGTAAACTACCGATTACATCACTTCTCTGCCTTTTGCAGGTGAATATTCCTTTAGTTGTAGGACTGTGCTGTTAACCAGTCTTGGGTTTCTGATATTCTTACTCTGCTGTTCTGTTTCATTCTAGATAGTGAATGTTTTTATCAATTTGATACATTTTCATTCTGGTTTACTTTTAAGTTGTATAAAAGAATGTTTAAGCGTAAGATAAGTCTCTCAAAAATAAGGAAAGGATCAAAGTTGGATTGCCTGTGCATCCTTCATGTGTTCCCCTATAAGTCTTCAGCCTGTTTTCTTTAACCCCTTTTCAACAGAAAGTGGACAAGCAGGAAAGGTGCTTCTATATGAAATCTTAAGACTGATTAGCAGAAACATTGAAAAGAGTGTCTTGTGATGTGAAAGGGACAGTAAAGCAAGCACAGCTCCCAAGGGCATACCAATGTATGGAAAACATCTGTTTGGGGGTTATTTTAGGTATGACTAGCTGCACTAGCTTGTATTTTGACTTGAAGGAGCTGGTTGAGAGGCTGAAGCAACTTGAGTGTTTTATTAAAGAGATGGTGTTCCTGACTCATGGTAAGGAAAAAGACAAAAGCAATTGTGGTGTTGATTTTAGTTATGTGTATCTTAATGTAGCTGGAGTGTTGAAGGGCTACAGGTTTCTAGAAAAAAATACTAATGTATGGTATCAAGCTGTCTCAATATGGAAAAAAGTAAGAATAATAATAAAAGTCAGTATGGCAACATGAGGACATCTTTAGTGACATAAAGATTGAAGAGGCTTTATAGAGAACAGAAAAGTGAAACTAAGTGATTACTGTTAAAGGGCTAAGCATGTAAGAGTGAAACCTACTCACTGTCTTAAATTGGTGTATTTGAAAAGCATTAAAAGATGTTTTTATAAATTATTAGAAAGATGAGGAAAGGGATGAGCCTGTAAATAGGAAAGGAAAGCAAAGCAAAGAATAGATGACAAATACTTGAATTGATTACAAATCATGTCAAACAAAAAGGACAGATTCAATATCATGTAGACACTGAATATTATGTCAGTCACTAAAATTTAGCTGTGTGGGTTGGTTTGCTTTTTTAAGTGTTTAAGCAACTGAATCTGAGACTTTTGACAATTCTTTTGAGTGACTTTCCAGGTGGTAAATATTTTTGTTTTCATACTGTCATCTGCAAGTTTGACTTCTGGAAGTCACTGGACCAAATAGCCTCTGATTACCTATCGCACATAATATACAATTAGCAGAGACAATTAGCCAAATGGATTTAAGGAAAAAAACCACATTGAATTAACATGATTTTCTCCTCTTACTGGGCTTGTTGTGAAAAAGGAGCAGTAGCTGTATTTTGATTGCAAAAATTTTCCACATGTGTTAGTGTGACTTTTGAATAAGCACACAAGAAAAATGTGGTACAAATAAGTGAACTCTATTTTTTTCTAAAACCATAAAGACAACAGGTTGTCAAAGTTGTAGTTGGTTGTTTAGAGTGGCTGTCTGATTGAGAGGGACATTCGGTTCTGTTAAACAGAGTGAACCAGCCAAAGGATATTTTGAGGGCAGTCTGCATTGGCTTGAAAGTGCTTAGTTGAGCAGAGATTGGGAAAGGTGAGTTGTAACAAATAAAAGAACTCATTTGTGTCGATGAAGCCTAAGAGAAGTAATTTGACAATAGTTTATTCAACCCATCTAGATCTCTTACTGTAAAGAAAATTCTTCCAGTTATAAAAGCAAGAGATAAAGCGATGTGAAAAAACGGTAAAGGCTTTTAACATAACTTCCTTATGTTAGAAAGATGGAGAGGTATCTGTAGGTCCTGAGTTTATAAGGTTCTACAAATGAGAGTTAAAATTGTCTGAAAACTGTTAATCTGTTATATTTTGTCCCGCTATGTATATTGCTGCCACTTTTCTAGAATGTTTGTGTGTGAAAACAAAAATAATAATTCTGTATTCATGGCTGTCAAATATAAGAAAGGCTTTTCCACTGCTGAAACTGTTCCCTTTCAAATGCTTAATTTGAGGAACTTGCAGTTGCAGTGTGCCTTTTGTAGTTATTGTGTATGGGCTTGATATACCATAATCACTTTGTTTTTTTAAAAATACATTTGAATCTTGAAGCTAAGAGTGTGTGTTTTGACTCTGTGTAAGAAAATTAATGTCCTTTGTACCGATTTTGGTCAGCAACACTGAAGAGAAATTAAATTCAAAAACATGAAATTAAACTTTAGATGTTTTCTGAATTACTGTGGTAATGAGGAACTCAGTTTCCTAATTAAACTATATGAATCTAATCTTTAAGGCCTTCATTTAAGAGCTTTTTTTTAAACTAGAGAAGTCCCCTGATAATCCAGTTTCTGTATTAATGAGACACAACAGGAGACAAATTGTTGCAAGCTGTAAGAAAGAGCGGAAGAAAAAAATGGTCCTTCATAATATCTGTGGAAAATATCTTCCAAGTTTTCTGTATATCCCTAGCTGCATGTTGGGCTGTCTGTGCAAGCATGGACTCAGCAGCTCAAGGAAAGTGATTCTCCCTTTCTCTCTCTGGTACTTTAGCCCACATGTGGAGTGCTGTGTTCAGGGAGCTGCAGTACAGGACAGGCCTTGGGGTACTGGGGTGAGTCCAGCAGATGACAGGCAGGATGACGGGGACTGAACTGTGTGACCTCCAAGGAGACTGCATTTCTTCAGCTGTAGGAAGAGAAGGCAAATGACAGATCTTGCTGATGCCAGCAACAACATAATAGGAGGATATCAGGGGAAAATAGAGCCACAATGGGAATAGATACAAGTCGGAACATGAGGTATTTCAATGAGATACAAAAGAAACATTTTGTATCATCAGTAGTGAAACATTGGAATGCATTGACCAGAGTAGTTGATTTAAAGGTTATTTTCTAAATATTAATTAGTCTCTCTTAAAACATTTTTTTCACTGTTTGAATGAATTCAGGTTAGTAGGCCATTTGTGCCCTCTGCAGTTTTGTTCCAGTTGCTACTTGTACTCTCACGTTCTGGAAAAGGTCTATAGGCAGCTCTTTGTTATTCTGTAGAGAAATAATTGAGTTGATGTTTGATAGAAAAAACGCCACCTTTTGAAAATGTGTGGCGAAAGCCTGCTAAAGATACCCAGCTATGTTCATCAGATTAGGAATGATTAACTTGTATGGTGTGGTTAATGGAATAGGAGAGCGTTTTGAAATGTAGACTATGTTGTGTTATTCCAGCTGGGGAAAATAGCCCCCAGCAAATAATGGGCTTAAATCACATCTTAAATGTGTGTCAGTTGGTGCAATAGAAGGAACTATCTTTGTGTAGACTGCCTTATTTCTATCTGTAGTGGCAAGACTAATACTTAGGGAATCTTTAAAAGCGTTTTTTTTTTTTCCACTTAAGCTGTTTAACACTTTCAGAGTTCCTGTCATTGAGGACTGGAGATATCCAGGAATTTATTACAAGATACTTCTTTTGTTCTTTAATTTCAAGGCAATTTATGCAGATAGTTGATATAGCTAGAGATAAGAAAAATTAAGTTCTGTGCCATCTCTAATAGGCGTTGTTGGTCTTCTGTCCTGATTGTCTGCAATTCTAGGGTGAGAGCCTCTTTATTTGGGAGGGAGCTGTGCTGAGATACATAAAAATCCATCAGGGTGTAGTATAATGGAGATAATGAAATACAGGTTTTTTAGGCAGACATGGGGTTAGAGTGGTTACAGTAAAGCAGAAGGAAGTAATGTCTTCTGAAGCTTGGTTCTGTTTGGGACACTGCTGTGAATCAAGAGCAAATCCAGAGCAGGTGTATGTTTCTTCACCTCTGCACCCCTTCCTTCCCTACCCATTGTGGAGCTGTATCTAGGAACCTGCCATTAATCAGAATTGCACTGGAGTTTCCTATGCTTAATAGATGATAATCATAGTCAGGGTTTTTTTTGTGGATTTCCTTATTTCAATGTGATAAATTTATTTGATGTAAATTGTTTTCATTATAACACTAACAATATTACAGTCTTGGTTTTCTGGGTTATTGAGTTTCTGTAACTTAATAAATGATGCATTCATTTTCTACTGAACATGCTCTTTTCAGCTTTATATGGGAATGGCATAGATTTTTTTCTTCTCTTTTATTGATATTTCCACTGAGAGCTGCAAATGGAGGTCAGATGGAACTGATTATCGAATGGTTTGGATTTGAAGGGATCATCTCATTCCAACCGTCCTGGATGTGACTGTCCAACGAATTCCTTATCCACTGAACAGTCCACCCATTGAATCCACCTCTCTCCAACTTAGCAAGAAGGATGGTGTGGGGGACTGTGCCACAGACTCACCAGAAGTCCAGATGAATAATATCTGTAGCCCTTCCCCTCTCCACTGATGTAGTCACTCCGTTGTAGAAGGTCACCAGGTTGGTCAGGCAAGACCTGGCTTTGGCGAAGCCGTGATTGCTGTCCTGAATCACTTCCCTATCCTGCATGTGTCTTTGTACGTCTTCTAGGAGGATGTGTCCCATGAACTTTGCAGGCACAGATGTGAGGCTGACAGGTCCCAGAGTCCTCCTTTCTACCCTTTTTCCAGTCAGCTGGAACTTCATCTGACTGCCATGACTTTTCAAATATGGAGAGTAGCTTGGCAGCTAAATCCACTAATTCCCCTCAGGACTCTGTGTTGTAGCTCATTTGGTCCCAGAGCCATGTTTATATTCAGGTTCCTCAAGGGGTCATGAACCTAACCTTTGCTTACAGTGGGAGGGACTCTGTTCCCCCAGTTCCCATCCTCGTGTCCATCCACTTGTGTGGGAAGAGAGGTTGCCATTGAAGACTGAGGTAAAAAAAAAAAAAAAAAAGAGTTTTTGAGTACTGTAGCCTTCTGCTCCTCAGTTTCTTCCAGTTGTCCAGGTGGGGGGGTGGGGGAGGGTATATATTCTTGACTTTCCTTTTCTGGCTTATGTTGATGCATGTTTGAATTGGCTAACTGGGAAATAATAATTTCTTTTTTGTCCTTAGAAGTATGATTTATTTGATATGACACTTTTGACCCAAAGTGTAAATAGTATTCCCTGCTGTTTCTCTGGGATACGGTGTTTGAATTCTGTTTTGAATTGCAAATGCTGAGAAGCATTATATTGTCCATATGTATTATTTATGCTGAATGTACAGGCCCTCATGCCAGTGTCAGCAAATGTTTTAGGATAAGAGCAACAGAGCACTTCAGTGGTACTCTGTTGCTCAACTATACATTTCAATTATTTTTTTCCTTTTGGTACTGTTTTTAAATTTTTTTAGAAAGGACCATAAACATAGTATGTGTGAACCAAAAACCTGTGAAACAGAGGATATTTTTGCACTGGGGAGATGGATAAAAGAAGGACTGAGTCTGTGTTAGATTGAAAAGATGGTTGCTGGAGAAAGGCCAAAGGTGCTTGAAATTATATAATATTTTAAGTGTTGATAATTTGCAATTTTTTTAGGATACAGGACAGACTAAATTTTCTCCCTTCAAATTACTGTCAGATGTTGGTAGCTTAACATGGCTGGTTCTAATTTAATTCTAAAATGGGTTTTAGGTTCCTTTTTATAAAGACAAAGTTTTGTAGTTTGTTGACATGTATAAGTAAATTGAGCTACTGAATTATCTGCTGTTCTTATATATGTTTCTTCTTTGCTATTTTTGAACTAATGTTTCCAAATCTCGTCTTTAGGGGAGTTTGAATTTCCATTGTTGTATAAGATTCTCATCTCTGACCTTTTAAAATATTTATCTACATGACAAAGCATACACAGGTTGACTGCCATTGAGGTTTATTTGATGGTGGTCTGGGGAAGTGCCAGGAAGAGAATTCACTTCATAACATCTCTGCCGTTCAAATTAAGGATTTATAAAATGGTTTTGTAACTTTGCTCCTTTGCATTTTAATCCATAATTGTAGTGTTGGATACACTGTTACTGTTTCCTTAATCTGGGCAAAAAGAAAGAGGTGAACACTAGGGCTCTATCCTGTTTTTCATTGTGTGAGCAATGTATATAGCTTGTGAAAATGCTAGCATTGGGTTTTCACTTTGTTTATATTATATCAGTGCAAGGTAGGAACTTCCAGTAAGAAGCCAAACTAAGTTTTCAGGGCTGCTTTATAGAGATGGAAAGTTATTTCAATATTTTCAGAGTGTAAATTGTGAATGTATGAGAGCTTTTTCTATTTATGAGTTTTGTGGTTTAATTTATTGTAGTCTGATTTCAAAGATACTTGATGAGATACTGAATAATTTCTGTGTTGACAAATAAACACTTTTTTTCCCCTGCGGATTTAAGTTCTGCTAAGCGCTGGAAAACAGCTACAAGTGTATGATAAACCTGTATTTTAAAAAATTGGATATTGAATGGAAATGAAGTCTTAAATCCCCAAACGATAGATTTTTATTCTTTTGGAATAAAAGATAATTTTGACTAGTAGTGTGGTTGAAGTGAACTTGTAGGTGGTAAACCTTAAAATTGTTGGCAGGGAAAAGGACAGTAGAAATGAGAAAGTCTTGAATTTTTGTCATCTAGATGGCTTGGAAATTACAAAACATATTGTGTGACTGTTTATATGGAGAAAATAGACCCTGAAAGCAGTGCCAATAACAGCACTTCACAGAGGTTGCATTTCCCTTGCTCAGTAGATTGTAAGAAACAGTTCTGGTGGTTGTTACAGAAACAGTTGGTTGCAGTTACCAATTTATCCCTGTCAAAATAGGCAAGAATTACCTGAGCTGCTGGAATAACACTTTAATAAGTGCTATGACTGTAGGTTCTAAGATGCAGTTAGTATAAAGTTTTTAGTTTGTGTTGTGCAATCCAAATAGCCTTGTTTCAGTTTTCTGTTCTGTCCTCTGGGGTGACTTAGAACAAGGCAAAGGCTTGCACAGATGCCAAATAGAAATGTCTTAAATTACTTAGAGGAGGAAGAGTTGTGCTGTTAAAGTCTTGTAGATTTAATTGTAAATCTGATGCTGTTGTGGGAATATGAAGTGTTTGCTGCTGGGGGTGGAGTGCTCATTGATGTCTTTGTTATTTGACAAAATAATTTATACCTCCGTGTAGTTTGTAATGCAACAGCTCTTCCCTTTGCAGTGTTGCAAATCTTAGTGCCATTGCATTTTACCCAAAAAGTAAGTTTAAAGCCTGTGACTTATTTTGCCTGTGTCCTTTCAGTTAAATTTCTAGGAGAGGAGTTATCCTTTTTTCTCACCTTTCAATTTCACTTTGTTTTTAAATTTAAATTTTCAAATAAAACTCCTTTTACCTTTCAAAAATTGATGAAATGTACTTAAGTGTGCATGTTTATTGAACTTTAGTATTTCAAATATTCCATACAATTTCTTTATAGAAACGATTACAAAAAGAACTATTGGCATTTCAAAATGATCCACCTCCGGGAATGACTCTAGATGAAAAGAGTGTACAAAATTCAATTACACAGTAAGTATATATACTGTTTTTTTTCTGCTATCATGCTGAAAAGCATAAGTAATGAGAAGTTCTCTTCACATTTCCACCACTTACTCCAAGTAACATTGTGAATTTTTGCTCTTAGTCTAGGCAATGAAATATTGTTCTCAATAAGCATATGGCAGTAATATGTTGGACTATTTCAAGAATGGGATAGTAAATTCATTAAATTTTTATTAGGCATCTTACAGTCTAACAAACTGTCAATTGGTAAAAGCTTCTGCATATTTTAGAATAAAATAATTTAACAATCTTTCATAGCTACTAACCTCTGAAACTCTTCTAGATTTATTGAAATAATGGAGTAGCTGTTTTAGAGTTCTGCGATATTTTTATAGAATATATGTCATAGCTCATGTTATATGTTCATTTCCATTACTTTCTTTCTCTAAAGCAAGTGGAGAAAACTTAAAAAGCAAAGTTGTCTGGGTACACGTTTGCACTTTTTTCCTTGCCTTGGTTTCTTTGGTGATTCTTGAAATGGGAAGAGAAACATGGTAAAATATTCTGTGTTTGTTGTAATGGACAGGGGTTGTTCTTGGTAATAGTTTGGTTTTTTTTTAATTGACTGAAATTCAAAAGATTCAGACTGTGTTGACTTCTTTTTTCTCATATTTTTCTTAGTTTAATTTTAGAGAAATGTTAAAAATTTAGCACGTGTAAACATCGATGAGAGTGTGATCTCAGGCTGTATGTCCTGGGCTGTGTTATTGATTGATGGAGCAGCTTAAACACTGAGCTGAATTCTGATGTTTTCACACCTGCATTTTGGGTGGCACTCAGACCATGTTACACGAGGCTTTTCTGAGCTTCGTATATACTGAGTTAAACACTCACTGCTTTTTAAGTGAAGCTGGCCATTGTGGTACTTCATGCATATGAATATGACTAGAACAAATTGAAATAGCAGTTTACAGTTTTCTGCAAAAATGTCTCAATCTAATATTGCAAGTGGCATTCACTTATTTAAAAAAAAAAATTAAATCAAATAAAGCAGATGGAAAAATACTAAATCAAATAGAGTACTACCTCATTGTAATTGCTGCCATGTACAACTTTTACACCTTTCAATAACTTGCACATAAAAACCTCCTGTTTACTGTCATGCTAAATTTTGAAATTGTCACTGTTCTAGAAGCTTCCTGTCACAAGTAAAATGGTTTTTTTTCTCTTTGACGATTTTTGGTGTCGAGTAGCATGTTTTGAGTTCATTAATCAAGTCACAGTTTGAATTGATTGTGTTAAAAATTTGTGTAGCAATACTTGTTTGGGCATTAAAGATGTTGAATAAAATAATTGGATCCCATGATGTAACTGGGTCATTTAAAACATTGAGCAATCTTTTATTTTAAATATACAAGGATTAGAAATTTGAGAAGGCTAAACTGTAAAGCACACAGGAAATATGGGTTCTAGTGATTCCTTGACCATAAAAGGAGCAATGTCAAGGCAAAGTTATCTTCTACTTAGTAAACTATTTAAAAAACTTGAAAGGGGAAGTTCTGGATTACAAGAACCAATAAATCTGAAGAGTATTGGTGCAATGTATGTATAAATGTAAAAGCAGAAGGTGTAAGAAGAGATAGATTAAATCAAAGACATCTTCACAAAGTTGAAATATGAAACATACATCATCAGCCTTCACTGTACAGCCATCACTGTGCTACTGCTGAAGAGGCATTCCTCTTGAAGAGTATGAGAGCTTGCAGTTCATTAAATACGCAGTTTTTCTCAAAAAAGCCAAACCCCAAAACAACAACAGCACAACCGGCAAAAAGACCCCCAAAGAGCGATAGAGGGGAGAATAAAAAATGTGCATGGCTTAAATACAGAGGGCGAGTATATATGACAGGAGGATGGAGAGGTTGGGGATAGGATCATCAGGGCTTCCAGCTGGAGATGTCGACTTTTTTGAATGCACTGCTATTCTGCAAAATCTCAGCTGCCTTCCTTTAATTGATGTAAACCTTATCTGAGCATTTTTGTAGTCTCTTTACCTGTGTTGCTTCGATATGTAAAACTCAATCAAAGGTGAAAAACCAAAAATGGGAAAGTGATGCTGCAAAGGATGATATTAAGTGGTCAACAGCAGAACTCTAAAACCGTAGAAGTTAGATAGCACTTGCTATATATGTTGAACAATATGCAAAGCATGTGGTTTTATCTGGATTAAAAAACCACAACCCAAACCAAACAACAATAAAACCCCCACATGCAACACCACCACCCTCTTTCCCCAGCAACTCCACCTGTCAGTTACTTTAATGTTATTATGGTAAAAGGAACAGAAGCAGAAGAAAGAATACTGTCATATGTTGAGGTGTTATCTTCGTTACAGTTTCAAATCATGCCTTTTTAATTTTGTTTTTATTTGCTGGGACCTTTTCATTTTTTACACTATTAACTTGTACGGTTTTGGTTCCACTACCTGCCAGATACCATTTTATTTCTGAGTTTTTCACAGGTGTAACTACACTACGAGCTTTGCCCTTTCCCCTTGGATACAGATTTTGTTTTAATAAACTGTATTGATGTTTTCTTTGAGAGAAAAGTAAAACAACACAAAAGAGAATGTGTACTAGTTGTTTCCTTCTAAACCTGTTAAACTTTCAAGGTTTTTTATTTCAGCTTTACTGTCTCACATTAACAGCCATTTATTGGGAGCTGATGGGTCTGCGTATAGTTCAAGTCATAATTTCATTTATAATTGGCAACACCGTGTCAGTGCCTGTATGCGAAAAAACCAAGCTTGTTTCTTTCAAATACAGACTTGATGTATTGCTCACCTTTGTGATTGTTACAGTGTTAGCAGAGAAGTTAGAAGGTCTGGCTGTGATTGATATTTGATTTGATTAGTCCTGTGATTCAGGAGTAAAAGTACTAATTTGTCAGTCCACAATGCTAACAGCTTTTTCCCCTATTCCATAGGTGGATTGTAGACATGGAAGGTGCTCCAGGAACACTCTATGAAGGGGAGAAATTTCAGCTTTTATTTAAGTTTAGTAGTCGGTATCCTTTTGATTCGCCTCAGGTAACTGCTGCCTTTTTTCTCTCTTACTGCTGCCTTCAGGTTACAGCTGTATGACACGTGCTGAGTATTGTATCATCCACATAGACAAATGTGAGCTTTGCTTACTTGAATTTGTATTGTGCAGATGCCTTGTCTTTAAATATCATTCTGCAGTAAAGTATAGGGCTCTGGTGTCTACTTGGACAGATGAAAGTAGTGTAAACTGGAGGCTTCTTTGATGTTGATATTCATGTCATGGAGCACAGGGTGAAGTAGGAAGATCCCCTTTACTGTGATGTAGGAGCCAAGTAAACAATAAACTGCTGCTTCATCCCTTCTTACTTTCAACATATTTTTTTCTGGTTGATTTTCAAGACTCTTGCATCTTCTCTGCTGCTGTTTTTAGTATAGCTGAAGAAATACTGTGCTTCTGGTAGGGATTCTCATAGATAAATGACATGTTTGAGAGGCCTGCAAATAGCATCATAATTGAGGTATGAGCCACTGTGTTGCTTTCATGACAACCTAAAGATCTGAAGGGACAGTAGTACTTCAAGACTGCAGAATGTGCTGTGTACATCCATTCCTCCATTACCTGAGGGAAACATTTCAAAATATGGCTGGTAAGAGTAGTGGCCAGCTGTCACCCCTGCTTTTCTGAAAAAGGAAGGAGAAAAGCAAGAGTGCCTTAGTTCTTGTCCTTTCTGTTTCAGCTCAAAGTTCTAGACGTGATCTCTGGAACTTCTCTCATTGGTGTTAAAATTGAAGCATGGAGCTGTGAGAGACACTTAACCCATAAACATTAACATATTTCCAGGTACCATGATAAACAGTAGAATTCTGACTTTTCAGTCTTTTAAAGAACAAACTCACCACCTGTACTTCTGCACCTCATCAGGTTTGCGAGGTACTACTTATAGGTGATCCACAAGAGAGTAGCCACTTGAGTTTGGTTCCAAGTTGTTTTCATTACCCAACCTGTGTGTGTGGCTCTGTGCGATTTATTGTTAAGCAGCAAATTAGATCGATACATCTACACTGAATTTTATCACAGAAAAGAATTAACAGTTGAAGTACTGGATACTTGATTGTTTTAGATAGCTAGAATTTCAGTATTTAAAACATCACTGTGTAGTAAGGTCATTTTGTACTATAAACTTTGTGGTCATAATTACCTTTCCTGCAAATCTACTTACTGTGAATTGACAGTTTACACTTCTGCTGCTTTAATGACTTGGTTCTTTTCTGCCTTTAAATGTATGTTGTCTGTCATAGCATGCATGCTTTTACTTACCTGGTCTGCCTAGTTCAGGTTTTCATGTAGAAATAGGATATTAGTGTACAAGTGAAATACATTACAGGATTATAAAGGTAAGCCCTTCTTATGCTTAATACCAGTTTAAAGACTTGTGAAAGATCATTCTGCATCCGGTTTCTCTTCTGCCTTAGAAACCTGTCTGCAATTTTGCAGATAATTTTAGCTCTCTAATTTCAGTTTCTTACATGATGGTGTTGCTTCTTGTCATCAGTGATGAGGTGGGTGTGTTGTGTACATGTTTATGTATTTCCATGCATACCTATATAGCTTAAGAAGCACTTAAGATACTGCTGGGTATTACAGTTATTAGTGGTAGAGATTTATGGTTTTATTGCATAAAAGGAGTTGGAAAAGGAGTTCAGGAGTATAATACTGCTATGAAGATTTCACTTTTCCTCTATTTCCATTGGTTCTGAACCAATGATGTGTTTGACAAAAACTTGCTGTAAGACCAGTAGTTGTCAAAATTGCTTTTCTAATCTTTTTTTGACTGTGATACTACCTTTTAATAGAGCGGAGTTAAGGTTCTAAATGCTTTTCTTCCATATTCATCCATGTCAGATAAAAATAGTTCCATTTGAAGTAATGTTTTAAAAAATATTTCCTATTTGGTAACATACTTTGGTTTCACAAGTCCTTTATTTTAATAGTTAGTAAGATTGATGCATTTTAATTTTATTCTTCATGCTGAAACCTGGATGAGTTGTCCCCAGTTTAATTTCTGTTATGCCCAGGATTATAGAAATTTTCATTTGTGAATCTTGTTGTGCCTCTTGGTGTATAACATTGTGGCTTGTAAAATCATTAAAATCCATTGTTTTGGCTAGACAGCTGTATTCCTTAGGACATGGAAGACTGAGGCTGCAAGATATTGCACCGTCTTTGCATTGTTACCTTTGCATTTTCCTATGCTGTATAAATATTAATAGAAAGTTCCCTATATTTAACTATTTATTTAAGTCCATCTTCACTAGGTATTTAGGTTTCCTATGTTTATTTTACATTTCACTTAACAGAGTCTAAAAATTAATGAACCCAGCGTGGTAAAGTGTGTTATTTAGTGTAAGTGAAAATTGCAGACCTACTTCTTGAATAAGATTATACTGTTTTCCCCAAAACAATAAAGTTTTATTAAAAACATAGACTATAAATTAGTTATTTTTGTTCTTTTTTTTTTTTTAGGTCATGTTTACTGGAGACAATATCCCTGTTCATCCTCATGTTTATAGCAATGGTCATATCTGTTTATCCATTCTAACGGAAGACTGGTCTCCAGCTCTCTCAGTGCAATCTGTTTGTCTTAGCATTATTAGCATGCTTTCCAGCTGCAAAGAAAAGGTATGGGCTTTTTAAGCACTGTTGGAGTAGAATAAGTAAAAGTTAGTAATTTTCTACTTTACAAAGTGAAATTTTCATTTCTCAAATTCTGAAATAGGCAAAACTACTGTATCTACATTTCTACTACTGAGAAAATACTAAGCTAGAACTGCAAAATAAACAGTGCAGTAAGTACTTTGTCACAGTTTTCCTGGTAACCTGCTTATATATCGTTATTGGAAAGGAGTAGTGGATGGAACCCTTCCAGTTGTACTAACTGTGGAGATCAATCATGCTTTAGGACAGTTCTCTGTAAAATTATCCTGCCTCTAAAGGCAGTGCGGAATGACTAGTGAAATGTCTTTAGTGCAGATGTTTCTAATACTTTGCATCTGCACTATTTCAGTGAACTTGATAGTTTGCATTTCAGGGAAGTAAATGGTGCTAAGCTGCTTTTTTTGGCACTGATACCATAGACTTTTTTGTAAAGAGATTGCCCTTTTACTTTTGACCATTTCTTTCGCAGAGGGTTGTCTGTGGAAGTTAGGTGTGGTCAGAGCTTGTCCATGTGTGCTATCCAAACACGCCTAATTTTGCATCCCAATCAGTCCTAGTCATGTATGTAGTCAAAAAAACACCCCAAAATGGCCTTGTATTGTATTCTATCCTATGAGTTTTGTGTAATGATGACACTTAAGAAGAAAACTGAAGAATATGAAGTATTGATCTGATATAGATATTTAAGTTAATTTTTTCACCCACTCCAAGCTGAGCCTTAGAATGTGAATTGGATGTAATGCATCAGAATTATATTGCAAACTGCAAAGGAATTTAATTTTGGGGTTTTTTTTGAAAAACAGCTGTTTCTTGTGGGTTGGTCTCTTTCATTTGTTTGTTTGTTTGGGGTTTTTTTCTCTCTTTTTTTTCTCCCCCTATTTAGCACCAAACTGTTTGATATTTTTTACTAATTTTTTTCTTGGATTATCACCAGTAAGAATTTGTTACCTGGATCTTTAAGAGATTTTTCTTGACAAAGGTCTAGTCCTGTCTCTTACCTCATTTTTGCTGCATTCATGTGGTAACCTTTAATAAGCTTATTAAATAGCTCCTGTATTACAATATGAGGATTGTTTGATTATTTGTAGGTCTTTTCTTTTGTTGCAGAGGCGACCTCCAGATAACTCATTTTATGTAAGAACATGTAACAAGAATCCAAAGAAAACAAAATGGTGGTATCATGGTAAGTATCTAACTAGGACCAGAAATTTTTAGCTTCTTTTTAAGCTGAAGGCAATTAAAATGTAGGGAAAGTAGGATAAATATGTTCAAACCATTAAACTATTTTTTTTAATTCAAGAAGTTATTTAAATCCTGTTTCTGAGTTACTTTGCTGTAAGTTTTTTTTTTTATATCACATTTGAATAATTCCTGGTGGAAATTTAAACGTTTTAAATGGTAGGATTGAACTTTGAATGAAAATTCTTGTAAACTGTGTCAATCTATGACATGTCTTAAGTTTGGGATTGGGGAAAGTCCATAATGAAACTAGGTTTTGCTCTAAACCATTTTTTTTTTGCTATTGTTATTAACACTTTTAAAGCTTTTATGGTGTTGAAAAGATAGCTATATATTTGTAAACAGCTATGTGTTTTGATAGCTTTCCACTCTTAATCAGAATTTCCAGTATGGGACAGTTGACTGACTTTAAAGGCTCCTAAGAAATAATACTCAATAATACAGTAATAAGATTCTCCATGTATATGATAAAGAAGAAGAAAAAAAACCCTAAAATTTTCTAGCATCTGTAGTACTAGTGTTGTGTTGGGGTTTTTTTATTTTCTTTGTTTGGTTTTGGTTTGGGGTTTGCTTTTTCTTTTATGCTTCTTTTCTTTCCATGTGTTCCCTGTCTTGCTTTATACTGTGTGGTTTCTTTCTTCTGCCTCAGCATTTGTCATCTTCTACCCAGAGCTGCAATTGGCTTTATGTGCTTGTCTTATCCACTCCATTGGTGAGGAGAGAGAGAAGAAGGGGGTAGAGATGGGCCGTGCTTTGTTTCTCTTCTCTCTTGTTGTCAATGCTTTCCTTGCTTTCCTTAGGAAAATTCTGTACTAAGGGTAGTTATTGGAAGCACAAGTACTTTGGGAAGGGATATGTTAGAGTAAGTGATACTGTATGCTGGTGTAGTACAGGAGAGTTGATTCCATCACTGCCTCTTGTTGAAGGTTCCACCATAAGACATCCTCTGTTTTTCATTACCTCCCCAGTCCAGGATATGTTCTGTCCCTGAAGTGAAATCAGAGCAGGTATTTTGAGGCAGTGAGAGTTCATGACTGGAGAGGCAAATGCCAAAGCCTTCACCCTTAAAATTCTTAAGATTCTTAAAAGCCCATGGATGGCTTAACAAGAAAAACTTGATCGTTTCATAATACTTGCTGAGACCCTGGTAGTGTAACAGAATGAAACTCTGTTTCTCATAATACAGTAATAGTATCTCCAAAACAAGGTGCATTCAGGTACAGTAAGAGAGATGCTGTATGTCATGAGATTAAGATGTATTTAAGAAACTTGGGACCATCACATGGTTGTTTTTAAAACTGACTTCAAGAATAATAATCACATTGCACACAAGGATGGATTTTTCATCTTCACCAGATTATTCAGCTTTCTCTTCTCTCTGTGTTGTTATGCTCTTGTAATGTACTTGGTGCTTCTCCATTTCTAGGTTTGGTTTCTCTTAATTGGCAGTTTTGGGAGAGTTTTTGTTAACTTTCTATTTTCACTTGCTAATTATTTTTAAAAAGAAACAAGTAAAGTTCCATTTATTGACTTTATCTTGTGATTAAAATATGTTGTGTCTACTTTTAATTTGTACTAGTCTCATTTTGATGTGGAATAGAAATCTGTAAAAGGAGAACAGTCTGCAGATATTACTTTTATTTCTTAATCATGAAATTCAATTTGCGTTAAGCAAAACAGCAACTTAGTATGAAATCTGAGTTACTGATTCTGAAGGTTGCTGTATTATTATGGTTCAAAACCATGAAGGTGCATACAGTTCACTGAATGAGTCTTTTAATTACTATCAAGTAACTACGCAATGTTTTTTTTCCTGGAAGTCAGAAAACCTTATTCCTCCTCAAATTCAGAGCAACCTAAAAACCAACCTGAGGCAAGAGAAGGAAAGTCAGTTCATTTAAATAATTCATACTGTCTTGCTTCTTGATTTAAAGTTCATTGGACTCCCCACCACATTAAATTCTTACAAAAAAATAAAACATACCTCATGTTCACTGGACAAAAATTTCATAAATGACAAAGTGTTTTCCCTTCCAGTTTTGTGTGTGTGTCATTTGCTTCTTCTCTCAGTTAATTTTGTTTCTTCTCTGTGGACATAGAACAAGACTGCCAAACCATGAACTTAAATTGTCAGTGTTTTCTAAACAGGTTTAAAGAAATGGTATGTTACAGTAAAATGGGAAGTGTGAAAAGATGCTTGTGTCATGTTTATTTTCTGCTCATGCTTCAACTGAAGTGTCATGTATCTAATCTCGTGGTTGAACCACATTTGGCTGGGTAAATGAGGGAAGAAAAAACAATCCCACCCAGGAAAGAAAACAACCTGTCCAAGGGTAACTGCTGGGTGAAATTAAATGCCAGTGCTAATACAACAAGCTGTGGAGGGAGATGCAGAGTGGTTCTGCCACTTCTGCCATCAGCTACCTATTGGACTGGTTTAGCTTTAATGTGGCATTGGAACTCTGTGTTTTGAAGAGATAAGAAGTCTGTCATATGTATTAATACATACATTTGAAGGAAAATATTTTTTCCAGTATGTGCCTGGAATTTATTTACCTGGGAGCAAAATAGTGCAGGGTTGGGAGCTGATGTAAAGCAAAACTATATGAACACAAAGTGATAAAGTGGCACTTTGAGATTTATTCTAACATGTAAATATGTATCTGCATTATTACAAAGTTTTTAATCTCTCATTTCATCCCTGCCCCAACACAGCAACTTAGTCCAGAAGCAGAGTTATGGAGCCTCATTCGCTACAAAATGGTGTCCTCACAAGCTGTGTTTTGAAGCTCCTGATCCATGATAACTGAAAATATTTCTAGATTGTCTGCTCTACTCAGTGTCTGTTTCAACTGTGCATTGACCTTCCTGTTGAATTTCAATCTCAGAGTTGCTCATGTTGTGTTAAAGACAGAGGAGGATCCTCCATATACAGTTTACTTGAGAATCCAGACTGAAATTGGTTTCATAAAGCTATTGCATGACTTTTTTGTTCTCAGGAAGAATATTTTTTTTTCCTTTGTGGGGCTGGGAAAGGCAATGGTGTTTGCTTTCAACCAGCACCTCCTTGCTGCTTTTGGGTTTGGAGGTTGGTTTCGTTTTGGTTTTGTTTTTTTCTTAAGTAGGAAGTGTTTTCTCTGGTATTTGACCTAAAATTTTAGTACATCATTTAAGTATCACTTCTCTCTCTTGCATCTTTGTTCATTTTTTTCACATGTACCATAGCCTACTAGAAAAACGAGGTTTTTTACAAGTAATAGCATTGATACAATGTTTTCCCATGAGAACATAGAATGTTTATGAGACTACGTTTTTTAGGTGTGGGAGGTTACAAGTAAGTGCTTTAAAAATAAGCAGACAGTAAGTTTGCTCTCTGTTAACAACTCAGTATTTACTGCTAGCAGGTGCAAATATACTGCAGGTTGATGTGAAAGAGAATGTTTAAAAGGGAGAGCATTAATATGGAGCATAATGCAGAAGAGATGGGCATAGAACATGCATTTTTTGTAATATGTTCTGTTCAATCACAGTACCTAAAATTTAGCATATGTAATTTACTTTCAGGTTCAAGATTTTAGGATTATAGTAGTAACCTATTTTTTTGCATAATTGTGTCAGCTATAGTTTTGTGATGAATCTTACAAATACATGAATATACATGTATGTATATGTATGTATGTGTATATATATATACAAACACATATATACACACAAAAATGTATGAAGGGTTGAGAACGCATCAGAAGCAGCCCACTCTGCCAGGTCTTATCCCTATATAATCCTTTTAAAAGGATGTCTTAATTTGATAACTGTTGTGGACCTGCTGTACTTCAAGGGTGCAAAATGTTAAGCATATTTGATTTTTCATTTTCCTGGCAAGTGTCTTTCTAAATGTCAGGCATGGAAATTACTGCCCTTTTAATGGAGTATTTGCTGATACTAGTATCTTTGGGGGTGTATGTGTATATTGGAAGTTTAATTGTTGATACTGTCTTTTCTCCCTGAGTCATTATTGAACAAGATGACAGAATTATTTAATCAGGGTATTTCCTCTGCATGTTACTGTCTATGCTAGGAATTGTTTCTGCCTATAGCACCTTGCTAATTTGGAATTAGAATGTTTATATGTTTTCCATAAATGCTCTTCTTTTATTTTAAAGATGACACATGTTGATGCCACCATTTTGTGATCCTCGTAGCAGAAGATAGTCCTACTGAGAAAATGAGCACTTTGATCATTCAGTCTTTGAACTTTAACCTTTGACTGGAAGTGACCTATAGGCAATGAAGACTACTTCCTTTGACTGCATTTTTACTAGTGTGCATTCTGGGCGCATGTTGATCGCTGGTTCAGTCCATGCAACTGACATGCTTTTATTAGTCATACAGTATTAATGCAGGTGTCCAGAAATGTCAGAATAATTCCATTATTTTTATTTTAAGCTTTTGGAAGAATTCCAGGTCTTCATATATTGTGCAATAACACTGAGCTCCTTGGCGGTGTTGGTGCATCCATTGCCGGCAATGGACATTGTACCAGGGAAAGGTTTTGCTCCTGCCACTAAAAAGATTGACTCATGAGAGAACTTATAAAAGTTTTGGATATATTTGGATTATAAGCAAGGGATTAACAGTTACCTTAAATCCAGCCCATCCTTTTGTATTTGGATTCTATGCACTGTGACCACAAAACTAGCAGCATGAGTTAACATGCCTAGCTGAAGGACTGTAATAAGATCGTTACATATTTATTAAATTGTTTATCTGCTGTCAAATTGTTTTGACATGGGCGGTTTTTCAAGTGACATTGGCAGAGAGGTACAATGTTATCCCTATGGTGAAATAAAACTACTTTTTGTATATAGTTATTCATATCTCTGAAGCAAAGGTATGAGTAATTTAGGGTATGAGTGATTTAAACAAGAATTTATTTTGGAGATAGAGGATGGCAGTGATATAACTGAACTTGCTGCAGTCCATAATTGGGCTTGTAATTTGTACTTTAGAGCTTTTTCCAAATAGATTGCACACTGTTATTTCCTGCTAGCCATCAGCATGAGCCCTACTGCCTACACCAATATTTCATTTATTTATGTGTTCAAAAGCAATCCATATAACATTTTTTTGTTTGCATTCACTGTTTCTTTTGTGTTGTATGTCATGTTTGAATGTTACAAAACAATATTTTGATTGAAAAGCTTTGTCAGAAGATATTTTCATGTAAATTATTTCTTTATCTTGTAAGCATCATCTTGTCTTTTAATCCTGTATTATAAAAAGAAAAAAAATACATTTTTGACAGAGGCTTAAAGTTTTCACAAAAAAGCGTGGACCTTCTTATTTAAGTTTAGACTAAAGTATATTTTCTTAACTTGCTTGTCCCACATAGCCATGCCAGTTTTTCCAGGCTTTTCTTCATGAAAAAAGGGGAAAAAGCCTAAAATCAGACATTTTTCTGTGGAGCAACATTTATTGAAATTATAGTTGTTCTCAGCACTCTGTAATATTTTGATACTGCAATTAGGTTGTCTTTTTAGGAAGCACTTTTATAAACTTAATACCTTTACACATATGCAAAATTTCTATTTTTTTTTTTTTTTTACTGTTGCCTTATTGTTGCACTCAGAAAAAAAATTCAAGCAATTAATGCATGAATGTCTAAATCAAGTAATAACTTGATGTAAAAACAAACAAAAGCAAAAAAAAAAAATTCTTAACCCAATCCAGAATGAATAACTACAATAACAAACAGAAAATTGGCTGAAAAGACTGATTTTTTTTTTTTTTTAATCTGCTGTATTATAACTGACGTTTTATAGCCTTGTACATACTTCTCTGTTACCTATTGTTTAAAACATTTTAAAAAGTATAGATGCTTAACTCAGGGTGGAGAGAGTTCAGATGGATTTGCTTCAGAGAAGTATTTTGTACAGCATCAGAACTATAGATACTGGCAGTGAAGTGAGGCTACAATATACTTCAGGAACTGCTTTTTTTTTCTACTGTACTGAAAATATTTCTTGGCCTTTAAAACTCAATGGCAAAATCTAGCTTTGGATATGAATTTGATGTGTGTATATATTTTCACAATGAGCCTTTGAAACATAGAATTAATTTTCTTTGAAGAGCCAAAAAAAAGAAGTTGTTCTAATCAAAAGAAATACTTACGCTCTAAACTTTTTGTTTAGCAAAGTTTTATTGTTGTGAGTTCATCAAACTGGTTATTTTTGGAAATGTTTTTTGTGAAAGAGCAGTAATGTGATACTTAATCTATTTAGTCTTGTTAACTGCTCTGTATTAATTGAAACAATTGAGAAATTCATGTATGAATGGTTCACATAATGGATTCTATCAAAATAGTCCACAGGAAAGAGACCTTAATGTGACCAGGTAATGTCTGAAGAAATGGCTTAAGTACATCTCAGATTCAGTTACCTTTTCATATAGTGGCTTGTGAAACTACAATACATCGTTTCAGAGAAGATTTATGACATACCATATGTATTTTGTTGAAGATGGGTGTTGTAGTGCAAAGCATTATGCATTTTATTGACCTGTGCTATTACATGGACTATAGTGAAGTTAAATAACCAAATTTATGCTGCTCTTTATTAAACTCCCACCCCCTATAATATATTTAGATCAAGAAAATGCAAGGTAGATTAGAAGAGATTGTACCTCAGGTCTTCTAGTTTACAGTAGAAATGCCTCATTGGTTCTCTTGTAGATCTGTGGGTAAGTTCATCTATATAGAGGGCCAAGACAAAGCTTATATATCACTCAAGCCCTCAAAATAATGCAACTATTCTGACAATGCCATGATGTCCTGAAATAG
Source organism: Entomyzon cyanotis (assembly GCA_024500445.1). Taxonomy (NCBI): domain Eukaryota; kingdom Metazoa; phylum Chordata; class Aves; order Passeriformes; family Meliphagidae; genus Entomyzon; species Entomyzon cyanotis. The sequence goes on from JAKEPQ010001005.1 coordinate 16,350,566, forward strand.
GGCTTGAATTAGATGAAGGTGGTGCCATCCTTTCCCTAGGGTGACCCTGTGTATGTAACTTTCTTTCATTTGGAATTTCTCACGTGGAATGGTTACAGAATTGGCTTGAAGCTATCTTGCTTTTATTTTGTGTCAATATTCATGTTGTTAAACACTTTGTTTTGTGTTTAGTGTCTTTATACTATAACACAATAAATTCTTGTTTTAAAATAGATTACTACCCTTGAATGGAAATACGTGTGGACCTTTTCATGGTGGAGTGCAGAAGCACAGTTCCTTACATTCAGCCACTCTTGAGACAAAGCTGCCAGTAATTCTAAAATGCTGTGATGCATATCAGGAGGAATTTGCATAGCAGCAAGGTGTTTCCACTTTCTCCAGAGAGTATCTGTTGTAACAGCTGAAGGAAATAGCTTATTTAGTAAAAAAAAAAAAAAATCACTAAGATGTAATGCTTTAATTTCTCACAATGATCAAATAGTTCTTTATCTTTTTTTTTTTTTCGCTATTTGACAAGCACTTAAAATACTTAATGAGAAGTTTCAGGTGCAGGATTCTTGTTTGCCTGCAGTGGTGGGAAGGGAGTTTCTATTACTTTGTCAGCATATATCAGGACTGTTTAATTAAATGGCTCCCTTATACCAGTAATTGCTTTGAGTTTTGTACAATTTTCTCAAGAGATGATGTCTTCTGCTTTGTAAAAGGCAAGGCACTTCATGTCTAAAACATGTATTTTTATGAAAAACTAAGGTTTTTTTAATTCATGTATCATATGTTGTGAAGATTATTCTGGGTGCTTGATTTTTATTTACTACTTTCTTTGAAAGTCTGACAAAAAACTAAGATGTGAACTATATTTAAAGGTATGGTTTAAGGAGACCATAAAATTTCCAGGTCAGTAATTAATGATGTTTTAAAAAGAGAGGGGAGAAAATCACCTGTGGTTCTGATGTTTCTTAAAACATGTCCTGTTGATATTAAAAGGTTTGCAATAGTGCGGCTATGAAATTTCAAGGTTTGGGGAAGTCAGTATACTTTTTGCCTCCTCTGGTAGAGCAAGTGAGCATTATGTTGTCTTTGCATGTTCACAAATCCTGATCATTCTAAAAAATAGGTTTGAATGAATTTTCTTTTAAAACCAGTTACTTTTAATCCAAATCACCCAATCCAGTTTTGATTTCCTCTAATACATAGTGGTACCTGAATAGTTTGATGTTGAACTGAATAAGGGGAATTAAGCTGCCTTAGTGGTATTCCATCTTCAGCTGCAGTCACACTGCAGCATGGGAAGAGAGACTTTGGATTTGGTCTGTGTGCCAGGTACTTCTAGGCCTGCTGTTTCGAGGACTAATACTAAATTTCCAAACCTCCAGACTTTAAAATACCTTTATAAAATTGGAAGAGTAGAAATATAATGAGCTGCCTTTTACTATAAAATATAATTCAGAAATACAAATTTGAAAATACTTAGCATCTGCTTTTGTTTCATTTTACTGATAATAGCAGTGCAGGAAAATCTGTTCACTCGCCATTGCTTTTCCCCCCAGATTTTATGTACTTTTAAAAATAGTGTTAAAGGAGTTTTGAGCAGCTGATTCAATGTAACAAATTCTCTCTGGAGCTGAAGTGAATTTTTCTTAAATTACAAAGGAAGAGCATTTCAAGAACATTGTAGTTCCAAAGTAATGCCCATCCTGAAGTATACAGGCTAAAGCCTCTAGGTTTCATTGGTAATTATCTTGTATTTGAAAACCTCAAATGAAATGCAAAATCAATTGGCTGTGCAGCGTGTATCAGTGTAGAGATTGGATTTATAAGCCTGTGTCCATAGTCTCTAATACAATACTTCATAGGAGCTTTAATGTGTGAGTCAGTGGTAGTAGGTTAGATTGCATTTAACTCCCTCTAGTTTACATATATGCTATCTGTAGTAGCTTCATCTTTTGAAGGGACATTTTTCTCTTGACCTCTGCTGGTGAAGGAGCTGCTTACAAGAGACTCTTCTGAATAGGAATCTAGTGAAGAATTGAAAACCATAATGATAGCCTCAAAGAAAGATGTTAGAATCTGGAATCGTGTAGCACTGACCATAGTTCTTTCCCTCATGCTGGCCTGGTTTTTGGTATTTAAAATCTCCATGGTAAGACCTTAAAACTTTTCTCTTGCCTACAGCAATTGGGAACCTGTTTTCTTCAAGCCCCTTGAAGTGCTCTGTGCCAAGTAGCTCAGGGTTAAATCTGTTCAGGTGAATATTGTGGGCCCTTTCTCTTCCCAGGACTACAATATTTTGGATGCTACTACAGACTGCAGACTAGATCCAGACTACAATTATCAGGATGCTGCTTGTGCATTTCTCTGGGGCATTTAATCCTTACAGATAAAATCAAGCATGGTTTCTGCTATTATCAGAGAAGGAGGAATTTGTACTCCTTCCTTTCCTGTCTAATGATTTACGTTCCTATCTTGCATCTAACTTTATTCTTGAGTCTGCACTGAGATGATTTAACATGGTTAACCTGTAGGAAACTGACTTAAGAAAAAGTGAAAACCCGTCTTCTCAATTAGCAAATTAGATCACCTTGCTGCATGATCAGTAGTTTCAGAGCTAGTGCAAGAAATGGAAAGCATTGTATAGCTGGGGTTTGGAAGGTGGGGGCTAAAACATGATTTATATTTTTAGAATTTTCTGCATAATATAAAATGTTAGCAAACTTGTGTTAGGCAGAAGGTGTTATGTGCTATGAGAAGCCTTGGAGCTGGAGGTCTGGACTGCCTATAACAGTCTGTGGAGGGGACTCTCCTATCTTTTTTAACTCCATTTTCTAGTAAAAAAATCTGAAGTTGTTCCAAAACTTCCAAGTGATCTGTTACCTCTCCATTTAGATGTCTTGAGTTTTACTGGTCAGGAACAGGTTGGCTTTTTGTGTTATGCTTGTTTGTTTTTAAGTAGCAAGACTGTAGTCATTGTTCCGTGAGGATATTCTTAGTTAACTTTTTATCAGATCAATGTTGTCAAACCTTAATCAAATATAGTTACAGATGCAAAGAAACTGCTCAGAAAATGCCAGTTATTTTCCAGAAGGAAGCCAATAATGTTACAAATCAAATGTTCTTCGAGATTAGATAAAATGCCAGATGTGTTTACAGTCATCTTAACACAGAAAACGTTTGTGTCCCAAGTCTCAGATACAGATCTCATTTGTCTGTTGTATGCTTCAAGAACAGGACTCTTGCACTCTGGTAGAAGGTTTTCAAGACTAAACACACTGGCCACCATCTTATCCTTTCCTCTGAAGGTCTTGTTCAAGGGACGGATGAAACCTGGTGGTTTTGATCTGTATTTATTTGTGCTGGGTCAATGAAGAATGTGTGACAGCTGTTACTCTGTCTGGTGATGAAGTGTGAATAGCTCTTGAGTCTCTGTTTCTCTAAGCTGTCCATATGTCTGCCGAAGATGTTAGCTATGTTTCACATGCACAGAATAAAATACATCTTTATTTGGTGTAGGCAGTTTATTGAAGATCAAGAACTCTGGAAGATGGCAGTATAGGATGTATACATAGCTAAGTAAACAAGTGACAAAGAGAAGTCTTCAAATCTCCAGATGACTTAGCGTATATCAAGCCTAAAGTTGATTTGCATAAGGTTTTAAATTTGTGGGGGTTGAGGTGAGGGAAGAAGTTGGGAGCATCATCTTGCACTGGTATCTTCTGTATCACACCTGCTTTTGGACTATAACTCTTGTAATCTCTTAGATACCTGTGCATTGTCATCTGTCCCAAGCAGTAACTATGCTGGAGTAACAGGTGACTTCAGGTTCCTTAAATAATAATAATCCAGACAGTCCTGTAGGGGGAATGATTTTTCAAATGCTTCTTTCAAATTGTGTTGACCAACACAGTGAGGATGCCACATGGAGATAAGCTGTGCTCATAAAGTAGGGTGGGAGGGAGAACAACCAGTTCTTGAAGTTTTAAGTTCGATAAACTTAAAGATTCTCTCAAAGATTCATCTCGAAGATTCTCTAAAAATCAGTGGCTAGTGGCATGGTGTTTTGGGATTTCAGGTTTGGGTTTGTTTTTTTGGTGGTGTTTTTTGTGGGTTTTTTTCTTAAGAGGACATCAGTAATCTATAATTCTTATGTTATGAAGTTCTTCAAACCTGGAAAAGGGCAGGTGAAATGCAGCTATGGTCATGATGCAACTGAAGGATCAAGGTCCTATATGAAAACCAGTAGCTGTTTGTTGAGATATGCTATATTAGGAAAAGAAAAGGGGTAGCTCTCTCTATGAACTGAGTTTCTTTTTATGTTTGCAATAATTTTTCCAGAAACCCTAATAAACAGAGCAAAGCAGATTTCATGCTGTGCCTGACAAGAGATTTTGAAGTCTTGGAAGTGCAAAATAGACTGGATACAGTAGTTTGCTATGTGTTTGTAATTCTGAAAGTTTCTTCTCTTAGCTTCCTTTCTTTAGTCTGTAGGAATAGACTAAAGCATACCTAGGTACTACTTATGTCTTCCTGGTATCTCGGGTACTATTGGGGAATGCTGTATAGAAAAGCTTGTAATTCTTTTCCCTAAAAGCTGCTCTGGATATTTGTCACACTCAGTTCATCATCTATATGTTGCCCATCAGCTACTTTGTAATACTGAGGTTTTTTTAACTCATTTCTGTGCAACAGTTTATGAAAGTGAATATTATGAAGGCTTACCATTTGGATATTGGTATAAATTGTAATTTCATCCAGAAGGCAAGTTGCCTTACATTGGTAACTGTAGGATGCAATACAGCAAGGCTTAGGTCTTCCTGAGTGATGTCTGAAATGTAAATCCGTCTGAACTTTTTATTCGGTATTGGATGTACCTGGGTAAGTATAACAAGAATTGTCTTGTGCCAGCCAGCTCAGTCTGGAGCATCCCTGCATATCAAGTTTAATGTCTCAGGGTTTTCTTTGGAGTAAACCAAAGATCTGATTGGAACATTTGTGGTGATCTCTGCATAAGTTGATTCCATACTGTTTTGTGGTGAGCAGGTCTATGTATTTCAAGGCAGCTATTAATGCACTAGTGCTTGATTCCGAGTAATGGGTCCTGTCACTATTGAGAGTTTGTCACATGGCAAAGCACTTACTTAGTGCTTTCTTTCTTATATTTGTAAAGTATTATTTGGCCTCTGGAAGGGAATCCTGCTGCATAGTCTGCACCACAATGCTGCTTCCCTCTGTCATACAGTTTTATTTCTTGGTTTCGGTCTCAACAGTAGTTATATGTGTGGGTACATACTAAAGGTGGGTACTGATCTTGCTTAGGCCATGCATTAATTGAGTTGATTTTAGTGTATATCAATATTTGTATGTTTTACCTTACTTTATACAGTATCAAACACCTTATTAATTGCAGCTTTTCAATTAAAAGAGCAAGATTCCATCAACATTTACATGTTCATTCTTTATGGGTTTTTTTTAAAGCAAAGATACTGCATTAAAAATAATGTGGATAAAAGAAAGTAAGAACTTGCTAGCTTTTGTCTGGAAGTTAAAACTTACAAATTCTTACAAAACACTCCTTTCAAATTTCGATTTTTTAATCTAAGATATTTTTCCTGTTGACTTTGTTTTTCTTTTATCAAGTGTATATATAAATCAGTAATACACTGGGTTCCATAGTGAATTTTAAGTGTAGCAAGGAAACACATAAAACAGCCCCAAGATTTTCAAGTCAATCTGTAAAGATGCAGTGCCTTGTAATTTGCCTGTGCTTTGTCTTAATATAGCTCTGAAGAATCAAAACATTTTCAGGCATGGGGATGTTTCCCTAACTTCTGTGAAGAAATGTGGGCACTATTCTTGTTTCAACTTCCAGAAAAATTCAGAGATGTACAGATCTGCCATAAACTTTGCCTTTTTAAGCATTTTTATTTATTATTCCAGGTAATAGATTGGTCCTATTCTCTCATTAAATGAACACTGAACTTCTCAAATTATGTGGGGGTTTGCTCTTGCTTAAATTGTCAAATTCAGCAACATTGAACCATCATGAAACTAATGCTTTTGGTAAATTATTAGGTGGGTGGGGAAGGTCTGGCTCAATGATGTGTTATACAGCAACATTTTAGTAAAAATGTCCCGTTAGCACATTTGTGTCAATTCACAAAATATCCTAGAGCTCCTATAACTCCCAAACTCCCATTGTCCTGGCATAGCTAGCGCATAATGGTGAACTGATGATTTGTTGACAATGCAAGATAAGGTGGGAGAGTTTTATCATTAATGGGAGAATGTTGCACTGACTGCTCATTTAAAAAAAAAAAAAAAAGATTAGAACTGCTGCAAACCTTACTGTCCACTGTATTACGCCTTCATATAGCAATAGAATTCCAGCTATTTTTGTCAGTTTATACCATATTTGTGCTTCATTACAGCCAGTAATTTATAATTTTGTCATCAGACCCAAAAGACTTTACTGAGAGGTGGGGTCCTAATTTTGGCAGAATTGTGAAATGATGTGAAGCCAAATAACTTTAACCAAATTCATCCAATACTGATGTGATTTGTCTCACTCTCAGAATACATTGTTACACTACGTGTTCATTGCTGTCCTCTGAGAAAGTTACAGTGCTTGTTCCTATAACGTGCATAATAAACAGTAAACTTCTTGCATGGTAAACTCTCTTGGAAATGGCTACTTTGAGGGTGAAACTGAGGACTTCAGTTGCATTTGATGTAGGTGTAACATGCATTGATTCTGTATTTTCAGCTAATGTAATACCTGCTGCTTACTCAATTACACTCTACCTGTTTTAAAGCTGTGTGTTGCTAGAGTCCCTAGAAGTAGCAGGAATCTTGTTGCTCTAAGAGCTGTTACTTTAAAAATTGGACAAACTGAGAATGAAGCTTGTGTGCGCTGGCAGGAGATAGTACTAATGACTGATTGGCGGCATTAGTAATCCTCTAAAAATAAACATCATTTGAGTGACAATGCTGCCAGTTGCCCTTGCTTTTAGTGTTTCCATTAATGAGATTCTATACTTAGAAGCATATGTAGGCAATGCTTTATTACCATTCCTATTGACCACGATAAGCCCATTATGTTGTGTACTGAGTCTTGCTTGCAGTACTCGTAACTTCTGAGCCTTTTTTTTCCCTGTGGCTGGGAGAGGGGGAGCCCTTTTTTTCTGTATGAATGCTGGGTACAGACAATTTCTCTTTTCTGCTCTTGCAGTTTGGCTTCATGTAAGTCTAAGGTAGTTCTTGTTCCAGGAGAATAATAATTTAAGAAATTACTTATTTAATACAGGTTTAATTACTGTATAATTTTATAATGTTGCCCAATTTCCTTAAGTGAGTTTTTTACTTCTACAGAATGGTGGAAATACAGGTCCTTTTCAACTTATTGCAGAATTGATCCACTATCCTGCAAAGTATTTAGCAGGGTAACTTAACAGAGATTATAGAGGGGAAAAATAGAGATTGCAGAAGGGAAAACATCTTTCTACTAATTAAATTCTCTTTGGACTAGTTGTGTCCTTTTATCTCTTTATTGGGTAAACTTAATGTCAGTACAAGAATGTGAATGTGTTTAGTAAAATACTTAGTTTTCATGTCCAACACTGGCCTTAACTTCAAGATGTAAAAGGCCTAATCCCTGCTTTCCCTGGGATCTAGTCTGTTACAGTATGCTACCTGGAAGGGTGGCAGTAGGTATAATTAGGTACAATCTCACCAGCATGACTCTGCAAATAAATGTAACTAGTATGGGCACTGCTGTACAAACTGGTCACATTGTGGGTGTCACTTTGGTTATGTTTGAAGTGCTGCAGTAATCTCTGCCTGCACTGAGAGGCACTTAAGAGAATCCAAAGGTTTTCAAGATGGGCGTGATCCTCTTGTACAACACTGTTAATGGAAATAGCATCATGTTTGGGCTTATTTGAAGGCCTTTTTATGTAGTCACAATGCTATCAGTAAAGCAAAACCCCCAGAATTTAATCTTATGGAATCTATTGCTTCCTTGGCCTGTAATTACACTTTGGCTTTCCCATACTTTTCTCCTGTGCAAAGCCAGTGTAGTCTCATCAGGTAGCAGTGTCTACTAATGCAGAAATGGGCCATTTCTAAATGTCTGTGTGCTTTGTAATGGAAAACCTATGCACCATGATCTCCAGGTTGCTAGTACTGATATTACTCTTGCTGTTTTATCAAACTGTAGTTAGATTTGTCTTCATTGCTGTAGTCATGAGATGTGGAGCCCTGGCTGACCTGAATTATCTTGGTTTTCTTCTACCATGCTGTGCTCTGTGCTTTATAGAAGTAATCCAAATCTTGCTGGGTTTTGTTTGTGGGTTTGTTTGTTTTTGTTGTTTTTGTTTTTGTGGGTTTTTTTAATCTGGAAAACACATAGGATATATGAGAAGTTTACAGTGTTCACAATGGGTGATGAACTTGTATTAGGTATCTGTGCATATAGATACATGAAGTTTATGCAGTTAGTATACATATTAACCAGATATGAATAAATATGCAACATCACGTTTTCTGAAGTTGTAAGAAGGTGGGATGACTGTACAGAAAGTTTTTATGGTACTTTGTGTTGAAAATAAGCAGAAAATTATGGAAAGAGCTGTCACAAATCGAATGTGCAAATTAAAACTAGAGGCTTGAGGTTATCTTTTGTGTCGTTTTGGATACATGAACTATGATAATGAGTGACGTGAAGTTTTCTGAATGTGCAGTACAACTCCTAATGTTTACTACAAAGTAATTTACCAGTATAATTTTAAAGTTTCATTAGCATTATTAGAAGGGTATTGCATTTATGTACACTTTACAATAGCTTTACTATTCCCAGCGCTGATGTATGAAAGCAATGGCAGCAAGTAATTACTGGGAAATACAATGCTACCTGCAAAGCAATCTGAATTTGGGCCAGTGGGTCAACTGATAAAGAAACAGCGTTGATACCTTAATGATAGAGAGACCTAGATATAAGCTGGTAATTGCAAAATCAGCACATCATTTTGGTTGGGTTCACTTTGTGTTCTAAAAAAATGATACGTGTTAAAGGAGAGGAGGACCTGGAGGTTTCTCAATGTCCTTATACCAGCAGTGATGGAAAAAGTTCAATATACGCTGACAAGTTCTGATTCACTTAATTTAGATTCTTGAAGTGATTGTGTGATTCATCTGGTTTAAGGAACTCACATTTTAAACATGAATCATCAAAGATAGTGTGTTAGTGTGAGTTGTTAAAATTCATTGCTTGTGAGTCCTCGCTGGAGCATAAAGAGTAAATGGTTTCCATTACCTGAGAAAACTCTTCATAGTATTTACTTGTAGTTTGTTCTGTCTTGGTTTGTTCATGCCTCTCATTCCATGTACTACCTAGTGAGAAATTGGTTTAATCATTTGTATGTCATGCATTGTAGTAAAAAATCTACTTTTATAATCACAGTTCTGCACCTGTAATTGGGGAGAGCAGTGGTCTGACTAGACTTAGGTTCATTAATAATACTGTGTTTTAATAAAATACAATCCCAAACTACTCGGTTTTGCTTTTAATGATTGGAAAAATATTATTAAAAAAATAAAGGGACCCATTCTTCTGGTACTAAGCTATTAGAGGCTTTTATTCAGTTGAGTGACCGACTAATGTAAATAATGCATTATTTGCTTCTTATTGGTATATTATGAGCACTCTATTAGCTTCATTATGCTTTCAACTTTAGTATCAAAGAACCATCCAAATTCTTTAATAAATAAATAGTGCAGCTCTGAAGAGACTTTATAAAACTCTGAAACAGAATTCTGGAAGAAGGTGTAAAATATCCACTCCTGGAAATTTTCAAAAGGAACCCAAGCAACCTGCTAACTTCAAAGTCAGATCCAGCTTTAAAGTTAGTCCTGCTTTGAGGAGGCAGGGAGGGTGGTGGAGCAGAACTTCTGCACTCCTTTCCAACCAGTTCTGTCAATCTCCTACTCCTTAAATGCATCTTTGGGTATTTTCTTTGGAGATTTATTTTTGGTTTGGTTTGGTTTGTTATACCAAAGTGTATTGAGGGGTGGAAACTCATTTCTTGATGATTATTTTTAAAATTACAATTCTAATAATAAAATACATTAGTAAAAATTAAAATACTTTGATTTTTCTTGCAAGTGAGTGTGAAAGTGCCAATTTACTTTTTTCTGAATCTGAGGTTAAAAATGAAAAGGCCAAATATCTTCAAGTGTCCTGCACTCGTGTACAGACCAAATAGAATTACTCTATCCTTTCCCCCACTTAGGTATTTGTGCAGGCATTTAGGCATTAATGTAGCTTTTTATTATTTTCAAACTTCATACTGAATTAATCACTCCTATTAACAACTTGCATACTGAAACTAGATAGTCGGGCAAGTCATGACACTCGTGTTGTTTAATAATGGAGTAAAGTGAAACAAATATATACAAACTCTGCATCTTGTTTTCAAGACCTGAGAAGTTTTTAGGTTGTATTAAGCTGCTTTTACTGAAGGTGCTGACTAACCTTTATCCTGTATCTTAGCAGTAGCAGAACAAAAACCCTCAAACATAAAGTTGCATAAATCTAAAGAAGTGGCTAGTAATGTAGTTTAGTTGTTCATAAATGTAAAGCTCCAGTAATATAGGAAACATTAAAAAAATAGACTTAAAATGATTACAAAATATATTAACCTTTGGTTTTTAAAATATGTGTATATATGGTAAGTTTAGGGATAAAATCTTCTCCTTTGTATTACGTTTTCTTTCAGCTACATTCCATTTGCACCACAAAATGTGTATCAAGATACAAGACTTCTAAGTTGATACATGTATCCCAAGATACATTTTTAAACTAAGCTTTAGCTTTTTGGTACTAGCAATATTATAAAAATGTTAATTATTGAAATAATAGGACAGATTGGAGATTTTGGAGGCATGTTGGATTACATCTATCTATTGCAGAAAGCTCACAAAACCTCCCTTGTAACCTGATGCTGACGTTCATTGGATGCATTTTTTTCTGGGTATGCTGATGCTAAGTATGTGCTATACTTTAGGGTTGTTCTTCAAACTACTAATAGTAAGTAAAGCAAAAATGACATGACATAAAATTATAAAGAAAAAACTCAAGAATAAACAAATGAAAAAACCCCCACAAACTTCTATGGACAGTATCGTCATGATTCAGCATCTGAATGAACTTTACTCTCACAAAAATCTGTAGTAGTGTAATAAAAAGTACTTTACGTTATTATCCATTGCTATATTGTATCAGAAGACTACATAAGAAACTGTGTTATACTGCGTATTTCTGTCCTCAGTTCTTAAATTAAATTAAGGGGTAAGGAATCACAGAAACAGAAAACAAAACAATGGAGGAATGAGAAGGGGAGAATTAAAAAGCTACCACTGCTGAATACAGGGTATGTATAAAACTGTCATAGCAAATGCTGAGTTCCCAGCATGTGTTTAAACAAGTTGTAAACGGTATCTTAGTGTTCTGTTAGTATGAATAAAAACTTGCTATCACTTAGTTACTCACAATACAGCTCTGCCACTAGGTGTCACGACGTGTATTTGGTGTGTAAGTTATCTACAATATGCAAGCTTACTACCAAAATTCACCTGGGCTCTGTGCTTTTAGCATGTTCCTACACCATGCTTGGGAATCCTATCAGGCTACATATTTTTTCTTTTTCACTCAATACTGATCCACCTCTTGGTATGAAGTAATTAAAAAAAAAAAAAAATCTCATGGAATAACAGATACTGGAGGAAATATGAACTCTGGATTCATTCTGATCCTGACTTATCTGTTGTATTTTTAAATTACATTTGCTGTGACTAATGTTATAACTCTCATGCCTATCATTAAAACTTAGTTGTGTAGCAAAAAGATATAGACCTTTTCCCCCTCAAAAAAATCTAGTTTTGTTTCTAAGCCTGAGGAATTTTGTTGCTGCAGTCTTGCAAATCAGGTAGGAAGATGATTGCTTCAAGTTCTGATGCTTCTACCTGGATTTTGCATAGATTTAAAAATTCTTGGTTTGTTTTACTTGAGGCAATCAAGAAAACAGATTTTTACAAAATAAATTAGGTAGATTGTGGATTAAACTCAGAAATCTTTTATTAATGAACAATAAACTTTTCATGACTTTGAGATAAAGATTTGAATGTTATCTTTTTCATGCTAAAGAAGGTTAGAAAGTAAATTCTTGGATTCTCCCCTTTTACTCATCTATTAATTTCTAATTTAAAGGAAGAAACAGTTTGGACTTTAATCTCAAATTTACATAGGCATTTTTTGTTTCTTTTTTTTTTTAATTTTTAAAAAATTTTTCTGCCTAGTTCTGCCTTCTGTAAGGGATGTGCAACCCTGAAACCTGGCAACAAGTTAAATATTTTTATGATGGCAAAACCAAAGGACTATTGGTTTTGGTTGGAAAGGCACAGAAACAGCAACTGAGCCAGGGCTTGATGTAGCTGAGCCGTGGCAGTGTGTAGGGAAGGAGGGTTTGTGTCCACCTGCGGAAGGAGGAGGTGTCAGTGATGCACCGTGGAACCTCCCTGGCTGAACCTCCACTGCTGCGCTCCCTGGCCCTCGTTCCTGCAGCTCCCTCCACGCAGCGCCCAGCAACTGCATCACTTATCTTCCCTTTCGGAAAAATTTGCCCTAATTCTAGACAGAAGAGAATTTTAACGTAAATCATGTTTCCGAGTTTCTGCTTTTCTCTGAAAACGGCTTTCTCGGAGGGGAAAGGTGAGAGGGGAGGCACGTTGGAGTTACAGTGGTCCGAGCCAGAATGAGTAACACCAGACAGGAGAAATAAAATCAAACCTCTTCTCTGGTGTGCTGTGGTAGCTGCCCCCCTCTCCATCTATTTGTGCCAGCCATTATTTTCTTTTTCCTTGCGTGAAGTCTCGCTGCCCGCAGCCCGCTCTCTCTGGGCGCGCAAGGAGCGGAGCAGACAGCGGCGCTGGGGGGCAGAGCACACGCGCCAGGCCGCTCGAAACCCCGCTCACGGACCGGTACAGCCCCCGCGCCGCTGCTCTCCGCGCTCCCCCGGTCGGGGTTTCCCTCCTCTGCGGTGCCGAGGTCCCGCCGTGTGGTGAAGCCCGGCCCCGGCCCCGTCCCGCGTCCGGCGGGGGAAGGTGAGCGCGGGGCGCCGGGGCCCGCCGGGGCCCGCCGGCGCTGGGGGCGGGCGGGGGGCGCAGGGCTCCGCGCCGCCGCTGGGGGCGCTGCTCGCCGCCGGGCTGGGGCCGGGCCGCGGACGGGGCCATTCGCGCGGCGGGCGCGGGGGGAGCGCGGCGCCGGGAGCGCTCGGGGAGCGTCCCGGGAGCGGCGGGCGCGGCGGGGGCGGCGGTGAGGGGGGGCCGAGGGGGACGGCGGGGGGCGACGCCCGGCGCGGGGGCGGCGGGGCGGGGCGGCGGCGCCGGCGGGAGGGAGGGGGGGCGCAGTGGTTGGGGCCGGCGGCGGCCGCCGCGGCGGCGGGGTCAGTTCTCTTTAGTGTTTGCCGATGTTGGAGGCGTCTCCAAAGTGTCCCCGGGAAGCAGGTAACCGAGAGGGAGGGGAGGGGGCGACTTCAGCCGCGATGTCCGAATCTCCGTCCCGGCTTCCCGCTGCTCCCGCCCCCGCGGCGGCTCCCGGGCGAGGGCTCCGCCGGCCCCCGGCGCCCCCCGCCTTGCCGGGGCCGTGCGGGCGGTGCTGCGCCACGGTGCTGCCGGCCCGCTGCGCTCCGCTCCGCTTCGCTTCGGCGGGGGGCGGTGGCGCCGACCCCGCCATTCGCCCCGGGGCCCCCGGCCGCCGCCGGCCGCCCGCCCGACGAGGGGCGCAGGAGGCGGGCGGGGGTACAGGTGGGCAGCGCTGCCGCCCTCGGGGCCGCGGGGAAGTCCCCCTGGACCCGCTCCGCAGAGCTCCGCAGCTCTCCGCGGCTCCCCAGGGTCCACAGGGTCCGGCTGCCGGCGGCAGTGACTGCGCTAAGGCCGGGCCGCGGCCGGGCCGTGCGGCGGGGCCGAGCTCGGCGGGGACCGTGCCGGGCCTGCCGTGCCCCAGACCCCGAGAAGGAGTTCTATGCGACCCGAACTTGCTCCTCGCCCTATGTCCCACCGGGCCCTGTGGCGGTGCGCGGCCTCGGGGACGCACGGTGGCCGCTCCGCCGCCGGCACGGCTGGGGCGCCGGGCACCATTCGCCCGGTCGGCGGCGCGGACCTCACAGCTCAGCCGCCGTGTGTTTGTACGTGTGTGCTAGTCAGTCCTCTCTTTGCACATCGTGCTCTGCCTCCAAACTTCGGGCAGGGCCCCAAACTTTGCCATCGGTGCTGGACTCTCCCACTCCCAAAATGGATGTCGGCATCTCTTCCAGGCGATGGGCAGCGGAGCCGTTTACCGGCCTTCGCCCGGCACGAGGGCTTGGGGGCCGTCGGTGAGGTGGGACCCGCAGAGACACTGCTGTGAAGTTGCCTAATTCAGGCTTCTCATGGGCTGGGTGGCATTTTCCCAGTGTTCAGGTGTCTGTTGGGAAAAAGTTCATCTTGATCACAGCCAGGCCTGGAAGTCACAGCCATGCCTTCCTGGAGAAGCGTGGGTTGCTTGGGGTTAGCTATGAGAGTGAATCCAGCAGCAAAGCTGTTTACCTTGTAGTGCTCAGGGTCCCACCTGACAAGTCAGTGATACCCATGCAAAAAAATTTCCCTGCCGTGTATCTGGCTGGTGTTGCCTTACGGCCAGCAAGCTGTTTCTGTGAATACCAAGATGTGAGCTTCTCGAGCCATGCTTGGAATGCTCCCTGTGCAGCTACCGTGGTGCTAAAAAAAAGTTTATGCTGTACAAAAGAGTAGATAAAGTGCTGCTGTTGTAACCCCTCTCTTTGCATGAAATACTGTCTTGAACAGTACTGAGGGATGTGCATGAGTAACTGCAGCCTTGCAAGGCACAAGTAAGGCTGTTGCTTGACACGTTGCTGTATGTCACTTATGTTTACCAGTGGCATCAGGAGTAAGGTCTTCCTGGGCTGTGTGGTAATTCCAGGTTACCACTCTACACCAGTGTAGTAATACTAATGAATTTAAGCCATTTACTGACTACAAGGAGGTTCTGTATAGGCTTTGTTGTGACATTGCTGCTTATATAAACGGTGCCAGCCTGACAGATTTCTGAATGAAATATTATTTTTTTTTCTAGAAAGTCAGCAGCAGTGAAAGATTTCCAGCACTGTTTTCCAGCTGCTGAACCTTAGCTTTGACCTAGAAAAACTCAGACATTTCTGCTCCTGCCACTCTTTGCAAAGATTCCTATTGCTGCCAGCTAGGAACAGGATTGAGACTGCCTGATTGTTCATAGTTTTTGAGGGGAAGGGACAGTTCAGAATTTCTTTTCTTTGCAGACAACTTTTCAACAGTGTTGTTCAGCTCGGGTTCTGCTTGGGCTGCTCAGCCTGGAGGCCAAAGTCTTTATGTATCTTGTTGCCAGCTCAACCTACCTTGTTCCCCAAGAATTATGTCAAAATAATAATAAATTTGACTAATCTGATTTAAGATAGTAGATTGTAAAGAAACTTTCTAATTTTGCTTGCAAAAGAACCTGATCAGAGGTGTGTTAATGACTGGACCAAGTTTAAATAAGCATTTAACTCCATCAGCCTCTTCTTTGGGTGCAAAGATCAGGTTTGATTTTCCTCCACAGCCTTGTAAACTTAGCTTCACTCTAACTCTGGTTTACATTGGTGTGAATGTGGGAAGTGAGTCAAATACCGTGTGTTTTATTTGTAAGGTGTCATGAAAAATGACCTTGGGAAGGTTATGCAACCTTAAGCCATAGTGAAGCAGATCCTCCGATTCCAAGACTGGATCTCTAGCCATTGGGGAAGGTGCACCTGTCATGCTCTATCTAGACAGTTTGTTTTGACCTACCCAAAATACATGGCTGTTGACTTGTCAGTCTTTGAAAACACTGAAAAACTCCCATGAATTAAGTCCAGTTCTTCACCCCAAAATACATCTTCTTGTGGTATCATTCCATTGGAGAGCTGGCCTTATAAAGGAAATGTGTAGGTTTTAGTGCCATTTTTGGGCGTATATCTGATAGATATGTACACAGATTTTTTATCATTGGAGTGCAAAGTGTCTATTTCCTCATGTGGGTATCACTGATGTGGTGGGGAAGGACCTAACTCTGCACCTTTTCAGGATAACTGAAACAACAAAACTTCTGTTAATGAGTCACCAAAGCTTTGCTTCTCCTTCACTGCTTACATTGATTTCCCATCACCACAGCAGATAGGAAAACAGGCCTGTTTTTCACCAGAATCTGTTATTTTGCATTTCTAATCTTTGGATCACACATAGCCTGTATTTTTCACAACAGTTCTTGAATTCCCTCTCCTCTGAAAAGAAGAGAAAAAATACAGAGGGTTCCATATGATTGAGGGCATAAAGAGCACAAGGCAGGAGTCCTGCAGAGGCAGGTCAGGGAATGGGGCTGGCAGTTTTGCTTAGGAAGGATAGTGAAAGAGGAGGAATAGAATTGGTGGGAGCACATGATGAACTGTGAAGAGAGGAAATGGAACCTGTGTATAGTGTACTTAACATATATATATAGTTAATATATATATATATTAAAAGTGAAGGGCTCTGCATTTAGGAGGCCTGCTCATTGTCAGCACTGAGTCATGATCAGCATTATCCAAAGTATGTTTGCATTAAAAGATCAAGAGTTCAGTAAGAATCTGAGAGATGTCTTCTCAGGCATTGTTCTGGAAACTATTTAGGATAAAAAAATTGCTTGTCACAGCTCCTAATGTAAAAACGAATTTTGAAAAGCCATCTGTAGTAGTGTAACACTAAAATCACATCCATGTCTGCAACTGATGAAGTTTGTTCATACTTCATCTCAAGAGCAAGTGTTTTGGGGTTTGAATTTTGGTTTGTGGGTCTTTTTTGTTAAACTGGTGTTTTTTGGAGTGTTTCCCAGTAATTAAATCTGTACTCCATGGCCACAGTGTGTTTACCTGTGTCATACTCTATCTTTTCATTTGCTTTAGTTAACTATACATCTGTATAGTACATCACTAGAATGTTACGGATTTAATTATATTTAACCAAATAAAATGAAATTATGAAATTTAAATTTTTCTCTGGTAAATACCACTTCTTTCATATTTAATGATTTAATATTGTAACTCCACTATACTTCTGTATCCCCATAATCTTCTAATTTAGTCACCATTAAAATGATGGGAAGGGGCACTTTTTAGACTGATTAGAACTCAGGACTTGAGCTCAGATCCCCATTGGTGTTTGGGGTGGTCCCTGTCCCTGGTTATATGCAGCAGCCAATTATTATGTCAAGTATAAGTTAACCTCCTATCCGTAGTTTCTGGGAGAAGATGGCTTACTAAGATATTTACCATAGTAGCACATGCTCACTTGAAGGGTATATTTGCAGTCTCATCTGAAAACTTCCAAAGGATCACAGTGGTCACACTTCCAGTTTCACTGCTTGCCAGCTTTGAGGAGGCTGTTTTGCCTCCAGGCTGAAGGAAATGGTTTTGAGTGTAGGAGACAAGATTTTCTGGAAAAGTTTCTTGCAGTGATAATGGTCACCTGTTAGACCAAGAAAAGAGATGAGTAGCCTGATTTTTACCACGATTGCTGGTCTTAGTTTCATATTTCTTGCACCTGTTAGGTATTTGTAGTTCCCAGTTTCTCCTACAATGATCCCAGTTTAAAAAAAACAGTATTATACAAATATAAGGAAGTATCAATATACTAAATGTGCAGATTGATATCAGTAACTGGAATTGTCTGGATAAGTAACTGTCTGCAAGTGATAGAGTACTTTTCCCATAGGACCCAGATGACACATCCATGCAACTGATAAAATTTGAAGGATGAAATGAAGATACTCTGTTCCCAAGGTGAACATGCAGGGCTGGTATGGGCCAATGTTGGGTCACTTAGAAGCATACCCAGTTGTTCTGATACAAACAAAACAAATAATGAAATAACACTCTGTCGTAGCTTTGGCATTGTTAGATAAGGTAAAAACAAGAAACAGTCTAAAATTTCTTGTTAATTGTTTGTTTGTTTGTTTGTTTTACTTTTTTCCCCTTCTACTGGTCCTCCTTCACTCCTGGGTACTATGTTTCTTTTTTCCTTTCCAGACTGTGGAAAATATTTTCTCTGCTTTTTGTTTCAGTCTTGTGTCTCTGATAGTGTTTAAATCTGCCTGCTTTGAATTGTGTTTCATCTGAGGTGGCAATGTCCATTCAAGAGGGTATCTTGCTTAAGAGTATATACCCAAGAGACATTCCTTTTGTACCTGTTTAGGGCCTGGAAATTGCAATGAATGACTCCAGAGGAATTTTCTTGAAAACCCTTCTGACCCTCTGATAACTCAGTGCAAGACATGTAATAGCCTTGTATTAAATGAGTGTGCAGCTTCTGCATGGCAGCTAGGGTTGTCTGACCTTTGTGAAAGGGAATGAGAAGCTTGTCCTGGATCAGGAGGCAGGAAAGCTCTCCCTGGTTGTTCAGAGGCATCTTTCAGCATTATCTCTTAGCTGAATCCACTGGGTTAGATATGGGATTTGACCTCCTCAGAAGGGAGAGTGGTCCACATCATCTTTTCTTCATCCCTTTTCAACTGGTCAATTTTTATTACTTAGAGCCTTAAGCAAGTGAGAACTCACTAAAGGTGTCAGGACTGGATCCTGTTTCTACGGACTTGATGGATTTGCCATTCATGAGGACATTCTGGATCTGGACTTCCAGGCAACCATAGGTATTTGCCAAGTCCCAGGAGAAGAATTTAATGTTTAATTAAATCCTTCAGCTGTTACGTTACAAGGTTCTTCTGAAACTGGCCATTCCACAAATTACTGTCAGTGGCAGTTCACCAGAGGAGGTGGCTTTAGAGGCCTTTTCTCGTGTGACCATTAAGCTACCTGTAAAACTTTGATTCTTGCTGTTTCTCCTCAAATCTCACTACAGTCAGAGCCCCTTGATACTTTCCAACACTTACAGGTTACAGGTAGGCATGGGAGCAAAGGAGGACTGCTTCAGCTGGTGAAACTGAAGTTGTTAAGTGTATTTAAAGTGTATTACATTCTTAAAAGAAATATAAGCAGCAACTTGCCCATCCTGGATTTGAAATTGTTTCTTTTCTTGGACACAGTAGTAATTTGAGTCTTTTCAAGGTTTTTAAACCAGTCCTGTGCTCACTAGTAATTTTGACATAAGCACCAAAAAGAAGTGGCTTTATTTGCTGTCATTGCAAATACTGGTACTGTTTACCTTTGCTCAGGTACCTCATAGCTGACAGGAGCAAGGGAGACATAGTTACTTGTGAGCAACTCAGACATATCCCCAAGACAGGGCAGGACAGAGCACTGCAGGTGAACAGGGTTAGCTGAGGTAGTTCTAGTTCCAGGGCCTCGGTTTTTTGAATGTGGGTGTCTTTGCTGTTGTGCTGGATTGCAGATCTGCTCCACAGCTCTGAGGTCTGCACTTCTACGCAAACTTCTGCTATGTGTCATTGCAGCCTAGATAGACGTTGGATGACCCTTGGCCTAAGAGCACAATCCCTTGTTAACAAGGAACATCCATTTTTGCAGGCAGTTAGACTGTATTAGGCATATGTTTGTAGCCTAATAGCATGTGTTCTTTTGGGGATCCTAGAAAATGGGTCCTGTTTCCCTTTTGAAGTACTTTTTGTTTATTTGATTTTGATTTGGATGGTAAAGATCAGGAGTCTTAGTAGTGAACAGAAGTGTTAGCTCCCTACAAGTTCAAAAGTTTGTTCTTTTATGCTAGTTTAGAATGGTTCCAGAGTCACAAAAGCTAATTTTACCCTTCTGAGTCTAATGGCCCTGGTATCTTGAAAGTGCAGCAAGTGATAAGAAAGACATTCCTTTGAAGGGCAGCTCAGAGCATCATCTACCCATCCATTCTCTAGGTGGTCATGAACCTATGATCTTACAGTGTTGCTATTCCTAATAAATGCACACTTCTTTTTTGTTTTTGCTCAAGTCCAGGTACTCTTTCCTAATATTTTGAATAATTTCATGTTACCACTGTATCAGCTTGCACTTTTAGCCAGAGTTATCCTTTGTTTCATTTCTGACTTTATCTGTGTAAAAATACTTGAGAGAATTCCAAATTTTAATTCCATTTGTTTACATTTTTTTTCCTCTAGTAGTTATGCTTTTAACTTCCTTTGGTCTGGGGAAACAAGTTACTCTGAATCATCAGCTGTATAGATGAAGGTCTCTTATTTGCTATTTCATGATGTATCCCACTTAGTGCTCCTAAGCACTAGTACATAGGCTGGAGGAAAAAGCCTTGTCTTTTGTGCTAGTTCTGTGCCCTCACAGTGTGCTCAGCTTGAATCAAATGAATTTTTACCAGCACTCTTCCTTTCAGTTGTTAGTTGTTACTTTAGTATCCTCCTTGCTGATTCAACTCCAGAAATAACCTTTTGCCATTCTGCCAGTTGTGCATAGCCTCTGTGCTGCAGTTGAATGTGTGGCAAGTTTGTAGTGTTCAGCTAATGATCATGTACCCAGCAGTTTTTCTTCAGCGTTATCTGCCTTTTCTAACTCTGAGAGGATCTGTAAGTGTGCCACTAGGAAGTTTTTTGCCACTAGGATTTTCTTCCTCTTCCTGGATTGTCAAAATCATCTATAATCTGTAGTTTCTTCCAAAGATAAGTAATTTATTGGACTGTTTCATTGCACAACTTGATAATTTCTGTCCAAAGCAAGGGTTTGCTGCAAGGAAACAATAGGCTGTTACTGTCCTGGTGAATTTTGCTGGGTTGTTGATGATTCTTTTCATTCTCAGGATGTTTGAGGAGTCTTTGATAGCTACTTGCTGCATGTGACTGGATCTGTTAGCTCCTTTGGTTTTCTCTTAAACTCTCCCAGACATGTCTCTTCCCATCTTGTTTGTTGGAGTCCAGTGTTAGTTGCCCTATGTCACCACAGGCTATTTATGATCTGTCCACTTCCTTAATTTTTGGATTCTGTTTCCATTGTTGTTGAGTTAGGCCTGTGTCATAAATTTTGCAACATTTCTAGGCCTTGTCCCCATCATAGGATCTTTAAATTTAACTTACTCCAGTTGAAAACTTAGATTTTGTACTTATCTTCAGTCAGAGTACTTGGTAGGCCCAATCCAATACTCAGTAATTATTTTACCTTTATTCATTGACTGAGGAGAGCTGCACTTAACATGGAGAGAAGGCTCTTCCAGTTCATTGCAGAACTCCTGATCTGACAAGATACTCTGTGCCTGTGAGCAGAGGCCCAGTCCTGTTCCCCAGTGAGCAGGGAGCTAGTCTCTTTATGACCTGTATGTCAACATTATCTTATATCCAAGCAATTCAAAAACTGTCCATGGAAGAGTTGAGAGAAGGGAGAGCCCCAGGAATGGTTCATGAACAGAAGATGGCAATTTGACCCCAACTGTTTCTGGGAGCTGCGACTTCTTGGAAGCTGTATGAGATCTTGAAGTTGATATTAATCACTTCAGCTGTGAAATGTAGTGGTTTTGTTTAAATACACTCATGGAGAACAAAAAAAAGGCACACAAACCAGAATTTCATCTCCTCCTAACAACAGAGTGCAACACCTGTCGCTTTGTCCACTTAAACCGCCTTCTCTAAGGATCTTGTAGCTGTTAATTACAGGAAGCTGATGACAGTATGAGGAGGGCTGGTAGCAGGAGCTGTAACTTCTTTTCAAAGAAAAAGGCATGTTTCTGCTACTTCATCAAATTTGCTACTTCAAATGATATGAGAAGTAGTTTGTCACATGCAGTCAAGGAAAAGATTTCTGAATTCCATTAATAAAATGTGATTTCTAGTTAGGGATTGAAGTCAAGAAGTAATTTTTGCTTGCCTCAGAAAATAATAACAGTTGGAGGGATGTTTTTCTTAGAGTAAGAGTATTTAGTAATTTAAAATCAGTCAAAGCATATTGGAAATCTTAGGAATATAACTACTACTTGTCAGCACAGATTGAAAAAAAAAGTACAGCTTTTAGAAAAATATATGAGAGAAATTTTAAAATATTAATTAAATCAGAAACTAGACACACTAAAGGGGCTCTGATTGGACTCCAGTATCACATATAAGGAACCAATTACAGCTTTTATGCAAACTAGTCTGTAGTGTCAGTGTGTCAAGTTTGAGTCATGTTTTTTCCATTTACTTACTTAATCCCCTTCTCCACTTTTAAGCTGATGACTGATTGTTAAACTAGTGGTTTAGGCGTCCCTTCTTTTCAGCTGTTTTTCTTCAGGAAAGCTGACTAGCTCATTTTTGTTTGACCTAAGGTGAATGTGAGTTACCTCACATTCTGGAGTATCTGGAGTAAGATGGTCTGATGACCACTTAATCTTTTTAAAAGTGTTACAGATACGACTATGTATCACAAAGTGTCTGGGGGAGATACAAGTTTCCAGTTTTCAAGCAGTCATATGTAGTTTGTAAGTCATGGTAAGAAAGAGAGCTGAAGAGTTAAAATGCTGCACAGGCAGCTCTTAGGCTTTGGGGTAGTGCTTGCTCTCAGGTGCAGTTATCAAATACAAAAAGGGTGTTATCATCTAGTGTTGGGTAGTGTGTGTGTCGTGCCTCTGATCCGTAAGGCATTGGAACCGTCTGTAAGTTAGTTTTTGGGATCTACATCAAACCATGATGAGTTTTGGATGAGGAAGGCCTCCTACAAAGAAAGCTCTGATGATCACCTTGCTGTTTCATGAAGGAGTTTTGCATTTTCTTCTCTGTAGTAATTCAGTGTATCCTGGCTGGGTCAAACTGATGGCTGTGTCTGAAGCAGTATTCTGTCTCGATTGTTCAGAGGCTTTTTTGGGCTGACATTTTGTGGCACTGTGGGAACTGGGTTAGCTTGTATTGGCTGTTGGAAATTTCCATGGCTGTTGTACCATCTTCTCTGTCTTCTGGACAAGAACAATAAATTGAGAGAGACTTTTTGATGAGATTATCTTTGTAAGGAGCAAACGTTTATATAAACCAGACTGATTTCTCCCCCTTGGGCTTTGGGTTATAAACAGGTTGAAATCTTTTGAGTTGCCAAACTGTCTCAGTTTCTGATGCAACAGATTGGCTTTCCTTGTCTTTTAGTTTTCTTCTGGCATTGAAATCTTCAAATTGATAATCTGATTGATCTCCCTTACCATTTTAATATAGAATAGCAGTCCTTTTTTCCATCATGTTTCTAGATGAATATTAATAAAGTTTCTCTGCTTAGGACCTCTGTTTTATGTCTGTCTATGGAGTCTCTACGTGAGTCTTCAAGTGGCTGTCTGGTATATGCAGGACCTGACTGATTTCTGTGTTAGAAGAGAAAATTAGCCACATGTACAGTCTGGGGTCATTAGTTTTGCTGTACTCAATGAGATGCACTGTGGCCTGAGTTGCTCTTTTCTCAGCTTTTTCATGTCAGCCTCACTGTTGCCAGGGAAGCAAGGGAAGAGTTGCGTTTCTGCCTGTCAGTATGCTCCACTTTCTCTTAGGTTTCTCTTGTTACAAGTTTTTAGACTCTTGCTCATGCAAATGTGCACAATTGCAGTTTGTGCCCTAACCCCTGCATTTTCCATGATTCCTTAAAGAAAGACATGTCTTAGGCAAGTATATTAGGTGGGGAATTTCTGCAAAGGAATTTATTTACCTCTGTAATTGTGTCTGTTCATTTTGATAACATCCATGATCACTTACTTGTTGAAGACAAGTTTGGCAGTAGATTTTGGATAGGTTTCAGTTGCCTGTATTTTGGCATCTTGTGCAGTTTGAGACACAAAGTTACCCTGTCTGCTCCTTAGCTGCCACTCAGCTGTGTGGTTAGCTAATCCTAAATTAGAAGCCTACTTGTTGATCACCTTGAGTAACTCCCTGGGTCTGCTGGCTGTACTGACGAGTGGTATAATAAATTTCTTTAAACACATACATTATTGTCATTTCATTGCCTCTTCATGTCAGGGTTTCTCTGAACTGCCTGCTATGTGCAGTGTCAGATGTGGCATGGGTCTTCAGAGAGGATGTCTGCTTCCTGACGTAGCAGCTGATGGAGTAGGCATGTATCCAAATGTGGTATCTCAGGACATCTCAGCTGGCATTGTGTATTGGGGTCTGTAAAAGACAACAGGGTTGAGCCTGGCTGGACACCAGACACCCACTAAAGCTGTTCTCTCACTCCCCTCCAGAGCTGGACAGGGGAGAGGAAATATAGTGAAGGGTTCATGAGTTGAGATAAGGACTGGGAAAGATCACTCACCAAATACCATCACGGGCAAAACAGGCTCAAATTAGAGATACTAGTTGAATTCATTACTAACAAGATCAGCGCAGGATAATGAGAAGTGAAATAAAACCTTAAAAACACCTTCTTCCTACCCCTCACTCCTTCCCAGGTTACCTTCTCCCCCAGCAGTGCAGGGAGACAGGGAATGGGGGTTATAGTCAGCTCATCACCCATGACTTCTCCTGTTGCCCAGGGAGAGGAGTCCTTCCCCTGCTGCACTGTGGGATCCTTCCCACTGGACAGAGTTCTCCATGAGCATCTCCAGTGTGAGTTCATCCCACAGGCAGCAGTCCTCCCCACACTGCTGCAGCATGGGTCACTCTTCCATGGGGTGCAGTCCTTCAAGGACAGGCTGCTCCAGCCTGGGAGCAGGGCCCCTCTCTCTACAAACCTCCCACAGGCTCACAGCCTTCTCTCAGGCATCCACCTGCTCTGGTGTGTGGCTCCTCCATGGGCTGCAGGTGGATCTCTGTATCCCCATGGGCCTTCATGGGCTGCAGGGACACAGCTGTTTCACCATGGTCTGCACCACAGGCTGCAGAGGGATCTCAGCTCCTGTGCCTGGAGCACCTCCTCCCCCTCCTTCTGCACTGACCTTGGTGTCTGCACTCTTGTTCCTCTCACATGTTCCCACCCCACTCTTCTCTGGCTGCAATTACAGCTGCACAATAACTATTTTTTCTTCTTCTTAAGTATGTTATCTCAGAGGTGTTACCACTGTTTCTAATTGGCCTAGCCCTGACCAGCAGCACATCCTTCTTTGGAGCTGCCAGGGATTGGCTCTGCCGGGCGTGGAGGAAGCTTCTGGCAGCTTCTAACAGAAGCCAGCCCTGTAACCCTCCACTACCAAAGCTTGGCCATGCAAACCCATTTCACATTGATAAACCATGGTACTTCCATGCTGTATTTCCTTTGACTCCAGTGACAGTTTAGACACTTTGCTTATATTTATAAACCTAAATTATAGATGTCTTTAATCCTTTTCTGAATCCTCATACCTGCCTGTACAGCAGAGCCGTACGATATGGGTAACTGTGCTGGTGTGAGAGGTACTGTGCATGGAGATGGCTTTGTAGATCACCGATTTCTCATATCAGTTACTTGACTTTTGCTGTAGTGGTTTAAGCAATTTACTGCATCCTAAATGTTTGTTTATTGTATTTACTCTGTGACATATTCTATGTTTTTCAAGTTGTATAAATCCAATCTTGATTGCAGGGTAAGACTTCTGTTCTAGCTCTCTTGCTAACACATCATAATTAAATGGTAGTAAAAGTCCCCACCTTTGGCCATTTTGTTGATGGAGAAAATCTTTGACTTTAGTCTTTGGTTCCATAATTAGCTACCGCATTTGTCCAGTTTGGTTTTTTACTTTTCTTTTCAAAATTTCATGAAACAATTTTAAAGTGAGTTGTTAGAGAAGGATTGAATCAGTCACAGATATAAATAATATGTATTCCTACATAATATGATTCTGTGATAATGGTAATGTGGTCATGGATTAAGAGACTTGTATGCTTTTTGTAGCAAATTGGATCAACAGTGTATTGGACATTAGGGAACCAATATGATTTCATGATGAAAGAAGTGTGCAAGGTGAAGCAGTTTCTACCTCAGTTTTCTGAGTTTAAAGTCCTTTTTTTAAATGTTGTTTTAATGTGCTTGTTCTGTGTATAATTCAAAAGGAAGGTTAAGCTGACTGCTGTTTGAAGAAGTGTTTGAAAAATACGACTGCAGATTTTAAATCTATTTCCTACTTGATCTTTTTCTTCCAAAATTACCTTCCTTCCTTTCCTCAGAAAGGTGCTTACTGACTGTACATAAGAGTTGGCAAAGGATAGTCCTCCATGGGTGAAAATATCTGAAAGCACGATGGGATTTGATGTTGTGACCTGTTGTTCGCTGCAGCTGCTTGGCCCTTCTTTGCCTTCCTGGGGCTTTATTTAAACCTTTTACTGCTCCAGTCCAAGAGCAGAGGAAACAAATTGTAAGGAACTGTAGTATTTAGTCTTCAGGAGCTGGGTTTAACACTGAGCAAGTAGGGGAACTTTTTTGTAAGCCTTGCAGTTCCTTAAATTTTGAGTATTAGTCCCTAATATTGTGTGTCAATTCCTTTGGTTGTAAAATATGTCACCAAAACAACCAAAATAAAAGAGTTAGTGATTTCCATCCCTCATCTTATACTTCAGGAAAGTGAAATGCTTTTAAGGCATAACTTCACTTGTTGTCAGGTATTACTTAGGTGTTAATTAGCTGGTAGCTATGTTCATATACCCATTGAAACTAAGATTCTCTTCTGTAAGGCACAGTGAAAAAAAAAGAAACCAGGCCACAGCTTTCTGTAGATGTAATCATCAGGGATGAGATCATGGGCTTTGTGAGGAACAGTGTGAAGGAGATGAACTTGAGTGTATGGCTTGACAGCAAAGCTAAGCTGATTAGTAGGAGTTGAAAGGGCTAATTCCTTGCACCCACTCTGGGTCAGGAGTGTGTGGCCCTCCCTGTATAGACACAGATGCTCCTCTGATCTTTCTCCTTACCTGCATGTGAACTGGTTCAGTGAGGTAAATGGACAGAAAGTGTTGGCTTTTTGCTGTAGGGAAGAGAGGACATGGGATTGTCCCTTGCCATGGCAGCAAGTCATTAGATCAGTTTGGCTGTTGGCAAACCACTCCTCATAAGGTAAAAAGCAATGAAATTGATGAAGGAACAAATGGAAAGGATCAACAGTGGGGACCAGCAGTAATATAGAAAAATATATATGTCTTAAAAAATAGAGAAACCCTGTCTGATTGCATGCCTAGTGTTTCAATTTTTCCTATTTAAAATGTATAAATAAGATAAATTTTGTTAGTAAGTCTGGGTAACCATCTTCTGATTGTTGCTTTAAGTCATGCTCTTGCTAACCTACTACTGTGTGGCCATCTCGTTACTTGGTTTTAGAAGACATAAAAGTTTGAATTAAGCTTCTCTGAAGGTAATGCAGACCTGTGTGGTTTTTGTCAACCCCAAATAAACTGCTAGAATGTAACACAGTAAAAAGAAATTACATAAGACTTAGAACTTCCATAGCACTTTTTATATTAATGTCCACAAATATATAAATATTTGCTCTAAATGTGAGAAATGGCACACCAGAAATACGTTTTACCTTTAGGCAGTTTTGTATGCTTTTGTGTAACTGAACAAATAAATTAATATCAGGAGAATAGAAGGAAAACAGAGTGTTTAACGGAATTTTAAGGCTAAAAGTAAAACCAAACCCTTTGTAATTAGGAAGCTGTTAACTATTAGAGTTCTGTGACTTGGGACTTTCACAGTGGAATCACATGAACAAGCTTCTAACCAAAATGGGAGTTGGTCTGGAAAAACCCTTGAGATGCTGCCTGCTTAGACACTGCCTCTAGTCTATTGCATTGCTGTTCCTGTACCTTTCAATATTTTCAGTAATGATGTGGATGGAACAGTACACATTGAATTTGTAGATGCTATTATACAGGCTTAGAGGAGACTTGCAAACATTTTGGAACTAGAATTAAAATTCTATGTGATCTTGAAAAATTTAAATGGTTGTCTTTTTTTTTTTTTGTTTTGTTGGGTTTTTTTAAAATAAGAAAATTCAAGGAAGACAAGAACAAAATCTCATTATCTGGAGAACAGTCAGATTCACAAAGAAAGCACAGGCTAGAACTTGCTGGATAGCAGTTCTGCAGAAAAGGATCTGGGATCAATAATGTAATACTGTTGTGAAAAATAGACACTGATTAGAAGGTATAAGCAGAACTCTTGGTTATATAAAGTACAAGGTATGTCAAGTAGTTTTTCCTGCTCAGCAGTGGCTGGCCCTCAGTTGTTCATTTGTAAAGCCTGTCACAAGTATGTAGTATGTGCCATGCATTAAATACCTGTGCACAGATTAGATTTGGAACTCTGGTTTGTATGATGAAGCAGTGTGAAAGTGTGGTGACTCTCTACTGCATATGTGCATTTTCACTTTCTGCACAGATGAAGTCCAGTCTTCTGTTCTGACTATTCAGGTCATTCGTTTCTCTAGCTGTTGGTTGTTCATACAACTTGTCTTTCCAATCTGCTTTTTCAATTTTCCCACATTGTGCAAGTGTGTTTGGTTTGAACACTCATTGTCCATGTTTTCTGCCTTTTGTGGTGTTTTACCTACTTTATCTGTCATTTCACCTGAGCATTTAATTCATATTTTATACCACAAGGTCTAAGCCTATAAAGTGATTCCAGAAAAATAGAAAAAGTAATAATAATCAGAAAAAGCATTAACTAACTCTTTATGCTGTGTAGTGCTTTTAGCATGGTACAAGTGTATTCACAGTTGTTAAAAATATTCTACATCTATGAATGTAACTAAATATTTGTACTGGGTTTGCATGGCCGGTTTTGGTAGCAGCAAGGCTACAGGGGTGGCTTCCATGAGAAGTTGCCAGAAGTTCCACTTGTGTCTGACGGAGCCAATGCCAGCTGGCTCTGAGATGAACTTGTTGCCAGCCAAGGCCAAGCCCGTCAGTGTTGTTGGTAGTGACTCTGGGATAACAGATTTAAGAAGCAGAAAAAGTTGTTGCACAACAGAAAGTGCAGTGAGAGAGTAGAGGAGAGGAGTGAGAATATGTGAGAGAAACAGCTTTGCAGACACCAAGGTCAGTGCAGAAGGAGGGGGAGGAGGTGCTCCAGGCACCAGAGCAGAAACTCCCCTGCAGGCTGTGGTGCAGCCCATGGTGAGGCAGCTGTGCCCCTGCAGCCCATGGAGATCCATGGTGGAGCAGAGATCCACCTGCAGCCTGTGGAGGAGACCCACAGGATCTGTGGCCCATGGAGAGAGGGGTTCACGCTGGAGCAGGTTTACTGGCATGACTTGTGACACTGTGGGAGGCCCATACTGGAGCACTGTGTTCCTGAAGGATGCCACCCTGCAGAAGGGATCCACACTGGAACAGTTCATGAAGAACTGCAGCTTGTGCAAAGGACTTGTGTTGAAGTTTGTGGGGGATTGTTGCCTGTGGCAAGGACCCCTGCTGGAGCAGGGGATGAACATGAGGAGTCTTCTCCTTAGCAGGATGGAGTGGCAGAGACCATGTGTGATGAACTGACTATAACCCCATTCACCGTCCCTCTGGGTCACTTTCTGGGGAAGAGGTGGAGAATTCAGGAGTGAAGTTAAATCTGAGAAGAAAAGATGAGGGGGGAGGAAGGTGTTCTTAAGATTTTGTTTTAATTTCTTGTTTTCCTACTCTGATTTGGTTGCTAATTATTTAATTTAATCTCCCCAAGTCAAGTTTGTTCTGCATGTCACAGTAACTGGTGAGTGATCTTTTCATGCCCTTATCTTGACCCACGAGTTTTTCATTATATTTTCCCTCTCCTGTCCAGCTGAGGAGGTGAGCAGTGGAGCACCTGGGATACAGACATGGTCAACCCACAACGATGTTGTGTTTCCTGATATGTGAGAAAATCAAATGGAATATTTTACAGCAATAGTTTCACTTTAAAATATCAGCAGTTTTGTTTTGTTGTTTTCATTTAAGTTTGTTTTGGTTTGGTCATTTTTAGTTTGCCAGGAAAATTCACAGCTTGTACATATTTTAATAAGAAAGTCAATACCAACTGTTTAATGAAACCTGTGTAGCTGCCCTTGTACTAAGTGCTCAAAAGGGGAAATGAAGAAAAGATGCAATTATAGTACATTTACATCTCTTTACATGTTTGCAAGTGTCCATAACCACTGCTGAACATGAAGGGAAGCTCCTCTGGAGACACTTGGATGTAGGAATTTCCTAGATTTGAGTTGAGTTAGCTGCCTGAAATGGGGTGTGGGGACTTTTCTAATTGTAATCTTAGTATTCTAGATGAACCATACCTTTTGTATATGCCAGATTTTTAAAAAATATCTGCACAGAAGATTTAAAAATATTTTGATTATGTAATGGCATTTCATCTCTGACCAGCTTAGTGAAATCTCTCTCGAAGTCCTACATTTCATGTAGAGTGTATTTTATTATGTGTGTGCTTATGGCTGGAAGGCCCCAAAATGTTTTTGCTTCACTGTTTGTAAAATACTATAATACTGGTATATGTATGTAAAAAATGTAAAGAAAAGGTAGTTTTTGTTGCCTTTTGTCATGACATTGAAGACTGGCTGCCTGGTAGTGTGAAAATGATGTGCCATCAACATATCAGCTGTATTCTCTCTGTTGTTTCTCTCTGATAGTGGACTTTTAGAACTGATTACAAATTTATTATCTCCATATCTCGTCTGCTAAAGAGTTAGTCCCTACGCTTATATTACTGCCTAGGCGTCTTTGCTTATACAGATTAATTTACAAAATAGTTACAGATTCTCGTAGGAGTTCTGCAGCTTTAGATATATAAAAAAAACCAGCACCCAATAAGTTATGATAAATTCTGATTTCAGAATTGAATTTTCTATGTACTTTACTTCTGGTGTCTTTTTTCCCCCTAAACCTTATCTTGTTCGTTTTTACAGTTCATCGATACCATTCTTAGACTGATTTTTCTTCTTTTATTCTTAATAGGAAAGGATTCATCCCACAGTTTCTCCCTTTGGAACATCAGTACTGTAGAACATAATATTTTATTTGGTTATTAGTAAGATCTGCTTTTGTGAAGAATAAACTTTTAAAATAGTGGAAGCTGAAGTGGTAATTCACAACGGGCAGGGCCCAAGACCATGTGTTCAGTAGTATCTCATGCAGTACCATATGAGGGATGCCTTTCTCATACTCATGTTTGTAAGCTAAAATGGTGTAAATACTGTAAATTTCTTAAACTTCAATTGTTGTGATGATATTTCATACTGTGTTAGTTTCATTTTAAATATGTTTAAAACACATGGTCTGATTCCACCATTATTTGCTTTGATATTTACAATTAAGAAACTTTTTCAGTTAATTCTGGTCTGTACTAATGTATTTAAAATCAGAAGTAGACATGTTGTATACAAAGACTTCTGTAGCTCTACACCTTCTCAGTCTTTAAGTTAGGCATTTCTAGCAATGCTGCTGTATTGTGTGACATTTGCTGTGAAGTGATAGTAGGATTTTTACAGTATGAATTTAGTCCATTTTTTAAACACATGAGGTATTTGAGTATATCTCAGCTAACTGCATATGTATATTTTTAATCTGCCACTATTAGTATTTTACTGAAGATACTTATGAAAAGGGCAGGCGACTGCATCTCAACTTAATTTTTTATCTTTTTCTACTTTTACCTTTCCAGAGATTTAAATCAGTTGTCTTCCCTCAGTAATAAAAATGGCATTCCAGTCTGAAGCTCTTCTCCAAAGCACAGAGTCACAGTAATAGGATTTATTATTTTAATTATACTCATGCAACTGTGCTAAAGTACTTGTACTCTATGGTGTAATGAGTGATTTGGGATCTTAATCAAACAATATTGTCCCTCTGAGTAAATATCCCTCTGAGTAAAAAATATCCCCTTGGATATTTTTTAATGGATTGGTGGGAGGGGGTGGGAGGGGGAGGGAAGGGGCAAAAATAGTGATGGTAATCAAAATATTGTATGTAGTTGTACTCATTTCAATAAACCCTTCATTAGAATGTTTTTCAGGTGTAGGATGGGATTTCTTTTGGATAGGGAGAGAGAATTACCCCGACAGAAGTAGCAAAGAGCGTAGTGGTAAGGAGTGCTGCCTGTGATGGATGAGGGCTGAGCTCCTCATTGGCCTTAGCAGAGAGACCAGTGCTGCTGCTGGGAGAAGTCCCAGTTCCCCAGGTCCTTGTTGGCTGTTGCAGGTTGTGTCTCTCTGTCTGCTCTGTACAGATCATTTCATGTGTATGAACCCTAAATAATACAGTCCGTGTCCATGCTACTGAGTAAAACATGTCATCCTGCTCCTTATGGGAAAAGAGAAGCCCAAACCTCTTTCCCAGATGACTGACTATGACTGGTTTCTCTCTCACTTGAGTGGATTACCTGGGATGCCTGCAGGCCTCTGAACTGCTGCTGTGTGGTTTTTGCAGCTGGAGTTTTCAGCCAGTAGCCCAAATTTTGCCAAGGAACATACAGTGAGTAATACGAAGGAGTGGTGCCCTGACCCTGGTTTGTTTATGTGTGTAACCTAGCTTGAGAGCAGGTATTGGCAATAAAAAAACTAATTTGGGCAGATGAAAAGAAATAATTAGTACCTGGCATATTCCAGGTAAGTGTTTTATCCATTGCATTAAAGGCTAGTTTAGGAAAACCTGGTACCTGTGCAAGTAATTTATATGAGGATTGAAGTACTCCACCTGTTGACTGAATAAGCAGTGGGTTTTTTTAAGAACATGCATCTCAGGTGGGATTTTTTTTGTTTGTTTGTATTTTCTTCCCCTTTTTTCCTCCTCTTTTCTAGTTTGGTAGCAGGTGAAAAAAAAATCAGGAATTTTCTCTTGTGGCCTTATTTGGTACTTTATGTGCACTTTACTGGAGAAACAATGGCAAAAGATTGCTATGGCAGTTTGTTGCAAAGACATCCTCTCTTGAAGGTATTGGCAGGTGCTTATCTCATCTACAGAATCATTGTGTGGAATTTTATTCTAGAATAGTCATTCTTCGTGCTGTATTTCAGGCAGGGTGACCCCACCATTGAAAAACAGAACCTGGAGCCAGGGTGTGCGGGTTCTTCTCCGGTGATGTTCTTTGGCTCTGAGCTCTGTTTCTCTGTGCATCCATTTGGAAGTAATGTTTGCAGAGGCATGACTTTTGTGGACAGTTTTGTGACCCAGATCCAGAAGCAAAAAAGGAGTGTTGCTAATACTACTGTAGTCATTTCACATTCAAAATGCGGAGTGCCCTGCTGATAATAATGTGTTTATTGCAGTGACAGGCAATGGCACAAGTTAAGATGCAGACTACAGCAAACCTGTCTGGACCCACCATGGCCCCTATGGTGCTACCCCTGCCAGTTACAGCTACAAATACACTGAGTCTGCCATCCTCAATGAATGGATCCATTTCGGAATCGGCTGCCAGCTGTAGCAGTCCTACTGCCAGCCTCGTGGATCCTGCACCTTCGAACAACTCACCAGGTAAGTTGGTTCAGGTATATTTTCTTTGGTGTTCAAATTAATCTTTTTGATGACTTGTTAATTTAAAAAGATAATAATTGCATCTTAAAGAGGATTAAAATAAAGGAGAAAACACATGTAGAAAAGTGTTTTAGCTAAATAAACTGTTTACTAATTTTAACTTCTTTAATTGAACTCAGATTTGCAGTGAAGTTTTGATCAATGATATAAGAGCTCAGAAAAGAACATGTCTATTTTGTCAAATTCTGAGTGTATCTTTTACAGAGAAGTTTTAGTGGGGCAGGAAAGTCTCCAAGTTTATTTCTCTTCCCTAGAACAGAATGTCTTCTGGCTGCTTGGCAGTATTTGGTGTTTCCTTTGTAGCCTAATAAATGCTGTAGTTCCTATGCTGAACTGGGTATAAAATGCAGAAGCGTTGCCCTAACAATTTAAGCAAGAAATGACAGTGTGTGTGTGTGTTAGGGATAAATATAAATAAATTGAAAAAAACCCACAGAAAGTGACATAGTCTAAAAAAACCAGAACAAAATCCTTAAAGGAGGAGGTGTTCTTTGGGAGTGCTCTGAGGGTGACTTCATTATTGTGAGAGAAGTCTAAAACACTGGGAGGAAGCCAGCAGAAACAAGTGGGGACCATGGGGTTTCATCTGCTGTATTTGTCTTATAACTCTTATACTATTGACTTCTGCTTCAAAGTGTGGAGAAACCATTCTGAAAGAATAGTCAATTCCAGGAACCAGTATACTCCTGACAGGAAACTTTGGTGACACAGAAAATGTAGAATATGCATATGCACCCCTGCACTGTTATCTTTCATAAAGACATTTTGGAAAGAAATAGTTTTGGGGCTTTCTTAACTGCATGTAAACAAAATTGTTTGTTGTAAAGTACAAAAATTGTAAAGTACATATTCTCATATGATTAATATAGAAGTGGTATTTAAACTTTGTATTTAGCATATATGCAAAAATTGTGTTTTAGCCAAAGTATTTTCTTTTTTAAGCATGCTGCTTTTGCAAAGATTTGTGAAGTTGTGAAGAATACATTTCTCCACAAAAACTTTACAGACTCTTTATTTACAGCTCCTCTCCAAGATAACATGGCAAACCCCAAAGAGAAAACTCCAATGTGTCTGGTAAATGAGTTAGCCCGTTTCAATAGAATTCAACCCCAGTATAAGCTTCTGAATGAAAGAGGGCCTGCTCATGCCAAGGTAAGGTCACAGTTCCAGGTGATGAGCCATACCTTACATGCTGAACAGATAATGTCATGGTTTGGACAAGTGTGCTTGTCAAACCCAGCTACATTTCTAGTGTAAGGGCTTTCTTTCTGTTCTTTATTTTGCAATTTTTTCCCCCCACACTTTCAGAAAGTATGCCTGTATTTCTGTTGAAGCCCTGTAGATCATTTTGTACCTTACTTTGTCTCTCATATTTGAGTTTATATGTGCTGATCTTTATATAGACCTTGTGAAGGTCTTTTCAGGGTATCACCACCCTTCCTTAATCTATCTGGAGCACTTGCTTTTTAGGCTGCATGAATCTTTCTCCACAGTCAACATGCCTCTGATAACTGCCTCTGCATTTTTTTCATGGTAATGCAGATGATGACAAATTTGTGACATTTTTTAAAGTGCTTATTGATGTAATTCTGTGTCCGTGAAGTTGATACTCTATATTGAATCTTGCATTCTGGGGCACAAACTTTATTGCTGTGCAACTTTACAGTGTGGGGTGATACTAAGACTCCTAATATGATTATAGCATAGAAGTTTCTAGTGAACTGACAGCTAATTCTGGCCAGTCCATATATCAATTTGGATGACCAACTTAATTGAATAAGTACAAATTAGGATGCTTTCAGATGATGAGGAATACAGAGGAATATCCTCATGGTAATTTTCGGATATAATTTTGAATTTCTTCCCTAGTTAGGAGCAAACTGGGGGAGGAAAAAATCTTGGAAAAGTCTGAGCAAGACACTGGCATAAATAGTAGTTGCTTTGTACGTAGTATTTCTGGAGTGGCAAAATCACATGAGGCAGTGGGGTCAGGATGTAGATTAGTAACAGTTGCAGCTCCTCGTGGGCTGTCTCTGCCCTTGCCCCTTGTTTCTGAGTTGCACATTGTGTTGCCAGCTAGTGCAGAGCTGATGCAAATCACCAGCCTTCTGGTCTGGCTGGCGTTGCTGAATGGATTATGGTGGTGGAAATGATATCAGCAGATGTGGGGCTGCTTTTAGCATCCCTCATCACGAATGGAAACTGAAGTGCTCTTCCTCTCCTGGAGGCTTTTAATACCGCAGGGTACACTGGGTGGTTGGTTTTAGGTTGCAGCTTGGTAAATTTGTTGGGCTTTCTGTAACTTTTCACTATTGTGTTAATTTTGGGGGTTTTTTTTTCCATTTCTGTGAAAAGATAATTGCTTTGTTTGTGGTGTGGTTTTGGCTGTTTACATTTTTCAGTAGTAAAGAGATTTGAGTTATATTACATTCATATGATACTTAAAATTTTAGTAGGATAAGAAATAGTTCACATATGGAGGAGGGGGGGCTTCTCCCAAGAAACTAGCAACAGGACAAGAGGATGTAACCTCAAGCTGTGCCAGGGGAGGTTCATAGTGTACATAATGAAAAAATTTTTGATTGAGAGGGTGGAATGGACTGCCCAGGGAAGTGGTGGAATAGCCATCCCTGGCAGTTTTCAAGAAATGGCTGGGCATGGCACTTAGTGCTATAGTTTGTGTGGTGTGGTGGTGTTTGGTCAAAGTTTGGACTTGATGATCTCAGAGGCCTTTTCCAACTTTAATGATTCTATGATATATTTGTTAATACTTTTAAAGGAACTAATATAATTGAAGTGACTTACATCTGCATTACCTGCACTTTTGAAAGCCAGATTTTCAATGAATTTCCTAATTTTTCATTCTTTCAATTTGCCACATTATTTTAGTTGCACTCATAGTGGTAAAAAAAATACACTTATTTGCTTTATAGATTCAGAAAGATGTTAACTTTAATCTGTGCAGTGAGATAAACAAAATAAAAATGGATGAAGAATAACGGTGATATTAATACAATTGTGCAGGTTTTGACCTAAGAAAAACAAAGAAAAATATGAACTTTATTATTATGGCTCTATTAGCAGTTTAGTATAATGTCTTGCTAGTAATATGATGATATACCTGACAGAATATGTGGAACAGACCAGAGTTTGTCCTGGGAAGCATGACCTGAAGGATATAATGCTGCTGTTGCTCTTTGCCATTTAAGGAGCTTCTCACATTGCTTTGCTCCTACAATAGTCTGTTCCTGACCACTGGTGGTTTTCACAATTTTCAGACATGCTCTACAAGATAGCTGTCTGTGTCATGACCACAAATGCTAGTAAATTTTTGTACCCTTTTTTCTAGTTGTCTCTGGAAAATAAGTTTTGGCAATTGGGGTGAAAGAGTGCCGTTGGGAGAGAAGGTGGCTCTTCCTGACAGCACAGTTAGGGTTTCCAGGAGTCTGCCTTTCAGGTGGATTCTTCATCATAAGAGAAATCAGGAAGTCTTTGTTAGCATAAATGATGTTTTCAAGTACGTTAGTCAGATTGATCATGTCTTCTGTCCTTCTGTGTCAGTGTCATTTCAGGACACAAATTTAAAAAGAACAGTGGCAAAAGAAAGTGGATGGTGGTACAGAGAAGAGGTAAAGGGGTAAGGGATGTAGCACTTCAGAAGCTGGGAAGGAGGAGAGAAAGTTTTACACAGAAGAAGTGAGGAGTAAGGAGTTGTCAGAGCTTAGAAAGACTGGCCTTACAAACCCAGCAGAGTGAAAACAAGCTCAAGCGTGGTGGCCTTTGCATTTCTGCTCTCTGGACATCAGGTAAATTATGTTGGGTGTAAGGAATAGAAATCTCCTCAGGTGAGAAATGTCTCTCAGTCAATAGCAGAACTGTTAGCTCTGGTATTCCAGGACTTGAATGTTCCACTGGCTGCTCCAGAGTTTGGATATAGGCAGTTTTATTCCTTTAATAAAGGAGTAAACCTACTACTATGTGTGGGTTTTTGCAGGTGTTTTTTTGGCTGATACGTTAAGTGAAAAGGAGCTCTGACTGGCGGACGTTTACTGAGCAAGCCCTTTATCGTCCTGAATTCCTATTTATTGCTCTAAGCACTAAGAGTTATAGGCAGATAAGTAGCCATTATTAATAGTATTTTCATTTTAATTAGTTTTTCTCCTCCTATAAAAATACTACAACGATACTTTCTTGTAAAATATAAAATATATAAACTCCAGATCCACATATCAAATTTCAACTCTTTTAGTAATAAGGATGTATGTTTGGGTACTTTATATAATTATGGGTATTTACCTCTAATATCCAGCTTAGCTTTCAAATGGGGGTAGGGTTTGCAGAGTGTAAAATTAAGAGACTATTTCTCTCTCTTCCACAAGGAAATTGTTGTGACTGCTGTGGAAAAAACAACATGGCAATAGGAGCTGTGATACAGGGACTTGCATTGTGCTTCTGAAAATTACAGTAGGCCAAAACTCAAGGCTGTAATTAAGACACAAGTATGTATTTATACAATTCAGTTTGAATGCACTGTGTGCATGTGCTTAGGGCTAAGTTGGGAGGCACATAGATACTTGTGTTCAAATGCTTGTTTGCAAGTACATGCTAAATGAATGTATATGTAAAGACAGATTTAAAGGCTACCCACCATATTAATCTCAAAAAACTTGGTCCTGGATCTAGCAGGTTTAAATAATTTAAATAAGTATAAAGTTGTCATAATGAAAGCTTTACTTTATATACTGCTCATATTAATATATAGATTTTTTTTCTGCGGCCTCAAATAAGTCTGTTTTCGGAGGTGGGTGAATCATAGTTTACTGTGTGTATCTGACTATTAAATCCTGCATTTTATCTTGGGAATTTATATGGCAAATGAATTGAGTTCCTAGCCTTTCTACTCTTGTTCTCAGATGCTCAAATTTAAACAGAACATTTATGTATCATACAGAAGATAGACTCTATCTAATATCTTAAACATGCATTGAGTTTTATCTGTACAATTTGCACAGCATTGATACTACTTGAAATAGCCCTCTAGTGCAGATTTTGAAATATATGGTTTTGATCAGTTAGTCCATTTCTGAACACTGGATGTTTACAGTTCCTGTCCTCACTATAGACTTTAAAATCAGAACTGCAGTTTCATTTAAAAAGATAGTATTTCTTTTCTTTCTTACTGTATCTTTTAAAACACAGTTGAATTGTGAGTCTGCCCTAACAAATGGCATTATTTTTGGAAATCTGGGTGTGTGAGAAATTAATTCACTGTGTAAAACTATCTGGCCCAAAATCTCTGTTGCCTTGAGAAGTGTGTAGTCATTTATATTCATTCATAATTATTACAAAATTACTTTTTTTTTCTCAGTAGCATGTTAAGTACTTGTTTTCTACAAGTAAGTGACTAAGCACATTCAAATGTATGAAGAAATTTGTTCATAGCTGACCTGTAAATAGTCTTCCAAGAGCAGGGGATCAGTTTGAAGTTATTATTACTTGGTTTAAATATTATTCTGTTCTTTGATAATTGACATTCACATTACACAATTTTACTTTGTCATTTGAAAGTCTGAATGTTGCCCACTGATAAGGTCTCACTGATCTCTGGAAGAATCAGATGCATTATCTGGGACTTGAATACAATGAAAAGAGAGCATGGATTCTCTTCAGCCCTGGAAGCTTCTTTACAGATTGTTCTTATCCACAGTGATAATCGTGCCAGTGTTTACCTGTTCTTTGTCTTTGAAGATGTTCACAGTGCAGCTGACTCTTGGAGAACAGACATGGGAAGCTGAAGGAAGCAGTATTAAAAAGGCCCAACATGCTGCTGCTAGCAAAGCATTGAATGAAACTACCCTTCCCAAACCAACGCCTAGACCACCCAAAAACAATGTAAACAATAATCCAGGTATGACATTTTCCTCTGTGTGTTAGATCTTGTTAAAGTGTTGAGATGTTATAGCACTAAATAAGTTATTTTAACAAGATACTTAAAGTTTTAGGACGAAACTTAACATAGCTGTAGTATGATTAGATAATGCAGAACCTCTAGTGAGCTGTCACAGAAAAATTTTTAATGCATGTATCTAAAATGGTTGAACTATAAGGGAATATATTGTTTAGATAATGCTCAGATATGTACAAAGTGATTATTTGTGATCAACAGTAAGCAGATGGGAGAAACCAGACTGAATTGACTAAAACACATGTCTCAGAGAGTTATTTTAACTAGTTTTCCAATTAAATTGGAAATTTTATCCAGTCCAATCCTGTGAAATTTCATCTCTGGTGTAAACAAAAAGCTGGGATTTGGCATGAGAACTTTGACAGGTAATTTCCTGCATGCTAAGTTTTCCTTCAGAGCAACCTGTGCTTCCAAAAAGCTTTCAGGTGGCTTTAGAAACTTGCTTGAATAACAGAAAGAATGTATACTGGTGTCTTGCGTCCTTCATTTTGAGTTGTTACCCACAAGGTGCCTTCAGTGCATGCAAAACCTTCTAAGGTACATATCTCATGCATGTGCTCAGTGATCTGTTCTGTCTTGATCAATGAAATAAAGAAAAAAAAATCATAACCTCATTTCAGGTTAATGTAAAGGAAATCAAGCAGTGAGAATCTTTTTTATTTTTTAATAATCCTTTCTGCCCTGCCTCTTTCCCATTTTCCCTTTTAATTTCTGTCTGCCCCTCCCCCTCCTTTAAAAAAATATTTTTCAGCCAGTTTCTTAAAATGGAGTAATTTTGCAGCTAATCTTCTCTTTGTTGGAAAGAGAAATGCAGGAGTAAATTTCCTTTAGAACTTGTATTATCATGAGCATTAGCCGTGAAGGATTGTTTGAGAGTGGTGTGGCAGTGTTCTCTTGCTTCTCTGGGGATCAGTACCTTGCTTCTCCACACCCAGGACACTGATTTTGCCCTGTTTCCTTCACAGTCACTATGACTTTGGCTGCTTACAAAGCAGGAGGCTCAGACTTCTGTGAAAAGGGATTCTGAGTTTGATTCTTGACATGGCAGAATATTACTGAGTTTCTAGAGTTTTTTGGCTTTGAGCATATTCTTAGAGGGAAAATCTGATAACAAGAGAAATAAGGTTTAAGTGTATTCATTAAAAATTGTATCACTTAACACTATAATTTTGCTCCAATAAAGGTGTATTGTATATGTACAGGTATCTTTTCATCAAAATAACATTTTGTGTTTTTATGAAAAAGTTGAATTCAGACTAATGTCTTGCTCTGGAAAATGTAAGAATTGTTGTTGATATAAGTTTTTAAGTTAAGTGTTGCATAAACATTTTCATCATTTGGCATACAAAGCCTCAATAGCAGACTGGAAAATTAATCATAGCTGTTTTAAGGGTAAATTTATTTGAATCTCTCATGAAAATATTTTCAGAATATATTATCTCCTTTTTATTGGAATGCACATTTGGCTCATTTAGGATTTTCTTGCAACAGTACAAGTGGGGATTACTGTAGCTGAACTTTTTATCTAAAAAGAAGAAAGAAATTGGATGTAGCTTATTTGGCATTTTTGAAACCGTGCAAGTGGATGAGTACTGGCTGCCTTCTATTTTTGCAGTCTGTCACCAGTAGATGGCTGTAGTTGCACTGATTTCCAGGAGCTCTATGTTCAGTCTGTTTGATCATTCCTATGAGACCATTCATTCCTAGACATAGTCTCAAGTTTTCAAGTCTTGCAAATAAAATATTTTTTCTAACTTGTGAGATTCCGGAATGACTGCAGTAATGCTCATTACTTCATGCATGTTTCAATGACTCTCTGCTCTATTCACGGTTATATTTAATGGTATTCAGCAGAAAGACACATTATTATCTTTATAATTCTTTCAGAAAGTGTCGTGATGTATTATAAGTACTTTGGAAAGATGAATAGCTAGCTTAATTATTACACTGACTTTCTCACTCATTTTTGAAGATTAATCCACTGAAGCTACGTAGAGAATGCTCTGAGATAGATTTTTAAATGTCCTTTTTCATTGCTTGTGATTAAGTTGGCATCTATATTCCAATCTTTAAAAAAAATGGAAATGTCTTTTTAGTTGTATCCTTTTAATTTAAGAATATAAAAAATATAATGTAGCCCTCTCTTTTCAGTCCTGCTTGTGTGTTTTTCAGTATTTCTGGTTTAAGCACCTCACTTATGTTATTTGTTTTTCACAGGCAGTATAACACCAACTGTGGAGCTGAATGGTCTGGCGATGAAAAGAGGAGAGCCTGCCATCTACAGGCCATTAGACCCAAAGCCAATTCCCAATTACAGAGCAAATTACAATTTCCGGGGCATGTACAATCAGAGGTTTGTACTCCTTCTCTTATTTTATTTTTTTATCCTTATCATTATGTTCTGAATCTTCATGACTTTCTAGGTTATTTCAGAGTAAAAGAAAACTAAAATTTTTGCTAGGGAGAGTCTGCAGTCTTATTTAGAAACATGCATAATTACCTCCTAAAAGAGACAGGTGCCCTGAGCACTTCACAAGGAATAAAGATGTGCAAAACCCGCTACTTGTGTTTTTTTAATGTGCATTAAAAAGCACATTATACAGCCATGGTCGTGAGGAGGCAGAGCATTGACTTCAGAGAAGGGTTTTGCTTTTCTATGCTGCTGTGTCTTGTGGTTAGAATCTGTGTCATCAAAAATGAAGCATTGTTTTCCCAGAAATTGGGTAGAAAATTGGAAGGACTGCAATTTGAAAATTGGCTTGAAACCATTCTCACGTTTCTGGTTTTTTAAAATTGGCTTGAAACCATTCTCAGGTTTCTGGTTTTTAAACCGTTCTTCTTGGGCAGCTATCTCAGTTTTTTAATCCTCAGTGTTTTGTTAGGAAAAATCCTTTATTTCTCATTTTTAGAAACATATATTCAGAGCTATGTCAATTTGAAATCTGAAGAACTTCTTTCTATGAGATTATTGAAAAGAATGAGGTTGTGAACTTGGAAGGACTGTTTTGGTTCAGAATTACTCTTTATTAGAAATTGAATTTATGGCAATATTGAAAAATTAAGGAGTTTAAAAAAACCCCAGTATTTCAGAATTGTCTAAGGAAAACATTTCAATTTATTTAATTCTATTTTACTTTTCCCCAGACTTTCAAATCATGATAACTTGGTAAGTGTAGGGTTTTAACACTTCATTCTGAGTTGGAGTTTGTTTGTTTGTTTGTTTGTTTTTTGTTTTGTTGGGGTTTTTTTGTTTGTTTGTTTGTTTGTTTGGTAGGTTTTGGGTTTTATGGCAACAGTACCTAGAACTATAGAAGACAAAAAAGCCCCAAAACAACCTAGAAGAGACCCTTTAATTACTCTATGGAACAGTGCCTGATTTTTGTATCACTTGTGTTGTATTTCTAGTCACTGTTGACCTGGGTCTCTGGCTACATACATCATGGTTTGAAAAACTGATTATGGTGCTTGAAATGAGTTTCGTTAATATTTAGAAATCCTTCATTTATTTGTATTACTTTTATAGTGAGATTAGTTTGACTAGCAGATATAATGCTATACTGGAAAAAATGAAAGCTGCTGATTAAAGGCATAAAATGTGGAATTCTGGAGTCTGAACTTAATTATGGAAAGGTATTTGTGGAAGTAGAACGTCAAAATGCCCAGCAGTTACTAATCCGTAATTAGTAAAATATAATATTACTAACACGTAATATTTTATTTCTTGTCATAGAAAATTATTAGCATGTCTATTTCAATCTGTAAGTTTGCTTCTTTGGGAACTTTCTTTCATGAGAGCCATGTTTTGGTGTTAGGGTAAAATGATACATGAATCTTATTTTTCTGGGTGCATCAGGTAGCCAAGGGCATTTGATTTTTCTGATCACAAAACAAACAGGCTGGATGGGACAGAAGGTCAGAATCTGTGCTTGCTTGTTTCATTGTGCTTATTTGAATGCAGTTACCCATGCAGAATAGCTAATAATGCTGTGGCTAGTAAATTGAATAATAACTAAAACTAAGTAGTAAGTAACTGGACATTCCTGTCTATCTGCATAAACACATACCTGCTGTGCATACACCATGTATGGCATACACAGGA
Source organism: Entomyzon cyanotis (assembly GCA_024500445.1). Lineage (NCBI taxonomy): Eukaryota > Metazoa > Chordata > Aves > Passeriformes > Meliphagidae > Entomyzon > Entomyzon cyanotis. The sequence goes on from JAKEPQ010001005.1 coordinate 16,394,081, forward strand.
ATGCCGGAGTAAAGAGCAAACAGATGAATGGTCTGTATAGACTGTTGATGGACTACTGTGTTGGAAATAATTGTTCATTGCCTTGTTTTGCATTGGGAAGTGCTGGCCCTTTATGATCACAATAAGAAAGGCACTTAGCCTTTGTAAGGCATCATTTAAATGCTGTTTATTAGAGCTACCGGTGTAAGAAGAGAATATCGCAGATAATCTTCCATACATTCAGTACTGTGAGCCCTGTGTGGTGTGGCGTCGAACAGGACTTCTCCCCATGGGCACCACACCATGCAGACCTCAGCCATAGCAGAGATTACCCCTCTTGGTCATTGACTCTCTTACAGGATTTTCTTACATGGAGATGACCCTGTCAGGAATGATGGCCATGTGAGAGTTTCCTGCTTTGCTGTCAGATAAAGGCAGAGCCGTGCAGGTGGTACCAAGGGGGAGCTGTGCAGGCACCCATCTCTTGCCACAAGCCTGAGGGATTTGAGCATCACAGCCCCATTCTGTGAGCCATGCTGGGCATGGACCCTTTAGCTGGGCACAGTCCATGCAGCTCAGCCTGGCTGCAGTGTGGGGCAGTGGCTGGGAGGGGCAGGACCCTGCAGCTCTTCCAGTCAGGATCTCTCTGCACCTCCTACTCACCCTCAACACGGGCAAGTCTGGAGACAGTTTCTGGATCCATTACAATAGCCAGTGAAGTTTGAAATCTGAAGCATATGATGCAGCACTGTATTATGTTCCTGTGGTATAATATGTTACATTTATTTTCTTTTTCTGCCATGTTGTATTTAGCATTAGTTTGCTGATTTTTGGAAATTAGGTAGTAGAATAGAAGTATTGCTGAAGTCCACAAATATATTCAGACCATATGAACTGTTAAAAACATGATTTGAAAATTAATGTAGATAATATAATGCAAGAAGTATTTTTCATTTTCATCAGTTTCTGACTGTAAATTATTTTCTGTTAATAAAACATATACAAAATATGTTAAATAAGTTGGAAGCTTTGTCTTTTATACTGTGCCTGAATTCCCTTTACTGATCCCTGTTTAAAAAAATGTGCTTTTCAAATAGGTGAAGATACAAATTAAGATTACAAGTTTACATTAGTGAAATTTTGATTCTGGCAAGACTAATGGCTTGAGGAAAAAATAGAGTATTAAGTTCATTCCAGGGCATATCTTTAGACCAGTTAAGTCTAGTGTTTCAAGTGGCACAAAAGATCCTTTTTAGTATCTCATGGAAATGTGATCCCAGAGCTGCAATTTGTATGTAAAATTGACGTCTAGATTCCATGTCAGGCTAAGATGATTTATGTCAAAGTGGCAGTGATTCCTCCTCCTTCATTTGTCCCCAGCCTTTTTGTCTATGAATATTTCCTGGCTTGAGCACTGGAAGTTGAGCTGCTCAGAAATTAATCAATTTTTGGGGGGAGAGGAAAGGAGAAGTTACTCCTCAACTTACAACTGTACTTAGACACCTTCTTTTCTAGTCACACAAAACTTGTGCCTTCACCAGAGAGGGGCAGTGTGTATTTGGAATGTAAGGGCAATTTAGGGTGATTTAAACAAGTCAAGGACTACTGTCTCACATGCCGTGGAGCATATTTGTGTGGGCAGTGTGTTGCACAGAGGATGTTGAAGCAGGTTTACATGTAAGGTGCAACCATCCATTTGCAAGGCCTGCAGCTGATGGTACAAATTTATACTGAAGGTGATAGCTACTTTCACAGAAAAAAGGAAAAGGAGAAGGTTTTCCCAGTGGTTGGCATGGAAGGCAAGTGGTGAGATGTCCCAAATGAGCAATACAGCAAGTGTTCCCTGTAACACTTTCCTTACTAATTCAGTGGTTTTTATCAGGACATGCCCTAGCTACCTGTTGCTTACAATGCTGATAGTGCTGCACCAGGGCTGATGTTGGATACTGGATGCTTATAGAGCTTTGCGCATGCATGACAGAGAGCAAGACATTTAAGGCAGTATGTAACACTGGGATAAGGTCTTAGCCTTGTAAGTTTCATCTTGTGCTAAGTCTGAAGTGCAGGGCAAGTCAGCTTCCCTCTTGGGGTAGCTAAGTAGATAAAATACAGTCCAGCTCAGAACTGGATGAGGTATGGATGTTTTCATCCTGACTCTTCACTCAAGATAGTGAATGCAGTACTGGCTAACTTGTTAACAGCATTGGGTTGTTGCTATTACACTGCTTGTTGTGGCAGGCTGGTAGTCTGTGTGATGCTGAGCTGAATCGTGTGATGCTGAGCTGGATCGTGTGAAGTTACCAGCTTAGATCTCTTGTAGTCTGGGTATCTGTGTGCTGCAGTTCTTTTCACAGGGTAGATAAGAACTTGGAGTCCTCTCTGGATTTTCTTTATTGAAGTAAAATCCACGCAAGTTTGGTAAAAGAAAGTTTGATGTCCTCTGATAAGACAGAGCTTCTAAAAGAGTTGTCAGTGCTGAATCCAGCCATGTTAGGCAACTTCTTATTTAACAAATGTTTCTATATTCCTGACAGAGATTATAATAGTGCTCCTTTGGCACTCAAAATTTACCAGTTGTATGCTACAGATTTAAAGGCTCGCAAATTGGAGTTTCAAGCAATTTTGGCACAAAGACACATGAAGACCTTTCAGTTCAAGCACTATACATTACAGAAAAGCTAAAAATGGTGATCATCGCATTTTTTATGGGTTCTTTTATCTAGTTTTACAGGCTGACTCTGGGGAAGGAGGTGCTGATGCTTTCGGGGCCGAGTTGCTAACTGATGTAGCTTGCGTGTTTGTCAGCACAGCACTTGGCATGAGCCAGGAGAGCTGGCACGCTACTCAGCACAGGCCAAGCCTTGAGACAGCGGGTCAGTTTTGAGAAGTATTGGCAGAGCTGAGGGCAAAACATGTGGCATACTCTCATATCTGTAGCCATGCTAGAACCCGTACTCCCTCACATCTCTGGCTTAAATGCAATTGGCTTAAACTATGTAAAAAAGAATTAAAAACATGGCTGTTTCAATTAGAGCAGTTAAACAATAAAATAAGGTATCAATCTGACTACAGGGTTGTCCAACTTGCCTTGTTACCATTGAATGCTGGCTTGTTTTATTTTTTTTTCTTCAGTTACAATTGAAGAGAGTTACTCCTGAAGTTTAATTATCCTGAAGTACTTTCAATTATAGAATGTCTGTGAGTGACAGAACAAATTATATCTTACAGACTTATCTAAACTAGGAGTTTTCAGCCAAGAAATAAAACCACTTAAAACTGAACTGCCGCTTTTGATGTTTTAGTTTGGAAAGTAGTGTTAAAGAAATCATAAAACCCAACGCTTGTGTTTTGGGAGAATTCAGAAGTTGTTTTCATAATATATAAAATTCCTTAATATGTGTCTCACCGCAATCTAGAGAGCTTGAAAAATCTATATTTAAAAAAAAAAGAGGTTTCAAAATTAAAACCACTTGTGAAATATAGGAACAAAGGGAATACAAAACAATGACAAGCTAAAGAACGGAAATAAAGTAATTAAAGCAGTTTCTTGCTTGGTTTTAAGGAATTTGGATGGTGTGATAGCTCTGCAAACATGTCACGCAAAGTGATGGTGTCCCTAGGATAAACTATAGCTTCTGTGCACTGGGGCAGTTTCTGCTGCACTAAGCCTTCATCTTAGTCTTGTGTTTCGATGCTTCTTCCTGCATTTATATTGTATACTACAGACTAGGAGAAGACTATCCCCTTTCTGCTTAGGGCATGGGGGAGTGCACAAACCATTACTCCTTTTCTGTGTTTTCATAGCCCTGCCATTCTGAGCACATTTTTCTTTGATGTTAATGAATGCTTCTTTACAAGTGCCATTTGCAAGACCAAACTCAGAAAAATAAAGCAGCAGCATATCGTTGCCTCTTGTGGACCCAGCTACGCTGCTTTGCCACAAAGCACAGGGCATCACCCTACCTGGGCATGTAGTTCTACCTGCCAGGTAGCCTGCTCCCCTGCTGGGTACTCAGTTGCTCCAGGGAACTGTTTGTGTAGACTTCTTTGCTCCTGAAGTGATGTATATCAGCCCTGTGGACCAGTGCCTAAATACTGAGTAAGCGCTTTAAAAATGAGGGATAATAAAAGAAAGTTTGAGGGCTGGTCTTTGGCCAGCTACATCTGCAGCTGTTAGCTTCATAGTGGACTAACATGTTATCCAATCTAATGATCAAAGAGAGAATAGACTGTGTGATTATTGGATAAATTACTAAAATTATCAAGTCATATTAATAAAAGATTGTGTGGTGAAAGAATGGAATAAAATGAAAAGTTTGTTTCTTTTGTGAATGCTGATGTAAAGATTTAATATGTGTATCAAAGGGAAAAGATTTGAGGGAGGTGTTACTTGACATGAGTGCTTAGCAATGGAATCTAAATCCTCACCCAACTTCATTTGTTTCACAAAAGTTGCATAGTCCTATGAGGGAAAAAAAAAAGGAAAATCTAGCCAGAGGAACAGCTGTAATTTTGAAGTGCGTGGGTTGCAATGCAGGAGACAATGTGAAAATCTGTTGATATTACCATCTCCAAAACTACACCTACAGTTAAGCAATCCAGTTATCTAACTTACAGAAAGAGAATTAAGTCTGAAATTTTCTTGACCTTTAGATGTTCTTCTGTGCTGCTTGAGTACCCTGTTTACCTTCTAGCAGAAGACTGCTCTCTGCATAGAGAGCCTTGTCCAGTTGAGGCATAAATACTGCAGTGCATAATATAAAGGGTTGTTGGACCTGAAAGACTTCGATATTGTATTGATTAGATCGGCCAGCAGCCTGGAAAATGTAAAATTCAGATTGTTCCATGGAGTCTTTTTGTTACTCTAGGCACATGATTAGCCTAATATCTGATGCTGAATTCCCATTATTGAGGCTTTATTTATGCTGGGGCTTGCTGCAACAGAGGAGGATTTTACGCACAGCTGTGTGTAAAGCAGATTGTTTTCCCAAGCATATATACTGTGGCAGATGTGGGACACTAAGTTGCCTAAACATTGGTCTCTAGTGCCACTTGAGACATTGTAGGGTGTGTGAGACATCCACAAGGGACCAGTGGATTTGGCAGAAGACCTACAGGAGACCTTTACTAGAATGGCAGCTGAAGGTCAGGCAAGATACCCTAGAGCATTTAAAATGGCCCTGTGTAGCTAAGTTTAGGCAACTGAAGGAATCCCTAAAAGCTATGTTCAGTTATCATACCATTTCATATAATCCACTAGGACTCCAACTATTTGTGAGAAACTTGTCTGTTTAAAGGATCAGTTCTGTGTCACTTCATGTGGATGTTTTAGGTACATGACTGCATCTCAAATTGTACTGTATGCTTGTTTAGACAGCTAGGTGCAGCTCTTTACAGTGCTGGTGGGATTTGGGTCCAAGCTCAGATGCCTTTCAAATAGTCTCTGCCTGTGCATTAGAAACTCAGTCTCCCTTTATAACCAGTGGATGGATTAGTCAGAACAATCACTAGTCTAGAATGTTTTTTAGTCTAAGGCTGTTTGTTATGCCTTAAACTAGGTTGTCTGTGTTTTGTATGGATCTCTCCAGAGCGTCCCTTTTATAGCAACTTAGTTTCTACACATTAACTAAATACCTAAATTTAGGCATCTGAATCTAGAGCTGAATCCTGCTCTGAGAAATAATCCTAAGAATGTTGATTTGCAATAATTTTATGAGTGCTATAGTGGGAGTCATTTGACTGTTGCAGTGGAAGGATTGAAAAAAAGACAAAAATCTCTCCCCAGAGAGAAGAGGGAGAGAAAAGTATTAAAAGAACAAACTCTTTAAGGACATATCTGGGTAACAGCAGTTTTGAGGAGAGGCAGGCATGCAAGTACTGAAATGCTTTTGATTGAATAAAGTAGTATTTTGCTGCAAGAAGCTATTTGGCTATGGAGAGCAGTGGCTATGCTCCCCAAGTGAAGTGAACCCTCAGTTCTGGTGCCTTTTGTGTTGAACTAATTACTGCAGAACAAACCCCTTGGTTTGTGGGGGAGCAGTGTGGGGTGCCACTGGGATTTTTACTTTGCTACAGTTGTCAGCTTCAGACCTTAGCCATAGGGTACAAGGTCAGAAAGAGTCAGTGGAGCTTTGCTTGCATTTCCAGTCAGTGTTACAAAATTCTGTTCTTAAAATTTGCATTTTAAGGATTGAGAGATATAATGATAAAAATGTTTACTGACTGACTTTTCAAAAACTCCTTTCTACATTGCTTGCACTTCTCCCAGTAGTTTAAGAAAAAAAACACTTGGAAGAAATATTAATTGGAAATAGAAATTAAGAATTTTTTTAGAATAGCTTATATCTCCATAAATATGCTATTACTTTATTTTGAACAGGAGATATCGATGTCAAAGAATTAAAACTTTGGGAAATCAAGAACAGTCTAAAGAGTAATGCAAGTGGTTGTTCAGATTAGCAATTTAATTGTTCAGCTGTATATGGCTGATTTAGACCATTAGATGGCAGCATGAATTTGTGCAAGAATTTCTCAGCGAAAGCACTCTCAAAAAAAGTTGCATTTTCTATTTTGAAGCTTTTAATGACTTTAAAATGTCATAATTCCAGCATAAATCAATTAAAACCAGGTTTTCTGCAAGGCTTTGTCTCATCATTTTCTTCAAGTTTTCTTCTCTTATAATAACTGAGCCTCTAATGCAGTAGCTTCAATGGCAGTTTTCCTTTTTTATGTAAATCTAGTGTGAGTAGAAGATGCCAGTTTGCCAGCAGTGACAATTAAATGTTTGGTTTATCTGCACAAAGCATGAGTTCTGCACTTCATCATATTAATTCATTCTTCAGGCCTGACCTAAAGAAATTTTCTCAAAGGTAAGGCTGCAACTTGGCCACTAAACCTGCAGTCTGTTCATACTAATGAAGCTTTCTGATGATTTGAACATCTATTTGCTTGGAAGGGACTGAAATTGCCAGCTGGTACTCCATTTAGTTATGTACATTACCAGTTGAGATAGGATTCAGATCATATCTTAAACCGAAGTCTTGTACATCATCCTTTTATTTCCCCTGCTAGGGTATTGGCATTATGGTGTAATAATCCAGTCACAGACTTTTAAATTAATTCTTTGTGTTCATCTTCTGCATACTACATTTCACTTCCCCTGGCCTGTTTGTTCCCACTAGTTGCCTGCCTCCCACACAGACGTATTGTTATAAGAAAAGTGTTGAGTACAGCTGTGCTAAGATTTTTCTTTGCTAGTATCTGTTTCTAGGAAAGGAAAAGGGAGAAAGTCAGTCCATTTCCTGTCGGTTTAAAACAGCAGAAACATCTGTTTGTCTTAAGATAGTTTTCCCAAAAGAACAGTGGCAAGGGAGCTTGCAGGTGATGAGCTTTGCCATTGCCAGTAGCTATCAGTTTAGACAATAGTGATTAGTATGGTTGGCTTAAAACAAAGTAAGATTCCTAAAATGGCAGAGGATATTTATTCCTGCAGTAAATTTTTTGACAGCTAATATTTAATTTCTACAGTGTTTTAAATCTTAAAAATACAGAGAGTATCTGGGATCAGAAAAGCCAGATTTTGCTATGGAATCTATAGATTCCACTAAATTCTATCCAGGATTGATTTTTCTGCAGCCCCCTTACCCTGTTGTCATGAATTTGCACAATGCACACAAAATGGTGTTGGGTGATGTGTCCTGGCACAGTGTGCCTATAATCCTTCTGACAAATGCATCCTGTCACTACCATCCACTGCGATAATGGGTACATTTAATCTATCAGGGATCAATAAAATATATACTCCTAAGTGTATTTACAATATTACATTGACAGCTATTAAAATAATGTTATGTAGGCTAAAAATCAAGCTGACAGACTAGAGAGCAAGGATTGAGGGTAGTATTCCAAGTACAATGTCTCTTCATTCTCCAAGTCAATGCACTTACCTGGTATCATTAAAATTGTTTTAGCCTTAATGGTAGAGCATCTAGATGCTTCATCACTCTTCATGCCTAAAATGTGTTGCATCAGGCAAGACATTTACACTATTGCAGCATTCTGAACAGTCTTTGCTCAAGATGAAGTAGTTTTGTCAATGACCTCTTGGCCCTATTTGTAGAGGAGCTCCTAAGCCTTAATGCTTCCGTCTTTTCTTAATTAATAGTTTTATTCATTTTCTTTCAGGATATAGTGACCTTCCCACTTGCTTTCTTGCTCTATCTTCTAAGAGGACTGCCCTTGCTTTTTGTGGTCCTTGGCTCATGTTTTGACTATTTCTCCTGAAGCTTCTTCAGTGGACAGTGTTCTTTACTTCAGGTTTTTAGCTTCCTCAGATCTTTCTCAGCTCTGGAGGAAGTACATCTGGCTCCAGATGTGTCTCTCCCAAGTTTCAGATTGATTTTTTGTGTTCTCACAGAGGCTGAAAACATAAAGAGGTGTAATACAATCCTTATCTTTGGTTTCCTAATGTCTGTCTTTCAACGCTGCCCTTCCACTTGAGAGAGACTTCCTGTAAACCTTCTGATCCAAAGATCTTCAGAGCCAACAGTCTGCCCCAGCACCTTGTGATTCGCTTCAGTCTGTTGGCTTTGCAGCTCCCTGGGTGTTCTTTCTCTAGCCTTGCCTTTAACACAGCCAGCTTTACTTTCAGGATATGGACAGAAGACTATTCTTGTTGGTATGTATAAAAACAAGCACTTATTCAGAATGATCCTCCAGGAGCAGGAATATTTTGGGTGTGTTTTGTTCTTTCCACATACTTAGCTTTTTATTCACCCTTATCTTTTTCTTGTACTTCTGCTGAACTAAGGATATTTCAGTTGGGACACCTGTGACATAGTAGGTTCAATGGAAACAAGCCTGTGTGGCCTCCTTTCTTGTTATGGCCTTTCTGCTGTGTCCAGAACCTGAATATTGGTTACCAGCATATATGTTCTCTTTCCTTTGCCTGCTTGTTTTGGTAATGACAGAGGTGAACTGCTGTTAGAGCTCAAACTTTACCTTGAGAGGTTGCCATAATTTTCCTGAGAGAAGAAAGCAGAAAGAAGGTTAGTGGCTAATTTTTTTAACAGCTTATAACTCGGTAAGATCTGTCTGGAATTGTACTCTATCCTTACAAGGTCTTTGTCACTTTTAAATTGAAAGTTCTGCCACAGAATGAGAAAGTATTCAATATTCTGAAGAAAGGTTTTCTAGATTCTTTTGTAACAGAATATATGCAGTCTGAATGCAGAACTTTTCACCAGCAACCACTGTGTTCAGTTTCTCTTCACATTTTGTCTATAATACTGATTGTGATGAGTGCTTGCTTTCTGTGAAAGAAAGTACAGTTAACATTTCTTCTGAAATTCACAGTACCTTCCAAAGATCTGATTGCCTTTATAGGATATTTTAAAGAAGAATGCCAGTTTAAGTTGGTTTTTATTGTCACAGAAAAGATAGCTGCAAGCACAGGTACTCATCAGCTACTTTGGCACCATAATTTGTTTGGATTATATGTTTTACTAAAATGGGGCTGAATCCCTAAGTGTTGTGAGTAAAAGGGGAGTCATCTTTGTACAAAGACCAACCCAAAACTCTTAGCTTTGAGGTTCTGTTCCATGACAGAGGAGAATGTAGAGTCTAATTACCTTATTCATTTGGATTCAAGTCTGACACTAGTGTCAGGGAAATAGAAATGAGGATTCTGAAGGAGGTGGGCATCAGCAGCAGAGCCTTGGTTCCCTTCAGTAAAGGTGATCTCTATGTTGACCTTGTTTACTAAGTCAAAGGTCATAATAACTATTGCACATATTTGGAAGAATTTCTTTACAAAAAGGGTTATCAAGCAATAGAACAGGCTGTCCAGGAAGTGCTTCAGTCGCCACTACAAGATGTATTTAAAAGACACATAGATGTGGCGCTTAGGGATATGGTTTAGTGGTGGATTTGTCAGTGCTGGGTTAACGGTTGGAGTCGATTTTCTTAGAGGTCTTTTCCAACTTAGTAAGTAATAAGTAATAAGTAATTCTATGATTCCATTTTAGCAGACCTTGGTATCATTGTCCTTCAAGGATTTTTTTTAACTCCCTGTTTTCTAGAATACAATTCCACCCCATGTTATAAACATTTCTTACGTTTCCTAACTTTTAGAAAGTCTGCAACCTTGTATTTTAGTGTACTGATCTAACGGGATCTAAAATTTTTTTTGTTGATATTCAATGCTAAATTGTATTCACTGGATCAACTGAGATAAGTCACTGTGTATTGGTGACCATTACTATGGCAGTCTTATTGCATTTTTATTAGCAATGAATTGCTATTTACTTGTCAGCCATTGGTGTAAATCTATCATGCCCATCAAAGTTTGAAAAAGAATATTAAAGAATATTATGTCTGCTTCCCTAGGAAATCTGCTCTTTTTATATTTTGAAGTAGGAAGGAATCAAAGCACTCTAGGCTTCACCACTCTATTTTGGATTCTGACATTTTGGCCCTTTACAAACTTCTCTATGGTTGATTAGCAGACACTTTCCTTTCCCCCTCCAAGTGTAGATAAAGTTTCCTTCTTAAGGCCATCCACTTTTTTGCCAGCATCCTGATACGATGTGCAGAGCACCATAAAATGCTCTCTCTTTGCAATTGACCAAGCTCTCTCTCTCTCACATTGCTTTTCTCTGAAGTCTGATTGCACAGATGAGAAGATTTCTGGATAGAAGCTTTAGCTGGCCATTTTTAGAGATTGAAGCTCTGATAACTAGCAAGGTAGGGGAGTGGGCATCCTTGATTAACTGCACTCATTTGATGAGGCGTGGCTTGTTAAGTCAGAATTAAGTCTGATTTTTCAGCTTTTTCCATCTTTCAATCCTTTAATTGCCAATTTGAAATGATATGTTAAATTTCTTACTCATGATAATGCAATTTAATGCCTGTATGTTTACATTCCTCGAAGTGGGAAAAGAATGTAGACAAGTACATCTAATTATTTGAATTTAAGTTAATTTGGATGGTGAGAATCTCTCTGTGAGCTTTCTCAGGCCTTCTTCCTCTGTGGACTTTCAGGTTAATTAATTCGTATGAAGTCCTAGCCATAAGACGATTTTCTTAGTAACAGTTTTATTAGTATTATGTTATTGGTATAAATATATGACAACATGAAATAAGTGAGATACTTCATTTTCTCATTTACATAGTGTCTAGGTTGGCAAGTGACATGACTGGGTTTTTTTGGTATTTTGGTTTTTTTGTTTTGTTTTTGTTTTGTTTTTGACGAGTTTCTTATGTAAAAAGAAAATGATACTGTAGTCAGCATTGTTTATATTCTTTTACTGTAATGGCTATTTGGACAGGATTCTCAGTAACCACTCTGCATGCTTGTAAAGATTAGTGAGTAATACAGTTCATGGGAAATTTTATGAGCTAAAGTAGATAAGAGTTTGAGATGTTTGTCTTCTGGATGTCTGCTTTAACCTCTAAATATACCATGTACATCACAACTTCATTATGTTTTTACCTTTTTTTATTATTGTACTTGGTTTTATCTCGCAGAAAAGGACCTTTTCTTTTTCCTTGTATTTATCTTTTGCTTCTTGTAGCTCTCATTTCCATTTCAGCATTGTCCACTTGACATTTTCCTATGTATTAAGCTCTGGAGGCAGTATTCTTGCTATGTTCCTATATTATTTATGCTCTTTTTACAGTCAATAGTAAGTTGAAGTTTTGTTGACCATTTTCATTATTTAGTTATTCAGTTCATAGGTAAAAATACTTCTTCGGAGGCACATAACATTTTGCTCTCTGTTCTCTTTTTTATTCTGTTGTTTTTCACTTGTTTTTTCTACCTTAGTCTTCAATATACAGTACTTTGTGGGAAGTTCTTCTCATGATCATTTTTTCCCCTGGGTTTTTCCCTTTTACTTCTTCATAGCCTTATTTTTTTTCCCTTACATATCTCTTGCACAAGTTTCTCCTTGTTTTTAAGAGAGGGTATTTGGTCTGGTTTTGAGACCCTTCTGGAACTTTGACAAGTGCTTCATCTTAACTTCAAGGGTTTAGATTGAAAGAGAGAAAGCAATAAAAGTGGAAGCAGAGACCTGAACTTACTGTTCATGGAAGCAGCTCTGAAACTAGTGCTACATAGCTAGTTCAGTATGTTTGCTCATTACTGGTCAGCTTAATCAATGGCAGTTCAAAGTCCTTAACTTAAAATGTCTGTAGCTTTCTGTTGGTTTCTTCTAGTTACTTGTGATGAGAAACAGTTTTTTTACTTCTTGTTGTACATATTTACTATAAATGGTAAACAAAGTAGTGGTAAATGCAGAGAGTAAATATTGAAATATTTATTTCAGTCCAATGTCTGTATTGAGCAACTTGAAAGTCAGAGGAAACAGTGATGTGGCAATATTATCGTCTTGTCATCACAAATTCTGCTGGGAAGATTCCACATTAGATAATGTTATGTTAATCTGAATCCTCCTCCCTCCTGTTTTTCACTCAGAAATGTTTCGATATTGTGATTGTGGAAACATGAGTCAATTTTTTTTTACTAAGTTACTCATACTGCTTGAAGGAACTACATAGCCTCTAGCTCAGGAAAAGAAAAAAAGTAGAAAAGGGAATTATCATTAGCTTCATGAAAAATTCTCAGAGTCATAACAAAGTTTAAAAGAAAGTATAAATAAAGATAGTTGAAAAGGTATAAAATTCAGCATGAAATTACTGTATACTAAAGGTAGATTGTGTATGACTGATGTGTTAACCTTACGTGTTATGTGCTAACTAATTTTTTTAGGTAAAAAGAGTAAAGTAAATCTTATATTTGTGGGATTCAGTTAAGCATTTTATAGCATTAGATAAGGATAATGTTTTCATTAAACTGAAGGAGAAGAGGATTTGTGTAAGAAATGCAGGGTGGGAAAGGAAAAGAAAAATAATCAACAGTATTAAAAGTCAAACTAGGAGGAAGATTATTAAGTACAGTTCTTCCAGTGTTAGAATCAAGCTTTTAAGATATTTTTGTTGAAGATGTTTGTAGGAGAAGTAGGAAAATGTTCATGAGATGTATAAGGCATCAGTGATACACAGGAAGGTCAAGATACGCAGGAAGACTTGGGTGATAGATAGGACTCACATATTAGAAATGCAATGAGACTAGATTTTCCAGTCTAAAATGTAAGATTAATAACATGGAGACTAGTAGTACTAACTCTGTTGTCACCTGAGGTTATTCAGTTGGAAATCACAGAACAGAAATGTTATATTATCAAATATTTGCAAGATAAACTGATAAGAACTAATGTGGTTGAATTAATGGAGAGGCAGATGTGATTTTTAAGATGCGTTGAGCAAGATATTTCTGGTAAAGATACATAAATATTGCTATTATACAGAACACTGTTAGCCTTTCGTATGGTATGTTGTCTACCATTCTTGGCTTTTGTATTTAAGAACAGGAGCAAGTATGGGGAAGGGCTGTGAAGGATTATCAAGACAGTAGGTAGCCTTTTATACAGAAGAGTTCTGAAATACTTTAATTTGTTCCCTTTCAAAGCAAAGGCTGACAGGGAATGGGAAAGCTCACCTTGGAGAGTAAACAACAAAAAAATAAATAAGCTTAGGATAGTATTGACACAAACTAAAATAATGTATGTAAAAGTATAGCCTAGCTGAACATTAGGAGATTCCTAAGTATCAGCTCAGCTGCTAGATCATCCTCCCAGCAGAAGCAAGTAATCTCATTTGTTTTCTAATAGACCTTAACAGATAAAGAGGATTGCATTATGCAGTTGACTGCAAATCATGGATCTTGACCGCTTAGTGCAGGATTTGCTTACATTCTTGCATTTGAAATAGAGAAGGTTTGAGGTTTCTATGTCTTAAAATGGGAAACATCTTTGTTATGTTTTCTGACTATTTTTTTTTAAATGAACAGATGCTTTTGAATCTCTTTCTGTTAATAAGTTTCCATCACATGGTTATTCTTTAGAATTCTTACGTAGGCAGTTAGACATTCTTTTGCTTAGGGATTTTCTAAAACTAGGTCAAAATTGGTTTCATAACTGACCATAGTAAATATTAAATAGAGAAAAAATATGGAATCATTCAGAATAATTAAATTAATTTAAAGTTTTTAAGTATTTGACTTATAATTTTACACCATCTTTCAAGTGAAGAATAATCTGGGACAACTACACATGATTTTTCTTTTTTTATTTCTCACCTATGAAGCTGAGGGGAGGTCAGCATTCAAATAAGGGATATCTGTGTCTAAAACTGATACATAGCATGTGTCTTGCTCACTTTACATTAAGAATGTCTTGCTCACTTTACATTAAGAATGTTTTTGGAGGATGTGAAAGTAATCTAGAAGAAAACAGCCAGACTAATTCATCATAGAATGGTTTGGGTTGGAAGGGACCTCTAAGATCATCTTGTTCCAGCTCCCTGCCATGGGCAGGAGCACCTTCCACTAGACCAGGTTGTTCAGAGCTCCATCCAACCGGGCCTTAAATGCTCCAGGGATGGGCATCCACAACTTCCTGGGTAACCTGTTCCAGTTCCTTTACTATAAAGGCTCAACACCTTTATAGTAAAGAATTCTCCAGTCCTGTCCAGCCTCTGATCCACCAACACCCCCAAGTCCTTCTTGGCAGAGCTGCTCTCAATCTGTTCATCACCCAGCCTGTGTTGATATCGGGAGTTACCCCAACCCAGGTGCATTGCTTTGCACTTGGTCTTGTTAAATCTCATGAGATTCCCATGGACCCATTTCTAGAGCTTGTCCAGGTCCCTCTGGTGTGACAACCTCTCCACTCTGCTTGGTATCATCTGTAAATTTGCTGAGGGTGCACTTGATCCCTTTGTCTATGTTTTTAATGTCGGTATTAAATAGCACTTGTCTTAACAGAGATCCCTGAGGATCACCACTTATCACTGATGTCCATCAGGACTGAGACACTAACCACTACATTCTGGATGTAACCATCCAAACCCTTTCTTATCCATCTAGCAGTCTACTCATCAAATCCAGCTCTTTCCAGTTTAGAGAGAGAAAGATGTTCTGGGGTACCATGTCAGATGTTCTACAGAAACACAGATAAAGGATATCTGTAATCCTTCACTTGTCACTTGTCACTCCACTGCCACTAGGTTGGTCAGGCAGGACTTGCCCTTGGTGAAGCCTTGCTAGCTGTCTCAAATCCCTTCCCTGTCTTCCCTGTACCTTAACACAGTTTCTAGGAGGATCTGTTCCATGATCAGCTCAGGCACAGAGGTGAAACTGATAGACCAGTTGTTTCCAGGGTCTTCCTCACTATGCTTTTTTAAGATAGGTACGTTTCCCTTTTTATCAGTCATCTGGGACTTCATTTGATTGCCGTAACTTTTCAAGTATCATGGAGAGTGGCTTGGCAACTAAATCCACTAATTCCCCTTGGGACTCTGTGTTGCAGCTCATCCAGTCCCAGAAACTTGTTTGTATTCAGGTTCCTCAAGTGGTCATGAACATGGCCTTTACTTACAATAGGAGGGACTTTGGTGGTGTGGCGAGGAGATTGCCATTGAAGACTATGGCAAAAAAAGTTGTTGAATATCTCAGCCTTCTCCTCATCTGTTGTTAGCAGTTTTCCAGCATTGTTTTTCAGGGCAGAACACCTTCTCTGACCTTCCTGTTCTGGTTAACATACCTGTAGACGTCCTTCTTTTTATTCTTTACATCTCTTGGCAGGTTCAGTTCCAGCTTCACCTTGGCTGTCCTCACCCCATCCCTACACAACCATACTTCATCTCTACACCCTTCCCAGGTTACCTGTCCTTGTTTCCATACCTGTGCATTTACTTCTTTCTCTTTAGTTTGACCAGCAATTCCCTGCTCAGCCATGCTGATTTCTTATTTTCCTTGCCCAGTTTCTTTCCCCTGGGAATTGCTAGCTCTTGTGCTCTATGGAACACTTCACTAAAGATCTGCCAGCTCTGTTCTGCTCCGTTGTCCCTGAGGGCAGTGTCCCAGGGGACCCTATTGACTGTCTCCTTGAAGAGCTGAAAGTTTGTTTTCCCAAGGTTCAGGGGCCTAGTTTTACTCTTTACCTGACCCATATCCCTCAGGACTAGAACTCCAGCAAGGCATGATCACTGTAGCCCAGGTTGTCTTCAGTCTTGATGTCCTTGAGTAGCTTGCTTGCATCAGTGACCAACACATCCAGTATCACATCCCCTCTGGTAGGGCTGTCTATTGCCTGGCTCAGGAATCATAAAGGTTGAATCATCAAGGTTGGAAGAAACCTGCAAGATCATGAAGTCCAACTATCAGTGCAGCACTTGAAACTGTAACGCCTGCACCACTAAATCACATCATCCAGTGCCAGATCCAGATGCCTCCTAAAAACCTCCAGGGATGGTGACCCCACCACCTCCCTGGGCAACGTATTCCAATGCCTGACCACCCTAATCATGAAAAAAATTTTCTAATATCGAATCTGGATCTCCCCTGTCTCAGTTTAAGGCCATTTCCTCTTCTTGAGACTAAACAAGCCCAGCTCCCCTTAGCTGTTCCTCATAACACACATTTTCTAGACCTTTCACGAGCCTTATTGTGCTTCACTGGACATGCTCCAGCACCTCAAAGTGAGGGACCCTAAGCTGAACACAGTATTTGGGGTATGGCCTCACCAATGCCAAGTATGGCCAACCAATGCCCTAGTCCTGCTGGCTACACTATTCTTGATACAGGGCAAGATGCCATTGGTCTTCTTGGCCACCTGGACATACTGCTGGCTCATATTCATCTGGCTGTCAACCAGCATGCCCAAGTCCCTTTCTACTGAACAGCTCCTCCCCAGCCTGGAGTGCTGCATGGGGTTGTTGCGACCCAAGTGCAGGATTTGGCACTTTGCCTTACTGAACCTCGTGCAGTCGTCCTTAGCCCACTGATCGTCTGTCCAGGTCTCTCTGCAGGGCCTTCCTACCCTTGAGAAGATCAACACCCACACCCAGCTTAGTGTTATCAGCAAATTTACTGCACTCAATCCCTACATCCAGATCATCACTAAAGAGGTTAAACAGGACCATCCCCAAAACTGAGCTCTGGGGAACACCACTTGCAACTGGCTGCCAGCTGGATTTAGCTCCATTCACCACAACCCTCTGGGCCCAGCCATCCAGCCAGGTTATAACCATTGAAAAGCCCACCCATCCAGGCTGAAAGCAGCTGGTTTTTCTAGGAGGGTGGTGTGGGAAATAGTGTCAAAGGCTTTACTGAAGTCCATGTAGATGACATCCACAGGCTTTGTCTCATCTACTAAGTGGGTCACTTTGTCATGGAAGGAGATCAGGCTGGTCAAGCAGGGCTTTCCTTTTGTAAATCCATTTTGGCTGGCTTGATCCTCTGGTTGTCCTCCATATGTCAGGCAATGGCACTCTGGATGATCTGTTTCATAACCTTGCCTTGAACCTAGGTCAGGCTGACAGGCCTGTTGTTCCCCATATCATCCTTCTGACCCTTCTTGTAGATGAATGTTGCATTTGCTAATTTCCAGTCAGCTGAAACTTCATCAATTGGCCAGGATTGCTTTTAGATTATTGAGAGTGGTTTGGCAAGTTCTTTTATCAGTCCCTGTATTACTCTGGGATAGATCTAATCTGGGCCCATAGGCTTGTGAGTGTTTAATTGGTGTAGCAGGTCACTAACCATCTCCTCCTGGTTTATGGGGGCTTCACTCAGCTCCCCATCACCAACTTCCAGCTCTGGGACCTGGGTATTCTGAGGGCTGCTGGTCTTGATATTAAACACTGAGGCAAAGAAGGCATTAAGTATCTTTGCCTTTTCCTCATCCCCTGACACTTCTCTCTGCATTTAACAAATGATGAAGATGCTCCTTGACCCTTCTTTTGTTGCCAGAGTATTTATAGAATTTTTTTTGTTGTCTTAAACTATAAATCCAAATCAAGTTCTAGTTGGGCTTTGGCTCTTCTAATCTTCTCCCTACATGACCTTGCAACATCCTTATAGTCCTCCCAAGTTATCTGAGCCTCCTGCTAGAGATGATAGATTCTCTTTTTCACCCTAAGCTCTCTGTTTAACCAGGCTGGTTGAGAAGTTATCCTCCATGCATTCCAGGAGTCTCCTGGATTGCCTACAGCTCACCCTACTACTTTGCCAGCAGATGTCAGGGTGGTTGAAGTCCCCCAGCAGGACAAGAGCCTGCGAGCATGATCCTTTCTGGAATTGGAAAAACAAGGCTTCATCTATAGGCTCCGCTTGATCAGGCAGCCTAGCCTGTAGTAGATACAGTTCAAGAAAAATGGACTGTAGTTTTCAAAAGGAGTACTTGGAAAAGAGAGCCTCTTTGTTCCCAGGTGTTGTTGTGGATCTGCTGAAAGAACCAGAAGGTGCACTGTGTGAAGACAAAAGTGACTATACTGGATGTTTCCTTCTTCAAAACATAGAACTCACATCTGTAAGAAATGCACGTGGCTAATGGACTGCTTAGGAAAATAGGACATAGCCAGGGAACAGCTGCACTAAGCAACTTGCTCCCCTAGAGAAATTTCAAATGTTACGGAGAAAAGGTTGTTCACAGCAAATGCCTGCATGGTCTGTGGCTCTCTATCACTCCACTCACAAAACTCACTGCATTTTCTTGATTAAACAGTGCCAGCAGGGCTGCCAGTTTGATTGACTTCATGTGGAAAAGGAGCCAGATAAAAAAAGTGCAGAGAATGACCCTTTCAGCACAGAGCTGGCATCTGAAGAATGACTTTCCCATACCATGTTGTATCTCATATTTTAGTGGCCTTTATCTTGGCCAAAATGATCCCAGTTCCTCTTCAATTTGCATTATGAAATGGGAATAGGGTAACATTTTCTATACCGCTTGCGTACTAGGGAAGTAATTGGGTTTATTTGTTCTTTTTTACTTAGTTGAAGAATATGTTGACCGTTAGAATTTAGAGAAAACCTCACTTAACTTAACTTAACTTTTAACATGAAGCTAAATGTAAATAAATTTCCTGGTTTCTGTGAGCTGTGTCTTGCACTTGCTTTTTTTCCCCTTCTAAGAAGAAAGTTACAATATTTATCAAAAACATTTATGCCATTGAGGAATCCAGAGAAATGCAGGAAATGCGGTATGAACACATAACGTATGTACTAATACTTTATTTGTCTTTGTGTGTGTGGATTTGATGGCCAAAAAGGAAGAGGCCCCAAGGGCTCCTTAGTATGCAATTAATATTTTGGCTAGAAAAGCAGCAGATTGTTTCAGTATGCTGACATGTTATGACATCATATTCCAGTAAAATTATAATGAACAGAATTTTTGTTTGTCTCTGTGGCAAACCAAAATGAGTTTTCTAATTGTCAACAGACCTTGGTGATTTATTTAATTATAGTGGCGCCCACTCACACCAGCTTAGTTAAGGTCTGTCAGCATTTCTGTTATGAACCCCTATTTTTAGGGGTTTATAACTAGTTGTAAATATTTACTCATTGCTGAAACTCGACATTC
Organism: Entomyzon cyanotis; assembly: GCA_024500445.1. NCBI lineage: Eukaryota > Metazoa > Chordata > Aves > Passeriformes > Meliphagidae > Entomyzon > Entomyzon cyanotis. The sequence goes on from JAKEPQ010001005.1 coordinate 16,413,541, forward strand.
AAGGTCACAGTCATAGAGCAAGTATCCTTTTTCAGGTTGACTATTCTAGTGGCACTAGCTAAAAAGTAGATTTCTGATGCTGTGAACTTGGAGGGAATAGAGGGAACCTGTTTTCCAGACCTCTTATTTGAAGGTTCTTCTTAAGAATCTCAAATGTCCAGAGGAGCCAGATGAAAATGAGCTTCTTTTTTAGGTTATATGTGACTGATTGTGTATTATCCATTATCACACTTTGTTTTCTTTCAATTGAATGCACCATTTCACATGCCCTTTTGTTGTCTTCTAGCCTTACAATCTTCTGTCATTTGGCTGTGTTGGTCAGCTTATGTTCTGAGGAGTGTACCAGTAATACCTGAAAATCTCTTTTACATAAGAATTTTCTTCAAGGAAAATCCTAACATTTGTAGCTGCCATGTAGAATGCAGGGAGATGTGTATTTTTTAGATGAAGATAATATTAAAACTTTTAGAGACCTAATGAGTCTATATGTGAGGTGTTACTGTTCCAAATCCTGACTATTTCAGTTCTGTGGCTTAACAGTGACAGAGGACAGAGGAGTGTAGAGCTGACGTGTAGATATTCTTGTGAGGGAAAATATTGTGCTGATATCATATTGCATAATAATCAGCAAATTCTATACAAACAGTCCAAAGATTGCTAATGCTTTCTGCCCTTTCTAATAACTCCTATGTAGTACCTTTGGAAGGTTGGATAACGATCAGATACAACATTTTACCCCTGCACAGGCTTGTTCCTTACATGAGTGTACATCTTCAGGATGCAGAATCATTCATTATTAAAACTCAGTTTAATTGTCATGCTGTACTTTCAGACTGTAATACTATGATTACTTTTGAGGCTTTTGTTAGTACAGTCTCTGTCTTCATCACTGAAAAGAGGAGGATGTTGTTTCCTTTGACACAGTCCTTGTTGTAGAGAAGCCAGTATCTTCACATATTTAGTTCATTTTCTGAGGATTTCAGGTGTTCCTTTGCACTCTCCTGGCAATGCTCATATTATCAGTGCTCTGTTACAACTCTGCTTGAGGCCAAGGAGAGCAAGAAAAATTTAATCAAAAGCATGTAAAAGCCTAATCATTCTGCCAATGCCAAAGAGCTGCATGAGGCTCTAGAGCCACAGGCTGAATATCATTTTTCCATATTATCACATAAATAGCTCCTTAAACACTCTTTAAAAGAAAAGGTGGGGAGGGGAGAGGAGAGGGAAAAAGAGAAGGCCTGTTGTGGGATTTGAGTTTATAAAGTGGATTAAGTTCATGTGTCTTCCTCCTTTGCATGCAATGTAGAGAAAGGTAGGTCTAGTAACTCAACAGGAAACAGGAACTTCTGATGGATATTGTATTTTGCCTTAATCTAGGTAGTTGCTAACAGCACTACCACATTTCTTCCTATTTAAAGTGAGGATTGTGAAGTAATGAGGTGGGACATGCTATCAAGGTGCCTACTGCTTTTGCATGACACAGCTTGTCTTGTGCTAAGGAGCAGCCAACACATGTAGCACGTTCCAGTTCTGCATCTTCTGGGATGGTGGGAGGATTCCTGGGAACTCTTTGAGGAACTTGAGGGTGCCTGTTGCTGCAGGAAAAAGATAACTACAGGAGGCTGTGGCTTCTAGCAAGTTCTAGCAGCTGCTGGTAAGGTCTGTCAGCTACTCCTGGTCAGAATCTGCATTGAGCTTTCTTTCCAGTCATCTCCTAATTAGAGGGTCAAGCACCCTCTCAGCAGGTACTGGGGAAAAGCACATGTAAGTGCAGGGCCTAGAGCACCACTCCCAGAGACAGCCAGCAGACACAGCAGACTGCACAGCAGTTCACGCAGAAGGGAGTCAGAAACTCTGCTGAGGATGGGGTGTGTGCTCAGCAGTGCTGGTGATGCACCACCTGGTATAATTCCTAGCACCATCTGGAGCAGCTGTCCTGGTACATCAGAGACCTTGAGTCAGAGCTGGCTCCAGAGCTCTAGCTGGGCTGTAGAGATAGTGGTCTTGTCTGCAGGAGGTGTACACTGTCAGAGGATATGTGTTACCAAGTCAAGAAGATGCAGGAAGATGTCAGCAAACTGTGCTGACATCACTAGAGCAAATGAGTAAGAGATCAGTTGGATCTTCCCTGAGACCCAAGTACAAGAGCATGGATTCCCAGCCATACCAAAGGAGGACCAGGGAGAGTCAGTGTTATTTGGGCTGGGAAACAGAGAGGGAGTCCTGTGATGGCAAACGCTTAAAGCTGGTAATTTTTGGCACTGGGAGGAAGACTTCTGCTCCATCTGCAAATCTGTCACAATTTCTGTGCCAAGTGTTTGAATTCCATTAGGTATGTAGGAACTTTGTAATAGTTTTCCAGAAAGTGTGGTCCAACACTAGAACAGGTTTTCCAGAGATGATGTGGAATCTTCATCCTTGGAAATATCCACAATACCTTGAACAATGCCTGAGCAAGACAGTGCAACTTCAGATCTTGACCATGTTCTGCCATGTGCTGTGTTGGACCAGATAACCTCCAGAAGCCTTTCCAGCAGGAGTTATTATATATAATTTTATGCAAATGTTACATAAGCAAAAGTATTTCCAGGCCTTAATAATTCCCTCTAAGTGTGTTAAACCGTAAACAAGGAAGCAAATACCTACTTTTTGCATGTCATAAAGGCAACTTAGCTCACTCCTTCAAGGCCCTATAGCCAGAGGCTTGTTGGAGCCAGCATTATGTTTGGCTCTTTCCATATAAATGTATTTTTAGAATTAGGCACAACGTTCAGGAACATTGAGGCCAGAGTACTTATTCACACTTGTTTGGGTTTGAAGTGTGCTGCTCTCTGGTAAACTTTTTATTTTGTTTTACAGTTGAAACAACTGTGTTAAAATTATTAATGAAAATTCAGAAACTCTTAATACAAAAAAGTGGCCATCCATGTCCACTGATGAAAGTAGAGAGAGAGCACACTTTAAAAAGGATCCTTTGAGAGGAATAAAGAAAATGTAGAATTTTGTTTGAATAAATCTAGTACTTGGAGTAAATCTAGTTTTGTTGTGATGGACCTTGCTTTTGTCCATGCTTTTGGGATCCTGGGCTTTTTTACATTGCTGTAAAATATGGACAAGTTATTTGTCAGGTGAGGATCCATTTCTGCTAGGTGTATTCTCTGTCATCTGGCTTTTGTTGTCCCTTAGAGCTGAGCTGTGATGACAGGTTTCATATGAGCAGCCTTACCACCCTTCCTCCGTTCCACTTGTCTGTAGGACAGGAGTTGTCTCCCAGGCAGGGCTTCCCCTGGAGTTTTCATTTCTCCTTAGGTTTCATCTTCTCAAGACTCAAACCAAGACGAGAGCAGAGCTGGGCTGTAGGGCTGATAAATAGTGGAGCTCATTGCAGAGCTCCACAAATGTAGATGGAGAGCTGGTTTGCAAACAGGAGCTGCTGTCAGAGTTACCAACTGCCTTGATGAGGGACTGTCCATGTGTTTGAGTACTGGGTTTTATTCTGGGAGAAAAGATAATATTTTATCCCCCAATGCTACTCTATTTTACATAAAATGGATGGTTAAAATTCCTAACTTGTATTGTTGTTTCTATTCATGACTTCCTTGCAGGTATCACTGCCCAGTGCCTAAAATTTTCTATGTCCAATTAACTGTTGGCAACAGTGAGTTTTTTGGTGAAGGAAAGACTCGTCAAGCTGCTAGACATAATGCTGCAATGAAGGCCCTTCAAGCTCTTCAGAATGAGCCTATTCCAGAAAAATTACCTCAGGTTTGTGCTTCAGGATACTTCTTTTTTTTTTAAATAACTTGCTTTTTCGCTGCTATGTCTTCAAGTGGTGTATATATTGCTGCTTAAAAATTAAAATGTTGTGTCACATTTTTAAAAAATATTGAACAGAAAAATTGTTCTTAGAATAATCTTTCTAAATTGAAAGTGAAAATATAGTAACATTTCCTAGTCAAGGATGCCAAGTACTTGCAAGATCTCTGGGAGCAGCTGAAGACCACTTGGGATACTGTAGGTTCTCAATAGCAGGTGTGTGTTGGTAGGAGACCAAATCAAATTCTCAGTTAAGTAAATCTCTGTGTCTTGGTTATGCTGAGATTAAGGGGCACTGGTTGCAGACTAGTCATGAAAAACATCTCTGTCATTTCATAGGTTAGAGCTGAAGGTGACTGGAGAAGGCTGGAGGTAACACTTTTCCTAGGTCATGATGGAGGGAGTACAAAGTGTTGCACTATGTGGAGCTAAGTGTAGGTCTCCAGAGAACTGGGGGTTGGTTAAAATGGAGTTTAAGGGCTTTGTGGTGCCAAGGATCAGGCTCCTCCCTGCTGCTGGCCATGGGAAGTGCACACAAGGCTGCTACACAGTGGTGGGATGTGCCCTCACCATGGAACATGGTCCATCTTAGTAAAAACTGTATTTCCTTTAGTTGACCATCTTGGTTCTTTCTTCTTTCCTCCCCAATCACTGACACTGTGCTCCTGAGGGAGCAAGGACAGACCTGCTGGTACGCATCTAGTAATTCCATTAGTAACTCAGTGAACTTGACTGGAATGGGATCCATGGAATATAGCACAGTAGTTAAATAGGTCTATCATTTGGCCTTCACAGCTGTGCTTAATGCAGCCTTCTGTATATTCTTCTTCTTCCATTTCAAGGTATCCTTTTTTCCTTTTATTAGAAAAAACTTAGTGAAGGATAAAATCTTTTATCCATATTAAACCACTGAAGAGGAGTATTGCCATCTTAATACTCAATTGCAGAAAAGTGTAGAAGAGCATAAGGTGAGCAGAAGCAAGAAACAATCAGCCAACAGGGCAGAGCTGCTGGTGAATTTGAACCTGCTTTCACAAAAGAGCTGTTGTGTGTCTGCCAAAGCACCTCTGCTGTCTCATAGATGTTACGCTAAAAGAGGCCTTACAGTTAAAGTATCAGTTGTGGGAATGAGGATCAAATTTAAATCCAAAGTGCCTGAGACACTCCTGAACATATTTTATCTTCTGTAGGGAAGTCATGTGACTAAGGCTTGAAACCTTATTGCTCAGTACTAAGCCTTGATCCTCCCTTTTTCTCCACTCACAGTTATGTTCTCTACTATGTTTGGTGGAAAAATATGCAGGGAGTTAAATCGTGAGGGCAGAAGGGACAATGGGGGATTTTCTGGACAGATGTGTTTGTATTAATCGTGAAATTTTAAACAGTAATTTCTAGTTTAGACTATACATATCTGGTTAAACCAGACTACAGCTAGAAAACCTAAATGTTCTTGACTTGAAGGCTGGCTGACAGACCAGTGGGCATTGCATATTATTTTATGTAAATTATACCAGTGCTTGATTAGTCTCCATTTCAAAAATAATTTGTGAGGTATTTCTTCTAGAATTCACTTAACTTTGTCTTCTATTGAATGGGTATTTTATCTTTGGTAAATGTAGCCAACAGATATCAAAAATCTCTACCATATAAACATTTACAGATTATGCTTAAGTATTTTTTAATCATTTTATACAACTAATTGTTTTCATAGTGTCTCAGTACAAAGTTGTTTTTTCTTCTAATCAGTAGTTCATTCTTGTGGCTTCTTTTTGTCAGCTTTTTAAATAATCAGTGTCCTTTATAGAGCACAAACTTAACTGAATACAATACCAAGTAATATTCTCACTTAGGTTTTTTACAGAACAGTAGTACCCCACTCTTTCTATCCGCAAATTTTTTTTTACTTTTAAATATTGTCCTTTTAACTCTGCTGATATTTCTCCATGAACCTAATCAATGCTTTGCCTATCCTGTAAGTAAGGACCTACATTCTTGATTTTAGTGGTACTTTACATTTCATTATTTGAAATGAGCTAGAGGTCCTACATAATTTCATTATAACGATCCTTGTTATTGTTTTGCGCTGCACACTTTTTTTTTCTGGAGGTTCTACAAACTTTATAATTTTTTCTGTTTTGTATTTAGCTCCAGATCAGTATCAGGCAAATAAGTGGCTTTTTTTCAGACTCAGAATTTTGCAACTATTTCATGAGACAGAAAGTTTTCCATGTCTGCATGCTGTAGATGAGTGCTGAATTTTTGGCCATGTGTTATCTTAAAGATTAATATATTAGGAGTTAACAAATGGTAGATAAAAGACTGATCAATTTAATTTTAATGTGAAGAACATAATGCTTTTTTAATGGTGTTTTATAACTGTGGTATCTGCATTTTGTAGCTATGCTGGTGGCTGAAGATTTAGATCAGACTTTGTTATGTAAGATGGGAGCTCTGCAGGAATCCACCTAATTCAGCCCAACTGCCTTTGATGTTTACCTCCACTAATAAAAAATGAGGAGCCTGGCCAAGGTTACATGGTTGTTGAGAGATCCCAGTTTGAAATATTCAGAGCTTTGCAGTTTGAAAGTAGCTGGAAGTGAAGCCTCTGAGAACTAAGGAAATGTGGCCTGGGGACAAACACCAAAGGCAGTGGTTGCAAAAGGCAATAACTGACTGATCTCCATGCTGATGGTTGTCTGAGAAAATTGAGATTTACCTGAAGTGTAAAGCAAAGCTGAATTTTAGGCAGAATAATGTTTCATTTGCCTTTTTTTTTTTTTAATCTCTTTGCCTCTCCATTTATTATGTTTGTATGGATAAATAAATAATGTTGTGTGTTGAGCAAGCTGTTCTCTGTCACTACCTTTTCACACTGGTCATAACTCCCAGAGGGAAGTTGATGGAGGGGCCATTAACCAGCTGGACCTGCTGAGGACACCTGTAACCTGGTGACCCAGTCAATGTGTGGGGGTGATTGACTGAATTTCTTCTGACAGAAGTGCAGTCTTCTGTACTTTCCAAGAAGTACAGAATTCTTCTGTGCTTAGAAAGGGTACCCACAGAGAGACTGAGAAACAGGTCAAAGGATATGTTTGATCCTCATGTTTGACACAATGAGTGTGTACTCAGACAGTTGTTATCCATGTCATTAATAAGACTAACATCCATAGACATTATTATGCCATCTGTAATTAACTTATAAATTAATATGTGTGTTCCTTTATTATGAAGCATAAGCGCAACATATATGGGTTCAGTCAGCAGGTGTCTGATAATGGGATGCTGATCTGGATGCACAATGATGATTTACAGCCTGACAGGAGACTTCAAAAGTCTCTGAGAAACTGGGGGGAGAAGGATATTATATTTTGTTGATCTTCTAAGAATTGTAGTGTGATTATGTATGCATCATTTTCAGAATGGAGAAACAGGAAAAGAATCAGAAGAAGATAAAGATGCAAACAAATCTGAGATCAGCGTAGTGTTTGAAATTGCTTTGAAGCGCAATATACCGGTCAGTTTTGAGGTACGTGTTACATTTTTATCTGTTACATATTTATCTTGCTAAGAATGTATTAAAAAAAAGGTACCACTGAAACTCAACAGAGTCAACATTTATGTATAATAAATATGACTTTCATATTCAGGGAAATTATAAATAAAAAATTGTCAGTGTATCAGAATCAAAGACAGTGATTTTTTTCTATTAAAATAGATGCTCTTTCAGAACTTTTAGAGACCTAATATTTGTTTGCAAACAGTTGGATGGCAGAAAGAAAGTTAAACCATCTTCTGTACAGGGCTGTGGGATTAGAAACTGTACCTCCACTCAATCTGATTTGAAATAATCTTCAAAAGAGTGAGCCAAAGTCTTTGCTTTAACTGTAGGCATTCATATGCTAGAAAAGTTCTCATTGAAACATTTTGCCTCCAGTGTGCTGTTTTCAGAAAGTCATGACTATCTTCCACTCTGTTTGGTTCTGTTTCACTTATCTATTTCTTACTTAAGCCTTCACAAGTTTTTTTGTTTGTTTGATATGATTTTATCTATGAACCTGCTTATGACACCTTTGTTTACCTGAAGTAATAAAGAGCATTTGGAATAACTCCAATGCTGTCAGTGAAGTAACTATGGGAGAATGAGTGATACTAACAGGAATGTTTTTCCTATGGGAAAGTTCTTACAAAACCTTGTTGTAAAAATCTAGCATTGTTGTGGTAGGAAGCACCAGATTTTCAAGCTGGTTCTTTTTTTTTTTTCCTTTCTTTTATTTATGCAGACAGTGCTAATGTAAGTGGCTTTTTATTTTATTTTTATGCATTTTGTTTTAATTTAAACTGAGTCTGCATGAAAGACATGGGTAGTGCTTATACTGGTGATGATTATTTTCTCCAGTGCTTTTTCCTTTTAAAGTATAGGCATGTATTTGCATGTGAAAAGAACCAAAAACCCTAAGCTGTGGCATGCCTTAACAGTGTGCTGTATGCAGTTTACTGACGTGTTTGGCCCATGTCCCTGAATTGGCCAACGTCAAATATTGGACCTTCTTAGAAATCTGAGAAATTTCTCAGAAGGTAGGTAAGAAAGACAAAGAATATTGTTTATGACTAAGGAATTCCTTGGTATAACAAGGGCATATGTATGAATATCTTCTTCATTCCTGTTTGATCTTTTTTAAGGGAGGGCATTTGGCAAGGAGAAAGTGAAGGCAGACATAGTTTGTACAGGAAAAATGTAATGTGTCACTTGCCAAAGAATGTTAGCAACACTGAAAAAAGACAGTTTCTTGCTCTCCTGACAGGTTTTGTGTTATTTCCTGCCTTTAAATCTAAGTATAGGTGACATTCTCAAATAGAGTTTTGATTGAACTTGGTTTTGGCTTACTTTTCAATAAAACTGCTAAGCAATTATGAATAATCCCCAGGATCTGATGTTTCTAATAGTATTTTGTTTACTAATGGTCTTGTGTTATTCCAGGCAGGCATCAAAGCTTTTTCTAGCTTTTATTATGTGTGTGGTAGCTATAAAATGATTTGCCTTTTCTTCAACTGACAAAGCTTTAGCCAATGTTCCGACAGTGCTGGGTTATGGAACATAGCAATGATCATAAAGTGTATGTAGAGTGCTATGTAAATGTGTCCTCAGAATTGCACAAGGGGTGAACAGTCCTGTTTCATGTAATGTGGCTAGTTTTAATTGTCTAGGAATTTTAGAATGAGTTTTAAGGACTTTCTGTCTATTAAGTTGTTAAATAAAAACATTCAATTCTAGCAAAGAAAAAGCTTTACTCCATGCTTGTCACTGGTGCATTCTTAGCTAACTTTGATTCATCAGCTATTAAGTTAAAATTCAACTGCTCAAAAGCATTTGTGGGGCTCCTAATGAACAGTTTTTAAGGAGGAATACAAAAGTGATTGCTGTAGAAATCGTCAAAGTAGCTGTAGGATGGCCATTTCACTTCTTATTCCTGCCTTGACAGTACGCTAAAATCTTACTTTTTTCGGTTTTTTTTAATATATATGTTTTTTATTCCTTATATGTCAGTAAGGAATAGCTGAGCCTGGAAGACATAACTGAGGTCATCAGCTTCAGATAATAGAACATGTTGGGGTGTTTCAGATGATCATTTTATTTTCAGTATTTTTCTTTGGATTGCAGTGTTATTCCTTAGAATAGCAAATATAGGACGTTTTTTCATTCTCAGTGTCAGGAGGGAAGGCATGGAGTGCCTGAACAGGTGAGTTTTCTGCCCCTCCATCCCAGTGTTCTGCTGGAAAGTGTTCTTATGTCCCAGTCTTACCACAGTAAGACCGAGATTCTGCATTTAGAACCAGGGGCAGACCAAATTGCTCATTGTGGGAGAGTAATTCTCAGCAGGAAGTTTCACACCTATCTGGCTCCTGCTGTCCTGGGGATTAAGGCTTTGGATGATTGACTACTGAGTAGCTCTCAGATTTTGCAGAATGGTCACCCTTCTCATTGCAGTTTTACACTTAGACAATCATATCAGATCCCTTTCTTTGTTTTTTTCTTTTTTTTTTTTTTTTTTTTTTTTTTGTAACTGAGGAAATCTGGTGTATGTGCCTGCACAAGCTCCTGGAAATATAGATACTTTAAAATCTTGTAAATGATCATGTATTCACAGATGTAGGTGACATGGGGTTTTTGATCTGATTTTTGTTTCCTCTAGTTTTTGGGCTTTTTTTAAATGTCAATTTAATCCTGTAATAATCTTTTGAATTTTCTACCTGGCATCTCATTAATAATTAAAGCCGTGTTACTCTTTCACTGTAATAATACTGCTGTTTTTCATTTGTCAGCATGATTCATTAAGTTGAGCCAAATTAATTCTTGATGTAACTTGACCTTAGATGTGTTTTGGCCCCATGTGTTTTCTCTTGCTGTAATTATTCTTTAAATCCATGGAACAGAAAAAGAAAAGTGTATTGAACTGTCACCTTTAATCAAATTCTCAGCTTTAAATTAGCCATGATTAGGTCCACAGGTCGTATCTTTCAACTGAGGAAATAGTTTAATGTCCTAATGTGTACAGTGTTCTTAGATAGCAAAGGTTGAATTTCTTTTTTAGTGTTTTCTGTCCCAAGGCTCATAGCACAACTGTTTGAAATCATATGGAATAAAAAGATCTAAAATCCGGGGTTAACCAAAAATGTTGTTAGGTAAATATTTTTTTGCCTAATTACCAAATTTGGATGTTTAGCTTGATCCAGATCCCATCTGAATCCTATGGGGTTCATTCCATTGACAACACAGACCTTTTCCATTTACACACTAACAAAGACACAGTTTTTAATGTTTTCCAGTCAATGATTTACCTTGTGTCACATACTTAAAATTTAAAAGATGAAAAATGCACCAGAATGCATTAGTTTTATATTAAGAAATATGTTTTTGTATTTATGAAAATATAATCTGGTTTGGTGTTAACATTCTTTCTCTCATATATATATATATATATATGTACTTGTGTGCATTTATATAAATATGGGAAAACTTATATAAAACTAATATTTTAGGAACTCAGCAATTATATTACTTAACCGAGTTATTTTGTCCTTTTTCATCTGGTCAGTATAGAAAATTCTTGTGCATTTTATTAATACATTATATTGCATGTAAAGACAAGCACCTATATGATGGTATTAGTAGAACCACAAAAATATTAAGGACCTTAGTAAGGTTAATTTAGCTATGTTTTACAGCAAACATGTAATACTTGGATAGCAAAGTACAGGGATGGTTTAAGATGCTGTAAAATAGAGTGGGAAATGCTGCAGTGCGATGAAGGAGTTCAGCATGGATACGAAGCCTGACTGTGTCTGGGAGCAGGAGATGCTGGCACTGGGCTCATCCCAGCTCTGGTGCAGGCAGTGCAGCATCCTGTGGCTCAGCATGGGTCAGTGCATTGAAAGCACTGCTGCCTTCTCATGTGGTCAAGTGTTAGTAGACAACTTTCAAGTGAGGCAATGTTGAAAACACTTCTGAAATTAATACCTTAGAGTGGGAACACTCCTGGACTACAACAGAAAAATCCCATGCTGGCATAGATGTCATCTTATTCTAGGAAAATGAGACAAAGTTGTCTGTTAATTTTCATTTTGTGTCTTTTTATTGATATATGCTGTGGTAATTGTATTTGCTGGGTGAAGTTGCCACAAAAGAGAACTTAAAAAAGAAATACAAGCCCAAGGAGACCTCATTACAGTGCAACAGCAAAACTAAATAATGCAAGGGACATGACCTTGATAAAAAGAACTTTAATACAAAACATGTTGTAATAATATTAAGTTTGAAGGTTTGAGCACATTAAAGCCATAGTTATTACACCAAGAAGGCCCTTGTACCTTTGCCTCAGTTCCCTTTCACTGGGACATTACTCTTCTTCAGCAAATGGTTTGATATAATTCCATCAACTGAAGAAAAATTGGTATTTTTATTGACTTTGAAGATATTATAAAGAGGTGCCTGTCAGATACTCTAATGTCTCCTTATACATGTTACATATAACAAAGATTAAATTAGGTAGCTGCTTCCGCCCATCAAACAAAATAACTGAACCTTTTCCCAAATGAGGTCTCTTAATTCCTGATAGACATTGTCCAGACCAGTAAATGGTGCGTACATGAAGAGATGGCTCTCTTAGCACTTGCAGTGCTGTGATTTCTGGGTGAATGCATCCTAGCACCAGCCTTCTAAAAGAAGATGTGTGTGTGTGTGTGTATGTGTAAAAATGAAGACAGAAAAAGAGCTAAAGGAAGGTATAACATTCAGAACTTAATTTTTTTCTATATTATTTTAACTTGTAGTAGTGGAGAAGTACTTCAAATGGGTTTTCTCATTGTCATGGTAAATATGTTTGGAAGGGAATGAATGAATAAATGATTTTTTTTCAGAAATTATTGGCTTTTGTGTGAGTTATGGTGGCTCTTTTGATAATCCTTTTCAGTACTGTTGGGAGGGACAGCTGAGAGTCATGGAGGCAAGAATGTGTCAGCCTTTCAAATGTACTAGTAATAAGTAAATTGCAGATATACAAACATTGTTATCTTCTTGTAGGGTGCTTTGACTCAGTGTTACTTTCTCTTAAAAGGTGATTAAAGAAAGTGGACCTCCTCACATGAAGAGCTTTGTTACACGAGTTACAGTAGGAGAATTCACTGCAGAAGGAGAAGGCAACAGTAAGAAACTCTCAAAGAAACGTGCTGCAATGGCTGTCCTACAAGAACTTAAGAAACTTCCCCCTCTTCCTGTGATTGAAAAGCCAAAACTTTACTTTAAAAAGCGTCCAAAAACAATATTGAAGGTATGTGTCCACCTTTGACACAATTAAGAATGTTTGCTGAGAGAGTAACAGTCAGATTTAAAATCAACAAAGGCTTATTTGTCATTTTCTGTCAATAATGTTAGAGTTTAGTTGTTTCTGTCAATATTGTTATTTGTTTGCCTGTGCTAATACGCTGGGCTTTTTTAAATCCTGTGAAGGCTGTGGGATTCTTCAAACAGAATGGCTTGTAAATAGCTCACATCACTGAAGTCTTCAAAACTTTGGTTCAAGTCTAGTGGAGGATCAAGCCCTCCAAGGAGCTCTGTACAGCCATGTGAACTTTTGGCATCATCTCCTCAGAGAGGCCCTTTTAGTGTATCTGGTGCTTCTCTCCCTGGTCTATCTCCACTCACCAGTTTGAAGGGGGAGAGAGATACCTGAAATAGTAAAATATATGGGTACTACTTTAGTGCTTTAGCACTGAAAGAATGACCGTTAGAAATCTGTATACTGAGGATACCAGAAAAGCCCTTTAAAATAAGCAAATTCTTTGGAGAGTGCAAAACTGAATTTGGAAAATGTGCAAAGGACTTATTTATCACCTTCATCTTTTCATTTGCCTTCAATACAGAGTAAGTGATTTTGCAGGAAAACCTAGATTAATTAGATACCTGTCTCCTGCTAAAATTCTGGGGATCTAATTCTCAGAAACTTCTAGGAAAAAATGGGCAGGAAAATTATTTAATGGAAAACCATCAGCATTAATGCAGCTTTAAAGCTGAAAGATTGAAAAGGCTTTTGGCTTTGGCTTTCACATCTTGGAAAGTTTTTCTCAAGAAAGACGCTAAGGGTATAATAATGAAAAAAATCTCCTATATTACCATATACCATTTGCCATTATGAACTTAAATTTAATTATCCACAGTTGGCCTTGTTAGAAAGAGACATTATTTGTCAAAATAAGCTGGATATGTAGATGGTTTTCACTTTTTGAATATCCAAACTTCTGAAATGTTTTCAGTGTGCCTATTTCTTTCAATTTAACATGCGTTTTGAGCATCAAAAAAAGTGGCAACAATAAATTCTTTTTATTTGTATATATATTTATGAGGCTGTATCATATGGTCTGCTCTTTATTTAGCCTGCTCTGCATTTTGTCTCTGCCTGGCTTCTTGCCCACACAGCTGCCCTTGTGTATGACATTGTCATAGCTCTTTCACCTACATCTTCTCAAACTGCTGCAGCAGTTACACTATGTAGGATTTGCTGCACAGCTTTCTAAATATAATATCCCTCTCTGGTCTTTGCCTTCAGTTACTGATCATTTCTTCAGGTTCCTGAACACTTGTTTGTTATTTGAGAAGCTCAAGCAAGCATGAGTGCTCATCTTCTCTGAGCCTGCAAATGGTTTCATAAAAGGGAAATAGCTTAATAACAGAAAAACAATTCTACATTCAAATGCCATGTATATTTGCAAGTGCATTCTTTGTGTTATGGTATATAAATCAGTTAAGTATGCCTTCAGATAAATTTTTGGGAGTCTTAATTTCTTCTTAAAATCCACAAATAGTTTCATAGCTATGTGCTTTTAACGAGCTTTTGCTGTGTGAACAATAATTCATTAAAAGAATTTCAGAGCTAAAGTTTTCAAGGACTGTAGTTCTTCCTTTGTCTGTGTAATCTTGGACTGGCCACTTTGTCAGTTCCTTTCTTTCTGTGCCATGAGATAATTCCCCCACCAACCATAGTTTTTTGAGACGTTACTCTGAGGATTATTGTCAGTTAAGCATTTGAAATACTTTCGGGGTGGTTCACAATATGCAACAATTCTAGCTATTCATTTCATAAAAGTATGTTGAGGGTAAATTCATACGACACACATACGACACATAAAACCCCTGCACCTTTAGTTGCATTTAGTAGGATGGAAAGCCTGAAGTGCTGAGAAGGAAAGCAGGGAAGCTGAGAGAGGAAGCTTCCTTATGTATGGCAAATTGGTTTTGTCCTTGTGTAAATCCCACCTCTTCTTAGTGCATTGCATGTTCCAGCATCGTTGCAACCTATTTTAAAGGACTGGGGAAAGGGTCCTAGAAACAGGCAATAAGATATAATTGACTGATGAGCTTGCTACTTTTCAACCGTCCTTGTGAGAACCTCCATAGGTAGGAGAGGGTATTCATATCTTGCCGATACTTGCAACAATGGCAAACAGTTTCTTTCCACAGCTTTGAGCCTGAGGATTCTTATTTTTTGTCTCATGATCAAAAAATGGAAAGTAAGTTACTTCTTATTCTCTCAAAGGGAGTATTACAAAAGAGATAATCCTAGTACATGTTTCAGTGAATCAGTGTAGTCGTTATAGGGATATATACTGAAATAATGTTTTTTTCCTTTAAATCTGGTTTAGACTGGACCAGAATATGGTCAAGGAATGAATCCCATCAGTCGTTTGGCTCAGATCCAACAGGCCAAAAAGGAGAAGGAGCCAGAGTATGTTCTTCTTTCAGAGAGAGGAATGCCTCGTCGTCGAGAATTTGTTATGCAGGTATCATTTGCTGTCACGTTAGAGATAATGGCCTTGCTGTGTTTTGTTCAAACTCAAGCAAAATGGTGGCATAATATGAAGTGGATCTCCCTCTGTTTAGCATTTTGCCTTGCTGTCAGATTTAGAGAAGTAGTATGAAATGCAGTATCAGAAAGCCTGTCTAAACTTTCTTCTTTCTCTTGGTGAAACAAATGGCAATTTATTATGTGCCTTCTAGATGCTTTTCATGTAGTGGTTTTACATTTTTATAATACTCTTTATTTCACCTGAGTGTTACTGTCTTTGTCCCTGGTAATTCATGATTTATTTACTTTTATGGGTCTTTTTGGGAAAAAAAACAAATGGGCTGGTGTTGATTAGAGGATTGCAACAATAACTAGTATTCTGAAATATGGGTATTAATATCTCCATAATACCAGACTTTTTGACTTTAAAAAATAGTTGGTGTAAATCTTTTCAGACTTTGTCTCTGAAATACAACCAAAAAAGCCAACCACATGTTTTAGACTGTCCTCTGACTGGACCTAATACTGAAACAGTAGATCATTAATGTTCCTTTCATATTTAAATTAAGAACATATACAAAGATTTGCTATAACCATGATATTTTGTTAGATAGCACAACAGCAGGTTGCGAAAGATTAGGAACAGGAAAGGATTCTGTACTCTTGTGTTTTCACTCAAGGGTAATTTTGTGCCGGAACAACTCAGAACAGAATACCTCAGCATGTTTTGACCTGTTGTCTACAAACCACACCAAAATGTCACTTCTGATCACAAGCAAAATTTATGATGTTCCAGCACCTCCTTCTCCAGAAAATTAGTTATGTTTTCACTTAAATCTTGAAGTTTCTCCTTCATGTCTCTGAAGATAAGCTAGTAATCTTAATTTTCTTGGATCTCAGTGGTCTTTCTTAATGATTTATTATTTTTCTCTCTGAAAGAAAATATTGGGTTGCTTTTGTGGTAGAATCTTTTTTTGAATGTAAACTTGGATTTCTAACATTTTATGAGACTTGAAAGTATTTGAGAAAGAGTGATCCTATCATGGAAAATCTCATTTTTCATGCTTAGACCCCCATGGGACAGTCCACAGTTGGTAGTTGTTGTGTGAGGCCTCAGAAGGAGAACAATGTAACATAGCCCAATATTAGAAAGATGTCCTGGGAATTTAGTTTTCTTTTGGAAGAGTGTCAATAATGGCAAAGTCTTTGGTTTGAATAAAAAAGGAATCTTAAAAGCAGTGAATATGTAGAAGATTCCTGTGTCTAAGAAGGCTTGTGAAAGAAAGAGTCAAAGAAACTCCATAGAGCAGTTGCTTTTTTACAAATATTTTTAAACTCCATTTTCACCCCTTTGTAATATTTTCACACTAAAATTATACTGCTGTTTCTCCCACCTTTAGGAAGTCTCAGTGAATTCATTATGACATGCAAAAAACCTTATCAGAATAAAAAAACTCTTGTATAAACTATTTAAACCATGTTTTCATTTAATTTAATTGAATGTGGAAGTAAAATATCCAGAGATAATACGTTCATTTTTATCTGTCACACAAAGAGCAAGTTTAAATTTGATGAAATGGATCCAATTACATGTCCTGGCTACTAGATAAACAGAAGAAAACCTCTGATGACATTAGTTGGTGTTCTGTTCCCAAAGTTAATTTCAAAAAGCTCTTTCTCTTTGTAGTCAGGCCTTTAATCCTTGATAGAGGTTATAATAATAGCTAAACCAGTTTTACAGGTCTGAGAAATAGCAACACGTTGATTTATTGTGAGCTATGTTATAAATTATCTTTTTTGTCTTGTCCCATTAAAGCCCCTCGATTTTATTGCATTTAAACTTGTAGCAGATTGGCTATTTTCTAATTGGTATTGTGAACTGCATGGAAGATAAGGTTTATATTTTAAGTTTATTAATATTTCTGGCTTAGGTAGACAAATCTTCTTGCTTAATGATGTATATATATATGTACTTTGAAGGGATATTCATGATTATTATTTATTTTCATCCTCTTAATATCAAGAATTAAGAAGTATTTGAGTAAAGAAGAATTTAAACTTTTAGGAAAATATTTATATGATAAGTTGAGGAAAGTGAAGAATTATTGAATTATATAAACTTCTAAATATCATTTATTCTTTATTTAGCATTTGTATGCCGGTTTTTACAATTTTTTTAAAGCTCCTTCCAAACCATTTCAGGTCTTTGACCTGTGGAGTTTTTTTAATTCAGATCACCTAGACTATTTTATTATTTTAATTTTGATTTCCTTTTTTTGACACAGTTTTGAAATTGTGCAGTATTTTAAGAGAAAATTTGGCAATTAGAAGGGTTTAATGGACTGAGCAAAATGCACTTATCAAAGAGCTATGAATATTGCCTAAGTGAATAGCAGTGAGAGTGCTCATGTCACAAACCAGACACATACTACTGCTTCAAGAGTTTCAAGAATGGTACCAAAGCCAAGGATTAACTTGGAGCTGCACATTTTGAGGATATCCATTGCCTACAGTTTGTCCTTATTTTGGGGGTTTAATTTCTCCTGGTGTTATGAAAGGCATCATGTTTGTCAGAAACCCTTTGTGCTGTACAGACCCCAGGTCCACTGAGGAGCCTTCTTTCCAAGGACTGTTTGGATCAAAGCTTGTCAGCTATAAGCAGTTCAGCCCCTGTGTTCCTTGCAGTTCGACAAAGTGGGAGAAATGCAAATACGATTTTCATCCTTCTTTAGAAACCACTCTCGTTAAATCTCCAGGTCACTGTTTGTCTCTCCATTGTTCTGGGTACTGTCGATGATGCTGGGGAGCTGCTGCAGGCAACACTCCTTCCTACAAGAAAGTGGAAGTACAGACCCTGGGGCAGTTCCAGTGTTAACAAAGAGTGAGGGAGAAGCTCATGAGAGAGAATGGGGTTGACACAGAGGCTGGTGGAAAAGAGAGGCAACTGTGTGTGTGCACTGAGATGCAGAAAAATGTAGCTCTTGGGTATGAGTTTGGTGATCTGAAAAATCTAAACAAGCTTTTCTATGTGAATACTGTAGTCGCTCCCCTTTTGCACTAGTTTAGCTTTTTCAAGATCTCATCTTCATCAAAAGAGCTGACAGCTGTTACTAGATCAGCAAGAGTATTATATGGTGATATTAAGGAGTCTTGCATTTATTGTGATTATGATCAATATTTTCTTTTTAAGGTAAAAGTAGGCAATGACATTACTACTGGAACAGGCCCAAACAAGAAAATAGCTAAAAGAAATGCAGCAGAAGCAATGTTGCTACAGTTGGGATACAAAGCCTCTACTCCTCTTCAAGACCAGACAGAAAAGGTGAGAACCAGTTGTTATGATGTCCACATTTTAGCCTTGTCTAGATTCTTAAACTGTATCAGCTAATTACTTCGTAAGAATGGAAGCTTAAGCTTGGGCACACCCTGTTTTAGGGATTTGCTTGACACAGATTAGCCTTTGTTTAGCTACAGCTACACATAATAGTAAGTGCAGCCTCTGCTCCTGTAAGAGTAATTAGGAACAGAAATGCAGTGGCACAGAATAGTGTGTGTGCAAAAGTGTACATGTGATTCATGTAGCTATTTCTACTTACAAATCAGGATGAACGTGTGTGGCTAGCACAGGTTCTTCCCGTGGGAACATTTTGCTACATTTCATAAACAAAGATAAAGTTTGGATGTTTTGCAAACAACGTCTCTGGATTAGGTCAGTTCGGGCTTGGCCAATTGGGCCTAGGGGGAGGTCTCGGGCTGACCAATCTGGGTGACCTCTGAAGACTCTATAGATGTGGAAATCAAAATAATAAAGACACCTTCTCTCTTTCCTTGTCTGAGAACCTGGGTCATTTCTCAGCTAGCGGCTCAACAGCGACAAACGTGTCTCTTGGTTTTATTGTATTTTGGGCATCCATGAGAGTGCAAAGGAGCAGAAAGAACAGAAAACTTTAGTAATTTTCATATATGAAGTAGTGGTTAATGTTTTTCTTCCCATTGCATGTCCACTAAAAGCATTGCAGAAAAATAATGGCCTTTTCACGTTTGATCACTGATAAAGAAAATGTGTGTCACTTTTTTTAATGAAGAAGGAATTACATTTTAAATTCAAATGTGTTGCAAGCATGTATTTCCATGTTAGCTATCTGTAGCTTAGCACTCCTCTCCTGTCTTGACTTTATTGATGATGGGTTTTGTGACCAAAATTGGGTGTTAAAACTTTGCCTTTTGTATCCTGAAAGGGTATTTGTTAAGGTAGTTGACTAATCTGTGGACCCTAAACAGCTTCTGTCATATTCAGGTTCACTGCATGTTTATATTTTGATAATTACTTATATATTATCTGTGGCTGCACCAGGTAGCTCAACAGAATGTTCTGCTGGGCTTTTCTAGGGACCACATGATAAATCTGAATGTAGTACACATACATACATACATACATACATGCATATGTGTTGTGTGTATGTATATGTAAATATGAAGATACTCTATTCTATATGTTTTGTATTCCTAACCAGGAAAAAATAAATACTGTTCTGGTTACTGGGCTCCACCTCCTTCTGTTTTGCTCTCCTTTGAGAGTAGCAGCAATATGTGTGCTGTTCACACTCACCTTCACTATATTCTTCACTATATGTCTTAGTCATAGACAAGTGTGAAATACTCTAAACAGAGTACTTGGAAGCTGGATGATGTTCCTGGTGAGAACACACTGTCCAGACACAACCATTTAAAAAAAGGCTTCTGACTGAGTCAAATGATAATTCATTTTCACCAGAATGCTGAGACTTTTCTGCTGTAGAATATACTTTCTGTGGTGTAAAACTATCAACTTTTTCTTCACTGCCAATTTGGCCACAGGGCTTTAATGAAAAACAAGCAAAACCAGAAAAATCAACATTTTTATTCTAATATTAAAACATAGGTTTTCATTCTTGAGTTTTATATTGGCTGAACTAATTTTACTCAGTGTTTTTCAGAGATGAAGCCTGAAAAAATTCAGCCCACAACATAGTTGCTTTGGAGAGCTCTACATAGTGGAAACTTGCGGTTAAATTGAAATCCTTACCAAGAAATTGAGTGGCTAAAATGGGATGCTGCTACTTTGTTTCCCTACATTTATTAAACAGTTGCTTACAAGTGCATTGTGTTTAGAAAATCAGGCTTAATTACATACCTTAAGATGTAGACATTTTAGGATTGGTAGACTAGTATACAATGGCCTAATATTATTCTGAACACAATGAACAAACATGTTACTCTGTCCAAAAAATGTGAACTGCTCAACTTTGATGTAGTGGCAGTATCATAACAAAATCATAACAAATGTTTATAGCTTTTTTGAGGGTTTAAGGACATGAAATATCTAGAGCATCTGGTTTTATCTTCTGTATAGAACAGACTGAACATATTTGGAGATGCTCAGCTTAGGTTGTGTAGCTGAAGGAATTTTAATTCCCAAACTAAACTGTGGTGGAGAAGAGGGAAAATAGTCCTTAGACCTCTATCAATTTGAGCATTGCAAAATTCCTTGCAAATAAATTGCACAATAAATACTATTGGAAGATACTTGTTTCACTGTTTGAATCCCAAATGGGGTGTAGTGTAGATAAGCTGATGTAGCAGGTTGGCATCTAAATAGATAAATTTCACTTGTATGTTTTTTGATGATTTTAAAAAAGACAACTTTTTTTCCCTGGTCCTTCCTTTTCCGCAAGTCCTTTCATACCATTCCTTCTCCCTTAAAAACTAAGCAAAACTGGATACATTGTTTTTTTTCTTAACCCTGGTACATAAAATGCGACTGTATTTATTGTTTTAATGGAGACCTAAGAGTGTTACAAGAGCTAAGTGTGGTGCTGATGGCAGCACACATAATCCAGATAATGTAAAAAATAAAGGCTCTGCTCTTTTCTGAGTTAAACTGATTCCTGAAAGAAATCAGTAATGGTTGTGCAGAGCCCTGAAGTGAGCAATCTGGAAGTATGCTGAGAGACATTTTGCAGTTGTCAGAATTATAGCTCTATGGATGAGAATGGAGAGTTATAATAATATTTGCATGTTTTCATTTTTTTGTTTCTTCTTACCGCTTGTATTCTCTTAGAGAGAAGAAAACCAGGGTAGATTGCATTCATGTGAGGCAGCAGTACTAAGGATCACTCACATATAGATGAATTGTTGTTAAATTCCCCATCATGATCAAGTTAATAAGCAATAAAAAAGAGAAGAATGAGGAAAGTTGGAAATCTTCTTCTCTTATTGTAACAGTGTGCTTGTGCTGATATCCTATTACAGATGGACAGGATGCATTCCTGACAAAACCATGCTGTTGTCACAGCAGTAACTACAAACATATTTATAGATTTCATATTGCTTATTCATTTAAAAAACTGTTGTCTTCCATATTTTCCAATATATATATTATCTGCTTCATAGTATGAATAAAACAAGTTATGTGAAAATAAAGTGCATGGATGAAGGTGACTAGTTTGAAAGCCAACTGTAATGACTGTCCTCCCTTTCCATCATGTATCTCCCATTTTCACTGCACATTGCCAAGGCTGTAAGCTCTTTGGGATGTACATGATGATAAAAAGCAGGGAAACAATCATTGAAATACCTGCATTTAATATGTGCTCTTCCCTCCTCTTTTTGAAGTAAAATATATCATCTAGTAGTCTGTATTATGAATGGTAGTAATCTAAACAGCCATAATGCAACCTCTGAGAGGCAGAGGCAGATTTCAGCTGGTTGATCCTCCTTCACATCTTTCACTTTTCAACCCCATCTTCCAGAGTAAATGATTACAGCTTTGTCCTGGTATATAGCCTGCTTTGCTGTGAGGTTTTCTTCTTGCATACAAAATCCCAGTGAAATCTGGAAAGAATCATTTTTTTCACATTCATAGAGCTGGTTGTCAATAGCTTAAGTAATGAGGAAGCTCAATGACTTGTTTGTCCAGTTTTATACATAAACCTAGATAATTGCTTTCTTATTTACTGTGTAAACCTCAGTAGAGGCTTCATTTGAACCTCTGTGTTAATTGTTCCCCTTTTCCATGTCAGAGTAATACCCAGTATTAAACATAATAAAATGAATTTGAAGACAATTAGCTTCCTCAAAAATACACTAAAATAATGGAAAATTGCAATCATTTTTTGCTTCCACTTCAGTAACTAAATTGATTCCTAACAAGTAAATATTTTTAAATTACACCCAAAGTACTTTATGGTGTTTACACATTTCTTCATAGGCGGTTATTAGGATCTTCTTGTTTTAGACTGTAGTTTCTCTGTTGGCTGTTTATGGTTTCAGTTGAGGGCTGCTTAAAACATTTAATTTTATTTAAGTCTGATTTGGTAACATATTGAGTTGAACCTAATCCTTCGGGAAACATTTATATTTCAGTGTTAGGCAATAGTTGTTAATGTTTATTCATGAAGGGTACATTACTCAAATAACCTATCTTAGGCAAAAATTAAGATGAGTTAGTAAAATTTTGTGAACAGATGTGGCAATCTCAAGTCAACCTTTTTAGAATCTTTCAACTAAATTTATAAACAGGAATGTTCTCTTTAGGGAGCAGTTTGCTCTTTACTTACTTGTCTTCTTCTACCTGTTTCAGCTTGGAGAAAACAAAAGTTGGAATGGTCAGAATGTTGGGTTTCCTGAGCCAACAAGTAACAGTAAGTATTGCTGTCTAAATTTATATTGATACTATTGATACTTCTCTTTGTCTCTGTATGATTTGGATTATCCAAGACAATTGAAATACTTTTTGTAAATATTTTAGGGTTTTTGTTGCAATTAGATGAATTAACCCCTGAGTGTCCTGTGTGTGAGTGTAGGTATGAATGAGTGCAGGAACAAGGAGAATTTTATTTACTCATTGAGTCATTGAATCCTTCAGTTTGTAAGGGATTTTAGGTGGTCACCTAAACTGCTTGCTCAAAGCACAGTCAGTACTGTGCACAGTTGAGGTAAGGTTGCTTATGGCTTTTTAACAATTCTCCAGGGGTGAAGATTCCATAGCTTCTCTGGTCAGCCTGTTCCAATGCTTAACTACCTTCACATTGATTTTTTTCCCTTTTATTCTTGTCAGAACATCTCCTGTTTGTTTATGACTATCATGTGTTCTTCTGCAGTAGACCTCAGTAACGTGCCTGGCTCCATCTTTTCTGACAACCTCTTCTTAGGTATTGGAAGGCTGTTATTGGGTCCCAACAGATTTCCATCATCAAGTAATTTATCTATCTAGGCTCTAAAACCATTTATAGACAAGGATGCTGTGGGAGACATGATGTCAAAAGCCTTGCTAAAGCCAAGGTAAATGACATCCACTGCTCCCCATTCATGAAACCACTCATTTTATCATAAAAGACAATCACATTGTGTGCCCACAAGGGGCTTCAAGAGGACTTCATGATTTACCCAGAGACCAGAGTGAGGCTGACCAGCCTGCCTTTTTTATTATAATGCCTTTCTCCAAGCATTGGACATCTCTACTGATCTCCGGACTTTTTGAAGAGAGAGTGGCCTCACAGTGCTGTAAGCTGGTTGACTCAGCACGCTAAGATATTTGGTCAGCACACTCAGCACATTTGGTGTAATGGATGCACAGCAAATTCCACATGAATATGAGGAAGACTTTTACTCTGCGGGTGACTGAGCACTGGAACAGGTTTCCCAGAGAGCTTGTGGAGTCTCCTGCACTGGAGATATTCAGGAACCATCTGGATACAATCCTGTGCCATGTGCTCTGGGTGATCCTGCTTGAGCAGGGGAGTTGGACCAGATCAGTCATTGTGGTCTCTCCCAACCTGACCCAATCTGCAATTCTGAGATTTTGTGATTTATATGGGCTAACTTCTAGCTTTTCTCAAGACATCTCTGACTCTGATGAGGTTCTGCTGCTGGTAATTCCTCTCTTTATTGGGCTTTGTCTATAAGATACAAATGCCCAAGAAACCTTCTTGGTGAAGACTAAATTCAGTTTCACTGCAACAGGTAAAGAATAGGACAGAACTTGGTGAGTTTATAACTAGATTTTTGCTGTTTAAAGTGATAGAGATAATATAAATAGTACTTTGTTCAGATTTTCATGGGCCCTGGATTTTTGTCTAGAATCGTGTATAGTTTTGAACTTCTTAGGAGTCCCAAACATTATCTCATTCAACTAAGGATTGTACTAGACATGCACATGCATATGAGCTACCTTCAATTTTTTGCCCATATAAATCTGAAAGACATGGTCCTAAAAGAAGTTTTTAAGGAGTTTCAGTGGTGTTCCAATATATATGTGGTCTTCCCAGCCATCAGAGAGTGACCCAGAGACCTGAGGAATAGTTTGTGCCTCAACTTACACAACAGTTTGCTGATGTTTAAAGTAATCTTGGATTCAGCACATGCCATTGTGTTTCCCTGAAAGGGAGGATTATACAGGATCTAAGACTTCTATTAATTGCTTCCTTACAGCCCTGTCATCAACCCCCATCAATACTTTTAGATGATTTGTGTTTGTATTGTCAAAATCTCTAAGGACAAGGCCTGTGAAGTATCTTCAAATGTTAACATACTAGAGTTCGAGACAGCAGAATAAGACCTCTAGCTTTTTCCTGTCCTTGCATTGTCTTGCAGCAAAGATACTTATAGATGAAACCACAATCTTCTGTTACACCAACATGAAAAAACAATCTCTTTTTCAGGCTGCTCAAGATAACTTTGACCTGTAAATCTGAATCTAGAAGGAGAACACAAAGGCAGACTCCTTCAACAAGAGACAAGATCAACAGAAACTATATTTTAAACCTGTGCTGACCAAATAACTTATTTTTCACAGATTGACCTGCTCACAGGCCTTTTTACAGCCACCAGAGCCACAATACAGGTTTTCATTCTGGGGCACTTTTGTAATGCATGACGCCTTCATTTCCATTCTTCTGATCTACAAGTAAATTGGAAGTCGAAGGACATAGAGCTAGCATACCAATGGACACAGAGCATTTGTTCAGAAACCACTGTTCTTTAATCTCTAAACCCCTTTTTTTGAGGGTTTCAATCTAGAGGCAACGTTAATAATAATCAGGTGATTGAAGTGTATCACAGAATGTTAAAGGATGGGAATGAACCTTAAAGATTATCTAGTCCTAACACCCCCTGCCATGTGCAGGGACACTTTCCACTAGACCAGATTGCACAAGTCCTTATCCAGCTTGACTCTGAACACTGCCAGGGTGTTTTGAATAACAGAAATAACTTTTGTGCATGATCTCTCATGCACCTGTGAAGTGCAGGTTTTTTTAAAGGCAGTCCAAACAAGTTCCGCACTTTGAGATCAAAAATATGTCATTCTTTCAAGTATGAATATACTAGTTTTTTTTAAGAACACTTGTTGGTATATGAATTTACTCTTGAAGTTTTTTAAGTTATTTTTTTGTGTTAGGAAGTTTTAAAAGAGGGCAAATGGAGCAGCTTTCTCCCTTATGTATCTTTCTTAGAAGAGAAATGTACAGGTTGGATTTCTTGTTACCATAAACCTAACTTTCAGTGGTCTTGAAGCTCTGAAGCTCTGAGATTGCTACATCTACCATTTGGCAGCTTTTATTCATATTTCCAGTAATTTTATTCCAGGAAAACAATTGTGTCCTGCTAGGGCAGGGTATTGTGTATCAGTTTCCTTTTGCAGACAGATACTCTTTCTTTGTGTGCATAATGCACTGTGTTTCCATCTGAGTCAAAACTGGAATAGTAAAGGGAATTTGTATACTTCAGTACAGCAAAAACCAAAAAATCATAACAGATATATATTTTAGTACAGTTGAAGAACAGATTTCAGTGTACTCTTACTGTATAGTTTGTTTTGCTGAGAAATACCCTACAGTCTGTATCCTAATTACTAGCTCAATATATATTTAGTATTCTCTATTAAATATTCTTGAAAATTAACTTCTCCTGCTGCCCTCTATCATATTACTCTTGCATTACCCATGTGGCAAACCTCACTTCTGTTCCTCCTACTCACTGGCAAAGCTTCTTCCCACAGGTTTGCTTCTGTACCTTTCCTTGTCATTTCACAGTTTCAAAGAAAGATGAAATACAAAGCTACTTCTTTCTTGGTTTGGGATATCTTTGACATTCATCACGTATGAAAGGGCAAGAACATTGACTGAGTTTTTTTCCCTTATGCTTCTGGAAGAGACTTTGAGAGACTGTGAGCAGACCAGAAACATTTTTGCAACCCATACAGAAGATGTTTACTGTAAACAGAATCTCATTTATCTCTCTTGATTTGACTTAAGCAGTTATCAACAGAAACAAAACATGAAACAAATAAACAATCCTATTACAAAGTGCATTTTCATGGGAACATATTTTTATTTTGTATTTCTGGATGGGGTAATCACAAACATCATACAGGATGTGTTCTAGGAGAAGCTGTAGATGAGCTATGAAGAATAATATGAAAATAAAAGTAAAATATAACAGTGCTTTTATTATAATTCTAACAAGGAAAAAAATTACCGTAACTGTTTTTACATGTCTCCTAAGCTCAATTTTCCATCATATAGTTTTCATTCTCCTTTACCTGTTTCCAACAATTTTGGGAGTCACAAAAGTACTGAAAAACTGTTAATTTAAAAAAAATACATTCAGAGCAATCCTACCTCTCTGCAAAGGACAGACTCTTTGTTTTTCTTTCCCAACATTTTATTACTAGGGATTCGTGCATGACTTTTACAGTCTTTGTTCTTCAGAGTACATCTGCTCCTGCTGTTTGTTCACCACCTGAAATCATAACCATTTGTTTGCGACATCACAATTAGTTACTGTGAAGATGATTAGATTGTCACCAACAGATGATTATGATTTCAGATGGTAAATGAGCAGCAGGAACAGATGATCTCCTAAGGAACAAAGATACTTGATCTCATACAATTGTTCTCAGGGACCAAAAGGAAAAAAAAAAAAAAGGACAGAAAAAAGCAAATAGTCATTCTGAAGAGTGTCTTAAGTTTGGGATGAGAAAAAAATTGATACTTTTCTGTAAATAACATTTATTTTAGTATTTTTAAAAGTCTACTTCAATATTAGTTTAAGAAATACAAAAAATACAAAAAGATGTGATACTATTGTAAGCCTTAAATATGTGGCTACATTCATACTTGATGTTTCTTCACCAGCTTTTTGGAGAAAATAAATGCAACATAAATTATGTATTTATGAAGTTTACATACTAATACATCTTCACTTTGATGGAAACATAAGTTATATCAACTCTGTAGTTCTGGTCCTCACTAGTTTTAGAAAGACTTTTTTAAAAATAGTCCTCTATAGGTTTGTTTTTCAACTGGGGATTTTGGTGAAGACTTCCAGTAGAAAAGTTAATACCCCTGTGTTTCCATGAGCAGGAACAGAATCTACAGTTTGTGAATAAAGTTTTTGTTTTGTAATTTGGGCATTTTTAATTGGAATTTTTGTGTGTTATATTTTACTGAAATATTTAATTCTTTTGGGTATATTTCAAAGGTGATTTACAGTGGATTGTATGCATGTTTACTTGCTAAGTACTGCTGTTGCATTGGACTTGGCTTCTGAATTGCTTCCAAATTTACTCAACTCTGTCAATTATAATGCAATCTTGCTAGGAGTTACATTGATACATCACTAAATGTTTGCTGAATTATTTGCCATTCTGACTAGAAACTGCAGTAAGAGGGATTGACAACATTCATTTGAAGGCCACAGAACAGTAGTTTTCCATCTGTTCATTTTGATATTTTTGTTCTGTTTTGTGGGAAATTTTTTAGCTAACAAACTGTCAGGTGAACATTATACCATCACTGGAGCAGTGCCATCAGCTGAGCCACTTGTCCTCACTTTATATGTCTCACAGCCTTGTCTAGAGTCTCTTATTGCAGTTGGTTATGTTTAAATAATACCTTACCTCTGTAACTGCTGAGTTGATTTGCTAATTTTCTAATTAAATTTTCTCTCTAACTGAAGACACAGGAAAATTAAATTTAGAAGCAGAGGAAATTTGTTCAATTTTGTTTCTTTCCTGATCTACTGAAGCTATAGGAAATCCATGCTGTATTTGGCATTATTAATAACTGATGTGTTATTTTTCAGTTTCATCTAGCAATAAAAATAATTTTATCCAGCATAATACCAATTAAATGCAGCTTGCATATATTTTTTTTTAATTGTTGAAAAAACTTCTAAAACACCTAATGGTAAAAACCACCATATATTGACAAAACAGGGAAGGGAATGTTATCTTTTCCTTGCTGTTTTGGGAACTAGCCAAATTAGCATTTGTGTGTGAGTGGGATTTGGGCACAACTCTGGAGTGTAAGATGACAACTACAAGTGGTTCTTCTCCTTTTCCCACATTTCCCCTTTTCAGATGCTCAGTTATGTGCTTAAAGTTCTGCAAGTTTTGCATCTTCAGAGGTGGTGATTGCTGAGTTTAGAGTACAATGTGTACTTATAAAGAGCCTAGTGTTCAAGCATGTGCCCAAAGGATTGGAGACCTATCTTCCTTCTTCAGCAGGAGAGTATTCATGGAGTACAGAGTACTCTGGGTAATGGCAGCTGCCTTTTGGAGATGTGTAGCTCCCAATAATATGATTTGCAGCCAAAAAAGGAAAAATCCAATGCTATTAAAATACAGGAAATTCACAGGGAAGGAGTGATCTATAGTAATCATGACTGTAGTTTGCCTCTTGACTGAAACTCTTGTGAATGAAGGTGTAGATGTATATTCAGGTGTTCTCTGGCTGGTTTACAGATATTCTGTCTATTTTAGATAGAGGTTAAAAGAAAAAGAGTTGCAAGAAACCTGCTGCCTGGTTCTTGAGTAGTATAGATTGTGCTTATATAAGAAATACAGACTTGGGCTGTGAGGTCTGTGCTTTGGGTGCCCTCAGGCTGAGAAGGGTCAAGTCACCTGTCTAGGAGAGTGCTTAGCCATTTTGATGTACAAAATGTACAAAGAGGAAACAGCCACCATGACAGGAGACAGCCAGCTCTGGGTAGAGATAATTTCAGATAATGTATCCTTTTGTTTTTCCCAGTCTCCTAAAATGCCGATATGAATTGCATTTATTCAAGGTTGCTAGTCTATTCATTTGAAAAAACCTGTACATAAAGTAGAAATACAGAGCTCTTTTTTGATGTTAACTCTCAAATTCAAATTTAATTATGTAATTATGCAAAGTACCTGTATTTGGTTTTCTGTCTTCAGGTGACAAAATGGAGCTCTATCACATCATTCACCTCAGTACAGTGTTATGCTAAATACTTTCAATTTTCTGGAGTCTTTTGTCCTTTTCCTACTCCCTTCCTTCCAACACATACCTCACCCTTAGTCTAGGATAATAATGTCCTTGAAAAATTGAATCTCCTGAACTGAGACTTTCTTGGTGTCAGAACTAAAACTTAATTCTCCACTCTTTCCTCCATGCCCTTTCCTTTACATCAAATGTCTTATCCCTCAGACTTCCACTCACCCACCACTTTCTCCTCCTCTAATTTCCTCTTCACTCATACATATGCTGTGCTTGTTGATGGCCCCCTTGGCCTCCATAGCTTCAGCAACCTCTCTGTCCTTGTCTAGTAGATTTGTTCATGTTTTCATCTCTCCTTCATGTGGGTCAGGCCTTTGTTTCCATCATCACCATTCTCATTCTGCTCCTAATCTGTTAATGAATAGTCTCGCCTGCACAGGTTGCCTCCAGTTGCACTTAGGCACTCTCCTAAATTGCTTTACTCCCACAAACATCACTTTCTTGCAGCTTTTACAAGCACCTTGATCTGCCAGCTCACTAGCCTGATTTGCTCCTGCTCCAAATCTGCTGATCCTGTTTACTGATAAGAATACTGACCTTTCTTCTGTCTTTTGATTGGTTCTTTTCTGAACCTGCTTAGTCTTTATCTTTGGTTATGTGGTACATGGACATTGCTGGAAAATTATGATGCAGAAATTATCACGTAAAACTTAACTGTGTAGATGTCTCTTTCATCCATATTGGATATTTCATAGAATATCCTGTAGAAATTCTCCACTGCAAACACTATGTCTCATTTTTACCAAAATCTTATGTTTTCAAGCAGGAGTAAAGCTGGGGGAGAATTCAAAGGACTTTCCTCATATGAGTTAAATGCCAAATGTTACTGAAATGCACACAATTTAATACTCCTGCAAGACTGCAATTTCTGTTTTGGCTATACAGAAAATAGTCCTGTGAAATTAGGGATATCAAGACCTGATTTAATGAAGAACTAAATAGTATTTACTTCAGCATCACGGTTATTTTAAGGTTAAACAAACTAGTATTTTAATGAGAGGCTTTATATAACATCAGTTTGTTTAAGGTCATGTAGACGAGATCTTTTGATTGAAAGACATTGTGTAATGACAAAACATTTTTTCATGTCTGAATATTGCAGTAGCTGGTGACTTAGAAATACCACGGATAGCTGTGTTAAGTAGGTAATGATTGCAGCTTGGTATTTCAAGCCAAGATTGTGTGTAGACAATTGCTGAGGACGTAATGGCCATACTATTTGCCTATCCAATTGTTCGACTGACCTTTTCTGAGTTCCTACTGAGGTAATAAAATTTGAAAATATTCTAGTATATAAATAGTTTTTTACAGTGAGTGGGGTATAAAAATGATATTTACATTTTTCAGTCTTCTTATTGAAGTAGTTATTTGGTTTTGTAAATTCTCTTTTTTTTTTTTTTTTTGAGGTCAGTAGATTTGTAATGGGCCATATTTTAGGGCATGTTGAGAACCTGCCAGTTCTAGGGAATAATTATTGCATTTGAGTATCCCCCATGCCTCTTAAGTTCTTGTCCCTTTCAACATACAAAATTGTGAAGTCAGGATTAGATCCAGTTCTAACTTTTCCTTCTCACTGGCTTATGACAAGATTTTCCCCTGTATTTTATGTATCACATTATAAGAAGGCTTTATTCCATGTGAATACAGGTAGCATAATCTGAAAGAAATTATTATCTATCATCTTTTTGATGATTATCTATCAAGTGTTTTATTCAGTTCCAAAAATACTGATTATTTCTTTATGAACAGTCTTTTCTTCATCTAGTGATGGGTTATTTCAAATACCAGGGTGCTAAACTTGACTTATGAGCATGTCATATAGAGAACTATACCATGGTTTACTCTATATCATTGCACAAGATGTGAAAACACTCCTGTGTGCCATGTCCCATTTCACTGGTTGTAGTGCAGGGAAGAGCATGTGCTCTTCAGCAGTGTCAGGGGAAGTCATATTCCAGCTGGCACTGCTTCTGACACACAAACAAACAAGTATAACTTTTCTGTAGCATAAGTGAAAACTTAGGGAGAAAACTGTATTCTCTGAGAACGAATAAAGGTGTGGTTTAGAAATCTCAACTTTTTGTGTTTTCTGATCTTCCTAATAGAAACAGAAAATTGGAAATAGGACACGAGTGGTACCTGTGTAGATTCTAATGCCTGTGAGTGTGCAGGCAATGCTGTCATCACTCTGAACGTTTCTTAATTTAGTAGCCCACTGCTGTGGGGTAACTTGTCACTGTTCCTGTATCAGCAAATTCCATTTTTGCAGAGTCTTATTACATTAAGGCTTGTTCAGTAATGTTAGTTGTTCTTCGCCCCATTCCCCATTCAGGCAGTTCCTCTAGTGGTTAGTTTTGTTCACCATGTACTCCAGACAGTGGAGGACCCTTTTGTAGAAATGTCCCCTGTCTTCCCAGCCAATAGGACACTGTAGATAACGGGTTAGGGATAAAAATAACATCACTCAAACAGAACATTCAGAGACTGCCTTTATTATGGCTGCTGTGAAAAAAGGTGCAATCAATTACATTTCCAGGGGAAGGCTTGTGAGGGATAGTTGGACTATTTTGTGTCTTACTTATACATTTGCCTTGGAGTCTAAGCTGTTTTGCAGTTATCTAGTATGTGACAGCAAAAGTAGACAATGGAAGATGAAGAAATTTATTCCTAGGTAAGAGAGGTCTTTGTTGTGTTTTCATAGACATCAGAAGATTGTGAGAGACTGCTAACAATTACTGCCAATGATGAGTAAGCCATGTTTTTTAAATATTAGTGATTACATTGCATAGCTAGCCTGCATATTTTTGTAGCACATTTGCCCACAGGTTTAAACAATATAAATGGAAATTATTTTAACATGTTTCATAAATGTACATCAAAGTTAATGTCCATCATAAGGTGCAGTGTTGTTGGTCTGTTATAGATCCTGTGATTCCTAATAATTATGATTCTTCCTGTGGTATATGGTGAAGGTAGTATGGGACAAATATTTAGTGGATACTGAAGTCCAAGTTTTTTCCTTAGCTGAAAAATAACGAGAGTGTAAGTCTTTACCTGGAGATGTTCTCTTGCAATGAATAAAGATGTTAGAGGATAGCATTTTTTTCTCCCATGTTTTTTAATCAGCTGATTGTTAGAAGACTAATTAAGATAATTTCTGAAGGGTTCTTTTGTTCTTGCGCTTAATCCTCTGTTGTTGTTGTATCCCTTGTCATTCGATAACTTTACTACTGTAACTAAATATATTTATACACTTTCCTATAATACAAAAGAGTTGAAGTTGAAGTAAACAGGCAACAGTGAGGAATGATATATAAAATATCCTCAGTAATACATTAAAAATTTACAATTTTTAATTACAATTAATACATGTTTTATAGAAGTTTTCAAAGAGACCAAGTTTTTATTGGCTTTTTAAAACAAGTTTGTAAGAAGCTTCATGAAACATAGGCCCTGAATATAAAAAGTTAATATCTTGCAACTATATTAATGTAATGTCTAGAATATTACATTACTTTGTTTCCAGAGATAATCAATGATGGTAATATAATATCTGCCTCTCATAGCCAGTGTATGTTTTAAATTAATTATTGCTTATAAAGCACTTTGAAGTCTTTAGCAGGAAGGTGTTGCAAAGTGTAAAAGTACTATTATTAATTTAACATCACCATTAAAGTCAGTACTTTAAAAGCATTTGCTATACCCTGCTCAATATCTTTCTATTCATCATATGCTGCATATTAGTTATTTTAACATTTAGAAAGCTTAGTAATCTGGAAGTATTCCAAACCATTGTTCCAGACAGCAGTTAGATATTTGGGTGGATCATGTAAAAACAGTGAAATGGCTGAGAAAGCATGTAAAATGTTTGTTTTAAGTAATATTACATCAATGGAACAGACATCTGCAGCACTGGATTTGATTTTAAACTTCTTTAAACTTCTTTTTAAGTAACACTGTACTATGTTTTTCTAAAATTGATTGGGGGGGCTAATATGTTATTTCTAAACAAGTAGACTGTTTTATCTTTTGTTCAGTTTTCATTTCTGTTTCTGAAATATTTGTGGGAAATCAGATTTACAGTGGGCAGTTCTTAGGAGGTGGTGAACACCTGCCACTCAGTATTTTATTGCTGTTTGGTTTTGTAACCTAACATCAACTATCAAGATCTGTATTATCTTTTTTTCTCAGTTTTCATTAATCGTTTATCTTGTATTAGACTTTAAAAATACAAGCAGAGGGTAGGCCTTGGAGGTTACAGCCTCAGAAAAAGCACATAAAGTCTCTCTTCTCATATAGTTATTATGGGCCATAAAATATTGCTATGTATTTACACAGTTGTTTATCTATTAGATTGTATTTGAAATTGTCCCAGATGGAGAAAAAGAAATTTTAGGGATCCTATCCTCCATCTTTCCCAGCAGTATTGTCTTGAATTTGTGCTTAGCTCTGGAGTTCAGCTCTGGAGTTCAGTCTACTGGCTTTGGAACCAGTTCTAAACTAGGTAAAAGCACCCTTAATGTCAGGATCCAACCAGACTCCCCAGCCCTAACGAGTTAGGTGGGGAGAACAATCAGGTGAGTAACAGATATGTCTTGGTGAATGATATAAGCAGATGTTCCAGATTTCTGAAAGCAATATGAATTTAAAAGCCAAATGTATGAGTAAATCAATTAAAAGATTCACCTGTAAGCAGTTTGCTGAGTCAGCAGTGAGGAAGTTCCATTTTCACCATGTAGTTGAAAATGAGAATATTAATTACTGGTAATATTTTTTGAGTCTTCTCCTTGTGGTAGACATTTTATTTAAAAGTACTACTTGCACTTCTAGGATTAGAGGAATCCTTCCTAGGTACTGGAAATTAATTTCCTCCTCTTCTTTGAATTTATTCTACTTTCTTAGATTAATTTAATATGTACTGCAAATGAATTAAGCATTGAACCCTTTGATTTCTCTTGGGATTACTAAATCAGTTAACAAACAGGTTTATTATCCCTAGAATGAAATGCCATATGGCTCAGGTTCACTCATATTATATGCTATAAGATTAAAGTATGTTCTTAATATGAAATTACACTTTTCAAGCTTATTTTCTTATGTATTAATAATAAGAAAAAGACTTCCTCTTGCATCAACCAACTGGTTACTTGTGTTTCAAAAAAATGCTTCATTGTATAAGAAAACTAGCAAACTTCAGACTTAGTTCTAAACATTTCCATGCACAGGTTTATTAACAAAACTGATCAAGTATGTACTTCTGTTTCCAAGCAGGTTTAGGGTTGAGATATTTTCTAAAAATGTATTAAAAATGTTGAAATGTAGACACAGTGTCCCTAATTTACATGTCACTGGAAATACTTTAAAGTAATTCACATAAATAAATTTAGTTCTTTTTAATGTTTGTCTTAACTTCTGTTGATATTTAGTATGACACATACATGCTTTCTTTTTTCAGTATAAATGTTCTCAAAGGCAAGTAGCTATTTGAAGACTATAGGATGAAAACTATAGGGTATAGAGCTAAATAAATAAATACATTCCTCTTCACTGCAAAGCAGTTAGTCACGTCAGAGTAATTAGCAGAGTAATACTGTGGCTGGAGGGCAGTTTAGGGTTTTTTAACCACAGGCTGCCCTTGTGATTCAGCAAACACTTTAAGCCAGCACTTGAGGCAGTCCTGCTACTGCAAGAAACTGCACTGCCCTTCCTTTGCCTCCAACAGCTCATTCTCATGAACATCCCTGCATGGTCCTACAGGTGCTGGTGCTGCAAATAGAGCAGCTGGGGAGTACAAACACCAGCTGTAAGTGGGAGAAAAAACTAAACTACTTCTGGTGGCAACAGTGCTGATATAGACTAGTTTCAATTACTTGTGAAAAAACAATCTAGATTATTGTATCAGATAGGAGGTAGAGGAAGGTAGGGAAATGATGATTGTACTACTATTTTGAAGTAGCATCTGTTCCTCACGGTTTGTAGGTCTCCAAACATTATTTGTTCATATTGTGTATTCGATGCTAGCCACAGTTATAAAGTTAAGGTTTGTACCATTTTAAAAAGAGCTGGGGAGGAGGAAGAAGAGGAGCCCTTCAGATCTGCTTTGTTTCTAAATAAATTATGTGACTTCATTTACAGTTACTGTAAAAAAGATACTGCTAAATTCTTACTTTGTTTTTCACTGTAAAATATGTTAATGAAAATAGTCTACACGTCAAACCCATTCTAAAATAATGAGAATGATCTTTGATTTTGTTTTCAGCACCAAAGGGAATACTCCATCTCTCTCCTGATGTATATCAAGAGATGGAAGCAAGCCGCAACAAATCAGCCCCTGGTAGCACTGTAAGCTATTTGTCGTCCAAAGAAATGAGCCAGACTTCTAGCTCTTTCTTCAGCATATCTCCTGCAACAAATAGCACGGCTACGATTGCCAGGGAACTTCTCATGAATGGAACATCCCCAACTGCTGAAGCCATAGGTCTAAAAGGAATATCTCCTGCTTCCCCCTGTTCTCCAGTGCAGCCTTCAAAACAGCTGGAATATTTGGCAAGGATTCAAGGCTTTCAGGTATGGGAGGGGGAAAATGAAGCTCTTCAGCCAGAATCGTAGCGTTGCCATAAAGGTTTCACTCTTGCCCTCTTGAATGTGGGCATGCATGTAACTTATCTTGTACAATTAGCTGGTGTCTGAGGCAGTTTCTGGGTCCAGGAGATACAACTTTCCACCAATATATGTGTCCCTCCTTGTCTTTTCTGTTCTTTTCTTACATTCATCTTACTTTAGCCCATCTTTCTCTCCTTTGTCTCTTCTTCTTGAATAATTACAGGCTTAAATTATGCTTTTCCCTT
Source organism: Entomyzon cyanotis (assembly GCA_024500445.1). Classification (NCBI taxonomy): domain Eukaryota; kingdom Metazoa; phylum Chordata; class Aves; order Passeriformes; family Meliphagidae; genus Entomyzon; species Entomyzon cyanotis. The sequence goes on from JAKEPQ010001005.1 coordinate 16,449,886, forward strand.
GCATTTCTTTGAGAGTCTTGACCTCTTGGTTTCTCCCTTCGGCTCTGATCCAGAAGGTACCAATGCACTACCTTACCTTTGCATTTGTCTTCTAGGCCAGGTCATTAAAGGAATTTTTGCTTCCCACCCTGTACCTCTTAGATGTAACCTGACGTTGTGGTTTAGGAATGGCACTCCCCAGTTTAGTGCTCCCACTGACACTCTCAAAAACACGTTCCACTCACTCACTCTTTGCTTCCCTTTCCCTCCTACCCTTGTGGTGGGCTGGAAAGGAGAACTGGAGGCATAAATGGTAAATATCCTGGGTTGTGATAAGAACAATATACTGGAAACAGCAATGAGGCACGAAAATGAACAGTAACAGCAAGAATGCTAATGACAGAGGATAGAAGAAATCAACGATTCCCACAGAAACACCCCAAGAACAGCCAGTACTTGACCACTCCTTCTACCATGCTCACTTGACTGGAAGAGACTCCCTCCCTCCAAACCAGGCAATGACATTCGGTTGTATAGAATAATATCCAGGTCTTAGCCATGGCCCCTCCTGGCTATTGCAAAAATTAACCCTGTCCTGGCTGGAATCAGGACATTATCCACCTTTATTCTATATCATCTATAACACACCCAGATCCTACACCTTCCAACTATATATATGTATATACAAGCACAGGTATCATTTCCATAGTCAGTGGCTGTTCCTCCAAGATGTCTGTTGAGTTCATTTAATCCATGACTGTGGGTTCTATCTGTCCTAGATGTCTTCCAGGGCAGGAGGGCTGGTGTGCTGTCAGCTGGTTGCAGGCTGCATCAGGAACTCATTACTGGTGCATCTGGAGCAGTTCATACTCAGTGTCCATTGCAGTTATGACATACAGGGGCAGTGTCATTCAGCAACCAATATTATACAATTCAACACTAGAGACTGTTCTCACCCAAAAATATAAACCCCTGAAGGTACCTACGGCATTTCCCTGTCCCTCTGCATTACCCACTAAATGCACCCAGGTCCTTGAACAAAACTAGTTCCATGGATGGCTTTGCCTTTTCTTGAGGCAGGACTAATCCAAGCTGGCTTCCCTTACACTTTCCTCATATGCACCACAGGGACTTACAGTGGTTGCTTTTACCATTGTAAGCATATAGTGCTTGCCTTGGAGGGTTTGTGGGAGTGTGGTGTAGTCAATCTGCCAAGCCTCCCAATATTTTGACCATTGATCCCCATACCGCAGGGGCTTTACCCTGTTGGTCTGCTTGATTGCAGCACATGTTTCACAGTAATGGAATAACCCGGGAGATAGTGTCCCTGCTTAAGTCCACCCCTCAGTCACGAGCCCATCTATGTGTTGCATCTCTTCCCTGATGACCTGAAGCATCATGGGCCCCCTGAGCCAGAATTAATGTACCCTTATGTTGCCAGTACAGATCCACCTGAGACACTTGAATGTTGGTAGCCCAATCTGCCTGTCCACTGTTGTGATGTTCTTCAGTGGCCCGACTCTTGGGTATATGTGCATCTACATGACATACTTTTACAGTGAATTTCTCTACCCGAGCAGTGATGTCTTGCCACAGCTCAGCAGCCCACATGGGTTTACCTCTGCCCTGCCAATTGCCCTTTCTCCACCAATCCAGCCACCCCCATAGAGTATTTGCCACCATCCATGAGTCAGTGCAGAGGCAGAGCACTGGGCATTTCTCTTGCTCAGTGATATCAAAAGCTAGCTAGATAGCTTTCAGCTCTGCAACCTGACTTGTTCCACCTTTTCCTTCAGCTTCTGTGACTAGCTGTATAGGACACCATATGGTTGTTTTCCATTTTCGATGTATCCTGGCATTGAATACGGCAGGATCTGTCAGTAAAGAGAGAGTATTGCTTTTCATTTCTGGTAGCTGATTCTATGATGGGGCCTCCTCAGCACGTCACCTTCTCTTCCTCATCTTTGGATGATAATACAAAATTAACACCTTCAGGTCAGTACATGATGGCTTCCAGGATCCCTGGGCTATTGGGGTTTTATGATCAGCACAATCCACTTATTCTGTGTAGCGTTAGTGGCACAATGTGTGGAAGAGGCTTTCCCTTGGAATATCCTGCCTAGCACTGGCAGTCAGGGTGCCAGACAAAGCTGTGCTTCAGTGCCAGTCACTTCTGAAACAGCTTGAACCCTTCACAAGATGCCAGTAACCCTTTCTCAGTTGTTGTGTAGCAGGTCTTGGGTCCTTTGTATCCCCAACTCCAGAACCTCAGGAGTCATCCTCGAGTGGTACTTCTTGGAAGAGACTCCAGGAAGGACCATTCTCCCCAGCTGCAGTGTAAAGCACATTTTTCACTTCTTGTCCTGTCCTGACTGACCCAAGGGTTACTGCATGAACAATCTCCTCTTCTGTTCAGGCCCCCACTTAAAATAATTCATCTTCTGCATCACAAGATAGAGAAGCCTGCAATCTGACTGGGCTCTAAAATATGCATTCTCCAAGAGCCCACAGCTCCTCGGAAAGCCTGTGTTTCCTTCTTGCTGATTGGTGGGGACATAGATGCTATTTTGTTGACCACATCCATTGGAATCTGATGATGTCCATCTTGCCATTTTACTCCTAAAGCCTGAGTTTCCTGGCAGGTCCCTTGACTTTATTTGCCTTTATGGCAAAACCAGCCTTCAGGGGGATTTGGATTATCTTCTCCCCTTTCTCAAAAACTTCTTCTGCTGTGTTGCCCCACACAATGATGTCATCAATATATTGCAAGTGGTCTAAAGCCTCACTCTTTTACAGTGCAGTATGGATTAATCCGTGGCAAATGGTGGGACTGTGCTTCCACCCCTGGGCAGTTGGTTCCAGATGTACTGGATGTCCTTTTGGGTCTTTGAAGTACCCAGTCCTAAGGTAGTCTATGCCAAGGATGCACAAGGCCTCTGGGCCAGTCACAATGGGGTGGTTTTGCCATTCATTCCTGTAAGGCCCCAGAACTCACTTGTTGAGTCTTGAAAGGGCTTACAGGTTTTTCATGTACCCTGAGTTAGATGCAAGGGAGAAATACCAACAAGATATTCTCAAGAGATCAAAACAACAAAAACTTTACTGGCAAGCTTCAGAAAATCAGATAAATTTGGCAAAAGTTTAGAGCAACATTCAGTCAACATAAAACATTTTGCAAAGCCTTAATTTAGCAAACTCTAAGCCTGTTCAGTTTAGCAAACTCCAACCAATGCAAGTTTAAGTTACTCGAACTTTGAGAAAAAGGCATTAGAAGAAGGAGAATAAAGAGAAAAAGTGAGAAAAGATACAGAAAAGAGTGAATATCGCTACCACTGCTGGGTCTTCCAGCTACTATAAAATCCAAGGGAAGATAGGGTCAAGACACGTGCTTGTGTTGTGTCCTGGCTTAAGTAACCTTTGGCTTTCCTGGGCGCGTCCTCCAGGTGAGACTTCTGGTCATGCAGTCACTCAGGAGCTGGGTTAGGGGCTTCAGAGATGGGATGTGGAGCATTGCCTCCAGTGTGCCAGTGATTGGCAGCCACTGTGGGACTGGGATGTGTGGAGCAGGGTATTGCCTCACCAGGGCAAGGCCTGACCTGCCCCTTTCCCCCCACACACGCCCAAAATGTTTTGAGCAAGCAATCTCCCCCATTCTCACAATACCCAGTCAGGTTCAGTACAGCTTCCGGTAGTCAGCTGATTCCCCTGTCACTCCAGAAACAGAGATGGATTCTGCCCCTACATGTCTTGATGGTATCAGGGCACATTGTGTGCTGGTATCAACTAAAGCCTTATACTCCTGTGGGTCTGATGTGCCAAGCCGTCAGATCCATACAGTCCAATAGATCTGATTGTCCCTTTCCTGCACCTCTCCAGAGGCAGGACCCCTCCAGTTCTGGTCATGGTATTTGTTGCTCATGTATTTTTGAGAACTGAAAGTCCTTCAAGGGGATTGGTGCTGCTAGGGCAGAGGTGGGTTTTCCATTTCACTTCCTCAGGTCCTCTCCGTGGTCATGCAGGTAAAACCACAGGTTATGGTTACCTCATGGTGTGTACCCTGTCTCTCAAGCAGGGGGGTGCTTGCTCCCAGTAGCAAGAGCTCTGGTCCGTACTGGTGGGCCATGGGAAATTTCCTCTCTAGTTTGCTCGAGTCTTTCAAATCTGTCTGCAGTCTTGGACAGTCTTTCCATAGCTGAGGTGCAGGTTGATAGGGCAGGAAAAACATGGTCATCATAGTGCCAGAGTCAGGCAGTCACCCGAAGCAGTGTTTGTTCTCCATCTTTCATTGACACCAGTACCAAACAGCTGGCATGTGACACGTGATGGTACGCTCTGCATAAAGTTCCACCATATGGACTGTGTACACTGGACCTCATTTGGATCTACAGGGGACTGGTCTTTATTTGAATCCCTATAGATTACCTCCAGCACAGCTACTTCTGTCATGTACTGGATACCCTTCTCCATGGCATTCCACCTATTTGGGTGCACTATTAGATCGTCCTTGAGAGAATATTCTTCCCTTTGCTTGACAGGAGTTGCTTCCAGAGGTTGAGAGTTTCTGTCCTCTTCCCAATCCCCTTGTCAATACCTGCATCCTGAGACAGGGATCCCAGTTTCTTGGCTTCACTACCATCTAGTTTCATATTGTGGGACACTGTGTCCCAGCATAGGAGCAGCCAGGTCACTAGGGGCTTTCGTGGCTGGTGGCTGACATATTTTTGCATATCTCGCAGCTCACCTGGTGTAGTGGTGAGACGCCAGGCACCCACCAAAGCCGCTCTCTCACTCTCCTCTGCAGCTGGACGGGGGAGAGAAAATATAACAAAGGGTTCATGGGTTGAGATAAGGACCAGAGGAGATTGCTCATCAAACACCGTCATGGGAAAAACAGGCTCAACTTAGATATAGGAAATTAGTTTAGTACTAGCAAAATCAGAGCAGGATAATGAGAAATAAAATAAGACCCTTAAAAACATCTTCCCCCCACCCCTCCCTCCTTTCCACGGACAGCGCAGGGAGATAGGGAATGGGGGTTTTGGTCAGTTCATCACTTGTGGTTTCTTGTGCTTTCCAGGGAGAGGAGTTGTTTCCCTGCTGCACCGTGGGGTCCCTCCCACAGGAGACAGTTCTCCACGAACTTCTCCAGCGTGAGTGTATCTCATGAGCAGCAGTCCTCCCCACACTGCTGCAGCATGGGTCACTCTTCCATGGGGTGCAGTCCTTCAAGGACAGGCTGCTCCAGCCTGGGAGCAGGGCCCCTCTCTCTACAAACCTCCCACAGGCTCACAGCCTTCTCTCAGGTTGCTCTGGTGTGCAGCTCCTCCATGGGCTGCAGGTGGATCTCTGTATCCCCATGGACCTTCATGGGCTGCAGGGACACAGCTGTTTCACCATGGTCTGCACCACAGGCTGCAGAGGGATCTCAGCTCCTGTGCCTGGAGCACCTCCTCCCCCTCCTTCTGCACCGACCTTGGTGTCTGCAGAGCTGTTCTCCTCACACGTTCTCACTCCGCCCTTCTCCAGCCACAATTTCAACTGTGCAACAACTTTTTATCTTTCTTCTTAAATGTGTTATGTCAGAGGTGTTACCACTGTTTCTAATTGGCTCTGCTGGACATGGAGGAAGCTTCTGGCAGCTTCTCACCGACGCCACCCTTGTAGCCCCCCCACCCTTACCAAAAACCAGGCCACACAAACCCTGGCCCTGCCTCTTCCTCCTCTTGTGAGGGCCCTACTTCCTCTTTATCCCTCACTAAGTGAGCTGATTTGGTCTTGGATTTCTTCTTCTGTATAGGGGCAACTACTGGCACAGGCTGTTCCTCTGGTTCAGCTGCAAATCAGGCCACAGTGTCTGTAGGTCTGTTTTCCTCCTCTTTCCCCTGAGGTTGCTGTCCAATACTGATTTGTGTCCACTAAAGAGTAGCCAGGACCCAACACACTACAGTAAATTGCCCCTCTCTGGAGTTGCCACAGCATTCCCCTTGCAAATATTCTGTCACTTTAATAGGGTCCTGCAGTTGTTCAGGGGTGAACTTCCAAACCATTGGAGCAGAGAATTTCCCCAAAAACTAATCAATTTTCTGCCACATTTCATGACACTCATGACTGAGTGTCACTGGGGCAGAAACTGGGGCAGTTCTTTGAGTGAACTTCCTAGAAATCTCTTCCTTGACTCTAAACATGGTGTGGAATGAGGAGACCAGTGAGGCTTAGCAACAAGAGCATGCTTTCCTTAACACCCAAGGGAAATTCCAAATTCTCAACAGCTGAAGGAGAAGGAGGTGAAAGGATTAATAGACTCCCAAAGATAGTGCCCGAAGTAAAGATAGGAGAGCAGCACTGAACACACATCCAAAATGACCCTCATTGCCCTTGATGTTACCAGTCATAAACTGATATCCCACAGTACAGCAACAAAGCAATCCCAATCCCTCTCCCTGCTCTGAAAAAGAGCATCACATAGACCACATATGGGAATATGTATAGTGTTAGGTGCGACAACCAAGTGACCAGACCAAGCAACGTTGTGACCACTGGCTCTGGAGTTAATGCAGCAAAGGCTTAGATCGAATTTGTTTCCAAGTTGCTCTGGGCAGATCTGTTGTTATGTCAACCCTTTGTGCCACACACAGGGTGCCAAAAAAGGCTATCATGGTTTAGGAATGGTACTCCCCAATTTAGTGCTCCCACTGAGACTCTCCAAACCACATGCTACTCACTCACTCCTCCCTCCCCCTCCTCCCACCCCTGCAATGGGATGGAGAGGAATATTGGAAACATTCCAATAGAGAAATGGCAAAGATCACAGGTTGAGATAAGAACAACTCATTGGAAGCAGCAGTGAGGTAAGAAAATGAACAATACTAGAGTACAAGAAACAAACAATTGGCACAGAAACCCCACACCAATAGACAGCTCCACACCAAGCACTCCCTCTGCCACACTACTTGACCAGAAGACACTCCATTCCCCCTGCCCCCAGCAGTGTGTGAGGTGTTATAGAATAACCTCCAGGACCTAGCTGTGCCTCCTCCTGTCTACTGCAAAAGTTAACCCTTTCCTGAATCTTAGGGCACCTGAGAACTGTGTTTTTTCAGCAGGTGCAGCCTAGAAGCCAAGCTGGTGTCAAAGCAAGGCAGAATGTTTTTGCCATCACAGTCAATACTAGAGAATCTAAGATGAACCACGCTGGATCAGCATGCACATGTCGACTGAACATTAACAGTGTTCAAGGACATGAGTCCTTGAACACTGTTAACCTGTATCCAGCAATGCCCAATACCATACATTTCATGGGACAGTGGCAGCCTCTGTAATACATCCAGTAATTTCTGTGGTGCAGAAGATAGGAAAAGGAAGCCTATTCCCTATCCCATTACATGCAAAATTACATGTTTATATGGATAGTGGCTCATTTTACAGTGTTGAACCATCAGAGGATAGGACCAGATATGTAGAAATATACTTTTTCCTCGTGGGTTTTTGGTTTGAGCTTTTGTTTTGTGTGGAGTTTTTTCCCTTCTCAGAACTGTGAATTTGCTTTGTTTGAAGAAATGGTTTCATATGCTTTAGCATATGTAATTTGATCTGTAACTAAATTCTAGAAATGGGAGGTTTCTGTTGGAATTTTTGCATGCCTGATAATTAATTTTTTCATCAAAGCCCATGTAATTTACAAAGTGTGCAGTTGTTGGAAGTGATTTAAAAGAGGCTGCTAGAATTCAAGAAATAGTGTCAGATGTTCTGTTGGTATAAGCAGCATAGTTAAATTACTTTTGCTTACATCAGATGTCACCAGTTGTGGATTTGACCTAACACTGTTTCTGTCTGAAATGTACCTTCAGCTTTCTTTTGGTCTTCATTTTTGAAATGTCATTTTTGCTTCATTTGTTTGAATGTCTCTTAATGAAAGAAACAGTAATAGCCTCAGCTTCACTGTAGTAGATTTAAGCTGCTAATAGGAACTCAGTTCTCCTGAGTTCCATTTGTTACCTGCCTGCAGTAGAAACAGATGAATTCTGATGAAAAGAAATTCAATCCATGAAGTTTTCACTGCTCACTTTCACATCTTGTCAGATTGCTTGTGTCTCCTAGTAATGCTTTATTTTCACAGAACTGATGCACAATTTATGTTACTGTTTTGGTTCCTACTTGCCTACAGTATGTGGTTACTGCAAAATGATTAGTTGTGTTTGTCCTGGTTTTTTTTTTTTATGCTTTGGTTCTAGATGCTTTTGTAGAAACTGTTTTTAAAGGGTCTTACCTTGAGTTAAAAATATAATCCTTTTCATCCATGAACTAGACTACTACCTTTTACTTGGCCCTAATACAAAGCAAGGGATTTGGTACAGAATCTTGGTTATTAACATCTATCTGCTGTGTATGTAACTGATGGTTTTACATCATCTTAGCATGCTTTTTAACACCTCACTTGAATAAGCCTGGTATTGATGTGAAACTCTGCCACTGCTGGGTGGCTGAGCTGAGGTGGAGCAGTGAACAGAATCTCTGTGGGAAATGGCTCTGTGGCCTGTCAGGTGCATATCACAGGTCTCTTCACCGTTTCAGCCTAGAAAGCTCTTTGTGTTTAAGAGTTTAAAAGCTGATTTCTTTACAGGTTAACTTTCTCAGGCATATTTACTAAAGGAGAAGACTACTGCATTTCCAAACAGCTAGCTTGTTTCATGTTTCCTGAATGACCCAAAATGATTTATAAATTGTTAGCATGTATTTGTATTCTGGTCCAGATGATAACCATAGTTTTGTCTTTCATTGAAGAACGTATACATTCTGTTCTGTTACAATGTATTTTTTTAATTTAAAAAAAAAAAATCAATAAATACTCATATGATGTTTCATTTCTAAATGTAAACAATGTTATTTGCTTATTTGAATGGTTTTCTTGAACTGCTTTAGCTTCAGGTGACACATCTTTAAAACACATTTATTTAACTTAAATTCTTCTAAACTGTTTGTATATGATCTCAGCCATGTTCTATTGTAAGCCCTTAACATTAAGTTATGGGGACCAATGTATAGTTAAATAGTAAAAAATTGCATTTTTATTCTGTATGGTTTATTATTCTAAAGATACTTGTACTTGATAAGCAGCAGCTCAGTGCCACTGAAGAACAGGTGTTTAGCTGGGATTCTTTCAAAGCTCAGGCTTCAAATTACCAGTGATAATTAAACACAAATTCTTCAAGCAAGCCTTTACAAACTCTGAATAAAGCATTTTAGTGCTTGCTTCATATTCAGGAATACTATCTACCCAGTTAATTGTTTTGGAGACTTTGCCTGGAAATGGTTTAAAGGAAAATTCAGCTTTGGTAAACTTTTTATGTTATTTTTAAGTGACTATGTGGTATTTTGGCCATTGTTTTGTAACCAGACTAGGAAAGTTACAGTTATTTCTGCTGACCATTTAAGTGCAGTAAGTTATTCAGAGAATTTGTTTAAATGGAAACATTTAGAGAAGCTGTTTACACATGTATAACTTGAGCCTCCAGTTTTTACTGAAGCAAAACACAAGTTGCAGGTAGTCCTGTAGGAAATTCTACTGTGAGTTTCCACGAAGGAAAGATTGTAAAAAATGTAAAAAGCCATAACTGAGTGCCCACAGTCAGTCCCAGTGCATGGCTGTAGGCATATTTGGCTTGCTACATTGGCAGGGCTTGTAGGTCTTAACTTTTCTTCCACAGTGGCTCCATAACAAAACCTCACTCAGGATATAGTTTCTATGTGATGTTCTCCTTTGATTGCAATGGTTACACAATTTTCTTTTACCCTCCACATTTGTTTACTGGTAGCTGTTCCATTTTATACATTGATATACTTAAATATTTTATTGTGTGGCATTTCTAAATATTTCTCCTTTCCACAATGGCACACGTTTCTGAATGACTGCATGCACAGGAGAGGTTCTGCTGGATGCTCTAGTCAGGTTTACTTGTGGCTTATACATTCCAGTGCATGGGTTTGAATTGTTGGCAGGAATAGACTGGAATTAAATTTCTACACTTGTATTAGGGTTGACACTGAGCTCAAACCTTTCCCTACAGTGGCCTTAAACAAAACAAAACATTTTGTGGAGGTTGGATTTGGAAATCAGTGTAGGAGTGCTTGGATCTCACTACTGAGGTATGCATGTGAGGCGAATTTCAGGAAAATTTAACCCTCAGTGAATTTCAAGGAAAGAACTGTAGTTTTGGTCTGATAACCAATGATGATTTCTCTGAGCAGGTCGGATTTTAAAAAGCACCTAAATACCATTTTCAAAATTGACACAAGTCCTATGACTAATAATAGGAAGCCATTTAAAGCTGTAAAATCGTCAAAAAAGGTAGATGCTTCTTGGTATTTTCATAAATGTCTGTGCAGATTAGGTACCTTACCTCCAGTTCACTTGTAAGTGAGGGTATCCTGCAAACTTGGGCTATTTATTAGTTCTTTGGAGGGAAGTGTTCTAGGCACTGAATCTGTTATAATGAAGATAGTTGTAGTTATAGTGTTAGTTGCCAGAGAGAGTGTATTTTCAAAGCTCCCTGCAGATGAGTGAATCAAAAGGTGTTTTAGCAAATCTTCAGATAAAGGCAATGAGGGAAAGTGCAGCAAGTGCTAAAAACAAGAATGTAAATCCAGATGATACTGTTCTGTCCTTGAATGTGTTGGCTGTGGGCACAGTTTGTGGCCACTTAGCTTGAGAGTGGACTCTCAGAAAATGGGCTAGCCCCGGAGAATACAAAAATCTCATCACTCGTTCAAATTAGAAAACCCAAATATTAATTAAAGGAAGGTTTTGAAATTACAGCATCAGGCTTCTTGGCATCATTAATGTAAACCAGATTTGAAAGCTGTGTCAGCAAAATAGTTTTAGAAAATGGTTCTTTGAAGATACTATCTCAAAAATCAGGAAAAATTAGGATATTAGAAAGTGAAAATGATTGCAGAATTGTGTTAGAGAATATTTTTGAAATAAGACTGTTAATAAAAATATTTCTTCGCTTGCCTTTGGAGTTAAGACACCCTATAATTATGTGTAGGCAACTGTACATTTAGTCCCTTCCTTCCACACACTCCCAGATCCATTGGAGACTTCTTTCACAGCAGGATTGACCAGACTGCAAATATTAGTGAAATTAGTCTAAAATAACAGTGTGCAGTCAGGCCCAGAGGGAACTGTAATAAGCTGATTGGCTTTAGTGTTAACATTCAAAGTGTAGTGGGAATGAATGAATTTGTATTTAAAAATATAATGATTACTTACTCTATCCCTCTTCAGGAAGCTTGAGACTGACTGTGCTGCCATATATTATCAATACCTGCTTTTGTAAAATAAGCAGTGGAATCAGGCTTTTGTTTCTTGTCCTGGTTTGTGAGTTCTTAGTCATGTGTACTAGCACTGTTCTTGCTCATTGGTGAGATCAGTTTTTGTAAAATGATGTGTGGAATGATGCTGTGTTCTGTCTTCACCAAAAGCATTGAAACCTGGCCTTTGGCAGAAGGGTATTATCTCCTGTGTGCTTGTACTCTGCCACGCTCAATGGCCAGTACAATAATCTCAACAGCAATGTTTGTCTCTTACCCACAGGAAGTATAAACACCTTTAGAAAAGGTTGACAAAGACCTCATTATCTCAGTTTCTGTGTCTTCTGAAAACTGTGGGAGTTTTTTCTAATGGGAAGTTTGCACTTTCACCAATTACCAAACTATTGCCTGATGTTCCGATTACTACAGGCTTTTGTTGTGGGTTAACTCTGGTGGGCAGCTTAAGCCCCACACAGCTGCTCACTCTCTCCCCCCTGGTGGGATAAGGGAAAGAATCAGAAGGGCATGAGTGATAAAACTCAGGAGCTGAGATGAAGACAAAAGCTGTGTGTGCAAGTAAAGCAAAACAAGGAATTCATTCACCACTTCCTGTGGGCAGGCAGATGTTCAGCCATCTCCTGAAAGCAGGGCTCCATCACGTGTGATGGTGACTTGGGAACACAGATGCCATAATGCTGAATGTCCCCCTCCTCCTCTCCCCAGTTTTTATCACTGAGCAGGATATCATAGGAGTGGGATATCCCTTTGATCAGTTAGGGTCAGTTTTCCTGGCTGTATCCCCTCCCGACTCCTTGGGCACCCCCAGACTGCTCACTGATGGGGTGGGGTGAGAATCAGAAAAGGCCTTGATGCTGTGCAAGCCCTGCTCAGCAGTAGCTAAAACACCAGTATGTTACCGACAGTGTTTTGGTCACAAATCCAAAACTTAGCACTACCCATGCTTTTGTGAAGAAAATGAGCTCCATCCCAGCCAAAACCAGTGTAATCTCCGTGCTTTATTCTATACTATTGACATTGTGCTCTGGTCCCACGTTATCTGATAGATTCTCCCTTATTAACCACCATTTCCTGTCCTTGGATATATGCATGGATATCATTCCCTTAGTCTATGGATCACCCCATTAAAAGTCATCAAAATGTCCATTGAGTCCATTTAGTCCATGTATTCAATCTGTTATGTATTCAATCTGTTATGTATTCAATCTGTTATGGTTATCTCTCAGGACAGGAGAGTTGGTGTGATGTGTGGAGTTACTGGGCTCCAAAGACAGCTCAGGTTGGGTCACTGCTGCACTTCCACATCTCGTGAGACTTGTCCTCGGTTGGTTCAGATAGTTCCTGCTGTACTAATTTCCATAGGATGCAACTTAAATTCTGGGTTACAACAATTTAAAGGTATTCCCTTGACAGTCTCTACCTCTGGTTACTTCGGGCCAGATTATAGGGTCTATCAGTCGGACATAACAACAGGGTTTGCAGCAAACTCCTCCCTTTGCTGCTAGCCTGGCTAGCAACAAGGGGTTCCTGCTACAGTAGTTCCCATAACATGCAACTCAAATCCTGGGTTACAACAATTTGAAGGTATTTCCATTACAATCTTCAGCCCTTGTTCAGGCCCACAGTCCATGTGGGGCATGTGGGGCATTGTCCACAGACCATGACCCTTTAGGAATGTAGCTGCTCCAGAATGACAATATCCGTAGGCCACTCTCCCTTCAGGGGAGTACCTGCCCTGCTATAGACTTCTCCATGGCCATGTATGTTTTGAACATACATGGCCATGAATTCAGCCACAGTCACAGTTGTGTGAAGTTGAGTTCGAGCCTGTCCAGCACAGAAATGGCAGCAGTGCTCTGGCCACCTGCCAACCCATTCCTGTTATCAGTATATTCCCAGGCAGAGCAGAATAGAATGATAAGGAGAACAGGAAACAGCAGAAACAAAAAGCAGTCACTAAGGAGCACTAGTTACTAAACTACATCCAGGCGAGCAAGCCCCATGGCAAGCACAGGAGCCTGACAATTAACAGCTAAACAGATAGAAAGTTAGTATAGCATACTCTGTTTAAAGCGGTTGTTATCTCTAACCCCTCATGCCTCACACTGGGTGCCAGAAGGGACTGTAACAGGTTTGCCCTGGTGGGCAGCTCAGCTCCATGCTGCTGCTCTCTTACTCCCCTCCAGTGGGATGAGGGAGAACAACCAGAATGGTAAAAGTGCAAAAACTCGAGAGTTGAGATACAGACTATTTAATAAGGAATGGAAAAGCCACACATGCAACTAAAGCAAAACAAATAATTTGTTCATCACTTCCCCTGGGCAGGCAGGTGTTCAGCCATCCCCAGGAAAGCAGAGCTCCATCACACGTAACAGTGACTTGTGAAGACAAACACCATCACTTTAAACACCCCCTACCCTCCCTTCTTCTTTTCCCAGCTTTATATGCTGAGCATGATGCCATATGGTGTGGGATATCCCTTTGCTCAGTTGGGGTCAGCTGTCCCAGTGGTGTCCCCTCCCAACTTCTTACCCATACCCAGCGTTCTTGCTGATGGGGTGGTGTGAGAAGCAGAAAAGTGCTTGATGCTGTGTGAGCACTGCTTAGCAATAGCTAAAGTATCAGTGTGTTACCCACACTGTTTCGGTCACAAAGCCAAAGCACAGCTAAACAAGCTGCAATGAAGAAAAGCAGCTCCATCCCAGTCAAAACTGGTACAGCTTTTTACGCTTCACTAACATCTTTACAGCTGTGTGCCACTGTGCAGAGGTCAGGAAATAGGAGAGCTCCTTTTATCCATGTGAACTTACAGTAATTGTGCTTGGAAGAAAACTTACACCTTTTTATCAGGTTATTTCCGACAAAACTTATCCATTTATTCAAGAGAACTACTATTTTTTGTTGTATTTAAAGGGAAAAGAGTTTTCTCCAAGAATGGCAGCAAGTCAGGCAGGATTTTATTTACAATTTTAGGGACGTCTCTGATTTGCACAACTGCAGGCTACCTGATAATTGAGAGTCCTTATTTGGCTCTCAGAAACTTGCAGGTGTCCAGCTACTGAAAATCAACTTGACATCAAATGGCAGTGTTATGTAGGAAAGGACTTCTAGGTCTCCAAACCTTGATTTATACCTGACTAGCCAAAGGAAAGAAAATATGTTGGGAATGTGAAAGAGAGGGAGAGATAAAACAGAACAAGATGATAGCCAGAATTGGTCTTGAGAGAGAGCTTCATGTAAAAATCAAAGCACCTGGATTTCATTGCATTCTGGTTTGTAGGGTTTTCTTAATCACCTAACTTCTGAGGGCAGGTAGGCAGTACCACAGTTGATGGCAGTGACCCAAAGTAGATCTACAAGATGTAGTTTTATAGTTTCCATTTTTTTTAGAAATTATTCTGTGGACTACAGACCATCTAGTTTGTATTATCCTATTTTTGACCTTACAGGAAGTCAAAATGGTGATCGCATTCTGCAAAAAAATAACCAGAAGAATCATTCTCCTGCAAGCTTCCATAAGGAAAGGTATGCAATATGGAAACGTAGCATATTTGTTCACAGAGCATACTGCAGGAGGTAGTATTTGCTGCAACAAGAGTGTTTCTGAATTAACTCAAGAGTATGCAGAATTAGGAAAATAAATGCAAATCTAGGTCTCCAACTACCTGGCTTCTGGCCAGAATTCTTCTATTCTGGCCATCGTTGCCTCTCTTTCAAGCCCTTTATTCAAGCACTGCTGCAGTTTTGCTTTTCTTGTCTCCAGAAACAGTCAGGTGCCTCTTTTTTCTTTCATTTTCTGAAAGCAAAGAAGGTAAACAGAGAATAACTGGCTAATAGTACTGTGTGGGTCCTCAGGTGTGGTGTGGATATCATCTTGGTAACATTTTCACTTGTCTGCTTGGCATCTTGCAAATAATAATTTGAAATCCTCCCATATATCCCTGCATGTAACTTGGTCTGTGGAAAAAATGTGAGTAATATTTTGATAGCCAATTTTAGAATTTAAGGGATTTATGTATGAGAAAGTTTAAAAGCTACCAGGATCTCTCAAAGTGCTGCAGCCAGCACTAAGCACACCGGGCTGTGTTCTCTGCCAAAATCTCTCTCAGTAAATCCTAATGTGACTTGATAACTTAGCTACAGACCTTGGCTTGGAATAGAGCCCAAACTTTGAAAGACTGGAAGTTTCAGTTGGCAAAAATGTGAAGGTGCAGTGGTGAATTCATTGCAGACTGGGGTTTAGTTTTAATTATAGTAAGGGAGTTCAGCTCTCAAAAAAAAAACCCTTAAAAAGAGAAGCAGCAAGAAAAGGTGAAGGAGAAAAGAGACAAGTTACAGTTTATTCCCCTGTCTGTGACTGAAGCTGAGGCTTTCAGAGAAGGTTTATTTGGCTATCATCTCCTTCAGTCTCATTCAAAACTGAAAGCACAATGAAGCAGAGTGATTTTCGGAAGTGAAATGGTTGTTTCTTGTTTTAATTAAAGAAGGGTGGTTCTTTACGCATACTGCCCTATTTCTAGGTTAATGCACAACATCAGTGTCTGTACCAACCTCAGATTTCTTAGCCAACTCAGGCAGCTGATTTTGTATTCACAGTTTCACAGTGATCCTGTTCTCGCTTCATTAACGCAGTGTTTGGGGCTTTCACACGTGGTTTGTAAACAGAGAATCATTAATGTTTGCTTCACTCTTCACTTCAGTGACAACCTTCATCCTGAAAAAGAGTGTTCCTGAGAACATATTTCCATTCATGCTGTTGCTAGAAAGTTATTTTAAACCCAAGCAATTTTCTCTTTCCATACTAACCAAATTCCTCTCTCAAGTTGTGAGTTGTTCAGGTTGATACCCAAGGCACAGGCTCCTCTGCTAATGCTCCATACCATGCTCATCCTCTCTTATTAGCAGAACACAGACTCTCACCTCCCTCCTACTTTTTAGGCCATGTGGTGAAAACAAGAGGTCTGAGGGCTGCCAGTTTTTTCATGATTCCTTTGAGTGTGATTTATAAAATTAAGTAAAACTCCTCTTTCTAGAAACATAGTATATACCAGAATAATTATAGGTGTATGGCAGATAAGTTGTTTCTGCAAAAATCATGTCAGCTATAGCTTACATTATTTTGTAGGGCTTTGCAATGTGTTAATTTCTGAATAATTAATTTATTAATTTTTATCATGTTTTTATTATTCATTTGGGTTGTATGCAGCGTTTAAACTCACTGTGGTTAAGCTACTCTATGTCAACAACAAAAAAATATATTATTTATAGAATAGAAGTGTACAGCATAGCCAGATAGTTTTCAATATAAGTGTGATTTTTATTTTTTTTTTATAAAAAGTAATATCCTATCTCCTGATTTCAGGTTTTCTGTCAGACAAACAGGTCTTTGCACCTCTCAATGCCAGCCATTGTAAACATAGCTGCTCTCTTTGCATGTGCTCCACAGGGACACTGTCTTTATAAATACATACCTGGGTTAACATTTAACAGATGGAAGGTGATCAATAAGCACCTTACTGGACTAATTTTCCTCTATGCTATGATGGCAACTGATTTTCTGTTCAGTGAAACTAAGCATCACCTCCAGAGGTAGGACAGAGCTGGGTCTCCCCTGCTTGTTGAGCATAATATATGGCCAGACTTTGCAGTTCTCCTGAATCTCTGAAACACGAGCTCTGAATTCAGGGGATATCTAAATAGCAGGGAAAAAAATCCTGTACAAGCTTCTTCAGCTCAGACTTGCTTTGCATTTAACAGATATTTTATGTATTCTCTTTGGAGACTGTATCAAATAATTTTTTTTACTCTTGTTTGTACTTCGCTGGTTTTTGTAGATGTCAAGTGTCTCCCTTACTGTAGTCAGGAACATGAAATACTGCCTCAGTAACTTGTGACAACGCCTGTAGTCTGCTTGTTGTTGCCTATTTATGGTGCAGTAATGGTTTATTTCTTAGTCTAAACCCTAGGACTGTATTTTAATGAAGATTTAAGGCTATGATACAGCTGCTATTCAAACTGTGTGAGAGAGGCATGTTGGAATAGCTCAAGATTTACTGCTGAACTGTCAGTCTTTAAGCTACCAAGTGTCTTTACCCTTTGGTGCAGTAGCTGTGGTGGAAACTGTACCCACTGCTGTGAAGCAGACACGGCGATTAATGAACCTGAGGCGCGCTAATCAAACATATGTTTTCTTGGCACAATGATTGTGTTATATATCACATCCGAATGTACAGGCCTTTATCTTTCCTTAATGATCTAGCAAGGGGGCTTTTTAAAATGTGGGTGTTTTTCATGCGCTCCTTAGATTTGTTCCACAGGGGGTGGCCGTTAAAAACATCTGACGGGCATGCAGTTAGCCAGCGCCCTGCTGAGATTAGTAAAATACTATATTTAGTAATCGCACTACATCAAGGAACTCCAGCATTGCAGGAAACAGTTTGATTCAATGCTTTTTTTCTGATTTTTAAAATTTTTTTTTGTATGTTGTATTATTTCATCTGGGATAAATTTTTTTTTCTGCTTGGATTTGGGGTTTGTGTCTGTTTTTCAACTTTTTTTTGTAAAAGATTTGTTCATACAATGGGATTCTTTCCCCAATTTTTTTTTGTTGTTGTTTTTACTGCTTTCTTGTTCTACTCTCACAAAAAAAAATTGTAAAACAGGTAGTAAGAATGAAAAGTGGTATTTGGAAGGAATCTCATATTGCTCTGTGTCTGAAGAAACTGATCTATTATTTGTTAGGAAAGCTCTATGGATTATACAAATATTCATGCTTTTAAGTACTAGAATACTATACATTGAAAGCTCCTAAAACTGGCTTTGAGAAAATGGTTGAAATGAGCAAGTACATTAAATTTATTTTTGTGTCAGAAGAATTTCTTCACCAATAAATAAGCATGAAACAGACTTTGAACTCAGACAGGTTTGTTTCATTTTTTCTTTAATAGTTGACATAACTAACTATAGATGAACAATACAAAGTGGAAGATAAAAAACCCATATGGAAAAGACACCTTTTCACCAGGATGCTAAAGGAAGTAAACTGTTTCATGATACTCTTGTCCAAGTCAAAATTAGTATTCTAACATCTGATTTCTGTGCCCATTCTGGTTTTCTTGTTGCTGTAAATCCAAAACAACCATGTAAAATCTTGGAAACTATTCTGTAAACTCAGGACTAAATTGGGTACTCTCCCTTTAAGGTGCAGATTTAAAGGAATACCATCCTTTGTTCTTACAAAATAGTCTGGGCTTGTCAATCCAGAAGATTTGTGCATTGCTGAACATAATGGCATTTTATTACCTAGTTTATTTCTGTCTAGCATTCTAAGACTCCTGCTGATGCTTTGACTCAGAGTAGTTTTCAGTTTGGAAACTTGAACTCCAGTGTCACAGATGACTTCTTTCATTTGGTAATTTGTATTATTTTTTTTAATTATTAAATGCTCAAGAAAGAAAGTATTTGTCCTGACAGAAGTTGTGTTTCAAACTGTGAACACCTAAGCAGCAGCGTGTGAAAAGAGTAGCATTTATTTTTGCTCCCCTCCGATTCTAGTTAGTACAGTTGGCTCATTTCTAGCAGTAGCTTGGTGTATTATGGTCAAGCTTAATGATTAAGTAGTAGTACAACAGGTCTCTCACCTTCCTGTGCTGTGACTCGGTAAACCACAGCCCTTGTTCATGCAAAAGGATGGATGTTCAAATTCAGACATGCACTCTGAAGGCCAGCAGACTATGCTGTTCCTGAAGTTAGGGACATTGCATTTGCAGAATAATTTCTGCAGTTTAACTATGGCCATTATCTGAAATTGCATATTGATCCAGTTTTATAAAGCAGCTTATTGCAAAATAAATCCTGAAATATTTTTGTAGTTTCTATCAGAACACTTGCACGTTGGGAAGGGTATTACAGTAAAGATAGAGTGAAGAGACATCTTCATATAAATATGAGAGAAATGGGAAATCTCCTGCTTTTGAAGCAGCATTAGAGTATAGGAGTAGATACTCTATAGCAGATAGGAGTATCCTTAAATGTAATTCTTATAGAGTTTTATGCAGTGTAGTTTACTTTTGTTTGTATTAAATAATGTATACATTTAAGAATTCTGGCTATGCCATTTCACATTCAGTTCTAACATTGTAAACATTCATCTTATATCTTCCTTTATGTGTAGCTATAAATGCCTATCAAAATATTTGCATCTCTTCAGTAATTTAAAATATTAAAAACAAGGGCCAAATTTCAACATAGTTGTCAAGTGGTTTCAGACCTTCACATACAGTTCTATATACACGCTCCAGTGAATGGTACCCACTCATACATACTCCTTCTATGGTGCTTGTTCCTGACTGAAGCAATCTGTAAAAGGAATATACACTTGCATCTCCTGTGAATATGGATATTGATACAAAAAACCCCGTACATATATGAGTAAATATGTGGCATTGTGAAAAAATTTACTTCTAGAATTTTTCTCTTTATTTTGATGTCCAGGATGCCCTTTGTGTTATGCACACTGAGGTTTCATGCCCTGCTCATACAGCACGGTGGAGTGCTGTGTTTAGGATTGTTGAGCTGGCTATACATGATTTATCTCAGGTGTATGTATTTACCCAGGAGAAAAGCTGGCAGTGCTGTGTGCTTTTCCCAATAAATGAGGAGGCTCATTTAGAGTTATTGCCAGGATCTTGTTGTGGTGACACCACTTTGTGCTGTGTAGACAAACCTTGGAGGAGAATTATGTGTAAATCACTCATAATAGTCTGAGGCTGGAGTCTTGCATTTTGCTCAGAAACTTGCACAACCCTTACCAGAGACATCTATATGCTGGCCATTGTTTTCTAACCAGATCCCAATTCTTTCCCATCAAATCTCTGCTTATATGTTATCTAAATATAACATTCTGAATTTTAATGAGTGAAAATTCATTGCTGTTTAATCGTTAAATGCACTGAGCTAATCTGTGAATGTCCCTTAATTATAAAAAGTGAAGCTGGGAAATTAGGTCCTGGACATAGAGAGTAATTATTTTCATAACTCTTTTGTTTTTACCTCCATAACATATGAAAAGAGAAAATGACCAATTGTGGTTAGGCCAGAGGCCTTAATGATGGATTACAGTCCTAGCACTGCCATTCAGTCCAGCCAGTGCCAAGTGAATTTGGATGAGTCATTTAAAGTCTGTCCGCAAAGTGCCCTTACCTGCCTGACAGAGGTATGGTGAGATGGGCTGTACTTAAGCACTCCTGACTCTTAAGGCACTGAGGAACTTCTACATTATTTTTGTTGTCATGAATCTCAATAATGGCTACATAATCACCATCAGAGCACTTGGCCAGCCTTCAGCCACCACTTCTTGATCACAGATACTGATTCAGGTATTTGCTGTGCTTGTATGTTCCCCTGCCTTAAAGGGTATGATATTCTTAGAAGAGTTTAAGAATGTTCGGGTTCTTCCCACGCTCAGTAATAATAGCATGGACTTATAAACTGAAATATTTGCAACATGCTGCTGTCCAAAACCCAAGAAGTATCTGCTGCTATTTGGGCTATTTGGTAATTATTTGACTACTGTTATTTCTCTCTGAGTGCCTATTTTGGACATTCTGTTCAAATAGGTAAATAAAAACCCCCCAAAACTTAGATTGTAGATACAGCTTGAAGAGGAAATAAATTATGTAGTTTGAGGATGTAGCAACTGGACTGATAAATAACAAAACAGGATTACTGGGAAATTGCACATACGCATGCCAAATATAGAAGTCTGAATGTTTCTTCTGACTGCACAAATCTGTAGACTACAGAGATTTGATGAAAGGACAAGGTTTTATTTTGTTTCTATTAAAAGTCCAGTCTTTTGTCTTTTATGTCACTATTCATATAATTAATATAGAAAGTGTTTATTTTGGTTCAGATGAAGAGCTTCAACAGAGCAAGAGATAATTAGAGAATTGTTGTCTGAGAAATTACAAAATAACGGCCTTGATACATTGAGATGAGGCCAAAACTGCATAATGAAATCCCTTTGGGAAAGTTGAGCCTAGAAAGGTACCAGAATTCTGAACTTATTGCAATTTCAATGTGGGACTCTAAAGGGGATATGAGTCAAACCTACTGTTGCAGATAGTAGCGCCATGAAATACTAATAGTTTTTCCTCTAGATATCTCCCGTTCTTTCAGCTTGTTAGTAATTCTTTATTCCAGTGGACACTAGAGAATTGTATCCTCATATTATTCTGACTGAAAGTAAGCCTACAAACATGCAGTACAGTTCAGTAAGTGCCATTTTCTCATTTCTACATATGTGCTTTTCTTGGTCACCAGATTTTAGCCCTTTTGCGATGTCATATTTGCGGTACAGAATCATCCTCTTGATCTTTGCTGCCCCATTTCTCCACATTGCATTCCCACAACACATACTCAGCAGAATATCTACTTTGCAACTAGTTGTGGAAGCTTGATAAGCCTTTGTCATAACAGTAGTCCCTGACATTTAAAGAACTTCAGTTTATATTTGCCAGCCAAATTTCATACCTTCATACCTCTTTTAATTAATCAAAGTTAAGCCGTTGTATATGTGAAGGGGCCTCTTGTGGTTTCTAAGTAAGTAGTATGGCTTTTCTGGCAGAGAGCCACAAGCAATTTAGTAGGCACATACTGTGGGGGTTGAGAGGCAGAGAGACAGGAATAATCTAGAAAGCTTTAAGAAGGGCTGAATTAATTCAGTATTTCTATACACAGTACAAGACTTTTGCATTCTGTATCTCACTTTTGGCCACAACAAAACTGTTTTGATGTG
This sequence comes from Entomyzon cyanotis, assembly GCA_024500445.1. Classification (NCBI taxonomy): domain Eukaryota; kingdom Metazoa; phylum Chordata; class Aves; order Passeriformes; family Meliphagidae; genus Entomyzon; species Entomyzon cyanotis. Next base: position 16,471,991 of record JAKEPQ010001005.1, read on the forward strand.
TTGTCAGTAAAGTAATCCTGAAACGTAGCACCAGCTTGGTTCTCCTCTCACTCAGCCAGTTTTGCACTGGTTTTACATCAGTTGAAGTATTCCCAATTTGCATCTGTGGCAGAGAAGAGTTAGGCACAGGGGATTTAATACATGGTGTACAATTGTTATGTTGTCACTAAACCATTTCCACGGGAATAAACCTAATGTGGTTCCTAGTTTTCTTCAGAAATAATAATATTTATTTTGTAGCCTAAAAGTCAGGATGAGGCTTTACCATGTACCTTTTGCCTGCGAGCTATACAGCTGTAAATAGATACCAACATAAAAGGTCTATCTCCAGCAGAGCTGATCTCTCTTTCCAGTTCTGACAGGGGTCACATAGTCAATGTAAATTACCACCATAAACTAAATTCCACCTCTGCTGTAGAACAAAGTGCTTGATCTGCCTGTCCAGAAGTCAGGAGCTATGCAAAGAACTGTAATATTTCAGCAATTCAACGTGAGTGGCAACCTGTTCTTAATAACAAAATGCTAGCAACATTTAATTTAATTTTGTTTCATCATATTAAAATCCATCCTTCCTTTAGGGGACTTAAAAACCATCTGAAGGGAACCTGAAGACAAAAGAATAATTCAAGTAGAAGCACTATCTTCCTCTGTATTGCATACAAGTTCAGGTTCAACACGCACATCTTGTTGCCTGTAGGGAATGAGATACTCTTAGAAAAGGATAGTCTAGGTATCTCAAGAAGAACGTGAAATTTCCATTTTATCTGTCATTTTGATTTAATTGAAATATATACCACAATAGTAGTGTCAAAAGAGTTAGTGGATTTTACTAGAAATGCAATTACAGTTGAAAAATTTAAACTATTATTGGCAAGGTTTTTGAGCTTGTAATGATGTACTTGGGTGTTTTATAAGTAAGCTAGAGTATGCTGTTAAAAATGACATGTAGGTTGGAAACTTTACCTTGAAACTAGATTCTTATGTAGATACAACCTCTTGAATTCAGTCTGAAAGTTGTCAGAAACTAAAGAACACGGCACTTCAAAAATTATGCGACAGACGTATCAAGGAAAATTTGGCCCCAGTTCAGCATGTGACTATCTAGACTATTTTACACACTCCTTGTTTAATATTAAAGATGAATTCAATGTAAATGTCTGGAATTCTTCTTACAAGCTTGTTGAAAAGGCGCAGTATTTTAGCATGACTCCCTTGTGCAAACCTGGTGTTTAGCAGATTACGTATGTTATTCTGTTATAGGTACACTACAGTGATAGACAAAATGGCAAAGAGTGTATGACCTGTTTGACACTGTCTCCTGTGCAGATGACTTTCCAAGGTATCGGAAGCTCCATTGAAGCCAGCCATGACCAGGTATAATACCTTCACCCCACACTCTTGTAATTTTATTAATATCTGGTAAGGCCAGAATGTCAGCAGTAGTATATTTTAAATTTCAACACATCTTGTGCTTTTCATATGGCATGTTCTTGTCACAGGGATTTGCCTATCTTGCCCTACTAAAATCCTGATAAGATCTAAAGAGTGACATAAAAAGGAGACAAAACTATATTGCCTTTTACATACTTCTAAGACATATTAGGAAAGCCTGAAGATCTTGCTTTGGTTTTAAAGTCAGATGTAAGGTTTCTGCAAAGGTTTTATTTGCTTTTATGTATGTATCAGGTCTTGTCTATCCTATTTTTGCTAAAAGATTATGAGTAGTTGGAAAAACAGAGAGATGAAGCCATCATCTCTAGCCATCATCTGTCACAAGAAACAGGCATTTGAGAGAGGAAAGGCATTTTTAATCAGGCTGTGTAAAACTCCCATTTTGTTTGGCTGTTGCTAAAACATTTAATTCGAGCTTCTGGCAAAAAGCCAGGAGCAAAAAAAAGGCTCGATGTTAATGATTCATCACCCTGCTGCTTCAGATGGGAACTGAGGGGGACTTCCATTCTTGTTGTCTTGTCCTCCAACACTCATACGTATAAAAGCAAGACAAGACTTCAATACTCTGAAAGTTCTAAAAGCAAAAAGGAAACAAGTAAAAGACAACATTAAACCAAACCTTGCAGCTTTTCATATCTTCAGTAGATTAGAAAAAATTGCCATGTTTACTTGCCTTTGTAGGTAATCTTTAAATTGTACTCTGTTCACATTTGCCGTGCATTTTATCAGACTCTGTGCAAGATTCTCTAAGAAAAAAAAGGAAAGTCACCTTAAGAACTGGCAGAATTAGTTACTTTTGGGGAAAAGTTTCAGGCACTCTTAGCCATGTTTTTGTTTGGTGGGTTTTTTATTGAAAGTTCCTAAGTTAGTTGTTAGCATAAACTAAGCCCATTAGTTATTTACATGGTAACATGAGGATACTTCCTGCCCTTAAGTGTTTGGTGTTTTACAGTAATGGAGAGCTGTGGTAAGTCAGACCATACTTTGACATTCAATTCTTATTTCATCCAGCAACTTGTTTATGCTGCTCTAAAGCTGCTCTATTTTTCTTTCAGTAAAGATAGGCTTTTAAAATATAGTTATAACTCAAGTACGATATTTAGACATTTCAATGAATTTAAGGTGGTCCCTGTCAATTTGGTAACAGCTACATTCTGGGCTACCAGCCAGCTTGGCCTTTGTTTTAGCATTTATTTAGGCTAGAGTATGATATGTAAACAGAAAAAAAGACTCTGTAAGCAGAAAGCACATTTTAACCATCTGAATAATTACATATTTAAGACTTCCAAATGAAAAACTTGTATTGAGCCTGCAAAGTCAAGCACCTAGAAATTAGGAAATTCCAGATTATGTGCAGCATTAGTTTGATCCCAAATGTACCCACCCATTCAGTCCTCCAAATATGATATTCTTCTGAGAAGAAAAGAATTTTGCATAAAATGACATAGATAAATATTGTATCATAGCAAATTCACAGATAGGTAGAATTAATTTTACTGGGGCCATTATGTAGCTAGAATTTCCTCATCTTGCTTCAATTTAAAGTTTAAAAAAAAGTTCATAATTGGTTTTAGTTACGTAATTTTCCACAGGGTTCTTAAAATGGAAAGAAAAATGTTTTGTTATTGCACGATGGGGTGGTTGTTGTGTTACTGAACCCACATCACTTGTGCAAAGACTTCATCTGAGCTGAGAGCAAAAGAAAATAATAATCTGAAAGCCAAATGCCAACCAGTGGCTCACAAAATAGATCCACACACTGGACAGGATGCACAGATTTCTGCTCACATCTTTCCTAACTGTCAAAGGAATTTCATTTTCTGGGGAATAGGGATGCTATTGACTGGGTATGTTTGATAAGGGGTTAGCAGGACTGCATTAAAGCATCATTTGCCACCACCTGAATAAATAGAGAAAAATGAATCATTAGCAAATCAAGTGTTTGTCGGGCACTGGAATTAATAAATTATTGACAAAATTAGAGCTATTAATGGACTAGCTAAAAGAAAATTCCCCTTTTCTCTATTGTTTCTGTGTGATTGGTATGTTTTTCCTTGTCTCCTACAATTTTACTCACAGAATGTTGATTTGATACAGTTATTATTCTTTTAAGAATAGGAGACAGAAATGCTGCACCTTTGTTAAACTGAATTACATTTTAAAGTGCCAAATTAAATAAGTGCAAGATAGCTGCATGCTATAAAACTTGAATTTTAGAAATTCTTCTTTAACTTTTCTAATATGTTACTTTTAAATTATCTCTGTAGTATTGTGCGTTTATTAGGATGGGCTGGTCACCTGCAGCCTGTGATTTCAGTGGAGGGATGGTGATTTGTGTCAGCAGTGAGGCCTGGCATAGTCTGACTTCAGGAACTGTCTGCTTCTGTGCTTATGAAGATAATTTTTCTCATATTCATTCTAAAATATTGAAATCTATAATTTCTAGAAGGTTTTTATGGAACACTTTAGGAATGAGACTCTGGAATATTTTTTGGGGGAAAGGGATAAAAAGTGTTATGTGAGAGTATCTAATAAAAACCTGTATACCAGATCTGTCACTATATTGTGGCAGAAGAACCACAGTACTGTGGTACATGGCAGCTGATCACATACCTTGAGCAAAAAAAAAGAAATAGAAATGAAAAAGGGAAAAAAAAAGTATGTTGCCAATGGCATCTCCAGCACTATAGAATACCTTTTAGATTGGATTTGGCTTTTGTAATGTATCTCCCTACTCATATCCAGTGGGAGATTTGTTACCCAGCAGATACCAAAGTGGTTACAATCCTACATAAGTATATTATCTGGCTTTTTCAAATATGTCAAGACTTGACACTGCAGTTTTTCAAGTCTCTTGCTCTTTTCCTGTACTCTGTAGGGAGTTTTCATTCTTTAGATTGGTTTAGCTTGTGATTTTAATGAGTTCAAATATTTTCCCCACATACTTTGTCTGAGCAATTTCAGATTAATATAAACATATCATACTGGAACACTAATTAGTGTGTATTTCAAATGTCTGATTGACAAGGCATATCTCATTTGTACGTGAAGCAGTATTGTGGAAGCAATTGCTGTTCTTTCATTTTTCTTTGGACAAAAAGAAAAAAAGGAAACATTCCTAAAGCACCCCTGCAATCTTTCCTGCCATATGTTTTGTTGTGTTTTGCATTCAGGTATGCCAGCCTCCTTTATAAAGATTTAATGTGGCTCAGATTTTTTTTCCTAAATGATTTATTTCTATTTTTTGTTTCCCATTATCTGACTGTAACTATAAACTTCTCTTTCCTTAATGGCAACTATTCTTTGGAGGAATTTTTTCAGTAAAATTTAGCTACAAGTAGCTTTTAGTTAAAATGGTCACCAGTTTCTATTGATTTTCTCAATCAAACCTGAGTTTTTCCGCAATGGTAGTGATGAGTGGTGTTTTTTACCTTACTGTGGGACTGGAGATGACCTGTTCTCAGGGCTTGTGATGGACTTTAGGCATATGGTGTAAAGCTGAGGAATTATTTGAAAGTGGGTGATTTAAAGTAACAGAAAGGAAGTCCAGGTAGTTTTGTATTTGTATGACTGAGAAAATTCAAGATATGAAAAGTAAGAGACAGAAATGGGAAAAATTCATAGACAAGAGGCTATAGAAGCAAAAATAGTTGGAATGAAGCAGAAAACTGAGAAAGTGCAGGGAAATGGGGCAGTGAACGTCTAAAGACCACAGAAGTGGGATAAAGAGAGGAAATTAGAGCTAAGCAGAAGGGGTGGTCAAAAACCCACCCAAAAAAGACATCTTCTGCACTGCTACATCTCAGAATATTGAAACCTGAATTTCTGGTTACTGATAGAAATAAATATCTTCCAATTTTAGAGAGCTGTGACACATGAAGGGTTCTTTGAATTCTTGAGTGCAGACACACTAAGAACTATTAGTTAGAAGATGTAATGCTAGCAATTGGACTAAATAGAGATTTATGTTTCCCCTAGAGGACTCTAGTCAATACCTTAAAGTTATTATAGATACACTTCACTCAACAAACATCACTGGATTCACTATAATGGTAACTACGTTAAATTTGATGGCCTATGTCAAACAAGACAGCCTGTGACATGGTTTTAATCTAAGAAGTGACATTCTTCTGCTATGTATTGAACAAGCCAATGTCAAACTCAGCTTCCATGTTTACATGTATATTTTAGAAACTTGCAATGTTACCATCTTTAGAGGCTTTATAATAATTGTTTTTCTGAATGTTACAGCTCTGAGTGACTGTATCTGCTTCAGGGGTATCACACTTCTGTGGTTGTCATAGCTGTGAAAGGAAAAACATCTTGAGTGAATTCTTAAGGCTTGCTGAACAGCAGGCAAATTGAAAGTATGAACATTCATTTTTAAATAAAATTATTTAAAAGTCAGTGCTGGTGATGAGAAAGAACAGCTTGGGCCCATTTTGAGATTTTGAATGCTTGCCATGGAGTACTCTGCCTGTACAAGTGAATTTTTAATTCCAAGTTACTTAATGTTCATTGAGGAGTGACCAGTTCTGTACTTGAATTCAAGGAGACAGATCAAAGAGTAGTGCATTTTCTTAAAGTCTCATTGCTTTAATACTTTTTGATTATTTTGGAGGTTTTAACATATGCATGTTTTTTGGAGCTGGCAATACTCTCCACTTGTTTATTACTGAGTTCAGCTGTTTGTATTAGGTGAAGACCCAATACTCCCAATGAGATGTGCTGTTAAAGTGATACCAATGAACCTTTTATGCCTCTAATTTTATTCCTTGATTTCTTAATGTTATCCATTATATTTGTGTTGTATATTAGACTGTATTTTCAGAACTCTTCTGCACTTTGCAATGCACAGACTAGAAAAATTTTATTTTTCAGGACAGATAACAATTTTTTAATGTTATTTATAGTCTACCACTAGTAACACTTTTATTTTCAAATATAAAAATAGCTGGAAAGAAAAGGAGCAGGGGCAGAAATTGCAGAAGTGGAAGAGCTATTGATAAGATAGACTTGATCAGAGAGCCCCACTTGGAGAGGATGTACTGAAAGGAAGATGCCATGCTCAGCAGTTTCAGAAATCACTGATGGAAAGCTTGACAGACAGCAGTGGCAAGCAAACTGAAATGTGGTCTGTAGCAAACCATCGTTGCTGGCCTGCAAACAGGTATTTCTGGGCAGGGGTAGCAGACAGTGGGAATGCCCAGATGTGAGCAGCTCCTGATGTCTTTTGAATACAGGAAGGGTAGAGTAGTTCTCAAGGAACAGAAGACCTTAGAGATGTGTGAGAGGCTCAAGTGAAGGTGCTTGGAGCACTAAGGTTTGAGAAGAGCTTTGTGGTGTAACAGCAAATACATAACACATAGCAAGGTCCACATCTCTGTTATGGGCTGAGAATTGCTTGTAGAGGACACTCAGGAGGCAGCATCTTGGGGATTTACAAAAGCCAAAATAACTAAAGGTGTAGTCAGTGAGTACACCAAGGATAAGAATGTGTCCAATGCTGTAACCAGAAAAGATAAATGGGGTTGTGTTTTTTGTTAAGATACCTTTCCAGGTCAGAAAACCAGATGATTTACTGGATGCTACATTAATTCACGATCAAATATTGGTTTTTTTTCTCTAAGGAGAAATTAGGATTTTCTAGGTGCTAAGATTTACTTCACAGTGGGTTTTTATGTCCTGGACATGGTCAAAAAAGAAAAAAATGTTAAGGTTTTCTTTAAAAAATACATATATCCATTTTTGTTTTATTTTTTTCCCTGTAGCTGATATTACACGCTTCACATGTCAGCTCATTTCTGCTTTACTTATTGTAAATGCAATTATCATTTCTTCAAAGTGGCTAATTCAATAAAATGTTAAAACATGAGTTTTAATTAGTAAAAATTTTCTAGCATTTTTTCTGAAGTTTGGCAATTCCATTACAGGCCCTTCAGCATCAGGACTCCTACCTGATCTTACGAAAACATCTCACACAACTAGGTCTCCTTCTCCTGCAAGGGTCTCACTGGCTGCTGCCCTCTTCTTGAAAGCTCTGTAACCTTCAGGGGTGGGTGAAGCATGGCCACAGCTGAGTGCCCAGCACTCCAAAAGAGCCAGTTAATATAGGACAGAAATATAAACCACTTTTGATATATAGCACCACACTTCACTCTTTTGTCTCTTAGGTTGATGCTGCAGTAAGGAGTCATCCCATCAGGTTCTAGTTAGGCTCACTGGATTGTTGTCTGCTATTTGGTATTTTTCCTCATCTGCTGTGCTCCCCATGACTCTGTGTAGAAGTGTTGGTACGTTCTCTCCGTATTCTTCATCTTCTGTTTCGCATTATGTCAGTCTGGATGTACGTGACAGAACATTTGCTTTTCCCTGGCAGCTGCTAAAGTTTTCCTTGATGAGCCCAAGATCAAATGTTCGTATTTGTTCAGGAAGTGTAATCTTTAATTTTCAAAAAGTGAGTTACTAATTAACTGCTGAATGGGAAAAAAATGCAAACCAAAGCATGACTATCTCCTTGCCAGATTCTTTCAGGGCTCTCATTCAGGGCTTCCTGAGTAGCTTCCCAATGTGACTGCTTCTTGCTGAAGATGCATAATAGGATTTTTCAGTGCTCTGCGTATGCATGTTTGTTTACACAGCAATGTCAGCAGGGTATGAAATGCTACTGTTGCAGTCTCTTCCTATCTTACATGCTTGGCGTGTAACTCGTGACTAATAACAAAGACTGTGAATGGTTTTGGGACTGTCTTCCTCTGTTGAAAAAAGAGAAAAAAAGGTGAAACATCCTCATGACTGCTACTGGTGAGGTTTTACAAGAGTGATGAGGTTCCCAGGATCACAGGATGGTTGAGGTGGGAAGGGACCTCTGGAAGTCACCTGGTCCGAGGCCCCTGCTCAAGCAAGGCCATCTAGAATAGGCTTTCCAGGCCTGTGTCAAGGCAGCTTTTGAGTATCTTCAAGGTGAGACACTCTACCTTGGTTGTTCTTTCCGTATACTTCATCTCCAGTCCTGGCTGCTTCCTAAACTGCTGAGCTAGGTGTAAACTCAAGCTTGTAGCCAGCTCAGTAAGCTGAACTGATCCACTGGGTCTTAGAGGAATACCAGTGCTGAAACAAGGGAGACATCAGGACTGCCCACTGGAGAGGAGAGGAGAGGAGAGGAGAGGAGAGGAGAGGAGAGGAGAGGAGAGGAGAGGAGAGGAGAGGAGAGGAGAGGAGAGGAGAGGAGAGAGAGAGGAGAGGAGAGGAGAGGAGAGGAGAGGAGAGGAGAGGAGAGGAGAGGAGAGGAGAGGAGAGGAGAGGAGAGGGAGAGGAGAGGAGAGGAGAGGAGAGGAGAGAGGAGAGGAGAGGAGAGGAGAGGAGAGGGAGAGGAGAGGAGAGGAGAGGAGAGGAGAGGAGAGGAGAGGAGAGGAGAGGAGAGGAGAGGAGAGGAGAGGAGAGGAGAGGAGAGGAGAGGAGAGGAGAGGAGAGGAGAGGAGAGGGAACTATCCCTTTCCACAGCAGCAAGCTATTAGCTCAGCTTACCCACCTTGTAAAATGACATTTAAAGGGGATGAGGCAAAAATTAACTGTACAGAGAAGTGAATTTCTTGTAGAAATGTTAGTCTTCTTTAGTACCCTTAAAGCTGTTCACTGTGCAGTAGCATGACCTGGCACACATAGGAGATCAGGAATGGCACATGGAGGGAGGAAGAGCAGGGTTGTAGAAGCTCTGACCCACAGAAGTTTAGCTGTTCTGGAACAGCACCCTTAGTATTTACTTGCATTAAAATACCTTAGCAAGCTTTTCAGTGCAGTGTAACATGTGGAAGTGGAAAGAAAAGCATTAACAACATACAGTGAGCCAACTTTTCGTGGACCACAGACCAGCTGTTCGCTATCCTAAGTTTGCAATCTGTTTCTGGTTTGGTTGTTTTGCTGTTACTTTAGGCTCAGCTGAACAATGGTGGAATGTAAAAATCTTGATTTTTTTTTTCTGCTGTGGCTCTTAGGAAAGGGAAGAAGCTTAAAAGAGAAAGGTATTGGAGAAGTTTGGAAAAGCTAAAAATGTCAGTTTACTGCCTTGTCACGCTTCAGCAGGAGATTCAGCCCACTTGTATTATCAAGAAATCGAACAGATTTTTCCCTGTCAGGGAAAAACATGGGGAAGACAACAGAGGTAGGTTCTTCTCCTACTCAACAGCTAAAAATGGATAGACATACACCTACTAGACAAAAGTTGGTAACAGAGATAGAAGCAAAAATCAAGTGGAAGGAGACCCACCCCCAAGTAGCTTGTCTTGCAGTTGGGATTGAGAAGGATCTAGATTTTTCATCTTAACCCTTAACAGGCAGCATTTAAATTTTAAAAGCTTTATCCATTTTAATTTCTAGGACTGGTAAAACTTTTCAAATTTATGAATTAAAACTAACACTCAGTCAAAGCCCAGCTGCCTCTTTTGTCGGCACCTCAGTTTTAGACGAGGAAAGCCATTAGCTATATACACTCAACTTTGTTGCCCACCCTGTGTTTGCCAGAGTTGTTCTGTGGTATTTTCCACACACTATCAAAGTAATGCTTTGTCTGTTTGTTGATTTGTGTTTAATCACTTGTCATTCAGTGAAGTTGCTTAACACTCTAATTATATAATTGGCATTTCAAAATATATTTCCTTAACCATTCTACAAGACAAAATAATGATTTGCACATGTAGCATCTGAAGAACTGTGCTTTTGCCAAAATTCTGTTCGCCACCTAATTTTTCCACATCTCTTGAAATAATATCACACGGCTGGTATTATGCATGCATCTAGCACAAATGAAAATTCGTAATTTTTGGTTTGCACAATCCTCATACAACCCCTTGATCTACACAGTGCAAGTACAAACTAAATTTGACATTCTACACCCCTTCATTTCAAGGATTCATTTCAATAAGCCAGGATCTCATAATAAATGCTGTGACAATAGACTTCATGGGAAATAAATGAGGTCAGGAATCATAAGTAATTAGTAACAGGTAATTTTGTAAGTATGAGCACAAGAAAGTTGTGGAGCTAGGAGCACTATGATTAAACTCAGTTCTGAGACATCCATGCTTTCTTCCATGGATGTTTTTTTAAATATACCATCAAGAAAGAGCTGAAGACTTACCCTGGCTTGGTGACTAATGGTTTATCTGAGAAAATTATTTCACTTTCCTTTTTTACATGCTTGTCATTGATGCCCTGATGGAAAATTTCAGACATCTCCAGGAAAAAAGGTGTTTATACTCTTTCCTATAGCTCATTTAACATAAAATCCAAGTCCCTCTCTCTGCTTCCAAACTCATTTCACATACAGGATTTTTGTAGTCACACTGGGTTTCTAAGATCATGGAGTCAGAACATCCCACTCTTTGAGACAGGAAGGAGTCACTGCTCAGCCTTCTCTTGTGCAATATCCTTACTTCATACAGGAGTTTGTGCATCCCCAGAAGCTCTGTATGTGCTTGTGTCCTCCATTTTGTAGCCCTTACAGACTGTCTTTGTTCCAATACTAATGCTTCATTCCAGCAAGATCCTTCACATATGCTAAATGTAAGACTGCTTCCAAGTAGTTCATTCTCTCAAGGATCCAAGACTTGAGATAATAAACACTAGAATGGAGGTATCAAGCAAAAGCAAAGCAGTGAACTCTTAAGTTAAACTTTAAATTTTATCAATATTTCTTCATATTCATTCTTTCTCTTTCCCATCATTAGAGAGACTGTGAGACCTAGTTTTCCACAGATCCTTACGGCTGTACAAATAATTGATTTTACAGTCCAAAATCTCCTCTCTCATCCTTTATCCCCTCAAAAAAACACCAGTTCAAATTGGTCCAAAATAAAGAAAAAAATGCTTCTAGCCAAAAAAAATAATTAATTTTGTACTTGGGCATTTGTAGTGAAACTAAGAAAATGGCTGAGATTTACAAAACTGGTGGGAAAGATGATGAACTATTTTACCGATAAGCTCAGGAGTTCACACACTCACACAAGATGCAGAAGATGTAAGTTTTATTCCATGCTTACCCCCACAGGACCGTGAATTCTCTTTAGGAACCCTTCTTATGCTACAGAGAGGCACAACTGGGTAGTCCCAGGAACACAAAGTGGTAACCACAGAGCAGTTCTGTTTTTTGACTCAGTGAACAGTTTGCTCAATAGAACTGCATGAGCAGAAAAGTTTGGTGTAATTCTGCTTTGGTATTATCCCCTTTGTTCTGAATCAGGAAAAGAAGGATTCATATCCTGGGAGATAAAAAAGCTTAAGCTATGATTTTTCGCAGTCCAGTATTGACCATCAAGTGAATCTTCCCCTCTGGTTTTCATCACAAGTGGACAAAGCTGAACAAACTATAACAGATAACTTCTAAGTTTCTAAAGGTATTTACAGTTGAAAATGCAGAATATCCGCCTGGAGTCTGGGAGCAGATTTGGCCAAAGCATAACTGCTCTTTCCAATGTAAACCCGTTTCCTGGGGGAAAATGCTTGCTTTGCTCTACAGCAAACCCCATCCCTGCCTCGGGTAGGTATCCAGCTGGTGGCGGCATTGTTCAAACCTCCCAGCCATGTGCTCCTCATGGTTGGAAGTTGCCACATGGACCCAGAGCTGAGACTGCCAGGTCAGGCTACAAAGGCAATTTTAGGTAGTAAGATGTTCAGATGGAGTCACTGTTCCCCAGCAGAACCTGGAAAGTCTTCTACTTCCTCCCTTGTGTATCTCTTCTAAGCATAACCTGCAGACAGAAAAAGATTTTTCTTTCCCCAGCTCCTCAGCTGTCTGTAAAAGAACTTTACATTTGTTTCAGGATATTTAAAACTTGGTTGCATGGCATGGGTTCATAAAGGACATCTTGGCAGCTGCTGTTGCTGAATCTCTTTCATTGGCTGTAGATAAAGTAAGACAAATGCCGAAACCTCAAGTCTCTTATGCTGATAGCAATGGAGCTCTGCAGCCACCATGCCTCACCCACTTGGATAAAAATAACACCTTTTGCTGATACTGGTTACAAGGCTTATCCCAGTAATGGAAAGATTTTAGATGGTTTGTGAGGTCACAGAACGCCTGTTTACACATTTCTTCAAAACACTGGGCTTTTCAGTAAGTCAGTCTTACTTCAGACTGCCTTCCAAATATTTCCTACTTCAATATTGTTTTGAATAATTGGGATAGTTTTTTTCTAGCACAGCATGCTGTATGAAATCATGAATTGAGAAGATTTTTATGTTGTCATGTTTGATTCAATACTCCATTGTCATTTATGTGAAGTGGTATAATAACACACTGTCAGTCATTTAGTGGGGAGCTGGGCACACATGAAGCTTTGTGCCTGTGAGTGGGGCTTCCCAGGGTGCCTCAGTTCATCAGTGCAGAGAATACTGCAGAACCTGGGGCTTCATTTTGGAATGTGCCACAAAACAGGATCATTCTTTCAAATTAAATAAAAAGTAAAGGCTCCATTTTTTGTGGGGTTTTTGGGTCATAATGTGTCTGTCCATGCTTGTGAGGAAAGTAATTGGAAAAAAAAAGGGTAAAGGAATGTTTGCTATAATTTAATGAGCTGCAGAATAGTTAAGCAAGAAGATGTGAGTTTGAGAGGGAGTTAAGGAAATTAAAAGGAAGCATCAAACATTGGCTTGATCCAGAAGTGCTTAAAACCCCATTTACCCTTACTGAACAAAAATACTAGCAAGGAAGTCTGACATGCTGGCAAAGACACAATTTAGACATGTCAAACTACTTTAAGATAATTTGAAAGTTTCTTGGCCCTCATTTAAATAAACTGGATCTTGAGTTTTTTGGAACTCTCCTGATAAGTAACACTTAAAACCCTTTTGATCAAATACCCTTTCTCAGGCAATTACACGTTAATTTAGAGGCCAGTTGAAAAGATTGCTTGTTACCTTCATTTAGCAAAGGTTCAAGTACTGCAATTTTCTGATCCTTTTAAAAAAGGCAAACAAGGAGAGTTTACACAATAAAAGTTCTTTTTTTATTCTCAAATTAATTATTTTGAAATATCTCAAGGATTACATCAGTTTCTTCCTTGCATTCATGTTGCAAGATGGCAAGTATTGTATATTGTTAGTGATGCATTAAATTAGTTGTTTACATTATAAAATCTAAACATATTAGAATCTTTTGTGTTTGTCTTCAAAGATTCCTATTCTAATAAAGCTTTCTGAAACAAGTAAGGTTGTCTTTTTTGTTTAGTTTATGCATCAGTGGAGAACCTAAAGATTTGTAGCCTCTAGCCATCCCCGTCTGTGTTTAGTAGAGTGTAAGGAAATTGTGTTTTAGACAATATATATTATATTTTTATATAAAAGGGAAGGTTATACTTTTAAAGAAATCATTTTGCATTTGGGAAAGGTAACACCTGAGACGAATATAAATGGAAAGAGTCAAAATTCATACTCTTCTCTCAAAGATTATGTTTTGCTGTGGCTTTTAATCAAAATAAAAAAAGAACGTGTAATGTCCTGAAAAATAAAGATTTTGGCTGCATCCTTCCTATTTTTGATGGCTTTTCCAGTCAAAGTGTTTCAAAGGGTTAAGTGATGCAAGACCAACATTCAGCAAATGTTTGGTATTTTAAAGAAATTTTGCTATATGGACTCTCAGTTTTGCTCTATAAGAAATGTTTTAACAGAGTTGTAATGAAATATGGAAAATAAAAGTGAAAACTGATAGCTTTAATATGACTGGAGCTGCTTGGTGAAAGTAACTTTCACTTTTGAGGGAAGTTTCTCAAAGTCAGTTGAACAGTGTGGCAGTGGATGTCCACATTTACCCCTCAGCACACTCCTTTTAAGTGCAATGTGTCTTAGTCCTTCATCTAGAGAAATGACTGCTTTAAGATCTATATACACTTACATATATACACTTTTTAGGTCATGCTGGTCATACTGCCTCTGCCTTATGAATCTGTGTCTTAATATGTTTAGACATACATCTTCCTATCCTAACAGTGTTGGCAAGTCATGAGTAAACATCAGGATTTGATTTACCTATCAAAACCCAAAATAACTTACATTAAGTCAATGACCAAATACAGAGTTATATCAACTGAAAGGAAGAGTAGCAAGCTAAGTGTTAACTTTTGGAGCAGTTTATTTTCTGTGTACAAGATATGCCTTTTAGAATAACATGCCTAGAGCGCTTCATATCTCAATAGCCTCCAGGACATACAGCAATATAACAACCATTGGGTTATAGTAAAACTTGGGAAATGTGACAAAATAAGCAGTGGAGTGAAGAGAACAGTACTGAAACCAGTTGAAAAAACAGGAAGGATAGAACTTGATAAAATTATGGAATATCTTAAGGAACATCTAGTTTCTGATCATGACAGTGAGAAAAGTGATAAGGAGTAAACTGCTATTTTCAATAAGCTTTCAACTTCAGACAAAAAACTAAGTGATTAAAAGGTACCAGAGATTTTTGATTTAAAAAAATGTAGCTTTTCTAAGTGATGTGTAAGATTAAAAGAAGAGAGTATATTTTTTGCTTGAAAGATCTTGTTTTAATGAAAGAAAGCAGGAGAAGGCATGAAACAGTCTGATGTAACAGCCTGCCAGAAGTTGTTTCAGAGGTTATCACTGCTGACGTATTTAGGCAAGATGTGTTCCCTCAGCAGCCTAAGGACAGTGCCATGTGTAACAGTGTAGTAGCACTCATAATATCTGAACAGTTTTAGTAAAGTTAGAGGTTAATAATGAGGTTTTAAAAATAGTACAGACTGTGATCTGAAGTCTAAAGCACAAATCAAGGCCTTGTGAGAAAAATTAAAGGCTACATTTCAAATATACCCTCTAATTCTGACTTCTGATTTGAGATACTTTATGCTACAGTATTCATAAGCAAAGACCACCCAGAGCTTTTAAAACACTAGTTCATTAAGAAATTCTGGCTAAGTGTCCTGATCCTGTAAACATTTCCATACTCATGTAGGTCTGCATATGAGTTGTCCCATTAGACTACCAGATGATTGGTCTGTGCAAGGTACAGAGTCAAAAATGGAAGTTCAACTGGTGTGAATGGAGGTTGTTCTGAGGTGAAATACTAAATGCAGCTACATTGTCTGGGTTTAGGATCCCATCTTTGTTTTGGCTGGGATCTTGTCTAAGTGCATGAGAATCTCTGAACAGAGTCATGTTAAGAGCTGATGTTACTATAGTAATTTTTTTAAAGCCCAGAGTACTGAAAGCTGCAGTTTCCACCTATCTCATGATTTTTGTAGTACAATGAGTAATTTGTATTTTGAACACCGTTTTGCTCTTTCTATTTTCTTTTACAAAACACTGTAGTTGGCACTTGTATGCCCATTGCCTCCAGCTGGACAAAAGTGACTGAAGGGGAAGCTTTTGTTCATAGTGGTAGAAAAAGAGGTGGTGGGAAGCATAGAAGAGTAAAGGCTCATTGTTGAAATCACAGAAATTCATGTCCCTTGTCCTGAGAACTGATATGTGGCTGGGTTGTATCTTGAAGAGCAGGGTCTCGTTTTCAGTAATGCCTCTTACTTCCCTCCTAGATCTCCCTCCTAAAACCTTGTTCCAGATCACAAATCATTGACAATTGAGAGAACAGCAGCTCAGAGTATCCAAGGATGGTGTTTGACTGATGGTTTGATCAGGAGTGTAGTTTTGAGGGCGATGATCTTTATCAGATGAAACAAAATTCTAGGTCATATGTTATGAACTTATGCATTTGCAATCATGTTCTCCATTTCAAGTAGAAATTGGAAGGTAAACAAGCCAAGTTGCCAGCTAAGAGTGATATAACCAGGTGACATGCTTTGGTTTCTGTTGTATACAGAAGTCAGAATGCCTTTTCAGGTTGTGAATTGGACAGTGTGAGTAACTGGTGTAGTGCATTGGCTCTGGAAACTTCCTAAAGACAGTGCTTCAGAGCATGCAGCTGAAGTTTCCATTCCACTCCTTGTCTGGCAGATGAAAGAAAAATCTCAGTATCACTCTTGCTCTTCTCTGCTTCTGGGAGAAGTTGTACACCTTTCTTCTAATCTCATCTTCCTCTACCTTTTACAAGATTTTGGCTTTGTCTTTGATACTCTTGAGACATCTCCCTCCAAATCTCTCTCACCGTAGGTATTGCAGGTCCACTGTCAGGTTACCCACACCTTGTCTCATAAGCAGAATAACTTAAGCTTCTTTAGTCTTGAAATACTGGGAAGATTTTACATCTCCATCTTATTGTTTTTCAGAAAACATCTAATCTGTCAATATACCTTTTAAACTTTGGAGCTTAGATCTAAGTGTGGTCAAGTTCTATCAATGCTTTCTCTACTGGTAATAACACTTCCCTGTTTCTTAGTATCATTGTGACCATGTGCCTAAGCATTTTCTGTTGTAGCCTTTGCATTACTTTTGATATCAATTAGTTAATGTTGTCCTTTTTCTGGAATAAATAATCTGCATCTGAATGAGATGGAACTTGCGCCATTGTGAACTGCACATTGAAAGTGCCATTTTACAATGCTTACATGTCAAGGTTAGGGATTTACTCCCTTTTTATCAATTCTTACTCTTTGCTTGGGAGAAGGCAGAGAATGCAGCAAGAATGCCTTATCTGTGCTGAAAATAGGTCTTTATATATGAAAAACAAGAGTAATTTTCCCCTAAATTTGATTATTTCATGAATTCCATTCCTTAAGTACTGAAAGTAAAGTTCAAAATGTTAATATGGTAGTATGATTAGGATGCTTTTGATGAATGTGGTTTGTATGAGGCTGGGCTCCCATTCAGAATCAATCCATCAGTGCCCAGCAAGTTTTCTAAGCAAATGTCATTAAAGGTTGCATTCACAGAGAATCTATTTGTGTTCTCTAAATAATCATCCGGCATACTCTCTGCATAATATCCTTATGTAGTGTCAAAAATTACAGAGAAAATAACTCCTAAAAAATGAAAATTTTCTTACAAATATGCAGGAAGCAGCATATATCTGAGCAGTGTTGTTGAAACCAATTGATTAATCCAGTCCTATGTCAAAATACTTATACAATGCTGAATAAAACTGAATAAAATAAAATTACAACTATGATTAGGAGCAGAGGTCTTGCAAATTGCTACCGAGCAAAAACAAAAAACCCAAAACATAATGTATATATTTTATGTTCATTCTTACAGAAATTGCAAAAATGTCTAAGTCATTACAAAGCACTTGTGTGAGTAGTTAAAATTAATTCACAGGAGTCACTTGTATGTAAGATCATACACTTACATAGCATTTTCAAGACCTGGCCCAGACTATAAGTATATATCAACGTATTTAAAATACCTTGTCACTGTGATGTATCCAGTATGAAATATACATCAGATACACAATCAAGTTATATTTCACATTTGAAATACATTTTAAATATTTTCCTTTGCTATAATTTCTTCAGTGCAATGTTTTTTTCTGCTGAAATCTGAGAAGATATCTCTAATTGTGTAGTGTTGTGTTTCAGTAATTCAAGTCATGGTGCAGGTGGTACATGCAGTTTACTGATGCTAGAGATAGTATTTAAACAACTCCATGCTCAGAGGTAGTATATCAAAAGTTTTTAAATTGAGGGTGACAGAAACTAGTGCTGCACTTTCATGTTATCCAACAATGTGGAAGAATTTTGACATACAGCTGGAATGATCAAACTACACCAGTTTTACTGTCTAACTTCATTTGACATGCATTTCAAAGATACTTCAAAATCATTAAGTTGTATACAGTCTTACAGTTGGAGAGTCTGCCTTCCTTATGGAACATTTTAATGAAGTCTGATACAAGGGAGCTTCTGATCTCAAAACATTACATAAAGCTGATATATTTTTTGGTAAATCTTCTTTTATGTTTAATTTTCAAGTCATGTAGAAGCCGTAGTTTCTACAGGAGCTGTTACTATAAAAGTGAAGCATGCTGCTACTAACCAGCCCACATTATTTTACAGGCACACTTCTTCCATTCATACAGGAAGAGACTTGTCTAGAAATACAGAAAATTGCTTCAGCTCATCAGCATTTTTGCACATATGATAGGTAAAATTGGAAAACAAAGGTGGCGACAGGAAGCCCAGAGTAGTGTGGTGATACATTATAAATTATATTATTTGTGCAAGCTTAAGATGAGGTGTAGAATATTTACTGGTTTGTTGTTTTTTGATAGAAAAGCCAAGAAAATTTTCTTTAAATCTTTTTGCTGATTTGCTTAATACTGATGTGACTCAAAGAACATAGGGCATAGATATAAACACTTTTTTCTTGGGTAAAAATTGTATGTAATTTAAAACTTTCTGTGAATACTTGCGTTTGTTCAGGATTCTGACATCTGGGACCCATAGGATTTGATTTACTTCTGTAGTTGCCTGAATATATGTGTCCTGTAAAAGAAATGAGGATTTCAAAACTTCAGAAAATTAATTTAATTACAAAAAATAATGTAAAGAATAATGATTGAAAGTCAGTTATATTAAAAATATCTACTTGAAAATGGCTTCCCGGATTTTTAATTTAAACTTTTCAATTTTTTTGTTTAATTATTATGAAGCCTTTCCCCACAATTTTAGCTAGTGTAAGGTATTTTATGCCAGTGATGCCTTTTTCTGTCTGAGTACCAAGTGCATTATTGCATAGGGATTCACAAAGGGTACCTCGACAGAACAGCACTTCATAATTATCTGACAAAACGGCGAATGATGGTTTGGTGTTTGCCATGCTTATCTGCAGCAATAACAAAGGATTAAAAGCTTCCTCGCTCCTGTGCTACAGTTCTCTTTCTTTCCCTGCTGGCTCACACAGGCGAGAGAGACATGTTTATAGGAAGTACAAAGCTCAGGAGAGGCTGGAGGAGGGAGCTGTTTGTAAGAAGTCAATATATGTCTCATGTAAGGAAAAGCAGCGTCCTGTGCAAGAGCCATTTCTGTTAAACAGAAGCCTATGGGGGAAGGATTATGACGTGTGATTGAGACACCTGTTGAGAAAATAGGCAACTATTGACAAGTCTGATTCATGACTGAGTGACTGCTCTGCTAGTCTTCACATGATCCCCACCGAGAGCGAGCCTCGACCGCCTGCTAAACAAGGGCTGTTTGAAGTTTCTTTTTAACATTTCCAAGACGTTAATTCAGCAGGACATCTCCACTGGGGTTCTCAATGTCACCAAATCAGCAGCTGTTGAAATCCATTCACTTCAGCATGAAATGTTTGCATAAGTTTTTTTCTTTTTTTCTTCTATTTGTGACAACAGCAAAGTAAATAAAACCCTAAAAATCCTGCCCTACTCAACTTGTAGATGTGTGAGAACAGCTTCTGGTCACAATTGTAGCTGCTAAGGCAAAATATTTATTTGTAGAGAACAATGACAATCAGAGTAGTTTATTATGATACAGAAAAAGTACTGATTTTAGTAGACATTTCTGTGACATTTTTCTAGTGTAAACATTCAGTTAATTTTTGTGCCAGCTGTCGAACTTGTGTGAAAAGTCTTTTGAAATTGAATTGTCTTTGTTTTTCAATTCAAAAAAATCTTAAAAGTCTAAAAGCAAATGTTTCCTATTCTTTCCAGTCAGTAAATGAAACACTGTTTTTCGTGTAGGAAAACATTTCTATCTGACTCACATTTCCCTGAGAAAACAGCTTGTATCATAGAATTAGTTTAGTTTGAAGGGGAAACAGAACAAGGCAAGACATGTAAACATATTACAAAGCTTACTTTGATATTTAAATGCTTTTTTTTTTTTTTTTTTTAATTTCCTGGCCATCTGAAAAAAGGTGTGGTAAATGTAGTCAATTGTAAATAGAAACTCTGTATTTTCAGTCAGCTTCATTGTTAAACCCGAGAACTGCTGACCACATATGAAGACTCCTGGTTTGAGCCATCCTTCCTCTGTTTATTAAATCTGTTAAGACTTAAGTGTATTTTTACAAGTTCATTAATGTATTCCATTCTCTCTGATGTATTTTTTCCCACTATTATCAGATTTCATTATATGGGAGGAATTATCAGATCAACCCATTATACAGCCGAGCAGCGTTAAGTCTGATTGGAATTTGGGCTTCCCTCCGTTTACAGGGGGAGTATTGTGTAAATCAGACTCTCGGGTTTCAGTGGGAGGCACAGGGCTGCACAGCATCCATTTGTCAAGTTGATTGCACCTCAGTGAGGCTGCATTAGCTTGTCTTTGAACAGAAGTGAAATCCTATGCGAAGCTCCCCTTTCTGTCATTTACACTAACATCCATCCTCCTAAACTAAGGCCTCAGAGAAAAAACAAAGTGATGGCACAATATAATCAGTCACTCAGGTTGTCTGTCATCTGTTTTCTTAAGGAAATGACTTTTAAGTTAGTGGAGCAGAAAATTGAAGAAAATTAGCAGAAGGTTGTTGTAGAAACAGGAGGAATTTTTAAAAATTGCAGATGTACAGAGAGAAGCTCTAGTGCATGAAGCCAAAAGAAATGCAATTGGCTCTGGTTTTTGGTTTAGTGTTATTATAGTGCCAGCGTACCCAATATGCAATAATTCAACTTTCAATGAGACTTTATTCATAAACTTGAATTGGGCTGTAAACGCACAATAAAAAGCTGGTATGCACATTTTCAGATTTTATATCAGTGACTGTGTTTTATGATGCTGAATACTCCAGTAATTCTCGCTCTTTTCCATGTGTCAGGAAAGCTGCCTACATATCTCAGAAATGTTAAGCTGGAAAGACTGTTGTAAACAGCTCTGCAAAGAGGCTTGTAAGTTTATTGAAAGTCAGAGAACGGACTTTTTACCTGATGAAATCTAGTAAATAACATTAATTACTCACACCAATGCGCAGTGAAACTCGTACAGTACAGTTGTGACTGTTGCTACAGGGTTAGTGGTATAAATGAAGAGAAGATAAAGATGCACATGATGCAAAAGGTAAAAAGCACCACATTTTAATATAGTTCTCCTCCCATCTTCCTAAACTCTTCTGTCCACTTTGGAGGTAAGTTTTTCATTAGGGATAGTTTGGGTTCACTTCAATCACTAAGAGAATCAGTTTTGTCATGTGGATCTTAAGGGAACATTTTTCAGTGTGGTATTTTTTAAAGGAGGATTTTGTATGGCTATTTTAAGTTAGAGCAAAATAACACATTCCTAGTCTAAAATAAAAACAGTGAGTTCTTGCAACAAACTGGTGTGAATTTTGAATTTATTTAGTTATTTTGAAATAGATACGCCTTCTAACAGCTTATCATGTAGTAAGTGACTAGCATCTGTCAAATGTGCTTCTTTCTTTCTTTTCTCCCTTTTTCATTCTGCCCAAGGGAAAATTGCATGTGGTCTTTATTTGTTTATATGATGAAAATATAGTAGTCTAAACCTTACAGTGCAGTAATAGAAGTATTACTGATGTTGGGTGAGAAACCTCTTTTCCAATATTCCTTTTTCCCCATTTTTTTTGCTAGAGATAGGGGCACAAAACCTCACAAAACAAGTCAGGTTATTAAATTGCTCCATCTTAACATTCCTTGGAAATGTAGAAAAACGTTACTGTTTTCAATACTATGCATAGCATGTTCCTATAACTTTCATGAATAACTGTAGATTGCAGCTAGTTTAAGTTTTCAGTCACTAAGTATTAGGTTTTTCTTGTGTCCCTTGAAGAAAACTTAAATTGGCTTGACAGTCTTTAATACACTTAAATTTGAATAGTTTTATTTGAAAAGTCAGACATTTTTGAGTCTGCAGGATCGGAGCATAAATAAATCCATTTTTCTCTTCAAAAATAAATCTTAAAATATTTCAGAAGGGAAGTATTTTTAAACAGAGCATGTGAAATTGTATAAAAAGTTACAGATACAGAAATATTAAGTGCACTGCTCATGCAACTCACATTTCATTAAGATATAGATTACTCGAGGATGTGATATGAAGATGATAATGGTTACTTTTTGCACTACTTTTCACTTTTATAACCTAATGTTAACATCGAGGAATTCAGGAACTTGAGAGCCCTAGAGATCAATCTTGATTAGTTTATTTTTCTTTGTTAAGATTTTGATAGCCTGGTAATGCTTTTGTTTGAAAGAGTATTCTTTACTTCCTCTTGTGGGGCATGAAATATTTTTACACCCAGCTCTTCCTCTGAAATAGTGAAAAACAATTTAGGTAACTGAATCTTTGATGAAGAGACCTGAGATTGAAAGTTCTGGCATTTAATTGCCCTTTTACTCATAATTCTTCCATGTTTAACCTCAAAGGTGATTAAAAAACTTACATCTTAATTGCATAGCCTCATTCAATCATTAGTACTTTGCCTTGCGGCAATTTATTACAACTTTATTTCCCTGAACCATCAATGAAGATGATGCTGAATTTTATATTAGCCAAATGTCCTTTTGAGATTAATGTGGTAATATAGATTTTATGCAAGCCTTTTCCGCTTTAATATTTGTGTTATTAGATTGGGGTTATAGGTATAGCACCACTGCTTGGGCAGTTTAGAGAATGCTGTGTGTATTGCCTCAAGAACTGATGCTGGAGTTTTATTTGAAAATGTGCATCTGCAAGAGGAAATAATAGCAGAGAATTCTCTGATGTGCTTCTCTATAGCTATTTTTACTGCTTACTCTTACAAGGTTTTCCCCTTTCAAGATAATAGTTGGACTCCTGTTGTGAGAAAAGCACTGGGATCAGATGGGTGAGGAGGTGGGGATGAGGGTGCTGTACCACAAATGCCATCATTAATGTTGGGCAAGTCACTGTAAATTGCACTTATCTTTCACAGTGGTCTTTTGGAGGTTCCTACATTCTTAAAATTGTTAAGGGTTTCAGCTGCTAGTGCTATGAAATACCAAAACCCCCTTGTGTCAGTGCAGGATCAAGGTAGAACTCATCATGAGCATATTTCCTGTTATGTTCTCTAATTCATTTGGATAGATATTAAAATATGATAGGTAGAAAACATTGAGATGCTTATGCTACTCTACATAACTGCCATGATTTAAAAATTCACAGCTTCTCAAGTTAGAACTGGCAGCTACTGGCATCCACTTTAGAAGCATTTCTGCTTGCTCAGAGCTCAGGGACATTTCAATGGTTTGATGAATGCTTCAAGCGAGGTGTGCTGACACCAGTGCCAAAAGCACCATCCTGCCTTTCCCCCACTCCTGACTTCTCATTCCTGACCCTCTACCATGCTATCCTTTGAGCTATCACAGCTGTTTATCCTGCATGCAGTGAGGGAGAGGAGGCTGGGGGAGGACAGGACTGCTGCCTTCACTCACTGCTCTGGTACAACCTGCAGAAGTGTTGGTTTGGCTGCAGACTCTGGAGCCAGATGAGTAGGATATGTAAGCAAACCAGAAGGGTCTCCACAGCATTCCAAAAATGTGAACTTGTAAAATACCATGGAACTTGGTGAATGTTACATCCTTCCTCTAAGGAACAGGTAAGTTCATGCTAGCAGCAGCTCAAACAGTAGTAGCCTCCACCCTAAACTGTAGCACGTTTCACCTCCCAAAACAAAAAGCGTAAGTGAGGGCACTCAGGCACTTGAACTAAGTGGAAGAAGGGTATGACTGGATATTAAATAATCTCAGTGGAAAAAGGATACGTCTGGAAGAGTAGGGCAAAAGGAAAAGAAAAAAAAAGGAGGAGAAAAAAAATACCAGAAGATTCAAAGGAGGAAGAGAAAATGAAAATAAGAAAGAATTAGATAATCACTGTGGCAGTCCTACAAAGGTCTGAGTGCTGGCTGAAAAGGATTCAAGAAGGGAAGGCAAGGATTTTTTGTTGTTGTTGTATATCTCCTGCATTGAAGGAATCAGGAGTGAAATTGGGGGGTGATTTTGGAGGTGTTTTTTAAACTAGATATGCCTAAAAGATGCTTGACTTCATAATTTTCTCCTCCTAATAGAAACAGCCCTCAGGGCCTCAAACTTTGGCTAATCATTTAGGTCAAAAGGGTAATAATAATGTAGAAGACCATGAATTAGAAGTGTACCCTGGGGAAAGCTTGACCCAATGCAGAAGTAGAAAATAACCATACAAAACTCTGTAATGGGATCCTCTGAAGGTGAATGGGAAAATGAGGGCTCATACAAATATGCTCACCATCTAATATGAAACATAACTCCAGAAGTATGTATTTTTGTTCCCTGTTACGAGTGAAACCACAGTGGAGTTACTGTAACACTGAGGCTGAACTAATCCCATCACAGGATCAGATCTTGGTAATAAATAGTTCCAGGTGTGATCCAGGGATTAGGAATGTTTAGATTTTTTTAAACTGAAAGGTGTCATTTTTTTCAGTCTTTCCACTGAGAAGGGAGGATTGTGTGAGGTGTGAAACTCCTGTCTCTCAAAAGACAGACCTGGCTATTGCATATCCCTTTTTACTGGTATATCTATCTCAAATACATTACCAAGAAAGTTGATATTATTCTGCATATGTTATGAATATGAGATGAGGGATGAGGATGATCTGCATCTTGCTAGGAGTTAGCTACGATGGTTATGGCAAACTTGGCAGTATAAACACTGGCACAGCACTCTATTTCATGGGTTCTGCTGCCTTCCAGGTCATCCTTACAGTCTGCCATTTTATTTATTGTGAAACTTGGGCCTTGTGATGGGACATGTTTGGAAAAGAGCAACTCTTGAATATGCCCATCTTGTGAGTGGCATTAGACAGGAAGACAATGAGCATGTATGTAAAGATTGTGCCATACTGCACATACATGAAGGACCACACGGAGGCTATGTAGCCATTTCATAGCCAGTGCCTTCACATTTCTCAGTCTTCATGGACTATGCCTAACCAAGTGCTAGAAGCTCTATAAAATAGGCTGAACTTGTGTATGATGTTGTTAGTCTCAGTTCCTTTCCACAGGCTGTGGCTGTATTGGCAGCAGATAGATGGCATAGCAGCTGACAGTGCTGATTAGCTCAGACACATACTTTGGATAAGTTTGTAGCTGAAAAAGGAGCTTCCAAAAGCTGGCTCTGTGGTCACACTAAGCATTTATGTCTGTTTCTGTCCCATCATCCCTCCCCAGAATTTATACAATAGTATCTAACCATTTATACTACCTCATGCAGGGCTACAGGCTTGGGGTGGAGTGACTTGAGAGCTGCTCAGCAAGAAGGGACCTGGGAGTGCTGGTTGGCAGATGGCTGAATGAGCCAGCAGTGTGCCCAGGTGGCCAAGAAAACCAGAGGCATTCTGGCCTGTATCAGCAATAGTGTGGCCAGCAGGACCAGGGCAGTGATTGTCCTCCTGTACTCAGCACTGGTGAGGCCACACCTCAAATACTGTGTTCAGTTTGTGGCCCCTCGTTTCAAAAAGGACATTGAGGTGCTGGAGTGTGTCCAGAGAAGGGCAGTGAAGCTGGTGAAGGGTCTGGAGCACAAGTCCTGTGAGGAGCAGCTGAGGGAACTGGGGTTCTTTAGTCTGAAGGAGATTAAAAGGAGGTTGTAGTGAGGCTGGGGTTGGTCTCTTCTGCTGTGTCTCAAATAAAAGGATGAGAAGAAAGGACTGGTAAGTTGCATCAGAGGAGGCTTAGATTAGATATTAGGAAAATTTACTGATACAGTGGTTAGGCATTGGAATAGGCTGCCCAGGGATGTGGTGAAATCATCTCTGGTAATGTTCAAGTGGCATCTGCATGTGGCATTTGGGGATGTAGTTTAGGGGTGATTATGGTGGTGGTAGGATGATGGTTGAATTAGGTAAACCCTGGCAGTCCTGTGACTCTGTGATTCTGTATCAGACCAACAGGTAAGCGCTCACTTCCACTCATAATGTTCCATGTGTGCATTCCACTTATGGGCAGGATTAAAACAGTTTGGGACCTGGAGCCCAAATCCTTAGCCCCCTAATGCAGAGAGATCAGAATGAAAAGAAAGCATGGTGAAAGAGTGCAGAGAAGACTGCATCTCTGTATCAACACTGGCACTTATAGGGAAAAAACAAGCAGGTGCTGGAGATCTGTGCAAAGAAAAGAATCACCAGTAGGCATCAATTATAGGGCCTCAGACTATGCTTTGCTTCAGTGAGTGCTGCTGAGCAGAGGCCCTGAGCCAGGGACAAAGTGTTCTGGGACATGTCCTCTGTAATACTTTTAGATTTCTCAAATAATTCACAAAGCTTTTGGACCCCTTTTCCCCAAACACACACAAAGCCAATTGTGCTGTAGAAGAGAGTTTGAGAAACTCTGTAAGGAAAGCAACTTACTTCTTCAGCCTTTATATAGGCATTTTAAAGCAGATTGCATTATTCCCTATTTTGAGAGAATGACAAAGCTGAACACTTAGTGTTTGCAGAGTTAATATGCTTTAGTGTTTTATTTTGTATCTCTTTATGAGAGTTACTGCCTTATTTACATTGTAATAGCAACAGTGATGTTCTGCATATAGGTATATTGCCTTTGATTGGGAACAATACCAAGAAAATGGGAGTATTTCATGATTTAATTACTTGTGTTCTTTGCAAGAATAATTAAAGGGTCATGCCAAAATCTTATCAGAGCATGAATATTTAGCATGCCAAGACTGAAGCTATTCAAGTGGCATACCAATCATTTATTTGCTGACAAGATTCACTTTTAGAAACTCTCTCTTCACTCTTTCACTATTGATAGTTAGAAGTGTAACAAGTGTAGTTATCAAAAAGCATTAGTGGGAAGCAAGAATAAATTTTCAAGTGACCTGTGGTTAGAGATGCTTCGGTTTAGAAAAAATTATTGTAGAAATGTTTTTTCAGAACCAAGCATATTTTGTGAAAAATCAAGGTATGAAAGTCAACCAGCACTGGCACAGCTACCTATGTTAATCCTTCTCAAAATCTTCACCATAAAATTTTTGGACTCTAGTTACTTATCTGGAGCACTACTTTAATGTGTAAGTATTAGCTTGTTTCAGAAGTGTCGCAGGTGAATAGGAAAAACTGGTGGTTAAATTGTTCCGAATAATTGAACAATCTAAGACACTGTAAAATGACTGTAGTCCATATACACTTTACAAAATAGATCATATATTTGCCATTAGATCTTCCTAAGCCACAAACATCTGCCTGGTTATTTTTTCATAAATGTTTTCTCTATAAAAATAATTAATCCATTCCCAAGCAGTAGATCTAACCATTTTTCAGTGAAACACAGTTTTGAATGTTGCACATACCTTGATCTACAGAGTAAATCCACAGCTTTCCTTGAAGTATTTTTGTATACTCACAAACACTGGTCATTTGCAGAAGAGACTTTAAAGGATTTGTCTGTAGATGCTTGAAGGAGCAACCATTTGCTGAAGTAGTATTAAGAATTGCAGGTTATATTTAACATTTGAAATACATCAGTAGCACTAAGTCAGTTTGTTTGAGTGTCTCAGCAACTAACTAGTCCCAGAAAGAATCGGCGGTATCCCACAAAGTGCTGATCTTCAGCATTTTTAGTGCTTTGCAGAATTGATTTCTCAGTCTCAAGGCAATTGTCCATATCATGCAAGTGCTGCATACTATTACAGTCAGAAGCCTCCGTTTGAGACTAATCCAAGAAAAAAAATGCCAGTGTATTATTTCCAAGTTCTTTTTGTGAAATATTTGGCTTCAATGCATAGCTGATTTTCAAAAGGCTCTTTGAAAGTCTCTCTTTTGAAAAATACATATTTTTTTATGTGCATAGTTCATTTTTAAACCAAACCTAGCTAAAAATTGCCACATAAGCTGTTTTTCAATACAGGGCCAATAGCCATATTTTTGTGTCTCCACAGAAGGAATACATTTATATTTTTAAAATATAAGCATTTGAGTAGCTATATAAAATAAGCAACATGAAGGTGCCATATTGAATTTATTAAGATTTCTCTCTCATTTGTAATCCCAAGTATCTGGATCCTTATAATTTTATTGGCAGAGGGAACGAGTGCATGGCTTGACAGATCAGCTGGGCTATGAATAGCTAAACATTAACACACAAACCTCGTGTTTTGGTTTGGGTTTCTGCCTTCAGTGTAGGTTAAGAAGCCCCCCTGATGATACCATCTCCAGACAATATTTAGCAGACATGTTTTGCCTGTCCTGTTATCACCCCACCAAAGCCAGGAGATGGAGTATCCTTTGATCCCTGGTCCCTTTGGCTGTTCGCTGCTCAGTTTTCTTGCTGCTCTTTGTTCACTAGGGCATAACTTCAAGCTCAGTAACACAACACACTTGCTGGACTGTGGAGCTGCCAGGCCCTAGGAAGCTGTGATTCCTGTGGCTGTTGCTGTCCCAAGGATCACTGGGCTCAAAGAAAACCAAAAGCAAGGAACAGGTCACTGATTCAGTCTTTTTCTCCTTTGATATAAGTAATTATTAGGAAGCAAACCTCAACTTTCACTTCATAACCAGAAATTAGTACCATTTTTGTTTGACATAGTGACATCTTAAGTTGTTAAAGGGAGCCCTTGGTGGTTCTCAGGGATTAGTAGGGGGAAATATTCCACTTGCAGGTCAGCTGCAGGGATCTGTCCTGGGGCATGTGTGATTGACAGCTGTTCCAACGTGATGTCTGCAGGAGGCCCTGTGAAGGAAGCTGCAGGTTTGGCTCTGGGTAGGCAGGTGTCAGCACTGCAGTCCCACGCTGCCATAATTAGTAATCTCTGCCGGCAGTGCCATCACGGCTGCAGGGACCGCGTGGAAAGCCAGGCTCAGGGTGAGACCTGGGGGCTTTCTGCTGCTGGGACTGTGCTTGCATGGGGAAACAGCGTGAAATCTGCACCTCTGAAACTCTCTCCTGGGATGAGGTCGCTCAAGTGAAGCAGGAGCCTGCCTTGAACTGCTTTGTGCAGGCGATTCTCTTTAAGCCTGAGCATTACAGCGTGGGGCAGCTCTGGAGAAAGTGAATGCCAAAGGGAAGGCTTTAATGCCCTTTCCTATTTCTGTCCCAGATTCCTTCCCACAAACTTGCATTTCACCAGGCTTTTTCCCTTACTGCTTCAGCTCCTTGCTACACTTTCCCATGCAAGCTTTTTTTTCCTTGTAAATGATGTGAAGCAAATACCTAATGTTATCTTTAGTGCTGACACAAGAAAATTAGAGGAGGTATATTACAGTCCTGTTCAGTATTCTTTCCAGAGAAAACTGCTGGTTAGGTCAATTTACTTGGCACTGTACACTGCTTTAATCTTAACTCGAGGCCTGCTATAGATGTACAGCAGCTGGGTCTAATGTCTTCATGCATGGTTGCAAGCAAGTCAGTTAATTTCTGTTTGTTGAGAGGCAGGAATCAAGCAAATTTTTCTCTGTTGAATGGAAACACTGTGGGGCTGGTAACAGGTGAATAAGCAATACTGGATAAGAAAACAACCTGGAATTAGTGTCTGAACTTTGAAGGGCTGGATTCCATAGCAGAGAAGTCAGAGTTTCATCTCAAATATAGTGGTAGTAGTTTATCCGCAAACCTTCATTTAGAAGAATTTAAAGGAAAACTGGCTTGACAGACCCTGTTTGTGAGAAAACATGTTGCCAGTGAAGAAGCACTTAGCTTAAAGTCTACTTGCTGCTAACTGGGGTGGTTAGTTTATTGCTAAACCTATATTCAGGGTACAAAAGCTAAATAAATTGCTCCCTTGTCATGCTGAGGTCTGCTCGAGCTCATGATGATCTCTTGGGTTATATTCATCAAGCCTGGTGACTAATGTCCGTAGAGGTAGCACTGGCTGTGCAGGCTGTCACCCATGGCCCAAGTTCCTGCCACATTCTGTGAAGTCCTCAAAGATTGGAGCTAAATTCATGTATCTTTTGACAGGGATTTAGTGTTATAACCAGTCAAAGAGTTAACTACTTAAAAACAGATGCTAATAAAAATGCCCTATGTTCTGCTTAAATGAAAGACGTATGAGCTATGGGCCTGTAGCTTATTGTATGACCAGTTAGGCTTCTATCGTACTAATTAATGGTAGCTTAATTCCAAATACACCTTAAAATTACCTAAAACTGTTCATATATTTATAAAATAAAACTTTCGATAAAAACGACAACAAATCTAAAGAGCAGAAAATGAAATCCAGGGGTTTCTTGTCACAGATGACATTGTGCTGTGGGCAAGGGGGGAGAGGGAGAAATAATCTTCTCAATTTATTCTAATTCTACTTTGTTGTTCTTGTTCCTGTGTCTATATTCATAGAATCATAACATTTTGGGGGTTGAAAGGGACCTTAAATATCGTCTAGTTCTATACCCCCTGCCATGGGGAGGGACACCTTCCACTAGATCCAGGTATTCAGAGCAGAAGAACATACTTCCAACCACCATAATTTTTTATAACCAGGCCTTCCTCATCTGTACATGCTAGCTTTCATTTAGTGCACAGGCATTTATAAGAAGTGGGAAATCTCAGGCTAAATGGGATGCCAAATTACCCCTTCTTACTCCATAGTTGGCATTACTACCAAAGTCTCCATATTGTCAAATCACCAGCTGAGAGAACCTGCATTTCAGAAACATTTTACCAAAGAATCAATAAAAGGCTATTAAAAATTACAACCTGCATGGGATAGAGAATTAGGGGAATTAATCATGTAGTTTCCGTGTAATTTCCATGTATCTCTGCTGTTAGTTGAAAGAACAGCTAAGATGCAAACATTAGTGTGATATTTCCTCTCAAGCTTGGCTGCTTAAAGCACTTTCCTGTAAAGTTCTATGTTTACCTAAGCCCCTAGGGGAAAAGCCACCTTCCCCTCCCCTACCCCTAGTGGAGCTAATGAGCCATGCCTATTATCCTCCCAAAACTCTTGTTTCAGCAGAAATTAATCCACTTTCTTTGCCCGATTCTAATACATGCCACCACGTTAAGCCAGGAAAATGAACCTTCTTGCCCTTTTATGCTCACTGGAGACTGACAGATAGGTAGTATTTCTTCGTGTTTTTGTTAGTCATGTAGTTTGACATGAAAGCTAAACCAGCTTAATTGCTCGCTGCTACCAAAAGAGGCAGTCTCATCCTTTTCCTGCCATCTTGCTCCCGACTGCATGACTGCCCTGCCTCCTTTGCATGGCACTGTCCCCAGGGTGACTTGGTTTAGAGGTCTAGACTTAGAAAAAAATATGAACCCTATAAAAATATGTTAATAGAATTACAGCTTCTCTTGGGGATCAATTAGGTGCCCTTGGTGGTGGAAGTCTGGGGCAGCAACACCTTCATGGCCTGAGAGGGGAGAGGTTGGACAGCCAGTTTGAGCAGTGACACGGTGTTAGGTTAGCTTAGCTGTCTTGCCAAACTAGCCTTGGTATTCTGTAGAGGGTAGCATAATTGCACTATTCCACAATAAACCTGTGGTTCCTGGTGTGAGTCAGCCTGTATAACTGAATTAACTTTCCCAGTGAATCATGTTTCTAATGTAGTCCATCGGGCATGGTTGCGCAGACCATCTGTTAGTGGTGAAACTGGGGTGTACGCCTGACACACCACCCCTTCTCTTGGTGCAACTCTTCAGGCCTGTGGGAAGAATGAGATGGGGAAACTGACCAGTATTACACATAATTTAATTTTTGCTGTCAAATTATTTGTAGGCTGGTCATCGATATGTCATGAAAGACAGTTGTAGCAGCATAATTAATGGGGCAACACAAGGGCTGGAATGGTGATGGAGGAGTGGAGAGAGAAGGTGCAAGGAACTGCTTAAGCAGATATTGGCATCAAAAGAAATACCACTATAACCATGGCTGTGGTAAGGGTTTAGCAAAGGTTTTTCTTTATCTAAAGTGTAAGGGACATCACATTTGAAGCAGAAAGTCTGAGTTTAGCCATATTGTCAACATGCCACACTGTGGGTTGTTGTGACAATCTCAAAGATTAGCAGGGTAAGGAAACTTGCTTCTTGTCAGTCAAAGTGGGTGCGACTCTGAGGCCTGAATATAGGGGAAGATAAAGCAGCTGTCTGGCCAAAACTGGCAGTAAGTTAGTTTTAGAAGGACTTTCTAGGATTAGATAGCATATTCAGTCAGCACTTGCTGGTCACACAAGATGAATGGGGAAGAAAGGGACTGAGAGCAGCAGCAGCATTTTGCAGATGTCACATCACCAGTCTGGGAACATACACAGCTCTGAAACTTCTCAGCTGGAGAAAACAGCCTGGATAGATAACAAGACAAATCTGAACCTGCAAAAAATTGGACTTGTATACATAAACCTACATTAGCATTAGGAGTTACTCTGGCATCAGTCTAACTACAGCTCCGTGTTTGCTGGTATCTTTCAATAAATGCTACTGCATGAAGATCTGCAGACCCAATGCACTCTCAGATTCTCAGCAGGGGGTCACTGAAGCAAAAGGAGAATGATAGAAGAATCAATCCCACAGTACGACAGTGATCTTCCACAAACAGCTTTGAAGCATTTGAATGTGTAATATTTTGTGGTTGCATGTAAAGTTCTCTGATGTCTTTCGGAGAAATTTAAAGTCTTGCCATATGCTTCAACCTTCTTTTTTTTGTGTCCGTGGGTTATGTGCAAATCTTTAGGGTGACTGCTAGAACAGTTGTGAGCACATTGGATGCCTGCATGATTCAGGGAGCAATTTGAAATGTGCTCAGCATCCCACGCTGACTATAGCCCATTGAACTGGAGAGCTCTCAACACCTCACCACAGCAGGCTCTTAACAAGTGGA
Source organism: Entomyzon cyanotis (assembly GCA_024500445.1). Taxonomy (NCBI): domain Eukaryota; kingdom Metazoa; phylum Chordata; class Aves; order Passeriformes; family Meliphagidae; genus Entomyzon; species Entomyzon cyanotis. The sequence continues at coordinate 16,505,071 of JAKEPQ010001005.1, forward strand.
CTGCATTATATTAACTTCCTTGGAAAGAAATCAAGTACTGCTCCCTTAAAATCATCTGTGCCTTTCTGCCCAAATTTTAGGGGCTGACAAACTTTCTCTCAAGTAATTCTTTAGTGCTACTTTGCTCCGCAGTGTGTGAAGGAGGAAGAGAGTGTCCTGAGGGCCAGACGCAAAGGGCATGTCACTGCCACCTCAGGTTCTTAGGAGGAGGCTAAAAACAGTTTGTGTCAATGCTCCCCATTAGCTGCCCTAATTTTCAGATAGAAATGTGACTGTCACTTTGACTTAATTGCATCGTTTCCTAACAATACAATGTTGTTCAGGTTTTGTTGTCTTGCCTGAACCGTGTGTAAAGTCTTTATAACAAGACCTGAAATATTGGCTTGTTTGTAAATGTAGACTGGTATTTCACATTCATCCTATTTCTATGGCCTTTCAAAACAGAGGCAGAGCTACCTATATACAATTTTGTGGTACTCCTTTAATGAAACACCCCTTTCATTTAATGCTAATTGTGAATAATTTTTTAGTCAGTACAGGATCACCTGAAGTACTTTTCATGTCTGTCTACTGAGTGTAGCCACATGCTACATAGCATTTGACAAACTTGGAATATTTCATGTGTGTAAATATCTTTTATTACTAAAAGTTTACTTCATGTACTGTAAGCCCTGATCTTTATTTTAGGACTTTGTTTTACTTCTAGCTGTCTCAGTTACTAAATTTGAGGCATACAGCTCCAATTCACAGCTCAGTCACCTTCTATTTAAAAAATATGTTTCACTTGTTTCCCCTGAAAAATTCTGAATTTCTAATTATGAAAGGGAGCTGTTTATCGTTGTTTGAGGTGTTTGTTTGACAAGCAGTCATGCAGAAATAGTGCAATGTGTAGGCTCCCAGTATAAATAGAAGCAATCACGATCCAAACTGCAGATAAGTAATTGGAATAATAAGTAGAAATAAAGATGCTTTGTCAGTTTGCATTCCTTTTTCTGAAGCAGCTATGGGCAAGTGTAGAAACTGATCCTTATCTTTAGTTTTCCCCCCAAAATAAGTATAAAATTGGATTTAAGAATAAGAGCTTACAATATGAATTTTGGTTTATGGAGGATGTATTCTAGACTGTCAAAAATAGTATGCCTAAGGCAAATTTGCTTCTAAAGAGAAGAATGCAATAAAGCTTAGGGTTATACTGAAACTGAACTGCAATATATTATGAAATAGCTTGGTTCAGTAATTCCTGGATTTTTGCATTCAGATTTTCAGCCACTGTGATTCTTTGCTGATTAAAAAAATCCTCTGATAAATGCCAAGGACTAGTGAAATTAGGGTCTAACTTCTTCTTCTGTCTGAACTTTCAAACCAAGAAGTAGATAATAATTTGCACTTTTCAAAAACAGCATAATGACCTGAATCTCTTTAATGTATTTTAAAGAGGTGATTGAGAGTAATGACAATGAAAGTAGCCTCAGTGAAAAGTGACCATCATGCCTATGTAAGAGACAATGTCTGACTAAAAAAGCTCTGAAGAATTGGTCCCTTTTCAGACGTTTTTCACTGTCTGAGGTAGGATCTAGAGGATGAAGTCAAAGGACTTCACATGGTGTATGGTCTGTGCAGTGTCTAGCATGACTTAATCAGCCTCAATGCTGCTCTAAATTATAGCAGAACAAAGTAGTCTTCTGATTCTTCATTGTATAATCGACTGAACATGAAAGTCTCTCTTGATTATTCTTCGCTACAGGTTTGTAAATGTTCTGGAACTAAAGAATAAGCAGATGCAACCCATTTTTTCTTGTACTGACAGTTCTTGTTGTAGACTAGTTGTACAAATAACTCCAGGACATCTGACAGCTTATTCATATGAAATGTGTTGGCAAAATTTGTCATGAATTGATTCCATTTCTTGAAGCTTCTTTTTGGTTCTCCCTTTTTTTTTTTTTTTCCTTCTCTGTGGGAGTATTTCTATTTTTTCAATCATTTTGGAATTTGGAAGTTTATTCATATCTCCTTAAGTGTATAATAGTTCAAGGAACACATAATCCCTTTCAGGCAGCAGCTTTTATAGCATGTGGTGGGTGCCTCTGAATCAGCATCAAATGTTGGCATCTCCACTTCCTCCTTCATCAGAAGTAGTGAAGTTTCATCAGAACTAGAGAGAAAAAATTATTTCAAGAGAACATAAAGAAGTGGAGTTCCTTTCCTCGGGGTGGAGGGGGGGAAAGGAAAACCAGAGTTAATATTAAATCAAAGAACACAAATCCACTTTTCAAAATCATCCTGTGCACTTCCTTCAAACTTAACACATTAGAAATTAGAAATTTTTCACTGAGGATGGACACTCTTGATAAATAATAATGAGAATTGAATATGATTTTTCATAAACTAGATCTCCTTTCCCTGAATATTTGCAACGTGATTTGATGTTTCTTTCAAGTGTGGAAACCTTGGATTCATGATGTCCTGTTTCTGGCAGGTCTAGAAAAGAATAATGGAGTTTTTAATATGTATGGTCATATTAATAAAATGTCCACCAACCTACTTTCTCCAACTTTCTGATCCATTTGATACAACTACTGGCAAAAATATTTGAGTTCACTATTTAGAAAATCACCTTTGAGCTCCTGAGGCTGGTACACACTCTGTCCCTCAGCCTCCTACGGGGACAAGAAGCAGGCGCCTGGCAGTTTTCCTTCCTGCCTTCTTTCCACCCTGACTTTCCCAGATATGATCCGTGTAGGTGGGCCAGGGGAGCCATGGCAGCAAGGCCCTGGAGCAGGCAGTGGGAACCTGTTTCTGTGGCATTTGGCATATGCTCCCCAGGAGATGCTCCTGTGCAGCCCAGGGAGGAGTCACCCAGGTGAGTGAAGTATGCTGGGTCTGCTCCTGAGCAGGGCTGAGAGTCTGTGGTCGTTCTGCCTGATGTTCACATCTCAAATAATTCCACTGTATCCAAATCTTCCTCCTCCAAACTTCAAATCCCATTGTTCAACAATCTGAACTCGGTAAGAAATAATTCAAGAAAACGCTTCGGGCAATGGAATGTAAAAAAGTTTCTGCTTGTAATGGGATCCCAGTATTACTTAAATTCATGGATAATCTGGTCCTTTTTTCTTTTTAAACTGGATATTTATAAGATAGAAAATCCACAGTGCTTCAGCTTTCAGGAGCTTAGTGGGAAGAGCCTATTATCCTATAGGTAGGTATTACCCTCATCTCTCTTGCCAACCTCCCTGGTTGAAATAACAGCCTGAGAACAGGTCACTTTATATAAAATAATAACTGCGAGGGATTCATGGCTTTGCTCTTCCCAGATTATGAGCCCAGACACAAAAGTCTGACCAAAGCAATGGAGCCTTTACAAAACCTTTCCAGAGGAAGGGCTGGATGTCTAAGCTGTTTTCCCATCCCATCTCAGAGAAAGATTTTTGTGAGATCATATATCAACAAATAAACTTTTAGCTAAGCTATGGGAACAAAACCAAGTTGGTTTGGCCAGTAATAACATCCCAGTTGAGTGAGGATGATGCAGAAACCTGAATTTTCAGATCTTAATTTTGTCTCATATTTCTAGTACCCTTTGAAATTAACAGATGACATTCTATCTTATTTTTACTTTTACTTTATTTAACATTTAAATTTTTCATCAAAGACACATCATTTCTCAATGTTGAAATCAATATTCTGTGATAACTTAATTCCATTTCTGGATGCAGCAGACCTAGATTCCTTTCTACACTAAATGGAAACAGAGTGCAGGGTATTTAATATCCTGTCATTGAGACAATGCAGGCTGCTACTATACAGGGAGCAGTATATAAGTATATGAGTTTTGAAAATTAAAATGAGCTGGTAAGCTAATAAAATAGTAAGATATAAGTATAGTAATTGTTTTTGCATCTAAGTGAGGCCACTCTAAATAATTATAAGCAATTTGATTGTTTTGAGCAACCTCTTTAAGGGTAAACTGTGTAACCAACTCTTCATAACATTAATACTTTGAAATAATTGATTTTCAAATACTGAAGCAGGCAAAGCATGAAGCTTAAGACTGCAAGGCAATAAAGACAAATCAGATTTGTGTAAAAATCTATATCAAAAAAATGTAGTACCAGTTCAGTAAAGCACAGATCATGTTAAAAAACAACCTTTGTCTTGTGTGGAAAGATCTCTATCATTTATTATAGGTATACCTTTTATTTTCATAAAGAAACAGTATTGCTTGAGGAGATGGGCATGCACAGCTTTGTTATAACAATCTACAGTCTCAGGCTGTTGAATTCAGGATATAAAGCTGTTTTCAACTTTATACCCAAATAAAGTAAACACCTACTTGGGCTAGAGCAGGGCTGTAAACAACCTGACCACTTGCTTTCATAATCTGAATTCAGTGCCTGTTATCGCTCTGCTGTTGTCCAGTAGTATGCTGGGTCTGGCTGGGATGGAGTGAATTTTCTTCATAGCATCCTGTATGAGGCTACAGCTATGATTAGTGACAAAACCAGTGCTGGTAATATGCCACTATTTAGCCACTGCTCAATGGTGCTTGCAAAGAGTCAAGGCCTTTTCTGTTTCACACTCTGCAAGCAGTTTGGAGAGGGCAAGACTTTGGGAGGGGACACAGCTGGGACAGCTGACCCTGACTGGCCAAGGAGATATTCCATGCTGTATAACATTATGTTCATCAGTAGAGCAGGGGGAGAGTCCTTCCAAGATAAGCATCATTTGGAAAGTGGCTGAGCATCAGTCTGCTGGTGTGAGGTGGTGAGTGATTGCCTTTGCATCACATGGTTCTACCTCCTTTTTCTTCACTTATTAAATGGTCTTTATCAACCCATTAGTTTTTTTCACTTTTGCTGCTCCAGTTCTCTCCCCCATCCCACTGTGGGGAGAGAGTGAGAAGCTGGATGAGGCTTAGATACCAGCCAGATTAAAAGCACCACTAATATTGGATGCTTTCAAATATTTCAGTTCAGCAGAATATGGTATTCTGGACTAACAAGGTGTATAGTACCGAAAGCTCCCAGCTTCAACTTTGATATTGCTGTCAATATTCAACTTTATTCTCACAGTATTACAAAGGTGTGGGCTAAGTAATAGCCCACACCTTTTTCTTTTCTTGTTTTTTAACTCCGTTTACAATGGCACGTATTTCAAGACTTTGATCTCATATGTGTTTCTTAAGACTAATCTGCCAAGGAAGTGTGAGAAGGCTATGGATTTTGAGCATGCCATATACTAGGATCAAAAAGGAGGGTCCATGTACCTAATGTACACAGAAAGTGGATAGCTTGGCCTGCAGTGTCTGTATATGAATGTCTTCATTTCAATCTTATCATTACATTACACAAAAACTGGAGACTAGGGCAGAAAATGTGATCTGGCATTTTATTTTATTATACATACAGCATTTCCTAGGTTACCTTGAGAAATCTCTTCTAGTACACAATAGACTGTATTGCTCTTTCTCTACACTGTACAGAAATAATGACTTCAGCATCATAGGCAGTATGTTCATCAGTGGTCTGGAAGTAAGCATAAAATCATTTCTTGGTAATGTTTGCCCACAGCACGAAGGCCAGCAGAGCTTTAAAGGGTGTTAAGTTGTAGAATAAAAGCCTTGCTGACACCACAAAGTGCATCCTGACTCAGCTAACTGCACACTTATTCCCAAGGAACAAGAGATGAAAGCCATACTGTCAGCATGGAGAATTTTGGGCCCTAAGTAACTGATCAGGGGTCATGTGAGATGGGCAACTGAGTAAGAACTCTCATCACAGTACTTGAACATGAATGTAACAAGTAATAGTAATTATGAGTTACAAGTCACATCCTTGTATATGGCATTGGTCAAGCTGATGCTGGAAGAATTCATCTAGTCCTGGTGTCAGCATTTTTAAAGGGATATGGAAACACTGAAGTAAGTTCCGAAAACAGCCACCAAAAAAAGTATTTACTTGAGGAAGTGGGGGAAATGCCTTCTGGTGAGAGACTTGGAAGCTCATTTGGTGTAATGTCTGAAGGAAAAAACTGGGAGCTGGCTTGATTCTTTAAGGAAAAATACTTAGGAAAAATGGTTTGCTCCTAAGGGACTCTTTAATCCAGCTTAGAAGGACATAATTAGAACCACTAGCAAAAATCTGAAGGTACACAAATTCAGATGACAAAGAATGAGTTCTGAACAGAAAAATGCTTACCCGTGAAAGAAGCTTCTAAATGTCCCTAACAGGATAGGATTTCTTTGGTCAACACTCAAGGACAGCAGTATCATAAGAGGATAGACTAGACCAACTCATGTTCCCTCCTGGCTTTATGAATTCATGAATCTACTGTGCTTTATAACTACAGAACAGAACAGAAATCTCACAAACCTGTAGTTTTTATCACTGAACCAAGTAGCACAAGCCAGGAAAATCAGTGCATGTTATCAGAGAGAGAGTGTGGAGCTAAACTGAAGGAAGTGTACTGGGGTGTAGTGCCAGCTCACTTTCATAATGAAGTTTCAGGTGAAATATGAGGAATTAATTCTACTACCTGAGGGTGCTTCTTTTTGAAATTGATGATTTGGTGTCTTTTCCACTTCCATTTGGGGTTTTGAGTAGTGAATTCACTGTGCTTACATGATATTTTCAGCATCTCTCTCTATTACCTGCAGTTTCTAGCTATGATGAATTTCTCAAAATAGAGAGGAAGCCCAGCATCCGGCTCTGCTTGATGCAAGCACAACTCAGAAATGCAGTTTTGCAAATGGTTTAAATCAACACAGCCAGGCTCATTTTTTAGCTTGTTTGCTGTTGTTTTCTGGGGAGAAAGCAGGACAAGTTGCTTTTTAAATTCTTATCTGTAACTGAGGCCCTATTCTTACCTCTCTTGTTCAGTGCTAAATCCCACAGTTCTTGTGGCATTCAAGAACAGACTTCCAAGAGACAAACACTGTTGTTCACTCTGGAGTTCTTTATCCATCCAACAAGTTACATTACAGTGCTACTACTTTTTCAGCATTGGGTGTTTTTCCTTTTTTTAGTAAAAAAAGTGATTAATACTTTCCTGTGGATACTTACCACAGCATATATTTCCTTCCACAATATTTTTCTGTTGGTAGAGTGAGCCTATTTTTCCATGTTTTATGACTTTATGAAAATTTGAAAACTACAGAGAAAAAGTTAAAGAAGAGCTCTCAAAAAAGTTTGGTGACTTAACTTGGGCTCCAAGGCTGTGGGTTCAAAGCCCATCTTGGAGCTTGAAGTGGCAGACAGCAACACTCAGTTTAAATCCTCCCTGTTGGATACATCTTTCAAGTGAAAACACAGACACAGTCTGTTTTTTTATCTGATAGAGGAGTTCTCCCTTTCTAAAAGTCTCCTTGTTCTCTACAAAAACATATATTATTTTCTACTGCAATCTTAAAGATGTGGATTTAAGGTAGGGAATTTTTTTGTATCATAGGGGAATTTGTCCTGTGGCTTAAGCCACAGAATGGTGTAGCCTGTCATGAAGCCTGCCCCAGTGCAGACCTTACTTTTCTTGCTCACTTAATAATCAGAATCCGTTAGCAGGGCTTAGCATACCCAGATTGGTCTTGCTCAAGTTAGTTGTTATGTCTGTCCAGTTCCATTAGTACAGAACAGGGTTCTGCAGAGTACAAGTTATCCCAACTCCCCCCTGCCCCAATTCTGCATTTTTGCTTCACATACACTAAAGAACCCCACAGGCTGATTTTAAGACATCTCTGGCAGCTCTGCAGAAATGAGCAGAATTTTTCACCACGTGGACAGGTAATATAATTCCATATTTTACAACTACTAAGATTTACACCTACTATGATTTATAACTACTGTGCTGGAGTTGTAATACTCAAAGCTTCCTCATAAACTATAGTCACTAAAGCATCTTGCATACCTTTCAGATGCCTACAATGCTTCTAAGTTGGGTTAATTTTATGAGTTTTACTGTAGTGGAAGTACAGAGAAAAGCATTTCCAAAGGCTCATTCCTCCCATCTATTTATTTAGGAGAGGATAAATCATGCTCTAGAGATACCTGTCTCCTTCTGCACACAACAAACGATGAACTTTGACCACGTGCTTGGTGAATTCAGGGTTAAGTGAGCATGGGTCCATCCATCAATTACTAGCCTGCCATTTCTTATCCAACCAACAGTTTATTGGGGTTTTTATTAAAATGAAAGATACTATTGTATATGAAACAGTTAGCCTTATATATACGGATGGTTCAAGGTTTTGCAAGAGCACTGGCAGTAGTGATGCATTCTGGCATTTGCAGCCATTTTGTAAAAAGCATTTGTAGGAGAAAACAGCTCTGCAGATCGATCAGATACATCTAGACCTGGGTGAGTCGTATATTGTACAAGGATCTTGCAGGATCAGTTTTAGGAGTGGAGTTCTTCTGAGCAGTCCAGTTCCCTGTAGTTATTCCTCTCCAATGAAAATCAGAGTTTTGTTAGTTTCAGGCTGGGCACAGAAATCTAGACATATTTACCTCTATGGGAACATGTATTTCACTGGTAAAGGAGACAGTCATGAGGATGGCCTGAAACTAAAGGAAAAATTGTTTCAAAGTGGAGGGACAATTTAAATTCTTTAAGCTCTGCTTGTATTAGCTACTTCTTGGCTTCTAGTGTATGAAAGCTTCTTGGCATGTGCCCTGCCTGGGGTCGAGTAGGACGTGGGAGAGATTGTGCTTGGATGTCTGGAGTACTACCACTTGGGGGGGAAAATGTGTAGCATTCCAACAGATATAATTAATGACAAGTGTTGTTGTCTTTCTCCTGTGCCATCCACCCAATGGCTGCCTGGTGCTGACCCCTTGCTGTCCCGCTGACCTCGCCAAAGTTTATTTTAAAAAGGCATCCTTGCTTTCCCAAACTTTTCAGCTAGGCTTCCCTTGGGCTTCTTGTTCAGTGCATGCCCACAGACTGTGCCTGTGTCCACTGCTCAGTGATCAGACACAAGTGTTTCCATTAGAGGGATGATTAATGGAAACTTCCTTGGGAATGGGAAAGGGAGAAGTGGGTAATACAAGTCAAGAAACGTGTTAAAGCTGAACAAAGAAACTTTGTTTCTTTGTTTCAAAAATAACTTATTTTTCAAATGTGCTGTAAATTGTCCTTACTGGCTTGGGTCCTGCCCACATCAGTAAAGTGCTGCAGTTGTTTCCACAGGGGTGGGCTTGAGAGAACTTTGTGTTTTCAATCGACTTTATAGTGAGTGACCACATCAAATAATTCCATTGGCTGAACTGGCTTCTTTGTTGGCAGATTTAGTAGATATGGGGTTTAATGCTGCATAGTGCAGGTGCATGGAATTTTCTACATCTAATTGCAAAGTAATAAAACAATGACTGTAGAGGATAGAGGAATCCAAACTGGCTATTACGAGAGTGCAGCTGTCAAGTTGCTCCTTACTGGTAGCATTCTCCAAACAGAAAACTGCATGACCAAGTCCTTCATTTGCATTATGAGGATCACAGATTCTGTCTGATCTCAAGCCTCCCCTCACTCTCTGCTTACCTATTTCCAGTTACAGGATGTTAGAGGCAAAAACCTGCTTCTTCCATTCCCTTCAGGCACCATATTTAGCTCTTTGAATATCCAGGGATAGGATCCACCCTGTCAGCCAAAGCAATCTGCAGATTGAAGCAGTGCAGCAGTGAAATGGGCATGATGACTGATTTTTCACTGTTGAGTGAACTGGTAAAAACCATTAATTAAGGACAGAGTTACTAATAAACTTGGGAAGAGACTAGAAGCTCTGTCCTGCTGCTTCCCAGGGAAAGCAGAGGGCTGGAGTTTCTAGCAGTACCAGGTAGGACCTTCCACAATGCTTTAAAAGAAAGAGGCTTTGCTGTTTTCCAGGAGAAATCAGAGCTTTTGTTGCTTGTTCTTTTTAGTCTAACAGTGTATTAAGAGCTCTGAAGAGACCACAATAGAAAATGTTACCTTCCCACAAAGCAAACAGCCTGGGTAGCAACTCTGCCTTCCAAACATTGCTGTTCATCAGCAATGACAGCAATGAACAGCTTGCTGTTCAACAAGCAACTCTGACTACTTGGTAATTTGTTATTTGGCATGTGCACATCATATTCTCTGTGGAGTCAATATTTCAAGGCTAAATCTTGATCCTGTTGCCAAATCAGAAAAACTGGGCTGTTGCACTGTAGTGCAGCAGGGAAACTGATGCAGGGGGCTGGAACTGCTGTTTTCCAGGTCTGAAGCTCCTTTGTCATCTGTACAGCAGCAAATAAATTTCATTCCATGTTTACCCCACCAGGCACGATGTGCCTGTGCTGGCTGGGACCTCCACGTGCCTGTGCAAAGGGAAGGCCTGCCCCTCCCCTGCATAGCAAAGGCATTCTGCTTTTGTGACATCTGGGCCACTGCAGCTGTTATAAGGAGGGGTTTGCTCTTTTTAGAAATTATTAGCCGAGTAAGCATGTTTTTTATTAAAATATGCAGTGTATGTCGTAAACTTGTAACGGTGACATAGAAAACATCAGCAAATTATTCTGAAATTCATTGAAGACTTCTTCCTGCTCTGGCTCAGTGAAGGGTGGTTATATTTGATTGAACATGTAACTTTAAAAATACATTTTTCCCTTTTGTATTTTGTCTTTATAATTCTTAATAATTTATATTTAGTTATAAACATTGTACGTTAAAATTGGAAAATCATATAAAAATATTAGAGGAAATTATCTGACTTTAGCCCTTTATATATGATGAACTTTGTTAAAATCACTGCAGTAGTTAAAACATGAGAGAGCTAGTGACCATGAAGAACAGATAGAATAGTTTTTCTTATGTTTCTCCAAAAACACTGTTCATGTACAAGTGTGTTGATAACTCAATGTGCAGTTGCTGGTAACACTGATACCAGTAGCACAGCTTTTAGACAGGCATGATATTGTAAATAAGACCTGAAAAATATTGAAGTTTAGCAATATAGCAATATAAGAAGCATATATGGCTATACAAAATAACAAAATTTGTGCAAATTCTGCAGAAGATATTTTCTTAAGAATGAGAATTTATTCATTGTAGTGGAAAATATTTTGTCACCTTCTTAATGAAGTGTCCTTTCACAGTCTGTTAAGTATAATAGTTATTGGATTTTTTTTTCTCCAAGATTGTAGAGTTTTTGTCAGCTACCATTTTTCCTTTCTTCTCTTTATATAGAGATTTTTTTTCAGTATTTGAATGATTGATATTCACTGTATTGCTAATTGTTGCACCCTTACTGGAGAAGACTAACAAGCTTTGTCAGTTCATTACTGCTTCTTTTGTTTTCTTTTGCATGATTAATGCCCATTGTTGATACCAAGTTACAGTTCAGTCGATTGTGGCTTAAAAAGAAGAATGAAATTAATGTTAGGGAAATATAAATTATTAACCAGTTTGCAGGGGTTGCTGTTTCTAATGAAGTGAGTTTCTTTACTAAATACATTTGAATATCAAATTCCTCTATGGCATAGCTAGAAAGAAAGGAATGCCACAGCATTCCACAAGCAAATAAACTTGTATCAGCAACTCCTTAGTTCAGTAAAACATTTTTTTACCTTGTGGAATCTTAAATTGAGTAGAAACAAGACAAAAAATGGATAGGTCTTAGACCCCACCTCCAAGGCAACTGGGTTAGTCCAGTGCTTTAGCATCCTCAGTGCTGTGTGTCTTGAATCTCGTGAAGCCTCACCTAAGAGGTGCACAGTGGTTTACACTTTCAAGGTCACATCTACAGACAGAGACCTGGACCCTTTCACATCTCTTCTAGACAAACACATGGTTTTTCAAGTCTAGAGCAGTTTGCTTTCAGATGATAGGCAAGGAGTAAAACTACAGCTCTGAAGTAGAAATATGGTCTATAGAAACACTGTATTTTACTGATAGAACTGAAAGGTTTTCAGCATTGGATCTTCTCTTTTTGTGAGTAGTCTGTAGGAAAAAAAAATATGCTGTTTTGTATATGTATTTCTAAAAATGAGGGTGAATGTATCTACATAACAAATAAGGAGGGCAAAATGGGTTTCATGGAGGAGCAGGTGGAAATACAAAAAGCAGTGGGGTCCATTAAGAAGCATTTTGCTTTATGGCTGGTCCCAGGCTCACTTTTGTATAGCTGGATGTGTTTTGCAGTGTAGTGAAAATACCCAAGAGAGTGTGTCTCTTGTATCCTCAGTGTAGGGATTAAGCTCTTTCTCTAAATTTTAAAAAAGTTTTCCTCATTTGCAGGGAAAATGGTTAGGTAAGTATGAAAGTATTCCTTATTGATGTCACTTCCAGGGACTTGCTTTATTTTCTGTTAGACCCACTGTAGTACTATCCTTTGCAGACTGACATTGGTTTACATCACAGTTTGGATGATCTTCTCCAGTTGTATAATCACAGACCAGCATGGGGAGTCTGTGGGTGGTTTTAAGAGATTTTCTAAGTTTCTTTGTTTCCTGAGTTTGGTGTCCAAACATTATATGATTTGTTTATACTGATTTCATTGTGAAGGAAAGAATAAGTCCGATCTCCTCTTTATTGTAACTTGATAGCATGACAGTTATCTCAAGCATGGTTTCAGTTAGGTCTTATCTGTGCTTGAGGGATATTACTGCTTAATATGCATAACATTATACTGGTATTTTCTCTGCTTCTGGTAGTAGCCTTAGAAATCCAGTGTTTCCTTCATGCTCTGATTGTACTGTTTATGTGACAGCTAAAATTATTAAATTCTTAGAGTTAACTGAGACTGGACATAAAGTTTTACTCTCTACTGTCATTTAAGTTACATTAGTATTTCTGCTTTTATTCTGAGTGTGTTGATTTTAAGTAACTTAATTTTATTCTCTGATGGCACAGTAAAATTGCTTGTATCCTGATCCTGGAATCCCTCTCCAAGGGTTTGCATACATGTGCAGGCTTATTGGATCATTTGCATAAAGACAGCTTGAATCGTGAAGGATTATTATTATTTATCTTAATAAAATCTTTTATTAAGATAGAGCTGTATATTCACTAACATGCCTTACACAGAAGAATGTTAAATGAAAGAGCATCCTGAGGGCTTTTCTTCTTAGCTGTGGTTGAATAGTTGCTAGTGGTTTCCAGGCTTTACACAGTAACACAGACTTACTCAGGAAACATGAACTCAGACTCTGCTCTTCCCACAGCCTTCAGGTATTTATAACTAAATGTCACAGGAGACTGCCTAAATGGATGGGCAGCTATTTATCTACCTGCCCAGATAAGCAGAGCCTTCACATAACAAAATCTTAAAATAGTCAGGATTGCACAGAGAAAGGATGAGAAAGAATATTATTGCATGGTACTGGTTAAAGAAGCCCTCAGAAGCAGAAGTACTGGATTGCAGTTCCTGCTTTCATCACTTCTGAACTTACTGTTAAAGTATCAATCAGATAAAGAACAGAAATTATCTAGGGAGCATGGGGTGATCCTCAGGACAGCTCAGTAACTGCTGAGATCAGTCTACGGAGTCAGACTCCTCCTTTTCTTTGATCCATGTATGTTGACATTTCCTTTTGCAACAGCTGGATCTTCCCTATCACTGATCCTGGAGGTTAGATTGTCACCTAGGAGGTAGGATATGTAGTTTGTTGACATAAAGCTAAGAAATCTGTATGTCTCATACTCTGGACAGTAGTGCTCACATCCATGCCCTTGACAAAAAAGGGAGTCTCACCTCCACCCACTTGTCTGGAGATCACCTTCTCAATGGCAACAGCGAGCTCTGCTCAGGCCTGTCAGAAAGCTGAAGAGCCAGCTGTCTTCAGGAGAGGATTGTACATTTGTAAACTCCAGCTGACCAAGCTGCCAGGCCTCTGCCTGTGGTCCTGGCTTTGCAGCTGAACTCCAAAGAGCACCAGGAGTTCACCTCTAGGCTTGGAGTACCTCACTGCCTGCAGGTAGCTCCACACTCACCATGTAGCTTTCTCAGCTCATTCTTCAGAGAAACTTGTCTCTGATCTTGATGCTGAGTAAAAAAACTGAGTACTTAACTTTAGACCTTTGATTTTATTCCAGGGATGTGCTATTTAAAGCTTCACTCTTACAGCGCCTAATTTGTAAGCACCTGAATTTTTTATTGAATCTAATCCTGACAGGTGATTTTGTAACTAGCGAGATTTTGCGTTAGCTCTTTTTGACAGCTGTGGTTAATGAATTTTAATAATAGATGCTAGGATGAAATGATAAAATAGCCGTTGGCAGATCTTGCAGATTAAAACCCAGCTGTTTGGTAAAGTTTTTGGACATATATCTATATTTTTGACTGTAACTGTAAATGGAGGAAAAGCAGGTCCACAGATGCAGAGCTCAGTTAATCAGAATAAAGGAGTGTCTAACCTTCATTACTGAGCTGCCAGTTGGAGAGGTTCCTGAATTTAAGAAGTTCTTGAGGAAATCTGGTTCCCACTGTCTCTCTTGAAGCACTTTTTGAAGCACACAGCACCCAACATATACCATTCTTACCAGAAAAGCACACAGAATAGCAATCATGGAGATGACTGAAGGTGCCTCTTACTACTCTTTTTATCTTTCTACCTGTGCAGTAGCAGACTGAAATAGGAGTTAATGACTAAAGCAAATCCAGGTGAACAAGGCCAGTTCCTACTTAACACACAAACAGCAACAGAAGCTGAATCTGAGGGTAGATTTGGCCTTTCCATTAAAAAGGAGACCTGTAAGCAGTAGAAAATATAAAATAACCTGATACAAAGTACATCTACCACTTCTCAAAGTGCACAGGAAGGTAGCTGCTATTGATTTTAAGTGAAGACTAATCCTTCACCTCAAGAGACATTTGCTAAAGAAATGCTTGAATTTATGTGTAAAAGAGCAGCATTGGACTAGGCAGGGGGAAAATATGTATTATGAGACTTTTCTGCATTGGTGTCATTTAACTTGATCACTGGAGTGATGAGTCACTGAAGGCAGATTAGTTTTTTATTTCACCTTGAGGAAATACCCCAATACCCTCACAGGATTTTGAAGTAAAAGGAGAAGCAATGAAGTCACATTACAGCTCCTGTAATGTGCAATTGCAAAAAGGCAGGTCAAAATATTCTACTTAAAAAAAAAAAAATAAAAGGGCATATAAACTTGAAAAGGCATAGGAGGGACCAAAACAGTATAGGTTTGGGTTTTTTGCTAGAAAACCAGGGATTTTTCTTTCCTGCTTGTTGTATAATAAAGGCAAACTTTGGGGCACTTGACAAGTATTCTCATACCTGAGATAGAGCCCTGAGTCAGAGAATAAGGCTCAGCCTCTCTTCTTCTGTACTAAGGAGTTAGACAATGCACAGCTTTCATTTATCCACCAGATTCAGCAGCATCTTCCCATTTTTCAGATACTGCCAGAATTCTCAGACCCAAATGGTAGGTTGGAATTTATACATTTCATCTAAATTTTTAAAAATCTGTAGAAGACCTCTTTTAAAAAATTAACCTTTTCACTTCCCTCCTTCTGTCAGATTATGTGATGCTTTCCATACACTAACTCTCAAAAAAAAGTGGTTTTATTTTGCAATTCATCTCTAGTTCCATGGACTGAGAGCTGGGAATGCTGGACACTACAGGCTGCTAAGGAATGTATAGGAGCTTAACAGCAGGAGCAACAGACCCAGGTTAAAAATTCAGTGACCAGGAACAAATGTGCCTTTTATTTCATCTCCCAGCTAAAATCCTAGATACAGTTTATTGGCTTTAAACTTTTCTCATTTAGTAGAATAATCTAAGCTTAGTGTTTCTTCTTAATCACATCCACTTAAAATGGGACATATATGGCTCTATAAATTAAGCTAGCACAGAAGTATTCTTTGTTTAAAAGACTTGAAAATTGCTTGACAGTTAACTATTAAATGGTATCTAAAATACCTGGAATTTTCCCTGAAGGAGGCTATGCCTCTACTGAAAATGACAAAATCAAATTTAAACCACAAGTGATGGAAATGTACTGCTTGATTATCTCAAAGTCAGGAGCTAAGTGAATATCTGAAAAATACTTAGCTGAAGTGTTCCTTCAAGGTGATACAGCAGCTCAATTGCAGGGTCACCTTCTTTTGAGTAAAACAGATTTTTTTATCCCACAAAACACATCAAGAGCAGAAGTACTTCCATTCACTTTTAAATAAACCAGAGAACTGTTGAATTTTTTTCATAGAGACAGATCAACAAGTATATGAATGTGGCACACCAAGCAGTCATTAGCCCAGTAGTTATATTTTGCACTTGTATGTGATATTTTGACTGAAGAGTCTATCCTGGACCTATAAAACCTTTTCTCAGAAGTCATACATTCTCATAAAATTTTTTTCTTGATTTGGTATTTTTATGAGGAAGAATTTTGACCAGCTCTCCATTAGACTCCTAGTTGAATGTCAGATCCAGCTGCTCATGTGTCCCCCTGAATGAATTGGTACAAGTCCCCTCTTTAAGAAGCAGCAAGATCTGCAGCATCCTTGTAATACTGATGTACTTTTCTTCTCAAATTTGGGGTCCTGACATAAAAAGGCTGGAATGAAGGATATGGTGTTGCACATACCCAAGTGAAGGCAGGGAGCCAACAAAATGCTGTTGTAATTACAAGTGAACATTCTTGTATCATAAAACTGTAAAGGAAAAGCTATAAATCAGAGCTGGCCTGGTGGTCCCTGGCAGAAAAGTGCAAAAGATTTGAGCTCATTCCCTGAGCTAGCCAAGAGTGGGATCCTCATGGCAGCAGCAGCTCATTCCAAGGGAAGGGCATTCCTCGTGTCTCCTGAGTGATGGCCATGAAGCAGTGATTTTGGTGGGAGTCAGATCCAGCCTTCAGCCCTGAAGGAGTGATAGTGTGAAAAGTGCTGGCCATTGTGAAAAGTAAAGCAAGCTGTGAACCAGAGGAATTTTTTCTTCAAGAGAGCTAGTGTGTGTATTTAAGAGCCTGCTGCTTTCAGCGTTAGGTTTGCGCTATTGTTCAGATTCCAATATTGGATCTCTTGTACTTGGGGATGTAAGATTGTCCTTTAATTCAGGCAGTCAGTTTCATATTTCTGTACACTCACTCATGACCCTAAATCATGCTAAAACGTTTGTATGGACATTAGAAAAATGCAAAGAAATTAAATAATACTATCCAAAATGTAGTTCCTGTCACTAATGAGCATGGACCCAAACTTAATCTTCAGTTAGAAATGGGCTATTCTTCTATCCTGGAAAAATATTCCTTTTTTATTTTCTGATGTCTCACAAGGATGTAGCTCTTTAAAAATCATTGATCTGTCTGGATAATTTACAATTTCAAAGATAACTAACTAAGTAAGTAGCAGAAAGGTAGGAAAGTATGAAAGCTGTGAGCATTGGGCAGTTTTTTAGAGACATTCTTTAATACGAACTGTGTATGTGAATACTTCCCATCCCTCTGAAAGATGTGGCTTGATGTGAGCCTACATTCGCAGTTTGTGTTTGGCAAAATAAGATGATGTACTGTTGTTAAAATAAAAAAAAACCAAAATTAAAAATCCTGAGGGTGTGCAAGTGATTACAGCAAAACAAACCCCAAATTGACAGCTGCACAAACAGCACTTGCACAGCAGTGGTAGACAGCTACTAAGAATGCCCAGTTTCCCATCAGACTGGTAAGAATTTATAATTAATAGCACATTTGAGGAGTCTTCCGTAATAAAACCACAATTTAGTATGCTAACTTGATTATGGAAGAGATAAAGGAGAGAGGACAGAAATTCAGTATTGTTTTGCAGAGTGTGTTATCTCCCTGTTGATAGCAGTAAGAGAGCAAGACAGATGGTGTTTTCCAGTATCAGCCCCTGCACTGGTTTAAGAGGTGCAATCCTGAAAGGTGAGGGGCTCTTTCCCGAACAGATGTGACCCCCTTCAACTCTGATAAACTTCCCGAAAAGATGAGGGAATTTGTACCGCACAGGATGTGCTCAGCACATTGAGGGATTGAGTTAGTAATGTCCCTGATAATTGTGGATACCTCATTGTAGGAGCCAGTTTTTATTTAAATTTTTTTAATAGGAGTATACACATCTGTCTTTATACCCAGCAGCTTTTCTGGCCCACAAGAAGTCCTCTGTGAATTTCTCCAACTGAGCTCAGTGGGATCTCTGTCAGCTGCAAGATTTATGTCATCTTTTTCAGTCCTGAGAACTGTTCCTTAAGCTTTTCACATCTGGATTTAATTGGAAAGACATTAAAAGACATTAAGTGTGCTGGAAAAGCATATTTTAGAGAAGATCTTTATAGACACTTCCATTAAAGGAGCTGATGGTTGTAGGTTAAAATGGGATGAGGACAAGCCATCAACAGTTAGCAAAGACAAAATTATATTACAAACTACTTCAGATGAGAAGTTCGTCCTGTAGCTCTTGGGTCTGACTCTGCTTGCACTTAAATCAACTTCAATTAGGAAAAAAAATACCAGCTGATGCAGTGAAAGAATACTCTAAGATCAGAATCAAAAACTTTTTTCCTTTTAGAAACACTCGAATTTCTAATTACATGCCATATACGCTAAATATAATGCTTTTAGCTGTCAATCTAGATTTGGTACTTTGTTGGACATACCTGCACACTTGTAAAATGAGACTTGGAGAATGAAGAGGGGGATTGGTCATTAGGGCTCTGAGGGTGGAAGTATCCTTCTCTGAATGCCAGTGTGCAGGCCACAGGAGTAGAGTTTCACAGAAGCAGAGATAGGAGACAATTTAGTACATGGGCTTCATTACAGATGTTGTAATGCAAGAATCTACAGCCCTAAACTCCCCCATTGTTCCAGCTACAATTTGCTGCTTGAAGAAACCAATGGCCAATGCTTTGCATTAAGTGTAATCTATTGCTTTTGTCTTCAAACCAAAGTTTCTAGTCATGTTTAGACTGACAAGCGCTTACACTTTAAGGTAATGGACTCAGTATGAGAGAACAAACATTCTTTTATTCTAAAATTGCTAAAACCAAGGAATCTGATATTTAGGAAATTGCTCCCATGTCTAAAGCAAAGTGCATGGTTTTTAGACATAAAAATATGTCAAGTTTAAAGAAAAAAATAGGTAGTTTTGTTAAATATCACCAAAAAAGGGGGAAAAGTACTCTTTAGAATACTTCAGCAAAAAAAAAAATTGTGAGTGGCTTTCACCAGTGACTTCCTCCACTATGCCATAGAAAATGTTTTGCATTGTTGAGAAGATGATAGCTTGATGAGTGATAGTGACAGGAATGAGGCATTTGAATTAAATGGCTGCAGCGTAGACTTTTAAAATTTTCTATCATTAAATACCTTTACTCAGAATCTCCCCCTTTCTACCTTGGCCTATGACAAAATGCATGTAAACTAGTAAAACTGATTCTTACTTTTATTGCCTGACCTTGGGCCAGCCCTTTATACTCTCTCCAGTTCCCTTTTCTTTAAAAACAGGAATAATTAAACTACTTCTGTTCCTCTGTGACACTTTGTCTCATGAAGGAGAGGATATTTGCAAGGAGAGGCAAAGAGTATCCAAACACTAGTGAGTGTGTTTTACAAGTTCAGCTTATTAAGTGAAAGAGTAAACATGTTGATGTAAGTATTGGGTAGTACTTGATAGCTTGAACCTTGTTGTTTACTGATTTTGGTGTGGATATTTGGGAATTCCTAAAAGTCTTTTAATATCTTTTTTTTTTTTTTAACCACTTGTTATGAGCAAGTGCCTAAGGAAACCACTTAAAAAACAGAATAAATGCTTATAGCTCATTAATTTTGTTAAAAGAGTTCTAGCTGTATCTACATTACTACATGGGTCAAGGCCCATTCCCTTGTGGGGAACAACATGATCATTTCTGTACTGCTACCTATGTAGGGAAGGCAGTGGCAGTGATGTCAAAACCAGGATGGAACTGTAGAGGTCAGATAAATGAAGAGGATTGTCTAATACAGCGTATTTTAGAAGTCACAGTGAACTCTTACGCAGTCAAGAATTTCAGTCCACTTATTTAAAACCAAGAGGTCAAAATCTTCTGCTATACACATAGGGTTAATGACAGCAGACTTGCAAATCTATTGCAGTGATGTAGAGAAATGGCTATAAATAAATAAACAAATAAATCAAGTAATTCTGAGAACACAGCTGACAAGGATATTTTCCAGCCATCAGTGATGAGAGAGTGATTCATGGCCTTTCTTCAATGCTGGTGCAGGATTTTGCCTGAGGAAATACATTCTGCTGTTTTCAGTTTTACATTTGAAGCTGTGTTTCTTAAAATCTCCTGTGATTTTTGTCTGCAGCTTCTCAGTCACGCTTTAGTGTTGTCTCAGTTGCATGACTTAAACCTCTACCTACTGATACAGTAATTGGCCATCTAAATACTCTCATTTGGAAGTCTCTAATTATTGAAAGCACCTATATTACTTAGATGGCTACCTCCTTCTGAAAGTTAGTGTTTAAGTAGCTTTTGTCTAAGGATATGAAATTAGAAGCAAGATTAATTTAAGATTAATTGCTGTCTAGTGAAATTCTGTTGTATAGATGTAGTGTAAACACATGGAAATTTAGTTTTAAAATATTTTTCTTCATGTTCTTAAGTAAGCTGTGATGATGCACGATTCCTTCTGCATTTGTTCCTGGGATTGCAGCAACTGAAGGAAAATTTTGAAGTCATGAATTTAGAAATAAATTTACTTTAAAAGAACTTCCATATTTCTAGACAAAAACTATAGCAGGTACATTGAAAAGATACTGAAAATATCTGACAAAATATTTACTTTTAATTATATTTTAACTATTTAAGGTTTATTTTAATTGCTGGTACTAGGGCTCAACTTTCACACCTCACTTCACCATTAGAAGATGTAGACACACCTCAGCAGATACTGGCACTGAACCTGAAAGCTCTTTTGAGATGTTCATGAAGAAGCATCAACTTACTGGTTTCATGCATAAATTGTCATGAAGGCAAAAGTCTTGCTAGCACTTGAGTATGCTGCCCCTTTCAACTGGGAATATCTGTGGGGCAGGGATCTGAGAAGATGCAGATTAAATCACAGTCCCATACAATCCTAGCTCCGTATAGATCCTTTAGCAATCCCTTCTTCTCTTATTCCTTCTCCTACCTGCAAAAGAGAACACAACCTAAACTTGGCAACTATACTAACTTCTCCATGCTGGACTAATCTCTTATATTGTGTTAACTTAGATGTGTTTGACTTTCAATATTATTTATGAAATCCTCTTCATACAAAAGCATACCTTTTACTAATTTTTAAATAGGTGCTTTTCAGCATGCTTTTCTCTCTTTGTGACTGGAAAGGTTTGTATCACCATTAAGACAATAGAACTGGCTCACCCTAAATGATTACACAGCTCTTTCTTGGGCTTTGAGAGAATGCTTTGCCATTCTTTACTCCTGGAATTAGTGCAAGGTCCCAAGAATGGCAGTCAGATTTCTAGTGTGGTGGTTCCCATGGAAAATAATGTCCAATTGACCCTCTCTACTGTTAAGTGGTCCCTTTACTTAAGTAGACGAAGTAGATGAATTTCAGTTGAAGATCGAAACCTATGGAAATAAAATTCCACGTTGAATAGTGTCTTTCACTCCATGCACTTCCCAGAATATCAAGAGGCATGGAGGAATGAGTACACATGCCCAGTAACACTAGGTGGAAGAAGGTGACATGCATGCTGTTGTTGATAGAAGCTCTGTTTAATATATTGGAAAAATTGTTCAAGAACAGTTAATCCTTACTTTAGGATTACCCCCAGAAATCTGGCAAGGTCAGGCTGTACATGGATTGTGTGTCATTTAAATTCTGGCTGCATGAGTTGCCTGGGGGCAGCATTAACTACTGCGTGGGACTTGTTCTAAGCTACATCTGTGAATCATCACTCTGTTTGAAAATAGTGGACTCCTCCCATCCTCCAAGCTCCTTCTCTTGACAGGTGCAATCAGTAGCCTTAAGTGTAGTGCCTATCAGGTGACTGTCTTTGTGCAGAGATTAATCAGTTTGGAAAATGCTATTTCCATGTAAACTACATGAGTTAATCAGATTATAACCCTGCGTTTTTCATGCATATCATAAACCATATGAGGAAAGAGGTTAAAGTCATTTAATTAAGGTTTACACTGTGCTGTGAAAAGCCTTTTTGAACTTAATATTCAAACAGATTTCAACTTTGGTTCACATGAAATCTAATCAACTGGAGAGAACAGCACATTGTAAAGAAAGCCATGAAAACTCCTAGCAGGAGTTATTGCTTGCAATATAGTAAATTCATTTACAACAGAAGCTGTGGGGGAAAGGGATTTGTTTGCAGTGCTTAGGTTTTGCTTAGCTTGTATGTAGCCAACCTGACAAATCTAAGAGAATTAAATAGGTATGTTAAGGAGTCAAATTTTAGCTATTTTGTGTGTATGGATGTAAGTTTACACAAACAAATATATCTTCTCTTTGTGCATTTCTGTATGCATGAAGTATTGAGTGTGGGCAAGTTAAAGCCAGGTGGAAGATTAGTCAGAAATTTCTTCATCTAGAGAAATAAAAAAACAATCACCAAGAACAATAGTTTGAATACATACAAATTTAAATAGTTGTTCAGTTTTGGGACACTGAGCCCTCAAACTCACCTCTACAGCTGTAATATTGTTGGGATTTTTTTCAATAGCCTTTAAATGTGAAATTAAAATCCCCATATTGAAAAGTCATGAAGTGCATCTCATTACTGATGCAGACAGCTTTGCTGCAATGTTATTGCACAGCTGACACTGCCTTTTGAGGCCTCAGTAATCAGGGAGAGGGGAAGACACTCACTGATTCGGGGGACATTTTTTCTCTTGATTTAGAAAATAAATAAACATTGATTTGTTTGTAAATGCAGTCACTACCAGTTTTGCTCATGCATTAACTCTGTTGTTGTCTAGGCTTTTGGCTTGAAACTACAATCCAGAACTAGAGTTATATCTGTCTATCATGGTAACCTGCTATGCAAACATGTTCTCAAGCCTAAACTTGAGCAACAGAGATTTGTTGATGCACATGGCATGTGACGACAAGCAATATGACCGCAATGAATGATTTGACTCTGCAAACTCGGTCCTGAACTTAGACCCAGCTACTAAAGACAGTAAAATCTTGTCCTTCATGACCTACTCTAGACCCTGACAAGTCAGTCTTGCAGTTTCTGCTGGTAATTTCATGTATTCAGAAAACACTGATCAAGGCCAAGCTGAATATGTTTTTTTATGTACTTAGAAAACTAATATTAGGAGGCATATCACCAGTGAACTAACAGTATGAAGCAGTGTGTTTATTAGGGTTGTCTCAGACCTCCTTGGTAAAGTGAACTGGAAGGGCTACAGAGAACAGCAAACTTTTACAATTTTCAGTTTCATGGAATAAGCTGAAATGTAATATGGATTTAAGAGGAAAAA
Organism: Entomyzon cyanotis; assembly: GCA_024500445.1. Classification (NCBI taxonomy): domain Eukaryota; kingdom Metazoa; phylum Chordata; class Aves; order Passeriformes; family Meliphagidae; genus Entomyzon; species Entomyzon cyanotis. Next base: position 16,528,486 of record JAKEPQ010001005.1, read on the forward strand.
CACAAACCACATACTGTGTTAAAACAAATGTGAAAATTTTATCGTGAGGATGTGATCTGAAATGCATATGGGCTAGTGGAGTGCCTGTCTGGTGTTCTTGCTAAAGAATGATCTAATGTTACTAGATTGTCATTATAAGACACTTAATCCCCAGAGTGAGAAACAGGAAGAATATTTACAAGTTTCAGTGCTATTTACTAATTGCCAATTGACTTGAGAAAAGCTAAAAAATGACTGGAAACATCCATCCCCATCCTGATACACACACATACTAATAATGGAAATGGCAGCCAAGACAAACAGCTAGCAGTGCGGTGCATCCTGTTGGCATCGTATTTTTGGCACTGTTGTAGCTACACAGAAAACAAGTGATACAAGAAATGTGTAAGGACATCTGTTCTGTAACCTATGGGGCTTCACTCACAAAACAGTTGTAAAATCTTCTGGGGGAGAGAAAATTTCTGTGTATCTGTGCAGATGCTCTATTGTAAGAAAAAATATCAATGGAAGGAAGTGTTGAGCCTTTAAAAGAGGAAATTGTTCACCAGATTCACTGTCAAATGTTCCATTCTTTTCTTTCCTTTTCATTTAACCTAAGTTATCTGCCATTCATAAGTTATATTTAAGCCAAGTGGTGTAAATCTATTGGGACTAATAGAATTGAATCATGGATTAAATTAGCCTGGTGTCTGCTTGTAACTCTTCTTCACTGCAGATTACTTGAGCTCTGTGTCACTGCTGACTATTCAGGTCACAGCCTCTAAGCTACCAGCTTCCTTCCTCAATCCAGCATCTTCATGTCTGTCTAGGGGCATGACAGGGAGAGAAGGAACATTAAAGACATCTATTAAGATCCAAAGTATTGTTTACTCACCTGCTTCTCCTAATTTGCTGATCCTTCCAAATACAAGCAGGCTATGGGAGAAAGAAAAGGAGGAGTTTTTCGTACACTGCAAGGCTCTCTCTACTGTTCCTGTACTCCCCTTCAGCCACATCCCATGAATGGACATTTTAAAAAGGAAATATACTTTTCCAAAACTCAAATCTTGCTGCAAATGTTGGGATATAAGTAGCTAGACTTCCCCCACAGGCAACTTATGGAGAGGAAGACATGGTTCCTTGAAAAAGAAATCAGACCTCATATAAACCTGCTAGGAAACTGGAAGAGAAAGAGGAGCTGTGAGGTGTAGGAGGTTGGGAGAACCTGGGAAAGAAAAGTTTAGCCCCGGAAGCAGCTGGAAGTCCTGGGTGGGAGAGTATTTTAAAAAATGGAGCTGGAAAAAAATGCAGACTTCAACAGTGCTCACAAAAACACCCTGACACCTGTAGCTGGAAGATCAAGGATACAGCCACAGGACTGCTTCCCTGCTGCTCGCCCCCTCTGATACTTGGTTTCACAAATGCAATAGGTCTGAGATTTTATCTTTTATGTCATATTTCAGTTTGGGAAAGGCATGGCTTGAAGAAAGGCAAGATGGAGAAATAAGACTGCACCATGTTACAAACATTTGGATTTGGAAGTTATGTTGGTATTAAACATGCTTATCACTGAACATATTGAATCATATTTTCATTTTATGTGTTTTCTCTAATAGTTACATGTATACTTTATTGATACCCATATAGTAATGATCCATGCTTATAGGCAAAGTGATCCTTATTTTATATTGTAGTACTTCTCCCCTTGCTGTTAGAAGAGAGGGGCTTTCTTGATCTGATTCTATTAAGATAGCAGCTAATATTCATCCAGGAAGTTTTAAATCAGTTTTCCTGGAAAACAACCCTGAAAGCTGCTCTGTAATTCTGTAGTTTATGTGGGATGCCTTGCAAATAGTCAGTTCTGTTAGTAAACCAGTAGTAAATAACAGAGCTACTCAGCAATTCTAGACTTAGGATATTTGTGTGGGTCTAATTAATCTCTTGATGATTTCAGGATTTCTGTTACCCCTAATCGAGTCCAGACTGTCCTGCAGATCATATGATCAATCTGTGATTTAATCTTGAATGAAACTTTACTTGGCTCTACAAACTCTGATCAGGGCCTTTTTGTCCAAGTCACTGTACAAACAAATAACCTGAACACAGAGTTCTTCCACAATAAGTTTACAATTCACACATCAGACCAGGAAGCTAAGAGTGCATATGAAAAAGTAAACAAGGTGGGTTGAAAAACGTATGAGGTAGCAGTTTAACTGTGTGGGAGGAGTGGATGTCTCAGCTTCCTTCTCTCCTTGCAGTGCTACCTGGTAATGGGCTTTGGTTTACCATACATGAGAAGGAAGGAGATTCTGATAATCTTGCTAATGTGCATCAGAAAAAAATGGATATGAGAAGACAGCAGATTCTTGTGTGCCAGTCCCTACCCATTGGATTCTTTCTCACAGTTGCTAACCCATGAGCAATTAAAGTACAAGGAAGCACAGGAGCCCAAATCACTCCCCTTCTTCACATGATGAGTAGTGCTTGCTCTGTGATGCAAAGGATCTCAGGGAGAGGAGGAGAAGAGAGAAATTGGGGTGAAGAAATGTGTTGGGTTACTGGAACAGAAAAGTTAAGTGGAGAGTTAGTTATAAACCCTCATTGCCACTGGAGGAATTATTTGTGATGAAAAGTGATTTTGTTGTGCAGTAATGATCAGGGATGGAAAGACAGATGGTGGTTAGATCTTATAGGAGTAGAGAATGCACATCTGAAACTTCAAGGGACACTCTGATATGGTGGAGAAAGAATTGTTAAGAAGAATGGAAATATATCAAAATATCAATAAAATCAGAAGAAATGAGGAAAGAGAATTCACTCTCTGGGGAACTCAGTGAGTGATAAAAGTGAAAGATGCAGAAATGGGATCTCATACAGGGGGCTCAGAACTCATGGTAAAGGTGGAGTGGATTGTATGTAACAGTGTTAATCTGAGGTTTACCAAGAGACTTTATAAAATGGTTAGGGCTTTTTTTTTTTTCTTTTCTCTTTTTGTCAGGGCACAAACCATAACATTTCACAGACTCAAAAGATTCTACTTTTGTGCATTATGGGTGGGAGTACCTTGTACAGCCTTCTGAGGCTTTAGCAGCCAGTCATTACTATAGACAAATATGGGACACATGGTCTTTCACTTTAGGGCAGCCTGGCAATTTTTGTGCTGTTATTCATCTCACCAAGATACACATTGTCTAATAATATTTAAGTTGTATAAACATACCTTTCAAGCGAAGGAGTTGTGAGAGAATCCAGGCAAAGAATTACTACAAAGGCCAATCTAGTACTTCATTACAATGGCAGCTCCTGTTCCAGGCAGAGTCCTTGCTCTCTGAGGAAATGAAGACAGAGACATGGATTCTTTCTGTCCCAACAAATAAGAAGAAAGTAGCAGTTTTTGCTTCACCATGAACACCCTTTAGGGCCTGCAGTCAGTTCCACTGCTCGAAGTGTTACCTTAGGGCAAAAGGACTGTGAAAAGTCACCTTTTCTTTCCCCTGTGATTAGTTCTGAATGCATCTCAGGAGGAAGTGATTAAAAAGCAAAATCCATTTTGTGGCTCTGCTTTACATTTCACCTTCTCAGTAGAACTGACCTCAGCTGTTTTATTGTGTTGGCTCTGTTTTCAAAGTCAGCCATGTGGTGTCAGTTTCATAATCAACCTTTGCTGAATCAATTACAAAAAATCATTTTTCTTTTACTGAAGCAGATAGAAGGAAGAGAAGAAAGGGACTCATAGCAGATGAGGCAGAAGTTGGTCAATGCAGAACACATGTGCACAGGAAAATATTTGATAAAAGCTGACTTTTTTTATTGCTGATGCTCCCCAATCACCCCATATTGGCTCCCCCTGTTTAGCATATTTCACTACCTGTGTATAAGACATCAGGCTGTAACATTGTTCCAGATCCGACTTTGGAGTGTTAGTGTCCTGCTGACCCTCTTCCCATTGCTCAGAACTTCTGCAACCATTTGCAAGACCAGAGTTTGTCCACAGGAGCTTTGGAAAGTGTGGGCTCTAGGAAAGTGTGTTGGGAAGCTGGAGAGACTTTACAGCCAGAAAGCCAAGAATCCTAAAAGCATATCCTATTCTTCATATAAGTGATGCAGCTTGCATTCACACAAATGGGAGTCACTCATGCCCAGGAAGGACGAGATATCCTCAATCCATGCACCAGCACAGCTGTTCATCACGGAGCTGTTATGTACCCACTCTGTTAGCTCTGTAGCCTAAATGGCTTCAGTGTACAGGAAATTAATTTAATCTAGAATAGCAAAACATACACCTTCCTTCATTTGGTGCTCATACAATTGTGTCAGTGGGTTTTTTGACAACTCATTTTTTCTTTAGGCAGCGTTAAGTGCCTTGAAACAGTTTTCAGAACAAGGACTGGATACAGTGGAAGGAGCTATGAAAGTTGAGAACGGATCACATGAAAAGTAAGTACCATTTAAATCCTCTGCATTTTAATGCCTGTGTGGTATGGTAGATAAGAAATGTTAATTAAGAGCTTAGTTGCCCTTTTAAACCTGTGCAAAACTGTTTCCTCTGGAATTTACATACAGTTTGTGACAATTTGAGAGGATAAACATGATTTCAGGTTTAGTGTTACTGATAATGTTTACTAATGAGCTATGAGACAGTCAGTCCTATGGAAAACCTAAAGAAAAGGATTTTCTTTCCGTTGTGTGGATTCTGTGTAAGTAGTATAACATGATTTTTGCCAAATGTGTTGTAGCATATGATATTGCCCATAAATAAGGATAGCTATCTGCCTGTAAGTCCTTATGACTGCAAGCTGAATTTTACCTCAGAGAATTTAAAAGTTGAAATTTCTTTCAGGTCTTAAAAAGCTCTGATATGGAATATTAGCTTTGAGTAGTAAACAATAGAACCAAGTTTCACACTGGATTTTCAATTATTTAAGAAAGTGGGATTGTCCATCCAGTAAAGATTTTTTTTCCAGCTGCTAGTCTGTTTATGTAAGAAAGTAGTCTTGTGTTACTAAATAAACTAGGAAGTAATAGAATAAAAGAAGTAAGACTAAAAGTGGCATTTGGAATTTTCAGTAGATATATTGTGGCTATTTATAAACTAATTTAATCAGAAACATTTTTCCATATGATCTCATCAGCATAGTATTTGAACATAAATATTGTTGTTTCACTTTAAAATGTTACCTTCCACACTGACCTTTGAATCTCAAGTGCCATCTGGTAACAAACATGTCTTAAAGATGTGCAACCCTGGACCTTACCACTCTTGTTAATGTATTAATCTTTCAGACAAGTCAAGCATCTGGGAGAGAAAGCAGACAATAAACAGACTAACTCAGGCACCATTGCTCAGGACTGCAAGGATTCAAAGGCTGTCGTCTAGGAGCTTCCCAGCACCCACGGCTGCCACTGCATCCTTATAAACCTGTCAACACGCAATAGGGTGTATGTGTACAAGGAAATGAATGACTAATACCATTATTTGAGTCTTATGTGAAGACAACACTATTCTAACACAAGAGATAGTATACATGGTACTGTTTATTCAACTGTGGAAAAAAATAAAATTGAACATTTCCCTTAGAACTCAAGATCAGAGCATAACTCAATTGCCCAGAGGCAGAAGAAGTCTGATCGTGTTACTGGAGGTTAAAATAACAATGAATTAACAAAAAGTGTTAGAAAAAAAAGGAAAACTTTAAAATTGATTAATATTGAGGAAAACAAGTCAGCATTGGTTCAGTTATACAATTTTTTGTAGTGTAGTTTTAAGTTCAGCTTACTGTTTTTTAAATAATGCTTGAATATTTTAAAATTAACCAATGACAGTGCTGTGAGAATTGTAGTTGTTGTCTTCATATATAGTCATACAGCTTATCTTTTTATGCAGACATTATGCATTCTTCATTCTATATGAATATGTATGACTTTAAGATGCACTACTCAGAGTTGTATGCAAACAGAAGTTTAAATCTTGACAAGTATTTGCTTAACATGAACAGATGTTAGTTATGATCATTTTCGATATACTCCAGGAAAAAAGCAGATATGGTATTTGATTTTCCTTGCCATAATCAATTAAAGAGGCGTCTTGCCTCCAAGCAACATTTTCCCCTTCAATTCTGCTCTCTGTTGTGTGAAGCACATCTACACCCCATTCTGTGTGTTGTATCAAGCCACCGTTTGTATCAACTGAGTGTTTTTAATCTCTGCATTCGGACCAAGAGCAAAAGGGAGGACTGCAATGTTCTAAAGCCAAGGGTGGAAACTGTTGATGTAAAGATCATTCTTTTGTGAAAGGAGTGGCAGCAGAGATAAGGCCTGTGGCTGCTCTGTACCAGCATATTTCTTTTAAGTGTGTGGCCAAATGCAGTAAAACCACATCAGTTCATGTGTACAATCACAGTGTCTTCTCTTTCTTTATCACTCACAAGTAGACAACTAAGAGAAAAAATGGAAAACAATTAAAAACTAACGAATGACTGGCTACCACACCAAAGCCAGGTTTCAACCAAGCTTTCCCCATGCCACTGCTTTCTACAAACTTACTGTGTTAGACCAGATATGCTGGTATTTTGATCATTTATTTATGCAAATTACAGATTATTTAATGCAACAAACAGATAAAACTTAACTGTGTAACAGTCACAACAACATTGCACAAGATTGTAGAAGCATGAAAACCAGAGATCACAACAGAGTGAGACACACAGAAAAGCAGAGGAACAGCAATGTGAGGAAATGGTGCAAGGTACAGTGGCATTAATTCACCTCTGGGTCAGCCTTTCAGGAGAGCACACATCCTGCTCTCACAGAACCAGCGCTCGGAGTCCTTTTTTTCTACTTCATGTTTCTCATGGGTATGATTCACTCTCACCCCCAGCAGATAAGGAGCCTTTGTTCTAAAGTTTGAAGTTTTCTAGGGTCTGACTCCATAAAAGAGTCAGGAACAAGCTGAACCTTTCAGTTCCCACAGACTTCCAGGGACGTTTGGCACCTGGCAGACTCAAGTTATTCAGGCAGCAGCATACAAAAATAATTAGCTCTTGCACACCACCTTTCTCAGGGATAAGTTACCTGCCTAATTGGCAGCTGGAGCAGAAATTCTGCTCCTTCAGCTCATCAGACAGCTCAGAGAGCTTCGAAACAGCCTGAGTCTGTGCTTTAGCTGTACCTGCCAGTATGTGGGATACAAATGGCTTTACTGTCCCTTTTCACGGGGAACAAGAACAAAAGGAAGAGGCAAACTCATTCCTTTGTCCTAAGGGAGAGATGCTGCTCTTACTGGGGAGAATGTGACAAGGAGAGTGGCAGTATGGTGTCCCTGGCATTGACAGAACCTCTGTGGTGTTTTCCCTGTCTCAGTAAACTTTAGATTAGTTGCTTTGTTGCAGGTGGGCTCTGCATTGAGCACCAGGCTGTCTCCAGTGCATGTGGAGTGCAGCAAAGTGATGCTCGTCCCACTCCCAAAGAAGAAATTGCAACCAAATGTGTGCAGCCAGCTGTCTAGGCCCAAGAGAGCTCATTCAGTCCTTCCAATCAAGGCACCAGTAAAGAGTATCTCTGTGAAATTCTTATTTCAGATCCTCTTGCTTGTCAGAATAATACTTGATTCTGATTCTGACATAAAACAAGGCAAGTAACTGAGCTGGGGGCTCACTCTTTTTCTCAAAGCTGTAGAGGCATGGAGCAGACTGGGGGAGGTGGGTTATATAGTAACAGAATTTCTAACTATTTTCCAAAAGCAGGGTTGACTGATGATTGTTCTAATCACAAGTTAGAAAGTCTGTGCAGCCTTATGTCAAGTGCCCACAGATGGGCAGTTTGAAAGCAGCTCCCAAGCCACAGGTTAAAAGCTTCATCACAGAGGCCCCAGTGAAGGCTGACAGAGCTTTTCCTGGAATAATCTGAAGAAAGAGCTCCTGCTCCCTACAGGTACCTACAGCATTAGAAAGACTTCTGTATGGAGCTTACCAAGATACTGCACCTGAACACCACAATGTCATTTTGGTGTCATTAAGGCATTCCAAGGCTCTTGTGTCAGTGAAGAGATTTCAGTCTGTTCCACCTGCAGCATTTCTTTTCTCAAAGAATATCCTGCAGTATTCACACACATATACAGAAATGCACTTTAGTTTGGCGTTGTCACCAGGAACCTCCCAAGAGCTTAAGGACAATTCCTGCATCAGTGATGTTGCAGCAGCCACTGGACTTGTCTCCAATCTTCAGTCTTGTTGGTTCACAGCTGCTCCTCTTAGTTCCTGAGCTGTCAGTATCTGAAACCTGCTGGGGAGGAATTAAGTCAGATAATCTAAAAACTACTATATTTTTCTCCAGTAACCTGATATTTTTTCAATTTTTTGCTTTCTAAAATAAGTACACGTGGAACTGAACAGACTTTATATTTAGTTTTGTTTTAAAAGTACATAATGGACACTGAAAGACTGTCAATATGTTTGAATGTTACTATTAGTTCTAAAATGGCTGTTTATTTTTCTAATAGTAGTTAATATTTTTTATTTATTTTTATTTTTAAGATTACACATGTTTTGAGGTATAGATTTTGTCCAACTTCTGTTTGCAAAGCACCAAATACAGTTTTGTTCCCCTTTGCACACACATCCCACAGATCTCATCCTATGTCTCAGAGCACTTTCAAAGGTGAGCAAATGCCGTGTTTTACAGAAGTGGATCTAAGGTTCTCGCTGGTCCTTAGGAATAAGGCAGGAATAAGGAACAAAGCTTAGGATAGGCAGTTTGTCTATCTAGCAGACTACTGAGGGAACTGTTCTCAATACTTTAAGGACTCAGAACACAAATTGTCGTCAGTTCTGAACCTGTAGAACTCATTAATCAGAAGGAATTATGCTAAAGAAAAAATAGGAGACTCAGTTATCTTCTCAGAAAATCTTTTCAACACCTTCCAGGGATCAGTGAACTAAGAACCTGCACAGGAAAAGGCTTATCACTGAGAGAATGGGGTATCCAATATGGCTCAAAGGATGGGAATACACATGGTTAATCTTGTATCTGAGTTACCACCTTCAGTGGAACACAACTGCCAACAACTCAGCACACTCTGGCAGCTTCTGTTCTTGCATGTAGCACTGCTCTCCAAAGGGGCAGATGTGCTGCTTCTGACAAGTACAAAACACAGCAGCATTGGGGCCACAGAGCTGCACAACAGGGTGTGTATTTCTGTTTCCAGCCATCCCAGCATTCCCCTTCCATTTACAGTGGAGCTGAATTTACCCTTCAGCTAGAGTCCTCATTGAATTCAAGAGATAATTAAGCTGGCATTTAATTTCCTCTGATTGAAGTCATAGTCATAGGATTTAAAATATTTAGCACTTATCAGTGTCATTTTTAAAGGGTCTTTGGATAACAGTAGAGAGGAACCTTAGGAGCAGGGGAGTAGTTGGGATGAATGACTGCAGGAATATGGAATCTCCTCCTTCTTGGCCTGAAGTGACAATGAAATCTAATCCTTCCTAAAGTGTATGCAAAGCCCTTGATCTCTCTGACAGTGCTTTACTACATGCATTTTGTTGGTGGGTGGCTGCATGTTATTGCTCTCATCTTTCTGGCCTGCTCCAATTCCCCATGAAACAGCAGAAGGTTTCCCATTTCCTGCAGTGAGAGTTGAGCAAAAATTTTAAGCTGGATTTGTTTTCCAGTTAATAGGCAGAGGGCTGGGTTTTTGTTTGCTTGTTTCAAAACACTAAGTGGCAGGGGGGGAAAAAAAAAGCTTGGTAAAATCTTTATATCCTCTCCCAGTCACATCCAGCATACCCCACTCTCTCAGTTGCACACTGTAAACAGGTATTATTTCCTTTGCTCAAATAAGAATGGCTTTTGCAACCCCTGGGAAGACTGAGCAGAGGGTGGAAGACGATTTTTAATGATAGTGAAGACAGGGACTGTGTCAGAGCCCTGAATACAACATGGAATGATGATTCTGTGTGCTTTGGGGAGACATGGTTCTGTGACCAGTGAGAATGGATAATGGCAATCTTCCATCAGTCTTCTTGCATAAACATGGCAAGTTCCCTGCCCTGAGAAATAGTGTTCAATGTGGATATTTGGCACAGCTCCCCAAGGACACCTCTAGAAGAGCTGCAAGGAGAGAAACATGTCCTGAGGAACAGCTTGCTCTGCCTTCCCCTCCTCGTGGCTGATGAACCCCAAGGTGCAGGCGTGAGGTACCATCAGGATGTGGCATGGGGAAATGCTGCTTCCCCTCGGGGTGTTTACCTGTCCTGCAGTCCTTTTCTGTTTGTGACTGCATTCCTGAGGCGTGATATGAGCTGAGCAAGTGTGTACATCAGTAGATGAGACGTGTATGAAGTGTTTTGGTGGTATGATTTCTATTATTCCACATGAACGGCACTGACTTTTGTTTTTGATCATACAGCTTGTTATTTGCTTTATGCAGTTAGTCATGGTTGGCTGTGCACTTTTGTGCTTGGTGTTTTAACTCCACAGCTCTTCAGTACAAAGGAAATTTAAAAAACAACAATGAAAATGTTTCTAATCTATTCTTAATTAAATAGACCTCAATAATTGATTTATGAGAAGAAGGAAAACTAAACAGAGTTGTTGCTAACCTAAAAATATAACTTATTTATGGCCCAAATTTTCCTTTATTTGTGATAACCAGGATCTAGGGGAGCCTGAATACCTATGAAGTTTTATCCAATAACACACAATAAATGAGAAGAAAATTACCCTGGATAAAACAGTTTATGCTTCTCACTACAATATATTAAATATATATTTGTGCATTAAAACAGATAATCTAAACATGCTTATGTACTTTTGTTTGTGATTATATGTGCAGCATAGATTTTGTTTTTTCTAAAGCACTGGTACCTGTTAAAAATGTTCAAGGACAATAATAGTAAAGTCAATGTTATCTAATTCCCTGTTTTAAAATGGCCTGTTTCCACACCCCACCCCCAATTAACTGTATTTGAACTGGCTGGAAATAGATTAGTATTTTGAAAATTTATTTAGTTTTAAAGATAGGAGGTCTTCAAATGTGGTTCAAAACAAAGAAGACATGTTTAAATAGGATAGGGGAAAAAAATCAAAATGTGACATCTGTCTGTGGTAACTCAAGTACTTAAACTGAGCTTTCTTGCCTTCTATTTTTATAAAATGGCAATTTACTGCAAACCAAACTTGACCTCCTCCTATATGGAGACAAAATATAAAGTAAAAAATGTGCAGACTTTTTTCTTGTCAAGGAAGAAGCTCCCATCCAGAGTACAGCACAGTAACGACACTTTGACCAGCTCTTACACACAGCCTTATTAACCAAGGCCCCAGCTGTCATATTGCTGGGGTTATTGGTGAATGAAAGTTCAACCCCACTGATAATTTGTAAAATTGGGAACTGTTTACAGATGCACTAGAAACTGCAGTTAAATATCTGGCAAGCAGAGACTGCAGCTCCCATGTACAATACTTGGTAGGAGTAAACAATTAAATGAGCACAGAAATGCAATAGTTCCTTGCAAAAGAAAAGTCACCCAGCCCAAGGCTGGGCAGTCAATTGATGCAGCTCACTTCAACATAACTACTCTTATTATTGTGAAATACTTGTTGCACGTGATCAACACAGCACTGAGAAATATGTTGCTACTATTTCAATGTTTCTTCTAACTCATAGACAAAACAACCCGGGGCCCGAATGTTAATAGCACTGACTAAGTTAAAATATACCAGAAAGGATGAGATTTTTCTAATGTCTTCTGAAACTGTGATCCCAACTGGTCACAATTATCGTGAACATCACCTTTGGAGTCATTTGGAAACTGCTTTTGAAATGCTAGCAGATCTATCAGCCTGTTTTGAATACTTACAAAAGTAAGTGGCTTGTTAAGGAGGAAGGACACTGTCAAGGCCTTCACAACCTTATGTACAAAATTTTGCAGCTGATTTTTCAGGCACCCAAAGGGTAAGTGTAAGGCTTCTGTTCCTTAAGGATTTCTGTTCCCTCCCTTAGCATAAGTTGTGCTCCTAACTGCTGTGTTTGCACAACAGCTGAAGAAAAAGTTTCCACACATATTTCAAAAATATTATGAAAACATTTTTGTGAGCAAGAGTTTGTGAGAAATCAGAGACTTAATAGCTTTCAGGATTTATTTTTTTGTTAGTTTCTTTTAAATTTTGGTTAACCAAAAAACTCTTTCTTTCTGCAAACAGAAGTCCTTTTTTCAGTTGGAGAATTAAGACAAAGTAGCAGTTTTGCAAAATCTACAAAAAAAATTGAGCTAAACTTTTCTTATTTATTTTATATATTTTTATTTTTATATATATATATATAAAATCATTATATATAAACACTTTACTTAAACATTATGTATATACACTTGTGTGTTTCTGCGTGTGTAAATGGATTCCAACTACACACATTTGTGCATTTGTCTATGTACATGTGAATGTATATACACAAATGATCTGACTGCCAATTTGAAAACAGAAGCACCCATATTCTAAATACACAAATGTTTAAGTGCCTTACTTGGTAACAAACTAAGTATGTAAAAATCTCAGATCTAACACAAAACATCTTAAAGTGCGCAGACAGACAACTTCTCAAAGCAGAAGATTGCCCACATAAATCTCCATTTGTGTGCATGTTCAGAAGCAATTTGATTTTTTCCACATGAACTCCTGGAGTCTCCTACTCCAGACACTTTGGGACTCTGATGTTCCTTTCCTCCCAAGGAGAGGATACCTTATCCGGTAGATGTTCAGGTATTCTTACTGGATTGGGCAAGATACGAAGTATTGGTGAAGGAGGAATTCTTGCCGACAAAAATCTGCATTTTACTCAGTAGCTAAGGCTGAAGTCTAACTTCTTCCTCTGCATCTTTCTTCAGAGAATGCCCTGGGCCACCAGGCTGTAGCGTCTGCTGAAGCAGGGCATCATCCACCTCTCCAGTTCATCCTCTTCACTTTGAACAGATCTATTCAGCATTTACTAAATTAGTGAGAAAGGAATACTATTCCTGTTACCTAGTGCTTAGAATACTTGCGGAGTAGGATAGAAAAAGTGTTCCAAGTTTTTTTCTTAAAATAGTGAAATATCAGTATTAGCTGATGATGAGGCAGTCACTCATGTTCACTTTTGTACTTTCTGGACCACTGACTATTAAATTATTCTGTAAAAAATGCAATGTTTTCCATGGAGATGAAAAGCAGCCCAGTGACTTCCATGTTTTGGTGGCTAAAGCATTCTTCCAATGTGGAAAGTTATATTCTACCTGCTATTAAAATACATTGTCAATGCAACAAAAATTCATAGTAAATCTGTGCATCTTTACAGTTCAGTCTGGTTTGCGAAAGCACGTGGGAAGTAGAGCAGCTGAATGTGAGGTAGGTATGTCACCCTCCCCATAAGGAAACAAGTCTTCTTACTGAGGAGGAAACTACCTTCCTTCGTGACTACTGCACTTGAGTGATAAACTTCTCTCTGAGCAACAGATGATGCAAGCCTGAGAAATGTATGACCATGACACAGAGCCTTTACAGAAAGGCTCATTTTCATGGATTCAGTCAGGAGGAGACTATGTTCCAACAAATAACTTCAGTTTGTTTTCCTTCTTATTAATCATATTAATAAAGGGAGTATCTTGCTTTTCTCTTTAATCCAGAAGTTGTATTGTAACATCACATAGAGCATCAATCTTCTGTGGCCCCTCAGCTCTGTTTTTACTTCTATATTTGCTTTTCCTGGTTTAGCGATCATTTGGATCCATCCAAATTCATTCCATCATATTTCAGAGAGAAAAAGAGTTCAACAAAATTTGAGAACAAAAAGGGTGAGTCCATTGGAAATAAAATTAGCAGCTTATTTTATTGCTTAAAGCCTCCACCAAGGAATAATTTGTGCAACATTGCTGAAAGCCAAAGAAATCCTAAAACAAAAAGAGTCAATAGTTTGATAAAACACAGACCTCCTGTGTTGTGCAATTAAAGGTTAGACAGGGTGATAAGAGTTTTAATTTACCTTTGGGAGATATTCATCAGATTTTGGATTAACTTAAAATATGTTTCCTGTGCATTTCTTGCCAGGTGAAGGTCCTTCAACATTTCCTCTGGTGCAGAGGAAGAGATAACACTTTCTCAAAGTGAGGGGAACACCACAAACCCAGATATGCTATCAGGAGGCTTTCTGTAAACTCCATAATGCTGTGCTTTTCCTTCTAGCAGCCAGGAAAGCCAGGGTTACAAACTCCCATATGCGCTGGTTTGATGTGAGTTCTGCTATTATTAATTATTTATACAGCGCCGTGCGTGTGCAAGCCTCTTTATAGACAAAAGGTAATATCCCCCAAGAGCTTGCAAACCAAAGGGCCCAGTGGTGCCAACACTTCTTTAGCTTTCCTAGGACGTCCTACCTGGAGTAATCCACCGATGTCAGTGGGCTACTTAGGTGCTGGTAAGTGCTCTGCTGGGTAGGAAGTGTTTGCAGGATTAGGCTGTAGTTAAAGCATGAAGTGATGATGGGTGATGAGGGAAGGGAGAGCAAACATTCCAGCAACAAGATCATGCTGTTGCTTTAGTTATAATGAAGGTGTCAAGGCGCCAGGGCATTTTTAATGCTTGATGTTATTTGTGATCCTGTTGCCGAGAAGGAAAAGCTCAGCTTTACAGGCCACACGGAAGAAATGAGCTGCTGAGGAAGAAGACTGGCTTCGAGCAGAGGGAGAGGCAGAGCCTGTTACATGAGGAAGAGGTAAGGAAAGATGTACAGGAAGAGATGCTGACCATATGCTCAGAGAGTCTCCATCCTCTGCTGCAGCTAATGTGTCCACTACATCCTTGAGATCCTTTTTTTTTTTTAATATTGAGGGCATTTTCAGAAGTTTCCCAGTACATTTCCAGTTCTTGGCAAGTCGCAGGCACATCTGTGACATTTAGCTGATAGCCTCCTTAGTGAAGGGAAGGTTGCCAATGAATCCTTGTGCAACTGTTTATGCTACAAACCAAAGTATACAACTGCCAGTTTCAGTCTTACAACACAGAGAGCATTTTTCCTCCTTAATTGAAAGTGTGGAACACAACAAAGCCTTTAAATACCGAGAAAACAACCAGCTGAAACAAGTAGTAAGAAAGACATCAAGGATGACAGGCAGTAGGCCCTCTGCCCAGTGAGACACGCAGCCAGGGCATGCTCTATTTTTAAAAGGAACCTACAGGCTTTGGGAAGAATATAGGATGTGGGGGTCAGGGGAGGGGTTGTTCTAGGCACTTCAGATAAATACATCTGTGGGGAAGGGATGCTGCCTTTCAAGGGGAAGCACAGGTCGGGATGTGGCTCCAGAGAAAGCCAGCAGCAGCAGAGAAGGCTGAGTCGCTGGACTGGTCTCAGTGGAAATCTCTCCTGGAAGGCTTTTTCAGGTAAAGACTTTTACACAGAGGTATGAGCCTGTTGCTCTTCAGGCACTGCAGCAGAAACAGGGTGAACATCAACACCTCCACCCTAGAAAGATCTTTAGGGACAGACCAAGTGGTTGGGGAAAAACCCTGCATTTCTGAAGGGTAGTGTAGGAGCCTGTAAACTCACTGCAGTTTTGCTTTTCTGACAGATCCAAGAGTTAAAATCTGGGAGAAAATAATTTTGATTATAAAATTAACAAAATAATGGGAATTAACAGGGAAACTCAAACAGAAGATTGGCTTTCAGTCACTTTCTGCAGCATGAATATTTTGAATTTTCTGCATTTTTTGGGAACCAAATGGGTGTCACAATGGTTAAATGAACTGAAAGACACCTCGCCCCTACACTTGGAGGGTGAGGATGGCACTTGCACAGAAACAGACGTCACCAACCCTCACTTTTCTGAATCCCCACCCCCCCACCTTAATCCCTCTGTGATTTGTGAGACTCTTCTCTTTCCTGAGTTAGTCTGTGATACGTGACTAAATCCATTTCCATACATTTTTAAAAGTTTTTAAATAATTCTGACAGATCACAAAGGGCACTTGAAGCAAACAGACACATGTAGGCAGATCCATAGATTATGGAACTCAGATACTCTTAATTTTGTCTGCCCTTTTTGGTATTTAACCTGTTCCAGACAATATTACTCTTTTCTCTTACAAGTTTCACATTTTTTAACCTGATTTTTTATACTTTCTTAGTAATATGCTTTGAATTCTACATAAAAAGAAGTGGTGATATAAACAGCCAGATCTTCCTGGCTGACAAATGTTTTACATATGACAAATACAAAACTAGCCAGGAGATGGTCTGGCTCTGAGCTCGTTTTCCTTACTGTACAGACATCTTTTGATGTAAGAACCCCATATATATTTACTCAGAGCATCTGACACTTGAGATCAGGCTTTTATTGGTCCGAGATACTCCAGGCTGTCAATCACAGTGAGGTGAGCCATTGTCCTCAGAGGTAATCTCACGCCTCTCCCCTCACAGAGGCATGATTTCAAAGCAAGAGTGGTGTCACACATGCATTGGCTGTAACACGTGCAGAATACCATGAGATGCAGCACCAAGCAGCTCTCTCCTGCTTGCAGGCAAAGATGGGCTGATGCTTAGAGGTGGTTCCTGGTACCTGCTGAGCCTCAACAGGCAGGTCTCTGTGGGTGCTTGATGTGCTGGAATCGATGGTGGCCTGGTTTAGTATTCCACTGTGACCAGGTCCTCTGCAGTGGAGTGGAGGGTCCAGACACATTAAAGGAGATGCAGTAGCTCTAAGTGAGGAAGGGAATGGTCCTTCAAACTCATCAGATGGCTGTGGTGATCCTGCCAACAGCCCTGGGAGGATCTTGGTCCCATGACACAGCCAACAGGCAAGGGGAAAATTCACTGGGAACAACTCTCCTCACCTTCTTTCTTCTGACCCTTGAAAATAAATGTGACATGGGACATCATCTTAGACCAGGAAAATAAAGCCTCTGGGTGCATTTCAGCATCTCCTAACATCACTTCCAGACTGCAGCTATAGAATTTTATATTAGCTTTCATACTGAATTGCCAACAGAAATCCCAAGAGATGCAGTCTCAAAAGTATGCCTAAAGAGGGAATATGGTCTGGATGTAATTTAGCTGCCATTGCCCAGCAATTCCATAGATCTTTTTGACTTGTGACATTAAATATATAGAGCAAGCACATGAATGGATTAACATACATAGTCCTATAATTAGCTATGTTATTAAATTTGCTAAGTAGTTGGGGGGAAAGGGGCTTGTTTGCCATCTGTTTAAAAAGTATCTCTCTTTCCACTGAAATCTGGATATAAAAAACCCCAGACATGTGGGCATGACTGCCTTACATACATTACTGGGATTATTTCCCTTGAGTTAACCAAGACAAGCATGATTCATATACCAGTAGAATGTTGTGCAAAAATGTGCATAGCATTTTTTCACATAACGTTCCTTTTCCTTCCCATTATAAATTATGAATCATGTAAACATCATTAATTACAGAGTTTTGTTGGTCTGGATTTTTTATTTTTTCACCACGACCCTAAAAACTACTTAATAGAAGGGTAATTATACCAGGCAGTATGGTAATTCTTCCATGAAAACGATTTTTTAATTCTACTCTTGTCACTGTGTAACCACACAGTCATTTGCTTTAATTTCCCTAGAAAACTTGAAATAACCAAACTATGATTTTAGAATCCAGATACACACACACACACACACACATATTTCCACTGACTTTGAATACAGAGCATGCTTGTATTGTGATAAAGAAAAATTGGCACTGGTTAGAAAAAATATGCATATTAATTATATTATCATTAGCCTCAGCTATGTGGAAATTGTTAAAAAGTATGAAAACAAGCTGAGCCCTAAATAAGTTAGAGTACGACCCTGGTTCACGAACTCTTCAGTAGAGCTCTGTCACTCACTCAGGAGTCCCATGAAAGCTTGGATTGTGAGAGCACAAGAAAAGGACAGCATAAAAGAAGGAAAAAACCAACAAAAAACACCCAAATGGAAAGATTCCAGAGTATGGAAAGCCCTCCAAAAAGTGTAACTGAGCAGTACTTTAAGCCAATATTTCTATGTAGAGCCTTACCTTTAATGCCACATTTCTTTAGAGTGATGAGCAAGCATTTGTGATTTCCAGTGAACCATTCACATCCCAATCTGCAACATGCAGACCAAACGTTGTATTAGCTTTTTTTTCAAACAGTGCATAGGATAGCAGTACAAAAGCACAGGTGAAAGCAAGGGAACCTGGATGTGAGCCATTTTTCCATTTGCCTCAGGCTACCTGAAAGGATCTTCAGTTAATTCAGAGGCAGAGAGACCCACTTGAATATTATGAGTTTGGAGTTCATTCACACATCTGCAAGGATTAAATTTAAAAGTCACAATAAAGCAATGGAGAAGGCCCAGCATAAACCAATGGAGGAACATAAAGGGAAGGGAGC
This sequence comes from Entomyzon cyanotis, assembly GCA_024500445.1. Classification (NCBI taxonomy): domain Eukaryota; kingdom Metazoa; phylum Chordata; class Aves; order Passeriformes; family Meliphagidae; genus Entomyzon; species Entomyzon cyanotis. The sequence goes on from JAKEPQ010001005.1 coordinate 16,546,885, forward strand.
TGAAAGGTACATCAACATGCACAGTCTAACTCCAGGCTTCCCAAACAGCCATCAGAGAGGGTTAAGCTTTCAGCGTGGGTGCTCTGAGTCACTGCCTGGAGGAGCTCAAGAGGTGATTATTTATACAGCACATTAACCACACAGGACTATATAGGAGGTCTAAAGTTCAGAAGCTGAACATGAATACTCCCCAGAAGGTGTGGAGTTTGCATTTCTTTCTGTTTGCCACTATCCCCATGGTCCCTGTGAGCTTCTCCAAGCCACATTATAGAAGATGAAGAAACTTTCTAATTTACACCAGCCAGAAACAACTGCTATCAGGGAGCAAGACTAAAGTTTCTCTTGCTATGTCTTTCTCTCTGGTAGTGGCAAATACCAAATTATATGTGGGCTGTTTGTCCCTGCACAGAACAAAGTGGCCAAGATAAACTAGCTGGGTATCATTTGCACGCAAAAAAAAAAAACCCAAAAAAGAAAGAAAATGAAAACTAAAAGAGAAACTCCCCACTAAGGACACTCATCCATCTGTTTTTCTTTAGGAATGCTTTAACATTAGCTAAATTTCACTTATTTACACCTGAAGAAGTTAAATGATCTTGTTCCCATGAACTCTCTTACAAATGCTGTCCTGGCCTGTGATTTATATAAAAGTAGCTGTTCCCTTAATTTTATTCACAATAGCTTCATTCTTACCGTATGAACCTGCTTTGTCAGTATTCGCTTTGATTTATGGAAGATTTCAAACTACCAAAATAACTATCCCTTTTCTTTTCATTAAAGCTAATCCCCACAAAGACACTTTCATCTGCTGATTAGTCATGCTTCAGCAATCCTTGCTAACCAGAGGCTAAGTTATTGATGTGTTAAAGATGTAATCGCAGAGATTCAAGACCACTGAAGAAAATTCAACGTGCTGTTTGACAGTGTCAGAATTTAGCAGTGTCTTGGATTTTTGAACTGGGCTGGGTAGCACACACTCAGCAGCATGGTCAAATATCTTCAGTTAAGCTACAGGAAAGAAAGGCTGTGTTAGAAAGTGTTCAAGTCCACACAGACATTGAAGATCATGAAAAGAAGGGGTAGGTGTTGCCAAAATACTTCAGGGAAGTCAGAGCCCCACTTCATTCACCATGAACAAACTAAATTTCAGTGTTTCTCTATGTTTCACCCAGCTTTTTAAGCCAAAGAGGCAACACATTTTGCATTATAAACTGTAAATGTAATTCATCATCATGGCTCATGTTTCCCCAGCCTTGTCTCATTTGAATATTTAGAAATTACCTAAGCAAGGCCATCTTGTACTTTTTCATGCTCTGACCATTGTGAAACAGTAATTTCTTCCTGGCCATCACTTTCTCTAAGTAGTTTTACATTTAGACAATGACAAGTTCAAATACTAGAAGCACTTTCCCATGAACTGATTATCATTCCAAATGTTTAATTTAATAGTTTGTTGTGCTGTAGATGTGCTAAGGAGAATAAGGACTCATGGATCTCTAGAACCTAGAGCTAACAGAGGTCTTCAAGACTATCTCACCACCCAGTGAGGCAGCTTGAATTATGCTTCAGAAAAGGGGACATGGCAAGCCTCAACTGCCACTTCTAGCAGTCAGGACCTGTCTAACTCAGCTGTGATTGCCACTACATGACACACAAGTTCATGAGAATACATCCTTGTCACAGCTATGCCACAACTTCCTCAGGTATATGTGTATTCATGGCTGATGCTTCAGTATCTTGAACTTAATAGCTGTGTGCTGTTTAAGAAGTTAAGCATGAGTGAGACCTGGTCTAAATCCCGACTGACTTTACAACTGGCATGTAGAGGTCTCCAAGTAATAATCAGCTTAATTATTGTGCAATCACCTTTTGGGACATAAACATACTTTCGGCTGCCATTTACCCATAATCATCCAGCTGTAATAAGAACCACTTCACTTGTGTCTTCATCTTCAGTGGACAATTGTAAATTAGTGACAGCAGGAGGCCACCATAGATGTCACAATCAGCCTGGGCTGGAAAATGGCTTAGCTGGTTTTGGGTAGTAAGGAACCTGAACAGATACATCCTGCTGAGCCTGAGCTGGCTGCCTTCTGGGCTAGGCCAAGTGTCACTGCATCGTGTCCCCATGCTGAAGGAGATGACAGCATGGAGACTCCTACGCAGAGGCTCAAGTGGGCCCCAGCCCAAATGACACAATTGTGCCAGGACAGGAGCTGGGCTGGCTCTGTGCACCCACCAAAGCATCACAGCAAGAGTCCTGAATCCACTTTGTGCTGCTCCTCTCCCACAGCCCTGTTACACAAATAGCCAAGCACTGACTGCACTACGATGCCACTTTGTCCCATTTTCAAAACTGCTGCGTGGATGAGCCCACACTCCCTCATCACTCGTTCTGTTAGATGAGCTTCAGGCTGCTCCAGGTTTGGACCTTCTGTTCCACAATCTCAACATTACTTTTATTTGACCTGGATCAGTACAGACATAAGTCCTTCCTGTCTTCTGTCATTCAATCTGAAGTGCTCTTCACTGATAGACCTGGTCCTCATTTCCAGGCTTCACCCCTTCCTGTAATGTACTGTGATAGATGAATCACTGATGCTGCTTCTGCCATGTCCAGCATTGTGCTCATAGCCCTCCTTTGTATCACTGTGTTTTTCACCACGGTTGACATTTCACCCATATTATGTCAGTCTTCCTTACTCTGCAGCATAAACTCATCATCTGTCCTCACTGTTTACTAAATCTGTAAGCCAAATCAGAATCCCCCTTTCCGCACGGATATCAGCACAGAGCAGTATGTACAGGGTTCATGGAAGCCAGCTTTCTGCCTCCTTTATAGCAGCTGCTTCTTCATCTGGTGTATTTCTGGACAGACAGCCTCCAGTTCCAGGGCAAATACTGCTCCTCAAGGAATGTTCTTGGAATCCTCAGGCTGAGCTTGGTCTGCGAGCCCAAATCCACTGAGCACATATAAATTAGTCCATTGTTAATTTGTGCTGGAAAGCCCTGCTGAGTATAGGAATATGCCAGGAGAACAAATCTCTGAGATCCTCTTTTCAATTGAAATGGCTTCTTCTCACTCACTTCATTTACCTTTCAGCTTTGTCCTGGCCAGCTAAGACTGATGACTGCTCCACACACTGTATCAAAGATTTGCTCCATCTAGGCACAAATCACACTTGGAAGGGGCATTGAACCCTGGACCACAACTGGAGCTGGTCCTGCAGATTGCCTGCTGCATGATGCCCTGTGAGTTCGGTGTCAACCACTTGTTTGGTACTGTTATTATAGAAAAATAAGCCAAATGAGCTTATTGAAGCCTTACTCCTCACTTATAGTAGAGTTTTGTATTATCTGCAGTTGGGACAGTCTGACCTTAGGCTGCATGGCAAATGAAAAAAACCTCACAGACTCTTTCAATGCTCAAATTAAATCAAGTCTGCTCTGATTTGTGTCAGGTTCACCACTCATATTTGTTTTGTGATTGCACATTTAAGGCAAGGGTTTAGTTCCTATACCTCATGCAGCCTAAAGGGAAGACTTAAGAATTTGACTTCCCTTCTGAAATTCCTTTATTTCTTCACTTTTGAGAAATGATCAGTTACTGTGAGCAACTGATCAGATTAAAATGTACAAAATCACTCATAATCACTCACAATGTATATGTCAAATTCCAAGGAAATTAGGTTATTACCAGTGAAGAAAGACAGCACAGAGGAAAAGCATGTTTTCACTGTGACCTGGCAATTCACTGACTCAGAGACAGGCTATCTGTACCAGATCTGTGAAGCAATCCAGAATATTTCAACCAGCTGGGTTGGATAATGCTGACACACATGAGACAGAGCCAATAGTTGTATCTCACAGAGGCTGTAACAGTCCTCAGTGTAACTAACAGGTGTTGTGTTGTTCCAGAGGCTTTCCATGATTCCACCCTAGTTTAAGTGTAATGAAAAACAGTGTAGTTGGCATCCATATTGACTGACATAGACCTCTGATTTCTGTGAGTAACTGGGTACTGATTACACAAGTAATCAGTTTGTGCAGCTCTTCAAGTGACTCTTCATCCCTATTGCGGAGCCTGGGAAATCACACATAGATGTGGTAAGGAGCATGTCTTGTTCCTTTAGCCCAGGCAGCATTTTCACCTGATAGTGAGACAAGCACCCAATTCCTTCACCTCCCTTTTTCAGATATCATTGAGAAAAAGCAATTGCTTCTTTCTGAGAGGACACCCTTTTATTCAGTTTGCAAACACTGATACATATCCCTTTGCCAATGGGGATATGTATCAACCCATTCTCATCTTGTTACCCAGGATGATGTTACAGACATCCTGATAAGATCCTGACAAGATTTCTTGACAACAATACGGCCAGAAAGGTACCCATTAGGTGGCTTTCTATGTCTTCCTCTCTTCTTCTTCCAGGTAGTTTTCTTTATGGAGAGTTAACTTTCAGCAGGAGGAGTCTTATCCTGTGGTGCAGGTGTCACTAGGAATAGTCGAAACCCAAACATCTTCAGGTGATACACAAATACAAGCTGAATACTTCTGCTTTCACATGGCCTGGAACAGAGCTAGCAGTTTCTCTGCGATGGCACCTGAAAAAGCACACCTGAGGAACCCCAGGCTCAGAGTAAAATTTACCCATGCCAGACAAGCTACTTTCTCTGTTGAGCAAGAGAACATGGACATGTTCTTTGACCTCCTTACGTGTTGTTTTTTTCCCCCAAAAGGTGTGAAGTTTGTCTCCATTAGTTTTCTGGTATTTCTCCTGTAATCTTCCAAAACATGCTGGTGGTATGACAAATGAATTGGGAGTGGGATTAGCAAAAATATTTTCACTTTTTCTGTCACCAGTAGCTCTATTTCTGCTAGTAACTCAAACTCTGCCAACCCTGAGACCTAGGGGCATGTTTTAGGTACTCCTGAGCTTTCTTCCTCACCAAAACATGAGATAGGCTGATTCATTCTACCTATGGATCTAGCCCATGGCTTGTGCCCTCTCCTGACACAGGCAGGAAAAATTTTAGGAGAATGTTACTTAACCAGAAATGTGCCAGAGACCTCAACAACAATTTAGCAACATAAACACATTTTGATGCCTGGGAACATTTTTTTTATACTATTCATTTATTTTTTCCATTGTATTCCTCAAAAAAACTTGAGGGCTTTTTAACTGCTTTCCAGTCAAAGTTCTCCTAGATCCAAGATGTAATTACTCAAGGGTAGTAATTCCTGGCAGGCAAAAGAAATCCTCCTGGGGAACACTTTACAGACAATCTGAGTGACAGCACAGAGATTTTTATTTGTTTTTTTCAGGGCATATCCAATACTTGGTGGTATGGCTGGAAGTCATAACATTCTGCTCATATTTGGAAGTCTATGGGACAGGAATTGCTGGTCTCACCTCTTGTTCATATTCTTTGGCTATTCATGGCACAGAAACTGTGTCTGGCTCTTGTGCAGACTTATGGAGAAGGCAGAGTGAATCATATTTGTAGTGTGAATGTGTCTTTCATTCCAGGATATTCTTTCACTGGAGGAGTTCATAACAACTGGTTGGGTCTAGGGAACGTAAATCAGGCATCATGCCATCTGTATAATTCCTGCTGTAACCTGTGAATTTACTAGTGAATTTATCTCTTTCATGTTCCCTGAAAAACAAAAACAGACTAAGTTATTTCAAGTGGGCATGTTGAAGCCCTGATGCTGTAAGTGCTACAGGGTAGTGTAAACCATCTCATTCTTTGACAGTGGCAGAAGTTCCTTAACACTCATATGAATCCAGGAATGGATGGCAGCAAAAGTTTTGTCTGGTGCCTCTTCATCAGAGTAAGTAGGATAGCTACAAGCTAGGGTGTTTCTACCTCCTCCACTCTCATTATTGCCTAGAGTCAAGTGCCAGAATAATTAGTTCATTGCCGAAGAACTTTACGACGCTTTTCTTAGAAGATCTCGTATCCCACACAAGACAACAACTCACAGGTCTGAGTCCAAGTACAAGAGGGTATTCCAGGTGGGACTGGGAAAGAAAAAAAGCCTGAATGTTGTATTATTGAAAACAGTTCATGTAGTCCATTTCCTCCACCAGAGTACCACCCACCAGCCAAATGACTTTGGATTCACCTCATACACTCCCAATCAAGTGTACAGGACAGACAACATTCACAGTGTACATAAGTGTGATAAAATTCAGGTCTTATCTCCATGTCAAAGGGCCCCAGGCTGTGGATCACAAATGTAAATGAGTGCAGCTGAATGTTTTCCCATTTTTGCTTTTGTTTTTACCATGGGGTTTGAAGTGTCACAATCTGTAATATAACTTCCCTTTTCTAGTCACAAACAAACGACATCTGGCCACTTTCAATAATAAACTTGAAGAGAGGGGACATTTCCTTTCAGCTTGCTGGGCCCCTTCTTAACCTTCAAATTCCAATGAGAGCTGTGGAGAAGGAAAACTTTAAAAAAAATAATCCCCTAATGATTAAACTTACCGATGGAGAAAAACTTTGCTTCGAGCCTCTGAGTACAGTTTGCCTCACACAATCTCAAACATCCTGACACAGTTAATGCTTGAGGAGCTGTTTGCTGCTCCCACTCTCATTCTTACATCATACAGGAAACCCTTGCAGGAAATGAAAGTTCAGCCAGCCTTCTCCTCCCTCAACACCTTAGGCTTACAAGTCTAAGACAGAAAGCATACAAGGAAGAATTAAGGTGGGGTAAAAGCACTGGAGAGACAGGCCAGACACAGATAAATCACACACCTTGATTTTCATGTCTGGCACAGCATTCAATTTTCTTTCTGGAAGTGCTTCTGTGAAATAATCTGGGTTTCACTGAGCAGGAAGTTTTCACTACCTATCCCACATAGGGACTTGTCATTCAGGGTTGTATAGGCTGAGTCTGCTTTGTGCCTGTGTCACCTCAGTGGGCATTTTTAAGGGATTAAAAATAAATTAAATATCTCTCTTTCTTTTTAAGTGAAAGAATGGGCTCCCAGCCCTTGATGTACCCCCAGCCTGAATATTCTTGTCACCCTAAAGATGTGGTGCAGCCCTTTGTTTGGGTGGAAAGAGTGTGGTTTCAACCAGACTAGCCCAGCTCTTTCAAACTGGGAGCAGAGAATGGCTGAGGTTATCAAGATGAATAAAACTTGGGGAAGGCATTGTGAGCAGAGGTAATGAAAAGCTCTTTTCTTCTTCTGTTCTTAGTCAACAGAAATACCAGACACATAATTTTAAAAGCTCAGGCCAAACCACTACCAATGGTGCAACATGTAGTACATCCAGAAGAGGCAATTTAGGGACTGTGGTTGGAATTGCAAGGCCTCCTCCTGATGATTTACAAGAGCTTCTTTCAGAGCCGATTCAGGACAAGGGAAAGATTCTGAATGGTTTTCCTATGGCCTGGATAGTGGCACCATCCCTACCACCACATATAGTTAAAGGTTTTCTAGATAAATGTTTTTCTCTTTCTGCTGAAAACATGTATATGTGGAAACTGATTTCTGTTGAAAGTATTGAAATGCTAAATGGAAATGCATTATTTCTGCTTCTGGTTCTGCCTGCCTGCCCAGCCAGCTGCCTGCTCAGCTCCCTTCTAGCTCCCTTGGCAGGTGCAGGACTTCTGTCTTGCAAAGTGCTTGTAAAAGCACCTTTTGGTTCCAAAACACTAGGAAGTGCCACAGCAAGAGTTGTCTGTTTTTGTTAAAGCAACTGTACAGCTATTGCCAAAGCAAAGCTAATGGGGACTGCAGGAGCCAGGCAGAGATTCAAACTTCTGGACTGACATCATCACAATCTGAAACAAGAAAATTTACTTTGAAAAAAAGGTATGACACTTTCCCACGAACTCACAGTACAGTAGAAAGCCCTCCAGGTTTCTGTGGAATATGAGGCCTGCTTGTGCTTCTTCTACCAAAAGGCACAGGCAGGGCACCCCAGCTCAGGTGGGTTCACCAGCACGACTGCTTCCTCTCAGCATGCCAGAGATTGTGCCATGCCCTTGTGGAGTGCAGTGTCTCCCAGATCTCTTTAAGTGCAGCCCTCTCCTTTGCAGGCAATTTGCATTCCCCCAGACACTCCCTGGGAGCACATTTCTCTGCAGGAAAATGCAAGTGAACCTCTTGTGGTGCACGAAGGAAATGCTCTGCATTGATGCTGTCACGTCCAACAGACACGGCCAGCTTTTATCTTTTTGCTGCACGTGGCCCCTGGGGCTGCACAAGTCTCCAAGAGTCTCCTGTGATTTGTGGTGTGGCACTCTCTAAAGCAGTCAGGAACTGACAGCGTTGTTGTGCAGCCTGCAAGATTCTGGAATATTACCTGGTAACACGTGACAGGAAAAATCTCCCAGGGAGGTGTGGCTGCCCTGTTGCTGTTGTTTACAAGGTTTGTGTCTGGGCATGCAACCCTGTCACCCAACACCCTGCCAAAGAGCAGCCTCTGTACCAGCCTTGCTGCAAGAGCATACACCAGCATTTTGGAAATGAGAAAATAGCTGTAATATCCATGTCCATCTACAGAAGAGTCCTCCATGGGAGCAAGCAACAGGGATGGCGAGCCTGCTGCCATTGTGAGGCTCACAAAATCTCACTTCAAAACCCACAAACCTAAGATTTAAACTATTATCATCATAGAGTAGTCTCTTCCTCTGTGCCTTCAGAGGCTGTGATCCTCCATGGCTTGTGCTTCTCACAGCTTCTCTTCCTACAAGGGCTTCTAGGAAAAAGAGTACAGAATCTCTGAGGTTGAGTCACAGCACATGGCCACGCTGTTCTCTGGCGAGGCAAAGGAAAACACAGCAATGCTTGTTAGAGTCAGTCAACTCTAACCCCCTGACTCTGCCCCAGGACACAGAAGCTCAGGCCATGTCACTGAACATGGGCTGCTGACTTCAGAGCAGTTGTATACTGTTCCCATCTCCAGTTCAGAGGGGATGCTCTGGGAGTCAGCTCAGCTTTCTAGTCCATGAGAAGTTCACCCATAGTTTACATGTTCCAATATTTTCTTGGTGACTAACAGTGTTAGTGAACTCTAAGGAGAGCAATCTTTCTGCTGTTGGGTGACCAGCTTATTTTGCAGGTCCCAGCCTCATCTCTGGCTCTCCCTGCTTGCAGCCCGTTGACCAAACACCTCCTTTGTCCCTGAAACCCTGTGGTCCAGTGCTTTACAGCCTGTCCTACATCTTCCTGACCTGCTACAAAATCTCCTTCCAAAAGCAATCATTCATCAGTTTGTTCCTGATGAGACTCGTTGATCAAAGCGAAAATGTGGCTTCTTGTATTCGCCACTATCAGAGAATCCCACAAGGCATATCTGATGTGAGCACCCATGTTCCCAGCAGCCAGGCAAAAATTGTAATCATGACTAGATGCACACTGCCCCCAGAAAAGACCTTGGCTGGGGCTGGACACTTAGCTGGGGTCCCTCTGGGGTGGAAACACTGACTGTGTGTGGAGACAGAAGGAACACAGAGATCACCATGGCATTTCTGGAGCCTCTGTGAAGGGCCCAGAGCAGAGAGTGCCTGCGGGCAAACACTCAGAGCTCCCTCCCGTCCACTTACAGCATGCAGGAACGTGGCTTGGAAAGTCACAGTGCAAGTACATTGCCTGACTGACACAGAAAAGTTTCTGTGTTTATGGAAAAATGACCAAAAACAAGGCCTGAGCGGATTCTTTCATAATCAAGATCATTTTCTCTCCCACAAGCAGGAAAGCAGAGGGGCGTTGCAAGAGAGGGAGATTTTGTTAAGCGGATTAACATATTAACTAAAAATAAAGATTGGACATATTTGGAATTCTAAGATAATCTTGCTTTTCTGGTGACAATAGAAAAAACTCAAGCCTCCTGCTTTCTGCAGTGCTCCAATTCATTCTAGCCTGTTAATTCATGAGTTTATCTATATTGTACATAAAAAAGATATGTCTATGCCTAGAGCACATGCTGACATTTGGGTCCAGATGATCTAGTGACTGGCGTATTTTGATTCATCAACCCAATGCTGAATAGGTTACCAGAAGATTTATTTTGAAAGAAAAAAATTTGTCTTTTTTAATTTAATTACTTCAAATGTTTTCCCTATATAGCATATCCCTTTCATTTTGTCCATACAAACTCATGGGCCTAATCAGGGAGGGAATTTTTAAAAAACCCCTATAGCCTTCACTTAGCCTGAAGTGTCAAACCTCCCTGCCCTTCCAAAAGCAGTCTTGGTGCTGTGCTGGAGTCCATAGCAGTCTGAGCAGGGGAGTTATCCCTTGGGGATAAGGGTGTCCCTCCTGAGGCTGTACTGGCTTGGCTTGGCCAGTTCCAGTCCTGGCGGAGATTAATTTCAGCTGTCTTGGGTACCTACTGGTGTGCTGTGTCCTGAGTGGTGTCCACCATACAATGTGCAGGCACACACAGGCTTTTGCCTTTCCTCATGATCATAGCTCCTGTTGGGCTTTTTTTTGCTGCAAATACGTGTTTGACTAAGCAAGCGGATACACAGACCTTCAGTTTTTCCAGGCTCCTTATTACTGTGGCCTCCTCCCTCACATCAAAGCAGAGCAGTGTCACAGGTGGCTGGAGGATCACCCCAGGATGTTGGCCTGGGGGATTATCTATGGCATCCTTTTAGGAGAGTGCCCAGAAAGCCAACAGCTCCACAGGGTGGAGGGGACTCTGTGCCTCCAGCTTGTGTGTTATCTCCAGCTTGCGTAAATGAAGGTAACTGGTTTATTTTCCCATCTGTCAGCCCTGAGGGGAGCCTTTTGGTGCACACACCCGGTGCAGACTTGGTGACCAATTTTACCACTGCAGTCCAAAGTTGTGGGGGTTTCAGACCCTCCTCTCCCAATCCAGTAGAGAGCACAAGATGCCCCATGGAGAATTATTTTGGCTACTCACCAGTGACCCAGACTGGGTGCAGTGTGTCTGCTGACCAGCAAGCAACCATTTACCTTCCTGCTGGGGCAGGTCTATCCTGTGACTCCAATCTACCCCACTCTCCTACAGCTTGAAGTATTTTCTGCTTTTGATCTGCAAAGACAGCTGAAATCTCTCAAGAATTAATGAAAAATAAATGCCATAGCAATCTTCTGTAGGAACCTTGCAATGGGTTTACATGCATATGTGTGTGTGTTTATGTACACACACATGCAGACACAGACTGCACCATTTCAGCAGGGGACTTTCTATTTTACATTCTTCTCGGGCTAACACTTGCACTTTAATACCAGATATCACTGTGAGACATAATGAGGGTCATTAAATGTATTTATTAGCTTATTAAAGTGAACTGCCTTCACTGTTGCAGCTGGCTTGTGTTTTATAGAAACCCCAGCAAATCCCCAAAGTCACACAACAGGAGCCCAACACACTTTAGCTGATGACAGAGTAAATATCAAATTTACTAGGGCTAGCAAGTGGCAAACACAGTTCTGGTATGTTATTTGAAAACCTGCCATGAGGCATAATACGTAATTCTCAGCTCATAAGGGTAGAGTTGATTTGGAAGGAAATATGGGAAGAATTTGATAGGATTTAGTAATATTTTCAGGGATACAGTTTAATTATAAACAGCCAGGAAGCTCTTAGATACTAGCTGTGGGTCTCAAATAACCATTAAAGGCAGAGGAAAAGCTTCAGCTGGCTGTATGAGCTGATCTGAAGTGGATTTTAATCATAACATGAGATAGATACACCTGAAGTGCTCACATCGTTAACGAAGTCTATATGGAAAATGTTTATATTTTGAGTTAAGTTCAGAAAAGAAAAGAAAGACCCCCAGTGGGTGCTGATGGTCTAAACAAGGTGTACCTGTGAGTGCCCAGGTAAATGCATTTATGTTTTTTCACTAGGCAACCTTCCTTTCTCACAGGCTGCTGTCTGTGAAGCAGCTTTTTTCTGATTTTTGAGACATTAATGTTTCTTCTTTCACACTGGGGTTCCTCAGCCTTCATTTCAAACACTTGGGGGACTGCAATCGCAGAGTATTCTCAGTGACCAAAGCACAGATGGAGGCAAGAATGGTGCCAGTGCAGGATGGGGTGCTGGTGCTCAGCACCTCCTCCCAGGAATTGTCTGGGGAAAACACTGCTGAGGAGTCCAGCTGCAGTGAAGCCCCTCACCGTGGGGATGGGCAGGAAGCTCTGCCAGCAAAGCCCCAGGATGACTGAGTTTAATCTTCCAGCCCCACAGATTCGGCAAAGGTTGGGATCCTGAAACTGTACCAGGATAGTGCTGCCCTTTAACCCTCAGTTTCTGGTAGTCCTGCACATGTGAAGATGATGGGAAAGGCTGCAACCCTCTCAGACATTTCTTGAGCTGTTCCTCCAGGGCAAAGACAAATCAGAAAATCAGATAGATAGATAGATAGATAGATAGATAGATGAAGTATCTGTAGATGCAGAATCAGCCACACTTTTGGCTGGAGATGGCTCCAGAAAGAAATCAGAAAGGGATTAATCACAAGGAAGTAGACTTTGTTTTTAAAAGCTCCTCTCATCTGAACAACCCTCTCAAATCTGGCTGGGAATAGTCTCCCAGGACACTAGATGAGCAATGAAGCCAGGTGAAGACAGAAGAGCTGCTCAGCCACTGTGAGATAGCTGTGACTAAGAATGATGACCACTGTCTGCCTTAATAAAAAAAAAAAAATCCTGTGTCCCTTTTCACTCCCATTACAAGGAACTCACAAATGGGTTTGCATCATTTTCCATAAAGCAGAAGGAAAACCCCTGCTGAGGTATTTTTACTCTCACTCTATCTCACTGTCCTGCTCTAACACCCACAGTTCTCCTGAAGATACAGTCACTGCTTATTCAAAGTTCAAGTGTAGGGGGACCCTGAGCTGTTCTGCCAAAAGCTTTCCCCTTCCCCCTCCACCCCCGCCTGAATCACTGGCAGCAAATATAATGGCAAAGGGTGTCACATTCTTCTTACTGTAATTCTGTAAAGCAGACTGGGATATTTTCCGAGATTTCTTGTAAAGCTGGATGCAAGCAACTCTGTGTTTGTGTGCATGTGCGCACACCCAACTGCCAGTAAATCATCTTAAACTCACATGTTTGGAAAATTAATGGCTGATTTGGCTGTTTGCTCATAACTGTGTGTATTCAAATTATAATTGAAGATTTACTTCTTCAGGCTTTATTCTTCCAAGCTCTTTGTTAAATTTCATATATGAATAACATGAAAGCATATCCCAGATAGCCGAAAGGCATGAATTGTAAGTGCCCACGCCTCTACACACACATTTTTATAATGGCTTAGGCTGACATGAGCCAGGAAATTCAGAGTTTGGTCTCACATGGTCTTAATTCATACCTTTGAACACACAAAATCTTCTCCCTATAGAGTTATATTTTAAAAATAGCCAGTGGGACTTAACCCCAAATTTCTGCACAACTCTGATTACATTGGCTCTTTCTTTTTCAGCTTTATCTTTTACAGAGTTTCTTGACCATTTTTCAAAAAGATAACAGTTAGAAAGAGGGATTTGGGAAAATATTAATTAGTTTTCTAAAAGACCAATGTTATTTTTGAAGTGCTGGGGTATTTTTTTTATTTTAATATCTCTTAAGCATGTGTATATTTTATATATTCTTATCAACACAGTGAAAGATACTGTAATTAGGTGATCCAAGGACTCAACAGTTAAGAAATGCTAGAATAAATTCCTTGCACAAGTCTGTTCACTTTTCTTACCCTTATGTGCAAGGAGATGGCTTCCACTTAGGGTCAATGCACATTCACTCTGGCACTTGCCCTTATCAGATCCCTCTGCCCTCTGTGTCCTCCTGGGTCCCTGTCACCTTGGCCAGTCAAGCCCAATCCTCCAAAGTGCTCATTAGTTCATGGCCTCTCATCCCTCTCACCCTGTTTTTCCACGTCTCCTAAGCTCCTGGCCCAGAAAATCCAGAGCAATCTCCCAGCTCTTCTCTCAAAGCATGGCTCTCACTGAAAACTGGCACATCATGGTGGAGAGAAATTGGCTATAGATCAGGTGATTATTTTGCACATCCGCAAATACACCATTTATCAACAGGTCTCCCACACACTTCACCTGCCACCTGCCCAAGTCAGGAGAGGATATAACTAATTCCAGTTTGCTGATGAAAGGATGTAGGGGCTAAAGACAGGAGATGAGAGTTTAAATCCAACCCCCATTTGCTTGAGCTGAGCAGTCTGGACAGGACAACCTATGACTGCACAGACCTGACTGTTTATCTGCTGCTGCAGTCAGCAATTTGTCAGGGAGTTGTGCACATCTGGTTGCCTGAGCTGCTCTACATTTGGAAATTGAAAGATCTCTGGTCACACAAAGGAAAAGGTTTACAGGTCTGGCGGGCCTGACTTGGGCAAAGAGCAAGAAATCAAAACTGCAAAGCCCTCTACCCACCCACTTTTTAAAGATGTCCCATCCCAGCTTGCTTTGCATGTACATTTGGCCCTTAAGCCAAAAACAGGGAGAAGAAAACTGGGTCCCTGACTAAGAGTAGGTCTTTTTTCCAGGAAACAAACCTGAAATGTTTTGACTGAAGAAGGAAGCATTAGCCAAAGCTGTGCCACCCCTGCCTGCAAAAGGACCTTTCCCACCAGGTAGGTCCTCAGAGCCTCCCTCAACTGAATCTGGGCAAGAAGTGAATCAGGCAGCATGGACTGAGCCACACCCCCACAGCTGAATGTTCTGGGACTTGCCTGGAAAGCAGCTGAATTCTGGTTGCTTATTCAATATTGTCATTTTTAACTCAGTGAGAAGACAGTTTAAAAAATGCATTTCCAAGGCTCCCCAAAAACAGGCTACAGTGTCATACCACTTCTATGTTGCCTGGGTGGTTCCTGCATTGCTAAATTTGTGCAGAAATGTGATTCTGAGTAAAGTCTGGGGAGAAGCAGTATCCCGAATGGAGCCCTGGCTGACAGCGATGTGAAACAGGGAGCAAAAGGACTGTCACCTGCAGCTTGAGACCTCCAGAGAAAGCATAGTTTCTGATTTTTTTTGTAAGTAAACAGGATTGTCTCAGAGAGACAGCTGACTCCATCTTCTGTTTCCCATGCAACACCTGCAGCTCCACATATTTGGCTAAGGTTTGGGTCAAGAAAAGGGTAACATTAATATAATCAAAGTAATGTAATGAATTTAACTCAGTGAATGATTTCTAAACAGCCCAAGGTCTTTTGAGCTGTGAACTGTTGGGATTCTGGACCTAAAACTTGTCAGTCTTTCCCAAAAATGCCAGCGGGCATCTAATGTATAGAGTATACATTCACTGACGGCTTGATTGACGCTATGTTTCTAGTGAGATAGAAAGGCTTTCATCCACATGGACACATTTCCAGTGCCCTCAAAAGGTGTGTTTTAGAGAATCAGTTCTGGCTCTGTCCCTCTCCCCCATTTCCCACTGGGGAGAACAGGATCAGTGCTGAAGACCACAGTCCTGGCATTGCCCACTATACAGCTGAACATAAGGAGCATATAGGATTCTCACCCTGAAAAAAAAAAAATCTCTGAATCATATCCTGAGTATTCCCTAAACTCTGTATCATCTTACTTACTTTTCCCAGTTTCTTAAGATGCATTTTTATTCCCAGCTTTATTCACAGCATCTTCCAGAGTTCTGCCAGTTCACCTCCAGCGATCTGTTCCTTAGTTTACATCTCTCAATACAGATTTTGTCTGTGGCTGAAAGGATGTCCCCCCACCCCCTCCCAACCCTACATATTCTCATAAATCTTTGAAAAACCCTGTTGATAAAGAGCAGCTTGTTGGTTGTTCTCACTGCCTTGGCAGGTAAACCAGCCTGAAGGAACAAGGAGTTCTCTACCCTCGCGCCAGTGGAGGTACAGCCTCCCTTCCACTGTTGCCAGCAGTCTCCAAGAGTACAGAATAACAAAAAAAGTACCCCTCAAGAGCCAAGGAAATGTGACACTGCCTAAATTCAGGTAAAAGGTTTTTTTACACTAGTTGCTTTGTGTGGTCAGGAACACTGATGGGGTAAGGAAGAAGTGGAAGCTGTTTTCTTGCCTTTCAGCAGAGGCAGCATCAATTGGCTGGGTTTAATATAGTGCCACTTATGATGGAGGTATGGAAAACTGCTTGTGGGCAGGAGCAAACTGCTTGCCACTGGGCAGATTTTACACAGAATAAGCCATGTGATCTGGATGCAGACTTGGGGTGCTGAAAGAGAGGAGGCAATGATGAGAGCTGTGGCATGTGTGTGTCCATACCCAGAACCCCTCACTACAAAGACCTAACTAGAAGGTGCACCATTTTAAACAGAAGAAACTGTAGAAAATGCATTCATAAATAACTGCTGTGTGAGGAAATAACAGATTTAAAACCTAAAATCTCTTTTTCATTCTTTACTTCTAGTCCACTCAAGTTTCAGTTGTTTCAAAGGACTTTCTTAAAAGAGAGGGAAAAAAAAAAAGCCTGAGCAGCAATTTGAGCTTATGCTTTGTGTAACAGTCTCTAGCTTGAGCTCGTGAAAGTATTTTGCTTTATCTTTGATTCCAGACACAAGCTGCTCAGTTCACTAACACATCTCAGAGCCTACAAGTTAACTCATGGTTTGCTCCTGTAACCCAGGCAATTAGCTGAAGGACCCATGGACCTATTTTTATTATCCTGGTTTCTTGTTTATTTCCCAATAGAAGAGCTTTTTCAAATTCATTGATGGACTTTTTGGGTATTAGCCACTGGGACGCTGAATGCACAGGTGCTCTCAAAAACATGAAGTATTAGGTTGCAGAATAACTCTGATGTGATCTTTTGACTTTTGTATTTGATTGCTTAAAAAAAAAAAAAGAAAAAGCTTCAATTGACTACATTTAATTAGAGTTTTTTGTCCAGCAAAGAGGCCAGATGAGTTTCTTAATTCTATGTTTCATTTTGGGACCTTTTGTGTAATGTCAAACAGAGCAAATGAATTGCATCCATCCCTGATTCAGCACATGTAGACCCTTGTCGCTGAAGTTTCCCAGTCAATCTATCCTCTTCCCCCCACCCCTGACATAAATAAAGTCAGGAGTAGAAGATTCCCTTTAAGGAAATTTATCTCTTTGACAGTCAAACAGGTGGTGAAGTTAATGCAAACCCTCAAGAGAACTTGGTTGGTAAGAAGGGCTCTGCAATAACTAACCACAATGATTTACAAGGGACTAAATTGCCAGATTAGGCCTTGATAATTTTTCAACTCTTGACTTCATTATTACCTTGTGGATCTGGATCTTACATCACCTCTAGGAATGCCTGGGATCAAATTAAAGTGGAAACACCTGGCTGAAAGTCAGTTCAAAATACAGATTTAAGAATTAGGGGGGGTATTTGTGTGCTGGATCTGCTTTTTATGCATGGTAGACAGCTAAAAAGTTCTATTTCTCTGTGTTCAAGCTTTGTTTTCTAATGTCAGTTTGCCTTGCCTGTGTGCTTGCTAATAATCACTGCTCTTTGCACGGATATTCACTGCTTAGAGATGTACAGATCTGTCATGTGAAGCAGATTTAGAAATTAAATGGAGGGTCCAAGTGAGTCAAACTACAAACTCAAAGACTTAGATCAGTTTGAAAATCTGTGGTTTGACCTAACACAGCATGATTATCTAAAGAAGAAGGCAGAAGTACTCATGCAGCAAGGATTTGCAAAAGAAAGATGATCCAGTAGTTAAGATAAAATGCAAATTTTGTTTTAATAATGTGTGAGAACAAATAACGATTTTTGCCAGGAATCTGTAGCTGGAACAAACAGTGGAACACTCAGAGGAACAGAAGACAGTGATTTAATGACACAGTACTGCTACTACGCAGCTCTGTTTGAGGACAGTTTCTTACAAGCCTTTATGCTTTCTTCCTTTTGCATCTCAGCTGTCCTTCACCAGCTCTCCTGCTCAGCTGGGGAGCTGCAGCCAGGACTCATGGCTGGGTTTCCATGGGTCAGGGAATTCAGCATTGGCACAGGAGAGGCAAAGCTGAATGACTCTGCAGCAGTAGGAACCCTTCACAGGACACCAGGTGGAAAGTCAACAATCTAGTCCAGACAGCTGCCAGGACACTTAATGAGAAGATGGCTATTTATAGAGTAAAAGAGAAATCCTTTCAGTTAGTTCTGCTGCTGGCACACAAGCACTGGTTGCTTCATCAAAGTCTCCAGCTCACAGTTAGTCCCGCTGATCTTAATGGGACTCTGCCTGGGTGGCTTCAAATGACAGTTCTGGCCCAACATCCTTGATGGGTGAAAGCAGTTCAACCACACTTCCCATGTGGAAAGACTTAATCTGATGTGGAGCCATTCCTCAAGGAATGTGGCTCATGTGGCTGATAGCGCAACTGGGCATGACATGCCATTCAGAGAGCAGGGTACTGGTGAAGCTGGGAAGGACTTGTTGCCGTGTTTCAGCAACTGATGCATTGCTTGGTCCTCTTTAAGGGTGAGATTCTCCCATGTGTGGTGCCTTTCTGTTTGAAAAATATGCATGTGCAACAGGCTCCTGCCTGGGAAGAAGTGAAAGGTGCTTCACAGGAAATGGCTGCCCATGGGGGCACTGAAGCTTCCTGCAGATTTGTGCTCTTTGCCTATGTCCTCATGTTTGAATTTCCAGGACTAGAGATGTTTTCATAGGGCTCTAGGTAAACAAGGCAGCACAGGGGCTTGAGGGGCAGCTTCTCTAGCTCAGAAGGCTGGGCCCAAAAAATCACCTCCTTGCATGGACCAGACTGCAAGTGGTCACTCTCTCTCCTGCTTTGTTGTGGGCACTTGAAACTTCCCAGTGTAGGCTGGGAGAGGAGCAAAAGCAAAAGATGATGGTAAATAACATTCCCCTTGTGAAAATGACGTGACAGACGGGGGAGCTTTTGCACTGCCCTTGCGAATGGATTCCTGTTCCCCCTGGGACCAGACCTGGCAGCCCTGGCACGGAGAGGAGGCCAGGATGCAGCACCTCAGCAGGTGAGAAACCTCAGAATCCTGACCATGACACTGGAATTGTCTTCAGGGAGTGAGACTCGAGGAAAAGCTCCAGACAGTGACAGAGCAGGAAGTTACAGCAGCTGTAGGAGCTGTGGTTAATGAATTTCCCAGTGGGGCTTTAGCTTTTGCTCCCTCTGGCCCAGAGTGCCGTATTAGTTTCTCCGCTTCCCAGCCATCCCAGTCCCACAAGCTGTTTCGTGTAAGAATTTTCAAGGCAGCAGATTGTGTTATGAGTCCCCAGTGAGAGAATAATTTTAGGTCCGTTTCCAAGTACTTAGTAACAAAGGCTTGACTTCCCAAGGTGAATCCCAGGAACACCGACAGCATCTCCACATCTGATCATTCAAGCACCAGGGGGAAGGAAAAAAAATGAAAATATGCAAGTTTTTTTAGAAAACAAGAAATACAGGTCCCACAAGCTCAAGGGTTGTGGAATTTCATGTGCAATTTTGTCCCTTCAGTAAAAAGGGGTTACCTTGGCTGACCTGACTGGTCTTATTAAATGCTCTAGGTCTTTAGAGGAGAACTTCCGCAAGAGAATGCAAATATTTATAACACCAAAAAGACAGAGAAAGGTAAAAGCTGCTTGTTGAAGACTCTGAGAACACTTACCTCCAAGTTTATTGTAGCCACTAATTTCAGCTAAAAGTTTGCATCTTTTCCAGGTATGAAGAACTTGAGGATAATTTCTTTTCTGGTCCCTCTCCCTCTCTCAGTCTCACTCCCAGTCCCATACCCAACCTGGCTTGGACAGTGACTTGGTGAAAGTTACTACTGTTCCCTTTAAGCAAAGGAAAAATGAATTATTTCCTTTAGAAAACACCATCTACCAACAGCTGTGGCTCAGAAGTGCTCTATCTATAAATAAGGATTCCGTATTAAAATATAGTTAAAATTATTTTTAAAAACTTACTCCCAAAGCCTATAACCACTTCATAGACCTATCATCACTTAGTTATCCCATCTAGTAAGAATACTTACACATCTTCTAAATGCTTCATTTATTCTAGTTTGCTACACAAAATAAAGATGTTAAAAGAAACTAAATGACTGCTTGAACAACCTGCATTTTCAGAACCACTCTTATATTCCTCAAAAATTCTCAGGTTAGTCCTAACAGAGTGCCTTATTTTGCACATGCTAACAGATGATGTATTATGTGAGTCACATGTTGGTTTTTAAAGTCAAAATTTTTAAAGAATTGGACAAGTGATCACTTCTGTAATTCAAAAATAAAATACAGAGAATGTTTGTTTAAATGATCTTTATTTAGGGTCAATGCAAGCAGAGAAAAGCTGGCATTTTTATCAGGTTGTTTGGATTGTGGATATAAGTGAGAGATGAGGAAATCACATATCAATACTTTTGCTGGGCTGTTGTAGTCTATAACGTCTCCACTGGAAGCCTTGGTTTCATCTGCCTCATGCTTACCTCCCACCACTCGAGGACTTGCTGGACAAGAAGCTAGCAACCCTCAGCATTTCAAGCACTGCAGTTCACAGGCAAACCCTGGGAAAGCAGAGGCCTTGAGGATACACTGGTCCTTTGGAGCTGTATCTGCATGAGGGCTCCCGCTACTGCTACCATAGTGAATTAATATGAGCCACAAGAAAGAACTGGTGATGAGACCTCTGAGAAGACGCCAATAAAACGAAGAGCACTAACACCAGCTTGATTTGGAGATATTTGGAAGATCTTAATTCCACCCTCCGCTCCAATCCTACTGTTGACCTATAACTCCTTCCCTTACATGCTGAAGGGTAAATTAGGCAGAAGCTCCCTTTTAAAACAGCTGCAGAGGTCAATATTCCTGGCTCTCAGCATGGCAGGAAAACCTAACATCCTTAATCACCGTGGGATGCTTCCATCTGCCAATTAACTACTCATCTATGTAGAGACCTAACTTGTATTGAGCAACATTTTTTCTAAACATGGATCCAAATGCACTTGCCTGTTAAGAACACAGAACAAATTTAAGCTAACTTTGCTTATCTGCATCTTAAGTGGCCATATCCGAATGAAAGTTTGTAATTATCTTCTAAGGGCTTGTTTAGATGTGACAGTTAATGGAAATGAGAGTATGACAGACATTCAAAGGGCACCGGCTAGTCCCAAGTCCCAGAGCACAGAACTTACTCCAGAGCATCATTCTTGTTCAAGCTGGGCTGAAATAGTTTATGTTATTGCACAATATAAAGGTAAGCACAGACACACATTGAAGTGCAGTTATTTCAGAATAACTCATGTAGGGACATGTGTAGAAGAGCCCTGGTGGAGGAGCTCAGGACTGTGGCTGCCTGCAGCTGCGATGGGAAGGGAGGGCTGGATGTCAGCACAAGCAGAAGCCGTGCATGCACACACCCTGCAACAGGAGCTGTGACAGCAGGTACAAAGGGGAGATCCCTAGAGCCATCTTAGCACCCCATTCTTCCTCTCCCACTAAAAACCTGTCCCTGGGTACAGCTACTAGCTTTCCAAATGCTTCAGCATTGGCTATTCCCCATTTCTTACTGCCACAGCAGCTTTTATCAATAACTGGATTAGGAGAGAAAGGCTCCAGCCATCCCAGTGCCATAGGCAGTGGCCGAGGCAGATGGTTTGCCAAAATGTTTTCAATCAGAATAGATAGTATTTTAAGGGCAGTTTGGTCAGCCTGTACATACAGGGACACATTTAAAGGTTTAATTATTTTCAAAATACATTGTGGCTAAGAACTACAATTGTCCTGCTTAGGAAGAGGGAACCAAACATCCTGCCCATTTAACTTAGGCACAAACACACACAAGCGCTTGATCCTGACTTCTGCACATTCATCATTTAGCTCGAAAGCTTTTTTAAAATTTTGGGCAAGAAATGAATTGTGTATTGTCAGCATTAAGCAGATGGATAAGTATGTAAGCTGGAATTTTATTTCTAAAGTTAAATATTTGGGTTGTCCACTTAAACTATGTTTAAATAATGTTACTATGAATTTCTTCATTTCACTGAAGGCATGATAAAGCCACACTTTCTGTCACTAGATACATCAGCATTTAAGGGCCAGGGAAAAAACATGACAGGCTAATTAGCAGACCAGGGAGTTGGGGTTTCTCTAACTACATTTTTAACTTTGTTGGGTACCATCCCTAAACTGCTCAGCTTTTCTTTGTGAGGGAGAAAGGCAGGTGTGTGACTACACACCTGGAAATCAGGCTTAGGAGCTTCAGGACAAAGTAAGACTTATTTAAGTGCCCTCATCAACCATTTTGCCTGATCTGCTGTTTCACGGACTGTTAGAAGACCTCACCTCTGTGACAGTTTTATTTCCTCTTTGTGTACTATGGACTTGGCAGCAATGGAAAACTGAGGAGAGCCCCAAAGTTTCTGTACTTGAAACCCGGGTTTTAACCTCAGGAGAAACAAACCCGAGTTAAAACCTGGGTTTTAACCTCAGGAGAAACAAACTCCTGAGGTTAAAAACTTACCATCTGCATTACGATCATCTCCTTTTGTTGAATGGAGGACTTACCTACCCAGAGACACATCAGAAAATAGGAATCAAATTCAGAGGTTAAGTTAATGATTTTAAATGCATCGAATCCTTGAGCAGGTGCACACTTCCAGAACCATAGTGGCACATAACTTAGTCCTTTATGTGCATTCACTACACAGCTCTGATCCCTCTGAATTTTCCCAAGTAGCTTCTGAAGACAAGACTCGTCAGGGTTTCTCTATACCCAAAAGTTAGGACATACTATGATAGTGTTTTAATGTAAAGAATAATGCTTGCTCCTGAATTATTTATTAAAGGGAAGGTTCCTGATTAGCTCACCTCACTTAGGTCTTCTGCACAAGTCCTTAAGATGCAAGGTAAAGTACACATTTATTGTGTGTTGCCAACTCTATATACACAGACAGGCCTAACGGGGGGAAGAACAATTTATGCTACAAAGGGCATACAGCTTAAGTGGTCCAACCTGCAACTACATTAGTACATAAAATAACCTACAAGCACATGATACAGGAAACTATTAACATCAAAATCAAAAATATTTGAAGCCTAAACTTGTCTATCTTGCTCCAATTACTGAGTGGGTTCACCCAGTTTAGAGATCTGGCAACCCCAGATTCTTTTTAAAGACTAAGAAATAGAGGAGAAGCCCTAGAAACCTCCTAGAGATGAACCAATGATGCAAATTGTCCTGCTTACTGGGAAGTAGAGTGCTACAGAATGATCTTCAAACACCTTGTTTACATGACTATAAACTTAGCACCATTAAGATAGGCAGCTGATGAAAGTTTTCTCAGGAAGCTCCTATCTGATTGGGTTGTTACAGCAAGACAAAAATACTAAGAGGTGCACCCAGGTCATCTCACCTGGGTTTAACAGGAAACTTTCATGGCATTGTCCCACAGAATGAAGGAAAATGTTCCTAGATTAAGCTATTAGTCTATTAGCTATTAAAGTATTAATTTAAAACTTCTTTTACCTGAGCTACTTAAACTAGGCTGGCTTTATGAGAAATGATACAGCCTATCAGTCATAACTCTGAAGAAACACAATTCTCATAGTTTCTGATTACAATGTTAAAGGAAACTCTCAGCATCACATGGCAGCAGTTTATGGCAATATAAACAAGAGCTCCATCCTCAGTCACACATCTTCTCTTCCTGCTTTATAGGCATCACTCATGCAACTGGAAAGTCATCCAGTCAACAGGAAAACTTTGTGGACAGGTGATTGACTTCTTTATGTGGATTTTTTTTTTTTTAAGTGTGACTAGAGGTGACAGGAGTTTCAGGGTTGTTTCCAAAACAGCTCACATATATCAGAAAAAATTTTTCTGGAGGCTTGAACTGAATTTAGGCTGTCTCCCACTCTGCAAGATGAACACTATAAAGCTTCAAAGATCCTCCCCACGAGCACTTAAGCAAGTCTCATTAGATCTACAAGGTCTCTGGTATTCCCTTTCTCTATGTGTATCTGTGACTTTTGGATAGAAAAGTTATGGGAATGAGTTTTAGAAACATGCTCACAGAGTACACCAGTCCCAAGCCATCCCCAAGCCACACAGCTGGAGAAGTGAGAGAAAAGGTAGTAAATTTAGAGAAACCAGGATGACCACACATTCAGTAATTAAAGTAGAACTCTGCAAGCCTTGAAACTTGCTTTTAAACTAAATCTGTAACCACTGTAAATTGGCAGGATGCTTTATAGAACACCCTTGGTATTTACTGGCCAGCTTGTTTTTCCCTTTCTGTCAGGCTAGTAAGTGTCAAGTATCAATACATCAAATTTTAAAAGTTGCTTCTTAGTCTGACAGAGCAGTAAAAATTGAGACATCTTAGGAAAACAAATGTGCAATAAAATGATGTTATGTAATATAATTAAATTTGTTGTACTTGCTCTTAGTGACTTTGCTGTAAGAATATGGGAGCTAATTTGGCCCTAGGGAAATCTTCTAATGACTTTTTGAAAAGAGCATGGAATTTGGAGTAAGGGTTAATGTAAACATTTTCTTCTACTCTCAATTAGTTTCTAAACAGAGTTAGTTAACAACACTGCTCTTGACATAGACACCATTTTTTAATTTTATACATGTGCTATGTATATGCAGAAATAACTACAGCTGTGTTAACACTACATTTACTTTTTAACTCACTAAAACTGCATCCACATAATTTTTTCATAAACCTCAATGCAGCTCTATAGAACACCAAAATTAATATTCTTCATAACCTCTTTGACCAGCTATGTCATCAATGTGTTTAGAAGACAGACAACACTGTCAGCCCCTAAAGCCCAGTTTAGAAGTACCTACTGATAGTCTTCAGTGATTACACTGTGAACCATATAGCTGACAAAGTGGATACAGGGGTTGAGCCATAAACATTTGATCTGTGTTGATATGAAAGAGCTGTGGAACAGGCACAAGTAGTTTGTGTTAGTTGTCTTTAAATGAAACATTCCAATCACCATTTTAAGGAAAAGGTGGTTCACTTTAATAACCACAGGCATTGGTCACTATTTAACAAGACATTCTAAAAAAGTAATCACAATTTTTCTGATAGTAGTTTACAAGTGGATGGTATACATTAAGATACAGAGGTAGAATTTCACTTTTACAATGCTTCACTAATACAGATTACCAAATTCAAGGCACAAAATTGTTCGCTTTACAAAAAATACTGTAAAAATGTCATTTGCTGTTCTACAATGTGAGTACAACTCAAAAAAAAATCTTTACACCCTTTCATATTCTGAATGTAGAGTTGCATCAGGCATTATTCTACTTTTCCTTTGCTAATAATTGGCATACGACCAGCACTTACATAAACAGTTTGCATCTCAGCTGAGTTGCTTTGTCTTTTAGGCACAAGTCCAGTTAGAGAATTTAGCAGAACAGCTTCCTTGGAGGTTGGGAGAACTCTGTCAGAAGTACGAATGAGGAAGAAGAAACATGTAGTCCATAATAGTAAATTGGACTCTGACATACAGAGGGAAATGGAACAGAGCATATGTCAAATTAAGTCAACTTGAAAAAAAGTCAGATTAAATCACTGACTGCATTCCTAAAAAAACAGATGCCCAGTACAAGGTTGCTCTGAGAGTATGTAAGACATTCATTTGCCTTTGAATCGGCAGAGATTTACAAATTTCTTTTCATCTTTGTTTAAATAGAACACGCACAAGTTGCAACAAAAGAGAATTACACCACAATTTGGCCATGTGTCCTTTAGAGAACTTGGGTTAATGAGTGAAGAGATGCATTCAGAAACTGTCCTTGAATTTGCTATAAGATCATAAGCAGTAACTTAAACTGCAAGATTTCCCTCCCTTCCTAAATAACATAAGGGAAGTCAAACCACTTCTGAAACATTGCGTCTTCTAGTTGGAGACAGCTCTTAGAAGCCTTAGCAGACTAAGGAAGAGATACCACACAGTGCATCCCTACAGCAAGTAGTATGACTAGTTTACTGTACATACAGTGAGATTCTAAAGGACAATGGTGGCAGCTACATTGTAAAGTCATTCGAGTTACCTATCACATTTCCCAAATACTCTAGTCAGTTTTATTTACAGCATATAAAAATCCATTGATTTTTAGAGTTCAATACACAGGTTTAGGACCCAAGAGAATGCCACAGTAAGATGTTGACATTTGCATCTGATAGATGCAAGTGCACTTTGCAATTCAGTCATGTAACGTTATTGCATTCGCTTATAAATGTTAGTCCATCCAAAACTGTTAAATTCCATTTTTTGCTTCATTGTTGTTTGTAGCCTGTTTCCGTTGAGCGATGAAAGGATACATACACTTGTCTGCTCCCAAAAATCGGTACATGCATACAACTGCTTCAAATGGCAGAATACTGGGAAAAAGATTATAGATTTGTTAGAAAACAGCATAAAACAGAAACTCTGCTTACATGCACTTGTAAATACATATACTTACATGCACTATGTACTTGGTCTCCTTAAAAACTACATTATACCTACTGGAGAGTCTTCTTAAAAGACGTTGGGGATTTTTATTTCACAGGGATACTTTCAGAGAGCACTGAAATTCTAGAGCCCCAACCACACAGGCAAGCAGAAAGGAGGAAGAAGCTGCTTATTCACATGCTTCCATCTTAGACCAGATTTTCTGTTTCTTCACAAGCAGTGTGATAGCTTGTTTTAAAGTGAGGTGGGGGGAGGGCAGCAAGGGCATCACAGAAGGCCTGGTAAAAGCAAAGCATCTGCTAAAAGCCACATCAGCAGAGGTCATCAGACATAAAAGATATTCTTTAATGTGGGATTAGTGTTAGTTAATGCCATTCTTTGATCACAGATGTCTAACAACCTTGATTTATATTCTAAACTCAATCATCCATCCTCAGGAAGAAAGGTCCAAAGTAAAGAGAGCAATTTCCTTCCCCCCCCAGTCCAGATAAAATTCCAAGGGGTGATTATATGATGGATACCTGGCTACAGATCCTCTCCTCGTTCTCACATGAACAAAATAATGTTTTTATTTCAAATGTAGTACTCAGGGGCTCTAGTCTAGGACTAAGATGGGATTCCTCAGCCCCTGGAAATAGCAGCAGACACTTGCTCAGTGGCAAGCGGTGCAATTCCAGCCGTTAGGAGTAATGAAGCACCAAGTAGATGTCACTGATACAGGTGTCCTCAGTGCCAGCACTACTGCTTGTGCAGTGACTGGAGGGCCTTTGATGTACAGGCTGCTGCCTGGGGCATGGATTATGAAGAAGCTTTGATCTCCCTGTTGGAAGCTGAAGTGTTGAACCAAGAAACCCCGAACGGCCTTTGATGTGGCTGTTGCGGCATAAGGCACTGCTTGTGCAGGAAGCACTGAAGCACCCTCTGAGCTTCTGGGTGAAGGAGTTACTTCTTAAAGATACTGACAGTGGCCTTCATTTGGTGTCAGGATAGACACATACATTTACTCTTCCATGAAAGAGGTGAGTAGTGAAGATACCTCTATTTTCTGGTGAGCCAGTCCACCAAGAGACACTTGAGCCAGAGGAGAACAAACACCTTATAAGTGGAATAAAAATCACCAAGGTGTTCAGTTGCAACCATCCCTTGCAGAGAGAAAATAATACAATGCTGTATTTTGTCGGTTCCCTCTACACACTACAGATTTAAAACAAAAGCTGTGAAGCTGTTCTCCAAAAATTAGAATTCAAGTGATGTCGCATCACTGGAATTGAAGCAGCTCCTGCATTATCCTGCATCACTGAAATGTCAGCCTGGCTACAGATTAGAACAATTTTCATCCAAAAACTGCAATGTTAGAATGAAAGAAATAATTCCTTTAAATAGTCCTTCTACCAAACTTAGAATCTGAAAATTGGTTCTGAAAGTGCCAATTTTCAGTTTATCTACCATATTTATGCAAGTTGTGAAGAATCTGCAGGCAGGGCCTTCACACACACTGGTTCTAGAGACAAGCAGCTAGAGGTTCCTCTGCTGGTAGCTGCCTCATGCCCCATTCCTAAAGAGGAACTCAAACACTGGAATTAAAAGTATGTTAAAAAGAAAATAGGAATCTAAGGGGGATGGAAGATACAAGAAGGTTAGAACAAGGATGCATAGATACACAGGATCTCAGTTAAATGGAGCTTCCCAAGCAAGAAACCTACAAGCATGCAAACCAAAAGAGAAACTTATGAACTGGAACAATATGACACCTACAGCCTGTGTGGGTGGGAGGGTGTTTGTATCCAGAAATTGGATGTGCTCATGTACTTTGTGGCACTTCAGTTCTTACCTTTTCATGAAGGTGACCATATACATGAGGCGAGGTGTGCAGATCATTGGCTGGTCTGTAAGGATGGCTCTCATAGCCTGCTTCACACAGTATTCAGGTTTCAAGGGTGGAAGGAAAGGCTCAATTTCTTTTCTGGAACATGTGATTAAGATAGATTAATATTATACATAAAGGACCACAGACCCCAGTGAACAGTTCATTAACTCAATTTCTTTGGAACTTTTTCCACATTCACTGTTAAGTTACAAAGACTATAGCTCAGAACTTGCACTGCCTGTATACAAAATGTCTGAAGAGAGTGAATTCAGAAAGTCTCTTTTTGAGTCTAACACTAACATATACTAAAGCAGATGTAACATTTATTTTTATATTTTCACGGCAACAGTTGAGTTACCTTTAAATACTTTTATGACACTACAAGCACAGAGAAGAAGCAGAATTCTACTCACCTGATCCTGCACCCTCTAAACATTCCTGTATCTACAAGGTAAGGGCAGACTAAAGTAGTTTTGATTCCATCCTTTTCAGCAGCCTTCAATTCATGGCTCAAAGACTCATGGAAACCTACAGCTCCAAATTTGCTGGCACAATAATCCTGTGTTGGCAATGAACAAAGGAAAAAAAAAAAAGCAACTTAAAAAGGATAGATATGAATGATGTTCAAAGCCAGCATGCCTAAGGTGATTCTGCATAGATTTTCAAAGCAACAACAAAAGACACCCACTGAACAGAGCATCACATCAACTCATTTATCACTTTACTTTTGAGGTAATTAGCACAAATCATGAAAGCAGGAAAGCTGAATGTAGGAGGATATTACCTTGGATTCAAGTCTTTGAATCAGGCAGGTTCACATAACAAGTTATTCCAATTACCAGTTTGCTTAATAATAAATGGTGCAACAAAGGACTGAGATACCTAATACTACCTTGGGTCAGATTGCAAACAGCTTGAAGAGCTGGCAGAGCATAGGTGTAAAAGTGTTTTAAATGTTATTTTTAAGGTTTGTTTCAACAGAAGACACAATCAAGATTTGAGTGTTTCTATGATACACAAGTCAAATGCTACTGCTGTCTATGCAATTATTTTTATTGTTGTTGAACTCCGTGTGTTTTCTGTCGAATCCATCTCTGATGGTAGCCACGCCCAGTCTAGGAAAATCATAGCTTTCTCAAGACAGTAAACATTCTAAAAAGCCCTAAGTTACACCATCTTCATTCATTTGTGTTATGAAACACTGCAGTTTAAGGTCATGGACTGAGCATTACCTATATGCAAAGAAGCATATGCTTATGGGGTAATAGGACCATTATTATTTTAGACATATTATTTTCACAGACTGAATGCTTTTTGCTCACACTTGCATTTGTATTAATGACTCAAAAACCAAGACAAGCTCTAATCCTAACCTATTTTTATGCACCAGACAAGTCTCACAAGCAGTTGCTAGTGAAGGAGGTGAGCCATATCTTCTAGAAGGTTTGCAGTCTTTTCCTCACAGAAACAAGAAACATTACTTTTGAAAGCTCCTGCCCTTGGCTTCAAGCTTAGCACTGAAGATCTCGACAGGAATAGGTTGAATGGCACCTTTCAAGTTCCTAAATTTATCAAATAACTCAAAGATCATCCAGCATTCTAGATGATCTGGGAAACCCCCAGCCATCCTAGACTTTTGCTCCAAATGCCAAGTCCACCATCCAAGCAGATGAATTCAATGCCTTTCCAAGTCCTGTGGCTCCCACTCACAGGGAGCCATGTGTTAATATAATACTCAGCACCATAACCTCCAAATATCTTTGAAGATTTGATCTTATTTTCTCTAGCTGATAATACAAAAAAAAAAGCCCCTTATCTTTGGCAAAAAGTGCCAAATTTTTTGTTAATTATAGTCTAACAAACCTCCACTCCAGCAGTACTGAATAACCCCAAGGAACTTGCAACTGTCACAATGTGTCCATGGTTCATTTCCAGCATCTTGGGAAGGAATGCTTTAGTGGTCTACAAAGTAAAACAAAAAACCAAAACACACGTAAACAACATAAACAAAAAACCTACTTCATGAACAATGGCAATGAGTTCTCAGAATTTCTCAGTTTATTATCAAGAATATAGAAATACAATTATTGTACAGGTTTTGAACGTGAGTTTGTCAAAAACGCTAACGGAAAATCTACAGCTTCTTTGTGAATTCAGACAGCAAGGATTATATCTCCAAAAATCCTAAGGTTAAAGGATCAATTGAGCTCAGACATGTTTATTTTTCCACAAGAGACTAGTTATCAGAAGGAGATAATTTGACCTTAAAATGGAAGTCACATTTTTTTAGAGACAGAAAAAGAAATAAAAAGTGTTTAATTACACCATCCAGCACATCTCTGTTGAAAGCAGCACCAATTATCAGTTCTAATTACTGACAGTGTTTAAGTTAGATATGGCTAGTTTTATCCAAGTAACTTATCACCTTAGGCATTTTATATTAAAAGAAATACTAGAGGCAGAGTTTTTGCTGATGTTACCTTTTTACCTATAATAGAACAAACACCTTAGTTTAGATTGCTTTCTATCCTTATTAGTATCCATAGCATTGCTATAGCTAAAAAGACAATATAGACATTTCTGTTACTAATTCCTTCGGAGTTTAAAAATAAAATCCCAAAGCACATCTCAGGATGAAACTTTAATTTTAACCTCCAGTTTTTATTTTTTGATTATAACAAAGTTTGCTTCCATTTAAAAACCCAAGTCAGAGTTAACACCTTTAAAAAATTTTAAGCAACACATCGAAGATACTTGCTGGAAGATTAGCCCTACCTTTGTCCTATCTCTCTTCTGAACATGACTCAACACTTCCCCATTTTAAATAAGTACTAACCAGAGCACCATATTTGCTACCAAAAAAAAAAAAAAACCAATGAAGTAGTAAAATGGTATGTGTAGTTATGGTCTAGTTCAGCTTTTAGGTTCTCAGTGTACCATATGAGATCACTTTTAAATTGCCCAAGAACTTCAGACAATGCTTTTTAATCACAAACATGCCTAGTTAGTATGTTAATCTCTTAGTGACAGAGCTACTAATCTATTCCAACTCACTCCGTATCATGAATGCTTTACCCTCCCAAAAACCTACTCTTCCCATGTAATTTGTATCCAAACTCAGAGCATGTAAATGCCCCTTAAGTATTTCCTACTTGCTTAATTGCTGGTCTGAGTCGTGTCAGCTGCATTCTTAAAAAGATGTGCAAACTACTGCTGAATCCATCTAATTCCATTCTTATGCTGTCTGCATTTTCCAATCACAGACGTCAGGACAGTTTTGCTCTAATGATTTTCACATGTTCTTGTACAACATTTTTGCCTGCAGGTGTTAAATGACTAATCCAGACCTCCTAACACCACACAAAAGAGTGTTTTCACTGGACAGCTGGCAGATGATAGAAGATTAACAGACCTCCTGACTCCTTGCCTTTTCTACTGTTGATTCATACAACTCCTAGATTCTGTCATAACTACACAACGAAGCTAATTATAAAAAATAATCTGAGAGCAAGCTGCCTTGCATTTGTTTCTTTCCTCATGGTAGGGATCTCTAAACCTCTTACACAGAGCCTCGGACAGGAATTCAGTTTGCTGTTAAACTAATCTGTGCCAGGCACACAAAGTTTCAGCCTCTCTTCCCATGTTGCATGGCAACAAAGCCCAGTCATCATCGGGCAGCACCATCCGAAAAAGAGGCTTCGCTTGGATGGCACTGAAGTTTTACAGAGTGTTCTTTATTTGCAGCCTGCCTTGCACACAGCAACACCAACCCTGATCCTGTGTGCTTTCCCTGCAAGTTATCCGTGCTCCCAGCTCAGTCCTGCTAAACAATTTACTCCACTCCCGAACATTTGTCAGCTCCATCAGCAGTTTCCACTTACGTCTCAGCTATCTGTCCACATCACATTGGAATGACTGATTGCCACCTCGCATTGCCAGAAAGCTTGATAATGCAGACTGAAGCTCTGGCTGCAAACCACAGCAACTACAGAAAAGGGGCCATGGAGTTTGTCTTGGGGGGAGTGAAAGAGGGGAAAGAAGTGGTAATAGATTTTTTTTTTCCCCTACCACTTTCAAGGCATGAATCAGTATTTTCTTCCAAGAGATGAACAGGCAAGTGCACCAAGCTATTATCTTTACTATGGCACTGCTTTTTCTGCCATTTTTTTTCATGTATATGATGAGGTATAACTAAGTGTCCATAAATGTCTGTGTTTAGCTTAGGTGAAGAACTGAATTTTCACAGTCATATAAATATATATATACACACATACATACATAAATATGCAACATAACCAAACTAGTAAATTTCAGAAAGCCCACTCAACTATGCTATACTGTTACAAAGCATAAAGATTACAAAGTGCATTTTCAGAGCTTGTGGCTAAAGTAACTCATTTTCAACCAGATGAAATCAGCACATGACAAATACAGCTTGTTGAGGACACTTTTGGGTGACATCTTCAGCATCTCAAGTGCAGACTTGAACAACTCCCAGCAGCAGTACTACAGTCACTTCATGTAAGTCATCTCTTAAAAGCCACTTATGACTACACTGGGAAAAAACCACAGCTCCTCTGCTTTTAAGACAATTAGCAATTCATGGAAATCTTTGCATGAGACCTCAGTGTTCTGAGACAGCCAGTTCAGAGCAAGCCCCTATACTCTGTCATGGCACATTATCCCACAAATCCACTTAAAACCTGGAGCTGAGGCAGTCTATAAAGACAGCACAACTATCATATGTAGAAAACTTAGCAGTCAACTATCAACATCTCCACTAAATGGATGTCAGAAAGTCATCTCGATTGCTGCCATCCTCCAGCCATCTGCAGCAGCTGGGAGTCAGCACTTGAAAACAAACGCTGTCAGAGGCAGACACACCCTACGGGGGGGACACATTTCCAGGCTCAGAGTGAAGGCTTGCCCACTGCTCCTCCCAGCCTCCCCTCGCTGGGAAAAACAATCCCAAAGTGAAGTTTTTCTTTCGTGGTATAAGCAATCCCCAAATAAATCAGCGTTCTTACTGAGCTTCTGGCACCTCACACCTCCCTGATCAAAGCAGCTTCCTCCATACTCTGGTTCCCAGTTTTTCTAACTATTACATAAACCAGATCAACCTAGTTTCTTGTTTCTAGTTTCTTTCAGCTTCAGCTACATCTGCCTACCAGACCTGACGTCTTCTGTGTGCTTGTTGTGCTGCTGACAAACTAGTTAAGAATTTGACTGGTTTAGGGCAAGATGCCTCCTGGGTGGCCTTCCCATCTGGAGTTTGTCTGAACAGGTACACAGCCCACATTAGTCTTCTAAGGTGATGCATGGACATGCTAATCCTCCATTAAAAAAAAAAAGGGTATTAGAAGACACCAAGCAAAAGATGCGTTTTGTCCATGGCATTAGAGGTCATGAACCAGGTCTCCAAAATAATTCAAATCAAGTCAAGTGGTTTAATCAAACTATCTGCCTTTTGGTTTGACCCTTGAAGCTTCAGTTTTACCTCTCACAGCTGCAGAGGAAGACATTTAACCAAAACATAAAAGCACTTAAAGTCAGAGCGGGATCATTTATTCATGACAAACATACCACAGTTTTCAACACTGAAGAGAAACCAGTAAGTAGAATATAGAGGATGAAAGGAATTGTGTTGTGATGCAGCAGGGAGAACAGTCAGGAAGTTATGCAATGTTCAACATCAAGAAATGCAAGTTAAGCATTTTCACCCATAATTAGCCCTTTTTTTTAATTTAGGAAAAAAAACCCCAATAAAAAGCAAACCCCAAAAGCATAGTGAAAACATCAATTTTCTAACCTGCAGTATATACTTTGATAGACAGAAACTAGGTAGGATAGATAGAACATATGAAGCTGCTCATAACAGAGTAGAGCTGGTTTTTCAATCTAGTTTAGCATTTAAGTTTTCTGGAACCTAGAGATCAATTCCTAATCTTCTGAGCATTTTCCTCTACATTTTTGAATATACCAGTAAGACCAAACTATTCCCAGTAGCTGTAACCAAACTTCATTTCATGTGCACACAGCTTAAATTACTTACTTCTCACAAGTGTGAAACTGAACAAGCATTTACATGTCACTTCATAGCTTTCGTAATCTGTTCTCAACATTTTGGTTTACGGCAAATTAACTTCTAACAGTCTAGCACTTCTTCCCTCCCCTTCCCCAAATTCTTTAGTTCCATTCTTAATGAAACAAAACTCAAAAGATTGTGCAACACAAAGAGCAGCACAGCTGCAATGTCAAGACAAATTAGTCTAAATACAGCAAATGAGAATATGAAGAAATACTGTGTTTGGGAAAGTGATTTTTTTAATTAAATTTCGGATTAATTATTCTTAAAGAAGAAAGCAAGCATCCACACAAAACAATGTTAGCTGTATGCAGCTCAAGACAATGGACACTGAATGCAGAAAGTACACTAAAGTAGAAAAGTATGTGCTACCTCATGTTTAGAGAGTTGCCTTTGCAGCAAAGAAAGAAATAAACAGGTACCAACACATAAGGTCCTTTAAGTTTCTCTTTGAATATAAAAATTTTCTTCACACTTTCTATCTTCTGGTCAACAGCTTTTTTAAACTATTTTGATGGCGTAAACGATCTGTATTACTGTAAGGTAGAAATGCCTTTATGCCAAACTATATGCCAAGCTCATTTTCCATACAGCTCCTTCAGGTAAGGAGCATGGTTATTTTTTTGAGGCTTATCAAAAGAAGGGAATTTCTACATCACAGTTATACACAACAGTGGTGTGCTGGTATAACAGAAAATATTTCCTCCCAGGCCACAGCTATTCCTGACTGCCAGGGCAGCTGCCTGACAGCACAAACGAGTGCAATATTTGGGTAAACGTACTGTTTCATCTTCACGTTAAAAACTATTCAGGCAGCTCCAAGAAGTAAAATTGGTGTGGTTAGTCAGGGACTCACATCCAGATATCTCTGGGAATTAAAGTACCAGAGACCATAACAGCCTGCTGCCACACGTTAACTAATCTGTTAGTTAAACTAACAGGGACAACCAAAGTTTCTAATCTAAAATACATACCCTCTCCCTCCCTTAGCATGGACATTCAGACTTCTTTTCTTCCCATTCTTCTTCACAGCCTACAGCACAACACACTGCAAGTTCTTACTCCCGTGCAGGACAGCATGTGGCCACTTGCTCCACCACAGAACCAAACACAGATTTCCACATGCTCCAGTTTCTTGTTCCATTCCAGTAACTGAGAAGAAATGCACAAAGGTCTGACAAAAGAGCATCTCTAACTCTTCTGCAGACAGGCTGTCCTACCTGTAGTAGGTTTGTCCAAACTACATGGTATTGCGCAAATGAACAACTGTATGTTAGAAAGGAAGGTGCCTGAAAGGCAGAAAACCCCCATGGCAAGCTTATCAGTAGACATACGGAAGTTATTTTCAGCTACAGTCATGTAGCCCAGCTTATTTCAGAAGACAGCCACTTTACATACAGTTTATAAACACAGGTTAAAACCTCACTTAAGGAGTACAGGGAAAGTCATCGTCAAATGGTTTTAGAAGAGGCCTTGAAAACAGACCCTAGAACTCTAACTCTCTTAGGAGGATTTATCCAAGTCAGGCAATATAATATCCAAAATGCCTTCTCACACCATAGCATGAAGTTGCAAGCCTGCATTTAACCATTTATTTTCCTTCTAGCTCTTTTATTTGGTTCCAAAGAGAACTGAGAATAATTGTCATTTGCACTATCATCTCAATTACTTTTCCCATTTAGCCTCCACATCCTTCCTGAATTCCCCTTTACAAGCATCTCTGAAGTTTTAGTGTAAAGTAAGATTAGTAACTGCACTAAGACTACATGAAAATATCAAGTACCAAGCTGAAGACTAGAGAGACCACCCAATACAAAGGACGTGGCTCTGACACTAACAGGCTGAATACAGCAGGCAGACAGAAGTCTACAACTACTG
This sequence comes from Entomyzon cyanotis, assembly GCA_024500445.1. NCBI lineage: Eukaryota > Metazoa > Chordata > Aves > Passeriformes > Meliphagidae > Entomyzon > Entomyzon cyanotis. Next base: position 16,583,105 of record JAKEPQ010001005.1, read on the forward strand.
TTGACCTTGCTAACACAAGAGACCAAAGCTGTACTTTAAAGGACCTCAGATGTCTCTGCTGACTGTTTTCAAGAACTGCTGGGCCCCTTCTGGATAATTAGCCACTGTCTAAGTAAATATTTGAATAGCTGTGGAAATTAGAACTATTTTTGATCTTTGGTTTCTATTCTCAAGAAACAATAATGCAAAATAGGTCAGAATTACAATCTTCCTAAAGTAATGAATTAAAAAATAAAGTCACATTTCTCTGAATTTTTTATAGGACTACCCAGATCCTTTTGAAGCAAAAAGGATTTGGAGATAAACATGGCATCCTTAAGCTGAGCTTCTATAGGTGGCTCTACTAAAAGCAAGAAAGGAAACTATTCAAGGATTGTCCTCAAGTGTGCCTTGCACAGGCCCTGCATTCAGAAGAAAAAAGCTAGATCTTCCAATATTTAATCTCAAAATAAGTCCTTTTGTTATTTATCTCCTGGCAGGCAACACAACCTTCAAGTTCTCACTAAAGGTTCATTTGTCCTTTACTTAAAACCCATTGTTTTGGGGCCACGGGGTTTCCTTTAATATTGAACTGCACCAGCAGTTAATGCTTAATATACATGCACAGTAATAATGCTACAATTGCCTTGCAACCAGGAGCTCATGAAAGAACAAGACAGACTTAAACTAAAGTCTGTAATGATGATGAGTAACACAGAAGCAAAGCCACACATACACTCCCCAATACCTTGGATAGCCTACATAAGCAGACGGAGTGAAACTGCACATAAATCTACTCAGTTTAAGAAGTAAAGGTAATAAAATAAATACCCTAAAGATGTAAGTCACAAATGAAAGAAACATCAGTTAATTTAAAACTGTAATTGATTTACCAAAAAATAAGTGTACTTCTCTCCAACTCTGCATGGAATACTGCATTGAAGTACATGAAGATTTTACAAGATTAGTAAAAACGTAAGCTATTACTTGAAGCACTTGGTTTATAATTTATTATTAATTTATAGATGTAATTTTCTCTACCCTCATGACCAATCTACATACATAAAATCCCTTGCTTCTCAACAGACATATTAAATCACCTGAGAAGCACCAAAGTTGTACAAAACGAGGTTAAATCTTATTTATGGAAGTTTGTAAGTGGGTTTGTTAGTAGCAATAAGCATCTGTCACCCCATTTACTACAGAACAAGTATGCTACAGCCCATACTTGCATTACTACATTGTTTAGCATTTGCATTGTTTAGGGTTCAGTTCCAGAACCTCTCCAGTTTTCAACGCCAATAGTCACCACTTTTTCCTATGAAGAGTTCAGTTATCATAGTGCTTCCTCTTTTACATGGAGTTAACCAGACAAAAGCTGAAACTGAATTAAGTAGTTTCCTTAATCAGAACTTAGTGGCAGAAAGCTGTTTACAATGGGTAGACAGTAAAGATAAGATAAGTAATGCTATTAAACAAAAAAAAGCTCACAGGAAACTAATACCACTAGTTATCTCCTAAACATTAATCATTGATTTCCACTCTTAACTACTAGAACTAATTATGCTATGCCTAGGGCAACTGAACATTGCCTGACTAAATTGCCTTTTGTATAGCTTGTTAACAAGGCTTAGTTGAAAAAGGCTGTGTCTACAGAGAGAGGGATATGAAAAATGCTTAGGGAAGGACATTGCAACAGAAACTTTTATTACTGTTGTCTTATCACATCACTACATTGTCTCCCCCTGCCTTTCTTTTTAAGGGCTTAATTTCCTGTGATCTTTCCCCAAACTGGGGTAGAAAACAGCTTTGTTTTCCCTCTCATCAGAAGTGTAGGTTAAGTACTCACTACCTAAGTAATACAATTCTGGCTTCAGAAACTTTCCTCTTGCGCATCAAGGTGGACAAGGTATCACTGTCAGCTTTATAGTGCTCTGCTGCTAATTAAACTTCAAGCTCTCTTCAGGAAAGCTTTTCTGCATCCCCCACCACTGCTATCACTCTAAGTAAGTGCACTCTTTTGTGTGCACTTACCTAGGGCAGGGGTTTAGGCACATAAAACACAGGCAAAGGTAGCCCTGATTTTCCCTTAAGAACACATCACTTCTGTTTAAAAGAGGCACTGTTTTATATACTTTCTGGGCACACAGAAATGCAGGTATTCAAGCTGAACTACTCTTGCTATCACTGTATCAGTAAACAGAATTCAGAGCCTTTATGTTATTGGTATGTAATCTCCATCATTGTGCCCCTGAGAAATTTTATATTTTTCTTCCTAAGAGATTTTATATTCACATGCTTTTTAAAATTATTTCCATCTTCAGATGTCAGGCCTGTCCTGTGAAGTGTCCAACCTTTCTAAATATGCCACCAGACATTTCTGTAGAAACATCTAGCTGCCTTTAAAGAACATGATTGTATATATACAATACCATAAATGCACACCAACTTGTCCCCTTTCACCTGTACTTGCAGATACTGCTTGATTGATGTATAAATGCTTCCTGTATATGCAGCAGTATACCTAAGTGCTTAAATCACTGATTATGTATTTGGACTTCCCTGCAGAGTTTGCAAGGCTTTGATTTCATATGGCTATGGAAAACAAAGCACATTCTCACAGGCTGCCCAGAGAGGTGGTGAAAATCTTCATCCTTGGAGGTATTAAAAAACTGTTTGGACACAAGCCTAGGCAACTGGCTCTAGGTGGCCCAACCTGAGCAGGAAAGGTGGACCTGATGACCTTCAGAGGCCACTTCCCACCTGAGCCATTCTGTGATTCTCCACTTGAGTACACCAATTCCTTTCTCGACAGTCCACTCCCTCTGCCTCTCACAGAGGAAGAAGTTCATAAGCCAGCAGAGACCTTGCACTCTTTGTCTCTATGTTAACTGCAAGTTTATCAACACAGAATCTTAACTGGAAAGGACACTGATTTCTCTGCCACATCTCTCCTGTATCTCTCTGACAGGAGCTCTTGCCTGCAATAAATTATCCTGCTCTGTCTGAAACAGTGTCTGTTCTACTTCTATTTCTCCTTCTCCTTTGGTCTCAAGTTCTTGTAGCTGGAGGGAAGGCCCAATGAAGCAGGGCAGAGCACCTAGACGAAATTCTTGTGGAATTAACATTTTCAGCTGAGTTCAGAACACACATGTACCATTTTGTTTTCAAAAACTAATTATGTTCCCCTGGCTATTACAAGCCCTCACATAGGTACACTACCTTTCCAGCTTCTTAAAGACATTCTGAGACCTCACAAACAATTTTCCCCACTTTGAATTTTAATGGTTTTAAAGCTTGGTCAGGGCACTCATATTTTGGATTCTTGACAGATAGCAACAAACAGGGAGAAAGAGTATCTCTGCCTAAGCAGTGTAAAAGTGCAAAACATAAATTGCCAATGATGTTTGTTGTGAACCTGAAATGCCAAACTAATCTAAAAGATGAGACAGAATAGTAGAGGTAAGAAGGCATGGTAAGAGGGCTGTTGGAGGCCCAGCTATGTGTTTAGTCTGCCTTACCCTGAAAAACAAGCAAGTCTAGACCAAAGGGGAACAAACAAACCTGCAGACTTCTCCAGACAGCACAAATTTAGGGCATATCTAAGCATGAGAACTGATGGTTTCAAAGTACTCACTTTCAAAAGCTGACCTCTTCCCTCCTGCCCAAAGGCATTTTATTAGACAAGCTGATATTTATTCTCCACAAATATTAATCTCATTCTACTCCCAGACTATCACAGCTATCAAACCACAATTATTATTCATTTAAATGAAGTATTACACAGTTGGCAGCCACTGAAAAGTAAGATGCAGCTTAAAGAAAGTGAATCATTCTGCTCAAATCTACCAAGTTAGTATTTGAGCTTTCTAGATAGTCAAGACTAACACAGAGCTCCAACATGGCTGTGACAGCACTGATACAGTCCTGCAAATTCAGGAATTTAAGTTACAGTCCAAGTAGGTAGCACCACCAACTTTGTATTCTTCCACAGGCAGATCCATCAGTAAAGATGGCTTAAAAATAGGTTTATTCAAATGTCAAATTTTAAATTACTTTAGAGTTTTCTGCTCAAGTGATACAGGAAGTTAACACTTGCCTACTCCTTTCCACAAAAGGTGGTTTAAGCCTTGCTGAAGTTAAGTGACTAGAAATTCTACTTTGTTTATATACTGACAAATGGCTGTGTCAAAGGATTTGTAGTGTTTCAGAGCTATGTTGACATTAGTGTAACAAACACATTAGTCCCTCACCTTCATTAGCACAAGTCTGTAGCAAATGTCCAACCATTTGGAGAGCAGTTATTTATTGCCAGCTATTTGATAATCTTGACAAAAATGAAAACACGCCTCTATGAGTCTGTGAAAAGTCCACATAACAAATTCATTTTAGAAAAAACTATTAGATAAGAGCTCAGAATATTCTGTTCAGTGAACAAGAATGCAATCTGACTTTTAAAGACATTTTCGTCCAGCTTGCCATAAGCTTAGTCATCTTCTGGAATATTTAGTAAAACTTGGTAATTTAGTCTACAGGTTTCCAAAACATTACTAGAGGACAGTACTGTCAGAACTACTTACGGAAAATATGAAGTCATCATTCATATTTTATGATTTATGTAGCAGGCTTTTTAAGAAGTGGCTAAGCAGAAAAGAACTGTCTCGTATTTTATAGATACCTTAAGGCCAGTACCTCCATAACAATGCAATTGCTAGAGTACTGGCAGGCAGACGAAAGCTGAGTCACTTTACTCATCCTGCCCAACTCAGTCCCCAAGTCATTGTTTTGAATCACTTGCTCCATAATAAGGAAAGTGATTATGTTACAACTGAGTATCTCACAAGAGGAACAAGATAAGGAAAGTTTCCCTTTCCACATAGCAATCTTATTTAGTGGAAACAGAAAACTAGGGATGGTGATACAGCTGAATGGAGATTTAGCTTCAGTACTTCTTTAGGAAACAGTAAGACCCTAAAAGGCTATGACTTCCTGTGAAGTAACTCACTGAAAGAGAAGTAACATTTTTAAAATGCACAAAGCTTTTAGGTTTTAAAAACCCCAGGTGTTTCTGTTTCACACTTCTCCCCACCTTTCCTCAAAAGGGTATGCAAATAATAAACAGTCTTAACAGGTAAACTTGGGCTTCATAAGCCAACAAAGTATAAAATGATCACAAGACTCCAGCTAATACAGTGACTAAACCAACAACTAATACAATTTTCAAAGATTCTGCTTGCACAGGCATTTTAAACATCAGCGAACTACTCACTTTCTTAGGGGGTGAGTTTTCAAAGACAAATACTTCCTTTGCCTGTTTGTGGAAACTATGCTTATTTCCCACAAGCTGAAACATGGCTCCAGCCTGGTTTTTTCCACATTCTGTGTTAGTACAACTGACTTCCAGAGAAGTCAAACAGTGCAGCAGGCAGAGAGATCACTGCTTTTGATGATACACAACAGAACAGCAATCATAGTATTGGTTCAAGGTAAATAAACTAGAGCTGTAAACACAATATTATCTGATGTGTACAGAAAACTAGCTTGCCTTTATCTAATGGTTTTTAACAGTTGTAATTAAAACATTGCCATCTCTTTAGAAGTCAAATTGTTACATTCAGACTGTTGTGCCACTGGAAGATTTGCTACAGCTTGGAATCATTTAAGAGTACTTAGCTATTTAGAGGATGTAAATCCTACTGAAAAAACAAACAAACAAGACCAAAAATGAGGTTTCACTAGGATGGTCGCAGAAGCCCTGTTGAGCTACATAATTTTACCCTATTCCTCCTCACCTCTTCCCCCACACACTGGCTACTCCAAGTCTAAAATGCTGATGAGGTGATTCTAGTCTCCAAATAGAAAAACGAATCAACTTGGACAAGTAAGTTAGCAACTTTCCTCCCTGCCCTGCAGACAAGTAGCGAGATAAACTATCTCACCCAAACATCAACTGAATATAAAAAACTAGTGCAAGGTAAGATGCAGATTCAAGGGATGGTCCCACATGACAGACTGCCTCATAGTTTTATCCTAAATCAACAGAAATTTTGGACAAGTTACTTTTAAACATGATTCATGAGCTTTTTCAAAAAAACACTGAAAGAGGAGTGCTTGAAAAGCTGTCACACAAGTTCAAACAGATGGCAGAAGCAACCAGCACCAGGGCACATTTAGGTGCAGAATTCAACAGCCAAACAAACTTGAATTTCAAAAGGCTCACACCAAGTCAGCCACCTCAGTTCTGCAGCTGTTCCAGCATTCCTTGGCCTACCATGCCCTCCCACCCCAGTTGTGATAACTCACTCATATCAAGTGTTAATTTGACTGACATATATAATTTTACTAATATAATTATTTACAAGAACAGAGTGTTCACCTAGAAGTGTAATCACAGATGTAAATCTCTCCCCCATTTGTGACATACCTTCTTTCAAACTAAACCCTCAAACCCCCAAGATTCTATGAATCTCAAAGTCTATGCCTACTCACCTATACTGTAACCACATTTTAAAAGACTTTGTAATTTTTAACTGACTAAGAAGTCTAAGACCACAGGTAAAAAACATACAGCATCACGTGTAAATCAGCTTCAGTTTGCCTTTGCAAAAAGACATCTGCCATTTTTCACAAAAGACAGACAGGTATCAGTAACTCAGTTTTACTACCAGTGTCAATAGCCAGAAACCTCAAAGGTCAAAGGGAGCAAGGCTTATCAAGTGAGTGATGCACTGGCTTTTACATACAGAGAACTGTGGAAAGATTTAGTACTAGAGATACATAAGAAAAACCCTTTCCTCCCTGCAAAAAAACCCCGGAAGTGAAATCAAAGCATGAGAAGCATTGGGGGAGAATAATAGTTCACAGCTGATAAGGATAAAAGTAGAAAAGATTTAAGAAGTGCAGTGCTAAAATAGCAGGGATGGTGCTAGAAAACGTAACATTCATCTCTCCTCAGCCTGTCTAGTCAGAGTAATTGATGACACTGAGAGCTATGAAAAAGGATCGCTTACCCACACAGATCAGTTAGGACAAGTCTTAGGCAGTGTTGCAAACACTGGGTTAGCAGGATACTTAGCTCCACCATAATTAAGATTGCTTTTCTCCACCATTGAGCAAACGAACACGGCTGTCTTCTACAATTCTGCTACAGTCACTTTGTTATTACAGAAAGTTAGAAACATAATGACATAACATTAACTTAGCTGCTTGTCATAAAAGTGGATGTTACTTGGATATGGAAGAATCTGGAACTTTAAACTCCATTGCCGTCCTAACCTCCACAGGACAAGAAAGGCAAATGCATGGTCTTTCAGATGAGTATTTCACTGAAACATTGAAGAGCTGCTCTCTCCACTTCTAGCAAGGTTAGGCACCACACTGGCAAAGACCATCACCACATTCAAGGTTTTCCTATCTCCCCACATCCTTCACAAGTAACAGCATAATTGCACACCAAGGCCAGGTCAGAGGTTTTTGCTTATTCAGCTGACCTACTGCGTTCCATAAGGAGGAGGAATATAACCATCACACTGATCACTCATCCAGGACATGTCTTCAGAGAAGATCAGCAATCCTGAAAACATTCACTCAGTTTGCTTACAAGTCTCCAACCCTGAGAAAAAGTCATAGCAGACTAAAGAGTGAGATTATCCCAAGTGCCTTACCTCTGCAAGCTATACTGCAACTCCAGCTTCATTTTAGATAGATGTAGAATTGCAAGCCACTTAATAATTAATACTTCTGATATGTTTCAAGTAGTCTAAGAAGTCTTGGCATGCTCTCTTCAGGACAATTTTCCCCTTCCTTAACTGAACTTTCACAATGATTTTCTGTGAAACATATTACTGTTTTCACCTAAATTCTTCAAGCTTAATATAGTTTTATGCACAGAAGTAACTGGTTGATCACACCTTATGCTACCACCTTGGACACCAATCTACAGGCAACAAACAATCCATGGGTCACAATTTGAGAATCTTTATTTTCTGTTCTTGGAGACTCTAAGATCCATGCACCTTTCAAATGGTGCAGCAAAATAAACTCCAAAGTATGTCCAAGAGAAGCTGTCACAAAATCTCAGGTGTAACTGAAGCAGTTTAAGGAAAACATTGCAGAAAGTCATTCTAGAGTTGTTAACTGACTGGAATGAAAAAAAATCAAATACTTTACATCATCAGTGAGAAGGAGGGGAAATGCACAAATTCACCTGTCATTTGAACAAAAGAAGTCAGCATTCTCCATCACACAAGGAAGATGCTCTAGCACAGCAAGTACATGTAGGAAGGCTGGTGTTGTAACACATTCAAAGAATCTTCAATATGATTTTTCCCCAGCCATGAGCATTGCTAACTAACCCAGAGTGCTGGAATCAATTCTGCTTACACTCCTTGATATGTAACTACTTATTTATCATCAAAATACCATAGACAATGAAGAACCAGGACAGAACAGACTCAATAGCCCTTAGGGACTAGAGCTGAGAAACATGTGGAACAACTACAGTTTGGTGGGCAGCCCTGTGGAATCCCAATTAGAGATGCTCAAACTCATGATTCCTGCACAAGGCAAATGAAGAGGCATTTTGCATAAGCCTACGACCTACCTACCACCCCATCTCTACACACTCAATTATACATGTTGGCTCTTCAGATGAGCACATTGCCTAAAGGTTCATTTTTATCCTCTTCCATTACTATTCTGAAACTGGTATAAGATTGATACTATGGTCAAAGCTCAAACATACAGGTACCTCAACTAAAGGGTTTGGGTTGGCACCTCCATCAAAAAAGGAAGAGAAAACTTAGAAAGAAAAAAAAAATAGAGAAAACATGGAAGTTTTTTTAAGTGATCACTATGACTAAAACATGATTACAAAGCTAAGCTACAGACACACACAAATTGCAAGATACAGGCTACAAAATTAAAGACTGCATGCTGGTGACCGACAACTGTGCATGACACAATGCTAGTCCTCATAGAACATAATGAAAATTCATGAGGAAAGCTCTGAATCAGTAGTCTAGTGCCTACTTTAACTCCAGAAATATTCATCCATCCCTTTATTTTCCAACATTTGTGTTAAGTATGCTGCTTTATAAAATGGCAAAGTGCAGTTTTCTACGGCATGCATCTGGAAGATAGTATTTTCTCATTTGATAGATTTCCTTTAATTTCTTGAGAAATGTACACAAAAACATATGAACAGCAGAACCATACCAAAGCACTTATAAGTTTTAAGTATGACTAATATGACTATTTCCATAGCTAAGGGTATGATTGCTTTTTCCTTCATACTCACTACCCAGCATGCTACCACAGTATATGAAACACATGTGCTGTCCAGGGTAATTTACTGGTGGCATGTAGCTGGAATAATTGTGCAAGGGAAGAGTTAGTTTTGATGATACTTTTTGGATCACATACACATGTTTTACTTGAACTTGATCCGACTCATTTTTCAAAGAAAAAAAGTCAAGAACATGTATATTATACTTTGTAAGTGAACTCGTGCATCTTGGTGTACATCATCATGAAATTTAAAAAAAAAAAAAAGGGAAAAAAGCAATTAAAGCTGACTCCACTCATCTAAAATACTTCCAAAATATTAAATATAACTGGGTGGCCTGTCAGTGGAATATTGTCTCTATTTGATCTCAGGTGCTAGAATGCTGAATTTGACAACAAAAATTAAACTGCTATGCCAACAGGCCACAAGACTCAGCATGGTATAATTTCAAGTTCAAGTAACATAAGCTGCTTTTTCTTTTCTAGGAGACGCCATTTGCACACTAAGTGTAATACCCCTGCATTTGAACTAAACAAACTATAGCCATAAGTGAGCTTTATTTAACACCAGGGAGCTTGAAGAGAAAACAATACATAAATACTGATACATTATAGATAACTATAGCCTCTCCAAGGCTTTGGCAATCCTGTCAGTCTAATGAGACTGGTAAGTACAGCAGCTGCATAAATGGGTATTTGATTTAGTAATTCTGTATTAACTATCTTCCCAATGCATATTTAAATTTTAGAGGTTTTCATGAATGCCCTAAATACTTGAATAATATTTCTGTCTTTAATCAGTATTTATCTCCCCCGTACCACTGTCAGGCCACCTAAAAAATTACTTCAATTCCTACAGAGATGCCAGCATACCTTCAAAAAATCAAGCAGCTGTAAATAAATTAACATAAACACTCCAGCTAAGAAAGCAATACGTAAGTCTTTAAACTCTGGGTCCTAGTCTCTCTCTATATGGATTTCTTTTTTTTTTTTTTTTAAATATGACAGAGCTGGAGCAGAATGCTTTTGCTTCCCCCTTATGGTAAGTTGAAGAGAACTCTAGGAGGAAAGCTTTAAGCTGAAATATTTGGAGTATCCACACAACAAGGAAAAACAGATCCCTGATCTCTCAGGGCTGAATATCAAAGATCCATTGTACAGAAGGATCTTCATGTCACAGAATTTCAGAACCTGCTCAACTCCCTGCCCTGTCCCCTTGCCCAGCAACCAAAACTAGGACTTCCCAGGTATTATAGCAATGTCCAAGATCAATATCCACTCATCCAGCAATAGATTATACTTCCAGAAAAAGCATTCGAGTAGGTACAAGACTCTCAAATTGTCTCAAATTTAAGAGTTTGTAGCTTTAATCAATACAGTGCCATTATCTAAAAACCAGTATTTTGATACTTAAGCTTTATTGTAAAACTACAAGAAATCCTATTCCTATATTTGCTAAAATCAGATTCAGTGACAGCTTTAAGTTATATTGTGACTAAACATTTTTTAAATTTGAATCCTGACATATCACAGGAAGAAAATTTCCAAGTCTGTAAAGGTTCAATTCTAGTAATTGACAAGTGCAGCCAAGTAAGTTATTATTCTTGCAACAGACTGGCAGGAAAGATAGTGTTACACTCCTGCTACAATTTTATGCATCTGCAAATTATAGTAAAGCAGAGCTGGCTTATGTCAAACTGGGAATGGATTTTGTCCCTATGTTTTCAATATCAGAAGCATTCAAGTTATCACAGCATGAAATAACAGGTTTTTAATACTGCAGTGGATTTTATGCTGTGGAAATTGCTCCATGATGCAGTGGTGACATGTTTATATAGAACACTCATAGGAAGGATTACACAAATCATGCATGTCAGCAAAATGGAAAGCATCTGTTTAGGCTGTGGCATGCTGCTAAGGCTCTCCTGACTGCCAGTGTGTGATATGGTACACAGCCCAGTTGGAATCACAACAGCAAAACGGTGACAGATTTTCAAGTCACTGCCTACTGCAGAAGTTGGGCAGCCTTCTGATGGTAGCTGCTAACATAAAAGCAAGATCAGATCACCTGCATTCCGCATCCAGAACAGGCAATTAATCTGATGTCAAATGTTTCAAGGGATAGTACTAGGGCCCTATTTTCAGTTTTTATATAGAAACACACTGAGGCTTGATTAATGATCAAGGGATAAAAAAGAATTTCCCCTGAACCACATAAAAAAGAACCCCAACAAACCAAAACCTCAGAAAGTACAGTCACTTAACTACTGAAGCAATATTACATGCAAGATCCATGTCTTTACAAAATCCATTTACAGCTTTTTGGACTAAACACCCTCCAAGAATACTTAAAAGCCTACATAATGCTCCAGAGTATTAGCTTTGCTTTTGGACCACCAGTTTAGCTGACACGGAAAAGACTAGCTGTGTAAGACTTCACACATCTAGACACATTGTTCTATTTAAGTCAGCATTGACTTGCATCAAAAAAGTTGGCTTCAAATCAGCTGATTCAGATGGTATCTTATGAATTAAGTAGTATTATTTTCAACAGAAGTCCACCCACTATTGGTCAAGCCAACCTTTTCTGGGATCATGAAGGGGAATATAAGGCAAAGAGCTTTGCCAACAGCAAAAAATAAAAGGAAAAGCAAAGCAGGACACAAAATCTACAGGAAGTTTACATATGAACAGATCCTCAATTAAATATAAAGGGTGTTGACTGCTTCTTTAAAACTTAAGCCAAGATCTCAAGTTCCGCAGTCCAGACATAGCTATACCTTCTTGGAGTAATTTTTTTTTTAAAGTTTTAAAGTCACTTCACGCTAACATTTAGAGATGAACTGTTATGGAAACCCAATCATAGCAATACTAGACCCTAAGTTTAGTTTTCTATTACTGTAAGAGACTCAGAACACACAGAGTGCTTTAAAAAGGTCTTTGAAACTTTTATAAATAAGTGTATGACTTAGGCCTGAAGGAAGAACAGCTGGAGAATTTAGGATCCTCCCATATTTTAACTCATGGTGATGTCATAATTTAGAGTTCTTGGAAACTGTCAATTCAACATTTAAGCCACATCAATAACAGTCATTAAATCTACTACACATCTCTATTGGCTTGAGCACAATTTAACTTCTATTAAGGGGAACACACAGAACTCTTAATTATAAGAAGTCACATGAGCATTCCCAGAACCTCTCAGATTGCTTTAAAATACATACTCTCAGAGTTTAAAAGAGTTTCTAAACATACTATCTCCTGTGCACTGAAGTTTAAGCACTTTCTGCAAGCTTTACAATACATTGGAAAGAGACTGCTCTGCCATTAAGTGTTTCACAGTGCAGATTTGAAGGGGCTCCTTTAGGGTTATGAAACAGCATTTCATTTCCATGTAAAAAAAGTTTGGCTTGGGAGGGCCTTCTAAGTCTTGAAGGTGAGGCATTTTACAAAATTTTATTATGAAAAGGTAAGATCACTCAAAAAAGGTTCAAGCTGAAGTATATTTCAGATTGCTTAATCCTTTCATTGTTATGCAAGTGTATTTCATAACCTTATTTGAGGAGTCAAAGAACAGTTTTAATACTAACAATGGTCTCAGTCTGACAGCTAATGCTAACCCAAGTGTGCATCATGCCCTCCTTCAACACTCCAATTTATGTAACTCCACACCACCACAGGTTTAAAAATAAACCACACGGGAAAACAAGGTTTAGATGGACAAAAAGAGTAAGATCACATACTTGTTCTCCTTAATTAGCATCTGCTAGTTGTGGAGACAATACCATCCCAGAAACCATAGTTAAGATTTTCTTACTTCTACAGGCAGCTCCCAGAGAAAGATATGAGGACAAATACGCAGGATTCCTGAAAAAGTGCTCTTGGCTTGATTTCTTGAGAAATCTTTTTTGCCTTTCCTCCCAGCCTTCAAAATCAACAATCTGCCTCCAAGGCAATTCAAACAACATTTTCAGCAGGGGTTTTAAAGATTTTTTTCCAGAAAAGTGTAAGTTTATTATTGTAACCATCATTAAAACAGCATCTTATAGCTGCTAATGCGCTGGAAGAAAAATATGTGAGGAAGACTGAGAAACCATTCATTAACAGTTACAACCTTTAAGCAGATTCAGAGATTATTGCTTGTAAAGGATTTAATATTCAGAGCTGCAGAACTGGCCACAAGACTTGGAACTCTGGATTCTAGGAGGATATAGTTGATGTAAAACTACTTGTTAACAATCTTAATACCAGAATTCTGGTTAAACAGAACAGTTAGTTCAAAATAAGAAATCCCCAAAGCAGTGATCTAGCAAGTGAAAAGGAACAAGTGCAACACTCAAGGAGATAGGAGTTCAGCAACAGCACTTCATTTCCCAAAATTAATTATCAAAAAGGGCAGTAGAAAGGAGTTTATAGTTACCCAGAAGTGTGCATGACAGTTAACCATCATGGTCCTCTCGATGAGCTCATCAGGACACTCCAGAAGATGGTGCCCGGAGACCACACCAGCATTGTTAACCAGGACAGACACCTCGCCAACCTCCTTGCGGACCCTCTCAGCTGTCGAGTAGACATTCTCTCTTTTGCCCACATCACAGGTGTACGTGTAAACCTGCAAGTTGCAATGGGGCAGCACATCTTTCTCTCCATCTCCAGCTACTAAAGAACAGATAAGAGAACAGAAGGGGTGGGGGGCAATAAAGCTCTTGCTCATATTTTGACATTCAAACAAGTAGTCAAGCAGAAAGAGCAAATACAATTCCAAACCGCCAAAACTTCTATTTACTTTGGTGTCACTGCAGTACGCCAGGACTCGGCTATTTACTATCGCTGCTAAGTGTTTTAGGAAAAGCTGCAAGTTTTAAAGCCGCTGCTGGAGTCCGAGGCTCCCCGAAGCAGGTCTGCGCTCACCGCTGCGGGCACAGGGCCGGCTCTGGCTGCCAAAGGCACCGTCGGGGCCTCTGATAGCCCTGCGCCCGGCGGGCTGCAGCCCGGAGCCGCTCTCAGGGCCCGCCGCAGGTGAGCGCTGCTCCGGGCCGGACCCGCCGGGCGCGCAGCGCTGGCTCCGTGTGCCCCGGGCCGGGGCCGGGCAGGTGAGCGGCGAGGGCGGCGGGGACAGCGCGGGGAGCCCGCCGCTTACCTCCGGGGGCGGCGGCGGCCGCCTCCTCGGCCATCTCCCGGTAGATGTGCCGCACCATGCCCGCCGTCTCCTCGTTGCTCTGCGTGTTGATGTCCCACAGCACCAGCAGCGCCCGGCGCCGGGCGAACTCCAGGGCGAAGAGGCGGCCCAGGCCGCTGCCCGCCCCGGTGATCAGGCACACCTGCCCCGCCACACTTTTCTCTTTGGGCCGCACCAGCCACTTGGCCGCGGCCAGCACGAACGCCCACAGCACTCGGAAAGTCACCACGAAGAACTCCAGCAGGATATTCATGCTGCCGGACCGCGGCGCGACCCGCGGGGCCGGCGGAGCGGAGCCTCCTCGCCGCCCGGCTGCCCGACCTGGAGCCGCCGCTGCCCGGGACCGCCCGCTGCGGGCACCGAAGGAGGCTCCGCTCACGGGGGTCCCGCCGCCGAGCTCCCCCTCTCCGTGCCGCTCACCCTCGGAGCCGCACGCCCCGCCTCAGTCACACACGCCTAGGACGGAGCCCGGACACGGCGCTGCCTGCCCGCCCGCCGCCTCCCCGTCCCGTCCCGTCCCGCCCGCGGCCCCGCTACTGGCAGTGAACATCTTGCTCGAGCGGCCCCTCTATATAGGGCGGACCGGGAGGCCGAGCCCCTCCCCCGGGCCGGCCCATCCCGCCCCGCATTCCCGGGACCCCCCGCCCCCGCCCCGCTCCGCCCCGCTGCCGGGGGTGGTCCCCGACGGGAACGGGAACGGGGACGGGACGGCCGGTGCTTCGCGCTGCTCGGGGCGGGCGTCCCGGCAGCTCCCGGCGGCTCCAACCCGCCCCCGTCCGCCCCCGGCGTGCGGACTACAAGTCCCGGGGTGCGCCGCGCCCCGCCGGAGCGCCATCTCGGGTGCGATGCCGCAGCGCGGGTTTGGGGAGCGCACACGGCGCTAAAGGTTCGTGCTCGGGGCTAGAGACGCAGGGAAGCTGGAAGCGCTCAGGAGCCGCCGGGTCCCCGCAGGATGCCCGATGCCCGCCTGCCTGCGGTTCCTCTGCTGGGCTGTGAGAAACCGCTGAAGAAAACCCCGATGGTTTCTTGGTCTGTCAGCCAAGTACAGAGGTCACTGATATCTCACCCGCCACTGACTGAAATAGGAGCTCCCAGGTACCAGCACACGGAAAGTATTTTCTTCTGTGCGATAACAGCGGCCGCCCCCTGTAGCTGGGCACCCTGCGGCCACCCGGCGCCGGAGCATCCCACTGCTGGGCATTTGCCAGTTGTAGGGGATGAGGACCAGAGCGTGCCCTTGTGATTTCCCACACATGGGTGTGCAGGACTCATCCCACTGCCTCTGCCCGCCTGCAGCCGTGTGCCAAAGTGCACGATGCTGACCTTTCTTCCCTGTGCAGCCGCCAGTTTTCAGAAAAGTTGGAACTTTGTGTTTGTGAATGCTGGCCCTCGGATTGAGCAGAAATTCGAGTTCAAAAGTTTTGGAAGAAAGAGCAGACAACCTCTTTCTTCGATATTTCAGGTGTTTTCGCGTGCTGACTTTAATCCCTCCCCCCTTTTATAACACTGGTAATGAGATCAAGTGATACAAGCGTCTGTATTAGCATAAAATAACAATATTGTAAAAAAATGAACATTGATACACCTGCACTAGGATCCAAAGCACTCTTAATAACGTTCTCAGTGCCGCCCGACACCTCTGCGTGCTGCTAATTGGCAAAAAATAAAGTCAGTAAATGCAGAGGTCGGCATTCCTTATCCCCAGCCCTGCTGTCTACACTTTTTTTCTTTTACACTGGACAATTCTTTGCTGCTCAGAGTTCCACTAATTTCTATCATTTCCGTGTGTTTGTAATGATGTGCCGGTGTCTCCCTGGGTGGTTTAGCACAGGCAGGCGCGCACAGGATCAGACCTACGAGCCACAACCCTAAGCAGCCTTCCAAGCTGCTCTGCTGGGCAGCGCTGCTTCCCGAACAGCCCTCCCTTCTCCACAGTGCATTTAATGATTCCGTACGGCGAACCGAAAGGATGGCCAACCTAATGAAAGCACATCCCGGCAGAAACGGAGCCCGTGGTTCCCATTTCCCCGTGCGTCCCGCTAAACGGTCCTGCGAGCGCAGTGGGCGGCACGGCCGACAGCCGTACTCCGGCGGGGCTCCCTCCAGCCGCAGGCACGGGAGCACCCCTGGCATCCCCGGGCTCTCCTGCAGGAAGCGCTTCGGTCCCGGTGCTGAAGCAGGGGAACCGCGGTACCAGCGGGGCCCCGCTTCCCTCGCAGGCAGCCGGGGGCTGCAGCCGGGCCGGGGGCAGCGGGAACAGCGTTTTCCCGTCTCAGCCTCCATCCCGCCGCGGTTCTGAGCGCGGGCGGGAGGTGGCGTCCCGTAGGCATTAAGGATGGGGTTTAAGGCTGGAACAGGGAAAATCCTGCCTCATAGGAAACGCCTGGCAGCCCGACCACCGCAGAGCCCGTTCTCAGCAGGGAAGGCCGGGGCTGGCGGCGGAGCGGCTCCCGCCCGGCCCGGGACACAGCCAGTGCTCAGGACACAGTCGGTCTGGGACACAGCCGGGGCTCGGGACAGACAGGGCTCGGGACACGACCAGCGTTTAGGACACAGCCGATCCCGGGACACAGCCGATGCTCGGAACGCAACCAGTGCTCGGGACACAGTCAGTCCAGGGACACAGCCGACCCCGGGATACACCCGGCTCCGGCCCCGCCGGGCGGAAGCAGTTCCCGGACACTTTTACCTCAGGCACTCGCCGGACTCCCCGGCGCTCGCACGGCGGTCAGGCATAACAGAGGACGACCAAACCCGGGGTCCTACCGACGGGCAGGGCCTCGCCTGCGCGGGCGAATGAGCTAAGAGCGCGCCGCGCATGCGCACGCCCCTCTCTTCCGGCGCTGACCATGGCGGACAAGGAGTGAGTCCCGTCCCACCCTCTGCTATCCGCCGCCATCCGCGGCCGCCGCGCCGCCTGAGCACTGCCCATACCGCCCCCGGGGCCGCCGCGCCTCCGCCGGGGCTGGGAGTGGTGGGAGGGGAGGGCCCGGCGCGGTGGAGATGGAGTCGCCACTGGCCCGGCCCGTCTGCACACAGCGGCTGCGGCCGCCGGCCCTTGGCGGGATGGGGAGGGAGAGCAGGCCCCGAGCGCCGTCACCGCCGGGAATTTGGGGCCGGGTCGGCGAGTTCCTCCGGGCTGAGCGGGTGGGCAGGGCTGTGTTGGTGTTGGAGCAGGGAGTGATTGCTGGCCGTGCTGGTGCAGGCGCTCGCCAGGGTGACTGTGGTTCCGTAAACGCTGTTCTGACAGCTTCTGTCGCATCTATGAGTTTAAAACCTCTGGGACATGAGGGAATGGGGTAGAAACTGGCAGGAACTTCTGCCTGAAGTTGAGGAGGATCTTCTTTACCGTGCAGCTGACTACACACTGGAAGAGGTTGCCCAGAGTTTGTGGAGTGTCCCTCACTGGGGATGCTGTAAACCCATCTGGATGCAATCCTGTGTCATGTGCTCTGGGATGACTCTGCTTGTGCAGGGAAGTTGGACCAGATGACCCTCCGTGGTCCCTTCCAACCTGACCCACTCTGTCATAATCTGAGCAGGTTGAGAGTCCTATGAAATAAATTTCACAGTACTGCTAACTTAGCTTTTCCTCTTCGACCACCTGTTAAAATGTTCGTTAATCAGAGACAAACTGTCTTGAAATGACTTTGTTTTATTCCCAGTTGTAGCAAAGTAGGACAAGTCTTTGCAGTGATCCAGGTAGGTTGTGTGCAGCTCTGGATGGTCTGTCAAGGTTCCTTGTGTGGTATAAAATGTGAATGATGCAGATTCTGAACCAGAAAATCACCCAGTTCTGTCGCAGGGAACTGTCCTGGGACACTGTTGTAGGCCTGGCAGCAGTGGGGATGAGGAAGACACAGTGAAGTGGCTCAAGGCAGCGAGGCCTGCACACCTCTTGTGTTTGAGAGTTTTGATGTTTGTCAGATGTAATGTCTTCGAGTTTCTTTTGATCAGCTAACAACTCTTATTTCTGTTTTCATTTAGAGTAAAGAAGGTGCCCTCTGTGCCCGAGAGCCTGCTGAAGAAGCGGCAGGCCTATGCGGTCATGAAAGCCAAACGTCAGAAGAAGATTTTGGCTATAAAAAAGGTTATTATTCTCTGACACCTTGAGTCAAATTGCTTATCTGCTGCATTATCAGCTGTTTCTGCTGATGATGTGATGCAGTACAGAAGTTCACAGCATTTAGAACAAGCATGTTGGTATTTTCATAGTGTTTTGGACTAAAATATGCTTTTAGTGGTTGATAACAAACCGGTTCTGGGCAGATTTAAGGGTAAAGTGTACAGTTGTCTGTAACATTGAAGTTAGTCTTATACAGGGCAAGAGGTTATTGCCTTTGTGAGGGGCAATAATGATTGATCAGAGAATCCTAGAACTTTAAGGGGCTGGAAGGGACCTTAAAGATCATTCAGTTCCAACCTTGTTGCCGTGGACAGGGACACCTTCTGCTAGACCAGGTTGCTCAAAGATCCATCCAGCCTGTCTTTGAACATTGTTGGCGCATCTGCAACAGCCTGGGGTAACCTTTTCCAGTGTCTCACCATCCTCGCAATAAAGAATTTCTTCCTTACATCGAACCTGAATTTTCATTCTTTGAAGTTGTGCCCATTATTCCTCATCACCACAGTTCTGATGAAGAGTCAGGAATTAAACATTGTTTAAGGCAGAGTAGCAGTGCTGTATAACAGCCTGCCAGGTTCTCTGGAGCATGACTGGTGGTTGTTTTGAGCAGTGTGATTCTGATTTGTGTTACTCATGGGAAGTTCTAGAATATAGCATGTTACTTAAAGGTGATTTTTGCATGTTAAAAGGCATTATCTAACTTTCAACGATTTCCAATTTATTGCAGTACCGCAAGGCACAAAGGAAGCTCATCTATGCAAAAGCCCAGGCTTACCACAAGGAGTACAGACACATGTACAGGCAGGAGATCCGTATGGCTAGGATGGCCCGGAAAGCTGGCAATTACTACGTCCCAGCTGAGCCAAAACTGGCATTTGTGATCAGGATAAGAGGGTAAGGTTGGATACAGGTGTTTTTGTTCAAAAGTACTGAAGCTGGCTTTCCTGTTACCTCTGTTTTGAGGGCTTAAATGCATAAACAAGATAAAGCCTTCAACCACTGGCTTGAGAAGTTGTTGGCAGGTGTTAAATGTGCCATAGGGGTTTGTTTAATTAAGGGCTAAATCGCTTTGTTGTCCGCTGTCTTTAGGAATCCCTGATTTTTAAGAAGGCAATGCTGCAAACACATGCAGAGAGTTACTCTTTCTCACCTTTAACTTGACAAAATTACATGCCCCTATTCCCAAACATTCTGCTGAGCTTTCCTTCAAGTGTTTGTTTTGTTCTACTCTGGTAAAGTGTTACAGAAAACTAAAAAAAGGTGTGATTGGAGGAATTACATTCAGGAGAGCAGAAGCCTAGTTCTGAATTGTTGGGAGTATAGTACTTAGTTCGTTTCATGGAAGTAGATGTTTTAACTCCATACTGAAATAAATAGGGATAGTAAGTTAATTTATTGAACTTGCTTTAAGTAATTCATGAAGTGTGTTTTCACATGGGAACGGTGCTATTGTGTTTTGGAGTCTTTTCAACCTGATACTTAGTGTTTCTGGGATGTTGATAACTCATTCTTTTTTCATTTATTCTCCAGTACCAATGGTGTCAGCCCGAAGGTCCGCAAGGTTCTGCAACTTCTTCGCCTGCGGCAGATTTTTAATGGCACCTTTGTAAAACTCAACAAAGCCTCTATCAACATGTTGCGGATTGTTGAACCCTACATTGCTTGGGGGTGAGTGAAAGGCCCAGTTGTACCTAGTCAGGGTGCAATGTTGAGCAGCTTTTGCATTTTGCTGTGCCAGACTTTTCAGTCTTTGAATTGAAAACATGATTAAGGCAGTGCTTCAGAGGTAGTCGTTGCTAAATGTGATTGCAGTCTCATACTGGTGTTCTTGGGAACTTGGTGTAAGATTTGCATTTGTATTTACATTTGGGACATGCTGAAATGATCTTAAGTTCTTCTAAGGTATGGAAGTCGAAATTAGGGATGTTAGTGTTAACTTGAAGTGTGGCTTGCAAAGCCTTACAATTCTTATTTTTTATGTGACTGTTTCAGTTACCCCAACCTGAAGTCTGTGCACGAACTGATCTACAAGCGTGGTTATGGCAAGATCAACAAGCAGCGCATTGCTCTGACTGACAACCGCCTGATCCAGAAACGCCTTGGTAAATTCTCCTGAGCAAAATGGGAAACCAGTTGGTTGCCTTGGGTGGTCAGTGCTGAGCTGGACATCTGTCCTTAGGTGTCACTGGAGTACAATGGTGTTTGGTTATGATCTCTACTTCTGTCTTAATTGCTTAAGACAAAGCAAGCTGGAAGTAACTTCCATCATAAAGTATTGAAAACAGCTTTAAAGAATCAGATTTTAGCTTTTTTAATTTGTAATGTTAAATGTAAACTCCTTGACCTGTAAGGGTTCAGTGGAACTTTGAGTAGTAAAAAGCGCTGTAGCATGAAAGAATCATCATAGCTTTGAACTTTCAGACTTTAATATTAGACGTTGTGTCTTTGACGTTTGCGATATGGTAAACAGACTCTTTAAACTTGTTGAAAGAAGAGCTGGGTAGTAAAAGCGATCAGTGTATTCAGTAAAAACAAAACAGGTGTTGGGATATGGGCTGCTGCAGGAAGCGGCCTTCTTTTTCAGTCATGCCAGAATGAGTGAAAGTGACCACTTAAGTCTCTCCCCTTTTTTGGTACTTGGTTTGCATTTTGCTTCAAATTAGGCTGTGTCATGCATGTTCCATTTCCTGTGCAATAGAAAAACAGATTCTGCTGGTACATGTTGTTCCTGATTCTGTTGTAATCCCTTTTTATCGCTGTATTTTATGAGAGTTAACGTGTAGCATATTGCTGAAGACTCTGGAAAGGCATTAAGGAAACATGCTGTGGCATTGTTTAGCAGCCTAACTTGATAGTGCAGTGAGTTTTCCTGAGTTACACATAGCTATGATTTAGGTGTGGTTAATCTAGCTTTTCGTCAAAGAACAGTCTGTTTTCCCAAGATTCACTAAGTGGGGATTATTTTTTGTTTTTCCTCACTGCTGGCAGCAAATATTTAACAGTTGAAACTGATGCCTCTTGCCAAATGTGCCAACTAAATGTTGACGTGGCTGCATCTAATCTATTTTAATTGGAAAGGTCAGTCATTCAGTTTCATGACAGAGTGAGTGCTTTCTGACTTCCTGAAGTTTATCAAGATAAGTAGGCATGACAGTAATGATGTGATAATTTTTAGTTTGTTATTGACCAGTGCCTCTGTAGTCTTTCTGAAAACTATGTCTGAATTTTAGGAAAGCTTGGCATCATCTGCATGGAAGATGTGATCCATGAAATTTACACTGTTGGCAAGAACTTCAAAGTTGTGAACAACTTCCTTTGGCCCTTCAAGTTATCCTCTCCTCGGGGTGGAATGAAGAAGAAAACTATCCACTTTGTGGAAGGTGGAGATGCTGGTAACAGAGAAGACCAGATCAACAGACTCATAAGGAGAATGAACTAATGGTGAGATATTGCCCAAGGCAATCAACTGTTGAGCAGGCCGCTGTCATTATTTGTCAGACATTCAAGTTTAATAGATTCAAGTTTAATAATTCTTGGGTGGTACCTACAGTATAAAGCTATTTGAACAATACAGTGTTCTGGTTTTATTTTGGAAATCTTACTAAAGCCTAAACATTTGGGAAGTTAAATTGTCAGTGTAGCTGATACATTTAGGAAATACAAACATTACCAATAACTTGTTTTAAAGATTTATTTGGTTTTATGATGGGAAGCCTTGAGATCTTGACTAAAACTTTCAACCCTTATTAATGACCTGTTATTTTGATGGAAGTCTTGTGATTGCAAGTAAGGTGGTTTTTTTCAGGTGTTATAGAAAAGCCTGATAAGGAATGGTCCAGATTTTCAGCTTGGTCAAGCTTCAGAATGATTCATTCAAAGTTTTCATGTGTAGTGACCAAGTTGGTAATTTTGAAAGACTGGTTTGCCTATTTGAGTAGTCTGTCCTTTAGAAATGAGAAGGTTTATTAACACTTACAGTGATTTAACAGTATTAGCTGAGTCCTAAGCGTAGGACCTACTCCGAACAATTGGTCTTACCTATTGCTGTCATTCTGCTGTTTCTGCTTTGGTGAGAAGTCTCTGCCATTCAAAGCCAACGTTTTTTTAGAGTTCTTGTACTTCCCTTTGCTTTTTAGACACTAAACGAGCTTCAGTGCTGCCCATATCTTAGTTTCACTCATTTGGTTTGACAGGTATGCTGGAATTTAAGAAAACTTCATCGTGTTAGGGTGTTTCCCCAAAATGATTCCTCCAAAGTCAAAATGTTTTTTTTAGTTGGCTTGTTGGCATTTATTTGGGGTAGGCTTTTTGTTGTTTGGTTGGTTTTTGTAGGGTTCTGTTTTTTTCTTTTAGATCAGCCGTGCAGTTTACTTAGGAATTTCTAGCTTCAGGGGATTGGTTCATAAAAGTAAAATGAGTAGTGTTGTGACTTTACAGTTCAAAACATGTTGAGTTACATTTGGATGAACTCTCAGAAATTAGTTTCTGAAAGGAAGGTTTACCTTGCTTTGTTTTGCTGTTTTGGTTTTTGCCTCGCAAGTCTTTAAAAAATATTCTTACAGCAAAGGCACAGCAAACTGTGCTCATTGGGGTCTGCTGTCTGTCCAAGGAGCTAAAGGAGATCTAGGAAATACTTCCATTTGATTGACAGCATTTATTCTTAAAGCTTTTTTGTAGGCTGCTGATTTCCTCAGTTCAAGCTCCTTGCATGTTGTGCTGTTATCGCCCATCTGTGAAGTCAGCAGAGTTTTCAAGCACCAGTTATGTGGCATGTGGAAATTGGTACTTTAGGAAAATAGTTCCTTACTGGGGACAGTGTTCTTTCAAGGCTTTTAGCTCAGCTATGGGAAGATGTTGGTAACTTTGAAAAGCAGAATTACTGTAACATTTCATGCCTGGGGTGATGTTAAGTTACTCCCACTACTATTCTTGTAGAAATTTTGCTGCTGGTGGCAGAAACTTGGAAGAAGGCAGATGTGTCCTTGAAGTTAGTGCATAACCAAGGCTGAGGGAAAACTAGTTTAACCTTATGCTTCTGTCTGGTTTCTGAGCATAATGCTGTTTTTAATGGAAACACTGCAGCTTTTTTGTCAGTGTAGATCCTTTCTCCTCCATCTTCCTGCTAAACATCAGATGTATAATGGTAGTCTTCCTACAGGAGGGAAGCTTATAGTTTGCTATGGCAGTTACTGTAAATGCCTGTGAGGGTTGATATACTTGCGGAGAAACAAGGGATATTCATTCATCTGGATGCTCATGTTTTTCACTGGACTTGTAGCTCAGTATCCCATATAAGTGGCATACATTAGTACTTCATGTTTTAATTTGGTAAGAGACCTTGCAGTTTCTTATTTTATGCTTATAAATAGTTCTTAGGCTTTTCCACCTACGTAACTAAGATAACTGATTGTTCTTGTCTCTTCCACCTTCTTTTCCTGCTGTTGTGAATAGAATGCGTTTTTAAAATACAAGTAGCCTACGCGTAGAAAATAAAAGAATGTTTCTGCTGGGGCCATGGGCCAACTGGAGTAGTAGGTTCAGGTGATATACTGGCAGTACTTTCCAGGTAATGTCATTATGAAGGGCTGTGTATCTGAAGAAGAGTATTCCTCTTTCCTATAAGTAGGTAGTTTCCTGCTATTTGTCTTTACTTCTTGCTACTTATTACATAAGCCATAGTCTCAAATGGATTAAAAAAATAGACTTCCAGTACTGATTCCTTTGTATAGATTGGGAGGAAAGAGCATAATACTTGAAAGCAAATGTTGACAATTCGGTATTGGCAACATACTGAATTTCATTAATTTTTTGAGCAAACTTCACAGGAAGTTGTCCCAAGTCGGCTTTCTTGCTTTCATTTTTGTATGTAAACAGTCTCTGAAATGTGCTTAAAATGAGAGTGGAGCAAAAGTTAGAATATGCACAATGTCTTGGCATGTCTTTAAATATCAAGTATAGGTACCAATTGTTCAAAGTAGAAATGTTTATCCTGTTAGGTCTGGTACTCAAAATCTGTTTTCAGTGAAAAGATGTTAATGTAGAAGTTTGTTATTGTGTGTATGACTACCGCAATCT
Source organism: Entomyzon cyanotis (assembly GCA_024500445.1). Classification (NCBI taxonomy): domain Eukaryota; kingdom Metazoa; phylum Chordata; class Aves; order Passeriformes; family Meliphagidae; genus Entomyzon; species Entomyzon cyanotis. The sequence goes on from JAKEPQ010001005.1 coordinate 16,607,749, forward strand.
TAAATCCAGTGAAATAAAATGAGTATTTTCAGCCCAAATTATAAACTGTAAAAATGTATTACTTCTTCATGTGGCCAGAGTTGTTTTAGATCTTCATGTGCCTAATGATACTTTTTTATTTTTTGCCTTGCAGATAAAGATGCCCAGCTGCAATATTTCGAAGTCTGGTCTGTTAATAAAACAGTCTTGCACAAAACAGTCTGTTGTCTCGATTGGTCTTTCTGTGATACTCTTATGAAGTGGCGGCATTTGCCAGGTTCACTTTGTAGTCATGTTTCAAAGAGCCATAGTTTGAATCAGCAGCATGTAGATACTTATTAACCTTCATTTGGAGGAAGAAAAATGGGAAAGATTTTTGCAGGTGACAGGTTAAGTTTTGAGTTGCAACAATTAACTTACTTTTGGTGTAATTAAACATGCAGTAAATGACAAACTGAGCTCCGTGCTGTTGAGTGGGCAGGGTTCCTGCTTGGTTGTCGTGCACTGGAAAGCTGTATGGAAGTCTTTCTATGTAAAGAAGCAGCAAGTGTAAATCTGTTCTTATAATTTTAAGACCACAGAATTGTAGAGTGGCCAAGTTGGAAGGCACCTTAAAGATACACTTGAGTTTCAATGCCCCTGCCGTGAGCACCTTTCACTAGACCAGGTTGTTCAGAGCTCCATCCAACCAGGCCTTGAACACTTCCAGGAATGGGGCATCTACAACTTCTCTGGGTAACCTTTTCCAGTGCCTCACCACCCTCACAGTAAATAATTTCTTCCTAAAATCTAATCTAAATCTACTCTCTTTCAGTTTGAAGCCATTGCCTCTTGTACTGGCCCTACATGCCCTTGTAAAAAGTCCCTCTCCATCTTTATTGTAGGCTCCCTTCAAGTACTGGAAGGTCATCCTGAAGTCTTCTCTTGTCCAGGCTGAACAATCCTGATTCTTTTAGCCTTTCCTCGTGGGAATGATGCTCCATCCCCCTAATCTTCCTAATGGCCCTGCTCTGGACTCGCTCCAACAGGTTCATGTCTTTCCAGTGCTGGGGACCTCTGAGCTGGATAATTGCTTGCAGCTTTGAACATCTTCAAGTATTTTTTACCAAAGGAAGCATAAAATACTGCACAAAATAGTAAATTTTTACCCACATTCTAGGTAATCACTCAGTTTAATTACATAATTTGTTTACAGTGTTCTGCAGATTCTATAGATGTGAAGAGCACAGGATTCATGAGGATATGGGCAGTTGCTGGTAATGTGTAGGTGTAGCAGCGAACAGATTAGAGAGCCAGGGACTGGTAAAACATAACTGCATTCAAACTGCTTTCTCATCTTGCAAGCACTTTACTGGAGAGTCAGGCTGCTGCGGCATTTGGTGGAGCAGATCAACAAGTTGTGTCTGCTCTGAAATTACTTTTTCAGGTCGGGTACAGGCAAGCTGTTTTAAAATTTCCCTATGAAATTCACTGCCATTGATTTTTGTGCCAATTTCTGCAAGAGCTTATTTCTGCACTTCAGTTTAAATAAAACTTAACAACAATGCTAGTTTATTAAAGTTTGTCAGAAGCTAATTTTTAAATAACATTGGGGTTTATGGTGGCAGCTTAACTAGAACTAGTTGAGTGCTTTTGCTTGTAAATGTGTTTAGACATTGGCAAAAGAGCTGAGTGTCAGTCAGTGGGTCAGTGTTCCCAGCTGCTTGAACAACCAAGTTCTAAAAGCTGAACTGATAATTCCCCTCTTGTGAGTTAAGTTCCAAAACGTAACACAGCTTCTTGTGTCTAATACCGAAGTACCAACACCTTAGTCCATTTAATCCAACTGCAATAAATGAGAAGTTAGCATTTCCTTACAGCTATTCAGTGTAAGTAGACTACTGATGCATGCTTGAAGGAGGTTTAAGGAGTGAATGAGTTGGAAATGGTGTAAGTATTTCATTAGGCATCTTCATAAAATGATATGCTGTTTTACAAGGGAAAAAAGCATTTTCATAGTTATTGAATGAGGGGAAAAGTTTTTCGGTGAAAGTTATAATGATCACTTTTCATAATTAATGGAAATGATTTTGTAAGAGTACAGAATTACTAATTTCAGTTTAGAATTGCACCAATGAGCAATGAATTTTCCATGTTGGGGGGATGTACCCAAGAAAAGTCTGTTAACTTCAGTATCTGTGTTCATTTGTTTCAGTTGGTAGTTGTCCCCTATTTCCCTACAGCATTTTCAGTTATTTTCCTCTGACTCACAGGTGTTCTAGTATATTAACAGGAAGGTATTTTGTGAACATAATGAAGCTGTATAAATGGATAGCAGACATTGTGTGATAGGTATAGAGAATAAAATATTAGCTCATTAAATTAATCAGTGCTGTAGGACCTTGTTTTTCTGATAAGAGTGCCCATAGGTCCCAGATTTTGTTTAAAGGAGTACATGGACTAAAGCCATGAGTAAGGAGAAAGTTAATTTGCTTTTCATGGTACTTAAGCAACTAATTTTTCTTGCCTGCCTCTGAGATCCTCTTTCAGAAAACAGCTGCAAAATGTTAGTACATAGTGTGGAAAGTAATACTAAAGTGTAGTTGCGTTTAAGCCAGTAATTCGGTGTAATTGGTCGCCTTTTATAGTAGCACAGCTTTCAGGATTTTTGGTGTTGCTTTCCAAGCATGTCCCATAGTAGGTGTTTACAGAAACAGCTCACAATGTGATAGCTATGGTCAGAATTTGCACTAGAAATGTGGAATGATCCACTTAATGCATGCATTTTGGAGCATTTATGAGGCAATTTAAGTTAAAAACATAGCAGATAAAGACAATCCCTAAACAAAAAATAATTTAGATCCTTTGTTAATGTTCTATGATAAAGTTCAGGTTCTTGGAAAGATATTACTTGCTCACTGTCCATAACTGCCAGCTGCTGACACGTTCTGAAATAAAATTTCTGTGAACTCCTCTCCCTTTACAGAATGACCAACATCTTCCTGTTAGTTCCTCAGAACTGAAGCCAGAAGTTTTACCTAATAGCTATTGGAGAAGCAACAGGAGACTGAAATGCTAGCAACTCACAAATTTTGCAGGCATGCTAAGGTTTATATGCTTTCCAGTTAATTAATATGCCTTTCTTTGCTGGTGTCCAGCTCATACAGCCTGTTTCACTATCACCAAGTGTAAAGTCATACATCTGGAAACGGAATGGTGAGCCCATCCCAAGGATCAGTGTTTCGAGAGAAAGTTAGGAGGCATGATGGATAGTCAGCTGAACATAAGCCCCCACTTGGCCAAATGCAATTCTTGGATGCATTAAAAAGGGAATATCAAATGGTATGGGGGAGGCAATACTACTTTTGTTCCAGTAGTGCTTACACTAGTGCCAAATGCAGTATCCATTCATGTGCCAAAAATCAAGCACATGCCTTATAATACTCACAGAGCTTACTTTAAAGGCAGACATGGTTACAAAATTAGTATCTACCTATAATTGCCTTCATGAAGTAGTTTGATAATACAGAATTCTTTGATCTAACAAAGCTGTAATAGGATGAAATGTCTTGAAACTGAACCCAGATAAATGTTGGGCTTTAAACAAACAATTTTAATGGAACATAATTAGACAGTGGAACACTTAACCAGTGGTGTGCCAGATTCTTTGTTCGTGGTAATTTATAAATAGAAGCTTAGGTTTTTCTTTCTTTATATGCTATACTTCTAAGAGATTTGTTGAGGGCAGTGCTGGTGCCTCTCTTGCTCAGCAGAAGTTAATAAATGCAGGCCCTTCAGCTACTTGAGAGATACAAGTCAGAGCCTTGTTTGAAGGTGTCTGGCCACCCAGTGACATTCACAATGGTCATGGTGAGTGTTACGTGCCTCACAAGGGAACTTGAACTACAAAGTCCAAGCGTAGTGCACAAAGTGCTGTATCACCTAAACCTCAGCATAAACAGGGCTCAAGAGAGACATGGTAGGACTTCACATACTTCTATGGACTTTGCTGCTTCTGCCTGTTTGGAATGCAGATCTGGCAGCTCTCTCCTGAGAATGGGGATCCATGTGCTGTTTCAAGAATTAAGTAGCGCTTACTGTCCATGTTGAGTCCCTAGCAAGCAGAATGATGTTTCTGCTTCATACAACAGGTTTGCTTGAACTTATAAATGGGTTTGTTCAAACCATTCCTCCCATGTCCCATTTTCTAGAAGATTGTCCTTTCCACAGAAATGTAGGTGAGAAAATCTCAGCATGTTGCTCCTCATTGAAGCTGCACCAAAAGTCTAAGGCAGGGAGAAGATCTCAATTTTAGTTTAGATTAGGAAACTGCAGAGCAGACAGATACAAATCTGAAAACAGTCAAGCTTAGACGGGAACAAAAATCTTAATCTCTCAAATCCCAGGGAAAACATTCTGCTTAACTAGTTTTGTCAGGTCTAAGTTGTAGTGAGAATTTCTTTGTCATCATGGATCTTTTGCATGATTATGTCTACCCTCTTTTGTAAAGTTCCCATTCTTGGCATACTTGATTTTTTCTAAAAGCATTTGTACTACACCAGACTAGTCCAAGCATTTGGGATCCCCAAAACATGCAGGTTTAGATGTAAGTAAGTTCTTATATGTTGCAGCTTTTCATGAGTGAAAAGTCTGAAAAATGAAGTACTGAGCTCCTGAAGTGCAAGTGCTAAGAACCAGGAGGTTCAGAAACAATTTTCTACACACAGTTTTTAGTCTGTCTGTAGATGACCACACCAGCCATTTCTAGCCTAACTGGTGAAAACTCAGTACTTGTGGCCTTGGCCATCTTGCAAATAAGAGCAATTTTTCAAAGTCCTGAGCTGTAAACAATATTCCCTGATTCATTTTTCTAAAGACAAAAAATCTGCTTTTGCAGGTTTTTGCAGTCTGAATACTGCTAAATATTTTTTCATATAAAATATTAATTACAGGAAATATCTTTCATGATGAAATAAGTAGGTCCTTGGTGGAAAACAATGAGAAATAAGGGTGTGTGCAATCATAGGGCCATGGGGTGTATATGGGAAGAAAGTCACATGCAAAGTTAAGTCTATGGTGGAGAAGGAAAAGGGAGCAGAGGGAGGTGTAAGCAACAGTGTAACTCTTCACTTGCTTAGCACTGTTTTGGCAGTGCAGAGGGGCTGTAAATCCAGTTTAACTAGCCAGCATGCCGCATGCTTTACATGCTTCCCATCCTGAGTTGCTCTGGCAATCAAAGGCGTGTTGAACAACTTAACTAGTCCTTGGAGTCTGCCTAGAGTGTTGGATGTCTCCTGGTGAGTGTGTGCTGCCCAGGCCCTGCAGCACTGTCATGGAGCTCTACCCATGGCACATTTCCACTCTTGCTGCACTTTGTTAGGATTACCTCACTGACAGATCTGATGGCAGCTGTTATCCACAATATTATGCTCTTTACTGCACTATAAAATCCAACTGAATATTTCAAGTCCTGATCACTCCAAATATCTCATGAATGGAATAACACAGTAGGACCTCATAATTTCAGCGCAATTCATATTTAATTATTTTATACTGATACTGTATTTCGCATATCATCATAAAAAGGCCTCCAAGATAAAAACAAATAAGAAATGGTGAGCCAAGACAAGTACAAAAATGGGACTCAAGGAAGGCTCTAAGCATGTCTAGTTTTAGTTTGAAAAAACAGACTTTTTTAAAGCTTCTTTTGCCAGGTATTACTTAACAATTGAACTGTGAGAGAATGTTTAACTAGTAATACTGGCACTTTTTGGTATCAACCCTAATTTTCTAATTTTAAGTACCCTTTTTTTAACCTGAAATGCCTTTTAAAAATTTTTATATTTCCTACTACTACTTAAATATAGTAGGTGAGGCTTTTCTTTGTTTAAATGGTCTCCTAATATACACATACAAACACACTTTGTGGGAGAAGCCATCAAAATTGAAAGTGCATAGTCATGGGATCGTAGAATAGTATCCTGAGTTGAAGGGAACCACAAGGATTATTGAGTCTGACTCCTGGCCCTGCACAGGACAGCCCCAAGAGTCACACCTTGTGCCTGACAGCATTGTCCAAACTCTCCTTGAACTCTGTCAGGCTTGGTGCTGTGACTACTTCCCTGGAGAGCTGTTCCAGTGCCCAAACATCCTCTGGGGGAAGAACCTTTTCCTAATATCCAACCTTAACCTCCCCCTATGCACATTCATTCTGTACCCCCAGGTCAGCAGAGAGAAGCTATCACTGCCTGAAAATAAATAGTGGGAGACAGCTGAGTTGGTTTTAGTTAGGCATACCAAGTGTTAATTATGTGTTAAAAAGAAATAAACTAGTGATACAGTAGTGTCTAGCTCAGTAACGTTCTTTACTCCAGCAGACTAAAGGAGCCAGGATGTAAATGTTGCATTTAATTATAATCAAAAATGTTGCAGGTGAGGATGGTTTAGCTTTGACTTGACCACAGCGTTAATTGGTAGATGATGTGACTTTTGCTATTATTCTGATTTAGTTTTCATGATTGCTTTGTCCGTTTAGAGCCTGGTGGTTCTTTGAAGTTCTGCATGACCTTTGCTGTTTTCGTTCTCATGATTATCTCTGAAACTCTTGCTCCCAAGCTGGTGGTTTGAGGATGTGAAATATAGAAGACAAAAGGGAAAAAGAGCACAACAATCCTTTAATCCTTTTATGAGTTTTTGCATAATGTATAGAACTAAAAATTATCTGGCTAAATGTAGAATAACCCTAGAGAATATGTATTTAGCACAACATTTCCAAACTAGTTTGTTTCCAATACTTTATGGAGAAGGACTGAGCTAACGGCCTTCTAGACTCTCTGTCCCAACATCTGGATTTCTGCTGTCATGGTGTTCATTTCTGTCTGTTCTGTTGGACTGGAATCCCTGGCTATCTCAAATGCAGACTAAATATTTTTAACTACTTGTTCTACTGCTTCCATTTCTGAAGTCTTTCTGTGACAGCATTCTTAGCAAACTTTGAAATACTTCAGCACTTACATCAGTACTCTTCCTTTCCTTCTGCTGGGAGAACAGACCGACTCAAACCTGCCAAGGTTTACCTGGCAGACTGGAAGCTGAGCCAAGGCTCAGCACACAGATACACAAGGGGAATCTAGAGGCTGGGAAGAAGCCTCTGATGAGTATCAGGGAGTCAGTAGCTGTGGCTGGGAATAGGATTTGTGTGAGCTAGTACACTGTGACCAGGGATGGCTCTGAAGCCAGGTGTCTGCAATTACAAACAGGGGAGAGGTTTCTTTGCAAACAGGGTTGGGACTCACCACCCTAAGTCCTGTCCTGGATTTAGTCTTCTTCAACATGAATCTCTGACTCAGGTTTTCAGAGGTACCTGGAAAGGTAATACCAGAATACTATGTTCTTTGTGCTCAGATTAGTCTAACCCGCTTACCTGGGAATCACAGGTATAAGCTGAGTTGGAAAGGACCCACAAGGATCATCGAGGCCAACTCCTGGCCCTGCACAGCACCATCCTCAAGAGTCACACCATGTGCCTGAGAGCATTGTCCAAACACTTCTTGAACTCTGTCAGGCTGGTGCTGTGACCACTCCCCTAGGGAGCTATTCTAGTGCCCAAACACCCTCTGCATGAAGAGCCTTTTTCCAATATCCAACCTAAACATCCCCTGACACAACTTCAGGCCACTCCCTTGGGTCTGTCACTCGTCACCACAGAGAAGACATCAGTGTCCCTTTCTCTTCTCCTCACGAGGAATTTGTAGACTGCAACTGTCTGTGTGTATTCAATAATTTTCTGTGACTGAGATGTGTTCATATTCACATGTATAATTCTGCAGCAAAATTACCTAACTTCTGACAAATTGAGTTTTTCTGAGTAATTGCTATGCTTTCTTTTGAACTCAGCATTACATATGGTTTGAATTATTCTACTGGCTTGAGTATCTTTTGGTCTATAGACATCTATCATGGATGTTAAATAAATTTAGACTTGATATAAATACAGAGATTCCTTGCCTTGCCAAAATGTGCTTTCTCAGGACAGGCACAGTAGGAGAATTGCAGGAGAAAATTTTTGCTGCTGTAGTTCTGAAGGACTGAGCTTGTAGTAATGCTTTAAATAGCAGTTTGGGTACCAATCTGCAAAGGGACCTTTGTCCAGAGCCAGGTCTGAGCCACCAGTTTTCAGCTGGAGTGAGAGTCAGTCTGGAGTAGCAGGGGGGAAATATCCCCAGACTACTCACTCTTAGCTGTGTTCTTTTTCATTTATTCAAATGAACAGGACCTTCTTTTGAACATCACTCCACTTGATATTTTTAACTTAAATTGGCTTAATTTCTTACAGGTTTTACCCCTGTGTTTTGTGAAAAGCTGTGGAAAAATCAGGGTATGGGAATGAAATAACACTTTAATTTCTATCCCTTCCCTTAACATGTTTTTTTTAAACAAGCCCATTGATTCTTCACTAGATGAATTATACAGATTAACATTTGGTTGTGTTGGGGTAACAAGCCAAGACCTGAGATAAATCTGCAGAGTTTTTGTTCTGGATGCTGTACTAGCACTTTCTGGAAGACTGTGGTTGTACTGAAGAAGCTATAGACTAAAATAAGCAGAACTTGTAAATCAAGTGATGGCACATACATGTGATCTTTAAAATATAATCTTAGTAAATCATGTTACATTAAAACATTGATATGCAGTTAGATTTAAATCTACTTTTGCTAAATGGCTTGATTACTACTGGTTGTGTTCACTCCCTTGTCACTTTCTTTTTTTCTTTCACAAAGAATGCATGATTGAGCAAAAGAGGCTATTTCTGCCTCAATTATATTTTCAGAATGCAAATTTTAATTCTAGTGTTTAGTTTCTTCTCATGTTTTCAATCTGAGTCTTCCTGAACCAAAATTTTGCAATGGGAATGAACTTTCCCTCACTTTTGTTCAGAAGTTGAACTTTTGAACTGAATATAATTTTTTTTAAATGATAAGCTCTTACTTCTGAAATAAACCAAATAAATATATTCAATTTTTCTTCCTATATTTTTTATGTGATGTGTTTTAACAGTATAGATAAAAATGAGTGGGTAACAGTTGTCCTGCATGGGAAATGGGCAGAAATTTGTTGGAAAAGTCTGTGTATCCCTGAAGAAAAGCAGGTCTTTTCTCTGTCTGGGAGTCAGGATGATGAAATTCTCCCTCCACTGATTATTTTCCCCAAGGACTCCTGTTACAGAGACATCTGCTCTTGAAGTGCTGAACTCAGACCTGTATATTTGTAGTACAGAAGTGCTATGAGCTGCTTCTGGGTTTTTCAGACCTTCAGGACCTTATCGAGATGCAGAAGTTGATGCTGGTGACAGCTCCATCAGACAGAAAGGCTCCTGCAGTAACATGCTGTGGAAGTGTTCCTCCTGGTAACACCCTTGTACACAGTTACACATAGCTGAGGGCTATTGCTCTAGTGTGTTGAAACCATTTTATTTCAAGCAATTGTACTTAAACTGAGATTCAACAATACTACTATTTGTACATGAAATTTCATTAGAATTGTGTCCAGAGCAGGCCTCAGTGGGAAGAGAAAATAGCCCCCAGTCCAAAATCTGTCCATTATCCATCTGGAGCCTTAACAAGTGAAGTACAGATCCTGTAATCAATTTATGCTTTTGGATGCTGATGAATATGAAGTATCAAACCACATGTCAAGCTATAACCTCTGACAAAGTTTTGGTCACTTTCTGAAAGTTCACCTAGGAAAAACAAGGCCCTTTCATGGGGTGTGCATTCTAGGAATGGCTGGGAAAGGCAGGGCAGGTGGTTTAGAAAGAGTAATAACCTAAGCATTAAAAATAGTCATAGGTACTTAACACCACATACCTTTTGGTCACTCCCACAAAGCCTGTAGGGACATGGCAGGTGACTGGACCACAGTCAGTTTGTAAATGCCAAAACTGATCTCATGCCTGACCGTTGCAGACAGAAAAAATATTTTTTATACTGAAGGCCTACAACTATAAGAGGTACAACTATAAGAAAGCATTCAATTCCATACCAAATCTTTGTATCCACCTGTAAGCTACTGAGGTACCATACTGATATTTTAGGACTTAAAGCCTAAAAAATTGCAGTGCTAGTAGTCTAAAAAATTGCATATCAGGACATTTTGCTACATATTAATGGCTAATGTCAGAATCCCTTATCTCACAGTCAGTCTGCACCTGTGCATCCATTACAAACATAAAATCGGTATGACAATCTCATGGTGCATCCTGTAATATTTGCCTGCATATTAATGATTTTCTGAATTGTCAGCCCTGATAGGTGCTAGTCACACATGTTCCCTTCTGGTGTTGTGTTTATGGTTTGACATCTGTTTTGTCTGTCATTTGTACGCCCAGTGTTTTAGAAAATCATTTACTAGCTATGTCATATGTGCAGGCTAAAGAATCTCAACATTGTTCTTCTCTGTAGCCTCTGTTGATAGTTTAGGACAGAACAATGCTTAAAACCATCTTTTCCTCGAGAAAAGAAATTGCAGACTACAAATATAATATTGAGGAAAAATAATGCCTGTCTGGTTTTATATATTATTTGCATGATTATTTGCATAATGTAGACCATATAATAATAAAGAAGTTGTGTTTGCTTTCATTTTTCCCTCATACAACTGCAAAGAAATGTGTGATTTCACAGACTCGCAGTGATAACTGACGTATGTGGAAGAGTAGGAAAGCATCTATGTTAAAACTGACCAAATTAAAACCAACTTGGTTGGTCCTTTTTGACACAAAACCTCCTCTATCCTACCGTCTCACTGGAGCTGAAGGTAGCTGAACTGCAGGACATTGCGAGTTTGCACCACATTGGGTTAAGTCTAAGAGAAAACTACAGCTCTGAAACATACAGCTTTTTGCACTGTCTGTGGAAAACTGCTTAGACTGCATGATCTCAGGTTCATGAGATAATTGCAGCCTCACAATTGCTTTCTTCCTTGGCAAAAAGATAAGATACCAGCACTTTCTGTGCTCACAGGTGCTGAAAAATATCCAGTGGAGCAAGCTGAGAACCATGAAGTTTGCCTTGCATGGAACCTCGACTGGCACTAATCCTTGAGAGATTCAAGTAACACTTAGTTGCTTAGTCAAAAGTCCCACACCACATCATTTTATTTCTGACTTCATTGCACAAGAAAACTCCTATTTTCAGAGAGTATTACATGCTGAGTGACCCAGAAACAGAAACTTTTTGCCCCTAATAGTGGAGGATCTTTGCTCATATCATGGGACTGACTGATGGAAGAACTGCAAGCATATCCATCTCTCTGGAGACTCAGTTTCAGGGCAGCAACTGCCTTTACTCAATGTGTCACTGATGAAAGGTGTCCATTAGACACAAAATTATGGGCACTTTGTCAAGTTAATAAAACCACAGGCTGTTACAGTGATTTATTCCCTATCATAGTGATCCACAAAGTGAGAATTGGGTAGATCTGGTTAGTGTATGCAGAGAGTGGCTTTGCCATTATCTGCTGTTGAATATGGATAACTGTACTAGGTGATATGGCAGCTCTATTTCTACCATGGCATTCCTCTATGATCCCTGGCAAAGCACTAAGAGCCAGATAAACATTCACAGTGAAACGTCAAAGAATAGAACTTTAATCTCAGAGCAACAATGAAATGTGATTTATGTGAACAAGAGAGTGTGCTCTGCAGTGACAAGGAGCTAACTTTAAAGTAAATGAGAACTTGGATAACTAATAAAGATGAATACTGAAAAATAGTTTGGAAGGAAGCTCATGAAGTCAATCATCTGCTGAAAGTATCATAACTTCAAAGTTAGATCAGGCAGTTCAGAGCACTGAGTTTTGAAATTCTCATGGGATGGAAATGATACAGCCTTTCTACATGATACCTGATTATTCTCACACAACTAATTTTCCCTCTTGCAATATGGCAGTTGCCTTGTCTTCCTTTACTGTGCTATGTCTGTGTCCATTCTCTAAGCTCTTTTTAGGTACTTTGAGATTGCAATTAGAGCCCCCACTTTCTTCTCCCTTAGCATTTTCCATGAGCTAAACAGACCTGGTTCCTTCAGTGTCTCATAATATATTCCCATAGCATGGGGGTTGGAGCTAGATGGTTTTTAAGGTCCCTTCCAGTCCAAACCATATTGTGATTCCAGATTCAATGACACTATAGGCCATCTTCCTGAATTACCTTAGTAGCCCTCTAGATTTCCTTTTGTGTTGACATATCTATTGGAAGGTCCAAAACTTTGCAGCATACTCCAGATGTAGCTTCATCAGTGCTAGGTAAAGAGAAATAATCCCTTTCTTCAGCTTACTTGTCATGGTCTAGCTAACATTGGTCAGCGTGCAGTCAGCCTTCACCATTGCAGGGCTCATGTCCACCAGAAATCACATCTTTTTTCCTGAAGTGTAGATGGACAACATTCACAGCCTTTCCCTTACCCACTAAGTGCGTCACGTGGTGATAGTAGGTCAAGAAGGACCTGCCTTTTAAAAACAGATCCCATTCAGCCCCATAATCTTGCATGTGTGTAAGTGATATAGCAGGTCATGGACAATTTTCCCTTGTATTATTGAGGCATCATTCTGCTCCCCATTTCTGTCTTCCAGCTCAGACAGCTGAGTACCCTAGACAACTTGTCTTATTATTCCTCTCTCTACAATGTGGGGTTTGGGATCTTGTCTCCCTTTACAAATGTCCTATCTTCTGTTCATCCTCTCTGATGTTACTGCATTCTCAGGTCCTCTGTTGATCCCCCAACTAGTTGCTCACCTGGTGACTTGACCAGGGCCCACTTCCAGCAGCTGACACTGCTTGAATTTGTGAAGCACAGGACTGCAGACTGCCACCTCACACTCATAGCATGATTGCCTCCTCTTTTGACTTGTGTTGGTCTTTATAACATGACTACGTGCAGTGTCTTGCCATTGTGTGTCAAAGGGACCTCAGAATTCTGCGGTGTGGCCTCCTGCCCCTTTTCCCTGTGTCTTCTCTTCTCATCCCCCTAATCTGTTCATAGCCCTTGTCTCTATGCACAAACAGACACTTCTCCTTTCAGAATTCCTGTATTTTACTGCTGGTATCTAATGACAGTGAGTAAGATCCAGGGATTCCGGGAGAGAAAAGATGCCTCAGTTCATACTACCACAAATGATTGAATACTACTGCGTTTAATGGTTGCAACTGTATGTTTCCTAATTTTCTATGTACCTGCCCAGACATCTCAGGCTATTACTTGCAAAAGCCTTGAGAACTCCCCACAAGAGTAATGGGACCTGCATTTTTGCATATTAAGGGCTACTCATTGCAAGTGCCTTGAAGAAACCAGATCCAGCATGCCTCAGATTGGGCAACCAAAACCAGCAGGTATTTTGAAATGTGCTCTTTGTGTGGAACAGCCCCTCCTCTACAACAAAGATAAAATATTTCACTTTGTGGAACACATGCAGGCACTGCAGCGAGAAGAACTCCTTAGAGAATTCATAGCTCCATCTCCAAAACAATATGTATTAAATCATTTGGAGGGCCACACACTGAGTATCAAAGGGAAAACAGTACTGGATTATTGTTCATTAAGTGAGCATCGTTCATCCGATGCACCAAAGGAAGCAGGGGTGCTGCCGAATAAAAAGCCTGTGGCTATATAATGACACTACAGTTTATTCTAAGGGTCACTGAAGGAAGAACATGACTTCCATGATATAAACTCTAGTATTAGTATATTATGTGCAAGGCATAGCCTTCCCATCACAGTTATCATAGGAAAGACTGCCTTTTTTGCTGAATGAAGACCAACTCCAGACCACTTCCTCAATATAAAGCCCAACATTCTGCACTGTTGCTTTTTTAGAGTTACATCACTGATTGTTTAACAGCTTTCCCTGCCCACCACCATTTAACCACTCATTTTTTCATCCTTTATGCATTAATGACCTTAATTTATATCAGGAAGATGAAGTGACAAAAAAATAACTAATTAAAAGAAGCCAGTAAGATCATCAGGCTTGTCAGCTGGCTTTCTGGGGATACAATTTGTGACTTTGTGTCTGTTAAACTTGGTCACTTCTGTGAGGCTGAAAGACTAAACTAATATTTTCTGCCTTGCTGCGAATTTCTGAATGGTTACATTTTCATCATAGTCATCGCCTTTCTCTAATGAGTGTATTTGAGTTATCTATCACGGATAAAGGATGGAAAAAGGAGGTAATTATGACAGTTTGCAAGCTGTGACATATCACACTTAAACATCTCAGCTACCAAAAAGCCAGCATTGCCTTCAGTTGATGATCCTGCTTCTGACTCTTCACCTTCCATGACATTTACACTGTCATTGTGTATTTAAATTGTACTTAAGTCCCTGTATGCCCTTTCATTCTATTACATTCATTCTTATGGTAAAAAGTGCTTTGCTCTCTGCTGACTCACTAATAACTGCACTTTCTAGGGTCACAAGCTTCACAGAGAGGGGGGTAAGGTTGTATCACAGTACCAAGAAGGATAACTGCTTTGGGACATTGGGGTAGAAGAAACAGTGTTATGCTAGCATATGTCACCGACCTCCTGAGTCTGATGATACAAGGAAATAAGTTATCCTTTATCAGTTCTGGCTAAGTGGTCAGTTCAGTTTAATCCATCAGTGAAGGTGGTTTCAGCTAACCAACTTGACTGTCAAGGAAGTAGGGAGCACCCTTACATATATTGTTGCAGGAATCTGTAGAGGTTGTAACCTCCAGGTGGTGGGCAGTGATAACCAACTAAGGACAGTGCCACTAGAGCAGAAAGTGGCCAGCTTCCTGAGGATTAATAGCAATGATCCATTGAAGTCAGCCTTTTCTACCAGGAGGAAGCAGAATAAACTCTATTGGGAATAGAAACCCAGTTTAGATTGTGTGGTTTTATTTAATGGATCCATAACAGGCCCAAGACAGGAACTGAATGAATTTACCAGCTTGTGTCAGGTATCCAGCTATTATAAGGAGTGCTACAAAGACTCATGAATCCAGGTTTCCTTTAGCACTCAAAATCACAGTGGTAGCTCCCTGTCATATGGGATAAAAGATTCACATACATTTATGCATCTTTCCAAAACAGAGGAATACTATATTTTGGGACACACACATACAAATAGGAGAAGTCACTTCCCATCATCTTCATACCACATGTTCCTGGGGAACTCAATATTTGTAATAATTTATTTTCTCCTATCCATGTTTACACAGGAGAAACATAATTAGATGTTAGTATAAAGAAGGCTGTAAGAAAGCAAAACAATCCAGGAAAGTATTAGTAATTCTTTTGTATTTCTTGTTCCAAGAAACAAATAACTATTCTTTACCGATGTTGCACCACAGGAAGGGTGCAAGAGCAACAACAGACATCTTGGGCTGATGTCATTGTTTTCCACGACAATAGCTTCTTGAGGTAGTCTCTCTAGCAGTCAGGTCTTATTGCAAGATCTCATCTATTACTGGTGAGAAAGAGAAGAGAACACCCACAGACACTCTCTTCTGGGAAGTGGGCAAAATGATGGTCTGGTTTTTTTCCAACAAATAAACTAACAGCAGCTAGATTTCAGCCTGCTGTAGAGATTTCTCACAGCCAGATTCTCCCTCAGTGGAATCAGGTTAACTCTTTTTGCTTGTTCAGTGTTTTCTTTTAAAAACTGCATCGCTTTTCACAGGAAATGTTTGGTATTTACAATATCCTTCTTAAAAACAGAAAATATTTTAATTTTGTACTGAGACATGCAATGACCTCTTATTATCTGGAGTAATAAGGGTTCCATTACTCAAATTATGAAGAGAAAAGCTTTGAAGACCTGGTGTCTAAGAGGAAGGTTATGGATAGCAGGACATGGGTTCCTCAGAGTAACTCATACATGGAGGTGGTTTAAGCTGAGCTGATTTTTTTGGTGTTAGCTCTGGCTTAGCATTGCTGCTTGGATGTAAGTGTTGCAGAGAAGTCCTCACGGTTCTTCTTCATGCTGCCTAGTATTCAAGGCAATATTTATTATTTTATGCAGAATCCCAGACTAGGACTGGCAGAGACATTCACACAATGGAGGTCATGAGTAAATAAGCCTTCTGGGAACCTAAACACCAAGGGACATGAGCACAGAGGTCTCTTGCAGAATGACTTTCATCTGAATGTCCAGCAGGGTTGATGCCAAGACTGACCTGTTAAATCCTGACACAACCAAACTGGACTCATGCAGAACCTTTCCTCACTGACAAAGCCAACCTCTGCAGTATCCTTCTCTGGCTGAGAATGGAATCAGCTCAGGGAACAGCCAAGCTAAAGCTGTAACCACAACAGGGCTCTAATCCAGACATGTGAGGGCTTTAGCAGAAATTACAGCCAGAAACAGGCTGGTTCTTAGTGACACCATCTCTGCATCTGGAACATGGTTAAAATCCCTACCACAAATAAACTTGATAACCAAAGGCTGAGTTCTGTGATGAGTATTGCATATTTTTATGATGAGCTTTGAAATATTACTCATGTTTCACTGAAGTTCATGTATCTGAAAATCACAAAGCCAAAATAACTCTCTAGGAGAGACCAGCAAGAGTCACCTGCAGAAACAAGAGACCAGAAAAATTCATCTGTAGGAACAAGACACAGAGAAGACAGCTTCATACAGATGTGGCAAGAAAGATTGCATATTGCCAAGTCACCTCTGAATTATCTTTGAGTAGAGTCTCTGGGCTGTAGATTAGGCACATCATAGACAAGTGTCAGATTGGTTGAAACTACCAGGATTTATTCACTACAGACAGGACTGTACTAGCACAGCTGCACTGCTGTTAAGGCAGGTTTTCAAATGGAAACCAGGTTAATCCCTGGAGCTCCAGACACTCACAAAAATACCCTGCTATTGCCCCATACTGTTCTTTGCAAGAAGTTTCTTTTAAAAAGAACTCATAAATACAGACTTTACTTAGCTATTTTATATCAACAACACATATCAGTAGAGGCAAAGGAAAGAAATTACCCTGACAGAAAACATTTATGACAGAAGAAAGACAGGCAACAGTATAACAAGGTAGAGGCATTTTATTTTATTTTATTTTATTTTATTTTATTTTATTTTATTTTATTTTATTTTATTTTATTTTTTTAATGGTGGTAAAGAAGAGACTATGAAGCAATAAGAAAGAAATCTTTTAAGAAATGTTTTAAGGCTTTTTACCTATATGTTTCAAAAATATTTCAAGTAATGTTCAATTCAGATGGAAGATGAACAGTTCTTTTAAAAAAGGTTAAAATTAAAACCTTTTTCCAATTAAATAATTCTAATATAAAGAAAACCTGCACAGCTCTAATCTTTAACAGAACACCCCTATCAGGGATGCAAAAGCTGATGTCATTCCCTACTGTCACAAAGACCAAATCAAAGCAGTTCAGGATGGTTTGTCACAAAATCATCATCTAAATATGGTTTCCCTAAAGCTCCTCCATCCTGAGTATCCCCTCCCTCCTATTCTAAACTTGGAACAGAAAAATTCAGTTTCTTTTTTTTTCTACCTTTCCTTCTTTCACTCATGCTTCTCTCTCTTTAGTGATATAATTCACAAGCCTTAAACAGAGCTTTGAAGAGCAATGTATTGCTGTCTTTGTAAAACACTTTCACTGTTCTAGTCATCCAACTAAATCTAAATGCTGTTGCCAGTTATTTATTTGGGAATAACTCAAACCAGAATGATTCAGCTCATACATCTGGCACAGATTCAGGAAAACTGATAGGCTGAACTTGATCAGATTTTTATCAGTTAAAATGTACTAAGTTTTTTTAAACATTAAAAAAATATAGCCTAATAAAGGTCAATGCAAAAGTCCATGTAATGACAAGGAAAAAGTTATTTTTGGATATTAATGTATTGTCTATCAATTCTTTATTCTCCTTGTTTAGCAAAAACCAGAAGAGGCATGCCACAGCACTCATGCATGAAACTAGAGCTAGTGCTCTTTAAACAAAAGAATCAGCATGAGAGCTCTGAGCATGTTGTAAAACTAAAATAATTAAAAATGTTTTTGGGATCTTAAATATTTATTTTAAGGCTGAGTCTAATTCTAGCCTTCAGAGACACAAGGCTGTTTACCAAATAAGGCATCAGATTGCTTAGTTTCTTTGAGATAAGCCATTTATTTCAATATTATTTAATGGTAATGCAATCAACCAAAACTTGACATATTTGGAACCAGCTGTTCTAAATTAGGCTCCACAATCTTCCAGATTCCAGCAAGAAAGTCAGGAACAAAATTATGTTGTTTTATTTTGGATTTTTTTTTCCTGCATTGTCTATTATGATAACAGAATAGCAACTATGTAAGTTAAAAACCCACCAGATTTTAATAATGCCAAACCACTCAACCGGCAGCATTAAAAATACCATTTTATGAATCAAATTTAATCTATAAATTGAACCAAACTCTACAAAGCCTCATCGAAATAATTACACAATAAGCCTTTACAAGAATGAAATAAGTTGATTCTGCTGAAATGACCAAGAACAAGATCTAGGTTCAGGCCTTGGTAAAGGCTTTGGATCTTTTAGCTATGGGGCCAAGGGAAAGCTTTCCATCTTAGCCAACATGCTAAAGAGATAAGCATTTTCCTAGGTATTCAGGATTTTAAAAGTAGTTTAGGGATAGTTACACGATAGTGCTCAGATATTTGTATCCCAGAAATTCTGGGAAGGATTCCTAGAAAAGTTCTTCATTGTCATAGGGAGCAGCTGAAGAGCCCAGTCCAGGGCAGAATGTTAAGAGCAACCAGCTGCAGTCACAGCATCAGAACTGCTGGAATGATATCTCAAACAAAGTGAAGACATGGAAGAGGGAAAACAATCTAAGGGGCTGAAGGGAGGGCAGGAGAGGGGGAGCATTGACATCCTGGCTGATTGCTTTAATTCAGATTAAACCTTAGGCACGTAGGACCAGGAGTAGCATTAAGGATAAATGATTTTTGCACTGTATTTGATAGAGATGGTAATATCAAATGGAAAGAAATTTTCTCAGGAAGGAGACTGTCCTCAGGATCCATAAGATTACCTGATTGTGGTTCAGATTTCTTAGCACACTCCAGGATACTGCAGTTGACCAGCATGATGAAGGGGAGTATGACTAGATAAATACCCGAAATTTGGAAAAGCCAGAGAAAAATGATAAATAATTCAGCTACAGCAAACATCAGTTCTACGTACCTGAATGAAATATATGAGAAGGCACATACTTTTATTGCAGCAACAGAATGATATCATGGGCCATATATTCGAATATTGGTTACATATTCAAGAGTTTTCTGAACCTGTGGAGGTTCATTCTGCAGAGTTGTACATCCAAATCCCAACAAAGCATTAGTGGAAAACAGTAAACAAAAAATATTTGACTTGGACTGGAGCATAGCCTAATGCAGCCATTTACATTTCAGTTGGTGATTTGGATTTTAGCTGTCAGAGAGTGTTAGTTAAATTTATTTAAATGCAAGAAAGAGTGAAGAGTATGCCTTTCAATTTTAAACACCAGTTTTGAGCACCAGTTCAGCAACCCTATTCAAGTAGTTGGATCCAGACAGATCTTCTTCAACTAGAATTGTAAAAGCTAACAAATTTTTTGGTAAGGCCTCTGAAAACAGAGTCCCGACCAGATAAAGTAATGATGAACTGACACAAAAGTAGTGGTTTTCTCATTTTATCTTCACTAAACAGAAAAATTAGTTATTGAGGAAATACTCTAGGACAACAGAATAGAGTTCATTAAGCCTACAACATATTAGAGCACATCAGAACTAAAATGTAATGAAAACTTGTAGCAATCCAGGCAAGCAGAAAAAGAAATCTTGTCAAAGACTGATATGAGTAAATTTCGACGTGTTAGAGAATGACCATGTCCACCTGGAAGATTCACCCTCTTTGAAAGAGAGCCAGATGAAAGTACATGAAAACCTTGAGATACATGAGGCAGCTGACAAAAAATTAAAACAATACCATACAGGTTTTTCAAATTATAAAATCCAGGCCTGGTTAGCCAGTCAATGCCCTTTATTGGCAAAATGTCCTAAGGGTAGTTTTGAAAATCATCCATAAGTATTCCATTTAGCTACACTGCAAGAAGAAAGAAAAATACGTAAAAAGAAAAAAAGTACCCCACCAATACCCCACAGCTTTAACAGCTTAGTCGTGATGATGCTCTGTCAGAGAAGGATAGAAGGTTTATAGCCTGATTCCTGAACATATTTCTTTGCAATAATGAGATACAAAATCCAGATTGTATGGATATTTATATAGCAGTTGGCAAGGTATCACAGCATCATTTATGTATGATCATCTTAATTTACATGGTTTTAGCTGCTTCATTCATTTCCATGACCCATAGATGCTGACCTGAAATGCAATAAATGTGCTTTCTGACTTTGCAATAGAATAACTATTTAGGAAGCAAAATGCAACTTCTATGCAGACAAGACCTAATGATTCTGTCACCACAATTTCTTCTTTTGATAGGAGCTGACATCTAGTTTTTCAGTGAGAAGCAAAAATTTATCTCCTCAACAATAAATTGCCTAACTATAGGCCTTTTAGTCTGCACATTATCTAGTCACTTTAAAAATTCAATCTGTGCCTAGATTTGGGATGTCCTTCAGATCTCCATTCCACAATGACATTTAATTTTGTACTACTGTGTTTAAAAAACCTAGGTATTTCATTTCCCTTCTAACCTTTGACCATGGTAATATTTACATGTATGAAGATTGGACTAATTTGCTATTCTTTTCATATCCTCTATGTATCACATCTATGTTACTTCCTGGGTTCTATAATATAATAATTGTTTAATGTCTTCAGAAATACTACCCCATTTCTAATTCATTCAATAAAATTGCCTAGCATGTTTATCTTTGTCCAATTGTTATGTAAACTTGTGTGAATTTGGAAAAGGTAGAGCACCTGCAGCTCCTACAGACTTCTTCAGAAATCAGAAGGAAACTTTATTTTTTCTTCCAAAGACAGATATCCATGCAGTGAAACTTGGCATATTTGTTTCCCTACAATTTGTCACTATATATTAAAGGAGATACTAGCATTTTCTTCCTAAGCCATCTAAATTTAGGGTGAAATCTCTGACAGTTCTTAAAAGGTCTGATTGGATTTCAAGACAACTATCACATTTTGTCTAGTTTCTAAGTTGGTTTGCATATTGTGACATTTTCTGCAAATACTTCAGAGTCTTCTTCAAATTG
The DNA here is from genome assembly GCA_024500445.1 of Entomyzon cyanotis. NCBI lineage: Eukaryota > Metazoa > Chordata > Aves > Passeriformes > Meliphagidae > Entomyzon > Entomyzon cyanotis. The sequence goes on from JAKEPQ010001005.1 coordinate 16,628,970, forward strand.
AAGGAGATGAAGAAGTCACTAAAGAGAATATTTCTTACAAAGTTTTCAGATCAAAGATGCCAATTTCTTGGCAATAAAATGGTTATTTGACATTAGTGTGCTACACTTAAGGACTAATTCAGTTTCCAAGCAGCTATCCACAGGCAGCGAACATTTAAAAATGGTATTCACTCATTGCTTTTCTACCCATTTCATCTGAAATACCACCCAGAACCACAAACAGCTACAATCTAAATGGTGCATCAATGGCAAAGTATATATCAAATTAAAACTCAATTTCTCCAGATTTTCTGACTGACTGGTGCTACACATGATTAAGAAAATTCACTAGAGGTTTTATTTGCTTGTTTTGTTTTGTTTTTAAATTGTCTGGACATTTGCATCTCTTTGTTTGGAGAAGTGGACTGTTGTCCTTACAATAGATTTGAATAAAACACTGGAAAATGGGGGGAGAGGGGGAGCAGGGAGAGAGCATGGCACCAGTAATTGGAAAACATGGAGGAAGAAATAATCATTAATAATTAGAAATTAGATTATGGATGCCACTCAAAAGCTACACACCAGAAATTGTCTTTTTGTTTGCTCAAGGAGTTTGGTGAGCCATCCAAAGGCCTGGAAGCAAACCAGGAAATCACAGATTTCTGACTCTGCATAGTGTCAAGGATCAATTCCACCAGTTTTCATGGGGGAATTTAGAAGAACATTTAACACTCAAATAACTTTTAGGCAATTGGTGGCTTTTAAAGAGGGCTGGGACAGTACATGTTTCATGCCAGCATGTTGCCCTAGCACATGACAACAGGGGACTTAAAAATTTTTGTTCTCTCTCATCATGCAGGAACTTCATGTCAAAAATATTGTATAGTTACTTTGTAGAAAAGTAGGCATCTAGTTAGGATCAATTATTAATATTCAGGTTAAGAATATTCACAAAAACTAGGTTTAGGCACAGAATGTTGTTTGCTCTAATTGATGAAAAGACAGACACATTTTCATAGTTTAGTTTTAAATTCTACAGACAATTCAAGGCAGAAGACCCTTTTTACCCCCTTAATTGAATTTTTTTTGGTGAATATTCCTTTTTTGTGTGATGATTGAAGCTTTTACTTCTCATTTGAGATTCTAAGAATCCTTCCAGCATGGCTACAAGGTTTTTTTATTGCATTTTGCATCCAGCTGTGATCTGTAAATCTATTAGAAAGAGTGTCAAATACCCATTGTTTGGTCCTTGAGCAGCACAATTCTTACATTTTTTCTTTGTTCACATTTTCAGTAATACTGTCATCTCCAGAGAAAACTTCATAAATACAATCTGTCCTATACAAACAAATTATGTTGAGTTGTGCTTGTTTCCCCAGATACCTTGGGTGTAAAAGGAGAAAACTAAATAAACCTACCTAGCAATTCTTCTCAGCACAGTCTTAAAATACTCAAGGCAGAGACCATCTGCGCACAGCCATAAATAGATGGAAGGAACATATTTCATTGGGAGCATACTCTCACCATCTATGCCATCAGTGTTTTAGCCATCGTTGTGGTAGAGAAACTCAAAGCTCCAAGTTTACTGAAGGATCGCACGTACTAGACTTTTTTATGGGAGAAACTATGCCACCCAGTGGAAGTTTAAAATGATAGACTAAAAAGTACTGAGGGAGAAGAGGGGGAAAAGATTTCCTTGGTATTTCAAAGTAAGAAATGAATTAAATAAATTTATTTAGCTAAACAATTTACCATCAAAAGATAACGAAATGATATGGGGAAAGTACTCGGATACCCACAGCTGATTTGACACCAGACCAAAAAAATTTTTCAAGTTAATTAGGACTTCCTAAAGACATCTGACCAGACCTCTAATTGCAGTCCTGTCTGCCATGAGCAGACCTGTTGGAATACGGTGCAGCATCTCCATTACACTGGAGTTTCTCTTCCAAGGAAAATAAAGCTCAGTGTGTGTGTGTGTGACCAGGGAGAGGGGAGAGAGAGGACTGAGTAAGCCTATTCATTGCTCAACACAGAATGAACATGTTTAGGCCAAGTCTAGACCCAGAGGGACATAGGCACATCCAGGGCCACCAGAAATACCCAGTATTTGCTAAAAAGAACAGTTTATACAACTAAAAAAAAAATTATATAAATAGTGTTATAAAATACAATATATTTTACATAAACATTAATATTGATGTAAAGACACACAATATACAAAAATACAAATTTCCATAATATCAAATTATGGTATTTATGAATTGCTTACATTGATAGGGTTTTGAGGAAAAATTATTGAGTTCCATATTGCACAGGAAGGTAATTTTTGGATTTCAATGGTCAGAAACTCTTAGTTCCCACAGTAACACACTGAACAATTTTATTCCTTTCTGCCAGTTTGCCCACAAGTGTCTCTTCTTTTTCTGATGTAATTGTCTTGTTTCTTTCCTCATACACATTTCTACATCCTAATAAAGCTATTTCAGAAAGTCTTCAAAGATATTCAGGCAGAGCTTCATTTAAAGGATCTGTCCAATGGTAGTTAAGGGAAAGCCCCAAACTGGGAACTATTTATTACATCATGCATAATCAAGTACTTTACAAAATAGTTATTTCTCCTTAGTAGGATCTGGGACTTTTTTTTTGTTGCTTTAGTGGTTGATTAATCTAATGCTGAAGTTTGGTATTATGTTTTCAAATTAAACCTTAATATTGGAAAATGAAGTTACAGCAAAGCTGAAGATTGCAAGAGCCAACCTAACATCATATAACAAAGTAAGTCCCTAGAACCTTGAGGTAAAGACAGAGGAGCAAATGCTTTGAAAAAATATGAAAACGTAGTTAAAGTATTTCCTATAGACAAAATGAAGATAATTAAGTTTGAAGCTTCTGTATTTTATTTTGTCCCATCACTGTTGCTTTGTAGGCACTTATGATCACATTAAGAAAGTCTATTTTGCCAAAGCACTTAAAAAACCTGCCAATAGTTTCCATTTTATTTGGAGATACTTTTCTTTCATTCATGTGTCACTGCGTGGGGTCTGGCTCAGATGCTGTCAATTTGCTCCACAGAAGCCCTCATAATGTTTTCCAGTACTGGTAGCTGGAATGGTGTTCATAATAAATTCACATTTATACATTTGAGTTTCCTCCATATTAAATTGCGTTCAAAGTGAATTTCACAGTATTGACTCTCTAATATGCTTAAAGTCACATAAAAATGTGTAAATTCATAGTATTGTAAAAGTATCCATTAAATGAATACACACAATTATTATAATCAGGGAAACTATTAGAAAAAAGGAAGAAATGCTGTAAGAGATTGTAACACAAATGATGGTCATTGCAATTATTACAGAATTCTGCTTTAAACAAGAAGCTAATTAAAGTAAGAAAGACTGTTGAAAACATAAATACTATATGTATCTTTCTTATCAAGCCTGTGGCAGGGTTCTTCTGAAAGTAAGTGCAATCTTGGATTTATTTTTCTTGCACCTATAGTTGCATTAAAACAAAAAGTCCTGAAATGAATGTACTGGGTAATAGCGTCACACTTAAAAACACAAAATACAAATGAAGTTGTCTGCCTCTTTGGATGTAGCTACTCTGCTTCCTCCAGTGCCCACGGCAAAGCAAGGAGTTCCTGTTTTCTCTCCTGTCTAGTGAAGGGAATTCAGTCCTGTACTCCTGTGTCCCCCAGGTATGTGCTGAATCTGTCAGCTAGTCTTAAGTGTGGTGCCAAATAAATTACCATTGTTTAAAAAACTTCCCCAGAATTTTTGGACATGCCATAAATGTATGTCTGTGCCATAAGGGAGAAATAGTTACTGCAGCTTTCTCAGTTGTGATAAGTTTAACTTTCTTTATTTTTCTAGTGGAGTATGTAGGAGAGGAAGGATTTTACATGGTGGTCAGTATGGCTCCTTGCCTATATAAAGTTACAACCAATTTCCTAGTCAAATTCCAGGGTGGGAAATTACACTACAGTAAACTGCAGTGATTTCTGTATTGCTAAACAGAGTGTTAAAGCCAAACCAAAGATGACAAGATTTTCTATGGTATGTTTTGTATTATCAAAGAATGCACCACCATGGCAATAACAAAAACTATTTTTGTAGGAATTCGTCTTTCCTCACAGCTATTCTGTTGTGTTTTATACAGATTCTTTTCTCACCTTCCCTTTCCAAATTTCTTCCAATCCTTAAGGTGTAGATATACAGCCCAGAAAATGGGGGATGGACTGGCACTCCTCTAACCTCAGTGAGCCTGTCTAGAGAAATAAACACAAGCTATTTGTTATTTCTCTCTCGAAGTCCTTACTTTCCTGAAGTAGCCTAATAAGTAACATTCCTTTCCTGTATCATAAAAGGTTTATTCCCCCATATATACTACAAAGTAAACACCTTCAGCTTTCCATCCTCCCTTCCACCATGCATGCATGCAGTCCTCCTAATGCCCTACTTCAAGGATTCTTTCAGCCCCACCTGCAGATCTATCACAGATACATCTCCCCAGCAGAGAATAGTTTTTCTGAAAAAGTGGTATGAGAGGACCAGGTTTTTATTTTGATTACTATTATGAAGTAATACTATTTGATTATGATTATGAAGAAAACATGTGGGAATTCTCTTTGCCATTATTCCCTTTCTACCAAAACCAGAATGGATGACCTGTATGGGCACACACTTGTCAGTTATTACAAAGAACAGCTTTGAAGTGTAAACTGTTCTATTGTCTCAGTGGGTGGAAACGGAAACACCAAAGACGAAATCAATATTAGGTTACCTAATGTGTAAAATAAGCACATAAAAAAAAGAGGTTTTATGAAGACCATAAGAATTCCTAACATTTTCCCCAGACCTGAAAGATGCACAGGGAAGGAATGTATAAAGGGATAGGAAGCCAGTGTGTGCTGTTTCAAAGGAATGGGTAATAGTGAACTCAGCCTTGAAAGAAAGCTAATGAATAGACAACTGAACAGTTGTTTGCCTGTGAGTTATCTAAACCCTGAACACTCTTGGTAGCAGAACTACAAAGGGTGAAAAGGGCTGAGGCCAACTATTTGGATTTTGTTGGGTAAATGTTATGAGCACAACAGTGGCTTCTTGTTGTGAGCATTTAAAGGAAGGAACTGAATCTCTGTGGACAGTGAATGATGGTTCTGATGGTACTGGAGAAGTTATTTCATTGCTACTTGGAACACATAGGGTGGCATGAATATATCTGATCTGTTTTTAAAAAGCTAAGAATATTGATGCCAAGTGGTAGAAAAGACAGCAAATTAAACCCCAGAGCCTCTCTTTGTAGTAGGTTCCAAACTAGTCAAAGGAATATATGGTACGCCATGTTAGAAATAGTTGCAGAGCACGAAATAATATTTTCATCTGAAGTACAAGGGATGGGATGACTTGATAGCTCTGGAGTCTCTGGGAAAATTAGGTGTTGCAACACTCTCTTCAATCTGTCTCATGTTAAAGACTGAAGTATATTCTGCTTAAAATGAGTGTTAACAGACACTTCTAGACCATTAGAATCTGATCATAACTAAGATATTTGATATAATAAAGAGTTTAACCAACTAATTTCTATTACATGTTTATTATAAATTTAAAATCAGTGGTGTGGTTTGTTTTTTTTTTTCAGAAAATAGCATTCATGTAATGGGCTGGCAATGCTAATATAGTAATGTGAAAACTTTAAAAATAGCAGGAAATGCAAGTTGTATTAGTAATCTAAAATAACACTCCTTTGAATTAATTTACTGAGGTTCCAAAATATCCTGGGACTACTGTGCCTTCTGCCATTATTTTCATGCCAAGCATAATGTCCCTCTGACCAGAGTTTTTGTATGACCACTTCCTACCTTAATTTCATAACAAAATTGACAAAGTTAACACAAAGCATTAGGTTTCTGCTAAACTGACTTGTTTTGATCACTCAGGGAGTGCTCTAATAAGCAATTGGGTGGCAGAATGTGGCAACCTTTAGCAGAGGAGGCAGGGATGCAGGAATTCAAGGTAGGTAATTAGTCAGGCAGCACAGATCCTGATTACTTTCTAAGGAGAAATTACTTAACATGGAGAAATGGACTCAGAAAAACGCAGCACTTGGTTCTTATCACCAGGCTCTCAGGTGGAGCCACAGGATTATGGAACATAAGAAGTTGGAAGGGATCCATAAGGACCATTGAGTTCAACTCCCTGCTCCCCACAGAACTACCAAAAATGAAACCATATAACTAAAAGCATTGGCCAGATGCTCCTTGAGTTCTGACAGGTTTGGTGCCACGACCACTCCACTGGGGAGCTTGTTCCAGTGACCAAACCCCTCTTGGTGAAGGACTCTTCCATCTGACCTTCCCTTGATGTATCTTCATTCCAATTCCATGTGCCACTGGAGAGAGATCAACACCTCTCCTCCACTGCCTCCCTTGAGGAAGTTGTAGACTGAGAGAAGTTTCTTAAAAGTGACCCACGCTGCAGTTCATAAAAGGACAAATTTAGCCATTTACTTCTCTCATCGTCTGGCTTTAACACAGCACTCCTCCATCTGCTTTGAAATGAAAACACACAAATGATCTTCTTGATGCAGACTTTTCACTCAGATATTTATGACCAGAAATAAACCTCATTTTTGTTCCTAAGATGCCCCAGATGAAAATGATCCTTTTCAAATATGAGTTAAAAACAAAAAAAAAGAGTAGATGTGCACAACTGAAAATTACTGGCTTTTTTTCTAAAAGAACGTATCAGATTTCCCCTTTGTGCAGACATGTAGGGCTAGGGCTCCTCAAAATCCTGTCTTTCTCAGATTACTTTCAAGTGTGCTGAATTTTTTTTGTCAAACCAATGTATATCAGTAAAATCTAAAAGGAAAGAAAAGGTGTGGGAAGTATGCAAAGAATCAATTGTTCTTCCCCAATTCACACCCAGAAAATCCTTGTTTACTTGCTTCCTTTTCTCTAGAAATAAAAGACTGGATATGTGTGTCTGCTCCAAAGATGATATGTGATAGCACCAATAAGTGAAATAGACAGACAGAAATTGTTTCACAACACACCATGGGAAGCATGTCAGCCCCTAACAGGCACCCAAATAGGTTCTTCCAAATCCCCATATTTGTTTACTTTGCTTGCCATCCAGCTAATATTTTTCCCAATGTCTAATGTCATAAATTTTCTCAGTAGTCAGATGATTTGTGGATCACAATTACACAAGAGTGACATTGATGGGTGATATAATTTTGTATTTTTAAACATAAAATTTGATTTATGTTTATTGACTGAAGAAAGGAAGATATTTGACATATTTTAAATGTAAATAAAATTGAACTTACCAATAAAGTTTTCCTTCTACAGCTGAAGCTTTTCTGTTCACCGCCATACTCTGGAAAAGTCACTTGTGTGCCACAAATTCACAAATGAAGAATGATTGTGTACATAATTGCTATGAATACACCATGGGTATGAATGATCTGCATTGATTCAAAACCACCACAATCCTTCCTTCCCATGAAAACTTTCTGTAATGATGAAGAGTTCTCCCCTGTAAGTACAGATTGTCATTGAAGGCATTCAAGAAAATATTCAGAATAGTGGTACATTGGTGCAATAATCCAGAATAAAATGTGAGTTTGCAAAGAATGGTTTTTGTGGTTTCAGCAAAGAATATTAAAAACCTGTCAAAACTAGCTAAAATAATATAAAACTTCCCAATTTTTCTTAAAAAGTAAGAAAGTCTTCTTACATGGCCACACATTCTGAAAACTTCTGCATATCAGTTTTGTTTCTTTATGAGTAAGAACTTGTCTGATGCTGACTGGGCTTTATACTGTTTTTACTATTATGGCAACATACTGTTCCAGCAAGAACACAGGGTTCTTAAAGGCAGGATTACTCTAGTTATCTACTGGGGAAAGAATAGACCAGCGCAGAAAATGGTGATATACCAGCCATTAAGGTGATTTTACATCACCCTCAGACATTAAACACATAGTTAGAACACTGGCACGTTAATGGAAAATTGTTTAAGTTAATAAAAAGAAAAGCTATTAAAAAACTCATAATGTCAAGAAATTCTTTAAGATTTTAGTGATGGGAAACAGAATCATCTGGTGGAATGCAAACAAATATAAAGCTATAAAGAGATCTGGTCTCCATTACCAAGGCTGTCATGACATCTTGTATTTGTGAGGTGGATCCTTGAAGAAGTCAGGTATCTTCCTCAACGTGTGCCTGCCTGAACTGCAGGTACCACCTGGATCAGCTCTATCCCTCTGCAGTGTCCCCTGTGCCTTTGATAGAAAGGAGTGTTGCATTTTTAATCATGTTGCCTATGTTACAGAAACTTGCCTCTGACCCACACGCACAGAAACTTGCACAGAGCCCTTGCAGCCAGAGATGAGTCAGATCAATTAGGGCTGGACCTTCTCTCGCTGTACATTCCAAGTCTGTCTGCACCAATTGCAACACCAAGGATCCACAAAGCAAAGGAAAGCAATGAACAGGGCAGATTTCTCAGGTATACCAAAATCGATGAGCATTCTCAATTCTTTTAATGAGACATATTTCATCACATTTTTGAAAAGTTCTGTCATTATTTTCTTGAGGCTTAAAAACTCTACAGGGGAGACAAGAAGTTGTGACAGCAACAGAGGCAGCACCTTCCTCAAGGTTTTAATGTGAATCATGCTCTCCACTTGTTTAATTTTGAAAAACGTCTCAACAGAACAAATACTATTGTGATTTACTTTTACATGTGAGAATGCCACTGAAAATGGGTCATTACACACATGCCTCCTTACCAATTTAACTTTATAATTGTATTTAAAAGAAAGGGGAAAAAAAAGAGAAAAAGAACAAAAACCCCTTCAACATTACTGTATTTTAAATCTAGAAAAGGTGCAGCTACATATGAACTGATCAAGGGAAACCCTTGCTTGGGAGAAAGGAAACAGAATAGTTTCCTATATCATGGGCCACACAAACAGACTAATCCTAAAACCACACCATCACTATGCTGGATGGAAAAGAAATAGGGGGAACTGGCAGCTACAGCCAGGGCAAGGATCTGCAGAGGGGTGGCAAAGAGTGGGCAGCAGCTCAATGTAACATGAAACCTCAGCCTGAGAGACACAGTGCAAAAAAAAACTGCAGTAGTGCAGTAGAAGTCTCCTTAAATTTCTAGAATTGTACCACAGCTTTTTGAAAAGGAGACTGCATTAATAAGAGAGAACCTGGAGAGTGTAATAAGCAAATAACCCACTCTATGTTGCCCTGAGTACAGACCAGAGGCAGCATGAAGCTGGGACAGTCCTCCTGTCCCCATGTGAGGTGGGACACAGCAGCAGTGCTGAATCACAGCCCAGAACAGTGACAGTGCCCTTCCAGCCCTCCCCTCATCTGTGATACAGAGCTGCCTCCCGGAACCTGCAGTGCTGTGTAGCCTGAGAAACCCACAAAACAGTGGTATCTGGCTGTAGCACAACAGAGCCTTCATCCCTGTATGCACTCAAGCCAGCAGTACTGCAGAGAAGGCCAGATTGACACAAGTGGAAGCTAATTAAAAGAGAAGATATTCATTTGCTTTATTAAAATTCACTTATTTTGTGGGAAGTACCAAGCTGTTTACACTACACACCATAATAAAGGACTTACCTCTCAGAAGGAAATTAGCATCTGGGTGCTAATTTTTTTTGCATATAATTCTTGAAATGCAAAAGACTATAAAGACAAAATTTAGAAAACTACCTTTAAATATAAGTGGAAAACATTACCCTTAATAATATTTCAACCAATTTAAATGTTAGCTTTTAAAGTGAACTCATCATCTGTGCTCTGTCAACAGCTTCAGTGTTCATTTTCCTGAAGATCCTGCTTCCTGTGAACACATTCTGTTCTTTCCCAAATGTCCTGTGCTCCCAGTTGCACAGATAATACTCCTTGCTTGATGTGGCCTTTGCTATGCAGTGTGCTCCGTGCCATGGCCAAGCCTCACTGCCTAGTAATGGGCTGGATTTCCAGTCACTCTTACTTCGTTCTCCCATTTCAGTGCTCCAGGACTTGTCCTAGGTGGTGAGATGCTGCCAGGCAGCTCAAGTACCTCTCACATGAAGAAAGACCATCACTGAATTTCCTAAACCTTGTTTTGTTCATTTATTTTGAACTATCTGCCTGGCCTTCAAGCTTAACCCAGAATTCTCTCTGTATCTAGTGTCACCCTGTGTCACCTCCCCTGTGTCACCCCAAAGCCTGGTCTTTTATTAGCCATTATGCTCACCTGATGGCCCTCATGAGTTACCACTTTGGGTCTGAGCTTGCCCTGGGACAGTCCATGAAGGGTTTGGTCCTGATGGAGCTTTCTTACTCTCCTTTTTCAAAAGTTGCAAGCCAAGATCAAGAACTGTTGTAGGAGGCTGGGATGAAACTGGGTCTGGAGTAAAGGTATCTAAGTGAAGGCTGAGTGTTGTCAGGCTGATGAATTCTGTTGGTCTGAGAAAAAATATTAGAGAACAGTTTATACAATTTTTAACAGGCCCATAATCTGATTCTTTTTCATTATTTTCCCCATGTTCAAACATAAAGGGATTTGTACCATCTTACTTATAGATGATGTTCCCACTGTTACAAAGCAGTGCAGAATAAGATCTGAAATTCCAGCTTCTATCTCTTAATTCACAACCTAGTAAAACATGTTGCAGTTTGTGTATAGTTATCTGACCTTCGTTTTTAACTTGCTGTGCATGCTATAGCAGCAGCATTGCTTGCACTTGGGACATTGAGAAGAATTTGAGAGAAATAATCAAAAGCAGGTTCTCATTATAACAAGTAATTACATCATTTCCTCAGATTATATTTCAAAAAAATATCGTAAATTCCTTGGTTTTGCTTTCTTTTTTTTTTTTTTAATTATATCAATGTTATGCCTCTGACCCATGAAATAGGTATTTTTACATTAAACAGGATGTTAATTTTTTCTGGCAATTCCTAGGGCCCTTTAGAAGAGGTACCAGGTCCTCCTTTCTCCCTTCTTGAGTCCTAGCCTCAGAAGTCATCTGCTACAAGATCTTGCCCCAGTAAAAAACTTCTGTGTGACTCCAAGACTGCAAGAAAACAAACTCATGCCTACCTGTGTATGACTGTATTTGTTTACTTCAGACACCACCATGAAAAAAGCAATTGGTTAAAAGTTGCTTTTAAGAGAATTGTAAGCTTATCTTGTTTCTTTATAATTGAGTCAGCAAAAAGCCCTCCGACTCTCTGGAATGCTTTTTTCCCCAGGCAGCCACACTTTACTGACTTCAGGTGGGCTCTTACTAAGAAAATTTCTGCCACACAGTTTTGCTTGTGCCTGAGACACTGCTAATTCTGTTGACAGCACATTGATCAAGGATGAGTTATTCACGCACTTACAACTGCAACTGCCCTGGCAATCTCCTTAGACAGGAAAAAGCATTACAAAAATATGAATGTGACAAGAAGGGAAAGTTATATGACTACCTTGGTGCTGCTTGCAACACTGAGTATCTAATTGAGTTATCTGCCTTGTGGAAGCCACTGAGCCTGCAGGGTGAGCATAAATTTGACACCTAGAGTTAAACAGGGTGAGCACTTTTCCTCTGTGCTGGTAAACATCATCATAATGTGATTGTGATAAGGTTCCACAAGCTTCATTGCACTTTTTTTTTTTTTTTTTTTGCTTTAACTGGAGAGCTCAGGAAGTGTCCTCAAGGCAACAAGGGTGCCAGAAAGTACAGGGAGAGCAGAAAGGTCCCACTACAATAGGAGAACTTGCTTCCATTAGAGCTTTTCCCTGCACCCTCACCAGATTCCCTTGCACCCCTGCTCTCTCTGGACATTTTCAGACCCAAAGGGGTTCTGTGGTGTGTGAGTGCATTCTGGGGGCAGTGTGGAGCCTCACTTTCTGTGAGGTTAGGCTGGATAAAACATGGTAGAACAGATCATGCAGGAGAGTTTCTGGGGAGTACTGACAGTATGGCAAAAGAGATAAATAAGAAGGAAGATGGAAGGGAAACATTGTATATATAGGGGAAGAGATAAAAACATTGAATTCTTGGTAAGTTTTAAGCTTTTCCTACTTCCTCCACATAGTTATCAAATGTGTTTTCAAACCAAAATTAATCATCCAAGTTAAAACACCACACAACCAGGGGATCCCACTGAAGCAGTACCATTCCTCACCTGATTTTTACTGAAGCATCATCTTGTAATTCTCTGCTTTATTAATTCTATACTATGGACTGATTATGTACCTCCTGAAACCAAAAACCAATAAACACTATAAATGTTGCTAGAAATTTTTGTAACATTTGCACTTGGAAAAACATTCAAACTTCAGATGGAGCTGGGCAAGCAAATATCTTGAAAAGTTTATAAATGGGGTTCTGGAATACTGAACAAATACATGGATAAAATTATGGAATGTAAAGCACAATCCCTGTGCATTGCCTCATTGTGGCAAGCAGGTAGTTCTCTATTTGGAAATTATTAGGAAGGTCTGCCTTCCCATGTAAATGATCCTTACAAGTTCCTTTTGAACAATAATACATTTAGTATAAGAATTCAGACTCTGGAGTTACTGAACTTTATGAGCTTGGCTTGGTTTCACTATGGAACTTTTAGCTTAGAGCATTTCAGTGTTCTGGCTTTGTAAACACATGTGAACAAACTTGCCAAAAATAGAAGTGAGATGCCCCTCTGTTGTTTTTTGGGTTTTGTTGCTTTTTTTTTTTTTATATTATTTTCTATCATTAAGTGTTTCAAGAATCTTCCTGCCATAGCAACAAAAGAAAAAGACTGGCTTATTAGATTTTATATGTCACAGAGGGGAAATAAAGCCAAACAAGCATTACGCTGCACATCAAACCATGCACATATCCAGCACATTAAATTGGGGGAAAAAAAAATCTAATAAAGCTGGATTCTGTCTCATGAAACAGAGAAGCAAAATTGTTGGAGATACTGCCCAGATATTCAGATTCAGCCATCCAAGGCTATCCCTGGGAGGCCTATGCAGTCAAACAGGACAGCTATCCAGAATACTAGTGTGTAAGAAAAATGTTGAATGCATGAAGAAATAGGTGTTGTATGAAAGTCTGAAAAAAGGTGGGTTTATTCTCCTCAAGAAAAGTCTTCTAAGACTTTTTTCCATAAATAAGAAGCTTATTCAGCAGCCTTTTTGCCATTCTTCCCAGCAATTGCAGTCTCACTGTATGAAGAGAGGTATGTAAGTATCACTTACATTATGTACACAAACAAATGTGGGTGGACCCCCATGGTTTTGTCAGTCAGGCTTCACAAGGAGTTTGGGAAAAACACTAGGCACAAAAAATTGCAGGAAAATAATTTCTTCCCCAAGATGCTCTAAAAAATGCTAGGAAGTGTATTTAAATGCAAGGAAATAAAAGGTTGAGTTGATTTTAATGTCAGTTTTACAGTTTGCAATGTGCATTAAACCTGCAAGACCATTAGATTTGTTTCTCCCACTGTAATGGTTGAGATTAATTTTCACTAATTACTAGCTTCTCTAGTCAGCTCCTGTAGTCTTCTCCTCAACATCACTGTAATCTTCCACTGCTTCTTCATTTAGCAACTAATTTCAGTTATAAAGAACTAGTTCCAATTTTAAAAGGAACCTTATGTAGTCATCAGTGGGAAAAATGAGATTTCATGGAAAGATTTATAAGAAGGAGGAATCTTTTAACATTTTCCCACAGGTCACAAGCTTTCTTTATTAAAACTGGGGATAATAATAGCTATCATCCACCTTTCAGGTGAATAGCTAATAACTAGTATCTAACTGCTGAAATAAAGAATGCCTTTAGAAACTGTGTGTTAGTAGTATTCAGCTGAAGAAAAAAGAGTCTTCAGTGTGAGACATTAAAGAGCATAAAAATCTCATGGAAAGTGAACATAGGTCTGTGTTACTGGGAAAATGAAGTAGGGGACTAATGAGTGAGGACCTGATGTACTGAGAGATCAAGAGTTCTCCATGAAGTCAGCATGAGCATTAACCACTTAATATATTTTACAGTCAAATCCAACCATTTTATTTATAAGAATTAGAAGCAATAGCATGTGGGAGGTGAAGAACAACAACTCCATTAGTAAAGATAGATGTCTTTGTTACCAAAATCATAAGAAACCAGAGTTAAACTTTCAATCATCTGAAATATGATGAACACACTGACAACTTGCTATCTCTCCCAGTGGCTTAAGGGTGGAGGTGGATGCCTTTTCTCTACTTTCAGAAATGCATTGAACAGCTTTTTAAGAAAGATGGATGTTCAGTACTTGGCAGGATAAGACACATTTCTAGATGCTTGAGAAGTTTGAAATTTCTAGTGAACATTGATGTCTTCCATGCCACAAGGGTTCTAACACTAATGTCACTCTAAATATGATTCTTGTATTGTGTCCTGTGATCACTCACCATTGATTTAAATGCTAGTAAAGCATCTGTGTCTGGGTTCACAATCTAATGTTAACTTAATGTGGTTCATTTAAATCTATCAACATGCAGCAGCTAAGAGTAAGGTTTCAGTACTTTTGTATTACTGATATCAGTAGAGAGAAATAGGGTACACATGGGGAGTGCTACATGTATGACATGTTAAGTTAAACACATAGTTCTAGAAACCACAGTAATTTTTCAGGTTGAAGAGTGATGAAAATGTAAGCAGGTGGCTGCTTTGATGTTTCTGTTTCAGTGTACATTTTATTCTCAGTTTTTCCCAAATCATATATCACATGCAAGGCTCAGCAGAGTCACAGCCAATACCAGTTTTCTTACAGTGCTCTGTTTCCCAGAACAGCATTGATAGCTGATTGGGTTGTGGGAATCAGTTATGGGTGAAAGCCATTCACACCTATGCCCTATGAAAGATGCTACCAAAGTCAAAGTACGTAGTAAAGTATAAGAAATTTGTAAGAAAAGGTTGCAAACAAAAGCAATTGTCACAGGCCAGCCTCTCTTTGTCTCATTGCAAGCCTGGTAAGAGGGAGAGCAATCACAGTGTCTCTTTTGGTGTGACTTTCTACAGAAGGAGGTGCTCACATTCCATTTCAGTTTTAGCTTTCAGTGGTTCAGTTAATGCAAATTATCAAGTGGGGAGACTGACATATGAAGTGAAGGAAGCTGACTGTGGAAGAAATTCAACCTCCTATGGTAACTAAGGATGTTGCCAGCATTATTCAGTGTCAGGATATGTACGTTGTTACACATCAGGTCAGATTTCTGGCACAATTTTTCTTCACAGGTGGTTTGAGACATCAAAGGGAGCTGCTGCAGATTTATTTCCACAGAAAATAGGGCAGTTTACCCTGCCAGTTCCACACTGGCCTGACTTACTGACATATGCTGCCCAATTGTTAGCCACACATGTTGTAGACATGCCTGAGCTACTCCAGATCTTTTAGGAATCTTCCTAAAAACCTGCTGGAATACCAAAATAAAAAAAATAAATATGACAAGTTTTCAAAGTAGCAACATCTATATAATGGATCTAGTTTGTCCTGAATAAGTGACAGCAAGATTTTGCTTAAGACTGAGGAGTGTACACCAAGTATTGAAGACTTGCAGACTCATTTTCATGTTTGTCAGCAGTTGCACACATTCATTGACTGCACTGAAAATGTTTTGATAAGTAACAGCCTGACAGTGGGAGTAAAGGGTTTGCAATCTTATAAACATCAATTATTAATTATAAATGGCAGCTTAGCTTGCATGTTTTAGTTAACTCCTCTATGCCTGCCTGTCATGATGATACAGTCACAGGCTTAATTTGTTTAGATATACGTAGATTTTAATAAACAGTAGGTGGATGCTTTTAGGTGAAAAAGATGCCCATGAGTGCCAAGCACTTAATAAACTGCAGGTGTTTTACAAACAATATGTGCAGATCACATTTCAGGGATCAGAAGTAGCATAAATCCTGATGTTTTTGAACTTCTCCTTGGAAGACTGCAGTGGAATTACCCACATGAACATTTAACTGAGAACCAAATAACTGTGGCAGTCATGCTCCAGAGAGCATAAAGCATCAGTAATAACCCAACCAGTTTTGACATGCCAGTCTGTCAGTCTGATGGTACTTTTTAAACTCCAGCATATCTTTCAAGGCAAGAACAAACCACAAAGGAAGTTAAAATGTTTCACTTTGGAAACATAGAGGAAAACTTGGTCTTCATTTTTGTTTTTGTTTACTAAGATAGAAAAGAACATTTTTCAAGTTACTTAGTGGTCTCTGCTGAACATGGAAAAAAGTATTACAGATCTCAGTCCAAGCCCTACTCAACTTAATGATTTCTGTAACCACATTGAATAACAAAAAAAAAAAAAAAAAGAAGAGTTGCATTGCTTAGTATTTACATTTGGTTCAGATCAACCCTTTAGAATTCTTTGGAAAATTTATCAGCCTGATAATATGCCCATCTTTCAGCATGCTGGCAGAAAACAAGGGAAAAAAAGATTATTCTGCTCCTTTCTTGGGAAAAAAGGCAAGGTGAAAAAAAATTACTCATTCCTTCCTAATGAACCTTTTTTCCTTGGGCCAAGTGAGTAAATAGAACCATACAAAGACAACCAATTTTCAAGGACTGAACGATGTAAATGTGCAGAGAATAAGCACACAGGTTGGTCATTGTCTTACCCATGGATATGTACAATTTGCAGAACTCAATATTCCCCTGATACTGCCATTAATTGGTTGTGATGATAATTTTTGCACAGGCCTGAAATTTGTTTAGGTACCCCATTTGTGGCAATGCCTGCAGGATTTATCATCTCTGAATTTTACTTATACTCTCACACTAGATAGGCAAACTTACATTCATGCTGTGAGGTCCATTTAAACCTGAGTTTATTCATTGCACTGATTATGTGATGCTGTTGCAGCTCCTTCACATTTTTGGCACTTGTCTGGACAGATGCAGTGAATTCAGCTGCACTTTAAGGGTGGAATCACACTTCATCAGTACCCATTTTTATGTTTGTTCATTTTATTTACCATATGCAAAACCAGTGTGGCCCAGCTGTCAGCACACAAGTCAGATCTGGGTAACTGGATGCTTCCCTCTGGTCCACTGCCTCCTCTGAAGAGCAAGAAGAAGAGAGCTTTCTGGTTTCTTCTCTCAAGATGCTTCTTATTGTGCTTGCGAGTATGTGTTGTGTCCATGAATGAAGAAGGGGATCTGCTTTGTAATTTATCTCCAGCTGCATGTGAATGCAGGTCTGGCTTCAGAGCCAGGGGCTACAAATGGTACATGACTGGCTCACAATGGTGTCCTCGAGCCCAGGGGGTTGGACTGTACTTGGTGAGAGGAACCACTGAATTCTGATCTATTCAATCTAGAAATGCTCAGCCAACTCAGGCACTGACTCGGGAAACTGTGTTTTCTTTTTCTGAAAGAGAAGTGCTCCCCAATCTCTGCTAGAGAGACAGGCAGTCCTCCAAATTTTGACAAATCTCACCTGATACCTATATTTTCTCTTACTGAAGATCTGGTTGCCTTCTAACATCTCTCCCTTTACCAGTGGGGTCATTCTTATCTGTTAGTCTGTCAGTGACCTACTCCCCTGCCTTCCCCAGAGGTGCATAGGTGCATTTTCTTCCCTGTGTAGGTACAGATCCAGTGGAAATTATCAAAGATCCCACACTTCCTGTTACATGACCTCCACATCTGCCTTCCCTGTCCATTCTATACAGAAGAAGCAGAAGTCTCTCTCCTTGCTTACAACCCCTTTTTAGCATTACTATTTTTATTTTTTCTCCTTTGTCTTCACCAAAGACAATCTGTGAAGTTTGCTCCTTCGCCTTGTGCTTCAGCATAAGGAAATTCCAGAAAGTCAGTATGTACATTCTGTCCATGCAACAGGTACCTCACTACCTTTTCCCATCCTTTTCTTCCCAGTCCTGCTATATCCTTTCATGCCAGTTTTCTAGCCCTGTGTTTGGTGCTGGTCTTTGTCAGAGACAGCAGGATGAACTACATTAATCATGGTGAATTCCACGATGAGGCAATTCCATGTTTCTTTTGAACATTTTTTTTATTATTTATGGGAGACTAATTTTTTTCCCAGTGGAGGTGCTCTTATATGGTGAGTTCAGAGTTACTGATAATAGTTTTGCTATTTATAACTATAGATGGCTTAGAAGTGGGTCCAGAATGAAAGAAGTTTGCACAAAACTTGAAAACCAAAGAATAAAAATTATATTTGTGTTTGGGTCCAATCCTAGAGAAAGCTCCCAATAAGTTCACCTGCACAAGGAATGGAAGATTATCCCCAATGAAGTTTTATAGGAAGTCTTACCCCACCCAGAAAAAGAAAGTGTTTCCAGTCTTTGTTTCATATAATTATTTCTATCTGTGCTCTAGAACATGTGTGTTTCTTATGACTACAGTATATTCAGTCTTACTTTAAACAGTGATAAGTATATTTATAGATCTGTGTAAAACAAAATATTACTAGCATGTCAGCATTTGGTTGATCTTCACATTCTTGGCTTCAGAATGGTTTAAAATAAAACACACACACAAAGCAGGGTTGTTTTTTTGGCTCTGGTTTCCTCATTTTTGCCCACAACAGACCTGGCAGATGTGGGATAGCTGGAATGTGCATATCTAACAATTCTCTTCTGTGCCATCATTTGAAGCTGTAGGAGTGCAGCTATTTGGCTGTAGCATGAAACAGAGTGATGAATGTGATGAAATACAGATTTCATTTATAACCAGGGAATAAATACTGTTCAGGTCACGAAAACAGATTAGTGCTTGGGGACAAAAACTCATGAAGAACTCCTTTTTCAAGGTGGAGGTAGGGGTACAGAACTACAGCAATTAAACTGAAATGACTAGGTAATTACTGAGAGTATATAAAAATAAACACAAGACAGGAACCACAAAAGGATGTAAGTTTCTTAATTGCTCTGGCCTTGTGACAGCCTTGCTGGAGAGTCATAGTCTGATTAATCACGATAACAGATAAACTGGACTGCTTCACAGGAGATTTTATATTCATAGTTTTGTGGAGAAGTTTAAATTTGTTTCAGAGGCCTCATATCCAAGATAAACCCAAAACAGAAAAGAAATCAGATAGCTGTAAAAATGAGTTATGAACCAAGACTTTCTCATATGACTATTAAGTCTTGATCAGTTTATAACAGATCAAAGAAAGTTCTTCCCAGTGTAGGCAGGACTGTTATAGAAGAAATTGTGCTCTTATCAGAGCCAAATCCTTACCCTGAATTCAGATGTAGATGCAAGCTTGATAAATGTATCTGTTTTTAAAGATGACTGCTCACAAATATATATTTGAGCAAAGGTGCTTCAAAGATGGGTTTGTGGCGTATAATGCCCTGCATCTGTGTGCTGGATAAACTTAAAAAAATAAGGCTAAAAAGATACAGTCTATATAAGGTTCAAAAGCCCAGAAAAACTCCCTATTATTTTAGGAACAGTGGGGTATCCTGCATTTTTTATGAAAGTGAGTTCATGGGAGTTTTTCTTTGTTAAGAATATCAGTACTGAATAGAGAGATCTGACAGGTCAGAGGGAAACACCCATTACCACTGAGGTCAAAACCACTGAGGTTAAAAACAAACCTGGTTTTCCATCTGTGTCTTGCTTTTTTTAACAGCTCAATTACTTCTTCCAACAGGCTATATCTGTACAGTATTTTCCTTAGAACAGCACTCAGTGGCTGGCAAGTCAGTGAAATTACAGCTATCCAAGTTCAGAAGCACGGAAAGAGGAAATGTTTTCTGAAGAACTTTTACTGTATCCAATGTATTTCAAAAAGGGTGTGCCTGAACGGAAGGTCTTTCATGTGAGAGAACAACCTGATTGTGTGAGGTCCTTCTTGCAGATGTCCAGGTGGGGAATAGGCTTGGCAGTTCATACCAGAATGATATGACCCAGCAAACCTAGGAAACAGAGATTTTCCTTCCACGCTGGAAAGTTTAGACGTTGTTTTGCCTCTGGTCAAAAATTTAGTTGATCTGGGAGAGAAAGAGAACAAACTTTTGTTGCGAGTATGTGGATCTGGGTTGAGAGCAGAAGGCAAGAAGAAGTGGAGGATTCAGCCTGCTCTGAAATTTCCTGCAGCTTTGGGCTCTGTGTGTGTCTGTGGGGGAATATTGTTTATCCCAGTCACATTCAGAGCAGTCTAACATCTTCATCAGTCTCACTGGTCCCTTTCCCTGAGACAGCTCTTCTATCAGGGACAGTAGCCACAGGCCACCATTCTGAGAGCTGTTCCCTTTGTGCAGGGAAAATTCTCTAAAGACAGGTCCCACTAGTATTATGGGCCATTTTCACACCTCCAGAGATCATCAGAATGTGCAGAAATAGTGTGACTTATAAAAAGAAAGTTATCGAAAGCAGGAAGTAATGGAATCTTGCTATTTGAATATAACAAAGTACAAGAATTACATGGGCTGAAGGAAATCTGTTGGATGCTAATTTCTCTACTGGCTTTGGTGGAGTTAGTCCAGCTTTTAACTGACCAGTGTCCAGTATCTGGCAAGTTTTTTCAGAATTTGTCTAATCAGATCCATTAGAATTTGCTGTTTTCAACAACTGAGACCTTAAACCATTTCACCACAGTCATCAGATTCAGGTTCCGTAAGTAGGGAGTGAAGACATCACTTGTTCTACAATGTCACGAATTCCCATGGAGAAATATATGTCTTTCTGGGTTTTTTCTTCAATTCCTTAAACTATCCTATGACCTGTGCTACACAGTCCAATAGTTCGACATGTATTTGTTGCATGACTCCTGAGCCTAAGATTTTTTAATCACCTAACAAGGATGGCTGTCCTCCTCCAAAACAACTCAAAACAATCCAATCCAATTGTTTGGCTTTGCCAGAGTGCTGAGCCAGCAGGTTGTTTGAGTGCCAAGAGTCAACGAAGCCAAAAATCAGGGTCAAAAGTTGCTATTAGTTGGCACATAACTCTGGCAGGCTTTACAGAATACCCTGATTAAAGCACTTGTTAAACCTTGACTGAATTGTTTTCCCCTAATTTATAAATAGAGTTTTGTCAGATTTCGCTTTTTACTCTCCACGTGCTTTTGTAAAGAAGTCTGTGATCAGGACGATGGAATGGCCACCTGAAGCAAAAAGCAGGGTGTCAGCCATACCAGGGGGATTTGTGTCATTTTACATTATCACCTGTCTGGTGACAGGTGCTATCTCCGGCATTACCCAAGATGGTTTATTTGCAAGGTCAGCTGGGCGCTGCTGCAATCACCGCTGGAACTGCTGCTGCATCGACTGCAAAGAACCACCAGATGGTGCAAGGAAATAATTCATAGAATCGTACCTTGGTAGCGTGGTTCGGGTTGAAAGGCACCTTAAAGATCGTCTAGTTCTAACCCCTCTGCCACTAGACAGAGCTGCTCAAAGCCCCATCCAACCTGAATCAGCATCAGATGGAAAGTTTCCAGCCGGCCTTTTCCAGCCTGGGCCAAGGCTCAGCCACTGCTTGGTGAAGCTTCACCTCAGTTTTGGTGGAGATAGAAGTCAGCTCCAACTGAGGGAAAACCAGATGTGACTTTGTGAATTTACATTAATCCAGCAGACTTGTAGCTAAGATTAGGTTTGCTTTCAGGGGTTTAGGCGAAAAATTCAGATACTGACACAAGGAAGAGCAATTGACTCAAATTTTTTTGAGATTTAAGTGGAGTTCATTGTCTGTTGAAGTGTGGAAAGTGGGGTAACAAAAGTACAGTCCAGCTGTGTTTGGTCATCTTTCAAAGTTCAAATCCACAGTGAATCCAGGATTAATTGATGGATGAAGTTTTTGCATCCAAAAGGTGAAAAACCTGCTGATTTTTCAGGTCTTGTGCAGTTTCTACTTCCTTGGGCTTAATCTGGAAAAAATCTGGCAAATGCATTTTTTGTAGTTTGTGCTTGGCCCAAACTTAAAAGTTTGGAGTGAAGTTTCAATCCTTAAGTGTGAGTCCAGCCTCTCATCTAGGCATTTGGCATTTGGCTTTTAGGTGCTATCTGGACCTATAACTGATCCAAATATGATAGAACACAGCTGAGCATGTGCCATTCTGTCACAAGGGGAGGTAATCCAATGGTATGTGTCTCCAGAGCCTTCCTGGTGAACCAGAACACCATTAAAAGTATCATTGATAATGCCTGTCTTTAGAATGTCTTAAATACCTTATTATTTACCTCGTGTGTTTTACATTTGGATTTTTTACCTGTGTGATGGGCTAGGACTGCACTTCATTATGTGTCCTTGGTGGGGAATGTTTTCCTTGTGCATAGGGAAGTACAGCATTATGAGCACTTATTGTTGCAGGAGAGGGAAGTAACTGAAATCCACTTGTTGCCTGTGATCAAATCTTAACTTTCTAAACTTGTTGAACATCATTTTAATTCTCATACTTGTTGGAATTTGAAAGGTACAGAGCCCTTTTTGTAAATAAAAGAAGATGAGTCCTTGTACAGATAATGGTCATTATCTTACCCAATTTGTGTAATATTTGGCCTGTTGTGAAGGCTCCTTTATAGTGCATCTTGGAATAGTTACAGATAATGCAATGACAGCAGCATTTACCGTGATAATACTGTGTTTCTCTGTCACCAAATGCAGAAACTAAAGGTGTAGCCTGAAAAAACCCACCCAGGATTGTCCACTCTACCAAACCAGACATCTCTGATATGGAACAGCAACATGAACTGTAGTGAGGATTAGGCTAGCTATGGAAATCTTGTGCTATTGTAATACAGGCTTTTATGGACCATGGGTCAGGAAAAAGACCATCACTGGAATGAACAAGAAGCCTAGGGAGCAGATGACTTCCAAAGCTTTAGGTGGCTAATTTCATTCACTCTTTCTTCGCCCAGTGGAGAAAGACAAGCCCTGCATGGCTTTGGATTGCTCCCCACAGGGTCTGTACCTCTTCCTGACTCATGTGGATGTCAAAGTTTTGACTTCTTTTGGCACCCTAGTAAGGGTCCTTGGCTGGCATGGATACCTCCAATGATGCACATTTTCTTCTGTATTTGGTGTGATGCAAAAATAGGGAGTACAAGCTATCTCTTTTGGGAATAGTCTTCTTTCCTTTTCTTTAGAAAGAAAATCTCTTGAATTACATTTAATTAGGACTTTTTTCCCTAGAATTTTGCAAGGCAAACGTTCATGAAGAAACCAACTAAAAATCCCTCTCCTATGAGAGTTTACTCCACACAAGAATATTTTTTCCATCTTTTCTTTAATAGTTTATTCAGATAAAAATTTCCCTGCCTTCCTTGGAAGAACTGTAGGGCAATCAGAAGCCATTACAGCATAGCCTGGACTTTGCCTGTATTGGTAGCATTTTACTGATTTATACTCTTCCAATAATTAAACCCACTTTCCATGTACATTGATTGCAGTATTATAAAAAACTCACAGGTTGAGAAATCTGAGCAGAAATTACCCATGTATCTGACTTGTGATATCTAAAGGATATAGTTCAATTATCATAATTTCTATAGCAAATTATAGGTATAAAAGTGCTTGGGTAATTAAAAGAATAAGAAATCAAGGCAGCTGCTTGTAAGATTCCACATTTAGAAAAAAGAGATTAAATTTGTGGGATAAATTAGTTCCTCAAAATAATGTCTTAAGCCCTAGTCTTTAGAAAGTTTCTGTCCACTTAGATCTTTCAATTGGCTCAGCCCCGGGTAGAAACTCCAAAAATCCTGAATGTAAAACTTCTCTTTGTATTATTATTAGCATCTGGCTTATGTCCCACATGACAAAAATCTCAGAATGAAAGGCTTAGTTTTGCACCAGAACTATATTCAAAAGAGTGAGATGAAAGGCACTCGAAAAATTACTTTTAGCTACATTACTTACTCATGTCTTTAAGGAGAACAAGAAAGACAGAATCATGACAGACTAAGGATCCAAAGGTCCTTACAAAATTAAAAACTGACAGGTGTTTTATCATGAACATCCTTGTTTTCTTACTTCTCTGGAAGTCAAGTTTCCAAGGAGTGTCTTGGATCAAGATCAATTTCGCAGAAAAATTAAGTCACTCGGCTGTATAGCCAGAGAGATTTTAGAATTGGCTCCAGCTAGGCAAATTGTCAAACATTAAGGTGTTTGGGGGTGTTAATATTTTATAGTGTCTGTGCCTGGATCTGTATGGGGAGCTTAGTCCCACAAGGACTACCTCTGCTCTACCTTTCAGGGAAGACCTGCCTAAATTCCTCAGCCCTTCTTGCCAGGTGACTCCAAAGTGTGATGGATAAATGTCCATCTGGTGCCTGCCACAAAACTCTGGCTGTCAGAAGCATCCCAGCTTTTTCTATGCACAGACTAAATGTCTGAACAGAGGGAACATTCTGAGGGGTTGAATGGATATTAAGCTCTTGAGTGGTATCTTGAATGGGTATTAAGCTTACTGTATGAAATGCTGACTGCAAACAAAGGATTAACCACTCTAAAACGTCAACACAAAATTATTTATTTTTCACTATCAAAGTGCAAAGGGTCTCCCTGTAAAAGAAAGACTGACCTTACCATTATCGTAAGGTGATCACTCTCTCAGGGACCCGAGCCTTTTGGCTGTAGTTCCTGTCTCCCAGTGCTCAAGGACTGCAGTGATCTCAGGGTATCTGTACTTTTGTGTTTACTGCTTCTTCTGCATCGTTTAATAAGCAGCAGAGATACATTCCAAGACTTTTTCTTCTATACCACAAACAGCACCTAAAGACTACAAGATGGATTCTCAGCTGGCATGCTACCTCACAGGATTCTGCAGTACCACGTTGATTCACATTTCCTGAGGATACAGAGGGCTTACTGGAAATACTTTGCAGAAGGAAGGATTGGTTCCTAAGCTTTTCAGTTTAAATTACTCAGCCACAAGAGTCCTTTGACTGGACTATATTATCTTATAAAAAAGTATATTCTAATAAAAAAAATGCTATGTAATCCTATTAAAAGTTATCCCCTGTAACTCCACCCAGCTGGGATGTACAACCTCAGAGGAATTCAGGAACTGCTGTCAGTATCTACCAAACCTACAAATGAAGTAAAGAAAGAGAACTGGTGAAAATGCACAAAGAATTGACTTAAAGTCAGCTGCCTGTTGAGAAATATTCAAAACCACAGATGATTCTATGTCTTAAGGCCCAGCTCACCTCCTGTTCTGGAATGAAGCAAAGCCACAAAGGCACCAGGATTGTGTTAATATATTTTTTGCTTTTAAAGAAGCTATTCCCACTCCCCAGTTTATATAACATGTAATCAGATAACCTCAAATAGGATAGCATGATTTAATAAAGTTGTGACTACTCTCAGTGGTTATAAAGGAAAAATTCTGAAGAACTTCTTAACAGAGAAATACTATGCTAGCAAAGAAACTTCCCTGACTGCTCAATTGTTATTTCTTGCCTAAGCAATACTGTGGCTCCATGTAAATTGTTTGGCCTGTTAGAACCACTGTAAGGTTGATAAGAATGTAAGAGCAGTGTGCCTGCAGAATGCAGGGAGAATGTTTGTGCATGGTGTTAAAGAGCCATGGTCTGTATGATCTGGCTGGAGAGCAATGGCCTTGCAAAGGTACAGATGGATCAACCCTCAGCATAATGTAAGAGACAGAGTTGCAGGAGACAGCTGGCTCACAGGGGATTGATGTTGTCAATAAGATTAAGAAAAAGTGATGCCATTGATAAAACCAAGAAATAGCAATACCACTGAAATGAAAGATGGGTAATCCTTTAAAGACCAGAGAGAGAGATCTGAAAGATAAAGGACACCTATGGGTGTTCTCCACATGAAAATGAAAGGAACATCCAAGTGTTCAGAAGAGCAGTCTGGCTCCACTCCCCAGGGACTTGGTTAGCCACCAGACAGCAAGATGGGCTGCTGAGACTGGTGAATTGTAGAGATTAACTGAACATATGTTTATTCCTGCAAGCAGTTTTAGCTATGAAGAGGCTCTTCCCCACCTAATGATCTTGCATATTCAGGATACAATATCTACTAATGTTAAGAACTGTTGGCATACATAATTGCATTCAAAGCTAATATTGTGTCTTGGTGTTATGCATGCATCTCTCTTCTTCATGGTAAAATCCCTTTCATCACAGTTACTTTCAGACCTTTTGCCTATGAAACTGCAAAAATTACAACCTGAGTGTTTAATTTTTGCTAAATGCTAACCTCAATTATTTCACTAACGGACAATGCAATATTTGACATGTATGCATTTTGTGATCGGACCGGAACATTATTAAAAATATATTAGGTTATATCCATAGAATCACAGAATATAATGAGTTGAAAGGGATCATCAAAGTCCATCAAAGTCCAACTCCTGGCCCTGCCCAGAATCACAAGAATCGCACCATGTGTCTGAGAGCATTGTCCAAATTTCTTGAACTCTGTCAGGCTTGGTGCTGTGACCTCTTCCCTGGGGAGCTGTTCCAGTGCCCAGCCACCCTCTGGGTGAAGAACCTTTTTCTAATATCCAACCTAAAGCTTCTCTGACACAACTTCAGGCCATTCCCTCGGGTTCTGTCACTGCTTGCCAGAGAGAAGAGATCAGTGTCTGCCCCTCCTCTTCACCTTGTGAGGAAATGTAGAGTAAAGATGTCAAAACTGATAGTTTGTGTCTCTTACGGAGAAAATACCTAGCTGTAGCTACTACCACTGTTTAAAAATTATTTTGGAAATAAACACGGGCTCTTTCTCCCTGTCCTCTCACCTGTCATAAACCTCATGGCTATGTCACTGTAGCACTGCATCCCAGCTGACTGACAGGGTATTTTAGGGATGGCCTAGGGATGCATTTAGCACAACCACATAACTCTTGTTCAGTAGGTAGTGTGAGCTCATGCCCATCCTCAAAGCTTTGTGCAGATATTCTTTCTGTTGTATTTCTCTAAGCCCAAGAAAAAAGTAGAATCATGAACATTGCTTATGACAGGAAAAACTTGAAGATCTTAAGGGCTAATCTTATCCCCCCTGGTATCTCTGAATCTGACCCAAGTTCCTTTTAAGGTAACATTTATCAAAAAATATGCTAGTCCGATAGCTAGTTCATCTTACATGACTTTGTCAAATCATGTTTCCATCCTTTGAGATCAGATCTGTTGGTCAGAGCCTGATGCTGAACATGCCAAGGTTGTGGGTTCGATCCGTGTATGGGCCATTTACTAACGACTTGGACTTGATACTCCTTGTGGGTCCCTTCCAACTCAGAATAATCTATGGCTCTGTGATTCATGTAATGTGAAACAAATGGCTGCATGTTGAAGAGCAAGGAGCTCCCATTTAATACAACTTAGACACACGTGAATAAAGGTGCCCCAGTTCAGCATCATTTAACCTCCTCTAAACACACCACTGTAGCCTCCCACTCCTTCCCGCAGGAAGCATATTTCACTGTTTGCAGTGTTCCACATACACAAGTGTAAGTGAACGAGACCAACTCTTCCTCTGCCTGAAGTCAGTACGACTTTTGCTTAATTGTAGGCAACTTTAAATGCAAGACATAAAATTTTTTGAATGTATTCAAAAAGGTTTATTTGAGCAGTAACAGCACAATTGAAAATTCAAACACATTTCAATATTGCATTTCAGGAAAACTTTTAAGCACCATTTTACTGAGTAATAGCTAAATCTTTATCTTTGCTGATGCATATTCTACCCGAAAGCAATTGGAAGGTCCTTTTCAGATAAACATTTTGGCAGTTAATGTTGTATTGCAGTATTTTTATTAGCACTGAATGAACCTCTCAACACACTTCAGCAAGTAAATGAGGAAGGAATCCTTAAACTTATCTGTGCAAGTAATAACCCTAACATATTGCAAACAAAAATTATTTTATGTGTAGCTGAACAAATGAAGCTTAGTTTCCTACAGAGCTCTATATTACATGTCTTCATTCCCTCAGTCCCCTCTCCTCACTGCAGTATAATCAGCTCCTTTGTTATCTGCTTTCTCTTTAACTGAACAAGAAGTAGCAGAGTGCATTGATCAAATGGAGGCTGCACCAGAGTAGAAACACGACTATGTTAAAACTGTCTTTCCTTGTTAGGGGGATTATTTTGGTCTTTCTATTCATCTTCTGATTTCCCCAGAGTTTACAGATACCAAATGTATTGAAGTTTTCACTCTGTCTTCAAACATACTTTTAGTTTTTCAAATATATGTAAAATCTCCATCTCTTTGTCAAATGTCTTACCAAAATATACCTTGAAGTTGACAGCAATGTTCTCCTCAGTTATTTGTGTTACTGTGCAATGCGGGAAAAACACATTTCAACATTTAACACCTCTGTCGGAAACATTTGGAAGACTTCTACCCACTTTTTCTTTTCAAATCAAAATTGGCAGAAGTATATTCCTACTGTTCAATGAAAATGTAATTAAAATTAAATGCAGTGTCAATGCAATATGTTCAAGAATTTATGGCAGCAAAATTACTAATTCTTTGGCCATAGTTTTGTGATTACATCAGCTTCAGCCTGGCCAAAGTCCAGCAGGACTGCCCCATAAAAGTGAGTTTAGAACTGCAGCTGGGAAACCCTCAGTGATTCCTTGTCATTTTTAAACATTAACAAGTGTGTTTTGCCACTTTTCTTTTAAGCTTTCCAAACTGATTTTCAGGATACTGGGGGAGCCTTCTGCTGCTGGCAGAGCAAGACAGAAATGGATGTATTTTGAGGAGGAAGCAGACATTGGTCCCCTGTGATGCCCTAGGAATGACTAGGGCTATGGAAAACATGCCAGAAACCTGCTGGGAAGAAAGTGGGCTATTGCAAGGTCCTCTCTGAGCTGGACTGAGCACTTCTTTCCAAAGGTCTGCTGCACCACTAGAATCAAACACAGTGGGAATGTTTTGCCCATTTCTAATCCTTGCAGGAACCATTCATTGTTGTTGGAAGGTATTTGCCTCTGGGCTAAGAGCATTCATGCATATCAACTGGGTCCAGGACACTTTGGCACAAAAAAAATATGCCAGAAAAAGGTTGGAAAAAAGATGTTAATTGCTGTGCTGCAGAGAAATAGCAACATTATTGGTGCATGGAAATATATTTCAAGAGGTGGTCTGGAATCTCATTTGCAGCCTATTTGAGCAGGGATCATGCTGGATTTTTTCTTCATATGAAGGGCATATGTTAAATACAACATGAACTCTCAGCTCCAAATTCCTTCATACTAATGGAAGTCTAGAGTTAACTATGCAGACTTCTGAATCTGGTTTATGGAGCTTAATCAAAAGAGCTGCATAGCTCTTCTCATGCGTTTAAGGAGATAGCAATATAAATGGAGTGAAGGAAAAAGTGGGTCACAACTTTGGCACCCTTCTTCCATTCCTCTATTTTTAGTCTCAGAGTTAAAGCCTTCAAACACTTCCTTGCATGGACAAATCAATTAACAAAAAACCAGATCTTTCAGTGCAGGCAACCATAAAACTAAAATGACTTGACTTTACCAGTGAGGAAAAGACATAAAAATGGGCAACAGCCTGGAAAAGCCTCAATATCATACCACATACGGTGTAAACTGGTAAAATTAACATAGGCGATCTACAGATAATGTCAACAGTAAAACCGCATGTGCTGAAGGCCTCCAAAGTTTAAATAAATATTTTGAGTAAATGTTATGAAAACCTCTACTCTTTCATGAGCAACTGTTCCAAGAAGGTTAAATGAAATATAGTTTATTTATATGAATCCCATTCTGATCTTCAGTAAAAACAAAGTACAGTCTGTGTTGGACTGAATGATATTGCACACCCAGCAGGACAGAGCAGAAATCTCATTCGCCTCAGAGATATGTCCAAGCCTGTGGAAACAAGAGATATTGACCTCCCAGGAAAGCAAGATGTATTTTGTTCAACATGTTCCAGTTTTACAGGATCCAGAGTGCTTAAAAATGCAGGTTTGATTGATTCTCCTGTAGGAGGAAATCCAATTCAGTTTATTGCCTCTAAGAAAGCTATAAAAAGCCAAAGGGAACAGAACATGTTCTGAAACACTGTGTTGAGGGAGCAAGGTAGAGCTGGAATTCTGAAGCAGATCCATGCTGTTTCTGGGACTGGTGGACCTAATGAAGCTTCAGTGGGGATAGAGACAAGAAGAGGTTTCAGGCCCTGTAACTGAGAAAATATTTCTTGAGAAACTACAGGAGCAAAGTTTCTTTCTTCATCTCCCACCTTCCCAAGAAGTCTTTCTCTCACACAAAATACCCAGTCACCCTCCTGTACCTCTCCACTTATGGTGCATGTGTGGCTAAAGGAAAAGGATGGAGGAGGCTGAAATGTAGGGTAGAGAGGGAGGTTCCTTATCAAGGGAGCGACAGAAATCCTACAGGGCCAGTGAGCAGTGAGGAGAGCACCAGGTGGATGTCCTCGCTGTACTCTGTGCTGGGGGAAGGCAAGGCAGAGGAGGAGGAGGAGGCTTTTTGGCAGCTGGGGATGGGCTTGCTAAGGCTCAGGAGGCAGTGCCTCTGCAGTCAGGGAGCAAGGGCCAGCCTTGCTGCTTTGAGAGTCTTTCCAGGATTTCAGCTCGGGCTCTGGAGAAGCTCCTGGTGGGATGGATGCAGAGAGGGTTGAAGCTTCCCTATCACTGCTCCTCTCCACCCCTGCTTCCAGACTTCATTTGTGACTGACTGTAAGTCCTGCTGTATTTTATATATAAATTAACAAATTCCTGAAAAGTTCTGGACCAAGGTTTCCATAACCCCTGGCTTCAAGTGGAAATGGTCCTTTCAATGGTCCACCAATGCATGTGGGTTGTTATTGATGGCTTGGGCAGTGGGATAAGGCCTTGATACTGTAATTTCAAGACATTCTGAGGTGTTGCAGAGGTGAGGACAATGTAGGAAGCAAAAGCAGATGCTGGGACCATGGAGAGGGCAGAGCTGCCTCCCTCAGGTGGGTCTTGTGCCATTCATTATCTGTTTGAGAGAACAAGACCATTTTATTCCCATGGAAATGCTTTTTTATAGATCCAAACCATGGCAAAGAAAGCAGATGGAGTCAAGGCTGAGCGATCCACACTTTCCATTCTTGATTTTTAAAGGCTAAAAATCTGAAATCACAACAGAGTCGCAACGGTCAGATTTTTATTTAAATGGACATCTTCAGTTTCATAAATCAATTTGCTTTTGGGCTGATACTACATGTGTTGAGTTTCAGATAATGACTGAGTTAAAGACCCTGAATTAAACAAATAATACAGAACCACGAATATGTAGCAAATTTTGGACAAATTTTTACTTTGTAGAAATGAAAAAAAATTGCATTTGGTTAATAAGTCTTGGTTTGGTTGCATAACTGCATCATTAACTTTTCTTTGTGTTCATTTAGTATAAATTAAGTGACAGCAAAAAACTGTCTCATGACAGCCATGTAAAATGCTCCAACAACAGTTTATCCATTTACTGGATAAACAAATTGCTCTTTGGATTTTTGTGCTGCATAATTTATGGGAAATACTTAAATACAGGAAATAAATAAACCTTTATTCATTGCCAGACTGTGGGTTGCTCTATAAACAAGTGAAACTGAAGGGGGGAAAAAGAGTGGAGAATGTTCAAAATATTGGCTTTTCACTTTTGGCTTGTGTTTATACCTGTTTTGTGCATGATTCCGTTTTTAAAACCTGAATGCGAAGGAGCCTGTGAACTGCACATTGTCTTTTATAATATCATAAATACATTTGAAATAATAATAAAATAAAATAATTTCTGAGTATTTCCCCCAGTATTAATATTTCACTGACTAAGTTTGACACAGGTAGCATAGGATTCTCTTTTATTTATCTACATTGTTACATATGATATTCCCAGATGATTCGGTGAATATGGAAATTTTACTTTCATGTGAGTATCTTTGACAGAACAGACAGCAACATTTAATTTTTGGAAAGCTAGTAGTTTCAAAAAACTTCTTTGTAGTATTTACAGATTACCAGCCTTGATGACCTAGGGTTTAAAAGAATATTGAACTGAAATAAAGAAAAAATATCAACAACTTGGGTATTACTTAAACATCATGTTTCCCTTGACAGAAACACAATTTCATTCATCTGCACCATTTCCTTTCATTTTTATTAGCTTGGAGTCAGTGCTCTAAGTCCCAGTCCTACTTTTTTCAATTTGACAGGTCACACTGAAAACTGATAAAAGATGCTCATGTTTTTCCTGCTACATTTGCAGTGCTGCCAACTGCAAACTTAAAGAAAACAAGGATATAATCCCCATAGCATATAAATGGTGTAAAAGTCATGAAGAAGAAAAAGAAAAGTGGGTTATTCATAGTTGACTTGGGACTTTTCAGCCCTGAAACTATAATTGTCTCACATTCTTCATCCTTCGTCTGCAAGTAAAAAAGACAGAAGCTTTGCTTTGAATGCAAGGGCAGAGTCCCATGAAATAGAAAAGTTTTCGTTTTCTTTCAGCTGGAATCTTGAGGCTCTAAGAAAACACATAAGTAGTGAGACTTGTGATGAAATTGTGAGAGCTGGCAACACCTCAGTCAAGCTTGTTCTTCATTTCCAATTGAAGCTGAAAGGAAAAATGCCAAACCCATACTTCTGGTGCAAAAAGTGATAAACCAGCAGGAAACAGTCTTGCTCAGTCAGCTTTTCCCCTGAAATGAAAGACGAACATCTTGTAAAAGGTCTGCTCAGAGTTCCAGTGAAGTCAAATTGCAAAATCAGCTCTCACTGACTCCAGTATTAAAATAGTTTGCTCACTTAAGGAGTTCTTCAAGGGAAGAGAGGGTACTCTGCTACCAAAATGAAATTCAGATATGCTTCTGCTTGATAAGCCTGTAGTCCTTCATAAGCTGGCAGACAGAGATAGATATTTATCTTATTCCCTCCTTACCAATATGAATTTCTGCTAGTGGATTTGCTGCAAAATATTGAAAAGGTATACTGAATACTGTGCTTCTGTTTATTTTTAACAGAAGCTGAATTTATCAAGCTAAGTTAAATGTTTAATAGAAGTTGAAGTGAGTTCATTGGGTAAGGGGTATAATAGTGTAAGTTTAAGGGTAAATATGTCACCATGATGAACAGCATGTAAAGCTGTATACTCATTATCTTTAAAATTTTATGGCAACGCTAGTGCCAAGTCATAGTCAGCATCACAACATGCTTTTTCAAGGTGGCATCTTAATCCAGTTCAAGGCCAAGTTGCCATCAAAAATGACTGTGCAATCATCTGTGCTTCAGTTCTGTGCCTACCATGTCTTTCTCATTAGCACTGGCTATTATGCAATCTTAGAATTGTTGGATCAGCTTGCACAGTTGCCTGAAAATAACCTCTTTTTTTTTTTTTTTTTTTGGCATGGGTAACATTTAGCTTAATCAGTAAGCTGACTTGGCTCTCTCTTCAGCCCAAATAGCAGACATGGGGTCAGCAGTGGCATTGGAAAGGCAGAACTAGCCTTTCCACAAAAGCACTGTCTCAGAAAAAGCTCAGGCTATCCTTTAGATTGGACGTTACGAGTTTGTTCAGGGTAACAAGGTTTGTCTCATTCTAACTGTGCTGCCTTTTCACCACCCTGCACATTAGGAAGCCCTTCCAACCTGTGCAAACTGGGCTTCAAAACCAGGGCAGGTGAACTGATATTTCTCCATTGACAGTGTGTTCTGTCTGCTTTCTGCAGGTGTAAATCACTCCATCATGTGCTATGCAGAAAGCCCAAGGCTTTAATTTTTCTTCCTTATGACTATTTTGTGCTACTGTAGTAAAAATTAATGTAATAATTTTACATAATCATAATAAAAGTTGTTTGTATACTACCAGAGTACAGAACTCCAAATTTTCATTTATATCTATGATATTTTAAGTGATTATTTACTCTTTGCTTTACTTCACCCCTCCCTAAATCAAATTAATTTTATGCTAAAGACATGATTTCTATTAGGAAGCAAAATAACAGGCTGAAATAGCTACCAACACATGGTTTTGTTACTTACTGTAGCAAGGAGTTGAATACACTTCACTGAAAATCTTAAGCCATTATTTTAAGAGTTTCCATGTCCCAAAGAAAATTCCCCACTACCTTGCTTGAGACCAAACAAAAAAAATCAGTGCTTGAAAAATTTAGGATGAAGAAAATTCTACAATATAACATGAAACTCTTTTGTGGAACACACCAGGGCGTTGATCTACTACTCCAAGCAAATGCCTAATGAGTAGTGCTGTGTCTTTTACTTTGCCACTGTAAGGGAACAAAATGGGTTCAGTGAAGTCAAAATTAACTGTATACTGTGACATATCAAGCCCAGATATACAACTGTCTGCTGCAAGTAAACAAATACACAGCAGTTCGGAATAACTAGAGGGGAAAACATTTTTCTCATCAGAAAGCAATCATACGCTTGATAACAACTGAGCAATTAAAATTTGAATAAGAAGAGAGTTGTATTTAAAATTATAAAGTAATACTAGTCTAACAGGACATCCAGAGATCATCTGGCCCAAAGCATGGCCAGCTTCAAAGTTACATCAGGTTGCTGAGGTCTCATCCAAACTAATTTTGTGTATCTCAAAAGATGGTGGTGACAACACAGCCTCTTTGGACAATCACTTCCAGTGTTTTTTTCTAACTGTGGAGAATGTGTCTGTTCTTCCCCAGAAATTCAGTCTATAAAAGAAAGGATTGCACGAAGCATTAGAGCCAAAGAGGGGAGCACGTGTGCTGGGCAGGATGCTGGAGGGACAGGTGGCACCAGAAACAAGGGGCAGATGGCTCCCAGAGCTGTGAGATCGTTTGGGTCACTTGCTGAGTGGTAGCAGTGGGAACACTAGGGCTGTGCAGAACTGGAGGATGATGTCTGGGTGTGGCTAGCACAGGTCTTTCCCGTGAGAACATTTTGCTACATTTCATAAACAAAGATAAAGTTTGGATGTTTTGCAAACAACTTCTCTGGATTAGGTCAGTTCGGGCTTGGCCAATTGGGCCTAGGGGGAGGTCTCGGGCTGACCAATCTGGGGCACCTCTGAAGACTCTATATATATGGAAATCAAAATAATAAAGACACCTTCTCTCTTTCCTTGTCTGAGAACCTGGGTCATTTCTCAGCTAGCGGCTCAACAGCGACATCTGGGTCCATAAATAATAAAAAAATAGCTGGTAGTTTTTGCTTCTGCTCTTTTGAAGGTGAAGATCTTCTGTCTGAGGTCACTTCATCTTGAGGGCAAAATGGTAAGTAGGCATTTCTGTAGCTCACGCTGACATGAAGGTTGTGTAAAATGCTTGCACAGCCAGTTGCAACCTTTATAAAACCCCCTGCAAATTTGGATTGACTGATAGAAAAAGGCCATTTACAGTATTCTCCCAAGCATGGAAATCCTGTGGGGCCATCCAAAGTGTGATGAGGCTAGACATATTGCTCCAGGGAGCTGCAATACTTCCTTTATTGTCAGACTTCAGACTCTTCAGGCTCTCCAACACTGCATCAGCTGTTGCAGAGATCTATGCCAGACCCTGTGCTGCAACAGCAGCAGCACTATGGACCTGAGGTTCTCTGCTGGTTGGCAGCTTCATTTTTAAAACTGATAATAACTCAGTCCTATTAACAAACATGCTGTCTCCTTGCCTTAGGGCACAGCCAGAAGTTGGGATTGCCTTGTGCTATGTTTTCTCTGTGTCCTCCACAGAGCCATATATTACTCATTCAGGGGATCAGTTTAATCCCACTGCTTTAACTGCGCTGTGCAGGGCAATATTGGACTTACACTTTTAAATCTGATGATGTATGAAGAAGTTGAACATAATTTTGGGAGTTTTTTTCTATTAAATTCCTCACTGAGTGCCTGTTGATTTCAATAGAGTAGTACAAGTGATGAATCTGCTTTTTGTGCACAGCAAATCCTATTCTGTAAACAAATAAACATCTGTTTAAGAAAAGTGCTCACCACTTGTTTTATCAAGAAACTTCCACAGAGAGTGTGAATTGATTTGTAAAAAGGTCAAGAACCAAGTAACACAACAAAGTAACATTCCCTCCTTTCCTTTAAAAGTTTGCAGAAATGCTTGCTAAAAATACCCCCTTTAAGAAATTGGGGTTTTTATCTCTAGAAAAACTGCAGCAAAAATTGCTTAAAGCCTTGTGTTTTGCAGCACAATCAGATGCTGCCTGTGGCATAACTTCCAAAGTTCCAAACCCATTTTCTTTTCCCCATAAACAATCAAGTTCCATTTTGTTTGAAGTATTTTATATCCTGTGCTAAAGTACTCATTTCATGCACTCATTTAAACATGTACACACAGGAATATGCTGGGAAATTTTTTCCTCTGGGGCCAAGAAAAGGCAATGGTGGAGACTAAATCTGAAGCTGGTGATGGAGATTCAAAGGTTACTGTATAAGCTCTGAGCCTCTGTGTGAACATCCTAGATCAACTGAAGATGTGTCCAGACCTATAAGATTCCTAGAAACTTTAAAACCTCTGTGGATTAGGGAAACCATTCCCACAGCTTACTTGGCCCCATGGGCAAACACTGTCATCTCAAAATTGGATAACTTATGGGGCATTACAAGCAGTCTAGAGGCTCTAGGCTATTTCCTTCTGACAGTGTAATTTGGTCCTCATGGGGTATTAGATGATTATTTTGATTTCATTCCTAGCTTTACCTTCATCATCAATCTTTGCAGAATAAGAAAATGAAACAGATCAGTTTTGTACTTATCAGTTGATGCCCCTATAATTTTAGAAGATAGTTAATTTTGGCAGAAGACATACTCTATTCCAGAAATTACATCCAGTCATGAAACATGGTTTTCTGTTAAGCCTGAACAAAAATAAACAAGAGACAAAACCAGATGTAATTCTGCTAACAGTTCGGATACTCTTTCCCAGTAGTTAGCATGAGAGAAATAGAAATGAGAATTGGCAATCCTGATACAACAATAACTGCAAATATAGCTCAGTGTTGAACTTCAGGTCAAGTAGGATTAGAGAAATGAAAGAAAAAACAAGTAGGCTAAGAAAAATAGAACAAAATTTGCCAACTAAAACTATACCCAATTTGGAAAAAGCCATTGTGTGTGAGCCTGTTTGCAAAACTGATGCACTGCCTTCCTCAGGCAAACTGATGATTATATTTTTCAATTTCAAGTACTCTGATCACTTACCTGGGAGAAAATGTTTGTTGGAACTTGCTGTATTTCTTCCAGACTTTTAATTATCCTACTGGGATGCAATTTACAGCATTTTAGGGTGAGTCTTGGAGGTGTGGTTCCCTTTAACATTAATGATGTGTGTATGCTGTGAAGATAGCCGTAATCCCTTTGTAGATTAAACATTTGGTGCTGTCAAACATTTTCCTAATGCTGTAAATCTGCAGGCATTTTAAATGGGTGTAGGGCTTTCTTTTTTTTCCATATGAGTGACTGCAGTATTTTTGATTGCTTTGGATGAACAAAAAGATCTCTCTGAGACTGGTGGTGTCTGCCAGAAAGAATTGTTATGAATGGGTAGCCTTGTTAATGTAGGTGTTCAGGATCTTCAAAAGTCACCCTAAAGGGTATCTACACTATATTCTCATTGGAGCTAATGAAGTCAAAGTGTATAAAAGCTTACAAATTTGAATTCTTTAATTTAATTTAAATTCACTCTCAGGTTGCTGGTGGCCCATTCTGCATTGATATACATTCAGTCTGCAGGAGGACAGTTCTGTGAGTTTCATGAGTGGTGGATAAATCCAGAATGTGATCCCATGAGAAAAGTAATTGCTCTGCTTTCTGAGATACAAGCTTCTCTGTGCACTAAGTGCAGCATATCTAGTTTTGCTCTCCATGGATATATCTCTATCTGAACGCACAACTGATGTAAAAAATTTCAACATCAAATTTGTAGACATTCTGTGTTGCTCTACAACCAAATTAATGCACAGATAATTGGACAAAGAATTGATAAACATGTTTCAGACAGAGAGGCCCAGCTGCAGGCATCCTCTTCCCTGGAGACCTCTCCTTTGTAGCTAAGCCAATATTGGAATCCAGAGAGAGACAGAAATACAACTGAAGTACTCACATATTCAAGCCAGATAGCAAAATTGGACATTTAAGAGAAAGATAAAAACAAATCAAGACACAAGACACAATGTAGCCCTAAAATAATGAATCTTTTTATATATTATTCAATTACACATATGATATGTACATTTAAACCCAGGGATACTGAGATAAATTCAGGGCCATGGATCAGTGGGTTTTCCAGGTGGGAAAAGCCCTCAAACTTGTTGGCACTGGCTGGTGAAATGTCTGTTGTGCTTCATCTGCAACAGGCAAAGCTGAGCTGTCTCCTTTTGAGTTCCATGCTCTGTCTGCCCTAACTACACATTCACCCCAACAGAACATAAAGCCTAGCCACATCTATCAGCTCTGTCTTCTTCCAGCTATGCAGTGGTAGTAACTAAGCTCTGGATTCTCTTCGTAAGCAGGGAGAATCAAGGAGTCAGTTGCTACCATCTTAGAATCCATCTGAAGTATCCTTGAAGGAAATGAATAGTTACACATTTGCATCCAAATTGCAACCTGCTGTTGTGTGATATAAAGAATAAATGTTTTAAAAATGGCATAATAGTAAATTTGTCTTGGGGAGCATTTGGCTCAGGCTGCGTAAACTGTGTGTGCCCTTTAGCACTGTTCAATATTTTATGAACCTTCTGTATACTCTGGGTAATCTCCATTTTAGGTGACAAAGATGTACCTAGGCTGCATGTACACCAGGCCAGGCTTGGTGCTATCACTACTGAAGGAAGAGCAAAAATAGATGAACCCATCCTGAGTTCAGAGTTTGAACTGGAGCCAAATTCAGTACCCTGGTAGAAAAAGTTTATTTCTAACTCTTTGTCCCCATCTAGCACTTTCACTCCCTCACCTCTTCCTGCTGCCATTGGGAAGAAGGCTCCTCTAAATCCCTTTAATTTGAAAAATCTTTTCGAAAAAGGGAGAGGACATGCAGCTATTACACATCAGGAAGAAACCCAGATTAATTTAAGGCTATTTTATGAAGTGTAGAGCACTCAAAAAATTTCTGAGCATGTGAATTAGGCAAGACATGGAAAGGCAGATCTCCATGTAAAATAATGTATTTCCATGTAAGCTACATGGAGTCATGCCACCCAAGACTTGGAATTGAACTCTTACTTAAATCTTATATTTTTTGTCTTCAAAACAATGCACAGTGTTTTGTAAGTGGAACGGCAAAGCACTCAAGAATATTTACATTGCAGCAGGAGGGACTTTTGATTCTGTGATCCCTGCCCATGCCTGCACTCCTAGTTAGTGTTTGTACAAATACGGACATAGCCCAAAAGAAGGAAGCACATAATAGTCCTCTCAGTGAGGCAAGTGCTAAGAAAACACTAACCTACTCCCAGGCCCTTCATGTCCAGTCCCCTGTGAGTCCAGGAGAGGCCACTTACCTGTGCAAAGACAGCCTTCAAAGAAGGAGATGGGAGAGTACCAGCTGAAAAGTCATTCAGGGTCTCTGCAGAAAATTTTTCCCAATCCAGCTGGCTGCCTCCAGCTGAATTTCCCACGTCACAAACCCATTAGGTGCTGCAAGGGCAGTGAGTGCCCATGGCTGTTGGGGCAGTGCCTGGACACGCCATAGACAGAAGCAGCCAGGTGGAGAAGGTGGTAGGAGGGAGTTTGGTAGGTGATGGAGCTCCAAGGACACCTGCAGGGAATCTCCTGAAAGAAGCCTTGAAGGTATTGGTGGTAATGGAAGGATCTTCCTAGACTAGATCATCTTCCTGATACAAGCCTGCAAGGTCAACTGGTTTTTTGGCTGATGAGGCTCATTTTTTACCACATGTATGTACTGTGGTTCTGTGGCAGCTTAGTCAAAGGCTATTGCTATCAAGATAGATTTGAACACAAGGAATAAAGTGGTAACAGTTGGACCAACTGCATATTTCTGAGCTTCTCCCTCCTGCAGAGGCACCTACACATCTCCTGTAGACCTTCAGGTCCTGGCCCTCATACTTGCAGGCAGAAAAGGATACTGCAGTCCCATGGTATTGAAAGAACAGAGTTGGCCATGGCAGATCTAAAGCAGGTTCTCCAGCCAAGCCAAGCTCTGAGGCTCATCCCCTCGCTCCCTCTTTTCTCTGTTATGCAGCCCTGCCCTACTTTGGCTGAAGGTCACTAGCGCATTACGGCAGGTTTGGTAGTTATGCTGCTGGCAGGATCCAAGGATGGGAGGCTGAAAACACAGCTGGACACATATGAAGACACAGCTATTGGGATTATTGTAGGATCTGGTGACCTCTCCATTAATTCTGGTCTCTAAATCAATGGTCTTTCTGCAGACGTCAGTGCATCTAATGGAGTATTTTAGGGACTCATAACCTGAAAAAGGTTGAAAATGCCTGCTACTTTAAAGTAGAGCTACTTTAACTGCAAGTCATCTGCCTCTGCAGGGGAATTATCTGGTGAAGTGTTTGCATTGCACAGATGACAGGTGACTGGGGATAATATTTTTTCCTCTCTTTCTGAAATACTTGGTTTCTTTTAATGAAAATACTATCAGTACTCATTTAATATATGCAGCTGGGACAGATTCTAAATTTTACATGTTTTGCTTTTATGGTGTTGGATGAACTTTCACAGGTGTATTTAATGACACGAGTAATATTTGTCCTTTTAAAAAGTGCAAGTCTGTATATTGGAGTGACTTATTTTGGTAGATTTTGTGGGTCATTTTGATAAATATATATGCTTCTTTTTAATTAGGCAAAATCAAAGAATGCAGTAGTATTTAGAGTACAGGAGGCACTTGGTTCTTCGCAAGAACTCTTAATTTCCTGTGGGTTCCCATTATGGATAATACTTCCACACAGATAAGCTCTCCCCTGTTAATGGAGCCCTCATCACATCAGAGGAATTTAATGGTTGACTAGTGTGGGACTGGACTTTGGGCAGCCGTGAAGAAAATGGTCAAGACTGAGCTTGATTTGAGATTCTGCAGGGAACTGATATAGCAGGGCTTCACATCTTGCCTCTCAGCTGAGACTATCGCACATGGAACATATTTTTTCCATTTCTTCCAGTCTGAATCAGTGGGTCACAAAATTTCACTGCATCTTTACCTGCACAGTGCACACAGGGGTGTGTATGCATGTGGGTAGAACTCAGTGCAGCTACAGTCTGTCTACAATGCAGGGACTTTAGGATCTCTTAGAGCTGACTAGATGAGTTACAAAGAGGTGCCTTATCAAAAGTCACATTTGCCAAAGTCATCATCTGACTGAAAAGTTTTATTCCCTCAACAAGATGTGCATGGAATTTGTATGGAAAAAAAAAATTCAGAATGCTCTAGATGCTACAGATTCTAGCTGTGTGTGGTTTAGAGTATTCCTCTGCAGCATGAGAGCCAAAATCTGCCCTGTGCACAGACACAACTACATTCACTTATGTGAAGTGACATGGCTGTAACTAATTGGACTAAGCAGGCAAACTTTCACTGCACACAGCCAAAGATAAACTGGCTCCAAATATTTTCCCCTGAAAATATTTTCATGGTACCTGGCCTCATTTTAGCCTGAACAATACATTTTTGTCTCCAGACACTAAAAATAGTTCATGTACTAATTAAAAAAAAACAAGCTGTGACAAAAAACAAGCTGTGACAGAAAACAATAAAGGCAAGGAAATGGGAGAGCATTTTTACATAGCCAGCAGCTTTCCTGGCACCATTTCTAGCTATGAAGAGGGTTATTAGCAAGCCCAGAATTATATAAACAGTTCCCTCTGCCAGCCAGTGTACATCAGAATCATAATTTACTTTCAAATTATTCAAGTCAGCAGAATCTATCTTTTCATCAGTCCAGTGGAAAGATTGGCAGAGGTTTTCAAAAGTGGGATTATGATCAGAAAAAATTTACTCTTTCTCTCAACAGTTCAGTGCCCTGATTTCATAAACTCATAGTTATTCCTGCTTTCTTCATTGACAGAAATGTGTGTTTA
Source organism: Entomyzon cyanotis (assembly GCA_024500445.1). Classification (NCBI taxonomy): domain Eukaryota; kingdom Metazoa; phylum Chordata; class Aves; order Passeriformes; family Meliphagidae; genus Entomyzon; species Entomyzon cyanotis. Next base: position 16,670,938 of record JAKEPQ010001005.1, read on the forward strand.
TTCCTGCTAGCAGAGCATGCTCATCAGCAGCAGGAGGGGGAGCTGCATTCTTCTCTTCAAAATGCACCATCATCAAAATCATCCAATAACTCCAAGATGAAGAAACTTTGCTACCAGATGTGAAAACTGAGAAAAAAAGAAACTGAGTTTTGAACTGTACTAATACTGATTATAGTTTAAAACAGCAGGGAAAACCTGATCTGGATTTAATGAGAAATAAACAGTCTTAGCCACTTTTGGGATGAATTTAAATAGTGAATTTGAGGATGAGCTATTAGTCTCTTTGGCATTATACGCTGATGAAAAAGGAGCTGACTGGGCCCAAATCAGGGCTCAAGTTTGCTCTGGATGTGGCAGAATAACGTGGCTGCTCAGAGCCGGTGGATGGAGAAGCTGGTGGCTGCAGCATGCGGCTCAGAGTGAGGGGGCTGAGCCTCAGAGCCCTCCAGCACACCGGGAGGCCCCAGTTCGGTAAATCCTGCAAGATTGCACAACGTGGAACAAGTGAACAGTCCTATGGTGTATTATCTGCCTTGGGTTATGCAAGTGCTTAAGTGTTTTGCTGGATAGGTGCCCTAATCTCTCAGTATCATTTTATCCTATCTTTAAAACTGTAATAACGATTCCTACACTGGGAAGGAAAGTCGTGATTGCAGAAAAGAGGAGGTCTGTAAATACTAAAGAAAATAACCCCAAAGCAGGGGAAACAGGAAAGTATATGTAATAACATCCTGGGATGCTTATTTTGTAGGAGGCAGTTCTGTTTCACAAAGTGTTAAACCGCCACCCTCTCTTTGGCTGATCATGTGCTTTTAAAATGTAAAACTACCTGGTAAACCTGCAGGAAGATAGCTAACAAACAGGAGTCAAGTGGACTGAGTTCTTCACACCTAATGAATAGATGCCTTCACATCTGAGCACAGCCTTTGAAAGCACGAGTGTCCTATTTGGCCTGAAGAACCAGAACAGATTGTCTGAATAACAGGCTGACTTTCCAGGATCAGGAGTTAAAACCACATTGCTCTGTGCATCACTGGTTCTTCAAATACAGCCAGGTACTCAGCATATTCCCCTGTGAGTGACCCCTGGGGGAATATTGATCTCAACATTACTAAGACAAACAAAAATTGGAACAACACCAGTAACACTTAGAGGTTACATAGCATATGGAATTAAGATAAAAAATTAAATGAGAAAATGTACTTATTAATGGAATGCTATTACTCCATAAGCCAGAGGCTGTTAATTCAGTCACAAGATGTAGTTGTAGCCTAATAGAGTAAGGGGAATACTCTACCATGTGCACCAGCTGAGCCAATGTCACCTTTAATTGCTGCTGGTGGAGACAGTCCTGCAGCCTTCTGCCCGTTCTGCCCTGCTTTACCTCCCCTTCCTCATGCCTGCTCAGGTGCTCCATTTCATTTTGGCTCCCTGAATCTGAAAATGAGAAATTCAGGGGAAAGGAAGGAAAAGGATGTTTTCTAGTCCTGATATGCTTAGACTGGACATACAGATTTGCCTGACTTTTTCTGTATGGAAGCTCGACAGCAGCTCTGTGCTTATCTCACTACTTGGGACATTTCTTCAGTGATTTACCGGGAGGATGAAGGCCTTTAAAAATCAGCTTAAAATATCCTGATAGATAGCTCTTCTATATTTCCATTAACTTCTCCAGTTCAAGCAATTTTGTGCATCATTACCAACCCCAACCAAAATCAATGGTTGAATTGAGATGCAATGAGCCAATGCATCTCCCATGACCCATGACAGGCTTGTGCCTGACAGGACTGCCAAGGCCAAGTGGATGCACAGCAAATGACCTCCCTCAAATACAGCCAGGTATTCAGCCTGCTCTCTTTATGAGTGATTTGATGTAGAACAGCTCAAGCTAGTCATTGAAACGGCATCACGCTTTCTGTATAACATCATGGGCCACAAAACTATAGAAACCTTCTTTCATGTATCCTATCCTCTACTATGTTTTTATACTGGTTGATCATTAGTGAAGATAAATTACTCCTCATTTCTCTTACATACAAACTGTTGCTATTGTTTTAAGCTGTCAGCTACGCTAGCAAACACCATGAGTTGGTTATTCACCTTAGCAGGGATTATTTCTTATCAGGAGAAAGTCTACTTTTTCAGAACAGTGGGAACAAGGGCCTTGTATGACAAATCAAGTTGTAGCTGACTGGGGGGCTCTCAGGAAGCATAGCCCTGTGTAGCAGGATAGAGACAGCCTGTAGCCTTTGTAGTCACATCATTCACCATGCTGTCTCAATGTAAAATGCAAGCAAATTGCTTTCGGAGAGGTATTTCTCTCAAATAAGTAAAGCTGTGTGCAAACATGAGTCTGAAAGAAAAAGAAATGCCCTGCAGGATTTTTGAAGTCTCCTCAGTTTGATGCCATTGAATTAACCTCCTAGCAGCAAAGAAAAATTATCTCTATTTGAGCAAGTTTTAACCTTCCAGAGAGTTTGTTCGTGGGAAGGTGTGGGCATATGGAATGCTGCTGGCTGACGGATAATATATTTGAGAAATGACTTTGAAGTTGAATTGAATAGACCTTATATCAGGTACTCAAAATCACTGTGGCTGTAAGTTCAGCTTGAAAAAATAAGAAAGATATTTTACTATCAAACATAGATTTGTACCCAGGCTGAAGCTTTTCCCATTGGCAGGTTCTCTGAGTCTTCTACCTAGTATTACGGGTAGATGTGTGCAACAGGAATGGACAGAGAGTAGAAGCTTGGCTCTGCTTTAAGTTCTTTATATAAAGAAAGTATAAAGAAACATGGTAAATAATAATGCTGGTAAACAACAGAGACCAGTTATCATTCTAATTTACTGTTTGAACACACTTGGCTCAGTTTTGTCTTTGTGGTATTTTAAAGCAGGGAGAAATCCATGTAAGGCAATGGGGACACTTGGGTTGGAAATAAAACAATGGAACAAGACTCATTGGAATTGTGTACATGTTTGAAAAATCAGTTGGAAAAAACTTTCCACAGTCTTGGTTTCTCTTCCCCTCTTACCATATAATGCTGCAGTTATACATTTTAGTTTGGGAATCTGAGTTTAGAGTTTCCAAAGCTAAAATAGGGCAGAAATGGAGAAAAAAATGGCTGACAACTTGAGCTCAGTCATGGTTTTCAAAATCTCAGAGCCAACAGCAACACCTGTTTTTGAGAGGACTACAATACAGTCCTTAGATTTCTCCTCTCCTCTGGGATTAAGAAGTATTTTGGCATGAAGTGCACATGTGGAACAGATGCCTGATGACCTCTGCTCCATGCAGTGCTCCTCTGTGGCTTACAAGAAAGAGCAAGGACTCTGCACTTTCCTTAAGTTTACCTACACAAGCATTTTAAATCTCTGCTTCTTTTGTAAAGTCATTTGCCTGACAAAAAGATAACCAACAGCAGGGTACTGAGCACCACCAACTTTCTGAGGACCATCTCACATCAGACTAGCAAGAAATCTCTGCCTGTTTTGCTGGAATTGGTTGTAAGGGTTTCAATGCTGAGTCACTGCCGAGAACACATCACTGTGTTTCTTTGTCCTTGGTTACTTAGTTCTACTTTAATAGAAAGGAGCTAAACTGAAAGTTAATAAACCAAAGTATTTGCTGGAACAAACAGGGTGAGCTTGTTCTCTAATCAAGATTCTCTTGTTCCTGGTTGCTCTGAAGAATCTGCTTTACTATATCTAGTAGAAATTATAACATTTTTCATTTGGTTTTCTGTTACTAGACTATTGCAGACATATGTTCTTGGTTTATTTTCTGTAAACACATCCACTGAGAGAAAGCCCCTCTTTGACCTGTTCTGGACTCATACAAGTTTTACTGACTTATCCTTTCAGCATAAGTCATCTTCACACTATTTATCCACCTACAAAGGTAGTTTCTACTACTATTTGTTAATATTTTGCCTTTCAGGTGAAGCACAGGAATACAATAAAGGAAGGGAAAACATAAAGAGGCATTCCTTCTCTCACACTACTTTGACCAAGACGGGCTCCAAGTCTTGTTCTCCTCTCACTCACCCCAAGAACTCCCCCAACATTTGCTATTCAGGGTTCAAGTTTTAGGCTGGCAATATGCCAGGAAGTTCATTAGTGGCACACTGCATAACAGTGCAGACCCAATCCTCAGGCATTTAGACAATATTTTAACAGTAATGTTTGATGGTTAGAAGAAATTAAACTCTGTCTGGCCTGAGCTGTCTCAGGGGGTCCAAGTACCCACATGTAGTAGATAATATAACAAACTCTTACCTCCCCTCATAGGCAGCTTTGGGAGACCAGATGTCTCTTGCTTTAGTAGCTATCTGCAAATTGAAGTGTGCAAAGCTAACATAGTTTTGCAGTCACCTCACTACTTACTTTTGGGATTTGGCTTTTGGCTAAAATTATCAGGTTCCATTAATCCTGAAAACCTCTTAGCACTGAAGTGAACTGAAAACCAGAATTCAAACCTTTTGTTACTAAGAAGTTACTTGGGAATCCATCTTGATCCATCTCGCTTTTCTTGTGCACCTGCAAGTACAACTTCTTTTGTTTTTTCTGGAAACAGATTAAAAAAATAAAACCACCAAAAAACCCCAACAACAACAAAAACCATGACACATGCAAACACTGCGGGGCATGTGTGACATGCCCTGAAATGAGAAAGAGCCCATACCAATAAAGCATAGCTAGTGGCCCTAGGTCATTCCCATCCACTGGGCTGTGTGGAAATGGCTGGGAATGCTCTGGGACAACTTTGTGGGTCACTGTGATGTGAGCCACCACTGTACAGGGTATGGCTGGGCTGTTCACAGGTGTACAAGACACTGCTGGTTGAGACATTGCTGTGCAGATCGGTCCTGTGCAGGACATGGCTGTGTGACACTGCTGTGAAGGACATTGCTCTGTGGCTCATCACTGCATGGGAGACTGCTGTGCAGGACACGGCTCTGTGGGAGGGACATCACCGTGAGAGACATTTCTATGGGGGGGTCACTGGAGGGTGGAACACTGCTGAGTGGGACATTGCTGTAAGGGTCATCACCATGTGGAGACACTGCCGTGGGAGGACGTTGCAGACCATCACCCTGTGAGTCCCTGCGGTGTGGGACATGGCACTGTGGGTCACGACGTGCAGGACATCACTATGGGGGTCATACCCGTGAGAGTCCCGCAGTGTGGGACATGGCTGTGTAGGTTCCTGCTGTGCAGGACATCCTGATACAGAACATCGCTGTGCGGGACATCGCCAGGCGGGTCCAGCCATGCGGATCCCGCGGGAAACACCCACCGCCTGGCAGGACACCCCCGGGGACACGTACCCAACCCATCTCCCGCTCCCCGCGCCCCGAAGCTTTGCCGTGGCAGCTGTGCCGCTGCCCGGAGCCCTCGGGGCTGGGAGCGGGGGCGGCCGCTGCAGGGCAGGGCAGGGCAGGGCAGGGCAGGGCAGGGCAGGGCAGGGCAGGGCAGGGCAGGAGCGCTCCGGCCGCCCCCGCCCCCGCCGCCTGCCCAGCCCGCCCCGCTCCGCTCCGCTCCGCTCCGCCGGGTGCCGGCGGCGGCCGCAGCGCGCAGCGGTGGCGGGACGGGACCCGCTCGTCGGGGCAGTGTGGCGGTGGCCGGCACGGCGGTGATGGGCGGCACGGCGGTGATGGGCGGCACGGCGCTGTCCGGAGCGCTGTGGCTGGGGCTGCTGTGGGCCGGGAGCGGGGCCGGGGGCAGCTGCCAGGGAAAGTGCTGCCAGGGCCGGGATGCCGCCTGCGTCGGCGAGGGATGGAGGGAGGGAGGTGGCTACGGGACCTGCTACTGCGACGGAGGCTGCCGGCGAGCCGGGGACTGCTGCCACGACCACAGCCAGGTGTGCCCGGGTAGGTGCGTCCGGCCCGGCCCTGGCGAGGGGGCGCGGGTGGAGGGCGGCCGGCTGGGACCCCGCGGCCCCGGCCCGAGCTCGGGGACAGGGAGCTGCCAGCCTGCCTGCCTGCCTGCCTGCCTGCCTGCCTGCCGGGGCTGCGGTGGGGCTCCGCTGGGCTTCAGAGCTGCGGCTGCGGTCCTGGGCTCAGGGCTGCGAGGGGCAGATTCCTCCCTCCCAGCCCCGGGGCGAGGACATGAGCCGGGACTAGGCTGGGGCAGCGCCAGGCTCAGGAACGGGGACAGGGACTTTTCTCTCGCTAGCAAGAAAAGGTTTCCGGATCAGCTGTCGTACAGTGACAGTATGAAGTTATTTTACCTCTAAAATATTATGTTACTCACTTTCCGCTCAGGCAAGTCCCAAAACCAAATTGATTGCAGGGGGGATGTCCGATTACAGAGACAGCAGGGAGATTAATTTAGCACCGCCCGTGTCTCGCAGCTGATTCCTCACATCCTGACAAACAAATATCAACGAAATAATTGAGGAAATCCCCACGGAGAGTTTTTGTCTAGGAGCATGAGTCCACAAGAATTTGCTGTGAAGGCAAAGGCTTTAAAGTAAGCATAAGATCATGAGTGAGAGGGGACGGTCTGACCTCCCAGTGGGTAGTGGCAAGGAGGGGAAAGTAGCCCAGTTCTACCAAGCTCAGTATCTGCTTTGTAGGAATTCACAGCGCCTCTCTCTGTGGGATTTCTACCCTTTGCAGTCTTCACAATTTGACTGACCTCGCTGTGCCTGGGATGCAGGACACAGACCTTGCTTTGCAGGTGCAGAACTAGTACTCAGTCAGCCTAATGTCTCTTCCCAGCTGGCTGGACACATGCCAGCCTACAGCCAAAAAGTCATGAGCCTCTGCTGCACAGTCCTGCTAATTAGGGTGTATTTAGCAGGCTCAGTGCCATGCTGACATAGCCACATAGCTTTGGGACCCAAGTTGGCTTACAGCTGCCCGGATTGGGAAGGGGGAGTACAACTGTTGGATGGTGTAGAACCATCATCCTAAGGGATGTAAAGCTGCACAGAAGAACTCAGCAGAGCAGAGCTATGACCCCAGGTCTCCAGAAGAAACGTGGTCAGCTCTCCCACAGCTAAATAATCTCCCCAGCGTAACAGAAGGGAAAAAAGTGCACCACAAGGTCTGACAGGAGGTAGCATTCTTAAAATTAGCATTTTTAAAATACATTGTCCTTTTATTCAGCAAACTAGAGGGAGAACTGGCAAGATCCTTGTCATACAGACACAGAATATTGCATCTTTTCATTAAATCAAATTATTTTTAACACTCAAGCATAAAAGGAGAGAGCTGATAAACATGCACAGTGTTAGCATTAAAACAGAGCTGTAATCCTTTAGAAGCAGCTCAAAATCGTGCTTGGAAAGTTCCAGTTTAAACACTTCCTTTACCATGACTTCTGGTGTGACTTCTGGCACCTGATGATGCCCTGCTGTTACTGAGATGGCATTTTTTGTCTGAGGCTCAGTGGTGATTGTCTCAAAAGGCCTTATGTGTTGGTACAAGCACACCACACTTGTACCGCACGTGGGCAGTGTGTGCCCTAGACCCAGGCAGGAATATGGGAGTCTCACTGGAACCTCCCTGTGTCTGCCTCTCCTACACCAGCTGGAATTTGACAGTCTCTGGTGGCCCAGTTCAGGGAGCTAAACACACAGGGGACTATTTCTGTTTCTCTATTGCCCGTTTCTGCCTGGTTTGACTCCCTGCACTGCCTCACTGCCCAGTTGTGTGAGCACCAATGCAAACACAGAGGGAACAGCACATTTTGCATTGGTGGGTGTAGCATGGGAGGGTAGAATTTTGGCACTCTGACAAGGTGGTCCTAGAACTCACACATCCAAAACCTACAAACTGTATTAATTTCAAAAAATTTACAGGAATTCATTCTTTTAAAGGCAAATGACAATATACGCTCTCTATGGCAAGCAGTCATTAAGTTATATTCTGTACACGCAGAAATTCTAAATAGTCCAAATGGAAGTTTGTATCAATTTACACAAGTATGGCTGAAAATTTTGAAGTCATTTTTGTTCCTGTTGGATGTTAAAGTCTCCCCATTGAGTCTTGCTAAAATCTGTCTAAATGTTTAATGACACCAAGGGTGTTAATTGGCATAGTTGGCATAGTTTTGAATATGTTTTGAATATGGAGTTCAAAACTTTAAAATGGAAATGTGAAGAAAGATGATCAATGTTTCTCGTGCTACAGCTTGTTTGTCAGCCTGTTCGCAACTCATGATTTCAGCACGTGCAGAAATGACATTTCATCCTTTGGGAAAAGTGTAAAGTGCCTCAAGTATAAGTAATCAAGAGATGTGTTAGGAATAATACAAAAACAATGCTTCAAATTAAAAGAAACCATTGAAAGAATGAGCATTCTAAAGCTGCCAGTGGCAGGGTAAATTGTCATGCCTAAAAATTGTTGCAGGTCTGGTGCTTTATAAATGGATGGCTCAGCAGAAGTCCGTGGACTGTTGAACCCAAGTTCAAGAGTTTTTAAATAAATTTCCTTATGGTTCTAACAATGAAGAATATTTTTGAATAAATGAGGAATATTTTTGAAGAAAGAACATTTTTGTACATAGAGAGTGTTTTAAATAGGAACCATTGTCTAGTGAGAAAGCTTGAGAAAGGAATCAGCTCGCCATTTGAATTGAAGTGGTTACTCTGAGAAAATCCAGACATCCTTATATGTTACAATATATGTTGTACAATGAACATACTACAGTCCTCCTTTTTTCTTTTTCCAGAGATGGGGAAAAATTAAATAGAGTTTGACTCAGAAACAAGGATCAGTGTTTCATAGTACTGCAAATGGAAGACAAAGTTCTGACTGCTCAAACTGTATTTCCTATGATAGCAATGTAATTTTTCTGTGTATTTTTGAAATTTCAAATGTCACATTAACTTCCACATTTTGGCAGGGATCTGAGAACAAATCCCATCTTTCATTTTCCTTTGACTTGCATCCACCTCATTGTTTCAATGAATCATCATTTAACATCTTTGTGTTAAATAAGCTGAACAAATAGCATCACAGAGAGTGATCCATAAAGATAAAGCTATGGGTCCCTGATACTTCTTTTCATGTTTCAAGAGATGGCACCATTCCTTTTATGTCAGTTCTGGGACCCCATCCTCTGTGCTGGTGAATTTGACATCTTTCCAACAAGGCACAAAATTGATCTACTGTCCCATAATAGTTGTTGGGTACGGACTGCAAGAGCGACATTATTACCCCACTGTCTAAATTCCATTCTAGCAACCCAATATTCTTATTTTTCCACATGACTAGGGCAATTCATCCTTCTTATTCTAAATCTTGATGACCATAAAATTACCATGTATTGCTGCAAATGACCAATATTAACTGTCAGCTTGGTTTAATTCCAGTAAGACATGAAGTCATCGCTTTATTTGTTATGCAGTTACTCAGTCCCTTTGGGAGTTTTTTTCATGGAAAATGTGATGTTAGACTTGATATTATCTGCTTATGAAGGTGCTAATATGGGATTAAAGTTCTGTGGAAATTCTTATGCAGGTCATTCATGCAGCCAGCTTGGAAGAGAGTCAATAGATAAGGAAACAAGCTAGAGAGACACTTACTGTCCTTCGGCTACTTGGGTAGAACTAAGATGAGTGTTCAGGCATTCAAGACTGTGCTTTTACCATTAAATAAAGGGGGTCAAGGACTGTTTTCAGACCCTGCAGCTAGGTGGCAAAGACTGTGAGGTCCATACTGCATTTAGCACTTTTCCTGGCTTACCCATGATAGAGTCTAAGACATTTTTACTGTCACTGGTTTTCTTTTCTAGTTCACAGTTCTTGGAATAAACAGTCTGAGGTTGTGTCATGTCCCTTGGGGTACCTAGAGGTGTCTGAGGGCAGTGCCTGGTGCTGCAGTGTCAGGTGTCTGCATGTGGCAAAGGGAGCTTCTTTTCTGTTACTTTCCAGCACTGTTCTACAAATCATACTCAGAAGCTGTCTGGGAAGGTGTTTATCAGTAAGTAGAGGAAAACACCAGAGAAGACTAATTGTTGAGCAGAATGGACAACTGGCGGCCCAATACCCAGGGCAGCTCTGTGGTTCTGTTTCATGGAAATTCCTTAGGGTGTGGGATGCAGCATCATCAGCCACAATACACCTGGTGCTGTCAGGACACTCAAAAGTGGGAGAGTTTGGTCAGAACAGCTGGCGCACATTGAGAACAGAGGAAGGGAATTTTAGTAGTGTGGTAAGGACATCTGCCAAGTAGCCTCTTTCAGAGGTTTTATCTGCTTTATGACATTGGTAGTGGTCCAAGAAATTAGAGATGTAGTGACAGAGCAAACACTGCTATTTCTATGTTTTATGAGAAGAGTCACAAACCCCAAGGAGGTTATCACATTCTACTCTTTCTTCCCAATGTCTTGTACTGGCAGAATCCCAGAGGGCATAAAATATTATCCTGAAAGACTAGTTTGGTCCCATCACTTTCCTGCAATACTGATACAAAAATATAACTAGTGGTTAAGCTGTAAAGCTTCTTGGGGATTTAAACTGTAATCAGGAAATATGGAAAAAAAATTGAAAGCATGTGATATCTTCCATTACAAGCCAGTGAGAAACAGTACACATGGGAAGGGAAAAAGTTGTATTTAACTAGATAATGAGAAGCATGACCCAAAACAATCCAGAACTAATTTAAGATAGCCCAACCATTGATGTGTATTTTGCACCATTCTCTAACCTGGAGCACCTAGCAGGTGGCCTCCAGGAAAAGAGGCTATTGGGAATGGACCACCATTCAGATTAGAAGTCCTTGTAGGCCACAAATTGAGGATGGCTCGTGTAGGGAAATGATTGTTTATCCTCAGAGAATTCTTCCTCTTGATGGATGCCCATGTGTGAGACTTTTTTCTTATCTGCTCTTTCACTGCTCTGCCTGCCGAGGCTGTGTAGATGAAGTTCCCAGATGGAGGTGTTGTGTTTGTTCCACCAGTGAGCACCCAGAGATCATTCTCCTCCAGTCCCTTGGGGCTCAGCATGCAGTACGGTTTTGAGAAGTTGTAGTGTTCATTCTAACTGCTAAAGGGGAAATTGTTAGGCCATACAGTTTTCAAAACCTGGGACTTGATGTTCCTGGAGATGAGGGTGAGGAAAGCAGTTTCATGGAGATGTGAAATGGCTGTGTGTTTTTTACAGCATATTGTTTTAATGGACAAATAAAGTGAAGACTTCTGTGTTATGTAGCTTCTTACTCAGGAATAATGTATCTGTCACCTGATTTTGTATTTTAGGAATGATGCTGCAAAACCTTTCCTTCCTCTGCCTGAGGGAAATGAAGTTTCTTATGATTATAATAATGGTACTTTCCCCATAATTTTTGATTAAGTTCAGATGAAATTTGGGATCCATGAGAACTGAAATTCAAATATCCAGTGGACTATTCTATAGTTGGGAATGTGCAGGGCCTGGGTTAAAACAGGGAAACAAAGCTGTGGCAGTGGATATATTCCAATGTGGAGAAAAAAGTTAGAAATTGATCAGAGAAGAATCAAGCGTGCTGCTACTTAATGTTTGAGCCTTTAAACAAAATCTGGTGGTGTAGAAACTGCCAAGGCAGGTCAGACCAGTCTGGTGTAGATAACCCATGAGCTGGTCTCCTGTGAGGCTAATGCTTTATGATTCAGAAGAGGGTACAGAAGAACCCCACAGCTGCAGTGAAAGGTTTCAATGAGGGGCTGTTTCTTTGTGGACAAGGGACAGAATGTGAAGGCAACCATTGCAGGTGGGTTTGAATTTTCAGTTTATGCAAACTCCTGGAAGAGCATTTAAACCCACATAAATACAATCAGAAGAGGGGAGGTAAAAAAACCCAAACCAAACAAAAGAACTCCTCAATATAATCTTATCTCAAGCTTTTGAGGGCAATTAGGATAAAACAGAAATCTTGACTCTGCTAACAATGTTTTAATACTGCTTTGCAGCTGTTCCCTGTATTGTGGGGGAGTGGAGTCACTGGAGTGGCTGTGCAGAGCAGTGCCATCCTGGGCTGAGGATACGTAGGCGCTACGTACAACAGGAACCTAAAAATGGTGGGGAAGCGTGTCCAGCTCTGGAGGAGAAGGCTGGCTGCCTGGAATACCTGACTTACCAGGGGGAGGACTGTGGCCATGAACATGGTATTCTCTCTTTGATGTCTCTGTACTTTGTGTCCATCACAGCTATCATAAATGTTACTGATGTCAATGAACAGCAAAAAAAACCCCACCCAACGAAAAACTCCATCAATCTACAGTTAGCTGGTTAAAAATATAATTTAAAACTTTACTTTCTACTGCTATATTGCTTTTTATTCAAAATGTTTTTCCTACTCTGGCTTGTCTTAATTTCTATTAAGCAAACAACTAAGCTGCATGCATTCCCTCAGTTGGATATATGTATGAAATTATTTCTGTGCAAAGTTAGAACATAAATTCAGTTTGAAACAGGAAACAGTACTCCCTGTGGGATTCCAGTACATCTTATTTCTTCATAGACTAGATGGCATGCATTTTTAGATACTTTTCCTCTGAATAAAGAGAGAGCTTAGCTGTAGGGAATGGGGTTGAGGTCCAGTGTTGCCAACATTTTACCACTTTTTCAATAAAGTGAGCCAGCATCACCATCCACAAGCTCCTGATTCATTCACCATTACAGTAATTCAAATATGACTCAGCTGTGCCTTGCTGTTTTACCGTAACTGTTTTCTTCCTCAGTTCCTGCTTTCATAACTACCTCTGAATACGGTAAAGAAAGAAAAAGACAAGCAGCATCTTCTCTCTGGCCTTCAGACAAAGAAGCAGCAGGGTAATCTATTTATCATATGCATGTGGGTCATCTTGTTCAATAGAAAACAGCTGGCTACGGAGAAAAATGTAATTAAATTTGCAATAATTAAACAATAAGCCATAGCTTGTACTGGTTTTCTCTCCTGCATTTTATTTGCATGTTCTAGATGTTGTTTTTTATTACTTGCTAATTGTCCTGAATTAGAAACTGGAATTATGGCAAATCTGATGATAGCTGCTTTTGAAAGCTAACAGTAAACTGCTAAAATAAAGCTGAATGTATCTGAAGTATAAGTCTGAGAAATTAGATGTAGGTCTCAAAGCAAAGTGGCCTGAATGTGATTGGTCTCAAGAGACCTTTTTTTTTTTTTTTTAACTAATTGACATGAGCCGTAAAACATTTTCTTTGGTTACCAGCAGAGATGGTTATGAAGTTTAAATTAGGCTATTACTGAGTCTGTAATGCTCATAATACTTTGTCCTGGGCTATTTTCCCTAGAACAATGAAGCGTCTCTTTTCCATTTTCTCTTTCAGCAGCATAAAACAAAAAATATGGGTTACCAAGATCTGTTTTTCAAAATAATTTAAGAATTCAGAACACTACCAGAAAGTGAGATTATACATAAAGCACTGAACTAGGGCATAGAATGAGAAATAGTTTAAATAATGCTTTTAAGAATCCATTGATTAGGTTAGGGTCAGAAATTTGTTAGCAGTGATAACTTGCACTTCACAACCACCACCCTTACGATATGTAAGTACATATGAAGTGTCTACTTAGCTCATGCTTTATCACAGTTTGGTGCTTTTCCTTCTGAGCAGATACTGTGTGGAGTTCAGGACAGAATCTCTTTCACACCACTGTGCTTTGGAGACGCGTCCGTACGCCCGCTGGATGCAGTACCTGCGCGAGGGACACACCGTGTGCGTCGCCTGCCAGCCCCCGGCTATGAACGCAGACACGCAGCGCTGCTCCGGAGATGGCCATAATGCAGACGGGTAAAGAGAACCATTTCATCTGCCTCTTCTGCAGCAAAACCCAATACAGGAGTTAAAACTTCTCATTAAAAGCTGCATTTATTATACCTAAAAAATAGAACAGCTCGTATTGTTTGTAGAGCTCAGGTTTACCCTTTCAGTTCTCACAGAAAACACTTTTAAAACCTAGATAAAATTGGGAAGTAATTTCAATATAAGAGTTCAATGCTTTGCATGCTTTATTCACTACTTTGAAGGAATGATGCAACTTCTGTAGTGGAAGAGGACTTTTTACACCTATGGGCACTTTTACTTAAAAATGGTATTTCCTGCCATAGTGCAAATCTGATTGCAGGTTTAAAAATGGGTACTCCCCTCAAACTTACATACCTGGTTTTTAGAAAAATAATTGTGAAAGTACACATTTATTATTCAGAATGGATTTTTATTTAATCCATACATTTATTAATATGCAAACTGTACAACCAAACAAACCTGTACAACCAGCTACTCAATGCACCATCTTGGATACTAAGGAATATAATGTCTGCTCCAGAAAGCATTTTAAGAGCTAGGTGAGTTAACTGAAGTCTGATATGATTAAACAAGTCTAATCTTCTGACATTTTATACAATACAATCCAGTAACATGAAATACACAGCTTTTAGTCTTCTAATTTCTCACTTATTGTCACATTTCAGAGACAGAATCTTACATTGGGAAGCAATTGGCAATTCTCAGTGCCAAGGAACCTGGAAGAAGATCCGGCAACTGGAACAGTGCTCCTGTCCCCTGGTGCATAGTTTTATTTTCACATAAACATTGAAAAAAGCCTTTAAATGGCAACAACAACAATAATAAGAAAATTAACACCAACACCAAGAAACCTGCATATTTCTGCTGCATTTTCTGGAACCTTAACAACTTTTAAATGAGTTGGAACTTTGGCAGGAGCATTTCAAGAAACTCTCTCTACCTTAATACAAAATGCTAAGACTGAGCTCTGTATTAGAACACTAGAAGCATGTTCCCATGTTTCTCTCTTGTAATTAAAGAGCTAATGTTTCTAACCACGTTAGTTGCTTTTCCTAAAGTTCTTGATCTTTACTGGCCACAGCCCTGTCTACAGGCACTATTCCTACTCAGCAGTGAGCCAGCCAAACATTCTTAAGTCTGACAATAGTTACTGTCAATATTTAGTAGCAAGGGTAAATAAAGATGAAATCTTTGAGAGCTAAAACTGATTTCAGTTTAGGTCTTTTGTTCTTCTCCAGTATCATCTAGACAATTTTTTACACTACAACTGCATAAGTACTCTTCCTCTACACTGCAGTTTTCACACTCAGCCACCTTCATGAAGACATATACATAGTCAGAATTGTTAAGGAATTTGTCTTCTCAGAACTTCATGTTACTAATACACAGTGTAACTTTTCTGGTAGATGAACATAAACAAGACTTTGTGCTTAAGGCCTTGGCGAAGTGAAAAAAAAAATTACTTATTACTAGTCAAAAATGCTCATCTACAATAATTAACATAGAAAACTGAAACATGTGAGCACTAGTAAAACTGCTATGCAGGTAGCTCACATCCTTGGCTTGTAACCTATTATCACCTTGAATTACTGTTACAGCACTTAAGTGGCTGCATCCTGCAGTTTTTCACTTGTCAGATACCTGCTATGACTTCTTGAACTGTTGGCTTAGAGCTGCTCTAGCATTCATTGCTGAAGGACAAAGCTTGAATATTATTGAGATCCTGAAATTTACAATGTTTGCTAAAAAAGAAATTATGCATTAAGGCTGAGAAAATTTCCTGTTAAGACATGCAGCATCTCCATGCAACATAAAGACTCCTGCTTGCCACTGTTTCTAGCAGCTGCAAGAAGAAACCATAACATCTCTTGGCAAGAATGCAGAAGGTGATGTGGTTGAGGTCCTGTCCACAGTAACAGTGTGTTGTGAAACAAACCTTTGAACTGTATTTTACTATTTTATCTTAATGAAAGCAGGCCTCCAAAACAGAAAGCAGAGAGATTATCTTAATACTTTCTTAACATTTCAGCCTTGAAGAATATACGTTTTCCTTTGTAATGGGGAAAATTATCTCAGAGAGCTTTGTTTTATTATGACCAATTTGGACAGGTGCTTTCTCTTTTAAGGTTCTTGAGAAAATAAAAACCTTAGCCAAGAAAAAAGGTATATAAAACACCTGAATTGAAGGGATTTCACTTTTAAAAGAATGCTGTATATAGTTCAAGTCACTAGATTCACAGCAGTTCGACAGTGGAGAGCATGAGTTTTCTGAGATTGTGGAAATCTCTTCCAAAGGATCTGAAACTAGACAGACCAGATAGTGCCACCATCCATCTGTTCCAGTGTGCCATGAGCAGGACATTTGCAGTGGCCAGCAGATACCTTGATAGTGACCCCTAGCAAAGTTTATCTTTGCTTGTTGTCACTGCAGACAGCGGAGAGCACAGATGTGTCCCAGGAGCTGTGCTATCAGTGACAGTGTGGACTCATTAGTGAGCCCCACTTTGGCCATTTGTTCTTGAGCTTTCCTTTTCCTGGTGGTCTGGATGACGTCACTTGTCAAGACAAGATAGGTGGCACAAGATAACCAAGAGATGTTAAGTGCTAGTAGACTATTCCTTTCCATGTAAAAACAAACAAATAAACAAAACAGTGCCTTTGTTACTTGCAAATACAAAATTATATGAATTTACACATTTTTAACTGCAGCAAAAAACCTCAAACCATCAGCTCATAAAACTAGCAATACTAATACATGCATACTTTTTGGTATAACTTACAGAGATGACAAGTCTGACCAAATTTTCAAAGTGAAGCAAAACAAATTAGAATGGGCTACATGGCAGGAAGCGAAATGATAGAAGGTCAATCTGACAGGAGATACAGATCTTTAAAAACACAGAACACTTGACTTTGTATTAGCCTCCATCAAGCTAAAGATGCTGCCAGTCAGATCTAATATCCCTACTTTCATAATAGACCTTTAATCACTGGAACCATTTTTACATTTCAGAATCTAGGTAATCTATTATTGCATGTAGCTAAAAGGCCAGACTTAAATGTGAAGTCAACATTACCTAAGCAAGTGAGCTTACATGAATGTTTTATACCAAATACTATTCTGTTCCATGTTTTATGACAGCAACACTGCTGGATACTGAAACTAAAATAAGATGTTATTCTGAAAAGCTAGAGTAGGCTCTTATATAGGGAAAGGTCAAGAAGAGTTGGTTCTTGTAGTCCAAATCAGCCTTATTTGATCTTGCTCAATGTTCTCCACCGGTCTTTCAACATGACACTTGTTCGGTCATTGAAGTCACCGTGGGCCAAAATTTTAGCCCAGTTACCCACTCCAAACTTCTTTACTCCTATTTTCAGCTCCACGTCTTCTTTGTAAGTCCATCGCTAAGGCAAGAACAGAGAAAATACTGAATATATGAACGGAGAAAGGTATTAACGTAAGAGCTAATCTTATAGCAAATATAAAAGCAAGTTTTCATACAACTCTCTAATTATTACAGAGTACAGATGTCAGAGGGGTTTTTTTTTTTGAGCACTATACCTAGAAACTAGAGATAAATAAAAATTGTAAATGGCTGAATCAGAAGGCCTAAAATTTATGGCTTGGTGGAATAAAGGAAAGGTTGGTTTACCAGAGTATGTAAAAAAATCTCCTCCTGTAAGTAACAGATCACTTCCAGCTATCAGATGGATAAATGGTGTTGGCTATAAAGTGGAAGGGAACATTAGAGAATCATGTTATGGCTCATCTTTACATCTGAAGCCTTCAAAATTGTGAAGAACTGGGCAGAAAAGGAAATACAAGTGCAAAGGAATAGCCTCAACTTAAAGCCAGCTAGCAGATCTGATACGTGCAAGGAAACGTGAATTACTGGGGAACAAACATCATTTAACTCTGTAAATAATGTAACTAGTAGAAATGTAAATCTTATGGCTGCTGTCAGTACACAAATGCATACCCTCCTGCTTGAGCACAAGGAAGGGTGAGCAGGAACACCCAGCTAGTATTGACTGTCAGTGGCACAAGAAGTCAATGTGTTAAATCCCACATCCATGGAGACAGGAAGAAAAAAATACATTTATCTCTTAATGACAGGGAATCCTTCTGGGATCTTTAAAACATTCTGCTCTTGTAAGAAACATCAATTCAGTCACTGGGAATGGGCCAGGTGACAATTTTGAGTGCTATTCTGCATAGTTCCACCCTTCCATTGAATTTAAGCTTCTAAAAGTTGCAGCAGCACTCAGACATGAAAGATAGGGGGTGTCTCTGAGGGGGAAGGAGCTTAGATAACATTCAGCCTCAAAACTGTATCAGATGAAAACTGTATCCTGGTTATTGTCCAGAAAGGGAAAATGTGGCATCTACACAAAGTGCAAGCTGAGGTGTGTAAAGACCAAACTTCACATTTTAAAGCTGGATTTATTCCAGCCTAATGAAAGTATCCGTGCCTCTTCAGTAAACTATGATCACTGACAAACCACAATAAGCAGTGAAGAATTACAAGTAATAATAGTTCAACTGTATTTCTAAACAGTTAGGAACCTAAAACATCTGAAAAGTAGTCTACCCTTTATCAAAAATACTTCCTTTTCCACAGATCTTTTGCAACATTAGCAGTGAATAGCGCTTTTTTTTACTATTATTAAAAGGCCAGAGATTCCATTGGAAGCATGTAGTGCATCTCATTTCAGAGCATGCCAGAAAACTTTCCTAAATAAAATCTTTATTCAAGTAACACAGTTATGCTTGACCTATAGCACCAGATAATTCAAATACTTCCATCAACAGAGACAATCACAACCCTTGTTACTTGCAATGATTAATTATATTTGCTGTTAAAAGGTCTGGTTTTAGCTTGTTTTGGTTTTTAATTGTTCATATTGAGCTTTTTTAAAAAATAAATTTCTTCAGTTTATTGTATAAACGACGGGCCTGCTTTGCAGGTAAATCAGGGACTGACTAATTTTCTTTTCACTGAGGAACTGCACAGAGCAGTTACTTGCCCCCCGCCCCACTGACTGACAAGCTGTCTGTTCCCTCTGGGACAGAATTTATGTATATTCCAGCTCTGCACTGTTACAGGACTGGTCGAAAGCCTGGACATAATGCAGCAGTATGCTTGAGCTCACATCAACACAGTGCCTGGTCCACATCAATGTGACATCTGGCCAGCTCAGAACACCAGCAGAGCAAGATTGGGTTTGCCAGGCACAATGTGGAGACACTGCCTCATGTATGTAAAGATCTTGTTACTCCTTAGAGTCAGTTCTGCTCCAGTAACTTGTCTTTTATGCATTATGGGACTCTGCTCTGAGTTTTCTCCTTCAGCTTTAAATATAGGGATTTTTTTTCCATACAAGTCTGACTAAATCCTTAACACCCAGATTTTCAGACACATTATTTAATTTAAATAAATTGTCATCCAGGTTTTAGACAACCCAAAGGACTTGCCGTATACTTAACTGGATATAAAACTGAGTACAAACAGTTCCCTAAATTCTGTGACACTTGCATCCGCTAATTTAGGAATGAGAAAATAAAGTATGCGTCCTTTCAATAGCACTGCAGATTGTTCTATGCAGCTAACTGAAAACACTGCAATGAAAGGCTGAAAATGGGCACTGAACCATTGCAATGAAATGCCATTTACAAAACAAGAGCAAACAATGCCAACATTGAATGAGGGACTACATGGAAAAGGAAGTTCTAGAAGTCAACAGCTCTGACATTCATTGCATTCTTCCATGCATGCGGACAATTTTATAACCCAGATGATTAAGCAGAGGAGCAGATTTATTGTTTAAAAGGCCAATTATCATTGCTTTTTCTAAAACATTTATGAGAGGTTTCAGTAGCAGGGTGTAAGGCATAAATATCACAGAGGCAGCAAATGCCTACAACTTTAAGTGTTGAAAGAAACACAGTTCTGAATCTCAAGTTCCATTCAAGTTCTTTTAAAATTTTCAATGCCACTGTCAGATGCAGTTCTTTACAAATTTAGTCTTTATATTTCAATTAAAGTTTAACTATGACAACGTAATTAAGCAAACATCTATTTTTTTTCTAATAAGATGTGTGTGTAAACCCTAGACCTAGACACAGTGCTTGTAGGTGACCCATAACAGACTAGCTCAGCATAAAAATATGTGAGTACAAAGCTCTCATTAGCTCTGTGTCAACTGTGGTTCAAATAGTTTAAATCTTGATGTTGAAAACAAGCTTGATGGAACTGTTCATACTTACCAGCAACTGGCTAACAAGGTACCTATCCCAGTACATGCTGGAATAAAGTAATTATGTTTTCAAAGGCAAAAAGCAAATCCAGTAAGTGCTGCTTCTTTATTACTTTTTTTTTTTGGGCACTGATCATATCTGCAGCTTTTAAAGAGGCTGTCAGTGATGTAACTATTCCTGGCATTTTTGAGAAAGTGAAAAACTGTTTATAGGGGCTTAAACCTTGAGGACAGATGAGGTCTCATGGGGACCTCAAGCAACTTGAGGACAGCACGTAACTGAAGATTTAACAAGTACTTCAACTTCATTAAAAATGTTTAAAGAACTAGGAATAAGTACAACTCTCCTCAAGAACAACCTGGAAAAAAACCATAAGCAGATTTGGTCTTCCCTGTTATACCAAAAATGAAACACCAAAATGAACACCAGAAAAATCAAACAGCTCACATCAGAATGAATGTGTGATGACAAATTGCACTGTTATTTAAACAGAAAGACTCCACATTGCTCCCTAAGAAATATTATGAAGAGGAATCCAACAATGGCAATACATTTATTTAATATTAATTTCTTCAGTTATCATGATAAAATGCTGAACACTTATGAAGGAAAATTTGCTATAAACAAAAATTAGCTTGAAAGAGTTCATGCCAACATCAAATCAACTTCAAATTGCATTCTATTACAGCATACACTTCTGTACTTCCCACCAATAGGGAATTCTAGCATTACTGAAGACAGTAGGATTATCTTAAAAGTAATTCAATGAAGTAGGCTGGCCCATGAAGGGAACACTAAGGACCATTTGAAATGTAGCATTATAAGAAGATCCTACTATTTGGTTTATAAAAACTAGAGTAGCTTCCCAAGTAAGTATGTTTTTACAGCAGATAAAGTATTGAATTATAAAATTGCTAAATCTTCAACCTTCTAAGCTGGAGAACAAGTTGCCTCTGATATTTGCCCAAAATTCTCACAGGAAAATGACATCCTGAATTCTTTAATCCAAACTGTGGAAAGAATTTTTTAATTTCAAACTAAGCTTTGGTAACAGTGTATTTCATCAAATAAAAGGCTTGGAAGCATTAGCAACAATATTTGAGACTGCAAAAATATATTTTATTTCCTGTCTTTAAAAAGAAAAGGACTGTAAGAATTTCAAGGACTGTAGCACTTGAATAATCTACAGAATCTTAAATCTAGGCACTAGATTCAAAATTTAGGTTGAATAAAGGTGAAAAAAATATTCTGTGTAGCGCAGATTAATTTTATCTCCATTTAGAAAAGAGGTACAAACCTGTCTTTTTCGGCTACAAGCCAAAGGAATTTCATTTTCCCCCACACTTTGCAGGTTGTTAAGACCTAGAAGACAGTTAATATACATCCAGAACAATGAGGAGTCACCATCAAGGCAGCAGTTTTGCATTCTAACATTTACACATGACAAGAATGTACACTATTTTGATATGCTTTAGCAGATATTTCATCATTTCCAAGTACATGTCTTGAATGCTTGCCACAGTTAAAACCTGATACATCTTAAGAGTTTGTCCATCCATGTACAACATGGCCACATGCAGGAACTACATCATCTCTCTGTGGTAAGAGGGTGCTATTGGTCTTAAAAACTTACTTGTAAGTATTATATTATCCATGTTGTTAAGTTTTTAAGAAGTGATACCACAAAATGCACAAACATCCTAACTTTGTGCACTTTACACTTTGTTTTTCCAATCAGCTAGCCTCTTTAGTTCCTTCCCAGTCAAGTTACCTGGACAGAATTCAGAAAGAAATGAATTTCAGTACTCCTCTATTAGCTCTCTTTTGCACAGAATACTGTAAGTCCCATAAACCAAACAAGCAAACCAGGAAATAGTGAATGATTTTGCGAAATTAATTGCTAGAGAACCTTAAGCCATGTCACAGCTTCCTAAATACGGCAACCAGCAAACCTGCATTTGTACAGAAACCATACACAACTTGGAGTGTTTCTTTCCATTTTTGTATTAACTGAATCACATAGCAGTTAGAGGACAGTGTTTGACATGACCATTTTGAAAGTGTAAAAATAAACTAATACTCACTCCGAAGAGCTCTGCTCTCTTTGAGTTTCTGTCCTGAATGACTCCTGCAAAGAACACAGATGTGAAGTAAAAATACAAAGAACTTAATGAAAAGTCTCTGACCAAGAGCAACAACAGTTTTTTTTTTACCTTACTGTGGGTTTTTTAATGTTTCCAGGTGACTGACTTGGGATACACTGCTCCTCTTCCACCAACCTTAAAAAAAAAAAGACAAAATTTATTTTCTAGGCAGCAACTTGCCATTTGTATGATTCAACAATATTTACAGGAAAGAAAATCGTAACACTTCTCTACAGAAGCAATGGCATAAAATCATTAACTGCATCAATGCATTCACCCTGTTAACTTTGCTTCCTGGAGAGAGAAAAAAGAATCAAAATCCGCTGAGTTGGAAAGGATCCACAAGGATCATCAAGTTCAGTTTTTAGCCCTGCACAGACATCCCCAAGAGTAACACCATGTGCCTGAGACCATTGTGCAAATGCTTCTTGAACTCCATCAGGTTTGGTGCTGTGACCACTTCCTTGGGTAGCCTGTTCCCAAGACACTACACATTTAAGTTGAAGATATGAGGCATTGAGCTGCCTTTGCAAAAAAAAAAAAAAAAAAAAAAAAATCCTTATGACTTGTCTGTCCGCATCAGTCAATTTCCTTAACTGATGTCAAATATTCCTAGTACAAAAATGAAGAAATACGGACTCTATCCCAGCTAAAGACTGCAGTTCATTCTCCCTGAAAAACAAATTGTGATAAACTTAGAATATTAGCATTTTCCAGAAAATCCATGTAATTATTCTTAAGGTTTGCGCTGTCAGAATCATGAAGCAACGTAACTATTTCCCTTCACATTAGTATCATTAAGAGGTAAGCTGTAAGGAAAATGTAACTGACTGTTTCCATGTCCTTATTCTTTTACTTCTTGAGATAATCTATAGCCTGAAATTATTATTAGAGAACTAAAAGGAGCTCAGTCAAGCATTAAAAAGCGAAGTCTTTTCTATGCTTTTATTATAGACTGACAGCTGAAAATTGTGCAACCTCACAAATAATTAAACTTAATGACAAGCTATTTGATGCCAAAAGTAACAACCACAGAAGAGCACAAATTAAAAAAAAAAATAGGGAATATGCTTGTAACTAATTTTCTATTGGACAGCAGTTTGGAATTTAACGTCCCTCCTTCTATCTACTCTTTGTTCTACAAGTTTCATTTTACTATCCAAGCACATCCCTTAACAGTATAATACTTAATACAAACCTTTGTCTTGTGTCCAAATCACTTTTGTCATTTTCATTGGCTTCCACAGATTGGTTTTGCAATGCTATTGCTCCCAATCCTTTAGACTCCACATATTTTGTGGCTTCCTGTGAGAAATGGAATCGATATCTTAAAATTAAAGCCAAGCAGTACCTAGACAGCAGTTTAGACTAGGATTAATATGTTTAATAATATTAATAGGATTAATATTAGACTAGGATTAATACTTGCTATTAGGACTAACAGTGCTTATTTCACAGACATTTCATATTAACATTAAAATCAGTAGTTTTAAAACAACTCTAGCATGTTAATTTGAAATCCATAAAGACTTTTATCAACTAATAACTTGAAGAAATTTTAGTCATAGCTGGGATTGATATTTATATGGACACAAAGAAATACAATCAATACTTGCATAATGAGTGAATTTATAAACGTGTGAAGTACATTGCAGAGCTTAACTAAGATTGCAAATACTATCAAAGTACTCCAAAGTCTGTTTTTGGTAACTAGGTTAGAAACTAAAAACTGTCAGGTCTCAAGTTTATCTAGTTCTCTAGCACTAGGGAGGAAAAAGCAGAAATGTAACAATTTCAAAAGATGTCTAATCAGATCTTAGGCTTGCAACATAACCTTTTTTGCACTGTCAAAAAAATATTTCTAACATCCTGCTCAAACTTTTAGCCACAAACTAAGTTTATTTCTCCTTCATTGCCAAGAGAAGGATGTAGTAGTTCATTACCCTTTCCAGAGTACCTAAAAGGGGCCTACTACACTGAATAAAGATGGGTCAAAGTTCTTAGAAGGGCCTGCAGTGATAAGACAAGGGTTAATGGATTTAAACTAAAAGAGGTCAAATTTAGACTAGATATAAAATAGATTTCTTTTTTTTTTTAATTATGAGAGTGGCAAAACATGGAACAGGTTGCCCAGCAAGGTGATTGATGCCCAATCCCTGAAAACCTTCAAGGCCAGGTTGAATGGGGCTCTAAGCAACCTGATCTAATTGAAGATGTGCCTGCTAAATGCAAGGGGGTTGGACAAGACTACCTTCAAAGGTTCCTTCCAATCCAAACTATTCTATGATTATACTTCTACATCTGGCACTACATGAAAAAGAGACATTAACAGTTAAAGCTAGAGTGTTCTCCTGTAGACGATGCAGGGTACACTCTTGGGAAACCACTGTGTGCTACACAGAAGTGGGAATTCTTCACAAAGCTGTCTCCTCCATGCGCCAGAGTAAATGTTCAAAGTAAGATTTGCAATGTGGGTGCAGGCAGTAAGACAGATGTGCAGGCAGTGGGGGTGCAAGGGTGCAACGACAGAGGGCCTAAGCATGCTAGTATGGAGTTCTGGGCCTTTTCCAACACCTCCAAGCTTTCACCTCCTCTTCAAAGAAATAGCCTTGAAAAATAAACTTGAAAACTAACAGTCAAGTGAAACCATTAAAAGGTATTCCTTGTACTGTATTTTGAATGTATTTAATAAGTTGTCTATTCTTTCGGGTAAGAAAATGAAAAACACAGAGGAACTTCAGGATTGTTTATTTAAAAGTTGCTTCTTATTACCTTTAGACGTCTGTGCTTTTGTAATTGAATAATTCAATATTCTTTTATATGAAGTAAACATAAGAGAAATTCTTTACAATCCTCCTGAAGATGAACTGCAGAAGGAATGTTGTTCTTGCCAATTTTAAGTCACTTTTGAGCAAGACTGTTTGTAAGAACATTTGTATTTACAGGAAAACAGCAATAATAGTTTTCTATCTCCTAACTCCTCTGACATTCCTGAAGCTTTTAGCCAAATTAACAGGTCTTGGTTTTTTATTTTTAGGATTAGAAGTCACATAGGCTTAAATAAAATAAGCATTAAATATACAGCCACATTTTTTAAGGAGTTCTGCATTAAAACTGCTTCTCTTGAACAGATCTTGTTTTAATTATGCTATTTTCCTATTTTTCTAATCAAAACAGTTGTGGGAAAAACATTAATAGAAGATATTTTAGAGGAGTCTTGTTCCTACTAACTTTCTCCAAGACACATTAATTAGAATGAACAGGTTGAATATAAGACAATTCAAAGGAAAGTAAAGTTTCCTTTTCATCTAATAACTGACTGTTGCCTAAACAAATCCCTTGAAAGGATAAATCTATTTAATTGTATCAGGTAACTTTTTTCAAAGGCTTTGAAAATACTTTCAACATACCTGTATTAAGAAGTTATTCTCATTTTCTTTCATGAAACGTTCAACATAAGACTTGATTTTACTTATCAAAAGACTGTAACTGAAGCTTTGGAGAAGAGGAACATATGGATCCTTGGTTTTAATTACAGTTGCCAGCTTCACCCTTAAAGGCTAAGAAAAGTACATCTTTATACAACACAAATCCCGCAGTAAACTTGACACCTATCCTAAACAGGAAATACAGAAAGCTAAATGTGATGATTATATAGTTTCCTTACTATCCTTATACAACTTTGTGCAGCAGTTTGAAAGGGTTCTAAAGTCAAATAGACATAATACCAGGCATTTACCTCATGTGCTCAGTAAATGGTAAAGTGTAACTGGCTAGAGATCCCCATTTTTATTTCCTTTATGACTAACACTGAAGGCAGGGCTGTCAAAGGAGGAAAAACACCCAGAAAAAGAGACTCATGACGTGGTTCTCTCTTCTTATTTGCTGCCTCAAAAAGAGTGCCATTGAAAGGGGTGTAAAGTGTTCAGGAAAAGGACTGCTTAGTACAGCATCATTAAAGATACATCAAAACCGATAATCCAAAATTCACACTTTGTCTTCCAATTAGTCTAAATTTTACAGAAGCCAATATAGCCAGGAGAATTATCTTCTGTGTATATGCTGCAGTTTTATTTATGCATTTGAGTATTATTATCACAGTCTACACCTTCCAAACATCCAAATCCTCTGAATGAAAGTATATTTGAAGAGGAAGATATACACTAGCTACTAATTACATAGAACATGTGTCCTAGTATACCAGCTCAAGATACAGGCAGCTTTTGAACTTCTTTTCTTTTTGCCTGCAATCCTTCTTTTGCTCTTTTCTCCACCCCAGCAAATTCAGGTGTGTGCACTATTATATTAAAGAGATATTTACTCAGACTTGCAACTTTCTGAATGATGCAGTCAACTCAAACCAGGAGGTGACCTGACTCACACGTTGTCTTTTCCAGGCAGAGGCATAATAGCATTCAGCCTGTGCAGAAGCTAATGAGACTTCCTTCCCTGGGATGCTTTGGTACATAGAACACTAATAATCAGAGGTGAGAGTCCATGGCATCAGAAATCAGCAAACTGGCTGTTAGGAGTTGCAACGTCTCTACCAGCATTGCTGACACTGTCTTTGCTCTGAGAAAACAGCACTATCAAATTCCCAGAATTTGTAGTACCATCTCACTCCTCATATGAAGTGGGAGAGGGGATGAAGAACAACTGCTGCTAGAAACATTTTACTCCCACAAATTACCCAGTATTTCTATCAATCTCCTAGCCACTAATTTCGTTTTATATTTTAAAGTGCCACAGGTGTGAAAAGTGACTGCATAGACAATAATGAGATTGAAGCTACGAAGGTAGGATTTGCTAGCTTTGGAAACCCACTCCCCTCTTTCTCCTCTGAAAATCAAGAGCTTTTAATGCAAGTTAAGCAAGTTACTACCTTATCTGATTCAGAGTCTGTAAACAGCCTTTCAAGAACTTCAGCAGCTTCCTTGAAATATCCTTTTTCCATATGGACTGCTACAATCTACAAGAAATATAATTACAAGATCTGCTGAAATACTTTCCACCTGAGATTCAGAAAAAAACAAGAGAAGTAAAAACTCTAGTTTTCTAAGACTCCCAGAATTCAGATGATTATATATTTAAGGGTCACCAACACTTACATACTTCTAACAGTTCTGAAATTAGTTTTGAAATTTATTTCCATTGATTTTTTTTTGCAGTTGGCAGCTTTTGAAACAAATTTGAACTGGTACAAACAGGAATCACATGAGATAGAAAAAGGTCTCCTGTTTACTCTGTATTAAAACTGAAAATTCAGTTCAGTCTGCTAATAGCCCAAGCTTTTCATAAAAGGGGCTCTGTTTTAGCACGATAGAATCATAGAATCTTTAAGGTCTTTTCATCAAGTCCATCAAAACCGATCAAGTCCAACCATCAACCTAGCACCCACCACCATGCTCACCATTAAACCATCTCCTGAAGTGTTTTTTCCAAACGCTTCCAGGGATAGTGTCTCCACCACTTCCCTGGGCAGTCTGTTCCAATGTTTTGCAGCCCTTTGTGTAAGTTTTTACTAATACTCAATAACTCTTCCCTGGCACAACCTGAGGCCATTTCCTGTCCTGCTGTCACTAGTCACCTGGAAGAAGAAACCAACGCCCATCTGGCTACAGTTTCCTTTCAGGCGGTTTAAGAGTGTGATAATGTCTCCCCACCCTCCTTTTCTCCAGACTAAGCACTCCCAGCTCGTTCAGCTGCTCCTTGTAAGGGTTGTGCTCCACTCTTCATCAACTCTGTTGCCCTTCCCTGGACACTTTGCAGCACATCAATGTCTTTCTTGTCCTGAGGGGCCCAGAACTGAACACAGCATTTGAGGTGTGGCCTCATCAGTGCTGAGTACAGAGAGATAATCACTGCCCTGGTCCTGCTGGCCACACTATTCCTGATCCAAGCCAGGATGCGATTGGCCTTCTTGGCTACCTGGGCACACACTGGCTCGTGTTCAGCTGCTGTCAACCAGCACCCCAGGTCCTTTCCTGCCAGGCAGCTTTCCAGCTACTCATTCCCAATGAGTAGGTAGCATCCTGAAGCATTATGAGTAAGTCACACAGACCTGAATTTGAATCAAACGACGAATATCTTCATGAAGCTTTCCCAGTTTAATTTCTTCCCTTTCAAGTAAAGTCCAGAAAGACAGAGCAGATTCCAAAGGTGAAATTCTCTTGTCATTTTCAAACTGCAATCCTTAGAGGGGGAAAAAACAAAGTATTTACAAAACTTAAAGGATAAAGTTAAACAGATTACATTATTTATATGCAATAAAGTAATATGTATTCCAATTTCAATTCCTTTTTCCTCAAATTTTAGGTGTGTTTAAGAAATCTAAAGCAACTGCCTTTTCAGAGAGACTGGTGTTTACTACCCTTGCTAATAACATTACTGTTGCATTTTCAGGAGATATTATGAGTCAGCTAATTATTGTTCACTTAAAATGCCACTTGCAATAGTGCTAAGTTCAGCATTAGGTATTTGGGCTGGCATTAATAATACATTAAACTTAGCATCAGATATCACAACATTTGATATTGATGCTATTAACTTTGTAAAATAATCACCATTACAAAATGATTTTTTTTTCCTGTGTCTACCACTATTTGCATGTCTTAACTTTTAGTTGTATTTGAATTGCTTAAAACAAGAGGGAAATTCAAACAGCTCTAAACAGGAGTCACTGAAAAAGCAAAAGCAACCTCCCACACAAGTGTACTGCTGTGCCAACTCCAAGGTTTGTGCAATTTCCATTAAATAGGATCAGTGACCAGCTCTGGCAGAAATCTAGCCTAGCCAAATAATCACCCCCTCAACACACTCAAACAGTTTCCCAGTGTGGTCATTGCACACCTACACAATAAGCGTGCCCATGGAACATGCAGAAGAAGCTGGCAGGTACACAAATGCTTTCTTTCCATGGCACTGCCAACTTAGTTCAAGATGTTTGCTGAACTACAGCCTCACTTACGCCTTCATTTTATGACACCAGCAGAATCTCTTTCAATAACTTATTTCTTTCATTAAGTATTTTTCAGCTATAAGGCAAAAAATTTACACAATACTGAAGAAATAAGAACTACTTTATACCCACTACAGTAAGTCAAACAGTGAAATTTCAAACAGAATACGTGCATTTATACACATAACTATTGTGTATAAATGCATTATGTGCATATTAAATGAATTATGTGCATATATACACATAACTAAAAAAACCCCACATGTGTTTCTCTAATTATTGTCATGTCAAACAAGTAACATGACACCTCATAATAATTTGTTTTAATGCTGTAAAACCATAGTGTTTAGCTCTTAGACAGCTGACATCTGAAACAGACTACTCTGTGTGATCAGCAAAGATCAAATATTTTAGTAACTAGAAAATAATAGAAAAGCTACCATATATTAGCTTTCCATGTACATTGTGCAGCTACACCTGATGTAAAACCTATTACACACATGCAATCTTCCTCACCACAATTTTCTACACTGATAAGATAAAAACCACACAATGAAGTCATATTCTCAAGTATTACATATAATAATATAACTTAAAAACATTATCACAAAACTTTCATAATTTGTACATGATGAACTACTTTAAATATTAGAATTTGATTCTCAAGCTAAACTAAATCAAGATGACTTATACCTCACAAGCAACATAGGAAATTTAATTGTATAAAAAAAAGACTTTGTGGCACTGCTAGGCTAGAACACACTTTTTTCTTCCATACTTATGCTTTCAATACTGTTTCTAAAGTCTTAAAATTCCAATGAGTTTTATCAGGCAGTAAAAAAAAAAAAGTTTTCCAGAAACTCAAACAAAATCATCTTGGCTAAATCAAGGAGTTGCAAAAGCAGCTAAACAGAAGATATGGTAGTGAATAAGAGCCTCAAGGACTTGCTGCCAGTTGAGTCTTACAGTCTTCTGTAGGAAACATGGGCAGATATCGTTTTCATCCATATTCTCATTCCTGCTGTCTGTCCTACTTTAACCTCTGGAGTTACATGTGCAGAAAGGAACACACATCCTGAGTTTTGAACTTCCAAGCATTGCTCACTAAGAGCTAGTCAGTCCTTTCCAGTGTATCTCTTTTGGTGATACTACCCTGACAAAAAAGGCTGGTAATTTAAGAAGTATATAGTCATTAAACCTCCATGCAGCTAAGTCAGCCAGCACAGAGTGACAGCAGTCCTGCAGACAGCTCAGTCACATATGGAATAAAGACAGTCCAAAATGTGGAGTTCATTCAATTTACTTTGTATATAAAGATATCTATATTAAAAAAAATACAGATATGTACAGTAAAGGGCACGTAAAAGCATATCTAATACACCTCTGTACAAGTTCATGCAAATATTTTAAAAAAGTGAAAAAAAGAATCTGAGTATTTACCAAGGTTCTTTCCTTGTGCAACTCTTATCAAAAGCTGACAGAGATACACCGTTTTTTTCTGATGTGGAGGTATTTGGGAGAGACCATTAATAAGAGCTGGAAAAGAAGAGAAAAATTAAGTCAGTCTTGCTCCAGTACTGCCACAGTGTGGCTAGACGTATACTAGACACTGTGTTATCAGATTTCACTAAATTTAAAACTCCTTAAGAAACCAGTGAAGCACATTAACTTAAGACTGTTCCATACTAAAAGAACTTAAATAATATTTAAGAGCTTGACCAGAAGAAGATATCCTTTTCTGAGGAAGCAGTAGAATTAATCACAGGCTTATATAACCCAATTCAAAGACCACAGTATCGAATTTAGGTTTTGTTTTGGTAAGGAGCTTACTACAAAAGATGGCTGGCTGCTCCAGAGAACACTTCTGTGGAATGCCCACAAATTAGGAGCCACAGGCAGACTGGTAACACTTGCATGCTTGCTATAGCAACTTACAGAACTAAAGCAGTAAAAGCTACAAGGAAAGCTTACTCAGAAATATTAATTTACTAGGGAAATCCTCCTTGCAAGGCTGGAAGGTCACAAGGATTATTACACATCTTAAAACGGGAGCCATCATGAGTTTATTCCCATCATGTGGGTTACTGTGAATTCCTTATGATAATGTGCTGTATATGATAATTCATCTTCACGGCATAATACAGAGCATTCAAAATGAAAAGTGAATCACAGAATAGTTGGGGTTGGAAGGAGCCTCTGGCTATCATCTGGAACCACTGCCTTTCACTGCCTTTCTGCACTTGCTTCAGTTTGAATTGACCTTCCTGTTGACAGCCAATCATTGCTTCAGTAGGGTCTCACTTAGACATATGCAAGAGTAATAGCTCTGTATTTCTATGAAAAAAACCGCACCACTTTTCTAATGCAATCTTATGACCGTGCTTAGCTTTTCCCGAAGACTTTTACAATAGTGACTTTATGTGAGAAATGTCCTCTCACTACTTAAATTTTGAAAGGATTTATTCACTCATTTTCATAGTACAAACAACGATAAGAGGCTTAGAATGGCTGTCTGCTGTTACACAGAGAGAAGTGCAGCGCTGGGTGCTTAGCCACCCATGGGGGTAGCCAGAGGCACACTTTCTCGCTAGGGGATACAGTTTTTATAACCCCCAACCCTGCCTCCTCCAGGTGCTCCGATGGGCTCCTGGTCTTCAGTCCTGCTTGGCTCGTCCTTTCTAGGGTCTCCTGATAGCTTAGCTGCTTGCCCAGCTCTCCTCTTTCTTAACTATAACATTTAAGTTAGCCACAACATATTAACAATTAGATATAACAAACCTATAGAGGTAGGCAGAACATAGACACAACTATTAACAGATAACCATAACAAATACTTCATAAAGCTTTACGAAAGCCAACTCTGTGACTTTATTTATAACAGCACTGATAGTATCTCTGCTTTTCAACTATACAAAACTTCTGTACAATTCTCCTGCTGAGTTGCAGTCCCAAGGCCAAACACCGAGAAGCAAAAAAAAAAAAAAAAAAAAAATTTAATCCAGCAGCCCCCTATTCAATGCACTTTATTAAGCTATCTTTAGATTTCTTATCTCTTTCCATAGCCCATATCAATCTACTTACTAATCATTCTTCACACCATTGTATTCCATTCTTTGCAGAAGTTCAAACCAATACTACTACATTCACTTGAGTCAAGAACATACACACAGACAAAATGTCCCCCAAAGCTCTAACCAGGTATACTCAGGCAAACTACTTCTTACAGAAGAAAACATCATAAATCCATCAAATTTATCTGAGACGTAGCCATTTACTTCTAGTTGTCAACTACTCTCAGTCTTAATGTTATTTCTGCTTTAAATATATGTTCTTCCATGCAAAACCTAGTCACCAGACTTCATCTCATCTCAGCCAGACTCCAGGTCCTTGAGCTATTTCTAACACTGCTGTATTGCCACAGTGCTGCAGACACCCCTCAAGCCCTCGACAGGCTCCCGGGTAGCCCGGGGACCTCCTGAAGGCCCCGGAAGAGCTGAGCATCCCCCCCGAGCGGTGCTGACCACGGTGGGCAGCGGGCTGCGAGTGCTTCAGCACTCCCACCGTTCGGCGTGCCGGGAGGCAGCTGCCCCTCAGGCCTCGCCGCCCCGGAGCGGCTGTGCGAGAGCGCCGAGCGCCGCGCAACTCCGCGCAACACCCCGAAGCCTCTCCTCACCCTGCGCAACGTCCGTCCACCGCTGGAACTCCGCGCCGCCCTGCTCCGCGAAGTGCCGGCACAGGCAGGAGCAGGCGAACTCCAGCATCCACTCGGCGCCCACAGCCTCCACGGCCGCCGGCGGGGCCGAGCTGACGGAGCTGCTGACGGAGCAGCTACCATCCCCGCCCGCCGCCATCTTCAAACGGCGCGCTAACGGCTGCCGGCCCCGCACCGCCCCGCGCTCGCAGCGCCGCAGCCAATCAGCGCGGTCGCCACGCCCATCTCCCCACACAGCCAGTCAGCATGGCTCTCCAGCCTGGCCCCGCCCCGTTCTCTGAGCCGCAACCAATCAGCGCGGCCTCCCCGCCCGGCCCTGGCAGTCGTCACCGCGCGCTTGTTTTGTTCCGCGAATTGTTGCTGTGCTAGAGACCTTGAAGTAGAGGCAGTGAGTGCCTGCTGTGGGGCGGGTGGTGTTGTCAGTGGAGTCATGGAGTTGGCTTTCGTAAAGGGTTGTGAGGTTTTTGTTATGGCTATTTGTTAATGCTTGTGTGTATGTTATGGCTATCTCTATAGGTTTGTTGGGGCTAACTGATAAATGTTCTGCCTACCTCTATAGGTTTGTTATGTCTAATTGTTAATATGTTGTGGCTAACTTAAATGTTATAGTTAAGAAAGAGGAGAGCTGGGCAAGCAGCTAAGCTATCAGGAGACCCTAGAAAGGACGAGCCAAGCAGGACTGAAGACCAGGAGCCCATCGGAGCCCACCTGGAGGAGGCAGGGTTGGGGGTTATAAAAACTGTATCCCCCTAGCGAGAAAGTGTGCCTCTGGCTACCCCCATGGGTGGCTAAGCACCCAGCGCTGCACTTCTCTCTGTGTAACAGCAGACAGCCATTCTAAGCCTCTTATCGTTGTTTGTACTATGAAAATGAGTGAATAAACTCTTTCAAAATTTTAAGTAGTGAGAGGACATTTCTCACACTCAAGGAGAAAGAACGTATTCTGTGAAGGGCTGAATTTAATGCAAACGTTTAAGGGCAGAACAGTTTTCCTCTCAGAGTTGTCATGGAGGGTGAAGCAATGTTCTGGTAGGTCTGGTGAAAGGCTTTCCTCTGAGCTTTACTTTGCTCCAGGGAGGAGCAGTGTGCTGTCAGAGAGCAGTGTGGTATCAGGATGAATGAACTGATGGGCCTTTACTGCCTTTTACTCTTGTGCTCATGCTAAGTTTGCGCCCGCAGCAATCTTGCTGTGGTGTACATAAATTGAGGTCAAAGAGAAAAGAAAACGTCATTTAACTAAAAAGAATCATCTATTTGGATAGCTGTATTAACAAAATGCAAAATTTAAGTTTGCACTTTGAAAGACTTAATATATGGCAATAGATGTAAGCTTGTATTGTAGTGAGCTTTCAGATGTGTTTTTGCCTGAATATCTACAGTAACAACTTCAAGGACATGAGTTCTTCAGAGTGGACAAATTGCTGACACTTGCCACAGTGCTTGGTGGTCCTAAAGGATAGTGGCAAGCCTGAAACTGTGCCCGGCTTTATCATGCTGCTGATAATCTCAGGAATCAAAATTCTCAGTGGTTGACATGAACCAAGTAGATGTAAAAAATGAGATTATTATGCATTAATGTTTAATTGAGCAGCCATTTTGTGAGCTTTGTAGTAGAGACTGACCTGTGGAAGGTGGACCAGAGCTTGAAATTACCATGAAAATAGCAGGACCTCGTTGCTGAATGTAACCTCTGCTCAGGATTAACAAAACCATCTCTGTTACCACCCCTGTATTCAGCACAAATCCAAAACACAGCTCCACACCAGCTGCTGTG
The DNA here is from genome assembly GCA_024500445.1 of Entomyzon cyanotis. Classification (NCBI taxonomy): domain Eukaryota; kingdom Metazoa; phylum Chordata; class Aves; order Passeriformes; family Meliphagidae; genus Entomyzon; species Entomyzon cyanotis. Next base: position 16,705,544 of record JAKEPQ010001005.1, read on the forward strand.
AAGAAAACTGACTCTGGCCCAACAAAAACTAGCACAGCGCCCAGCCCTGAGTGTCTTTTAGGAGCTCATAATATCGTCTGTGGACATACGGATTTCAGGTACTGCTTATCTCTCCCCTTGACAATAGAAGGAGCCTGAAAAAGTATTTTGGAAAAGATGCCTCTCTTGTAGGTAATTTGAGGTCAGATGAGTCTTACACTGGGTGAGCTTGCAGCAGCATGAGAAACGGTACTCTAATGTGGCAAAGAACATGTTTTTATTCTTATGAATGAGGTGTAAAATCACAGTAGGTCAGTTTAATTCCTAAACCAGTTTTTTCTTTCTCTTGCAGGTGTTTCTACCGGTTCTGTCTGTGATGCTGGTGGCAGTATTTTTCTGCCCAGTTTTAGCTTCTGTGACCTGGTCTCCAAACATGCAACATGTTTATGCTTTCCTGTTTATGCAGGCAAGTCTTAATGTTTATCTGACTTTTATAAATTTTAAATTGCACTTTGCATTTCTTGATAAGATTACTTGCCATTTAGAGCTCCTGTTAGAAATCTCTCCTGCTGATGGATCTGCTAAGGGCAAATGTGAATAATACTTAATCCCAGTACTTCTAAAACCTAACAGAGGATTTTGTTTAACTGAGAGTGTAAAAGGTACAAGTTAGATCTTAGGTGTGATATATAGGTGTGCATGCATGTGTGCATATGTATATATATAGATGAATGTACATACATTGCATATCTATATACATGTATAAATATATATGCACATATATGCATGTATAGGCATAAGCAGAGAGAGTTAGTATGTATATATTTTTGTCTCTGTGTGTATACATACCTATATGTAAATAACATACTTAACAGCATCATTATATAAATACACTTTTGGTCTCCAAACTGAATTGTCTGGATTATTCTTTGTTCATATTAGCTCATTTGTTAAACCTTCCAGTTTTAAAGGCTTTATTCTTCTGTTCATCTGCTACATTTTTTGTTTGGAATTTATTTTTAATAAGAGTATTTTAGGAATGTGATAAAATTGACAGATCCTTTTTAATCCCCAAAAAACTGTGCATTTGAGCATTTTAGTTATTTTAGAACAACGCATACAAATTCAGTGTGAAATCTTACAAAGCATCAAATAGGGCAATAAGAATTATTTACCCTCTTCAGCACAGCAACAATACTAAAAAAAAAAAGTGGATTACTGTAAAGTAATTGTTTGAATCTTAGAATTAGTATCACTTTAGTCCTTGTTTTCTTTTTGATGTCACTGGGAAGTAAGAGCCCCCTCCCTCAATTTTTATTTTGTTTATGAAAGCAAGATAAATTCTTTTTTCTTTTGATAATTGGGCCATATTAACTTAATGGAATATTTAATCTTAAAAGCAAAGAACCATTACACAAGAAACATCACATAATTAGGTGATTAGTCTGTTAATATATGCTCCTATTTTTATAACTGCAATAGAAATACATGTGTAAAGCAGTTTTGCAAATCTGTTGATGAAAGCTCAACAACACAACCAGTAGATGGCCCCAGCCTAACGTTTCCCTTATACTGTGGTGCTCTGGTTTCCTGGAAGTTGGATTGGTGAAACAGTTTTTGCTAGAATATTCAATGCACTGATATATCAAAAATTAGGCATCAGAATAATGAATAAAGACTTTAGGTGTGGCTACCCAAAGTATAGGCTACCCTTCAAAAAAGCTGGGAACCAACTGAATGTTAAACTGAATGTTTAAGGAGATTTGACTTTGTGCTGGGACAAAACCCCCCAAATGAAAACAAGTATACGAAGAAAGTGCCTTTTCTCACAGGTGGTAATGCACAAAGAATACAAAATTGAAGTAAAATTTAGACATTTAAAATGCTGTAGGGAGTAAAGTCCATGCAAGTGAGGAGCTGAGTTGGAAATTGGATCCTGCTGAAAGCAAGAAAAGAATCAATGTGTATTTTCACTCAATATTGCATTGGAAAAAACCATTTCTCTTGCTATTTAAATTTTAAAAAATCACAAGAATTAACGAAGTTTTATAGGAGTAATATTTTAAGAACTGAGTTCTACTGAGTAATAAAAGGAAGAAAGGATTTTACTGTGACCAAAGCACCAACCAGGGATTTGTAAATGCAGGTGTGATGCCTGGCAATGCCACAGATTTTCAACTGATCTTTATCAAGTAATTTATTTAAGCCCATATTTTAATATGTAAGTAAAAGTGAAAGACAGCAGAAAAAAAAGTGTATGTGACAATAATATTGTACTGTAGACCAGATGGTTAGAAAAAACAAGCATCAGGGGGAAGTTGCTCCATTGGATGTGTAATTTCTTAGATCTGCTTGAGCTTGTTTATACACTAATTCCATAAGCTGCTGGGTACCTAGTGAATACATGTGCCAGAGTATGTTTGGGTGATTGGAGCATGTATCTGTTAAGGATACAAACTTGGAATTTAGAGGTTTACCAGTTTCAACATATTAGGGAATTCAAAAGACCCAATTAAATATAATATGAAATGAAGTGCATCTATGTATCCCTTTATTCTGTGTTTTAGACGGAAACAAAGGAAGTATAGCCAAAATTATTCACTGTCTTTGGATGCCTAAGATGAAATATCTTGGACCTGATTTTTCATAGTAATTCATAAGTTTAGACTGCCTGTAGTCCTCTAGAATTAAGTTCCAAGAATACTAAAAGAGGAAAGAAGGACAAGTTATCTCAGTCACTTTGGTTTAGATGAAGAGCAGGTATCACAAAACTCAACTTCTGACTAACTGTGGATAGCTGCAATTTCTTTAAGATCTGAATTACAACTTTGAGATTTTAAGTTTTCACAGCCCAAGTTGGGAGGATTTGAAATAGGCTATAGAAAATGAGGAAAACAGAATGACAATTTAAAAAAATTGTGATTTAAACTATTCCAGTATGGTCTTGTATTTTACAGAGAAAGAGAAGTTTGAATTTTTCTGGGCAATATTCAAATTCCTTAATCTTGCAACCCTTCTGCAAGTGCTTTCTCATTCACTATATCAGACTACACCTCCACAGCAAATAAGGTATTGGCTACCTCACATTTAGCGTCTTCTTCGACACAAACTGTTCACTTATTCCCAGATTCAAGTGAATGGGGATCTTCTGAAAAAATACTCTTATTAAATGACCTGCAGTTTGAAAAGGTACTCATACAGTGGAGCTGAATTAGCATTATAAAAGCAATATCAGATATTTCTGATCTCCTGAATGAGTCACTGATGTTCTCTTAATGCAGCCTCTCTTTTGCATGAGTTTTTTTAGAATGTGAAATCACAAAGAAGCAAATACAGAATGAAATTTATAAAGATTTCTTATTGTTGCTGGATCATTCCAGATTTTCAAACACTAATTGTAAAGGACAGAATTCAATATTATAACTAGTATTAACTATACTAGCCAAGGGCAATTCAATATTTTAATATTACAGCTTGTTTCAGTGACACTAGTGGGTCTCTGTTGCTTTCCTACTTGAACATAACTCAGAAAATACTCTATAGAAGTAGGACTGTTTTAGTACTAGAATACATCAGACATTAATTTCATTCATTTAAATTTTTAATTCATTTTTTAATCTTTGACTTAATAATTCTTGTAATTCATACTTGCATATTTCATAAGTTCAACCACACAACAAATAAAATGTGGATTTTTTTTCAATACAGCGGTGTTTTGGCTACTCCTGAGCAGTACAAACTGTCGCTTTTCTTTTTTGCTTTAGTAAACTGCCATATCTCAAGCTACTAGTTGTTTCCCATCTTATTTTCTCTCCCCTGTCATCCTGGGAGTGATAGAATGGCTTGGTGGGCACCTGGCATCCAGCCAAGGTCAACCCACTATGTAATCCTATCAAACTGTCTTCACATTATATTTTCTGTAATACTGCTTGCTTAAAGGATGAAGAAAATTGGGATTTAGAGGTCTGTTGAAGCTGTAGATTCCGACAAAATTTTATCATGCAGAGCTACTAAAATGAGCCTTATTAGCAAGCCTTTGTGCTATGGCATACAATTGGCTAGGGACTTTCTTTTGAGAGCAGAACATATTGTTGCTCCTGGCAGCAAGTGGTAAAAGCATGCAGTGTTTGTGCTGAGACCTCCTTATATGCCACTATGTATACAGTAAATCTTTATTGTGAGGGTGAAGAGGTTGTCCAGAGAGCCTGTGGATGCCCTGCCTGTGGAAGTGTTAAGGCCAGGCTGAATGGGGCTGGGAGCAACCTGGCCTAGTGGAAGGTGTCCCTGTCCATGGCAGAGGATTTGAACTCGATGGTCGCTGAAGGTCCCTTTTAGCCCAAACCATTCTGTGATTGTCAAGTTTTGGGTCTCAGGTTGTCCAGAGAACCTGTGGATGCCCTACCTGTGGAAGTGTCAAGGCCAGGCTGAATGAGGCTGGGAGCCACCTGGCCTAGTGGAAGGTGTCCCTGTCCGTGGCATTGGTGTTGAACTAGATGGTCGCTAAAAGTCCCTTTTAGCCCAAACCTTTTTGTGATTCTGTGATTGTCAAGTTTTGGGTATCAAGTGCCCTCCACAGTAGAGTCCCACCAAGGACTTGGGGGTTGATCAAGCTTGGAACTTTGCGGGCACTGCCAAGCAACCTTGCAAACATTCCATAAACGTTCCATTTCAGTTGGTCAGGTAGCGTCTCCTGCTTGTGGCTTACTTTAAGATTTACAGTTCAAAGACTGTGCATGGGAGGATGTGTTTGTCAGGTGCTTCATGTGTAAAGATTTTGGGGACAGCCAATGTTTAAATTAGCCGCCGGTGTCATCATTTTCAGATTGCCAGTTGTAGAGAGATCTTCACGCCAGAATATCTTTTATGTGTGGGCTGGTTCATGTGAACTAAAGTGATCGCTTCATGTTGTGACTTTCAGTAGATTTAACTTGCCCTCTAAATTGATCTTCTTGGCACCAGAAGTGCCTTCCTGTTTAATTAACTTTTCTTTCATGCTTATGAATAATTTTATGATGTCCTGTTAAGAAACAGCAGAAAGTTGGATGCAGGCAAAATGAAGCAGTCCTAGTATTTCTGCCTGTGTGTCTGTGAATTAATTCTCTTTGGGAAGCCCATACTGACATTGTTTTCTGAAAGGTTTTCAATGTATATCAGCAGAGATACATTTTCCCTAGCATATATAGTCATAGAAAATCAGCATGAGACTGTAATTCTAGTTAAGACAAGAATAAACAACCTGTTGTCTGAGGATGGCTGTGAACTAAAAATGACTTAATGCTATCATGCAGAGCAACTTAAGTTCTATGAAAACCTGCCATAATTTTGTCATCTTCCTGTGATCTTCAGAATTGTCTTTCTTCCAACTAAATGAGATTCTTTTTGTACTATGTTCAGCAAGAGAAAAAAATAACCTGAAAACAATATATATTTGCAAATCCTCAAACACTTGTTTTCACATTTTTCTATTAAAAAAGCAAACATTTGACCTACTTTTTAAGTAGTGTTGAAAAACTTGACTAAGCATCAATGACTCTTGCTTTGTGCATGCTATATTAAAATATCATGCTGACTATGTGTGTTGTTTTCAGTGGGGTTTTTTTGTATTTGCCTATCTTTGCTCTTACATGTCAACTTTGTATCTTAGTACTGCAGAAGCAGTCCTGCAAAAGAAATGGATGACGTGGAGACGATGCCTAAACAGCAAAGGATGGTAGACCATGGGGTGTTGCACAGCACAGAAGAAATAGATACTAATGTAATTTACTATTTTTCTACATAAAGGAATAATTTTTCACATAAAGCAATTATTTAGTTATAATTTTAATTTAGCTGTAAAAAACTTTCTCCAAAGCATAGTGTAGTCTAAACTAGTATTTTATTCTTGCTCTCTAATTATAATTTAACATCTTACTATTACAGTCATGCCAGAGCTACGTTCTTAGGTGGAGGAAATATCTTCTTCAGAAGACATGAAAGAGCAGTGATATGCTGAAACACATCTTATACTATGCTTGCTGAATTGCCTTATGATTTCTGAATGGACAAAAAATAAAAACCCCAGCTTTTTGCAAATAGCTGTTTCAGGGCTTGGGTTTTCATTCAAATCTTACTAAAAACTGAACTCACTGATTCCTGCTTTATCTGTGTTTGTTCTTGTGCCAGCCCTGCCTGCGAACTCAAGTAGTCCCCTCTCCCAAGAGGAACTCATGTTAAAATGATAGACACTGATCAATCATATTTCCTCTGTCTTGGTTTTGCTCTGTTAAATCAAGTTTGTCCACTGTCCTCTTGAATGTCAGGCACTTTGTTTTTTAAACATATCCATAGCCTGCTTTCATTGGTGTTTTTGGTCAGATATGAAATCATTTGTGCTTTGTTTCAACCAGAATTGACCATGGTACTTTGTAAGTCATCTCTCAAATGCCAGTACGTTGGGGTTTTTTCTACTAGGAATTGCTTTGTCCTGGGCTTTACCACACTTCTGGATAATAACCTGTGACTAATTGATACACTTAGTTTTGTATTTGGCCAAGTGTTTAACTTTCACATCTACTAAACCCTATTTTAGAGAAGAAATCCGTGTTACTAACCCTGGGTTCCATAGTGGTGTTCCTATTCGCTCCTCCTGTACATTTATTTAGTATTTGGCTATATGGAGTGCCTTGAAAATGATACTATAAGGCACCAGATATGCCCACAGTTTTTCTTCATGTTTGTGTCTGATTTTTCCTGTTTCTTTTAATTAGGAAAGCCTAGATTTGGAAACAACTGATGAAGAAACAACTGACATTTCAGGTACCATTGTAGGCTAGCTTTGTTTTAAAGGCTAGGTTCTGTTTTAAATTTCTCTTGGTTCTGTTCTAAATTTCTTTGATTATGCCCTAGCTAAAAGCTTTTTGTTAAGCAATTGAGATGGACTGAACTGCTGGGTATTTTTAATCTATTAGAAGATCTGTGTTGCTCTTGACATTACAAGCCATAGCTACTGACTCTGGGGCTGTACTGGTGAAGAGCTCACAGGTGTTCAGAGGAAAAAGTCCCAAAACCCAGTGTTTTTCCAACACGTGCATGAGAAAAGGCTGTAGACAGGTGGGAATACCTGTCATTTAGTGCATTTTGAATACATCATTATTTGCAACAGTCCTTAAGGAATTTACCATTATGTGCAGTAATTTCATCAGAATTAAGTGAAACAAAAGGAAAAAAGCTTTGCTTTGTTGAGTGCTATCAGGAAACATTGGAGAGTAAGTTATAGGCACAGTTTCTTTTAAGAGCTAATTTCTTGCATGGAAGCAAGATTTTTTAAAATGGAAATACATACACTCAGCTTTAAATTTCTTACCTTTATTCCACTAGTAAATTTTCTAGATGTCTGTATCCTATGCACATTCTGTTTTTTCCCATCTGTGCTCCTTATTGGTTTTCAGTTAAAAAAAGGATCTGTCTAGTCTTGAAAGAATAATAATTAAAGAATTTATGATTTTATTCATGTGTTTTACAGTTCTCCTTAAAAATCAGGTGTGCTTTTTCACTTCTACTGTGCACTGATTAACCCCTGCCTGCCTTGAAACTTTCCCTGAACTTAGAGATGGCTGATACACATCTTATTTTCTGCCTCTTTGACTATCCTGCTTTATCTTAAACTTTCTTGTGACATTATTCTAAATTCTTTGCTTTCAACAGAACCTAGAAAATCTGAGACAGATTTTTCAGCCCCGTCTTCATCTGTCAAAGAGAGAGATTCATGCAAAGCGACTAAAAGGTTTGTGAATAGTTAAGTGATAATTCTTCTTTCTCAATAGTGCTGTCACATGACTCAATAATGCTTACAAGAGGTTTAGGACTGGTGGCAACTACAGATGAATACTATGGTTATTACTGTGGTAGTCTGTCGGGGGGAGGCTATCCTTTTTACTAGCCATCAGATTTTATTTGAAAATGTAGTATTTATGGTCACTGATAAGGTGATGATGAGAGTTGTGGCTGAGATTGTATAACTGAAATTCATTTGTTCTTGAACTGAAGCCAGAGTCTCCCTTTGAAAACCTTAGACTATTTAATCTTGAGAGATATAGATTATTTTCTTAAAATCAAAGACAATTTAGTTAGAGGGAGAGCCTGTATGGAATTTTCAATAGATTTTTTAAATCACTCAAGCACTGATTCTGATGTTTCTTTGGAATCAGTTCATATTTCTGTATGAAACTAAAAACAAGAAAAATGTTAAATGAAAATGTAATTTATGAATTGCAATCACAATGACAAAGGGGTGTCATATCATGTAAACAGTTAGAGCATGGAGAGTGCCTTCCCTTGCTTGATAGGAATACTTTGTTTAGCATCATTGAAAGCAGACAATTATGGAAGGAAGGGGTTTTGAAGTCAGATTTTTAAATAAGTTTAAAATGTTGATGTTTCACTGAGTGGCTACATAATGCTAAGTGAAACTTGATTTGTGTGTCTGAGAGAGAGAGACTGGGCAAAAGGAGTAACTTGATTAAAAAATGTGTTTGCACACTAGTGAAACACTTTACCTTCCTAAGAAAAATCAAATATTGCTGTCACAAGGAAAATCACATAATATACTATGAAATCAGATTAATAAAAAGTCCAATGATATGAAAACTTACTAGATTTCAAAGTAAACTCTGAGACAGTGTTCACTTAAATTTTGGTATTACCTAGTGTGCATTTGAATTTTTTACTTGCTTGTTTGAATGTTTGCAGACAGAGATGTGGAGTCCCCTCAAGTGATTCCATTTCCACTTCTGATGATGATGATGAGGATTTTGAAATACCGAAGAAGAAGAGAAATATAAGAAGGTTACTGAAATTGGAGAATAGGGGAGGGGGGAGTCTACCTGGGAGGACTTTGCATACGCCTAACTGTGAAGTGTTGCCATCTTCATCATGTATCCTTTCTAAATTGTAGCAATACTTAATAATTCCTGTTGGTATTAACACCTGTAAATGGAGTTTCTGAAACAGGATTTTTAGAATTGACTTTTAAAAAGAAATTTAGTTTCTAGGTTGGAATGTGGGGAGAGGTAGAGATACACACTTTGAAGTATTTTCTTGGTGTAAAATTTTACTCCTTCTGTGCTTTACTGTTGTTTTTTCAGAAAGAAAGTCACCATAAAAGAAAATGCCATAAGTAGGGGAAATAGGTTTTGTTACTTAACAAATGCTCTAGGAATTTTAATCTAGTAACAGTTTAACAAATGAGTTTTCAGTGTGACATCTTTCAGATATGTATCTTCTGGCACACACAATCCAAAGTCCTCAGGAAGGTCCAGGAGTAGTATGCAGCCTTTATAGTGTTAATCCCCACTGAAATAAGTATTCTCTTGGGCGGTAACTTTTTGAAGGTAAAAGCTAAAACTATTTGAAAGATGTCAGTGTGTTTGGGAAGGGGAGGAATTCTTCCATCATATTAATCAAGGTCAGTCTGTGGTCTCCACAGATGGAATAATTGTTCTAAATTTGCATTCCTATATATGCTGTGTTGACTAGCTTGAATATTTGTAAGTACTGAGAGCTGTTAAAATAATAACTCAGTTTTATATCTGGAGTGACCATTTTTCTTTATTTGCTCATAGCCACTAAATGTAAAAAGTTGGAATGAATATTTAACTATTTGGGAAGTTCATGCTGATTTATAAGGTCTTTTGCATTTACTTGCTATCATTAGAAAAATCAAAAATCTTTCACCTGCATGGTAAGTTAGAAAGCACCTTTTTTTCCTTGTTAATTTAAATCAGATCTCATCTGTTCAGCTTTCAGAAAGGTGCCTTAACAGGAGTTGACAAGGATATCATGAAAGCTGGAGGAAGTCTGGCTGGTGTGGAGCAAATGCAAATAGATGGTTCAGTAAGTATTTTTGATTCATTGTGGCAGTGAGATGTTCGCAGTATTTATGAAAGCTTCCAGTAATGGTCCATCTATAAGTCCCTGGGTTTATAGTTTTCTCTCAAGCAATCCAGCTTCTCATGGAAGCTTATTGAGGTTGCAGCTTTCTCTAACATATAAAATGTGTTCTGTTGACTTTAGGTACAATTTGATGGCGTGGGTGGTCTTTCTGACCACATTTCATCTTTAAAAGAGATGATCATTTTTCCATTGCTTTATCCTGAAATCTTTGAGAGATTGAAAATTGAACCTCCAAGGTAACACATACTGTTTAAAACTTTAAGTTCTAATTTACCTATTTTCAGGAGAATTCAACTGGGGCATCAGTATGTTTTTGTGCTTCAAAATTCTCAGCAGTGTTCATTTTATTTTAACAGTAGTAAAATGTAATTTTAAAGAAATTGATAGAATCCAGTATATATGTAGGTCCAAAGACTTACTGTGGTGAATTTATCCTTTCAAAGTGACTTGCTTTTCAAAGGTGATGTTGGAGATTTTTTCTTTAAAGCTCTATATGTAAGTGAACTTGATTACTTTGTAAGCAGGAAGTACTTTCTACTAGTAGTCAAATGTTTGTTTAATGAAAGTCCAGTTGTCTCTGCCACCAACTCTTTTTTTTTCTCCAAGTTCTCAAGTATCAGTTTGTTGCTGTTGAGCCGCTAGCAGAGAAAAAGACCCGGATTCTCAGCATGGCATAGAAAAGAGCTTTTATTATTTAATTCCAACTTATATAGATTTTTCAGAGGTCGCTCAGATTGGTCAGTCAGAAACCTCCCCCTAGGCCTGATTGGCCAGGCCTGAACTGTCCAAATCTCGAGACACTGTTTTTAATAACATCCAAACTTTATCTTTGTTTGTAAAACACAAGAAAAATTCTCATGGGAAAGACCTGTGCTAACCACATCAGTTTTACAACTGATAGGACATGCAACTAGAAACTTGCAAGTGTTTCTTGTGCTGGAGCTAAAATAAGAATCTGTCCTGGTTTTACACAGCTAAGTGACTTCTGTGCTACAAAAAAAAAAAAACCCAGTGATTTTATTTGTAGGTTTATATATTCTTCGTCAATGAAACTCATTGCGTATTTAACTAGGACCTAAAATTCTTTGCTTTCAGTAACTTTAAAAGTACTCCAAAATAGAAAGAATTTAATTCTGTGCTTTGCTTCTTTATTAAGTGAAATTCTTTTTTTAAGCAGCAACGTATTGGCTTTTATAGTTGATGTAAATGCAGAAATGAAGAATCTTTTCAGCTTCAGAATACTTCCTTTATCACCAGCAAAGGGAAACCAATTCCAGAAACTCCAAGCTTTTTAAGGGAGAAATGAATGTTTTACTATAAAATCTTGCCTTATGTGGAAACAAGAATGAATATGCAGTGCATCATGGAAAAATGAACTGGTGATTCCTAAGTTAGCCTAGTCTCAGATTCTGCATTGGAAGTTTGTTCTTGTTTAGCTCCAACCACCCCTGCTGGATTGTCAGAAGTTTTGAAAGTGTCCTTTTGGGATGCTGCAAACTCTTCTCAAGGTTTTGTATTTCTGCATTATCCTCTTTACTAATTTTGTTTGCTGCCTTGTAGAACCATGTAGGAACACTTTTGACTTTTCTCACACTTCAGCTCTTACTGCTATCTTATCCATGAGGTGTTTTGTTTCAGAGAGCAGAGCTGTGTATTTTAAGGATGGGGGCTGTAGTAGGTGCTTTTACATGCTGTTTTTTCCTTACGTGATTTTTTAAAATTTATTTTGTTTTTTAATTCCAGAGGCTGTCTATTCTATGGTCCACCAGGGACTGGAAAGACGCTCCTTGCTCGTGCACTTGCTAATGAATGCAGTCAAGGTGACGTGAAAGTAACATTTTTTATGAGAAAAGGTGCTGAATGCCTGAATAAATGGATAGGAGAATCTGAACGACAGCTTCGTTTATTATTTGAGCAGGTAAGGTTGAAATGGGCCATATGTGCTGTCCGAGTTGTAAATAATTTTCGATGGTTGTCAAGAACTCACTCTTTTTTCATGTTTTGTCAGCTCCTTTTACTGAGATGGGATTGCCACTGTTTCCTTTATCAGTGGAGTTTCAGGGGCTTGAAATATTGAGACATAATGGGAAAGATTAGTAAAGCAAGCTGATACCTTAGGATTTTAGCTTTTATATTTTTCACGTATCTGTGTTCCTGTAATTCTTTTATTGTATGGCTCTGGACTCCATGTAGGGTGCTAAGCTGCTGTTCTCTCATTTTTAGACAAAATGATTCCTTTCTAAGCTCGAAATTCAAGGACACCTTACTGTCTCAGGCCCCAAGATATGTAAACAACAGTAAACTGGGGAGAGCAAACTTGATGTAACTGACTTCATTACCTAAAGCTGTAATTGGAAGATTAAACCCTGATATGCAAATGAACAAAACTTAGAAAGTATGAAAAAGCTGTGACCCATTGTCCATTTTGGGTGTATAGCCCTTGGGTGGGCTGTGACTGCCCTAAATGCACCTGGAGGCCCTTCAATAAATATAACTGCTTTTTATTCCCTTAACTTTGCCTAGTGTCTGTTTTAGGTAAGCCTGTCAAGGCACCAAACAAGAAAATCCCACCAAGAACCATCACTACCACCCCCAAAATTCAAACCCCCCACCTATACCCCCAAACCACCCCCCCTCCAAACAACAAACCAAACAACCTCCCAAAAAGTCACAAAAAATGTTTCAAGAAGCAAGAGGTAGTGGCTTTAGATCAGAGGGAAAGAGATGCAGGCTGAAAGCATGGTTGTTTAAATTGGTAACAGAGGGCTGCTTCCTGAACCTGTAACTTAGTTAAGTCCTGTCCTTGTGGTTGCCAGATAGATGTGAAAACTACTGGTATGGTTTGTTTCTTGTCACCCAGTCTCAGTGGGTTGACATAAGCTGCTGTCTTCTGTTACTTGTGCCACTTTACTCTGTTAGCTCAGTTAGCAGAATCTGAAAAATCTAGTTCATGCCTTTCCAACCATGATGTTTTCCAAGCATTTTCTCTTTCAAATAGTGCTCTTTTCCTGATGTCAATATTCCTGTGTTTTCATTGTAGGCCTACCAGATGCGACCTTCAATAATTTTCTTTGATGAGATTGATGCTCTTGCTCCTGTACGGTCCGATAAACAAGACCAAATTCATAGGTAGGATATGTTTTGTATCTACACAGAAGCTGCTTGATCTTTGTGAAAAAAAGATGGCAACTTAACTTCAAGTGACACGTTCATTTTTTCCTGAAAGTTAGTAATTCAGTGCAAATGAATCTTAGATGATTTTTGAATGGCAATTGAAAACAATTTTCTGAGCTTAGCACAGGTCTGTGATACTAGCACAAGGTCTGTGTTACCTTATCTGTATTTTGTTATGTCCTAAAATGAGTGTTTTGCTAAATAGCATCTCATCAATAAAAACTTGTACTTTTTGAGTGGTCTTTGGAGAAGGTTATTTGTAACTGAAGAAAATTTACTAAATTGGTAAATGAAAATCATATTTTTCTGTTAGCTCTGTTGTGGGGACACTTCTGGCACTTATGGATGGCTTAGACAGCAGAGGAGAGGTTGTGGTAATAGGAGCCACCAACAGACCAGATTCTGTAGATCCTGCTCTACGAAGACCTGGACGCTTTGAACGAGAATTCCGCTTCAGTTTGCCAAACAAAGAGGTCAGAACTTTTACTCAGCCTTAGTGTTTATGTGACAAAGTCCATCTTTATAACAAACCCCTGTAACAAGGCAGTATTGCAGAGCAGTGCAGCTCTCCATCTGTACCGTATGGCTTGCACAAAAGAGGGATATCTGGAGACATTGCATTGTGCTGTGCAGGACAGACCTGGCACTGAATATATGTGATTAGAGTGATTTCAACAAGTAGTTAGTTCTCTAATTAGTTTTGGTTCACTGTGCCTGGTGAAGAAAATGGGATGCTGAAAGTAACTGAAATGTTTAAGAATGAATGTATGAATTAGTTATAAACTACTCTTATAGCATCTTGAAAGTGAAAGAAATGGTGAGAGAATTCCTCCTTGGTAGCAAAAGCTTTGATCAAGGCTGGTGCTGGTGCAAATTAAGCATGTTGGGATCTTATAGGAGTTATTGACAGGGACTTGGACAAAGATGTGAAGGATACTGCACAAGTGCAGGGCTTGAGAAGCTTCTAGTTCAGTCACAATAGTTAAGCAATATAAAAATGGGTATATAGCAACCAAAAAATACTGAAGCGGGGGAGATAACGTGCAAGACAGGAGACCTCTTTTTGTGTTTTCTCTCTGACTATCTCCGATATTTCTTGTTACTTCTTGGAAAAAGGATAAAAAGGCTTATTGGATTGAAAGCTAGTAAAAGTCCACAAACACTTTTCTTGAGTTTTCATCTGCTCTCAGGAACAGGAGATGAGAAGCCATTAAAAAGATCTAATACATGATGCCCTACTGTGGTAGAATTCTAGAAATCTGCCTTGATTGATCTGTGTACCAAGAAATACTTAATGAAATTTTGCTGAATTTGAGAGAATTTTCTTTGATGAAAAATCTCCCTTTGTGGATAAGAATTTTACCGTGATTTTTTCTTCAGAGTCATTAGGTCTCACACTTGGGAAAACTGATTTTTATTGAATATGTAAATGCCTTTTACTTTACTGCAACCCCCAGCAAGAGTTTAATGTAACAAGTTGAGAATTACTAAATTTCCTGGTTGAAGAAGCAGACAGCATATTATTAACTAACCTTTAAAATACTAAAAGGTGTAGCAGATAAGCATTTGTATTAATATAAGAGGTTTTGTGGGTTTGTATTGTCATTGCTCTAAGAGAAGACTCAGGACAAACTAAAACGCAACTGTTTTCAGGCAAGAAAAGAAATTTTCAAAATTCACACACGAGACTGGAACCCGAGGCCATCGGACAGTTTACTTGATGAGCTGGCTGAAGAATGTGTAGGTGAGTTTGAAAACAGTGTGGGTTACTACATGTGACTTGAGTCCTAGGAAACCTGAGCTTGTACCAGGCAGTATTAGAGCTCTCCTACCTTGCTGCAGAGAGAGGCAGCTGGCATGCATTGGGAGCAAAGTTTGGTGCTGCTTTTAGTTTTCTTTTTGTCTCTCAGAACATTGAATGGGTTTGGGACATCTTTCCCAGGAGCAAAGTTTTGACCAGCAGGCTGCTACATAAGTATCAGGCTGTGAACCATGTAACCGAACTTTTCTGCAGTGCAGTGACTCTTTTAACTGTCTCTTAACCTGGTAATTTTTGGCTGTGTACAAAGTTTTTCAGTGTTGCACTTTAGAGATATTGGCCTTGAATTCTGTTTTGTCTGAGACTGCCGTAACCCTTGATTCTTGTTTTGTTTATTAGGATACTGTGGTGCTGATATTAAAGCCTTGTGTGCTGAAACTGGTCTCTGTGCTTTGCGCCATCGCTATCCTCAGCTATATGAAAGCAGAGAGAGACTGCAGATAAACATGGATTCAATTAAAATAAAAGCAAATGATTTTTCCACTGCCATGCAGAAGACTGTTCCAGCTTCACAGAGGGCTGTGCCTTCCCCTGGGCGAGCACTACCAGCTATTTTAAAGCCACTGTTAGAAAGCACACTGGAAAGGATTTTACAAACCTTGCAGAGAGTATTTCCCCATGCAGAGCTTGCACTAAAGAAGGACCAACAGCAAGGTATAACATCTACATCCACTTGTTTTAAAATCTGCCAAGGCAAAACTTGTGATTCATGCAATCAACATGCGCAAACCTGTCAGTCATAATGGGAGCACAATTTTATACTTGATGTGTGCACAGAGCAGGGTGGGAGCTGTGAGCGACTCTCAATAGCAGTCAAGAAACGTGTTCTTTGCTGGAGCACTCTCTTTCTCACAGTAGCTGACATCACACTTATTATTTGCAGAGGTAAATCTAAAGTTTAGATTATTAGCACATCTTTTCAAATAAATGTTTAAAGCAGGAGAAAGGTTTTTCAGGTGTCTGGGAACTACAGAAGTTGTTCCTAACCATCTTTATTCTAAAGAAAAAATCATAGAAGTTTTTGCCAACAGAGAGATAATACCTGATGCAAATCATGGGACAAAGGACAGCTTTGTAGAGACTTGTGCAATCTCCTTTGATTTGTGGTAGAATGAACTCTTCAGAAAATAACATTCAAATGATGAAATACAAGAGAAGTGTTTTCCAGCACTGATTTTGAAGGCAAGAGAGAGATACGGACTATATAGGAAAGTTAACAAACCTCTTTTTAAATCCTATTTCAGGAAATTTTGTGATTGAAAGTGATGAGGAATCACCATCAATCTCTGAAGAGAAGCCAACTCATAAAATGCCTAATGACAAAAAGGTAGAATTCCGCACTTTTAGCAGGTATGTTCGTCCCTGTTATGGTTCAATTTTTAAGATGGCTGAGTCTGTAAACTGTTTTGGTGTGAGGAATGCTACATGAAGGAGTTAAGAGAGTGTGTGTGTGTGGGGTGGCGCATAAGTGTGAAGATACAACTGGTTACTACTGTTCTCACTGCATACAGTGCCCTGACCCATCAAACTGAACTGTTGTGTAGGTATTTGACTGGACAGTCTCCCTGTGGAATTTAGGAGTTGTTACTTAACCCAGACAAAAGAATAGCAGACATGCTGGGGACTTGCAGGATTTCTTAGCAGAAGCAGAGTACCAGTTTGTGAGAAAGTAGGCTTTGGTATTGTTCCTGTTCACAGACCAGCTTATTATTTTGTGGAACAGGGAGAGTATTTACAAAAACATATGCAAAAGAAAAACTTTAAAGTATGTTTTCTTATACATCACTCAGTTTTAAACTTGTTTTCTTCTTGTTGCTGTAGAAATCCTCGTGACCAGCCAACATCTTACAGGCCACGGTTCTTACTAATTGAAGAGCCAGGATCTGGGCAAGCTTCTGATTTGGCAGCTGCCGTAATACATTCCCTGGAAAAGTTTCCAATTTATTCGCTAGACACACCAACTTTGTTTGCTAACGCATCACCAGACGAACTATGTGTACAGGTAGATTTTTTTCTCATTAGTCTCATCGGATTAGTGTATAAACTAGTGAAGTAAGTGGAATTCATTGTCCGTGGAAGTGGCCTGCTTTAAATGTGCTGTTATGTTTTCTTTTGTCTGAAAATCCACTTTTCTGATGGAATGATAGCAAGTAAGGCTGTTATACGTAACCATGTTTTCCATTTGTAATGTAATGGGGGATGTTACTAGCAGCTCAGGAAGATGGCAAGTGTTGCTAATAAACCCCTCTTTGTGACAAGAAGTCCTGCTGGTCTCAATTGGTATTTAGAAAGTTGTTTGTATTGCTTCTTAAGACTCTGTGCTACCAGTAGATGGCTCTGCATCAACCTGATGGCATGTAATGAACATTCTGTAGCCTTTTTTTTGCGTTATATCTGTAGAGGAACCAAGGTTTTGAGGAAAAGAATTTTTTTGTTTGTTTGGGTTTTTTCACATATACAGCTTTTACTGTTGCAGTACATGCTGCAAAAGCACTAAAATTCATGGAATACTTAGATTTGTACAGTGTTGAGTTTTCATCAACTAGGAAAAGGAAATATAAGCAGATTAGTGCTGTTTTACTTTCTTACTTTTAGGCAGGAAATCTATTTTGTTTCTTGGCATCACTGCATTAGAGTATTTTGATCTCTAGTAGCAGCATTTGAGAGCTGTACAAGTCAGGACAGACTGGATACTAATTTATCACATAGGAGGAACAAGTCCTTTGCAGATTGTTAATCTGAAATGGTGCACGGAGAATTTTGTCGTGTGAAAGGACTGTTCTTCCCTCATGCAGTAGATGCATATTGCCTTCTGTGATTGAGGCGCCATCTGTAGGCAGTGGCTTGTGGTTTTCCATCATCTGGTCTGATGGGTGCTTTGGTAATGAGAGGCTGTGAGTGATTTAGCTCTTCAGACAGTCTAAGGACTGCGCATCTCTTATAAAATGTGCTTGAAGTTATGGATTATAGCCAGGCTTCTCGTGCTGTGTTAGCCCTCATCTTTTCACATAGACCTTTGTGTGTTCAGACTGTGCTCCAGCCTGAACTGGGTGTGTGTCCCCTCTGAACTGAAAATGGTGTAGCTGCAGTGTGTAGTGATTTTTCCAGGAAAGCACATCTTGCTGAAGGGTTAGATCTGTTTTTTTTTCAGGCACACCACTACATCAGCTGAGTTCTTAGGCTCTTTAGGAGTTATCTGATACCTAAGTAGTTTTGAAAACAGGCAGAGATTCAGGTCTGTTCCTGTCTGCATGGCGGTGTCTATATTTGAGACAAAGTGAAAATTTTACCTGATTATTAAGGAGTAATTTATGAGTTTGTCTTGATGTCTTGCCTTTATGCCTCTCATTTCATAAGATAGTTTGACTGATATGTAGTTATTTAGTAGCATTTTCTACATGATGTAGTTTTCTTATCCAAGCTTTCATTTTACTAGTTGATGCGTGAAGCTCAAAGAACAGCACCAAGTATCGTTTATGTCCCACAAATCCCTTCCTGGTGGGAGACTGTTGGACCTACACTGAGATCTGTTTTTACAACACTGCTGCAGAACATCCCAAGGTTTACTCCAGTTTTACTCCTTGCAACATCTGATGTGCAACTCAGAGAACTCCCAGAAGAGGTATTTCAGTTGATACTTTTCTTCCTTTGTTACTCAATTTCTTGTTAATTTACAACTCCCTGATGCATTGGAGCTCTGTGCCACTCTTAAGCAAATTCATACATATGACTCAGGCACCCAAACCCAGTCCCTTAAAACTTGCTTAGACAAACAACTTGCTTAGACAAAAAAAAAGCGTTTTCTGAGTAGGAATTGAGTTTGAACTTTTTCTCCCTTCTCACATACTCAAGCTTATTAGACAGATGTATGGACTTGCTTCAGACAATGGTTTTGGTGGCTACAAGATGGTTAGATGTGTCCTGAGTGAAGACTACATGGTTGCTAGGAAATAGACTGTTTTTCTGAAAACATTTTTACTGAAAAATCAGAGGTATTTTTACTGAAAAACTACAGAGGTTCCACTGTTATTGATGGAATGTAATTTCAAATTTACATTGTTTTTTAAAAATTTCAATTGCTTTCTCCATCTGGGTGAAAATTCAGCAAATTAGAAAGTTAAGTTCCAGTTTCTGTTTAAGCACTTGGAAGTAAATTTTTGGGTGTATTCTTTAACAAAATTCATTAAGAGGACATGCTGAACTTTGTAGACATGTGAGACTGTGCATTAAAGGAAGCTGTTCAAAATGTGAATGTACTGCTCTGATTATTTTGTCTCAGTAACAGAAGTTTTTATATTGTTAATAAGTGCCTTCTAAAATAAGAATTGAAATTCCTTCCATGGTTCCTGGTAGTAGAAATGAGAAAATGGAATGCAACTTGGAAGATTATTTAGATTAATTAAAAATAAAATTAGAGAAATCCTAAACACCTTGCTAAAAAGCCAGCACTTGTCTGCTGACTCTTGCCATTTTCCCTCTGTAGTTGCCATATAGATCCAAGCCAAAGGACAGCAAGTCAGGTAAATACAAAATTAGCAGCCTTGAGGATGGGGATCCCCAGTCACCCCTTTCTCAATTGTTTATCATACAGTTTCTTCCAGGAGCTCAAAATCTAGAAGGTGTTCCTTTAGAGAAGGTGTTTTAATTTGCCATGCTATAAAAACCTAGTCTTTTAAGGCCAAGAAGATAACTTTTCATTGATAGTCTTATCCAGATGAGTATTCAGTTTAATTCATCTTTTTTGTAACGGAATACAGGAAATTTGTGTGGCCTTGTATAACTGAAGTATCTTTTCTCTTCCTGCTTTAGATAAAAACATTGTTTAATAATGAATATGAAGAAGTTTTCAGAATCCCGCGTCCTACCGGCTCTGAAAGAAGAGTTTTTTTTGAGGACTTAATTATGAAGCAAGCTGCTCAACCTCCTGTAGTAAAAAACAACACAGGTGAGGAGGATATTCTACATATAAAACTTTGCTAACCCTAGGTTAACAGCTAATACACTATTTGCTTTGGGGATAATTTTCTATCAGTCATTTTTCATGTGCTTGTATATGAGTACCATCAATTAACTACAAATTTCTTATTAATTTAAGCTTGCCAGCCTTTGGAAGTGCTGCCTGTAGCACCACCACCCAAGCCTCGAAAGCTGTCAGAGGAAGAAATGAGACAGGTGGTAGAGCAGGAAGAGGATACATTGCGTGAACTTAGGATTTACTTAAGAGATGTGACTCAAAGACTTGTTGTTGACAAACGTTTCAGAGCATTTACAAAGCCCATTCACCCAGAGGAGGTTAGTGTTGACTTATAATACCATTATAATTGTGTGTATAATTCATAATTCCTCTGTGTTTCTCTTTCTTGGTGTTTGTGTGCTCTTTCTAGGAAGGTTTATATTTGGTGTTAGAACTGTACTACTCTATGTTTCCAAGATGAAGGAAATTAATTTTGCTTTTACTTGACTTCTTGAGGCTCTCAAATGTTTGTTGTTTGAGTATTCACTGAATGTCCTATGTTCTTTCTAAAATGTCTTTAAAACTTTAAAATATTTCAGTTAAAAGGGACCAACAAGGATGTTCTAGTCCAAGTGCCAGTTACAACAAATGGCAACACAATTTGCCCATTAAAAGGTTTGGATACCTAGATGTGTTACAGTACTAAAAAGCAGAGAGATGACTTTCTTTGTATTTATAAACAGTACCTATAGGGCTGTTTTAATAAAGTTTAAAGCTCTTTGATTAACTGTCAATAGTTTTTGTGAGAACAGGAGTAGAAGCAGCAGTTTGTCAAATAAATTTTCAGATGCTATTCTCAGTTTCATCTGGGGTTTTCCTCAGTATATAATCAACCATAAGGGCTGCATATTTTCTTTTCTCCCATACTCTTCCCATTAAATTTATTGAATAATTCTAAGCCAGAGGCATATACTTCAAAGTCAGTTGAAATTTTAAAATAGTTTTACATTGCAGCAAAGTCCCATTCCCTTAAGCTTCCACTGACTTGTCTTTTCCTTTCCTTGTAGTTTCCAAGATGTGAATAACTTATAAAAACATAGATGTCCTCATCTAAACTAGTGATTAGGCTCCTTTTATGCTCTGAGTAAAGAAATGGGCATCCCTGGGTCCAGTTATCTCATTGTAGAGTAGATGCTTAGGACAGGTGCTTCAAAATTACAAATCCTGCAGACTTCTGCTTGCTGCCAACAACAAAGAGAATCTAAGCTGACTTTACTGAGAAAGGTTTCTCCGCTGTGATTTTCTGAAAGGAAATGAAATTAATCCTGCCAGTTCCCTTCTCTGCTCCACACATGCTTCTGACCACCCTGGAGATTCTGAACTGCTTCTTTGTTCCCCCTCTGTTGGTCTGTGTCTTCAAAGACACCTGAAATAGCTTTTCAATTTTCAAGAAACTAACTGGTCAATTTCTGCATCTTTGAGTGTATTACAAATATTTGGGGCTCTCAAGTCCTTTATTTGACTTTATGAAAAGAATTAATCTTTGTACCTTAAATCTCTGAGCATGTGTATTTTATTTGTAGGACACTATTAAACAGCCCATGGACCTCACAACGGTTCTCTCCAAGATTGACATGCACCAGTACCTAACTGCAAGAGATTTTCTAAAGGACATCGATCTAATCCGTACCAATGCTTTTAAGTACAAGCCAAATAAAGGGAATGGAGGTGAGGGTGTGTTTTTTATCCCTAATCTGGAAAAATTTTAAATATATAAATTGATAAATTTCATCTGTGGACAGTAGATGTGGGATTAGATAATTTTAAACAGCCCCAGAGAATATTGCTTGCTAGGTTGTAAATGTTTTAGCATTAGATAAATTATTTGGGTATGGGATTGTAATACATGTGTTGATTGGTAACTTGTACTTTTTCTTAAATAATTAACTTTTCTGCTGTTATGCTGAAAATGCTGATTGAGATAACCTTTCAGAATCTGCCTATGAAAAAAGAAAAATCATTCTAAGTAACCGAAGTAAAGAATTTCACTGACTGGTGGAAAATGCTCAGTTCTGACTGTAAAATTTCAGATCAACTCCTGAGGCACAAAGCTTGTACTTTGAGTGATACTGCATATTCCATAGTGAGGCATGAAATGGACAAAGATTTTGAACAACGTTGCCAAAAAATTAAAGAATCTCGTAAGGAAAGAGGTATGTTTTTTGATGCTGAGAATTTTAAGACTTCTCATGCTTTGTAACCAGCCACACAAGACACAATTCTTTGCTCTGTGGGGTGTAAGAGAGCAGACCCAAGATGTAATGAAAAATGGAAGATGCCAGCAGCACCTGTGGATGCCACTACCCCCTGCTCTAATGGCAAGACTTTCTTGGAGAAGGTGCTAAAGTCGCTGCTACCTTCTCTGTTCCTGTGGCCTAACAGCAGGTTCCTGTGATGCTTAGTTCTTCATTCCAGAGGCATTAAATTTTTCATTATGCTGCTTCAAAATGTGGGGTAAATTCTGAGGTCATTTATTCAGTGTAGTTATGAAGTGAAGTGGCTGCTTGGCATTGTAAGAGCCTGGCCTTGTTGGTCCAACTGACATTTAATGGCACATACATCTTGAAGTTCAGAACATTGTCTGTGGCTGTTCTGAATATTCATCTATTTTTTAGTTACATGAAACAGTGTTTTCCCCTTGCCTGCCTATAATATATAATATTATATATATTATAGGGAACTGATCTCATCGACTTCCAACGTTTTCTCTGGACACATGTAAGGAGATGGTACTGAAGCTCCTGTGGTTATTTTTCTTGCAAGCTGCTGCTGCTGAGTTTTGAAGAAAAAACTTTTTTGTGAGTGTTTTGGATTACTTTTTTTTTGTATCTCTTTGTAGATAAGTCAAAAAGAAAATGCAAAATGAAGGAAGACTCTTCAAGTATCGCAGCAAAGAGGAAGAATGTTCTGTCTGTATCCTCCCAGGCTACTCCTGTGGAAAAACATGAAAAAGTACCGCAAGTACAACAGAAAACTGGGACAGCAAATGAAAGCGAGAGAGTGACTCTTGTGGCTAAATCCCCTACTAAAGAAAAGAGTGTCGTGCTTCCTGAATGTTCAGACCGAAGAGATGAGAGTAAAATGCTGGATTTCCAAATAGCCAGAACTTCTGACGTTGGAAGTTCAAATGGTAAGTGAAAGGTCAAATAGGTATTAGGTCCTTTCTATTCTTGAGGAGGGCTACACTATTTACTAGGTTTTAGCCTTCTTGAATTTCATTCTATTACTTCTTTTGTGTCTCTCTCAAATCAACACACAGTGTTTCTTGCATAATGATGCTGCTCCTCTATTTATGCTGGCTAAAGTCATGATTTTCTGCAGTGGCTGTGTTTTCTTGATTGTGTGTTTTGTTTTTCAAATGGTACCTGTGGCTAGAAGGTTCTTCCCGTGGGAACATTTTGCTATATTTCATAAACAAGATAAAGTTTGGATGTTTTGCAAACAGTTTCTCCCGATTGAGTGAGTTCGGGCTTGGCCAATTGTGCCTAGGGGGAGGTCTCGGGCTGACCAATCTGGGGCACTTCTGTAGACTCTATAGATACGGAATTCAAAACAATAAAGTTCCTTTCTCCTCTCTTCGCTTGTCTGAGAACTTGGGTCAGTCCTCAGCTAGCGCTCAACAGCGACAGGTACCGAATTGTACAAGTATCTTCCCAGTAATAAGCAGCCTAAGTGTAAACTGTACTGCTGTACTTTAAACAGTATGGACCGAGAGACTCATGTAGAATGGAAGAATTATATCCTAATGTTTGAAATTTAAGATGTATGGATGTCTTTCCTAACCTGAAATACATTTTTTTTCCACTGTGTTCGGTTTTAGTTTAACTTCAGGTTTACTGTGCAGTGCTGTAGTGGCAGCATGAATATTTTTTCTTGGTTTTACCCTGCCTTTTTTCTCTAGTGCTTTTTTTCATGTCCAAGTTTGTCGTTTTTATGGACCAGCTCTGGAAAGATAGAAGTCAAGCATTTTTTGGTAAAAAAAATGGTAACACTTTTGTCTCTGTTATTGCAGAGGGCTACTGTTTTCCAGGTACAGGGTATTTCACTGACTCTATATTCCAGATAAAGACAAATCCTGACTTAAAAAATGTGTGTGATTCCAGATTCGCGAGCACATCCTACAATTTGTGGGGGACATTCTGCAGTGGATGAGCAACCGCGAGTATGTGACAGCAAAGAAAAGAAAATTCAGACACAGCAAGTGTCTGTGAATTACTCTGAGCTCAGCGTAAGTCCAATTTCAGTTTTGTTAATACTGAAGTAGGACATTTTCTTGCTACCTGTATGGTTGTAAATTAAGTCAGTTGTTAGCCAATGCCAATTCAAACAATTCATGAGAGGGATATATAGCTTGTGAAATAATTTAACCTGTAATGACTGTTGTTTCCACAGCTGGTGTAGATGGCTGCTTTTGCTTTTGCTGAGCTGAATTTTAGGAGAATGTGTTCTCTTTCTAAGTTTCAATGTAAAAGGACTTGTTAAATTTTAATTTGTCTCACTGACAACCTGCTCCTGCTGTTGGTTAGCAGGTTTTATGATGGGTTGGGGAGATGGGTGTTTTGGTTTGCTGTTTGCATGTTTTCGTTAATTAGGAACTAGAAAAAGACCTTTATTTTTAGCCTTGATGACTGTAAACCTGAAATTAGGAGGTTGACCCAAAGATCATCTAGGATAAAATACTAACTCCTGCTTTTTTCAAATGCTTTCAAAATTCAATGTTAGAATTTTGCATCCATACAATTACAGTGTTATAAGATTTTTCTACTCCCCTGTAGGAGAGTTGTTACCCTAGGGTACAGCTGGGGAAAGGATCAAACATGGGCTTAGCTGCAGGGGGGAAAAAGAGGTTCCTTTGCATGAACTGGAGAGGGTAGAAGAAGGACCTGCCCTTCAGGGGATATAGCCATGAGAAAAATTCAGGAAATTGCTAGGTTGAAGTCCTGGAGGTTGGTCAAAACAGAGGGAGCTGCTGTTTACCTGCCCTGATGAGAATGGGAGTATTAATTGGTTGTTTTTCCATGTGTGGGGAGAACGGTGAAGGGGCTTGCCACCACAATTTCTGTCATATTTTTAAGTGTTGATCTAAATTGTAGAGGTTAAATTAGCTTTCGAACACAGCTTCCTAAGGAAGTAAATTTCAGGGGGTTGTGTTGTTCATGTCTGCCTGTGTATTTTAAGAAGCCACATAGGTTTTTCTAGAATCAGGGTGCTAACAGCATGTAACCTGGAGTTATTTGCTACTGACTGGAGAAATGGTAGGGTTGAGCCCTTACAGATGTTTCAGCTCATACGTGTTTCAGCTGTGAGGAGAGAGCTACAGTCATGAAACACATCTTTTAGAAGACTCGTTTCCTTAACATGGGTGTCACTGGAACTCACTGCTTGTAGCAGAGAGCCCCTCCAAAAGGGAGCTGCTTGGTTTTTTATGGGTTTTTGTTTGTTTGATTTTGTTTGGTTGGTTTTTGGGGGTTTCTTTTGCATGTGTGTTCACTTACTTGCTTGATATTAGGCGTAGAACTCAAATCTTGTGGTAACTGATCTGAGGGAGGCAGAGTCTGAGGGCAAACAATTGTGAGGCAGTAATATTTTTGTTTGATGTGGCTGCTCTTTTCAGTTACATCTTCCCACAATACTCAGGTACTGAACAGCCCCTGCAGTGCTGCCACTAGCTTGTTAGTGTTGCTTTCCCCAGACATTACCACATTCACATCTTTGGCAACGCAAAGAACTGTGTGAGAGATTGGTAATTTCCTACAGACTACTCTGGTAGTTCATCTGCTCTTGAGTTGAAAAGTAAGAGCTGACTTAGTCACAGTACAGATTCAGATAATGGGTAGAGGTAAGACTGTAAGGATGCTTCTGTTTCCATCTGGCACAGCTATATATGGAAGATCTGTAGCCTTGTTTCCAAAAACACATTTACCAAGGCTTTATATTGCATATCTAATGAAGTGCAACCATGACTTTCCTGTGGCAGCTACTCTGTAACAAGGTGGATAGTGTCATTCCCCACTGTTCTAGAAGCAGTTGATTGGCAGTTATGATCCCTGATGTCATATAGTGATGAGTAAGAAAATATTGTCTGAAATGTAAGCCTTTTCTCTGATGTATGGAATATTAATTTGCTTCCTCCAATTAAATCTTGTGAGATATTTAATCAGTTTTCTGAAGTGCCACTTTTATTTAGCACTACAAGAAAGTAGGATGTATCCTGTGCTATTCTGAACTGTACTTTCCATTTTTTTTGCTTCAGCTAGTGCTGGATTCGGTCATTATGGCAACAGAGAATGTCAGCATATCTCGCATGGAAAGACTATATGCTCTTCTTAGCCAGTGCATTTACCGACATCGAGAAGATAATGACAAAACTGAATTAGTGAAGGTAAATTTTTGTCTCATAGCCCTTTCTGTCACATACGTGTGCGTGTGTTATGCATATGTATGTGTGCACTGTGAACATCACACTTATTTGGCATTACTCTTTACTGCTTAGTGGCCTGTTTCACAAGACTTCTATTTCAGTCTGGAAGAAATTTATCCATGTTGCAAAACCATTGTTGTATGTGGCATAATTGTTGGCAGTTTTAGCAGGAAAATACTTGAAGACAATGGGTTCACTCACTCAGGCCTTTCAAACCGGTTAACCTCAGTCTGTCAATAGTCTTCTCCAGAAGCCTTTCAGGGGTGGGAGTTTGTGAAAGGAGAGTGTTTTTCTCAGTGTGTTGCTTCCTCTTCCTCCCCTTGCAGGCAGGCACACATGGTAATGCTTATATAGTAGTCATTCCATTCTTGAAAAGAAATTGAGAATGAAACATAACAAGAATTTGAGACTTTTTTCTAGTCTCGCCAGACTTACTGTTTAACTAGCATGGCCCAAACATCTTTAATTTGAGAAATGGGGAGTTTTCTGCCTATGACAGTTTGATGCTAATGAGTCAAATTCTCTAATCTCTGCCTCTAAGAGAGGATTTCTGAGTTGACAGAACTGGGCAGAAACCTTCCACAGGCACCCATGGTCCCAGCTGGGTATTCCCAGTATTGAGTTTATTCAGATAGGTTGGATATTCAATCTTCAGATTCAAGATCCTTGAATCCATT
Organism: Entomyzon cyanotis; assembly: GCA_024500445.1. Classification (NCBI taxonomy): domain Eukaryota; kingdom Metazoa; phylum Chordata; class Aves; order Passeriformes; family Meliphagidae; genus Entomyzon; species Entomyzon cyanotis. The sequence continues at coordinate 16,732,558 of JAKEPQ010001005.1, forward strand.
TGTCCTTCAGATGCTTGTGCCTGAAAATAGATAAAATTCTTTATGCTTCTTAGTCTGCCTTAGAGCAAGCCTCTTCTCTTTGGCCCTGGTCATCTCAATCTCTTCTTCCACAGCTGATAAAGAGTTAGAACAGACTGTTCTGATTGTGCAGGCCATTCCTGAAAAATGCACCCTTCTCTCATCTAGTGTAATGATGTTATTTAGCATGAAAAGGGACCTGTTTATGTTATCTCACTGATTGTGAGCTTTTGTGGCTGAACTTATCTTTTTGTTTGTTTTCTACTTCTATCTTTAAATAAAAAAATATCTCCTCCTCAGTGTACCTGTGTGAGTTGGTCAGGAGCAACCTGTGCTGTATGAAGAGAGAGACTTTAACACATACTTAATTGGAGTGCTGAAAATAACAGTTCCAGCTTTTGGCTGTGGCTCTTTGGGAACTGCTTCTTTTGTCATTGTTGAAACCATCATTGATAAAGATCCATGGTCCCATAATACAGTTTCCTTCAGTCTCTCTAGCCTACTCTATATTTTGGGTGCCTAAGTGTTTGTTTGAGGCTAATGGATCTAGAAAGATGTGATGGTGGTAGCACACATATTGGCTAAATGTTACTAACACTTGTATGTCTGAAGTGATCCTTGATTCTTTTAATGAAGAAACAAACAGGGTTCTCTAGCTTGCATTCACACTGTGACTCCTAATTTGTCTTTTTTCCCTTATTAGGCAATGAAGAAAGAAATTGCAACGTTACGTTATCTGTGATACTTGACTTCAGCATACTCTACTGTTGATGTACTGCGCCCAAATAGATAAATTATGTTTAACATCTCAGTAATTGCAGCAGCTGTAGAACAAAGAATAGAAGAAAGAAACTTCTTTCACCATATGAAGGAAGCCAGACATAATGAGTCTGACTGGATCATCCCCTTGCACACTGAGTGAAAGAACCTGTTTCAAGACAACAATGTTTTCTTTCCATGGAAACAGCATGAAATTCTTCTAAAGTGTGTTGATTCTGACTCCTGATGTTTCACAGAGCTTCCAATCATTTTTGTCACTGTAAGGCAGGGGAACGGATTTTTTTTCCTCCAGCTTCGTATCTAGTGAAGTGTGCTGGGAGGTTCTAGGTTCTGCACCTTGGATGCAGCAACTTTGTTTGTGTGTACAGACTGGGGAATGAGAGGCTGGAAAGCAGTGCCACAGAAAGGGACTTGGAGGTCCTGGTTGATGGCTGAATAAGAGCCAGCAGTGCCCTGGCAGCCAGGAGGGCCAACCCTGTCCTGAGGTGCATCAGGCACAGCGTCACCAGCTGGGCAAGGGAGGGGATTGTCCTGCTCTGCTCTGCTCTGCTCTGCACTGGGGCAGCCTCACCTCCAGTGCTGTGTGCAGTTTTGGGCACCACAATATAGAAAAGACATTAAACTGTTAGAGAATATCCAGAGGAGGGCAATGAAGATGGTGAAGGGCCTTGAGGGGAAGTTGTGTGAGAAGTGGCTGAGGTCACTTGGTTGGTTCAGCCTGGAGGAGACTGAGGGGAGACCTCACTGCAGTTACAACTTCCTTGTGAGGGGAAGAGGAGGGACAGGCACTGATCTCTTCTCTCTGGTGACCAGGGACCAGGACCCGAGGGAATGGCCTGAAGTTGTGTTTGGGGAGGTTTAGTTGGGTATTAGACAAAGTTTCTTAACTGAGAGGGTGTTTGGGCACTGGAACAGCTCTACAGGGAAGTGGTCACAGCACCATGCCTGACAGAGTTCAAGAAGAGTTTGGACAGCACTGTGATGCATGTGGTGGGGTTCTAGAAATAGATATGTAGAAGTGAAGGATATGAGTATAGCACATGGGTAGGCTGAACTGTAGGTAATGAGCCTGACAGAACTCCCTGCTGGAATGCAGAGCTTCTTTAGCAGGCCTAACAGACTATGAAGTTCATAGTCTGCAACAGTGTTAGATTAAGTAATTTTTTATATATATCCTGGAAAATATGCTGAGATCCAGTGTCATGTCTTACCACTGTTTACCTCACTTAATCACCGTTTTGCACTGTCACTGCAAATGTGTTTTGCATGTTATAGCATCTCAGGAGTTTCAATCCCCCAAACATTCTCCATTGTTTTGTTTTGTTTTTTCCCCACAAACACTAGAAATTGCAGTGGTTTCCTTGTTCTGAAGGCTACCTTTACTTTTACATCTCTGCACAAATTGGTTTTCTATTATTTTCATCTTGCCTCAACTAGAATCAAGAATCCTATTAAAAATACTTGTCAGAGAAGCTAGGAAGGTGGAAAGAGAAGTCATGCATTGAAAACCCCAAGGTCCATTATCAAAGTTTTTGCAGTGTTAGTCCAGTTTAGCCCTTTAGTTGTCTTTTCTTCCTAAAAGGCACACTTTCAAAGCTGCTGAACTTTTTCAGGTGTGTTGTATTACAGTCTTTTGTTGCATAACAGAGCTGCTCCTTGGCTCACAAACTGTAATTCCTCCTAAGTGTTACAGCACGAGTTCCTTTTTTAAAAAAATCTTAGTAGCAGTGCTAAGCCATCAGACAAATTGAACCAGGAGACTTTAGAATGAGATATATTAAAATTCTCACAACCGTGAAACATACAGTTAGTTAAAATAGAGGTTGTATAGTATTGTATGCAGTTACTTTGGAACAAAGGTGAAGGAGATGGTTTAATACTCTTGATACATGTGTAATCAGCTAAAATGCTGCTCTGCTATAATATACTTTTTCACATTAGTCAATGGTAATAGTTATGAGATGTAGAATGATGGAAAAATCAAAGTAGTAGAGCCTCAAAGGTTCTTAAAAACAATATTACTGAAATTATTCCTCATATATAGAAATACAGGACAGACCAGGCTTATGGTAGAATTCTGACTAAAAGAAGAGATTTTGACAATCACACCTCTCTAGAAATAACTGACAGTAACTTTCCATTTGGGGAAGGATTTTACTTTTGAGTATGCCAAGATTATGCAAGGATAATACCATGTAGACATTTCACAGATTCATGGGTGTTGTTCCTGAGCCAATCATACAGAAGCAAGTAGATGCAGTAAATTTCTGAGAAGGCAAAAATATATGGGTGAGGCTGGTCTGCAACAGAAAATAGTTGTAGTTCTGCAACTGCATTCTGTCTTTCCTTGATCCTCTGGGCATGCATCTGCTGTGGTTTCAAACAGTTTAGACTTTCCAGAAGTGGCAAGGCTGAATCAGTGACTCCCTTGTCTCATTCACAGGCCATGTGAGTGCTGGGGAATTCCCGTGGTGAGGTCTAAACCCAATATTTCTGTATTTCAACAGCCTCTTTTGGAGAGCTGGAGGTTTCTGTCAAAGCACATGGCCCCTTTGTGAATATTTTTGCTTCCAAGGGGACAGATTTCCTTACAGAACTCTGATTATTGGGAAAGGAAGAATTTTATGATTAATTACCTAGAAAAAGTAAAAGAGAAAATGAGTCTTATTTCCTGGGACCTGATTGAGAGCAGGGTATTATCCAACATATATATTCCCATTTTGCCTTTTTGAACTTAGATTACTTGATTCAGTATTAAGGATTTCATCTGCCTTCCTGAATAAATGAATTTTATGGAATAATATGAAAGAGCAATTTAAAAATAAATGAAACACTAAATTTCTCCTGTTGAGATACTATTGGTACTTGTAAGATATTTGGATGATTTCTGAAGCTTAAACTATGGATCTCTTTGTATGCTTTAAATACTAGAGACTTTAATGGCTCATTAAGCTAATATATGTATGAAAGAATAAAGGCTGCATAATTCTTAGTTAATGAAATGCAGTTTTAGAGACAAACGTATCACAATATTCAATATTATGAACTCAGAAGGGTCTCTTCCCCTTCGCTGAGATTAATTCATACACAGAAAAGGAACTGATAGGTATTTTATTCTGTCCCAGCTGAAGAACTGCATATGAGACTTGAGGTAAAGACAATACAGTTGCTACATAATCAAGAGCTGTGTTCATTGGCACATTCACATCACTGAATGTCAAACCACTGTTTTGCTCTAGTGTCTGGGACTCCCCCTAGAAAGAAGAACTGTAAATTGGAATGGTGTGTAGTACTGACTGTCATCCATCTTGCTTGCCACCAGAAGCAAATACTTCTGACAGTTGGACTTTACTTGATGTCTCTTCTTATAACCAGGGAGATGCTCTTACAGCCCTTTTGCAAAACTCCTGATGAAATTATATGGAATTCTCCTTGTCTAAGATCACAGAATCATAGAATGGCTTGGATTGGAAGGGACCTTAAAGAACATCTAGTTGCAACCCCCCTGTCATGTGCAACACCACCATCAACTAGGCCGGGTTGCTCAAAGCCCCACCTACCTCAGTCTTGAACAATTCCAGGGATGGGAAGTCCACAGCTTCCCTGGGCAACCTGTGCCAGGCCTTGTGACACTCACAGTGAAGAGTTTCTTCCTGATGTCTAATCTAAGCCTACCCTCCTTCAGTTTACAGCCATTCCCCCTTGTCCTAGCACTACATGCCCTTGGGAAAAGTCCCTCTCCAGGTCTCTAGTGGACACCTTTGGGTACTTGATGGCTTCTATAAGGTGTCCTTAGAGCCTTCTCTTCTCCAGGCTGAAGAACCCCAACTCTCCCAGCCTGTCTTCAGAGGAGAGGTGCTCCAGCCCTCTGATCAATCATGCACTTTAAGAAAATTAAACAAATCCATACTGTTTACATGCTTTAGTGAATTTAAATTATATTTATGGTTTACCTTTTATGTGAATGAAAATTTTCTGATAAAGATACTCAGAAAGAGTCCCTAAACTACTGGCCAAATATTGATACCTCTGGTATACTGAGTAATGAGTGACATTTGGCACCGTTTTCTGTGGAGTTATGTCTGAGATACACAATTGCAGCTTAGGTAACTATATTTCTATAAAATGATCATTAGAGGCCTCTCAGAAAGTCTGCTTGTTTAGAAGTAATCATTTATTTATGTGTTTGGTTTTTTTGCTAAATGTGCCAGACACAAGGAACTAACAGCTTTACAACTGTTCCCAGTATGAAAATAAGGTCTTGGAAATATGATTCTCTGGCTCTACTGATTAGCTGAGCATTGAATGTATTAAGCAAACTGGAAGAAAGAGGATGAACTTGCAACAATGTTAAATACTGTGAAAATACTACAGAGAGACACACCTTCTTGCATAACTGTAGAAGTGTCAGAGAAGATCAGTTGTTGTGAACACCAGAAAATCTGAGATTCATTTGAATGGGTGAAACTAAATCTGGTGCTGTTTTCAACTCAACATTCCAAATGAAAAGGAAATAATTTACTGTTGTTCAAAAATGGGAGGTTGGTAGATTTTGTTAGATTTCTAATGCTGTGTAAATAGCTATTGTGACAGACAATACCTCTGAACACATGCACAATAGCAAAGTAGTTTGCCTTGATCACTCATCACAATGAATGTCAAATTAATTTACAACATCAGTACACTCCTGGAATTGCAATTCTATTCATTGTGAGCTTTTGATACATTGCTGACAGTCCCTGAGTCTTAATTCTGCAGAAGTCATGACTAGAAATTCCAAGGAAACAAATGTGCTGATGATCCAAAAGTCAATTTCATTGTTAACTGGGGGGAAACACTGAAGTGAAACTGTACTCACAGAAAGCAGAAGTAGTGAAATATTTATGTAGTGGTTCCTGTTTAAATCTGTTTCTTCTTTATTAATTTTTGTGGGTGAGAATGAGGTCTCAGGCATAAAAAATAGTAGCTTCTCTTTTCTGTTATTTTTAACAAATTTTTAACACTATGAAATGGATTTTTTTCTGTATGTACTAAGGTCTTTATTTCTTTTGATTACTGGGAATTTTATTTTGTCCTCCCCAAGAAATGTGAGTAACTTTTGACTTAGTTTGGAAATATTTAATAAAAAGGTTGGAGCTTTTCTCCCATCTTGCAAGGTAAACATATGAAACCTGAAGTTATTAAACAGGATTTGCTTGTGTGCTTCTAATGAGAAGGGTGGTCAGGCACGCAAGAGTGGCTGAGAATTAAACTAGTAGTTGTATTGTTGCTGCTGTAAGAAACTTCCTCTTTTGGAGATGTAACTACTCATACTAGAATGAAATTATTCCAGTCTTTGTATGTTTTAATTTACTGCCAGGTATATAAGCCTCATAACAATCCCAGTGGTGTGCAGGTGTTAACACTTCCATTTTTCTATGTGCATGGAAAATGATGTCCTGGATGTGTGACTTACTTTGTTTCAAGTATGAATTGGAGTTGTGAGAACTGTGAGATCTTTCTGCTGTGCCATGGTGAACTGAGAAATCTCTCTAGATTGTAGCTACATCGTATCACATATGCAAAGTATTGCAGAGTTTTGGTTTGCAGACTATGGTGCTAAGACAGTGCCACATTCCATATGTGCTCTGTGCATGTGTGGGTGTTTTATGTATGTATATATGTATGAAGAGTCACTTGCTGAAGTGGTCAGCAGACTTGCCACTGGAGGATGAGTCACAGGGATAAGATGTTTGTGTTATCCTGGTAAAGGATCAAAGAACTAAAAATCTAGTTCCTTTCTAAGAATGGTACAATTATGCCAGCCTCTTTATATATTTTAATGAAATTATTAAATCAAAACCAATGGTAGTATATACGGACAGTTTCTTGAGTGGCTGCGAAAATGAATTCTACTTCTTTATGGATCTGTGTTTCGTCATTGGACACCTTAGTGTTTAATAAGTTAGGAACATTTCCTGCAGTTGGGGTGTTCATAGTGGCTCTTTTAACTGTGGATTGTCCAGAGTCTAATTGGACTAAAGTTCACTTTGAGCTCTTTTCCATAATGAATGCATTAAATTGCAAAAATACCTGAAGAAACTTTTTAAACTTTCATAGCATGGATGTGAATAATGTACTGATACTTCACAGTCGAAAGCTTGCCTCTTGCCATCTAGTAGAAACAAATTGTCGTGGGAAGATATTTTGAAGAATAATGGCAAATTGCCATTTGAAAACTGCAACATCAGAGAACAAATAATAAAAATAGATTTCTTTTGCAAAGTAAAGCAATAGTTTCATTAGTAGTTTCAATAACAGTGAATGACAACATAACTCAACCTGAGTGTTTTACAGTAGGAGCACCTAAATGGTAATTTAGCAGTGATTCATTATAAATTGTTGCTATGCTATTTCCAGTGTGGGAAAGATGATAATCTGTAGAATGCATGAGAATGAAAGGTGAGAAATAACAAATCAAATTTATTTATAATAACTTAAAAATGTTATTGAATGGCACTGTTCCTTCTGGTGCCATACGCTTGGTATGTCTTTATTTTCTGCAAATAAAACATATAGTTATGGTAGTTCAAGATTACTAAGTACTTCTTAAGACCAAAAATGGTTTTTTAGCAGCATTGAGTAAACTCTTGTTCCCTTTGGGCCCCCTGATGTTAGCTAACAAAACTGCAGACAGTTTTTCCTCATCATCTGATTAATAGTGTCTGTTTTTCACTCAATGAAAATTTGCATTCAGAGAGTCAGCAGAAACATGGTTTAAGACTATACAGTAAGTTAAGGTTTAACATGATATCCTGAATATTTAGGTTGTTTACTTTCCTAATATTTACATCTAGAAATGCTACGGATTTTTTTCTCTGAATAGATTATGGTAGGGTACTTTTTGTGCTAACCTACTTCTATCTCAGTATTTTGTCAATATGATCTACTGACCTGCTCTATTTCTGGTCAGCCAAGAATATTTCTTTCTTTAGGACCTAATCCCAACCACATATCACAGTTGCAGGTTATCATAAAATACTTTTCCTGCTTTCTAGCTGCATTTGTATTCAGCCATAGGTAAGATTTCACCAATAAAATAGTGGAGATTTTCTACGTTGAATTTTCTCACTAGCATGGAGTCAGCTCCTTTCTTTGACTGCTTTGGATCTGGGATGAGATGCTGGGGTTCTGGACATTTTTTTTTTAAATATGCTTCACAAGAAAGAATAGAGGAAGAGGAGAAGATGGGAAAAGATGAAATAGCTAGAACAGAAAGATTTCCTGAGCTCATATGGCATGATTGAAGAGATGTTGAGCTAGGAACTACAGTGATGTATCTTGGTCTCTTGACTGACCAGTGCTTTTTGCAAAATGCTCCCACTTTTTTTCTCCTGTGATTTAGTCTCCTTTCTGTGCAACCAAAATCTGAAGAGGCCCAGGTCTTGCTGCAGGACGAAATGTGCACATAGAACTGTAGCTTTGCAAACACTTTTGGGTACCATGATTAGATGCAAGGGCATCAGACTGCTTGGTTATTGAATAATATATAAGCCCCCAATTCTTTCCTTAAAATGCAGTTATTCAGATCAATGCCAAGAAGAAGAGATTCAGACAAGCAATAAGAAGGATGTGTTTTGTTTTGTTTTGTTTTTTAAGGAAAAAGGAAGTTGAGAATGTGTTTGAATTAGAATAGAAAGACAGAACAAATTTGGATTTCTGTACAGTGCTGCACATTCATAGAGGGAACCCTTGGATTAAAAACAGAAAGTTCTGCAGTGCAGTGAATGGTGTATTAAGACATATAGCATAGTGAGGTTGTGAAAGCATCTCTATGCTCTCTCATAAAAACTGTAATCAACATGGTCACCAAATGGGCACACTTGGACTTCCATTTTTATTCATTGCAGTGCTATTCAGATGTTGAAATTAAAAAATAGCTTTCTAATTTGAACATAACAGAATTATATTCCTTATTTTCTGAATGGTAGAGTTGCTCTATTATAGGTGGATTTGCAGCAAAACTTTGCCTGAGAAAAAAAACCCTGTTATTTTCATGACTTATCTTAAAGGAGAAAAATAATTTCCACTGTAACTTAAATTTTCTTGTACAGTTTTAAGCTGGACAAGAGATTGGTTTATCCACTACACCTGAATATTAGGCTGAGGTACCTAGATTTGACTAGCCAAAACAGGCTGCCAAATCTTTCCATGCTTCTGTTTTCTATCCTGCAGGCAATACTGTTTACTCACCCTTGTAAAGTCATTTGAGGCTTTGTATCTATGACAGTGAGAGTAGCAATTAGCAGTAATTCTGAACAGAGAGGGAAGAAAAAGGCTTAGAATCACTACATTTAAGTAGAAAAAAAAGGATTCTGATTTTATTTGCATAGCCAAGTGATTTATTTCTGTACACATTGTCAGAGATCCCTGTATAATTTTTTTTTAGTAATGACATCTAAAGACACTATGGATAATTGTTTTGATATATATGCAATGTTCAATGTAAAGCGGTTTCATGAAGAGAACTGAAATGAGACACAGATGATTCATTTACACATTTATTTACTATCCTGCTTATTCTATCAGACTGAAATGGAGAACAATGCATTTATTTTACAGACATTTGACATAAATTAAACAGATATTTTGATGTTGAACAATTGTACAGACTACAACATGCATATTAATATGTAGATTGGTGCAGCAGTACTTGATCAGCAAAATCTAGTATGACAAAAATAATAACCACATTTCCTTTTTTATGAAGTTAAAATGCAGCTGATATGGAGACATTGATACGAATACCACTAAATGTGAGAAGTTATTAGTCTAATGAAATCAAATGGTTAGTTGAAAAAATAAAGCTATTGTCAAAGTTTTATCTACAGAAAGAAACTAAATCAAAATGTTTCTAACAAATACAATAATGATGAAAAAAAGCATGTTTGATGCAATTACCATTGCAAAATGCCCTATTATTCCCCTGCCCCACCCCCAAATACAAACAATGCATGAAGCAAAAGCAGCATATTCTCCCACAAAATGTCTGGGGCATTTTGTAAAGGCAGATGAATGAGATTAGACAAGACTTATCACATATGCTTTTATCTCCTAGTGACAGTACTTTTAAAGAAAGATACGTTATTAATAGAGCAATGTATGATGAAATGTTGCTAAATCTGTAAAACTGAACAATAGTGAAGACACTACTATCGCCCCAAGAGAACTTGAAAAAATACTGTTGTGCTTTTTTTGTTTGCAGCATTCAGAGCATTCACAGAGGAATACAAAGTAAAGTTCATTAAACTCCATAAAACTAATAATAGTCATGCTACTGTATCTATGAAACTAACACAGTAATGACGTATAAACATGAATAAGTACATATTTAATTTGATATTTACAGTGAACTTAAAGCAATAGGCTATGTATTCAATGCTCAGCTTCTTTGTACACTAATCCCTCCATGTTTCAGCTTATCAGCATGGCTCCTTTGATTTTTGAAAGAGTTGTACAGGTAAAACTCAGCAGAACTCTGAAAATTTACAGATATGAATCCAGAATTCTGCATCCTAGCAGAAGTACCCATGATTGTCCCCAACAGTAGGTTTATTTTATTTTTTTTAATGTATTTTGTAATGTGTTAGAAACTGTTCCTTTTGCCTAACGCTATCATATATTGCTTCATCCTTCAGTGTTACACGGGCAGAATTCCCACTGGTGTTCTGCTTAAGGACTTCAAGAACAGGCATAAATGTTTTGTGTTCGGAACCTTCACAGAGAGATGCTATCTGAGCAAAACTTAGAGCAAAAATATCACTATAAGACTTATGTCCTCCACCTTGAAATCGTTAAAATAAGTCAGATAGGAGCAGGCTTTTTGTTCCTTGTGTTACTGTACAAATACGTCCCAGACATCAGAGCAACTAAGCACACAATCAAAACCCTACCAATTTCTCAATTTAAATAAATTTCAGCTGGTGGTCTGAATAGGAAGGTATCTAGACATGGCAGATCAGTACAAAATAGTCAAGCTGGGCTTCTGATCCTCCATCACTCTACAGAAATTTGCTTTTATTCATATATAATTTATATACTCAGTATAAAGTAAGAGTTACTGTTAAGTGAAATAAAGCACAGCTGGTGCCCTCATGGAAGTTTTCTGGTTCAGCTTCATCTAAAAGTAGTCCAGTTTGCATGGTGCAGGGTTGCTCGGTGTGAGCCAAAGCATGAGAAGTGGGGGTAGCTGAGAGATTCATGTCAAGAGAGCTCTCCTGATTTCCTCTAAGATGCAAGTGTGAACATAGCCATAGACATCCAGTTTCAGAAGTGTACCTTACTCCTGCTGATGCTAAATATGTATTTAAATAGTTATTTGAGTTAAAAAATTACCCTAACGAAATTAATTACACAGACTGCTCTTAGATTAATGGTTTATGTTGATCACAGGATTACAGTCAATGTCTAAGTTAATGCCCGGTCACCATTCTGTTTGGTTGATAATTACAGGAACCTTATCTTTTTTAGATTAAGTATTAGCTAATTCCATGGGTTTTATCTACTTTTAAGTAAAAAGAGCAGTAATGTTTTTATGCTACTTCCTTGCTCCACAGTCATATTCATCAGGATCTATGTTATAAGTGTCATAAAACAAAATTAAATACCAATCAATAATAATAATACAGGACTCTAAAGTATCACTGCTATTTTGGAAGAAATCTCCATTTTACTAAAGGGTAATATTTCCTAAATATCTTAACATTTTAGAAAAATACTGTTTAAACCTGCAACAAAAGAAATACAGAGACAAGTACATTACCCCACCTGCAGATGTTCCATGCTGTATAATCAGTGAACAAGAAACCATCACACAATCCAAATAAAATTTTGTCTCTCTTTTTTGGCTGCCAGTAGCCTAACCTTCCTTTGTTAAGGAAACTGATAGAGGACCTGCAAAGAGTTTGGCTCCCAGAACACCTGATTTGTTTTAGATAGCATTTCAGCTGGAGTTTAAGCTGAGTACCACTATAAAACCAGACTGGACAAGAGACAAATATTCACACTTAGACTGATGGCTCTCTTAATAGCATTTACCATTCAACTGCTTTTAGAAAGGTTCTTGCAAGAACACTGAAAGCTTTTGCATGAAGGATGGGGACAGTGTGGGGACACTGGAGAATTCAGAGCACTTTACAACTAGAAAACAGGGAGAAGTGACACTCAGTTCTTGTTCCGTGGCTCAAATTCAACGGAGTTCATCTGGCCATTTCCACCACACTACCAAAGCACTTTCCTGACAAACAAGACACACCCATCATCTTGTTGGGTGGGTTGCCTTCTGACCACTCCCAAGAAGAAAAGGTTGATATTTGGGGGGCAATGGGAAGAGATGCAAAGATCAGTAAAGACAGAGATAAGATAATAAGATACATATGGTATCTTATTTTTCAGGAAAGTCTTCTGAAAAATGATTACAGATCAGATGTTCATGTGGCAGGTGAGTGGGTACTAGCATCACTGAACTTGTTGGTTCTACATTAAAAAATGATGATGGAGTAGGAGTGGAATGAAATCTTTTGCTATCAGCATTTTTACCTCATTTAGTGTGAGCAAGGATTATTTTACATATGTTTTATTATCTCTCTTTTTTATATAGTACACTAAAACATGCCTTGTTTACTTACAGTTTTCTGCCCTTCTTTCCCCTTTGTTGTATTTGCATTTCTTGCTTGAGCTGTGCTGGCTACTTTGAAAAAAAAAGACATATTTTTTGCATTTTTTTGTTTGTAAAATACGTTTGCATGATCAAAATATTTATCCTCTATCCAAGTGATTCAAAAATTATTTGAATGAAAAAGCAAGTCAGTTAAGTCCTGGATATTTTTACCAGTCTGACTGTATTTAAAATAGGGCTTCAAAAAGACAACAGGCCTTTGTATTGAACTGTGGTTTAGAGAGGAGGTTGAAGCAGCTAATTAAATAACTTGAAGGTAAACCTTGAAGGAAACAGAAGCTCAGTCAACATGTAGGGGAAGAGCTCTACTTTTAAAAGAACTCACTGTTTTTCAAGGAACACAAATACATTGCCCAGTATTACCTATTAGGAAATGATTCCCAAAGCCAATTGTTATTTTGATTGGTGAATGTTAAGAGGCAAAAATACAACTGTCTGTACAGACTTTGGGTCACATAATAGTGTGCTAAAAGGCTCTTCATGTCCGTTGCTCTAGTGTTAGATCAGATATCACCTCTCTAACATCACTACTGTTTGAATTTTGAGACCAATTGTGAAGTGAGGACACAGTGCATTAGATTGCTGCATTAGCACAGAGGCTTCTATATTCTATACAATGTAGCATTAAAAGGCCTTTCGTGTTTTCATTTAAAAAAGTGTATTTTATATAAATTCGGTAGTGCAAAAACTTCCTACACCATGTTACATTCTTTACATTATATACTTTCCCTGTAAACAGCTTTCCTGTAGGAGCTTCCTTTGCAGTTTGTGCGATATATTATTCCCTCCCAGCCCCCCACCCAGATTTGGATTAATGTGACTATTTCTCAAAAACTCTTCTAGTAACTCTGTGAACATTTTCTAAATATATGCATTTGGTTTCATCATTGAAAAGGAATTAAAACTTTGATTCAGGATTCTGCAGTTAGTAAAAAATATAAAAAATAGATTAATTGCAAAGCTATCTCCCTGAACATTCTTCATTTTCCAGTGATATGAGGAGTCAGACCCCTTTCATGTGCAGAAGGGAGTCGCTTCTTCCTAAGACTCCTTGAGTTGCTTTGAAATTGCACAGCTGGCATTAGAGACTGACTCCAGAACTCAGACACATTCTCCCCTTACTGTGGTGAATGGGTAATAAGTCTGAAATGGCTTCAAAATTTTAGAAAACCAGAAAAATACAGTTGCGTAATTTCGCATAATTTGCTGCATATCAACTCATGATGAATGAAGTGATCCTGGCCTGCATTTCTTGCACCTGCTGTATTGGATAGAAAGCTAGATCCAGTCCTGCAACTGCTCAAGTAGATGTTTTAATCAGGAATTATGTGAGTTAGGTGTTCAGAAGTGGATCCTGTGTATGCATTCAAGACTGGAAAAACCACGTCCAAACCTGTGCTTCTGAAAATAGTTTTCAGCATAGTCAAAAGTAGATAACAAAATTATACCAAAAGCACTTCTAAAGCTTAATCATTTTCCTTCCAGTATTTCAAAAAATTAAAGCATCTTTTAATAAAGTGAATTGCATTTCTTTTGCTTTCAAAATAAATGTGCTTCTCTGAAAACACTTAAAATACAGCAGCAAATAAGGGCCTGGTCTTTCATCTAATTGATATACTTAAAGCTCCTGCTGACTTTCATCAAGAGGGAGGAACTATTGTCTTTCTCACTTATATTTCAGTCAGTCCCTTTTTCCACTAGATTCCCATTGGTTTCTGGGGAAATTCATCTGCACAAGGATTGAGGCCTTGACTTCACCCCTTTTGAATTTTTAGTGATTTTAATAGGGCAGAATCAGGTTTGTATAAAGTTTAGCTCAGGAGAGCTTAAGGAATCAAATCTCTGTTCCTGCACTATATTCCCTATGGCCGGACTCCTCTCTTTCCATCAAGTGGCATTGGTCTAAGGGGGTTTTCCAAAGCATTAGGGTCACCTGGGAGAAAAAGCACACAGAAGGAACATGACACAGACCTCAGTCTCACCAGAACAACATAATTGTCTTGAATGGGAATTTTCTGTGGATCCAGAGCATGGGACCAGGTCCCATTTGGTCTTAATTTGGACTTCAATAGCTCACTAGGATGTAAAGGCAGATTGAACAGGCCCATGTGATTTCATAAAACTGCACATAGAAAATACAAACCAACACTTCAGGCATATAAAAATTGACTGGCATTTAGTTTTAGTCACCGAAAATATCTAGAAACTAAAAAATAAGTGTAGAAGATTAATGACTATAAAATACTGAAAGAGCTAAAGTTTGGGACAGCGCGACACAACATGATTGAAAAGTGTTACGCAGAATGTCATATAAATACATAAAACTGAATGCAGCAACAAGTTGAAATGAACTGCAATTAAAGACAAAAAAAAAATTTATTTTGAGAATTAATGACCAGACATTGTTTGAAAAAAAAGGACATATTCTTGGTTATTCGAATGTCTGAAGAGACACCTCAATATTATCTTGTTACAGAAATAAGAAAACTTATGGAAATAGAGAAAATTTAAAAAAGAAAAACCCAAATGATTGTGCTATGCTCATTGTTTGGCCCAGCCACCAGGATCAATATTTTGGGGCTCTTCAAACTTGCCTCTTTCCCATGGGCCAGGCTTGAGTGAGGTCTGTGGCATTAGCCCAGCCATTTCAGGCAAAGGGCAATGTTGCAACAAAAATACTTGTTCCTTTACATTAAATGCATGAGGTGCCTGGTTGTTACTTATTTAAGTGACAGAAAAAGACATGAGTAAAAATTAACCTAGGTGCACTATGGTAAGTAGAAACCTGCTGTTCTAAACCATGCCTTGGTCAGTCTAAAGTACTTTTAAGTCTTCCTAAAAAAAAAAAAAAAAGGGAACACTTTTTAAGACATGCCTGTGTAACTGCATATATTTGCTTATAATTAGAGTTCATGAATTGGATATATTTTTTATGATTTAAGGAATTAAAGCGATCTATAAGCTTTTTTAGAAAAATGTAGCATAGGATGCTATGGATGCCGGATAAAATAAAAACCAGCTTTTTTGAGACAGTCTTTAGATGGGTACTTTGTAATGAAGGCTTTGGTTCAGCATCTTTCTTTTACAAAGCTGGAGAAATCAGAGAAATGAAAGATGCTTTGGCAGTTGTCAGTGGAGTGACTGACAGTTGCCTTTATTTAAGTATAGTGGAAAGCCTGTACTCCATTTCACGACAGCTATGGAAGGATGGGTTGAGGCAAAGTTGGTGAGTCAAATGATACCTTTTGTCAGTCCAAATGATTGAACTGAAAAACACAGACAAGCTTTGGGGTATGGAAGACCTGAGGCAAATCACACGTACTTGAAACCTTTTTTCTCCAGCTATATGGTTTATGATAACAAAAGATACCACTTTCCCCTACAAACCTTGTCTCTTATGTCCTTACACTGTAACAGCTTCAATAACATTGCCATTACTGAAGTATGAGCACTGCATGGAGAACAAAAGGTAAGAGATCAAAGATCATGTAGAAGCAAATAGTATTAAAGGAAAAATAAGAATGTGGGAATTTTTTTTTTTAATATGAAGTTATACTCTAAGAGGTTGAAAACTTTTGGGTATATCTGTATAGCCATTTGGCACTATTTATTGCCACAGAAATAACTATGATTTTTTAAATTTTAAAATGCAACTTCATTTCTCAGTTATGAATTGTTGGCAATTTTCTATAAAAATATCAAATGCTTCAAGTTCTGGTCATTAAATCTTTGCTTTTCCTCACAGGATCATTAATTAAACTGACAAATGCAATAACTGAAGTTAGGCGAATAAAAAAAAAAAACCATCATGATTTACAGCACAGATAAACTAAAATAGTTAAGTCCTTAATTAACAGATATACTCATGAGCTTTTTAACAGAAAGCAAGATACGTAAGATGCTTTAAGTAGAAGTTGCAATTTTGCAACATAAGTCTGTACAAAACCTCCAGGCAGCACGCTGTGAAGGAAGTACCTGTGTCCCAGGAAATCTCTTTCCATAAATCCTTGTTAACAGTAGCTTTCCCCCCAACCCCAAACTATTTACAAGTATATGCATTTTGCAAGCTCCAAGCACCTTGTTTCACATCTTTATGAATGCATGCATTGACATTTCATCCTTTCATGTGCAAATTCTAAAATTATTTGTAACTGAGGAAAAAAAAAGTTAAAAGAGTTCAAAACCTGTCTACAATCATGAGTGAAAGGATCAAAAATGTCAGATGTTGCAGAACACTGGCTCCTAACAGAGCTCTCTTTATTGTATTCACCATTCTTCAGTAATTTTTTCCCTGTTTTTTTCAGTTTGTTACAAAAAGCAGTCTTTTTTTTTTTAAATTAAACAGTATTTAAACTAAACAACTCTTCATGCCATGCAAAAATAACATTTTATGCACTTTTGTTGAGGCTTTCGATGTTTTAGTTCATAGGCATTACTAACTGTGTTTTAAGAAAAAGTATTTTTATTGCTTCTGTAACTAGTCACATGCTAGTTTCACGTGTGGGACAATAACCAGTTTCTCCTGGACTTGAATGAATCTCTGGAGCAAATAAATGGTTTTCCATTTTGTGAGCTTCTTGGTTACTGTCTGGCTTTACCTCACCCACAGCATGGTAAATGTCTTGAGTACAGTTGTGGCTCATGCTTTTGGGTGAAGAGCTGATCTGTGGCTCCCCTGTTAAATTCTTGCCATCACTGTGTTTATCCCCACAGCAATTTGTCTTGATATCCTGTTTTTTCTCATGTTTCATACCATGTAGCTCCATAAACTCTTCTTCTTCTCCAGTGTCTATTTCAGTGAAGCTTCTCCTCTCTTTTGAAGGGTAAGTGAAACTTTTTTGTTTGGGAAAGAGAGGGGATGATTTTTTAATAGGTCCCTGACAAAGTGCAGATGCATCAGCAGGTCGTTCACCTTGGGGGGAATTTTCTTCCAGGAGAATGGTGCTGATGTGCTGAGGGGTGGCCTGCATGAAGTCTGCTCCTGCTGTCACTGGCAGTGGCCTTGCGGTGCTTGGTGGAGTTTGTGGAGCGCCACCTCTATTGTCTTTGAAATTAACTTTAAGTGATCTAGATTTTAATGGGTTGCTACCTTTCAGGGAACTTTTGGGGCTTTCCATGGCAGTGTCAAAATGAAAATGACCATGTGAAACAGTTTGGGATCCACTGCTGTCACTGATAACAGCTCTGTTGACTGGATTATAGTCAAAGGTGACATCAGTTGGAGAAAATCCTCTGTCTTTTGCAAATGGTATAAACTGAGAACTTCTTGCTCTTTGGTTTTCTTCCAGATTAACAGCATCAGTTGGAAATCTCATTTGCAGGTGAGAGCCAGGAAACAGAGAGAGGGGAGACCTCTCTGTTTCCGTGAAGTCAGTTGCACAACTGGCAAAACTGTCGATACTGGATGTGCTTCTCATGTCCATTACGATGTCCGCAGGCCCAGTTGGCAATGGGTCTCTCTGACCTATAACTTCTTCCATTTCTATTTCTTCTTCATACATGGGTGGCTTTGCTGACTGGTCTTGGTAACCAGCATTAAGATTAGGCTGAGACTGAGTTTTAGTGATTTCATTATACAGCATCTCCAGTTTTTGGGCACTGAGGTGCTGTGGGCTGGAGGATGCTGCAGCATTGTTTAATTGCTCATGGGAGTCTTGTTGACTAACTTCTTGGTACTTGTTCTCATAAGATTTGTTTGAGCTTGTTTCAGACATTGTCCTTCTGGCCCATTTCCACCGGCTTGGGGACAGGTGGCTGTCATCAAGTGTCTCCTTTGGATTGAGTGGCTCTCCAAGCTTTCCTGAATCTACTGCTACATCTATCATTTCCATACTGCGAGCGAAGGCATCTTTCAGATTCATGGAGACAATACTGCCATTTCTTTTAGCTCGCTCAAGTGCTTCTCTCCTCTTAATTGCCTTCTCCTGTCTTTTCTGCTCCTTATAAAACTCTGAGAAATTGTTCACAATAATTGGTATGGGCAGGGCTATGACCAGCACTCCAGCGATACAGCAAAGTCCTCCAACTATTTTACCTAATAAGGTCTTAGGATAAATGTCACCATATCCTACAGTAGTCATAGTGATTGTTGCCCACCAGAATGACGCAGGAATACTTGTAAATTTTGTAGCATCCTCATCTTTTTCAGCAAAGAACACAAGACTTGAAAATATCATTATTCCCATGGCTAAAAATAATATCAACAAGCCCAATTCATTGTAACTCCGCCTGAGCGTAAAGCCTAAAGACTGAAGACCTGTGGAATGTCTGGCGAGCTTAAGAATCCTTAGGATCCTCATAATTCGAAATATCTGAACCACACGTCTGACGTTTTGGAACTGCAGGACACTTTTATTGGACTCCGTGAGGAAAATGGTGACATAGTACGGCAGGATAGCCAGCAAGTCAATGACATTTAATGGGCCTTTGAAGAACTTCCACTTATTTGGTGAGGACAGAAAACGCAAAAGATACTCCATGGTAAACCAAGCAATACACACAGCTTCAACGTGTGCTAGCTGAGGGTTGTCGTTTGGCTGCCCAAATTCATCTATTTCTTGAAGCTCTGGCAGTGTGTTGAGAGACAGAGCAATAGTGGACAGTACGATGAACAGAATGGACACAATGGCCAAAATCTGTAAAAAAAAATGGACAATGTTTTGGTTAGACTGATGCAAGCATACTTGTCAGGGTTTGATTAAATCCTTTAAAATGTACATTTGTCAAACAAACACAGAATGGTGGAAGCTGTTTTGGCTGCTGCCAATATTATTTTGAATTTTGCACAGAGAGAAAACATTAGACTCATCTTAGACATGGTCAAATCCTGATTGCTTTACTGTCTGCAGTTAACCCATTCATTTCAGAAGGCAAGCCACAACTGGTCTTACCATTTAAAAATTATAATAGGAGGTGATATTTATTATTGCAAGTCACCAAGTGAAGGATATATAGTTCCTGCTAATGTGCAGAACATTATAAATTTTCTGCATTAATTATAACTATGTAAAACTTTACACAGTGTGGAGAATTGACTGGGGGATACCATGTGTAAGATGGTAATTCAGTATTACATAGTGCACACTTTCCTAGACAAGCATAAATTTATGAGCTGAAAGTCAAAGTTGAGAAGAATAAACAGGAAGCATGTTCAGGAGATTAGTCCTGCTGAATTTTCATGTCTAGACAAATTTCAGATGCTACAAGAATTGAATTTATTAGTCCTGAATTAGGTTGAGAGCAAGATGTTAAAAAGTAAGCAGTATGAAGGTGAATTGAGTTTCTCATAATTATTAAAAGCTGTTAGTAGACAAAGGCTTCTAAGAAATAAAGCTTTGCTTTCTGTCTAAGGAGATAGGTTTTCTAATGTATTTCATCACTCAGTTTCACACAATCACAGAATCACAGAGTCAATTACAGAATCATGGAATCATAGAAACATTAAGGTGGAAAGAGATCTCCAAGACCATCAAATCCAATGTTTGAATGAACACCACCATGCCAACTAAACTATAGCACTAAGTGCCCCACCAGTTGTTTCTTGAACACTGGCTTTACCAGAAAGTTTAGTTAATTATACTCTAAGGAATATGAGCAGCTTTCAGACAGCATGCAAAGTGTTAAAGTGATACAAAAATTAGTATAATACTTGGAAAAAATACATTGTTTTGGTTGGAAGTCCTAATTAATCCAGGTTTTTATTAGAAATACTAAAAAACTTTTCTTCTGTTTTCAAGCTCAGTTTAAGATCATTCATAAAAGCATTTACTTTCTTTTCTCAGAAATGGTGCTGTTAAGTCCATTTGGTGATGCTCCAAGGACACACTAAGTTTGAAAAAATTGCTGTAACACCCAAGAAGAGTGAAATGCAGCTACGAAGAATGCAAGTGTGAAGAATATATGCAGAGATACTGGTCACACAGTGGTGATAATGGCTCTAGAGATAGAAAGGCCACCTCACTGTAGCTCAGAGAAAAATAGCAGTAAACTTGTTTCATCTATGGGTTACCAAGCAGATATTAAGCTCTCTAAGCACAAACTGAAATTGCTCATAGTGTAAGGTGTGTATTTGACATCATGTTGTACTTATGTACTATCTCTGGCCTTTTTCTGCTACTAATAGTACAAAACAGGTATCTGTTCTGTAGGTACCTTTCATATTCTAAAGTATTGAAACATATTTATTTGTATTTATTTGTATTTTTGTAGGGGTTTTTTGTTTGTTGGTTTGTTTTGTTTTTGGTTTTTGTAACTACATTTATTGGAGAAATAAGATCTATTAATTTCTCCTGCCAAGTGAGTTGTGGACCATTTGTCTTCGTCCTTCATACAGCCCATTCAGAAAATATCCTTAGGTTAATCTATCCTATTTACTTGGGCTATACACTCCTTTAAAACTTCTGCTATCAACATCAGCAAAAGAAGGCAATTTTAGTAAAGAATGAGGGCACTAACAGTTCATCTGTAGGCAGGGCCGATTAATGAAGTTTGTAGTTAGGACTGAGGCAGACAAAAGGCAACACTATAAGAGAGCAATAACTACCTTTCAAACTGTGAAAGCTGCCTGTATCAGATTTCACTGCAATAAAGTTGGAAGCTTAAATAAGGTGTTCTAGGTTATCCACTTCACCTAAATGACTGTGAAATAGCTAATGCAGGCTAGAGTTCTCTAAAGCACTCAATAACATAATTATACTTTCAGAATTTACAGAACAAATGAACAAGGCACAGGTTTGAATTGTTGAGCTTGCAGTTTCTGTCAGGCTGATGGAGCCTCATTGGGGCCAGAATCAGAATGTAAATAACAGGATTGGAAAAAGCTGTATAATACCAGGACCCAATTATTTTACATATATTGTTCTTTGAAAAAAAAAAAACCAAAAAAACCAAACCTGTAAGAACATATCTGCCCAACTGTCATCAAACTGCTTTTAATTAGGAAACACTGGCATTTCAGTCTGTCATAAGGAATTTATTTTATGCCTAAATGTTCACCAGCATACAAAAGATCCTAGAAAAGTGAATAGCACCCCCTCTTACACCATGTGACAATGCTAAAACTCCGTGCATTTTATAGGTCTTGGGCACAAAACTTTCCTGTTCAGAGTTGCCACCCAGGGTGTTTTATTGAAAACAAGCATCTATCTGTTTGTTCCAGCCACTCATTCAAATACTGGTAACACACAAGCCTGAACTATGCCAGCTTTTAAAATAAAATATACAGTATAGCAAGCCTGGAATTTTCAGTGTTTTATTCATATCATCTATAAGCATGAGCCTGTTCTTGGTGAAAAAATATTACAGCCAAGTAAAGTAGTTTGGCTTCTTCTAATGTAAGAATGTCGAGCTTTTATTTGTTTGGGACTTTGTTGTGTAATTAAAGCGGTGCATCATTCCACACACAGTATGTTTTAATTATTGCAATTGATTCGATTTCACAACTCATTAGGAAAAAAAATGCCAGGGGAAAACTCAGAAGAACAAGAGCAACTATGAGAAAAAGAAGACCAAAAAAGACCTCCCTATTCTGAGTCTACATAAAGAACACTTTGCAGATAGTACCTTGCTGGTAAATTCTCATAGAACAGATGTAAATTGTTTTAACAGAAGTACAGACTTTATAAGAAAAACATGCAGCAATCTGCTAGGCTGGCTATGCTAATGCAGAAGAATAAAAAACCACCACTGGCTGAATCTTTCCTAGCAGAGCTTCCTGTTTATTACGTATGTTTCTGAAACTGTATTCTGGACTGAAATTCCTGGAAAGCTTGCGTACTCCAAGTAATTAACCTTGAATGACCACAGTTCTTGACATACTATTTCAACCTGCATTTAAAAAATAATCTGTTAAATGACAGATTCTGGCAGGTTTTGTCATTTTGCTACGATACTACAAAAGCACATAAAAATCCAAATTCTCTTAAACTTTAAAAGTATTTCCTTATATATGGCAAAATTTTTCTAAAAGTGTGGACCAATTAAAATTTCTTTCTTATGGGCTGGATATGAGGCATTTGAATCTGTTGATGATGCAATGAATAGTAAAACACTCCTTGAGTTAATGATGCATTCTTAACAGCCCCCCCCAGATGCTATTGTTTCTAATTTTTGAGGGGCCAGGACTGGTGACAATCTTCTGAAAATGTAATTGTTTCCCAGTATTAAATTACCACTAAAAAGTGGCTTTTTTTACTGTGCAACATCTCATTGCTTTTTATTGCCAGCAGTGTGAGGAATTCTGCATAAAACGGGAATAAAACTAAGGCAAAAAATAAAGGTGTAATGGAATAGCTGTCAAATTGCTTCTTGCTACTTTACAACAACTGATATGATATGTGAAATGATATGATATGTGAAAAGGTTTTTGACCTAACTGATGTGCCAGTGTAATTTTTATGTACAGCAGAGAAAAAGTATGCATCAGGTTCACACTAAAATACAGCTGCCAAGGGGAGGTTCAGTTGAGCTCTACTGATCAGCCAGTACAGTATGTTTAATTAATATAATTTCAATCTGAAAGCAGGTGAGACTGTATTAGCAATGGTGATTCCTTAGTCTTCTTTTGATGAGGGTAGGATCTAGGGTAGAATCTAGAGCATTTAAATTATAGACAGCAATACAGTCTCATAATTTTCAAACTTCTAGCCTCCAGAGACACTGAAAATTATCAGGCATATTCTTCTTTTCCTGCATTTAAATGTTTGATATTGTCTTCACAAAAGGCTCCCTGGCAGTACCTTTAGCTCTGCCTTTAGAAAATCTCAGAAAAAATTGCTGTTCAGCTTTTGAAAGTCTTCTGGAAAATTGCATCAAATTTCTTGGGCACATAGCTATATATTCTCAGAAGCATCTGCTCCTGGGAAAGAGGTGTCTTGATCTAGATTTGAGCAGCTAGATAGCTGGAGTTGGTCTAGGTTATTCAGATCAACCTGAGAGCTACCAAGTGCTGCAGCCTGCAGGCCATGCTGTATCTTGCATGGAAGTGTCCTCAGCTTGCAGCACAGAGCTCCCAGCTCTGGCCAGACAAGACTCACAGCCACACTGGCAGGAGAAGAAAGTGAGGTCATGGACATTTTCATTTCTCTGAGGGAGTAAGCTCCTGAAAGTGGAAGACATATTGATAGGCTTGATGAGAATTTATAGCAGTTAGTTTACATCAGCAGCATCCTTTACTGTCAGGGGTCTGCACATTGTGATACTGGGTTTGCAGCTGAATGGACAAAAAGTCTTGCTCAGTAAGAGAGCTATCCTGTACATCTGTCTAAATCTGTGTGCATTGTGTTCTCGACATCTGGGACTATCCAAATGTACATTGGAGAAGCAAAGACAACACTAGAAATGAGTCACCTTCCAACTGTAACTATTACCACAGGACGAATTTCAAGATTAGTCAGGACACCAGTCTGTAGATATTTAGGAGAAGGGGCCATTAATATGTTCTTCTCTGATGCAAAGAAGAAGAACAAGGTCATGATACAGCATCTCGCTCCCCAGTCGCTCCATTGTTTCCCTCTGTTGTGTTTCTGAGACTTCCCAGTTACAAGCATCACCTCTTGCTTCTGACCCACAATTCTACATTGTGCTGCTTTGCAGAGGGGACTGTACTCAGCTCACACCTGGAATTCTGCACTCCCAACATGTATCAGTGTGCCACAGATCACATTGTGAACAGTCTGACAGAAGTCTATTACTTTGAATCTAGGGTTTTAACAGACCACACTGAAAAAGTTCAACAAAAGGCAAGATGTTTTGCTACAGTAACAGGGTATGTCCTTTACTGGTTAATGCTGCTTTTTCACATAGGGTCCTTGGCCAGGGAACATGAAAAAGGAGACAAACAGAAACAAATCCTACGTGGATTTCCTCCAAACTGGAGCACAGTGGAGTTATGGCAAGCCTTAAGCATGCCAATTCTAACCAGTCTCAACAGTCCTGCTGAAAATTATCAAGTACATGTTTGCAAATGCTTCTTGTCTTAATTGATGGAAAAAATAGTTTCCAGTTACTAAAATAGTTTAAATTTTGAAAAAGAAGAGAGAGGAATAATTTAACAGAATAACATAAATTTAGTGCAGCTTACAGCTCTATCACTGTTGCCCTTTCAGGAACACATCTGACAATAGCTTTGACAGCATGTGTAATCACTGAACAGCTTCTCTCTGCTGCTCTTGATCTCCTTTCTTGATGACATTATTTAGAATTCTGACCTTTCATTTCCCCTTTTTCCTAGATTAGCATTATTATTAATATTTTTGAGGACTTGATTTGAATGTTCTTCATTGCTCTTTCAGGGATATTCATTAAGCCTAACATTAACCACGTATCTGAGGGCTAAACTCTCATTTTTGTATTTATCTGGTGTCTAAGTGATACACAGTCTTTTCTTTTTGTCTCTTTGCACTGGGATGACTATCACTTAAAAAGCTGAGTTTAAAAATACTCATTTAGAAGGTTTTCACTAAAGATTTCATGACTAGTTCCATAAACACTCCTATCATATTTTTAGATATGAGAATTGTCTACTAGTTCATTAGTTGATGAAAAAGCTTCAGTTTAGTGTGACAGACAAGTTCCCATGAAGACAGTGAATTCAAGTGCTTCTAGATGTTTATTCATGGTTCCATGAAGTTCAGTGGTGACTTTACCAGGGATGTGCTGTCCTACCAAGATCACCCAGACTAGGAAGCAACATGTGGGACCACTTTTGTTACTGTAATGTGGTGTCCTTCCTAGAAGGTGTCTGTCCAGATCTGGTGTTTCTGTCTGAGTAGGTTCAAGGCAGGTAGGAGATTTCTGCCCACCAATTCCAGTATGCAAGGCAGACTAGTGATGAGAACATCTGCAGGAACATAAAGATGGTAATCCTAGGGGAAGGGGTGATAACAGGTAGTTAAAGCTGAGATTTTGCCACTAGGTAACTCAAACTTCTCAAAGCACAGTATTAGCCAAGCAAGGTGTGCAAAATACCTTGATACCTTGAAACTGGCTAAGGTAGGTTTACCTGACCTCAAAACTCCTTCTGTTTTGGCAAAACCTTCACTTCAGAAGCTCAGTCATAAAGCCTTTCTCTGTATCTGATATACTTCCTGCTTGAGAGCACTACATAAATTCAATTTTTTCATAAAGCCTTTCCACCACTTTGTGCTGACCTTCCTGTTCCATGGACAAAGATTTGCCTCAGAAGACATAGTATCTCAGAGGGAATAAATCTACCTAGGAAAGGATCCTTTGTTCTTTGACATTAGCAAGTATCCTTCTGGTTTAAAGTAACAGTTATAAAATGCATCTCTCCTGCATTGTTACAGGTAAATTATTGGCTTTTGTATTTATGCTATTAGGATAACAGTAATAGAACACACCCCTCCTTCATTCTGGGGTGAAGCTAACTCCATTTACTTCATGACTTAATTATTACCTTAGGGAAGGGTGGCTTGGGGTTTGTACCACCTAGAATTTCAGCATAGGAATTTAGTGAAACATGGGTTTGAGGATTTGATTATGGCTGAATATTGAGGTGGTTTGGTATAAGGCAACTCTTAGTGGATAATATGGCAAATGAGGACCCTGGCAATGGACTGAGTCTCGGTGAATCTGAAATCAGGAACCATTAAAGTCTCCTAGAACACTAGGGGTACATTAGGCACATGGCAGAAAACTAAGTAAAACACTGCAAACAGTTGCAGGATGTATTTACTAAATATTGCAACCAAAAAGTGATTTTGGAGACCAGAGAAATTGCAATATGCACAAGTAATAGGCAATAGATTGCAAATGTGACTATCAGCTTGATCTTTAGCACAGCCCTGAAGAAACCTGCTGTGATTCATTATGGGCAAAAGCTGAGGCTAATACTGGGGGCACCTGTTAGACTGGCAAAGATGGAAACTTTAAGTAGTTACAGATGAAGACAGTCTTCATAGTTTGGGAAGAGACATATGTATTCAATTCAGCATCAGTGGAGACAACATTGAATACTGAATCAGCACAGAGCTAATGAGAATTATTTTTTAAAACAGATTAAGATCCATATCAAGTCAGGTCTAATATTTTTTCTGCTGTTGTTGAACAGCAAAAAGCTATTTCAGCTGGAGACATGAAATAAATTATTTCATGATAAATAGCAAACTGTCCCCTGGGAATTAATGTGGAAGAAATGGCAGATCCAGAGTAAATGTAGGTGAATTGCTCTGTTTTTTTCACTAGGAGTTGGATAAGACCATGAATTTGACTGTCATGTTATTGACAGAAATGGAGCTACTACCTGCTTGAAATGATAGTGTGGTTAGTTTAATCAATTAAATAATTTAATGTAAGGTAGTTTACAGTGAAAATAAAAAGGGTATCTAGCTAATGCTTTCTTTGCTCTACAACAATGTGAGAGATTTAACTTTCCCTTACAGATGGTCACAAGAAATTAATTGAAAGAGTCATGTTAAAGGTTTTAGTTATATATATAACATTTTGACCTCCTACATATGATTTCTAAATGGAACAATTTGCTTATGTGTGCAAGAAAACCCAGTTGCATGTATCAAAACTGAATGAAATGTCTTTAATAAAGTCCCTTCTTGTCCTCATTCAGAAGTTTTCTAAGTCTTTTGGCATATTTCTTACATTTAGGCTGTGTTTTGTACTAGCTGTCTAATTTTTGGGTAGTGAAAGCTGAGTATCATTACTTAAAAGAATGTACTAGACTCTTCAAAATTTGCATTGAAGTCATGACAAGGAGCTTGCAGTTACCAACCCTTTTGCATAGCAGACCACATGCAAGATCTGTTCTGTGCTACTTCCACAAAAAAAAAAAAAAAAAAAATTGGCTTCGTGACAGGAATTTCATTAAAACCACAAAACCAAAACAGAAACAAAACTGAAAAACGCCACAACAAAACAGCCCAAGGGCTGGAGCGGGGCGGGAGCTGTCCCCTGGCCGGTGCTGAATGCCATCGTGGTGCATCCACACTCGCTGTGAACCCCTTCTATTCTGTCACCTTACTGACATGAAGGTATGCAAAGTATGCAGTCTAAAAAGACAAGTCATGGAAAACAAAGATAGCTCTGGCATCATATTTGTTTCTTGGAAAAAAAAAATAGTGAAGGAGGCAAGGATCTCACCAGAGGTGAGGTATTTCTTTTGCAGCTTGCCATTTAGTAAGTTGTTTGTAACACACAGCAAATCATGGTGGAGATAAACAAGGAGTAATGTAAAATCAAACCCCAATTGTTTAGCTCTAAGGAGTTTAGAATTGGCTGTTGAATGGATTTAATAGGGGAAATCAGCACACCTGATATACAGATTTATTCTGATGCTACCTATTTTGATGTTAACATTCAACTTAAAGCAGAAAGCTGGATGTAACTGATTTTTAAAAAGTGGAAACTGGAAATTAAATTTCTTGGTTCTCACTGCTTCTACTTGCAATTTTGTTTTAATGGAATTTGCTTACACCTGGGACCTCAGGTTATTAACCAGGACTGTACACTTGAGTCTAATTTGCTGACAAACATACTAAGATTTTTGTTCAAACTATTCTCATTCTATCATCTTCTTACCATTGACTAAGACTGTTTTTTAGTCAAATAATACAATGAGTAGGGGTGGCCTTCCTGAAGGCATATGTTATCTATCAGATATTCAGACTTAGTTGAAATTATGACAGGCACAAAATTCAGACGTAATATTTATTCACACTTTGATTTTCCTATCTTGGCTTCATGTTAATTTCTATATAATTTTCAGAACTGCAGCTCTATATAAAACATCTATGTTAATCTATAGTTTTATATAAAGGTTATGCCAGTATTTGCCACACTTGTAGAATTGGAGAAATTGTTAGGAATTGAATGCAGCCTGTTGTCTTTTTTTGCAATACAGTGGTTAAAGGTTTGCATATCAGACCTAACTATCATAACTATCATTTCGTTATGTCACTCTAGGATTACTTTTGAAACTCATCTGTAATACTGATGTTTCAAACCCTTATTAAGGTGTGATGTATGCTGTAACACAGACACAGAGTATCAATGCTCTTCAACAAATATATAAATGTCCTCACATCACATTTAGGAAGGTCAAATTGTAATTGAATACAGATCTGATTCACAAAATATATTATCTATTATTAAAATAAAATTAGAAGGTACTGCTCATGCTGCTGTGAGCTCAGACTAACAGGACAGAATATGAGAAAATGCCTGTAAATTATGTGAACCTTCCAGTTTAGGGCTGTAATTCATACTCTGCTTTTAGCACAAATACCTCAGACAGGTGCTGAACAGAGTGTTCAAGGAATGTCTGTTTTATTCCAAACTATGAACTGGAAGGAAGAAGGGCTGAATATTCCCTGCACTACAGAAAAGACTGGTTTTGTTCTGACACAAATAAATGTCTATTATGCTTATGGTCTATTCTAGTTAGGGTCTATTTGTATTACACAGCTTGGTTTTGTTCTCAGAAAACCAAAGGGAGGTTTCCTGTTGCCTTTAACCAGACCACACCAGTGAAGTTTGAATATTTTAGTCAGCTTTACTGCGGAGAAAAGGAGGGCAGTCTGACACACCTTGGTCGGATGTTCTGCCAAAGTTTTGATATTTTTCCTATTTCGCATTTTAACCAGTAGATGTCTCTGTTTTATCATGCAGTTGTTGACAAGGACACACTATTTCTGTTGTCACAACACATATTTAGTAAGAAAACCATTTGTTTCTTATGGAATGAATACACGTGAATGCAAAAATGCCGACTTAATGCTCTCAGCATACCCTGACCAACCTAAGCCCCCAGAAGCTTTGGTGAGAGCTCTGGCTGCTAAGCAATTTTGAAAATCATCTTTATGGAAATGTCCCATAGGATTTTAAGAGGACAAAAGGGGAATTGGTGAGATTCTATGGATATTCATCTAAAAAATGTAATAAATTTAGTACAGCTTTCTTTATCCCATGGGAAGGCTCTCAGAAGCAGCTTACAAAACAGAAGGGAGTATTTGATTTCTACCCAATGCCTCAGGAAATTCCAAGTTGTGATAGATGAATTATCTTCTGTGCTTCACAAATGTGTAAGATGATATTATTTCTACATCTTTAGGTATCAAGGGTAGTAATGTAGATTATTTGAAACTCTTGCACATAACTGAAAATATCATTGTGATACAATCCTATTCAGACATCTGTGTTTTACAAATTTGAAAAAAAATATAGGATATATACAGTTTTTCTAAAATCTCTCTGGAAGAGATCAGCAACTCTAAAAATGATACTAAAATTCTATTATTGTAAATATATTAAAAAAATTGAAGATATATTATTTCAGAAGTTATAACTTCCTGAATTTTAGTAATTGTCTAAGAATGTGACAGGTTTCTATCAGTTGTTTCCTGCCTTAGTCTTGTTCTCCTAGGGCAGTAGTCCACACATGTAAAAAACTTAGGAGCTTTTTTTTTTTTTTTAAAATCTCTGTTTTCCTGGGTATCTTTATATTTGAGATCCTGGATTAGGTCATCAAAGAGAAAAAATACTGGACTGGATCTACACTGAGCCTGAACTGCATCAGAACTTTTTGTTTGTGGGTTGCTCCATCCTCAGATGCTCCCTTGTAGAAATTCCTACAGAAACTGTTTGGACCTGTTGTGCCACATACTTTTTGAAGTAAAAGAGCATATTATCCTAGAGAAGAAAAATGTTGCCTATTTTAGATGGCAGCTGTTCCCACATGAACAAGCGGTATGTTGGGGCTTTTTTGTTTCCCACTGAGACCCAAGACAACGTTGGAAACAGAACTTCTCCAGCTGGATGAAGTGTGCTGCCTCAAGGACAAATATATGTTACAGACTTCCCCTTTGTGTTCGCACTTCCACACACTGTGGCTGTTTCCCCTACTGCCAAGTGGAGCCATAGGTGAGCTATTTTTCAGCCCACATTTATGCTCCAAATGCACTGTGACGAGAGGCATAGATGGCTGGTCTGAGTCATCAGTCCCATGTCACTCGTTCCACCAGGGTGGCCATTCCCAGGAGCCAAGCAGAACACTAAGTAGCAGAAACATCAGGCCTTACCCTGAAATGGTTTATTATTAAATACAGCTTTCCCCCAAATGTCTGAACAATGAGGAGTTGATTGTAGGAGGGAACATAAGTGTTGACTAGCTGCAAAAGAAGGACCAAATTGTCTGCCAAACCTTCCTGGTTGTCAAACTGATGGCCAGGCCACAGACGCCCCATAGGTTTCCATGGCTGCAGCTACACAGCAGAGTTTCTACAGCTCAATCAGGCTTAAGACAAGAAAGAAACCTGGAAATAAATTTGTCAGGTACAAACAGCTATAACGCAGCTATCTGTAGCAAGGTTATGGACAATAAAATTCATCTTCAAAGAACCCTTGAATGTGGAACAAATACATTATACTCTGGCTATGCCTCAGGAAGTATCTTTCATAGCCAACAATTTTGTAATACATATATTTTTTTTTCTTTTAACTGCCAGCATCTGGCAATTTATGATAAAGACTTTGAACAGAGTCTTTGGGGTATTTACAATTGCTTCTATCTACACATACTACATATACTTCTGATTACATATACTTCTACTTCTGGAAAGCCACACAAACACCCCATTCCCCACCAAAACCCTCAAAAATTTGCTGGAAGGGCAATGTGATTCTTTATTTTGCATGATCTTTATGATTAGGGATAGAACTGCATGAGTAATTAAAGAAGAAAAAGGTTTGTGTAATTATTCAGTCAGAAGTGCTAATCAAAACAAAATAAATAGTTTTGAAAAATCTGTTACTGTGGAATGTATATGACAAAAGCGTGTGGCTTTTAGTAATTACACTAATGGCAGTACTGGAAGAAAACAGCATAATTCAGATATCAACCGGAATAAACTGGAATATATGTAATATTACTCTATACTGTTATTTATGTTTTCTCTGAGATGTAAACATACAGGTATGGTCTTTCAAAAGGATTATCAATTATTGATCTTGCCGATTGTAACTGCTTCTACTTTATTCTGGTTTCTTTATGTCCAATTATTTTTCTGCAAGCTGTATAATGAGAAACACATTTTTATGGGAAAATACCTGGTTTACTATACCTAGAACCTCACTGACACTGAAGTAGTTCACTGCTATTAATAGAAACACAGCAATGGCACCATGGCTGAGGTTTGTTTCTTTCAAAATGATTTATCTTAGTAGTCATGGAAGAGCACGCTCCTATAATCGTCCTATGCTCCTTTGAAGGATATGAAGTGGGACAGAGGTGATTTGTTGACTTCAGTACAATACATTTGACATTATAACAGAAAAGTTAATGTCAGCCTGAAAGGAAATAACTGCCAATACTGCTTTTGCTGTCATGCAAGATGGAGAAATGGATGTGATGTGGAGATTAAGGAGTCAAAGCACAGGAATATTTGAGGTGCTTTGCAAAATTCGGGATCTTGACTTCTGAACTGAATTTTCAGCATCTGAGAAAACACTCCTCTTCTTTGAGCTCCTCTTTATATTACAGAACCTTATCCTTTTGAAATATTTCCATTGAGACAGAAAATGAGAACCTAGTTTGACATGAAATAGGATTTAGAATTATGAGACTATATTAACTCACAATGATTGAAGGAAATACACCATCCGCCATCAGCCCCTAATATCACCATTTATAGATACATTTCTGCTCAAACAATTACCTCCCTGCTTCATTTCCATATCCTGGTTCACTTCCAGGTTCTTTCTAGAGGCACATAATCATCTCTGTGTGAGATGAGATCAATATTCTTGATAATATACTCCAGGAGAGTAATATGGACAGAACAGTGAAGTCTAAAAGCAGGAACAAGGATGTTTAGATGAGATTTGCGCATGACCTCCACCTCTGCACAAGTGATCCTACTGACAATTCCAAAATGGGAGGGACTTTGGAGTATCCTGTCTACGTGCTCGGACTGAGCCAGAACAGACGTTTTCATCACTATCACCAGCACGCTTTCAAATGTACCTTTCATAGCCACAATTTGACACTGCATCTGATTTACGAGAGAAAGCACTCATATAGCAACTGTACGATGGTACTGTACATATCTAATGCATCTATTGGGGGAAGTCTGCTATATGTATCTCAACAAGATAAACAGTAATTTCTATGGATTTTTATCTGCAGGAGGCTTGTTTCAGAGCAGCATGATTTGGGTAGGAGATTCCCCTAAAGGCATGTGAAATCGTAAAGGAGGAATAGTTTCCAAATCTCTCTCAGTGGAAATCAGAGAGCCAAAGAGTAAAATGGTGCCAATAAAGAAAGTGAGGAACAGATGTACTTTCATTGTCTGATCCTTCCACTTGCAGTTAGTCTTTCAATATGATGAACACCATTGCTAACATCAAAATGTGCAAATAAAGTTGCACTGGAAGTGTTAAACATCAGCAGTTAGTGGGGTCACTAGTTTTACACTGAATCCGGAAGCTGGGATGAAAGGGCTTATGTTTTTTACCTTTACATCAAAAGAAAACGTTTCCTCTGAAACATCCTCTCAAAAGGAAAAGCTGCAGTCCCCACTCCATTACAGCATTGGTCTTTGATTAAAATTCATTTAGTTTCTAACTTTGTAGCTGGAAAGAAAAGCAATATTTATTTTGGAGTAGCCAATTGCCTTTGATTTTGACAAATGACTTAAATTATTTGCTTATCAGATTTACTTTAGCAATGAATTGTGTATTTTTTCCAGAGGGTGTTACAATTCCTACAGAATTTCATCAATTTTCCATTAGTGTGCCAGTCTTAGGCAATAATTACTAAAGCAGAGGCATCATATTAACCTCTTGATACCAGAAGTTGGAATTAGCATATTAGCACTTAAACAATGTAAACATTGGCCCACTGGTGACAAGGGATTAAACTGCAGCGTGCTGTGTCTGCTGGGAATGAATTCAGTATACCTGGCCTAGCATATTTTCTGCAGTGCACAAATCCTTATCCAGATGCACAGAACTCAGTTGGAATATCCTCACAACTTCAGGAGCCAAATGCTTATGTAAAGCAGGAGTCAGGAATTAAAATCATACCTCAGTCTGATGTATCTCAAAGCAGCTCAAATGAATGAGCCTTCAGCTTTTCTTACATTTTCTTTTTCTGCACTTTATACAGTAATTACGGAGAATTTTTGCAGAGAAGATATCAGAATCTTCAGAATATCTTCAGAATCTGATAACCACAGTAATCCTAGATGTAGGAACTGCATGGTTTTGTATCAAAATATTAAAAAATTGACATGGTAGAATTGTAGTAGCAGCAATACAATTTTGAACACAAATTCAGTGACTGAATGATTATTTTTTCAGTGAGATATCTGGCTCAACAGCTATCACGCATTTTTTCTTCCAGTAATATTTAGACATAACAGGAAAAGAGAAAAGAAAGAAAAGAAAAGAAAAGAAAAGAAAAGAAAAGAAAAGAAAAGAAAAGAAAAGAGAAAAGAAAAGAAATGGAGTCAAACATGTAGCCATAGATACTTTATATAAGATTTTCTATTATTTATTAAGCATATCAGAAGTTTTACAGGAATAAAGTTATGAAAGGGATTTGTTGTTCTGCATTATTATTGCCTCAAGACCTGATGACCTGTGAGTTATCAAAACTTGCAGGTAGGTCTTGAAATTGAAACCCAGGTGGCCTTTCTAGATGAGCAGTTTAATTTTCAAGAGGTTCAATGGCAGGAGCTCCCAGGGAAGGCTGTGGAATATCATGCCTATGGCCTCACATTTCCTAGCTATAAATTTCATGTTGTATAAAACTTCTACATAAAAACTACTGTATAATAGCTGTCAGCTTTACATTGGTCTTACAAGGATCAATTAATTCGGTAATTCAATAAACTTTCAGAGATCAGCTCCCATTTAAATCACAGCATCTTTCTGTCTCTTTCTTATGCAGGAATGAAAGATGGGGAGAGTTATTGTTGGTCATGTACAGCCACACAGGCACTCCTGTGTGTTTGCTGGCCATAGTCTAAGGACCTGCATAGATATTCTTATTATAAATTTTTTAATGATTCTGGAAACAATACCACAGTGGGCCAACAGTCAACACTAACCACAAATGTGCTGCCTCTCTGAAGTGCTGGTTTGCATGACATGACTTTGTGGTGTTGGATAACTTGTTTTCCTTATAATTAAATCACTTACTACCATTTACATTCCATTGTTTGAAGAATGCAGGTCCCTTTGAAGTGGGTTCTTCACAGACAATTGGCAGACTCTTATCTGCATCTAGATTAATCTTGATACCAAATGAACACAAAAAGTAAAATGGAAAGATAGGAAGACAGGGACACAGTACCAATTGAAGTACCACATTTAATGTACTTTATATGTTTTTTGTTTGAGTTTCTTTACAGGAAATGGGGGCCTTTATGAGTTCAGGGCATTATGTAGCAACAAGTGCTCTTTAGATGGTTAAAAAATATAATTTATTATTTTCTATGATCATTTAGTTTTGCATATAATTTATATATGTAAGAACTTTTTACAACAGTAAGAAAGGCAAAAAACTCCTTAGATTAAATGAGAATTGTGTTATCACATTGATGATAATTTTCATTTCCTCATAGTGAAATAAATACAATCCTCAAAGATAAGGGCAAAATTTGAGATGAGTAAACTGTTCTAGAGGTCCAGAGTTTTTATAGCTCAGTTGCTTGGAGTAGCTTATATTAATTCTGTTCACTTTCTCCCACATCTCTAACAGATATCATATAGTATTTCCAACAAATCATTGCATATCCCTTCTTTTCCATCCTGAAGGACATTTGTTTGTGGAAGTTCTGCCAAAATTATGAAAACATGACTAATGTATTTATTTTATACATCCATGCCAGAAAAAAGTTGCAAGTAACTTATTTGAACAAAAGTCTATTAGGAAACTTGAAATGAAAAAAGTCCTTTTTCTTTGCTCACTACTAGTCTGCAAAGTGGAAAGACTGACATTATTAATTATTCTCACTGTACCACCTTTTCACTATATTTTTAAAGTACATTACAATTCTGATTTACCAATTTATAAGCTTCCACTTCAGCAATTTAAATGAAGAAATAACCTTTATGTGCATGTATCTGTGGTTATCTATCTTAACTACAGAATCTGCAAAAGCAGAAACCTTAATTACCTTAATGCAATCAGGAAGGGAACTTCTGAGTCCTTTCAAGACAAATGCCCTATTAATGGCTTTTCCAGCTGATCTACAGAATGCAGAGTTGAAACATATGAGAACAGCTGATATGCTGATAGACAAGAGGTCAAATCTTTACAGGGTCACACATGTTACTGCTGAAAGATTAAGCAATTGCTTGCACGCATGGTTATTTATAGTGTTGAGTGAACCAATAGTATTGGTATCTGATCCATACCTCGGATAGATAAACCAAACTGAATGCCAACTCAGGGAACAGATGTCCATGAAACTCATCTGGTTGACAGATCCCATGAAGTTTATTAAATATTAATGGCCACTTAAGCAGATTTTGTCTGCTAGTTTTTCTCTGGAGCAGTCACAAAATCCCAAATTTTCTGGACTGCATTATAGTCCATGAAATATGCTACTTCAAGGTCTAGGGAAGGTTGCCTCTCAAGCACTTTCATAAAGAAACTTCTTTCTGTATCCCCCCACAGGCGTGGAAGTTATCTCTCACTTGGAACAGGACTTGTATTGGTTTCCCTTTAGTACATTTTTAAGTTTGATTATCCTTCTTTAAAAATGGTTCTTGGATGCAAACATATGCAATGAATACAGCAGTATGACAACAACACATTGCGACAATAAAACAACAGTAAAAATAATGTCTAGTTTATGAATAGTAGTAAAATCCCTTTGCTTGGATCAGGGGTTCTTAAACTGTTTAACACTAAACTGCCATGAAAGATACACAAATAAGGCCTAGGAAGGCAATAGCTTCCTTCTGAGCAGTACGACTGGGAACCACCCTTGTTGCTCTCAGCATTACCACAGAGATGATACATGAGAAAAATAAAGTCGGGGACTTCTGGAACCCTTTGTATTTTGCAGCAGATTAAACGATGCAGTTCAGAACAATGAGCAGCATCTCTTCAGGACACATGCAGGAGGCTGTGCAGCAAAGAACCAGAAACTTTACATATAGTGAGCCACTTCACATAGCAGATTATGTGGTAGCCTCCCATAACAGAATTCCCCCAGTGTGAGCTTAATTTCAAGAGACATCTGCTTACAATTGTAAGGGATAATATTTTGCAGGAACATTTGAATCTCAAGTAAGAGACTGGAGTATTGGCTGTGACTACCTACAATTACCATTTGAACTCTCTTACAAAAATACAATTCCAGACCTCCACAGCTGTTCATATATTCATGTACTGTACAGATGAGGAGGACAACAATATCTGCTCAGACTACCTAACTTTCACAGACTTTTAGATACTTTGGGTAGTCTAAAATGTACAAAGTGTACTTCTAAAACAGACAGAAGAACACTGTCTCAAGATTATAGTCTCCGAAGTCACCAAACCTCAGATTTACTCAATGCTGCCATTTACAAATCTCTAGATTTCATGAAAGCAGCAGATGGTAAAAATACATTTCTAACTCATTTATGTTCCATGTAGTGGGATGAATTCTTTTTGCTCTCCTCATAAGTATCCTTCCAATACAATTCTAATGTTATTTCCTAAAGCTCAAATGGGTTATGAAGTTGGGGTTTTTTCTCCGTTTCATTTTGTGTGGTTTTTGAAATGACAAAGAAATAAAGCTTCAATTACATTTTAAATGCAACGCCTGTCAGCATTCACATATATTAGACATGTAAATACATAGGTTCACATACACACAGATATCTACATATATATATTTGCAAGTATGTACACTCATATGAGAGATTCCTGTTAAATATCATATGTACACTCATATGAGAGATTTCTGTTAAATATCTACAAATGTGAAAGACAAAGGCTTAATTTGGGAGCATTTAAGGTTGCAAGCTACATTGCTGGCATAGTGCTAAATTCAATTTACTAAACCCTTTATGCAATGTTTTATTACACAAAAAATTGTAGATATGCCAAAAGTAACAAAGCGGATTGGTGTGGAAGATTTAACAAATTTGTGTCGCTCTGGAAGCCTGAATCAAACACGATATTCCTGGAGCTTAATTTGGATTGCTGGTGCTTTTTAAAGTAATTAAGAGCATACAGTTAGGAGTCATTTGAGCCAGGCTAGGAAAACTCATGGAAAAACACTGTTTGTTGCATATTTTTCTGCACTTTGTCATTTGGGGTTCCTTTCTTTTTTTTAGTGCATACTGCTCTGTCCAAGACTTTCCATATATCAGTTCTCAGTTCCCACTGATTTCTGCAAGAACTGCACCAATGGAGAGTGGCAAGAAAGCAAGCTCAAAAACAACAATGGAAGTGCTTACACACCATGGTAAAACGTGGGCTATGAGGATTTAAGGCAGATACTTGTGTAACAAGTGCATACAAAGTGATTTTTTGTTCATTCAATGTGATTAAATACCTGGAACACCCTTCCTCAGGGTTCTTTGTGTTTTTTTCTTTTCTTTAATCAATTCACAGTATTTCCTGATTTGCTTCACCAACCTGATCTCATTTCAACAGTTCTCTTTGTGAGTAAGATGAAATGGAGAACATCTAACACAGCCAGTTCAGGTCCAAATTCAGTTACACAGAAATGTTTTTAATGTAATATTGTACTGTGATTTATATCCATTTAAGCAAAGCATTAATAGACACAAGAGAAAAAAGAAAAGAATGAAAGTATTGCTGGACCTTACACTAGACCTTCGGAAAAAAAGCAAAATGAAAGCCTCTCTAGATTGATCTGTATATTAGAAGAGTTAACTACATAGCACAGATATGTCAAAATTAGGAGTATCTACAGAATACTAAATGAATCCTGGAAATACTTCACCAGTGATTTAATGTTCATTATGTATCATAAATATTGATCACTAGAACAGAGAGGCAAGGATTTACTGAGGAAAATTTTGACAGAAATGCAAATGAATAAATATTTCCTCCATGCCTTTTCTTCTCTTTTAATGGTAAAAGTATTTTGTTTAGAAACCAAAATGTATAAGGTATCCATTACAAATCTGAAGACTTTTATTTAGAGGGAAAAGCTTTTCTAAACAAATTTCAAGCAGTAAATTTCTGATTGTCTCCATTGCAAACTACAAATTGAGCCTTGTTTAGGCACAAAAAGAAGAGTGCCCATCTTCCCTCTGCTCTGATTTTAGTGGGATGATATTGTAACAGCACTTTTAAATGAGTTCATTAAAGTTAAGGGTGTGAGGTTTAGGTGGAATGAAGCTGAATTCTGATGTTCATCATATTCCCTGATACTTCATAAAATCAGTAATTTGCATACGATTCTGTAAGGAAACTGAGATTAAATAGTAAGCACTGCATATTAACCTTCTCTTAACGTGTGCATAATATAATGTAATACAATACAGACTAATATGTATGGTAGTATGTCTGGGAAGGGTAAAGTTAATTTTTTAGCTACAAGAGAATTCTGTATTATTCAGTGGGGTATCCTCAGTTGCAGTGGATTCTACTAGTACTTCCTTCCCAGAATAATATTTACAACCCTTTGAGCCTGTCAGTTCAGACAGTTTTCAGACCACTTCACTGCTCACTTACCTAACTTGTATTTAATCAATTTCTCTGAGAGAATGTTATAACAGGGAGATTCAAAAGCCTTATTAACATTCACTAATCTCCTCACATCCACTAAGAGAGCCATGTTATTACAGAAAGGTATGAGGTTAGTTAAGCATGATTTTCCCATTTGTAAATCCATCTCTCAGTCACCCTCATGTCTTTAATATAGTTGGAATCAGCTTCCAGGATGATTTGTTCCACGACCTTCCCAGGGACTGAGGTGTGGCTGACCAGTCTGTATTTTCTCCCTGCCCTTTCTGAAGATATGAGTGACATTTGCTCTCTTCCAGTTCACATCAGCTGCTCCTGATCCTAACTTTTCAAAGGTAACTGAGTGGCCTTGTGGTGGTATCACCTTACCCCTCATAATTTGTGAGTTTATCCCATCACATCCCACCAGTTTGTGGATGCCCAGTTTGTTTAAATGTTTCTTAATCCAATTCTCCTCCACGGAGGGCAAATTCTTCTTGTCCCAGAACTTCCCAGAGCTCTCACAGACCTTGGGATTGCTGATGGTTGATCTTATTAGCAAAGACCCTCTGTCCTGACTCAGGCTGCAGCTTCAATGCTGCTAATGAGAATTGTATAATCTTACAGTAGCAATGGATGGGTTAGAAACAATTTTCTTTGACATTTAAGTTCAATGCTCACTTTTTTAAAACAGCTGCTCCTAGTCCTGAACTAACCAGGTTAAAACTAGCACTTTCTGTACATGCAAAAATACCTTCTTTTTTTTTCCAGAATTCCCCCAATAAACAGATAAAAGGCACAGAGTGGCTCATAAATAAATATTATAACCCACAGAAAGCAGTCGCCATAATTTTTTGTTTTTACTGCTGAAAAATTTCCATTCTGAAGACCAGTTTTATGTTCCATATAGAAGAACATCTTGTTACCACAAAGTACTGAAAGTCACACATTCTGACTTGTTAGATATGGCAGAAATTGACCTTAGTCCAGAAAGTAAAAAGCCACGGCAAAATTACCATAACTATAAATTGCATCTGAAGACCACTACTTCTTTTTTAGTGTGTGTATTAAGTGGTAATGTAGACAATAAATTCAAACATACATTGGAATGAAACAATTCAACAAACGAGGAACAATTGAAAGGGTTTCCTAGAACTGAAAATGGCCAGAGTGACAATAA
Organism: Entomyzon cyanotis; assembly: GCA_024500445.1. Taxonomy (NCBI): domain Eukaryota; kingdom Metazoa; phylum Chordata; class Aves; order Passeriformes; family Meliphagidae; genus Entomyzon; species Entomyzon cyanotis. The sequence goes on from JAKEPQ010001005.1 coordinate 16,772,923, forward strand.
GAATGAAACACAATTCTAATAAAAAGAATACTTGGGAAATACTTATAGTTTGGGATTTTCTGAGATTATTTTGCAGTTTTTCCATGCTGTACTAGCCTGATTACTAACGAGTTTTCTCTTTTACAGATACATTTCTCTCATTGTTGTTACCTGAAAACTCTAAGGAGAATATATTATATCAGGTAAGGAAAACTTCCTTTGCCAGAAAATACCTCCCATTTGTTTAGAGCTTTTCTAAGTTTAAACAAGAGAACAAACTCATAACATAATAAACTTTTGCATGCTTATTTTAATGTTCTATTGATATGGTAGAAATAAATCACTGAGAGGCAAACCTCAAAACATTTAGAGGCCATATCCAAAAGGACACTTAGAAAGTTGCAAGGAAATCAACTGAAAGCAGACATTTCCAGCGGCAGGGAGGTAGGGATGCAGAGGAACTGTGCTGACAGTGCCTGCACAGTGGGGTTCCCTGAGTACAAAGGCACAGAAGGAAGGAATTGGGCACTAGGCTTCTGCAGAGTCACAGAAAGCTTTTCCCTTTCAGCCCTGCTGTCCAGCGACTGTGGTTAATGCCAGCAGATAACAGCTACTAATGCGGCCTGGGATGAGCAGAGGGATTGACTGTGTTTGCTGAAGGGCAGAGACAAATATGAGCCAGGAAGAGTTGAGGCTTAAAAGAGAAAAAAATAGCAGGAAAAATGCTGGGGCAGAAAGATGGCATCTTTCAGAAAAATATGCTATTTTTCTTTGAGATACAAACAGAAGACCTGTTAGGAAAATTGGGGGCTTGGTTACAGTACCCTGTTTTTGAAGCAGGGCTAAAAGCTACTTGCTTACCACTGTATTCACTAAACAGCTCCATTTAGCAAGTATGTGTTAGCAAAATATATAACTAACATTTCTGAACTGTCATTGGTGCAATATGATATTTCCCCAAACCATATGGACTTGGAAATGATCTTCCTTGCAATTGGCTGGAGCAAGTGCTTAATTTTCTGATCCTTTGGATATATTTACATTGCAGGACTGTCACTCTACAGCCCCTACCTAAAGCCCCAAGGTCATTAATCCTCTCTATGAAAGATATAAAGCTACCGGAATAGAACACTGTCACCAGACAAATTACAGTATATTTCTGACCTTGTGTCTTAAATATTTATCATTGCTGTAAGTAGATTTGTGGGGCTGCTCTTTTTGAGAATATGAAGAAAGCTGCAATGAAGGGAAGCTTGTCACTTATTCTATTAATAAATAGGGCACTTCAAGATCCATCAATCTGATGCCTTCCCAAAGCAATAAATTCAGCTTCAAAAGTAAAAAAACCCTTCAACCTTCTGTTGTAGATTTAATTTGTCATTATTGTACGTGTATGTTTGGTTTGATGGTTTAAAATCAAATTCTTAGGGACAAAATTTGGCAAAAACATGAAAAAATTACCTTTACAAAACACACTACTGAGCTTCACTTTGAAATCTGTGTCATTATTCTCACATCTATTTCCAGACTTTATTAGGGTGTGTGGTAGAGACATCCCATCAAATCAAATCAGAACTTTTGAAGAAAGGTTTTTCACAGTTGTCATTTATCCTGCCTAGTTTTGACTCTGTTTCAAATAACAAGGAGAAAACACCCTTATCCTTCATTGAAAACACCCTCACCTTTCTCTTAGGTCCTTCTTTCAAAAATGGGAGGTATCAAATACTTTCATGCCCTATCATACACCTCAGATATGAAATACAACTCTGTCATAGACAATGCACTGCAACACTGAAGAGGTCAGTCCTCATGGGAAGGAAGCAGTAAATTAACTAGAGACAATATAGGCTTTTTTTGGTTTGTTTGTTTGGGGATTTTTTGGTGGTTTTTACTTTGGTTTTTTTGTTTGGTTGGTTTGGTTTTTGTTTTTTTATTTTTTTTTCTTTTTTCTCTTTCTCTTTCTCCTTCTTTTTCTTTTTTTTTTTTTTTTCCCCAAGGAATTGTCCAAAAGAAAGTAGAGGAAACGGTTGCATGAACCCTATGAGATGTTGTCTTGTCTGTGTTGAATGACAAACTCTTTAAATAATCAGAAAGCCTCCTCATAAGCTTCATAGCAATTTAGATGCTTATTTGAAGCACATGGTTAATATTTTCCACAAAATGGGAAGGGAAGGGAAGGGAAGGGAAGGGAAGGGAAGGGAAGGGAAGGGAAGGGAAGGGAAGGGAAGGGAAGGGAAGGTGATGTTGGGCAGATAGTGAACAGGGTGCAATGGATAGCATATGTGTGTGTGCATGTGGCTTGGTGAGACTACTGATGGGATCTGGAGCAAGAGCAGACAATAAATATTTGATTTTTTAAAATAGTCTATCGTGGTTACAAGCCAAAATGAGAAGTCCTGAATGAGTATGTTTCCTCAGGCTTTTGCCTAATGATCAGGCTTGCCTATGTATAATGTCAGTGCACATGCACAGTTCACATCCCTGCAATGGCAGCTTCCTTTTCTGCCAGAAAGTCTGTACAGAGTGGCAGGCAGTATTTAATGCAACCCATGGTCCTGTGATGGTCTGGAGCTAAAGCTTGACTGTCTACAAACATGTGACACAAGAGAAAAAAACTGAAATGGCACATTACTACTCACACAAAAGAGGTATTTACTTTGTATGATTTACATGTAACTGATAGAAGTGTGTCCTATTTTGGTAGACCACACAAATCAAACAGATCTTCCTGCTTGTCTTTAAATAATGTAGTAATAACAGTCCTAACATAGGGCACTAAATTTCAGAGATTATCTTTGTTCTTTAATAGCTTGCCCATTTGCTGGCATCAGACTTTGTTTCCTCCAGGCTTGAACTAAGCACACCTGCAGCAAGGAGTTAGTTGCCAAACTGATGATCTATGTTTTTCACATCTTCCAGAATCAGAAGCATCATCCTCTATAGTAAAATACAATGACAAATTCCTACCCTTCAGGTCTTTTGAATATTCCCTTGGATAGTTCCCTCCAATGCTGAGAAGTATGCACAAGCACATTAGCCAACACATTTTGGTATGTGTTTGTGTAAAAAAGTAGTCCATAAGCTATATATTATTGGGCACTGACACCAGTGAAGCTCTTGTCCTCCTCTACTCTGTTCTCCTGTATTTTACCATGTGTACTATGCTTCATTACAATTTTAGTCTCTTCAGATCAGCAGCTGACCTTTTCCTTTGTTATGGAAAACTCCATGCATATTCCTGGAGCTATTAATAAAACTATTAATAAAAATAAAACAACAAAACAAACAATTAATAAAAATCACCTAGTCCCTAGCTGGTGCACACAGAAACTCTCCATACTAAATTTTCTAAAATCATAATCTGCCCCTGGTATTTAGTACTGTGAACAGCCAATGATGAGGCTATAACCTGGATAAGTTTAGTGGAAGGATGCATTTTAAGCAGTTCAGAGTAAATACATAAATACCTTAATTTCCAGAATTGTCTAATAGAAAAAAGGGTCTGTACAGAAACCTTGTTTCACCTCTCTCTCTCTACCTCTGTTCTTTTAGGTTCTCTTTCTTGAAGTTTTAAAGTTCAGCCTCATATCCATGATCTGTTTGTTTTAATGCCTCATTACCTAATGCATGACATTTAATAAACTAATCACCTAATAAAGCCAAAAAATGGTTCTGTTCTAAACTACTGTTGAAGAAACATCAGACGGTTTGTCATCCTGTACCAGGAAAGAATGAGTAAGGGCTAAAAGTGGCTTCACATCCTTTCTATATATAGAAATCCTATTACAATTACCCTTAACTGTCCTTTGCCTTGCTGTAGTAGTTTCCCCTGTGTCCTCTGTACCTCCATAAGTAAATACAATAAGATGCCAGGGTTTGTCTCTGTGTATAAAAAGAAGAGGCAATCCTGATCCACTTCTAGTGTATAGCTAATTTCCAAGCAAATGTGTAGTATCCTCATTCTCATCTTCACCTTTGTTTCACAGTTTGCATGTGCAGTAACAGTTCTAGATGTGGTACCTATTTTCACAATTTGAGAATTAAACTGTTTCTCAGAGTATCTTCCATTGCCACATCTTGTGTTTGGAGTACAAAATATTCAGAAAAGAGTCAGGCAGCATTAATAGCTTCAGGAAGCAAATCTATGCAGAATTCATGTCCTGCATAAGGAATGAAGGTGGATTTTAGTGAAGGACCTGTGTCCTGGGTTGCAATATAGATGTGTTTAAGTATTGTATTACCACCAGCTGTGGGCCGTTAGCTGTTATCACCTGCTAATGACCCACCCCAGCATGACAGGCAATGGGCCATCAGGGACCCACCGTGTGACTCATGGACTTATCTCATCCCATTGTGGGATGCTTTGCCCAGGAGGGAGGAGCCAGGTGTTCCACCTGGATATAACCTGGCCTTGGAACTGCCTGAGCTAGCCCTGTCTACTGGGTTCCCAGAGGACAAGAGCTACCACTGGATCTTCAGCTGGAGACTAGACCTTCACAGGATCACCGCTTCAACTGGACTACTTCAGTTGGACTGCTACTACCACCCTAACAGGGTGTTAGGTTGTATCTGACTTTGTCAGTGCTTTTCCTTGTATTATTTCACTTATTTTTAATTTCAATCTTGACTTGTGATCTCCCACTGGTTTGTTTTCAAACCAACACAACCTGCCACAGATGGATAATGGTTATAATAATCATCAGTGCATCTAATCACTTTTTTAGCAGTTCTTTAAAAGGTTTCTTTGTTAATGAAGTTTTTTCTTCCCGTTGCTGTCAGTTCAGAGCCTGTTTCTTTCCTTCTGAAGATTAATGGTCAGTTAACTGCTCACGGCTGAGCAAGGCTCATTAAAGAAATATTCTCTAATCATCTACAACACTGCCAGTCTCTCCTTATTCTAAGCATATCATTTTGTGGAAACAGGATCAGAGATTAATTGAGTCAATTAGCAGCTAGATTTGCAGACAGTTTGGGAGACCTAAGATTTCCCGCTTACCGTATTGATTTGTGTGCAAAATGGCATCTAATTTTCCACACTTCTAGGGCTGGCAGGCATCCAGTCAGTTATTTTTCTATCCTAATGGCTAAGAACATATCACGTGATCATTACCAATAAGTTGCATTTCTTTAACCTTCCTTCTAAATGCAGTCATTCTATTTAGGTACTTGGGGGGGTTATTTAATGTATTTTTCAAAAATCAAGCTAAGTTGGTAAGATACAGGCCCAGCCAAGCTTAAATCTAAGACATTAGCTCTAAATCAGGAGTTGCATTGCTTTTCCAAATGAAAATGGGCCAACTTCCATACTAATTGATAACCTACAGATTTCTGGTGAATCACTGCTTTTCAAAGAAGAGGACTAACTAAAATTAAATTCCTCAGTGTATATATATACATATATATATATAATAAAGAGAGAGAGAGAGGGAAAGAGAAGAGAGAGAGCGCGTTTAGGCTGCTCTCTCTTCCCACTCATCTTTGTCATTCCTTATCTCAAGACAGAGCTCACACAGTTGATGGATAGCTTCTGGCCATTGATCAGGACCCTGGAGTGGGTTTCAAACATTCAGAAAAGCACGGTTACCTTCTTCCTGGGTGTGCTTAGAAGTACATGAGAACAACTTAATGAACTAAACACTGCTGCTTTACAAGTGAAAACTGGCAGAGAAAGTCCTTTCTGTTTAATCTTTTTTCTTCCATCCTAAGACTGCTAAAGTACTTCCCAATAATTAGCTGTAAAAGAGCTTTTATGTCTTTACAAGATGCAGCAGAAGCCAACCATTATATCTGTTGTTCTGTTTGTGAAAATAAATTATGGGGAGCTTTGACTTGCAGGAGTAGTTTTGTGGCTAGCCCTGCTGAGGAAGACCACCCCAGCCAAACCATATTCTCCTCTTGCACGAGCAGAAAGTGTACACTTCCTGCTGACTCTCAGCATTTCTATAGATTTGCTTGATGTAAAGTCTCAGGAAAAATTGCTTTATATACAACTTTTCCTGTAAGCAGCGGAATATTGTGAAGACCAGCTTTTATGTTCATAAGAAAAGAAGTGAACATGCACATGTTTCTATGAATGACTGTCAGACATTTATTTCTGTCTAAAATAGAAGCTAGTGAGACAGAAGTGAAGGAAGGAGGAGAACAAACTTCAGGACCTGATTCAGATAGCATTTAGGTCATTGAGAAGTGGATGACTGATTTAAATGGGCTTTCACAGGGATGAAGGCACCTCAGCTGCAGAACTGAAACACCTCCAAAGTCACAGAATGTGACTACACCTGCTACACCAACTGATATTTACTTCTGTTATTTCCTTATAGATAGCCCTCAGTTTGGGAGGTTAAGCAAGCCCTTTGGAAGCCGTGCAAGTCCTTTAGTCTCTTTTAATAGGATAAGCTCTCTATTGCTCAGGTTATAACAGCAATTCTTTGGCCTTCCTTCAATTACTCTTGCTTCAGCAAGGAATCAAATCCTCAGTGTCCAACACTTTCATCTAGAAGTTTTTTGCTGTTCACGTGTCCAAAATGAAATTGAGAGTTTTAATCTGCTTGTTTACTAAGGTTCCTTAACAGCCTTAATATCCACCTCCTCCGTTTTCCATCAGCAAGTACCACTGCTCAGCAGAGTGGAGAACAGAGATAATTGCTTGAAAGACAAAAACCACAAGTAATGCAAGATTGCATGAGCCAGCTCATTAGTGAGCTTCCTCCTCACTTCCAAAGTGCAATTCAAAGCTCTGGGCCAGTTATGCATGTAAATTTTTGATTCCTGGGGATTATTTAGCGAAGGTGGTGGGAAATGTGCTATTGGAAGAAACCACAGCTTTCATTTACTTAGTGGGTGCAACAAATTCTTGGCTACTTTGTGTAATCAGATTTGCTTCTTTAGCTAAATCGTGGTATCCTGTTAGCTTTAAAAAAACACATGAAACCTTATTTCTAACCTAGCAGTTTTCTGCCTCTTCCTCATCTGTTAGACCAGATTACATGCTTGCTATTTTACTTTCAGGCCTGCGATAGGAAAGCATCTTCTGTGCAGTTTCTTTTAAAAGAAACGTTTGTCACTGACTCTTTTGTCTGTTCTTTTCCTCATGTTATCAGCTGCCCCTTTGCCCTGTGGCAGGCAAGTATTCTTGAAGGTGAGAAAGCACTGTGAGAGGAGCACTAGGGAAATGGGAAACTTTCAGTGGGTCTGAGTTAGGTTTGGCAGAATTCTGGTGAAAGTTGACCCCACAGTTGTCATAGGACAGACTGCTGAGTAGCCATTTATTAAAAAATATCATGATTAGCCCCTGTCTCTCTCAAAAGAGAGTTGGCAATTTTATGAAGAAGGTATCTGAAGTCTTGCACTATACTGAGAAACAGCAAAAGGCAAACCTTTCGAAAATTATACATCCTGCAATGGAAGTAAGATTTTTACTCACAGTAACCTCCCATGTTTGTGTTGCAGTTTTCAATACAAAATTAAAATCTTGCATTCAGTGAAGCTGGCTATTTTATTCAAGAGTAATGGTTCTAAGGACCACGAATACTAAATTCTATTTCTATAATATCATGGTCACAGCAGACATTCAATATTACAGGCAAAGAAGAAAACATCCTTTAGGTAAAAGACCTCAGTGTTATGAATAAAAGGTTCCAAACAAAGTGCAATTTCCCCTTTCAGTCTCTTTAAAGTACTCACATCCTCCTGAGTTCCAGCAAAGACCATAAACTTCAGGTTTGTAGCTATCTCAGAAAGTGTTATTTGTCTTTTATTCCTAAGAGTGGATATTAGTGGTGACTTACAGCATATGGCCAAAGCCAAAAAAATCCACCTGCCACTGGATTTAGGTAGATTATTTGTCACTGAAGTCCAAGACTACTTAAAAAATACACCACTTAAGGAAGTACCTGGAGGGACCTAAACTCTTTTGCTACTTTCCCTTCCACTTTGAAGCCTCCTTGGAGACACTGCTCATGGGCAGGATGACCCTGTGTGAACTGCTACAGTTAAACTGCCTCTAAAGAAACTAAACAGACAGCAAGACCAGGATGAGAATGTCACAGTATTCACAGCTGCTCCTCTCCCAGCTATGACTGAGAGACCTGCTGAGATTTTTCTTCTAGTAGAAACCAAGGCACAGAGAACCTGTGATGCAGGGAGAGGGAAGGCTGTGGGCACCTTGGTCATATCCTGATATGCAGTCAGGCTGTAGCTGGGATGCACACCCAAACCTGAGGGCAGGAACTGTCCTGCTTTTGCATCCAACAACCTGACTGACAGGCAGCTTCTTGTTATTCTAACAAGAGGCATCCCCTCTGATATACAAACCTGATAAAGCAGAAAATATGTGTCCCTTGTGATTTCTCTGTTTAAGGGTCTCTTTTTTAGAATCTGATGAAATGGTTTGGGGTGGTTATTACAACCACAATTTTGTAAACCAAACCAAACCCTTAGCAACACAATGGAATTAAAAATCCAGCTATACTTACTTTCCTGTCATAAAAAGTGCGCTGCTAAACACAGTGCAATGCAAATGAGAGGCAATTTAGCACATCTGACCACAGACAGTCATTCTCTGAAGAGTGGTGTGTTTAGATACAAATGATTACTCAGTAATGAAATAGCAGCAGTAGTGATGAACCTATTTCCTCAGTTCTAATTACATAGGCTCCAAAGAGGTGTAAGCTATGTTCCCTGAAAAGCTAATTATCCGACCAGGAACACTTTCTGCATTACAAATAACTTAATCCCCACAGGAAAAACTGAGCTGAAGTAAATGTGACAATGTTTCTACCACAGGGAAAAGAATTTGATCCAGAATTTTTAACCATCCAAAGACTGGAAAAGCTCATTTTGCCCCCTTAAAAATAAATACATTTTGATAAACAGTTCAGATTTTGCAAAGTTCTTGATCTATTTGGTTATTCATTACAGGGACCATTTTAATCCCTTTTGCATGTTTCCAGAAGACATCACTTCTGATTTTCTATCTAAAGTTAGTTGCTCATTACCTTTAAAGTATCTTAATAAATGCTTTAATGTGGGGTTTTAATAAAACGATTTTACAAAAAAAAAAAAAGTCCTAAAACAGCAACAGAACTGAATTGAAGAATTCTTCATATAACCTTAATGTAGTAATAAAAATTAATAAAATAAAAGTGGCCCCATATGTAACAGACTATTGCCTAGAAGTAAAAGAAATGCTTATTGAGACCTCAAAGGCTCCCTAAAGTCAAAAGGTACAAGGGGGAAGTTAGCACTTGGGTTGTAACACCTCTGATTAGACACACACTGCATAAGACTAGACAAAGTTGTAAGACTGCTACTTGCCAAATGCTGCTATTTGAAAATATACAAACTAGATTGTCTGCAGCTTTTTTTCCTGGGGTACTTACTCTGTATCCTTTCTCCTCCTCTTCCTAAGACTAGCAGCAGCACAGGTGGAAAGGGAGGGAAGAGGCAAAGTCCTTGAGGTTTGCAGTATCTCAGATTTCCAGCTCTTGCCCTATGGTTAGGAAGATTCATGTACCCATGTATGTAAATGGAGGAGCCAACACATCCTAGCAGGGTCACAGAGAATTGTCATATTCCATTCTAGAAGCACCCTGAGACCCTTTCCCCTTTCTACTATCTGTTTCTTTTATTTTTCAGCTTTGCGCGTGGAAGAAACTACCAACTCTGGATTTAAGTATGACATTCGTAGATAATATATTCTTGTATCTAAATGGCTTGTTTACCTTAAGAGAAGCTTAAGAAATTTTTTGAGATAAATACCCATCAACCCACCCTGCAACTGGGAGCAAGGGAGTCAGCAAGGTGCCCTTTTGGCTTGTTGAAAATCACATTTCTGTGGAAAAGCAGAGCCACCGAAAGCAACACTGTACCTCACTAGTTACCCACCAAGAAGTTGCTACCCACTAAGAATATATTTTAACTGGGCAAGTTATAGTATAATCAGAATGGTAAATGGATTCAAATATTTAAGTTTCAACTCACAGGTTGAGGATGAGGGCTTATATTCATTGCATGTGGTTTTATAGTACCTAATTTTTGTACTTAGCATTGCAATGAGGATTGACAGAATTAATCCAAACCCTTCACATAAAATGAAACAACATTAAAATGAGATGACACATGATTCATAAATTATGAAATTATGAATAAGATTAGAGCTTTATGTCTATGGTAATAAACACAAGAAATACTTCAAACAAAACAGAACAAGGCATGATGGGACTTTGTTCCTCTGATGTATAGTCCTTATGGATCTGTCTGGGATATTTGACATAACAATAAAAAAAATAAACAGTTTATTGAGAGGTTACAGTCTTTTCATGATATTGACATGCTGAACTCAGTTTTTAGTATGGCAATTTGACTAACATAAAACTTGAACTGAGATGAATGAGACATTTAGTTTTTAAAAATCTGATCCCTATTTTCAACTGAAAAGCAGCAAAAATAAAGGAAATCAGAAATGAAATTGTTTTTCAGTCCATTAGATAAAGAAATATGTATGTCATTGACTAGGTAATAGCTTTCTCAGAACTAATGAATACTCAAGATTGAGTCTGGTGGTGATGCAGCACAGGAATATGGCAAGGAAAGAAAATACTAAATGCGATGTGGAAATCAAATATTTGAGCTGAAAGCAGAGGAAATTTTAAAAACAATGAATATGCTAGTGCAATGGCAGATGCAGCCTCCAGTAAAAACAAACTTTCACTGCTTACATTTAAGATTAAAATCACATTACTTGAAACAGTGAAAACCTGTGAGGAAAAACATACTTGATATGCTTCAGGCTTAATCCAACAAAATGTTTAGTTAAATCCATGCAAGGTTTTGAACAGACCTAACTGCCTTGCCTATGATTAACAGTCCACCTTCAGCTTTCAAGCCTTCATTCCTCCCAGGCTCTGACTAAGGGAATGCCTGGTATCTCCACAAGAAACTTTAGCACTGAAGGATGCCAGCTAAAGCAGGATGCACAGGCATGTTTTCCTCAGCATCACAGCCACTTCAAATGTGTCAAGCTTGGTTGCTATGCTTTACATTGTTCCCTGTGCAATCCAGAACCAAGTGAAGGTCACAGTCTTCATCTTCAAGGTATCTCCTCAGCAAAACAAAATATTGAGTTTTCAAGGATGTAGAACACAGCTGACAACTCTTCTCAGGTAGAATCGAATGATATGGCTACAGCTCATCTTTACAGAGAATAGGACTGGTGCAATCTGACATTTAAATAAGAGTATCAGGCACCCCCACCCTGAAACAGAAGGCTCTTTTCTTTTACCTTGTCTTCTTACATGGGTATTGATGATGTTACTTAGTTGATATGAATTTTCAAAACCAAACATTCAAGTACTCACTTCTATATCTGGGGAAAGGGTTGGAGAACAAACTCCCTCTCAGGCATTAGATCCAGTGATTAAGCAAGATAATGAGGTACATCTCCAGTTCTGGGCTCCTCAGTAGAAAAGAGACATGGAGCTCCTGGAGTGGGTCCAGTGGAGGGCAAAAGATGATTAAGGGACTGGAACATCTCTCTGATGAGGACAGGCTGACAGACCTGAGCCTGTTCAACCCTGAGAAGAGACAACTGAGAGAGGACCTCATAAATGTGTGTAAATATATGGAGGGAGGGTGTCAAGAGGATGGAGCCAGGCTCTGCTTGGCGGTGCCAAGCAATAGGACACGAGGCTATGGGCAGAAACTGAGGCACAGGAAGTTCCAGCTCAAAGTGAGGAAAAACTTCTTTATTGTGCAGGTAACCATGCACTAGAACAGACTGCCCAGAGAAGCTGTAGAGTCTCCCTCACTGGAAATATTCAAGAACTGTCTGGACACAATCCTGTGCCATGTGCTCTGGGGTTACTCTGCTTGAGCAGGGAGGTTGGACCAGACGACCCACTGTGGAGCCTTCCAACCTAACCCATTCCGTCATTCTGTAACTGATTTAAATTACAATGAAAAACACAGTCAGAAAACAGAGGGGGTGGTTAAGATGTGTAACTCTTGGAAGAAAATAACATGCAAAGTTGTTGGGATGAAGGAGAAGGAGGACAGGGAGGGAAGAAAAGGAAGGTGTGAAGAAAGGGATTGACAAGAGCATTTTAAATATTTTCCTTGTGTTTCTCTGATTTCCTGTTTTCTTCATTCATTGGCCCTTTTTTAAATCGATACAAGAAGCATTTGACTTTCTACAATATGGTATGGGAGGAATGAAGAGATGTGTCCTTCAGCCATTCTAGATGCAGAAATCACCTATGTCTGTTTTTGGTTTTTCAGTATCAGTTACCAAGAACAAATAAGTAGTTTTTTACTATCTCTGGTTTGGGCAGTTCTATTTAAAAAATGGCTTCCTTTTATAATACATAACCCGCTTTCTAAAAGAAAGGGCTGGATGGCTCTGAAGAATGAGCACTTCCATCTTAACTTTGAATTTGTTTTGTTACTAGGGCAGGGCAGATTGCTAGTCTAACATTACAGGCAAAAAAAAAATTGTTTGATAAAATAAATAATCTCTTTTCCATTGTACTTACAAGGGGAACAGGCTTGATAGTTAAGGAGATAGAAACTATCCCTTCTCTGAGCTACTGGTAGAATTTCTCCCAAAATCCCAGCTTCTGCATGGCTATCCAACAGCATGCCCAGGAGCTGGGACTGGCTCATCTGTGCTTTGGCCCTCTTTGTGATGAGGGCAGATGAGGTGATCTTTGGCTTCACCCACTGCATACTTAGAAACTGATTCTAAAATTACTGATAATGACAGTGAATGCATGTAAGATTTATTGCAGATCATTAATTAACTTATATATGACTGTGTAGAAAGGTGCTCAACATTTTTTAGGACAGGACCAGTAACTCACCATTTCGGAAGATCTGTGGCATTACACTGTGTTTCTGAAGCCTGGACAGATGAAATCTGAAGTGATGATTATTTCCCAACAAGAATTTATCACCTTAGAGCAACAGTTACTGACGAGTGAATGAGGCAAGAGAGAAAATTATGCTGATCAACAAAACAATGTCTTTGGAGGAACTTGTGATTCTTCAGAGGTTAAATCAGTCAAGTGACAGGGATCCTGTAAAATCTTTATTTCAAGTGCTTGCTTCCATCAAATTGTGATAAAAATCTGATAGGTGAAAGTTGACAGGATAGCTTTAATGGAAGAACAACCTCTCTTCTGATTTTTAAATTCTCACATTTGAAATTCAAATTCAACAGTATACAAGATAGAAAATATTTTTTTTGCCCATACTTCAATAAGCTTGCATTTTCCTGTCAGGACGGCTAAGATGAGAGTCTAGTTGTAGCACACACTGTATTCTGGCTAACTTTAACTGAGTTTAGCAAACTTTTCAGTCAACACTTTCCAAAAAGTAGCAGCAGAATTGAGGGTAAACAAAAGCAGTAGAAATACTTCATAGGCAACACTTCTAAAGTATTAAGATATTGGAAAAAACATGGATAGCAATTATGTGAGGCAAAAGAATAAGCTATGGACTTACTGGAAAAGAATTCTTTCTGATGATAAAACCTCCTATTTGCCTCCCTTGCAATTTTAGCATGCACAAGCTTTTCGGTTTAGTAGCTGGTTCTGTTCCTGGTAACTTCTCCTCAGATACCTGAACTTATTTCAGAGTGGCATTCATCTGGGCACATCTGCTCTTTGGATTTTTTTTGCAGAGGCCTAGTATGGCCAAAAAGCCATAGGAACACCAGGGAGCAGCTGCACTGTGTTGCCTGGGCTTGTTTCCTCCCTGCTCCGGGGGCTGTGCTGGCTCCATCTCTGATCACTCCTGGTGAGCATCCCCAAGAAATTCCCCAAGCATCTCTGCTAACACCAGCTGCTTGGGAACCAAATATATTCAGGCAGTCTGTCCTATTACCAGAGACTATGATTCATTTAAAAGCACAGAGATGAAATGCAATTAGCATTAGTGGTGATATTAAAGGGAAGTTCTGGAGAGGAAAGACTAGGAGAGAGACACATTTTTGCCTGATGTTTTTCAGCTACTGAGACTATTTCTAGATAAAAATAAGCGATTAACCCTAAGCATTTTTGTCACTTATTATTTAAAGGGAATTACCATGGCTTGGCATTAAGTTCTGAGGTATAATTCACAGTGTTTAAAATAACAAATATGTAAGATCCTCTTGGTAAACAGATCCATAGAAAGGGCAGGCAGATGGAGGTCTGCATGCTGTTTTGTTTTATGTCCAGCATTACTTACATTTGGTAACTACTGAAACCCTTAAGCTTTAAATCTCCTCTTTCTCTTATAAAATGCGATGAGATTAGGAGGTCTGTGCTAATCAAGTGCCAACAAAAAAAAAAAAAAAATTCAAACCCATTGTGGAGCATCCAATCCTGTCCAAGTCAAGGGTGAAAGAATTGCCCAAATCCTCAAAGATAGACCTTAAGTATTTTTTTCTCTGATTAATACATTTTGTAAAATACGAAGGTAAAGATGTTTCTCTGTACCTGAGTGTCTGCTGAGAATAATGCATTAGAACAATGAGCAAAGAAGAGAATAATGCATTAGTTAACAGGAACAAAAAGACCTTGTTAACTTGAATGCTTCAGAGTCTGGGATTCACACTCAGATTATCTCTAATCCATTGTGAAAACAAATATTTGTTTTCTCTTCTTTTAAAGCTTCTTCATCTTACAGTTGGGGTAGATTGAGTGACCTGAGTGTAGAAACACAAAGAAGCAGATTATAGCATATAAATCTCTGAGTTTAAAAGATATCTCTTGTAAGTGCAATTCCAGGTTGGAGGCATAACTTGTTCACATTTTTTTTTTAAATATCACAAAACATTTATCTACACTCTTCTTTGCCTAAATACCTTTCCCAGTTTTCTTACTTGCCAGGAAATACAGCAACAAGATTCATGAAGTATTAATTTAATTGCATAGGTTCTGTAAAAAAAATTATTTCTGACATTTTCTAATGAAATGCTTTGATTTGGTATTTAGAAGATGCAATTTAAAATAGTAAAAAATATACAATGAAGTACATCTTTCCAAGCTGAACAAAACTTCTCTTTAATTGAAGACTACATTTTTCATTTTAATAATTTCAAACATGAAATTGAACAGGCTACAGTTAATAAATTAAAAAATATGTATTCAAAATGTCCCCATGACTGTATTGATAGTTACATTTCTAGCCTGCTTGGCTTAGTGCCAAATCTGTATCTTCTAAGAGATAAAAGAGAGTATTGCTTAAAGAAGTGCTAATGTCAGTTCATTAGAGTCCGGTGACTGAAGGCCTTAAGCTGAATATGTGGTACATTTTACCCTTAAAATTATTACCTCCATATTAATTGAATTTCCTAAACATCTATTAAGGAATGTAATTTCTATCACTATTATCTTAATTCTTTATTGAAGGCAAAGCCCATGAGTGTTTAAAATGAGGTCAATTTTGCTGCAATAAGAATAATGTTTATCAGTTATACTGAGGATAAGACTATGCCACCTTATATTAGCTACTTGAGAAGGAAAAATAGAATTTGCAAGTTTACTATTCTCTGAGTCTAACTATGTCAGTGTAATAAAATCTGATTTAAAATTAACTTTTTTTTTTTCTTTTTAAAACGTATGAGCCAGAGGCTGTTTGGATGGCTGGAATTTTGAAGAAAAACTTTCAGTGTGATGTAGATTCACTGAATGGGATGTGCTGAAGCCAAAAGTTCTGTAAGTGACTCAACTGCGAAGTATGCTGCAACTGTGAATGAAGTTCAGGGTAGTTTACTGGCCTCTTGACTAGTAAACATGAGATGGATTCTGCCATGTAGCAGGGCATAACATTCAGAATATTACAGAAGTCATAAAGGAAAAGAAGTACAGTGCAGAATTGGTCATGGACTGAACATTCATCTCAGTTTTGGTTAAAAACATGAGCCCAATTTAGATGCAATTATCAGAACAAACAGCTTGAAATCGATCCTGAACCCCTCTCATGATTCTCCTGTCCTCTCCACCCAACAAAATATTCTCGGACTGAAAGTCAGCTGTAAGCCAAAGTAAGAACTGATTTTCTTTTTTTTTTTTTTTCCCATGTGCATGGAAATCCCCAGAATATCTCCATTTCCAGCATGCTCATTTCAGCAGAATGCCAGAGGGCTAATGGAAGACAGAGGTCAACAAGTTTTTAAACCTATCATAGATATTCTTGTTCCTTTATATTGAAACAGATGTCAATGGAAACTTTAAAAGCCAAAAGTCATCTGAAAGGCTGACAATTTGAAGGAAGGAGTATCCATACAGTGTAGTATATTAGAACCTGAAAGTGTAAAAGCTTATTCCCGGTTTCCCATAAAACACACAGATTTTCAGAGGTACAAGCACTTTCATCTTGCCCTTGCAGTTAAGAGAGTTCATCAGTTCTGAAATTCAGAAGATGGGGTTTTGTCTTGGGCATGGAACATACAACACATGAACATTTTAAATGCAAATTCAGAAAAAGATCTCAGTAGGACTGGGTCTAAAACCCATTTACATTAATTCCTAATTCAGAAATACATCTGTAAGACTATCCTCTCATTCAAAACTAAGGATTTAGATGCAAATATGTGATGGGTATACCATAAGAATAGTTACAGAAACCTTTCCAGAAAGGTCAGCATTTTTGGTCTATCAGTCATGAAACAGTTGCTTTGAGCAGCAGGAATTATCAAACATCTCAAGATATTCCGTACAAAGATGCAGCTTTTGATGCCAGTCAAATAAATGCAAGTGTCAGCTTTCACTGGCTCATAACCTCCACAACTGTAACAACCAGCTTGGAAAAGTGACAGTCAGAGCATGATCATTGACCTAAACACAGGCATCCAGTGTCATTTAGGATGCCCTACTAGACCCTGACTGGCCTCCAGCTACTGCTCCACAAGGGCATGGGTCTTCTGTTGCTCTAATGTCACATCTGCAAGACTCATGCAGATGCCCTGGATACCCCACCAGCGCATCTCAAATGATACTGGATATCTACATTTAGGCAACCAAATGGAGTCCTCTGTGAGAAAAGAATGCAAGCAAAAGGATCCAAAGCTGATTTCTCAGATCCATAATTATTTTTAAATTGTTATAATTATGAGAAGCTCACCAATGATTTCAGAATGCTTCAGCTGGCAAGTATTCAACTGGAGTATGCAAAGCGATTTTTCACTTGTCTGCAATTAATTAGGCACTGGAAGTATTCAGCAAAGTCTTCCCTCAGATGAGCATTTATAGAAAGGATAACATTTTGGTGCAATTCTTTTACTAACAGGCTGCTTGGGAAACTGCAGTGTTTTGTGAAAATTTTGGACTGACTGCTTCAAAACCTTGACAATATGTTTAGTCTGCATAAATGAGGGAAAACATATTTTGTTTTGTTCAGCATGCTCTGAACTTTCACAGTTACATAATTATCCGCTCAGATGGTCCCACAGTCTTATTTTGACTGAAAGGGAAATTGGAAATGTTGATAAAATAAACCCAGGCTGGAAGCTTGGCAGCTCTGCCATTTGTTGGAGGGAAAAAGACCCAGGTTCAGGACTTTCTTTAGCATGGGATATTTTTCACTGCAAACTGTTCCCTGACATGGAGATCGTTAGCTGCTACAAGGACATAAGAAATGCCTGGACTATGCTTTTCTGGTGTTCTCCTGAATAAAGATATTATGAGAGCATTGAGTTGCATATTGTGGGACATGCTGAGATGCTGGCACTTCATACCACCCAGAATTTGAATCAAAGTGCTTGATGTGATTTTGAAATGAAACAGCCCAGGGTTTTGTTTCAAAACTTTAAATTCTCAGGAAGCCTCATTTTTTCTTTTCCAATACCTTTTGTGTAAAACTAAGGTGTCAATGATTTCCTCTGCAAAGCATTTTGGTGATACCAATGTTATGGGCTATTGAAGACACAGGTATGATGAGTCAGAAAGGACAGGTATGATTTCAGTCATAACGAGTTGATAAAAATAAAATTGAATGAAAATTTTCAGATTATTTCTTGTCAAATATTTGGACAAACCCAGCCCTGTCCATAAAATGGATTTCAAAGTGGGAAACTTTCTGCTGTGAATTCTCTGAAAATCATTGTCATTCCTTAGTTCTGCACAAGCCCATACATTACGGTGTAGTTGTTTACAGGAAACAAGGAGTTTTCCTTGCCAGCTCTTTGCCTTCATGTCAGCCAAGACAAAGACAGTCTGAACGTGTAACTGCCCTGCATCTTTAATCACTGTCTGTGCTAGCAAAGAGTGAAATCTGGTTCTGGAGCTCCTGTTGTCCTTGTCCCTTGTCCCTTGTCCCTAGGTGTAGCTGCCAACATGGTACCCAAGGCAGCTGAGGCTTGGTTCATTAATTTTTCATGTGTGCATCAACATGTCATGTTTTTCTGTTTACAGTTTCATCAACTGATTCTTGACAGACAATTTTTCACAGGAAAATCTGAACTGCTACAGCAACACAGAGGCAGGCCTCGGGCAGATCTAGAAGGGAATGCAGACCCGGTATTTTCTCTTGCACACAACCAGTGGTATGTCTGCTCAGTGTTCCTGAGCGTGTGCAAAGTACAGCTTGATGGAGACTTCTTAACTTCTGGGACTGCTAAAGAAGTGCATTGCTTTTGGCTCCTTGCATGTTAAGTTTCACAGTAAAACTTCTCTGCTTACTTCAGTTCTGCTGGTTTCATATGTTCTTCTTTATCTGAGCTGCTGAACAAAACTGCCCAGGCCATGAGGCACTGTCAACCTTGCCTGTCCCTGCTCAGCCTCCCCAAGAGCCCCCTGCCCATGGTGGGGAGCTCCTGTCAGGGCTCTCTCCACTCTGCACAGGGCACAGGATCCCATGTCAGCCTACTGGAGCCACCATCTGCCATGGGCTGTGCTGAGCCAGGCCCTCTCATGGCCCCACAGCCCAGCATGGCCTTGTCCTGTCCATGCCTGGGGAGCTGCCCAGTGTCTGGGGCTGTCCTGTGCCTCCCTGCTCCTGGCTGGAGTGGGATGTGATGAGCTGCCAGACCCTGCCCTGCTGTGCCTGACAAGAACCTCTAAACTATTATTAATGACTGAAACTAAGGCAGAGGGAATCCACACCTTTGTATGGTATCTATTTGGGGATGCCGTGTCCTGGAAATGGTTAGACATAATGCAATGGTCCCAGCAGATAATCACTTCAGTCCCGTTACTGGAATACAAAGGCTACACACTGTTAATCCAGACTAGGCCAGGAAATAAATGTCACTTTCTCACAAAATCCCTTGAGCACCCATGGTCCCAGAAGAGCACAAAACCTTTGGTTAAAACTATGTAATGTTCCTATGTAAAGAAAATTAAAATTGAGGAGAATGGAAAATAGTGGAGTTGGGGGTCCTCTGGATATGAATTGAACACAACTTTCCAGAGCCTGGCAGCCAGATGTACATATGGTATATCTCTCAGTGGCTTTCTCTGGGGTATTGACTCTTCATAATCCTTGGATTAATCTTAGGACAAGATCAGGTGTGTCCACCATACCTGTGAAGGGCAGACCTACTGTATCTGCCTGTAGGAGACCCTGCCCATCAGGACTCAGTGAGACACAGGATGTCTCTTACACTGCACAAGCTTCCCCACAGCATCCACCAGTAGCCTTCCTGCCTTCTGCAGCCTTTCTCTATAGACTTCTTGTGCCTTTATACACCTGTGCATTTCATATTAACAGAAAGTTTTTCAGAATTCAAAGTCTGAATATTTTCCAAGGTGTAAATCTAGAACCATACTGTGTCCTTTCTGATGATCAGAACAGTTAACCTTGAAGACTAAAATGAAAGAACATTTTTTATTTCCAAGAAGAGCTCTGTGCTGAGAGCACTGACAGTCTCATGCTGCTTAGCACCTCCATTAGTCTTCTTGTATTCCAGGCAGAAAAGATCATTGGGGCTATAGTTTCTTGCAGGTATTTAGTGCTACAAAGACCTTAATTCTGGTGGACAGGAGATCCCCAGGAAATGTTTCTCTCTTGCAGTGCAGCCTGCAAACTGGCCTGAGTGACTTTTTCATGACAGATATTCTGTGGGTCCATAGGTGATGTTTCTGTTTTCTTTTTCTTAGATGGGCCTGGATTTAAGGGATAAAGACTTTAAACTTCTCATCTAGAAGTTTTTCTGTCAGTGGGACACAAATATCAGGGCTTCAGGAACACATCAGGACATGCTTTTTCAGGACACTGCCCACTCCTCCGAGCTGAATACAGTTTACTTTAAGAATACAATCTGTTTTCATACTGCATAATGCTCGTGATTAAACATGAATTTCTCATAGCTGTTAGAGCCTGGGGCAGTTGCCAAGCCCCAGCTGATAAATGTTGCTTAAATGAAAAGACATTTTTTTGTCATGCTCCTGGCAATTCAATAATGATGTGGACAAATCTCTGGCAGGGTAACTGCCAGACCCTGCAAACTTTCAAACAGAGTTTTTTCAAATGTCATGATAACAATAGGTCAAATCACTAATTTCTGGCGCAGAATCATATACCACAAGGATAAAACTCATTTCCTTGTAACTCCTACATGACACTGCAAAATTTTTGCTTTGATTTTGAAAAACATACCAGGAGCACACAGAGCTGAAGTAAGAAATAGAAATACAGGCCCTGATAAATGGCATAAGTGATGAGCCATTTTATTTTGTGATAATGCCTCAGGGACTGTCACAGGACTGGTTACCCTTGTGAGAGGTGCTATGGGTATGTAGCAGTACAATCACATCTGCTCAAAGACTTTGCAGTCAGAAAAGCAGTTTGCAGCAAAAAGAACAATCTAATCCCTGTTTTACATCCTGATGAGTGAGGCGTGAGAAGTGCCTTTGGTGAGCATGAGAGGGGAATAACCTACTTCACTGCTGTGTAGGCTCTAGTATTATAATTATATTATGAATGTCATGTCATGACACAAGATGTTATATAGGCAAGTTTGTTCATATATCCCATTGCTGGAGCTGGGAAAACTGGTCCTGATGAGTAAGTTAAATTCTTCAGCAGTTTTAACTTTTAGCATTAATCATAATGATAATAAAGTTCATGCTAATAGATGCATTCTATAATTTAGGTATCTAAATATAGCAATTTCCTGAGGCTCTGACAGTGTGAGGTATTAGCCTTTCCTGACTGGTGTACTGAATGGGACTTTCTGCTGGGAGCAGAGTGAATCATGGATTTAATATATGTAAATTCTTTCATGTCAGATCTTTTCGTGGTTTACAACCTGACTTGCTTAGACTCACAATCTGTATTTGATATGGCTATGATAAGAAGTTTTGCAATATTTTCTTATTGCATTTTCTTATTCTTATACCGTGAGGGAAAAGGGTTGTTACGTGCTACATGGGAAAGGCAGAAGTTATGTGTTCCCTTTTGTAATACAAAATAAATGAAGATGAAAAATAAGTGCAATCTCTAAAGCCCTATTATTTTAAATTTATGAATCATTAGCTTTCAGTACAATAAGAAATAAACATAATTTAATAGGCAAAGCATAACAAAGGGAACTTGAAACATGTTTAAGTGATTAAAACACAGTGATCAGTAGGTTGCAAAATGCAAAATAGTTTTAAATTTTTTTTTAGTTATTAACTGGATTGCTTCACTTATTATTAGCTTAAAATTTTTATTCTCCACAAATTATGTCTCACTTTCCAAAGAAGACATATTTAGATAGAATATGCATGCTGTTTCTGCCATGATGAAAACAGGGAAAAGGAGGATGCCCAAACCTCTGCCTTAGGTAAAGGCTATTGCCCAGACAAAAGAAAAAAGAACAAACAGGTTTTTTGCTACTGGTATAATGTGCTGGTCCCAAAGCGGTGACAGGAATGTGCAGAACACACAGCATGGCTTTGGAAAACAGTAATCCCCTTTACTTCTTAATCTTAGTGAGAAAGTCTAGAGCTAAGAAGGAAGAGCTAAATTAAACCAGACTCAAGAATTTAATCAATTTTGGGTAAATTTAGCTCTCCTTCCACGTAATCTGGTGGCAGGGTGGTGAGACAGCAGTCTTATGACAGGATATGTACTACTGAAGTAATGTGTTGATGACCACAAGCTGACCTCAGATTCTACATAAGGAACACTCCTGGATGCTCATTTTGGTAGCACAGAAATGAATCCAACAAATCTCACCTCCAACCTGCTGTTCATTATTGCTAACCAAGGGTAGCACAGGGCCCTTCAGTCCCAGGGATGGACACAGACAATACAGCTTAGAGGCACCTCGGAGTTCCTCAATATGTAGGGAATATTGACCACTTCCAGGGTCATGCTAAAAACAAACTTAGGGGCATCAGCACACAGCCTCTTCCTCCTTTCTTACATGCAGAAGACAATTTCTCCTTTCCAGTATATCCTCTTTTTTAAGAATATGACCCAGCTTCATGGAGTATTTATGGTACTAATAACAGTAGGCATTAGCAGTGTTGCTTGGATGCTCTCCAGATAATAAACAACGTATGGGATTCCTGCTGGCAGGCTTTCCCTCTGTAGCCAAGAGGAATCAGCTGAGATGTCTGCAAAGCACAGACCTACAGCTTGGTCAAACAGAGCTATTTCAATAAGCCCTCCATGAAGCATTAGGACAGAGGATGGAGGAGCACAGCAAGAGCAAATGCTATGCTGGTGAACATATGGGTAAAATCTAGAAAACAGTCCCTTAATTGCTGGGTAAGGATGGACAATTAGTGCCAAGAATATGTTTATTACTGTAGGTGTATACAAGAGTGCATCCTGGTATCCTGGCTGCTCTCCAGGACTCCCAGGGTCTATGGGTAATTATAATAGACACAGAAGTGTGACCTAACTACAGGTCCCATAAATTTTCCTGTTGCATAGTTTGTTTAATATTTTCTTCATGATTTTTATATATACTACATATACAATTAAATAAAATATATTTATCCTATACCAACATTTTACCAGAAGAAAAAAGCAGAGAAAAACAATAATTAAAAAATCATGATCAGGATGAATTCTTTTTGTTATGATTACTTTGCCATATTTACCTACTGCCCTATTCAACATTTTAACTATTAGCTTTCCTGGATAAGTCTGCTATGTATCCATTTCTTTAGTTTGCTGTAAGTAAGAAAATCTAAAAAATGAGCTTCAAAAACATTTTTAATTCTGAATAGGAATGATTCAAGTTGAAATTTTATTTTAGGGTGACCAAAATCCAAACATAAAGCTGGGCCTTTGAAAATTTTCAAATCTGAAAAAATATGAACTACCCAAAAACCTGATCGACAACTGAGTTTTCTGTTATTAGACAAGTTACAGGTATTTCTATATTTTATCACCAAAATTGAAAAAAGTTAATTACAAATGCCCCTCTCTTTTCAAAGTCTTTTTTTTTTTTTTTGAAGAAAAAAATTAGAAGTAACACAAATGTTTTTTCTTCCTTCTTTCCTACAAATTTACCAGAAGTTACAGAGATCAGTTTAAGTGGAACTACATTAGCATGGAAACCCTTTTTTATCATAATCATTATCCTCCCCATAAAATACAGCGCTCTGTATCCTTCTGAGTAATGTAATGTGAACTTTGCAGGACCTAATAGTGCTACATCAGTCAAAGCCTCAATTACAAACACAGGAACTCAGTTTGATCTAAATTGTCTAATAACATAGCCAGTGGAATTTTGCCCAAGCTACACCAGTCATAAATGTCCTTTATAGCTCAAAAACAAACTGCTTTTTCTTCTTCTTTTGTCACTAATGGGCAAAAGTGCTTGATAAATAGAATAGAAATCAGTCTCCAAAGGACTGCGACAGAACTTGACAGATATAGCTGTGGAATACAGTCAAGATCTAGTGCAGGGTCTATAAATGTAGTAGATTTCCAATTTCACATTAAAATCTGTCCATTCACAGCTGAGGGCTAGCATACCTTCAGAAACAGGGAGGTTTTGTCTGTAGGCAGAAAATGTGTGGGAAGCAAGTGCCTGACAGAATATGCTCTAGATAAATAAGGCAAGGTGGAGAAAGTAGGAGGTTTGGGACAATGACTACCTAATTCAGGAATGAGGCTCAAAGTACAAACATTCAGCTTGAAGTCAGCCGCTAACCACCACTGTGTGAATGGTTTGAGCTTTACCATATTCATTGCCTTGTTGTATGTGAATCCTTGTCAAAGTCTTAGCAGCTGTGGGGATCTAAAGTAATCAAAAGGAGCCCAAACATGTGAAACAAGAACGTGGTGTTCCATTAAGAATAAGCACTTCTGGACTTTGATCTAACACATCATTGAATTTGCCATTCTCCACTTTTCTAATGCTGTTTTTCAGTTTCAATTTAAATACGATTTAATTTTTAATGTAATTTACTTCAAATGTTCTTAGTAGCAATAGCAGCAAAATGAGGTATGGGAATGATGATAGCCATGTGAATTTGAATTGATAACAATGGTCCTCTTATATTAGTCTATGCAACAACAAGAGAATAGTAATCAATCCCTATTACAAGGTAGTTATGGATCTGTGCCATCTCTATTACATTTGGTTTGAGAAAATATTTGGTTTTACTTCTTCCAATGTAAAAAAAAAATCACAATTCTCACACTGTGTTTTCTTGTTGTAACCAATTTTTGACTATGTCTTTATACCACAGCACCTGAATTGCTCTGTGGGTGCCATTAGTCAGTGCCACTAAGAAATAATAATCTGTTTCCTCTATTTCAAGTCATATGGGTGACTAAGAATGGGTTCTGGTGGTCTTAGACCCAGTAAAGAAAATTGCAGGTAGTTTCCTTTAGTTTCTCTCATACGAACCTGTGGCAGGACCAGAGAAATTCAGTTGATGATTGCTATGAAAACTCTGAAATCTCCACAGATTATACGATTGAAAATACAGCAAAACCTGCTATATCCTGAAGGCAGGGATTTGTTCTAGAATTATTCTCTGAAAACATTTTGTGGAATTAGCTTGAGAAGCTTATTCTAAACTATGACAAGCAGTTTGGGGATGCAATTCATACATTTGTTAATACTCCTGCTCAAAATCCAGATATTCTTCGTTTGCTAAAAGGAACCACTTTGATATCAATACATCAGCCTGGTGTCCACAGAAACGCATGGGAACCCTGGCTGAATGAGTTTTAGCTGGATAAACATGTCTCTGTAATGTCTGCAAGGGCACCTTATACCTAGTGAGGCTTCAGTGCCCTTACCCCATCAAATGGGCTAACAAATCTCTGCCCTGCAAAGCAAAAGGCAAACCTGGAAAAACTGGGTGAGGTTGGGCAGAGTGGCACTGCGCTGCATGAGTGCTCCAGCTCTTAAAAGGAGATTCTGGCTTTAACTACAAACTTAGCATCTGCTTCCTCCAAAGATCTCTTGGGCTTTGCAGAATTTTATCCAAAACCAAAATTCCCCACTCCAACCTCCCCTTTGGTTCTAGCAACAGTAACTTTCTTATATTTTCTTTCAGGCAGAAAAAACTGAAGTGTCACACAATGTACTTTGGAAGGAAGATGTTCTGACTGCTGAGGAGACAAAACTCAGGAAGGAGTGGCACCTCCAGTTGTTAAGCCCAGACAGTCTTCTGCCCAGTAAATGCTCCAGATTTCTAGCAAAAAAAGGAGCACCACCACCCAATTCCCCAACACTAAATAATTTTTTACCTTGCAACAGTTTATTCTGGGGTATTACAGGTATGAAATCATTAATATATTACACAAGAGAGCAATGGTGCTGCTGTAGCTGTGGCAGTCGAAAAATACATGGCACGGGGTTTGCAGTGAGAGATGGTATCCTTTGCTAGATCAACCAGCACAGTCTTAAAAAAAGGGACAAGCTATTGAGTGAAAAAGGTTTTTTTTTTTTCTGATGGCTTGATATAACCTTCTTCTCAGCCTCTAAGAACTCCTGTAACTAAAAAATATTTGCCTATCTATCATGTGGCCATGCAATAGTTAATTCTACGGATAATTTAGTAATGCATCATGTTGTAATAAGAAAAATAAGAACGAATTAATGAAACGTCAAAAATCAAAGCGAGTGTTGACATTTATCCTGCTATTGCCAAGTTTTGATCAAGTTTTCCACTATTCTTACTAGTTCCAAAGGTTTTGCTCAATGTTTCAGTATATTGTCTCAGACTGTGGCTCACGACTGAAGGATCATAAAGCAAATAAAAGAGGAAATGAAGAAGGATAGTATTTCTTGAAACTGTGGTCAGTTATTCATCTGGGTCAGCTGTTGCAATGAATGATGTCATGTAGATCTCACTTAGCAACAAAATACAAATAGAAAATATTGTTCCACTGAATGCAAAGTACTGCAAATTATGTAGATAATGAGTTTTTAATGACTAAGTTCACTTTGTGCACAGTCTCAGAAATGTCCCTGTAAATGCTGTTTATGTCATGAAAAGGGCACATTAGGTATAGTTTACCACTCTGTACTCCCTCCCTGCACTTACAGCAACCATTAGAGAAGAGATTTGAAGGTATTTGAAGCCTTGTGTAATTACCTCACATGAAAGGGAACTTTTATATCAAAATTCAGTGAGAAGGGACATTTTGGTAACAACATAAAGTCAAAGTACTACAAAAGAGCCTAGGATTTCTTGAGCATTTTGTCATGTATGTGAATATAAAAGACTACAATTTAATTTCAGGTTAAAGCTGCAATTGCAGGTATATAAAAACCAAAATGGTTCATTTTGCTTGACCTTCAATTTGCTACTATAGAGCTAATTATGAACATTTAGCACTTTTTTTCAGAAGGGAAAAAAGGCCATACATACAGAAATTTGGTTAATAAGAGAGAAATACGGAGAATAAAAGTAAAATCTTGAGTTGCCTCATTACGATAGTAATTTTTAACTAGTTCAGTCCATTTTATACACATTGTGACAGCCTGGATATGATGATAGGGGATCCATATCTGATTCACTTGGAAATCAGAAGCATTTTATTGTGATTTTAAGGTAATTCATTACATCTTTCATGATGAAAATGCTGACTGCATCATAAAGTCACGGTGGTTTGTAAAGCCTGCATTCTGTGTTTTCAGAGGCCATTTTCTGATGTAGTCAATTATAAAAATCTATCAGTTTTATCAACGGCAAGGTCAAAGTACTAAATACCTTTGACTAACACATAGTGACTTCATAACTGCATGCTGATGAATACAGCAGTATCACTTGAAATGTTTTATTTAGACAGACTTAAACAGTTTTATTTTCATTTCTAGTTCTTATTTATGGCATAAAGTTAAAAAAAAAAGACATTTATTTTTAAATATATCTTTTTCCCAGAATTTTTCAAGGTTAAAAAGTCAATTTGTGGTTGGGTTTTTTTGTTGTTAAAACTGTGGTTTCCGATGGAAAAATGTTCTGTTTTCAATTTCCTAATGAGCTCCTGTGGTAGATACAGTACATAAAAATTACATGGCAATCAGTACTCTTTTTCTATGGCAATTTTGCATGGCGTGACTATTTTACATTTCCTTGTATATTGAAAAAAAAAAAGAGAAAACATTTAACCCTAATTACATTTTTCCCAGTAAATTATCTGAAAGTTTACAAATGTCTTTGTCTTGGTTCATTATCACAATGCACATTCTGTATTAAATGGTTAAAATTCTTCACGGTGTTTTGGCTTTACTGATTTTGGTTTCCAAAAGTTGCTGGTTTTCTATTTTCACAAACCCTGGTTTTCTAGTGATCACTGGTTGCCTTTGTAGTGATTTTTCACCACTTCTATCCCAAGCATGTTTTCCCTTAGAAAACACCTCACCAGTGTTCACTGTGAGGAACACTGGTTCAATTTGTCAGGAATTTGAAAATGCCCATTCAAGCTCTAAACAGAAATCCAAGGAGTATAAAATTTTGAATAAAAGTTTCTCAAGTAGCCTAAAATGAGCAGTAGGGTGTCCACACTGGTTACATAAAAGAAACTGAGAAGTAACTATTTATTGATTGCTAACACATTGATAAAATGTTTGCTAGCTGTGCTCTCACCTCCATCCCTGTGGCCACAGCTGATTGCTTACTCATAAACCTTTTGAACCCAATTAGCCCGACAGTAATTAGCAGTCCTCATAAACCCCACAAAGTTTGTAACAATACACCAGAGCCATTTATGACAGACCTTGTAATGATGAGCAATACACGCAGCGGTTTTACCCCACCCTTGAAATGTTTCTTTTCAAATGCAGACAATGTGAGCCACAAAAGCAATTTTGCACACAAAGAGCCACCATCACTTAACTTGGGCAGAGAGCTAGGGCTACAGCAAGAATGTCATCTCTGTTCCCCTGGGTGACTTGGAAATCATCACATTCCTACAACAGCAAACTCAAAGGTTCATCTATTTTATACGGGATGCTGTGAAGTCCAGTTGGTTGAGAAATTACAACTTTGTATTGATTTTCGACTCCTTTTAAAAGGCTCTACCAGAAGTATAGTGTTATGCCATCTTTAAATTAAGGATGTACTAGTTTTTATAGCCTGTGTCTATCACTAACATTAAAAAAAGGAAAACCACAGAAAGAGCAAGTCTGTTTTCCTCTGTACAAGGAAAGAAACTCTAGTCAATAATTTGACTGGGCCTGTGAAGAGTAACACAAATAAGATTATTTTAAAAAAAAAGAGAACCCACTTGACAAGAAGGTGGTTTTATAAAACAATACACAATGGGTCAAATCCACAAGGAAGGAAAGGAATTCCCAAGAATTGGCTGGGGTGAAGGCTAAACAGCATTTATAAATTAGCTGATGCTTAAAAATGTTATTCATTATGCTCTATTTATCAGCTTGTAAAGGCTCCCATTTTAATTCATAATAACACTCCTCCTCAGTCATCACCCTTCTGCCACTTTTCATTACATTAGAAAATTCAGTTTTGTATACCCTGTTCTCGCATAGAGAAGCAGAAATTTATTTTCTTCCTCACCTTTTCATAACAGTATGCATTTTTGCCTAAATTCTCCTGAACTTTAGTAGTGCAATAATTTACTGGACAACTCCCCAACACCTCAAATCTGTGTCCATGAACACCATAATACATCTTGATTTTTCTTCTTGATAGCAGAATTTTAAAATTCAATTTCAAATACAAAAATGCCATCCCGTTTGATTCATCAAATGGAATAAAGCCCTCTTGCTGAGAAAGCCATTTGAATGAGGGTTAACTGTGACCTGTGCTCCTCCACAGTCCTTGGAACATCTGGCCATATGGGCTGTAAGCAGATTAATCCAGTGCTTTGCACTCTCCTCCTTTAAACAGCTTAAAGGTTGCTGTCTAAATAGCACGGCATGCAATTTTTTAAAAAAAGATCAGCAAATATCTAAAATAAGTGGGACCAGATAAATAAACTCTCTCCATGGGAAATTTTCAGAGGACCTGAAGAAGCAAATTATTTGAAAATTACTTGGTTTTGTTGTGGTTTTATGTTTTAACTTGATATATCTAAATTTAATCTTTCCCAAAGTTGTCAAATCCTATCAAGCTTACATGATTGATCCAGACATACAACTTCCACTATTCCCACTTCTGAAAATTGTAATAGACCGTTTTAAAGTCTGGGTAAAGAGACCTGTAGTAACACCAGCTTGTCTGGATGAAGCCTTTATGCCTCAGTGAAGGATCCCTCCCAGGGTGCTGGTGGCAACGTACTTTTAGCTTCAGCTGTTGCTCCAAAAAGCTGGAAAGTTTGCCCTCCAAACACTGACCACCCAGCTGGTGCCTGTTAGTGCCCAGAGCCATGTAAGCATCTCGCTTGATGTGTCCTCTGTGGAGCAAGCAGAGACAAGGCTCTGGCTACCTTCCTCACACTGGCTGATGCTTTTGGCCGCAGGAGCAATTGCAACCAGACTGTACTCACAAACTAGAGGTCATGTAGGGGACACTCATGCAGAGGCTTCTTTTCTACCTGTTTTTTCTTTCCCAACAGCATAATAAGTTCCGTGGTTGCTAAAATAACTAGTACTTTAATTCAACTTCCTGAAAATTGATGAAAATTTATGTTTTCTTTTTTTTCTTTTCCACTGAAAAAAGGCAAGCTCCTTACAGGTGGAATTTCAGTTATTTTTGAAAACAGGAAAATCAACTTAATTGATTTTAAAATCTAAGGTTTTACACAGAAGTAATTATTTTAAATAGAAGTTATATTGAAGACCTGCTCAATATGAGTTCCAAGCCATGTGAAGTCAGTATGAGACACATTTTATCCCCATCTCTGTTTTTAGATTTTTTTTGGTAAAAGCAGGAGCTACACCCCACAACACCAAGCCTTTACTTTGTATGATATTGTACTTTCAGGTTTTGCAATACATCTAAATTCATATTTGTCTGTTGATTTCCAAGCACCTCATCTCTCAGCCCTTGTACTTCATAGTTACTGCACTAGAGGTTCTCTGATCACTATGCTTCATGTGTATAGCATGATCAATCCTGGCCAGAACAGTTGTTTGTCTATGTGAGTTTGAAGAAGTCGTCTTCTTCACAGGTGCTGGTGGTCACTGTGGCTCTGCAGACAAGCTGAAGTCTTATTATCTTCATTTTGCGTAGCTACTAATTTTAAAGTTGTCCATCATGATTAGTTCTGGGACTAAATCCTGTCAATTACCAACCATGGTGAGTTCAAGGTTGTCTCGCTAACTTTAAAGAGAGGGATTGAGGAAAATCTGATGATACCCTCTAAAACAATATTAGAAAACAGTTTCTGAAGTTGGAAATCTTATTAACATGCAGAGCAGCACATTGCCTATTACTCTGCATTCCTAGTTAATGTAGAAATTATTAGCAGACAGCACTAACTTAAGAAATGATATTTTGATTGAGTTATTGAACTGGTTCTATTAAAGAAGACTCCATCACTGAGCTGACAATCCCTGCTCCGTGTTCTGTTGTGCATCTTTGAGGAGGGGACCTGCATGGGAGCAGAGTGCCAAAGTGGAGGACAGATAGCACTGCAGGCAGATTGCAGGAGCAGTACCTCAACTAAGGCAGTGCTTTAAGGACTAGATCTTACCTCTTGCTTAAGTTGTAGGTATTGTGTACAACAAAAGACCATCCTGAAACAAGAAAATGACAGCAATTCACAAAACATTTGTCCTGATCTTCCCACTGACAATATACCACCAACCAGTTCAGGTCAGATAAGCGCATGATGCATGATCTTTTTGGATAATTAACAGCAGGCCTTTTGAAACACTGAAGGCTCAAGTAACTCTTTCTTTCAAATAAAACATATGCAGCACTGACAAATGAATTCTTTATTTCTAGAGCACCGTGGAATATAATTTTTCAGTTCTTTAAAAACTTCTGATCTTATATTTTTCCCATTCCATCTGTGAAACAAGGCCTTTCTAGTGAAAGCCCAAATCTCAGGACATAAGTTAGAATCTTCCTCCAAAATGGAAGATAACCCACATGAACTTCCTTCAACTCCCAGTTTCTGCCAGAGATTTCTATTTTATCAGCTCAGTTGGGATTCCTGACTACTAGATTACAGACTTGGTATCTCTTGCTTTGCCCTAGTAACTACTCAATTATTTAAATATGGAATGGCTCCAACAGATGCTATTGCAAGAAACACTTTCTGTAACAGCACAGTCAAGGCATTCATCTGGGACACTGGAAACCCAGGGTCAAGTCCTTGTACCACAGAGGTTTAAAATCTTTATAAAAATAATTCAATTTATGCTAGACACACAACACCACTGGGTCAGGGGAACATAAGTTCAGGGCTATATCCTGTCCTAGGATGGAATTAACTCCACCACCGGTTATTGGGAAAATAATTTAACTGTTGAATTTTGGCAGAAATGAGCTCTTATATTTTGTATGATGGCACCCTAAGAAACAATAGAAATCCTCCCTACTCAGTAATGCAAAAATCTAATTTTCAGTGCTACAGACACTCAGATAAATATTTGGTATGAAAACCAGCTATTTTGTGGAAGTGCAGAAGTTTTCTTAAAGTGATAAGGTATTAAAGCAAATTTCAGAGGTTGGTGGTGGTGGCTCACTTTCTCAGGAACCCAGAAAGAGTGTTTGCAGTGCAAGCAACAAAGCTGCCTTGGAACTAGGTATTGAACCCAATATTCCTATTGGGGGAGGGACTCTTGAAATGATGTAAGTCCAGCAAAGATCCATGAAGGTCAGTGGACCTTTGTGGCTTCACACCTGTTAGAAACCCAGCACACAAACCCTTGGCAATCAAAACCGATCCCCTAGAAACTTAGCTATAATCACTGGGGAAAAGGCATTTGCCTTCAGCTGATGGTGAGACTGCTGCTGTATTTCCACGGCTGCTAGGAGGGCTGGTGGTGTAACTCCTCTCACTTTGGGAGACTTTCACCATGATGATGTTAGAGCTTCAGGCTTCAAGTTTTGTATGGCTCTCAGGGGGTGGAGGAGCAGTGGTAGCAGTGGATGAGGCTGGAGCAGCATTCAGGAGCTGGGGACCAGCAGTGCAGCCACTGCCCACCCCAGAACAAGGGGCTGCACCTGACTGGCTGCTGCCAAGGCCCCTGAAACCTGTATGAGCTTAGAAGAGCAGGCAGATGGAAAGCACACAATCATCCTGTATGAAAAGCCCTGATTCACAACAATTGGATGTGATTTTCTGAAACTCAGTGATTTTGTGGTATGAATGATTCTCTGAATACTGCTAAGATAATGCCTTGGTTCAAACTGATACCCTGAAATAATTTATATAAACACTGTTAATTACATGCTTGCACTGTATATCAATTTTGTCTGTGCCCACTGATTTCTTTCATAAAACAGAGAAATAATACTTAACACAGTTTTCACATACATCACCAGCTGCCTGTCTGATTCCTTAGAAGCAAACAAAACCAATGTAGGTGACAGTCAAGACAGGCAAACTCAGGTACTCACAAATCATATTTACCTTCCATCACTGCCTTTTCTTTTCTGATTCATCTATAATGAATATCCTTCTCTCTTCATTAGATTCAGTTACTGTTTCTTTGTCTAGAGTAACATAATCCACGTTGTTCAAAAACACAGTTCCCTATCTCTGTTTCTTTCCCTTTACCATTAGTATAATTGGGATGAAGCTTTCCCCACGAGACCTACAGATAGAGTTCGCAGTAATAAGTTATTGGAGGAGATTAAAAGTGAGAGACCTTCAAGGAAGGAGGAAACATTGCAGCAGCTGCTCAGATGAGCAAGCCTGGGTATCGTGAGGTTCTGAGCGCCTGCTGCTGCCACGTTACACATGAAGAACTAAATGTGATGCCCAAAGGCACAGTACATGCATGCGACAAGGTAGGATGCCTTTCCCCCCCTCCTGGGTGCTTTCAGGCACAGCAAGAACAGGGCCAGCTCCTGAAAGCCACACTGCAGCAGCTTCTCAGCCACTGCTGCTGCTGCCACTGGTTTTCAGGAGAGGATGACAGGACACAGTGAGCTCCTTCGTCATGGCTTTCAGGGATAGCACTGCAAGATATCCACATATCACAAGAAAGACAGAGAAAGATTTGTACAAGAGGGAAATTGTAAGATTTCCACACTCTTTAAAATAAATCTCTTACCCTGCACAGTGACTTATCTTTTCCGGGATTATTTTCACAGCCACGGATTTCCCTTACTTCTTCACTAAGTGAATATCCAAAGTAAGACTTTAGTACTAAGACATATGGAAATCAAACAAATCAAGATCCATATAAGCTGGCGTCCTCTGGTTGACCTGTCATGTGTGGAAAGCAACTTAATCCTCAGATTTTGGACTGCATCCAGTCTATAAAAACATGTGGACTGTGAGGAGAGGATTGGGAGGCAGGCTTAGCTGCAACAGGCAGTAGATGCTGTCCCTGCTCAGCAGTGCCCTCAAAGAGCTAAAAGCCCACAAGTCTGTGGGATGCATCTCCCTCTGCTGCTGCTTCTGTCCACTTTGGCTTGTAACAGAGTAAGCCTTGAAACAACAGCTCTCTGCTGTGAGATCAGTAACTGTCAAAATCTATCAAACTGGTAAAGGGCAAATTTGGGATCTCAGATACCTCTGATGATGGGTGTTAGAGCTGGCAAAATAGCACTACAGCACATGTTCTGGTATTTGTTTCTGCCAGCTGTGCTCTATTTTGTATTTTGGGGGAAAGGATTGAGCTCCTAACTGGAGTTTATTTCAGTTTCCTTTCTATAAGAGAATCCAATATGAACAGTAAGCATAATTGGAAAACTATTTAAGAGCAATGTATTACAGTAAAGTAATGAAGTGGGCCCTTCTCAGCATATTACTGTCTGCTATTAGTTAGCATTTTATAAAGCAGTGCTGTCCCTGCTCTATTGCAATGTAAGTGCTTGTATCCTGCCTGTTACAAAGAGAGGGCTGGCTCAATCTGTTTGGCCACTGGCTCTGCCAGAATGCCAAAACGCTGCTGTGAGCATCAGCTGAACATGCCAAAGATTAGACAAAGAAATCCTGTGTAAACCAGCAGAACACAACTGCTCTGGGCCCTCTGAGAGAGGTTTGCTCTTTGAGCTGCCCAGCTTGTCAGTGAGTCTCTTCCAGCCCATGCACCATCAGGCACAGAAACCGGAGCCAGGGGCCAAATGCAACCCAAGCCAGAGCTGGCAGCCAAAGATGCTGAGGGATGCACTGGTCCAGAGTCCAGAAAGGCAAGAGGCAAGGCCTGGCTATGCTGTCCCCTGGAGGAGCCAGGACAAGGATCAAGGAGCAAAAATTACTCTACTAGAGGAAGGTTGAGGGACAACGCTCAATAGCAAGAGGGGTATGCAGCTACTGCCAAGAGACACTGCGAGCAGACAAGGCCAGTAGAGGTTATTGAATCCTCTACTAAATGAGCAAGGCACACATTTAGTAGTTGGATTTAGCAGACCCTTTCAGTGGAAGAGCTGAGATGTGGAGCTCTGAGCTTGGGCAGAACCTGTTACCTGACTCAGAGCCCATGCTGCAATAGCAGAGAGGTGGTGACATAGTGAGGGAGGAGGAATATAGCTTGGGCAACTCATCTCTACTCTGCTACACCTACCCTTGCTTATGGAGAGCTAGACCCTGCAACTTTTTTGGCACAGAAAGGATGAGAGTTGTGCACCACCTGCAGCTCCTGCCTGCCTCACTCCACAGCCCTGCAGCACAGTGAACATGACCTATCCTACCCTAGACTATGGGACAATAAGGTCTTCAATGAGGCCATGCTGCAATTACCCTTCAGAAAAACACACTGGTGTGTGGACCAGTGGCATACAAACACATTAGGACCAGTCTTTTTAAAAAAACCTCACTTGAACTCACCTGATACCTAACAAAGCTTTTTTGTCTTTTGATACCTAACAAAGCTCTCAGGCCCCTTTAACCCCTCAGTCCCGCTCTTATAATCAATAATCTCTTGTAAGACAGACACAAGAAGGAAAATGTTCCTTCATTACAGAAATCCTGCATAAAACACTACCCTTTGAATAGTTTTTGGTAAGATATTAATGTAGCTGAAAATGGCAGAATTATATAAACTCTAACGTAAGATTTTTCACATTTCATGGAAACACAAGGACAAAAGAGCACATTTTCTATTCATTACATGAATCTCCATAAAACCTCAGTCTTATAAAATGTAATGTCAGGAAAAATCTCATTAAATGATGCTGTTCTCCCTCAGGGAAAACCTACTTCAATTAGAAGAAATTATGTTAAAGCCTGCATTTCCTGCTCCATTTCACCTTATTTACCATTTCAATAACTTTATACTAGGCTAAAAAATTGCAAAAATCAGTGAATTTCAGGTGAACACTAAAAAATATATGCATTTATTATACTCACCTATTTAGACTTAATGCTTTTCAGTTGTCTACTTTCAGAGCTTAAGTACTTTCTTTAGGCTTAGTTTTCTCAGCCTGATATTTTTAATAATCTCAATATTTAGCTACATCAGTCTCTAGCATAACTGGAGCTACCTGCTTTAATTTTGGTCCAGAATAGCCCTTGAAGTTGATAGTCAATGTTATTTTGAAACCACATTCAAGTATTCTCAGGCATTAAGTATGAAATTTGACTCTTGATTAATAAAAATCTTTGGTGACTCTTCAAATTAATTGCATCAGTAGTCATTTAACTTTGATTTAGGAAGACAGTTGTATTGTGAGTGATTAAATGTTTACTGAGAATACACGTGAAGATTATCAAATAATAATAGATATTTTGTCTTTTCCTGCTTTGGTCTGAGTTTGTGTCTCTTATGCGGCTACGAATTCTAGTGATTCATTTCTTATCATTCAAGTTGCTACTCTGTCAAATTATAACCAGCTTTAAAAACACTAGCTGAATTCTTACCTTAGACCACTGACACACATGGCAGAGGTATTAAGAAATAAAGCATCTTGACACTTGTCTCCTTAAAATATGGATGTTCCCTTTGTGTTTTCTGTTGCATATGCTAGACTGCAAGAGAATATGTTGCACTGTATGAAGTGTGTGACATCTGCTATGGCTAACAGATATTAATGAGCTTGCACATGCATTCTCCTTCAATTCCTTGGGCTCATGACAAAACTGTGAAGGCTGATGCAAAGGCAGATTTCATTGGCTACTTCATTTCCTAAATGCTGGAGGCAGTTTGGGGAAAAATTGGTTGAATTGTCTTGTGACAGGGTAGGGGACACCAAGCAGCCAGGTGTCAGTCATCATGTCAGTGTCACTCCCACTCACTTTGTCCCTCTCAAATACACATCCCCTCTAATTTAAACTTTGTTTATGTTTTACTGGTGAAATTTTTGGCTGCTTTCTGGACTGATGCATCAGCTTTGGAGAGGGACAAGGACAAGCAATACTCCTGCTGATGCAAGACTGGTTTTGTACCTTTAATTATATCAAGATATCAAGAATATATACTTCTGGGCAGTGATTTTCATAAGTAGAATAAGTCCTAGATTAAATGAGTTTTTGATATATTTTCAGTTTCTTGTCCACCTTTTTGAACACTAGAGAGAGACCATCTGAAAAAGAACATTTCTGTAAAAGGCTTAGATATTGTTCAATTACTTTTCAGTGCAAAACCCCACCAAAAAAAAAAAAAGACATATCCAACTTTTTCTGTTCTCTGACTGGTAAAAATAAGAATTCAATAGGAAAGCAAAAAAAATCATATGATTCCTTGCTTTTGACTACTCAGAACTGAACTTTCACCCTGTACAGAGAACATGGTGTTGTTTAGACAATATTGCAATGCAATGTGCAAAATATTAATCCTTGGAACTTTCACTGAAATTTTTTGCTGATGTGTTGAATTGTAGTAAGAACTTTGTTACTCTGGATGCTGAGCACTGGACTCAACCTTAAGAAAACCTTAAGGCCTAGATAAGGACAATTTTGGCTGAAAACACATCAAAATTCAGTGTCAAAATGAAGGTAATGTTTGGAAAAAAACTTAAAAAAATAATAAACAAGGCAGAAAGGAAAACAGAACAATCAGTACACCAGTGACAGCATAACCAAGCCCAAGATCACTGATTAGAAATCAAAAAGAGGAGTACAAGAAATTCATGACTGGCATAGATCCATTTCTATGTAGATGGTATATAATGAACAGAAAGAAGTGTTCAACTCTTTTTTTTTTTGTTGGTTTTTTTTTTGTTTTCACAAGAAAGAAGTTTCTAAGAGCATGATGAAGTACTTTGTAGGACTTTCAAGAAGGATATCAAACATCATGTACAGGAGATAAATACTTAGCAGGCTGTAACCCTGAAAAACTTGCAAAGAAGATCCTATTTCTTCTGGAACTCCGTCAAACTTCTGAACAGAGCAAGCTCATCTGCCTTTGATCAAACCTTTTTATTCAGGTAGTACTTTGTGACCTAAGATTTTACTTAAAATGCAGATTTACAGTTAGTCAATACCTCGACTCTGAATTAACACAGTGTATATATCTCATTAGGAAAGAATTTGGCATGACAGGAGAAAATCAGTAGATCAAAAGACCTGGTGCTGTGGTTCCTGCATCTTTGTCAGATGCAGTTGAAGGAATTTACTTTGAAGCAGAGTTTGATTCCCAAGACTGAAAGTCTCCTCCAGCTGGGGCTAAATGCTCTTCATGGCCAGTCACTGTTTTGGACTCTACCCTCAGTGAGAGGAAATGACATGTATTTGTGAGCATTTGGAGGGAATTTTCCAAATCAGCTTCCTCCAAAAGAAATTTAAAATCCAGAACTGTGATCCTAACTAAACCAGAACATACTAAATGGAACTGATATGGGGATTTGCTTCAAATCAGCCCAAATTCCACCACAACTGTAAGCACTCATCTAAAGTAGCAGAGTTTCTTGCTGTGCTACCATCCATGTCTCATCCCTGATTTTAGCCAAGCCCTCCCCTGTATTTAAGAGGATGGTTCATAATACAACCAAAGTGTTACAGAGAAAAGAAATCAAGTTGCACCATTGTATGTCTTCCCTTAAATTCTCCAGAGGATCAACTCTCATTTTGGCAGTGCTGGTTCCTGACAGGACCCTGTAAGCTGGGAGGCTGAATGAAGCACTTGTGAAGGTGCCATGAGGAATGTCTTCTGCAGCTGAGTTACCTGAAGAGTAAAAGCTACAAATCATTTTGTAAGGCTACAGTACTATGGCCAGGGTTGGAAAGCTTCACTGCCTGGAAAAAAGTGTCTGGGTGTGAAAGAAGAAAAAGCAGCAATTTACACAACCTCTCCAGGGCTAAACTGCTATCTCATATTTAGGAGCTCTTGGCATCAAGTATCCTTAGTTACCCGTGGAAACTAGGCCTGTGTGAGTCAAAACCACAGACCTGAACAAAAATAAACACAACTGAAAATCTTCATTTGAGCTGATGCAGATAATAACTTTTCTATATGCTTTTCTTTGGTAAATTGAGAAGAAGATTTGAGAATTGTAATAACTTTGGGGCATTTATGATAAAAGCAAGAAAATAAATTCTGGACTCCTTGTATAAAAAGAGACAATTGACTTCCAAACACCAAGGAAGATACAGACCTGCAAACATGCACAGCACCACCATCTGGAACTCAATCTCTCCAACAATTAGCAAGTCATTTCCCAGGCAGAAGGGAGTGTCCTGCTCAAATCCTGCCTGATTGATTCAGCACACTAATTGGAATTCATAGATCTCTTCTCCAAAGACAGAACTCTAGCCATCAGACTGGAAGTGTAGTACAGACAATGAGGAGACTCTAGTCTCTCTTCTCAAAGATGCTGAATATTGTCTAAATTACTGCAAATCAAGTTAAATTGATTGACATCATCACAGAGAGAATGATGTTGAGCCTGTAGCTCATGTGCTAATAGGGAGGGTCCATGACATTTCCAGTTGAATCTAAAAGGTTTTAATTCATTTTTCTAAGAGCTCCTAATGAAAATAAGTTTTCAGTAATGGGAAACTAGGATTTCTTTTTTTTTTTTTCCTAGAAAAGGTTCATCCTTCCTTCCACATCTTCTAGATGTGCTTCACAGAGCACATGGATGTCAACTTCCTCACTTGCATCTGCTCCTTCTGTGAGAGAAGTTTTCAGGTAGCTGCATGCAAAATGGAAAATGCAAATTACAAATTAAACATCTGTAAGGTAATCATTTGGTGAAGACCAGTAAGCCTCCTCAGGAAAATACACGAGTTTTAGTTAAATTATTCTGAGCTGCAGAAATGGGCTCTTGGGTGTCCGTGCATGTATATACATATAAATAGACATACACGTCACAATTCCAGTTTTAGCAAGGGGAATATGCATATCTTGTCTCATTACTCACATTCCATTTTCTACTTTCCCTAAAATATATTTAATTACATCCCAGCATGGAGTATCTTTAAATTCTTGCTTGGAAGGAGTACCCACCTTTCTAAATTCTTACCTGGTTAAGCTCTTTTCAGAGGAACAGCTCTCAATTCCATTTTACACAAGGAGTACAGAACAATTTGCCAGACTATTTCTTATACAAGAAATAGATCTCATCTAGGTCTGTTGTGCAGCAAGAAGGCAACTCTGGATCAGCACTGAAGACTTCTTTTGCATATAACATTAATGGCTTGACTTGCTTGCACCTTCTATTTTAGAGGCAATAAATTCTGATATATTTACTGTTGGTAGGATAAAGTATTAGGGTATTCTTAGACACTTCACCCTGTGTATACCATATGTAAAGAAAACAACCTTAGGTGTAACTTAGCCTACATATTTCAAATTTAGTCCCATATTTTTTTAATACATAATGGTCTGGCATATTTTTCTTCAAGTATATGAAATTGCATGTTATGGCTTGCCAAGTTATTTTAAAGAGATTTATAAAGACAGCTCATAACATCTTCAGAGGCTGAAAAGCTGTTATATCTGTAGGAGGGATGGAAAGGAATCTGAAAACCATTTTCTGGAAGGGGCTAATGGCTGAGAGCATGAGAAGAACCTAAGAACAATTTCAATTGTATTTACAAGAATGCATTTTTCATTTAGCTCTTGGAAGAGGCTCTCACATGGGTCAAATGTGTCTTGGCAATTTGTCAGTAAAATGCAATTGGAGTTTGAAGCATTCTGAACTAAAGCTTCCAGAGCCTTACTTGTGGCCTGATAAGGAAGGTTTCATTTCAGTAACTGCAGACCTGATTCTCTATTTCCTTCCTCAAACCATTTATGTCACTAACTTGGTGAATACATTCTCAAAGTGATACAAAAACCAGCTCCTGAATGTCAATACTAGAGCAACGATCACCAGGGTCACTAGCTACAGGACAACTGGAGAAATGGTGTCTGGACTTCTGTCATGCCTACATACAGGAAAGGACAGAGGCAAAAGCAGAGATGACAAAATGACACCCTAGGCACAGATTTTACTGTGTGACCCCTCACTGTGGCCCACAGCATTTTACTCAGTGTCAGTTTGCTCAGCCTCCAAAGGCAGCTGAGTTTTGTGGCTGAATAATCTATTCTGCAGGTCAGAGGAGTTCCCCACCGAATGGGCTGTACTAAGCAATGACCTGAAACAACAACTAATGAAGGTAGTAGGCACACCAGAAGCATTTAAATGCTGACAGAAAGGAAAATCTTAAAAAAAATCCTGCTCAGAAAGATGATAAATCTCTTTACAAATTGCATGACAGTTGGTGGTACATCCACTACCCCTGTTTACACATTCGTTTGTGAAACAGCTGCTTTACAGTCACAGAGAGGATGCTGTCCAAAACCCACCACACATCACTCTCCAGGGAATCCATATGGAAATCTTAAAGTCTAAGCCCCACTTCTGGTCAAATAAAACTGCTCTTGAGTTCTTATGCTCAAATCCTAAAGAGATGATATTACTTCCTTTCCATAGCAATTATGGGGAACTCTTCTCAACAACACAGCCTGCTGATGTACTTTGATGATACTATGAGTTTACTACATAAACTCATGACTGTATTTTGCATACATCCACGAGCAGTAGTGTCATTGCTTTTTCTCTTAAGTAGGAAAAAAATCTAATCTTGATTCAATTAAATACCATCTAATAAACAAAGTAGTTTCTACTCAGAGCGAACAGCATTTAAGTTTCTTTTTTTTTTTTGCTTCCAACAATGAGAAATAACAATGACAAAGATCCCATTAAAAGACATGATATGTTTTAATTTCTGCACAACAATCTTTATCAAACTGAAAATGATTTTGCACTAACCTTGAAAACATTAGCTGGCTGCCTAAACCTCAGGGCCTTCAACAAAAAATAACTGCCAGTGGAGAGGACATAAAGGTAAAAATGCTGTATTGGATAATTCATTTACATAACACATTTAAAATGCTATTGTTCAGGACAATGATAATCTTTGTTAAAAAATATGAAGTAAAAATTCTTCTGACTGTTACTATGTTT
Organism: Entomyzon cyanotis; assembly: GCA_024500445.1. Lineage (NCBI taxonomy): Eukaryota > Metazoa > Chordata > Aves > Passeriformes > Meliphagidae > Entomyzon > Entomyzon cyanotis. The sequence goes on from JAKEPQ010001005.1 coordinate 16,814,715, forward strand.
CTATATAGACATTTGGTGAAGATTAGGTTCTATTACTCTAAGTGTCAGTCAAGCAGTGCTATTAAATACGTCATTACATGGAACACTGCAATTACACAGAACAGTGACTTCCACAAAACTCATTTTAGACTCATCAATTCTAGTAATTTATGCCTACCATCACCATAAGCAAATGGGATGAAGAACTCATTTTATGACTGCTAGCTGAAAGAAGATACAAGAGGACAGGAAGTAATTGCCTGGACCAATATTTTATTTATTTTTTCCTCACTTATAAAATGGGTCTGCTAGAGCATCTGTAAAAACATAAAAATGGAATAACACACTACATTGACTACCAAGGTTGGCAAATGTTATGTTATAAAAGAATCTTATAAACATCTATAAATCTCCAACTGGTTAACTGATAAAATACCAATAGAAAGCACTAAGAATAAGTAGAGACTTTTCTGGGTTTTTGAAAAACAATAGAAGTCCTGATTGCACACTGAAAGTGGGCTCTTCTTTGCAGTCCTTGATCTGGAACTCCTGTCATGCCCTGTAGAGAATTTAATGGTTTGTCCAAGCTTACCCACACATAACTCATTGAAACAGAAGACCTTTAATGGGATTTGGAAAGGTCAATAGCTCAATTTCTAATCAATGTATCACTGAAAGTCAAGAAGTCTTTAAAGCCTATTGAGCTAGTGAGATGCAGGGAGTTACAAAAATAGTAAAGAATTAATGTATAATGATTCAGATTGCTCATAGAATAAGGAAGGATAAAGGCAAAAAAATTATGCTTGATAAGATCCCCATATAAGTGTCATTTTCCCTGGAGTGAAATCTTTCCAGGAGTAACGTAGACAATCGTACTGATTTTGAACAACCTGACCCACACTGCAGAACTGGTTAAAGAAGAAGGAAAGAAAAATATTCCATCTTTCTGATAGAACTCCAGAGGGAATGTCATAGATGGGATGCAGAAAAGCCATTTGATTAGTATAAAATAACTTTTCTGACAAATTCTACAATATTTTTGGAAACTCCTTGCCCATGTATGCCCAGTTTAGAGGCCTAGCTGAATCACTCACAAATGTATTTTTGAATATGTTGTTCAATGTGGTCCATGACATTTTAAGTAAAATGCACAATGAATATATTTGTCCAGTTGTCAGATAACTCAAGTAATTAAACAAAATTGGGACTTGGCCAGGACATTGGACAGAACTAACAAAATTACAAAAAATGTCATGGTAATTTTTAATGATAGAAAAATTATAATACAGCTTTCCCTCTCCTTTCTGGACTCATGGGGGAAGATTAATTGGGTGCAGGCAGAGAGAACATGGTCTAGTGACTGAGCAGAACTACTGTCTGGGTATAATTACTGTCAAGCTACAATATAATTACCCTAAAGTGTGAGAGGTGGAGAGATCTCAGTGTGACATGTCAGCAAGGAGTATGGGGCAAGATAGGTAATATGAACTGTGGAAAGCAGGCCTGCCTGCACACTCATTCCCTTCTTCATTGAAAGTATTTCATAAATGTAAAGATATCAAGCAGTGAGAACTTAGGGAATGCTAGAATTAGTGGTTTGTATTCAGCATTTGTCCTTATTTACCCAACCCCCTCAAGGCATAAGAATAGTTTTTAATGACTTGAGCCCGTACAACTTTTTCCATATGCCTCCTATCTCATTCAGTGAGTGCATTAAATAGCACTTGATGTTGTGTTATCTCCTTGCTCAATATATTGCATACATTTCAGTAGAGGAGCTCTCTCCCAAATGTAATAGATACTTTCCTGGGCTGCTCTGTAGTACACAGAGGACCAACAGGTGATTTGAAAATTTTACTTTTATATTTTCTTGACCTGTAAGGTGATGGAATAGATATCATCACCATTTTGCAGGTATGTTACTAAGTGAAATAGAAATTAAAACTGAGACTACCTACTACTTTTAAGCTCCTTTTGAGATGCCCCAGGGCTGACTTTTCAGCACAGGTAAAATTTGTACAGTGGTTAATATATTCTGAGAACAATTCTTTTAAGTTAAGCTGTGCCTGGCATTGCCCATACTTCTCCAAATTGGAACCATGCTGCTCTCAGGCAAGGCACAACTGTACCGAGAAACCTACAATTAAAGGCTGTGCCAAGTCTGATTTGTGTGACTTGCTCACTAAAGCACAGACAGCAGCAAGAACTAAGGAAAGAATCCATTTCCTGGGACCAGAGTCACCTTAACTATATGAGTATCCTACCTCCTCCAACAGTTCCATGCACTGCACCCCTCAGCTCTTGCAATGACAGAATCAATATGCAAACAGTCTTCCTAATCATACTTAATTCTCCACCTGAGTGAATGGCAACAAAGAAACACTCTCTTATGACAGACCAAGAGATTCCCCTTCCAAAGGTTGTGAACTTATCAGGAACAGTTTGACAAAACCTACAAAACTGGTTTTCATTAAAGATATGAAATGAAAATAATTTGAACAAAGTATTCTAAGTCATAATAAATAAAATTCATATAGAACCTGATTATCTTACATAGTCTGCAGTGAATGGAGGAGGGGAACAAAGTAGCTCTCATTTGCACTAAAGAAAGGATGGTGGTTCATACATCTATTTTTGCTTGTATCTTTAGTTTCCAAGCGTGATTTCCAATACACGCAGGAGCAAGTCTTACTCAGGTGAATTCATTAGCTCAGAGCATCTGAACTGACATATTCACCTCCAAAATTTACAAAGATGTGAAGGAGTTGCAGTCTACTCCCTTTCTGAAATTTCACTATTTAAAAAGCAAAATATTCCTTCTAGATGTCTTTTATAAACCCAGTATAGGATTAAAGTTGTTTTTCTGTTCCAAATAACTTACAGCAGTTGAAGTCTGCTTCCAGCCTGTTTCTGTATGTCTCACAAGCATTAAAAGGAATATTCCCTGAACCTCATATTTCCTTAGTTTTAACATCCTAAAATCAGACTACAAGCTCAAGGATCACAATCACAGCCTTGGTACTTCAGCCTAGTTTCTTTTACCCTATGAAATGAACATTGCTTGAGAAGTAAATCAATACCAAGCCTTGTATAGTGAACAGCAAAGATACCAAACTGCTGCCCCTTTTCTGTTGCAGCATTGTATTCTGAAATCAAAATCAACACAATAGCTTTCACAGCTGATGGGTTGTGCTGGTGAGCACTGCTCTGTTCCTGTAAAAATCTGTGCATCAGGCAATGCAAACAAGTCTCTTGAGAGCAGGTGAGGTTTGTCAAAGGCAACTCTTGTTCCAAATGACATTGTAGTCTGGTGCTGACAACTGAAGGCTAAAGTTCTGATTCATTCATTTTCCTTTCACTATAAACATTTTCTTTTTCCCCTGAAGGTCCATTCAATCTAGAAAACCGATGGCCCTTGGCAGTATTGGTTATTCTAATGTGGTCAGTAAATATGCAAGGAGGCTTTGACTTCTAATTTCTCCCTGAGTTTTCAGCTCTGCCTGGACTCTGCTCAAGGAATGAACAAAAGCACAGAGTTTCAGCAAGCCAATAACTGATGTACTGACCGAAATGAACAGTTCTGTTCTCTGATCTGTTTTTTGGTCTCTGCACAGGCAAACAAATAAGTGGGAGTTTTGCCTCTGTAATGAATTTAGGAAGCCTTCCAAAATAGGAATAGGAAGTGTGGAGAGCAGCAGTGCAATAAATAGCCATGTTTTACCCCTCCAATTATCTGCAGAGAAGGAACAGAGATGGGACTGAGCAGCAGAATTCAAGTTTCAAATCAACAACTGAATGAAATTTGGATATACTTCATTTCTGACCTCTGAGCTTCCAAAAAGCCAGGTACAGGTATTACATAAGCAAACTGAGAGAAAGACCACCACTATTTTTTTTTGAGTCTTAGAAGCATTTTAAAAGCTACTTAATATTCACTTAAATTATTCACAACAGAACACATTAAGATAGATCCTGTTCCACAAATGGCAAACATGAATAGAATTTGTAAAGAGAAATTCCAGATGGGCAGCTAAACCTTTTCTGAGTTGCAATCATATTTTGTCAATATTTACCATTTCCCAGATCACTGGCTTTTTCTTGGGTTTTGTACTCTTTGTTTTGCCACTGAAAAAAAATACTGTGCAGTGAAACTGTTCATTAATCCCTGCAAACATGTTCTTGAAGAGAATAAATAAGGAAAAATGCTGTTTACTAAATGAACAATCATAAGCAACACAAATTGGGCTTGAGGGAGAGCATAGTACAGAACTATAGTCTACTTTATCCTAAATAGAGACCATTAATTATGGGCTCTAGGGTAAATTTCTAGAACTCTTCTGACTCCAGCTTGTTTTCCCTAAGCTTTTACAGCAAGCACAAGAAACCCCAAGCTCTATTTTCAGTTGAAATGTGTGTTTCCTTCAGCTGGAAATGAATGGCACCTAGAACTCTGCCTGAGTTCATATCTTCTCTGCCTGAGAAGATATGAAACATCTGTCTTATTGATCCTCCTGACGTTTGGTTTTGATCTGGACACTGAACAACAAACCCAAAAAATCCAGTTACATTGCCTTAGTGAACAAGAATTAGATGCAAATTAGGGAATTTTTTACTTTGTTTAATGACACAGTATCCACAGTTGTGCTGGTGATTTAAGGGAAGGCTCTAGTCAGGGCTAACTCTGTCAAGCCAATGCCTTCATGTTAATAAATGATACTATGAGGAAGAAGTAAAGAGCTCAGTAATACAAGTACTGAATCCTGGCCCTGAGTGAAGATGTCAGTGCTGTGCCACACAGACAGTCCCTCCAGACTGGATCTGGACACTCACTTGCTCATAGTCTTCAGCTAGTACCTTCCTTTCCAGATGATAAACTTCATAAGGTGTTCCACAGTGCGTGACAAGCCTGTGCACTCTCGTTCTTAATGGGAGGGGAGGGCTGCTTAAAGCAAGAATTTGATTGTTTGGAATAAAGCTTTTGGCCCAAACTGAATGACTCGGTCCATTTACATCAGGAAATGCTATATTAAATCTAAAAACACATTATCCTACCCATTGAGCAGTCTTCTATTAAGTATACTATGACCTAGTTGATAATATACTTGAAAAAGCAATGTTGTGAACAGAGTAGACCTTGATTTCACACTGTCCTGAGAGACACGTGAACTCCCTCTGAGATCAACACTGGATTAAAAAAAATACTGATTTCAATGGGACTTATGGAAATACAACCACATATGAACTCTGTGTAACAGACAGATTGAAGTATTTGGGACCTGCATGCTTGGGGTTTTTCTGCCAAAATACAAAGGACAATGGGGAGCGTGGTAAATGCTACCAAGGAGTTTAGGAAGCAGGAATCCTTTTATCTTTCTCACATATTCTTGGGCTGGCTGGGCAAAGCACTAATGTGCTGTCTAGACATTTATATAGAAGCTGATTTGGTTTGTAGGAGAGTGAGCTATATAAATGACTAATTACCCTGTATCTTACATGAGCCATCTTCAACTGCCATGTATTTTATTGAGATGAGCATATTAAGAGGCATAAAGTCTATATGGTAAACCCTGAAATGTCCCATGTAACTTAATTTTCATAGATAAAAAATGCAAAACAGTCTTTCCAGCGTACCATGACTTTCTTCAGGAAGTAAATCCATTAGAAAATGAAAGCTTTCTAATGCAATGACAGGGCATACAGTCACATCATCTGCATGTGGGACTGGCACTCACAAATTATTGTTCCAGCTGCCACCGGACAGCTCTCTTTGTCATATCTAATTTACTCATTTTTTATCAAGCCATGAGAGAGACATCTTAATCATGAAGAGCAGGATTCATCTCACCTAATGTCATCTTTCTGAGGTTAGGCAGATGGTGCTATCCTCGAGGCAATGCTTACAGCCAGAGGAGTGGGGGTCCTCTTTGAGATTCCTGCTGTGGGATTGAGTCCATGACCCTCCCATCTCTTGCTGCTATCACGAGATCACAGACATTTGGCTTAAACCTCGGTTTTAGCCTTCTGAAGCAGGGTGGGATGAATCCTGTGCTTCTTTCTCAGAATACTAGTGATGGAGGTGAACCAAGGCTTTTAAATTTCAAACTGGAGACTCAGCTTTCCCCCAGATGATAGCTATGTGATGCCTTTGTTTTTGCTGAATCCATTAGAGAGAGAGGAGCTCACAGGTATTTAGACTGGTGCTAAACCCATTCAGCTTCAACTGAAGGAAATGTCCCTGTGAGATATCACCCACCCAGCTGATATGACTGACTGATTCTGAATGCAGCTGGAAACACTAGACACCAACACAACATTTGTGAGTTTGCTGCTCTAATGGCTCGTAAGCACAAAATCTGACACGAGAACAATGCTATCAACCTGAAAACATCTGATTTCCCTTATTGGCAGCAGCAGATGTTCCAAACTTGATACTTTATATTTTTTGCAACATAATTTTGAATACAAATAGATTGAAATAGCAATAACATGAAGGCCTTCAGATAGTTGCCTAGATCATGTTGGGTAACTCAGAGACAGCTGAGATGAGAAGATGGTTGAATGAAAAAATGAAAATATTTTTAGTTTAAATATTGGATATGATTTTTAACAGGGACTTGTTGAAACCACATTCCCTCTGGCCTTCCTTGCATAGTCTCCTGCTTGAACTTTGTTGTGCTCTTGAAACCAAACAGGTTGAAAGCTCCTCTAAAACACAAAGATTCAAGACCCTCAGAGATGCTATGATTAAGAAGGAAAGCAGTACACAGTACATAATGTAACATCACCACCCTGAATTGTTAATGCCTTGTTAATACATATATTCTTTAATACTGGTTAGGCTAAATATATTGTAATCAGGTTTTATTATTCCCACATAGAAAGCTCTGTGTATTAAAAGTAAATGCATGCATTTTACTAAAATATATGTGTGAGTAAACTGACCAGCTTCAGTAAAATTAAACAAATTGACCTCATTGTTAGTCAAGGCATCTTCTCCAAATGTTATTTTCTAACATTTTCCATTTTCCTTTCCTGTAAATCAAGTTAATCCAAATATAAATAGTGTAAAATACAATGAGTAACTGCTGTGAGGTCAGAAGTGGGTCAAAGAAGGATAAAGAAATAATCTCAAGACCAAAGGCCATTGTATTTCAGATACGCAGCTTATAAATGGAGGGACTCTATAAATTTTGAATTAAAATTGGCAGGCTGAGGCTGGTGTGATTGACATCCTTTTTCAGCCACCACGGTCTGAATTCATTTTGTTGCTATGAATGGTCATGTGTGAGAAACACTATTCAAGTGAAAACACAACATACTACAGGGGAATTGATTATTTGTCATCATCCATAAGAAATACATTAATTTAATTAACTTAATGAGTTAGTTTGATTCAAATTCATTGATTTTCCTTATTTTTCTGGGCTAGATGGTAGTTTCAAATCATTATAATATGCCAGAGAAGTACATCCAAATACCACATAACTACAGGAAGACTGGTTTCAGCTAATACTCTAGTTGCCCATAGTTGGGACACTAATCTCTAATACAGTGTCAAGACATATAACTGCTTTTACACATACCATATCAGGAATTCCTAATATGATTCATCTACAAAGGATAGTTCTGAATACCTGCTGATGCAGTAAAATAATCTTAGAAATTTGATTAAACCTTTTAGTGTCACAGTCCTTCTTTTTTACATACTTATCACAGCCCAGTATGGGCTGCCCTGCTAAATGTGATAGCTTTTCTTCTCAGTTTGTTGTTTGAATTTTCCTTCTGTTTAGCAAACACAATGGAAGTACAATACTGCTGGAACATTGCTTACACAATGTTCTGCCCAGGGGACAAGTCATAGCAAGGTATTCTAGCCTAAGCCAATGGCTGCAGATGGATCCTAAGAAAGAAAATAAATGAAAAACTGGTAAAAGGCTAAAAACCCAATCTGAGGCTCCAGTACATGTCCAAATACCTATACTTTAATAACGTCAATTATAGAGGAAATGAGGGCATTAGAAATAATGCTGCCTTGACCAACACAGCCTCTTCTTCCTCAAAAAGGCATTCCCTTGACTTTCAGGACTCTGAGATTCTTTAAAAGAGTTAATGTCCTGTGATTAACCTCACACATCACTGTATGGACAAGAACTACATTCTCTAATATGCTGCTACTCTAAGTTTTGTGACAAACTTCACAAGTAAATTTCAGACACTTATCTACTTTTCATCCTTCCTGTGTTGTGTAGCAGGCTCAACTAAGTCACAGTTAAGGCCATATCCAGAAAAAGCTATTTCTTCTGCTTGGTTTTAAACTCTGGGTTTTAGAGGCTTAGCCATCTATCTAACATTATTGGTAATGAATGGTGATAATCAGCCCTGAGAAAGAAGCCCCAAATGAATGGACTTCAGCACAAGAATGCCAAAACTTCATGTGACAGAAGGACTACTTCAGAGATAGGACCTGATGTTATTCCTCAGCTGTGTCATTGCTGTCTGACATCTCCACAATTACCACTCCTTTTTGCAGCTGAGATGATCCTGTCCAACTGGGAGAACCTTCCAGCTCTAAAAGAGAGTAGTCATGGATAGAGCACAGGGTGCCACCATTTGTCCAGAAGGTGAAGGCCTGGGGTTTTTTGGCAGAACATGTCCAGCAGAGGAGATGCTGGAACCACAGGAGCCTTCCCAGGGATCTTTATTAGCTTCTCCGTAAAGAACTGTCAGACACAACTCGGCTCTAAACTGACTCCAGCTCTAATGCTGGCTTGGCTACTTTTTAATGACAAAAAGTACTCCACCAGTGTGGAGAACGAGCAGGAACATTTTGGTTCACCCGCTCCACTGTGAGCAAGTAGACAGCCCAGTATCTGTGGGACTGAGATTCTTCTGCCCAAGCAGTGAGAAGAAGGAAATCAGCATTTTGTCAGCAATTTTATATGCTTCAGGTTACTGAACTGGAAACTTAGAAGACTGAAATCAACATAAACCAAGCTGGTATTTTTTGGTCAAGGTATACCATGTAAGTATGAGATCCATTTTTTTCTAATATTGAAATATCTGAAGCAAAAGGATTAAAGTATTTGTCATCTTGGTGTCTCAGCCCAATTAGCTGCACAGTCCTGACAGAGTTATAGAGAAATTTCTTTTTTGATCATTAGGTGCTAGACATAAGAGCAAATGTCATTTTTGAAAGTGAAGATGAATATATAAACTACACAAACAGTTCCGAGAATTTATATAATACCACAGAACATTTCTCCTGAATTCCTGTTTAGGAATTAGGGTTTGTTATGGTGACTGAGCCCAGGTGCACTGGATGATGTCCATATGAGCAATTAGATTCAGCTCAAATTCCTCTTTTCAGAAGAGCAATGCATTCTCTCTTCATCCTGACACACTGTATGGTGGTGGTGCCTATTATTTCAAAGATGCACCCAGCCTCAGAGACACCTGTACTTTATTGATAGCTGAAAAATATCCTTACACCCACAGCTCATATTCTCTTTCTGACTCTGCTCTAATTCACAGACCAGACTTGCTATTGCAGGTCCTACATGAAAGTGCTTAACCTCTTTTGCAAGCAGCTTTGAGAAGCACAGAAGAGCAAGTGAGTCACCTGGGTCATAGCAAGCCCTTCCAAACAGTAAGAAACAAGAAAGCACAAGGGGAGGGGAAAAGAGCTCAAGATCATAACAGCCAGTTCCTGTGTCCAGAGACATCACTACAACATCACTTTCTAAGCTTGCCTGGAAAAGTAGAGAATAGCTCACATCTGCCCCAGCCATCAGTCAGTGAGATGTGCGCAGAACCTTCAAATACACTACTTTTCCCAAAGACAAAAATTTACCTCAGTTCTTTTTCATGTCTAATATTCCACCTGTAGTAAGTACTATATAGTATCCTTATTACTCAACCCACCTCTGCACTAGACAAACTGTGCTGTCATTGATGTGTGAGAACTTGCAAGGACTGGATATGAGGAAGGTCAAAGGGTAAGACAAGAGTATGATACAAATATGATCTTACCATTCATCACTGTTCAGTTTTTAAGTCTTTCACTTTGATTTGTCATCCTCCTTCCCTTTTTCCTTCCTCAGCTATAGCTTTCTGTCTCAATGGTATAAATTCCTTTCTTGGTTTCATTGCAAAGAGAGGTTTGCTTATAAATCCATTACGTGTCTTATGTTTAGTCACAAGGTGTGGAAAAGAGCACTTTGTTTTGTCATGGAAGTAGCATCACTGTGCGCTGGTATCTGATGCCATGCCATTTAAAACAATGGGCGTGCCTCTATTCTCTTCTTTAAATCCCTGGTTTTGACTTTTTAGTGTTTTCATATTTCTTTTGTCTTATTTCATGTCTGAACCTGGTTCAACATCTTTAGAACTGCAAAAAGGCAGTGCCAAATTCTATTCCAATACATGACTTGCTGCTAGTAAATTATGACATATTTAATTCTTACTTCATTAGGAGTTTACTAGAAATGCTGTTATTACCCATGATGACATCATGGGACAAAAAAAAAAGATTTTTATGAGAAAAGCATACAGGAAAAGTTGTTCCTACACAAAAAACTATTAACAAGTATCTTTATTGTATTATCTTTCAACATATGGGAGGGGAAAATAAATTGCAATCATGTATTTGCCAAATGGAAAAGTACTAGCTTGGTTAAAGGGGAAAAATTATTTTCAGACTTCTGACAGGATTTTACAAGTAGCAAAGAAATGTGAAATTAAATTAAATAACATGAAAAAAATTGCACTATTGTTTTTGTTGCCCTTATTGTTTATTCCTCCTAATAGACCTGTTTACTCATTTTTTGCCTCTTTTGATCTGACTTGATGGAGTTGCAACCCCTTCTCTGGCTTTCATTGTAATCTCACACTTGGCCAAAGAACAGAGGAAATGAACAAAGCTGTTGATATGTAAATAACAGCTTTGAAGATAGAAGTACCAGATTGTTCCTAAAAAGAAAAATGCAATTGCTTTTTTTTTTTTTTTAAACCAGATTAAAAAAAAAAATCCTGATGTATAATTCAAATGGTGCCTGAAATCAAAGATTCCATTATCTCTGAAGAATAATCATTTCAGTCAAACCAGGTATTTCCAGAGAGCTGAGGAAATTGTATTAAGAGTTCAAAATGTTACATTCTAAATATTGTTGACAAAATTGCTTATTTCAACCCTATTTCACTTTCCATGTATTACAAGTACCTTTTAGCAGGAGATTTTAAGAGATGGGATGATATTCCCCTGCATAAAAGCAAGTGAGGGCCAAATTCTGATGCCTCAGCTCCTGCAGGTGGTATCTGAATCACAGAGTCACAGAGCTGGAGGTCACCTGGTCCAACCTCCCTGTCATCAAGCAGAGCCACCTTGAGCCATTTGCCCAGAACCATGTCCAGAAGGCTACTGAAGACCTCAAGGATGAGGACCTCCACCACCTTCTTGGGCAACCTGTGCCAGAGCTCAGTCAGCCTCACAGTGAAAAATGTTTTCTGATGCTCAGAGGGAACCTCCTGTGTTTCAGTTTGTGCCCATGTATGGTTTCTCTGATCCCAGAGAGAATCTCTCCTGATCACAGAATTCATGATAAACAGCTGCCAAACTCACTGAAATCAAGCCAGTGACTTCAGTATTTATGGGTTTCTGTATAACTATAAAGATGAAATTTGGTCAATTTTCCTGCAAGGACTAATGTAGTTTGCATTGGTAAGACCATATTTCTGTATGAAGTGTGTTCATGTAATGATTTATAGGGCTTTCACTACTCAGTGAGATACCCTCATGCTTTAGTCTAAACATGCAGTTCATGGTGTGTGGATAATTTGCAGATTATGAGCTGCACGTGCACAAATATGATAGAATGAACCTTAATAATTGAAAAGGGCTTGATGCAAAACAGCCTCAAAAAGGAGTAATAGTTGCTGAGGCATTGCTCCAGAACACCCAAGAAGACCATTATTGATTGTCCTTGTGAATAAACAGAATTCAGCAATTATTTATTTGAACTACCCAAAATGAATAAAATGTCCTTTTTTAAAATCATGATACCCAATAGTGGATCAGTGGAAATGAGCATATCTGCCCCATCTGCTGTCTAAGAGCCACAGAAGGTGTCTTCATGTGCCAAAGTGTGTGTCAAAGATTCTTTCCCAGTATTCAGAAACAGTTATATTTTTACTTTTTGGAGAAAGCCATGGGGAAACTCAGGAGAATCTCAGGTGAAGTTCAGGTAATTCACAAATTGTGTAGTGGCCTCTGCTAAACAGCCCAGTTTGCCTCTTCTTTGGGACACTTGGATGTAGACAGTTTGATGTGTTATTGATTCTGTCCAAATTCTGAAAACTGGCAAAGTGATGCTGACTTCTGCTTTCCAAAAGGTTACAGTTCTACTTGATGATAAATGATGGGTAAGCACTGCCATTAGTAAACAGTCAAGGTGTCTGATGGACAAAGGTCAATGAAAGTAAATAGCACATTTGGCCTGACTAAGTTGGACCCAATTCAGAATTAAAGGGACATAAAATTATCTGCTCTTATCTGGCATGTAGGCTTATTAACTACATTTATTTCAAACATACAGATACAGAAAAGACAAGCTCTACAATGCTTGAAATCTGATTTTTCTTGTTCTTAGTGACCATCAGCAATATGAGACTATAGCATTGTCATGGTAAGCAACAATCTAAGTTGGGGTTTTTTTCCACAGTGTTCCTTTTAATGTGAAAATAAGATATTTTTGTAGTCCTCAGTACAAGTAGATGAAAAAGACACAGGTTCAGGAAGAAAAGCAGCAAGTTTTTCCCAAAAAGATGTGGTGAATTAGAAATACTTACGAACAAGAAAAAAAGAATGAGAGAGATTCCAAGAAAGTGAACAAAATGATAGAGTAGGAGCACAGGGTACTGTGGGAATACCTGGCTGACAGATTGAGCCTGGAAAGTTAAGAAAGAAAGTAGAAGCTCATTTTTGCCCTTGGATCCATAGACACAGGAGAATGGGAATATCTTCAGTCACAGAACAAAAGGAACCTAATGCAGATAGGACCCATCAAGCTTTGATACCCAAGGTTCACTGTTCATCAGTGGGAAGATGAGCAGAAAGATGATTATACGGAGGGAATACCTCCCTAGGAAGGAAGGTTGAGAGATTTGGGATTGTTGAGCCTGGAGGAGAGAAGACTTTGGGATGACCTGACTGCTGCCTTGCAGTACTGGAAGAAAGCCTACAAGAAAGATGGATAGAGATTTTTACAAGGGCATATAGTGATAGGACAAGGGGGAATGGCTTTAAACTTTAGATTAGGTATTAGGTAGAAATTCTTTACTGTGAGGGTGGTGAGGCACTGGAACAGGTTGCCAGAAGAGACTGTGCATGCTCCATCCCTGGAAGTGTTCAAAACGAGGCTGGATGGGGCTTTAAGGAACCTGGTCTAGTGGGAGGTTTCCCTGCTATGGCAGGTGCATTGGAACTAGATGATCACTCCAACCTAAACCATTCTATGATTCTGTGATTCGTGAAGTCATCAAGGTTTCTTTTTTCCCTCTGGCATATCTAGCACTGACATCCAAGACAGTTGTCCTTCTTTCAGGCAGTGCAGAGATTTGCATTCCGCTGTGGACTTCCTTGTCCCTCTGTGTCCATCCCCTGAAGCAGCTCAGAAGGACAATCCATCTCAGGGCAGGGGACAAGGGCAAGAGGGAAGCTACCACATGCATATTCTTCAAGAGGCTTTTTGGACCAGAGCATTAGATTACACTTCTGTCTGAAGCTGCTGCAAAACTACGTGCTCAAGTGCCAGGCTGAATCATTCTCCTGAAATGAATTCTCCATGTGAGGCAATTCAGCAACTCTCTAGTGGGGTGTTGGGTTTTTCATCTTGTCCTTGTGCTATGAGAATGCCCTTGGCCACTACCATGCAATTTAGAAAGGAGAAAAAGGAGAAAACCACTTCTCACAGTGTTCATTTGACCGAAACTGGAATTAAATGCTATTCTTCTCACCTCACAACCTCCCTATTGTATCCAAGTACAGGACAAGAATAAAGCATATGAAGGCTATGCCATTCAATGAAGAAAAAAAAGGTGAGGTTTGAGAAATTTCAACTTGCTCGCTTTCTTCTAGCATGAGTTAAAAAAGGCTTAAATCTCTGGCCTCTAAACTCATCCACTCACTCCTAGTGAAAAAAAAAAAAAATTCATGGCATATGCTAGCAATAATCCTGTTTACCTCTGAGTAGACTGGAAGATTAAAGTTTCTGCCAATCTACTGAGTGAACAGTCAGGCAGCAGTCCTCTATATTCCAAGGCAATCAGAGCTCACTTTTAATTAAAACACAACGTGGGCAAATAACTTGTGGAGACACTTATTAGTCACACATTAGATTGCCCCAGAAACTGCACAAATTTAACCTAAAAAAGCAGTGGCTTAATTAAACCGTAACTATACAACTTTAGGAACACTGTGGATGCCTAAGGATATCTGTGGATGCATAACAACAGAATCTCAGTTCTGATGTGGTCTTCCATGCTACTGTGAGGTCACATTTGCTACTACTATGACCAACATTTTGCATGTATTTATTTATTTTGATTCACCCCAAAGCAATCTCTCTTATTGAAGCTGGGATCTGGAATATCACCCATTAGCACCAACATGATGATATAATGCACAGAGTATACAGTCATTTGTAGTGAAGGATTTCAAAATACTTAAAAGGTATTCATCTGAAGCCTTTACATGTTTTTAACTGTGTATCTGCAGCAGCACATATGAGATTTTTATCCTTGATTCGATGGATTTTCTAGTGTATCTATCATTGGTTAACCAAGAGAAAAATGTCTAAGATTCTAAACATTATACTTATGCTTTGAACTCAAATCTTTCACAAAAAATCCTGGCAAGGACCAAAAATGGTACTTCTTATTTATTTAACCTGATTCTAATAACTGGGGGAAAAAAAAAGAAAAAAGGTACAAGCCCACTAGTGCCACTTAGCATTTGAAGAGAGCCTTTTGTGAACCTTGCTATTAAAATAGCCATGATAGTAGGAAGCAACTATAATTTGGCTATGAATCACAGAGCTATTCACAAGAAGACTCTTAGCAAAGACCAAGGCCCTGCTGTCCATTAGAAACCCGTGAATTGCCTTAAGATAAATGCAGCTTGTCCTTTGATGTAAAGCTACTTGTCGCAATCCAGCCAGCAGTCTCCATTGTTCACCTTAATGAAAATGCACTCTGGAACAGAGAAACTGTCTAGTTCATTACTGCAGAGACGAATTTTTTCCACCAACTGCTTTGTACTGAAAAATTTAAAAATCCCCAGTGAAATCAGAAACAGACTTTATTTTTTTTCCACACAAAACATAACCTTTATTTGCAAATGGCAAAACCCCCTTTTTCTTATAAAAAATAAATAATAATGGTGTTCTTTTTGTGTGTATTTAGCAGAAAGGTAAATCTCAAAGAGCTTTCCTCCACACCATCTTTAGAAAGGATCTCTTCTTTCTGAGTTTTCTGAACCTACAGAGGCTTTGAACAAGAGGAGGCAATTTCTTTGACTGCATTTATCTTCCTCCAGACTCCTTTCAGTTAATATTTGTCAAATATTTGTTAATTGCTACTCAAGGTGCTGTATCAGGAATGCACTTAATTTACCTACTGAGCTCGGAACTGCAGTACAGAAAGTGTATCTATGGATATGCCACTGTAGAGTAGCAACAATAGCTTTGGGCTACAGCTGCTAAAAATAACTTGCTCTGTGCTGCAACTCAGGTATGAGGGATTCAGACCATTCATAAGAACTGCAATTAAAAGCATCAAATGGAATGGAAATACCCTCCTCCATCACTCTGGCAATTCCTTTTTGATGAGTCTGTGCAGCGGTGGACTTTTCCTCTTGTTTTGTGTGTTTGCTGTTTTATGAAAGGCATGGCATTCTTTTGATTTCTTTGCTAGGAAGCAGTATTTTTAGAGTTGAAAAAGAGAAATGGGCATCATTTTAATTTCAGACAGGCAGCAAGGGAAAAAAAAAGACATTTTTTCAAGGACAAGCAATGTTAAGACTGTTGGCAATTTTTAAAAAAGGCAATTAAAACGGCAGTCTTCATAATAAATAAAATCCCTTCATAATTTATATAAAAAGTGGCCTCCTGCATACATTTAATTAGCATATTTTCCTTTGCATAGTCCTATGGGCATGGTTGACCTACTCTTACCAAAGCACACATCCTTGAAAAGCAGTCCCACTGAAGTTGAAGAGATTGATCATGCAAATAAATCTCTCATCACCTGGGCCTCAGAATAAACACCGCACTGTGACAGTCAGAGAAGAGCTAAAACCCTGCCTGGCAACCTTGCTGGGAAGCTGGCTGTCAGGGATCCACGCAAAACCAGGGGCAGCAACTGGGAACACACGCTGGGATGGCTCAGGGGATTGGGACAGGGGCTCTTCTCCTCAGCTTCCTTCTGTCTCAAAAAGCAATCCTGAAAGACAATGGTTGGTGTGACTGGAGCAGCTGCTGGCTTGCAGCAGCTTTGGCTACTGACTTTCCAAGGAGAGGTGGACAGAGCCCTTTTCCTGCACACTGACCAGCACAGGCACTCATGTGAGTGCAAGGTGCTTCCCTTACACCACTGGCAGGAGCATTCTGGGGAACATGCCAGCCAGGGACTGTGCCAGGGCTGGTGGGGCACTCAGGCCCCATGTCCTGCACAGGGGGCAGGCAGAGGAGCAACCATGGCACCTGGCCAGGTGTCTGGCCACCTCTCTGCTGACCAGGCCACAGGGCACTGCCCTGCACCGGAAGGAAGGGGCTTAAATCAGCTCCAGCAGTGCATGACTTATTTGCCATGGTACTCAGGCTCCTCTTTACCTGTTCTACCCGTGCTTTGTCCCTTCTCTGCTACTTACAAAGGGGACAGAGCACCTGGATGGTGGTGGTAGCTGTTGCTCTACTGTTTTCTTCCTCAGCATATCCCCTCTGTAAAGGGGAAGGGATCCTCTCTGCTGTGTTAAGCAGCAGCAGCAGCACAGCAGACAAGTGCTCACCTGTCCCATCAATACCAGTGATCTAATCGGGACTGAGAATGCCAATAAAAAAACAATCCTTTTTTCTTTCTTCCAGTTGGAACAAACTGAACAACATCTTTCCCCTCCCCTCATTTTTTCCTGCCAAAGTAAAACAAAACAACTTCCTTATCAAAATGTTTTTTGGTCAAAACATCTCTTAAATCTGAAACAAAATGTTTCAACCTGTGCCAGACATACAAAAAAACAACAGGGAATGAAGGGCTGGCTGCATCTCCATCACTGCTGCCTTCTTCCAGAGTAACAAGCAATGGGGACACTTCTGGGACCTGGGCTCTAGGTTCTAGACCCAGTTCTGACTGAAGGGGTTCCAATCTACACCTCTTGCAAAATGAGCCAGCCACTCTGCTATGCCATTCTCACGCTCTTGACAGTGAATGCTTTAGTATTTATAATAGTATCTTTCAGAGAGGTAAACACTGAGGAAACATATTTTGGGATTTTTTTTTTTATCCTGATGGTTTAAGGCACTGTTGAGACAAGAGAACTATAGTTCAAATCAATAAAGGCAGCAATGAACTCAGCTCTCCTATATTATGCTTGATTAATGACATTAATCACTAGATGCTGAAAAACCAGAAGGGACATTGACTGTCCCTCTGTCAAGATATGATGACTCCTCAACAGCCTAACATGTTTACCACTGAAAGTACTTGGCAAGTTTGATCTAAGTCCATGTAGGTTTTGAGCTGCACACAACCACAGTTTGGCAAATTTTCTATTTGTACTACTTGTAAATTTAAATCCTGTTTTGCAATAGTGTTGTGCAAGAACAATGATTTATAAGGAGTCATTCAAAAAATAAGCTGTATATTTATTCATATTTTTGTGAAAACTGAATGCATTTTGCATGTGAAATATTTCCTGTCTTAAATTCATTCTCATAGTGCTGTTTTCCATACTAATCAGTACCCAGTATATTCAGCATATTCAGACTGATATATCAGGATGATAGTGGTTTAGTACAAGTATTAAATTATTCATGTGAAAACATATGCTGCACTAACACTGCCAGAGTGTTTATAAGCAATATGTCTAGGAAAAAAAAAAAAAGAGAGAAGAGACAAGAATGATCCACAAATTAAAAACAAGAGAGCTTGCAAAATTATCATCACTAAGATGTAGTAGTATGCTAATGAAAATTGCTAATTACACCAAAATAGGAGGTAATGTCCATTAGGTAAGAACTGAAATATCACATAGGAAACAGTGCAGTTAACAAAACAGGGATTGGACAAAAGGGAATATGCCAAAGCTAAAGGTTATGTTCACAAGTTGTCTGCATGGTCAAATAAAACAAGGGTCAGGTAGAAGAGCCTCTGATATACACACATAAGAAACAGCCAGTGGGCAGAAGCAGTGACTCCGAGCAATAAAGGGACACATTCACCACTGCAGCCTAAGCCAGGGAAAGCACCAAAACCACAGATCCATGCAGTCTCTGGCCAGCGTGCTAGGATCTCAGCACAGTGCCATTTCTGACAATCACATTGCTGTTACAGGACAAACAGGCTCCCTTGCAGATGGCACTATGCAGTCGTAAGTTTCCCGCCCAGGAACAGTTCTTAGACAGACATATATCAACTTCCAAAGGAAAAACACTGCCAGGGTCATCTGTTTTTCATAGCTACCATGTAGTCGGGGAAAACATCTGAGAGTATTTTGTGTTATTTCTAAACTCTCCAATCCATCTTTTACAAGAACTTTTAAGGTCAGCAGAGAGCAACACGTGCAGCAAACAGATTTACTGGGCAGATTAGCTAAGTGACCTCATAAAGCGAACAAAGCATGCTGCTCTTTCAATCAGCATCTTTTTAAATCTGTTAACTAACACTGAAATATTTGCTTTGACACAAGAGTTTGCTGCAAGTGTTTCCATGGTAATTCTTGGCCTCTCAACTGTGGGGACAATTTCAGCTAACTCCAGCAGACAGAATGGGTTTAAGGATATCTTTCCAGATAGCCTTCAGACTATTTTCTGCACAGACCTTGGGAAGAGCTGCAGTACGTATGGGGATGAGGGAGAGGGTGGTCAGCAGGCTGTGAGCCCCAGAATGCTCTATGGTGTTAAGGGCAAGGGGTGTAAACATTCCTTCCCATTGGTAAATCTATCCCCAAACGGGATGCTGCTGAGATTAAAGACAGGAGATGCAGGATGGTGTTTTTCCTTGATTTTCCTGAACTCTGTAGCTGTAGCACAGCTCTCAGTCAGCACAGCAGCTGGCTGCAGGCTCCAGCTGTGGGCCTGCAGCCCATTCTCTGCAGGCCCCTTGTGACCCAGCAAAACCACTGCTCTTGGACAGCTCTCTGCTACAGACAGCAGGAGGATGCCAGGCCACGCGAGCAAAATCCTTTCTTCTAATCACTGACTGCCAGCTGATCCCACAATGAAAATTCTCGTCCACCTTTCTAAACAGCTGAACTGCATTTACATGTATTGCTCCTTCCCATACCTCTACAATACAGATATATACAAATAACACCTGGGCTTTTGTTTGTGCAACTAATATGATTATATTTTGTACACATTTTATACTGCAAACTGCATGTAGTCATGCTCTAACCGTTACCAAGAGGGTTTGAAAATTTTTCAAATTTATTTTGAACTCAAACACACTTACTAGGACCTGTGACTTCTGCATTCTATTGTTTTCACGTTGTTCTCAAGCTTATTTTGGCAGTTGATTATTGCAGAAGGAAGAGAAAAACTCTGGCTCCAGTAGATTAGAGGCTTGTGAAGTTCCTTCTTTGACTGTCTCACTATGCACCCATCGCCCTCTGCTCTAAAGCAAAGGGTCATCTTTGCTGTAAATAGACATACTGGCAGAGCAGCTTGATTACAGGCAACAATACTACACTTACTAAGTCCATGTAATACTAGAAGATGCTGCTTAGATCGCCTATATTTGGGAAGAACTACAAATAATTCTCCAAATTACAAATTTGCGTCACTTTGTATCCTGTGCTGCATCAAAAGAAGTGTGGCCAGCAGCTCTAAGGAGGTGATTCTCCCCCTCTGCTCTGCTTTTGTGAGACCCCCACCTGAATAGCTGTGCATAGTTCTGGTGTCCCCAGCATACAAAGGAGAGTGCCAGAGGGTGACTCCTCATCAGGAACGGCAGTGATATGACAAGAAGTCATATCAGAAAGTCGTAAACTGAAGGACGGGAAATTTAGGTTAGATATCAGGAAGAAATTCTTTACTGATAGTGGTGAGCTACTGGACAGGATACCCATGGATGTTGTGGATGCCCCAACCCTGACAGTGTTCAAGGGTAGGCTGGATGGAGCAAGGTCCATCTTTAAGGTTTATTCCAACCCTTTAACAGTCTATGAAATATATAAACAACAGGCCTATACATATTATGTGTGTAATAATACAATAACATAAATATTGGATCTATTTTGCAAACCATTATGTATGCTATATATAATATTATACATCAGTAAGACATCTATATACATGTATAAAGATGTACAAACCTGTGTAAATCTATATAAAAAGATTATGGAACATGCTGTGAAAGCAAAAATACTTGTTTGCTATAACAATGAAGAGAGCAAACACACCCTTTAATAACATCTATGATGCACAGAGGTGCAGGAATAAGGATCCTCCTTACAAACCTTTAGATGTAAATGATATAAATTGCCTCTGCTGCACCTTTGGGTGGTTTTATAGCTGCATATCATCATGACATACAACCTCCAAATTTCTATCAGCATGTTTCATACTGAAGTTACTTTAATGCCCATTGGGTTCTGGTGTGTAGTACTTGCTCATTATTTTTTATTCTGTTATTTTGAATAGAGCGAAAGTAACTCAGAACGAAAGGCCAGGGTCAAGTCATACAAACATTGAGTGTGTGCTGCAGAGAGCATTTCCATTTTGCTGTCACAAGGCTGCTGCCAGTTAGCACAAAAGCACATTGCCCAAGCAGGTGTTACAGAGACGACCTTACCGCTCTCACAGGTTCAAACTGCAGTTCTGTGTGATGGGACGTTTCTCCTTGTGGGGTTTTTCACACCCTTCACCTTTGGGCAGGAGAAGTGACACACAGTGAGGGAAGAGTCAGGAAATCACACCAGACTTGCCGAAAGCAAAATGTCTCCTGACATATTTACCAGCCTGAGCAGAGCCACAGTGTCAGCAAATGTGAGATGCTAATTGCTCTGAGCCCAACAAACCATCCCACGTGGTTACAGCTGCAAAAGGAGCAAGTAGTCCCCACTTGGCTCCTCCATCATCCCATATGGCTCTCTGATGCTGGGCCCCAGGGACATGTGCCACTCGCCCTGCTGCAGAGGAAGGCAGAGGAGTTTGGGGCTCTCCGAAAACAGTGATACAGGGCAGGCCAAAACTCCATTCATACATCTGTCACTGATGAAGCCAAACTGGGGGCTTCCTAAATCTCACCTTTCTCTTAGATTCTTCATTCTGGTCTCTTTCATTCTACTGGGAGTGAATGATTTGTGATTTAATTTTGACTTTCACAGACAGTCCTGAATAATGTATTTATCTGAGATATAATCAAATATGGCAGCCAACAGGACTCCCTGGTTCCCTAACAACTTGCTTTCTCTTTTGGTTTTTTGTTTGGTTTTTTTTGTTTGGTTTTTTTTGTTTTGTTTTTGTTTCCATTCATTATGTAAATAGTTTATTTGTGCTATTTTCTTTAAACAAGTATATATTTTCTTTTATTCATCTGCAGACATGAGCTATCACATACTAAATAAGTATTGTGTCTTAAGGTCTTAGATGAGAAAAGACTCTTGTAAGCTTCAGTATGAGATTTGTATAACTCCTACAGAATTCTTAATGTACTTGGAGATTGACTTTTATCTCTGTTTTTAGCCTTCCTATTTAATTTGACTACTTCTATAAAACAAATATTAAACTTCCAATGATCTTCAATTGAATGTTTGAACCTTGCCATCATGCCAACATAGCTGTTTAAACTAAAGCTGATGCAATAGGAGGAAATAGGAAAATAAAAGATACTTGAAGATGTTTATACTAGAGAAAGAGATATGAAAAAAAAGCAGCATCATTTTTCAGGAAGTTATGCACTAAGAAGAGCTATGACAGACAAAATGAGCTGGTCCTGGTTGGAAACAAACAATAATATTTCTGGTTTTGAGATGTACCATCATTTCCTACAAGGGCTGTTTTTACTAGTATCTTTTAAATACAGATAAATCTTGTTTCTCATGTAAAAAATATCTTATTTTAGTTTTGCTTTGCTCTCCTTTGTGGTTCCAAGACAGTAGAGAACTATGACAGTGCATTTAATTAACTTAATAATGTATGATATTTTCCATCAAGAAAAGGCCACAGGAATAACCACACCAAATTCCAGTCATTAATCATATTGCTTTCAGTCTTTTTATCTTACCACTTGTCTTAGATTTTGCAGAATTTTACAACAGACATTGGGTTTTTCCTCTACCTGCTAATTTCATATTGAGAGATTCACTACAGTGACTACAGCAGCAGTTGTGTTTAATTAGAGCATTCTTGTCAGCTGGGGAAGGTAGGACAGAAATTACTGGGTAAAGTTTCCATATAATATGTCCCTGGTGGAGATAAGTGCTAATAACAATTAGAACCTCAATTCCCTCCTCTAATCCCCTCTTCCTGGGGTTGTTTACCACTGAGAAGGAACTCAGTGATAAAACAAACAACTGGTTGTCTGGGAAAACACCAGGAATGCATCAATCTGAGGATGTGCCAAGGGAAGCAGAGGATTTGGACTCTTTTCTGGCAGCTACAGTGGGCTTCTGATGTGGTCAGCAGGCTCTCAGGATGAGTGGCTGTGCCACAGTGTCATCTGGGGTCCAGAAAACTGTGTATTCTTGAAGGTGCTAAACCTGTGTGTTCTGGGAGTTACAAATCAAAATCTAGTCCACAACTCTGTGCATTAAGCTTCTTGTTTGTGCTTTGTATTGCATCCCAAAACTGTATATTCACACTCATTAAATTGGAAAATCTATCAGCTTGTACTATTCACAGCCTTATGAAATCAAAATTGATTTAACATACACACACGTGTATCTATGTGTTTGTATGGAGGATCACACAGAAAAGTGACCTCTAAGCCTCCTGTTTGAAGAGATAAAGGGGTACATGTGGGAGTATGCACGCACTTGAACACATTTGTGTGTTTGTGTATAACACAGTATATAATGTGTTCACAAATACAAATGAAATACATAACTATTTTAAAAAGTTAATTTTTGCACCACATTTTGTCTTTTACTGATGATTTGTTTTGTAACTGAACAGTGAAGAATGGTCACAGCACTGGTTGAAAAAAATCACATCTACTTTAAGCTATTTTTATCTGAGAAAGCATCTAATAGTGCTTTGGAGAGATGGAGCTATTGAGGGGAGGACCAACACAAATAGAATGGTTAGAATATGAGTAACGGGGAAGACAGATTAGAGGATAACATGAACACAAAAAAAACCCAACCCTCTCCCTTTCTCAGGAGATGTAGTATCTCTCGGTGTAAGATGTGAGGCTCACTGAATCCACAGTACTGAGAGAGACTGATATCTCCCTGAAAATGGAGAGAGTACGACGAAAAAGGCTTTCATAAAAAGATAAAAACCCTCTGTCCCCCAAAATATCATAACCCAATACAATTTCATGTTTCAACATATGTGTCCTATTTGTATAAGATTATTTGAGTTTTCATAAGGGATTTCATCCTCAGATGTTTCTGTTCAGATCCCCGAAAGTTCAGTCAACATGTATTACTAGACAGAACTTGGTTTAGATTCAGATATAAACACCTTAGGTAAATTCTTCAAATACGGGTGAAGAAAGCACCCTTACTTATGACAGAAGCAAGACTTACTTAGTTATGGACTATTTCTAACATCAGATAACAAAAAAAATTAGTGAATGAACATAGGGTACATTTTTTCCCAAATCTGTAATTTCAAGGCTCTGTTTTGTCTTTGAACACAACACATGATTAATCTCAGTGCAGGATTTAAAAAATCCGCTTTTAGCCATAGGATATACTCAAAAAAGAGGAAGTAAAATGTGGCTTGTGCTAAACTTAGCAGCTTTGGCAATTAATCAACTTTATTCATTGATTCAGTCAAGTGAAATAGTTTGCAAGATAAGTATAGGAATTGTTCCTGCAATTTTGAATACTATTACATATCCAGCCAAATGGGCTTTAGGATAAAGAAACCAGGGCGATTTATTTTTAATCCCTTTAGTCGCTTTTTTATTTGTTCTTTCAGATTGCAGAGAGTAAAGAATATCATACTTACCCAAACCCTTGGATTATTTCCATGCAGAAGATTTGACCTTAATGCTCTGTCTGTGTGTGTAATAAAATCAGATGGGTTCAAATGATCCTGGTACAGTGACGCATTCTTGATACTCTATACTTATTTTAAGTATGAAGTTCTGGTGACTTATGCCCACTCCTTCTCTGCCAGCCCGTGATGGGGTTCATGTTAACCTCTAATAAAAGATGACACGAGGGCAAGTCTTGCCTATCCTGGAAGCATGCTGAGCAGGGCACTGAGCTGTTCAAGCTTCCTTTCACCATTCTCAGGGTGTCTTAGCTATGTTTTTACTTCAGCATCTGCCTCCAGATGTATTTCAATTAAAACTAAATGTGGAAGGGAACTTTGAATCCCACATCGTATATGCTTCACCAAGGAGAAACCCAAATTTCAACATCCCATTGGGAACATTTTCCTGCCCAATGCAAACCCTAAGTTTTGTCTGCTCAGATCCCAACCCCACTGGCCACATCTTTCTCATGGCATCATGATGACATTTAAGAACCCTGAGCAGAAAACCTCAAGAGATCTCTCATGAGACCACACTGAGGAAATAATTGCTACAACAATATAATAATAAGTCCTAATTGCTATGACACTCCTCTCATCTATTTGGGGTGTGTGTAAGGGATGAACTGAGTACTCAGGGCTTTAAAATTAATTTCATGCAGAATAGAATATGAGCTTTTAAAGGAGGAGAGGGAATAGAAACTCAGTCCAAAAAATGAAACTGGAAATAATGGTGAAGGAATATAATGTTTTTCTGTATAATGCAAATGATGAGGACGTGAATGAAAACATTTTAAGAATGTTTCTGTGCACTGAATGGAACATTAAAACCTGCTTTTAGCAGAACTAAGCAAAGACTCTCAAGCCTGAAGCAATCTCAATCCCAGGAAAGACAAGCATCATCTCCCAATGTTACGTATCGAAAAAGGTATTCTACATTTTAGATAAAACTTTAGAGTGGTTTTTAAATTATTTTACAAAGCATTTCAGTACCACCGCTCATATTTCACTGAGTATGTGCGACTAGAAAATTAAATGGTTTGCTGGAAGCCACCATAGGGGGACAGTGGTCCAGATCTTGTGCAAATGCTTTACTGTGTCTTCCCTGGTTAAGAAATTATGGTAGTATTGACTATCATTAGTCAATTATATATTATTGATAGTCCTGTTGTCCTATAACTTAATTTGCAAAGATATACTGAAAAATGTATTAAATGGTTAGGATCACCTGTCCACAAGGCTGAGTAGTGAGTACTTCTGTGTAAGAATGAAATTAATGGCTTGCAGTACACACAGACTGATCTAGCAGATTAAGTTACTCAAACTTACTTCTGATGTCAAAATACTCAGAACAAGTCCAAATGCAAGAGCTGCTCAAGGGCACTACCAGTATCAGGTGCAAGATGAAAACAGTCATCATATCCTCAAACACTGGAATAAAAATATCTGGCAGGAAAATCAGAAATAATGACTAACTTTGCATTAGGTTTTCCAGTCTCAATGTACCTGTGCAATTCTGCCCTATCTTTGCAGAAATATTTTGAATCCTTGATACAAATAACTTGAATCCCTAATCCTTTTGTTTTCCTCTTCCCAATTACAAGGAGCTTTCAAGAGTAGTAACAAGCTAGAATGAAGAAATACTGGACTATGAACTCCACTGCTGAAAAATTCTTTCATCTCTGAACGTTTATTTTATTCTTTTCTTTTCTTATTCTTATTCTTATTCTTATTCATTTTATTATATTGGGGCATGTGGTTTTTTGAATTATGTAATTATACATAGCAATCCTCCACATAATGCAGTTCTCTTTTTACTACTTCTGGTGCTAACATCTATAAATGCTGTTAAAGTGTTAATAATTAGGGGTGTGGATCCTAACTATACCTATTGAGGCCATAAGTTTTCTTTTTCGATTCCATGCTTCTGATTAGCATTCCTTTTATACCAGATACAAACTCTTTCCAAGGTTACCTGCTAAAAAGCTTCAGGCATGTCCTACAGTTGTTCACTTCTCATGAAGCTCACTAGCAAATGCACTGTTGCCAATAATTCAGAAGTGATCTCTTCCTCTGTTGCAGGGGTTTGGTTGTTCAGGGGTTTTTTGAATATTACCTAATGGTACTGGACAAGGACACAGGGATCAACACTGATCTCAGTAATTTCCCTCAGAAATTGTTCTGGTGTGTTTCAAAGACCTCCAAGACAAATAGATGCAGCTCACTTTTGTGCAAGTACATCCCCTGAGGAATCATTACCTTGCTGTCTTCTGACCAAGAGCAACACAGAATCACAGAATGGTTTGGTTTGAAAGGACCTTAATGATCATTTAGTTCCAACCCCCCTGCCATGGGCCAGGGACATCTTCTACCAGACCAGGTTGCTTAAAGCCCATCCAGCCTGGCCTTGAACATTTCCAGGGGATGGGGCATCCATAAATTCTCTTGGCAACCTGTTCCAGTGCCTCATCACTCTCACAATAAAAAAACATACTGATTGTTTAATTGCATGGAGAGAGATTAAAATTTGGGTACAGTAGCATGCTCAGGCTCTTTCTTGGATAGATTTCTGAACTGAGACTTTTCTGCAGCAACACAAATAAGTATACAGATTTTTTGGGTCTGCTGAAAATACTGCTAAAATCAGAAGCAAGGTTAAGTTTTCATGAAAGTTGTATGGAAATATGCTACACATTGTTGGAAGGTGGTGGCCGTGTGGGTCCCCTACGTGCATTTATTTAGGCTGTGCTGGGTGCCTGCAGGTGGAGCAGAAAGGGCAGGTGGGGCTGCTGGCAGGACACACTGACCATCAAAGCCAGCCAGCACCACCATCCTCCCCTGCCCACCTTCTCCATCCCAGGGCTTAGTCCTGCATTGCTGCAGGGAGACCAGAACACAAGCATCCACTTTTGTCATAGGGTATTTAGTCCCCTCTGGGCAATGCTTGTGATACTCTGCTCTAAGAGCTGGTGTTTACACCAATCTAAGCTAGATAACTGATTAAAGTATTTAGGCCATCTAATTTAATAAGTTACTAAATATTACCCAAGCCCAGGAAAAGAAGGAAGCTACTTCTGAATAGAGGAGAGAAAAAAAATTTGCTGTCTGAAGAGAGGTCAGAGCCTCATGTAAGGAAAAAATAAGATGGTTCCTGGATATCATAAAATAGCTTACCAAAACAAATCAGAGCACTACTAGGAGCTTTAGAAATATATCCCAAAACATTGAATAATCAATAAGTTAATTTTTCAAATCTTCAGACTGGTGTCTCATTTAACATATGTGATCTGTGAAAAGGACAGAGACCGATAACCTCTCTTTTACTCAAGGCTACTTTCAGGGCCCATAGATACCGCCATCTGGAGAAATGCAGTAATCTAGTATATACTACTAATATTTTTTAATACATTCTTCTTCTAAATATTCAAAGAAACAAGGTCATCCCAGATACTCCAGTATGTTAGCATTCAAACATCCTAAATCAAGTTAATCTTTTCTGTAACTTCTTTGTCTTCTCAGGGTTGCCTCTTAGAACAAAATGGTCCACTGTAGCTAATGAAATATTTTATAATTCAACAGTAACCATCCTTCTTAAAAACCCTCCTAAAACATCTACATTAAATTTAAGAGGTGAAATTGTCCTAGAACAGAACTTCAGGCTATAAAAATAAATCTACAATATAATTATTTTGGGGAACAACTGGCAATTAGAAAAGACTAAATTCAAGGACAGTCAGGCACTTGGTGTCTTTGCTAAAAGTCAGAGGTATGATTTACTTTTTCTGTTTGATTAGGTCATCAGAAAAATAGCATAATTAGGAATAGTAATGAAAACTTTGACGTTCAGTAGAGAACTTTCAGCCAACTTTCTCTCACAAAGAGGAAACATATGTGCCTTTCAGCAACCCATAACATAAAATATGTTTCAGGTGCCATATGCTATCTTTCCTCTTTGGATCCCATCATAGAATCTGTAACCTCTAAATTTTTTTTTTTCAGCAACTGCTTCTTTCTATCAGTCCTACTTCAATTTTTTAATCATAAATTTGCATTTTGGACATAATTTTTTTGTGAGACATGACAGGGTCATAAAATCAGTTCCAATGAGCTGTGCAAAATTAACAGATGAAATGGTGCATTAGGTTTGTTTTCACCACCATGATCATTAAGTACAAGGCTGGCTCATTATGGGAAGACAATGTTTAATCATCCTCCAAATTCTGCAGATGGATTTACGTCTGTGCATATCCCCTTCTGTGCTGCTCAATAGCCAGGCACAGTCTGTTCCAACAGTCTGTAAACAGCACCCTGTTCAGCAGGCTGCTCTGGTTTAGCAGAGCATTTCAACATGTGAGTGGGTCTGGTTGCTTTCAGAGGAGGTTAAGCCCATACTTAAAGCTAACAAACCTACACCAAGACCACGGAGATTGGCCTTGTGTAGGTACACTGCTGCTTTTGAGAGCTGGAGGACACCACGAGCTCTGAGGGCTAACACCAAGAAGGAGCAATCTGGCAACTCCATCTTGATTAGCCAGTGCTGCCACTGCAAATGAAAGAGTGGGAAGAACAAACAAAGCTAAGAATCCCCAGAGATCTGAAAGCAAGAACAAATGTTGAATAACCATTTTCTTTACAAGATTAGAAGACATTCCAAGAAGAATTACAAATATATATCAGCTTATGCTTACCATTTCCTTGTCACATTCCTGGCAACAACTCGAGGTTAAATTATGCTTAAGGGAATCTTACTTTGGTCTAATTTCTCGACGTAATTATTTCCCTCCCAAAGCGATGACACATGGGGGAGGCACTTCAGTGCTTTGAGGTTCTTTTCCTCAAACAAGACAAATGAGCAATGACACCCAGGAGTTTGCCTGGGACTCTGTTCTAGCCTTGCCCTTCAGCATCTTGGCTGAAGAAATCATGAAAACCATAACCTGGCTTCTCACAAAGCAAAGCCTTGGTGGTGCTAAACCTGGCACTGAAGCTACTTTTCTAAGTTTCCACTTCTGAGTATCAGATTTTAATGATGACTTTAATAAAACATATACAACTCATTGGATAAAAACTGTTGGCTAATATAATACTTCTATTGCTACTGGAGGTATACAGAGCATGGGGTTAGTTTTCTTTATTTGACTATCTTACTTGTTTTAAAAAGATATTTTTCCTTAAATAATTCAGAAAGTCTATCAAGATTAAGAAGCTTATTCTCGCTCTGCCATTGCGTGCTTGACACTGATGAAATCTCTTGCACAGCTATGAAGAAGGGCACAGCAGCTGTTTGGTGTCATGGCAGAAAGAAGACATCTGATAAATGGCTACTACTGCCTAGAAAGAAGGAACCAGAAAACCTGAGCTGTCTGAAGAATAGAAAGCACATGACAACAATGAGGCAAGAGATGCAGGTTTTGTTTAAATCCTCAGAGGGAGTCTTCAGGAGAGTGGGAGCCTCAGGTCAGTGAGGTCTAAGCAGTGGTCATATGATGATTGGGCCATGCATCAGTCAACTGATTGCTCAAATGCTCTATAGTGGCAAAGCTATTTACTGAAAGTTAATGCTTTCTTACCAAAACATTAAGATAGGCAACTCTACATTCAGAAAAAAGAGATGATAAAAGGTGAGGTAATAACAGTGTATGATGACAGCAAAAAAAAAATCAAATTTGGAAATACAGTGACTAAAAGTAGATGTTCTCCTGAGAACTCACACATACCTGATCCCAGACTCACTGTGAAGAACAATGACTCAGTTGCAATACTGCAAGGCCCTTTTACTGAGTATTAATGAAAAAAAACCCAACTGATTCATCTTTTTACCTAGAAACTAAGGTTGTCGCAGAAACTGGGCTATTGTTGTAGCTCACTGGAAACCAGGGGTATAGAACAAGCTGTCGCTGGTGGAAGTAAACAAAACAAATATTGGCAGTGCAGACAAAGAATTAAAACCTTTTCCTAAGTGGAAAATGTAGGAAAACCATTCAACAGAGGAGAGCAAATAAATTACATGCTATTTGTGTCATCTAAGGATGACAGATATGGAACATCCAAATGTAAACACAGAAATCCTATACAAATGGCAGTAAGTTGATCCAATTGACCCTGAAACTGGTACTGTTAAGGAGACTTCTTACTCTCTAATCTTGCATAAACTTAATGACAGAGCCATGGGGCAAAGCACCTTTCTCTTCAAATTAGTATTATAGAGCAACCAAGTTGTTAGTCTTCATTTTCTCTGACTTTTTTTTAATATGACCTACCATATATTAAAAATAGAAACTTTAATAAGATTATTTTTGAACATTTTAACACAAAGTAGCATGCTTTGGCAGCTTCTCCTACAAGGATAAATTTAAAAGAAATTATTCTAACTTTCTCCAGTTGAGCAATCTTCTCAAAGCTTGCTGTCTCATCTCTTTCCCTATGTTCTTTAGAAGGGGACATTTTATGTCAGATTATTTATTATTACATTTATTAAATATGTTATTATTAATTAATATTACATTTAAGTAATTCTAATTATTTATATTTAAATTATTATTATTACATTTTATAATTGTTAAATTTAAATCAGATTATAGAACTTAGCAGGGCCTGCACCTCTGCTTATTCTGCATTTAAGAGACTTACAGATTCACAGTCATGCTCTAAACACAAATCAGCCAATACATAAATAATGATGCATTATTATTTTATTATCATTAATAAATAATCGAAACAACAAGAAATTTTGCCTGAGTCAGAACTCCATAATTTGACTCCAAGACTGGAGTTTATTCTCTGATGGGAAGAGACCCAGTAATGATGGGATGGTGTGGGCCAGAATACGAGAGGCACCCATTTCATATTGATAAGCACATTTTTTCCCACGAGAGCACTGAAGTTTGAGAAGTGACTTGATGCCGGAAAGCCATAGGATCATGTGAGAATACCTGTGCTGTAGGTTCATTCTTGTGGATGTGCTGAAAAAGTATGACTCCAAGTTATATGGAAATAAACACGCTATTCTACATTATCTCCCTTGCTTCCCAGGGAAATGAGGGTCCCTTAAATAGACTTGAAAGCAGGTTTTTTCATGCTGAGAACAAATTATCAACAGTCAGGCACTAGTTAATAATATGGGCATCTGAGAGAAAGGTCTTGGTATTCAAATAAAAGTAGGGGACAGGCAACTTCTATCTATTTGTGAGTTAATAGTGAGAAAGATAATGGCCACAGCACAAATTAGGAGCTGGAAAGAGGATTAATGTGAACTCTTCCAGGAAGACAGCTTTCTTACCATGTTCTAGAAAACCTACATTTAGAGTAAAAATGATTTCTATCAATTTCTAACAATGGTAAGAGAAGGTTTCACAGCCCAGAATCCATTTCTTCCATCCTAGAGTGCGCACTGCTTCCCGCCATAGCAATCAAGGATTTGTTTTGCAAATCAAGCACCAGGTTATCACACAGGGACAATAACCAAAGTTATTTCTGAACAACCACCATATTCAATCATGGGATTTGGAGGCGTACCTACTATTGTATCAAGGCAAGAGAGCGCTGCCAACTCTGTGACTACTCCAGCTGGCAGCAACACTTCAGGGGCGGCACAGGCAGAACTTGCAGTACTTCAGGCACTGAGGTGCTGCTGCGTTTTGCACACAAACCCAAAGTGTCAGGTGCTGTGAAACGACTTAGAAGGTGAAGGTCAGATGAAGCTG
This sequence comes from Entomyzon cyanotis, assembly GCA_024500445.1. Taxonomy (NCBI): domain Eukaryota; kingdom Metazoa; phylum Chordata; class Aves; order Passeriformes; family Meliphagidae; genus Entomyzon; species Entomyzon cyanotis. Next base: position 16,846,816 of record JAKEPQ010001005.1, read on the forward strand.
CACAAGTGCGTGCCAAGGCCAAGTACCAGGTTGTGTAAAGGATATGATTCAGCAACACTGGGTATGAAAGCCAAATGCAGATCAATCCCAAAATGTTGAAGACTCACACGGAATCTGTTAATCAGATGTTTTATAAGGTTAAATTTCAGTGAACTGTCAAGACTTTAAAAAGTAGCTGCTTCATAGCCTGATTCTAACAGAAATCAAGTGATCACAACTGCACTGCTGTCTGGTTTATACAAGCAAATGTCACACTGAAGTCTCATATGGGCTTATTTCACAGGGATAAACAACAACTCTCTTCAGGCAGCTCATTCAATGCCTTCTTGGAGGAAATGGCAGGTCAAGTTTCCAACGGTTCTAAATATAACAGTACAGAGAAAGGCAAAAAGGTGAGGGGAGAAAGAACATTATGATTGTTTGCTTCCTATTACATTTATTTTCCTGTGCTATTATCAGTGTTAAATCTGCAGTGGCATCCAATGGTGCATCCCAGAAGAAATCCTCCTGCACGCTGTGGCTCTGGGAGTGTCATGACAACCTGTCACCAAAATGCTGAGGGATCTGAAAGGCAAGGTTTCCTTTCAACCAGCCTTCATGGTTCAGCCTTCCTACGCTGTTCTGTATTGTCACCAGAAACACTGGGATCTGAATCCCTGTGCTCATCCAATTTGAAACAGGCATTGATAATTAATTTCTGCTAAGGGTTCCAAACACTTATATTTAGTCCCTTCATTATAATGTTTTGATAGACCATATGATCTTTAGGCAGCTAAAATAGCCATGATTCCTCCAACGCAGATGAATGGCCCTCATTTGCCCTGATGAACAATGCAGTAGGGCAGCTTCCTCCGCGTACCTTTTTCTGCCTTGTGTGTGACTGATGCTGTCAGGAAGAGGAATGTTCCTCATGTATTCCACGTAAAATTAAAGGGCTTTTACAGAGGATTTCAGCTAACCTCCCACACTAAGCTGAAAATTCTGAAATAAGCTCCACTTCTACAAATCAAGAGGAATCCAGATAGGGAGCTCGTTAAACAAGCACAATCTGAATCTGAAATGGGTTGAGGAGGGCTTTTTTCTTTTTTAATGATAAACAACTTCTATTGCATATTGCAAATCGACTGTCACAATAACAGATTGGGTTCTTCTGTAAGAAGCTAACTAGCCAGATGTAATAGAAGCAGACTGATTATTTGTGCATATTGCATTTTGCAATTCTTTATGTTTATGAGTTTTTAGCCTGGTACTTTGAGAGATTTGTCAATCTCTCTTGGAAAAACAATAGATGCTACATGTAATATCACATTATGCTAACAATCAACACTGACTAATTTTCAAGAACAATTTTCATCTCTAAAACATGAACTGAATTTTATAAATGAGGCCATTTTCCTCTTAAAAATGCAAAATTCCTGCTGTTTTCCAAGATTATATATTCTAAGTCTTCCAAAGCGTAATGGCAGAATTATTCCACCAGGATCCTATAATGACTGAACATTATTTAATAATTTCCTGTTGATTCTGACTTGTCTGTAGCAGGGAAAATTCCTTCCATTCAGAAAGTCTCTTTTACTTATTTTGATGTGATTGATTTAAAAATTATTACATATGAAGGATTGGAAGCACGGGAAGAAGATACACAGGAACAGATTTTGATCTTTTTATTCATTGGAGTGAGCCCACTGACAATAAAGAAACTAATGTAGACAAAGCAGATGTTACAGCAGGATCTGGACTGCTGTGTTCATTGAGCACTCTGTCTCCATTGGAGCTTCTTCAAATTTAACCTTCCAACCTATCTATGAGGTGGTTTTGGCCTACTGAGGCTAACAGTTAATTATTGAAAGCAGAGAACTTAATTTGCCACACCTGAAGCTTATTTGCAACAAAGCTCCAGCTACTGAAACTTAATCTGTTCTGTGGATTTCTCTTCCTCCTTTTCAGCCCTAATAGTGTCTAAGAGGGCTTCGAACTTTCCTGAGATCTTCATCCCTCTCTGTGTGAAATGACTTACTCCAGATCCTTTGCCTCAGATGCTAGCTACCACTTCTCTTGTGACCTGGAGCTTGTATTAGGTCCAACAAATGTCCAGCTAAGTGTCATTTCGTGGCTATCAGTATAGGCAAATCACTGATAAGCAGTCAGGAAATGTGAATCAGCTTCTTTTAAATACAGAATATATTTCAAAAATTGGCTTGCATCCAGTCTCCTCCTTCCTCCAAACTGATCTTCCCCCTCCTAATATGAAGCCTTTCTCTTCAGAGCTCCCAGGGTTTAGTTAAAGAATGAAAAGCCCCTTCTTCTAAAATCAGAAGTGAAATTCTCAGTCCAGCTGAGAGTCTTGTTTGGACTCCCCAAATACATAATATATACTTGTTTACATCTTGGGTACACCATCTCCTTAGAGAAGCAGGAGATCATTTTGAGGCTTCTCTTAAAAGAGGACTGCAAACACCTTCCCATGTTTACTGAAATGTTTTCAGGCTTTCCAGTGTGGGTGGCAGCTCAATTGTGCTAGCTAGCAAGTCTTTTACAGAACTTGGCACCACTGCTACAAACATGCAGTGGTATGGGAGAAACACCAGTTAAATGTAATTCAGAAGCACTATAAATACTGTACCACATTGTTTGTAAACAAGCATCAGCAGGTAGAAAGTTTGGTCTGGAAAAGTAATTCTGGGAAATTGGTCACCAGTGAGAAGACCTGGGGAGAAATAATGTGAGTTTCTGAAGGTTACTTCTTTTTGAATGGGGCCTTTTTCAGTTTGCAACATCCCTCCAGTTAACCAGAACTAAGCGTTTTTATTTCAGCTGTCATCTGTGCTCTTTTCACTTTCCTTAGCTGCTTTTATTCTCTGTTTTCCTCAGTTTCAGCCTTTCTGCCCTCTTTTTCCCACCACAAGACCACCATTTGCTCCCTCTGCTCTTGTTCCCTTGTCAAGACTCTTGTTGGACTCCAAGCTGGACTTCATCTCACCTGTTGAAAGGTAAGGGTTTGACCTGAACTAGTCATCCACACACCCTCTCTATGCAATGGGGAGAGAGGCCTTCCCAGAGCATGGGGCAGCCCATCCTAAGAGAGACAAATCTACCTAAACTCTCAAATTAAAGGCAAATACCATCTGCAGCAGTTATGGTTCTACCACCTCTAGCTCTGCCACCTCCTAGCCCACTGCTACAAACCAAAAAAGAAAGCTGGCATCAAGGGATAATCCCTTGGGAGTATCCTAGGCACTGATTTTCATAAACTTCCAGACACTCCTAGTTCCTTGGCAAATTTGTTCAGAATTTCTTTGCAGTGATAATGGAACTGTTGGGGAAAAGGATGCAGAAAAAGGCAAATAAACAATACAAGTGCCTTAGAAGTTGGTTTTTTTTTTTCCTTTTTGACCTCTCAAATCCCTTCTTTTCTGGTAGACATCACAAGCTCTACTGCAAAGAAATGGTTTTCTTAACACTTCAAGTGTGATTAATCTGCTCTTAACAGGTATTCTCTCACTCCCCCTTCTCCAAAAATATGAAGCATAATCTGCTTGAAGTCTTCCCCATCTACTTCTAGTCAGTCCTTTTACATACATTCTTCAAATGTTGATGCATGTAGAGCCAAGGACACCCATAACATTCAGCCTGGTTTCAAAGGAGCACCTTTACCCCACATCTTTGCATTCAACCTTCAAACCCTTCCCATTACATAATTCTGTGCAGGCTGAAATTTCTCACACCGTCGGTCAGTGGTCTTACTGCATCCAGTTTTGGGTGCCAGATGGGAGCAAAGCAAATGATCAGGTGTCTAAAAACATTAACTATGAGGAAATATGTATTAGCTGTTCTATCTGAGAGAAGGCTGAGAGCAATTTGTGTCAGATTAGTGAAAAGGGGCTTTTACAATCAGCTCTCCACATCCACATGGAAATGACGAGATTTAACAGACTTAAATTTCAGCAAGGAGCACACAGGAAAATCAGGACAGATTGCCTGGGATGGCTGTGAAGATACCATCACTGAAGATGCCTAAGGAAAGATCAGAAGTTCGTTAGAAGCTAAGCAGGTGTATTTGATTCTGTGCCCACAGGATTCGCTAAGCACTCTCTTCACGTCTATTCTACTTTATTACTCCATGACTCAAAGATAAACATCAGCTGCGTAACTTCATTGTGCTTCTTCAAATATCTCTATACAGACCTCATTCATCATAATCTAGCAGGAAAAAGGACCAGGGCTTATCATAATTTGTGCTTCTTCCACCCCTTCAGGCATATTAACTCACACAATTTGGATCCCCTTTTCTCTTATCAGCTCACTGACTGTACCGACCACATTAATAAACGTAGTGCCCAGACCTGCACTGAACAACACAAATGGCATTCAAGAAAGACAGCTCTGAGTGGGATGGTAGATCACCTTGAAGCAAGACACATACTCTTCCAAAAGCAGGATACTGATTATGTGGAAGCAGCAATACTTCCAAAACACTCCATTCCAAACCACTGCCCAAATGCACTCAGAAGGATTTGCTGTCTGGCAGGCAAACCTAGTTTATGGCAGCAAAGATGTTCTTTGTGTTTTTCTTTTTTATAGTCTCTCAACTTTTGATTATCTAACAGGGTGCCTGAGTTCAAATTTTATTAATGGGCTATCTGTTCAATGAGACATTTGGGAGGACTTTAGGAAAAAGTAATTACAAATTTCCTATTTTTAGCTTTTTCTTTGAAAATGCAATAGTAATAGCAGTGATGTTGCAGTGAAGGACTCCTGTACCCTCACTACTGTCCATTTTTTCCAGCTACCATCATCTGGCTCAATGCCAGACATTATGTCTCCCTAGAACTTCTGCTTGTTGCTGCTTTTTTTTTCCTTTTCTTCATTTTTGCATAAACCAAAATGCTGCACCAAAAATGGTGTTGAGGAGAAAAACATTGTAACTCACTTAAAGCTTTTTACCACTGAGAACAGGACACAGGCTTTTGACATCTTTCATATTTATACAGGCAAAACAAACTCACTAATAGTGATCTTAACTGACATTTCTTACAACACTAAAAGCTCCAGGATTCCTACCTTGGATTTTGGAAACAACTGAGGCTTTTTTGTTTGGTGAAGCTCTGGCTGGTGTGATGCAGTAAACTAAATCGTTCCTCAATTGCCTTGAATGTCAGAGGATGTCACACAACCTTCAACATTGCAGTGCAGTCCTGTAGACACCAAGCTGCTCATTGGTACTGGGGAGGTGGTTGGGAGCCTCAGGCACTGACTCTCTCTCCAAGAGAAGATCTCTGATCACAGCCCCAGCATGGGGCTTATCATGATCTTCCTTCTCATGGGACTGAGCCAAATCCATCTTGTCTCATTTAATCTTTTCCTACTGCTAATATCCAGCCTTCTGGTGTTACTACTGTTTCTTCTATCCCATTCATCCTTTTGTAATAATGAGATGATCTGGAAGAGGGTGGCTTGGTCTGCCAACAAGCAATGCTTACTGGGATGAAATGTGGTTTATCTCCTTTCAATATTAGTCCATATTATTTACCAGAATTTTCCTTCAGTTTTCCTTGTTTTCTTTCCACATCTGTACCTCATGTCTGACATAGCACCTTTGAATAAGGGAAAACTATAAATGCTAAAATGATATTTTTACAGGATACATAAAATCATCAGATTCATGTTTATGAAAGCCAGAGAGAATAGGAAGAGCTGCCCTGGTACTAATGCACCTGATACTGTTGGACAACATAAAATAAGTTTGTACAAACACAAATTATACCATCTCCAGTGGTCATTACCAATGTGTTACCTCCCATACTTCATTTATATCGTTTATGAACATATTATGCTTGTTTGTGCTTAAGCAAAGGAGGTTTGTCACTCATTTTGCTTCCTAAAAGGCTGTGTTTCAGTATGTCATTAATGTGGGCTACATGGATATTAAAAAGGGATATGGGCACCTGAAAAGAAGATGCCACAAAGTAATTTTGGTCCTGAGCTGTACCATGTCCAGTCACAATTACACCTCAGGCCACACATGGGCATTGTAAGAACCCAGCCAGGACTGGCTGCATGGCTCCAATCCACTCCATGGCACTTATCCTTCTCCACATCAACAGACCTGCAGGAGTCAGCACAGAAGATGATGACATGCTTGAAAAGCACCAACATCAGAAGACTGAGATCCATGGAATAGGATCTCATTTGCCTTATCTATTGGCTACTTCATTGAAATGTTCTGGTCTGAGACAGGGATACAAATTGAAAGATAGTGACTTTGAGCTGGCTGAGATTTTGCCCAGTCTAGGAAACAAATGGATTGGATTAATGTTATCCACAGAAAAATTATCAAAAGATGTTTCAGAGCAAGTGCCAAGAAGGCAAAGATGAAAAACCAGAACTCTGAATAGGAATTAAAAGAGTGAAAGGTGTTAATAGTACTGCTTAGGATGTCTGACCTCTGGAAATAAAGAGCTGATAAGCAAATCAGGATGTATGAGAACAGCGACTGCAGTATTTGAAATAGCTAATCACCAAAACTCAGCATAAAGGGAAAGCTGAGAAAAGTTATTGTTTATTTTTTGCCAGTTGATGACAGGTAGAAGAGATTAAAGGCTTTTATATTTTCTACGTGTATTTTAACAAACATTTGTTTACTGACAGAATCAGTTAAGTTCAACTGGAATTTGAATTGCAAGTTTGATTTTCTATCATTCAATTCTCCACATTATTTTATACAGTTGATGGCAGCAAGAGCAGCAGAAAGTAAAAAACAAACAAAACAAAACCAGAGCACAGTGACACACCCAGAGAGCATAATACCATATAACACAGTGTTAAGTGAGGCTGGCTGGAAAGGAAATATGATCTAGTTTTCTCACAAAATTAGAAAAATTCAAATATATCTTTGTGTACACTAAACCCAGAAAGGATTGAATATGTTGTGTGAATGAGATAAATATAGTCTTCTTGACTAATCCCTACCTGAACTTCATTTAAAGCCTCCTCATTTTTTTTACAGTTATTATATTCTTCTGAGTTTAAAAATTGCTGCTGTATTGCAGAGGGGTTTCTGTATGAAGATTAGAGCTTTTTTAATGTTTGCCTTAAATGTATTTTCTAAATTTGGATCGAGCAGGTATTTTATTTCTTTCCACAGAAAGAAATGGCACCACTGAAGTTGATAGGGATGACCTGAGATCAACTTGTCCAACACCATCCTGCTCAAAGCAGAGTTAGCTAAAGCAGGTTGTCCTTGACCATGCCCAGTATTTAGGTGCCAGATCATCTCATTCATCTCTGATTTGGGAAGAAACACTTCACTTGTGTGTGGAATGTCCTCAAAGAACTTAATTTCATTAAAAAAGGAAGAAGAAAAAAAGAAAAAAAAAAGAGGAATTGTATCCAGTCACTGCACTGACATGAAAACATGTATATTGATTACAACCAGAAGGCCCCAGAAGTCTGTGTACATCTTTTATTTGGATGTCATTGATTTGGAAACCAGACCTCAATAAATCAAAAGAGAGGGGGCTGCAATTTGTTACACTGGCACACTGGTTTCCATCTCCGAATATGTATTTTCTGCACCACTTTGTCATTCCAGTTCAATTAGAGAACAGATTCCAGTTCAATTAGAGAATAAATCTACCCACAACTATATGACAAAACCCATTTCAAATTAAGGAAGGCATATAGTCTCCCCTGAAGGCCTTCACATAATTAGTGTTGATTTCAATTACAAAACAATTCAAGCAACTGTAGGGATCATTTTATAAGGGAACATTTAAAAGAGTATATAGGGCTAGCTTGGACAAATACAGTCTCTGTTATTTGTCTTTCAGCCAATTCCACAAGAGAAAAATATTTAATGAGTCTGCTCTCATGATTAGAATGAAGTATGTGCTCATGAGCTTTAAGGATTAAATTTCAGGATCTAATCCTGCAATTTTTTCACAAGTATTCTCAACACAATCAGTAAAAATACTTTCTGCTACATGAGTCTTCAGGAATGTATTTCCAAGGGAAAAAAATGGTAACAGCAAACAAATACTGATGACTTTGAGAATAACAACATGGAGGAGAATTTTTAAAAGCTCATGACTAAGGATTATGAGTAATATTTGATGCACAGCAGAACAAGGAAGTAAATATTTAAGTGAGGATGAAGATCCATTGAGGGGGTGGAGTTTTGCAATGGTTTCCTTGACATGATTTTAAGTTTTATGGCATTTCAGCAATACTAACAATTGCTGGATTTTCTTCTGCTTTTGGTGACTTTATAAAAAATATAACAATCCAGTGCCAACCTAGTAAGTACAACTGGAGTTTTAATGGCAGTATAAGATAAAAATGACAGCGTTTTTATAGACTGTATGAATTTCAAACCAGCATAACTTTATGAAAACGAATGAGAATTATTAGAAATTGATTTCAGATTGTGCAATCTAAGGTTAAAGGGTAAAGAACTGCTTAAAATGTTTAGGATGAAAGAAAATATGAGCATCTATAGCATATGATTGATGCTGTGTGATAAATTTGTTCAGAGACAGAAATACCAGAGTTCTATCATGGACAATTTCTTTGCAAAGAAATGACAAGTTTCAGGTAATAAGCTTCTCTCAGTCTTCTTCTAACATGTGCTTCATAATAAATGGCGACACTTTTGCCAAAACTGGAGAACGAACAAAAGCAAAATTCTGTTCATGACAGATCAAGGTGTGTGGAAGTTTTGGGAGTCCACACAGTGCCTTTTGCTTGACCTTCTGTTTTTGACTGCAGAAAATCACAAGCACAATGGAGACAGAACCTACCGACTGAGCAGGCTAAATGAAAGGTTTCTAACACATGTATAGACATAGCCTGTATATATGTAAATAGCACCTACATACATCCATAAAGCTTTATTCAGGTTTCCCACACCAGTGTTGACTTCATTAACTCCTAAAAATAGCCTTGCAAAAGTTTTTTCCTTATAGGAACATAAACAATACTATGAGTGTCCTACTGTAAGCCGTGGTAGGCTGGTGCATTTGTACCAGCCTAAAAGAAGTTGATATGGCCTTTGAAATCTTCAACTCTAAAGAACCTAAAATCAATAATTAATTTATGAAATGGCTTTCTTAAGGAAAAGAAAGATTAGTAAACAGTTATTTAACTCTTGGAGCACCGGAGTTCTCCAGGCTGCCAGTAAAATCAGTGCTCTGGAAAATATTTATTGACAGCTACACTACACGCTTTCTCTCCAAGGGGTTACCTTAAATATTATTAGTCAAAACTGACAGGTTGAATGATTGCAGCATTAACAAACAGGTTCTCCTTGGCAGAGAGGAAGCCTTATCCTTCATGCTAAGATGACATCTGCCATTTATAATTGTTTAAAAAAGACAAAGAAACTCTACTACAGTGCTGCACATTGAAGTGTTTTATCTTTAATGTGGTATCCTACACTTTCAGCTTGAAAGCTATTTACTTTTAGCATTACAGAAAGTTCCAAGTCTAGAAATGACAAATATAGACCTTGGCAAGGTGACAGTGACATTCGGCGCTTGCTCTTTTGCTACCATTTGCTACATTTTTAGGCACAAAAAACTCTTAGGATGGAAACACTCAGTAGGAAATTATGTCTTTCAGCCAACCAAATGTTGTTCCAATGAGCACTGCCTTAGAATGCTGGCAACATAACCATGATCTAACAAGCTCTGACAAAGCATGCAATATTATCTTGTTACCCATTTGATGTCTAAAGATGAGAAATAACTCACAAAAATAATCTGGCCTCAAGCCATTCTAGAAAAATATGAGAGATACCTGGATATATCCATTAAAATTAAGTGTCTATATAATGTAGAAGAAAAGGAAAACTGTCTTTTAATATGCCCTGTGTACTGATGTCTATGTTCACATCAGCTTTGGAGGCCTCTGCAGCACAGGTGTGAGCTCACTCACATACAAATCAGAACCATCAGTTGCTTTCCTCCCCACTCACATCTGCCATTAGGTATGAGCCCAGCTAACGCCTACAGCCCTGTGCACGTTGCCTTCACATCCCTGCCCTGTTCTCAGTGTGCAGATGCCTTGGGTGGAGAAGAATCCAAAAGAATGGTTCTGGCTTTTTTTTTTTTTTTGCTATGCACAGACCTCCCTCCAGCTGCTGTATTGCCTACTGGCAGCACATTTATTCTGAAGGATAATAGTGGAGTACTTAACCTAGTTCTCTGTATGCTATGGAGATGATAAACTCAGCTCTGATGAGTACATGATAAACTCATGCAACTTGTCCTACAGAGTGTTAGGAGCAGACTAAAATAAATTAGTATGTGATAGAAATCCATACATAATACATATTTCCATGTAGCTTTACTGAATAACTATGTGTTTCATCCCAGATTACTCTGTAGTTGCTTGACTGAAGTTCTCTCCACATCTTTATCTGCTCTGTTATGCAACGTTTGTTTGCAATTAAAAACCCTTCTATGGTTTACCCAGGAGCTCAGTTTGATCACATGCTGTGTGACAATGTGGGAGGGTCTCCATCACACAACAGGTATGGCAGTCTGTTCATGGCAAGATTTTCTTAGGGATAAATGTCTTGCCTGTTGGATTCTAACACTCACAGGTAGTCTTACAGAAGTGGTCTTCACAACTATTTTGCTGTCTTCTTTGATAGGGGCTCTTCTTCTCCAAGCAAATTTGAAGTATGAATGAACAAGCTTGGCATTGACTGTCACTATGTGTTATTATGCACATGCCTGCCTGAAATAGATGGGCTGTAGGAAGAACTGGTGATGAAGTTGCATTCTGAGATTGCTGAGATCTCCCAACAGAGGTTTAAGTTTGGGTTTGTGTCTGGCTGAGAGGTATTCACCACAGAGCTGGCCGCAACTATTTTGTTTTATTTCAGTTCAGCGGTTGCTTTTGATAGAAAGCATATTAGCTAACTTGCAAAAAGCAGAGGGAATCTTGCTTCCCGTGACTGGAGTTTTGTTTTGGAATTACCATAAAAAGCAGCCCCAGACAGACTTCTCCAGGCTTTTAAATTTAATTCTAAGACCAGAGACCTGCTGAACTTTGCTGTAGCTTCCACAGAGATGACAACTCATTTCTATCCCTACTCACTTTCCTAATAGCACTGGATGTGTGAGTGGGAGGGGGAGATCTACAGTTGCTGGAAGATTGTAAACAGCCTGAGTTCTCATAAAATAATAACAAAAAATGAAAAATGCAATAAAAGACATGACATGGCTTTTACTAGCTCAATCTAATTTATAACCCAAAAGCTTCCTTTAATATAAAATGCCATCGGGTAAAGACATGGTTATTAAGCTAACAGCAAATGCAATGAAAGGAAAAAATCTGGCAACAATCTCCTTGGAGGGCTCAAGAATCTTCAGAGCTCATGGGTCATCATTAGAAGTTCTACAATTGATCAGTGCCTCAGTTTCTCCTGTGAGAAAACACATCAGTTACATTTCTCTTCTCCTCCCTGTTCTCTGCTTTACCTATTTGGTGCAGTATTGTGCAACTTTTATTCAGAAGAGTGAACTGTGGTACTTCACCACTGACTTTCAAACTACTTATCACCCTAAGACAGGGTTACTCACAGTTTATCAGCTTTCTGAGGTGAGTGACTGTTTATGAGTTTCAATAGTATTTAACAAAAAGGACCTGATTTTCATAGGTTCATTTTGTGCGATCAAAACACTAACAAGCCTTTCTCAGGTTATTACCCCAGGTATTCTTTTTCTGCCCAGTCTATGCATGCTACTAGCCCTTGAATATCACCTTCTATAAAGTAATTTTGACAATTTAGCATAACAGATTAAATTAAGAGATCAATTCTGTGGAGATGTAGATTCCCAGCTGACTGGATGCACTCTAATGTAGACATTACAAACTGGAGGTAAGAGTATCTAGTTAAATTTATATGTCAGCAACATTTGTGCCTTCTGCCAAACCCACCGTGCAGCTTTTACACTGCAGCCAAAGCACCACGCTGTTGCTGGTTTAATACCAGCGGCTTGTGCGGCTCAGAGCTGCCTTCCCTGACTTCAGCAGGCACAAAGGTGCCATGGACTGCAACATTAAGGAACCTTTAACAGCGGGGGATTAACGGCAACTGTTAATACTGGATGCTAAATACCTCAATCGCAATTCCCCTTCACATTCACAGTTTTAGCATTCCGACTTCCCTGGAAGCGAAATGTAAATTTTGGAACACTTCCCAAAAGCAACATGCTTTCCCTTTCTTTCACTAAGTTGCTCCAAGCAGTGTTTGTTATGTATTACAAGCCACTGAATCAAAGGCTGAATAAAAATTAAACGGAAGCTCTAGCCCTAAGCGATTGCACGTGTGAACTCCAGGAGAATGAAAAGAAACATTTCAAAGCAGAGAAGAATATCCTGACTCAGAGGTAAACATCAGTCTTCCATTTTTGCTTTGGATTTCATAATGACCAGTGTGAATCACGAGATCATGCTCCCCAACTGCTACTGCTACTCCCATGTCATAAATATTCTAAGCTGATGGAAGCAGATGTCCATTTTTACGCAGAGGTCACATATAGTTTCCTATATAGTGCTTGTCTGCAAGGCAAAGTAATCTGATTTGTTATATAAGCAGAATTGCATTTTATTGCTGTCTTTGCCTGTCACATAACCAGAGCTCAGGTATATAAAAAGTTGAAATTTATCTGTCCAAGAAATAATTGGGATTAAGATCAGGATCTAAATATGACCCCGTGACATCAACTAAGCTTTTGGAAGCCCTCACGGATTGGGAAAGTAGCAATGAATTTTCAGCATTACAAAGCAGGGTTGCAGAAAGATAAACAAGAGAAAACACTGTATTTCAAAGCCACTGACAGTCCTTCTTCTAAGCAAGTTAGCTGCAATAACCTCCAACCAAAAATGCCTCGAAAAATAAATGTGAAGAATTGGATGGTACATGGAGGATATGTATAGGGAGGGGGCAGAGATGCAATTACTGATAACTACTCTGAGGCTGTACAGAATGCACAGCGTAGGCTACTTGGGCACTTCGCCATGAGTCTGAGCTAGCACTGAAGTTTTGCTAGTAAACCATGACAACCACTGTTTTTATTAGGCTCAGCAATAGAAATGTATCACTTTGCCACACAGCATTACGATAGAAAGCACTGAAAAATCTGGGATGCTGCTGCAGCCTGAGGGTGGGATGAAATAGCTAGAATGAAGAACTGGTGCTACACGAGAGAAGGCTGGAACACCCTCAGAGGATTTTTAACACATTGGTCAAATTGACTGAGGTAGCAACACTAATTTAGCACCACTCCAAACTTGTAACATCTGCAACTCCCACTCTGGCAACACAGCCTCAGCACCTCCCTTTCCATGGGGCACATGCACCTCAGCAGAAGAGGGTGGCCAAGCCAGCAGCTGGCCCAGGGGGCCAGGATGGAGCAAAGGGATCTATCCTCCTGCCAGGATGCCTGCTCACTGCACACAGGCTCTATGTTCAGAGGCACCAGAGTTGATGGTGCTCCTCTAACTCATTTCCCAGTGCATTATCCCATGAAACAGGGATGCTTGGGATGTCCTGGCCATCCAGGAGACCCTGTCTTGTAAGCCAAGAAATGGACATCTCCACCTCAGGTTCTCAAGGTCTGCTCTTCACCCAGCCCCCTAAGGGAAACTCACACAGCTTTACCCAGCCATGCTGCCAGATACCTGAATGCATTTGAAAATTTTCCAGCCTGCCTGAATTAGGCAACCTGAACTATTTTCACTTTTACTTGTTGGACATATATGGGGTTTTTGATTTCTATGGAGAAAGCCAGATTCTGAGAAGAGAAGGTATTGAGAGTAAGTTGCAGAGTGAAATATTTCTTACCCAACAATGCAGGAATTAGGAACTGCAGTAACAAGTCTCATATGAAATGCTCAGTAAACCATAGCATGATGGTAGTTTAATTAGGGTAAGATTAATTAGCATCCAGTTGACTACCATACAGGAACAGACCCTTTTCAGTTGGCATGTGCTCATTAGGAAAAATTCACCAATTAAATGACTGTTCTAATTAGAAGCTGAAAAAAGTTACCCACCACAAGCAAACTAATAACCAGGCAACATGCCATGTTGGGGAAGAGTAATCAAAGATAACCCAGTGACTTTTTGTAAGTAATACTGAATTCCCAAAAGTTTCTGCAAAGCCAAAATCAACAGCTCACCTGGGAAAAAAGATGAAATATTGTTCCCAGTCACTCTTTACCAAAACAACAGGTAATTCTTTCAAAGTATTAAAGCCAACCTAACCTTGCAGCAGGGGATAGCTAAATACTCTCCAGCTCCATCTCTGAATATGATAGTGCTTCCCAAGGGAAGGAGATAGATACTGTCAATCTGTACTTCTGCAGTTCCCAAGACAGAGACATGCCAGATCTAACAGCTTGCTATCAAAAAAGCTGAATCCCAATGCACTCTTTTCCCACCTCGTCTGCTCCTAATTGCCAACTTCTGCTGTTTCTCTTTACAAGGCCTGGTGCTCACTTGACCTCACTGTAAGCTGGTTCCATTCATTATTTTTGGAGGAAACTAGCAGAATGAGGTAAAAGAAAATTAACAGTTTTCTTCCAGGCTGGGTAGTTGAATCATCCCTCCACAGGGTCTGATGAGAGCTAAGCTATAATACAAAAAGCAGGATTTTATGGTAGTGTTAGGAGGACAAGGGGGGGGGGAAAGAGGGTCAGAGAAATGGGATTGCCCCTTTCAGCAGCAAACAGCTGTAAAACCAGATGCCATCAGGTCTCTAGGATCACAGACTCTCTTCAGCCAATAGCTCTGTTCCTGCAGCAGTCACTGGCTTCAAGTATTCCCACTGACCAGGGAACTGCTAACTACCTTTAATTATTGGCAGAAGTTCAAGTGTCAGCAATTCCAGAGCAGAGGACCAAGAACAGATATCTGAAACAGGTGCTGCAGACAGCTCTGCTCCCCAGTCCTGGCGGGGGGTGAATCTCTGCTAATTCAGCTGGTCATGCATGTGTGTGACCAAAGGGCTGGTGTTTTAGTTTTGGAAACACGCTGTACATCGTGCACTCAAGCACATGTGGCTCTAAGGCACACAGAGTCAGCTCTGGCATTCAGCACTCTCAGTACAGCCACTTCTTATTTCATGACTTGCTTGAAACAAGCAATTCGCAGCCAAGTTGTGCACCGTGAGAAAGCCTCATAAAAATGGCTAGAAGCACAGCATTTGGTGGCTTTATGGGGCCAGGCAAGACTTATGAGCTGAGACTGGAGTTTATGCCACAAAAGCACTCAAAGGATAGCATTTCGGAAGAACTTGCCATGGAGAGGAGTAAGTTGTGCCATCTACCTGTCTGCAGGTAGTGAAGCAAATAGCACTGATGCCAGTCATTTCTAAAGACCCTGGCACTCTTTATCAGGATGCCAGTTACATGCATTCATTTGTGTGCACCCACAGGCTTAGTGGTGAGGTGTTCCTGATCAGCTTCTTGCCAAATAAAATCAGCACTGAAATACCTGAGTCCACTGCATACACATGCCTATTTTGGGTGTTTCCTTAGATTACAAAAGAATTCATTTTATCATCTCAGATGAGGAAAAGAACAGATACTCAACCTAAAAAATAACTGCACTGCTTCTTGTTTCACAGTTTAATTTGGAAGGTTCAATTAAGAAGTCACTGCTTTGCTATGTACCACAAATACTATTAAAGATAAATACTCTAACGAGACATTACACAACTTCCATTGAACAGTATTATTCCTATTGACTAGTCCATTAACCATGATGAAATTAAGCCCTATAACCAGCTACAATCATTTAACAGTATTTAGATCACATTTAATTGGCTAAGGGTATGGATAAAATTTTAAAGTGTCATAAAGTATATGGTTTCCAACCAGAAGGAAAATTTCACTTGTTCATCTGGGAGCCAAACTCAAAATGAAGCAAACGACATGCTTTTTAGGGAAAGATAATTCCAAGAATAACTTCCCATAATGAAGACACAAAATAAGGGCTGCCACAGCAAAGTTTCACCAGATCCAAGAGTGCCTTACATTTAACATTAAATAAAGTCAGATGCATCCTGAAATTTAAGGTCCTTTTCTTCCAGGACAGATAAATAAATGTAATAGTCCAGAATTCTCTTAATTGTGATGTGCATAATTGAAACAGCAACTTATTAGGCTACATCCCAGAGAACCTTTTTAGCTTAATGATAGTGAATGATAATGACAACTGTTTAACTGGGATAGTATTAGCAAAAATTTCCCTTAATGGGATATATGCAGATTGTGTCAGGGGTTAAGTGGTGTTTAACTAAGTGTGAAAATCTAAGTCCATGTCCCTTAATAAAGAAATTGTCGAATAATAATTAACAGAAGAAACTGAAATGAACTGTAATGAACAAAATCTGAAGCCTTGTGTTTATAGACAGCACAAGAGTACCATGTACACACACAAAGAATGTATTTCAGAAAAATAACTTCTTTTTTCCTTCCTGAACAGATTGCTATTTTCCAACTGTTTTCATTAATTGAAGTGACTGACAGACAGTTTTGCAAAATAACTTTATCTGAGACTAAAACAAAGCAGTTCATTGTGGGGGTTAGCTTTCCTGCATGTGAATAACTTTACCTGGATAAAGAGACCACATAAGTTGCTGATCTTTGTCTGGATGGGCATAACATAGAATTGCATTTACAATGAGAAAAGCTGATGAATGAATTTCATTATCTGATCATGCTCTTCAATATTGGCTTAAGATTTAAAGTTCAGTGAATGCTCATCAGTAAACCCATTAGCCAAGAACTCTCATGATCAGAAATGAGCAAAGCTGCACTGTCAGGCAAGAGCCATTGTATTTTACACTTCAGTGGCAGACATTTTACAGAAAACTGTTTCTAATATTAACTCAGAGGTTGTTGCTACCTCGTGACTGAGGTAATGGTTAGGCTCCACACCAGGGAGAGCACATCTTCCTCCTCTCAACCCCTGCAGGCAGGCACACACAGGAGGAGGAACAATAGCTGCTTCCGGTCTCATCCCACCTGGCCATCCTCAGTATAAAGCCATCCCAAGCATGCCTCTAATTCAGGACATCCACCGAAAGGGGAGAAAGTCAGAAACAAACTGTGGCTCCTTCATCTATGTTAGTGAATGAACAGCCTGCCTCAAGAGCAGGACTCACAGGGAAGCCATAACAGAGCCCTTCCTCCCAGCTAACATAATATTTGTATGACTTGGCATCTTTCAGAGTTCTTCACGGCTGCTTCAAATCCAGACAGCTTAATGAGGGACAACAAACAGTTGATAGATGTCCTCATTAACGAAAATTTAGTACCCTATTTCTACTGCAATATGTCTTGCTTTGTTATTTTGGAAAAACCTGGCATTTAAGATTGGCTGCTGAGTCGAACACTCTGGTTTCCCCATCAGACTGCCCAAATTAATATTATTGGGCTGTGCAAGGGATAGATTACAAAGTACGTGGCTGAAATACTTCTCATCTGAAGTTAGCTGTTCAGCCTAGCTGCTCCCATCCAATTTAGAAGTGCTTCCATGTGATGCAATTAGTGGCACAGTATAATGCAGCACCAATTTACACAGGTGAAAGCACACTTTTGGAGACTCAATTGCATATCTGCAAGGGTTTTGTGATGGTGTGCTTCCCCATCCCACAATCTCACCATTGTTTCCCATAGCCCTGCTCCAGGGATACCCACCATGGCAGGTGTACTGGATGCATGTGGTCATGATGGCTTCATCTGGCTCAGAGTGGTTTCAGGGGAGACAGATAACAATGTAATAGCCAAGGGCTAATTGGAGCAGTCAGCCTAACCACTAACCACAGTGCTGGTCAATGTCTGACTCTAGCCAAATTTGAAAGAAATTAACTTCTGCGATTGGTATGCAAAAAGGACTGACTCAATTGTCTTACTCCATAAATGGTGGACAGTCCAGGGCCCACTAGGCTCCCCTGAAAGGCAGTGGGCTGCATGCCATGATCTCCCCTTGAGTAGGGAAACCTCTCAAGGTTGCCCTTTAAGCTTGAGAGAATTCTTATCATGTCAGGTACTTGGTAAGTTAAATTGGCATTATTGTGCTGAAACTTTGGAATCCTAGCTAAGTGATAGAAATGATTGATTAGGCACACTGAATCCTTTAGATATAAATCATTGACCAAGTCTGGGACTAAGTCTGGATCCAGCCTCACCTAAACTCCCCTCCACGGACAACTTTAGAACTCAAGGGGGTCCTTTCTGAGCCTCATATCTCACTGGGAGGGTTCCCCTTGCAGTTTTATCTGAGCCTGTCTTCTATGCAGTAAATAAACAAGTGCTCCCATTGAATCTAATTAAACCACTGTTGTATTTACTATCAAACTGAGAAATCATTGTTTCATATCAAAAAAGTATCACTACTTCCCTTGTACAAATGAAGTGCTTCACTCCATCCGTGAGCAGCTTTTCACTAGTGTAGCTACAATGTTCAAGGACAAACACCTTGGAACATCACAGGGACTTGTAGCAGGGGAGAAGTTGTAGTCAGGCATCTGTCATCAGATATTGCTTCTCCTTCTTAATTGAATGACTCCACATATCTATACAAGATCAGCACTTGGACAAATAACCTTTTAAACAAACACCAACACAAATGTATGTACATTGTTTTGTTATATTATGTTTTGGTGGGAGGTTTTTTTTGGGGGGGGGGGGGGGGGTTTGTTTGTTTTGTGGTTTTTTTTTTAATTCCATGAGCCTCCTTTGATGAAGGAGAATAGGAGAATTTCTGGTTAAAAGTAAATAAAGAGATTGCTAATGCTACTGAAGAACACAAAAAGGATTTGCTTTATTTTTCTTTAAGGTTTTCCTGAATGAATCTTTAAAGTGAGTTTTCTAGTTATATGCCTTAGTTCTCAGCATTGCAGCATAGTGATTTTCAGTGTTATTTAATGATAGGGAATTCATGGACATTTGCTTGGATGGGTCCAAAAATGTACAGTCTTTACTACAAAATTCATTTTCATGGATGAGTTGGCAGGCTTATATCAATGCAAATAAAATTGTTGGCTGTTGTGCATCATTACTATTTTTTAATCATTAAATGGATAAAATAGGTGGATGAGGTAAAACTCTTTCATTTCGAATCCATCAAAGCCCAATTATTTTATGTGAACTTTCTCATTCTATCAAAATATAATCAAATTATGCATAATGATAAACGGTACATAAACTATAAAATATATCAAATTATAGTAATGCATAATTGAATAAATTTTGATAATGATATATCATCAATATTACACTGCTTCATGATAAAAAAAGCAATGCAATCTTGCTGCTTTCATTCACTTGCTTTTTCTTAATTTCTGCTCAGAAAGAAGTTGTTTTCTTTATGAATTTCATTCTGGTTCAGAACTTCAGAAATGACACTTGATTTGTCTGATTGTCTCTTCAAACTGTACATCAGTAGAGTTATTTCTGGTTTACCAAGCGGAAAACAGAGACATGATGAAAAGGTCTATCTATGGGACTACTCCTCATGCAGCAGGAGATCTGGGTGTGACTCACTCATCACTGGGCTTTACTTGTCCCTCTGTGCTCTTGAACAGAGTGGAACAGTAGATTTTATTTTGTGATAGCCCTAGATACTAATATATTGAGATGCAGTGGGCATCTGCAAAGACTACAACAAATAGTTCTAGAGTTTCCAGCTCCCAGAGTTAGTTAAGATAGCAGACATCACAAAAGTGGGAGTTGATCCAGGGATGAAATGCATTTACTATGCAAAAGATACTAATTATGTATGTAAAAAGTAATGTGGATAACAGAACATTATTGCGTACAACGTAATTCACTGCAGGCAAACTTCTGAATCTGTGTGAATCCAATTGTTCCTCCTCCTTGGTCTGACAGAGACAAGAAAATTTATTTGAATTATTGTATGCAGAGCATCTTCAAGTGCACGTGGATACTGTCACACTGCTACAGTCATGTACGTATATCCACCAAACGAAATAAAACATCCCACCAACAACAAGCTATAGCATGACTGCACATTGCCACATTACTTTTCTAAGTGCAAAACAGCAGCAAAGTCAGTCCATCTGATCTTCAACTGTATCTTACAAGAGCAAGATTTCATAAGCTTCCTGTAGGATAATTACAGTAGGTCACAATCAAACTGTGGATAACCCTCTGGATTATTCAGGCATAAAGTCTGTTTTTCCATGACATTTCCTATTGTATTGAGCTTCTCTAATGAAGTAAACAAGGCCCATGTCTCTGCTTAGACATTTCTGAGGAATAACTTGAACATTTTCTGGATTGCATGAGGAAAAAACCCATAAAATCAGAAAAGAGACAAGACTGATGGAAAGGCATGCCCATCACAGCCGTGTAATCTACAAGGGTTCTCCTCCACGCTGGTAATCTTTGTTATGTGTTGGCTGAGTTGCTCAATCCTTGGATAAGCCAGCCCCGAGACTGTGCCTGTGGAGGCAGGAGCTGCTGGGGCAGCAGGGAAGGGATTGGTTCCACAGCAGACTTGTAAAGTCTGATTAAGTGATCTGCCACTGGTGAAGTCCTTCAGTGACCTGCTGGCTATTTCTGTGTCTAAGGCATTTGTGAAACAGCCCCAGCATGTGATGCCCTTGCTGACGCATACACACACCAACTGGGCAAGGTGGCCAGTGGCTTTTATCTCACAGCTAGGAAAAAAGCCTACGCATGCCTATTTCCTCTCGTTTGCTTCTAATCCAAGGATTGAAAATGTCATGTTAGATTGGAATGGGAGCTTCATTAACAAAAAGAGAAAAAACAGAAACAAACAGAAAACAAATCAAACAGAAAAAAAGAAGAAAAGAAAAAGAAGAAAAACAAAATGAAAGAGATTTCAAACTAGTTTGCAAATTCTCTGATTAATTTGAAATCCTTTCCTTCCCACAGCAAAACTGTCAGCCCATTTAAGAGAATCAAACTAGCTTCAAGCATTGCACTCAATCTCTTTGCTTTTTCACTGCTTTCTTCTGTACATTTAATCGAAACAGACTGACAAAAATAACCTATAGAATGATAAGATGTTGATACTTCCATAAGAAAGATATTCTAGGACACAGAGGTAAAAAATACAGTTACTGATAGTTTTTACTGGTACCACACCAAAAATCTGTCCTTTCATTCTCTTGCACAACGTGATTCTCTCTTACTGCAGATGCTTTAGTAGCCTGGACTGCTTCATCTTCTCCTTGCAAAGTGTTTGTCTGTTTTGGTATTGGAGTGGGGGTTCTGTTAAATGTATTTCAACCAGGATCTATATACACAGAGTTAATTCTTTAATGAAGATTCCCACTCTTGAAAGTACTGACATAAATTTTTCCCTTGTAGAAAAGGAGAATTAATGCATTTCTTGACTGTTTTTAATTATATAATACTTTATCGTGATTCACTTAAAAAAAAAAAGTACTTTCGTTTATCTGAGTAAGTCACTAGCACAATGAGAAAACCCTCACAGCAATTCAATTCAAACCTCCTTTTAGTTCTGGGTGCTCTATTAGATAGTGGCTACAGCTATAAAACACCTTCTTCCAAGTAAGCTCCTCTGCACAGGTAATTACTGGTCCTGCAAATTTCTGTACATCATCAGAATGGCAGACTGACATGTTAAAAACCAGCATTACCCACAATGTCACTCAAACATCTGATCAACATGGTAATCCATGGCACAATTAAGTCAATTTTTCATAGCTTGCCCTGAATAATTAATTAGATACACAGATTCCTTTAACAATCACTTAAATGATTTGCACTCCTATTTTTCTGCACACCAATAGAAATTGTATTCAAGACAGTGAATGACTGTAAGGTATTCTGGTATCTACCGTAATGCTCACGATCATGATTGGTTTGAGTTTCAGGTAACTATTAATCCTATAGGTTCCTACAACAGTTTGGTGTCCATTAATATCCACTTCATGCCAAGTACTTCTTCATTACTGAGGACAGATCTGAGGGAGATCACTCAGAAAAAATGGTCAAAAAGTGAAGGAAGAGTTAGGTGCCAGGAGGTAAAAGGCTGAAATTGGTATTTCTAGCAATGACTTTTAAAAGAACATGATCAGTTTTGTGTTCTGTCTCCTACCTAATGCCACAACTTCGTTTTCACCACCTGTACAGGAGAAAAATCTTAACCTGAATTTCAGATCTAGTTTTCAATACATTGTTTCTGGACATTTCCATATCAGAATACTTTCAATCAAGCTGTGAACAGTGGCACTGCCAAGTCGGTCTGTCTTATCTCAAAAAAACCTGTATGACTTGAGTTTGCCCATATTTTTCCTCGTAAATGGGTTCCAGGTCTACGAGACCACAAGCATCTGAAGGAGCCAGAGCTGGGGAAAAGGTATGTTAATCCATTTCACATAATATTAGCCCTCTGAAGAGCAAGCAGCTAGTTGTCTAGGCTTTTCTACAGGTGGAGATGATTCTTCCAAAGGATTTCATCCCTATTTTAGAAAAAATGTCCTTTACAGTGGACCTCTGACTATGAGGCAACAAATTCTTTTACTTACTGCTTCATATGGAAGGAGACAGACATCAGAGTCTCAACATTTCTGCTTCATTCTGCCTTGATATTTTTTGAAAATAACTTCCATTCCTAGGATTGTTAAGAAGCACAAAAAAGTCAGTATCAGTGTTCTGCATGAGTGCAGAAACCTTTTATGGGAAAATGGAATTAAACCCC
Source organism: Entomyzon cyanotis (assembly GCA_024500445.1). NCBI lineage: Eukaryota > Metazoa > Chordata > Aves > Passeriformes > Meliphagidae > Entomyzon > Entomyzon cyanotis. Next base: position 16,869,554 of record JAKEPQ010001005.1, read on the forward strand.
ACTCTTCCCAGATTTTCAGTTTAATCGTGTAAATGTAGAAAGAGCATTGTAGCTTTTCCTTACAGAAGGTCAGGGATCAGTGGATGTTTGACAGAACAGAAAGCTGACTCTGAGACAATCTCACAGACATCATCTCAGCATTTCATTTGCCCTAATGGCAGCAAGTAGTTGAGAGTCCTTAAAAAACATGGTGGTAAAGGCAGTCTGGTTTGTCAGGGGTGCCAGTTTTAGACAGTCCCTCCCATCTTACCCATCTTACACATGAAGAGCACCTGCATCTGAGGCTAAACACTACAGCAGAGTCCTTTAAGGCACAGAGCCTGTCAACTGGGATTATACTGGATTACAGTGGTTGAAGCAAGCATTACCTGAGAAATGACTCCTTATGCTACTTAAGATTGGATCAACTGATTGTACAGTAATAGAAATAATTTTACAAGGAAAAAGAAGTCTTTATTTAGAGGATGGAGGAACCTTAAGAAAGGTGCAGCATGCAATTATGAAAAGAAAGTCTTGTGCAGACTTTATTATTTAATCAGGTAGATTAATAAAAGTAATGAATGAAGGGAGCGTGGCACACGCTATTTGAATTTTAGTGAGGCATTTTGGAATCTCTTAAAACAAATCTTAATTTTCTGTGGTAATAGAAATTACCGTGGATATAAACGTTATTATGAGGATTGAAAACTGGCTGAAAACATAAACAGAAGGTGGTGATGAATGACAATGTAGTAGTGAGAATGTGTCTACTGAGGATCACAGGAATCAGAGCAAGACGTGGGTATTGCTAAGTACCTCCATTAGGAGAAGGAAATACTTCGTAGTAATGAAATTTCCACATAATGAAAAACAGAGATGAGTTGAGTATCCAAGTGTTGATAATAAAGTAACACAAAGGGGTCTATAACAACTAGGAAAATGAACAGACTGATGGTGAACTATGATTTACTCAGGGAAAATGCAGAGCCAAACAGGAACAGGAATGTATTTTATGGCTTGTCTACAAGTGAAAAGCTGCCCATACATCTGTACAGAACAACTACATTGGTAAAACTATCAGGATATTTCCAGCCATTCCAGTCTCGGATAAAAAGGATTTCTTTACTCTCAGGCCAAGTCACATTTATTCCAGAAAATCTGTTCCCAGGGGAAATCATGCTGGAGTGGCTGGAGGCAGCTGTGCAGTGCACTGGGCTGAGTAAGGATGGGGCTGTGCATCAGCTCTGCCACCAGCAGCATTCAGTCCCCCATGAAGCCCTGTAGGGTGGGCTCTGCTGGGCTCTACGCTCTCCATAGCTACACTGGCAGCATTTCGCTCCTTAGAAAGCCCCTAAGACCCAGCAGGAGGGAAATATAGGCAGGCAGGAATGCCAAGGGGCCTGCAAATGCCATGGATGGTAGCTCAGACATGATTTTGCAATGCAGAATTGCAGCAAAACTGTGTTTAAGGGTACGAAGGATTCACAGTAGGGGAAAGGGAGGTGGCCTAGTACTCCCTGTGGTGTTCCCTTTACGTAACCACCTAGAATGGCTGTCCCAGCAAGGTGGCACTGAGCTTTGCTCACTGTCAGAAACACTCAGTGCATTGAGGGGCATTTGAAGAGAAGGGTGGAAAGCGCTGACTCACAAGGAAAGACCAGAGCAGTTAAACATGGAGCTGGCTAAAAGCAGGCTGAGTGGGGAACTCTGTAGTACTTTATAAATATATGACTCTGGAGATGAATTTTCTCAGAGTGACACTAGAAATCATGGCATGCAGCTAAGAAAGGAAATTTAGAGTAGGAGCCAGATAAAACTTCCTGACAAGGAACAACATTAGCCTTGGCAAATCCAAAGGGAAGATGAAGAGACGAAAACTCAGCTAATATGTGGGAGATCATGTAATCTGATTTTCTGGGCTTGAAGGGAAGGTGAATTTGCAGCAGGAACCACATCAGGTGGAAAGCAGAAATACTTAATATTTAACTCTAACCTTGAAGAGGCCAATGCTACAGTGATAATCTTTAGTCTTAGGGGCCTGTGCAGACACCAAGAGTTTGAGCAGTCTCTTCCCCAGAAGGCAATGCTTACCTGGACCCCTCCTGCAGCACAGGGAGCCCTGAGGACGGTCCTGCAGCCAAGCCTCACGCAGAGGAGCTTCATTCCCTCTGCCTTGCACTATTTAATGCTGAATTCCTAGCATGGAGACAGTTCCCCGATGCTCAAATAAATTGAAAGGGACCAAAGTTGAGACACTTGTTATTTCTTAATTGAAAAGCCTGGCTGACCCTTGAGACAGTGCTACTGCTGTCAGGAGATAAACCAGGAGCAGGAAATCCTTCTGCTACTCCTTGGCCTTAACGTGGGGCAAACACACAAAGAGGGGTAGCCCTCTGCTACGGTAGATGCAAAACTAGGGGATTACACCTATCTGGATGATAAAGTGGCACTTTGCTCAATTTGTCTTGCTAATATTCCATGCTGCAGCACGGAAACTGTTCTCAAAATAGGTTTCTAATTTCTGTACAGATTAAATGCAACCAAGCTACTTTACTTGCTGATAATTTATCTAATACCTCTTAGCTGTGCAGTCACATTCACCACAATGAGTTGGACGAGGAGGTATCAGGTGTCCTGGGGAAATTCAGAGAATTACTAATAAAAGAGCAGCCTGCTTGGATTAAACATATATTAGTACTGCTGTTTCAGGCTGGCACCTCTAAATCCTCATTCTCTTGCTGTCAGTGCTACATCCTGCCCTGCCTGTCAGCATCCATCTCATGCTTGTTAAGTTCCTGTGCCATGTACTATCTTAGCTCAGCCAACTTAAGGAAAAAGGGCCAAATATGTTGTGAAGGATCAGAGTTCATGTCACCATGACGGAATGAAAATCTAGACAAGACTTTTCAAGGAACTTGCTGAAGTGTCACCTGAAGTTCAGCAGCAGGGAACATCGGGAAAGTTTCCAGCAGAAAAAACCCAGAGAAATAAAGATATCTATGACATATTCAAGAGATACATGAACTTGTATGACTGAAGTTCTTACTCTCTGGGCAGAAGTGTGCCCTTTAGGATCACAGACAAGAGTAGTATATGCTTTGAAATTCTCCCAGGACTTTCTTTCCGGGATTTTTACAAGGAAGAATGATCTTACTTTAATGTTAAAACTTGCAAAATATAAAAAAACTTCTTGACTGGTTTTTTTATACCAGGTATATCTGCATAAATGATAAGTAGAAATAGTTTTACTTTAAAGTCCTTACTGTGAACTTACACAAATGCAACTGGGCTCAGAAAAAAAAAATTGCAAATAATTCAGGAAATTAAAGGTGTATGAGAGAGTCTCAGTGTTATTTTGTATGTCAGAAAATAAGGAGCATCCCCAAGAGGAGACTACATATGTCAGTATCTCAAGTATATGTTCTTCATGTCCCTACCACTGAGAAATATAAACAGAAGAAAACCCAGAAAGTCAGATACCTCTGGTTTGCTCTGCAAAATGAATTCATCCAAAGCGCTGAAAGAAGTTTGAAAGATCACTGAAACACTTGGCCAAGCCCCTCCTGCCCCCAGCTCCTGCTGGTGGGGAGGAGAGAAACAGCAGGCAGCACTAAAAGCCCAAGAGCATCTTCTCTAAGTCACTGAAGGACTTGAAAGGAGGTGACAACTGGTCAGGAAATTCTGCTTGTTTGTTTGGGGTATTTTTTTGTTAAAAGCATGAAGACTGTTACTTATTTGTCCTCTGAATTCTCCTTGCCCTTCTACTTCATCTATGATAAAAAGGTTCTGTTTAGTCAGTATGTCACTTTTTGCAAGAAATGATCAATATTAACTTGGGTTAATGGGAGAGAAGTTGCCTGAGATGCTTCTAAGTCCCCTTCCTGTGTAGGGCAAAACAGATATAGGTAGAGAGGAGATGTGAGGTACAATTATCCATCACTTAAAGACAGCTGTCCATATTGTCTTTTAATTCTGTTTTAGTCTGTTTTATCCTATTTATTCAGGATAAATAAATTTAAATATCCTATTTATTTCAGAATATGGGCAAAGACATTCTCTTAGAAAACATGTCTTGTTTTTTAGGAAACAGTGATTATTTCAAGTATAGATGGTGCTATCAGTGATTTAAAGAAAAGTGAATATTGCTGCCCAAAGCCTGCCTCTAGAGTAATGACTGAAAGCTATGGTGGTCTGGTGATAATTACTGTTTCCTGTAAGCCTGTCTATTTAGGAATAATAAAATAAATATTAGAGGGTCAAACATGGGGCTAGTAGCTAGCACATGCTATGAACAGACACTTGCTAGTAAAGACTGGTGGTTCATTCATTTTGAATTAAACTGTAAATCAAGAAACTATAACTGTGTGGGAGGAGTGGATTAAAAATTTAACAAAAAAGCTTTTGGTTTCTTAATTCCATGATCTGTCACATCTCTCTCCATCTGTGCAAAATGAGTGGGTGTTGCAGAAAAAAACCTGAAAGGATTGGATGTTAAAATGGTTTACACTGAGGTTCCTGTGCAGTGTGGCTGACTTCTACACTTCCCAAACAGCACTATTTCAGAACAGAACACCTCTGCTTTTCTACAGAATCAAGCCAGACGTATTTATCACCAGTCAGACAAAAAATGATTTACATAGCTGGACTGAAAATGGAAATAAAGGCCTTATCATGCTTGAAAAATGCCATTTACTTTAAAGTGAGGTTTCCTGCTTAGTGAGCACTAGTTTGAGTAATAACAGAAAGTGATGCCTGATATATTCTGCCAGTTCGCATTGAGAGAATCTTAGGCAAAACAAAATCCACCCTTTGAGAACCAACAAGAAAGAGAGATTTCACAACATCTGTCTGAAAGAAAAATGACAAATGATTCCAAGATTTTATTGTAATTTTACACCAGGAATGGAACTTGCTATTCCTAAGCTCCGAGTACTGATTCCTACACATTTAAAAAAGTCATGAAAGGGAGGCTGTTCCTTAGAAATGCTCTCTGATAATGAGGTACAGTGGCCAGAACCTGACAAAGTTAACTGAAAAGTTAAATACATTTAACAGTGAAAGGCATAGTTTTAAGTGTAAACCCCTGAAATTATATAATGTAATTCACATATCTCCCTAAGTTGCTGGATCTGTTACTTATTTTAAATTTTCTGTATATTCAAGCACAGAGGCACTCATCTGAAAATGTGACGTAGCTCATCCCTAACTATAGCTAGTTTCTGTGCAGGGAAAGACCACAGGAAAACTCCTCTCAGCTTTGAACACAGGGTGCTTTGATGCAAAGGGACTCTCAGCAACTCAGCTGGCTAGAGCAACAAAAGCAGTACCAGCAGAGCTTGGAACACAACAGGTTCCCATATGCAGCTCTACTTCTGTCATGAATAACCATCTCCATGTCCTGAACAGCAGCCCATCTGAATGAAAATACAGGGGAGTAAAAATCACTGGGGTATTGCAAGACTGCAGAGCCAAACCAAACTGGCACATAAATTCTCCTTCCTACACAGGGATCAAAGTAGGGAAGATTGGTGGAAGTGTCTTCTCTCACTTCAGAGCACGTGTATCTCCCTTTTAATAAAGAAAGGTACTATTAATCATGATCTCCCACTCCCTCCTAGGTCAGGAGATTCAAAATTCCCATCTGGTTGGTGCTAGGGAAGTTTCATTTCAGGCTTTTCATATTTCTGGTGTCTCATTATCTCTGGAGGAGTTTCTTACACTACTGGCAGCCATTCCAGCTTGTCCCTCACTGTGAGACTACTCACAACACCAAGGAAGGAGAAAAATAAAATAAAAACCCACTCAGCTGAAGTTATGATGATAACTGGAAGAAGCCTACACTGAGAATGGGAAAAGAAAGAGTCATTTGAGATGTGGGCTGTGTGTGGGAAAGTCTCCTCCCTGGGAGCCTAACTGGCTGGCCAGAAAGTGGGGAACTGCAAGAGGATACCTCCAAGACAAACAGAGGAATAACCAAATCAGAGAGACCTTTCATCAAAAGGGAAAAACAACCATAAATACAGATGATAATTCCAATCCTTCTCCCCCTCTCCACTTTCTCCACCCTCAGTGTTGAAAATGCTATATTAACCCCACAGATATATTTGCCTTTCCTGTGAGGTAGATCCGAAGCCTCCTGGAACAAATGATTTCAAAGGGCTTTCCTAGGCTCCGTGGGGTCTTGGATATGATGGCTCTGTTTCATAGGAAAAGCCTCATGAACTATCAGAAAAGAAAAGAAGGAGGAAAGAAGCCTAAGAGCCCACCGCCCTTTCTTCCTGCCATCTGACAGAATGAGCAAACACACAATTCTGTTTAGTCCTGACTGTACAGAACAAGGTCTGTGGGGACAAACCCAAAATGGCTTTTCCAGAATAGCACAAAAATTGTCCCAGGATGGAAAGCACAGAAACACAGAATGGCTGAGGCGGGAAGGAACCTCTGGAGATGATCTGGTGCAACCCACCTGCTCAAGCAGGGCCAGTTGTCCAGTACCATGTCCAGATGGATTTTCATTATCTCCAAGGATGGAGACTGAACAACCTCCCTGGGCAAACTGTGCCAGCTCATAATCACAGTGAAAAAGTGTTTCCTGTGTTTCAGTGTGTCCCCCTTGCCTCTGGTCCTGGGACTGTGCACAAAACCCATTCAAGAACCTTGAAGAAACTTGAGTACTGAGAATTTGAGCACTGACGTGTTCTTTCCTAATCTGGTTAATTTAAAGATAGCCTGGGTTTGCATTTAACCCATTTTAGTCCTACACAAATCTAAGGTCCATAAGGTAATCTACGGGTTTCTTTGGTTCCCTTAAGCAGTAAATCAGATTAAAAATGTACTTTTTTGGTCATTGTGGTACTTCAGTGTACTATAGCAGATAAGAGCCCTCCCAAAGTTACCTTTTAGTTCCAGATGTGTTGCAGTCTGACAGGCATAGTAAAAAAATATGATATAATAATATTACCTATGAGAAGACTCCTAATATATTCATATAGCATATTTCAGAGGCAGTGGCTCTTTCAACTGCATCTTTGTCGAGGACAATAATACCCTTAAAAAGAGAAATGTTTGCATTTATACTTTATCCATGAATTTGTTTTCCTTTATGTTAGCAGTTTTAGGCTTGCTGTGTCTTGTATCCAAAATATTCTTAATAGGATCAGGCAGGGAATATTTACATTTTAATTAACAAATATTGCAATAAACTGAAGCTTATTATTGGCAAAAAAAGGGGGGGGAAGGAAGAACAGGTTACTACTATTTAATTTCATGGCGCTAATCAGCTTTATTTTTACTGTGGCTTTTCTACGAACAATTTACTGTGTAAAAGTTTTTTTTGTCATGCAAATCATTCTGAGCTAATGTTATACAAATTTATTCTTGAAAGACTTCAAGTGCTTTTCAGAACAATAATAAGCTTTAAGTGGTTTATATCTGAAATGGTTTTTCCAAGCTTGGAAATCACTGAAAGGAGAAACAATGCATAGAAAAAGTTCAGTTCAACAAGATCACAATCTGAACAAAACAGGTCTAATTCTCACCACTTCTGCCACTACATTATTACACTACTAGCATTAAGGATTCCTATCTGTCTATTCCCAGGCCCTGTGAGGATGCCTTATCAGAGGGATGCCAGGTAAAACTGTCTTGATGTAAATGCAAATTTCTTTCTCCATGTTTGTAAATTCCTAGTAAGATTAATTTAGTGAAATGGAAAGAAGAAAATTGATATCTCCATACGGCACTTCTGAATGCTTTGGCTCCAAAGAAGAAAATAGACATAAAATTGGTAGAAGTAGCACACGTCAGGCCTGAATGACAAGAGGAGAGAAACATTTCTCAAAAAAGTCAGCACCCGGAATGCCCATGAGGTCCCTCCATGGCCCCACAGGTCTAAGAGGCAGTAACTTTTCAGTCCAGAGGAGTTCTCAGCTCAGCAGGAGCAAGAGAAGGGACATTTGCCTTTCTCCAAGAACCAAGTTGCTCAGGTGTGTGTCAGTCTTGTGCACTGTGAAACACGAGCCACTGTGCTGCCACTGGATCCTGAGCTGGCAGGTTTACAACAAACAAGCAAGCTAAGGATGTTAGGCTAGATCCTGTATTATCATCACATTGACATGAGAAACAAGAAGGTAAGCACTTATCTCAGCCCACCAAAGGTTGTTTCAGTCTGGAGACAGAGAAATTTGGGGTTAACACTGGAAAAAAAAAACCAAGTTCCCAAACCTCTCAAACTTTTTCTAAAATGATTAACCAGAGAAAAATGACTCAAAGAAGCTTGGTGGATGTCAGATCATATCTGTTTCAGTTCTTCCTGTGTACACTTCCCATTATTCCCACAGGAAACCTGAAATTATGTCCCTCAGATCCTGTCTCAGAAGCTGTATAGTGTTCCACTTCTTCTCCCCAAAAACCCTCCCTTTGCTCAGGGTTACTCAGAAGAAGCCTGGAACCCACTGGGGTAAGAACTGTCCTGACATTAAAGGTTGAAATTCCATGGTCAAGCCTATTTCAGTAGAAAATGAAACCTATCTAAAGGAGCAGACAATCCCCAATCAGAATATGGGATGCAAGACACATAATAGAACTTAAACACGTCTGGTATCATCAGTATCATATTTTTCTGTCCATGTCTGGGTTTAGAACAGACACTTTTTTTCCCCCAGTTAATTAAATCAACTTGCAAGTCAACCGTAAGCCCTTCCAGAAAATATAAGGTGGATTTAAAAAGAAAATGATGACATGGTTTAAAGAAAACAGATCAGCCTTCTGACTTCTGTGCACTTGGGTCATCCATTTAAGTTTCTTCCCACAAACATGACAGCTAGAATATCACTTAAAAATTATGGCAGAGATTTTAACTTGTTATCAACTCCACTTTGTATCACTTGTTTCTGAGCTTTTCTGAGTCTGTCACTCCAGCTTGGCACTACACAGTACAATTTATGTGTTCCAAAAGCATCACCTCAGCAATCAATGCCAATCATTTAAAGGTAAAGTTAAAGAGATTTAAATAAAAAGTTTGAACACTTCACACAGAGGAATTCTTCAGGGCCAGGCTGGATGGAGCTTTCAGCAACATGGTCAAGTGAAAGGTATTCCTGCCAATGGCATGGGGGGTAAAACTAGATGATCTTTAAGGTCCCTTCCAACCCAAACCATTCCATGATTCTATGATTCTGTTATTGTATGAAATATTAGCTGACTGCATGTGCAGGATTAACAGCTCAACTATGAGAAACTTACATGTAATTTTATGTCATGGATGCAATTTCATATACAGTAGTAATAGCTGAATTATCGAGAGGCCAATTATACATCTTGGTGGTCATTTGCATTTGCAGTAATTATGCCTACAACATAATCGTGCTAATTAGCCTTCCTATTGTCCTCTATTTAGCTGGAAAGCTACGTCCACAGCTTTATTTTTTAAAACTACCTACATGGAAATCAGGAGTTTATTTATCCATCTGTCAGAAATAACCATGTCTTTCTTTTATAGCATCTGATACTACTGTTTACACTAAGACAAGGTAAAGTGACTGACCTGAAATATTCTTGCCTGTCGTGATGCATTACAAGAAAAACCTGGAAAGTTTTTAGAATGAAAATTAAGTTCCTTATGTGTACTTAGAAAACTACCATTCATGTATATTTGGGGAAATACAGTAGCTACCAAGAACAGAGCTTCATTGCAGATTCAGTCATATTACTTCTTGGTCATTAGAGACAATAAAATATAATATCAACATAAGCTCATAGGCGATCACAGGTTTGATTCAAGTTCCACCAGAGCGAAGGGGAAGGTTTTTCTAGGGCTTGAGGAAGCTTTGGGTCAGAGTTTGTGGCATGCTTGAAGAGTTTCTCAACTTGAGGGTCTGAGTGGGAGATGGAGAATGGTGCTCACCAATACAAGACTCTGCTTCAGCACTGCACCAGTGGGCAGGACTTTTTTCTTTTTTTTTACCCTTTACACACTTCTGTACTACTTGAGTTTTCTTTTCTTTTCTTCCCTGACAACTCTCATCTCCTGGGTCCACAGTAAGAGTTTATTTAAAAAACCAGAATTTAAAAGGTCACAAATATTGAGTTTTCTTTCCAGTTAAAAATACAGAGCCACTGAACTTGACCTTAAAGGGCCATCCAAAACCAGCCATTGATTTTTAGATAGCAGGTGGGACTTTTGCACTCAGAAATGGCAATGAGATCAAAGAAACATAAATGTGATACTGAAAGGATTTTGATAACTTCCCTAGACTATTAAGTAGATTTGGAGACTGATGTTACTTAAAACTGGGGGAAGTAGGTTAATCTATTTTTTCTCTTTTCACAATCTTCTGCCATACTATGCAATTCTTAAAATTTTTGTCAGTTTTTTCAGAATTTCTTGACACTTCAGTAATTTTTACTTTTTATAGAATTTACAGAATTTCTCTTTCTCCTGAATCTGAAAGATGTGTTTAAAAGATGAAGGACTGTTTTTAATACATTTCTACTGAAACACCATTAAAAATATTAAAAATAACATCTGAAAGAGCTCTGATATTTTGCATTTCTCATTTTTCAAATGTTTTGGCTAGGTCTGATGATATTATAGCACTTAGATCACTGTAAAGTTTCATTAATGAATGTTTTAATATGGCTAGCTGAAAAGAATTCTAGTGAATACAAATAATTGTAACATAGAAAATTTAACACTTATTTTCTTTCCCCTACACTTTTTTCCTCTATTACTTAAATTTTTGGGTCCTCTGAAACTCTCCTGTTGCATATATATCTCCCAGAAGGAAGGAGACTGGCCAAAAATATGTCTGCACTTGCTCAAATATCTGGTGAGGTGGCATCAGAAGATGCTACACTTCGTGAAATGCTTTCCACAGACTGAGTCAGGTCCGTATTTTCTAGCTCTGTCTGTACAAGCCTGGAAGGGAGAGAAACACTCAATCTTTTTTATACCAAGGCTTAGAGACGGCTAGAGGAAGGCCAAAATATTCAGCTTCCATGAGATTCCAGACCCTGTGGTTGTGAGCTGATCCCACACAGGTCCCTTGGCCCATGAAATAAAAAAAATGGGGAAAACCCTCTACTTTTGCACTGGCCCAGCTCCTGACCTGCAGCCAAGGCTGTTGTCCCTTTGGACCTCCCTGCTGTGAGCTCCCAGTCTGGAGCTGCAGGTGAGGAAGGAATGCCCTTCACTCCTCTGACCTAGGCTGGCTGGAATCAGTCCCAATGTGACTGCCTGCTCCCCATCTGGGTAAAACACTGGCTAGTGGTAGCTCACTTATTTTGCAACTCTAATTGCTTCCACGCCTGCCTAAAAATACATCTAAATGAAGCTCAAATGAATCTAATGACTCAATGTCCTTGATATCATGAACTTCAAACAATGACAAAATGATGAATAGCTACATGTTGCAATTCAAACTTTTTTACAAATAAATTTTACAACAATACCCTAGTACAGTCCATTATTTTTATAGTGCCTATTTTAACTCTGCTTTTAAATGGTTCTTATGAATCTGCAAAACGATCCTTTTTACAGTTGTCTTAAAGGAGTCACATGTACTTTGAGCAGAAATTGGGAAATTAATTATAAGCACATGTATGTACTTGGTTTGATTAGATTTAAAAAAATATACGTGGGTTGCAGACCTTTTATAAATGTATATTGGATTACATTTTTCCTAATAGAAAATATCCTTCCAAATTGGATTGCAGTCATCAATGGAATACAAAGAGAAAATGTGTACATTTGCAAAGCAGGTTGGAAGGTGGCTAAGGGAGACAGAGAAGACTTGACAGAGCTCTAGTTTCTAGAGAACTGAGTTGATATTTACTGAAGAGGTCTTTCAGTTATGACTAGAGGAGTACACGGCACTTAGAAATACTGAAAATTGCATTTGTTTTATGAGCATTATGCAATTTCTGTGTAAAATATTATCTTTCACTTTTACTGCATTATTTACTAGGGTGGTTATAAACTCGGAAATCTCCTTCTGTGTGGATTATATTTAAAACCTGCAAACTTTATTTTGCTGTACCATCACAGTCTGCTAGTGGTGAAGAGGGATAGTCTCTATCTAGATAGTGTCTGAAGTCCATGTGTACAGAAAACCCACTGTCAGAAAGAGGCTGGATGGCCTCAGCCTGCAATGAAGTGCCTTCAACTAGGTACTGCAATGCCTGAAATATGTGTTTCTTGCCCCAGCATGCTGACTGACAGTGCTGGGATTCAGGGTCCAGGGCACCCCACTGTCATGGGGAGCTGGGCACCTCCTGAGGGGCAGGCGGAGGAGGAGGTACACACAGCTGGCTGAAGGCATTCAGGCTTATCTGTGCTGCTGCAAACAGGGGACATTCAATTGCATCATTAGGGCTGTAACATAGTGTAAATCATGGCATTAAGGAAACTGCCTAACTAAGCAAAACTCCTGATGGTGATATTGGTGCAGCATCTTTGCCCATAGCGAGTGCCCCAGGAAGACACCCAGAGACTCCCCAGGACAAACTGGAGAGCTGCTGTAAGTTTAAGGGCTCCCTGGGCCCGGGATTTGCTTAAGTGCTGTTCTAGGCATCCTAGGCAGGAAACTTCTCTCTTTCACCCCTGAAATAAATGCTCTTGGTTTGCTACATCAATCCCAAAGTCAAAATGAGTATTTCTACCTGCATTTGTGTTCTGTTGTTTTCTCAATACAGACATAAATTTATTTCTAGATTAAATATTTATACATTCTAAACCTATAAATATTTTAAAATATTATATATGGATTTATACATTAAATACATATGTCTATATAAAGGTATTCATATGGATATATATTATTTTCATAGTGCCTCTCTGACAAGAAAAAGGGTATTGAATACTTTGCCAGGATTTTTCTAATCTCTAATAAAGTATGCATACCTGATAGGCTGCATGTCTCACTGCATTACAACCTTTGAAGATTCTGCAGTGCTTTAGGCATCACACAAATAGGATTGTGAGCTTGGGCAAGAGCTGGCAACATACAAGCAATGATGCTATTTTTCTCTTACTTTAACGAAGATTTCTCCTCAGCTGGTTGGGGTTTTTTTATCCCCAAAGCTTCTAATGTGAAATATTTTCAAGTCTAATTACTTCAGATTGTGACCTGTCATATCAAGAATTTATTTACATATGAAGCAGACAGTTATACATCTGCTTAAGTGGAAGAACCTATCACTGCTTCTTCAAAGCCAAAAGGCACCTTAAATTTCTGGCTGAAAATGTACACATAGGTCACAGCTCAAAGGCTGTCAGGCTCAGAGCATGTTTTTACATAAACTTTATTATTATATGGTTCTTAAACAGCTTAAAGTATTTTAAAACAGGGTGAAAGGCCAGCGTTCTTGCAAGCCTATCATCTTATTGCTACACTTCTGCAAAGCAGAGCTCTTTTCTGGGCTTGTTTTTGGGACTATTGTGCATTCACAGCTGCTGGGTGGGCTGTTACTAGCTGGCAGAGTGGGATCAGCTGGATCTGTTCATTCTCCATATCACCAGTGGGATTTAAAATGTCTCTCTCTGAAAAGGATGACAGATTTCAATGAGAATACACTTCTACTCGGTGAGAAGGGATAGAGAAGGAGTGGGGAAATCCCGCGTCTGGAGGACATGTGTGCCCGCCACTCTCGCAGAGGGAAGCCGCAGTCATCAGAAACACTTTCAGGCTGTCAAGGCTGAGTGTCTAATACGTTGTGCCACAACTGGGTTGGCGTTGTCATTACTCTTTTATATGTGGCATCCTCCCCCACACTGGCACCGGCTTGTTTGGGTGTGCTGCAGCATCTCCTCACTCAGAGGAGACCACCAGGCGCCCCAGCTCAGGGCAGGGGCTGGCAGTGACAATGCTGAACCCACTGCACAGGGCAGAGCCTACACCTGGGGGATGCAGACAGGATGCAGTGACATCCACTGTGTGCTCCACAGCTACAGCAGCCTGTTTGTAAAGGCAAACTTGGGCCAGGTTTGGAAAAGGCCTGAAACAGTACTTGAGAAACTGGGGCTTTGCATGCATGTACCAATGAATGAGGGCAACTGCATTTAAAAATGGGCTCAGGATAGTATTTGAACCTCTAACATACCTAATAAAACCTGGTATTTGTATCTAATAATAATCTAATACTGTGCACTTATAAAGTCTTTCTTTGAGTCAGTCTGACTCTGAAAGGTCTTTCTGAAGACAATTAAACATCATAAAAAACTGCACAGCACTACCTTCCTTGGTGTCAAATCATAGTGGTTTGGGTTGGAAGAGACCTTAGAGACCTTAGAGATCTAATTCCAAGCCCCCTGCCACGGGCAGGGACTCCTTCCACTGAACCAAGTTGCTCAAAGCCTTATCCAACCTGGCCTAGAACACAGCTGGGGGAGTTTCAACTTTAATGTCACTTATATATTTATACAGTTCCTTCAAACTCACATGATGTCTTAGGGTCAACACACTCACAGGGGCAAGAACCACGTGCAGATCTTACCCAGGTTCTTGTGAAGATGTACTGCAGGCTTTCTCACAGTGCTGCTCTTCCCAATTTTAGATGCGTATCTCCAGCACATGCTCTTTTAAAGCAAGCATTTCTCAAATTCCTGCTGGAGGTTTGATGTAAAGTGCTGTGAACTGATTAAAAATGTCATGTAGTTGCTTTAAAATTGTGTGATGTTGCCAGAGGAATGGCTGCATGATGAGACAGCAGCTTACTTCACGCAAAAGTAAAAATGATCAAGAATTACTTGTTCTGAGTACAGAGTACTCAGAAGAATTTGTGAGATTATCTCCTGCATATCTATAAAGATAGCCACCACGGTCAGACTGTTCATGTACTTTCACGATGGGGACAGGTCACACAGGGATCCTTCTGAGGACTCCTGTCACCCTCAGTCAACCCAATTTATCCTCTACACCAGGGGAAAGTCTAGAAATCAGAAGACTGGATAAACTCTGACTATCTACTGACCTGATAGAGAGGATGTAGAGACAGGAGGAAAATAAATTAGACAAGATAGAGGGAACAAGATATAAATGACAAGTTATGTAAAGAATAAATTCAGTATAGGGTTGGGAGGAAAAACCAAAACAGTATGGAAACTCTTGGAGAAAGACAAAGAGAAGATGATTTGCACTGGAGGAAAGACAAGAAACTGGGCCAGTGGAGGACAATACAATCTGAAGAAAAAAAGGAAAAAATTAACCATCAGGAGATAGAATAAAAAGGAAAAGAGAAAAAAAGAGGAAAAATAGGGAAAAACTATAGTGAGAAATCCCTGCTACTCAGAGTATACTTCTGTGGCTCCTCAGTCAATGCAACTGCTTTCTCAATGCTAGACTTAATTTGCCATGAATGATAGATTTCAGAAGAACTTTAGAATTCAATATGTACTGTGAAATGTTCCCTGCTCAGCCACTCCTGTAGAGTGGGGAAATGGCAGGAAATCATTTTGAACAACAGCTAGTGTTATTTTGAGGGAGACATAATGGCTTGTTTGGTTTGACATCCAAAACAGATATAACTGCGACAAAAGCATTTAAATGCTAATCTGTCATTTACAGCGGGTAAACAAAAACTAACGTGCATAAAATCTGTGGTGCTTGTGAGAGAGTGCCCTAGAAGCCTGAAATACTGCTTAATTCAGAGAAGACAGGCATCTTGGCAGGCACAATTCATATCCAAAATATATGAATGTTGAGAGCAAATTTTAGGTACTCCAACCTCTGTTTCCTGGTGGTGGATTTTGATCATACAGTTTGGGTCTCAGAAAGGAGTAATTTTTCATTTGCAGTGTATTTTTCAGAGATGGAAATATGCAGGCAGATATTCTCCAGAAGCAGTCAACACCTGCACAGTCCAATCAAAATGTAGCCCACATGAGCAAATTTGAGAGATACAGAGAGATCCTAAATTCATCACAAGGTGGCTCTGGGTGAGAAAAGAATGTGTTGCCTTGAACACAGGTCAGCCTGCTTCCTAAGACACTGCCCTGAGCAACTGAGAAAAGCTTGGAGAATATTTCTAAAATCACAGTGACTGCCGCCAGCCTCCAGGGTGAGACACACAACCAAAGGTCACTGGGAATGATGCTACTGTCGAAAGGCTCACCCTACTGCAGTGATGGAAAGAAAACATAGGTTTCTTTCTGCTCTGGGATGAGCATCCTTAGGTCAGCAACTCTACTGCCAGCTTCCAGCTGTACCACAGAGCAGCAGGTCTAGATCCTCAGACACCATCTTTATAAGCCAAAGGAATGGACCTGAGTTTTGTGTTAGTATCCCAGGTTTTGTCTCTGTTGCAAGGAGTCCTCTCTGAATTTTTAGAGTACAAAAAGGCAAGAGTAATTTATTGCAGTGTATCAACAAATACCTTCAAGACTTTAGAGAGGATTCACATCAACTTCTCTCAGGGCTGCCAGGGTGTATGAATACACAAGTAAAGAGAGAAAACCCTCAGACTGTGTTGTATACAAATGGACCTTGACAAGGAAATTCACAATTTATTATTCACCTGGCAGTTTAAAATTTTCTTTAAAACTCTACTAGTCTCACTATCCTTCTTGCCTTCCACCTATAAAGCTTCTTAATTATTTTGTTTTACCCAAGTTTGTGATTAGCTTCATTGCAGCTATGTTTGCTTCTTTTTTTACAGGTATCTTTTCCTTTCTATTATGTCTGCTTGTATGTGGAAGTCTTCAATACACACAAAGGCAAATTATGAAAAGTCTCTACACTGGACAAATTGTGATCTGTAACAAATCTCAAGCAAGCAGGCAAAACAACAGGAACAGAAAGAAACTCAGTCACCTGTTCCTCCTCCTTGTAACATGGTGTGATTTATCTGCTTATTATCAACTCACGTGGCTTTTGTCACGCAAGTCTGTTAGCTCCTGATAGCTCCTGAGTAACTTGTTCAGAACCATACTTTCACAGAAATAGAAAAATATTTAAATTTCCGTTGATTAGCTCCAAAAAACCCCCCAAATAAACAAAAAAACCCCTCAAAAAACAACCTAGTGCAGTTAATAGGACATTCTCTAATGACCTGTTTGGATCAGCCCTTGACATGGTCAGACACTCCACGGCAGAACTCTTTCTAGTCCTGGACCTTCACTTAACTTTCTCTTGTCTTTTCCCTACACACACTCTTCTGCAACACAGGAAAAAGCTGTGTGTGCTCTTTGTATGGAGAACTGCACTTTTCTGTGATATTAACATGTCCTGTGATATTAGCATTGTATTTTACAAAAATATATCCCTGGAGTATAAATATGAAACTTCTGTTGAGCTGGCAATATTCCCAAGCCCCTCAAAGGGATGGTCATTTGCACTATGCTGTACTTAGGTGCTGCTTCATGAGATGTCACCTTCTGAACATCCCTAGTCCAGTACTTGCTGTCTGTTCTGTGACCATAAAAAAGGGAAGGAGGGAAGGCTATGCCTTTCCTACACAGAGCCTGTGTCAAAATGCACATTACAGACATCTGCCTAGAATTCTGAGATCAGTCGACAAGTTCAGAACCAAATCACCCTCCACTTATATTGAGACGTATGCACAGGAGCAGCATAACCATTCAACTAAAAATAATCACCAGAGTCTGATGTTCTTTGTGATATTATACTTGTGGTTTTTTATGTTACTAATATGAAGCACCAATTGGACAAAAATCTGCAGAAACTTTCTTTTCCGAGAAAATTTCCAGCTCAGTTTCAAGTACAGAGCTTAAAGGTATTCTAGAACTGTCTTAAAAATATTCTGTCGGATAAAGAAGCCAACGCAGTATTCAATTTCATGTTTTGAGAGTATGAGAATTTACTATTCTGCTTCAAAAAGTTCAGTTAGGCTTGTGTGGGCTTTGACATTGCTCTTTCAGCCGACGAACATAATCTCAGTGTGTCTAAGCCTCTCCACAAAGATCTCACAAGCTTTACTCTGTTGTCAATATCCTGCCTTGAGTTTCATGACCTAGGTGCAGTGAATACTTCAGGACATTCAGCACATGGCATCAGACATCTTGGTGACACCAAACCTTGCACACTGCTGTTTAATGACCTCTTGTATTATTTTTGTCTGTTGACTTTCTAAACCCATCAAAGCAGATTACAGCCACTTATAGTGTTCATGTCTTCTGAGTCCTCTGCTCAGCTTAATACAGCAAGGAAATCACCTTATCTGTCAGATATTCACTGTACCCCAAAATCTCTCTAAAATACATCATAATCCTTCAGTTGGACTAAGAAAGAATCCCTTTTCAAAGATAATTACACAATCTGTTTTCATTCTTATGTACAAAATGTACACATCTTTTTCATTCTTATGTACAAAAAGGACCAGGTTTTACTCTTTCCTATTCTATTCTGTGTGCAGTTCAGTGATGCCAATGGTGTAAGGTATGAATGCAGACAGCAGGCTACCACTTTTGGTTATATAGTTCTTCTAAAATTGCTCAAAAGTGATACAACCTAATAATGTACAGTAGCTGACCCAGGCACCACAGGTTACACATATTTGTCAGCTGTAATTCTTGATAGTCTTGCATACATGTCGCTGTTGAGCGGCTAGCTGAGGAATGACCCAAGGTCTCAGACAAGGAAAGAGAGAAGAAGAGAGCTTTATTGTTTTGAATTCCATATATAGAGAGTTTACAGAGGTGCCCCAGATTGGTCAGCCCGAGACCTCCCCCTAGGCCCAATTGGCCAAGCCCGAACTGACCCAATCCAGAGAAGTTGTTTGCAAAACATCCAAACTTTATCTTGTTTATGAAATATAGCAAAATGTTCCCACGGGAAGAACCTGTGCTAGCCACACATACATATACCTGAGATAAAATTTGCTGTGATAAATACAAATGTGTTTGTGTTGCTTTAGACAACCACTTCTTTTGTTAATTGAAAATATGATTACAGCAGGATTTCCTGAGACTTATTGGTGCATTCCCATCCTCTGCTGTTTCCCATTCTCATGTGAAGAAAAGTTAACAGGAATAAATATATATGTTAAGGTGGTAGCAAAGTCAATTTCTACCATTGCCAAGTATCATTTCTCAGTATGCAACAGGGATTGACTGGGACAAGGGGAAAATACAAAAAATATTTTTTTCATCCCTCTTTGCCTGGACATGTCTTTACTCTGTATGCATAATTTGGAACCACCAGTTTATACTCATGAAGAAAAACTGAAGCTAAAGAAAATGAAAACTTCTTTAAGTAGCAGCTGATGTTCTGCTTTAGCAAAGAGGTTACTGTGAGCAGTATATTTAGTTGTCTTGTTTTCTCCTCAGAGAAAGATCACATGCTGCATTTCTGCAGGAAAATTTACTGCCACCTGACTAAAATTAGATAGTCCACACTTATGCTTTGAGTTTATGTCATTATCCTGGGAATGGTGTGGGAGTTTAAATCTATAATCTCTGCATACACAGGGAAAGGCTGAGGACTACTCTGCATAAAAGCAACAGCCTTGGAAATTCAGGTCTTAGCATTTGAATCACTTTTTTAATGAACTCTTTTAAAGCATAGGTGCTGGAAAGCAGAAGTGGAGGGGAGAGGAAGGACAAGTACCCAAGCATACCATATGGGTACTTAATGTATCTGGCAGCCTGCTGTTCTACCACTCTGGAGTCTTGTAATAGTATTAGCTGACACAGACGTGTGGCTGTGCTTCTCGGACGTCACTGCAGGGCTAAGGAACACGCTGTGGTGTAAGCCCAGCACTCCAGTCTGCACTGCACGCTGCAGCTCTGAGTGGGTGATGCCTCAGCCCCTGCCAGTCACACCTGCAGAAGGCCAGCTTCTTAAGAGATGACAAAACACTGCCAGCTGTAACAACTCCTGATAATTTTTTTTATTTTTTTGGATTTCCATTGGCAACTTTTGCTTCACTATGTTGACAATTTTTTTTTTAAAGCAACCTCAGAGCCCAGAGCCTTTTTAGTCATTGGCAAAATGGTATTGGAGGGCAGGGAGGGAGGATGGGAAGGCAACAGCAGTTCCCAGTAAGTGACACCAGCTTTCAGTATGGATTAGTTGTGGGGATTTGTCAGGCAATAACAATTTTCAGTTCTAACTCTCAGACCTCTCTTTCTATGGCACCTTCATATACTTTAGCATATTGCATACTATTTCTGCTCCCTATGATAGGTTGTAAATTCCAAGAGGCAGGGAGTAAACACCTAATCCAAACCCAGTGTCAGTGTTATTTTGCTTGGATTCTACCTCACTGCACTCAACTGCAGTGTACCTTTCCAGAACTGAGCTCTTGGAGAAAGCTCATTATATAAAAACCTGTGCAAAATAACTTTAAAATGTAATGCAAAATATTGCCATTTCCTTCAGATGCCTATTTCCCATCAACCTGAAAAATCAAAGAACTTTCTTACTCACCTGACATGTCTATGTGTAAACCTCATATCCTATTTTTGAGATCTATCATAAGCAAATTGGTTTGAACTGTGACACAAATCCACAATGATGACCCTTAAACATTCTTAAGGGTAAGGAGCCTAATGAAAACTACATGCTTGCATGAGCCTAATGAAAACTACATGCTCTTTTCATTTGCTCAAACATCTGTGCTAAATTCTTTAAAGAATATTTAAAGGATGTAAGAAAATTTTCAGCAATTTCCAAGAGGCTGGCTCACATCTTACAAAAGCAAAAGCAACTATTATCCCAGAGAGCATACATACAGAAACCATTCATCTAAGAGCCAGATTACAGCAAGACTCCATTATGAAGCCAATTCTGGATTAGTAAAGCCCTACTTTTTCTTTATTCTATATAATTTTTCCATTTTCTTTCAGTCAATATAAAGCCCGAGCAGACAGGATGCAGTGGTTACTTGCTTTTTCCCATTAAACTATTAACTAAGGAGGCAAACAACAGGTGTGTATCATTTTTGTACACATCTATATGTGTGCTCATGTCTATGCTCATCATAAGGGCTTTCCAGTAAAATTAACAAGGCAAGCCCTGCAGGACTGATTTGTTTTTCTTGCACAAAACTTTGGCAAGAAGTCAACATTTCCTCCCATTTAAAATTTTGGACTCAAATTGGCTCTATTCCTGCCCAAGTCAAAATCTACCTTAACTGTTTTTAGACACAATGGGAATTTCAGCCCTCAACTAAGAGTCTGTCTCTGATTCAGTGATTCAGTTCCCTGGACCTATCTATTACTGTGCATGGTCAGAACAATGCACTTGATTTCAGTGGCCAGTCCTGATCTACTCAGAAGAGCCATGAGCAACACAACTTGCAAAATGTAGTAAATTCTCGGTTTGTCCAGAATTAGAAAAAGATACAATTTCTGGGATTTTTCTGCTGTCAAAACAATTGCCATTGTTCCTTCTGTCAGATGTTCTTTGATCTCTATCCACTGTTCCGTTGTTTCCCTTAGCACAGTATTTTTTTTTCCTAAGAAGCCGACCAAGATTTTCAAGTTGGAGTGAAGTATTTTTTTCCATGTGCCTTATACTACCAGTTCAATATACAACAAGTGTTAAGTGCTGAGACTACCTCTGATCTGAACCATCCCATGGCTAATAAAATAAAGTTATAGCAACGGGATACAATTGAGAAAAATATAGAGCACTGTCTGCCCCTACGTTGCTCAACAGAAACAGCAATAGAAAAGTTTATGCAGACTAGCAAATTATTCTCACAGCAGAAGACATATTTAGAGACTCTGAATTAAAAATGAGCACATATGCTTTGATTCCTGGAAGCGTGACATCCACAGTATTGGCAGTTTGGGACCCAGTGTAACAGATTCTGAAGCAGTTTCCACCCTTCTGGAGTACCAGATTAATTCTCCACAGATGAAAATGATGTAAATATGAAACATTTGGCTCCAGCTTGAAGCAGTCTAAAGTGATTTGCTGACTATCCCACCAGCATTTCAGCAGGCTCTGAGCTACCTTATTATTCCTGTCAGCAAACCCTCGGATGGCTAATGCCAAAAGCTTCTGCTTCCTTCCCTACAATGCAGCAACCATTAGTGAGATACTGAGAAAAACACCAAAACAGACCCCCCAAAAATTAATTAACTGTAGCAGTTTAATTTCAGATTCTGTGTCACTCAATCAAAGTGAAGCACCTCAGGGGACAGAGGACCTCTCTGTACTCTCAGTATTTAAAGTTGTGCATCAGTTGTAAGGAGTTTTGAGAACAGCCATGATCAGCAACAACAGTGTGTAGGTGTCCTGCTCGTGTGGTGTACTTGCAATGTAATTTTTGAGTAGTAACTGAGGAGAAGAAACTACTATTTCCATCACCAGTACATGCTTTGATCTATAAAAATACCCTACCAGCTACTTCTGGGTAGGGCAGATTCATTTCCTAAGTTGACTACATAACAGAAAGCTCAAATATTACACCCATGATAGAAATAAAGCACTGTAAAAATGACCAGGCTATAAGTTCACTAGTCTTATCAGACACCATTTATATATATATATATATATATATATAAAAAAAAAAAAAAAACAAAAAAAAAAACCTGTATTTTGGCATTTTCTCCCCTAGGCATAACTTATATATTATCACATTGCCACAATATCTTTGACTCTGTTCTAATTTTCCCCATGGTGTGGTAAAAACTTTAACTTATTCTCTGTTTCCGTGCCTATGAAGACCATTTAACAGTACTCCCGGTTAGAATTCAACGTGCTTTAAGTTAGTTCTTTGAAATGGAATTTTATCTGAAAGGCAGATGAATTACAAACTCTATCACAGCTACATGAAACTATCAATAGAGTGGAGTTTGGCCTAAATGATATTTTGAGGATTTAGAAAAAAGTGGTTCACAGTTTGCTTATTTTCCGAAAGTTGGATTACAAAAACATGCTGTATCGCATCTCTGTTTCACCAAACCAACCACTTTCGTCAAATGCTAAATTTGAAGAGCTGACTTGCAGTTAGGTACATGCTTAACTGCAAGTCATCTGTCGCTGTTGAGCCGCTAGCTGAGGAATGACCCAGGTTCTCAGACAAGGAAAGAGAGAAGAGAGCTTTATTGTTTTGATTTCCATATATATAGAGTTTACAGAGGTCACCCAGATTGGTCAGCCCGAGACCTCCCCCTAGGCCCAATTGGCCAAGCCCGAACTGACCTAATCCAGAGACGTTGTTTGCAAAACATCCAAACTTTATCTTGTTTATGAAATGTAGCAAAATATTCTCACGAGAAAGACCTGTGCTAGTCACAGCCATCTCCTCAAATTTAGCATACAAATAAAATGTACAAAGAATATAACCAAACAATATGTACAAAATATAATAAACAAGTAAGATAATGAGATGAAAAGAACAAGGTATTCCTTATTTATTCTGTAGACAATGTGGCAATGAATTTTTATATTCATTGTCATCATTTCAAGGAGACCAACTATGACAGTTTCTAAGAAGTGACATATTGTTTGTATGTCACCACATTTACTGCTTTAGCAGTAGAATGCTGCAGCTCTCAGGAAGGAACTTTGTGTGACTAGGTGCAAACTTTTTCCTCAGATGGTACGGCCAATTTAAAATTAAAAACCAAAAACCAAAAAACAAGGCATAAATATTGCTTTTGCTGCGTTTTGATACCTGGCTACATTTCTGTGGAGAACAATTTGTTAGCTGCTGGGTGCTTAAGACATTGTAGCACATTAGATGATGGCTATCTCCCGAGACAAACTGAACTCCCATTTCTTTTTGCCACAAACTGAAGATGTTGTTTGCAAAGAACCCTCAAAGCTTTGTGCCAAATCCTGCTCTTTCCTGTCAGCATTCTGGAAAAGCTGCAGCTTCCATCCAAACAGAAGAGAAGGTGAGAAGCTATGCAGAAAACTGACCTTGCTGTCTCACGGGACAAGAAAATTGAGAGCTTGTTTGAACTAATGCAGTAAATGCGGAGCAGGACAACAAAAACTGTTTTGTATTCCCTTCCTCCTCCCTCTGGTGAAGTCAGGCATGCTGCTTTGAAGCTTTTGAGGGCTGTATTTGGTGACGCTGCACTGGAAGATGACTTTGCAGATCCTAACCCGTGCCATGCAGATGCTCTGCCTGAGGTCCATCCTGCTGAATGAAGGTGCTTACCTGAGACTTGAACTTCTCCTACAGTCAGTGGAGAAGAACATGTTACCTAAGTGTGCACTCAATCCCACTGAATGACGTAAATGTTCCCTTGTTTTTCTCTGTCTGTGGGACAGAGCTGCAGACCACAGATTCAGGCACCAGAATGCTCATCCAGGCACCTTGGTTTGGGTGTTGGAGGCAAACGGGATGAATCCTTAGCTCTCTTGCAACAGAACTGGGTCTGGAGAGTCAGTTCAGCTCCAAGTATAAGGACTCCTACTGACATGAAGGAGGGCTGAATTCAATCCGAGGCTGCTGCAGACTTTGCACTTAGCAATGTTGCAGAGTAATCCAACCAAGTCAACTTTCCTAAAATGAACGGAATGTCTCAAAATCAGTACCTAAATGATTTAGACACCTAAGTGTCAAAATTCAGTTCAGGGTGAATTTAGAAAGTTCACCTCTTCCATGCTTCACAATTTTTTACAAGTGAATAAAAAATAAATCTTGGAAAAAACCACTCCCTCTACATAATTCTATTTCAGTAACAACTGAAAAACTGGAGTAACAGGAATTCAGCTACCAAACACTTGTGGAACAAATGTTACAAAGTGGGACACCTTGGGATTTACGTCAAAAACATTTCTGAAAGAACTGCATATATTTTTTCTTCCTCTCCATAAAATAAGTGCGGGAAACTGCTGACAATGATTGTATCTGAATATATACATATACATGCATACAAACACAAACGTACGTATATATGTATATAAACATATGTATAAAAAGACAGAAGTCATGGTTTGAAAGCTGGGCTTGTTTGGAACACAGGGCTTGTGTCAGGGGGGATGTCTATTGTCTCCTGGACCACCAGTGGGGCCACCAGTGAGAGGCAGATTAGGGTGCTGGTCAGATCACCAACCCAACATCTGCAGAACTGAGAGTGTGTTACTACTCTCCTGGTATTGCTGTAGGAAACCTCTCATGCCTCCTAGAGCTCTTTTGTGTCCAGAAATTATATGTAAAATCTAATCTTTGGCTTTATACAATGTCTCTGGGCATTGTAAGATTGGCAAAATACTGGTGAATGAGATCACTCCCATCACATGAACTGCTGACACTTGAAATGCTCTTTTGATTCCCCTTTTATTTGCACAAGTTGTTAGACTCAAGACCCAGACACTGTATCAGTTTCCCTCACACAGATCATCTTATTTCCTATTGTTAGAGAAACTGAACCACCACATATTGTGTCAAGTGCCATTTCTTAAATGCCTTAAACTAAAGGAAAAGCCATTTATTTTCTTTTTTAGATTGATACCTTTATTTTTGTTTCATTGCACTAAAATCCTATAGTCTACTGGATAATAAATATTCCCTTACTAACCCTTCTAAAAAATCTCTATTTTAGGGACTAAAATTTGCTCTGAAGACATTTGATTCTAAAGGACAAAAAACTGAGATTATTTTTCTTTAGCAGATTTCCTAACCACATACTGCCTTTGCTTCCCTCAGTATATAATGAAGTCCCCCAGTCACTGCCATATTTCATTATCTCTAGACTTCTGAAACAGAATTTTTATTAAATCAGTGCCAAAAATTTGAAACACAGAATTCAGCTATGAAAAACACAAGCACTCCTTACAGTATTTCAATTGTTGCCGTATTTTTAATCAAAGGATTTATTCTGTTCTAAATACAGTACAAAAGATACCAATTTTATTGATGAAGTGATTTTGAAAACTATGAGGTGTACCTCCTGGTACAGGGAATGAGGGGGAAATTCCTGGACTGTCATATTGTCTCCAGGCTAAAACTTGTTCTCCATGGTTTTAGACTGTATCCATCTGTCTGAGAAACTGCAGGGGTGGAAGCAAAGGGGTAATTGCCTTCCAAAGGAGTCTCGGTGTTTAGCTAACCCCTAATAAAATCAGCATCGGTAGGACAGAACAAGCACTACTGAACGCTGCTGCAAGGAAGGCTTCCACATCAGCCTTGCCTGAAAGCAGACCTGACATGAGACCCTCCCTAACATGCACCTGCTCAATATTTGCTTTGCACAAGGACTGATTAATGAAGGCTCATTTCTTTGCTATTTGTCAGTGATTCACACTAGCACTTAAAGGAAAAACATTCTTCTTTATTTCTCAATGCCAACATTTTATGGCCTTGAGAAAGCCTAGTAGTTAAATGCTTTCAAGAGATGAAAGAATCCCCAAACAACAAAGCACAACCAAAACCAAAGCCCTGGAAACACAACAGACTCAAAAGGTCAAAACCTGGCTTTACCGAAGAAAAACAACGTTATCTTTTGTGGATGCAGTGATGCAGAGGAGATGCTAACCAGCTGTCCAGGAGCAGCACAGCATCATCTGCTGCAGTGTTGGACACAAATTCCAGCTGCGCTTTGTCACTGGCCTCGGAACAAGGGGAGCTGCCCTGATGTCAGCAGGCAGGGAAGGACGGATGTTCCATTGCTCTTGGCATTTCCCTTGGGTGTCTTTTTATAACTACATTTCTGCTAATTAACTTCACCTCAGAGTTGGGCAAAGCAACTAGGTCCCCTTCGGGCTGCAGTGAAAAGAAGCCCCTACAGTCGCACCTTGTTTGATCAACTCTTTGGGTATGAACAGCACAAGGACACACAGACTTACTAATCAAACTCAAGCACTGTTTACCAGAAACAAGCAAGCAAACACAAACCTCAGCTGAGGGGCCATTTGACCTTCAAAGACACAAAATGCACCCAGCAGTGCCCTCTCACTCAGAAAACTCGCAGCACAGTGCAGTGGTGGGGACATGAAAAAAGAGTATGAGCTTTCCCATAGGTGAAAATGTCCATGCCAGGGCACAGCAATGGCTCACCTGGCTCTTTATCACACATCTGGAAGGACCCAATGCCAGGGAAAGAGTAAAAAAGGGAGTATCTCATAAGGTCTAAACATTTGCTCTTTATATCACACCTTATCATGTGTTTTTTTGCATTTGCAGTCTGCTTGATTTCCTTTAGATTTTCACAATCCCTGTCCAGACCCAGATGGAGCAGCAGATAGAACAGCTGTAGGTTTTCATGCTTTCTGTTTAGATCAGGCATTGTGGGTTCCTCCTGATAGTGTGAGCTCCTCACTTCTAATGTATAGGAACTTTACTCCAGTGGGAAACTTACTCTGTCATTCATACATACTTTGTACCTTTATATACAGGACTTCTTTCCATCAAGGCTCTGAAACACTTGGCTAATATCCTCAAATAAAACTACACATTTCTCTCAATTTGCCTTGGTTTTTTTTGACCTACATGATTTACATAGCACCTTAACATATATTGATTTATTGATTTGTCTGTTTTTACGTATTTGGATTAATCAGGACTTTGCTAGCACTGGTTTATTTTTTACTGATATTTTTCCTATTTTTATTTAAGGAGAGATTATTATTTCTTTTACTTTGTCCTGAGTAGATGATCACCCAGATTTTGTTTTTCTTCATGTGACATATCTTGCCTATTTTTGTTAGTAAACAATTTTTATAATGTCTTCAGTTCACTTTTTTGTGATGCAGAGAAATAACTAAATGCAATGTTTAGTGAAGACTTTATCCGAGTTCACCTCCTGCATCAACTCTGTTTTTCAGAATGCCCAGTTTGGACATTTTCTGAGCCATCCAAGAGTGAGAAATTGGAACCAGGTAAGGAAAAAGTGAAGAAAAGTTAATCCACAGAAGGTTTATACATATTCTGTAAGAAAATGCCAGGCACTATGGAACCCTCCAGCAGCCCAGCCAGAGTGCTCCAATGGCACCAACTACTGTAAGCACAGTGCTGCTCGATGCCATTTGCCACACCCAGGTCTTTCCTCCTCCTGCCCATCACCTGCTCAGCCTGTGAGGTCTCTGGGATTGCACACAGAAATTCTCTACTGGCTGGTGCAGCTCTAGTGTAATGAATGTGACCACAAGTCACAGTGGATAGGAAACAAATGTCTCCATCCAGACAGCAGCTGCAGGACAGGTCTGACAAGTTATTTAGTGCTCTGAACGTCAAAACTTTTGTCTTGACTTAATACACAACAGCCTTAATCCCTCCCTTGTCTACTTGCAATAAACCTTGTTTCCTCTCCTTTATAACAAGCTAAACTAAAAATTTGGAAGATGCGAAACTCCTACAATGGAACTTCATGGAGAAATCAACTATCACTGAGTGTGCTGATCCCTCCACAATGCACAGCAACACTGAGGCTGTCGGCGTGGCCCTGCATCCAAGTTAATAATTTTTGCCTCTTACCAAGGTGAATTAATATGACAGTAACACCAAAGGGTGATCCAACAATCTAGCTGCCAGTCCTGGGCTAGAAAATCTGGAATTAATTTAGTAATTTTTGCCCTGCAACCCATTTCAAAATCTGGAGAAAGCTGTTGCACCCATTATAAACTCAAGTTGTGCAAAATATACTGGAAGTGTAGGCAGATTGCAGCATCTCAGAGGAGATGCTTCATATTTGCTTACTAAAGCTGAAAGACCAGGACGAAATTAAGAGTCAATGACTATGGGTAAATATCTAAAGCAAAATGTGGATGCATTTGAAGACTTTCCTACTCTTTTATCTCTGCTGTTAACATTTTTTTTGTTTTTCCACCCACAAAGTCTTTTTTATTGATTGAAATGAAATATTAATTCACTTTTCAAGCTACACTGTAGAAATCTGATCAAAAGCAAATGGTTGCTATAATAAGTAGTAGTTAAATTCTGTAAGTATAGAGTAATTTATAAATTTTCTTCTAAATTATAGCACTAAACTATACATGTCAAAAGACTCTGGGACCAACTGACATGCACATCATTACACGGACACACCCACAACAGATTGGCTAAAATAGTTTCTTTCCCCATTAAAAGGAATAGAGAAAAGGCAGCTGAGTCTTTTAGGCTTGTAAGCTTTTAAATCTCTGCCAGCATTATTAAATGAGAACATTATTTAATTACTAATGGCATGGGAGGATAAACTCTACCTGTTCTAAGTCTAAAATATTTAAGACCAAATTTCCACAAAAAGAAAAGATGTTCCAGATGAAGGGGGCTGTACAGGACATGAAAGATCTGGATCCAGCTTCCCACTTTGTCACAGACTTTCTGTGTGACCTTAAAGTAGATGCAGTGAACCTCAGGTCCACATTTGTACAGCAGGGTTTCTCTGCTCTGTCAAACGACTGTAAATCTCAAATCACTTCAATATTACAAGGAACTCAGTACTAAAACAATGACATTAGGGACAGATGAGAACATACATCTACTTGTCTGCATTTAATTTGTAAGCAAGGCTCATTAACTTTACTCTTCACACACAGCAAAATGCTCATGCTTTCTTTAACAGATGTCTTTTCACCCCAGAGGTAAGCTTGTGGCACTAAATCTTTACTAGGAGTGATTTACACAACAGAAAAGATGAGAATATAATATATTCTAAAGCACAATGCATACCCCTCCCTGGGGTACCTCAGTTTTGGGTCGGTGTGGGGACATGCTGATGTGACTGAGCACAGCACCTCCTTGCACAGGAACTTTTGCATGCATATGCCCAACACACACACAGAAGCTGTCAGTAAACAGGCAGGAACAGCTGTCCCCAGCTTAGTTTAAAATTCTGACCTACACAGTTGGAGAAAACTCTGCTTTGCTTTCACAGAAGGAATAATCTCACTCACAAGTAGGTTAGTCATCAGAACTCCTCTCTCAGGAGATGGCTGTCACTGCACTGAAGTTCCTGGCTATGAATTAAGGCATGGCCAACTGGAGAGCCTTTGTATGGCCACTATCTTTGACTAAAAGGTCTGACAATAGAAACAAATGTTTTCTGAGATATTGTGCTATGGATTTTGAATGAGAAAGGAGTACTAATTCCATGGCTTTTAGGAACAAAAACCCTAATATGCATTAGGATTGCAACAACACATTTAGATACTTAGGGGTTATATTTCTCTTACTCCCTACCTAGTCCTTGGTCTTCTTTTCTAATGATCACTTTTAGCCTTAGGGAAATTATCTGGTGACTTGGACTGTCTGTTTCTCCTTCTTTTTTATTTTTCTTTTGGCATCCTTACTGTAGGTTACTTATACAGGGTCCAATTTCATTATCTAAATCGCATGTGTTATTCCAGCTAACACAAATCTTTGCTCCTGCTACAGATTTCCCGCCTTTGACACATGACAAGCTAGCCAGAGCTCCGACACCCTGCTCTGTCCCCAACGCTGCTTGTCCCCAAAACAGGCTGCAGCCCAGCCTTCCCCAGCCTCATGCAGAGCCCTCTGCTCACCCAGTGCTGTTCTCTGCTGCATGAAGCACCAGCTGCAGGGCAGAGGCTGAGCTCTCATCAGCACCAAGCCTGGTGGCCTTGAGGGTTTCCTGTGGTCACAGGGCAATATGGAGATATATACTACAGTGCAGAAGAAACAGCGTGCACTTGTCCAATTGGGACTACAGATCTCGTGTGGAATGGGAAGAAAAGACTGCTTTTGCTGTTCAGACACAAGCTGGCTCTGTGCTTTGTATGTTCTTTTTGATCTATTATCTCACCCCCATTTTTTTAGAGTACTGTAAATCTCCTTTAACAACTGTGTTTCAAAATAGCACCCTTAAGCCTAGGATATCAACCTTATCTGTGACAACTCACCAAACAATGAATGCCAAAGTATTTGACATCATTGAATAAATTTATCACTGTTTTTCATCCACAGAAAAATGCATCTTTTTTTCTTACACGCTGGATCAGTGTTAAATCAGTGCACACCAGAGCCAATCGTTGGTTGCCTTTCTGCTATAAACATGGAGATCTCAGGTGACTTAAATGAATATCCCTCTGGGGGGGAGGTTTCATTCCCTTCATTGAGAGAAGTTCTAAAACAATAGTTATAGTAATATAAAAAAATAAGCATTTAGCAAAAGTGGAAAAATATTGTGAGATTCTTCTGTTTAGACCTAAAGAAAACAGAAAGACTTGCTTGACTTCTGATTGACTCCTTCATGCATTTCCAATACGGAAAAGAAAACTGTACTTCTAGACAGATGGGAAAAGGGGAAATCCAGTTAAAAACCGCCACTCCTCTTTTGAATTTTACTCATGTACCTCTGTGCAGGTTCAGTATCCCTTCTGTGCTCAGAGATGCTCTTTGTCTATGGCACAGCACTGAAGGACTGTTCCTCCATCCATCATCACGTGGTTGGAGCAAGGAACCATTGCCATGTGTGTTCCTGCAGCAAACTGATCTGCCGCAGGGATACACGATTAGCGCATGCCTTTGCATTGCTCCCCCTTGCAGGACCACTCTTGAGCTCAGCCTAGTTCCCAAGGGATAATACTCCTTTTCACACAACTGGAGTATGAGAAAAGGTTCAGAGCTTTTGCAGGATTTCTTCCCATCTTCCTTTTTAAAGAAGGAGGGGGCAAAGGCATCACAGAGATTTGCAGTTGTGCCTCCTGCTCTCAGGGATCCGTGCTCTCCTGCTATTTGCATGCCAGCTTTCAGCTTGACTTCACAGGCAGAAGACATCTGTGCCTGCATCGTGCCCTTTCCAGCTGCACCCTGCCTTTCCAGTAAAGCCCTGGGGCAGGATGCCTCCATGAGAGGCTGGCAGCAGTAAAACCCTGCTAGTAACTGTGCTCTCTTAACCACTTCTCTGTCACACTTAGCCGCCTTAGGTAAGGGTTGGGTTTTGTTTTTAAATCCAATTAGAGAGGAAACTGATGGAGTTATAAATGCTGAAGTTACATTAATGTGAATGCGTTATTGCTGAAATGCCTCAGACGTTATCAGGGATTCAGTGCAATAATGGATATTTCTAAGATTAGGTTTTTCCTTTCAATTTCATACCCGCCTAAATTATAAAATTTGTTTTCAATTAACAACAGAAATCAGTCTGAGAGGGGACACCTGTGAGTCAGACATAGCAGCTCTCATCATCAAAGCATCTCATCATAATCAAAGGAAATTAATTTGCTTTCAGAAAAGAGAAGTATTTAAGAGCTTATTCTTCATACAGACATCACTAACATCAGTTACACAATATTGTAATAAGACTTGTCCCACCATCCCATGCTAATAAGTACTAAGAATGCTTCCTAAAGAGCCCATCTAGCCCTTGTCTACTCCCTCTATAATGCACTCATCAAACAAATTATTTTTCAGTCCAAGATCTCTCATCTCTGTCAGCTACTCTAATTAAAAGACCCTCTCTTCAACATACTTATTTCATCCAAAACTACACATACAAGTACGTAGCAAACTGTGTTGATTCTTCCTAAATTCAACAGACTGAAGAAGCCACTGAAAAGCTAAGAGGAATTATTCTCCATTTCACTATTACCGGACCACCTACAGCATTTTGAGTAAATTTTTCATATGTAGCTTAGAATTAAATCCATGAACACCAACCTTACCATCAGGCAGCAGAATACAGCAATCTAAAATTCAGATTACAATAAATGTGTATCAGGTTCACTGAAGCATATATTAGGACTGACCAGAGTCATCTGTCCATCTTGCTTCAGTTCTCAAAAAAGGCTGTAGCGTTCAGTGAAACAGGACTAACCTCATACCTATGTACTCTTTTCATATTAGGTATTTTGCCTTTTATGCTAAATGCTGGCAGCAATGGCCTAAAGAACTTTAGAGCCAATTTTAGGGTTATGACTGAATTTGAGGGCACTAACCAGATTTTTCTGTGCTGTCATCTCACAAAATGTAACTGTATGCATACATACATAGACCACAGACCAAGATACTTTTGGAACAGTTTTTTTCAAATGGCTTTTAACTCCACAAAAGAATTTATATCAAATTTTTAAAAAGATGATATATGAAAATACAAAAGCTTTTTGAAAGTAATAGAAATGGAAATGAGTTCCCAATTCTTCTCAGAATAAGTCTGTAACACATTTATCAGTCTGCAAAAGAACTGCCTTACCTACTTTATTTTAGAAATATTCCCTGTTCTCCAGAAAAACCTCCCCCAAAGCCAAACACCCTGGAAGATGCTTCAATAAAACAGAACAAACAGGTCATCCAAGGATCCTTCAGTAAGCAATCCAAAAGGAGGCTACAGTGCTTGGGAAAGAAACTGTGTGAACGTGAGTTTGTAAACAAAGCTTGATGCAATTTTTGTCTGCCACAGAAATCCAACTGACTGAAAGAATAAAAAAATGGGACTATCTCAGGAGTTACCCTAAAATACCATCCCCAAGAATACATGAAATCACAGCAAGCTTTACTGTCCCAAAGCATGCCAGCTGCAATCCCTTCCAACAGGGCATTCTGCAAGTGGCCAGTGATACCTGAAACTTTCACTACAACTTGGCTGTCCTTGGGATAGCTCTGGCCTGTGCCATACCTGAGCTATTTAAAGCAATGTCTAACCCTTGTGGTTGCATCAGGAGGGACCCAAAGAAAGGTGGCTGAAGATACTGAACTCTGGGGAACAAATGTGCCCCAGTGCTCTGCAGTGAAGCTAATTGCTGCCTTGGAAAGGAAACTCCCTCTTTAAGAGCTGTTTTGTGAAGAACTTTGCTCCTTTTGGACTTCTAATTACCTTACCTTTTGGAGAATGGAACAGAATAACTTAGAAAATCCTAGAAGGTTTTTTATTAGCTCAGTGAAGCTCTATTTTTCAGGCCGGAGCTTAGGGGAAGATGTCATTTCCCACAAGCAGAAGGCATAAAAACTTCTCAGTGAGGAATGAACTTGAGCCTCAGAAGTCAAGTAAGACCAAACTCAGGAGATCACTTTGTCATTCAGCTAAAAATTTCCTCAGACTTCAGGTTTGTACCCCATGGCTTCTGTCTTTCCCTGCATTTCTGAGGAGATCCTGAATGAATATTTATTACAAGTAGCTACATGATGATTTGAAAATTCAGCAAATATGATTCAGGCAGTTTGTAGGCACTTAAATACTGCAAGAAAACCAGTGTTCTGATTGCTTCAGCCACCTCACACATTTTCTTAATGTGCAATATTGTGAGCAACTTTTTTTTAAAGGCTCAGCTGTCAGTGTTGTATGTACTTACACATTGTATAAGCACAGGATAAGCTCCAACAAACCCAAACATTTATTTTGGAAATAAAGGCTACTTGGTAATATGTAGAATTAATGGTTACAGTGACAAAGTAAGCATTCTTTTAAAAGGTAACTTGGCCCTTCCTGTTGCTGCTCAAAAACACTAGAGGAGCTGTCTCAGGTCTGGTATGTGGAGCTGAGGTATTCACTCACTCGTAACACTTGTGTGGGAAGGATACTGCACACTTATGAAAGGGCTTAAAATGTAGAACTGTTGTCTGAATCCCACCCAGTGCAACTCAAATTCACTTACTTATCCCACCTGAAACCCTGGCCTTATTGCATGCTTCCCCAAAGAGGGAATGACCACGGCATGTGAAGAGCAGACTGTGGTGGCTTCATATAAAGATTGCACTGGGATACTGTTTTAATCTCAAAGTCACTTTGGAACAGCTGTGCCGGTGTCACTTGCTTGTTTTCAATATTCCCCCAAAGGGCCTGGGGTTCAGTGCTATGTGTCAAATATTCACATATCTTCATCAAATAGAAAACTCATGAGTCTGCCATATGTCATGATAAATACCTTTTTTTTTTCTGAAATAAATAACATTCAACAGTCTGTTTGGCTTCACAGTCACTTGGGAGCAATTTTTTGTTCTTCTACATCTTGCAACAAAATCAGAGACCCAAACAAAGGCCAGTTTTCAGGTGATCATATAGATTTGTTTTGCCTCTCAGTTCTACAAAAGCAAGACAGAGCCTGTTTATCCAGACAACAACATGCAGCCCTTTGTTTCCCATAGACTGGGTCTGGATAATGCTTCATAATTTAATTTATTAGTGTATCTCCCTGACATCTGATTCCTTCCAAACATCTTACATGGAAGACAATACGTTGGTAGCTGCTTACAAAAACACGGAACGGAAATGCAACATTTTTAGGACATATGATCTGCCTCTGGGTGAAGGAAAGGCACAACAGCCTGGTCTGTCCACTCAGACATTACACAGCTTAAGTGACATGTCACAGCTGAAAATCCAGCTCGTGAGATGCCTCTGATTTTGCAGAGGGCATGCTGTAATGCCCAAAGCATCACCCTCCTAACCAGAAATACTGCAGTACATATTTTAAAAGATATATGCCATTGATGCTACTCTATACTTAATAGATGTAAACAGCATAAAAAAGGGATATCATCAGTGGTAAAAACCACTGTCATTTTAGACTTGAATTCCTCTCCTAAATTAAAGACACAGGGTGCTGGGGTAAAATAGAATAATGTTTTCTATCCATTACTGCAAAGGATAGCTGTTCTCATGCAGATTGTACCTGCTGGTAAATCCTTGTAACATCATATTTTCCAAATCCTAGTAGGTTTCTCTGTGCAAGAGCTACTGCTTGATTCTGCTAATGGTATCCCAAGTGCAGGCACATTCTAGTCATTATTTTAAAACTTTGTTTTGCAAACCATTGCCAATTAGATCTTATTACCAAACACGAAAAATGGATTTCCCCAATTTTTAAAGTAATTATTCTTGCCTTTTTCCCCCCCTTTAACAAAACTCATCCTGAATCCTCTCTGATTTTCCTTAATGTATCCATAAAACCAGAGTCAGTGAAGGCCTTTATCACAGCTACAGAAGTTCTCACCCCTTTGTTGATACAGGGAATGGGGATATTCCCTGGTGCCAGTGCTTGATGCCAGTGATGGATTGTCTGAATATGAGTCACTGCATCTTTGCCCTTGGCACTGCTTCCAAAAGTTCAGCATCTGTTTTACTGAGAATTGAGTGCCAATAATAAGCAGGTTGGTTCAAAGGACATTTTACTCATCTTATTTCAACAGTAGTTTTTATTAATTTTTTTTAATAAGTTTGCACACCACCAATAAAATCTCAGGGCTGAAGGGAACCCGTATGTAACTGAGGTACTAAACACCTCTGGAGCAAGACAGATCAGATGGTAGCTGTATTCCCATGACACTTAAAACTGACCAAAAATGCTGAATCATGGGTTACATGATACTTCATTTAAGAAGTATAAAGAAAGGTAAATAACCTTTTAATGACCAACTCAGCAGTGAGCACACGTAAGTTCTTCAAACAAAATCAATTAACTACTGACAGTCTTCTTTGTTCCTTGATATAATATCTACTGAAAAAGCAATATATTCACTTATCTTTCAAGACATTAAAACACTTGAGTTATTAAATATGAATGACGAGGATCCAATATAATCTCCTTGTCTTACAGTCACATTGACTGACTTTATAATTTGGCACAATAAATAATTTCACTTTAAAAGCAAAGAGTGGTAATGAGTGTCCTCAGCAGAAACAATCATGAGATGAAGATGCCTATTTATTACCAATGACCATTCTCTGTGCTATACCATAACATTTTCAGCAGACAAATATCTACAAAGTATTGGGAGTGACAATGAAAACTACATTATTCCTGGTAATCCACCACAGGTCAAACAGAAGTTAAGGCACACATCAGCTAGAAAAAACCACTTATCTCCTATTAGTATCAAGCCCTGAGGTTTATGATATATAATACAAAAACTTTTGGGAACTTATACAAAAGCCATTCCTCACACTTTAAAAAAGAGACAGTCTTAATTCTGTGTCATCTTCATCCTTGGTCTACAATTAGAAAGCAAAGCACATGAAGTATAAGCTTTGTACGGAGAAATACTGACAGAATCAAGACGACACAGAATGTGTAAACCTAAACTGAGAAGAGGACACTGGCAAGAAAAGTGTTTTGTTCGTAAAACATAAAGGATGAAAACGTAACCAAATGTACTTTCTTCACCTGAACATTTTAATATCTTCATGCAAACATTCAGCTGTTACAGACAGTTTGCTGGTGTGTGATAGCTCTTCTTCACAACCTACCAAGCAGCTAAGTTTTCCTAAAGTTCTTTGAGCGTGTATAGTTACCTGCAACCCAAAAGGAACAAAACTATGCCATTAATTAGGGTTCACCCCTGAATGAACACTGTGACAATGCAGGAGACAATTTATAAGGACTTGCAAAGGAGTAATGAAATGTCCTATATGACACTCTGTTCTGTTCTGAAGTCATGCATAGTGACTCTGGTAATATCCACTCACCCTAAGACCACTCTTAAGCTGCTCTACTAGGAATAGGTATGAGATTCATTGTGAATTATAGATGACAGACTTGTGGAAAATAAGAATCAGGCCCCTAATGTAAAATAGGTGTGCCCCCTCTGGGCAAGTTGTTGTGGCAAGCCTAGCCATAATGCACTTACAGCTAAATACATATCAGTGGCCTAAATCGCCTCTTTTATGCTGCTCTTGCTTTTTTTTCTCCCCAAAGGAATTTTTTTCACATAATGGATTAGTTACTCAACACAGCACATGAAGTCCTCACAATTTCTAGTCGGACTTGGGATAATTATACCTTCTGTAATCCACAATCCACTAGTTAGCTGATAAATTAGTGTGCTTTTTAGAAAGAATTAATACTCATGTTACGGTTTGTAATGCAAGCCAAAAAACCCTCCTGAAAACTAACCCCAAGAAAACCAGAAATCACAAAATAAAATAAGGACAAATCAGCCATGCAGTGAAACAAACAGAATTAGCACTTTCAACCCTATCAGGTTTCACTTCAAATAAAGCAAACCCCATGCTGCAAAAACACAAAGGCCAATATTTTACCCTTCTGTGTATGTACATCAACAGGAGTTATGCAAAAATTCAAGGACAGAATGTGACTGACTAGTAATT
Source organism: Entomyzon cyanotis (assembly GCA_024500445.1). Classification (NCBI taxonomy): domain Eukaryota; kingdom Metazoa; phylum Chordata; class Aves; order Passeriformes; family Meliphagidae; genus Entomyzon; species Entomyzon cyanotis. Next base: position 16,907,397 of record JAKEPQ010001005.1, read on the forward strand.
TTTTAAATTACTTTGTACTACCTTTTATATTTGATCAGTTAGTAGTCACACTGATCTTGAAGCAAATATTCATGTGAGAAAGAATAACTTGCACAAGAAAGAACTGTAGAATCAATCACAATCAATTACATTCTAGTTGTATTCAAAGGGACTCAAATTGGAAAATCTGAGTGATATTTATTGATAATTTTACTGTAAGGTAATTAAAATACTCTTGTAGATTAAAGGTGATTAAGTCACTACCAGATATCTTTAGATAGACACAGGCTCTTTGTTACTCCTGGATATTCCACTTTTTAAATAATTAAATAATTTCTTATTTAATTCACTCTGTATTTATAGTAAAACATCTGTAGAAATATTCCATATTTATTTTGGATTTAGCCCAAATGAGTTTCATCAGTACTAAAAGACTGACAGAAAAGAAGCATGCTTTTGGACCCAATAAACATGAATGAAAGGAAGAAGAAACATTAAATGTAAGGGTTCATTTGATTCACAGTGATTCCAAAGTAAGGCTCCTTTGATTTTGAGTGCACTGCACAGAACAATATAACTTAGACATAGTTAAAAAGGCATCAGCTCAGCTAGGTTATCTCTTAATATGTCAGTTCAACAAGGCGCTGAACCATAAACACTTCAGCAATCCAGCTGCACGAAGTTCACATCCACTGAAATCAATGCTCATTCTGGTATCTGTTGAGGACTTTTATACTACTGACAGTTTGGTCAGAGCTGCTGATGCACTAAAGAGGCTTAGGTCCAGCAACTGCAAAGAAAACACTAAATGATGGCTGATGGTATAAGTAAAATAACTTCTTTTTTTAAAGAGTTTTCACAAACTACTGGTTACACAATAAGTATAAATAAATGCTTGGTCTAAAAACTCAGATGTTACTCTACACCAAAATATGCCAGACTCATGCAAAAACTCTGTGATTTAGGGAGCAGGCTTTGGGACTTCTCTGGGATGTAGAATTCACAAAATTCCTATCCTTCGTTAATCCCAGCACTGCTTCTCATGTCATAGCACTGTACGTGTCTGAAATGGCTGGACTTCTGACCATCTTTACCTTAATCCTACTTAAAAAGCTTATGAATAAGAACACTGGAAAATGGAGGCAAATCCTGTTTTCCTCAGCTGAAACATCTACTGAATTCACAGAGATCTTTCCTGGGGTGAGGACTAAGCAAGAACTGCTGTGCCTCTAATATGTTAATTAGTAACTGAGATGAGGTGCACATCTACATTTACTGAAATTAAAAAAACTCAAATAGTAAAGTGTGCCTATACTGTACAACAGAACTAGACCTATAATATTTCTTTTTTTTACTAGCTCACCATAGTTTTAATTTCTTGCCACACATTCTTCTTGCTTTCTCCTATTTATTGTTACAGATCCTGTAAAATACCTGCTGCTCATTCACAGTCACCTTGTTCTGTCTCACCTTGCTATAAGTGAAGTCAAAGGCAAACCTTCACTGACCTCGAAAGGCGCAGGATTTGGCCTGACATACCTAATCCAAAGCAGGACTCCCTCTTAATTCAGTAAGCTTTGGATCAGACCTAGAAGGGATCTTAACAGAATCAAGAAGTGGCAAGACACAGTCACATATCAAAACCACATCCAAGTGTTTATCTCACATTTCTAATCTTTGATGTGAAAGGGATTAAAAAGCAAGCTGTTCCTGTCAACTGCTTGGATGCTACACAGGATCTGAATGACTGAACAAGCATCTGTAGGATAGCAATGCACATTCATATGGTTTCATTTCTTAAAAATGAAGTTAATATTTGAATTTAAGGCTTATGGTAATATTTCCTCACTTGGTTCCCAAATTGCTGCTGTTTAAATCCCACCATCCTTTCTACTCCTATAGAAGAAGGAAGATGTGCCTCTCATCTGAGGACAATGTAGCAACTTACTTGACCAAAAACAAAACAAGAAAACTAAGAGATGTTATCCAAACACTTCAGATAAAACCTTGCCACAGATCCTAACTCAGTCTGTTTCAAAGTGCATCCAATTTATTCCACCATCTCTTGTTTTACGTTACCCAAGTTCAAACGTGTTGTGATCGTTTTTGCTCTCCTTTATGGCATTCATCCATGTTTCTATAGCTGCTTGAGCTGCCATGGGTGTATCTGACTACCATTTTGGCTCACGTGTATTTACAGGCTGAAGGTGACTAGAAGGAGAAACTGAGCGCATGCATTATGGTGACTTCTAGCTACCAGAACCACAGAACCACATCAAATGGCATTAACTTAGACAAAAGGCAATTGAAATAATGAAAACCATTGCAACATGTACACAAATGCAATGTGAAACTCCCTTAGCACAAAAGAATAGATCTATAACATTGAATCAAACTAGGGGATGAAGGAAAAAGGAAATAAAAAGGTAAAAAACAATTATTTCGACATCTTGGGAAATTAAAGAAACATTTTTCATCTGCAAAATCTGAGGAGAAATCTGCTCTGAGTGGCCAAAGGGGGATTTTCTTAAAAGCTAGGAGTTAGCCTAACTCCTCTTAAGCAAATTCATGATTGGGCACTGTTAAGTCACAAGAACAGTTTGGTGAATGGCAAGCACTCATACAAGTTTAACCATCCTATATTTCTGCATTTATTCAACATGCAAATGAATGAAAGCAAGTCACAGGCAAAGAATCTAAAAATCAGTATTTTACTTTTGTTTTATTCATCTGCTTCATCTTACTGTGTTGCCTCCTACCCAGTCTTAGGAAAACACTAATTAAGCATATGTCTCAAGCCCTAGAGGCAACTGCCTTCATTTCCATGTGTATATATATATAAATATTCCACAAACAAATCTGCCTGCTGGATGTCTCTGAGGCAGTGTCCACGACCAGGAGATCTCCCAGGTCGCGTGCAGTGTGTTTCAGCTGTGTGGCTCAGACAGGAGATCCTCCTGCCCCTATCCAGGAGGAGAGGTTTGTTACGGAACACACCGGTGATGTTTCAAGGCATGCAGGACTGAGAAGGTGGTCCCTGAGTCCTGCAGGCAGTGCAGCAGCTGTGTCACAGAAGTGCTGGCGAGGGTTGATGGATGTTAGCTTGCACTAGGGGATCACGGTGTGTAACATGGCCTCCCTGAATCCTTTTTGGCAAAACTTATGCCCATCTGCTTCCCCTCTGCTCCTTCTCCTGAAGAACATATGGCCCAGAATATGTATCTCAGAAGCAGAAAATTTATTCATGTAGTTTTCTAAAATATTCTGAATACTTTCATTTTTCTCCTATAAGGTTTTATTCCAGTTATGAACCTTATAATCTGGCACAATATTAATTTATTTTTTTAAGTAAGTTCCTTGTTTAAAAAGTTAGGTAGCTCACAATGATAAATTAAAATAAAAAAAAATAGTAAGAGTAAGAAGAGTAACTTCAATAGTAAGAGCTGTTATCGCAAGAAAAATCTTTGTCAGAATTCTGGTTTTTGTCCATTGCACTGTCATATTTTAATACTTACCTTAGTTCAAGAGCATTGTATCCAATAACAAATCAACAACAGAAGAAAATAAAGCCACAGTTAAGCTTAACAGGAACATCTAAACAGTGAACATTTTCATTTTGAGTCATTCACGGTGGAGATGAGCTTCTAAAATTTACCTCACATTAATCAGTGCCTCACACCACAAATACAACCATTAAGTTCCACAAGATGAGAGAAAATATTTCTTTTAAGTAGCAGTACCAACATCTGTGTATGCAGTCCCACTTCAACAAGGGTAAACTTTTCCACTGTATTAGTAAGACTTCAACCAGCTTGCTTGTTTGAAGACAGCAGAACTGGAACCAGGATTCATCTGCATTTGTTCTCACTTCTGACCATATATATATAAATTTTACACATATATTTTTGTGTGTGTGTATACATGTATAGAATATATACTTGTATATATCTATATATACACGCCTGTATACAAACAAAGGTGCATATATATAAATATATACATGTATAGATATGCATAAATATTTTAGTATTTTTATACAAAACACTCTAATTCTTAATTGAAAAAATGCAGTATAAGAAAAAACGTGCCATAGTAAAACCATGCCAGACCAGCTGTTGACTCTTTGATAGCCTACCCAGCACAACCTACCAAACACTGACACACCACATAGGCAGTGCCTGTAATAGGACAAGCAATACAGGCTTAAATCCTTATGAATCAGATGTTTCTCATAACCAAATGCTTCTCTAACAAACAACTAGATAGTGTACTCTAGCTGTATTTTCACTGAAGTGTTTAATATGGAATCCATTAAGAATCACACAGATATTTCTGATCACGTACAGCAAAAGCAAAGTACAGTAGTTGCCTAAAAACAACTGAACTCAACAGGGTTCTTTCTGCTTTTTCTATCATTTTTACTTCATGATATGTGGATTTTTAGGTCTTTCCTCTGAATATTTTAGTGAAAGCTGTTGATTCCTGCAAGTCAGATGCACGGGTCATGAAACCATTTTCTACTGTCTTTGTGTTAATCCTACTGTTTATCCTACCTTTGCTGCAACAGATGAATTGGGTTTCTCCAGCAAGTCCCAAAGCTTCTTCCTTTTCTCTGGGCAGCAGGTATTATCAAACTCTTCCCCTTCTCTCTCTCGCAATGTCTCTGCCTCTCTCCTCAGTTCCTCGTTCATCTGCTCTTTCTTTTGATGGTATCTTGCCTGGCAGCAAGATTCTAAATATATTTCATCAATCCCCCAATAATCAAGCTCCTGGCCAAAAGAGAGAGCACACATTTCTTCCATCATATGTAGTTTCCCTGTCCTGTAGAAATTCAAGATGGAAGTGAAAGCCCCTGGGTGTCGATCAAAAAAATACTCATTTTCATTTAGATTATAGTCATCACACACTTCTAGCAGAGATTCATGGGTATTGCAGTCTCTGAGCTTTCCTAATCGTGTCCTTGGAAGTCTGTCCAAAGTCCTCCACAGCACTTCATGGTTGAGTCCACCGACATTTATTTTAACTCTCCGTGAGCAGGCTTTGCTCCTAATGATCTCCACTGGTTCCGGAGGGAGAGAAAGGGTGGACCTTGAAGACTTTTTGGCAATCCCTGGTGGAGCCTTCTCAGCCATCCTGGAAAAGACGAAGTTGTAACACCAGAGTCTGTAGGAGAATGAGCTTGGAGACTACAAATATTTGGGCAGAGTCCTCTTCAGACAGACAGCTCCATTCCTGAAGCTAAAAAACACAAAAAATTAGAATATTGCTGTGTACAATACATCCCCGTTCTCTCTCTCTCTCTCTCTCTCTCTCTTTCCATACTTTCATATGCAGATGAAAATTTAATGATTGCAATTTGCTTTCTTTATAGTGATACTCTTTGTGGTAATATCCAGAACCACTGGAACAACTGCAACAGCCAAGAGCACTATGTTAGAGCAAAGGAAAAACTCACTGGAATTTCTGTATTTGTGAAAATCAACTGTGGCAATCTGCGCAAAGGACTTGGATTTTTTCTCTTTTTTTTTAAGAATCAGTTTCTGATGCAGCTGTGCTAGCTTAATCTGATTACTTACCATTTAATGTGTGAGGTGTGCAAACGGAAAGATTGTAGGGATATCCATATGAAAAAAGTAAGACAGAGGCTAGTCTCCCTTTCATTGAAAAATTCAAATTTGGGATATACTGAAACTGAATAAAACAATAGCAGCATATCAAAATCTCAAAACTAAACTGCTTCCCTCCTTCTCCCAACTCAAATCTTAAATTACTGTATAATTTCATGGGTAAATGTTACTCATCAAACAATTCAACTGCCATCTTTACAAGTCATATTTATTAGCACCAGACAGCACTCATTTCTTTACAAATAGGTCAAAAGAATCCTAACTCTTTTGTGGCCAACTGACTAGTAATATATGTTATACAGACAAGGGCTGTATGTACTGTTCTCTGGGTCCTCTGAAAGGCTCCTCTCTGCCCCCCTGTTCATCTGTTAAATTGCTGCAGACATGACTGCATGACAGCAATCAGCAACCTCAGTTTCAACAATCCACAAGTGCATCCTCACTCACTGTGCCTTGTGCTTCAGTGAACTCTGAAGTGCAGCTGTTGGTCACCAAATTTGGAACATCAGTACCAATCAGGAAGGAAACCCACCCACCAGCTCTACTGCTGTCAGTTGTCAGACACAGTGCTTAAATATTAACCTGCAATAGTATCATGGCCCAAAGGAAGAATATTAAGAATGCTTAGACAAGACTTCTATTCCAAACTTGGAAAGTCCTCTTTAGTAACTTCCCAGAGTTGACATCTCCTCCTCCTGTTCTCTGCAAATAAACAATTCAACAATCTGGAGGTTTTTTGTTTGCCTGGTTTGTTTTGCTTGAAGTGAAGTAAGTCCAGGATATAAAAGAATTTGATGTGTACAAGAATTTTATCTTCTTTGCAGAGTAAGCATGAAAGTTGTGCTGGGAGGGATTGTTACCTATAAATACATCAGGAGTAAACACCTGGGAGGGATTTGAACTATTTGTACTGAAGTACCACAATGACACAAGAACAAATGGGTACAAACTCACCATGAAGAAGGCAGAAATTTGAAAGAGAATTAGAAGGTCACAAAGACCAGATCCTCGCCAGAGTAGTGAGGATCTAGAATAATCCTTTACTAGAAGTATCAGGAAAACTCAGGAATTATTCCAATGTGTCATCTGACATGCCATGACAGTACTGACTATGTTGCTATTATAAAATCAAAATTGCTAAACTTTGTTATATCTAAACTTTAAAAGTTCCTCTGCCAACACATAAAGTGAGACTCAGCCAACTACAATGCAGGTATAACAGACTATCATGTCCAAAAACATCAGAAAAGAGGAAAATTATTTATCAGAGTAATATTTACATCTAAAGATATTCGGTTTGGTTTGTTTTGTGCATAAGCTAAATGATGGCAACAGCCCAGAACACCACCATTTTAGTTATCAATTTCACTGTCAAGTGCACCTACTCCAAAACCACAAGTGCCAAAATATTCTGCTTCTTCCCATCCTACCTCCAGCACTGCATTGTGAAGATCCCTCCTCACCTCCTAGTGCAACCCAGAGCACTTCTGCACCTAATTACATAAGGGTTTAAGTCTGCAACATTTACCTTCGTTCACAAAAAAGATAATCTGATAACTTCACTTGCAAAGCTAAATGTCCTATCAAAATCAAAGCCCTGGCATCAGTAGGTTTACATAATATATATCCCTTTATTTTGTGTTTGTTTCATGTTTTGTTTTTTTCCTCTTAACCTTAGGCTGGGGTTTTTTTCTCTGGTTTTACCCTCCTCCTCATTGCCTTATATGCAAGAGGATGATGGTGAGACTTCTGAGAAGTGGGAGATTCAAGGCTTTGCAAGATCTCCTCGCTTAAGCATCTCCTAGTGATTTGTGATGCATTTATCAGTCGTCTGACATACAGGCAACCACACAGAGTAAACAGTTATGAGAGGATATTTCTCTTGCAGAGGAAATATTTGCAAACTTTGTTTTGAAAAAATCCTTTTAGACTTTAATGCACAATGATGTTTCCTCCTTTCAATGTTGTCTTACATAACACAAGAATTTAAGAAATTCGTAAAGAGGTTCTGTCATCCTTCATGAAATCAGTCAAGTCTTCAGGCATTTTCTGGAGAGATTCACTAGTTTATCCACTATTGCATCTCAGGGATTTATTTTTCTTTTTTTTTTTAATGAAAATATGTAGCCTACTATTAGCAATATTGAGGAAAACACAGTAGAAATCAAGCAGCTCATCTGATTAATCTTAAATTAACCATATCCTTATTTATTTTTCTGATTGTATAAACTAAAGATATGCAAGACTACGTATTGTTTTAGCTTTTCTGCAGTATAGTTACCACACGTATTTGTTAAACAATGTAAAAATTCTAGTGTCACCATGACTGGTGTAAAGCTGATAAAACATTTTCAGATTTATCAGTATAATTACTGGTTGCATCTTCCTACTTGAGGAAATGTTGCTTTTCTAAAAGGCTTTAAAAGTCCTGGTGGCCACACTGAAGTCAGCAGTGAAACACTATTGAGTTTAGTGTTGAGAACGTGCTATGTATGTATGTATGCACCAAGGGATGAACCACCAGTCACAACATGCAGCATTCTGAAAAGATCAAATAAAAAGCATTTTCCCAAATGAAGAATCTTGAACCATAAGGGTGATTTTTGCCTTTTTTTACAGAGCTTTTGTCATTGAAATACATACAAGAAGGAGAAAGTATGACTTAAAAATAAATAAATTAATTATTTTAGTTTGCTTCCCAAGTGCTTTTCTTCCCACCTTCTTTTGTTCTTCATACCTTCTTTTGTTCTCTGATGACAATTTAAAAGAATTTCTTCCTCTGCAGCTTTTCCCCAAACCTGGGCTAAAAAGCCTGGTTTTAACTGTGCCTTTAATAAAAGCATAATCAATAGCCTCTACTTTCAGAATCATTGAGTCCCTTCACCCTCTTCACAGTCCTCCTTTGGGCACTCTCCAATAGCTTTATATTATTATATTGTGGCACCCAAAACTGCTCAGAGTACTCAAGGTGAGGCTGCCCCAGGTCAGAGCAGAGCAGGACAATCCCCTCCCTTGCCCAGCTGGTGATGCTGTGCCTGATGCACCCCAGGACAGGGTTGGCCCTCCTGGCTGCCAGGACACTGCTGACTGATTCAGTTTGTCAAGAATCAGGACTCTCAGGTCCCTTTCCTTGGCACTGCCTTCCAGCACCTCATCCCCCAGTCTGCATATGCATGCAGGGTTGTCCCACCCCTGATGCAGAATCTGGGCACTGGTCCTTGTTGCACTTCATACAACTGGTGATTGCTCATCTCTCTAATTTGTCCAGGTCTCTCTGCAAGGCCTCCCTGGCTTCAAGGGAGTCAACAGCTCCTTCCAATTTTGTATCATCTGTGAACTTGCTCAGTGTCCCTTCCAGTCCTGTGCTCAAATAATTTATAAAGATGTTGAAGAGCACAGGACCAAGGGTGGAGCCCTGTGGAACCCCACTAGTGTCATGTCACCACTCTGCTGTCACCCCATTCACTGTAACTCTTTGTGCCTGAGCCATGAGCCAGCTGCTCACCCATCCCATGATGAGTTTATCCAGCTGTGTGCTGGACATTTTGTCTTTGTGAGACAGTACCAAAAGCCTTACTGAAATCCAAAAAGGTTACATCCACACTCCCTGATCAACTAGGTGGGTTACCTTGTGGATTACCTTACATAATCATCTTTGTGTTAGTATATATTTCTTACTTGAAAATCCTCATTATCAATTTAATACAAAATCACCAGATATTTCATTATGACAAAACGATACAAGTGAGGTTACATTTGCAATTCATTAAGTACTGCATCTAACTCAGAAGATTTTTTCTTGTTCCTGAGAAAGCTTAAAATACTTTTCAGCTTGGCTTATTGTCTTAACCTTTAGGCTGTGTGCAACTCCACCATGCATCTTGTCCACCATGCGCTAGTGAGAAATGTAACTACCCCTTGGGAGATACACAAAGCCAGCCTGCTACTCACCAGCACCCTCACCAATTGGTAGAAAAAAACATAAATTCTACCCCCATATATAAGAGCAAATCTAGATAAACCCTATATTCTTCCCGTGCAATACTTAAAGTACTTTGTAGCAAAATACCTGTAATATTGCATAAAACTCTGCAAATCAAAGCCAATTCTCTGCATTAAATAAAAGTGAAAACTTCAAAGACTAGTATTCAAAAAGCTAGGGAAAGCCAGAAGGAAGGTTAAGTGCCCTCCCCCGCACCACAGGCATACGGCTTTTAATGGTGTGATTCCCCCATCAATCCCTTCTGCTTTACATGAACGGGTAATTGTTTACCATTTCTTTTCATCTTTCTCATTCAGTATTTGGCCTCTGAAGTTATTCAGCATTTCCTGCTGGCAAGGCCTACATTACACACAAAGTGCTGAATTTCCCTCGGGGAGCTCTCCCTATCCTACCCAAGTGCTTCCAGGGTATCCCAGACTCCCCCTACCATAGGAGGCCATTATAATGCTTTATAATGGAGAAATGAAGGTCATAGATGCCTGAGGTATCCAACAATTTTGGCTGCCGAGATTGAGATAGCCACTTTTGACGGAGTCCTTAGCATTTTCAGCACTTTTGATGGGCATGCCTACGTGAGCAGATTAAACCCTCAGGCTGAGGAACCCAGTTGCCTGCGCTGTCACGTTGCTGGAGCATCGCCTGCCACAGCACAGCTAGGACTCTCCCAAGTCATTTGCAAGGATGGCTGGAGAGTCCACATGCTTCAAGGCCTGCTCCTAGTAAGTGGTTTGTTCACAGCCATCTGCTTTGGAGTCCAGGGGAGTGGAACTGCACACAGGCAGGTCGCTGTGCCAGCTGGCTGGAGCAGTGCCAGCTCCTTCCATGGACTCCATGCGCAAGACCTCTCTTCCAAAAGGATTCACATCCAAGCCACTCTTGTACGCCTCAGTCATAAACATCTGTCCCACTCTCTCCATACAAATTTCACCACAGAATGTGGAGAAGTTACAGTACATAAGCACACCTCACTGTTGGAGTGTGCTGTGTTTAATGAAGTGAGGAAAAAAGTACGTGGTACCTACCTAAGTAGAGGCTAAGAGGAGGACCCCAGGAAAAGGCAACAATTTTGCTTTCTTCTGATTTTTAAGAGAAAAACTTCCATCATTTTTGTCAGAATATGTCTTTTTGTCAAAACTTGTCAAGTTGTTTTCAAGAAAAGATGAAATAAATTAATTTCCTTGCTTTGAAAACAAATGGAAGAGTTTTTCACAATTTGCTGAAAGTGTCTACAACATTTTAAAACAAAGTCGAGTTCTAAATGTACTGATTTTTAATCACTTTTTTAAAAGGTTAAGAAAGCTCTGCAATAACAGGAGAGATTGTAAAATTATTAAACATTAAACAAATTATTAAATGGGTGATTCCATTCAATGTATTTTTTTTTAAGGTCTGAAGAATCTAAAATCAATGTGCTGGTTTTCTTCACGTGCAAAAAATGCTCACTGAAATCAAGAAAAATCTGGGGAGATATATGTTGCATTTACTAGTTTGGCTGTTAAAACTGACTTACCAGAACTTCAGGCTGTATATAATGCAGATATGTAACACTTTCTGGAAAAATTAGTTTAGGTTTTCTAAGTGTAATGTCAGGGGAAATTCAGAATAGACATTAGGAAAAGGTGCTTCACCCAGAGGATGGCTGGGCACTGCAACAGACTCCCCAGGGAAGTGGTCATGACACCAAGCCCTTTAGATTTCAAGGAGTGTCTGGTCAATGCTTTTAGTAATATGGTTCATTTTTTAATTTTAGGTAATCCTGTCAGGAGCAGGGAGTTGAAATCAAAGATCCTTATGGTCCCTTCTGGCTAGAGAACTGGAGATACTTTGTGATTTTAAAAAGCCTTAGAAGACCTGTGCCCACCTCAGCATCTGACTCCTAGAACCTACAACCTGGGATCCAGCAAGTTAGCCAAAAAAAGATGAAGCAAGTTAGTTGTGACAAACCAATACATTTTTACTGAACACAATTTTGCCAGTTTGTTCAATTGTATGATTCTTCTTTTCTTTCAATGTCTGCTTTGCTGTAATCTCTCTGCTGCCACATTTTAGCTCGCAAATGTCTGCTCTTTGTTTCAAAATATGAAGACTTGCAGTTTCTTAATGGTGTGCTGTGAGATCTTCTACTAGAATTTTCCCTTAAGTTCAGTTTTAAAAAGATGGCTGAGGTGATAGCTAAAACTCTGCATAAAAGCATCCCGCTCAAATGAGTTGCTCATTATCTCCATTTCCCACCTTCAGAGAAGCCACATCTCACATAGTTGAGCATTGGCAAGCTGAATGCAGGAAGTGTCAGGAAACATGTCGAAGTATTCCTGAACATCCTTTGCATGTCTCAGATTCGTATCTATATGCACGAACACATGCATGCATGAACAGGCGAGAAGTAGCTGAGCTTTGATTGTCTAAGTTACTAGTGGACAGCTCTTGGGCTCAAGTCCTCCTAGGCTTCAGTGGGTGAAACCACTTGAAGCAATGAGGTCTGAGGGGGCAAAGACAGAGCCTTAGCCTGTCGCCCCTGTGACCCACCTTCTCCATGAGCAATGGGTGGCTCTTGCTAGACTATAGACATGGTCAAAGCCATTGTGGGAGAACTGAGTATTTCCATGAACTAAGACCAAATCCCACCTGTTGCCTTGAGAGCTCTGCTAACAGCTATGGATGGGTTGGTCTATGAAAAATAAGATCTTGCTTTGAAAGCAAATCCTGCAAAACCAGCTCTTGGGGCTATGGCTAATTGGTCTGTAATGATGATTATTTCTATTTCATAACAGACCTCACAGATTATTTATTTCCAGTATATGAAAATTTAAACTCTGGTTGCACAAAGTCCCAGAGATCTGCAGGAAACACTCAAAAAAGATAAGGCCTTTTATAGATGAACTTTAGGTTGACTAAATCAGTCTGCTAAGTCGCTGTTCTCACCATCTTGAGCACAGAAGTGTCTTTTAGATGGATGAGCTGAACTTCACCAAGGAGCAGCAGACTCTGAGACTCTATATATTCCCTAAGAGCCTTGGATAAGAAAATCCAGACAGAAATAGGTAAGGTGACAGAAACAGAAAAAAGGGAAAGTATAACTGATAAAATGTTTTTAAAGTCTTGCAGTCACACATGCTTGGCAGTTTCAGCTTATCTGAGCTTTCTAACTACCCCAATAGCACTTGTAATCCCTTACTGAAGCTCCTACACAAGGTAAAGCCCTGTGGGTGGGCTCTAGACACACCACTGGTGATGCAGACTGCTTTACAAAAAGCTGAACATTCTTGAGTGTATTCAAAATAATTTTACCTTCAGACTCATGGAATTTAGGACTGAAGCGGTCTTTTTGAGTAGTACCTCTTCACAAGTCTGGAGCTGAGCACTGGGTTTGTAGCATCCCTTCAGCCTGTCTCAAGAGAGCACTGAAAATGGCTTTGTAGCCCATCCAGCGCTGAATCAAGATCCCTCCCAACCTTTATTCCAGATCAGCTCCTGTTCTCTGTCTTTCCTTACTAGCAGCTCTGCTGTTGGTGCTTGTGACAAGTGTGGCTATATGATCCTTACCAACAATCATCATGCATTCCTGCTCAGTTTACAAAAACTGAGTAGTTTCCATTTCCATTACAGGTTGAAACATCTCTTGTTTAGGATGTAGTTGTTGGTCATGTCTGCACTTTACTATTCATGTTTACAATTGGTTGCTAAGGGCTGTTACTGCTTTTGCCAAAGATACTGTCTTTCACTGCTTATTTAGCCTTCCCTGGAAACTTGTGAGGAGATGAGCTGTCACAGAGAAGTACAAGGCCCAATGGCAGATCATTTTCTTTAATGTCAAACAACCAGATATTACAGAAATGTGATCATGTAAGGTCCTCATGTCAGTTCTAAATCAGACTACATATTAACATCCCAACTAGCACTTTGGTTCCACAGGTTTGATTGGTGCTTCCCTACAATTCTTTGAGAGTCCACAGATGTTACATACAAAGGACACACGAATAATAGTAAATACATTAATGTTAATAAATTAGAGCTTTGAATTGCAATTTATTTGTCCACTACTTGATTTTCTCTTCTAATTGCATAACAGTGCATTAAGATGATGGAGGATATTGTCAACACATCATTTATTGCTGGAGAAGGCACATTGTTGTAACCAGTTGTCCTAAAGCAGTTAGTTTCAGGGCTATTCCAAATATGTTAGCTTCTCTAACCCTTCAATCTTCCACTGCTCCCTACCAATAATACTGCTGCCAAGTAGCTGAAAGCAGTGAAGAACTTCACAGATGTCTTTTTGTTCTCCTGAAGAAAAGCTTGCACAGTGTAGTACTGAATGATGAAACTAGGTTTCTAGACAGGGAAATTTTATACAACGTATAATATTATCCTATGTAAATAAAGAATGATGTCTGAAGCAATTAGGCACATCTTACAAAAGAGTCAGATTTTAACCCTCTTCGAAAGAAACTGCACCCAAAACTCTGGAAGTTGCATTCGGCCAGAATCCTGGTAATGTTGAGTTTTCTAATAAAGCAAAAACATGCAATGCCACCATCTTAAATCTACTATTAACGAAAGCACAGTTGTATTCTTAAGTCACTTCTTTGGAAATTAAAACATTTACGTTCAATTGCTGCTTCTGCCAAAAATTTAATTTTCAATCATTTCCAACAGGACTGCTCCCTGATTCAACCACGTTAAATGGTAGGCCTAGACCTACCTGGACAACAGATAGGAAGAGACATGGCCAAAGAATACATTTTGAAAGGGGAAGATTTACACAAGAAATGTTTGCCTCCATCCTTCAGGAGCCTAGCCCACATTCCTGTTGCTGGTGCTTCACAGAAGCCCCAAAGATGGAATGAAGGAATGAAACAAAGCCTTGGGTTTTGGGTGACTCAATTTTTGACAAGGGCTTTTGTATATAGCTGGAAATGTCCCTGAGGTCACAGCATCAGGAAGTCTTTACAAAAAGCTTTTATCATTAAAAATTGAGACAAATTTCAGTCTAATCTTGATTCTGAAGAATCCAACCCTTCAATTTTTTGATGTCTTCAACTACCTTGGATGCCTTGGAAAAAACAACCCAAAATGCTGCTACAAACTTCTGTGCAGGGCCTAGGACAACCCAACAACTTATTTTGCCTATCTGAGAAAAGCAGTCACCCAGAAAACAGAAAACTTTGCTTCCTGACCTTATCTAAGACTTTATCTGCTTTGGTTCCACATACTGCACAGAAATACAGTTGGTCTGGGGATCAGTAAGGGAAAGCTGTCCTTAGGAACTTCAGTTTAATACTGTACAGAAGAAGCTACACTGACTTTTAGTCCTACCTGATACCAGGAGTATTGATATTTTTTGACCCTCAAATTGACCTGACAACAGAAAAAAGTGAGGACTCACTCTCATGCACAGCCCTATGCTACTGTTGCTATAATTCTCAAATCAAGACAGGCTAAAAGGAACACTTTTATAAAACTGCCACTATAAATTAATTTATTTACTCCTAGCAGGCCAAAATGTATTTTTAAAAGCCACAGCATCCTCTTAAAAAATGTGCTTCATCAGAGCCATTAGTTCAGGGTTTCTAATATTAAACACACAAGTCCCAAGTTCAAAGAAGGGTGTGGGAACCTCTAAGGCAGGATCAACACGATACTTCACAGTCAGGAAGAAGATGCTCTTAACTCCCATCCAGGCCCGATGCATAAGCAGGATCAAAAGGGGCACAATCCACCCACACGTTATTCTAAGCCTGGAAACCTCCTCTTACAAGAGGTATGTAAAAGAGTCCTTCAAAAGAACTGATCAAGGTCTGCTCTTTTCAAAATACACCTTGAGGTAGTGGCCTTGGTTCCACTCTGATGTAATTGCTCGGTCATTAAACATTCACTGACGGACCACGTTAATCCCTGGTGATTCAAACCTGGGGTTTATTTCTTCCAGGCTCCTGCAGCTATCAGTAATCCCCAGGACAGCTGCAGTGATGGACACCATCCCCATTCCTACTGAGCAAGAATGAGGCAGCCTGTGCTTGAAAGACAACAGACATGAATGAGGCTGTAACTGAGGGGTGTGACCAGTCCTTTGGGAGGTGGTAATCTTGGACTACAAGAAGTGAAATACTGCTATTTCATGATGCTAATTTATTTGCATCATGTTAATCTATAAAAGGCCTAAAAGCTCATTTTTTCTCCATGAGTACCCCAACCACAAGGTTACTGAGCAAAAGCAAGGTTTTTTGTGTCTACCTAGGTTATGTATAAACATGTTGGAGCAGCCAAACATTCTCATCCCTTCTTTAGTTCAAAGGTAGCAGAAGATATACAGCACTGCTAATGCCACTTTAGTGACACACCTAAATAGAGACCAAAGGAACTACCAGTAGCCAGGCTAGTCCTGAGAATAAATTCAAGTACAAAGCTTACCCAGTTAAGAGGTTTGCTCTATGTCAGCAATTATAAGACTGAAGGAAGCATGAGATGGAAATATTCCAGAAGCCAAGACCTTCTAGATGGCACTCCTGTCAAGGCAGAGCGACTCTGTGTTCTATTAATCTCACCAACCACTGGATGAGCACGTACAATAGAGTCATTCATAGTTGTGTGATTTCAAGGCTAATTAAGCCTATTCACTGTTTTGAGTCTGCTTAAATACATTAGTGGGATTCTTCTAGCTTCTGCAGCTTGCCAGCACTTTCTGCTCAAACCGTCTCAGAATGTCTCTGGTATATGCAAATTTACACTGAACGTATAGCTACAAATTATAGCAGGATTATTCTGTCATCTGAGAATACATCCATCTGAGATGAGGTCAACAACCTTGTAGGTAAACCAAGTCCTCACACTTTAAGAGGGCAAATGGCACAACAGAAAACTCTGTGAAAAGAAGCATTATGGCTCCATTTTGAGTTCTTGCATTTGATTGTAATTTTTGTCTCTATATATTGAACATACAGCTAATTTTCTAAAAGTTAACTATTGATGAGGTACTGTGCAATAATATTTTATGAACTACCCTATTAATGCTCTGAGGCAAATTTATTCTGTATTTGGATTGCACTGCTATAACTGATTTCTATTTCTTAGCTTGTTAGGCAATCAGGGGGAAAAGCTCATCTCCAGTGTCATCAAAGAAGATTACGTTTGAGAGCTTTGTTCACTTAATTATCAGCACAGCTTTGCATTCATTTCCTCGCAACGTGGTTACACCTAAAGGGCTGATGTTTATTTCCTAACAAGCCTGAATATTTCCAAGTACCTGAATACGATGGCAGCATGAATCTGCTGAGGAGAAGGACTGACAAACCTAGGGGCTTCTGCATCACGTGCCTGTGCTGTGGTTAGAGAGCTGCTCAGCCCCTCTCCTTGGCTCGGGCTGTAAATGCCCTCACACCATTTTCCAGTGTACTGTGCTCCCCTGTCATGGTACTGTGAGAGGTAAATTGGTCAATTGCCATTGTTCCTTGTAAAGAGTTCAACTGCTGCTTATCGCAGCCTACTCCTAAATGCTCAGAGCTGCATTATGCCAGCATTACATATATAATTTATTAGCTAATAGATTGTTGTTCTGACTCTCTTGCCAGTGCCAGCAGTGATGCTACTGACTGCTCTTTATAGTTATCCAGAGGAGGAATAGGGTCGTACAGAAGCCAGACACCTAAGTCACAGCTGATCTATCATTACGGCTAAATATAGATTTCCTGCATTAGAAACAAATAAATTAAAAACCCCATTGGTTTAGTGGCCTGAGAATTTTAATTTTTTGCTTCCCTATTGTTCATATAGTCACCATAATCCATGAAGAAGTGCATTCAAAATAATATTGTTTTCTAATTATGCAGTTAACAACATCATACTTTCCTGCTGGTGAACAAAAGTAATTTAAGGAGCTCATCCTCAGTTTACTCCAGCCCTCCAGACTTGGTAAAAGAAATACAATGCATAGCAGACAAGGGAAAACTCAGGAAGATGCCAATGTGTAACTTGTGCTGAAATTTCTGCATGTGCTGTAGTAAGCACTGGGACAGACAAAAAGCAAAATAGCCTTTGCTGTCCTTCTATATTTTATGAAGAATACAGGCAGGTTTAAGCTTAATAGATTTTAATTATCATGACTGATGCATACTCTGTCTAAGTCTTTTATGGTATTTAGAGGTCTGGGAAGCTATACTGGGACTGACTTTGTACAATAACTAAGATAAGAAACCTCCAGGTTCTGTTCAATAAATACTTGAGTTGTTAAGCTTCTCTGTTCATTTTTCTTATTTAGTCATATATATGCATTTTACTTAGATTTAATTTGAGCATGACTGAGCAATGTATCTATTACAGCATGCAATATGATACCTCTAATTGCGTAATAGTGAAGAAAAAATTCAAAATAATGGAACTCTCTCCATATTCTTTCCATATAGCCAGAGAATTATAGATTAAAAAAAACATAGGAAGCTATGGAATTGCACAAAAATCTACATTTACAATAGGATTAAATCTACTCTATAATACCCCAAGCAATTTATTTTCACAGTATCACATTGAATACATCTTAAAAATGCACATCTTAAAAAATCTCCGCAATTTGATATTGGAAAGTTTATTTTGGTTTCAAGTTAATATTCTTGTTACAAAGTAAACACCCATTTCTACATACTAAAATGTGAGTTAAAACAACATGTTCCAAAGATTTATTACAATATCCAAGAAATCAAATACCCAGTGCCACTACCCCGGCAATAACTACAAGAAAAAGATGCCCAGTACAGATGGGAAATCAAAAATATTTTCTTAGTGCACTCATATCCTGGTAAGAGTAGAAACAGCAAAACTCAACAAAGTAAACAACAGCCTGTTTTTTATTATGCATCCACGTTTATAATATGCAGACGCCTATCAGGTAAAAAAACCTATTCCTAAAAATGATAAAACTTACTACAGCAATACCACACAAACATGTCAAGTCCTTTCAGAGGCAATCATTGCTTAACTCCAAGAGCTGTGAGCATTGCTGGGTCAGAAGACATTACGCAATAACACGATGAATTAAAAGAAACGACCCCAGAAAACATCCAAAAATTCACTTTTAGAATGCATGTCTACTCTGATGAAGCTGAAGTGAAGTGGCTTACAACTTTAAGTGCTTCCCTTTCTGGCTCCCATCTCTGCCTGCTGGGAGCAGCAGGTCTGTACTGTGGTAGAGCAGATCCCTTCAGAGGGGTCTGCAGTGGAATCCCACTGCACCAGTCACTGTCTCCTTCACCAGATATCTCAGCTTGCATTCCTCCTCTGAGTTGAGACCAGGCAGACCCTCCCCAATGTGCTGTTTATGTAAGAATGACAGACGGAGTAAAACACTGACTGAAATATCCTTCAGCAGGTAGCTCTAAATACAGTAGCCTCATGGAATATATTTTACCTGCGCGTGTAGTTACAGGAAGCTCAAGGGAGTCACATAACATCAAGATTTTTTTCTAAAAGTGACAGTAGCAAACTGTTTAGCAAAATCCCACATGTTGGCAAGAAAGCTATTGCAAATCTTGACCTCTTGCCTTGCTTAGAATGGCAAGCCAGAATTTGCCAATTAACTTTCACTTAAGAAAAAAAAAAGGCCGAGGCTGAGTATGAATAAATATAAGTGATATGGCATCATTAAGGCAATGGGATATTTCAAAATGCTCAAGCTAATGGAAATGTTCAGGCTGCTCCAAACAGCACCTCTCCCTCATCTCGAGCTGAAGATGTTTTACTGTCTGTATATGTCTGAATGAGGGCAACCTGCTGAGCTCCAGTGACAGCGTCCAGCTGAGAAAGGAGGCAAAAGCAATTCGAATGCTGTGGTGAGAGCTGCCTGCAGAAGCATTCTTTGGAAAAAAAAAATTACAAGTCAGCTGCAAGTTCCACAAAGGCTGAACGAAGAGACAGTTTATCAGATCTACCAGTTGTTTGAACGGAACAGACAGAGGTGTTAAAAACCAGAAATAAACTATTTTTTCTGTACTGCACCTCATCTCTCTGGGAAAGACTTCCACAGTTTTGCTAGCACATCTCAGTGATCAGAGAACAAACAAATCCCACAAGTGGTACTCGCTGACCCTGCTCCCCTGGAAGTTTCTACTAAAACTCTGTGCAGGACCATGCTCCAGGTTTGGTAGGATGTTCAGTTTTGCAGACCTTGCCCAGCCTCTAGGGCTTGGTGCTAGCTCTGCACTAACTTCGACAGACTCACCAGCTGAACAAACTTGATGTTTTTAATGCACAACATCACCAGACAGGCTTTTCCCCCTCCCAAGCCGGCCCAGTGTCACTGCTACTCTTCCTCTTCTAAATCAATCCTGGAAGCTCCTCAGAGCTACAGGATGGGGTCACTGAAATCCAGGATTGCTTAGGTGTCCTTTTAATAGCAAGGTCTTGATGACTATGTGTTTGCTAAGGAACCTTGTCTCCACCTGATGCTATGGACACTTCCTTTCTTACACAAACATCGAAAAAGTGATAATTTTGGCAGTGTTGATAGAGTCAGTCTTATCTGCAATGAATTAAAATGTCCAAGAAACTGCATATATACTGCCTATTTGTATCTTAATCATTATGTAATTTGAATTGAATGAAGTCCAAACCCTACTATAAATATGGACAGTACATACATAGGGTATAAACAAACGTCTGCCTTCACCTGGGCAGTGAAATTCTGATAGAAGAAACACACTGAATGGTTTGTAGAAACCATGTAGCCCAGTAAACACACCTATTCATAAAGACATTTAGGGTTTTAAATCCAGGGGCCAGCATGTTACCTTCCCACAGAAAGCATATATGACAGTATATTTTAGACTACCACAATGCTACATGTATTTTCTTTTATAGAGAGGATTTTTCAGTCTCCGGGTAGATGGGGTAATTCCAACGACAGCTACCGAGAACGCCGAGGTTTTGTATCATCAGGTTTCCACAAGCGCTATTAGAGCATCGGAAACAAATGACGAGCCTTTATCGGTAGAGCTCACCCACGGCAGGAGGTAGAATACTACGAAATGTCATTCCCTCCCTCCCTCCCTTCAGCAGCTCTGAAGGAACAAAAATACAAGCGACGGCTCCAAAGCGCTCCGGGCTGAGGGTTGTATTATCCTCCCTCAGACCGATGCAGGCAGCCGGGGAAGACACCCCGTGTCCGTCCCGCCCCGCCGACCGTGCCCCCTCCCCAGGGGCGCTCCCCGCGCCGGGGCACCCCGGGGCTCCCCGCGGGAGAGCCGCGCTCCCGGCCGGCCCGGGCGCTCCGCGGCCAGCTGGCAGCTCTCGCCTCCCTTCACAGTCCCGTCAGGGCGGGAGCGGGGACGGCTCGGGCTCTCAAATAAACACAAATAAGAGCGAAAGGCAGCCCTCGGCGGAAGAGGGATGCCCTCCCGCTTACCTTGCTCCGCGGGCGCCCGGGGCGCCGCCGGGGGGCTGCAGGAGGGATTCCCCGGCGCTGGCAGGGGCTGCTCGGGCTTCCCCGGGCACTGCGCGGCCGCCAAAGCCACGGCGAGAGATTTGTTTTGGTCGCTCCTTCCCGGGGAGGGTTTTCCTCTACATTCCCGGCTCCACATCACCGCCCCCCCCGGCACGGAGAGGGCTGGGGGTGGAAAAACCACGGCAAAGGCATCTCCCTCCTACCCCCCGGAGACGAAAAGCCGCCGGAGCGGCCGCGCGGCGAGCGGCTGGGGTGTCGGGCGGAGGGGGGGACCGAGGGGGGATAAGAGTCGAGCCCTCGCTGCCCTCGCCCCGCCGTAATCCCCGGCCGCATGCGAGCCGCCGGCTGCCGGCGCGGCCGCCCGTGTCTGCGGCTGTGCGCGGCGGCGGCGGCAGCGGCGGGGCGGGGGGGCACGGCCGCTCCCGGCCGGGGCACGCGGGGCGCCCCCCGCCCCCCGCCCCGCCGCGCGCACCCGAGCGCCGCGCCCGCGCACGCTCCGCGATCCCCCGCCCGGGCTGGGGCTGCGCGCACTCGCGCGCACACAGCCGGCGCTACCCGGAGCGGGGCGCGCAGCCCCCTCGCCGCGGTACCCCAGACAAAGGGTGCGCGCAGCCCCCGCAGCCCGCCCGGGCGGAGGATGCGCGCTCGCTCACACAGACAGGCAGCCGCGCACGGACACTGTAGGAGCCACAGGCAGGGGATGCGCGCACAGACACACACAGACACACACACACGCACACTCGTGCACATGCATGTACACACACAACCCACGCTAACCCCACCAGGCGGGGGATACACGCACACGCACAACTCACACTAAGGGCACCCTCTAGGCAGGGGATTCCCCTCTCACACTAGGGTGAATCCACATTAACATTCCTATGTATGGGATGCACGCATCTCTCAGACCTCCCCACACACCGTCCTCCCATATAGGGAATGTGCAGGCGTGCACACAAACACACCACACACACATCACACACACTTCCATACACTGTTCCCTCCCTTACACATAGACACACAGCCACCTTATCCCGGACAGTAGTACATCCACAGTGCATCCCTTCCCAGTTTTCCTTTCCCATTCCCAAGCCGGGCAGGGCACAGACAAACAACAAACGACACAGGACTATGCCCAGCCGATGACCTGGCCGGCCCAGCCTTGCTATTGACATGCTGAGGGCCTGGCGATGGCTGAGCCCCACAGCAGAAATGTAGTGCCTGGGGAGACAGGACCTTTCATGAGGCAGGGAATAATGCATTTTTGACATCAGGTCTTGGCAAGGTAGCAGGCTGCAATCAAGATTTCAGCGACTCCTGCTGCATCTTGCTGCTTCCCATAGTATTTTATAGCTCTTTATTGTTTTTCCTTGATCATTCCTGATAATGGGAGGAAGTCTCTTTCCCTCATTCAGTGATGCCCCACTATATTTCAGGTATTAGATTAGAAAGCTAGTCTCCTTTTCAAGCTCTTCTCTGTTTCTCAGGTTTCATAACAGTTCCTCTGTAGCTTTGCCCTCTGCATTGTGTTGCTCAGGCTTCATCTCATCCTGTAGCTCAGAGATTTAGCCTTCACTCTTGCACATTTTGCTTCTGGGATGAAGGCTTTCCGACAAAACTTTTATCAGCTTCCCTTTTTTTTTTTTTTTTTTTTAATTCAGAGATCTCCTAATTATTTTGAAAGGTATCCAAGAAAGAGATTGGGCAGTATTTGCCACCACGATTTCAATTACAACTCACTAAAAAGTAGGTTAAATTTTGAATGTGTGTTTTCACATGTTTTATATACTCCTTTGCCCACTGCCTTAGGGATATATAAATGTGTGATTTTTAAAAGAGTTTGCCCACCTTCTTCCAGCCTACCTGCAGAAGTTTTCTGAATGGCAACTACAGCAGTAGTCCTAATCAATGCTGAGTTCAAGGCTAGTTTTCTATGGAAAGCTCCAGCAGAATGTACTTTGTCTGAAACCTGGGCATCTCTGGCATAGACATCCATGCCTATGCTGCTCAGCCTAGTCTTACCCGTATGGTCAATCAAGGAAATTCTCTTCCATATCTTACATGTGATAAACAAAGCTCCATAGCAACCCATTCCTCTCCTCAGCTACTCTCCAGCTGAAATGTCGGTATCTATGTCTTTTATATGTTCCACCCCTTGTGTGTATGTATGTCTTCGTGTCTCATCACTAATTTTTAATGCACCAATCAGTTTCAGCTGAGCAAAACTCTCATAGACAATTAAATTGTAACAAGTTTAAGGAAAAGAGGGCAGATGGATGAAGAAGCTAATGACATATCTCTTTGTGCTCAGAGCACGGCGAAGGTGACATTAGGAGTTCATGTGTTGTTATATACCTCAATATCTGCATGTACATGTGATATCAGTGAGAAAAGTTAACTGGAGCTTCTGTCTTCTTTACTGTAGTTCAGTAAAACCCATGAGACAGAGCTGTAGGAAACTGGAGATCATTCCTTGGGATTCTCATTAAATAATAGGTTCTGAGGAGCTCCAGTTCTCTACTGCTTTTCGTGATGCAATGAGTGGTTTTGAAGCAGACTTTGTTTTCTTGGGATTTTAATATTTGATTTTTCATTTTTGATAAAGGAAGACTGTCTTATCTCCCTCTCATACACATACCCCCAGACACTAATAAGTCTTGCTTATTGGGAAAACTGACAGAAAGTGCTGTTGATAGATGAGTTCCTGCAGTTCTTCAGCTACACTGGTATGCATGCTGTGCAGTCGCTGCTCCAGAATAATCAGTCGATCTGCTTTCAAAAAGGAGAAGTTATTCTGGAATAAAAAGTTCTTTATTGTGTTAGTAAGTCCACAGTAAAAGTAACTTTAATCTGGAAAATTTTTTTTGCACTTAGAGGTACAGTATCCCTCCTAGACACATGTTTACATCACTGCATCTTTGTTATTCAATTTTCCTTTTTAAACAAATGCTAATGGTTCTTGGCCCACTCCTTTTCTAGGCTTGGGGCTTTTATGTTCATGAGCACTCATCTTCTGCTCTTACACTAGCATGTTTGGATATTGACAGGAAGCCTTTGTGGTTTCTCTTGTTACCAGAAATAAAATACAACATGCATGGCCATGCTGATGACAGTGTCTATCAGACCATGTGAGAAAGATTTTTTTTAGAGGAGTTTAGTCTTCATTGGTCAGAGAAGGGGAAGAAAGAAACAGCTTGAGTGAAAGAGAAATCTCTTTTCTGCCAAGATTCCTGCTGCAGGATTTTTCTCCCTCATTACAGCGATGTTCTTCAGATCACCTTTCATCTATCATGACCATCCCTGTAAATATCCTGTGCTTCTTCCTTCTCACTTAACTCCTCATTTGCATAGATGAACCTGCTAGCTCTCTGTGATGCAGTGCCTCCCAAACACCTCCCTGCAGTGAGAGCAGAAGCTGTTTAGAGGAAGACATGGATGGAGAAAGGTGAGCAGATACTTGGAAAGGTATAGTTAAATCTTGATATGACCAGCAGGATCATTCAAAATCACAGTCTAACTGTTGACTGTTGCAAGAAATAATTGTTGCAAGAAATAACTGCTGACCATCTTGACCATACCAGTGACCCCATGTGACCCACTCATTTGCTTTATTTTGAAGGAAAAAGAGTGTGTTTGTGTTTGTCAGGGCCTTGAAGGCACTGCCAGGCATTGCCAGGGCTGCTGGCTCTGCTCCACTTCCCCTGGAGACTCCCCATCCCGGTCTATAGTCCAGGACCCTATTTCAGCTCAACACAGGGTTTTCAGTCCCTGTCTCCAAGACACTTCCCTGTAGAGAAGGGAACGATCTACTTACAGATCATTATAAACAAGCTGGTTTAGTGGCATCAAAGTTGGCCTGTCTAAATAAATGGTTGATCATTTTTCAAGTGTAATCAACTCAATTACTGCAATGCCAAAATGTAAGATCAGATGGTTTTGAAATGCATCATAATTTCCCAACAGCATGTGTCACAAATAGCAAAAAATGTTGTAGGAGAAGAGTGAACCGCATCCCAGTGCCCTTTCTATCACCCAAGACTTGCAGATAAAAACAAGTCAAACAAAGGCAGCTTCTTGGCCAAGTCTAATATTCTCTTAAAATAAATCACATTGGAAATAGCATCTGGCAGTAGCATAACCCACCACAGTTCAGACCAAGTCTGGTCTGGATTAGGGACTTCCTGATTATTGGAGTAGCTTTCCATGCTTCCTATTGAGTGGTTTGGGCTTGTTTTGCTTTTTTCCCCTTCTTTTTTTCAGATTTTGGTTTTCTTTATCATATTTCTCTAGCTCAAAATAATACGTTTTCTATTCTTGTTTCCACAGTTTAGGCTCTAACATACTTTTTCAAAGTCTTGGGTTCTAGAGGGGCTTCTGGAAGTGTTTTTAGTTATTCCACAGGATGCAATGGGACAACAGTCTCACTAATGTTTAAAGGCTGTCTTGTGGACACATCTAGGAATGATATGCTGCTGCACACAGGAACAATAGTGGCAGATTTTTCCTCTCTAGGGCATTAAATGGAAGCTTACAGAGCTGGGTATCACAAAACCAGCAACAGAGCTGAGCAAGAGCACAGCGAGGAAGGACAGATCATGGGAAATATGCCATTGTCAAATTAGCCACAGCTTGGATGGGTTTGAGGGCAGTTTTTTGTCTGTTTAAAAATATTGATTCATTGTTCCTTTCTTCTCTGGCTGGAATTTTTTGGGGTTTTTTTGGTTGGGTTTTTTTTTTTTTTTGGTTTGGTTTTTTTTCAAATTCTGAAAAAATCTACACAGTCAGTTGTGGATGTGACAAAACACAAACAGAAACCAAATACTTTTTTTTTTTTAATTAGCATGAGCTGAATGTTAATCCTACCTGACAATTAAAATGTTATCTGGTGTTGTTCACAGACCTTTAAACTGAGGTCCCTTCTTTTGGCCCTAAGCCAGACCACAGCCTGAGAAATAATTAAGCTTTGTTCATGAATCTCAGGGACGGTGCATCTCAGGTTTAAACTTGCTCTGCTATTGCTTTCTAGAAGTAGCAGTAGTTTGGTCCAAGTTGATGACAACTGAGCAGTCTCATAAAACCCAGTCCTGTCACTCTGAAAAGCTGGCACTTGCTGGTAATATTATATAGGGGACTCTTTTAGCCAAAGGTATACTTGGCATGAGGCTTGTTTAGGTGATCCAGTATTGCCTTCTAATTTTGAACTCCAAAAACTCTGCAATGAAAAATATGTTTCCTTAAATACCAATTCCAAGGAGATAGCTTTCATATCTTCCTCGGCCACTGCCTCTTCCACAGTCCCTCATTGCTGTGGTGCACACCTTCCTCCTCATCCCTGTGGAGACAGAGCCCCACAAGTGGGGTTCTCAATTCCCAGGAGGGCTGTTATGGAAGACATCCTTCCCAAGATCCTTTGAAGGTTTTCAGTACCTGCCTGGGGTTTATGTACCAGGCAGCAATTTTTCTGCTTTTCCCCAGTCTGGTGAAACGGGAGTCAGAATTTTCAGGCTTTTTCTTTTGGATTATTTCTGGTCTATGTCAAAAATGATTTAATGATGGATTAATTAAAAGTCATCTGTCACAGTAGTTTAGGCGTAAACAGAAGGTATTTTCTGCACAGCTCAAAGCTGAAGGAAAACAGCAAGGACTGGAAGAAGGGATGTTCAGCAGCCGCTCAGAATAGCCAGCTAAATACCTCTCTTTATTAGTAAGGGATAATGCAACATCTAGGAGCAGAGGATTTTGCAATGGGAAGATGCTAATTGTGGAGAGTGGAAGATGAGATTGTGATAAGTTGTGAGAAGTATGAAGCCATTATAAGAGCACTCCCCTGCAGCTGAGTAGAAGAGGATGGAGACTCTGTGCAGAGAGATAGGGCTAGGCATGTGGGAAGAGAGCTTCATCCATATCTTGTACTCTAACAGGCTCCTGGGGGAGCTACAGGGAGATGAATTTCCCTGGAAGGCAGTTTGGGGCTTTCCCTGAGCAGGGCAGTTCTGCAGGTAGCAAGCACAGAGCTGTGCCCAGGCACCTAGTGCTGCTCTGACATTGGGATGGGAGCTGGGAAGTAAGCTTCCCAGAGATTAGACTCAAACTGTTGTCAACACATCTGATAAACTTGTGCTGCAGTTATATATGATAGATTGCATGTGGATAATTTGCTTAAAACTTACTGAATTCGCAAGTGAAGTGTTAGGCCTTGGAGCTCTCATTCACATCATTATTTTTCATTTTCAACTTTTCCCCCAGGGATTAAATTTCAAGACTGGAAGGCAGAAAACCTGTGGACATTTCGTCTTTTAATGAAATATCTTGATATCACCAGCAAACCCTGACCAAATAATAAGCCCATATTTCTCCAGATGTGAATAACACGTTTCTTAGAACTGTGTTCTCCTCCTGGCTTGCAGCAGAAAACAACCAGCAAGCTTAAAACCCCCACAAATTGCTTTCAACTATTTTTCAGGGGTTAGATAAACTTGGGGTTTTGTTGTTTTGTTTTGCATTTGTTTTCCTCATATGGGATTGTAGACAAATCTGATAGAGTAATAAGTTAACCTAATTGCTTTTCTTCCTTTAGCATTCACCCAAAGAGTTCCCTACAGCCTTTTTATCCTTTGTAATGTGTGGAAGAGTACTGTTGTGATGTGTAAATGGAACACTGAGCCCAAGTGGAACCTTCTGGTAGACAAACAATAATGAAGTTGTTGCCAGGTAATGGTTTCAATTTGTGAACTCTTTTTGGGAAAGAACTGTAGTTTTTCTTAAAGCCATCTGAAAAACAGAGTTGTTCATGAGGACTCTTGCTTTTTCCAACCAGAATGGCAACATCTGAGCTAAAAAAAATGTCAGCTTCCTGGACAAGCTGTAGATTAATTCAGTGGTGGAGGGTGAGCCCTGCCTGGAGCACACTTGTGCAGTGAGCCCATACAAGATTTTTCAGGCTTCAGACCTAAGGTGTGTGAGCTTGAAAATTTGGGGAGTGGGTGTTTTCCCTGGCTTCCACTTCACTACTGCAAAAATGGAGCTTAGCCCTGTCTATGTAGATGGCTCTCAGGTTTCCCAGTGTCATGGTTTGGACACTGGCCAAATGCTAGGTACCCACAACAGCTGCTCACTTGCTCTCCTCTACCACAGCTGGGCAGAAGAAAGGAAAAAAATTTAATGAAGCAGTCGTGAGTCGAGATAAGGACCAGGAGGAAACACTTCAAGGTCAAAACAGTCCCAACTTAAAGTTACATAGTGAATTTTTTACTAACAGAGACAGCAGAGGATAATGAGAAGTAAAATAAATGCTTAAAGACACTCTTCCCCCAACCCTTCCCTCCTTCCCACCAACAGCACAGGTGGACAGGGCATGGGGGTTTGGATCACTTAGTCACTGGGATCTTTTTCCACTACTCAGGGAGGGGAGTCCTTCCCCTGTGTTGCCATGGGGTCACTCCCACCACAAACAGTTCTCTGTGAACCTCTCTGACGTGGGTCCATCTCACGAGCAGCAGTCCTCCCAAACCTGCTGCAACATGAATCCCCCATGGGCAGAGAAATCCTCCCCAAACTGCTGAGGTGTGGGTCACTTGTCCATGGGCTGCAGTCCTCCAAGGCTGCTGCAGCTTGGAAACAGGGTGCATCTCTCCACTGGGTCTCCCACTGGATCACAGACTCTTCCAGGCATCCACCTGCTCTGGTGTGGGCACCTCTTCCACAGGCTGTAGGTGGTTCTCTGCATCCCCTGTGGACCCCATGGGCTGCAGGGGGACAGCTGCTCCACCATGGTCTGGACCATGGCCTGCAGAGGAATCCTGGCTCTGGTGCCTGGAGCACCTCCTCCCCCTCCTTCCTCACTGACTTTAGTGTCTCCATGTTGTCTCCCTCACATATTCTCACCTTCTCTTCTCTGGCTAGGAAAAAAAATTGCATGCACACCTTGTTTTGATTTCTTCTTACATCTGTTATCACAGAAGCATAACAACCATCTCTAATTGGTGCAGCCTTGGCCAGCGTCATGTCCATCTTCACAGCCCTCAGGCATTGGCTCTGCTCTTCCACCAGGACATGGTGGAAGCTTCCAGCAGCTTCCCACAGAAGCCCCCCTGCTACCAAAACCCAGGCCAAGGAAAACCAAGACACCCAAGTCTTGCCTCAGGGAACTCTGAACATAGACCAGTATGTGGGGATTAACACTAGTGTGAGGGACTCCAGAGGGTTACAAAGCAGATTGCTCGTGGCATGGCAAGCCAGGCTCCTGAGCAGGTTTGGTGATCTTTGAGGAAGTGGTCCTTGAAGAGAAGCAAGGCTCCTGTTCCATGGCATCTGCCAGGGAGTGGAGTTGGTTTGAAGCTCAGCTCTGGGATGATAGAAGTTCATAAAACCAAAGTAAATTTAAATAAGCAGCTAGATACTAATACACTGGCTTTGCTAGAATATTTCAAGAGCTCTATGTTCATAACTAGCTTCAGAAATATCAACCAGTAAGCGACCAACTTTTTGAAGTAATTTCTGGAGTCATGAACAGTTCCTTATTGCACAGGTATGTGCAGCTGCTCTGCTTCAGATTCTGCACGCAGGCTCTGTGGGATTTGATTAATACCATGGGGTGTTATTTAAGTCAAGGAAATATAACTTTTTTAAAATTACATGTCAAGTCCTCAGTATATACTCCCCTAAGTATATCAAATCTCAATTGGCAGGTTACACACCATAATCTCTTCTGAAATATTTCATTAGACATTTTTTATACCTACTGTAGCGGGTTTTTTAATCTCCTGTAGTGTAGGATAAATGCAAAGGCATTATGTTTAAAAAAGCCTCCTTGGAGGTGTAAATTTACATGTTTACATTTTCGTAACTTGGCTAGAGCTATTTCTCATTGTTTCCATTAAAAACCCAAAACCCACAAAAAACCACAAAACCAACAAAACAAGAACCAAACAAAAATCTAAAAATCTTAGTCTTAATTTGCATATTATGTCCTTTGCACATCAATGGAAGAATGCAGCAAAACTGCATATGTCCAAAATTATGCACACTGTTTTTGAGGAATATGAGCAAACATGGTGATTCAAATGTGGCAGCTGCTTAGAACTGGAAGCAGAGTCATGAAACTTCATATCCTTACTGTAGGTTAAACAGGTTGGTTTTGAAGTGGCTCTTGTTTTATGTTTTAGTGACCTTTATTTCTGACTACCTTCAATTGTACTTGAAATTTGTTCCCACAAGCTCCATTATTGCACACTCCTGAAATACTCCTTATCTTGGACAGATACACTCAGTATCCTCCATCCATTGTGTTCCATTCCCTAGCTGCTAGTGACATATGCTGTGGGTGATTGTGAATTCTGTATACTGAAAGGTCAGTGTTTCTACTAAATTAATCAAATAACAGAAGAGGTGCAACCTCAGCAGAGAGACTAATGTGGGTTCCTTTCCTCTCCTGTCACAATTTTTCATGAAAGTTGATAAGATGTTTTGAAAGGGGCTAATGGATTTAGAAGTGATGCGAAAGAGATTGTGGGGAAAAAATGGACCTGAAAGACAAAGGCATAGATTTTTCCCAGGAAGCCAGGCTGAGCTGTCACATGCCAAGCTGAGTAAGCAAAAGTGTTCAGTGGACCCTCTTTCCCAGTGTTATCTGAATACTTGGTTGTATTGCTGCAGTGACTTTGAAGCAGGTGAGAAATCCTACCAAATCTGATTTGAAAAACATTACATTTATTCTGCATGGATGGAGATGACTGCTGAAGATGCAAGTAACAGGAAATAGTGCCCCATACTTTGCCTATGCACAAACTCTTATTATTATTAATTTGCTTATTAATTGAATTTACTTGCAAATGACATAGACAAATATCCCTTATGAATTGTTTTCCTGGTGCATAGTTCTTGCTTTAAATGTTCATTATTCATATTTGCTATTTGCATAGTGCTCTGGAATCATGGCAAGGCCTTGTGGATCTCATTATATAATTTCACTCCCTCATTAGGCCATTCTCAAACCTGCCAGAGACTCAGGATGGCATCATGATCCCTGCACCATAACACCCTTTCTGCTGTTGTGTGCACTGGTTATAAAAGTCAGGATCAGGTTCATTAGAGTACCAAACATGCCACACTACCGCTGCCAAAGATAATTATGAGGCTGAGAAACACTGTGATAAAGTTAATTGTATATTTGCATTTGGTCTGGATTGAAGATGTAGAAAAGAAAACTGTGCTAGTAATTCAGTCCTTCACAATAGAAAAGGATAAAAGCCTGTGTGTCCATTTGAAGCAAAAGGTGACCATAGCTGTGGAGAAGGACGATGGCTTTATCCACCCAGAGGATGTGATGTGGAGGGACAGAAGCAAGCCATGTGAAGGATATAGCTCTTTTTTTCCTGCTTTCCCATCATCTTTCTTTCCTGGTTGCTGCAGCTCTCTCTTTTATTCTTTAAGTCAGACATTAAGAGCAGGTGTGTTGCATAAAGCATGGCTAATCTATTAGAATAAACTCTTGGACTTTTATCTTTAGTTTTGTGAGCAAGCATGAGATTCTTACAATAAATGGGGTTTTCTCTGTGTACTGCCAACTGCATACACACGATCTTCAGACTCATGGATGACTGTGAGCCTCCAAGCGAGAAATGGTTAGGTCATGAACTTGTGCAATTAAGTTAAGGTGTTCAGAGTGAGCCCCAGTGTAAATTTTCATAGAGACATTTCCATCACTCAGTGAAGTTCTTAGAGAACTGGACCACAATACAAACTGCCATCTTCTAAGATATAACCATCCTTTCTATAAAGTAAAGATGAACTGAATATTTTTGTCAATTCTGAGACAGGAAAATACTTTAATGTCTTTCTTCTCTCATGCGAAAGACTGACTTTCTATGAAACAGAGAATATGCCCAAGCAGACCAAAAAGCAGAGCAATAGGATCTGTTTCTAATTCTTTAAGACAGAGATAATTTTAAAGTCCACACTTGTTGAAAATTAGTGGATTAGAAAAAGTCAAAATCTACAATATTGGACTTCTGGTTGTATGCCTCAGTAAGTACACAGACCTTTTCTCCTCTAATTTCCTGGTTATTTAGTATGACTAGGAGCAACATTCGAACCTCTTTATGAGGGAAATGCTTCCCAGAAATTACTCTATCTTTTTCAGTTATTACTATTGAAAATGTCTAATGGTTTTCACCACCTGAATATTTTAAGCAGGTTCACTCTGAGTACTGTAGGTCTGCACTATTCTATTTAGCCCCTTTTAGCAGAATGATCCTTTAGTGAGTGAAAAGCCCTAAGGCAGGAGCTGGTTACAATTTTAAAAGAAAATCTTGTGGTTTTCATCAGGTAGTGGAAAAAAAAATCTGTAACTGTGGAAAAAGCTGCGGCGTGAGCTATTAGGTACCAGAGAATTCACCCTAGAGAAGCCCTTATAAATATCCAGAAAAGACTTCTCATGAACATTAAAATTTAGTTTTCATACTAACACTCAAATACAGATCTTTAGGAAATTAGGCTACATTGGTTCAAAGAATTGCTGTTTGCTATGTTATCTCTAAGTAAAAAAATGTGCTGTGTGCCACTCATGCCTTTCTTTCAGAAATGCCTCCAGTTGTCTCTAGTAGAGCAGTTACATATCCCATTTGTCTGGTGTGCAGGGATTTGGCATGGAGAGCGACAAGACATCTGGGATTTGGCTGTTGCAGGGACAGTGTCCAAGATAAGGAAACTTTCACATTCCTCCAACCTTCACAGCACCTGCATTCACTTGAGATGGGGCTGCACTGCTTTTCTTAGTCTTACTGTTCAGACCATCCGTTTTCCAGGAGGGATGTACATACACAGTGCAGAGAAAGCACTGGGATTGCTGAAACCACAGCACTGAGGTGCATTAGCACAGCTGGACAGCTTTCAGTGCAGGGTCTAGCACTGGTATTCTGTGTACCACACTGCTAAAATCTGTAATGTGGTTCCACACTATGTCACTACTTTAGGGTAAGTGTGAGAATCAAAGGCAAAATCTTACCAAATCATAGTTAAGTGATGGTATTTAAATTGATTTTCAGTGAGCAAGAATGTCCTCAGCATAATGCCGCTGCTTATGTGCCATGGCTACTGTAACTGAGGTTGCCACCAGTGCTGGTTAGACTGGAGCTGTCGAACCATTTATGACCATTTATGACACCTTGACTGAGCTACTAAATAACAAACATTTTTGCCTGCTTTCTTTTTAATACAAGTTCTGCAAATTAAATCTTTTAAACACGACGAAAGCATGTTATTTTCCTGAATGGTTTCTTGGCTGAACTGTTTTGTTTTTATAAAGAAAGGTGCCTATAAGTGAGAATTGTATGAGCAGGACAAAGCATATAAATGGGGAAAAAAATGAATACCTTAATTAAATATACCTAAAGTCCATCATCATGATTTATGTTTCACTAAGCTTTTGAGAGTGCCCAAATAACTATGTATTAAATCAAGAAGATTTTTTGAATATGCTATATTGGCAGGTGTTCATTAGAAGTATCGAATTATTAAAGATGTATGTATTTTCTCAAGGTCTTTAAAGACTAATGGTTGCACATATACATCTCTCTTCCTAGACAAAAAAAAGCCTCCTTATACTGCAGCCGTACATATTATTTTAGTGTGCCAAATATTTTAGGCATCTAGAGTTGGCCTAGATGCATTACTAGGCTTCAACCTATGGAAAAGGGTTATGCTTTTCTATAATTAGAAAAGCAATTCTGCACAAACTGCAGATTACAGATTGTTCCTAGACTGTGTGTATTATGACTCTTTTGAGCTTCCTTATTACATTATCAGTCCAATTTACTGTACCAGTACGTTGGTTTCACATGGCATTAAATCAGTGCAAAAATTAGTTAGTTGAGGCCTGAGCCATTGTCTGTGCTCTGTCTGAGTTTCATCATGCTGTGCTACCATCTGTGGACCTCTTCCAGGGTGAGAAGGCTGTCGTGCTGGCTCTGAGGGCACTGTGACATGCATTAGACACACCGTGGTAGGACAGAGAACATGTGTGTGCCATGATGAGTCACAGCTGTCTGGGAGCTTTTGATAAGCCACATGAATGTTCCTATGCCTTAGCAACTCTAACGTAGTAGAATCTGGAAGCATGGAAGTTTCAGGTGCTAAAACTCACGCTGGCAGGCTCACACGTGGTTTTACTAGAGCTGGGCAGTGCCTCACTCCTTGCATGTAACTGGGAAAGGAGCTCCATACGTCTTCCTGAGCATCTACACATACAAACATTAAACTTCTGTGAATATCAGAATAGAAGGAACTGCCCACTTGAAACACGTTTTCTGGAATGTTTTTATGATATGTGAAGCAGTTCAGCTATATTAGTATGAATTTATGATGTATGTATGATATGGTTTACAATACCTAAAATATTTGGGTATCCTGGGAAGGAACTGAATCAGGCTTTTGATTCTTCTAAGTGTTTAGTGAATGTTCCCTAAAATCCTATAGATACTTTAAAATTCCTTTTGTGTTCAGGAAAGAGATTTTAGCACCACTTAGGATGTTGGGACTTCCTTTAAGACCTACATCTTGGTCCCTACTAATGCACTCATTTAGCTGAAGAATGGAGAGACAACATTGGAAAAAAAGGCTCAGTTACAGAGAGTTTAATTTGCAGAATGAATCTTTCTGGTCTGAAAGCCGAATAATTTGATTACTTCCACTATTAATACTGTGCCTTTACATGTACAATCTACATGCAAATATAGGTGCATTTTGTGAAATGGCAGGTACTGATAAAGATGTCAACTTCATTAGTCAAACAATCTGAGAGCTCAGGGTTGGTAATGAGTCATTTCCACCATCATCCTTCATACCCACTTGAAAATTATGAGGAAATTAACCTCTCTTTGAAACAAAAAAAAAAGATGTCACAAAGATAATCCTCCAAGATCAGCAAAGTTCAGGTTTTTTCCCACTGATTCTCAGTAAGAAGCATCTTCCCATCCCATTCACATATATTAACAGGAATAAAACATTTATGTATGGATGGGGAGCATCTTGCTTTTTTGCTTGATTTGGAATGGGAAAATTAATTGCTGCTTTACCTAAGGCACAACCTGCTGCATATGTGCCCTCCTCAGTGCTGTTCTTGTTACATTAATCTCTTGTCTTAATGCCTTGGCCATTGTTGCAGTCCTAAAGCTTAGACTGAGCTTTTTGGTGCTAACTGTTTTTTATTACAGTTTCATGGGAACAGTTAAATACAATTTCTCTCTCTCTTTCATTTTAAAGTCCTGAAATCAGACTGAAGGCAGACAGATGAATTTACAGAGGCTGGTTTGGTGTGCATCTATGCTCATGGCCCATTTTCTCGTAATTGTGGGAGAAATCCCTTTTGGGTTTACTTTATAGCATTCCCAATTCTGTCTCAATCTAAGACATAAGTAGATCAAAATGCAAATGTGCTTATTGTATTACTCTTGTCACATTATGAATTGGTTGGAATTAGTGGTACATGCCTCTAAATCAGGTTCTGTGGTTCAAAAAGCCACCACCACAAAAAAGCCCCCAAAAAACTCCAAAACCCAACAAACCAAACAAAACCCAACCAACCAAAAAAAACAACCCCACACCATTAACAAAAGAACCACAGAATGCTATTTTGTGTAATTCCTAGGAGGGAGGCTACCAAAAAAAGAGATATGGACATTTTCCCTTTTTCCCTTGAAATCAAGAAGTTGAGCTTCAAATGTTTCATAGATTTTATATGTTTTCCTAGTTGCTGTGAATATTTGCTCCTTTCCAAAGTAAAGAGGTGATGCTGTGTTTTCAGATCGAAGGGAAACTGTGTTTCCAGATTGCAAGAGGTTATTGGACTGTTATCCCTGTAATAAAATTCAGTACATCAAGTGAATGACTTGTTGTTCAGTGAAACATGGCACCACATCGATTGAAGCTACCCATTAAGTCAAGACATCAAATATACCCTTGTGACACTGTACTAGGGATCACTGTTGAAATTGCAATACTTGCTGGTAATAGCAACTCAGCTCAAGATAAACATTTTCCTTAACTCATGCCACAGTGACATTAATGGTTCATGATATCATGCACTGATCAAAGCCTTCTGGGAAGACATAGATGCAAAAAGACAATTCTTGGTGATCCGTATCCACTTTTTTTAGTGAAGAAAGTACGCCAGATTTGAAATTGAATAGATGTTTACTTTAAAATATGCAGAGAAATTCTGTTCTGTAGGTTCTCTTATTTTCTTTCAAAGCTTTGCATAAACCTAACCACTGATGGCTCAATATGTGAAAGCCATCAGAGTGTTTTGTCAATTAAATATATCAAGAAAAGCAAATAAATGCATTACTGGCCTCTCAAACCACAAGAGTTTTTCTGAACCTACACTTACAAAAATACACTGATAAATTCTGATTGTGATCATGGACTTTATATTGAAAGCTTATTTGAATATTCCTTTACACAATGTTTCTTCTTATAGTAAATATTCTTGACTGGATCAATAAAAACCCAAAAATCCAGGGTCCGGTTCTTTTCACGTGGATGCCACCAGAGTGCCAACTGCCCTGTTTCATCTCTTGGGGTATTTATCAGACTGCTGATGGGCTTCGCTAACACCATCTTTCCTCCTCTGTAGTTTTTTCTTGTCAAGAAAAGTCAGATTTAAATCTGGCTTGGGGTTTGAGGGCTTTGCGTAGACATTCTGCCTTTCTCCCCATCTGGCCATCACCACCCATCTGCTGGCTGCGCTTATGTCTTGGGAGAGTTTTAGCAAGCTGGCAACCCACAACAGATATTCCATCCATAACATACCTCTCTTAATGGTCTCACAATCTTCTAAACCAGCCAGAAGGGATTTCTCCCCATTCCAGTGTTTTATGTCTGGAATAAATATAATTTTGCCACGATTCTTGTGATAATCATATTGGACCTTTTGTTTAATGTGTTTCTAATACATTCTTCTGTTTGAAAGAAGAGGTTGTAGAACTGGCACGTGGTGATACCAGATTTAGTCACAATGGTTTTTATATGTCTGGTTTCACTAGTTGGGTATAAATAAATACTGCCTTGAGGCCTTCCTTTCAGCCTTCTGGAGCAATTTACTTCCCTCAGGGAATAGCACTATCATTAAATACAACTCTGCTTCTTTAGAGAACTTATAATCTGTTGGAGAAAAACATTGCAATGGGAATGAAATAATGCCTTCTTTGTGCAGGAAAGACACTCTATTACCCCCTTACAGTTATTGAATTCAAAGTCATTCTAAGTAGAAAGTGTTACTTTGCATGCAAATACTTCATGGAGAGACTAAATTTTCTATTAATCGCAATATGTGATAGACAAAATAAGGCTTACTTTTATTGGGAGAAATAAGCTACTCACAGGATTCTGTTGTTTATATATATCTGTTTATATATATCTTCCGTTCTAGAAGACGGAACTGTTTCTTAGACATTCATAAAAGTTCTGACCACCAGACTTGTCTGATAGTATCATAAGTAGTACTTTGAGAATATCTTTAATTTCTAGGAGTACTCCATATCCTTGGCAGTGGTCAAGTAACTTCATATTTATGTTTTCTGTCTTGGCACTCTTTATCCCATTTGAATAGCTCACTAATATCTTAGAGGTCTTCAAAATACTTGTTTTCCTCTTGCAAACTGGTGTGGCTAGCACAGGTCTTTCTCATGAGAATATTTTTGCTACGTTTCATAAACAAAGATAATGTTTGGATGTTTTGCAAACAGCGTCTCCAGATTAGGGCAGTTCGGGCTTGCCCAATTAGGCCTGGGGGGAGGTTTCTGGCTGACCAATCTGGGTGACCTCTGAAAACTCTATATATATGGAAATCAAAATAATAAAGACACCTTTTCTCTTTCCTTGTCTGAGAACCTGGGTCTTCTCTCAGCTAGCGGCTCAACAGCAACAAACTGGAAATGCAAATGTATGCACAGAAATTTGTCTGGATACAAACAGTGTTTCTCTCAGCACCTTTGATATACCATGTCTGGTTTGTGGTAATAGCAAAGTACAAGAAGTGCCGTGGGAGATACTGCAAACTAAATGAACCAATAGGAAGAGGTGTAGGGAAACACCACAGTAACTAACACCCAGCAAAACCCTGACATTCCCTTGGGGGCTCGTGAACTGGAATAACCACTCAGTTTTCCACATGCAGCTGAAGAGTCATCATCAATAAAACCACAGAATGGAAATGTCATCCCACTGCCCATCCAGAATCATTCCTCAGTACTGGACCCTGCAGGTTCCATACAAGCCATGGAAAGGCATTCCCAGCTTTGGAGGAATTAATCTTGAGATGTATACCTGTCTGCAATTTAACTATGTTCCTTACTGTCTCTCCATCTCCTCTCCATTTCCACACACACACACAAACACATTGAGGTTAGCAACAAATACCTCCATCCTATTGTTACTCAAGCAAGCCATGAGTTTAAAGAATAATTTATTTACACCTGTTTCTTCTTTTCATGATTGTCACTTCCACAAATAGTTTTCTTATTTTAACACACACATGCTTTAATGTATGGAAGCCTTTTGAAGATCAAATATGAAAATGAATTGTACGCCCGAGTAATTTCATCACCATGAGATATCATGGCAGTAGAAAAACATCATCAACCATTCTTTGCAGTTCATATTTTTCTGGGCTTTATCTGGTTTTTGGTTAAGTCATTGTAAGTATATCTATTAACACTGAGTGAGTAAACTGACACTCCAAAATATCATCTGGGAGATGAAAATATTACTTTTGGAAGGAAAAACTTATGTATTAGTTATATAAAATGCCTCCATTTTATGCCTCATAATGCCTCATAATGCCTCAATTGGCACTAGAAGAAGAAATGACAGAAGTGCTAGTGATTAACATATCTGGAAGATGTCTAATTCTCATGATATACAATAAAATCCCAAGAAAAAATTAAAAGAGAGTGAGAACTAACATATTTGAATATCAAACTGAAGATATAAACTATGACACATATGCAAGATGCAGAAGTGTTTTATGAAGCATTACACATTCTGAGTGTGTTTTATTTAATGCCAAATCTCAGAACTTCAGGCTAAAACACTAGGTGTTTTAGGAGGTGTGATTCTGCATTGACTGATAACTCATATAAAAATATTAATCCCCTGTTGCTTCATTAGTGAGCAGACTTTAGCAACATCCTTTGGCATTACTAGGAATCAGCTCATCTGTAGCCCTCTTCAAGCTCAGCCAAAAAAACCATTTGTTGTTTTTTCATTCAAAATCAGTAAAACTTTTGCACCATGAATTGTATATACATTAGAAGGGATGGTAAGTTTCTTTGTTTTTCTCCTAATTTCAAAGTTTTTTGATGCAGACTCAAAATGCCTAATTTTGAAAATGTTAATACAAAGCCATATAGAAGTTTGGTTCAAATATGCTAGTCATACCTATGCTTTCAGTCCTAGAAAAAAGCCTGTCTTGTTGGACTCCACTTCCCATGAAATCTCTCCAGCCTTCCAACTCACTGAACTACTCAAGTAAATTAACTTTCACAGCACAATATGGGGCCTGGGCTTCTTCACTTTCCAACAAAACAGGCATATGGGATCTCGTAAGTATGGGTTTTCATTGCTTAGTGTATTTTCTGGTTTTGTCTGAAAGTCATAATTTTCCACACAAAATGGTGAAAGATGAAATTCAGAAAAAAACCCCATAACATTTTCTCTAAAGTCATCGATGAAAATTTCCAGTTGAATTTAGCATTCACATTTTGGTAAAGAACTTGATGTGTGCTACTTACTCTGTGGGAAGCAAATAATATTTTTGCTAATGGATGTAATGCATCTGCAAAATATAAAAAATGCATTCCAATAACTTCAGGTTTTCACTTGCTGAAACCAGATTTGAATTTGGCCCATTATTCTTTTCAACTGAAGAGAAGAATAATGCCTTATGTTGTCGTATGGCAATATATCAAATTGTTTCTTAGCTATCAACACCGAAATCTTTTGCATCCACAGGGATTTGGCCCTGTGCTTATTAAACAGTAATATCTTTGTCAACAGATGGATTTTATACTGCTGATATCCTGACAAGTCACTAGAATGAATCCGAAGATTCCCAGCCATAACACAATCCTATTTTAACCTTGGTTATTTTTAAAAACCCAGTGTAGAAAACATGACAAGCATCGATGCTTAATGCAAATGCCTAGCAATGCGTGTTACCTGGTAACCAAATGGATGGTATGTTGGAGAGGGAAGTGGCAACAGCAAGGGAACATATGCCAAAGCAGCTCCTAGCAGATATAGAGGTGGTCACCATGGATTTTTCCACATCGAAAGAAAAGATTGTCATGACCTAGTATAAATTCATGGAAGAAGAAAACAGCTTTTTATTTTTACACGCTCCCATGAAGGCAGAGGACACTTATAGTCAGTGGCATCAGAAGCTGGTGGAAATGTCACTTTTGTCCATGAGGGACAAAATTTCCCTCAAACAGGGAAGAAAATGTCCCACATTTGTCCAATGAAACAAGGTTGGAAAAGTGAACTGCAGCATCACAGGAGAACCAGGTCACAGTCTAAGTTTCCTGAGTGACTAGCAAGACTCCTGCTTTGTTGGCCAAAACAGAGAACTATTTCTTGGAGAGATCGGGATTTATTTTCTTACAATGAGTTCAAAAATTTGTTTCTTTGCTTTGGCCTTTCCTCAAAAATTCATCCTTCTGGAATTTCATCATCTCAAAAACATAAGGCAATTCTTTTGGTTGGGAGAGGCAACCTGAGAGCTCTGCCACAGAGGTATTCACCAGAGGTCAGAGTCTAAAGCTACAGTAAAAGCTTGAGGTATGATCATAGTATCCAAATAGGTTGTTTTCTGTGAAAAGAGGAACAATTTTTCCAAAGGAAATATTTTCTTTAAATTTTTTTAAAAGGATTGCCAAAAACAGCCTAGAAAGTAAGCAGAAACCAAAATGATGCAGATAGGAACTAAAATACTGGAGCATCATAAAAATATTTCTATTTGTGGAGGTATCGGTGTATGTTTTTTACTTCCCAGTGATATACAGGACAACCACAGTTTACACTGTCTTTGAAGTGTTTGGGTTTGCAAAGCAACTTTGGAATAGCTTCCAAAAATGGCTGTTTTTCTGAAGCTATTCTTGGCTGATGCCTTATGTTACATTCACTTTAGACTAATGCTGGGAGTAGAAATGTCAGAAGACCTAGGTGAAAGAAAAAATGATGAGTGCCAGACAGTCTGCCATACCTTTACAGATGTGACACATGGTTCTGGGCTCACACAGTTCATTTTTTAAGCCTGTGCCAAGTAGCCTACTCCACTCTTTCATAGGAACTGCAGGATCCAGTCCATCCTATGCTCCACAGCAGATTTGAAATTATTTGTGTTACTGGGGAATGTGCTGCAAATAGCCAGCTTAGCATCTGATTTCATCTATGAAACTTCAGACTTCAGGAAAAAAGAATGAAGTCCAGCTGTTAGAAGAGAAGGCACAAAATCAGATCACTAGCACAATTAGTGGTAATTAGAAAAAGGCCAAAGCCTGGAAGAAAAACCAGTTCCCATTCCCCAAGGAAATGCATCTTCACAATGGATGCTTTCTGCTTCTTTCATAAGACCATGGGAGCACAGTTTGTGCTTGTTCAAACCACAGTCAGAGCAGCTTACTTCGTTATGATGTGTATCTATCTATTCTTCAGTTACTTTCCAGATGTGTCAGTCTGTCCCATTTATTAAATATATCCCAAATAACTAATCAAAAAGCTTTTAAGAATGTTTACATGCAAAGATGAAGAATAAATTATTCAGCATCTGAAATCTAATTATACACAAATTTTCTGGAAAGTACTTAACTACGTGCTTACATCCTTCCTCAAGAATGCAGTCGGCTTTCACCAAGGAGGCTCAGGGCTTGTGCCATCTGGCCCTGCTGTACTGACTGAGCTACAGCCCCAACCTGGGAATGGATTTCCTACTGTTAAACTGCAAATTTCCAGGTAGGCTCTGTCGGGGGAGAGAGGCTGCAGGGCTGCAATTTGCAAGAGAAAATTCCCCCACCCACTTCTGTGGTGCTGCTGTTCCATTCCAGTCTCCCCATGTTCTAGGAGCACTTCTGTCTTGGCCACCCTGCCACTGATGTTCAAGGATCCTCTCTCAAACACGTGTGTTACTGATTTCATCAGCAGATTTTTTTGTATCTAGGCCTGGCTGGCACCTTAGGCATCTAAGTGATCAACTAAGCACCTTTTTGTACTTATTTGAAAATACTTCAGCACTTGAAATCAAGTTTGTGTCTATGTCAAGCCCTATAGTACATGAAAGGCTGTCTGTTCTTTGGTTTTAGGAGGGAGGTCTGAACCATGGATCTGCCAAAAGAGGAAGTCTGCTATTGGAAAAGCATATAAAAACAAGCAGAAGGGAAAGATAGGTGTTGATTTTCAACAAACATTTGGAAGATCAACACCACTATTTTGAGCTAGATATGTTTGACTATTACTGTGATGGCAGTCCTACAAATGCTTGCAATAATAAGCAAAGAATATTTACAAACCCTTTTTGTCTGGAATCTGTGGGCAGAGATCTCGACCTGGTAACTGTACAGGGAAGATTCAGGTACATGAAGCACAGCAGTTTCTAAACACATTTCCAACATTATTTCAGAAAACTGTTACAGCTTCACCATGGTTTATTAATTTCCTCTGTAGATTGACTGATTTTAGCACAGGGGGGGTGTTTTTGTCGTTGCATATTAAATGAGTGGTGTTGCTTAATATTTTTGGTAATGAGGACACCAGACGTGGAACTTCCCCTGGTGCCCTTGGCTATAGGGATTTGTTTCTAGCAATGTGTCATCTTCAGTTCTCAGTTACATCGAAGGCATTACTCAAGTGACAAAAATAGAAAGATTATTGCTCATGTGTGTATGCATTGGAGTTATTTGCATGAGATTGACAGGGAATGCCTGCCTGTCCTTACAAACAAGCCAAAAAAGGAAAATGCCGTATGATGTTG
Source organism: Entomyzon cyanotis (assembly GCA_024500445.1). Classification (NCBI taxonomy): domain Eukaryota; kingdom Metazoa; phylum Chordata; class Aves; order Passeriformes; family Meliphagidae; genus Entomyzon; species Entomyzon cyanotis. The sequence goes on from JAKEPQ010001005.1 coordinate 16,950,455, forward strand.
CAAAATGGCACGTGAATTACCTCACTTTCTCATCTCAGTCTGTCTCTCACTACAACTCATGTTATAGACACAGTGAATACTCTAAAGCTTGAAATGGATCTGACACTTACAGCCAGAGGACTCTTTTAAGCTTGCTAATCCATTGGCAAAATAGCTCATTCCTTTGACCAGTGGACACTATCAATTGAAAACAATATCAACAGTGAAATTTTATACGTGAAAACATAGATAAACATGCAGAAATATACATATTCATGCATAAGTCAGTTTAACTTTTATGTTTATATATACATAAACACACACTATATGTTATATATATATTTTTTGTGAATGTGTCTGTATCTTATGCATATACATATACCTAGATACAGAACCCAAAAGATATTCTTACAAAATAATGTGACTATGAAGAAAAATCACTTTCCTGCAATAGTTCCAGCCAAGGATTATGGAGCTGCCAGTAGGACAGCTAAAATGACCTTACAGAGTTAAAATAATTTACTTAATTTTAATGACTTATAGTGAATGAAAGGCGAGTAAAAAAAGCAGCAGACATCAACATCTACAATTTTACTTTTTAAACATGTATCAGCTAAATAAAGTTGGGCTTGCCATTATTTTATATAAGTACAGTCCTGCCTTCTGGAACGCTGAATATCTTCTGTGAGAAGTTCACCAGATACAATTTTTAATGTCTAACTATAAAGGGAAAAGAATCTAACAAATTTCAGGCATTAGGAGAGTTGGGTGCATGCCTACGTGCATGTGTATGGGGGTGTGTGCATATGAATACACATGAGGATGAAAAGTGGGAATCAGAATGATCTGGACAAAAGAAAGAGCAACTTGTCTAATTTTCTGTTGAATGGCAGGCTGCTATTATCAAAATTTACTGATAGTTTTTGAAGTCAGAATCGAAAGGAGTCAGGTCATTACAGGCTGAAGTGAGAGCTGAAGGTTGGCCACTCTCCCTCTGTGAGCTGAATTTCAGTTGAGGTCATGAGAAGCCCTAGCCAGTAATGGGTGTTAATGAAAGGCTTGCTGGATGTTTATGACATCGACCTCTCAGCAGTTGAGGAGAAGGCAGAAGGTGTTAGCACAAGAGTTATTTACCAACTTCTCAGGCAGTTTCTGTTGTGGTTTACTTCTGAATAGCCACAATTCTTTCCATTTCATCTGTGATGTCAGTGTGCAATAGAAAAAAGTCATGAACATCTGACTGCCAATAAAACCCCTCTCCTGCATCTTTCTGTTGCCTTGTGGACAAATAAGACATACAGGAGAAATAATTACCCTAGATCAGTGCTTCTGTCCCCCACTAATCATAGCTTCCAGAAGGCCATTAAGAGCAATGAAAACGAAAAGTAAGGTTTTCCTTGGGTTATCTCTGTAATTGTAACTTCTCAGCAAAGTGATTTTAAAGGCTTGACATCTTAGATGCGAGACCAGAACATCTGAATGTACGCAATCATTTATGGAAATTTGTTGGTTGAGTATTTCCTTTCATGCCCTCTAGCACAGGAGACTTAGACACATACATCAGTTTATTTTATCCTCTCTACAGCCCACACTTGTAAATAACAACTAAAGCAGTGTCGCTGTTGAGCGGCTAGCTGAGGAATGACCCAAGTTCTCAGACAAGGAAAGAGAGGAGAAGAGGACTTTATTGTTTTGAATTCTATATATATAGAGTTTACAGAGGTGCCCCAGATTGGTCAGCCCGAGACCTCCCCCTAGGCCCAATTGGCCAAGCCCGAACTGACCCAATCCAGAGAAGTTGTTTGCAAAACATCCAAACTTTATCTTGTTTATGAAATATAGCAAAATGTTCCCACGGGAAGAACCTGTGCTAGCCACAAAGCAGTACTGAAGGCAAAGACTTGGCAAGCTTAAAAAGTGTAGTAGATGGTTATGCAGGCAGCAAAAATAGCCAGTAATAAAAGCAAACACTAAGAAAAATAAAGTGGTTTAGATGCATAAACCCCTCTGGTTGTACAGCTCAGTTTTAACAGTATTTATCAACTGATCTGATAGACTGACTTAGAATAAATTCTGACTGCAGTATGCCCATGAGCAGATTACAGCATCCTTCACTGCCTATCCCTCACTCCTAATGATGTATTTACTTATCTTAATGGCTTGGATACAGAGATGATTTCAAGTGCAGATTTGTATGGGGGAAGAGAGTAATACATGATATCAAAACAATTGAGATGTAAACACAAGCACAGGAACAGACTGCTACATGTATTTTTCCAAAATAAATCTGAATTTCTCTTCCCTTACTTTGGTAATTTACCCAGAAATGCTTTGGTAATGTGGAAAGACATGAGATTTGTAATTTAGAACAGATCAATGGTCACAGGACTACTCTGACCCTTACCAGGATAACCCACTCCGAATGGCTGTGGAACACTATATGGATAACATGAGTATTTTCCTGGTCTGCTGTTAGCAACATGGAGTTTTGATCCTTCACCTGGGACAACCTAAAGCAATTACACCTTCTTTATTCATATGCATTTTTAATTCTACTGTTTCAGGCTCGTTTTCAGTTTGTGACAGTGTGCCCCTTGGGTCCCCAAGCCTGACCTTTTAGGTTAACCCAACCTGTTATGGAAACTTGGAACTTCACAAACTGGGACAGTGGAGCACAGCTTCACATATTGATAAGTCATCTTGTGTTCTTACTCTCTTCAAATCCATTTCCCTTCAGTTTCCATGGCTATCTGTGAAGGTGTTAGTTCTTACATAAGGGTCATGACTGATTAGCATTATCATCTAGTTATTAAAAGAAAGGTTTAGCAATGTGAGTTTTTTTACAGGCAAAAGGACTCTTCTGAAGTCTTTCTAAAGGACTTCAGCACACATTGTTTGAGAGTTGTTCCTGAGTGTGGGTTCATGATTTTTCTGGCTGAAATGTATTTATATCCCCAGACTCTCACATTTGGAAACAATGATCAGAGGAAGCCATGAGAGAGTTAATTATGCCCTGTCATTCATGACATATTAAATGCTTCCACTTGACACTACGGTTTTCAGATTGGATCCAACATCACCTACTGTGGCAATTACTCTTAATGTTTATTGCTGAGCTGGGAGAGATTAAACTTTATATTACCAAACAACGTGATATAGTTAGGTGTGTTATGGCAAATGTTTGAAGTAACATATGCATCTTACTAATTTGTTGTTAAGGACCTTTTGAAATTATTTATGTTTAATCAATTCTGTGGGTTTTCTACCTGACTGAATGGGTAGATCAATGCTAAATGTACTCATCAAATTTCATTAAGTTTTATCTCTAGCATTTATAAATCAGCATTGTCATATATTTAGTGTTATTTCAATATGAGCATCTGATTTCTAAATGAACAAATCAGTTTATTTCCATGTGATGTGACAGAAAAAAATTTTAGCAAATACTGTTCCTAAAATAATCTTTCCTTATTTTTCTTTTATTTTTGGATAAGTACTACTGGAAATTTTTGAAATGTTACAGAATATCCAGTGGCTGGAATTCTTACACACATTTCACTTCTGGTAATAGTTTTATTTTTGTAACAATGTCATGTATTTTTCTGACTTCCTTTAATCCTCTACAAACATAAAGAAGAATATATTTTCTTTTTAATTTGAATACAATTTCATCATGTATGTGCAAAGACATGAATTATGCAGAATTTTTGAAACCAGGCTAAGCTCAAAAGCCACATGGTTAACTCAGCAGGTCTGGCAACAGTTTTGTCATTGTTAATGATGTTGTTGTATTTTGCAGAGCAATTCAAAGGCTATTGTCCTAGGATAGCCTGTTTGGAAAAATATGACTTAGAAGTTACCTACCATTAGAATCCTGAATAAATCATTGTACAAGAGCAGTTGCCTTATGTTCAAATGCAATACTATAAAGTTCAATCCTATAGATATGATAAATAATATAAATTCAGTGCTATAAAATTATAAGAGCAATCTCACAGTCACTCACTGAGGAATCGTTTTGCTTCAGCAGCCCTGAAAATTTAGGACCAGACACTTGAACCTAAGCCTATTCTGTTTTTGCTGCAAAGCTGATTTTTTGGCTGGGTGAGCATTCATTATGTGCTTCAAAATTAAACCAGAATTTCCCCTACAGTAAAATCAAAACATTGTTTTCAACAATTTGTTTTTCACTATTCAAAAAGCAAAGTCTGCAAATAGGAGACAACTGGCAAGCTGCACCAGTTGAGTGCTTAGAATAATCACTGGGGTTCCAGAGCTCCTGTGCATGTCCATGATCCTTGGTGTAGCCAGGAGGAAGGTGGGATCTCCAGGCGCTTGGGGGAAGGTCTTACGCCACTGAATGGTTCTGCAGCTTGTGGTCAGCCTGAATTAGTCAGGCAGTTGGACAAGATGGTCAGTGTAGGTCCCTTCCAAAACAAGTAGTCCATTCCATTCCATTCACTGAGGGGCTTTAGGGAATGCTGATATTCAGCACACATATCATTGCTTTTGGTTTAATGGTGAGACATGGGTAAGAATCCAAACTAGCCAGTTTACAGGGATTTGAGGTTTGGTTTTGATGAGTATGCCATAACCCTCTTGTAGTTTTAGCCCTCTTGAGCAGATTCCACTTGATTCCACCTGACTCCAGAAACACTACAGAAAAATGAGTATTTAGAAACACAGCAGCAGTGTCAGATACTCAGATTCTAGTTCTCTAGGGTGGGGTTCTGCTTCACCAAAATTCATGAGAACAGGATTTAAACCAGGCTGTGATCCCTATAGCTGCTGTCTTGGGTTACCTTTCAACATGTAGAAAATAAGCCAGCCTCTTTTAACATCCAGAAACTGCCTATTTTGCATGAATATCTATTTTAAGCATGATATTAAAGACAAGTCTAGACAACATTAAACAAAACTAGACCTTTACAGATGACATAAAGGAAAATGGGAACAGTCTCCTAAGGCTTGAACAAAGTATTAAATGTGACATATGAAAAAAATCTCCAGTAAAATGAAATTGTGCAGTGGACTGCATTATTAATACTGTAGTTAAATGTGAACAAATAAGGCAAGGAACTGAATGAATAAATAATCAATTTAAAAAGGTCATTTCAATAGTTCAGAACCGCTGTATGGGATAATTTGGAAAGGAGAAAATATTGTATTTCCAAGCTGCATTGAAATAAAAGCATATTTATACTACATAAATGATAACTTTATGTGAAAGTATAATGTTGGAATGTAAGTTAATGGCTTTGGACTCCCTAAAGCTATAGACTCCCTAAAGCTATAGACTCAGTTAGTAGGCAGCTAAGCATAGACCTTTTAACTTTCCTTGTTAGATCAGTTAAATTCCATACAATTTTCCAAATGAGAATCCAGGGGCTTCAGTTCTGGAATTCTCAACATAGTTTTGGTGCTTCCCAGTCCCTGTCTCCACTTGCATATTTTGTTTGATGTCTCTTATTGCTTTTTCAAAAAGAAAAATGTCTTTACACAATTAAGACTGCCCTTACAAAGTACTGATAACTGAAATTTGTCTGCTGTATATTTAACACATAAGGCAAAGCTGAAGATATTTCTGTGATTCAGCACACAGTATACTGTCAAATCTTCTTGAATAAATCTGTGTGCCTATGTGCAAATGCTTGTAACAATGTTATAACAACAACATTTCCAAATGGACACATAGTTGTTTGGTTGGTCTAAGTTGCAGGGTGGAGTGGAACAGCTGGACAGAAAAGAACATATCAGCAGTTTTTTGGTAGGGGTGAAAATCATCTAGAATTCAGACTAATTGGCATATCTCCAGTTGGAGAATATCATGTCACTGAAAACATTTTTGACACGCTGTGTTATATCTTTCTAAAGTTTATTCATTCGTGGCTTTACTCTCTGTTTCCATTTTGCTACCATCTTTGAGTTACAGGACATTACCAAGCAATAGCTGGTTGTGCTCCCTCCTGTGAAGGAAAGCTGTTCCCTACCACAGGATTTCGGGAACATGAGACACTGTGCTCTACCTGCACAGGGGTTCACCCAGCTTACCAAACCAAACCAAAGCAAACCAAAGCAAACCAAACCACTGCTTCTGGTGGCAAGCACATCATGTCCCACAGTGGGCAATGCCCTCTTTGGCACCTGGAGTTCCCAGCCAGGGGATGCAATGCACACACAGGGAAACAGCCCTTCTCACATGTGTGTTCTCCAGGTTGTGTGGGACTACCTGTTCTGACACACAATGTGTGAGAGATACCATTTTAGGGCTATATGAAGTCAGCAAGTCTGCACCAGCATGTAAATATAACTGAGCTGCATTTAGAAGTTATGCCTTCGAGAAGAGTCATGGCTTTCTTTGGCTTCGATGTGGTCTCAATCACATTCTTAAACAAACTGATGCCTCAATATTAGGTAAAAACTCATGTTGGTTTCTTACAGAAAATATTCTAACCCATGTTCAAGGATACCCATGGACTACTGTCCTAGGTTACAATATAGATGTATTTAGTATTCTATTACCACCAGCTGTGGGGCATTAGCTGTTATCTCCTGCTATGACTCACCCCTGATAACAGACAATGGGCCATCAGAACCCACCACATGACTCATGGACTTATCTCACCCTATTGTGAGATGCTCCACCCAGGAGGGAGGAGCCAAGCATTCCCACGTGGATATAACCTGGCCTTGGAGCTGCCTGAGCTAGCCCTGTCTACTGGGTTCCCAGAGGACAAGAGCTATCACTGGACCTTCAGGGGGAGACCAGACCTTCCACAGGGTTACTGCTTTAACTGACCTACTTCACTTGGACTGCTGCCACCACCCTAACAGTTTGTCAGGTTGTATCTGACTTTGTCAGTGCTTTCCCTTATAATACTGCACTTATTTTTAATTTTCCTATTAAATTTATAATCCTGACTTGTGATCTCCCACTGGTTTGTTTTCACACTGACACAACTACCTTCAAACTAGTTTTGCCTCATGGAAATTTTACAAATATTGTAGTCTCTTTTCCTAGCTGTCTCCCTAGGTATACCATAATAAGTACAATCTCCTGTTCGTTGCTGTCCTGACAGCAGTACAGTCCTGCTGCGTACAGTTCAGTTGGGAAAGGCCCAAGGCTGCTACTGCTCTGCAGAAGTTATATTTATGATTACTTTATTGATATTTCTATCAGCTTTGGTCCTAGAGGACTGTGTAACTGAGTCTAACTAAATCTGGAATTGGAAAATTGCACATCAGTTTGGATATGGAACTGGAGTCAGGACCTGGCCTGGTATAGGTTGTTTTATGGGTACAAAAAGGCTCCTTATGGATCTTTTTAATGGACCCTCAAGCTTCTGGACATGCACTTATTCTCTCATAATTGATCTCAACTGGATACACAATAATGAATTGTAATGTTACACTGGAAAATCCTTGAACCACTCCAGATGGCCATAAATCAGAAAAGCTTGTGTTGACTGCTGGCACTGAACTTTAGGACAAGAATTTAACCTTTTCAATCCAATTATAAAATGGGAGTAAACTCACCCAGACCATGGGTATTTTGGTAGGTTCAGAGACTCATCACTGTCTACAAAATACCTTTTAGATTTTGGCAAGAAAATACTACAGAACTCTAATGTATTATACTATTATAATAATATCTTGAACGCTTTCAGATTCTTGAATACCTAAAATAGTTGATGAAGATGAATGAGCTGATTAAACAAAAGGAAGCTTAATATAGCTCTGTGGTGTACATCACCAGTAGTGGAAAAGGGAATGCAGAAAAGTGCGTGACATTTTAATTGAATGTTAGAAAAATATACATTTATTAAAGGTTATTGTGCCTCAACATGCCAGTGTTCTTTGTAATTTGTTGTAGCTTTTGAATAGTCCTCTAAAAAAGGGATGTTATTGTGAAACACTCTAAAAAAAGACACATATTTTACTGATTTTTTTTTTTTTTTTTTTTTTTTTTGTGGTCCCCACTGAAGACTACACATCATTCTAGACAAATGGGAGGGGAAGAAACAGACTGCAAAAAACATCAAGCTAAAGAACAGGATGTTCTATATTAAGTCCCAAAGACACTGCCATGTATTCTGGGCAGGTTAAAGAAAACAGTGAGCTTTCACTGGGCATCTATTTTAAGGATATTTAGGTTAAAGCTTAATTTTTCATTCCAGACTTACTGACAGTGCTATTTGAAGAGATAATACTTGAAAAAAATTAACATGAAAAAATCCAAACAAAATAGAACAGAAGATTTTCCTCTGAGTTGCTGTCACAGTGGTTGTAGCTGTTTTTGAATATCTGGCTATGTCCAGGAAGAAATAAAAACCAAAAGCAGATACCAGAGCCTGGGATAAGAGAGACAGCTATTACCTAGATGGGAGAGCACATTGAGTGACATTGGATCTTATGGAGCACAAGGAGGAAGGGCTCCAGGGACAGAACATCTGGTTGTGGCAAACACAGCTGGCAGTCCCAGGAGGAGGGGCTGCTATCCTTGACTTGTAAGGAGCTTTTTGAAGTTTTGTTGACAGTGGAATGAAAGCAGAGATGTAGGCAAGAACTCTGGTCTGCAACAGTGAATAACATAGTCAGTAACCTCTGAGTTATGACTTCCCTTAATTGCTGTGCAATGTGGAGAGAACAATGCACTGCATATAGTTCATCTAGTTGGTATAATTGGCATGATAACCTCATAAGGGTAAAAGCAGCAGGAAAAGTAGGAAATTATATGAAATTATAATTTTTGATACTTATAAGTCTAAAGGTATCCCTTTAGTTGAAATGCCCATATTCACAATCTCTTTGTTTGATATCAGACCCATACCAGTTATTATTAATCTATCTGAATAGATAATCTCTGTCTTCCACTGAAATATTGAGTGAAAATGAAACAAACAAGCTGAAAAGGAATGATCAAAATTTCATCCCTGAAAAAAATGTTTTCTTATGATGATTTCTTTCTTCTATTGATTCAGTTCTGGTTTTATGAGTTTTCAAAGATTTTTCCAACATGAATTCCACCTTGCTAAACTGTGAAAACCCTTCTACATGTTTGGAAAATATGGTTCTATTAAATACTTCAGATTTTCTAATTTTTTAGTAAGACTTGAATATTTTGCTACCGTGATATTTTGTTATGATAATGTCATCATGTTGTAAAAAGTGTAATTAAAAATCTTATATCTGTTAGGCTTAGTCTGCCTTTCTTTTACAACTTTAATAATTTTTTTTTTTGTATCCACTGGGGTCATTCCAATTTCCTTTGGTGTAAACCAGAACAGAATTTGACCTAATGGATCATATTTATTCCTATTATAATTCCATTTAGTTTAGTGGCTTAGCTAAAGGGTGAATTCATTCTTACATATAATAATACTTGGTTTTTATAGAGAGGTGAATTTTGTAAAGGTGTTCCAGATAACAGCATTTCTTTTCATTACACCAGACAGTAGCTGAGATTTCCCTGACAATACCAGAAATAACAACAATTTTGCTTGTTCTTGCTTCAATGCATTTCAATTTTAAAACAGCTTTACTGTTGTCAGAAGAAGACTTTTTTGTAATCTGACTTATAGTGATTCCAGGCACTTGGCTGAAAGCAAAAGAGGGGGAAGAAAGGAAGCAGTCCAAAGGACAAAATCAGCTAGGATTCAGCTTTATTTATAAACAGAAACACCATAATATGATGCCTTCATTGGCAGTTGTCTCCATGCTGAAATGACATTATGACCAGTTACAAGATCTGAAATGAATTATAAAACAATTAAAGGAAATTAGCTTTTACTGGTCCATTCAACTAGATCAATAGCTACAGCATTTTATTTCCATGGGGTGATCTATGCTGTAGTTTGTTTGTGTAGAACCAGAGTGTTAATGACATTACCTATCGTTTTTAACAAGGATGTGCCAGGATAAATTCTGCAGTATGTTACAAAATGAATAGGAGTAGTAATTAAACACTTGCTTGGCATTCTTTGCTTTTTATGTCTTGTGCAAAGAAAAATTCTGAATAAGGGAAATACCAAATACACTATTCCAAGCAAAGGCTGTAGCTGCAACAATGTGTATTTTTAAGATGTGACATTGTTCACACCCAGTGGATCCTTAAAACATGGCCCACTGTCCATGTTCTTATTCAGGCAGCAATTCAAAAGCACAGGGAAATACTTAAAAATACAGAAATATAAAAGCCTTCAGAAGCTTCCTATGTGGCTGTCACAAAACCTTTAGAGTAACGTTCCAAAACCTAGCTAAAAAACATCAGAGTATTCTTTTCTTAGAAACAAAATGATAATGTATACAATACAGATTTTCTAAGCTGAGAATATAATTAGTACATTCATAAATGTATGTACTGATAATTTTGCTATTATTGCTACAATTAATATTCTGTTTTTAACCATTTCCAAACTGCAGGTAGAGCATTTTCAACTGCAGGGAGAATTTTCAAAGCATCTTTTTACTTGGAAGAATACATTGTCTTGATATTGTCTGGTTTCTCCCTATTGAAAAGGCAGACAGCAGTAAAAAGCAAAAATCCACAACTCAGGGTGACACTTTCAAATGCTGTTGGTGTATATGTGTGGTTGGCGGGTTTTTTTGGGGGGTTTTTTGTTTTGTTTTTTTTGGTTGGTTGGTTTTTTTGTTGTTTTTTGGTGATGTACACAACACAGGTCTTTTCAGGCTCTATCTTGCCCTCTTTCTTTACGGCAAAGATTAAAAGCACCCAAATACAGAGCAAGAGATTTAATGTGTAGGACTCAGATGTGAGTCCAGATGGGGACTGAGCACTGCTTTAAGAAGACTTACAAAAGGAAAATGGAGTCCTCTTCTCTAATATTTTACAGACTTTCATTATATTGTCCTTCTCCAGGTTGAAGAGATTCAGTTTATTTTGTCATTCCTCACACAGAAAATGTTCTGTACCTGCAACCATTTTTCTACTTTTCTCTGAAGTCTGATGTTGCTCTTTTACCTTCCCGAAGATGGGAGAACCAACAGCAATGGCCAAATTAAAAACTCTCTTCATGCCATAGCCATGCTATGCACTTGATCTCACTGATACACAACGTGACACTGTTGAAAGCTTAGCCTGGACTCCAGCCCATTCTTCAGTGCTGTCCAGCTTTTGTGAGTAGCCATCCTGAGCAAAGTCAGGTGTAATATATCCCAGCTGTTTGTCTGAAAGTAGAAAGCACGTGGTTTGTTATGATCAGGTCTTCATCTGCAAAAAAAAGGACAAACAAATGGGAGATGGAGAAATGAGTTTTTGCAAACTGATATGGAACTGAACAGAATGAATGTAAAGAACATTACTTGCAATGAAAACCAGGTGGTGGTGTCTCACCTTCATTTTAAACATGTTATTATGACTATAGATGAGGGAAAGTGGTGAGAAGAATGTGTCTGGAATTCCAGAAGAGGAATCAGAGGCCACAGGTTTTGTTTTGGGCCTTTTTCTGTAAAAATGCACTGGCGACTGCTGCTTTAGCTCTTAGGATAATTTTTTGCTGAAATTTCTCTTAAGACTTTGTGACAGAAAAAAAAATCTGTGTGGAAGAAGAAAATAAAGACAAAGAAGACAGAGAAGACTATACAAACTTATAGCCTAGAGGCATACTTCATATCTTCTTGTGATTGAATGTGAGAGCTGTTTGAATTTTCAAGTGATAAGAGTGATTAAGCATGCACTGCATTAGAGATCCTTAGATTCAAAACCAATAGAGTATGTCTAAGTTCATTCCCAGAAAACAACCAGAGAAATGCAGATAGCTGCCTAGCTGACTGCCTCACATATTAAATATATTGGCTTTAAAAACAGGGAAACATACCACATCCATGAACAAGTTGCTGAATAGGTTTATGCTGTATGAAAGTCACTAGCAGATCGCTTTCAGAGGCATGCCAGCATTTAAAGTAATTTGTGGGAATTTCAGCTGACAAAATAAATTCCAGTTTCCTGACATTTATAGACAGTAATATACTTTCAGTATTTCACACTGATAGAGCAGAGCTAGGATTTCATTAAATACTCCAGATGAAGTAAGTACAGCTATAAAGTTGCTGGGCTGCTTTCCCTGTCTTTTAAAGAGGCACATCCTGAAAATGGATGCTCTATCCAAGAACATAGTTTTGGAAGAAGCATCACATTTTCAATATACTAGGACTTGAAGTTTCTCTGTTTGCCCTTACAATGCACATATATGCAGAGGTTTTTTGCCCTCTTCATGCCCAGCATGGCATACAAATTAATCATTTGTCCTCTTTATAGTATGTGGCATAGTTTTCTACTTGCAGCAGAAAATACAACTCCTTCTTAGTCAGGCTGCCAATCACACAATCAGAAAAGAAGCACATCGACCTTTAGGGATGAATTAATGCTTCTGGTGCTAGGTTGCTTGAAGTGCAGATCCCTACACAACTCTGTACCCATCCCAGATTTTTATCTCCAGTTACTTACAGTATAATAGCCTAATTTAAAGACTGATAGCAATCTAATGGGGCAGAAGAGATTTTCCCCTTGTGCATCCAACTTTAGTTGTCCTGCTGGAAGATAATGGGCATCTTCTCAAGGGATGAAGGGATGAGTATATTTCTAAATAGAAGTGGAAAGAAAATATTCAATGCCAATGCCTAGAGTGTTCCAAAGGCTGGATAATTTACCTCCTTTCCTACTTCTACCTCCCTCAAGTTCTTTCTGGATACTTTCTGTGATCGCCTATGCCCTCTCTTCCTCTGTATCTGTGTGTAAAAATAATTGATAAGAAACAGTAACAAAATTAAAGAATTGTCTGGATGGAACAGAAGCTAAACAGGAATGCCATGAGTAGTTCCAAGTTAAACAGTTACTGTACTGAAGCAGGGAAAGCTGCAGCTGTGACAGCTCAGGGCTAAGAAGGGAGCCATTTGGAAGTATTCAACTGTTGTAAAGCGAGGAGCTGAAGAAGCCATGGAGAGAGAGAGAAGTATGAGAGAACTGCTTTAGTAGCTCTATAGGTTCACTGGAGACAGCAACCATCCATCAATAACTTGCTAATAGGGTAGAGGAAAAAGATTTTTTTTACATGCAACCTGTTCCAGACAAAAGGCACTGTAGATTTCTCATTGCAAAAAGTGACTTATGTGATAGTAGAAATTTGCACCCAGTCAGAAAGTATGTAAGAACTAGAGCTTTACATCCCACTGCAAAAATAAAAAAAGACTGGAACCTCTGGTAGGAGACACATCTAAGGAACTGCCAGTAAGTGGGGATGGGGTATGCCCCTGGTGATCATTTCTGCATTGGTTTTATATAAACCCTTCAAATACTGGGTAAACACTTCTCTCAAATGGGCATCTCTTCAGGGCAGGAAAGTGTTCAGCTGAAACTGCCAAATACATCAAAACACGTTTATTATCCTGTAATGAATGGTATATGTGAAGTGAACCAGGGGAGAAGAAAAAAATTACACAGCAAAATAGTCACTTACTGTACTATGAGCAGCTGTATAGTTCGGGAGCTTATATAAATTATAGCGTTTTGGATTTCAGACAAGGTCACCAGATTTACCCAGCACAAGATGAATTCAGAAGGAAATGAGAAATATTACTGCAGGGCAAAAAGCACTTCAATCCAGCCTGTACAGTCCTTCCCTTTGCTTAGAGCTGATTGTCTTACTAGTTTAGTCAGGGAATTTCAAAGCAGCAAGCAAGGGACCACACTGCCATTGAAAGTACCTCCCTTTGACAATACAAACCTGAAAAACAACTGAGGCTTTATTTAACAAACCCCCTTTTTTTACATGTTTTTTATCTCCCTGGTTTCTGGTTGCACCATCCTGATTTGATTATATTACACCATCTACTTTCAAACCTGTTTTCTTAGTTCATGGAAGGAAAAGCACTAATATTACACAAATGGAAACTGCAGGTAGAATTCTTCCATTGCAAGTTTTTAACTGTTTAGGTTTGGCCTGAACAGATATAATAAACAACTTACAAGAGCAATGGGATGGATAGAACTTTCTTTTTTAATTTGTGAGGCTTCACTTGGAGTTATGGGAAACTAGAAAAAGGGCTCTGGTCAGTAATTTTCTTTTTTTTTTTTTCCAATATGTATTAAAAATGAAGGTACTAAGTTTCACAGCCTGAAGAATTCAATAACTTAAATACGATCAACAAAGTAACTAAGACAACAGTGAAACTGCCCATAACCTAAAAACAAAAAGGAAAAGAAAGCAATAGAGAAATGCTGTATGTCATTATGTTTCTTTCTTTTTAATGGACAGTTCAGGGCTATGACAATCTAAACAAATGGAGTACCTTAAATAAAAGAGCAGTAGAGTCAAACCCACTGTTGGGTTTGTGTGTTCCCAACCCATTTATTTGTGTTGCTTTATAGATAATAATAGATAGCATCAATATTCACATACAAAAGACATAGTTGCCTTCTCCTTTTTACAGAAGACCTATGTGCAAACTGGGAATTTTTCAGATTTTCTGGGAAATTAACACTTTTTTGAGATGTCTGAGCTCTATCTAAGCCCTGAGTTCCAAAAGGGAATTATTTAGATATCAGGAGTCTCCTCCAGCAGGGAACCAGCTCGGCACATATGTGTTGCATGATCAATAGGCCCTGAGCAGGAGATACATTCCTCTGAATCTCCCAGGCAGCTCTTCCCTTTATCGTAGCCTGTGAAGCACCCCAGTCAGAGACACAGCTGTGCACAAAACCAAAGGCAAACAGTAATTGCTGGTTTTGACACACTAGGAAGTGACAGAGGGTTGCAGGGCCTGTCAACCTTCTTTGGGGAGCCAGCAAACACTGTGGTGCTCGACAGCCCTGCTTGCTGCGCAAAGCCGAGAGCAAATCCCAAGGTGCTGCAGAGGCTGCCTGGCTCTGCTCTTGAGTGGCATATCCTGCGATGCCAGTGGGCACTCAGCACCAGCCTGCACTAGGAAATGCTCTGTGCCTCACCACATCTTCCCCCAGAGAGCAAGTCCTCGAGTTTCATGTAAATAATGTATTTGGAGATTACTTTTATAGCAGGAATCTGTTTTGATCAAGCTGAATTTTTGCTTCATGAGATATTAATTCACACGGGGATTCCAATTTTTTCTCAAAACTTTTAGCTGTCATACTTAATATTCTGCAAAGGTGACCTTACAGAAATATTTTGGTACTATGTTATAAATTACCTAACCTGCTTCTTCTTGGTCACTTTAATGAAGTTTAATGAGAATACCTCTTCACCTGCACCTGGTCGAACAAAGCTGTCTGTCTGGATATATTGTGTAACTTATTTTGGCATGCAGAATTTACATGGAAAGAAGGAGGATCTTGCCTTTTTATCTGCTCTCCTAAATCACAAAACCACTATTAAACTGCAAAAGGTTAATGAAGTCCAGGCTTGTCTGTCAGGTTCCAAAGTGGGAAAAATGTCAATTGCTGTTACTTAAAAATGTCATTAGCACATCCGTTTAATTATGTATAAGAGACATGGTTACCACAGAGACTCTTGACTGCCATTATGTGAGAACAGGAAAATTTTTTAGAAGTGAGGCTGGGAGTCCCTGACTAACCCCCTGCTCACTCTTGCTACCCCACCTCTGTGGGTGCACGCAAACACTTGTATGCCCATCATGGTCACTGCTGGCAAGTCTGAGTTAGAAAGATATACATGAGAAAGTGGGGGAAAAGATATGTTTGGAAAAGGCCTGTTCAAAGCTTGTGGCTGGAAATGCCACTTCCTCACTATTTTGAATCTGCTCTCAGAATAGAAGGTGAGAACTATGAATCCACAGGACTAAAGAGAAAAATACCTGCCTTCTTGATCCAGCTAATGTTCTCTCAGATTTATCTACCTCGATACACATGGGTGGTCAGTACTGTTTCCATGCAAGACTGCTCATTGTGCATAGCAGCATTAGGGTTGCAGCCAGTGATGGGGGTTCTCTCAGGGCTTGAATGTCTTACATTTGCCCAAAGCAGGAGGGCTACATTTCTGGCTGACATGACAATTTGCCAGCAGACAGGTTTTGCTTTTAAACATTAGCTTCCTTACCAGAGGAAAACCAATTACTTCAGACAAGACACAACCACAGAACAAGGTGTTACTCTTGCTTTGGAAAGAAATCTACTTCAACATTTTCAGGCTTCAGACAGCTTCAATGCTTTTTAAAGATAATCCTTTGCTATTTTTCAGCTTTTCACTACTGTGTTTTCTCCTCACTGTACCAAGAGGAATCATAGAATAGAGTTGAAAGGGACCCATAAGTATCACCAAAATCCAGCTCCTGGCCCTGCACAGGACAGCCCCAAGAGCTACACCTTGTACCTGACAGCATTGTCCAAACACTTGAACTCTGTCAGGCTTGGTGCTGTGACCACTTCCCTGGGGAGCCTGTTCTAATGCCCAAACACTCTATGGCTGAAGTACCTTTCTTTTTCTAATATCCAACCTAAACCGCCACTGACAGAACTGCAGGGCATTCCCAGGGTCCTGTCACTTCTGGTCACCACAGAGAAGAGATCAGTGTCTGCCCTCTTCCCTCATGAGGGAGTTGTAAACTGCTATGAGGTCTCCCCCTCAGTCTCTTTGTTTCCAGGCTGAACGAGCCAAGTGACCTCATCCCTCCTCATATGGCTTCTCCTCAAAACCTTTCACCCTCTTTGTAGTAGTAATTTCTTGAAAAATCCTAGCAAAACAAGAAGTCCCTCCTGTACCTAAGCAAAATATGCAGACTTTAAACTGCATCTAAGTTAAAATACAAATATATATGTGAGAAGTCTATAGAAGTCTCTCTTGAAATGCCAGATCCAAATCTGGACTCTGACTTCTGTCCTAGCTCCAGATGGTGTTTCCCAGTATAACTCTGTTTTCAGTTGCTTTTACTTTTGTCAAACTTGAATGAAGCTGAAAACGTAAATCACCTAACCCATGTGCTATTCAAAAGTACCATGATGATGGCAGGATTTTTTGGGTTGTGACATCTGTGTAGAATCATGTCTACTGCTTGGTGCTGTGGTTGCTGTCAGCTCTGTGAGTCACTGTGATGCTGCAGGCGGTGCAGGGGAGCCCCCTCACTGCAACCCACTCTGGTACTATAGTTTACACACATTCCAAATGCATTTTCTGGAACTGGCAACAGGTGCAGCCCTGCTGCAAAGATAGCCAATCTGTAGGTGTCGTATGGTGCAGATTGGAAGCAGTCCTGGTGCAGCTCTGGCACCACAGTTGTGCTGTTTGGCTGTGCTCGTGCAAAGCTGCTGCCCTGCTCTGAGCCTTGCTTGCAGGGCACAGCACACCAGCCTGGCTGCAGGGGGATGTGATCCCTCATCATCATCCCTCACCAGGGCATCCTCTGCCCCTGGGGTAGCTCCAATCCAGACATAGCCCACATGAAGTTGGTTACAGCTATGGGTTAGGGAGAGTAATGTACCCAGAGAGTTATAATTTTCACTTACAAAAAATAATTTTTCACTTAAGATTTTTACTTACTAGAATCACCTACAGTCATTTTTTTTACAGACTAAATACTGAAATAGCTCAAAAGGCAGTCTTCTTATGGAGGAGGAGGGGTTTTCTTCCAAAGGCTTTTTCCTTTTACCCCACTGAAGAACTATCACAGAAATCTACTATTTCTCTTTCTAATCCCTCTGTTTAGAAAACCTGGGTGACATTAGGGTCAGGCTATTGTTCAGTGACAGCTGGTAGTATGATCACCGTGTCATACTACCTGGCTCATTTTCTGTTAGTGACTGAACACCCTGGAGAGGGTAATTGGAGTTGACCATCGGAACATTTTCATTGTAACTGAAGAGAGGCATTATGCCTTCACTATTGAATATACTTGTCTCATCTCACTGGGTATGCTACCAAAATACGTATTGGCCTGGGGTTTTTTTCTGTTCCAAGTGCTAGCTTTTCCCTGTTTTGATTATGTTTTTCTATAGACAAATTTTATGGAATATGATACCACAGTGTAGTGTAGTGTCATATTGTTTTAATGTCCTTTGGCTCCCAGCTCTTCCCACCCAGCATCTCTTTATCTTTTATTGGTAAAAAATACACTCATGCAAAATCTGTATTTTGTCCTCTGAAGCAAATTTAATGGTGTGTCTGTAAGTGGATTTTGTCCTCAAGCAGAATATTGTAATCTTTGAGGCCCTAGATTTCCATGACTTTAAAAAATTTTTGTCAAAATGGGTTTGCAGTCTGAAAGATCAATGTTAGGAGCAGATAAATATCTTAGACAAAGTGGGGAAGAACACCAGTTGCATGAATACCAGATTTCATGAAAAGAACATGGGTAATAAGCACCTCATTCCTCCCTCTCAGTGGTGCAGTATTTTGTACTGCTCAATAGCAAATCTCACAGACTAGCGAAACAAACACCATATACCTTGATTTGGTGATGAATAAAATTAATTCTATGCCATTAGTTAGAAGCACTAATTCAGGCTTTTAGTGTTTCAAGGTTTTTTTTCTTGTCTCCTCTAGAAAAGTTCATTTGTTAATGGGATTGCACATTGAGGACAGAAATTATGACTTACATTATTCTCATTGTTCTGTTTGTTCTCACTTGTATTTTCTGAGAAATCTGCATCACACACTAATGACAGCAGTTCCTTTTCAATAAGAAACAGACCTTTTGAGAATCCATAGGCAAAGCATTCAAAGGAACAGTGTGTTGAGAGTTCTCTTTCGATCTTCAGATGCTATATTTATCTTTTCAAATCCTTTGTATATCAATGAAGTAGAAGTAAAACATTATAGAAATAGGTTTTTCACTTTATCAACTCAACTGGTGTATGATAATGTGCATAGGTTGGGTGTGAGTCCATTGCTTTTTTTCAGTGCTCCTGTTTGGGGAAGAAAATGTTCCTTCTTTGGGTAATAACTATTTTGAGCTCTGGCACAGAACTCAGATTCTTAAGACATCATTTATATTACAAAGGCTCACTCTGTACTTCCTCAGTGCTTAGACGCACATTTCAGCTTCCAAACCAAAATCTTTTTATGGTTTTTTTGAACAAATTAGGGGTTTTACTTAGGGTTCTTAAAAAGAAGAAAAAGTCATGTATGAAAGCAAAATTAATATACTAGTCTTTCTAAAACAGAGAGAAAGTTGTTTCATTCTTCTCTACTTTTCAAACAGTTCTCTGAAATATATTTGACCCACACACAGTGTCTCTGTAAAAGGGATTGTATTTCTTAAAGCCAAATGGGAAAATTATTCATAACATCCTGTTCAAGCTGACAACTGGGGTGATGGTCTAGCTAACTACATATCTATTTCCAAATGTACTAAATTTAAATTGATGTAATCACAGTTTTTAGTACATACGTGATGTTGCATGATGGCCAGACACATTAGATACATTCTTGCCATAGAAGAGTCTGGTGCATGAGGCAGTGTTTATTCACACAGCTTAGATCACCTCATTCAGCCTTTTTGCATAGATATTCAGATCACTTGTAGGCCAGGGACTGTTTTCAATGAGGCTGATGAAAAATTCACTCAGAAAATAAGGATGCAACATGGTAAATGTCTTGCCATATTATGAAAGGGCTTTCTATTCTAATGTCTGAAAGCAGAATTTTGATCTTCAGTATTGATTTGGTAAATTTTCAAGTATTCCATTTGACCTTTCATAAAAGATGGATTGCTCTGTTTGAGCTGATATGTTATCAAGGTGGAAAACTGTTTGTCCTTCTTAAATAACCAAAGGAAAGAATGAACCTCCTGTACTGCAGATAAATATAGTTCAATGGGACAAGAATAGGAGAAAGAGAATCAGTTTGGAAGTATTTTGAGACATCCTTTCTTTTCCATTAATGGTGTTTGATTCCTGTCATTTTAATTGACTTAAATAATTGATGGACATCCAGTTTGGTGCTTTGAATCATGTTTATAAAGTTTTGTCTCCATGCTCTTATGTGCTTTCAGTTTTTGAGAAAGGCCCTTGACTCTGCCAGTGAGTACCCTGTTTCCAGCAAACAGTGTGAGATATGTTTGCCGTGGGCAACTGCCCCTGACAGAGCAAGTCCTGCTGCTCTGCAAGATGTGACTGCAGGAACAAGAAGGGCAAAGCAAGAGCAGAACAAAAAAAGGAGAATAAACCACCCAGAAGCTATTACATATTATCCTGGGGAAAGATGCTTTGGGAGGAAGCTGAAATGCTACAGGAGCCCTTTCAGGGGAAGCAAATCAATGGGAGTGATGGATAACTTGTCTCCAAACTATATTTAGGGAAAGAGAAATTGTACAGATGAACTTAGCAAAAAAAAAAAAAAGTTTTAGTAAATTTAGCCCTTCTAATTAAGCTAAATGATCACTTCACAGGTTTGATTTTGCCTCCCATTAATCTGATTAATAGTTTCTGACTCCTTGCATGAGGTTCAGCATGACTGGATCTTTGTGTGGACCTGGATGGCCCAAGCAAGTGAAATTTCAATAATATTGTATTTGTGCATGGAAATAGAGAATCATTTTACCAGCCAGGACATAGATACTAGTAGAAATATCCAGATGTTATATCCAAATTTAAAATAACAAATAGCTTTTTTCTTGCATTAACAGACACCTGTGGCAATTTCTGAGGAGTATTTTAAATAATATAAAAACCTATGTGTTCTGAGAAAGTCTTTCCTACTGTTTTAATTTTCTACGCCTGTTGTCTAAGTAGCTTATACATACTGTTCTCATGCGTATGAAAGGACTCTATATGTGCAAGCCAGGTAAGTACTGGGGCAAGCCAGCACATGAGAGACACTGGCAAATCCCACTAGAAAAGGCTCTGTCCTTCCAGCTGAACCAGGCTTTAAGAGGTGTGAGTTATGTTTCTAATTTTATTACTTTATTGACTTCCACTTGGGAACTGTCAGTCAGAGCCACACTGCCTAAAAGACAGCAGTGTCTTCACACTGATCTGAGAACCCATGCAAAGCATCTGCCCAAGGAGATGGAAAACTGAAACACTGTCAGGTAAAGAAATGTACTGCTGGTATGCACAAGGCATTGAAAAAACTGTGCCTTAGAAATTTGTTTTTGGTTTAACCCCAGCTTGTGCAACCAAGTGCCATGCTCTCACCATCCTAACAGTAAAAAATTTCTTCCTAATATCTAAATGAATTTGAAGAGTAAAAGAGGGAAAACTCACGGTTGATACAAAGGTGGTATATGAATTGAAATAAAGTAAAAAATAATAATAAAGTGAAAATAATAACAATAATAAATAGAATGAAAAAGAGCAAGGAAGAGAGAGAGGAATGAAACCCACAAAAGACAAGTGATGCACAATACAACTGATTCACCACGTGCTGACTGATATCCAGCCTGTTCCTGAGGAGCAATCTGCTGCTCCCAGGCAACTCCCCCAGTTTATACACCAAGCATGACGTTCTATGGTATGGAATATCCCTTTGGCTGGTTTGGGTTGGCTTTCCTGGCCAACCTGCCAGATTCTTGTACACCTGCTCACTGGCAGAACATGGGAAACTGAAAAGTCCTTGACTACACAGCAACAACTAAAACATCCGTGTATTATCAACATTATTCTCTTACTAAATCCATAGCACAACACTGTGCCAGCTACTAAGAAGGAAATGGACTCTATCCTATAGAAAACCAGGATACACAAGGAGAGACACCTTTGTGTGAGACATGGATGCATCTATAAATGTGTCACTGCTGAACCTTCTGCACATCACTCATAACTGATTAAATTTGGGAGAGGTTTGGAATAAAACTCTTCATACAAATAATAAATAAAAAGCCTTTCTTTTATTGCTTGCATGCCCTAAAGTTCTGCTTATACTACATTTCAGGGGCAAAAGGTATTCTGAGGGGGTTTTCCCTTCTGAATACAGAAATTTTTATGTGAAGTAAATACTCCCATTTTTGTAAGGATTTTGTTATATTAGGGGTTTGCCTTCCAGTGTTAATTTACAGGTAGCTTGAATCACTTCTGCCTCAGTTTTGGATCATTTTATGAAATTAATTAAATTTTAAAGGTCATCTGAATCACAAGGCTGTAATACAGAACTTCAGATGTGCCAATTCTAATAGTGTTTTTGAAATATGTTTGGTGGTTTATCTTTGGCGGGTTTTTTTTTGGTTGCTTGCTTGCATGCTTGGCTTTGTTTTTTTCAGTGCAGATGTAGTGCAGCTGGATGCTTTGCAAATATCTCTATGGTATTTGGGAAGGTATCTAAACACTGGCCAATGCAAATCCATTTTTTAAGATTACAGAACATAAGATGGTGTTTAGCTCACAGTGCATAGCTGTTAACTGTGGAAACTTATTTCAAAGGGAAAAGGAAAAGACTACGGGGAAAAACATATTTTCCTGTAGTAGGTGTGGCCAAAACCCAGTAAGTGTTACTGTAAAATACCTGGATCTCATCTGAGTATTGACATTGGACCAAGATGAGTATTTGGGACGGTGATCTAAAGCAATGTGACACTTCACACTGATTCTCAAGTGTGAGAGACAGAGCAGTGCTTCCCTACTTTCTTTCAGTCCTACCAAATTCCACTTTGTTCTGCTGTTCGGATGGCCCATCTGTGATTTCAGCTGATGCACTGGTAACAGAGAAAACCTAACTGTACACCTGTGCATCAGGTGAACACGAGCTCTTCTGCATCATCTACACAAATAAAATGTGGCATATCCTCTCTCAAGATAGATATGTCCCTGAAACATCAAGGTCAGTAGCAATTGCTTTGTGCTTCATGTAGGATCAGTGGAGAGGAACAATCACTGCGGGAGGTCACTCTGGTCTTCACATCTGAATGCTCTGCAGAAATACTTGTCTCTCTCCCTTGCCAGTAACTTAGGTACTCCTTCCAAGAGAAGTTGCTTCAAGCATTGGGAGGCAAACCTGATTGCAAAACCTGAGGCATTGCTATGAGTGGGAATACTAGTAAAAGTCTTCTGAAATATTCATTATATTTTCTGTGGCTGAAGCCTGATGTTGATGTTTATTTCTAAATAGAGATAAAGATTGAAATGACTACCCCTGTATTTCCAATAGGTGTTGTTCTCTTCTCTCAAAAAGTCCTTTCACATTGTTCTGTTTTTGAATTCACTGGAAATGATCATTTGAGGTACTTCAGTAGAGGAAAGAGAAGAATGTAAGACATTTAAATGTAGATATGCTAGATACCTGCTTCCCTCAGTGGGAATTATATATTGCCTCACTTATAGCTGTATGAGATCACACAGGACATATCTGTTTCTCAATACATCACTTTTATACTACAGATAATTTGATTAGATGGGATTTTGTGTAAAGACCTGCTCTTGAATGATTAAGAGCAAGGTATTAATGGTTGCTTTGGTACATTGCACTACTTGCTGTGTGCTTTTCATGGTGCCCTTTAGGGGGCTGCTGAATCTGGTAAGCTGGCAGAGGTGAAGCTGCCACTTCTCTACTGCAACCAGTAACAGGGTGCATATTCCCAGCAGGCACACACAGAGCACATGCACACATTACACATATGCATACCTACATAGCCACAGAGGGAACACAGACTGAATTGTGTCTGTGCCCCTGTGAGCCCAGGGTGGGTGGCAGAGCAGTATGTGAGAGGCAGGAACTGCACCAAAGGGCTTTGAAGAAAGAGTTTCAAGGATTGGAGTGTGAGCTGTGATGGGTCTTCAAACCTGATGCACATCTGCATCTATGTTGTCATCCATGTTCTTTAAATAACCAGCTGTTGGACTTTTAGCTTCCATTTATCCAGTCATCACTCTGGCAGGAATTTCAATATGATAAGTTGCATGCACCACATTAAGCAGAATGATAAATTAATGAAGAAATGGTTTGGGAGACTGTTCACTGGACATGAATCTGATTAGATTATACAAGCCCTCTTATTATTCATTGCTTATATATGCTCCAACAACTGAAAATGTGTTGTATATGACTACTTGAAGAAAGCAAATCGTGATTACTAACATCAAGAAGTTATTCCATCACACAGCTTTTGCTGAAGCAGAAGTAATTTGTTTTTTAACAACATGTTTCTGTAACAATACCTGCTGCTGTAGGTGCCAAAGCTCTGCCCATATCAGAAGCATTATCTTTTCTTTCAATTCTGGTGTATGAGAAAAGGAAAGCTGCTTTCCATCATTGCCAGATGAAATACTTGCAGTCATAGCTCCAGTGATAAGGCAACATCAAGTGACTTTTTAAGTGACTAATGACAAAGCAGAAGTGCTTTGATTAAATCCAGCTTTGATTAAGCACTTGAACATTTGCTATGATCAATTTATGAATAATCCAGGGATCAAAGAGAATCATGAATATGCTTGGTCTAACCCTTCCAAGTAACAAATACATCAGTGTAAAGCAGGATCAGGAACAATGTGTGAACAGAGAAGTGTTTAATCTGTCAGTTAACTGGTCATAGTGAGTAACGTGACCAGTTCTGCTAGCAGAGACAGTGCACTTTCAAAACAGAAAATATCCTCTTTTCTTTTTTCCTGCAGGATCCAAGAGAAATCTGAGAGAGCTGTGTTAAAAAGCATAGTTGAAACAACCCGGTAAAGGATGTATCATTACTGCTGCAACACTGGCAGCCTAAGAAATTATTGAGCAGAGGACAGAAGGATTCAGCTCCAGCGCAGAGCTGCCAGGGAAGCCTTCCTGAGCAGACCCATGGTGGCTCTGACAGGCCTTGGCTCTGCCTCTGAGCCTGGGGGAGCCCAGCTTGAGGCTTTTGGAGCTTTCCTTGGAGTCACCTGGGCTTCATTCAGCCTTCCTCAGCATAGTCTTTCTTGCCCATGCTCTTCCTCCAGTCTTAGCCGGATTTCAGAGTAATGACTAGTCATGAAAATGATATGTAAGGACTGAATTTCCTTCCACAAAAACCCCAGAAATATCCATTGCCATGTGACAGCACAGGACACCCAGTGCAGAAAATCATGAACAGAGCAGAGACAAAAGAGGGGGGAAAAAGGCAGAAGTGAGGAATTTCTAACTTCAGAGTTAATTTTCAAATGGCTCAGTGCATATGAACTACCCACAAACAGCATTGAAATTTATTTTTTTAAAGTAAAAAACTCCATTCTTACTCTAAATGGAAACACATAACCAACTAAAGAATTAAAATGCAGCACTAACAATCACCAGATCATCCCAAACAAATAGCAACAATCTCAGCTCAAATCCTCTCTGAAGCAAGTTTTACCCCAGAAAGGGAGTAGAGCCAGAGACATCACAAAGGCCATTAGGACATAGTTTCTGGCATATGCAAGCATGCAAATAACAGCTCATGAGGTCTGAAATTGCCAGCAGGTATCTCTGGATGAAATCAGACACGATTGAATGCATAATACTTCCGGATGAAAGCATATAACTACAGAAGAAATATGTTCCAAGATAGATCCCTGGCAGGACTTTGAAATTACTTACCACTGGAAATGTTGTAAGTATTTAGTTGCTGAAACAAAAGCCGCGGCTCAGATGTCTAAAATGCTTTTGGGAAGTGCAACCCTATGAGGTTAGGAAGCAAAAGTAAATCAATGGTCAGCAGATATAAGCAGGTCGTTTTGGACTGTGCCAGAACAACTTTACTGCTCTACTGCAAACCAGGGATGAGCTCTTGTTTTTATTGTACCTTTTGCCTTTCCAAGATCTAGGTTCAAAGTTTGCGGTCATAGTTTTGTCAGAGCCAAAAAGCCTTCTGGATAAAATATATAGGCATAGTTCCCGCTTCCAGAGGTTGTGAAATTCAGTTTCTGATTTATTAGTGTAGAATTTTTTGAGCCTCTGAACAGTTACTTAGTCACACCTTCCAACCAAGGCTAATTGTACCCTGACAAAGTCCTTCATTAAAGGGGAGGATAGATGGCTCCCTGTTTGTCTCCACAGGTACAGCCAACCTGCTTTTCACTAGGCTCTTTACAGACTTCCACTGAGGTTTTGGCTACTACTCTACCTCTTCTCCTAATGAAATCTGCCCTGCACTTGGGCCATGTATTTACAATTGCATTTTACTTACTGGTAGTCCTTTTCTCCCAATGAAAATGTGTGACACTGCTGAGCATGAAGTGCTACTGGATTTTTACCACTTTTTAGCCATCCTTGCTACAAGTAGAATGCAGGAGCTTGTAGAATGGATGTATTCATGCCTTCAAGGCTTAAAAAACCCTAGGATTGCTTTGATTCATGGATATGTTGAAAGCTCTGCGGAGTGTGAGATGATGTACTTAAGGGCCTGAGTATGGTTCTTGATGTGACATACCAGCCCCTATAGCATCTGGCAGGGAAGCAGTGTAATGTGGGGATCTCTGCTCCTTCTGCAGGAAAAGCTCCTCCAAGGAGGTCTAAGTGTATGGACAGAAAGAGAAGAGATTGCCCATGAATTGCCCCAGAGTCACATTTCTGCACCAACAATTCCACCAATATTGTGGTTGTTCTGCAACTTCTCTCCTGCCCCTCTAATTCACATGGTCCTGGCAGCTGCAGTCCTGCCTGCAAACATAACCTGGCCTGCACAAGAGAGGAAATCAATAATACTGGGATGTGGTGCAGCATGGGATGGTAGTGCCTGTTGCCTTTACATCATTTAGAGCATTATAGCCTTTGCTCCCATGATTCAAAACCTGAGAGTAGTTACAACCTGCTTTTCTAGTCAGAAAACTAGAAGGAAGAAGCGAACAGAAAGTACCTCCCAGGCTTCAATTTCTGGTGCATGGCATTTTTTTCCAGACACAAGTATTACTGGGTTAGGTATACTGGGACCTCAGATGTCCCTCACAATTAAAAAGCTTGTTTTGTGTGTGAGATTTCATCCACCTTCCTTTGCTTGCTCTGGGACCTTCCATACCATTCAACTTTAAAACTGTGCCTTTCTTCCTCCCTTCCTAACTAACCCCCTGCATAAACACTAAGAGGAGCCTGAGGAACGTGGGAACACAGCTATTTTTGTGTTCATACAGATGTAGGGAAGGCAGAATTAAAACATGCTGACATATGCACAACACAGCAACTGCTTTCTCTGCATGATCCCAAGGTCTCTGATAGCAATTTTTGACCTTCAAAGATTTAGACACTTTTATCAGTCTTTTTTGACCTTCAAAGATCAGGCACTTTTAAAAATTTTCCTCACCCAGTGAAGAATTTGCACTAGGAAATGTTTACTGGAGTGCCGACACAGTTTCTGTGAGTTTGCCCTATGGTGTATTGCTTACGTGGTGTGTCAGGCCAGCTCTAATCAGTTATCCATATTTACCATTACATGACTTTCACCTTCCATCTCTGTCTGAAGACAGATATCTTGGAAATACTTCTGCTTTTATCAATCAAAAAATAATTCTGTATGACAAAAAATTACAAACATACCTTAAAATTAGATGTGGATGTAACAACTTTCAGAAGCTCTGACAGGATGCCCTGGGACATATTTCAGCCTCTGTGCCAGTTGCTCTCACAGCTCTTTGGTGCCACTGTACCACCCACAGTTTCCAATTTGAAAGGTTATTTCTGCAGTTGCAAACTTGTATCAAATAATAAATCACAATCACCCTCTTCAGAGCACAGCTCAAAGGAGTTTCTATTCACTAGCAGGATCCCCTTCCTTTTAAAATTTGCCACAAATTTCACTTGATTTTTGCCTCTTTGCTTCTGCTTATATAACCAGGATGATAACATGATTGCAGATGGTTTTTGACATCTGCTGATCAAGTCTCATTTTGCCTCTCTGCCTTTGTTTTGCAACATTTTGGTCAGTGTGACCAACTGACTAAATTGTGTAACGGGAGAGAGGGCTGTGCAGGAAAAGAACAGAGCTACAGAACCTTTGGCTTAGCAGTGCTCACAGCAACAAGCCTTATTCCTGAATATAAATGAATATCATGAGAGTAAATTACATTATCTTTTGCTGAGGTATTTCTGGAGATATTTCCTTAGTGATCCTATTTTACCTACAGTCTGAGGATGCTTATGTCGGAAACTAGATAAACATCCAATCAATTTTTCTTTCTAATTAATCTGTATAAACATTCTGGAGTCAAAGCAGTCTCTAGTTGCTCCTAAATGTGCAATCCTGCCACATTGGTATTGCTGGAACCTTCAGTTCTAGCATCCACTCAGTTGCAGCTGTGTGAGAAGAGATAGATGAATTTTTGAAAGAGGGAGATTAGAAATTAGGGATTTAAAATTTTAATTAGTCCAGTTTGAATATAAAGCCAAGCTTGCAGAAAACACCCATTTCTGCAACACATGCAAAAAAAATGGAGGGTCAGAATGCTAATTTAGGTAGGGCAATACATTTGGAAAGAAAATGGAAACTATTGATCTGCTAATAATATTTTTGCCTTAGGAATGCTTTGAGCACAGAGTGCAATTACATGCCTAGTATTTCAGTTCAGTACTATCTTCTTCACTAATATGAATGTATCTTAATAAAATGAAAGAACAACCATAACAAGTACAATATTTGTTCATGATGTCTGAGTGCTATATTTGCTATTGACACAGCAACTCTGAGAAAGTCAAACCACAACTTAGTGAGTGACATCTTAAATGAAAGATAGTAACAGCCAAAATAAAGACATCCAAAACCCAATGTGCAGTGCATACCCATAGCAGCATGACTGCTATGTTATATACCTAGAATATTCTGTCTACTTTACTGAAATGGACTGATGTTCCTTGCTAATGTGGAAGTTAGCAACATGTAATTTTTTTTTTCTGATAAAATATAAGACTAAATATGCGTGCTGGTTTCGTAAATTACAAAAAAAAAAAAAAAAAAAACCAGATAGAAATATCAGTAAAATACAGATCCTTCTGTGGTCAGAGAGGTTTGAAAATATGCAGTTAGAATGATATCAGCAAGAAGGAAAGTGGAGATAGATTCAAATATGTCTAAACTGGCCTAATTAATTTAACAGAAATGTAGTTCATTCATTACTACCTCTCATTTTTTACTTATGTAGCTCTTTACTTATGTAGCTCCATGTGAGGTAACCACTGAGACTAAGCATTTTCCATGTGCTGAGCCTCACATCATCCAATGACCCACTTCATGTCAGAAAAATAACATCAGAAAAATAACATTGCTGTTATGTAGGACAATTGTCCAGGCTCAAACACACTTAACTTGGTTTGCAGAGCTATGGTGTGTCAGCTCAGCTCTAGTAGCTGACTGCATCTAAGCTCTTAACTTCCAGCCAACTCAAGGTAGGATGCAAAATCTTCATCCATGATGTGGGGAAGACATGCTCTGTGTTCAGCAGAGAATGAAAGCTCCTCATCTACTAACATGCACACTTGAAAGACTGGATGTAGTAAAACTTTGAAAATTTGTGCCCACAAGGAGTATTTCCAGCATTTCTGGAAATGCCTGCCAAACTCATTCAAGTCCCACAGAAGTGGTGGATAATGAGGGATCAGTCCATCTGCTCTCTCATCAAGCATCTAAAGGGAATTTGCTAGGCTCTGTCAGACATCTATGGTGGCAGTATTCTGTATGATGTCAGCCCTCTGCCCATTGGAGCACTCAGGAAACTATAGTGTATTAGTTTGAAAACAAACCAGTGGGAGATCACAAGTCAGGGTTATAACTTACTAGGTAAATTTTAAAAAATAAGTGCAATAATACAAGGAAAAACACTGACAAAGTCAGATACAACCTGACACCCTGTTAGGGTGTTGGTAGCAGTCCAACTGAAGTAGCTCAGTTAAAGCAGTAACCCTGTGGAAGGGCTGGTCTCCCCCTGAAGGTCCAGTGGTAGCTCTTCTCCTCTGGGAACCCAGTAGACAGGGCTACCTTAGGCAGTTCCAAGGCCAGGTTATATCCAGGTGGGAATGCTTGGCTCCTCCCTCCTGGGTGGAGCATCTCACCATAGGGTGAGATAAGTCCATGAGTCATGTAGTGGGTCCTTGATGCTCATTGTCTGTTATGAGGGGTGAGTCATAGCAGGAGATAACAGCTAATGTCCCACAGCTTGTGGTAATAGAATACTATATACTAATATTGTAACCTAGGACATATGGTTCTTAGACAGTCGCAAGGTTGAGAAAAAAGCAGTGGGTTTATGAAATTCTTGTTGCATCTTGGATCTTGTATGTTTAGAAGTAGCAGATTCATACAGGTGAAACAGAAAGAAATTTATTTATGAGTTAGGCCAAGAGGACAATAGGGTTCTAATCCCTTCTGCCTTGATTATTTCTACTTTCAGTTTTGGGGGAGTCTGTCATTTGTAATGGTAAACATACTCTATTATATTTTATTCTATTCCTTATACAAAAAGTGCATAATTTGGTATAGCTACTGGCAATCACCGGCAGTTTCTCTTTTTTGAGCTGGTCCCTGTGTGCGTTTTGTTTTATAGCACTTTTCTTCTAAACATGGCTTTATTAAAGTTCACTTTGTCTAAAACTGGAGCCTTTCTAAAAGTTCATGTTCCTCTTGAATAGTTACAGCATAAAAGTTATAGGACAGTTACAGCTATAGAAATGCTGTCACTCAAAAAGTTAGAACATTTGATATGCAGAAAGAAATGCTATCTAGCAGACAGTACTAACCACTGCTACTCTCTAAAGGATGGTGAAATGAATAACAAGGAGCTGAACTGGCCTTTGCTCAGGCATTTGGACTGGTTCATCCCAGTTGCCTACAGGAGCATCAGAGGCAACGCAGGAGTTATATCAATGTTGGCACTCCAGCTCTGCTTCCATCTGACTCCAGGAGATTACTATTTTTTGAAAGTGGTGCTGAATGACAGCCTCACTGACTCAATAACTGAAATGAAACAAATCGTCTTTGTCTAACATACATAAGAAGGAAAAGTTTGCTATTCTCCAGTCCTATATTTACAGTACTTCCCTAGATAATTTCTAATTCAGTGCCTACAATTTGCAGATATCTCATTACATCAGCAATAATTGCTGCTGAATCTCTATTATTTTTAGCCTGTTTTGACTGGTGATGATTGAATCAGATGCCTTTAGATTAGTTAATGAAACACTAAAACTAATCTATATAATAATAAATTACTAGAGAGAGAGAGACTCTCAGAGGAATTTGAAAGTTGCAGCAGGTCTGGCTTCAGGGTTGATTTACATGGTAGAAGAAGGAGCTGTAAAGGACAACTGCTGTGCTAAGGAATATCAGTTGGGTTGGTAAAAGGCAGTGAAACCAAGTTTCAGTGACTCATTCAGGCTGTGAAATAAGCAGCAGACACTGTGACAAAAACCATGAGCACATATATCAACACTATCTAGGTTTTAGCCCAAGGACAAGTTTTAACTGATACCAGGTACAAGGGGCAGGTGAGGGGCTAGTAAAAGGCTTCCTGCCTCTCATGGCAGTGGAAATGTCTGCAGGCTGACATATCCCTTCATATAATACGGGGGAGCTGTAATAAATAAGTGGTCACTGGGTGGATAAAGACACTGTAGGCTGTACAGAACCCACACATTCAGGACCTTCTCAGACTTTTAATATGTACCACAAGCACCTGGTCAAATAAGTGAATATTCCACCATAATAATGTTTCCAGCATATTTATGTTAGGATGTTTTTAAATCCTTTTACATAGGAGGAACAATTTATGAGAAAAAAAAAAAAAGAGCAGCAGGTTTAAAAATGGGATAAAAACTATGATTCTGTTTTTAAAGACATCAGAAATTAGGTGAGGACTGCTGTCATATGGAGAAAGGGTATACAAGTATGTCTGAATAGCAGAAGATGTAGTTACCAGTGGTTATTGAATATATGAAGCCTGCAGCCCTACACAGTAGCAAAAGTGCAGTTTAAATGGATAAATAATTCTTGTGGAAAGAAGCCACCTAGCTTCTTCCACTTGAGTCTTCTTATTTTTAGCTAACCTTGGTTGTCATTAGTCACATAATAAATTAATCCATAAAAATTGCTAAATCTGTATTTCATATGGATTATATCTATAAAAGGCTCAAGAAGAGATACATTTTCTTCCCTCATGCTGTATCTGTCACTCCACCAGTTTGGAGATGGCTCTAATGTGGTTTGGGTATAGATTTGAAATAGAAGATGAGTGGAAGCTGTTGGTGGGTTTTTTTTTTCAAGGAATATGGCACCTTTCTATTTGTTTTCACATGTCCAGAGAGGCAATAAATTAGATAGACTCTCTCATTTCTATTTTTCTGTCAATTCCTCCAGGCTAAGTGCTGCTATCAGACCTTCATACCACAGTCTCTTCCCTCGGCTGTCCTAGTTAATCTGGGAAACAGTGGCTGATTTAGTACCCAGACTTTCATGTTCAGAGCAGACCAAAGGTGGATGCATTAACCTGTGATTCTCCTTGCAGTGCACTGCCAGCTACCAAGCAGTTCCAGTCCTCCTTCTCCTGTGGCTGCCCCTGCTGGAAAACAAACTGAGCTTCTGGTGCAGTTCTCCCGTTTGTATAGAAAGCTGATGTGTTGGAAGGTGTATCATTTTGCATGTCTGACACAGAGCCTGTAGGAGGTAGCTTTGAAGTAACTTTTTTGATAGTTACTCTTTGTTATCAGTCATTGTTTCTAAGTTGAAATAGTAATTAAAGAAATATAATAACACAACTAAAAGACAAAGACTGTTATTCAGGCTTGTTCAAGTACTTACATGTTAGTTTAAATATTTTAAATTGTTTGAACAGATAGACCTTGATATACATAAACCAGAAACTCCTTAATATCTGAATTGCTTTGTTGCCATCAAGTGGTTTAAGGAGGCATTTCACAGCATCATGGTTTGATAAACCAAAACAATTGAAGTTACACCAAGTCAAACAAATTTAAGAAAAGTTGGTTTAAAACACAAACTTGTGTGGCAGCTTCTCATTGGAATGACACAGTGATTTTGATGATGGTGAATATCTTGAGCTCCAGCCATAATGGTTAGAAATAACTGCTATTGTAAAAGAAAATGCCATTAATTTATTCTAACTTTCACTTTCTTGGCCAAGCACAAGGCTTGGGTGTGTTGGTTGACAAGACGCGCAACATGAGCCAGTAATGTGCACTTGCAGCCCACAAAGGCAATTTATACCTTATATATATATTATATAATATATATATCAAAAGTAGTGTGGCCAGCAGGGCAAGGGAGGTGATTCTTCACCTCTGTTCCACTTTGATGAGATCCCACCTGGAATGCTGTTCCCAGCTCTTGGGTCCCTAACCTAAGAAGGATGTGAACCTGCTGTAGCACATCCAGAGGAAGCCCCTAAGACAAGAGGGCTGGAGCACCTCTCCTGTGAAAACAGGCTGAGGCTGCTGGGGCTGTTCAGCCTGGAGAAGAGAAGGCTCTGGGGACACCTTTTAGCAGCCAACCAGTACCTAAAAGGGGCCTATAATAAAACCAGAGAGGGACTTTTTACAGGAACACGTAGTGATAGGACAAAGGGTAATGGCTTTAAACTAAGCAGGAATAGGTTTGGATTAGATATTAGGAAGAAATTATTCACTATGAGGATGGTGAAGCACTGGTACAGCTTGCTCAGAGAAGTTGCAGATGTCCCTGGAAATGTTCAAGTCAGACTGGGTAGGGCTTTGAGCAGCCTGGTCTAGTGGAAGTTGTCTCTGCCCATGGCAGGGTGGTTGGAAATAGACGACCTTTAAATTTCCATGCTCTGATTCTGCAATATTTGCAAATGAGCATTGTAGACAGATGTTACCCAGCACTGTAACTAAGTCAATGATTTTTCTAAGTTATCACAATGGTTTGTTCAGTACCTGAATTCTGTTAAGACAATGATGATGTTGTTTATATTTTTGAGGTTTTTTTTCTACAGGTACGTGTTCCTTATGATTAATCTTACCATTTTTTCAATCTCCTGTTACTCTCATTATGTTGACAAGTAATGCTTCTCAAAGCACCATATCCTCAGCTTTTGTTCCTCTTTTCTTACAAAATTTAAGCAAAGAACTTTACTTACTATAGAAGTGATAAGATTCATATTCTCAGATTGTAAAAACTCTTGTGAGATGTAGTAAAAAAGCCTTTCTACTTGTCAGTTTTGTTGACTGTTTTCCAGCTCACCAGTGAAATTTCTGCTGGAGTATATTAATACCATTCAATGGCAAGGCATCTCTCATTTTTTCCACATTTTTTCCCAAATACAATACAATGACAACTTCTGGGATTTTCTACAGATGGAACTGGGAGCAGTCAAACTTACAAGAGATGAGACTTAGAGGAAAAAATAAAGAAGTTCTTAGTATAATCCAGCTTTAGACTTTATGTAAGCACCACACAGACTCAACTTAAAAGTTCCTATTTATTTGTAGTCTGACAAATGATGATGTAAAGAAAACCTAAGGAAAATTATGTACCTCTGATTCTAATGAAGCTATTTTCTTCATGATACAATAAATGAGCCAAGACGACTTTAAGAGGCATTGGTTGAAGGCTGGATAAATAATTCATACAGCAATATTTTATTTCATACTTAGCTGTTTTTGTGTTCATAAATTGAGCACTAATAGATTCAATGTGCAAAAGAAATAAATCCCTTGAAAATTAACTGCATTGATTTGTAGAGTGTGTGAAAATAGCTATTTTTGAATATTTGATATATAATGTGTATGGTTTCTTTTGAAGAAGAAAAGAATTTTTGTAGTTGTGGTTTATGATATCTGGCAGTTTGACTAGATTCAATTCTTAGAAGCAGATTTTCAATGTATGGAAACCAATTTACAAGGCCTAATGACTTCCCAAGAACAAGCACTAGTAATTGCCTGAAGTGTTTTTGGTATATTTTTCTGCAAGCATCTCCCATAGTCATCCTATACTGGCAAATAAAATGAAGCAGTCCAGATGGAGGTGTAGTTCATTTAATTCTTAAATTAATTTAATTTAAGCAAATTTTAGCAAAAACTATTTCACAGAATCACAGAATCAGCTGAGTTGGAAGGGACCTATCAGGATCATCGAGTCCAACACCTGGCCCTGCACAGCACCATCCTCAAGAGTCACACCATGGGCCTGAGAGAATTTTCCAAATGCTTCTTCAATACTGGTTGCTGTGCTGTGACTACTGCTCTAGAAAGCCCATTCCAGTGCCCAGCTCTGGGTGAAGAACCTTTTTCTAATATCCAAACTAAACCTCGCCTGACACAACTTCAGGCCATTCCCCTGGGTCCGATCACTGGTCACCAGAGAGGAGAGATCAGTGCCTGCCCCTCCTCTTGTCCTCACAAGGAAGTTGTAGATTGCGATGAGGTCTGCCCTCAGTCTCCTCCAGGCTGAACAGTGACCTCAGCCACTCTTCATGTGGCTTGCCCTCAAGGCCCTTCACTGTCTTCAATGCCCTCCTTTGGACACTCTCTAATAGTTTAATGTCTTTCTCATACAATGGTGCTCAACACTGCACACAATATTCAAGCTGAGGCTGCCCCAGTGCAGAGCAGAGCAGAGCAGGACAATCCCCTCCCTTGCCTGGCTGTGCCTGATGCACCCCAGGACAGGGTTGGCCCTCCTGGCTGCCAGGGCACTGCTGACTCTAATTCAACTTGCCATTGACCAGGACAGTCAGGTGTCTTTCCACAGCACTGCTTTTCAGCCTCTCATTCCCCACTCTGTCTGTACATCCAGGGCTGCCCCATCTCAGGTGCAGCACACAGCACTTTCCTGTGATGAACTTCCTATGGCTGGTGATTACCCAATCCTCTGATTTGTGTAGGTCTCTCTGTAGGCCTCTCAGCCTTCGAGCAGTTTTGTTTCTGTAAACTCAGGTTTTACACTGCTGTTAGCCGATAAAGTAACTCAAGCAGTCCTGTCTGGACTAACTGCACTGTACAGAAGTGACTCTTCATTGCCATGTCCTGAGACCATATGAATGCTACCTTCTGAGCACAGACTCAAGACAAAAAGCAAATACAAGAGAGTACGCTTGATGCTGTTGCAGAGGAGTGCATTGTTTTCTCAGTAGTATGTCAGGTGAATTAAATAATGGAAGAGTTAGGTGCGTGCTTAAAATGCTGAAGCTAGGAATAGGCAAGTATGTTTCAGGACTCAAGTTTTCACTGAAATTCTTTCCAGTGAGTAAGGCACACATAATACCTGAAGCATTAAGACTATCCCTCACTTGTTAAGGGTTATAATTTGTTATATTTTTATGGTATAGCTCAAATTCAGCAGGATTGAGTACATTTTTTGTCTGTGTATCCATTTGTCCATAGATAAAAATGTGCTGTGCATACATTTGATATGCATAAATTTACACATGCTCTGAAGAAGAACAAAACCTAAATTAAAGCAAGCTTGAATTCTGTGGGCATTCCCATTTATGTTGACTAGCCATGATACCTATGCCATGCCAGGGCTATATCCAGTTTAAAAATCCAAAAGGGTGTTAACAAGAAATACTTTTTTAATCTGCTGCATAGGTTGGCTATAGGTCAGACATGCACTGGCAGGTCTACATTGATAAGAGATGGGTATTTGCACATGAAAAAATAGCAGTTTTCTTTGAGCACAAACAGAGGTCCTGATCTCATGTGACTTTAAATGTGGAAAAGCTTTTTTCTCACCTAGTTCTCTATATATACTCTTATATAGAGTGGTTTACCTTTTCTTTTTACCAGTTATCTCTTCTTTGCTCCCTAACTCATATTATACAATATGACTTATAATACAGAACATTTAACAGCTTGTAAGTGCAATAGGAGATGTAGAGATTAAATATATGTTTAGTGGATAGACTGGTACAAATGGCAAATGAGATGATACTTACATAGTGAAAAGACACATATTGAAAAGGTAGTGTTGTGTAGAAGGCTGACTAGATACCTCTAATTTATCTCCTTCTATTCATGAAAAAAGGTAGGATTTTCCAAGTGAAAGGTAGCATATTTAAAATTTAAAAAAGCAAATGGCCCAAGTGCATAGAAAATCCCAAGTGATTCATTGCCAGAAGAACTCAGAATCATAGACAGTGGAACATTTTAAGAAGCCCAACTCTGTTCTCAAAGAAGGATCAAAAGAACTGAGATAAAGAGTTTAGCAGAATTCAAGGGGGAATACACATTTACCTAAATAACTAAACCACTCATATTTATGTTTGCATTTTAGAAAATCAGTAGTCACAGTACTATATATGGAATGGTACATTGGAAAATACTCATTCTAGTTTAATCTTTAACTTACAAAGCAATGAAAATGAGCAACTGAAGGGAGGCACTAAAAGGTGAGATTAACAAAAAAGAACAATTACAGGCAACTGATAAATAAGCGGACTATTTAAATAAAAGAAAAGTAACCATCTGGAAAGAATGGCAAATTTTTCTTGTGCAGTTAAAAGTGGAAGGTCATTTGCCTTCTACCTTTTATTCTGGAACATCAGGACAGAGAATGAGACCCTCAC
Organism: Entomyzon cyanotis; assembly: GCA_024500445.1. NCBI lineage: Eukaryota > Metazoa > Chordata > Aves > Passeriformes > Meliphagidae > Entomyzon > Entomyzon cyanotis. The sequence continues at coordinate 16,987,767 of JAKEPQ010001005.1, forward strand.
TGAACAAGATATGCTTTATTGTGTCCCTAAATCCAGACTTTTGTCACTCTCCGAAGACCAGGCATACGCCTGAAAGTAGTCAGTACCATGGTAAACTGGCAAACCACTGGCAAACAATTCTCCAGTCAGGAGTGGTGTGTCATCAGAACCAGAGGTCCAGAGAGTCCTTTGTGTTTTATTGATTGCTGAGAAACGGTGTAGGCTCTCTGAACAGGGCTTGCTCAGTAGAGGCTGATTGGGCTGTGAATAAGGGGCTTAAAAGAGAGGATTGAAATTAAAGTTTAATTTGGAAAGCAAAAGAAAAAGGAAGTCTGAGTATAGAGGGCATGGCATAAGTGAAAAGCCTCTGCCAGGCTGTCAACCAGAATGGGCACTCTGGGAATAGGAATAAAGAAAGGTAGGGAGATTGTGCAAAACTTGGAAGGAAAAGTAAGAAATGTTTTGGCTACCATTTGGTTGTACCAATTAATCAGACAAGGTTGCAGTGCAGGAAAAAAGGCTAAAACAGGAATGTACAATCATCCCCCTCCTCCTCCAGTTAAATAGTGCCTTATGTTTGAAGATGTGATATGAATTTTGTCATATCTCCACATGACATCAGGAATTAAATACACAAGAGAAGGTCTAAATAATCTAGAATCTTTCACCGAAGTTTTTCAGTGTAGTGCTCCATAAAGGATTATAAAAACACAGAACAGTATTGAAAGGTTTGTAAATTACAGTCTGATGCACAGAATCAATGTAGCATGGCTGGATATGTTTTTCCAATTAATCTATATTGTTTTCTGCTTTGTGATGGTGAAATATGGTACACAGATCTTGCATAAACCTGTGAAAGCAAATGAAAAATGACACAAACTAGCTTGACCTAGTTTATGTATTTGTTCAAAAACTGTAATAGGCATTTTTAATACATATAATTAGAAATACACATTATAAAGTTCTCTACTATGACAAAAAGGTTGATATAAGCAGTCATAGTAATGAATAGACAAGTCAAATATGGGAGCAGTTTCTTTTGAATTTTTAAACATTATTTTACCATGTCAGCACATCTAATGCCTGCATTAAAAGTCTCTGAAAAGGTAAAGGAGTTTGAATCGTAGAATTGTTGTGGTTGGAAGTGACCTTAAAGGTCATATTGTCCAATCCTTCTGCTCAAGCAGGTCGCCCAGGACTGTATCCTGATGGCCCTTTTTAATCTCCTTGGAGACTCCACAATCTCCCTAGACAACCTGCGCCAGTGCTCAGTCACTGTAACAGTGACAGTTGTTTCCTGATGTTTAGAGGCAACATGCTGTCCTTCAGTGAGTTCCCGTTGCCCCTGGTCCTGACACTGGGCACCACTGAAAAGAGCCTGGCTTTGTCCTTTGTGCCAGCCCTTCAGGTATTTCTACATATTGGTTAGATCCTTCTGAGCCTTCTCTTCTCCAGGCTGAGCAGTCCCAGCTCTTTCAGCCCTTCTTTGTAAGAGATGCTCCTGTCCCTTCATTATCCTAATGGTCCTTTGCTAGATTATTTCTAGTGTGTCCACCTGTTTCTTTGGGACCCCAGAATGGGAGCCAGCACTTCATGTGTATCCTCACCAGTGCTGAGTAGAGGAGATGGATCATTTCCCTCCACTTGCTGGCAATACTTTGCCTAATGAAGCCTAGGATCCTTTAAGCCTTTCTTTGCTGCAAGGACACATGGCTGGCTCATGTTGAGCTTGGTGTCCCCCAGGATCCCTATGTCTGTTTCTGCCAAGCTACTTTCCATCTGGGTGTACCACAGCCTGCCCTGGTGGTTGGGTTGTTCCTCCTCAAGTGCAGAACTTTGCACTTCCCTTTGTTGAATTTCGGGATGTTCCTGTCAGCCCATTTCTCCGGCCTGTCAAGGTGCCTCTGCATGCCAACATAAGCTACTTCTCCCAGTCCTGCATCATCAGCACCCTTGCTGAGGCAGTGCTCTGTCCCATCACCCAAACCATTAATGCTGGTGTGAAAAGGGACAGAGCACACCCTGGTATACACACCAGTACTTACTGGCCTCCAACTAACCTTTTTCCAATGATCACCACCCTTGGGCCCAGCCATTCAGACAGTTTTCCATCCACCCCACTGTCTGCTTATTCAACCCCTGACTGGGCTCTCTATGATGATGATCTTATGGGAGACAGTGCCAAAGATCTTCCTGAAGTCCAGGGAGAGAAAATATCAGATGCTCTCTCCTCATTTACCAGGCCAGTGATTTCACTGTGTTAAGTTTATCAGATTGCTGAAACATGACTTCTCCTTTTCATTAAAGATGAAAAACTTACTTTCAAGCCAGGTATATAACTGGAGACTTGCTGGTGTGAGGCTGTTATATAGTATTTCTTAGGTATTCAAAAAAATTAAATAGATAAGAAGGTATTACCCAGGCACAGACTAGTTTTTCCCTTTCCAGGAGAAACCATAGCTATTGATGCTAAGTAAAAAAAAACCCCAAACTTTACATCTTTCATGGCAGTAATTACTCTAGAACATGGAGCGCAATGGAAATCCAAGCCTGTATCCCAGTGTTGCAATCACTCTGTCAGAATTAGGTGTGAATTCTCCTAAAAGGTAGACAGCTGCATAGTTCTCGGTGTTTCCATGTGTATAGCTAAAAAAACACCCAACAAACCTCACCTGAAATATGAAGCATGACTGAGAATGCCAGTAAAAGAATTACTGTAAAGAAAAGAATTGCCATAAAGATGCTGTAATTTATATTTATATTTCCATTACTGAATAATGGAAAAGGATTTTGCAAGATGAACTAAGCCTGTAATAATCTGTGTTTTACAACAAAATATGCTTTGGTGATTATTTATACCTGTAGTAAAAACAAGTATTAAATATAAATATCATTACCAAATGTAGTAATGATTTGGTCATTGTTGAAGTTCTGATGCTGGTAAAACTCTGCATGAAAGCCAAGGCACATTCTTCTGGCTAAGTTATTAAAGCAGGTGGTTTTATTTCATCCCTTTCTTAATTTTAGAATGTCTTTGTTTGGATCTAAGACCTAATATATAATGAAAAGTTACCATTCACAATGCATGATCTCTGTCTGGTGAACAAATATCTTTTTTTGGAGGGGGAAGGCAGGTTTTTCATATTGCAAATATTCTCCCAGACAGATGCAGAGTTTCTTGAGAGATAATGTGATGATCCCTGCTCTGTCTTTCCTCTTTTAAACACAGCTCAGCTGATGAGTCAGCTCTTCCACAATCTCTATTGCCATCTGTTTAGATTTAAAAATTAGTTTAAATTACAGATATTATTTTGATCTATTCTTCCTTTTTCCTGCTGTTTTTAAAGTAATGCATTTCTAGGAGGAAACGAAGAAAGAAATAACACCATGTGATTAGCAAATGTCAGTAAAAGATGTAATAATGTATTTCTGTCAGAACAACTTAATTCTTCTTTCTCATTTCCTTCAGTTGGCCTAAGAAGAGTATTTGGTTACTTTTGATTTCATAAAGAGCAGTTGTTGGGGTTGTTTTGTCAGCTCAGCTAGGCAATTGTATAAAAAATTATTGAATTAATTCTAAATTTCTAATAAACACCTAACTGACAGACATTTGTGCAAGTATGTCTGGGGTAGCTGTCACTACAAGGTCTCATGGCCACATTTCAGGCTTCTGACAGTAGCACTCTTGGGTTGCACATCAGTGGCACTAAGTGTTCCTGCTGGCACCCCTGCCTGTTGCAGCAGCAGGCAGCACAAAAGGGTCTGTGCTGTCAGTGTTCCTTGCTCTGTGAAGCTGTTCCACTCACTGGGCTCCAATAGACCTCCACCTTTTCCCCTCAGCAACGTGCACTGGAAAACAGCATAAAACTAAGTCATATGCTTGTGCTTGCAGTCTCAGACTTTTTTGTATATGCTTGGTAAGATCTCCCCGACAGATTTAAAAACTTGAAAGACCACTGCATGTTTTCCTGTTTCCATTCCCAGTCATTTCTTTGCTGATGATTTCTATTAAAGTTATTTGTAATAAGCACATCTGTTTCATTGAATACTTGAAAACTGGCAAATCTCAGAAGTTTCTATTCTTCTAGACAAGTATATATAACCACAATGATGTTTTTATGATTTGAAATAACTTAGAACTATAAATTCAGGAACAAGAAAAGAATATGATGTTGCAACACTAATTTTCATGGCCATAGATCTTGTAAGAGTACCGTAAACTTGTTTGTAGTAATCTTTATTTTGGAAATAGATGAAAGAAGAAAAGCCAGCAGTATTAACTAAAGATCACCGAGGAGATAAAGAACATGTCCACAATGCATAAATGAAAAAAATATTGACTGATAGTTAACAAATTCTTACATACATCACATAATTATTTATGGATGATAGATAAACTGTTCTAAGCATTTAGTTGGCAGCAGATGAAAAAGAAGCCTGCTGTTGATTCTGGCACAGAACCCTAACATTACTCAGCAGCATAGTTATGAGCATTGTAAATACAGCATATGGAAAAACCTACAAACCACTTTTTGGATGCATGAGTGATTAAAGCTCTATATACTTATATACTTATTGTGTAAGGTCAGCTGTAAACACTTATTAAACTTGAGTCTTTGACATATATCTCAGCTGCTTAGTCCTTGCTTTTTTTCTTGGTGTATCCCCTCTGTCGGGGGTTGAGAATTTCTTCCCATTCCTGTTACTAAGCAACAAATAGTTAGATGTTTAGAGCAATCAAAGGACAAAAGGTGAGCTTGGGCGAGGCAGGGTAAGGGAACACCCAGCCCTTGAAACGGGAGTCTCGCGCTCTCGTGGTTCGGACGCTGAGAGGAGAGGCTGCTCTTTGCTTTTCGGCTGGACCAGAGGGAATCCAACTGTGCCCTGTTTTCTCTTCTCCTGACTGGGTGAGCTTGGATTCAACCTTTTCTCCCCACGGGGAAGGGCACGTTTCCCCGGGCTGCGTTTCCTCGCAGCCGCTGCCGGGAGAGTCCCGCGGTCCCTGCTGCCTGCCCCCGCCCTCTGCCGCACGAGACCGCGGCGTCTGCTGTGACTGCAGAAAATCCTCGCTGGCTGGCTGGCTGGGGAGAGGGCCAACTCTTGACCCGCCGCTCCGCTCGCCGCTCCGAGCTGCTTTGCCCTGCCTGCTTTCTCATCTCTCCGCCATTATCAGCTGCCACTACCTGACCTGACCCTGCGCCACAGCGCCACCTGCAGCCACTCGGGAGTCATCGCGCCTGCCCTGCCCGGCCGGGAGCTCAACAGCGCCCCTGCTGCTTGCAACCGTGATTACACCACACGGGCAAAGGCTCAGCAGCTCACAAGCCATCTGCTATTGGTTTTCTGGTTCTAGTTCTGGTTGCTATTATTGTTATTGCTTGTTTATAGATACTAGTAAAGAACTGATATTCCTTTTTTCCCATACCTTTGCCTGAAAGCCCTTGATTTACAAAATTGAATAATTCGGAGGGAGGGAGGAAAGGAAATCACATTCTCTGTCCTGGGGGAGGGTTCAACCTCTCTTGGCAGACGCCTGTCTTTCAAACCAAGACACCCTCTTATTTATCTAAGCAAGAATCTTTTAAAGAGTCCTCTGATTGTGTCCTGGTAGAGATGAACTGGAGATCTCCTGATTCTCATGCCCTCTGGCTCAGTTTTACCTCTGTGGATGTCAGTGGTCCTGTCTAGAATATGCAATGAATTCTCAGGTGAGCCACAGTCATGGCAGCAAAGGCGATTTATATCTCAGGCTGTGTATAGTGTCTTTGAGCATTGTTTTAAAATGGTATGTGCTAAAAATGGTTTTGAATGTAGGAAAGTTATCCTAACATTGAAGGTTTTTTATTTGGGAAGTAAAAAGAAAGAAATTTCACCTAAATGCGAGGAAGAATTTCTTTACTGTGTGGGTGACCATGCACTAGAACAGGTTTCCCAGAGAGGTTGTGGAGTCTCCCTCACTGGAGATATTCAAGAACTATCTGGACACAATCCTGTGCCAAGCTGTGGCAGAGCTCCTGTCCCATCTTTTGTGAAACTCCCATCTGCCAGAAAGCTTCATCTCCACCCTGCTAAAAAGAAGGCGGCAGCACTTATTATGGAAAGAGTACAAGATGTGGCTATCTCACCATAATGAAAGACTCACAATCATGAACAACGGCAAGATACATTCTTTATGGCATCTTTTTACTCACAAAAAAACCCCCAAACCAACCAAAAATAGTAGGAAGTTAATTTAAGGTAGGCTTTTGCTTAAGACGATTGTTTAAATAACAATTAGTGTCCTCATTTAAATAGGATTAGCTGTAATTTTGGTAATGTTCATTATAATTAAATGTTGTAATTAATCTAAAATATTTTCAACCCATGAAGGTTGAGAGGCTTTAGTATGAGTGTGAAGTTTGCATCCAGAATCTATGGATAACGATTAGATTGAGAAACATGTATGAAAATTGTAGTCCAGTCAGGAAATAAGTGCATCGAATTAATTTTAAGCCTTCTGTCATGGTACCAGAAAAAAAAGCAGGTTTATCTCTGATGTAACTGGGTGGTGGAGAATGAGCTGCTATGCAGGAGTGGTTTCATGAACCCATTAAATAAGATAGAGACATGAGTGACCAGTAGCAAGTAGACAGGAAAAGTGACTTGAGCCACTCTAGCCTGTAGGAAAGCCATACTCAGGTGTAAAGATAGGGGAAATGCTGTGCCACTGTTTATTAGTCAAATATGCTGCCTCTGGCCACAGGTAATGCCATGAGCTTCAGGGAAAGAAAACTTGTTATAGGCCACTGCTATGCTGCAAATAAAGCTTCTTTCCTGTATCATGCAATAGTAAAACTGTGATGCTGTTGTGGTTTTAAGCCCAGTTGGAGATGGAACACCACACACCTCCCCACTCAACCCCACCTCTCTTCCCCTAATCCTGGAAGAACAGGGAGGAAAATCAAAGTAAAGCTTGTATGTTGAGATAAGAACAGTTTAATAATTGATAATAAAATAAAATATAATAATAATCGTAAATAATAATAATAATAATGATAATAAAGAGGGGAAAAAGCAAGTGATGCACTATGCAATTGCTCACCACCCACTGATCATGCCAGATTTCCCTTCCTGAACCTGGATCAGCTCCCCTTCTGGCCAACTTCCCTCCAGTTTATATATACCGGATATGACATTCCCTTTCTTTGATCAGTAGAGGTCACCTGTCTCCCAGCTATGTTCCCTCCCATTTTCTTTTGTGCACCTCCTCTCTGGTAGAATATGAGACAAGCAAAAATAAAAATCCTTGACTTAGGTTAAACATGACTTAGAAAAAAAACCAAGTGTGTTATCAACACCATTCTAATTCTAACTCTAAAACACAGCAATGTAACAGCTACTGAGAAGAAATACTAACTCTATCCTAACTAAAACCAGGAGAGATGCAAATCCACATATTCATCTCATGCCGTGGATTGTTATTCTATTATTTCAATTTACATGTATAAATTGGTAATGGAGTAGCATGACAGAATACAATAATCATCATATACTGCTGGATTGAGTTTTGAACTTCATGCAAAGGGCTTGTTGCATCACACACATGAGAATATCCAGGTGTTCCCAGCCCGTGTAAAGGATACTGAACTCAAAGAGAGGAAAATACCTAGTGCTATCACAGCAGCTGAACAGGCAACACTTTTTGCAACTCCATTAATTGAGTTTTCCCCTATACCAAGTGATCATGTAGCCTGGCTACTAATGAGGTTTCAGGCTTTCATCTCCTACTTTCCCCTCTCTTCCCCAATACCTTCAAAATTTGTGAAGGGAAATGTGCATCCATTTCCATTCTCAACATGTGGCTGATAGCTTTTTCCAGCCTTCTGGTGAGTTCCTTTGACACATAGCAGAGGGGCAGGGTTGGTAAGGAGTAGAGGACAAGGAAGCCACTGCCCATCCTTACCCAAAAGGGAGCAGGGAGTTCAAGGCTCACTGTGTTTTGCAGGCAGGACACCCATCTGGTGGCAATGGTGAGAGGAAGGCAGGTTCCTGACCATGCTCTGAGAGCTGCTCTGTCTCCTGAAGGGTTGATAAAGGATCTGACCTGCCTTCTCCTGCTTCTCCACAGCGGAGCTGGCTCAAGGGAGGCACCCTGTGCTGAGCCCATGGGGAGATGTGGTGGAGGAGTGCCTGCTTCCTGAGCTCACCTGGACTCAGATGTCAGCACAGCCTGAGCTTCTCATTCATGAGGGCAGATGTCAGAGGTGTCTGGCACGGGCTGCCCACCACAGGGGTGACCTGGGGGCTAGAGGATGGCCAGGCTGGCAGGACACCAAGAGGATTGCAGGACACCTGGAGCAAGAGCAAGAGTATGCGCCCTCTCCTTAAACGCAGCTCCCAAACAAGGTGGGGAGGGACCAAGAGAGGCTCTTCCGTGGCTGATCCAGGGTGCTGTGGCAGAGCAACTAAAGCTCGCAGCAGAGGAAAGAGGTTTTTTCAAGCTCAGTGTCTTCAGTGCTGCATGACAGGACTCCCCATACCTGAGACATCCTTTCTCCCTCTGCACTTGCTGAGCTTTCCCAGGGGCAGGGTGGTGGCTGTGGGCTGGCAGGTCAGTCCCCTGGCACCTTTCCTTTTCCCGTACATCTGTGCCCAGCCAGGCCTTATTTGCTCTGAAATATTTGTTTTGAAAAGTGACACTAGTGAGGTGACACTGGCTGGAAGACACTGCAGAAAGCACTTCAGAGTTACTTGGGGAATAGTAGCAAGATCTTAAGTAAAGCTCTTTTTGTTAAGTAAAGAAGTACAAGGACAGAATTGGATAATGCAGGAATAATTGAAGATTAGAGAAAAAGAAAGAAAGCCCCTGAGCTTTGACAAGGAAATCCCTTTTTTACAACAATATTCTCCTACTGTGTTACTAAATTGTGAAAATACTGCCATCATCTGGATGATTAAAAATATAATCCTGATTTTCTTGCTACTGCTTGGAAAATAAAAATTGAGAAAGTAACAGAGAAAATTTCTGCCTAAATAAAAATTCTGCCAAATCATAACAATCAATAAACAACTAGTGTCAGAGAGGGAGGACTGTGACTGTGCCTGTGATAATCTATGGCTGTAATGATGCCAGACTTATAGAGCAATTCAGGTAGCTGTGTGTTGGGGGTACTCTGGGAAAAAGGGGGGCAGATAACCTTTGTGCAGCATGAACTGCTTGTATATCCTGAAAGCTCTTACAGAGCTTACTAATTTTGAGAGAAATTGAAACAAAGTTCGTGAAGCATTATAATTTTCTTCTGAATGTAAACTTTCTTTGGAGATGTGTTTTTTCAAACTTGGAATCTGATTTTTAGATGGCATTTCCTCCACAGTCTTTCTTTTCCTCTATTTATTACTTCCAATGACAGCCAAACTTGCAGGTGTGTATGCATTAAAAAATTACTACTATTAAATATTGTCACAGACTGAAATCTCATACCAACTTAGAGGCATCAGACTTGTAAAAAATAGTGTTTCAAATATTTTTTGGTAATGTACTAAACTTGATTCTGCTTCTTACATCTGTACTCAGTAAAACACAGCAGCTTAATTACATTTTAAAATATGAAAGATCCTTTCATGCGTGTACTTGAGCAAGTTTGTTAAATGAACTGAACCTTTGTTGACTTCTTAAATTAACAAGGGTATAAACAACTTGAAGAAGGGAAGCCTGCTTTCTTTTTTTGTCCATTAGAGAAAAGCACAACCTTCCTACATTAAAAAACAAACAGACTTATTAATTCCGTAACATTTGAAGTCAATCCAAATGGCACACTGCCAAGATAGATAAAACGAGAAAACTCCATATTTTATATGCATTCCTGCTAATCTAGAAAATATATGGCTCTCCAAGGAAGGCTGTGAAAATGTCTTGGGAATACTAAACAGACAAATGGTGTAGTTTCAGAAGAAATCCTTCCACAAAGGGACTTGATTAACACAGCATCAGGAGATTGTCAGCAAGCTTCAAAGGACCAACTTTCTACAGTCTTTCTGAAACTTGGAGTAGTTGACTGAATTTCACTTGAATATCTGTATTTGAATATACAGACTATTTCTCACATGCAGGATATTGTATATACAAATCTCTCTCTCTTTCTCTCTCTCTCTATATAAATATATGTATATATATATATACACACATATAGATTATAGGAATAAAGAGGAGAGAGAGAGAGAGGAACTTAAATCTGAAATCTTGGTGGCTCCAGCAGGATAAAAGCTGTGAAAGTGATTGCAATAATTGATCCTCATAGGTAGACGCCACCATTTGCTATTCTTTACTTGTTTAAGAGGAATTTCCTTACCAGTCTATATAAGTTAAGCAGCCTGAAATAGCTAACCTCTCTTCATATGCGAAAATTAGGAAAAAACTAGTAGCTAAAAGGCAGTAACTACAAACAAATTTTTTTAAATAAAATATAATTATGCAGTCCCATACAAAGTTACTCAATGGAGATGGTGAACACAATGTATCCTTCAGGGGAGGACAGAGATGGTACAGATAATATCTTTATAAACTTGAATAAACCCAGATAAGATAATCATTATAAACTATAGGAACTTTCTTGTCCCAAAGCTAAGTGATGAAACATCACCAAAGTTAGCAAAGACCAGAAAACAAATATTGTGAACTGGCCTTTGTTGTGTTCATAGATGTAATACTGACAAAAATAAGAAATAGAAGTAAAGGATAAAATTTAGAATTTTTGAAATTTTGGAAGTTTGAATTGTAGAAATAAGTATGCAAAGCATAAGCTTGGCTTTGAAAAAAATGTTAGCTTCCTACTATCTTTCTCAAGGACAATGTTATGCCGAGTCAAGTGAAATACTGTGCTAGGGATGTTGGAATAATGGAGTCCTGGGCTGCTATATATCAGCTGGGCATGTGGGAGTAGCCATGATGTGACACAGGGGCAATGAGTTATGCGGCTGGTAGTGCTTTGGAAAAGATCAAACATCCCTTTTCTTTCTGCTAAAAAATGTAAGGAAAGATTTTGTGGTCATATATCTGTGGAGGATTGGTTTTTGGTTTTTGGGTTTTTTTTACAATAAACTTATTTTGGTAACAAATATTTTCATTCTGAAGGATAAATTGTTGCTCTGTTTTGAGAACCAGCTTTGGTGTTGTTTGCGGTATTTTAGGAACTTTCCCTGCCCCTGCTTCTTTTTCTGCCTGACTATTTCTGCTTGTGAATTTCAAACACTCAAAGTAGGAGTGAAGAGAGAGAGCAGCTGCCAGTTCTGGTGAGACAGTTTAGGCTGGGGTAGAGTTAATATTCTTGACAGTATCTACTGTGGGGCTGTGTTTCAGATTTGCGCTGAAAACACAGCTGTTGATAACTTTGGGATGTTTTAGCTGTTGCTGAGCAGTGATCACACAGAGTCAAGGCCTTTTCTGCTTCTCACCCCACCCCACCAGTGAGCAGCTTGGGGTGCACACGGAGTTGTGAGGGGACACAGCTGGGACAGTCCCCAAGTGACCAGAGAGATATCCCACACCGTGGGGTGACACACTCAGCATATAAAGCTGGGGGAAGGAAGGAAGGAAGGAAGGAAGGAAGGAAGGAAGGAAGGAAGGAAGGAAGGAAGGAAGGAAGGAAGGAAGGAAGGGGTGATGGCATTTGTCTTCCCAAGTCACAGTTATGCATGATGTGGCCCTGCTCTCCTGGAGATGGCTGAACACCTGCCTTGCCTATGGGAAGTGGTGAATGAATTTCTTGTTTTGCTTTGCTAGTATGTGCAGCTTTTGCTTTCCCTATTAGATTTTTCTTTATCTCAACCTACAAGTTTTCTCACTTTTACACTTTGAATTTTCTTTCCCATCCAGATGTGGGAGAGTGAGTGACCAGCTGTGTGGGGCTCAGTTGCCAGCAGGGATTAAACCAGGACACCTGGCTCTTCTGCCAGGCATCCCTGGCAGGAAAAGAGAAGTTTCGCAGTCATAAGGGGTGAGGAGTACCCAGAGTCCCTCCTGAGCAAGAAGGGTACAGCTGCCCCATCCATGTGGGCAACACAGGGCACAATGCATTTCTGTATCATAACAGAAAAAAAAAAATGTCCTTCAACAGGAATACAGGAAAGTAAATTGCATAAAGGTTTTATGTAAAAGGGAAGGTGGCATGAGTGTGCTGATACGAAACAACATTCTCCCTAGCAATTTGTTAGTGCTTTTAGAATAAAAATATCTTCGTTATCTGAATATCCATCCAAAACATTTTATCATAAAAATCTCACATGAGCTGGATTTCTCCTTTTCCTCCACTGGCAGTGTTTAGGATTACTAAACTTTCAATAAATATATCTTAATTAAAAGCCTAAAATCTAATAGGTGGCACTAAAGTCTCTGTATCTTTTCATGTATCACACCCAGTAGTGCTTTTTTCTGCAGTACAAAATATTTTACACTAAAATAAAGTAAGCAGCCTATATTTCCACCTTTTTATATTCCCCTAAGAATGCATCAAATATGGGGCATATGTAACTCTGATTACAGGCAAATAATCCCTGATTTCAGTTACCAGTTCTTCACAAAACCTCTGTGTTTGACAAGGGAGGCACACAGTTTAACATCTTATGTGAATGGGACCTAAAAAGACACATTTTGAGCTGCTTCTGTAGGTAGTATTTAGAACTACTTGGGCTCTGAGCTATGCTCCTGCAATGGCCATTTAAAGCCAGAGCTGTTTGCATGGATAGTTCTGAGATCCTCACTAACCCGCTTGCAGTGCAGTTCAGTGCAGAATCGCAAACCTTAGATGCTTTTTCATCTTAGAAAAATGAATGTGGATAGAGGCACCCTGAAGAGAAACATGGAGAAGATTTGCATAAAGGACAGAAGGTTTTAGTTTCCCTACATCTTGTTCATTTACCCATGATGTGATAGTTAAGAAGCTGAACACCCAAACCCTGTATATCCACTGAGAATATACTGTCACTTTGAAAATAAAAATAAAATTAACAAAAAAATATCCAGTGAAACAAGTTTTGTCAGGAAAAAAATTAGTTCATCATCAGGGAAACATCTCAAGAAAATTTGCTGCTTAACTGCTGGCAGTGGGCAGCTTTGCCATGAAAATTATATTGGTGGTGGGAACACCAGAGCTGGCATGTGCCATTCAAGTCAGTGAGTGCTACTTCACTTCTAAGAAGAGAGGTACAACTATATTGTTGTATTAATATATTGTTTGCAATCTTTTCTTCTTTTCTTGATGGTTAACGAAGGTTGGAGGGGAATAAATAATATAACAAAAATGGCTACAAGAATGATACATCTGCAGCAATCTATTCAAACTGCCAAGCAGCATTATACAACTTTTCCTTATATTTAACTAGTTCTGGCTTTTTAGTAAAGCCTGAATGCCCCAAATTGAAGTTATAGGGGTTTTTTTAAGGGGAGATGGAGAATCAGTTCTTGATTATGCACTGCTTGCTGAAACAGGATATTTCATGTAAACTGTGGCTGGAAGTTTCAAGCAGATGGCAGTTCCAGGGATCAAACTGTGATCAGAAGGAAGACATTCCGTAAACATTTTCTTCATGTTGAAATACTGTGCATTCACAAGGAAATTGTAAAATTACTGTCCCACAGACAGAAATAAAATCATCCTGGGTGAAGTTTAAAAACAATTTTTAGGAAGTGTGAGTTTTGCCAAAAGTCCTGAGATAAAATTGTTCATAGTACTGATGCTAGAAGGTATGTCTTATAATAGGAGTGCTTGAGTCTGCAAATGAAGGAATACTAAAGGGAGATTGGAAAAGAGCAGAGGTGCTTAAAACATCGGTGAGAAAGGGACATACTTATGCTCCAATTCATCAGTAATCACCTGTGTTGGATGCTATTCCAAGCAGGAGCAGAAAAAGCAGCCAATCTCTGACAGTGTTCTGAACACTGTACTGCCTGTCTCAACCCACTTCTCTAGGTCTTTTGGAGAATTAAACTTAATTTATATTTTTATTTAATTAAAGTGTACCTTCAAGGCAGAGCAGTGGTTTCACTGTTCAGTGCACTGAGCCCTGAAAACTGATAGGCAAAATTCATTTGAATACAGTGAATGCATATTTTAGTGGACTTAATTAAAGGATTTCTGCAAAGGCAAAAGGATCGTGCATCCCTTCTTTTTAGTTTACTTAAAACATTTATTTTTAAAAATAAAAGGATTTTATTTCATGTATCTGTATGGTTTTGTCATTCTTTTGCTTGTTGCATATAGGATGTCTAAATCTACTCTCTCAGCTGACTCCCAACAGGCTAAATCTAATTTGGAAGCTAATGAACTGCTTTAAACAAAAGAAGTCTTGAAAGTAATTAAACCTGTATAGAGTGGTATTTGGGAAAACGAATTTATTTCTAGACTTATGTAGAGTATGTAAGTATATTGAAGAGTTTGTGTCCTTGAAAATAATATTAATTTTTTAAACTTATCAAAGCTAATGCCTTTCTTTGAGTATTGTCCCACTAATTTATCAAAACCTTATTTCTGCTTCTCTTTCTCACCAGCATTGGTACAATAGAGAAGAAAAACACCATCAGCAGCCAAAGAAATGCAATATTTTTATGTAATGATTTCTATCTTTGGCAAATGTTCACATTTCTTAGCATACAAATCCTACTGATATATGAATGAGCATGATTTCAGCATGAGCATGATGCAGGGAAATGTCATCTATAACCAGCACCTACATAATTTGTAATTTGGGCTGCGTAATAGTTTTAATAATCAGTAAATATTGTTAAATAATAATATTAAAGATATCTGCTGTTTTATTTTTATAACTCTATGAACTTGTTAAACAGTGATGATGTCAACTTTTTTTTCTTTTTCATAAGAGGCAGAGAGAAAGTGTGTAAAAAGGATACTCCTCACTGTCAAAAGGAATTTCATCCAAGTCCAGGCTAGATCAACAGTTAACTCAAGTCACATTTTCCTGAACATTTGTTAGAAATATGTGAAATGAACTGCTGGTGGTTTCCTTTTTCTGCTGGACAGATGTGTTTACAAAGTACTAGGAAAAGGAATTTTGTTGGCAGCAAATTTAACACGAAAGCGAATACAAATGGAATAGTGAGTGTGCATGGAGATATCTGAGAGCACTTTGAAGGCACTACAGGAGTGAATGGACAAAGCTGCATTTCTGAGTTTCTTTATCAAAATTGACTCTGAATTATTTGTGAATTTACTTTCTATGTATATTTGCATTAATATTTTAAAGAGGTATTCAGTTACTATCTAGGATCAAGGATGCTGTTAATTCTTCTAAAGGTTTTGTTAGCATTTTGCCTTTTCTCCTCATTACGAATGATAAAGTTATATTTGAGTAAATAAAAAATAGATGAGAAAGAAGAAGACCATAAGCACATATAAAAATTCTTTCATAACACTGAATGAAATGGATCTAGTTGCTGGATGTAATGCAAAAGACAGACAAAAATAAGACATTTGCTCATTGCTCAGTCCTGACTGAATATACTGGTCGGATATTTAAATCTATAAAGCCAGTATGAATGAAAGAATCATTAGTCAGATACTTTGCTCATCATATCCTATCCTAACATTGCTGCATCACACCATGAGAACTGAGAGGAAACCAACCACATAAATATCCCAGTAAAGTAAAAAAAAAAAAAGACAACATCTCTTCAGACTTCTTTATTAAAACCAGACCTTTTTATGTCACATTTTCTTAGGTTTAATGGTAGTTGCCATAAAACAGTCTTCTGTAATGAACTGAAATAGAAAATAAAATACAGGATCTCCCTATCACATCTTTCCATATTAAAGAGACTTTTAAAGTCATAAACAAAAATACTTTTATCTTTCATTGAGGCCAATAGAATATAAATTCATTATATTTATGATCCTGAACATCAGTCTTTGCCGTTCCTTGCCATGGACCTCTTTATTTCCAGTATAAATATGTTTCGCCACTGAGAAAAGCTGGGATTATATCTAATAAGCTCATTTTTCTGTTCTGTATGCAGCAGTTCAGACACTAGTTACTTATACAGTGGAGGGAGAAAAAGCTCATTCATCTCATAACTGTCCCTTAAAATCATATTTTGGTGTCATAAGGATATTGTTGTTTCTTGTGGTAAGTATTAAATTCCTAAGTGGTAAATGTTCTTTTTTTTTTTTGTTTTTGAGTAGTAGGCTAGACATTTCAATATATTTCATTTTAAAACATTTTAAAATTGAAGTTCTGTAGTACAGCAAGTATTCTACTTTATAATGCAATAAAAGCTTTAAGAAAGACATTTAAAACTTCCACAATAAAAGCAACTAAACCCTAATCCCAGTATTGCCACAGAGAACTGAGGTTTTGTGTAATAGCTTAGGTTGATGGTTTCAGCCATAATTGGAAATGCCTTCCTGAGTTTCTTGAATATTGTAAACTACTTCAGGAAATTGTTCCTTTTTGAGTGGGTGAGGAAAATGTTTAGAAAGAAATGTAGTGCAGAGTCCATAAACTATTGTCTGTCGGGAAACTAGGAGATGGTTAATGAACCAAAGGGTTTAGCCACTAAAGTACACTCTGTGATCCCAAGAAAGATCCTCAAGATGTCTGTCTCAGATAGGTGCCTGGCAGGACTTCTGCTCATACACATGCACAAGACAGCTGTCTCATTGTCATGCTCTGCAATGCTCAGCCTTGTCTCTAACACAATCTTTCTTGGAAGATTCAGTTTAATAATCTGTTTGCCTGTTTACTGTGGCTGACCCTATCCAGGAGGTGAGCTTGGGCTATTCTCAATGTTTGCTGCCCTGGGTTTCTTACGAAATGTTGCTGTCACATTTCATTTTGTTTGAAGCAGTATCTCTGTAACTTGTACTGTGTGTACTATACTAGTCCTTAATCAGTAGCTTTTTGAATAGCTCACCCATGCAGGAAGTGAGAAACTTGTATTTCGTTCTTTCTTCATGCAGAAGACATCCAAAACCATATTTCACATTTCATGAGTGTGTCACATGGCTAAGCAAGAGGGCAGTTAGGATTCAAGTATTCTCTGGACTCTGTTTAAGCTCTTCCAGAGGAAAACGGCAAGTTCTTATGGCCATGTAGCTGAAGCACAGTAAACACAATTTAAAGGGGACAGAAGTTCAATTATACACTTTATGTTTAATGCATACTCAGTTTCACTTTGAAGATTTAAGTCCAAAATGGGTCAATCTACTAAAGGTCTAAATGTAAAAATGTTCGTTTCTGTGCTTTAGCCCAAAATTTATGTCCTAAAGCCCTGCTGTCTAATTCTGGAAGAGCCTAGGGCCTATAGTCATAAATTAAAGTAGTATCAAAAGAGCCTGAGGAAGACTCTTTAAGCTAAGGTTTATCTGCCTACATTTTGCTATGTGTGATCAGTATGGTACACATCCTCATAGCATGTCATTGAATTATAGAATGGTTTGTGTTTAAAGGGACTTAAAAGATCCTTTAGTTCCAAGTCCCCTGCCATGGGTAGGGACATTTTCCACTAGACCAGGCTGCTCAGAGCCCCATCCAGCCTGGCCTTGAACACTATCAGGGATGGGTCATCCACGGCTTCTCTGGACAACCTCTTCCAGTGCCTCAACACCCTCACAGTTATGTATGTCTTCCTAATATTGAATTCAACCTATCTCTAGGTTCCTTCTAATTCTTCCTAGTACCTCTGAGTACCTCCATGTGGGTTGAGCAGACACATTATTGACTGCACATACCCTGTAAACCAGTGAAACAGATTTTGTATATGTAGCTTCACTTAACTCATAGCTTTTCTCCTTTGTCATATTTCATTATGTCTTTCTTGCCATTCTGTTTTTTCCCTCCACTCTCTTCAATGTAAAAGTGTTCAGTCTTTCTCTCTACAATAAGGAAGAGAAAAAGGCATAGGAACTATGAACTCAGATTTACTGTGCCATAGAATCTCCATTCCTGATGTATAAATGAACCACGGGAGATGTATTTCTGCTTTTCTATTTTCACTGACAGAGTTATAAATTGTGTCTAAAGGCTTGACAGTTCTTGTATGGATCACTTGGATGGAAATGTTGTTCCATACTTCTGCTTCACTGCCTGTACACTAATATGGGCATGGCTTTTACCACGCTGCAATGCATACATGGGTTTGCAAAAAGAGTGTTCAAAGGGTAAATCAAATCACTGAAAACATGGAAGGAGATGTAACAACTAAACAGAAAGCTAGATTAAAGGGTGGCATCTTTTCATCAGGGGCAGAAGACAGCAACCTTCCACTGCTGCAATATCTGGTCAAGCCTTTGTCCTGCTCCCACTCATGCTTATAACAGAGTGATTATTTTCTGGTTTCGTCTGATTGATCAGTTTCTCTTTTCATCTGATCACTCCTGGTTTCTTCGGTTAGGAAACAGGGACATTTCCTAAATATTTTTAGCATTTCATCTGCAAGAGAATGATGATTCAGCTACTTCAGACAAGTTTTTCCATAAGTATTTAAATAGATTTTTTTTCCTTTCCAGTTTCAAATAGAGAAAAAAAAGTAATAATTTTTGTTAAAAGGTATTTCAAACCCAATTTTAATCTTACAATAGAAAGCATTATTTTTTCAATGTTGCCCTCTGCATTTGGGTTGTTTGGTTGGGCTTTTTTTAATAAGCTGAAACTCAAAAATCTTCTGTTTATAATGGCAAAATATGGGAATTTTTTTTTGGATTACCAAAATGGGATAGATTCCATTTTGAAGTGGGAGTGCTCTCCACACTTGGATTGATTATTTCCTGGATTTCAACACTGACATGAATGAAGGAACTAAAGTAGCTGAGGTGTGGTTTTTTTGCTGAGTCAAAACCACAGGACCAAAGAGTTTTCCCGTATCCTTGCTGCTTTTGGATTTCCTGATGCAAATGTTCTCTGTAGGCACTGACATGAAATCTTCTGATCATAGAACAAGCAGTTGTGAGACTGAGGCTTATCTTTGGAGTGCAGGTGTCAGAAAACCAGTGACTGTAAGTCCTCTGCAGGCTGCTCAAGTGCCTGTAGCTACAATAGCACAGCGCCTTTCCCACACTGGAGATGAAGATCAGGCTGTGATGGTTCAGAGCTCCTCAGACCTATGGAATTCACTGCCAGTTATCCACATGACAGGGCTTTTGTGCTACTAACAGTGCTGCAGAGATAGCAAACTAGAGGAAACACTCTGGCCTGCGTTAGACTCTGTGGAGAGTATCAAAGACAGAAAGCTTATCTGTTAGCTGGGTACATCACACCCTGAATGGCAATGTCTGTATCACCACATGTTCTGGCCAAAGAGAAGGATCCATGTGCAATTGTAACCAGACCAACCACATAGAAAATTCTAATGTCACTTGAAAGAGCCTGTACCAGTACCAGACTGATCTGTTTTCTCATCATTATGAATGTACTTATATATTGTTAGTGCCATGTATTGAGTACTTACATATTGTCAGCCCTGTGTGTATTTTTCATTAATTTTAATTGCACTTTCAACTTCAATTCTGCAAAATGCCTAACTTTGCTTTTAGTTTTGCACTTTGCCTATCCTGGATCATAATATTGGACATCAAAGGATTATTCAACAGTTTTGTTACTTTTTGCTTTACACTAGAAATTCAAATTGAGGGAAAAAACCCCCAAATTACTTTTTCAGAACATATGGAGAAAAAAGCAGAATTTACATATAATATTTCTCATATGACCCCATAAGGAATACATGTATGTATTTTCAGTCCAAATCATGAGACCAGACAATTTTGTAATGGTGGGTAAGGGGACAGCTGGTGACAATGGGGAGCTTCAAAATTTCATAGCAAGTGCCATGAAAAATGTTTTCAATTGCATTAATAAAGTTGTTCACGACAGTTACCTAAACATGACAGCAGATTGCACAAATACCTGTTCATCCTGGTTGCAAATTATGTTTGGTGGTTTTTCATCCAAAGCTTGCATGAGCTCAGTCTCAACAATCACAGAGTCACAGGATGAATAAGGCTGGAAAGGACCACAGTGGGTCACCTGGCCCAACCTCCCTGCTCAAGCAAGGTCATCCCAGAGCACATGGCACAGGATTGCATCCAGATGGTTCTTGAATATCTCCAGTGATAGTGCTGGGAAAGGACATTCTGTTCTAAATCATAGAACATGCACAAAAGATGACAAGCCATGGTGTCCTAGGTTGTATTCAAATTTTCAATTATACAAGATTTAATGGCTGGAACTACTTCCAAGTTACTGCAGAGAGTATAATGAATGTTACGTTTGCCCACATCAATACCTCAGAATCAACATTTAAATTACCAAAATTACTTAGTCTACCTCATGGGAAAAATATTGAAACATTAAACTAAATTCTCAACCACTTTGAAATGCAGGATAAAAAAACTGGGAAAAAAGGCAGTAAGAATACGTTTTGAATATTTGTTTCAAATGTTCTTTTCCAGACAATACACAAAAAATGTAAAAAAAATTTAATAGCTAAAGTTCTGTGGTTTATTCTTTATGATGTTGACTGAATAATGTATGATACAAAGATCTAACTCTACCAAGCATTAGAAACCTAAGTCTATTCCTAACTCCATCTCACTTTGAAGCTAGTGTGATGCTAAGTATAAAGTGTCTTCACAGATTTGGACTTCAAACTTTATGCCACTTGTAAGTCATGAGCTGAATTTTTTAAGGGATGTAAAGAATAATAAATGTTCCTACAGGTACATTGGCCAGAAAATGAAGATTAAAGAAAACAATAAGACAGAAATTGTGACAACCAACATGGAGAAAGCTAAGGAAATCAACAATTTTTTTGCTTCCGTTTTTAATGGTAACCTCTCTTCCTACGTCTTTCAAGAGCCTGAATCTTAAGGCAGCAATAGGGTCAATGAAGTCTCTCCCATTGTAGAAGACCAGGTTTGAGACCACCCAAAGAACCTAAACATATATAAGTTCATGGCACCTGATGGGATGCATCCCAGGGTCCTGAAAGAATTGGTTGATGTTGCCAAGTCTCTCCTAAGGGTATTTGAAAACTCCTGGCAGTGAGGCAAAATCCCCAGTGACCGGAAAAAGGAAACAGCATACCCGTTTTTTAAAAGGGTGAAAAGGATGACCCTGGGAGCTACCCACTGTTCTGTCATACCTCAGTACCTGGTAAGATCATGGAACAGATCCTCCTGGACATGTGAACAAGCATGTGTGATGGCTTTCTGACCACAAACTCAGTTAGACCAAGGTTTCCTACCTTTTTCCTTGGCATCACTGCCTGCAGTGACAGCAACAAGCACCTGAAGTGTTGGCAGCACCCACTGTTGTGGGCTCCACCGTGTACCATGTGCCATTTTCACACGTCCAGTGTGTTTCTAGTTCTACACAGAACCACAATTTGTATTACATTATCTGACAACAATACCTCCAAGTCGACAACATGAACATAATTTGTTGTGTACTTAAGCTAAGAGACAGGAACTTACATCAGATTAATAAGTCTCTCCAGAGATGCCATGGATTTTAATGAATCCTTATATGGATTACATGAATCCTTACATTAATCCCTTCTCTCAGAGGCAGTGGTAGTTACCTCTCAGGCCAGCATGGCACAGTTAAAAGAGTGGGGAATGAAAGAAATATTTGCAAAATCTTCTGAAACCACTTATTTTTGGTAAAACTAGCTCTCAGTCTATTTGACTGACTTATACACCCAAGAGCAGTAATATTCCTGATCCTAAGAGATACCAACAAAAATCATTGTGTATCCAAGAGTCACAACATACCCTCTGAAGAAGTATGCAGAAAGATCAACCAGCTGGAGACTTCAATCACAGATGAGAGATGTTTATAACTCCCTCAGGGTTAAAGATCTCAGGTCCAGGTGTCTTGGGGGATCTGAGCATATGCCAATGTCACACTGTAGGATTAGCCAGAGAAAATGTGGACAGTCTTAAAAGCCTTCATAGCTTGGAGACACTATTGACTTGTGTTTGTCACCCTAGGGAGTCACTGGAAGAGCAGATAACTGAACTCAGATCCTGTCAATATTTCTATCTTGGGTGGTTTTTTTAAAAATTTTGATGTTTAGAAGACTTTAGGTTTTTATGCACTGTCCAGGACATCCATGGAAAAGTTGGAAACCTGCACAGGACTTTTGGTTTCATCAACCTAAACCAGCCATGGGTATGTAATGCACTGTGCAAAAATGTATTATGATTGTAGCTTGAAAACAAAAATATAATAGTTTTACATTAAAGAAAAAATGGTTTAGATAGAAGAGAATTTTAGATAGAATAAGCTAGTAAAGCCTTGCCTTTTTTCCACTACTATACTGCACACAGTGCACTGCGTAAGTCATTGACTGTTACTGCTGAGATCTGTTATTAGCCACTTAAAAATTGTATTAAGAATCCATTACATTTTTTAAAATACTTTTTAAGACGATAATCTTAAAATGTTGCTATGGCAAAAGCCAATAAAAATCACTAACCAGAAAGACTCAGATTAGCTCTATTCTCTCTTTACCCCAACTACCTGTTATACCCTACTTTGACCTGGATTGCAAGGCAGGTGAAGTGAGATCTGTGCATATCTGTATTGTGCATAGGGCCAGGAAGCCATGATTGCAACATCTAAATTCTACCTCTGAATGAGGAGCAATTGCTTGCAGAACCTGTGTTGCACTATAACAGAATATTGCCTGCAATGGATTGCATACTGTGCTGTACTTGAATTGTCCCATCTCAGAGTCCCCTGTGCTCAAGCCTCTACTCTTCGGTGGCCTAACTCAATCAATTCACAATTTAGCATAGAATTACTGTGTTTCGTCTTGATTTTTTTTCTCACGTATTTTGCTGCCATCTTCCCTAACATGCACCAACACAACTGATGGTCATATTTCTCAACGGAGTCCTTTCTGTAGCCACAGGCCTTGGTCAGCTCTTGGGCTGTCAAGTTATAGCAATGTTTAAGCTACAGTTTTCTGTTGCTTTCTTCTTACAAAGTTAAAACCTAGTCCATCTGGATTGTATGTTTGCCTTGTTTTATTGAGATTTTCTTCTTCTGCCTTTCTGAAGAATTTTAAGAATAGCCTTTTTATTTTCATGGAAGATTTCATCATACAGTTTGGAGCTGATTACTATCAGATATATACAGCTGTATAACATACCATACATCTTGGCTCCATTTTTTAAAGCCCAATAGGTAGCCAAATATAAACTTGTAAATACATATGCATAAAAATTTTGCTTTTGATGCTAAATCTTGAGACATTTTAATTTCTGGTCAAGACACATATGTAAATACATTTTTACAAATACAATGATGAATGTAGTTCACAATATCTGCTGAGAATTTTAGCTACCAATTGTGACAGATCCAGCTTTTTTCTATTCTGAAACAGAACAGAACTCATATATCGACTTCATATTGGACAATATCAAGACATTTAAGATTGATTTAAAATGGAAACACTGAGCCGATTTGCAAGGGTAAATAGTACTGAGAGAGAATTTATTAGATTCACTTGGTAGTGGACCTATTTTTAAGGAATTCTGTGAGGAAGCCATCATATTGTTCTTTCTAAGTGGTTATTCCACAACAACCAAGGTTTTACTCTCGAAACTGAACTGCATATTTGAGGTTATTTTCTTCTGTTACTCCTATTACTTTCTAATTACATCTGTCTATTTCCCCTTCTCCTTCAGTTTGTCGAATCCTTAAGCATAATCTATTGCGATTATGCTGCTTTCAGTAACTAAGACATTCCACTGAACTGAGGTTCATCAGCTTTATTGCCCAAAAGTTGATAATTATTTTACATCAGTTCCCTTTAAGTGGCGTAAGCAGACTGATGGTTTTGTGCAATTGCATACCAGATTTTCTTTTCTGTCATAAAGGAAGTGCAGAAAGGAACTGTGTGTATATACTGAACACTTCGTCAGCTGGGATCTGCTTCTTGTTGTGTTGTTTCCAACAATACAATTTTTAATTTAGACTAAATAGGGAAGTAAACAAAGTCAGTTTACTGTGTTTGTAAGACTACTATTAATATCCAAGCTAATATTTACAGTCCTGATACAATCCACGTAATAAAGTTTCTACTAACATTATAAACACTGAAAAGGGACCCAATGTAAATATTTAAATCACAGATATCCTCATCCAGCCTCAGATAGGGTATATGGAGGTGACAGATGCAGACAGTATTTCAAGTCTGATATCAGCTTCTGACAGAGGCTAGGCATGACCTAACTCTGATGGAGAAGTCATACAGCCCATTTTTCCATCATCTGATATCTCAGTTATTACAAGCCAGCTGAAAGCCATGCAGCATTTTCAGACTTTCAGCTTATATATCTGAAACTCTTTTAGACTCAAACATCTCACAAATCTTTCTAACACATTCTTATTTTTTTTCAGCAGTTCTCACTTGTATTTTCAATTTTCATGGCAAGATATTTTTGGCTGGAGTGACGGATTATCTTGGTGTAGTTTTAACAGTATTTTTAGGGAAACAATTATTTTTCAAAAGGCTTATGACCCTCACTAAACAGAATGAGTCACACTAACAGATGTGGTATTGCCTGTAACCAGATGTAAGTACACTGTTGTCTTGTGACTTCCTGTGCAACCCAATTGATTGGCATATGGCTGTTGCCCTGTTTGTTGCTCTATTTAAGTAATGCAATCACTATGGCCACTCCAAACACACGTCTGAAGCTTAATGCAGTGGGCAAAGCTGACAGGCAAAGCATTTCAGAGTGTCTAAGACGGTTACAAGCCGCATTTTAATGGAGTACTTATGAGGCTTTGAGCATCCTGGTCTGGTGGAAGGCATCCCCTGCCCATGGCAGGGGGTTGGAATGAGGCAATATTTAAGGCCCCTTCCAACCCAAACCATTCCACCATTTACTCACGTGGATATCTGTGAAACATACGAATAGGAAATAAAATAAATTGTGTCCTGCCATGGATACAAAAATGCCATAAAAGTCTAGATTGCTGGACTGTTTATAAGTATATAGAAATCAATTCATTTATTGCTTAAGAGGAAGTGACAGTGCAGAAGCAGTAGTGACCAAGAATTCTCCTTTTCTTCCCCCTGACCTGCCTCCCTTTCCTTCCTGCCTTCTGCCAGCCTCACTCTCCCTTGGTCTCTCAGGTCTCCCTTTCATCTCTTTTTTTTCTTCCCTTCTTGCCGGAGATAAGATTTGGACTATTTCTCCTCGTTTTAGAAATATCTGGTATTACATATACAACCTGAGGTTCTCTATGTACTAATGAAGGACAGAATATTAACACTCTACTAATTTTGTGTAATTCACGTGTCATTCCATGGAGTTTCTGAAAAAATTAAAGAGATTATTCAGTTATTTCAGTAAACTATTTTACCTAAAAATCCAGTGTCATTTCAGTAATCATGACTACTAAGTTGCACTGTAACAGGACCTACTATTTTTCCAGCAACTAAATAGTGACTGTTGACAAAATCTGCAGTTTTAATACATATTACTAAATAATTACTTAATGTTAATACATGTTTTTTCCTTTATAAATACTCCCGTAAAATCTACAGGTTTTGACAACAGCAAATATAATGGATAAAAATATTGGAAACAGTTAATTAACCTCCTTCTTGATCTTAAGACAAAGTATGACTGAAGCTTACCTGAAAGTCTGTTTTCACATCATATTCCGTACAGATTAATGCAAACATATATTTTGCCACATAGGTGTCTCACATGAAACCTAGCAAATTTGAAAGAAGATAGATAAACTATGCTGATTTCTACTTTTAATTCCCAACTAAAAATACAGAATCTGTCTGAGGGTCAATATAATATACTCAGGGAAGCTGATTAGATAGAAAAGGAAAAGAAATTCATAAGCTCATACTTTTTTAGCACTGAATATAGACTTTAAGGAAAAAAACCCAACTATTGCTCAAGTACTAATAGCTACAGAATTGAGGAATGAGTTCTAGTTGCGTTAATCTCTTTAGTTTTGAAATCAAAGGTCCAGTTTCCATCTCCACTCAAGACATCCTATTATGTCTTTCTCGATTGGTGAAGCTGCAAAAATACAGTGGGCATATGTTTTCTGTAGCCAGTATTTGAGAATCCTGTGCTAGGAAAGGAGTGGCTTGATGCCATCCCTCTTTCCCAGGGCAGTTGAGAGTGTGCTAATGTTCTTGGTGCTGAATCAGTAACTCAAACACTGGAGCAGACATTGTATTACTGGAACAATTTTGATGTTCTAGTATATGCCAGAAATCCCATTCAAGAAGAAATGAAAGATTTTTTTTGTAAGATATCTTTTGGTTTGGCAGTAATAGATGAGGTGATTCACAATAATTTGTATTGAAGGAATTTTATTAAAATTTTAGAAGCCTTTAAAATACATTACTAATGCCTTAAATACACTGGATAACATATTTCACACTATTATCCCATTGAAGTCAGATACATTCATAGTTATCACAATTTTCCCTAAGCAAAAATAAACATGTATTCAAGAAGCAAGGATGCAAGGCACTGTTAGCAATTTGACATTAACTATTATATTTTAATTAAATGAAGTTATAATTAAATTCTATATTAAAAAAATGTCTTTTTATGAAAGCCACGTATTCACTGAGAAGATAGCACAGTTCAAACACTAAGCTTGAACTTTATACAGATCTTATCTTCATTTACGTTCTACATAATTTTAGCAACAATTATCTTGCTTCTTGCTTTGAAATCTAGTGCCGTATCTCCATTCCAGAGAGCAGAAATGGAGTCATTAGGAGAGGAAAAAAAAGAAAAAAACAATTAACAAATTAGCCAGGGTGTATTCAACTGGATATATTTACACAATATTTCTGATTAAAAACTTCTAATTGTGAACCTTCCAAATGGTTACACCTTTTACAGTACTGAGTACCTGATGTGTTTTGTCATTAAGCATAACTGTGCATAGTTTTTCTCATCTTCAGTTTATAATGAATCTCATTAAAGCACAACTTGCCTTCAAAATGGAAAATACTTGAATAGTATTTTAATACTTTCTTAACTACTTTCTGCTCTCCCTTCCTCACGGTACCACCATATGAAGATATCCTCACACTTCTCAGTTTATCCCTTTATTCATTTTTTAAAATTTTTACTTAGTGAATCTATGAATCTGAGCTCTGGACTCACTAGATGACATATGTAAAATCTTTCCTTTAACTTAACCACTGCTAGTACTTCACACTTTTTCCAATCTGAGGAACATATTTTCAATAAAATATCTTTGCTTTTTTTTTCCCCTTAACTTTTATTCTTTGCTTTCTCTGCTGCTTTTGCTTCTGTAATACTATCTTATCATTTTGTCTGATATGGTGTACTTTGCTATGTTTTTCTGCTTCTCTCTGTAGATATTATCACCAGCTGACACATGACTTATGGAGCACTTGTGGCTCCATCCCAACCTCTCCCTTAACTTGTGTCACTTCTATGACAAAAAAGTAAACTTCTCACAGGTGCTCTTCCTAATCCTTTTGTGTCAGTTTTAAAAATTGAATTCTTAAAAATGGATAAAAAATATTTAAGTACCTAATACCCATTCATTTGAGCAGAGCTTATTTTAATGTAGCACTTATTGCCTTTTAAATTTGAAAAAAACCTTTTGATATTTGTACGAAAAGTATATAAAATATGCTGGAATATTTATTTCCACACTGTGTGCAGCCTAGGTACTCCTCTGGCTGACACAGTTGCACTCTGGAGGTTTTTCTTCATCACATTATACTGTCTCTTCCTTGCTTTTTCCTTGAGAGTGGTATCTAGGGATTAGGGACCTAAATATCCTTGAAGCATGAGTCCCAGTTGTTCTCAACCCTCATACTTGATTTCTAAATCCCTACACCTGGAGGTATATAAGAACAACTGACCATCAATTTGACCATCAGGAAAAGGGAGAGGGAGACGAGGGAGACGTCTTTGAAACACTCCTAGTCTGTGTCTGAACAGTCCAAAGTATGACTAGAGTCTCAGGGCAACAGAAAGGGTACAATGTGTTCATTAGTCCCATTAAATATTCTAAAATTGTCCTAGTGTACACTTGGAATTCTGGAATGTGCTGTTACTTGCTTAGCTGCCTGTTATAATATTCACAGAAGATAAACCCTATAAACTGACAATTTGGAAAATGTGAGAACAATCTGGAACAGGTCTCAAGAGACTGTTGGAGTTTTTGAAAAGAAAATGAATGAGCAGTTTGGTTTGCTGAGTCTGTCAAAATCACGGCTGTAAAGGGCTACTGTTGCCCTCTTCAAAGTAAATCAGAACATAGAGAGAGATACTATAGTGAGGTAGTAATAGCTTAAAACAGAAGACAATGTTGATCAAGAGGAAATTATCATCCCTAGATCATGAATAAATTTAATTTGCGAACACTCTTAACTATGAAGGCAGTAAGGTATCAGAGAAACAATAGAGGCAAGAAACTTAACATCTTTTAAGGTAGAATTTATTCACCTGGTGAAGGATATGATAGGAACACTTGGGCTATCAGGTGACTGAATGTAGTGAAAATCCTTTTTTAACAAACCATTAGTTTTGAAGTTTTCTCACAGAAAATGTCATGGTGATTTGAAGGTTTTTTTGAGAAAATTAGTTTTTCCAGCTGAGGAACACTACCCAATATCCAAAAAATTCCAACCATGTCCAAAGTAACAGGACAGAGCAGTGTAATATCCAGTTATCTGCTGTAACAACAGCCCATGAACACAACGTATTTCATGCTTCGAGCACTGTGCAGCAGCACTGGGAAACAATTCCAACTGCACTGGTAAGTTCACAAAGTCTATCAAGACCACTCTTTCTCAGCACCATGTTTTTAAAGCTAATAATATTGTGCTGTAAAGCTTCAACTAGCACTTAGACTATTTTTGTGTCCATATCTACTTTCTGTTTACTGAGATAGAGACTCCATCTCCAAAGAGACAGATAAATAGAATTATACAGTGATGCTAGACAACTTTTGTAGGGAGAAATGTCCTCGTTGCTTGACTGTTGAGAGGTTAGGAATTTTCATCTGTCTCCTCAAGTCACTAAGCAATCTGGTCAAAACCAGTGCTGGCATGACTGAGTTGCAATGCTCAGTGGGTTTCAGCAGGCTGGGCAAAGATGAGCTGCAGAATCAAAAGCCTCAGTCATCCTTTTCCAGCATCAATTTAGAAGACTTTTCTAAATTTATTTATCTAAAAAGAAATTTAAATAAAACTTTATTTAAATTTAGAATAAGTATTTTAGTCTAAATGTTTTGTTGCTGTCCAGCTTCCATGTTATCAAAATTATAGAAAAGCTTGAAAATGTTACTCTCTGAACCACAATTCAATCCCTTGTTTGAAAATCAGCAAGGCTTGTGGATTCTGAAAGAACATGAAATTGCACAGAAGTTAAATTTGTGATACTACTTGAAGTATGTGAGCTATTTTCCCTAGACTACACAATTACGTGTTCTGGTATATGTGCTGAGACAATGTAATTGATAGGTGCTAGTATAAGAAAACATTGTTCTTTATCAAAATGCTGACCACAGTAACTGTTCCAGCTTGAGAACTGTGTAATCTTACTTTCAGTCTAATGCAAATGGGGCCAAGCAGTCTTCTGAGAATTAGTTTAAACGAACTGAACAACGTTGTGGCACTTTGAAAATAAAGTGCAGAAGACAAAGTAAGATTTATATTTCAAAGAGAAAGCATATGCAATTCTTATGCTGCTCCATATTGCATTAGGAATCGATCACAGTCCACTACTTTTTATATGGTAATTCTAATTTTTGAAACATTTATTAGTAAAGTGAATTTCATAAGCAGGCAGTTTTCCTCTTCAGTGATGTTTAGATTTTCCATTAAAAGCAATTAGTTCACTGCAATAGGTAAACAAGTACCCTCCAGTGACTACCTGACAAACTGAAACTGCTCTAAGATATTGCATTAGGGGAAAAAACTTCTTGTATGGAAGGCACATTTGCAGCCAGAATTGAAATGGGGTTAGATTAGAGGTATTAAAAAAGAGAGCTTCAAGGTTCCCTTGATGAGTACCAACGCTCCTCCCACACTGAACAATGCATACCTGCCTCCTTTAAATAAGCATGTCTTTACACAAAGTGAGCCACCAGATGACACAACTGGTGGCTTCACACGCCACAAGAACTTACTGATATAAGCATCAGATAAGGATCCAAACAGTCATATCTTTGTGTTCTTTATATATGTGTTGCTTCAGAGAGAAATCATCCGCAAACTTCTTGAATGGTAAGCGTAATATAGTTTTCGCTCAGATTCTGTCACTCAGATTTTTGTTGGGCGTATTTTTCTTTTGCTTTTAGGGAGAATTTTTTCGTTGAAATACAAGGTATATTTTTTACAATTCATATTGAAATGCAAATTTGCCATAATTTCATCTAATTGGAAAACTGAATGATATATATTTTAGTTGGTTTTCATAAAACCTATATTTTACAAGCAGGAAAATGCAATATAAAAATAATATTACATCCTTTCATGTTCAGTATGAATTTACATTTCTTTTTATAGGCAAAAGTTTTTCAAAATCTGGTCTTTTTTTTTTGTTGTTTTTTTCTTTTGGCCACCAGACATTTATTTTCCCCAGCATATCCATATGAAAAAAAATCCCATTCTGAGTATTGTACCTACCTTACTGGTAGAGATTAATTTTATTTCCAAGTCATGTTTTTAAAAAAGTGAAATATTTAATTAAATTTGCTTAGACTAAAATAGACTATTATTGATGAGAGTCTGGTCATAGTTTCATATCTACTAAATATGAAAAAGAAAATATATTTCAAACAAATACCCATATCTACTCCATCTAAGGAGCTTACATAACTTAATCTTAGCCAGTAAGACACAATGTCTGACTGATTTTGACATAGGCACCATCCTTCAGTTAGGATAGGAATTCCCAGGACTTGTGGAAATCAAGTTAATTGTCAACAAGTCTTAAAGAATAGCTAAAATAAGCAGTAATGTAATAATTCCATTAAGATATTTTTGACTTTTTCTTCTTTCCCGTATTATATTTGTTTAAACTGACTAATTTAAAACAAAACTATATCTTTTCACATCTTTTTAGATTCATGTACGTAAGCATCATTTTTGCTTAACTATATATGCAACCATTTTCAAGATAATGTTTAATTTTAAAATTATATATATATATCTTATTTGTACTATATAACATACACTTTAATAAATTTAGTTTTCAGTAAGTCTTTTTTTCCAATCTGATAGAAATATAATTTAATGTACCAAAAGTTATGCTTCATGATTTTGGTGCAATTGCACTGGCAATTAATCAAAAAATAAGTGATATAGAAAACTTGCAAAATAAATTATTGATATTTGAAAGAAGTGAAGACCTGAGGTATAATCTAACAAAGAAAATAGAAACCGCATTCTATTTTTAAAAAAATGCATTTTTTGCAGTGCAGTCTGTGATGATCCATAGAAAGCATTTACTGAAGACTTCCAGCATTGCCTTTTTCTGCAAGATAGATTCAATTCATTATTCCCAGTTACTTACCCAAGAGGTTCAGTTTAATCACTGGAAAGGTAGGATCCATATCTCTCTTTAGATATCAGAATTTATGGAAGTGCTTTCAGAAAATGTGTGTCCCTAAGAAAGTCAGAAAGTTAAGTGAATCCTCTTTGTTTAAAGGAAAGAAACTATAGTCAGCAGAAGTTAAGAGGAAGATAGACTTTGGCTGAATAATACCTACAGAAAGAAAGTAATGGCAGGGGAAGAGAAGAAAGAGGACTCAGCAGACTTGAAATATAAAGCCAAGGGATAAGAACAGAAAAGAGAGAAGATAGCAGGAAGGGTACAGATATGGTCATAAAAATGAGTTTGAAATGCCGGCATGAAGACATTGGAGATCTTGTGCACTGTTGTTTTACTAATGCTACTTTGCCATGTTTGAGGTTGCCACCCTTCATTTTCTCTATTTGCAAACTGGGGGAGACATCCATGACATGATGTTATCCATCCATGATATTATCCAACACTGGTTCCCAGCAACTATAATCATGAAAGAGTTTGAGCACTCTGGTTTAGCAGTGAGATGCACCCTGCACTCTGAGGAAAATAGTATCAGTATGTCCCCCCTGAAAATCCTGACATGCATTTTTCCCAATGCTACCTACTTTTGTGATCCCAAGATCTGGTTCATTTCTCTGTTTATTTGGGTTCCCTGCCCTACTCATGCTCCAAGTTGAGAATTCACTATTTCATACTGATTTCAAGCCATTTCTGGCACAAATCTTCTGGGGTATCATAATTATTTGATATGATTAAGTATGGGTAGATTCATAGTCACTTAGTAATTTGTAGCATATTTTCACTGCTATTTAAATCCTTAATGATCAGATTTCTTTTGGAAACTTCATGTTTAAAAAAAGTAAATAGGACATCTGACAAAATGGGGGAATTCCAAGACAGTGAGCTTAAAATTTACTGTATTT
This sequence comes from Entomyzon cyanotis, assembly GCA_024500445.1. Lineage (NCBI taxonomy): Eukaryota > Metazoa > Chordata > Aves > Passeriformes > Meliphagidae > Entomyzon > Entomyzon cyanotis. Next base: position 17,020,234 of record JAKEPQ010001005.1, read on the forward strand.
TTTCGTTAGGAAATAATGTATGCATGGAAACATTCAACAGAATTATAGATAATGCATTTTATATAATTGTGATAAGAAATTATTCCTACCTATTTTGTCTTTCTTTTAACTGCATATAGCAAAGACAAGTACATCTCTATAGAGTGCTATGAATTACTAGGTCACATTCTGGCAGGTTTTTCTTCATAGTCATTTTTAAGAACTTCCACCTTTAAAGACATTTATCAATAACAGCTCAATATCAATAACCAACAAAGACTACATCTTTGAAAGAACAAATGGCATCAAAGAAGAGAGAGAACAGAAGTTGTGTGATTAAGATATCTTTGTAAAGGGCAGAGTTGTCTGGATAGGATGTCCATAGGAGAAGAGAATTTCTAAAAAGACAGGCTAATGAAGGAAAAGCACCATTGCAATGAGGATGCTGTGTTCCCTAACAGGCAGCGAATATACCAAGTGGGAAAATTCTATGGACGCGTGTTAGGACAGCAGTGGTGATGTAAAATACACAGCTGCTGAGGAAAGACCAAGTAGCACTAAGAAATAATGTTTCTGAATGTATTACTGGTCATCAAAAACTGATTGCAGGTGGGATTTAGGCTTCCAAAATCTAGGACTGTCTTGTCCCAAATAAAACCTTGTCCAACCCTTACATGCATATCCTGAGGCACTTATATCTTTAATCAGATCTAGTTGAAGATGTCTCTGCTCATTGCAGAAGGGTTGGTCTAGATGCCTTTAAAGGTCCCTTCCAACACAAATTAAGATCTATTTCTAGATATTTTATTAGCAAGATTCTCCTTTTTTTTCAGAAGTGGTACAGACAGAGGTATATCTTCACAATATTCAAAACCAAAATAAGTTTGTTCAAAATAAGCAGTGTAAAGCCTATATTCCATGCCTCAGTCTGACTAGACTGAGATATCAGAAAGTTTCTGAAGCCTGATAATTCAGCTTTTCCTAAATTTCATGGTTAGGGAATGCCCGGGCTGGATTTCCCCACTTCACAGGTGGTTTCTGTGTCTGGTCAGTGGTAACTGAATGTGAAACCACAAAACCAGTACTGACAGCAGGAACAAGTTAGTTTTCCAGTGTGGTGGAGAATCAAACGTCAACACTTTGACCAAGACAGTCTCTGGTTGTACATTGGCACAGTTGCAACAGGAGGAAGAGAGAGCATCACTACCAGAAAGCAAGCTGCCATTTGGTGACCATGATTGCCCTAACTATGAAGTAGAATAGTGCCTCCCTCTTTAGTCTGAGGGAGGCACATGATGCCCGCTTTGTAAGAGTCATATAAACAAGCAAATACTTGTTTAAAAGATATTTTGCCAGAGATGGCTCAGCTCCCAGCTTCACATGAGGGTTACTGCCTGAAATGGGTACCTAAGCCACCCCTCTACTCTGTATACACTCCACTCTGAAGCATCCAACCCTCCCAGGGACAAGGGGTTACTTTCACTTTTGCTACCATACCCCTAAATCCAGAATAAGATTTTTGTCTAGAAGCCAACTTGAAGCCACTAGTTGCTTCATTGCTGGGCTGCACTGGACACCTTAAGAAGTATCCTTCACAAGAATGTTCTCATGGAGTGACACCTATTTATTACAACAAATATTAACCGTAAAATAAATTTATGCTTACTTTCAAATCATAGATTTACTCTATGGACCTCACTTAAATTTCTTCTGGTCCAAAATATCAGGAGTAGGACTCAAAATCTGAATTGTATTATTTCATATAATACTTTATCATTAGAGAAAAAACACACTGCAGTGTAACAGAATGAATTATTGCGTTCTACATCCTCTTTTGTTTTTAATTAAGCATGTAACAAACCTGTCAATAACTTAAATCCTTCTGCTGAGCATAGCAGCATTTTCCTTACTACAGCAAAATCTCAACAAAGAATGCAATGAAAAATCCATTAGACATAAGTGTGAAGTGTTAGTCAAGCTGATCTCACTTGTTTGAAAATGACAGTAGCATTTTCTTTCTCCATGGTAAGTACAAGCATGTTTCTGAAAATTTATAGGAAACAAGGCATTCTTGCTTATTTACACGGTAACTCAGATTAATTTCTGGATGGCTGTAATCAATACCTAAAGCAGCATCATGACTTCATTTGGCTTACGGAATTGAGCTGACCCACAAAATCCTGACAGTCATTTTACACATCATAATTTATATAATACTGGTGCCAAATAAATCACTTCCAAAGCAAAAAAAAATACAGTACATCCTTTTCATTACTGCCACTTGCTTGAATTTATGGTTCCCGGGTCTGAAAAATTAACAAAATTGCAATACTGTGTTACTCAGGCTCCAGTACTCTAATAGTTCATATTTGCTGTATATACAATTTAATTATTAAACAATCATATTTTTAATGAAATGCCGTGGTATGATTACCCTTAGTGAATTTTGCTTGTACTAATGGATCCACTTCTACCATTAGCAAGATCATGGTTGAAATAAAATGGTATAAATGTATTTTAATCTACTCTTGGGAAAAACAGATGTCCGAAAGGTTACTCTTAGACTACTTCTGCAAATTAGTTCCTTATGCCAAATCATTATGCAGAAAAAAAAGCTGTGGTCAGCCCACTTAAAATTCCATTTGAATCCTACTGGGAATGGAAAACCTTTGTACAATTTTTCATAGTCAGAACATTCTTCTGAACATTCACTAGAAGACTAAAAAGTAGCAGTGATTTTAAAAGAAGGGAGCAGTAATATTCATATTCAAAAAAATTAGTAAAACCGTGATTGGTTGAGGTTCATGACTTCTGTTGTTTCACAGCATTCCTCTGGCTGCAATTTAAGGGATTTTAAGAAGAAATGGATGATAGCTTTACTAATGCTTACTGTTATTTCAGTGATATTTCTATTTGTAGGTAATGATTCCTGCAGAAAATGGCATTTATTTTCTTTGTATAATATCCAGATGTAGAGTATAATTTCTCACAAAGAGGACTATGGGCAACAAAAAAAGTCAAGGCCAGACAGGAAATTCAAAGTCCCCCGAGTCACCATAGGAAGGTGAACATTCTCACCAACTGGGACTGCTAACTATTCAGGGCACCATGAAAAGTGATGGGAAATACAGAGAGCTCCTCCAGTGCCTTAATCCCAAGTCATGTATATAGAATCTCTGCAGACACTAATGGCTATCTTTCTGGAGTATAGCTCTCTTGCTGTAGTATAAATGACCCTGTTCCTTTTGGTCACAATTAATGACGATGTAACAACAAAAATGTACCTTAATGGACTGCTGTTGAACATTTGCAATACCTGTGGCTACAGCAGCGTGTGAGGTGAAGAAATTTTTTGTCCCATTTTTTAATGTTTCCAGATAATTACCAGGAATGAGGGTTTATACCACAAGCACTTAAACCCACCCATTTAGTCTTTGAACTATTTAGCTTTATGGTCTTAAGACTGCTTAGTTAAAGATGTGTAAATTCAGCAATTTACTCTAAATGATCCTGGAGTTACAGGCTCAAAATAGCAGGATCAAAATAACAAACACAGGATTTGTAGAGGGAAGTCAGGTGTTATGCAGGCCAGTGAAACTCTCTGAAGGAATCAGCAAGCATAAGATGTGCAAATGATGCCACTGATGAGTGTATTTGGGAAAGTTCTTCAAAAGGGTCCCTCCTTTTAGTCTTTTAATGAAACTAAACTTCATAGGACAGGCAAGAAAGATTTCCTGAATTTGTTTAAGGGCTCAAAAATATGGACTAGGAATACAGCTTTACAAAGCAAAGAAGTTCCTTGGGACCCCTTAAAGTCAGTGATGATAAAATGCTGCAAAAACTTTCTGGTGACCTGGAAGGCACTGTTGAATTTTCAGAATGACTAAAAACACAGACGATTGTGGGAGATCCCAAAATATTGGGATATTGGGGCACAGTAATGAAATGTCAGATGAAATTCAATGTTCATAAATTCTAGGTGAGTACCCAGAACACTAACTAGCTTCATATGACTGTGTACCTGAATGCTATTTACTGATACTATCACCAGCTGGAAAAAGGATTATAGTGGAGCAGCAAATTTCTATGGGAACTTAGCTGAGTGGCATTCAAAAAACCCCAAATACATTTGTGAACATTTATGAGAGGAATGAAGAAAAAAATTGAACAAGCAATGAAAACTATTGCTTGAATATACCTTGACCATGTAAGTCTTCCCATTCTATTTCTAAAGGGACATGGGAAAGATTTAGAGTAGCAGGATGTGGCTATGCAGAGATAAAAAAGTGGCATCCGTAAGAAGGAAAACCGCATGAACAAAGCCCCATCAATGAGCAAAGTGCTGGAAGAGCTTTGTGAAATAATGAGCACTAACAGGGATGAAAAAAAATGGGGAAGAATTCTTCATTTTTCAAAATAAAAACACTGGGGAGCACTAAGTGAAGCCAGTGGTAAAAGAAAACATTTTTTCTCAAATATATAATGAAATTATGGCACTTAGTGGCACAGGATGTTGTGGCAAAGACAGTATAAAAAGGATTGAAAACGGGTATGAGTGAAATAACAGAGAATTGCTTGCTGACGGCTATTAAATAGGCCGTATGGGGTGTGACACTTGGTTTTGGCAGTCCTTAAGCTGCCGCTTGCCATAAACCATGAACACCCAGGCAAAAAGTCACTTCCTGTGACTCCTATAGCTTTTCCTAAGCCTCTGCCCCGTCCACTACCTGACCTTCGGTAGGACTGCTCCTCTCAACTTAAGTAAATTGTTAGTCCCCCGAGTCACACGTTTCCATAAAGACTGGCTCAGTTACAGGCACTTTAGGATTAACCCTTTGAAACACCCCATGCTACTTCTTTCTGTACTTTTCCTCCAGCTTTCCTACGCCTCCCCAAACTGTCTGGTCAAACAAATTCTGCAAGAAAATGTTACGCCTACGAAGAGAAGCTGACAGTAGAAAACTCGAGCCCGTGTTCTAGAGGCGGGAGGGCAGGGTAGGGGTGGGCAGCAGCAGTTCAGGCTGTGCCCCTGCCGGGCACAGGCGCTCCGCTCCTGCCGGCTCAGCCGCAGCCCGCACCTGCCCGCTCTGGCAGCCACCGCCCCGCGGGATGCCCGCCCCGCCGGGATCGCCCCCGCCTGCTTTCCCCGCTTTCCCCGCTTTCCCCGCTTTCCCCGCCTCCCCCGCGGGGCCAGGGCCGTCACTCGGTGTGTCGCCTCGCAGGTCGGCGGAGCGGACGGGGCGGGCGCTGCTCGGAGCCGGGCGGGCGGGCGGCATGAAGCGCTCTCTGCTGCGGCTCTGCCGGGCGCGGGAGAAGGCGGCCGCGTCCACCTCCTACCAGGGCGTCGTGTGCGAGGCCGATGCCGCCTCCGTGGCCTCGCAGGATGTCTTCAAGGTGAGTGCGATTCCGGGGAGGGGGGCGAGGGGCGAAGGTGGAGGGGGAGGGGGGCGAGCGGCTGGAGGGTCTCTGGAGGCAGCGGTGCGGGCTCGGCTGTGGTTATGTCCCGGCGATCCGCTCCTCCAGGAGAGCCTTGCCGCTCACTGAGTGGAGAAATCCAAGTCTGTGCGGGATGGGAGACAGGCTGGGAGCTGCCCTGGCCGTGGGGTGCGAAGGCACAGGACACTGATGCGGTGTGGCCCAGGGTGAGCGGGCAGGCAGAGGAGCAGGTGAAGGAGGATGTGGGTGGCAGGCTGCTGACACACAACTCACATTCCCCTGGGGCACAGAAAGAGACCCCCTCCTAGAGGGAAGTCCAGAGGACACGAGGGAAGAGAAAAGATCATCTAGTAAAAATGACACGAAAGAAAATTTAGAACTGTTACAAATGGAGAGGGAACCAGGAGTGCAAACTACAAAAGTGAGATTGCAGCCAGGAAGAACATAGTATCTTCCCATTTTTAATAGAGAAGAGGATGAGAACTCGTGTATTTGTATTGCTGCTAGGCAATACAAATACAAAAGGCAAAGAGGCCTTTTTTAAGGGCAAGAATAATCAAGCAAAGGAAGAGATTGCTTAACAGGATGGGAGACTTGGATAACTTTGGAGATTTTTAACAGCAGGCTAAACAAATTTGACAAGTTTGTAGATGGGTTTAAATACCTCTTCAGGTCATTTCCATCCACATATTTTTTCTGTGCACTAGCTATAGACCTGAGCAACACCTCTTCAGCATAATGGGGCTTGTCACTCTGGTGGGTGATCTGTCACTACAGAACTGTTCAGGCAAAGGACAAAGGAGCTGCTGTTGTTTAAAATATCTTGCTTAGCTGTTTTTAACCAACCCAAGTACTGAGGACACCTAACTACTTCTTTCTTCCTTATTTTGTTAGTGAAATATTGCAGTATTGGCTGCTAAATCTTACTTTTGTCAATAGAAGTTATCATCATGCCACATTTTGTCTTACGTTGAGAAATAAATCCAATGTTAAAAGTGGCAAAATGTGGTCTAAATTGATAGAAATAATAAAGGTAGAATATTAGATGGAATAGAAAATACGGGGCTCTGTAATAAGGTTTTCTTAAAAAGCTTTTTGGCATGTTTAAAATGTATAGATATTTGTGTGTGTAATTGAGGTATTATTTTTTGACAGTTGATTCATCTAAAATACCCTTTCCACAATTATATCACATTTTCTATTAGCTTTCTCTGATTGCTCTTTTGAAGCAGACACTAGCCCTGTATTTGGCCTCAGTCTTCTAAATGTTTAAACATATTTGTAACATTATTGATGTGAGTAACCTCACTGAGGTCAGTGGGACCATTAAGCTGAATGAAGCTAAACACGTGCTCAAGCACATGAATGGGCTGCCCTGTAATGTATATTTGCTTAAGGACAGCAAAAATTGCTGAGTCTTTGTGACTCAGGGGATCCTAGATAGAAAAGTTTTCCTTCTCTTTTGCAGATGAGAAAGGAGTGATTTTTAAGGAATTTCCTTTTTCTGTTCTTTGCTTGCTTACATATCTTTTGAAAGTTTGCATTACTTTAGATAGGCATTTTTCTCCTTTTTTCCACCCAATGTAGTTGAACTTTTTTCTTTTTTTTTCTCTCTTAATTTTTAATATGTGTTTCTTAAATTCCTGCCCATTCCACTGCAATAATTTTTTTCTCTCACTTTTCTTCATGTAGAAATATGGGGTTTGAATCACTATAACAAAAATATTTGGAGAACATCATAAAATAAGAATCAGCACAGTTTCCATAGTGGGCTTTGGTGGTAAAGCATCGTACCTGGAATATATCAAGCTGTCAGTGGGCTCACTGGGAAGATACTGGGTTGTTTCAGGCTAAGATAATAGCCTGATGTTCTAAGCATGCTGCTGAAATTAAAAAATGTATTGGTTGCTCTAACATAAAGAACATCACAGAAGCCCAATGGCTGAACTTGAAAGCCAAGGACATAGTACCAGTCTCTGCAGAAACATCTAAAAAAAAGAATTTTTCAAGATTATTAATTTTCCTCTCTGTTGAATTTGTTTGACGTAGCTACTGCAGGAAAGATTATAAAAACATAAGTGATGAATTTGCGTGTTTGAGATTTTCCATTGTGGAGAAAGATCTTGAGCTCACCACAGAAGAGAAAACAATGTATTCAAGATGATTTCCAGTTCTGTTAATTTTGCACTGTTTCTCATCTGGATCTTATATTGCAGTCAGTTAAACCAATCAGAGTTTCACTGCTGACTCAATCTAATCAGGATTTCTGGACTTCTGTATGAAACAAAAAAACTGGGAGGGAGTTATTGAGTGGTAACATGCCCACAAAAACACATCATAGCATTGCTAACATCCTGCCTTTTAGGAGAATGAGACAATGAGAATGTTTTTATCCAAACCAGGTTATTTCAGATGGAAGTGCTTGTAGGCTACGAAGCTTCATTAAGAAGAATCGTTCTGGGCTTACAAAAGTGGATGAACTAAATGCCACCCCACTGCATCACGCTGCGGAAGGAGGACAAATAGAACTCATGCAGCTGATCATAGACGATTCTTCCTGTGAAGGTAATATGCATTTTATGAACTACTTTATTTAGCAGAAAAAAAGCTCCATAATCAAGGTGTCCCAACTGAATTACCCAACTGAAACAGGACTGATATATGTTATCTCCATTTATAATATCAAATATAATTCAAACTGTCTGCCAGAGTTTGCACTCTCGGGTGCAGTTTGGGTCGACCATGTTATGTAGGGCTGTTTTCTCTTTAATGCAGTGAATCAATATGTCTTTTTTTTTTTGTTTTGATTTTGACACTCAGATATATAGTCTTCAGATATGAAAAAGAAAACTGCAATGACTGTACAGAAGACTTGACTTTCTGTATTCCTTATTTATGTTATGTGCCTGTTATATAATAAGCATTGTGAACTACATTGGATTCAACTGATAGACTGTAGGCTACTGAGAAAACCTACAATGGCCCTGAAAAGCTCATTTTTTCCCCTACTAATGGCCAATCTAATTTCAGATTATTCTGGCTGAAATATGTTTTTTTATTTTCAGTCTGTCATTTTTGTCCTAATTTTTTAGGATATTTTTTGAAGTTTATCTTTGATTTTCAAGCTCAAAATATATATGTAGAAGAGACCGTTTCAATAACTGGTGTGAATTTACTTTTTTGTTCTTAAGTGAAACAGAGTAGATATAGTCTTTAATTTGCTTACAGTTTACAAGCACTCCTTCATTACCTCTTAGTTCAGTTATTCACACTCATTTATTCTGTGCAGTCTCTAAAGAAATAGCTGCAAAGTGAAATAAAATAGGAAAAAGAAGAGTCAGGGAGAGAGGGAAGTCAAGTAACTCTCGGGGTGAGAAAAAAAAGACGTATAACAACGGGGAAGAAATAGACAGGTGTTACAACTCTCCCATCACTGAAGACACCTTTTTTTTGCAGTGCAATCAGAACATTTGATGGTTTTGCTTTGGTTTTTGTTTTGTTTCATTTTCTGTCCTTTGACCTAGTATTAAATGTGATGGATTCTTCTGGAAATACCCCACTGCACTGGGCCACAAAGAAAAACCAGGTTGAAAGTGTTCGTTTGCTTCTCAGCAGAGGAGCCAACCCAAACATTCTCAACTCCAACATGATGGCACCTTTGCATATGGCTGTTCAGTCCCTGCACAACGAAATTGTGAAGGTAAGTCTAAAGTCCACGTGAATATACACTTGATAAGTAGCTCAGCAGCAGCTGTGTGCAGAACACCAAGGGCTTGTTGATATATCCCATATCTCCTCATATGTTTTCTTTAGCCAGCAGGATGTGTAACATGATGCCTATGGAATTGTTTGCATTCTCTTAGCCCTGCCAGTAAAAAGTAACTTACTGATTTATAGAAATACTGGCATTTGTGCTATGATAGGAGTCATTATGCTTAACAGAAAATACTTTTCAAGTTTCCAAACACAAGGAACTTTCTTTAAAAGGGTTCTTTTTAGCACTGAAACTTCATTTAGGCATGTGTTATTTCAAATTACAATGTTCTGATATTTTTTCTACAATTGTATGGGATGTCATAGAAATATCAACACTTTCTTGAAACTAGTGGATTTTTAAAATAAAAATTAGATTAAAACTAATCAGAAAGCACAGTTCTTAAAACCAAAATTCTAACAATCAATTGAATAGTAGCAGCTCTAAATCTGCAATTAAAATCACCAAAACATATTGTGAAGAAATTACTAAGGTGTCCATATTGAACCTTGTAAAATAGCAACAGCATTGAGATTTTAAGCAGCATAATTTTTTAACCATTTGTCTAAGTGCAATGAGAATATTTTCACTTCATATGCAGCATAGGGATAGAATTTTAGAATTTGTAAAGTTCTTAACTTTTTTAGATTAATTCAATCTTAAAATTGCAACACTTGCTTTTCTCTTTAAATTTGTCTCTTTTTCTAGTTCACCCAAACAATAGAAAGAAACACATTATCTGTATTCAAGATTTACAGTAGTTTAGAAATGTTTTAGTGACCTCAAATCTTTTACAAAATCTGTATTTAATATGAATTAAGAACAATGAAATCTGAAATCAATGATATTTCTACAAGGGGCTTTGTATCAGCTTCTGTGCTTCAGTTCTTGACTAAATCTGTGCTCTTATTTTTTTCCCCACTCTGTTGTTTATTCAAGCTAATTCTCCCTTCGTTTTTATTGCCAAATTGCTTGAGAGTGATTAAAATGTACCAGTTCCTCTAGTACAGAAAAAATAAATAGCTGAAATTACTGAAAGACAATTGAATAAATATGTAGCTGGGGGAATAAATATGCAATGTGGTATGGTCGTTGTCATTTCCATATCCTTTGCTTCTCAAAAAATGCTGGAAGCAGTCATAGAGATACTTGATGATACTGGTAGTTCAGGGTCAGCTGTTAACATAGAGACTGGAGCAGGATTGCAGGATGGAAGATCCCAGTTTTCATCAAGCCCGTCTCCCTCTTACTGTCCAATTGAGCAGATTCCTAACTGAGCAGATTCTGCAACATTGCCACTGCCAGGGAATTTTCTGTTGAAAACTTCAGTTGAAAAATCCTTATCGGCAATGTGCCACAAGAAATATTTTCTCCCATTAATAAGAAATTTTTAAATCAGACTTTGAACTACTTTGCAGTTATGCGCAGAGTTTAACTTAGTTTACCTAGCTGTCTGCTGGAAAGAACTGTACTTCGTATCTGTTCATATCTGCATTTTCCACCAACATATTTTTGCATTCTCCTGTATTTTGTCCCTCCTCTGCCTATGCATTGTGGGCTTTTGGCATGCAAAATGATTAAGCTGCAAGGGTTCTATGGGTTGTAAACAACAAAAATAATGGAATAGACTTTTGTTGGTTTTGGCACATGATTGACTGAATGTTTTCTTAATCATGTAGATTTTAGTCCAACATAGCAGTACGGATGTTAACTTGGAAGGTGAAGCAGGGAACACACCTATAATTGTAGCATGTTACAAGGACAATCCTGAAGCACTGACACTCCTGGTAGGTATAATTATCCATCATCTCTTGAGGTGATTCTCTACCTTGATGCAGTGTAACTTTGTTTCTGTGTTCTGTCTTCGTTCAATGCAGGAAGGTTAATCATAGACCTAGTGTTCAAGTTGCTTTGCATGGATTATTAAGAAACTTTAATCTTTTAAGAGGGTATATTTATATCTATCTGAGTGGCAAACTTAAGGAAAAAATTGATTCTGAAAGTCATGAGAAGACAGAATGAAGCACATGCATTATATGGCTATAAGATGCAAAAGATACTTGTATATAAACTTCATAATACATATGCAACATTAAAAAAAGGAGACAGCTACCCAGTATCTGTAAAAGTATGCTCATTTGTCAGATTTTTCTGTATGTCATTAAGCTGTATTGAGACATTATTTTTCAGATTGAAAATGGAGGGAAAATATGTAAACCAAACAAAACAGGATGTATGCCTATCCATGCAGCAGCATTTTCAGGTGCAAAAACATGTATGGAAATTCTTTTGAAAAAAGGTAAATACAATGTTCGCAAGCAGTGAGTACCAATTTGCTGCTTTAGTTCTCAAATACCTGTGAAAACAAGCAATTATAGCTGTGTTTGAGCTTACAAGAAGTTATTGCACTTCCTCAGTTTATGCTGACAATTTTGTGTGGTTGCCACAGCAAACTAGCTGCTTCCCTAAATGTATGTTCATCCATTGTTTAATGATAGATGTGACAGGTTCATATTTTGAGAGGGGAGAATATTATTCCACATTTAATATGCTTGTTTTGAAAGCCTTTATCTTTTTTGTTATCTCATTCTCACTTTTAAAAAATCCTTTTATTTTCATCTCTCAGGTGAAGAATTGGGTCACTCTGCTAAAACCCACATCAATTTTACCAATAATGGAAAGTGCAGTCCACTTCATTTGGCAGTTCAAAGTGGGGACCTCGAAATGATTAAAATGTGCATTGAATTTGGAGCCCAAATTGATCTAAAACAGGTAAAACTCAGAGTGGAGCGAAATGTAATTCTGGTAAAACCTAGGTATCTCTAAATCTCTGAGTGGTATGAAAAAAAGGTGAGCAGATAATCATTGCTCATTCTCTCTTCCAATGCAAAGCAGAGCGAGCAGCAAATGAAAGCAAGTCTCTGGTTCAAATCCGGCAATATGTGAAGTTTCTTTACACAAGTTACATAGGGTGATCCCTTCTCTGAAGTGGCATCTTCAGTCTGACCCTTTCTCATCATTCTTGTTCATGCTCAGCCTTGCCTTGGCCTTTACAGTATCACTGTGAGCAAACACAAGTTCATGATACTACTGCTGCTACCCTGGTGTAGCAATGCAGGTGTAAGGGTCTGTGCCCAGCTTCATTCATGCATAAACATTTTTAAAAATAGCCATCATTAATCAAAATGTTTGCAAGGATGGAATCAACACATAAGAGCAAAGCTAAGGAGAGTTTTGCCTTCTTTTACTGGTTTGAGTCTTTGAACACAGCTTTTGAATGAGGTGATTCTACTTCTGAATTTCTAATGGGCAAGACTGTTTGGAGAATGCTTCTGGCACTGTGGAAAAGCCCATTCCAATGTATTCACTGAAAGATTCCTGCTCTAACAATGAGAAAGTCAAGACCTTCAGGTGCATATCAAAGCTGGGTTGTCCCATCTAGCTAAATGAAATCCTGTTTTTGCAAATATTGTTCTAATCATCTATATATTGCTTAATTTTTTTATGGCTGTCTAGTTTATAATAGTTTTATAGCATATTAGATAACTTCTAAGGAAGATGCCATTTAAGGAAGTAAATGGCATTTAAAAATTATGAATTGTCTGTATTACATAGGCCCATTTATTTCCTTATTTGTTTTTACTGGCCTAGATATGGTTTTCTGTAGCTTTCATTTGCTTCATCTCTTGCATTAAAAGGCATTGGATCTTTTAATTTTCTAATTAAACTACTAAAGATTGTTAAGAGTATAATTATCTCAATCTTAGGGACTTGGTATAGAATGACAAGAAGCTTTGTAGTAATTCTTTAAAACTATCTCTTTAGTCTTTTATGGTTTTGACAATGTCTTTAGAATTCTACTACTTCAGTTAAAGATTAAAGCTTCATTACTTGCATGGAAATTTAGGCATTTAGGGATTATGAATCTTGGGCTAGTTCTCTAGTGTGTTTAATAGATTGGAAGCTAGGTTTCTGTGGTTTAAATATTTATATTTTTTCTTATTTTCCCATTTATAGAATGAAAAATGCACAGCACTTCATTTTGCTGCCACTCAAGGAGCAACTGAGATTGTAAAGCTAATGATGTCCTCCTATGCTGGGGAGGAATCCATTATTGATGCAGTGGATGGGAATAAGGAAACATTGCTTCACAGGTAGGAAGCTGCTGTGCCAGACTTCACTACAAATTGTGAGCAGTGATATTCTTAGCTATTCCTCACATTTGGAACACCCTTCTATATGATTTGGAACTTCTCCATGGTATGGGAGGTGGTTTTAATGCAGTATGAAAGAACAAAAATTTTGGTCAGAGTGTTAAATATTTTGGTGCTGATACCAAAATCAAAATAGTTCCAGTTACCTTGGAACCACGTCAAGGAATGGTCACTAACAGTTTGCATTGAAAATTACACCAGTAAAATAGTAGGTGAATAACTTTATGGAATTGTTAACACCTGATGATGATGTGGAAGAAATGTGCTCTTATCTAATGGTTTGACACTCTCCAGAAAATGAGTGGAAAATAATGTAAACTGTTTAAAAGAATATTTTCTTTTATTTTTCAAGAGCCCTTATCTCATACCTGATCTGCTACAAGCAGATGTTTGTACACTTCCCTGTGACTTCAAAGTTGCAGATGGTGTTTTTGTATGCAATTATCCTGAGGCATTCTAGTCTTTCACACTCCATTGAAAACCAGAGCACTAGACTGTGGAGAAGCTTCCTCAGTCTTTTGTAGCAGAAAGGTGTTTAGTAAAACATGCTGGCTCCCAGCTCTATGGAATATAATATATTTCCCCATGTACATATTTTTTTTCAAGAAAGATAGGTTTCACTGCATTTAACCATAATTATGTGCAGAATTACTCTACAAGAACTTTTGCAGTATGAAATAAGTGGTAGAATGTCAGAAGCAGTGGAGATGATTGTTTTTTGGACACAGTGGAAAGTGGAATGATTCAAAGATAACTGAAGACATTAAAAGAGTGTGTTGTAAAGCTAAGATAATGTTTGGGTACACTTGGAAATGTTACCATGGAAGAACATGATTGAAGACAAAGTGATGACAGAATGCCAAAATAAATTATGCAGTCACATGTACTGCTTAATAGATAACTGGCTGCCTTATCCATGAAAATTATTGTCCTTGAAAAAAGCTTGGTAAAAAGGACAGCAATATTTTAGTACCTGTGTCTGTGAAACAGGAAAAATTATATTATCAAGAATCATCACAAAGGTAGAAAGTTACCCAAATATCGCAGAATCTAAATAAACTGAATAAGAACATTAACTTGTTGAGAAGCAAGGTAGTAGTAAAGCACAGGTAGGACTTGATCTTTTCGCATTCCTACTGTTGTTTCCATATAAATATTTCATAAAATGACTTTGCTTTCTCTCCAGTCACCCTGGAATTTATTTGAGTGTTGGTGAAGTGTTCAGTGTTAATGTGTGGCTGGAAGGGTCTGCTATAGGTAATGGAGGCATCTCTACATATTTGGAACCATGACTTGATTTTTAAAATCTGTCTTTTGAGTAATCAGTTCTAACTATAGCACACCCAATGTTATTATTACCTCTTATAATGCTAAGGCAACTGTTATCATTTGAGATACAGTACAACCTTGGAACTGTCCTGCATTGCTTATTGAGTCAAAGTATTTCACAGACTTGTGAAAACATTTTATCTGTGTTTATTTGCTGTGCTATACTTTCATGCTTTGACCATTTTTGTCGTGTAATTTATAATTCAATGTCTTACTACAGAATAAAACCTGAGATGTTTCCAAGCGTATAGACAGCTTTAAATTATTTTTGGTAAATGACTACAACTTTTTATCTGTATATTTTATTAATGCTACTGACTATACTCCAAATGCCCATTTATACCAATTAGTTTGTTCATATTTTTTCAAGTAGAACTTGCCTGTCACAGTCAGAATCTATATTTAGCCATTGCCTGTGGCTAGCACAGGTTCTTCCCGTGGGAACATTTTGCTATATTTCATAAACAAGATAAAGTTTGGATGTTTTGCAAACAGTTTCTCCGGATTGAGTCAGTTCGGGCTTGGCCAATTGTGCCTAGGGGGAGGTCTCGGGCTGACCAATCTGGGGCACTTCTGTAGACTCTATATATATGGAATTCAAAACAATAAAGTTCCTTTTCTCCTCTCTTTCCTTGTCTGAGAACTTGGGTCAGTCCTCAGCTAGCCGCTCAACAGCGACAATTGCCATTTTGACCTCATGCTAGCATTATTGCACAAAATACAACCAGATTATTTTTGAATAATGAAATGGATTTGAGGCTCCAGGCATACTTGGAAAAAACTGCATCTGAAATTTATGGCGTTCTGTATTGAACTTGTGTGGTACACTGAAAGAGCTGAGATATGAAATTACTGGTTCTCTTAAAGATCGGTGGTAAAATGCCTGTTTACCTCCCAATGAGGTCTTTTATTCCTACAGTGAGTTTCCAGTATATTGACTGAACTTAGTTTGAAAAGAGAACTCCATGTGAAAAATAAAAGTAATCTATTAAATTTAATTATGTAATAAGGGTATATCTCTGTCTCTTTATTTTAAAATTGATTTATTTGAAAATATTAGAAAATGAAGCAAATGGAGAAGAATGCTACCCTTTGTCTTGAAAATTTGTCCTTTCTAATGTTACTGTATTTTTGCATTTTTCTCCACAGAACAGCCCTGTTTGATCATTATGAACTGGCGGAGTATTTGATTTCAATGGTAAATATTTAATCAAGCAGCATGTTTAGAGAGATTATTGCCATCTATTGTTACAGGTCTGCATAGAGAAATTCATAAAGTTGGATGTGTTCTCAGGTATAGGCTATTTAGATAGATAAATATATAAATTTCATAATGTATAATTGAGAGTTACAGTACAACGGTAGTTGTGGATCCATAATAGCATCCAACAGCTACAGAGGATGAAATCCTACATTTTTAATTCTATTTTAGTTACTCAGAAAAGTTTCATAAGCATCTTTTACCAAAAATGGTGAAGTGGTCTCGTCATACTACACTTTTCAGACTTGAAATATAAAATAAATGCTAAACATGAATTGAATTTAATCTGATTTTTTTACCCCAGAAATAAATCCTTTCTTTAAAGAATGTACATATGATTCCTGCAAGATTACATAGCCAATATCAAAGTTTGTGCATGATCTAGAAATATTTTTATTCTGTATGGTTAGGTTGTATTTCTTCACCGAATAATTATGAAGGACAAAGAGAAGAGATGTAATCAGGGATGCTACTGGCTGTGGTCCCAATGTCCATTTGTGCCAATTAAACTAAGGTTCATATAATCATTTAGTGCCCCACTCAGCTGAGGACATTTTCAGAAATCATCAGACTTCTTTTTTGTTTTATTTGTGTTTAGGGCTTTTACTTCATTTCATGGCAATTATACTAAGAGAAATTGTCTGCTGCATGCAGTTTTGCTTTTCTCAGAAACTCTCTTACAGGGGTTTGATTTACTTAGAACTAGATGTTGTGCTTATTTGTGATTCAAATGTGAAACTATGAGGTTTGACTACCTAAACTTGTCTGATAAAGCTACTTGTGAACAAAACTTATTACCTGAGAAATACAGGTAAATTTTTGCATGTGGAGGCTTTTGTGCACAAAATATTAGATCATAAATATCATTAACAGTGCATTTGCTAAGAACAAACTTTCATTCCTTGAGTGCCATTTGACTACTTTGGCCTCTTCCATGGAAGGCATGGTGAGGGTTTATTTGGCTCTCCATATAAACTAGGTCAGTTTTGATGCTTTGGGACTGTTTTAGTTTTCCCTGTGTGGGAATGGATCAGCTGGAGTCAGTGCAATGTTGCATGTACAGCCTGTGCTGCCTCTTCCCTTGGTCTCCTGGCAAGATAACTAAGTTTTGCCTAGAGGTGCAGCAATGTTACTGCTTGAAAGGACTAGCAAATTCCAGTTCAGAATGGCTTTCTGGCATTACTAAAAAACATCTACTTATTTTATGCATTAAACATTCACATTTTAATCAAAGTTAATAAGCTGTAATTTTGCACATTTTCTTATTTTTTTCAGACCTTTCCCCCTTTCATCTTCACTAAAAGAAAACTGAAATATTAAATTGGTATAAATACTAATTGATATTTATAAAATTGACATGTTTGTTTTTATATTGATACCTGTTCAATTCATTTATATTAATGCATTTGGGGCAACAGAAATGGGAAAGTAAATGGCATTCCGAAACTATTTTACAAACACTTAATTCAGCTGTATTGTAAATGAGGCAAATATATGTGGCAATATATAGAGTACTTCTTACTGGGATAAACAATTATAAATGCTGCCAAATTTATTTTACTGAAAGCTGAACAATTTCATTAGCTGGAGGGAAGGTGATTATTACATAAGGAACTGGAAATTGGTGCCCTGTATTCATTGAAATAAATGAGACACTTGCATTAAAAAGGTCTGTTTCTTGATTGAAAAGAACGTTTTTAAGAGGTTGTCTGACCTTGTAGAAAGGTAACTGGGGAAAGGGTCTTGCATGTATTACTCCAGAATATTTAATCAACATACATTGGAAGCTTCCTGTTTTCCATGGTGATCACTGTAAATTTATTAAGTGGTTCTTATTACTACATTACAGGTGTTACCATCCTAGAAGGTAAATATTGCTCAGGATTGTGATTAATTCTCTCTCAAATTAAGACTGGATCCAAAGATGACTCCAGTTAATGGAAAAACTCCCATTGATTTTTTTTCTAATCATCTTTGGATATTATCTGTAATTAAATAGATTTTTTTGTGTACTTTGTCCAGCTCATCAAGTTTGACTTGCAACTCAGTATCTAGAAGAAATGATACCTAAACCATCATAAAATATACATACATCTCATTGGTTCATTTGCTTGTATCTTCCTGCTCCCTTGGTGGGATTTTTTAGATAAAAATGTTTATGCTCAGAGTAGTAACTTTGCTGATATGACCACAGTGATACTGTGACTATAGTGACCATACTGTCCTGGCAATATGTGTCTAGTGCAAAAGTAGACAAAACAGAATAAAAATATGCCCACTGTTGATACAGCTACTTTGGCATCAAAATTGACTTGGTTCATAATGCTTATGCTGAAGAACAGAAAATTAATATAGATTGAGCTATGCAGATTGAATTATAGTAATTTCTGGATGCATTACTTCTTGAATTACTTCGTGTTTAGACAGTGTAGAGGTTTGGAAAGAACTTTTTCTGGAACTTGTTTGATAGGTGAAACCACATCATTCAAAGGGCTACAATTTTTCCATTTTTCTGTAGTGTCAGACCTGGTATTTTCAAGTTAGAATTTTATTTTGAGAATTTAAATGCATGGAAAGGTTCTCTAACAAAAGCTGTAAGTTCAGTATACCTAGAGGTAAGCCACTATTATTTTGGCATCTGAAACTTCATATATAGATGACTGGACTGTGGCTGATGATTAGAAAACCTAGTAGTTTTATAGAGACGTGATGTATTTATTTATGAATTTATGTAATGTGAAATTACTTATCTGGAGCATCTGGAGTTACTAAGAATGCCTGTATATCTGCTATGCTTATAAAGGGCAGCACCATTTAAAAGTTTCATTTATTCATTATTCATCCCTTAATTTGGAATTCTTTTTTGCAGGGAGCTAATATTGATAGTGTTGACATAGAAGGTCGATCCCCACTTCTGCTGGCCACTTCTTGTGCATCATGGAAAATTGTGAATTTACTACTCTCAAAAGGTAAAAAGGAATTTAAATATCCTATACACTTCCTTTCAGCAGGTTCCATACATGTTAAAACTGTGCATCCAGTTTTCCTCTCAATTTGAATTCTCTACTTCAGCATCCAGTCCAGGAGCAGCTGAGCTAAACAGCTGCACACTGCTGGTGTCCCCTGAAAGAAAGGAAGAATTGGTGTGGTGATTTCACCCCTTTTAGCACAGAGTGAACAGGCTGTAGGAGAATGTGTCTGCCATGTGTCATGCCTCTCAAGGTGGAGATGGCACTGGCAATCATCCCTGCACTCCTTAGCAGCTCACAAAATAAATTGTTTGCAGAACAAATAAACCACTTATACAGAGTCATATTTTGTACTAGAAGCCAATCTTTCAATGTTAAAGCCTACAGTTCAGGCCTTACCTGTGTTTTTTTTTAAAATCACAGTCACCTTGAAAATGGTTGATCTGTATCTCTTACTTGCTGCATTTTGGTGCAAGTTAATGATTATTACTGTATTTTCTCTTGTTAATAGTATAACTGATTTTGTTAGAAAGCCTTACAGTAAGTTTTGAAACTGAAATAAGGTTACAACTTTAAAGATTAGAAGAGGTGATTATCTGCACCTTAAATTTTCTCTTGATTTGTGTCTTGGAATATAAGGGCCCCATATAAATCTTAGTTCTGCAATGAAATACAGAATGCAAACACACAAGATTATGATGAAAGCTGAATGTCAGAAGAGGTGATTTTGTTGGGAAGCAAAATTATATGTTGCACGGCTGACTTAAAAGAATATTTTATAGATTTATGAAATCTATTTTATAAAATTTTATAGATTTATAAACATATTTGTTCAACATTTGTTCCTTTGCCTTAAATATCATTATGTAGTGCCAAGAACCAGCAGTTTTGAAGTTGCTGGTGTTTATTTCCATATTTATTTAGGAGCAAATGTATCATTAAAAGATCATCTTGGTCGGAATTTCTTGCATCTGACTGTATTGCAGCCTGGAGGATTACAGCATCTGAATGAGAAATATCTGCAGGTACAGTAAGCATCAATTTATGTCTTTGTGTTACCCTTACTAAGAAAACATTAAGAAGAAAGCAACTACCATTTTATTTTGGTATGTTTGCAAATATTGGTGGTACTTGTTAAGTAGCCCATTGTCACAAAAAATGTTTTGAAGAGGTACATATCACATATCTCTCATGAAAACATTTCAAAGCCAATAATACAGTTTTCTTATTGCCAGGCAAAGGAATAACATAATCCCATAAATTATTTTGCTGTTGGGGGATTGAGTAGCTCAAGAGGTAGGCAATAAAATATAGAACTTTTCACTTCTGTTTTCCTAGCTTGCATGCTGTAAATCTAGGAGACATGCTCATAATTGGTCAAGATCTCTTTTGCAGCATATCCTGCAGGAGCTTTCTGTGGACTGGACCATAATGAAGTCTTGGATTTGATTTTTAAAAGAATTTCAAACATAAATTTGTATTTGGCTGTGTTGAAATGAAGCACTCATATTGATAGAGGCCAAGATTGCTTGAAAATGTTAAGCTGATAGCTTCCAGAGCTCCAGAAATAACCTTTTAAATGTGAATCAAATATAACTCATCTTACAACATGTGCTGAAATCTGTGAACACCTTTGATTAGAAATTCGGAATGGATTTAACCTCCCTTTTTAGCCGATGTGGTGAATGAGTTTTACAGCAGAGTGGTAACAACTCTCAGTTTTCTGCATTGACTTTCTGAGTAGTGATTATATTAATAATTCAGCCAAATGAGTGCATTGGACTGTGGGAAGACTTTTTAGTTGCTTTAAGAAAGGTTATAGGATAGTGTTAGACAAGGTACAGAGGAAAATGGGGAAATGAAGATGAAAAACAGAAACGGGAAATAAATTTACACTGTAAACCAGTGAACTACTGGTACAAGCCTTCTGCTGTCAGCAGTGAGAAGGTTGTTGGAATGGCAGCAGTGAAGAATTTTCTGTATTGTGCTGTGGATGGGTTGCAGTAAGGATGCAGAATGGCAAACTCTTGTGTTCTCTGAAGAGTAGTTTTTTGTAAAAATGGTGACCCACAAATCAGCAGATTAAAAAGTGCTCATTGTTCCTAAATTTACTTTTACTTAAGTTTATTTTTTAATTTTAGATACTGCTTTAAGGTATGAATGCTATTGTAAGCTATTAGAAGCTGTGGAGCATAAGAGATGTAATTCTGTGCTTCTGTTTTTGGGTATTTCTTGGGGGATAACAGATGGAACATATTAAAAATCTCGTAGTGGATGAAGATAATGAAGGATGCACTCCATTGCATTATGCATGCAGACAAGGTGTGGCCCTCTCTGTAAATAATTTACTCAGCCTCAACGTTTCCATCTACTCTAAGAGCAGGGACAAGAAGTCACCATTACACTTTGCTGCCAGGTTAGTAGCACAGTCTAGGCAATGGAATCCAAGCTGTGGTTTTCATTCCTATATTTTTGACATTAATTTCCATGTGCATCTTGCAAAGCTATGGGCGCATCAACACGTGTCAACGACTTATAAGAGACATGAAAGACACCAGACTTCTGAATGAAGGTGACAAGAAGGGAATGACTCCCCTTCATCTGGCAGCCCAGAACGGTCATGAGAAGGTAGTTCAGTTTCTTCTGAAGAGAGGGGCTCTTTTCCTGTGGTAAGTATACAGATTTTCATCCATTAAGCCAAAAAAGAACTATCCCCCTATGTTTTGTGTCCTTCTGCTGGTAATTTAATGCAATATAAATATAAATAATGTATATTAAAATAATTATTATCTTAATATATGCAAATACAAATATACTGTATAAGAGAATGCTTATAAAATATTTATAAAACAGAGATTCATGGCTAACTGTAGAGCCAAGGCTTCTAATGCTAGGACAACAGAGGTTTCTCTAAATCCAACTGAGAAGAATATTTAATGTTTTCATTAAAAAAAATTGTTGGTTTGGAAATATTACAACCATTTTAGCTTCACTCACAGGCTTGAGTAGGGTTTCTTAGGACTGGTGGTTCACAGGCATTCTGCCTTGCACTGTAAGTCCTGCCTTCATGTCAAAGATCCTCAGGTCTCACAAAGAGAGATGAAAAGAGAGAGACCTAAGTACTATTATTGAGTGGTACCTTTTACCTCTGAATGGTGCATTGATCATCACATAGTAGTTGACAGTAGGTATGGACATCTCTGCAGCAGTCATACCAAAGAAAAGAGGTCTGAGTCAAAGGAGCAGGCATTCACATTTACTTAAAATTTATAGAAAGCTTTTTATTTATAATTGCTAATTTTATCCCATTACATGTAAGTGATTATAAAGGCTGGACAGCCCTGCACCATGCTGCCTTCGGAGGATACACTCGCACCATGCAGATCATTTTGGATACAAACGTGAAGTGTACTGACAGAGTGGATGAAGAAGGGGTATGTGTTCACATAACATTATTTGTTTCTTGTCTGCTATGACTTCTAGACCAAATGTCACTGATAGGCTATTAGTAGTTTTCCACTGTGCTTTACATGTGTAGTATTTCATTTCCTGTGGCAGACTCAGTGCTGTTATATTTCACCACTGTTGAAAGTTAATTTCTTGAATAAATATATGATTGCTTAAGTTGTCATCCAGTTCTTTTATGTGGGAGACAAAAAAGATGCAAATAGGCTAATAGAAAACATGAAATACTGAGTGAGTTAGACATGTTCCTCTTGCCCCCTAAACAATGCAAAAATATTTTTGCAATGTAGTAGAAACATTGGTAATGTAAATTTAAAGAACTTACACAGATTTTTAAAAATCTGGTATCAGCAATAGCTCATTAACATATTGTTTCAAATCTGCTGCACAATGATGTCCAACAGAACCAGCATGTGTCTTGCTCTGAAGTCTGGGCAATTGCAGTGTGTGTTAAATCAAGGCTGAATCCCTTTCTTGGATTGAAGGCCTCTTGTACGAACCTGGCCCATCAGAAGCTGAGGGTGATAATTTTAAAGAGCTATTCAATTTCCAACACAGAAGCTGCTGCTAATTTCTCTAAGAATTAGTGTTGAAAACATTTAGAATTAGTAGATTAGAAAAAAATCTTGACTAAATTTATGAGGAGCCAATTCTTAGTCCTTAATTTCCCTTGGAAAAATCTGGGTGCATTCAGAAGGCTCTCAAAAATCAGTTTCAATGTCACTTGATTCCTAAACCACTAATTCCTTTACTTTTATGAAAATACCAAAGAAAAAAGAATTCCACTTATAAAACTGTGCCCTCAGATTTTCTTACAAATTTGTTTGTATGAACACGTCTGGATATAATTGGATACTTCTCTTCCTCATTATCAAATGCAGGTGTTCTGTGTCTATAGATACCATCATTTTTACCTATTTGTGACTTGCAGTTCATTAATTACAAAACTAAAAGATATTAATGAATTGGCTTTTTTTACCCTTTTCTTACCTACAGTGAGTTTCCTCTTCAGCTTTTGCCCTACCGTAGCTGTAGACATAAAGAACCTGTAGTCTCTCTACTGGGATTCTGTAATTTCTATCAGAATCTCTGACAATATTCTAATGTTTTATGTTGCTAGTAAAAGCATTCGAGACTTGCAGCTGAGAAAAGAATGTGGCTTTTCAATGTGGGAAAGCACTGAAATGTACTTTTTAAAAATTACTCACATTCTGCTGTACTGCTTGTCTGCACAGAACACAGCTTTGCACTTGGCTGCACGAGAAGGACATGCAAAAGCAGTGAGGTTACTTCTTGACTATGGTGCGAAAATTCTTTTCAACAAAGCTGTAGCTTCTTTTTTCCATGAAGCAATACACAATAGGAGGAAAGACGTAGTGTCTGCTGTCATCTTACACAAAAGGTAAGGTATACAGAAAATGCTTTTTGAATTTATTTTCCAATGTGTTTTGGTTTAGTTTTCTTAAATGAGATTAAGTTCCGAAAATCTGTAGTTAAATAAGTAAAACTGAGTACTTAGTTTAAAATTCCAGAGGTTCTGTCCTGTTCTAATGAGCACAAATAAAAAATGGCATAATTATAATGACCATCAGATACCTGCCATGTTGTTTTCCAGATTAAATTGAGTATTTGGATTCTGTGTAAAAAACCCCAAATATATAGAAGCCATCAGAAATAATTTTGACCTTTCACATAATGCTTCAATGTCTAGAGAATTTTAATTAAAATGTGAATACAACTGAAATAATTCAAGAGATTTAATTTAAAATTGTGGTTTTAAATGTTACAAATATTTTAAAATGTGGCATTTCAACTGCAGTTTAGAATATTTTATGTTACAGTATAGTGAAACTCCACTTTAGGAATAAAGTGTTGCATCATTGCCTAATGATTACATCTTTTGGTAAGAATTACAGAAATACTGACAGAATTTTACTGTATTTATTATTACTTACCTAATTTTGCAACCCAAGATTCCAGAATTCATTCCAGTTTCATATTTTTAGGAGGTCGTAGCATAGTTGAAACATTTCTGTTTAATTGATAACAGAATTTAACATGAATCATTCTTACAGAAGCATCCAGAATATTACTCAGTTACTCCCCAAACAGCTTAGTTTCCATTTAATAGTGCATAAAATTGTTATATGTTATGATTTTCAATATCTTAAATAAAACTCAAATAAACTAAAAGTAGTTAATTTAAAACAGAAGCAATTAATTAATTTTCCATTATCTTAAATAATTTTTTTGCAGATGGGAAGAAGCTGTTGTGACTTTCTCTCACTATTCCAGTGCCAATAAGTGTCCTTTGCTGGAAATGGTTGAGTATCTTCCTGATTCATTTAAAGTAAGTTTTCTGCACATATTAAATAAACGACTGCACAAAATAACCTTAGATATGTTGCATTGATTTGTCTGATTGCTATCCTCACTAATACATATTATTATAAAATAGAAAAAATATAAATTCACAAAATTATTTAATTGTATTTTTGTGATAGTTTCAGTTTGTCCAGTTTAAGTTCTTCAGTATTAGAAGAGTTCTTAGCTTCCTGAGATCCATGGAGTTATAACAGTACAAAAGTAATATAAAAAGATGTTTAAATGTAATGAAAGTCATAAGTGAATTGGGTTCAAAACCATTTGAGATATTTTCACTCTCTCAGTTAACTACTAAATGATACAAAAGAATTTCTTTTTATTAAAATAGCAAGTGACTTGGTATGTATTCATTCATAAACAACTCACACTTCATACCTGTAAACTTGCATGTAGCCTTGTAAACTGCATAGTTTATATTTAACTCCTACATCTAAACTGTGGTGTTTTGCGTCTTCAAAATGTACATCATGAAATCTGACTGGATCATCACTTCTGTTAGATGATTGTTGTATTTGATGCTCATTTTCTTATAGTCCAAACACATTCTTTCTTTCGAACATTGTCTCTATCACCTTAATTCACTTTTCTGTTCATCTGCATAGCTGGTGCTGGACAACTGCATAATTGAGTCTTCAGAGGAGAAGACAAGTCGAGACTTCTATGTAAGTAAATGCATAAGTCTGGGAAAGTAACCAATACGTATATTGTAATGTCTGCCAAGTTCAAATATGTAAGATACACTTGTAGATGAATATCAGATCTTAACACAGAACTTAACAGGTGACAGATCTTACTTTGGCCTCTGGACTGTAAATGGCTTTGAAGTTCAGTTTCTATAAGCTTCATGCTTATGCATTTTACTAAGAGTGACATTAAACTGCAGTCTATAAACTGTATCTTTGCTGTGTTATTTTTTGCAGCCAAGCTGCCTATCAGAGGTTATGGGTATTTCAAAATAGCAGTGAGAGAAGACACATAATATCTATTTATGCATATCAAAACTATGCTTATAATAAGTAGTGCAATTGTCATCAGTAATTTGAAGTTCAACATGTTTCTTTTTTTTTGTAAATGCTTGTCCAAAATCTTAAGGAGTAGATTGCTTTTAACAATGCTAGGTAGGCATGAATGCTCTACAGTTATGTTATCTTTGTAACCATATTGAAAACCACCTTATCCGTGATTATATTAGATTGTGTCCACATCAGTAACAGAAGACTTGAAAATTTTTTGCTACTGTGCATTTTCTTTACATTATGTTATCAAAGACATATAACTTTTAAAGACAAACTTTTCTTTAGAGTTGGCACTAAAACAAATTACAATTATGAAAATGACCTTTTCTAATAGTAACATTTTAGCTAGAAATGTGCCCTTTTTGTTTTACAATTCAAAATAGCTGTTTGTTTAAACGTCTTGCAGCCACAGATGTGTACCTTGCTGGCATGTTTTCAGCTAACAATGAATATACATCCTAGTTCTGACTACTTTGACACAATATGCTTTATTTTTTCTATAGGATAGCCTTTTCTGTATCAAGAATGTAATCTGGAATAATAATTTGCATTACATTTAAATTTTGGTGTATGTGTGTTATATAGGTCGAATATAACTTCAGATATCTTCAGTGTCCCTTGACACTTAACAAGAAACTAAAGGAGGGTGAAGATATTTTCTATGAACCACTTACCACTTTAAATGTAAGTTCTAGTTTTATTCTGACATCATTGCCTTCTGTCTTGGTTTAGATAAAATCAAGAGGTTTGAATTTTTCATCATAATATGTCTTCTCCAAAGCCCATAACTCTGTATATTTAAAGTGTATTGAAATGAATGATGGGCCAATCTGTCCTCTCATTCTTTTTCAGAAAATGTTTATATACCAAACTTTCTGGCTTAATATGCTTACTTTTTGAGATTCCTATTGGCAATTAGTTGTAATACTCGCTAATGATAAATAAATAAATAAATAAATAAATATTTTCTCATTTAATGTAAAAACATGGTCTCAGAAGCATGGTTGAAAATAGTCTGTATAATTTTTTGAAGCTTGAAATAGACTAACAGAGCCATAGCAAGAAGCTGAATGCCTTAGCAGACAGAGAGGGCAAGATAATGATGGGTTTGGGCCAGAGTGCGTAATCAAAAGAACTTTGCAATATCATACACACATTTTACTTTTCATTAGGGTAATATTCAGGTAAAAAAGGTGCCTAGCCACTTCACTTACCTAGATGAATTAAGTTTGGTCCTTCTTTATTCATGTTTTGTAGGCCATGGTACGCCACAATCGCATGGAGCTGCTCAGTCATCCTGTGTGTAAAGAATATTTGCTTATGAAATGGTTGGTCTGTTTTAATGTACATGAAACATAATAGTGCATATCAAGATAAAGATTATTGTGCCTGAAAGTTGTTTATTAAAATGTACCTGTTTATAGTGTTGCTGAGAAAATGTCTTTTCCATAAAATGTAACTTAGCATTTAGTAGATTTTTTGGTATTTACAACAAAGACAACTACTGTCTTTGCTTCCTCTTTATTGCAAAAATATATAATAAGATTGCCAAGTTAAAAAGGAAAATAACAGTATTTAAGAATGGCAAATATACTTTTGTCCACACAAATGATGAACACATTCATCACAACGGGACATGTTTATTTCCTCATCTTGAAGACATTGTTGGCTGTTACGATTGATTGCATGCTCTTCTAAGTTTGTAAAGTGTTGTAACTTTAACATTCTCACTTTCAAGGATGGCCTATGGGTTTCGAGCACATCTAATGAATTTAGGCATATATTCTCTTGGTCTCATCCCACTGACTCTTCTGGTCACTCACATACAACCAGGAAGACCTTTGAATGGCACAGAGCTCTATGAAGCAAGACCATTAGAATATGAGGTACTTCTACTAATAATCACAATATGTTTAGGATTTTTATAGCAAAAAGTAATGATTATTTACATAACTTCTAGATTTATTTATGATGTAACAACTCTAGAATTGAGGTGTTTATTTCTAAACATTCAGCAGCAACCTCTGTAGATAATTTTCAGTTCTCATTTCTTATTTTTAATCCTTTCTGAAAAATTTACATTTGGTATGTGGTTGCTTCAGTTTGTTCCCTGAAGTGAATATTCGATTAATATTGAAGGAAAACAATTCACATGAGAGAAAAGACATAGAACTGAAACAGGAACTCAAAAAGGATGTGCTAGCAGAAATATGAAATAAAATCAACTCAAGGGATATAAAAGGTTCATGAAGATATCCTGATATATGAAAAAATCATGTGAATCACACATACAGCCCAACCCACTACATTGATTTCACAATAAATATTAGTAAAACAGAACTTAGATTGTAATAAGTTTGTATGACACAAGCTAACGGTTACTTAACTTGGCCATATAGTGTATATGTAATAGGTAGAGCTGAAATGAACATTCCTTTAATAATTTCTAATTCTTTTTTGCTTTGATTTTTGTTTCAGGACTCCTACTTCACAAGGGTGTGCATGTGTTTAGTTTTAATTATGAGTTTACTGGGCATCTGCAAAGAAATATTTCAGCTGATTCAACAGGTAAGTACATAGAGAAATAACATTATTCAGACAGTGTACTTGCATGGCAGTTTGTATGATACTGAAATTAATCTGATTTTTTTCTTGATTAGAAGGGGAATTCCAAATTATACATTTTAATTTATATATGTATATAAAGAATAAAACTAAGAAGAGAATTTAAATTAGTGTATTGAAGTCAGTGCTTTAATGATGGACGACTTGTAAATATTAACCTGTCTCTCTTAAATCCTAGAAATTGAAATATTTGTTGGATTACTCCAATCTACTGGACTGGACCATTTATACTACAAGCATAATTTTTGTGTCTTCTTTATTTATTAATACACCAGCTCATTTGCAGTGGGAATGTGGAGCAATTGCTGTATACTTGTCTTGGATGAACTTCTTGCTTTATCTTCAACGGTAAAATTTTTTTATAGGCTTTACAATAACATATTTTAATATTTTCAGATATTTTACATATCCTAAACTGTGACTGATCAAGTTTGACAATGCCCATTTTGTATTTCCATTTTTTCCAAACTATACAACTTTCCAGATTAAGATCGTACAAATTTTTTATTCCCTGTTGAACTATAAAGTCATTTTTAGAGTTTTTCATGTAAAGCATCACAGAATATGTTATCGCAAATATAGAAATAACAATATTTATTTTAATTTTAATTAACCAAAGCCATGCCTGTATCTTTTAAAAGTCATCTTTCATTACACTGTATAGACTTTGACTTTAAAAGAACCCAGAAGGATATGAATTATGAGAGGTATAAGATAGTCAGGTTTTATGAGTAATACCTGGAAGAAGGTAAACTTTTTTATCATTTTACATATTAATAGGCACATTTCACTTCTCTACACCATAGTATCCTGTAAAAGAAGTACAATGGATGATACTATTTCTTCAGTTGACATCATGTCTGTTTATTGCCCTTAGTTTATTGCCCTTTATTGTACCACTGACACCTTAAATGGTGTCAGTGGTACAATAGTGTCCAAGAGTTATGAACTGCAGGGGAGCTGGGTGGAGGAAAAAATTAATGTGGATGTAGTGCTTAAGACTAATAAATTAAACGCATTTGTGCTTGAGCAGGACTGCATAAACCTTCTTCCAATTCTTATTGTATATATGCACTAATCACCCTCATGAAGTCTTGCAGACAGACAAACAAACACATTTGCTGATTAATTTCAGGGTTGTTTTACTGTAGTAGGGATGTTTAAGGACATGGTTTGTAAACAGAGTTAATGTCAAAGAGAGCACCTTTATAGACTTGCCTGTGCTGCAAACCTTGTCCTCCCTGTGTCTGACCTCAGATGACTAATGAATGGGCGTGTCCTGTCTGCTCTGGGCAAAATGAGGGTTGAACTGAAGCAGTAAAAAGTAAACAGATGATTGCACAACCTTTCTTCTGCTGCTGGATGAAATGCCTTCCTGGCCTGACTGTTTTTTCAAGTGTGTAGCAGTAGAACTCTACACATGATTTTTTAAACTCATTCAGGCTGTTTTTTCCCAAAGCAGCCTGTAGTTCCATTGATTTCAATTGAATTTTGCCTAATTAATGCCCAATAAGTAAGAGAAGATCAGGTTTGCTTTATTTCCAGCTTGACCTTTTTGGTCTTGCACAGTGTTTCAAAGAGAAAATCAGGTGAAGGGATTTTCACAGTTGCTACTGTAGTAGCATGAAAATTCTCTGGTCCCTGGATTTCACAGAGGACATAAATTCCCAAGATCAGGTTTGAAAGAAAAAGTAATTTAACCTGCTTTATGGTAATGCCTATTCTGAGATTTAGTTGTTGAGTTAGCCAAGAATGTGTTAGTCAAGAGGCTTGCCAGGTCACAGACTTTTGTTGGAAATAGAGGTTGACAGTGGACTCAAAGACTGACACTCACCAGGGTGGCAGGCAGCAGCTTCTTACAATTGCCTGGTACACCTTTTTATACCCTTTCTTCACATGCCTATCAGGTGTTTATTGCTACATTACAGCTAGTTAGCAAATTATCCACAGGTGCTTTTTCTAATCAGTCATACACGTTTGCATTCTCCACTTCATTCTCTAACAAAGTTATTTATCTCACTTGTTTAGGGGCACAGCTGTAGCTTATTCAGGTCTAGGTTGCCCACAGCCTTTTCCTATCTTACCACAATAGGTGTCTTAAAATTGTACAACTCACCTTCTTTTCCTGAGCGATGTGTTTCTTTTTGTTTGTTTTTCGTATTTGTATTACTCTGAAACTACATATGTGTGGTTTGTTTCACATCTTGTAAAAAGCGAAATCTTTTAAATCAGACGTGTGGCTGCTACATGAATTATGGTGCCAGTTGTCCATTGTTCTGGTTGCTAATTTGCTTTGAGAAGCAGGAAAAAAGTTGGATAATTTGCTAATGTTGTTATTCTACATGCAACAGTGGTACAATATTGTACTGCCCATGCCTGTGGAGAGAATAAAGGTTATCCATGAAAAATGCTATCTTGAAAATTGTTCTCATGCATTAAAATGTATGATTATGCAGTTTAAGCTTGCTGTAAGTAGGATCACTTCTACTCTTTCGGTTGTGAAAAGACAACAGGTTTGTTACCATCACAGAATTTCTCAGAGAGGCAGTGTCTCTTTTCACAGATGAAAATCAGCATTACTTACTGCCTTACATTAATAACTGCAAGGGACTCTAACTTCAGTATTTAGTGGTTTAAGGGTGGACTTGGCAGTGCTAGATTAATGGATGGAGTTGATTACCTTAAAAGTATTTTCCAAACTAAATGATTCTGTGACTGATTCTATATCTTTTTTGTTTATTTACTGCCTAGGTTTGAGAACTATGGAATCTATGTTGTGATGTTCTGGGAAATTTTGAGGACTTTGATTCGGATTGCTGTGGTTTTCTTTTTCCTGATATTGGCCTTTGGGCTGAGTTTCTTTGTCCTTTTGGGTTCACAGGTTAGTTGAATAACATAGTTAAGTTTTTATCATTAAAAATACTGTCTTTGACTAAAGCATCTCAATACTTTATTTGCAAACTTCATCAGCTGGGTTTTTCTTTGTTTTTATATTTCTTTTTGCAGCAAACATACAGCACACCTCTACTTTCCGTAATGAAGACATTTGCAATGATGCTGGGAGACATTAATTACCATGATGCATTCCTTGATCCTTTACTAAGCAATGAATTGCCATATCCATTCTTGAGTTACACAGTTCTCATTATATTTACCTTGCTTATTCCAATCCTTCTTATGAACTTGCTAGTAAGTAAGCTACTTATTAATATATGAGAGTGGTTACACACGAGTATATAGAGAGTTCTAGCATATAGAATTAATTAAGTGCCAGCCATTCATTATTTAACAGATGTTTTCAGTAACAATTGAAATGTCACCATTCTCTGGACTTGTTTTCCGTCCAGTTTACTGTTCTGAGTATTTTCCCACAGCTCACTCCTGCAGGATTATTTTGTTTGTCTTTAGGTAATAACTGTGATGGAATTTGAATTGGAGCTGCAATGTATTATTCTGAGGTCTCAATAATGAAAAGTGGGGAACAATGGTTTTTGTTTTATCCCTTGTTGTATAATAACCTAGCACTAACAATAATTATTAAAAAAAAAAAAAGCCCAATGTCAAATCTTCATTACACACAAAACAGCAATCAGAAATAGTGTTAGAACTGACTAACAAGCCTGACCTGAACATAAAGAATAAGAAAACATGATAATGGTAAGGAAGGGGGAAAATATGTAATATATCTTCAGCCATGTTCCCTTGAACATATTTTTTTTAGGAAATTATGTTTTCATATGAGCTGAGCAATTAAAATCAAATAGCTCATGTTTTTTAAAGTTGTTTATTGCTGTAATGACCCTACTCCATTAAGAGATCAACAGGTTTCTTAACAGTACAGCACTAATGATGAATCAAAAAGAAGGGATGTTGTTCTTGACCAAAGAAGCTCTTTAGTGCCTTACAAACAGAGTGTTGTCAGTAAAAACACTTGCTACACTTACTGATACATGTTTTCCAAATATGCAAAAAAAAAGTTTCAAATTCAAGTAAAAAAAGAATTTAACTCTAGAATGATTATTTTATTTAACTGTGAATGATAAATACAATTGAAATCACAGACTATGAAAAAATAGATAATTAAATCTTTCTTGTTTTTTCTAGATTGGTTTGGCTGTTGGGGATATTGCTGAAGTACAAAAGTATGCTGCACTCAAAAGGATTGCAATGCAGGTGAGTAACATAACATGGAAACATCAAATATTGGAAGTACACATCATTACTGGAACACCATTTAGATAATTAGCTGATTTGTCATCACATTCCAAACTAACATCTTAGGATCTTGGTAAAGCAAATTGGTGAACGTAGCATCTTATTCTGAATATCATTTTCACTCATGTGAGTCATTGCCAAGGAAGTGTACAAGCAAATGCACTTTCAAGAATTTGTCAACCATCAGTTCAATCAATTCTGAGTTGTTCCAATACCAGAATCTCAAAATCAATAACTGCAATGCTTGAATTTGCAGAGTTGTCTTTTAGGAGAGAACTTATGCAGTGGAAAGTAGGTACACAAAAATCAAAAGGACACCAAATTCATTCTGCTGTACTAAATTGTCATTAGTTAAAAGAGTGCACATCTATGTGGAGTAATTAATTCTGCTAAGATACTCAATACTGGTGTGACTGTGTAGTTTTAGTGTCTGGGCTGGACTATTCACATACTATATCACTGCAGTGGGGACTAGTATTAGTGATTTCAATATAATGGCATGATGGTTATTTTCACCTATAATGTGTATTTATCTTAAGACAACATGTCTCATTCTAAATGCAAAACTACATTTAGGTCAATCTTCACACCAACTTAGAGAAGAAGCTGCCATTTTGGTTCTTAAGTCGGGTGGACCAGGAATCGATCACTGTATATCCCAACAGGCCAAGATACTGTGGATTTATGGTAAGATAGTGAATATTAGACAGAAGAATTCTTACCAAAAGAGGATAGGATTGGCTTTGTACACACATTGCTAAGGACACTGTGTTAATGAGACTTAATAATTAACTGATATCTAAGGAATTGTGATTAGATCTTGACTAAGGTCAGTGAAAATGATAAATCTGTTCGAGTGCAGCTTTATTCAGATAAAATTAGTGTTTGAATACTCACTGAACTGTAACTTTATTAAGTGAAACAAGCTACAAAAGGTGTTCAGATGAAAAGAAGAATTACTAATTTGGGCTTTTCTTCTTTTATTTGTTTACTTTGCATTTCAGCTGTTGTTGATAGACTGAATTTTCTTATAAGACAGACTTTACAAAACAAGTGTTTAAATATATAAAAAAATAACATATCAGAAAGTCTTTTCAATATTTACACTGTGTGAAAACTTACCATTTACATTTTTAATCTATTGTTAGACTATAGGATCTATTTCAATTTTGTTCCATTTTTCGTTTAGAGCGTGTTCCAATATTGCTTTGGGTGTGAGGACTCTACTACCTATGCCCAGAGCCCTGATACAACATTAGAACTGGAAGTTCTGAAGCAGAAATACAGGTATTTTTTGTGATATTTTACTGATGTAAAAATAAATAG
This sequence comes from Entomyzon cyanotis, assembly GCA_024500445.1. Classification (NCBI taxonomy): domain Eukaryota; kingdom Metazoa; phylum Chordata; class Aves; order Passeriformes; family Meliphagidae; genus Entomyzon; species Entomyzon cyanotis. The sequence continues at coordinate 17,054,208 of JAKEPQ010001005.1, forward strand.
AGCCAATATTACAGACATACTTTAAGAGGCATTCTAAAGCTCCATACTGTACGTAAAAAGTAAAAGTCCACGTCCCCAGCCCAAACCAACACAGCTTGTTGCTCATTAAAGTACACTGAAGTAATGGGGAAGGCAAATTTTCATTTTTGATACTTGCATACGGAGGTTTTCAAGGGTTATCTGGAACTCCCAGGAAATGTAATTCCAATTGGTTTGCAAGTATACAAAATATGTTACTGATTTTCTACTGTTCTGATGGCAAATCAGATTCAGATTTTTTCCCCAAAAATGGATTGGTGTTTTGATTGTCCCTTGAACAAATGTTCTGTTTCCCAAAGCCTCGGAAGGAATTCTTTGTACTTTCTTGACTAACTCATCATACCAACATGTCCATAAGAATGGTTTCAAAAAAGCTTTCTGTGAATATACAGCTAGAAAAACACATTCTCACTCAGTATCCTTTCCCCTGCACTTTTTTCGCTCCATTTCTTTTCTTTTCTTTCCTTTTTTTTTTTTTTGCATGAAAGACTCAGCAAGAATTGAAGGAAGGTGACACTACACCCTACAGATACAGGCAAATTATGGACTTTAGCAACTCTTTCTTCATATGCATAGTACATTAATGTCTAATAAAACAGGCTCTTTCTTGGTTGGGATTTTTTTCCTACAGAGAAGGAAGAAAACTATGATTTTATTAAACTCTTTGCAGTAGAATGACTTGTGATCATATCATTATGGAAAATCATATTTACTGGTCTGAAAATATTGACTGAAAACTCTTACTACGTTGCCAGTATATTTTTATTATCAGAGTTCAAAACAGAGTTCAGTTATTACAGGAGCTAGTGTCAGTCAGTGCTGGGTGTATATATTTTTGGATTTTGGTTTGGGGTGGGGTTCTCTTTGGCTTTGTGTTTTATTTTTGTGATTTTCTTATATTTTAAGATGTATTGCCACTTTTTGTTAAAAAACAAAGAAAAAATCAAACCAACCAACCAAACAAAAAAAATCAACAAAAAACCTAGCTACATCTAAAGCCCCCAGCTGTTCTTCACAAAGAACCTTTTCAGTCACACTAGATTTCATGTTGTAATTTTGTGAGTCTAGACGTTCTGAAAAGCAGATTTTCAAAACACCTGTTTGGTAGTTTTATAAAGACAATTTCTAGACGCATTTCCCATTTCTTTCATTGGTTCTTTAACGATAATAGATACTGTGTTCTGTATGTGTGATGCTAACTTAACTACTTATTTGCATCAATTGCACTTTGGATGGCACTTTGAAAAAGACCAGTAAGTGCCTCATCAGTATTTGTAATATTCTGTAAAAGTAGTTGTGAATTTCACTAAATGTTTGTGTTTGCTTGATTGCCATTGCAACTCTGGCCTTTTTCTTGCCAGACAGGAAAACAGGTCAGTAGAAAAACCTTTTGAAAGAACTGTCAACAACTTTGTTTTGAGAGTGACGTTGCTTCTACTTTAACTATATAGTAAGTTACTTTTCACAAGAACCATGGATTCTTTAATCCTATTTCCTGTAACATGGAAAAGTACTTCAGCTTGAAGAATTAAATGTGTTCTAGATAATAGTCTGTTAGCAGGAGGGTTAAGCACTGTCAGAAGGGTGAATTTAAGTACTGTCAATTTTTACACCTATAATTTTAATTATTTAAATGTCCTTTGAAATCAAATGACAAAGCCTGATGCATATTTCTATGTTTGTTTGCTTTTTAGGCTCAAAGATATATCAACATTGTTGGAAAAGCAGCATGACCTCATTAAATTGATTATCCAAAAAATGGAGATAGTGTCAGAGGCTGAAGATGAAGACAGCAATGATTTATTTCAGCACAAATTTAGGAAAAGGCAGTTGGAGCACAAGAATAGTAAATGGGATACAGTGTTGAAAGCTGTTAAAACAAACGTGCCTAACCCAAGCACAGAAAAGAACAATAGCTTCTTCTAGACTTGGCTATGATATCATGTTGTATTATAATTTTGTTCTACTTTGGGGTCACTTAGTGTCTTTGCATAACGTGAATGTGATATATCATGTACTCAAGTATAAAAAAAGGCCAGATCCAAAACCAGGATGCAGGTGCTCAAAACAGTATTTAAGGAGACTGGAGATGTCTACATCCAAAACTGTGATCCTAAAAGTGACTGGCTAATCAGGAAAGTGCCTAACTCAACAGATGCCAACCTTGCTGTCCTGGCAGTTCCCAAGCCTTCTGTCTTGATCTGTTCCTGGATTTGGCCCTAGTACACTTAGGTCTGTATGTAATTACATTATTTTCTGTTACGAATATTTTTAGAATTTCTAAATTTTTAGAAATTACATTCTAGTCATTTAGTATTCAGATGTTTGGAGAGAGCCCACGGGTTTTAAGTAGCTTGCAGAAAAAGTACAAAACTAAGCGCTGGAAGTTTTGCTGAGTAGGGACTGCAGGATCAGGCCTGAAAAGTAGGAAAAAAAGGATCATGAAGTTGTAAGGGAAGAGAAGAACTATTTTCTTTTCTAGATGAGTATGAGCAATTCACAGAGGGATCATTTCTACTAGCATGCATATAGCAATGATAGAGTAACATGTTTAATATTAGTGACTTACAGCTTGCTGCCCTTACACTGCTAATGTGATTTTGGCCTTCCTAATAACCTAAAACTGATCTTGCTACTTTAATCTGCATTTTGGTTTTATTCATTTACTGAATATTCAGTGCATTATGTAACATATGGTAATATATTAAATTTAAAAATAAACATTAATAAAAATGTGTTTAAGTACCTGAATATATTTGTTTCAAAACCAGTGGTAATAAACCAGTTATGACTATATGTGATAGCAAGGCTCTGTGGTCTGCTTCTGAATTCAGACGTTTTCTTTAAGAACTTAGTATACATTAATTCTTCTCATAAAAACAAATTACGATTCCTGTTTATTTAAGAGGTAGTCACCAGAGGGTAATTCACACTGTACAGAGCTTATGCAGTCTTCGGAAAACACTGGAAGATGCACAGTAAATTAGTGCAACTTGTGCCTCAAAATTGCCATGGATGTTCAGTAGACAAAATTCTTTCTCACCCAACTGCTCTATCTCAGCTTTGATACTTTAAATCCTTGACAGGCAAAATAGAGCAATGAGGAGGCTGCCAGAGGAGCAGCTCTGCTTCAGGGCCAAGCCTGGTGTGCACAGTGAAACGGGGAGAGGACATATAAGCAGAGTCAGAGCAGAAAAAGTAAAAATATAGCTGTAATCTCTAAAATTGTGCTGTGGTTCCTGAAGTCATATCTATTCCTGTGAATAAACTGTTTGGGTTTTTTGTGCTGCTGTGCATCTGCAGCTCCCTCTGTGCGTGGAAAGAATGCCCAGGTTGTCAGGATAGGGCAAAATTTGAAAAAGGTAATAACAAAAGTAATTTGAAATTCCTGACAGTCTGTGCCATTAACACTAGATGGCAGTGAGTGATAGCATTTTTGGGTAAGTCAATTGGACCTAAATGTTTTCAGTGAAGAGGAGCAGCATATGTTACAGCAGAAGCAAAGCCGTCAGCACTCACAGTTTTAAAGTTTGAGCCTTTCAAGCCTCTTTAAACAGAGCTCTGAGATCTTTATATACAGCTGCCTCTTAGCTTTTCTGAGTGTTCAACTTACAATTTGAGAAAAGTTTTCCTTTCCAATTTTATATAGAAAAACATAAATAAGTTATTTTATAATTAGCTAATATTACAACATTGAATTAATTACTTAGCTTCTATGGAAATTAATTAAGACTATTTAATTGTCATGTGATAGAACTATCTAATAGAGCCTAAGTATAAGAGATGTAGAGTTTAAGGAAAAGTAGAAGTAGTATCAATTGGAATACAAATCACAATTTAAAAATTGTGTAGACTGAGCTGAAGATACTGGGCCATTTGAACAATCTCTAGAAGCAGTCCTGTTCGAATCATTATGGTTGGAAAAGACCTCTAAGATCATCAAGTACAACCATTAACAGTGCCAGGTCCACCACTAAACCATGTCTCTAAGTACCACATCTACATGGTTTTTTAACACTTCCATGGACAGTGATTTCATTTTCCTGGGCAGCCTGTTGCAATGCTTGACCACCCTTTCAGTGGAGGAATTTTTCCTAATATCCAATTTAAACCTCCGCTGGTTCAACTTGAGCCAATTCAAGTTGACACACAGGATGGTCACAATTTGGGACAAGAAATGACATTTCTATGTGAGTTGGTAGTCTGAAACAAGATGACAAACCTTTGCTGAAACCAAAAATCCAGACGCCTGGCTTTCTAGCATCAGACTCTTGCTGATAAGGACTGACTAGCAAAATACTTTGCCCATGTAAATTAAAATTAGCTAGAGCAATAAAATACATCCTTAGCAGAAAATCTGAAGTGCCCAATTTTGAAGTGGATTACAGTGAGACCCTTTTCAATGGGTAAGAAATAACTTGCTTCAAGCTGTCTAGTGTGCATATTAGTGTTCTCCATGATATGCTGCTGGAACAAAGACAAAGCCGCTCTTTAAGGCTCCATCATTTCTTGACTCACATTTTTTCTTCAAAGAAATAGCCTTGCAATCTCTTTGTTCTGTTGTATAATATCATTTTGTTATCTTCAACATACTGAAGATGTTGCTTTGTGAAATATTTCACACCAAAATGTTATATGAAAAATTGTGTTATAGAGGATTGGTAGAGGAGAACACCCCCACCACCCCAAAATCAGCCAGGAATTATTTCAAATCCTTGAGGGCTACACATATTAAGAAAGAAGAGGAATCTATATGAACAAAGTCGTGGTCCTTCTCACTGCTTAGATTTTTATTTTGTAAGATGAAGTGCCCATAAGCAGAGCATGTAGCAAGAGAAAGAAAAGATATCCTTAAGAGAAAATATCCTTAATCTGTATTAGGAGGACCCATGAGAAGAAACCAGAGGCAGATTTTCTCTTAGGTTAATATCCTTTTACCCTGCCCTGTAGGTGTAAGGAGTCAGGCTACAACATGGTATGCATCAGTTGTAAGCTGTCTTTACATTGACTGTCTGACAAGGGGTCTCACTGTGGGCAGGAATTAGGCCCATGTCAGGAATGGACAAAGTATAGGGGTGTTGCAAACATAACCCTGGAGTTACAGTCAGCAGGAGAGTTTTTTGAGCTTTCTCTTTTAAATTTTTGAGAAGATACAAAGGATGACACAGGACTTGAGAAAATCTCTGATACCAAAAGTAAGAGCACTGCTTAAAGGCAGCATTTTCTGAGCAGTAAAAAGATGCTGGGTAGTGCCAAGGTGTAAATCCCTATTGACACTGGAACTGCAAGAGAGATCTGTGCGAGCCAGGCTATGGGATGGTCCACGCACAAGGCACTCAGGCATACCTGAACCTCTTAGGTAAAGTTACTTGCATCCTTAGAAAAATGGACTGAGACAATGTCATAGCAATCATCAGAGAAGGTGCTTCAGATGTTTGAATGCGTCAGTGTTGTAGAGATTACCTCTATCCCAGCTGAAACCAGGACACTCGGGCAGGGAAAAATCTCAGCAATGGTAAGATTTGGTTTAGAAGATAGGAAGTAATGCAAGTGATGAGAAGTGATGCATTTTATATTGTTTCATTATTGGGAATCACAGCTTAAAAAGGAGAGCAAAGTTTAAAGCTATTAATTTCAGAAATGTTTAATAGGGTTGTTAGTATTTATTTTTCCAGAGAGGTGACTGCAATCTAAATATTGACCAGAATCAGGGAACTGAAGATTGTGAAAAACAGAATGTTCAAACAGGCCAGTAACTGGGAGAAAAGAAATTAACAGAGAGGAACTGGGACTAACATTGACATTAATGTGATCACATTAAAAAGGACAGAAAGCCCTAAAGTACCACTGGCCCTGAGTAAAACAGTGCTGATCACAGCAATGTCATATTCAGCTGCATTCAGCCACATGGGATCAAGGATAGGGAGAGTTAAGATAATTTAAACTTTTGAAAGCAGAAAGTGTGCTTCTCAGCTCAGTCCTGATGATAATCCCTGGAGCTGGCAATGTCCATGGGAATGATTCAGCAAGGCAGCATGGAAGTGATGCTGTGAGAGATACCCATAATGTATCTCAGAGTATTTCTCATCGCCTGAGCTGACTCACTTCCTGTGGATTCAGATTTTAACATTTCTTGGCATATCTGCCTAGTCTGTGAGATAATTACAATTGCATTAAATAGCTGAAAGTAATCATGGTCAAAGGCTACCACTGGCAATGTTACTGAGTTGTGAGGAGAGGAGCATGTGTGTTTCAAAGGATCTGGTCTGCTTCATTTCAGTTTGAAGGTTGTGTCCACATCTTGAATGCATGAAGAATTGCAGCGTGGTAGCTTCACCATAAACAAGAGGAAGGGATTCCCAAGGCAAGGAACAGATGCACTTTCCTGGGCTGAAATAGTTTGTGAAAAACTGTATCTGCTGCCACATCCAGAGCTCTTCAGTGCTCACCAAGCCTCTGCAAAACTACAGGAACAAAAATGCTACACAAAACTTGGTAAGTCCTTCATGCACCTGAAAAAGAAAATGAGACCGACAAGGATTGCCAAGAACATTCCAACAAGTCATCAATAACGAAGAAATTTGGAGTTAGAGGGAAAAGGGTTGGATTCGTGTGTTGACCTTGGGTATAGATTCAGAGTACTCAGTGAAGGCACTACCATCTTTATTTTCTTGTCCTGAGAGCAAGATATCTGTAGGTAACCATTTTATTTTATAAATAAGTTTTATTTTAGATAAAAGCTGAGAAGCAGACAGTTCTTATAATCTAGAACCCCAGTTTTTTCCAATGGCAGAGAGCAATCTTTCTTTGACATATCCGTGGTGATAACACAATTATAGCATTTCAGAGCCTTAATATGACCACTCCATTGCAGTAACAGGAGCAGGAGGGAAACAGCTTTGCTTCTGGCAAATGTCAGCATCTTCCCTGGTCTGTGCTGAAGTACAGCATCCAGGGTGTTACAGGAAGAACCTATGTACACAATTCCTTCTTGTTAAAACAAATAACTAGAAGATAAAGTCTGTATTTGCACGTTCAAGGCAGATCTTTTTGGAAGTGTGATGAAGAGGAACAAAAGAAGTATTTGTTCTAGTCAAAAAACCAGTATTTTTGTCATTTAGCACAGGCTCATTTCTTACATTTACTGAGACATATGGGATGTATATCACGTAGAGAAGAAGATAATATGTGAGAATGCTGTTCCTATATCCCTCTGTTGGTCCAAAGCTAGTTTGGTTACCAACATGGTCAGCCTGTTCCAAAAGCAGAGCAATAATAAGCTGCATCCATTGCTCTCCAGCACAGGAACTTGTAATACACTTCCTAATTTTTTATATAAAATTTAACTTTAATAGTAGAAATATATTGAGTTTGTCTGTGGCCTTGACAGTTTCAGGGGTGTTTTGTGTACTGCAAGGCCCCACACCTACAATGAAACACTCTTCATTTTTAACCACATGTATGCTTAATACATATAATATATATTTAATTTCATTTTGTATCATTTATGCAACATATGGTTACCAATATGCATAAAATAGGTAGCAGGTACTTCATGCTTGTGAGAGTGGCAATCAATACACAGACTCATGGGGTGATGCACACCCCGTGGGCAGAAGGACACCTCTCCCCAAGCTGTGTGAAATAGGCTGGAGTGTGGCACTCCAAAGGCCATCTGAGAGAGATGTCTTCTCTTGCTGGATTTGAGTTGTGGTGTTGTCAATATGCAAAAAAAGGAAAGGCAACAGCTTGAATCTCAGATGACTAGTGAGCCTGTAGGGTGCTCTGAAGGTGTTTATCTAATTCAACTTTGAGGAGATGTAGGATTAGTGTTTCAAATCTGAATCTGGTCTAAGTTTGGGCCCTGACTGTTTCTCCCTGAAGAAAGCTGGCTGATATTCCCGTAAAATATTTTGTGGACAAGTTTCACACACAAAGGAAAAGTTAGGGAGTCTGCATCACTTCAGCCTTTAACCTCAACCCAAAAAATTTTGATAACTAATGGTGCTGGATGGATTTCATTTCATTAGATTTTATTCCCTTGCTAGTTGCAGTAAGACTTTCTCTTTGAGTATGTAAAAAACCCCACCACTCTGTTATTTCATATTTCTTAATAAATATATAAAACTAGCCAAAAGATTTCTCTAATCTCTTCATTCCTTCATCTGACTCAAATAAATGATATTCTACTTTGAAAAGTTCTCTAAAATTTTGCAACACAAGCAAATAAGTACTGGGGATAAAAAAAAAATGCAGGTTACAATTATGTCAGATAAGGCAGAGGCAGATGACCACAATGAGAAGTGTGCAACTTTACCCTCCCAGCCACCAGACAACTGGGGTCTTGTGGAAGGACTGAGGGGAAAAAAGTGGGGTTGGTACAACCACACAAAAACATTTGGAGAAGTGAAAGAAAGTGTTTCCCACATAAACTTTTTACAGGAAGGTAAGGCAGAAATATGTATTTCTAAACACTGGCAAAGGAGCTTAGAAAGTGAAGGTGATTGCTGAAATCCACCTCTGCTGCCTCCAAGACACAACATCAGCTGTGGCCAGAAGCTGGGACTCCATGGCCTGGTGGTTCCTGGTGTCTATCCTAATTATTGCTTCACAGCAGCTGAGGTGGATCTGTGATGTCTCCTCTGCCTGAGGTCAGTTGTGTGATGGATGTCATCACACACAGAGGTCAGACAGGTGGCATAGAGGATGCTACCCCTCAGTCCCCCTTTCTGACCATGGCACAGCTGAGGCACACCCTGAAAAGTGCAATCTCACTTTCTCCAGAAAAAATGAGCAAATGAGCATGCACTGCTAAAATAGATATTTCCTTAAATGCAAAATATATAGATATGAACAGAGATGCTAAGAAAAACCAGTGTGGAGTTGAGAGTGTCAGATGAGGAGGAGGAGGTGCAAATATAAAGTATATCTGACCCAAACAGGGGGCTGCAGGCAATTATGGCTGATCCTAAAGGAGGAGAGAAAACGTGGAAGGTGCTTTATTGACACTAGTTCAGAGGTCACCTGTGACCTTCTGGGTTTGGGACAGCAAGGTTATCAGTACTATAAAGCTTCTTAAATTTGACTAAGGAAAGAAAAGGCAAGGGGTGCTGGGGGAGTTAAGGATGGAGCCAAGAGTCCACAACAAGGGCTGTGAGTCATCAGGGAGTTTTGTTTGTTTTCCAGAAGAGATAAAAGCATTGTCCACTTATCTGAATAAACACAACAATGAATCAATTGTTCTGAGGAACTCATAAAACATGTAATAATGACTCTAGAGTGAAACAATGGAATCCTAGTTCCAGCATGCATATTTTCTGAGCTAAAAGCCTGCCTTTTAATGTCTAAAATCCTAACATACAAAATAGCCTTTAAATAAAGACTGAATAATTGGTAAACAGCTTACTGTGGAATTTTGAAAGAAAACAGTAACACATATCTAGGCCTATGGACTTTTTCCTTCTAGACTTTAAGAATAGTTAAAACCTCCAATAAGAGAGGCTGAAGAAAATAAAAATGAACAGCAGAGAATCACAGAATGGCTGGTGTTGGAACTCTGAAGGTTATTCAGCCCAACCTCCCTACTAAAATAGGTTCACCTGGAGCAGGTTGCACACAGTCTCATCCAGACAGCTTTTAAATATCTCCAGAAAAGGAGACCCCACAACCTCTAGATAGCCTGTTCCAGTGCTCTGTCACCCTCAGAGGAGCGAAATTTTTCCTTATACTGAGATAGAACTTCCTGCATTTTAGCTGGGGCCTGTTGCCCCTTGTCCTGGCCCTGGGCACCACTGAAGAGTCTGGCCATTAAGATAAATATTTGTATGCATTGATAAGATCCCCTCTCAGTCTTCCCTCTCCAGGCTGAACAGGCCCAGCTCCCTCAACCTCTCTTCATGAGAGAGATGTTCCAGCCCCCAAACAATCTTTGTAACTCTCTACTAGACCCTCTCCAGTAGTTCCTTGTCTTTCTTGTGCTGGGGAGCCCAGAGCTGGACACAATACTCCAGCTGCAGCCTGAATGCCATACCAATGTGATGGGACTTGAGTTTAATTCAGATACTCTGTTTTTCAGTTATATGAAGTGTTTTTTGCAGTGAGTCTTCCCTACTTTGCTGTCACGTTTACCCTTCATATTGCTTAGGAATTTAGGAACTGCTTGAAGGCCCTACTGATTGCAAGTGGCAATCCTGGTCCCTGCCAGGGGACACACACTGGTACTTGCACCTTAGTTAAGGTGTGCTATTCCCAGCCTGACAAAACTTTAGAAATGCTAAAGAGAGGCTCACGCAAACCTTCTAGCAAATTATGCCAGATTTCAGAGCATGTGTAGGATGTCTGAATACATCCAGAGGAGAACTGCCATTAGCATTTTGCACTGTGCTACACAATCTCCCACCAAGACCATTCTAATATGAAGAAGCAACAAACCTGTAGCTCTGTCAAAGCATGAGAAGAGTATTTTGTCCCTTGCTGCTCAAAATACATCAAGCTGCTGTTCACTGCCACTACCTCCATCTAGAACAGCATTTGCTTCTCAGCTTCTGTTGGCAAGACCAGGTCATCCAGAGCCAGCAGAAGTCATAGGGATGTGAAACAAAAGCAGTGCTGCGCCAGGCACACCCCAGACCTCCCATCTCCATTTGCGGGGTGCACTTAAAAATCAGCAGCCAGGAAAACCAAACAACAGGTGCTGCAGCATGAATTATATATTCCAGGACAAAAATAACCTCCCAAAGCAGTGGTGGCCCAGGTGGCTACCCTAATCAATTAGAATCTTCTAATCTTCTGTAGGAACTGAGCTTCTGCCATTTGGCTTTTGCAGGTTCAGTGGTCTGTGCTCTTCCTGCAATGCCACTTCAGGATGTTTATAAGAATGTGTACCACTGTCATATTGTTAAAAAATAAGAACATACTTTTCAAGATCACCTCCTATACCAGAATCAGCAAGGCAAGGCAGTGACTGGCAAGACGTGTAGCAGGTGTCACAAGTACCATGTGTGTGGTCTTTCCCAGATTGAAGCCATATGATGTTTCCTGAAAGGCTTTCAGGGTTGCACAGCCTTGTGGATGCTCTCTCTGTAATGCCAGACGTTGTCAGCATTTGTAGCAGAGTTTGCAAGCATGGTAGTGGAGAAATGGTGTAGCTGCCTCAAGCCCACCTGTGATTCTTCATTATCCCACTCATATTTTGCTGTTAGGCTAACTAATAACTGCACAGAGGTGAAAGTGTTATAATGGCCATGGCAGCAAGTCCAACAGATCACTGAAAACAAAGTTCCATTTTAACTTCAGAGAGCTTGAAGTCAGCTTCCAGATGGGGCTCAATGTAGGCAGCAATTTGGAGATGATTCAAGCATAGTCAATAAAATGGGTAAAGGAAAGCAAGTCCCAATGGAGAAAGAGAGAAGAATAGAAAACGGTAGCCTGTTCTTCATAATTCCTAGATTAGTTCCTAGATTAATTCAGTTGTCATTGCAGACTAAGGTTTGCCTTGATTTCTTTCTCTGCTATTCTGACCCTGGATAAGGCTCCAGGTTGTCCAAAGGTTCCCTTGTCCCTGCACAGAGCAGTGACTCCCATCACAGAGCCTTGCTCTGCTCACAGGGAGCTTCAGTCACTGATGTTCACCCACAGAAGGTTAAAGCAGGCTCCACAGAATTCAATTTACCTTTGTGTAGGTGCAGCAGGGCTGGGTTAGCCATCAGCTGATCATGGAAGCTGAGCTGGTGACTGGGCTGTCAGGCCTCTTCCCACCCCTGCTGCATCAGCCTGTCATGTACTGGAGGGTCCTTGCTAACTGTAGAAACTGAGCCTTCATAAATTGTTCTCTATTTGTAAATTTGTCCTGATCACTGATTTGCCTGCTGGGGCTGTGCCTGACCTGGACAAATGTAGCTGTCTGTAGCCAGCTCCCCCAGCCCCACCAGTTTGGTGTGGCAATCTCTGGGAGCAATTAAAACCAATCTAATTATGTCTCTGTTGCTGTGGCTGTCAACTATAGCAATTTTTTATTTCCTAGCAGTGACATATTTTGTGTTTGCTATTTTTTGTTTCTTTTTCTCATTAAAAAATCTTTGGTCTCTGTATACAAAGATTTCACCAAATGCAATAAAAGACTCCCTTATTATAACCCACATAAGACAATACCACTAGTCCTGGGATGCACTTCTCCCCATGTCAATATCTGGTAGAAATGTAAATGGGATATCTGATAGACAACACAGCAGGTTGAGATTCTTCCTAGTGCAAAATGAAAAATTAAATCTGGTGTTTTGTTAATCAGGATACATAGATTGTGTGTTGGTTATAACAAGTGACAATTTAGCAGCCTAAAAAATGCCTCTCTAGACGGCCTGAGGAAGGTGGCATTGCTCAGTTTGTACTCTCCTCCCCCAAAAAACAAGTGGAGATCTGGAGATAGGGCACAAGGCCAGCTCTCTGGAGTGCTGTCTTAAGCCTTTGCTGCTCCAGCCAATGCTTTAGCATGATTGTATCAGGGAAACCAGATAGAGAAAACACTTTTGTTCTTCCTGCCAGCTCTCAGTTAACCTCTGAGCCCTTTGGATTACCAAATAGTGAGGATGTGTGCCTTGTACATTTTTTGCTGACTTCCAAGTTGCTCTTTAATGCTTCTTTCTGGGAAAATGAGCAGTAAGGACTGACTTTAGGGGAATTGCAGTTTGATGGCTGTGGGAGGTTTACATGTTTGGAAATAAATGTTCCAATTTTCTTGTGATTACTTTTTGTATACATGCCCAGAGATGTGGCTATGGGTCCACTTAGAGCTAATGAACAAATACATTTGAGGCTTTGGGTGTTTTTAAGGCAAATTTAACCTACTCAAGCATCCACTACAGTTGTAGCACCAAGAGATTGGCTAGACACACTCCTTTTTGTAGTGAAAGAAATGTGGAAGAGCTGGAGTTTTCCCTCTTCATTGCCAGCTCCAGGTCCTGTCCCTAGCATTCACATTAGATTCAGAGGAGAGTGTCAGCATTAACAAAGCAGCTGCCAGGAGCCCATCAGGGCTCTGCCTGGCATCCTTTCCTTGCTTTCCTCCTGGGCCTCTCCAGCTGCCCTCTGAGTGATGCTCACTCACCGCTGGATGTCAGCTGTGCTCTCCCCTCTCCCCTGCCCTGAAGGACACTGTCCTGAGGTGTGACACCCTGCCCTCTTCTGTCTTCATCAGAGAGCCCAGGGAGCAATTAAAATGCTGTTATAAATCATAGTTACTAGCCAAGTGACTCATCTTACAGCACTGAGAAGGAATCTCCAATCTCATGAGTGCTGGGTGTCTCTTACAGAGAGGGCTGGGGTGTTGATGAGCCATTATGGTATCCTTATCTTGCATTTCCAACAGCAAAATCCAACCTGTGTTTTAGTCGTGCTGTTTATATATCTAATCAAAGTGGGTCAGGAAACGTGGAAGACAGCACCAGGGCTGCCTGAGAAACATAATATTTGTCAGAGAGCATTAACTCAACCTCCCTCTTTCAGGGAATGATAGATGAAGTGTGCCTGAAACTCTGTTTAGATTATGTGAAGTAATGCACTGGTGGTTACATTCATCCTAAGCAAATCATTTTCACTCACTTGAGCTGCCTTACAGAACTTTCCAATAACACTTTAAGCAGCCTTAAACAAAATGAAGTCCTCACAAGTCACTCACGTGGGAGTTCCTCCTGGAGCCACTCACATACAGGTTTGGAGTGCTCTGCACCTAAAATAGAAGTGGGTCCCTTCTAAAGCCTGTATCAGCATCAGGACCAAAGTTTGAGAGGTGCCAGGGCTAGTGTCCATGTCCATGGCACAGTATTTAATCTGGTTCAAGCAACAGAAAGCCTGACATTAAAGAAACCACAGCAGCTCTTTATGAAAGGACAAGGTGACCTTCATGAAGGCTTTGAAAACTTTCTGAATCCCCATGGTCACCCATGTCAGGGCAGTCACCCCATCTCTGCTGGGAGCTGTTCCTCCCCTGAGCGGCATCACCCCCAGGTAATGTTCAGTGTGGGGGCATTTCCTGGGCCCCTCTATTCAGGGACCATGCCTTCATCTGGCCCTGCCAGTCTTCCAGCCTCATAAGCTCTTGGGAAAGAGGAACAAGCCAACAGGATGAGCCTTTTCTTCCCCCAGGCATGCTCATCTCAGTAATAGCACAGGGAGCCCCTGCCAGGTCACACACTAGCAAAACGGGCTCTGGAAGGACCAGAGCCAGCCTTGAGACCCATTCCTGCTCCTCCACAAGAGTCAGTGGAAGGATTGCTCTAAAACTCAGCACATCTCTTACTGAAGCCCAGGGAATCTCACTAGAGATAATTATGGTTTGCTCAATGTAATAATTATGCAGGGATATATTTCACTTGCACTCAGTGCCAATTCTGAGATGAAGTGAATGTACTTGCTCAGGTTTAATATTTTTTAGGGAGGAGTGCTATAATTTCCAGGGGAGGAATACAATTAGATGAAGCCTTACAATGTTTCTTCTAGCCTGGATATTTTTAGTGTTTTGCCTCCATGTTTTTTTAAAAGGAGCTTTTGTCAATATCAGCTCCTGCTTTCACATGAGCTGTGGCCCCTGCAATTAAGAGTTCTGGGGATTAACTAAAAGGTCCCATTTAAGACTTTTCAGAAAATACATTGAATGAGAGGGGGAAACCACTTAAGTCAGCTGCTTCTGTGCATGTCTTTTTGTGCTATGAAATATGACTTCAAAGAAAACCCTTCTGTTTCCATTTCAAGGTCTTTTTGTAAGGCAAGGAAGATAGCCAACCAGGACTGGAATGCTGCTGCTGGGAGATTTATTGGAAGTCTTGAAGGCCTCAGTAGACTGGGAAGGTAATTTTTGTATCCTACTGCACTCAAGACTGATTTAATTTTGTGTCAGTTCTGGAACTGGAACCAGAATATGAGCTGTGAGTTTATAAATTGCTCCTCCGAGTGCCTGACCTTGCAGGGGAGGAGAATCTAGAAGGAGTTGGAAGATAAAGAGATCTTGCACAGCCAATCAAACACATTTCACTGGGTTAGTGGACCTCTTGCTTGTTCCTCACTTCACCCTCAAGCGCTCTGGCTTTGACAGGATGCCAATCTCATTGACAACATCTGTGCTGCAGGGGTTCCACTGCCCATCAGGGTACATCTGACAAATGGATCAGATTTTTTTGAACAGAGGGCACTTCTGCTGCAACAAACTATGCATATAACAATTATTATTAGGAGTATTTTTTTATCTTGTTACTATAATAAGTATAAATCTTGAACTGAAGTGGAATTTCAAAGAAAATTTTTAAGGGCAGCAAATTTCATTCAAATAGGAGGAAAAATTTATTAATTAGTTGATTAGATTTGGAGATATTGTCTAAAGAAGAATGACAAAAGTCCTATTATATGAGTAATTAAAAAATATATTAGACAAAGATTTTGGGAATGCATTTCAAAAAGCAGTTTTCTTTTGGCCAAAATTAAAGAGAAAATTACCTAATAGCACTGTAGGATTTTTCACTGTTACAGCTCAAAAATCTATTATTCAAGTTCTGAAAAGTGTATAATCTATGTATGAATTCTTTTTGGAATCTAAGTTTCATTTCCAAAGGAAATTTTATTAGAATAAATTGCACTTTCCTGACATTAAATCATTGCTGCTCATAAGATATAAAGCACAGGGTGACTGCCTTTGAAAATAACTTCAATTACCTGACATTAATATAAATTCTACATTATAGCTGCCACAAGTTTCAATTTTTCTGCAACTGATCTTCCCTGAAACAAGCAGAGTGGGGTTTAAATAACACCACACGTAGCAAAATATGGTCCTATTGTAGAGGGTATTGCCACCAGGACATGGTAGGTCCTCCATGTGGTGGATGTGTGACACAGGACAGAGACCATCAGCTGGCAGCCCCTGAGCTGTTGCAGGCTAACTGGTCACACGCTGCTGAATCCTATAGTGGTTTCCATCTGATATTTTTGCCAAAAGAAAGCTAAATTATACTACAAACATTGCCTGAATATCAACTTACCATGTAAGCACTCACTGCTGCACCAGGAGTGCTGTGCAATCAGTAATGGAAAGCCAAGTGGTCCATAAACTATGTCGGTGAGATAGAAAAACCAAAATCCCCCTGCTACATATCAAATCAACAAAGCCTTTCTGTATTGTATACAGTCCATTTATAAATGTCACATGCGATTAGCAATGGTGGAGCTGTTATGGGAATATATTTTCTGCCTTTATATTGGCTGCCTTGCCCGTTTCAGCAGTCACTTCACAGTTTTATCTTTTGAAGGAGTTATCTCAAGGCCAGGTGGGAGGGAGACCATGTATTACCTTCTGATTCCCCCATATCTTGTTCATTCACCACTGTGAACCAGAGGCACAGAAGAATTGGCACAAAGTTTTCCAGGGAGAAGTGTCTCCAGCATTAAGATATGTAACTGAAATGGGAAATTCCCTAAAGAAGTGACAGCAAATGCAGTACACTCCATGTATTCTACATCTTTATGGGATAACCAGACACTGTTCATCTGTGACTATAGAAATGTGCCAGTCAGCCATCGTCTCCTTCCTCTTTCCATTCTCCATTTTTTTTATTTTTATCATGTCTTATTGTTCCATAACTTTTGGGATCTTTGGGTGCAGGGAGGGAAGGGTTATTCTTCATAGCTGAGCTATTGCAGCACTACTGGAAGAGTCCATTGCTGTCCAGAGTACTGTGAAAGGTTCTTAGCATGCAAATCCCATGTGAGGTAGTCTATCTGATATCATCTTGGAATCGTCTGAATTAATTTACTTTATTCCCATTGGCACTGGGGAGTCCATGTCATGCTACATGCTGTAGAGAATGTCTGACACAGTGGTTGGTTAACTTCAGCTGTAACTAGCAGTGGAAATATCAAAAGGAAATTACAGATTTTTTTGCCTCAAATGGGGCTGAGTTCCATGCTTTTCATGGTCATGATGGGATCATACCCTCTGCACTTGGTTGTGGTGACAATTTCTATTTCATATTCAGAAGACTGTGGAGGACAGTAGAATTCAAAAACCAATATTTATTCCCTTTTAAATTGGAAGCTGATCTTTCAAGTGCTCAGTAGGACTAATTGAACCCATAACTGAAAAACACACACAAAAAAAGCAAATACTGCCAACAAGAAGCCATAAATGAAGTTTTTGTTATGTGCTTACTTGTGTTTGCTTAACATACCTATTCTTGCTAAGAACTGCAAGGACAGAGGCCACTGAAAACTCTGTAGGGACTAAGTTATAGAAGATGACACAAAGCCTAAAACTTTATTGTTACATTTGAGTTATTGATGCTGTTTACCTTGGCTGGAGACCAGCTCTCTTCCTGACCAAGCTAAACAGAATTGGTCACAGAGGGCTGAGACCCAGTCCCATCAAGGATCCAGGCTTCTGTTTTCATGACAAGTACTTAATTCCAGGTGCTGACTTTGCAGGTGTCTTCTCATTTGAGAGGGTCATGTGGTCATGTTATAAACCAAGAAAATATAATTACAAGAAGAAATATCAGAGAAAGAAACATGACATCACCTGACATCACCTCATGCCCATGTAGCATTTCCCTCCATACTCCATTCCCTTTTGCATCATCTATAAGAGATCAAGAGATGCAAAGCAGCTCTGAAAGTCCATGTCTGTCCAGGCAGAGGCTACCTCCATTAGGACCCTTCAGGAGACAGTAGTAAGTCATGTTCAGAGGACACCAGAGGGACAGACTGTAAGCACACATGATTCTGGTGAAATGGTGCTACATTTCTAGGGCTTCAAGTGTTGATTGTCCTCACTGAGAAACCTTCCCCAAAAAAACACTGCCCTATTCTTTTGAGAGAAAGGTGACGAGCAGAGAGGGAAAACAATACTGTCAAGCTCAGTCTCCCACTTAATGGGGTTTATCAAGACATGAGAAAATCAACAACAGGATTTTGATGTTGCTGCACTGCAGCAGCTTCTTTAAGGATATTTTTGTGCATGCTGGGTGTTCAGATACTTCCTTTTGGTGAGATTATTAATGGCACATCCTAAATGAAAGTGTCAGGCATAACCTTAGCTTGGAAAAATGTTGTCTTTGCTAGGTGTGTAGAGCTCTGAACCATTGCAGAAAATTGTCTACAGTCTGCAGCCTAATGAAATCTCCAGGCTGTGTCTGCATTGGCTGTCTGTGCATGACACTGATGTCTCTTTCTGCCTGCCCATACTCAGGCTTATTCCACAAAAGTGGAATATTTTTCCACTGTCTACCTACAGTGTTTGCTACTGGCACATGGTCAAAGTAGTAGCTGCTGCATACCTAGCTCTGCAGATATGTGTCTCTTTTGTGACTGTATTAGCTGAACTGTCCACATGAAAGCTGAATTGTCCACATGAAAGCTGAATTAACATTTACATTAATATTTAGACCTGTCATGCTCGAGATAGCCTTCTGAGGTAACATGTTTTTGCATGCAGCAAAATTAAAAATCATTATGTTTAAACTGAGATATAGCTTGTTGTTAACCAAGAACCATCTCCCATCATAGTTTTTTGCCTGAATGGAAGCTCAGCAAACAGAAAACCTTCTGTAGAAGTGGCTCTGATGGGTATCGTTAGACATTGGCTGGCACTGATTTTACTCACCTTGCATATGTGCACTTTATTTTCAGATGTGTTTGCAGGAGAAATATGCCTCTTGGGATATTGTGTGTTTATAATTGGTAGCAGCACTGAGAGCTGCTGTATGCACTGACAGCTCACTGAGGCTTATGCAGAGATAAACATATTGAAATAAAACTACTTCTGTGGCCACGGATTGGAAGATCTTTTCAATTTTTATTCTTTACTTTTCACAGTGTAAGTCATGTGTTGTGTCTCTTGCGTGACCAATTTGCAGTGTGGAGTTATGTGTGCAAAGAAGAAACCTGTCTTACTGCATTTTATGGAAGAACCACCCAAATTGTCATTTTGTTATTACAGGTCTCCCAGTTCACCAGGTACTTAAGGTTTCTCTTTTGCCCCTGCAATCTAATTTCTCAGGTCTAACCTGGGATGTTTGACAAAAAGTGTGTTCTGGCAAAAAAACCCAAAAAAATGACCCATGTGTTTAAGTCCTTGAAAAATCTTTCTTTTAGCTCTGTGGTATTACTATTTTAGCTTTCACATATATATTTTTCTTCCTAAAATGAGCAAAAATGTTACATGATATTCTGGTTGGTTTTCCCTCTTGGCAGTTACAAGGAACTTTCACAAGTGGTTCTGATAAGTATAAAGTATTTTTGTTAAAATGAATCATGTCAACTAACTAAAGCACAAAAAAAGCAAACTTAAATAAATATTTTGGGCAAAGGATGGGAAACATTTTGGAAATCCTCTTTGTGTTTTTCTGGGATCTGATCTTTTATGATTCATCTGTGAGCAAACTGAAAACCTTTTTGTTGTTCCTGGCTGAATCCTATTTTGCTTTGCCACTGTTCCCTGCTGTTTATTCAAAAATATAAGTGATCCTTGGATATTTTGCTAAACTGTTATTCAGTCAGAGGATGAAAAGTCTGAGGAATGCCATGGGATTATTATAACAGTATAATTAGCTGCAGACAGCTCTCTTCTCAACAGCTTTGAAAAGCTCTTCTATCCATCTCACTTACCCAAGTAATTAATTAAACACAGCTGCAGACTAGAACAACTGTTGCAAACAAAAAAGATGTGTTTTCCATTTGCTTTTGCTGCTCACTTCTGGGCTGTAGAATAAGAGGAAATCATGTAGGAGCAGTTACAACAGCTAGGGACTGTCTGCATCACTCTATCACCTGAAATCCTGTCAAGGCAGAGAGAGGGGCAAAAGCATCAGTGGAGCACAGCCCTTGCTGTGGCCCATTCATGTCTGAAGCGGGGGCAAATCTTTTAAAATCATGTGACTGTGTCCTGGAAATGACCCAAGGAGGAAAAGTCCTGAGGATGCTAGCCAAAACTCCTGTGTCATGTCTTTTTTACACAGGGTTAGAAATAAAGTACTTAAGTGAGAAAAATGGAATAACTGAAGCAGTCTGAATTTGGAAGGGAACTGGCAGAAAGCTAGAGCAGGTGATTTTAATACTTTCAAATGTTCCTGGAAGCCAGTGGTGCTAAAAAAAAAGTAATACTGGAAATGGTGCTGTCTTCTCAACTGCTATTAGTGGCAAACTCAAAGGTGCAGGGGACTTACAAGGAATTCTTTTGGTTTAACTAAAATAATCCATGGAAGAAAGTGACTTTGGAAAGGTGTATTTTCTGTCCAAGAAGTGACCTATCAGCCCAAAAAACTGAACATTGTATGCCAGAGTTATACAATAAAGGTATCATGAAATGTGGATGGTTAAGCTGAGCTAACAGGCAAGCTAAGCAGTACTGGCCAGCCCTGTTATTCTTTCCTTTTCATGGCCTCTACCAGCCAAACATAGCAAAGGCCACAAAGAGAACTTAGCTGTACTGCTGATCATAGCCAATGTTACCTGGCTCCTGGAACATGAAGTAGCTATGGATGTAAAGAAGAGTGAATGATATTGCATCTTTGTGGTTTTTTTCATGCATCAGGTGCTTTCCTAACAGAAAATGTAGAAAAGCATGATTAGCAAGGATTAGTTTTTCCAAGGGTGTCTGGAAATGCCCATGTACTGTCGCAGCCTTCACTGTTTCACAATTACAAATGGCCTGCTACTGCACAAAGTATTGTATGACCTGTTTAATTGCTTTTCCACAAAATGCCAACACTGTCAAGGACTAAGGAAGCCCTGTATCCAGGGTTTAGCTTTTTATGGCAATGATTCCAGTTTAAAAAGAAAAAGGGATTTGTTCTGGAAGAGGAAACCATTTATCCTCACAAGGCACCGCTTTTGCAATGTGTGGAATGTCATCATCCATGTACCATCCAACTTTCTTCACACTCTCCATGATGATGGAGGTCCTGCCTGCTTGCCGTGAATGAGTCAGGGACCATAATGAGGTTTCCAGAGGCATGGCTAGAGCCTATAGCTCTTTCCAGACACTTCTGAAGATATTTTAAGGGCAATCTAGACATGCATATATTTGTCATAAGCTCCTGTGCAGACTTGAGTATGAAAGATACAATTGAAAAGATTAGTATTTAAAAGTAGATGTGTAGACTCTAAATAAGTTCTTGAGAGGCCTCTGCAAACTTTTATTTGTGTTAGTAGAATCATAGAATGGTTCGGGTTGGAAAGACCTTAATGATCATCAGTTCCAATCCTCCTGCCTTGGGCATGGGCACCTTTCATTGAACCAGGTTGCTCAAAGCCCCTGGTCCAGCCTGGCCTTAGCCACTTCCAGGAATGGAAGATCTCCAGCTTCTCTGTTTCCTGCATGAGGTGGTATGCATTGAAGACTTGCCTCTTTTCTCCTAACTGGCAAACAGGACTTTGAAAAACCACAGTGGTTTTCACTGGTGAACTAAAGATACCGTAAATGAGATTGAGAGGTAATTCTTGAAGTGAACTGTAGGACTGGCTGCCCATGTATTGCCTATTACTAATGGTACTGAGTAGCATTGTCTTTTAGGGGAGGCTCAGAAAACACAAAATTAACTAATAAAGAGATTAAAATGCAAAAACAAGCCAAAACCCAAGTGACAGCCCTTAGCATGCTTCTTCAGGGAAGGAGGTATTCTTCAAATAATCTCAACTGTTAGCCGGTATTCAAATTGCACAGCTCTGGATGTCACACAGGCAGCAGGAGGAAAGAACATCCACTGCAGGGAGCTGTCACTGTGCCTGAGGTCCTGCAGTGGTGTAGCTAGCAGGACCCCAAAGCTCTGCTCTTTCCAGCCCTTGAGCTCTGACAAAAATGGGGGTAGAGCAGTTTCCATACTCCTCAGAGCACACATCCTGCATTTTTTTCAGACCTTTCTTTTGTCAGTGTTGATGGTTTATGCTATTCCTCCTTGCTCTAAGTTAAAAAGCAGGCTATATCTGATCTTCAGCGATTTCCACTGTTACAATGTCATTTATGGGCTCTCTATATATTTAATGTGCACAGTGACTTCCTTACAGGATGTGGTAATAGAGACTGAGCTATCTTCTTACAGTGTTTCTCTTCAGGCTAGTTAAAAAAGTCATGCCCTGGAGGCTTAGGATAGGAACTCTGCTTCTCTGTGTCCAGCATCCCTCATCTTCCTCCTTCATTGGTATTTAACTGCACCATGTTTTAAATGAAGGGCCCTATTCTGCTTCTTTCCTCAAAGTCTGTAAGTTTGATTAATAGACAGTATTTCTTTTCCAGTGTCTCACACATGCTGCTTGGTTGGCAGTGCCTCTGACAGAGACTCTTAATGCACTTTTGTGATGCGCCAGCAGGTTGCTGATGGCATCCCTAATTATTATTTTCACCATGTGGCAGGGAAAGTTTCATTCCCACTGCAGGCTGGGCTACCTGGGTCTGCTGCACCCATATTTTGTCCTGGGTCAGGCTGAGCACGATGACAGACAATTGTCAGTGGTCACAGTGCACAGCCATGGCATACCTCCTTGGGAAAACTTCTCTGCTGTGGAGGAAGGTCAGAGTGAACACACACTGCCTGTCATCTCTTCCTGCTTCAGTCTCTGCTGCCAGGCAGAGAGCAAATGGAAGGTAAATAATCTATATGTCACACATTTACAGGTAAAGTGGTGATAAATATGCCACTGCCAGTACTTTTCCAGTTCCTTCCACAGAAATCAGGTAATCTGATCTGAGAGGCTCTGAAGAGAGGAACTCCAAGGACTGAAATCCAAATATTTACTTGGCAAATGGATATGCCAGCATCAGTGCAAGGTCCTGTTGGTGCTCATGCAACTCTGTTTTCCTGAGTAGACCTTTGGAGATCTCTGATTCTGCAGCACTGACAGTGGGCACAGGCTGGCCTTCAGCTGCCTGCTGAGGCTGGCAGAGAGAACAGAGGTTACAGCAGGTTTTCTAAGCTGAAGAGTGTCTCAGATCATCCACCTTGCCCACACAGGCTGCAAAATGTGAGTTGCAAACAGCTCTCAATATAGTTTGATCCTAAAGTCAAAGAAAGGAAATGGCTTAAACCTGGAATCAACACTGCAGGATGACTGTTTTCATTGTAAGTACATTCAGAAAAGAGTAGTGAATTCTAAAACATTATCCATTAATCAGCTGGAGGAGGTTCAGCTTGAGTATGCCTCAAACAAACTATTTGGCTCACTTCAAATATCTTGAAAAAAAAAATAAAGCCAAGTATGAATGTATCTCAGTTTCTAGCTCTATACTTCCTCTTTGTGCCAATTTTTACTTGCAATGAAGGTGCAGAGATAAAACCTTGGGGTGGATCCTCACTGCTATAGTCACCACATTCTGAATTAATCCATTTTCTACTATGTACCTGCTCAGTTGCAAGTATTTCTTAGATTTTGACTTTTGCTCTCTACCAGACTACGGAGAGGCGTATTAAAAAATAGGGAGCACGTGCTCTTTTTAGAAGGTTTTGATACAAATTTGTCAGCCTGGGTTGCATTCTTTTAAACATGTCCCTAACAGGTTTTTCCTGAATTAATATACTTAAGATTTTATTTGCCCTTCAAGGGCATCTTGAGGTCTCGAGAGTTTACATTAACTATGATATAAACATCATTTGGCAGACAGACTATGGCACAAAACATTTTAAGTTAACAAGATAGAAAAAGGATAGGCAAGAAACGAAAAAAGAAAATGTACTATTCCAAAATGAAAAAATGTGGGACAGAAGCACAGGGAGGTCAGACACCTGTCCAAAACCACCCAGGAAGTGTGGCAGAATCAGAAATTAAATCCAGGTCTTTCCCATTCAGATCCAGAAACATGTGAGCAGGCTGACTACCATAGCATATACCATAGAATATAAGATTTTAATGTGACAACCTCTGCCAATGCTGAACATTGCACATATCCCAGCTGACACTTCCTGGGAGGTGTGCTCACATGAAAGGGAATTTTGCATCCTTTCACCATATATTCTAAATGAATTAATTAAGCAGGCTGTATTTCAATCGTGAGTTTGCTGCTGTTCACGAAACAGCTTAGGCTGTCCTCTCATAGTTTATGATGTCAACAGGCCCCTTGATTAAAATACAGCCTTGAAATCCACCTCTTTCTTCCAGACTCCAGTATATATTATTTTTGTAGTTTTTGAAGACAGCTGTGTGAATTAATGAACTGATCTGAGAATCGAGGTTGGCCAAGAGCACCATTTAAAAGTCATGTCGATGACCTCATAAAAACTGTAAAGAATGCTTACAGCTTGCTTGTAAAACAAATCTATTCCTTAATAACTCAAAATGCCCACGTAATTCAGTACACATTTTAACCCAAGTGAGTGCTTCACAAGAGAAGATGAAAATTTCCCATGAAAAAGACATTTAACCGGTACAGGCAACTATAAACTTTAATTGATATTTCACAGTATGTACAAGTTTGCTCCCCAGGGAGTGTAGAATATCATTTTTGCACCTGCACTCCAACTGCAGTCTTATAGTATTTCAGCCATTAAACATTTTTCATTAAAGCACTTCATATAGAATTAGTATAATCTGATTTTAACAAAAGCATTCTATATATAGTTTTTTCACACCATATTAATGCAGAACTGTTAGAACTGGAGAAGCAGTATTGTGCAGGGAAACCCCAGGTTTCTATACATGGCCATTAGGGTGGTCTGTACTCTGAGCACCATATTTGTAAAACATATTTATGATAATGTATTTGACTGTATCTGAGAAGAAAGGTATTTCTAACAAATTAGGGGTTTTTCCACTTTTTTTTTTTTTGGGCTAGATTTCCCCAAAGAAATTGTGGAATCTAGTGAAATAGCAGTTTATGGTACAGCACAATGGTATCACATTCTTTACAACTTCCATCCTTGGCAGTCATAAAACCTAACAGTAGAAAGGGTGTTTGCATATTGGGCAGCAGAGGGAATATTTTTGGATGGCTATAACTTAGCAAATCTGCAGAAATATTTGTCTTATGGTTTGCATTTTATAGCTGTTATCTAGCTGGCAATCAGACGTGAACAGCTGTGCAGTTTTAAGATGTATGATTTTAAAACAATGAACTGGAGGCCTTGCTAAATGGTTCAAATTAGATGTGGGTAGTAGCTAACATCACAGGACTTTTCACCTTGTGTTGGAGACAGAGACTGAAGTTGAAAGTCCTCTACAAACTCCGTGAAGGTAGCACCTCCTTAGTCATTTTTAAATGTCTCTGGAGAATATCTGCAGGTTTGCTTGAAAATATTTTGTAGGATTTTGTTAATCTCTAACATGCTGGTTCCCTCACATAGTTCTCACCCCTGAAACACTTTCCCCTGCAGAAGAGCTAAACTTCATCAGCTTTACTCGCCATACAGTTGACAACTATTTTCATGTTTGAACAAAGGTCTTAGCTGAAAAATGGAGAAAATAAGGTACCTAAAAACTTGTAGGGATACACATCTTGGTTTCACATATGCCAGTAGATTACAGAGTTTCCATCACATGCAATGTATGATTTGCACAGGGCTACAGGGAATCGTGGTTTGCCTATGCCTGTGAAGAAAATATGAGACACCATTTGTGTTTAATGGAGGTACAAGGAAATATAGTTGTTTTGTATAAAAATAACTCCCTCTATGGCCCAGAGACTTGCAGAGGTGGTGTATGAAAGTGTGACTGATTGACTTGTGATAACCAGCTTTAGACCACACACAGGAATTGCTTTAGTCAAGGCTTTTTTTGGCCATAAAACAAACATAAAATATGGTTTAGGATTCACAACTGTCCAGCAAGGAGTAGGCAAACACTGCAACAAAAAGGTTTGGGAGGATGGTGTAGCACAATTTCCCACGTGAGCATTTCTGCCATCACTTTTCTTCAAAGAACACCACTTTGCTTGTGATGGGGAACTGGTCAGATCTATGCTTAAAGAACTAATTATTCACAGATAATTTAGGTATTCTTACTTCCCTTGTCTTGAAGAAGAAGGTTTTAACTTTCACAACCACAAAGACAATGAGTGAGATCAAATTCTGCTCTGGATTTAGCATCAGATAAACTGTTTAAAATTTACAGCTTTCAGGTGATCTCCCAAAACACTTTGTGACAGAGATCTGTACCACACATAAAAAAGTACAGAAACAGCCCATGGGGTTGCAAAACTGCGGATTAGTTTTGATCTTTTCAGTATTTTTTCCCTGGCCTTGTCCTGTGCATGTGAACACTGAACAACCTTCTCCTTCCCTGTGAGTCTCCTTCTGGTGCACGAGCCAAGGTTTTACGGCATTTTTACTTACTCTCACAAGATATTTATCCTTCAGGAACATTTATACCGTGTGACTTTTCACATAACATTTTTAATAATGAGTGGTTTTTTTAACTGAGCTTTTAACCAGTGTGTTAAAAACAGTGATCTTGCTAGGAACATAAGAAGTCTCTTCAACGTGAGAGATAGGTAGTGTTAGGAGATGACTCAACTTAGCAAGCACAGGGGGAGGCTATGCTTCAAAGCAATCCCAGTACTCTACACCACCAGTACAATTCCACACTGATCACTTCATTGCCCAGGAGTTGCTGGATTTTTCTCCTTGTTTTCAGCAGACTAACAGAAATGTATCATACTTGTGGGATTTTTTCTCTTGTCTCGGATGATTATTTCCCTCTGTGGGACAAGGTGAGGTTACCTATCAAAAGCTATTCTGAGGCTCACCCAAACAAGATCTCTGGGTCTGAAAGGTGAAGTGGTGACATGACTGATTGCTGTTCAGAAGAGGGGATTGCTAGGTGCCTAAGACTGGTTGTTGAGTGACACTTACTCCATAATATATCTGAAGATAACATACCCCTCAGAGCAGGGTGAGGAGAAAAGACAGGAACAGAACCAAGGTGGGGCAAAAAGCTCTTCTGGCATTGGTCCTGTGAAAGTGGGGCTTTTTGTTTTAATGCAATAAATCTTGCGCAAAAGAGCAGTTAAATTTATTTTCTGGTTGAGGGTCTGATGCAGTGGTTAAAGAGGCTGGATGGGACGTGGGAAGCAGCACAGCAGAAGGCCCCCACTGCTCTCCTCATTTGGTGGTGAAAGTCCCACCCTTCAGATGTGTGATCAGACCTATTCACCATGGAGTTTGTGTGTGAGGGTTTAAGAGGGTTCTAGTACCTGGGAGCCCAGGAAAACACGCCTTTTATAAATATCACTTGTAAGGAAAGGAAATTACTTCCACTGCTCACAGAATTTTCAAACAACAAAAAATACAAATGTTGTCAAGCAGACAAAACAAGTCATATGAATATAACTAGCAGTGCAGCCTGTGGCAGCCTTTGGGAGATATTAAATATGGGGAATTTTGTTTTGTTTTGTTCTGTCTTCTCTCTCAACCCAACAACTACAGATAAAACTAATTCCCTAGAACACCACAGAGAAAATAAAATGTGCAAGAAAAATTCTGAAGCTCACCACTATTTATTAGCTCTTTTTCAGACAGTATCTACTTCTGGGAGTAGCTTAAAAGTATTTTTTGTGGAAAAACTCAGATGCAGGGCAAAAAACCACAACAGCCATGGCAGCAAAATGGGAGAGAGAATACTAGGCTGTATTGCATGATCTCCAGCAAATCCCTCTGCTGCCTCTGTAGCTACAATGACCTCTGTCTCCTTTGCCTAGGAAGATGATAATAGATGGAAATGATGGATTTCCAAGGCAGGATGGTCTCTCACAGCAGGTAGAGCACAGAGAGGTTCTGGCTTCTGCTGGCACATCTCAGCACTAGTGCCATGTAAATGCTCATTATGTCAGTAAAAATTCATAGCGAGACTGCTGTGGAAAATCTTTAGTCACAGAAGCTGATGGAGGATGACTAAACTTCCTTGACTTCAATGGAGTCAGGATTTTAAATTTAAAATTTAATTTTTAATTGGGTAAAATATTTAAAAAGAAACTGACTTCCTTTTTAACATGGTTTAAATCTTAAATTGTGCTCCAAACCAGAGGTTAGTGTATGCAAGTCTGACTGTCTCTTGTTGCTGGCATTTATGTCACAGACCACTGTATTATGCTTTTCATGCTTTTGTGAAGACAGAGACTAGCATAGTATTCTCTTACTGTGTTCACAGACTGTCTTGAACTTCACTTGCTGATATTCCTTGGAGCAGCAATTGTATATGGCTAATGTAAGGTGATCTGTGAATAGTAAAAGGAAAACAAAAAGTTAAGGAGTAAATAAAGTGTTCCTAACAACCTTTTTCTTTTTACTTGGGACACCTTTTTAATTGCATTTCTCATGCATCAAGAACAACTTTATTATTATGCTTGAAACTGAATTGATTGTGTACTTATTCCCATATTTCAAATGTTAATTTTTCTTAATTATGTGTGAAATGAGTTTATCTATGAAATAATCAATCAGTTCTGTCCGTTTGTACAGCTCACATCTGTGATGGTAGCCACTTTTATAAATAAGACACAGTAAATTCCATAATCTGTGAAATAATTTTAGCCCAAATGAGCATTTTGTGCCCTTCTTTCATGGAGATTGTTTAAAACAAGGCACACATGTTTCAATAGTAACTGTACCCGTACTGAGAGAGACAAGTTTTGCATACTCTCTCAAATCAATCATTCTTGCATATTTGAATAGGGCTGGGTACAGCAAGCTGAGAGCTAATTTAAGTCTAGCTCTTTCTTTTCTCAGGATCGGGAACTTACATTTTCCCCTTTACCTGATTTTTTTTTTTTTTTTGGCTTTAGCCACAAGTTCCTCTAACATTCCTTACAGAAATGCAGCTGCTATCTATTGAAATATAAGTCATTGTTCATGGATCACATTTATAATCCACCCTACCGGTGAGATACATAATTGCATTTGCCATATGTGAAAGCAATTAAATACTTTGTACAGAAGAATTGCCTTCAAATGTCTGCTTGGCTAAGTAAGCCTAGCCCGAGTTGTGTATTTGGGAACAAATCTATATTCTCTTCAAAGTACCTGTTGATTCCTACTAATGGGCCAATATTGACAATTTAAAGTATGTGTACAAACAAACAGGCTTTTTGCCATGCTGGTTTTCTTGCTACACCCATTTTTTTCCATACCAAGTTTTTGGCTTTTAGCTGACTTAATTCCACTGATTCCACTATTTCAGTTACAGGTCTGAACGCTAATACTCGGATTAAATTTTTCCCTCTAAAAAATGAGATTTTTTTCCTTCTGTCCTTGACTTAAGTCTTATTTCATTCTTAAAAGATGAGCTCCCTATTGATATGTTTTTGATGAAGGCTACTTGTCAAGCTCTGATCTCATTTTCTCATGGCATTTCTTAGCTTGAAGATTAATTCACAGGCTTTCCTATAAGTAGCTACACAATTTTAAAATGTCAGGAGAAAACTTTCAAAATTATCTCTTCCTTTATTAACAGAAATTCTTTGCTCAAGTCCTGTCTCAAACTGACAGAGAGTATAGCACGTCATATTCAGTGTAAGTACGGGTGAGAGTTTTGATCATCTACACTTCTCTGTTTTTTTGGAAACAAATATTCCATAATAACACTTCTAGGGATCTTTTGTTCAATGCTGTGTAAATCACTGCGATCTTTTTAATAGGATTTTGATCACATAACTTAATACCAGAGAACAGCTCTCCTATGTTAAATATGAGTAGGTCAAGGCTTTACATTTTAATGCATCCTTTATGCTTATTCTGCTCCACTGCTGTAATGATTCAGGGCATTAATATATCATGTTGCCACCTAACCAAGTATATGAGACCAGCTTTGTGGGGCTGATGTTTTGTATTATTCCATGAATCAAAAGAGATTGCCACAGTCTCTGCCATTCGCTTAGGGTGACTCAGAGTTAGATTCTCCTGGGCTTTAACCTGCAGAGTGTTGAGGAGCTTAAGCATCCAGTGGGAACCCACTGTCCACCAGAGGTTAGCAGAATGAGGCTTTTAGTTTGTTCCTGTGACAAAGTGATTAGACAGTATTAGACATAGTCCTGAGGGGGCTTTGGGTTTCCATCTATTATCTCTTTAGTTTTGTATTCAGATTAAACAGTAATGATGAAAACCCCTTCCCAACTGCCTAAAAAGTATTGCAAGAAGGAAATATTACTTACTTACAAGATTAAGATATATATTAGATATACTCTTGTGTGTGAAAAAGGATTAAAGGTATATCAGAAATCTATTGAATATATTTTTAAGACCTACCCCTAATAAAACAGGGCATTCTTATTTCCTAGCAATCTTTAAGAGAAGCATGCGCAGTGCTATAGAGAAGCTTTGTGTCAGTATACTTATGTCCTATTCCTACCTAAAGAAATCTGCATTTTCTAAATCTGAGAGGCAAGAAATTAACTGTTGCTCTTTTTAAGAAACTGCATTTTTTAAAGCAAGCAAACTGCATATCCCTAGATGTGCCTCACAAGGTTATTCAGGGAGGATGAGAATGAGGAGAATGAAAGACAAAATCACAGAGCCACAGGATGGGTCAGGTTGGAAGGGACTACTGGAAGTCACCCAGTCCAACCCCCTGCTCAAGCAGTGTTCACTAGAGCTGGTTACTCAGGATTGTGTCCAGACAGTTTTTGAATATCTCCAGAGAAGGAGGCTCCTCGACCTCTCTGGGCTACCTGTGCCAGTACTCCATCACACTTGCAGTAAATTTCTTCCTCATGTTCAGGTGAAACTCCCTGTGTTTCAGAAGATGAGTTTTCCATATTGTAAAAGATATTTTGTTAACTAAAATGACATTGAATCATCATTTCATCAGAAACCTTCTTTTCTTTGTATATTTTCATGGCAAACTATTATAAGTGTGCCTGCAAAAGCAGGGAGTTTTCAAAACTGGCTTCCCAAGTTACTGATCCAATTTTTTCCCAAAGACTAACATCTGTCAGAGATCACCAAAGACATATTATGATCAGCGTATTATGAATCTCTCTATTCTGAGGCACAGCACTTAATTTGCCTTTGGGTAAACAAAACAAATAACAGATAAATACTGTAAGACCAAAAGTCTTCAAGCTATCAGAGTTGTGACTGAAGGCTTTAATCCACATCAGAAGT
Source organism: Entomyzon cyanotis (assembly GCA_024500445.1). Taxonomy (NCBI): domain Eukaryota; kingdom Metazoa; phylum Chordata; class Aves; order Passeriformes; family Meliphagidae; genus Entomyzon; species Entomyzon cyanotis. Next base: position 17,085,305 of record JAKEPQ010001005.1, read on the forward strand.
GAAAAAAAAAAAAAAGAGAGAGCTAAAAATTGTGGCAAAATAATTTTATTTGTTGGTGAGTTGGCAGTGAGAGATTAATGCCACTGTCAGTGGACATTAGAAGGGCTTTTTGAGAAGAAACACTGCAACTGAATAGCTTGGTTTAAAACATTCAGATTTCTGCAAAGAAATTATTTAATGAATGTTTGTGTCATAACTAAATTAGAAGCATTTATTACCTACATTTTCACGGTGAGCATAGTACAGGCTTACTCTGACTACAACAATACACTGGTCTATTGCTGGACAACAGTTTGCTGCTGTGTTGCAGTTCCAGACAAAGTCTGGCATACAAATGCACTTGCGACACTGCTGCCATTTTAGTGCACAGTTGCTGCCATATCTGCAGAGCAGATTCCTCAGGGGAACAAACAGCCTCATTTAATCCTTAAATTTAGGGTCCTGGATTCTTCAGGGATAAATATTCTAAATTAAGTCTGAGGAAGCCACGTGATTGTTTGCATACCAGTAAATAATTTTTAAGTTGGCAGTACTTTCAAGGCTACTCAGCCAATTACTGTATAAAAAGGAGGCTTTAAAAAAGACTCAAAGGAAAACATAATGTTCAGAAATCTATTCTTCTCATCCATTGCAAAGTCTTGTTTACTTTTTTTAGAGGTTCATACAGTGAGAGTGGCAAAAATATGAGAAGCACGGACCTACAGAACACTTCATTCAATATGTCTGGAGTCTCTAGTGACTTCTTTCAAAAAGACTGAGAATAACAAAAAACCCTAAACAAATTTAAAAAATTATTGTATAGTCAGAAAATGCAACTATTTCAAGTTTTAAAGAGAGTGGCTCATTTCTTTCCTTAAGGAAAAATGTTGTTTTAGAGTGGATGTCTTTCTTCAGAAACTGGTTTCATATTGGAATGACTTACAGTGGTCTGAAAACTAAAAGCTCAGTTTTGGCCATAGATAGCTCTGAGTAAGGAATGTGTGCTCTGTCTCCTTGAGAAAATGCTGACAGAAAATCAAAAGGGGAAAGACAATCTCATAATAAAAGTTACCCTGTGAGTGTGAAATGTAGGCCAGGTAGAGACAGTTTCTATCCCAGTCTTGCCGTTTGTTCTGCAGGTAGGCAGTGTCTGGTCTGGCGTGTTGCAAAGGCAATGGTGGCTCATGCCAACAGCCTGGCTGGGATGTCCTCACTCTTCTCTTCAGCCAGGGAGGATCTCTGCACTGGGAGCTCTGTGCTCTCATTTGCAACCTCGAATCCACACAGTCTGAGACAAAACCTGCTCTGGTGGAGCTTCTGCTTTCAGAAATGAAATGGAATTTGAGCACTAATTTCAGAGAAAGCCTGCATACTTTTAAAAATGCTTCTTTTTTGTGGACTCATTTTCCCCATCTAAGACTGTAAAAGGGTTCAGCTGTATGGAGTTCTTTGCACTAAGCAGTCTTTTCCTCCATGCCTATTAAAAGAATAAAGATGTTTTCTTTGGCCAAGAAATTCTTGGTTTTACTTGCGTGCTTTCATATACTTTCAAGGTCAGTTGAGGCTGGCTTGTCTGAGCTCACAACAAATTTTTGATTAATTAGCAGAACTCCATTTAAAGATGTTGCTAATAATTGGTAAGGACAAGTTGTATCTTTTTAAAGGAAAAATCACTACTCAGCTAAAAACGGAGAAACATTGACCTTATTTCACTGGAAAATAAACCATGTGCTTAAGAAAAGCAAAGGGAAGAACGGTGCTTATTTATGTAAACTTGCATATCTAAAAATTAAAGAATTTACAAATAATGGGAAAAATCTCTTTGCAATTTGGTTTTATCTCAATTTATCTCAATTTTATCTCATATGTCTATTACTTTAGTGTTTTAGACTCTATAAAACGTTACAATAACCATAATTATAATGAAAATTAAATTTTGAACTGTTTCTGATAAAAAGCAGGTAAACTTCTAAACTTCCATCATCATGAAGGAATTTTGGTTTTATTGTCCAAGTCTATTTCCTGGATTTCCCACACCAGCATAAATCCTTAAACTGACGCAGCTATAACTTCTCAAGATAAATTCTTTATGCTTTTATTTAAATTTAAACAGATCTGAACATTTGTTTGTGAAGCTCAGAAATATTTAAGCAATTTAAAAGGAAAAAAATCATAGAAATTAACTGAGCTGAAACATTTGGTCCCAGCTCTCCTCATATCTTTTGAAATCCCATATTTTTAAGAAATTTATATTCTGAGACTCTATAAAACATAACAGCAGTTTTGTAAACTTGATGGATTTGGTATGCGAAGGCAAATAAAGATCACATTGAAAATGTTGACTTTTACCATCTTAGGGAAGCCTGCTTTCCCATTTCTTCCTCTGCCTAATACATCAAAAGCAGGAACTCTATGTTAAATATGAATATACAGGATTATTGATAGACATAAACTGGGATTAAACAAAATCTACAGACTGCTTCTCAGCATTACAATGTGGAGACAGCTTGAAAACAAAGTATGTGTGAATCTCTGGGTCTAATGAGGTAGAGTACTCAACAGCATTCCTGGATATATTGCCATCCAGACAGGATGCCTCTGGCACTTGCATGCCAGCCAGGGACATAGTGATTGGAAGGAATAAGCCCCCAAGAAGCATCTGCCCTTGCAGAAGTAGGAAACTGATCTTGCAGCTACAGCAGCCCTGTGAGTCTCAGTCACTCTCTCCCTGCCACTTGGAGAGGGTGAGCAGTCTTCCCAACCTTATTTTCTGCCACCACTACCATCCTCTTACTGCCCCAAACCAAACTGGACATGCTTACCCATGCTGAGCAGCAATTGACTTCAGGCGGGCTCCTATTTACCCCCATGAGCAATGGTTTTAGGAACCTTGTATCCAACCTTTGAAAATTATGACCCTATAGCACTCATAAATCAACACTTCCTCTCCTACAGCTTATTTCTAAACATGCTTTTGGGAATGAGAAAGAAAACAGATGTCCAAGACAACCAGTTTATGGGAAAACAGCAATTTTATCAATCTCTCAAAATATTCCTTACATGTGGGTAGACTCAATGATTTTCCAGTCTTAGTGGTTCTACAATTCTGTGAATGTAAAGAAGATTTCTGAAAGCTAGTTTAGTCTACTCACACAAAGTTTACATCCAATATTTCATTTAAATAAGTTCTTCCCTGCCTGCGCATGTGCTTTTAAGGACAGAAATCTTCATTCCCCTAGAGTGTTTGTTCCATTTCACAGAAATTGCTGCAGAAATTTACTCCAGAAGAAAGCCATTCCCCCACCCTGCTGCTTTACTGTGTTACAGGGTTTGATTTGGTTTATAGCAACAGGATGAACTTAGCCCAGATGAACAGAATTATTTACACAACAATTCATATGCTATAACACTTTTTTTTTTATTGTTGTCATATCTGTAGCATGTGAGGCATTTCTCTTTTATATGATATCCCAATAGCACTCTTAAAGTCAGCTGCCCCCCAATTTCTTCTATCAAAGACCAGAGACAATACACAACATATTGAGAGCACTAAGGAGGTAAGAATATTGCTCTTTTACTTTCTTTCACGTTATTTGTTCACTCCTTTGGGTGTCATGATTTCCTGGACAAATACTCAGAAAGCCTTCTTCCTGAAAGCACCTTATTAATCTTGCCAGTGCTGCACTTCCCTCACCTCTGCCAAGCCCAGCTTAATTTCTGGTTAGTATTGCATTCCTTACAGCATTCTTTCACTGCTCCAAGCCTCACCTGTTTGGAGAGTGAATAAAACTGGTACAGGTTTTGCACAGCTTCCCCAGAACTGCTGGCAAGAGCACAGCAGAGCTGTTTTCTCTATCCTTGGGTGATGCTTTACGATAACTGTGAGCTATTGCTTCAGTAACTATGGTGTAAACAGGGGGATTGTTTGACACATTTCAGGGTTACTTCACTTTTCACATAATCTTCTGTTATCTTGTGACAGCTTCCTCTTGCACTTGGACAGCTGTAAATTGAGAATTATTTTTATTTTTTAATAGTATAAGTGAATAAAGTTTGACATTTCTCATACTTGGCTAGACTAATTCACCAACCTAGTTTAGTCTTGCACCTGCTGATGTTGAGGAATCTTTTGGGCCCATATTGGGTCATCCACAGCCATCACTGTGAGCTGGATGAGCATGCTTGCAACTGACTACCACTGCAAATCTTATCTGTCTGTACAGTAGGCAGCATCTGGCCTTTGCAGGAGGGATGGCAGGCTCACTGCTCTGCTTGATGCTGTTGCCACCATGTCAGAGCAGGAACAGCTGGAATGGTCTCCAAGCTGGGCAGACTTGAGGGATCCAGCTCAGCCTCCTGTTCCTGTGCAGCCCTGTACGCACAGCAAAGGGGCCTTTCATACCTCACCACTTATATTCCTCTTTCAGGACCAGTTATACCCAGTTTCAGCAGTACTTTCAGTGGAGAGGCTGTCATGTGTTGACATATCTAGAGAAAACCAAGTTCACCTGCTTGGTGTCGTTCAGAACTCCTCTGGAAAGATCACAGGATTACACAGAATCACAGAATATTCTGAGCTGGAAGGGATCCACAAGGATCATTGAGTCAGCCTTTTGGGTGGCCCATATAGGGATCAGTGACCTTGGTGTCATTAGCACCATGCTCTGACCAACTGAAAAACCTAACAGCTACTCAGCATCTTTCCACAGATTCCAGGGGCCTCTAATCTCCCTGTGTTTGACTTTTTGTTGTCTGCAGGTACCAGTATCCATCTTGGGGATCACTTTACTTGGTCAATTAGTCCCACTGATTGAAAGGGACTAGTGCTAGCTCTGCTCAGCAGAGAATAAAGTCTCTGGCCGCGCACAGCCATGTAATTTAGGTCCTTCTCAGTACTTTCCTTACATATCAAGCTTTAATAACCTCAGTGTGGCAGGATTTCAAATCTACTAGCTTTTAGTGTCTTTCTGAATATGAATGTCCATTTCCAGCCCTGCTGCACAGGAAAATATCTGGTAAAAATGTTAACAATTTGCAGTTGTAATTTCTAATGCATCAAACCCCATCAGTTTTTCTTGGCAGCTTTTTAATTTGCTTGGTCATGCACTTTTCATTAAGAAAATCTTCAATATAGATTTTGGTGTGTTTTTTATTCCAGTCACCCGAGATGAAATTTTGAAAATTTACAAACATCAATTCTAAAATGTACTCAGGGGTCTCATTTGCCTGCACATAAATGCTACAAATACTTTGTAAAAGCGCAGAAATGTTTGGAGTTGCACATGTGTCATTTATTGAGAGGCAGCAAGTAGGCAGTCTAAGAGAGGGTCAAGCACAGGCATGGAATCTGTCCCTGCTGTGATTTTGCCCCTAAATAAAGCCCATGCTGAGTTCCGTAAATCCATAAATCTTTGCATATCAAGTGGTGTACATTATGATTGATGCCTGACAGGCAACATGAAGACAAAATGAGAAATGCCACGATGAAATTGAAAGTTAAATCCAGAGCAACCCTTTCAGAAGTGTTTCTTGTGCATTTAGTCCTAGTCAGATTAGCAGGTAAAGAAATGCATTAGTATGTTTGCTTTTATGAAAGAACATGAAATTTATGATTCAATTTAAATCCACAAAAGCTAAGGAAATAAAAATTTAAGTCAAATGAGGACCTCTGTCTGTAAAGCTGGAATCCAGATATGAATTTGAACTAGCCTAAGCTGAAAGGATTTTGGCACTCAGGTGATTTTGATCTGATACATATCCTGAAGGGAAATTTTCTGCCCCATTTATGTACACAGCTGGATTTAAATCTACACTCAGACATTCAGCTCATGGCCATTTTTACTATTAAACCTAATACTCTGTGATCACTTTTCATTCATAGATTACTGTCAGTATCTCTTGTGTTGCCTCTACCAGATTCTTTGTTGGGATTGGATCATGGCAATATATTTTATTATACGTAAGGTATACAGGCATACATTATTTAGGCATATATGAATCTTCTATAGGCATCCAAAACCAACATGAAACTACAGATACCTTAAGTCTTCTTTCCTTTTTTTAGGGATCTGTGACAATCTTTTGGATTTTGTATTTCAACAATTATGATAAATTATGTATCCCTGCAATATCTCTTATCAGGTAGATCCAATGCAGGAGACATGACAGTGTAGAGGGCTGCTAAGCATGGTTAACAAAGCAAAAATCTGAAATTTCTAGTAAAAATAGTAGATCTAAGTTTGATGTTTGTCTATGATGGTGAACGTATGTCTCTTTCTTTCTGAAAACTGATTCATAATCTCAAATTAAACACTATTTTATGTGTTTCTAGGTAAAAGTTTAACACCGTTCTTATAAAATATTTCATCAGAGTTCACTGGATTTATGTTATTTATTATTTGATTTATTTTAAAATGACATTGAGGAAAAAAAAGACAACACTGAAACAAAATTAGCTTATTCCTAATGACGTGCAAACTGAAGTATGACTGTATTTTAATCATGATCCTGATTCTTATTTGCTAAATAATGAAGCTCTGTCATGAATTTTTTCATGCAATTCCAAATGAATGCAAGAATATAAATGTAAATTATTGTCTACATTGTACTTCAGAAAATAATAGGTTGAAGAGAATCTTTTCCTAATAACATATTCCTCATTGAAGTTTGTTCAAAGCATCCTGTTTTTCCATGGAATCTATGTGCAGATATTTTAAACATGTTGAACATGGAAAGCAGCACAGCCAATGAGAAGGTAAGACATGGAATCAGCCTATGTTAGTGTTTGACAAGGTTTTCTCTCCTCATCTAATTTCCTGCCCATTTTAGGTCATAAAGTAGATGCTATGGCTCATACACTAATAGATTGCCCAACTATTCATGTGTCTGTTTGTGCAGCTTCCAATGATAAACTAACCATGAGCTTTTTTTCGCCAAGTTCTAAGCAGTTTGGAGCACCTTCATGCACCGGAGAGAAGCGAAACATGAAGGGGCATTTGGAACAAAACTTGTTGCTGTAATGTTGATGTACATCACAGTTTTAACATTTATGATATCATACACTAGTGGAAAATTTAGGAATAATGCCTACTGGAGCTCAAAGTCTGTAAATTATCTGGGACTCCCTTCTGAAATAACCATTTCCTGCTTTTAGTGAACCCTCAGAGTATTTCTACTGTGAGTGGAGACAACCAGGAAGCCTCAAGAAACTTTATTTCTTATTTAATTGACATTCAGAAATCAAAAGTTGAAAGGTAATGGATTGAAAAACTAGAATTTCATTTTTAATGATTCTGTGCTATTTGAAATTATATGTATAGATGAATAAACCAAGCAAAGTTCTCAGATTCAGGGCATCAGATTCCCTGATGGTTACAACAATAGCCCTCTATTACCTGGCATGTTTAGTTAATTACTTTAAAACCCATAGGGTTATTTGTAGTTTCGATCAAATACCACTACTCCAGATTCATGTTCATGGGCTAAAGGATGCAAATTGGTTAACTTCCATTTCCAAATCATGTAAATGGTGTTTGTTTTGTTTGTTTGCTTAAACAAAATCAGTCTACCACTGCAAAAACCAAAAACCAAACCGAAACATTACTAACTTTTCTAATACGCCTTTTAGAAATCCACAAACCTGTTGATGTGACCAGTTTCAACAAAACAAAAGAAAGCATATGCCCACTCAAAATGTAACTGAGTCACACAGGTATTGCTGACTTGCTACTTGTTAATGATTCCATTTGCTAATGTGGAGTTGGAGGGTGCTGTAATTTAACAGGGCAGAGCCAAAGGTTACATTAGCCTGGTGTGGGCAGACATGGAGTTCTCAGATAGAGTTGCAGGGAGCAGACAGAACTGAAAGGAGCACCTGGTCTGGACTCCCAGCAGTGCATTAGTTAGAAACAGGAGAGAGAAATAATTGCAGCACTAATGAGCCCCAGGTGAAAAGACTATTTAGCTAGATGTGGGTCTTTTTTTTTTTTTTTTTTCCCAAATTAGAATGTTTTGATTGATGAGTCAAATTGTTTGGAATTCCTAATTGTACATTGTGGTAAAACATAGCTTTTGTGTTCATTGCCTTTAAAACTTAGGTTGCTCACTATTAAAACCCCTTATAATGATTGAGGAGGAAAAAAATTCCAGACACATACAGGAAGCTGCTTGGTGAGATAAAGCTCTATATCATATCGTGTGTTTGCTGAGTGTTTATGAGTCAGAGTAGTGCAATGGGATTCCCTGAGAGTTAAAAATGGCTTATTAAGCCCTTACAATACAAATTTTCATATAATTGCTTCTTCTGAGAGTTTGGATTCCTCTTTTTCTTTCAACCAAATTATTTTTTAGTGTATCATTAAAAATTGCTTTTGATAGCCACAAATATATGTATTAAATTACTTATGTGTCGATGTAGACAGCTTTACTCTGTCAAATTATCAGTCTACTCCACATGTTTATGTATGGTGTTAGTTTCTGGTTAAAACCAAAGTTTGCTACTCTTTGACACCATTTCATTATTTTTTGTTAAATTTATTTACAATTATTTTAGAATTGCTGCCAACAGAGAAAGGTGGAAAAGAATATTCCAGCAGAGGAGACTCTAAGAATGGATTTTCACTAATGAAATAAGAAAAATGTTGCATTTGTGTATCGTTATTTTCCAGTGTCATGTAGCTTTTGGCTGCTGAGAGTATCTAGATCTGCTTAAATGTGGGATAAATTTCAGTTTTAATCACTGTGGCAGAGAATTGTGTAAATCTGTGTTAATGCCTCAGCAGACTGACAACAGGTCACCTCCACAGCGCTGGAGCTATCCAGGTACATCCCTGGAGCTGAGATCAGGATCTGGCTGTGGGTTTGTTTTCCAATTTCCCCAGAGTGAATGATCAAGCCAGGGCTAAATATGGGCACTTGCTTTCTGCTTTTCAAGGGCCTAGCTCTGAATCATTTTCATCAATATTTTCCTGATATTGAAATATGCAGTACTTCCCACTGTCTACTCTTGCTGACTTATGGCTAACCATTTGCACCATGTTAAACCATGTTAAGAAAAATCTCCTTGAAATAGAGTGAAAGGATTGAACATGAAAAAAGATTACTCATTAACTTGGTTTCTGAGTCAAATCATATTTATTTCTTCTAATTCCTACAATAATTTCACTGTCTGCCCTTTAGCACAGGGAGGGAGCTTATTTTGATGGTGCCATGAACTGGAACTTATTCAATCCAGGACTTAGGTTGTCATTGCACAGTTCCTCAGTGCCATTGGGGTAGGGAAAATTATAAGGGCTGCCTAAAATCTCGGAGGTGTCACTGTTCTACGATTCTATGTTTTTAGGATTCAGTTCTTAGCCAATGTTTTTTCAAAGCAGTAGTGCGTGGCAGTGAAATAATCATGGCAGAATTCACACCTGGACAGTGACACCTCAGTGTCTGCTAGCACGAGGTATCCCAGTGATAAATCAGTGGAGCCCATCACTGCTGTTGCAAATGAGGAAACGGAAACTAAAATCCTTAAAATCAAAAATGAAACCTTCATGGGACTGGGCAGATAGGAATTAAATATTAGAGAATGTCCACAGTGAAACATCTCCAGTGTGAGATTTAAGTCTTTTGCTAACACCAGGTCTAATCAACAGGAATAAGCTCAGGGAAATTAACTTTGTATTCAGTGAGGATAATCCATCATGACTCTTATAATAGACTGTATTCATTGTGAGTGGTTTGAAAACAAACTGTACCATTTTCAAATAGAAATATTAGGAAATGCACCTGCTGATAAGGCACTTAATTTAAATATGTCAGGGAGCTTAAATAGGCAAAATCAGAATTATGAACCATCTCTATAACACACAGCAACTTTCTGGTCTTCCCCACAGGAGAATAGTGACCATACCAAGCTTTACCAGCTTATCTAGGCTGTGCTCTGCTTCAACAAAAAACTCAGCTGCCAGACAGCTGTGAAAGATCAAGCTCATTTTTTTTCTTGACATCGAATTTGAAGGGTGAATCCAAAGGCCTAGCAGATCCATTCCATTGCCAAGGGTTAGGGGGGTTCTTTGCCAGTTGATATAAGTACACATTGGGTCTTCAGAAATTTCTCATTACCATGATGTCAGTCAGCCAAAATATAATCTGCTCGGCAGCAGAACTGTCACACACTTGCTCCATTTCTGCACCAGATGGATGGGTTCACAATAAATTCTCATCTTGGTCCCTGGACTGGAAATCTCACATAAAAAATGACTTTTTAAAGGTTTTTGTTTTTACGAGGTAGTTCATCCCAGTGAGTTTCTAGTTATCTTCCATCCGGAACAGAATTTCATGTATTCACATAATGTTCTTCCCCTCCCTACCCATGCAAACAGCAGCTTGCTTTCCATTGCAAGCACTGAGCTGTAAGCCTGCATTTTGTAGGCTCTCTACATTCATCTGGCTATTTCAGAAAAAAATTTGCTTTTCCCAGGAATGCTTGTCTTCACTTACATCCAGGCTTCTTCCCAAATTTTATTGTTTAAATCTTCAGCTTTGACTACATTGCAGCTGATGATTTTGTCTTTCTCATAACAACTTTGGATGAAACTCCCAAAAATGAGTCATCTGAACCAGATTTGCCCTTGCTAATTTACTGGATGCTGTACAGAGCTGGTTGATGAAATCTGACTGATTCAGATGTTAATGAGAGGCAAGGTAAAAAGTTAAAGATTTCTTGAAACAGAGATTTTATTTTTACATTGAACAATCTTCACACAGGTAACCAAAATCTTAGTTAAATTAAATCAGTTCTTCTTATAACAGCAATTAAAAATTCATACTGATAAGTATATCCTGTTAAAAGTGTAATGCTCACGTTTAGTTCACAATGATACTCCAGGGAACCAGCAGCAAACTCCATGCACACTGCTGTGTCAGGGAATGAGCAATGAGATAGGAGATAATATAAGACTAATATAATTTAATATAAAAAATGATCCTATTAGAAGCATGATGAGATCTCAGCGCCCCTGGAAATGAGAATATATATTTACATAGCGCAATGATATGGTCCTGGCTGCTATGTTATACATCTTAATTAGATTACCTATTGCAAGAAGAATATTGAAAATGTTTCACTGGAGGATGACAAAGTGGCTAGCAGCTGGGTAAGTAAGTTCAGGCACTGACTTACATCAGAGGTGGATTTGGAGTTTTTTAATCTTTGCCTTCATGCATGAAAGTATGTTGAGCATTTGTAACATAATTTCAAAATTTCCAGGTTTAGAAATTTGAAGTAGAATTCAGGATAAATTTTATTACAAAAACTGCTTTTACTTTGTTTTCATTTGTCTGTTTATATATTTCATGCTTATGTAGATAGAATATTTTACTTGAAATTCATGACAGTGCTCTAAAATATAAAATTCATGTGAATGGTTATGCAAGTAATGCTGTATGGCAAAGGCTGTACCTGGAGGGTTTTTTTTTTTGCCAGACTAAAAGAAAATGAATTTCAGTTTCAGCAATGATAAAAATTATTTTAACTTTAAATAAATCAATGGAATTGTAACTTAAATATATGTATGCATAAATATGTGTCTAAGTGTATACACGTATGTGTGTATGTGTGTGCCTCTGTGTGTACATCCTGGACAAATTTTTCAAATATAGGAACCCAAGTGATTGCTGTTTAGGGGTGTCAGGGTGATGTAAGCGTTTTTATCAATGCATCAGATAATTGCTGTATTTGTCACTGGGCTAATGAACACTGTGTATGTGTATCACTAACACCACCCACTTCTGCATCAAGCTCCTCAGTTGTTGCACTGTGGAGACATACCTCACACAACTAAAGGATACTATTTTCTTTAAAAATCCTGAAGGAAAAGTAGGCCTAGACAAAACATCTGAGCTTTTTATAACTGTGGAATTTCTATACGGGGGGAAAGAGCTTTGGCTGTGCACACAGACTAAGTCCCCTCATGTCTGAAGGTATGTTTTCCTCATAATGAGGATAATTAGGCCTCTAGCTTTTCTTTAATGCCTACACGAATATTTCAAATGTAAACATTTTCAACAAAACTCTGTTATTTAAAATCTAAAATGTAACTTAGAAAACAGTTGGACAAACTTGCACAAAAATAAAATAAGATCACAAAAATCGGAAAGGAAGGAATAAAATATAATTTCTCAAAGGAAAAAAGCCTGACCTTACTCATACTTATTTTAACTGAGCAGTTGAAAACACTATGATACAACCTTATACATAAAGGAAAACCAAACAGTCATAGGGACTTCATAGAGGAGTATTTAACAGTCCTTGTCTCGAAGATGTGTACTCGGGAAGACTTCGATATCTGCCACAGACACAAGTGTCATTATTTTTCTCTTTAACAAGAGTTCACCTAATCAGGAGCAAGCTGTTCAATCTTTTTTTTCAAGTTGCTGTAAATAGAGGGGTCAGGGAGAAGGGCATCATTTTCCCTAAGCACCTCCCTCCCTCCTTAACCTTGCCCCTGACTGCTGGGAGGTTTACAGGCATTCTGGTTCTCCTCACACTCGACAGAAGGAGTTGGATGCTCCCATTGCACATCCTATTATTACTCAGACTCTCTTTTGCTGCAGCCTCACAGTTATAACCAGGGAGATAAGATGGGAAATAATTGAGAGTACGACAGCTGCAGCCTCTGCCAGGGTACTCAAATTTCTAGTAACTAAGTCCCAGGGAAGACATTTTTCAGTCACTTGAAGATAACTGTTACAAATGTGATCCTCCAAGTTTGTCCATTTGGAAGTCAATTTTTAACCTTTTGCTTTTAAAAGTTCTTTAAAATGAGTGTATAGGTCTGCTGAAGGGGACAGGGATGGTGGACCAGTCTGTGAGAATACAGCATGTAAGCTCTGGAAGGTAACTGATTGAAAGGCATGTTTTCCAGGGGATGGGTTTAGCTAGAGACCCACCCCAGAGAAACCATCAGATCATGGGGAAAGAGAAAGCTTTTCTGCAAAGCTGAGAACTGTAACTGTTATACCTAAAGATGTTTATTTTTTTCTCATGGATCTGTTTATGCTGACTTTTGTTACTCAAGCTGCAGCAGATCTTCCTTGAGGGACTTCTGACTGAAGTAGCAGTCATCTGCCTTTACTGTGAGAAATGGAGAGGAACTGGCAAAGGAGGGAGGGCTTGTATTTTCAAGCTTTGATTTAGCAGTGCAGGATGAACTCCGCAACTTCAAGTTTGGCCTTTATGAACAGAGTCACAATCAACTTCTACACTACTTTTACTCCCATTCCTTTAGCACTAGTAAGAGAATTAATAGCTCTAAACTCCAAAGTGAATGTTTGGCTCCTGTAAAGACTCTTTTTAAAGGACATGATGTTTGTCATTCTGTGTTTCACTCCAGTGATTTCACAGTAAATGTCCTTGTAGGCGAGTGTGAGAAACATTTGCTCATGGTATAAGTCAGGAATTTCACCCTTTAACAACACATCTTTTGCTTCCAAGCAGTTATTCTGTGATAAGAAAAAATATAGAGATGTATTAGGGGAACATATTCTGCCAGTCAGCTCAAAATGTAAAAAATCTGTATTTGAAAAGGTTTTTGTATTCATTCTCTGCTCTAAAAACTTGTTCTACTCAGATAATTCCCATCCCAATACATCTAGTAAAGCATACCCTGGAGGGCTTAACTTTTTCAAATATAGACATAAAAACTAATTCAATGTGGAAATCCTGATGTTTATTTATTTTAACCAGATTGATATAAAAAAATTATCAAACAGCACTGTGACAGAGAAGATAATCTTACTATGAAAAAACACCATAATATATTTCGAAGCTGTTTGGACTTCATTTCAACCAAGCATGAACTAATCTCATGAAAATATACTGACCTTGATTATACCTACAGAAAACTATTAACCTATTCACACTTCTTTATGCTGTTGGTCATCATTCAAACTACTAATTTAATTTTGGATTTATTAGATAATATTATCATTACTTTTAGGAAAAAAAATATGAGCTTGGTTTGGCAGAAAAAAATACCCCGAAATTTTATCTGGTCCTAATTTTGATTTTTAAATGTTGCAAAGTAAATATATTTTTACCACTACATTTGGCACTGCAAAGAACTCCCAGTTAAAGCTGGAAGGAATCAGGGTAAAGAGATCAGTTAGGAATGCAGCAGTTTAATCTTAAGAGTATTTATATGGACTGGATATTCAATATTACATTTTATGTTTAGTCAGTTGTATGTGCAATGCAGTGAAAACCTTTTATGATGGCCTATAGCAGTCTGTGCACAGGGTGATTCAACAAACAAATTCAAATAGTTTTGTTCTTATTGGGATTTTTTTGTTATGAGCATGAGAAGTGCTGAACCCTTTTGATTCCAACAAATGCAAACCCTTAATATCCAAGATATGTGTCTTGCTAGAATATTTTTTAAATAAATGCACACTGCTAAAAGTCAAATGTCTAACAAAACAAAAACTTCCCAGCCACATAAAGGATGGCCAGTTCTAAACTGAAATGCCAAGACAAAGCTCATAATTTTTTGGCCTCAGTTTGTCAATTCCATGCCAACTACCTATTCAGCAGCTGTCCTAGCTCACTAGGATATATGTAGGATACTTGAATGGAACAGCTGGATAGATCAGAAATCTTAGCTATTTTTTTCCACTTTTTCACTTTAAGGTTTATTGATCAACACACTAGGAGTATGAAGCATACAAAGCAAGAGTTTACCTTGATGGTCAGCCACAGACTGCAGAATCTTCTGGAGGACACTGAGGCAGTGCAAAATATCAGTCTGCCTTGACATCAAATCAATGCATTTTTGCAAAATGACTAAAGACATCTGAAACTTTGTCAGCACTTATTTTCCTTCCCTCACTCTGAAATGACATCACTTCATTCTTCACATCTAACAGACAGGGCATGGGATTTAAAAGATCAGTGGAAAAAATATCCTACTACCTAGAATGACTAAAAAAAAAAAATCTAAGCTATATTACACACAAGAAGTTGGAAGGAATGTAGGTGTATGACCTCTGGATCTCTGTTTTGAGAAGGCCTGCTCTGTTCATTGAGCTTTTGTCTGACTGTGTCCAGGGTCTGCTTAAATGAAACAAGTTACAGCAGTGAGGCTTCACTAGTCATGTTCATTCATCAGCTGTTAGCACAGAATTTCTGTACCTGGGTTTTTATTAAATGTAACACTCATATGGTCTTGTTCTGCTAGTTCCAGCATTTCCATGGCATGAGATTACAATGCAATGCACCAGGGAAGAATATCTAAGAACAAAACTTCTCAATTTACCTTAATAGCTTAATAAAAATTTTGTCATTCATAAATGACCAGTGTCCTCCTGAACCTGTCACTCACCAAAACCAAGAACCACAGGTGTGCATGAAATTATCCTCAGGAAAAAGGAGCAGAAGAGAAGGAAACAGGTTCAGAAGGAAAGAAAAGTAAAACTAACCACATCACTTTGATACAGTTCTTCAAAGTGTTTAGATTATAAGGCTGACCTGCAGGTTTGTGATATGCTACCTGCTTGGATATTGGTTTCCTGATCGTTCAGACTGGGGGTTTGCTGGAGTGCCCCATAATGCCCACACAGCTTGCAGACCACCTCACCTTGAGTCTCGTTCCAGTCCATGGATCAGCCCATGGCTTCTATGAAATCAGATTCCCCTGAGACTAAAAGTGCTCCCTGATTCTCCACTCTAAGGGCACATATCTGAATGTCTACCTGCCCATCATTCTCCCAGTTATCTGTGGGCAAATTGGAGTGTGACACAGTAGAGAAGAAAATATCAGCTTCAAGCTTGTAGTGTTATCTACAGTAAATCACAGTGCATTTGCAAATATCTCTGTTTATGCATTTATTAAGTCTCATTAGCAATTATATGGTAGGGAAGGAAGCACAGTTCCTCAGAAATTTCTAAACAGAAACCAAAAGTCTCCTTCCCAGTCTCCTGCCAAGAACTATTAGTCACCCATGCAGTGTTAGATGTAGTGTCAAGCTATAAAAAAGCATAGACTCTTTGCGTTTATATGTTTTGATATTTAAATCTATGTGCATTTGATGCTGCAGATTGAGAAGCAAGATGTGAATAAACTACCCTCCATCAGAAATAGAAAGCAATCTTTGTGGTATCATAAAAAGAGAACAAGGAAGTATGATGGCTGGGCAATAGCCTTAGAAATAAAATTTAGATTAAATATTAACTGAGTCATGTTCTTTTATTCATTCATCTCAAATGATACACTCAGTCCTGTTTAAGGCTGAGAAGACCTGATTTCTGTCTCAAGGACATGTAACCAAATGGACCAAGGGAAACATAAAGGCATAACTGTCAGAGAAAAATTAATCCTAGCAGCTTTGAAACTCCTTTGAGTTGATTTTTAATTTTCCCAGAACAATGGTCTGGTGTTTTGCAATACAAGCAACTTTCTGAAGAGGAAATTCTAGGAAGTAGATAGAACCCTTCTTGACGAGAGGAGAGGAGAGGAGAGGAGAGGAGAGGAGAGGAGAGGAGAGGAGAGGAGAGGAGAGGAGAGGAGAGGAGAGGAGAGGAGAGGAGAGGAGAGGAGAGGGAGAGGAGAGGAGAGGAGAGGAGAGGAGAGGAGAGGAGAGGAGAGGAGAGGAGAGGAGAGGAGAGGAGAGGAGAGGAGAGGAGAGGAGAGGAGAGGAGAGGAGAGGAGAGGAGAGGAGAGGAGAGGAGAGGAGAGGAGAGGAGAGAGAGGAGAGGAGAGGAGAGGAGAGGAGAGGAGAGGAGAGGAGAGGAGAGGAGAGGAGAGGAGAGGAGAGGAGAGGAGAGGAGAGGGAGAGGAGAGGAGAGGAGAGGAGAGGAGAGGAGAGGAGAGGAGAGGAGAGGAGAGGAGAAATATTTTATTGTATTTGGGCAGTAGCCCAGGAATATGTGGAGGAGGACACTCATCCCAGAATACACTTCAGGCACAGCCCCAGATCTCGGTAAATTGTATCTGGGTTCTTATTTTTCTCAGTTGTAAAATAGGCTTAATTTTAAAGCATGACAAAAGGTCATTCATCATCTGCCAAAAAGCACTTAGTTATTGCATGGCAATAAGAGAGTATGTGCAGAGTTATTGGGATGGATGATTTTATTGGTGCGCATTTTTTGCATTTTGTACAGACATAAAGCTTCAGCAGAATCTGAAGCAAACAATTTTTTCAAATCTAATCAAGAGAATAGCTACAGTTCATTCCCAGGTACTTGAGGATCACACGTCTGTAAAGGATAGTACCATTCTCCAGACTCTTCTCAGTACAGTCCTTCAGTTTAACTTCAACACCTGCTGTAACAGCACTCAGAACAAGTCTCAAGGGAGCATGTGTGTGTAAGATGATGATTTCCCATACATATATATATGCAGTGTGAGACAATGATCTCCCATATATATATGGGAACAATTCTGATTCATATGTTGCTTTCTATTTACACTTACTCAGCAGAAAGAAATCCTTTGAATTGGTGACTTTATGTCAACAAAATTCATCACAATGGAAGTATTTAATGTAACTCTTTACATGCAAATCCTTTTCAGACCATATCCTTGCATGTTTCATAGGGCCACAAATATCACAACAATCCCTTCCAGCTTCAAGACTGGTGAATCTCATCTAGCACTCCTAAAAACCATCAGCTGTTTTGAGATAATTTTATTAGTCTTTTAGTAATTACCTATCCCTCAGAAACGCTCAGGACTTCTTGTTCACTCTCTGAACAAATCCAGAGACATTGGTATGTCAGAAGTAAAATCTTAGGTGAAAGCATAAGCCAAGCACTTTTACTTTAGGTTAAAATTTTAATTTATTATTCCCTTTTTCTGATAACTTGGCATTCTCTTTTTTCAGAGGCTGTGAAAAAAATTGGCAGAAATCTTTCCAAAAATTATCACCTATTAATATCTCAAATCAAAAATTTTACCACAGTACATCCTGGGAATTATGCCAGCTGACAAAGCCTTTACTTAATTCATCATTTTATTACTCTGCCACGTAAGACTTTAAAACAATTGTTGAGACTAGTAAGTTTATTGTACATATACATATCCATTACTCTTAGCAAACCAGGACTTTGACTCTGTCAGCTATGGTGAACCTGACTTTTATAGGTGTCACCAATGACCCAGTTCAGGTTTTCATACTTTATCTGCCTTCCTCTGTGGCCATTAGGTAAAAGGCGGAAATTATTTTGATCCCTAATGATCAGATAAAAGGCATGGGCAGTGACCATTTTCACTTTCAAAAGGAAGGATGGCCCAGCCCAAGGGGTTTTGCTTCGAATGCTGGGCTGTGGATGCCTTCTTTAGGAGTCCAACCTTACTACAGCTGTTTGTTGAGATGGACTGTAAGGGCAGGATAATTTTTTCCTGATGGAGGTGTCTGCAGATCAGATGCCTTCCTCTGAGCTAGCGTTCTAGACTCCCATGGTATGCAACGTTGAGAGACCAGCAAAAAGAAGTGATTGTTGCACTATAGTCAGCATTGGTGCAGCCTCAGCATGAGAACTGCCTGCAGCTTTGGACTTGACAACATGAGAAGGACATAAAAATATTATAGTGTTTCCAAAGGAGACCAAAAGGGTGAAAGAACTAGAGGGCTTGACTCACAAGGAGTGTCTGAGGATATTGGGTTTGTTCAGCTTAGAGGAGACTAAGGAGTGACCTCATTGTTGTCTACAACTTCCTCATGATGGGGAGCAGGGAGGTGTCTGCTGTCTGGAGATGGGACTCAAGGGAATGCCTTAAAGCTGCTCCAGAGGAAGTTCAGATTGGATGTTTTTCACTGAGAGGTTGTTCACTTGAAGAAGCTCCTTAGGAAAGTGGTCATCACCCCAAGCTTCTTAGTGTTTGAACAGCACTCTCTTACCTAAACTTTAACTTTTAGTTAGTCCTCTGTTGAGTCAGGAGTTGGAGTGAACAATCCTTTTGAGTCCCTTCCAACTCAGGATATTCCATGATTTTATAGTTCTAGGGCTGGCACTTTCAATTTATGGTCAACTTCAGCCTAAAGTAAATGGTTAAAACAGGTTGTGCTTCTGCCTGTTTATCTACAATACAGAGCAAAAAGAGGGTACCATACACATTTGCATTGCAGAGTCTTCAATTACAATTAGAAATATATTAATAGAGAGTTACAGCTAGAGCAAGAGATTTGACTTCTTCCTTCAGTTCTCAGACTTTTTTCCTTTTTTTTTCTGGAAGTCCTCTTTTACCTACTCCTCATCTTGACAATGGTTAGACAATATAACATGGATGTGAACTGCTGCTTGACAGGATTTTCCATTTTTGTAAAATATGCTTCTGCAAAATTTCAAGGAGAGGCTTTGTGATCAACTCAAATTTGGTTCAAATTAGGGACTCACAGGTTAATCTGGATGATTATGTACATTTATAAAATAGTTAAGTTTATGATCTTGCATCTGAGTTATCAAGAATAAAGACTATCATCTCATTTAAAGGAGGGAAATCAAGACTCAAGAACTTAGAGAAGTGCATTTTGGATGAGAGAATATAACCAGTATTGTCTAAAATATATTTACAGTTACATCTAAAGTGAAATTCTAATTTCTTATTCACCTCTACTCCTGTTCATGTCTGGACTGCTATCTAAAAGACTGGGTTTAAAATATTCTTAGATTAAAAAACATAAGTTCAGTTTGATTTCTGGCTTGTTTCTTCTTTAAATTCAAAAGCTGTAGCATTGATTGTTGAGTGAACATGTTTATATTTTAAAAAAAGTAATGAAAGGGACAGAAGTTTAAAAAATCAATTAATTACATGCAAACTTGCCGTCATTAGAACTTATATAAAGAATAGAATGTTAGTGTATATATATAGTCTTAATTATGATCCTTTAGCAGCTGACTGATGCAGTGACTGTGCTATAACATTCTGCTGCCCGTGGAGATTTGAAGTGGACACAGAGAATTTATGCACTGTTGGATATTTTCCCACTTAATGTTTAACGACTGGTTCAGTATTTAATTGAGAAAATACTCTTATTTTTAAGGCTCTTACATGATAAAGAAGATTTAAGAGAGAGTCAGTGAAACAAGATGCTTAGATATCAGCTCCTCCTTATTTCAGAGATGACTGATCATGTTCACTTCTTTGGGACAAAGCTCCTCTTACATGTTTTCAGTTACTTTTTCTACAAAGCCCTCAATAATTTGCTTATTCCTTTGCTGAATTGGGCACCTAGTCTGTCCTTATCCCATCATATTCCCAGGCTTGGAAGCACTTAATACATATATCAAATATAGCATTTTTGCATGAAAAACAAGATCTTTGTAGGTACTTTTGTACCTCTATGAATTCTCTTTGAAACACAAAAATTATTTCCAGGATATTTTTTTTTCCTTGAGATAATTCTTTCTAATAGCTAGTGTCCTGAATAATATGTAGGTCATGAACATCATCCACCCTGTTCCCCTACAATTTCTTTCTGTTACTTGGTACCTCTAGCTCTTGCTGAAGAAATCTTTCTTCTGAATTCCTCTCTCACTGATTCTTCTTCTCTTTGTCTGTCATTCCCTGTTCTGCAACTTCTTCTTTCTTGGGTCTTGGCCAGCTTGCTCCCCTATGATCTTCTACTTTCTCTTTCATCCTCATCCCAGACCAACTCTGACTCTGTGACTGCAACTCTACCGACAGCTATTAAATATACAGCAATGCAAATCAAACCCCATGAGGAAAGCCAGCTAATTTGTACTGACTCCCTTGCTGGTACCAAGACTCAGTTTCTCTCATCAATCATCCCCAGGACTCTCCTGATTATTAACTCCTGTTGTGTGTAGTGACTCTCCTCCATGCCCTCTTCACACACTCTTCCTGTAACCTCTTATTAATTTGCTGACATCTTCCTTTTGAACTTTGGAAGATTCATGGATCCACTATTATTTCGAGCCAAGATGCATAAGTTCAGCTTGATTTACCCTCAACCTTCTTTGGCCCATTTTAAATCTACTGCTGCACTCTGCATTCTCTGTAGTTTCTCTCGTTGCTGTTAAATCTTCCAGTCATTTGGAGACTTTCCCTTGTATTCCAACGTTGTGAACTTTCTTCTACACTCCAGGGCATTTGGTAAGCTTGTCGTTTTGCCACATTTCTTCTGATTTTGGCTAAAATGCTTTTTCATTCTGTTTCTCTTTCTGTCTATTTCCATCAGTCCAGGATCCACAGGACAGAAATTTGTTTCTTTTGTCTTACAAGGGGTTCAACTCACCTAATGCACAGATGTGAGCCAAAAAAGGCTCAGTTTGTATTAGGCCAAGTCAAAAGCAGCTGCCGATGGGAGTTCTTGGCAAACTTCCCCAAGCAGAACACTATCCTAAAGCCAGGATCTGCAGCTCTGTGGCTGCGAGGAGCCTGTCAGTTCTCACCTTGGGCAGATGTGCAGCCCTGGGTGATCCATGAGGCTGTCCCAGTGCTGGTGACACTGGGATTTCAGTGCCTGTAGATCCAGGGTGGGCACATGTGCAAGTGCTCCACTGCAGTCCTGCTGCAGGAGCACTGGAGGATCCCACAGCCCCATGGGGGTTTGCTGAGGTGCTCACCAAAGTGGAACACAGACCCAAGTTTTGCCTGCTCAGCAGTGAAAATAAAACAGACAGTTTCAGTAATGGCATGGCCTGGGAGAAATTACCAGGGAACGAAACACTATATTCATTTATTTAAGAAGGGCACAGTCTGAGTTTTAACTCCCTGGGAAACAGAGTTGTTTTTTGTTTCCATCATAAGCAAAATACTATTATACAAAACTTGTACACAACAGATAATTCACTTTTTGTGTGACTTTTGATTGTCATTCTGGTGACTGGTGTCAGTCACTGCATTTTTACTGTGTATTACGGTATTGTAGGGTTATTACATTTTCATTCCAAGAGTTACTGAAGAACATTTTATCTTTTCCACAATCTTTTTTTTATCTTTGATCAATGCAAGAAGCAGATATTGTGACATTGATGGGCATTTCTTGATGGCTGATGAATTCTGCTTGATATTATTATACAGTTGCTAATACACAAATTATGTTAACGCTGATACCAGTGTACAGCTTTTGCAAATTCTTTGTCAGACCAAGGGATAATAATTAGGTCATTAAATCTTGAAAGATAACAGTAACAGCAAACAAAAATATGGAAGAAAATAACCCTCCTGCTGTATTTTCTGTCATTAGTCATTATGTGTGGCAGGAGTTTGTATAAATGCAATTACTACCTTTAGGTTCACTGTTATCAAAGATAACCTCAAGGAAGATCAGATCTTGGCAGGGAATAGTTTGAGGGTAATTCACACAGCAGTGGATGTGCACTGCTGTGGGAGGGACTCCTGTTTAGTTGTGCTCATATTTAGCAGATTGCCAAGAAAATGAACTGTAAGTTGTACTGTTTCTCCCTGTGCATGCTGATCCTGGACAATACAAAAGGCTTCTCATTCATCTATTTAATGGTATGGGAAAATGAGGGACTTGATACAGAAAAATTAGGTTCAGAATCTATTACTTTTGCTTAAATCGGTATAAATTGGATGTGTCTGCAGCTGCCAAGGTTGGATTGCAGTGTATTAGCAGGACACACTCAAAGAGTCAAACCAGTATGTAAAAATCCAGAGCAGGATACAAGAACCACTGAAAATGTATTTTTTAAAAAGGCTTGCCTTTCTATCAATATCACTTTTTCTTATTTCCTGCTTTAGGACGGAAATAAGAACCATCCAATGCTGAAAAAAATCTTGAAAGTTAATTTTAATACATTGTATGAAATGTGTATTTTCTTAATATGTAAGTGCATTTCCTGGCATAAAAAGTTCTTATTCCCCAGTCACTGAATTCTACCCCTGTATTCTATGAGGCCAAGTTACACAATGAACTTAGTTACACTAACCTTAATCAGTAAAGCACAAATAAAACTATTCTTACTATTTGATGCTTACATCACTGAAGTAAACAAAAAGCATAGAGCAAAAGAAAATGGTGCACTAAGACAAAGGAAAAAGAAGGCAAGAATGCAACACACAAGGATTGTTCAAAAGCAGAACTAAGAGGAAAATGAAAGAGCCCATCTTTTCTCATTCTCTCTTCCCATCCCTTCATCTCCTTTTAAAAACTAGGAACAAAATAATGTTTCTTTCCTCATACCTGGTAGAAAGTCAGTTCTCTGTCTTCTTTTTCCTTGTGAAACAACTGAGGAACTAAGGAGAGAGATAAAGGAAAACAACATGACTCAAATAATTTACATCTTTTGTCATAAGAACAGAAGAAAGCTACAGCATAATTGTGTGTATCTAAGATAAGCATTAAACTTTCTTCATTTACTACACTTCTCAAGCTCTGCAGAAAGTTCTTGTGCCTAATACTTAGGTTCTTGGGAATTGAAAACCCAGAGCCATTCTGGTTGATAAAAGCCTGCAAACTGCAGCCTTATATGACTCTGTATGCTGTTTGAACATTCCCTGGTGGGATTTCTTCTTCATTCTCATTTCGCATGTATAAATCATAAAAAAATAGAAAAAGAGGATATCATTAGTTTTGGCATCCCTGGAAAGAGTTTTATTAGGGCTGCATGTCTTGCTGAAAGCAGCCAAAAACCACAGGGAATCTTACTAGAGAAACTAACTCAGATAATTAGCATGGGCCCATGGAAGCCTACAGAGAGATTGCTACTGACTACAGCTACAAAAAAAATCAGTTTGGATCAGAGTGGAAATGAATTAATCTGTGTTTTTCTTGGTTCATTTCTCATGCCCAGGCATAGCTTCCCATTGGTTTACAAGTCAGCTCTGAAAACTTCCCATCCCACTGTTGTTTTGGAAAGTTTTGGATTTGCTGTGGAGTATTTATGAACTTTGTGTCCTTGGCAAAACCTTGTTCAAGTGACAGAGGCATGTCACAGAGTTGTGCCTCTTCAAAAGTCACTTGAACACAAAATGATTCAGGATCATATATATAATTACACATCTAACCTCCATGAGCTTCTCTCATAGCAATGTACTAGATCACTGCTATGAATATGATCTAGGCTTTTTTTTAACTAAAGCATAAAAATCTGAGACCAAAATATCTACCAAATAGTTTCTACAATTCCTATATTTATCAGCTTTGATGTGGAATTATTTTTCATTACAACATGAACACATGTGTCTTTAAATAGAAGAAAAAAAAAAAAAGAAAAGAAAACCCTACATCAAGGTCATCAAAACAATCCTTTTCAGGCAGTTTGCACATTTTCACTTAGGAAGTCAATGGTCTTTATAGTTTAAAACCATGATCTTCTTAAGATCTTACAAACAGTCAACCTAGAAGGAAAAATCTATCTCTGAAAATTCTTGTAGAATTTAGACAACTGTTAATAAAATAAAATCTTCGTATGTTTGAAAGCATTAAGCTTATATGTCATAGTAAAGACAAACTGGGAATATACATTTCTGTCAGCAATTATTGAAGCATTCGGTATTCCCCAGAAGAAATCCACTACACTGTTATAGAGACTAAATAACATTTCAAAGTGGTTTTAATTAGATTTTGTACTTAACCTCTTCTGTGACCAGTTCTTTGTAAATCCCTTTTATTTCCTGCTACCATGCTGTGATACTGCTTTCTTATGAATGAGAGACTAAGCAAACCAGCTGTGCTGAATATGTGAGTGATTAGGGAATAGTTTACTATGAATTATGGATTGGTTAAAGGAAAGTGGTTTATACCTGTTCCAGTGTTTGAAGCAAGTATTTAAAACCTACCCTTTAACCAGCTTCTGGGACATTACGAACTTTCAGCCTATAGAAAATACATGGCTGATAATAGGGTGGGATATTTTCAAAAACATTCACTTACATAATCATTGTTCCTGGATTAATGCTTTATTTTAAAAGGCTTATTTAACAAAGATTTGTGCTTGTATCTGAATTCTGCCATGTATCTGTTTCATCAAGAAATTCCTAAATAACCCTGCAGAAATGCAGACCTTAATACAGACACAGAGCACTGTATTAGAGAGTTCTGCTTATCTTCTTGCTCAGTGTCATGGTGCTGTTTTCATGTGAAACCTAGATGCACGAAATTTCCTATTTTCTTCACTATTGTCATTTCCATTCAAAGTAATCCCAGCATTCACCCCCCACAACCTACAGCTTTCCCTATGCTCTGCCATTTTGGGCAATCAGAAAAACACAATAATGGATACACCCAGGTAAAGTACTGTTGATAAAAAATACATGTACTATCTACTATAAAATTTTCAGCAATACTATTGCTCATGTTAACTAAATTTTGCTTCTTCTTGACAAACTTGTTGATTTCTACAAGTTTGAGGGCTTTCAGTTTTCATCTAATTATTTATTAGAAGAACCTCTTGAATTCAGTCTTTCATATTGGCTGCCAGCTCAAAACTCTAATTCTGAAATTCGATAATAGCTCAGCATTAAGTTTTCTTTAAATTGCCTTAGTCCATGCTCACCTTTTCATCTTTCATCAGTGATGGAAACAAAGGGATTCACAATGCACCCCAAGGCTAGCAGAGAAGAATTACCAAAATGGAAGATACCTCACAGCAAACTCTCCACCAGCAGTTCCCTCTTAAAGACCTTCAACTTCATGAGTCTGCATCATCAGGAGAGAGGCACTTCACTGTCAATGGAAGTAACTTTGAGATTTCTAAATTAAAATTCGAGTCCACCTAAATGCTTGAGAAAAGCCAAAGTTATCAGTTGCAGGCAGAGTCTAACAGAGTCACAACACCCCTATTTACCAAACAGACTGCAATATTCCAAACTATTCTGGGTACAATGCTGGATTTAGAGTGCCTGGCACCAACCCAAACCTGCAGTGAAAGCTGTGTGGAGAATTGTGTTAGGGAGAACAGCAGTCACTTTGGAGCAGGAGTTGGCAGCATTGGATGGAGGTGTGCCATGGCTGCAGTTCATACCTGGGCTGTCTGCAGTATCCTAGCCCAGGCTGTGCTCCAGTGCTGACTGCAGTCACTCTGGAGCAGTGCTGACTTACCTTCCTCTCCTGGTAATGTTACCTCTGCATTATTTAGATTTTAGATCTGATTCAGTTTGGCTGGCTCTCGCTTAATTCATCCAAGGAGGAGTACTTTGCTTTACTATTGTAGGCCCAGTCAGTCAAGCAAGTAAATTCTTTACTGTGGGAATGGTGAGGCACTGGAACAGGTTGCCCAGAGAAGTTGTTGTACATGCCCCATCCCTGGAAGCGTTCAAGGCCAGGTTGGAGAGGACTTTGAGCAACCTGATATAGCAGGTGTCCTTGCCCATGGCAAGGGGGTTGGAACTAGATAATCTTTCATATCCCTTCCAACCCAAACCATTCTGTGATTCTATGGTGATGGAGATAGAGAGGCAGATGATACCAGCAAAATTAATCCACTGAAAACTGACTCTTCTCTATCCCTCTGGCAGAACCACGACAAAACCAGTCAAAGCAAGGGACAAAAGGGCTCATTACATAAAAAAGATCCATGGGTCTATATAGCTTGAAATATCAGAAATTATTTTTATTCAGTTCAACATATCAAGACAAAACCTCAACATTTCCTTTTGTCATTACTGACACTGGAAAATAAGAAAATAACCTGCACATACTTTTGAAAATTTTGCTCACAGATACAGATCTGTTATGACTCAAATGGATGTAAATCAGTTGTTGAACAAGAATCCTCAATCCCAAACTATTTCTTAGGACACAGTGTGGCTGAACCATTCAGTTTTGTTCAGCTTGTCTGGAAAGAACCCTTAGGCTATGTCTATTTTAGTAAATTAAACATTATAGTGAATTAATAGCTTGAGAAAATCTTCCCAAGAAGTCAGATTCTACAGATGTGGTTAAAGGGTTACAGGAATGGTTCTGGTCTGGACCAAAGATCATTCCCTCAGACAACTCCCTGGCATCACTTGGGAAAACTTGTAGGTCGTGGGTACTTTCTGGTAGGCAGCTGTGTAAGACAGGTCAGTTTTGAAGGATTAGAGAGTATTAGCATGGACACAGGCTATCTGTACTAGCTGGCCTCATGGGAAGAACATTTTTGTGTAATTCCCTATGATAAGTAATGTCTTAGAATTTTTTGGTCTTGGAAACATCTGAGTTACTGAAATGCAGATGATCTGACAGGGGTCTGATGTCTCCAACAGGTCCAGGCCAAGTGACAGCTCAGATCTCTCCTCTTATCTCTCTCCACCTGTGACAGTAGGACTGCCAAGTGGAGAATTGTGCACTTCCCCACAGAATATCCAAGCTGTTCCTGGCCTCCTCATTTTATATCCAGGAGTGGATTCCAACTTCTGACAGTTCAGAAGCCCATTTTCCCCCTCACAAGCCCATAACTGAAAAGCATGATGTGTTAATTTCATGTCTCATTTACTCAAAAGGTGTTTTCTGCTAGTGCTTGGCGAAGGTTTCAAGGTGTCTGGGTGCCTAAGCTGCCCTCTACCTGCAGTGGGAAGATCCCCAGAAGTCCTTCCTGCAGTTGCTCCACTAATCCTGGCTTAGCTCCTGTAGGTCCCGTTTCAAGTCAGTCTTTTCCCAGCTACTGTTTCCCGGAATCCCTGCGGCTGCAGCAGCTGTTCACTTCGCTCCCTTTTCTGGGAGAGGTTTGTCCTTCTCACCAGCTGCCCTCTCCCGTTCCCCAGGCTATTCAAGTCTCAGCTCCACTCCCTTAGCTCTTCCCAATTCCTCCTGCAACTGCTTCCCAAGCCTTCTTTTCCCTCTGCAGCCAGTCAGGAGGGTGCTGGCTCTGCCTGTGTAGCTCACTCACCACCTTTGGAGCAGCACCATCTCCCTGCCGGTGCAGAGGAGGATCCCAGTCATAGTCCTGCGTGGTCTTGTCCAACATTACACACTTGTCAAGACCATTTTGTTCCAGCAGAAAGTCCAACTGACAGAAAGGAAAGCTATGTGAGGAATCTTGAAAAATAATTTATTCCTTTTGCATAAAAATTTAAGTTTAAAATGTAGATTTGCTGGTCTAAAACCTCTCGGGTGAATTATAAACTCTGCTCTAACAAGCAACACACCCTTTTTGGCTAGCAGTATTTTGCATACAATCAGAGAGCAGAAGTGTGTGACTGTGTTAGTTTTTATAATTTTTAATAATTAGAGCATAATTAACCCAGATTCTGTGAAACTTTTGTGTTGCAATGATATACCTCCTGCAAACTCAATCAAAAAAATCCAGTGAACTTAGTTTTTGAGTACAGCTACAGAAGCAAAGACATGGGGAATATCTCATAAAGTTGTTTTTAGAAAAACAAAAATATATTATCCAAGAAGAATTTATTACACACAGTTATTTCAGTACAGAGTTATGGTTTTATCTGAAACAACTCATTTTAAAATAACATGCTTGATTCTATTTTACTAACTTATTTCTTTCATTTTAAGGGTTTGTTTATTTCCAACTCTGTCCCATTTTAGAATATTTTTATTGTAGTGATTTGTAACTTCAATAAATGGATCATATTAATGATCAGTTAAACTTTCTGCAAAGGCAATGTATCAAGTTTCATAGTACTGTCTTCCAAAGTGAGAAAAAAACAAACTGCATACAGATCTGAAGTAACTATTAATTTGTTAAATCATGTTTGCTAAACTCTGGATTTAAAAAAAGGGTCTTTTAGTCTTTGCAGAATTTAGGCAACAAGGAACATTTACATTCCCTTCATAGGTAAATTTTTAGAAGATGCACAACTTCCTGTTAAGGGCCATTTATAATTGAGGGATTCCTGAAATTAAACAGTTAGATGCAATAACATTTGTTCAAAGTTGAGAAAGAAATGGCAATTTGCCACATTCTTAAGATCATGTAATTGAGTGAAATCTGGAATTTAATACCTCAGCAGATGACAAGTTCAAGGATGACCCTGTTTTACAAAAGCCCAGTTGGAACGCATAAAGCCATCTGATTTTGAGTTTTCATGTGAAACATTTTAGAGCAGCAGGATTAATGAATGTATGAGAATGTGTCCTTGGATTAGAATGCATTCCTTTAGAATGAGAATAAGAAATATGAGAAATATTAAAAAGAAAACAAATGCAGCATTGTTAATTTCTTGCTATGTGACTGGAACACTTGTAACTAAGGGTCTATAATATGACTTCAGTAGTGGCTCATTTTCTCACAATGCACCTGCATGTCTTGGAAACAGTTGTAAACAGTACATGATTCTGCTAAGAGACAGAGCCCATAAACTGCCATTAAACTCTGCTTAGTCTTCTCTAAGTGCTGGTAGATTCCTCTTCTGGAACTAACAAGATAATAAATATAAGTCTTCTCACATTTCTAGTTTAGGCCACGGCATTTTCTATCTAAGAACAGACCTTTGTAAGGAGATGAAAAATATCATTTAAAGGCATGTGAGATTGTCGTGAAACCCTGTATTTAGGGAACAAAATAAATCGGAACTTTGGGTTAAATGAACACAAACATCACATCTGACATACAGATCTTTATCTCCACCTTACATTCCTTAGTTCAGTTAATATAAGAATACCTGATAAGCATATGGGTTGGTGAAAAATACTTTAGATCACTGCTACATTTATTTAAAACAAAAAAAAAAAAAAAAAGAAAAAGAAAAGAAAAGAAAAGAAAAATCTAAGCCAAGGCAAAAATATCTGAATTGTGAACCTAATTTAAGTTCACAGTTTGCTTCTAATTGTCCCAGCTGTTCTATTAGATAATACCTTGGCTAAAGATCACTCTCTTAATAAGAATGAAAATGTTCACACTCTCTAATGACAAAGCATAACTACTGAAGAAAGGGAATTATTGCAAGAATTCAAGATGCCCACGATGCTAACTTTTTCCCATTACTCTATCTGTATCCTGAGCCAGAAAACAAACCATAACATGCTGTTGGGTTCAGTATTTTAGCAGTTTATGTCAAAAAGAGGGCAGTGTCCAAAGCAACAGCAAAAAACTTCTGCTGATTCCAGAAAATAGATGACCCTTACAGAGTGGATGGCTATATTTCTTTAAAAGTTGTAGGAGGTATTTACTGCCTCTTGTAATTGCCATAGGTCTAACCCTTCCAGAGTTTTTTCACTAAAGCTAAGTTCACTTTACTAAAATGCTCTATCAAATGGGAAACATCCCAGCTCTCAAAATTCTTTTTTTTTTTTTTTTGAAAGACATTACAAACACCTACAAAGTGGAAAGCACAGGAGGAGTTATGGCATCATTGGCGGTCCATGACAAAAACACAGGTGGGTGTGTTGATAAACATGTTCAAGCTGCAGCTGCTGCTGGTTCTGATGGGAAAAATGCTCTTCTGGGGATTAGGAATATACTGTAATCATGCCAGCCAAAACATGCATGACAGTTGAAAAGGAAAAGAGAGCAGCTATATAAATGGCTGCGGTAACCTAATTGATTTCCTTTACATTTTGCAAAAGAAATACCTTCTTTAAGATTTTGTCTCTTTTTCCTAATGAAAATGTCTTAATGAGAACATGAAGAACACTTATAGTAAAATGCAAAAAGCATTTTCAGTAACTTGCTGGAAAATTATTTTAGCCCTGCTGGGATTTAATTCATAAAGTAGACTGAACTCCTGCTGAGCAGAAAACATGTACCCCTTTTTCCATTAGACTACTCAGGGAGTAAGGGCTACTCATCCTGAGAAAGGACACTGGAGTCTATTCTGGGGCACTGAGAGATGAAGCATGCACTCGTTTGTCTTTTACCACTGAAGACATTTCATACCACATATGATATGCATGGCTGACATAGAGTAATAGTATATCTCCATTTTTCAAGCAGACAGAGTAGTTGATGTGTTCTTTTCCAGGGCAGATGTTTTCCAGATATGCTATTGTCACTCATTAAGATAGTAAGTAAGACTTGTATGAGTTATGGTATGGTAAATACTATATATTCCAGCTCATCTGTAAAATACTATGGATTTCTTAGATAATTCTCCTTCAGGTCAGCTTTAATAATTTCAATATGACTAGTTTCCTTATGAACACAGCACAACTTTTTATATGTACCAGTGGCTGTATAAAAACTACAAGAGAAACAAACTGACTGGAATTTTTATGGAGTTTTTGAGTAAATGTATTTATTCTATCATGTACCTGATCATACCAATTCATTTATGTCAGAGGAAATGGAGAAAGCTGCAATATTTTAATATCTTAATTGCATTATCAGCAGGGATGAAATGGTACAATTACATCCAACCACATTGTATACTCTAAGACAGTGTGCTTTCTTTTGCTGTCTTTGCCACAATAATTACTTCAGCACCATCTTACTGGGGTTTTTTTATTATTTGATTTTATTTTAGGAATGTTGACTCTGTTTCTGGATAGATTCTCCCATCTGCAAGGCTGGTGCAAATATATTTCTGCTCCACAGAAATGAAAAATTGCTGTTCTTTATGATGGCTCTGTTGTCCCAGTTGAGGCTATGTTTGAATTTCCAAACTATGTCGTTTACAACCTCTGTGCTGCATCTAGAGTGGAAAGAGATGAAAGTGGTTATTGCCCCTGGGCTTAAGGGAGTCTTGGGGAGCAGGAACATCCTGAGTTTTCCAGAGAGTTCTGTAGCCTAAACTCTGAGACTGCACAACAGGATAATGTGCTCATGTTGCTGGAATGAATTTAAACTCTTTTTTGTTTTTTCCAGAGGGAGGCTAAAGGATTCAGTCTGTATCAGGGCTGAGCAGAATATTAAAGATGCAAGTGCAAACAGCCTCTCACAGATAAAGGAACATGGAGTTACATCCGGTGCCCCAGGCTGAATGCATTTGCATCCGTCAAACCTGGGGAGTTGGCACTTGGGACAATTTCAAGGAGTGACTCAAGCCATCCTGCTCCAAATGCCGCCCCTTCTGCAGGACAGTAGTGCATGACTTTGACTCAGAGACTGGATTGCCAGCTTCCCCTGGAAAGCTGTGAGGAGCAGCTACAGAGCATCACTGTGGCATTGTGGTACACATGGACTGCACGATGATATGGCAAAGACACTTTATTGCAAAAATCTAGGGTATTTAAACTGTTAGTTTGTTATGAGTTTACATACTTGTGAGGCACAACAAATGTGCTTAACCAACTACTGTATATTACTATAGGAATAGGCATTAGGTGTAACTAATCACAAGCCCCCCGGTTTGAGCACTTATTGGTTCTAATAATTGTTTCACAATTATGTAACTTGTTTTTTTCACCCCTAGTTTAGCTGAGTAATTCCCAGAATGCTTTTCTAGTTAGCTAAAGTAACAGAAGTGAGCAAGGATTTTACAAGGATGACAAGGCCTCCATTTTGTAAGGCCTTTCTGCTCCGCAACACATTGCCTTCCCTCCTCCCTCCCTCCCTTTCATCCCGGAGATAACTAGGGGCTCAGGAGACTGCCTGGCTTGGCTTCCCTGTCTTAATATTTCCCTCTGTTCAGAGTTGGTGAGTCTTTTTCTGAAATGGCTGTCTCCCTATGGAAGGGAAGGGTGATGCTTTGTCTGGCAGGTTTTGTAGCCCTTTCTAGGTTAGATCACATTCAGACAGAGGTCAGTGCATGAAACATGGGATGCTCTCCATCTCTTCTGAAAATTCTTTGTGTAGTTACCTCTGCAGTCACCCACTATATCCATGTAGTCACCACCAGATCTTTGTAGAGTCAATGAAGACAAGTACAGCCATTAAAGTGTCAGTCAGCTTGCCTATTTCAGCTGCCTGTTTTAGGAAAAAATAAATAATCTAAATGCAAAGCAAGGTTTATTATGTCCCAGAAAAATGTTTAAAGCACCATAAATTATCTTCTAATTCACTGTTCCTCCCTAAAAGGTTCCTTTATTTCAGAATTCTTGAATTTGCTTCCTCTTCCAATGGATTTTGCTCTTCCTTTTCTTCTTCCTGGGTTTCTGCCTGCATCTGGTACTACCAGCCTTCTTAAAAAAATGTCCTTGAGCCCTCCTACTATACAGCAACTGGTACTACCACGCACTTAGTCACTATTTGTCTCTCCTTTCCCCATGTTGCAGAGCTCTGTTTATTTACCAGGTCTTCCAACTGCATTTGAACACACTTTCAGATGGTCCTGGTACCCCTGCAGTGTCAATGGTTAAAAAAATAAAATCTCCTCACCACCACATGTGAGATTGGGCTCTATATTAACACATTAAGTATCCCAGAGTCTTCGAATACTTTCTGAAATTCCCCCTCCACTGAAGACTGGGCTTCTTGACTCAGCTCCAAGGCACATTTCATTGTCCTTTTTCAAGCTAAAATGAATGTTCTAGACAGGATCATGCACTGTTCACAGAGCTAAAACATCTCTGCTGATCCAGTTTAAAACACAAATTGCTTTCCCAGTTTTGTCTTGCTCTTGCTGGATACCTTTCCTTTGGCAAACAGAATGATAAAAATATGTCAAAGTAGTCAAGAACTATTTTCTAAGCGTTACTAATAAATAGATTTTTTGTTCACTTGCTAGCCATGTCTTTTAGCTAGTTAGGCAACTTAGGCCTTATTTCATATTTAGTGGCTCACTCCATGAGAAGGAACAGCATCTTGCTGCAGAGTTTCCAGGCAGCAGAGGTTCACTGTCCCTAAATCCTGACAGGGAATGAAATATATTAGTGCCTTTTTGTGGGTGTTTTGTTGTTGTTGTTGTTGTTGTTTTTGTTGATGGTGGTTGTTGGATTGTTTTTGTCAGAAGAAATTATTAGCCCTTGTCCTCCTCAGTCAAAACTTTTGGGCAGTCTTTACCTTGCTGTGCATTAGTAAAACATGAAATTTTGTACATGATCATCCTGATATTAAGCTCTTCTCTAAAACTGCACTGTCCTACACTGTCACAGAAGAAGTACAGAGCTAGAGCATCTTTCTCCCGGTAGTGGGTTGAACCCAAGAAGAGTACTTGTATGGTCTGGCCATATGCAAGTCTTCAACAGCATCAAAGGAAAATTATAAAAACCAGTTGGTTGGAGTTGTTGCTATAATATTTGTGTTCTGTAAATTCACTGTAATTCACATTTTCAAGTCTGAAAATAAAATCTGAAGCTTAGTTATCACAGTAGTCTTCCTTCCTCACCCTTGCTGCCACAACACACATCTGGCAGACAAGTGCATGTTCCCAAAATCTGGGTTTTCTCAGCATGTCTCAGACCAATCTCTCAGGATTTTTAATTACTGTCAGTGCAGTCAGGCTCAATATAATTCTCAATAAACCATGTGGACCTTATTATTTGGTATTTATTTTTCAGATCAGCTTTGAAGAGTGTTCAATACACTGAACTTAGGCAAGGCCTCTGTTTCCTGCTGCATCAATAACATGTCTTCAAAGTAAACACTAGATGGTGGAAAAGTCAAGTGCAGATTAGGAGGCATTACAGATGCCCAGGCACATTAGTTTTCCTCTACATTATTTATTTATTTGTTTGACAAATTAAATTATCATGATAATAGATTTTGAATGCAAAATTACCACTTGACGCTTCTGGTCTCTCCCACAAATTCTTGCTGTTACTTTCCTGTACTCTTCAGTGTTAGGTATGATACAGAATGAAGATTTATTACTGATTTTCAAAATCAAGACATAACTTCTAGGCTGTATCCAATTCTGGCAGATGCAAGTGGCTCTAGGAGGAATAGATCATTCTATAGAAAAGCATATTCTGCCAAATTTTCTTCTGACAGAAGAAATTACTAGAATTCAAATTACTGGAATTTCCGTAGGCTAAATGTAGTAGGGTGAAAAAGTAGGTCCATAATTATAATTATAGAAAGCAGCTGCATTGCAAAAAAAAAAAAAAAAATTAGGAGTAGGACTTCTTACTCAGTTATATTAGTCAGCTTCTTACTCAGTTATATTAGTCTAGCTTCTTCTGAAGAGGCTGCTCAAACTACAGGAGCGTTTTTATCCATGTAATCATTGGATTATAAGTCAAATGCAGCCCTCTTTGCATATGATTTATGCCTGTGACAACATCAAAAACTGCAAGTATAATTTGCCTGTAGGAGGAGGTATCAGTGTATGGCAGATTTTCATGAAGTGGGTTTGAGTGGAAATCAAGCACATATGGAGACTCAGTGAAAATCATGTGCAGTTTGACGTTTAATTGAGCTCATTAAAACTCTTCAGTAATGTTCAGCACTTCCAGCTGTTTACAGTACACAGCTCAGGTGTATCAAAGGGCTAAACAACTAAACAATCAAGTGTTACCTAGGTGAAATCATCTTTCACTAGGGAAATCTGGAAGCTAATGATATTAAAGAGACAGGTCACATATTGTCAGGCTTTGTACCACACAGCACCAATGATAAAACTTACATCATACCCATTGATATTATAGTAATTTAGTCATTAATATACAAGAATTTTCCATGTAAGAATTAACAAACTTCACTAACCTTTAAAGAACTCTATATGGTTGGTCAATCTTTTATCAATATTTTGTTCTACTTAAAAATATAGGAGCTACATCTGGAGCAAATCTGAGATCAAGTTGCCTATAAACTTCTCTCTATATAAATAAAAATATATTTTATTCCACTACAACAGGATAACCTACTGTATTCTGTTGCCATTTTAATATTCCCCAAGCTGCTAGTACTTGTTTTTAATCAATTGGTCCAGGGGTGTAACGCAACAGATTCCTCTGACTGACAGATCCTGGACCTATCTTTTGTTTTTCATTGTCCCATAGATTACTGATATCCCAGACTGCTCCTACTGTATGTACACCTACTATGTCACATGTTCTCTAGCACTCGTGGGCTCTCCTTGTTAATCCTTTCCTTAGTTTGGATCTCATGAGATAAAATTAATAAATTTTCCTTAATGGTAACACAAACAGAAAAGCTCTTGGCCATCTTCCAAGTTTTTCCCTGTTGTGCTAAGGTAATATCTACTTTTATGTCCCTTACCATTTCTCCCCAATGGCAGCCTTGTTTTTTAGTTTCATTAGAATTCATTACACAGAGAAGAGATCAAGCCCTTTAAGATGGTCTTTCCTGTCTTTTTAGTGTCTGTCCTTCTTGCATAAGGCTAGGTATAACAAATTGGAAATACAGTCAAAACTGACGTATTAATAAGTCTCATGAGTGCTTTGATGCATCATTACAGAATAATTGGCCAACAACTGAAGGTTCTTTTTTCTCTGAGCGCTGAATTTAATAAATTTACAAAAAAAATCTTGATTGTTTTTTATAAACATAAGCAAGGAAGTAGAAGACCTACCAGTTCTATGTGATAAATTTCACTGCAGGAGCTGAAACACCTGCTACAGCTGACAGATTTTACCACTGTAAGAAATAAAAAGGGAGAAAAGCCTGATGGTTCCCTACAGCAGCCCTGCTGGTCTGTACCAACCTCAATCAAACACTCAGTGCAGGGCAGTCGGCAGCAGCCACTATAATAGAAGCTGCTCTGCTCTCATCTTACTGGCCTGACTTTAAGAAAAGGAAGCTGAGAAAGTATGTTTAAAGCACTGACATCATACTATAAAAGCCAAGATTAAAGCTTTAGCTGACTATAATGAACTATGCAACAAAACAATCTGCAGTTTCTCTCAGCAGTACTTTCTAAGACACTGCTGAGCAAATAATAACACTGTTGAACAAACAAAACTGACACCTGAAATATAAACAGAGATATGAGGATGACTCCTTTGCTGAGAAAACAGTTGTATCTGTTTAAAAAAGTTACTGCTCAGACAGAAAATCTAGCAATTGTTACAGAGGTTGGAGGAATCATTGCAAATAATTTTGAACTTTATTGGTAATGACCAAGCCAGGAGAACAGTGGTTCAGTGCCATGTGAGATTGATCACACATTCCAAAAGCTGTCAAGCACCAAATAAGCAAGGCACATCATTAATTAAGAATAAAATAGAGAGTTGTTATACTGATGTGCAACTAACATGGCAAAAACATCTCCTAAAGAACGCAATAAGCTTCTGTTTACATGCACTAATCAGATAAAACACTTTGTACAAACAACAAAGCTCTGTCTCCTGCCATTGATTAATAGACATTCAATTATACATAATCTTAACTCCATAATCTTAAAATGCCTCCTGAAACCAATAAGACAGAGACAATAAAGTGTCCTATCAGGGAGGATGCTTTTTACCATTGCATTCAATGAACCTTTACCACACCTCACTACTGCATCAGCTCTCAGTCAGCTCAGCCACAGATCTTAAGTGAATTTCACTCATCTCCTTGACAAATAGTTTATTGTAATATTGAATATGATGCCATTTCTACCAAACACAGCTCCTGTCACAGTTTCACAAGTGCTTAGTAATGCTCCATCATGAGCTTTTCTTTAAGCTACTAGTGAAAAACCACAAAATCTTAGGTAGGCCCTGAGGATGAAATGCTGAAAAACATTCTCTGTTATCTGTGCAAGACCAACACAATAACACTGTATATAGTGCATTTACAGACTACTATTCAGTAGCTGACTATATTTCTTTTGTGTGGAAATAGCAGTACATGTAAAGGAGTCTGAGATCACATTGAGTAGCTGCTAATAATAGTAAAGTCACCATTATGGTTGATGAAAATCAATGAATGAGAACAGTCTGTGTGTGTCCCAGACAGGATGAGAGAAAGCACAATGAAAGCAGAAGGTATGCAACAGACTGAGAACACAAGGCTGAAAAAAATTATATAGATTTCTTGTCACCCTCTTGTTAACGTACTCTCCAAAAAGCCAGTGATGTCTGCATAACCAAGAATTTGAGATTCACTAGCCATTCTTTCAGCACAGGAATGAAAATGAATGGTCTTTCCAAAAATCCACCTGTTGCCACAGAATCCATCTGGCTAACTTGGAGAGATCTAAATTATCTCCAGATGAGAACCAGGGAAAGTAAAATACAAAATGCAGAAATACAACCATTGTAAAAGTATGAACATATATGGATGTGGAGACAGACAACACCAAGGACTCTTGAAAGACACAGGGAACATTGAGGGACTGACCCTAAACGAGGGTCATTGAGGTTCCAGAAAAGGTGTTCAAGTATTAGTCCAAAATGGAAAAAAAATGTATCTTCTTATAGCAGAGAAGAAAATATAAGCATTAAAAAATATAACCACTAAAAAGCAATGACAGCAGGCCATAAAATCTATGTCTGCACCACTCTGAGGGAGGAGACATGAGAGAACAGGGAATATGAGTGTGATTCCAGATGTGCCATGTGTTTATACGGCTGCCATGTGGGCAACCTGCAGACAGTGTGAAGGCAGGCAACGAGGAAGGTCATGCAAGCAGTCAGGCCTGGATGTGAAGGATTCTTAAAGATGTTTTAAGCTACATTTGAGACTATGGCTGTGGATTTGCTGTCTGAGGAACAGATAATGTGGTCCTTACAGAAGTTTCAGGATGGTCCCCATACGCAGAAATTTCACGGAACTGAATTAAGCTGGGTTGACTTAGTATGGTTTAAACAGACATGTTAGAATTTACATGAATGGATAATCAAAAATCACAACTTGATACCAGAACTGCTTTGGAAATGTAATGCAAGTCCAACAAGACATGTATTCTTACTGACAATCAGCCACAAAGACTTTATGGACAATATTTCTACAACCGCAAAACATGTCCTGTTTGAATTTGGATGTGAGACACCATTTGAGAAAATAAACTGAATGTTAGAATTTCTTGTTCTTTCAGCAGTTGGACAATACAATCCAGGATAGTTTGGTGAAGCCAGAAAAGAGAAAAGGGGTTATTTAACTGAGAAAATAAAAACAGGACAGGGTTTTTAAATTTTGGCTTGACATTTTAATTCAGCACTCTGTGTTACTATATTTTGACTTAGACATGATTTTGTGTGTTGAAAAGGGTTTCATGTGTCATCACAAATCTTGTTGATGACAAAATATTTTGAAGAATAAGACTACTGTTGGGATCCAAACCAGCTTATGAAGCCACACTGACAAACAAATGTGCATATGTCAAAGATTTATATTAGGAACAGTGGTGTAGAAAGCTTTCTTCTCAGCCAAGCTCAGCACAAAAGCATATTACAAAAAAGGAAAACCCATCTCCAGAAGGAAAGATGCATCAAGTTCAGAGACATTACTCATCCTGAGGATTTGTTTGAGTCCTGTATAAATGAAACAGCTACTGCTTGGATTTCCTCAAGAGCTGTTTTTGATGCCCATACTGGCGGGACCTGACATAGGAAATTGATTTTTGGCAAGACACTTGTTTTAAGCACAGCTATTCACCCAAGCCAAGCCAAATGTTAATTTTTCCAATTCAACAAATCATATTTTAATTTTGAAATAACAGAAGGAAAATACATCTTATGAAACTGACAGGGGTGAGAAGAAATATTGACTCTTTATTTCCTCAATTGTTTAGACCACACAAATACAAATGTATTCTACAGCTGGTTAGTCATGGCTTTTTGTATTTCACATTTCAGTTTTAACATAATCAATTTCATAAAATTGTATCTGATTAAATCTATTAATTTCATCCGAAATAGAAACTGTAGATTTTAATGGATAGATCACTGCTAGTAGCCCATAAATCATGCTTGTTTTGTGCCTTCAATAAAGGTGTTAACAACCAAGAGAAAAGAGGAGAAGTAGATAGAGATAGAGGACAACACTGTTCAGGTGCTTTCTGTAGCTAAAATTCTGAGGAGAGTATACCATTAATTTTTACCCCAGGGAGAAACAGAAATGTGCTTATGCAAGTCATTCCACTAGTGTGGTCCTTCTTTCAAGAAGACTGCACAATTTAATATTGATGTTTTTACCATTTAATGATAGTAATAAATCTTTTTTTACTTCTTATAAATTATTCTTATAAAAAATACTGAATAAATTTAAAGGGGTGAAATTAAAAGCACTTTACACCACTCACTAAATAGCACTTTGTAGTGGTGACTTCTAAAATCTGATTTCTTAGTCTGAACGAGGCTATGGACTACTTTTTAGGACTCCAAAAAGAAAGATGACTATAAAAAGTAAGTTCAGATGAGGGGATGAAGGGCACCCTCAGTCAGTTTGATGCCTTGATGGCTTTACCTAAAACAGAGGCTAGACAAAGTTAAGAGGATAAAAAGCAATTAAATTTATTGAAGGGCCTTCAAGGTGCATTGAGGGCAGACAAAGCCTACTCAAGAGTCTACACTCAAAATAGACCCCAGGTCATGAGCTTTTCATACTTTATAAGTTCTGTCTATTTACATATCAAGCTTTAATCCTTCAGTTACCACTTCAGGTGATGATGTAAATTACTCCAAATTTGCCCCCCCCCCCAATTCACTGTTGTTTACATATTCTGGGGTCAGAGGCAGTGAGGTGTCCTTGGATTCCAAGCTTTAGAGGAATTGTTTTGTCTAAAAATGCTGAGAACAAGAGCTTTAGCACCCTGTATGGAGTACAGAGCTATACACTAATTACAGATAAATGAAAAATATAGAAGCTAAAATCTTAAGGCATCAAGTTTGCCCATGAGTTTTCACATGCTTGCTCTCAAGTTTTATGGGAGTGTTGATCTTCTGGAGAGAAGGAAAGCTCTACAGAGGGATCTGGACAGGATGGATTGATAGACCAAGGCCAGTTGCATGAGGTCAGCAAGGCCAAGTGCCTGTTCCAGCCCCTGGGTCATAATTCCATGAAGTGCTACAGGCTTGAGAGTGGCTGGAAAGCTGCCCAGCAGAAAAGGACAAGGGAGTGCCTCTGGTTGACAGCAAGCTGAGCATAAGCCAGTGTGTGTCCAGGTGGCCAAGAAGGCCAGTGGCACCCTGGCCTGGATCAGGAATAGTGTGGCCAGCAGGACCAGAGCAGTGATTATCCCCCCAAACTCAGCATTGGAGAAGCCACACCCCAAATCCTGTGTGCAGTTTGGGGTCCCCACTACGTGACAGACATGGAGGCACTGGGGTTTGTCCAGAAGTTGTTGAGGGGCCTGGAGCACAAGTCCTGTGAGGAGCAACTGAGGTGACTAGGGGTTTTTAGCATGGAGAAAAGGAGGCTCAGGGGAGACATTTTCTACCAGAGAGGAGGTTGTAACAAGATGGGGCTCAGTCTCTTTCCCCAAGTAACAAGTGATAAAACAAGAGGAAATGGCCTCAAGTTGCACCAAAGGAGGTTTAGACTGGATATTAGGAAAAATTTCTTCACTTAAAGGCTTAGCAAGCATTGGAACAGGCTGCCCAGGGAAGTAGTTTAGTCACCAATCCTGAAGGTGTTTAAAAGTGTAGATGTGAGGTTTAGTGGTGGACTTGGTAGTGCACAGTTAATAGTTGAACTCAATGGACTCAAAGGTGTTTTCCAAACTAAATGATCCTATGACTTCTGCCTCAGATCACAGCTTGGATGAGGACTCAACAAGCAGCTGTCAATCTGTCCTCTGTCCAGGGCTGGATGTGAAAAGTCCACTGCGCCAATCCCAGTCCAACATTCATAGAAAATATGGCACACAGGATTTACTATGTACACTCAATGCAGACAACACTGTCTGCACATCTGGTTTAGTGTATTCTGCAGAAGTCTGAGTCTCCTATGAGCGTCTTAATCCACCCTTACTCTGCTCTTAAATTAATGAAAGTGATTTCTCACCCCATGTATTTAATTAGGCTTTGCTGCAGAATATTGGGATGGAAAAAGTGTACATGGATTTCGAAGTCAGCCCATGGAAGAAAAATCTATGAGGATCCATTACATTTTAAAACTAAATATTTCACTTAGAAAATTATTGAAACTCAAAGTATTGGCTGTGGAGAGAGTTTTCTGAGGAATATCACCATGTTCTTGCTCTTTACATACACTCTTCTAGTCATTTGCTTTTAGCAGCTTAAAAAGGAATGGATTGAATGGACCCTAGGACTCAATATAATTTTTGTCCCAAATAATTGTCTTCTCAATTAAAAAAAAAAAATCGTAATTTTTGATGAGCTTAAAAAGGAACACAGGGTAGAGGATATTATCCTATTCCTGAATACTCTATTATTCCTGAATTTACCTTTAAAAGGGTGTCATGAATGAAAATGAGATGGCTGCTTAGAAAGAGCAGACAACACCCTCTTGGTCAGATAAAATCATTCAGCATAGCAAGGATGAGGAGAGGACCCAAAAGAAGAATAAAAGTAATTTTTTTTTATTACATAGCATTCTCTACTCCAGCTTTGCTCATGACAGCATCATAGAGACACAACAGACACATCACAAAGCCTAAGCACTTGCTAATCTTTGCCTCTGCTGAAAGGCAAAGTTCTCCTAATAAGAAAGGTCTTTCTAATCACATTTCCGTCCACTTCAGGCATGATCTCTGATTCTGCCTGACACTGCCCAAGTGCTGATATCTTATTCATCCAAAGAACACAGAGAAAGAAATGGATGTCAGCGCAGTATTTCATTATGCTGCCTTAAGAATGCCTCACACATTTTGACATTTCATGTAACAAATGTAACAGGTGACATTTTGATCAACAAACTGTAACTCTTGCCACTCACTCCTATCTGAGCTGTGATACCAAACTTTGAGGTGGCTGAAATCAGTCAAGATGAACTGCACCCTAAACAAGGTTTATGTTAATTTATCTACATCTCAAATGCTACACATAGCTAAGTACAAAGACGCTAGCTACGTATCTTGAATAAGTGACAATTTTGGGTTAAAGAATGGCAGAGCATGCCCTCTTCAATCTTTCTATCA
Source organism: Entomyzon cyanotis (assembly GCA_024500445.1). Classification (NCBI taxonomy): domain Eukaryota; kingdom Metazoa; phylum Chordata; class Aves; order Passeriformes; family Meliphagidae; genus Entomyzon; species Entomyzon cyanotis. Next base: position 17,127,949 of record JAKEPQ010001005.1, read on the forward strand.
CCCTTAAACCACAGTGATTTACATAAAATCATGTAAAGGATTAGCTTTATGTATCTTGGACATGATATTATTCTGCTCACTTTTGCTGGATTTGCTCCAGACAGATGGATACTATAATTTTTCTTTTAATGTAGGATAAAACTAAAAAGTAAATTATTTACATATTCTTGAAGTGAAACATCCCTTTGAATAGTTCTGTACTTCTTCACTGGAAATCATCCATCATGACCACAAGTGACTACTTCTAATTGCAGGGAATTGTGGCCATCATTTATCTTCACCTGCATCTTAGTTTGGCACCAGATGAATCTCAACTTGTTAAATCTTTCAGGTGTTTTTCATAAAAACAATCTATTATTTCACAAGAGGCATCATAAAGTGTGTTTGGAACTGACTTCCAATGTTTCTACTTATGCTGAGGATGCAGGCTTTGTTCCACATCATAGTACAACAGATATATTTGTTCCAAACGAATAAATTATCCATTCAGGTCCTTTCCTTTCTGTTATTATATGAATGTAATAATACAATGAAATTTCCAAACATAAATAGCAATCTTTTGAGACTACATCAATCTCTGCAGCTTTGTAAGTCCACTCTCTATTTGGGATGAGTCCTTCACAGGATACCACTGTGAAGCTTTTATTTATGAAGTCGTATGAGAAACCATACCTGTATCCTTCCTGCTGCCTCCTGCAATGCTCTTTTAGCGAGCTGAGGACTTAATTTGTCTTTCCACAATGTGATGAATAGCAACCTTGAATATAATAGTTACACCTTTAAAGGTCTGTTAGTTGGTCTGTTTGTTCCTTTCTGCTCCTCTGGAATGCAAGAGCCTGACTTTTTCACCATAAAAGGATGTCATAGGATTTTTAAAAGCACTTTTTTCACTCACAGAAGTGTTCAGTGTTTGAAGGACTGATTATAGGTACCTATTTGGGGAGAGGTTTGTCCACATTGTCCTACAAGTTAGGGAATCTGAAGAACTCACCAAACCTGGTGATCATTCCCCCAAGTACTGTAATAAACTATCTGCTGTATCCATGCCCTGCCAGTTCCTCACAGACCTGGAGTCAATAATCTTGCACCTTACTCTTTCATTTCTTGCCAATAGCAGCCAAAAAGCACAGCCCTTATCTCGTGTTTGTTCTGTGTGTCAAGTGCCCACAGAAGCAGAATGCACAGCAGTAAGATCAGGACCAAGACTGCATTCTAGAAGAACCATGACTGTTATATCTAAAAATCATTATCAGAACCATGTCATGTCACAGATCCAGAATTAACCCAGTAGTGATGGATGTGGTCCCTTGTAATCTTATCAATTTAAAATCTAGGTGTATAGGTCCATCAATTTAAATAAAAGGAAAATTGAATATTATACCCAGATGCACAGTATTCTGTGAGGGGGAACAAAGCACATACAAAGTGATGCTATCTCTTAGAAGAGGAAAAGCATCCATCCCAACAGGCCCTGCACTTGGAGCCAGACCACTGCTGAGGTAAGGTGTGGCAGCTGTCCTGCCTCTTGTTCAGGAGGCTGCCTAAGCGCCTTCCATAGAAAATCTGTTCCCTAGAAAAAATAAGGAATAATTTCACCGACAACTGAACATGAGGCTGCTGTGACTGCAGTCTGCATGCATTGTGCGCCCTTTGCAGCCTTCCTTTAATATAGTTACCAATGTGATGCCAGAGTGCCGGAGTTTTCTTTGACTCTGGATAACTCTGGGCAGTGAATTCCCTCCTGCTGCCCACAAAGCTGCCTCACCCTCTGTGTGTCCCCGGATGAGAGCCCCTACTACCTTCACTAGCAGTTCCTGGGGTAGCTGCACTCCTCTCTCTGCTCTGCTGCAGCCCAGCCAAAGCAGCAAGTGTGCTGGAGCGTTTAAGTATAATGAAGTGCTGTAGTGCTGTAATCTCTCCCCATCTCTTCCGTCTTGCTCTGGTGGGCTTCCCTCTCAGAGTGAAACACAAGGAGGAGACTAACACAGTACTTCCTCTTGCCTGATGTTTGCTTGTTATTCCAGCTAATTTGCTCCAAGAGAAGAAATAAACTGTGTTTGAAAAGCACCGTTAATTCTGATACTTTTAGACGAATTGCATATCTCCTGACACCATTAAAAAATAGAATTAATGAAAAAATACTTTTCTCTCTCTTTTTTCTTTTTTTTTTTTTTTAAATTAAAGGAAACCCCCATCTCACCCTCCTCAATCCCCTTCCTCCCCCCAGCTGATTGACAAAGTGAGCAGAATCCGTGTTCTCACACCAGTGGGTATCTATTACATGAGAACTTTCTTCTGGCGCCAGGAGGTATTTAGAGAGTTTGCCTGGCTATTCCACAGGGGAAACCCTGCTGAAAGTTGGGGATACCTGAGCAAAATTCACTGCTAGCCAAAATCCGGGCAAAGCAGTGATCTCACTTGATAATGTCTCGTTATCGTTATTACACTAAAAATGCTGGGGAGGAGAAGCAACAACAGGGAGCTGTTTCTGTCCTCGGGGAAGATGTGTTCATCTCGTGCCTGCGGGGCGGGATCCCCTCTGGGTGAATTAGCGGCTCGAAGGACAAACATGCGGCGGTTTTTGTTTGTTTTGTTTGTTTGGTGGATTTTTGGTTGGTCGGGTTGGGTTTTTTGACGGTGGAAGTGTTGTTTTTTCCTCTTTCTGTTTTTAATTTTAAAAGCATGTCCCCGCTTATACTCAGGGTTTCTGAGCGAGAAGCGCGAACCCTCACCACAGGCCGGGCACTAAAACCAGCCCCGCAGCCGTCGACGCAGAACACCAGCGACTCGCTTCACTCTTGTCGCCCAGCACCCCCTCGGCCGGGTTTTCCTCCTGGAGCCGAGGGTTTCCCCTTCCAGACCGGCAATCGCCCAAGAACAGACTGCCCCGACGGCAGGGAGAGCGCTGCCCGCCCCTCACCCGGAGGTGGCCCGGCAGGCTCTCGGTAGGAGAAGCGGGATAGCCCCGAGCCGCAGGATGGTGCCCGGAGAGCGAGCAGAGGGGCGGAGAGGCGGGATTTAACCTCGGTTGGTAGTCCTTTCACCAACTGAATCATCGAGCATGTCCCTTGATGCCAAGGTTTGCTCTCGCTAGGCAAAATAAATTCTAGTAAATACGTTTTTTGTTTTCCTTCCAGGGGTTCATTTATCGTCTCCTGTTTGCTTTATTTGACATGGCTTGACCCACAGAGTAGTTTTTAATTTTGATATAGGGTGGAAAGCCACTTTTTAGGGAAGTCCCTCCTGCTCCCAAGACACACACACTCATTTCCAGTAACTGCTCGGTTCCTGCCTTCCCCCGTGATGATTTCAGGATCCACCCCCAGCTCCAGAGGAGCTGGGCTAGCTCAGACGGAGTATTCCCCGTGAGGCAGCTGTCAGGGCTCCAGGACAAGGGCACCACGGCTCTGTCACCTTAGGAACCGACAAATAAGAAAGGGAATCCTTTAATGGTGCCTCGAGCTGTGCTAGACCTCTGGCTAAGGACAAGGTACCCAGGCACAGGGTGTAGCAAACAGCATTCCAGGTGCAGGCGTTTTAACTGGAGGCAAGATTGTTGGGGGAATGAGGGACAATCACACACTTCTCCCTTCATTCAGTGCCTTTACAGGGAAATCTGAGCCAAGCAGAGTCGTCTTTGCTCTAAGTAGCATTAAACAAAGGTTATAATTCATCCACCTGCTTTTTCTACTAGACCAGCCATCTTAAGCTGGCTGCTGACCATCACTTCGTGGCAGAAGCCACTTGCACGCCCTTCACACAGCCTGGATGTGTGTTATAAATGCTTGTGAAGACACGAAGATAAACACGTTTGCTAGACACTGTCCTCCTCTCCTCCAGACATCCCGCTTTTCTCCATCACCGCGGGAAAATTAATAAAAACGCCCTTTTAGGTCTCTCTGAGAGGTGTAGCGCACCTCAGGTCGGGGCGAATTCGGTAACGCTGCTGAGCTCGAGGAAAGCACAAATGCCAAAGAAAAGCCGTATTTAAAGCCCTTTATCGAGAACACATCATCTCCCTCCTCCACCCTGCTTTGTGGCTGCCAACACCCCAGAGGATCAGGGTGAAAGACTCGGGGCTTTTGGCAGTTCGCCCTCCCGTTCTCGGAGATAACCCACGTTTTACAGACTTGGCCTCCGGTCATTTTTTTTTTCTCTTTTGTTTCTTACTATAATTTGTTCTGAAACTTAAGGAAGGAAATGAGAGGATTATACTTCCTATGCCTCATCACAGGCACCCGCAGGGTTGTTAGGGCCGCGCTTTTGCCGCGGGGGCGGTGGCTCCCGGGCACAGGCACCTCCCGGCCTGTCCGGGGATGTTCTCCGTCCTCGCCAGTCCTCAGCTGCGGCCCGAAACACCCTCACTTGCTACAAAAAGCAAAGAAGAGATCTGGTTTTCTTGGACTCCTCTTTGCTTGGGTGGGTTGGTTGCATTTATTTACCAAAAGGCCTCGTGGAAAAGTGCGAGAAAAAAAATCCCATTCCGCCCCAGTAAGCCTCACCAATTCAGAGATCTCCCCTCAGTGGAGAAAATCTGATTTTTGTGTCTTCAGGACCAACAACGGTGTCAGAGGCAGAGCTCCCTGGGGGAGCTTCTTCTCATGCAGGAGCTGTTCTAGTGGCTGCTCCAATCCTTTTACACACGCGCACCAGACTTTGCAAACCCAGGGTGCCCCTGCACCGTTCCCAGGGGACAGGGATAGACCGTGAAACAGGGAAGGATGCTGGCCTCGGAGTTCGGGCATAGTTCGTGGTTTTGTCTTTTAACGGAGAAAGGGGAAAGGGACTGCACCTGATAATGGTGAAGTGTAAAATGCTGCCTTGATATACCAGGGGCTTTCCCTGCTCAGCTCACAGAGAGCAAAGGGATCAAAGTCTTGACAAATGGAAGCATGATGTAATACCCTGGCCCCATCAAAGACTTTATCCTGAAAATGGTATCTTCCTCAGGGTCGCAGAAATTAGCGGTTTGATAGATGTGAGAGGAGTCAGGTCTGCTCGGCTTCGAGTCTAAATCCGAAGTAAACCCTGACTTTCACTTCAGATTTACTCCACTGCATTTCCCATTTCCTTTACTAACCAAGAAGTAGGCAAAGACCTGAGAATTTCAAAGATCTGAGAATTTGGCTACTCTCCCCGCCCCCAATCAATTCATTAAACGAGTCAAGGTGTCCATTATGTGTCACCTTTAATCCGCCGAGGCAGAGGTAGGCAGGAAAGGTGAGATTTGCCATTGTGGCTTTTAAGACTGGGTACCATTTTCTTCTTTGCTTAAAGAAATTCAGCACTTTCTCCCATTAATCTTTAGCAGGGAAAGCGTTCAGCCCGCACCTGTATAAACAACCCAGATGAGGGGAAAAAGTAAACCTATATCTCTTCCCCTGCAGTATCTTTATGTACGCATATATATATGGATAATGTAGTCTAACTGGGGAGAAAGAGCAACCCCAAGTCCAGCGTGCTGCCCTTTCACCATGCAGCGTGTGGGACCCAGCCTGAGCATCGATCGTAGTGTCAAACCAAGTTCAAGAGATCCAGTTGCAAGATCAGCTGCCTGTTTAGGTGGTTCAAGAAATGTCAAGTTTCACTTGGAAAGGCTGCCGTTAAACCCGGCTCTGATGTGGTTCTAGCCCCAGCGGGTGAAGTCGGGGTTTGCACAGCGTTAAGTGGCCTCAGTGAGCCCGCAGGGCTGGCGGGGAGGGGAGCAAAACTCTGAGCCCAAAGGCGGCCGGCGGTGCCAGGAAAGTTGTGTGGCAGCAGCCGGGAAGGTTCTGCTCGGTAGGGAGGGAAATGGAAGGGAAAAGCCGTAAACAGAAATTGCGGGACAAGATCTTTCCACCTGTTGTAGTCATTAGGTTCTTTTCTGAGAACTGAATTTTTATTCGGGTAAATCGCATCCAAGTTGTGAAAGCCAGCAAGGAACCAAATGCTTGTTCTTCATGTGCGAAAAAAAAAAGGAAGGTGCGAGGGATACAAGCTATTGGTTGATTTTTTTTTTAAATTTATACCTCTTGAATTTGTATGCCAGCATTTCCATTGGATGCGGGGTCCTCCACTCACCCATGGACTCTATTATAAAGTTATACTACTGAATTTGTTTTAAAAGCCTGCAAAGAGCTCGAAAAGCTGTCTCGTTTAATTTGATCTGTGACTGAGAGCTGTTCATAGCCCAATAAAACGTGTTTGAATTAATTACTCTGAGGACGCAGAAACCCTCGGACAAGTTATACTCTCTCGCTACTGTCTGAAGCTTCACTCCAAACTAACGATCCTGTCAAACCACGGTACGCACGTTCCCAGCGACTTTTTCATTGCTCCCCACACACCGCACACTCAGCCCCGGGTTCCGCGTCTCCTGCTGCCTCCGCCCGCTCCGGCGAGGGCACCGGGACTGCACGGCCGCTCCCGAAGCGGGCGGAGGTCCCGTCCTGCTGCACCACTCGGCTGTACGCGGGCTCATACCTTGGGAAAATCCCATGCCCTCGAAGCAAAGGCAAGAAGAGAAAGAGCGCGTGTAGGTGGGCTGGGAGCAGAGTCACAGGTCGCGCTTAGGCTTTAAACACAGGGAGCGGTGCGCTCCTCCCCGCGAAAACACTGGCGGGACCAGCCCTGGAGGTATTTTACGTCCTCCGGAGCGAGGAGACGAGTCTGTCCAGTGGGAAAGGCGTGACTCCCAAGAGCACGCGTGCCTGTGTACCCCCATACGCGCGGGTGTACCCCATACAGGGGTCTGGCTCTGCGCACCACCGCTCCGCGGACCGCGGGCCAACGCGGAGAGGCACCGCCCCCGTCGCGGGGCTCCGCCGGGCCCGACCCCCGCCCCGCGCCCCTCTCCTCCCCTCCGCCCGGCAGATGGTTCGCTCCGCGGACACCCGATATATAGCGCTGTCAAGGGGCGCATACCCCCTCCGCGCCCCCCCCGCGCCCCCGCCCCGGCACGGACTCTCCGCGGCGGGGCCGCCCCGCTCTGGGCCGCCTCGGCTCGGCCGTCCGCCCCCGCCTGCCTGCCGCGCCGCCCGCCTCCCCGCCGCCCGCCCGGGGCCATGTCCACGGGCTCCGGGAGCGAGGCGGAGGAGCTGCCCGAGATGGACCTGCGGACGCTGCAGCTGGACTACCCTCCGCCGCCGGCCAAGCGCCAGCCCCGCGGCGAGCTCTACCCCTCGGGGGACAACTCCTCGGCGGCGGAGGAGGAGGAAGAGGAGGAAGAAGAGGAGGAAGAGGACGGCGAGGGCAGCTGCGCGGCGGGGCCGGCGGGCAGCGGCTGCAAGAGGAAACGGGCGCGGGGCGGCGGCCCCGGGGGCAAGAAGGCGGCGTCGGGGCCGCGGGTGCCGCCGCCCGAAGGGAAGCAGTCCCAGCGCAACGCGGCCAACGCGCGGGAGCGGGCGCGGATGCGGGTGCTGAGCAAGGCGTTCTCCCGGCTGAAGACGAGCCTGCCCTGGGTGCCGCCCGACACCAAGCTGTCCAAGCTGGACACGCTGCGCCTGGCGTCCAGCTACATCGCCCACCTCCGGCAGCTCCTGCAGGAGGACCGCTACGAGAACGGCTACGTCCATCCCGTTAACCTGGTATGCGGGGCGGACGGATGCGGCGAGGGCACCCGCGGGGGAATCCCCGGGCGGGGCGGGCAGCGCTCAGGCCGTGCCGCCCTGGAAGAAGCGGCGGGGCGGCTCTGGCTGCTTCGCAAATCCCCAGGCGCCCTCGCATCGTGGGTGACTCCAGGGCCTCGCTTGGCCTGCGGTGATGGCGGGTGTGTCAGTCCTGGGGAGTCGGATTAGGGACCCTAAGATTACATTCCTCGGGCATTAGGCAAGCTTAGTGTCCGAAAAAGGAGTAACTCGGTCTGCGGGCTGGCCTGCAGCACAAGCAAAGCGTCATGAGTTCATCGGTACAAAACCAAACGCCCGATGCTTGTCACAGGGATAAAACGTTTTCTTATGTACAGCAGAGTGATCGTTTTGGAATAGTTTATATGCTTTTTATGTATTAAATTGTGCAAACAGTTTCAAAGCAAGAGAAACATTGCAGTTTGGATGAGAACACTCTTAGTAACCATTGCAGACCTTCTGTGGTGCATTTAATTATAATGAAAAACGTAATGAAAATATTTGTTTGAGGAACTCAGCTCTCTCTGTGCTTCCCACAGGGACTAAAACATGATGACGTGTTTGCAATTGAACCAGAGTTAGACATCTATCAGTAATAAAGCTCCAGTTTCATATGAGGATAAACTTTCTTTTAATATGAAATACCTTATTTTTTTGCTTACAGACTTGGCCGTTTGTGGTTTCAGGAAGACCTGACTCTGACACCAAAGAAGTTTCTACTGCCAGCAGATTATGTGGAACTACTGCATAGTCAGAGTAAATCGGGGACTTTTTTCTTGTTGTTGATCTTTTTTTTTAATGGGTTGGATATTTTTAGGAGCTGTGATTTATCGGCTCAGGACTAGAAGATGGGGTAAACCCCCATCTCTAACAGTGTTAAATCTGTATCCCTTGTCATTCTTTCTGCTTAGTGTTCTGAGGGCAGATTATTTAAAGCAGTAAAGAATGGAGGTGGTTGAAATTCAGAGTTTTTATGAACTGACTGCAGCAGCTGAAGTCTAAGACTTGGCTTCTTCGCTGTTACCACTGCCTGAGAACCTGCTGTTCTGAGGCTTTTAAAGTAATGGAAGAGGAATATAATGATATAGAATTAACAGCATGGACCAAAATACAACTCTACAAACTAACCCCAAACAGTGTTATTTGTGTTGTAAAGCAAAGCAGTGTTTTAAAGTAGCTTTGAAAGTCAGATAGATTTATAATATATTTTGATGGCTTTTGTATTCATGGATCTGGTTTACTGCAACTATGCAATTAGTCATACTTTTTTATTCTTTTGGTGCCTTTGACCAGAGTTTTCTTAAAAATGTGTAAGTGGACACATTCTGCATTTAGGCTACCACCCATTGGAATTAAAGTAATTCCTTTGGTTATGTTTTCAAATGCCATATAAGAATGTAAGAATGTGGGACTGTCCTAGAAATGTTGCAGAGTTTCTGTGCCTTAATCTGGAAGGGAATTCTGCTTACTGTAAGGCCAAGGTGCATGTGTTTCAAAGAATGTGTTTGTATGATGCTGCAAAATAACAAGAATTCACAGTGTTTTAAGTATTTTTCCTGTACTGTTACGCTTATCTTAGAAAAGTTTACTCTCAAATGATTTACAGTGTCCTTTCTTTACAGATTGAAAAGTTGTAATAAAAGAGGATGCCATCAAATAAGTTGCAAATGTAAATAACTCTATTTTTTTATGAATTACATTAAAAGCTTGGTTACAATTACTCACTGGTGCTGTGGTAATGTGTGGCTGCATCCATAGGCAAGCATCTTTGTAAAGCATGTTCTTGAAACACACTATTGTAAATAACGTTATCTTTCCCATCTCTTGAGAGCAGGATGTATCTCAAGCAACAGAGTCAGATAAGAACAGTTTCACCCCAAAGAATTAATTCAAGGTGCAGTTCTATATCAATCAACAGGGAAAGCCACATTTTAACAACTACAGAATGCTCTGTAATACTCTCTTCTGTGAAGCAGAAGAATAAATAAATATAGGTTAAGAAATCAATGTCATATAGTGTAGTAGCTCCTTTTGCTGTTCTTTGTTATTTTACATTTTCATCTGTAATGTGTTTCGCTTTTATCTGTATTTTTGCAGTGGGAAAATCAGATGAGTTTTCCTGTTTTAAGATTAAAACTCCTGAGATAAGATTTTCTTTTTCTCAAAATATTTTATCAGCAGTTAACTCACAGTGAGGGAGAAAATTGAATTTGAGAAGAAAAAGCCACCTCTTCCTCATATAAGCAGTGAGGAGGAAGAAACATCTGCTTAATAAGAAACAATTTAAACTACTTTGTTGTCAGGTCATCCTACATCATGGATTTCTGGTTTGAAATACTGCATAGAAGCCCAAGGCTGACTATCGGTAGTGTCCTGCAAGTCGGTGAACTGCAGAAAATTGCTTTTCTTGTGAAATGTAAAATAATCCAGAGACACTGCAAAATAAAATGAGAATGCAGTCCAGGATCTGCTGAAATAGTTGCTTTTAGTGATTTGATGGCAAGCTATACAGAGACCATAATATAATTCAGCTTCCATTTTTTTTCCAGAGAAAGTCTGAAGGAAGAGGGCTATCCTAATTTGCAGTTAATGTAACTGAGGTGGGTTACACCTGACCTTCTCTAGGAAGTTTTACAAAAAGAAAAGAACAAACAATAAAGCAAAAACAAAGGACCTTTAGGAAGGCGTAAGGTATGAGAAAACTCAACTAATGTTTATCTGAACCCTAAAGAAAAGATTATTCGGCAGTTTAACTAAGGGACCACTTGAGATAATCTCAGTTGTGATACGTAGCTGGTTTTGGCCTTGATCCCAGCTGTAATTGGTTAACAACTCTAGGAAATCAGAAAAACAAGGGAAGCTGGAGAACTTTAAATAGTACAGAAAGGTCCATGCAGAGTGATGGAAAAAAACATTGTGTATATTCCCAAATATGAAGTGGTTAAGTAAATACAGTAGATTTACTGGGGCTGAGGAGTGGGACATGAAGAAAAAACATAGGATTGCTTCCATCCATGCACCATACTACATGCTCTCAAGCACTTTTTCCTTTGTGGCTACACAATATATAAAAATACTTTCTTCATAAAGTAATGAAAGCACTTACTTCATTTGTTACGGTACCAGACACATCCGATGTGATGGTGGTGCCCCGACACACTGTCAGTGATTTTAGACCAGGAGTAAACAGTGGCCACAGGTGACATTTCAGGTCAAAATCTGGAGAGAAGATGACAGCTTTTAGGTAAGGAATGTTGTATAACACCCTATTATTTTCTTTTACATACCTCTATACAGATATATGTGTATTAGTGGATATTTATTTCTCTTAATAAAACAATTAGGGATGTTTGGATGTCTCCAAAAAGGATCTGATATTTCAAATCATTAATTTTAATCTTTGGGTTTATAAATACTGTTTTTAAAAAGTAAATTAATCTTCTTCTCTCTTAGTGAGAGGCATTATGTGATTAGGAAAAAGATCAGGCAATAGAACAGGCTCCCTGTGGATTTGTCCTCAGATGAAGAACGTTGTCTTTCCAAGGAAAGGCCAGGTAGGTCATATATTCTGGCATTCCTCACCTATAGAGACACCCCAAAAACACATGCATGCAGTTTTGAAACCTTTTTTTTTAAACTCAATAATGGATGAAATTCAGATCAATGCTTTATGTGAATGAGGTGAACAAAACATTCTAAAATGCTGGTTTTAAGCGTTAACAGATTTCACTGAAAGATAATAACGTGGGGTTTTTTTTTGTAATTAAGTCTTTGCCAACTTGATTGAGTAAATTTTATCTGTAAAGTCTGTTTTGTTTGACTGGAGGTGTGTGGAAGGGAGACATAAAATGAAAGACTATCTCACATAACTACAGTTCACAAGCACAGAAGGTAAGAAATACATACATTTTTATTGGATTTGGCAAGCTTATGCTTGAGGATTTTTTTGTTACAGTAATGTTCTTTGTGCCAGGTAACAGGTGAACCCTTCTTGATCCCATAAAGTTATTCAGATCTTGCTAAGGCTGTTTTACAAATTAAATGCCAAATCACCTGCAACTGATATCCAGCCAAGACCTGCTTCATGTGAAATCTGAATGGCAGAACACCTGCACTGACTTTCAGGGCAAACAATCCGTATATAAAGAGGGACACTTGCCTCCCAACAATATCTTTGTGACTTTGGATTAATATAAATGTTGTGTGGAACGTTGTCTCTATTCTCTATGGGAATCTGACGGAGATGATCACTAGCCTCCATCACGAAACCATTCCTTTCCAATGCATGTGTTTGCTTACTCAAGGAAAATACGTTTTTGATATTGAAAATGTTAATAGTTCTGATTGGAGCAAAAAAACCATAGTTTGCATTAAAAAAACCCCTAAGCATATTTTTTTCCATTAATATCCTTAAGTATGTACTATTTAAAGAACTCAGATATGCTAAGGATTGAGACAAAAAATTTGATGTTTTTGGCTAAGTAAAGGTGACTATGTAAGCAGTACTGTTGCCATAGGGGTCTCCCAGGTGAAAGAGGGAGTTGAAGAAATTAATTTTAAGATCTCAATAAGTGTCTGAAAGTCGCTCTGTCTTTCTTTATTGACTCTAGAAGGACCCTAAGAGGATCAACTGCATAATTCAGTTAAATATTGAATGTTTTAGTTAAATATCTAATGTTGGGAAGGATATAGACAGGTTTAAATATCTGGACTTTATATGAGCCAAGAAAGCTAAAAAGAAGGAAGAAGGGGGATTTAGAGCCACCCAATCATAGAAGCTTATAGTAACCTGATAAGCAAATAATACATAAATTATTTGGATGAAATAACATGGAAAGCTGTCCTTTTTAATAAGCAATAATTACTTCTCCACAAGTAACTTATTCTATGTAATAGTCAATTTGCACTTGATGTGGCAGTGCAGATTCTCACCAAGACTTGTTGCAATTATACCTAAGAATTAGGTTCCACCTCTGGACACAATTTTTCACACTCCACTCCAGCTGAAAGGTGTATACACAGATATTTTCTTCAGTGCACAGAGGACAGATGCTGAGCTGTCTTCTGGACCCTAAATACCTACATCCATAATTCTATTATATTCTGACATGAGGGCATTGGGATGAGAGAGACATTATGTGGAGACTTGTGCTATCCCAGTGCAGGCTTGTTAGGATTCAGGAACTAGGAAGGAATGGTTCTGAGTATCTTCCTGGGCTCTGAAAAATGTGTAAATGCAAACTAGAAAAAAATAACTAAAAATGCCTTAGTTAGAATGCCGCACATGAGAATCTTACTAGAATTAAAATTCCTACAAAAGTTAAGACAGCTGAAAAGATTTATACAGTTATCTATCCAACAAGACAAACAAAACTGAGAACTTGTGGCTGATGTAGAGATGAGGAATCACTCCTGTAATGTTGGGGTGCTGACAGTCTGTGAGGGTCTGGGACTAGAAACATGTGGTGACACTCAGAAGAACTATAATTAACCTTGATGTCAGTGGAATTTAGCAAGCAAGGGAAATCACTCTATTTTTTCATTGTGGTGAAATTGTTTAAAATAATTCACATTTCCAGGGTTAAAAATAATTCAGAATGTGACAAGAAAAGCTCTCTATGACAACAAGGCAGGCAGAGCTGTGAGTCAGAATATTTACACAAACATAATCCAAATCCAAGCAAATAGGCTGCTCAGCATCTGGGACAAAAAGCCATGAGAATAGCAAAGGATTGCATCACTTTGTAAGAGTTTATGAAGACCTGTGTAGTGAGCACAGCATATATGAAAGGCATGGAAAACAGCAGCTTTATCTTACAGGAATTTTCACAGAAACAAGAATAAGATAAATGGATAGTAATCCAAAAAGTAATGGATCACTTTTTAAATTTTGATTCCAAGTTGCTGTGATGGTAAAAGCTATATCATTAGCACCTTAAATCCCAGAGTCAGTAAAAGATGATAAGTAAATGTAGGCATGACTATTCATAGAAAATTTGGATTGGAACAGCACAAGAAATTATTGTGTTCTTTGAATTTTGTCCCCTTTGAAGGGGACAAAAATAGAAGAGAAATACATTGCTGTTTACTAGGAAAGTGATTTGATGTCCTGAAAAAGTCTTATATTCCTGTGTGACATTTTTATGTTACGTATGTATATGCTTGAGATTTGTAAGGCCTATTAGGATAGCTCTGTATAACTGGAGGTTATAAGAGTTCACCCTGTGTATGCAGGAAGACCCCTGGGGTGCTCAAACCCCAGAATCACAATCAAATTTCAACACAAGAAAAACATGCATCACACTCATTTGGGTTGTACCCAACTCTTGCTCTTTTCATAGGAAAAAAGAGCAAGATTTGTGGTATTTGGGGAAGGATTGAGTAAATGGCATTTTGACATGGGAAAAAGAGTGCGAAAAAAAAGAAAATTGAATGACTTTCTGTAGGACCCCTGGATTAAAACTAAAGTGCCAAATTGGTGAAATTCTGTTCACAGGAGTAAATGGAGACAGAATCTAACCAACCAAAATCTACAAGTAGACCATAATAAGGAAGAACTCTTCAAGAGTAAATTTGTCTCCATCCATTAAAAATTAAATGAGAGCTGGAGGTACATGGAGATAAGTATATAAAATTCAGCTGTCTGTACAGATATTTGGATTACAAATTTAACAGCATGACAGTGATATTATGAAGCATGAACTGAAAACTCTCTTGCAAAACAGCTCTGAGGTGTCTTATCCTGGATAAGGTGTAACTATGTGTCGTATAAGTACTTTGAAGATTATTTCTCACTTGTAACAACAGGATCTGATAAAAATCTATTTCTAATAGTAACCTGGTTTGTGGTGTTTGCTCATCCTATGGTACAGCCCAACCTTTATCTCAGGGAACAAAATTTCAGGTTTCTTTTCCATTCTGTGTCATTCCCCCTGAACTTGTGATGCAAATTCTCATTAACATTTTGTTCACCAGGCTTCACAAATAAGAAAAAAAAATCCTCCTCCTAGGCCAGGTATAGCCCTGATATGGATGGAACTGCTGTAATTTTTGCCTTCCCTGCTCTAAGTAAAACACACCTTTTACCTCCATGTACATATTGTATCATCTGGGGATATCCACAGTTTGTAAGAGAGAAGTAATTACTGTAAACTAACACCACTGGTACTTCCAAAATTGTTATCACTTTGATCACCACTTCAAGTTTTGGAACATGCCAAGGACTTGAGGGACATTTGAGACTCTCCACTCCCATGCTCTCTGTGCAAAGGGACTGCAGCTAGACTCCTGAGTTGAAACACAGTTCCCATGCATGCATATTATGATTTGTACCTTAGCCTACACTAAACCTGCCCCATGGAAATGTCAGAAGAAATGCTGTCAAGAAGCATTCCTGAGCACCGCAGCTTCAGTGTCTCCGTTGTTGGAGAGGTCCCTGCATGGTTTGTGGGTTTGGTATGGGACATGTGCCATTCTCCCAAGCACTGCCAAGAACTAGTTTGTGAGTCAGCAGTGGATAGGGATCATTCACAATATACAGTTTACATGAAGTCATCTTATTCTGGAGATTGAGAGTGCACAGTCACAAGCAGTATGCACACAAACTAGCTCAGGACAGTCTTCGTAGAACAGCCCTTCATGCTATACAGTTCTTTAGACAAAACCTCTGTGTTTCACGTGAAATCTCTAGTTCACAGAACCTCCTGTGTTTTATATTAGGTTTAGATTTTTCCCTATTTCAGATTCTTCTAGGCAGAAAAGACCATGCATCCCTTCACTTTTATGTATCTATCACCAAAAAGTCTTACACCTGATCAGGATATTACCAAACATCAGAACAAAATGAATGAAAATCCTGACATTACACTGTAGATCCTACTGCTGAAGCTAAATAGAATCCTTAAGGTTGTAAAAGACCTCTAAGACCATTGAGTCTAACCACTAACCCACCACTGCCATGTTCACCACTAAACTGTATCCCCAAGTGCCACATCTGAACGTTTTTCTGAACGCTTCCATGAATGGTGATTCCACCTTTTCCCTGAGCAAAACAGGTAAGTGATTTGAGGTTTTGTGTCCCTTGTAATATATGGCCCAGTGTGCAAGAGTGGCAAGTCTAGCAGTGGATTGAAAGACAGCAGATAATTTTTTTTCCAAGTGTAATTTAACACAAAAATGTCATTTTATATGAGACATCAAAGCAACATACCAATCCCTATTTCCTCTTCCAGGTTTTCAGTGTGTGTCTCAAGTAATAAATATGAAATAAAACCTATTTTTTTACTTCTCATATGTGCCTTTACACTGTCATTACTGTAAAGCCAAAAAAGCTCTTTTTTCTTCAACATTTAAGACAGATTAGACATTAAAAAATAGACATAAAATTACAACCTAGAGAATTTTCCTGAAAGCAGCTGCTTTGGATACCTACAGACCCAGAAAGACACAGTTCCCAAACTTTGGTAATCCTACAAGAGATGCTCTGGCATGCATCTGAATGAGGATGGGGAGACAGCCCCGGGTGGCCTTCAGCATCTGTGACTGGCATGAGTGTTTCCTCTCTGTCATTGAGACACGTCTGGCTCTCTTCTGAGGTGACTCCTGGAGAACTGGCAGCTGCCTGGGAGACATGAGCAAGAGGAAAAAATTCAGGTGAAACAAAGAGAAAAACTGATTTGTAAAGAGCCTGCAGGCACAGCCAAAAGGGCTATGATGGGTTTGGCAGGATTTCAGGCTGGGATAAACATACCACTTCAACAATGTTTAAACATACCTACAGAAAGGATTAGGGGGAGGTTATGTAGTTATGCCGGCCTAGAATCACAGAATGATAGAACCATTAAGGTTGGAAAAGATCTTTGATATCACCAAGTCCAGCTGTCAGCTTGTGAACTTGTTCACTCACTCCTAAGCATCGCTTTATTTAACAAAGGAGTATCAGCATCAAATACCAGGAGTCCTCTGCGCCCGATGCAGAGCAGGCACCTCTTTTCTTGGCTTTGGGCAGCGCCCGTCCCCTTTTAAAGCCTTCGAGAGTGCCGCCTCGGCCCCTCGGCTCCGCTGCCTCCCAAGGCGTGCCTGAGCTGGCTGTCCGAGCCCTTGCTGCCCCCTTCCTGCCCCGGCAGGAGCTCCAGGGCCGCCGGGAAGGCTGCGGAGCAGAGCGGAGCCGAGCCCGCCCGGCCGGGAGGCGCCGGGAGCGGGGCGAGCAGTCCCCGGGCGGGGCAATGGCGCCACACGGTGGCCGCCGAGCAGAGCTGCACGTCCGGAGCGGCGTTAGGATCGCTGAGCCACGGAATGGAGGGAAAAGTTGCGTTAGAAGGCCCCACAAGGATCAGCGAGTTCGGCTCCCGGCCCTGCACCTGCCCGAGAGCATTGTCCGAATGCTGTTTGAACTCTGTCAGGCTTGCTACTGTGACGACTGCCCTGGAGAGCTGTTCCAGTGCCCAAACACCCTCGGGGTGACAAACCATTTTCTTATATCCAGCCCAAACCTCCCCTGACACAGCTTCATTCCGTTCTCTTGGGTCCTGTCCCTGGTCACCAGAGAGAAGAGATCAGTGTCTGTTCCTCCTCTTCCCCTCACAAGGAAGCTGTAGATTACGATGAGGTCTGCCCTCAGTCTCCTCCAGGCCGAACAGACCAAGTGTCCTCAGCTGCTGCTCATATGGCTTCTCCTCAAGGCCCTTCACCATCTTCATTGCCCTCCTTTGGACATCCTCCAATAGCTTCATGTCTTTTCTATATTGTGGTGCCCAAAACTGCACAGAGGACTCAAGGCAAGGCTGCCCCAGTGCAGAGCAGAGCAGGACAATCCCCTCCCTTTCCTGGCTGGCGATTCTGTGCCTGATGCACCCCAGGACAGGGTTGGCCCTCCTGGTTGCCAGGGCACTGCTGACTCTTACTCAATTTTCCATCAACCAGGACCTGCAGGTCCTTTTCTGCATTGCCACTTTCCAGCACCTCATTCCCCAGTCTGTCTGTACATTCAGGGTTGTCCCCCCACCATGTGCAGAATCTGGAACTTTCCTTGTTGAGCTTCATTTGGTTGGTGAGTGCTCACAGCATTAGGAATGATGTGAGGATCAGCATTAGGAATGGTGTTAGGGCCCTTGGTACAGCAATGGCTCCTTCAATAACTGGTTTAAAGCAAGCCCACAGACAGTGAGGCCCAAGGAGCCTCCCATTGGGGGTCTGTGTGTGCACAGGCTGCCTTCAGAGCCAGTGGGTCCCTGAACTCCCTGGCACCCTGATTCCCTGCCAACGTGGTCAAGAAGAAACACAGGAACAGGAATTAGGCACAAAGGTGGCATATGCATGGTTCCATGCAGTGTGGCCCCAACTGTGCCTTACTCAGAACAAAATAAAAGTATTAAAAGAAGATGGGAGGGAGAGGACACTCCCTGGATACAGGGTCCAGCCTGCACCTACAGGCCTGGCCAGCACCATGTGGCTCGCCCCTGGCCAGTTAATAGCTCTGGAATGCTCCTTGCCCCAGAAGATCTCTTGTCTCCCCCATCAGGGCTCGGGACATCTTGTGGTGAAGGACCTTGGCAACACCCTACCACCTGCTCATGGTGTATTTTTCCAGTACAGGCTCCCTTAAGGCATTGCCTACTTACATTGGCCATTTTATTTGGTAAGTAATGACAGCCTGTAATTCCAACTGAAAGGGTCAGTATGGAAAGGGACAGATACATCTTGTGGTGAGGAGAGACAGGGAGTGTTCTAATTTCTTGGGCTATGTAATAATATTGATCTTTTTATTTCTCTGTGCCGTACTTGCCTGATGGTGTTTGGGTACATCTCGGGCTCCAACAGCCATTCAGACCTTCTAGGAGTAAATAAAATAAGCAAAAGATATGGTAATATTTTGTTACTATGACTCTCTTTAGATAATTAGAAAGTTACAAACATCTACTTATAGAAACATAGTCTTAGTATGACAATCTGTACTGATGTTTTCTTAGACTGAGTGGTCCTTCTATTTCTTCTCTCTCTCTTTTTTTTTTGCTTTAGATAAGAAGGAAAGAGATTTTCTGTGGCTCCAGTACAAGGGGCCTACTTGAATCAACCCCTTTGCATAACCTTCTGAACTTTTTAATGAAATAAACACAGTGTTATGCATTCATTGCTAAATATTGGTTTTATACCCAAAGTACTGAGGGAGGAAAAGTGAGGTGGACCTGATTTCAGACATTCAAAACATCCAGTAAGGAATGATTTCTCTAAGTCAGCTCTTAAAAGAGTCAGGGCCAGGACAACAGTGGTGACATGGCAGTAATAATGCAGGAAACATGCTTGGGGTGGGAGGGACAGGACTCTAACACAGTCTTGCACTGTGCAGCATAGTTGTTTTCAGCTGTGTGCCGAGGCAATAGGAGCAAAGCTTCATAAATACCCAAAGACCTGAAGCTGGCAAATTTCCAGCAATGGCCAGCATAGCAGATGTATAAGACACCTCATATTTCTTCCCTTTATTGCCCTAAATACAGGAATGAAAGAAATAAAACTTGTCCCATTGCTTCTTATCTGGTCTGACAGCTCCTCATCCTTGCCCAGGAATTAAAGAAATAAAACATCTTCCCATTAAAACTTATCCTACCTCACATCGGCTTATATTAGGTAGTGGCTTCAGTCTTATCTCTGCAAACACAGAACAAGGGATGCAGTCTGAACCTAGAGGAGGAGACATACCATACTTCTTAAGCCAGAAGATCTGTGTTAGATAAAGAAAAAACACAGAAGTGTTTCTTCCTCCTCTATCCAGAGACTGATTCAACAGAGAAGTAGTGACTGCAGTTAGGAAAATCTACTACTGTCAGTACCACCCTGTAGGAATAGCGAAACGGCACTATAAGGATACTTAGATTTACTGTGTTCCTGTGTTCTTATTAAGCAACTATTCCAGAAATTTGAGATGTCTCCTTGTACCTTCACCTTTTCACTTCGACTCTGAGCTGATAAGCTAAAATACATATTGACTGGAAAATGTAGTAATGAAATACTGACTTGGATGAAAATTTTGACACCACTGGGATAGGACTCCTTCTAAGAATTTAGCGCTTTCAGATTTTATCTCTTTCTGCTCTTCTAGTTTATGTTAGAAGCAGTGATTCGGCTCGAAGAAAATTACTGGTGTGAAACAGAAAAGTAATTTTAGTACATCAGAAAAAAATTTGTTCAGCTCCTGAAGCAAAGCACTTCTACCTCCTTAACCTATATTTCTTTAAAATTTTACCAGCTAAGCATCTTTAAGGAGGGCCAATTCATCACTCATCTTGGCCTGATACTGCATTGCTTGAAGTCAATCTCTACCCTGCTGGGAATGTATCCCTAATGGTGGTAAGCTATGTTTTGGACAAAAGAAATCCTATAAAGCTCTACAATTTGAATTGTGCCCTAATGTTCCTTGCACAGTGAGAGCACAGATAAAATAGAGATGAGATGTGATGACTGGGTCTCCAATTTGTTTTGGTTTTCCTTATGATTTTCTGACACCAGTTCCCCAAGCTTTAAATGGAACAACTTCATTAGCAAGCTCCTTTCACCTTGCCACAGGGGATAGATTTTTCCTTGTTGAAAACGGTCTTCCAAAAATGGGAAATTTGTCTGGGCAGTATTTCAGATTTTATCTATACACAATAGATTTGGACTAAAGATCTTGACAGTCTCAGGTTGCAACAGACCTTACAGAGATGGTAGTTAGCCCCCTTAGGCAGCCCACTTTGTGTAGTCTGTGAAAGACTCAGAGCTGAAAAGCTGGGTTGCCCTGTCTGGAAAGTGAATTGGGATGTACAAAACCCTCTTCTCTCATCTGCCTCATTAGATCTTGTGCATCTTGGTCCTCTGATAACTAGATGTCTGAGAAAATGTGGAATTGCTGTTTTCTTTCCAGTTTTCTTAGGTGGTCTCTTGGTGAGAGAACAAGGAGACCAACCTTCACCTTGGGAAGGGACAAGAGTATTCTGCTTACCAATCAATGTATCACTGCAGAGTCCCATGTCTCTGACATACAGTTCCTCCCAGTTCCAGTCTCTCCATCTCTGTTCTGGGTTACCATATACCATGGACCTCAGGGTAAATGCACATTTTATCACAGAGTAGATTTTTTATAATTTGGGATGTCAGCTAAACACAGCAGCGATTGTTTACATATGCTGGTATTTAAGTTTGCTTGAAGCAATCATTCTGCCACAATAAATCTTGATGTAGGATTAAACGCTCATTGGAATCTTTATTCTTTTCAGTTTTAATCCAAGAAAGAATGAAAAAGCCAAGAAGACTTTCAAGTATGAGATTCAAAATATAAACTGTGGGATGTCAGTTCTTCAACAGTAGATCATCCTAAAACTGTGACTACTGAAACTGTCTTAGACTCTAGGTTTCAAAATATAAGCCTGTACCAGTGCATAACCAAAGTGCTGAAACAATTACAAGAAGTTATTATTACAGAATATTTCAGAAGCGCTTTGTGCTTCAGATCATGTATTTCTCAGTCAATTCAATAAGAATTTAAAAAACCGAAAAACTTGTCACTGAAATTTTTATGCTTCTGTAAAAAAAAAAAAAAAAAAGAAGACCCTTGAAACAGCAAATTCTAAATTTACACTGTGGTTTACCCATTTCATGTAAAGTGACACCAAGCAATATATTCATTTTTAAAACTATAGGGAATATGCACATCTTCTAATTTTAGGTATACAATTTAGATATCAGCTAAGATCATTTGCAGAGAAACTGAAGCCCTCCAGGCCTCTTTTTCATGACTTACCATAGTTTCCTTCCTAATATAAGCATATATTTTGGATGCCTTTATTTAAATAAATGGTCTTGCAGGTCTGAAGCAGTGATAGTGCCAAGCTCAACACCTCCAAAATGTGGTAGCACAAAGGGACCTCACCTCAGAGAATAACATGTGTCTGCTGTCCAAGAGCTGGATATCCCAGAGGTCTGAGATCCAGCTTCCTTCTGGCTTGCTGGGGCAATGGGAGGAAAGGATGCACTAACAAGCTTCTCCTTGGAGTGAAAGGGTGACACTCAGTGAAATTGCCTACCAGTAACTCCAAAAATCTGATGTGCCAGGCATATGGGCCTGGATGAGCACGTGTAGGCAAATGTGCTCAAATCAAACCATACCAGAGCCATTATCTACTTGTCTTACCTTTTTAAGCGTAACAATAACTTTTTTTCATATCCATTTGAGCAAAGAGCAATCCTTTATGTCCAGCAGTTCAGTATTTATGTCAAAGGGCACTTAATGTGAAGGCATTTTTCTGAGGAGATTGAATGTGTGATGACAGGAAAAAAAAATCATCTTTCAAGTAGGATGCATTTAGGCTGTGTGGGAAAAAATGGTACAATCAGCATGTGAGCATGTGAAATTTAACTGCAGGTTGAAGCAATGTGCCCAAGGAATCATTTGTTCTTGTTTCTTGAAGTTTGGAAAAATTCAAGCAAAGAAAGGGATTATAACGCAATCTTTGTAAGGGGCTAGTTCTGAACACTCCAATGTTCATATTTTGTCATTTTATAAAACCTAAGGTAAAAAGAGCAATATTTTTTGTTCAGTAAGGCTGAATCATGCAACTCACTCAGTTCACACTTGATGGTTTGATGTAATGTTGTTCTACCTGAATTAATTCCAGTTACAGCTTTACACCACTGCACACTGCAACTTGCTTAATTTTTCACTCTTATTCAAAACAAGTTTAAAACTTTAAGAGTTTTAAAATATGGGCTGATACTACTCATCATTGAGGAGGAAAAAATAAAAACCAAGAAACTCAGATAAAAAGCTCCCAAAATAAATTTTAACAAATTTTCCTAATCAAAGCAACACATTTTCAAAATAGGTACTCAAAATGCTGGTGTTAGAAATTACCAGTGTCAGCAAAGCACACTGAATCCCACTGTATGATGTTCTGTTTCAATACACTGCACTGAATTGCTAGTTTGAACCATTACAGTTTTCTTCCTTTTTATCTGGCCCACAGACTTGGTAAAACATAATAATATACTAAGATATGTTTTGTATTTTTTCCAAATAAGGCATATGTCCAAAAATTTACTGCTCCATTTGGCATATATGAAAGAATATTTTACATATATATTACACAAAAGTAAAAAGAAAAGATCAAGGTAGATAAAGTGTTCAGCTATACAGAGATTGGTATGTGGGGGAATTTGGCTTTTCAAATGTTCAAAGGCATATAAAAA
Source organism: Entomyzon cyanotis (assembly GCA_024500445.1). Taxonomy (NCBI): domain Eukaryota; kingdom Metazoa; phylum Chordata; class Aves; order Passeriformes; family Meliphagidae; genus Entomyzon; species Entomyzon cyanotis. The sequence goes on from JAKEPQ010001005.1 coordinate 17,150,769, forward strand.
TTCCTTTGTTTGCACATTCCAGGTCTTAATCCATAGTCAGAGAACTAGATTTATTTTCCTATAGCTTCCACCCTCTTACGAAGCAACTTTAAGAACAAAAGACTATGAGTTACAGAAATTTAAAGGCTAACTTTTTTTTTCTTTTGCGGCTGTACTACTGTTCTGACATTTGAGCCTTCAGTTCATTTGATGAATTATTGTTATGACAATTTAGGATTCTCAGAACACCTGCTAATGTACATCAAAATCCACTGTCGGGGAGGAAGATGCAGTTTTATCCATATTGTCTTTGCTAGAAATTTGAGTGACCTTCAATTGTTATAGTGTCTTCAGAGAGTAGAACGTGCCAGATTCTTGTAGCCCATGGTGAAGTTAAGATGGAAAATATTTGCTGCTGTAGCTGGAGAAAAAAGTTGTTGCAGCCAACTATCTATCCTTTTGTATCAGTTTAGATTGTTTCTAAGCTCAAACAATTGCTTTTTCTATACATTCTCATGTTTCACTATATGTCTGCTTGAAGTTTCTATTTTTTACCTTTGTTAGCTTAAGAGACTGCTGAAAATTTTTCTTTACATCTGTACACATCTTTCCTTTTAAAATTAGTTTAAGCTCAGGGAAGAGGAAAATCTCAAAGGGCAGATCATTTTCACTCTCTAAGCTTTTGGGTAAATACTATCTATCCAGTCTGTAGTTAGGCCAGGTCACAGTTTTCCTGCCATTTTTTTCACAGTTTTTTAAATAGTTTTCATTGACAAAAAGCATGTCAGCATCTCTCATCTGAGATGATCTGCAATTTATGATTTGAATAAATTGAAAGGTCCAGCTCCATTTCCAAGAGATGAGTCTGACTCAAGCCTATCTTCCAGAGAAGAATCAGTCCTCATTTCAGTGTAGCAAGAATCTACCACTACCTCTTGCAATTGCTGCAGTAGCTATTAAAAATATGTGCTTTATGCCAAGTCATCCATCCCTGGCTTTTGGGTTTAACTTTCCTCCATAGACTTTGATTTATATTTTTTTGCTCACAAGGCTTCTTCTTCACCTACCTCTGTATGATCTCCAGGAAGTTTGTAGCAGGGAAAAATTGGTTGAAAGGAGGAAAACAGAGGCTGAAGTTATGTTTTTACTTTTTACTGCTCCCAGGGTACACGGAAGAAGTACATAAGTCCTCTTCTTGTACTTTCCCAGCTATTTTACTAATCCTCAGCCCACTTACCCTTAGGCACTGATCCCCAGAGCCCCTTGCGGTCTGCCAGGAATAACAAACAAAAATTTGATGCTGATCTATCTTCCACCTCTTTCTCCTGCTCTCTTCAGTAGGTATAAATCTCAGTCTTTATCATACAATTCAGGAGAAGCTGCAGCAGTGACTAGTTGTCCTCATGGCCATGAAATCTTCAGTGTGGATCTGGCCTTGGAGAGATAATTAATGCCTGTTTTGGTGGGGAAGGAGACATCCATTTGCACCTCTAAGCTGCAAGAGTACAAGTAATCTGTGCCTCAGTAATTTGTTCCTAGACTGCCATCTAGCAATGCTCTCCCATATTACTGGTTTTTTTCTTCTAGCAATAAAAAAAGAAGTGGTATGACCAATTGTTGATTGCATAGATGTAGGAAAATAGGATAAATTTTCCCTTCTAAGTGGTGGGCTCACAATACAAATTTGCATCAACCTGTTGTGGCGTCAGAAAATATTTTATTTTGGTAATGTGTCAAGCAAATTTCCTTCCTTCCTTCCTTCCTTCCTTCCTTCCTTCCTTCCTTCCTTCCTTCCTTCCTTCCTTCCTTCCTTCCTTCCTTCTTCTCCATTTCCTCTTTTCTTCCTTTGTGTTTTTCTTCCTTTTTTTTTTTTATGTTCTGTAAATGTGAATAACTTTGCCGTAGCACAAAGCTCTTCTGTGGAAGAAAGGTAATGTTCTTTAGAGTGATATGCTGAGACTCTTAAATCATTTTAATATTTTCTACTTTTGCTATAATTGCTCTAAAAGTCAACAACACCAACTTGAAATGGACTTCTGTGTCTGCAAGTTTCTGACTGGGGCTCTTCTCTGGGGCAGAAAAGAAATATTTCTGTACTGGTACTACAAGAGTGGTATGTATATAAGTGATAGTAATTAATGGGGGACTGCATATCCTTACTGCTCTAGCAAATCTGTGCCTTTCATTTCCTCCTGGCTGTTAGGAACAAAAAACTCTCAATATCTATGGGCACGATGTCGCTGTTGAGCGGCTAGCTGAGGACTGACCCAAGGTCTCAGACAAGGAAAGAGAGAAGAAGAAGAGACCTTTATTGTTTTGAATTCCATATATATAGAGTTTACAGAGGTGCCCCAGATTGGTCAGCCCGAGACCTCCCCCTAGGCCCAATTGGCCAAGCCCTAACTGACTCAATCCGGAGAAATTGTTTGCAAAACATCCAAACTTTATCTTGTTTATGAAATATAGCAAAATGTTCCCACGGGAAGAACCTGTGCTAGCCACAGCACACTGAAGAACACTTAACACAAATATTGATGAAGCTTGGAGGGAAATAAAACTGTCCCTGGATTTTTGTAAATGAAGGATGATAGACTTTAAAATAACCAAAACAAACTCGCTCCAAATATCCAGATGTAAGCTAAAGAGAAACAAAACAAAATAAAACAAAAAGACTACAGCAAATTCTTCCATATAGGCTTTTTCTCTACTATGTGGACAGATCTCTTGATGAAGGGCTGAATTTTATCAAATTAAGTTGGAGATAGACAGTCTCACTCTTCAGGAAATTTTCAGTCTCTTCCACTCTTTACTTAGGGACATTTTGCTATATAATAAATTGCTCTGAGTCTTGTGCATTGAGTTCATTTAACTTGCCTAGTTCCTAAACAGATCTGGTAGCAACTGAAAATACAGTCTTGAAACTATGAGAGTACAGGCAGCATAATGAGTTACCAAACTGTTAGTACAGTGCTAGTTAGTGCCTGTCTTCATAAGGTGTCTATGGTCCTGTGAGTAGAGCAGAAGGGTAAATGGTATTGATGTAGTGATTTTGTTCCTGGTGAATTAGAATCAACTAATTTTCTTCTTGAATGAAACCCAACACTTCAGAATTATCATAAATGCAGAGAATAAGAAGGTATGAAAGCCATTTCTAAAATACAAGACACAAAGAAATGGTAGAGACAAAGCTCCTCTGTTTTAATGATTTGTGTTGCAAAATGGAACTATCAGAACAAAAATCTACACTGGTAATCAAAATTAAATATATACATGAAAGACAAAATTAATTTTAAGAATAGCTTTTGAATTGCCATAAAAATTGATGATGGTAGGATTTGTGGGATTTGTTCCCATCTATCACTTATCCATAACATTGCAAAGAATTGAAAAGCCTACCTTAAGGTGGTAGACACAGAGTGACTTATTCAAACTTCTGGCTTTCACTTAAATTACATACCGACATTTAAGCAATGAGACTTCTCTCTGTTTTCCCCTCTAACCACAGCCTATGTGTAAAACCAGGTAGCAGAAATTTTAGCCCACATCTCTATTAAATTGGGTAATGACTATTCACCATGCAGTTTTTGGCAAGTACAGACAGGGCAACTGTTCAAGAAAAACAAGAAATTTCCTGCTGTATATGAACTGCTCATAAACACTTGAGCCCTGGCACTTTTTACTCAAACCCTGCAGGTCTCAGATGCCTAGTATTAATAGAGACTGCTAATTACAAGCAGTGTGGTTAAAGCAAATGCTTAGCCATACAGAACATTAATTGACACTGTTGTTGGGGAGAATGAAGGGCTGTGTGTGTGGGGAACTGTTTTCCCAGTGAGAAGGCTCAAGTCACTGCAGTTTTTGCTGGGTTTATTCATATTTTCCCAAAGCAGGTCTAGATTTAGGCTACATTCTCCTCCTTAGAAGACCAAGGAGGGAACTGTGTTTCCTTTCTGGCTCCCATGGTTCAAGGTGGGAGGTAGTCCGATAAAGTCCTATTCCCATCAAGTTTCCCCAGCCATGCTGGCCAGGCTTTTGGGGATCTGAAGTCAAGGTTCAGTTCATTGCCTGTGTTATATCTCTGCTGCTCTGCATTCCTGTGTCTCATGTACAATACCTTCTGTGCCTCACTCAGCTGTGCTGGGCATCACAGCAGCAAAACCCAACCAAACAGGACGTCCCATTCTGTGGAGGTTCACCGGTCTGAACCGGCCGGCCCGGAGCCCAGGGCTCCAGTTGTCAATGTGGCGCAGCTCCCCAGAGGGGATGCAGCTTCGTCCGAAGACTCTGAGGATGAAGTGTAACCTCCCGCACCCCGCCCCCTGAAAGTTCTCTCTTTGTTTATTGGTTAGAAGTTTAGTTACCCCGCCCCTGTTACCACCCCAGCTGCCACCCCTATCTAGAATGTTCTGTTTCCCTCGCTCCCTCATTGGTTGGATTGTATCCCTCCCCTGGTTTTGTATCATTTGCTACCCTGCTTGTCCGTTAAGGCTGTACCCGAGCTGATTGGCTCCGCCCCTGCTGACCCTCCCCTGGAAACCCTGTACCCCCCTTTAAAACCCCCCAACTGCCGTTGCTCTGGGCTGTTTGTGCCTCGTGGGTTCTGACAGCCAGACCTCACGTCCACGGACAGCCTGAGAGCCTCCAGGGTGCCTGCTTCCCTGCTCTCCTGTTAATAAAGCACCTTGGAACTCTTGCCCTCTGTGGTTCTTCGCCTCTCGGGTACTGGAAGCTGACTCGACTCCCCGCCACCGGGCCTGACCCTCTGCCACAGGGCGGCCTACTTCCTCCTCTCCCCATACGGGGAATCAGGCGGTGCCCCCGGGGGCCGACTGGTGCTAGTCCGGAGGGATGGAGCCAGAGCCGAGTGGGCTGAAGGCCGAGCCCAGCTCCTGCAACACCATTCTTGTCTGAGTTACTCAGAGGATTTGTGCTAGTGGATTCTTTTATACATCTAATATTTGTCGTCTCAGAGCACAGCACAAAGCACAAAGCCTATCTTTGGAAGAGGAGATTTACTAGCTTGTTCTGGCTGCTTCCTACCTAAGGAGCAGCCATTTTAACTTTTGACAATACTTGAAATCTCTTTCAGTCAATCTACCAGTTTTTAGGGTGAAATTAAGGATGATCAGAGTACCTTGGGTCAATGGCCAGGAGGCTAATGAAAATGAGTTAACCAAGAAAAACCAAGAAGAAAATATAAGACATAGTGGTCACATACATCATATTCTTACAGAGAGGAAAAGCTGTAAGATGTGATCCCAAAGAATTTATCCTTTCCAACATGAAGTGAATTGACAGCTAGAGGAATTCTCACTAGTAAACGCAAATTCTTAGTATACCCTGTTTGTTCAGTGTCTTCTACTGAGTGGGAAGAATTTTACCTATTTGACAGAATTTAAGGTACAGAGAGAAAGTCTAGGAAATCGCTATAGAAATGAATATCTTGTTTGACCTAAGAGAAAAAAGTAATTTTTACTTTATTTTTTTCTGGAAGAATTCAGAAGTTTAATGACCCAAACAGACTTATTTGCAGTTTTGGAGGTTTTTTTTTCCCTGAATTTCTATTGTACAGAAAGTAGAAACAAAGTGTTGCAGAAGAGAGGAGAAAATCCCTCAGTTTATGGAGTGTTCTGTTACTTTGCACAGTAGAGTAGGGCTTAGGATCCAGCAGGTTTCTAACAGGAGTCATGGCTGATGGAGTTGTATGAAGGGGCTGGAGCAACGCTGAGCGAAGGGCAGTTGAGACAGTTAAAGTTTCCACCTTCCAGTCTCCCTCTAAAGTGAAAACTTTTTAGTACAGTGAAGCATATTCTGAGCCTCTACTTAAGGTAGGTAAGCTTTGCAGATGAACCTTTGCAAGGAGAGAAATGTGTGTTGTCTGGTAAACCTGCGGAGGTGAAATGCCTGAAATGAAATATTGTGTGAAAACACCATTTATAGATTAAATACTTACAGGATCAGCTTTACAATGCAACACCATAGTCTCATTTGATTAGTACTGATTTGAAAATGGGCATTTTATACCTCCCATCCTCCTGTGCAGAGCACAGCAGCCTCGCAGGTATTTTTAACTCTGAAACACTACATCCAAGTGCAGATTTCCCTCTGTACAAGAGAGGGCAGCCTAGTCCTGGTAATAGTGTCTCCACAGCTCTGGACATCTGGAAAATCTGTTACCTTATTTGTTATGCTTGACTGTAAAAATTACTGTGTAAATTGCAAATTAATCTTTGCTCTTCATTTTATGGGGGACCGGAGGCTACTCTAAGACTTAAGGTTGGAGAAAAGTTACAAAATAAAATCCTTTGTTTTATTCATGGGAAATTTCTGCTAATGTGATACAAATATGTGGGTTTCTTCAGTGATAAATTGCTTTACAACTTGTAGTGTGAAAGCCGAGCTGAATCAGAGCCCTGTGTCTGGACTGAGCTCATCAATTTTGGTTCCTCAGCAGGGATTTGGCTTTTGATCACACACTTCATGATAGATCCAAATATCTAGACACTATGGCCACTTGTGTTTAAATCCTTGCTGCTTGGGTTTATTTCATGCATTGCTTTCAGGTCTTAAAAGCTGAGAGGTGCAGCACAGGGTCAGACTGAAGGTCTGCATTGTCTGGTAATCTGTCTCTGAGAGTGGTTATAGCAAATGCTTAGCAAAGGAATATAACAGAAAGGGTGAACACAGAGGGATCGTTGTCTGACATACCTTCCACCTTCCAGCAGTCATTGGTCTAAACCAACAATTTCTTGAGCCAGAGTTAGTATCTTGAGAGCCACTCTTTCCTTCCTCCGAGGGTATTCCATATGCTCAGTATACCTGAGACTGGGAAGACAATTTAAGTATTTTCCTTGTTTCATTTTAAGGACTGTTTTGCTGTCTGAGAGGAACTTTCTCTGTTCCTGAAGCTTGCTTTCTTTTGGCATTTTTTCTTTCTCCCTTTTTCCTTTCTTTTCAATTTTCCTCTTATAGTCTTTTTTGTTACAGTTTTTAGAAGTTAAGCCATGTCAATCTCAGTCATACCCTGGTGTCTACTGAGACTGAGATCTTGTCCAAGGTTTATTTCCATCAAGTATCCTTCCTAAACTTGTGTATAAATGAGATATCTATTGTTACTGTCTGTTGGTTCTTTGTACAAAGCATTCCTATGCCACCTCAATTCTATCCATTTATTTTCTATTTCAATGTATCTAATAATGTTTATTTTTCTATTCAAGATGTCTGTGTCAGGAGCATCCTTTCTGTGTTGATGTCCTCTCCAAGGGAAAAAAAATCTCCTAAAATCAAAAGTTCAGTGAAAACCAGACTTGGGTGATCTGGTTTGCTGAGATGTGGTGTGCTGAGTTCTGGGAGATGGCAATAATCCTCAAAAAAAAAAGCCATATCTCATTGTTCCCCTTAAAGGGCAAGGGGGAAGGACAGTTTCATTGCCAAGGCTGTTAACAGCAATTAGATATGAAAAAAAAAAGGAAGTATAAATGTTTGGAGAAAATCTTCATCATCTAACTTTGGTCAATCATAATGTCCCACAACTTCTGTTGTTCATGATTCTCATCATTAATGCATGTTGCATTAGTTTTGCACGCTCTTGCTACTTGGGCCTTGCAGTTTTCATGGTTTAAGGCTGCTCTTACCTTTAACTTTTTACTCTTACTTGAGACTTTTCTTCCTTGTTTAGAATATTGTGGGGTACAAAAATGAAAGGAAAACTCATGAGTGTGGACAAGTTGGACACTAGCTGGTCTATGGCTGTTTTCTGTTCAATTTTTGCCCCTAAATTAAAAGCTCCTTCTATCCAAACCCTGAATAAGTGCCGATACTCTTCACTGCAGAACTGCCTTGCCAAAGAAAGAGGGCTCTGACATCCCTTGCTAGTTCATCAGTGACATTAATTTCATTCCCAGTTAGTATAATAAGGAAACACATGCCTCCTGGATTTTCCTCTCTTAAAGCAACTCTCATGTGATAAGGTGTTGGCAATGTGGGTATTTCTCAGTACACTCATTACAGCATTATGGTGATTTATGGATGATTTATGGATGAGCTAAATTGCAGTCTTGGTGAGAATGCCCTGGTTAGCTGTGGAGGTGATGTGTGCGTGGAAGGCAGGGATTTTACTCTAGGACTGTTTCAAACCCGCAAAGTTCAAATGGGTTCAGAATTTACTCAAACACATTCTCACATTCCTTTATTTTACAGACAAGGGTAATGATCCTAAAAGCAACTGCCCTGCAGCATCACTGGAGTGAAAAATTGAAGGGTTGTTTTCCAAGTAATCTGACTCTGTACAGCTGGATCAATAGTCAATATTGCCAGGGCTTGGCTGCCTTGCTTCTAGCTACTTTTTACTATTACATGTCACAATAAAGCCCAATGTGGAAGACTCTCCAGAACCTGGAAGGGAAAGGAGGACAAGAAACAATACCTGTTCTCAATGTTCTCTACTTTTTAATATATGACATGTATTGAAGATTCAAGCACTCAGGTAGGTTTATAAATTGGACAGAAATATGTAAGTCCTTGTAAAATTAAGATTTAATTCCTATTATTTGCAAAAACACTGGTACAGCATTGGTATTTTGCTCAGCAAAATTATCCCAGAGCTGTCCAGGCTCATGTAGTTGCACATTTGTAAAATAATATGTAAGTCAGTACTGACCAGTTTTTAAAGCTAAATTTTAGCCTCGTGTTAATCTGACTTTTCCAGTTATAATTTTTACCCTCTACCCAAATTTTTTTGCTGATTTTTAATGTGCTTGCAAAAATCCCACAAAAAATTCTAGTAAGCTTGAATCAAATTAATGGAGACCTTGGAGCACAAAAGTTTCAAAAGTTTCTGCCAACAATTTTTTTACATTATATATAGGTCCCCTTGCCATCCAGTCATAGGCCTTAAAAGCTTCTTTGATATGAGAGTGAGGTTTTTTTTCCCTCCTCCTTTTACCCCTCTAGAAGGTCTGTTTCAAGGTAACACTGATGTGACCAGGAGTTATCTTTTACAGCTACTTCCAACAGAGAGATAAGGAGGACACAGTGGGTGAGGTGTCTTCTGCATCAACTGCTTTACAGTTGCCAGAGTGAGAGAAGGAGATCAGACAGTCAGGGCTTTATGAAGGTCGGACCCAGACCTGAGACGAGTCAATGTTACAAACAGCTACTTGTGACTGAGCACGATGTCTCTGTGGCAGCACTGCTTCGCTCAGACTGCATGTTAGAGGTGGAACGGTAACCTGGCAGGGGCATGGATATGGCAGGAAAACGTGTTTGTCTAGCAGCAGAGGGCTCCTGACCAGCAATATGTAGCAGATTTGTGACCACAGATGCCACTTGGGTGGTGCAGACTAGCTCTGACTGCTCTCAAGAATTTGTCCAAGCAGCTCTTTAGAAATTCCACCTGGCAAGGCTTATAACATACCTTTTCAGGACATTGTTACTGACTTCCTCGAACATCTGTAAATAGCTGGTTTGTCTATGTTCATGCACCGTGGAGGATAGAGTTTGGAATTTTTTACTGAGGTTATCCTTTTAACACAGGGCCAGATTGTCAGGGGGGCAGATCTGTGCTGGGGAGAGCTGTTTGCTTGACTTAGTGGGTGGCATTCTCCGAGCCGAATAACAATTTCTTTGTTTTGTTTCTTTTATTGTACCTTTACTCTTACGGAAAGGACCCACTGTGTTTATATGTGAGCAGATTGTTCTCCTGAATGTTATATGTTTTCATCCTGAGCACTGCCTTCTCTCCCCAGCCTTTACTAACATCCCCCAAAAATAAAATTTAAAAACCCAACCCAGAAATATATGGGCAGGTTGACAATGGCTGCATTCATTTTTGGAAAATCCTAACCCAGTGAAATGAAAAGGATCAGTAAAAAAATCATTCCTAGTCTTTCTATATTCTGTCATGGATTCTTTCAGCTGCTGCTGCACAAGAAACAGTGAGAGCCTGTAATAAGTCATCTACTTTGCTACAAGAAGCTATAATTTTGATTTTTCACGTGTCTGGATGGCTTTTTTTTCTGTTGTGACCTCACTTTCAAATTTAGACTCCTCTGCACCAAAACTACAAATATTATTGTTGAAAGCTAGCAATGAAAGTTGTACTTTCTCAGAAGCAAATAATAACTAACTGCATTTTAATTCATCTGTGTCTACCAAAAAAAAAAACCACCAAAAAACAGAAAACAAAAATTAAACACAAAATGTAACAATTACGTCTTCAATTTTTTTTTAAATTTTTTTTTTTTGCCAGCAAAAGTAGTTGGTTTGGTAAAGTTTAGTGGAACTGGTAAGAAAATATTGGGATATCATGAATATGGACAGAGAAAGAAGATGGTAGATTGCCTAATATGCTAATAATTTAATGAACAAGTTTCAGTCAGAAACATTTGTCTTGAGGTTTTGAGTAATTCTACTTGGATTCTTGAGCGATTTACAAGCTCTGTAAACCTAACTGGTCTTTTTTTTCTTTTTCTTATTTCATTTCTGAAAGAAAGGGAAAGCAACACGAAGCAGTTTAATTGCACTGGATTGAGAAATCATATGTATTAAAGGTAGGAAATTCTAAAATATTGGATGTTCATCGGTATCGTTACCCCTGGTGATCATTCCCCAGGCATAAAACTTACATAAAATTTGCCACCTTTCTGTTTGCTTTCTATACTCAAAAATTCTGTTTTTCCTTCTCTCTCTTTTCTCACGAATAGGAATCAGCTTTCTAGTAAACCCTGATATAATAAATAGCATTCAGCATAAGAAGAGGTACATATAAAGTGTAAAAGTACATTTTACTTAAGTTCCTGATTTAAGTCTACATAGAACAATACTTTTTTTTTAATGTGAGCTTGCTTTCTATATGCACAAGAGTTTTCTTAATGTAGTTGGTTTTGTTTTCTTTCTGTAAAATACTTTTGTAAGAGTATGAAATACTAAATTTTGTATGAATAAATCACCCATTCAGTCACTTATGAAACTGTTTAGCACAAGTCTGCACTCTGTTTCTGATTACTGCTGGTTTCTCCAGTTTGTCAGTTCTTCACCAGTGAATTTGGGTTCTGTGGGATGGAACACATTAATTGCTGCTGAGAAGAAATGTGCCAGGGTATTTCTTCTTTCTGTCTTTTGGGTTTTTTGGTTGCTTACAGAGTCATGCAAAATAAAGGGTTCAGCTACTAGGAACTTGATATTTTATAGCCCTTTCTTGACTTTGCTGTGCCTAACTTCTAAGAAGCTAGTTCACTTTTTTCTTCTTATTCAAGATCTGTAAAATCTCAATTTCCAGTTTATGTTTATCCTGTGCAATCATGTTAGTTTTCTTTTATATATCTGTACTACTTGCATATCAGACAGATTTTTAAACTTTCTACCACCCTTAAGTTATAAAGCATCTGTTCCACAAATGTACTGCAGCCTATGTTTATCATGAAATTATTGAACTACCAACATGCTTCAGCACTTTGATGACTGAGTGAAGTCTAAAGGTGCTTCAAATGAGAACATATCTCAATTTTTTCCCAAAATTAGACAATATAAAAGTGCATTTTAATTTCTGTTGAAAACTGGAGATATCAAAATGTTGATCAGAATAATGAAAGCAGAATGAGCAATCCTGTTATCCTACACATACTGCACTTAAGGAAAACACTTCTCCGTACCAGGTCTTTATTGTAAGTTCCTAATATGAAACGCCATGTGTCTGACTTCATATGGTTAGGGAAAAACAAAGTTTTTAAAGCTGTAATTACTTTCCTACCATACTACTATATAGAGAAAAAGCCAGTTCATGGTTTGAAAGAATGTCCTGAGTATTTGGTAGGTAGCTTGGAGCAGCAGCAGCAGCTAAGGGCTATGTTGGTGGTCATGTCTGGGTAGACTAAGCAGGTGATAAACCTTGTGACCCCCTTGGAGGAAACAGTGATTGTATGCAACCTCTCAAAAGACAGCATACTGGAGGGGGAATGTTAGACTAAAAACCCAATCATTTGGTGTCTTCTCCTCCAGGGATCAGCTGCTTTTCAGATGATAGGGTCCTGATCTGCACAAACCCTGCAAAGCAAATACTTTGGTTTTTTTCTGTAAGCTGACGTTGAATTTTTACAAAGGTTGTAGTTCTGTTTTCAAAGACTTGGCTTGGGCTCCAGCTGCTCAACACAAAGCAGTACAGAGTTAGTGGTGCCTCTGCACCATGATCAGGTTTCCTTTTTAAGACATTGGCAAAGACTTCCCAGTAGCTGTTGATCCCAGCAGCTCATGTAAATCCTGCATGTACCCTGTTCTCCTCAGTTATTTGCAGTACAGAGACTGTATTATAGCCAAGGCCTCTAAAGTTCTTCTCTTCTTTAAGCAGCAGAATGCATCCACATTTTCCCAATCTGCTTACATCAATGTGGGATTTGGCAGAGGATCCACCTAAGGAACAGGCTGAGGGTCTTCTCTCCTGTATTGGTTTTCTTTGGAACAGCCTACAAATAGTTTCCATTCCTTATACACATCTGTGGCTCCTCAGCTCACTAGAGAAAAACTAAAACACACAGAGATGTCCTTGTCCCTGTATGCCTAGCTTCCATTCCATTGGGAGCCAGTTAACTTCAATTTTTCTGCCCTTTTTCCCCCTCTTCTGATTCTTCTCCCTAAGAACAGCAACTTCAAAACAGCAGTCAGTACCAAAAAATGTGTAATTATATGAATCTATGTAAATAAGGCTCATCAACCCCCTACAGTCTGTGATTTACTTATGACAATGAATGCTTAAGCAAGTGATGCCTCTGAACAGCAACTTCAAACACACCCAGGTCATGTCACTACAGTCAGTCCCCAAAACCTTTTTACTTCTGGTTTAGTACCAGACCAGAACTGTCATGTATTTGCAGGTCTTACCTGTGTTGTCTTGCAGGTATTAATTAAATAGCAAAACAGATTCCAGGAGCAAAATTTTACCTTTGACATCTTCCATCTAATGCCATTTGACATAAATTACTACCTGTCGTGTTGTGCCATGCTATATCAAAGTAATCTCACACTTTTACTAGATAGCTACCATTACAGCAAAGCTATGATGTGCATGATAAATCCACATTTTTCCTGTCTTGTAAAACACTGGATTTACATATTTCGGGGGAATGGTAGTGTGGTGACAGCAGTGGTAGCCAAGAGGTAAGACCTTATTGCCTTTCCATGCATCTTCAAAGAAGTTCAGGATTATGATTTATTATGATTACTCCTGTAAGAACAGAGTAGAGACCACATTTGGAAACATACAGGCTATTTGGAAAGAGAACTTTATGATGAGAGGTCCTTTATGATCTTCAGAGACAAGGTGCCACAAAACTGAAACCTTTCACTCATACTGTGCAAGATGGTATTTCAGTGGTGTCACCCATCTTTTTTTCAAAATAAAACTGGAGAGCAATTTCAGAGTAATTCATTTTTAAACTGGCAGGAAGCCCCAAGAAATGTCTAATTTGTTACTAGTATAGTAAATTACAGAACCTAACCCAGGCATATCTGGTCCACACACAATAAATTATGGCTGAATTGAAGAATTTTTGTGCACTGAAAAAACTCAGAATTGCACTGATTCTTCAATAAAAGAATATTGCAAGTGAGACAAACACAAATCATTTAGGAGAGAGCAAAATATTCAGTCAAGATTAACCTTCAAATAAGGAAAGAATGCTGCCGTGAAAACAACCAAAAATGTCCCCTTCAGCGTATGCTAAAATTAATCTGAACTAATTCTCTTTCAATTGCATTTGCTAAAGACTCTTTGGACTTCTAGGTCACCAAATATCCTTACCAACCTATGTTCAAGTCACTTCCACACTCACCCAAAGTGCAGGGTGTGGAGAGATTGTGTGAAAGATATGTACATACATATGAAATATTTTAGAATTCCTCTATTCATGCTCCAAGCTGGACGCATACAAGCAACCTGTGACCTGGGAGCCATTGGCTGCTTTAACATTAGCATCTTTCTGAGCCCATGCCACTATGGCCTAAAGAAATGCAGGCTTAAGTAGCTCAGGCACATCACTGTGCCAATTCACTCCTATTCCTTAGTACTGGTAGTGAAATACTCAGTAGCTGTTTGGCTAACACGCTGTAGAAGTAAAGTTACTGACTTCACCTGCATATGTCTGTGTAGTCTTTTCTCCACAAAGGTCTGCTGAGGGCAGACCTGATTCAAATACTAGTGAAGCTGCCTCGTATGTTTTTTCATTTGAGACCAGTGAGGTTGTTGCAGACCTCTCAGTGGCATAGAAACTTTGTGGCTGCCCACCTTGAGCCTGACTGTAAAATGCTGGCTTTGATCTCTATGCCCTGAATTAACCAGAGGTCTAGTTATAGGTGAAATTTCTCCCCATGCAATCAGCCACAGCTGTGCTGGAGGAGGGGATGAGTGTGGGATTGTGCTCTGTGAAAATGAGATCTCACAGGAGTTCGGCTGCTAGTTTTGAGCAAGCATCTAGAGAACACAAAAGAAACTAAAAGTTTTAAGAAGTTTTTGTCATGGCAAAATGGATCTGGGTATTTTCAGAATCAGCAAAAAGCATGACCTGGATGCTGAGGGTGTTCTGAAGTTCCCTTTTCCAAAGGACAAGTATCTCAGAACTTCTCAGCAATGCTATTGTACAGTTTATTTATGTTTTAAGAGGAAGGCAATATTGCACTTTTCTCTAAATTATTTGGAAATGATTGAACCATTTTAATGCAATTTTCCAAAATATGTCAACCCAAGACGGATACTTTGTCTGGGAAAGTTCAGCCCAAACAGTTAAAGGTTGGCAAAGTTTTATAAATTACTTAAAACAATATCTTATAATGGTAGACGTTGGGCAGCCCAGCTGTATTTGTCGCTACCAACTCTGCCCAGACTCTCTAAACTGTCAGAAGGTGTTTGTGTTTCAGAACATTATTTCTACAGTCTATTTGAATTGGCAGATGTTTGTTTTTTAGCTGCCAGTATTACATTTTGCTTGAGATAAGTGAGGTGCTGAAATTCCAGCTCAGAATGTGCTTGGCTTATAGCAATTTCAATTTATATCACAACCGTGACAAAGCGAGTGGATTCACATTTTTTATTTTCTATTTTAAGGATAGGGAGTTCTATGCCGGCCAAACCAAGGTCTGCAGCACACACTGACCACATGAAGGCTGCTCTGGGGTGCCTTTGCAGACTGTTGGCTCCAATGCATGCAGAGCGAGGCCCCAAGTAGGTGCACAGAATTTGAGTACTCACCTGTTGAAAAACTTTGGTCTGAGTATTTAGATTCTGTGTGAGTGAACTCACTGGGGAGCATGAAAGACACATCAAATTGTGAGACATAAAGTTGTTGTTCTGTGTTAGTGGCTGAAGTATTGCTCACATCCTCTCTGTGCCTCCCACAGAAATCCTGTTGATGATATGGATGCCCTTGTTTCTCCTCTTCCCTCCTTGCAGACCTCTCATCTCTAAAAGGGTGGCAAAGGGAGCTTTCCCACTCAGTGAGTTAAGTGCAGTTCTGGAAGAAACTCTCTGTGGCTGCTGTAGAGGTCTGAATGGGCACAGAGGATCTTTTGTTCTCCCCCCAAGGACCCAATGGTTAATTGATTCACAATTGAATACCTAACACACAAGGTTAAAGGTAAACCTGCCAGTTCCTGGCTAGGAGATTGAAAGAAACCACCTTTCTTCTCATAATCATCAAAGATGGAGAACCAAAATTTCAATTTTTAAAATCAAAATGTGTTGTTTAGATGCATATATATAATATAGACACATACTTTGAATGTATGTGTACAAAAAGAAATATTTTTTTCAAATTAGTTCTGACTCAATGCAGTACATTTGCAAGAAAGAAGATTCAGGTTGTTGCTTCAGGTTAAGAGTAATGCAGAATTGTGGAAAATAGAAGCATTCTATTTCATGGTGGGATTTTTTTCATTTAGTCTTATAAAATGGAACTGAACAGAGCATCTAAAAATCAATGGAAAAAGTTGCACAAGACGTTCCATCTTGTAGAAATCTTGGACTTCTCCTTTCCCACAGAATTCCAGAATCCTGAAAAATTACCAAAACACTGGAAAAATTATCATTCTTTAATGAAACATTTTAGTTTTGATAGACATTCAGACAGAAATACCTGGTTCTGAGTTTCTACACATGTAACTAATTACAAACACATTGAATTAATCCTAGCAGGTGAGTGCTCATATAAAAGACAAGAGATCACAGTGTCAGGAGTGTTTCTTGTTTGGCTCTGACTCTCCATGGCAATCCCTGTTTCAGCACAGCTGATCACAATACAGAAGCTGTGGTCGGCACCATTTGTTCTGGTACGCTCAGAGCCATGCATGTTCTCTTCCAACACAGATACACCTGTGGGTGTGTGGCTGAAAGGTGTTAGGTGAAATATCAAGCAGCTACATTATCTCTTTAGCTTATCACTCACCTGGGATCATTACTAAGCTCATGTGTGTTCTCTATACAGGAGTGCCCTCAAAATATTTTTGGTAGATATGCTCTTCAAATGGTGATACCTGTGTAGATTAATTGGATCATTCCAAACTGTTCCTCATATTGCTCTGGAGGCCTGGATAATAATAGTTCCTTCTTATATTTGTGCTCTATTTTCACGTGAAGTGGAATCTCAGTCCTTTCACTAAGTGTCAAATACTGTTCATAACAGAAATAATATCTCATGATCTAGGATATGGTGTAGGTCTTGGTATGTTTGAAGTTACACTTCTTTATCTGGACATCTCCTTTAAAAATAGCATTGGATAATTTTTTTCCATCTTTCCAAATTTTTTGTATTTTTTTTTTTCAAGGGATTGTGATACTCTGTCTTTTTTAAATGCTTAGAAAGCTATGGTTAAAACATTGTCTTTATTTAAAATTAGGTAAAACTTTCTGTGAAAAACTACCATTTTCTTCTGTTTGCCAAATCTGTGTTTGGTCTGAAATCCCACATGCCTGTATCAAGCTAAATTTCCTGGGAAAGTTTGAGGAAAGATGTTTTGGCATGGGAAGATTAAATGGTATTTCCTGAATTGAAATATTGTGGTAGTTTTACTCTGACAGGACAATGGCCTAAAGCAGTGTGTAGATAAGGAGTGCAAGGTCCTTTATCTCTGCATTGTTACGAATGCTCCAAGAAAGCTATTTGAAACCTGAACAGTGTTGTTAAAAATTCTTAGTATTCTGTCTAACCTGAGTGTCTATTTATATGCCACTGGACTGAATGCATTGTAAACTGCAAAACAACTAAATTTGCTCTTTCAAAGGATGAAATAGCAGGAATTTT
The DNA here is from genome assembly GCA_024500445.1 of Entomyzon cyanotis. NCBI lineage: Eukaryota > Metazoa > Chordata > Aves > Passeriformes > Meliphagidae > Entomyzon > Entomyzon cyanotis. The sequence continues at coordinate 17,168,030 of JAKEPQ010001005.1, forward strand.
CCTGAAAAAAATCAGGAAAATTCTTGTCTTAATTTAGGTTGGGAATCCCCATGTCCAAATGTTCTCTCAGTATTAGTGAGACCCCACCACAGTATTAAGGATGCTATGCTGCTTGAAGTTGCCATCAGATGTTAAACTCTGTTGGGTAGGTTCTTGATGATCCCACCAGGCTACTTGAAGGAGTAATGGTGTTAACTGTGGCATCAATCAATACTGCCTTTACTCTTCTTTCGTCTTTTTCCCTCACAAATATTTCCTTGGCATCATTACTCACAAAAGAAAGTTTCAAAAATAAAATAAAGAAAAAAAGAAGAAAAACAACAGTGCTAACACAGCTACGTGTCTTCAAGGGCCTCACCCTTCACTAGGACTGATCTTTTTTCTCTTCTTCCTTCACTGTTGTCTCATTCAGCCTTGCCTGGTGCAACTCACAAAGTGGGACTTCTTCCCCTTCACACACCTGGGCACATGCAGGACTTCTCCCTCCTGTTCTCCTTCCTCCCATGCCATGAGAAAGCCTAGCTGTCCTCAACCATGGCAGGAACTCAGGGTTTTCCTGCTGTGGTGTCTCAGTACTGCACATTGCTGCAAGACAAATAAAATTTAGTCCTGGCATTAAGAAATCTTATGCCATTTGATACAGAGACCCCTGATCATCTCTTTCTATTTTGAAAACTAGTGGAAACAGCAATGTCTGAGGAGAGTGCAACAGCTGTCTCTGAAACTCAGGAATATTTCCATTTAATTACACAGCCAGGGACTGTGGGGCTCATAAAATTTCTGTATTTGCACCTTTGTTTGCTCTTACACTTGCTTAGAAATGCTGCAGCTGCAGAAAGATTTAAGAAAATCTTTTCACCTTATAAAAACTGGAAATATCAAACCCTGGTGGGGTATCTAAAAGGTGAGGTTCTGGTGTAAGAATTTGTTTAACTGGCTTATTTAAAAGTGAAAGTAATAAACAACATGGAACCTCATTTTTGTATATCCTGTCAGGTTTTCAGGTGTATTGAAATGAGAGCTGAGTGAATACTGCTAAAAGGACATTTAAACATTCATTTAAAGGCTTCAGATGGCTGTGGTAAGATTTTACAGGCTTTGCTTTGCTAAAGCATACAAATGAAGAAGTTAGTTGACAGGGAAATAGCAACATTTAAATAAATATTCTGAGGGTTTCTGTAGAGCACACCTGAAAGCATATTCAGTTGGGTTTGCACCAGTTGCCAGAAGTAATATTTATATTTGCTTCAGGAAATGCAGGCCATTTTGTGAACTACTGATTTATATGTTCTATCCATCAGGGGTAAATTCTGATCTGATGTGATCAAAGAATCTCCAGGTGAAACCATGACACAAACAAGTGATATTTTTGGAAAGCCAAATGCCAACTCCCTGCAAAACAGTCACTGTGCAGCCTCAGTCCATTCACAGAACTACTGAGGGAGAGCTCTGAGCTCATGAACAGATAGCTAATGTCTCGAAGTCACAGATACACAAGCATATGGATTCAGGTACGGAATGAAAAATGGAGAGCTAGTGTGGTTAAAAATGTATTATTTCTGGATCACCTTTGGATATACTTAACAGTCACAAGTATTGAAATTTTATTTAACTATTATCAGATATCAGATTTTTTTTGGTCAGAAATTCATTGGATGCTCATTTTTCCCTTAAGATATTTAAAAACAACATTCGAGTATTTCCTTCTCTATCACAAAAATTTCTATTTAGAAATTTTTTTCCTACTCACCTGATTTCTTTTAGATTATGCATCTTCCTTATGCACTTAAGAAGTAGTAAAGTGCTTGCTAGAACTTTGTGTTATTTTCCATCAGCTCACTGCATGCTTTTCACACCAGTTGGAAGGAACTTAAATCATTAAAAAGTCATCACTGAAAAGACCCTAAAAATGTTGGACCTGTGAAATGGTTCTAGGTGAGGCATATGAATCCCAGTTTATAATTCTTAAATGAAACCACAGCTCACACTCTACTACATTTACCTTTAAAATGTACTTCAAGAGCTATTTCAGGAAGGAACCAAAGATATGATGTTTCCTTGTAAATAGTAGTTTGATTACACTAGTAAGATAAGTACTCAGGGAAGTATTAGGAGCATTTCAAAAAGAAATATGTCTGTACTGTCATCCCTTTAGAAATATATTGCATGTCTTATGGGATTATTTTTCAAAACAAGTTTCTAATGTTTTGCTTTTTTAATTCAGTACAAATTAAAAATAAAATTGGTATTTTATTTTTACTGGTACTAGTCATTTTAGAAATCGTTTATGCCTTTTCATGGATCTTGACTGTAGATGAAAGAATTCTGTCTCTTTGAAGATTGTACAAGTCATAAAAGTACAACTATAACATATTTAAATCTGTTCGTGAATAGCACTAAATGGATTTCTCTGTCCGTGTGCATGTATCCATGCTCACTTGAAATATGTCTACATGCATATATTTTGCAAAGAGAAGGAATGAAATTTGGGTACAAAATGAATCTCTGTGTGATAAATTTAAAGCAGTGACTTCATCTTAGAAAAGGTTATGGAGATTTACAGATATGGATGTAGAAACATGTCATTATTTGAACAGAATGGCAAGAATTTGAGTGGAAGTTTAAACCACAAGATACTAAGTCAATTGCATTCAAAATGAAATGGAGATCAATTTTATAAATTTATGCTGCATTTTTGCCATCAAGGGCAATATGCTTGGCCTATTCAGTTTTATTTTACTACAAATTCCTGGCAGATTTCCCTTTCAGAGTCCTATAATCTACAATGCTAAAGACACTGGGATCATGCATTTATTAATAATACAATTCTTAAAAACACATGAGCATAAGCTAGATTTTACAAGCTTGTTTTTCTCTACTATTTTTCTTGTACTTATAACAGATCTGAAATATCTATTTTAGGCTAGAGAAACAGCAAATCTGAAATATCAATGAGAGGATACTGTGTGCGTGCATATTAGCATGTGTATGTGTTTTGAAAAGAACTTATTGAATGGCAAAAGCTTTCTAATAAATGTTATCTATTTTCCCACAATTTTCTTTTTCCTCTTCAATTTCACCTGGCTCTGAAAGGACTGTAGCTCTTTGCAGAGTACACACTAATCACACTTTTGATTTCTTTTTTTTCCTAGACAAAGAGCCTCACTTTGATTACCCAGCCCAGATCTGTGTGCTCATCCAACCCAAGTAACATCTCCTAGGAGCACTAATTTCATTTCTTTTTCTTATTAGCTGGATCAGCCATAGGGAAAGTGGAAGGAATAATCTTATATCTAAGATTTTTATTTGCCTCTTTCTGGTCTTTCAAATCGGTGGGGAAAAAATGGATGGCACTAGTTTCATCAGCAGCTCTCCCTTACTTGGCTTCATTTTTATTTTGTCTGGCATGAAGCAATGAAGCCTGTGTGAGTTATTACTGTCTCATGTCTCAGTACACAATTAATTTTTTTTCCCATCCCAAACTGCCAGGGCCCGGCTTTCATCCAATCTTTACAAAAAGGCTACTGTGTGAGGGGGTGGTTTTCATTCTTTTTCCAATCATGAAGGCAGAAGTGTAGAATTTTCTTATTTTAAGATCTCTCCTTCTGAAGAAGAGAAAAAAAAGTCTTGAATTAGTAAGTTCTAAAGTCCCATTTTCCTGTAGGTAGAGCTGACTTTTTTTAGAAGTGTCAGTGTATTTCATGGCTTTTTCCTAACTAAATGTTACCATAGGTGTTAATTTTCCAGCCTGCATATTCTTCTTTGCTTGGTTTGTAAAAAGGTAAGTTCATGCAAGAAATTGTCTCCTGGAATCTTTATATAAAATTGCAGGTTTTGACATCTTACTTACATCAGCTCTTACTAACTGCTCTTGAAGTTGTTATTTTTAAAAATCTGAGCCTTTAATGTACTGGCCCTTAGATTTATAAAACTGTCCATGATTAATTCACCCCCAGATTTCTTTTGTCATCGCAGGAAAATGTCTGGCTTTACTTCGAAAAGTCTCAACTGATACTCTGTATTTTAAGTCCCTATAGCATGCCAGTGCTCTGGAGTCAACATAAAAAATTATTCAAATAATGTAGTTCAAGACCTCATTCAAATTGGGGCTTTTATGATGGAGGCTTCACAGTATAAACCCTTTTCAAAAAGAACAAAAACAAAGTCTATTTTGCACGGACTCTAACGTAACTCCAGTATTCAGATCCTGAATGATGTAGGTTATCCACTTGGCCTGTGAACAGGTCTTCTGTTTTGTACTCCTTTTATTTCCATGTGTTTACTATTCCTATGGAAACCAACACAGTGGTATTCACTGCTTGCACTTCCTATCGAGCTGATATTTCTCAGAAACGTATAAGAGCACTGTGGAAGCATATTGAGAAAAAAAAAGAACATGGAAAATGAAGAGAAGGTGGAAAGTGAAGAGCATGGAGTACATGAAATTTTTTAGAAATATGACAAAAACCCCTCCAGACTTGCTAAAAATCAGGTCAGTAATGATAACCATTTGGCAAGACTTGGTCCTGTGCTTAAAGATGTAACTACAGGAATAGTCATACAATTCTATGAAATTCTTGAGCTAGATGATACATGTCTGTGCATTCACCAGTAAATTTCCATAGCTGCTTGAATCATCTGGATATGCTTAGGTTGTCATGTCTTTGACCATGTTAATCAATTAGATTTCCATTAAGCTTCTTTCTACACACTAAATACTTGCCTGCCTATCTGTGGATGATATCTGAACACATCTGTAGCACACAGACCCCTTCAGTGGCACAGAATGGATATCAATGTAGGAAGAGAAAAAAACTGTAAATCATGTCCAGATGTATTACAAAAAGTTTGAGATACACTAAGCTGTTCTGAAAACTAGTTTCAATCTTCTGTATTCCTAGACTATTAACAACACCTAAGAGTTCATCCTCCATTCCCCTCCAGAGCCCCTCAAATAGCTACTATGAACCCTTGTTCCATGCCATTCTAGACCATGTTGGAACAGTCCTGAATTTTCCTTTTCACTTCTGAGAAGTTTTAAGCCTCTACACATTGCTTGAAGAATGGAAAAACCGTTTAAAATACTGACTTGCACTGAGACACAAAAAGGACTGAAAGAACACAGAATTCCCCAACTTATGAAATTTTACCCCAGTGATGGGATGTCAAGACGCAAAGATTTCAAGCAGAGTGCAATGATCAGTTTGCCTCAAGCACCAACCTTATCACAAGCAGCAGGTTAGACTAGGTGACCTCCTGAGATCCCTTCTAGCCTAAACTATCCTCTGGTTCTGTGAGCCTTTGGGACTCCACCTCCAGAACACAACTGAGGATCATGAAACCAAATCTTCCTATTACAAAAAAGCGCCTGTGTCTTCTAGAGAGAAACACATTAACAATGCAACCTTTCTGCCTAACTATCATCTACTTAAGGCACTTACTGTTCTAAGTACTGGGTTTTGTGGTTCTCATTCCTAAAAGAACAATCTGCCAAGCACAGTTTAGAGTGTGCAGTTACAAGTTTTTTTAGGTGGTGAAACAGCTGAACACCACTAACACTTCTGTTTGCTTACATTACTTCTGCAGATGAGGGAGTGATGTAGTTCACTAAAATCTGTTAAATCATACAAGTCCTAATCACTCCAGCAGTTTTCCTTTGGGCACGTAATTTTTATTTTGCAGAAATGCACATATTGGACAAGTGCTAGTGCTGACCTATTCATTGCCAGATTTCTAGTTTCTGTTTATATTAAATATATCTAAGTATTAATAAAAATAAATCAAGACAGGAAAAGTAAACAACTACCTCAGATTAGGAACTGAACAAAATATAAATAAATAAAACTAGGAATGTTATTAAGTGGTCAGTCTCCAGTGCTGCTTGAAGATAACAATAGAATGTTTCAGCAGTGCAGAATATATCTGACTGTTGACTATTAAGTACAATTGTTGTTATTTCAGAGAAATGAGGTAGAAATATTTACCAATTTGTGTTAAACAGGTCACAATTGGAGGGTGCTGTGAGAAGCTCCATGAAGTAATCATGCTTAAAATAAGACAAATGACTACACTTATGGAAACAGAATCACAATCAAAGGTTGGCAGTGCTTTTTCTACTTTCCTTGTTGAAAATAGGATGCATATATCACTTAGGACACAAATGGATCTTTGACATAATAAAAATTTCTAACAGATCCATTGTTACACAGCTGGTCTGTGCATCATGATCATGCATCATGATCTGCAGTTTGCAAATCACCATATTTGATCATCACCTCAAGGTCAATGTGAAAATCTTGCATTGTTTTGATCTGAGGATTTTTAAGGACTTCCTGACATGCCGCAAATGTGACATAGATGTCATTCATGAAGATGATACTGTTACCTGCCTAGAGGTAGAGCAGCTGCTCTAACAGCGTAGTCTCTTTGTTTTTCAGCTGATGTTAAGAAAAGGTCAGGCTAGAGGCTGCAGAATGACATGTCAACTTGCATGGGATAGTGCTCAAGGTGCTTCTTTTCATTCAATTCGGAATGCAACGACTTGTAAATTTGCTGGTATTTTGTCCCTCACTACTAGATCTCTGTTATGATTGGTTAGTAATGATCTGACTGAATGAAACATCTGTGTTAATCTGAAAACAGAGGAATAAACACAGAAAAATAGTTTAAATATGATCTAAACAAAGAGACAAGTAGGCATTGCCTGTGTTTTTGCTGTTTTGCTGACAGATTTAGGTGTGAAACAACCATTTAAAAAAAACAGGCAGCTTGAAAAGGACTTTTCAGTGTAAATATTCTGAGGTATTTATGTAATCCCCTACCAAGCTTGTGAGAAGTATAATCCACCTTGGCAGTATTTCTGACATAGTAGTAATATAATTAATATACTTAGTGTATCAGCTAGTAAATTAGGAACAGAATTTTGTTTTCTTTCATCCTTTAGTGCTGGTAGTTGTATTTCAGTAAAATGTCGTATTCGAAGGCTCAAGACTTCTCAGCAGAAAAACCAAATTTGATTTTTTTTTCCCCCAATAGATAAAATAGGGCATGTGGTGAAAGAAATGGTAGAGATATGACAGACAATTGGGTGAAAATTCAGTCTTGCTGCTTGCAGCAGCTGGTGATGTGGATGAGCACTGGTGGCTGCTGGTGCCAGAGGAAGCCTGCCCCAGTTCCCAGAAACAGCTGCTGCCCCATCATGGCTGTTTGCTCTCATCACAGTAGCAGCATCTGGGTTAGATTTTCAGAGTCTGAGCTGTGCAAAATAAGTGACTTGTTATCCCTGGCAATGTGCTGTCATAGCTCTGAGTGTGTTTTGAGCTTTCATGACCAGAGTGATCAAAGATTATGTTGTTAGCACATGAATACAGACTGGTAATTCAGGAATAAAGCAGTTGGTGTTACAGATTCCTCATTGAGAAAATGTGTCCCATCTCAAAATGTATGCATTTTTTACATTCTTTTCCCCCGCTTTCACACCAACATTAGCATGGTAGAAATTAAAATCCCTACACAAGGGGGAACATTTTTGATGTTGTAGAAACTTCATTATGGGAAGAAAATCTACAACAGGACTCAATCAGCTTCAAGGTGGACTTAAACAAATTTAAAAAAAAGATGTGACTTTTTAAGTGAGGGTAATTGACTATCAGACCATATTTCTAAGGGATGTTGTAAATTTGTCACCTGGTGTCTTTAAAACAAGATTGTCTTTCTAATTTAAGCACTCCATTTTAACCACCAAGCTATTGAGTTCTGTTATGTTTCAGGGAGAAATAATTATCTTCAATGCGGGAGCAACAAGCAAAAATATTCTGATTTTTGCTGGACAGTTCAGACTAATGATTTCTTATGAGTGATGTGATTACAGCAGTTCTTTCTAGGACTATTAATAATATTCTATAGAATATACACATAGCTAACCTACTACAGACTAGAAGGCACAAGTGTCCACGGAGGTCCTCAGTCAGTCCTTTGCACCTTTGGGCAGCATTGAATGATGGCTTATGCAGTAAACCTGAGGTGCTTGTCAAGATGTTGCAGAAGACACAGTCCTCCAGTGCATTGCAAATGTCAGGAGAAATCTTCATTTCTTCTGGGGTCATTACAAAAGTTCCTTCCTGTTCTAAAGTAATATCTCCTAACAGGCAAGACATCTTTCATAAAGACCCTCTCCAGGCAGCAAAAAACCAATTTATTTCTGCTGTTTATTCTGCTAGTACTATTATTATGCCATTCAGTGGTTGGAATATACTGCCCACACAAAATTTTTGGCTCCTGCCTTTTTCTGGGAAAAGATGTTGGAGTAATATTACAGTTAGTTTGCTAGACAAACCAGAATTTTCTCTTTGCACTGTTTATAGCTACTAGTCTTCTGCATGATTCAAAGCTGCCATCATAATGCAAACTGGACTTCTTAGTTCAGCTGTTTGGGCCTTATTTTGTCATGGTTTTACAATAATAATTTCATGGCCAGAAACAGACAAACTCTGAAGTACTGGCATTTACAGATTATTTCTTAAATCTTCACTTAATATGCACCAAAGAGTAGTTTCTTGTTATTTTCTTTACTGGTCTGTACTGCAGTAATCTCTATGACAGGTGACAGTGGCCATTTGAGAAAACAGGTTGTAGGACTAGTAACCCTGAAATCAAAGCATCCTAGCCTTGTGTGAAACCATGGATTCACATCAGAATTCAACAATTTACAGTTATTTGATTGTATATATTCAGTCAAACCTTTATTTTGATTGCAATACATTTTTGGGGGTTTTGGATTAGAGTAGGAAAAGCACCTGCAGATCCTACTGGATTATTACTCAAAGAGGAATCATTGTTGGATCCACACAGATGCTTTCAAAGTCACCCTAAACTTTTGGTGCAATACATGTCACTGAAACGATTTTTCTTTCTGGACAAGATAGCTGGCTCTAATTGGAGGCCTTCAAATTCAGCTCATTGGTTAACAATTTTATTATTAGCAAATGTTTTTTTCTTAAAGGGAAAGGAACCTTGAACTTTTCATAATTATAATTTTTCTAATGCCTAACTTTTTTTCTGAGAATGAGCTGGAATGTATTTGGTTTTTCCCCTAGGAATACCGATAAAGTATTTCCAATCATCTGATTTAAATTCTCTGAATTAACCTTTTTATTTTAATAATAACTTTACTTTCCATTTTATATGTAAATAAACAAAAAAACTTACATAAAAATGTGGGACAAATAGTCAGTCAGAGGCTAGGGAAATATTTATCTGCCTGACTCCATTTAGCAGGATAAAGAGGTTAATTCTTAACTGTGCATTTCTGTGAGGCATTTGTTATTCTAGCAATTAAACACTTACTATAAGCACTATATATGTCTTCACTGAATCTTAATTTAATCCTCACCATTTGATGACACGTCAGACCTCATCAATTTTACACCTTTTTCCCCTGAAATGAGTTTTCATTTACCAATTTCAATCCAATTACTCTTGCTCTCCCATTTCATTAGACCTTGTAAATGTGATCCCACAATACTGCTGTTAACGACTGCTAGCAAGACCTCATAAATATATTTTATAATTGATGGATGTTACATTACAAATGAATGCCTTAAAAATCATGCTGAAAGGCATTAGAGCAGCATTAGTCCTGCTGGAGGAAAAAATTAAAACCTCCCTCTCTACATCTGGAAATAAATTCAGTTCGACAGTATTTTTGCTTGTTGTTAAAAGTTCTCTGTTCGCCTGTTGTGCTTGATAAGTTATTAGAGATGACAGATGGCATTTGACTGAAATTTACAGTCAATTACATATTCTGAACTCATGCAGAAATTCAGAATTCTGCTGAAGCAGACTGAAAGCCTAAAAACCCCAGAAAATATAAAATTTAGATTGTATATAATGCTACAAATGTGTTCACTGAAATCCAGCCGAGGTCAAAATGCATAATGATGAGCACATGTGCTAGTATTTGGAAATCCCATGTGGAATAGGAATATAGTTTCCTCAAAAATGATCAGGGTTAAGCTGCACACTCAGTTGCTATAGATATGCCACTGGAGGGTGGCTTCTGTCAGATTTGTGAGTATGCATTTTCATGTTTGAATAAGCAGATTTGTGGCAACCAGTCGGCTTGAAAACAGCTCAAGGAGAGGATTAATATAAATATGTAGAATCATAGAAAGGTTTGGGTTCGAAGGGACCTTAAATATCATCTCATTCTGAGCCCCCTGACATGGGCAGGGATGCCACCCACTAGATTAGATTATTCAAAGCCCCATCCAGTCTGGCCTTGAACACTTCTAAGGATGCAGCATTCACAAAATCTTGGAAACCTGTTCTAGTGCCTCTCTATTCTCTGAGTACAGAATTTCTTCTTAACATCTAATCTAAATCCCTCTTCTTTCCATTTAAACCCATTCCCCCTTGTCCTATCACTGCTTGCCCAAGTGAAAAGTCTCTCCCTTCTCTTTTTTTTTTTTTTGAGCCCCCTTTAAGTACTGAAAAGCCATAATTAGCTCTCCCCAGAAAAGCACTACATGTAGTGTAAGCTACTTTCACTCTCTGTGGTGAAAGAGGGGACTTTTGTATATAATATTTAATTAACTGTATAATTTTATACAATCCTCAGCCATACTTTCTATGTCTACAGTAAAGTTGTAAATTTAGGTCCTGACTTGAGTGAGGCTGGTCATGCAACCATCCAGGCTGGAGGGGATCTTGGAGGACCATCTAATCCATCCGCCTGCTCAGAGCAGGGCTAATTTCAAAATTAGATCAGGTTGCTCATGGTCTTTCGAACACATCCAAGAACAGAGATTCCACAACCTGTTCTAGTGCTTTATTGCTTGCATTACAAATTTTTGGTTTCCTTACGTCTAGAATATTCCTTCCTGCAAATTGTGGCAATAGCCACTTATTCTGTTGAAGTGTGCCTATGGAAATAGCCTGACTCTATTTTCTCTATGGGCCCTCTTTAGATAGTTAAAAACTTGAAACTGCCTCACATGGAAACATTCTCTTCTCCAAGCTAAACAGAATTTCTTTCAGAAGCTTTTCCTAATGTGTAATATCCTCTAACCCCTTCACCATCATAGCAGACCTATTCTGGACTCTGCAGTCCTCTCTCTTGTAGGACCAAAAACTGGGCATAACACCTCAGTTGTGAGCCACCAGATTGTAGGATGATTTAACAAACCCTGCGGGTTATGCTCTTTCTACCATAGTGCAGTGCACAGGCAGCCTTTATTGCTGCAAGATTGCACTGCCCACTCATGTTCAAGCTGACACCCACCAGAATGCCCCATCTGCTTCTGCAAATCTGCTTTTGCTCTGGTTGGCCCCAGTCTGTAGTAGTGCATAGCATGGACTTATTTCTTGCCAGACAAAGGAATTGCTATTTCCCTTTGTTGAATCTCTTGAGGTTCATCTGTATGGTTGTCCTGGTCATTGATGAAGATATCAGAGAGCACTATGAAGATAAACAGAATATGAATATGAGCAGTGCCATAGCAGTCCCTGAAGGATGACATTCACAACCAGACTCCAACTGAGCTTGCAACCATTGACCATGGCTCTTTTACTCAAGTGTCTTGCCAGTTTTTAGCCACATTGTAGTTAACCCATACAATCCATCTCTCCTCAGTTCAGCTGCAAGGGCTCTGTCAGAGACAGTATTGAAGGTTTTGCTGGAGTACAGAAATACTGCTTTCTCTTCATTCACAAAGCTAGACATTTCATAATAGAAAATAGACAAGTTAGTCAGGTGTAATTTTCTTTGATAAATCCTTGATGGCTATTCCCAGTCAGCCTGTATTTCATGCCTAAAAATAACTTTCAGAAAAGACGTAACCTTACAGACCCTGAGTTTAGGATGGAAAGCATCCTCCTCCCTGGTTTTTGGTTTGGTTTTTTTGGTTTTTTGGGTTTTTTTATATTGAATTGGCATTTGGATTTTTCCAGTATGCAGGAGCATACTGCAATTGCTGGAAGCGTATTAAATATATTTCAATTACTTAATCCAGTTCCTCTGACATCCTTGGATACCTTCTGATATGCCTTGATGGACTTGTATGTTCAGCTTACTTAAGTAGCCCTAGGTTTATCTTCCTCTGCTTTGGATAATATCTGTCTCTCTTAAACTCTTCTGTCATGAGTAAAGATCAGGAAGGTTTGTGAGCAATAAAGACCAAAGCAAGGAAGGTGTTGCTACCTAAGTTTTTCCTATGTCCTTCAGCACAAGAGGGTCTGTTTCAGTAAGAAGTAGAACATTTTGTTTAATCTTGATTTTTCTACTAGTATATCTACAGAAGCTTTTCTTGTTTATGTTTCATATTTCGTTCCACTCAGTCATAACCTCAGCCAAGTTTTAACCTTCTTAATTCTAGCTCTGCTTTCTGTATGCCTCCTAGCTTGCCTGTTCTGCCTTCATCTCTTGAGCATTTCCTTTTAGCAGTTTAACCCATGTTGTTCAGCCAGCCCTTCACCTGGCATGCATGCACATGTTCATAGCTACATGGGTCTGATGATTCTTGTCCTTTGAGGATGATGTCCTTGAAAACTACCCAGTTCTCCATGGCTCCTTTGTCTTCTATGGGATTGTCCCTGCCAGTTCCCTGAACAATCCAATATCTAAAGTCCAGAGCTGTTTTCAATTTATTGGTATGTTTTGTTCTCTGCAGATCTTAAACTCTACCGTCTCCTTGTCAATGCTGCAACTGTCACATCTCCATCCAGTTCTACCTCAATCATGAGTAGCAAGTCCATAAATATGGGCTTCATCCCTAGTTCAGTACCTGCATTAAAAAATTGTCTCTGATCATCTCCAGAAATCTGGATTGCTTCTAGGCTTTGGGAGACAGAGCCTAGAAGATCATGAGATCATGAAACTTGTTCACCTCCTTTCCTTGGCCCCTGGGTACAGCCTTACAACCTGTTCCCAACCATAGGGCAAAGGTCTATGTATTCAAGCCATTTCTTTTTATAGATGGCAAATGGCCCTTCTTGTCACCTTTGCCTGTCTATCCTCAACAACCTGTGAGCCCCAGACTTCTCTAGGGCTGAAAGACGGCATTCTTTATTATACCTTTTATGCACATTTTCTCCGCATTTTACCAAAAAAGGTTAATTTGAACCATCAACCAATGTTTGTCTAAAATAAGTTCTGAACACATTCCTCATTTTTATTCCTACTCTCTGTCATGAACAGCAGGATGTAAGCACAGGAGCTCACGTCTTGCCTGTCAGATGTTGCATTGCTCATAGTGCACCAAATCCACCTCTGATAAATCTTCACAGCAGTCAGCAACTACATCACTCAAGGCCTCTGTGACAAGTCTCAGTTGCAGTCAATCCACAGAATTGCTCCAGGTATTCCATCTTTGCAGAGGGTTTGTCTCTGTATGTTTCTGTGATTTATTTTCACCCTGCACAGAAAATCTCCAATACATCATTTACCATGAAACTGGCTGTTACAAGAGATGAGATTATGAAGAATAATTGCTAACAGAAGCAAGCTTCTTAAAAATCATTAATGCAGCTCAATGAAAATGGTTATTAATCTTCCCTTGAGAAAAGTGATCTATATTTAAGGCCCATGGGTTTTTTTGAATGAGTGTTCCTTCTTTACTTTTCTTTCTGTATTCCCTCTCAGCACCAAAGCTGATACTTGAAGATTTGTCTAGTGGTGTTGCTTCAGGCTTTAGCTGTCAAACAACTTTAAGGGATTATGTGTCGATAACAGGAGCAATACTGTTTCCAAAGGTCTAATAAATCAGAGCAGCTGTCCTCTGCGAGGCAGTCCAGTGTGTTCCTGCACGCAGACTGCGAGACCTAACACACACCTGCACACCAAGAAAGGGCTGCCTGTAAGTCCTTGGGCTCCTCTAATGATATCAAATAGACCATTTACTACTGACTGAACATTCTGTGATTGTTTCTGATGAATAATTACTATCAGAACAAGCCAGGGTATTTCATGGCAATGCGTTTCCTGCCTGTTGTATAAATAGAACAGCCATAGCATAACTTTCTCAACCCCCGATATAAACTGCTGCTATTACTTACTGTTAATACTGAAACAAATCTTTTTTTCAATTCTTCCCAAGTAAACATTATGCATTAAGCAGAAGTTCTATTAAACAATAGGACATTTAACATGTTTTTTGGCAATTTTTCTTTATTTTTCTTGCTTTCAATTCAAATTTGCTGTACACACAAACAAATGGTCTTTAACTGTTTTACGATCTATCCCCATGATTTTGGAGCCACCACAAAATGTCATGTCATTGAGAAAGAATTTAATTGTTATACCTCAATAGTGTAAATTTAGTTAGAACAGACAAAAACCCCCAAAACACCATACTTTGTACTTTTCAGTCTCACTGTCCTCCAGATTTGCAATGCACTCAAATCTTTCCAGCCAATATTTATTTCTGAAAGTAAACATTTATATGGACATGGGAAAGTGGAATTTAAGGTAATAATTTTTAAAATTTGGTTTCTGTTAAGTCACTCATCTTGTTCAAGATATAATGCATGTTAAATGCATGCCACATTATTAGAATTAAAGATGATAACATATCAAAGTAAGCTGAGGAAAAAAAACTATTATCCTGGATAATCCAGAAGAAAATACAATTTTTTAATTTTCTGAAAATAATATTGTGCCAGATTTTGGCAACTTCCAGAATGTTAACTGTTGTAAAGCAATGGAGACTTATCTAGTAATGTCTACTACACAATATTTGAATTAAGGCTTTGACAGGATTTATACATGGATATATCACATGAATCTGTGCATCTGTGACCCTAAACATAACTAATGCATTTGCCTATCTACACAGTATTGTGGGAATATTGTAGGCAGGAAATTAGAGTATTATAATTTCTGTTAAAACTCACTTGGGAATATTTTTTTAAGAGACATTGTGAAGAAGTGCATCTAAAAAGACAGCTGTTATAACATCCCACAAGGTCCATGAATCTGTACCGTAGTAAACTGTATCAAGTTATCTCCTTTCGATAGACAATCAGTACACCTGAGAGCCAGCCTTTCCTGACAGGGCCATTTCATCTGATAGAGTATCAAATGGCTTGTTGATTATTCTGACTTCAAAGGCCAGTGGTGCTGATATCTTCAAGGTGGTCTGTAATGCCTGAGTGATGAGGCCACCTGTCAATGTGACTGCAAAATTAAAGAGAATCTGTTGGGAAATGGAAGGTAAACTTCCTCTCCCTCAGATTAGCCTGATTAGCCTTGAACAATTTAACTTCTACAAATCAGTTTTGTAGCTATGGGAAAATTATTTATCAATGGCTACCTTTTTCTTGGAGCAGGGAGGGGGAAGTTGTTTATGGTGAGTAGTTCCGTAAAATGTGCTCACCTACTTCAGAACCAGTTCTCCATTCACTGAGTTACAAAATAGAGACAATTCCTCTACAGTTCTATCAATACTTGCAGTGGTGATTTTTTTTTTT
This sequence comes from Entomyzon cyanotis, assembly GCA_024500445.1. Taxonomy (NCBI): domain Eukaryota; kingdom Metazoa; phylum Chordata; class Aves; order Passeriformes; family Meliphagidae; genus Entomyzon; species Entomyzon cyanotis. The sequence continues at coordinate 17,183,495 of JAKEPQ010001005.1, forward strand.
TTTTTTGAATGGCAAAAAAACCTATTCCACTGCAGTCTTATTCTTTTCTCTCGTTTTAATTAAAATGCTCTGTTGAGGATAGCAGGATGTCAAGAAATCAAATGAAAAGGTTTCATTTACTAAATAATAAGCTCATGACCAGCAATAATTTCTTAGCAAACAACTACATTATTTTAATCTTTCTGTTAGGAAGAGGAACAATATTTTACTTTTGATGAGGAAGATAAAAGGAGACATAGGATTGGCCTTCTCTCCTCTCATTAAAATAGGGCAGAAGACGCTGTTAAGGACCTCTAAATATTGTTTTAATGACAGTTATGTGCTAGAAAAGGAGATTATCATGTTGGGCCTTCCAGTGTCTCCTCTTCAATCCACCATTTCAGGAAGTTTAGACAGATGTGCTTTTAAGTCGTAATAGCCCTGGTCACAGGAAAGGAAAGGAATCACTGTGCAGCCACTCGGCAATCTTTGCCCATGTAAATATTTAGCTCCATATGTAGGAGCTGATTTAACAAGCTATCAATCAGAAATAGAGGCCTCATCTTCCTATGAGATGCTTTGCATCTCTGAATAATAATCCTTTGCAGGATCTAAATAATTATAAAGGGGGCAGAACACAGAAGAACAGTGTTGACACAAAACTAGACACACAAATTGGTCTTTAATATATTTTGGCTGAAATGGCGTATGACTATTTTTAAGTTTCTTGCTTAGTTTCTCACAGGTGTGACATGCTGTGATTGCCTCCAGCAGCAGCAGAGGTCTGCCCTGTTCTGTCAAACCCCCCTGGACACAGAATGTGTCCCCAAGGGTGCAGTGATGATGAGGGGCTTGCACCCTGCAGTGTTATCAGCTCTGCACTGGCAGCCAGTCCCATGGCTCAGGCTTGCTGCTCATGTGGCCCCTTGGGAAGCAGCCTCCTGATAGGATCTGTGACTCCATGGAGAGAGGAGCCCAGGCTGGAGCAGATTTGCTGGCAAGATTTGTGACCCCACAGGGGGCCCATTGCTGAAGCAGTCTGTTCATGAAGGACTGTGCCCCATGGGAAAAAGGGACCCATCCTTGAGCAGTTTGTCAGGAATTGTAGCCCATGGGAAGGACTCAGCTGGAAAAGTTGGTGGAGGACTGTCTCCCACAGAGAGGACATGCTGGATCAGGGGAAGAGTGTGAGGAGTCCTCCCCTGAGGAGGAAGGAGCAGCAGAGAAAATGTGTGATGAGCTGACCACAACCCCCATTCCATGCCACTCTAGGGATGAGGTAGGGAATTTAGGAGTGAAGTTAAGCATGGGAAGAATGGAGGAAGATGTTTTTAAAATTCATTTTTATCTGTCATTATCATATTCTGTTTTGATTGGTAATAAACTAATTTCCCCAAGTCGATTTCTTTTTGCCTGTGATAATGATTGGTGAGTGATCTCTCCCTTTCCTTATCTTGACCCACAAGCCTTTTTTTATATTATTTTGTCTTCCCTGTCCAGCTGAGGAAGGACATGATAGAGCAGCTTTGGTGGGATCCTGGCATCCAGCCCAGGTCAATCCCATATTCCAGTAAATGCTGGAGGACATGCAAAACTAATAACCTCCAGGTTCAAAAGTGAACTTTCTGTACATCTTCATGACTGAGCTGGAATTTATCAACCCTGATAAAAGCCTGACAGTAATGTTTAATTTATCCAGTTGCTGGGGGTTTTTCAGTTAATCATCTTTACTGTGGTATTACTTAGACCTGCAGAACCTTTGACATTTATCAAAAGAATTGCCACTTCAATCTGGAGCGTGTATGTATGTTGACATCACTCCTGAGCAGGCTTCTTTGGTTGAGCTGAAAGCAGAGTTTGTGTACTATCAATTTATTTACGTGCCTAGTTTTAGGATACACAAAGCAGTGGATATGAAGAGCAGCAGAAAAGTATTATCAATATGCACATGTGGCTTTGAAGAAAGACATTTGTGCTTCTTCATTTAGCTCAAATAGGAAAATTGAGTCTAAACTGGGACAGCCACAACCTGCTGTTAGAACAAATGGTTCTCTTGAGACACCTAGTGAGGCCTAATTTCTTCTAGATTTTGATTTACTTACCACCTAAGAACTCTGACAGACAAGTTTATGAGATCTCTGTCATACATGTATGCTCCTGTGACTGATAAGCTATGTTGCAAACTGTTCCTCACTCAGGCCACTTATCAGTCCTTGCCCCTCTACCTGCATATAATATTTGCAGCAACTTAATTCTTGAAAGAGTATTGTTCTTTTGCCAGATTTGTCTCAAATCAGGCAGCAGATGCAGAAGCTACTCTGCAAAGGAGAGAGAGAGGTGGAAATGCAGATCTAAATACACATTCACACAGTGACACAGTGATTCCATAAGATTGGCTCCAATGGGAAAGGAGCCTAAAATGACTTGAGACTTTTCTTTTACAACAGTGAAAAACAAATCTAGAGAGAGAAGGATTGAAACAAGCCCAGCAATAATTTGGCATAGCTGCTGATGGAGAAAGTCATAGGAGCAAAAGGAAGATATATACTCCTTTTGGATTTTTGAAATTTACTTTCTTATGAGCAGGGCACCAATGCCCAAAGTAGTTGGCACATGTTAATAACTGTCTTGTTATGGGACAATGTGCCCTGCTAACCATGAAAATCTAACCCCTCCTCAAAGTGATTCTGCTAATTTCTGTCTCAGCCACAAAGCAATGAGAGAATTGCAGTGCCATTTTGTCATTTGTTCACACATGGATAGTATGTTGCTCTGTGATCCTTCTGCAAAGTTCACCAATTAGTTCAATTAATTGTCCCCCAGTAAAAAAGAATTGTAAAGAAGGTTTTCACAAAGTGACACCTAACAGGCAAACCAAAAGTCCTCCAGCAGTCATCTCTAAGAGACAGAGCTTCTGCTCCTCTGGCACACAGTTAGGTACGTGCAAGGCCACAAGTGCAAAAGTGTGTGGACAATAAGTTATGGGACACTGATAAATCAGTAACAGCACCAAGACAGCTGATTTTCTACTTCCAGCAGTGGGCAGAGGAAGGCATAGGGTTTCTGCTTAATACTGTACAGCAGATTTTCCAGAGGAGATGACCTTCCCACAGGAATTAAAGCTACTGGAAATAATTCCCTGCAGACAATCAAAGAACAACACACAGCTGGTCCTGCCGTATTTTGTGTATTTGATATTGAACATACTTGATATAATTTTAGGGTTTAGGTTTGCACTTCTAGCATGGAAAATCAACTTAATTTGTCTTTTTCAATAGTCTTGGAATATTATTTTCATTATTGACTTTTTTTCCATTCAGAAAAATATCAGAAAAAAGGGGCTTACAGATAGCATTTTGATTCCTCTTACATACTGTCACTCTCTTTCAGAAATGGCTGCAAACTTTTGGTGCTACAAAAACATCTGAATTACCTGAATAAAAGTAAAAGATAATTTTAATCTATGTTGAATGGCCCAGAACATGGAAGGATGCATTTCCCAGGTCAGGAGAAAGTTAATTGTTTTTGTGTGGATGATGGCCCTACTTTCTGAAGTTCTGTTGTCTTCCAAAATGTCACCTCAAGCTAAAAACCACCTTTAAATTCCACTTATCCTGCATGGAGAAAAAAGGGTTCTCTTGTTCTTTCTAGCTTTGTCCTTGTGGTCCCAAAAGCATTTTTCATGTGTGTCTATTTTTCTGTCTGATTTTACTAGGAAACTTCTAAAAATAACATTCTAAAATCGAAGTTGATTTTGTTATTTGCATAAATAGCTTACTATTAAGCTTACTATTCTTTATCTGGCTCCCCTTTAATTATTTTTCATTCTTTAAATTTTGGAAAGATTACATTGCGTTCTAGATATTGTTATTTTTAATTCTGATGTCCTACTTCCTTTTTCTTTCCAAACAAAATAGTCATAGCATATTTAATCTTTCCTGATATTGAGGTCTCTCCAGTTCCCATGACTTTAATTATTTTTGTTACTTTTTCTTTGGATATAATCTGCATATTAGGCTTAAACTCTAAAAAATCAGTCATTGCCTCACTAACCTCTGCTCAGTTTCCAGTCCTTCTTCAGATGCTTTCTCACACTTCATTAGGCCAAATCTGGATGCAAAAACTTCAGAGGAAGATTCTCCAAGCAGAGCTTCTCTTTTTATCATATTAACCTTCTTTTACTGCAGCTGAGAAACATACTCCATCCTCATGTACCTACTCTTTCAGCCCACTCACTTCCCTTCTTTATCTCTGCATTCCACTCTTTACTCAGCAACGTACAGGGAGCACTACTATTTTTAGCTCCTGAATACATCATTTAACATTTGCTCACATTGAAACTCATCATCTATTTCTTCAACCATTCCCTTAATGTGTTTAAATATCACAGAGAACAATCCATACCACTTAAAGTATTAGTGTCACTTAAGATTTTGCTTTCATCAGCAAAGTTTATCAGTGTATAGAAAGATCATTAGGATCAGCTGCTGACACCTCTTCCTGACTTAATACAGTGAAGTGATGGGCTCAGAAATGTATTGACTGATAGTTAACAAGAGATATCTGATGTAAATTAAAGAAAGAGCAACTAGCTCTATCATGAAAAAGAAATGCATCTGAAATTTACTATAACCATGAAACGACCTGGTTATACATCTTGTTCTAGCTTTATGGCTGCATCCCACAGAGTCTCATTAGGTTATTGAGACACAAGCTGAAGTAACTCTGGTTTATTGGTTGACCAAGAGGATTAAAGTTGTATCCATCTGTATGTAAAGTGGTAAGCTCAGAAGGTGGATATTCTATAGAGGAAATTTCAAGTAAAGAATGGGGCAGGGTGGGGGGTAGTTTCTATGTGTGGGTGTGTGTGTATAGAAATATCTACATGTACACGAAGTCACTTCTTTTTCTCCATCCTAGAACTCTATCTTTACACATTGCTGCTCAGATTTGTATAGTGTAAAGCAGTTTCTTGCAGAGAGTACACTCAAATACAGCTCTTTTCTAACAGTGTTTAATTTGTGCATCTTTCTTTCAGACCCTTCTAAGTAGATGCAAAATGTCACACAGGTAATGCAATGCTGAATGCATTGTGCTTGCTCCAGGGCACTTGCTCCCAGATGTGCTCCAGCTCTCTGAGCAAGGTGCTTGATTTTCAGAGGAGACACAAAGCCTGTGGACAGGAATTAAAATTATGACCCTTTAAGCAATAAATCTGGGAAAACATTGAGGAGCATTCTAACTCTCACCATCTTCCAAATGTAATTTGTCCTCTACTTGGGATCCTGGCACAGAATCTTTACCTCACTTATTTTTATAATCAAACAGAAGAATATAATTGTTATTTTTAAAAATGAGCAGGTAAGAAAAGATTAATGGACACAGCTAATAATTAATATTCTAGCTACTGGGGCTATCGTATGGGCTGTGAGTGGTCCAGAGCTTCAGATTCACCCTCTTCTGCTCTCAAACATCTCCCTGAACTGTTCCCTGATTCCAGAGACTATTTTGAAATTCAAACCTTCTGTTTCCTGCATCCACTGCATAGGAAACACTTTTCTGATGAGGCCAAACAAACTCATAAGAAAAGAGAGCACAATCCACCTGAAAGGAGTGGAAATCATCTGAACATTTGTAAGGAGATTTAACATAAAATGCAGAACTAATCCCCAAATGGTTGTAAGAGAAGGTGGACCCAGAACCAGGACTTCTCTACCCAGAACCAGGACTTCTCTGCTATGCACTCTCTGAGTGACCTAACCACTAATTGGTGAGATTATGGAGATCTCTTTGCCCCTAAGAAGACAAATATCTTTGCCTCTATAAATTTTAATAGAAGAGGAACAGCATATATGCCAAATTTCCTACATGCAGTGGCCTCACAGCTAGGGTTTCTTCTGTAGAACCTTGGATACTTCTGTCATTAACGACAATTGAATCTGTGTGACTGCTCTGGTATTAAAAAAAAAGAGACAATTTCTTCCTTTCCAGCTAACCAATATTAAAAAAAAAATCAATAATTGCTGCAATACTTCGTTCAAAACTTTTGTTCATTAAATATATTTAGAAAACTTTTACTGGATTGCCTTCTTGAAGGGAGTTAAGCAGATAAGCGCCTGTTTATGTGTCTGCTGAGTAAGTAATTGGAGCAGTGATATACTTGAGGAAGTTTTGAGCATCAGAGTGAGAACATGGAGAACTTGAACAGAACTGCAGAACTGTAGGGTCAATACTGAAAGGTCTTTAAGGTAGAGCTGTTTTCAAGACTAGAGTTTTGAACATGTGATTTTGAGGACCATATTACTCAAACCTTCTTTAGGTACCTACATGCTTTTCTGAATCAAAACAAAAGTGGTTGTATTGAAACATGTCTGGCTTTTGCACGTGAAAAATAAAGTTTTTCCTTTGGCAAATGCTGTGAACTCATACCACATAATTGTTCACCTGTAGTTCGACATAGGGTGAAACAGTCTTTTATTTCCTAAGAGTCTTGAGATTTCTAATGTAGCTGCTTTTTTCCTCACCTTCCCATCCAGATTTATCTTCAAGATAATTTAAAAGATCACCCAATTTACTCTATCTACATTAACAATTTCACATTAATAAAGAAACATCTATTTTCCAAAACCCAAGTAAAATTACCAAACTTTCCCATGCAACCCCCACAGAGCTAGATTCAGTGCTGACTACTGCAAATTGATTAGTAGACTCTTAGTGGTCATTAAGTCATGAACAAAGCACATATTGATTTAAATAGCAACTTGAATTTTGAAGGCTGCATGCATGAAAACAAATACAGTATGCCATGATGCAGAAATGCAGAGCAATTATTATTGTGACCTAGGAGAGTAAAATCTACCTTGAAATAGCCAAACATATAAGCACTACTAAATCAAGGCCTTTATTTTCCTGCCTTTGTCTTTCCAATGTTTAGTTTCACAGTAAATGAAAGGGGCTATTTGAAGTGAGGGAGAGAAGAAGACAGGTCTGTGACCTCTAGATAGACCATGGAGATCAAAGGCAGTCTCCATATGTGTTAGATATTATCTTTTTGAGGCAAGTGGGCATGATGTTTTGTGATGCAGCAGTGTGGAAACACACAAATAACCTGGTTAGTGACCGCTGAGAGAAGAATGATTGACATTGTGTTGGAAAAGCAGTAGTAAAACCATGAAAAAGAGATTTAGTTTTAGTTTACAGAAGGGTCCTTCAAAGCTCTGTAGTACTCAAAAACTGGTTTAATAGAAAATTCCAAAACTTATGTAAATATCATAATTTATATGTTAAAAAAATAGGTTGCTACAACTAACAGCATTTGAAAGCCAATGTCCTCTATAAATCTGTTAGTTTAAGGTATCTATCAAACTACAGTTTCAGCACATACATCTTTTTGTCAGTTCATTTTTTTTCCTTTGAAATACATGTGCAATTTAAACCATATCTACCTGAGGGCAGTTTATTTGTTGCATTACAAAATGAACATTGTCCGTAGAAAATGACGGAACTACTGGGAAAAACATGATTTTGTGGTCAGAACAAAGGATCAATGCAGGAAAGCAACTACCCCATTGGTGTCAACACAGAAAACTGTTCTAGTGGGGGCATCGTGTTAGGCATATATGTCCCACTGCACAGAGATGTTAGTGTAGAAAGCTTTACCTACATGAGGCTCTAGCTCAATGAAATGACCAACACATTTAATCTGTTCCTGTTGCCTTTTCCTCTCTCTATAGGGACACATAGTAGTATTATTCCCTCAGAAAAACCATGGAAATTCCTTTGTGTAGTCTTCCAAGTCCACACTGAAAGGAGTAAAGTAAAAGTGAAAAGGCTTACTGCTCAGGATATACTATTAGACTAAAAACTTTGACAATTGCTCAGGAAGCCATGCTGCAAAAGAAAACCTCTTTGTTTTAGTTCTGAGTGCCAAGTATGTTAAGAGGAGAATGTTGTCAAATAGCTGAATATCATCAAAATCAGCTTAAGAAACCTTAATGCCTCCCTGTCTGCACAATGTCAGTCACCAGTCTGTGCTTTTGAAGTTCCCCAGTTCAAGAACAAACATAACCAAAGGTGAATATGGTTACAGCTCTAAAGTTGAACTTGACCTTTAAGTAACTCTTTCACTTTCCCCCACTCTCCTTTCCAATTTATCATTCACTTTGCAAAGCTGGAAAATGCATTGTACCTTTTTTTCTTTCAATATGCCTTTTGTTGGTGCTATTTTCAACTTGCATTTTTATCTTCATGTTATTTTTCCTTAAAATATGTATTTTTTTAACCCAGAACAGCAGACATATTGATTTTATTATCTAGTTTATTATACTTCTGGTATATTCAGGCTGCCTGAGCACCTGCAAATACCTTTTTTGTAATCACAGGGAATTCTGAATTTTTTTTGAGAATGTATTACAAGAGCTGGAAAGTGTATTTCTTTTTAATATGTCTGAAAATGAATGTCGAGGTCCTCAATAATTTAGAGTGAGATGAAAAATACAGAATGCTGAAACCATGAATTATGTGGAATGCAACACACATTCTTTAGTAAATCCAAATATAACAGAGAACAGTTCATAATCTTTTTACACTAAGAAAAGTCCAGGAAAACCTTGTCACTTTTGTTGACTTGAGTTTTAAGAGGCTTCTGCATCCATATTTTGCAGCGTCCAGCCAAAATTTATCTGTAGGACATACCTGCAGAATATGCTTGGCTATACGTCAACTCTTCTTTCTGTATCTGTTATACACTTTGGCCAAGGTCAGGTCCTTTTACAAGCAAAAACCACATGCCTGTACAGAAATGTGTAGCCCACAGAGAGGATGTGTGTTCCCTCCTTATGTGGATGGAAAATAATGGAGTGAACCACACAGAACTCAGCCTGTAGTCAGTCGCTCACTTGCAAAAGAGCAGTAGCATTTTAACAGTTACCACATCTCATCAGTTTATCATAATCCTTCACCTGAGATGATTGCATCTCCCTGTGACAGCTCTTCATCTGTGTCAGCACAGAGTCAAAAAGATTAGATTAATTCATTGCTGAGAGAGATTTGAGCTGACTGATGTTATTTGCACTGAAACAGGGCCAGGCTGTACTTGGCCTTTGCTGGAAGAGTGTTAGTTTGAAAAAAAGGATGCAAAAGAGCACCTTTAGCATTGAAATTTTGCCTCCTCAAGTCTTAGTTTCATGAGAGGTGACAGTGGATATTTTGAAAAATGACAGGGCTTAAATTATTCCTTGAGGGACCAGGAGTGTCCCCTGAGAGACTTTCAAATACAAATAGATATTGGCAAATCAAGCCTTGGTGCCTGTCCAAAGTTTAAATAGTGGTGAACATATGACTACAGTTGCATCCTCTGTCTTGAAAATACTGGACAGAATATTGTGAAGGAGAATGGCCACATACTCCAGCATCAGTGTAACTAAGGCATGGGGAACTGTAATTCTGCCAAATGTTCACTAGAAGTACAGATACTTCAACTCATATTGTTCAACAGCATCATCCTCTGTCGATTAGTGAGAAGCATCAATGAGTTCCCAAGGGAGGGAGCTCAACAAGCTCTTAGCAACCACAAGGGTGTTTGTCACAATATAGAAATCTTAAAACTGAAAAGCTGGAGTAAACAATATTCCCATCAGTGAGAAAAAGAAGCAAACCACTTTATACAAATAAACACATATAATATACCCGCATCCATATTGAGGTTCATTCTGTGAAATATGTTTCTAGGGTGCAGAGAGAATATGGAATTATTTTCATTAAATGCCACATAAGGACTATTCTACCTTCTGTGAAAATATTTACAGTTTACCCATTCAAACTTTACAAGCAGCAATAAATATTTCACAGAACAACAAAGTGTGAACAAACACATCAGTCGGTCTTTAGACTTGTGAAGAAACAGACTCTACAGAGTTAGTTATACAGGAAATAATATAATAAAATAAATAAAAGTCCCTAGGTACTACAAAAATTCTTTTTTCAGCAGAATCAGCTGCTGATTTTTTAACCAGGAGCATGATGCTTCCAGTTCATTAGTAAAGTCAGTCTTGCACTTAACAATAAAATTGATATACAGCCTATTATCAAGACAGTCGATAATCAATTTGCAGAGAAAAATTCTCTTGGCATATGACCAAATTCTTCTTTTTCCATCATGTTACAATTTTATAGAATGACAGCCATGCTCCAAACCTTCACTAAAACACCTTGATTTAAACATCTTCAAGTATCCTGTTTGTTGCTGCATATTCAGGACAAACTCTTTTCTGTTGATATAAATCCTGGATAACTACACTGAAATTTGGATTATTTCAGATTTGTGATTAGGTAAGTGTGAATATCTTTATTATCAAGCCCCTATTAACGCTAGCAAAATGCCTTTGATAGTTGACCTTATTAGCAAATTATGTTTAGATTGAAGCAAACAGATAAGTAGATACTGAGTTTTCCACCTTAAGAAAGCACACAGCTAAATGTTATCAAAGACTTAGGCAGAAATAATGAACAGGGAAAATCCCAAGCAATGCAAGTAAGCAGTTCAAGAGCAAGACAGAGGTATGAATAAGCTATATGTTCTACAGTTTGACATAAATCTTTAATTAAAATGTGAAGGAAAATATTAGGGTGAAGAAATGGAAGAAATTATGAGAATCTGCCTCAAATTTCCACATTGCCCCTTGAGAGACTTCTTAATAATTTGATGTGTTCATCCCTCTTGTGTTGTTCACATTTGGTCCTTCCTTCAGTGCTTGTATTTATTTTAGGAAGCTCATGGGAGTCAAGTCTGACAGACAGTATGTCCCAGCCTGTCTCTAAGCCAAATCACTATGTGGAGTTGTGGCCTTAGCAGTCTAACAGTGACAGGGAAAATCTCCTGGCCCAGGTTTGGTGGCCCTCTGAGCCCTGTCGAGAGGGAGGGGTGTGAAGCTGGTTGCACTTTGCACTGGCAGTAGCCAGCACGTTTGCAATGAGACTGCAAACTAACTCTGAGTTGACAGCCCCCCCGATCCCTGTTCTGCAGTCCACACCATTGCTAGCAAGGGTCATTCACCCTTGCTTTGTAGCTCACTAGAGATTTAAATAGACAAATAGAATTCCTGCTATATAAACAAATCAATGTAAACAAAGTATTTAAAGGATGACAACACATTCCTGCAAATAATCCTTATGGCTGTAATACACTTTACCTCCTCCACCTCACTGCACTTCCCTCATGTCTCTGTTTTTTAATCCTCTGTTCACCCTGGAAAACCTGTATTTTTCTCTATGCCGGGGGAGAGTGTTAATGTTTGGGTGGAATTTTTTATAACTGCATCTGTGTTGGGAATAGTTTACTCTCTTCAGAGAGATGGTTATTTATCAAAGCAGGTTTGACAGTCTTTTCTCTGCATCTAAGATATCCCAGTAGATTATAAATAAGGTAAACATGCCCAGGCATCAGGATATAAAGATGTAGAAATCTGCTGTAGCTATAATAAACTCTTACTTGTAAATAGCTTCTCACTCTGAGTCTTCTTTCACAGATGCTCTCCTATGAAAACACTGCAGTTTGGCAAACCTGCATTCTTCAAGAAGCCCTTAATTAACAGAGAGTTAGGCATGTCCTTTCCCAAAGCCTGGAATGCAGTATTATTGGCCTGCCACACAAAGTCATCACATAACTTAATGAGCCATTGGCACTTTAATTTTATAACACACTTCCCCAATTAAGCTCTCTAGACCCCAGACTTAAACAGCTGTCCACAGCTGTTGGAAAGTGATTTATCATTGTCAGTCTTTGCAGCCAAAACATTAAAAGGTGCAAGTTTTCAATATCACTCAGCAGATAAACATTTGTCTGTTTTCATCCATTTTAATACTGTTTCAATAAACCTTTGTGCATCAATTTATATAGATGTTTATATCTATTCTGTAATATGCAGATTCCTGTTAATTGTGCATTTACTTCATTTGTACCCAAGTGCATCAGGGAATACAGAAAGACATAACCTCTAATAGTGTTTTGCTTCTATTTCTAAATGTGGATAGAAAAGCTCCAAACTTTCAGTATGGTTGGCCATACAAAGGCATGCACTCTTGAACACATGTTATGAGCAAACATTTAGACTCTAAACGTATGCAAATGAAGTGGTGCTTTAAAGAGCTGACCTTTCCTGTTTGAGGGAATCTTCCAGTCATGTGATACTGAGTTATAAAATAGGCAGTAGAGCTTCCCAAAGAATAAATTTAACAAATGGACTTAAGAATTCCAACAGGCAAGATTTACTACTGAAACATTCAAAGGGCTAGGCATTCTGGATATTTGATTAGACAAACATTCAACTGTTCTCATCCATTTCAAAACTGTTGCAATGACATTATGAACATTAATCTCACTTTTCAAATGTATCTTACCTTTTCAATTTTAAACACAGTATATTGTGTTCTGCATTCTTGTATACTATACTTTTGTATAGTTGGCCATATTGATTTGGCATACTACACCCTACATCAGGGTGAAGTAGAAGGTATTTTTGTTGGACTAGGAGATAAGTGAAAAAGGTTTTTTTATCTGGCTACCGGAGTTTAACACAAATAGCAAAAGTCTATTTGTGTTGATTTTAGCAGGAAACTTATTGGAGCCAGTATTGATTTTTCCATAATGTGACTTAATCCTCCCAATACAAGTACCAATATATTAACACTATGGTGAAGAGTCACAGCATTGCTGCAGCCTAGTTATGTGACTTTTCTTAAATCAATTCTTTATTGCCTTCAAATGCAGAGACAACAGAACAAATATAACTGTGGCAGTAGGCAATACCCTCAGCACAGCCACTACAGTTGAAAGCGTTTGTCAATAACTCTTGGGCAGTGTCTGGGGTTAGAATGAATGGAAAACTTTTTGCATTAATGTTGCATGGCAATAAATAGCACAGAGGACAGACAACTGAACAGACTTTAAGATCTGCAGAGAGAAATAAGACTTCTTGCTTTCACGTCTCTAGTTTTAGTCAGTCGTTCAGTGGCCTGTGTTGAGTTAGTGGGTGATCTGGTCTCAGTTACTAACCAGGCATTTACCAGTGCCGTATTACAGAGCTTACCCATAAATGAAATGTTTTATTCCAACTCATTTACAGAATTTCTCAGCTAGTAACTGAAGACATTACTTATACACTTATATTCCCTATACATGGTCAACAAATCAGTGTTTGAAGTATAGGACAAGAAGCGGTAAAGTTTTTCCAAAGAAAGACACATTTAATTCAGAGGTGGTGACGTCAAAAAGTGAGACTTGGCACAGTGATGCCTACTAGCAAAATGTCACAAACAAAAAAAAATCTATTTCAGCAGTAACATTTTTCTTTTTTTTTTTCTTTTTTTTTAAAAAACCCACATAGAATGGCCCAAGCAGAAGCAAAATATTCAGGTCCCACCAACCTGAACTGTCACAAAGACGTTGCTTGCCTTTGAAGGTGGGACAGCCTTGGAAGGGTGAGGAATTGTCTTATTCCCCATCCGTTTTTCAACCAAGAAGACTGAGGAGAGGTGTACATTTCTGATGTCTTTAGGAGGTTTCGCTGCATTTCAGATGATAAAATTAATTTCTACAAGGGATTTTAATAATATATTATGATCTTGCAATTTCAAGGATGGATCATTTAATCCCTTCGTGATTGCAAAGGATCTCAGATGCTGCTCTTTAAATTGAGGGCTGAGCAACATGAAATTTCCCTTCATTTGCATATGCTTATACCCCCCTTATCTGCTAATTTATAGATGCATGGCAGGGCTATGGGAATAATGCACTAGTTAGAACTAAATGTGGAACTCGAGTGTAGCTTTCAACCAAAATTGGCTGGTAGAAGCACATCAGGCTTGTTTTCTCCTCTCCAGAGTGCCTTCTTTTGATGCTGAAATTGAGCTGAAATTGAGCACAATAAGAAAAACGGCCAGTCTGAAGTTTTAAAACAAACAATCTCAGAAGTAATTTTTTTGTATTAAATTACTGCAGGACATAGTAAATATCAAAAATAATAATTGTTTAATAACTAGATGGAACAAATGTATGTAACAGAAGTCTGCCAACAGTTCCTAAGTACTACAATGCAGATTCAACTTTCAGCTCAGGAAATCCCCAAGCAGTAAATTGCCAAAAGCCGTAAGAGAGGGACCAGTGTCATGTGAAGTAACTTTCTATACTGGTGCCATTCCTAAGTATTCAGCTCTGGACCATTTCCAGAAAGCTAAAGAACCCAATAGCCACAGCCATTAGTAAATTTAGCATATCTTTGATGTGATCCACACAGACATTAAGTTCCCACAGACTATCCAGGAAAACAAAGACACTTATTACTTCAAATGCTCAGTACTTGTCCATAAGGTTTTTAGTAAGCTTGTTTATTCATATCTCAACCACTGCTTTGCACAAGATAATTGCCAATAAAACTGCATCTTAAAACTACGTAACTTCCTACATATGTGTAAAAACTCACCTGCAGAGAGAAAAAAATTCCTTTAAAGACTGCAAAATATGGTGCTGTACTGTTCTACTTATCTCCAATGCAGGTTCCTTCAATCTTACCACCATTAACACCAGAGAGACACAGTCTTGTGCCCAATGAAGTGAATAAAACCATACGCAAAAAACACTCTGTGCCTAAACTGCTCTTCCTTGGGGAAAGCTGAAAAGGCAAAGCAAACCTAACATAAACCAGCCAAGGCACACAGCCCAGTTCTGGGAACCTCTTTACTTACTGCTGGAATGGCCTGAACAGTGAACTTCATTATGTTCACAGTTGTATTCCAAGTAGAGAAAAAGTCCTGGTTTGAGCAAGGTTTGTCATCCTGCTTCCAGGAAAGGGACTATCCAAGGCAAGGCAGGGTGAAAAATTGGAGTGAGGAAACCTTATTTCTAAAAGGAAGGAGATTTGTTCTGGGAGGAGGTTTCAATAGACAGCACTGACAATATTGAATGGCATAAGGATTGTGATCTCATGTGGTAGGAACGGATGCAGTGTGGTGTTCTAGTAAAATGAGTATTGCTTTAAACATATCTCAGGCTAGCCCAAAAACTGTCAGAGTGAGGGTCAGACTCTATTGAATTTGATGCCTTTTCAGTATGTTTAACTGCAAAGTTACCATGAAATGTATGGATCTCGGTAGACAAAACTAAAACAAATCTGCTATGTTTTTTCAGTTTTCAAAACAGTCTTTCCAACAAAATTTTCCTCAGCTGTAGAATTAAGAGGAATCATAGCAACATTTTATCATATACTTCCTTGCATGTAAAATTTAACATAATCCACTGAGAGTAGCAGAATAATATCAAAATTTAATTTTCAGTTCTACTGTGTGTTTTACGAGATGTTATCCTTTTTCTTCTTTAGTCAGCTGGCACCTCTGAATGACATTTTCCCACTGAACTATTTTTAGCTGAAGTAAAATCAATATTAGTTTGAAAAACTGGGAAAGGAAAAAAAGACTTCAGCATTTTTAGTTAGCAGATGTTGGAGAGATAGAAAGTTTTTTGCTAACATAGTGTTTCTCAAGGATAAACAATGATTCAATAACACATTGGTCTAAAGCATATTTTGCTGAGGAATTTACAGTATCTTTGTCACACCTATTTAAGTTACATGTGGCTGAGGTGAGACACTGCAGCAAAGAAGTATTTGTGACTCCCCTGTACAGGAGAAAGCTTGCTGTAGTCCTGCATTCAGTTTTGTACAATTTTAACCTAGTCCTGCACGGACAGAGGGACTTAAAACTCTCAACAGTGACCGAGTGGATGAATGAGTAATGTAGGAACACAGCCACCTCCTTTGTCTTGAGCCAGAGGTGATCACACAGGTAAATATTCTTGCAGTCCCTTAGTGTATGGGCTCTTCAATCCTCTTAAATCTGACACATCATTTGCATCTCATGTGGCTACCTCAGATTTAATTTCTTGCATTTTCTTTCTCTCTTGAGAAGAAGGATATGATATGATTCTATGATTCTATAATAGAATCCAGTGATCTTTGTTCACTTCCAAAGAGTATGCAAAGTCCCTTATCCTCACAGACAATTACCAAAGAGCAAAGCAAAGATTTTTTTTGCAGAGACCTCTGTACCTCTTTGAGCCAGAACCTAACTGAAAAACTCATTTTTTCAAACATTTCCTTCATCAGCCACTTACAGGACTTGTTCCAGCTCTGTTTCCTGGCCTTATAAGTTTCTCTTCTCTTTGTCACACACAAAATGTCACCCAACTAATATAAAGTTATGCTTGCTATATCCTTGGGTTTTGACTCAAAATTCAGTAAAACATTAGTCTGCACCCTTGTCTTTACGTGGCCTGTAATTTTAGTTCTTATTGTTTGTTTCCTCATTAATGAAGGGATTTTGACTGTTTCTTGAACGAGAAATGCACTGTTCACCTGCTTGAAGAAAAAGAGCTTCTTTCAGCCTCTGCTCTTTGCCCTCACATGATGGAAAAGACTACTATGACTACCTTTTTCTTTCTTTTCATAGAAAGAGAGAAAAAGACAAGGGAGGATGTTATTTTCCTCACACTGCCCTGGAAGTTCCTTTTTACCTGTAGCCAGGTCTCCTGGGCCAGGGCCCACCTTGCACCATGCCAGTTACTTCTGTATGTTTAATTTTTTTCATTACAAAAGTATGTTTTCATCATGATGTTGCCATTTTCTGCACATTTGCAAAAAATTATGGAAAGGGGTGCTGCAGGAGTCAGCCACTGCTAGGTAATATTGTATTCATTTCAATTAGGAATTCATTAACCAGCATTTCTGCTTACTGAATCTAGGTAAGGATGGCTCAAAAATTTTTACAGGCTGATGCAAAAGGGAAAAAAAATGTTTTGAATTCATGTGAATTGGCTAAAGTTTAGGAATGATAAATCAAATCCATTTCAGATTTAATATGAGACTTCTCCGTTTGCCATCAAATTAATTAATATTTAATTATGCTCAATAAAATTAATTATTTAAGCCTGCAAAAATTGTGACATGTGAGACTTGCCCTTTCTTGATTTGTAAAGTGGTGTGTAGAAGCCTCTGAGCAACCTCATGAAAGTACAGAAGGACTGTATTCCTCTGTGTAAATACTCACTTGCATGAACATTTGTGGTATCTGAGCTTTTCCTTGTAGATTTTGGCTCTTTGTGAACATCCATAAACTGGGATTCCAATAATGCAAACACTTACATATCTGAGTTAACACTGTGCATATGAATAATCTAATTGAACTCACATGCACAAAATTATTCACATATGTTTGTAGGATCATGGCCAAAAGAATATTGATTTCTATGACATATATTTATTCATTTCACCTCATTTAAGATGTGTCTGAGCCACAAATTTCTGGCCTAATGCTGCATCTTCTCAAAGTGTGGGAGTGCTCTGGACAAAATCTTGGTCCCAACACATTTCTTGCCCAATTAACTTTTTATATATTTCATTTTATTGTCTATTCTTTTTTTTAATTCATCCGAACACAATGGCCAACTCCAATTAGTAAACAATACCCAAATTATTCATCTCATCTCCCTATGGTTAAAGAAAACATAAATGTACATACCCCAGCATAATAGGAAGCTCAATTTAGTAACTTACTACCTTAATGTAATGACCCTTTTCCTCTGAGAACTGGCTTTGACTCCAACCCAAACTAAGGCAGAGGAAACTCATTTTGACTGTAATGGCTACATGTATAATGAGATTAGGCTGACAGAATCCTGTTCTCTCCTTGCAGCCCAAAGGTATTCAATTCAAAACCTCCCTCTTTGCTTGGAAGGGGAAGGTGCTAAATTGGACCTGCTGGTCACTTACCACTCTACTCAAAACACATTTTCTCTTTTATTCCATCAAATTGACTTCTGTAATGAAAAATATTGTACAAAAAATGTTATCTAATGCTAAATCTCTAGATAAAATTGTCTCCTTAACCAATAAACTCTGTTAAGCCTTCTAAGAAACCACAAAGAACATGCTGTTTTATGGTATATGAAATTAGGGCCATAATCTTTCATTTCCTGGCATTCATATATACTTAATTATCTTATTAATTTGGTAGCTTCTACCTACCCCAGCTAGCATGAACATGAGAGAAAGAGAAGAGATTTTCAGTTTAAAGTTGGAGAGAGTATGTAAAATTTTAAGCTTCTGCAAACTATTTTAGCAAAGAGAGTTGCAGAGATGCAGGTATGTAGCACAGCAGCCAGACATGCTGAGACACAGGGCAAAACTCTTTTACTCCATCCCTCTGTAATCTTTTCTCCTATTCTAAGGAGCAATAAGTTTCAAAACAAGAAGGGTCCATTTTGGTAAAAAATTCTACATCTTTCACCTAATTATTTTTGCACCAGAACCATCCTAGTTTCAGTTGCAGGCTCACTTTGTGAAATGCATCTTATCCCTCAATTAAAACTTCCATATGGAAGAATCAGCCATGCTCTGAGAGAGATTGTTTCAATTCCTCCACTTCAAAAAATACTTGTCTATCTGACTCTAATAGTGGAAATCATTGTGCCTTCTCTGTGGGATTAAATAGCTCTCTGTAGGAGAAGTCTTTTTCACATCAGTATTTGTAAATTGTTGTCAACAATTGCCTGTAATGGCCTGTGATCCAGGGCAGTGGTCAGTGCACCATCCCATTTTCTTGGGACAACTCTCACACAGTATCACTGGAAAGGACTTTTTAATTTCAGGACCAGCTGTTTTAGCAGATTTCCATCACATCTCTTTTAGTATTTAAC
Organism: Entomyzon cyanotis; assembly: GCA_024500445.1. Taxonomy (NCBI): domain Eukaryota; kingdom Metazoa; phylum Chordata; class Aves; order Passeriformes; family Meliphagidae; genus Entomyzon; species Entomyzon cyanotis. The sequence goes on from JAKEPQ010001005.1 coordinate 17,202,216, forward strand.
TAGGATTTTTTTCCCCAATGCTTTTACATTATTTAAAGAAATCAGAAAAGAATCAGTGCATCAGAAAAACATGCAATCTTTCTGCATGAAAATGACTTTGTTATTTTGGTGGAAAGCAGAGTGCCACTATTATCTTAAAACAATAACTACATATTTTCCGAAGAAGGAAAGTAAAACAAATCAAAGGACTATAAGCTTCCCTAATTTATTTCAGGAAAAAACATGCACAATGGTTGCCTAATCAGTCAGTCCCCATGTGAAGCAAATAGGAGTATTGTTCAACACAGAAGTTCTCCAAGCACTAAATCCATCAGACAGAGCTTATTATTCACAGGTTCAGATTTAACATGTCATGAATCTCTTCTACTTCCTAACATTCTTGTTTCTGATCTCCTGTGATCAGTGCTGCTTCTTAACATGGCCTGTGGTGCACCACAGACACCATTACGAACCTGCTGTTAAATCAATCACTGGGTGGCACCCAAGAGCCAGCTAAGAGATGTATTGAATTGCAGACACTCTAATACACATATTTTAACAATTTCCTCCGTCTTCAGTGAAATTATGCTAATATTTTAGTTGAGTTTCCTTAAGTCTGGAACTCAAATTAAGTCTGTCTGTTTCGTTTTTATGATAGTGCTTGAAATCACTTGCAGACAAGGGGTTGTTGGACCATGAGATTTATAGTGGCAATGCCACAAAGGTGAAACACATCCTGAGGAAGAGGAAAGCAATCTGTATAGCCAGTGTTTTCACTGCAGTAAAGTTTATAGCAGTATTAAGGGAATAGTTACAAATCAGTTTGATGGTGTTGATTTCATTGAGAATAAGTATATTTACACTTGCAAGCTTTCTCTTAATAATTTTCAGTATGTTTTACACAATGGGGTTAGTGAAGGTTGAATCTGAGCATATTTCGGGAGTGACAAAATCTGTTTTTCTTTTTCCCGCCCATCCTTCTACTTTACCTCACAAAAAATGGTTTTATAACAGCTCCTAAGGGGCTGAGTCAAGGTTCAGCTATTTTACTGAGGCTCACTGATGTTTCTGAAGATGCTGCAGAATCTTTTATGTTCAGATGCTTTTGATTATGATGTACACATGTGTGGGAAGTAAGATAAAGTGTATGAGTACCAAAAGTCATCCACTTCCTCTATTGACTCCTTACCACCAATTAATTACCTGGAAGGTTGGGGTTAGAGTGTATGATTTCCAAATATAAAGCTTTCTAAACGATGCAGGTTATAATAATTTTTCTTCCCTGCTGGCAATTGAACTGCTCACACCTCATTGTGCCTCTGTAGCATGCAAACTTGTCACCTGCAGAATATCTCTAAATTCAGTCATTTTTGGGGCAAGGGGGAACCCTTAACACATAAATACGTAACAGATGTGCAAGTGTACTGGGGGACAATTATATTAGGTAGGGACAATAAACCAGCCATCTTCTTTAGATAATAGTTGAGACATTATATTTCTTGAAGGACACTTGGGACTGAAAACCCTTTTCCAGAAGAAATGGAGAGCTAGCAGCAGCAAAACCAGAACCAGGGAGAGAAAAAAAGAAAGAAAAAAAAAAAAAGGTAGACTTGTGGGCACTTTTAATTACTATTTCTAGCAATGGCAAGAGAAGAGTACATAAAAGGGAATTATGCAACAACAGCTGCAACCAGTGTGAAGGGGCAGCTGGAGAGTACCCATTAGAGGGGCGGAGATGCTGATCAGCAGGCAGAAAAGGGCAGTGGAGAACATCTATCAATACTCATTTCAAAGGTATATTATCTAAAAATGCATCAGATGGTAAGGGCTGTGTGCCCTGAACTGTACACAGTGAACATAAGCCGATTCTCTCTCTCCTTCTCTCTTCAAATCTGTCCAGAGCTGCTCTGCAGCCAAGAATTTTACCCTGTCAGCCCTTAGAAAAATTGGCTGCTGTTGTTGTGTTGTCCTTGCACATCATGTTCAAAGTTTGCCCTCAGCACAGTCCCACAGTCCTAAGCCACACAGACATTGCACTGAGCACTTCCCACTAACCACCTACCCCCACTGCCTTTCCCCTTCGCTTCTCCTTCTGCTTCCTTCACATAAACCTAATTTTTGTGTCTTTCCTTTACTAACTAAAACAGGCTTCCAATTAATGTTTGCCTTTAGGATGGTGTACCCTCCACAGTGTGGAGCAAGGCAAGGTCACAGACCTCACTTCCTTCCTTAAACTGGGTAAGTGCAATTGTACAGGCCACACAAAGATCACTGTCCTTGTTCCTCCGTGCCTTTGTTCATCCATACGAAAGATGCCTGCAATCCAACACTGAGATAGTAAGGCAAACCCTAAATACACATCTGAAATGATGACAAAATCATCTTTGACTCTCATGAGAGCTCTGCTTTAATATATAGCCATCACATGCTTAACTTCTGCCCCCAAATAATGTGTAAGAAAAAGTTTACATGCCTGCTCATACACACCTACTGTTTGGAATATATTAACTAGAACTTCAATAGCTGGAGAAATAAGAATTCTCTAGAGATAAAGAGGTTAAGTCTTTTCATATAACAAAGTAAGCTCCTATATATTTCTTAAGCTTTTTTTATTTCAAGGGTAGAAAAACGGTCTAGTTATAGCAATTAAAATACTTTAAGTTAAATCCTTGCAGTGATTTTCTTTATAATGAAAAAATATTGTACTTTTATGGAGCGCAATGAATAGTTATGGTAGCTGCCTTTTTCCTCTCATTTTAAAGAACAATAGGTCTATTCAAGAAATGTGTTTTTGTTCTTTTTATTGAGTTATTTAAATATTCTAGTTTCCAGTTTCCTTATTTTAATGTTTGCTCATTCCTTGAGTAGAAAATTAATATAAAACACTTATTCCAATCCCACAACTTGGGACAATTTTTTTCTTCAGATAATCTTTTAAGAGCAGAGCAATCATAATATAATTTCTTTATATTGAAGAGATTTCTTCCTGTTCCAGTTCTTACAAAAATATAATTCACAATAATGAGAAATATAATGTCAAAACCTCTGCAAAGGTTCTGTATCTCTGTGCAATGCACTAGCAAAGCTGGTTTTTGACTGGCAAAACTGGACTCGGACAAGAAAAAAACATGATAGTCCATTCCTAGAAAAAATGTTTTAACCACAGGGATGTGATGTCAAGGCACTTGCCTGTCTGAGGAAGCATACTTTGCTCTTACCACTATATAATTGTGTATCACTGGGTTTGGGTTTATTCCTAATTTGTGCCCTCCTGAGTCACACCAGAGCCAGTGCAGGTTGAGGACTTCAGAAGTGAATTAGAATAGGGACGGCAAAGCCTGAGTATAGCCCATCGATTCTCCATCATTTATGTGTTCTGGGACAAGGTTGTGCTGGTGTGCAGGTCACCTCTTCACTCCAATTCAAATAGTGAATGCATTTCTGTGTCCATAAAGGCCCAACCAAACACCAGCTGGCAGATCTCGTCCTTCCACTGAAAGTTCTCAGTAGTCCACACAGCTATTCAAAAACTGCTCTTGCAGTTTCTGCACACTGATATAGTGCAACAATTCATTTTTAGATTAGGGATATTTCCGTGCAAAACTATAGTTTCAGATTAATTGATGGACTACACAGTTCATCTTAGAGGTCAATTAACACTAGAGGCTCAAAAATATGAAGGACTCATTTTCCTTTCAAGCACTTGACTTCGCTGCATAAATGCCATTTATCAAGGCGTGGTAATACCTGATTCACTCATACTTGGACATTCTAGATATTAGTTAAATACATTTTTCTACATCATTAACTTGAAACCCAACTCTGATCTGAAATGAAGAGTACACACTGCCAGATCATAATAGGACTGTATTCCTAACACGAGTATTAGGAAGCTTCTCAGTTTTCTGAGAAGCGAACCTATCTCTGCCAAATTCACACTTGCAATGTGACTGTGAGTGGTGAATAATCTGTACATGACATAAACAGGTGTCCTTTATGCTGTGTTGTTTTAATAAAATTTTAATTAGCCATTGGCCATTTCTGAGTCTAAGTGTTTTACTTGACATGACGGTTATGATAAAGATGGAAGTGTCAAATTAAAAAAATGCAAGGATTTTTTTTTAAACTTACAAGCACATTTGAACCTGGCTTTAACATGCTATAGAAATTACTGAAAGCAATAGTTTTAGTTTTTCTTTTTTTGGACTGCAGAACTTCACTTTCTTCCTTTGCTTACTGTTAAGGAACCACACGACTACTGAGCCCTGTGTGGAGTAAGAGCACACTGTGCCTCAAGGAAAAGCAGAACAGGAAATCTATCTGGAGAAAGCTCTTTCCCTTAACACAACAGCTGCTTCTGTCCAATATGTTTGTTCAACCTCAGTCAGGTCTGGTCACTTAAGAGGTTGCATCTCACTACGACAACTAAGGTCCAATGGCATATTGTCATGGTTTAACCCCAGCCAGCAGCCAAGACCCATAAGCAGTCACTCACTCCCCCACCACCAGGATCAGGGAGAGAATCAGAAGAGCAAAAGCTAGAAGACCTGTGGATTTAGATAATGACAATTTAATAGAGAAGCAAAAGCCATGTATACAAAGGAAAGAAAAACAAGGAAATAATTCACTGCTTCCCAGGGGCACCCAGGTGCTCAGCTATCCTTAGGAGAGCAAGGCTCCCTCATGTGCAACCATTGCAAACCCCATCACTCCAAAAGTACCCCCTTTCTCCCTCTTTCCCCCACTTTATATACTGAGAATATCGTCTGGAATATCTGTTCGGTCGGTTGGGGTAACATGTCCCAGCTGTGTCTCCTTCCATTTTCCCATGTATCCCCAGCCTACTGGCCAGCATGGCAGCATGAAAAGGCCTTGGGTCTGTGTAAGCCCTGCTCAGCAACAGAAAAAAAATCTTTGCATTGTCATCACTACGTTCAGCACAAATCCAAAACACAGCCCCATACCAGCCACTCTGAAGAGAATGAACTCTACCACAGCCATTTAGAGAATGACACACATATTCAACTTCCTCTCCAAAAGCCATATGATTTTGGGCGAAATTACTCATTAACTATGTATAATACTCCTCTTTGACCTAATAATTTTGTTTACTCATTTTTTTCTCCACTGCTTCCCCAGATTTCTTTTCCTTGTCTTGCTCCCTCTCTTCCACTAACATTACTGAAGAATCCTTCATCCATCACTTTTTTCAGCAATAAGTGAGTCATTTCTTCAATGAAATGACCAGTTTTTAACATTCAGTTCTCACATTTGTCTTACAGATGTCCTTCAGTGATACCAGATTTCCCAGTGACCAAAACAAACTGCATCTGCCTCTGTAGCTCCAGTTGCCTTTTCATGTAACTGTACTCTCAGACCTTCTTTCCTTTCCAACCCTGTGTTCATTCTGCACTAGATACAATAGTAGCATTGATCTTTTCCTATTTTATGTAGGCAAATATTTTTCTATCCTGTTTCTATCTACTGGAAGAGTCTGGTAGGGGCATAAGATTCTCTTGTCCTTCAGGAAGACTAATCCATAAACTCACCATCCAGCTCCATGCCAAAAAGTCACATATCCCATGCTTTTTGTCTAAACTGCAGTCATTCTGCCATCTGCTAGCATATTCATATCTAGCACCAGGCCAGTTTTATTGAGAAGTTCCAAGGCTACCACAATATTTTCAATATCAGATTGCAAAATATCTTATTTCTTACGAAGCCAAAATAACATACCAATAGTAACCCGTCAGAAGCCACCAAAGAAAATGTTGGCCCTCTTCTAACTGAGCTGAGTAGCACACCTGTCCTGCTCTAAATGTCCACTTCTCACCTTAGAAGTGCTCTTGCCTCAGTGTTCTTGTTTAGGCTGGAAGAGTTTTAAACCTTTATTCCCAGGCATCAAAATTCATTTTTGTTAATTTACATCACCTGCATGTGCCTAGCAAGCTAGGCTTTTTTCTGGGACTTTAAAAAGAACCACATGCTTCATTTTATCTTCCAGTCAGGTTCAATAAAGTTAAGGGAAATAATGCAATAATCTGTGATTGCTGGGGAGACAATCAACTGTTCCTTCCTTAACTTAAGTTGCAATTCCTACTGGACACTCCCCCTCAAGGTCATATCAAACCTTAATGCTTTATTTGTACAGCAGTTCTAATAGGCTTTCAAAATTAGCCAGACAGCCAAAAAGTCATTCAAGCTCTCTTTGGCTGTTATAATTTTCTTCTCTCTAGCCTTGACAACCCATAGTACCATCACAGCTTTTGGGGTTACCTTGTTGTGATAATCTGTTTAGCTAATCCCTTTGAATGCATAAACTCCTCTATGGGGTTATTCACTTCTATTTTATATATGAAAAGAGAATATTTATCTTCACTTTCAAAGCCATCATACCCTACTTCCAGCCTACTTATACATCTCTTTCACCACTGAATTGAGTCCTTCAGCAGTATGCAATTGCAGTCTTATAAATTGGGTACATTTATAAGCTAATAATTCTATGCTTTCTCCCAGAAACAGCAAAATTTTACCTCCATCTCCCCATGAAGATAACTTGAAGTGTTTCCTCAAAGCCCTTCTTTTCTGGGATGGCTCCTACAAATGACCCAGGTAGCTGGACCTCCTTTAGTGTTGTCTTGCACTTAGACTGTGAGTTCTTTGAGGAAGGGAGAAAGATGAGGACTCCTCACATAATGCAGTCATAGTCATTGTTTCTAATTGCTTTGATAACACAAATAATTATTCAAAATAGCAGCTGCAATAGCAGCAAAGAGTTGCAGCTGTTTAATTTACCTAAAACACGAAAGGAATTTTCAGTAAAGCTTTTCCAGTTGTGAAATTCATCATGAGTCACCAGATCATCAGTCTCTTACTGTTCTGGTCACGCAACAAAACCAATTGATCAGCTGGATTTTAGAAAGCCAGATGTGTTGATAGGATGGCTTTATAGTCAGGTTCTTTGACAAGTTATGAACAATGACTCTCATTTGCATATTTTTATCTTGAATGTTTGATATGTTCATAAATGGCTCAACCTTGACTAGATAAGGCATTTTTCACTATAAAAGAAAAGCCATTTTTCATTATAAAAGAAAATTTAACTGATTGAAATTGAAATAAAATCTTTTTTTTTCTTTTTTATCACAAAGATACAATGGATGCCATATACAATGCCTTGAGTATTTCAGGAAAACTCGGAAGAAAAATGTACACTGAAGAATAAATGTGTTACATATAAAGGCATACTTGTTTTGAATGTTGGCATTCAATTTGTATTATTAGTTTACCATTGCTGATATAGACATTTCCACAGTAAGACTTGCACAAAATCCTGAAAAGTTTCTATACTAAAATACCAGATTTTTAATTGTGCAGAAATTTTAAATTCACTTTTCATCTCTCTTTACGGTGTAGATACTGTAATGTTCCTTCCCCAAAGCTGGAGATTTCCATTTTACATGAAAAGAAATGAACAAAAATTCCAAGCTGGTTTTTTCCAATAAAGATGGAGTAAAAGCCACAAGCTGGTAAGTCTGTAAGGTATCACACTGCTTGCAACCCAGAACACCTTCAAACCTACCACTTTTTCCAACTCCAAGGAGAAAGAGTGGCTTCCTAAAAATGAATTTGTCTTTGCTCAAACCTAATATGTCACCTGCTGCCTACATCCTTCAGGGACTTTTTGTGCAACAAGCTCAGGAAAGTAACTGTGACTGGTGTTCACACAGGTTGGGCAGACTGATTCAGCCTCCTCCTCACAGCTGCATCTGTTGCTGTGGACAAGAGTATTCACAGTCCATTTGGATCTCTCAGATTTACAGGACAACTTATTGTGTGAATAGAAATACTGAATATATACATTATGAATGAATCATTTCTTATTGTTTAGGCAGAAAACTACTGCCTGACAGAGCTTTGAGTCAGTAAGTTGTATTTTACATTGTCTTTCTTCTCATTTTGAAAACTAAGCAGAAGTTTGAATAGTAACAATTGAAGCAACAATGTGATGAAAAGTATTATCCACTTTAGATCTACTTAAACTTGTCACATTGAGTAAACACAGTGCAGAAAGAACAGATAGGAAATTTAAATGGCTCTGCAGTATATTTATATTAGTCTAAACTTCTAATGAGGCCAGTAGGGTGCATTTTCCATTTAAGAGAGTCTAACAGAAGACATCATGCACATGTTGGATCTTTCAAAGAAGAACAAAACATAGATGGCAAACCATTTAAATAAATACTAGGTTGTCAGTTAATCCTTGTAACTGCATGGCAGATATTTATTGTAAAGTAGGGATCACTCTGGTTCACATTGTTTAGATCTGATTTGATATTAATGTTTTTAATATCAAAGTAGCACTGGAGCACAGACTGAAGTGTATTTGTAGTACTTATCTACCTAAGCATCTGTGTCAATTTTTGGAGTAGGAAATACGCCACTACTTCCATTCTGCTGTGATCTGTGGGTGGTCAAACAAAAGGCTTGGTGGTATTAATGGGTTTAAACTTAAACTTTGGCTAGCAATCACTAATAAACATGTGAAATTCAGATACTCACCCTGACACTAGTATAAATTTGGAATAGCTCCACAGGTTTAAGTGCGTGGCTCAAACTCACAGCACTAGAAAGGGAACCTAAATGCAGTCCTGGTCTTATGATAAGTAAGCATTCCCAAATGATATCTCCCAGGATCTTAAAAATAAAAATTTAAGCTGTCTACACTGCTGTCATAGCTGGACCATATGCTACTACTGCACTCCCCTCTATGGCTTCAGAGGGTTGCAGGCAGTGAGAACAATTTTATTAAGCAATGCAAACTGGAATACCTGAATGGAGAATCATTACCTCTGATGTGGCAGAGTACAAGGACAGTAGCCAAAGTAGGTATTACAGGAAGAAGAAATGCAGGGGATGTGTGTTCTTCCCCTCTGTGTATTTTTGGACATGCTCTGTGTGGGTGCTGGGGGGAGAAGTGGGGATGAAGGTCCTGCTGGGGCAGAGGGCTGCAGGAGAGAATGGGGAAAAGCAAGGTTGTGTGCTGGGGCTGCCTGCAGGAGAGTCCAGCCTCAGAACACCCAAAGAATATTTCAAAGTGCAGGAATTTAAAAGTAAGGAATTTTAGCATGTACAGCTGAGTAGTTCAGTGAGCTGTTCTCAGCTCACAAGCTTTCCTCTGGGACCCTGCAGGTCTTCCTTTGGTAGGGACGCTGCTAATTGCCACCTCTTCTCCGTCTTCCTACCCTTTATACGTGAAGAGTTCTCTAGCCATGATTGATCCCATCTTACATTAAATAGGAGTGAAAAGTTGTGTGAATTGTGTTTCCACAGGAATTCCCACAGTGAGGGAGTGATCAGTGCTGCATAGCTGTCTTTTCATGCTTTATTAATAGATATTTATATTCCATAAATACCATCTTATACTCTGCCCCTTTCCTACAATGCCACCACTTTACTGGGAAACCTAAAGCCCCATTGGTCCTTTAACTCCCTTTTTACTCTGAATCCAAAGTAAATAGCATTGCATTGAGAAAGATTGTTTGAAAGATTAGGTTACTCAATTAGAGGGATTTATTCTACCTTACCAACTTCCTTATAAACATTTTCATTTGAATTTTCAAGGGCAGGAGTCCATTCTCATAACAGGCATGGGCCAGGCTCCACAGACCATCTGACATTCCTTCATGTGGTTTTTCTTAATCAAAATTGAAATCTTCTTTTATCAAGTCACATGTTCTCATCAGCATGGACTTAGACCACCACAGAAAGCTCAGAAAACTGAGGTGTCTGTCAACACGTTTAGACATCAGCTGATGCTTTGCATACATGGGAAGAGTGGATTCTGCTGTTATCTAGAGAGGTGGTAGGTAAGTGTTGCTACTCAGAAATTAAGATACAAGAACAGTGGCATGAGCATCACAGCGTCAATTACTAAATTTCTTCCTGGGAGACAGGCATCATGCCCTGGGGGACAGCATTGTTCAAAGCTCAATAGCTCTGACCTGCACAGAACTGTGCATCTAGATTTCCCTACACTGGCTAAGTCTTTATAGGTCTCACAGGTTTATAGATTTCAAGGACTAAAGGAATCCAACTTCCTATGCAATGTGGGCTACCAGCCTCCCCTTCAATAATTAACTGGACCAAGTGGGAGTCACAGAATCTCTGTTTGCACAGTTAGGACTCAATAAACAATAAAATGCAATACCTACAGTAGAAGATGCAGGAAACCAGGAGACCTGAGCTCTACCCCACTCCCCCTGCTGTGACCCTCCTAAATGCCCACCATGTTCAGTCCTTTGGGTCTCTGCTGCAGGACACTGCTGTGCTCCCCCCATCACAGAAACCTTGCACACTTGCAAATTGTGCTTCAGACTTCAGAAAGAAGATACCAGGGAATCACAGAGCACTCATTTTCAAATGCTGTGCTTTTCAGCGGTGTTTGACAGACTTCCAATGAAAAACTGGAACCTCAGGAACAAACAGTGTTCTCTGATTTAAATTATGGCACTTTCTAATCACTTGGATATAACTACAAAACAGAGTAGCCAGTCATAGTAGGGAAATATTTTTCCCATTTAATTAAGGATTGTGCATTCAGATAACCTTTTAGCTTTTTATTTTCCCTAATCCTTTACCAATAACACTAATTCACCAGCCTTTCTTTTTTACAATGTACATCATATCAAGCCCGTGGATCCTTGGTAAGGACTGAGTAGTATTTTACAAAGCAGTGCCAAAATATTTATGAAGGTGTCAATGTGAGCTTCTGGTGTGAAATGTGCTGTCTTTTGCCCAGAAGTTTCCACCCTCATTAGATTTAGCTACAGAAGGGGCTTTATGAAAAATACAAATATTCTATTGTTGAGTGACAAAGGGACTGAATAGATCCAAGCAAGGAAATATTATGAATAACCACATTTTTCTGCAGCTCTCTAACACGAATGGTAAGAATCAGCAGGAGCCCTGTGTCTTCCAGGATCCTGCCTAATCCAGAGGTCTGAAACTGCATGGATTTGTTACAGTGCATCCTGGAAAGAAAAGACAGAGAGAGACAGACAGAAAAAACACACAAGAAAAAATGGAAAATAAAAAAAAATCTGTTTGCATTGCCAACCAGCCCAATAGTTAAACAAAGCTTGCCTTTGCATCCCCAAAAGCCTTTTTGTTTTATCAATCAAGTAAATAACATTATTTGAGTTCGTGCTTGGTTGGCATTGACACAATACTGCTGCTCCAGTATTAACCATCCTGGAGCTGCTAATAAAAGGTTTTGATTAGAAAGGTTTGTAGTAGATTTCTCAGCCACTGAAAGACTGTTGCATAATGGCCATCCATGTGTAAGATATGTCCACTTTACTCAAATTTGGAAGGGAAAGAGGTGGACAACATATCAACATAGCACAGGAAAAAAAGATATATGGCTCTCAAGGGAGCACTCATCTGATTAAAGGTGAACATGTGTATAACATTTGCATAGTCAGAAGCTTACAGAAGGAAAACAATTATTTTAAAGTTAAGATAGGCCACCCACTCAAAGTTAAGCTTACCTGTCACAAGGGAAAAAATATATATGTTATTTTTGGGATAATATTTTTCTCCATGACAGCATGTCCACTTTTGCTTATTCACCATAACTACTTTTTTTAAAATTGCAGGTTTTTGTCGCTGTTGAGCCGCTAGCAGAGAAGGAAAACCCGGATTCTCAGCGTGGCATAGAAAAGGCGCTTTATTATTTTGAATCCAACATATATAGACTTTTCAGAGGTCACCCAGATTGGTCAGTCAGAAACCTCCCCCTAGGCCTGATTGGCCAGGCCTGAACTGTCCAAATCTCGAGACACTGTTTTTAATAACATCCAAACTTTATCTTTGTTTATAAAACACAAAAGAAGTTCTCATGGGAAAGACCTGTGCTAGCCACAGTTTTTTGCATTTTACATTCGTGATCTGTTTCATAAATTCACTCTTGTACCCCACCTTGCTCTCAGAAACAGAAGACTTTCTCTATTTTTTATACCAAAAATCCAGTTGAGCCCAGCACTGAGTCTTTAATGGCAATGGTTACAATAGGCAAGAGTGTCTAATCCAAGTTTCAGGAAGCAATCCATCCCTTAGCAGATTTTCATAATTTACTGGCAATAACAGTTTAGGAGTTTTCTGAGCCTGCACTTAAATATGAACAATGGTGTCTGGACCTGTCCTCTAGGAATTTGTCTGGTCCCCTTGTGAGCCAGTTCAGGTCTTTGGTCTTCTCAATATTTTGTCCCAATGAGTTCCATAATTTAGCTATGTTAGGTAAAAATATTCCTCCTTTGATTTTCTTGAAATGCAATGCCTAATAATTGCATCGAGTGCATTGTTATTATAGAAAATAATCATCCACTGTTTGCTTCTCAACACTATTTGTTAATCTTACAGACCTCTGTCAGACTGTCCTATCATATTCTATGGGAATTCAGAGGCAACTCTTTTCCCAGAAGAAGCTTCTACCTTACTTTCCCTCTCACCTCATGGAAGTTGATGTATGCCCCTGGCTATCCTTGTTTAGTTCAATGGGGTGGCAGAATGCAGAGGGCATTCAAAACATGGGAACATCAAGCTTTGGCATAGTTGTGTTTCTTGTTTCCAATTCTTTCTCCACAGTTGTTAAAATTACATGGCCTTAAGACCAGTCCTGGACACTAAGCTGGCCAATTCATCTAGCAAATGACGACTTCCAAACTTCTCTCATGACTGGTCAAATCTAATCTGGAACTTTTCTATGGGACCATTCAGGTTGTCTTTTTTGGATACAGACAGTCTTTGCAATGTTTTGGGTTTTTTATCAGCAAGCAAGCAAGAATAAGACCAGGGTGAAGGATTGGGGTGTTATTACCATAGGAACTGGGACAGCAACTCAGAAAGGGAATATGGGAAAAAACCTTTTGTCTCAAAGGAAGAGGATATAGGAGTTACCTGGCTGATGTGCTCTGTTTGAAAACTAAGATGAAACATCATTTTAAAACATTGTAAAATATCAGAATGGGCCTCAATCACATGTCTGTCCCACTCTCCCTGACATGCCGTACTATTGCCAAGTATGTGTGCCAAGACACACCATACTTTTCTCCTGCAATGATTACATTCTTGGGCTAGCATAGTCAAAGCTGTTGGCCTTTGGGACACACTATAAGCCTACTTTATTCCTCAGTCATTTGTGGTTTTCTAGGGAGCTGTAGAAGTTAGAATGGTAGGAATGAGGAGTATTAGTGGGTTGCCTGCTGTATTTTGTAATGTGGATCTTGGTTACTTCAAACTGTATTTTTTGGTGTTTTTTGCTGTTCATAAGGGTGATATTTGAAAATGTCTAAATCACATGGAACCTCACAGAGGCAATTCTCTCAGGCTAGAATAGTAAAAATAAACAAATAAATATAATCTAGCCTGCTGCTCGCCTCCTTTGACACCTATGGCTGGAGTCAGCAGGCACCACACCAGTGCCTGGCTGCGCTGACCATCCCACTGCCACCAGAGCCAGCAAGATGTTTCAGGGCCTGAGCCAGCAGAACTGGCATCAGGCACCATTTGTGATCTCTGCTCTGCCACTTCCCTGGGGGGTTCCTGACAGAGTCCAAAAGTACAATACTTTAGTAATACAACATCGTGGTGATGAATGTAAAGTCTTTCTTCACTTGAACAATTCCCTATTATCTAAAAGCTCCATGTTAAAAAGAAATATTTGTCTTGAAGGAAAAACATTTTACTGTTCCTCATCTGTTTTTACAAATCCACACTTAGTCTGGCAAAGATATCCACTGTCATTTTAAATGAAAACTGACTGAATGTTACATCAGTTTAAAATTAACTCATACTGCAGTTAGAATTTATTGTAAGGCAGCTGGTTTTTATTCCTATTTTTTGAAGAGAACATATGGATTATGACAGAACCTATTAAATATCTCTGGAGTGTATCTAGGAAGCTGTGTCGTTTTACTCTGAGCTCCATCATTGAATTTCTGTCTGAACATCTCAGTCTCCTGTAGGCTCCCATCAAGTTACAAGAAGATAAAAACCAGAAGAGTGTTTTGTAAGCATGCCTGAAAATAAAACTGGGTGAATGGCAGTTTTCTTTCTAAGGCTTTGTCTTTCTTGCATGGTTAACATTTGATATTAGTCCAGGTTTTTCCTTTCCTTGCCCCAGATAATACAGATGAAATGTGCTCACTTGAATGTGTGAACTGGGGATCATCAACTTTTCATCTTAAATCTGGTGCGATGGCATTATCTGGTGTGATGGATAACCTGCTACACAGCAGTATCTTTTGTAGAGATTAATGGCCTGGTTTACCAATGCTTTTGTTAGTTTACTTGCTATTCCTAAACTTTATGGCAAATATATTCTTGTCACTTTGTTCATTTTATTATGTTATGGTAGCAGTGTTTTCATATTCAGCAAAGCAAGAGAGTATTAAGACAGAGCACAGCTGTCAGCTCATGCCTGCAACACTCTACAGCAGTTTCTGTAAGAGGATGAGTGAAAATAGCTTACTCACTGGAAGCTGGATGGTGATTTCTAAGCAGGCAATTACCTGGCTGGGAATTTGTGGAGGAAACTGTGGTCAATGCCCCTCCTCTCCTGAAAAGTGCATGGGATCTTTAGCAACCACAATGGTCAAGATTTCAGGGTTTAGTTTAATTATGGGGAGATGTTCTGTACCATTAACACAGAGGGGAAAGGAGGGGTAGAGTTTGGTGTAGAGAGTATGTGTGTGTTTTAAATGCCATTTGATAGCCTTTAAAAGCCCTATGCTTGAGCAGCCCAGATGCTTTCTTGTTTAGAAAACTTATGAAGCAGAAATTCTGCTGAAAGAAACTTCACTAGAACACATTAAGATCTTTCATTTGTTGGCAGCTGACATGAATCATATTGGTGTTCACAAAGAAGAAAATGCAATATTTAATATTATTAAATTGCAGAATTAGTTTTACTTGTTGCACTGTTGCAAACTTCTCAAGTGTTTCACTCTGCTTTGTTTTAAAGTATGCTTTGTGTTTACTACCTGGTAATTAAGGCACTGATTCTGTAAACAATGTCACTGTGAGTTGCCGCTGCCTTCCCTGTCTGTACATTTTAAACACATCTGCTGACACTAAAGGCAAATATTCATATCATAAACTGTATGAGTTTCACTTTTAAGAATGTATAGAATCCTTTGTGTATGAAAGAAAACCAGCAAAGTTTGACCATTATGTTCCAAGCTATTTGCAAAATCGGCAGTAAAAAAGCATTTTCAGACTTAACAACTGAAGCAATTTTATTTCATGTTTCTGACAATAAATACAATATTTCTGAAGAAAAAAGCATTTTTCCAGCATTGGTTTTCAGCAGAACAAATCATAAATTCATCTTAAGAAAAGAGATGCTTAAAGAAAGGCAAATCAGGAGGAAATTAGATTAATTGAATACATGAAAATTCTCTGAAGGTGAAGCATTTGTGAAAAATTTCATCATGCCGACCTATCAACCGCCACTTTTAGCACTGATCACACATTTGTGACTTCAGCTGGAGACATAAATCAGACTACTGCTGACAAATCCAATTAATTTTGTGATCACAGAAAAGCAGCCTGTCTTTCTGGCACAATTTGAACTTGCAAACAGGAAGGCAGAGAACCAGCATGTCTGGAAACTTTTGCAAATACAGCAACATAGTGCTGCAGATCTACAATGTAGGAATAATTCTTCAATTCGCATGAAGAATAGCTGTAGAAAAAGCTTTCCAAGAGAAAAAAAGAACGATTGTAGGAATGATAGTCTAGGAAACTGGTGTGCTAAAAAGGCATAAGACTCCAGTGTACTAACCAATCCATAGTCATTGAAATTTATGTGGTGGGATGAAGTCTGTAAATTGTACTATTCACTTTTAAGGTTATACAGTTCACAGTACTGTTCATATTGTTTCAATATTTAACTATGGTGAAAATAACTTTTCTTTGTTTTATCTGCATAGGAAGCTTATTTTCCACAGAGATTCCAAAAGTCAGTTTTATCCTTAAAATATTTCCTACTGTGCATCTTTTTTCCTCCAACATAAGTGATTCAGTGGTTTGAAAAAGGGCCCAACAGACTGAGTTTCACCATGAATACAGCAGTCAGTGATCCCCTCCCCACATGGGCAGGAGATGGAAAAGGATCAAATCATCTATAATTATAAATCATATGGCCTCTCTGGTGAGGAAAGGGAAAAACTGCATGAGATACAAAAGGGTGAAGGAAGTGCTTCACTTTGTATTTTGCAGTACTACTAACACATTCTGTGTTGTCTACAGTAGAACATCTGCTCTTCCACCACCTTCAGTAACTGACCAATTTCCTCTCAAAATGGTCCTGCTGCAGTGGAAAGTCAAAGGCTCTTTTTAGTAAAAAAAAATGAAATAAAATAAAAGGTAACATGTTTCAGAAGTTATGCTTTTAATAAATCCAAAAGAGCCAAAATATTTTAGTAGAACACCATCAAGTACTCCAACTACTAAATGCATCGCCAGTCCAAGATGACTTGGGCTTCTTGCAGTCAGCTGACCTTTTTCCGTCTTCCATGAGTAGAGCATTCTCCACTGAGCAAGGGTGAAGGAAACTTCAGAAGAACTAGGGGAAAAACATCTCACTGCTCTCTTGAGCTGTCTTTGGACCAGTGAGAAACAGAGTTTTGAAAATTGCCTTTGTTCCATCCAAGTATACAGCCCAGTCATAGTCTTGCCCATTCTTTGCCGCTTGTCTTCTGTAAGTCTTTTAGTTTATAGGAATATAAAGAGAGAAATAGAAAAAGATTGGATGGATATCCATTAGAATATGAATGAAGGAGCATTTTACTTCCCCAGTAAAATTAAAATCATTCTCATAGAACCATGGAATGGTTTGGGTTGGCAGGGACCTTAAAGGTCATTTAGGTCTGGCTGCTTACCATAGGCAGGGACATCTTTCACTAGACCAGGTTGCTCAGGGCTCCATTCAGCCTGGTCTTGAACACTTCCAGGGATGGGACATCCACTATTTAAACCTAATTTAAACCTACTGTCTTTGAGTTTGAAGCCACCCCTCACTTGTCCTGTCATTATGGCCTTGTAAAAAGTCCTTCTCCATCTTTCTTATAGGCTCCCTTTCAGGTAATGGAAAGCTCCAATTAGGAAAGCCCCTATTAGGACACCCTGAAGCCTTCTCTTCTCCAGGCTGAACAATCCCAATTCTCTCAGCATTTCTTTGTATGAGAGGTGCTCCATCTCTCTAAGCATCTTGGTGTGTCTCCTCCATACTTGCTGCAGTGGGCTGATGTCCCTCCTGTGCTGGGAACCCCAGAGCTGATGGAGCCCTGCAGGTGAACCTCATGAGGGCAGAGCAGAGGAGCAGAATCCCCTCCCTTGGCCTGCTGGCCACACTGCTTTTGATGAAGCATGGCTGGGCTTTCTGGGCTGCCAGTGCACGTTGCAGGCTCCTGTCGAGGAGCAGCACCCCAAGGGCTGCTCTTGATCTGTTCACCCTGCAGTCTGCATTGAGACCAGGGACTGCCTTGACCCAGACGCAGCACTTTGCACTTGGTCTTTTTAAACCTCATGAGATTTCCATGGACCCACTTATCAAGCTTGTCCAGTTCCCTTTGGATGGCATCCCAGCCTTCAGGTAAGTTCTCATTACATTACTCTTTAAATTGCTTTAACTCACCACTTTACAATGCAGTTTTGGGAAAACTGGTGTTAGTGTACAGACATATTTTAATTTTATTTTGTTTGGCAGCTGTTAATAAGATAAGAATATGACTGTGCAAGGCAGACACATGTGTGACTATCAGTTTCTGAAGTTGTTTGTAATTTTCTCCTTAATAAAATATTTTCCTAGAAAGACACTGAATGAAATTCAGCCTTGGTGTGGCAACTGGAATTACACAAGCATCAAAAAGAACAACCTGGGCTGTGGATGATAATTCCATTCTAGCTGTTCCCTGTGTGGCTTTCCATATTACAACGTATGAATGAACAACACAGTCAAAAAGGAAAAACAAATCCTACTCCCTTCTCACTAATAGCAAGTAACACAGATTTCTATTGTTCTCTTTGTGAGTCCCTACGCATCTACTATATTTGGGTTTCCCTTCCCCACACCAGCTTTAGAGCTATAGTTGAGTATTCTCCTAATGGTGGGGTGCTGATTAGATGCAGTCTGTCTCCCAGACTGTCTTCCACACATATAGATTATTGTGGATCTCAGGAATTTCTCTGAATAGTGGTTGTGGATCGGGAAAACAGATATTTTGCTTGCAGACTGTATTACACAAATTATTCTCTTTTTTAGGCACAGTGGATGTTTAAAAAGGGTATCAATAGGCCTCTTAGGAGTTTTCATCTCAATCCAATGCCAAACTTAGCTGTTGTACTTGCTAATTCTCAGGGCAAAAATCTCATTTGTTCCACAAGGCTCTTTTTCTTGTTTGACATGTGTTCTCCAGTGGGAATTCCATCACCCTTTGATTTAATTCTTCCAGATGTTTCATACATCCTATTAAGAGCCTCTTCAAAGAAATAATAGTCACTGGTCTAGAAAGCAGTTGCATTTTCATTGTTCCAGGGAAGGCAATAATTTTATGCTCGGAAACGGGAGCAAAAAAGTGTATGAGTGGTTGAACATATATGTGTCTATATGTATAGATATAAATCAGTAATGAAGAACTCCCTAAAATCTTGTCAGTTAAACCCAGTGGAAATATACTACATTTAAGCAGAAAATGCATACATTAAAAAAATACATTCTATCTGAAGGTAACAGTATCCTTGGGAATGGAAGATTTAGGGCTTTTAACTTCTCCCCTTTCCACATAATGATTTGCTTTGTGTTTATAAAGAGGTGTTGTTACAAAGAGGGGTACTTTATTGCACCTGAAAGCCATAATGCCCTCATGAAAGACTGTAACTAAGTAGACATTTGTAGAACAGATTTTACATTTTGGCATTTAAAGTGTTGTTGTTACACTTCAAATAAGAAAATTCAAAAGTGTGGCTGGATCTTTGGGCTCACTCAGAACTTAAAAGTTGCTCCTGGAGTAATTATTTTGGGAATGTTTCCATATTGGCTATTTGTGTCACTTCCTGTAAGTAAATCCACTGCACCATTCCATTCCTATCTTAATGCTTTTTCACCATTGCTATAAAACTATTTTTTAAGGATCTTTACCTTTTTCTAATTCATTCATGACTTCTAGGTTTGGGAGGAAGGGTTAATTAGCTGCTTTTTTTTTTTTTTTTAATATTTGACATCAGGTTGTGCCTTTCCTGTTGCTCTAAAGAAAAATCACAGCTTAACTTCTCTTCCTAAATGTTATAGAGTACATCCAGCTAACACCCTTTCACAATTCACTGGCCTACACAAGCTCAAATCATTTGGTTATCAATTAATTAATTCTTTTTCAAGAGCCTCTTCAGTTCCAGCTGCTCTTCCTTTCAGGTATCCTGCAAAGGCACAAATGTCAGCAAATGCCAAAATTTCTGGCAGAGTTTTATACAATGAAAAACAGTCTGAAAACTACTTTTCTTTTGTCAAAAAAAAAAAAAAAAAAAAAAAGAGTGAGAAAGACGCACCAAACAGGGCAAATATTTTTTCATAATCTGTGTCACCAAGTTCTGTACTTTTCCAGTTTCAGCTCTTTATCTCCAATAATTTTTCTACATAATATAGGGCACAATAATATGTCATATATAATGCTGTCCTGGAGTTTCACCAATAAATCAGGTGAAATTGTACTGATTGCATAAGATGACAATCAGTCTTTGGTTCAGCATTCCTTGTGACTTGACTATTCTAAAAGTAGAAAATGCTTCCTTCACTTACACAGGGTACTGTGAGAGGCACCTGACCTGTAATGACTGTAGGAAGGATGTGCTGGAACAGCTGAGCTCAGCCTCTGTGCTGCTGTCCACAGGTCACGTGGATCATGTCCTCTGCATTGCAAGGAGGCAAGGAGGACCCACCTTTCCATGAACCATCTAAGAAGTCTAAGGATGTTGAGCGTGAATATCCCACACCGGAAGAGCCATCCTCAAACCCAAAATATCTGTGGAAGAACATTAGAGACACGCTTTTTTTTTTTTTTTTACTTTAGTGTAATAACTGTGTCAAAAATTGAATTCCATACCTCTTGCTCAAAGGGGTCTAAAATACATTTATCAACATTTCTGTGAGCTTCATGTTATGAATATTGATCTTTCTGAAATGCAGTATCAATGTCAGGCATATATTTGTTCCTGTAGAAATATAGCAGAAAGAAACATTTGGATCTAACTTGAAAGAGTCTTCCCAAAACAGCAGCTGGACACAGCATCTTCAGCCAATCACATTTAAGACAATGTTCCCAGGTCTCACAGAAACTGCAGCAGCAACTGCCTCTACAAGCATCAGCAACTGACTCTACGAGCATCAGCATTTTTTCCAACTTAGTTGCTGAAAGAAAGTTCTGTAGTTTATTTGCCCTTATAATTTCTTTTTGACAGAAGGGGAAATATTTTAGACAATCTGAGTGAGTCTACCCTGTGTCAGCAATAGTTAAGGTTTTGGTTTGACAATTACTGACTTAGGTACAGAAGGAGATGACTGAAACCTTCCACGTGTGACTGGCAATTGGGTTGTTATGGATTATTAGGCTCACAAAAACAACTAGATCACAATCTGTAATTACTTGCACGTGGCAATAGGGACCTTTCTGGTCTCTAATGCTAGAACATAATGCAATCCAATGGCTACAGGTGGGACTAAAATTACTTTTTAAGTGTGTAATTGCTCCCTGAAGCAAAATAATTCCTTATGGCCTTTGTCACTTGAAGCCTTTCAGCTGAACATCTTTCTTCTTCATGCACAAGTTACTGAGTTTGATAAAGTTCACTAATTTTGTTGCTGATCTAATCACTAAGGGTGACACAAAGGAAATCAATTGTTTAACAGAATAGAATGAAAGCCTGTGATCTGGAGGGAGCTTCCAAATAGGCTGGGTTAATACAATAGTCCCTCCTGAACATGAAATTTATGGATGCAGCTCATTTTCCCACTGGCTTATCTGAAGTCAAGTTTACCCTTGAGTCTTTTAAAATATACCCTATGTTCCCTGAATATGTGTGCTTGTATGGGTGTGTTTATCTCCTCATGTTGAAAGAGGCGTAAGATACTACATTAGAGTAAATAATGTCAGTCTTTGGTTCTGATGTTTTTATCTCTGTTCCAAAATATGAAAGTCGATAGTGATTAGTGGTGGTGTAGCTGTGAGGATCCAAGTGTTTCATTGGGGTACAGTTTGTAATTCATTCTTCTTGTTAACTTTGCTTCACATTCACCCTCCAAGTCTTACCCCTTATGATGATGTTACCATTTAGCTCTTAGGAAAGTAATATTATACACTTTAAAATGATGTTTTGGTTTGATATTGAGTATCATATATTTCTTCTTTTGGCAATACCTGCTTATTCCTTTTGTTCTGGTTTCCCTTTAGTTTGAAGAAAGATGAACTTTTTTCAGATCACAACCATCTCTGAATTATTTGAAATACTATTACTTACAGCTTAGCCATGTCCTGAGGGCCAAACCATATTTGAGTTCCATTTTAACAGAAGTTTTCTTGAAGGGGGATGTGGTAGGCTCAATGTTGAGTGAGTGTAAAACACACTGGTAGGGTAAGTTGGGAGGGAGGAACACCTAGGAGGAAAATGTTCCTAACTAAAAAAGAAGGAAGTTTTCTCTCTTACATGAATGGGGAGTTTCTTCCTTGAGAAGGAAGAGCAGATCAGCAGCAGTGGTCCCCAGTCATCACTTGCAGCATGTGTACTCAAGGCTCCTGACTGCTCTTTTTGTGTTAGCAGAGGTTTTACTCCAGCTTGAAAAGAAGAGGGATGACCCAGTGTGAACTGAGTAGGGGGTAAAATGAGTGACAGAAGGATTCAGCAGTAATTCTGCATTTCCTTTATTTTGTCAGTTTAGGGTTGACCTCTTAACATTAATGTAGATTTTGTCATTTATTTTTTATGCCTGGTGTATCTACCTTAATACAAGGACAACAGTTCATGCTGAGTGTTTTATACATAATTTATATCCAATACTAAAACCCTTTGTACTGCTTTAAGGGGTTATAAATTCAGTGCAGTCTAGCGGATATGTTAATGCAAAACTCCTGGCCTACACATTTTACTTGATGTGAATGCCTATGATTTTCCACCCTAGACATTTTGTCAGCAATATACATTAAAAAAATTAGTTACAGAGTGTATCCATGAGCAATAATAAAAGCTACCTTCTTGGGAATATTCACATCTCTAATAATAATGATCCAACAAAGTTTGGATCAGATATTCATTGTTCACATTACTTTATTATCCACAAAACAGTGCTATTTCCAAGACTTGTACACCATCCAAAATTGTGGTTATAGAGAAGTGTACCAACACTATATCCAATTTTATTGCACTCCATTCATATCAAGTTAATGACATACTGAGAGTTCTATTTTTTCTTGTTTGTTTACACTTCAGCTAAGATGAGATAAACCCACTATTATGATACTTAAAAGTCCTCCTAAGTGTATTACATTGTGTTATGTGAAATTAATACTATAAAATACATCCACTTCATCCTCACTGCTCTATTTATTATTGGTGTTCCTATCTCTGCACAATGACATTAGTGGTTAAGATGCTTCCTAGATGTGACAATCATAGTCCATTCCCACAAGAGCTTGCACTTTTTGGGAGCTGTTCTACAGATTGTGCCTCCTATACTCTTTGGGTTTCAGCAGCTTGCAGGACTAAACCTTAAACTATGATGTGACATAAAAAAAGAGGGAAAGAAAAGTGGAAAAAAAAACCATTTGCAGAGCCAAGACAGAGCAGTGTGTGCTATTTAATGGAGATGTATTTGCAAGTTTGGAGTTCTAGAGTGGGTGTTGGCACACATCAATGTGCATGTATAGAAAATACCGTGACTGTCATGGGGTCGATAATAGAAGGAAGACACAACAGGACTGGGTATTTGTTTGGAACCCTCTGTTACTGCACTCCTTTTTATGTGTGCAAACATGGTCCCTCCATCACCTAGAGCGTTTTTTCTTCTCGTGCAGTCTCCATTCTTTGCGTGTCTTCTTCTTCACAAAGAACTTTCCAGGGGGAAACACAGTCACGCTGCGGAGCTGGTGTGGAAGTAGACAGGCAGATACCAAATGTAAGCTGTGGTAAGAGCAATGAAAGGTGTAGGAAATGAAGCTGGGCTGCATGGGGCCATTTTGGTTGCATTAGACTCTCCTTTTGCAGCAGGAGCTGGAGGAGACCTCCTGCTGCTCTAGCTCTGCTGTAGCTAAACAGAAGAGGATCAGAATGCTGCTATTAAATCTCTGGGTCCACCAGTTTCCCCTTCCTTCAATAGCTGCTCAATGATGCATAGGATCATGGCCTCTCTGAGTCCAAGCAAGGATGGCTGTCTCCCCACCAAAACCCCAGGGACATCCATTCTGTACCGCAGAGCCAGATTTCATCTCCTGGAGAGGGAAAAGTAATGAATCCAAGAAAACTGGAAGGGAAATTCAGGAAGCCAGAGCATCATTATTGATGTTATAGCTTCTCATGAAAGGCTGCAAGGGATCTTTAAGGTTTAAAATAAGCTTTCAAAGCTTCGGTTTTACGTTCAAGTAAAATAAAACAAAAATTAAATGAAAAAGGGATTTCCTTATAGACACAGCTTCTCTCAAAACCACATGGGAGCTTTGATCAAACACAGAGCCTTGAGAAAGTGTATTGTATTATGTACAATATTTCCAACAGCCCCCAGACTTCTCTTTGCAGCTTCTCTTCCAGGTGCTTAACCAAACCAAACACGTCTTTATTTCATCCAGTCCCGCAGCCTCTCAGTCCACCCTGTTAATAGTACAAGCCCTTAAGAAATATATAAATATACTGTGTGCTATGGAAACGTCCAACATGCCTTGTAGTAATACATACACAGAAAACTGTCATCCTGTGCAAAGTTAAAGCAATACTGCCTTTCTTGTTTGCCAGGGAAATTGTTTGTTTGTTTTCCTGAAAGGGAGCAGAATTGTTGTAAACTGAGTCAAAAGAGATTTCAGCAAAGAGTTACATTTCATTGAATTATTTGTGACAGTTTTGATTAATTGCAGATGTGCTAATCAGATTTTTTCAATTTCTTATTAACTACAGTACCTTTTTCTTCAGGACCTGATTTTCTTTCTTTGCTGGTGATAATGTAAACCTGACCTGAAGGCTGGCTTTGGTCCAGCCTTGGCAGCTTTCAGTCACTGCACAGAGGAACAGGTAGCCTCTGGCTCTTTGTTTGTTTTAAAATTTGCGTGATGATTATGATCTGGCAGAAAGAAGACAGATCCAGGTCTTGTTTTAAACAATTGTTGTAACAGGGAAGTTTTGTGAAATCCCTTAAAGCCAGTGATGAAAACAGGACAACACTCCTCTGTCATTACACTCCACCAAAAATGTCAAAGATCAGGATCTGTCCTGTGTGTTCAGGAAGAACTCCCCCTGAAAATTAATTAAGACCTAGGGTTTTAAAATGTCACCAATATATATATATTTAAGAGATAAAAGGAAAAAATTACTTTGAGGTTACAATCAACATTTAAGTTAATATAAGTCAATTCTGTTTATTTTACTTACAGGCAGCAAGCACTATCAGATTTCAACACATCACACACCTGCATCTTCAAGGTTTGTTTGCTTTCCGTCCTATAACTGCATTCAGTAGACAAAAGTACAGTCAGTAAAAGCACAATATTTTCTAGGCTAAAATGAATGAAAATCCACATCTGAGTTTCTAGAGTTTAAGTAAACATTAGAGACGCTGGGGGAAATTTGGGATATTGCAAACAGCCATAGTTGTGCCCTCAGGTTGCACAGAAACCACATTAGTTAACACCGAGGCCTGATCAGTAAGTGCTGATGTTTGCCATTGAGCTGCTGCTGCAAGTCGTCACCTTTAGGAGTTTGTGGACTCCTACTTCAACATGGAATTAATGAAAAATTCTGGGGTTTTTTTTCAGAGCACAAAAATGTTAGCAACAACTAATAGGTTTTTGTTTCTCTTTCCTCAAATTGCTTATATATGAGTCTTGACCTCCTGAAGTCAGTAAAAGGACTTTGTTTTTATGAAGCTTTGGATCTGCTCATTAAGTGCATAAGGGCTTTTGAACAGGAGGGTAGAGCACAAAGGTCCACACGTGTGGATATCTCTACAGCAGTGTGTCTGTGTGTGCATGCAGGGGGCTCAGAGGGGAGAATTCAGAGATGCTCTTGGTTTTCATTTTCTTTTCTTTTTTTCATCAAGGAGAGGGAACTCCTCACTTCAGCCTGAATGTAATTCCTCAGTTTAGCTTTTAGAAAAAGGTTATGTAAAGAATAATGAAGGTTGTGATAAAAATGTAATCTTTTCAATGTGTCTTCTGACTATTTGTAAGTAATTGAAGTCTATTGGGAGGAGACTTTCCTCTATTTATCTTTCCTTTTTAACTTGAGGTTAAGAACCTAATAAATCTCTCCAAGTAGTGCCCCTTCACCCCACAGACATCTTGAGTAGTACCACTGAGTTTCTGTGGCATGCAACTAGCAACTACCACCCATTACAGCTACTTCATAAAATTACCAGCATGCTGCCTTTCTGTTTTTACTGTTTTCCCCTTAAATTGGTTAAAAACAGTAAAAAAAAAAAGCTCAAAATAGAAAGAGAAGGTGTGGTAAAATGCAGGCTATTAGACTTTAAGGAGTTCCCAAGGTACTGAACAGAGTTTCCACGAAAAATACATAGGAAGCACCCCCTGTTGGGATTTTTTTAAAATGTCTTTAGGCTGGGGACTTTTGGATGAGTGTCTTCTTAAAAGGGAAAGTTTTGTTTTCCTGGCAGGAAGGGCAGGAGAGCAAGTCCTCTAACACCCATGAAGTTCAGGGATCAGTAGGGCAAAGCAGCTCAAAACCTCCCCTGGCCTCCACATGAAAAGCTGCTTGACTTCAGGCTCCCGTGACTCTTGGTATCATGGTGTTTTCCAGAGACTTGCTGCCACCAGCAGATAATGGCTTGGATTAGGAGCTGGTATTCCTGTCTTTTGTCTGAAATATGCTATTGGAGCTTCCCGCTATTCCTTCTGTAAAATATTTCTTCTTCTTCCTATGTCAAGATCTTTGCTTTGTTGGGTTGCTACCAAGCATCTCGGAAGAAGATGCATGTTCAAGAGTAAGCCAGCCCACATCTTCTCCTGTGTTCAGAGTTTTCTTTTTCTTCCAACTATCATGCATTCTTCAGTCCATGAAAGTAAGGGTCAAGAAGAGAGTACAATTACACAGAAGTGAACTTCAAAAGCAGAATTGTTAAACTATGTTTTTTGCTAGATGAACTTGCTATGAATTGTATGGGAGATATTTTAATTTCCCAAAATGACGAACAAAGGAGACAAGAGGAACAGTTGCACTGGAAACATATAGATCATTTTCTTACAGACTACCTGTGTCTACTGTTCTGTAGAACTGAAACATTTGAGAGACTCATATTGTCTGTCTCTTTTTCTCTCTCTCTTTGGTTCTGCTTGTCTACCTCCCTTTATTTTTCTAATTTTCTTTTGCAATGTCATTGCTGGAATTTAGCATTTTATTTCCAGACAATCTTTTATGTATCCAATAGCAGGAACAATTTCTGCATCACCACCGCCGCCACTTTTGTGATGAAACATCTCCTCTGAGATCAGATCGGACTCTTTATTGCCACACAAGCTGTTGCTCCAAGAAAACTGGGGACTTTCCAGGGGAGATGTAGCAGATTTCATCATTGTACTTTAGATACTGAATCCAGTACAAGTACAATCCAGTACAAGTTTAAACCCTGATGATGCTCAAAACGGAAAGCTGGAGAGGACTATTTATCTAAACAAAAAAAAATTAAAATATTAAAATGCAGGACTTTATTGTACTCATCCCCATTTAAAAGCTTTGAGCTGGTAGTAAGAATAATCTGGTCCTTCTTTAACCCTTCTTTAGTATTTTGTCTATAGCAGGAGAGAAAAATTAACATTTTGAACTTTTTCTCACCTACTGAAATTTCTCATGTTGAAACGATAATCGACTTGTCACGTGGTCACATGGGAAGATGCAAAAAAAAAAAATAGAATAACCTGGATGATGGAGGATGCTAAAGCTATTTGGATCTGTACAGAAAGACAGTTGTTCTTGTTGCCTCTAAAATTCTTGATTACCACTTGATTATTAGTCTTTTATTTTTATTCCTAGATCACCTGAATGTTTTAGTACCATCAATGATGGATGATATTTTTCTGAATCTCTTCTGCCTCTGCTATGCCATCAAGTTCAGCCACTCTGTACAAAGGTTAGACCCAGTTAAAACAGCCTGTTAATTATTTATGAGACAGCAAGAAGACCAATGGGACTTCCACTTGTCCTTCTGGAGAAATAATGAGACCATTACAGTCTATTTAACGCCATGAAAAACAATATCCACAGGTGACCTTTCAGAATCATTGCCAAGTTGGATTTATGGTCATCATGTACTCTCATCAAGTAAGAATATCAAAGAGGGGCTTAAAGTTAAATTGACACTTCAATTGGTAAAAACGTCCTGAGGTTTGATAATAATTAAATTTCTTCATTTTTCTTTATTTTATTTAAGGGAGGAAATGTCTCTAACAGACAGGATCAGATAGCTGGTGCTGTTTCTTTTGTTCTGGGAGCCTACTGAATACTCTGGGCATGTGCTGTGATAGGACATAACAATAGTGCTGAGATATTTCTGTGTCTGTTCAAATAGTCAAAACATCTGTATGTGGGAAAAAAACCTCAGCACTCCACTCCTTCAGCCCCACAGTCCCTGAAAACAATGCTGGATATTGAAAGACTAAAACGTTTTTCAGCAGTGCTCAGGACACTGATATACAAAAGCTGAATATCACTATCACCTTCCAGGGATAAGAGTTACCTTACAAATATAAAATACATAAAACTTTGTTTTCAATTAGTGACTAAATCAAACGAAAATTATGGTTTGCCTGTCCCTTATGCTAGCAAATTATACTGAGGTAGATACAGTTTCAATCCTGATCCCTAGGTGGGCTTGAAGAGACATGTACATCTATCAGAATGGTGACTATAGAAAGAAATAATGACTTAATCTAAATGCTGTCACTGAACAAAACAGCAGTGTGTAGGACACATGCAGCTGTGAAACTGCAGATGGAATAACAAGGAAGCAGAAGCTAACTGCATATCTTGAAACAGATGTGAAGCAGAAGGGGCATGTTCCAAGCAGCTGATGAAAAAAAAAGCTGCATCGAATGAATTATTATAATGGATTGCTTATCTTTTAAAAAATGAATAAATAAATAAATAAATAGATAAAATGGGTGATGTACAGTTTCAAGGGATAGGCTCAGTCCTTGCCTAAATGTTTGCACAACAGCATGGCTGCAGCTTCTTCATGTGACACAAGAACGTGACCCACAAGTGTGAGTCCATGGGAACTGACAGGGAAGCCAAGCCTGGCACTCAAGGAAAGCTGAATGCAGGCAGAAGGCACAAAAATAACAAGATGTTTATTCATTTTCTGTCACAAGCATCACATTCAGGGTCAAAGAGGTGACACCCTCCACCTTCTGCCTCATCTGTCTCTTTTTCACTAAAGGACTGAGAGGTATTTTCTCCTACTCTACAGCAACAGAATATCAAGGTAGTAGTTTTCTTCATATAAGGATCTGCTTAACTCCTTTGGTCATAAGCCATTTCTTCATGTTGTCTCACACTTCAGACACAAGCAACACTGACTCTTTCGCAGAGCTCTACCCAAGCAGTCTCCTCCTTTGCGTCCAATAATCCATCTGCCCATGCAGCTGTCCTTGTTGCTGCTGCTGGCCATTGTGATCCTAACTTGTCACCCTAATCCCCTTCTGCATCACCACCTACCTCTGCTGCAAACAGTCCCTTTCAGCCTATCAGAAAGGGTTGTAAAACCTCAGCATGTGTTTTCTCACCTGTGCCAGGGCCCTGACCAGCTCCATAAATTCCTGTTTGTGCTGCCTAATGCTGTAATGGTAATGGACATATTATCCATAAAAATTGATGCAAAACTTCCAAAGCAGAAGTGATTGCAGATTCAGAAGAAATTTTTGTGTACCTTTTCATATTGAGTAGTTTCAAGAGCCTCACACCTTCTGGAAATGAGGTGTTCGTCGAACTCCCAGTCAGAAGGTGTTTCACAAGGAGCATTCTGAGGGTAGAATTATCAGATTTTGCTTTAGGGCAACAGAACCTGTTTTCCTATTTGCCTTTCATAGGTCAGAAGCTAGAACTACTGCATATCCTCCTATAACTCATTAGCAGTAAGGAAATTGTAGGATTAAGCATAGTATAACCTTCTTCGTCCTCTACTTACTTTTAAAATACTTGAACTTTTGTAATCTGGACTTCTTTTCTTTTCCTTTTTCCTTTTTTTTAAATCCCACAGTAAATTAACTGGAGACTATTCACAAGTCAAATATTAAATGCTCTTATACCCAAGATCACCTAAATCCCAGGAACAATGTTGGCTGCTTTCCAGTTCAAAGGCCCATAATCTGTATATTTTTTTCCAGTTCACTTTCAGAGCTCTGTTTAATTCAGTGTAGTATGGTGGTCTTCTGCAATTCAGTATTCTAAAAAGTCAACAGACATTTTTGAAAAAAAAGCCCAAACGAAAAAATATGCAGTTTAAAAAAAGATGCCTATTCATTTGGGGGTTTGCATGAGCATTGTATTTGTGGTCTGCTCTTGAAGCCCTCCCAGATTCATCCTCTTGTTTCCACCCCCTTGAAGAGCCTGATACACCATGTCAAAAGCAGAGCCAACGTTCGAGGAATAAAATATCTGTCCAAATGGTTTCATCTGAGTTTTTACTTTGGGTCTGTAGAGTACCTGCTGACAGGGAGCAGATTCCTCATTTCCTGCTGTTCTACATATAACTGCATCATAAATGGAGCTCTTGACATTGCCTCTGTTACAAAAATCAGGCTGCATCCTCCCATCAAATGATCTCTTCCTCGAGTACTCATTTATCACTTTCATATTCCACTTTTAAAGAAACCAAAGTTCCAGCAAGCAAAGTACCAGAAGAGAATCATTGAGAGAGGACATTCAAGGAATAAATTATCCACACAGACCATTGAGTTTTGTCTATTCATTTTTACACATTCAAGAGAAATCCTGAGCAAAGACTGCTTACTCCCTATCCCCAACCCCCCAAACTACAGCAGAAAAAATTTATAAGGAGAAACTGATTTTTGGGAGATTCTGCTTGTTTGTTTTAGAGGGGTCACCACAATGTGCAAGCTCTTCAGAGGCCACTCTTCTTCACGGCAAGTTGCTGCCTTGCTTTTCCAAACTAATATTCTCACCAAAATAAAACACTTTATATTTTTGATCTGCCAGAGTTTGCTTCCAAAGCACAGGGAGCTGTTCTGTCTGAGCAGCAGCAGCCACCCTTTCTTCCTGACTAGCAGACACATGCTTTTGGTAATTGAATGCAGCTGTTCTACTCTCTGCCCCTTCTTAAGCTTTTGAAGGAAATCCTACTTAGAGAGATGCCTGTGCCTCCAGCAGGGATCCAGAACACAAGGGAACACCGACTGGAAGGACTACATTTGCAAAGGGCAGGTACGAGGCAACCCCATTCTTAAATCTCTGCAGAGAATTTGGGATGTGTGATGTCACAGGAGGGCATAATTTCAACTATCTGTATTTCAGATTCTAGACAGACAGTTGGCATTTCTTTAAAAGAATTAAAAAACTGAGATAGCCTTCTGGTGTCATGAATGGAGGTGGCAAATTATCCTTGCAGTGAGATAATGAACACAAAAAAAGATTTCTATATGCATCTATAGATACCTCATCCATTACCTGTTTGCACAGCTGCACTCACAGAGAGGTCTAGGCAGTAGAAGTAGGGGAGTTCTCAGAGATGGAGCCTTGGGTCTACATGGCTTCTTCTATACCATCATGAATTTATTGATGTAGGTGAGTCACCAAATACAGCCATAAAATGAAAGGACTAAAATTAACTTTAAAACTTACTGCTTGTTATTTGTAATGTCACCAGCCACAATTTTATGTTTTATACCTTCACATGTAGATGAGACTGCAATGAGGACTTCTGACTTTGATAAGTAAAGATATATTTCAGCACTGTGAATTTTGGAAACAGGTTTTAGAACAAAAGATAAATTTTCTATAAATACAAATGAATATACTGTGACAGCTAATGGAAAGAACAAAATATCAGCAATTAAGTCTCAGGAGAGGTAATACTAACAATAGCATGACCTCAATAAAATAATAGCTTTATTTAAACTGTGCAATTCTTCAGAGATATGCCAATGGAAGCAGGAGTGACAAGGGCAGTGGAAGTGCTGTAACTTCTTAAAATGGTTTTTAAATCAGGCAGATTGTTTCATTGTCTCAGGCTGCAGACACAGGATCCAGCAGATAATGCTCAAGGCATAAGCCCAGATCAAATCTTGCTGCAGCAGCAGTATAAAAAGGAGCAGAGAACAAGCAGTCAAAGCCCTGCTGATGATCCATTGAAGTGAAGGCAGTTGAAAGCCCCTATTTACCATTGTTTCAGCCAGGGATACAGCTTTCAGTGTATGGGTGATGCAAAAATTACTCTTGGGGATTGTGTCAAGCATCCATCCACAGCATTTTAAATAAAGATGAGCTGATGTTCTAGAGATTAGCTGCATTATAAGCATGTCTGCAGTACTCTTTGGAGTGAGATGCAGTGTTTCCTGAGGCAGGGTTAAAAAAATCATTACTCCTGCAAAGTGACCTATCTGCCAAACTACTGAACAACGATGCCCAAAGTGCCAACAAAATTTCAACTTTGGACAAGAGGATAGCAGGCTTCAGGCTGCTCAGGTAATTAACAAGCCCCCTGGGAAAATGTTTTTGCAGATGCTGGTGTTCATCAGTGGTGGTCACTTTTTAAACATCATCTCCTAGGGGCACAGAAGCAGACAATTTCCAAATTGAGAAGTCAAGCAGGTGAAGCAGAAGGCCAGCTTGGCTAAACAGGAATGTTCTCTTGAAATAAAGCAGAAAGGAAGGTATATGCCCAGTGGAAGCAAGGTCAAGTGACATGGGAAGAACACAGAGGTGCTGCGCACCACTGTAGGGAGAAAATTCATGGGGTGAAAGCTCAATTGGAGTTGAAGTTGGCCAGAAATGTGGGGGACAATAAAAAGAGCTTTTTCTAATATGGCAAAAGGCAATGTAGAAACAGCATCTGCCCATAGCAAGATGGGAACAGTCTCCTCATTAACAGAGACAATTCAGAGGTGTTTAATGTTGTCTTCAACAAGAATGATGGACCAAGGCAGTCTCTGTGCCCTAAGCTGGAGGACTGTGATAGTGAGAATGATCAGCTGACAGTGGACCGTGAAACTGTGTGAGATCTGCGGCTTCAGCTGGATCCCTACAAATCTATGGGGCCTGATGGAGTTCATCCAAGAATCCTCAAAGAGCTAGCTGATGTCGTTGTAAAGCCTCTCCTGATGATTTTTTGAGCTGTCTTGGGATTCTGGAGAGGTCCTAGCTGACTGGAACTTGGGTAGCATTGTCCCACTTTTCAAGAAGGGCAAGAAGGCTGAGGGCACTGGAGCAGCCCCAGGGAAGTGGTCACAGCACCAAGCCTGGCAGAGATTGAAGAAGAGTTTGGAAAATGCTCTCAAGCACATGGTGTGACCCTTGGGGTGTCATGCATAGGGCCAGGAGTTGGGCTCAGTGATCCTGATGGGACTCTTCCAATTCAGCATATTCTATGATCCTATGAGTTTTATAACACTGAGATAGGTCTGGCTTAGGCACACCTACATCACCTCAAAAGTCATTAGCTGCTCTACACAAACAACATGTGTCCATAGCCCTAAAGAAAAATTCTTCCACAGGTAGTTACTGATAGTTTTACTAGGTTAAAAAATCAGTCATGGTGCTTCACATGACTGCTGGATGAATTTTGCTCTCTGGTAGCAAACTATTCTGTAATTAGAAATCCAGGAAGAATTAGTGCAGCCTCTGAAGCATGAGCAGTTTTCATTGAACTGCTCTCATGATTTTATACCAATGAGACAGCAGACCTTTAGGTGAGGATAGATCACAGCTCTGGAATATTTATTTAGGGAAAGGGAGGGAGAATCTGTTACTATAAGGGAAGTTCTTGGCCTTCACTAAAACAAACGTTCTCAAAAGCTGAGAAAAATGCCAAACTGCATAAGCCAGAATTTCTTGAGAGGAAATAAATATTTTTCCACTGTCTTTTTTTTTTCTCTCCTTAGTTTCATTTTTTGACAACCTTTGAGAATCTTTTGGCTGCAGCAGAAAAACTGTCTGCAGGAAAAAAAATAAATTACTTATTCGTTCAGTTAAAACTCTGGCATAAACTTTTTAAATCTTGACTGTCTTTATTGCATTCTGAATTAAAGCACTTCTGCTGAATGTGGTGATTTATTTATATTTTTGTTGTTTCTATTGGCATTTTATGTTCATATATTTTTGAAGTACTAAATATAAAATAAACGCACATGCTGATAACTTTGGATCAGTGCAGTACTTTTAAAACCACATGTTTACAATAAAACAGTGAGAGCTTTGAAATCGAAGTTAAGCTCAGGATGAAACTAGGAAAAATATTAGAAAGGTTTCTGTGCTCATGAGTTTGATTCTGCCTGAGTTGGGCCAAAATTCTTTTCTCATCAAAAATTACTTAAATCTGGACTTTCCCCAGTAAGTCAACGAAGACACTTCACATATGCTCCTTCAAGGAAAGGAGAATTGGAGCTTGTTTCCCCTTTTTGTTTAGGTAATGAAAAATCCCAAAAGCTGAAGAAATTGAGCCATGTGAATAAAAGACTGCCTTATAAGACCCAAGGTTTCCATTATTTCACTCAAAATGTGAGTTTTGCTCCTGATATTCTTGATTTCTGTATGCTCTGACTTTGTATCCTTTTATGAGGGGATTTTGAAAGTTGCAGGAGAATTTAAATAAAAGTCTCTTGCTAGCTTCATTAAAAGTATGAAATACATCATATCACATCAACTCTGACCTGATATGGAAGCGTTTTTCATCCTTACATTTTTGGCAGATTTGTATTGTGTTTTGATGCTGGGAAAAAGACCAATAAATTGTAAAGACAAAAACATCAATGACTGGTAGCCAGACCTTTTCTGGGAAAATATAAACTAAATTAATGTTCTCAGAAGATTTCATCTTGCTTTGATTATAACTTAATAACTTTCTGGCAACTTATTTTGAGAAAGGTAAGAAAAGTTAGGCATGTATCAGCTTTAAAGATACCTCAAACATTTAAAACTCTAATTGAAAAACTAAGAAAAGGTGGTTTTAGTGTGCAATTTGCCTCATTTTTAGTTATTGGTGTCTAGTTCACCAACTTTCAAGCTCTGTGACTGGAAACTTGGCCTGTGCTTTCTGTTCTGACCACTTGAGGGAATCAGTCTGTAGCTGTGGTCCATAATTTTTGTTTTTACACTAAGGAAGTAAGAAAAATTGTATTTGTTGCGGAAAGTTTTCCAACTTTACTTCAACATGAAAGACATCACACAGCACCGGCTCAGAAATAAATTACTCCCTATATACTAAATATCCAGGAAGGGAAAAAAATGTTGATAAATGAGAGTCTTGGGAGTTGCTAAGTGAGGTCCCTGCACACAATTTATGATCATGCACTCTTGGACTTCAGAATGATTAATACAGCTAATTCTCAGTAGAGCAAGAGCTGTTTTAGCCCAGGAGAGAACTGTACGCTATTGTTTATAGAAGCAGATAACATCAAAGTGGCCCACTGCTTGTGTTAAGCAAATAGAGAATTCTGGGTCAGTGCAAATTAATCCTAAAGGAGTAAGAAAAAGTTCTTAATGACTGTTAGATCAGTGTGTTATCACTTTTCATACAACCAAAGATGGTAGAACTGTTAATGAGAATTACAAATGGCCTCGCTGGCTGCAGTGTACTGGCAGCTGTCTATGAGCATGGTGACCATTAGGTCCTCTGGCAATCTGTACATATGACATTTGCTAATGGAGTGAAGAAGATTTAGGCAATTTTCTCAGATATTTAAGCAATTTCAAAATGGTCTTTGGCAACAAATACACGAAGTGTCTTACCCTGTAATTAGCAGAGTGGACCAAAAGCCTTAAAACCCTTATCTTCTATGGTAAGATCCAGTTTGCAGAAATAAATTAATGGGATTTACACGTGAAGTAACTGTGGGGAGAAAAGAGAGTCTTGTTGGTTGTGTTTATTAAGACGTGTTTTCACACAAAGGCAAGTGAAGCATGTGGTTTATGTTTGTTTAGAAGGAATAGGTTGCATTTCACAGACTGAAAGTATCGTGTAGTCAACTACAAACTGCCTTAGAGGAATTTTTTTGTTTCCTTGGAGCACAATTTAACAACTTGACCATGTGAAGGTCTAGAAAATAAACATCCTTTTTTTTGTTTTTATAAGATGGTTTGGGTTCTATTGGTCAGGATTGCTGCATCTCTGAACATAACCCAACTCATTATAATTCTGTTCCAGTCCTTCTGACATGATCTACGCACCACATTATGGGATGTAGCAGGGCTGTTGACAGGTAAGGAGTGGAATGGGATGTAAGGATACACTGGCCTTGTAAGCTGTGGGCTCCTGAGCAGTGCTGGCAGAACAGAAGGGCAAAAGTCTCCCCAGTTCCTGTTGGCCAGTTCATGCCTGTTTACAAATCATCATAAAATAGTATGGATACTTACTCTGTGGACAGTTTAACTCTCCCAGTATTGTCACTAGGCAAGTATTTGTCTGTTAAATTTGTTTTGAAGTAAATTGTCTTATTTCACACAGGGTTATTACACCAAGAAACTATTTACATAATTATTAGGTCCTCTGATATATTGCACTCTAGTACAGTGGTTGTCACTCAGCAAAGCTCACACATACATTTCAGTGTTTCGCAGAATATTTGACCCACAAAGTAATCCCTTTTCAGAAAGCAGCAACAGCAAAAATAGGTTTCCCCTCTTGACTTACAGATTTTCTTTCTACTGCTTCACATCTGGGGTGCATCTTTGCATATGGAGATATTTTCTAATGTAAGCCAAGGATGTGAAATGCCCCTGTGTGTATACGCAGAGGGAAAATGTCCTGCTTAGGACACCAGATCTTTTTTCCCCTCAAATTGATACTCCTGCATGGGAGAGTTCTTTGTTCAGGGGATGCAACAGAGCAGAGCTGTAGCAGTCTTGTTTTATTCTAGTATCAAACTTCCCTGAAGACCTCTAAGCTCTTCTGTACATATCTGGATGGGGAGGGAGGTGGTAACAGAGATCCCT
This sequence comes from Entomyzon cyanotis, assembly GCA_024500445.1. Classification (NCBI taxonomy): domain Eukaryota; kingdom Metazoa; phylum Chordata; class Aves; order Passeriformes; family Meliphagidae; genus Entomyzon; species Entomyzon cyanotis. The sequence goes on from JAKEPQ010001005.1 coordinate 17,238,624, forward strand.
ATGTATTCTGTGTGGAGTAAATGAACCAACTTTTTAGCAACACACACAGGGACTCAGATATTTGCCAAAAAACTATGGTTGGTGGGAAAAGTTGCTGACTTGCAAAATTAATAGTCTCCCGCAGAAGACTTTATTTAGAAGTGACAAAAATCTCCCCTACACAAAATGAAAATTCATCTTCCCTTCCTCTTCTCCTTTTTTTCCCTCTCATTCCTCTCCCTTCTCACTTAGTTTGAGGAAGGTAAGCAGCTTTCCCTCTCACCCACAGTAAATCAGTAATCTAACCAGGAGGTAAAATTGCACAGCCTGTCATCTTTGTCCTAGGGAAAATGACTGTAGGTGTCTCTTATGCCCACTGTCCCATCATTGCTTAACCAAACCATTCATATTTGATTTTTCTAACCTTCTCACAGGAGTCTGTACCTCCTGCCCTTTAATCAACCTTGATGTTTCTCTCTGAACTTGCTCCAGTATGTCTACATTTTTTGCTGGTATATATCTAGAACTAAACACAGTGTAATGAGTGAAGAACAGAGCTACAGTGTAATGGGCATGCAGAAAAAACCCCAGAAAATGAGAAAAAGCAACCTATATTTTGGACTTGGGTAACAACTGTCTAGCAGTTAATTTACAAAGTTTGTGTCTAAAAAGGCAAATTAAGTTATTTTTCATTTGCAGATAAACTTTGGAAATCTTCCACCTTCACTCTAATTCCTAGAAAAAGGAGGAACAAAAGGAAAGCAACTGCTTGTGATTTATCTATGTCTACTTCTCAGAACGCTGTGCACAGACCTCTTAAAGTACTGTGCAGACTTTCTTGGTGCCTGGCTTGTCCTGTTCACCCTTTCTAGCATCATCTGAGTAATACACTGTGCAACTGGCCAGTCTGACAGCTTTCATGATGCCGAAGTTTATGGCAACTGTAAATCTATTAAGCCACAATTTGCACTTAATAAAATGAAACAGCAAGTAGTTAAATGAAAGCTCAATCCTAAACTGGACAGCATTTTTCAGGAAAAGTCATTGAGCCTGCTGTTGCTACTGCTGCCTTCCTTTGAGAAATTCAATCGTGCTGATTGAGGAAACCTGGAGAGAGCTGGCTATTCCTTCCTTTGGTTTGTAATTGCTCCGTAGATCATTTAATCATCTGTAGATGAAACAAAGCCTGTGCTGTGGAGTCCCGGAAGGGCAGGCATGTGCTTATCAACTCTTTCCTACCCACCAGGCAGAGCTGGAGCTCATCCCCATGCTCTGAGCAGCCCTGCTGTCGAAGCAAGGAGCTGAGAGCAGATGGGTTCTTCCTGCTGTCACTACGCTGGCCTTCCTGCCTGCCTTGATTTCATTACAGCAAAGTCTGTGCAAGCCAATTTTCGGGAGCTGGTTTGGAGCACAGAATGAAGGCCTTTCTGCCTGAGAAGGCAGGCAGATACTGAGACACCCACCAGGACAGGAGCTGCTTGATGCTGTCTTGATGAGAAGAGATAAGCACCGAAAGTTAGATAAGATGAGCAAGGATTTACTGGCTTCTGTAAAACACATTCCTCTGTCAACCTTAAAATGTCTTTCTTGGTACATTGGACTCTGAATGTGCTCCATATTGCATCGTTGCTGAGTGAGAGGGATGGCCCTGTTTCACGGATAAATAGTTTGGTCAGAAACCATATGCCCAGTTTCAGTAACTTGAAGAAAAAAAAGCCTGGCCAGGGAAGGCACTGAGAGTGAGCTCAAAAACTGAAAACCTGATCCATCATAGTAATTGGTTTGGAATATTAGCCTTCATTTGAGATTTGAAATCCGTTTCCTCCTGAATATAGGTAATTTGCCTAACAGCTCAGGCACTACACATAACCAGGTAAAGCTTGACACTGCCCTTTGCTCCTAGCTCATATTTTCTGTAGTACACTGAGAGAATGCAGCACTTAAAATTACAAGAACTGACGGCTCCTGGGAGGGCAACTCTGGGCACACATCTTCCCCCCTTCCAAACTTTTGTCAGGAAAGATTCTTATGAGGATTTGTAATTCACAAAAAAACCACTCAGTGCTGACTAATGCTTGCCAATTAACTTCAGCCCATTGAATCAACAGTTTCCTGTTACCTGTTCCTTCAGGTAGAACAGTGGCTGATACCCCTGCCCTTTCCCAGGCTTCTGTGCAGGGACCTTTCCTGCCTGAAAACAGTGGGGACACCTGTTTTCTGAGCACGGAAGGCCAGCACCTGAAATCCTAGGAATGGGCCTGCTATTGAGTAAAGGGTGCTTGATAAGGCAGCCACTGTGATAGGCAGCGGAAATTTGATGATGAAAGGAGATGCCTAATAGATTAATCTGGTGTGATTTGCCAAAACACAGAGTTTTCTGGAAGATTATCCACACTCGCAATAGGAAGCCTTTTGTTTGGTAAAAGTCCCCACTTATCATGGTATTCTTTATCTCAACAAGAAACATAATGGTTTACTTGTTTACATGCATGGCAGATATATTCAGAGCTGGGCTTAGGAACTGTGAACTCCTTTTCATTTGAAATGCTTCCAGCAGGCAGGTTATTAGCTGAGGGGGAACAAGCAGTTGGACACACATAAAATTTAAATCTGCCTTGCTTAGATTGGCAAAAATGAATGTTATTTCATCCACTGGGAAAATGTTTTACTTCCTGCTCAGATACTTTTGGAAGAAAATCACAAGCTCATTTGTAGCCTTCATATATGTATGTATATATTTTTTTAGAGTTAAGTGGTATGTCTACAGAAATGTATTTGTTACTATATACCAGTTATTTTCCACTAATATTAATTATTTTTTTAGCTTCTCTTTACTTCTTCAATTTTGCTTTGCTTACTATAAAATGTGAGTGATGGTTTTACATTATTTATACTGAATGTGTGGCTGGAATCTAGCCCTTGATGTACCTTGGATAGAACTGCTTTGGTTTCTGGAATTGATTTTTAAATACCTTACACATCCGGAACTGCAGAACTACCAAAGCACTCTGTTCTTGAACTCTGAAAATAAACAAAAACTATCATGTTAGAAGACTGCTTTATTAAAGCCTTTTTTAGCAATCCTATGTCAACAAAGTCTTTCATAGCGTGCAGTATTCAGCTTGCTGGACACACAATGCACATGCTGCACAAAGGAGTGTGCAGCAAAACGTGTGGTGATTTCAAGGAGCTGGAGCACAGCAGTCTCAGGAAGTTGTTTTTCTGTGCTCCCCGGCAGTAACATGCTGTGTGTACCATATAGGATCCAAATTTACCGCAGAGGCAGCCAGTTTCCATATCATACTAAGCACAAGGTGGGGCATCACTTCAAACAGGACTAAAAGAAAGAAGGCAAGTAAGCGGACTGCTCACTCTGACGCCACAGGATTAATTATGTGGACTTACCTCAGCAATCCTCTGCAGCCAGCACAAAAGTGAGGGAGGAACAGAAATTGTAAAGATGGGGAAAATGAGTCAGGAAATCTGATAAATCCACCAGAAAGAATAGATGTCCAAAGATTTGTCTGTCTAGACCAGTGGACAGCTACAAATGGGAGTTAGTAGCTCATGCAAACGGATACAGTGCAATGAAACATTACAATGGAGTGATGTTTGGCATAGACAGAGGATTTTATTTTACTTGTAGGACATATTTTATGGTTTATGAAGATATTGGAAGTCTACTTTCTGTTTTCTTCTTCCGTGTTCATAGTTTACATTACTTATTTAACAATGTGCTCAGACACACGTACTTTTTTCTGTCTGCTCCAAAGTTTTGTATAGCCTAAGCTGTGCTTAAAACCAAGTCTTGCAATTGAGCTTAGTCAGTGCAGAGCTGGAACTGAGGCATGCCAGGAAGGCCTTCAGAATTTTTTTTGAAGTAAGTGTGAAATCATCACAATCTTTTCAAAATGTCTTCTTTGGGCTTGGGGTGTCCATACATTGTTCATAAAAACCCCCTCAAAAAAAAGCCAACTTTCTTACGTCACTTCCCATTGTTAAGTTTTGTACTATTTGCACAAAAGTCTCTGAATAAAGTCACATGATGAAAAATAAGAACATCTTCTGTCCACAATCAATGGAATGCTTTCAGAGGAAAGCCCTCAGCCAAGCCAGTGTGACAGCCCTACTCAACTGTAGCAGTACAGACAAAAATAATTTTTAATGTGTTTCTTGGCATTTAGTTCATTCTTCACATTTGTTAAAATAATTATACTTTCAATATTTTTTACTTAGGCTGGTGATTAAAACATTCTGGTAAAGTTGAGATGATTAAACATTTTAGCCTTTTAAAGAATGTTGCTTCCACTAAAAAATGAAAACATCTCTCTCATTAGGGTAAGTATGGTCAGCCTTATTTTTCATGCCACTCCCTCACCTTGAATTTTTTAGTGTAGGCTTCTAAAAGGTTCCTTGATATTTTTTTTCCCAGGGGATGGGGGTATTGGATTTTTTTTAATTGGTTTGTTTGTTTGTTTGGTGTTTTTGTTTTGTTTTAGCAAATCCACCACACCCATTTGTTTTCTATTAAAAGCTTATGGTTACACCACCAGTAACTAAAAATAGAATATTTCCTTTTGTATAGATAGCAAAAATATTTTGTCTGCTTAAGACTGCTCCTAAAAAGTACCTTCTGGGTTATTCAAGTTTCTCACAGTCATCGATAGCTTATGGCTTTGTAACGTAGCCCTGGAGATAAAATTTGCCAGGTGGTATTATAATGTACTCGTTCAAAGATTACTTGTACACATAACTTCTGTTTTTATTATTGTTATTTTAATGTCAGAAGCAAAAGTGTCTTTTCACATCCCAAGTCACCTGGAGAAATATGTGGTTCCTTGAGAAAAGGAAATGCAATGCTAAACTGAAGGGCTGCTGCACAATGATGTAGCACAGTGCAATCCAGAGGAATGTGCAGCAGTATTTTAGGTCAGAGCAGAAGTGTATTTTTGAGCAAACTTCCTGGTTGTTCCCATTCACTGTGCTTTGGTTCACAGCACAGGGTGGTCTAAGAACATGTTCTATAAACATGTTTTGGATGAAACTAAGCCAGATGTGCTTCAGGACTGCACCTCATTCACTCACAGGTAGCTAACAGGTCCCAAACCCAGTCACAGGCTATACCAAAGCAAACCCCTCTGACTCATGCCTGGTCCTCAGGATCAACAGATTTGCTGCGCTGATCTACTCATACCAGGCTGCACTACCTGCTACTGTACACATAACTTCTGTGACCAGCACTAATTTTGCCATATGGGAGGACATTTATGTGAATGAAAACACAGCAGTGGATTTCAGAGCAGATTAAGATCTCCTGGCACAAACAGAAGCACTGAGTACTGAACAGGGTGGTTTGCTGAGAGCCAAGGCTTTGGCTGAAGCATGATGTCTCAGTAGATGCATGGAGGAAGTCCTGACACTTCCACACAGGGTTGTTTGAAGGCTACTTCCCTTCAAACCTGTCACTTACCATTGCAGCAGACATCTGTGAGCGTGACTTCACAAATAAAAAACTCTGCTGCAAATCACTGCCCTGTGTTGTTGTGAATGTCCATCACAGGAAAATATCCTAAGAATGCCTGGAAAGAGTACTGGGAAAAAATGGCATGTATAATGATAAGGTGGCAGGAGATTGTATATCTCTGGAAAGTTACTCAGGCCCTTCAGTATTTTTGTTTGCCATTAGAGTGGGACAAGACAGACCTTTGTTTCTGGAAGCTCACTGATTGCTTTTTTGCTTTGTTTCTCCAGTTAGGTCTAGTAAAAGACACCAGCTCTGCTTGCAAGCCTTGACTCGGTTGTAAACTTAGATCATCCAAGCTACAACAACAAGAGGACAAACTCCACATAGTGCAAATGTAATTTGCAGGGTCAGCATGAAACTGATCCTGCCTCTTGGATGAAGAGAGAGCTATATATGTTGTGTCACATCCACGGAGCTGCCAGCACCTGCTAAGAACCTTCAACACAAACTGAAGCCAAAGTGAGCTGAGGTCACGCTTCAGGCATGCCAGGATGGATGAAGTCATTGTGTTCAGCCACTCTGGCTAAATGCAGTGGTGATGAATATATATTGCACACCCACAGTCCTCTGTCCATCCTCTGTTCCAGTTGTCCTTGGTCCTGCATTATGGAGGATATGCAAGAAAGGTAACCTCTTGGCTGTATGAAACAGCTACAAAACTGATTTACACAATGTTAGATTAGGTACAAATATTGTATACATGGCCAGAATTTAGGCAGTCATATTTTCAAGCTTTTTTCAGAGGATATTAAATATGTCTTAAATTGATCTTTGAAACAAATGGGTGAAATATATATTACAATATTTAGTTCTACTGACATCCCAAATGGGAAGACAAATGTTGCAGAAATTTTTACTAAACAGAAGAATGACTTTGGCATCTCAGCTCCCCATCACTGGATCTGAGGAAACAAAACATTTATTGTTTCCTGGCCTCTGAGATCTTTAAAAAAAAAATCTTGGATTTTTGGCAGCTGAAAACAAGAGCTTTCAATTCAGACAAAAGAATTATTGTTTCTGGTGCTCATCCAAAGAATTAAATACAAAATAAAAAGTAATACACTTCTGTCTGTACCTTAATACCAATGAAGTGTGTGCTCTAGTTTTGTACTCCTCATCTTTATTCGTGGATAGGTTTGTCCTCTTTTGCTTTGCTCACTTCACTGCATCACAAGAGCACATGATGTGTGACATCTCTTCACTCTGTCATTTGGCTGCACACATCCAGGAATTGACACTGTAGCAAAAGGTCATAAGACCTATAAAATTAGCATGATCTTCACACAGAAACTCACACTCTTTCATGTTAGAGGGACAGCTTTTATTATGTCATTCAGTGTTCAGCGTACCATAGAAATAAATGCAGCTGTTTAATTTTGGAGCCTGTAGACAGTTCCCATGAGCAGCAACAAAATGACAACTGTTTGATTCATGCTATCTGCTTGTTCCCTCTGTGTGTCTCTCTGTTTTCCCACCCCTGGCCTATCCACCCTGCTTGTCACAGCCTGTAAAACCCAATGGAAAATATGCTTAAATCTTCTCTGAAGAGGAGACACCTTCCTAGTGTCAGCCTTGCAAGGCTCTTCACTTAAATCCAAATCACCACTGGAGAGAGATGCCTCCATCTCTTCTCTATCCTCCAGCACAACACACATAGCAGAATGATCTCCATTGCCCTCTGCCAGTTCAAACAAAGGCTGGTCAGGAGGAATGAGCATTCCCATTGCCATCCTTTTCTACCATACAAATGATGATCATTTATAGTAATTTACAATAATACAGCTTTGGAAAATATATATTGGAGGAAAAAGTGTTGTTTTAAGAACTACATGGAATTTTCAACATTCAACTAAGAAAAGCACAGTAAATTTTTAGTGGTAAAATATTTAAATCCCTGCATATTTGACAGATTATTCTATGTGAATGATAATGATTTGTTGTAAATATCACCATAGCAGCTACATATGAATATATACAGTCTAGTCTGACTTCAGAATAAAGTAAGCTTTTTCTTTATTACTTGGTACACACCACAAATGGAAGTATCCCCTTTGTATTTCTTAGAAATGAGACCCAAAGTTTGCCCCTTTTTTCTTTCATTGAAATAGTGAGAAAATGGCAATGTAAGCTGTTGGCAATTGCATGTTGGATAGACTTGAGGGGTGAAATATGAGAATTCCTGAGACAAAAAGAAGGATGTTGTCAAGAACAGGAATTTAGACTTGGTAGCCACCCTCCTAGAGATGGTAAAATAAAAGTCATGAAAATGAACTAAGTTTCCCAGGAGTTAGAAAAGGACAAAGGAAACAATGAAAGAAGAAAGCCTTGAGACACCAAGAGAAGAAGAGGAGAGGCAGTAAGTGAAAAGAGCAGAGGAAAGTAAGTAGAGTGGCTCCAGAAGGATTAGGAAATCAGGGTTGGGAGCAATTCAGCTGCCCAAAGGAGTTCACTGGAGATCAGGGATGGAGAAGCAGCAAGGGAAATCTCCTTGAGGAAGGTGAAAACGCTGCAGGAAAGCTAGAGCAGAAAAAGGCATATGAAAGGGCAGTTTCTGAGATAGCAAATGAAGAGGAGATAGAAAATGACAGAGCCCACGAGGGACCCTCTCTGTCCACTCTGCACGTGGCTATGCCACCTCTGCCCCTCTGGCACAGCCTGGGAGATACGACACCAGGTTGAATGGCTGTTAATGTAGCTGGTGATCTTAATTTCCTTCTCTCACAGAGGAATTACATTGCTTTAGGTCCATCTTGAGGGGGAAAGAAACCTTTTCTGATATTGTTGTGGCTGTTTATCTCATGCTGAGAGCAGGGTTGGAAAAAGCTCCTTTTCCACTTGGGCTCTCTACACCACCCATCTGAAGGCATTTAAAGGTAGTGTCTGAGCAGGGGGACAGATCTCTCCAACTCCCTCACAGTCCACAGATCAAGAGAGGTTGCTCCTGGCAGCAATTCAGGACTCCCAGCACAAACTTCTTTTCTTGACTTCCCCCTGGCCTGTATAGGGGACCTGAGGACTCCAGCTCCCAGGGGGTTAGAAATCCACCACCAACTCTCCCAAGCCAGCTCCAGATTTCTGATGCTGAAATCAAAAGCTACGGGCAAGAAGTAGTTAAAAGCTTAATCTTGTGTGTCTACCAGGACTCCTTTTTTCCTTTTTTTACTTTTTATGAGTGGGTCATTTCTTAAACACTTTTCACTTGGATTAAAAATGGTGAGTACATCAATTGTTTCAAAATTTGAAAATGTTTAAAATACATATATAAAATAATAGGAAGCTAATTTAAGTAACTTAAGTAAAGCTAACTTAAGTATTTTGTGGTGTAAGGTATGAACAAAAGTTTAGAGTGTTGTCCTTTAAAAAGAGTTAACATTGTATGCATTGGTGTAGAAGTACCATCGATCCTGTTTCAATTAAATGACTTCATTGAAAGAGCCATAGCATGAAGATTGAATGCTAGTATTTATTGAAAGTGATAAATTATCCAAGGATTATACTTTATAAACATGAGACTCGATGTCTAGGAAAAAATGTAATAACTACCTTAGGTATATTTAAAAAACAAACTGTTCCATGAGTAGTTAACAGAGCCTGAGCCCCTGTATGTTTCTGTCTTACATCCTCTGCACGTTTCTACTGCATTAACCTTATTCATCTCTCACATCCCCACTTGATAATCCCTTTTGGCAAGAGAGAGAACAGCCTGAAGCCGTCCCAGAGCCCTGGGTGAGCTGGCTGATGCATGGCCATGAGCGCTTGCGTGCACCCAGGCGTTGTCAGGCAGAAGCAAAGCGGACTTTGCCAAACACAGGCCAAGTTACCTGGAAGAACAAATATGCTTTTTCTCTTCTATCCAACCACAAATTTTCATGGAAGTTATTGGAACTTAATGATGTTTGGGATTTCTCCTTCTTCCTCAAATGTGGTTGAAATTGGCCTGAATTTTTCTGGGGAGATGAAGAGGTAGTGCGGGAGAGAGAGTGAGAGAAAACAGGGCTAAAAATAACAGTGTTTGGAATTTTCCAGGCCATTTACCCTGAAATATTAGAAAACGTATTAGGTAAAATAATACCTCTTTTTCCCCCACTAAAAACACACAGTAACAGATACAAATGGAATATTTTTGTTTTGACCTAGTAATACATTTTCATATACAATGACATCTGCATTTTCTTCAGTTCAGAGTACATACAGTTTGAGATCTTTATTTTTCAACTCCTGAAGGATGGACAACACACTAGGGAGTCGTTTGGACAGTGGGGGAGAAGACAACTGTCCAGTGTATGGGTTGTTATGGAGATAAACACACAGCTGTGTGAGGAGCACATCAATATAACCACATCTGTTTACATCAGCTGAGGATCTATCATTATCTGAAACACTATGTTTCCCAAGACTGCCTAACTGATTTGGACTTAGTACTTGATTACATGGCTGTTTCAAGAACTCTGCAGTGTCCCATAACAGATATCCTGCTGTCTTCGGCAGTCTTGTCTGATTTATACTCCTGGTTCCACAACTTTTACTGATATTATATATTAAAAAACTACAGGGACTCTTCCATGCCATTGTGTTCACACTACTCATCAGTGAAGCTAGTTACAATTTTGGTGAGTTAAAAGCCTTTCTTTAAAGTAACCAGACTCAAAGGCTGGTCCCTGGGCATAACTTGACAGTATGGGCTTGGAATGAAATTCAAGTCCGACATGCTAATGCCCAAACCAAGATACAGTAGGTTCAGGGCAGCCTCCACTGCTTTTGACATTCTAATGCCATAGATAAACATCAATTACTATTTGTGAGAATATTATCTTCCCTCGAGTTTACACTTTACCATTAGTTTCAGTTTGGCTACTGCCTCTTAATTATAAATCTGCACTCTCATTTCCATGCCTGCCTCTATGGCAGTGATTGAATGTGACAGAGGTGCAAGACACCAGATCAGCATGTGGTGGATGAGATGCAGATGCATCTAGCAAATGTTCTGTATGTTGTAATTTATAGTTTTCACAAGTGTCACTCTAAGGAAAGAGATTTATCTCTGCCTTTCCTCTTACCACACCAAGTCCTGTATTTCTTTACTTTCTTCTGATTTAGTATCTCTCTACTGTTTTGCTGTTCTTGTTTCCTTATAGAATGCCACTATTTTATACATTTAGATGTCTATGGTGAAAAAAAAAGCAAAAGAAAATGGATCAGTATAAACATTGGCTTTGTAAAGACCTATAATGGGCAAATGGCCAAGGAAACTCTGCTGCAAAGTAAGCGAAGAAGCCAAAACTTTTAAATTTCACTGCCTCCAATACACATCAGTCTAATGTTCATTTCATCAGGAAAAATATGGATGACTTAGAAATCTAATTACATTGACCTTCAGGGGTGTTTTTAACTTGCTGTCACTCCAAAGTCAGTAATACAAACTCTCAGAATATGATCTTAGTGCCCACAGTCCCTTGCTCTCACTTCTAAAAATTAATGACAGTGCATCTGTCCAAAGTCCGGATCTCAATATGCCAAATTTTATTCTCTTTTTTGTTCCCACAGGAATGTTGCTGGATGCATGGATGGGGCTGAGAGTTTTGTTCAGATCAGCTTTTTGTGTATGCACTGTTTCACACTGAAAAAAGTTAAGAATCATATGTATGGAGAATGAACAACTTTATAGGGAAATAATGGTTTTGTCTGTTCTTGATTTCTTACATATTCGGTTACTTTCTGAATATATCATATGGTCTATTGTACTCCAAATGCACTTCAGTGTAGACATCTACCAACACAATAATCAGTTGTGTTTACATTACAATCAGACTTGACTCCTGCCTGTAAATTCATCCCATTTTACATATTTACATACAGATTTTCTCCCCACTTTTTCCCCCAGCAGACCACATAAAATGCAAGGAAAGTCTCATAAATTCTGAACTCGAATCTGTAAAAGTTGCAAAATATCAGGATAAGGCTGCTGCTTAAGGTAGAAAAATAACTGGTAGTTGGGATTAGGAGATGGTCACCTGTGGACCAATTCTGGAGGAAGATCTGGGGTACTCTCAATGTTTTTTAGTGCTGGAAATAGAAAGAAATTTGAAAGGTGATCCTCAAGCATCCTCCATCTCAGTCCAGATTGTGAACTAGACAAGGTAAAATGGACTTTTAAGAAATGGCAAAAGAGACCAAGCAATCACTGCCATGATGTTTTACATAGTGGGTTAAAATCACCAGACAAAAGTAAGGCTTGAATAGGCAACTTTGGAAGCTGAAGCTTCCTGTATTACAAATCTCAATCAGCTGGATTTCAATATGTGGAAATGACAACTGCGACTCTTGCTCTCTGTGAACAGGTTTGCTCTTGAAAGTCTTTAAAAGATAGGAAGTTTTGAACACCAGTTTTTCATGAAATTTGGATGAAATGCCATTTGAATGAAGAGGAAATAAAAGATCAGAGACAAGCAACAAAACCAAAATTACTTCAGGTAGAGACAGCATTTGAAGCACTGAAATTGCCTTTCTGTAGTACTGCCACAGTACCTGTGTGTCTGGTGTGGAGGAACTGATGATTTTGATTAGACAGATCTAAAGCAGCCCTCTTAGATGAATTGAAAGCTGTGGAAAACACATCCTGCCCTCAAACACTTCCCAGTCTATCTGGAAGGCCAAGTGATGTGACCCACAGTACAGCAGTGTACTGAAAAGACTGTACCATTGGAAGCACAAATGGTCTCCTGATTTGTTGTCAAAGCACTAGGAAGCAAAATCATCAGGCAAGGATCACATTTGTTCACAGGAGTGTGAATTCAATAGAAATTACCCAGAGGTTGAATTTAATTGGCAATCACAGCATTGTTTTGTCAGGTCTAATAGTGACTCACCATGCTAAAAATCTAAATGAACAGTACAGCAAAATAATAATAATTTTAAAAAAATATGCAGTCAGGAAAAGCATCACCGAAACCTCACAAGGAGATGTATCTGGCATAAAAGTCCTAAAATAAACATTTTGCCAAATACTTGTTGGCGAGGACAAGTTTTCATTTAAGTTCATCAAATGACAGAAAGAATTCTAGGACGTATTATTTATAGCTGTGTCCTGTGTAAACTTTGTTTGTATGAAAGGTACCAGGTTTTTCTTTATTATCCTTTTAAATTGGTGAAGTTTAGATTTTCTTCCACTCTGAAATTACCCTGGAACACACTCTGCACCCAAAAGACTGTGGATGAAAAGTAATCATAATGAGTTTAATAACACAAACGTCACAAAATTATAATTAATTTATGTAACATGGCATAATAAATGCACATTGTAAGATTTTAGTGTTGTGGTAAATATATTTCTTTAAAAATTAACACTTGCATGCAGCAGATTATCTTTTTTTCTGTATTCTTTAAATGTTCTGACTTCAAATTTCAAAATGCTTTTCTATGTCAATGACAATCTTAATAAACTCCAATTAGTTCCACAAGGCACTTTCTGATGCTCAAGCCCCTGGCTTGATTGCGGTGAATGGTGGGTATTTCCTGTGTTTAAGTCCACATATGGATTGAGTAAGGCAGTGGCAGAGAGACTACTGTTTTCCTTCACTACATCTTCATTTCTTTTTCAGAGGGTAAGCCTTTTTTGTTTTTCCTGGCTCTGTTGTCAAAACATTGACCAGAGTTTTGGCTCATGGTATTGGAATACGAGGCCAAAACAATCCTCTGAAAACCAGTGTGGCAAAATGTATTTTAAATCTATACATTCGCCATTCAACCATGGGAGGAACCACGCCCACTGCCCCACTCTGTGGTTTAAAAACAACATGGGTTTGCCCCCAGAACGGTTTGATTTATTTGACAAGCTTTTTCAAGCTGGGTATATCAACATTTAAACTGTTCTGAGGCTTGGCTCCTACGTCACATGTACAGCAAGTATTAAAACACACTCTAATAATTTTCTGCTTCTATTAAATTAGACAAGGTGAATGCATTGTGCATTCTGCAAGATTTCTCTGAAAACCTGTCAGTCTCTCCAAAGAGAGTGATTTTTTTTTCTTGAAAACTTACAATTGGGACCTTTTAAATACTATCTTTGTTATATCCTTTTTGGAAAAGGCATTGTTATGATGACTATGTAGACCTAATTCCTGTTTCTGACATGCTAAAGTCCAATGCAAAACAGCAAAAGGTGACACACTCTAGGGACTTCTTTATAAAATGTAGCAGAATGCACAAATGCACTGTGAAAATGCAAAATATTTTCCTGCATTATTAGGTTCCTGGAGCAATTCTCTTTCCTCAAGAGTAACAAGAAATACAAACATAAACTTGGATGTAAAAATGAAATCAGGACAAGACCAATTTTGCACACATGATTGAGAAAATTAAAGTATAGAGATGGTGTGTGGTACATTAAATAATCTTTCCAAACAGAACCTAATATTCTAAGTATTTGGGTGTAATTCCCCAGAACCAGAATTCCTCTGTGATTTACTCCCAGTGGTTTTTTGTTCTGTTTTTTGTGTTGGGTACCACATCACTGAGCCAGGCCCCTGTCGGTGCAGTTTGCATGGACATGAGCTGTGAAACATACAGACATATATTCACAGGCACTCAACAATAAGCCTAAATCTGAGGTAAAGTGGTGGCTCTACCTCGAACCACCTATAAATGATCCGTGTGACATTTGAACCAAATTTAAATATCCTGCCCGAATTGACTCCCAAACGGCACGGCAGGAGCCAAAGAGCAGGCCAGGAAGCGCCTTTCGCCATTAAATCAAACATAAACTTCACAGCCAAACCTGTTTCATTTGTGCGTGCTGCAGAAAGCTTTACAAGGGCTGGCGGGGGGAATATATGTGTCTGTGAACGCAACGACACGTGTTATGGTTTCTCCGCTGCCCTCCCTCAGCCCAGCTCCCACTGCGGAGAAGCTCGGGCCCTAATTGAAAGAAAAGCAAAAGCAATTAGCCCGGGGGGAGGGCACTCCGCTCGATTGGCCGCTGCTGATGGATGTCCCTCCGCCCCCGGAGGCCCCCGCGGCCCCAGCCCCGGGCCCTGCACACCTCGGGCCCCGGGCGGTGGGATCCGGCCGGGCTGTCCCGCTGCGGCCCGCCCGGCCCGGGGATGCTCGCTCACCTCTGCCCGCCAGCGCTGCCTCCAGAGCGCCCGCTCGGGCCTTCCGCAGCCTATTCCCGGCGGGCCTCCTCACCAGAGCTGAAAAACCTCGGTGCTGGGCTTGTAGTGGCTTGAAACAGAGACCTAGAGAGAAAAAAAAATAAAAATGAACCAGTGTTTCAACAAACCCTTCTAAACCCGAGATGCGAGGGCTAGAGAGAAGAGAAAAGGGGAAGGACGGAAAGCTGAAAGTATCAGCGGGAATACCAAATAGCTTAGTTTTCAATCCCAGACACCATAACTTGTTTTACGATTAGTGATCTGTTTAAAGATTTGTCCTGGAAGTACTTGATATTGGGTTACAAAAGGTTACTTTAATTCCATTAAGCCATAATGACCCATGAAGCACTGCAAAGACTTAGAGAAATCACGCTTCTTCCTTAAAGACACACGTAATAAATAAGTAATAATAATTAAAATTCGATTGAAATAATGAAATTAAATGAAATTAAATTAAATTTTTTTTTTTTTTTTCAAAAAGTGGGAGAACGACGGGGCGACGGGGCGGGCGGCACGGGACTGCTGGCGGAGGCAGCAGGGCAGGAGGCAGCTCCCCAGCCCCGGTGGGCTCCAGCCCCGGCGGGTTCCAGCCCCGGCCCCGGCAGCTCTCCGGAATTCCCTCGCCCCCCGCCCGGCGCTGCCCCCGCGGGACGGTGTGTGTCGGCCCCGCGAACAGCCGCCTGCGTTATGGTCCGGAATTAAATGTGTCTACTAATAATCTATAGTCTCCCTCGCCGGGGCAGAGCAGACAAACAAAATTGTCATTCCAAATGAAAAGAAAACACTATTTCTTAGAAGTGTTTAGGAGGGTGCACAGCGGGGCATATTTTCTTTCTTACTGGCAAGAGCTTGTAACTGGATCCCTTAACATTACTGAGAACATGAAAACATGAAACAAAAGTATTGATCCAAGAATTCGCCGAAGAAAAGTATCCAAATACATACTGGTTTATTTGAATTTTTTTTTAGGTTACATCAGATGTTTACGGGGGAAGTGCAAGCTTGTGATGCAGCCCTACGTGTCCCGTTCAAACATACGTGGAGGAAAGTGTCATTTGTGTTGTTAAATTTACATCATGCTCGCTTTAATTGCATCAGCTGCTAGATAGATGTAGGAGTAATGGCATTTAAGAGGAAAATAGCAATCATCTTCAGAAGACTGCAGCATAATGGAGGAACTTAATTAATTTAACTTTGCAGTCTTCCATAATGGCTGCACTTTATCATTTCCACAGATGGAGCTTGAAGGAATTAACAATGCTGTTTATCCCAGCAGACATCTCTGACTGTGGTTAGCCAATGGCAGATTTCCCACTTAAAGATGCATTTCTTCACTTGAGGGAAACAACCCGAGCCCTGGCAATAGCTGTCGAAACTTGCTATTGCTACATGTGTGGGATATAAAACCTGAGAAAATGCACAATATGTGTCTCTTTATGGTCTCATCAAGTGATACTGGAAGAAGACAGAGTTTTTCCTTTCTTACCAGAGCCAAGGCTTTTCCAGTTCCATTTCAATTTCTCTTCCTTTATTTTCCCCTTCACGATATTTTTTTCTTTACAACCTATCCTGCAAATCTTTTTTTTTTTTTTTCCTTTTAAAAACTCAATATGTGTCTGTTTCTAAATGCGTAGAATTCAACTCCTCTCCTAGATGATTTGCAGTGTTTACAGACTTTTTATGCTTGGGAAACCTGAGTAGACTTGAGGTAAGCACTCCTCCATACAGAAAACACAGTAAAAACCGGATTATTTGAACGTGTTGATTGTTTATTATTTCAGGAAACAATGCATTTTCCACGCTGCCATATTCTAGGGTGCACACGTACTCACACTCTCCAGTCACTTTTGGGTGTCAGAGGGGAATCGGAAGGGAGAGATATGCCTTGATATCAACCTAGGAATGAACCACAGCAATTAAATGCTTTACACAATCACCTGCATAGTTGGGCTATTTAAAAGTGTTGTTTAGCACCTTTGAGAGAGGTATTTGTTACCCCAGCAGCAGGGACCTGAGGAGTCAGCCACAGCGGTGACGCCGTGAACCAGACGAGCACATTGTCGACACGATTGTCTCTTTCCA
Organism: Entomyzon cyanotis; assembly: GCA_024500445.1. NCBI lineage: Eukaryota > Metazoa > Chordata > Aves > Passeriformes > Meliphagidae > Entomyzon > Entomyzon cyanotis. The sequence goes on from JAKEPQ010001005.1 coordinate 17,255,358, forward strand.
CTCCTGTACAAAAAGAAACGTTTTGCGGGGATTCGGAGATAAGGATGGTTCTGCGTTCGGTGTGCTTATGTATTCGAGGCGGGTCTTAAACTGTACCGCTTCCCCCCCCCCCCCCCCCCGCCCTTTTTTTTTAAGGTTTATTGGCATCCGGAGTTTAGTGTTGCTGTTGATATAGGGGAGGGGGTGAGGCGGGGTGGAGAAGGGCAGGTTTACGCATTTCCGAGTGCCTAGCAAGAGGAACTTCCATCATTGAACTTAGACCTTACCACTGCCCAAAAGGACAAGCTGGTACTGTATTTACATCCCGACAGAGTGCCTTTTCTATCCTTCATTTGTACACAGCAGCGTCCAACAGAAACCAGCTCACGCACGGAAAAATGCCGGGCTGCGGGTAAAATTCATACAGCTCTCAGTTGCTATAAAGGTGAATGGCAGCCCAAGGCTGCTTGTGCTGTGTTATTTAGGGAGGCAGGTTTGGATTCAAACCTATATTTGTTAGTCGGGCGGGTATCTCCACCACTAGCCAGCGGAGAGACAATGAATATCTACGTCATAGGAAACACTATCATTTCTCTTGTCAGGATAAGTCTCCGTCTGCTGTGAGCATGGAGGGGAGAAGCGCCTGTCTTTCATCCCAGCCAGGAGGTGCACGGCGGCTCCGTCAGGGCAGGTACGGCAGGGAGAGTGCTGGGATTTGAGCAGGTGACGCGCGCCGTGATGCAAGCCCAGCTAATGAGAGAGTGATGTCGCCTCGCTAACAGGTTTGAAGTCCTGAGCATTGGCCATCTGAAAATAATCTGACACATCTATGTGTCTATACTCCTATGGGGAAGAGAAAAAAATAAATAAAAAGGAATATGGGGAAGAACGGGCACAGAAAGTAGCGCGGCTGAACTCAGTGGCACGCAGCTGAAGTCTGAGCGAGGGGTAAAACGTGAGGTGCAGCTGCGTGGAAATCTGTTACACAAGAAAAAGAAAACAAACAAACCAACAACAGCCAAAACTGGGGGGGAAGAAGAGAATAGACGCTGCCGCACGGCGAATCCCGCAGAGGCACGCCGCCTCGGCAGCGCCTGGAGCCGGCAGCACCTGCTCTTCCCGCGGATCCCCCCCGCAGACCCGCCGGGTCCCTGGGGGTGCCCACAGGCTGTCGGTGCCACTGCGGCGCTGGCGAGCTGAGGGGGAACTCTGTGGTCTCCTGGGGCAGGGGTGGGGATGCTGCCGGGTGTCAGTGATGCGGTCACTGTGGAGGTTTAAGTTGTGCTCATGATGTAGGATGCCGCCGCTGTGGGACCGCGACGCTCTGCAAATCCCGCCCGCTCCAGCCCCTTCCTTACTCTATAGTCACATAGTCCCAGTGATAGTGATTTCAATGAAAATAAAGTATTTTTTTTAAACCGGAAAAATGTTGCTATTAAAAAGACGGAACACAAATCGTAGCGGGAAGCTGCGGGATGCCACTGTCCCCTCGAGGTGCGGGAGGGCCGCGATGGCTCCCGCCCCTCCCGCAGAAAGTGGTGGGCGGGAGAGGAGCGGCCACCTCCCGCTCCGTGCTCTGCTCCCGCCTCGGCCGCTCCGCCCCTCGGCTCGGGGAGAATCGCCTGGGAATGCAGCAGGACTTTCCTGTTTACCCGGCCCCAGTGGCCCCCGCTGGTGCTGACGCCCCAGGGAGGGGAACAGAGGAGCGGGAGCAGGGGGAGATTGTGGCGGTGGTGGTCAGCAGGAAGACAGGAAGGCTGCAAAGCCAGCTGCTCTGGGGTTGCGACTTGGGCTGTGCTTGTCCTGCTCAGCCAGGGAACAGAACTGCTGCGCGGAGGCAGCAGCATCCTCCCCCTGCCTCGCCTGAACCATCGAGGGCCAAACCTTCTCGGTGTCTCCCCAGAGCTGACCTGCAGCCGGGACATCGGGGCCCGGGGAGAAGTTCTGACGCTCCCCGCGATGTCACGTCCCCCCGCCTTCCTCACCCATCACCCCGCAGCTCAGTCTCCCTTCGGCTCCATTCACAGCGCAAGCCGCTCATGCCGAGCGGCCGGGGCAGGGCTGGGCTGGCCCCAGGTAGGGCGCGGAGCGGGGCGTCTGCGGCGGGCGGGGAGGCTGCGAACGCCTCCCGCCTCGCTTCCTGCCGGCGACAGCGCTCCGTCCGGAGCTTGAAACGGGGAGATCACGTAAATCCTAAAATCTCCTATGAAAATTAATAAAAACCACACGAAATCCTAGACAGTCCATAGCAACTGATTTTTATCTACCGTTTTACGCGCTTCATTATCCACCTAAATATAACCACCCCTTGGTTTAATGTAGTTCACGGAGACCACGGGCATTTTTGGCTTCCCTTAGCCTTTTCACTCTAGCACTGGCAATGGCCCGACTTCGGACTTCTCTCAACATTTGACTGTTATCTGGGGATCGGGATAAGACCAAGGAGGAGGAAACACACTGCATTCGATGTGTCTGTCTCGGTGCCGCTTCAAACCAACTTGGGGAACCCCAAGTGCTTCAAACCCTGTTTTTCGGTGCTCGTCCCTGTGCCTTCGTTTTCTGTCACCGCCATGTCCCGACGGACAGTTTCTCTGGAAGCTGGAGACCCCGGTCGGGCTTGTGGGAGGCGGGGCAGGCTTTAATCAGCGTAGTCAGAGAACCAGAATCAGGTGTGGATTTGTTTCAGGGCATGTTTGCATCAATCAGTATTTTCGTTACAATCTTGTCAACAGTTTTAATTCAAAGCGTATGCTAAAGCTGAAGTAACTGAGCAGTACCAGGGAGAGAGTTATTTTTAGAAAAATATTGTTAAACAAATTGGCACGGATTAAATATTCTGATGGTACTAGAGGCTAATAATTTTTTCTTAGCTTTATCGACAACGAGATGGCTTGATGCGGTGTTGCAGGGGGGTCAGTAATTTTAGCGAGCTTCGACCGCGGCCTGCCAATCCAGAGGAGCGCACCATCTCCTGAACTTTTTTTTCCCTGTTCGTCTGTGTCAGGCGCAGATAGAGCCCCGCGCTCTGCTCAGCACCGGCAGCGGCGGTTGCGAGCACCGAGGGTGTGCGAGGGAGGTCACAGCGGCAGCCCTTGCGCGCCTTGGGGCGTTCCGCGCCGCCCCGCAGCTCCCCTTCCATCCCCGCGCCCTCCCGCGCAGCGCCCCACTTGCAGCTCCCCGGGGACCCGCGGCGTCACCCCGATGATGCGCGCAGAGAGGGACGGGAGCCCTCATCGGCTGCCCCGGCTTTGCGCGGCAGGCGGCGGAGAGGCTGTACGCGGGTTTGCGGGGGGCAGCCGATGCCAGGCGCGGAGAGCCGCCAGGCGCATCTCCCGCGGAGCCGGGGCCGACTCAGCCACCCCACCGCCCCAGCTGGGAGGTTAAACTCACCGGATTAAAGGCTAACCCGACGGAGAAGCGCTCCTACCTGCGCTGTATTTTTGGTTTAGCTATTTGCGTGGGGCTGGGGGGCTCGGCTGCGCGGACGCCCTCCGTGCGTCTGGCCGGCTCTTTTCGCTCCCGCTCTCCGGCATCCCCAGCTCACTTTTCACATCAAATAGGCCATTAACTTTTGATCCTGCCTGTTACATTCCAGGTTTACCAGTGATGTTTCCTGCACACTGGCCGCCCCCGCCCCCACTTCTGTCCCACTTCGCATTTAAACACGACCCGGTAGATCTGAATTTCTGTCGAAAATGTAATTTTGAACATATGCACTCATTCGTCTCTTCGCGCTTGGCCTCAACGAAATCCCTCTCGGAGGAGGGACCTAACGTTCTGGATGCCCCAGAAGAGTGTTGCATTTTTGGCTTGGTTACATCTTTCAGCAACCGAGCCAGAATGAGACCTATTAAAGTACTGACTAATGCCTGCGAAGACAATTTCCATAACTTCAAAGTCCTTACGCGACCATTGGCAATGGCTGCGCTCAAGCGCTGGAAACAGCCAAAGGGATCAGCGAGACATTAGCTACTCCCGTTTAGAACGTTATTAAGCGGGAGCAGTGACTCAGTCCACAGCCGAACAGGCTTTGCGTTTTTCTCTCCCCCGCATGATCTCTCTTGGCCCTAAGAAACCACTGGAATGACCGAACGCAGTGTTGGAGGAGCATCCCCAGGGTGCCACAGCAGGTCCCCTCAGCGACACAAGGGTCGGTCCATGGTGGGTAGAAGGGGATGATTTCACGCATGGTTGCAGCCCAGTCCCGGCCCACCATCCGGCTGTCCCCAAACCATCGCTGCGGGGGCTGAGGCGGCAGAGCCGCCGGGTAAGTCCCTGCCACGTCCTTCGGGGCATCACTCAAGGGCTCCGTGTCCCTTGTGGGACCTCAAGCCTGGAAAGTCCCATCCAACAGCGAGGGAGGGGAATGTTCAAGACACGGCGCTCAGCATCCCCAGCCCGGCTCCGCGCTTCCCCGGGCCCGCGGAGGCGGAGCGGGGCGGCCGGCGAGCGCGGCTCGGCTGGGGCAGCTGCGGCCGGGAGGCACCGCTTCCCCCTGCTCCCTGGTTTGCTCCTAGCACGTTTGCACTGCCGAACTTCATCGTGAGAAAATATTTATTTAAAATTCGCCGTTTGGTTAAGTTTTTTTGGCAATAAATTCTCTTTCTTGAGTATTTCCAGACGTGTGTTCAGAAAGGGCTTGACCAAACTTGGAGAAGGTAATCTTAAATTCAAGCATTTGCCCCCAGATATCTAAGGATGATACTTTTTCCTATTAACCTATCAGAAATGTTTTGCAATACCTTCATATAATTTTGTTCATTAAAAGAATACAATTCTTTTATTTTGTCATCATTACAATAAATATTTGCCTTCTAAGTTAATATTTTCTTCAAAGACATTTGAATCTCCTGTTACAAACACTGTTTTCCTCAAATATACTAAGAAATTTTCTTTATTGAACCTAATGAGGATATAGGTAATGACAGATAGGCAAGACTTAACATTGTCAGCAAAAATGATTAAATTACATAGACCAGCCTCTAGGACTGCTGGGAGTTAAATCAAGTCATAATGTTCTAAAGAAAAACAAAGAATGTGAAATACATACAAGTTTTCCAAGACCCCTTTGATTAAACTTCTGTACCTGATAAAACTGCATTTCAAAATTTGCAATAGTGACTATACTTAACTACTTTTACAAATAGTCTTATATTAAATAATACACAAGTCCATGCTTGCAGAATATGAAACTAAACAAATGGCTTGTCACTCTGAATGGTTCAGCCTCCAGTTGATACCTCTGTTAGGTACACAGGCTTCTGATTTCAGGCCTTTACTGCTGAAAAAACTCATCTACAGTTGTGAAGAGAGCAAAGTTAAGGGTGTTCTTCCACCATGGAGTACTCAGTTTTAAGACCTTAATGAGCCAAGACACAATTAAAATTACCAGGCAGTTTAAAATATAATTGATTTCATTGATAAGCTACTTTATAATGTGGTTTTAACCAGTTATTTCATGGAGTAAAATTCTGTAAATCCATGTATTCATAAATAGCTCGGTGGGTAGTTTCAGTAAAACGTGTCAACAGTGTTAGATCTTAACATTCGAGATTAATTTTCGGACACTGTAAAAATAGTGCTTAAAAGTCATTGGAAGTCAGAGGGACTTCTCCCACTGACCTGGAGACTGGTTTCTATCTGCAGCGACACAATTAGCAGATCAAACTGGAAGACAGTCTTATCTGCTCTTCCACACAATGGTAAATTGCTGCTTTTCTCATCTACCTCCATCTTCGTTAGTTCTAGACAACTACCTATCACAAAGATAACGTCAAAGTAATGTATTATTGAGGGGGTGGGGTGGGGGATGAGCAGCATAGCAGAGAGCAAAATATTTTAATTATATTGAAATCATTCTATCGCATGGAAGGTAACAAATATTGGTATTGAGAACATAAGCATTACATATGAAAATTGTTTCTTTTGGGGAATTAAATGAAGTATAATCAAGCATTAGAAAATGAGACAGATTAACATTTGAATGGACTATTTGTTATTTGTCTTCTCGTGGGACCTTCTAAAGGAGTACGTGGAGGTCTGCAGTCACATGTGGTTCATCAACACGGCATTATGGGTGCCAGTTTGTACTGGATCCCAATAGCATCTCTCAGAAATATTTCCAGGTTCCATTAGAAGCCATTATGAACTATTTGAATATTGTCCTTTTTCCGTAGTAATAAAAATATTGCTTTTAATTACAGCTACATATAGCTGAGGATGGCCTCTGACTCTGGAACTGAAAAGTTGAGTTTTATTTGTCCTTTGCATGGATAAGTCAGGTTTATACTCATGGCAGTGCTTTTGTTCCTAACAAAATGACCATCTGTGACTGAAGGAATCAAAGTCTGAAAAGACTTTGAGGGAAACAAAAGAACATTTACTAACTAAGGAGGTCCCATTTTATACTTCCTTTCTAGTATGAAACTTAAGTAAAACATATTTTAGAAACTGAATGTAAGCTTGAGTTGCCTCTAGAAAGTTAAACCCGAGTGCTGGGTTGGTTTCTTTTTAACTCATCAGGGCAAGGTAGCAGCACACTACAGCAGAACTGAGTCAGAGAGAAAATGTCATACAGATAGGACACAGCAATGTCCCTGGTAATGAACTCGAATCCTCCAGTCTCTTAAACCATACTGTATTATTGAATGATGAATTTTGTATTTGGATCGCTTGCTTAGTTGAAAGAAGTGTAAAGACAGCTCCCTACTGGCAAAATATCTGAGGAGGTTACAGAATGCTGTTTATTCCAGCTAGTGTCTGGAATAAATTATGTTCAAGAAATTGGCTCCTGATACTGCTATTTCAGATGAGAATTTGTACAGAGTGCTAAGTCCTAACACTTCTGGCCAAACCATAGGCTTCATTAGGATTTGCCATTCATCATACCTGCCAGGAGCTCTCAGATTTGGAGAGGTGCTTGTTTTGAGGAGTGAAAGAATAACAGAAAAGAAGCTGTTTTCCTTGGCATTACCATCATTTCTCAAAGGCACCGGTCTTTCAAATTTCAGGGCTATGAGTTGTCAGACCTAATATGCTTTCTCACTATTCCTATTGAAATTCATTTGCTACATAAGGAAGACCCACATTGGTTTTAGCTGACACTATAGGTCGAATAAACCACTTAACATTTCAGAGGTTTCTATTGCAGATAAGGGGATAAATGGCAGCAGGTGACCTGACAGCTCGTGGGGTGGAAGGGAGTGTTCACAACTGGTTTGTAATGCAGTAGCAACAGCAGATGCCTCACAACTCATTAGACTGGACTCTAAGAAGTAGGACGGCAATCTGACTGCTATTCTAAACATTTTGATCTATAAGCCATGTTCATCAATCTCTTATTGTGAAGGGTAATTATGCTGATTTTTTACTCAGTGCCTAACTATTATATAGGCGTCACTTGATTCTTCTCACAACATTAACAGCTCAAAACCCTGCAGAAGAAGAAAGCTAACAGAAACACGGCAAAGACAAATCTAAGACAACCCACATGACTTACCACCATGGTGTCCAGGGCTTCCTCTAGGAAGGAGGTTCACTCTTTTACTTTCAGAAGCAGGCTGAGGACTCTCATGAGAGCATGGTCCTCCTTGGGGCTCTATTGCCAGCATTCTCACAGGCCTGTGCAATAATTCTGCTCATGCTGGAGCTGGCATTGGCATTTTACCCTGACTTATCCAACACAAAAATAAGAGCATCCCTGGGGAATCAGATGTGCCCTGGTAGAGACCTTCTCAAATATTTTCAGTATGTGTATAGTTTTTGGATACTCTTCTACTTGCTCAAAATTACTAAATACATAGAAAATGCAACTCTTTGAATTTTTTTCACCAGCAAGATTTCTAGGTGAAAAAGGACAGAATTTGGACACACACTTAGCCCCACACCTGACTTTGAAAAAAGGCTTCATGACAGAGTGGATAGTCTGATCATGAAATTCTGAAGAAACTGCTTTGTACAAGGTAGAATATGGGCTGCACATGTCTATTCCATAAGTCCAGGACAAAGCATGTTGCAGAGACGTGCTTTTCCATTTTGCTTCTAGAGATTTTTATGGAATCCCATGTGCCCTTCTCCATTACATATTCCACTACAAGGGAGCAAGTGGACCTGCGACTTCACCTTTCTTGAGTCTTTCTCATAATCTGTGAACAAAGATTTTTACAACCTGTAGATCACATTCTCACCTCAGGTATGCTACAGCAATTTAATCTGCTTTCCTGCAGTATAAAAATCCATTATTCCGTCGTTGTGCGCCAAGGTGAGTTTTGGCTACTGGATTGAGTGGAAATTAAAATAAACTCTGTTTTGCATCTTAAAATTATATTGAACTAGAAATGCAATGTTCAAGTAATACAAGTAAAATGAAAAATTTCAAAAATATATACAGATAATCATCCCATATTTGTCAAGTCAAAATAAAGTCTAATGGATTCCTTTAACTTCAGAAGAATGTGGACTCCATCTCTGCCAGTATTTTGTACGTGGCCCCATGTGTGACATTTTAATTAACTCTCACCCTTTAATTTGCAGGACTGGATAAGAAACAAGTAGAGGAAAAAACCCTTAAAATTGTTAAAAAGTAAAAATGGATTCCATGTGATTTGTGTCCTTCAGGACAAACATTAGATATTCTAGTGAATTAAATGGCATTGTTTGTGTATCTACATAAATGCTTGTGGGAACATAATTTCAATTTCTTTAAGGGTAGAGAGGTTTCTAGTTTCTGAAAGTGGCATACAAGTACACTGAGAAGAGCTGTGAAAATAATGGAAGAGTATGTGCTGAAGACAAGTGGAACAGAAGAGCTTGAAGATATGGCATCTTTTTTTTCCCCTTAAGGTTTAAGGAAGAAGAAAGAGAAGAGAAGGAGGCCTGGACTGCAGTGTTCATTTTACAGTATAGGTTAAAAAAAAAAATTAAAAAAAACCTCAGCAGCTATGCTTGCTTCCGTGTGTGGACCAGGTTGCCAAACTGAGTAGGGCTTTCATCTATGTTACACTAGGATACCTGTGCTACACACCTTATGCAAGGTCTAAGTTCATGTCTCTGGGATGGGGAAGCAAAGAGGATGTTCTACCACTGCTCTGCAGTCACTTTGTATCTGAAGCATAAGGCATATGGAATCTGACCCATTCTTTCTCTCTTCATGGGTAATGAGGAGGGGCGGATGTGTACAAGCTCGGATTTTAGGGATGATCCAAAGTCCGTGGGGTCAGGTGCCATGTACCTAGTACAGCTTCTCCCGGTGCAGCATTTCCAGGCAGACCTTCACGCCTTGACACATTCTGTGCCTTCTGAAGGGCAGCGATGGCTTTACCCACGATGGTGAGGAGCGGTGTCAGACAATGGGCCCGGGGGATGCTGCCGGTAGCTTTCCGACTGCCCATCCTTCTGGCCCCGGCGCTGCTAGGAGAGCGAGGGAGCAGCCAGGTGGGCTCGGGGTGTGTGACCTGCAGCGTGCCTTACCCACCTCCCAGCAGCGCAGCAGCAAGCCGGCATTCCTCAGGGCCCATCCTTCCCTCGCTAATAACACCTTAATTCTTAGAAATAAAAGTAAAAATAAAATAACAACAATTAAAAAAAGGCGAGTGTTGTTGGGGTGGTAACGGCGGGCGGCCAGCAGCGCTCCCGTGTGTGCCGGCGGGCCGAGAGCGGCGGCAGCGGGCGGCGCGGCCGGGCAGGCGCGGTGCTGCCGCCGGGCGAGGCGGCGGCGGCGGCGGGAGGAGGCGGAGGAGGCGGTCGAGCCGCTCCAGGGAAGTTTCCTCGCCGCCGCCTCCCCGAAACCCCTCCCCGCCGAGCGCGGCTCCGCGCTCCTCGAAACTTACCGCCGGGCGCCACTCCTGGGGAGCCGCCGGGCCCGCGCCGCCGCCCCGGAGGCCCCGCGGAGTAAGTGCGCGCCGAGCCGAGCCGAGCCGAGCCGCGCCGAGCCGAGCCGAGCCGCCCCCGCAGCCGGGGGTGCCGGACACGTGGGTGCGGCGGGCCGGGCGGGAGGCGCCGGCTCAGCCCGGGGGTTGCGCGGGGCTGGCGCGGGGAGGGAGGGGCGAGGCCGCGGGAGCCACGGTGTGGGAGGGGAAGGGGCGGCGGAGCGCGGCTCGCCCGGCGCCGCGGGAGCCACGGTGCCGGCCGGGGGCCGCCGGGCGCTGCGGCGCGTCGGCAGCGCTGAACGCGTGCGTTTTGTGGCGGAGGGTAGCGAGCTGCGGGCGCTTGGCCGCGGTGCGAGCGTGTCCGCCTTCGCCCCGCTCCCCGGGGCTGCCGGCTGTGCGCACGGCAAGTGTCAGGGGAGATGTCCGGCTCCCCGGCACGGAGCAGCTCCTCCTCTGACGGACGGGGAAAAGCGAGCGATGCCGGGGCACCGCCGGCGACCCCGCCGGCCGCGACCGCAGCGGTGTCCCGGGCACGGAGGGACTGCCGCCCCGCCGGCAGTGCGCTGGCTGCCTGCCTCCGGCGGGTCAGGACACGGCGGGATGAGCTCCTGTCCTCTCCGCTCTGCGCATCCCGGCACTTTAGCAGCAGAGCGCTGAGCACTGGCAGCGGGGAAGGACTGCACCCACAGGTGTACCCTTCCTCAGCTCGCTTTCTGGGGTTCTTATTTCTCCCGCCATCACCTAAGACCTTCAAAAAGATGAATGGATATGGCTAGTTATGAGACGGTTTTGATTCCTGTTGTTCAACTTGGAGATAAAGTTTTTGTTGTTTTTTTTTTTTTCAGGAAATACTCTGTTCTTTAAAACTATACTTAAATTGGCAGTTTTTCTATCACAAAGTCAAAGATCAGAGTTTCCTTCAATTATTAAAATATTGCAGTAGGCTTCCCCCGCCTGCTTGTTTTTTCCTTTTAGACTCCTAGGTGCATAGTGTCGTGTTTAAATTGCAAAGAGTAGTTCCCATTGACTTTTAGTAGCGAAACACTGTTATGGTTACATATGCTGTAGCAAAATGCAGTATGAACAGCAGCACCAGACAGTTGCTACGTTTGAAGACTCACACTTTCCATAATATTTTAAAATAAAAATATGGTTATAAGAAGAGAAAATGGCCATCCAGTGCTGTCAGAAGTTCTTTAAAAAGAATGGTGTGTGGAAAGTCCCTATGAAACAATTTCCAGATTAGAGCTGTTCATTCTCTGCCAAAAGCTGTGTAAGCATGCACCATAACGAGGGTGGTTTTAGGATCACAGAGTAGTTGTAGAGCAGGTAGTCCAGCTGCACCAGAAAGTAAGAGACAGAAGGGCAATATGTATGGAAATGTCCCTAACTGAGGACTGCAACACATGGAGGTGGCTGGCATATCTTTTGAAGCTAGCCTTGACACATTCCTTCCAAACCTTTGTTCTAGTTTGTACACAACTTATTCTACCATAGATTTCAGTGTGAGGTAACATGCAAGTATGTGTGCTCTTCAGCAACCTTTTAAAATGTATGGATTACTCTTTCTGAATGGTTCATCAGCCTTCAAAATTGTAGAAGTTATAATGGCATCAATAAAATTGTTTATAACCCATCTAAATAGAAACTAAGTCACTGGTTCCTTACAGCTGTGTTATTTATTCCAAGCGTGATGTTTCATTCCTAATTTTCTTCATTAGCTATATCTTCCCGTGTAAACTGAATCACAAAAAGGGTAGGAAGAAAAAGGAGGAAGCAAGTCACTCTTTTTCTTGTTTGTTGCTCTGTCTTCCTTGTGCTGCAAAACTTGTTACTATGAGCAAGGTGAGGGATGGATTCTGTCAGGAGAACTGTAAAATCTTCAAAGGTCATTTGAACAGTTTCTCCAAGTCCTCTAGGAACTGGGGCACTTTTGCATCCTGTGCATTTTGAGAATTTTAGCTTATTTTCTTTGTTTCATTCATTTGCCTAATTATAGAATCCAAAAATATTATTGCTCAAAATAACCTTATTTTTCTAGATTTAGAGAGAGGGAGAGTGATACAAATTAAGAGTTTAAATTGAGTTAAGAGGCCTGAGGTTTTTTTTCCTTTCTCTCATTTTTACTCTTTTTATCTTTGGCTGTTTAATCTGATATACCAAACATCATAAGATAATGATTTCTCAAATGTCTGGACACTTCTAATGCTTTTTTTGTTTTTCTCTTTGTGACACAGAATATCTTTTCACTCTGTCTGAGAGTGCTAATCCTACTGCATGGACCTAGGGAGTAAAATCTGAATTTACCACTGAGTTCTGTGATATGGGTCAAACTACCATGAAAAGGCTGCAGTGGTTGAACCAAAAAAAATTTGGCTAGATTTGACGGTGTGACAGTGAGCTGTGGCTGCCTGGGAGTGATACCCAGAGGGGCAGTTCTTGGGGGAGGCTGGGGCAGCTGCTGTCCATAATCAAACCCCAGGTGGGGCTGGAGGTGTGGGCAGTGCAGGCAGTGAATACCCCAGTCTGCCCAGAGTCCCCACTGTGCCAGGCTGCCTGGAAAAATCACGGAGGTGAACTCCCACCCTGTGAGGTGGGTCTGCATTTTTGCAGCTCCCCTTATAATGAAGTGAGCTAGGAGAAAGCTCTTTTATTTATAAGAACGGAAATTGCGTGCAAAGTCCTTAAAATCAAGGAGGCCACAGCTGGGTACTTCATGTGCTTTTAAAAGCCTTTCCAACACAGAGTTGTTTCTCTGTCCTTCCCATGCTGTTTCCATAGCGAGTCACACCTACTGCTACTTTAGGCAATTGGCCTAGTTCCTGAAATTTTTGAATTTTAATTACTCAGCTCAATAGTTTGAGCTCTTTATCATCTGAATATTGAAGGGAATTGCGTGGTGTTGTGTCAATAAAATTTTCTTTTTTATCTTTTACGTTATACTGTTCTCAAAGGAAAGTGGAACATTATGTTCAGAATGATAGTGTAATTCATTCTTCACTTTTTCCTTTATTATGAAATATTATTTATAATAACTTAGCTATAACATTATTTGATAAATGAAACTATTTTTATAATAATTGTAAAAATCATGTTCTACAGATAATAGCTATTGTCTGTTCTGTTTTTCACACTTAATTTATTACTATAGTCAGTAACATGTAACAATAATTAAAGTTTTATCTTGAGCTGTGATGGTGAAAAAGATTGCAAGACTATTAGAATAAGCAAACACTCAAGAAGTGTGGCTGTTGCTAGAGGACAGACTGATTTAATGACAATTTCAACTGTGTTTTGCTCTTGTGTGTTTTGTTTTTTTCATAAATGTATATAAAATTCATACTCATTGGTAGATAGAGTTTGGAGACATGGAGAACTGAAACTAAATACTGTTGTTTGACTAGGTGCATTTTTTGCTGACAAAAACCACATAATGTGTCTTTGTGTAGTTGTGTAAGCAGAACCTATTTATCAATGTTCCAAATCCTTAAGTTTTCAGGTTTTATTAGTTAAAAATGATGAGTTACTGAATTCATTTTCATGAAAACATAGTCTGGAAGAAATCAGTGGAGAGGGATGTCATCTGTCAAGCAAAAGATACGACAAAGTTGAACAGAACAGCATTTGACAATTTTTTTTTCAGCATTGTTTTCCAAAGAACTGGTAGTCCTATAAATACAATAATCTTCTTCTCCTCCTCTGTAATATTCCAATGCCAATTGTCCAAATTTGGCAGCAATTTATTGGTGGGGTTTTAGTTTCATAAGGAGTGACTGCTGGCTAGAAAAAAGAGACAGGTCCCAAGCACTGCCTCCTCCCTTGAGCCACTCACAGCAGGGATGGTCCCACCGGGAGCTGGGCAGTGCCTTCCCTGGGGTTGCTGCTGAGAGGCAAGAGCTTGAGGATGTAGCACAGAAATGTGAAGGAAAGCTGGTGTCATTGTTAGGTAAAAACAGTATCGCTTCTGCTTTAAAATTAGTTTTCTCTTAGTGAATTATGAGTATTTCTGGTCACCATGGGTCAGACTTCCAGCACTATTTAAGTGGCTAAAGGTGCTGCTGGGACTTTGCTGTAATTCACAAGGGTGCTTGCAGTATAAACAAACAGGCAAACAAATAAGTGTAAGTGGCTGTAGATGCTTAGGCTGATGTGGTGCTTTTAAATATCCCATTGGATCTCACATTGGCAGATTTGACAGTTCAGTGTTACAGACTTCTGATTTTCTCAGTCTTAGGGCCATTCATGCTCTTTCCTTTGGAATTAACAGAGACTAAAAGAGATCCCATTCTCAGAGATGGGTCCCAATGAAGAAAGTAGACTACTTGCACCTGCTAGTGAAAGTCACTCTAATGTCAAGTAGGTACCTCTATTGCATGAAGAGAAGCAGAAGTATTTGTAGATATTAACCTGTTGTAAAGATTGAAAATGAGATGCTTCTTGCAGTATGGGAATGCTGTGACTTACCATGAAAGTTTTGGTTTGCCTCAAGTGACTGGGAAGTTTTCTTTTTGTATTGTAAAGAAGAGTAAAGAAGAGAGCAGCATCCTTAGCCTTAGTGATGGTGGTCCCTGAGGAAGGTCACTGCTATGCACATTGAGTTGGTGGTTGATCCACTGTGGCATTTGCAAGTGGCACTCACATGGAGACACCAGAGACATGGCTCTGTGCCAGGGCAGCTACACTGCTCCCAACGGCAGGGTGGGTCCAGAGGCAACTGGGTGGTTCTCACAGAGCGTGGGACCTCAGCTGACCCTAACCCAGTGCTTAGGTCCCCCTCACTAGGAGATACCAAAGCTTTGTCCTGTGAGTTTTCTGCTTGAACATTAACTTTCCATAGCCAGGATGACTCCCTTGTATCCATGCTTTCTGTAACCCATCTTATTTGGATGGATTTTTCTGCTCTCCGCAGTGCTGTGGCTTCCACTACTGCTGGTACTCTTTTTTACTTGAATGCTCTTACCAGCTTGGGGGAAGCCTAGGTTTTAAAGACGGCTGTTGTAATTTCAGAATCAAACGTATCTGATCGATTTAAAAAATAAATAAAAGTTAAAAAAATTATAAAACTAAAATGTTTCACCTGAAGGAAAATTACTTTAATTGCTCTGTGTAAACCTTAAAACGTTTACATGTGACCTGTATTAATTATAACTAACAAACTGTTACCTGTTTGCACTGTATTATGCAGAAGCAGTACAGTTGCTCGTTGTTAGACCACAAACTTTTATAGACTGCATATATTTTACAAACTACTTTAAAAGCATATGTAAAATAATAAGTAATGCCCTACCTTTAATCTAAATTTATAATAGGCATAGAAAGGCTTCTTAAAGCACATATATAATTACTACTCATTCGAAACATTGTACAGAACCGCACGGCAAGAAAGCAAGCTTTGTTTGTAAAGCATCTTACACTTCTTTCCTGAGCTAGGCAAGTATTCCACTTGCATGTTATGATTTGTAGCTCAACATTTTTCTTGTACATGTTTCATATTCTTTATTAACCATGACACTTAGTCTAATAGTGTTAATCTGTGGATCCCCCCACACCTTTTGTAGTGTGTTTGACACATAAAAAGCAGAAAATAGATTTATTGCTCAAAGAAATTATGACAAAGGAATTGGCTGTTACATTCTGGTTTTGTTCTTTGTTAATGATACATAAATAAAAGCAGGGAACTTCTGAATTTTTGATGATAAAGATCATATGGAATGCTAAGAGCAAAGATGTTTAATCCTTATTTGAGGCAGAGTTCACCTTGTAAATGGTAATTTTATTAATTTTTAAAAGCAGAATTTTTAGGTTTTCACCTTAAGAATATTCTTTATTTCCTGTCCTAAGCTGTTACTGTGTTTTTCTGCTGAATAATTTCAACCTACATTTCAGATACAAATAAAGCTGATCCTACTGGGTAGTTTAACATCGTATTAATTTTGCAAGGAATTTAGAAAAGAAATTCTGGCAAGCAAGTAGTCAGTATAATTTTAACATTGTTCTACAGCTTGACTTTTGTGTGCATTTAGTATTCAATGTAAAATATGATCTTTTGCTTTGTTTGGAGAGCTCTGCTTTTAGAATAACATTATTGCTTTATATTTTTTTATGTATATGTCTCCCACTTTAGCCTTTTGTGGAGCTTCCTGACTGAGGCACCCTGTTGAGTGTTTGTGCCAGGGAGATTGAATTTAGAAATCTGCCCATTGCAGGTACCAGGTACCATATCTGATGCACATACCAGGTCCTAATTCTTGCTCAAAACCATTCCTGACCATTGGATGCAGGAAGCAACACAAAGACTTCGTCAAGACAGTTTTGGAAGCAGTTATATTTTAGATTTAGATCCTGTAAAAGCAATGGCAAATTATTTGCTTCATTTTTTTTCATTTCTCCAGTCTTATATCATTGTCTTTCCCAGGTGCTCTCTAACTTTTGAACACTAAATTGTCAGGCTTCTTTCTCCACCTCAGGAGAAGTTTCTTTCTATTTGACCATATCTTCTGGGAGACCAGAGAGCTCTTCTGAGCTTGCTGAAATTAGCAACCAGCAGATTCCCGTAAAATTATCTTGCCTCTGTTTGTTTCTTCAGGTAGGAATTTTCTGTTATCCTCACTCCACTTTCTCTAAATATCTGAGTCGGAATAAGTGTGCTAATCAGGCTGAAAAATTTTTCTAGGTTGCTTCCACTTGAGGTGAATAGCAAGGTGGTAAAGAACTGCTCAAGTACCTTATGAGACAAGTCACTAGACAATAAAATGACAAATGAAATTCTGCAGAGATAAATATGAACTGCTAAACCTCAGTTAAAATAGTTGTAGCTGTACATACTGATGGACACTGAGGTGACCCTCACTTTTCAGAAATGAGGCATCTAAGATAATTCCAAGAAAAATTTGTTCAGTTCTCAGTAATTCCCCCGAAAATTAATGTTCAGAATTGCTAGGAACCAAAAACATATACATAGGTTTCAGGAGGAGAATAGACAAGTACTTGAGAGAGCTATACTGCGGATTGCTAGACAGATGAACTCCATCCATCTCAGGAAACCCTCTGAACTGAAAGAGCAGGAAACTGGGAAAACGCCATGGAAATGGCATGTGCTTGTTCTGTTCTTGCTCTTCTGTATCCAGTTATGGCTGTTGTTGGAGACAGCAACAGGAGGATTGTTGGTCTCAACCAGTAGTTTGGTCCTTGTGTTCTCAGCACTTTTTTTATGTTAGATTCAATGGTATATGGGAGAAATGGGACACAAACTCTATTGTTGAATAGTTCCTTCAAAACAGGCTTACAGTGTAGTAGCAATTTTATAAATGTGATCAGGATTCAAAAAGTAGCGCAGATGTATTTCCCAGTCTGTCACTGATACAATTTGCCTGTGATGTATTTTTTTGTGATCATAGTGCTTCTTTCCTTCCTTTTTTCCTTAGTTCCTTTGGCTCTTTGAGTCTCCCTGTTATTCCAGTCCAACATCCAGTGAGATTCCTGTGTAGGCAGATGAGACCTCATGTTTCCTTGCCAAAAACTTAACTTGCTGGCAAAGTTAAAAATCTTTGGGAAACACCACAGTTTTAATCTTTAAAATAAAGTTAAAAGTTATTACCTAGATAGGAAAAAATTGATATTTAATTTATGTTATTTAC
Organism: Entomyzon cyanotis; assembly: GCA_024500445.1. Classification (NCBI taxonomy): domain Eukaryota; kingdom Metazoa; phylum Chordata; class Aves; order Passeriformes; family Meliphagidae; genus Entomyzon; species Entomyzon cyanotis. Next base: position 17,272,840 of record JAKEPQ010001005.1, read on the forward strand.
TTATAAAGAATGAGATTCCTTTGGTGCTGACCTAGATTTGACAGTGAGTGTAATTGCCATGGCTTTTAAACATGCCTATCCAGGACACCAGAGTGCTTGTTCTGTATTTATGTAAAGAACAGCTTACCAATAAAACTGAAAATTTTCAGCCCTCTCTCCCACAGGTTTGTTTCAGTCACAAGTCCCAACACTCCATGCATTTCTGCTCGATGGCAGTGGGAAAAAAACATCTCTTAAGATGAACATGGATGTTTGTGGGGATGCAGAAATAGTGACCTACATCCCGTGCTGTTGTAGTGTGTTACCTGTGTGCTACATGCCCACAGAGAGCTTTGTGGGTTTGCACACCCCCAGACTCTGTGTCTGGTCAGTGTCAGCACTGCAGTTGGTGTGGGATGCCTTCCAGCAGATGTGCACTTTAGGTCCCACACATCTGAGCACCCATCTGTTTTGCTGGTGTCCCTGAGGCTCACTGGAAGGCAGGATGCTGTATTGCATCTGCAGGCGTTCCAGGCTGAATCAGAGGTGGTCTTCAGTCGCAGCCCCAGAGTTAATTGTTTATAAAGCTGCTGAAAGGTCCCTACTAAATTTCATTTTCTAAAAATACCTTTCCCCCTTCCGTTTTATTTTCTTCCTCTTTTTTTTTTTTCATTTTGTCTTTGGTTTTCAGCTGTTACACTTGGCAACCTTCTTTCCCAGCATTTGGAAATAATTGTTTCCTAAATGCTACCCAGGTTATCTGCCAAATTTAACACCTAAAAAGGAAGTGGGGGTGGGGGACAAGAGACCTACCTGGGAATGGAGTGGACGTAGGGAGTTTTTAGAAAGTACTAAAAAGGAAACTTACCAAATATAGCACCTAAAATTAAAACCATCGAGTTCCCTCACATTAACTGTAAAATACCGCATGCTATCATCTACAGGGTAAAAAAGAAAAGCCATTTTGGCCAGCCTCATAATCTCTTTTTTAATTTTCTCTACCAAAAGATCAAGCATGTGTAGCTTTTTGGGTTGTCTTTCTCCTAACAAATGTGTTTAGTTTGGGGAGATAGAAATTTTTCAAGGTGTTACTAGAAAAATCCTACCCATTCCTGAGAAAGCATAAGAAAATAAGAGCAAAGCAGAAACCACTGATGGCACTAGAAATGACCTCATCTTGGAGACTTTGCAATGGCATAATCAGCCGGGAGGTTGTAAGACAGGATTGATTTTGCTGGTGGCACAGGAGCAGGATAAAAAGTTTAATTCCTTCTCTGTGGTGATGGAAGGGGTAAGGTAGCCCAAGGTGTGAGTGATGTTTCTGATCACTGTGAGTTTGGCCAGGGGCTCAGTGCAGCTGAAGGTGTGTTACAGCAGCCCTGGGACAGCTCCAGGATGTGCATTAGTGGCAGTGCAGGTCTTTCATGAGAAATGCAAAGCTTTTATGCAGAACAGCTCAGCAAGCATAAGAAATCAGGTTCCTTGTCCTTAAATGTAGGTGTCTAGGTGCCAGGGGTCAGCCACAGCCAGTTACTTTTTAGTCACCCTCACGTTTGATACTCTCTGTGCACATGGTCAGCCTCCACTGGTACCTTCCAGCCGTGAGAGATTATTTCTCAGTGGCTGTGTTTAACATCCACTTCCTGGGTGTTTGGCCACTGGAAATTGCAGTTTCTCAGGTGGGGACAGCCCTTCCAGGACGAGGAGCTTATTGAAGCTCCTGGCCACCTCTGCAGCATGGCTGGGAGTGGCTGGCAGCCGCCCTGTGCCTGGTGGCAAAGGCAATGTTCACATCCATGTGTGTGGGGAAATTGCACGGCGTTGGCTGATGTTTCAGAAAGGAGGGGATAAAAATCCCCCGTAAACCACTTTCTGTAGTTCTTTGTGGGTTTTTTTAGTCCCTTTAAAATGGTAATAGCTGTTTGGAAAGAGGACTGCTGGTTGTCATGCCTGGTGCAACAGTACTTCTTTAGCTGGTGGGACTCTTAATATCATCGTGCATTTAATAGTAATACCAAGCAAATAATAGCAATAACCAAGCAAATGACTTCCAAAGCAGTAGAGAAAAATAAAAGGGGATATGTACTTTCATTACTTCCCTTCAATTTAGATCTTGTCTTTTTCAATAATTTGAATTTTTGTCCTACTCATATTCGATGGCACATTTTGTATATAACAACTTGTCTGTAATAGATACTCTATGTAATTTAGATGTGGTTTTTTATACATTGACAACTCAAGGGAATTTAATTAGTTTTTGTTAAGCTTTACGAAAAGTTACAAATAACCTAAGATGACAATTAGAGTACGGATAACTAAGTTGCTCTTGTTTAAAAGTTGAATTTTTCAAAATTAAAATTACTTAATTGTATTGTAGATCAGCTGTTCTGTATTAACATCTAAGCCCTATGTTACTGCGACTTGATTCTGCTGCCAGAGGTCTCTGGTGTCTTCTGAGAAAGGCAAGTCTTTGCCCCTAGCAGTGTGGGTGGATATATATAGGAGGTTTTTATAAACCTCTTTTGCATTGACATGAAGAGCAGCATATGTCAGAGCAGAAATTACAAGAGTGGGCTCTTTTAACATTGCTGCGTTATAGGAATCTTTCACAGAGAGAGAAAATATTTGCTGCAGCAGCTCCTGCAAGTTAGGTCACCAAATTATGGTTGAACTATAATATACACTAAAACATATATGCTTTTTTCCTTCTGGGCTTCAATAGAAAATTACCAGTCTTGGTAAAGTTTTCTTTCCATTAGTAAAGAGAGCACTGCTGATCTGAAAATCCATCAGGTCATCCATACCAGCATTACATCAATTGACTTTTGAATATTTTTCCATTAGAAAAGGCTGCATTTTATTCCCTTGCTGAAGTGGCAGACTTTCAGTTTGTGCGGTTTTTCCATTTATTGAATTTTGCAATAAAAGAGTTTTTGTAACAGATGTCAGTCATTGCTTAGGAGTGGGGCATTGCTAGAGAGCTGTTTTCTTCTCTTTACTATTTTTTTACACTAGAAGACATTCATGTCCTTCCCCTCCCTAACTTTAATTGTCACTTTTTAAAGCCATGAATCATTTTCTAACCTATAATCTTGTGTCAGAACAAATATGAACACCAAACTGTGATTTCATAGAAATATTGTAGATTGGCCATTGTTCTCAGCAGGAGCAGGACTGGATTTGATCTCTCAATTGTAAACCAGAAAGTAGGGAGTGGATGCATTGCAGAGGCATGGTTCATATTAGCATCTTCCTTAGGGTGTGGAGTGGACCTGTTAACATTTTCTTAATGCTTAGATTTTATAGAAGTAGCCAAATGTGTGCAATGAGTAGTGTCCAAAATACTGGGTTTGAAGGGATTTTTTTATTTTCTTGCTAGAATCTTGTCCAGGTAGAAAGATAAAGATTTTGGATCCTGATCCTAAATTATATGTGTTTCACATGCAGAGTGGTCTTAGGACAAACTGACTATCTTCAGACCATATCTTTGGCTGTCACAGAAGAGCAAAGTCCTATTCACATTTCTGTGCATATAATGTATGTGCATATATATATACACACACTTAAAAAATCAGATTTTCATTTTTATTCTCTATTGATACCATTTTTCCCCACGTATTTTTAAAAAAGTGCCAATTTTCTGATGAAGATTTTAGCTGGGTTTGTTTGAATTATGCCGATAATTCTGAATTTTAAGAAATTTACAGCATTTTATTCTAAAGACAATTGTCTGTGGAAGGAAACAATATTTTGGGTTGATATCTGTTCAGGAGGGTAGGCCTTTGTTGTTTCATCTTGGTACTTCACTGTTACTTTAACATCAAAGAACACCCTTTCTGAAGGTGAGAGAACACAAAGGATCCCGTATTTATAATTTATGGGGCCTAGGACTGTGACCTAATGTAAACTTGAAGAGATTTAGTATAAAAATATCCTTAGCTTGAGGGCAATGTTTGAAAACTTTGTGGATTTTCTTTTTTATCCTGGCTCAGTCTGCAATCATATTTCTTTGTTATTATTTCCTCTTAGCATTAAAGTACGATTGACATTGATAGATATCAGGGGAAGGCTGAGCTTCCTAAAGAAAAAAAAAATTAAAAAAAAAAGAAGAGATGTGTTGTTGGCACAGAAATAGTGGTGGTGCAAGAGTTCCTGGCTGCCTTTTATTCTTCTGCTGACAGTGAGCACGACGGGGCTCTCACTGCCTGCTTTTGGCTTGCATGGATTTGCAATACACAGCTCAGCTATGTATTTATTTTCAAGATTGATTCAATTCTTCAAAGACAACTGCTCCCAACTTGTGAATACTTGTTAGTTACTGGAAAGTCGCAGAAGTGAAGATCAGCTCCTAGTTTCATGCCGACAAATTAATCCAACGATGTGGTACTGTCTTTTCCACAGGTGTGTGTGTACTAGGACTGTCTGAGCCTCCCTGTAGCTAATAGCCCGTATATAATTTGGAAGGAGAAATCTTCAATGGAAGACCCCGAGGGAATAAATGGGAAGTCTGTAAGTAAACAACTTGTCAGTCCTGAGAAAAAAAGTGGCAGCTTTTAAAGTGGCGATTATTTTTGTGGCAACCAAGTGGATGAAAGTCTTAGAGAGCTACATGCACTTTTAGTGGTTGGAAGAAGCAGTGAATGATGAAATTAATTGAGAGATGGAGGCTTAAAGCAACAGAAAATGAAATATAGCTTTAAAAATATTTGTCTTCACTGATTTGTATTACAAAATGATGGTTGTTGCTTTCTCTAGGCAATATTTGGCCTGCTGCATTTATTTTGTTAACATTTTTGTAGAGAGTTCTCATCCCATTATTTGATCCCATTATTTCTCTTTGCCTATATGAATATATGCAAATACTGCTTCTGAGAGAAGTGAGTGCAACTCCCAGCTGCAAGGTCTTAAGAACAGTGGCAAAAAAATGTAGCAGCATTGAGGTTTCTTGTAAATACCTGTTTATACAGTCACAATAATGAGAAAGTTTGCAAACTATCAGGCACAATTAATAATGTTTCATGCATGGTCAAATGATTAGTTGTGTTTTTTGGATTTGTTAGTTTAGTTTGTGACATCATTCTTGGCACTCAGGGAAATTCAAAATGCTACATATATGTTTTTATTCTGAATTGTTTAAGAGAAAATGTGCGTGTTGAAATTGCCTCATTTTTACCAGTTGTAAAATAAGTCCAAAAACTAGTATTTAGTAAATTTAATTAGATTTATTTCCTGCATTTTTTCTGATGTGTTTATTTTCTGCATTTGAAAGTAGTCTCTGTATTATCTCTCACTATTCCCTTTGCATTCTGTGTTTCTATATCTAGTTTCCCTGATGCTTCCACTAGGTTTTCATGTAGCAACAGAGCAGAAAAAACCAAGCCCCTTAATAATAAGCCTGTTGTGCTGCATGTTTTTGTTACACTTCATGTGTAGTGTAATTTTTGCTGTCTGAAGCACTATGGCTTTGATTACTTTCCAATGTTCATTTGTTCCACAGTCTTGTCGTTATGTGTACATTTGGGTATTTATCCATCGCTGCTAGCACCATGTGTGGACAGAACCAGTTAACTTTTAGGGAACAGGGTGGCCATGGTTACCAACAGGCACTAAACTTGGATGGTCCTGTTTGCAGTTGCACTGCCAGAGCTTTCAGCACCACCCAAGCTCCTCGTTCTGTTTGGAGTCAGGCTTTCCTCCATGCATGAAAAGCCTTTCCCTGCTGCTGTCAGGATTTTCTGTGGCTTCCCCTGCAATGCTTCGCCTCTCTGTGCCCGGCATAGCCTGGGCTTCGTGTGCTGTCAAGGGTTTGGGTCAGGTAATTGTATGCTGGAGCATACATGACAAATGTAACTGTCGCTTAACTTAACAGGAGTATTAAGGGAAATATTTGTTCATGGTTTGGCACCACCAGCACTCCTGTTGGGGTTATTAATTCCATTCCTTCTTTTCACTGCTTAGTCCAGAGAGCCTGTAAAACACTTCATCTGCTCAGAGTTTCCCTTCTCCTTACCCAAGTGGGTGGTAGTCGTTGATGCTATCAGGATTATAAAAATCTAAAGCAGTAACTGCTGAATAGATGCACTGCACTGACCAGCACTCAGGCTTCTGCAAACGAGGACTGGAGTGCTCAGAGGTACATGACACAGGGCAGGGTGTGACTCTTCTGACTGCAGTGTCATTGGAGAGGTTTAAAATTGGGGTATTAAACCCTGGAGTCAGATCCTTCAATTAAGTCTCACTTAAAGTCATTCAAAACTGGACATAACTGTTTGCAACAGTCAGTTTACCAGCAGGGAGATTTCCTAAAAGCAGTAGTCAGAAGGCAAAATAGTCACAGTGAAAATAAAGATGATGGTGTTAGCACTGTTTTAGCTTATTTTGCTCTGTGTGTGTGCATAGAAAGAAAGAGAGGGTGAGAGATAGATTAGCACTCTGTAATTAGAAACCAGAAACCAAAACCTGTTTCGGATTTAAGATCCCGAACACGTGTAGTGACTTCTGAAATCTGGTGCTAGTCCATAGGAAAAGAGGGTAACTTCCCTACAAATACCAGTTAAAAGGTAATTTCGTTTTGCAACTGGCCAATGCAAACTGTGTGGCGGAAGCAATTTCAGGTACATGTGGATAAGGGAGGAGCTTTATTCAACAACTGAGAAATGAAGGTGGATAATGTTTTAGGAAGACAGAGCTAGATGGACAACAGAGAAAGTACCAGAGGAGAACATAAAGGAAAATTAAAAGAAAGGTATCAGACAACAGTGTATGACAGAAGATGTGTAAGTACTTTGCACCGTCTTTGGCCAAGATTTCTCTTTTGAGGAAGAGGATGATGTTGCACATGGGAATACAGCCTGTCAGTGTGGATGTGTGCAGAGCCTAGTAAACTCACTTCTGCTCTTCTGTTGCACTCATACAGCTGAGAGAGTACTTTAGCCATTTCCTAATCGAGAAATGGTTCTAATGGTGCTGTCATGTCCTTGGTTTGCATTCTGTAGGAACTGAATTTCAAACTTGGGCTTGCAAACTTGAACATTACATCTGCTCCTGCCTTGCCTTTACTAGGTGCTTGAGAAAGCACAACACAAATCTGAGGCCGGCTAGACAGAGGATATCAGTGTATTTTCCCGTCTGAAAATTTCACTGAAGTTCTGTTTCTTTCATTCCAAGTCCAAAAAAGACTTTGAAGCTTGTTTGCTAATGATATATGTAGCTATCAAAGATGGTTCACTTGTGTTTTATCAAGCTAAAACAAATGGTTGGATTTTTTTAATTCGTATTTTCTTCACCATCCTGAGGGGGCTTTTCTGCCTGCCAGTCATTTGCAACAAGCCCCACTGCTCAAAGATACTTGAGAAATAAAAAACCAACCTCTTGTTTTAATTATTTTTGAGACGAAAATGTTATTTTGGGTGTTACAGAAATTCTGATTGTAAGGAGACTGAGAATGGGCAACAGTACAGCTTATACTAAATTGATTTCAAAAAGTTTATGCAAAATCGTCATGGCTTATATTTGTGGTAGTCCAAGACTACCAGTTCCAAACTTGGCATTGGCATGAATCCATTGCCCTAGAAATGCTCTAAAAGCCCTAGAAACAAGACAAACACTGATAAGATGCAGCAAGATAACCCAGGTGGTTAGAGGTACCCTGATGATGGCTTTAAAAAAAAAACAACTCAAAAAGGGCAGTGTAGAGGTCAGCAGGTATTTTATTTTAATTTGATTTGCCTATGATTTTTTTTTTAAGGAATACATGGGGTTTATTTATTTACAAAACTCAGCACAAGAAAACGTTCACAAGTAAATATTGGTGTATTTTCAGTAATTACTACACCCTCTGGGCATATTTTGGAGGGCATTTCTTCCATAACTCTCTCTCTGGTAGTGATATTGAGTTATTATATAGCATAAAATAATTTTCATTCCTGCCCTGTCCAGGCTCATAGTTGAAAATTCTCGTTGCAAAATTGTACACCAAGAAGTATTTCCAGCATGGAGTATTTTTGATGATGGAGTTTGCCCATCTGGAAAACAGAGTGAAGGCTCTGAGGCCCTCGGCAGTCAAGTTAGATCCAAACAGTGTACCCAATGAGCCAAAAAAGGAGGTGCTCTTGGTCCACTCCAGCAGTTAATCTTCTCTGATTCCCCCCACAGCCCCCAGACCTCAGCTTTCAGTCAGCGCTCTGGGCAGCCTGGCTGCATATTTCCAACTTCTTTCTCCTCCCTGTTGTTCACTGGACACTTCTCTCCTGCTAACCCCATGCCACGTACCCGAGACCTCCACTTTGCACCCAAATTCACCTCATACCTCCACCAGTGGAAAGACACACAGCAAGTAGTTGGTTTCAGCAAGAAAGGGGGAGGGGGAAAATAAAAACCCAAACCAAAAAACATCCAGCACCTGGCTGCAGCAAAATAATGAATTTTGCAGCAAACATGCGAGATTCTGTGGAATCTTGGAAAAATGCCAGACTCCACGACCACAGAAATGCTGAGTCCGTGGGGCCCAGAGAGAGATGGCTGGGGCAGTTCACATCTCTCTGTCTTTGTTTCAAGCTCCTTGCAGTCTTACTGAGGCATCAGGTTACACTCTCTTCACATTTTCAAGGTTATCTTCACTACCAGAAGGGCTAGAAAGTTCATTTTGTTTCAAGGCGAGCCAGGATCCGGCAGCACAGCTCTCGAGTGGTTTCAGAGGCCACTGCCACGGTGGTGGCATGGCTGTGCCTGCAGGCATGGCTGGAGACAGCCAGACATGACCTCCAGATTTGAGCAGCATCATCAATGACACTGTTGTCATGCTCACTCACATTACCCGTTTGTCACATTAGGGAACAAAGTCTGTGAGGAAGAAAGGTGCAAATGTAAGTATTTTACCTTTGGTTGAAAACTTACAGCATTGTCACTGTGAAAGTTGTGTATGTGCTGCTTAGTTTTTCTCAAAGACTGGCATGGTACTGTTCTCCCTTCTGTGTTCCCCTCCTGTTCTGAAGAAATGTGTGACACACTTCCTTTTTGGAAAGCTCTGCAAGGCAATAACCAGCAAGCACCATGCAATTGCAATCTGTAACTGAGCCCATAAAATGTAATCGCCTGCACCCTTCCCACTCCCCTTCCCCTCTCTATCTGCAATTGGTAGAATATTGGAAACATAAGCCACAAAACCCACTTATTACACTCAGTAAGTGTCAAAAAGAATGAACAGCCGGAACTAGCTGATGTATTTAAGTTCCCCAAATTGAAATGAGCTGCTGCTAGGCCGTCTATAGCAACTGCTCAATCAGTAACTATTGATAGAATTTTTTCTTTCAAAACATTTCAGTGAAAATACTCCTGAAAATTGTGAGCTTTTTGTGGACAGTTTGACAACATTATTCACTACAAACTCTTCATTCATCTGGGTTTGCAGTAACACCACGGAGGAATTCTTGTCACTTAAAATGTACATTTCCTAATTGGTGGCAGAAATCCTACAGTGCCATAGACAATGGTGCTTGCAGCACTGATGGAGGTACTGCTACCCACAGTTTGTAGCATTGGGCATATTCCTCAAGATCACAGACACCTTGCAGGGGTTCTGTTGGGTCCATCAATAGATAGCACCACTTACCTTGGTTACAAATGTCTGTTTCCTCAGAGAGGTGGAACTTCTTTGTTATGGCATGAGGCATTTTTAGATAACCTTGTAAAAATAGGTATATAAGAAATACACAATCCATCTGACTTTTCCAACCACGATATAAGTGCACTGTGTGCAACTGTTCTGTGTGGAATCTCTTCTTGAAAGTCTTGATGAAGTTGTAGCTTAGCCCTTAACAGTAAAAAGCAAACTGCCAGTGAAGTTTATTTTCTTTTTTACTAGGTTTTCTGGACCATTGTTCCGCTCGAGGAGCCATGTTTGTTAGTTTTGGCTCTCTGACTTCTCTTCCTTAAGGATAAACTCTCCTTAGGCAGTTGTACAACTATGCACTAAAAGACTGCATAGCAGTTTATTCACAGCCCAAGCTCCAGCCGAATTCAACTGTGTGACTTCCTGGCTTAAGCAGGGGTGCATCCGTAATGTAAATACCTACTTGATTTTGTGGAAAACCAGGAGGTTTTTGTTTGCTCTTGTAAAAGATTCCTGCGGGAAGCTTAACTTTAAAGTTGGCATCCAGCCTCCTCTGCTGTGACTCGGATACTGATCTGATTTTGTGCTTTCATGGACATTTTTATATTTGAAAATTTTTAATTCAACATTAGGTTTGCTTACAAGCTACAGAGCAGAATAAAATCGCATTACAAACATTGTAGTATTAGATTTTATCACCATTTATTTCTTCTTGTCTGCCCAGGGATTTCTACATGTTCGGTAGAACTAATTTGCAGTCAGACACTGAGGTCTTCTAGAAGGCCAGCAGGCTCCACAAACTAATTTATCCAAATAACCAATCCCTCATAGGCCAACCATAGAAGGACACCAAAATGGCCTAAGCAGGCAAAGCCCCCTTTTGAAGTCTGGAATGTTTTGACTGACTTGAAACAGGCGGCAGGAATGAAGGGATAATTTTCAGTGACCCATGGGACATTTTTGCCATTTTCAAATATTAGGTAAAACAAAGAGAAATTGCTTGTTCTAATTTAGAAAGACTTAGCAATCCGGAAGGTAACCAGACTCAGAATTGAGTACTAAGGTATAGAGCTGAAGTTTACTTAATGCATTGAAGGTTTGCATCTGGGTATATGGTATTTACACACCCACACATACACAGGCTGCTTTGCCTATACATGCACATACCTAAACTGTTCCTTTAATTTCACTTCTATAAAAAAGCTTTAGTACAAAGTATGTTTATGCAATGTTAAGTGAACTACCTGAAATGCTGTTTTTAAGTACATACTGTTTTTCTTGAAACAATAATTTCTAATTAGAAGGATGTGTTTCTGTTGCTGCTTCAAAAGCTGGGATAGTCACTCAGATGCTGGGACTTCCATGCAGTACCTGTTTTCTTCCACCCCCTGTCCTGTTGCTGTTTGAGTAAACGTGGAAGATAATAAAATTTTAAATGGGTTTTCTAGTCTGAGTACTCATACAGATACAAAGAAGGAGTATTTTGATGAATACGTAAACTCACAATTTTCTATGAATTCTTTCAGGGAGAAAGAGAGAATGTGAATATTTAGGAATAAAATTAAAATTTTACAGATCTGGTATTTCATGTTCAGCTGCTTGAATGTGTGTCTTAAAGACAGTGTGGCGCACTCACATGGATTTCAGCAGCTTTTTTCGAAATGTGCTCTTGTAAATTTTGTCTCAAGTTTACCATGCATATTTGTGTGATAGGTTGAGCCCCATATTTAGCAACACTAATGACAGACCAACTCCAGCACTCAGCTTCATCCCCATGACATTGACTCACAGGGAAGCTGGAGCTTCCTAGCAGAAGGAATGTTGTCTGTAAGAAGGATCACTAAGCCAGTAGTGAAGCTGCTCTACCTGTGCTTAACAGAACTATGTTTTCTTAAAGCAGCATTTTGATGAGGATTTTGGTCACTTAACTCACCCTTTTCCTTCTGACATCTTTGGTGGTTCTTGGCATGGAGCATTGCTGTGCAGCTCACGTGTGTCCCCTGGTAACTGCATGGGTAGCAATGTCAGGAGGTGGGAGGTTCAATTTGGCACTTAAATATTTATGGTCCTGGGTTGGGCTATAGCTGTCACTGGTATTGCTGCTGCATATACAACAAACTCCTAGTTTTAGTTTGTTATTTTACATGGGGTATTGAAATATAAGTTCCTCCCAATTTCAGATTTCTCTGAAATATTTGTGCTTACTGTTTTCCTATGGTAATAGACAAATACAATAGAATGACAAAGAAATGCTGTTCAAGAGCAGTTTTCAATCCTGTGTATACTGACCTTGGATTAGTGGATTTTAGAAACATGATGTTTAAATTAATGTTATTTTGGTGTGAGTGTATATGTGTGTGTCTGTGTGTGTCTGTGTGCATGGAATGTATTAGATTAAATTAAGTTATGTTCCAGCTTTTACTTGAGGAATATAATTTTGTTAGTAGTTAATAATGTTAATGCCATGATTTTCTCATATTATGTTTACATATATGGCTACAGTAAAATCAAATTATATTTGCTGGGGGTAAGATTAGTCAGTCAAGGAGCTGTTTACAACAGGAGAAATTAAAATTCAGACTTGGTAGGAAAGAGATTCCTCTTTATTTCTGTCTGCCTTACTGTAGTTGTACTGTCTAGACTGTCCTGGAAGTCATAGACTCAGTGGTCTCGTGGTCTGTGCACAGCACAGCAGCAGAGTCTGGCAGCAAGTAGGAAAGCTTCATAGGGATTTCTCATCAATCACATAGAATTTGTCATTTCACTTTTTTTGGCATTCAAAGCCTTATATTCTGCCACCACTATTCACGTAGGGTGGACTTTCCATTGTACTGACAATGCACCTCTACAACTGTGCAGTGCAGCAGATGGGAGAAAATTTCTTCCCAGCTCCTATGGAGATCAGCTCCTGCACCAAAGCACAGGATTTGATTATCCTGATTATGATTTACAGAGCTGTAAATGCTGTTAATGGTCACGAGTCAATGAATGAAATTGCTTGGAAAAAAAAAAAGTTCTTATATTTTTTCTCATTCTATTTTAAAAGAAGCAGGTAGAGAGTAAATAATTTCAGACACACTTTCATACCTTATGCTGTGGAGTATTTTTAAAATACAATCTAAGTGTTGCATTTGAACAAAATGAATGGGGATTCAAAGAGTGAGAGCTTTTAGAGTAAGCACTGCTTGGGTGCTTGTAGATTCAGGCATTTGCTCTTGCTAAATGTGTGCTTAGTACTGTAGATATTTTTAGAAAGTAAGCATGATCTATTTTTTATTTTATTTTTATTCTTAATAATTGGGCATATTTTTCATGTTTGACCACCCTTTTAGTCCTGTAAATAATTTAAAAGATCTAAAAGTACCTCAGTATTCAGAATCAACTAGTTAAATGCTTATATGCCTGGCTTTCACCTTCAGTTGTATACACATGAAGAAGAAATCTAAATTTAGGGTTGCCCTGTTCCACTTCTATTTTTCTACTCTAGTTTGAAGCATTAGTTTTTTGGGGAACAAGCAAGATGTATTTAGTGGTAGGCTGATGGTTACCTCGGATCCTCGTCCTTTGCAATAATACTTTGAAGGAGAAGGTGCAAAATCTGTGTTATTTTTCTCTGTTTTTTGCAAGGCATTGTAAAAGCTAAGTGACACATCAAGCAGGTTTATATAGTGCAGACACTGCATAAATCCTCTGCTCAGTCCCTGTCAGGGCTGTATGCTGCCATTGTGCTTTCTATAAACAGAAGACAAGCACACTGCCAAATCCTTGCAGCACTGGACATCAGCTCTTTCTGTTCTTAGCTTGTCTTGTTTATTGGTGCTCAAAGACTGTCTTATTTGCCAGTATTGCATCCGCTTTTGATCATCAGGAGCAAAGTGTATCTTGCACTTCTTGGTATCTGGAATCTCCATCTTTGCAATTGCTTTTCCAACTGCAATTTTTTAATGAAATAATTACTTCTGATGAGTGTAAATTATTTGACAGTACTTTGGTCTCATCAGTGAGACTTAAAAACTACTCAGAAGGAAACATTTTCAGGGCTAGACAGAAAAACAAGAGCTTCATATGACAGCTTGAAGAACACTCATATTGGGATTGGCAGAGAAGAGCAAGAGGTATGTAAGTGTCACCAGATTGGGTTAGACAACATAATGTAGCCTGGTGTTCTCTGTCTAAGAGGGACAGGTGGCAGAGAGTTAATGAGAGTAGGAGAAAGAGAGCAAATCCTGCTGTTGGTAGGATGGAAGATACATCCAAAATTTTGTGTTTAATTCTGTCCTTCATGCACTTGCTTTTATTTGGACATGTGTGTGCTTGGATCCTCTGTAGCCATGAGTTCCACAAGCTATGCCTTTTCAAAGAAAGTGGCTTTGTTGTTTTATGCCTGCTGCATATTAACTGCAGCAAAAATATGGGGTTGTTCAGTTTTCCTGACATGAGAAATAATGACTTGTCACTCCCTGTTCACTTCCTGCAGTCTCTTTCCTGATTTGGTAGAATTCTGTTGTTTTCATGACAAAGGTATCTCTTCCAAGCTGAAGAGCCTTGTTTTTTCCTGAGGCTGCTGCTGAGCTTTGTGTGAGAGATTCAAGATGTGAATCAAGATGTGAGCACTCTGGCTTTATGATATTTTCTGTTTCACTCTGTGTTTCCTTCCTAATAATTTTAAACACTACATCCACCCTTTTGACTGCTATTGGCCACTGAGGTGTTGTTTTCAGAAAATTATTGGCAACAACTGCAAGATCTCTTCCTTGGGACCAGTAGATAATTTAGCACTTATCCTTGTCCATTCTCTGTGTGAGTTCTCCTTTACTTTGCTTTTATCAACACAGAATTTCACCAGTGCTTGTCATGTGTGGTCACCATGAAAGCAGTTTTCTGTAGGCATTTTTACTTTGAGTTGACCTGAGTAGTTTAGCAAATTTATAACCTTGCTGTTTGTCATCTTTTCCAGGGCATTTATGTTTAATAGAGCAGGTCATTCTGGAATTCCGCTAGTAATGTTGTGAAAACTGCCCACTTACTCTGTTCCATCTTTAAATAGTTATTCATGACAGGCCTTTTATTTTACCTTATGAAAAATTGTTTAAGAGCTTTTGGCTTGTGAGAGCTTTTCAGAAATCTAAATATACTACATTAACCAAATCATCCTTATCCAAATAATCATTAACTCCTTACAGAAATGCAAGTAATCTTGAAGTTATGACTTCTCTTTACAAAGCCATGCTTTCTCTTCCCCATTACATCATGTTCCCATGTGCCTACCAATTCTCTTGTTTATTATAGCAGCTGATTCGATCATGCTTCCATTGTTTTAGAGCTCTCGGGTCAACTCTTGGATCCGGCTGTTTTGTGTCTCTTCATTTTGTTAGTCTTTCCCAAAGCTTCTGCTGATACTTTGTTTTAAAGCTGTCAAGGTCTTCTCTTCTTGTATAGTGAGCATCATGCAAATAATTAATTTAGCTATTTCTGCAATGGTTTTGTCTTGACTCAATTTTCCTTTGTTAGCACAGTTAAATGTTGGCTTTTTGCATGTTTTTTATGAGGTATTTATATCATTCTGAGACAATTACAAATGGTTCTTCAGAGTTGGGGTATTTTTTGGGCTATGTTTTCCTGGGTTTGCATTTGAATCTACAGAACATGAGCCCTTTTCCAGTTTCAGGTATTTAACTGTAGCATGTGGCACTCAGCTTGTATAATGTCTTTGAACCCTCAGCATCTGCTGCAGAGTAGCTTTAGTCTTCTACAGCTCTGCACAGGTCAGCTGGTCCTCTGCAGGTGTCTAAGACATCTAACATTGAGGCCTTGACTGAGCACCAGAATTGCTTGCAATGTCTATTTATTTTATTTGTGTATAATACTTCTGTTTATTAATTTTGTCTTTTTGTGTTCTTGTTATGTTTGCAGAGAACAGACTGAATGCACTGTTGCAGATCAGTCACATCTTACAAGTGCTGTTTGGGTTTGGGGTTGGTTTTTTTTTTGTATATATAAATACTTGTCTTAGTGAGTTCTATGGATTATATGTATTATGTATAAAAATACAAACCCAGACAATGTGGGGGATGAATTGCATGTTGACTTCAAGGTGATACAATTAAAAGACAGAAGCTTCACAAATTCCAAGAAATTATGTTTGACACATGCTTACAATGCCAGTTTTAAGTACTGTGAACATGTCTAGTAGCATGACTGAGTGTATGTTTGTACCTTTGGAACATCTGCATATTTCTTAGGAAATGAAAAAATATTCCTGGTGTTGGAATATAATAGTTAGCAACTTTTCCTGGTTTATATACTACAGGAATCCAGGTATTCAAAGCCTTCCTAACATTAGTATTAGTCAAATACTCTTTTGTTGTTTAATTGTATATTTTGGAAAGTGGTCTTTCATGGTCTTAAAAAAAGTTAATAAATCCATTAACTTGTCTAACATGCTCCTGAAAGATTTTGGAGATTGGGTTCCTGTAGATAATCAGCTGATGTCTTGCTCATGGCTAAGGCAGAGAGGATGGTGGTGCTTCCAGCCCAGGCAGATGTCCCAATGCTGTCTTCTGCTGCTGCCACTGCTGAGGATGGCCATCCATCCCTCTGGAATGGAGAACTGAGCCACACAGCCAATGGGACTTCTCTTTATGTTGAAGGTCAAACAGCAATAACATCATATTTCAACATCCTGAAGGATTTTTAAAAACCCAGTATCAATAATCTTTGGATTTTGTCCTTCTGCCTGTGTCATTGAAGATGAACTCTCCAAAGTATATCAAGGACAATTAGATCATAAAATTAGTACATGGATGGCATTTTTAAGGCTATTTCCTTACAGCATAAATAACTACAGAAATGAAGTTGCAAAACAAGCGGAGAATACTTTGTTGTTATTACTTGAAGCGACAGGTGCTGCTTATGAATCTCCTTTATCTGTGTGAGATTTTCCAGTTTGGCTTGGGGTTTTTTTAGTGTTGCTCATGAGACCAGAGCACCCTGTGATGATGTGTACAGCTTTTGTATGATGTATCAAAGACTGAAGGCTGAACTTACTATCCTGTGGTAACTTTCTCAATGGGAGGTTTTATGATCCATGCAGATGTAGGAATACAGCACTGGGGTAAGATCTTAGGGAAGCTTTTTGTTGTTGTTTTGTTGTTTTTAGAAAGAGTTGTTTGAACAGTTAAGCTGAACAGACTGTCACCAAAAAGAACTCCCTTCTTCAGCTGAGAACTGAGGGGACAAAGTCTTGCTGTGCACATAGTATGCCAGACATTTAATGCATGAGCTGAATAGCAGAGCTCATTACAGTGAGTAGTAGAAGTGTTTTTATGGCTTTGATAAACTTAGGATGTAAATGAGATTTGCAGGAAAATATGGTGTATCTTTATAAGGTCAAAATGATGAAATAAGAAGCTGGAAAACTAAAATCAATTTTAGGTGCAAAGACATTCAGAACCTTTCTCAATGAATCTATCCAGTTTTTAAAAAATTACTTTGAAACTGAAACTCTTTATGAATTTGTGTTGAATTAGGTTGACTTGTAAGGTAGTCAGGGTTGTAGGAAACACCTGCTTCAGCCACCTACTCCCTCTTTCTGTTGTCATGCAATGTTTTTGTTAAAAGCTCTGTCTCCAAAACTTTCTTCTTCCCATGCTAGTAAAATTTGTGGATAGTTCTGATTTATGGTCTGACTCAAAAGGGTTAGACAGATAGGTTTTGGGAGAGTGGGGACATAACCTTGAAGCAAAACTCGCATCATGGCAGTATATTTTGCTTTCTTTTCGGAATCTGCATCTCACTGACCAAGAAAAGATAATGCTGGGAAACATTCAATTATTTATGTAATATTATTTTAAGGTCAATTAGTAGCTTTGTGGGTTTCAAAAAATATACAATATATCCTTTATTTCTAGCAGAAGATCAAAGATCCATTCTGGCAGGTGGCACAGAGAGAGCAAAGAGAAAAGCAAGCTGTCACTTAAAGAAATCGCATATTTAATTTAGAGCAATATATGATGGAACAGTAAATTTTAGAGCTGTAAACCCATCTGTTCTAAAATCAAATTGTGAGAGTTGAGTTTCTTATATTTTTAAGTACTCTTTTTTAAAATGAAAAATAGATTTATTCAATACCTTTAATGAGTAAGTCAGTGACTATTTTCTCTTGTCTTTTAGTTGAACAGATGCACTATTTGAAGATTGGCTCTTATACAGGGCTTTGTTCCTGTTGTTAAAGATCAGTAACCAGTCAGATCTATTGACTCTCAGCCCTCAGGTAGTTTAGCACCCCTGGCTTTAGTGGGCACTTGCAGCCAGTGCCTGCTGCAATATTTCTGGATAGATCCTAGAGCCTGGGACTGAAAAGACAGCCTGCATCATCACTCCCATGCACTGTGACTAGATCCCGAGCAAGATGGAATGCAAAGTGTGTGGTTCTGCTCTTACCTTGTGCTCTTTTTTTTCTCCACTTTATTCCTCCTCTTTCCTGTCTCTGTTGCCTTTTGTTAAAGAAAAATATGTCCTAATTAACATGCATGGTTTGTCTAGCACGTGAGTTGTGACTCCTCAACTGCCAAAAGTTCTAAAACCTAAGCCTTACACTGTCTGGTACTAGCATAGCTTGCTAGATCTGGGAACAGCTGATAAGACCATGAGCCCAGCTTGGTCAGCATATTACAATTAAAGGTGAGCAGGAGACAGAAGCTGGTTTTATTTTCAATTTTATACCTTCTGCTTTTGTATTTTTTTTCTTCAATTACAAAAGATTGGACATCAGCAATACAGCAGCTCCAAATTCCTTTTCTGTCTCTTCCTAGGCTTCTTCCAGGGAAGAGTTAATCCAATGACCATTGGATTATAATGGTATGACAAAGATTTTATCCCCTTGTTGACCTCCCCATGAAATGTTTTGGTATATAAGTGGGAAGAGAGCAAGAAGTGTTAGCAAAAAGAAAGCAGTTGTAATACCTTAAAACTTTGAAAGCATTAATTGCTTTTCTTTATGAAAGATTTAGACAGTCTGTGTGTGGATCATTATCATGGTGGGGTGTGATGACTCCTCTGTACTTGAAATGCCAAGATGTATTGACTGCTTGTCATAATATAGTGAGAAGGGTCTCACCAGCACCTTTGACTCCCTGGGCCTTTTAGAGCATGTTTGTTCTCCTGTGTTAACTGCATGTTATCTGCATGTTACCTGCATGTTGTGGCATTCAGTGTAGTGTGCAGGAGGAGGCTGTGGTGCACAGAGGTGAGGAGGAAGGAGGGAACTGCACTGTGTAGTGTAATCTGTGAGTGGGTAATAAAATGCTGTGGAAAATAACTCTGAATGGGAAGTGAGGCAAGTTGTCGCTGTTGAGCCGCTAGCTGAGGAATGACCCAAGTTTTCAGACAAGGAAAGAGAGAAGAAGAGACCTTTATTGTTTTGATTTCCATATATATAGCGTTTACAGAGGTCACCCAGATTGGTCAGCCCGAGACCTCCCCCTAGGCCCAATTGGCCAAGCCCGAACTGACCTAATCCGGAGACGTTGTTTGCAAAACATCCAAACTTTATCTTTGTTTATGAAATATAGCAATATGTTCCCACGGGAAGGACCTGTGCTAGCCACAGCAAGTAAGTTTGGAAAAAAAAGGGACAAGTCATTTGCTCCTTCCTTTTGCCTCCAGCTGAAAGTACTCATCCACTTACCTGCCCTTCCCAGCATTTGACTTCTCATCTTTGTTTTCATGTTTTACTAGCACAGAACAGTCCTTTACTTCAATTGACCAAGGATCATAGCAGCACATGCCTGAAAAATTATTTGTGCCTCTGAGCTCTCAAGTCTTTTATAACCTGCCATGGTTAATAAATGGATGTTAAATATTTTAAATATGTTAAATATAAATGGATGTTAAATATTTTTCCAGCATGACTTTGAGAGTTATCAATTATGTACTTCTGCTGATGAGCATTTTGGCTATTTGCTTACTTCACACTTATGCCAGATTTACACTGATGCTGTTTAGGTCATCCTGAGTCCTTTCCTTAAGCACTGGTACAGCTTGGCTTTACTCCCATTGACTGTCAGCTTGTGCTAATAATAATCTGTGGATCTCAGCTGTTTTTGCCGAAAAGCCAGTGCTCTTTTAGGGATTTTTTTTTCCCCTCTGCGCTCATCTTATTCAACCACTGATGTTTTGTGCCACTCTGGTTTCTCATTGTCAGTGGCTAAGTAGGAAAACATTATTTGCTGCAAAGTGTTCACAGTGCATTCAGCGTTAGAGACAGCTGCTAGAAATAGAAGTCCTGTCCTTCTTGGTTTTGCTGAGCAGTTGTGGATAGTTTGTGTCAAACGAACTCAGTGGGAGATTTTGTGTTGCTGTTGCTGCTGTTACCTAGAGAGAATTGCAAACTCTTGCCACATTTTTTATTGCACGTGGCATTTAGTGTTATGGAGCTCTTGTCTTAGTATTTTTTCTTTTTACAGGGTTGCTTAGCAAATGTTTCATGCCTAAGTATCTTTAATACCAAATCCTTGTGAGACACTAGTTTAGAGGGCATTATTATTCTGCTTCTAAGCCTTGCACCCTGCTGGGAAATTGCGAGAGTTACATTTATAAGTCAAAGAGGATTGTCAGAAACGAGTGGTGCTGACAAACTCAATGCATTTTGTGCTTTAACATTTGTTTTCTGCGAGTAATTTGTAGGTATAAAAGTAACATTTGAGTAAATTAAGTGATAGGAAGTGTTGCGCAGGACCTGTGTAGGTCTGCCAAGAAAAATAAACATGACTGTGATGAAGTGTGTGCGGGCGGTGTTAGCAGAGCTGTAGAGGCTCTTGGAGGGCTGCTAAACAAGCATCATTGGGATCATAAACAAGCTGACCGTGTGGAGTCCAGGAGCTGGGCTTCTGAAACAGAGATTCTCTTAATCCACCACAACCTTTCATTTTACTGTTCATAAAGGAGTTTTAAAACTTTGCTATTTTTATCAGTTCTGAATCTGTCAGAATGGGAGGACTAGATTAGGTGGCTGTAACATCTGATGTGTTTAATCCAATGTCTTTGTGTTAGCCCATTGTGCCCAAACTGTCACTGGAGGTGTCATTATTGCTCTGCTGACACTTTTTAAACAGCTAAGACTTCAGTCAGGAGGAAATGAAATTTCTCTGCTTTGAGATTCCTTGTGTAATTGGGTGTAATGTTCCAGTAGTAACAAGGGTTTTGTCATTAAGACACTGATCAGACACTGAGATATGTGAATCCTGTCCACGGCTTTCCTGCAAACTGCTTGTATGACTGTGATCTCATGTAGTTTGTATCTACCTTTTCTTTGTCTGCAAAATGGGACAGTAACATTTTCCCTCTCATCATATTAGTCTAAATAATTTGAGCTAGTTGCAGTAAGCTTCCGTTATGTGTAGAAGTTGCACTAAGCACTGTCTTACAGTCCTGAGTATTGAATTTATCCTTTTGAAAGTAAATGAGAGTGCCAGGCATGACAAATGAATTACTCTAAACTTTTGCTTTCATCAATCAAAATGATGAAGCTCAAAATGTTCCTATGAACATCTCACAGCAACTATATTCCAGTGGGCAAATCCAACTGTATTCCTGTGGGGAGATCCAAAACACACAGTGACTGACCCATACACTTTTGCAGTGATAAAGATCTGAAGTCTAGATTTGAACACTGTATTATCTGTCCCCATGGAGGGAATAGGAGTTGTGTGTGCAGAGCTAATGCTGTGAATTTGTTTAAGAGCTCTCTCCTATATTCTGTAAATGCAGTAATTTCTCTTAAGGCACATTATTCTGTAGGACTTCTTCCACTTTGTGAGGGCACACACTTTGTGTCATGACTGCTAGACAGTCTATGAAAAATGGTATGCTTTGGAGCTATTTAAATTCTAGAGCAATTATTTTCTATAGCAGACTCCGACATTTTAAAATGCTAAACACATATTTAAATGACACTGTTCAATACTTTCACATTTCTTTGTTCTTATCTGGTCAGAATATAGTGTGGGAATATTTTGTGATAACCCAAATTATAGAATATATTTAATAATTTTTTAATTTATTGAGTAGTTTAATTAATTAATGCAAAGTGGTACTGACAGGCAAATGAGGAAAATTCTAGCATAAATAAAACAATTTTTAAACTTGTTCTTTAGCTGTTTTTAAAATAGGACAGTTAGTAGTCTTACTTTCAGTCATTAGCTGTTGCTACTGTGTAGAAATGCTACGACATGAACTAAGGGCTACGTGATGCAATTTTAATAGTAGCAAGAATCTTCTCTTGTAACTTGATGGTTTTTTTAACAATGCAAATTTTAGAACCATTATTTTAAAATTATAAATATAAAGGTAGTTGCCACATGTATTTCTCCTATTTAGTTTATATTTAACTGTGGTTGCTCTATTAATCTTCGTTTTCAACATTAAGTGCCTTCCTCATGGCAGCTGTCCATTCACTAGTACCATGACTACTGGCATGTTAAGTTCAAACTGGAATGTCTTGGAGAATGCAGATAATATATTTAGTTCCTGTCACCAGACAGCACAAGGCACCAGTGCGTCTCATTCTCAGAAGAGAGAGCCAGACACTTTCTCTGCAATGTTCCCCTTCAGTAAATATAATTTGTGGCTTTTTTAGAGGAAGTGTTAATCAAGTCTATCAGCATGATTTTTTTTTCTGTAATCTTTGGTGTTATGAATACTTGGAAGAAAGTTTTAAACAAAATAATTTTAAAATCAGTGTCAGAGAATATGTGTAGGAGATTATATGGGGTTTTTTTCTCCAATGCTTAAATATATTTGTGACAAAAAATAAGCTGGAGCTGGCTGGAGTGGATGCAGGAGAACTCTGGATCTAAATGGTCAGAAGCAAGCCATTTTAAAACAAATTATAGAAGCTTAGAGAAGAGAAAACTTTCCCAAGAGCATATTGAAAGGCTTAATCCATATTTCTAGAAATTTGCAGCTGTCAGGCTTTCTTTTATTACACAAGCAAAATGCTGTGTCAGGTGTTACAAAGAAGTTTGGCTATGCATTTAGAAAATTAATAGCTTCCTTTACATCAGATGTGTTAAATAGAAACATGTCTGGTTGCCCAACCAGTTGTCATATTTTGATGTTCCTATTGAAAGTTATTTCTTTTACTGTATAATTTATGTTCAATAATTAATTTATGAGGAAAGACTCATCTTCATGCATGTAAAAAACATTTATAGGATGAGACCAATGATTGCTATGCCAGTGTTGCTACATGTAGTGTCAGGTGCTCCTCAGAGCATGCCATTCAATCACAGGGAATTCCAGTGTGGAACTATAAAGAATTGCAAATTTGCCACAAGGAAAAAATTGGTATTGACAAACTCATATGTATCCCCAATAAACTGTGGTCAGTTTGTCCAAAGAACACATTGACAGCCAGTAGAAGTATCTTACACTGATGCTCTGAGTATCAGTAAGTTCCACCTTGTCCTAATAGGCTTTCCATCTTTCCAGTGCTTTCATCTAACCATAGATTTCTACTTGTATTAACAGCTTAAACCTCAGGTTTTATGAGTTTTTTAGTTTCTTGGATCTATGTTATGATTAGCATATTAAAAACTGCACTAATCTAATGGTGAATTTTATTTTCTTCTTGCGTGTAATTTCACATGTTGAACTTATTTATTGTCTCTTATGCTGTCACTGCAAACCTCCAAGAATCAGGCTTTACCTTCTCTTTATCTTCCTACTAGGAAGATGTAAAGAGCAGTGTGATTTCCTGACAGCCCTCACTTCTTCAGGCTAATCAAAACCAGTTTCCTCAGCCTCTTCCCATATGACATGTTCCCCCTAATCTTGATAGACTCTTGTCAGGCCCATTCCAGTCTCTCATACTGAGAAGGCCAAAACTAGACACAGTAATTCTGATGAAGTCTCTTAAGTGCCAAATGGGGAGTGGAGGGAGTTTCTTTGATTTGCTGCTTGCACTCTTGCTAATACAGGCTAATTCTTTTCTGTACCTCTGCATTGAGTCAGCTCCCAGCCTGCACTGTTGCATGGGGATATTCTGTCCTGGCATGGGACTAGGCATTTCCCTTCCTTGAACTCCACGAGTTTCTTACAGACCCATATCTCCAGCCTATCAACGTTCCTCTGATGAACTGCAGCCCTGCTTTACCAGTGTGGGAGGGCAGGCTTGCAAACTCTTCAGTCTACAAACTTGTTGAGAGTACGCACCACCCACCTCCCTGCTTGTCTGTAAAATGCCAGGCAGGATGGGCTGTGTTAGCAATGCCTGATGACACAGGCAGCTGCCTGCCAGCTGGCCTTTACATGGCTGATCACAAACCTTCAAGCCCAAAGGTTTAGCCAATTCTCCACATGCCTTATCTTCTACATATTTGTCTGAAAGGATACTGTGAGGGGCTTGCAGACTCTTGTCCACACAGCCAGTCATTTCATCTTGAAAGCAATCAGGTCAGTGAAGCACAAATTGCCCTTGTTAAATCCATGTTGGCTGTTCCTTATTAGCTTCGTGTCCATCATGTGCTTGGAAATGGCTTCTGAAAGGATTTTTTCCATAATCCTCGTGGAGACTGAAGTTAGGTTGACTTGTCTGTATTTTTCCAGAATCTTCTTGTACTTCTTGATGATGATACTTGTACTTCTTGGTGGCATTGCTATTTTATTACCTTCAGGAGTCTCCTCTAATCATTGTCACCTCTCAAAGATGCTCAGTGTTGCTGCTTTTCTACCTTTATCCTTACACACTCATGCCATGTCTCTCTACTCCTCATGAGTAGCCTGTCCCTGCCTCCACCCTCTATGTTCTTCCTTTTTGTGGTTAAGCTGAATCAAGAGTGTTCTTTTCATCCATGCAGGGCTTCTGCCTTTGCTGCTCAGATTCTTACGAATTGGAAAGGACAATGCTTTGGGGAGGTTGTTGTTGAGGGTGAACCATCTTTCCTGGGGGTCCTGCCAGCAGTTCCCACCTGCTCTTCTGAATGATCAGATGTGGATAGATGAGGGAGTGGGGCTGTGCTGTGTTTCTGATCTCGTCCATCACTGTGCAGTACCCATTGCTAACTCTGCCAAACCTTCACTGCTTTCTAACCAGGATGCTCCCTACGGCAGCCTCATCCCTGCCCTGCTAATGCATTTGAGTCATATTCCTTTCTCCCAAGAAGAGAACAGTTTTTCAAAGCCACTTTCAGCTGTAGGCTTCAAAGGAAATAGGTTTAAATAAGCAGGCATTTGCCAAGAAATTGCCAACAATTAACAGTCGCTGCCCATTTAAGCAAAAAAGAAATCAAATAGTAAAACATGAGTGCAGCTTGTGGATGTAAACCATGGCTGGTTAGGGTAGGAAATTGATCTAAGTGTGCTCTTTTCTTTTTTTTTTCCTATACAGAAGAATGAAAGTAATTACTGTATTTTGAATGACTATTGTTCCTGCATAATGCTTATGGCATAAACACAGCCCTTGACTTCTGAGAACATGATAGAATTTTATCAGTTCCTGAGGGAAGTGCTCACTTTTGAATGACCAGCAATTTTCTGTCAGTTTATCTAATTGATAATGTTTATGCCTGTATGGTGCACATAACAGAAAACTGCTTTTGTGGCAACTTCTAAAGCTGAAACTAGGCTAAAAATTTGATAACCACAAAAACTATTTAATGTAGCTAAATACCAGGGCCCAAATATTTTCCCATTATGTAATGTACAAAACGAGTTCAATACCCACAACATTAAAACAATGCTTTCCCCTGCTTCCTGGGATGCTTCCAGTTCCCTGCCTTTTATCTTGAGGATTTTTATAAGTACTCCATTTGTTCCCCTTGTCTGCAGGGAAGGACAGTAATCACTAAATGAATAAATCTGCTAATATGGTGACAAAAAGCAGTAACTCTTCGATAACTGTCAGTGGACTTATCTTTGCTCACATTGACAGATAAGTTATGATGAAGAGTGCAATACTGAGTTCATGACTGAGACATGAAGAGCCTGAATGTTGCAAGTACTGAGTTGTGTAGATACAGGTGATAAAATGTTTGCAGTTTCTCTGTCTTTTCCACCTTATCCAGTTTATGCTACTGGATGCTAAAAGCGGCACAGTTAATTCTGAAATACTTAAGGAGACTTCAAGAACAATTACCAAAAACCCGTTTAAATTCTATAGCCCGTTCCAACTCGTAGCCAGGTTTCTGGCCAGTAAAATGATGACCTGTTGACTTTGAGCTTGGGGATATCCTTAACACAAAATGCTATTTGTGTTAAATTATGAAATCTTAGTTTTATAGGGCAGCTGGTATTATGTAGGGACTGAACTGGGTCCATCACAGATAGTTCCCTGAAGTTCCTATATTTGCTGAACCTAGATGTTAGGTTGCAAAATAATTTTATTTTTAAAAATATGCAAAACTAATAATGATAATAATAGTAATAGGCCTGAAGTTTCATCTCTTCTTCATCATTAAGGGGTAAGAATTGTACTTACCCAGTGGTTTCTGGAATAGCTGTGGTAGTTGAAATTCCATCAAGCAACTCATTTGAAAAGACTACATAAGATACAAAAGGGTGTTACTGAGGGCTTTTTTGAAATAATACCATGCCAAAAACATTTTTGCATCCCTTATGTTTGAATTTCTCATTAGTAAGATTTATAGAAGTATTCAAAAAGGGGAAAGTGAGGCATATTGTTGAATACTAGTTTTTTTCAGCTTTGATGAAGCTGTAGTTCAGCAGGATCCTTGACAAAGTGTTGATTTGAAACTTTTCATTCCAGGGACTTGCCTTTTTTTGTAAAACACACCTGAGTAAAAAATATAATTTGGTACATGCACATATTATCATGTTATATAAATACATACGTGATACATTTTAGGTAAATTGGGAAGATGTTTAGAAAGCTTCTCAGTAGTACTGTAAGTATAACTATCATCAGTTGAGAATGGATCTCAAGTTTACATAAATGAAAAATTATCTATTAAAGCAAATTTTGTTCTAAGAGCTAATTAAATTTTTAAAATATTTATCCTGAATCCCTTACTTTCATTCCTTCTGTATTATCTTTTAACCTCAGCAGAAGCAAAGTGTTAACTATCGCAGAAGACCTCAAAGTTAGTATCTTGCATGTCTCAAAAGGAGACTTGTAAAAGGGACTTTTATACTTAACTTTTCTGGGTATCTGATTGAAGAAAAATTATTGAGGAAACTCTGCTAGTGCCAAGATTAATTTTTAAGGTAGCTGACATTTCTGAACCCCAGCCAAGTTGAAGATTAGGCAGATTATTGTAATGCTGTTTGATTTTCCGTCATTGCTTGATTTTTTATTGGGAGCTTTCAATTTATACAGGGAAGATCTTCAGAAGGAATCAAGGGTAAGTGAAAAATTTCAGTGTTACTATAGTTAGTCCTATGAACAAACAGTGCTTTTGCAGTCCTTCTGTTTCTGTATTTGTGACCTATTATTAGTTTGTCATAATACAAACAACATGCATGGAGTTCAGTGCGGTGTCTAGGGCCCTAATCACAGACTATGTATTCCTAGGTGAATGAAGAAATACATAATTATTTTTAGTGATTGGAACCTAATGCAAATATTATGAGAGAAATTATGATCTTGTTGAAGTCAGCAAGAGGATTACCATTGATTTCAGAGGGAATAGCCTCTCAGATTTTTTACAACTGTCATTTTTGCTTATTTAAGATAATTCCACGTTGCAAATTCTTCCCTTTATATATATAGCAGTCTCTACCAGTTGGTAATTAGTTTGTAGTGGATTAGTCTATTAGTCTATTGTCCATTTCAAAGACTATTATTCTTAATTATATCTGATTAAAAGTAGACCTTTGGTGAAATTTATGAAGCTCAGTTTTCAGTAGCTGTCTCCTGCATGGATTTCCTATTATCTAAAATCTGATGGAGGTTATGAGGCAGACTCTCCATTTATGGGGGAGGATCTCTCTTCTGCTTACTCTTCTGTCCCCTGGCACTGTAGAAGCTGCCCTCTGTCTATCAGATTCAAAGTTACCAAGCAAAGAATAACACATGGCCTGTATGACAGTAAAATACTTGGTGGTTTTTCTTTTTATGTGAAGTTGGATTTTTGTTTGGAATTTAATTTAAAAAATCAAAATTAAAAAGCAAAGTAAGTTTTAACAAATAACCTTTAACATAATAACCTTTCTCTCATGTAAACATAAAATATAAATCATAGCCAAAATACACCTTTAAGCATCATCCTGTGTTGAAAATACACCTTTGAGTAAAAGAAATTAGATGTCAAGTGGCATTCCATGGGATCTATTTAAAATTCAGATATATGTTAAAAGGAACTTTCAGATCTTTTGCACAGTCTGGTGTAAAAGATAAAATTGATAGCTCTGATAATACATCTTGAGAAAGCCATTGCAAGTTATTTAAGATTCTGGAAGATTCAAGATTGGGAATGTGGAGAAGGAAATTGTAACCTCCACTGTTTGACTTCTGTGTCCTACATGTTTTGGTAGGAACTCATGTGGTACTCCTGTGGGTACCACAGCAGCCCCTGAAAGTGAATTACCTAGGTAATAGCCAGCATTAATAGTAAGAAAGGAATTTTTGGATGTCTACTTACTGAAAATTGACTAATAGCAGGACTACTCATAATTAAGAAAAAAACCCAAGAAACAACAGGTCCTGGCCAACATGAAAGCAATGCAGAACCATAAAAATTTTGATATCTTTTAATGTTTGTTTTCCTTTTTGTTGTACTAAACAATGCTAATAGACCAACAGACTTTAAAAATTCATCTGCAGCTGTAAGTCTTAGATAGTTAAAACTGATTACACCTTATCCAGATACTTGTGGGCCATATTCTCATTTGCAAGGTGCCATGTTTCATTACGTACATAACCCTGAAAATTAATGTACAACATGGTTGATTTTATTTGATAGGATTTGCTATTCTTTTGCTTTCACTCTGTGTGTATGTAGGCAACAATGCAATATCCAGGGGATTTAGATGAACATGCCTGGAAGACAGTTTTAACCATCCTTTCTCAAATGAACCAGAGGGGACAGGCTGACTGTCTTGAGGAGGAGAAAATGTTTCTATGTCTACTCAAGACATAAAAATTTAGAGGGATCAGTGACCTAATTAAAGAACATGAATTCTTCTAGTGTTGACGCCTAAAGTTCAAATGTACTTTTTATACAGGAAACTCGCCCGCCTGGCTGCTACACAAATATTAAAACAACTCTGTGTGAGACCAGGTTTTTTGAGCATCTGGTCTGCAGCACCATGAGACAGTAGCTAAATCTTTGCTATGCAAGACCTCCTTGTCAATCTTGAGCCTAAACATAGTAACTAGTGTAATAGGATGTTTATTAGGGGAAACAAATAATTCATGTCTTGAGATAAGCTCCTAACAGAGACCACATTCCTCCTGCAAGTTGCTCTAAAATTACTACTGTATTTTCTTCCTAACTATATTCCTTTCAGGAAGAGACTCGGCATGCCTGCTAAAGTCATTTGTAGCCTTGTCTTCCATAAAAATGAATGTCAAGGTTGAATAAGATAACTAATGAGTTGGACGACTTCATACTTGAACACCAGAAGAGATGTAGCTCCAAGTTTCTTTCCTCAAATCCTTGGTGGCTTGCTCTTATTCTCATAACTTTTTCTCTGAACAAACTTCTCACTGTGTGTTTCTGGAAAAAAATACCTTATCTAGGGCTTATCCAAATCACATCTACATCATTACCACATTCACCTTGGGACAAAAGTTCTTGCAAGACAGAAGTAAAATATGGAAACAGTGGTTTCCAACTGTTCTAAATCTTTACATTTTTATAACTAAATATTTAAGTGTCTGAAATCTAACTATTAAATTGAAAGCCTTCAAAATCACAACCAGGAGGTATGCTGTACCTTATAGCACATGTTTTAAAAAGGAAATGACTGAATAAATTAAAACATGAGAAGACAATCTGAGTTACATAATAGCTATATGTATTAAATCATTCAGGAGAAGTTGCAGCTGAACTAACACTCTGTAAAAATGAACTCTCTGTGGTAGACTCTTCATTCACTGAACTTATTTAACATGTAACAGAGATGAGTGAATGGTTGTACAAAATGGAAAATTGCTGCCATGGAAGAGATATGTTCAGATTTATTCCTTCCACAGGAGAAGATGATGATTCAGTTACATACAAGGGAGAAGCAATTAACTGTATCTTTCAGTTTGAATCTGATGCTTATTTGAAATTATATTTAACCCCTAACCAATTCTGTCTCTCTTATCTAAATGCTCATCTATAAAAGGAAGAAAGCATGATCTATTCATAGAGAAGACATTGTGGATGTAATTAGAAATTGTTTATGGTCTGCATAAATGCCAGGTCTAAATGCTTTCCCCATAAATGCTCATTTAAGCATCCCACTGATCATTTTTTTTTCTCAAAATGTTTAATCAAGTTTTCACTTCAAGTACATGACATAACTACAGCCCAGCTAAAATTAAAGTCTTAATAGCCTAATATGCAGTCCCTTACTGGGGCCCCCTTACAGACCAACCAGCCTTATGAATTCAGATCGTACTGTTTTATCTAAATTAGGAGCCAATGAGCTGGAACACATAATTTAATTTTATGATGCACTGAAAGTATTTCAGTAAGTAGTCATACCAGACTGCTACAACACTCAATCTCAGAAGGGCATTTTACAGGTTGTCTGTGTAATAGATTTTAAAGGACAAAAATTATCTTTTATCAGAAATTGTAGAAGCATTTTTCATCTGGCAGAAGGGTACCTTTATTGCTTTTTAAATAACTTAGTTTGAAAAATACTTTGCCATGTATCAGAGCAAAACACTCAGGTTAGTGCATGGAGAATGAGTTATTTTCCTTTCTTCTCTTCCTTTTTTCCAAAAGGACACTTGTCAGAGCTGCCTTCTAGTGATCTTCCCTTTGTAGCTGCTATAAAAATGCTAGCTTTTATTTTGTCAGAGAAAGTAACATCAACATAGATCCAACTGCCTGCATTCATATGCTGAAAGCATTAGTATTTCATTGTTGCACTAGAACTTACAAGTTCAAGGGATTGTGCACCCATGCATCCTGGAAAAATTAGTTCCCTTACCAAGATGGATACAATTGGTAATTCTATAATGTATAAAACTTTTGGTACAAAAATCATTTTAACTGATTTTACTTATTTAGAAGAAAAGCACAGAAAACAGTAATATTAATTGAAGGAATCCATTGTATTTCCTGTCTTGCTTTCTAATCAGTTTAAATAAAATCAGAGATATTTTGCTGAGATTTCAGGGAAGAGCTTTACTATGTGAGATGGCTTTAGTGGTTGCACCATCTCTTCCTGGCTCTATGCCACAGCTGGAGCAATGTCAGTGAAAGAAGAGAGCACAAATTCAGTGTGCCCTGTATTTCCTGATGTCTTTGAAGAAGCAACCAAGTTGAATCTGTTGCAGTTAGGCTCATGAGAACGTAAAATTGGCTAAACTCTGAATACTTAAGTTCATCTCATTCAACAGGGCTGCAAATTTTAAACCAGAGGTGGATACACTTCTGTATTGTAGGAGCCCCATCCTAAAATCCCTGGGGATAAAAAGCTGCCTGGGCTTTGCCTTGCATACTTAGGAGAATCAAAGAGACAAGAGTGTGATTTGCCAGTAGAAGAGTCCCTGTGCTCCATAGGGTTGACCTGCCTTGCTTCAGAGTCCCAAAGCAGCTGAGGGATGTCACCTTTAGCAAGCTGGGCCCTGCTGGCAATATGGATTACCTGGCAGCCCCACTAAAACCTTGCTGCTGGCCTTTCTGTTTAGATTCACTGTAGGGAAATCCCTTTGAACATCCACTTCTGTCTAGCACCACATCTTGGCCAGCCTTATCTGATTGCTTTAAGAATCCGAGTCAGCTTAAGCATTAACCTCAGGAGTAAATGGTCTCATTATAATCAGTGCAGCTACCAACAGGCTAAACTTATGGTTTGTGATTTAGGACCCTCCATTAAGGGATGAATAGAATGGATTCTAGTGGTTCCATATGTATATTCCTTTTTTATTTATTGAAGGGTACTGCACCAGCCACAGTTCAAACCAAGTGGCTTTACAACACATTATTATAATCTATTTGAGCTAGGAACATATAGTATGTTGTGAGGTTAGACACAGGCCTTGTTCATTTGAAAAGATACAGTTCATGTGGGAGTGGAGTGAAAACATGTTTATTGAATTTGGAACTCCTCTATGTTCCATTCAAGGACTAAAGATTATTTATTTTGCTAAATTTCTGTGAGTTTGTTCTACTAAAATCAGTGCTTGAATTCAGGATTTACTATTTTTAGAGTTATAGAAGACTTTTCTTCAGAGACACTTATCAGGAATGTGGGACTACTCTCATATATAGAAATCCAAGGAGAATAAAGTCCATTCTTGGTTGATACAGTAGTTTAAGTGGTAATACTAAAAATGATACCAGACAATTTCCAATCTTGTTATCAATACTTGCTTTACCATTTATCTAGAAAAAATATTTCTTATACATATATGTAAATATATATATATATATATTTGAGGCCCACTTGAGACTAATCTTTGATCTGTGAATAAGAGTAAAATAAGCCTTTTAAAACTTTTGATGGCTTTTTTTCTTTACTACAGTACATATCACCATAACATTTTCTGTATGCTGACTGTAAAATGAACAATATTGATAGAAGCATGGATGAGAAATTCAACAGATTGTTTCATCTATCACCATCTCTGAAGCAGAATCAAAAGTGGTAATTACCATTGTACCACTGGGCATTTACCTAACATGATGGTGGAATTTGTTCCATTCCCATTTCACAGATAGTAATTCACTGCCTTTTGTGGAAGACTTTTAAGAATCTGTAATGACATAAATCACATTCTTCTTCTGAATTTCAATCTCCTTACTAGAGCCACCAGCCCTAGATCCACTGAGTTCAGTTCTTTGAGTGATTCCCAATGGCTCATGTTTCCTCAACTTGATTGTCTCTGTGGCTCTTTGTAAGGTTCACCTGCTGAGGAGAATTACTTTGAATGTCTTGCATTTGGCATTGCAGTTTAGCAGACACAACAGCTTTTATTTACATATATTGCTTAGATCTGATTTGTGATCTACTCCAAAATCATTTCACCACAGTGCAATTTATCCAGTAGTTGCTTTCTCATATGTGTGCAGCTGCTTGCTTACATGTTGTAGTTGTTTTACATATTAAGTACAATTTTAGTTGATGATAATTAGAAGAAATTAAAAATACAGGCTCAATTTTCTTACCTGACATTAAGAGAGTTCTAAAAATTTTCAGTGAGAATCTTGATTTTCAACTTTTGCTTTTATTTCACTTGATTTTTGTATTTTATCACTGTTGTTGAAATAAATGTTCAGTAAAATAGAGCTATGTGACACCTAGAGTGAAATCATTCAGTCTGCATTTGAAATTGTTAAAACTTACAGTTTTTTTTCAGGGTCCCGTAACTATAATATGATCAGTCCTTTTTTATATTTTTTTTAATGGAAGAATTGGAAGGACATTTATTTTTGCTGGTAATTTCTAGAATTTATTTATTTATTTATTTATTTATTTTCTCATCAGTTCAGGTGTAAACTGTTGGTTTTGTTTATGTTCCATATCATGGCTTTCCTAGACCATGCTCTTACAGATGTGCATTTGCATGTAACTTATGGGGTTGAAGTTGAGGTGGCATAGATTCAACGTTTGCAAAAGATGTTTGCATCTTTTGAGTACTGAGTCTTTACTTTGAGGTCTCCAGGGATGCAAATCTGCTCCCTGGAGAATGTCTCATGCATTATAATAAGAAATAATATGAGGAATGGATGTATTTTTTTATTCCAGCATGCTATTCAAGTGCCTGCCAATTTCTTTGAGCAAATACTTTTGTTGTCTGATGACCTTTTCATCATTAGTATGAATTTCCCTTCAAGGCAGGCATTTTTCAATCAACAGTAATTTGCATATAATTTATCAAGAGAAAAGAAAAGCAAAATAATTTTATTTAAAGATTTCCCTTTGTTTTAAGTGTCATTAGCAGTTCTGACTAATCAGATTTTTACAATCTCATCAGGCGCTTTTAGAAAATCTCTATGAACTCATCTAGAGGATGCATTTATTCCTAAGTGTCCTGTATTGCATTACAGCACAGTAACAAGTCACCGACTGCTACAGATGTTTATGTGAAATGCAATTAACACTCTGCCAATTTAGTTTTTATAGGGACACAATCAATTTTTATTCATTTTAAAGCTGGAATGCTTTCTTTTATTGTGTGCTGCCTCTCTGCTGATTATATAGCTAAACAAATTATTCCTCTGTTTGTAGTAAATGGGAGTGTTTAGGCAGACAGTACTGTGCCATGGATCCCATATAAGATAGGAATGAGATATTTGGATTATGTAGAATTTGTAAGAACTAAGAGCTAATTTAAATACATTTAAGTTATGTTTATTATTTTTAAAAGTCACACAGAAAAGTGATTGCTGATATTTAGAGATGGTTATTTAATTACAATCTGGGTTCTCTGATGTGCTTACTGTCCACAGCTACCATGGCTTTCATTATTAGGGAAATAGAAAACTCGGTTTGTTCAGTGTCTCCTTTAATAATGACATTTTTTCAGGTACTTGACTTAGTTAATGTATTTGCTGTAAACAATGCTAAATTGTTATACAATAATTTTTGCTGCATAAAGAGACACAAAGTAAGTGGTACATTCAGGAAACATGGGGATATTGTTGTAGTCAAGGGCTTTCAAAGAGCTGTGAAGAATGGAGTTCTCTGGATGGTCCCTGTTGGGTAATATTTTTTGGATATTAAAGGTGATGTCAAGTAAAGTAAACAGAAGTCATAAAAGAAGACTGGACATGGCATGAATGTAAGCTATTAGGAAAAAATTTGCTTAGAGTGAGTTATGTCCTGCACTTAGAAAATTATTAATAAAATTGGCTTGTTCTCACACAAGAAGTATTTCTCCTAGGTAGTGGTTCCACCTTAAATAAGTACCTCTTATCCTGGCTTTAGTGATCACATGCAGAATCTGTAAAAATGGCTCTTTACTTTAGCTGCATGCCCATATTATTTCCTATCCCTTCCTTATGCATTTGTTTGCTTTTCCTCCTTGACTGTTGGGATAAATGTTGATCTGCTTTTGTGAGAGCTTTTCAAAGAGCTGCTCCCAGCCTGTCCTCAGCATGTCAAGCTGTGTCACCAGGCTGGCCAGGGAGATGCTTGGAGGTGGCTGCCCACAGGCCACCTGCAGGCTTCTTCTGCTTGGAAAGGCAGCAGCAGATCCCCCGGGCATCCCTGTGGCTTCATACTCCAGCAAGCAGCCCCAGCACTGTCCTGTCAATACTGATGTCCCTTCCCGAGTGGATCCTCCTGAACACTCTTCTTTCTCATGGTCAGTTCTAGAGTTCTTTCCCAGGGTGCTCCCACCTCTTGTTCTTTCATCCTCCAACCCCAGGTCCTGCATTACCCCTTATGTCCCTGCATCCCCAGCTCCTGTCCTCACTAATCCTTAGCTTACTTCCTTCCTCTGCTCACTGGTCTGCCTATTCTTCATGCTTGTCTCATCCACAGGGCTCATTTTCTCTCTCAGCTGCTCTTCTCTCCCTGCATTTGCATCAGCTTCTTTCTCTGTCCTTTTAAACACAAGACAGAGAATGAGGGGAAGGAAAAGATCATTAAAAAGAAGATAAAATCCGTTACTGACCTAATTTTATGAGACAGCCTTCAGAATTCCTCAAAGCATGCCAAGTGTGAACAGATTGGTCCATAGGACTGACTTGCTAACATGTAATATGTTGTCAGATCTCTACCATAAGTTGCAGTTTTCCAAGGTTAATAATGATTTATGAGATTCATAGTAAAGTTAATAATTGCTGCCCTGAAAGGAATTTCGTGTTCCTAATATATTGCTCAACCTAAAAAATTATAATTATTTTGAATACAGGTGGAATTGCTTTCTTTTTTAAGATTCTAGAAATGGCTGAACAGTTTTGCTTGACATTTTATATCAATCAGCTTGATATTGGGAAGCTTTAAATTTGTTGTGGAACTTGTTCACCTAGTAGTTAAAACATGTGTACACTTAAGTTTTCTAGGTTTATGCCAGCCAAGCAGGAAAGTAAGTTGAAAAGTCATTTCTTCTGCAACTCACCTGCTACCTTTTCCCTGTCAGGCTATAAGGCTTGTAAGTGTTTTTATAGTTCCAGTCACTCAGAGAATGCTTTTATTGTGCCTACTGGCAGAACCACCTCTGTCTAACCTGTGCAACTATTAAAATACTCCTAGTTTCAGAGAACACAGTAAGCATGTGCATCCTATGCGTGTTTTTCCTGTGAATTTTTGCTGTGTGTTTCAGGGAGGTTTCAGTCTAACTCGAGATGTGTGTATGCTTGGAGGCAGTCTTGTCTTTTTATTTCCCTGTCAAGTGTCATGAATCCTTGCAGTTTTGTTAACCATACCAATGTTAATTTACTTAGGATGCAGTACCAGAGTATGTTGCTGAATTTTCTTGACCTCAAGCACTGAGACAGAAATTTAGCTTAAAGCACAGTAGTAGTTTCCTTAAATTTAAGCCATGACTGTAAATAATGCACATTCTTTTGTGTAATTAAATAATGGCTATTTCCCCCCAAATTTAGTTATAAACTATAAAAGTTAACTTTTTAAAGCTAAGATTTCTATAAAATGTATCTAATAACTTTATAGAAGACCACAACACAAATCTAAAGAAAATATTTACAGTTTGTATTAAGCCACTTTACTTTAGATTGATCATATAAGGATGTTCAGAGAAAATGTACAAACAGTTTTGTTTTCTTTTTCCTATGTTTTTCACCTGATCTGGCTTTCTGTGACAAGTAACAAAGTATTAGCACCTTTGGTGCAGATACTAATAACTCTCAATGCAGAGTTTTCTGAGGCCTCCCTGCAGACAGCATGAAGGCTTCTCATTTCACTTCTTAAAATTTATTAGTATTCAAGTTCAGTGAAGCCTAGATGAATAATTGCAGAAAATAAACACCCCTAGGAAGTATGAACAAGGTGAGCTGTGGAAGCTGCTCTTACACTGAAATCAGATGAGATCTACATTTGGTTCTTTCAAGTTTCTCCTGCAGTTTTCCAAAGGAAATGGTACAATGACAATGACCATTTTTAGTGGCATGCTGTAATTACCACAGAGCTAGGACACAAACTACTGTGAAGCAGGCAAAACCAAAAAGGCTGAAAATGACCAACAAGGACACTTTAATGAGCACTTCAATGCACCTCAAATGAAAACCAGATGTTCTTTGTTAACTTCAGCTGTAAGCCTTCTGTTCCGATTGAGGAAATTGTACCTTCATATTTTTGTATGTTTAATAGATAATATGGCAGAGGTATGTTTCTGTACCTTTCTGAACCTTTATGGCATATTTAACATTGCTGATATAAATAACAACCCATGGCGCCAGAATTTTATCATTTGAACAGCGCAGCGCTTTATTTAAGAAAGCCCTGTAACACAATTTGCTTAGCAAATGGAAAATATTTCTGCAACATCACTACTGAAAAACTACAAAAATGGACTATTTCCTTACAGTTTCACTGCACCAGAAGGAATACTGCAAATAAAATGATGCTGTAAATAGATTTTCAGCATAGTTTTGATTTAATAGATCATAAATACCATTTTTTAGCTATCCATTCTCCAAGTTCTAATGGGACTGCCTAGGTCTGGCAAATCAACCGCAGACAGGAAACTAAAAATTCCTGGGAGAATTAATTGCAAGTGTGTATCTATATCAATATATATTATGTGCATGTGTGTATCTGTATCAATACATACCTAGACATTCAGAAATAGATAGCATTGCATATAATCTCTGGGCTTTAAAGCATATTGGCTTGTAGAATACCTACAGCTGTTAAGTCAGGTATTAGGTGATTCAATTACTCCTGTAAGCCTGCAGTTCTACTGCAAACACAAATTCAAGGACACTGCTGGAGCCTGACAATGGTAACTCTTCAGCCTTTAAGAAAAGGGTTTAATCAGAGATGTCCAGAACAGATTCTGGAAACCTATATAGGTTCACCTCTTATTTCTCCAGGTCATCAGGTTGTTCTGCAGCACATGGTGTGTGGCCAGCTGAATCCTTAGCAGGTAGTGAGGATCCTGTCCCTGCCCAGAAATGATACAGATAATTTTCCTGTACCATCTGTTCCCTTTCCCATCAGGAAAAGTGAAACTGGAAGCACAGAGAGGTCATGGTGAAACTATCTACTCTGTGTTTCATTACTTGTTGGACTGTGTTAGTAAAGTACAAGGTGGGCTGCTGTTTGTTTTAGCTGGAGGTGAGGAATGGAGAAGAAAAGTCAGCTTCTTGTAGCTGCCCCTCTCCACTACGTCTGAACATAGTTTTAGGATTATGTATATTGTACTATTTCATGAATTACTAATGTAATATGAATCATTACAATCTGCCAATCAGGGCCTACTGAATGGAAATATACTGTAACATGCCAAGATCTACTGGGAGACAATTTAATTT
Source organism: Entomyzon cyanotis (assembly GCA_024500445.1). NCBI lineage: Eukaryota > Metazoa > Chordata > Aves > Passeriformes > Meliphagidae > Entomyzon > Entomyzon cyanotis. Next base: position 17,310,997 of record JAKEPQ010001005.1, read on the forward strand.
ATGGCTTATTGACTAAGATTTGTTGCCGTTTTCTTTTGAGCTTTTAATATATACCAAGTAAGGCTTTATCAAGGCACTTGTTCTATAATAAGTGGTGTAAGAAATCTGAAAGACTAGCATGAAATGGCTAATGGTAAGCAATATACTAGAGCTACGTCTTGCTTTGTGCATTAATTTTTCTGTAATTAATATTTAATTATTTAGCCATTTATCTGTTTTAACAGTTAACAACTTAGACTGTTAGGATTATGGGAGAATTCAGTTTGAAGGCAATCCAGGAACTCCCTCATTCATCCTCCTGCTCAAAGCAAGATCATCCATAAAGCCAGACCAAGTGGCTCAGGGCTTTATCTAGTCCAATCTTGAAAAAACCTCCAAGTTTTTAACCTCAGGGTGACAGAGATTTTCCTATTATACACTCTGAAACTCTTGAGTTTCAGCTGATACCCACTGTCCCAAATCCCCCCACCAGGCATCAGTGTTAATAGCTTGGCTCTTGTTTTCTTGATGATCTTCTTGCAGGTACTGGAAGGCTGCAATTAGCTTCCCCTTTACCTGCTAAACTTGGTAGAGTCTGCCTAATTTATTCCAGTGGCCAAGCCACATATTATTTTGAGAAATAAACACCAGGTCTTAATTTTTAAACAGCTCCCAGCAGCTCTCTGTTGGCATGTTTAGGTTCTCCAGATGTTTTGCCCTCTGCTTTGTTTGTTAGTTAGTACCATGTCCTTCTCTGCTCTGCCAGTGTTGGTCCGACATCAGTGAGTGGTTTTGAGTGTTGTGCCCAGAGGTTCAGTCTGGGGGGAACTAAAGTGTTGGGAGGGATGTTTAGGTTGTGGATGCTCAGAGTCCTGTGTGGCATGCATAAGTTTTGAGTGCCTCTTCACATGATGGGAGTAATCTGGTAATTACATTAATCACACAAGGTTCCTCCAAGGATCAGTGGATCTCTCTTCTATTGTTTCCACTTAATCTATTCAGGAGGACATACTGTCTTTCTTGCTTTCTGCCCTTCTGCTGGGGTTTTAAACTTTAAAATGAAAGTCAGATGTACAAAGCTACGTTTATCTTCAGAGAACTTCTGTTTTGCTGATCTTCACCAGAATATACCATTTAGCCTACTACTTAGTATTTCATAAAGCTTGTAGGACATCTGCTCCTTGATTGCTATCTGGTTTGCTCTTCATTTCTTCAGCACAGTTAATTTTCAACAGGAGGTGTCTCAAAAATATTCATACTATGAAAAGTGGTTCATCTGTCTTTCTGAACATTTAATTTTTTTGCAAATGAGTGAATCTCAGCTTTCTGAGGATGTATTTCAAAGCTGTCATTAGCTTTCATCGTTACTTTGCATTCAAGAATGTTTTGTGTCTGTGTCTGGATTAAGACTGGACTTAAGGGAGTAGGTGGGGACATACCCATATGTCCTCAAAGGGAATTAAAGGGTGTGTCCCATATTTGTTTCAAAGAAAAATGCTAAAATGGGCAAAATTTAAGTATTTCATATATCAGTCCCATTTTTTTACATTTCCCATTTGAAAAAAGAGATCCCTGTATATGCCTAGAGGAAGAAGTGAAAATCTGTTACTTGCCAGCCTGTAGTTTAAGTATATAGAACTGACCTGTCCATCAGTATGAACAAGTTTGCAGTCAGCAGTTACAGCACACCAGAAATTACTTTGTGTAAGGTGTTGGAAGGACCAGATTCAGAGATATTTTTGGAGCCTTGCTCATCTCTCACAACTTTATGCTTGGCTGCAATGTTTCTGTCCTCACAGGGCAGCTATGGACTTGTAGCTGGATTGTGTGAAGCTGAGGCTTTCATAAAGTCTTAATGAAGTATATCCAACAAATCATTTCCAGCACAAACTGCTGGCAGGAAATATAACAAATTCCTTGAGAATCTGTGATAGTTTTATGCGTGTTATTCGGGTTTTTTCCTCCACAATATATATGATTTCTACTCAGTTTACTTTGGTTAGGTGTAGAAATAGAAAGCTTTTCCTTTTGATTTCTGTCTTTGTGGAAATGAGCAGCAGTTTAGCATTTTGTTCTCATCCTTGGAAGACTTGTAGGAGGTTTAGTGGAGACTAGACCTGAGACTGTGGAGAGATGTATTAGATGGAGGAACAGAAAAGCATGAGAAGGGAAGGGAGCAGATCTCCAGGTCCTTCTGAATAGCAAAAGTTGTGATCATTTGGATTTGGTGAAAGCTGATGATGAACAGGATCAAAGTATGGATAGACAGTCAGTTTGCTCTTTGACCAGATTAGCTGACTTTTGTTTGACTGCATCCCTGCAGTGCCTTGGGAAAGGTTCATTTGGAAATATGTAACCAGTCCAAGTTCTACAGATTTTGACCAGTTCTACCAGAGAATCCCTCCCATGCTGTGAGCAGGAAAAATATTAGTGTTTTGGTTTCTTTCTATTTTAAGAAGATTTTTTTCTCCAGCATAACTGAAGTTTTGTTGTTCATTATGCCAACTAGGATGTCTCATGGAGAACTGAGGTCATGGAAATCGGCTGGGGAGGGACTTCACAGCAGAAGAAAGGAGTCTAGAAATGGCAGTAAAACTGTGGCTTTTCCTTTGGTTATTGAGGCCTATTAAATTTATGTTTAGCTGAACAAACTTACAAGATATAGATTGGTACACTGAAGACAAAACCCCCTCGGGTCATTCCTGTATTTCAAGTTGTAGCAATTGAAAGTGTAAATTCATGTGCTATTGCTTGGGGTTTTTATACAAAAGCTAGGCTAAAATACTGATTCATGGGACTTGTGGAAATAATAAAATATATACTTATTTGGAAAGTCATTCTCAGGTTTAATTTATATATTTTAATTAGGTCTTGCAAAGTTTATTCCAATGTCATCATCAAAGAGTTTCACTTCTTGTTGAAGGGATAGTACTACAGAAAAACTACGTTCACAGAAGCAGATTTCAAAAGAAATATTAGATAAATCAAATAAGCCCCAAATGCACAGTAACTTAGGTACAGATGCAGTTTTAGAACTGAGTTTTGGTTTACATTTAAAAGGGCTATATCATGTGTATTTCTTCTATTGCCTTCTAGTTCCTGTGCATTGAGATTCAGTAATGCATGCACTGAGCAGAGCTCCACGAGGGCATTAACTGGTGCCAAGTACTGACTCCTCACTAGGAGATGCTGACGTGCAGAATCTACAGTTAGAAAACAAGCTGCTGATGCAGCTCTGTTACAATATTTCCATACTGTGCTGGGGTGATTTGACTGTTTTACAGTACATGGAGCCACTGTTCTGCCACACAGCAATGTTAAATTTTGCATGGACTGGAGTATTGCATGAAAACTGGCTGCCAAAGTTTGGACTTTTAGGTGGTCAGCAGGAATTTTCTTAAAGAAAAGAAACCATGAAAACAGAAATTTTTCTTCTTAGGTAGATTCCCATCAAAATATCTCCATGTTACTTTCTTATTTGAGACTTTTTTCCCTTTTATGACTTATTGGAATTTCATCATACAGGCTGGGAAAGCATTATAACAATGAGTAGAAATCCCAGATTGTAGCTCAAATCTATGGTATGATCACTATTGCAACATTGTGTGTAGAAGTCCGCTGAGGTTTTGGGATAAGAATACTAGTTCCTGGAGGCGTGGGGAATGAATTTTTTAACTTAATAAGAAAAATAAATAGAAGGTCCCACTCTTAAACAAACAAAATTCCACTCTTAAACAAATAAAATTCCTCTGCCCCTGACCCCTTAAAGTTAGGACATCAGTTGGAGTATTTCAGCATTGAAGTTCTGATCCAATAAGATATTGTGGAAATGCAATCTGAAAAAGGAAAAAAAAAAAAAATTACTTCTGTATTTGTCCTGTATTTTATAAAAAGAGGGGCAAATCTCAATTTTATAATGCCTTGTAACACAAGCTGGTATGTTTTAGCTTGGTTTACCAGAGGTCTCCTTTACTGGAGGTCTCCTTAGAGAAGATGAGAAGTGGATGGAGAACTTCATTAGCTCTTGAAGGACAGAACAGATTACTGAATAATCATCAGAGATCTTACTTCCCAGCCATTTGAATTAAATAATCTGTAATAAAATGCACACAAATATTCCCAGAGATTTAAGTAGATAACTGTGCCTGAAGAAGTTATTTATAGAAAAGAACACCATACTTTCAGTCCACTGTCTTTGAAACTAATTTCATAGACACTGAGAACATTTAACGCTCATAGAAATCAGACTACTGAATTCTGGGCACCCTAGTCAGAAAATATAGCCACTTTAATTTTCTCAAGACATGTCTATTTTTGTTTGTTTGTTTGTTTGTTTGTAAAGAATGGATGGAAGAGGGTAGCTTATAAATAGCAAAAAACATTTTGTGATAATTTTTCTTAGGATACTTTTGCAAATCCCCACTAGAATAAAAACCATCCAATTATTCTTTTTGTAAAAGCCAAAACATTAATCAGTCAGGCTATTAAACTGTAAGAATCTAAATATAACAGTGGAGAAGGGAAGAAGCACTACATCTCTGTAATGACTCGTGAATGATTCATTTGTGTTAGTGTAAAATTAAACACCTACTTTTTATACAAAGTGAGGAACTGTTTGTGTTTTCAAAGCTGAAGGAGCTGCTAAACCAAATAACAGAGCAGCAGCAAGAAAGCCAAATGGCATTTTATTTGTTCAGCTTAAGAAGGGGGTGGTTAAAAAACATGAGTAACAATACTGGAAAGCACTGAGACATATTTTTGTATGAGGTAACCAGTGAGTGTGGAAGTGTAAATCCCTCAGAGAACATATGTGAGACACAGTGAGGTTTCTGCGTTCTTCGTGTGAGTCACTGAGAAGGTGAACAAAAACCAGACAGATACAGTGTGTGTGGATTTTTCAAGAAAGGTTTAGATTCTCACAAGAAATAATTCGAGAGGTGTTACTGCTAAACTTCCATGTGGATTGAAAAGTATCTGGGAGAATAAAGAGCAAATAGAAATAGGAGATTGATATTCATAGTGCAAAACCTTCAGCATCTATAATAAAAGTACTTTGATAAATGTACTTATTAATCAACTAAAATAGGATGAGTGGAGAGATTGCAAATTTAAGACAAGATAATTTAGGTGAAGATTAGGAAAGCCTGAAGGACTCCTGTGGGACATCATATAACTGGCAAATATGACGCAAACTATTTAGCAGGACAATGTAAGTGCTGTAGTCATAGCTCCTGGAGACATATGAGCATCATTTTGTGTAGTTCATTGCCACTTCTGTTCGCAGCACAGCATCATACAAAAATTAAAATGGTTTCATTGATACTAGAAAATGTTTTCTTGGTGCAAGTAATAGGCCTATGTTACTGATAAAAGAAAAATCACTTTTAAGGTTCAGAAGGATTTAGATGAGTACTAACAAAGGTAAAACAGATAATAAGAGCAATAATAATTATTTTTTTAATGTATGTTACATAATCCTTATGCTTCAGAAGGCAAAATCATGGGCAGCTGTATCCCTCTGTTTTTCTAAGAGAGTGATTGTTATCTCTCTGGTAAAAATGTCTGGTACCATCAGATAAAATGCAAGGCTGTGGTGCTACAGCAGTCATTGTGTTCAGAGTTTACCAGTAAAGATAAAAGTTTCTATATGAGAATATGCTTGTGTGTGTACAAGTCATTAAAAAGTGGAAGTTCAGATTGCAAACTCATCCATTTAGCTTTTGGATCTTGCATATTTATTGTGTGCAAGATGACACTTTTGTCTTATCTGTAAAGATATAACCTTCACTATTCATATTAATTCATAACTGATCACCTGCAAATGAGCTAACTACTTAGACTCGTATGGTTTTAGTATCCTAGCCTAGCTAAGTGCTTCTGGAGACTTAAAGCTCAAAACTCAGCCCACTCAAAAAGCTTGTTAATGGGTCCCACGTGACACAGCTATCAATTTTTTAGTATCAGATATACATGCTGTATCCATTATAACTTTCACTTAGGGGCAGGCTTGCCCTAACTGTACAGGAGCTTTAAGGCTTTGCTCTTATTTTTGGTCTGAAAGAAGGAAAAAATTAACAATGCTTGATGAGAATGAAACTGTGTATTGCAAAAGGCAATGTTTTCTGTGTGTCTGGCAGAGAGAGGGCCTAATGCACTGCAAAGGCTTGCAGGATTCTCTCTCTGTTTTTAACATTTCCCAGGTTGTTTAAATGTGCATTGTAAGCAATGATAAAATGACAAGTTATCATTGATCTGTCCTTTCCTCCATCTCAGAGGGATTCATTAAATAATGCATGTACCCATGTGAATTACCCTTCTTCACTATACTATCCCCAGACCATTAGCCAAATATAGCAACAGCAGCATCTTTCAACCCCTAAGAACCCTTTGGCTTTCATTTAATTAAATTATCCCATTATGAAAACTCTTATAATGAGATTAAATTTAATTATTTATTAGACACTTATTTGCACTAGGGAACCTATCAATTATGCATGGTTGTGCTAAACATTTTTCAATCCATCACCTTTTCTTTTCATGGAAGGTGCAATTTATTAAGTGCAACTGAAGTACTGTAACAGAAGAGCTCTAGCAGAAATGTGCATGCCATCCGAGTTCGATTAATTGCAAATGTAGTTGGAAAACAGAAATATGAAAATTTATTGTCTCTCCTTTTGAAATACAGAACACTGACAGTTTTGCATTTTTTGCAATTATTTTGTGCATCTCATTTTTACATCCTACCTAATAAAGTTCATGGACAGTCATTTTATAATAATTTATAATCATTTAAATAATGATTTTGGTTGGTTTTCGTGTGTTAATGTTTCCTAATTGCAGAAAAATTCAGATGTAAAACCTAATTAGAATATTTCAAAGAACTGTTTGTAGTACACTGTGACTTGTTGTTAAGTGCACCCAATAATTTCTTATTTGTTTATAGAAGACATTAATGTTCTCTTAATATAAATTAGTCAGTCATAAAGATTAAATTTTAGGCAACTTGTTAAGTCATGTAGCCATAAAACATCATCAGTCACATATCTTCTTGATAAGCATTTGGATATGAACACAAAAACTGTAAGCTACCAATAATTGTTTCAAGCAGAATGGCATTTTCTGATGAATGTTAAGAAGAAGATATAAATGTCAATACAGCTCTGAGCTTTTCTTTTATAAGGCCTTGTCAATATGTAATTAATTATTCAACTGGAGTTGTGTGGCTCAGGGCAGCATTTCAAAGAGCTTTCTTTTATAAATCGCAAAGTCATCATAAGATTGCTTTTACTTGATTCTTCTTTTTTCGCATTTAGAAACTGTGTGTGCATAAAAGCTCATAGACACCTGTGAGGTGGCATATGCAGTGCAGTGATAAAGTGAGGAGCAGGAGGCTTTTTAGTAGCAGTAGGCTTTAGCATATGCTTTTAATGCATGGCAAAATTCTGTCTTGCTTTAAAAGCGCTCGTGTTTCATGTTCAGATTTAAATGGGGGTCAAACAGAAAGATTTATTTCCTTTTGTTCCTCACTTATGCATGTAAGAGGATGTTTGCTTCATTAACTTTGAAATTCGCTGGCCAAATAGACTGCATATTTTAGAGGATTTAAGTACATGTGCCCCAAAGTTCACACAAATTACTATAGAGCATTTCAGTCCTCATCTTGAAGGAATGAGACATGATGCATCTGTTAATAAAAACAAAGGAGTACTGCTTGTATTTGGCAAAACACTCATATTTTTACTTAAGACTTTATCAATGTCATCTGTTGTTGTTATTATGTGGTACTTTCTTCCTGAAAGTCAGGACAGTTAATTAAATCTCAGTGTACCCAAGTGGGTTTGATAGGATAGCTTCATTCCTATGAGGGAGATTACATTCATTAGGACAACTTTCCAGATGATATTCAGAACTGAAGTTTGCTTTTTGATATGCTGCTTTTGCCAGTTGAGAATTTAGCTCTTATTTTCCAGAATAATCACCCATCTTCTGCTTGGATAGATATGGTCAAGTGTAAGATTGGTGTGTAGTTACACAGAAGTATATTTCTTCTGTTGAAGTAGCAAGATCATATATGAAGTATCATAACTAGTAATTTTTTGCTTCTGACACTTCCTCTGCAGAATGAAACCTCTGAATGAGGCATAAAAATAGTATCTAGAGGAAAACCTTTGCAACATTACAGTGCAATGAGATTACCATCTGCAAACTCTTGAATAGTGGAAGGGTGAGTTACATCTGACATCTCAGCCTAGAAGCAACACTTTAATATTTTTTTCAGCAAGTTACAGCAAAAACTTCATTTAAACTCTGGCAAAGATTGCTGTTATTTTGCATTCTGAAACCTCGGTGCTGCAGTTATCTGTGCAACAGCCCATCTTAGTCTGTGTTGGGGGCTGCTAAACTGGCAGTGGTTATTCTCATTTTTCCCATTGTATAATCAATTGGCAGCTTTGAACTCTACTTTGAAATCTCCTTCAAGGATCATGTACACTACACACTACAATATGTTAGCAAATAATTTTAAATGCATACTTGAGACATGAAAATGAGATTAAAATGAAAATGGACATGAAAAAGCATGCTTGAGATATGACATCTGTCAGCCACCTGCTTAAATTATAGCTATCCAGTCAGGCCAGATGTACTGGTAGGAGTACTCAATTTTTACACCTATATTGCATGCAAGTTTCAGTGTTTGCAAGTTGACTGTGGTTGCAACCCTCCACATAATCCTCTCTTCCTTTTACATGTGATGATACCTTTTTTTTTTTCAAATGGTACAATAAAGGTGAACCTTCTAAGAGCTTCAAATGCTGAAGCATTAAAGAAACCCTAAAACCAGCTTATATTGTGGAGCAGGGGTTTTTTTATACGACTTGTCAATACTTTGAATACAAGTTTTGACAATTTACTTGAGCAAACACATGATTTCTGAGGAAAAGTAGAATTTCAGTGAGCAATTCATCACTGGTATGAAAACCCTGTAGGCAGGCTTTTAATTTACAGCTTGTTAATGATTTAACTTTCTTTAACATCCTTTATCTTTTGCATTTAATAAAGACCACAATTAATAGAATACTGCATAAGTATCAATATCTTAAAAATCTACTAATTTCAGCTGTGTACCCTTTTGAGCTTTATTTTCAACATTGATAGTGAAAACACATGATGTGGCCCACATCAACCAGCCTAGTTGGTTATAATCTTTGGTCTCATGTCTTTATTAAAAAAGGACAGAACCAATTTAGTATGTTTCTGAATTAATATAGTTTTAAAATGTTTTGAAAGAAAGATATTAAGTTTAATAATAGTATTACTTAGAAGCATGGAGTTTCCACCTTTGTTGCTTGTTTGGTGCTTTCCCCTTCTAGAACTGTTTTACTAAAAACAGGTTTCTGCAGAGGAGTTAAGATAGGAGTAAAAATAATGTTGTATAAGGGAAATTATATTAAAAAGGAAACTTTTTAGAGCCAGAGGAAAACATGGGTTTTCAGAAAATTTCAGGATACAGTAAACTTTTTAGGACATTCTAAATGCAAAGATTTTCACCTTTTTTATTCTTACAGCTTTTACAATATCTTTTCTATAGGAGACACTTTCTTTAGTTTAGGTGAAAAGATTCCTGATTTGAGATTTGCTTGTTTCAGAAAAAGAATCGTTTTCAACAGGGCATTGATAATTTTCCCAAATCAGATAACCCTGGCTGGAAATCATCAAGGCATCAGATCATTGAGTACGAAAGACTCTTGCTTCACCTTTCCCTGATGCAAAGCTTTTTTTCCCCACCCATTTTAGGCCCTGAGGTTGCCAAGCTTTGAAACAAGCTGACAGCCTCAGGCATTCCAGCAGGCTGTGTAACAAAGCCTTTTCAAGACCCACTTGGTGGAAAATCAGGTTATTCATGAGCTCATACATGGTGTTCATTCTTGTTGGCTTGTAGTTGTTTTCTAGTGGTTTCATCCTTCATTGTATTGCTATGGTGTCTTTTATTTTTTGGTATTCATCAAAGTAGACTGAAGGTATGGGTGAAAAAGAAAGATCCTCTTCATTGACATCACTCTTACTTATCATCTGCTGCTATGTGGTGAAGAAGAGAAAGTCAATCTGACTCACATATGAGACAGGACAGTCCAGCTGTTAACAGCATCAGGTCTGAGACAGAAAAAAAGCTTCAAGCAATCTGTAATATAAATGAGAAGTGACTTCTTGATTGCAGCCATAGCTGGACCCTGGAAGGAAGCAACACACAATAAAACCAGGGAAGGGTTTTTAATCTGTAGTATTGTTTTCCTTCCTTCAGCAGCTCAATAGGATGACCCTGATTTCTTGAGGTACAGCTCTGCTTGTGTAGTAGGGACTGAAAGGCTTTTCTGTGACAACTGACAGATTTTACCCTCTGGGGAACTGTCTTTCTATGTAAAATGAAGTTGCCCTGTCAGCAAAATCAAAAAGTTCATTAAAATAGCTGAACAGAACTGTAAATGGAGATCAGGCAGTTTCTTGTTATAACCTGGTTTCCTAAAGAAAAAAAGGCTTTCGCAACCACATTCTTTGTACATTTCTGTCTAGCTGCATGTCTCCTAATAATGGCTTTTCAATTTCTTGGGAAATCTCAGTCCAGTCTGATGGAAAGCTAGCCAGCCTCACGTGTCACACTCCTTTAAGTTTTAGGAAGACACAAAGATCAGTTGTGGAGAATGTGTGTAGGTTTCCTTGGCTGAGGAGAGGCTAAAGACAAATGTGTCTTTGGGTGGATATCTGTGAAGCTGCAGGTTAAGCTGCCGTGCGCTGGTGATGGCATGGCTGGAGGTGTGCAGGTCTCCAGTGCAGGCAAGCTGCCTTTTGGCCCTAAAGGTGCTGTTGGTGGCACAGCCCTCTGTGTGTCCCTCTCCCCAGACTGGGGTTTTGGTAGGGGGTATCTGCTTGGTCTGTGCCAACCCCAAGCCATTGTACCCTCAGGGCTTCCAAGAATTCACTTCTAAGCAACTTGCATCCCAAAGGTCGGAGCCTTTCAGCTCCAAAACTGCACCAATCTCATCAGCAAACCTCTCCTTCTTGTCTGACACTTGATTCTCTTTGCTTAAGCTACCCCATGATCTTCTCTTCAAGTTTCCCAGCATGGAAGCTTCAAACCCATTGCAGCTGCTCCACCACCAGATTTCAGCCTGGTTAAAGGCTGAGCCAGCTTTTTTCTTTGAGCCAGCTGTGCTACTGCTGGCTGCCCATGTTCATTGCCTCTGCCACCATGGTCACTGGATTCCTTGAGGTTATCTGTGTGAGTAAAAGAGTCCTCCCTTACCCCACCCCTGGTTTTCAGGAGATGTGAAAAAATGGGTTAGAACCAGCAACTGTGAAAATTGAAGCCTATGAGCTATAAAACAGAGGGAATCTCTGGCAAGACCCTGTAAGTAACTCTAAGCCTGTAATTCTCTCTACTCACAGCCTTGCTCTAAAATACCCTGGCTGACCTTCCTGGCACGTTGTGGGGAAAGTTCAAATATAGTCAAATGCAAAAATCTTTCATTTATACTTGCTGTCATTAGCTTCTGGGGCAGGAATGTCAAAGCACAGTTTCTGGGACTGCTTGGTGGGTTACAGGTTGATTATCTCTTACTGTAGTTTTAGTGGTTCTTTTGATCCTACTGTTTTTTGGTAATTGTACTTTTAATTATTTCAGAAGTTCCCAGGACACTGATATTCTATGCATCTAAATAGACATTTCAGCAAAGATATTAACGGAAATATCCTTAGAGATGAAGATTAGGAGCAGCACAGGGAATAGAGTAACTCTCATTAGGCTGGAGACTTTTTCTTCTGGGTATAAAATGCCAGTGGAGCATCCTGAAATATCTGTAAGAAAAGACTCTATGTCCCTTCTGCATTTATAGATTGCAGAGTGGGAGATGCAGGCAGTGCATACCTGGAATTAGACAGTTATTTTAGATGGTGGAAAGCAGGAGGGAAATTTTCAAATTAGAGTGTGAGAACATAACCATGTGACTTAATCAAATTAATAGGAACTGCATAGTGTAGTCTCTATGCACCACTTTGAAAATTTCCCTGGGTGTTTTTCTTTGAATATTTATGCAATCAGAATAATACACAGGCAATGAAGCAAAAGCCAATGTAAATACAAAGTGATCACATAATTTTGCATGGTTTTAATTATTGACATAAACTCCACTTTTGTCCAGGAATAAAAAAGGCATGTGAAAGAAGTAGTTAAACACAAAAGAAAACTGTTTCAGAAATTATTTAGAAAGGAAGTATTTTTTAAATTTAATTTCTAGTTAATGCACTAAACTTGCTTGCACATTTAACAAATATATTTAAAATCTTTACCCCTGTGTATGTTTAAAACCCCCCAAAAATACAGATTATTAGAGGAGACATTTTAGTCAATCGGATCACCAGATATCAAACAAGCTTCTGGTAATTAATCCAGAGTCTTAATTTGATCTCAGAATTGGATTAAATGAATTCTTTGTATTCTGAAGATAGTAGCTGCACTGAAGGATGATATGAGAAAGGTGTAGGAGGTAAAAGGAAAGGTCTCTGCACTTGCTTGAGAACTGATCTATCCACTGTGTCTTGTGTCCAGTTACTGCTGGCTTTCTAAAAGACACATGGTGCTTATCATTAATTAACTCATGAATGGTGTTAATTTTATTATCCACTGGGCTTTCATTCAACATCATAAATCCAAAGCAAGGCTCATGGTTTCTGATTGTCAGTTCAGCTCAGGGAAAGAATGAAAGATGAAGCAGTTATGTCTGAAAACAAATATCATATGGTGTCTGCATCCCCTCCAAAACTCAAGAGCCACAGAACTAATTTCAGCTGTTAGTATATTACTGTACCACCTTGGCTTTCCCAGGACAGATGCAGCAGGTCAAAAAATGCCTGTGAAATGAGAATAATTTTGAATGAATATAGCCGTCGAAAAATTGTCTTGAAAAGTAGATGTTCTGCAGCTTTCCCTGTCTACCAAGTGGTTTTCATGTTTTGAAGTCTTGTCAAACCAAGCAGCAATCTTCCGCCAGATAATTCCATCACCAATTAGTCTGTCATGGGCTTTGTCAGTTCATCTTAACTTCTCTTCCCTGTAGACTGAATGCTGGGTGCAAAAGATCAGAGAAATGTTTTGCTTTCTCTCTGTATAACACAGCCTTAACCCAAAGATCCTCATCTGCTGAAGCTGTGAAGCAACAAAATTCCTCCCCAAGACCCCGAACTCAAAAAAGAAACAGTCACGTTTCCAGTAGGACTGAGAGTCTCACAGCATTCCTAATAAGAAGCAGTGTAGGAATAGTTAGAATGGTAAAGGGAAATATATATAAGAAATTGATCAGTATCAGAGAGAGTGATCCCCTGCATGTCACAAACAAAATACAAACACCTTCTATATCCTAAGGAAAATCTAAGAGAATAAATTCCCCTGGCAAATATGTGTGGGTATTCCCCCAGATAAGGAGAGTTTAACTGGCTTGTATAAAGGAAGACAAATTGCATAACCAAAGAGTAAATTGTGGGAGCTGGAAAATCATGCCAGGTGAATGTGGGCATCCTCAGCTCTTGCTGGCAGCTCATGAACAGCTGGAGAGCAAAACCTTGAGCCACCCAGCTCATGGTGCCACAGGAATGTCTTCACTGCCAATATAATTCAGAATTTCGGTGATTCCTACTTTGGTGGTTCCAATCAAGTGAGCTAAAAGAGTGAACACAAAAGTGATTTAACGACTACATCCACTCCTTTTTCCTATCTTCAAAGTCAAGAGGAGGGAAGTAAGCATCTGACATAGGGCAGTTGCCCCTTCATGGGAGAACAAACTCCGAGGAAGGCGTTTATAACGTGGTTAGGAGCGAGACACCAGTGTGTTGGACAGTGCACTGACTTCTCTGATAAATGTTTTCTGAAAAGTAATTTCTGGAGTTAGCAAGGAATTATGTAAATGGAGAAATAATCAGATAAGGTGATCAAGGGTTAAGAAATGAAACAGTCTTTCAGGGTGCAGTTATGAAACGATGATTGGGATGCATTTAGCAGTATTTGGCTAATGAAGCCAGAATTGTAATTGCAGGCAGGTGAGGAAACCAAACAAATTTTAAATGATAAATCACTATTTATGTTTTTAGACTTGCAGGAAGTCAAGACTTAATTTTTTTTTCTTTTTTTTTTATTTCTATTTTGTGAATCCATTTGCACATTTCAGAAGTACATTCTTTGGGATTTTCAAATCATGGAGCTAATCCAAGATCAATTCAAGTGAGGAAAATTTATTGGATTTACTTCTTTCAGTAGAACCAACCCTACAGAGATGTTAATTTGGAGAGCATAGCATTTGATGTTAGGTAGGGAAGGATGCTGTGGTTTATTAGTTCTTCTGGGATGGAAGGAAAGAAACACACAGTTATATGCTAAAGGAGATGTTAAATGCCATTCCCTGGAGCACATGACACCTATGTGGAAATCTTATGAAGTCTGGGTATCACTATTTTTATTATATATTAGGTTTTCACATTTCCACTGATGTCTGCATTTATTGACTATTAAATTACATCATTGCTTTCTGATTGCAAATACTTTGCATTTCTATAAGTTCTCAGTTATTTGAGGTAAGATTTATTTGTATTACCCATGGATCTTTCTAGCAAGAGAAAAACTACTCATGCTTAAACAGTGCTAAAGTTGGAAATTTAGCAGGTATCTGTGTAGTGCAGTTTTATTAAAACAGAGAAACTTATGTCTTGCAAAGTTACAAGCAAGCTTAGGTGAGTGTAAAGATTTAGTAAATCAGTGTGTCTCAAACAAATATCTTAAATCACTGTGATTTATTGGTTTTTTCATAGTCATGAATTTCTAAACCAAATGTAAACAGAAGTCTTCCAATCTCTTATTCAGAGTCTCTAAAGTCCACTTCTCGTACTAAATTAATAGGAAACATTTTTACTGCATATTAACTTACAGCTATTTTTTCATTGCCATTTACTTCAAGTTGTTTTATTGCACCCTTTCAAATTTTCAGATACTAGTGTCTTGGCGAACTTCAGTGCATCCAGATATGATGAGATAACTAGACCTGTTTCCTGTAACCTGGACTGTGAGGATAGACTCCAGCCAGCAGTACACAGCCATCTTAGGGTCAGAAGGACAATTGATGGATACCACAGTCCACCTTTGGATTGGAGTGCAGGACAGTGGCTTGGGCTGAAGCAGACCCCAAAACTAGTTGACAGTAACCTTGTAACATAGGACCTGCTCAAATGCATTTCATCCTGCACGTTCATCAGATGGTAGAAACAATTCTAGGCAACCCCATATTAGATTGACATAAAAAACAGTTGACCTAAAAGCTGCTGCTTTAGGATGCATACTGCATAACTATATACTATTATTTACTTACTGACCAGAAAAACAAGAGCCAAATCCTGTAATTCACCAACTAGTAGAAAAAGATTTGTATAAAGCTCCTGCTGTGCTTGGTATACCACACATATCTGAGGCCAATTACCGTGAAGCTGATTCTGTTCTAATTTAAGCTTTGGAGATACATACACAATATTCTATAGTATTTTGGAGGTGAAAATATTAAGAGTGTTTTCTCCTAAAAAAAATCAAAAACCAAACCAAAAAGCCAACTGAAAACAGGGAGTATTTTATGAGAGAGGAGATGGGAGAAAAGAGAAATGCACTCTAGGGCTATAATTGCTGCTTTGTGGCAGTTTTTTTGGGTCTCACAGAGGAATGAGAGCCAGCTGAGAGGCAGCCACTCTCCAGCCCTTGGATTTCCCCTCTTTCCAGCTGTTCCTGAGACCATCACACTGATCCTGAGACTATTTCTGAATTCAAAACCTTTCTAGATACAGATTAAGGTTCAGGAGGGGGAGCTTTCATTCTGGACACTTGAGGGGTGGGTAAGCACTTCATCATCAGTGGCTGCAGGGGCTTTATGGCCATAACTCATTGGGGCTTGGTGGCTCAGGAGGTGTCCTCAGCCAGGGTAAGGAAGCCCTTGTGTCCCAGGCACCATAAGGCATCACATGCAGCATTCAGTCTTCAATTTTGACTTTATTTCAATAAGCAGTCATCAGCAGTAGAGTACGTTGGTGGAATATATTTCAACCTAGTGAATTTTATGCTACTAAAGCTACTGAATTTCCCTAGGTGTCTCTAAGGTGTCTCTAGGATTTTGTGCTTTCCAAACGAGCTCTTAAAAAATCAGCCTGGTTACAAAAGGTACAGTGCTTGTGATTACAATGGCACTAGATGCACCAAAGACAAATCAGCATTTCTGAGTTGCACTCAACACATTCCTTAGACTGATAGCAGACAGATTGCAATCTTTTAAAAATCAAATTATAAGAGTTAAAACAGGTTCTCTGTGCTCACTCAACTTTGTTTCAAGTTCCTCATGCAGTTGTCTTCTGTTGCGTGTAGCTTTGTGTGCTGCTCTCATGATGATATTGCATTCTTCTGGTACCACTGCGTGAAAAGCATTCTGCCTCTGCTCAGGGTGTAGCACCCGTGCTCTGCCCCTCAGAAACTGGCATCCAGTGCAAGGTGCATTTTCATTTGTCTGTGCCTAGTTTAGCAACACTGTTTAATGGCAGCAGCTGTGTATTAAGATTCCTGTATTCAAGAAAGCAAGGCATCCTTAAAAATGCCTTTTCAGAACTTTCTCAGGTGAATCGCTTAGGTGGATATGAATGCTTCTCTCTTTTGGGCATGCAGATGTGGTACAAGACAGAGGGGCAAGGTATATGACTTGGTTTTTGGGATATTCAAATCACAACTTCACTTGTTCTTAATTCTTATGAAACTCTCTTGAAATCCTTGTTTTAACCTATTTCCCTCTAAATTAGTGACGGGTTTTCAGGGACACAACTTCTGACTGCTCTGCGTGCTGTCTTTTTCCCCTTGAGCACAGGTTTGAAAGGGATCTGTCATCTTGTGTTTGTGGGCCAAAGTATAGGTGTAATTATGAATAATTGGTTTAAAAATTAAATATTTCTTCAGAAAGGTAGATTTTCAAGCAGGATATATATGTAGAAAATCTGTATAATGCCCTTAATTTAAAAAAAAAAAAAAAACCAACATATTAGTAGCCTGGAAGTATCCAAGCAGTAAAAAGAGTTTAAGCTTTGTTTACATTTTGGCTGCAAGAGGTGCCTCTCTTTAAGTATTTAGATAAACAAACCAAAGCTGCTGTTTTCATTAGCATGTAACACAGAGCCCAGTTGCCTTACCTCAGAGAACATTAAACTAAAATTCAGTGGCAGAAAGCAATTTGATCTCTTGGAAATATGAGTCTTGATAAACCTTACACTATGGAAAAAAAGAACCAGCAAACCAACCTTCAAATTTCGTACCTATTGACATTGCTTAATAAAAACATCTCGAGTGCTGGTGCTTCTGGGTGTGTTTCCAATAGCAATGTGATTGCAAGGCTCTGTGGATAAAGTTACCAGTCCTTTGAATTCTGACCTTCAGTCTAAAACAGCTTTAGAGGTTACTCTTTTTCCGATTTGTGAGATTGCAGAGAAAAAGTTAATGCTGCTGGAAGGAAGAGGGGGAGGGAGCTGGGCTTGGAGATGAGAACTGGGTCTTTGAAGCCATCTGAGAAGTTTTCCTCTGGCCTTGATTTGTAACAAAAAATATTGGCAGTCTGAGTCAGTAATTATAAGAAGTTTCAAAATAGAGCTGAATGCTCTATTTTGAAACTTCAGTGAATACAATTTCTATTGAGACCAAATTGATTCTAAGGGAAATTATACTGTTGGGTTTGACAAAGTCTGGATTCTTGGGGCAGCTCTAGCCATCAAAACCTGAGAGTAGCTTAAGTCCATCTTCTGAGTCTACAGAGAGGGGAGACCTCAAAATTGAGTCCCCTGCATTGACTGGAAGTGACTCTCTCTCTCTCCCTGAGGA
Source organism: Entomyzon cyanotis (assembly GCA_024500445.1). NCBI lineage: Eukaryota > Metazoa > Chordata > Aves > Passeriformes > Meliphagidae > Entomyzon > Entomyzon cyanotis. The sequence continues at coordinate 17,328,905 of JAKEPQ010001005.1, forward strand.
TGAGGGTTTGGATGATCATTGACTAAATACACAATTTTAGATGGTTACACATAGGTGAGAATCTAACCTCTGCTGAACAAATGATGGTCATGGTATAATTACTGCAAGGTTTAAAAGAATTTATTGTGTTAAATTTCTTTAAAACAGTTTCTAGGAAAAGCTTTGGTGCAAGTATAAAATAAATCACAGGACTATTTTAACTTAGACTTCCACTTGGTCCTTTTCATTTCAAGGCCCACAATGTGGAATATTTATGCACTTCACTTTTAGAAGATACTTCACATTTCAGATAATCATAAGGAAAATCTGTGTGATTGAATGTTTCAAAGTTAAGGATGTACATGTTTACTGTATTCAGCTAATGCAGGGTTTGTAATTTGAATGTGTGTTTATGAGTCACTTATAGTAGTCATAAATGCAGGTTTGTCTTAATGATCTGTCAAAGTGATCTTGGATTGCTGTTCTTTCCATTTTCTTTCTAATTCTAGATGCTTTAATCAATAATTATTTTCTCTATATAATACTTTCAGGCTTTTTGTGCAGCCTTATATGTCAGTAGTTGAAAAATTATGCAATAATTGACACAAATAACTAAAATGCAGTAATGATCCACTGCTCCATCTACTGTTGAACAACGACATGAATAGCACTTCAGGAAAAAAAATACTGAATGCACTTAGGAAATAACAGCAAAATGGAATTTGCAACAAATAAACCTATTGTTTCTGTGGTTAGTGAACAACTATACTTTTCTTGCAGAGTAAAGTATTCTGAGTATGACTTTAAGTCAGAGTTGAAAAAACAAAGTGGAACTTTCCATCTTCCTTTTCACCTTATAGGAGGTGCTGACAAAACTGTTTTTGTTCGTGTTAGTGGGAAAAAGTTGGAGAAAAGACAGCCTACTATTACTGAGCTGACTCATGTTATACAGTGCCCTGTATTTACATCACTGGCAAAAACGTAAGCTATTGCTGTGAAAAAAAAGTTTGCAATAGTTTGTAAGATCTAACTTTATTCTAGTAGCACTAAATGAAAGATGAGGAAGGCTTAAATAGTCGTGGGAGGATGAACTACGGAAAAATGGCATATGTGTGAAATGATGTGTTTTATAGCCTTTACAGAACAACAGGACTTGATTATTTTGTCAGCTCACTGGTAATCTCTCATTTGTAGTGTGTTCTTCCTGCAACCCAGTCTTCCGAGGAGCTACTGATTATAGCTTTTATCACCCGTTAGAATGCTCGCAAGCTGCTTCTCATCATCAGTGGTGCAGTTGATTTGACTTGTTCATTTTTAAAAGCAAATTATTATTCACATATCACAGTGAAGGATGATTATTTTCAAATTTTACACAGTTATGTTTCCGTGCTGAGCTGGAGTGAAAGCCTGAATGCCAATTAGAAAAATAAGCTCTTTCTCAAGGATGCCTACAGATTGCAATTTACTCCTTTCATTTCACCCCCTATCTTGTAAACAGATAATTCTTCAAATAACTTTCTTCAGAGACATTTATGTTGTCTTCAGCAGGACTTCTTTTATAAATAGTTACTAACATGTTTATGTGTCTTTTGAGCTTAGGTTTTTGTGCAACAATTAAAAGTAACACTCCATTGATTCGACAGTATTTAAAGTCTCCCTGTAAAACTCTTTAATTTCACTGGAAAATGGAAGGTATTTTTAAATAGTTCAATTTAATAACTAAGACATTGCTTAAACAAAGACTGTTGTAGCTGGAAAAGCTACAACACTTAAACCTGGAGTAGATCTCAAAGCTCTGCCCTCAGGATGTGACAGACCTGCTGTCTCAGTCTTTAGGGAAAAGCCATCACTTTTGGGTAGAGCATCTATTCAGATGATCTGGAGATGAAAGCTTTTCAGTATTTTTGTGTGGCAATCATTACCTTCATTACCTAGATTTCTAGAAGAGATGAGTAATGTAGGGTGTTTTAAAATACCCAAAGGGAAATGATAGTATTAGATACATTTTAATTTTAAGTTCATCTAGGAAAACTTTCTTTTACCCTACCAAACTACTTACTTATTTTGCAGTTAGAGTGCTGAGTATATCTATAACTTACACCACTGGAGCCTGTAAATATATATATATATGTACACAAACATTATTTTTTCCTCCCTTTAACATACTGCTTTTAAGATGCAACAAATCTACTGAAAAAACAATACCTTCACTTTGGAGAGTGAAAAATTAATATATACTAAGGTATTTCCTTCCAAGCTATGCTTTGAATGCTTCTCCTGTGGACAATCTCTGCATTTGTTTATATCATAGCTGTCAAAAACTATTTCAGAATTATATGTAAGTCATGCATTCATTCAAAAAGCTAAAGCAGCATCTATTTAGGATTAATAATGATTACTGTTTCCTATTTTAAATAATTTAAATTATTTAAATGGTTTTGTAATTCGTACTGAAGTGGTGGGTTGAAAACACCTACAATTGCGTGCAAACTAACAAAACTAGCAAACTGGGGCCAGCAGTTCATACATGCTTTGACTGAGGATGATGGTTAACAGCACATACCTTTTCTTATAACACATTACACATAGACCTTAATTCAGTATTAATTTTATCCAATATATCTTGAAAGAATATAATTAAATTGTTCTTCTTGGTTACACTGATAGTTTTTGGACAGAACACTTAAAATGGTTGATTTCTGTCACTTTTATTGTTTGTATTTACCAAGGTCTTTCTGCTTTTGCTCACATGAGTAGCATGAGACAATACGGGCTCCTGTCAAATGCTGCAAACTTCTGTTCCAGCCAGGGATGTCTCTAGGCAACAGCTGCTATGTGTAAGATAAAACTTGTATGGAGGCATAGGAGGGATATTGCTGCTTCAGAGGGTTCTGACGTTGCACTGCAGTTGTTATGGGAAGAGCCAGACAGAGGCTTTCAGGAGCAATGGGATGCATCCTTTGCTTTAGTGAAGTGTGGTCTTCCTAGGCCTATTTCTGATGTTAAATATTTCAGTACTATTTCGTACTTGGAGACAAACATATGAACATCCCACTGTTCCATATCCATCTTACATCTAATTTTTCTTAATTACCAGGACGTCTGTAATCGTGGCACCTAAGCGCCCAGTAAATATTGTGTTCCAGATGGACCCATTTTACTTGTGCTAAAACAAGTGTGTGACACTGCATATGAAGTTAAAACCATATTGCATGAGTAATGGCTGTAATAATACACCCATTAAATGTCTTGAATTTGATATTATGTAATAGGCCTGGTCCTTTACTTCTTAGGACTCTTGAAATGCCAGCTGCATTAATAGGAATGCAGAATCAGGGCAAATTTAGGCATGATGTAAACATATACAAACCCCACTGAAATCTCTGTTCCAAACCCAGTGTTAGTGCAATTGTGGTTTGGAAATGATGCTGGGTGCCAGCGACCAACAACTCACCCTGCACTGATTTGGTGTGCAGTTACTGGGAAGAGCAAACCCCGAAAGATAAGTAAACAAACCCCTTTCAAGTCAGTTTCAAATCGGTGCAGTGCTCATCTGTCATAATTAGATTACCAATTGAAATAAAAAGAACTGCACTCACTTAAACCAAATGAAGATCTGGTCCACAGTATCAGCTGTAGGATAAGTTCATAGGTTAGACCATATCATGGGGTAATGATATACACTAGTCTGGAGTCCAATCTTCAGACATCAGATAAAGAACTTTAAGGCACTGTTTAATGGCTGTATAAACACAGAGGACCCTAGTTTATCGCATATCCCCCATCTAGATCATTTATATGGCTTCAGTTCCCATACTGCCTACATGCCATACTACAGAAAAGATTAAAAATTCAAAGCTGATTCTTTTCTTGCAATGCATCGTCAACACCCTTTTTCTGATCATCTTAGCCTCTGTGTAATTTATCCCATGTTTATCATCACATCATCGAGCTCTGTACGTGTGTGGGGGGATCTGTCTTACTTTAATTAAATGCAGAGACTGGGCACACTCCTGAAGTTATTACTTAGATAAAACTCCCAGAAGGGACTAAAAACTAACCAACAATAAACCTGTTTCAGTAATCTTTACATTTAAAAGACTAAAATTTATTCATATATTTGTGCTTTTTAGGTTTTTTTGGTTTTTTTAAATAATGATGTGAAATGGATTTATGCAAAAATGTACATGCATCATTGAAGTAATGGTCTTTTTTTAAAATATTTTTTTATTTGCATAGCATCATTTAAGTATCACTATTTTTGAGAAAGAGTTTTGAGTTATATTTTCCAGTGTTAGATGGTACTTCACAACAACAATATGGTATTTTTTGAGGTTTTTTTCCAGAAAAAAAGAGCTTCTGCTTCCTTAAAGTGTGTGCCTGATATTTTTCATTTAATAGATGTAGCTTCTACAGTCAATGAAGCAAGACATGTCTTTATATCGGATTGGGTAGGGTTTTTAAAAAATGATCTTATTAACACTGGTAAAAAATTCAGGGATAAGCATTTTCCACAAGATCATGGCTGTTCCAAAAAAGCATATAGTTCAGAATGATTACGTAGCCTTGTGTTTCAGGATTTCAGTGACTTTTACCTGACAAAACTGCGTGACGCCATAATAAGTAATTTGTATTTCTTTCACGGTTTAATATAGAACACGATAAATAGTTTTCTTGGCATGAGATCTGGTTTGCAACCCTGAAGAAGTGATGGGATTGTGTTTGTGCTGGCGATGCAGACGGGCCCAATCGAAAGCTGCTTATTTTGACCTGGGTTCCCATATATGGAGTGTGACTGTCCCGAGATCCCTTTTCTCCGCTGAACAAAATGAAATCCTAGGTGTCTTTTCAGCTCGAGGTTGACTTGTAGCTTTGCAAACCGATCTGCTTTCCTGAAGTATTCCCAATGTACTTGCTACAAAATAATGTCTCACTTACTGGGATGTAGTAGCCAGAAGATATTTCTCCTCTAGAAGTATTTCTTTCATTCACAATTAGTTAATTGAAGGTAAGGATATATTAGCAGTGAATAACCACAGGGTTTTGTAAAGAGAAAAAAAGTTTTGTTTCAATCTGTTTACACAGTATAAAGTTGGGGGGATTTGTTGACTTTTGGTTTTGTTTTGGTTTTGGTTTTTTACGTTTAGTACTGTAGACCTGGTGTAGTATTAAGACTTCTTTTTTGGTACTACAAATCGTTACGCTGTTTTCCTCATCATATTTGGATAATATGTACTGAAAAATTAGTGTTACATGAAGTGAAAGATACTGTCTGCAAAGTGGAAATGCTCCAGAGAACGCTGGTCAAGTTTAGTTACTGCATATGTGATAATGTTTTTAAACATAATGTATAGATATATATTTAAAGGGGTTTGTCTTTATTTTTAAATTATGAGCAGCTAAAATTTCTGTAATAGAAAAGCATCATAAACCCATTTCAGTTTAATGGCTTACTAATTAAATTACTTAATTACTTATTGATTGGTAAAAGCTAAGCTTTAGAGTTACTATTACTTAATGCACGAATTTAACTCTATGCAACCATCTCTTCTTTGGAAACATTTGTATAGTCTATGAAAATGGCCTTTATACAGTTTTAAATTTTAAAAATTTAGTAAGTGATTAGCAACAATTAAAATACGAATTTGACTATATTTACAATTGTTTTCAGGGGTACAGATATTTAATGGTTTAAGTGATTTAAACCATTTTAAAAGTTCAAAATATTTTATTTAATAAATACCTTTAAATTGGAGAAGGCTAGCTTAAATAGTTTTAGCAGACCCTTTCTTTACAAGGTTGCAAGAATCTCAGCTATTTGAGAACAAATCTGTTACATATCCAATCAAAACGGCATGTCCGGACGTGCATGCTGCTTGTATGCTTAAGAGCCTCCACGAGTATCCCTATTTAGCTTCTCTCATTGATATAATGTTGGTGTAATTCCAGTTATTCTATTAGGACGGCTTTAGTTTAAACTCAGCTTACAAGAGGGGTCGCATCTACGCGCTATCCAACTTTCTAAATGAGGAAGGACCCGAGGGACTTTCCGGAGTTTTTCTGGGGTGAGGCTGAGGAAGGTGCAGGGAAGGGGGGCTCTGTCGGCCGGGCAGGGGGCGGCGGGGCGGCCGGGGGCGCGCAGTTTGCGCGGCGGAGCGCGGCAGCCCCGGCGCAGGAAGGTTTGACTTCAGACCGCGCAAGCCTCATTGCAGTTGCTGCTTTTAAACCAATAAGGTTGGGACAAGAGAATAGCTGCGGTTTGCATTACAAAAACAAAAACAAAACCCAAAGGGGAAAGAAAAAAAAAAAAAAGGAGAGGGGAAAAAAAAAAAAAAAGAAGGCGAAGGGGAGTGAGGAGGAAAGCGGGCGCGGGAGCGGCAGCGTGCCCTCAGGCACTGCCTGGGCAGACACACAAGGCTGAGCAAACAGACGGCGCGGCTGCAGCAGCCTCCCCTGGCCGCGCTTTGTCTGCCCGGCCCGGCCCGGCCCCGGGCGCTGCTGCCCCGCGCCACGGGAGGCTCCGCGCCCTGAGCGCCGAGCTGCGCGCCGCGCACCGTGAGTACCGAACCGCTGGCAGCGGCCGGGGGCAGCGCGGGGCGGCGGACAGGCGACAGCGGGGGGACAGCGCCGGGAGAGAGAGGGGCGGCTGCAGCCCGGCTGCGAGGAGCGCGGGGTCCCGCGGGGCGCGGAGGAGCGCGGGCGCTTTCCGCGCGTTCTGCCGCTCCGGAGGAGAGCGGCGCTCAATTATAAATCACTGGGTGCAGCAGTTAATTTTGGCCGTAGTTCAGGCTGGGGTTTGTAGGCTTCCCGCAAAACAGATGTTAGGAGGTTGTGTTTATTGTCATCAGCCAGGTTTGGGGATTCTCCGGTTTGATTTCCTCGAGTGCTGATGGTTCGGCAGAGGGGAGTAACGTGATGGTGAGATGGTAAATGGAGGGGGGAAAGAGGCACGTACGGTAAGAAACCAGCAGACCCTGTTGAAAGAGACATGAGAGCGTGAGAAAAAGAATAAAAAAATCGGGCGGAAGAATGCCTGACAGAGATTTTGACAGTGCTTTCTGAAGCAGGAAATCCTTTTGCTTAATATGTTTAAATTTTCCAAACACCAAGGAAAACTTGCAGATCCCCACAGGAGAACTTTTCAAGATGACAGAATAAACATCTACACAACTGAGATATTTGACGTTTATTGACATTTTAGGTGGCTTATTTAGAACGGTGATCTTAGAACAAGGAAGTTAAAGATCTTTTGAAGTCTCATTAAATTTACATCTTGGTTCTGAGCAACCAAGACCCACCAAACATTCCCAAGTATGTATTTCTCTCGGTGTTTCAAACACCGAGAGACTGCTCTTTACAGTTCAAGATTGATTCTGGAAAAGTAAAGGTGTTAGTGCATTTAAAAATGTTTCTTTGAAGGTGGTTGGGTTTTGGTGCGGTTTTCTTTCTTTCTTTCTTCTGTAAGCAAACATTTAAAACTGAGGTAAGCAGAAGAGATAAAAGCTTTCAGAAAAAATAAAAGGATAGCGTGTTTCATGTAGTTTGTTTAAATTTAAAAATCAGCACCGAGGGATATTTGGAATAAGAAGTGGAAATGTGGTGTAGTGTATCATTGGAAGTTTTTAACATTAGATACCATGTGTAAAGATTATTTTATTTTCCATCCCATACTGAGATGGTTTGCAAAGCATCTGCCAGAACACAGACTACTGGTTTAAGGTGTAAAATAAATTAATAGTAGATATATGGATATGCATCTGTAAAAATATATGTATGTGTGTGTATACACATTACAGAATTTTAGGTATATAAACACCTACGCACACAGCGTTTTCATGTTGCTCACAAACCCATGACATGCAGTTTTTAGCCAAGCACCTCACTGCTGTCAGAGTTTTCCCAAGGCCTGGAAGGGTCTGGAAGTGGGCAGCCATCCCCTCTCAGCAGTTCTGCACAGTGACAGACGGCTTGAGTCATGCTTCACCTTAGGAGGAAAAAAAAGAATGAGTAATCATTTTGTTTGAATTGCAATAAGTAGGAAATATTTCTCAGGAGCCAAAAAGAAATCTTGGAAAAGCAGAAGGACATTCTTAAATGGCTGGTCATAATAGAAGCATTGTCACATTGTAATACTTCTTTCTTAAAGGGAAGAGTGTGGGGATTTCAAAACATTTCATTCATGAGTGTATGCAATGAGCGCACAGGATAGCACTTTTAGAAGAATTTAAACTAGTAATTAAAAATTAAATAACTGCAATTACCTGCATTTGCTTTAATAAGTGCAACTTGTCTTTGATGTGAGTATCTAGTGAAAAAGCCTTACCTCTTGCCTTAGAGCCCAGAGATATATGATTATTGGAAGAGTGAAAATATTACCAAGTTTCCAGGGCTGCCAGCAAGGTGCCTTTCTGCAGCCAATTTGCATCTTAGTTTTGTAACATTTTAGCTGTTGAAGCCATTATGTCGGTAGATACTGACTATGTCGTGCTTTTAGGGAGGCAAAGAGTGCTGTTGGGGAAAAGTCCCTTTCTCTCCCCCCTCCACCCCTTCCTAAAAAAGACAGATTTTTTTTTTTCCTAAGAAGGAACACCCTCATTTGAAAACTGCCATTGTCTTTGAAATTTGCTTCTTTAAAGTAGAACTGTATTTTAAGAGAAAATGAATGTGCTGGCTGTAGTTTTCTGGGTTAAATTCTTATTTTCACTTTGAAAATTTCTTTTCAGCTGGAAAAATGTTTTAAATTATAGCCATTTAAAAAATTGCTCCTAGCAAGCAAAAATACTGTGGAAAACCTGTAATTTAGACAAGTACCTACATTTTATTTGCTCTGTGCTGCTGAAATTTAGAATCCCTTCCCATTTACAGTTTACTTTTCACAGAACATTATTAACTTTTTGGCTTCATACATGATCTTCTGTCAGATGCTTTTGATTTGTAATTTAGCAAAGTATAATAAACAGTGCAAAAGTCATGAATTTTCCTCTGCATCCTGAGCTCTGTGGTAGGGAAAATGTGATAAAATGTGTACCTTAAGTCTTGTTTGATGATCTCTCAAAGCAAGTTTGCCTTCTGGAAATAATTTCTGGGGTTGAAGAGCATGGTATTAACAGATTTAATGTGGCTATTCAATGGATTGGTGGAGTACTATGTGAGGTTTAACAAAATGAGAGAGACAAATTGAACGTCAACAAAACCTACATCTGTGAAGAATTATAAATTTAATTAGACGAAAAGGCAAACTTAAAAGACCTCATTAACTAATCAGAATTTGATGTTACTGATTTAAGAATCTTAAATGGATGAATTTTAAGTAGCTTTGCTATGATTGTCCTTTTTTCTCGCCATGTACTACATAGTGCCCAATCTGCAATCTGTATTAAGGAGAAAGATGTGAATGTTACTTACAACAATCAAATTATACACAGTAATGTTTTCGAGGTATTAAGAAGAATGTGCATGCCATTTAGCATATAAGGCATTTTTAGTTTAAGCAGAGCACAGAGTATGAAGGGGGTGTGACAGCTCCTTTTTTTTTTTTTTTTAATGTGGCCCATTTCTGTCTGGGTAAGGCCAAGCGTTCGGGTTTTTTCCCCCACTTTTTATTTGATATGTGAGTTATGTTGCCAAACTTCAATTATCCAGAAACCTGTTGACAAAATGGGAATATATGAGAGAAAGCACAAGCACACACCGCCCAGAAATGTTTTTATTCTATGAACTAACTGGTCGTCATAAGTGTGGTTCCTTACTACGTTGTAATTTTGTACTGCACATAAAAAACTGAAAGCATGTGAAGTGTAGCATTTTGTAAACTGTAACTAATTTCACTCACATCTGTGTCTAATTGTTGTCTGCATTCGCATTCTTGAGAGTAGATTTATTTTTCCTGGACCACTCTGTGGATTCAGCTGACCAGCCTAAGTGAGGATTAGTTGTTTTAAAGTTATTTTGATTAAAGAGTCATTTTTAAATTTGGTAACGTGCAACACATGGTTTAAATAATCCTTGAGACACAAAGGAATATATCTAAAGTACGTCTAATGAAAATGAAAATTGTGGATATGAACTTTCACAAATCATAGAGTGTTGGAGGACGTTTAAGGTATATATTTAATTCACTTTGAATGAGCTGTTGGTTTTTTTTTTTTTTTTGCCCTGTCCCATGAATCCACAAATGAGATCTCTCTTGCTATGAGCATACATGAACATGAACATGTATATATGTATATATGGTATATATTTTCAAATGTACAGAAGTTACTATTTTTGTAAAAGTTTGGTACTTAAAATAGTGTGGATTACATATTGGTTTTTTTAAAAATTTTAATCAAGTATGAGCAATTCTGTAGGGCATGTTGGAAAATACCAGTTAATTAAAGCATCCATTTGAAAAAGGAAGTTTTTCTATTATAAAAGATACGTTTTAAAAGATCCTGTGCAAGAGGGAGTGAAGATAGCTCTGTAGGCAAACTTAGTTCTCACCTATAATTTTTTCCAGGTGTTTAGAAGTAGCAGCAGAAGCATATCCTAAGGCACTCTGCAGCAGTTTCTGGGGTAAAGAACTAAGGGAAAAGAAAAATCCTTAAACCAAAAGGCACAGTTTCAACTGTATCTGCTAGTCTAGTTTGATTTGGCATGCAACAATGTATTGAAAAGTGTGTTATGCAGTACTTTAAGTACCCAGTTATAAAAAGATTGATGTTTTTCAGCATGCATTATTGCGTGCTTCTTGACATCATTTGTAATGTTCTTCATTGCTTGACTGCCCCTAGCAGTTGTTTACTCTTGCTAGTAGTAATTCTGTCTGTGATTAAAAATAACAAAAACCCACCCTACAGACACATAAGTAGGATTTGCCTGGATGATTTTTATGGCACTTAAAATGCCTCATCTCCCTTGTCTTTGCTCTGTGATCATTTAAGAGATGTCAGTTCAGGTTGAATGGAAACGCACAAGAAGGACCCTCACTGCAGACATTAAGAGGATATATACCTTGCCCAGGGAAGCTTTCGTGTGCTTTTAAGCTAACTGTGTCTAGAAGTGTATCTCCACCTGAATTTTATCACCTGCTGACAATTGTTACTGGCTAGAGTTTGTTAATAAAGCAACAGTGATTTTCTGATGGAATATGAAAACTATTACTCGCCTGAGTTATAAAAGGAATAATTTTATTAAAATAAAAAATGATTGGTGGGCTTCCCAGTGGAACCAGATTCCTTTTCTTCATGAGTGACCTCAGAGGTGAATGCTACAGCTTCCTCCCATTTATTTAGCCAGAAGCGTCCTTTTAAGTCATTTTATCAGAAATCTCATTAGTGACTGCAATTTTTACTAGTAAGAATCTGCAATAACATGTGGAGTTTTTATTTTAATTCGACCTGGCTGGAGATGGGCTTCTTTTAGAGATGGTTCTGTAAGGCTGTTGACTGTATAGTGAAGGTCTTTACCATAGGTAGACTTGCCCCTTGTTATTCTCCACTCCTCCCCCCAAAAATAACATCAGCATCTCCAGCTTGCCTTTGGGGTGAGCTTGGCTTGCGGGTTCCCTGTGGCCCAGGCACAGAGGAAGGATGGCGAAGAGCAAAGAGGAAAACCAGTATGATGAGGGCAAGAATCTGAAGGGGAAAGGAGGGATGAGAAGAGGAGCGGAGGATGCTGAGGGTGTTGGGCTGGAGCAGCCCTGGCGGGCGGCGCGGTGGGGTTACCTTTGCGGGGTGCAGAGCCGAGCCGAGCCGAGCCGAGCCGAGCCGTGCCGTGGGAGGAGGCAGTGAGCCCCTGTGCAGCTGTCACGGGCCCCTGATGAATCACTATCCCGTCACTTGGCTGCCGTCCCCTGGCGCGGGGAGGAGGGAGAGAGACCTGCCGGGGAAACAACAGTTGAGCCTTCAATTTAAAGACAATATGCCTTTCACGGGCACCGCACCCTCCTCCTCTCCCTTTGGACTTAAAGGACAGAAATGTCATCCGTAGTGATACCCTTTCTTTAAATTAAGGCCTCGTAGTAAAGCAGAGTAATAAAAGCTTCTGTTTTTTCCCTGGTTTACAGGTGCAGAAGTCCCAAACCAGTTCAGATGTTGCTGTTTCTTCAAGCTGCAGGTAAGGATTTGACTGAAAACCGCTATTTTTATGCAAACCTTTTATTGTTGGGTTGTTGTTGGTTTTTTTAACTTAAGGTAATAAGTAAAATATTTATTCTTGTTTCCAACATTGAACAGATGACTAAGTGCTGGAGTGCAGCTTTTACATGCGTGCAACCAAGTCTGTAAACCATGAGCACGTAACTTTTTCACTAAATTGAGTTTATACTCGATGCTGACATATCAAACTCATTGCAGTATCACCTTCTTCTTTTTGTGTGGATTAGTTTAGGTAAAGAAATATTAAATTAATGATCTATGTTCAGAACGTGTGATAAAATTTCTGTTAAAATATTAAAGCTTTGTGCTTGAAATGACATTTAGGCTTAAGGATATTTATACCATTACTGCAGTAGTAACTTTATATATAATTTTAAGAGTCTTTAAAAGAGCCTAAGCATTTCTTTTAAAGTGAAAATTACTGGTTCAAATGCCTTGGAGGCACACTAACCTATGAAATTCCTACTGGGAGCAATTACTTAGAATGAGTACATCAAATAATAATATCAAAAGTTTTAGGTATAAAGGAGCGAAAGAATAGGGCACTTTAGTCATAAGTCCCAACATCAACCAAGGGATCTGTCACAGGGGTAATGGCTGTTGGCCTTTTAATATAAGGCTATTGAAAGCACAAATCTGAAATATTCATCTGCTTTTGTGCTGCTTATACGTTTAATTTTTTGCTTTAGATCAGAATTGCTCTTTTCTCATTTTGCCTAAGCGACAGCTGCTGAGATACAGCAGAGTGCTAAGGCACACTAACGCCTATATGGGTTCACTGTATGTCGGTCATATCCCTTTTCAATTGGGCACGCTTTGTGTAATCCACAAAGCAAACAAGTGAGCAGACATAATAATGTTTTAATGCTGCATTTGTTTCAAAGGAAACAGAGGAACAATTAAGTAGTTTGCCAGAGTAAACACATACATCAGGAATATCTCATTCCCTGTCAGTAGATGATAGGTTTCCACAATTGCTTCAAGTGTTTTATTTGGTTTGGAGGCCCATTATATTGCCACTGAGTGGTAGATCTTGAAAAAGCAGTGTTAATTTGTTGTTAAGAGAATATACGTCTTCATATATTGGCGATTCCATCTTTGCATGTATTTTAAAAAATACAAGATTACATCTTTGTAAATAAAAATGCAAGATTAAAATTTTTGAAAATACAAGATTACAGTTTTTGAAGTACAGTACTTGGAATCTAAATTTTATTCAGTTACAAGCTGCAAAAATAATTACAGTAGCCGGTCAGTCATGTGTAGGGCTACAACATGAGTTAAGCACTGGAAAAGATCAAGTTGGGAGAAGCAGTTAATTTTTTACTAAGTGTTTCTGGGATGCTGATAAATAGCTGGCTGCATCTCATAAAGGCATTTGCTCTGTAATTCATGTTGATTTATGTCACTAAAAATAGTTGCATCTTGTTTTCAGGTCTATGGAAATGCAGGATCTAGCCAGCCCACACAGACGACTAAGTGGTAGTAGTGAATCCCCCAGTGGTCCAAAACTTGATAACTCCCATATAAATAATAATTCCATGACACCCAATGGCACAGAAGGTGAGCCATCCTTTTTTTTTGGTGTTTCATAATTTGTTTTTTCTCCTTGTTGCTTTGGTGTTCTTGCAGTCAGCAAGCTATACAAGTTTTACTATTTCAGGTGTTCGTGTTTATTCATATGGTACATAAAGGCAATGTTCAATGTTTATCAGTAGTTACTATTATCAAGTTTCAGCAATAGCTTTCATTACAGGTTTATGTTTCTTTCATGAAGTTTGAATGGACTGAGAAGGTAGGATGTGCAGAGCTTAAATTTAAAAAAAAGTCAAAAAACTAAAAAGGAAGTTATTGATGAGAGAAAGAAGTGTTTACAATTGCCATAGTACAAAATGCAATTTTTTGGTCTTTTTTACTATTTTGGTATTACTTTATGTTCTCACTTTTTGCAAGCTCCTAAGGCTATGAGAATTTTGTCAAGTAGGCTAATAAAACTGAGTGTTGAAAGTTCCTCAGGCTAGCTTGCTGCTCTGGTGGAGTGGCCAAAATTCAAGCAGGTGTAGTAATTCAATGGGGTAAACTGATACCTATTTCTCAAGAAGCAGTCAGGCAGTTGATAAGTTATGTTTGTTCTCAGTAGAATACTAACAACAGAACAACCTAACAGCTTTGCCAGTAATATAATACATCTATAATACATATAATAATACATATAATGAAACACAGAAGGGTTCATACAACAAGCAGCAAAAAATGCTCTTTCCTGTAGCATTTCTATGGCAATAGTGGGAAAGATCACACGTGACATTTGGCTGGCTGTGTGAACGGAGACTTAATGCATTACTAGAAAAGAGAGTCACGCAGCTCCAGTATTGCTGTTCAGTATAAATGTATAGGTAAACAACTGCTGTAGCAAAGACATCCTTTTTTTTTTTTCCTAAGGACTGGTCATAGTAGTGCTGTCAGACTCTTTAGGATTATGGACATGCATTGAATTTTTCCAGGAAGGCACATGTCAATCAACCAAATGTTGTTCCCCCTCCCTTATATCCCCAAGCATCTCTGTTATTCATTCTAATTGGAGTCTTTGGTAGTGGGGACGGTTTATGGGTTATCAGATTAACAGGAATTTGTGCCAGACTTGTGTATAATTTACTTTTTGCTATTGCTGTAAAAGTATTGCTGCAATCAAATATTAAGCCATTTGAAAGAAAATAGTTTTTTAAAATATAAATAAATTGCTTACTGTGCTCGTGTAGTTTAAGCAGAAAAATATTATGTTCATAAATTAGTCTTCTTCCTTTAAAAAAAATAATGTTATATATTTATATCATATTACCAGGTATACACCACTTTTGTTACACAATAAAATTGCCCTTTCAAATTAAAATTCCTCTAGCTCACAGAAACCTTTGTTGCAAACTTCATGAGCTTTTCTACCTTCTATATAACTTGAAGGTTCTTTTGTAGCACAAAAATAGGGGAGTTCCTTGAAACACTGAAAGATGTTCATCATCTGACTTGACTTTTTGTTCAACATGTAGTGCTGTGTGCATATGCTCTGAGAAATGCTAAATATTACTTTGTCACGAAATGAGGTATATATGCTATCTATCTGTTAATGCACTGACCTCAGGTAGAAAATAATTCTGGAAATAATATCCCGACTTCTAGGTACGTATCAGAGTTTATTGAAAAAAGTAATTTAAACCATAGTAACTTATTTATCTGACACTAGAATTGTACAGTTTGAAAGAACTTGCAGTGATTTCTACCCAGAAAGCTCTAACTTGCGCTACATGTTTGCCTCGTGAGATGAAGCCAAACGGTTTTCTTTTGTTTGCCCTTTTCCCTCAGGTGACATGACCCTGCTCAGCACTGCAGACTGGTTGCTCAGCCCTAGCACACAGAGCCCCGCAGGTTTGGGTGCTGCAGTGGGTGCAGCAGGCGTGGGCACTCAGCATGCGTGTTCCCATGGTGTTCCAAAAGTGTCCCCAGAGATAGCTTGTGCTTGGCGGTTCTGCTCTAAGCTTTCTGATTTGAAAATTCCTGTCTCTGATTGCTCTTAAGTGACAAATAAGGAAAAGTTTTTCAAAGAAACCAGTAGAATAATTTATTTCTGAGTGAGATATGTGCAAGAGACAAAATTTGTGAGTGAAGCAGATGCCTAAGAATCTGAAGGTGGAACTTTTACTGCTAATCGGTTTTATCTTGAGAAAATGTTTTGTTAGGCTCCTTGAGCTGCTAAAGAGACTTAAGAAAACTGGAGTGAATGAAGCGAGAGTTTCCTATTTTTTTTAATGAAGGGTGAATTAAAATTATTTTTTCTGGGATCCTTGAAGCAGAATCCTGCTGAGACACAAGTGGCTGATTGTAAGGATGTGGTTGTAAGGGCTCGCCAAACACCTCTTTTTAGATGCTGCAGTGTGGTTTGCTTGCTTGTTGCACATGGAGTGGAGATGTGGGTTGCTGAAGCTTCACATGTCAATTATAATATGTGAAACTAGCTTCTAGTCTGCCATGCACACATTCTCACTAACATGAAAGAACCCTCCTTCTCTAGCAAAAGAGATCTTCAGGAGACCAAGAAACAGGGCCTCTAGGTATTTGCATGTTATAAATATCTTGTAAAGATATGTTAAATTTGATTTGACTATGGGTGTGATTTTGACAGGTTTCCATACCCTGAAGCACAGGATATGTTCACTAGATGAGGGGAGGGGAAGAAAAAAGAAGAAGGAAAAAAAATACCTGTCCCAAAGTGAAATGGCTGCATTTCAAACAAATGTTCATTAATTCCTCTAAGACACATTTTCAGACTTGTCTTCTATTGATGTTTTTCTGCAAGAGGATGTGGTTGGAAGATAGCTCAGTTTGTTAGCTAATATTTTTAGCTTCACACTTAGCTGTAAGTTTTCAAAGCACTGAATGGGGATTTAGTTGTGCAATTGAGTCTGAATTTAATCTCTACATGCAGCTTATATATAACAACTCTTTGTGTGCTTAATTTCACTTTGATAGAGGAAAAATCTTCTCTTGGCCAGGCAGCATGGTCTTCACTGATGGGGAAGTAACAAGGAAATTATAGACCTTGACCAGACAGAAATTTCCCAGGATGAAATGCAGACGAGTAACCCTAAAATGTCTCACTAAAGGCACTCAGAAAAATCTGTCCTAGTATGCCAATGTGATGCTGATTATATAAATACTAAAATATTTGAAGTTTCCATGTTTTCTTTAAGTGTATTTCCACAAAATACCTCTATTGTAGAAAAGAGCAGACACTGGACACCATAAAAATTATGGTCCTCTATGACTTGCTTGAGCAAATCTCTTAAAAAAATGTTGGAGTAGGGATCAAAATGTTCATAGTTGTGCCTTATCTCTAATCTTCCTTTGTCAGTGAATTGCCATGGTGGGTTGATACTGAAGGACTTAAAGGAACAATAACAACAGAAGCTCATAAAATCTCCATTCATTAAGTTTTATCAGACAGCTGGTGGCTATTCGAACACCAGTGCCCACTTTGGTAGATACCCTTTAGAGGGAAAGGCCGTGAGTAATCACTAAATTTGAAAGGAGTAGGAAATCTGTTTTCCATAGCAGACAACTGCATCCAGTTTCTGCCTATGGTGATCTTTACTTTTATCTTAAGCATGTAAATCAAATCTGATGGATGGCATACAGTGAGAAACAGAAGCCTGTAGCCCATCATGATGATGTTTTATGCAACTGGAAAGGAAAAGAATAGATGAGGACTGGGAGAAGGAGCTGTGACTTTCTGAACAACTGCACTTCATTCATTTAAGGAGTACAGACCTGCTACTGCCCTTTTGTTTGAGTGTTCAAGAAGGAAGGAGGGAAGGCATTGTCATATGAAGTGGGAAGAGAAAATGGATAACAAATGGAAGATCAGATTTTCAAAGATACGTAGGAAGGGAGGCTTCAAAGGGAGTTGGACATCAAAATTCCTTTGGAAAAAAAATGATTCTCACTCTTTAAGTACCTGCTGCAACATGAGAATGAGATCTCACACAAAGGCAGTCAAAATTCTCCACTACGAGACTATCTGATGTGTGGCTATTAGAAAGGTTGTTTTAAGTCTGGTGAACATAAATCTATCTTCAGGGTTTCAAAGGCAGTACTGTGTGGTATGTTTGCTGTCAAGTTGCAGTATTACAGAATGGAGGAAAAAATTTTTTCAATATTTCCTAAAGCAATGGGGGAATCAGGTGTTGAAATCCATAGAGAGGGTAGAGCTTGTTATGGCACATGATGCAGATTTCAGTAAGTAAATTATATTTCTATAAATTATATTTCTTGTAATTCTAGCAATAATTTGTAGCACTCAAAATAGTCTTCCAGTATTGCAATTAAGCAGTTCACTGTGGCAGTGAATTATTTTTAATTTATTCCTATTTTTTATATTTTTCGTATTTTTGTGTGCTTTGGGATGCAACGTAGTGGTAGTTGATGGTAATCAGACAAAATGATGCTTCTTTTGGTGATGCTTGGATTCCCATATGTTTTAATTACTCATTTCTGGAGTTTCTGCTAATTATGTACTCTGAAGTTTCTATACGTGTGTTTGCAATAAGGAGCTTGATAGTAGGAAACCTGTAATTGGTACCTCCATATTTAAACATCCTGAAATAATAGCTTACTAAAGGTAGATGTGATATTTGTCTTTCGGTAGTATATTAGCATCAAGAGCTGTGGATGCTGACTTCTTTACTCGTCCCAGAAGAGAGCAATAGGACTTTTATATTGCCAGAGGCAAAAATTGCAGAGGTCCTGGGCTCCCAAAAGCAAGATGGGGGTCTATAGAGGCTAGTAAGAATGTTCAACCCCCTGATGTCACTTCTGGAGGATAAAAATGAGATACAGGTGGCTTATGTGAAGGCAAGAGGCTGACTTGGACTATCCTTTCTTCCCTGCTCTTCACCTTTTTTCCTTTGCTCTGTTACATTGGCTTCCTTCCAGACTCTTTGTCTTACCTGGGCTTTTATTCTCCTGCTTTCCCAATAGTCTTTCTGTCTGTTCTGAGCACATGCAGCATAATGCTCTATTATTCCCCTTTCATAGGTACTTGGCCAGTGAAATGACTTGTCCACTTCTCTGCTGACTCAGTCGAGCAACTCCTGTTGCAAGGTCTTGGGGAGGAGACTGGCTAATAAATATTTATGTACTTACTCTCTTTTCTGTATGTGTGTGCATCTGTTCTTGAAAGATTCTCTATTTTGGTTTCCTCCATAAGTTTTTCCTGAGAGAAAGGACCTCATTTAAATGATGAGTTAATAGCAGTACTGGTTCCCACAGGCATTTGAGGGAAACAAAATACTCCAAATGACAAATTGCTCTAAAAAAAAATCAGGAACATCTTGGAAGCACCATTGCTTTAATGTAATTTATTTTTGCAAGCTTCTTATATACATGTTCACAGCATATGCTATTTCAGACTGTGGATGAAGCATGGTGTGAAAGAAGCCTGAGTGTGTCTGAGGGTCTTGGAGCTCCACGTGTCCAGTGGTGGTGCACAGGCTGTGAGATTTCAAGGCCCTGTGAGGATGTCCACGCCTTTACTGAAAACTGTAGCAGCAACACATCATTCTAGTTGTGGTGTCTTTCCAGTGGGACCAGCCTGTTACACTCTTGTGTGCACTGTTGTGTGATTCCATACACAAATGTCATATGAAATGTCATATGTCATATGCCTGGCCAGTAATACAAATGAGAAGGAAATGCAGCCCCTGCTGTCCCTGTGCACCTGCAGAAACTCCAAGGAACAGACGCAGAACAGCTCAGTCAAAGATCACACCTTAATGGGGTGGTATTTGAAGAGCCTTAGCAACTTCAGACTTGTGACTTGATGATTTAGCATTTGCATTTGCATCTCATAATCTTCTGATGGGTTTTGCTTGTCCCAAGTAGATAAAAAGGTATGAAACTTGGTTATACTTCAGGGTTGGCCATGTCATCTGACCCCTGGTCGGTGAGTGAAGTACCTGTGCCACCAGCTTTGATGGAACAAGCTAGGGAATTTGCTGCTGGTGGTGCTGGCTGAAAGCTAGCACTATCCTTCTTCGTCCAGGTGAATTTGGCTTAAAGTCTGTAAGTCCTGCAGTTTGGACCTTGGTCACATGTAGAGCATATTATTTCCCATTTATGAAAAGTCCCACCTGCTTTGCTGTTGTGCTTTTGTCTTCATGATTTAGTCTTGTGTCTTGTACACCTAAATGGCAGAGCAGGCTTGACTTCTCCATGCTGCTTTCTTGCTCACTTGAAGGCCCTCGTGTTCCCAGAGGGTAGTGAAGACAACCTTCTTTGCCCTTAACGGCTGGCCTGTGATGTTTTGTGGTCATTCTGTCTGGCTTTGGTTACAGAATATGAATACTGTGAACACTGCACACTGTTAAACATGTGCATGGTCAGATTCCCAATTGAAAAGAGGAAAGGAAAAAACGGAAATAGATAGTCCATGACCCCTCTAAAAGGATTTGTTTTGGATATATGCTGCCTCCATTTGCAGTGAGGAGATACAAACATTTGGTATAATTGGACGTGCGAGTGTGAAGGGATAAGAACCTTAGTTTGGCTCAGATACTCTCATCTCCTAACTGCAGTGAATTTTAACCCATGCCTGTACTAGTCAGATAAACATCCAAATAGAATCTTGCTTATCAGCTACAAATACTGTCAAACCTTATATCTATCCAGATGTTTTTGGATTTTCTTTTTGATTTTGCACTGTAGCAGTGACACCATTCTTTGTAAATTTGAGGTTTTTACGACTAGATGAGCAGGTAAAAGGACATTAAAGCTCTTTCACCTGTAATGCATAACATAAGAGGAAGATGAGGGCCATGAGGGTGTATGTGGTGAAACCTAAATTTTAGCCACAGCCCAAATACTGGAGAAGTTTTGAAGCCTCTCACATCAGAGGAGAGGAAAGCAGGAAATAGTCTGGGCTTGAACTAGAATGTGCTGCTTTGAGCAGGGACTTTCTTTGAAAACTATACAAATATTTAAGCTGGAAATTACCTTCTGGTAGTTTCCAGACAATGAGATTCAGGAAGAGTTCTCTGCTTTGAGAAGCAATGACAAGTTTATCAGGCTTCAGGGTTAGAAGCTGATGGTTTGATAATCTGTGATAGAAAGAGACAACAATATCCCGGATAGGAATTAGTATAATTGAGTAACCTGTAACCTTTTTATAATTGCAAGATTCTTCACTACAAAAAGAGTGTTTGAGTAAAATAATGGAAAATATCATCAGCTAAGAGGTTCAAGGTAGGATTTTTGTTATGTTAGTAACAATTATCTTTAAGCTTCCAGGTGAACTTTGGGCTTCTAGTGAGCACAGAAAGAGGATGGTATCAAGCAAAACAGTGTGTGAATAACAATTGATACATAAAGTACTTAATCAAGATTTATATGGTGTTCAGTTACTACTATTATTTAAAGATGAGACAAGCCAAAATAGGGCAAGAGATTGTGTTTTTATGTATGTCTACAAACAAACTTAACCACCAGACTTACTTTGTTGAGTGTCTTTGCAGCCCATGAACACTGAGAGCTGTCAGCCAGGAATAATTTCATTTTGCCCACTTATTTATATAATACAAAGAATATAACATTATAGTGTTAATTCAGTCTTAAAACTGTAAAATTGAAACCACTTTAATAAGTCAGGCATGTTTGCAGTATTTCTATTCTGATTTAATGTATATGGCATAGCTGTTAGCAAAGATGAGTTCAGTAGAGCAAGCCTTATATGTTTTTAACGTAAAAAAAGCAAGTTCTAAAAGATATTTCACAACCTTACTTTTTGCATGCTTGAAGGTGCAATCTTTATGAGGTATTCCTACAATTTCTATGTTATGAGTGGCCAAATATTAGTTCTCTAAACCCATATTTAAGATAGCCAGGATCTCATTCCTTGTGACACTCTTTACTGATATATATACCAGGAACTGCATGACAAGCTGTGAACTCAGAAAGTTGTTAGTTGACCAATGAACCACATGAACCTGTGGGTTCTGGTCTGAAGTTTTCTCTCTCAGAGGAGTTCAGAAACGGCCATGTAAGTAATTTTTTAACCACCTTTTGCTATACAGCTGACAAAACAGGGCACATTGCACTTGCAGTCTCTGAATTCCTTTAGAGGAAAAATTTTGACAATCAATACCCCATTAGATGAGCGCTTGTAATATCTCTGAATTTTTGTGCTTTCTTTCTCTAAGATATCACTTGTGCTATTATCTGCTATTTCTATTTTTTCTATTGTTCTGTGTGTTGTTTTCTTACACAGTTTCTTTTTAAATCTGTTTAGAATCTCACAAATTTCTAGAAACAAAAAATAAGGAGGAAAAATATCTTTGTTGACATAGTTCCTTAAGCTGCTTTGTATATAAACCAAATCTAAATCACTAGTTCTAAATAAGCATTGAATTTTTGCAGCAGATTAAGAAGAAATTAGTCTTCTTGAAGTTCTTATTGATAATCTGTTTTGTTACATGAGTGATTTGGGTGACACTGAAACTTAGTAGTACATTGCTGAATCAGAGTCTGTCTCTAGAATTCAACTCTGATGATTCTGCATCTCTGTAAAAGTCAAGTTTGATAAAGGAGCAGCAGACATGGGAACTTTCTTGTGTCACTTTCCACTGTCTCTGCCACAACTGGGCATGGTAGCAGTTACTGGCAAGCTTGCAATGTGTGCTGTCTAGATGTGGCAATGTTCCCACTCATTTCCCAGTGTCATCCTGTGAAAGCTTAGGACGTGTTGCAGAAATGTTAATTGTCATGGAAAATGTGAGGAGCTGAAATCCAAAGGACCCATAAGCAGGGCTAGATCTGTGGCTGTCCAAAGCCTGACTCCCTTGGATAACTCCATATGTCTCTCATTGTAGACATGGATGACTGATGGGCTGCTGGGATAGACTGTGAGACTTGCATGCTTAGGCAGTCCCTTTGCAGTTTTCTTTCCCCATGATTCTGAGGTGAAATATGCTCCATTGCAGGTCAGTTTTTGCTTTGGACAAACAAGAGACCTTCATTTGCAGTAAGAATGCATGTAAATATTTCCAACAGGTAAACCCATGGCTGTTCTTCTGTTTATTTCTTTGTATATCAAGATTCCATCCTCTTAATTGTGCCTAGGCTGATAGAAGGAAATCTGCAGTAAATTTCAGTTATTTTGATTGAAGTGCTTGGGGAACAGAGAGCTTTTCAGTACCTATTTGTCTTTATTAAATTCCCAACTACCTGTGACACAAAGGTTCATTAAGGTTGTGGTTGTTTCTAAGGACAGCATGATAGGGTATATTTATTATCACCCAAGTAATGGGTATCCAGATAGGAATAATGGGAGCATCCTTTCCTATATCCTGTTCTTATATTCAGGAGATATAAGAGCTGAGAGAGAAGACATAAAGTTTTTATGAAAAATTGGTAAGCACCTCAGTCAGCAAATAGATTCATTCCCAAGAAGAAGGCACTGCATTGTATTTCATATGTTTTCCTGTATCTTCAAAAGTAGTATGTCTAGTAAACAGCATTCAGTTATAAACTATGTTGCACAGAAATATTGCTCATTAGTCATAGAAACAGAAATTCCATTTTGATGACGTTTTTCTGAAAATGGCATCTTGAACAAGGATCCAGATAAGTGTTCAGAGGCCCATCCAACCTGGCGTTGAACATTCCCAGCAATGGGGCAGCCACAGCTCCTCTGGGCAACCTGTTCCTGTGCCTCACTGTCCTCAGAGTAAAGATTTTCTTCCTGATATCTAATCTAAACCTATTCTCTTCCCCTTTGGATCTATTCTCCCTTTTCCTGTCACTACATCTTCTTGTAAAAGGCCCTTCTCCATCTTTCTTTTGGCTCCCTTCAGGTACTGGAAGGCCATGGTTAGGTCACCCCAAAGCCTTTTCTTTTTCAGGCCCAACAATCTCAAATCTCTTAGCCTTTCCTTGCAGGGGAGGTGCTCCACTCCTCTAAGCATCTCTCCAATAGAGCTTGGAGAAAGCACATACTGAAAACTTCCACCTTTTACTCCAAGTTAGGTTGTTCTGTCTTGTCTTCCTCTCTTTTCCCCAACCACAGATAGCAGCTGTAGAGGAAAGCATCTTTCATTATTTCCAAAAATATAATTGCATTATGGAAATTAGGTTCAGAAGGCTGGGGAAACTTGGAGTAGTCTGTGAGAGAGGTATGAGTCTGACTGTAAAATGTGGCTGTGATAATCTTCTAAGAAAAAGCAGAAGATAATGTAGATGCTATAATTTTTCGTATCTAGATTGACAAACTGTAGAACATGCTGTAAAAGCATGTACAGAACATGCTGTAAAAGTCTCGTAGTTTCTGAAAAATTACTTGTGATAGACACTTTGCAATAAATATTTCATTGTATCTGTGTGTTAGACTTCCAGTACTTAGTCACTTAATGGATGGTGGATAACTTATATGCTGTATTTTCAAGAAATACCTTTGTATTAGAATTATGGATCAGATCATGAGTGCACTTTTGAAATGAACCTCACGGCCACCTATTCTTACCATATTAGTTCCCCCTGGGGAGTCTCTTGGACTTCACTTGTTTAAAAAAAGCTGCTTTGCAGAAGTGCAGCTAATGTTCTCAAGCTGAATAACCCCTCTCAAAAAAGCCTAAACTATGGACACTGGACCCTCTGCACCAACCATTTCACTTCATGAAACTTTTCTAACTGGGCTGCACTGCTTGTTAATGCAGACATAGCAGAGTTTTGTGTGCACCTAAGCATTTCTCTCCCAAGTTCTCAGATGAAAATCCTGCATGAGAGTCAAAAGAAAATAACGGACGATTCGTAAAATCTTGAGAGATTTCTTACAAATCCCGTGGAGGAGGCTTGGTGAAGGAAATAGACATGCAGAAATAAGAATATGGATTGGCAATGAGAAGAAAGGTCTTTTGTGAAAAGAGGGAAGTCCCTCTGCCTCATCTTTTCCAAACCTGATACCAAAGGGTTCCTACTGATGATGGTTGTAATTCCTGAACACACATGTATAGTCAGACACACAGGCACACATGTATGCATGTATGATGGCACTGAGGCTTTACATGTCAAAGGGCATGCAGTTTACCTTGGTTTTCTCAGATTGGCTCTCAGCAGTGTTACAGAACTGCCAGGCTGAAAGGTCAGCTATGCAGCAGCGCTGGCGCGTGGGAAGTGGCATCTCTGTATGTGTCAACAAGAGCAAAAGGGGGGCTGTTGACAGTGAAATCAGCTCTGTTGTTTTCTGAAACATCATCCTCAGCTGCTTTTGGTGTGCTGTAACCCCAAAAGCCAGGTGTGTAAAAACGGATTTGAGGGATTGCCATGATGTTCTAACTCTCTGGAAGTAGCTATTGTGCCTATTTTACATCCATGCCAGGTCAGCCCTGTCCTTGCTCTTTGGATCAGGATACTGTCCTGATCCAAACATTGCAGTGGTTGCACTGGACTAACAGAAAAGGAAATAGTTTATTTACTTGAAGCTTTATTAAAAAATCATTAATTTATTATTAATTATGATATTAATCAGCATGAGCCAGGAGATAATCTTCTGGCCTCTTTCTTTTCTACTCTCAGGCAGCTGCGTTGTGTTGTGGGTGCAGAGAGAATAAAATGTAAAAGCATTCTTTGAAGTACTTGGTGAGGACTGTATCCCCTTTGTTTATTCAGGGTTGTGGAGTAAAAAGTTGGTTTTCATTTTGAGAGGAGGAATCCGTCATGAGACAGTGTTATTCTTCAACACAAATTCCTTATTTTCCTCTGAAAATTTATTTAAGTGGAAACAAAATTTCAACAGCCCTCAGCAAAAATAATTTAAAAATTATTTCCTCCTTTGTCTTACTCAATTTGCTGTCTTTCAAGCCTGTAAATGCTGTGTGACCTGATTTAAATGTGGATCCTTACTGTTGGGTCTGGAGGATTAAGAGGAATCAGGACAGGTGCAGAGAGTTGCATGGGGACTTGTGGTTTGTTACAGTGGCTCTTATTCCTTGGGGACAGGAATAACCCTCTTCATCATCTTATATTTATGTGTAAATCATAGCTTCCAGTATTTTGCATTGTTTGTGTGCACAAATACATAAAATGCAAAATATTGATAGCCATGGTTTAGAATATTTTTGGCAGATTTTTGTTTTATTGAGTTTGTATCTGTAGTGAGTCTGTGTGCATGCGCATGTAAGAATATTGGGAGCATATAGAATATCTTCTGTTTATATTTCTGTAGTTAAAACAGAACCAATGAACAGCAGTGAGATTGCTACTACTACTACCACAGACGGGCCTTTAGACAATTTCTCAGGATCAGGTAAGGAATAAACAAAAATTTTAAGTTCAGCATTTTTTAATTTATTATTTTCTTAACCCATGTGGTCTAAACCTGTACACATCTCTTAAAAAGCCTTTTGCACTTTCCAGTTTAGGACTATTTCTGTTCATTTTAGTCTAAGTAAACAGGAGTTTTCCCCAAGTAAGGAGCATCACAGTATCAGGCTTATTAATGTCCATTGGTGTCTTCAGTGGAAGTCTCACTAGGGAGTATTTCTGGCCCAGATTAATTACTTTTTGCTTTCTGTGAGTAACCTTACATGCCTCTGTGATTATCATTGTAATTGAGGGGTAGGTCTTCCTCATTTATTGTAATTTATTATTACCAAGGTATTCATTCTTTTGTCAGGCTCCTTTTCTTTTTGGAAGCCAGATGCATTTTAGCTTCTGACATACAGGATACAAAAACAGTGAGAACAACCTCAGGTGTTTGCTCAGTTTCCCACACCTGAGGACTAACTGTGGTATTTCTAGCACATCGATTTTATGGTGCAAATCAAATAAAAAAATTACCTAATAATATATTGTGGGATTACATTTCCATAGTAGCAAAATTGGACGTCTGTCAATCGGTCAGATTCCTAACAGCCAGCCCTTTCCTGGTCTTGTCACAGCCTCCATTTTCTGCACAGGGTGCTGAGTATGAAAGCATCAAGCCTGAAAGCCCAAAGAAAGGTTTCTAAGGTATTTTATTCTCTGGAAGAAGAAAATACAGTGTGTAGCTAATAGTAGCTACCTATGTCTGTGGTGATCTGCCTAAAGGTCAGACTGTAACATTTGGCATGTCTGCAGCCTCACAGGCCACAGAAAAGAAAAATTATCGGGTGTGGAAGGCACAGAAAGGGTGTCCCTGCTTCCCTCCCAGAGTGTAAAGATGATGGATTTTCCCTGTAGCTGGCCAGGAAAGGGGTAGCTGGTGGAGGGGTAATTATGCGTGCCTTGTTTATTTCCAGGTACTTAGCAATAAGGCCTGTTGTTTCTCGGGCTGTCTGATTTTACAGTAGTCCCATAACCTGCCGCTGACCCTTTCCTGGCAAAGGCTTCCAAGCCCACCTTGGGACCTAGAGGAGAAGTGACACCCAGACAGTAACCAGAGAGGGAAGGGCTCCCAAAAATACAACCCCGAGCAGAGTAGGTCAGCACAGCCGCCAGGCTCCGAGCAGCACCCAGAAATGCCAACAGGAATGGGATGCAATACTGACTCGAAGGTCTGAAAGCATGTTAGACAGCAGATAAGGTGGAAGAAAATAGAAGTGTAATAAGGTAATGCATCGTCTGTATGAAGAATTAATTTTTCTTAAAAAGAGGCGCGTGCTCTGAAACGAGCCATATGTTTTCAATCAAGGCACGCATAAAGCTCCTTCATAAAATGTAGGTCTTAAAAATTCTAAAAGTTAATAAAATGTTGCACTTGAGATATCAACAATCCTTTCAAAATATAAAGGGAAATGTTTCCATTAGGAAATAGTCTGTTTGCATTGAAAATGTTGCCTGTGTGCAACCAAAGAATAAACTATGGCTCAGGAGTTGTACAAAGGGGCAATTTAGTATTTGAGATTTGCAGTCAAGATTTTAATGTTAAACATTCTTGTGCAGTTCCTCATAAAATATTATTTTCTATCTAAGGTATTGATGATACTTGAATTTAATTAAAATCTTGTTAATATTCTGAAATTCTATTAGGAAAAATAATATTTATCTTTGCTGTGTGTATTTACACTTCTGTATGC
This sequence comes from Entomyzon cyanotis, assembly GCA_024500445.1. Classification (NCBI taxonomy): domain Eukaryota; kingdom Metazoa; phylum Chordata; class Aves; order Passeriformes; family Meliphagidae; genus Entomyzon; species Entomyzon cyanotis. The sequence continues at coordinate 17,356,614 of JAKEPQ010001005.1, forward strand.
TTTCTTTTCTCCTTGGTGCAGCAATTGGAAGCAGTGGTTTCAGCCCAAGACAAACACACCAGTTCTCCCCACCACAGATTTACCCTTCCAAGTATGATATCTTTTTAAAATAATAATAGTAGTAGTAATAATAATAACTGGAATAGGCAGATTTTAACCTCATTTAAAATAATAATTGAGTCCATCTGTTAAGCCATAATTTAAACCGCAGCAGCTCCTAGGGAAATTTTTTGTAATTTTAAATGCTAAGAATGTATTTGGAAAATATTTGTAAAGTTCTTATTTCACTTATTCTTTTATTATTGATTACTTATTGTTTTGTCTCTTAACATTTCTGCTGTCTAGCTCAGCCTATGATTATGTGTTAATGAAGTAGCAGGATTATAATAAGGCTAAAAATAAGTATACGCATGTCTGTCTTATGCAGTGTCTGTCCTATTTTCTGTCGTTTGTAATCAATAGCAGACCCTACCCACATATTCTTCCTACCCCTTCTTCACAAACGATGGCTGCATATGGGCAGACACAGTTTACAACGGGAATGCAACAAGCTACAGCCTATGCCACTTACCCCCAGCCCGGCCAACCCTATGGAATCCCTTCCTATGGTAAGAAATCATGTCCATGTTCTTTTATTCCTGAGGTAAATGTTTTTTAGATCAAGATTATGTGACCCTTGGGTTAGTACTTAGTGGGACAGCTGTGCTCTAGAGCATTTCTCGTGGAGGACTGCTAATTTTCCCACCTTGGAATGAGTGATGCTTAATTTATGTACTAAAGAGCTAAAAAGGTACTCAAGAAGATTAACCCATTTTGGGATCAGGTGGAGAAGTTCATTAGCTTTTGGTTGGTGATATCAAAAGTACAGCACTGAAATGGGAAGAGGGAACTCAGGGCTCCCATTACACAGACCCAGCCCCTGGTGACTTGCTGAGGGCTCTGCTCCCCAGCAGTGCACAAGGTTACATCGGGACATAAGGGTCTGAATTTCAGCTCATACACATTACTGGAACCCAGATGACTTTGGGAGGCTGTGCTGATTTTCAGCAGGCAAAAAGAAAAAAACCCCTGATTTAAAAATACCTCCCTCAAAAAAATCTCACTTTCCAATGTTTAAAAACTCCCTGGAGGTGAAAATTGAGGTAAATTGCCACTAAAGCTCTGTCTGCCTGATGAAGGAGATAGTACTAAGTAGCAAATATTTCCAAAAAAATTTAATTTAAAAACAAGCTGCTGTGGGTGAGACCATTTTCCTGCCAGACTGTCTGCTGGCAGACCACATAGCAGTGCAGCAGCGAGGATGCATTATTAGAAAATAGGTCTTATATTCCTCTGGGGGAATATATTAAAAATATACAATCCACATGCTTTGAGCAGTAAATTTTGTAAAGATACATTCAGATAATGTAAGTTTTATACCAAAAGGACAGCACTCACCATACAAGCTATTCACTTTAAAATTGTTAAAAGTTTTTAGTGCAAAACTGATGAATCTTTCATCTTGAAGTTTGCAAGTTGAAATCCACTGGATCTCAAGTATATCCTACAGCAGATTATGGTGAACAGCAGATAAAAGAAATACATTATTATTTCCCCTTACTTTAAAATAGGGTTCTGAGTGTAAATTGGATGTTTCAGTTTGAAACCACATATTTTAAACTCACACTATGAGATGGGGAATCTTAGACACACACACACAGATACAAGAGCTCCTGCTGCTGCTGAGAGCTTGTCTGCTAATTCCATCTGGATCAGGTGGGGTGACAACAGACAACCCTTTTCCCCACCCTGCCTTTCTTGACCTGTTTCTCCTGCGGACACCTCGTGTTCATACTTGGCTGACTGCAAGGCTTGGGCAGCCCAAACAGTGACTTTTTTGTTTTTTGCTTGGTTCCTCTGGATGAAATCCTGACCTCACTGAAGTCAACTCCAAAATTCCCACTGACTTCAGCCAGGCCTTGATTTCACTACTTGAGTTTAGCTGTCTCACTGTCGTCGGAGCTGTAATTGAGAGTTGCTTTACTTGGCAACTGCTTGTGGGGGTTAACATGCCTGCCTGCTCTTTTGTTTTGGTTTGGTTTTTTGCCTAGACCATCCCCCATGCCTAGGACTTCAGATAAATTTGCAATGTTTTACATTGCAGAGCTGCTTTTGACCACTGAAATCCTAGGCCAAGAGGATTTTTATGTGTTTTGCTCTTTTCAGACAATGCCTTGTGGCTGGTGCTAAGGTGCTCCTCGCTGATGTACTTTATAGGAGTAATCTTTTAAGGCAAATAACTCTTAAAAAAGTTTGGGGAACCTAACATATATTTTTGCATATTTAAAGCATGCCATATAATCTGTGCTCCCAAATGAAATTAGGTGGGGAGCATTAGGACACTCATTTGCAACAGGCAAGAACTGAAGCCTTGCTTGGAGCCAAAATTCTGTCCTTTGATCTGCAGCTTAGACCCCATGTACCCTCTGTCTTGCCTTTCTTTCACCCAGGCAGAGGTCTTACAGCAGTATAAAGGGAGAAGACTTATGCCTATGTGAAAGGAAAAACTGAGTTGAGAGGGGGGCCTCTTTCTTTTTTTTTTCCTTACTCTGGGTCTACTGGAAGAGTATGCATGAGTTCCTGTATCAGCCTCCCTCAAGTTTTCTCTCTAGAGTAGAGTTTGGGAAGGTGCTGTCTCAACTGCACCTCTAGCCTCCTCATTTTTCCAGTTCCCCACCTCCACAGCCGTGCAGCCATGCAGGCAGGAAGGGGGGTGGAGGGGAATGCCATTGACAGCTGCTGCCCAGGGCCTCCTGGCTCTGCTTCATCTGCAAAGCCCCTGAGGAGGCTGGAGAATTTCCTGAAGCTCTTTCCTCCTGCCTGCTCCAGCGCCAGCATCTAGCAAAGGCTTTGCTTACCAACTTCTTTACTTTCCAGATCCTGGCAGTCCCCTTGTGTCACTGTCCCTTCCCACTTCCTTGAGTACATTAGGATTGGGAGAAGGGAGCATCAAGGTTTGATGAGTGAAGGCTTTCTGGGTGAGAGCAAGTGTGAGATTAAGTCCCAGGAGATGAAAGGCTCTTCATAGCATGAAGGTTTGCAAAAGGGCACATCAGTGCCGAGTTGTCTTCACTCGAGTGGCATCCTCCTACTGCTGCTTTTGATCATCTCCTCCTGCTTGGTCTGAGCTGGAGTGTTGGATCAGGCTGCTAAAGGAAATTTAGACTAGAAATTTAATGCTTGATTTAGTTAAACTTTCTCTAAGCCATATTTAATCAGCATTTCAGAAGTCCTTAAACAGACAACAAGTAGGGATTGTTGATACCAAATCATCCATAGCATCATTTCATCCCTTGGAAATGAGGTGTCAAGGTTCATCATTCAAACTGCTTAATTGTAACATGAAACAGAAGAAGCAAGTAAGCATCAGGGAAAAACAAGCAAACAGAGTTAGTCTGCCAGTTAGCAGGTCTGGCAGAAGGAATTAAGGGTAATTAATGACAGCAGTTGAAAAATAATTATTTAGATGACTGAAAATATGCTGCCATTTGTATATAGAGAAATATTGAAGTTTTGCAAACACAGTAACTTCTGAGCCCTCTCCTACCTTTAAACATTGTTGAATATTGTCTAAAGAAAAATCCATCCAGGAAATGGACTTAGATTAACAGTAATTTTCAAAGGAATGTTACTAATTCACACTTAGTTAATTCAGTTCAAATATTGTTGGTTTCTGAACAATGAGGTATCACTGAAAGCCACAGAGAAATCTAAGTATATTGTATCACTTTTCCATTACTTTGATTATAATTATTTTTAAATCGTAGTTCATGTTGGAACAACCTTATAATTAAAACTGAGAAACAGAGGCTGAATTGTGTGCATTTCCTCAGTATTTTGCTTGGTGATATTTGCTTGCTTGCTGTCTTACAAATTGAGGGAAGAGTCACTGAAATTGGGCAGCAATTCATTAATTGATCAGACTTTGGACTCTCTTATAACTAAATTTAGAAATGAGAGAGTAGTGTGGTGTGTAATGGGCCATCAGTGCAGATTGATGATTCTCTGCTATGTTTTTCCCAGTCCAAGAGATTGCTTCAGGAATAGTTCCTGTTAGATGTTTATTTGTTAAAAACTGAATTAGTGTTTAATTACCTTTGAAAAATCATCATTACACTTAATACTGCTAGTTCTCTTTATCCACTTCTAAATTCCTTAAAAAACCATTGCTCTTGGAGCTGTGTATTTTTCATGTAGGAATATTATACAATGCAAATCTCAGTTATGTCGTTAATGGGTAGATGGCAGGAGAGCTTGGCTATGCTATGCTTCATTAAAATCATATAAAGTTGCTAATCTACCTCTGTGTAATGTCATGAATGTATGGAAAAGTTTGCCTCTGGCAGGAAAGGAAAAAAGGAATAATGCAACTTCCTGTTCATGTATAAATTTCTTTTGCAGTTATTGGAAACACAGTTTTGAATTTAACCTCTCCCTGGTGAACTTCAGTTTTCCGTGTGCTTTTAGACTGCCCTTACCCTATTCATTTGTGTGTGCTCTCAATATTTGTTCTCTCAGGCAATAGTAGATATATGTTAAAATTGCTGTTAATTAAGTGATTTTATTTTCCATCCCTGTTTGAATATGAACAAATAGATTTGCTGTCACTAACTGATTTAGGTGCATTGTGGGCAGGCATCAAGACAGAAGGAGGATTGGCACAGTCACAGTCACCTGGACAGACAGGATTTCTAAGCTACGGTGCCAGCTTTAGCACACCTCAACCTGGACAGGCTCCCTATAGCTACCAGATGCAAGGTCTGTATAAACAGATATTACCATTAATTAGATATAGCTAATGCTATGGTGGTTTTTTTCCTCCTTGTTTCTTTATATTCCTAGAATAATAATGAATGTTTGCTTGAGCACTTACCTCTGATTTTATTGCAGCTGGAGATGAAATGATGATTGCCTTTGCTGAGAGAGCAACAGGCCAGCTCTCAGCAGTTTGGAAGATCCCTTACTTCATTAAATTTTAAATAGTGAAGCGTTCCAGTGTTATTACAGTAAAAATGCATCTCTGAATAGCAATAGTTCAGCAAATAATGAATGAGACAAAGCTAGTCCTGGAAAACGTGACAGGATTATGAATTTAGGAAGTGCCAAATATAATTTGACACCTGAGCGTGTTCGAGGAGGGAGAAGAAGATAAAAATACCTACTGCAGCTGTGGAGGTAGCTGAGTAATGATTGAAGTCTGTTTCTTTGAAGTCTATTTAAAAGCTCTAAGTCTTTGTATGTGCAGGCTATTATTATCAATTATATTTTGTAGCCTTACTTGCCTGTTTAGTTTACTTAGTGCCTTTCCACCTTGTTCTCCCAATTCCTTTTCCATTTTCTGTATTGAGAAGTCACTGGTGTGCCTGGTTCTGGATTTTTCACCACTTAACAGATATTTTAGTTCACCAGAAATAGCTAATTTGGGATGTCTGCTGCAGGCCTTTTCACCCCTGAATTTGGCAGTAGAAATCAGGTGTGTTACAGATTTTAGAATTGTTGAAATAAGTCATCAGTCACAGAAATGGACCACATTTTTTTATAAGTTTAGCACCTTTATTTATTATCAAGCTTAGTTTCAACTCTGTGCCATCCAGTAAACACTCCATGAAATGTCTTGTGGCAGAAGTGCTTTCACAGACTAAGTGAATGAGGTTTTGCTTTTGTTCCACAGCTTTAGGGGTTTATTGATTCAGTCCTTTGCTCAGACACAAGAGTTACTTTTTTTTGTTAATTTTTTTTATCCCCTGTTGCACTGTGTGTTGAGTAGCTCTGTAGGGCAAGAGTGGCCATCTGACATCTGAAATATTGCTGACTTATAGTGTGCTCTGACAAGTAAGAGGGATAGGACCAGAGTAGCACGTGAATTTTCATCTACATGCTGAAGAGTGATGATCTTCACCTCACCGGAGTAAATATAACCATAACCAGGTTACTGGTTTTGCTTTCTGCAGACAGCTACACACAAAAACTCAGACAACAAACACACCTCCACACCCACCTCCTCGCCCAAAAAAAATCCTACTTCTCTGTAGGAGAGAGCTCAAAATAGTTGCCAGCAGGAGCTACAATGAACCTCTGGACCAATATTTCAGCTTTTAAGGAACTGATAATTCATGGTCACTAGGACATAGTGTTATTCAAAAATCATGTCTGTGCTGCCTATAATTTCTATTGAGGTAGTGCCTTCATGCCACAGTCATATACTGGGATCCTGTTGTGGTAGCTTCTACAGGCAAATAAAAATATAGTCCCAACAGAAGCTGGAGGCTAAAATAAAACACACAGGCTAGAAGGGCCTAATATAACAATAAAGCTGACACTGTTTATGTATAATAAACAGTTGGCACCCCATATTGGTTATATAACAACTCTAAAGGTGTTTTTTGTAAAATACAGGGCAGAGGGATGTTCATAAAAAGGGATTTTAGGCAGGACCATGAAGTAGTTTTGCAGATGTCTATGGGAAACTCATTCGATAGAGGGAGGAAAGAGGGAGCAGCACAGGATAATGCAGAGAGTGCTCATTGGAAAATTTTAAGAGTAAGTGAATGCTGGCATCAGTAGTGCAAAGCTAGGACTCTGTCAATGGAGTGCACAAAGTCTGTCATAAAGGGTGTTGCTTTGTTTTCTGCTATATGCAAAATGTGTATAAGATCAGAATTGTGAAGCTCAGCAAAGGGTGACAATTGTCAAGAGATGGGACAGCAAGATCTGGGAAAGCATTTCAGCTGTATACATTGAGAGGCAAGGATCTAAAACTATTCTGCAAAAATAAATACATTAAAGATGACCCAGTTGTGAAGCTCTAATAAGAAAATTATCAGAAGCATTGATTTAATGATGGAATTGACTGCAGGGCTTCAGGAGGAGGGGATCTGAGCCTGGGTTCTCCTCCAGCTCTGCTGTGCTTGGGCTGAGAGCTGCCCACCTGTGAAAGTCAATGGATCACTGACAGTCTGGCTTGGCAGAAGAGCCACAGGTCAGAGTTGGAGAGTCCCTGTGGTGTGCATGTCCTTTATGTTGCGCTCATAAACAGCACGATGTCTGGGTGAGGGAAGGACTGGTCTTCCACAGAAACCTTAGAGACCACAAGAATGGACATAAGGAGAATATTTCAAATGAAAGAATTGGTGTTGTTAGTTGCTAAGTAGAAAATAATCACGTTGCTGAATGGGTCTTTCTTGCAATTAAATGATTGACAATATATGTCTATACTATACGAATATACGAATATACGAATATACGAATATACGAATACGAATATACGCCTATACTATACGAATTCTCATATACGATATGAGAATATATATCTTTGTAATATTTTCATTAGGCTAACTCTTGTATTTCAAACAACTCTAAATTGTCTTAATTCCTCCTTTTGATTGAACAGCTGTTAAAAATAAACAGGAACATTTGTTTCCCTTTCCTCATTTAATTTTGGAAGGAGAACCTATTCATAATTTCAGCTATTATTTAAAGACAAAATTGATTCTCCTGACAGAAGATGAGGTTAGTGCTGCTGCTGTTCAGTTGTTTGTGCAGAAACCTCCAGAGAGGAAAATGAGTTTATTCTCCCTTTCCCCTCTAGCAGTATATGGGCAGGCTGCAGCCTCAGCCTTGTCATAGCCTGCAATAGCTGTTCTTCATCTCCTGCGTGCAGCTGCTGAGCTGCTAAATGGAGATAATGGATCCCACAACCTCCTTCACAACCAAGCGCTACATGACAGCACTCGGGGCCCTGCTGGCATTCTTGCCTGCGGTAAAGGGGATTTCCTAGCGGCCTTGCAGTTGTCGTGCTCGTGTTCCCTGACGGGAGTTACCTCGCGCTCGAAAGCTTTGGAGTTAACTCTGGTTCCTCTCCCTGGGATGAATGTCTCCCTGCAATGTTGGGATGCTGTCTCGCAGTGCGTGTGCAGCCAATTAAACACAGCGCTTTTCCTGACCCTGCTAAAATTACAGCGTCATTAGTCACCAAACAATAGCGGAGGGAGAGGCTGCCAACTTATGAAAATTATAAGGAGAGTTGCTGCCTGTGACTCCTTGCTAAGTTTATTCTGGTAATTGGATTTTTTGTTTGTTACAAATTTATAATCTCTGTAAGGGAAGGTGCATACGGGAGAGGGTGGGAAGAGGACTCAGGCAGTTCTGCCACCCATCTCCCCGGTCCCCTCCGCTCCCCTTACTTTATTTTACGAGTGAGTTCCTTAAGCTGTTTTTCATATAAGTTGCTTCATAGATGTCGAAAGACCACTTACATGACTAATGGCTGTGGGAATGGGCCGTTGTTCCTATATTGGCAGAGTTATAGGGATTGCTCAGTGAGGATAAATGGAGTAGAGAAGGGCTGGGGGAAACAGCAAGGAAAGAACTCCATTTGCAACTGTCTTATTTGAGCCTTGTTTGATTGTGACAAAAGCATGGCTTTTACCCTGCACCCAAGTACCGTGCCTCTGGAAGTGTGCTAGACCTGTGATGAGCACCAGCATTGTTTTAGTTACCGAGACTGTGATGATTGAGAATAACTATCCAATTGGTTTGGGAATTCAACCATAAAAAAGTAAATGTTAAGGTATTTGGTTATTATTATACAGTATAAAAATATTGTGCTGGATGGCTAAGCAGTTACTAGGACAACAAGGGGGAGTTTGCCAAGGATTTTTAAACACTGTAAGCAAACGGAAGAAACCTTGAGTTTAAATAGCCCATCTGGCCGTCTAAGGCTTTCCCAAGAGAGCTGCACTAAAGTTCTGCCACATACATTGTACCCTGATGACGGACGTAGCCCATGGCAAGGAGACTGAGCTAGGAAAGCAAATGGGCTTCTGTGGCCAATGCACGGGGGAGGACCTCATCCCATGCCTGCGGCAGCACAGGGCGAGCCCCGCGCTTGGAGCGCGCCCCAGTCCCAGCAGGGTCCGGCCGCCTTCCGATGCTGACTGGGATTCCCAGCTTTAATGTGGGTCAGAGCTCTTTGCAAAATAGACCTTTGACCTGCAATTTACAGCTTTTATCACATTTTAGAGCTATGTAGCCAGCCAACTTAGGGCAGTAAATCTCGTGCGTTTTGTAGCGATTCTTATTTTTGTGTTTGTTCAGCTAAAGCAGGATAGCGGCTCTATGCCATGTTATGGCTGAATATTTGAAAAACAATTTGCAAAATCATGAGTACTTTAAAAACAACTTCAGGCCCCTAGTTCTGGGTGGCCCACGGAGCTGTTTCTGAGAAACCTGCTTCATGTTTGTTACGGTCTAGGAGACCCCTACCCCTCCTCCATAGGAGCCAGTGCTGACCATGAGATGAAAGAGAAAGATCTGCGTGCGAGTGTGTGTGTGTGTCTTTGTCTGAGAGGGAGAGATGCTGGCTGGCATGTAATTACTTTTCTCATTTGCTTTTGCAAATTATTTGCCAAACTTTCTGAGGAAAGATAATGTATTCCTCAAAGTCTGGGGTTTTTTCCTACTTACGAGAGGCCTTTTATATCTTTTTAGAGTGGCTCAAACTGTGCACCTCTAAAACCAGTGTTTGAGTGCATTACTGCACCACTCAAAAAATCCTACAGAAATAACAGGAGACACAGTGACTTATATTCTTCCAGACAGAGCACTATTAGAAATAAAATATCATTTCAAAGTTTTGCACTTTAAAATATTTTTCAGCTGTATTTTGGCTTTCAGGTTTGTTACAATAAAAAAATAACATCTGTTTTCCAATTTTAAATTAAATTTGAAACATGTTTTTCTCATTAGTACTGTTTATCTGTACTATCTGCTAAACTTGGATGTCAACTCTTCTGCTGAAGTAATCTGATTTTAGTTCACAGGATTAGTAGCATCTATCAACAATCAGAGATTTTGCACCAGTAGAAGATACAAGAGAAATGTTTACAGTAATTTCATACATTAAGTTTAAGCTTCATCCTTTACTCCCACTGCTCTTGGACTTCACATCTCCTTCTCTGAGGCTTAACTTGTATGTTATTTTGGTAACTTTTGCAGTCAAAGCATTTAAATATTTTTCCTTCTGACTTCTCATAACTACAATACCTATTGGTTTGGTGGATTTTTGTTTAAGAAAAGTAAATAGCTCACAAATGTCCTCCAGGGGTTTTATTCAGTATGGATTCCAGCTTGTATTCTGTCCTCTTTGGAGTTGCAAGAAATGTCGCTTTTCCCAATGAGTAACCTCTTTTTGGATGTGGCTGTTAATTGAATTTTGAGGGGTACATCAGTGGATTGGTGCATCTGTGGGCCTGGCTGCTTGTTGATTTTCATCCCTCCTTGTCTCCTTTGCACACCTGCAAGGTTTTGCTCCCAAGGCCTCTGTGTATTTTTGCACTGAGGCAGTTCTCAGTGGTGAGGGAGGCTGTAAACAACCTGCACACTTTAATAACCTGGGCTGACTGCTGCTCTGCTGCTGGATGAGTTCAATAGGTTGCCTCATTACAGACTTTGTGGTGGCTTATGTGGCTTCACCCTGCGTATCCATATGTCTCAGCTGGTGGCTGTGTCACTCCTGGGTTATAACCAGCAAGGGCAAGACAGCTGAAAGGGGGCTGCTGCCCTTTTAGTGGAACAGCTTCTCAGGTTGGGTATTAAACAAGAGCCCCATCTGTCTATTTTTGGTAGCTCATGAAAGCTGGAGGAGGGAGATGAAGGCAGTATTTCAGTCTCTGGGCTAAATTCAATCTTGGGTCTCCCTTCTCAGAGAGGTACTTTTTTTCTCTCGTGTCATGCCTAGTACGCTCTATGAAAAGAGGTTTGCAGCCCAAGGCTGTGTATGATCGATTAGTGAGTCCTAATGGCTTTGCAGGCGGGCTGAGCTGTTTGGAGCAGGGAGTTATGGCTTTTGCTGCTCCTGTGAGGGGCTGGGGCTCAGGGAGGGGAAAGGACACAGTGCAAAAAAGGTGGGAGGAGAAACAGAACCACAGGGCTTTCGTGAGGGGAGATGGTGTCTCTCAGGACAAGGCTTGCCCTTACTGTTCAAAAAAAAGAGTAAATAAACCTTCATTATTCCACAGTGTTGGGTATTATTCAGAGGGGTGCTATAGCCTTTTTCAATCAGTGCTGACATGGGTTGAAAATTCCTGTCTAAATTTCAAGGTTTTTTCTTTTTGCAGTAATGAAACACAGAGTGTAAGAACTATGAGTTATCACTTTCCTTATATTAACATGTTATAGAGCTGAATCAATCAACATATGGGAAATATTACGAATATACCATAATAATATGATATAATTGTGTGATGGAGGTTATTTTCCAATACTTTGTTTTAGTAATTCACATAACTTTTCATTTCATTTCAGGCAGCAGTTTTACAACATCATCAGGAATATATACAGGAAATAATTCGCTCACAAATTCTACTGGATTTAATAGTTCACAGCAGGTAAATTTGTAAATAGGAGTTCAGTAAAGTTTGGCCAACTTAGAATTCTCATCCACTGAAAAAATGTAGCCCTTAAATAGCTTATTGAAATAAATTATCATCCTTTCAAGTTAAACTAAAGTTAATAAATGTTTTTCTTCAATCTGTCATCTCCCAGTACTAGAAATAATTGTCTGAGGTTGAAGTTCTTATTCACACATCTTCAGCAGTGTGCCTGATAAACTACTTGGATGAGAAAACATTCTAAATTATGTGTAATTTAGATTTCATTTTACTGCCTTGCAGTTTTAGGTCGTACAGCATCCAATCCAGGAAGCATACGTGCTCAAAGCCTGACATGTGTTTGTAGTTATATTTTGGAATTTATACCAAAAAGTAGCAAAACTTTGATGAACTATTCAGTTGGTTTTTTGTCTTGCAGGAATATCCCTCTTATCCCAGTTTTGGCCAGGGCCAGTATGCACAGTATTATAATAGCTCACCATATCCTTCACATTACATGACAAACAGCAACACCAGCCCTACGACACCCTCCACAAATGCAACATACCAGCTTCAAGAACCACCATCTGGCATCACCAGTCAAGCAGTTACAGATCCTGCAGCAGGTAATTACATGGATTTTATGGGCCCTATGAGGCACGTTTTTGTAAGTTGAAAGGGGATTGAATTGGATTTTTTTTGTGTAGTTGTTGATTTTTTTTTTATTATTTCTTAATCCTGAGCCTGTGGCATATCTTGGACAGATTTTAACAGAAAATAGACTAAAGAAAAAAGAATATCAGTAAAAGTTTTAAAGCTTATCTGGAATACAAGTTGTTTGTATTTATTTGTAAAGTGCTTGTGTTAAAAATTGCAGGGTTTTGATAAGTCTTTACACTAAACAAGAACCTGGTACTTTTAAGCTCTGTCTTCATTAAGATAAATTCATTTGATTTTTCTTAAGACTGAAATCAGGGGGTCTTCAAACCATAACCAAACTGTCCACCTGAAAGAGAGCTTTTGTGTTTTTTATTTTCAGAGAACATAATAGTGCTTGCAATGGGGAGTTGAAATTGCATAAGTGTTTCCATTCTAAGAAAAGATTTTCATGGCTTATCCTTTTTCCCAGTCATTTTACCTTTCTTGGTGGAATTTGGCAGTCCTTTACTAGTTGAGATATTTTTTGAACATTTATGCCAAACTGCTCCAGCTGCTTTTGGAAATGAGGGGGAAAAAATACCTTTCTCATTATGGGGAAAAAAAAAAAAGTTCATTTTTTTTAACAGTTCGAGCATGTCTGTTGTTAGTAGATGGCAGAAGTTTGAAGTCTGTCAGAGAGAAAGTCCAAGGTTGCAGAGTTGTTTCTTTGTAATGCAAGAAGTACCAGCTATGGTTTGGCGGTGGTATCAGGTGGTTTTGTTTTGGACTTTGGGAGGAGGTTGGTTTTAGCTCTCTTGAAGCACTTGATGGGACTGATCTTCCATGTGCAGTGCTAATTTTTAATATAATTTGCTAGGCCTCTGTTGCTTTTCTGCACGAGAGTGCACCTGAAGAAAATGTTATCTCTTTGCAGTTTTGTCTCTTTTGAGACATTTGCTGCAAGTAGGGAAGAAAATACAGCTGGTGTGTGCCTTTATATACACAAGGTCACGTGTGTGCATTGTATTTGAGAAAGGAATCTTTCTAAATATATGAATCCATATTGGGGTCTGTGGAATTTAGAATATATGGATGCTTATTGATGTCTGCATAATTATCCTGCTTTTCACTTTTTAAAAATTTGTTGGTTTTGTTTTTTTGTTGTTTTGTTTGCTTTTCTTTCTAAGTTGGAAGCAGTTAAGTTCCTCTTTGACTGAAACCCAAATGTGATTTAGTAAACGAGTTTTAGCTGTTATCAAGATACTAAAATAGAGTAATTTTATCATCTGGGTCTTGATCTTTTGCAAAATCTTTGCATGTCTTTTTTTTAAGTCATTGATACTTCCTAAAAGCAATAGTAAAAGTGCATATGAAGAAAGTGGGTATATTTTTCCCAGACTCAAATTTAGAGGCTCAAAGGCTGTCCTCCTATTTAAATAGTTTTCTGCACTCTCTAAGCCTGCACAGAGCTTTTCTATCAGTTCCTTTTTAAGAAGTGTTTCTTTTCTCCCTTGCACCTTCCATACTCTTGTTATGAAAGTTTTGTATAAAAACTTGAAAGAATTTATTGGGCTTTCTCATGGGTGAGTTCTGCACCTAATCCTTCTTCTAATTTGCTATTTCATATATTGAAAGCTGTTCCTCTGTGGATACCCTACCACTGCTTGCTTAGCTCTTGCTCGGACATGTGCACACCTCCTCTGGCATTGCTGGGTCTGCCATTTCTTTTCCCAAGAATTAATGTTACTGATTTAACTGTTCTGAAAAAGTTCCTTCTAACAGTTTGCAAATAACAACTCTTAATGTAGCTATGGGGTTATCATGGACTGTCTGCCTCTACCAGGGGCACATTTAGGAAAGTACCTGCTGTGGGCCACTGTACTAAAAGGAGTTAATGAAAGCCATCTCCATCAATTTGGTTGCAGTCAGCAAAAGGTGAAGGGCTAGACCCTGATTTTTCCATTTTTCTTTATGCAGTTATTGTCTTTCTGCAAGTGAAGTTAGGATCAAGCCCATTTGGGTTCCTTCTGTATTGAGTGAAGAGGGATGAACAGCTCTAGAGTTCAGTTTAACTACAATCTTGGTCCTGAGGTGCCAAAGCCTCTCCAGTGGTGTAAGAACAGTTTAAAGTGGTTGACCTCCCAGTGCTGACATCCAAAGGAGAAACTAGATGAGAATCTTTTGCTGTCTCACAAACCATCAATGCTGATAGTAGGGAAGCAATGACCTGTCAGTGAACCCAGTGCTGTGCTTGCCATTTCTCCTTGGGCAGTGTAAATGGTTTTACTCTTTTCTTGCTGAGGTTTATTGCAAAGCCTCAGTTGAGTTCATACACAGTCTGCTTGGAAGACAAAGCAAGGCTGGGGTCAAAGAAAAGAGGGATTGACATGTAGGAAGAGAATGCTAGTGCAGTGGGGACAAGTGAAAGGCGTACTCAACAGAAGGAAATTCATAGTTGGGTCAAAAACACAGAACAAAGGAGCAAACTAAACAATTTTTTATTACAATTAGTCAAATTTCTGTAGGCTGTTTTGCCACATGTACTCAAGTTAGGCTGCTGATTCTTTACCACAATTGAAATGCTTCATAATGAGGGATGGTGGGGAGCAGTGCAGAGCCATCACATTTAGTAGGATGGGCTCCAGCTGCTGAATTGCAGCTGTCTATCCTTAGACATCTTCTATATTTAAAAAAAACATGTAATCTGTGTGGTTATGAACTATGCCAGGACAAGCACAGAACAGCCTTCAGACTTTACAGAGGCACCAGAATAATTTGACAGACATAGGTGGTTCCTAGGAATTTGGGCCAGTAAGTGAAACAGAAGAGTCTGGTAAGAAAAATGTGAAAGCAAGAAAGTAATTATGTGCTCTTGTGACATTTTTAGTGGAGTTTTGCAGACTCAGAAAACTCAGATAATTTCACTTGAGATGTGTTTAATTCCTTGTCCAAATATAAAATAATCCTTTTATGGTTTCCCTCACTTACTAGTTAAATTTGAAAATGTTTTGCCATGCAATCCAGAACAAGCAGGGATTCTTGCAGAAGAACCTGAGATTTTCCATGCTCAGTGTTTCTTCTTTCTCTTCCCTTTCTGGATTTGAAACTTTCTTGTACCACAGTCAGGACAAAGCCATTTGATTGCACAGACGTTTATAGTCCTTGTATCCATAAATCTGACATACAAATTAATGTTATTTTCTTGTGAACAAAAGCCCGTGTTTTTCTTAGCGACATAATCAGAACGTTGCTGATTTTTTGTCTAAGCTGTAATAGCTAAGAAAAGTAATAATAATTAAAATTATGAAAGAGGATAGAAGTAGATGAATGAGCAAATATTCATTCTCCCTTCCAGTATTAAAATTCATTGAAACAGGTTGAGAACCAAACCAGTATTTTTTTATGTTTTGTAAAGGTAAGCTGTGTAGCTCTTTGCTGCAGGACATTGTGGATGCAAAAAGTTTATGCCAGTTCAAGCATAACTTAGACAAGCCCAAAGATTAGATTTACACAGAAACCAATAAATTCTTGATATAAAGGGTCACTGGAGACAGTGGATGAATTAGTGCTGTGTGTATGTCTGTCTTTTTTGTGCTTTCTTACTTAGTTCCCAGCTGTTTGCCAGTGTTTGAAACTTACCCTGGACAGATGGAGTTTTGCCCCCATCCATTATGCCTAGCCTGATGCTCAAAAATACTTTGAGTAACTTTCAGTAACTTTGAGTAACATTCATAATGTGTATTTCTAGGAGTTAGTATAGAAAAAGACTACCTTTTATAAAGCTGTAATATTTTTCTCTTGCAATATTTCAACTCCATCATCACAGCTGGTAATAAAAAATTACTGATTTGTGCTTTTTTTTTAAATTTGGTCAGGAAGGCTGAATTTATCCTTCTATTTCATATGACGGTGTATTTATAATTTATTAAACAGTGTTTCTTGCAAGAGAGACTTGCATTGTTCTTGAGATTTGATCTCTTTCATTTTCCCTGGTTTCTGTAATAAGTATGTTTAATATATTACTGGAAGGTTTGGGGCTTTTTTCTTATTACTCACATACTTCACAATGCAGATTAAAAACCTCACAAGGGCTGTGCCAGACAACAAAACTTGTTCTCAGACATGGGTCACTATTTTTCTCTCAAAGGCTAAACTTCTTTTTCCTTGAGTACTATATCACATTTGGTATTACTACAGGGAAAGCAGCTTTTACAGTTTCTTCTTATCATATTTTATAACAATAAATTAGAGGCAGAAAAGTGAAACAGAGAAAATAGTCTATATAGGTAACTTTTCACTAATACCTGTATGGAAAGAAATACTGCTATATTCGCAGTACATTTCTGGTATTCTGATGTTTGTTTTTTTTCATAAATATAAATTAAGAGTAAATCTAGACAGTATATTTATCTAAGGAAGGAAAGTCACAGAAAATTCTGTAAAAAATAGAAATTAAATTGGATATAACAATGAATGGTAAAGTACAGTACTAGTTTTCCTTTTCTGATAATGGTTGTTTTCCTAGGATGTTCATCTTTGGTTTTGGTGGGATTAAAAGCAGTGATGATTTCAAATTGTTTGAAAACAGAGCTGATGAGTAAGGAAGAAATTACTACAATGGATGCAGGTGCTACTGGCCTATTATGGGATTGCTTCATCTTTTTTCCTTCAAGAAAGAAAGCTGGAGAAAAAAAATCTGGACCACTTTAGGCTGTGGGCATATGGAGTTTATAAATACTGTTATATATAATATTTTGTCATTATTTTAAATATGCAATCCTAAATCAAAAACTCAACCAAGCTTTGAAATAAATAGTCATTTTTGCCACTCTTTTTAACAGACTGTTGAAAGCTTCTGTCAAGTTTATAATAGGATGCTCTTAATTCTCAATATACAAACATTAGATTCATTTTCCAAGTGAAGATTTTGGCATTTTGTCAAGACAGCAAGAGACGTACTTCTATGGTCCTGCAAGCAAGCGTTATTGTATTTCTAGCAATACTTATTTAGTGTTTTTACTTGCTGCTAATATAGTACTATTTTTAATACAGAAGTAAAAAAAAATCCACAAATACATGTGATTCTGCTGCATTATTTAATCCTGGTTCAGTTGTATGCAAGTAGAAGTTTGTATAAGTACTCATGAAATTTGTGTTTAGTTTTTATGCAAAAGGAAACTTTAATTATTCAAAAGTAAGGAAATTATAGTGTGAGACTGACATATTCAAATTACTTGACTCATATTTTTATTGTGGTACACAGGAGTTGAAATAACACTGGCAAAATTAAATACAAGATTTAAGGAGAAGCCATTAGTCTGGGCACAATCTAAATGGAAAATATTTGTACATTCCTACTTGCAGAGACATTTGACTATACTAACTACCCTAGACCCACCTCATCCATGTAATTTACATTGTGACATGAGATATGATTACTTTGATAATGTGTGTTTATTCTTTTTTTGCATAATCTTTCAATGTAGTAGGGAAAATGTCTAACAAAATTTGCAATGACTTTGTCAACAGCAAAAGCTCTACCCACACACTCACCAGCTGGATTTACCTAGAGATAGACTTGATTTTGGGCTTTCTGGTATAGCCAGTTTTGCCCAGATTTGTCATTGGACACTATTGCTGTACACTGAAATCAACAGTAAGAAAATGCAGCAATTACTTAGGGGGGATTTCCATAACAAACAGAAATGAGTTACAGAATATGGTGTTGCAAATGCTATCTCTGCAGCTGTATTTTTTGTCCATAAGTAATCAAGGTATTTTTATTTCTGAGATGATGGGAAATTTTCCTGTGTGACAAAACCATGTGTGACTGCCCAGAGTGAGGTATAAAGGGAGATATAAGCTTATGAACTCTTATGTCGGGTTGCACTTATATGGTGCCTTGAAGCATAGAGAAAAGTCTGATATAGTATAGTTCATGTATTTTAGTCAAACCAGAATGTAAACATATTTTATTCCTCACAATTACATTTTTGTCAGGCTTGATGTCACCATCTACTACAGGGGTTGCTAGCAGCTCAGAAGCAGGGGAGTACTAGTCACACCTGGAAAATAAGACATTTATAGCATCTGGGTTTAAAATGTTTTTTTCTGACTGACTGTAGAGGTCAAGAGGGGGTCTTTTACACTTACCCAAGGTTGAGAAGAGGGAACTCTGAGTGTGTGAAGCAGAAATAAGCTCTAACGTTTAGTGTCTGCCTGGGGCAAAGTATAGAGAGTTGCTATAGCAGGGAGGCCTAAAATGATGTGCATGACCATGTATGCAGAAGAATAACTGTTGCTACATTATTAATACAATTTTGTGAAGGCATGTGCAACACACAGAAATGGCCTGTTCTGGTCCAGACTGATGGATCCACTGGCCAGACTGATGGATCCCTGTACCTGCCTGCTGCAGGGCCATCAGCAGATGGCTGATGATCACCTCAGGAGCAGCAAGGACAGGCTAGGCTTGTGTAAGACTTACCCTGAGCACTTTTCTGGATTCCAGATATTTTTGTGTCAGGGGATTTTCAGACCTGCTGTTGTTTGTGTGTTTAGGGTGTGCCTGCAGTAGCATTTTAGTTTTGAGTAGGGTCTGGTTTGATGTGAAGCTTTGGCTCAGCAGAACAGTCCTAGGGCACCCAAGTGGAGTCCTTCAGTCAAAACTAACCTGGAAAGCTAACAGGAGAGTTCCTAATTCCTCCAGCCCCTGTTGAGGATGCCCAGGAGACTAGATCAGGCTGGACCTGCATTGAAATGACCTCTCAGAAACAGGCAGGGGAGCCTGGTGTAGTTGCTGCCACTTGCCTGGTCCCACAGCTCCAACTTGCTAATGTGGTGCAGCTGTAGCACCCCTGAATGCTTCACTTCCAGGGATGCCTTCAGGTCCCTCTTGAGCCCTTGTGATATTTTGTGAGCCTGGCATGGAGGTTTTTTGGCAAAATGTGCTGCAGATCCCCTAGTTTTTATCTGAACTCCTTGTATTTAACCCGGCTGCTGCTGGCTCCCCTTGGTAATCTTGCTTTAGTGTTGGACAGGCAATGGAGATCTGATCCTCACCCCTTTCTCTGCTCATAATTATGTGGAGGGCAGGGTTTTCTCCTGCACTTACTTGTGTTTGTGATGCTCAAGAACAGGATAAAATTGTATTCAGTGCTTTATACACATAATCATTTTACTTGGCTAATATTAAAATATGTCTGGTACCGTGAAGTCAGCTGAAGTTGAACAAATCAACCTTCTCCTACCAATGATTATAGAGTAACGGGTATAATGACAACATGGTTTGTGGCTATGTAAATTGACTTCAGCAAATGTTTTGATGCTGTGGCAGTTAAATCTTTTCACTGAACAATCTTAAAAACAAACTAGGCTAAAGCAGTTTGGCAGAAATTATAGCAGAAGGATAAAAAGCTGTTTAGGAAATCATGTCCAGAGAGAAGTCAGTGAAAGCTTGCTGTTAAAATAGAAGGATGGCTACAGCAGCATTCCTTAGTGTCTGCACTGGGCCTAGCACCAGACCACATTTTCATTAATCATTTAGGTGACGGAACAGAATGTGTTTGCCTATTAAATATGTAGATGACACCATGCTGAGAGGGGCTGCGAGGTCTTTGGAGACGGGATGAGAACTCAAAAAATGGAGATGTGATCTGAATAGGAGCAGGTGTGAGGTATACATTTAGGCAGGAATGATGAACTGCACAAATGTGGGATGGGGAATGTTGGCAGCTTTTTCCAGGCTCTACCTTTCCCTGCAGACCGCTCTCAGTACTCCAAAGATTAGTGGCACACAGCGTACCCTCAGCCACTGTTGTTTTTCCTTCTCCAGAATTTGTCAGGGCTTGGGCTCAGGGCTCAGCTGGACACTGTATTCTTTAACTGGGTTTCCTTATGAGGCCCGGAGTGTGACCATTGGACAGTGAGCTGGTAACCCAGCCATGCACACAGAGGTTTCTCTTTTACATATATGGAATAAGTTCCTTGCACACAGTGTCATGTTTTCCCCCCATTGGTTCTGCCATCTGTCACACTGTTCGTAACACACTGATCTCCTGAGGAGACTCAGAAGTTGCAGGTGTTAGCAATGTTTCTTATTCAGATCAAGTGCAAGGTTTGGCCAGGTCTTTGAGAAACAGCCAGTTCGATGTCGCTTCCTCCTCAGAAGATGATCTAGGAATGTTGAATCTCACATTTGTGGAAACTGTTGTAGAAAGTGCAAAGTTTTTTCCACCAGGTAGTGTCCAGGGAGGGTAGCCTGCAGAACATTCAGGAAGTTAAGCTTTGCTTGACTTTGCATTGCATTATTTTGTCCAGTTTGGAGAGGCTGTAGAGAGTGACAGTCAGAGTGTAGCAAAGAAGATTGGCAGTGAAGGGTTAACCTAACAACAACGGGGATCTCTGAACAGTCATCAAATGTATGCAGATACAATGAAGGGAGTAATTCCACACCCCGCCCCCCTTTCACAGATTGAACTTTGGCTGTAATGAATGCTGAAGTTGTATATTCTAATGGCACAGTTGTCAAAGTAGCAGAGTGGATTTCCTGGAGACATCCATAAGAGCAGGACAGAGAAATCTTTCTTGGAAATGATGGAGGTGCAGTGGTGCCAAGAGGGGACCTTGGAGTCCTGAGGCAGGGTTGGGAGTGTTTCTGTCAGGTGAGGGTTTGGTGCATCCAGACAGATTACCAGTAAAGGGGAAATGGAAATGAGCCTCCACCCAAGCTTGCAGCCCTGTGTTTGAAATTTTGAATTCAGTATTCTTAAGTGAAAGGTGTTTGCAAAGATGGAAAGCTGGATGGCTCTTACAAACAGACTTTCTTCTCTGCTCCCACCATGCTCTGCTCTGTGTGCTCACTTGTTTAGGTTTGCTTGTTTCTTTATTTGTCATGAAGCTTTGTTTTTACTCTTTCCATGTTTTATTGTTCCCTATTTGTTTTTAGTATTAGTATTACTCTTGTAAGTTTAATGTTTAAGGTTTTTAGGTATAACATGCCTGTGAGAAAAATTTAAAAAACTGGGAACTAAAGCCACACTCCTAAAAACAGGGTCAAAGACCAAGAGCAGCCCTAATTTAAATTAGTCAATAGGAAGTGCAATTTTTCATTACATCTTAACTTTAGAGTACGTATTTAGAACACCATTGCCAGTAGAGCTGTTAAAGAAATTCTGGTCTGTTAATTTTATGGGGTTATAATTTATTTCAAGGCTTTTGTGCAGAACTTTCTTTCTCTTTTTATTAAATATTTTAATAATGAAAATAATATATAGCTGAAAAATTAATTGGTATAATTGGTACTATTTGTTACAATTTCTTATGGGTTAAGTACAGTAGGTGAAAGAGCAGTCAGCATTCAAAATCTAAATAGTTTAAATAAATATTCTGAAGTGTTCATTGTCATAGGAAAAAATATGTGTTATTGGGATGTGTAGATAGACATGGCAGGATAATTTTTATTGTTTGACACATACACAGAATTACTCTTTTAGTATATATCTTCGGAAGATTCTGTGCTTAACCTTGAGTTACATCTTAGCTTGTTCTGCTTTGTTTAATGTAGCCTGAAATACTTAGGTAAATGTACAATGAGAAATATATAAGATATGCTAATTCTCAGTAAGTGTAGATTTGAAGGCTGAGCATGAGAATTTCAAGACCTTTTCCTTCCATTCAGCACAAGCAACTGTTATTATTTTGAGTAATTGTGCAAATGTGGTGTTACACAGATGTCCAGAGTCTCCTCCTTAATCTAACCTTTGATCTCAACAGGATGTTTTCCTAGGAGAGAGAATCCCTTGTGTGAGAAGTATACCTGTCTGTTCAGGCTGGAATGCTATGGTGTAGGCAGATTAAAATGAAAAATATAAATACTTGCATCTACTGAGCTCTAAAGAGTAGTTAATATTAACTGAGCAGTAAAATTGAGAAACATAAAAATTTCAGCTGCCTTCACTAAAGTATTGTTTTTAGAAAATACAAAAAAAAAAAAATCATGGTGGCCATCAAAATAAAAGTATTTGTGAACTTCAGCCTATGAAAGGAAGTTTTCAAAAGATATTTAAAAAGGTGTTGTTTCATTTCTGAGGACTGTGGTACTTCTAATTAAGTTAATGGGAAGGATAATTGATGCTGGGTGTCTGCTTTGTTACTGTACAAGCATTCACTGTGATAGAGTCTATGGATGTTAAGAGCAGCAAAATATCTTCCAGCTAGCATGTTTTCAGAAAAACTCTGTTGCTCTTAACTACATAAATCAGCATTCTTTTTTCACCTGTTTAATAACAGTAAATATTCTTGTAAATATATGTTGCTGAAGCATACTAATTAGCATACAATACTGTTTGCAAAGATTCATATCCTTCCTTGAAGGTACTCATTGGAAGTGTTCAATATTGAGCAGACCTTTGAAAATACTAGAAGTTTCATCTTCATAGGTGGTGCATATTTAACACTTACTAATTTAAATTACCATGAGAAAAGAAATACTCTGCTTTCTGCTATATTTAGGAATAATTCTATTCTTCTGGCTCAAATGTAGCAATCTAAAAGTGTCTGCAACCAGGCAATTTGGAAAATTTTTCAATTTCTATGTGTTTGGGCTTTTTCACACCTGGATGATTTTTTTCTTGCCACTCACCATAATGGTAATTTTAAAGCATATAAAGCATTAAAGTTTGAAAATTTAGAGTTAAATCAGTATTCTTTTATAAAAAGCTGATATCCCTTAAGATGGTTTGTTTAGAGTTTAATCTTGTAATAATCAAAGGAATGAAATTTTTTTAAACATTTTTTATATGTGTTTACTTAAATAGTTTATCACTCTGTTTTTACACATAACTTGAGCTAGATTGATTTAATTTATGAATCAGTATTACCACTTTTCATTTGATTTTTAATTATTTTACTTAGGACTGGGTTTAGTGTAAGCAAGTAAGTTGAACATTTTAAGATTGAACTGAAAGGTAAAAAGTGTCCTTTCTTTACTACAACAGAATACAGTACAATCCACAGTCCATCAACCCCCATTAAAGATTCAGATTCAGATAGATTGCGTCGTAGCTCAGATGGGAAATCACGTGGACGTGGCAGAAGAAACAATAATCCTTCACCACCACCTGACTCTGATCTGGAGGTACATTATATTAATTGTTTTTGGCCTGTTACAGACTTCATTTTTGTCATTATTTTGCACAGAGAAGTATTATTTACACATCAAAAATAAAGTGGCATTGAAACTCCCTTTAACCCCAACAGTATTTTCATAGGAATTGGGATGTTGCTTCTAAAGAACCTTCTTCAGGAAGAGCTCCTACTTTCTCAGAAAAATACTGTGTGTTTCTTTATCCTTTTGATTAAAACCAAGCAAAGAAACAAAACAAACCCCCCCACCAAAAAAAAAAAAAAAAAAGAAAAAAAAAAAGGAGGAAGCTTTTCCCAAGGCAAAGAAAGTTTTGCATTTGGACAGGAGACACTTCTAGCACAATAGGGGGGTTTGTTCTCTCATGTTATGTTCACATTCCTCCCAGTGGCCCATGGTTTATGTTGAGAACACATCTCCAATGACACCACCAGCTATGAGTGTCCACACTGCATTACTTTTGCTTTCCAAAAGTTTACCCCATTTGTCAACATGGGAAATACAATCTCACCAGGATTTTAAATAGTTGTATTTGAACAGTTTATTTTTCATTGAGATATCATTTTGTGTGTGGTCAGAGGACAAATTTAAAGCACATATTTTCCATTGTCTCCAAGCAAAAGAATTATTTACTGATGCTGCAAATTTTATACATACATCATCCAAGTTCATAGTATTTGTTCTTCAGATGCCTAAAATGCATTAAAATTAGCATAAATTAAGGGAATTAAAGTGTTTAGCAGCAATCTGCATTGTTTTGGTTTTAGAGATAATTTTCAAGACAGTCACATGAATTTTGTTTTGTAAGACTTGCAGAAATACTGAATTCTAACCCCAAAGATTTAATTTTCAGATGCTTCTCTTTTTTTATTTCAATTTCTGTCTCACATCTGGCTTCAAAAGTTACATTGTACAATGTCATTTTCTGTGTATATTTGACAATACTAAAATTCTATTCTAATAGAAGGATTTGATATAGTAGCAATTGTAGTAAAAAAGCTAACAGACTGTATTACTTTACCCTGGAAAAACCCTTGTTTTGGAAATAAATGGCAAGGAAACTATGGTTTCGATGTGCAACCATTTCAATACAATTTTCCCATTTGTGTATTTACTGATTCAAATTTTAACTTTCCATTTCAAGTATTAGCTTCACAGAGGAACACATTGATTTGATTCTCTTTTTACAGAGAGTATTCATTTGGGATTTGGATGAGACAATCATCATTTTCCATTCCTTGCTTACAGGGTCCTATGCTAACAGATATGGAAGGGTAAGTGTCAAGAAACTGATGGAAATGTTTAGTAATATTTGCTGGTTTATGGTTTATACACAAGGAATACCAGAACATTAGTTGATTTTTAAAGGCAAACTGGTACTGGTGTTACAAGACAAAAAATACCAAGCTGTTTGACACGTCCATTCTTTGCAATTACTCAGCTCTTGTATTCAGTACATAATTAAATAGTGTTGGGAGTAATACTTCAACCACTTGAGGTTTGGTTTGTAGATACAGGTTGTCTGAAACCTGTTGATATCATCAAAATCTGCAAAGGTCTGCATTCCCTCAGAGACTGAAGAACTTCCAGGAATGATTGCTAAAATAACATTTTGGTTCTGACTGATTGGCTGTACTCTGTATTGAGAAGGCAAGAGGAGAATACTTTTGTACATTGCTAAATCAGTCTAAAATTTCTAACCTTACATTTTTTTAATCGACATATTGACTAATGTTTTTGAAAGTCTGCTTATGAGTCAAATCTTTCTATTATGCACAGTCTATAAATCATAACTGAACTGATGAATATGTCCACAGACAGTGGGTTCCTTGGTAATTCTCAGAAGAGAAACATGATTTTAGGTGAATAAGAACAGTTTATGAATGGAATGTTCTTATGAGATCAGACTTTTTTTTCCCAGGCTTGTATTTGAAAGCTAACATCCAGCTTGTGCTAAAATCTGTTATAGCCTTTTATATTCACCTCATGTGAGTTATAACTGGAATGTGATTTTTTTTAAACTTTAAAAATTTCTACATGTAAAGAACAACTACATAGTTTTGTCTGGCTTCATGTCTCTTGTTTTCTTGTAAAGCTTGTAAAGCTTCTATTTAGCACTAAATGATTTTACCCTACAGCCAGCTGAGTGAAGGGCAAAGCTACCTCCAATTCAGCCTGGGTCAGGTTCTGAGTTTCTCTCAATAGCTTTTTACATTATAAAAATCTAAAGCAGTACAACTTTGCAACATTTCTTGCTTGTTTAGGTAAGGTTTGCTTTCAGAAATGTTTGCTGTAATAACAGTTTATATGTTTGAGGAATATAATTAGGTTTTTTTCATTATATGTCAGAAAGGCAGGTTAATAGAGCAGCCTTGGTTTCCTAGGTGTTGTTAGTTCATATTTAGTTAATTCAGCAGCCTTGGTTTCCTAGGTGTTGTTAGTTTATATTTAGGTACTAAAAAGAAATTAGAACTTAAATGTTTAAACAATTGCTGTAGGGATATGTATGGACAAAAACATTATGCAAGAGCATTAAATATTTACCAAAAGTTATTTTCCATTTTTCAGGCTAAGAATAGCTTTTGTGTGGCATCTCAAAATCTATGACAATTCGGTTCAGAATGTGGAGAACAAATCCCAGTGCTCACAAAAAAACTCAGTGACAGTAGAATCTCGCCACTGGCTTTTGGGCAGCGGAGTTGTGCTGGAAAAGCCTAATTAATTAGTCATTGCTGTAGAAGTACTAATGTAAGCATATTTTTTTCCATTTGTTACTAGTTCCCTGTAGTGGATTCATCAATTGGGGCCTGAACATAAACACTTTACTGCTGGATGCTTGAGGAAAGTGTCTGGTATTCAGCTGCAAAGAGATAGAAATGCGTATGCTGACTCCTGGTTGCAGCTCCATCTCTGCTGGCACTGTTTACATAAGATGGAGCTTTTGCCCGGCTGTCTCTGGTTGCAGGGCATCTGGCACAATATTTCTGCATTGCTAAACGACAACCAACTGTTGATGTGGAGAGGAATGACCGCATTAGAGCTTATGCTGTGGATAAATATTAAATCTTTTTGTGCAGGGGTAGCACCATGCCTGTCCTTGGCTCTGAAATGATGTCATGAAACTGCCATTCTTGTTTTGTTTTCTTAAAGTTTCATTCAAATCAGAGTTTCTCTTGGTTTATTGACAGCTTCAGACAACAGTTAGCAATTTCCAAGGATGTCAGAGAAAGACAGTGTCAAATGTCCAAAGCAAACATGCTAAAACATATCTGTCAAATGAGAATTTTAGTGTTTATTTGCGGTAGGAGAAAGTGCATATACTCTTTTTAAAAGAGTATTTTCCTGTGATTACTGGCCTTTAAAATCAGAAATACGGCTCATAAGTCAATATGAAAAAAAGGTTGAGGGGAATTTTTGTTATTTTTGCCTATATTCTTGTCTATGAGCAATTGAACATCATGTGCTTTTATATTTCTGCACTGTGGTGAGGGCTACAAATGTCCTTTTAAAAAATTAAATGTAGGCTGATCACATAATCATTAAAATACAAAAGCTGGGTCTTCAAACAAACAAAAATGTCCTAATTAAATATTAGGGGATTTGGCAACTTGGCATTCAGCTCTTTTCATAATGCCTGAGTGAGTTTCATGGTGAATGACTATGAATGATGTGCCGCCTTGCTGCTGAAGGGATTGATTTTCTTTGCTTAATTCTCTACCTCATTCCTCCTAACTTCTTCCTTGTTGCCACCCTTTTCTATATCTTCTTACTTTTTCATCTGTTTTTATCACCTGCTCTCCTTTTGCTGCTATTGTGCTGTATTTTACTTCTCCTTTTGTCCTTCATCTTTGTTGTAACAAAATAGTGCCTTTTTCAGTTTGCCTGGTCATGGCAAAATGAGTCCATAAAGCACTAAATTTTTATTTAAGGATGATTTGAATGAAGTGAATTTAATGGAAATGTTTGAAACTCTAAGATTATGATTTGTCCTTCCAGAAGGGGAGACAAAGAAACAAAACAAAACATTTCCATATGCTTTTGGCTTTTTTAAAATTTTTTTTAAGAGAGAGAAGTAGTGATCAAATATAAAGTTATCAGTTACTTTAATTGACATTAGGGCTGATTAAGTTTTGGAATTTGGAAAAAGCTGGAGCCCTTTAGGATCTTGAAGCAGGTGAAAATACATCTCAGAATTGGCACTAGAACACTGTGGTCTTCACATACATTTCCATCCTCAGTGAAAGCAGTTATATGCATTGGTTTAAAAGGAATTTTCCTTTAAATTATAAGCTATTTTATTGTGGTTTAATATACTTTAGAGATAGAGAAAAACAAAGCCTGGTTTCACTTAACCCTTCATTTGTGACCTGTAGGCTTAAGTGGAAAATAAGCCTTGTACCCAAAGTGAACTTTCCTGTTTTTCAGCTTCTTGTTTCTCCACAAAACAAAGAAATCCAGTAGGTAGAATTTAGAAATGACATACAGGCAATGTTTTGGCTCCAATGCCAGTATTCAAAACAAAAGACCTCTTAAGCAGTTTGACACTGGTATTTCTTTTCTTTGGTTAAACTGTACCTCCCTCAGAGATTTGTACCTGATTTTGACCATACCTGAAAAGACACTGACTGAACCTGCAAATCCCAGGCAACAAGAAGAGATTGTTAGCTTTTCTACTCATTGTGTGACACCTCACAGTAATTAGTTAGCAGTTAGTGGCTTAAAATTGCAAAAGAAGGTTTGGTATGGGATTATTTTTTTAAAACCTTGTTCTAACCTTGTCTTTTTTAAAAGTTTTCAGCCCCCGCTGTAACATCTGGTGGCAGAGTTTGATCTATTGTGATGCTTTAAACCAAGGTTCTTGTGCTTTTTATTAGAGCAGTTGCAAGTTTGTGACTACACAGATGTTTATAACCCTAATGCAGATAAGGTTTTTGCTTCTGTTAAATATGTAGGTATCGAGAGCCACAGTTTAACATAGTTTTTGTTTTAAGTGGAACTTCCACAAAAAGATTGTGTTTAATCTAGGAGTTAAGGTTTCTTTGAAAAGCAGTCCATTTTGTTTCTTCTTTTAGCTTTTGTGTTATTTAATCTGACATTTTCAGTAGGTGCCAATGAGTTTCTTATTTTTTTTCTGCCTAATTAAATTAACCTAATAAATGACATTATTTTAATATTACTTTAGCGAAAACCATTCTGTTTTATTTCTGCCATGTAAAAATACCTTGGAGTGAAATGGTTAGAAAGCTTTACAAAAACCTGTTTTTACAGACTCAGAAATGTGATAAAAGTGTTTAATAATGAAAAAAAATTTGTACCCTGAAGCGCAAAATATATGCAGCCATTTGTTTAAAATTAGTCAAATGGGTTCATAACCAATATCATGCTCTGTTGCCCATTTATTCTGTTTTTCAAAATTGTGTTTCTGTTTATGGATGGAAGCACAGAAGGGAATTAGTTCTACCTTGCGGCATTAGCAGTTGATAATCAAGATGTAGCAAGTGATCTTCATTTCCATCTTAGACCTTTAGCCCCTCTAACTCCTTTTAATAACTAAAGCAGAGGCTTTGGTGAGGTGACTTCTGTTAGTGCTCAGGCACAACAGAAATCCTTGTCTGTTTAAAAAAAAAGAAGCCTGATGAACAGTGTAGGATGATGAGGTACAAACTGGGCACAAAGATAAGCAGAAATGTCAAAGGGAAAAGAAGCCTCAGGCCCGGCTAGAGAGAAAATACCTCCTGCTTTCTACCTCATATGCCCACAAAAGTAACGTAAAGGAAGGCGTAGGTCTACAAATAAAGCAATATTAAAGCAGAGAGACAGAATACTTTTATTCATATTTTAAAGTCTTTCCATTTGAATTAAGAAGCCAAATACTCTTTTTTCTTTTTTTTTTCCGTGCCAGTTTAAACAGAAGACTTATTTTTAAAGGCAAAGTTAATCAAAATAGCATGCAAATTTTTTTCCTATTTGTAAGGGCTATTTTTTTTTATTTTAAAAAACCTGATATATGTGAGTTCAAGAATAGATGTTTTGTCTTCTCTATGTAGATTTGCTTCTAAATTTCAAAAATTCTTTCTCTGGCTAGTAGTTCTTGGGTTTTGGCATTTCCAGAGGGCAAACAGGCTGCCAAATCACCATTCTTTTTCAGCTCTTCACTACGGATGCATTTTGCCTTCTAACCAGTAGTTACAGAAAAATGTTTGAAAGTTCAGAGATCATGTTGAAACATCTATTAATTTGATTGAGAGGTGGAAAAAGAAACTAAGGGCTGCATCTCTTGCTTTTTAACTGTGACTTGTCATCAAGTTTAGAATATTAACTTAAATAAAATATGGGTTGACACTTCTGCAATTCTATTTAAAATATAATTCCTAACAAACTAACATTATTAATAGAGGTTGTTATGAGATAATATAACATGTTCTTTCAAACTCATGGTTCTGTGCACTTGGATAGACTTGGTCTTATAAATGAGAAACTCTATATCAAATGTATGTATTAGGCTTTCTTTTCGATTTTTCAGATTGAAAATATATAAAACACAAAAAAATCAAAACAAGACAAACATCTGTAATGCATTTGGTAACCACAATGCTGAACATGCTTTTTGAGTTTATTAACTCAGTAAGGAATAAGTTGTTATGGTAATTTCTGTAGAGAAGTTAAAGTGTGTTACGTATTAATAACAAACAATAGTTTTGTTCACCCTGCATGGGTGGGCCAAACTGGAAGCATAATTAAAGCATGGTTTTGGGGACAATCAAAGAGTGGTTTTAAATATAATTGCCATTTGCAAATAAAACATTAATAGTTCCTTGCTTCAAAGTCACTAGGTATTCCCAGCTCTGAATCCTGTCACTTGTGACCAGTGAGAGTTTATTTTGAGTAACAATAGCATTGTCATACCCCTGGTTGATCATAGAACTTGTGAAGATTCATAGAATCTGGAGAAGTTTTAGGTGAAATGGATTTTCCCTTTCTGCATAGAGAGCAAAGAGCCTGTGCTGGGGATGCATGAGGGTGACCACAGAGGTCCCACTGCAAAATCTTGGAGTCAGTTGAGTTAAAGTCATATTTTTGAGTGTTACTGGTAAGAGTTGTAGCACAGGGCAAGACTGCAGTTAAACTGACAAAGTAGATGTTGCATTTAATATGAGTAGTATCTTCTGAAAAGCTGCTCCTCCAGTTTGTGTTTGGATATGTATGTTAGGCAGAGTATTGATGGTGTATTGCTTAATTTCTTCTTAAAGGATCCTCCCACTTCTGTGTCCCTCGGACTCCGAATGGAAGAGATGATTTTCAATTTGGCAGACACGCACCTATTCTTTAACGATTTAGAAGTAAGTGTTCCTTCTTTTAAAACACATAGAGATGATTTAACATTTAATATTTGTCTGGTTTTATGTGTTGTTAGATGGTTTGACAATTATTCGCAGAGTTTTAATATGGAAATGCTTAGAAAATAGCTGTATCATTTAGTCATTAGGATATATAAAAATATCTACATTAAATGTCTGGACTGGCCTTCAAAGGTTGCTACAGTTTAAATGGTAGAGTTTTGTCCTCACGTTTTAGCATTTATGATGACAGTAGACAAGTTTCAGAAGTGAATACACCAAAAGGATCTATAAACATGCAGAATTCAATAGTCTGCACAGGCCTTTAAATATTAAACTTCAGCTTCCATAAACAGTTGATGGCTGGGTACAGATTTCTTGCTTACATCCCACTGTGGGCAAGTGTCACCTTAGCCCCGAGGGACATCATCAATGTTGCATGTGCTGTCCTTCTCCATGGCCTGTTGTGGGGCTGCTGTGCCTTCAGCAGGCACGGGGTGTTCTGTGCCAGGCTGCCTCTGCCTGCAGCGTGCGGCGAGGAGCTGGGGGTGCCTTGCCAAGGGCTTTTTTAGCCTACACAGCCTATGGTTTGGCGACGCTTGTGAGATTGTTCCGAAACTCTCCAAACTGCTGAAAGAGACTGTCACTGTAATGCCTGGCTGTTTCATCTTAAAAGGGAAAAAAGCAATTTCTGATCATATTTTAATAACGCAAAAACATGAAAACAGTCAGATTTCTTTCCCATCATAGTGAAGACAGCTGTTTATTTAAAATCCAGCTGTTAAGCAAGCTTGTGGTGGGGCTGCCAACACACATTAATCATCAAGTTGTTGTTTTGCTAGATTTTAGAATAGTGTGTTATTCCAGACAGGCAAAAGAATCTAAAAGATTCAAATGCAACTTTTGCTGATCAAAGTTAATTGGCAGCAATTGGCCTTTAAATATTTCCTGATGTTTCCCTTTTCAAAATCAAGCAAAATACACCTTATTCAATAGATGAGCCAAAATAATTTGAAAAATGCCAGTGTGTGATAGACCTCAAATGTGGTTTGTCCAACATCTGTCCCATATTTTGATTTCTTTTCATCTAAAAAGAAACCACTCACAGATGATTTGGCATCTTAGAATGTAATGAAATTATTGAACATGAGCTTTTTTTCTTCCATTCCTTAGAGTATTTATTTTTGTACTTACAATAAAATAGCTGGTTTCTTTAAATTTTAAAGTAGCATTTTCTTTCATTAAGGGAGCTGTATGTAAAGATATGGTTGTTTTGGATATAAGAAGCACCGTCAGTGAGTTGCATGTATAGGGCTTATTTTTCAGACTTGTCTAAAAGTATAACAATGTTAGTTATTTTCCAGCTCTGTTTCTGATTTCTGGTTATATTTCATTTTAACCAGAGCAGAATGAGAAAGTACTACTCTTTCTGTATCTTACCAGCATACTTAATAAAGTTCAGTGTGTTTTCATTTGCTCTGCATAGCCAGATATGTAGCTACTTCATACACAATTGTTAACGCCACTGACTTAAAAGGAAGTTGATCAATCACTTCTTAGGGGTGGTAGATTGTCTTCTGCTAATAAACGTATTGCAGCCTTAACAATACAGCACAGCAGTTCATTCACTGAAGAACTTGGAAGCTGTGTATGAAAAAGCAGCAGCTCCAGGTGGTTCATGGGGGCAGAGGAGCTCACTGGACAAGCCTGATTTTTTGTATTTCCACCATAACAAGCCAGTTTATCTTTTATCTCCAAATTTAAGTGTAATAGTTTGTGTCTGTACCCTAGTCTGTCTTCGTCATACATAGAGGCACCCAGGAGTGAGCATCTCTGTTCACGTCCTTGTACATGGGCTCTGATCCTTGTGTCTGGGGAGCATGAGCTCCAGTCTGAAAGATCATGCCTTGTCCAAGGAGTGAAGAGCATGTTCAGTGTGCATAGAGAAGCCTTCAGAGAAGTACACAGTGAAAGGGCAAAAGAGAGACTGTACTTTGTGGGAAGCAGCATGTAAGGACTAGACCTCGTCACAGACTGAGGCTTTCAGTTCACCAGAAATGGCACATTTTGTTGAACATTTGTCACAGACACATGTTTTTGAAGGCTCGTGTCCTCCTGGAGCCACAGTTTGTCATTCTTGTGAGCATCACCATATTACTAGCAGAGCCTGCCAGTTTCCCAAGGGTTGTAGCCTTGGGGCAGATTACCCACATCCATCTCAGAAACTCAGAAGTCCTTGCTTGGTGGTTTGGAAGTTCAGGCTGGTCACAGTTGACAGGCTTTCATGAAAAATGTAGACATTTTAGTTTGGATGTGCCTCAGGCTTAAAGTATCTGCTCTCACTGATGAAGGACTGAATCTGAAAGATTTAGAGGTCACCCTGCTCAGGCCTAAGCTGTCCAGTTCATGAGCACAAGCATCTGGGCTGTTGGGAATGAAGATGTTTGTAGGCACCATTGCCATTGAGCTGCAGATCTCAGGTATCCTTGCCCAGCAATAGTATGAAGAAAGGCAAAGCTGCATTTGGAACATATCTAACCCACAGAGTAGATGTGTCTTCAGGTCTAGGCTTAATTCAAAGTGGGAACCTGAAAGCTGATGCTCTCCATCTCACGCAGGCTCAGAAGGAGCTCTTCCTGGCATATAGAGAGGCTGCTTTCACAGGCAGGCAATCATCTGTTAAAACTTTGGCCTATGATGCACATTTTTCCAGATACCACAAGTTAATGTTTTTATATAAAAATCTTCTTTCATCCAACGCGTTCCAGAAAACTCTATAATCAGAACAGCTCTCTTGTTATACAAGTAAAAATACTTTTTCTTCTTATAAAATGCTGAAGACTGATTGAACATTTTGAATGCAAAGGGCAGAGTTGCAGCAGTGATCTCTGATCTCTGAAGTTTGATTTACGTATGACCTAACTGGCTTTTCAAAGCCCAGCCTAGAGATTTATTAATGTTATTTGGTTAAATTCTAAACTTCAGCAGTCAATTTTTAGTCTGTATAAAGTGAATCAATGCCAAAGTGTATCAGTTGAAAACTAGTTTACCCATCTGAATTTAGTAGGGAGTACAACCAGGTAAATGAATCATCTCATTTTATATATGTTGTTCTTCATGTAATATTAATCATAATGATAATAGTAGTAATACATGTAATTGAAAATTGCAAACTCACAGAAAAAAAATTCAGTCAGAT
Source organism: Entomyzon cyanotis (assembly GCA_024500445.1). Lineage (NCBI taxonomy): Eukaryota > Metazoa > Chordata > Aves > Passeriformes > Meliphagidae > Entomyzon > Entomyzon cyanotis. Next base: position 17,390,340 of record JAKEPQ010001005.1, read on the forward strand.
CTCACTGTCTAGCTCTGAAGTCAGTATTCTGTTTCTGGATGGGTGAGCTACATTTAGGTTTGCACCCTTGTAATAATTCTTACTTTATGGCCTTGAAAAAAATTAAATAAATTGCTTATTTCCTTCCCTTTGCACAGATTTATTTGGAGTAATTAATTCCAAAATGATGTAATAGCAAATAATTTCTGATCTTTAAGAACGTTCCTTAAACAGTGTATTAAAAGAGCATGACAAGATTTTTAACATACTGAAAAGAAAAATATTAATGTTTACTTATGTGTAATTTGATCTAAGTACCATAATAAACAGTGTTTTCTTGCATTAAAAGTAATTTCATAATGAAATTATAGAAGTATACTTGGCCAAACAGTAGAAAATAGTGCAATGTTCTAAAAATTTAGATTACAAAGTCTGCATTTGGGCTTCCAAATAAGAGCTTTAGGTTTTCAGTCTTGAAGTCTTTTATTTAAATGTCTCATACTCTCTGTTCTATAGTTGAATTTTAATTGTGTGCAAGAGGGAATATCAACATTGATGCAGTGCTCTCAAGAGAACCACAATTACCTCATCCAAAAGTAATGTTTGATTTTACATGCTGATTATGTTGTGATAGGTGTAATATTTTAAAGGTGCATACAAAGCAATTACACATATCATGTATTTTAGGTTGTATGCCCCAGTGTTTTAGGGAAAGGAGCAACTTGATGATAGGACTGAAGCATGACATCCACTGAGGTGATCAGCTCCAGTGCAGATGTGTTCTGCAGCAGAGCAGGGGAACAGGGCTTACAGAGGGGTTCCTTAGCCAGGGAAGCCCCAGGGGAGCACAGAGACCACCAGGAGCCGGCAGCTCTTATGAGGGTGGTTTACTCTCCTGGCATGTGTGAGGCCAGGAGTATGGTGGCCAGTCCCTCTTACCACAAAGGGCAGCCCTAGTGGGCACTGTGGCCAGGAGCTCTGTGATCAGGGCAAGCAGACAGGTCTATGGCGTGGCCTTTGGGTGTGCAGGGAGGATGACTCCTCAGGGCAGGGACATTCCACTGGCTGAGCGCAGACATGTGAAGTCTACATAAGCCAGCAATCAGGCACCATTCTGTAGCCATCTGCACAGGTCAAGGGCACTCATCCCACCTGACTCCCAAGGCAGAATGGTGGGCACAATCTGAGAGCAAAGGCTGCAGCTCTGATAGGGAGTCTACATCTGTCCTGACAGTGGCCAATGCTTCCACACAGACGGAGCTGCTGATGGGAGAGACTGCAGTGCAGAGCTCTGACTGCAGAAGGAGAATAATGGTTTCACCTGGGGCAGGGACACGCAGCAGACCTGCCTGCCAAAGGTGTGCCAGGTGGAGGAGCTCCTGTGGCAGGTGGCTGAGCTGCAGGAAGCAGTGGGAAGACTGCATAGCATCAGGGTGGCTGAGAAGGAGTTGTGTAGCTGCTTCAGTGGAGTTGGATAGCTGCTTCCAAGCGCAGTCTGCAGCAGACTCGCAGCCCATTGCCAAACAGCCAAAACCTCCCCCAGGGGCACACAAAGAAGGGAAGAGCAGCAATAATGTAGCAGAATATAAACTTGCAGTGGCAAGGGCCTGCAGGAGGAAGACACCTCCCCAAAACCCGAGGTGCCACTGCAGAACTGCTTAACTGCATGCAGACTGAAAAGCGAAGACACATCACGCAGGAGAGATGCCAGAGCTGAGGAAGGAGCCTGACCTGCCCCCCATAGAAGAATGGAAGCAACTAAGAGAAGGCAAGAGGTGATAGTAGTAGGCGACTCACTTCTGAGAGTCTTATTTGCCAGCCTCAGGTGCTCTCTAGAGAGGTGTGCTGTTTGCCAGGGCCTCATATTCAGGTATCATCGAGACACTACCAAGCCTCATGCAGTCCACTGACCTTCATCTGCTGCTGTTGTTTCACAAGGGCACCACTAATACAGCCAGAAACAGTCTGAGGAAATAGAGTAGAGATGAATTACAGAGCCCTGGGAGCAGCAGTAAGGGATTCCAGACAGCGGGAAGGATTTTCATGAATCCTCACAGCCATGGGAAAGGAATATGGCAAATTGACAAATGGTTTCAGAACTGGTACCACAGAGAGGGGTTCGAGTATTTTGGAGTATTTATATATATTTGAGAAACCTGTGCTGATGGGCTCCATCTGTCAGAGAGGGGGAAGAGCATCTTCAGTCATAGGCTTGACTGGTGGGATGACTCTTGTGATTGGAGGGTTGGAATGAAAATATGCAAGCTGTAGAAGGACAGGCAGGGGAGACGAGGAAGGCCTGTAACCCTCTGTGTCAGGGGATGTCAATGCTGGAGTGCATGGAGCACTGCCTGGAGATAGACAGGGAGCTGACCGAGAGCTTGTGAGCCAGGATTAAAGGGAGAGCAGGGAACAGGTGATATTAAGTGGGGATCTGCAATACACCACCTAACCAGGAAGACTGAGTAGATGAGGTAGTCTATGGACAAGAAGGAACAGCCTCACACTGACAACTCCTGGTGAACTTCAGCCACCCAAATATCTCTTGGAGGTACAACACAGTAGGCCATAAGCAATCCAGAAGGTTTCTGTAATGCATTGATGAGGACTTCCTTCCGCAAGTGATGGAGGAGCCTACAAGGAGAGGTGCTGTGCTGGACCTTGTTCTCACCAACAAGGAAGGGATGGTGGAGAGTGTGAAGCTCAAGGATTGGCTGCAGTGACCATGAAATGGTGGATTTCAAGATACTTAGGGCAGCAAGGAGGATGCACAGGAAGCTCACAACCCTGAAATTTGGAAGAAAGGCTTTGGTCTCTTCAGCAATCTACGTGGTAGACTATCATGGGATAAATCCCTAGAGGGAAGAGGGGCCCAAGAGAAGTGGTTAATATTCAAGAATCAGCTCCTCCAAGCTCAGGAGTGGTGCATCCCAACAAAGAGGATGTGGTCAACATTGGAGGAAAGGGATATGATCCAGAGGGACCTTGAAAGGCTTGAAAGGTGGGCCCTTGCAAACCTCAGGGAGCTCAGCAAGGCCAAGTGCAAAGTGCTGCGTCTAGTTTGGGGAAATCCAGAGGAGACTGGATTGAGAGCAGCCCTGGGTGGGAGGACTTGGCGGTGTTCATTGAAAAGAAGCTAAACATGACCTGGCAATGAGTGTTTGCAGCCCAGAAAGCCAGTTGTCACCTGGGCTGCATCAAAAGCATGACCAGCAAGTCAAGGTGATGATTGTCCCCCTTTACTCCATCCTCATGAGATTCTACTTGATGGACTGCATTCAGCTCTGGAACCCCAGCTAAGGAAGGGCATAGAGTGAGTCCAGAGGAGGCCGTGAAGGTGATGAGAGGATTGTAGCACCTCTCATATGAGGAAAGGTGGAGAGAGTTGGAGTTGTTCAGCCTGGAGAAGTCTCCAGGAAAACATTTCTGTGGCCTTCCAGTACCTAAAGGGGAGAGCAGGAGAGGGACTTTTTACAAAGTGTCATGTAATGACAGGACAAGGGTTGATGGATTTAAACTGAGAGAGAGTAGGTTTGGATTAGATATTAGGTAGAAATTCTCTAGTGTGAGGGTGGTGAGATGCTGGAACAAGTTGCCCAGAGAAGTTATGGATGCCCCATCCCTGGGAGGGTGCAAGGCCAGGTTGGATGCAGCTTTAAGCAATCTGGTTTCATGGAAGGTGTTTCTGCCCATGGTGGGGTTTGGAACTGGATGATCATTAAGGTCCCTTCCAACTGAAACAATTCTGTGATTCCATCTTCATTTTTAAAGATTGTGTATGTTTACATATTTATACTGATACTTTTAAAATATTAGTTTACTCATTTTCTTGGCATATCAGATACATATTATAACTAGCTATGTAAAAGAAATATTGTTGGTAGTGAAATTTTAGAAATATCTTCTTTGAAAAAGTTAGTTCAGTGCCTTGCAAGCTTTGTTCTAAAATGACACCATCTCATTACATCTGTTCCTTTAGAGATATATACTGAAGCTGAATATGGCATTTATTAAGCCTTTTTTTTGTCTAATCTTACCTAACACTTAGAATACTTTTTTTCTTTCTTCTTTTTTTTTCTTTTTGGTTTGTGTTGAATTCTCTTGAAGTAATTAAAAGCAAATTAATTTGTAATTTTATTTCATGTTGTTGTTTTTTTTAATGACTTTTATTTCTGTTTGTTCATTTCAGGTTTTTTGGTATGGGCTTTTGTGGGAAGGTTCAAAATAAGATTATAATGATACTATAAACAAATCAATTTTTCACACCTTTGACAAATGAAGTAATGCACAGGTGCATGGTCATGATGATTAGCATTCATTTTTCTGCTGTTTGTGAAGGATATATAATGCACACCCATGGGTTCACAATTCACTTCTGTTTGTGGAGTCTCTATACGCAAAGTGATGATATGTGTATGGGAGTCATTTCTAATGAATGGCAGTATGGTATGAGTTTTCAGGCTGCATTAGTTGAAATATTTCTCTTAGTGATAAAAGGTGAGGGAGTGCTGTAAGGTACTACTCTCAAGCAGTAACTTTGGTTCTTTGGGAAAAAAACATTAAAATAGTCAGTTATATTCTAACAATTAGGAATTATGACCTTTATTAGTTTCTTCTGAGAGTGTTACTTAAAATCCACCTGATGTTCCACATCTAATGTGTTCTTTGATGAAAATTCAGAGCACAATCTCTTCTGTGTGTCTAAAAGAGTTGCATAACCATGTTATGATTTCAAATATGGTGTTCACATTAATGAATCTTTAAGACACCACATTAGCATATTACTGGGCTTGGAGCCCTCTGGAAGGTGTTTGTGTTGGGGTCGCACATGATTTCCATAAGATGCAACTCTGTCATTAACCACAGCTGGCTGGACAGTCAGCCCAGGCCACCAACAAGGTCAGCCAGTGCTCATACACCAAGAAGCAGCCCAAGAACAGCCCATCTCTCTGCCTCTTCACTCCATTAAATAAAGTCAGATTAATGCAGGAACATTTTACAAATCCTACATTTTACACATATTCATTAAAGCATTTCCAGCTTTAATGAAGCATCGAGGTGCTGTCTTCCACAGATGCATCTTCTCACAGTTTAAAGCAGAGAATAAACAGCATTTATGTCCTTGCACTCTCACTCTCTGTGTTTGCCCTGTAAACCTCCTCCCTCCACCCACAGGGCAATAAATCCTTCCAGAACTCCTACAAGTAACTGCTAGCTTGGATTTACTCAGCTCTAGTAGTTGATAGGGAGAAATTACCTATCAGATATTTTTTAATGAAAACTTTTTGTGGATTGTTTCTTGTATAATTTACTATGTGGAAGTGCCTGCTCTTGTTTGTGGCTCCCAGTCATTGGACTGTGAGTATTTATCAACTCTACCTCTCCCTCCTATTCCTTTTCAAGCTCAAGGCTGTGTGGAGGACAGCTTTTTTACTTGAAATGTGACTGAGTTGTCTGACACCCAGCAGTATGCTGAGCCCTTCTGTTCCCTAAAGGAACATAAAGGACAGCTAAGGCCCACGTTGCAAGGCAGACTCTTGTGTCACTAAAGCAGATGGTGATACACTGTACTAACACCAGGCACTACAGGGATTTCCAAGACGGGACATCATAGTCAGAGCTCAGGGATAAGAACGGGAACAACTAAAACCCAGCACAGCATGTTTAAAACCTGATCATGGAGCAGAATTCCTTGAACATTAGTTCCTTTTTGGCCTTTGCCTTCAATTCTTACAGGTGAAACCCGGCTGCCTCCCTGCTGCTGGAAGCAAATGTACCATATAAATCACTTCTGGCCCTCAAGGAGACCTTTTTTCATGACAGGAACATATATCCTCTTTTCATCAGCCTGAAAATTTCTCCTTTGTAGGTATCAGTAACACCACAGGAGACTAAGTGACTTTCCTCACAGGTCCTTCAGTGACCGTGCACACAGCTATGTCCCCAGTGTACCACGCAGTGCCCTGTAGGAATGCCTTTGAAGCAATGCTGCCATATGTTCTGTTTCTTTTATCTGAAGGAGAAAGGGAAACTATTTCCCCTCAGACCTGGGTACTTTAATATGCCTTAGGCTTGGACTGGTAACTTTTAGCACAGTAGCACTCCAAAGAATGATTTGGGATCATGGGCATTATGATAATACACATTATTGAATTCATTACTGCATTCAGCAGGCTTACCATATATAGGTTATTGCACATCTCAAAGAACTATGACCACTGTAGGGTGAAATGCTCTTCTTTCTGAAAGCATTTTAGCACATTTGGTCCTAGAGTCAGATAATCTAACAAATTAAGTGCTTGGATGCAAGCCAGCTCTTAAGTGCAGACTTTGAGCAAGCTCCAAAGCAAGCTGGGAGAGCAGGTTGGCCACTATTAGCAGACTAGAAGTCCATCATTTATTCTCCCACCTCTTGTAGAAATGTCATGGAGCCAGCTTTGGACAGTCATGACAAGTATGATGTTGCCTAGATTTAAACTTAACTAAGCTGTATGGAGACGCACAGTGATGGGAGTTGGGGGAGCTGCAGTCAGACCAAGGAAGTGCAGGTGGAGAATTGCGAAATACCATTACCAGAGATAAAACCTTTCTCAAGTTCTCCACACAATAAAAATCAGATCAAGGTCATTTTGTGTCTGAAGCTGTACTCCAAGCTCTGAACATTGTCAGGGTGAGCCTTTGCTGGCGTTATGCTAATCACTTGTGTGATGCATATTTTACATAGTATTTGTGTAGACTACATGACACGAGGTCCATGTTTGTGGTTGCCAATACTTTGTAAATCCTCGTCAATGTGCCTTAGTCTCCTTGTGATGGTGATGATAAGGATGGGATCTACAGGAACAAGGATCATAATTCTGTCATAAACTACTCAAGAGAGAAAAGCAGCAGTTGAGTCTGAAGATTGTAGCAGTTGTTATTGTGTACAGTTGTAGTTGACTTTCTAACCAAGCTTCAGTTTGGTCTCTTTAATATATTAGTCTTCAGGAACATACTGGCACAAATCCTCTCTCTACTGACACAATTAGGAAATGTGTGTATTCAAACAACTTAAAAGAAAAAAAGTATCAAAAAATTGCAAGTAGTCAGCCAAGAAAACTTTCCAGTTTTCTGTTGTATTTGTGAATTTCTTTTCTATTGTTGGATTTGTTTGGTTTTTTAAGTTTTCCTTTTTTGTTTGTTTGTTTGGGGGGGGTTTATGATTTTTTTAGTTGTACTTGTTCCATTTTGAGTTATTCCTACATTTCAAATAAGGTCTGATTTTTAAAACCACAGGTTAAAAAACATGCCAACTTTTAGAGCAGAAGGGCATCAGTCATCACGAATCATGGCAGTGTTTCAGGTGTCTGTACTTGTGAGCTGCTAGCTAGTTAGAGCTCCATGTAGTCAGCTGGTAACAGGGCTTCTGTTTGGGATGCCTAGATTTTGCTGTAGTACAAATGAGCTAAAGACTAGGCAGGCATGCTTTTTGAAGCATGGACATGCCAATTGCCCAGTATAGTACAGAGCATTTTGTGGAATCACAGAAAGGTTTGGCTTGGAAAGAGCCTTTAACAATAATCTAATCCAACACCAATGTCATTGTCAGGGTCATCTTCCACTCCACCAGGTTGCTCAAAGCCCCATCCAGCTTTCAGGGCTGGGACATCCACAACTTCTCTGGACAACTTGTTCAAGTACCTCACCACTCACAGTAAAGAATTTTTTCCATGTGCCTAACCTAAATCTGTCTTCTTTCAGTTTAAAACCATTACCCCTTATTCCTTGCTCTATCAATACAGGCCTTGGTAAAAAGTCTGTCCCCATCTTTCTTCTAAATCCACTTTATATCTTGAAAAGTCACAACTAGGTCACCCCAGAACCTTCTCTTCTCCATGCTAAACAACCCCAGCTCTCTCAGCCTGTCTTAACAGGTCTTCCTGTGCTGAGGCCCCCTGAGCTGGAAGCAGTTCTCTGTGTGGGATCTCACCAGGGCAGAGTAGAAGGAGAAAGGGGAAAATCGCCTCCCTCAAGCTGCTCTTCAGGTCTTTTTTGTTGTAACCCGATGTACTATTGGCTTTCTGGGCTGCAGGTTATATCTAGGGGGGTTTTATCCACTGGAATCCCCAAGTCTTTCTTAACTTGGCTACACTCTTTTCAGTTCACTACCCAGCCTGTTCTGATATGGGTGATTGTCCCAGTCCAGCTGCAAGACCTTGTCCTTTATTGCATTTCACGAAGTTCATATTAGCCCAGTCCCCAAGCCTGTAGGTCCCTCTGGATGGCATCTCTCTTGTCAGTGCATACATGCTAGTGCAAAAAGGTTTGTGGCGGGCGGCAAGCTAACTTTTAGTGCTATGAGACCTATCTTCAAGCTGGTATCTTAACAGTAATTTCTATCAAAATAACAAAACATGTTTTGTTTACAAATTCTCCCAAATTACACATTCAAATGTGTTCCTTCCAGTGACAGAACTAACATCTTGTCCCCTCCCCAGGAAATAAAATACCAAATGCTTGCATGGTTTTCATGGTAACAATTGTACTTGGCCGTTACAGCTAGGTTCTGCAGGGTCTGAAACATCAGATTTGGGATCAGCTAGTTCAGGAGTTAGTGTATTGAAGGTCCACTAAGTGCTAAGGTAGCCATTGCAATACCTTCATCAAGTCTGTACATGGGCAGGGTCTGTTACTGGAATCCCAGATCTACCCCACCTATGTCAGTTTAATTGCAGCAGAATCCCCAGTGCTGGGCTGCAGAGGAAGGCTCTGAAAAGTAATATGCAGATTGCTGTGTCATGAAGGACATGAGGCAGTGGCTTGAAAATTCTCTTACAGCCAGTAATGAAACAATAGAGTTATTTTTAAAAGCCTGTCTGACTTGGTGGAAAGAAGAGATGCGAAACTGACTGCAAGAAGTTTAACAGACTGAGAATTTTGCAACCATCAGCAGATTTCAAAACACAGTCTTACGTTGTATTTCTGGCATATAAAAACACCTGCCCTCTTTATTTTTGAGAGGTTGCAAAGTTGCTGATATATGCCACAGAACTTTTCTACAATGCAGATAATTTTCTAAGCACAGATATGATACACTGCTTGATGGTTCACCATATTAGATCCAAAACTAGGTAATAATGTGATTCATCCAGAAGGCCTCTTAGTGCCAGAATTGTCATTTCAGATTTGAATAGGTTCATTTTATTAGCTAAATTATCCCATAACTCTGAAACAATAGAGCAGTAATGTCAAATAAATTAATAAATAGTTTATACTAATGGTAAAAGCAGTTAATTTATTAATTATTGTATTGCTTTCCTTTTATTCTTGTGCAGAGAGGTTTCTCTTTGGCTTTTAATATTTAGTGGAACTGTTGTGAATAACTTTTTTTTTTTTAGGTTTTACTTAAATATTATGAATTTGATACACTGAACAAAATTCTGTCTGGTACTATAGATGTCAAGACTGTAGTTACGACTTGTTCATAACATTAAATATTCCATTATTAGTTAATAATCTAAAATTTTTCATAAATTCAAATAACATTCCTGAACAGTAGATTTTGTGTTTTGGTCTCTGATTAAGCTGACAGATGTGTAAAATTTCGTGCAGCCACTCAAGTCCCTGGTGCAGCTGCAAGTGCTAAAGAGTGCAAGTTATTCCAGCTAAGATCAACATTAATTTACACTCAAATATCTTTCCCAGCCTGCCCTTTCCTATTCATGTAATTCAGTTATTTTGTGCTGATTCCACTACTTAGAGGCAAGCTATTTTTTTCTCGCTGGACTCTTCCCATAAAAAACCCAGATGGCAAACCGAAGAGATCATAACAGTCACCTTTAGAAAAAATATCTCTTGATTGATATAGGTACCATCTTAAAATCTCAGATTTCAAATAGTCAGGTTGAATAGTCAAATAGTCAGTCATATTTTGAGTGAATTAATCTCTGAAAATTATATAACGTAATTATTTTAGGAAAGCTAGATGAAACTGTCATCCTTACATGCTATTTTGTAGGGTGAGAGCACATTAGCCAATCCTCACATAAGCACAAAGATTTGAAACCGCAGCTTAAGCATCTTAGCAATATGCATGGTAGGTGGTTTCTATCGATCTTGTCAGCCTAGGTTTGATTTTGGCATGAATTTACAATGTTGTTTACAAGTTGTTTGATCTCATGAAAGCCATCATGCAGTTTGTGCTGGTGTGGTTATGTGTGAGTGCTATGACTGAAGTTTAAATGTTAAGAAAATACGCATACATATGAATTTTAAACAAATCTGTTTGTGATGGGTTTTTAGGATGATTTGTTTGTTTGTTTGTTTGTTTGGGGGTTTTGGTAGGAATTATATTAAAATGTTTCCACTGGGAGAAAAATTAAGGAGTTTCTTTCATTCATTTTCTTTTAAAAGCACAAAAGGAGTGCTTGAAGTTGGTTCCCAAAATGTTTGAGTTTCACAGTCTCAGGAGATTTCTACTGTTTCAGTGTGGTTACAATAAGGCCTCTATCTGAATTTCATCCAGTGCAATGGTCTAATGAAACTGTAAAGAAAGGGGGAGAGAATTATTTTCTTTATTCATTGCAGTATCACTTTTATTTTTCTGTGTTTTAAAGTAAAATTTGACTGTTGTTAATTGTATTTGTAAAATTTTTCTTTAGATGTGTTCAAGAGGCTGGGTGATTCTATATTAGACTAAAACTACCTTAAAGTATGCTGTTAAAGCATGAGGCTTTAATGAGGACTTAAAAAAAATGTAAACAAAAAGTTTAACAAAAGAAACAAAGAGGTATTGAAGGAATGGAACATCGATTTTATTTTTTGGGGTTTTCCAAGATCCTCACCAAGTCAGAGCAAGGCAGGAGAGGCATTATCTGAAGGTTACCTGCAGCACTCTGCTATCAGAGATGATATTCATGTGTGTTCACTGACAGCAGGGTACAGACTGCTGACACGAGTCCTGCCTCAGCTGAAACACTGTCATGAGAAAGATCAGCTTTATCTAAGCAAACTATACTTTCTGAACTGTAGAAAATCCCTTCAATCGGTTAAAAGATCTCATCTTTTTCTTCTGCATGTTTGTATAACTCACATTGCGAACGTAAATTATGGATATACAACAGAACAACTCCTTCCCTAGCATTGCTGGGAAAGGGGAAGAGACAGTTGTAGCAGCAGTTAGAACATGAGTAAGAGGGTTTCTAGGAATTTTCTTTGACTTTGAAAAGTTTGATAATACAAGTCAAATATTTAGATTCATTTACTGGAACAAAATGTATGTATTTTTCTTAAAGGTGTGTTGACAAGTCCAAAACTCCCATTATTGCCTTGGTGAAATGAATAAAGCATAAATCAAGCCATGATTACATACAAACAAGGGTTTACAAGCAGAACAAAATAGATAGTGAAAGCATACACTGACTTTTTTTTTCGTTCCACCACTTTAATAAATTCAGGCAGAAATTTGAATACAAGCAATACAACCTCTGACTCCCAAACTGTCAAGAGGACTGACTCACAGAACTAACATCTCTTTTCTGAATATAATCTCCACTAGTGTGGTATTTAACACAGCAAATGTAATGACTAACAGAAGCATCTTTCACAAAAAAATCATAAAGCAAATAGGTTTTTTTCTAATTGTTTCATTATATGATAAATTCATAACTCTTTTTTTACTATAAGAAGGTAGAAAAAACAATAAAGTTTTGTATGAATGCAAATTTTTAGTTTATAATCAAAACCACACTCAAATGTCTATGTAATGTAATATTTCATGTACTGGGAAAGAGTCTGTAATTTTTAATACAACATTGCATATTAAGAAAAAACCGTGAATACCAGTTGACTAATTCAAATTCAGTCTTTTCTCAATATTATTATTTAAATTTTACTTAAAGGAAGTACTGTGAAAAAAAAATTAAAAACTTGCTAACAGAAAAGCTTTTACTAAGACATTAAATAGTGGTGTGGTGATATAGGTTTTATGTGTGAACTACATGTGGTCATGCAAAGGGTTAAGCTATGTGATTTCAGGATAAAAGGTTTCCTGAGTTGACTATTATTCCTATGGTCTGCCAACAACTTTGCAATAAATGGAATGATTTTTATGGGAATGTGGTTATTCACAGCAAGACTACAGTTGGTGTCAGTATGAAAAATTCTTCTTTAGTAGATTCTCTCAGCAGGAATAACAGATCTGAAAGAAAGGCAAAAAGTAGCTACAGAGAACTCTGGCTGGTGTTGGTGACAAATTATGTTTACAAAATGATGTGGTAACCCATTCAAAAAGAAGAAATCAGAACAACAGTAAATCAGAGTATTGCTCCTCTAAATACTGCTGTTCCAAAACAAGTTACCTGTGATTGTGTGTATAGTTTAATAGCTCATTTTTCTTGACCATAAAACAAGTGAGACTTCTAGGCTTTCAGCTGCATGGGTGTAAAAAAAATGCTTCAGAAATCAGTAAAATTACTGCAAAGTTATACCACAATCTATGACCGAACATAAAATATTGGTAGGTATGAATTAAAATAATTCAGGAGAAAGGAGAAAAAAATTGCTGGATTAGAATTTAATAGAATTTAATAATTATTTGCTATGTTTATAATGTTTATAAATTCTATTATTTCTTAGTATTACTTGTCTATTTTTTACATCTTTATGGTTTTTTAAAATTATTTTATTTGAATAAAATTGTGATGGAGAATTAATTAAAATATTAATTAATTTAGTATTAACACTTATCTCATTTACATTTGGTTTGTGATAAGCTTACAGAATGCTAAAAAGATTAAACCATTAAGTCTGCAGCACCATTACTAGAACTGGTCTTATCTTCCATTCAAAATGAGGATTAAAGTTACATGGCATTTAATGATTCTCTTACAACCATACAGCAACGTCATGGGTTTTAGTTGTTTGACCATTCCTAAGTTAAGTTGTTGGAATATGAAGGGGATTGTTATTATTTGCATTGTTTGGTTGGGAGGGGGGTTCTAAAAAGAAATAGGTAGCAACTGTTTTAAGAAGTAAACACAACAGCTTTGAGTGCTTCCGGCTCTTTGTTTTCCTCATGGACAATTAATTACCCCAGTTCTATTTAAAATATTTCATTTGCAAACTTGTCTAGGAGCATTGCAAAGCCTTGGGGTTTTCATTATGGCATGTATTTCTTTTGTTGTGCTGGGATCACCAGTGATGTGCCAGCAAGGATGAAAACGACCCTAGATATGTCAATGTCAGAAAAAAAGAAAAAATATCCAGTATAAAGCAACTGTGTTGTTAATATGTGGAGGTCAACCACTGTTGAGATAAAGGGATAGGTTCGCTGACCTAAAAGTAAATGTTGACCATGATGATGCCAAAGAAAATAAATTTCTTAGAAAATTACATTTCACATTCTCTCAAAATAAAAAAATAGCATGTGCATTCTTTAATTTTCTAAGAAATGTTTCCTCAGTAGAAATATTGTTAAAACAGTCTATGAAAGAAAAACTTACTGCTTGAGAAGAGTTTTCAGAAGAGTGTAATAGTTAAAGATGAGCTGAGAATGAAATCAGCTCTTGGTGGTTGTTGAATGTAATCATTCATGGTTGTTTTTGCCAGATGACCTTCATTTAGCAATGAACAATGGACAGAAGCTCATATTCAGACTTCTAGGTCTGGTTCTACTGCTGTGAGAAATATCTGTTTTCCTTGAGGCACGAATGTGATTTTGGCAGAGTTGGTCTGATTTGGCTGTGATTGGAGAAAGGATCCTGGAAAGTCTTAGTGAGCCTTTGGCTCTTCATTTCCTAATGAAAAGCTAGATATTGAATAAGAAACACCTGTAGTCACTAAAAAAAAAAAAAACAAACCAAAAAAACCCCACCAAAATAGAAAGGACTGTAGAACATACTGAAAATAGATTTCTGGGCCATCAGACTCAAGAAAATAAGCAATTACAGGACAGATTGTTGAATAAGCCTTATTCCTGGTGAGATACAAGGGATGGTTTTAGGGAGAGGAAAGCTTCAAAGAGAGCTAACTAAATTATTTTCCTCCCACCCCCAAATACCCTAAGAAGGGCAGCTGAACAAATCTTTGGTCACCCAGAGTGGAGTCATTAGGCCCCTACAGAGGAATATCTATTCAAAAATTACTTTTCTCTTTTGGTTGAAAAAAGAGTTCACCTCCTCCCAATGTTTGTGATATCTGTAATGGGAAACTCCTGACCAGATAGTGGCTAGGGATGTTTTGTGAGAAGCCTGTGATACAACTTCTGAGAGTTCTCCTTCATCAACAGAGAGTTCTGGGAAAGCCAAATGTAATTATTTTAAAACCTTTTAGCAGCATTAAATTTCTTTTTAGATATATAAACCTTATTTTTAGGGTGCTATAGTTCTGTGAAGAGTATGCAAAGGCAAGTTCACTTTCTAAGGAACCCATCAACAAATGTGAACTCCTTTCCTGCAGACATCCACAGCAGTTCCCTTTGCACATTTAGACTGAGACACAAAGCCCATCTATTTGCATTTGATTTTCCACAGGAGCAATTCAGGAACAGCTCCATTGCAGTGCAGGAAGGAAGGATAGAGAGGAAAGGAAGTGCAAATCATGGAACAGAATTTTCCCTAATATGTATGAGAGGGAATGACCAGAAATAGTTTCTCATCTATGTGATACTGCAACCATGGGTGACTTGCAGAAAGTTCATGGGGCTCCACTTCATGAATGTGAGTCTAAATTACATCACACATGTAACTGTAGGTAAATGAACAAAAATGCAAAACAAAGTCTTCATTCAGGCATAGCTGTGGCTTTGCTGATGTGTGCAAAACACAGCTAAAAGCCTCAATCCATCTGAAATGCAAGATGCCTGGCTGTTGTGGAATGTGCTGCTGTAGTTCATGAGTGTTAGAGCTGCAAAGAATAACAAATACATCCTCTGCTTACTTGAGAAGACCATTCCTATAGGCTGATGCAACTTATTAATGACTTAATTTCTTTCACATGGCCAATGACGAGTACCTTCATGCTAGGTGCCACTAAAAATAGAGCCTATATGATTTCCATTCTCAAGAGAATCACATGGGGTGTTTTTTGCACTTGTACAGCTGGGCTTGAATACCCAGGAGCCTTCCAAGCTCATAGCATCACTTTATCACTTTATTTACCTTCCTATTGCTTCTCCCTGTGTTACCAGCTGGAGTTAAACCACCACAAGCTGTAAGGCGGCTCAGAGCTCTTGTCTCTCTAGATGGCACTTCTGGAGCTCTGACAAAGGGTAGTTGTCCTCTGCTCTGGCTGGGCAAGGCAGTGATGGGTCAACTCTCTCCCCAGTTCTGTCATGAGCAGCAGCATAGGGGTCAACATCTGCCCACGACACTGAGAGTGGGAAAGAAAATGAAGGAGAAAATTCACAGTGTTATGGAAAGGTCTTCAAGCTGCCCACAGAAGAAAATGTTTTTGCTGTCTGTACTGGCAAAGTGCTTTGTCTCATTAGCAGACAATTGCAAAGATGGGAGACTCACTCACTCAAAGCATTGTAGCTTTCATTTTAAATATATGCATTTAGATAATCAACATCACCAAGACCCTGCAAGTTTAAATGAATTGGTTTTGTGGAACTGAAAAACACAGATCTTGATCTTAGATCTCCTTGTGAAAATTTCCATGTAAACCGCTTGTTTCCTGAGATATTATTTTAAGGCTTTTGTGGAAAAATCATTCTTTTCGTAAGTTTAATTTTTAGATTCTTTAAAATTGAAATATATTTTAACAATCTTTAGTGTATAGATTCAACAAAATGTATATGTTCCTAAAGGTTTACTTTCAAGTTAATGTGTTTGGGAATAATTCATTACATTTTGATGAGATTCATGGCTTTTTTTACATCTTAAAATACCTTCATGTTTTATTTTCACTGTCTTTCATTAATCATAGAATTTTTTTACGAAAGTATATAATAGCAAATAATAGGAATCATGTCATAAGGAAAGTATTTACATGTGAAGTGCTGACCTTTTAAAATACAGTTAATTTGACACTTTGAACTTAACACTGTTCTCTCCAGGAGTGACACAGACTCTTTAAGCAGATACACTTGAGTTAAAACTTCAGCTGTTTTTAGCTGCTTTTAGATGCTAATTTAGCTGTTTCTGTCTATTGGTAAAATTCTTTCTTTCACACCCTCCCTCTTCCCTTCTCTTTTCCTGCAAAATATACAGAAACAGAATAACACATTATTTTGTCAGAGTTGGAGCAAGAATTTATTGTTACAGATGCACTCTAAAACACTTCTCTGAGTAAATTGATATATTACAGAACTAGAATAATTTTACATTTTATCTTGTCTGAACAACTGGGATGTAATTAGCGTATTCAGAATGATAAGGAGTCTTTGAACTGGAACTGAACAACAAATTTACACATAAAACAAGCAAGAAAGCTCTGGGGTTTGGAGGACTGCACTTACTGTAATTGTCCTGAGTTCTGCTGACCCTCTGCTCGAGGTACAATTTTGCTTTTTGGTCTTCCTTTTCAATAGAAAGATTTCGGTGTATGGAGTAATATGTACAGAGACAATATGAGTTCTTGAAATATCTGTTTCATGAAACTTATGAAGTAAAGAAAACTAGTGAAATGGAGTTTTCTTGTGGGCATGTAGCTGGCACACTGCAGTTGCCATATAGATATGTCTTTAGGTCATGTTTTATTTTAAATTGGATTCTTCCAGTTACAAGGTGCAGTTGAAATTAAAATGTAAACCTTGGTTTTAGCAGAGCTACTTCAATAAACACAAGTTGCAGAGTAAGATCTGTCTTTATTTTGGAATAAACACTGTTTACTTTAGGGGTATCATATTTGATCCAAACGCTTTTTTTGATTTGAACAAGCAAAATAGGATTTTAATCACTTTTTCTATTAGAAAAGAATGGCATCCATTGTATGTTATAAAAGGGTTACATGTTCAGTGCAGGGGAGCACTTTAAAGTCATTGGCTGTGAAAAAGGGTTTGTAAATAATTTCAGTTCTTAGTCCTCAGTGTTTTATAACAGCTAATAGTTTATATAGATATTTTTTTTGTTGTTGTTCTGATGTTCTATTTTAACAATAAAAGATAGGATTTGGGGGATTTTGGTAGGGGTTTTGTGGGCTTTGTTTACACTGTAAACTTCTCTTTATATTCTTAAGTTTAAAATGGGAGCATTTTGAAAGCCTTCACAGTCCAATTTAATTCCTTGGCTGTTCATCCACAAATTGTCAGACAGAATGAAGTGGATTTCAAGAACTCTCTTTGTTCTTAATATCCTGTGCCTGACCCACAGGTAATCTGCACCTTTTTTCTTCAGCGCTGAATAATTGTGGTGGGAAAGAAGAGAAAATGTTAGGGTCACAAAGTGCAGGCTAGACAGAGATGACAGGTCCTGCCAATTGAGTGCCAGTGCTGAGAACCTGCGAACTGCACTCTCTGCTCTTTCACATGGGTTTGTGCTGTACGTTAACAGGCGCTCCGCGATGACGGCTCAGCCAGTTCAGCACTTCAGCCTTTGTTGTCCTGGCTTGAAAGGAAGTGCAGAGGGTTTTGTGTATTTAGCAAGCACAGAAGTACAGTAGAGGAGCATTAGGCATGGGTCATGCTGTATATATATATGTATATATATATATATACACACACACAGAGGACATAGATGTGCTGTTGTTCAATTTTCCAACCTGTACATACCGGAGATTTTGTTATCCTTCCAGTCAAGTAAAAACCAGGGGTTTACTTCTAAAGCTTAATGAATGCTGGTAAATAGTGTCGGGGTCTTTGCATGTTATTTGTCTAAAATTAGAATAGAGACTGGTTGAAGCAGTCTGCTTTTCATTTTGCTGGAAGGTGGTCACAACTATGAGAAAAAAGGTGTAGACACCAATAGTTTGGGGGGTAGGATCTTAAATGGTCATTCACAAACTAACTTTGGAATATGTAGTTGTTGCCTGGAAAAAAAGAATTCTGACAATTTGTAACTGTGATTCCCAAAGAAGCATTGTGATGGCTAATAGCAGTGATGAGTATTTGTGGAGCAGATAATAGTCTTAAAAGTATATGTAACTGAAAGGGTATAAATCTTATACCTGGAAAAGACATAAACAGAGGTACTGCTGTCATAAAAAGCTGCATTAAAAACACAGCAGTGTATGCTTGGGGATTTTTTTTTTTAATTATTTTTTTTCCCCCAATACCTCACATTTATAAAGGATTGCATCTTTAACTTGTTTTGCTAGATCTGTTCTCACATGTACATGACCAAATTTCTCTACTGTTCAGTAGGGAAAATGAAGCAGTGGATATAATTGTGTAATGACAGATATGAGAGGAACAGAGAATCCCAGCAATCATTTCCTGTGAGTTGGCCAGCTTCCAGGATGTCTCAATGGGCACACTGATGTAAAGGCAAAATGAAAATAGCTCATTCTGAAGGGTGGTTGTTGCTGGTTTTTTTTCCCTCTCTCATTTGACTTTGCAGACTAAGTTATTGAAACAATTAGTTGGCAGTGTGGTGTCAGTTTTCTCACGCTAAATTAAGAAGATTAACCAAATGTGGAAATGTATTTTAGCTGTAATCAGCAGATTTGAAACTGCAATATTTCTGCATCCTCTGAGTTTATGTTCTTAATGTTATTCACATTATTCCTCTTTGTAATGTGCAGATTTGTCCAGAGTTACCTTATGTCAGTGTTTATTCAAAGACAGCAGAATTATTAGATTTATTTTTGTTAGCTTTGCAACACAAAAATGTAGAGGATCAGCATGCTAGCTGTTGCATCACTCCACTTGGCATGTAGTATTGGCACACATAAGAGAACTCTTATAACAGCCCTAATACGTTTTATTATCATTATTATTATTATTATTACTAATTTTCCTACAGTAAATTGAGTAGTGAAGCATATTTTACATAATTATGGCAGAAGTACACAACTTGACGGGTGGTAGGGAAGGAGCAAAGTAATATAAATATTTGCAGAACATTTCTGCCATAAGTTAATGTTTTGCATATGAATCTTTATAAAGATCCTAAGTTAGTTTAAAGGAATGATTCCAGAGGACTACATAGGTCCAGGCATTTTAAGAGCTGTGAATGATGACTGTAAAGCATCTCTGGGAGGTTTTGGCTCGTCATACAAAAACAGAAAAGAGAAGGAGGAAAACTTAGCAGGAAGAAGTTAACAAATGCTTTGGGAATGGAGGAGGGAGAAGACATAAGCTTTCCATGTACAAATCTTAGGCTAGACTCACCTAGTCATTCATTTTTGATTGCTGTTTATCTTTGGCTTGCTGCATTTCACTGGAGACATTCACATAGCAAATTATTGCAGCAGCTTTAAGTTGCTCCTGCAAGCATGTATTTGCTGCTGCTTCAAGCCCCAAAGCAGAGCATATGGAAGGAATGGACAAACAAGTCTCAGTTATTCCATGCAAAATCTGTTGGTTTAATTGAGCTGCTGCAGGAGATTCAAGCTAAGCTACCAGTTGTGGCACAGAAAGGTCTGAGGGACACAAACACATGGATCCACACAAGCCAGCTGTGTGAGAGAGCAAAAAAGGACAGCATGAGCAGTAACTTCTTAAGCTACTATCAGTAGAAATGCCAAGATACACATGCTGACACTCCCATTTTTCCTGAAGGTATTATCTCTAAACGATACTGAGTGCATTTTGCTTTCCAGGGATTGATCCAGAAGTGCAGAGCTGCATCTCGGCCTGTCTGGCTGAAACACAAATCTTCAAGACAAACATGTTATTACTTGTAGTTCCTCCTGAAGGTTTCAAACTGGATACACTGAAGTTGCAAGATCAACACCTTTAGGAGCAAAACACAGCTAGCTGCATAAGCTTTATATGTAAGCCACAGGATATTTTGCTCCTTCCTTACCAATTCAGCCTATTTTAAAAGAGAATACCACAATTTTAATTTTCTGCTTTGGACTTGACTGCTAAACTGATTCTGTCATAATAAAATACATCTGCCTAAATAAGAGTGTTTCTACAGGGACCTTCAGTATTAATTTCAGATATCACTTTGCCAGAGAAATTAGGGGGAGAATTCTAGTACTGTATTTCCCATGAAAATTTCACAAAAGTGTCAAATACATTTGTAAAAGTTTGAAATGGTAAGCCTGCAAACAAACCTTTTTTTTTTTTTTCCTGAATGACCATTTAGCTGTAAGTCAGCTCCCCTCACAGAAGCATTTCTGAGAAGTACTTGAGGATTTTAGAGTCTATGTGTTTATATACCTTTGTGAAAATGTTTTGATTGGAAAGGCATACTTTATTTTTTGGGCAGAGTTTTACCATATCACTGATTATGCTGCATATTGAGCTAAATGCTATTTTAAGTTGTTGACACTATGTATGCTTGCTTATATCTGATCAGAGGACTGAACAATGCCTCAGGTAGCTCACAGACAGAATGCTCCACACAAAGCAAGCAGGTGAAAACAAATGTAGGGGGTTCTGATGAAAGGACGGACCAGATCAATTAATGATGGGCAGGTAATTGGCTTCTTTGAAGAAGTGCTCCTAAATAACTTCCCTGCTAAAAGAGCAATTGCTAAATGAGTGTTTTTCCTTACCATATTCAGGGAATGAAAATGCAGCCGTCACTCATTAGCCAAAAGTCCAAGTCAGCTAGACAGTGTGAAAAAATACCTGGCACTCAAAGCTCACATTTAGCCTCAAAGCCATGCCCTGCCACTCAAAAGGAACAAAACAGTTGTGCACTGTGTGTGACCTCCCTTTAGCTGTAACATGGTGTCAATCACATTGTTCTTTAATCCTTTCCAAATTATACATGTATCTCTTGTGCTTTGTTCCCCTCCTGACTTTTTTTTCTTCTTTTATTCCTGACAAAAGATGACACTCTCTCTCTTATGTTCAATATTTCGTCTGAAATTTGTGGTGCTTGTGACATTTTCTTCCTTTTTCTTGCTTTCTTGACACAGTTTCTGTACCTTTGCCCCACCAATTTTTAGTCTCTGATTTATTTTCTGGGGTTTTCTCTCCAAAATACCTCTTTCTTTTGATGCCACTATTTCCATTTCTAATGTATCCCTGCAGTTCTCACTTTCTACCTACCAAGCAGGTGGTTAGACAGAAGGGGAGAATGTCTGTCATGTCCCAAGGCTTGTGATGGTCCTAGGATCATGCACTGTAAATTAAAGTTCCAAGTCTCCAGGTTCTCTCTAACTGTGGTATCTGAGACGTAGCGGTCCTTCTTTCATCTGCTCCTGTGAGAAGATGAGTTTCCTCCTTCCTTTAGTTTTGTTGTTACTAAAACATTTGTTTTTCACAGATTTCTATTTTGAGTCCTCTTCTCCAGCAGCGTGTTGCAGTTGTCATTCATAGTTTCTAAGCTGGGGATGGATAAATCACTGAGGAGTGGAAGAGTAACTAAAAACTAATGAATTCAGGAGGGTGTCTCTTCTTTAGCTTACACTCAGTTTATATTTGAATTATTAACGTGGTATGCATTTGGGTGAATATTTGCTTTCAGTATTAAAGAGAAAAATAGTAAAAAATTATGTGAATTTGATAACTTGCTGAAGAAGCTTCTGGCTCTTTTTTCAGGCAAGTTGAGTTTGAAAGCCTGGCAACATATGCTCACACTTGCAGATTCAGCTGTGTCTGTACATCTAATGCATTTTGTCTGCCTGAGCAGGAAATTCACTGTATGGTGGTTAAATATGTAGTATTGTCTCTCCTGTGCTGGTTGTCACTTCTACCTCTCTCTCTAGCACAAGCTACCTGTGCATAGATACAGAAGGGTACATATCACAGTGAGAATATGTTGTAGAAGTACGAAAGACCACACCTTGTTCTTCAAAGCATTTCAAGTTTCTGAGGCATTTTTCGTAAACCAATGTTTTTAAAAATCTAGAATCCACAGCCACCATGTGAGGCCACATAGGCTTCTTGAGCTTTTTTCTTATCTGAGGTTGTTGACCTCAGGAGAGGAGGAGAAGGTTACAGGGTCAAAGTCTTTTCCTCCTTGGAGCTTGCTGCTTGCTGGGAGAGGGTTGGCTGGAAAATAGATGTTTTAGAAAAAGGGTTGAGGGTCATGATTTTAATTCTGTTAGGGAACAGCTGGTTTGAGTTTCTTTCCACTTCTATCTTCCCTCCCTTCCTCACAAATCCATGGAGAGAGAAAAATTTGTTCAGAGGAAAGCAATAGAAAAATAAAGATTGCAGTATTTTCAACTTTAAAATAGATCATATTTGTTATAGGACTTCACATTAGAAGAGAGAAGAGGAAATTATTAAAATAATTGAAATCCATTATAGTTACAAGCATTGAATTGATATTGACCTAGAGTGTCAGAGGTTTATTTGTTTTCCTGCCAACAGTTAAAATGTTAATAGTAATTTTTTAATGGGGTTTTTTGGGGGGATAAACAATATATGTTGCAATTTTTAATTTAGTGATGGGCAAAGCTAATTTTTAATGTATTGTGTTAGTTTGCAGACAAGCTGCTGAAGAAAGATGGTTTGATTTGGCTATTTCTGTTCAGATTTTCTTCATCTTGGCATGCTGCTTTCATGCACTAAGACCAAAGAGAGAGAAGGAAACTCACAACTCTCAAATGAATGGCAAACTAGGAACAGATTTTTCATCTGCACTCCTCTGAAACACTGGCCTCAGGCTGTGTTGGTGTGTGGCTCAACAGCAATCAGAGGTCATAATTTCATTGGCGGTTAGCATCAGGTTTAATTTTTCTAATATGTTACATTTACCAAAATGTCTGGTTTCAGTTACACTTATGCACTGACTGAATCAGCTTTGAGCAGCATGATGTTTTAAGGTACCTGAAAGGCTACAAGAACGTTTATGGAACACATATGCTAATTGTTTTTAACCACTTTCCTTTCTAAACACAAAAACGTGTTTTTGGAAAGCCATTTAACAGTAGTAGCTAATGATGGTGTGCATTTATTCTAAAAATAAGCATAAGGAATAGGTAAAATAGTTGTTTTAACAAGACTGCCATCTACTGATTTCCACAATTAAAAATATCACTGATGACTAGATTGTTCACAGATTTTTTATAGCTTTGTTTCCAAGATTTGCAAAATCAAGAAAATTACAAAGTCTTTCTGTCACCTTAGGAATGCGACCAGGTTCACATTGATGACGTGTCTTCAGACGACAACGGTCAAGATTTAAGGTACAAGAGAACTCATAAAGATAAAAAGTTGCTTTGCAAATTCCTTCCTCAGCAAGCGCTGGGCTGCTGGAATGCTCACAGCAGTCTGCTTTGCAACCCAGCAATGCAGCCTGTTGCCTTGTATCGATCTGTGGGTTTTCTTATCTCTGCCCAGCACGTATAACTTCGGGACAGACGGCTTTCCCGCAGCTGCCACCAGCGCCAATCTGTGCCTGGCCACCGGCGTGCGCGGAGGAGTGGACTGGATGCGCAAGCTGGCCTTCCGCTACAGACGAGTAAAAGAAATATACAACACCTACAAAAATAACGTCGGAGGCAAGTGACTCTGGAGTACCTAGCCAACACAGATTAGAAGCAATAAATGGGAAGAACTGGTTTCTATTCCTTTTTTTTACATAGCGGTGTGTAGTGAGCTGTTTAGTTTGCAGTGGGTGGAAAATTGTCTGAGCTAGTGAAAGCAAAGGGAAGTGACAGAGCGCTACTGAATATCAATGCAGACATGCACTTGTCTACTCCACAGGTCTCCTTGGTCCAGCAAAAAGAGAGGCTTGGTTACAACTAAGAGCAGAAATTGAAGCTTTGACAGATTCTTGGTTAACACTTGCACTGAAAGCACTCACCCTCATACATTCAAGGTGAGTACTAAGAGAACAAAGGAAGCTCTAGGGTCTGATGATGATCTGGAAGAGGGTGCCTGGCCTGGTGGGCAAAATGCTGAACCTGGAGGACCATATCCTCACTCCTTATTCTGGTCTGACCATGCCACACCTTGCTCCTCTGTAAGGTGGTAAAAAAAAAGATTTTCTTTTTAAATGGCAGTAATAATATTGAGGGGTTCTGATGGGAAGGATAAGATTTTCCTTCTTTGCTTTGTTTTGGTTTTTCTCTGTTTTGCTTTGTTAAAAAAGGATGCTGCATTTTCTCTTCCATAGGACAAACTGTGTGAACATTCTCGTAACAACTACTCAGCTAATTCCAGCTCTGGCAAAAGTCTTGTTGTATGGACTAGGGGTTGTATTTCCTATAGAGAATATTTACAGTGCAACTAAAATAGGTGAGCTATTTTTATCATGTTGTGATACATTCAAAGCTGTATTTCTAAAAAAAAAAAAGGTATCGTAATCTATATTTAATTCTAACATTTTTTCACTGTAGCAAATACAGATATTAGTAACACCTGATCCTCATGAAACACTTAGTGCTAAAACATCCTAAAAGTGCTTTTCAAATGTTTGTCATGATCTAGCACAAAAAGCCTCGTATAGCGCTATTAACAGTCTCTGTTAGGAAGAAATGTAGTTGCTTTTTTTCATCATTTCCCAAAACTGTGGGGCTGTGTAGCTTTGAGAAGGTTTTTTAGTAGGCTGCAAGTACAGAATACTGGAGTCTCCCCAGAGAAGCAGAAGAAATTCTGTAAAGGTAAGCCCTGGCTCCATTTGTTTTCATGAGCTCTGGAGCAAATTTTGGTAAACAATTTACCAGAAGCAAGAATGTTTTGCTGCAGAATGTAATTATTTAAGTTTCTTCATACTGACTGTAATAAGCTTCAGCCAGGCAAATGTTTATTTCTGTTTTCTGGTTGAGTATAAAAGATGTTATTTTGAGTATGTAGAAGTACCCCAGACCAGATGGCAATGGTGTTTGTAGTTTTTAATGTGATTATGACATATCTGTTCTGTCTCAGATTCCCTCAAAACTGTGGGCTACACGGAAACATTTTTCATGTGTTCTTAAGTATCTATAATACAGCAAGCTCAAATGGTCAAGAAAAAACTGGGATATTTTTGTTTTGTTTTGTTTTTTTAAACTAGACCAAACAAAAATTTGTTCAGAGTTTTACAGAGAAATTTGAAAGCATTAGCATAAAAGATACAAAACTGTTTCCTGGATACTGAAATAATAGTTTCCTCTGTCAAAACTCTATAGTAAATTAAAACTTCGAAATATAGTACTTTAAATACACATTTTAATTAAAACATATTTTAATAAATATTCACTTGTGACTTCACATACACAGGATAGAAGGGTGTTTTTGGAAAAATGTGTTCTGTCACTGACTATCTCAGGAAACCATGAGATTTTTGCAACATGATAGTCATCATTTTCAAGAGCTTTTTCAGCTTGGTGTTGGAGGTTTCTTATGCCTGGCGCTACTGTTAAAGGGTATCATTGAGTAGTTTGGCTTCTCTAATGGCTAGAAAACGTCATTTAATTTCCAGTCTACTTTTTCTTACACTTTTACTGTTCTGTAGCTGAAATAACTATTTTAAAAACCACAATTTTTCCCATCCATTGCTGTAGACACACAGGTTAGAATGTCCCATGGCCAGACTAAAGTGACCTTTCAGAATAGGGACATTTGAGAAAACTCAACTCTAAGCATATCTGAAGCTTCCCAGTACCTGAAGCTTCCCAGTATGGGTACAAATTGAAAGAGATGAAATTTAGTTTAGCTATTAGGAAGAGACTCTTTAGTGTGAGGTAAGACACTAAAACAGGTTGTCCAGGGAGGTTGTGGATGCCCCAGCCCTGGCAGTGTTCAAGGCCAGGTTGGGTGAGGCCTTGGATAACCTGTTTTAGTGGGAGGTGCACATGCCAGGGTGAGTTGGGACTAGATGATCTTTAAGGTCCCTTCCAACCCTTAATGTTTCTGTGATTCTATGGCACTTGTGCACAGGGCTGGAGCACTGAGATAATTTCCCTAGATGTGTGCAGGGAAGGAATGACCCATATTAATGAATCCCGGTGCAAGATCAGGGATCTTATCCATGTATTGGATTACAGGCATTTAAATTTAAATCTTTTGGGTGACCTTCTAAATTAGGACGCTACTGTTTTAGGAGCTGTGATTAATCTTGTAACAGGTTTTGGAGAAAAATGTACAATTTCCACTTAGATTCAATAAATTTATTCAAATCAGGCAACTGGTCATAAACAAATAGTAGATAATTCTCCTGGTAGGGAAATTCCACACAAAACCTATGTCATATTAAAGAATGAAACAAGAAAGGTGATATTGTGGACCTACATTATGCTATGTCTATGCTGTAATCAGCCTTGATACACCATCCTGCAGGACAGACTCTTCTCTCCCTATGGCTCTGCTTAAGAATTCCAAGTGTTGTAGAGATCCAGGCTAAAAAGCTATTTATTTGATGTCATCCCATCACCACCTACCCTGAATAGTCTGATCTTTTCCTTTCAGGAAAGGAAAGTTGTTTTGAGCGAATAATTCAACGATTTGGAAGAAAAGTAGTGTATGTTGTTATAGGGGATGGTGTCGAAGAAGAACAAGGCGCAAAAAAGGTAATGACCTTCTTTTGGTGGGGGTTGGTTTCAAGAGTCTGAAAAATTGTCTTTTCTTTGACATGGGAGAGTGTGCATTGACATTTAGGTTGGATATTTTTGCCTTATGAAATTTGTGTTGACCATATCTGGGAGAAAGCTGGGTAAGACTATAGATAATGATTTGCCCTGCTGTTCTCCAAAAGACACATTAAACTATGTATGTTTGATGTATTTCAAAAAGGGGCTAGAAAATGGACCCTGCCTTTTGTGCCAAGAGCTAATAGTTCTGTTTTCCTTGGCAACCTAAAATACCACATAGGATGTTATGAATGTAAGCAAAATATGGTGATTCTTAGTGATCAAAAGCAGTGTGCTGTTTGACTGTATGAAATATATGTATGTCACACCTTGAAAAGACATGTAGGACTGGAGTAGGTATACTGGAATTTCCGTTTCCTTGTGTGTCCATAATCTGTATTCTGCGTTCAGGCAACAACCTGTGGCTTGGCATGCATTCATAACCTCAGATAACAGAGCAGAGCATATTATTTGACTGTCCATTATTTTTTGCTTTCCACTGAGAAGAAGGGAAAAATTCACTTTTTTTTTCAATGTGAATTAAGCTGCATAAAAAGTAACACTTTCCACTCATAAATAATAGACATTATATCTAGCCTTGCTATTCTACCCAAGATAGTCTGCAGATACACACTCTTTGCTTGGAGGAATGAGGCATAACATTGGCTATTTGAATAACTGGAGAAAGGGCAGGAAAATGGGCATTTCTGTTCTTGCTTCCTTTCACAGATAAATTGCTTTTACACAGCTGCTTTTTCACCACAAAACTCTCTGTGATACTTCTATATCTCTTTCCACTGTGACTTTCCAGATTGGAGAAGTGAAACTAATTAGTCCACATGGCGTTTTAACAACCATTGACTGGTTTTGCTTCATGAAATCTGGGTTTTGTGCCCCTGAAGCCTTACGGGTAGGTTCCCGGCTCGTCCCAGCACTTTGCAGAGTCTCAGTTTCATATATCCCTTTGGCGGACTGACGGGAACAGTTTGCTCCTTTCTCCTTCAGAAATGCCTTTCATCTTTGCAGAGTAATGTTTTCCCGCTGCAAATGATTACATTTTAAAAGCTGTATTTAAGATCAGGGGGGAAAAAATTCCTTCTCTTTGTTCCTTTTCTGTTGCCCAGTGAAATAGTGTTGTATATGATAATGGCAGGAGTAGTCCTTTTGGTAACATTATCTATTTCAATGCTTTTTTCAACAGGAAACATGAGTCAGGAAAGCATAAGAAAAAGCCTTTCCAGTCACTAAGAGGAGTAGCAGTATAGAAAGTTCCTTTGTGCAATTACTTCTGTGTATTCTTTCTTGGTGGAAGGAATTTTCAGGTTGAAAGCATGTTAGATGCTCTGGATTAAATTATCTGCTGCAGCAATGCCAGAGAAGTCAATAAGTAGACCAGCAGCCCTGACTTTCTGCATAAACTATCAATTTGATTTAGGAAAGTGCTTCTGTGATTCTTGTCCTGCTTCTTACTCCACCAAATAAGAAATCACCATTTCACATTGTGAAAGCAGGATTTGCCTCTTTAGTTTTGTCCTTCACATCCTGAAACCACCCAGTGCCTTGCAGTATGAGGAACTGCTTCCAACTGAGATTATGTCTTTTTGGTCATCTGCTCCTCAGGATTTTTTTAGGGTTACTAGGAGGAGCACGCCTGGGAATGCACCCTAGTGTGTACCATGCTTCATGCTAAAGACATGTGTGTTGCTGTTGAGCCGCTAGCTGAGGAATGACCCAAGTTCTCAGACAAGGAAAGAGAGAAGAAGCTTTATTGTTTTGAATTCCATATATATAGGGTTTCCAGATGTGCCCCAGATTGGTCAGCCCGAGACCTCCCCCTAGGCCCAATTGGCCAAGCCCGAACTGACCTAATCCGGAGAAGTTGTTTGCAAAACATCCAAACTTTATCTTGTTTATGAAATATAGCAAAATGTTCCCACGGGAAGAACCTGTGCTGACCACACATGTGCCCTGTCTAAGGAATAAATGGTATTGCTGTATTGAAAAACAGAGAAAGCCTGGGTCTTCCCTGGAAAGCACGCAAATAAAACAGAAGCTTTACCTCCACAAAACTACCCAAAGCACACCAATCCAAAGTGGCACAACTGCCCTGTGATGTACCCCATTGTCATGCTTATCCCCTGAACCTTGGTAGCTGGTTCCTTCTTGCCTTCCTTCCCATCAGCATGTCAGGTTTTGTGCTGTTCTCAGAGAAGGGACAGGTCTTCTGTTACCCTTTGCACACCACTTTTCTGTAGGGGTTTGGCCTGTAGAGAAGCCATTATCATATGTATATTTCTTTACACTATGTAGAGCATAAACAGTACACCCATCTTTTAATAGCACTTCATTGATTACATGTAAACTGCAATGAGTCTTTTCAAGTGAGCATATAAATTCAAGCCTATTTAATTCAAGAGATCTTTTTATTCTGTGTTCATTCAGTGAATGAAAGAAGGTTGAACTTGCAGCTCAGGGGGTGAGAAAGTTAAGGTTTATTATTAAAAATAATTTACCAATCATTTATAAATTGCTCCATCATAAAACAATATTTTCATTTATGTGCTTCAGTCTTGAAAAATACAACAATAGGAAAAGTAAAGGACACATTTAAAATCTTTTTATTATTGTCATTAGTATAAATACTCAATAATAGAAACTTTTTGATGTCATTTAAAAGATCATTGCTTTACTGAGAAACATTTTTTAGGGTGAACAGTTTGTTCATAAAATGCCTCTTTTTGGTTGATGTAAGTAAATGTAACACACTGAGGAAACTGCACACTGTTACCTTTCTGGTAGCATCAGGCAAACTGTGATATTGACACCTTTGTTTAGCTGTCACTTCCAGCAAAATATTTGATGAGACAGTTAAAACTCTGAGGATGTTTGCATTGTGGATTGAGGAATAATCATACCCTCCTGGATCAGTGCAGCAACCAGCCAGCTTGGCTGTAATACCAGGGTTTACACAGTGGTTGCCACCTTCATATCAGCTAACCCGGGAAAAGAGGGAGAGGAGGACAGAGAGAAACCAGTATGAAGGTCCAAAGGGTGCTCAGAAGCTGCTGGCACCAGTGCTGGTGCAGTGTGTGTCCAAGATGCCACCTCTGAGTGACTCTGCAGTGACACAGCTATTCTCAGGATAAGTTTCTGGGGGGTTCTGCCAGAGACTCTCTTGTCAGCATTTTGCTTTGTTTTGCTTTGTTTTGTGTTTTGGTTTTGGAGGGTGTTGTGTTGTGTTGTGTTGTGTTGTGTTGTGTTGTGTTGTGTTGTGTTGTGTTGTGTTGTGTTGTGTTGTGTTGTGTTGTGTTGTGTTTAAGCTCATCTTTTGTGCCTTTGCTTTTGGAAACATATTCGGGAAATACTAACAGACAGAAAAACCCCAACTCCTGAGTTTTTCTACTTAGGAGAATTCTCCAAAGAGTTTCTAATTTGTGAGAAGAGACAAAGGCTCTCTGCATTGAGGAGCTGGATTTTACATCAGGTGATTCAGGAGAGCCTGGGCAAATGGGCTTCTCCCTTTGTCTCCAAAATGGTCATGATGCCTTGGAGGGAAGTAGTGAGGAAAAATCATAAATCTTTATGGAGCAATAAATAGAATATAAATGGGTATCCAATATGCCACTGCTTTTAAGCTCACAGTCACACTGTGATGATCAGGTTTGGGCTAGGAAGTAAAGACGGCTGCTTAGCAAATCTGGCAGGAATACAACAAAAATACCGTGAAAGATGACAAAAACTGATGAGTTTTCTATTCAAATCCATCACAAATCTCAGGAGTAAATTTTTTGTATAAATACGTATTCGTTTAAGGGAAGGAAGATAGAGGATAGTCTGCACTTTTTGCTGTTGCTGTCAAAAAAAGAATTTGTTTTGCATGTGTATTAATAGAAACACTCTATTTTGTGGAGTAAAATAGCTGAAGTTTTGTACTTTTAGTGGGTACATGCTGAAAGTAAAATTACTTCTATTTCAGAAATAAAATAGCTTAATATTTTAGGTTATTTAATAATACTCTAATTATTAGGCTTATTAAATTTATAGTTTCTTTTTTACGTTTTTTACATAAAAACCAAATTCAAAACTTTTGCCATCTTATTTAATTTGAAAATTTCATCAAAATCAAATCATTAAAAAGTTCGTAAATTTTTTATTGTTAATTATCATATACCAAACAATTAATGTTTTTTAAAAGACAAAAGCTTCATATTTACTTTGAAGATATTGAAATAGTACACTTAGAGTTTCATTAGATACTATTGCATCTAGTTTCACCACCTATTTATTAGTGGTTAGCATTTGTCATCCATTCTCCCACAGCAGCAAATGCGAGATTAGCATTTCTTGCTTTGCTCAGAATAGAAGTGTTCTGCGTGACACGTGTGCTAAGTGTTGGCAGAGATGGCTTTTTAAAGGCATTATTTAGTAAATATATATACAAAGGATCTGCTGCCCAGTCATTTGGTAAGAGAAAAAGTACTTCTGTCTCATGGGTGTGTTGCCACTTTTGACATGGCTGAAAAGTTGTGAATAAACGTGGCGTGCTAATACAGGAATAATATATAAGGGTTTTGTTTTGTATATAAATTTTGTTACTTTAAAGGTTTTCATTTCATCCAGTCATTTATTATCGTAGGATGAAAATTAGTGCCTCATGAAAACACATGCATATATATGAGCACATTTGTGTGTGAGACTCTATATATACACACAAACATATAGATATATATAGATCTGTATCAGGTTTGTTTCCCCTCCCCATAGCTCTGAAGGCTGTGCTGTAGGGTCAGACTGCTAGAAGTCTGAATTGGCCACGTTCAGCCATGCCCATGGCGTCAGGGCAGATTCCAGCCCCGTGCAGCCACCACATTCCCAGCGTGCTTTATTTCTTGGGAGTGTGTGGCTGGCCTTGTGACCTGCATGCAGGAGAACTGAAAATAATTATAATCCTGAGATTTACACAACCTCTTTTTTCATGAGGCTCTCTAGTACCATTCCACTCTTCACTCCTGTAACTACATAGAGTATAGACATACTCCTTTCACAGACAGACATAAATAAAGCAGAGGACACTTCACCGAATTTGAAATAGAAAGATATAATCAAAATAATGACTGCCTACAGTTTTGGTTTAAAATCCGACCATCAACAGCTGACCCATAAACAGGGTAATCCAAAACTTGATATTGCACATGGGCATCTAGCAAGAAGTGCTGTCATTTGATTTAGCAGAAGCTGAACCTTCTGTTAAATCAATCAGAGTCTTTAACTGCTCTATCTGCCTGATGTGTGTACACTCTGTGATGCTGAGGTTGTTACTAGGGAAGCAGTATAAAGCTGGAGCTCCATGAAGCAGGAGCTGGAAGCCAAGAATTAATCCCTATAGTTCTCCCTATTCATTGGTTTTCTGCATGACCTTGGAGGACATCCATGTCATTGACTCTTGGCTTCTGCAGAGACACTTTGCAAAGGCAGGTGTCCACCAAACTCTTCACCACACCATACCATAGGTGTGCTATTTACACCTCCCTGACCCAGTGGCTGAGGCAGAGATGCCACCAGGCTGGCTAAGAGGAGGAGCAGGGAACTGTGGCTGGCTGTCAGGGAGAGCAGCTGTGTCCTACCTGGCAGGGGTTGGAGAGAGGAGAGGAGAGGGAAGCTGTAACCTCACAAGAAAAGGAGGCAGCACTGCTGAGCATGGCTGACCTGTGTAGTCATCTGGAAAACACAGCACGGACCTGCTGCAAGCATAAACCTGTGTCCCTTTGTCCTTGATGCAGTGGCCCTATTAGATATTGCAAATTCTGCCAGAAAGATCATGCAGCCTAAGTTAGAGATAGGTGCACAGAAGCTTTTGCAATGTCCAGAGAATGGCACGACTAGTAATTTTAATTGGATATTGCTCTTGCTGGTTCATTTCCTGAACATGGTGCAAGAAGTTCATCTTCAGGAAATCTGTGAGCTGGAAAGCAGCAGTGCCAGGCCTGACAGAGCACAGAGGGTAGGCTGCCTGTATAATGTAACAGGGAAGATGCTGGGACATGGAGTTGTAACTGAGTGAGCTAATTGCATCTGCTTTCTGTTGCTGGTGGAGCATAGAGACAGTACAGTGGAAGTCCAGATGGAAGATGTAGAAAAAGAAAATGTTGTAATGTTTACCATTTCCTTCTTAAGGAAAGGATCTATCCATAAAAGTGGTTTGGAAATATCATAAGCAATTTTTTCCAAAAACACCTCAATTGTCTCTGAATTCTGTTTGTTTTGTTCTCTCCATTGTCAGTCATCGCTCATGAATTTATTTTCAAGCTGAGAGTCAGTGAGCTGTTTCTCAAGGCTTTGTAACACTAGAGCAAAGCCAAGCAGAACAGAAGCTCTTACAATGGTATTTTCTTGGGGGTCATTTGTTTTCTTCCTGAAGAAATTCCTTTGCTCTAGGAGCTAGGCATACTCTGAATTTGGGCATGTGTTGATGCATCCATATTGCATCTGCATTCAGATCAGGAGTGGCATATCAAAGAAGATATGATAGGCTCTGTGTTAAGGTGTTTGCCTTCTGGGACAGGCATAAAAATTACTGTGCTTACAGTAAACATGCAGCTGGAAGCAGTGAGTTTAACATTGTTTTCAAAATTTTTCTCTAACTTAAAATTTGAGAAGACCTGAATGAAAAAAGGAGATCAGAATAGAAGTGATAGAGGAGATGGAGTTTTGACGCAGATTTCACTGGAATTGGGACTTTGCTCAGGTGCTGCTGAAGTAGGATGATGAAAGCCTCTTTGAGAAGTCATAAATAAAATGTTTGGGGAACTTAGAAGATAATGTGATAATAATTTGCTTGTGGTTAGCCTCCTAAAGACGCCAGGACACAAACTGACCCAATGAAAGGGTGAATACAATCATGTTAGCCTCCAGAACACTGTTGAATTGAAATTATTTTCCCATGGGATTTATAGAATAATTTCCTAACAGAAGCTGATGGTGCTGATGGTTATCTTTTTTTTTTTTAATTTACGCAAAATTTCTTGTTGCTATTATAATTCCTAGTTTCAAGTATAAAGATAGTTCTTAATCAGATTTTTACCCTTCATGAATGAGGTAATCTGTGCTTTTTCCTGGGATTTGTGTTTTTGGTTTTTTCAGGTTCTTTGCAAAAGTATTTGTGCTCCAGACAGATTTTATTACAACTAATAGGGAAAAAATATGTATTTATTTTAATGTCCCATATGGAAAAGATCTTTTAAGATCAGTGTTAGCAATGACCAATGTTACACAAGCCACTGGGATAAAATTCTTTTCAAAGTGATGTGAGCAACACATGAGCTATTCTGAATCACCATTTCTTTGTTCTTAACTCATCTGCCAGGAGTAGTTTTACAAGGAGCAAACACATTTTGATAGTAAACAACACTTTCACTTCATTTTTTTTTCTGTTCCCTTCCTCAAACTACCCACATGCTTCATGTGTATGTTGTCCTATTTTATTTCCAGAGGTAATATTTTGTTCTGCAATGTTCTGAAATCTGTTTTTCATATAAAGAGATTAGAAACCCCTCCCTTCCTTTTGATCTCCTGATGTGTTTGCTGTAGTTCCTATTGTAAATATATTTGCTGTTATTGAGGACTTATGCTTAGGGGGTGGGTCAGAGAAACCAGACATAAACATGAAGGATTCAAGGTTTTATGAGCTCTTTTTCTCTCCCCCAAAAGTGTTCTCTTATCCCTGGGAAAGGCAAAGGGTGGGTCTAAATACCAGAATGCTTGGGGTTATTTTTACATGTTGTCTGTGCTGTTCACAGCATGCTATGCCATTTTGGAGGATCTCGAGCCACTCTGACCTTATGGCCCTTCACCATGCCTTGGAACTGGAGTACTTGTAGCAGCTTAGCAGCACTTTCAAACCTCAGAGCCTCCTTCTGCCCGTGGATGAGATGCCTGTGTCTTGTGTCAGCATTGGACTACAGAACTTTGTGATTTCAACATGTTGACATACAGCTGCAATTGGTCTTAACCCTTGCCCTTTCAGTAAACAGAGGAGCATGTCTTTTTCTTCAGAACAGCTGTTGGCTCCGGTACTGCGAGCCCAACGAAAATAAGCCATGCGAGTGTTTGAACAACTCATCTTTACCATATTTGCTACCAAAAAGAAATAGAGAAGAGAAAAGAAAATGGGAAAAAAAGAAAAAAAAAAAAAAAAAAGAAAGAAAGAAAAGGAAATAAGAGGTTCATACCTGTGAAGAAAAGAAAAAGGACCTGCAAATGCTTTGTAGTTTTTAGCCTCTTCAATGTGACACACACCGTTTCTTCAACACAGCAAACTTGATTGCACAATGAAGACTGAGATTTTTCAAAATACCAGTGGAGTAATTTTCTTATAAAGAAGGTTTACTTTTTGGTTTCTCATATCCAGGGTACTCTGTACATCCTTACTTATTTATGAACAGACTATATTTTGACATCATATAACTGAGGATATGTATAATAGGATTAAAGGCTATTATAAGCCTTTGCCTTATGGTACAGCAACTACTTTTGATTTTAGCACATTACAGAGTAGTTTAAAATATGTCTAATTTAAACTAATAGGTACATCACTGAGACAATCATGTACAGGAAGAATTTTTTGTGTAAATTTGTAATAATGAATGATTCTTTTACATATTGTTAAGGTAAATGCTATTGAAAGATAGTAATGCCTTGTTGGTGAAGATTGAGGCCACGTGTGCACAAACTTGTGCAGTGCCTTATCAATGTGTTGGATATAAATATGTAGATAATGGATTTTTTTTAGATAAATTTGTCAAGACCAAAAGCATGGATGTCAAGTGTCAATAGGAATTGGGTTTTGTTCTCAGCTGTTTCTCTGCCATTTTCTTCTCTCACCCACTCTGATTACAAAAAGATTGATTTTTTGTGTCCCCCCCAGTCGAAGGAAATACAGATAAAACACAAGAGGAGGCCTTTACTGTCTTTTTGTTTCCTCTTTTAGAGTTAACATATTAACCCTTTCTTAGAGTATTAAAGAATTAATTAGGAGAGTCATTCCACAAAGAAATAGAGAAAGAACACAAATATATTTTAAGGCATAACTTAAACTGGAACCTTGGTACTGAATACCTTTTGTCTCATCCAAAAATGAAGGAAATTATCCCCACTAATATTTTTAGAAATTAGAAATGAGAATATTTTGGAGAAATTAAACAAGAATGCTCATATATGTTTAAGTTTTTTAATCCTCTTCCACCAGGAGTCAGATTTTCCTAAGATATAACATCCATTGCCGGCAATGGAAAAGCTGAAATGGTTATCACCAAGGAGTTAAAATTTGCTTTTGTTTGTACTCACGTAAAGGAAAAAACTAGACTGTGTCTGTCTGTGACTTGTAACTTTTCTGATCTTGAAGGCTCTGAGCTACTTGGTTAAATAAACTGTTAGTCTGACTTTTTGGCTTGAATTGTACCAATTCCCTTTAACCAGTTAAATATCTTACTAACCACCTTTGTTGGTTCGTTTTCCAGCTTTTCTTCTTTTGTTTTTCTTAAAAACCACCAGCCTCAAAACAGCTACCTGCAAAGCTACAAAGCACCAATGTAGCTACAAATCAACACCCTTCTCTATTGGAGGAATCATGTTGCTGCTAGAATAAAATGTTTGTGGATTGCTTTAGTACCAACAGAGAGGTTTTTATCTTACCAAGACTTGCACATGTGCTTTGCTTTACTTTACCCAGTATGAGTGCTGCAACTCATGCAGTACTCACATACATAAAGCACATTGTGGGTAGTTTTTAGAATTGAGACTATAATTAGCCTTTTTTTTTCCTCAAGCAAAGTAGACAGTGATGGGGGGGGGGGGATTGGTTGTCTTTTTCTTTGGCTCTTTTCAATTTTTAGTCATTCGCGAACTGAAAAAAATAACAAAGTTTATCTGGGCCTTATTGTACAAAAAGTGTGTTGTGTCCACAATCATGTACAGAATTTTTCTTCATTAATTTTGTTTTAAATTAATAAAATTGATTTGTGAACATGTTAAATAATTGTGTTGTATGCAAGTCTGTGATATTTCTTCCCTCTTGGGTGGGAATAAGAAGACATCTCTCATCCCTTTGCTGTCCCAAGACAGAGAAGTTGTTCACCTTCTTGTGGCCGGCTGAGAGAGGTTAAAAAATCTTGCACCTAGTTTACAGAAGGCTCAGTTAGATGAGCTGCAGCTGTTTTGCTTATCAGCAGCAGCTAGACACAGTCAGTGCAGAATAAGGCCTTGGTGTCCTGGAAATGTATATCTAAGTGATTCACAGAAGCAAATGCCTGAACTTTAGGTGCCGTGGTGCCTCTGTCATCCAAAGCAATCCATGTGCTGAACGGATGAGTCCATCATTCAGACATGTCACTCAGGGCTACAAGAAGTCTCCCATTCTCTGAGGTTCTACAGGCCTGAACATTTGGGAATTCAGGACTGGTATTTAATTTTGCCAAGCATGGAGCAGGGCTGCCCTTTGAATCAGGAAGAGTGGCAGTGGCCACCATTTTATAGCAGATGCTTTGTTGTTCACACATGGTCTGGTGAAGATCCCTCTTTGCTTCTCTGCCCATCAGTGAGAGCCTTGACTGACAGCTGGTTATCACTTATGCTCACTTTCTGCTCTAGTGAGACCTAACAAATGGAAGCGAAGCCAAGACCAGTCAAGGACCTGCTTCTACATACTTGGCACCACCGTGGAAGTTGCATGCACAGGGTTGAATTATGTTTTTATGTGCATGTTCAGCACAGCACCAATGATGCTGGAAATTAGTCCAACGAAATGAGCACTTAAATCCCCTCTGAAGTCAATGTCTTTCTTTCTGAGCAACTCAATACTCAGAAAAATATTTTTTTTTTTTAAGGAGCATCTTATGAAGACCCTTCTTAAATCAAAATCTTTTAAGAAAGCAAGGAGTCCTATAGAGTGAAGGAGATCATGCAGGCAGCTCAGAAACTTGGGGTCCACTTTTCCAAACACGTCAGTACTGCTTGAAGTTTCCATTTCTTGGATGCTCACTGATAACAATGTTCAGCTGTAATGGTTTTCATTCTAAGAATAGCTCACATGTAACTTTGAGGTAATGCCAAGAAAGTGAAATTAAAAACAGTAATTATTATTATTTATGTCTTTCATAACTGGAATGCATGCTCAGTGAGTGGTACCTTTGTCTCAAAAATGCTTGCAATGCAAGCCAATAAAATATTGTTAGAAATTCCTTTTTGTCTTTTCCTTCAGTTTTCTGCTTCTCTCAGTGTTGAGTTCTGCCCTGCAACATAAGTAGAGGATGGATATCAAGAGACATGTTTCTTTGTGTCATATGCCAAGGGAGAGGCACAGGCCTGTCCCAGTCTTCCTCTGTTCTTCATCAATGGCAGGGCTGTGCAGCTGCCACTTTCACTGTTCTCTGTTTACCCAGGGACTGGCTCTACCAAAACCATCCAGTTCTCTTGTGCAGTCAAAAGGCTAGAAGAAAATGGGGAAATCCAGGGGAAAAAACAGTCTCCCAGGCTGGAAAAAAGTAAAATAGGGAAGAGGTGTGAGGGTTAAAAGACTACAAGAGCAAAGCAGGTCTGTAGATAAGCAGGGAGGGTCACTGAGTGGAGCACACAGTAGTCCTAGATGGCCTCCCAGCAGCTGCCCAGAATTGTGCCCAGGAATGCAGTGGGACAAGGGACCAGTGAGAGGTCCCACAGTCTGTTGGCTACCCTGTCCCATGAGCTTCATGGTGTGGATGGCAGCCTGGCTATAGCACGGTGGACAACACCATGTAAGTCAGTATGGGCCTCAGGTGAGGATGGTGTAAATCAAGGGCAGGTTGGTTGCCATCCCTCTTCTGGCTCCTCCTGAAATTCTTGCCCTGTCCCCATTACCTCCGTGCAGCTGGGATGCACCCTCATATGCCAGAAAGGACACAGCAAAGATGGAAATCTCTGGGGTACATGTCCTGAATTTCCTCCACAGACTATTAATTCTGTGAATTACTCTGTAATATATGTGTGCATATATATACACACATACATACATACACACACATATATATATATGCATACATATAGATATGTAGACAGATACACAAATATAGATGGACATATATGCTGCCAAGCTCTGTCATTACAGCAGAATTAAAATGGTGTATCATTGAACCAGTTGCCAAAGTGATTTTAAGCAAATGGTTTGCAATAGAAAATGCCCCTTACTCTTATTGAAAGATAAATGAAGCTCTTATATTTGACTACTCAAATAATCCATCTTTGTCACTGTCAGCATTTCAGTTTGTGTGAGTGTAAATAAATGTTCACATTCTGATACACCAGGAAAACTTTTTTTTTGTTTTTCACTAATATTCTATATTCCCATTTCTGTTTTTTAAGTGGCTGTTTCTTCCTGTTAATGGTATTAGAATAACAGCAGAAGAAAAACAAAAAGATTTGGATTGATCTAAAGGAAAATGCACGGCCACATAATGTTGCCAGCTGACATGGAAGTCAGATGTAGGCACAGATGTAGGCACAAGTATGTTACTAGAGATCTGTCCTTTCCATCGCTTCAACAACACTGGCAGTGTTTTTGCCAGGAACAGGTATTTGTAGCTCAGGTTTTGTTTCTCACCCTCACTTTGAAATGTTTTGCATGGACTGCTCTCTACTGCTTCCTGAAGGGCTGGCCTTTGACACTGTGCTATTTCCAGTCTTATGCACAGGTGCATTGCTTTCTAAAGTGGGAGTTGAATCATTTGCAAAGGAAGCCCCAGTCTGCTTCATTTTCTTCATTACCAAGTCATGTCAAATTTGACATGGAAGTGAAGTGAGACCTAGATACTGCATTAAGCTGAGTAGCTGAGACTGCAGTGATGGATGATATAGTGCAGAGAATGTAAAAAGTAGTTAGAAAGAAAAAGACAACACATATTGATTTGAAAAATGTAGGATAATTAATCTGGGAGAAAATAATGTAAAGCAAGAAGTGAGAAAGAATGCTGAGTAGTCCAGAATGGAGAAAATTGTATTTAGGACGGCAAATTAATTTCTTGGCTCTGCCACAGAATAACCAAGGCATGTTGTTAGGACTCAGGCTCGGCAAAGCTGTGTCACTGTGGACATCCAGGGCTTCAGCTGGTCATGAAAGCTCTCCATGGAGAGAGATGGGAACCTCAGTGAGGAGCTGCTGAAGCCAGCTACTGGCACCAGAACTGTACATAAAATCCTGTCCATACCAGGAGCTTAGGTGCCACATCTTGCCCCTGACTGATGGCTGGAATCCTTTTCCCATGCAGGACCAGAGACTGCCCATGCTGAGGAACAGGGCAGGAGGTGCCTGTGTCCTGTGCGGCATCTGCTACTAACTAACCCTCTCTGCAGAAGCTTAGTAGTTAGTGACCACTTGCACAGGATACAGGTGACTTTAAGCCAAGTCTGTTTTCATCTGTTTTCAGCTCTATCCAGAGCTATGTGGGAGGCTGCCTGTTGTTAATGCTCTTGGAGAGCTGGAGGAGCTCCGTGGGAGCGGAAGAAAACAGAAGTGTGAATGTGCAGGCTCTCAGTGAACCACTCAAGGATGATGTTTGCAGAGCAAAAGCACTTTGTCTCTGAATAGCTGTTTAATGCAAAGTACAGAAAGTCCTGGGACCTGGCATATAAATCAGGACTCCTGACTCTGAAGCATTTGTTCACACACAGAATCCATTGATGCCCTTAGCTCTCTTCAGAAAAATCCACTGGGTAGACTGAACACCTGTTTTCCTTCCTCTTGCGGTTCCAGTCCAGCCGGTCACTAAGCCCCACACAGCCACTCACTCCCTTCCCATTTGGATGGGGGAGAGACTTGGAAGAGTGAAAGTGAGGAACTTAATTAGTTGAGATGAAGACAGCTTAACAGGTAAAGCCAAAGCTTTGCATGCAAGCAAAGCAGAACAAGGAGTTAATTCACCATTTCCCGTGGGCAGGCAAGTGCTCAGCCATCCCCAGGAAAGCAGGGCTCCATCACACATAATGGTGACTTGGGAAGAAAAACACCATCACTTCAAATATCCCCCCTCCTTCCTTCTTCATTCCCCAGCTTTATATGCTGAGCACGATGCCATATGGTGTAGAAAATCCCTTTGGTCAGTTGGGGTCAGCTGTCCCAGCTGTGTCCCCCCCCAGCTCCTTGTGTACCCCCAGCTGCTCACTGGTGGGCTGCCGTGGGGTGAGGCACAGAAAAGGCCTTGACTCTGTACGAGCACTGCTTAGTGGTAACTAAAACATCCCTGAATTGCCAACACTGTTTTCAGCCCAAATCCAAAACACAGTTCCATACAAGTTACTGTGAAGAAAATTAACTCCATCCCAGCCAAAACCAGCAAAACACCTCTCCAGAGTAAACAAGTGCAGTTCTTAGTACCAAGACAAGCAACTGAATAGAAACAAAATCATTACATTCCCCTTTACCTCAAGAAATGCCATAATTCCAGAAGGGATTACTAACTTTGTGTTGAATTAATATTCCACCTCCTAAATCTATCTGTGCAGTCATTATTTATATGTGACTCACTTAAAATTCAGTAGACCATCTGTGTCATAGATGTCGGAGGTCTACTCACATTCTATTTGGTATTTGTCACTAATCTGGGGTCACAAGGGGTCAGCCCAGTAATATCTGCACTACACAGCAGGTAAATCCTCTCAGACAGCTCCTGATACCTTATAAAATGAGAATTTGAAATTCAGGTTAAACCAAACAGATTTATACCTTCCTGCAGGACTTTTGTTTTAAGACAGAAGATTTTTTTAAGGGGAATTAGAAGAAAAAGCAACCATAAACTATATACTTAGTTTTCTAGAAGACAAGGAAAGCTCAGCAAAATAAAATCAGCAAGGTTGCAATATTCCTTTTAAATTATAATTACAGGGGGGGAAAAGTCAGTTCTTGTGACTGTTAGCATTCTTTTTGATATTTCTATAGTCCAGCTGAAATCCACCCTCCTGTAAGCTTTTTGTCCAGAATTTCTCAAATACTTGCTGTTATGCCATCTGATTCCTCCCTCCATTTCTCCAGTAGCTGTGTGAACCAGCAGATCCGAGGGTTCTGCTGAGTGTCTTTGGGCATCTCCCTGCAGAAGAACCAAACCAGGAGATGAGTGTGCCAAGAGGGTAACGGAGCCAAGGTTAGTATCTTCTTGGGAGTGAAGGTGCCCTTGTTACTATTGGCTGTTCTTGCTTAACACAGGCAACAGGCATGTGTTAAATGACTGTTGAGAAGTTCAATTTCTGAACAATTTTTTTATGCTTTTCTTTCTTAAAAATAAGCAGAATTGGAATTCCTTGAGGTCAAAGACTAAATTTAGATCAAAACCTGAACAGAAAGTGTCTACTAAAAATTCCAGGCATTGGGTTGCCCATTGGTTTCAATGAAAGTTATGGGCATCTGTGCAGATCTATAACTGTAGTAGACACTGAAAGCTTACCAGCCTTTTTGCTTAATATTTACCCTTTTTTCCACTAGAAATACGAGCAAGACAAACCTGATGAGTGCTATGGCAACCTGAAGCCAGAGCTTTGACTGGAGACTTTTATTTGGTTCTCGAATCATGTTTTGCTTGGAAATGTGGTTTGGTGTTTATCCTCCTTCCTGCTGAGCAGTCCAAGTCCTGAGCTGGGACACTGGGTGATCAGAGAAGATACTGATCTCATGCTTCTTCTTTTTGTCTTTCTTTTCGTTCTTTAAAACATATTTCTCCCACATTTGTCTGTGAAGAGCTGATCTTTTATGACCTTGTTCTTGCCATTTTAACTTCTTCCTAATCTGTGCAATGTCCTCCTCCATATTCCATGACACCACAATGTTTTAAACATTAACATCTGAGAGAGAAGCTATTTAATACTTCTATAATGGTATGTAATGCATTTCCTTCTCTTCTGAGATGGAGAATACTGCACCTGAAATGTGCACAAAAAGTTACGGTTTGGATTCTAATATTTTCCACAGGCTTCTAATTACACTTTCATCTGTACCAAATATAGACTGATGTTCAAAGCTTTTGTAGGTCTCTGGCAAGATTTTGAATGGTTATGTTGTCTCTGGTCAGGTTTCTAAAACCATTCTAGTAATTTTGAAAACATACTGGCAAAAGGAGTCTGTTCCACAAGGCACTTGGTTTAGTTCTTAGACAGTGGCTTTCTGGTGAATATTTGTGGTATCATTTTAAAGTG
Organism: Entomyzon cyanotis; assembly: GCA_024500445.1. Taxonomy (NCBI): domain Eukaryota; kingdom Metazoa; phylum Chordata; class Aves; order Passeriformes; family Meliphagidae; genus Entomyzon; species Entomyzon cyanotis. The sequence goes on from JAKEPQ010001005.1 coordinate 17,433,066, forward strand.
TGGAAGTACATGGGATTTCTAAACCCTCAGTTTCCTGGTGGGAATAATTCTGGACAGATGGTTTTACTATCCAGATGACAAACTAATTGCCAACAATTTTGTAGAAATAAGAATCTTATTTGAAATTATGACCTAATTGTTATGTAAAAAAAGAATAGACTATTGTAAATGCTTCATTGTGTAACATGAATCTGAATGTGAGCTAAGAATGCTGCCTTCAAATCAGTCTGTTAATTACACTTCCTTAGACTTGTGGGTTGACATTGTGTTCATTCAGAAGCCTAAAGTATAAAGAGATTTTGGCTCTCATAGATGGAAAAAAATAATTTAATCCACTCCTTTCTAACTGGAAATGGAAAGTAGACCCCCTTCAAACATACTTTGAATCAAAATGAGGGACAGCTGCAGTCTGAGGTTAAATCCCATTATTCCCACAATTCAGTAGAGAGACTGAGATTTGGATTTTGGCCTTTTGTTTTACTAATTCACCTAAATAATCAAATTAAATAACTTCAATCTGCAAGAGGGTAACTAAGTGAGAAAAGCTAACTAAGATGCACTATTTTTGTGGCAGAGCTGTCACACAAACATGCTGAAACACACGTAACAAGCATTTCCCCGACCTCTAACCTGTGTGTTTCATTTCCTGTCACTTGGATTTCCTTTCTTGCATCAATTGCAGTCAGTACTAGTGTGGATATGAGGAGCTCCCAAATGGACCCAGGGCCACCATGTGTCCTGCCCACCCATCTTCAGATACTCTGTTGTGATTTCATGTTTATGCAGAAATTAGTATTCTAGCCACCCATCACCTGCTGTTCTCTGTCCTATCAGCCAGGTGACACCACGAATGGAGCACCAGAGCAGCAGCAGATGGCTCTGTGCCCATCTCACTCATCAACAGCCTCAACACCAGGTGTGCAGGGCCTGGCTGGGTTCAAGCTATCCCATAGGCAGCCCTACTTCAAATATCTGCAGAAGACATTCCTCAGCTCCATGGACCTTGGTATTACGGTTTTATGTAATAGTAATTCCCTATGTTCACGGTTGTTGTACTAATGCTGCAAGAACAGGAAATGGCAGAGCTGTGGCTTGTTTTCATGGCATATTGTCTCTTCTACACAGGTTGGATTCCTGTTAATTAAATTTGAATCAAGTCATTGAGTTAGTTACACGTCAGGTCCTCATGTCTCATTCATTTTATATCTTCACTTGAACAAGAATTTTCTGTTTCTTCTTCAGTGTTTCCCAAAGGCAGCCTGGGTAAAATAAACAAAACATCATGTATTTATGTCTATGGCTAGAAGAAAGGCTTTGTTTCAAACTCATTGCAACACTTCTGAAGAACACCATGCAAAATTTAAGCCTGTCTACAGATACAATGCCAGGAGGAAACAATTGCATAGAGTTTATAAATAAAATTAATCAATTCTCCAAAACAGATTAACTGTGATATTAGTGATACAACCTATTAAAAAATAAACTATGGAGCCACAGCAGTCAGACTGTAACCAACTCTGACATCCTTATCTATTCTTATAAATGTACAGAGGTTTGTAGCTTTCTTTGCTTCAAAGAGGAAGGCAAATCAATATAAGTGAAAGGCACTGCTATGATTCGAAACTAGATAGCTAAAAGTTGAATCTGTGCAAACATGTTATTTTATTTATCCACCAGCACTGATGTTCAGTTCTGCTAGGACTCCGCAAATCTGCAGGTCTGTAGCACAGACAGTAAATCTAAAAGAGCCACATTTTAGTAACAACAATCAGGACAGCTGCTAAAAAAGACCAAAGACCCAAAAAAACAAATAGGATAATGGTAAAAACCTCTGCCCACAAACCTAACTTGTGGTGTCTGCTACTTTGCCACAGCATTTAAGCTTGCCAGATGCTGTCTGCATCAGTCTGCAATTATTCTACTATTCATTTAAGAGTAGTTGAGGATGCATGGTATATCACAATCATTCTGGATCTTTAAAAAAAAAGGCTAGGCAAAGCTAGGCTAGGCTAAAAAGCAGTTTGAATAACATAACTGATGGAAAAACATCAATCATTGTCCCTCAGAAACTAAAAGACAGGGAGCATTCTGGGAGAAAGGATCAGCCAGGCTAGGAGATGTTCTTTGGCTTTGAGAGCACATTGCATGCCATGCCAGCATCTGTGGTTCATTTTAGAGTGCATGTTAGCTGAAATATCTTGTCACAGTTTGGCTGGGGCTTAACCCATCCCCTGGAAAGGAGAGCAAGCAGTGCTCCACAGCAGAAGAAGCCAAGCTCATCTGACTGCAGCACAGTGATGCATGACCCTCCTCTGAATTGGGGATAGTCACTTATACCTCTGCTGCTCTTGCAGGGACAGCTGAGTCAATTCAGCACTACAGCTAAAACACTGAACCACGTGCAGAGCTGTACAGCATGTGCATTCCCCAGACACTGCCTAGGAAAGTTAACTATGAATGCAGCCAGCAGGAAAAAGCTCTTTATCAACTGTTGTCCTCCAACCAAGGCACATCATGGAAATACATTTTCCAGTTTGAGCTGATATCTTGTGAGTTGACAGAAGTCAATAGGAAGGACTACAAATACAGCTCCAGTATTCAGGACAGCCAGAATGTATCCTCTGATTTCCCCATGTTATGCTAGGTAAGTGACTTATTGATTGTATCTGACATCTCTTACCCCTTAGTAAGGAAAACATCATACACAGAACAGCCTGGGGACACTGGGAAGATTACAGATGTGAGGTATTTTGTATTTCTCCAACAGACAAAAAAGTGAAAAATGGCTTCAGTGATGTCCATATTTATTGTATATACATTTTCATTTTCATGTGTAGGGTTATTTCTATTTCAATTGTTTTATTTTCTTTACTCCCCACAGATCCCAGTGGGTCAACCAGATGTCTTGATGTTTTAGAGGCTGTCCAACTTCTCCTTCTCCTGCTGAATTTCTGTGTCCCTTTAGAAGGTACCACTGTGGCCCAACTCTGGCTTTCCAAGTTATGTGTAGGGTGCAATAAGAGGTAGGAAAAATGGTCATCCTTGGTGACCACACAACAAAAATATATGGAGATGACACTTCCTATTCTCCCACCCCTCTAAATTCAAGGCTGGTAGCTCTGCAGGGAAGGAGGAACCTCACCTCTTGTTGAATTTGGAAACATGTCTGGAGGAGAAAGCTTCCCACAAACAAAGCTCCTAACTCCACTTCTGCTCCTGACCATGTTGGGTTCTGTCAAGGTGTGGGACAGATAATTACAGTCGAGCAACCTTTCACATCTCATGACATTTGAACTGGATATGAATCCTAGAGCTACTATGCCAGCTGAATGGTAAAGGTGTTGTGAAAGGTTTGCTTTTGTCTGAAGAGAATGATCTGAGTGTGAGGGAGGAAGACGTAGTTTTACAGAGAAAGCTGCTTCAAATCCAATGTTACTAGACCAGTTCTAATGCCACTTTTCTCTCTCCCTCATTAAATGTAATTCTCAACTCTTCATAAATCTCTTTTTCTTTCTCCTTTTTTTTACGCCTGATAGGCTACCCAGTAACTGAGATGGCTGGGCAAGGATTGGGGGAGTTTATTTTGTTTTCCTTGGTGTCTGTTTTTTTAAAAACTGTGAGGATAAATTAAAGGAAGTTTTGCCAATATGAGCATTCAGTTAAACAACTGTTAAAAAGAAAATGTGAACACTTTTCTGTGACATTTTTTCTAAGGTATGGTAGACTGCTAGAGCAAGTCAGTCACTTCTAAAATTGTAAATGAGTCTTAGCAACACATCTCAGCAAGAGCTAGTGCTTACAGGTTCTCCTAAAGAATGTAAAATTGTTTAATAGGGATTCATCCATTTAAGAAATATGAACGTTTAAAGACCTGTCAGGCACTGATAGGGACTGCCATGAACTATATGAACAAAAAGGTTATCCCTTGTACAAGCTGATTTTCATGGATCCAAGGAGATTCCACCTGTTGGGGGTTGATCCCAGCTGGATGCCAGGTGCCCACCAATGGTGCTCTATCAGTCCTCTCCACAACAGGAGAAAGAAAATGTTACAAAAGGTTCATGAGTTGAGGCAAGGACAGGGAAAGATCACTCACTGATTACCATCATGGGCAAAACAGACACGACTTGAATTTATTACTGATTAGAATCAGAGCAGGATAATGAGAAGAAAAACAAATTTTAAAAACCCCTTCCCCCCACCCCTCCCTCCTTCCTGGGCTTTACCTCCTCGAGATGGGAAACAGGGGTTATACAGTTGGTTCATCATGCATTGTTTCTGCTGCTGCTTAGGGAGATGAGTTCTTCCCTCACTCCAGTGTGGGGTCCCACCCCACAGGAAACAGTTTTTCATGAACTTCTCCAGCATGGGTCCCTCCCACAGGCAACAGTCCTCCGTGAACTGTTCCAGTGTGGGTCCTTTTCCGCACAGTGTAGCCCTTAAGGATCAGGCTGCTACAGTGTGGGTCCTCCACAGGGTCACAAGTCCTACCAGGAAACTTGCTCCAGCATGGACTCCTCTCTCCAAAGGTTTGCAGGTCCCTGCCAAGAGCGTGTTCCAGCATGGGCCTCCCACAGGCTCACAGCCTTCTTTTGGGCACCCAGCTGCTGTGGTGTGGGCTGCAGACAAATATCTGCTCCCCCGTGGACCTCCATGGGCTGCAGGGGCACAGCTGCCTCACCATGGGCTGCACCACAGGCTGCAGAGGGATCTCAGCTCCTGTGCCTGGAGCCTCTCCTCCCCCTCCTTCTGCACTGACCTTGGTGTCTGCAAAGCTGTTTCTCTCACATATTCTCACTCCTTTCTTTGCTGAGCATAATTACATCTTCACAAGAACTATTTTTTCTTCTTAAATATGTTACCACGCAGGCGTTACCACCATCTCTGATTGACTCAGCTCAGGCCAGAGACACATCCATCCTGGAACCATCTGGCATTGGCTCTGCCAGATATCAGGGAACCTTCTGGCAGCTTCTCTCAGAAGCCACTCCTGTGGACCCCCCTCTACCAAAACCTGCCATGTAAACCCAACACACCACCACAACAGCAGAATCTAAGGAAAAGGTTTAGAAATCCTTCTCTCTCTTGGTTTTGTTGTCAGTATATTTTGTGGGCACTACAGCCTGGGTCTTTCAAAAAGGCTGGGATGACAATACCTGTCTCGCTCAGAATGATGTCATTCCTTTCCTAATTTAAGATAATACAAAGAAGCTCACAGGTTATAAATTCCCAAGAAGAATATGCTCAGGCTGTGAGCCAAAAATACTTTCTTTAGGGTTTTCTTTCCCTGTTGAAAGATAAATTGGGAGCAGAACTGGAATGTGGAAGAGCCATTCTAACTTTTCTGGACTACCTGTGTTTATCCAATAGTCTGGTTCCTATTCTACCTGAGTAATTTCTGATCTTTTTGGTTTAAATCCTACTTTACATTTGATTTTTTTAGATGTGACATTCTGTCAATATTGCTGTATATTTTTTGTTGCCCACATGTTGTGAATACAGGTTCTTCTGCTTGCAGTAGAATTTTATTCTACTGATACCCATACTTGTCAGCTGGGGAAAACAAAACATCTTCTATGCCAGGTGATATTTTACATTCTCATCTCCCCACCTGCTCCACATGCCTCCAGTCACTGCCCTCACACCTGTGCTAATCACACTCCTCTCCAGGCAAACTCTCACCCATCCCAGGTGTTGCTTTTATACATCTTTCCTTCTTTCGAAGCATTCCCAAGCAGCAAGGGGAGAGCCTCCCAGTGGGTTGCTTGTAGCATGTTAGGAATACATTTTCTGTTTTGGAAAGCATCTAGTCAAGAAAAATTTTCTCCCTGGTTTGCTATTTTCACTCATAATCAGAAATTGATGATTTCTATGAAGAAAGAACATAAATCAAGTGGAAGTTGCTAAAAATGTTTTATTCTTATCAGCATGGAGTAAGAAAATTTGTGTTCTGATATTGACAGAACATGACTTTCCTGGGTTAAAATACACATTTACCTCTGCTACTGGTTTAGAAATGCTTTAGAAATACACAAAGGATTTTTAAAAATAAAAGCATTGTGCCTCAGGGAGTACCGCTAGTTTAAATAACACATGAAAGTATTTATGAGCCTTTTTTTATGAGGTGGTCAAAGCAAAGACCATCCAGCATGTAACATGAGACTGGCTAAAGAAGAAAGATTTTCAAAACCACATCGGAGAATTAAGCATGAATGGAATTTTATTTCAGTCTCTATTGCTTATTTAAATTAATGAGGTTTTCAGGTGGAGTCTAAATGATAATACAGATTGAGGTGAGTTTTGCCAGGGAGCTGGACACTAGTTTATTATTCAAAGAATGCTATTGACTAATGTTGATGTAACCCTAAATAGACAATAGGTTTAGTGAAAGTAAATTTTTAAGAGTTTCAAACGTTTTCAAGTGCACTGGAATAGCATTGATTCATTCATTAGAAATGGAGATTAATATTTCTGAATTGGCCTCCACAGCAGGTCTCCCAGTATCTATCCAGTGTGTCAAACCACAGCAAAGTGCAGAATCAAGATCATTGTCTTTTACTTGGTTCAGCAGTACCAGCTCAGTAGTTCCTGCTGCATTTTTGTAGAGTTAATAAGGTTTTTCCTACTGCAGGAAGAAGCTGCAGTCCATCCTCATGTCAAGGGATCACTTTCAGATCTAATTCCTAAGACTGCCAAATTCTGGCTGATTTCCTGGAGCTCCTGGGCAATTTCAAGTACTACAGCTCAAGACTGGTCTCTCACACGCTTTCCTTCCAATGCATACACACTTGTTCACACTCTGGTTCCAAGTCTTCTCTTTCTGTCCCTCACTTTCTTATCTCCACGTAGGCATCAGAACTAGAAGACTGATCACAGACACTCATAATCCCAGGTGTTTTCTGTTTACCAGACCAATGTGCCTACTGAGCAAATGCACCAATCTCAGTAAGATGAGCTTTACTCTTCTTGGAATGTACCTCACAAACCAGGGAGAATCCTCTGACTTCATATTATTTACTAATTATGCATTAGGCTTCATGGCAACTGTGCAAGTACTTAAAGGATTTGCAGAAATACAGGATGATGAGGGAAATTTTTGAATAGACATTCTCTTGTTTCTGCCTTAACTACGTATGTACATATTTAGCAAATTGAGACAGTCATTTGAAATTACTTTTGCAATTACTGTGCTAGTAAGTAGGGCAGAACTGAACAAAATTAATTACAATGGGACTATCCTTAACTGCTAAAAGTAAAACATGGACATAAACCCTCAATTTTTCCAGAACCAACTTTCTCAGAAAGAAAAGGAGAGCTTCTAGCATGCTATTTGTGTGACTTCATTGTGAATACCATTAGTGAACTGATATGGTTGCAAAATCAGTCAAAAATATTTTGACCATATTTTTCTTTGTGTCTTTTGAGGGTTTTTGTTGTTCTTTTTTTAACTGGGGAAATATCTCTTAAGCTGGTATCACCATTGTCCATTCTGTAACATCAAACCACAGCCTCCTACAGGAAATGTAAATAAATCCTGATGGCATGGAATTTCAATAACCTTAAACCATTTTACACCTAAATTAGAGCATCTATGGAAGGGATTAGCATGCTGTAATTTATGTGCAGTGCTCCCCACCTTGAGTTGGTTTGCCTTAACTTTCCTGTGTTTCCCTAGGCAGATAAGCAAAGATGGAAAGAGCCTGGGCTGTACCAGTTCAGTCACTTCACGGAACAATTCCGTATATCTGAGTGTTTGAAAGTGATGCTGCACAGACACGCCTTGATTTTGGTGTAGGAGCTTCAATGAATGGACTCAGATCATTCACAGCAGTGCTGCAGCTGAGGAGGTTTTTCAGTGATTTATCATTAGTGATGAGGACAGTACGTCTGTCTTGGTAACTGTTGTCACTGAAGACCATGATGTTGGCTGTGGTAATGGAGATTAAAAGCATCTTAAAATTAAACAGCTGCAGTCTCTCAGTTGTTATTCATTAGCATTTCATTGTTCAACCTACTTTATTGATTTTCATAGTGCATAAAATACACAAAATATGCAGAAAATTTGATACTGAATGAAAGAGCAATACAGAGAGAAAATCATGCAGTGTGAGGAACAGCTACAGTGAAACAGGTAGACTGCAATGAGCTGAGCATGAATTCACTGAAGGAAGTGGACTAAGCTGCCACCCTCCCTTCAAAAAGGCTGGAAAAGGACTATGAAGATGCTCTGTGGAAGTGCGTAACAGAAATTATAGCAACCTCTCAAAACAGAACACAAGCCTGTGCCTATAACTTGAAGGGGTGTAAGATCCTGCTTAAAAATGTTAATATGTTTAGCCAAACCAAAGTTGTCTCCCACTGCTTATTATTACCTGGGTTTAGGAACACAGGGCTTGCAGCCAGTGAGAACTGCATGCAAGCTGTCTGACTCCATTACCAATTTCTCCTCTTAAAGAGAATAACCTTCAAGCCTCCAATTTTTTTGGCATAGCTAACCAAGCTGAAAAGGGTAACAATATAATCTGCATGAACAGTACAAACTGTGCCTGGTGGTCAGGGAGCCAAACTGGCATTATCCAAATCCCAGAGAGGCCAACGGGATGACTCTGATTTCACCCAAAGTGTGCCTTGGGCCAAGTCCAGCAGTAGCACATGTATCATCTAAGCATATATTGCTTCCCTTGCAGGGTACCCTTGTCTTCACTTTAAGTGGTTACAAACCAGCACTCTGATAACAAAGATATTACCCTGTCACTGTGCCACTGGTTAAAGACAGAGAAGATGCTTTACATCAGTGAAGAAATTCTTCCTGCTGAGGACCACTCCTGCTTCACAAAGCAGGGGATGTCTCTAGTGCTGCCTCTTTCCCTGACAGCAGTCAGGGCCCAGAACATATGCAGTCAACATGTGCCCTGACAGGGATGGGAGCATCTAAGGCAAATCTTGTGAAGTCCCATAATGTGATTCCCAGGCCATTTTGTCTTCCCTTGGACTGCATGCACAACAAAGCCATAATGGGATTCTCAGTATGCCTGGGCTCACTGCCATATGAACAGCAGTTGCATCCTGGCAGAGGAATAGTCTAGCCCTGGGCATTCCTTTCCTGTAGTCTGGGAGTATTTCAGGTCTGGCACCTCCCTGAAATTGGTCCAGGAATAGGGTTTGACTAGGTGACCCACGCTGAACACTTGATGTTCTTATTAAAGCTCCTGGCTTTTCCTGTAGCCATGCAGTGAGTTTGCAATACAGACTATCAGCTTTGCTCTATGGGAGCCAAGCACTGACCTTCTATTTCATTCTTCTAAAGCCTTTTCTCCTGTGATATTCATTTGCATTGCTGAGTAGTCCAAGCATATTTAGACTACTATTTGTCTCTCTCTAGAATACAACAAACACTTATCTGGCACTATAAATGTAAAAATGATAATAACTGAGCTGTCTCTGAGTGTTCATTTGAGCACACCTGGTAGACCCAAGGGAAAGGCTAAATGCAGTGACATATTTCATTAAAAGACAACTGATGTTTTATTTAACTCAATAATTAAAAGTTTTACAAAAATTACCTCAGGGTGTTTTTTTAATAGCTTGGTTTCAACTTAATGCCCAAGTCTACAGGTATGATAATTGTCCAAGAGAATAATTTTAATATAAGTAATAAAGGTTCTTAGAGATTCAGATATGTTTCCCTCAAGACAATGACAAGTGTTTCTGTAGAGAGTATGATGTCTGTATCAATTAGTCCATCATTCTTCTGTGCACAAACTATAGAAGACTCCCAAATGATTTAAGCAGATCGTTTACTGTAGCAGGTCAGTGATGGTACGGAGTTTTTAAACAATCGTATTCAGCTGGTTCAGCTCCCATTCAGAAAATATTCTTGCCTTTTGGAAGGACAGTATATTGCTTGAAGTAGAACATGAAAAGAGATTCTGACTGCTCGGTTGCCAGGTTGGTCTTCTTTTGGTTTTTTAATAGCTTATTTTTTATGTACTGAAGACTTTTGGAGGGATACAAGAAGATAAGTTAACAGGGCAATGTCTTGGGAGCAGTTAATTAGTGAGAACATGATATGAAAGGGGGATTAAACTTCCTCTTTTTCTTGATGAAATGGATACTAGCTCCTGCATGGTCTATTCCCAGACTGATGCAGAACCTTGACAGTTCTTCTCAAGTACTAAGAGCTATAAAATATATTCTCATGCTGCCACTCTAACTTCTTGTATTAACTCTGGCCTTTTTTTGTCTTCCCAATCTTAGCTTTTTTCTCCCTCCATGCTGCTGTCTTCTAGCGGAAATACTTTCCTAAGCCTTTCGTTACACATCACTTTTCCTTTCTGTCTCCCTAATGGAAGAACTAGTTGTTATGTTTGGGTACTTTCTCTTATGCATGACACATTTACCTTGCAAACCTTGTGGTGCCAGAAGATGTTACTCTCCCTGACACATTTGCTATGCCAACACAGTCTCAGCAGTAAGCATGGCGAGTTTTTCCTGATCCACTTCAGTGCAGGGTTAGTGAATTAACTCAAACCACATTAGGAGTTTTGAAGTTTATCTGGCCTCATTTACCCTGGGTGGCCTGCATAGCATGGAGCTGAAGGCTGGGAGAAGGTCCAGTAAGCTGGCAGTGGAGAAATGAGGAGTTAGGTCTTGGTTCTGTAGTTTGATCTGGCAGAATGCATCATTCCGTGTCCCAGACTTTCTTTACAAGCAAACCCTGATCCCTTAATATTTTTTGCCTTGTCTTGTACATATTTAAATATGGCTGAAAAATATTTGAAAGGCAGGGATTTCATGCAGTGGTTTACACCATTATTGACCAGCTAAACTTGGCCCTTTATATTTTAGGCATGTGTATAATGCTATACATATGTGAGTGACTGCCTGTGAGCATTGCAGTGTAAAGTAGAACAATCATAATCTTAGTGAAGAATGAGAATTGTTATAGAATTACCATAATAGTGTTTATAGTAGAAGGTATAAATGGTACCATGAGGCTGATTAAAGCTAAAGAGCTACTTCTGCTCGCTGATTACAATTAGCTCTTCACTGAATTGCTCGCCAAAGAAGTCCATTAAAATGCAGTCAATTGATCTTACAGGCTGTATTTTTTGTGTGTTTTAACTGCACAGCTCAAGATTTTCATGTGGAGAACTATACATATTCCGACCATAGGTACAGTGAGTTGAGTGGAATAATCTACCTGCAGCAGTAGGAATAGCTGGGACTTTGTGCATGCTGTTACATTACACATTTGCAAGCTCTCCTAAGCTTTTAAAAGTCCAAATCTATCACCTATTCCTTTAGCTTGTGGGTAAGTCTCCATCAGTCTGCTTTAACATTTAGGTATGTCATAGGATTACATTTCAGGAGTTTGAGGCAACGGAATAATTTCTGTATCCCTAAGGGCCACCAAGTGAATTTGTGATCTGGGTGTTCAGTTTCCCTAAGTCCATACACTACTCATGGTAAGTTTTAAGATGCTGTGCTTGTATTTGTTCAGTCATTATTTTCAGTAAAAGAGTAAAATCTTTCACCTCACAAATCTCACTTTCTCCATTTCTCTCCTCCAAACAAAACCTTCTCCCACTGTTCTGGTTACAGTCCCTGATACTGTAGTTGATATATAGCCAGCTCTGTATTTTGCTGGTATCTGCTTTTGCTTTCATAACTCAGCAGGGTCTATTGCTTCCTCCAAGTCCCACCAAAATTTGACATACATTTTCACACCCTTCTCTTTGTTTTAATATTTGATACCCCCAATCATCTTCCCTGCTGATTCTCTAAAAGCACCATGAAAACTGATTTTGATCTCACTGTGAATCTAACCAAATAAGATTAGCATTTAACAAAAAACTCTTTTAGAAACAAAGCCCTGAAGACTAAATGTAATCATGCTCATTCTGAGAGCTGCAGTCATTTGTCCTTGGCTTGTTTTTCCCAGAAATGACTAGCACAGACATATTTTTTCATAAGGGTATTTGGCTCTGCTCTGACTTGGCTGGTCTTAGGAGATGATTTCAGTTACAGTTTCATCTGCCAAGTCCCATATTCCCTTGTGACCTAGTTTGGATTTTAGTTTTCCAGATAGACCACCTGCCTGGTGTTAATTAGTTATGGTTTCCTTTTCATATGCAAAACTGTTTCAACTTCATGAGCTGGCACAGATTTACCTGGGTTTCCCTCCTATTCCTACTGTACAAGCACCACTGCCTGCCTAGACCTGTCATCTGCACTATAAAATCAGCCAGCCTGAACCAAATATGACAAATTGTTCAAGGGGAAGGGCTAAGAGAAGAGAAGCAGCAATTAAATTTCCTGTTTCCCACTTTGAGGCTGTTGTTGTCTCTGGACTTAAAAAATCCTTGTCTGACTGAGTTGCTGGTGTTTTTGGTTTGTTTGGTTGGTTTTTGGGTTTTTTTTCTAAAGGTTGATGGTTTTAATCCAAAGTAGGAGATGTAAAATGTCTTCAATAAATACTAGAAGTCCATGTGCCCACCTATTTATAGTCAAGATATACGACTCTGGCAGGGCTGTTTTTTCACACCCAGTCTAATTACTGTGTGCTTGTTACTATATCCGGCTGGACTAATATCCTGTTACTATGACAGGTACTCCAAGTAACCTCTGTGCATCCTACCCGTCTGTTCCCATTGCAACTGGTGTTATGGAAATTATTGCAAGCACACATCACTGAAGTTGCATGGTGCTGAGGGTGGCCACCAGCCTGGTCCCCATAGCAGTGCCACACTAGCCTACAATATTCTGGGCTACCTCTGGTCTGAATAAATAGCAGACTCTTCTCTGCTGCATTTTTTTTTTTTTTTTGACAGAGGTATTCTATCTGCAATCCCTTCATAGCAACCTTGTGCCTTTGGTGCTGAACAACAGGCTTCCCCATAGACAGTACAGATTTTTTTCCTGGGTTTTATTTTTCCACTTCTGGAGACTCAAGATTTACAGTTCACTTTCTTTGAGGTTTGTCCTTGTTGATAAATGATAGTAAAAGTGGTAAAAAACGTTTATCTGTTCAAATCTTCTGTCAGCTTTCTCAAATGCCCTTTTAATCGATCCTAGCACAAGATGCCTACTTCTTGGCCTGAGCTGCATTGCTTAGTTACTGCAGTGAATGCTTGGCTACCCTGATTCTGCTGGAGTTGTCACCACATGCAGAGCTCGATGTGAATAAATAAATATCAAAGCTCTGTTATTTTCTGTGGCAATCCCTTTGTGTCATGGCAAAGTTTCTGTTAACACTTCATGTTATGAAATGTTATGAAGCAACAATGGAGACAACCAAGCCCTGCATTCAAAACAACATTGTCATTAGGGCAATTTGACACAAAGACTGTCCAGCACCAAATGATGCCATGCCAAATACTGATGCTGAATATGGGACCTGTATGTTTGCGGTGGACAAAAGCATGCAAAGCCATCTCTGTGTATGGTCTGCCTTATATGTCCTGTTTCTGTCATTCAGTGTGTGTCATCTCTGCAAAATTTCATGGACCAGTAGCTTTTAAACACAGAGGTACTGCTAAGTTACTCTAATATGAATGCAGACTACAGAATTGCACTGAATGACTCCAGACCCATCACATCTAACTAAAACAGCATCTATTTTTCAGAAAGATACAAAAATTCTCATGTAAGGAGTTAAGTCAATTTTAGCTATGTAAAATCAGGTACTTAATGCGCAACAACCTCAAGGTACATTCAGAAACCTTCCATTTCAAGACCACTCTTTGAGGTGCCTTTAGTGTTGTTTGTCTCTCAAATGCAACCTAAGCTAGGTTAGACCAGAGATGTCGCTTTCAGATGGTAAAAATAAGGGAAAATAACTTTCTCTCTTTTAATCAGTGACAAATGTACCAACCTTTCTGTTTTATCTTTAAGATGCGAATGGCACCTGTGAGTTTTGCTTCAGACATGTCAGATGTCATCTATATGGTTTTTGTCCCTAAACTGTGCTATTTTAAAGACGCTAGGTTGGATGACAACATTAATGCTGTCATCAGTCTTCTGAGACAGGTGACATGAGGCACCACCTGGTGCCTTCTCCTGTTTCTACACTATGTAGGTTAGACCTAGAGTAACTGTACAAGTGGCCAGAAATCAAATATTTTGCTGCATATAGAGAGAGTGGGTGTACTAAAAAGAGGCCTAATGTCTGAAATTGGGTTGAACTGATCTTCTTTCTCCTCAGATACTTTTCATAATGTAACAAGAGACTATCCTGTGAAAATTCAACATCCTTGAGGCCAGACAGCTCCAAACTTGCATACTTTAGGCTTCAACTCAGAGATGTGATGAGTATGGAGCTGACCTAAAGTGTATGAGTTATGCTGCTGACTGTCACAGAACTACTTCCTTCGTTAAGTGTCTTGGTACATCAAAATTTTTGTGGGTTCTGTATCAGTTCCTTTGAAATGAGTGGGGTACCTTATAGGTCCTTCAAATATCAAAGAGGTAGATGACTCTTAATACCACTCAAATTGTGTCTGAACTAATAAAATAAACCTGCTTGGAGCCACTCTCTGGCAATGAGCACAGCTGGTAGTTGGGTTCACATTATCACACTCTTGCCCTTCAAAACGGAGTCCCTGCATTCAAGTTGCCCACTGGAAAGGTTTTCCATCCCTTTCTCACCCTCAGATCATGCCTGGCTAATGTCCAGGAGAGTGATACTTAGTGTGAGCCAAAACCATCCCTGGGACCTTTTTAAAAATTTAGGAGTAAATGCAATTGAAGCTCAGTGCCTGGGAACATTCCTTGCCACTTTTTAATTTACTAGAAAAGTCATAGCCTCAGAGACTGAACACTCCTCTAAGGTTACTTACACAAGCATGCACAGAGGCAGGAGAAAATTGAGAGGCAGATAGTTAGGAAAACAACCACTTTGTGCTTTCTACAAAAGACGTATATACTTAACAGTGATAGTTTGGTCAAAAGGAAATAGACTTTCACTAGGCTGTTGATATGCTGAAAGATTTCAGACCATGAAGCTCCCTATGTTCCAAATCCAAATCTTTATCCAAGAAATACTTAGAAACTGTAGCTGTTTTGAAAATTGAATGTTAATAGCTGTTATAAAATATTGTTTTGTGCATTTAAAAATAAATAAATCATCTTCTGTAAATGAATGGGGAAAGGACAAATAAATGACTGCAAGACAAAACACTCCTTCAGGAGTCTAATCCAGTTTGAAAGATTAAATGTAAAAGAAGAAAATTCCTAGCAGCTGTAAGCTTCTGTTAAATCAGTAGCATTACTGTCCTTATCACATAGCATTGACAAGCCATCCATTTCCACTGGGTTAAGACTGTACAGTCATGAAGAAAGACCATTTGTACTGAAAAGCCCCTGTTGGAAACAGATCAAATACAACATCCTTATGCAGACGTAGCAAACCTCTGCAAACAACTTACTAAACTACATACATTAAGCCAAATTCCACTCTGTGAAATGTGTACAACTCAATAACTTTGCAGAGTATCTTAGCAGAATATGGCCAGCTTCAGCATATGCTGCAATTTTTGGATTTTCACATAAATTTTGTGTCTCTGCTTTAAAACTATGGCAGTCCCTTCCCTTCTGCATCAGTGCTCTCACTGGACTTTCAGGCTGTGTAAATAATTTGCTGACATGCAAGATGCAGCCCTGCTACCTGCTGGAACTGAGAGCATTGCCTGAAACTTCCCTCTTTCCTCAATTATGTGTACTTTTGTGAAACCAGATATATTCATCTCTGCATGCTTTAAGAGTACCAGTTCTTTTGAAAACTTTTCAGGAAAGACATCAGAGCTGATGTACCTTACAGTATATGACTCTATTGAGGATAAACGAGGGGGGAGCAAACTGAAAGAAGGGAAAGAAGAATAGCTGAGAGCCCCAGCAACAGCACAGAGCTGCAGGAAGTGGCTAATGAAACTGGATCTCACAGCAGCTGTGTGTCTAGCAGAGATTTCACTGGACTGTCAGGAGGTTAACAGGAGGATGTACAGCCTGGAACGCACATTACAGTTTGCAAGTAAAAAACGGTTACAGGACTTTTTTTAAAGGGCTGCTTCACAGAAAAAAAAAATTAAAATAAACAAGGTGTGTTTGAAAAAAATATGCATATATTTGAAATTAGCTCAGTCCTGTAGGGCATTTTAAATAAAGATTTTGTCATACGGGTTTTCCCTTTGCAGTGTTCATGATGACAGAGAAGGTGTTCAGCTGGTCCAGTTGAATTATTAGAAATGTAGTTATGTTGATTTACCAGCTAAAATCAAAGAAGTGGTCTCTGAAATTACAGAAGTGGTACAAAATGGAAGCAATTGAAGTGGTCCTGAGATATGCTTCAGAATCAAACATGGGGAACTCTTAACTTACTGCCTCAATTCACCAGTTCTTGAGGAGTTACCAAAATATCACATGAACAGGACAGGCTTTGAAATACTTTCCAGGTCTGTGGGCTGAAAGGAAAGAATTTTTCACAAAGAAGAGTAAAATGAAACCTGTAGTGTGAGGAGGAACCATCCCACTTTCTAATTCATCATACATAAAAGCCAAGCGCCAGCCACAAATTGAGCTGGGATTACTGCAAGTCTTTTAATAAACGACAGCCTTTCTAGGGCAGAGCCTTTGTCAAAGACTATCTGGAGTCTCATTTGAGTGTGACAGGGAGTAAGATCATGCACATTTCATTACTACATAGGTAATTTGTGTGATACAGTCTTAGGTTTTGAGGAGCTAATTGATACTGCTGTGGATGTAGCCCTCCTCAAAGGGCATGCTGGTTTGAGAATTTGATAAAATTTCTCATAAAGGCAGGCTTTTCGTCCTGAACTGAGGCCCCTGCTGCTATAGCTGCTTGCTATTGTCCTCCAAGCTAACCATTATAAAGCCAGTACTGCCATGTCTGTACCATATTGATCCCTTAAAAATGCACTTGATTTCCTTGGACTTTAACTATTTGAGGTTTCCAAGGTAGTCTATTCTACACATCTGCAATATGGCAGTTTGACTCTGAACACAGGATTAATGGCTATAATGGGAATGACAAACATGCCAGGGAGCGTGGTGGGCAGAAAGCTTCCTGTCCTGCTGCAGGTTTGAAATGAGTAAGAGGAGCTAAGACTCATATCAAGGAGGGAGACCCATCCTAGATGAATTCCTTGCAGTATTCATTAATGTTACTAAAATCTGGACAAGTTAGTATCTTGAAAGCTTTCTTAAATCCCTGGAAATTCCAGACCAATCCAGGTAGCCTGTTTGTCCTATCTGTCACTTTCACCGTCATTCAGGGAGACAAAGTTAGGTGAGCTGCTCTGAAAGCATCTAAGGCGTGAAATTCTCTCCTGAGGTGCTTGTCTCTTTTCTTGACACCAAAGGGAACTTAGCTCATGAGTCAGGACAAGCTTATAATTTTTAGCTAGGTAAAAGTATGTGAAATGACTGCAGTGTGGTTAAACCCCTCCAGTTCATTGTTGCGACAAGCCAAAACAGTTGTGGTAGGCAAATTAAGTCAACTGCTACTGATGCCCAGCTGCTTGCTCCTACCCAGATCCCTGAGGCTATTGCTCCTCAGTTATGACTGTGTAAATAATTGTCAGTGAGCTCTGGGTTTGTGAATGAACCAGGGGGAAAAAATGGCAGAACAGAGCATTCTGGGGTGGAAACCAAAAAACGTGAAGCCGCAGCAACTGGACTACATCATCTGTCCTTGACTGAAGTTTTAGTTATGTGGTCTTGAGCCTCAGCCCTGCATGTCAGAGTATTCTGGGTTATTATGAAAGTTGTCTTGCCTAAGGAAAGGGGAAGAGTGTTTCTCCCCTGTATGTGAGCACAAGAGAAGCAGAAAAAGCCCATGGCAACTCCTCAGGCAGGCAGTGTGAAGCAACAACCCCATGAGGTTCTTCAGTGGCAAATCTGAGAAATCAGCTGTGTTGCCTGTGTGACAACTCAGCACCACACAGTAATAAAAGGGGAGGTTTTAAACAATTTTAGCTCTGAGACTCTCTCAGTTAGTTATACTGTGACAGATTTCCAGAAATATCTTCCTGCCATCTGCAGAGAAAATGCTCAGTGGTAGGTCATGAAAGAAAAGCAGTATGTGTATATATTCAGCTCCAGCTGAACAGCTCTTATTTTTTCACTGTTTTTTTAATACACAAGATGCTACAAATAATATTCTGATGATATTATGTTGCTCCTGGTTCCCTGAATCCCTAGTGGGTTAAAAGCTGCAAGCTCTGTGTGCACTCACATCCCCTGGAAGAACTACAGTAATATGCAAATGGAACATGTCATCACTAATTCCTGGGAAAGACTGAGAAAATATACAAAAAGTTTAATGAACGGAAGAAGAAAGAGAAGTGGTAACTGACATTTCTAGCTAGGGAATATGACAATCAGCAGCAGGGCTACCAGCCAAATCCTCTTATAGGCCCAAAAATGCTAAAAGCTTTAGCCGAGTGTAAACAAATGCCATGTTCGGTGAAAAGCAGTCTTGAGGGACAGATCTGTTAACCATCAGTGGGCATGTTTCATCTCACCGCTCCTTGCACTCAGTTAAAGGGAGCTTTGTGTACCTGCCTACAGACAGGAGCTGCAGCTCTGTGACGCAGGAAACCATTGCCTTCCCCTCAGGCCTAAAAGGGAAGACTATAGCTACTGCCTACATATATAAAATATAATAAGGATAATATAGACCATTTATAAACACAGAATTCTTCAAACGCCTTCCCTTAGGCTACCACTTTTAAATTTAAACACCAAGAGAACAAGGGAAATGTCAAATTCAGGTGAAAACTGAGAATAGATTTATTTTTTTAATTTAGTGTATGAAGTGAACCCTAAGTCTTGTTACATTAGCCTGCAATAGCATGAAGCATTGTTTATTGCTTAAAAAAATTAAATCATGCCTTTAAAACATGTGCAAGGTGAAGCAGAAGCCCAGGAAAGTATTTAACTTTTGGTTTCACCCTCAGCTCGGGAGCAGTCCCATTGCAGGCAATGGCAGTGCTCATGTACTTGATGTCCTGCCTGTGGTTTGATGTACCTTTGCCTTGGGCCACAGTGACCTTCACCCATGGGAAAAGCCAGACTTTCCCCTTTTGAGTAACTATGTTCTTCATGCCTGCACACACCAAAAGCCAAGTCATTCAGATGACCCAGAGCTCCCAAAATGTTGATCAAAATGCCACTTGTTTACAGTCAGTGAGCTGTTCAGCTAGTGAATCAAAGTATCTCAAAGCAGATATTTAACAGGTTTGGTTGATTTTAACAGGGCTTTTTTTTTTTGTTTTTTTCTGAGTTATTTAACTCAAAGGAAATATTTACGGAAAGGGAGAGCAAAGTCTGACTACACCATTTTGAGGGGGAACATTGGATTTTGGCTGTCTACTACTACCTCAGAGGAGGTTGTAGCAAGGTGGCTACAACCTCCTTCAAGGTAGTGATAGACAAGTCCCAAGCTGCACAAGGGAAGATTTAAATCGGATATTAGGATCATTTTCTTCACCAGAAGGATTGACAAGTAGAGGACCAGGCTGCCCAGGGAAGTGGTGGAGTCACCCTGGAAGCATTTACAAGACATGTGGATGTTACACTTACGAACATAGTTTAGCGGTGGGCTTGGCAGTGCTGGGTTAACATTTGGAGTCTATGATGTTGGAGGTCTTTTTCAAAGCAAACAGTTCTGTAAGTGTTGTTCTACAACTTGGTGATCTCCAGAATGGGCCCTTCCAACTTCATCTATTCTGTGTAACTTTAAATGCAAATCTACAAGAAGCTAAAGCAACTCTCACTAGGAATTGTTTAGACTGTGCTTGCTGTACTAGATCTCCCTCCTGCAGCTATAACTTGCTGGAATCAACCCACTGTCACAGAGCACTATCATGTCAGTGGGGATCTGTGTAACCACAGTGGCTGAGCAATGGGGAGTGCTGACCAAAATCTGCTCAAGAATTACTGCAAACCAGTTCCAGGGACTGCAGAATCAGCTGCAAGCTCCACTTGCTTTATTTGCCTATCACAGTAATCAACCTGTAGTTAACCTACTGACGACCTGTGGTTCAGTACATTAAAATAATTACAGTTTGATGAACCAACTCTTAAAAAAGTGTTTTCAGCAAGAAAAAGATGTGTTTGAAAAGTAACACAAATCATACACTCAGGTCAAATCAATTTACTTTTCTGGGACTCTTTGGCAATAGTTTGAGTGGAGCTCTCTCACAGCTGCACTTTTTTTCATCCATCATTGTTTTGAGGATATCTCACCTGCAGATTAGGAGTGTTTACAGGTATTTGCCACTTTTTTTTTAGTTGATAATTTCTTAATGCTAAAAAGTTAATCTTGCTAGCTCTTCTCTACAGTGGAAAATTTTCTTGTGATACCTAAAGTTAGCACATTAATGACTATTGACATAATCTGAGTCCTGAAAACAATCTCTGGAAGTTCACATGTCTTCAGGCTTTTAATTTCCAATCTGAAGAAATCATTTCATAGTTCCTAATCTCAGCACCCCTGGGTTATAGTGACATATCTGTGGATTACCCACAAGGCCTAAGAAGTCACCCAGATGGATGAATTTAAATTAAACCATCCGTGGTGGTTGGTGTCTCCCAGATCTTTGACCTTGCTACTGGCCAGAGCTGCATAGTCAGCAGTGCCTGGGTGAGATTCCCAGGCTTCATCCCCATCTTGACCACATGCTGCTGCCTCTTGCCTTCCCACAGCATGACCTGCACCTCTTAACCTTCCTGGAGCAGCAAATGTGGT
The DNA here is from genome assembly GCA_024500445.1 of Entomyzon cyanotis. NCBI lineage: Eukaryota > Metazoa > Chordata > Aves > Passeriformes > Meliphagidae > Entomyzon > Entomyzon cyanotis. The sequence continues at coordinate 17,453,836 of JAKEPQ010001005.1, forward strand.
GAGCCATCACTGCTTCTTGCCAGGAAAACAAAATGCAGTGCCTGCCTGACTCAGACTGTCTGGAATAGGCACACTTCCTTCTGCTGAGCATCCTTCAGGAGAATTATTCTGGGTCTCTGTTACAAAAGTAAAAACAAAACCCCAACCCTGCTCTCCTCACCTCCACCCAAAACCAGAGTAGCAATACAAACAAGCATTTTGTTACTTGAAAGACATGAGCTTGCCTTTCCTGACTGCCTGCCAGAATACTGTCTCTGGCAAAATGTATTCACAGGCCAAAAATGCAAACTTGGGCCAAATGTATTCACTTTAAGAGTCATATCTGTACTCAGAACAGACTCCATTTTAAGCTGTTATCACCTGTAAACATAGAGTTGCATTGATGCAGTGTAGATCTACTTCAGGGATAAAGTACACTTTGGATTGGTTAGTACCTTCATTATATCCACTAATCCATCTTTCCTAAAACTCTTTGTAACAACTGGAACCACTCAGAGAAATTTAAAACTACCTTTTTCACATTCAAAAATTATTAAGTGGCCAAAAGAGGTATCTCTCCTTTCTCCTTCAGAGATGAACTTGCCTTTGCAGAGCTGGACAGGGAAAAGTCCTCTTGCCCCACTGATTATCTGGCATACCCCTGTGCATGAGATGGCACACAATTGACTGGGATAGTTTCTGTAATGGCAGGGTGGGTAGCAGGAGGCAAGTGTCTTCCGAAATGAATGAAACTTTGGCTAGTCCAAAAAATCACACAAGAAGGCAGCTACATTCTGTTTCTTACCATAAAATGTTATGAATGTACAGCCCACTGACTGCAGACATTGCAGTGACACTCAAGAAAAGTTCATTAAGTTAGTTAAAATATAGATCAGGAAAAGACTTCTACTACAGTCTTATGTTGCATGTTAATTTTTAATATTTTTTCCTGGCCACTTCAGTTTTCTTTAGGAATTTTACCTGTATCAAAGAGAAAACAGGTCAGATAATAGCAAAATACCTTTCTAAATGAGCTGTAGAAATAATTACATACCATAGGCTTTTTCCCTCCCTCTGCCTGGAAATGGGGATTTTTTTCATTGGTTTCTTTTGATGTCATACTCCTGTCACCATTCTGAGACATATCAATAGTGTGATTAGTATCACATCTTTTTTTCCTATGTAAAAGCCTGGGAATGGCAGAACCTTCACATAAATTGTAACGCATTAGAATAATTTCTAGGGAATGTAGGACAGTATTCACACAAACACTTCCTACCTACTCAAGGAAAGTAAAATCAGCAAGAGACAAACAGCCACTGTAGTCCAAGTGGTAACATTCCAAATTAAGAAGTGATGCTAAAAAGAAGCATTTTTTTCTTAGGAAAGCTCTGATTTAAGCTCTAAAAGCAAGGAATAGGTCAAGTAAAATATATTTTGGCAAATGGTCATGAAATGTGGACAAGTATGTACTGGCTTTGCTCTGCAAAATTTCCAAGTACCTGATGCTTTAAGTGATCATTCTTGGAATGTATTATTAAATTATAAATTTGTATTTAACAAACTGAATAAGTATTTGAGGGTTTCAGTCAAGTGTAAGGAAATATCTAAGACAGCATAGCCAAAAGGAAAGTGTTCGCCCATTTTACAGTAATGGATGAGTGTGGGATTCAAAATATAGCACTGAGGTAATACAATACCATGCAGCGTATGACTAGCAAAACCATAGACATACACTGCTACTGACATGGCTGAAAATATATTTAGCACAGCTCTAGAAGATTTTAAAAATTACATTTTGGATCTTAGGTCAATGGACCAATTCATTTTCCGTTCCAAGAATGTACAAAATAGAAAAGTGTCATTTCTGTCTAAACAATAATTAATTTTACTGAGTATATTTCTCTTGTGGGATATTGCAATTGGAAAAAAAAACCATTTTTTACTCTTTCATTTTCATGCGTGAAAATAGATATCTTTCTATGCATAAGGTCCTTTGCTCAAATAATAGATTACAAGGGCAAAAGTTCAAATTAATGGTATAAAGAATGAGCATAAAAAAATACAACTCTCCCTAACTGAAGATTAACTCTTGTCTTGGGCAAATTTTGAAAAATAGGTACAAAAGAGTCCTGAACAGAAGAAGGAAAGCTGCTTTCTTCACAAATTAATCTAGTCTTTCATTAAGTGTAGAAATATGTTTCTTAAGTGGTTGGAATTGCAAGGTAACATTTCATTCAGATAAGAAAAAAAACCCTGATAAGGATCTGGATCTGGAGAGAGGATTGTGACTTTTACTACTGGAGAAGCATGACACTTCAAATTTTAATGAAATAATCAGGAATTTCATGTTACAGTATTTAAGGCACATTTCATGGATTTGGAAAAATTTGATAAAACATTTGTAAAAGCAAAGAAGTATATTTTTCACATCTTGAACTGAAAAGAAAACATGCTGGCAAGGGATGAGCTTTGGGAAGAGGTACTGGTAATTTGGCACAAAAAAGGTAACTTTTAAGAAATTTGACAAAACAACGTCAGGGTAGTCCAGCTGTAGGAATTTTTATCATAGAAACTGTCAAGTCATGAGAGCTTTTTGGTATCATATTATGGGGTATCCTTGCAACTGCTGGGAGAGGTGGTGGATTTCTGACTTCTGAGAAACATAACACTGTTGATTTTAGCTATTTCATCTCATTGCCTCCAACTCTTTTTTTTTTTTTTCCTAAATGATTCTCCAGGATTCAGCGAGGAAGGTGGATGCACTCCAGACACTATCCCCATCCTATGCATGTGCCTTTCCTTGCCACAGGAGAGAAAAGACAATTTTTATGGCCCTACTAATCACCTTCCTTGTGGCCAGGGCCTGTCTTCAGTGGCAAGAGAGGAGGAAAACTCCATGAGGAGCTCACTGGCAAGAGGTGGTGTCTGGTCCCCAGTTCTTCCCGTGGGGAAAAAGCCATACTAGGATGCCTTAATTCTGCCAATAAGATATAGGAAAATAGTTCAATTAGTTCAATTAATTGCCCCAGTCATACTGTCTTGCTTCCTCATCCTCTCTTTCCCAGTTACCTAAAAACAGCTGTTCTGTACTGTCTATTCTTTGCTATCCCAGTGAAAAGAAGGAACCACAAAAGTAGAATTATTTTGAATTTAGGATTTATAAAGGCAAAACTGAAGACAAGTTTTATTAACAACTGACACATTTGCAATATATTCCCTCTGTGTTACAGTAATTAACTACATAATCAGCCAGAGCAATAATGGATCCCAAACCCTCAGTATTTTTCTCTGGTGGTCCTGTGAACTGATGACTCCTGAGCTACTGACAAGTAAAAGATTTTCATCAGATTACCTGAAAGGATGCCAGGAAGCATGATAAATGAAGGTAATTAGTCACTGTCCTTACAGGTCTGCCTGACCTGTAAAGATGAGACAGTCTGCTGCTCCTGCAGACAGGAAATCACAGGATATCCCAGCCCCATGGAAATGGGGCTCTGAATGCATCACCTCCAAAATTAACATCATCAGCACAACACTGAGGAAGAAAGAGGAAAGAATTGAGAAAACCTTTTCAATGTGTTGATTTTTTCCTTATTTACACAGGCAGTCACAAACACACTTTCAGCACAGTCAGATATTTTTTCTAAATAATACCTACCTATGACTTTGATTTTTCTGTACAGCATGAACAGAGGCAGCTGAAGCTGGAGCGAGGCCTGACCCAATGGCTCAGACTGAGAACTACATCCAGCTTCCTTCAGAGCTCAGGGCTGCTCAGAGTGAGCCATAGCTATATTATTACAAAGGGACTTACAAAGCCACTGCTGATCTAAGACACATATCCCCACAGTAATAAGCTTAGACATTTCCCCTAGATCAGGTTACAAGTGAGAATTGTACATGCATTTCTATATATTTAGATTCCTACTAACTAGGAGGTGAGTGTAAGCAGTAACCACTCTGCGGGGCCAGCTGTCCCTTTATGGTTATCAAGCCATAAAGTTCTCACATGAGAAAAGGTGTCAGTATACCTAAAGACAGCAAATCATGCAGAGGTGTTGAAGAAAGTGAAGATTTACTGCAGACATGTGCAACTGGGCATTAACTTGGCTGGAAGTCAGTGATGCCATTGAAGGAGGAAGGATTTGCTTGTCTCACAGGCTGCGGTATTTTACACATTTTCTGATGCATTTTTTCATAGCAGAAAACCATATGTAAATCTTTTTTAAAAACATGGTAAAGATAATTGTTGTGTTTTGGAGGTGCAGGAGAGAGGCTGAGAGGAGTGCTGGCTGCTGGCAAAACCATGGCAATGGGATGGTGTGGGGGGGAAGAGGAGGTGAAGGTTTTGTCCAAGGACAGCCATGGTGGCACAAAGAGCCTGCAGAGCAGAGCAGATGTCAGTTTTCAGTCCCATTGCAGATGAATCGTGGTTTAAAAGTGGCAGCAATGCTCCTTCAGTCCTCTGAAAGGTGCAGCTATGAGCACAGCCTTTTGAACCTCTGGCATCAGAAACCTGTCTGTATCCTCAGTGAGGAGACTTAGACATTGTTATGAGATCAGATAAAGAAATTAATGAGTGAAGAGGCTGTGAGAGTCCAGATTTGAGATTTATAAAATATATCCATGGATATACCAAAGAAGCAGGGCCAAATATTGCTCTGTTAGAAATAGTGTAAATCCTTATGGACTCCCTGGAAGTCAGTGAATCTTGTTCCAGATTTGTGCAGGCTTGTCCCTCTATGTTTGTTAATATATTTAATTAAATCTTGTTCTAATTTGAGTAACATACTGTGCTGGAAAACCACAATCAAAGCTAGCCACAAAGTTATAGAAATGCAGGTACTAGGCACAGAGTAAGCCCAAACTGGCATTTTGTTTTGTGGGAATGTGCTAAAAAGGAAAATATTTTAGCCAATACATTTTGTCCACAGAATATGGTATTTTGCTGAAAAGAAAAATACTTGCTAGGAAATATTGTAATTCATCATGTTTAAATAGTATTTTTTCTGTGCAAATTGAGAACAATATATACATTTTGAAATAAAGGTTTGAATTGCAACATCTTGATATTATCTAAAATGAGGCCTTGATTTAAATTGGAGATATAATAGTTCTACCTAGGAAGATATCAGCCTTCTAATGAAAATGCCCACCTTCTTGGTGGACAAAACTGTCAAGAAGACAAATTGTTCAGCATTTTTCATACAATTAAATACTTCAGCTATCCTTACTTTTGGTGCAGCAACAAATAATGTGGCAATGAACCTAATGAACCCATTGTAACAACCAAATTCTGTCTCTGACATGAGTCAGAGAATCTTATTGCAATTCACACACAGATAAAAATGCTAATGAAACTTACAAAAAAAAAAAAAGCCAGCTATTTATTCCTGGAGACATTCCTGTGAGACATGTATTTTCTATATCTGATAAAATTTGTGCTTTATGGAATCAAGATCATAGCCTGATCTTGGTGTGCTTAAATTCAGAGTAAGTTGCACGTGTGCTACAGGAAAATGAGACCATTAGAGCAAAATTTGTTACTTATTTCTGTAAGTATTAGAGCATTTATCCCTATAAGTCTGAATTTCCACTTACAAAAGATGGTACAGAGTATATTTAATTTTAAAAAATTAAAATTCCCAGTGTGCATTGCATTTTTGTCTCAATATTTTTAGGTGAAAAATAACATCCCTGAGACATTTTTTTGCATTTCTCAAATGCCACCTATTTTATTAAACCCTTTATGTAAAACCACATCAGTGTTACTGAGGGAAAATTATACCCCCACCAATTTAGATATAGTCAAATCAAAACCATTTTCACAAATGACTGGCAGATTTTTGCATTTGGTTTACATGGTTGGGCATGTTTGTTTTCATTACTCAGTTATTTCTAATGAGTACATTTGTTTAGACTATGAGGAACTAAAAATAATTGAAAGAAGAACTCAAATACTTATCAGAATGCATTGATATGTATAAAAAGGATAAGAGACTGTTTGGTTTTTTTAAATGGAAAGGCTCCAACATATAGGAATTTCATACATTTTTCCTAAACCAGACTCCCTGAGCTTTTCAGCAAATACCCAGTTGAAGAAGATTAGCTGGAAAACGGAAATAACTAGAAAATCTGGGGGCAACTCTGATCCACCACTCCAGCTTCCAACTCAACATGGACAAAGGCATTTATAGGTTATTTCAACATATACCTGAGACTACTGAGTTTCTCAAGGATTTTCCAGCAGTTGCAAAGGTATCAGTTTTGTCCCATTCTCCCTTCTTGCAGTTGCAGACTCCTTGAGTCTGAAACTAATTTATTTGCCACAATAAAATTATCACACACACAGTCTGTCAGACCCAAGTTTGGAAATCCTTACTCAGATCTAATTAGGCAAAAGCCTGGCTCTAATTAGAAAAAAAAAATCATATATTCCCCATTCACCTACAGTACTTCACACAGAGCACAATTACGTTCTCCAGTGGAAACAAATTTTAGTCTTCCACCACAAATAAGAAAACCCACTGTGTGAAAGATAATCTGCTGAAATGCAGAGCTCTTCAACTTATTTGAGTTCTAAACTAACACAAATATTCCTAATATTAGATTTTGTGTAAGAAGTAAAACTCCCAAACTGTTTAACTAAGAGCATATGCCTGAGAATTCTTGTGGTTATACACCATATTTCTGATGCTTGTCCTATACATCAGGCTTCCCATTAATTTCTTTGGAATAAGGATTTCCCTCATAGTACTCTTTATGGTACTAAACAGTTTCACTAAGTTCACTTCCCAGTTTTTCATCTATGTCACATTCCTTCATAGCAAATGCAATAAAAAACTCAAGTCTCAATTTTTGCTGATATTTATGTACTATGCCCATAAAAAGTAATTTAACTGCTCATGTGAGTAAAAATTTGGCCTCCTGATTTGTATCAGATATGCAGAAGACAGTCTCAACATTTTGTCACTCTTGTAATTTAATAAAAATTACTGTATGCTGAAGAGAAAAGGCTGAATACAAGAGATTCCTCTGCCAGACTGGTAAAAGCTTAGAGCAAGTGTATGGATTTAGACTGAAGAAACACACAGGCACTTGTGCCATGCTTCAGTTCATCTGGCATGTGCAAAGAACCATAATTACAAACACAGGAATGTCTGACATGTACTTGCCCACATAGCACTGTTGTATCTCTGCCAGAACAGGCAGTAAATATATCACTGGCAAGTTACAGTAGAGATAATATGAAAACAATTATCATGGGTAATTTCAGGCACTTCTGCAGGGTATTCATGTTTGCTGGCCCATACAAACTCATTTTTCCCAAATTCTAACCAATTTGAAGGAGATAGGTTTGAGAGTTTAGCTTAAACACCAATATTAACCCACTTTTCAGCTGTCAAGTGATTAAAAGAAGAGAGAGATGAAGAAGAACAGAGGGGACAGCAAAGCTTGTTAATCATAGAAAGGCTATAAATTAGGCTGAAAGTCAGCTTCAGGTGACTGAAAACTGTTCCATGGAGCTCAGGTATACCAGCAACAAAAATGAGCTGTAGAGACATTGTGTTGTTAAATAATCACTATGGAAGTGAAGCTCACCAATTTGTGTGAGCTCATCTGTGTTTTCCTGTAGACTGGAAGAATGCTATTCTATTGCGAAACCATTACAAAGGCTTCCTCTTAGTTAGAAATCCATCTTCTCCAAAGGAAGCGAAATAGCATGAGTAATGAACAGCACAAGATGGCAAATCTGGGGGCAGTGGGAGGATGAAAAGTTTGTAGAATTTTCTGGCATTTTTGAAGCTATTAAGAAGCACATGAAAGGTCTCAAATATAAAATTCCGAGACAATTGTCTTAATATTCACCTTCACATGCATATAAATTACTATTCAGGATATTCACCAATGCAAATCTAAGTGGAAAAGCCACTGAATTGCAGCTGTTCCTCAAAACAGACAAACATGTTCTGACACATAAACAGAATTTTATGTTTTCACCATCACTGTAACTACCTACAAAATACACCACCCTGCCCCCCCTAAAAAAATGGGAGAGGGAGAGAAGTCCTTTTCTTTTCGCTAGATTATTAAGTACTAAATTACAATTTACAGTATGTGTAATACAGACCTGGTTTCTGTAGTGTGTGAGATATCAGGGAATGGTTGAAAAATATGCATGTCTGTGATTTGTCCAAGTTTTGTGGGTAATAAACAGTCTCCTATAGGAAGCCATATAAGACTATTTATGACTGCAGGCAAACTATTCTGTCAGTAGCCTGGCCTAGCTTTCAGCATGTGATTAGAGGATCCAAAGAATTTTATGTAGAAGCCAGAACCTTTATGTGTCTTTCACTGTGAGATGTGTGCGCTCATGATGTGATGAGCGCAGCTCTGAAATCACCCTGTAGTCAATTCTTTTCCAAATTTATTAAACTGAGATCTGAGGTTTGTCACAATTGCTGGTTTGGCAGAGGTTTCTCAGATCCTCTACATAGTTCCTGAACAGAGGGAGCAACATACATACAAATCATTTAAATACATGGGGGTTTTGAGGCATTACAGATAAATTGCCAGAGATAAGCAGGTCTGCAAATGAGGCAATTGCTACTGCAGGTTTTTCTACCAAGCAGTCAGTGCTGTGTGACAGGCACTTGCCATGGCAGGGCGGGGTGCACCCAAGGATCTCCAGTTATGCAGAGTCACCTGTCTGGGCAGAGGGCAGGCATGGGGCTCTGCTGCCCCAAACAGCTGTGGCAGAGCAGGGTGGGAGCAAAGGGGAGCCACCTCCCTTCGAAAGGAGACTCTGGCCAAGCCAGCCACCTGCTCAGCTGGTGCTACCAGAGAGCTGAAACGTGGCTCAAAATCAATCTGTTTTCCAGCAGATTTATTGTTGTTTAATTTTCTGTTCAAAGCATAGTGCTGAGCTCATGGAAGAATACACACTAGTATTCAGATTTTCAAATATTTCAGGATCTGACATTGGGCCCAGATTTTTCTGAAGCTCATATTCAGACACCCAAGTTTTTATAAAAGTTCAAAACCATGGAATCATAGAATGGTTTAGATTGAAAGGGACCTTAAAGATCATCTAGTTTCAACCCCATGGGCGAAGACACCTTTCACTAGACCAGTTTGCTCAGAGCTGCATCCAACCTGGCCTTGAACACTTCCAGGAATGGGGCATCCACAACTGCTCTGGGCAGCCTGTTCCAGTGCCTCACCACTCTCACAGGAAATAATTTCTTCTGAATATCTAATTCAAACCTATACTCTTTTAGTTTGAATCCATCCCCCCTCATCCTGTCACTACATGCCCTTGTAAAAAGTCCCTCTCCCTCTTTCTTGTAGTCTCCCTTCAGGTACTGAAAGGCCACACTTAGGTCACCCTGAAGGCTTCTCCTTTTCAGGCTGAACAACCCTGACTCTGTCATGGCCTTTCCTCATAGGAGAGGTGCTCTGTTCCTCTAATTATCTTGGTGGCCCTTGTCTGGAGTTGCCACAGCAGGCTGATGTCCTCCCTGTGCTGGGGGACCCCAGAGCTGATGCAGCACTGCAAGTGAGATCTCACCAGAGCAGAGCAGAGGGGCAGAATACCCTCCCTCACCCTGCTGCCCATGCTGCTCTCAATGCAGCCCAGGATACATTTGGCTTTCTGGGCTGTGAGTGCACTTTGCCAGCTCATATCCAGCCTCTCACCCACCAGCACCCATAAGTCCTTCTCAGCAGAGCTGCTTTGGATCTGTTCATCCCCCAGCCTGAGCTGATTCTGGGTATTGCCCCAACCCAGGTGGAACACTTTGCTCTGGGTCTTGTTAAACTTCATGAGATTTTCAAGGACCCGCTTCTCAAGCTTGTCCAGGTTCCTCTGGATGGCTTCATGTGTGACAATTGCACCACTCAGCTTGGTGTCATCTGCAAATTTGCTGAGGCTGAACTCAATCCCTTGGTCTACATCATTAATGAAGATATCACAGAATAAGCTGAATTGGAAGGAATCCAGGAGGGTCATCAAGTCCAACTCCTGACCCTGCACAGGACCATCCCCAAGAGCCACATCATGTGGCTGAGAGCATTGTCCAAACACTTCTTGAACTCTGTCAGGCTTGGTGCTGTGACCACTTCTCTGAGGAGTCTGTTCCAGTGCCCAAACATGCTCTGGCTGAAGAACCTTTTCCTAATATCCAGCCTAAACCTCTCCTAGCACAGCATCAGGCCATGTCCTTGGGACCTGCCACTGGTCACCACAGAGAAGTGATTGCTGGTCCCAGTATGAACCCGTGAGGGATACCACTTGTCACTGATGCCCGTTGTAACTCTCAGCCATTCATTGCCACCCTCTGGATGTAACCATCCAAACACTTTCTTATCCATCTAACAGTCCACTCATCAAATCCAGCTCTCTCCAATTTTTGCAGGATGTTGTGGGTTTACAGAAATCCAGTTAAATGCAATCTGTAAGCCTTTGCTTGTCCACTGATGTAGTCCCTCCATTGTAGAAAGCCACTAGGTTGGTCAGGCAGGACTTACCCTTGGCAAAACCATGCTACCTTTCTTAAATGACCTCCCCATTCTGCATGAGTCTTAGCATCATTTCTGGGAGGATTAGTTCTGTGATCTTCCCAGGCACAGAGGTAACACGGACAGATCAGTAGTTCCCAGGGTCCTCCTTTCTACCCTTTTATAAGAAGGGTATAATTCCCTTTTTTCAGCCACCTGGGACTTCACCTGACTGCCATGGCATTTCAAATATTATGGAGAGCAGCTTGGTAACTACATCAGCCAATTCCCTTAGGACTATGAGATGCAGCTGATCATGTCATATACACTTAAGTACAATCAGGTTCCTCAGGTGGTCGTGAACTTGATCTTCTCTTACAGTGGGAGGTACTTTGCTCCTCCACAGTCCTCATCCTGCTGTCCATCCACTTGAGGGGTGTGGGAAGAGATGTTGACATTGAAGACTGCAGCAAAAAAATTGTTGAGTACCTCTGCCTTCTTCTCATCTGTTGTTAGCAGTTTTCCAGCATTGTTTTTCAAGCCAGAACACCTTATTTGACCTTCCTTTTCTGGTTAACATACCTGTAGACGTCCTTCTTTTTATTCTTTACATCTCTTGCCAGGTTCAGTTCCGGCTTCAGCTTGGCTGTCCTCACCCCATCCCTACACAACCATACTTCATCTCTACACCCTTCCCAGGTTACCTGTCCTTGTTTCCATACCTGTGCATTTACTTCTTTCTCTTTAGTTTGACCAGCAATTCCCTACTCAGCCATGCTGATCTCTTGTTTTCCTTGCCCAGTTTCTTGCTCCTGGGAATTGCTAAATCTTGTGCTCTATGGAAGACTTCACTAAAGATCTACCAGCTCTGTTTCACCCACTTGTCCCAGAGGACAATCTTCCAGGGATGCTATTGACTATCTCCTTGAAGAGATGGAAGTTTGCTTTCCTGAAGGCCTGCCATGCTGTGTTTGCAGTCAGGCTGTCACAGGAACTCAGTTTGCAGCAGAGATATAATTCTGATCACACAACACACTGTCCTCCATGAGGGTCCAGAATGGAAACAGCTTTATTGAAAACTGGCCCCCAGTGGATAGCAGGATGGGAGAGGAAGGAAAGCATATTGCAATCAAGAATTGACCATGAAGAAACATGTATGCAGGGGCTGGCAAGTGCTGGATCCAGGAGCACAGAGTTTTAAATAAGAATCAGACTCTCTGCACTTTCACCACACACACAGTATGTGCACATGTGCAGTAGGTTTAATGTGACATAGAAGTATTGGATTTACTGTGAATTCTCTAAAGTTCATCAATGCCCATGGAGTGAAAATGTTTGGCATTTGGGAGGCAGAACTTTGAGAAACAAGAACTGAGACTGGGAAGGCAAGAAGTCTGAAAGAAAAGCAAGGGCAAAACTGAGGACACACAACCCTCATGTGTCAAACCTTTCCATAAACCAAGAAGCAAAAAATTCCCACTGAAAACCTGGATGGTAAGTACTCTGCTTGCTCCTGGCTACTAACTGTGTCAGTCTAAGAAATGAGATTGCTAGAAGCTTTTAGAAGGAAACACAACACCTTAATAGCACCTCCCATACTGAAGGATATATCACTACCTCAATGATTAAACACTCCCGGGGTTGACAGTGGCAGTTGACAACTCTGTTGAAACTAACCCCAATTGTCTTTATGGCATAGACATGTCTGTTCACACTGGAAATGGCTTTTCCGTTTCCTTCTCTATTTGGCAAAAAACATTTTTCTAGCATACTTTTCAAGTTTGGGATAATTAGAGCATTGATCCTGAAACCTGAGCCATCATGGGATGGATACAGAGCTGTAGTTTGTGCAGAGTCTTGTGGGTTTCAGGCTCCGTAGTCCCATATCTGATTGTAGATTTGGGGCATTTCATTCCGTGTTCACATAGGAATATTCTGATGGGGATAATCATAGTAAATGCTAACAAATACTCATAAGTTTTATAAAGATGGGAAGACTCCCATTTTTATCAGCTATAGCCCAGATTGTAATGCTCTGCCTGATGTACAGCATGCCAGAAAAAAATGGAAGTCTGGCTTCCAGGAGATTTATTGTATCCTCTGTAGCTGCCTTTTGAACTGGGAATTACTTATAGTCCCCTCCAATAAACTGTAATTTAAGAAAGAAAGATAATCCAGTAGAGCACACAGAAATCATCTAGCTTAGAAGTGTTTTTTTATCTCAAAGTCTATTTATTTCCCTTTACAAATTCATATAACTATGCTAAATGAATATGTAATCTATGAAAAAAAATGCAATGCATATTCACTTATGGTTTTATTTTTTCAGAGCATGATCTTTCTATGAGTTGTTTCATTCATAAGCAAATTATCTGTCCCAGAGGAATTGTTTCAATTCACAAATCATAAATACTGTGTGATTTTGGCTCACTTTGTTTCAAAACCTGACCTCCATGTTAAAATATTTTGATACAATCCAGTACATCAAGGGTTAGCTGATTTCTACATCTCGTGACTAATCTGGATCAAGAAAGAAGGAAAATGGATGCAAAAGGGGCTGTGTAGGGTGCGAGGTGTGAGCTGAAAAGGGCAAGCAAGTCTGAGCACATCTATTTTGTGTTGGTTCTGCAAAATCCAAGTTCAGAGGTGAAGGTCAAGGTCATGAAACATCCTGAGTAGTTTGTCCTTTTGGGTGGTAAATTCAACACAGAGATACAATCCTGATCACACAGATCATATCCATAGTTAGGAATACAGAACAAAATGTCACTGTAAAAAATTAGTGAAATTATATTTTTAATTGAAAATTCTATTTCCTGTAAGGCAGATCTTTTAAAAAACATATATATTCCCTTTTTATATGGGACAATGCTGGTACTGGAAAAGCTTTAGTCAATTAACAAGGACAAATAAGAGTGATTCTGGGCTTGCAAAATCTCGTCAGTTGAATTGCTTCAAAACCAGAAGCTGAGCCAGCTTGTCACAAGACACCACATCTCTGCATCCTACTGCTCAGATTCCAAACAGGCTGTAAAATATTTCAGTTTTGGTGAGGCTACAGCTAGAGTTTCCAGTGTAAAGCTTGTAATCCATGCAGTTTTGATGCACCTGGATTTCCCTGAATTTTACCACTAAGTAGTTGGGGATGCAGCACCAATCCCGAAACATGGAGCACTCCCCAAATCCAGCTCTGTGGGACTGCCTGGTATCTGGTGAGCAGCAAAACATCTGGCTACGATGGATAGGGCTTGCTGGCAATGTTGGTGTCCTCTTGAGAAAAACCAGAGCTATTCTGACTGCCCAGCACCAGTCAACACCACAAAGGTTTCCAATCCTCCCTGAGCTCTCCTTAAAAAAAGGAAGCTGCCCTGAAGCAAGTATTTTGCCACACCAGGGATTGTCATCAACCCTCTGGTGCCAGAAGTCACAGCTGAAGTTTAATGAACTTGCCCGAGGCTTAATCCCTTCCTTACATCCTACACCGTGCTGCACACCTGCAGTGTCCCAGCTCAAAGCCCCGATTCCCACAAGTGCAGCTGTCAGAGCAGATCCAGTGTTTAAGATGAGGGCCTGAGTGAGGCTCAGGATATGGCTATGCAGTGAAACAGATTGCTGTAGCTATTTTATTTCCCCCTTCCACAGCTCTGTGTGTGCTTTTGTACCTTTGCAAATCCTCACTGAAAATGTCTCCCCAGATTGTTTAAATGCTTTTATTCCAGCAAGTACATCCTCTGCAGCAATGAGATCTTCTTGTTGCTGATTTGGCTCTTTCTCAGTTCACTTCTAGATTTATGTGCCTTTTTCTGTGCCCTGGCTGGAACTGTGATGCAAAGAAAATGTGGTGAAGGTATTCAAGACTTTTCCATTACCCTTGTCACCAAATGTCCTTCAAAACTCAAGTCCTATTTTTTTTTATTCACAAGCCCAATTGAGAACAGCTGATGAAAAAAGGTGAAAAGTGAAGCAAACAACTGGCCCACAAAAATCCAACAGCCTAAATGAACTTTCCACCTTTCCACAATAAAGCATTCATAAGCATGGTAGTTAGATACTCCCATTATTAATGATTCACTAGCAGTGTATTCATTAGTAATAAGCACTAGTGTCATGTCAATAGTGCATCTAAATTGAGCTAATTACATTACCTGATGCCTCATATTTTGTGTGTATAATTTATTCCCCATGGGATAAACCCTTGGCTTTTCTCCAAAGACAGGCAAATAGGCCTGGTAGTTTCTTCTCCCCTGGAACAAGAACAAAGCAAAAAAACCCCTTTACATTCCATCCCAGTCAACACCTTCAGAAAGTTCAGTGGTCCAAATTTTGCAGAAACTGTGACATTTGCCACTTTTTCTCATGTAGAGGGCCGGGAATGGTCTCCCTCATGTTTGCTCAGCTTTTGCTCTGTGCCCCCACTCCTCAGCCCAAACCTCTGAGGCAGCTGCAAGTCAGTGAGAGATGAGCCACCTCAGACACATCATTTGCCACAAATACCTCTGGGAAGGAGCTAGCATTGTTCTTGATCAGTAGCTCTGTGTTGCTTTAATATTCCCCTAACTATCTGCAAGTTGGCATGCTCTTAGAAAGGTTTCCAGGCATTGAAAAACAAAAAAACTTCCTGAAGTGTCATCCTGCCCTGGGTTAATCCCAAGCCATTTTCTGTCCCAAGTAAATTGAAATAGGCACCAATTCCAGAAGCAATGTCCTTCTCTAGGGAGTATGAAGGCAATGTTCACAGTAGGGAAAATCTTCAGAAAATTTTCAAAAGATTTTTTTATTAGAAATAGGGATATATGCCTTTTGGCTTATAATATTTTGGCTTGATTTCTTCAGTCTTTGGCCAGATATGATTGCATGTGTGTTTGCATCCCTGCCTGCTGAGTGCCCACCTTTAGTAGTCTAAAGACTAAGATAGGAGAGACAGGCAGTAGAGACAGTCATACTGTCTAAGTTCAGGAACCTAACTTTAGTGTATAATTTATCCCAGGCAATTACCCTGGACTTTTTCTGTAGTCAGTGGAAAAAGATACTTCCAGGCATATATTCAAATCACTTAAATTAGGTTCCAAATGTGGCATGCCAGATGCAACCCTTTTATTTGCATTTGGGGTGGTAATTTGCTTTTAAAGGAAAATTCAGAGAGCTTAGGTACACAACCTTGTGCACAGTTTAGCATCTCTCTTTTTGCAGTGACTTGATAGATGTAAGTCTAAACACAGTACCTTTTCACTAATCCATTAAAAAATAGCTCATTGAAAATAAAATTAGGGACTTGTATTTCTGAAAACATGGTACATAACATCCCTCAAACAGAAATAAATACTATACTCCAGAGAGGGTAATATGACATGATTGTGAGGATTTCAGGACTAGTCATGTAGCTGGGACACTACCTGGAGTTTATGCATCTTCTCCTAGCACTGATTTTTTAAAGAGTTCCTATGAAACGTTGTATCCACCTAGACAGAGGACTAGAGCTGCCAGAAGGCTCCATTCTCCCCAGATATTTCTGGAGATCTCCTGTTATCTACATGGCAAGGTCATCTGTGATGTTAATCAGCTGTTCTGATTTATCATACACATATAGAACTTTTGCTGGTGAAATTCTTCTGGGGCTGTGAGTGGGACTTTACACTCTTCTGTATTTGCAGAAACTGTGAGAGACAAACTGCTCATCAAGGGATGAGGCTCAGACACTTGGAAATTCAAATGTGCTGAAGAATGAACCCTGGGAACTTTGACATATACTGTGTGCTACAGCTGCCTCAATATCTATCAAGGGTTTAAGAAACACCCTCCTTAATAGCATGCTTTGTGGTACAAATCTCAACTTAGAAGTAGAAAGAACACCAAAAGGGCAAATTTCCAAAAATGCTGTCTGCTGCCTGTTGCATGTTGCTGAGGGTCATGCTCTGAACCCTGAAACCCAAAGAGGGTTCTGTGGTTTCTGCAGTGGGGCTGAGATTTTTCTGTCACTGTCCTCTCCTCTTGTTCTTCTTCTCAAAGTGATGGAAACAAAGGAAAAAATGCTTAGCGTAAGTGACTCAAAACACAGGAAAGGTTCATTCAGCAGGGACTGTATGGAAAATTCTGAAGGAAACTTTGACATAAAACAAATCCAATACCTATTCCTACTAGAGACTCATATTACAGTTGCACTGACTGACATATTATAGCTGGCAAGGACTAATGCTACTGTAAAAAAATCCATGATGTCATTTCAACTGTTCAAATACTCATGAAAATAATTTTTTTAAAAAACTTCCTACTCAACTTTGACTACAAATACAATATAACTAGCTAGAAGTGAAGAAATTGCTGTTTCACTTTAATTGATGCAATAGAAAAATACCTGGGGAATAAAAGCATGTTGTTCTAGACAAATATTTCTCAATATAATTTTATTATCTCTTTTGCTGTCAACATCTGTGACCTCACAATAAAAAATATCTTCTTTGATTTATCCACTCTACTTGAGACTATGAATCTTGAGTTCATGTAGCAAGGTCAGAGAAGTTTAGGAATTCAGTGGTCTCAAATGAATGTCAGTTAGCTAAGAGGTGCTCAAGGAGGGTCTATTAATAATGAAAGCTCCAGGCAAATGTATAATGCAAGCCCTTCAGATCACAACACAGAGCTCACATTCTCTTGAGAGTCATCTGAGGACAAGATGCTTTGTTATAATGAAGAGAATATAATGTACAGTGACAAGAACAAAAATCTATGTTGTGCATTCTATATGTGTGCTTTTATATCACAGTGTAGCTATTGCTACATAAACAATAGCAAGAGACTTATGACAAAAAGATAGTGAAGACTTCAAAAGACCATTTTCTAAACTGTATCTTTTAATATTTAAAAATAGTAAAATATGCGGAAAGGCCAAATAGACACTATTGTATATGTGGTCATAACCTACATATAGTAAACACAGTTTCATAATAATCTAATCCTACATCTGAGTTAGGAACAAAACTGACTTCCAAGAGAAGCATAAATGTAAGAGCTTGATTATCAGTATATAATGTGCTCAAATCAATTTACTTTTTTAAAAAAGGAAGTTTAAAAAATGAGAAAATAGTGATTGTGAATTTACTGGTTAGGAAAATAAAAAAGATATTTTCTGTATTTTATGAATTAAGTGCATGAGAGTCACATAACAAATTAATAGGATGGTAGGATTGGAATAGAGGTTTTGATGGGTCCTAAGCCAACACTCATGTTAGAATGTCAAGATATGAAGATAGGCAGAAGTTATATTAATATTTTTCTGTTTAAGGACATTCAATTCCAAACTGTTCTCAGGAGCTGTATAGGTGACCCCTCTTTTCCAAGACCATGGATGGGTCTTCCAACTGTTTGACAAGAGTGAGCCAGTTCCTCTGCAGGTACAGAACAAATTCAGCCAGGGCTGTATAGCAGCAGTTCCCATGGTCCAAGCATGTGGTTGATGTCTACACTGTCCCAGTTCCCCTCCCCAGGAGCTACTTTTGGTCAGCACTCAAAGGCTTCTCTGCACTTCCAGGGCACCTGAACTCAGGAACAATCAGCACTGATGGATCAAGATTGGGCTGCCACTGGCGTGGATTTACTGGGGGAGTTACACAGTGTGAATTCATGGGGCTGGAACCTCGGCAGACATGTCAGTTCACAGATTTTACACATCCAGCTCATTCATCTGGCTCTTATTCCCACTAATGGCCTTTGGTGTGTGGGCTTCAGGAGCTGAAGGCTGGTTGTGCTCAGCTCAACCAGCCCAGAACCATGCAAGTCCTTTCGGCTGTGGCCCAGTGCCTGAGCTGGCAGGGGACAGTGTGTCTGTGTGACCCAGTGTGACAGGGGTAGCTGCACCTGTGTCCTGTGAGAAAACTGCAGCCATCCTGCTGTACCAAGCAGCAGCCACACTTCTACCTTCACCTGTTACCTCCCCAGGTACTTTGGGCTGTGGGTCATGTCAGGGTTACATCAGATTTGCCCATGACAAACTGAGCCAACACAAATCTTCTTCTGGGGTCCCACTGACAGTTCACAGTCGCATGTGAACACTTACAATTCCCTTTTCCAAAGACAACAAACAGTAAAAACATTTCTTATTTAAAGAACTAAGTAATAAATATTTGTTGTTATTATTATTCTCTACTACTCTTTTTATATCAATCCACAAGAAGAAAGAGTGCAAAATACTAAAGATGCTGTATATTATAAGTCATTAGAACTACTTAAGTCTCACTGCAATTCTTTTCCCAGGCTTCTGAAGCCATATGGTATTTTCTCAGGCAACTGTTCAATTTTATTTTTGTTTCGTTACACAGGTATTCTATCTTATCAGATTAGTATTGCTAAGACAAAGAAAGTCACAAGTACATCTTTCAGGATAGTTCACAATCCTAAGAGCTTTTAGCTCTAGACAGGAAAGGATTCTGGGAGGCTGTAGTTGCCAAAGCACATGAAAGGTCACCTTCTCTAGTCCCATGTGGTGTGCCTGCTGGCTGGTCTTTAAAGAAAGGCTCCTATCCTGGTTTTGGAAAATGGAAAGAGTTTCCCTCCAGGGATCTAGTAAGAGGCTCATGATACATTTATGTCATAGAGATCAGAACAAATTAAAGAACAAATGTTTCTAGCCAGGATCAAATGCTTGGGGAATATCCAGACTGGTGCAATATCCAAAAAAATCTGCTTAGAAAGCTATATTTTACCCTTTACCTACTTGTGGAGGAAGGCCAAGCATTTGTCACCTAGTTTTGTATGATATTTTGATATTTTTATGCTGTTATTAGAACTAGTCCTAACATGAACTTATGAGATGGAACTTCACCTATATATGCCAGTTGGGGAATATACTTGTCAGCTTACATCTGCTGTTACAGAAACCATGGTTTATAAAATCAAATATGTGATATAACCATAATCCTCAAGAGCCCATGTAAGTGCACAAAATCAAACATAGACAAGGGGATATGTAAATAAGCAGAATGATGAGGTTTTCACAGAATGTGGTAATATATTTACTCCATTACCAGCATGGATGGGCCATGTCAGTCAGAGCCTACACCTAGTAACTCCTCAAAATCAAGTGGGTTACAAAATACTGGTAGTACTGATAAACAACTAATTTGTTTAGTAGCATTTCAGGTTGCAGTGTTCTGAAGACACAGATTAAACTGGCACCTCATAACATCTGGGAATTTGATTTACTCCTTCTCTACTTCATTTCAAAATTCTTGAGTGACCTCCTAATCCCTTGTGTACATTTTACATCTGATGGCATTCACACAAGAGAAAAGTATTAAAGGTTTAATCATTTGCCAGTTGGGCTGTAGAGAGACAGTTGTTTGTTTCAAATGCAACACAGTTTTTGGAAGCGTTTAACATTCCTACTTGCAGCTGTTAAAAGTTTTAAATGTTATGCTTCATTATGCATGCTGCAGGGGAGCCCAGAAGCAGTTCCATGATGCCAATGTTTAGGTCTGCATGTTGCAAATGCATTTCAGACGTCCCAGACAGATATTTGCCCTCTTCCCACAGCCTACAGGTGCTGAGCCCAGAAGGGACCTGCATCAATTCCCAATGTGTGCTCTGCTTTGAATGCAGCCATAACTGGGGCCAGATTAAGGAGCATGCCACAGAGTGCCTAATCCTCATAGACCAGGTCAGCATTTAAAGCATCCTAAAACACAGGATTAGAAAGACAACTGACTTTTTCCCCTTGAGGCAGAGATAAGACAATTCAGAACTCATTGAAGCACCTTGACAGGATGTTTACAAAGAAAAATGCATTGTGGGGAGACAATCTTTCACATACCACCATGGACATGTCATTTAAATTGTATAAGGAAGTTCTTCATCACTTTTAATGGGGAAAAAAACAATTTGCCTACCTTTTTCTGCACTCATCTCTTGACCTCTAGTTCAGAAAGAGATTGGGTCTAGGAACCCAAAATTCACATTTACAAATAGCACTATAAAACCCACATGACCACTAATACTAGATGCCTTTTTTTGTCCATATTCCTCTAGCAGGCCTAAAAACTAGAGTCATTAATAACTAAGCAATTAGCATCAAGCTAAGGAAAATTCCAAATGTAAAAGCTTCTCTAAAGATGCTTTCTGAAGCTACCTTGTTGCAATTGCCTTTGGCTATATTGCAGCCACAGCTTGTTTTAAAGAGCTTGAATGTCTGCAGTGTGAAAAAAAGTGCTGACAGGAAAACTTAAATGTAACAAATGTCATATAAAAAAGGGCTAAATCTGCAATGCCCATTGTTGTGTTTCCACTGTGACTTGAAATGAGAAATGAGAAGGAGGTTTAGGTTGGGGTTTAAAGAGAGATTTATCACTTAAAAAGATAATTAGGATATTGAAAAGTCTAACAAAAGATGAAGATTCAAACAGCATGGAGTTGAAGAGCAATGAGTGGAGAGCACTTTGGGACATGGCTGATGAATAGCAGTCCAAAGAAAAAGGATGGATTAGAAAGACCAATAGTTCTCTTCACACTAATTTCCTAAATTTCACTATAGTATTTGGAATGGCGATTATTATTAATTAGGCTCTTGCAGCTCCTTTTGAACACTTATTATCTTGGCTAAGAAATACCATAATTAAACATAATATGAAAAACGTGGCATTATTGAGATTACTTTTCAGTCTACGGCTGCACATGTGTACCCATGCTGAAGTCCTTAAGAAATGTTAAAAATGTTAAGCAATTGAACGTTTATTTTAACCTTTCCCCTAAATCATTAGAACTCCATTTTTTTCTGCTTATATTCCACTCCTCCTGGAGACAAGGAGAGAGAAAGACAAGTTGCTGACACTGTGGATCAAATACACTCAAACTAGTGTTGTAAGGGTCGGTGCAGACTGGAGATTTAGAAGGAGTAAGATCCACTCCACAGCAGAATGGTGCCACTAGTCAGTAGTTCTCCAGCGGTATTAACCTGCTAGTATCTCCTGGAGTCAACCTGGACAGTGCCTCTGGATTCTGGTAGGTGTCCATGGTCTTCACTTCTCCTTCCTCCATTCTAAAAAAAAATAAAAACAACACTGAAGTGAAGAGAGCACTAAATCTATATGAAAAAAGCCAAACTCCCAGACACAGCTGAAGTCTGGCCATCTTTCTCTGCACCCTGATTTGAACCACCTTTCTTAGGTGTTGACCCCCATGTCATGACCAGGCTTGGATGGATCCAGCAACCTAAGGGACTACAGTAGGCTTGCTCTGGAGTATTTCCATGTTGAAGGCAATTTGATTCAGACTGTCACGGAGTTTTCTTCAAACATTATCTGATTCTTAACTGAAGATACAGTCTCCTTTTAACCTGAAATATCACTGCTGGAATTTCTAAAAAAACCAACGAAATTATTACAAGAATTCTTTATTACATTGACTTAAAGGAAAGAAAGATCAGACAAGAATACTGATCATTTAAAATGGACTGCTGCTCTTCTTTGCTCCTATAACCCACTCAAGAGGTGGAACAAAAGCTTTCACAGGACTAGAATGCAGCACTTTAAACTTTACTGTTATGAAGCATTTATTTCTAGAAAAGATTACTAGTTCACTTACAGAAGATTTTAACCACCATGATTTTTTTATTTTTGTAATTAAAAACATTACATAAGTGAATGCCCAAATGCAACATTCAAATTCCACTACAGATATTAAAAATTATTGGATAACCACTTTTATTTAGATGTCAAAATAGAGATGCAGGAGTTAAAACTTATCACTCAGCTTTTAGTATTTGTATTTCAGATGAGAATTCCTATCTCAGCTTTATTTAGAATAAAAAAAAAAAAGTCCTAAAACCTGACTCAAATCTGATTCCTTTAGAATTGTCTTGCATCCAGTGTTATTAAGAAAAGGATGAAAATTGGAAAGGGAAACCAAAGTGCAGATTGAGAAAATGACTAAGAGAGAAGCGTGAGAAATTAACTATGAAGAAGGGAGTGAAAGGATGAAGACAAAAGAAACAAGATTAAATGGGATAAGGTCTGGGAGAAAAATCCTTTCTGGTCAGACCTATGGAAACTGATGGCCTAGTGATTATAATTTTGTTTGTAGATTGTCTCTGAACCACTGCCAGCATCAGATAATTTAGCCGTGGTTGGAGTTTAGGAATGAGTTACCTTTTTCCTCTGTGGAAGGAAAATCACTTCCCAAGACATTTTGTACGTCATTGATTCAAACTGTAGCTGAATTTGGCTCCTGATAAAAGCAGAAATTAATTTTTGGGCTCTGGCCACAACACAGAAATCAAAAGGATTAACAAAAAGGTATACACCTTCAGAAAGCCTGATTTTCAACACTCATGCAAATATTAAGATATCGCTCATGTAATCAGGATTCAGAAAAAAAAGGGGACATGTGTAAGAGTGTTAATGTAGTTTCTGGTGCATACCAGGAAGAAGTGGAAGCAGCCATTGTGAGTGAAACAAGGAAATTAAAAGCTACGTTAGGCAAAATAAATATGAATGCAAGATTATTTTGACAGGCCCTTTAGAAAGAAATGGTGAACTTCTGTAAGCTGAAGAGTAAAACATAAGTGGTTTAAGTAGGTGTTTGTTGTAGGGGGTTTTAGGCTTGTTGTGTTAGCAGCCACTGTCTTCCATCACAACTGGAAAATCTGAGAGAGATGGAAAAGCATCATGCCTCCAGGTATGGATGAGAGAAAATTGGGTAACTTCACTTCAGATTGTTTTGGGGAACTTCCTGATGGGGTGCAGGTGAAAGGAATCACAAGCTCAGCCATAGTCACAGGGCTGGAAAAGCTCTCTTGGGTCATGTGAAGTTTGGGATAGTGATCTTGGACATTAAGGATAGAAGCACACTCAATGGGATGAGGACTAAATCCACACATACTTCAGCCTGTTTGCTTGAGGACATTACTTTTATGCAGCTGTAGGGGAGCTGCTGTCCTGCACTGTGAGAGCCATCTTTTTGTTTAGGCATCAAGCCCCAGAGGCTTTTGTCTCATTTTCAGCTCTGTAAATTATTTACTTCTAAAATTATAGTGAACTTTAAATGGCAGGTAACCTTTCTTTCAATGCTGATGTAATTTGTTCCATGCTGTAGTACTTCTCCCTGTGTCCTGTCTCTTATGTCCAAATTTCAGAACCAGGAAGCTGAGGTAGTCAGTACAAGCAGAGAAAATGTGAAACTATCATTCTTCTAAGCACATCACTAAAACCATCTTGGAAACCAGCCCAGGCTGTTCCAACTCTGCCTCTTCAGTCATTGGAAATGGAGGTCAGCATATTAAAAAAAATATAGAGTCTGTGCTTCTGGGCTCTGCATGATCACCATCTCCACCAGCACCCTTACCCTCCTCACTCACACTGAACTCCAGGTGGAGGTCTCTCTGAGACCATCACCTGCTTTGGCCCTTTCTTCCATCTCCCTCTGAATGCAATAATACAGCAGCCTGGCACAAAGTGCTTTTTCTAGATGCAGCACTTTCACAGATGTATACAGTACCTCAGTTTTCTAAAAATAAAAAAGAACAGGAAATGCTGAGCTTGACTTCTTCCCCCCTGTATCACACAGCATTCAGTGGAATAAGTGAAAATGAGAGTCATAAAGCAGTATCTTTGATACAGACACTCAGGGAAGTGGGTTAGTAATATATACTATATTTTTTTATTTGGTAAGAAGTCCAGACTTCTTAATGTCCTGTTACATATCTGAAGCATTATGTGCACATGCCTGATCAATTAGGTTAAGTCTATACATCATGCTGTTTTATCACTTACTTAAATTCAGTGAATTATTTCCCAGTCAGATTTTATTTTCTGATGTACTCAACCATCCATGTGAGGGGCAGAGCAAAGGAAACATGTCTCTTCTTCTACTGTAGAAAAAACAATTGTTTCATAACTGTAAAACCAAAATACCTCTGGTCTTGGTGCAGTTGTCATGAAATATATTCCATGAAGTTTGTTTAACTAAAAAAAAGTTGACATCTCAGGATGATTCCTGTCTTCTAAATATATGATATAGAAAAACAGAAAAGTGAAGATATGTTCTAACCAACTGAAGAAATATCTTTAGTCTTGCTAAAAGTAATCTGTCAGATTAGCACTAGACCCTCTGTGCAGAATCACTTTTTGTAATTTTGTGGACATTTGAGGACACTATCAGTGTATCTGGCACTCAGTAACAGCCAGCTGGGCTAACAAATGGCCAGAGAGGAAAATCCTGGTATGAAGTACAGATGCTTTGCACTGCTTCAGCACCCACAAGGCTAATGTTGCCAGCTATCTCAGAGGTTTTAAGTATTACTACATCCAGATAAGAAATTTTCCAGTGTTTCTGAATCTAAGGGATAAACCATGGCTGGAAAGCAGACATGACACCTGGGTTCTGTAATAATTTTTTCAAAATTCTTACCACTTGGCTATTGTTTCCAGCAAAAGAAGGCTAACACAGTGCAGTACAGTCTTTCCCAAACATTCAGTAAATAGAAGTAATGAGGCAAAAAACCCGAAAGAACATTGTGATGTAGTGCAAAGGTTTGAAAAAAGGTTTGAACGCTGTTCTAACAAAGTAGATTGCAGTTTTGGGGAGGATCAGAGATGCTGATAGGAATTATTTTAAATTGTATATGCAAGCAACTGCAAGAGCCTAGATTATATGCAGAAGAGCAAATCCAAATCAAGAGGTAAATTTTTATAGCTGTATTTTGATAACAGCTGCGAATGTTATATCAGTAGATGATACAAATAATAAAGATACAAAAAACCCAGGTTTTCTCCTCTATATTTATAATACTGATCAGCCTTTTATGCCTTCATTTTACAACTACTGTGTTTTGAGTTTACCTTCTTGGCAATCAAAGCTGAAAAGGCACTTTATAACATCTGTATGCAATTTTTATAGACACTAGTGATTCATAAACTTTGATTTCAAAGACATTTCCTACATCTCTTCTTGCTCCACAGGACCACATGAGTTTCCCCACAAAAATGCTTGATTTGTTTCCAGAGTTTATCTCACAATTTCTGTTGTCTTGTGGATGAAGTGATTTTGTTATAGCTCAATCATTGGGAGCTATTAACTCAGCAAGTTCAAACAAATTCCTGAGCCAGGAAAGAGTCCCTTAACTTTTTGGTTTTTCTCAGAGGTTCTTTTGTTGCTTTTTCTAAATATTTCTGGATTGGAAAACAAAACTAAACTAAACTAAACTAAACTAAACAAAAAAAAACCAAACCAAAAGAAAACAGGAACAAATCTATTAATAATTATAACAATATAATTTAAACCTTATCCATATTATTTCCATGATTGAAATAGACAAAATATATATTAAGGTAAGCTGGGAACAAGAGAGGAAAGAAAGTTGTGATGGGTTGGGATAAATTGGAACAAATTATTTCCTATCAAAAACTGGAAGAGGTAAATATGCAACTAATAAAATATTGATCTTTACAATGCTATTACAGAACCATACATTAAAATTCAGTCCAGGTTGAGGCCACACACTGGTAATTTAAAGCTTAAATGCATTACAAAACTCTCCTAAGCATCTCACATATAATTTTGTAACATCTGCTGATAAAACCATTATGGGAACCCCAAAACCATGTGGCTTGCCTGGAACAACTGCTTTGCTGGAGTGGACTTACAGACAAGAGCACATCTGATGCATGCTAAATGCAGTCATGCTTGCTACCAGGTCATAGTGATGATGGCTTGGAAGAGACAAATGAGGAGGAAATTTCTAGCAACTAGCATTCTTAAAGGCTTGTAGTGGAATCTAGTTTGTTCTCAGTTAAGACTGAATACTTCTTTTTAAAAAAGCAACACATAAGGAATGAGTCCAAGATGTGTAATTCCTGCAATTGTTTGCTTCTGGAAAATGTTACAGGATAAGGAGAGATTGTATATTCTGAGTTTTTATTGGAGTCATTTCAGGCATTGCCGCATGTTTAAATTGAGTGCAATAAAAATATTTGAAAGTATAAGGAAAAGGAAACTGTTCTCTAAAGTCAACAGAGAGGTAAGTTTTATTTGGTGGGGTAAGGCCAGATCAGGTACAATCATATAGATATTTTTGTGATTTCTGGTTTGAAGAAGATTTTATGGTATTAGAAAAGCATAACTATGCTTTCAACCAGTTGTGGGATCTCACACTTCCCAGTTATTCAAAGAAAAACACAAAATACAAGGTCAGAATTGTTTGGCTTTAAAGAATTCAGTGTATCCTACCTAGATGAGTTAATCTGAGAGCTAGAAAATACATCTACATCTTTTCAAACCTGATCTTAAAGGTGCCTTTCAGAAGGTGGAAGTGGATCCAAAAGATGTGGACAGGAATGCTTTCAAGGTGAGAGTTCTAGGTTTAGCTTCTGTGATTCTTCTAGAACCTATCTAATATTACAGGTGAAGGTATTTCCTGACATGTCTCCTGCTTGCTTCTGAGGCTGGCTGAGAGTTTGGTGCACACTGACCATTTCCAGCACTAACTGATGAACTCATAGCCAGTAGTGATGAGTTGCAAACTGGACTGAAAGAAATGTTTCAGAAAGAGGTCACTCAGCAGCACACTCCACAGAGGAAATTTCCACTGACAAGAAAAAATATCACCAGCACAGATCTGGTTGCCTTCCCAGCCATACTGATTTAATGTCTTACAGGGCTACACCAGTAGTACAGAAGGTCTATTTGCATGTAACCAAAGTTATTACATGGTTTGGGATGGAAGAAGAAAATGGACTTTATTCCCTGTGTTGGGAACCTGTTGAAGTAAAAATGTCTCTAAAATGAAATGGTCTTGCAGCCACTTGAGCTGCATTTTGAAACTCAGTTCATATTTGATATAGAATGAACGGGTGCTCGAAATAAGAACACTGAAGAGTGACATGAGTTGGTCTCTGACTGAAAAAAATATTAAAGTACCTGAACTTTGTACTCCTTTGTAGTTACCTGTAGACTTTTTAACTTGCTTCTATCACACAAAATTCTAGTAAAAATGAAACATATATTTTTACAAAGATTCTCCATAATAAAAAAAAAAAAAAATCATTCTTGTGGCAGGGCTATACTTTATCAGGCAGACCTGTAAGCTTGGGGAGATGTGTGGTTTGTGCAGGTGGCCTCGTAGAAACATCTGCAAGCATTGTCTTCCCATACAGCAGGGAACTGGTGGCTCAGAGGGATTTGGTCCCCAAGGTTTTTACATGTTCACAGTTCCTATTTCTGCTGCTAGGACAATGGAGAAGGGTGTTGCTGGAATATAGCCCACAGCAAAGAGATTGCTCAAACAGAGGATCTTGATGTCAAAATTATGTGTTACTGGAATTTTGGTTGGTAGTTGCGAACATCTTGGAACAGTTTAGTCTTCTCTATACTATTGCAATTATTTCAGTGGGAACATCTGGAACACAAAGATGTTAAGTAAAGAGAAATCCCATAGAATGATGGTAGAAGGTATTATCTTATTGTGTGGTGTGACAGGGTGGTCTCCTGAAGGAATGTTATAGTGGAGATGGGGGTGAGTGAATGGAATAAGCATAACAAGGAAAGTTATTGTTGCCTTGCTATGTCTTATCCTTTTTTCACTATTGTACCTGTATGTGGCTGCTGTCTTTCTGTTGCCCAAACACTACATAGTCTATATAAGAAAGAACCAAATGTGTTGCATGGGCTAGTCTAAAAACCAAATTAATCAGTTGCTTAAACCTCCTTGGTAGCTGACCTGAGGAAGATACAATGGGTGCCCAGTTTCTTTGTTTGTGAAGAGATCTGCTGAGAAAAGGGACTGGTGCTTCAGAACAGAGAAAAGAGGGTGTTGGTGGTGTGCCTTTTTCTTTCTTCCTCAGTATAAGAGTATTTATAAGTTGTGGTAGAATGTTTTTTCAAATAAGCAAGAACTGTTGCTTCATTTAGCCTGATGATCTACCACATATACTTGGGACACTTAAAGGATTAAGATCCTGCTATTATTTTAAGCCTTGAACATCTCAGCGATGTAACTGAGGGGAAAACTTCTGGTAAACAGAAATGGTTCAGGAAATTGTCTCAGGGAGCTTGACTTCTTTGGCTGTTATTTACACTGAGGAAGAGGAGTTGTCTAACTGGTCTTTTAAACTGCACAATTAGTTCAATTAAACTGACTTACACCCATGGCTATCTAAAGACATTTTGTACAGTACCAGAAAGACATAAACTCTACAAGGTTTGCAGCAACAGGTTTCCACTAGTAAAGTGCAATAGTTACCTGGGAACATACAAGAGACAGATGGAGGGGACATAGAGAGCAAAAAACATTACTTGGAAGACCAGAGGAAATCAGAATGTCTTCCTGGGAGGGGGAAAATAAAAAACAAAGGATTTTTTTTTTTTTTTAATAAAAGAGAAAAAAAAAAAAAGACACTGCTATAGCTAGAATTTCTTCTAGTATAATAATGTCATTTAGGAGTTGTGCCACACCTTTCAGCACAGAATGGATCTATGTCCCTTTAGTAAATCAATACTTGAACTTAGAAAGAGAAGGACAATCTCTGCTCTATAGCAAAGCGAATGCTGGAAATGAGTGCTCTCTCCTCCTCAAGAATGGTAAAGGTTATGGAATGGCCAAACACAGGCTGGAAAACAAAATGGCCCATTTCAGGCCTTTTGCCATAGCAGTTTGAGGAAACAAATGCCAGACTGTCTGGCCCAGCTGGTTCATGTAAAGAGTAGGTCAGTCATACAGTTCTTCTATTTCTGTGCATGATTTTATAATCATTTCCTTGATGCAAGCTAGTTTTTAAGTTCCCAAGAAGAGTTCAGGGGAGAGTGTGATATTTAAGCCTGGACATCTTTTTTCATCTGGTTTTCCTGTCACAATGCCAGTGTCTGTGTGTGCAAAGTTCTGGCAGCCTGAAATACTTTGATATATTTTTTCCCAGGCTTCAAAAGGAAAGGTAAACAATGGGCTTGCGACTCCAGGGCAAGCATCAGTAGCCAAGAGTTTACGAGGTAGATCATCTTCTTTATGATTCTGGCATCACTTTAAGTGTTTTGCCATGTAGAAGGGATGTATGAAAGAAAAAGTAACTCATTTAGTTGTTTTTGAGACTGCAGGTTTGATGCCTTAAGGTGATTTCTGGTCCATGCAGGTTTCACAGGATTTTGATTCTTGCAACTTGGTAAAAGAGAGAGCAGCTCTGCATCAAAGACTTAAAACCAAAAAGTCTGATTTTTGGTAGATCCTGGAAAGGTATTTGGACTTCCTTGACAGTTCAAACAATATCTGAGTTAAAGAAAAGAAAAAAAAAAGATCGTGGAAGCTTAATAGATAGATTTGAATTAGTAATTAGTAATAATTCAGATTTTTAAAAAATGTTTTAAATACACTAACAGGGCAGTTGTGGATTCAATATGCATATACTGTGCTTCTTTTGTGTTGCAATACTATTGTATAATCTAGTAAACATAATCTTGTAATTGGTAAGGTCTAAACATGAGAATATATTTTAAAAGCTGATTTTGTATTGTTTTGCCTGGGCAGATGATTATAAAGTCTATAATTGTTCAGTGACACTTCTAATGAGTAATCCAATAATCTGGGGATGGGAGGGTGACATTTTACAATTGAGACTGAGAAGGGAATAAATATCAAGTGCAATGAGATGTTCTTAATTATTTTTTCCAACCTAAAAGATCCCAATGACTCTATGGAGTGATTTGCAATTTAGTGCAAAGTGAGAAAGAGAACACCCAGAAGAATGTAAAGCAGGAAAAACAGGAGATAATCTAATAAAATAGCAGGGAAAACTTCCGATAGGACAGAGTATAGATGATGTGTTAATAATTTGGAGCACATTATTTGATTTACTGAGCATTGGCAGGAGCAGGCTGTCCTTTTCAAACTGGTCCATCACCCTTGTGACCACAGTAGCCCCCCAAGCCATCATAATTGCTGTAAGTAGCAGTGCTATTAAATACAACATAGGGTCCTTCTTCTTTTCATTCTTTTTCATAAATGAGAAATTGAATTTATTTAAATTTAAATATAAATATAATACAAATCCTATGCAGTCTGGAAAAGTAGACTAGATGACCATATAGCAATTTGAACTTTCTGCTTTACATCTGTCTCAGCTTAGGGAGTGGAAATCTGGTTTGTAATACAACAGTGAAAAAGGCAGACCTTGTACTAGGAAGACATTTGGACATGGGACAAAAGTCATGACAAATAATCAGTGCATTCACCAAAGCAAGAGATTGAGATAGTACAAAAATATTTGTTAATAGAAAATGTTTCCCTTTTCCCTTTATCATTTTTTCCCTTTCCAAGTGTGCGGTTTCTCCAAAAAGTTATTATTTCACTAGAAAATGTTTTGCAGACCTGGAATTGCATTCAAAGAGAAATGCTAGTAACTTTAGCATGTCATATCTGAATACCAGGAAAGTTTCCCTCTGCTTCTACCAGATGCTGTTTTCATGTGCTGCAACACTCAGGCCTCCCTTGGTTGTCCAAGCTACTTTACAAATTTTGTATATCCTTTGCCTCATGTTCTTAGATGTGGGGTATAAATTGACAGATTTGATCTGGGTGCTTACAGTTATTGGAGAGATTGAAATTTAGTTCTTTTTTACAATAGTTTCACATTCCATTTGTATAATTTCTTAAGGTGGAAGATACTGCCCAGAAAAGCATTTGTAGCATCAGGGTCTAAAGCCTCTCTGGCTAGATTAAACCCTCCTTTGCTCCAGGCTACTAACTTCTTTCCTGCACTTGACTTATATAGCCAGGGAGCTCTTGTATTTCACTTGAAATGACTGTATAAGACATTCCATTACAATTATATTTCCATACTCATTTAATTTAGTGCCAAGCAAAGAAAAATCCTGACCTTCAGCTTACTGATGTTTTCATTTGTTTTCTTGAGTATTTATGTAGAATCTCCACCTCAGAACTGACATTCAGGCAAGGTGAGCTTCAGCTAATGCCAAGGTCCCAGTCCAGTCATCAACTCTGGATTTGCAGACATATTTGCACATATAAAAGTCCCAAGTCTGTCAAAATGCATAAGACTGACTGCAACAGCTCTGAAAGACTGTGAGAAATTTGACAGGGAGAAAAGAATATTTTACAGTTCCCAGAA
Organism: Entomyzon cyanotis; assembly: GCA_024500445.1. Lineage (NCBI taxonomy): Eukaryota > Metazoa > Chordata > Aves > Passeriformes > Meliphagidae > Entomyzon > Entomyzon cyanotis. Next base: position 17,485,413 of record JAKEPQ010001005.1, read on the forward strand.
AGGCGCTGCTACATCTAATTTATTACACAAAGTTTGGGGATGCAGTAGTTAAGAGCCTTCCTAAATTAGATGATCTGCTAGTGGGGCCACTAGGATGTGCGTGGTGGATTTTCTTTGTATGAAGATCACTGAAGAAAATGGATCACTTTTGCTCAAAATCTCATGCTCACAAAATTTCACGTGTCAGTTTTAAGTGCAAAATGAGTCTCCTGAGATTCTGAGTTTTGAAATATTTGTGGAGATGCATAGGCACTTTCACACAGCTTTATCTCAGCACTGTAAAATTCCCATGATTTCTCCTGAGTACTCTGTAACTGTATAAAACCCTGAAACAGTTGAGAAGGATCACTTCAGCCTGCTGTTGCAATGGAGGGGGTTCAGACTACATCTGTTCTAAAAAAAAAATACAAATATTGTGGATCTGTTAGCTATTTTCCTTGACTAAATATAGCATAGTGAGCCTGTCAGTCAATAACCTGAGGTTTCCTCAACCTTTTAAGGGGATTCTTCCCTTCAAAGGACTTTTTAGAACCTCTTAGACAACCATCTCTCAAGCTTTTATTTTACTGTCTGGTCCCACTATTGCTGAAAAAAAGAGATTAATCAGCAGCTAAAGCCCCTTACGCTTGTCTCTCCATAAGATTTATGCATCAAAGAGCACTCTGCTCCAGGGCTAAAGGTCACTTTCACAGATACATTTCCCCATATATCGCCAACTGTTTCTACTTTTCAAAGAGCAGTAGGTTCCCTCATACCAGCTATGTTTCATGGCCATGTTAAAAAAAAATAATTTAGAAGAGAAGCTCTCTCCTTTTTTTCTCTTTTGAAAGGTTTTATAGAGAGGCAATAATATTGGGTTTTCTTCGGTTTTTGCTGCTTATTTGAAATGCATTCAGTGCTACTTTAAAGTCTTCTGCCATGTTCAGAACCCCAGTGCTGTAGAAACCAAATGAACCTTGATGGTGTCTTTGCATTCTTTGATAAAGAAGACTTTATCTTCTCTGGAAACAAAGCCGAGGAGAAGACAGAAGAGAGAGAGGTGGTCCAGGAGCATCTGGCTAACCTACCTCTTCTCAGTGTGAACAGGAGTGCTCAGAGAGAAAATGAGAAAATTCTAATAGAAATTGATGTAGGAGCCAAAAAACAGGAGCAAACAGATCAAGGAGTTAAGAAAGTACCAGGTAAAGATAAGTGAGGCTTGCAGAAGACAGATTAAGAATCTGAGAAATATTACTACTTTTGCTGTCAAACCTAAAATTATCAAGCATTAAATTAGTTCAAGCTGAAGCATTAATTTTTTGTATTTAAAACTGCTACTATGTCCATTTTCATAGTCAAGACTTATGGATACAGGGACTTAGAGAAATCATATCTGTTGACTCTTCAGGTCTATAGAGATCCCTGATGCTTCACCTGGAATAATTCAAATCAGAGTGACAAAATCTGACCTCTCTTTTTTACATGCCCATGCTAATGTTCTGTGGAAACGAGATTATAAAAGCCACTATTTTACTCTTTCACTATTCAATCTACCATTTACTTATATTTCTAAGGAGTATGTTCTTGAAAATGCCCATTACATAGCAGAAGGGTTTTTAACTTGCTAGAGTTCACTAGCCTATCTCCTAGACTTACCACCTTTTCCATCAGATGCTCCAGAAGATCTTGAGATAAAATCCATACATTTAATTATTGAACAAGAAAGCTAGGGTAAATTTTCTTAATAACTTTATTACTCTCCAATTAGTCACAAAAAAGTCAGTCAACAAAAGCAAACAACAATTTTCCAGTGCTTCAATAACCAGGAAGAGTCTATTTTTGTCCAAAATGTTATTCCTTCCAAAATTACAAGTTTGTCTTCAACCAAATATCTAATTTATTTAGGGGGAGTTTGTTGTTGTTGTTGATGATGTGTATTGTTTTGGGGCAGTTTTTTGCAACCAAAGTTTTTCAGATATCTTTAGTTCTTTGTTAAATGAGTAAAAAGCACAAGTCAAAAGAACTCTGGTATGACTTTGTCCTCCCCATTTCAATGACCTCCTTAGAGGACATTCTGGTTTCTATTTTCCATGTGTGGGTTAGCTTGACAGCCTGCAGATATACATATACAATTGTAGATACACATACACGATATATTTCCCCTCTATTTTAAAGACATGGTTTCATTTTCCCCTCCTTTTATTGACAGACTTGTCATTGATTCCAGTGTTCATAAAAGCAATGATGACAGATAGATGTCTGTAACTGAACAACCCACAGTGGAGTTCACTTGTTCTAGCAGACATTTCTTTTTTACTTTTTCCTGCTGACTTTGTTTCCCTTTCCCTGGAGCAAGTGTATTTAGGGATTTATGGATTATTTTCACTGAACAATGTCAAAAATATAGAATTTTGCTGGGCAGCAAAATTTCCCATTGCCTTTTTCTTCCCTACAGCATAGGTTCACATTTCTTTGACTTTGATTAAAATTTTAAAAGATTGATTCTAACTGACCTCACATTTTGTTTATTTAGTATTCCTCTGTTTTGCAAGGAGAATAAGACTTCTTGATATCTCATAAGAGCTCATAGCCATCTCTTTCATCAGTCCATGTAATATGCTAACTGTTCCACAAAAAACAGGGTTTTTTTTCCTGTGGATCACTCCATGATACTCACAAAAATGTTTACTTTCAGCTCTTAAAATGAATTACACGAAAAACAAACTTGCAAAAGCTACCAGTGAGAGAAAGCTGGATGTGGGAAAAGGAAGAGCCATCACAAAATTCGAAGTGGGGAGATTCTTTATGGCAAAACCAGAGCTTTCTAAAACAAAATGCATGTTGGCAGCTTGTGAGGCAGTTAATAGAACGGAGGTTTAAACAGAACTTGGAGAGAAGCTCAGGTGCTTTTCCAGGGATTTGAGTCAAATATGTAATCTGGAGTGATCTCACCTGTCAGCACAGACAGTTCAGGGAAATACCAAGATCTCTCTCTTTGTCCCCATTTTTCAGTGTAGAGCAAACCCAATTTAACACATAAAACTTGTTGTTCCCTCCACCCCCCTGCCCCTTTCCTTTCCCCTGTTTTATTTGTCTAGCAGTTGCCAGCAGGGATCAGACAGTAGGAACAGTGCAGTCAGCACCTTTTTCTGGGGCACAAGCACCAGACCAGAATTTATTGGCTTTATTCACCACAGGGATGATGACTACATCCAAGAAAGAGCCTCTCCTGCGGGGTACTGAGGCTTTGCCACCAGCCCAGTCAGCCAGCTCTGACTGCAGGTTTTAAGCTTTGTTCCATGCCCCTCGGGCTGAGAAAAGCCTGCCTCTTCTGGAATGCTAACCATCCTTGTGGGATTGCATGCCTCTGTTTCATCAGACGATAAATTAGAGAGCTCTCCTTAGACTGGAAGTGACCGTTCCACCTAGCTTGGGTGGGGATAGAGACGTGGTTGAGCTCTGATTTAAAAGAGCGGCCCAGAGCCATACTTATCAAGTGGATCTCTATCCATCTTCTGGGTGGAAAACGGTAGCTGGAGCACTTCCCCTGCCGAAGCACACTTTATAAAGCTGTGGGGGGGGGTTGGGGAGGGGGTGAGTGAGGCGTGGGGGCTGCTTTTGTGGGGCAGCCTGCAGTGACACGGCAACCCAGACATATGGTGTCATTACTCAGCCGACCCAAATTTGACACTTGGTGAATTTATTATATTTTGGTTTGCTCCTGGTGCCTGAAAGGCTTTGCAACTGTCTCTTCATAGGGCCTGTCACAGATGTTGATGTATTTTCCTCCTCCACAGCCAGGTTTTACTGTGGAAACTGATACAACTTCACGATAGAATTTCTGGATGAATTATTCACGCATTGCATGCTTTCTGCACATAGGGAGTTGGAAGAAATCCATCCTATTCAATAAATGGCCTCTTTAATCCCCTTTAACAGAGAATTTTCCCTGACTTTAAACCATTTCTATTATCACTTTTGTGATCCTAATGTTTTGGATAACATATTTACAGTTAATAGCTTTGTTAAATTTTTCACTATATTTCACCTTAACATGCAATTAAATTCTCCAGACACAGTGATGAAACTGATACATCGAAGAGACAATAAACCATATGGCCCAGATTCTCATCATCTTAACTTTTGGTAGCCCCTTTCTTTTTTCCTTTTTTTTTTTTTTTTTTTTTTTTATCCTGCAGGTCATTCCATGTCCAGTGATTTATAGGGTAATTCCTGAAATATCTCAATATTTGTTGTTGTAGACAGAATGGGCTGCTGCTAATGCTGGTACCATCTGTGGAGATGATTTTTTAATTGAAAAGAATTTTCAGTCTTGAGAATAGAGAGTTGGATGAACTCATCACTGCCCCCTGAGAGAAGATTAATGAAATGAAAACATATCGTACTGCTTTAATACCTGGAGAAGTAATAAGGATGCATCAAGTGACAACATAGAGCATGGTGCGTGGGGGTAAATTGCTGTAACATAACAGGCAAAGTCCATCCAAGAATTAAAAACTGCATTTGCAGTTTTAAAAACTATTGAGGTACTAATGGTTTATATCAAAACTCCTGATTCCGTTTTCTTCCTGACTTCTAACTCCAGAAGCAGAGCTCAGATTCAGATTCTCTTGCCCTTCACCCCACATGCTATAATTAATATTCCCAAAATAATTCTGTTTAATTGAATATTAAGTAGCTACTTCCCTATAATAAAGTCTTGAAATCAAATGGCTACATTGACATTAATCTTATCCCAAACGTGATATAACTTTTGAAAGACAGAACCAAGTAAAACTATGTAAATTGATGTTCACTATCTAAAATATAAGAGTTCTAGTTTTGTCTTAGTATAAAGCTTACACTACCTTGACAAGAACCAGTAATTTAAAGCCTATTACATTTTTCCTCAGATTATTGTGCTTTGTATATTACTAATATAGCCAGTGTTGCTGAGTCGCCAGTTGTTAAATTGGAATTTATATTCATATTTTGGAAAATTGCCTTTCTCCACAAAGTTCCATAAATTAAGATCTCAGCTTCAAACCCTCATGGCAGTATTCAAATATGGAAAATTTTGAAACTACCTGGCCTCCACCCCAGCATTTTGTAGAAGGATGACTAATAAGTATTTAAGGTATTATAAATAGGAGTTTCCCAGAGTGTTTCAATTTACACAATAACTTGAAATGAAATGCCAAAACTACATTATTTTTCATGGTTTTAGTAAAAAACTTGTGAATTTTTGTTCTTAACTTTTTTCTCCAAACAATTGCATATTATTCATAAAGGTACTCTATTGAAAAAAAAAAAGCTTACACTGACAAAATCCTGCCATTGCTACAACGTGGTTCTGTGAAATAAGAAACAGTACAGCAAAGCATCTTTTGATAATTTAAAAAATTACCTTTTTTCAATAGCTTGAACCTTTCTTTTAAGTAGGGCAGGAGATTTTCTTCTAAAAATGGACTAACCTGAGCTGGACAGACACCGTCATTGCTTCCCAATCTGATGTGGCTGTAATCTTTGTAGATCAGTTTCTGGAGCCAGGAAATCAGAATGGGGAACTTCAAGTTCACCCTCTGCCAAACCTTGCTACACTGCTTCTGTAAATGGGACAGTTATGCATTCTGAGTGATGCTTTTCTGTTCTTTTTGTCTTTGAATGCATTCATAAGCCACAGAAAGCAGATCACAAGTTGAGGGAAGAAAGAAACCATCTACAATGATGATGGAAGAGACAGCAGTAGAAGACTTTAGAGAAGACTCGGACTGGTTACAGCCATGAAGTTGTATGACACAGTTATACCTTGGACAAAAATAAACTGAAAAAAAGCTATGCTTAGATATTTTATTTCAGTGAAGAATTGCGTAGGGATGTTTCCTTTACTCCTTTTGGTTGTTATCTCTTACATATGCCACTTGCCGTGCAAACACTTCTCTGGTTGGGAAAGAAAAAAAAAAAAGAAAACTGAGAGTAACCAGCCAGTTGCTCCATTACAAATAATGATGGTTCTTGGACCAAAAAAAAATGTTAGCAATTACTCAGCCAACAAAAGTTATATAAGTTTGGGAGTGTTTGATTTCTTTTTTCCCATAAGGCTTTGTCCCAGTTGAGACAGCAATAGTAAAGCTGAGAAGTGCCACTGGATTTACACCTTTCAATGATTGTAAGATCCAAAGCTAGTCTTTTCTAGAGTGGACAACTGTCCCATTTCAGTGTATGCCAATTGTTTTGCAGCTATGTATCACTGTGCTGGCACAAGCATGTTTGAAGGTTAGCTCTGCTGAGTTTCTGCTGCTCAGGAAATGCCATCGAGGTACACAGGCTGTGAGCAATTTCAGCACAGGGCTGGTGGAACAGTAGCCAGAAGCTGCTGTTAAAAAGACAGCCACACCAATCCACTGACATACATCTTTGCCTTATCTGACAAAAGAGCTCTCCATCTCCTTTTTCCAGGCTGTCTGCACATGTGCTGGAGGTACAAAGAGCAATGAACCAGAGGGCCAATGCCAGACCCTATGCCTTGAAAGTCTCTTCAAGCCTGTAACCTTTCCCCTCCTCAAAGTCCCTCCTGAAAACTCATCTCTCACTAAGGCATGTATTAAATTACAGGCGGATAATAGCCAGGCAGGTTGGGAGCTATCTAGGAACGATGTGCACCGAGGCTGTTCAGCTGGAAGATCACAGCAGCAGCTCTACGCATCAGTTCCCTCTTCAATGCACACCCCAAACACGTGGGAAGGCTTTTATGGCTCTGAGCCAAGCCTCTGTCCTGAAGTCATGCCTCCAGATAACCCCCAGAAGTTGCAGTATTAGTGGTGTTAGTGTAAGACCCCATTCCCCCCTACACTTTCCCTGCCCGTTTTCCCAACCATCCTGTTACTGCAGACTGAACCCAAAACTGACACTTCCCTGTAGCTTCTAGCACACTGGTGCCAAACCTCTCCAAGAGCATCAGCACAGCACAGAATAACAGTCAGATGAACACCTATTAAAAGAGAACTAATTACAGGCTCTGAACAAAAGGATTTTTTCCTTTATTTTCCCATTTGCATGATTCTCAGCATTTAATCTTTTTCAATGTTTTGGTGAATTACCTACAATCCCCAGCCTTTGGATGAGAAAGTAGTTCATCTTCCAGTGCCATCACTATGGTAATACAGAAAGACTCAAACAAGGATGAAAGGAATAGCAGGACCAAGCAACAGAAATAATCCTTTTGTCCTTGACAAATGTGGAATGATAATTTATATCACCAACAACAATACTTTAGAAGATATGAAAATTTGCTAGTAATAAATATTTCAACCTTCAGCCCTCCATGCAGACCACCTTTGAAAGCCTGTGGGCTTAATGTTCTGCAATCTGATTCTACCATGACTTTTTGGGCTTCTAATGGCAAATATTGAACTACTGCAGTAAATATAATTTGGTGAACCTAAAAAAAAAGGAATACAAGTGACAAGTCTTTAAAACCTGATATTCATTGCTAGGCATTCTATTGGCAAGTATGGCTCTAAATTTATTTCATTTGCCTGTTTTCCAAACAAGAGCAGCAAGGGGAAAGGAAGAGGGAAGGAACTGAAAATTATTCCAGGGAATTACCTGTTTTACTGAGTTGTTGTTATGTGCTTTACTTAACAAGCCAGCTTGAAGCTTATAGGTGGCCCAAAAATGGATGATGTGATACAATGGGAAACGGTTCAAATTCAACACAGCTGAAGGATAGTCTGTTACTTGGCAGGTATTTTGGCACTTACAAATAACTTTCCCCCTGCCTTTTTCTTATGCAATATTTAATCTCATTGTAACCTTTTTCCCACTTCATTCTGCTTGTCATTGACACCTTGCCAGTTGTGTTTTCTGCAGACTGTATTTTAAGGAGAATTTTTATATTTGGAACCTTAAAAGTAAATTTTTTTTTTCTAATGCATATGAGAGTAAGCAGGCTTTAAAATCTTCTATTCACCTTAGAGAATTTACATTATTTTTATGGCTAGTGTATATGTGCAAGAGCAGATGGACAAAATAACAAATATATCAGATAATAAATATTACCAGGTTTGCTATTTAGAGTAGTAGAGAATATAAATTTCTTAACATGTTTTTTTTATGAGATAATATTAAAGAATCTGCAAGGAAAACCTTTAAAGTGTTTTCATTTTGAGGAGAAAAGGAAGAAAGGATAAAACTTGCAGGAAGGGTAGTCACTGACATATCCATATGAGGAAGACCAGTCTCAAATAATATTGCAAATAAACTAACCTGAGTCTGTTAGCATTCAGTGTACACTTTATGTTCCCCATTACTCAAAGACAGATGTGAGCTTTAATAAGCTTTAGCTATATGAGCAGAAAATTTGGACCTAAAATATTATCAGGAACTTGCCTCTCACACCTCATTTATTCCAGTAGCTTCTTTCAGGGTTTTGTGTTTGGGGTTGGGGGTTTTGGTTGTGTTGTGGGGTTTTTTTAGTTTTTTTGTTTGGGTTTGTTTTTTTCTTTTGTCACAGTGGAGACAATAAAAAAGCTAAGTCTTTCATCATCTCTGTTTTGAAATCTGTGCCTCTGACATCCTCAGTCTATTGTTTCTACATTGGTCTGTGGCCATTCCCATGTTCTGTTTTTGTTTGGTTTCTTTCTGACTGAAAGCAGAATGAAGTTGACCCAATTAAAGAAATTTGGGAAACCTTTAAATCTTTAAAAGCTGTCTAAGCCAGCTCCTTGGATCTCTTACTAACTTCTGACCCCAGAGGAAATGAGCTGAAACAAAAAGGATTATTAATATAGATTTTTATATTTTTTCTTAAATCCATACTACTGAACACCTCTTTGTTGGCCCACTACTCTACTGCTGGTCTAGAGCTCTGTGGAATGGAACCAGCAGGATCTGTGGAGAGAAGAAAGAGGAAGGGCTGTTCAATCTGACTAGTTATGGGTTTTATGTGTGGCTAGTGAATTCTGTCTGGCCTACTCATAGCATTTTTAAATGGCTTAACTCAGAGATTTCTAAGGTTTCAGCTATAGGACAGTCAAACCCATTTTTCTGATGTTTGAATATCAGAACACAGTCAATGGCTGTTGGAACAGTCTCCTATTTTGATATTTCATCCTGTGATCAGCAGTGAATAAGCCAAGGAGTAATGCTTTTTACAAATCTGCTAGAGAGGCAGATATTACCTTGGGTGTTAGCAGAGTCTGAGGTGATTCAGGAAGCAGCTAGAGGTCTCTGGAAAGCTTTGGCAGAGATTTTAATGAGTTTTCTTTGGGTGTTCAGCAGTGTCCATGAAGGCCAAGTCTGTTTCAAAATAACCACTGTTTACATTAAGGGTTCTCACATGAGCCAGGCTTTTTGGTCTCTGACTTTGAGTGTGCTTACATGCAGTAACATTTTTCCTTTTAAATGGAAACTCTGCAAGCACAGAATAAGGCACATCTATTTTTGATTGCATGATTTGATTTGATTGCACTTCAAAGTGAGCCGGGACATATTTTAGAAAGAGGAGGCTGTTCTGTGGCAACTACAGTGCCCAGAGAGATCTTTCCAGTAGCATTGGAGAGACAACAGTGGGTATGACAGACCATAAAGTGGGAAAGGGGGAAATTTTACTTCTTTTATGTAGGAAATTACAAATTCTGACTCTCAGAGCAGCCTTAAATATAACAGTTCCTTCTATAAAGAAAGAAATTTTCTCTGTTATATACCTTGTGCAATGCTTCTTTTCTTTTTCAGTCAATCTTTTACATCTCACAGACCAAAAAAAACTTGTGGAAAACACTGCTTTTAAAACACAGAAACTTTGTTTTATGGGTAAAGTACTTTAAAGAATTTTGGCACAAAGCTTTTGTGGATAAGTGCTACTGTATACCCTAGAAGTGGGCACAGAGTCAAATCCCTAGATCTGTGCACTCTCAAATTTAGAAAGCTTGACTCTGAGCAGAGATTTTTCTTGTGCTCAGAACATGTTTACCTAAGCATAATCAGAATGAAAATTATTTTATCCCCATAAAAGTTAGTAAAAAAAAAAAAAAACCTCTATGTGAAACAAGTAACCACAATGTGAAGTAGGAAATAATTTAAAATACAACTTTTTGAGTTGTGAGGAGCTGTGTTCTCCATCCCACCACCTGTAACTACTAAAACTTAGATCTTCCATGCATGAAAAAATCACACCAGTTGGGCTTAAGTTATTATTGTTAAAAGATGTCCTACAGTTGGACAATAATTTGCAAGTGTTGCACGTTGAGTGCTAAAGTTAAAAAAATCTTCTCTGATCTAGGACACCATGGACAACTAGACAAGACAGATTTGGGAGTGTCAAGCAGATATCACATTCCTATTTTGTGGCAAGAAGCTGCTGCTGTCCACAGAGTGGTGGTGCAAACCATCTGCAGTGCTGTACCAGGATCTTTCCATACTGCAGCTACAGAGTAAGAGCTGCGTTTGCAAATGCTGATTTAGCACATTATAAAAATACGTCTCTTTAAGATGCACATTGCCCTTCAGTCTCCAGACTAAGGGGAGCTGAGGGGGAAGCTTGCTAACAGGTCAATTAATGAATGTTTTCCACCTAAAACTCCCTTTTAAATATATCATCACATATTTCAAAACATTAAAAAAGTAGTGCAGTTCTAACTGCACCATATAAAAGTGTTCAAGAAGCTACAAAGATGGAGAGACACTTTGTTATAAAAGCATGTAGTGATAAAACAAGGGTCAGTGGCTCCAAACTGAAAGAGAGTAGGTTTAGATGAGATATGAGGAAGAATTTCTTTATTGTGAGGGTGATGAGGCACTGAAAGAGATTCCTGAGAGAAGTTGTTGATGTCTCATCCTTGGAAGTGTTCAAGGCCAGGCTGGATGGGGCTTAGAGAAACCAGGTCTACTTGAAGGTATCCCTGCTCATGGCAAAGGGGTTGGAATTGAATGAACTTTAAGCTCCCTTCCAACCTAAATCATTGATGATGATATAATGATGATGATGATGATGATGATTCTGTGATGTGAAGAAAGACATGGCCAACTACAGAAATGCAATAAGCAACCAGAGGAAATGATATCACATTGTTCTCTTGAGCAGTGTCTTATTACTTAATTGAGATACAAAACCTCATCATCAATAAAGGACCTTTTTCTTTGCAGTATTTTTGGGATCTGTAATTGAAAGTACATATTTTGCAGAGAATTGAAAATGGATGACACAAGCTTTTGACATATGTTTCAGCATGTGACAAAAGAGCTCCCTTATACTACAAAAAAATAGAAAATGAAGGCTCTGTGTGTTGGAGAAAACATTTAGTCACAGTTTTCAATTAAATGAATAGTTCTTATTATTTAAACTGCCGTTATTTAAAGTAAGGGTACTCTAAATGCATAAATAATCAATTACTAATGAGTGAAAACTGATAATCAGATTATTCATCTTCTTCCCCATTCAAAATCAGTTCAGCTAGTGTTTTAATTTGCTCTGCAGTTACCAATTTTTTTTCCTCTTGATAGCCTGTGTCCCTTTTTACAGTGCCCTGCTCCTAGATCAGATGATTGTTTGAAACTCACAACTTTTATTTAAAAGAAACAGCATCTTTTAAACCTTTCTGGCTTTGGCGATTCTCTCAGAGATGTACTCAAAGTGTATTTCTAAGAAATCAGGAATAAACAGGTGAAGGAATAATCAGTTATTTTTTATAAAACTCTTGTGATTTTGCATCATAAATTTTGAACTTTTGCCACAAAATCAATTTGACTCTGAAGGAAGCCAGGTTTTTCCAGCACTTTGGAGTTGATAACTTTCTTATAAATACTTCTAAAACAGAAATAGCCAGTCTAAAATAGCAACCACTTAGCTAGTCTTGTTTGGATAATGGTAACATTGTGCAGTGGATCTTGAAGAAACTTGTGCTAGGTTTAGACAACTTCCTGTTACCTGAGAAATATATTGTCCAAAGGCCTTATATACTCCCAGGATTTAAAGCTGGTGATAGAAGCTGGATTTTGGTTCAAATATAATATATGGAAAGTCAAGCCAGGAGGGCAGGTGAGACCAGGCCAAGCACTAATTACATGCTGGTTTTTTTATTTGGTATGATAGATACATAGCTGGAGAGGAGCTCTGCTTCCAAATGACATTTCTGTGTTATTAACTCTGAAATACACCTCAACATGCTAAGAACCACTGAATTGTGTATAGATCCACTGATAGGATAATCTTTCAGAGGTCATAGAAATTTGTATCTTCTAGTAAACAAATCACAGTGAATGCTCATATCATCCCTTGAACACAGCATACAATATTAAACAGGGATATAGTACTAGATAGTCCTGTTTCTCCATGGGACAGCTTTTATATGTTCTTAAATGTTAGGAGGGCATGAATTAAAATGGCTGTTGCATTGAAGAATTTTAATTCCCTTTAATAATCCATGTCACATGTGAATTGTTCAAAGGACCATCTAAGACGCAGTCCTGTTCCCTCTGCCGATTGAAGTGGTTAGTGCTCCAGGGACATCAAAGATGTTTTGTCCATTTCCTTCAACAGAGCATTTGGCCTTAAATCCACATTCAATATACTCTGTCATCGGTGAGCCCAAAATTATCAACGGTATGTTACAATTGTCCTCTCCTCTCCTCTCCTCTCCTCTCCTCTCCTCTCCTCTCCTCTCCTCTCCTCTCCTCTCCTCTCCTCTCCTCTCCTCTCCTCTCCTCTCCTCTCCTCTCCTCTCCTCTCCTCTCCTCTCCTCTCCTCTCCTCTCCTCTCCTCTCCTCTCCTCTCCTCTCCTCTCCTCTCCTCTCCTCTCCCTCTCCTCTCCTCTCCTCTCCTCTCCTCTCCTCTCCTCTCCTCTCCTCTCCTCTCCTCTCCTCTCCTCTCCTCTCCTCTCCTCTCCTCTCCTCTCCTCTCCTCTCCTCTCCTCTCCTCTCCTCTCCTCTCCTCTCCTCTCCTCTCCTCTCCTCTCCTCTCCTCTCCTCTCCTCTCCTCTCCCCCTTCTTCCTTTTTCCTTTCTTTATTCTTCCCTCTTTTACATCTTTATTCTTCTTTCTTTCTTTTCCAAAATTCAAAGTTTTTCTTCTTGGTACAGATTTCATACATACATCACAGCAAGTAAACACCCACAAGAAATCTTTCAATAATAGGAAACTTTTGAAACAATAAAGTACCTTAAAAAAAATCTTTTTAAAAACTGCTCACGCTATAATGGTATGTATTGTTACTAAGGGAAAGTCTCTAAAGATAATTTAAAGCTATAATGATTGAAATATACTACTTGGATAAAATCTCTTTAAGGAATACTGTTCAAGACTTATGTTTATAAGTGAGTGGATCTGGTTACAGTTCACAAATCTCTGATATCAGACCTCAATTAAAAGGCCATTTGTTTAGTGAAGTGTTGAAGTCCATGACTGAGTGAACAAGATGGTCCCAAGTTCACTTCCAGTCCAGCTGTGGTACATCAGTTGGTCAGCTCCATAAGGAATGATTTCCCATTGCATGGATATCAACACCTCTTGGAGGTTTCACACAGACATATGTACATAACGTTAAAAATAATCTTTAGCTACAGAGTTTCTTTTAAATTTCTCCGATTGGTAGGGTCTACTTGCAGAGTAAAAGTACCTGAGCTAACATAAAAATCTCTTGTACTCTCTGACAAGTGATTTCTACATTCGTTACTATGGGAATAAAGCAAATATAACTGTATTTCTTGCCTCTGAGCAGCACCCAGAGAGAGAATTGTAATCTTCCCCAAATGTCATGCCATTTCTACACTACAGCTTGTACACATTTTTGCAGTAAAAACGTTTGCTGTATGTGTAAGCTCCTCTGTCTGCCTTGTTAAAGGAAAAAGTCTTCTAATAAAAACACAAAGATCTGTATATTTAATATAGTAAACAGATGGTAGTCCCTCATGGCAAAGCATTTTTGTTCAGTAGCTTTCAAATACGACTTTTACAGAAAGTTCCTGTCTACAAAGGTTTGGGTTTGGGGGGTGCACTTTTGTAGATGAAATAGTTACCCAAAAAGCTTTACAAGCCATTGGTTCCCATTAGAAACTTACTGGTTACTCATTTTCATGGGTTGTTGCCACTTTAATGAAACAATGGAATATGTGTTAACATCTTTTTTATTTTAAATTCTTCTCTTCTTTTTTTAACGCATTTTAAGATGCATTTTCAGATTCTTAAACTGTGAAGGGTTTTTCTCCTACTTTCCAACACTATGCACAAATAAGAATGTACTTCTTTTCCTCTACCCAGAACAAAAAACACTACATAAAATAATATGTGATTGTTCAATGTACTTCATGGAAGTGGCAGCATGATTTCTCAGCCCAGCAGAGAGAAAAATTATTTTCTACTCTTGTAGCTTAATTGCCATTCTACGTGTCGTGGGCTCTGTGTGTAATTCAGATGTAACAAAATCAAACAATTAACAACAGTAATGAGGACCTACTGCCTTTGGCTCACTGGGCTGCAATGCTCAGTAGGCTGCAACTCTTCCCCGCTATTAGGTCTTTTCCATAAAATATCTAGGCAACAACTTTTGTTTTTCACATATTAAATATACATCTAGGCAGACTCACTTCTTAGTTCTGGTGCTAAGAGAGCTACTCCAGTGATGTCTACACTTTGGGTCAACAGCCCTGTAGCTCTGTACAGCTTCAGAAACCTGCCAGAGTATGAGACCTGCTCCTGCAAAATGAGCAATTCTTCTGGAAAAAGGAGGTTGGGAAATTTCACACATCATCTGACATTAATACCACAACTCATTCTCATGAATAGTCCTCAAATTAGAATTTAGGTTGCATAATATGTGGATTGCGAGAGGAGCTGCCAAGTCCTGCCATGAGGCTTGGGTGGGAAAGGCTGCTTACCCACTCCTTGATGGAAACAGATGGAAAGATCTGGGAAATGGATCAGCTTTTGTAAGTAACAGCTGTTGATTTCTCTGCTAACCTCTTGCCTCCATCTTCAACTGGGTTGTCCAAAATGCCCAGACCCAAAGGCATGACTAGTGAAGGGTTGCTCATATGGGTAAATGAACAATGTCTGGAGGAAGCAAAAACCTTTCATTGAAACTTCTTTAGACCATTTTGTTAGCAGCTAACTGAGAATTCCTTCTTCAGTTTTGTTCTCCAGGACTGGAGGACACAGACAATTACTGAAATTGGAAATTGCTCGACAAATAAAAAGCATGAAAAATAGGTTTGGAGCTTTTTTCAAAAGTGACAAGATCAGCTGACCAACCAAGTCCAATTTAAAAACCAAAAAGAATGAGTTCTTAATTTATCTTTGTTTTAATAAAGAAAAAAATTATATCTTATAGTGCCCAACTTCAGAATCTTTACCACTGCAGTTCTATTTGAGTAACTTGGGAGCATTCTATATTTTCATTCCTTTCCTTTTTGTTTAAATAATAATACTGCTAGTCATGGTGCACAGTCACTGTTTTAATCAAGAACTGTGCATTTTAAATATTTGTGTTCATTGTAGCCAAGAAGTCTGCAGAGTCAGTGTTTTGACCAATTAAGCTTTAATCAGGACAGAATGTTTCAATGTTAAAATACACGAATTGCATCTGATCCACTGGCATATGCTACCTTTCTTGTTCTAGCACTTAGTCTTCATTCTTCATCTGAGTGGCTCAGCTACAGCTTTCATTTCTAAGTAATGACATGAGCCTCCCACTGCCAACAGAGCAGGAACAAAGCAGGGTGAATGTTGTCTTATAGCCCATCAGCTGTGCACCAGCACATCTAGCAGGCACTATCATGCTCATTTATTTATTGCCATCTCTCTTCTTTGCTCTGTATTTGAAAATTTCTCTCACATGTTCTGTAATGGAAGACACATGGGTATTGTTTTGATACTCTCCAGGGAGAGGCTGGGTTGTCATAGCTCGAGGCACATTGAAAGGACACAGGATTTATTGGATGTTCTATTTGTCTTGGGCTGAAAGGCATAATTCTTCAAAACCATCCACCCATGGATGGTACATTTTCTTCATGCTCTGGAAGTTAAATTCACTGTACCTCTCCTGCCCTTTTGCTTATAAAAGGGATTTTTAGTAAAGGTCAGAGGTAATTGATTAAGGCCAGCAAAGAACCCCAAGGAAGTACAGTCATCTCAGATGCCATTTGTTTCTCTAAACTATGAATCCTTGCTAATCTTCCCACTTGTGGACATTTCAAAACATGCACCATAACCACAACCAGTGTCATGAGCTCCATGTTCAGCTTGCTGGATTCAGCAGTTGTAGAGCCACTGGCTCTCACTTCAGTTCTTTGCATTTCTTCTACCCAGTTTTCTGCTGCTATGTATTTCAGTCTACTTTCTCCTTTGCTTTCATAGCATTCACATTCCCAAGTGAGATCCTATTTTATACTCTTAGGCCCAGTTGCTAATTTTCTAGATTTTGAGAACTTCTTTTTATCTTGCCCATATTTGTAAGTATTCTAGGTTTCGTAGTGTCCTGAAATGTCCTTTGAAAAGACCCTTGCTTTTATTTCTCTGTCAATAAGTACTGTACTACATCTGATCCTCATATCACCCTCTTAGAGAATTTCCCCTTATTTGATGTTTTGCCATTTAGGGTGATCCTAATATACAGTCCACTTGTGATCCAATATACAAGTCTTCAGTCCACTTGACAATTTTCTTTTTCAAGCTAATTTGGGTAAATTTTGAGCTATGTTATCCAAATTAAATCAAAAAAGTCCCTTTGAAAACAGCAAAACATGAGCAAGCATTTATCAGAGTGAGTAAAATTTCCACAGTCTATCCCTCAGAGGCTGCTCTTTTTGTTTTGCATTTCATTCATTGAATAAATAATATATATTGTTGCCAAAAAAATACTGACTAACTCACTTCTTTGATTTTAAAAAAGTAAATTGAGGTTATAATTTTTCCTATTACTTTTCCCTACCCTTCTGGCATCTATCCACAATTACAAAGAAAGTGCCAAAATGACACAATGATGACTTATTCAGTTTCAGAATTGTTTGAATAAGCTTTCTATGGGACACATCAAAATTTTTCTTAGGATTCACCTTTGATTTCTGTGTGGGCAGGTTAGAAGTCTTTATTCTCCTGTATTATCCAGTTCTGAATAGATAACACAGTCGTGTATTGTTACTTTTGAGGAGGGAGAAAAATAATTTATTGCTTTCATTGAAAAACTGAGATGCACTTCATAACTCTCTAGCCTAAGAACAAAAGTATAGAATGCCCTCCTATAAATCATATTTTGTACATTTAAAGTTGTTGTGGTGAGGTGGACCAGAGGGAAGCACAGAACAAAGCTTTGATCACTTTGATCAAGCACAGACCACCTATCAGGCTCCTGGGTGCCACTGTGCATCATGCACATTTTCAAATTTTTGTCATAATAGTTACCAGTCATTGTAGCTGAGCTAAAACAGTGGATGGTGATTAAACATGTGATTGAATCCAGACATTTTAATCATACCCCTGCTATCTATTTTTGCAAAGCAGGCTGACTGCATTCCCAGCAGTCCTCATGAATAGCCCAGGGATGACAATTTGCATGCTAACTGAATTCATGTACCACACTGATTGTATGGAACATCTGTTGTTGATTGTTTTGGTCCTCTGCTTTTCAAACTAATATATGAAAATGCAGAAGGTAAAAGGCAAATTATCATGCCAAGGGCAGAGAGCAATTTGTTCCTTCTCTTTTTGTTGGAACTCTATGTTGTAGTTATTGATAAATATCACCACACTCCTGCCGTCCCCCTGGACTTGCACTAAAATATTGTGCTTTAAGCTGCCGCAATTTTCCATGTGCTTTTTTTCCTTCTCAATCTAATTTTGGCATAGCTTTGGCATAACCACATTAGATGTGGCTAGAGAAAACCCTTCCCCCATCGTATTTCCCAGCCCACATACCCACCACTGTGTGTCTAGAGCTGACATTTCAGTTCTTCTCTAGATAGATGTAAAGGAAGAAGGCTCCCCAGAAGCTTCTCTTGTCCCCAAAGTCTCATTTTGCTCAAAAAGGAAACAATTAATCTTCTCAGGAATGAGATTTTCCATCTTCATGGCAGAAAACTGAGACACTTCCTAATATCAGCTGAGGAAGCTGCTCCAGCATGAAGCAGGTTGCTGCCAGGATAGGTCTAAAATAAGAGCAAGTCTCCATACAGAGAAATACAGGTTTCAAAATAGTAAGATGAATGGTATGTGAGTGAGAAAATTACTGAGGAACTACATGGCTTCAATGGTAAATTTACTTTCACCCTGCATGCACTTATATTACTATTTGGAGGGAGGCTATTAAAATTGCTGGCAAGATTAGCTTGTTTTTACTAGTGGTTTCGCCTAATATGCAAGATGTAGGGTGCTTTTTTCACCACAGGAAGAAGAGACACTGTGTCTGTGCATAATGCAGTTTAGTATGTGAGCTATCTGAATGTTTTCATTTTCAGTCTGCACAGAAGGAAAATAAATGGCTTGAAATAACCATTGAGAAAATATTCCATTAATCCATCAGCAGCTGTTGATTCAGAGCGCAACTGGCTACAAAGATTAGTTGCATATTCAAGATTGCTATAGGAACAGCTATGGATTACATCACTCCAGTTCTCCTAAAGTCTGGCTGCGCTGGAGCTCACCTTCTGTACTCTGTGTGCCAATATTGTATTTGCCTTTGCAAATTTCCAACACGCAGGTTGGTCCTGAGAAATACATCCGTGTCTAGCTCCCCTGGTGATTCATTCTCATTATTATTGTATGGGATCTTTCATTTTTCTCTTTGTGTTCATTTGTTCTTCAGACCAGTTTGTTGTGAAAGAGAAATTGTTATTGTAGCAAATATGAACGCGCATGGTCTTTGTGGGAAAGCAGGGTCACACGTCTGTAGGATCTTTCACGCTGAATCTCCAGGCATCAGCCCACACAAAGAAGAGAAAAAAACAAACAGGAAAAAGATCTAGTAAAAAAGTGCAGCTGGGCTGAAGGCAATTCAAGCAACAGTGACCTGCATGCACTATCTCGGTCATGCCTTCACTTGCCAAAATGAGTTGATAGGCATCTTAACACTAATGAGAAATTTGGACCAAAAAACTCTACTGCTCTGGAGATTGTTATACTTGATATACTTCACTAACTTTGGCATGGACTGAAAATTAATTTTCCATGGACTTTAGTGTTAACTAGAATGGTTACAAGAGTGAATATAAAGAGTAGGAAAAAATCATTCAAATGCTGCAAATCAAAATTAATTTCTAATTCATGAAAATTCATTTATTGTTGTCCTGGCAAATCTTTTCATTATTGAACTGAAGGAAGAAGGATTTTTCTTTGTTTTCTTTTTTTTTTTCTTTCAAATATTTTTTTTTTCTGATCCAAAATATTGATTAAAAAATTTGAGAGTTTTATTTGTGTCATCTTAAAAAAACCCACCCTATGGTTTCAGTTAGTTCCATTGTTCAGATCTGTTTAAAAATGTCAGAATCATTGTCAGGTTTCTTGCAGAATTTCGGGAAAAATAGGACCAGATCTAAGCTACTCATGTAAAAATAATGGAGGAAAAAGTATTTCTGACAACATCTTCAGGCTTCTTTGCATATCAAAAAGAAGGGAAACAAATCAATGTCTGTCTATACATCATATTTAATTTCAGAAGTTTATTATGGTTTGAATAATAATTTTTTATTCTAAAACTGATAAAATGAGTGTATATAAATGGTAGGGAAATGAGGATGATAAAATTAATGCTCAGGACAGAAAAATATATTCATTAGAATTCAAATAACAGATGCAGTCTCCTAGCACAGAACTCAATCTAAAATGCAAAATATAACATGGCAGAGGCCAAAATAGAACTGCCAAGCAAACTGCTTCCTCATATTCTTTCTTTTCTTGGACTTTTTTCTTTTTATATTATGACAGAGATGAACAGCCAGACTTATGGGTTGACAAACTTTTATCTCAGCTTTTCATTCTTCTCCTGAACGAATTCTAAAATGATATGCACAGTGGTAGATCCCACAATCTTCATTTTTCCTTGGGATTGTCCCACAAATCATGGCCTCTGCTTTCCAGACAGTACCACAAGACATAGGATTTCTGCAACTTAAATGTCTGCTCTCTATAATCAGAAGTGACTAGTGGTTGTTTGCCATGGTTTGCACCAGCTTGTTCCTACTGTAGAGGCAGAGCCACAGCAAGAGCTGTGGAATCCCTGTTAATTTTCCATTAAGTTAGTTTGACAAGTCAAATGCATTACACTGTAAATATGCAAACAAAAGAACTTGATTCATGTGCTCCTGTGGTTGTTGGACAATTTAGTAAGGATAGTAAAAATAACTGTGCTTTTGTAGTCACAAACTGTGCCTGCATAGCCAAAACTTTTTTGTCTTCAGCCTGGATCAAAAGAATGCCCCTCGGCAACATCCCATCCTTTTATTCTGCTGGTGGTGTGGAATGTCAGTGGTGGAATGTCAGTGTCAGACACTGATGGTGGGGGTATTTGTTAACCAGTGGTGCTTCAGAGCTTTGGACAGGATTTTGCACCCAGAAAAGCAAAACTTGACATGACAGGTGAGCTGGCTATACAAAGCTCAGAAACTCCCATGTTGACTCCTCTTATTTTGAAACCAGCTCCATTCCAGAATCACCATTCACAGTATTAAAGATGAGTGTTTTCAGTGCTTGAGAAAAATATTTGCCCATATTTCTGCTTTCTCTATTCTTAAGGAAAAAAGGCATTCAAAAAATGGCCAGATATTACCGGGAGGTTTAAGCTACCTAACATTAAGCTTCTAAAGGGAAGGTTGGTTGCCCATAGAGTGAATGGAGAGTAGATACTGGAAATCTTTCCCCAGTGCAAGAGTTAGGCAAACAGGACACATAATTTAGATTTACCAGTTATCAGTTTAGGCAAAGGTAAAATAATCCTGGACATAAATTATGATTGCCACTCTGCCTGCACAGGCTACTTGTGAGCTCCCTTTTCCTGTAGTGTGCTTTCCTATCATTGTGTAAGACTTTGAACAACCCAAACATCCTTGTAAAGGTCATGTGGTGAAAGATGCTGAGAAGGGATGCTTTCTGTCGTGCATCTAACATTTCTAGAATCTAGAATGCTAAAAATGAAGTGCTCTTCTGGAGTTGTCTAGTTATACAGGTGACAGCAGCTACAGAGTGTTAGTCACATCTGATCAAATAGTCCTCAGCAAAGATGAGGCACAAAGTTGAATGGTAAATTTTATCAGCTGTTTTGATCATTGATAAGGAAATTTCACGAGTCAGTATGCCTAGATTCACCAAACCAGCCTGATCTGTGTTTGATTATAACTTGCTGAAGCCCATGGGGACATGTGGGTTAACCCTGGTGTGCAGTTCAACTCCAGATGGCTCTTCCTCCTCCAGTGGGTTAGGGGAATGAATTAGAAGGATAAAAGTACAAAAAGTACAAAAATTTGTGGGCTCAAACAAAGACAGTTAAATTGACAAAGAAAAACCTGTGTGTGCAAGCAAAACAAAATTAGGAATTGTCTATTTCCCATCAGCAAACAAGCATTTAGTAATTTCTAAGAAAGCAGGGCTCCACCATTTATAATGATTTCTTGGGAAGACCAGAACTAAATTTTCCCCTCTTCCTCATCTTTCCCCACCCTTTATTGCTCAGCACAACCTCATATGGTGTAGGATATGCCTGTGGTCAGTGGGGTCACCTGTCCCTGTTGTGTCCCCTCCTGACTTCTTGCCCACCCCCAGCATACTCACTGGCAGGGCTGTGCAAGGAGCAGGAAAGGCTTTGATTCTGTCTAAGAATTGCTGAGCAATAGCTAAAACATCTCTGTATAATCAACACTGTTTCCAGCACACAACATACCACACAAACTATTACAAAAATAATCAGCTCTATTCCAGTTAAAGCCAGTACATGCAGTGAAAACCAGCACAGACTGGGAGCAGCGCCCCTGGAGCCTCTTGTAGCCACCTCCACAAAATTTCTCTTTCAGATCTGTCCTTCTGGCAAGACACCTTCCACTACAGGCTCACCTGAATTCCTGCAGTTTGCTCCTGCAAACTCTGATCTTTAATGTTAGATATGAACCATTAGTCATTTTTAGGAATAAACTACCCTCTGGATGCTCCTGCTGAAGATAAACATATCCTGCCTATTTTGTGTAGGTCAAAAACTGAAGCTGATACACAATAGGTCCTGAACACACTGAAGGCAGACATGGCCTAATGTCAATTCAAGTGATATAACTATTAGACTCTTCCAATATTTCTCACTTCTTCACACAGCTTTTTAGATTGACTTGGCACAGTGATAGCATGGCCCTGTGAGTTCAGCCATGTGCACAGCAAACCCATTTTCACCTACTGTATCCTAATTTGTGGCTATTTACTTCCCACCCATTCTCCTTGTGCAAGGGAGCATGGAATACCCCAAGACAAAATCCATTTCTCTGGAGACAGCACAGTGTTTCCTGCACAGAAACAATTCCAAATCTCAAGAAGAAGTACTTTAAGTCTGGATGCTGGTACAGCAGCTCTGCTGATGTCAAATTTTTCAGATACCATCACCACAGCTGAAAAGGGAAAAAGCTGTGGAAACTATGCCCTAAATGATGATCTTAATTGATACCCTCAACCACTCACCCTTCTCTCATGTGTACTCTCAATGAGTGATCCTCCACTCAGTTATGTTGTAACTGCATTTTTAGTCTACGTTTCCTTTTTATTCATGATTCCTCCTATTTTTTTGTTGTTTGTCAGCAAGTAATGGACTAGTCTAGTCTTGTGATAATTAATGACTGAACCTCTGAACTGAAATGGTTTGCATGTGCTGCGTGAGGACCCTCTGAACATGCCAAACTTCACTCTTCTGTCACTTCTTAAACAGCAATAAATAAAGGTGAGCAAAATTTAGAAACCAGAAATAAACAAGTAGCGGAAAAAGATAATATTATTTTGCCAGATAACAGTCTTATTACTGCCAAAAAGATGGCCTATCTTGTAAACTCCTACTCTGATTCACAGGTTCTCTTTTTACCAAGAAAACTGAAAAATATTAGTGAAAATTTCTTCCCATTTCAGTGATGTTGAATAGCTAAAGTTCTAGCTCTTTTTCAAAATCCCCACTGTAGGAAGAGAGTCCTAATGAATAACAGAGGCCAAGTAACATTACTTAAAATACTCAAAAATTACTGGTTTCCAAGGAAGAATGCAGTTTTACACACACCAGTAAAACAGGCCCTGCTTGGAAATACATTAATATATTTTGGTCTAGGACCTGAGTTTTGGTGGGATGGTGCTGTGGTACTAATCACACAACAGCATGGCTTGTATGACAAGCAGAAGGAGGATACATTGATTACTGAACATTTTGTAAGGGACATACATACAAGCAGCTCCAGTCTAGTTCATCATCTGGCACCAAGGCTTAGAGTTTTGGACATCTGTGCTTTGCTTTCTCTTGAAAGTCCTTTTCCACAGAAGCAGCACATAACACTCCATGTGAATAAAGCAATGTCAGCTGATTAACATCTGTTGGTTTGATTAAAGTCATATAGACGCCAAAACTTCAGGTTCCAGTAAGACAAGCTTGCTCTTGTAACAAAGCCAGGCATTGTGTAACAAGCTGTCTTTGCTATTCCTGCTCATATGATTTAGAATCATGTTTCACACCTGAAAAGGGGGACCCAGACTGCCTGAACTGGTTGTGTAAATTCCCTTTTATGTTCAAACACTAAAAGATATTAGTAAGCATGCCAGCTACTGTCCTCACTACACAATAATGCAATAGAAATTTTAGACTTCAGTTTATATTGGGCGAGTGAGATTTAGGCAATTGGGATTGCCTTGCTGGTATTCAAGCTGCTCCTAACGTGGATATGATTGTGCTAGTAACTGCCTCACAAATGACTGCAGTCACTTTGGAGCAAATTTTATGTCAAAGTAGGTGTTAGAGTGCAGAAGTCAGAGAATGCAGGGATATATCTGCACAATTCAAAAAGATTCTCATGTCATCAGGGAAGGGTGTAGAAATTTGAAGGAGCAAAATAATGTTCTTGTCAGCAAGACTCTTGTCTGTGGTAGATGCTTTTTCCCTTGACAACTAAGTACCAGTTAGGTTTAGTTTTGTCCCTGGTTGTCTTGTACCACAGCAGTTCAGGTTTAGAACAAAGTGAAATTCAAACAAGGGTCAAGTGTTTTACCTGAGCAGCATGGGATGCCTAAAAGCACAGCACGAGTGCAAGGATCACAGCTTACTCCATGAACCATTTCTGTCACCAGAAGACACTATTTCTGGAAAGATATTGATAATCTGTAAATAAAAATTACGTTGGCTGATGCATCTGCTTCAGAAGTCTTGTCGTCATCCCTTGTGTAGGTGCATACAGGATGCAGTGGGCAAAATAAACTATCCAAGCTATCTGCAGTGCTGTGCTAGCACAGTGCCTTAACCAGCTGCATATGGGACATACCAGGGGGCAAAACAGCCACATTACTTTTGAATCAGCATTAGATCATGTCTGCCTTCAGTTCAGTGTAAGGACATATGCTATACCAGCTTCAGTGCTTCAGTGTAGCCCCAGTGCCACAGCCACATTTCAAACATCTGTGCATACTCAGCCTCTGCTCTGCACTACATGGCTGTTAAAGTAAATAGCAGCATCTCAACACTTCAGGCTCTGGTGGAGGTCCAGGTGTTGGGAACAATTGGCCCACGAGAAAGAGTCCCTTCTAGCTGCAATATAGAGAAGCAGACATCACTGGTAAATAAGAATTTCAAGACCTACCCTTTTCTACCCAGGTGACAAAGAAATGTAAAGGCTGAAATGAATATGCTAAATCCCTGACACAGCATCAGAGATCTTACTGGTCCTTGTCCTTGCACTAGAAGAAAAGCCACATCAAGCACAGATATGTCTGGCTGAGCAAAGTACCACGTCAATGATGCAGACGGACTAGTTTTTCAACTAAAAAAGATATTTTTAGGATAATGAATTTTCCTTCAAAAGAGTGTAGGAGGGAACTCGGCTGACACCTGATCAATGTCAGTGATAGGATGCCATTTTCATTGTGAAGATACAAAGGTATTTTAACTGTGTCCCCTGGCTGCTGAAAATAACCCTCTTAAAGTTTGCTCCACATGCTAGGACAGAATGTCACACAGCCTGTGGCCAGGAGAACTCTGCAGGTAGGCATCATAGTCCAAAACAAAAAACGTGGCTCCAACTTAATTTTCTGATGCATCTTAAAGACACTCTTAAGTACTGTACCATTCATTTGATAGCTCTCAGGGTAGCTAAGGTGAAATTGTCACTGCAGTTCCACTTGCTGAAATCACTGGGTGATGGTGATAAGAAATAACATCAGCTGATAAATGTATTTCTCAGATACTTAAAATTGTCCAAAAAATCCACCACTCCCTGTGAAGCACATTATCATCACCAGGCTAATTATACTCAAAGCTGATATTCTAAAGGGGTTCAGGGATTTCCTTTTATATAAGAAAGTGAGATGATTAAATGCCCTTGCAGTGTCTATTTCTTTCAACAAGTAGATTTTTGCAGAACTGCTACAGTCTGAAATGTCCCAGATGGTGCTTTGCAGTTGCACTGGAGCATGTATTTTCTGGTAATTGCACAGCTTACCTAATTCCCTTGATCCTGAAGTCTAGTCTCTTATGACAAACTTTTTTAAAGGGAAGCATCTGTTTCATGCAAAACCACACTTACCATTTTGAAGGGGTTAGGATGTGGTACATAAGAAGCATGATTTTGAAGACTTTTAGTAACTGTAGGGATGCATCTGGAAATTATAAATAAAATGCAAAACTTGAAAAAATTGCAAGTAAATGGTTAAAGTTCAAAAATTGGAAGTAAAAGGTAAGCCTTGCAAGACACTGAAAGCCAAGATTACCTAGGATGTGCAACTAAGATTTGTAAATCAGGTGTCTGTGTACTGTGGCCTCTTGTGTCCCCCAAATTACACATAACTTTGTTCACAAATTTTGTTGAGTTTTATCTTTTTTATCATAGTAAATTGCAATGTGTCATAGTAATCTATTTAACACTTCACTAAGGATTCACTAAGGATTCACTAAGGATTCTAGTGCAACAATATGAAGAATTACTGCAGATTAAGTTAAATGCTTAATCAGGAATGTGGAGTGAAAATAAGATTTAAAGATGCATCTGTGATAGTACTATGTTGATAAAAGCAATCACTAATAGCAGAGGCATTTTGTTCAGTACCTGAACACAAAATCTTTTTTAAAGGGAAAAAGTTGGGCCCTGTGAGTAAGTTTAAAAGACTTCTTTCTCAAAAAAGATTGGCAGAAGCTACTGAGGATTATTCAGGGGAAAGGGAGTTTGCAGTTCCCTGGGAATGGGGGGGAAGCTCTGAGGAATTATCCTAGGAAATGAACTTCACAGATAACTTCATCGAACAAATTCCTTTCCAGTAAGAACAGCCTGATGCACTGACAAAACCCTCAGTGAATCTTGATCTCTTTCAAGGGTGCATGGTAGTTTTTAAAGCTTTTAAAGCTCTGGGATTTTTTGTACTAGAGGCTTTGGATTCGCTGTTGAGCGTGATGGGACTGTGTGTGGGAGAGAAGGGATTTGTGCCAGAGACATGTAGACAGCAGGGTGAGTGTGAGCCAGATATGTCTGCAATGAACAGCTATTTCTGGCTGCTCAGCACAAGGACACCTGGACTTCAGCACAAAAAAAATAAATTAATAAAGTTGGAGGGATGAAAACCCTCTAAGATATCGCAAATGACCTGATATATCCTATTTGTACTCTTCAGTGGCACATGAATGACACAAGATCACACTGGTAGCTGACATTAGAACAAGCTATAATTAAATGATCTGTCATTGCAATTTTTAGTTTTGAAAAAAATTAGTTGAGTGGGAAATGGCGACTGCAAGTTTTTGTCCATACATTTTATTACTTTCCTCTGAGTAAGGTAAAGAAGAAGCATAAAGTTTCATCTGAAAATGTATATGCATTTTCTGGCAATAAATTGTTCAATTAATACTTTGGTTTCAATACTGATGTAACAAGTACTGGTGAATGTTTTCATCATTAATGAAATGGCTAACTTCAAAGAAAAAGACACCACCATTAAAGTAAAATGTCACATGCTTATCTTTTTTTTTGGACATTGCTCTATTTTTTTTTTTTAATAAAAAAAAAGGTATGAAGCTAACTATAATAAAAAATCAAAGCCTAGTTTTCTCACAACACCACAAATGCCATATTGTGCATTTCCTTTAGCAGAACCAAATTGCACAAAGCTGCTTTTGTCCACCCATCAAGATACTGTGTGACAACAGACACGGAGATCAGTTTAAGAATCAGGTCACAGTTCTGGGTTTCTTTTGTGTCATTTACCCTGTGTTCTCCACCATCACAAATGAGGTATTAAGGAGTTACATGCTCTTCATCACATAACCCATAATTCAGAAAAGTTTCTCCCAAGACTGCCCTGAGGACTCCAAGCCAAATGTCAGATCCAGGACAAAACAAATACCTTCCTTCATCCTCAAAAAACATCAGGTTCATTGTATGAGAAGTCCATATGCATGACCACAGAGAAACAGCAAGGCAGCGCCACGCTGGAAATGTGTGATTTCTGCAATTCCTGTCAGCTCACCTTATGGGCACTTTTCACCTGACACACTTTATGTGGCCCATGACTTGTCCACCTGCCTGGTAGCCCACAGCAGTGTCCACACAGCTACACAGCAGCCACGTTTCCAGTTCCTGCAGAAAATGTAAGTGGACATCTCAGTCCATCCCTCTTTGACTCCTCAGAAATAAAGATGAGTCTGGCAACAAGTTGATCAACTGCTGGGCTCTGTGCATCAGGCTGTTCATGGAGAATGATGTTCTCACATCTTCAAAGTGTGCCAAAACCTGCAGCAACGTGGGCAAGGTAACACCTTTGGCACTTGACTGGTATATGGATAAATAATAGTCCTAGCTTGTGGCTTTCCAATGTTGGGGAAGATCTGGCTGCTTTCACAGTGCACAGACATGCATCCAAATTCCCTTAGCACCACTGAGGCCCTTTTTGTGATTTCATCTGTTTTTGAATACCGCAAGTGCAAAGACATTGTTCCTTGTGTAAACATCCATTAACTCTAATGCATGCCTGGACCTGCCCCAGCTTCCTGAATCACCAGCTCAGAAAGCATGAGAAAGGAAAACATGACAAATGCCACTGCAAAGTGAACTGAGTCCATCTCCGTAACTGTGTAACAGAAATAGAAGGGCCTCAAAATATTGTCAAGCCTTTACTCTAAGGCAGGTTCAATTTTACATCTAGGCCATCCCCTGCAGGACTTTCATAGGTATAGTTAATCTTTTCATATCTCCCAAATGAATCTTTACTAATTAACTTAATGTCTCCAGTGGGTTTCACTTCATAAAGCTCTTTTGCTATTACTATTTTGGACTAACTGATCTGCACCTTTTTTGAAAGGAGGTATGCAATATTGGGAGGTATTCCCAATAGGGAAGCATTGGTCCAGATAAATCCTAATAAACACAAATAAAGTACTTTTTCTTTAATTCTAGCTAGAATGATTTTGACTAAAAAATAGAGTCATGTTTCTCTTAGGCTCTTTTTTTTTCACTCATTTATTGCTGCCTTATTTTTTTAACTTGTTTATTACTACTTCAGCCAATCATCTTGTACATTGAAAAGGTCTTCTTCTTCTTTCCTTTGAATTTTTCTCTATTGAATTCAATTAATTCAATTAACTGATTTCTGACTTTTCAATTTTTCCAAGGTTTTTTAAATGCCGGTCCTTTCTTCTAGTCTACAAGTAAACCTTCACAGAGTTTTGCTATTTTCATATTTTGTAAACATGTTCTCCAATCTCTAATCAGCCAAGTCAATACTGAAACTGTTGAGTGATACTGGCTGAAGTCATCCTTCCAGGAGCCTACTTACATGCATAACACAAAATTGGAAAAAAACTACTGTTTGGGTGCAGGTTTTCAAGCAATTCTGCATCTACTGATCTTGACCTAACTTTGACCTAGGAAAGCCAAAATACTCTCTTCCCATTCTTTATGGATATGGCACATGGAACTTGCATTTTAAAAAACTTTCCTAGAGGCAAAATATGTCACTATTATTGTTTCCTGCCTATCCATCACACTACTTATTCAGAAAGGAAGAAAATTAGATTTGGAATTAGCTTTGGCTCAAGCTGCTTTTGGCAATCTTTTCTGACTGTTTCTCATCATATTATTACTTATTATATTTTTATTAATGTTTCTTATTCCTTTATTGCTTACAATTTTTTTTTGTGTAACAGAGTGTTTCTGTATCTTCCTGGAGCCCTAAGGTTAAGCTTGACTGATTCAGAATTCTTCAGAATTATATTACACAGAACTATTGTTACACATAAAGTGTCCATTTAGTCCTGTGAAGTCTTTCTGGCTGAACAACAGTGATAGGCACAACAGAGAAATTACGCCTGTGATTTGTGTTATGTTCGTGAGTTATGTCCAATATGGGATGGCAATCCATGCTGATGCTCAAACTGGTGTACATTTCGGGACACAGAAGAAAATAGGAATTTCTACCCCAAGATTGATATTCTCTTTCACATTGAGTCTACTCAATTCCATATTCTAGGTATAACAGGTTTTCTGAAGCCCTTTATCTGCAAAAGGCAAACTTGCTCAGAAATGCAAAATATCCTTTTACTTTCCCAGCTGCTTTCCCATGCTTTTCTCTTTGAAACTTCTGTTATAGCTGCACATACACAGAGCTGCAGACAGCTTCTGCACTTCAGTCCCCAAGATCCAACACACTTCTTGAGTGATTTATACAGAGCTTGTACAGACTGTTAAGGGAAACCTTACACACAAGACTAGCATCTGAAACTATAATCACACATCTTGGAATATCCTGGCATTTAAACTTCAGCCATCCTCTGCCTCTGTCTTTCCAAATAAATCTTTGAAAAGCTTGATAGGATAGATAGCCTTGAAAGAACTGTATGGCAATATCTGGATTATGAGGAACTCCATGGATAAAAGGATCTTTCCAATTATATATTCCTTCTTTTTTTCATCTCTCAAGGCAATCATTTTCCAGAAGGATTTTATGGTAGATCAGAAAGCACAGTTCTGCTAGGCATTCATCATTCATGCCAGCACTAAATTACCACCTTTATCACCAGAAAAGTTGTGTTAAACATCACTAATTAAAGGAGGAATAAGGAGAAGAGCAGCTCAACATCCAGGATACTTTAGGAGAAAGAAAAGGGGAAACAGGAAGACACGGTTGCATGAGAGTCCCAAGCTAATAAACCAAATGGAAGCAAGCTTTTTTTTTTTTTTTTCCCAACAAGATATATAAGAAGTAAGGAGTCTATTCGCTTCAGTGAACTGCATATCTGAAATGGACTGCAGATTTCCCAACTGGGCAAATTTTCCACAGGAGTTATATAGATAGGGACAAGATTCTCATTCTTGGATTGTTCTGGGTGTGTAGTTTCTTCTATGACAGTTTATGTGAAATTATTAGGAGCTGTGGCAGAAGGTGTGAACGTCACTTGTACAGAAGCCACATGTCATCCACATTATACCTTTGAGCTGACAAGAAGCCTGAGAAGCAAGACAGAAATTGAAAATCATTGAAATAATTTCCAAAACCATGATATCATATTTACAAAATTAGGAAAGGCATTTTTTGTCTTTGAAAGCAGGCTGAAGTTCTTAATGTGAAAAGATTCATAACTACCTAGACTGAGAAAATTGCTGGAGGAGACATAAGGATACAACCAGGGGCAATCCCAAGGACAAGGGGCACACTAAAAAGGCAACTGGTGAGAATGAAAGAGGCTAGGAGGTTCTGAAAGGAAATTTGTGGCTAGATCAAACAGGAATCAGATGGGAACAGGAGACTTGGATCATAGGAAGGAAGGCTGTGAAGAGAAGCAGAAGAACCTAAAGGGAAATTGATAAATTATGGGAGCTGTATATCTCATCTCAGAGTCTCAGGGTAGGAAAGTGAAGTCTTCAGTTAACAGCTAAATGAGAAGAGTGCATTTTTATATATGCACCAAAGTCTGAATTTTTCAGACTTAGAAACACAAAATCAATTATAAGACCATGTAGGAAACTTCAAAGCCAGAAAATCATGTGAAAGTTTTGAATAATTTTCACGTAACTGGTTTGGGAATAACATCCTTTATTTTTTTAACAATTGACATTAAAAACTATAGTGTATTGTAAAACAGAAATAACTAGTGTTGTAAAGTGTTTTCAACAACCTGACTCAAGTAGAGGTCAGGTTGGAAATGTAAACTTTTAATCAGGAGATCAATCTGTAGGGATATGGGGAATTAACTATGTCCTTTTCTTGATTACTACATTCTGGCAAAGGCCCTTCAGTAGAAGGAATGTAAATGAACAGGACAAGTAGATTAATTACAGTGTATGACTTCCAGACACATTATTATTTAATCTTTGCACTTTTCAGTTGGCTTTCATCATCAGTCAACAAAAAAATTTCTTCATCATCATCTGTTTGCTATTTACAAATCTAACTCAGTTATCATCTCAGACTCCAGAATTCCAGGTCTCCCTGTACTCCTTCCTTTTCTGCCACCTATCTTTATGGAACATAGCAAAAAAATGGAAAGCTTTGGCTGGTGAACAGGACATAGACATAATATTTTCTATTTCTACACACAACTGAAAATCCCACACTTCGCCTTCTGAGACTTGCATGATGACATCATCAGGGATGATGACTGTTCTTAGGCTGAATTTCAGCATAATATTCATTGCACTGATGGCTCTAGAATCCCCGTGTAAGAGAGGAATTGTATCCACAGGAGAACTACTGATGATGGATTAGAAAAATATATTTTCACATTTGCTATTTATGCTAAGGAAAAAAAAATGCATTTGTGCCTAGAATGGATTTGTAGTCTCCCACTGGACGGAGACTGCAGGACACAGTAGTACATATTTCATTGTCCCAGACAGCACAAAAGAAGAGTAAGGCAGTCATCAGCTTTCCTTTTTCCTCTCTCATTTGTATGGA
This sequence comes from Entomyzon cyanotis, assembly GCA_024500445.1. Classification (NCBI taxonomy): domain Eukaryota; kingdom Metazoa; phylum Chordata; class Aves; order Passeriformes; family Meliphagidae; genus Entomyzon; species Entomyzon cyanotis. The sequence goes on from JAKEPQ010001005.1 coordinate 17,517,465, forward strand.
ATTCTTTAGAAATGTTACTTTGATGTCATTTCAGCACTTGTGATGAGATCCTCTCTTCCACAGAGAGCAGGAAAAGTATGTAAAGCACAAGTAGGAGCTACAAGACAATGTACTTAATCCAAATAGCTAAAATTCCTTGAAACAATAGATGAACAGACCTCTTGATTTCTTTGTGTATCACATTCAAGCACTGAAGTTCATGAGTGTAGAATAAGGCAATGTAGATCTATAATGTTAGTTTAGTCCCTAATCTACTAGTTTGAATGTAGTCCATATGCTCCTATTCTGTGTTTTCTAATGAGCTTACCTTAACAAGAACAAACCATGTTCATTTCTATATAGCAGATTTTTGCCTTTAATCATTGGAAGAAGTTATTACAATGGTCTAGTACAGCATGGTGATTTTTGTTTCTAACTTATTGTGCAAACAAAAGTGTTCTGAAGTGTACAGCATTTTCTTCAGTGACTTCATATAATCTGGTTTTCATAATTTTTTATTACCTATGTAAAGCAGAAAATTGATAAATTTCCATTTATATTTTTCTATGCATGATATCAAGAAAAATGAATTCTTATTCACTGCATAAACTGAAAATGAATGAAAAGTAAACTAAAGTAGTAGCTTAATCATCTCAGCCCAACATGGCTCATTTTTTGGTGAACAGAAAAATGAAGAAAAAAGACTTTATTTATGCTTCTGTCACTGAAAATCTTTCCAGGAAATGCTTGGTGTTTAAGTCCTGTTCTTACTGCTTTCATATTCAGCAGCTCACCGGATATACTTATTATGTCAGAAAACTGGACTCAAAATATACTACTTAAGATGAAATTTTGTTGACTACAAAACACTCTGTTTTGAGAGATATAGAGAAAAGCATAAAAGAGGAAATTGTGGGGCTTTTCCTTCTCAGTTCAACCATCTAAACATGACTGAGTACTCCAGGGAGCATTTTTAGCCCACCATAGGCAGATTTCTGTACATATTCAGCTTGAGCATCTGTTTCTATGAAGTAACTAGGAGGGTTTTTTCCTAAGTTGTTCAGTCCTTCCATGTGTGGCTCTCAGCACACTCACACCATTTGGAAATGCACTCTGCTATGAGTAATAAATAAATATTCTCGGTGCTTTTCTTACAAGCTGAACCTGGGAAGGAAAGAGCAAGTAGAAATAGTGAAACATAATGTTCAATGAAACTGAAATAGTGAAGGGAAAAAAAGGCTAATGGCTTTATCCAAGAGTAATGTAAAAAAAGAGAGTAGAGAGTTTTGTGAGCTTGCTGTTGAAAAGTCTGTCAAGAGCAGATGAAGCTGAGTAGGTCAAGTACAGGTCAGAAACAGTTCAGCTTGCACTGCTTTTAAGTTTTATAGAAGGCAGCTCTCATTTGTCAGAAAGTCAATGGGACAAAAATATCCTTTTTTCCTAAGTAGCTTAGGATCAGTCAGCCTTCTTTCAGTATACTGATAGTCTCACAAACAAAAGCAAATACAAAATTCTCTATTATAATGTAAAAGGATGGTGTTAGTAAAACAGAGGTATGGAATGAAAATATCCTGTGACGTGATCTGCAAAATCAGGCATTTTTGTCTTGTACCTAATGCGTCAGTGTAATAAAAAGTTCCTGAGTTCAGTTAAAAACCTCAGGTGCAAGCAAGCCAATTTCTTCAAGTCACTTCAGCCAAGACACACATGAAATGCCCCACTCTCCTCACTGAAACACAGCTTGTCTCGCCTCTGAACCAGAGGAATTCCAGTTTCTCTCAAAAGTCTTCTGTCTGAGCTGGTAAAGCAAGCTGAAAGTTAACTAACACTTCAACATCAGTAAACTGTGAACAAGGGTCTAAAACAAGACTTAAAATTGTTTTTTGCATCTCAGTTGATCCCCATAAAAAGAATTTCTGTAAATCCCTTGGAAGAAATCCTTCAAATGAGAACCAATGAAAAACCAAAACCCAAAGGGAAAGTGTGAACAAAAATAATAGGATGCAAAATTTTAGACAAAATGGGTTCAGTCATTTTGCATAAGTACCACATACAATGAGCACCGTTTATGGATTCAGAGATTCAGGGGTTTTTTGCACCAAAGCATACTCAGGTGTAGGCTTAATACACTGTTCTAAGGCAACAAGCTTCTCTTGTGCAGGCTAATGTAGATATAAATTGGGGTGCATGCAACTGATAATTGAGTGTCATTGGCAACTCTGGAGAGACTGACTGCCCAGAAGCTTCTGAGGCTGTGAATATGGTGTCTGGGATCTGTGAAAGCTGTGAGCTCGGGGACTGTGGTGGAAATCTTTCTCAACTCTTTCTCTACTACATGTGCCTTGCACCTAGGTGATTTTAGACTTTTAACACCATTCATTGGTACCATTGTCCTTTCTTCTTCCATGGGGTGTTCCTGCCCCTTTTCATTTAGAATATATGCAGAAGTGTGCACGTGCTTTCGTACAAGGAAGTCACAGGATATGCTCAGGTTCCCAGGGCCCTGCATGGGGTGAGTTGCTCTGTTTTCTACAGAAATATCATCCAGAGAGGCACTGAGGAATATATCAGTATGATGTACAGAATGGAGATATTAAATAACATTTTGTGTAGGATTAGCCATGTTATGCCAAAAGAGCTTGGCAAGCCTGCTGGCTGGTGTGGCAATAGACAGGCAGCTGCAGGTCCACTGGAATCTACAGAATTACAACTGCATTGATAATTTTAATGAGATTACTCTCAGAGTGAAAGTTAAACTTGAGCTTTGATGACCTTTACTGAGAGCACTGCTTAAGTTAGTAGGTCTACAGCATGCCAACAAAGCTTAAATATGGGTGCTGCACAGTCAGACATACCAACCTTAAGTCCTTTGAGTATTTACAGAGCACTTACTTTATAAACACAATGTTCTTACAGGCACTTGAGGCTGTGAAGTGTCAACAAATATTTATACTGCTGTGGAAAGAGGTCCTTCACACAAGTGTGAGGGGAAGCTTTGGAGTGCAAAGTAAATTAAAAACTAACTGTGTGTGTGTTGTGTTGCTTCTGTGCTCTACACTCTCTTTGCTTTGGCTCCAATCCAGACTGAAATCCCAACACTCTCCACAAAGGTGGGAAAAAGCTGTCTGTGGGACTTAGTATCTTACCTCCCGGACTAGAGCTGAATATAAAACACGAATGTTTTTCCACTTTTTTAAATGGAAAACTGTTTTGCAAACAAAGTCATATAAATAAACAGCTCTGTTTGCTGTTCAGAGAGAAGAATTATAAAGAGTGGCTCCTTGCCACCCGTGTGGAAATCCCATTAGCTGCAACAATCCACCGGATATGGTGAAAATGGTAATTTCACACAGTGCTTGTTATTGATCCATAATTATCCACCAAAATACAAGACAAAGGAGGGTTTCACTTAGTGTGCAAAACAAAGAAAGGAAAGCATGATCCAAAAACGTTCAAACTACACTGAGTAGCTGCACCTCCCAGGAAATCAGCTAAAACTAAAACAAACAAAACAAAACAATAAAGCAAATCAGCCTTCTCACCTTATGAGAACGAAAATTAAAGTAAAAAAAGTGGAGGCTGGTGGTTTCTGAAGCACTGTCATGGTGCTCTGTAGACTGGACAGCATGTGCAAATCATGGACACAACACAGGCTTAGACAGGCTCTCTGTGCTGCAATCTGCATGAGATGGTGAACCAGGACAATGTCATGACATGATTCTTTTAAGAGCTGTGTTTTTCCCTGCAGAGCACAGCCCACTAAGACAAATAAAACAACAGAAATATAATCCCCATGAGTCTCTGAGGCAATATAGGCAAATAAATAAGTATTCTTTTTCAGAAATTTCCTTTTTCAACCCCAAGAAACAAAAATTTCTACGGAAACCAGAGGCTTTTTTAATGAAAATCATGTTTCGTCCACAATCCAACTTTTTGTCAACAGAGTTAATACGAAAAATCACTCTTGCTGATGAATTTCAGGCCCATTTTCTTAAAAGGCCAGTTCCAGCCATGGTATAAATCATCACAGTCCTATTGAGCTCATCACTGTGTTTACACCAGCTCTGACCTCACACCGATTATAACTGAGTAGACACAAACATTATTTTTAATTGTCTGTGATCCAAGAGAGATCTCTGCTGCTGAAGCACAGCTCTTTAGCAGTAGTTCATTTCATAGGAGTTAAAAAAAAATTAATAAAAGGACTTAAAAGACAGCTTAAGATGAGTATTTCTTAATTCTATCAACAAAGTTCTGTGATCTCCAAGTGTTTCTTCTTCAGGTGCTTTCAAGGGAGGAGAAAAAGAAAGAGCAAATTAAAAGGAAATAGCAAAACCACCTCAGAGAGTGCAGCCTGAGGCTGTAATTCTGCTTTCAAGGAGAGACATTAAAAAGAAACCTCAGAAAAGCCTTCAAATATCAGGTAAAAGAGTATAAAAGTCATTCACGCTGTGTTTGATGTGGTGTCCTGACGTGGATCTTGGAATCTGCAGTTTTATCAGCTGCAATTGAACTGAGATGAAGGAGATGATGCACACAGCCTCCCCATCTCAGGCTGGAGCCCATCAGCACAGGGCAGCCCACAGTCAATGGCTGATCTGCCTCGACAGGGGAGAAGCCTGGTTAAGAGCCTCTGGCTTGTGCAGTTTGCAGCTCTCATAGAGTGCCCATAAACATATGTATCTTTGGAAAACTATCATGTGTTTTCAACTTCCTGAAGAATTCTTGTAAAATATAACTGAACCACATTACCCTTTGTCCTGTGCTTTTATTCCACTAATGGACAAATTGGGAGGAGGCTGAGAACAAATGTGCTATTAATTACCCAGATGGCTTTTTAATAGAACCTTGGATGATTGCGCAGCCTCTAAACATTGTCCAGAAATTTCTTAATAACGCTGGTGAACGAAGCATTCCTTGGGAGAGAATAAAGATGCCATTGACCAGGAGGCTAAGTTATGTCAGGTTAGTTTAAGAGATAGCAGACAAAGGGTGTGTATTGTATGGAAGGAATGACAGGCTGTATCCTAGCTGTCCAGCTCCTCCAGCAATGACAGATTTTCTAATTCACTGCAGATTCTCATAAAAGTGGGTGGTCAGTTCTGGTGAAGCAAACAGTGGAACTATTGATAGTGGGTGGGAGAGATGTAATTTCAAATTAACCTGGGTTGATTTAATACAGCAGAGAGTCTTGGTACCAGCATTAAATTAGGATTAATACATTAAATGTTAGGTCAGAATGTCAAATCCCATTGTTGAAAGACCTACATGCAGTCAGTCAAGGCTCCATATGAGGATTTCAGTCAATCAGGGCTACAGGCTGCAGCATGGCACACCTCCGTGACAGGAATGATGCATGAAGAAACCAGAAACTGAAGACACTTTCATGTTTCTCTGAAAACAGTAACTTTAAGAATTCATATTTTTAATTTATCTATGCCCATATTAGTCTTCCCTTCACCTGGCATCATAATGGATAAGAAAAAACTGGCTTAGGCTTGTCCCAGCATTTAGGGAATGATCTCACACAAAAAAGAGCTGTTCATAGTGTTTGCTGTCAGCTTCTGCATTCACTTTCTCAGAAGATTTTTGATACACCAAAAGCTGTATGGAAAATTATTCTATCCAGTATCAATATAGTTCTCCAGACAATAGGATTTGAACCTGGGAGGAAGAGAACTGACCTGGCTTGGAGTTTTTCCTGCCAGTAACATATTAAAACAAGTAAACAAACAAACAAACAAATAGCACTAAACAAACAAAACAAACATCAAACCCCCAGCCTAACAGCTGGGTAAATTATGATAACTGCAACGAGGAACATGTAGCATTAAACTAACCAAAGTTGGTACTGGCAAAGAAAACACAACAAGTGAATTACCTGGAATTGAGAATAAAACAGGAGCCAGTAAGATCACATATAAGAAAAGCACTATATAAAACCAGATAATCTGTGAGCATTTAGTAGTGTTTGCTTTTTTTGCTTCAAAAATTAGGATTAGTAGGAACTCCATCCATGTGTATTTTATAAAGACATGATAAGAAGTCAGAAAAATTTCTTTTAGCAGCACTCCTACTCTTTCAGACCAGCTGACAGTCCCTGAGCTCTCAGCATATTTCACAGACCACCAGGGGAAGGTTAGAGACCAACAACTGCAAATCCAGCACACTGAAGTCAATCTACTGCTAAAAGGCTGCATTCTCTAAGCTAGTCAAGGTCCTGTGATTGCTCTCCCACCTGAACATTTGACAGCTTGGGTTGCTTCTGCCTTGACTACACCATCCTCTGCTTACCCCTATCAATTTTGTAGTCTCCTGAACGTTGGCCTTCCTGTGCTTACATTTGTGGACAATGACTGCGTGATCTCATTCTAAGGAAAAGAGTTTCTTATTCACATGATTTCATTGTGGGAAATTGGCAGTGAAAAAAGTCACTAATCCAGACAGGGACAATGGCAGGGTTTTATAAGGCCATCATATGTAGGAACCATTAGTGGTTAAAATAATTTGCCCATAAATACAGTCAAAATTGTGGTTTAATTTAGCCTTTATAAATGCTTTTCCCATTATTTTCATTTATTTGTCATTAAGTCTTTTTGCCGTGTTTAGGGATGTCACTTTCAGCACCGTTCAATAGTCTTTCTAATTAACCTAGTTATTTAGGCAGGTTTAATAGTGTAAGTTAAGGTGTCAGTTGTACAAATAGATTTATGCGTTTTTTTTCTTTCTTTCTTTCTTCTTCCTTTTTCTGTTTTATCATGTAGTGAGCCCATCCAATATAGCCTTTACAGGTCAGGAGAAAATCTAAATTTTGCGACCACAGCTGAAAAGCTATAATTTCTTTTGTATTTAAAAAGCTGATGTATCCCCACATGCTTGCTGTATTTTCAAAGATTTGTAACCTTCAGTCTCACATTTTAGCAGTGCCAATGCAGGGTGATTGTATGAAACAAAAAAACCTCACCGTTGAAACTAGTTTTACTACCAAGATCCTTGTTTCTCTAGAGTACATCAAGTGCAGGCTGTGCTTTTACTTAAGGAACTCTCGTTGAATAAAAATATTTAATGCACTTTTAATTGTATTGCTTTTGCTGGTTTGTTTTGCTATTACAAAAATTATTGCAACACACCTTTACTTTCCATTGAATTTCAGCCTTTTTGTATCTGTTCCACTCACCACTAAAACTGCTTTGATGTCAAAATAGACTGTGCTATCCTGGTCCAATATGAACAGCATTTTCTTACACATTTACAGTAGCCTATATTACACCCATCTCTGAGCATGGAATAGCACCTTCTCCAAAGGAGAGACTTCCTGGCCCAGCTCAATGAAGAATCTCAGACTTAATGAAAAATGGGTCTATAAGGAATGTGCTTATGCAGGTTCCCAGGTGAGCTCTCAAAATCAGTAAATCCCCTTTTGCTTATTGGGAAAATGATGAAATTCTGTAATTTTACATAGATTAGACATCCATGCTAAAAGGACCATAGTGTCGAGGAACTGGATGGGGAAATCAAGTGCATCATGGCTAATTCCAGTCAAATCCCACATTTTTAGGTAAGCTGTAGGATCACCCTTTAACTTTTGGAAATAGATCCAATGTCATTACAAGCTGACCCACCAGTGGGAATTTTACAGGAGTCTCTATAGTTCCACACTTCCAACAAAGCCAGATGCAAAGGCTGTCCATGTCAAATGCTTTACCTGAAAGTCACAAAGATGATCCCATGGGAATCTGCACTGCCCTTCCCGAGATCATGTGTCAAGGTCAGGATTGTGGTAAAGAGTCTCCATTCTGCTGGAATTTATAGGTTTAACTCTGAATCACCACAATATTTTGCCATTAGTTTTTCCATTTAATTGCAACATACCAGTGGGATAAATGGAGAAGCAGCAATCAGTCCACACTGCGCTGTCAGTGCACTTATTAGAGAAAGGGGAAGCTTTTTGGTTTCCAACCTCTCTCAAAGACTGTGACAGAATGGTGAATTCTTCCTTCAGTATTTAGAGTATTAGGGGCTATTTAAGATTTACACAATTTTACAGATTCTTGCCTTAAGTCTCTTAGTGAGCCCAAAGTAAACCTCATAAAAATTTCCTCCACAAGAAAAACAAAGACAGGAAAGAAAACAAGAATTGATAAGCATGAAATAGTTTCCAGAAATATGTATATTGTTCTCAGTCCTTAAGTGTTAGCTTTGAGTACAGCTACATCTTAAAAAAGGTGGTAGCACAGAAATGGCAACTCAAGTACAGTGAAGCATCAAGGAAAATATCTGCAGAGTCTGAGTTTGTCTTGCAAAGACAACATTGCTAGTAATGTACAAACAAAATGTGATACAAGGGGTCAAGACAGAAGTTGCCCTAGCTCTAAATATCCTGGCAGTGTAACAAGCTAAGCTTTCTGTCTGCCAAGAAATACCTGGCCAATACAGTCTAATATCCTTTCTTGTTTTCTTTTGGACATATTTTTGTAATTGCTTGTCCTCAGGTACAAAGATGCTTACAGGAAGTCATTAATCTTTCATGAGACTATTCTACCATTTCTTAATTCAGAACAATAAAAGCTTGGAAAGGCATGCATTCTCATGTCACTCTCTACTTCAAGGGAAAGGAAGTTTTAATGGAAGACAAATCTGATCAAATGATAACAAGAGATAATGAAATAACTGTGTTAAAAAGAGTAGTGTAACAAAGTAAAAGAAAAAGCTCTTGAACTTCACTCTTTTTTCTCCGGTACGAGACCAGATGGGCTTCACAAAATATTACAACTGAAAAAGATGTGATTAGCCCAGGATTTTTCATTCTCCTCTTCCTCAGGTTCCCTCCCCCATCTCATCCCACATCCCCCCCCTTTTCCTCCAGATACATGAGATAAAAACACTTGTTTGCTATCTGAAGCAGGTGTGGTTGAGCTAAATGTAGAGAAGATGTCCAGCTGGAGGGACCCATCAGCCAGCTGCCCAGTGCAGGCTGCTTAGATAAATACCACCTGTTTCTAAAGAGCAGGGGGAGGAGGGAAAGAAAAGCAAAACAAACCTAATGGTTACCAAGCTGAAACCTGCTGATCCTCTCGTTATTGTGTAGGTGCTTTTGGAGCTGGTTAGTCCCCAAACTTAACATGAGACTCACAGAAAGGACATATGCAATGTGCTCAATTTCAGTCTGGACTATGATGAGATGGTTTCAATCAGGGGAAATAATTCAACTGATGCTCATAGCACACATGCAGAATGACAAACACCATCCAGCAGGAACCAGAGAGGATCCACAAAATGCACAGTTTTACAGGTGCTTTCTAAATCAAGACCATGTTGAAGGAAAGCTTTGCTAATAATATTAAAATCATGAGAGAACTGAGATTATTTATATTCCTCTTGTGCTAAAAATGTAGATTCTGCCTTACTGTGAATCAGTAATAAAACACAAAAAGTCACCATCCCTACAAATAACAGCCTGCTTTTCTAAATCAGTCTGTACAAAATGTCCTGTTCTTTTATTTAGAGTATCTTACAGATGTGGTAATCTCTTGAACATTATTTGATCTGAAAGCAATTATTAAGCAGTGATTACAACACATCTGCACTGCTTATGGCTGTATATGATTCATTTGACTAAGATAGACTGTTTCCTAACACTCTGAGACGTTTCTCTTTCTGCTCAAATAGCCCCGAGGCAAACAACTTTTTTTTTTTTCCTTAGCAGCAGTGAAGCCCTGTGAATGTTCACAATCACTAGATTGTGCTCACAAATCTAGTTTGAATAGGACTGGAGAGGAATAATTACCCTTTTGAAATGCCTTTGTCCCCTTTGTTACCAATATTGTAGATGAAATTAGCCCTAACTTGGGGGAGCAGAATGGTCCTGTGCTTAGCCTTAACCTGAGCCTGAAAATGTGAACTTTCTTCCACGCCTGCTGCTCTTCATGGCCTGCCTGACCTTCAGTAATTCATTTGCTCTTTTTCTGCCTCAGTTCCCCAAGTATGAAATAGATATCCAGCTAGAGCAAAGGGAACTTCATTCATATAGTCTGGATCTCATCTTAGAAAACTGACAGAAAATAAATGAGAACAAATACAAAGTCCAAGGGTTTGAAGGTTCAAAAGGAAAGTATAGATTTTGCAGGACCATGGTTTCAACTGCACTTCCCCAGCTATTTGTAACACAGAGGTTTCATAGACATGGTTGACATTTTTATATATACCTTGTTTGGATAGTGAGCATATACAAACAAAAGTTTTTGTGTGTAACAGCAGCTATATATCTAAGGCATAATTTGTTTAAATTAAATGTCTTTATACTTTATTTTGTAATTTTTGCAACAGCAAGTTTTTGGAAAATTTATCTTTTTACCCTCTTTCAAGTATTACCTTCTGTGGAAAGTTAAAACCCACCTCCAGCTTTACCTGTATATGGGGCAAATGTTCTGCATCTGTACCAGATGCTTTTGGGCACATTCCTGTTCAAATAGGAGTCATCTATAGCTTTCTGTGCTCAGTCAGCATCAGAAAATCATGGAATGAGAGGTGCCAGAGAAGAGTGAGCACTGTTTTTGTAAAAGGATGTCATGGATCAAGAAAACTATTACATCATTTCAAATGAGTGACCTAACATTCCATAAGCAAGAGTGAGTAACAGAAGCAGAAATTAATTACAAAAAGCCACTTTACAGCAAAGAAGGTCACCAGGGATGTTCCCAGGGCTCTGTTCAGAGACAAGTGTCACTCAGTGTCACTCCTAGACAGGGAAGGCAAGGTCTGCTCACCATCATGCATCTGCACGAACAGTTTACCCACGTCTTTCCCCTTCTCAGAAAGGATATTGTAAAATGGAAAAAGATTCAAAGAAATGAAACAAAGATATTCAGAGGGAGAGGAGAGTGCCCAGGCAGGAATCAGTAAGGATTTTTCTGCCTGGAAATGGCATCTGAGGCAGACTGTGATCAAGGTCTGCAAAACAAAGAGTGGCATGACAGAGATCAACTGCTCCCTGTCTCTTCCTAACCACAGTCTGAAAGGCATCAAATGAAATTAGTAGGTGGCAGGTTTAAAGTAGACAAAAGTTATATAGCTGTACACGCACAACAAATAGCTCAGTTTTGGAAGACTCTGCTACCACATGTAATGAAAGGTAAGAACTTGCTCAGAATTTAAGTGAAGCCCTTGGACCCCAGGGTCTTTTGCACAAATATCACAAAATATTTGCGACAGTTTCTTGGGTTTCTTTTCCCCTTTTTTCTAGGTTTTATGTAATTATATTAGATTATGCCTTAGCTATTAGCTGCACTGCTGAGCCATGCCACTTTGGTAGCATAGTGTGGTACCTTTTCTTCCACCCCAAAAATTGAGCTATAGGGGAAGATCTTGATTCTGTTCATAGTGAATGACATGTAATTTCTGAATATAAAAGAATATATAAATCCTTCCTGCTTTGCAAATACCTTAACCAGCTAAAGTGTCCATGTCAGCTTTTTTTAAAAAAATAAGCTGTTCCTTTCCCCCTATCACTGTAAGATAATGTTCTGTAGAAAACATTTTTAAAGGAGACTATCAATGTTTTCATTTCTCTGTGAGGAAAGTTATCCATTTCCCATTATCCATTAATGTGTGTGTGTGTGTGTGTATTTACATGTATGCAGCAAAAATACAGCTTTTACTCTCCTAACTCCCTGTAAAATCATTGACTTAACCACTAATGTTGACTATATGAAAGCTAGTGACCAAGATTCTAGTCTAATTCTTAACATCCAAATAAAAACTGCACTTCAACTTGGATAGTGTGTTTTCCTTTCTGTTTTACCTGTGGCATGGCATAAAGGGAATTCTTTAGACACTAATAGTGGCTTCATCTTTCTGAATTGTAAAAAAAATATTTCCTAGAACTATGGCCCAATAGTCTGAGGCCTCCTTGCATGTCACTTTATCTATGTAATCTGACCATGTATTTCAGTTAATGTCTGTCCCGTTTCTGTGACCCACTTACTTTACTAATGTTTGTAAAATAATGACTTTAGGTAACAACCAGCAGCAGTTGCATATAAATTACTTAAAAAAAAAAAAAAAGGAAAAGAAAACCCTGGAGACGTTTAATATTGGCTTATTTTATTCCTAAGGGCCCAGGACTAGATGTTGTGATACCATGTATGCTAAAGGAATTTGTTTTGTATTTGAGAGATCTTTAAATTACATCCTTTGTATTGCCCTTTAAAATGTGGGTTCTATTTAAATACACACAAAAATTAATAGATAAAAAAATGCACTTTAAAAGGTTCTTTTATTTTATTTTATTAGAAAATACAGAAATGTAAAATATCTACTATACTACTATGGCACTTTCTAATTACTGTTATTCTGATGTTTTTATTATTTTTATTCACTTTCCTACATTGCATCCTTTGTTCCTCATAACCATGTGTGCCTGGAACAAAAAGCCCCAAACTCTGAACACATGGTTGACTTTCTTGACCATCTCCACTATTGTCCAGTTGTTGTCTGTCCTTCAGTCAACTCTGGGTCAGGCCACTATCTTATATATTAAACAAAATTTTTTTTTAAAATTACAAAATAATGTGAATAATATTAGTATTATTGTTGTTGTTATTATTATTATTTACAAATTCATTGTCTTAAGGGGAAAATAAGTCAGACTGTTTCATTATTTGTAAAATACTTGCTTACTCAGACACAGTAGTTGATTTCACAACATGCTATGTGTCAACTTCTGCTCTTGAAGTGTACCTATAACATCAGAATTAAATATTTCCAGTTGAGAGACACCTTACAACACAAGTAAAATGGGTTGAGGGTTTTTTTGTTGCTCCTTAATGTACCACTCCCCAGTACAAGAAAGATATGGACTCAGTGGAGGAAGTCCAACACAAGGCCACAAAAATGATGAAGGGGCTGGAGCATCTCTCCTATGGGAAGACAGAGAGCTGGGACTGCTCAGCCTGGAGAAGAGAAAGGCTCAGGGAATCTCACTGATGTACACAAATACGTGAAAGGAGGGTGCAAAGAGGACTCTTTCCAGTGCCAGAACCAGAGGCAATGGGCACAAACCAAAACAGGAGGCTCCCTCTGAACATCAGGAAACATGTTTTCAGAGTGAGATAGACCAAACCAGGCTGCCCAATGAGATTGTGGAGTCTCCATCCTTAGAGATATTCAAAAGCCTTCTGAACATGGTGCTGGGCAACTGGCTCCAGGTGGCCCTGACTGAGCAGGGGGTTGGACCAGGTGACCTCCAGAGGCCCCTTCCCACATCAGCCATTCTGTGATTCTGTAAAATCTGACAGAATTACAGACATTTGTAAGGCTTTTCATCAGTTCTTCCCCTATAATGTAGTAGGTTAATAGTTTCACCTTGAATTTATAGGTTGGAAAACAATGAACTATAATGATAAAATACCAGCCAGCCTGCAGCAAAGTCAGGAATAGCATCCATCTCCTCTGAGTCCAAGGGCAATGCCTTGTCCATCAGGTCAAACTGGTGTGAACATCATCCAGAGCAATAGGGGATGGTGCTTGCCAACCATGCATATCTACAGCTTGGATGATGAAAAAAGCCTCAGCCTAACAAGTCTAAGAAGAGCTGATCTATTTTCAAATAGGATACTGTGTTCCCTATGTGTTCAGAGAATGCCTGTGCTGATATTTATGCACTGTAAAGCCGCAAGAGCATGAGTGAAAATAGTTTGGTTTGCATTTTAATGTCCTGTCATTTAAATGTCCCATTCCATTCCTGTGGGATCTACCAAATTAAGACAAAACACCACCAAGTAAAGAAATGGAACAGAAATATGTGTTAATCACAGTAAACTAAATGTATTGATAAAGTAAAACTTGAAACACCCTAAGGCTGGAATTATTTTTTTTATTTTGTTCAGGTAAATCACTTCCTAAAATGAAGCAGTAGCTAATGTAAAAGTCTGTGACAAGTGGCAACATCATGTAGCAGAAAAAATGTAAATTATTAGAAATTCCAATAAGTTATTTGCATTGGTGCTTCTCAGGAAAATAATGTGACACTTGTGGTCCACTCATTGTGAAGTTCTTTGTCCTTGGTTTATGTCTTTTCATTGCTGACTTCATGTAAAAGCTGTGTTACTTGCTGGCATGTCAGCTCCTACATTTGGTACATGACATACAGCTGGACTATTTGTTCTGAATGTTCTTTGTAAATTTAGCCTGTTTTCACAGAAAACAATTTCTGAATTGACACTGGCTTTCTCTGAAGATGTCTTTCTGGTTTCTGAATGGCTTCAACTATAATTGAGAGCCCTAAACCCAGTCTTCTCACCAGCCCCCTACCTAAAACATATTTTTGATAAGAACTTCTGGACAAATCAGCCATAATTCCTGGCTGACAATTCCGCATTATAATCACTGAAAAAAAATCTGTGCATGTGTCCAGCTGCTTGATCCTAGCAGCTTGCCCCCATCTGATATGGAAGTTGTGCCTATATTACAAGAGGGGGCAGATGGCAGCATGGCCAAATATACCTGGTGCAGTTTAGATTTTACTAGTTTGGGTAAGCCTGGAAGCCAAGTCCAAGAAAACTGTGCTGCTGTGAGATTTATGGGCTCCATTAAGAAAACAATCTGAACTGCTGCATCTTTCTTTCTGTTGGTGCTGGATTGATTTGATCCAAAGTGATGGATCAGAAAGTCCTCTGTGCTACATATCTGACCACAAAGTGTTCAGGGCTCCTTTACAAACACTATGGTAAGAAGAAGAGGTAACTCTAATTCATGGGAGGCACAATTCAGGCCTGTTTCTGGATTTGGGTGGTCAGGGTAATGTCTAATTGTATGGCTTGCAGTCAGTACCTGATTTCTGCAGAGAAGAAGCAATAAGTTCTTGTTTAAGCCAATATGTTCTTTTTAAATCACCGTAGCAATTGAAATCTTTCACCAAGGAGAAAACAGGCAACAAATTGTCCCATTCTTTTTCCTGGTCCTTATGGTAAAGTGAGTTGCCTGATCTTTAGCAGAGATGTTGCTGGAGTATATCACAGTGTGGAAAGGTGAAATGTGTCCAGCACAAGGCAGGGTAATCCATTCCAGACTCATGTGTAATGCAGGGGAAACAGGTGCAAACAATTGAGCTCGCTGTCAGTAAGCCATGGTGATCGCTTTTGATATCTTAATCGTTAGTTGATCCACGTGCAACATTGGCAACATCACTGTCATAGCTGACTGCCTTCTGCACATCTGTAAACCTTTTCTGGGTGCTTCTTGATGTGTGTGTGAGTCCATGAAGTCCTGACATCATGAGAAACTAAATTGGGCATGATTGCTGTCATTTCCGTTTTCCTGCTAGAAAACCAGAGAGCTGACAAATGTCAATAACTGCTAATAGCTCACTACTGTTTGTCAGATGCCACACAGGACAGGTGTGAAGAGAAAGCAGTGTGTTTCTCCAAGCACCACTCAGCAACCAAGTCATTTGTGAGACTGCTATCCAATTGCTTTTGCAGAAGAAGTTGCTGTTTCTTCACTTCATGATGCCCTTGTAAACATTCAGCATTAAACATGTTCCCACTGCATCTACTGACCTCCAGCAAACAGTGCTGCAGATTTCCTCACAGGTAATAACAACAGCTTGAAAATAAGTTTATCCCATAGCATAGCTTTATGTGTAATGCTATCAGCCAGCAAATTAGCCACTTCCTCTCTATTTTCCTGCAGCAAACATTAACACAATTATATACACCTGATTTATGATCTTCCCACAAAACATGACACTGAAACTAATGACACAAGCTGCTGGGGTGGATGCTTCTGTTTCTACCTCCACCAGGATACACCAGCTTAAGGACAGAAGGTTTTTACAGTGTTCCGTAAGATCCGTGTATCCTGCCTACTTTATATTTTAATTTATTTTTTAAACAATAAAATTGGGTTTGTATCTCTATAAGGGGATTTGTAAACTCTTGTTTGTGTTCACAGAAGGTTTTCAAGTGAAAATTGTGTTGTCTCAGAAGGAAGGCTTGTTCATGCAAAAATATAGGCAATGTTCTATATGTTCCATTAATTTCATAAAGAATTCTTTTGGATCTCTATTTTACATTAGGAGAGTGAATATTTTGCCTGAATATGAGATACATTTCAGTCACCATTGAGTCAATTAGTTCTTAAATAATTTTGAAGCATTTCTTGAGAACACCATTTCAGGTCTGACATGCAATCTTTTATTTCATACTATTGTGTAGCTGCAACATGTTTAGCTGACCTTCCTCCTTCATTCACTGCATATTTCTTCTGACACACTGATTGACTTCCCCAAGAAATCAGACTAAAGAAGTTAATTGAAGCATTTGATTTTCACCACTGTTTGACCCTCAATAACTCACTGATTTAGCTGAGGTAGGTAGTCCCGGGTACATATCTTCTAAACAACACCACAGTGAAAGGTTCCATGAACATCTTGTATCTTCTGTCAGGAAATGCATTCAGAAGACTGAATTTTTGTAAAATTTCTACATAGTTTCTGTATCCTGGGCAGTATAACAAAGTTATGGGGAATATGGTTTGTAGATTTGATCAGACTAAAAAAAAAAAAATTTCCTTCTCCATCTATTCACCAGCGAAAGAGGCAGATGGGCAGATAAAATCTACAATGGTTTTCCCATGTCACCAAAAGTAAAATACAGAGAGATGGCCCAGTCCAATTCTTTGTTAAAAGTCGCAAAATCAGAAAAGGATTCACTTCATATTGCCATGCCTTTATTCCTCTGAATACCCACTTCATGCTCATTTTAAAGGTGTCACAAAAGCTGGTTCTGTTTATGATTACACAGGATATTTAATTTCAGTTGTTTCAGGACCAAAGTACACTTGGTGATAGGAAATGCATGTGCTTCACTTATTAATTAATAACAAAACAAATTAACTATAATAATGTTGAAGGTGAGAAAGAGGCAATGTGTGTTGGTGCGTCACCTTCTCCATCCATGTAATATCATAGCAAAGAATGACAAAAATTCCAATGGCCATACATAACCTGTCTACTGCCTTCTCCATACTGTTACATCAGTTTTGGAGAGGAGCAGCCGAACTTTATAGAAGAATATCCAACACAGTACTCTCCTGGTGTTCTTCTCATAGAATACAACTATAAGCCATTATTTAGTCTGCCCTCTTTCTCCCGCTCAAAGGAGGATCATCTAAACAAGGCTTGATCCATATTTTCTAGATTGTCCTAAAACCTTCCCATAATGAAGATGTCTCCCATTTCTATTCCTTCCAGAGACTGATTAGAGATTTACCTCATCACAGCACTCAGATTCAGATAGAGTGTTAACTATAACCCCTCCTTTGACTATTTATCTTCCCAATTTGTGAAACCAGATGAGGTACCTTTGAGTTTTTGAATTGATAACCCTTGGAATTTTAGGTTGCCAGAGGTGGGTAGATAAGTATCCATATAAGACACTTATTTTTGTACAGATGTGTATGTAGACATAATATATATTCATTTAATATATGTATGTTTACAGGTATGTATAATCAAATTTTTTTACATGTAATCAGAAGTAGAATCCAATGCCTTTCTAAAGTCACTCTCCCTGTAAATACCTGTAGTTAGTGCTACTACTTCCTCCATCTTACCTTAAATAGATAACTTATTAGGACTGAGGATACATGTAATGTTTATGATTGATAAGTGACTAGCTCTTTTCAAATACCAAAAACAAGCATGTCATATCTCTGGGATAAGGAATTACAGCACCTTCATTCATCCATATTTCATTATCAACCAAATGTAGGAGTGTTATAGGAGAGCATGGCTGCACCAGTATTAATACTCATAACGATCAGATTATCTCAATAATGAATTAAATTTTAATACTTTCCTTCAAAAATATGTTCTTCCATTTCTAGCTTTTCGTACTTTCTATTCAGGAATTTTTCAGAGATCCTCTGTCTTGACTAGGAATCTGCAAAGTGACCTCTGTGGTCCCAGGAAGCTCACAGCTTACAGTTTGAATGAAAAACATTAACTCTGGTCTTGTTTTACACATTTTCAAAGGCACAAAGCTTGACACACTCTCTCTTTTTGCAAGTTACATGTTTTTATGTACTGCTGTTTTTTCCCATTGGAAAGATTTAACTCCTAATGGTAACCCTTTGGAGCACCTGGCTCGGGAGAGTAAAAGAAAGGAAAACTTGATTTATAGAGGATGCCAGTGATTTTCTTCTCACTGTGAAACTTGGCTCTGTCCATCTGATGCCTTTTAAAGCACAACCATGTGTGAAAAATAATGAATCTTTATAACTTCCTTTACCTTTTAAAACAAAAGGGTAATGTATTTCTTTCAAAGGCTGATTGTTTTTCTCAGTCTTATGTTTCCATACAAAATATATTGCTTTATACAATTTGGATCATTTAGGATAGATGTTGATAGGTAATACAGTAGTACATCCTTCGTGGTTCTATAATATCATAGTTAAATATTAAAGCATTAGAAAAACATATCTGGGCAGTATGACTGACCTTTGAAAGAAAAGCCTTGTAAGACCAGAAAGAACTTATGTAATTATGTGCAAAATTATGACCATGTAGTCAAGCCCAGCTGTTTGCAGTGACACAATGCCACGTGTGTATTCCACCTATCCGGTCACATCCATCCTCTCTGAATTGTGCTGCAGTTTGCACCTAACCACATCTGCACTTCAGCTCACCCACAGCACCCCAGCCTGCGCCTGCCAGTAGCCCACTGGCTCTCACCAGTGTGGAAATGATTCAGGAGGAGCCCCAAGGCAGCAGAGCTGATTGGCCCCAGCCTGTTGCTGTTCAGGGGTTTCTCCCAAGTGTGCAGCCAGGGAAGTGCTCCTGGAGCCTGTGCTCTCTGCCAGCCCAGGAGCTGCTGTGGCAAGGCAGGAGAGAATTTGCATTCTGCAACAGGCAGGTGCAAAGTTATGTTTGCTCCTATTTTGGCTGAAAATGTGCAGCAAAGTATATGAAGAGACTGCCAGCACAGTGTGTGTGACCATTAAGAGCTTGGTACAGAGGGAGCCAGGACAGGCTGCACTGCACTGTTCTGCTGCTGTGGAGAGGCTGGGAGCATTGCAGGCTGGAGGATCCACACTCAGATCTACAAATCTGACAAATAAGTCTTTGGTTTGGCAGCCAGCTTTATCAGATAAACCCAATAATCCAAACTTAAAGAGTAATGGTTTTTTGGCATATTCAGCTACATGCACCAGTAATGAGACATAATGTCTATATTAGAAGTTGAGATGGAAAGATATAAATGATAGATCAGATGCCTTCAGCATAGATTAAAATGCTTAGTCTGAAAAAGAGGCAATCAAGGCAGTAAAGTGACAATCTACAAAATCTTGTGCGATATGTTGAATGGGAAGCACATGTTTGCTGTTACACACTATAGTAAAATTCTGTGGCATCAACTAAAAAGATCTGGAATAATACTTGAAATTAATAAAAGAAGCTTAGCCCTATCCCTAGTAAATCCCTAGAACATAATTTATGCTGAGAGGTTACATGGGTTTAAGCACTGACTGTACAACTCACAGGAAAAGTTCTGTTGAGGGGCATCAGAAAACCAGAGAATTTGTCCAAGTGAGCAAGACTCTGAGCTGCAAACAGGCACTGAACATATTACTATCTATTTCCTCTATTCTCTTACATCTCTGTAAGGATTTGCCATTAGATGCTACTGAAAACAGAATAGTGGACTAAGTTAGCCTCTGATCTCCTTGATATCTATATATTGATATATTCTCTTAATTACACTGCAGGGAAAATGGGGAGGACCAAGCAGCTTAGCAGTTAGGTTGCATTTCCACCATTCTATAGTGATGTCTGACATGTACTCAGAACAACAAAAGATTTTTCAACATAACCACATGTGGAGAAATAAATTTCCAATTCTTTTTCAGTCAAATCCAATCCTTTGGCCAACTTCTTGATCACAGCCTCAGCATTTGGCCTATTTATATAAAGAACTTCCTCTCTACTTTATCAGCTTGCTCAAACAGGATCACCACAGCTCTCCAGAAACTCCTGTGTAGACAGAAAATGCCAAATACTTCAATATTAAGGAAATTCCACTGTTGAACCAATAGAAAGGGTACTCTTGAAATTTATCTGCAGGCCAGGTTAGCACAGCCAGCTAGGCTTCTAGGCAAGCACATAAGGAATGAGAAATGATCCAAAACCTGCAAAAAGGTTGTCCTCCACTGCTATAGCCAGACTAGCCTTTACATCTGTAATTCACGTCGAGGAGACTCTGGAAAGAATTAATTGTTCTGGAAGAAGCTGGATAAATCATGTTTTAAATTATTTTTGTGGGAAGGGAGCCCTTTAGTCTATTAACAAATGGCTTGCAAACTGACCCTGTATTCTATTTATGTATTAACGGAATAGTTTAATGCATTTCAGCTTTTTGTGAGTTGTTCCAAAACAGTCTGTCAATGGTTACATGAGTCATAGGTCATTGTTTCCGAGAGCTGATTGGATGACTGTAGATTTTAATAAGAAGACAAAATGTGAAAAATAGCACCCAGAGAATAAAGCACTTTAAAAGGTCTGTGCCAAAAGATTAATCAATTATGGTGAACTACTTTAGTTTTGAGAGTTACAGCCTTTTATGCTGTCTGAGCACTCAAAACACATGGGTGACATGACCTGCAAATAACAGTTAACTGGATTCACCACTTCAGCTTGGACTGTTTCGTACTCTACAGCCACATCCATTTTTTGTGATTTGGGTCAGCACATAAAGCGTGTTTCCTACAAAACAAATTTTTCATTAGCTCTAAACTGTTAAAGGCAGACAGTAAATGCGTGGCATTGACCGCAATTGATCCAAGTTGTTTCTTCTTGCTTCTCATTCAATGAAGAGCAGCTGCACAGGCACACTCAGTTTAAGAAACCCAGAAGTCTTGTTGCAGAACCACACTCCTGCTGCTGCTGCCATGCCTTGGATTTCCCTCTGACAAGCCCCAGAGGTACTCACACACCATGCAGCAGGTGACTTGGCTCGGGAATCTCCCTCCCAGGGCCTGCTTTATGAAACCAGTGCAAACCAAACTACTCCTTTCCATCCCAGCAGGGACAAAGGAGCTCTTCAGGAGCCTCATCTCCTTTGCATTGCCACACTGAGCTTGTTATTGCCATACTCTCCCCATCGTTGCCAGCTTTGGTTCTTCCTGCCTTTGACTCAAGGGATAGTTTTGCAATTTTGAAAAGGGCTGCTCATCAGAGCAGTTGTGATGTCAGTGCAGGCAGTGAATTCCCTAGACCATCTTGCACGCCCTGCCACGGACTGCCCTCAGGACCATGGCCTCCCCAAATACACCCACTTCCCACAGCTTGCCCCTAGGGCTCTCCCATGAGCCATGTGCCCACCTTGGAAGTTTGCAGCCATGGTAACCAAGATATTCTTCCTGACAGCCCCTTCGACTCTTTTCCTTGAGCATCCTACCTTAACTGCTTTCTGTCCTTGTGCCAGGGCTTCAGCTTGCAGGTGGTTATGAGCCTTTTCCCCTTGTACACAATGAGGACACTTTCCCAACTGCTCTTTCACAGCCTGCAGGAGGCTGCAGTCACTCAATAGTTATTCAGGTTGACAACTACACTGGGGACATCTATGTGACACATAGATATCTATCTAATCACCAAATCAGATGAGATTAAACCCTTCCGAGTCTCCAAACTCTTGAGTAAAACTGTGTTTCCTGAAGGCCAAAGCAAGCACAGAGGATATACAGCCTCAGGGCCCAGGGCTTTGTTCAACATCACCAAAACAATCCTTCATAAATCATTATCTTAAAAGCAGCAGCAATGGGTTTTAAATCCTCATTCGAATGCTAAACATTCAGTTCCTTGGCTTAAATATTTGGTTCTTTGGCTTCTAAGCCATTAAAAAGCCTCTCTATTAATGTTTCCTTCACAATTTTTGAGGACCTATAAATTTGTTGGGGTTTAGTTTAAATTTAAAGTAACTGGATTCTCATGAAACTCTCCCTGGGACCTTTAAGAAAAACACCAAACATCGCAACAGCAATCAGTCTTGAGAAGCAGTTGCTCTGCCTTTCAGAGGCATTTAACTCTCACATAAATCACGGCATTTGAACTGATTCCTTGACTCACTATTAGTGATTCCAGAACAAAAACCAGAAATGTAGTTGAAATTTAGGCCAAATCCACCACAGACTGAAGGAAATGGTTGTGAGATCACTTGCACCGCAGTGGGGATCCCTGGGGCAGGCAGTGGGAAGGATGCTTGTAAGTGCAGTTAGCAACAAGTCAGTTATACTGACTGTCAAATTTATCACTTTATTTATAACCATACCTAGACTAAATAGACTTTTTGTCTTTTAAGTTGATTTTCAGTACCTGTGTTGTTGGAAGTTGGATTTGAAACACAGGGAAAGAAAATTGTCAGCTCTTCCTGAAATAAGACTGGTTTTGTAAAAAAGCACAAGTAAACAGTATCATTAACTGTTCAGACCATTCATCTTGCACAAAATCATAGAATCATAGAATTATACAATGGTTTGGGTTGGAAGGGACCTTAAATATAATCTATTTCCAAACCCCCTGTCATGGGCAGTGACACCTTTCACTAGACCAGGCTGCCCAGAGTCCATCCCACCTGGCCCTGAAGGGATGGGGCATCCACAACGTCCCTGGGCAACTTGTTCTAGTGCCTCACCACCATCCCAGTACAGAATTTTTTCCTAATGTCTAACCCAAACCTATTCTCTTTTAGTCTGAATCCATTCCCCCTTGTCCTGTCACTACATACTCTTGTAAAATGTCCCTCTCCATATTTCTTGCAGGCTCCCTTCAGGTAATAGAAGGCCACAATTAGATCACACCTAAGCTATCTCTTTTCCAGGCTGAAGAAATCCAATTCTCTCAGCTTTTCCTCATAGGAGAGGTGGTCCATTCCTGTAATAATTTTGGTGGCTCTCCTTTGGACTCCTCCAGCAGGTCAATGTCCTTCCTCTGCTTTGAACCCCAGAACTGAACACTGCACAATCCTGGGCTCTTGCTGAATCCTTGCCAGTTGTACATAAAATCCTTGGGACTGAATTTGCCTTTTTATGTGAAAAAAACCAAACACTGAGGAGGACCCTCCTCCAGTCTCTCCCCACTCCATTTCACACTGAAGGACTTCTTTTTTTTTTTTGCATTATCTATGATGTGTGTGAGACAGATAATACTGTGTGATTTTTTGTGTTTGTTGCTTTCAGAATATTGTGAGTCTATGAAATGTGCACCAAAGTGATTTTAACTTTTAAAGGGCCTTTTATTATGGCCTTTAAGTCACCCAGTGTCTGAATGAAAGAGCAGACCACCTAGTCCCTCGAAGAGTTGATATTTAATGAGACAGCAGTTGTCCACATCCATTAGATTGAGGGACAATTTGGATCTCCATTTTCCCTGAAAGCACCTGCTAGGTGAAAGAGCTGAGAGTAGGGGCTGACTTGACTTCCTGCTGTTCAGATCAAGAGCTACCAACAGCTCAAAAGGACAAAACTTCAGAGCAATTTGAAGGAATCTGTAGCTGGTCCTTAGAGCAGTTTGCCAGTGGTTTTGCACTGGCACAAAGAGATAAGGAAGCTACAGCTAACACCAGTGCAGATGCAGTACCCAGGTGAGTATGCATAGTAGGCATGCCTACTATAATATCACAGGCAAGTTATACTACTCAGAGGATTCCTAGATCAAATATATCACAGATCAGTGCTCCTTGGGATTGATGGGACACAAACAAGAAGAGCTGTGGGTCATGTTTAAAGCTGCTTTGGGCCACCAAAATGGCTTTATTAGGACTTGTGATCACAGCACTGTCTACTACACCTTTGCTCTATATTCAATCAGAAGAAATGTGTGGCTTAGTTTAGCAACCTTTGTAGGAATGCTTGGAAATTTCCATGTTTTCTCCTTAAATTCATTTTCCTATGGTACCTTTGTACTCATTTTTATTTAGATTTTTGTTTTATTTTTTGAGTCAACAGATCATCTCCCTGGAGGTAGCTTGCATAATTGTGAAATCATAGAGACCAGAGAAACAATCCCATAAGTACTCCCCAGGGCATAACCAACGTGGAAATGGAAAAAAATGTCCTCCCAAGGCTGGTGCCTCCCAGACAGTTATAGTCTTTAATGTTCTGTCAGCTTCTGTCTTGTACATAAACCATAAGACACATGGCCTCTTTGCATCATTATTTTGCAGCTGCTTTTATTGCTCCATCATTGACACTAGAACTCGAAAAGCAGGCTGGAAGTAAAAACATTCACAGTTGCTGGAAACATGATGGTTGACCAGCCTTTCTCAGGTTCATAATTTTTCTTTATTCTGTAGCTGGTCTTCAACCTGTTCAAAATTGTAAAGAAGTAAAAACTTCTCTGCCATATGCAGGGAGAGCAGGAACGATGTAAATGGTGCCAATTAGTGGGGTAATCTGTTGGTTTTGAAGGGATTTCACCTTTTTTATAGTGTGGTCCAATCTGAGATGCCTTGCCTAAAAAGATGGCTATACCCCACCTAGGTCTCTTCGTCCCCCTCAAGACATTCTATTTATCATGAGTTTTTCCACCTACATAACAGAAACCAGCAGAATTACTTTATTGAGACTTCTTTGTCCTAAGTCTCTTGGTGGTGAACAGGCAGGGGGCAGTGAGAAGGCTTAGGTGATGTAGGTCAAGTCAGGTCAGGTGAGCCATTAGAAATAAGTCTGTAGGTAAGGAGAGTCTCTTCACTGGCCTTCTTCTTGCTGGCCTTCTTCACTGCAGCATCTTTCTGCCATGCCTTGGGCTGGGGAGGGACATGAGGACTGGGCAGTGCAGTGGGTGGCAGCCACCTCAGCAGGAGGAGGTGCATTGTGAAAAGTACTCTGTCTGCTATGTAAAAATCCCAGAGATATAAACTCATTTCTCCCAGCAGCAAAGCACCTTCTCAAAAAAAAAAAAAAAAAAGCAAGCAGTTTGCATAATTTTTGACAAGTTAATTGTTTTTTAATATATATATATTTCTACAAAGCATGATTTATTTCTTTTTCTCCAGCTTTGGACTGGAATTGCACTTTTAGTTCATGTTTCTCCGTGCTTCTAATGGCTTTTGTACTCCACAGTCAAAGTTGTAATGGTGACTATAAATACTTTTACGAACAGAGAATAATTTGGCTTCCCATGCCAGAAGCCAGAGTCTGCCCCTGAGGTACCTTTGCTAAGGTAATACCCCTGCTCCCTTCCCATCCTAGGCTGATTGATTTCAAAACCTTCCCGAACACGAGGAGGGGGAGTTCTTTGATACATCACATCTATTTGCCACAGTGATCTGTCTTGTGACAAAGTAAACACAAGAAGACGTCAAAATGTCCTGCTTTCTCTGGTTAACATTATTCACAGTAGATACAGTGTTTATGTGAGGGGTGAAGAGACTTTAAAGCAAAAGGTAAAGTATAATCAAGGAAGGTTGGAAGGTTATTTAGATATGTATCAGTTTAAGGCTTTTGATATAACATCATGATGTCAGCTTGGGTTAAACCTTTAAGGTTGGGGCTGGATATAAGAGGGATAGTCCATCATGGAGAATGGGGTTTCCAGAGATCTGTAAGGTTAATCTAAATTATCCTGGAGATTAGCCCTGAGACAGCGAATGGTTCCACAAACATCACCACTGCTGTCCCAGGAAGCCATGTGATACCTTCAGACCTCAGTTAGCATTTTAAGGAGACTAATCCTGAGCTCACTAGTGAGGAGAGGACATAATTTTATAGGTGAGGCTGTCACTCTCTCTCGGGGTGAGTTATGGGGCAGGGCTGGCAGTGGAACTGGAGCATACAAGTTACAGGTCAAGCTCTTCAAAGGCTGTCAGCTCAAACAAATCCACTCTGCAAATTTAAAGCTCTTCATCCTGAAGCATCAAGCAATTTATTCTGTTTTAGAAGAGAAATAAGCTGTGACCCTGTTTCTTATATTTCTAGCTACTATCTTTGACATATTATAGTCATCATTCAACTACTTTGTGAGAGGTATGTAGCATCAGAAACATGGAAAAGTTCCCAGAAAGCTTTTCAGTGCTTACTCTGCAAGTCAAAGATAAAGATGCTAAACTACCTGCTCTTTTGACACCAGAAAGAGCAGATTGCTATCTGCAGAGATTTGCTACACAGATTTAATTCCAGGAGGCTTTCTTAAAATTAACTTTGCATGCAGCTGTTGAACACAGGTACCCAAAAAATGACAGCGTCATGACCATAAGTAACATCTGTGTATGTCATTGTCCCCCCAGCATGTGCCTACAGTCCACCTGATACATATGGTTTTCTTAGTACAATATAAACATTGAGTTTTCACTTTTCATCCCTAACTTGCTTTATACATTACATAAGGAAAACCTGCACAGACTTCAGATCCCAGTTGTGCAAATATTTGCTTCAGTGCAATTTTAAGGGAACACAGTGGATTCCCATTGCTAAAAAGCAGATTTAAATGGAGCTGTGGACACAAATCGGTTTGTAATAAGGTAGGAAAACTTGGAGTATGCAGGAAGTGAAATGACGTGGGCAACATGAAATCATCACAATGATCACAGCTGGATTTTAAGTAAACATTCAAATAATATCAGACTACCAGATACTTTCAAAATCATGTTTCATTGATTATGAGCACTATCATGGTAGGAAAATAACACAGAGAAAGAATTCAAATAAAAGTAATGTGCAGTTATGAAATGTTCATGGAAATAAGGACCAGTGCAGATGCTCTGATTATTTTTACTTAATTCTACTTCTACAGTGATGGAAGAGGAACAAACAATCCATTAAAATTCAGGTAATTTTAAATATTAAAACATTTAAGACCTTTCTGAAGCCAGTGGAGTTTTGTTTCAAATGCCTAGAATTGTGGAAAACTAGAGGCACATGTAACAGTTTTCTGTTTCATTTAACCTTCTTGTTCAAAATGGAAGTGATGTGGGAATCAAGGAGTAGAGAAGTCTGTTTCTTACTGAAGCATCTGTGGGCATGTGCTGGCTTAACACTGTCTCTTCTAAAATATTTTTTCCTATAAGTACATTTCACACTGTTGCTATTCCAAGTTTAAGAAAGAAGAAGGGAGGTGACAGCCATGACCATTCAGGCAGGCTCACATTTGCACCTCTTTGTCCTTGTTACCAACCAACTCTAATTGTCAGCTGAAGTGCCTGAAGTTTTGAAACATGCAGATTTCATTTCTTGTTTCTGTGGAGAACTGCAATACCACAAAAAGAGACAGTCACACTTTCAACACAGTTTCCCAGATTCAAAAAATGTGGACAAGTTGGACATTCTTCAAGTAAACACGCAAACAGTTCCAAGCAGAGAGGTAGATCCAAACCAAGCCAAGAGCCTGTATCTTAAAGTTCCTGTGTTTCACTGATGCTCAGGTCCAGATCCAAAAATCTCAGTGGGCCCCATTATGTACAAAGGGGTGAACCAAACCCATGCCCAAATCACTTTTCTTTTCTTCTTCCTCCTCAAGCTGTGAAGGTGTTTGACTCTGAATCCAAGCACTGAGCACCATTTCTTACGCTGCTCTCCAGTTGGGTGGTTGTTAACAGTTGAAGGTAAACACAGATCCTTTGAGGCTCAGCCAGCAAAAAACCAAAGTTTTGAACAAATACTGTCAACTTAGCCATGATCTCATGAGACAGCATATCTGTGTCTGCGCCAAAGGCCAAAATATTTCGGATGGCAAAATGAGCTACTTTATTTTTATCAGTGAATAGAGTGGCAGTAAGAGGTTCAGCACTTATAGGCTTAGTTTTTGAAAAGTAACCAGTAATTTGGGGTTCTTAGTATGAAACACCATATCCTTGATTTTTCAGAAAATGCTGAGTATTTTAATTCTGAAAATTGGAATGTCTTAGAATTGCCAGTCTTTTTCTTTCTTTTTTTTTCTTTAAAGTGTAAAGTAACAATTTCCATAAATATGAAAATGTTGCTATGCAGATATGATTTCTGTAAAAAATTGAAAGTCTGCTGCTTTCTCAGTTCTGTGCAGTGAGCGTTTTTGAGAGATGTCTACAGATTTCTTGAAAAACCCTTTGTTGCATCAATATTGCCAGATTCAGTCTGATGGGTGAGCAGCTGCATTAACTGCTAAAGCATAAAATATATTAATAAGAAATAATCAGCTTCACAGGATCACAGACTTGTTTGGGTTGGAAGTGACCTTAAAGATCACCCAGTTCAAACCCTCTTGCCAGGGCAGGGATACCCTCCAGTAGACCAGGTTTCCCAGGGTCCATCCAAGCTGGCCTTGAACACTGCCCAGGACGGGGCATCCACAGCTTCTCAGGACAGCTTATCCCCGTGCCTCCCCACCTCCGAGTGAAGGATTCCTTCCCAATATC
Organism: Entomyzon cyanotis; assembly: GCA_024500445.1. NCBI lineage: Eukaryota > Metazoa > Chordata > Aves > Passeriformes > Meliphagidae > Entomyzon > Entomyzon cyanotis. Next base: position 17,545,826 of record JAKEPQ010001005.1, read on the forward strand.
CCGGTTTATCCGCCCGGGCTCCCCCGGCGGGGAGCGGGCAGGCGGCGGTTCCGCGGGGGCACAGCGCCATCTGCCGGCCGAGCGGGGCTGTCGAGCGGGAGGGAGCGCTCCGGTGTCCCCTTCCTCCCTTCCTTCCTTCCTTCCTTCCTTCCTTCCTTCCTTCCTTCCTTCCTTCCTTCCTTCCTTCCTTCCTTCCTTCCTTCCTTCCTTCCTTCCTTCCTTCCTTCCTCCCTGACCCCACGGACCCGGCATGGAACCGAAAAACGGGGGAAACCTAGGGCAGCCTCTTGTCACCGACAGGAAATGTGTAAGAACAAAGCGGCTGGACCAGGAGAGAAGTTAGTGCTGGTTTATGAACTGAGGGTCCCGCTGACCAACAGATTTGAGTTTACAGATTGTAACCACAAAATGAGGTCAATACCTGGCTTTATGTGCTTTTATCAATTATATGCTCTACATAAAGTACTGAGGAGATGTGTTTAACTTCAGTGTTGATCGAGTTGCAGTTTTTATCTTTGTTATTTTATACTCCCCCTGTTAAGCATGTCTTTTCAGTGCTGCTAGTAGTTAGACTGTCTTTGTCTTATCAGTACTCCAAGCAGCCAGACAGCATCTTCAGAAATACACAATAACCCCAAAAAAAAGTGATTACTGCTCAAAGAAAGAAGAAAATCTAAAAAGTTCCCATATATCTTCTGGCACTATTCTCCAGCAAAAAGAATGCTGTGAGAAAGGCTTTCCTGGGCTTGGATTTCAGCAAACAAGAATCATAGAACATTTTGGATTAAAAGGAACCATACAGATCATCTAGTTCCAAACCCCATGCCATGGACAGGGATGCCTTCCACTAAAGCAAGTTGCCCAGCATCCCATCCAACTCTGTCTTGAACACTTCCAGGGATGGGGCATCCACAGCTTCTCTGGGCAACCTGTTCCAGTGCCTCACCACCCTCAACAGTGAAGAGTTTTTTCTAACATCTAATCTAAACCTGCCCTCTTCCAGTCTGAGGCCATTCCCCATTTGTCCTGACTTTACATGCTCTTGTAAATAGTGTCTCTCAGAATTAAGAAGACACTGTGTGTAGACAATACTTAGTGATATTTAGAGCTAATGATTACTGCATATTCATCAGAAAGCAATATTGGGCCTCAGCCACATATTTACCAGCAGTGGAGTCCTGTTGCTGTCTGTATCCATGGGTCTGCTCCTTCAGCAGCAGTGAACCACAGCTTTCTCAGAAGGAGTTCATTTCAAATGTGGGAACAAACTGAATGCAGGGACTGACTCAGTCCTTGATGTTACATGTGATGATATTATAGATCTCAATGAAACAGTTAACAAAGATTCAGATATTTTTGGACGGTCAACCAACCACTGCAGCCTTCTCTGGGAATGCCTACTGGGAAACAAAGTACTTCAGAAGAAAAAGAGAAGTGAATCTAGACAGGATTTTAAAATTATCTTAACCCTTACTTTTCCTGCCTGCATATTCTTAGCCACAATTATTTGTGCTATTTGTAAATACATGTGATCACCTATCCATGGACTAACCCAATCAGGAAATACTTTTGTGGATTCCTTGCAGCACCAGAAAACTAGTGTCATACCTTAAATAAATGTTGTGCAAAAAGCTTAGTAAAAAAGTTAGTTAGGGCCTTAAAAATTATCTGGATTTGGCATGAAATCTAATTTTTTTTGTGTGTGTTTTCTCCAGTCATTCCAGTTATAGCTGGTCTCATGGACTCTCCAGAGGAAAATCAGTCACTGGACTGTCATTTGTGTTTTCACTTGTGAGGCTGCAATATTACATTAGTCGTTTTTGGTACTTCATGTGCTGCTGATTTTGCACTGTCAGTTTATATTAAATGAGTCAGGCACAATTTAAAGAGACATCGATATTTTTGTTGTTTGACTGGTTGATAGAATTGTCAAGTGCACTGCAGCACTGGTAGGTGACCAGACTTTCCTTTTGTTCCTTTGCAGAAGGATAGCTTTGGGACACTGATCACAGAGAATTTTAGTGATAAAGTGATACTTGTCATATTTTTCAGGTGAGAAAGATTTTCCAGAAGTCCTTCTTCTTTCTTCTTTGCAGCACTTCACCTCTTTCCCAGTAAATTTCGCTGCTCCCTTGGATTCCTTGCAGCCAGTTTAAGCCACCACCATCATGACAGCCTTTTTCTGTGTGGCAGCACTAGCCGTGACAGCACATGGAGTGTCTGGAATATACTTATTCCTATTTGGCATGTTCCTCTTACCCCCTCCTTGCTGTCTCTGCTGGACAACGTCAAATGCTGGTGCAAGGCAGCAACCAGAATTGTCCTACATCTATTCATTCCCAGTTTCTCTTCCCAACCCAACTCATCCTGCTGGGGAATCTCAATGCTGTGGCAGTGGCCAAACCCTCCCTCCACAGCTCTGTGCAGGGCACCTGCCAAGCCACTGTCATAAAGCCAGAGTCACGCCAGAGGGAATGCTATTTGCTGCATGTGGAAGGTTAGGAAGATGCATAACATTTTGTAAGGCAGAAGCCTAGGAAGGAATTTGAAAGGCAGGAATGTGGGCAAGGGATCAGGAATTGCTATTTGAGATATTTTACAACTTGAAAACAAAGAAGCTTAGATAATAACCAGTGACAAACTGAATGCCCTTTCTAGATGACCAGGAGAGTGTAAGTACCTGCTAGTAATACCATCCTTTCAACTCTGTTCCCCCCACTCCACATTTGCACATATACATACTTCTTATAAAATTATATACATACACATAAAATCTCACCTGATTTCAACTATGGCCTCTTTTAAGAAGGATCTTCCAAAAGAATGCTGAAGACCTGGTGCTCTGTATTATTGAGAGTACAAGCTCCATAGCACTATGTTACAAGAGCAATTCACTTTGCCCTGGAATAATGTTATGAACTTGATAGCCCATCCAGAAATGAGACCGCAGTGAAATGAGGTGATGCTTTGTTTATGTGAAAGACTATTTGTACTAGAGACCAAATTTTTATATGTATATAATCAGTCCTAATAGATCATTATCAAGCTAAAGTAAACCTCTTAAATGCTCAATTTGTGCGTGTGTAAATGAAGCTCTGCAGAAAGGCCTCAGGATAGAATGAAGTTTATGAGATTGTAAATGAGCTCTATTTATAAAACTGTTTGGAAATGAAACAAAGAGTTGTTTATCGCTTGTTCTACACAAACCATCATCCCTAACAAGCATCCTGGGACACCATACATGTGGGATTTTTTAGTTCAGAAGGATGAAAATATACAAGTCCTGTGTTTCAGTACAAACAGACCCTTTCTAGCAAATAGTCTGATTTTGAAATAACACTGAATAAAATATGCTGAAAGTATAAAAGACAGTGGATCAAGTTCAGTTTCTGTCAGGAAGTAAAATGTAGGTGAAGAAATCCATATTGTGTTTTAACAGTCCTGATTTGTGCCCACTTTTTTTAGGACATGTTTCATGGAGGTAAGAAGTTACTGGGACTCTTTTGCTGTGTCCTTAAGATTTCCAGCCTTGACTCCATTGTAGTTACCCTGCACTAAAATATTATATATTTATTACTCCTTCTCCTTGTGCATGTCTGTAACTGCTTGATAAAGAATTTATGTCATAAGTTAACTGAATAAATTAAATTTGGTCTGAAGACCAAAGACTCATTTTGGAATCGCAATAGGTGTGTGCTATGGTCACTGTTACCTTTGGGGTTTTTATACAGTGAATCATACAATACTCAAAAGGAAGTAATTGTACTGGACCTTTATTTGTGGACTTGAGGAGCAATGTGCAGACACTTCCAGGCACTCATCTTTCTTTTTATGACCCATTCTTTCAAGCCTAGGATATTGCTTTGTACCTTACTTCATATTCATAAGCAGAGCATCTCTACAGTGCCTCTATTACAGCAGGATCTGATGATGAAAACTATCAAAATAAGCCATTCTTGTGATTTTTTTTTTAGAGTCTGTACCTGTTGAACTGTTGGCAAAAATTCAGTTAAAAGATTCAAAATAGAAAAAAGTGTATGTCACAGATGTAGATTGTTGGGGTTGGAATAAAGAATAACATTCTTTACACTCTGGAGAGCTTACCCCAACCCAGACGAAGTATTCTTTAGCCTCCCATTTAATTTTCACAGATCTGTTTTTACAGGAGGCATGCTCTATGGAAAGATCTTTAAAATATAAGTATGCATCTATACAGATGAAAACACATGTATGTACAAATATGAAGTGCTTGAATCATAGGTTACAATGGTTGAAAATGTCTATTTTTCTTTCTCCTTAATGAGTAGAGCACAGCTTATGGAGGGGAAATATTAATTTATCTATATTTACTACAAGTGAATCATCCAAAAATGTTGTTTCAACCAGTTTTCAGTTCAGGAACTTTCTTCAAATAAATGCAGATTTAACAGTGGGTGTCCAGCAAAATTCACTGTAGAGGGCTGTCCCACAGCCACCGTTTGAAGCCTTGTTTCTGAACACTGCCAGTGTTCAGGACTTCCCCTGCTTCCCCATCCAAAGTGTCAGGACTTTTCACCTGGGATTTCTCCCACAAGTGCTCAGTAGCTGCCTGGATTGAGAAGTAAATCAGTTTATGGCAAGTTCTTGCAGGCAGGAGCCATGTCCTGATAGTTTCTTGTGCATATGGTCTAAAATGTTTTCTCTGTACAAAAATGCAGACAAACTGAACATGAAGCAAGAGACTTGATGCAGGACAAATTCAGATTTCCATATATCCTAAAAATAGGGTTTTTTGGTGAAAAAATGAAAGCCCTTCATTACAAGCTGAATTATTTTTTCTTTTAAAAAATTAAAAGCCTTTCAGCTGGGATGGTAAATTATATCTCATGCCTGAAAAATGCACATTCTGGCTTAGAAAAGTGTGTTTTTTCTCTTTTAGTAGCTGGCATGTTCTGACATGCAAATAGCTTGAGCTAATATTTAATAAGGTAAATAGAACATTAGTATTGGATCAAGAGAGGCTGGTCAAGCATTCCTGACTTGAGACAACCTCTTTGACACTCTGACCAGAAAGGAAATACTTCTAAATGTGGGTAAATGTAAAATGAGATGTTATATATGCAATATTACTTATTGTTCTATTTGAAGTTTGGATAACAATTGTAAAATGTGTGTGTGTACATATGTATGTACTTAAAATAAGCAGTTAATGAAATCAGAATACAAATGCTGCTGATAATCTTCTTTTATATATATATATATATACACATATAGTGGGACAAGCCAAAGCACAATCCTCAGGTTTTCCAGAGCTGGATCAAGATCCAAATGTTGTGGCTTGTGCCTGCCCCTACTTCTTTTCAAGGAACTCATTTATCAGTGGTGTGGACATTTCCCTGGACTTTATTTTAGCTGCCAGAGATTTTCTGGCATTTTGTAATAAGACTAATTGCAGTGCATGTGAGCCCCAAGGAATGAAGACACTTCTCTGGTTTAAAATTAGTAGCTGTGTCTGCCAAAGTGACATGCAGAAATATTCTGGAGGGCAGATAGAAAGCTCAATGAGAGTTTCCAAGGCCACACAACAGAGTGCTGACTTCTTCAACTTAGCAAATACTGTTTTCCAAAATACTTGTCTTCTCTTTATTCCTATGGGGTGCTGCAGTGAAAAGAATTAGAGTGAGCAATCCTTGGACGTAACCACTCAATTTCTTCTCTGATGAGCTTTCATCTCTCTTTTACTGAACAGCACATCTTTTCTTCACTGTTTTGAATATTGGCTCCTTGGCTAATAAAATTTTACAAGTGATTTTTGAAAACAAACAATACTATATTATCCCTTTTTTCCAACTCATGAAATAAATATTCCATCAAAGAGACTTTTATGTTTCACAGTGGCAGTTCTCAAATGACCAGCATGGTATCATGTTCAAAACAGGGCACGGTCCATTTTTACAGTAGATTTACTCAATCACAGTTACTAATCGGATTAGTACTGCTTTTATGTCTGACAAATTTTTTAAAGTTGGGGGTCATTAAAGCCCTTGCACATACAGAGAGCCTGTGGTGCTGGGCTGTATTTTTCCAGTTAACCATTTCTGCTTTGAAACAAATCAAACAATTTTTTTTAATGCACGTAGAAGCTAACATAGAAGTTCCAACATAGAAGTTTAATGCAACATAGAAGTTGCTTCTTTAGGCTGCAATGCCACTGAGTATTTAAATCCATTGCTTGACTTAGCAAAGCACATGCTTATGTATGGAGTTAAGAAAGAGCATCAGTTTGAAAGGTAGAAGAGGCTGAGTGCTAGGGAGGGACTCATGCATGCTGCTACCCAAAAGAAAAACATTTCCTTGTGTTTTCCTCTTCCAACTCAATCATACGCAAGAACTAACCCTTACCAACTGAATCACAGTTTTTAATATCATTCCTTCACAGTTCCGATCAAAAACTCTAAAAAAATATTAAGGTTATAATTAGTTGGCATGAGCTTGAAAGTGAATTCTCTAAGAAGTTAAGAAGAAACTAAATGTAGCACCAAAGGGATAATTTGGCCACCAAAAGACTAGGTTTTGCTGAAGGGGCTGAACTCCAGTGACATCAGAAGGCTATTCCAGTTCTTGCAGAAGAATACAGACCTTGTTGGGATGTTAGGTGTGCATCTCCCACACCAGCTGCTCTTATGAATTTCACAGGAAAACTAGAAAACTTCTACTCATGAAACTATAGGAAAGTCTAATATAGTCTATCAGACAGTTGGTGTAAAGCTCAAGCAGAATTAGACCTGTGTCAAAAAGGAAGAAGAGAAGGCAGACAAAAAAGGATAGAAAATTAAGCCTGATCTTTCATGTCTTCTGGAAACTCCCCCTGGAGCTGGTGACAGAAGCAGAGAGCATGCAATACCCTTTCCAATAGTTAGTTCAGCATTAAAATGGTAGGAGAAGTTCTGACTGGCTCATTGCTGTACAGGCAGAAATAGGATGAAAAATTGGTAAAAAACATACTAAATATTCCAGGTATCATACAGCACCAACAGCAAGTAACAGTGCCTGTCTTTACTTGGAAATCAAATCAATTTCAGTTTTAAAAGACTACCACAGGAGCTGATAAGTGCAAATGTTTCCACTGCTGCCTCCCCACAAATGGATGCAAACAAGCACTCTTCATACAGACATTGGAATAGGTTAGTAAGTGTGCAGGGTTTAAGCAAAGATAAGATTTCTTAATGGAATTTTTTTCTTAAAGAAAAATAGAATATTTAATTTTTTTAACATTAAACAATTATGACAGAATGATTCCAGTAGAAACAGATGCACTAGAATACAAAATAACTAAAACAAAAATTGAATGAAATATAGTCTATGTTTACACACACTCTCGATAAATATTAACATCATGAGAAAGTGAATGGCTTAGCATCAGCCAAGCTAAGTCAGGAAATGATCAAATTAAGTTTACACACCGTAGCTTAGACTCTGTCCCCTGGGTACATGCATTGCTGTGAGATCTTTGATATGGATATCATATGTCCTTTTCTAAACCATGAAGTGCAGTAGCATGCATTAAAAATATATATATATAATTCTCATATACAAATACATATACAATAGAGCCTTGCTGCCTGTGTGTCAACTCTTTTTTGCAAGGGAAGAATAAAATCAAGATAAAACTTGAAAGCTGAGGTCTCCTTTGCAAGACTGCAAAGCTTTGTTGATCAGTAGAGTCACAAGAGCATATAAATATAAATCTTCTTTGTTATTTATTAACTGAGCTATTAACTACTGTGCAAAAGAGATTATTAATGTAATTTTGTGTGTCCCTTTTATGGTCATGGTTCATGTCTTCTCAGTGGAAAGCAGGAAAGGCATTTTTCATTTGTTCTACCCTGAATCATTAATTCCTCAAGAGTTTCAGAGCTGAACACCTTTTGATACAGAGACTGTGCAACTATTATAAATTCCTCAGCACTTCAAAAATTAGTACAAATAAACTATACAGAGCAACACACTGACGGAGTTATACAACTTCAAGGGAGTAATAATATCTATTAACATGAGGCTGCCACTGTGAGGACACTGAAAAATACTGCATAAATTTTGAATATTATATGTCATAAGGTCATATCATAAGGTTTTTCAGCAAAATTAAGGCTCAATGATATTTTGCCATTTATAAGCAAAGGTAATGATTGAATTAACATAATTCCAATTAGAAAAAATACTAACTTCTGGTAGTGGCACAGCAGGTCTTTCAAAGGCTACTACTGAGCAAATTGCCAAACACATGAACAAAACCTCCTGTCGGTAAGTTTGTTTTAAAGGAAAACTCACAAAATATTAAATTGGTCCCTATTGTGTTTTGTTGGTACAATTCTTCCACATCTTAAATCCCTTTTAAGACCCCATGTGAGAACACCAGAACCACTTCATATTGTGATTAGACGGGCAACATGACCCAAACAAAGAATAATTTCTTAAACCAGAGCATGTTGAGAAATACTGATTGTAATCCTGAAGATTCAGGTGGTCTTATTTAGGAGAACAAGGAGTAGATTTCAGACAGAAAGTCACTAGATAAATCAATGGAGACCTAATCAATACAGTAAATGAAGCCAGGAGAGAATTGCACCTTATCCTAAGACAAATAAACAAAAGAGGTATTCCCTCTCCTAAAGAGAGATGTTGAGAGCTGTTTGAGATGCTCTAGTGTACTTGGGACAGAACTAAGGGAGGCTGGGTCAGAGACCTACAGAAAATCTCTGTCCTTCAAGAGCAGCAAATGGTAGCCAGGTGAAGTATCCTGGAGCATCAAAAATGTCAGTAGACTTGATTAGGCAAGGGAATCCCCTCTGTAGTGGACAGTGAATTGAAGACTTCCCTAAGAAGTTCTAAGTTTGTGAACTAGACAGGTAGTGTACATATGCATTCACTGCTAAATTTAGGTAGACACCTAAATCCCATGCATTGTGTCAATTCCACAGTTCCTAGCCAAAAGACAGATGCCCACACGCTTCTGACTGCCTTAGTAAACTCACTGACAGCACAGAAAAATATAATCTTAGGAAAAGTTATTTGGCAAACACTGAACAATGAGGATCCTCAAGAAAGAAAAATACTGAAAGCATTAACTTAAGCATTTCGTGTGTTTAAACTCTTGGCATGTTACTAGTCACACTGACCCAGTTTATTTATTCTTCTCAAGCAGAAATAAACAAACAGAAATCCCTAGGTCTATGACAAAAAGACTCTGAGAGTACTCATCCATTTCCAGAAACATATGGGGTAAAAGTATTGGCAGTAAAAATTTGCTATGAAAATGGTCAAACAATTTGGGCATAAAGAATTACCCTGGGAAGGAATTAATTTCTGATTCATCTGTTAGGTTGTCTTTAACTCAGAGCAGCAAGTCCTACAGTAGCACAACACTTTTCCATCAGCAGGTCAGGAGGAAAGGCATATTTCATGCACACATCACTGACCCAGACCTCTGGTCAAAAGGAAGTGATATTGATGCACTGTGGAACAGGTTTATCTGACTCTTAATCAGAAAGGCATTAGCCTGACACAAGGGTCAAGGTAGGCAGTATAAAATGCACTGATGTAGGAGGGATGTCCATGATTTCCAGGAAAGGTTTGGAAAAAGAGAGTCTGTGGCATTTCCTCTCATTATTTTTATTACCGTGTTGGACTTCAAAACAGCAGCTCAGGAAAAGAAGCAGTGAGGTAAAGTCCTGACCCAACTGAAATCAATTGGAATTTTATTACTGACCCCAGTAGGACAAAACTTGACCTTTTCTTAAGTTTAAAAGAATGCCTGCTTGTTTTGAGCATATAAATAGTGTAAAATGGGTAGGGATTAGTCAGAGAGACTAAGAAAGCTCCCTCTGACTTCCTGTACAAACCAGAGGTTGTCAAACCAAACACATTGACTTAGCTTGGTCCCGCTGGATATGTTTTCCTAGACTCTGCCAGGGCCCTGGCTGCACAAACTGGCTTCTATGGCCCTGAGCAGCCTGACCTGGGACACACACACCCCTTGTGCACATGGCCTCAGGAGCCCACTTAACTCTGGCTGTGGGTTTTTTCTGAATAGATACAAGGTCTGTGTGGTAGGAATCTTTCTCTCCAACTCTAAGTGTAGCTCCTGCACAGATATCAGACCTGGGCCTAACTTTTTCTCCTGACTGGGGTCACTGGCTAGACTTTGGACCTAAGTCATCATTTTGTCTTCTCAGGGACTATCAGTTGAAACCCAGCAGCAGGACCAGTGTTCATGGTCTGTTTTCTAAGGAGAGCAAGAGTATTCATCATTGTTCCTCTGCTGCTCTGTTTAATTTCTGTCTCCCTAATAAGATACCAAGAAAGTTAGATTCAGTGATTGGAACTGAAACACCCAAATTGCTGTATTTCCAACTTGGTTTATGTTTTGTCATTTTTACACTGGTAGATGGTTACTCATCTGTCCTTAATGTAGATAATGGATATATCCTTAATGGATGTTTATTAAAATGTGTATCTCTGATTATGCAGTTTCCTGTCACACTGCAACACTAACAACATTTCAAAGATTCTGAAGAACTGGCAAAATGGCAGATCTCAGGGGTTCATAATCAGTGTCACAGCATGTAGCTGGAGGCCTGTCACTAGTGGGGCCCCCAAAGTTCAATACTGGGCCCAGTATTGTTTCACTTGCTCATCGATGACTTGGAGGAAGGGGCAGATGTCTCCTCAGCAAGTTCATTGACAACACAGACTGGGAGGAGCGGCTGATACCCCAGAGGGCTGTGCAGCCCTCCAGAAGGAACTTGTCAGATTGGAAAGACAGGTAAAGAAGAACTGCCTGAATTTCAACAAAAGCAAATGCAGGGTCCTGCACCCAGGGAATAACAAGCCCCTGCACCAGCACAGGCTGGGGGCTGATCTGCTGGGTGCTGATCTGCTGGGAAGCAGCTCTGTGGAGAAAGACCTGGGGGTCCTGGTGAAAACCAAGCTGTCCATGAGCCAGCAGTGATTGTGCCTTTGTGGCCAAAATGGCCAACAGAATCTTGGTGTACATTAGGAAGGGCATACCCAGCAGGTCAAAGGAGATAATCCTCCTTCCCTACTCAGCCCTGGTGAGGCTCCATCTGGAGTGCTGTGTCCAGTTCTGGGCTCCTCAGTACTAGAGGGACACGGAGCTCCTGGAGCTGGTCCTGTGGAGGTCTGCAAAGATGGCTTGGGGACAAAGAGGGGTCAGGGACTGGAACATTTCTCTTATGAGGAAAGGCTTCAAGGGTTGAGCCTGTTCAGCCGCAAGAAGAGAAGACTGAGAGGGAACTTCATCAATGTGTAAAACTCTCTGAGGGGAGAGTGTCAAGAGGCTGGATCCAGGCTCTTCTTGGTGGTGCCAAGCAAGAGGATGAGAGGCAACAGGCAGAAAGTGATGCACAGAAAGTTCAACCTGCATATGAGGAAGAAATGCTTGACTGTGCAGGTAACCAAGCACTAGAGCAGGTTGCCAAGAGAGGCTGTAGAGTCTCCCTCACTGGAGACATTCAAGAAACATCAGGATGTGATCCTGTACCTTGTGTTCTAGGATGACCCTGCTTGAGCGGCAAGGTTGGATCAGACTGTGGTACCTTCCAACCTTAAGCACTCTGTGATTCTTTGATGACAAATATCAGTGGCCTAATTATAAGGAAAACTCACTACCAGTGCTAGTGCTTCATCTCCATGTCCTGTTCTTCCATGCTCAGTATTTGTAATGGACTGGATGTAAACATCTTTTAGACTTGTGGTGAGGAATTGGGACAAGTTTGCGATAAAAATGTGCCTATATTTAATAGCCCTTAGATAACTTATATTCTGTGGATTTTTGTTTGTTCATTCCCCACCCTTCATCCCCATCCCCACAGTGGCTGAGTAAACTCACAAAATCTCTCAATATCTGTTGTATCTATGGTAAGAGCTTTCATGGCATATGTGTCTTTTCTTTTGTTTCAAAAATGGCACATCTCTTTTATTTGATGCCCCCTTCTTATATCACTACAGGTAAGTAGATAGGGAGTAATTATTTCTTTTTCTTTTCTAATTTTGTAGACCTGTACTATACCACTTTTCAGTTCCCTCTAGACTGAAGACTTTTGATACAACTTGTTCTTTTTTTTGAAAGTTGTGAAATAGCTGTGATTGTGCTTGTCTCTCTATAGGAATCTTTTGTAATCATTCTTTTTCTGAGATGGGGAAATAAGAACTGCATTCAGTAACTGAGGTCAGGACATTGTGAAATGGTACAGTGGTGCGGTATTGCTGCAAAAACAACCTCTTCATAAAAATGTTGAGAAACACAATTTTATGTCAGTTTGGAGTTCAACTGCAGCTTTTCTAGCTCAAAGAGAGGTCAGGTCTACTTAAATTATTATCCCATTCAATCTGTTCAACCCTTGATCTGTTAGACCAAGTCTTCGGTAATAGGGGATTGAAAGATTTCTCTAATAATCCAGAGATTGCTGAATAATCCTAGGATAATTATAATTCTTCTCAGTAAATCCAAACCCTCAACCTATGTTTATGTGCCTAACCTTCACTGCTTAGCTACAGATGTGTTTAAACCCATGAGTTAAATACGTCACTAGAACTTCTCTGGTAGTTCACAAGGTCCTCTGAAGTTCTTGCCTAGGTGAACTGAAACAATTTCACTAACAAACCAAAACAAGAAAGCTAATAATTTCTTATCCCACACTCTAACTAACATAAGTCATACTGATGCCACTTTTTCCACATGGCAACTTTTCTAAAGAAATGAAATGTTCAAGTTTCTGCTACGTGACCTTTTTTGGGCAGACACCACTTAAATGAACAGCCTGACTTAATAGGACAGGGTAGGTTGAAAACATGTCATTACCTGTGTGGTAAATTTTTGTGGATAAAAAGAGAAATTCTACCGCTGGCACTGTCACCCTCCCATCTTGGTAAGCCAAGAGAAAAAGAAAACCCTGACATTTAGATGGGGAGTAGAGTGAGAATGAAGTAATATAAAATGTTACTAAAAAAATTTAGTATCTGAAATTATTTTTGTCCCTCTGTTACATTCCTTTCTTTATTAAACACGTAGAGAATTAAATCTCAGAAATGGAGAATGCTTTCTTCACAAACCAAACTTCTGACATTATTACCATGCAAGGAAATCACCATACCAATGTCCTGATGCCTATTTGAAAAACTACCAACTCTTTTTAGCAATTCTGCTAAGAATGTGTTTCTAATATAAAGTTTTCAGATTAAAATAGTGCCTAGATAAAGACAATCAACTGCGTGATTAATGCTAGAACTGCTGGTTAATAGTTTATGCATGAGGGAGATTAGTTGGCAGGCAACAGACCACGGATGTCAAGGAAGGATTACGAAAATGAAAAGCAGCCCCACACTTATGGTTGCTTATACAGTAAACAATACTGCCCCTCCCAGCACAGCAACAACCATCTGTTCCCACTATATATATATATATATATATATATATGTATATATAAATAAATATTTTGTGTTGCTTTGTGCTATTTTTGTTGGTATCATCTTTGCTCTGCTTATTGTTCCAGAAGACATCATTGGCAGAGGTGGTCTTTTTGCAGTCAACTATATTGCCCAGAGTACAAAAGGTAAAATACTTAGGTTGAAATAAATGCAGACTTTACTAACATATATTACCCAGGCCAAAGGAACACAGAGCTAAGTTAAAAAGAAGACAGGTCAGTGACTCTGGAGTCTTGGATTTACTGACCAAAACCATACCACACACATGGATCAGTGAAATGTTGTGGGAATACTTTGGCTGAAGCCCAGAGGGTTTTATTCACTCTTAGCACCACATCCACATTAAAAAGCTCCCTGGGCCCAAGGTGCTCACTAAGTTTCTCACTGGAGTACACTAATGCCTCCCTTCAGAGGGGTTTAGAGTCAGTCCCCAGGTCCTTTGCAACAAGGTCAGTCTGCAGCTCCTGTGGACACGTGCAAGCATGGAAGATGTGACTATTCAACCTCACTCTATGGGAAGTTAGGGGAATAGCAGTATCAGGAAGGGTCGTGTGGAAGAGCAACAGCATGTAGGCTGAGATTTCTCACAAACCATCTAAATGAGGAAGACTACATCAGGCTTATTAATATTTTGGTGTTGAATGCCTTGTGAGAGCTACAGCTCTTTCTATATTGGGCAGTTGGGTTCCTGTTATGTTTCCCAGTTTTACCTGGAAATGCTAAGTACTGTGGCCTGCTCATGTGTCACAATGCTACTTTAGGATCTGGGAGCTTTTCTTGGTGTGTTTGTTTTTTCAAGTTCTCACAGCCCAAAATTTCCAAACCAGGAACATTGCTGAATGTTGTAACTGTAACATGACTGCATTTAGGGAATTTTACAACAACCCAGGTGTCCCTGCTTCAGTAGGATGGCTGGACCATATGATTTTCAGAGGTCCCTTCCAACCTCAGGTCTTCCATGATTATGACACAGCTGGATAAAAAGAGAAGAAGTAATAAGTGAGTAACAAAATTATGTCAGGGCCAGAAGTACAATAACATTTAGACTTATATTTTTGCAATTTACCTACTGCCCACAGACCAAAATAGTTAACAGTCTGTTACCTGTGCTGGATCAGAGAGACTTAAGATCACTTGTAAGTGCTGATCAGACAAAGCATTACAGAACTGTACTATTAACTCTTTGTTGCATTGCAGTTGCAACAGAGATATTCTTCTAAGTATTGTCATGCTGGACACCTCGACAAAGTGACACTAATAGTAATGATAATGGTAATGATATTGAAACGTTTGTATTGAGATTAGCAAAATCACACCAGAGTTTCCAAGGCATGAATCTGCACTTGGAAATCTTCCTATTCTTTCTCATTCTACTCTGTTATTTACATCTGCGTTCAGTGTCAGAAAAAGAAAGTATGCTAAAAATATAAACATACATGGAAACCAGAATACAGTCACAGGAAGGCCAGTGCAGTTTGTATTTTCAACAGGTGCTAGCAGGCTACATTAATTTTGAAGCATCACTCCTATTCCACCAAGGTCTACATTTTACTAAGCTAATAAATGTAAGACTTGCATAGTGGGAAACTTAGTGACTTTTATTTGTTATATGTTAGCCAATTGAAGGTAAAAGAAGAATATTTTTTATTGAAGGTGGACTCCAAGAAGTAAGCTGCACTCCATTCAAATATCAATTGTACAGCCCATCTGCTTTGCTACTCTTCTACTAAAATTCTGTAAAATTGAACTAAAGTGCTAAAGAAATAGAGAGGAGTGCAAGGGATAGAACAGGAAAATTCTTCAGTTGGAACAAATGACAAGTACATGTCTTGCCTCAGGTTCAGACAAGATATGTTGTTTACCCTCTCAAAGCTTATAATTTTTTGGGAAGAATGAACACATAGTGAAACCTGTGGGCAGAATATAGGCAAGCCTAAAGAACTTTGAGCTGTGTGCATGCTTCTAGACTGTATAACAAAAATGAGGGATGTTAGTTTTGAAACAGTCTTTGAGATGTAAGACTCAATGGCAGAAAAAAGAGATGGTACTTTCATGTGTAAATATACAAAGCTTGATGTTTGGGCTTGAGGCTTTTAGAGAGAAATATGTATAGTACCAATACCAAGCAAGAGGTGGACTCAGCACTTCTAAGGGTTAAAGTGAACTTTAGTCTTCCACCGATCACCCTCCGGTACTGTATCTTCATAAATTCCCCCTGTTTATGGAGTGTTTTTGATGGCAGGCAATTCTTTGTTGAAAGTTAAGTGCTCTTTTATATGAATAAATAAAGAAGGCTTTGGTTTGAATGAATACATTATTTTGACAAATGTTTATTGGAAACCCAATTATAGCTTCATAAATCAGTGCTATCTGTGGTACATCAGGTGAGCTCACCCATGCCATCAAATGGCACATTGAATATTAGTAGGATAATTAAAACAATTCTGCTGGATGTTGTTCTTCTTACCAAGGTCTGACAGTAGTCAAAACAGGAAGAAATTGTTTATTAATTTTATTTAACTTATTAAAATACTTTTTATAAGATGTAATGGGCATACTTAAAAAAAAGGAAAAAAAACATTTGTTTTCAATTTGCAGTTAGATTAAAATGACAAGGTCAAGCACAATGCATGAACTAAGTGGCAGCTGAATTTTAAGAGTAGCTGGGGAGCAGAAAGGATATATATGAAGTCTATTGTTTGAACTTTACACCTAGGTGAAGTGGGGCTTTATTTGTTTTGTCTGAAGTGGTGACTTATGATATGAAATGTGTCTGGAGTCAATTCATGTGCTTCCTTATCCTCCCTGCTACAGTGATTCTGAGTTAGAACGACCAAATTAATGAGAAGCCATTTTCATAACTGTGAAAATGAAGGGAATCAAGTGAAAATCATGAACTCAAGGTTGAGAAGAAAGGGAGGAATTTAAAGTTTAAATTTTTTTATCCTCATAATATCCTGCTGTAGATAAAAACCTACAGAGAACAAGCCACCAGGAATCCCCATCTCTTGAGGCCCCCTGACTAATGACAGCAAAACGGAAACATATCAGTGGAAGGACACTGAAGAACCCTTGAAGATTTATGAAAAGATTATACATGATTTCCCACAAGGATCACTTCCTTGTGGACTTTTGGTTATGGCTAAATTTATATCCGCTAGGACTTACAAGCATAGAATAAGGATTGAAACTGAACTAATTGGCTTTGGTGTTAATTTGAATTAGAGTGATATAAATAGCTACCTAGATGTCTTTCTTATCAACTCAACTTCAGTGTAATATTCTTCTTAGGGGCACAGAAGAGGGAGTGAAGAGACATAAGGAGAACAACAGAAGGAAGCACAATGTTCAGCTTTTCTCCCCTGAAAGAAAAGAAGTGTTAGGAATTGGCCACAGAGATGGCAATGAAAGACTTTTATTTGGAATTTGTCAGCTTGTTGAAAGGAGAAGAAAAATCACCAAGACAAATTATTTTGTTACACCAGAAACTAACCTTCCTCCACAGCAATTCATGCTCCAGATTTCTGGCAGTAGGCAGAGAACCTGAAGGCCCCAGGGCTGAATTGTCCACACTAGGACTTCTCATGATCCCATATTTCCCCAAAGATCTGCTTCTCAGATCATGTATATAGTTTGAGATCATCTTCCAAATAAGAGCTAAAAAAGTTTTTGTCATTTTCTGCAAGACATAGATAATATTCTCCTTTTTCCACCATCTCTTACCCTAGTCCCTTCTCAGGATTTTAGACTGACACAGTAAAAGTCTGGGAAGCAATATAGAGATTGTCTTCACTATTTAGGATTCTATTTTTTTCCACAGAAAAAAGAGACTACATTCAGCCTAAAACCACGCATGCATTTTGCTGCCAAGGACACCATCACCAGTAATAAATATTCTGCAATAAAGAAGACAGAACTTAGGGTAATCATGGTGCATGAAACAGGGTGGAGCCTTGGGCTTTTTCCTCTTACTTAAGAAGATGTTCTAGGGCAAACAAATCTGGAAATCTCTTTTCCAGAGTAAAAGAAGTGAAGGTACAGGTTTATATACTAATTTTAGTAAAACTATTGCTTTGTCTCATGGCTTTTCTATGTCTTAACTTCTGGACCCACATTTAGTTATCGCCAAGATGGAATGAGGGATTTTAGAAATAAACTCTTCTCACTACACCATTTTCTCATGCATAGCCTCAGAAAGGCAGACTGTTCAGTCCAAGCTATGCACATGGCAATTAATTTCCTTGAATAGGATCAAGAAGATTTACATGATTGGCCTGGTAAAGAGAAGTGTGGACATGGAACAGGAAAGAAACATGTTTAGAAACTTTCCCTGAGCTCTGGTAAGGCTGGAAGTGTAACAAGAAAAAGGCAGTCTGCAGTCCATGAACTTGACACAAAAGGCACAAGACACAGTTCTTGAGCACCCTAATTACCAACCAAAGCTCTTCCCCAAGTTTCATGGAAGTTTGCTGTCAATAATAATATCAACATATTTGATTCATGGGAAAGTTAATCAGTGTTTCCTATCTCTAGTCTGTTTTCTCAAACCCTGTTTCCTTGCTTTGCCTGCGGCCACTCCAACTGCAAATGTAACTTACTGGAATGAGAAAGGAGGAGAAAGAAAGAGTCCCAGGTTTTCATAATACAGATTTAAAACACAACAGCTCTGAAATACTCCCCTTAGATTTTATTTCTGAAGAAACTGTGGATATCAACCTTATTTCATTGTTCTTGATTTAGCATTTGAACATGGGACTGAAATGTTGTCCAATTTCACTGTGCCTTCTGCCAAAAAGTCTTGATCAACAAGCTAGTTATTACATCTTTTTCCAGCTCCTCCGAGTGTAATTTATCAGAAGAGTTACTCCTCTTTTCTCCAGTGATAAAGACAAAAGATGCTACACCACTGCATACCTTGTATAGCCTCTTATTTCAGTGGAAACCAGCATTTAAAGTGTTACATCTTAGAGCCCAAAGGAGACTAAAGCTTCATGGAAGATAGTTCTTCATTTATATGCAAGACTCCTGTTGCCATGCATAAATCACTCAGGCTGCTATTATAACCCAGAACAAGCTGGCATCACCCCTAAATACAGAAGATTGTGTGAACGATTAGCAGAACAAAACCAATAAAGATGTCATTAAAACACCTAGAAGATAAAATGCTTGAAAATATCTCCTGAAATTTCCTTGTGGCAAGACTGTGATTGAGCCATAAATCAAAGCTACTCTTTTTCAGGGGATGTTTAGGGAGAAGGCAGTAAAGTTTGTTAACATGAAGAACTGCAGCTCTTACAGTAATGGGGAGAAGCAGAAAACTGATCACTGCCCTCAGTTATTTCAAATGCATTCTTCTTTCCTTCCAGAAAGGTAAAAAACCCCACAAAAACAAAAACAACCCTTCTTTTTAACAGACTAAACATAAGTTAATAGAATATGGGTTTAATGCTAGATTTTATTTAATTAACCCTTAAATTTTCCTATATTATATTTGCATTGCCAAAAAAACTGACACTGTGAATTGTGTTCGATGAATAGATTGGTTTTTTGTCAAAAGTAACTTTCACCAGCACATAAATGTTCATGTTACAGAGTTTTTGTATCCCAGAAAACAAATATTTATTCAAAGCCAACAACTCTGTCCATTATGTACTCCTCAGTGGTGATACACAAGAAACAGTTATAGAGAAACAGACTCTCCAGCAAGAATTTTCTTTTAAGTACAAAAGAAAAAAAATCTATACCACTCATTGCATTAAGAAATTTTGAAATCTACCAGTTTTCACTATATCTTTTTGCCCTGGCACTCCATCAACTTCATCTGAACATGCCTGTGGTCTGCAATAAGTAGTGGGATGAAAATGGATGTAATATACAACAAGAAAAATAATACCTAGCACCAAACTCAAAATAGTTAAGATGCTCACAATTCTAAAACATACTTCTTTGATAATGGAAGGTTTCCAGAACATATATACAAACAAAATACCTAGAGTTACTACAGTGTGAGTAACATAATAAATAGAAATGCAAACTTTTGTTCTTCTCCCCTTTATGTTAAAAAATGAAAAAATTAGAATGATTCCAACTACAGTTCTGTATAGATATTCCATCTTCTTAGATTTGCAAAATGTTGTATGCTGTTTCAAAGTCCAAGTGAAGCCACAGATCCAAAGAAATACCAGCAGAATTACAGAAATTCTGACACTTAGTAGAGTGATCAATGAAATACTGAGTATCCAAGAAGTGATGGTAAGCAATTTATAGAAGAGATACATGAGCTTGGAAGACACACGAAATTCATCTTTGTCAGGCAGAGATTTTCGTAGTGATATCTGATAATCAACCATTGATAAGGAGATACCACAAAAAGACATAACCATGGCAGCATCTAAACAAAACACAAGGGAAAATGTTAAGCTAGAGAAAAAGATATGTATTTTACAATATGATTTCTGAATGAAATTTTCTAAAAGGTTATGCTTCCTGAATACTTTCTTTACCCTAGTTTTATGTTTATTCCCTGCTTTGGAACAAGTCACCTTAAGGCTCATTTTAGTTACCTAAATCTAGGCATCTGATGCTGTTTGGTATGTTTATGTTATCCTGCCCAGCCACTGGTCCTTAATGGCCTTGACTAAGTTGCATGTCATATTTGCCATCTCCATACACAGGTGACTTAGGAATTCCCAAAGTATTGCAAATAGACCATAAAAATTTAAGTTTCAGCAACCGATATTTGTGAGTCTGCAGTGTCTAAAATGTAGAATTCTAAAAATAAGACTTGATCCTTTCTGATCATATCTAAGATGAGATTTCTCTGACCCTTTTCCATTGGTAAGTTTTGACTTCATGGACTTTGAGGAACACTGAGACATCAGTGCAGGTCTCCCCATTTGGTAGATAAATTCCAACCCTGAGTAAGTCAGTGTCCTGACAATAATTCTGCTAGTTTCAGAGCTGGAAATGGTACACCTGCTGTCTTGCTTCTGAAAATTGAACCAGTATCTCTTCACCATATTTCATTCTATAGTGCACACACATCCTTAATTTTATTTTTGACTCTGTCCCCCACCTGTAACATGGGTGATGGTAGTGACAGCTTGCAGGGCTGCTTTAATTATGTTACTGATTTCCAAATGCCTAGCTAGCAGTTTTAAAATAATCTGTAAGCAAAACCACACAAATCAAACTGCTCTGCAAATTACATGCTAATTGTATTTAAGAGTTTATTTTCAAGTGATGCATCATTATGTTTCTACTAGATATTATGACTTCTTATATTTACAGTTTATCATATTTATATTTTTATAGTGAAATCTTCTTTCTCATTGATTTAGCAGAATGAACCATCTACTAGACAGAAATTCTAATTAAATGCAGAGTAATTGTACAGTAGAATGCATGTTTTCCACAGTGTGTTTAAAATGTTATTCAATTATATGAATTATATTTTAGGTAAGAAACTTAGCTTGCAATTTAAGGAAAAAGACAGACTTACATTGATATAAATTAATTTTGCCATGTTCCATGAGGATGTAAATCTGAAGAAAAAGTTGTGGTGTGGTCTCAAGAAAAGTCTTGAACACCCTGAGCATGTTAATATCAGTCATTGCATCAATAGCTTGTTTTTGAATGAAGTTGGAAAGGTCTGTTTCTGATGCATCTCTGCTGCTTGTTTGTTTAAATGCAGCTTGGTAGCCATATTTCAAAGCAAACCAATACCTATTTAAAAAAAGACATTTGATTAGACAGCACTTTTTAGCAGATCAACTCAATAAAATGATACAGCCTTACAACAACTTTTTCCATTCCATTTCCCATTCACATTTATCTTTGAATGTAATCTAGCATCTTCTACTCAGGTAAAATTTTGTCTGATATCTGTCTGGTATCAGTGATATCAGAGACTCATTTAAGCCCAGCAATACCATGCAACGAGAAAACTAACAGAACAGAATAAGACTTGTCTGAATAAAGATGACAAGTTTTATTTAGTTAGATTCTTATTTCTTTAAAAGTACTGCATTTTTGAAAATTCCCTTAGCATCTCTCCTGTCTCCCTTTGAGATACTCATTCACTTTCTTTGTATCCTTTTCAGGATATTAGTGAATATCCAGCTGTGAACATCCACATCTATGTAAGTAGAATATAGATCCATAAGCCCCAAGTATAATACCTGATGGATTGCAAACATAAAACAGACTTTAAAAAAAAAAAAAAACAACAAACTACTACATTGTTACTTTCTAAATACTCAGAAAGACTTGTATTTCAGAAAATAGTTTTCAAGACACATGGATTCCTGGGTTGAAAGATTCTATTAACAATCTGAGCAGTTTTACATGAAGAAACCATTTTCCATGGCAAATGAGTGCACCCAAATGACTTTTGGAACAGTTCTGGTTCATTTTTCATTAGGCCTAAGTTAACACTTCCTTTTTAAGAGCAGTAAATGCAAAGATACATGGAATTAGTCAGTTACAACTGGTGTACCTTCTGTGTTGTAAAGTACCTGTTCTATACAGGTTATCCCTAATGCTTTGCTTGGAGATAAATGAAACATAGCTCTTATTCCCATTTCAGGACCTTTGCTTCAGGCTTGGAAGTGTGAGAGGGGTAAGAATACTGAACTTTTAATCAAAAACTTTTGATAATTAACAGAGGAACTAGCTGTTATACATGGTAATCTTTACATCTGAGTTTGGGAAAACAGGATGGTGGCTATAACTCAATGTAGGACCAGAACTCCAGATGCTGGAAATTATAGTGTTTCTGCTGCCCCTCATGGACTCACATACAGAGCCCCACAGCCCTGACGAGTTATCTGACTCATTGCATTACTGCTTTGGAAGTTAAGAAAGGTAGGAATACTCTTTTCTGTAATTAATTAAAGGGAACAATTGCTGAAGTGAGTTTCACAGCTAAAGACTTCTTTCCAGTTCAGCAACAAAGACTCTTTTGGAACTAGTAAATTAATGAAAGCAGGGAGAAGTATACTCATTAGTATGCATGTAAATCCTTCTTTGGAGCAAAGCAATGCTTGCTCTCTTCTGCTGGTAACTTGACTTCAAGTGGTCATTAACACTGCCTGGGAAGATTGTAGCCTAAGCTTTGTAGCTCTGCAGCACTGCAATAGGCAGTGTCATTGCTGGTAACCTGGCATGAGCTTTGCAAGGCCTCAGAACTGAGGCTTGCCAGGCTTCCTCTCTTTGAAATTTTCTTGACCTGTCTGTGACTTTGTATTACTTGGTTTAGCTTTGGTTTTCTGCAGAAAAATTAGTGATTTCTTCCAATTGACCAGGTGTCTTTTTTTTTTTTTTCATTTTTCTGTCATACAGTCACAGTTCTGTGTAGGTAACAGTAAAAGGCAGATATGCATCAAATTAGATATTTATTACATACATAACGATGTAGGATAGAGAAATCTAGTCCTGTTATGATAGCAGAGATCCTGAGATGTGGAGAGGTAGTATAGAAAAGCACATGCATAGGCTGATAAGGGATGGCTTGAGAAAAGGGATAGCAATGAAAAAATATATGTGTAACAATTATAACATTATTATTGTTATTATTGCTGAAGATTTTTATGCATAGAAATATTCTTTCTTTTCCTGTAATAAATAGATCTAGACTAATAATGATTCTTGGAATCAACTGTTAGAATTTCACCTAGTATAAGTTCTTGGTTTATAGGTATATAAATCCATGTGTTTGTCCATAAACAGGATTTTGATCATAGCAGCCTTCAGACATCATCACTTCCAAGCCTATTTATATCTATGTAGTTCCCAAATGCTTTGAGCTTCCAATATTCTTCTCCAATGAACCCATTTTGATTATAACCAGCAGGCAAGGACAGCATAAGTAGTCCTTTTATAAGAAAATTCATGGTTAATCAGCCAATTTTTCAAGCCTTACAAAGACTACTAGAGCCTTTCCCACTCAAAAGAATAATTTAGTAAATAAATTATGACATCATTCATTTGGATCTATTTTCTTGAGAAATTAAACAGAACACCACAGGCAAACACTTGGTCATCTTAGACAGTTGTACAAGCCTGCTAAAACACAGGCTGTGAAATGCAAGGTCCTATGCCTTAGCTTGCCTCCTACTTACATTCCGTAAGGCTGCATCTGAGATGATTTCAAGATTCATGCTAAAGTGCAGCTTCTTAATTCCCTGACCATCCACAGGATCATATACACCACGGACCCAGTGAAACCCACACTGTTGCATTTCCCAGATCTAGAGAACAGAGGGCAGCAGATCATTAGACACCCAGATCTCACAGGATCATCTCATTCCAATAGAACACTGGAGCACAGTACTCTTCTGCTTACTAAGGGAGCCAGGAAGGATTCCAGGCTCCTTCAGAGGTTAAAACTTTAACACCTTCACCACTTTTAAAGACCAAATCCTTTGACCAAGAGGAGACAGCATCAGGGTCTCTTCCACAGCTACAAGCAAGGCAACCAGGATTGGCAGGTCCTGGGTTAAGTGCATGTAAAGGATTCACGACTTATCCCCTGGTATGTTAAGGCATGTTGACCATACAGGTGAGAATTGCAACATGGAAGCAACAGTAGGAGTAGGTGTGGAGCAGCTTTGTTACTATTCAAGAGCCTTAGGGAAAGAGCCTTTCCTCCTCTTCTTGCAGAGATTCATAGACTGCATCCCTGCCATTCAGGCCATATGTTGTTCCATGAGCTGGCTCTAGATCCATTTACTCCCCAAGGAAACTCTTTTTAATATTTTTGGTTTTGTGTATTTATCTTATTGTTCCCTGAATAATCACTCATAAGCAAAGAACAGAACAGTTTGGCAAGGCATCCATAGCTTTTTCTGTTTATAAAACAATTAGTGTTCCAAAACATCTGTTTCTTGCATCCGAGATGAAAAAATCTGGAAAGCTTGCAACATTTTCAAGAAAAAAAATTGGATAGACTAATCTGCTAGTTGTCCATGGACTCACTCACTAGAGCCTGTGTTTGTCCAACTAGAAAGAAGTGGAAACCAGCTGCACAAATTTCAAGCTGCAGAGCTCACAGCTGAGATGGCAAGTGATATGCAAGGCAAGAAATGTCCTAAAAGGAATGTTTCAGCTGGATGCATACCTGAAATCACTTGTCAGTTTTCGAAGCACATTCCTTCTGAGCATGGTATTCTAGGTTTATATTGTTATAAGATGGTATGCTATGTGTTTGTCACTAGTTGTAATGGTTTTGGTAAGTCCACTTCTGACTTTGAATACTGTAAAGAATACATTATTTTTTTTCTAGTAAAGTCCAAATGCTTTTACTGCTCTTTATGTACTAAGGAAGGTGGCATTCTTCAAGCTCCACATGCTTCTGTCAGTTACTGTAGTTCGCTGTGACAACTTTTCATATTTTAAGAGTATTTTGAGCTTACATTCACATTCTCATTCTCATCTGCCCATGCAATATAATGACATTTTAGGAAGGGCTCATAGCCAACTTTTAGACTTAGTGTTCCTAGCCCAGGGCAAAGTTCAGTCCATACTGTAGGATAGGCCAGGTTAAAATTTTCTCCTTTTTCATGCCCACGGCTCACTTAAACACTGTATCTGCTCTGAAACTAATACAGTTATATTCCTCTGGTCTGTTTTCCTATAATATATCTATTGCTATAGAAGTTCTGTGCTTCAATATTCATAAACTCTAAAAAAGACTTTTTAAAAGGTACTACAACTGTAATAAAAATACATTAATTAAAAACATTGGATTAGTTATGTATTTTAAGTAGAGACCCATCCTAAATGCAATGTGAAATGATTATGTCAATAATACAGGCAAATGCAGGTTTACCATTTACTTTTCCTCCCTATAAATTCATTAAAAATAATATTTCATTATTTCAAGGTATCTAAGCTACTTGGAAGCCAACAGAGTAAAAACCCATCCTATCATTTCTTTACCTCTGGAATTGTCATATTTGAATGGTGAAGAATTATCAGTGTTTCTAAATGTCATTCACTTTGACAGGAGATAAAAAAAGGTTTCTGTCTTTGTAGTGTTGCTTTGTGGAGAACCCAGATGAAAAGGCTCCTACTTGTAATAAACACTCATGGAAACACAGCTCCACTCTCTCTCTGGTCTTGAGATATTCCTACATATTCATCATCATTTCACAAGTGATGAAGTTTGATCCTGTAAACTTAGGAAGGCTTTGTCTCTGGCTGGGAATTCACAGGGGTGACAGCTATTTGGTTTTGTTGCTTCACAGCTTCACAGCCTTCACATGTGACAAGCAAGCTGCCTTGCCAATGTTTCTGTATCACATGCTTCTCCTCAGATTTCCACTGACTTTGCAACTCAATCCCAGTATTACACTACACATCCCATCTCATCAAACTACACCAATAAATATTTGGGAGCCATTTAGAAATTAATACAGGCAGGGTGAGAGTGGCCTTGCAATAATATTTGTCCTGAATTCTGATCATGCAGTCACAGCTTTCAGCATTGTATAAGTCATTATCAAAGGAAATTTACTCTCTGGTGCATGTTAAACTTCACCTCCTCAGCATCAAAATACTTAGATTAAATCCATGAAACTGATGCAACTAAGTCAATACTTAGGTCACTAAATTTATATTACTAAAATGTGATCAAACACATAGAATCACAGCATTGCTTCATTTGGAAAACATCCTTAAGATCATCAAGTACCACCATTGCTCTAGCACTAGCAAGTCCACCGTTAATCCATGTCCCTAAGAGCCACATCTATGTATCTTTTAAGTATCTCCAGAGCTGGAGACTCAACCACTTCCCTGGGCACCTCTTCCAATGCTTGTCAACCCTTTCAGTGAAGAAAATTTTCCTAATATCCAATCCAAACTTCCCTGGTACAAGCTGGGGCCATTTCCTCTCATCCTTTCACTTGTTATTTGAGAGAAGAGACTGACCTCCACCTTTCTGCAAGCTGCTTCCAGTTATAGAGAGCAGTAAGAGTTTGATGCAGGGCATAGACCAACTTAACCTCAGTGACACCTCCAAGACAGATGACCCAGCATCCTCATCATTATTCAGTTCTACTTGCAGAGCCTCATACCTGTTTTGCCAGGGCACTTGTGAAGGTGGGGTAGTCACAGGGACAGAGACACACCTGCTGCACTGGCCAGGTACTTGTTGCCATTGCCCTCTGGCCTTGAGTCACTGTGCTCAGCCAGGTGAAGAGTGGATAGGGAATCATCCATATCATGTGTCCTACCTGCCTGTGGGGCTGTCTGAGGAAAGGCAGGGTGTGATTCTAGCAGTCTGTGTCTCTGTCTCTCTATCCCAGATACTCCTCAACCTACTCACCTCCTCCCAGAGCTCTGTCACAAAGCAGAGGAGTTCCTTAACCAGAGTCAATCTCCCACATTTGTGCTCACTGCTGCCTGCTGGTGCTGCTTCAGAGCAGGGCCCACCCTGCAGCTCATCACCTATGTTGGCTCTGAATCCTTCTCACTGCCTTTTAGATATACACAATGAAATAAGCCCAGGTTCAGCAAAGCACTCGTATTTATTTTGATGCCTCATGGATTTAGAGCTAATCTTTACAAACATGCAAAAAGAATATTTTTCATCTCCTTGTATTCAAAATTGCAGGGCATTCCATGCCTACCTTTAAGCATCAAGAGACACAACAGCAGCTGCCTGTATCACAGTGGCTGCTGCCTTTGTGACCTTCTATTCTGACAGCAAAGGTTATGAATTCCTCATGTTTAGCCTCCCACAGGTTTGTCCTTGACTGATGCAGCACACTGCTACACATCAGACAGCTCCAGAATTGATATGGTGTCCTAAGGAAATGTCCTATTTTCCCATATTCCCTGACTGTGTTATTGCCTTAATGTTGTCTGTTATGTCAAGACTGTTCTCAATTCTACAAACATCTGTGTGAGCCACTTAGGTGAGTCAGGCTAAATATAATTTTAGTCAGCATAGTTAATATGTCCATTTTTAACTTAATTTTGTCTCCTTGCAGAGCATATTATTTCACATGAAATATAATTGCAGGTAGACACTCTTTCCAATACAAGAAACCAAAGCCTTATTACCTACGAAATACTTTTAATTTCATTTTCCTCTCATTTTATATACATATGTATATACAATATATATATATATATATACAAATATGATTTTCATATTTATTACTTAGCATTGTCAGTGTGATAGCAAAACCAAACTGATTCCCATTGTGCTGTGCTCTATACAAACATGACAAAGTTTCTGTACCTAAAGGGTACCAGTTTGTAAGTCACCAATTCCAGTACCTAAAATGAGCCTAGAAGAAAGCTGAAGAGGGACTTTGTACAAGGGCGTGTAGTGATAGGACAAGGGGGAATGGCTTCAAACTGAAAGACAGTAGGCTAAGACAAGACATTAGAATGAAACTCTTTCCTGTTAGGGTGGTGATGCACAGGTTGCCCAGAGAAGCTGTGGCTGCCTCTGGACACCTGGAAGTGTTCAAGGCCACATTGTAAGAGCTTTGAGCGACCTGGTCAAGTGGAAGATGCCTCTATCCATGGCAGAGGGGCTGAAATGAGAGGATTTTTAAGGTCCCTTCCAAACCAAACCAGTCTAGGAGCCTAAGTTCAAAGATGGAGCAGGAGGTGTAAAAGGATGTAAAAGAGGGAAGAAGGAAAGAAAGGAAGAAATGAAGGAAGATAATTTAGTAAGGTATATTCACATCTTATAATTTCAAGCATCCAAAGTTCACTGATCAAATCTTATTTACTGGTTAGGCCCTCATTTGCCTGTGAAGTGAATGAAGAATATGAGTTCCTGCTCCAAATGACCTTCTGGAGAACTTCACCTTAAAAGGTGAGACCTGACTTGACAGAATCTATTTTTACCCATTTACTGCAGAGATAAACCTGAGAGACTCATTGTCTGACTTAACTGCATAAATCAGATGACTAAGAGGGAGGACAGGAGGAAGTTGTACCTTGATACACCTAAGAAAAACACATATAATAAGAAGCATATAATAGTTAATCACAAAGATACAAGCACAGATGCCAGTTTGCTGTTATCAGCTTATACTTTACAGTATACATTATCACACTGCTGAATTGTGAGGAGTGTCTGAAAGAACTTTGTAACTTATACATAACCTCTTGGAAATTTTCCAAGCATAAGTAACAGCATAGGAGAAAATATCACTTTTGCAATAAAGAACAAGTGATCAAGTTGACAACACTGTCAGAGAAAAGGACAAAATAATATTTACTAGATAAACTCAGAGAATATGGAGCTAATTCTGGGAAAGAAAATTCAAAAATTATAGAAATTCATGGTAAGAGGTGTTCATTGAAAAGGGTAAGAGTTGAGGTAAGTCCAAGAATTTTGTGCATTGCTTTAGAGTCAAGGTAATCCACTAATCAAAGTTTCCTATCGCCATTAAGTCAGCACCTGTGGGAAGTACTGCTGCAAGTATTCTTACTAACTATTCAGCTATTCGTTTCTCTCCTGAATCTTGGTAGTTTTTCTACATATGGTTAGACACTCAGGTTCAAACACTACTTCTTCAACTGTCTCAGCTGCTTAGTGTGCATAACATCACTTTGAAAGCTTGTATTTATCAGTTACAACACTTACTTTATCAGTAATTAACTTTAAAGCAAGCATTTTTATTAAGTAAGTCCCATGAAATGGCTGATTAATCGAATAGAATTGGGTTGTGAATGGTAAAAATTATTACTTACAGATATATGAAAGAAGAGATACATGTCCATCAAAACCTGACAAAATTTACCACTGGCATAACCAGACAAAAATCCATTTGCTTTCATGGAGCAGTAATTGTTAAGGCCAGAATTGGTCTTGTCCCAGAAGCCATACTAAGCATTTCTTAATAATTCATCTAAAGCAACATGATTTCTCATTTTAAAATGTGCTTACCTTATAAAAATTCCACACTGAAAGAGATGAACTAGAAAAACCAATTTCAGCTTCCCAGTATCAACACCTTCCCAGTCGTTTTTAAACCACTCATAACTAAATATCTGACTTATTAATGATGAAAGACATCTAAAACACAGTATCAATATACTCCAAGAATATTGCCCTTGACAGAAATAATTACTAGCTACCCAAAAGTCCACTCCAATATCAACTACATAAATTATCATTCCACCAACTAAAAAAATTAAATTCTGCTTAGTAAATTTCATCATGTGTGAAACTACCACTGTTGTTAGTCTCCTCAACTCACGTAAAGCAATCTAAATGCTTTTCTACAACGGAGTCTTTTTTCTGATGATACCATCTGCTCATACTGCTTTATACAAAGGAAAGTTGGGTTATGCCTTTTTATTATGGAAAAGTGACTTCCATTTTTCCATGCTCTTGATTTAAATATTGTATTCACTTCTAAAATATACATCTGTTCTGGAAAAGATAATTGTCTTTCTAATTGATGGAATCATTCTTCATTACTGGTTCCTAAAAAGAAGAAGAAAAAAGGAAGATTAGCAGTAACAATATTTTCATAATTTAAAATATCATACAACAATTCTCATGACCATTTGAATAGGCAAGTACAAAATGCAGAATGTACTGAGATACTGGTGAAAAATCAGCCCAAGAGAGCTGCATTTCTGAACCTGCTGAGGTCACCCACTGTCCCAAACAGCGATTCTCCACTCAAGCAGCTGTTGCGATAATTCCTAAGAGGTGCAAAACACTAAGAAACAAGCTAGTTTTTAAAAGCAGCTTATGGAAAAGAAGATTGATTCCCTCCCAGAACTTCCTTAATTTCTGAGCTCTTCTCCTTTACTGTGCACAGCACAAAGCATTGAGAAAACTTTTGTCTTGAATGCCCACCATGGTATCAGAATACGCATAATTAGGCAGTTTCCAACTGTGTTACTACATTTGTGTGCATATATCCAGTGTTTTTATCACTCCTCCTTGGTTTTCCACATGCAGTAAGGAAGTGCTAATAGGATTGCAGCTCTCTTGTTAAAAAGGCTTGTAAGGAGCCAGACCTAGACCAGTCTATACCTCTATGAGAAATGTCTTCCAAGCTGTATGCAGCTACATTTAACCACATAGTTCACTGCAAATATATTTAATTTGTAGTCAGAGCTACATTTTACATTGCTCAACACTGCAACGATTCTTGTGACCTCTTTGGGTAGCCCTTACACATCTTTCCTCTGTAGATCTGTGGTATTTGCCAGGTGAAACAGAAAGGCCATAAGGCAATACATTTTTTTCTCATTCATGTCCATCTCTGCAAAGCTATAAAGTTACAAAGTCTTTTTATTTCATTTACATATCTTAGGAAAAAGGTCTTGGCAGCAAACCCAAAGGATGGGATGCAGGACATGCCAAAGCCAGGCTGGTGCCAGTGCCAAACAGCTGCAGACAATACACGGGGAACAGCTGTGCCAGGGAACTTGGAGCAGGGTAAGGGACATGTGGAGGCAGGTCCCTTTGGACTTTTGTGAATTCAGGCACACTGCCACAGAGGAATGAAATGAGAGAATTGGTTAATAACCCATGAACAAAAGTAATGACTGTTCTTTGCTTGTGTTGACTGGGCTCATCTTCGCTGTGACCCAGGGACAAGCCCAAAGAAGAGAATTTAAGGTCTTCATTTCCTAATGAAGACAAGTGGGAATATAACAGCCTGAAAAGGTGCTGAGTGTATACAGATTATTTTATTGGATCTAGGCCTTAGCTATTTCTAGCCTCTCGCTCTATCTCCTACTTAGGTTTCATGTCCTGGCCCAGAAGAGGTCAGAAAATCAGGCAATCATGCAGCTGGGATAGCTAGAATCCTTTTGCTGTTCTTTCCTATTCTCTCCAATAAAATAACACTAATCTCCTGCAAATCACTAAAGCAATTTATATCCAACTCAAAGTTAGATTCTGGGAAGTACACTTCAGTACAAAGTCCAGCATAAACTGAACTCTATGTTTACAAACACAAAAAGACAAGTTAACCATGAGCCAGCAATGTCTCTGTGTGGCCAAGGATGCAAATGGCATTGTGGGGCACACTATGAACACTGTGGCCAGCAGGTCAAGGGTGGTTCCCCTCTACTCTGCCCTGGGGAGGCTGTATCTGGGTTACTGTGTCCAGTCCTGAGATTCCCAGTTCAGCAAAAACAAGGAACTACTGGAGAGAGTCTGGTAGAGAATTACAAAGATGTTTAGGAGACTGGAACATCTCTCTCATGAGGACAGGCTGAGGGAGCTGGTTCTGTTCATGCTGAAGAAGAGAAAACTGAGAGGGGATCTTACAGATGAACACAAGTATCTTAAGACCAGGTGTCAAGAAGATGGGGCCAGACTCTTTTCAGTTATGCCCAGCAACAGGACAATGGGCAATGGGCACAAACAGAAACACAGGAAGTTCCATCTGAATATGAGGAAAAACTTTGAGGGTGACAGAGCACTGGAACAGGCTGCCCAGCAGTTGTGGAGTCTCCTTCTCTGGAGATATTCAAAACCTGCCTGGATGCAATCCTGTGCACCCTGTTACAGGTGAACCTGCTTTAGCCAGCAGGGTTGGATCAGACAGCCTTCAGAGGTCCCTTCCAAACGCAATTGATTTGTGACTCTGAATTTTTTAATATTTGAAAAATTGTGTATGAACCCATTTAAGAGTTTATTACTAGGGTTCACACAAGAAAATTCCAAAGGAAACAGTATTTACTCTATATAACAACGTGTCGTTCTGCAGCTTCAGTACCACCTTCGTCAAGTACCACTTGAGTACCACCTGTATCCATGGTCTTTAGAACAGTTTAAAAACAAACATTATACAAAACAAAACAAAAACATGTTCACTCTTTGACAGTCACAGGTTACAGCAAGAGGTTAGTCAATACCTGGATTCAAACAGAAAGTTCTTTGGAAGACAATTTATGGCCAAATTAGTCAAGATACCAAGGTTCACATTTAATGACTAATACTGTACCAGACATTCAAGTGGCAAGGAGCAGCCTCTGACTTGGCTCCTGACACGAATAAAAAAGCTAACAGGATTCCTCCCGCTTTGCAACCTCCCTATCCTTTTTGTATCTGACACTTCACAAAGAGCAATATGAGAAAGGAAGTTTTAGAGACTATGGACAGACTCCTATGAAATAACAGCATGAAGAGTAGCTGTGAGCCAGGTGATTTCTACCTCTGACAAGCCTACTGGCCAAACTGCTGTCCTGTCAGCAGTCTGCATACCTGTCTGGACATCTTGGTGCTATCTGAAGCCACCAGGTTTGAAGCTGAGATAAATGAAGAGCTACACATTATCAAGCATGTCAGCTTGTTCACTGTCTCATAATTACCTTGAATAAGGAATCTAGTCTTGAAAGAGCCTTTGAATGGCTGAGAAAACATAGGGTTTATATTTTGTTCATGGAAAAGTAAAAAAAAAAATCTACCCAAAACTCACAAATCTGTACTCACAAATGTCCAATGTCTTAATTCCAAACCCAAGCACCAATGCCTGCTCACAGGTGCACATGAAATCACTGTTGAAGGTCCCAGCCCTTAATAGCCATATATTTTATACATGTTAGCACTCCAAAGAGCACCATGATCTCATGTATCAGCTGGGGTTCAGTTAAGTGCCACAGGAGAGAGAGTCTTTCAGAGTCACTCAGAATTACATTGTCTCCAGGCTTATTAAACATATGAGATCTAAAAGGAGCAGGAAGAGTAAACTGCCAGTCAACATAAATATAAGCCTGATCTAAAAATTAACATACTTCTACAGAATCATTTTGTGATAAAGCAGAAACAATCAAATGTGATTAGCAGGGTCTTCAGTTCTCACTCTACATTTAAAATTCTATTTAAAAATGCAATTACCTTAATACTGGTCATGGATACAGGTTTTTTCACTTCAAAAGCTGTAGATTTCCATATTCACAGGTTTTCCATCCACACTTTTACAAGACTTGTAATGTAAGGAAATTAAAGGGCTTACTAATATAACACAAAGTGAAACTCAAATCATATGGAAACCATGTGACACAGTTAATGATTTGCTATCTGTAAAGAACTGTCCTTCTTATGAAGGATTATAAAAATTCCATTCTAAAAATTGAATATTATTTCTATTCTAAAAATTTGGTGTAGAAGTCTCTGTTTATAATTAATGCTAAGTTTAATAGATTATAAATTTCTCTTCAATAAAATCATTTAACAATGTACCTCATAAAAGTAAAGAAAAAAGAACCACTTTCTCTCTGTATATTTCTACATCTACAGCTGTGTATTCATTTTCAAATTTAGACTTTAATTCATTAGACCTGTTGAGCAAAAGCCAATAGACATTTCTGGAAACACAAGTATATGTGTGTGGTTTTATGTATGTGTTTGCTTATATATATATTCATTCATTTATTTGTACACCCATGTATACATCCCAAAGATTTATGCAAAAAGAACAATCTTTTTGCCTGTAGTTGAAAACTGTAGTACAGTGCACTTTGAAAAAAATCCTTTCTGTGCAATGATGCACAAAGAGACTGCACATAGCCAAGGACAAGTGATTAAAATTGTTTTCCTCTGGTAAAACTACAGGTATTTGCAAGAGTCTGCTCCAGCTGAGGTAGTGGTACTCAACAGGAAATTTTTATGCATATTTAAAACAGCTGCAGGGTAGAAGGCACAGGTGTTTTGATTCCACCTCTCTGACTGTGCTGCACAGGATGATGCTCATCCTCAGCCTGTAGCTTTTCTAGCTTTTAGGACAGGAGGTACAATCCTGTCAGTGTCTTCATAACAAACATGATATCAGCGCTTACCTTTTCTTGTGTGCCTTCCTGCTTCTCCCTTATACTTTAGAAACATCCTAGTCCTAAGCAGTCCTTGCAGTACTTGAAAAACTATGAAGTCAGCCAAGTCACAAACTCACTGCTGTGACCTTTGTTATAATTAAAGAATTGACAAAAATGCTATGGCACTGAGGGAGGGGCAAGGTTTGTGTACCTGTGGGGAGTGTAAATCAAGCAGCTCACAGGCTAAATTACCAGCTGGCTGATTTATTTGTTTTCCGGTTAGACCTGGCATCAAAGCAAGCATGACTCTAAATTGTGACAAATCTCCTATGGCATTCAGTACATATCCTTTCATTTGCTTCCAAGTGTGGTAGGAAGGACCCTTCAAGTATTTATAGGCCTTCTCTTATCCAGACTGGACAGCACCAGCTCTGTCAGCTCTTTCAGCCTTTCCTTACTAGACAGAGGTCCCAGGCCCTTCATCATCCCCTCTAACAGTCTCCCACAAACCTGCTGATCTGACTTTTTACACAACGTTGCCTCTCCATGCAGGAATCTTGCAGCCCATGGCCTTTCTCTCTGCAAAATCTCTTCTCTTCTTTTTGGTTTAAGGTCTGTTTACTTATCTCTGTACCAGATAAAAAGAATAAAAATAAAATGAAACAGAAAGAAAAATTCTGCAAGTAAAAAATCCTCTCAACAAACTTTCACACACCAACAGCTATGCAGATAAGTCTCTCAAAACATTTTCTATCTGTTGTCCTATTGATTCTGACTAAATATTGCAGAATTACATGCTTATGCTTAGTTCTATTAGGCTGCTACACAGCCACAGTGGAGAGGCATTTATGCTCAACATTTATGTTTAAAATGTGAAAAAAAAGCCAAGTGCCAATACTCAAAGATTTCTTGAGTGCTAAAAATTCAAACAGTGACCTTGTAGGATTTTCAGAAATACCGATCTGTGTCTTGTGTATTGCACAGTTGTTACAAAATTAATTATTGTATATCACCAACAATCTAACATTGGCTTTATTGAAACTCAACTGTTTTTTGGGGGTTTTGCTGGTAGTCTACCTGCCTTAAAACATTTTTCCCCTCAAAAATTTAACGATGCAAAAGCCAGAGAACCAAGAGAATTGAGGGTATGCACTCATCTTTTCTTGTACCACATCAGAGCATAATAGCAGGACTTTCACTACATGCCTATTAACCTCTGTATTACAAGAGAAACAACAGATTTTTAAACAGATGGGCTTGTGCAGGAAATGAATATGATAGAAGAACCTGTATTTCGTTCTCTAAAGGCACCATTGCTGCCACCTACAGATGAAACAAATTCACAGCTCCTGCCTAACATCAAAAAAAGCTTTACTACAGGACTGCAACAGTAGTAACAAGTATTCTCCAGATAACAAGTCTACAGCTCCCCAAACAATTCTTAATTTGGGAAGAAAAAACTTCTGATGTTGAAAACAACTGGCACCTTACTGAGTCATCAACGACCTGTAGAATTCAGATAAATAATTTCAGAAACCTTCTCTAAACATCCAGAATTTTCTTAAAAATAGAAAACCACTTAAATACATAACTTGCCTTGGCTTAGGTAGTAGCTTCTTCTAATGACACAGCAACTAAACTTTACCTGAAGACTGAAAATGGGTTGAATGTACCAACAGCTATAAAATATGCTAAAAAATAAGCATAAGAGGATGCCTCACAATTAGGAAAATTCAGGTCTAGTCACAGTTTCTTACAAAAGAGTACACAGGCAAACGATATGGGGAGGGACTGGAATATTGTGTATAGGGTCTTCTTGATTATTTCAGCAGCATACCTGCACACAAAAAGGCTTCTTTCCTTTGATCTGAAACTTCCTTTCTCTTGTCTGTAGTTCATGCTTTAATGAGCATGAAAATAAAAAATAAATATAATGGTTTTATATACCAAATAAGTAAATAGGTATATCAAATCTCAAGTAAAGATTTATCAGATAAAGCAAAGAAATTTGCTTGAAGGTCTAAATATAGGAATTATCGGCATTAGTGGCACAGTTTCTGGCTGTGGCATTTGTGATGCCTAGAAATTAACAGCTGTAATCAAAGTAGATGTCCAGGAGTAGATTTTTTAAATTACTGCATAATATAGGCCTGCACAAGGTACTGCCCAGCATGTCACTTGTGCTTCAGAGGGCAAACTGTTTAGCTGCATGGGTAACTGCAAGTATTGCATACTGATTGTGTAGCTGAAGGGTTAGCTAGCACTTCAAGTGTACTAACTGCAGCTAAATTAGCACTGGGGAAATAGCCTAGAGGCAAGCTTGCTATTGATCACTGAACAGAGAAGGTGCATCACTGCTGTCTGACCGGGCAGCTGAAAGGCACCATTTGTTCTCTGACCTTGGAGACCAGCAGAAAATCTGGGGTTGTGAGCCAACTCAAGCAAGGATAGCATGGCTAGGCAGGTATCAGGACCTACCTCAGAGCTGCCTCCTCGCCTTGTGCCCTTCTCTGCTTCATGCTGCCCTGAGACCCAAAGGCATCAGGGGGATCTGCGGCAGGCTGAGAACCAGCAACACTGGAAGGAGGGAAGAGATGTGGTGTTAGAGCAGGGAACACCAGTTTGTCCTGCGTGGCAAGATGGAGATTTTTATTAGTACGCTGAAGCTGTTAGTAGCAGATCTCCTGGCACATATTGCCCACATTACTATTTAAGTACACAAAAAAAAATTGAACTTTGAAATTTCATGAAGGTAAAAAATTTCTTGGAGCCATGACATTTTGATTTTCAGTTCTATGCTCTACACTGAGCTGTTTGTTTCTATCAAGACTTTTGGATGTTTGCCTGTCAAGATCATAGTTGGGGATTTCTGCCCCTTCAGAAGACAGTGAGAATTTGTTCTCTTTGCCCATGCAAATCCTAGAAATGGCCTCGGATCACATACAAGGTTTACATTTCTATTTTCATGCACTGTAAAAACATTTAAGCAAAATATATGCTACCACCAAACACTTTTTTGTGGTTTGTATTGCTATGATCACCTTATAACAGGTAAAATATGGGATCTTATTTAAGTACAAAACAATCACATAATATTTGAGATACTAATATTGGTAAAGTTCCCCACAGTTATGTTACCTGCTTTTATTTCAGCTTAAATTATGTTTATTTTTCATTTACAGGTAGTTTGAGAAGAGAGTAAGTCTGTCCTATTTTATTTAACTATGTCACTTGAAAGGCAATCAGGGGTTTCAGAGGAGACACTGCAAAGCCAAACAGGAAAATTTCAGCACCTTGCAGGTTCTACAATGAATGCTGCTTGCAAACACAGTATTTCTACTTCGATGACAGTGACATAATTTCACAAAATCACAGAAGGGCTGAGCTATGAAGGGACCACTGGGGTTCATGTTTGAAGCCCCCAGCTCAAGCAGGGCCACCTAGACCTACTTGCCCAGGACTGTGTCCAGATGAGTTTTGAGCATCACCAAGGGTGGAAACTCCACAACCTCCGTGGGTTCGCTGTGCCAACTCTTGGCCATCTGCACAGTGACAAAGTGTTTCCTGATGTTCAGAGTGAGTCTCTTGTGCTTCAGTTTGTGCCCATTGTCTCTGGTCCTGGCACTGGGCACCATGACAAAACCTGAGGCAATGGCCCTATGATAGAGCCTGGCTCTGTCCACTACACACCCTCTCTTCAGGTTTTTATATAAGATTTTCCTGAACCTGTTCTTCTCTAGGCTGGACAGTCCCAGCTCTTCAGCTTTTCCTCACAAGAGTTGCTCCAGTCCCTTCATCACTTTAGCGGCCCTTAGCTGGACACTCTCCAGTAGCTCTTCAGTTTTCTTAAAAATGCTGACTCTCAGATAGCTCCTATGTGCCGTGCAGGAGCATACATAGCTCCTAGATACGCTGTAAGTGGGCATGTTCCTGAGACATAGAGAAGGTGTGTCTGTGTCTCACAACAAATTTCTCTGGAAGAAGCCGGCAGAGCCTGCGGGCAGCAGCAACGCAGCGACTCGGCACGGAGAACTGAATTCCACCGAGAACTGTCCTGCACGGAGAACTTTATCCCGCAGATCCCCGCGGTGTTTACCGCTAGCAGCCGGGTTTCAGCCGCCCACCCGCTGCCGCCCCGCCCCGGCCGTGCGGCGGGAGGAGCCGCCTCAGGGTCGGGCGGAAGGCACCGGCTCCGGCACCGGCTCCGGGAGGCGGAGCGCGGGCGGCAGAGGCTTCCGCCTTCCCGGGCAGTGCCGTCGTGAGGGAAGCGGAGCTGGGAGTCCGGGGAGATTCACTGCAGAGATGGTGTCGCTGCTGCCGCGCATCGAGCGGCTCTCGTCGCGGGTGGTGCGGGTGCTGGGCTGCAACCCGGGGCCCATGACCCTGCAGGGCACCAACACCTACCTGGTGGGCACCGGGCACAGGTACCGACCCTGCTGGGGAACGGGGCAGGGGACGAGGGACGAGGCTCCGCCGCCCCGGCCCGCTTGGGGACCGTGCGCTGCCTCCAGCTCGAGAGGCGGTTGCCGGCCTGTTCCCAAATCCCTTAGTCAGGGTTAAAGAGAGGAAAGAAACCGAACGGCGTTAAATTTTAGGGGCTAGTGCCCGGAGGCGGCTTGGGCGGAGAGGCGGTAGAGCCTCGGCCGGGCGGCCCTTGGGCTGAGCGGGCAGTTGGTGAGGGAGCGGGCGAGTGCCTCAGGCCGGGCAGCTCCCTGCGCTGCTGAACAGGGACTCCTGCCGCTTGTCCCGTGTTGGAAATGTGTGGCCTACGTTTGTTATTTATCCCGCCTTTTAAATTGCTGTGCCACAGGGATGGAATGTCATAAATGCATGTTTCTATGTGTATCTGCATATAGAAACATGCATTATTGTTAAATTTCCGTGCAGTGTTGGTTTATTTTATTAATATTACTTGCTTGTCATGTGAACACTCTATTCTCTGGTGTGTGTCTCTCTCCCTTCCTTTTTTTTGGTCCGTGTGTAGGAGAGTCCTTATTGATACTGGGGAGCCAGCAATTCCTGAATATATCAGCTGTTTGAAGCAGGCCCTGTCAGACTTCAACATCTCGATTCAAGAAATTCTAGTGACACACTGGCATCGTGATCATACTGGCGGAATACCTGATATCTGCAAAAACATCCCAAATGGTAGGCCAGAGATTTTGGATATTGCTGAAAATATTAGATACATGGCAAGAAAAAACATTCGCTGAATGTTTCTGTGCAAATCAGCAGGATTATTCTGCTGGAACTGCCATATAAATGACATGTAATTTCATTATTCTGATGCAGTATGTAGACTGAGATCAATGAGTAATCTGACTATTATAGTTCTAGTACTACAGTTTTCTTCAATACCTGTGCATATCTTCATAGTGAATTTTTCTTATATTTGAATAGTGAGAACCCAGATTACCATCAGTAGTTCACATTGTGTTAAGAGATGTAAGAAAAACTCCTTCCTTTTTACATTAACAGTAATGACAACTTGGTTATTCTTTTCATTCTATAAAAACAAATAACTTGAATTTTGAAAAAGAAACATGCATATCTCTGAGATTCCTTACAAAGACCCATTAGAAATTGCTGACATGGGCCTCAGATCATGAGGGGAAGGTGGTAGGGCAGTCTGCAAATAAAGTCTGATCTGAAAACAAGTATTCTGTGTTGAAAAACAGTAAGAGACATTTCTGCATTGGTATGTGGGAAGAGAATAAACAGTATGGATAATGAAGTAATTCTTAACATTGTTGGACTTTGTCACAGGATTAATTTTGTAAAGTTGCCGGGTGCTTATCTGCAAAGAAGCCTGGGCACTAATGAAAACAATTGGCACCTTGGAGATATGGATGTATTGGTGTCTTGGTGGGGATTTTGGTCTTGCCAACCTATGAATGTGGTTGTAAAGACTAACAAGGGATATAAATGCCTTCCTGGGTTGCTGTTGGTAGCTGTTCCAGCCAAGGCATTTGCATTTCATGTGCTGTTCAGAAGGATAAAAGCTGAGAGAAGTTGCAGGTCAAAAAGACTTCATTCAGTTTTAGGCAGATGTTGAGTGGTGCTTCTGTGAATCATAAAGCAAAATGTGAGTGCAAAAATCTTAGTGACAGTGTAAAACTTGGAGGAGTTGGCTTGTGAGTCAGGTAGGAACATTTGTAAAATATAATCATTACTGATCTTCATTAATTTTATTTGTGATTTTTTTCCACCTTCAAATTTGTTGCTGGTATAGAGTGCAGTATTCAGAATCAGCAGTTTTCTCTGTTTGGTGTTTTTGGCTCTGGACTAAGCTTGCTCTACAAATACAAAGTTACTATACGGAATTTGTCATTTCTAGTTTTGTATTCATACTGTGTGATAATTAATAGTGATTATTCAAAAAGTAACCTGTCTGTGGAATTAACTTTTTTAGTGACAAATTCAAAACATCATTTTCTTTGCTTTCCTTAAATATTAGACTCAGAATATCGTGTATGTAAGCTCCCTCGTGTCCCTCACTGTGAAGAAACAATAGAAGGAGGACATAAATATTTTTATCTTAAAGATGGAGATGTGGTACAGACAGAGGGAGCCACACTCAGGTAACCATGAATTTCTGCAAGTTCTTTTTTCTACAGAATTCTGACACATATGTGTATCCTAATTTCTAATGATTGCCAATCCATACATCTAATCTAATCTTTTCAGCACTTATGCATGTAGACTTCCTATCATAATCCGGCAGGATATGTTAATACAAAGAAATTGTTTTTATGAATGAGAATTATCAGGAATTAGGCTTTAGTGTTTGGACTCAGCAGAGAAATTAAGAACATTTCCCTAGAAAAATACTCTCTCCAGGAATATCAATATAGGATTTTACATGCTTCCTCCTCACTCTTACATAATTAGTTGCTATTAAAATTGTGGAAGTCTGTGCTAGTCTGGCTGGATTATTTAGCATGCCTTTCTTTTTACTTTAAAAATATTTCCCTAGGAGACTCTAAAACATTTAATACTTAAAATGTTAAGTTTTAAACCTTGAACCTTTAGGGTTCTTGCAGGGTACCAGTTTTGGAGGACTTCTTTCCATGGAGCATACTGCCTATAATGTTAGTCTGAATGAGTGTGAAACAGAAAGCCACTGTGCCTCGTCAAATCACACAGACAATAAAAAGATCTGACCATTCTGTTTGCAGAATGCAAGGCATTACTCATGTAAGGACAAGTTTACCTTTTTTCCTCAGTTTAGATGGGAACTGTATCCCACTTGTAGAATATGTGACTTGATTGGAAGAAAAAAACAAAAGGGATGTATTTTGTCCAAAAGCATTTTATTTTATTAGTGTAAAAAATTAAGTAAAAAGAGTATTATCTTGCATACGGGGAAGACCTTTCACTACCCTAAGTAGCCCATGTTTGAAGAAAAATTTGGAGATGGAAAACAACTTTTTAAGTTTCAATCCAAGTAAGTTTAGGATTAGAACATTTTGAAGTTCAGGGGTGTGGAGGACCAGGCATAGGCATGTTTTGTCTCAGACATTCTGACTGTTGCAACTGAACAGTTGTGATTGGCAGAGAGGGTCCCCTGGAGATAGGACAGCACTGTTCTGAGCCAGTTCCTTTTCTGCCTTCAGACTCACACCTTCATCAGTCCCCCAGCACAAGTCAGTTCCTGAAGGGTTCAAACAAGCTGGCTGTGCTGTTGTGGGAGCAGAGAGCTTGTTGAAGGGTGTAGTAAAAATACGCAGCTTGTTAGCCAAGACCTTTGAGAAGTTTGTTGTGAGGATTGGAAGCTTGTTGTAGTGTGTCATCAAAGTGATGTTGGCTTGTTAGCCAACACTGCTGAGACAAAATAGTGGGCTAGCTGCTGGAGTTAAGGTGATTATACCAGAAAGCATGGGAGTTCCCTGGCACGTAAGTCCAATGTCCTTGTTGATCCTGAAGAGAATTTATAACAAACATCACAGCCTCCAGGGATGGGTTGTGACAGGGGTGATGCAGCCAAACTTCGTGCTTGATTAAAAGCAGGTATACTCACCTGGTTAATTGGGTGAGCACTTTAAGGATATTCTTAGATCCACCACTGGTTCCAAAATAGCAGTGTCTGCATGTTAAATTCTAGTTAGCAACCTTCAAGTTTTCAAAGTATGCCAGGCAGTCTTGAGTTCTCTTTCCGTTGTTAATGGTCTTTCGGTGTTAGTGGTCTGGCTTCCTGGTAAAGTTTCATCAAGAACTGAAGGATACCATTTCCTACATAGGCAAGCTCCAACCCATCAACTTGATTTTGGTGTTGCCTCCATGTGGTGATGAGTCACTTGCTTTCTGCTGACCTCAGTATTCAGTGGGAGGTGGAAGTCATCGCATCAGATGATCCTGCACTTGTGGTCTCCCAGCCCTGCATTGATGTGGCTGGGAGCCATTTAGCCTTCCGTGTACACCATGCTTGGCACCAGCTCTGTCAGTTCCTGATCACAGCTTTGATGCATCTGCCATTAGCAAGAAGATTCAAATTAATTTCAGTACGGATGCTGGTCAGAGCTGACTTCTGTTCTGCATCAGCATTAGTATAAGGCCCTTCTGCTATTCAGAAATCATACTGAAAGGACACTGCAGTGCAGCTCCTTGGCAGCTCAGGTTACCAGATACTATATACATACCCACTGTGCCTTTGCTGCATGCTAATGCAGTGCTCATCCATGCTGTGCATCCTTAATCCTTACCATGTAGGTGTTTAACAACCTGCACACAGAACAGCTGAAAGACCATGGTTCTTTGTATTTGACAGCTGTGCTCCACAGTGCCGTGGGGCTTTCAGGGAAAAATAAATTTTGGGAGACAACTTTATCTGCGTCAGGTTCAGAAGTTTGTAGTTAATTTCTAAAAGAATAGACATCATCCTTACCCTCATTGCTATGTGCTAGGTGTATGTCAAGAACTTCATGCAGTTCAATCTGGAAATAACATGTCAGTTTTCTTTTTAAAGCTTCAG
The DNA here is from genome assembly GCA_024500445.1 of Entomyzon cyanotis. NCBI lineage: Eukaryota > Metazoa > Chordata > Aves > Passeriformes > Meliphagidae > Entomyzon > Entomyzon cyanotis. Next base: position 17,589,042 of record JAKEPQ010001005.1, read on the forward strand.
AGCAAAGCCCTCTATAACAGAAATTCTACATGGTTAGTCAGCTCCCTTAAGGCACTTGTATTATGATGTGTCATGTAAGTAAAAGCATGTTAGAGATGATGATTGATGTTCTCTACATGGTATAAGAAAATGGACTGACATTGGACAAAGCAATATCCTGATAATATCAACTTTTCAGCCTTTTTTGGTAATTTTTTTCTGGTTTTTGTACAGGCTGCTTTGCAAGTGTATGATTTTTTTACCATTGGCTTCAAAAATGCAGTGTATGTGCTGTATGAAAAACATATGGGTTTTTTGTTCTCTAAACAGGGTTTTATATACGCCAGGACACACGGATGATCATATGGTTTTACATCTCGAAGAAGAAAATGCTGTCTTTTCTGGTGACTGTATTTTAGGGGAAGGAACAACAGTAATAGAAGACCTGTCTGATTACCTGAAAACTTTGAAAAAGTTGTTAGAAATGAAACCAGATTTGATCTATCCAGGTAAGTGTTTCTATTTTTAACTGCTCTCTTTTACTGTGTAATTTTTAAATATCTCCTCTAAGAACTTGAGAACTGTTACTACAATCAAACATCATTCCTGATGTAAAAACTCAAGTTCATTACTTAATAAGTGCTAAGATAAGATGACTTTGTCATGGTGATTTGGAAAACTTGAAAATGTTTAATGATAGATACCTTTCCTTTCTAAAATTTCTCCATTTGAGGGTGGATCTTACCTTTCTAAGTCCAAAGACTCCAGAGGCCAAAATCTTTCACTGTTGGAATCATACAGCAAATTAAATTTTCTAATATTACACTATCCCTGTGCCTTAATTTTATCCTGGAAAGAAAAATAATAGTTGTTCTTCTGGTCTTTTTCATTCCCAAGTACATTGTCAGTGTGAGTAACCTCGTAATGTTTTTTTTGAGAGAGAGATGTCTGTCATTTGCAGTACAGATTAATCACAGATTCTTTGTGGAAAGCTGCAGAACTGTAAAATGGTTGTCTTAGTTAATGGCTTTGGCCTCTTGGCTCTTGTTCAAATTTAACCTAACATATTCTAAAAATAAGTTGCCGATTCATTCAGTCTATGGTTTTCCTTTAATTCATTTCCTCTCTCTTTTCCAAACCTCGGGAATGCATTTACTTTTCATATATACCACATGTCTGTTTGACAAGACTTCATTTTAAGAATTCATTATGTAAGGTTTAAGCTCTTCATTTGCTTTTTCAGAGCTACATCTCAGGATTTTTTCTGAATTTTTCTGTTTCATGTTCAACTTGTCATTCCAAGCTATTGTGTCTACACTCTCAGTTCTGCCTTGTTCCATTAACTGTCTATGTTTAGCCTACTCTCTTGTGTTCACTCTTAAAATAGCCTATTTTTTAAGTAGGTATCCTTTAAGATCTAAACATAAAAATGCTGTTTAGGAAAACATCATAGACATTCCATGGATGTGGACATTGATGTAGACAGAATAGTGACTTGGCCATATTTATTGATTTATTAACTACCATTGAAACTAATAATTTTTTAGCCTCCAGAATCTCAATCAGATGTTTTACTTTCTTTCATTCTTAACACCTGCAAACCACAGTCTGTTCCTCTAACTAAATTTCTGCCTTCCAAAACCCCTTATGTGCCAAATTCTATTTGGTTTATCAATTTTATCTGTTTCATTTCACTCTGTTCTTAATGGTTATGTATCTAGATTACACATTCCCCAAAGCTGAACATTTGTGCTCCTTATTTGTAATTGTTTGCTTCTGGTTTAACTGTGTTCGTACTGTACTTGCAATTAGGAAAGCAGGCTGACATAGTGCATTTTCAGTGATGATAGCTAAGTATTGAGATGGTTTGGAACTAACTTTCTTTTTTCATCCATGCACCACAATATATATGGGTAGTTGTGTAGGAGGTGGCTCTTGCCCAATCAGAACAATTGTTGATGGTGTTGGGTAACTACAGCCGAGGTAGTTTGCTTTACCAGTACTTTCTATATAAGCTAAATATAGAATTTGTTGTCTGTGCTGCAATATTAGATCTTCATAATTCTTGAACTGTTTCTCTGTTTCCCATCCATGCTTTAGCACTCATGTGGTAGCCTCAGAATTAGATTAATTTTGTAATAAACTGACTGCTGGCTAGGTGAGAATAGGTGAATTTTGTCAATCCTTCCACGTCCATGTTTCTTTTTTAATTTAATGTGGAAATGACTCAGGCATACCACTCGTGATATCTATTTACAGATGATATTTGATGAGAGTCCTTGGGACAAGAAAAGGGTGTTTTAGTCAGCAGAGGGCTCCCCATCCTGTAATAATAAACAATGTTACTTGGTAATACAGAAAAAAATGGTACTGGAATTAGGAATCTGTGGAAGATTTCATGAGCCAATTGTTTTCTTAACTTATGTCCTTTGTGGTATAATTCAAAGTAAGAGAATCTCACACTTCACAGTGTGTCATGAGGAAATTATATTAATCTGTCTCATATTAAGGCTGAATTCATGGAAATACATATTTTGAGAGTGCTTTTCCTATGCTCAGAAACTATTTATATTTATTTAGATATTAATCCATTTATTCATTAATAAATAAATAACTGTATTGTCATCCCTGAAAAATGATGGATGGGAAAGTTCCCCATCTGGATTTAGTTCCAAGCTTTGTGAGTTCCTTTTAATGTATGTATATGCATACACAACAGCTATGGATCAGATGATGTAATGGATATGAAATCCCTTTAATTTGCAAAATGTGGGTTCCATTTCATGTTCTGACATTGGTGTTGTAGTCTAAGTCAGTTAAATCACTTGGAAGAGTTGGGCCAGGTTTTAAGAATGCCTTGTGATTCCATGTGTAGCCCTTCATTTTGATTGCTTTAATGAGACTTCTGTCATTAGAGAATGCAAGAGAACGGACAGTTAACATTACAGTCTGTGCTTTGTATATCTTATCATTATGTTTTTTCTAAATTTGAAGTTTTGGGTTTATAAATGGTAACAGTAGAGATACGGTTGTACTTGTAATTTATTTGTAAGGAAAAGTAGCTTCAGACTAAATGTGTTTGAAATCATTAAATATAAATGCATATGACATAGTTTTATATTTGTACATTACAGATATTGTATTTATAATACTATATTTATACAAGGTAAGCTTCAATGTATATTTAGTAATTTCAAATGTGCTGAAGTGAGTGTATAAGTTGAGATATTTATAAATATTTTGACTTACAGAAGGGTAGATTCCTCTTACACTTTAGTTCAGAACATGAAAAATCAGTTGCTCTTTTTCTATAAGCTGCCTGTCCTCAGTCAAAATAAGCTTTAATTTAAAAACCTTTAAGACTAAAAACCTATTTAATCAGTAAACTGGAAAGTACAAGTAAAGAATAAGGTGATTTTTTAAAATAGTCAGAGAGCCTCAAAAGAAACTGATTTTAATGATACCAAATAACTTCTAAAAGAAAGCTGTGGTTTTTGACAGTAGTTTCTTTTCTACTAATTTTATAAGTTACTTAGAGTTTACACTGGCCGAGCTGGGAGTTGCTGCTGCTACTTCAGGGGAGGTGTACAGGCAAAGAAATAGGAAACCTTGCTATAAAAGTATGTGATGAATATTTGTGCAAGTCAGTTCCTCTATAGGTATCACGTTAAGTTTAATTTCTGTGCATGTAGCTCTCATGGCTGAACAATATTTTCTCTATCATTTTAATGTACCATGAGGCAGTATTTGATTTTTCATAAAGATTAGTGCTTTACCAATTAAGCTTTTTCATTTGTGATCCAAAGACCCGTCTGTAAGATGAACAGTTCTGTTCTGCTACAGTCAGTCCAGGAAAAAAACATATGTTTTGGTTATTAACCAGCCAGACATAAAATGATCCACCTATAATTTTCCCTGTGCCTTCCTTTTTCCTGCCCTGACACTTTCCAATTGGCTCACTTATTTGTCTTCTATTAATTTTTTTGATCATACTTACAAGAGTGTTTCTAAAGGCATAAAATACAGTATGTGAATCAGTTTTGAAGATTTGTTCAGGAAAATTATGTGTCCCAATTTAAGATTTCACCTTAGTTTTTGCTGTGTAGTGCCCCAACAGGACAGTAGTATCTGAGTCCTTTGCATCAGCCATTATTGTTCAAAGGCCGATATCGGTTTAAATCATCAGTATCAATATCCTTTGGGGAGAGGAAGACAGGCAGAGATGATACAATAATCTGAATCCCATTTTTTAAATCTGTTCAGCAGTGAACTCCTTTCCTTTTTTCTAATAGCCTAAAGTAGTCTTCCCTTACTTTCCTTATTCCAGCTGAAGTATACCCTTTCCTTGTTCAGACTTTTCATACCCTAATTCTTCCTTTCCATCTTAATGCTTTTCAGATGCAGGCTGTGATACAGACATTTGAACCTTTTTCTCGTGACTTTTAAATCTGCTGGAGTTTACATAAGAATGTTTCAATTATTCAATAGCATACTTAATTACAAATGTAAGTAATAGCGCTCTGGTACATGTGTTTTGATTTTTAGGTCATGGCCCAGTAGTACGTGATGCAAATACTAGAATCCAAAACTACATTTCTCACAGACTTGCACGTGAACAGCAAATTCTGAATGTTTTCCAGAAGAATACTGGGAAATCATATACGTCCTCGGAGCTTGTAAAGATGGTATACAAGGTAATTGTTGATAAAAAGTTTTTAGATCAAAATAAAGAAAATTGAGTTTATGTTCATAAAATTTGTATATAACAGTGTTGGTCTTTGAGTGAAAATGATTGTGGCTTTTTAAAAGGGATAAAAAGTATTTCTGCCTTTTCAGGGTTCACTTATGACTGCTCATTTAAATTGTCTTGTTTAAGCACTTAATTGGAGTGAGGCCCAAATGATTCTTACAAACTTATTTAACTATCCAGATGGTCTTAGGCACAGTTTCGTAAGACTAAGCAAAAATAAAATTGTAGTTCTTGGTTTAAAGTGAAAAGTATGACATGACTGTTAGTCTGGATTTCCCAAAGTGTGTTTGGAGTCTCCTGAAGGTTGGCTAAAAACTTCTATTTCTAGATTTATCAGTCTCCAGGAGATTGCAGGTGAACTGCAGTTCCACAGAGAAGGATATTGCAGCTCAGAGGTTGGACAGCTTGTATGTCATTAGACTGGTGTAGGAGTACTTTTTTGCTACTTCATCATCCTTTATCCTTCTGCAATTTGTCCCTGTGATGTGGGGGTTGCCCCTCCTAGAGGTAAGAGGTACAGCATTTCTGCTTTGGAGGAAGATACCAAAGTTGCCAATAGCTGTGGCTTGTGAACAGCTCTGTAAAAGCTTCACAGCTTGTTTTTCGTGGTTCTGCTGATCCCCAGTTTCCAAAAGAATGATTACATCACATTGAACATTTTGCAGTGTTGATGTACCACTACCCTATGGCAGTTCAGCTTCTGCAGTTCTCCTGCCTGATTAACTAGATTTTAAGTATAGAGCCATTCTCGTGTTTCTGTAAATCACAAACCACTTGTCCTGTCTATATAAAATTTTTTCAGTACTATGAAATCTTTATATTACAAAAAAAAGTGTATGCTTTCAAAGTACTTTAAAGGTCCACAGTTTATTTAAATAATTTTCTAGTGACTTTTATTGCCACGCTCATGTTATTTAAATAATGTTTTAAGTTTCAAAAAGGAAAAAAGAGCTTTACATTTAGGGTGATACTGCTGGAGAGGGGGATTTTGAGCAATCGTCATATAATCATAGAATGGTTTGGGTTGGAAGGGACTTTAAAAGTCATCGATTTCCATCCCCCTGCCATGGGCAGAGACACCTTCCACAACACCTGATTGCTCAAAGCTCCATCCACCCTGTCCTTGAACCCTTCTAGGGATGGAGTATCCACAGCTTTTCTGAGCAACAGGTGTTACTGCTTTTTACATAATTGAAAAACTGCAAGAGATGTTTTGTCCTCCTGAAGCTGTTATATTTTTTAACTGTTTACTCATTTACAGACACCAATTGCTACAGGATATTTAAACTTACGCAAATATTGTCATGGAATAGAAGTGATAGATGTCTGTTGAGAGTAGCATCATAAATTTGTCTTTAAAAATACTCAGCTAAACTGACAAGCCAGGGCAGGCAAAGCTCAGAAGAGGAGTCTTCTTAGTGCTGGCCAAAGTTTTCATCATACAAATGGATAATGCAAAAAACTGAGCAAAGTAAACAAAAATGTTTTGTTAGACTACTTGTTTAACTGGTATAAAATTGATTTACCCATCTTAGTTTCCTGTTGTTATATAACAAACTGAATGTTCAACATACCAATTCAGAAGAGGCAAATCTGTGGTAATATACTGTGGGTTCCATATATTGAAAAAATAATTGATGGATATTTAAACAAATACAAAATGCATGGTTTTTGTTCCTATTAGGAAATCCCTGAAAATTTACTTCCAGCAGCAGAAAGTAACCTCCTAGTCCACTTGAAGAAGCTGGAAAAAGAAGGAAAAGTGTGTAAGTTGTGGATGGAGGGTGGAAGGAGGGTTATGCTCATTTTCATTTTGGTGTTTTATGTACTGTTTCTTATGTTATTTTAGTGCATTATTTTCTTGGGGGAAAAAATGCAATTTTTTGCAGTAGCTGTCCATCGGACTAATTGAAGTAGAGTCATATGCAAAATGGTTGTACAGTATTTCCAAACTTCTAGAAAATATTTTATATAGTATTTGGATGCTTGGAGCACAGATTACTGCAATGCATATACCTTTAAATTTTTATTTAGAACATACCATAGAATACATTCCTAATGCTAGCATTTATACCTTCCTGTATTTTCTGAAATTCGTACATGCATGTACATAGCATTCTATGGGTTTACATTTAAGTTTCTGCCCTTGCTAAATGCATATTTTTGTGTGTATGTGTTCTAGAGATGGTTAAAATCACGCAATGTGTATTTTTACAATTTCTGATTAGTACAGTACCCAGGTAGAGCTACTGTAATTAGTTTACTGTTTTTACATCAGTAAAATGTGCCTTTACTCTTGTGAACAAGGTGAAGTATTCTATTTCTGTAATGGCACGTGCATATGGAAATGTTCCTCAGCCAAAGCTAAGAAAAATATTTCTTCCGGTACAATACATAACTGCACCCAGGACTGTCTATTTATAAGTAAATAATTGCATGAGTTTACAGCTGTTGCAGATTTTCAGCATTTATCAATCTGAATAACAGCATGAAATTAATGGTTTTTTTCAACTTAGACCTTCTGTTTATCTTAATGATAGAATGGCTACTAGGTACTAATTGAACAATTGAGACTTAATTTTTGTAATAGTAATAACAACCTGTTTTTTATTCAAAGAAAACGGACTAGAGTCACATGAATGCAGTCATTACTGAGGTTCAGAAAATGTTCTCTTTAGGCGTATTTTGTGCAGAGTGCCATAGAAACTTCACCAGCATGGTACTTACTGCACCAGCTTTTAAATATTGTCTCAATTCTTGTTTATTAACGTACATCATTGACCTATGCATTTCTCCAGTTTTGTGCCACCAGATTCATCAAGGGCATCAGATGCTATTGATTGTTTATCTCTTCACTCTCAAAGTAGTTCAAGCAACAGCATTTTCTGTTGAGATCAAGTAGTGGATAAATTAACTTTAAAGGTAGTCTTCCCTACAAGAGAGTCTGCATCTTGAATGCCCAGGAAATAATTTGGTTGAGTGAACTACTGACTTAAGGATTTGTTTTCTCAAAACCACCCTTTCCATGTTTACTGAACAAAAATAACTCAGTTTTTCTCAGAAAACACTTTTCAGTTTGGAAGAGAGAGCAGATACAGTCATGTATCTGTTCACAAAGTTATCAACTACTTGAAATTATTAGAATGGTTAAATAACTAGAGGCAATGTAAATCAGAATAATTGTTTGGACTCCTACTCCAGTTGGAGGCCCTTGATTCAGTGTGTTTTGCTTTCCAGGAAGCACGAGATGTGCTCTGCTCTTTGTAGTTTGTTTTGTTCCTTAAATTTGAATGTATGCTCACAGAGAAGGTGGAAAGCAATGTCATCAGAACACTTGGGGTTTTTATGTGCTGATCTCTCCAGTGTGCAGTTGCTGAATTTTTAAATACAAGCTTAGGCCCAGACCTTTGGTAAATGCTTAACGTCACGTGACCTTTGCCCATTTTTCAGTTCAAATTAAGGGCATCTGTTAAAAAAAAAGCTGATTCTGTTGATTCTGAGAATGTAGCATACAAATTCTTGTGTACTCATGGTACTTGCTCGTTTGATTTTAATATCCTTTGATGCCCTTTCCACATACTCTGAGACCTTGCAGCATCTCAAGTTTTGTTCTCATTATGGAAGACTTGAGCTGTAGACATAACACTGTCTGCTTAATTTTCACAAAAGGTTTTTCCAAAGGAACATCTTGTCAGTATTGATAATGAATGTGACAGGCATATTACAACCTTACAGGGGAGTTACTCAATGCAAATGATGGCCATATGCTGCCTGCTGCAGTCATTAATTAACCACTTCATACTAGGGATTGCAGTTCTTGTTGCTACATAATTTTTATAACTGCAATTGGGAGTGACACTGCCTCTTGCAAATCTGCTTTTCTTACTTTAAACAGAAAAATCATGTCTTGTAAGCAGGAGCATGGCACATATAAGCTTTCTCCCATGTTTGAATATAAATAATTTGGTCGTTGTTTCACATCACAGCTGATGAAGAGATAAAAATAATTTGCCTATTCTTAATTTAGCAGCACAGACCTTTTTCTGCCTAAAGGTTATAAATTTCAGAAAGTTCAACAAGTGCTCTGCTACCTCAGATTTCTTAATATCTAGAAAATTAATATATGGAACTTTAAATAACTAGAGGATTATTAAAACCTTTTTATTAATCTTTATATTGCTAGGTTACATTGTGAAACCATTAACATTTATTACCTTCCATTAAAACTGAATACTGGCATGAAGGAAAGTATTTAATTAGTTTTAATTTAAAATGTCATGTGTAGACATACATACACATGTACAGGTTAAGTTTCAGATAATCTAATGTTTGTAAATAAAATCTAAGTGCTGGTTTGTGACTAATTTTGTCTCTTTTTCTTAACAGTACGTGATGAAACTCCCAGCTTCAGATGGAAAAACAATTTATAAGTTAGGCAAGATTGCTCAGGAATATATTTAATCTACATGGTTGCTCTATGAAAAAACATAATGATGAGCTCTGACTAAATGTAAAATAAAAACTAATTTTTACTTACTTTTTTTAAAAGTGGTAACAATTTTAAAGCAACATTATAGTAAGTTAACTAATGTTTTTCACATGCTACTTTATTGGAATTTTAAAAATATCCTGGTGGGTACTGAGTTAATGAAATGGAATGAGTGTGAAGAATTGAATCTTACTTTTGTTACAAAATTCCCAGTTTTATCATCAGTGGCAGAAGACAAATAGCAAGGTCTTGTGAACTTAATATTACAATATCATAAAACAATATTACGAACTTACTAAATCACATATATAAAAGAAATCTCTAGTTAAACAGAAAATATGCTATTCTAAACCTGGTTTCACCTACTTGTGCTTCTCAAAAAGTGATTTTCCAATAAGTTACCTGTACATTCTAAAAAACCGAGTTATTTTTGCTAACAGATGTAAATACTGGGGTTTCTGTTCCTTTTCTAATTCAGCTGACTGTGCTCATCTTCGCTGATTGCTCAGTGCAATAGGTTTTAACAAACACTGAAAGTAATTTCAGGCTTCTGTGTTTTTTTGGTGGAAACACCATTTCTATGGAATTCATTCAAAGGATTCATTAATTTTAACTAATGAGTTTCAAAAAATGGACTGAGTGGAGCAGACTCTTAAATTCTTTATAAGATTCTGCAAGAATGTGATTAAAAAGCTGTATAAATTGAGATATGAATTACACACCATATGAAGTTAACCTTGTCTGTGACATCATAACTAACAATCTTCAAGTTTTGCTGTTAATCCACTTAAACTACAAATATTTTAATGAAAAGGTTATATTTGGTTGTAAGATACTGTACAGTATATTAAAATACAATGTTTGAAGAATAATTTAAACTACAAGTTCAGTTCTCTGTGTACCTTACACTTGTAGAACAGTGCATAAATATTTGCATTACTTTGTGTGTTCAAAGTGTGTGATATTTGATGATATATACATTTCTTAAAATGTTGGCTCAGCCTTAAAAAACAAAAGCAGACATGAGATGTTTGGAAGTATCAAGGACAAATATATGTCCTTGAAAACCTTTCACCATTCAATCCTGTGCCCTCATTTGTAAAACATACGTATGTTTGGTACTTAATGTCTTAATAATTGACATTATTTTATGAAGCTGATGGCATTTGTTCTGATCAGCTGAGACAAATCCAAAGTGAAAATACTCCCAGGAATAGCAACCCAAAACTGAAATCATATTCTGAAGTAGTAGCCAGACCCCTGAAGAAGGCAAGTAATTACTTTTTGCTAAAACGATGCGTCTTTCAAAGTTCATTGATGTGAAATTTGGCCACATCGTGGCACATGCTCACTTTTAACTTTTTGTGCAGTACCATTTTGAGGTCTTTCTCATGTCTCCTAGGTTTCCTTCTTATTGTATTTTCTGTTTCCTTGCACTTTTCCAGACTCATTTTTTCTTCAATTCCTTTTGAAATAATTACTCAGTTTTCACATGGACTACTTTCCATTAATAATTAGTAGCTGTTCCATGAATTTATAGTTACCTTTTCCATTGTTAGGAATAAAAACATAATTATCAATGCTTTTTAGAAAAAGAAGAAAAAGATAATTCACATGCTCTGAATGGTGTCATTTTGCTTCAGGAAAACAGAGAAATCAATGAAATGACACAGTTTTCTATCGTGAGTTCTGAGAACCTAAGACAGCAGAAAACTGGTATGAAGAGGTAATGTCTCATTATCTTTCTAAGCTAAAGAAGATATGTAATGTCACTTAACAATTTCTTTTGTCTTACTGTAAATTTTTTTATACGTGGAAATGGCTTTAGAATCCAATTAAAGAATTGTTGGAACTTGAAGACAGCAAAGAAAGCAAGAGAATACAAATAGAGGACTCCATGTTCTGTGCTGCAGCAAATGCCTGACATCTTCAGAAAAACCCAAGGAAAAGGGCTGTTTAACTAGACAAGTCATTAATGATCGTGTGTGGTGTCTTTGGAATATTAAGAGCAGAAATTGCACTGTTACTAAGATGTATATATAATAAAAGATACTTTGCTATGGCATGTTAAAAAAGTCTCAAGGCTCCTGGTCGATTATGTCAAATGGAATGTTTATTTTAAAAGGGTGGCAATGTAAACTATATGCCATGTATGTATAAAAATGGAATTAACATGTCCACATCATTTGTGTGAACATATTCTTCTGTGCTGCAGAATGCATTAAAAGTTACAGATAGAAAGAGGAGAGGGGGCTATTTCTGTCTTACCAGGTTAGAAGGGCTAATATCAGGTGCTAGAATAACTTTCTAAACAGCTGGGGACAGAAGCTGGAGGAAGCACAAATTGTGTTTCCAGCCTAGCCTTCCTGCCAGCTAATTTCAAGATCCTGTCATGAGAGGCAGTATCATTTATTAAGACCTAGAAGTTTGATGGTAGGTATAATCTTCTTGAAGTTTTCCATTCTGTTTCTTGCTAATTTGCATATTTATATTTGTTTTAAAATATTGTTCCTGGTTCTGTAAGCATGTTTGATGACAAGTAAATTCAGGAAAGGTTCCCAAATAGAAAGGGTATTGCTCTGTTTGTGTCTTGTTACTGCAGGGGCCCTAATACACTTCCTGCCAAAGTCTGCACAGTCTTGCCATCTGAAATGCTGTATTTGGTTTGTATGAAATGTATGTATTTGGTTTGGTTGGCAAGGTTTTGGGACACACACACACACACACACACACACACACGATGGTGGCTTCCGTGACAAGATGCCAAAAACTCCCCCTGATTCAGGTTGTGGGGAACTTGCTTCCTAAATAATGTGATCATTTTGAAGCCTAGTGTTAGAAAATATGGATGTTTGGAAGGAACCTGGCAAACACAGACCAGTCATCCATGGCAAGCAGCAGACTGAGGGCTGACCATCCCGCTTTGCCTAAAGAGCCATACGAAACTTCATGTGGAGGAAGAGTAAACGCCTTATAAAAGGAAGGTGTGGAAACTTCGGGTGAGGCAACAAGGTTGCCTTGTTCTCCCTTTCAGTCTAGAAGTTTACAGTGTATCATCAGGACAAACACACAGCTAAGCTGAAACCCAGGGCCTGTATGACAGGATATCTAGCCAGGCACTCGAGGCTCTTGCTGATTAAAGCTTGAGGAAAGCAGGTCTTGTCCCAGTTAAGTCCTGTTTGTTATGTTCTGTGGAGATGAGATGGCCTGATTTCTTTTAAGTCTGAGGTGGGAAACAGATGCAAACTTACATTGCAAAAAGGAGTCCAATTTTTATTCCAACCTGGTGTATTTCCCAGGTGCAGTATGTTACATCCATGACTATACTGTATGCAATCAGGGATATACTTTCACATTGTTATTGTTGAAATAATGTTCTGGTTACTTTACAGAAAACTGGTGCAGCCAGGGGATTAAGGCATTTCTAGAATATAAAAAATCTTGGGACTAAAATATGAATGCTTCTTCTGTTTAAACTTTTTTTTTTTAATCCAGCTGTGAAGGCAATTTTTTCTGTAGCTTTTTTCTGTATTTTTAAGTGTCCTAGATCATCTCCTGACACCACATATAGCTGTCTCATGATAAATTCATCAAAAGCCTCTGAGCATCTACACAGCTGATGAAAGTGTTTCATAGTTGAAAAACCTGGTCTTACACTGATCGGTTCCATGAGTCACTCCTCCATACAGTTGGAAGAACTCAACCTATTTAAAACAGCTCATACAATGGACTTGGTGCATGCTCTCAATTCTGGCAAAGCAAAGCAATACCAAATAGCTACATCTTAACTTCTTGCCCTGCATTCATTAGCTGCTGGCAGCAAAAGCCATCTGACAACACTAAATTTCAGCTATAAATTAGTCAGTTTCTTTATATTTCTTTTCCATGTATCCACTGGGAGTATCTGCCTGACAGAAGCCTTAACAAATAAACATAGCAGGAATTTTGGGAGGGTTCAAGGATGACTGAATTCGGCCTGGATGTTTGTTTTCCGCATCAGCGTTGATTTCTCAGACCTCTTCATTCATTGATTTAACCTGGGTAGAGCCTTCTGTTACGGGGTTGGGGTTTTTAATCCACATTTAGCCTCTCTTCCCCCTGTCCCTCCCGGTTAGTCTTTTTTCCTGCCTGCTTTCTTGGAATTGGATGTCTTGCTACCGTGTGAGCAGAGCTTGCTGCCGGCCCGGGGACGCCTGTGCTGCCACTCAGCCGTACCAAGAACGAGCCCAGCTGGAAGGGGTCTGGTGGCAACCAAACTTAGCCAGAGCCCCCGGTGGAGGAGGGAGACATCAATGGTGAATCTGAATAGAGGGGGTGCCAGTGGGGAAGTGGAATCCAGCCCGGCTCCACGGCGCGACCCGAAGCGGGGGCAGCCCGCTTTGTTAGGTTTCGTCTTCTCCGCGATCCTGGAGGGGATCCACGGTCATTTTCTGTCACGGCTGTCTGGGTAGGAGAGTGAAGCTGGGCCGGTGCCCTGCGCGGGCTTCGGGCTACCGGCAGCGAGTATCCGGCCGGCGCTGCCAGGGACGCAGCACCACTGACCAAGCGCTGCGGCTGGGCTGGGCTGGGCTGGGCTGTGCTGACGAGCCCCGGGCACGCCGCGGCCCGGGTTGGTGGGTTTGAACTGGCGGGCGCTGCCCTGGCCCAGCCGGGCGGGCGGAGCGCGGGCGCCGCCGGCCGGCAGGGGCGCTGCTGGCGGCGGGGCGGGGGAAGCGGAGCGGCGGCGCTGCCATTCCCCGGCTGCGCGGCCGCCTCCTCCCCCTCCGCCTCTTCCTGGCCGCGGCGAGAGGAGCTGTGCTGGCAGCGGGGAGGCGGCGGCGGCGGCGCCCAGCTCCCGGCCCGCCATGGCGATCCGCAAGAAGAGCAACAAGAACCCGCCGGTGCTGAGCCACGAGTTCATCGTGCAGAACCATGCGGACATCGTGTCCTGCATGGCCATGATCTTCCTGCTGGGGCTCATGTTCGAGGTGAGGCGGCACCGACGCCCCCGCCGGGGTTCCTCTTCCCGCTTCCTCCCGCTCCGCCGGAGGCTCTCGGTGCTGGAGGGGAGGGAGGGAGGGAGGGCGCGGGAGTCCCGCGGCAGCCGGGGAGGCTGTGCGGGCGAGCGGCAGAGCCCCGCGGCTACCCCCGGCCAGCGCCGCCGCCTCCCGGCGCACCTGCCCGCCGGCCCACGCCCGCCCCGCCGTACGGGGGACACCAGCCGACACCCGCCCCGCCGCCCGGCCCGAGAACCAGCGCGGGCGCCTTCCCCGCGGCGCATCCCCGCTTCCTCGGGGGGAACGCCCTTTTCCCCGGCTCGGCTCGGAGAGGCGCAGCCCGCGGCTGCCGCCAGCACCGGGGTCCCGCTTGCCCCCGCGCTGGGCGGGGAGGCCGTGCGGGGCCGGGAGCGGGGCGGCGCGCTGCCTGCGGCGGCGGCGGGAGTTCCTGCGGGCGGCGGGGTTACGTGGCAGCCGGGGAGGGAGGGAGGAGTGCGCGGCACGGCGGGGAGGGGGCGGGGGGCGAGGCCCGGCCGCGACAGCCGATCCCCCGCTCTTTGTGTGCGCGGCCCCGCCGGCACTACGGCTCCCGGCGGGCGGCGCGGCGGGCAGGAGAGCAGCGGTGACGTGTCCTTATCCCTCCGGCCGCCGCTCGGGTCCCCCTGTCCGCGCCCCGCACCGCCCCCGCCCGCGGAGCATCCCGGGGCTCGGGGCGCCGTTCGCCTGCGCTGGACACCGCCGCACGCCTCGGAGGTGAGCCGAGGGTTGGCAGGGCCGAGGGGAACTCTCCCTCCGGCCTGAGGGCCGCCCTGCTGCAGGCCCTCCGCTCTCTGCGCCCCCATGTTGAATGCAGATGTTTCTAAACGTGCCCTTTTGGCGCTGGAAAGGTAACTTACCTGTGTGACTGCCAAAATATTATCAGTGATCTAAGACCACTAATCAGCAAAGTAAGACACTGTTGGCCGAATGTTTCAGGTATTTTAGACGTTTGTTTAGACATTTTTTAAGGGTGGTGGACCTTTGTGTTATAGGGATGTTTTTCAGGATGGTTTTATCCAGCTATTGGTACAGCTCAGCACTAAAGGCCAGTGGAGTTGGGAAGAATATATATATATATATAAAAAGTAAAAACAGGGCACACCAGCTAAGCTGTTGTGTTTGGGTTTGCTATCAAAATCACCAAGACAGCTGTTATATGGTGGTTTTCTGGGGAATGCAATGAGAGAGGTGAACCTAAACCGTTACTTTCTGTGCCTACATCAGGCTTACTGCATTAACAGTATTATTGGTAGGGTTAGAAGTTTTGGGGGATTGAATGTGCTGAATTATTTTGTTTCCAGTTATTTTAACCCACAGAGTTTTCTAACCCAGCATTGAAAGGCCATGTGTCATTGTTGATACAGATGTGGTATGTTGTAATTTTTGAAATACTTTGATACAGGTTTTGGAAATCACTTGCTGCAGTTAATGTTGGTATGTTAAGGTGTTTATACTGCCTGACTTGTACAACTGAATTAGTATTGAGAGTAGCTGACAGAGCCTTCAAAGGGCAGTTCAGAATTGAGTACTGTTTTGAATTGTCCTTTGAGGGCTCTCTTGGTTAATAGGGAGCCCGAGGCAACTTCACTAATTGAAGCAAACTAGTTGGATTCCGTGAAGTTACATGGACTGAACAGTCTGCCACGTATTCAGGATTTCATAGGAAATCTAGGGCTTGTTGACCAAGCACTAATTTTAAAAATAACACTTCTTGTAAATGATAGTTAATACTGGTAGTAACCTAATGATTATTTTCAGATACTTAGCATGTCCTTCCAGGATTCCTAAAGGAGCTTGGTTTTTTTGTTAGCCCTATTAATTATCACATAGATCCTGGGTTTTTACAGTAATGAGAAACCGTCTGATCATGAATATGGTAAAGCACAGTTATTTTTCCCTCTCAGTTAAAGTATGTTGATTCATGTTGGGATTCAGCGAAGATGTGTTATAGTTAAAAATAAGTTTATGCTTGTAGACAAATAAGAACTTGTACTCTGTCTTATTTATTGAGGGGGGAGGGGAGTTTAGAATGTCCCTCCCCCAAGGAAAGCCACTAGGACAAACATCTTCTCTTCAATTTGCTTTTATTCATTCTGTTTTTTCTTACAGCCCACCATAAAGGGGTAGTACCACTACTGCTAAATTTAATTTGTTTTATGCTTCTTGCCATAGGATCCCCAGGGTCAAAAGAATGCTAATTGTACTGAGTTAGCATCCCACTGGCCTGAAATAGTTTTCTGGTTTTTATGCCTTTTTTCTTTCCTTGTCCACATTTTTCAGATCACCCACAGATTTATGAATCTGGTAACTGACTTCCAAATTTTTTCAAATAAAAAGTACTTTTAAATGAAGTTTATTCTTAGCCACTGCTGAATGCGTCATGGTCTAGGGACTCCATGATATTGTACATTCTGTTAATGCAATAATACAGTGTGGACTGAGGACAGAATTTTAGCATGTTTTTTCATTTTATTGTTGTAGGAAAGACTGTTTGTAAGTAGCATTTTCAAGGATCTTTTATTTGTCAGGTTAAGTATTCTGTAAACAAGCCTGTAGAGACCACACAATGTGTGTTGCCTTTTGAAAGTCAGGTGCAGTGGTGAGATAATGTGAGTTGATCCATTTTTTGGGAGGAGACAAACGTGCTGGGCAAGGGTGCCAAAACTTTGGGCAAATGTTTTGAGGTTAATGTAGTTTATTTCCATGAGAGTTTATAGAAATTTTGGTTTTTCCTCTTTCAGATTACAGCAAAAGCAGCCGTCATTTTTGTTACACTTCAGTATAATGTTACCATTCCTGCCACAGGTATGTATCTTGCAGATGGGTAGTTATGAGACAGCATATCAGACATTATTAAGTATGCCATGCTTCCTAGACTTGAAGGGAATTTGTCAATTTGAATAGATAATGAGCAGCTTTCAAGGATTTCACTTTATTTTTATTAAAATGCTGGTTTAACTAATTAGGTTAGAGACAATGTTTCTGTTATGCTGGATTCATCATCAGTGCTAAAACACCATCTGACTGGTAGATAAGTTCATGTGAATTCTTACTCTGGCTTTGCAAGTGACAATCTTTAATAGTCAAAGTGGGGTGATAGTTTAACATATTTTTATTGTCTACTTTCAGTGTATTTGGGTAAGCTTCCTCAGTGCACTTAAGTTTTTAGTTTTATAGCAACTTTCCAGAGTCAAATTGAGTTTGTGATGTGATGGAGAAGATAACTGTAAACAGTCTAGTGACCTTGTTCATGGTGGCAGTTTGACTTGACTTTTATTTGTTCAGCTGACTAAAAGCAACTTCTGTCTGAAAGGTTTCAGTCTGAGAAATAAACTTATTAACCATTAAACTGTATTGGTGCCTAACAGTTAATTCTGTTTGTCTTTTAGAAGAACAATCTGCTGAAACAATCTCTCTCTATTACTATGGCATCAAAGACTTGGCTACAATTTTCTTTTACATGCTTGTAGCAATAATCATACATGCTATAATTCAGGAGTATGTACTCGATGTAAGTATAAAATATTCTTTTCATCAAGATAATTGTCAGATTTTAATTAGACTTTAAGACTATTAGCTTATAAGTAAACTTCTGCATTAAAGTTTTTAACTGTAAAAACATGCATTAAAACTTTTACATATTCTAATGCAGTTACCAAATAAATGTTAAGTGCTGCAACATATAAATAATAGTGCACTTTCATTTCAGAAAATTAACAGGAAAATGCACTTTTCAAAAACAAAGCATAGCAAGTTCAATGAGTCTGGGCAACTTAGTGCATTCTACCTTTTCTCCTGTGTTTGGGGAACGAGTATTCTTGTCTCTGTAAGTATGCTTTCTCTTCTGTTTGTATTATGAGATTTCAAAAAATTCACTTATGTCTATAATAAACGTGGTTTGGACTTATTTTTCTGTATTTAGCTGGTTTTAATTTTAAAGTGGGGACAAGTTTAAGGTTTCTGTGTGGGTTGTAGTCATAACTGAGTGTAAAGTCAATAGTGTTACTGTTGCTCAGTCTTGAGTTGATTTACTGTCAAACTGAGTGAGGTAAAACCATTTAACTCTATTATGGTACTTAATTCTCTGTATTTTTTGTGTTGGTTTATTAACACAAAATGTTTAGAAAACACCATGCATAGCATTCTGGAGCCTAGGCAATGGGTATAAGGCCAGATTGCTGTAGCCTCAGGACAGTGTGTGCTTGTAGGTGACATACTCTTTGCTAGTGGCTGCATGTGTATGAGCTTAGCTTCACAGAAGGGGAAGAGTGGGACTTCTTTTTTTTTATTTTATTTTAACATAATAACTTCTTGAGAAACTTTACTCCTCTTAGTTAAGTTCAAAGCTTGTCAGCAGTTTACAAAAGAAGACTTGTGGCTGGCATAGTAATGCTGGAATAATTTCCATCTCATAAGGACATTTTGTCTTGAACTATCACTTGATTTCTTTGGTTGTTTTTTATTTTCCTAAGCCAGTGCAACTGTCTTTTCTTTTGGTGATTTGTTTTCTGGGTTGGTTTGGTTTTGTTTATCTGTGATTTCTTGGTTTGGTTTTTTTTTAAGATTTATAGATCTGCAGCTTTTACTGGTGTGTGTAAATGTGTGCATTTTTGTGTATACACATGGGCATATAGATAAATGCGTACATGTATGTCCAGTATTTCTGACCAGAAAGCAACATCTTGGAGAGTTTATTGGGCTTTTTGTTTGTCCTTTTCTTCTTTTAGGAGAACTATATATCAGATCCAACCTCTCTGTGGAGGGACTATCCGCACACTCTGATTCCGTAAGATCTCTTCCTTAGAGGATTGCTGGGGGAGTGCAGGGAGTGTTTTAAGCTCAGCATGTGTCATGTGCAATCTGTGTAGAATAAGTAGTTTGTAAAACTGTATTCATCACTAATGTGTTTTGGGTCATATTTATGTGGGCTCTTGATTCTTGTAGCATACAAAGTTCTTTTTCTGTCGGCTATTACTTAAAGAATTAAGTTTTTGCAAGCTTTGTCTTAATGATTTTGTTTTTAAAAAATATTAATTTAGAGTTGGCTGGCAGGAAGGATCTGTATTTTTTCTTTCTTAAAGAGACAGGGATAAAATGAGTTCGCTAGAAGCTTCTGAAATGTTTTAAGTTCATTCATAATAAGTAATATTCTTCAATTCTTGCTGTATTGTACAGGTTTCAAATGAAGTTTTTCTACATCTTACAGTTGGCATACTGGTTTCATGCTTTTCCAGAACTATATTTCCAGAAAACTAAAAAAGTAAGTTCAAAATGTAAATGGGAGGAACTCCAGAGCAAGGTGGCTTTTTTCTTTTCAGTTAAATCCTGTATTTCTAATTGCAGTAAAATTGCTAAATGTGAGATTTTCTTTTCATTCTTTTTTTGTTTCTCTGAATTGATAGTCTGAATAGTCTCATTGAAATCACAGTTGCTTCATGAATCATGATATAGGTGTAGCATATAAACTGTGAATAATTCTATAAATCAAAGGAGTATAAAAGTCTGGGATTTGATTTCAATAGCATTATCCTCAGCAGAAGTTCTGGTTAGTTATGTATTGAAATTTTTTTCAGTGCTCAATTTTTAACAGCATCATTTTTCCATTAAGGGTTTTCTCTGTTTTGGTTCTCTTAACACTGAGTTTGCTGTAGATGTTTTGTAGCACACTTTTTGCCTTCCTGGACCAAAATAAATAGTCTCTTTAAATGTTTTGGCTCAGGATCATTTTGCATAGACAGTTTCCTACTTAGACTTTCCTGTTGTAAACTCCTGAACATGGCTTCACCAAGGGCAAATCATATTTGACTAACTTAGTGGCCCTCTGTGGTAGAGTGACAGCATCAACAGATGAGGAAAGAGCTGCTGTCACCTATCTGAACTTCTGTTAAGGCTCTTGGTAGGGTTCCTTCAGAATTCTTACCTCTAAACTGGAAAAAAAAAAAAAAAAAAGGATTTGATGGACAAGGAACTGGCTGGATAGCTGCTTCCAGAGTCTTGGAGTCAGTGAGTCAATGTCCAAGTGAAAAGCAGGAACAAGCGATGTTCTTCAAGGCTCTGTTCCGGATCCAGTGCTGCAAAACATCTCCGTCAATGACACAAAGGATTGAGCGCAGCCTCAGCAAATTTGCTGATGATGCCAAGCTGAGTGTTGCAGTTGGTTTCCTTGAATAGAGGAATGCCATCCAGAGGGATCTTGACAGCCTTGAGGACTGGGTCTGTGTGAACCTCATGAAGTTCTACAAGGCTAAGTGCAAGGTCATGCAGCTGGGTTATGGCAATTCCTGACACCAGTACAGGCTGGGGATGAATGGGTTGGAAGCACTTGGGGGTGCTGGGGGAATGAGAACGGGACATGAGCTGGCAATGTACCCTTGCACTCCAGAAAGCCAGTTGTCACCTGGGCTGCATAAAAAGCAGTGACCAGCTGGTAGAGGGAAGGGATTCTGCCCCTCTACTCTGATCTGGTGCAACTGCTCCTGGAATGCTGCATCCAGCTCTGGGGTCCCCAGCACAAGGAAAGTATGAATCTGTTTGAGCAGGTCTAGAGGAGGGCCATGAAGATGAACAGAGGGCTGGAGCATGCCTTCTATGAAGGCAGGCTGAGAGTTGGGGTTGTTCTGCCTGGAGAAAAGAAGGCTTCAGGGAGAAATTATTGTGGCCTCTAGCTGTTTGAAAGGGGCTTATAAGAAAGATGGAGAGAGAGTTTTTGTTGGGGTCTGTAGTGACAAGGAACAATGATTTTGAAAGAAGCTAAATTTAGAGTAGATTTGAAGAAATTCTTTATGATGAAGATGGTGAGACACTGGAACAGATTGCCCAGAGAAGTTGTGAATTTGCTTTCATGTGAAGCATTCAGGGTCAGGTTGGTGGGGCTTTGAGCAACCTAATCAAGTGATAGATATCCCTGCCCATGGCATAGAGGTTGGACTGCTGTAGAGGTGATCTATAAAGGTATCTTCGAGCCCAAACCATTCTGTGACTGTTACTGCTCTGTGACTAGGCTGCATCTCTGTTGCCAGTTCTGCTTTATTCAAGAAAATGAAACATAGGTGTTACATAACCATAGGTCTTTGTACAGGAGCCTAGAAGAGGCTTAGTAAAATTGTAATGAGATGCACTGTTTTTATGCTGCTCAGATGCAGTATGAGTACTGTTTTGCAGATGCACTGCTGATGTTCCCATACTGTCCTAGTGATACCTCAAATGTGACTCCATAGCCAGGTGTGGAGATTTTTCTTAAAATAATGTCAAGAAAGCTGTCACAAGTTGCCTAAGTGCAGTATGTTGAACAGCAGTGTTTCACTTGGTCACTGCTTGATTGTGCCCTCTGACTTTTGCATTAAGTTTAAAGAGTGATAGTTCATTTGTTTTAGCAAGTTCATAGTTGGTATTTCTTTAACCACAGCTTAACCTCTGCCATCTTGGCTTCCTTGCCTTATTCCTTCTCTTGAGGGTACCAACTGCTTTTACTCAGGGCTAGTTGTCTGTCCTGCTGACATAAACAAGAAAATAACTTCTTAACTCTGGCTCCTGTATAGTCATGTGCATTATTCCACAAGGCCTGCAGTCTCTGCCAGTTTATCTAAGCAGGCAGCATGGGCTGTTCAAACGTTACCTCAATTCTAAAGTTAAAGTGCAAGAGGCTGGTTCTGGTTGTGCTTGGAGAAACTGACCATTGTCTTTACCTGAAATAACTAATTTTTCATTTTCTTTCAGATGATTTAGAGTAGGTCTTTCTCCACCTGTTTCCTTGCTCTTTGTGTATTATGGGTGTGGTGTTTGCTGTTGTCTCAGTTGTTTGATTCTGTGGGTTTGTTGGATTTGATACTGAATATTGAATAACATAGTATAGCTCTCACAAGATTAAAATTTTAGTCCTTTTTTAATTGCATGTATACAAGATAAAGCTCAAGATCCTTACTTGAAGTTCAGGGAATCTTTCCAAAAAGAAGGAGTTTCTTAAGCACAACTGAATGTACTCTGCTACCACTCCAAAGTGGGTTTTTATTGTGATCTGGCATACTTCAGTGATTCTTCTGTTCGCAGATGGCACAATCTGCTTTCCATGTGCTGTGTCTTCCTCTTTATTATTTCATCTCCATGAATTGTTCAGTTAATGGGGCTGGTTAAAGCCTGACTTAGAGTGTGACCATGTGGTTTAGCATGGCTGGTTAATAACAGTATTCTCTGTATTTGCCAGCAACAGTGTGCAAGAATTTTGGATGGTGTTGAATTTTTTAAATTTATGTCAACACTTTGAAAACTTGTCATTTTGATTTGCACTTTGCTGTTCTATTCTGTACCAATCTGACAATTGGATGGGCAGCAAACATGTGGAACTGTAGGATCTGATGATACAGTAATACATAGAAAAGATTGTAATAGCTTGTACAAATTTACAGGGGTCATAACAAATAAATGTGGACTCTTTTAAAAAAGCATCTTTTCCATGTTTGATGCCTTTTCTCACTGTAGCATATATATAAGATACTGAATATTACTGGTAAGTAAGCAATAAGTTATGTGTGGAATTAGATGTGTAGGCTGACAGACCAGGCCACCTTAAGGTAGCTGATAAACCAAGAAGAATTTCCAAGACTATGGAATAATTTGTAATAATAGATAACATTGTAGGATACTGTATAACATTGTGTCTAACACCTGGTCGCTTTTTTCTTCCTAATAGGAAGATATCTTTCGCCAGATTGTCTACATTGGACTTTACCTTTTTCATATTGCTGGAGCCTATCTCCTGAAGTAAGTCAATTGTAAACATTTGCTGGCTTCATTCTCTGCCCTAAACATCTAACAAAATGTCTGAATATTTGTTTTATTTGTTTTTATAGTCTGACCCATCTTGGACTTGTTCTTCTGGTATTGCATTACTTCGTTGAATTTCTTTTCCACATATCCCGTCTTTTCTACTTCAGTGATGAAAAATACCAGAAAGGGTAAATAGTCTTTATCTTTAAAATTAATTTAATTTCTGTCGTAGAGCCTTTTGCATTTAACTAACCAGTAACCAAAATTACAAGGAAGTTCAAACAGTGTTTCTTAAGCAACCACAGTTCTCCAGACTAGTGTTAGTACTTATATTTCTTAACCATCAGTATACTTTTTACCCTGTTTTAACCTGTTTAAGTAAATGTTAGTAGCAGTATAAAATTAAATAAAATCTCTTAATGTGTACTAATGTGTTTTTAAAAAATGTTTTGTAGGGAAAAGAACAGGATAAGTTGCTAGTACAGCCAATTCAGTAGGAACTAATAACATGTTTTTGTTCTCATAGTACTGGAAAGCACTTTCCAGTGAGTTGAAATTAGTTTTCATAGCATAATACTAAATTAATTTAAGATAGGTGCAAAATCATGAATATAGGTAAGTTCTTACATTTCAAACAAATTTGCATGGTGAAGTGTAAATATTTGCATTGTTAGTGCATGAGTTTTAAATGGAAAGTGTATTTAGTGTTTGTGGTGTTTTTATGTCTAGATTTTCACTGTGGGCAGTTCTTTTTGTTTTGGGAAGACTTCTCACCTTGATTCTCTCAGTCCTCACTTTTGGATTTGGACTGGCAAGAGCAGAAGATCAGCAGCTGAATTTCAGTACTGGAAACTTTAATATCCTGGCTGTTAGGTACAGTAAACCTAGAACAGTTCTTAAACATAACTGTAAACCCATGTTAAATACACAGTGTAAATGTATGGTACTAATGCCAGTAATTCTGAATGATTGAGTGTTTTCATGCAACCAATATGATCAACAGAAGTAGCTTATGTAATAAACTTTTAAGGCACAGTGAAATGAATTGTCTGATTTACAGTCTACAGCTGAAAAATCTGAAACTATTTACTCTTCCTTCTTTGTAAAAAAGAAAAAGCAAAACACACCAAAAAAAAATCCAACCCAAAGAACAAAAAAACAACCAGAATTAAAAGGAATATCCAATTACAGACACTACTTTCAAATGTTTTAGAGTTAATAAATTGAATTCTAGATATCATTGGTGTGAGTTTATTTTAGAGGTCAAGGCATTATGTCCAGAGAATCTTTGGTTGGGGCTGAAGATTTCTGCCTCTTTCTCTGCCTTTATTATGGTTTCTGTTGCTGCTGTGTGATGCAGAATGTTCAGCCAACCAGCTAGCCTTCTTATGAATGCAGAAAATGAAGTTATTGAACCATTGACAATGTCAGCATCACCCTGCAATATTGACCTGCTGAACTGCAAGACACTCTTGAACCGTTTTCAGCTGTTGCTACCTGGTACCCTGGGAGCAATTCTGAGAAAGACAGCAGGAAAGAAACCTAGTACTTCCCAGTTTTGATGGGCAAAGATTTCACTATCACTCTATATCTAGCTTTGATCATCTGTGCTTAAGCCCAGTCTTGTCCTGTGCAAGCAAACCCTTGGCTTAGAAAATGGATGTTACCAGGAGGAGGGGATGGAAGTTGCCAAAAAACCTGAGGTGTTCTACTTTCCTTTTCTGTTTGAATAATGAAACAAACTTACTGATAAAACTTTATCTATTACTTGTTTCTAGAATCAGTGTGCTGGCCTCCATCTGCATGACTCAAGCGTTTATGATGTGGAAGTTCATTAATTTCCAGCTTCGGAGGTGGAGAGAGCATTCTTCTTCGCAGCCTCAGTCAGTGAAAAAGAAGTTTGTATCAGCTAAAGGAAAGACCTCCAGAAAAGAAAGAGGTTTGTAGTTTCAGTTCTTCTGTTGTCTTGACTTCTCAAAACCAACCTTAGCTTACTAAAGAAGCATTTTGTGTTTAACTTGTAAGTGAGATGACTCAGCTACAGAAACAGTAGTGGTGAATATTACCGTGGGAAGAATAGATTTTTTAAAAAACATTATATATTGCTGGCTTTTCTATGTGCCCAAATGAAGGAATTACTGGGGGGTTTTTTAGTTAATGCAGCATGATATTTTTATTATTTTTAATTTCATTACTTGAACAAAATGTGTCATGCTTATGTTTTGTTCCCTTATGAAAGGGGAACAGATGCAATTTTAGATCTGTTCTCTCAGGTATTTATTTGTAAAATTTTTTGAAGTGGATTTCAAGCTTGTTTTTCATTGCCATGAAATTCTGAGGGTTTAAGGCAAAGAGATGGTTTGATGATCCACCCAGTAAAAACTCTTGTGTTGGACTGTTTTTACAAAAAATAGAGTTTGATAGTTCTTTAAGGAAAGATAATAACTAATTACTACTCTAAACCTGTGTTGAAGCATTCAGAAATGAACTGATGAGTCCTGGTTTGACTTTTTGATTATGTCACACCCTTTTGATGGAAAGGGCATGAAAGATGATGAATGCTCTTTCCTCCAAGAAAAATTATGTGCTCTTTAAAAAAAAAATTTAATCCCTATACTTCAGTATATCTGTTGCACTGACAGTTCAACTTTCATGTGTTTAATTGCTAGCTTGAATAACTTCTGTACTTTTTTGAAATGGCAGAAGTTGTTTCAAAAGTTCTTCTCAGCATGATCCTTTGCTCCCAATCATATATTACCAACACGTTCCACTTGTTGGTATATTGAACGTAATGGGTGTCAAGACCATTTGCACTGAGAACTGAGATTTGTGGTGGGAGATCAATTTTTTTTTTTTTTTAATTTCCCTCAAGGTTCTATTTTTTGTAAAAATTACATATTTTAGCATACTGCTGCACTCCCTTTAGATCATTTGTAATTATCACAACTTAGCTTTTGTGTAGTGCCGGGGGTTTTTGTTTTCATCTGAAAATTCAGTTGGAATTTTTTTTTATAATTGAGTGAACGTATTTTCCTGTGTAAGCGTCTGGTTTAATCAGAGCTTCATGTCCATGGCCTACTCACTGTGGGGTTTTTTTTAAATTTAATTTAAGTATTTTACATCAAATAGTTTTAAAATATGTGCCTTGATGGTGATTTAATCAGGGAGTCAGAAATGTAATAGCTTTTTAAAATCTCTTAACCTATTTCATTCATTTAATTTTGTGAATCTGCTGGGTTTTGCCCAACTTCAATGGAGACTTGCAAGTGGTAAACAAATAGTGAAAAAGACAGTTAATTGGAGTTGTGGTTTAATTCACAAAATAGTTGAACTTTGCCTGTCTTGAAGACTAAAGAATTTTATTCCTTATTTTAAATGGAAATAAAAGAACTCAGTTCATTCATATTCTTCTTTTTGGAATACTCCTGTTATGTTGTCTGTTCAGAACACTTGCACAGGGTGCAGCAAAACAGTGGTTTAGAAAGAGTAATATACTCAATTGAACTGTTAAAAACACTTTTTTTTGTGGTTGAATTTTTTGGGAACTGGGGCACAATAAAATGTGTTACTTTTAATCTATGCCAAAAGCAAGAAATGACAGTAGAAAAATCCTGCTGGTGATGTAGGTGGGGTACCCAGCCACATGCTGATTCATATTCTCTGTTTTACCTAAACTGTTTAAGAAAATATTATTTCCATTAGCTGGCTTGTGTCTAGTTCATTGTTTGTAAGCTTCTTTATATAAAAATAATTCAAATGTTTACAGAAATATCCAAAGACCGCCTTATGTAGACTTTAAATGGTGGTGTCATTTACAGCCAGATATGTGGTCAAACAAACTGACTGTTTTGGCCTCTTTGGTCTCTTGCTCATGTGTGTTTCTAATGGTTACTTTTTTTTATCGTTGCTTGTTTGCATAAATGGGAGCATTTGGGTGTCGTGGGAGAGAGAGGGAGGCTAGCAGTTGTGTTTGTAGACTGGCCACACTCTGGTGACCTTCAACACATCTGCAGGTGGAAAAAATAAATTTAATCAGTCCTTTGTAAATATATATATATAAAGCACCCAAAAAAACCAGCAACTGTTGCTTGAAGTCAGAATTAAATGAGTCAGAGCAGAGATGTTAGGCTGCAAGCATTATAGCTGGCTATGCACTCAGCTCTTTAGATCTGTTTTATAAACATAGTTACTGTCAGGCAGCATCTGTTTCCTTGGTTGTGGTGAAACTGAATAAAGTGGATACTCTTAATTCACAATGGTATCATGTTGCTCCATTTTACTAGTTGTATGCACTAAAAATCCACAGATTGTGCATTGTTGGTTTAGGGGAAACTTTTGCTAACAAATCTTCGCTGTGGCACTTGAACAGATTAAAACTCTTGATCTTGAAACTGGCCCTAAAATGGGATGGAGGTAGAGAGTTGCAGCTGGAAACACATTCTTGTATTGTGTTCTTAGATAGGTGCCTGATCTTCTACTTGAACTCTTTCCACCTACACATACTCATTGCAAATCTGAACCAGTGTTTTACTTCTGTTTTAGTTCTATCTTATCTACATAAATATTTTCATCATAACGTAAATGAATTCTTTATGTTAAAGTAGATGCTTTAAAAATTGTATGTATATGTGTGTATAAAGGATTTCCCATATGTATCAAATGCTTCTAAATGTTAGTGAAATAGTGTCATTTTAGCAAGAATTATAGCATTAAATAGGTGGGATAAATAATTAAGACCTGTAGCAGGGAATTGTGTATATACTGTGTCTCCAAAGTTTCACAGAACCATCTCCTTATATACAGGTTGTGCTTCACTTTTTCACTTTTTAGAATTTCTTCTGAAGTATCATTACTGGTCTTGATTTTCAGTCTAGATGTATATAATGCACACATTTCAGTGTCTGGCCACATCAGGAAACTGGAGTTGATTGTAAACTTTAAATATTGCACTTCATAAAAACTTTATTATGCTGTTGCACTCTGAATGATAATTAAGAGGTTTAACAAAGAAGGTGCATCAAAAAAGAAGTTAAAAGGCTGTTTGTGTAGGACCCACTAAATGTAATAAAATATAAAGCATCTCACTGTATTTCAAAGATGTTTTCTTTTTTTCTTCTAGAAAATGGAATAAATGGAACAGTGACCTCAAATGGAGCAGACTCGCCTCGCAGCAGGAAGGATAAATCCTCGTAAAACTGGGTTTTATTAAGTTAATTGACTAATGTCCCCAAAGAATCTGCTTTTTACATGGATGGCCCTTCAGCACTAGAGATATTATGGATTAAAGAAAATACAATTCATGTTTTTTGATTATTGCTGTTGTTTTGAGAAACTTTTTTTAAAAAGCCATTTTGACTAAGGAAAAAGGTTTATTTCTCTTCAAATACTTTGGGGGAGGATTCAACACTTTTTAAAAAACATTGACGCTTTTTTAAATATTTACTGTGATGAAATAACTTACTTAATGAGGATCACTGTTGCAGTGTATTATTTCCTTCCAGTTTTTGTAATCTTGGTGATACTGTTCTACCAACTTCACGTTTCCAAGTTCCTCAAGAAGTATTGCAAAATTGGAGTAAACATAGTATGCATTTTCAGATACTCTGGATTTTCAGTTAATTACCTTGACTCAAATTTGCATTTCAAATTGGGATTCCAAGACCACACCAATAGACCTCTTTATCTGGTAGTTGCTAGCTGCACAATGTCTGCTCTAAGAATTACCCCATATCATTAAAACAAAAGTGAACTAATTGGAAATGTTGCAGAGTCTTATTGTTTGTTGGTTAGAAATCTCTTACAAGGAACAAAACACCTTTTTGAGATTTAGCTTTTAGCACTTGAAAATTAGAAGGGAGCGTGTATGGTCATAGAAAGAGTTGATTTGAGTAGCACTGTCCACTTCTGTCTGTGCTTTTGAAGTGTATGTATCTTGGAGAATTAGTGTGTGTTGGACCTTTGAAAATTTGTCTGTCTGATTTTAGGGGGTGGAGGTTCTTACAATGTGTTGTGTTTGTTTTGGGAGGCAATTAATGCTTCATGAAGAGGGAATTAGATAAATGGATCAAGTTATGAGAAACATTCCTTTATTCTAACTGCTTTGCTTTGTTTCACCTCTGTTAGGAAATAGTTTGATTTCTCGTATATATATTTTTATGAAAAAATATTTAAAAGCTACAGCTTCTTAAAACTGATTTATTGTGGCCTCTGCTACAACTGGAAAAAATCTAAATTTCAGAACTTTTCCATTGTCTTTCATAATTGTATTCAATGTGAAACCTTGTCCAGTTAGTTTCCCAGTTTAATATGCAGATAATGTTTCCTCTGTGCGCTTTTGTAATGGGTGTAATTCAACCCGTTTCACTTGAGAATGAGTGAGACATTTATTTCAGTCTTAAGAAGAAGTTGCTAAATTAGTCTATCAAGTTAACCCAAGTATTGAACTGCTTATTGATTGAGGAGTAATTATGAGCAATCAAGCTGATAAATAAAATAATTTTAATTAAAAACTGTTATTATAATTGAGTCTATACCCAACAAAGTAATAAATCTGCATTCTGTATTTTCTACAGTTCAATTGCTTACTATTAAGAATAAATGTTTCTAGTACAAAATCATCACTGCAAGTAACCATCCATTCTTCAGTTGTTTAGTGCTATTTAGAGTTACTGCATTATAATTTATTATATGTTTCGGCTGATTACAATCACAATTCCCAAGTATTTGGTTCACAGCTCCTGTAGTGGACTTGGCAGGCTTGTACTTGCTTAGCTTGAGAACTCTGGGGCAGTGTGCCCTGTAATATGCCCAGTCTGCTTCAGTAGCAGTAGCTATCCCATGTCTTGATTTGAAGGGGTAGAACTGCGAATCTGATCTGACCATGAAACTGGAAAACTGGAACTTGGAAATTTTGAGAGAATCATGTACGTTATATACTCGTTGTCCAAAATCATGTTTTGTGTCTGATGTTTCTAGAAAAACCTTCACTGATTCTGTGTGCCTTGCTCTCAACTTGTACCTTAAGCCGAAGGGGGTAAATTTTAAGTATCTAGTCTGGTACTTGGACTCTAAGTCAGTTTTCTTGTGCTATCTGGTTGTACTGGGGCTGTCAGAATCATAGAAAGTGAAGAAACAAATTATGAAGGGAGCATTTAAGGTACTTCTTGAGATCTTCAAGACTTATAGGAGTCTGAGGGTTGTAATAGTTGTTTCCCTAAGGCAAACTTTCTTATAAACCTCATTCTTTGGCGCAGTAGTCTTGAAATGTAAACTTCAGGTTAATTTGCAAAAACTTAAAAAGAATATATTCTTGACTGTTAATACTGACATTGCTTTTTGTCTCCTTTTGGCCTTACAGACGGACATTCTTGGCCTTTGGACATTTACAAAAGCACTTTTGTTTCCACAATGGCTTAATATTCATCATTGCCTTACAGGAGTTGTTGGTATCTGCCAAGTAATAGAAAGTAACAACAGTTGTTCTAGAATTTGGATAGAGTATTGGAAGCCAGTACTTTCTGTCTCTTGTGTCATAACTAAAAATACATATTTTTCATGTTTGATGAGGAAAAAGCAGTAATTTTTAATTATCTACCTTGGGATAGAAACACCCATAAACTTAGAATATTTTGAGACTTCTATTTCTAGTTTGATATTATTTGTTTGGGCATAAGAGTATTGTTTGGCTGGATAACTTCTTTTGAATTGCTTAAAATTGGTTTTCAAATGTTATTGCATTTTTGGCTCTTTGCTTATAATCTGGGATTCAGTAAGATAGAAGAAGATTAGTTGTCTAACCATGTTTTCTTAATTACGGAATCAGGAAAATGAGAAATGGAAATGACTGAGGAGTTCATTATTATATCCTGTGCCAGATAAAATAGGCAGTAGTTAAATTATCCTCGTCAATTACCAGGTCCCACAAAGAGAAAGCTTTGTCTATTTAGATGGATTTGAATTGAAGAATTACACAAATAGTGGATAGGGTTTGTTGGTTTGTTTTTTTCTTAGACCACCTTCTCTTTGTCCCATCTTGTGAGAACTTTTCAAAATTTAAGAACAGATGATTTCAAGCCTTTTTTAACCCCCAAATGTGTTTATGTGCCAGTGTCTTCTATCAAAACCAGTATTTTACTTTTAAAGTGATTTTATTTAGTTTCTAAGTACAAACAAGAAATGCAGAGCAGCTGAAATTAATTTTCAGCATTTTAGTTTTCATCTGGACACTTTCTCCTTGACTGGTTGCAAAGATTGATTTCTCCTGTGTGAATCATTCATGAATGTGGAAATAAACTTTGGAAATACTGCTTTTCTGGTGATCCTGTGCCCAGTGTTAGGAATGGTGAAGGAATTTGCTGAGCAGAGAAAATGTATAGGCTATTTGTGCTAACTTTAGGTTATGCTGAAGGTAAATTAAGTATTTTGGGATAATGCATTTAGAAAATCAGCAGTTATTTGTAAGCATTTGGTATTTTTTCTAAATACTCTTTTTCTCTGAAAATTTTAGTTGTGTTTATGGAGTTGTAGTACCTGGAATTGTAATAAGCAGTGTGGTCCTCTGGTGTAAGTAATGGGACATCTGTGAAAAGGATCAATACGCATCTGCAGTCCTTTGTTCTTTGAAGATTTTTGGCTGAGTGTGCCCGAGTTGATTTTGCTTGGGGCAAAACTTGATATGAAAGGAAAGGGACGATTTCCATAGCCATGCTAGCCTGAAAGTCATGTAGGTTGCTGCCAAAATTGAGGTTCTGTCCCTTGCCTTAGCTAGCACAAGTCTTTCTGGTTGCGTGGTGAGCTAGATCAGGGAGCTGGTGCACCTGAAAAACAAGCATGTTTGGCTTTTTGCCATTGGGTTAGTTGGCTGATAGTAATCCCAGAGTTTCACAAGCAATTATGTATAAGCAAGAAGAAAAGTTGCAGGGAAAAGACAAGTCAGGTTCTAAGGCAGCTGCCCCTTTCAACAACATGTTGCTTAAAAATTACACTAGATTACAGTGTGGAAGATCTTTAAAGGCTTCCAGTCATCAGTACCAGAAAGGACCTGGTCTCTCTGACAGCTCCTACATGCCAAGTCCATTAAGCATTAATGGATTTTTTTAAGATCTTTTGGGGGAAGGGGAAATACTCATTGTGGTTTACTGTACTGAGATACCTTTTATCTGTCTTCAGGGTTTCCAAGCAGTGCAAGAGGATACTGGTGGTGTAGAAATAGGAATTTTGAAAATGTAGATTGTCTGGATCAAACAATATTACTTTCCTTAACAGCCAGGAAACTTAGGGGGGTTTTTTGGGTGGGAGACTTTTTTTTTCCTCCACATGAACCCTGTATGTATTGAAGTAAGTTTTCCGGAGACCTTTGCAAGAATTGCACTGTATGCGTGTCTTGGTACATGGAGGGGAGGATTGTTTGGTTTCTCTTATTTTGTTTTCCTGTTTTCAGGAAGTTCACCAGCTGATTCCTAGGTCATACTTGGGTTTGGTTCCATTTGTGACTCAGCCCTTTGGGCCTGTGTTGTAAATTATGGAGACTGGCTGTTTCAATAGGCTCCCTATGCAGTGGTGATCACTGCTGTCCTAATTGTTCTCTCTGGAAAATGTTAGTATTGAAGGGACTTGAACACATAGTAGAGACAGCGGTGATGTCTGTAACGTTTACAGGCTGGTGAGAGCCTGCATTCAGAAATGCTATCCAGAGCAGGGGCTGTGGTTTAATGCCTGCATCTTGTTATGCAAATATTTAGGTTATTTCTGGTGCAGGGTATAAAAATGTCCTAAAAAATGAAAGCTTGAGGAATATTTAGAAGATGCTTTAAAAAGAAAAAGACTTCAAAGGACTGACGTCAGTTATCATCTGTTCATCCTATTTGAATTTCTTACATTGCGAGCTGTGGATTATCTTTAGAGCACTGGATTTGCCCATGCTTGTTGGTTTGTTGGTGGGGTTGTTTTATATTCTGTAGGTTGTTGTGGTGGATGTCTGGTGAGTATACCCTCTTCGTACTGCTCCCTGAACTACTCAGTTTTGGATCCAATAACCCTAGGTCTATATACATTAAGGACTTTTGTGTGCTCTTCAGAGATAAATAGGATCGGTGCTGCAGTGTTTCTGGATCAGACGTGCAAGAAATAAGCACATCATATGTTGAGTGTCATCAGAACCTCTTAATGGGTACTGAAGCTCTTTAGGATTAATACATTACAATACAGCTTGGATATAGCCCACATCCACATAGGAAATGCCACTGTGGGTGAAATGGGACTGATGTTGACATCTGCCACCATCCAATTCCCTTTGGTGAGTGATGGGTGAGGAGTGCTGGGCTGCAGTAGCAGTAGACTGTCTGCTTTCTGCCTTTTAGAGAAGTTCTTTTGATGTTGCCAATTCAAACGGCAACAACTCTTATTTCTGGTTTGTTTTTGTTTTTTTTTAAAAAAAAGCATACGGCCTAGTTTTGAATCCAATACACTTGATCCCTTTCTATGTGTCCTGTCACTTTTATTTTAGGTTTCTGCAAATAGTTTAGTTTTATCCAGCTCAAGGATGGCAAGTCTGTGATGTGAGTGCCAGAAATGCCAACTCCTTTTTCTTCTTTTTGTGTTTGAAATTTTTTGCAGAATCAGAGCAGCTAAAGTGTAGCTTTATAATTCAATAGCATTTCAGTATTCATTCTTTGTCCATATTTATTGTGGTTAACATTAAAGGCCAGGCATTGTTGTTCAGCACAACACAGTTGTTACTTCTTCATGCCACACACAACAGTGTTGGGCAATTTGATATACTGAATTAAAAAAAAAAAGTTAGTAAAAACATGTTAGTTAGGTTTAGCAGAAATTGATGTTCCTGGATGGTTTTGCTTTGCATATTGCAGTTCACTCTTAACTGCCTTTGTCATTTAGGAAACTGGGCACTTAAGATCTCTGATTCTCTAGACTGTAGTTTTGCTGGATACCACTCAAAAAATTATGGTCTAGAGCTTTGCGTCTCCTTATATTGGTTTTAAATGTTGAAGAGTATATCTTGCATTGTAATCAACAGATAAGAATTCAGCCCATGGTTATAAGAATGCTGTACAGGGTAGGAATTTCAACTCTTGAACTCCAGACTAGAAACCAAGCCAAAACTTAACTCGTGTTCTCACGCAGGTGATTCCTCCTCTTTGTTTCTCGATTAATCATCTTTGTTTTGTTTATGTAGATTGTAAGTTCTTGTGGCAAGGGTTGTCTCTCGTGCGTGCGTGTGTGTGTGTGTGTGTGTGTACCCAGGACAATGAGGTCTGGAGCCCCAGTCTGTGGAAGCTGTAATAAGCAATCACCTTGTTATTGTTTTCCTGGATATCATAATAAAGAGTATCGAATTAAAACTGTGCTTGAATAGTCTGTTATGAAAATGGAGGCATGTAAATTGCTTCTGGCCTTGCTTACAGTCCAGCAGCATGAGGGAGACACTGCTCAAAGGCAAATACAGTGTTTAGTTTGGGGATATTCACTTGGCTCAGTGAACACAGAGACAAAATCTACTTGGGCTGAAGAGGAATGGGTTGTAACTAAGGCTGAAGCTGGAACTTGCACAAAATTATCAGGGCTGAGTTTCTCACCTTCTGTCAGCTTGAGAAACTGCATTGCTCCTCCTCCTCCCGCTTAGGAAGGTGGGGCTTTTTTGCTGGAATGTTTGCTCAGCATTTTGTATCCTTTGAGTAGCACTTTCCAGCTTGAGAGAGTAACCATGAACTTGGAGAACAGCAAGAGCTGTGCTGGGCAGTGTCTGGTGTGGCCTGGGAACTTGCTATTCCAGTGTCTCCACTCCCTTCAGCTGAACAACTTTTAAAGCCTTTGTAAATTTCAGTCTTCCCTGATAGAGTAAATTTTCATCCAAACTGAATCAGAGCCTCCAGACTGCTCTATTGGTGATCTAGGCAATGTGGTGGGGTCTGAGAACTGTACCAAACTTAGGGATAGTTAGACTGTTTTTAGGAAACTTTTACCATAACTATTACTTTCCTCTGGGTTTGATTTGATACATGGTAGAGGAAATATGTACAGATCCCATGAGCTCTGTATTCACTTCAGGGTGCATCAGATTGTTGCTTTTGAAAAGCTGTTGAACTACTTAAATCGTTCTTAAAAACCTGCATTTGTAACCTGTAAATCCTCAAACTAATTGAAAGACAATGTAAAGTGAAGATTAGTTTTTCATGAAGACACATCCAGTCCTTGACTTCATTGTTAGACATCATAACTTAAACTGTGGCTTAAAAAAAATTGTGTTAGAAAATCAATGGAAAACATACAATTTCAAGAACCAGAGCTACCTTGCAGCTGCTTATACCTGTCAAGTGGCAGGAAATCTACTGTGCATGATGAGGACAGGTAGATCTTGATGGGTACGTGACATCTGAGGTGCTTGTAACAACTCCTACCTTATCTTTCCCCTACTGCACCTCTCAATATCATCATCTCACTCTGATGCCAGTTTTGGAGTGATCCATCAAGTACAGATGGCAAGTGGAACTGATGCAGTCGTAGGAGCCAAATCATGTGATAAGTTTGGGATGTGGGCAAAACAGCCACTAGAGGCCACCAAAGTCTGTGACGGCTGCATTTGAATTTGGGTGACTGGTAGCCAGCAAGAATATCTCCAAAGGCACATTTCTTTGCCGCACTTCCAGCAAAAATTACTTGTTGCATTTCTGCTGTAACTCAGAAAACAGAGTATTGAATTGAATTAAACCAATCTCCTTGTAGTTTTGACATAGGAATAAAACCCATGTTATATTTGGGTTTGGAAGGTGTCCTTATTTGGTGAGAATCTACTTCCTCACTTCTGGTTGAGAGAACAGGGTCTAGACATCCAGTATTAAAGCTTTTGTCTTAGCCCAAAAGTGCAGCACCTTAGATTAAAAGCAGCATTGAGAGTGCAAAGTAAGCCACAGATCGCATCTGCTGCCTGAGATCAGTTTTGTAGGTAAGTGCACAGTGCTGTGGCAGATGCTGCTTTCTTTGCTTAATCCTTGGGGTGGGAGAAAAAACAGAAAACCCACTGTCTCTATTTCCACCAATTTTTGGTGCTTTCTGAATGAAGTTAGGTCTTAGAAAGGCCTATGAAATTGGTTCCTGCACTGAAATTTCAGCTTTTATCTGCCAATAGGAGATCCTTATTTGGTGAGAGCATTGCTTTTGGACATCTCCCTTTAGATGCTGCAGGAGCTGCATGAAAACTTAGCCTGCAGTAGTTACACCACCTTCTCGGAAAGTACAAGTTAAAAGTTGCAGCCTACAGATTTTTTTACAATATTAAGGAAGTGTTTTCTTCTTTTAGCATATTCCCCCTTTTAGATAGAAAAAAGTGTTTTGATGTGACATTGGAAAACAGTGTAGTCCACTAATTATTGCAGTTGTCTTTGGGGATAATTTTACCCTAGTCTGCCCAGAAAAAAGCCATCACTGGCCTTAGCTGTTCTGGGTCCCAGTAGGATTGCTTTTGCTGGCAGAAAGCAGTGCAGTGCAGGGAAATCTGTCTCTGGAAGAATAATAAGAAATATGGCTCTCCTTCAGGAAAGTCTTGGGACTTTGGTGGAGTCTGGGTAAAATTTTCCTGGACATCTGGATTTGGGTAGTCCTGGTAAGAGATGGCAAACTATCTGAATCATGTTATGAACTGTGCATGTGCTTTGTTTTGTAATTCATTAAACTCATGGCGACGGGTTGAATATCTGACTGGCCTCATCATTGGCTTGGTGTGGCCATGCTGCCCCCTGAGACAGATGGTGTGTGAAACCATCTGTGTGCATAGATGTGTAGCTCCACATCTACGGAAGAGCAGTTGAAAACAGGTCCCAAGACTTGCAATGCTTATGCTGAGAAGGTACAACATCAAGCACTCTCCTCTTACTCTGGCTATCACTTTGGAGATGAATGGCTGCACGGAGACCTGCAGGAATTCAGCAGGAGCCAGGAGCTGAGATTGTGCTGGAAGCAGTTGATTCCTGCAGGACTTGAATATATACCCCCATTTCTCTAAGATCAAGCCTGCCCTGCTTCAAGAGCTTCAGGGATTTGAAATGGAAACCTTTTAATTTATAGTGATAAACACAGTTCAGCAGCATGGGGGACATTAGGAGTCTGAGTAGGGAAAAAAGTATGCCCCACCCTGGAGAGAATGATGTAAATCATTCTAATTCTTGGCACTGGTATTTAAATTTTGTTCATAGCATGCCATAAAAAAACCTTCAGACATTGTAAACTGTCTGTGTTGTCAAGAAAACTCTTCAAAGCTTTCTGGAGGAAAATTTTTCACATAGTGGGTGAAATGATGTTGTTTCTAGAGGCAACATGGTTGGTGCCACAGTTCTCTTGACACACTGCTTCTGCTCTCTCACTGTCCCCTCTTCCCCTTCTCTGCCCACAAGTCAGTGAACTCATGAGAATGAGCTGCAGTGAAGGCCAGAGAAACTATGGTTAACCCTGGAGGTTCCTCTTACAGGGAAACCCAGCAGACTTCTTGTCTCCACAGCTCTAGGGCTTCTCTGCAAAGAGCTGCTACCCTGGACAAACCCAGAAGACCACGTGCTCCCGTGTCTGGCACTCATGGCCCTTTAGGGAAGGGATGTAAAACTGTGAGAAGTCTCCTCCTGTTTCATCTCCCTGGTTTCTGGCAGTTATCACTTTACAGGCTTCTGAAGCATCTGGCGCATCAAAACTGTAGGGTTTTTTTTCTTTTAATTTTTTATAGCCACCAATAGAAGTATTCTAAATGCATTTGTATAATCCCTCTTGAAGCCGTTTAAATACTTGGCATCCACAACACTCAATAAGTTACACAATTTAACTATGCCTTGTTTGGAAAAAATATTTCCTGTGGCTTGTGCTTTAAACCTGATGATTTCCTTGTGTGAGTCTCAAGTAGTGAATAATCATTCCCTCTTCATCTCTCTCATATTATTCTTGATGTCATAGACCTCTCTTTTTCAAGCCTGAGGGTTCCCTGTCTATTTAGTATTTTCTTGTGCAGAAATTGTTCTGTACATATGATTATATATCTTTTATGTACCTCTTCTAGTTCACCTAAATGCTTAATTTTTGACCTTATATGTTAAGTTCATTGGAAAGTAGATCTGAACAGTTCATTCACTTCTAGATTTGATTTTTTTCTATCTTGAACCACTTTTTCCTGATACACATTTCACATCATAGAACGGTTTTGGGCTGCAAGGGATCTTAAAGATCCAACCCCCTTGCCATGGGCAGGGACACCTTCCACTAGACCAGACTGACTGAACACCTCCAGAGATGGGGCATTCTCAACTTCTATGGGAAACCTGTTCCAGTGCCTCACCACCCTCACAGTAAAGAATTTCTTTCACCTAATCAAAACCTACTGTCTTTCAGTTTGAATCCATCTCCCCTTGTCCTGTCACTACAGGCTCATGTAGAAAGTCCCTCTTCAGCTTTCTTACAGGCTCCCTTAACATGCTGGAAGGCCCCAGTTATGTCACCCCTAAGCTGTCTGTTTTCCAGGCTGAACAATCCTAATTCTCTCAGCCTTTCCTCGTTAGAGATTCCCTCTAATCATCTTGGTGGCTTCCTCTGGACTCACTGCAACAGGGTGATGTCCTGTCTGTGCTGAGGACCCCAGAGCTGATGGGGTCACTGCAGGTGGGGTCTCACCAGGGCAGAGCAGAGGGGCAGAATCCCCTCCCTCGCCCTGCTGCCCACACCACTTTGGATCCAGTCCAGGACATTTTTGGCTTTCTGGGCTGCAAGTGCACGTTGCTGGGTCACGTCCAGCCTCTCATCCACCCGTGCCTCCAAGTCCTTCTCAGCAGGACTGCTCTTGATCTGTATTGAGACCAGCTGTTGCCCCAACCCAGGAGCAGCACTTTGCACTTGGTCTTGTTAAACCTCATGAGAATCCCATGGGCCCACTTCTCAAGCTTGTCCAGATCCCTCTGGGTGGCATCCCATCTCAGCCAGTTTTGCTGCAGGTGTTTACATGTCAGTTGAATTGCATAACTACATTCCTAGAATGCTGAGACGTTAATTTTAGAATGTTGATTAGTGATACAAGTGTTCCTCACAAGGAAAATAAACAGTAACTTGCCAACACAGAAGTGAAAGACCTTATCTTGAATGCAGCCTGGTCTTCCTTGGCTCCACTCTCTGGTGGTCTGTTGGCTTTTTTTGTAGTGTAGTGCTTGTGCAGTGGTTTTTCACTGTTATTGCTCTTGTTGATGGTGTCAAAGTACTTTTCAGATTATTTGGGAAAATACTCTTTGACAGTACCATTTATATGCAAGCAAAACTGACTAATACCTCAGTTCTGCAATATTTCAATAGCAAAGACTGGGCATTTCAAAGGTCTGGGAACATGAGGTCTTGAGAGAAGGCAGCTTAACCAAGTAACCCCGTTTGGCAGGGGCACTGCTGGCCTGCCCTCGTTGCTGGGAGTAGCTTGGATTTCTTTGGAGATCAGCTAGTTCTTGGAGGGTCATGACTAATTTACAGTACGTAATTTTTAGAAACAAAAATATTCAAGACAGAGCTACCTTATTATGCTGGTTTGTTTTGTCCTTTTCCCATTTTACTTGTCGTTCATCTTTGTACATGGCAATTTCATAAAATGCAAAGTTGGTTTCTTCAAGTGAGGAGCGATCTTTTGGGAGTCCCAAGCAGTAGGGTTTTATCATGCCAGCATCAGCTGGCCAATACTCCCAAGAGCAGATTTATATCTGAGAGCAAAGATCTCAGTCTTTTTATGAGCTTTGGAATAGTGATTTTAAACTTACTACCTGATTCTCTTTTAACAGTGGTCATATATAGC
Organism: Entomyzon cyanotis; assembly: GCA_024500445.1. Classification (NCBI taxonomy): domain Eukaryota; kingdom Metazoa; phylum Chordata; class Aves; order Passeriformes; family Meliphagidae; genus Entomyzon; species Entomyzon cyanotis. The sequence continues at coordinate 17,628,854 of JAKEPQ010001005.1, forward strand.
TCTCATAGATATTAGGACACTGACTTAAGGATCTGTGACCTACAAAAATATTCTATCTGCTGTGCCTTGCAGTTGCTGCTTTAGAGGAAAATGGTAAGGCTTTGGGTTCTGTATGCCCAGTTTCATGGGGAAGGTTGTCTAAAATCACCAATAACTTCAAAAACAGATTTTCCTACTCAAGACATACTATGATGAAAACAAGATGTTGTGCTGTAGTGCTTTGGATTTTCCATATTTTTAAGTGGGAGTCCTTTGACCTGGGTATCTGAATGACACTGTGAATTAAAATAGCATGTCTGTTCTAGAATAGCTAGTGGCCCCAGGACTTGCATCTAAATGCGCTAAAAGATGATCTGTGTGTCAGACAGGGCAAACTGGAGAAGTATGTTTTGAGCTTACACCAGGACAACCAGAGCTGATGGTCCAAAGGCTTTTGTGATACTATGGAGCATGAATTACAGTTCAGCCACTGGATGTGTGCATTAGAAATGTTGCCTTAATGTGTTGTCAAAATCCATCTGAAACCAGCAGATATGTTGGTTTTGTTTGGTTGTGTTATTTTTTAAAGATGAACTAAAAAGAATAACTGAAGAAGGCTGAGGTTTGAGAGGCATTCTAATAACCAGGACCTAGAGCCTGTGGGGTGCCAGTGTTCAGATGAACTTGCAAGTGCCTACAACAAAAAGAAGAACTTTGTTCTGGAAGTCACATGCCTTCGAGGGAGCTGCTGACTTCAACACTCAGGCTCTGAGGTACAGTATAGCCATTTATACGACTCCAAAAATGTCCCCAGAGGACTAAAAACTTTTTCAAGGTTTTTTGCCCCTGCTCTGGCACACAGTCCCTTTTCCGTGCCTGCAGCTATGAGCAGCACTTGTATCTGGGCCTGTAATTTGGTGCGGTTTGGGACTTCCAAGTTCTCCAGTGCCCCTACAGTTCTTGGCAGCAGTAGAGTTGCTAAGCGGCCAGAACTTTTGATCTCTGTTCAGCCTGCAAATGAACATTTCATCCAACACCTCTATACCTGTGTTCCCCAGAACAATCAGACTCTTGATTGCCTCCTCCCTCCCTGCCTCCCTCCCTCCCTGCCTCCCTCCCAAACCGGAGCACAGCAGAGTAGCTCCACAATGGATGACTATACTTCCAGCAGTGTCTGGAGAACTATAAATAGCCTTAAATAAATGCGCGTAAGGATCCAGCGTATTGTCTGAATGATCTAAAATTAGATTGCTCTAATGTTTGTGCATCAGTCTTCCTATGCTGCAGGAAAATGAATTTCTTTCCAAAGTATTTAAGCTTGAATTATGGTTCCTTAAGGGTGGGGGAGGGTGGGGAGGCTGCTTGAGGGGAAACTCCTGTAGGGATGGGTCTAGATTTCTTATAAGAAAGAGACCAGCCACAGTCACTATGGAGGGAAAAATAGCAGCTGCGTGTTCCTGGAAAGCACAGACATATGTAGATGCAGTTTGTTCCCAAAATATCACCTTTATGCTCTCTTTGTTTTTCTCTTTCAAGGACATTCACACCTTGAATGCAGCAAACATTTTGAAAGAGAAGGTGGGGTGGAAAAGTCCCAGAGAGCACGTTTCCTTTTTTTTTGCCTGGAATTAAATGACATTGTATGTCCTGTGTTCAAGGTATTTTAATTCTTGATCTCCAGCCATTCTTTGCAACACATAACAGCAGCTATGTATTTTAGATAAATTTGAATGTTTCCTGATATCAGCTGGAAATACCTGAGTTAGCTGTTACTTCTGTGAATAAGCATATTTGCTCATAGTATAAAATGGAATAATGCTTTCTTATTCAAATATCTTGCTATTGAGTTAAGAGAATACAAATTTCAACAGTTCAGTCTTCTATTTCCATCTTCACTGTCCAGTGTTTTTGAGGAAGAATTTATTGCACAATGATATTTCATATAAACCTTATAATATACTTGGCTTTTTAAATAAATTGTGATTTGTTAGCAATGAAAGCATAGAAAATAATTCATTGTTCTCTTGATTAAATTGCAGCTTGGCCAGAAGTAGTAGTGGGATTTTTTGGTTTGTTTTTGTTTTTTTTTTAATAGGGACCTGTTTATGCAAGCTTATTGCGCTGCATGAGAAGAGTCCACTGCATTGAGATAAAATGAGAGGCATCCTCTGTTGTGCTATCAGTTTGGAAACCAGGGCAAGGGAGGAGGCTCTGAGGCATTAAGGGTGCCTTGATACAGCTCTGCTGAACAGCATTAATAGCACACCTCTTTTCTACTTACACACGATAAGGGACTCTGTGTTGGACATAAAAATGCCTTTCAGGTGTGAATTAATAAAGTGACAAGGTCTGTGGTCTCTCTGAATGCTCACAGAAAGTCTTATGTAGAATTCTGCACACCCTGAGAAGATATTTAAACGTGTGTGTTAATCCTGTGAAGGGATCCAGTAGTTTCACATCCTTAATTTTCAAGCTACTCTGTGGGTTTAACTATTGGTTATCTAGAGGGCAACAATTCAATCAGTGTTTGCATATGAAAAACTCGATTCCTTGCAGCCTCTTTTGTAAGGAGTTGTAGATTTCTCCATATCAGATCTCAGTTTCTTTGCTGTTTTTATCAGCTTTTTGAGGGAGGTGATTTTTTTTTAGCCTTTTAACACAGATACAAGGTGAAATTGTCTGTTCAGAGTGAACTCTGTGCAAGGTGTATTATTGTACTCATACTTCTGCATGCGTGAATGCGTATGTGACTGTGCATTGAGATGCAAATCTAGGCAAATAATCCTTTCTTCCCTGAATTTTCATGCAAAGATCTGCAGTGCCGCTGAATTGGCAATAGTGAGTTTTAACCACATGACAGAGTGATGCTTATCTGCACTGAGAACGCTGCAGTCCCTAGCAAGGCTTAGCACCTATTTACAAGACTAAAAGTCTATATTTTCAATTCTTAGCACTGTTCTGACTGGTTTTTCTGTGTCTCTCGGTGAAGTGCATGATAAAAAGAATGTAAGTAGAAAGGATAAAGCAGAACATAGTTGATTATAAACCTCCAACTACATCAACTTTCACCTGAAAATGGCAGAGTGGTTTTGAGCAGAGTGAATCCACCAAATCCTGGGTATGTAATGCCAGGCCTGCCTGAGAGCTTCTGCCAGAGGATTTCTCTAGCAGAATTGAAAATTGAAGCCAAAACTGAATCTCCTGGTTCTCCAGGGCTATGCTTTCCTCTCTGATTTCCTTCTGGTCCCTTGGAGGCAGCAATTGGAAATATAATTTTATTTCATAATTTAGCCAACAGCAAATGAGTTCAGAAAGCAAATTACTGCCTTTTGCTCCTGCAGGCTGCTGGTGCATTTTTTCCTTGTTTTTTTTTTGTTTGAGGTTTCCTCCTTCCCTGCCCCCAACAAAACATTCCAGTTAATCTGTTTAAGAGTTTGTCCTGGACACTGGCCACTTTATTAGGTGATTCCTGAGCTGGGATACAAGCACCTGCAAAGGAGAAGCCAAAAGGGCTAAGAAGGAGGTCTGGTTACCTTCACCAGCTACAGGCTAGTGAACTTTACATCTGATTATTCAGGAGCATAAAACAAGGCAAAATGGGAGCAGCAGACTGGAAGTGGCTGGCTGCTCTGGAGGACTGTTGGAGACTAAAATCTTGAAAGTGAAAAAGTGAGAGCAGTGTGGAAAGGAGGGGTGAGGAGCAAGGAAGTTTGACAGCTGGTCAGGGAAGTGCTATGGATGAGAAGTCTTCTTCGGTTCAGCTTGAGGTTCCAGGGTGAGACGCTGGTAGGGAGGGTTGGTGTCCTGGTCCCTTGCAAGGGAGTGGTTCCCTGGAGGAGAAGAGTTGTAAGGGCTAAGGGTGCACTTCAGCCTGAGACTGGGAAGCAGCCTCAAGTCACTGCTAAGAATTCTCAGATTTGTTGGTATTTGTAGGATGCTGTGTGTATCCACACTGTGGATACAGATCTGGGTTACAAGACTATCTACTGCCTCCTTATCTAGCCACTTAGTAAAAAAAAAAATCTCAGTGATCTGTCATTAGTTAGTGACATGGCTTAAAAAAAGCTCTTACTGTCAATATGCACTCATCCCAGCTCCACCTGGAGCCCATGTGAGCTTTCTTGATTTACCAAAAAGTATAAGGCTAAAATAAAGTTTAAAGGTGGTGTTATAAACGAAAGACACTGCCATTCTTCTGTTTTATTTTTCCTTATATGCCATTTTGCATTTTGTTTTCATGCAATAGATCTCGCTTGGTGGGGTTTTTTAACTTATCTTCCTTTTCATGGAAGGCTAGAGAGCTGGTCTGTAATGCAGAGATATCACACTCTTAATGGCAGCCTTGTCACTGTTCATAGGTTCTCTGCTCTGGCAAACATGAGAAATGACATGCATTTTGCAGTAGCATAGCTGCAGCAGCCCCTGCTAGCCTGGTGCAGCCTCTGGACACCCAGCAGTGCTCTCTTCCTCTGGAGGAATTTATGGCTTTTTTTGGAGGGGTGCAAAGGGAAGGGCCATGGGCAGCTTGGTCTGGGGGAGGTATTTTCTAGGTTCTTGAAAGTGCACCTAGTAGTGCTCCACACTCTTTCCAAGCTTTCACAGGGGTTGTCAAACAAAACCATGAGGGTCTGTTAGTTTAAAACCCAGTTTTCAGACAATAAAAACATATCAAATTTTTTTCTGAGCTTGTTATGTTAAGGCAGTTCTTTTGCTGCTATGAGATGAACACGACTGAACTTTACATTGTGTCCATGCCTAGAATATGAAATGATGAGGAACAAATGTACCTCTGGCAATGTTCTTGGGGTAAGTAAGGCTGTAGATGGTCGATTAGGCAGGGGGATTCAGTGGAAGTTTAAGTATTTGCATATGATAGAATTGGCTGTTGTTAAAGGGTTTTATTACAGGGTTTGATCTAAGCTATAATAAGAGTCTGAGCCTGGAAACAGAAAATCATCCTTCCCACCAACAAAGCTCCATGCATTTGTGACAGCCAACATGACCAAAAATGCTGGAACTTCACAATGGGTGTATCCCAAAGAAGAAATTTTTGTAATACAACCAGAAATGTGCTTTAGATCAGAAAGACTGGGTAGTTTTGATCTGCTTTTCTTTACATAGAAAAATTTGGCCTTAGTCAGAAAACCCTTTGTATAAGAACTAGTTTTTAATCTATTTCTAGCTATTTGAATGATTGTTTTCCTCTGTCTCATTTCTCAAGGATACTTGGATATTTAAGAGATAGATTTAATTCACTAACAGACACAATAGAAACATTTAGATTGGGAAAGTCTTTTAAGATTGAGTCCAACCATCAACCCAACACTGCCAAGCTCACCAATAAACCATGTTTCTAACTGCCTCAACCATTTGCCTGGGCAGCCTGTTCCACTGCTTGACAACCCTCCAGGTGAAGAAATTTTTCTTGATATTAGTTCTAAACATCCCTTGGCACAACTTTGAGGCAAGCTTAGTTCAGTTGCCATTCTTTCTTTTACAACCTGTTTATAGGAAACTAAATTATCATGCTAGTTTGTATGCCTCAAAGATTTTTCTGAAAACACAGATTCCCTCCAGCACCACTGGACCAGGAGAGCTGTGTCCTTGGTCACTTTGATATTGCTGCAGGTGCAATAGTGTGGCTTTCATTGTGGTGGGAAAGGTGATGGTGAGGAGCAAAAGAGAATAGGGGCACATGTCCTGTTACAGTTATCTTGGCTGTATGAATATGCTAGTTTTAAGAAAGTTAGAGGCAAGTTAGACCTTTCCTAGGTTTTGGGGTTTTTTCTTTTTTCTCTATAAAATACCGCTTCTGATTCACAAACACACAGGTTGAACGTTCCTGACAGCATTGCTTGGAGAACATGGAAAAGAGTAATGATTAGAAATGTTTTAGCAAGTCAAGAATTGTTATGTAGGGAAAACACTTTCTAGTGGATGATCAAGGAGACAGCCAGAAGAAATCAGTGCTGAGGTACAAATGCTGGTGACCAGAAGTTTTAATTTGGTGTAGAAAACAAAACTTTATAGGTGTAAAGTTTTTATCTCCCTGGAAAGCAAACAAACAACAAAAAAATCACACAAACAAAAAGAACAACCAAACAAAAATACACCAACAAAATTAAACCAAACCAAGATTAAAAAAAACAAAACAGAACAAAACAAAAAAACCCCAAAACCACACCCCAAACCAAAGAAAAATTGTCTGATAGGCAAGAGAGAGTTAGTTTCAGTTCTCAGAGGATATCCTGGTTCACTTTTGGGGATGGTGAAGAAATGTTAGCATGATGAGAGCAGTGCTTCCATGCAGGAATAAGGGATCTTTCAAGCTTGATTCTGCCAGTCCCATGAGTTTAAGTGCTTCTGTTGTGCTCGGACACCCTCTTTTCTCTTGCTTTACTGAGATGACATGATGAAGGAATAAAGCCATTTTTCAAAATATTTCTCCTGCTCCTAAAATGCAGCTGTGAAGTGCACAACCATATTCCTGTTTGTAGTGACAGATTTCCAGTATCATGTGGTCAGTCATTACTAATGACACATCACAACAGTAAAGACAATAACAAACTGATATTCACCAAAAAGCTTAACAAAACAAAATCACTGCATTTATAATTACTTTTTTAATTCCAGAGCTGCTCTGGGAGTTTTAGTATCGGGAGGGTTATTTCACCAATGACTGAATCACAGCACTTCTGCTTGAAAGAGCAGTATCAGTTTGACAACTCAGAGCTTTATTGCTCAACAGCTTTGAGCAGGAAGAGGAGCCGATAGTCATCTCGGAGGAGTCTGAGGACAGCTTCCAAAGCTGGAGCCTGGCCAGGAGTCTGGGCTAGGCTGTCTTGCTGAGAAGCCTGTGCCAAAGTCTTTCCCTTCACCCACAGTCATCCAGCACTTCACATTTTGGTCTTGTTCTGTAAATTCTCTCTGTTTTTTAAAAAACACTCTTCTTGAAAACCTTTTTAAAACACCAGTGATCTAAAAATAGGACTTGTAATGCAAAAGTTGGGAATTTTTCTTCCTCAGCCACTAGGTACTTCTGGATATGCTCATTTTAGACATGTTGTTCAAGTGTCAGCTGGATGCTTTAATGCTGTGACTATCCTAGCTCATCTCCAGTTGCTGTTCAAAAACAGGCTGAACAGAGTTGCTCTCTGCTCTACTCCTAGGCAAGCAAAAGCTTCTAGAATATATATGAATGTTAGACAGTTTTGGCTGTTTTCTTCTTGTTCCAATCTTCCATGTTCCCACTTCGTACATTTACACCAGTGGAACAAACAGCCAGAATTAAACTTCATGATGTCCCCATTGGCTTGGAGATTGCACCTCTTCCATCCTCAAGGAATCTATACTACCTCAAAATACAGCTAGCCCAGAGTAGATCTGGGAATTTAACAAAGACCTATGTTTCATCACTGCATCAAACTTTCTTCTCTCTCTTGGTTTTCCTTTTACTTTTCCTCATTTCCCTACTGGGTCCTGGTTTGGGTCGCCATAAAAGATCTTAAATTTGATGGGTTGTATTACCTAGGATTCCAAGTGAATCATCATAGCTCTGCTGCTTTAGATGATTTGGGTTTGCATTTTGGGGGTTTTTTTCTGTTTTCCAGTTGTCTAAGGTTTCCCAGGTCTTTAGTGCTTTAAATGCTGAAGAGTTTTTTCTGTACTGGGGGAAAAAGCTACAAAAATGTAGCAGCTAAAAAAAAAAGTCTTCAAATTCCTATACCTGTTCTTACGTTGCTGTATTCTTTCTGAGAACCAGATCGGGCTTTTTAAATCTCCACCTCTTTGCTGCATCCTTCATCTCTGCAGAGACACCCTACTTAAGTAACTTTCCACTTTTAGCAAAACAGCCCAGATTCTTGTGCAGTGCATCAGCCTCACTCAAGAGGAGATGTTAATGCAATAGTGTTAAAATTGTTAAGCATTATTCTCCATCTGTCTCTTTTCAAAATCCTTTTAATTTGTGTTGATATTGTGCTTATGCTGCAGATTATGTTAAGAACATTCATAAAAGTAGACTTCTATGACTTTTCAAACTCTAGTAAACTGAAAAAAAAAACCTTTCACTTCTGTTACACAAGGAAATTCTGTGTTACAGGAGTTTTCATTTTTGGTAGCAAGAAATATGAGTGCTTTGCATCTGTTGAGTATAATTGTCAGCAAGGTGATGGAAAGGCAGCTCTCCTTTGCACTGTGACTGATGCAAAGAATGACCTAGGGATAAAATTATTTAACTCCAGGTTTTTATACCTGGCAAAGCAGTGGTTGGTGTCAGTGATGCGTATTGCTCCCAGCTGCAGATGGGTGCTCTCTGATGCAGAACAATGACATGTTATGTCTTAAAGGTGCAGGAAACAGGACTCACAGGCCACAGATTTCTGAAACTCACAGAGGACTTTTGAATGCCTTGATTTTTGTCACTCTTCTTGATGCTAGCTGCTTTTGAGATGCCTGTCTGTTGCACTCACCACCAGGCCATCTTTTTAAATGTTCCTTTTAGGATTTCAGCTTGGCTTCACAGAAAAACACACTCGAAAACATTAATGATTTTTTGAAACATCTGAACCTCTGAAAAGCATTTGGAGCTTATTAGCTGAAAAGCATTACAAGCAACTGTGAAAGTATTAGGAAACAATACTGTGTAACACACAAAGCATTTGGCTTGGACAGGCTCTGGACGTGCTATTCACTCAATATATGCTGTCAAACACTTCTTTGTTGCCTACTGTACAAAGGAATATTTTTCCACCCTCAAAGTATATGAATTGCATTTGAGACCAATAACAGGGTCACCTGAAGGAATTTAGAGACCTTGGACCTGCAAATTCTTGTCCACAGCCCAGGGATGGTTAAATGGCATATGCACTGCGAGTGGATCAGGTTGTCTTTATAGTGCTGAAGGTGAAGGTGTCAGATTTGCTGCACATGGAGAAGTCCATTTAGTGATATGATTCTCTTACATATATGCAGCACCCAGAAAAACAACTTGCCCTAACAGAAAAGCTCCGTCCCCTGTGTTTTTTCTGTGCCATGGTGAGGTTTTTCTGGTCATATACTATGAAGTCACATAGTATTTACTATGTCTGGCAGCTCTATTGCAAATAATGGGGGCTCTCCAAATCAGTACTCAGGCTCTGTAATTCAAGCCCTTGCCTTAAGATGACACCACTTAGCTAAAGAGCCCCCACAGCCATGTGAGGACTGATTTTCACAGCAGGAATTTTTCATGTCCCTTACCTTAGGTTACTGAGAAGAGCCCTAGGTCTTTACAGTCCTTTGCCATGTGCCCTTTGCAAAATGGAAATCTTTTGAATTATATCTTACATATATATTTATATAAAATTTTGAATTTTATATATTTTTATGTCTAGAGATGTAAAAACCAATCACACAGCAAAGGAAAAGCAAAATGAAACATCAAAATATAGGAGAAAAGCCTATGAAAGGACTCTGCATGCAGAGTATATGTGTGTGTATAGATGTATATACACATGCACACAGAACTTTCTGGATGCTTTCTGGTTACATCCCAGTCCCAGCTACGATGTTATCCAAGGTGCTTAGGTGATTGGTTTCCCCATGGTACTTTTAGCATCATATATAAATAATAATGTTTGAAATAGATAGCTGGTATAGATCAGGAAAGAACTTGTTGAGACTGGCACAGAGAATTTCTTGGAAATCTGTCTCATTTAATTGTTTGTGAAGGAGGGTTATTTTTGCTTCTTTTTGAAAAACACCTGTCAGCATAAGAGCAGCATTTTTATGTCAGTGATTGTTTTATATCAGTGTTTGTGTACTATGGACTTACTGTCTTCTACTAGAAGTTTTCTCGTAAACAACAATTATATGTATCTATATTTATATAAAATACATTTCAACTTTGTTTACTTTTTAACAAAATATTCTGTATTTCATGAGGTTAGGGATTGTTTTTGCCAAGAGACTGGTTTTTGCCACTTGTAAAAGTCATTACCCTACTGGCTTCAGTCAAGATGTCCAAGTGCAACACACGGAATTGCTGTTCTGTGGAAACGTGTTTATTTTTCCAAGAGGTGATTGTGGCTCCCAAAATAGCTTCTGTATGACTATGTAGTAAATTTTAGATTTGCCAGTCTTGGCACTGTCCTTTCAAACAATTTATTTCCTCCTCCATATTACTTCCATGATATCTTTAATGAGTATATATCTCAAGCAGTTACCAGGGCAATTTGAGTCCATCTCATTTCCTGGTAAACATGCAGCCTTCAGTGAAATAAGCTCTTCTGCATTTTAAGTTGTGTGCAAACTTTCACTTGCATTCATTAGCACTTCCTTGGATCAGCCAGTGGATATTATAGCAGAAAGTGAATAAGAAGACTTTTATTTTATTCAATTATTGGGTGAGAAAAGTAACAGGAAATAAAAGCATAATGTGTATTTTTACTTCTCTTTTAGTATTGCTAAGTGGGTAGTGCAAATCAAGCTTGATTGCTTTTATTCTAATAAGAACATTGAATATTTGTCATGGTTTAACCCCAGCTGCCAACTAAGTCCCACACAGCCCTTCACTCACTCCCCTCAGTGGAATCAGGAGGATAAAAGTGAGAAAATTCATGAGTTGAGATAAAGAAATTTAATGGGTAAAGCAAAAGCAACACACACAAGCAAAGAAAAACAAGGAATTAATTCACCATTTCCCACAGTTCAGCCATCCCCAGGAAAGCAGGGCTCCATCACACATAATGGTGACTTGGGAAGACAAACAACATTAGGGTGTTTGAATGTCTGAATGTCTCTGAATGTCTCTGAATGTCCCCACCTTACTCCTTCTTCCCCCCAGTTTGTATACTGAGCATGATGCCATATGGTGTGGAATATCCCTTTGGTCAGTTGTGGTCAGCTGTCCCAGCTGTGTCCCCTCCCAGCTCCTTGGCACCCCCGACTGCTCAGTAATGGGCTGGGGTGAGGAGCTGAAAAGGCCTTGACTCTGTGCAAGCCCTGATTAGCAAGAGCTAAAACATCTCCCTGTTATCAACAGTTTCCAGTAGAAATCCAAAACACAGCCCCATACCAGCTACTATGAAGAAAACGTATTCTACCCCAGACAAAACCAGCACAATCTTTTTAGCCAAAAAGACACTGACAGGTATAGAAAATTGGTAGAAATTTTGTCTGAAAACCAGGGAGAAATCTCAAATCATTCATTGGTGTTTGGGAGAAAAAACATATTACAAGGATGTTGCAACATGAAGAAAGCATCAGAAGTACAAAGAAGGCAGAAGAAAGGCTGGTGAAGCACAGGAATGTCTATCTGAGGAGACCAGCAATTAGAGGACTGCTCCCCCTTGCAATTTGATTAAGCAAATCTTGTCAACAACAACAGTTAAGGCTGTGAATCTTGACAAATTTATTAAAAATGCATTGTATGGTATTTTACTTCCTGCAGAGCAGTCTCATTAAGCATTTCCCTCCCTGGGACCCTTGTGTGGGCTCTGTTGCTAATCTTCCACAAGTTGCAACATCCTTCATGCCTCATGGGACAGAAGCCAAGGTGCCTTCTGAAGAGGATGTATCCCTTTTCCTGCCAGGGGATGGAAAGGGACAATGAAAAATAGATTAAAGAAGCAGTGGCTGTTTTGGGAAGAGTGGCCAGTGGTCTGGGACCACACTGCTGAGAGTCATGGGAGGTGACAGCTGTTTGGAGAGGGGACGCTCCTCAGTAGAGTCCCATCCACAGCTCTATTTATCAGGGCTTTACCAAGGACAGACATTTGGGGCTGGAGAGCAAAGGGCTGTTGTGGCTAGCACAGGTTCTTCCCGTGGGAACATTTTGCTATATTTCATAAACAAGATAAAGTTTGGATGTTTTGCAAACAACTTCTCTGGATTGGGTCAGTTTGGGCTTGGCCAATTGAGCCTAGGGGGAGGTCTCGGGCTGACCAATCTGGGTGACCTCTGTAAACTCTATATATATGGAATTCAAAACAATAAAGTGCTCTTCTCCTCTCTTTCCTTGTCTGAGAACTTGGGTCATTCCTCAGCTAGCCGCTCAACAGCGACAGGCAGTGGGGCAGGGAATCTTTCTGTTCGTGAGCTCTCAGCACTTTTCAGCTCTATAGGGAAGATCTGAACTGCTTGGCTATAACTGCTTGGGATGGGGCAAGTGTGGTGCTGTCCTCTGCAAGGTCTCATTTTAGAAACAAATTTTATCTCACAGTCTGTCCTTGTCAGAAATAAACGAACAGGCCTGTTCTTATTCTCAAAAAATTACTTCTGGTCCCAAATGATTATTTTCTTCATTTTGGGAAAGAGATTTATGACTGAAATACCACAAAAATTGAGTTGCTTCTTTACTGATAAGGTGATGTTTACATTTACTTGTAGACTGCCTCTGTAACACCAGCTAAAGACAGATAGCAAATCTTCCAGTCTACGTAAACCCAAATGCTTTCCACCTTTCTTTCTTTTTGGCTTTAATGCCATGTTGTCCTATATATTGAGTTATGAAAATTAGGAATAGAAAAATCCTTTAAAAAATACTGAAGGCCTGACTTATTTTTATATCAATAAAGCTTCTGTAATTTCTCAGCTGTCTTGTTGCTTCAGAGAAAATTCAGAGTACCAGCAGAGTAAGTGTAGTGTGGGAGGGGTTCAGCTGAAGCATAAATTAACTGTATTTCATTTCCCCTTAATAAAGAATTTCAGTTTTTCCACAGCTAACTGTATAATCAATTTGATCCCCTGCTGGCTTGCTAACTTGCTGTTGGCTTTGCTTCAATAATATCAAGCCTGTAATGAGGGAAATGGGAGGCTCTAATCACACAGAGGAGAAATAAGCAGCTGCAATTGAACGTGTAGTTTAACTGTGCAGAATTTTGCTGCGGCTTTTATCGCTGAAGAGCTCCAATACATTTCCCCCCATGTCCGCCTAGCTTTGGAGACTAAAAAGCAGTGTACTCCTCCAGACTCATTAATCATATTTTACTGATTGGGTGACACTAAATACTTAAATCCTATTCAGTTTTCGGCAGCCTTGAGCTTACTCCTTCATCTCGGTAAAGTTTTAGCTGTAAGCTGTACTTGCACAGCCAGGGTGCATTGCAGCTCTGCTTTGCTGTATTAGTAATGTCACATAATTTGTTCCATTCTGCTGTGAAATTGTTAGTCAAAGTATGCTTTAATTGTAACATTATTGTACCACAAGTCTGGGAGTGCTTATAAAGAAAAAAAGGAATAAATACAGTATAATGACTGCTGAGTTTGTTTTTCCTGCCTTCACCATGCCTAGAAATTATACCCTGTGTTATGGTTTGTTCAGTTACTCACTTGTAATTCCACATTTTTTTTCCAACACTTTGGGTATACAAGACACAAGTTAAACATACAAGATAAACAAAGATTATCTTTAGTCACAGTATCGCCAGACAAAAGACTCTTCTGAGCTAGCACTCTCCACGCCTACATTTCTATTTCTGCTCTTCATTCTAAATGCTCTACGTCTCGTTGCAGATAATCTGCCTGGCAGAACTCTGCAAAAAGGAAAGTCTTTGTGTCAAACTAAAGGTTTTTGCTGTTTGTCTGGTTTGGTTTTTTGGTTTTGGGGGATTTTTTTTGGTTTTTTGTTCTGTTTTTTGGTTGTTTGTTTTTGGGGTTTGTTTGTTTGTTTGTTTGTTTGTTTGTATTGGTTTTTGTTTGACTTCAGTATTTGTGGGGGAATGACTTCTCCTTCATATTTGAATTTTTTTTCCCCTGACAGTGCATGGGGGAGTAACTGGTGAGAAAAAGTGGGGGTTAAAGTTCAATTTTAGTTTTCTGCATCATTTGATCTCATTTTGACTTGTGGCCATGTGATTGGGCAGAATTCAATGCAAGGAGAGGCAGAGTGGGGGAGGCTGAGCTAGTATCAGCAAAGCTTAGAACAAAAGTAAAGATCATGAACTAAATTTCTTTTTGTCTACTTTATGCATTTCCATCTCTCTTATCATTAATATAAAATTAAACTTCATAAACAATTTCTTGTTGCTTCATATCTTGTTTTGGAATCCCCTATATTCAGAACCCTGATGAAAAAACCTTTATTTTTATTGCACACAAGCACCACAAGTCAATAGTCCTTCAAAGAGATATGCCTATTTTCTATGCCATTAGAAAGTCCTTGATGTCATTCCAGAATACGTGCCCTGTTTATGATGAAGATTTAAAAACCAAAGTGATGTAAATGTAATTAGGGAAACAATCTTGGTTTGATTTATAAACAGGATGATGCTTGCCATTGATTCTGCCAATAGTGCATATAACAGTGCATGAAATGGCCCTCTTTTTCAGAGCAAAGAGATCAGAACTCATTTGTCACCTTTTTTCCGGCTGTGAAGGGCTGTCACACCGCGTGTGCATGCAGGCAGGTATGTGGACACTGCTCAGGTATCAGGAAGCTGACAGTAGGGATGGATGGCTGGTTGCCTTCACGCTCCTTCCGTCCCAGAGGACCATGCTGTTGCCACAGTGCCAAATCTCTGTTTTTTCTACTACTGTGTTTGGGCAGAGTTCATTAGATACAGCCCAAAACCAGGGCACAGAAGAAATCCTGGGCCAAGGGCTGGCAGGGTGGAGTCCTGGAGATGCTGTTCAGGGCTGAGCAGCAGCTGGAGACTGCCATGAAGGGGGCAGTCTGGTTGCAAATTAGGGATTAGCCAAGTGCATGTGCATGTTTCAAACATCATGGGTAACCACCAGAGGAAGAGGCTTTGAGGAGAGAGGGATCCTAGATGTGTGATGGTGAGCATTCTCTGAGCCTGTTTTGTGTGCTGGCTGGACTGAGCAGCTTCACTTTTATGTTGTTTTCTAGAAGGATCCCAAGATTTATGCAGCAGACGAGACTTTCTATCTTGGCTCAAAAACCAGAGTTGTATTGCCTTTTAATTCTGGTGAGTCACCATTTTCAAATCTGAGTGCATAAAATAAGGGATGAGAGGCATGTTGTTTTGGTTTTAGCCCTTCAGAAAGGAAAAAAAAGTTATTAATGAAGTTTTATGGTGGTCCCTCCGCATAAGGAAGAGTGGTTCTCATTACAACATGACAACTCCAAAGTTTCAGAGAATTACAGCAGCACTGAGGAAGAAATGCATAGGCCTTACTGGGTCTGCAATAGCTGTTATATTTATTAGAAACTAGGTCAGAAACTGCCTATCCTCAAGAGACTTGCCAGTAACATTCATTACCTGAAAGCACTGGTGGAGAGAGAAGAGTCGAAAAGTCTTGAAATAGAGTCAGGGACAGCACAATCTAAAGGAAGGTTTGGCAAGATGAGGGAGCACCAAAGTCCAATGGTGGTGGTGATCTTTGCTAAACAACGAAGTTTATGGCTTCAAATGATTTAATATGAGTTGAGTGTCGGCTTTCAGAATGACACATTATTAAAATGTTGGTCAGAATTCTTGTGAAAAACACAGATAATGAGCCCCTGGTCCTCATGATGAATATTGTTCATGAAATAATCTAAGAATTATTGAGAACACATACATCTGAAAAGAAGCTGCTTGTCTTCTTTCAGATCTTGACTCTTTTGTTGTGACTGATGGAGATGTCATTTGGCACAAGGCCTTTGCAAAATGAAGCCTTTCTCCATGGGAATAGCAGAGGGAATGACAACCCATTTCTAATTTGCCACCATTCTTCTGCAAGAGACTTGTAATGGTTTCTGGCTGGAATGAATTGACTCAATCAAAAAATATACCCATTGCAAACCCCCTCCTTCATTTGCTTCCATCATGTTTTATCTAATGTTTCCAAACTTTGCCTCTTGTAACATTTGTGAAGGGGAAATTTCAAAACCTCCTAAGAGTTTAATGTTCTCCTTGCAACCTTCAAGACCTTTTCTCTCTTTCTACCCTTCATTTCAGTTCGTTTCAATCTATGCCAGTGTGCTGCATGTCTTCTGGGAGTGAAAACTGAGCCAGATTTAGCTAGCAAAAATGTCTTTCTCTGCTCTATTAGAACAGAAATGCCACAGCAGCAGCCTGAATTTTACATCCTTTTTGTGCTACTGCATCAGGTTGTGAAGCTGCCTCCAAATCGCTGTCTAGTGTCACCTGCAGGGCTGCCTGGGCACGCCTGCTTCCGCTGCTCCGCCTTCCCTTCACTGGCTTTGCCTCCCTATAATAATTTTCAAAGTTTGTTATTGTATTTTCTTACACTGTTTTCATTTCTCTGGTTTTTGTTTTGTCTTTTTTTTTACTATCTCCATTCTCATTAATGCCATCAGACCCTCTCATTTTAGCATTATGTGATGTGATTAGAATGTTGTTTACAACATGCTCTGCCATTGTATTAATGAAGCTGCTAAATGAGATTAAACCAATTCATAAACCTCCTTAAGCTCATAGAAAGCTAAATAAACTCAAATTCTCACTGCTTACCTTTCTGGTTTTTAAAGATGCCTTTAAGTGGCTTTCAAGCCATATAAGTCAGCTTGAAGTCACTCTTTATGGAAGATTAACAAGACACATCACCACTTGTCACACAAACCTGTGAAACAGGTCCTGCTATTATTTCATGAGGACAACCAGGCTGAGGACTACAGGTGTTATTTCCATTTTCAAAACATTTTAAATAAAATGTATCATCAATTTTTTAAGCGATGATTGATATTTCTTTCAAGTGTATTTGGATCCTTGCTGCGCCTTACTTGGAACAATAATTTTCTCTTCAGATCTGCTGCCTTGCAATAAAAATCAAAACTTTTGAGCATTTCCTTTATGAGGTTGCTCATTACATGTCTGGAAAAGGTATGTAGAAAGATAAATGTTCTCCAGAATACTCTCTAGTAATTTCTGACTTTTAATTTAGAGAGTAGGCACCCATGTGGCTACAGGTCCAGACCATGGGCTGTAAAAGACATGATGCAAGGATAAGGGAAAAAGATTTAGAGTAGATCCAAATATGGGGCCTTCTATACTTAACTTTCTCCAGAACATATTCAAATACCTCTGAACAGTTGAATCTTGCTTTTTCTGGACAACAGTCTTGACTGTTTTGGATATCCTATGCACTCAGGTATGTTAAAAAGACCTACCTGCAGCTTTCTTGCTAAAAAGAACATTGTAACAGTAGTAATAAAAATACAAAATATAGCACTTTAAAGTTTGATGCAGAAATTAAAGCACCACTGCATCCTGTTTTATTAGTATTGATTGCACAACTTAGCATGGTAATATGGTCAGAGAGGAATTTGTCAGCGTCACACTGCACCGTGGTTAGGTTGTCACACTGGAAGATATTGGGCATTCCTGGTTTTTAGTTTAGTACTTTCCCAAAACATTCAATACATCTGATATTGGTTTGCTTGTTAGTGATTAGTCTGATGCACTGGGAGGTTGTTTCTTCATCTCATAAATAAGCTGGAATTTTTTTCTACATAGTTTTATCAGATAGGATGCCACATTTTAGTTTTTCTTTTCAGGAGGTGTGACTTATGTGTTAATATTCATTGTTGGACATTCCACTGTGTTCTGCCTCTGCCCAAAATTTTCACAGGTGTCAGTCAAAATATTCATGAAACTTTGTACAGTTATCTATTTACAGAAGGTATTTTCAGGCCACAGTTTTAACAAATTGCTAGTTATTCTGTGTGCCCCAGTTTCTGAAGAAACATCAGAGGGGACCTGATTTTCAGAAAGCATTGAGGACAGAGAACAGACCACATTAAAGTTTCAACTACCTTGAAATTACCAGCTGTTAAATCTTGACCATCACTGTGCTCATTTCCTCAGATTGTACCCTGTATTTTGCATATAATCTAGTATTAGAAGTAACAAATGTTTTCTCTTGCTGTATATTTGCTGCAAAAAGTAAATTGAAGAAATTTCAATGAATGTATAATTTTTGTGCTTTTCTGGATTTATAATAATTATTTCAACTGTGTTAAAACTACATAAATATCAGTTTTAAATCCCTCTCTCAATTGATTTTATCTTACCTATTTATAATATAATTTAGTATTTTTCTAATATAATTATAATTATAATTATATTATAATATAATTTAGTACTTTGTTTTTATAGTTTCCTTGGAGCTGGAGTTAGGATGGTCTCACTAAGTTTCCCCTTACTTTTACTTATTTATTCCAATTTTTAACATTTTTTTCTTAGAATATCAAAGTACTTTCACCAATCTCATAAAGATACCTTGCTCTCCTGTCCTATATTCTCCTTTCTGCAGAATGACTGGGGTTATTTTCCTTTTGAAATTTTTCATCCTCATCTTCTAATGAAATTAAACATGCATGTCACAAAACTTGTGCTCAGTAAAAACCAAAGATCTGTTTTGTGTCTCAAGTTACATTGTAGTATTTCAGTGAAGGGCTTGGAGAACTGTTTTTCGTTTCTTAATGGAACTCTAAGCAAAACCATGTTAAAGGAGGAATTTTTTTTTTTACTCTCCGTTATTTTGTTCATTTTGAAAAATGACATCTCAGTTTTCCATGTGAAGTTTCTAAGTTCATTCTCCAGCTAACCTAAGAAAAATATGTTGTTTACTTTAAAAGATTTCAAAGTCTGGGCAAGCTAGGGACTAAGATAGGGAGACTCAAATCTATTTGCATGACATTATTATACTACAGGTCGTATATTCTTTTCTTCTACAGAAATGGGATTATGGCACGAATATACAGGATTTCTTATCCATATAATTTGATGGCAGGAAATATTAAAATAAACTATAAACTCAATTTGCAGCTTGTCTTCGGGAGGAAATTGGGATATTACTGGGTAAAATACAGATTGCAGTCTAGCAACTAGAAAACATGGATTTGCAGAAATAGAACGATTACATAATGTTCTCTGTCATTTTCTTTCAGTAACATTGAATATAATTACCTTACCATTTATCTCAGTAAATGTTAGGTTCCCAAACAATGCTACATAAACAGAATTTTATGTATCCCTTAAAAAAAACCCTGAAGAGACTTCAACTAACTATATTCTTGATGAAGCTTCTACATCTTAATTCGTGCAATCAAATTAACTAAGGAATTAAAGTCCAAAGAAAACAGTTATTACTTTGTGGGAAATTCACTTCTACAAACAGAATTGGTACTTTGCTAATTTTTTACAACAACAAGGGCCTAAGTTTTAAAGGTGTAGAACACATAATGTAGTTCGTAAGTGAATTAATTGCTTACAGAAGGTGTTCTATGGAGGTACAAGAAAATTGCAAAGTGAGCTTTGCTGCTGTGAGCTCCATCTTTGTGCATCAGGCCCATTGGCATCAGACATGTTTTCCTAATGCTCGTTTCAGGGCTGTTCATGTAAGAGAAGTCCGGTTGGGTGCCTGTTGGTACTGAGTGCTGCTGCCTGGTGCCCAAAGCTCTGTGGCTTCTGACGAGATGCTTTGCCAATGGCAGGCAGGGGGCAGTTGTCCTCTGTTATCATCAGGTAGGGATTTTCCCCACCTCCCCAATCTAACTGGAGTCCAGGTTTCAAGAAAAGAAGTTTTACAAAAAAAAAAACCACCAACATTTGCTTTCTTTTTAAAAAGCAAGAAACAAGTAAACCTCAGAATGTTTATTATTGTTGTGTTGTTTCCTCATATAATTATTGTTTCGAATTGATAGTAGTGCAATTTTTTTCTGCCTGGTGAGGAAATGCTGAGGTTGATCACTGGCATTTGAGAGCTGGGGAACCACATTACACTTGCCAGCACCTACTGAGGCAAGAGGACCAAGCTCCAGGCACTCCTGGGATCATGTCCTGCCCCCCTCGTGGCCTCCCCTCTGGCCACACTTGGTCAAGATAAAAAAGAAAACAGCTTCTCTGTTGAAAAGGGAGTCTGCGGATTTTTTTAACAGTCTCAGTGAAAGAGGAAGTAAAGACCAAGGGAATATATGATAGAGGTAAAGACTGGTTTAAAGAAGTGCAGCCTGGGAGAGAGTTCCCCCCTAGAAGGAGTCCAGGTGACAATCCAAGAGGTGTACATTCATGCCTCAGTCCTGGCTTGGACTAAAAGGGGACCCTTGGCCCTAGTGCTAAATAAGATCTCATTATTTTGGCTAAGAACTCCAAAGCAGTTGTTTTGTTTTCTAGAAGTTAAATGCTTGTATTGCTTTTTTCACAATCCCATGCTAGTTTTTGTCAGCTTTGTAAGCTTGGCTTCCACAGTAGTTTTGTTCAGAAGTTTTACAACGACCTGAAGTATTTACAAGTACATTCAGTGCCTAAAGTCTTGCCCGACTTACAACACCTGAGCACCTATTGCATCTGGAACCCCCAAACACACAGGGGTTTGGATGTCACAGTAGGGCTTTATTACTGGTGTATAAAACACAGCAATTGACTGTGAAATAGCACAGATGTTCTGTGCTTTGTAAAATAGTGAAAAACCGAGTATGTTTAGGGAATTGTAAGCCTTCAGTTTGGAGCTGATACACTGCAAGCTGTTTGGCTTCCATTGCCTCGCTCGTTGCAGCACTTCCTCTGAGCAGGCAGAAAGGAGTTGTATCAATAGGAAGAGCTTGCAATACAGCGAGAGGACTGCTGCTGGCTGGAAAAAGAAAAGCATAGGGTATAGCCAAAGAAAGGCTGTCTGTGGTGTGCTTTTAATGCCGTACGACTTAGTTTGCTCTGTGTAGGTGACGTCAGTGCTGCAGTTCCACCCCATTTCATGGGGCAAGGAAAGGGTAACACATGGCATTCGTAGGAAAAAGAGCTGACACAGGGGTTTGATGCAGATTTCTACCTACCTGTGTGTGAACCAGTTACACAAGAACTACAAAGTGTTCTTGTCCTCTTTTTTTTTTTTCTCCAGTAAGTAGTAGTTGCAGACACTATGATTTGAGTTAGGGCGAGGTTCCTTTCTGCTTGTATTTAGAATAATATGTGCATTTACAAAACACGGTGTAGGGTTGAACCTTCAACAAAATTGCCTTTTGGCAGCTTTTTGTCAATAAAATCAAGCTATATTTCAATGTAGATTCTATCTTTACTGCATGTTGTACAGGATTTTCTCATGTGTTTCTAGCTGGATTATAGGTAGGTAGGTCTTAGAGAAACATACGAAGTTTGAGCTTGCTGCAGGTATGAAGAGCTATTTCCATACCTTGACTATTCAGAAACTTTTTTTTTTTTTTTTTGCAATAAATCTTTCCACTTGCTCTGAAGCAGCAATTCAGTCATGATTTGGTTATGGATTATGGGATATCTAAAATGTATGCACATTTCCTTGTTCAAGAGCTAACTTGATTTTCAGTTTCACCTTAATTTGCATTTAATTTCCAGAATTTCTTACACCAGTTACCAAACTGGCATGGTGCATGAAAAGAGGAGAAATTATCTTTTGAAAGTGATCTTGTTTACCAGAATTTTATCTGCTCAGAAGTTCGTGTTTTTATCTTTTCCTCTCTTAATTTCTATTACTGTGTCCTTTTGCCTTGACGTCAGCATGTTTACTTACAATGGCTATGAATTACTGGTGATTCTATAGATGTAATTTTATGTCTATAATGTGTATATAGGCACATTTCTAGATATAATGCATTATATTAGAAGTCATACATATATGTTTTTAAAGCAACATATTTGAATGGCGATGTTCAGATGAAATTCCAAATGTTTAAGTACTCTGCTTCTACAAAATAAACAGCATTAATTAGAAATTACTCTTGCATTACTTCTTCATTCCATTGTTGGGGTTTGCCAGCTCACTTGATTTTCTTGTTTGAGTTATGTGAATTAGGAAGGCTTACTACACATAGGCAAGCCTACTACTCCTTGCTCATGCTCTCCCTCATCTCCGTGGTTTTAATTTATTTTTTCTAGTTTTTTGACAGAATAGTGAGAAAATATTAGAAAAATAAGCTGATACAATGAGTAAACTGCAATTTGTTACTACATAGCTGCAAAGGCTTTCTGATGGTTAAACAGAAGTATAATACCTGACTTCTCTAACCAATACATTTTTTGACTCTTCTAAAATCTGCAAATATTCTTAAACAACATGTCAGTGAAGGGGATGCTAAGTAAGACACTGTGGAACTGAACACACTTTAAAGTAATGAATCAAATAGAATTCCTGAATAATATCACTAGCAGTTGCTCCATAGAAAAGGCATATAATCAATTTAATAGGAATCTATCATATGTTACTCAGTTTTTATGGATAGATTATAAACTAAAAATTGCATGTAAGACAGTCAGTATGGAAAAACAAACTATGAGTATGAAAAGTTTTTCTATTTATGAATATCACCACGTTCAAGATCATACACAAGTTGTACACAATGGTACGTTGTTTTCCTTGAACGGAGCTTGTTCTACCCTAATCCTTCCCTATCATTGTTAGTCAAAGAAAATGTAAGATTTTATCAGAGTAGTAGGGGGTGAGATTTAAGTAATTTCAAGAAAAGCTTTTTTAGCTTTCAGACATGCTTTGGTTCAAAATTGTAAGTATTTAATGAATAGTGACGTGTTAGATTGATTTTTTTTAAATTTTATATTATTTTAAGATAAAAATAATACATGGATCCACAATAATGAGTGGGGAAAACAATCTTAAAAAAATGCATTGGTAGCAAATAAATTCAACTAAATACATGTTTGGAAGGTATATTGTATGCATGATTTTGTCTTGCAAGAACCAGATAAAACCAGGCCCACCAGCTTCACACAAACACATTTCAGTTTCTGACTCCAAATAGCTTAAATAGCCTCCTGATTAGCAAGGTGCTTAGGCACGTAAGTAGTCTCAGTGAGTATCCCCAGCTAAGCTAAATATATTTGCCAAATCACTTACCTAAGGGTGTCTCCTGAATTTTTTGAATTGTTGCATTGTTTACCCTGCTCTAGTTTCCACCAAGTGACTCAACAACAGTTTAGCAGCTGCTGGAGTAGGACACCTCTCTATCATACCAAACCCTGTACTCGGCCAGGTTTTCATTGTTCCCTTTAACTGCAGTCTCTAGATGGAGGGTGCGGATGGGGCTTGTAGGTTGGGTTGGGGCTATTTTTTTGTTGTTGTTGTTGTTGGATTTTTTTTTCCAGTGCACCCATTCCTTATCTGGTATTTAGCTTGCAATGCTTGGCCAGGGAAAATCTTATTGCAATAAACTTGTACAGTACTTAGCAAAATGGGATCCTGGTCAAGAGGTAATCGCTGCTACAGCAGAAGTGCAATGTGCTGTGTTTAAAAGTATAGTTATGTGACCTGTTTGAAAAAGTAAATAGCTATGAACAGAATACCTAAGCAAATGTGACCATCTCAGTTTCACAGACATACGTAGTATCTTTCTCCACCCTTGAAGTTTGGGGGTTTTTTTATTACATATCAGAATGTTTGGCTTAAGAGTACAATGAAGTGTTATTGAGCCTTTTCTGTAGTTCTCATGGTTCTCTGATATTCCCGATCCTGATTTGTAGAAATACAGACAGTAGAGAAAATGATGCAGGTACCACTGTGTTTGAAAAAATCAGACAGATCTACTCACAAGCACTAGCAGTATTGTTTGTTTATTATGCTTTGATTTAGAGTCTTGATTTTGCCAAAATGTACAAATATTTTTTGTACCTGTAAATACCTCTGTTAGATTTCTTTCTTCAATTTTTGTTTAAGTAATGGCTGGACAAGGTCTTAATCTGAAGTGGTGTATGTCTTTACACCAAAACAATGTATATAATAATGTATTAAACTCCATTTTAAATTTGGGGGATCCTGAAGTAAGGATGATAGATCTGCTTTCTGAACAACAGTGAGCAATGCCATATTTTTGGAGGGGTAGGGGAAGAATAAAATAATTATTTGGATGAGGTAAGTGAAATACAGCTTGCATGGCAAATTATGGCAAAGAAAAAGTAATGCTTCCAGCATCAGTAAGGCCTCAAACTAAGCAGTATGGTCAGTATAAAAAATTAATCCCTTTCTAAAAACTATACAATCTGTAGAAAGCCCACAGCGGCTTGAGCGAGCAGGGACCAGTAAAACGTGCCCTGGAAAGAGAGCTGGAAGGAACTGGGTTTGCTAAGGATAGCAACAGACTGAAGAGAAAGACTGCTGCAGCTCTGCCTAAAGGTGAGAATAGCAAAAAGAGAGAGAGAAAAAAACCCCTCCATATCTAGAAGATTTGAGAAGATAAAGGGCTAAACTGCAACAAAAGTTTCTGTTAAGCACCCTGTTTAAGCACCAGAAAAACCTACGGTGAGGAGTTTAAAGCAATGCAGTTGCCTGGGAGTCTGAGATGTCTTCATTACAGGTCATTAAGAACAGGTTAGACCGATGCATTAGGAGTGAGACAGGTGTTGATCATCCTGCCTTAAAGGAGGGGGGTGGACACAGATGGCCTATTGACCTCTTTCAGCCTCATGATCTTGTTACTTTTTTTTTTTTTTCTGGATTCAGGGTATATATTTAACCAACCCAGCTCTATTTAAACTGAGAGGGAATATGATCGTTTTCAATAAAGAAATCAATTTCCGCTTAATAATTTGGTATTCTCTGATGGACACCTTTGTCTCAGTTTTCTCTGTTCTTCATAGGATTTTTTTTTCCATTTGGTAAGCATATGGCTGAGACTCAGTAGACGAGTACACAAAGGATAGTTTGTTTTGGAAGCCTGCATCTCAGCAAGTACAATACTTATAAGAATCTCATCAAAGATACTTGAATTGTCTAATGCAGGATCTTTCTTAAGTTTAAGCATCAAAACTAGAAGAGGAAAGCTTGGGCTGTAACCTGTCTTCTGAGCGGGACAACACAGAAAGCACTGCAAGGGTGGGGGAGGAGGAATAGCTTTACATCGCTTCTCTTCGAAACCTTAGGGCTACAGTGGCTCTTGCAAAACACTTGTTGATTTAAAGAGTGCAAGCAGAGCTATTGACAGAGCCCATTACATTCGCTGTCAGGTTGGACTCACCACACAATAGTAAGGCTGAGTTGGTTAAGTTGTGTGTAAGTGCACACATGATTACAAATTGTACTTTTCCAAACCATTCGGTACATTTGCATCATCTTTCAAGCACCTAGTCAAGCATGTTTTATCTTACTGCAAGTACAAGCCCTAAGTTATTGTATCTATTTCTCTCTTAGTCCCTTTCCCCTTTATTTTTTTTTAATGAAACAACTTTGCTGTCTAATATTTTTAAACATTACAGTAATTATTATAAATGTACTTGAGAACTTGAAAGCGGAATAGCTGCAGTGGGACAGCACAAGAAAAAAAGTCAAAATTTTATACAATTGTAGCCTCTCTTCTTCAGCCTTGGCTTTTGCTAACTTTGCTCTTTCCTGACGAGACATATTTAATGGATAACAGGCACGTGTAGTAAAACCTCTGTCTACAAAAAATAAAAATGTGAGAATGTACAATTACAACTTCAGAAATTGAACTATCTTTTACTGACGCAGAGCTGTCTCCTTGAGTATGCAAGGAGCCTGGAGCAGAGACTCATTTCGGTAAGGTGACAATTTTGGTGACCAGTGATTATTTAAGTTTCAGCGCTGTTGCCTTTTATTCCTGATAGGTAAGATGTGTACTAATGTCTTTACAAACAATTCCACGAGTGGCTGTTAATGTCTTTGAAATGGGTCTTCATGTCTCTACCAAATTCAAGCTGCAGGTTTGTTACAGAACCCAGACAGTCTGACTCCTGAAACAGACAAGTGGGTGTGCACAAGCATGAGTTTCTGAACCTTGGGGGGAAATGAAAGGTTCAAGGGGGAATATGTGGTAGGTGGTTTGGGAAAGCTGTACCTTCCTAGTACCTGAGCCAATGGGGAAAGGAAGAGGGCAACCTGCAGCCGGGAGTTCAGGATAGAAGGAGGCTGAGTCTTCCAAACCCTTGAGAGAGAAAACCCCGCGGGCGTGGGCCTCAGTGGACTCTCTCCCTTTATTCGAACAAAGTTACAGGATTCCTCTGTCCCCTTTTGGACACAGACCTCTGGCATCGTGAATAGTTTTCCGAGCATTCCTGACACAAGAAAGGAGAAAAAACCCACAGAATATCTTTCTGTATTGTGAACAATGTGTCACCTTGGCCTACATGTGGAGGTTCACATGGTAACAGTATCTACTCCTAAAGCAGGGAAGGCAGTTCAAGGAGACATCAGTCTGCAAATCCGAGGAGCTGCCTGGGGAAGGAGGACAGGTGTCCAAAACTGATTAGGGAAATCTTCAACTGTTCTGGTGGTTCTGCACTCTCTGTCTCAGTCTTCAAGAATGACTGTTCCACATTCTTGATGCCTCTGGTGAGTCAGGTGAAACTGATGTCAAGAAGCTTTCAGAGGCCATGGCATTAGGGTGAAATGGAGGTAGTCTCAGGGAATGGAAAACCTCTGCCCTACTCACAGGCCAAAAAGCTCAGGGACAACCTTTTTTTCCTAATATTTGTTAGATTAAAATAATTCCATACAAAAATTTTGTTATTCTAGGGTTTAGGGCTGGAAGTCAAGCAAAAAACGTGAGCTTGGGGAGCTCTAATGAAAATCTAACTGTTTTAAGAATAAAAATAAATTGAAATAAATCAATAATTTAAAAAATAGATCAAGAAGATGATTGTCTGAACTTACAGAAGTATAACTTAAAACTCTTAACCCTAAGTGAAGCCAGACTCCTTAAATTTACTTCACAGTTTATGGACTTCATTTACTTTAGTTAAAAGTTTGTAAGATCACGCTGCTGTGCTATCTGTAAATCAAGAAGCTATCTGTGGCCTCCAGTTTGGAAAGTAATTTAACTGGTTCTGTGACTAAATCACTGTCATCCTTCCATCTTAATTTCATTTCTTTCTTAATGGCATTAGAAACGGCAACAGAGGGAGGCAGATCTTAAGTCTGCTGCATGAAGTGTGTTGCTTGTACAGACATGCTTAGTTTTTGCCAGATAAAACATGCTTCATTACCACTCTGATTTTTTTTCTATCTTCTGCACTCTAATTACATGAGCTGGTAAATTTACATGTGTACATAACTCTAGATTTACATAGTAAGTGGCCAGTGGTGAGCAGAGGTTGATCATACTCCAGGTGTAATCAGCTTAATAGTAAATTTAGAAAGTACTTTCAACATAAAGATGTAGAGTCACTTGGGGTTGCATGCTCATGATTTAGGGGGAAAGTTTTCTGAAGTATATGGTCAACAGTGAGAAGTATTTGTTAAATATGAATTAATAAATTTGCCTTAGAATCAATTTTCAGAGAACATCCTGAAGAGAGCAGCACAAAGGAGGCTTGTTAATGTGTACGTTTCCACTTGCTAATGGTGGAATGGCTTTTAATTATGCCCTTCTCAGCAATGCTTTTCAATATGAAATTCTTGTGAAGGTACCAAAATTTGTGTATTCTAGTGCAGGAAATCAAGGGAAGAAGACAGTGTTGCACAATTCTAAAGAAAAGGGAAGTTAACATATTCAACAGTGTAATTACAAGGGGAAGACAATACTGCTCTTTAAACAGCAAAACCATAATGAAACACTTCTACCTCTATTTCTTATACGTAGCTCAGTAATGCCCCTTAATGTGTATATTTGAGGGTTGTTTACCTTTTTGGTTAAAGGCAGAGTACAGGGGTGAGCTGGGCTTTTTTAATCCTCAGTAGCAGGGATGGCAATGTCTTTTTTAATAGACTGCCTGAATACGCAGAATATGCCATAGCATAACTATAGTTGAACACATGCTGCAGGATGAGAATATGGGAGAGACTGAGAATAAAAGACTAGCAAAAACAAAGATGAAAGAGAAAATAAGGGCATAAGAGGGAAAAAAGGTGGTTAAATAGAGGAACAATTGGAGAACTTAGGAGAGCAGTATGAAACAAAGAAGAATAGCATCAAAAACTTTTTCCCACACAAATATCACAGAGCCACAGAATTCCTAAGGCTAGAAGGGACCTCTGGAGATCACCTGGACTTGCTCAAGCAGGGTCATTTCCAGCAGGCTGTCCAGAAGTACCCAGCAAGCACTACCCCTTTTCTCAAGGTCAGAATTTGGTGTCACCTGCTCAGCAGTCCATTCACAGCTTTCAAGAAGAGCTTCAGAGGCAGGATTTGCTTGTCTTATCCATCATTTCATGTGGTCACAATTATTATACACAGCTGAAGGAAAGTGACAGAAGCAAGTGGTCTGGGTAAATGGAGGTGCAGGTCTAGCAAGGCAAAAATGAAAGGGTTTTGGTAAGCCTTTACAGTACAAGACAAGTATATAGACTTCTGGTACTATCATAGCAATTGTGCTTTAGCTCTAGAGGTGTAATTCCCTCAGCTGAACATTATTTTGTCTTAGCATGAGCTCTTTATCAAAGTAGCATGAGTAAATGAGTCCAAAACTAAAATGAGTCTTCTATTTTAGTATAAAAGTATTTGAACAAATATTGATTAAAATTCTAATTATTAGCCTATACATTTATAACTTTCTTAAAAGCATTTTATATAGTAAAATTAATTTTGATTGATTTTTTGGTATTAAAAATGTATTGAGCTTTACAAGATTATACCATTTTAAAAAAATAATGTGTAACAGATTATTGAATTAATAAGATATAAACATACAACAAGATGTTTGATTAACCACTTTTTTTGTCAGGAGTTTGTTATTTGAGGTTCAAAAAATATATATTTATGTCTGACGTTCTTCTAGGGAAAAAAATCTTATTTTCTAACTACATAAGCACTATACGCCTAGGATATGCTCTTCACTGCAAGCTCTTAATGAGGCTGTTGCAGCACTGTATCAAATTATGATAAAGCCAAAGTGTCCTTGAAGAACCTGAGCCAGATTCTAGATGCTTTAAAGGAAGCCATGCAAGTCAATGTGTTATTTTGAAAGGGCAGATTGTGGTAAAGGGCTAATGGAAGGGGGATAATCAGTGATAGTTTGGAGATGTGAAAGGAGGTCAGAGGGTCACCATACTTGTAGTGACTATAGGGTGTGTGTATCATGCCAGGGGTGGGGGGCATAGTGAGTAAAGGTTGTAGTGACTGGGAGAAGGTGGAAAAAGGCAAATGTCATGTCCATCTTCTAGAAGGGAGAAACTACAGGCCAGCCAGCCTGAACTCTGTCTGGGGGAGGACTAAGTAGTAGATCCTCCTGGACACTGTCTCCAGGTGTTTGAAAGACAAGAAGGTGCCTGGGGGCAGGCAGCAAGGGTTTACAAATGGCAAATTCTGCCTGACCAATGTGACTGGCTTTTATAATGAGATAAGTGAATCTGTGGAGAAGGGGAGAGCAGCTAATGTCATTTACCTTGACTTTAACTAAGCTTTAGACGCAATCAACCAATGACCTCCTTTAACCAGATTGGAAAGGTATGAACTAAGTTAAGTAGAAGATAAGGTGAAATATTGACTGGACCATTGGGCTCAAGGGCTGTGATCAGCAGGAGCAGGTCCAGCTGGTGGCCAATGTACTTCAAGGGTGGATACTGCAACTGTTACTGTGTAACATGGTCAGTGACAAGATGAAGCACAGATCACGGCAGAGTGGAAAACAGTGGTCAATGCTCTGAATGATCTCAGCAGACAGGAGAAATGGGCTGGAAGCAACCTCATGAAGTCCAGTGAGTGGTGGCACAGCACCCTGCATCTGGTACAGAATAGCCATTGCTTTACAAGTAAGTCAGCAGTGACGTTGCAACCAAGAAGGTCACCAGCATTCTGGGCTACAATAGCAAAAGTATAGCCAGCAGGTTGAGAAAAGTGGTTATTCCCATCCATGGAGTACTTGTGAGATTGCATCTGGAAAACTGAATGCAGTTTTGAGCTACACAGCAAGTGAAAGACACAGACATAAAATAGAAAATCCAGAAGAAGGCCACCACAATGGTGAGGGTATTGGAGCACATGATGTACACGAAGAGGCCGTGAAGGTCAGGCCATTAGTCTGAAGAACAGAAGGCTGGTGTAAATTATAATGTTCTCTTCAGGTACTTAATGGACAGATACAGAGAAGACGGAGCCTTCTAGGAAGTCCACAGTGACCTTTTCATTGTGAGAGGCAACAGGCATGAGCTGCAACAGACCAATTAGACATCATGGGAAAAGAAAAACTTAGAAATGTGTTCAAACTGTGGGACGGGTGGTTCAAAGAGGCTGTGGAAACAGTAAAAATTGGCTGGTAATGGCCCTGGAAAACCTGGCATAACTTCAAAATTGGCCCTACTTGGAGCTGAGGCTTCAACCTGATGATCTCAAGAGGTCCTCTGAATCCTGGAGAAGGTTGAGATAGTGGAGTAATTTTACATGGTTTTAAATTTAATTTTGTTTTCTTTGTGGATTTGAGTTAGGTATACAGTGTGTCGACAAAAATCTTATCAGTTCATAAAGACCATATTTAAATCCACTTAGGAAGGTTAATGGATAAGTGGGGATTCAATTCCCCATAAAGGTGGGCAAAGTGATTCTACAGGGTAAATGCAGCTGCTAATGAAAAAGGCTTTGTGCACCAACAGCTGAATTGCATATAGCCCTGATGTTGGCAGGTGCATGAAAACCATTCTTCCTTCTGCATATAAGCTCCAGGTAGACCTTTATGAGACAGCAGCCGTACCTGAATGGCCTACCAAGTTCATAAGCTACCAACAATTTGCTCATAACCTTTCACCTTATGGAAAAATAATTTCACTTCTTTGAAAACCAGTTGGAAACACACCTGCAAATGCTGATTTCATTCACCCTGTGTACCAATTTTTAAAGAAATATGGTATGTAGAAAAAGTAAGTAAGAAAAAAGAACACTGACGATATATGACTATACCGACCAGGAAAACACAGATGCATTAAGATTTTGAAGTTTTTTCCTGTTAATGGGAGGGGGTGTGTGTGGTGTGAAAGTTATGAAAGGTAATTCAACCAAACTTCACTGAAAATTTAAAATAATTAAAAACTTCTCTTGATACTAAATTTCACATAATGAAAGGTTTGCAGATCACAGTGAATAGTCAAGTGGATGGATAATGTAATGTTGTGAACAAAACAGCAAGCAGAATAATGTAGGGGAGGAAGGTGAATACAGGAGGATGACAGGAAACTTTTATTACTCTTGTTTAGAAAGGATGAAGTTTTCCTGAAAATATAAGCCCAGCTCTAGTCAGCACAATGCAGCAATGGTGACACTGGAGAAGGTTCAGAGAAGAGCTGTAATGCTAAATAAAATCTGCATTGAAGTGTGTTTATCAAATCTCTTTCCCATCTGGAAGATGGTCCCTTCCCTGCAAAGAATAGCAGTTAGGAATGACATAATTACTGGTCTCTGCATACAATGATACTTGTAACCAGGGATTTGGGTTTTGGCCTTAGATGACAAAATGTATTTCCTCATGAGTTACAAGCTTGTAACAAATTTCAGTGGAACTGAGCATGTGAGTCCTTAAATCTCCTCTCCCAGAGTTGGGCTGGGAAACTCAGCCACACAGGAGCCAGGGCTCTCAGAGTTGAGACAATTAACTCCATGTTATATGGACTATCTTTTCTGCTCTGACCTCAGCAAGTGAAAAGATCTTCCTTGCTTTTCCCAGTAGATCTATGTATTAGTTTAATAAAGATTTTTGGTTATGTTAAAGGATGTGTGAAGTTAGGGAAAAAAACCCTCAAGCTTTCATAAATAAGAAATACTGGAATTATAATTATTTGTTCAATTCTAAATTGGACTGTTTATGGTCTCAAAATTAAAGACACACTTTTTTCTTTTTTTCCCCCAGTGGACCACTGTTTCACTTTGCATAGGAGAACAGATGAATCACAATTGTGAAGTAAACAAGATTATTGCCTGTATATTAGTTAGCTTATGTGCTACAGAGATTTACACAGATATGACAAATGAGGTCAGAGGAAAAGCTCTGTCTCTTCAGGACTCTTAACCCCATTTTTTTTGCTGGGTGGGTTTTTTTTTCATTTTTCTTCCCCTTCCAAATACAACCTATTTTTACGTGCTATATTATTTCAAGGTAATATTCTGCTCTGTCTGTTCTACAGACAGAATTAACCCTCAATCTCTTTTATGCCTGCCTGTGTCTGGGCAGGGTGGAAGATCTTCCTGAAGACGAAGAAGTAATTTCTTTGTCAAATACAACTGATGGAGAGGGACATTCAGAAAGGGCTGCTGCAGCCCCGTGCTGGAGCTTTGTCTTCCGAAGATGATGTCTGTATGGAAAATCATGCCAGGGTCCATAAAGGGGACAGAGGAGTCCTGTAACTTTGTTCGAATAAAGGGAGAGAGTCCACTGAGGCCCACGCCCGCGGGGTTTTCTCTCTCAAGGGTTTGGAAGACTCAGCCTCCTTCTATCCTGAACTCCCGGCTGCAGGTTGCCCTCTTCCTTTCCCCATTGGCTCAGGTACTAGGAAGGTACAGCTTTCCCAAACCACCTACCACATATTTCCCCTTGAACCTTTCATTTCCCCTCAAGGTTCAGAAACTCATGCTTGTGCAGACCCACTTGTCTGTTTCAGGAGTCAGACTGTCTGGGTTCTGTAACAAACCTGCAGCTTGAATTTGGTAGAGACATGAAGACCCATTTCAAAGACATTAGCAGCCATACCCTCACTCATGGAATTGTTTGTAAAGACATTAGTACACATCTTTGCTATCACGTCAAAAGTACTCCAGCTAAAACAATGTCATTTAATGTGGATTGGATCTCTGGTTACCTTCGCATCAAAGCTCTAATTGAGCATATAAAAATGACAAACCCTCTATCCCCATCTCTTAATGGGACTAAATTCAAATAGATTTCTGTTGGCCATCCCTCCCATTTCTGAGTTCTCTCACTAGCAGAAGAAAATATTGCAAGTTTTAAGCTACTTGATTGCAAAGACGTTTTGCTTTAACATGGGGGAGGGGAGTTGGAAAGAGTTTTCTTTTAATTTGTTTGGAGAAACAATTGAACTATTTTTGCCCAATGAAAGAAAACAGCTTAAAAAAAAATTAAGTCAGACAAGTATGGGAAATTCTATGCAGCACAGTAGGGCAAAATGTAACCATCTGAAAAACAAGTATTATGATCAAAAAAATATTGGACAGGCCTAATTGCAAGCAGAGTTTGCTATACCACTAGGAACAATAAATACTCTGCAGATAGCTACAGAATAATTTGGAGCTGCACATCCAGGTTAGAAAATGTCAAAAAACCCGACTTTTGCAGTGTGTAAAGTATAACTCGCCATTATTGGTTCGTATGAAAACGTAAAGCTTTTCATGTAAGATTTCTGCATCATGGATTGCTTTTCGAACCAAAGGGCAATGTGTAACAATCGCCCTCCAGCCCTTAACAAATTTTAACTCATGTATTCACTCCTCCAATCTAAGGAAAGCCTGCATCTCAATCCTCTCGCTCCCATGAGTAGAGATACAGCTGACACGATTTTCAGCATGTGTGTCTTTTCTTTTTTTTTTTTTTTTTTTTTTTTTTTTTTTTTTTACCCCGGAGGCAAAGAAAGGAAATAAGACTGTGTCCCCCCGCCTCGCTGTTATCGTGAATATGGGCCACTGAAAGCCGTAACCGGGCTGACTACTCCGGTCTCGCCTGGGAGCGGGATTCCTCCGAGCACGGACAGCAAAGGGCCACAGCCAAAGTCTCTCCCTCCGAGGGCGAAGGACTTTGTTTTTCCCTTCCCCTTTCTCCCCGGCTCGGGTGCCGAGGAGGAGGCTCCAGGGAGCGCTGCGCAAGGCTGCGAGCGGGGCGGCTGCCATTGTCCCTGCGGGCGGGGCGCGGAGCGGAGCGGAGCAGCCGCGGCGAGGGGCGGTGGCGGCCCCCGGACAGCGCCGCGCTGCCGCCCGCCCGGTCCGGCCTCCCCCCGCCCGGGGCCCGGCCGCTACCGCCGTGCTCGGGGGCAGGAGGGAGTGACTTGTGCCTCCCCCTGCCTCCTCCCCGTCCAGCCCTCCTCTGGGTAGAAGGGGAGGAGGAGGAGGAGGAGGAGGGCGAGCGGTGGGAGGGTCTCCATTGAAATAAACAAGCAGGCAGTTATTAAAAAGGAACATGGCGGCCGCAGCCCCAGCTTCAGCTTCATCTTACAAAGCGAAGGTCAGCGCCGGCGGCAGCGGCGGGAGACGGCACTGACCCCGGTAACGGCTCCCGCACGGCCCCGGCGCGGCGGGGGTGTGCCCGAGCCCCCCGCGCCTGCCCGGCCGCCCCGTGGAGCGCCGGGGGGACGCCCGGGGCCGCGCCGGTGCGCGGAGGGGCGGCGTTGGCGGGCGGCACCGCGGCCGCGGCGAGGCGGCTTCCCCCGCGCCGGCGGCGGGGGGAGCGGGGCGGGGGCTGCGGCCCCTCCGTGGGGAGCCGAGGGACCGCGGGGCCGCCCCTTGCCGGGGCATCGTGCTCGCACCCCCGCGCCCGGCGGTGGGGGGTGGGCGCGCGGGGTTACTTCTCCGGGACGTCCCCCTGATTCGGCGAGGGCGGGGGGGATCGGGCACCCCACCCCCACCCTGCCGGGCCGAGGGGGCCGGTTTCCTGCTCCCAGGCCAGGCGGAGGTCGGGTGCCGCCTCTCCGCGCCCCTGGCTGGGGCGAAAGTGCGAGGAACCGGGAAGGCGAGAGGCTGATCTGGGGGTCAGGGACTGCCCTGGCCGGGCCGGGGGAGGATGGGGCAGCGGGGTGCGATTTTGAAGGGATTGTTCAGGACGTCCCCCCTCACCCCCACCGCGCAGCGATAGCGAAACTTGAGGGAGGGTCTCTCCCCGATGACAAAAGGGGTGATTTGGGGAGCAGAGCGGCGCACGCCACCTCCTCTTCCCCGGCTGACAACGACTCGGTGCGCAGCGGCGCGGGCCGCTCCGCGCTCCCTCCGCGGGGCCGAGCCGGCCGCCCCCCTTTCCACGCCGGGCAGGGACCGCGGCGCCCGGCGCCCTCTCCCCTTCCCCCTGCGCAGGGCGCCTCGCCGCCGCTCCGCGCCCTCAGGGGACGCGAGGGGAAGGAGGGGGCGAAGCGGGCAACTTCTCTAACTTTGTGCGCGGGGGCTGTGCCTGCCCGTGCGCGCCGCGCCGCGCCGGGCCGGGCCGGGCCGGGCCGAACCGCGGGGGCGGGCGGCGGGGCGTCGCAGCTGCGTGCGAGCGCAGCCCGGGGCGCCCGGCCGCCGCCTCCCCGCGGCCCGGGGAGGGGTGGGGGCCCGGCCGCCGCAGTGCCGTGTGCCTGCGTGTGTGCGCGGGGCGGGGAGCGGCGGCAGGAGGAGGGGAGAGAGGAGAGCGGCCGGCCGGGCGCGGGGCCGGGGTCCCTGGGCGGGTGCCGCTCCTCTCGCTCCCGCTTCCCGCGGCGGGCGGCGGCCGCGGGCGGGGCGCTCCGCGGCGAGCGAAGTCCCGCGCGTGGGGCGCGGGGGAGGGGTGCGGAGGTGCCCGCCGCCTCCGCGGAGGGCGGGTGCGCGGCCCCTCTCCGCCTCCGCGAGGGGCGGTGTGTGCGCCGCCGCGGGCAGCGCGCGGCTCGGAGGCTGCGGGGCGAGGTGTAACCGGAGCCGTGTCCCTTTCCTCCCTCGCTGCCCCTCGCTCCTTTGCCGCCGCTTGGGCCTGAGCGTTTCCCCCAGCTCGGGGACCGCACGCCGCTCTTGGCCGGAGTGGGGCATTCAGGCCGCGTAGTTTGTCTGCGGGAAGCCTGCCCGAGAGCCTGGCAGAAAAAGGTGGGGGGGAGGGAAATAAAACAAAAAAAAAAAAAAAAAAAAAGGCAAGGAGGTTGCTGGTAGTCACTGGGAAATCATATCTGTATATCATGATATGTACTTAGTTTGACTTAGCATGTATACTTCGGTCTGAAATGTGTGTATGTGGGACACTGTGTAAATATACTTGTAATTTACCAGGGAGAGTCTCCTTGTGGAAGGAGAACAGCCTGCTTGTTCGATAATAATGAATTGTTTTTATATTTCTTTCTTCTTTCTTGTTTTCTCACAGTAGTAAGAAGCAGGTGAATAGGCTTTAGAAGTCAACCTATAATGTTTAAGTATAATGTGAGCTAAGCATATAGTGCCTGGCTATGGCAGTTACAGCAGAGCTCTATTGCCACTGTAAATAAGTAAGCATTTAAGACTGCCAGTCTTTGTACTTCAAACATTTTTTTCGTTGTTGTTCTGCCATTGTGGCTGAAGGCAGTCATTTGGATTTTATCCCTTTGGGTTTTTTTATGTACTGAACTATAAAAACAACTCTAGTCAGTTAATTTCGTGGCTCCTTATAACCCAGTGGCAGTGTTGGGCCAGCTGGTGGGCTCGTCTCATGGGGGAATCCTCTGGCAGTGCCCAAAGGGAGGGAGCTGCTGGTCCACTGTGTTGGATGCTCTCAGAGAAATGACAATGTTGTGTTGTACGTAATTTTTAATGTCATACTGAAACTATTACTTCCCAAAGCAGGCATCTTGTTTGCTTACACACAGCTTAATGTGAATGGAAACTGGTTGTTTTGCCGCACTTGGTGTAGGTACACTGCCTCCTACTTTTTTCCAGAACGTTTGCATACGTCTGCAGTGGTGTCACAAATAGGATGTAGCAGGCTTGTGCATATTTGCACACACAGACGTGTATGCAAGCACATACGGAGACTCATGCATTTGTATCCCTTATTTTGGCATTTGTGGGAACAGCTCTTTGGGCACTGGACATATAAGTTGGCTCTGCTGTGTCATACAAAATAAAGTTGTAAATTGCCCCCAGATATTTAATCCCTAAGTTTGAGAAGTGCTGTGAGAAGCCTAATGTTCATAGGAAGTCTTGGTTTTCTACAGTCGTGAAGAAAATACTTGTCATGGACTCAACCTTCAAAAATATTAAGAGCAACTTTAAGAAGAAAGATTGATCTTTTTAACATCATGCAATATTTTGAAGAATCACATTGTTTTTAATATGTTTTTGTCCTGTTGGGCATTATGCAATAAATGCATGTCAAATGTCCTGCAATCATCTCATCTTTTTAGTTGCTGTGCTCTTTTATTTCACATAAAACCTGAAGATTTCTCAACTTTGTATTTTCTCAGGCTTGCGGTCTTTACTAGGGAGAGAATCTGTGTATGATATGGTTCTTCAGTATCTCTACAATGTCTGAAGGCACTTCTTTACTGAGTGTGTAAATTCCTCATTGTGTGTCCTGGTGGTGTCAGTGCTAAATTTGAAACTCAAGATATTTGAGGAAGAAATACTTTATTGCCGCCAAGAATGGTACTTTTAGAATCAGCCTAAGTTTTTAAACTGGAATTGTGTTATTTGAGAGAGAAAATAAAGGTTATCTCTGGTGGAAACATTAGAAAATGAAAGGCATTTATTCACTTATAGTGTAGTGTATTGCATTAAACTGACACTCTGAAGTAGAAATTAATTACTTAAGAATAATGTTTATGTTTTTATTATCATTAAGGGTGTAGCTTGCTCATTAGAAGGCTGAAAGGCTCTGTTGAAAGAGGCGTGTAAACTGTCTGTAGTGTTGGCATTCCCAACTTTTCCTTCCGTCCTTAAAAAAACCAGTAAGAGCTAGCCCATCTGCAGGGAGCCCAGATTTTGCAGCAGGAAGAACAAAGTCAGTGAGCGAGCCAGCTGCTGCTACAATGCCCACTGTCTTCTGCTCCTTGCCTTTGTTGCTGATGTCACTGTCTCATTGGCAAAATCTGGGCTTCTGCGCTCAGCTGGAGTTTCTCTAGCACCTGACACCAGAATTGCAGGGGCTTAAGAGGTCTAAGCCTTGAGGTTGTTGTCAGTTCATTTGAAAGAAAAAGATGAACCAAAGACAGCTACCAAATTTAAATATAAACGTAGCTATCTTTGTCTGCCGAGCACTAATAGATTGTGCATTGGAGAAAGGCAGCACTGAACTAAAACTGTTCTTGCCATGTTCAGTTCTTTGTACATTTACTGTTACTGGCCTCTCTAAACAATGCAGTTTGCATGCAAGTAAGTATATTTAACAAATTCCACACATTTCTTCAGTATTCTTATAGGCATTAAAATGCTCAATATTCATTTATGTCCATGTTTGGCTTCAGAGGTCAGAGGTTAAATGTGTTGTTACTGTATATGCTCTGCTGTGTGACACAGCATTTTAAACTAAGAACAGAGTAACATTGATAATTACTTTATAGAAGGCATATAACAGCTTCCATTCATCCACCCATTTTCTGCTGTTAGTTAACTTAGTTACAGACGGCTACTCTGGCAGGATCCCCTATTTTTATTTTTAAATGAGGTGAAGTTCACTGCACTACTTTATTTTTGTTAGCTGTTAAAACATTCTTATACTTCTGGCAGCAGATAATGACAAATTCTTCAATGTAATGCTGGGAGCAAGGGAGGCGGAGAGGGAGAAACAGGGAGGGAGAGGAGGGGAAAAAACCCTCCTGAGCATATGGAGACATCCAGAAAAAGATGTGCATCGTCAGCTGTGATTCCATTGTGTGCTTGCAGACAGGATCTGAGCTCTTCTTCTCTTGGGAATTTAAACCTTACAGAAGTATTCTTTGGCTTTTACCCGTCAGAATAATGGAGCTTAGATAACATATATTTCATCTATTTATTATAGATAATATTTTGATAATATTTTATGATTTCAGGGAATATATACAGTTGCCAGGCCTCTTGCTCTGTGTTGGAATAGCATTTTAAACAGTCATATGTATTGGTGAAATGGCAACTATGAAGAGTAAGAATAATTTGTAATATTACATCAGTGGTTACATATTATGAAGGCATCTTACCAGTTCTACAGTTAGTAGTTTATCAGCAGTATTTACATTATGCAAACACACCCTATTTTTAATATTTCAGTAGCTTAGCCTTTTTAAAATAAACCAAGGAGAAATGTGACATGAAAAATGACAGGTTGTATAGTTTAATCAATTTAGGATACAGAATTAGAGAAAAAAAACCAAGACAACCCAGGGAATTTTTTAAACAGTTTTAAGACAAAGCCATTTTGTCAGTGTTGTGAGTATTCAGAAATAGCATTTATATAATGGAAAATGAGTGGAAGAAATTAATTTTCTTTCATTCAGTCCTGCATTTACCTATTACCTAGAACAGTCTCTCCTCTCCCAAGCATCTGGAATACTTTTGCTCATTTTATACAGTTATTTTGAGTTGATGAATAGTTTGAAAAATAGATCTTGAATGTGGTAGATTTGCTGCACTGCGTTTTGTAACTGTTTATGATTTTTCAATCTTTTTCTGTGGAAATTGCACGTTATTCAAATCAAAGACTAATGGAAATTTTATTTAAGAATTTTATGGATATATAATGGAAACAATTCCTATGGAAAATGTATTGTCACTGGAGTGCTTGGCATCTTGAAGTTTGAAATTAGTTCATTAATTTAAATGTCTGAAGCTGTACTGCAACATATTAACAATATGCACATTTTTTTTCTTCTGCAGCTGCATCATTATGCTATTCCAAGTCTTGCATTTCCTTAAATGGCTTCCATAACAATCTCCCATTAATACAGTTACTGATAGATATTATTTTTCCTTTGCTCTCATTTTAGCAGTTACAACTGATAGTAAATCTCACTCTTTCTGGGAGTGCGCTCCCATTACTTAGGTATTCAGAAGCTTCTTTGGAGTGTGCATTTGCTTTTTGCAGCTAAGATGCAATGCCCTCAGTAAATCCTATTTACATTTTTTCTCTTTGTTTTCAAACTTCAAGAAGTTACTTGCTGTTTGAAAAGGAAAACTTGTATTTTGCTAGAGTAGTCCACATTACATAGAAACCTTTAATGGATTAATGAAAGGGCAGAGTATAGGTGACAAATTAGTTAAAATATCTACCAAATGTGTTGATTTATCCGTAAATCTTAGGTAGTATGGATCACATGAGCTTCTATGAGGGGACATAGTGAGAATATATATCTACTGTAGTGTTGCCTGAGAGTTACTATTTTGATGCTTTTTTAGTGAGCTATGTAAGGCATATTGTTGCTCTTGGGTAGGATTTATAGTGGGCATATCACAATTGGCTGCTTTATTGGCTGCCTCAGTGGAGAAGCCTGGGATTGAAGAATGGGCATGGAAAGTGAAAGAACATTTTGCTTGTTAGGTCAGAATTATTATGGAATTTTATTCTTACTCTGCCTATGCTGTAATTCATCTGTGTGTGAACAGATTTAGTTTTTCATTGCTGTCAGTATTGCTCTCTAATGAGCCTTGCCCATGGATTTTGAAGAAAATCACTCCAATTAAAAACAATGCAGTTTGTCACCTATTTGTACCTCATGGATTATGTAGGAGATACTAAACTGCATTTAAAAAGAAAACTTCTTAAGAATAAAGTCTGCCTATGAATAAATTTGATAGTATATACTGACACTTTTATTGCAGATATTTTTATAAATTTACAAATTCATCTTATGCCTTTGTGATAGAATTAGAAATTCATAAAAACCCCAAAAAACCCAAAGCAACCCACACTCCGTAGAAAACCAAGGTCATAAATTTTAATACCTGTGCATCTGGGGTGGCTACAGTGGAGACTGCTTTTCTTCATTCTGCTTACACCATGCGTTGAATTCACAAAGCAGCTCTTCAGTCCTTACTCTTTACTCTTTCAAAGTTGTTGTCAGGACTTGCTGATTGACTACTTATATATTCTGAGTATATACATGTGATTATTGTCAACTAATTTCACTTGCTATCCTCACTCAGATTTATACTTTGGCCTCCAGATACATGAGCAATGTCCTTGTCCTGTTCTATCCATTTTCCGAAAGAGATTCTTTGTGGAGGAAGATTGAGTGTATACAAATAAATGAATTATATGTTTTAACAGTTTTCAGTTATGTTCTCAAGGAGAAAAGCTCTTCTTCCAGTCTAAATCTTTGTATTTTTTCTAAAATTGAAATTTACAGCTAGAAATGTACTATTTTCTTTAAATGTGTCCAGAAGAGTTGTTGCCATTATCTTGGCTGAAAAAAAAAATCAACTTGTTGATACTTTACAGGCTATAAAATGTAGCTCTAATAGCATAGTTTAAAGTTTTTTTTACTTTAATTGCCTGCCAATTTTTGTTGGCATTTGCAGTGCAAACATACTTTTGCTTGTTTTGCTGGGTTTTTTTAAGCGTTACTTTGAAATAAAGGTACTGAATTTTTAATGAGGCCTCAAAATATTTTCTTGCTACAGTTCTGTGTGAAGTTAGTCGTAACTGCACAATGGTGACATCATTTGTGGCTCCTTTTCTTAGTTTAAGAATGATGGAACCTGAAGACTGGACGTAGATGAGAAAAGCCTCACTAAACTCACCAAATTCATGCTCACTAAGCTTGCATGCTGTGGATGATCTCTTCCAAGTATGTTTGAAAGTGGGAGTTTTCACTCCCTTTTAGCTTAACTGGAGTTTGTAGCGTCAGTGTTGTGTATTATGTTCACAGCAAAGTTTTTATGGGCCAAGGAGGTAAACACATTTTAGGTACCTGGAATAGAGACCTGGAAAGGAAAGAATTGG
This sequence comes from Entomyzon cyanotis, assembly GCA_024500445.1. Classification (NCBI taxonomy): domain Eukaryota; kingdom Metazoa; phylum Chordata; class Aves; order Passeriformes; family Meliphagidae; genus Entomyzon; species Entomyzon cyanotis. The sequence continues at coordinate 17,670,178 of JAKEPQ010001005.1, forward strand.
CTGCGTACAAATGGAAAATAAAGATGTAAAGTGCTCTGAAGTCAGAGGACAGTGTGTTATTCTGTTCTACATCAATTGTTTTTAGTTGAGGTTTTTTGACCTTTAAACCAGTTTTCTTTTACTCTTTGTGGGATGGAGGGTTGGATGGTGGTGTTGGAAAACGGCAAGTGTGGCTGTGGTGTATTCCATTTTTATATTGTAGCTATGTTGGTAATTTGTCTATTGTTTGAGGCAGAGACCTGCTCTCATGTGGGCCTTTGTGCACCACCATTAACAGTTATGCCACTGTGAGACCTGGCTTCATGCAGGAGTAGTTTCCCTTGAGTTCTGAGGGTCATCCCAAGAACCTCCTGATTCTTTTGGGATTGGCTCTAAATTTGCATAGGCATGGGTAGTGGTTGGCTTGCTTTTACTTCAAGCTCCAGAATGGGCTTGAGATGGGAAGGCAGAGGACTGACAGATAACTTCATAATCATCCCTTTTTTTCTTCAATGACAGTCTAGTTTAGTTAGAGAAATATATCTGAAATATACTAGATCATACATCTATTCAGGTACATGAGCCTGTCACTAGTTGCTGTATAATTCAAGAGTTTTATTTGTGAAGAAAGATCTTATTAGTAATGTTTTTGTGTTTTGAAGGTGGTGCTTCTGTTGTAAAGCTATATTGTCTTTGTTTGCAGACAGTATTACAGTTAAACATTTTGTGAATAGAACAAATTAAAATCAGCAAAGCTTGTCCTTTCTGGTGGGGCCTTTTGCCACTATTGTAATGGTCAGGAGCCACATTACTTGGGTACAGACTCCTTGAGCTGCCGTACTGGAGGCCACAGAGGCCAGGAGGTGGGATGCAAAAATAGGGAAAAACAGCAGGAAAATAAAAGTGAGCAGCTACATTAGTTGTCAAGAAACAAAATGGTAGTAAGTACTCATTCACTGGTACACAGCAGGTAAAAGACAGGAGATGAGTGGGAAATGCTTCTGTTTGCACAGGCAGTGTCATGTTTACTGCTCCTCAGTGGAAAAGGTTTCCCCACTGTAGGCTGTGGCTGCAGCCCCCATCTGCTGGTGACACAGTGACTTCTCTTTGGTGTCTCTGAATTGCCAAAAGATGTAGTAGCTTACTTAAAATTTTATTCCAAGACAAGATTTTTTTTTCTGTCAACGAGGACCTACTCAAAGCCCTGAGTTTGTGATCCACAGAGCTTGTGTGCTTTTTGGACATTCCTGAGGATGTAGTCTTATCTTTTGTGTATATATTTTATATAAGAATACTTCTTTGTTAGTGGTGTCCCTGAATAGTCTGTTACTGTAGTGGTATCCTGTCTGTGATTGAAAGAACTTATGCAGAGTTTGTTTGAAGAAGGTTTCTGTAAGATGGCAGAAATGACAAGGAATGAAGTTGATTCTAAATTCCATTTCTCTTGAGGCATAATTAGTGTGTGCTTTTTTTTCCTGTTGATGACTCTTGTGTATCTTTCATTTTATTTGTGTTCTCATTTACTTTATGTTCTACCTTTTTGTTTGTCAGAATAAGAAAGGAGTAAACTCTTCTTTAGCAGTTTGATTGGGTACATTTGACATAAAATGCTACTTGACCTACAAACAGAAAGGCAGGTGTAATATTTATGTGGGCAGTGGCATGCTCCTCCTCCCTTGAAGAAATTATTTTGCTGTGCAATCAATGTATGTCTTCTGTTCTATGGGACTCTTTACTGCTTTATGGGGCTCCATACTAGTGAAAGGCTTTCTGTTCACTGATGCTTGTCACTTGGGTCAGGAGTGTTGTACGTGGAGGCTGAGAGAAGAAACATGCTTCTGTACATGCAACTTATAATAGTGGTTGAAGGAACACCAGTTTCTCCTTTTTAGAGATTTGAAACTAATGTGCTATCAAATCAAGCCGTCAACCAAAAAAAGGAACCAACCACTTTCAGAGTTCTCACAGATTCTTTAGTGAAAATAGAGGCTATGTACTGTGTGAGTTAATGTAAACATTTTAGTTGCTATCACTGTGAATTTGCAGTAGGCAGCAGGTAGAAAGGAAGTTGTGTGCCTGGAGTGATTGTGCAGCTGGAAGGGGGTTGTAGTTATGTCTGGAAAAGCAGATAATGCTCTGCAAAGCTTGTGTTTCCCTTGTTGTGTTATGCTTAAAACGGCAATGTGCTATACATCATATTTTTGTTTTTCTATGCCTGTCTCCACAAAAAAAAGAGACTAATGTTTTTCTCTCAATTTTTTTCCTAGCATGCTTGAGATGTATCTGAGTAGTGAGGCCCCCTGCACACACAGCCCCTAGAAATCATTGTCTGCATCACTGAGTCTTGGTGAGTTGCCTATATCCTATTGCATTTAATTGGGTTGTGTTACAGTTTTATCTTCTTCACTGGGGAGTTTGATGTGAGATGTCTTAAAATGATTGCGTGGATACAGCAGAACAAGCCTTGATTTTAAGTAATGTGTGATACTGTGCACTGAGTGGAAATACTAACATTTTAGAAACTTTGAAAAATAGTACCCAGTCTGTTTATGGAGCAGAGGGTCCTTGCTTTGGTGCCAGGACCAGGAATGTGATATTCTTTCTCAGCAAAAAGGCCCATGTTGATCCCTTCAGCCTTTCTCACTAGGTTCGTTTGATATTTTATACTGTAGCTAAGGAATTGACGTTTTTCAGATGTGCTGATTATGGTTTGTCTTATGGCAAAGGTTGAATATGAAATAATACAAGCTTTTCCATCCAACTCTGTGCACTAATAAATTACTTAAATTGAGGGTTGAAATTGGTATAATGACACTGATGACTTAAACTGCTTGTTGCTCAAGAATTACTGTCTGATGACTCCATCAGGCAATGCTGTGCCTGTTTAACTCTGCTCTTAAGAAGGGATAATACCACTGAGAATTAGAAAAAGAGACCCCTGCAGATTTGTTTAAATGCAGTCTAATAATGGTTTGGTAGTGCAGTGAAAGAAAGTAGAATATAAATGCTGTGGTTTTATTTTAGGTATGTTTGATAGATCAGTATACTCACTTGGTATAAATCTTTTACAACAAATACACATTTGAGATTTTATGTGAGAACCTTTTCAGTGTACTCATGAATAAATGTTGTCTTTTAACACATAGAGTGACTTATTAAGGTCAGAAATATGTATTTTTGAGGCTTGTACACTAAATATAGAGGTGGGAAGTGAGCCTTCTGAAAGGGTTTTTAGTTGTTTGGGGGATGGCATTTTATAAACAGCCAACCAAATATGGATAAAATTATGTATGTCCACATCAAGTATCATTTCCTCTTTTGTTAATTACATTCAGCAGTTTTTGCAAGCTAACAGTGCTTTTCTTTAAACTTACTTAATTTTATAGCATCAGTGAATGAAAACAGGTTAAGCAGTTTTCCAGAGCTTTTTTCTGTCTTTTCTGTTCTCAGCTCAGATAAAATACTTTGCAGTTCATTCTATTCAATGAAGTTTATAATACTGGTTAATAATTCGTTTTTGTTTTATATTAAGTTGAAAATTCTTAGCCACAGAGATGTTATTATTTATTTACACTTATTACTTATACTGTATTAATTATTATTTATTTATACTGCTTTTCTGGACTGCATAATCATAATGTGCTTTTGCAGGTCTCAGTAATGATCTGCTTTTGTAATCATTTAAGCAAATTGTTTAAAAAAATACAAAGACTAAAATATTTTTCTCCTAGTGAGTAGCACTCAGAATGAGTTAGGTGTGTGTAATAAAGAGAAGAATGTCACTGCCAAAATTCTCTATTGTGAACATGAAATTTTGTTGTCAAGTTGATCGTATGTTTGTTTTCAGTTGTCTCAATTCTAATTTTCCATTAAAAAAACCTAATGCATTAGGGAAATACTAAAATCCAAAGCAATTTCAATATAATTGCTTGGGTTTTTTCCTTAACTGATTTATGTGGAGAAAAAAAACCCTGTCTTTTCCTTAATGTTGCTACATTCTGCACCAAAACTATAGATTTGCTTGGTACAGTAATAGAAAATAATCTGGTAGCTTTACCAGATGCTCACCAAAATGCAGTTGCTGTGTTTAGGAAATTCAAAACCTTTAACAAGAGCAAATAGGACATAAATATTTGTATGTGAAGTCTATGGTGATGACAGTGAGGAATAAACCACTCTAAAACATGGGTGTCATGACAGAATTTATAGGACAAGGATTAAGTATAGAGGTAGTTTTCAAAATATCCTTCTCCTTTAAAAAAGTGAGGTTACCTCTGTGTTCCTGTGATAGACAGTTCAGCAAAAGTAGGTTCCATAAGCCAAGGAATAGTTTAAAATTTTGGCTCCATTGAAACCTTGGAAGTTCTATTGGTTTTTCATTGTTCAGGGTTTCAGTCCTGTTGTTTGACATACTTGCATGTTCACCTTCTCTGTTGCAAGATCAAAGAGCTGTAGCTGTTTATTTTAACCAGTATAACCCATCTGAAATTATACTAATGTTGGAAGGATACATCAGTTGGAGTTTCATTTAAGAAATCCTGCCTTGGCTTTTGACTAGTGTTGCTTGTGGAATAATAAATATTGGGTTTGACTGTATGTTGTGAGACTGTACCACGACTGTGACTGAAATTGTGCACATTCAGCTTGTCTACCACTGTATCAAGTTTTTTGGAAAGTGAAACTACTACTTAAAACTTATTTGGTCTATTTTTCATGTTGAGGTAGTGGGAAGAAGCTGCTGTGTGCCAACAAAAAAAGGGATGCAGTTAGAATGGTGATAAGTTTAGACTTACAGAAAAACCCAGACAAATAAAAAATCTACTTTAATTCCTAGTCTAAAAGTTACCAGTCAGAAAATATGTTTTTTGTATCTCTCTCTCCTTTTTTCGTGAAGTGGTTTGCTTTGTAAGGGATGTTTCTCAGCAAAAGGAACATAGATTAGAGAAATCTCAGTTTTCTGTCACTCTTGATCTGGAGAGTCTGTTTCCATCTTACTTTGTAGTGATTTCATTGGCATTTGTGTTGTAGTTAATGTCAAGTGTGATGGAAAATATTTGTGTGTCTATTCATTCTGAGTTATAGTGCTTGTTGTTTACAGCTGTAGTAGATATAGAAAATTCTGACAGATGTCTCATTTTTGACTGTGTTCTCCTAATACATGTGTGTGTGAAGGGAATGCTGTCAGAAAATAAAGTGCAATACTGAAAATAGAAGTGCCTTCTATCGAAACAATTTTTAAGAGCCTTGGGTATTAATTTAAGGATGTAAATGAGGAACTTACTGTAGATTTCCAAGTATCAAACCGGAATAAAGCAGAGCTCACTTCTATGACCTTGTGAAGCAAGGCTGGAATGGTGCTTACCGAGAACTCTGGAGTCAGTTCAGAGCACCCTAACTTCCACAGAAGCTATGTTTCTGAAAGAGCTGCAATAAAATATAGGTATATGTAATCTTTAATGAATCTGGTCTTCTCTGTGAGGGATACTTAATCTACGTTGAATTGGTTTGTGATAAATAAAGGGAATGTGTTTCCATTGCTAGACCTCAAAACTGGGGAGTTGTTTTGCATGAAATGTGATAAGATTATTCTGTGTTCAGTCACTGCTGTTCAGTAGTGACATTAGTTAACATGGATTGCCTATGAAGATGCTTGTAAAAGTGGATGCTTGATTATAGTGAATTTATTGTAATCAGCGTTAAAATGATACTCCTAATCTGAGAGTGAAGCTCTGTGTGGGTGGAGCAGTGAGAACTGAAGTATTAGGAAATGAGCATCTATTGAGATTTATACAATTGCACCCTGAAGACTTTTTCTCCTGAAATTGTAACTGTGAGCTTATGAAGAACATTATTTTGTGGAAAAGTTGAAATTTACACAAATGTAATATATTGCATTTCTTTCTTTTAAAATTTATGAAAATTTAGAGTACTGTTGAGAGAAATCTTATGCTTGCAACCAGCAGAACTAGATTGGTTAGTAATGAAAGTACTTTTAAAGTACTTTCATAGTTTTGAGGCCACAATGTTCAAATTCATTGTAAAGCTGGATTAAACTATTCTTATATATGTAAAACTCATTAACTACTGTAAATGGATTTAAATGGAGTGCTCTGTCAGTGAACTTTTTATTGCATTGATGGAACCAAACTTCATATATATCTAGGACTGTTGAAAATGCTCATTCAATTGATTGAAGCTTGCCTTTTGTATGTAGTTATATCCTGGAAGATTATTTTTAACATTGCAGTTTCGGTGAGATAAATAAAAAATATTTAGGAAATGGGATTGCTAACTTGATTTTATTCACTTCTTAAATATTGGTCTTGACTTGGTAATGGACTTTGCTAAGATTTTTCATTTCTTACCTTGATAGGAACCTTTTTATATGGACAAAGTTATACTATATTAGCATTAGCAGAAGAAATAGCTGCCATTATCGTCTGTGGAAAATCAATGTATATTTTATATATAGATTGATGACATTGTATCACCAGTATTGGAGCCTAGGAATTCTAGAGGGGTCAAGAACAGGACAACTGAGCACTCACATCATCAAAGAATATGAGATGCATTTACTTGGGCAGATTTTCCTCTAGGCTGGCCTTTCGTTCCTGAATTGGGAAGAGTGAAATATTTACATGGCTTGGCTCTTGACAGTAAATAGTATTAATTAAATACAGGGCTTGAAAATGACACTGGTATTTCAGATGAAGGCCAGTAGATTTTTGCCTTGGCTTTCTGGAAATTGAATTCCAGTAGTCTGTTTATTTGATAGCATTATAGTACAATACTTTGAGGTTCATGGATATTTCTGTACATTAAAGTGGGTGAATTTTTATAATACCACAATGTGAGAATGTTAGGGTCAGAAGACTTATGTGCTATAATGGTAAGCAAATTTGAAGATGATTATAATATAAAGTGCTGTACAATGTGTTTCTATCTGACTAATTTGCTTTTATATTTACTGGACTGGCAAGAAATTACAGGTTTTCTTTTGGATGTTGAAAAATTCAGATGAAAGGTCCTAGATAAGTCACAGAAGTTCAGTATTATGAAAATTATTTAGAAATATTGGTGAGTATTACAGTATCGTTGTGCAGGGCTCTAACTCTTCCAATATTTTACAGAAACCTCCTCTAGCCATCTCACCACAACCAAAGAAGGGTGCTGCTACTCTTACGTACACAGTAGTTGCCAGTGTTTAAACGCGTTGCTAAAACTCTGTTTGCAACTGTGGCCATGATAAATGAAGAATATGCTCTGTTCTCCTATTCCGACGTCTGTTTTTATGGTCCAGATTCTTCTCTTATTTTCATTATCAGTACTTTTCTTCCTTCAGTAATCCCAAATCAATAAACTACAGCATTCTCTGTACACCAAAATCTGTATCTTTCGAAATGACAGCAATAGGCAAAATAGGAATATTTAAAATTAGAACTGAGAAAAGAATTAGTTTTATAGTAGGTGTTGCAGTTTGGTTTTTCCTTGAGGGAAGCTGAAGTAGTGTCAGGAGGAATTAAAATGTTTCCATTCACATTTTTTTCATCATGTTTTTCTTAGCTTATATTTGAATGTTCTCACTTAAACTTTAAAACATTATCCTTACAAGTAACACATAGAATTGAAGATCCCTTTTTGCCTTGGATTCCTTTGTCCCTCAGTTTCCCTTACAATTTTCCCCTACATTTCTTTCTTCAGGTTGTGAGCTTGAAACTACTGTGTGGTGACACTGTTTAATAGTATTTTAAAATGGGATAAAACCATCTACATTTCTCTAAAAGTAGGTGGCCAACACATATGAAATTTCACTTGGGTTAATGTTTATGGCCTTTCAGTTTTCAGTTGTGGTTTTTTGCTTGGCTTCTCTTCACAGATCCTGGTTAACTGTGTTTTTATTGCTTCATCCTGCTGAACAGACTCATGTAAAACTTTTTCTGTCTGGAGTTTACAGTATGTAACTTCCAGAATGTATGCTGTGGTGGAATAGGGTTTATGTGCAGCTGATGGTACGTGAAGCTTGATGCATGACTACTAATGTTTAAAATATTCCTTGTCCCTGACTGTGATTTTATTCTTTCCTTCCTCATGAGCTTACTCTTTTGTTGATATCCAGGTTCTAGGGTCTTGATCAGCTATGTTGGGTTTGCATGGCCAAGCTTTGGTAGCAGGTGGATTCTTTGAGAAGCTGTCAGAAGCTTCCTCCTTGTCCAGCAGAGCCAATCCCTCACAGCAGCAAAGATGGACGTGCTGCTGGTCAAGGCTGGGCCAATTAGAAACAGTGGTAACACCTCTGAGATAACATATTTAAGAAGAAGAAAAAAAGAATTGTTGCATGGTTTTAACTGTGGGCAGAGAGGAGCAGGGTGGGAATATGTGAGAGGAACAAGTGTGCAGACATCAAGGTCAGTGCAGAAGGACGGGGAGGCGGTGCTCCAGGTACCAGAGCAGAGGTGGTGCAGACCATGGAGAGGCAGCTGTGACCCTGCAGCCTATGAAGGTCCATGGGGATGCAGAGATGCACCTGCAGCCCATGGAGGAGCCCCACACTGGAGCAGATGGATCCCTGAGCGGAGGTTATAACAACTCCGTGGGAGGCCCGTGCTGGAGCAGGGACCTGGCAGGGACCTGCAGACCTGTGGAGAGTGGAGCCCATGCTGGAGCAGGTTTCCTGGTAGGACTTGTAATTCTGTGGAGGACCCACAGGGGAACAGCCTGTCCTTGAAGGACTGCACCCTGAGGAAGAATGACCCACACTCAGCAGTTTTGGGAGGACTGGTGCCCATGGTATGGATTCAGATTGCAGCAGTTTGTACAGAACTGTTGCTACTGAGATGGACTCAACTGGAGAGGTTTGTGGAGAACTGTCTTCCATGTGAGGGACCCCATGTTGTAGCAGGGGAAGGACTCCTCTCCATAAGTAGTGGCAAAAACAATGGTTAATGAACTGACCATGACCCCATTCCCTCTCTTCTGATGGGGAAGAAGGTAGAGCTGAGAAGGAAGGAGGAGTGAGGAGAAGGTGGTTTTAGGGTTTTATTTTACTTCTTATTATCCTGCTTCTGATTTTGTTAGCAATAAATTCAATTAATATCTCTAATTCGAGCCTGCTTTGCCTGTGACAGTATTTAGTGAGTGATCCTTCCCAGTCCTTATCTCATGAACCCTTTGTTGTATTTTCTTTCCCCTATCCATCTGCAGAGAGGAGTGAGAGAGAGAGAGGGCTTTAGTGAGTGCCTGGCATCCAACCTGGGTGAACCCACTACATCAACACCAAAATATCTGAGGAACCAATACCTATTGGCAAGTCAGATTGTATAACACTGTGGTTGCCACACTTAAAACATACTCAATACAAATCTACAGAAGCCAAAAAAAACCCCAAAACCAAACTACTCCAAACCAGGCCATCTTATATGAGATATCACCTGCTATTCCACCACTGTCACACCCCAACCACACTACCATCCCTACTTTACACCACAGGCTGTGTGCCACAACCTAAATGGTTAAATAGATTTGTTCTATTAATTTTTAGGTTTAGTTGGTTGGTGCCAAATATGCTGTGTATATAGCACATATGTTGCACAATAGTATGTATTTATTTTTGAATATAGGCATGGAATCATGCATATGGTGCTCTGGTCCTGTTTTAGGTACTGTGGGCACTAGAAGGGGGGAAAAAAACCCTAACAGCCTGCTGCTGCTGAACTTGATTCCAGTAACAGTAGTTATCAAAGTTGCCTCCTACTTACTCTTCCTCTTATTTGCTTCATCACTTGGTTTCTGAGCTATTTCCTTCCGCCCCCAGCTTCCAGGAGAATTGTTTTGCGGTCTTCTGATACAATCTCGTAAATCTTTGGGACAGTCCCATGTTTTGGGTCAGGACAACTTGATCCATGGTTGTGAGACTTACTAGAGAGTTAGACTTGTGTGTGTGTGTTTTGAGGGGGAATTGCTTACTAAAAACTTATTTTTGGCTAGCTTAAAGCTGTTAATGAGTTGGCTTGAATTTCGTAAGTATCTTCATTGAGGAAGGGAGGGGGGAAAGTCCCTGCTAATCAGAAATGCTATAATGGCTCACTTAGGAAATTCTGAAATTAAAGGTTTTGGATTTCAAGGCTACAGTCACAGCAGGACTGAACAGTCATTAAGCCACAGGGGAGTCACCTGTGTGGCTGTGGGTACAGCTCTGAGCAGGAGCTGCTGCGGGTGTGCAAGGAGAGAGCTCTCGCAGGGCCACCATCTCAGTGGCACAGCCTGTGCCCGGGGTAGAGGGACAGCTGACGGCTCAGATGGCTCCCTGCTTCCTGGCCTCTGGTCTCATTCCCTGGCTGCTGCTGGGCCCAGGGTGGCCCTGCCTCTCCCCATTGTGCCAAGCTGGGGACGGGCAGGTTGCCAGTGTTTTACAGCTGTGGCCGAGAGTGTCACCCACTTCACCCGGGATGACTGCAGGAGCTGTGCGTGCAAATGCACCAGCAGGCATGGACATCAGGGATACACCCATCTTTGCTGAAGCAGGGAGAGGCTGGAGGGTGGATAGCAGCGTGCCTCCGCCTTCTGAACACTGGGATGTGGGTGCACAACAAGATGGAGGAGGGAGTCACACTGCTCCAGATTCAGAGCAGAGGTTTGCTTTTGGGTCTCCTGCCTCTTAGGACATGGCTGCTGCCTCTGGGCTGCTCGGTGTTTCTGAGCAGAGCTTTGCTGCCTCTGGAATAGCTTTGCTATTTTATTGGTGTGTAAATACTTTGTCAGTGAACTGATTTTCATATATTGGAAGTGAGCATCCTGTCTGTTTTACGTGTCCTACAGTAAAGGACAGTAGTTTCTTCTCTTGCCTTCTTTTATAGATGTAATTTATTTATCTGCTACCCATAAGGTTGTCTTCTCAGACAAGGTACTGCAAAGGAAGCTAAGGTATACATTCACAGATATATTTAGCGATTACATCCCCTTGTGGATGTTCTTAATGCTTTGAATAGCTTACCCTACTTCGACATGAAGTAAGCTTTCTGAAACAAGGGCATTTTTTTCCTGGTGAATTGACTATTTGCACAACTTGTAACAGTTTTAAAATATGTGTTTTCCTGTTCAGTGGCTAAAATGAAAAATTCATTATTGGCACAGCTCTGCTCCTTGTATCAGATGTGTCATTGTCCATAATTAAATGGATACATTTGACTACAAAGATGTAATACAAATTTAAGTTTCACATGGTTGACGCTGTATATGCCATCTTTTTTTCCCAAATCTATTGCTAAGGTCAGTGGGAGGTATTTTATAATGTAAAACTGATGAATTTTTGAAAACCTGAAAAGATCAAAATGAGACCTAATTTAAATATCTCAGAACAATTGAGAAGTAAAAATGTGAACTATATATAAAGTGGCTGGCAATGGTAGAATTGAACTCTTAAAAATTTAAACCCACCAGGGAGTACTTTGTGTTATGATAGGAAGGGCCATATCCTGAAACTTTTCTTGCTGTTGACATGATTTGGAGACTGTTCTTAGTGTTCTGATTTTGTGGAAATGTTGTTGTATAAGCAGAGTGGTAACTTTTTCATAAATGAGCTGTACTCAGTTCTGTTACACTTGTGTAAATAATTTTTACTCAAGTTGTGTTGCAGAAGCTGAGAAAGGCTGACTGTGAACCTGCCCTTTGAATTTCCTCGGGGGAGTAGGGACTTTTTAAAAGACAAGATTCTGAGAAGGGAAATAAGGTGTCTTGCAGAAAGTTTCAGCTAACTGGCAGTACAGGAAAGATGAAAATGTAAAATCCAATATTGGGTCAAACCTGCTTCTGCTAATATTTCACTTGCATTAGCCAAATATAAAGACGACATTGTGTTTTATTGGTTTTTAACTGATTTTGCTTACCACTGGTAGGGAAGGAAGTCAGCAAAAGGGAGCTGGTATTTTCTTACACAGACAATGTCTCAAGGAGCAGAATAAATTAATATAACATGGTTTTCTGTGACGGTGCATATCTGAAACAACATGACAATTTTTATTTTGTACTTTATTAATTAAAAATATGTGGGTTTTTTAGTGTGTGTTGTTTTTCTATGTTGTAATTTGTATTGACTGTAGTATTAGTTTTTAATTCTGTCTTGTTGATTTGTTTAGGATACCAGGTGATACCAACCACTCTTAAGCCATGCCAGTGATGGGTTCTGCGGCTCTTTCTGTGCTAAGCTTCTGCTGTTGTGTTGAACAGGCAGCTAAAATGGTTTATTTAGGCTGGCTGAGGGTCAGCTACAAAAATTCAACATATTGTTAACTTGGACAATTTCTTTCTTTGTTTGTTTCGTTTTTTATTCAACAGATAATTTACATAAGGTGGCAGGAACCTTTTGTAGACTTGGGGACTTGGAATATTTGCCCCTGCATGTGATTGAAATTTCCCTGTAATTATACCCATGGGAATGAAGTTACATGGGTATCAACAGGGATCGAACTTGACCTTGTAGTAGAGACCCAGGGGCTTATTCCTCAGCACCAGGTTTGCCAGAAGTGTACTAAACAAGTCACCTGAGCTTAAGTTCCTCACTTTCTTAGCTCTAAAATGGGGTCAACCCTCATTATTTTCTACATATGCAAAATTCACATTCACTGGCATTTGTGGATTGTGTTGAGAAAATAAATAATATATTTATGTATTTAATTTCATAAAATGTAAATAAAATATCTGCTTCTCTCTACCAAAGTGAATTAATACTGAAATTATAAAAAAGAGTTAGAGAGACCTTGCCTATTAAAACATTGAAGCAGTGGCCTTTTGCTATTTTATTAAACAAGAATCAACCTAGATTGTTTTGAGTTAGCAGTATTTTTGCCTGCTTTTGTTATGAGATAAAACATCAAGTATTGACTTAACTTCACATTTCACAGGAGAAGAATTAAAAATTATCCCTGTGAAGGGTGACTATGGAGTTACTCTTTGAAATTCTAATTTAACACTTCAGTAATGGGTCAAGCCTGCTCTGAATCCTCTGTGGGATTATTTGATTTGCTGTCTGGTTAACCTCAAGGAAAATGGGATGTCTTTAAATTACTAGAGGTGCTAGCTATCACCTTATAATGGAACCAAAAAGGAAAATTCATTGTTTTAAATTAGGATTGTGACCGGATGACTAAGGCATTGTTTGAATGGGGCTTATTTTTAAGATCTAACTTGAGGCTGAAATTGCAAGGTGGTGATTTGTTGTTGGTTTTTGTTGTTTGTTTTTTTTCAACTTACCATCAGCTTTCTATTTGGAGATTAATATAATTGAGGGATAAGGGGAAAATGTCTTCTTTAGCTGGGGGGAGTTGGGGTTAGGGTTTTATTAGTTGTTTTGTCTTCAGTGTTTTTTACACATGGAGAAATTTTTATTTTGTGTTTCTTCTATTTGCATAAATGTTCCCCAACAGGAAGAATCTGTACTTTTTTCATAATGAAATTGATTATGAAATTAAATTCACGTGACTGGAACTGAAAGGAGTTCTGCTTTTTATAAGTAGATAAAGAAACAGTTTGTATATTTTGCAAGTTTATGCATGTAAAGTTTATACTGCCAAAACATACAAAATCAATTTGCAAATTACTGAAATACAAGTACTCAAATGCTGTGTCATACATGGAGGGAGTATTTGGCAATTATTTAGTAACTTGAATTTGCGGGAGCAGAAGCAGGGGGATTTCAGTTAAAAATGAATTCACTCTAACATTTTACTTTTCACTTGTCTATATTGGAAATTTGGTGCATGTTGTTGTTAAATTTTTTTTCAGCCACACTTCACCTTGTAAAGTCATATAACAAAACTAGTCACATAGCAGATTACTTGTTTCTCTGTCTTGCAAGTTAAATTGAATTTTTAAACATCTATAGTTGGTGATGTCATAGGATATAAATTAAGACAACAAAAAGCTTAGCATAATGCATCATTTTTAATGATGAAGAGTATTGAATGGAGGCAAGCTGTGCAGTGTGCATTGCATATATTGAGAAAATTCACAAGACTTTTTGACATCAGTTTTGACATGAGTCGTGGGCTCAGCTCCAGCACAGTTCTGAGTGTAGCCTGTCCTACAGAGCTTTCCATTGCCAATCTGTCACATACCACGTGCCTGTATTTCACTTAAGATTTCTGATTTGAGTAACTGAGTCTATACATAGTTTGAATTGCATATTTAACAGAATTTACTTACTGTTGCTTCTGAAAATTTTTTGTTCCTTTTTGTATTAATGCAGCTATATTTATTTCGGTATAGCTTGATATATATAAATTTGAAATAAATTTTAAATTGTATTTCAACTTCTGGTATCTTGTTTCTGAAGTTGGTAATTGATATGGAAATTAAAGTCTTGACCAAATCTGAGGATTTGCAATTTTGGGAGGAAATACTGGGTAAAACAGCATAGTCATCAGTTTTGTACACAGGTAGAGGAAGGGAATTTTTTAGCCTGTGGAAGTTTTTCTGTGCTCTCTAAGCTGACACATATGTAACTAAAATAGTGCAATAAGGATTATAAAGAGAGAAAAGATGCACATTTATTTTATGGTATTTTGATTGAAAGATTTTTTACAAACAGGAAAAGAAGACTGGTCTACTTCATTAAAGTGGATGTAATGAAGTGCTAGTTGCAGCAGAAGCAAGCAGGGCTGGGCTTGCAAGCCTCTATCTGAAGAATTGCTAGCATGCCCTAGCTGGGCTGCTTTTCCACTTCAAGCTGGATAGCTTTCTGGTGATAGGAGAGGTCCTACAGCGACCCATTTATTTGCTGGTTACTAAAAATAGTGGTGCTGGAGTAAGGAGAGTGCAGCAACACCACACCGAAAAACCTCTGCAGCCCTCCAAACACTAAGATTTAACTAGTAAATGGTTAAAACAAAACACACCATGCCTCTCTGGCAGGCAGAGTTGCAGGCCAGCTCATCCCCTGAGTCTGGTTTGGGCAGCATTCCCTGGAGGTCACTCATTCAGGCTATTGGGGATGAGGGTGGCTTCGGGAAGCAGAGGCAAAAAAGCTTTTGTTAGGGAATGTTTGATTTGCTTCTCTTGTTTTTCCTGGGGGCGAGAAAAATATTAGCTGAAGTGTCTTAGGGGAGTATGGGAAGTCAGTCAATGGCCAGACAGAAACCTCAAACACAAAGTATTACTATGGAACAGAAATCTTCAGATTTGGGCTGCTATGAAGGGTGAAGAAGAGTGATTTTATTATTGACGGATGAAGTGCATCTTGATATGTCTTTCCCTTAACTGTGAAGTGACCCTTCAGAAGGTGAAAGGTGGCTCAAACTCTAATTAGCTGAGATTTGGAGATTTCCTGAATATGAAGTTACTTGTTTTGCCAAATGATATGGCCACAAATCATCAGCTTTTCTCTAAAATTCCAGCTTGGTTCAAAGACAGAAAAAAGAATACCTCTTAATAACATAATTTAGACAGACTGTTTCATGCAACAATCCTTTGTTTTTACTTGCTACTGTTTTCTCTCTATTTTATTTTTAAAAATAGATCTGTAGTTTAGGCTGTATTTCAGATGTGCCTTTTCTTCAGTGTTTGTGTACAAAACACCACTAAGAATAAAAGAAGACATACAGATTTTTCTCTTTTTTTCAAGCTTGCTTGTAGCAAGCACAGAGAAGTAATAAATATGTTCAAAATAAAAATGGAATACTTTTTCAGTATTGTAGGTATCATTTGTCATGAAAGAACTAGTCACTCAGAAACCATTTGTGTAGGTAATTCATAAGACGTTTTCTCTTTGTGATCACAGCATTTCCCCTAATGGCAACAACTGCTTTCATGTGAAACCAGTAGTAAGAACATGTATTGATGTATTTTTTAATTTTGTTTAATGTAATTGAACACCTGGAAGTAGACAGGACCATAATCATGTGAGCAGCCAGGTTTCCACAGAATCTCAATTTGCAAATGGCTACTACAGTTATTTAGTGTCTAATCCTTGTTCACCCTACTCAATTTAGTGGCCTGTGCACATTGTTAGGGTTTGTTTGACATCTGGCCAATATTCCTAACTGCTTACTATTATGTACTTAGTGTGCTTATTGCTCTGTGTGAAATTAATATATATTAAGATTCACAATGGTCTTGTGTGGTAGGGATTGTACAGGAAAGTCAATGGCAGAAATTAGGGTAAGAGACTAAACTGCATGTCTTCTAGATATTAATGAGCAAATCAGTAGGGTGATGACTAGTGGCAAATAAGATAGTTTAATTTGTAAGCATTGATAATAGCTCAGTCAACTGGGTTTCATTTGTCGAAGCACACTGTCACAGAGCAAGAAGTTGGTAACTGAGTAGTATCTGTGCAAACAAGCTCCATCCTAGTGAACTTTTTGCCTTCAGATCTGTGCTGTGCTTGTATTACCCTGGCTTTTAGATACAGAATAAATGAACAGGAAAAATAACTCTCTGGCAAAAACTAAGAGGAACACTTCATAAGGTGTTTAAGAAAAACAATCTTGATTTCCCTCTCTCACCCCTGCCTTCTCTGCCTTCACAGTCTCTGCTTTCTGCTCATGTCCAGCTAAGATAATATAGTAAATGTCTGAGCTCTCGCAAGTAAGGCTGTCACATTGATGTTTAACTGACTTTGAAACACTGCAGCTGTAAAGGGGAAATGAATTCTGTTCTCTGTCAAAGCCTGTAAAAGAGTGTTTGTTTTAGCAGCTACTGAAGATGGAAGTGTTTATTCCATGACTGCATTGGTTGTCAAAGCTGGACATATTTTCCTGTATTAACAATATTTGGAATTTTTCATTAGTTATCATTTCCTGCTGGCTCCTGAAAGGAGTGTTGCGATGCTGATCACTGTCCCAATATTTTCAGTTCTTCTGAATCTTTTCAGCATTTGAATGGAAATCATGGAATTCTTTTAGGATGGGGTGTATGTGTGCACAGGCTTGTGTGATTATGTATTATATAAAACTTTTAAAGCATTTTTTAAAGTATTTGTAAATGTCTGATACTTTTTGAGCCCAAAAGGCAATAGCTTTTTTGTACAAGAGACAGAGGGGCAACTCTTCCAGTTTGTCAGGTGATGGAAGACTGTACCTAATATGCATGAAATGCACCTTATTACTCATCTTGTTTTTTTCAGATGACTTCTATCACAGACTTTTGCTTCTGATACATAGCATTCTCTTGATATGAAAAGACTGACCAGAATCTGGATACTTACTGAAACATACGCTATGCTGTGTAATTTATTTCAAAAGTAGCTTATTGCATGCACTTATCAAATCCTAGCCATTCAACACAAACTAAATCCTTCTAAAGCGTTTCTTGTGCATTGTTGCTATAGAAAGGGGGGGGAAAAGGTGAGGTAATGGAGTTGGAGTATTTTTGGTTTGTTTGGCTGCTTAAGATACATCATCTAGAGCTGAAACTTAATTAACTATAAGGGTTTGAAACTGGAAACAATAACCATGTTAAGTAAGCCTGTCACGATCTTGGCACCATTAGGAGAGCAAGGAGTGAGGGAAGCTGGATTTGTGCTGGTGTTGCTTACAATGGTATGTAACTTACTAATTACCTTTGCTGTGAAATGGTTGGTAAAAAGCCAAAATACTGCTTCCCTAGTTCCCTAGGATCCTTGTTTTGAGAGGATTATACTTCCTGGTGTTTTTACAAGAATTACATGGATGCCAGAATGTTTCCCAAGCTTCTCTTTGATGACTGGTAACAGGGAAGGCTTACCAAAAATTACCGAGGAGGTGACTAGCAGAGAGATACAAAGGTGTGAGAATAAATGAATCTGATAGTTCTGTATTTATGCATTTTCCCTACCTTTGTAATTTTTAGTCTGGTTTCTGAAGGAAGTGAAACTCATGTGATCATGACTGAGATAAAACGTATTTATGTGCATTTGTGGGATAATGTGTGTGTGTTTGCCCTTTTCTTCCACTGCCCCAAAGGAACTGTGCTTCTACAGGTTATAAGAAATTATGTCATCAGGTATATGACTGTCATCCTGTTAGTGAAAGAAGCACCTTACCTGTTGACAGCCCTCGTGTGGCATCAGAAAATCATTATGGGCGAGCAAAATTAGGGATGGCTGAGGGCACAAAGTCAGTCAAGTGCTTGTTGGCCAAACTAAATTTCTCTGCTTGTCAGCTGGGGATTGAAACACCTTTTCATGCTGCAGAGGGATTATGAGGTTTATGACTTTTTATCATTAAAAGTCAGAAGATAAGCTATATGAAGACACTGTCTTGTGTGCTTAAAAATGTGTTGACAAAAAATGTACAATATTAATATAATCTTCTGAGATGTATATGGGTATTTAAAATTTACAACTCCCTTTCTTTATAGAAAACTGTGGAAAAACTCCATACACTGAGAAATTTAGGTTGAATATGCAAATTATAGACACTTTTATTGTACAAAAGTAAAATTGCTGCTGATAGTTGTAGTCTTGTTTTTTATCTATGAGTTAGCCAAAATGCCATGTCTTAATATCCTTCTTTTTTTCTTAAGTCTCTTGATTTTCAAGGTAGAAGCAGAAAGAAAATGTACGGTGTTCTCTGGCAGTGGATCAGTACAGGCCTTCATTTGTCCTTCTGCACGTCTAACAACGATTTTGACTGTCAGTGCATCAAGTTGTTTGTTTCAGCCTCAGATAATCAATCTGATTAAATATCTTGGTGGTATTTGATATTATACAGAAAGCATTTGAAGTGTCAGTGATACTTCACTGAGCTACTGCTCGTGTGGAAAGCTTCGTTTTAATAGTCTTGGTGATAACAAAAACTTACTGAAAAGAGTGAGGCGTATATATGTATATACCTTTTGGCACAAGTGGTTGTAGACTTACACCATTATGAGAACTTTTCTTATGTGCTTAGTTGCTATTTGGATGAGTGGAAGCAGTGAGATTTATGCAGTTAGACTATACTAAGTGTTACTCAGTAAAAAGATTGAGGGAAGAAGTTCTTTGGATGGTAAGGCATGGTATAGGCAAGTGTCACAAACTCAAGCTGTTACTGGCCAGTTCTGTATTCATCAGATTTCTGTGTGGTAGAAGTCTGACCCTTGGTCAGGTCTGATACCCGTGATACAGCTAGCTTTACTTCAGCCAGTTTGAGCCTAGGCTTCATTATTTCTGAATTTCAACGGTTGGAAGACTTTGCTTCAATTTACCTTGTTAAAGGACACCTATTAAAATTTTCCTCCTGGGGTTTCCCCAGAAAAGCCCCATCACTTGGCAGCTTCCACCAGGACTCACCAAGTCCAGTGCCTGCTGCAGTGTCTCAGAAAGCCAAGAGTCATAGATTTATCCCGTAAGTATCACCTGTCTTCCTTTCTCACTTGAAAGTCAGTTTCAGAAAGACTGAAACTTTTCTACTTCATAACATCAAGGCAGAAATTAACTTTACAAATTAAAAAAATCCCAACAACCAAACTAAATAAACTTAGTTTCTAGTGAAAACTTTCTTCATTCACCTTCCTCAGCATTTGAATAAAATGTAACAGTGTGCCTGGCATGTGAATAAATGCAGACCTGATCTAGCTTCCTGACTACAGCAGAAAAAAATTCGGGCATACTTTTTAAGGAATGGTTATTTAAAAGTAATGTGTTTTTGTTGCAACATGATTATATATTTAACAGGAAGCTAGGTTGGAGTCTTTATGACTAACTCTTATTACTACTGCTCCTTTGGTTTCCAGGAGATGATGACTGCAATGCTATATAAAATCTTCAGGTAGGTAGCATCATCTTGGACAGCTTTGTTTTTTGTGCCATGGCATTACTCTCAATCATTGTTTTATAAAGAAACAAATTAAGTTCAAAACCTATAGCAATATAACATATTCATTTTCCTTCCAATTTCTTATTGTTAGTCTGTATGGACCGTAAGAGGATGGTAATGGGACCACATCCTGAGGTTTTAGTGCTTCATATGCTCAAGTATCAGGTGTCACTGGAGCTCATGTTTGATGTGGAAGAAAAACATTGGCTTTTTAAATCAGCAAGATATACCAAAATAATTAACTCTTTGAGATGAAATCAAGCAGGGAATTATTGGGAGGAAATTTTTTCCTCTTGCATTTGTTTTTAAAATACTTTTCTTATTGACAAAGGTAAGTATATAATGAATAGCAAGCATTCCTTGACCCCATGTCATTTGCTGCTTAGGAACAGTATTTACCTACAATAACTGTAAAGGACTGCATGAGTAATTACTCAGAACTCCAGGTAACTCTTTCAAAAAGCCTTGTGTGGAAAAGAAATAATTCAGGAGAGACTTCCATTTGAGATTCAGAAGCATTAAGCATGAATATTTTTCTATGGACCACCAGCCCTGTTCAATTACTTTGGTAGCAATGCAGATGCATGTATTTTATGATTGTTCTTTAAAATACCAGGAATGTTGCTGTCAGTGTGCCTTTTACCATCGTATATTACCATGATTTGACAGCTGACAAAACAAGCATGTGAAGGCTGACATTTGTGCCAGCTGTCTTTCATTATATATTTTTATAGGCTTAATTTTTCATGTGTGCACTTTATATTGGCAGCTTTAATGTATTTTGCAGAAGAAGCTTAATTGTTTTTCTTTTGTGCACATTTATATTTTAGTAGATTAAAATTTTACCACAAAATGTACTTGTAATTTAAATTGCTGTGCAGAAAGTAAAGGCTTACCAAAAACATTACCTAAAAATCTTCAACCATTCTTTAGACTTTAGAAGAAGGAATAGAAAGTACCTTATTCTAGTAGAGGAGCTTTTGACCACCTGAAGAGCTTAACACTCTATTTTTCTTTTTATTGCCTCTTGGTAGCCCTTGAGAAACTCATGTGATATTGCTTTAAGAAGCAGAGTGCTGGTATCCATAATCAAGTGTATAATTTAATTTTTTTCACAGACTTAGCTAGATTCTGTTAATATATGTTATTTTATAGCAGTTTATGAATCCTTGACAAATAGGTGAAGTACCTTCTGACACTTTGTTTCCTGATGTGTCTGGGAAGAGCTTCCTAAGAAGGAGCTAAGTGCAATGGAGTCCTTTGGTGCCATTGCTCATGCTGTACACTCACAGCACTTCTCAGCCCCTTTTCACGGGAATATCTTAGGAAATGGTAGTGGAGGGTAAGAAACATGATTTGATGCTTTAACAAGTGTCTGAAGTTAAGTAGGGTAGAACTAAGTCAGATTTTTATTTTCCTTTTCTCAAAAAAGTGAGACATCTGATAAATGCTTGTTACATATGAGGATGAGATTATGGTATTGGAAATTTTTTTACAGACTGTGTTGATGAAAGGGAGATTCTGAAATAAGAAATAGTGAGTACTGTGGCATTTTCCTGTGGTGACGGGAACTCAAGTTGTAAAATTGCCAACTTGCCCGAACCAGATTAGGGTTTTAAACGTCTGTAGTAAGCACCAGGACTGTTCAGTGAGTTGTCTCAGGGTAATACTCAGTCACACTCAAAAGTTCATCCTGAATCTTGTTCTAATGAGACACTCTTGAGAATGTTCTTGCAAAGGAAATGGTTTTGGTAAGTTAGTTTTTTGATGACCTCTGCCCATTAGAAAATGGGTGCTGCTAACCTGAAGTTGAGCTGTCTGTAGTTGCAGCAGTGACCCCTTTTCTTCACTCCCTTGTGGTGGAAGGATAAGCAGAAAGGAACAGAAACTGGTTGCCATTGCTTTTGCCCTAATACATTTATGATCCTCTTCCAAATGAGGTTTGATTCTGGAGAAAACAAAATGGTGGGAAAAAGACATGGTTGCAGCAATAAGATGGGGAGGGAATCCACTAAAGTCTGCTGAAAATAATGTGGCAAAATTTTATGGGTATTTTTAAAACAATAAATGTAATTGTTGACTCATTTATTTATTTCCTTTTACATAATGTCCCACCCACATACACATACTTGTTTTGCTCCACTGTACTTCACAAGACTCTGTGTTGGCATCTAACATTGCTATAATCCTGTCCTTGCTTCTCTCAACTTCTCCCTTAAGAGCTTTCAAATAATGGTTTGAAATGTTAGAACTTCTCTTCTTGAAAAATATTTTTCCTCAGCTTTCCAAATGAGAATCACTTTGAATTGTACTTATGGTACTCTTCATTTTTTTGCGTTTAAGAAACCAAAATGGAGTGCTGTCATCCTTTGTTTCCCTTTAGTAACAGAAACCATAAAAATGAATAGGACCTAATTTGTGCCAGCAAAACTGGTAATGTTATCTGCATACATTTGAACACCATTCAGAATTCAAGTTTTATAAAAATCTTCTCTCATCTCCCTTTCCTAAATGCAGATTTTTTGTGCATTTTAATATAACACAGTCATGGAGATAAATGAGAATTTTGAACTGCAGAAAACTTAAGATACTTGTTTATTCTACCCAAGTGACAAATGTTTTTGGCAAAGGAAACTGTTATGGCGTGTTAGTTCCGTTGCAAATATATTAATTTGTATATTTGACTGCAGATACTATGATGGATATTTTTATAACCATACTTTAAGGACATGTTTTATTCTAAGATATTACAATCTCAAAGTACATAAATTTCTGTTGCACTGTTTACATCAGTAATAACCAGGAAATTCTAAATTAAGAGTTGACACTTATTTTTCATGTGCAAGTGTATTCTAAGGTTTCTGTTTCCAGATTTCCTGAACTGAGAGCTGAAACAGTGATTTCAATACTCACAAATTTCTGTGTTTGTTTTAGTATGGCATAGTTTCAACATAATTATGTGAATTAAGTATTCATATCCTTTACATATATCTCAGGATTTGGTCAATAGAAGAAGTTAAAAGTCCAGCCTCTTGTGATTCCAATAACCAAGTAAATAAATAAATTGTCATAAACTCTGGCAGAAGCGGAGAGATTGGACTATTGCATCTAGCACTGTTCTACAAATTAAATGAGTGTTTAGTGCTCTCCCAAGTGTAATACACAAATGGATGTTACTGAAATATGCACTGTTATTATCAGGCAAAACATTTAAGAGAAAAACCCCTTAGAGTTACAATTCTACTTTTCATATAAATGCCTTTTATTCCTCTCCTCTACATGTTTTTTTTCCTGTCCCTTTTGTATCTACTGGTGTTACACACTTGCACACTTGGTTTTTAAAGGCTCTTGTGAAAGTATCACTCTATTACTTCCAGCTGAGTA
The DNA here is from genome assembly GCA_024500445.1 of Entomyzon cyanotis. Classification (NCBI taxonomy): domain Eukaryota; kingdom Metazoa; phylum Chordata; class Aves; order Passeriformes; family Meliphagidae; genus Entomyzon; species Entomyzon cyanotis. The sequence goes on from JAKEPQ010001005.1 coordinate 17,693,310, forward strand.
AGTACTCAGTTGCACCTCATAAGCTTTCCAAGTCACGTCTTACAACAGTGACAACCCTGTTAGGAAAACAACTGAGTTTTTAAAGCCCTGTTCTTGTTCTCGTGCACCATGCTAGTGATGCTGGGAGCTGATTGTGGGCCTATCGATGAATGATGGTGCAGTAATTTCAATTATTCCATCTAGCGGTGATGCAGATGTTGATTGGTTTTCAGATACTAATGCTGTTCCTTAATATAGCAGTTGGTCACATGTGCGAGCTCGTCTTGTTAAGGAATGGCCTTCGGGGAAAATGAGTCCTGAAACATGTGAGCATGGAGTTTGTGCATTTCCTAGAAACTGCAAAGTTAAAGAAGAAATGACGCACAGTTTCAAAGGCAATGACAAAGTACCACTGGCCTATGTCACTGAAAAGCAAATAAATCAGTCCCTGTGAGACAGTGTATAAGACTTATTTCCTCAATTTCATTTGATGAAATCTGTCTTAAACTTTTAAACAAAATTCTGGGGCTATTCAAATGCTGTCAGTAGTGGAAAAAAATGTTGAAAGCGATATGCAAGATGGTTTTTCTTCTAGCGCAAATTCTACTATTCAACCTTAATGTCAACCACTTTTGTCACCACAAATGTAATATAACCAATAGAGGAGTAAAATCTCAGCCTAGCTGCTTATGGATGATTCCTTTGCTGTTGTAAATTAGAGGGAATTCTTGTGAAAGAGGCTTTCCACATCAGGAGTGCTTTAGAGAGTATCAGCACAGGCGTCAGCTGCCTTTCATTGGCCCATCTTAACTGCACATTATGTCCATCTTTGCTCTGAAAGAAGTTGTGCATAGATAATTGTCATCACACAAATAGCCCAACAGAGTTGTGATAGGAAAGCCACCATCTTTGAATGGCGTATATACGAAAGGACAAGTAGTTTTTCTGTGCATTTGGTTGTATCTGAAATTACTTTCTGCTGGTGTTTTTCTTTGAGCTGTTGTCCTTCAGCTCTGTAATTGCAGAAGACTGCCATACATGAAGTTCAAATCCTCATGGTAATCTACTGGTACTCTTAAGTCCATTTTTTAACATTTTAGTATTTTCTGCTGAATTGTGGGTGCTTGATTTAGTTACCTTTCTTTAGACAAACATTTTTGTCTGATAGGACCAATTTCATGATCTGTGGGGAAAAAATGTTTAAGATCCAAGGACACTTGTGAAGGACATTTATGTGTGTGTGTGTTCAAATATAGAATTAAGACTAAATCATCTGGGTTTTTTTCTCTTTTTGAGATTTTTAAACTACAAAAATGTGTTTCAGTGGGTTTCCTCAATACTGTAATGCGTGAAAGCTTTGTACTTTTTCTGTTCTACCTTGTTCTTAGCTTGCTTTCCATTGCATATTTCTTTTTCTTTGGCTCCTATGAAATACGAGAGTCAGATTTCTAATGTACAGCATGTTGGAACAGGTTTTACTGCATCTCCTTTCTTTCCATTTGTGTGTTTGGGTACACACACATTTTAGAGTTATCTATCTTTGCTTGCTGATTAGAACATTTAATTTCGTTGCAGGGTTGAAAAGGAGATTTACTTCTGTTAATGAATACAAATTTACCTGTCTTGAGTTTAACTTGTAGTTGTTACATGTTTCTGTACTTTCGGTAGATATGACCAGCTTATTTTAAATGAGCTCTTGGTCAGAAATCAACAGCATTGAAAGGGAAAGACCTCAGCCAAACCAGGTATCTATTCCAACTCTTGGGGTGGGTCACATTTTCTGCTTACTGTCAGAAGCACTTCAGAGCTATATTACCTTGTTTTCACATAAAAACTAAATTCAAGTTTTGCTCTTCCTTTAAATTCCTTTCTTCCCTGTCTGCCCCACCTCCCTTTTCTTTTAATTACTATTATTTTTGTATGTGCTTGTAGAAAACCTTAATGAGGTGTCTAAATTTGAGAGGTCAGGGTGCTATTCAACTTGGCTGTAGAACTGTGGATTTTGAGTTTTACGTGATACGAAGTTTTCTTTAAATATAAATTGTTGATGTGGTACTGTTTGTTTCTGATGGCATTTTGAAGACATCTGCTATCATGAGGATGTGTTTGAGCTTTTTTTAAAGCATAGTTGAAAGAATGAATTCTGATGGCACTTCTAGTATATAGCAAGGCCTTTCTAGGCCCAGTTACAGTCGATTGTGATTTTTGTGTTCTGAGTGACTGCAAGGAGAAATGTTCTTAAAATTTTTTTGTATAGCTATTCTCTCATGATATTTGAACATGGTGTTTCATAAAACCTTTCATTAGCTGTTTTAAGATAAGCCAGAAGAAAAGAAATGTAATAATATTCTGTAACTTAAAGTTACAGAACTTAAAGGACTCTCACATGTTTTATGTTGTTGTTTCGCAGAAGCAAACCAAAATCATGCCATCTTTTTAATAAGAATGCTAATTTTGACAATTGGAGCAGTTGCTCCACTTGTTGAGGTTTCCTAATAACTCTGTCATGCTATCTGGCTTTATGTGAGCATTTTAGTTATTTTGGCTTAGTCATTTATGCCTTTTTTTTTTTTTTTCCTGCCAAGGTTCATGAAAATGGAGGCAGTAATAGTTTGTTCCTTGACACACTTTTTTGCTTTACTGGGACATGTAGAACTCTTCAGGGAATTTTACAAAACTTCTGTAATTATAACTGTGCATCAATTTGTTCATTTAAGAATGTAGGAAGGTACAGGTTTGTTTCAGCAGCAGCACTGAACTGAAGGGTTGCTGCTGCCAGCCTCAAGCTTAGTTCTCCAGGTTGTGCTGCTTGTGCAAAGGTATTGATCTTTAGTGAGTTTAGCAATCTTTGCTGGTTGCCCCTTTGTACATTTCAGAATTTGTCAGACATGGGATGTGTTGCCCTGGAAGAGCGCTCATTTGTCAGGAGGCTTCATGTTCTAGCATTTGGGGCTTTTCCAAATATTATGAAGCCCAATTTAAGTTTTGAAGGAATGTTCAGGCAGTAATCTCAGTTTTAAGTTTTAACATATGTTGTATTAGCTGTTTAATGTGGAAGACAAATCTGAATGTTTCAATCTGTTTTTTGAAATCCTAGTTCACAAGGACACTTGTTTCAAGAACTGAAATGTATTGCGTTTATGAGACAAGAAATAGAAATGAACATGCATACTTGTTTAGTAATACCATAAATTAATGGAAGCACAGTGTTTATTTAGAATAATACTACTTGGAATAACACAGGGGAAAAAGTCTGTATAATTTTTTACAGAAAGTTATGAATTCTAAAACTGAGGAAGTGCTGGCATGCCTTTTCACTGTATCATAGAGCAGGGAAACCTTGTTCTGTTTTTTTATTAAATTCTGTACAAATCCTGTGATTACTTGACTTACTGGATTATCTTTTAAACCTTTTTGACTGCACGGAAGGGATGCACTGATGTGGCACTTGCTGTGGTCGTAGGAAACCCACAAGATGATGCTTTGAGTGGTCAAGTGGAACCTGCTGTGTGTTCTGCAGATAACAAAATTTAAAAGCACAGACCTTTAACTCCCCACTTATACCTGGTGTTTGTATGGTGCGTGTGTCACCTAGGGAAGCTGAGCTGGCAGAGGCAGAGTACACAGAGCAGCATTCCACAGAACTTGTGACTTTGTACCCAGAAAGTATTTAGCAACCTGTAGAGGTTGTAACAGCAAACATTTTAACTGACTTTGAAAAAGTTGCCATTACAGGAAGAAAATAATAATTTAACCTTAAATAAACACTTTCTGAAACTGAAGGAAAGAAAAGTTTTATTCTTATTTTGTGGTTTTGCTTCTGGATGGACTGTGAACAAGTGCGAAGGTTTTGCCTCTTTAGTGTAAGAGTTCATTGTAATGGATGATTGGTAGGATGATTTTATACATTATAAGCAACAAAGAAAGTTAGCTTAATGTGTAGCTGAGTTGGGAAGAAAAATCAGATTTTGACACTGCAATGTAAATCTCACAAATCAGTAAAAGGTAGTCTGAAACATACATACATACAGCCTGTCTTAGGTGTGTGTCTTGGCAAAGTGCTTTGGCTTTTTATCAGGTGGACAAACTAAAAGATAAATGCAATAGGTATCAGGAAGAATAAAAGCTCAGTTCTGGAGCAATATATTATTGCCAGGATGTAGTAGTTATGAGGCCATAGGAAGTTTAATAGTAATAATTATAGTGAAATTGTTAGCAATTTGAAATGCCTTAAGTCCCTCTGGAGGTGGGTGAGACTGTTCAAGCACAATCCTTTTCTTCCCTTACGGCTCTGTGAGTATCTTTGCAGTCAGGTTGTCTTTAACCACTGATAGGTTTTGAATGTTGAACACTAGTGGAACGTGTTGAATTTTGGTTATTTTTGTTTTACTGTTTCTGAAGATGAGCAGACCCTTTAACATGGCTTTATTTGTCAGCCATGCATAAAATTATGGTTCACCACACACTCTGGAGTATATATATATCCATGCCACATTGAAATGAGCATTGTGTCTACCTGAAAGGCTGGTGTGCCAGCTTAGCACAAAGGTATGTGTTACCATACCAATTTAGGTGGGCAGAAATTGCTCCTCTGCTTGGGCTCAAGCTAAGGAGTAACTAACTTCCTGCTTGCATTCGGTGCTTGTATGCCATGCAGAGGTAAATGAAAGACAGTCGAATTCTGACAAATCTGTTACTCTTTGGTGTGGAGTTTTAGGGTTATTTAAGGAATAAAGTAATGCTTCTGACTTGTTTGCCAAGGATAGTAAACTCTGCTGTAGAATTTCAGTGAGTCGTCTAAACTGTGAATTTAAATATTGAATAGAATGGTGTTTCCTAAGCAGTTATTTAAACAAAGCATTTTCTGAGTGAGGTTCAAAAACTCTTTTAATTGGCTTAGAAAGCTAATTAATGAGAGGGCCTTCAGGTCTTGAAAAACTCGTGAGAGTTTATATTTGCTTTTCAGATTTAAAAGGGGTTATATAATTGATTAGTATGAGCAGCCTCTGCCTTTCAGACTATAAATAAGGAACACAGCTCCAAAGACACCAATTTGCCAAAACAGCTTGGATATATTTAAAAATATTATTAAATAATAACCAGTTTTTACTTAGGTACTGTTTCTGTAGAACCTCTAATAGCTATTGAATATGTATGAAAGAAATTATTAACTATTTGACTTCCTAAACATAATTTTTTTTCATTTTTTTAACTCAAATTGAGCCAGTGTATTCCAGAGTTTTTTAGCAATGCAACATCTCTCCTCCTTCAGTATATTCAAGATCACTGTGCATTTCTAATGGAGACTTACAGGGAAAATACCCTAAATAGAACCATGTGCCAACCATGGCCTTTTGGACCACTGTTTGGAAACTGCTGCTTTTTAATAATTATTTCTAAGCCTATAGTATAATTCTTTTGGCCACTACATGAACATGCATTTTAGTAGTGTTAGGACTGTAAAAATCATAACACTGACTGTCACGATTTTCTTCTTAGATAAATCTCCTACTATTACAACATTTTTCCAGCTTTTTAGTGTTTGGTCTGCTGTATTGGAAAATGTGTAAGTTTTTACACTTGAGTAACTGTACATGTGGAATCACTTAAAATGAGAATAAATACATTTCCACATATGGACTTTTCATGAGCCCTGATTTTCAAAGCAGCAATTAAATACATTCTTTTTTTTTTTTTTTCTTTTTTAAGAAAACATTTAGATAACATACAAGAGAGTAACATGTACCTTATTAAATAGGTTTATCTCCTGGACTGGAAATTAGGTGTGCTAATTTTTTTCCTTGATTCAGCACTTAGACATGTGAGCAAGCCCAGCTGTTTTAACTGATTACTATGGACACAGCAACTTGAATATTGTCAAAGTACAGTTACAGAATTGCAGACAGTAACTTAAAAAGGTTAATATGGTTAAATTTATTCTTGTGTTCAGGCTGAAAAGGTGTTGAATGAAGTCTGAGTTGCTTGTATTCTGGAAGCTTTCAGGTTTTTGGTTCATAGTTTCTTACATGTAATTAATTGAGAAGCTCAGAAGTACTTGAAAATAGCAGCATTTTTTCAGTCTAGTGCTAGTTCTGTGACATTAGCAGACCTCTTGAATCTGCTGGCTTTTGGCTTTGATTTTTAAAGGCAATTTCTTCTTATGTAATTATTTCATTGTGTTTGCATTTGAGTTGAAACCTGGTATGCTTGGGTGCATGCCCAGATTGCCCATGGTAGTTGTTCATACAGGATACCAGATGTGCACAGCTGCCCAGGGCTGGTGCATGTGCTTTGCCCTCCAACAAAGGTACAGCAGCATCAGCTGTGCCCTTGTCACATAGACCTGTACTCTGCTCTTTACCTGAAGGTAGTTAGGAGTCGCTTTTAATGAGAAGTTCTCATTAAGCTCTTTGTATTTTACCATGATGTAGTGCATGGATTATTGGCTTTCATTTTTGTTTCTTGGTACCAAGGTCTGTGTGCTATAGCAGTCAGTAGGTGCTTACCCTGATAATGTCCATATGTAAATTTTGCCCTGCAGACTCCTCTTTTCTAGGCAGCTGTCTTGTGATCTGCCTCGGCTGTATGCCTTTCTTGTGCCAAGCAAGTGCTAGGCTGCTGAAGTGCTTGAGGTTGAGTGTGCACTGGGGGGGTCCTTTCTGTGACTGCTCCTGAGTTTTTTATTTCATTATCAGGAGAACAGGAAGGTCCTGTCTTGTTGGTGGCCTAGGGGCAGCCCTAAAGCAGCAGGGTAGTTAAAACCAAAGTATTTGGTCTTTGAAATTCCTCTTGTTGTGTGACAGTTATTCAGAGGGCCTGTTTTCTAGCATTTCACTCCTCCTCATTTCTAAACTGGTGATGGAGACTTGTGGGAAGTTTGTGAGGCTTTCTGAGAAGTCCGCAATACCTGAAATGGTTCTTAGTTCATGAAATGCTGGTGTAACTCTGAGATGCTGTCTGAGTACCAGAGTCCTGCTTTAAAGTTGCCTCTGTCATATGCTGTGACTGCAAAAGCCAGCTCCATGAGACAGGAGATCTGTTGATTGAAAGAAACTTCATGCCGTGAAGAAATTCTCTGACCCACTTCATCTGTCTGGGCTATGGTTACTCTTCTCTCTGAAGCAGGAAAGATCAAAGATGCCCAGGTGTGGCCCAGCATTATTTGCTGTCACAGAGCTGGCTAAACAAGGGGATAAGATAATTCATGAGAGTTTTTCCAAGCAGGCACACCTCCTGTGTCAAAATTACATCAGTTCTGTGAGGTTGTTAAGGATTACATACCTGGAGGATTACATACCTTGGAGTCAGGTCTGCATCCTTCATCTTTGAGTGAATCAAACTTTGACTGTTTCTGTGATGTTAATGTTGATATGCTGGTACTTTTGGTAGAAATGTTGTTTCCTTCTTCTAAGACTGCTTGGTGTCTGATACAGGTCTGAAATCTTCCACCAGTGTAGTTTTACCCTCCATGTTTGTCTAGTCTGTAGTATTAAAAAAGTGCTACTTTTTCCCCTTAGTGGATTTCTTCCTTCACTTCGGTATCTCTTCAAGAAATTATCTTTTTAAAGATTATTTACTCTGGGAAGTCTTTCTAAAGAAAGTGTAAACATTCCTTTGAACCCTTTACTCACACCACACAGAGCCATTGAGCTCTAGCTTGTAGATTATGTGAATATAGAGTTGGGAAGTTTTTCTTGGAGAGTCTGGTGACTGTGCTCAGCAAAGCATGTTTGTTTCAAGTGTCTTTGAGGCATATACAATCACAAAGTTGGATGAATCTTTCATAGTTCAAACTGTAGCAGGGCATGAATGTCCAAATAGTGTTTGATGGGTTCATCATAAATGAAAAACTTACTTAGACTTAGGTTGTTGCATTTAGAAGTTGTGGGGTCTCCATCCTTGGAGGTACTCAAGGCCCATTTGGGCCACGTCCTGTGCAGCAGGCTGACCCTGCTTTGAGCAGTGGGTTGGACTAGATGATCTCCAGAGGTCCCTTCTAACCTCAGCTGTTCTGTGTTTCCAGTGTCACTGTGTCCCCAGTGTAGTTTCCACAATTTAGGGATGAGGGTGGAACAGCAGGGGTAGCTCCATGCAAGCTGAAGCAATGAGAAGAAAATTTCAGACAGTATAGGCCTCTCTTTGAGATAATCTCTCTGATTGTGTAACACCTGCAGCTCTGAACCTTCCTGAAGTAGGATCAGTTGAAACCTGCAGCTGTGGATGAGGGCTGTGGCTGATTCCCACAGAATACCCCTCTTACTCTACTCAGTGTGAACTCTGTGTCTGTCCTGTGACCAGAAAAGATAGGACAGAAGTTGATAGACTTGGGGAAATTAAAAGCACAACAGTTGTCAACTGATTTGTTTTTTATCCGCCCAGTCCCAGAACTAGGGGTATTGAATAAAATTAGCAATGGTCCTTGAAGCATGGTGAAGCTATGTATGTCCTTCCATTTGAGGCAGAGGCATGTCAAGTGCGTCCTGCTCTGGTGGTACCATCATTTGTGAACTCTCATGTAGCATAAACCTTTGTTCTGTGCTTCTCTGTTCTGAAGCAGGAAGGGAGGGGGAGTAAAAAAAGGAAATTCAGAGTTCAAGGTTCCCTAGACCAAAGCTTTAATACTGAAAGAAGTACTTGGCATCTTAAGGAAGAAAAACATTTTGCCAGAAGAAATTTTCCTATGGCAATGATTTTAGAGTATGTGAATGAGAGTTAACTTCATCATCTGGAAGTTGCTATTCAGTGGGAGGGAGGGTCCTGCTCTACTTATATTTGGTTACTGTACTCATTTGCCTTTTTCAGCTTGTTGTTCTTCTTAACAGTAAAGAAGATAAAGTTAATGAAGGAATGCTATTACATAGGTAAAAAACTTAATCATAATGCATTTGCATGACACGGTAGAATATCCAAAGCAGCACTGATGACTGTCAAGCTACCATTTCCCATGTTTCAAAGTCTTGAGTGTGTAACCTAATTTACATTCTCTAATAATATGTGCCAGGACGTTCCAGAGTTAAATAAGTGGGAAGCAATAGGGTTTTAATTTTGAATTGTAGCACTGACGTCTTAAAGTTTTCAACTGATCTACAAAATTGTCTGCCATCAGTCTTTGATATGATAGATGGTTCAGTTTGGGTTTTAAGTGCTTGAATGGGCAGGAAAAATCCTGGTCATGACTGACCATGCAGTATTTTCCCTTGTCCAAGACTTAAGAAAATTATTCTCTTTGTTACCACCTCACTAGTGGAGTATCGGCTGCTATAGCTATGTGCTAATTCTGATTTTTTTTTTTTTAGAACTAGTGTGTCATGGTTTGAGTTAAGGGATCTTTTGACCCGTATGGGGTCTTTTGGAAGGTAAATTGAGAGGACACAGGAGGAAAGAGTTTTCTGCTGACCATTTCAAATTATTCTGACAATTCCATTGCTGCTTTGGTGGTGAACTGAGCCCAGCTTTGTAACCGCTGGTTATGACTATGGTATGCTGCCAAAAATTTGCAGGAATGCAAGAAAGGAGAAAAATTTGGACTTCAACAGCATACACATCATCCAAAAGTGAACAGAATTTCATAGGACAAAATGAAAACATGTAGCCCATGGGGATTTCCTCTACTGAATATCAAAGGTATCCTGTAAACCACTGAGGTGTAGGCACTTCTGCTTGAAAAGCTTTCAAGATCCTTTATGATGAAAGTAGTTAAGCAGTTGAACTGTACGGGTTGCTAACAAGTCTCATTAGAAAGTACATGGCAGTGTTATTTGAAATGTCCCATTGACCTCAATAGGTCTTTGTTTTATTTCTTTTTTTCATTGTTGTTGTTTGACATTGAGACTGTGTTGAAAAGACACTGTGATTTGATGTTTTTGGGTATGCCTGGCATTTTCATCCCAGTGGCCTGGCTCACACTGGGCTATATTCAACTTTGACAAACAAATGCCTTAAAATTACTAGAAACTTCATTCTTTTAAAAGCAAATATTGAAATGACAGGTTTTTGCGTATCATGGTTTCTGAAGTTTTTAGACATAATAAATTTTTTGGTTGTTAGATGTTTTCATTTTAGTATGTGTGTATTATGTACTTAACTGTTGGACAAAGAATTATTATGATCTGTACTAGAAGATTATAGTTTTTCCAGATCTACGGAAATCACTACTATGCAAGCAGCAGTCTTGAGAATAATAGGAAACCCTTGCAGAGTATCATCAACTTCTCTAGTAAACCTTGTAAGACAGAGGCTTTAATTCTGAATAGGGTCTTTGAGAATGACCAAAATACTTGCTTAAAATAGAAAAAAGAGAGAGTTTAAGGATGTCTGAGTTACCTGCTCCTGATTTTCATTAAACTTTTCAGCTATCTGGAATGTTCTTCTCTCCTTTTCAATTTTAATAGGTACTAGCCACTTGGTCCAAAATCTGCAACTGGCAAGCATGTTGCAATTTGAAATGTGCTTCTTCCCTAGGTATCCATGCTGAAAACCAAAAGTTTTATTCAAATTGTAAAAGGCAAATACATTTGATAACTTTCATTACAGAGTTAATTTGTTTGGGGTGTGTAGATTTAATCAGGATGCAACTGGAACTCTCTTAATTTCATCTAGCAAGTACCTTCAGTGACTTAATTGTAGCTTGACTTCTGGAGTGGCTGTTTAGAGATCTAAGAATCAAACAGTTCATGAAAAGCAAACTGATGAGAAGAGTGCTGCTGAAATCTGAGTTCTACAGTTTTCATTTAAAAAAACATAAGAAAATTTAAAATTAATCAGGGTTTCAAAAAAATCATACTTCAGTTTTGCTTCAGATATTTTTTCCTTTATATTTCTCTGACATTAAAAAAGCAGATATGCAAATGGTTGTAATTAATCTTAGCAACTAAATAAAAGCTTTTTAGAACATAAGGTACCTGAGGGTTGCAGATTTTACTGATACAGCTGCTCATGGAACACCACTGGTAAACAGAATACAGAAGGAACTGCAGGTAAAGGAAAATAGAGTTCTTTGCCAGGAATACCACCTTCATTGTGCTTTTTTAGCTGAACTACACACAAGGCTTCACAGTCGTGCTGTAGAACAGCAAGTGGTTTTATTCCACCAGCCTGGCCAATATAATCAACATTTATGTGAACAAATTACAGATAACTGCAACAGGATTATCTCTACTACTTAACCTGTGATCTCCAGAAGCTCAGTGCACATGTGTAGTCAAGAAATCAGTGGCAGTACTGCAGCCAGCCTAGGTATGTAAGGAGAAGTGTTAGTTGTCTGAACGGAGTTGGAAACAGAGGTTTGTTCCAGGCAAGATGATTTGTGGGATTGCTGGAAGACATTTCTTTAATACCCCAGCTTATGTACTCTGGTCAGGTGAAGCAGGAATGATATTCCTCAGCAGCTGCATGTTGGTTCTTACCCCCCTCCACAGTTTTTTAAAAAATACTATGCAGTTTTTCTGTTTTACGTGAGAAGCCTAAGGGACTTCTTGTTTGTATTGATGTGTTCCTCATCTGTGCATGTTGTTCTCATTATGTACTTTATGAAAAAGGCAATTATAGGGAAAAGCTAAAGCAAAAATACATGCACTAGTATTGTTTTACTAAAACATACTAAGATGGTAGAAGATGTAACAATAAGAGGCATAGTCACAGGCTCAGTACAGAGAGGTCTTGGCTCCCATTGCAGCTAGACTGGCTGTGGCATAGCAAAATTGCATACAGGAATGTAAGGAATTAAAAGTCATAAGATTACTAGGAATTATAAGACTCAACTGTGTCCGAGTGTAGAACAATATTTTAATGCTTTATTAAAATCAACAGTTAAACACAACTTGCAGAAAAAGATTAGACCCAGAAAAGTCGTTACTCCAACCTAACAGTAGAGATTTTTTGAGCAGCAGCATATTAGTAAAATGACTTTTGGATCTCTGCTCTTAATAAGAATCCAGTGCTGTAGTTGTGTAGCAGAGAACCTCTTTTGAGACTTTTATTTAGCAGCTAAATCTCATAAAATTATACATTACTTGATATAGTAATCAAAGGAAAATAAAAGGAAGTAAAGAATTAGAACAAGCAGACTAAACTGAAGTAATGAATTGGAATAAGCAGACTAAACTGAACATTTAGTACTTGTATTAACTTGAGTTGAGCACAGGCTCTGTATGTGTAGGACTGTGCTTACTAGTTGAGCTGTCTTGTTTGAAGCTAAAGTTAATAGCTTAAAAGTTGATTAACTTGTCATACCAGTCTCACCATACTTTTGTTTTTCCCAAACTAGATGAAAGGTTTCTTTAAGTATGGTTACTGTAGTACTGCATTCCTGATGATGCTGGTAGCTAATGACACTCTTTGTTGTAGAAATCGGGAAATGTGGGTTGAGTCTCCGGGATCTGTGTAGCTGGAGTACGAAAATATTCTGTTCTAAATGGCAAGGTCTTGCTGGAACAACTTGGTATGTATCATTGCTAATACAGGCTACATGTCTGTAGGTTTTGCTTTTCAGATAAATTCAGTTGCTTGCTGTAATGCTAATCCACTTCCACCCATGCCAAAATACTGAACTAAAACTGTCTTTTTGCAGTGAGACATCTCCATATTTCTTAGTGTGCTTGGTAGGGGCATCTTGCTTCTTTCACCAATACTGTCGTACGGCTTTTTTTTTTCCCCCCAGAACCCAAACATAGGCTCTGGTTGTTTAAATGGGCTGACATTTAACACAAATTAATTTCTTTGCACTAATTAAAACAACCCTTGTGTGATGCAGCCTTGTATTTCCATTTGAACTTTTAATTTAAATATAAAGAAATTATTCATGTTTACATATTAGAATGTTTGCATAAAGTGCATTTAATGTACACCAAGCTCAAATGTGTGAGACTTTCTTGCCTGTTTGGCTTGTTTATTTAAGTTCTCCGTGGAGTGTGGGTGGGGCAAAATTGGCATTGGAGACTAGAAAAAGATTTATGAATTTGCAATTAATGTAACTGAAATATTAGAATCCTTGTGAGAAATTTTGTTTTGCTGTGTTTATTGAAAAGCAAGATAACTTCACTGAAGTCATGTTGACACAACTTCCTAAATCAAATGCATGTGTAGTGTGCTGGATGTTAATGAAAGGTCCTAAGGTTACTCATTTCATGTCTGAAGGAAAAGTTTTCTGTGGAAATACAGCCCCTGGTATCTCTTGAAGCTGCTGCTTGGGTTGAGGGCATAATTTAGTCTCTTCTTGATCTTTAGTCTCTCTGCTAAGTATTGCAACCCTTGAAAGCTTTATTATGTACCAATGTGTTATATGTAGCTACATTAAAGGCCAGCTCCTAAATATGATAATATGGGGGATAGTTCATTTTTGTGGAAACAAGTTTAATCTGATCTAGAACATGTTAGTTGTTTGCATGAGAGATGTTGCTGTTTAATTCCTGGCTCCCCATGTTCACTCTTAAATAATTGTTGTACACTTCCGTGTTCTTGGCCACGTCCTTTGGTGCAAAAATGTAAATAGAAAGATCAAACCCTATAGGTTTTCAAGAATTCATTAAGTGATTGTTGTCATTAAGGTGTGTGTACAGACAGTTACGTGGTGCATCTCTTGTGTGTTCCTCATTTCTTTGCAAGAAAGTAAAGTAGCTTTAGCATGATGAAATTATTGAGAAAGCATGGTGATTTTAGTTTCCATGAAGACTGAGATATCAAGAGAATGTGCCCAGGAGTTAAGCAGTGGCATTCTTTTGTAATATGCTTATTCTTCCTGGCTTTCCAGGATGGAGATAGGGAATAGTCCTACAAAGAAGTGAGAAGAGACCAGAAATATGTATTTGTTGCCCACTTTTGGGATAGGTGAAAACCTTGTTTTCTGCAGGTTTACTAGCCAACAGTGAGCTCTGAGGAAGTATACAGTGGTTCTAAAATGATTGTTCAAATAAGCTTTTAATATGAAAAATGATCTGGAATTTCTTTAGTATTGCCCATATGCACTGCCTTCCCCACCCCTTGCCCTGTTTCTGCAGAATGATGGGAAAAACCCCTAGGTTTTATAGTTTTCCCAGTTACATTCTCTGCAGAGGGAGTGAAACTCCTGGTATCCTCACTCAAAGGTTTTTCTTCTATGAAATAAAGAACAACATTTTGCACATAATACTAGTATGTTAAAGAGTTAAGTACAGCTATGTACCATTATTTGGCGAGAAGGCTACAAATGTTGAAAGTGAATTCATCACAGATAACCTAAAAAAGAGAGTGAGTTAGAATTTGAGTTGGATTTTTGGAAGTAGATTGGAAAATTAATATTCCAATAATTACCCTGTAAAATCGCAAGATACCTATCCTTCTACCGTGTATTTGTTTATTCAGGTTTTAAGTGTTTTAGTTATGTTTCACAGGATCTTCAGAGAGTGCTTGCTAACATAACTGAGATTCAGTAGAGTAATGCTTTCTTTATTGCACTGCCTTAAAATTTTTTTTTTGCCTCTATTTTGAGTACTGTGTTGGTTTCCCATCTGCTTGAAACAGTTGATTTGCAAAGGCTGCAAGCAAAGATTGGCCATGAAGATACATAAAAATTAAAAATACAGCAGAATGGTTCTCTTGTTTTTAGTTGACTTAAAGCATTTTTTTAGTTACAGCCACAGTTACTGTATGTTGAAGAACAGGAGGTTGTGAAGATGGGCTATTTCAGCTGTACTCAGGGATGAAAAATAATTACTGTTTTAGGATCTTAACTTTGTTTTTTGGAGGCTGCTGGTGGTGTATTTGTGTGTTTTTTACTTTGTAGACCAATATATTGTAAACTAAACCACCATACCAATGCCCCCATTATCCCAACCCCAAAATTCTGCTGGGCTTCAGATTATAATTTAGAGTTAGAAATAGGTGCCTTCTGCTAGATGAATGAGATCAGCCTATCTAACTTCTCTTAAGTTTTCTAGAATGATACTAAATCAGTGGAGGAATGGTGAATATAGTGTCTTTTAAAAGATTTGTTTTCCACTTTCTTGCATTACTATTTAATTTTGTTTTATTGTTTTGCTTCATGAATAAGAATCATGATGTTATAGCCGATGTTAGAAAATCTATCTGTTTTCAAATATTATCAAATCTGGGCACTCATCAGATTGGAGCCAAGGTTTCACAACTTGATAAGGTGAGACAGATTCAGTAGTAACAAAAACTTGAGAACACTGTCTTTTGGGAAAGCATTCAGGTCTCTGATAAGACTGGAATTCTGCTGTTGGTTACATCATTCATGGGAAGCCACATGCATACAATTGGTATCTGGCTTTAACTTGCATAAGAGAAGGCCAGTCTGTAGAAATACTTTTTGTTTTGTTTTGTTACAGTACTGCTATGTCTTTTCTGTTTATCTGTTATGCCATGTTGAAGTAAATTTGCAGGAGAATTTTTATATGCACTACGTTTTCTGAAATGTAGTTAAGAACTATTAGGAGATTGTTTTTTGTAGTCCACAGAAAATTCTCCTCATATAAAATCTGTAGTCTATTTAGACTGCTTGTTGGATGATGAAAAAAAATAGAAATCTATTAAAGTATGCATTTGTTAAACTTCGTGTTGTGTGGTCATTGCATTTAGTTCTGGATTTAAACTCTTAAAGGCAGTAGTGTGGGTTGAGGGAGACTGAAATCTACATTATTTTGCAAAAGTTAGGGGAAATAGTTGAATAATTGTTCATTAATTTAATTAGGATTTTAGCATGACATTTAAAATATATAATCATGCTTTGGATTATTTCACACTTGGAAAACTTTGCCCTTATAAAGGAAATGGATGGAAGACAAGCCTAAAATAGGAGGATTGTCACATGCTTAACATCTTTAGTGGGCTTTGAGCGTAAGGATTGTTTCCAACAAGTTAGTTCTAGAAAAATCAAAGCATTTTAATCTGCTCAGAGTTTAAGGCAGCAAGATTTGCAACTGCAAAAAGCTGGAGAACTTGAACAGAAAATAATCTGGAATTATTTTATATAGCTTTTTTAAAAAAAATAGAAATACTAAATGAACAAATCCTCCTTGTATTCATCTCTGAAGTAGTCTGTACACTGTGGGTGCTCTTCTATCCTGTGGTTCTGTGAGTTCTGCACCTGTAGCTGTAGTAAGAGGAGAGTACAGGTTTCTGCTTGCGTGGCACCCACTGTGTCTCTGTCCGTGACCGTTCACCCATATGTTGCTGAAATGTCCAGGGAATAATGAGCTGCCCTTTCTTCTCAGTTAGAATTAGCCTTAAAGTTTTGCTTACTCTGGAGAAGGGGAACTCACATTGGTGCAGTGTGGATAAGTTGTCGTTTGTCACTTAAACCTCAGTTTTCTGTGCATAATCTTAGCCTGTTACACATATTGCCTTTTGGCAATATTTGTGGTTGCTGCACAGCATAGGTGATCCCTAAGTAAATAGTGAGGCCACGTTAGAATGAAAGCAGGGTGCTGTGGGTGCAATACCATTCACCAGCACTGCATCTGTGCTGGCTACAGGGACCTCACCTCCGCTACAGAATTGTCATCATCAGTTCAAACCAAAGCCAGTTACAGATAATAACTTGCTGAAGGTTTCATTGTAGAGATAATACCATAATACCATAGAGATATTAAAGCTAGACCTTTATCATTTAAGTGATGCTGGAAGATGGTAGCCTGTGTCCAATTAAAGGCAGTGCTTATATTGAGTTTACTGGTGTGTATTCATTTAGCCCAATGTGTCACCGCCATTTTTTGTTACAATAGACCTTTAATCTGTTCATATTATTGCACCTTATAGGCATTAGTGCTTACAAGCCTAGTGGGATATTTTTTAGGTGGTTATGCTAATAAACATGCTAATAAATTCATCCACTCAATTTATGTTAGTGTTAGGTCTTGTCTAGTCCAGGCTTTAAAGGTGTGTTCCTGATGGATTTACCTAGCTCAGTCTAATTAACGCTGCTGGTTGATGGAGTTACAGCCTAGGGGGAAGCTTAAGCATTAACTTGTGAGGTTTAGCTCTTTTTGAAGAACAACTGCTTTGTTTTAAAGTTTTAGCAAGGGGTTAGTTAGGTCAAAACCAGTAGCAGATTCAACATGGCTCTTAATTTCCGCGCAAAGTAGTGCCTTAGCTATGTGCTTCCAGAATTTTGGGCTTTCTGTGATTTAGCGCAGCTTCTGTTCTGTGTGTAGTACAACACAAATGAGAGAAAAGGTGCTATGCTTTCCTATATATCAGAGGTTGGAAAAGACCTCTGAGACCATAGAGTCCAACCCTTGACTGATCGCCACCTTGTAACTAAGTGCCACGCTGAGTTGTTTCTTGAACACCTCCAGGGATGGTGACACCACCATCCTATGTTTAACAACCCTTTCCGTGAAGAAATTCTTCTTGATATCCAACATACCAAGATACCCTTCTCTTTGAAAGGATTTTGTGATCGTTGAAAAAGTAAAGTTCAATGTGCAAACTTGTTTTTGCATTAAAAATGATTATTATGATTACACTGTCTGCCTGTCTCAGGGTTTCATTACTTGTTAGTTTTGAATTATTAGCCCTTTTCAGTAAATAGTGACAAATATCTCAACGGGAGGAGGAGTAAATATCTTAAAGACATTTAAAGCAACAGAAAGTTGAGAGACGTTATTAGTGGCTGAACTGAGGAAGAAAAGGTGTGAGACCCAAAGGAGCTGGCATAGGTTAGGGTGATTTCATCAATGTCTCAGGCATGGGAAGAACTTTACAAAGTCAACCAACCACATGGCACAAATCTGTAGGATAGTAAGCGTTGTTAGTCATAGCACTTGTTGAATGACTCTCTTAAGCAGGCATGTATTATTTCACCAATAGCTTCAGTGTAAGTAATCTGTGTTAAACAAGGTGGCCATGGAAGTCAACAATTCATTGTGCGCATGTTGAATTAACTAATAATTTTAGTTTGGATTTCAAAGGTGCATTCAAGATATATTGCATTTTCATAAGTAAAGTCAAAGTTTAGTCTGAGATGATGGACTAGAGCTTAAGAAGAAAAGTTAATTCAGAACAAACTTGCAAGTTTGTTTATTTGTTATTGTTATTTTGTGGATTCCTTAAAAGTTATTCTGTAGGATGTTTGAAACATCTCTTATTTGAGTGTAGTTCTTCGTATAAGTAGTTTAAATTTTTTGCTAATAAAACTTTTCAAGTAATGTATGTCAAGGTGTCAGATCAGAGAGGTTTTCTTTCCATATACAGTAGTGAAAAAAAATTTTAGATGCAGTTGTAGAGAAAAGATGCTTCAGCTCTCTGGGAAACATTGGTCTGGCATCACAGTCACAGATGGTATGTGAAACGAAATCTCTCATATCTCTGTTGGTTTGCAGAGAGACTTGATGTCATCCTTTTCTCTTTTTGGGAACACATGGAAGAAATTTCTTTGAGTCTTTATACCAATTAGGTAATTGATTGTATCTTTGCTACATATGAAAATCAACTTGTATATGTGCATAAGGGTTGTAAAATGTCATCAGCAGGCTTGTCACTTTTCTGATGTATGTAAAAGTGCTTAGCAAAGGGCATTTTTTAATGAGGAGATTGTTTGCTTTTTCCCATAAGACTTCTGCTTCAGATTTGTAATGTTATCTGTTTGTTTAGATAATTGAGAAGAAGTGGAATTTTCTTTGCCTGCAAATGTGTTGTTTTTCCTATTAAATCAGAAATTTGTTTACTGTGTGATGGGATGAAGCCTTTTTGGCAAATCTCAGAACTCTCTGATATATTTTTCTGACGTTGTCATTACCTTGGAAAGGTTTTAATTTAAAAGACATTTATTATGTCGGTCAGAAATGTAAAAGTGATAAACCAAAGTTCATTGATTTTAGTTACAATTGTTTGGGGGTCACAACAGTGCCACAGGCTTGGGGCAGAGTGGCTGGAAAGCTGCTCAATGGAAAAGGACCTGGGGGTGCTGGTTGACAGTGGGCTAAACGTGAGCCGGCTGTACCCAGATGGCCAAAAATCCATCTTGGCCTGTATCAGCAATAGTGTGGCCAGCAGGACCAGGGCAGGGATTGTCCCCCTGTACTTGGCACTGGTGAGACCACACCTCAGATCCTGTGTTCAGTTCTGGGCCCCTTATTCCAAGAAAGACATTGAGATGCTGGAGTGTGTCCAGAGAAGGACTGTGCAGCTGGGGAAGGGTCTGGAGCACAAATGTAATGAGGAGTGGCTGAGGGAGTTGGAGTTGTTCAGCCTGGAGAAAAGGAGGCCCAAGGGAGCCACTTGCACTCTACAACTACCTGAAAGGAGAGTGTAGTAAGATGGGGGTAGGTCTTTTTTCCCAGGTAACAAGTGATGGGACAAGAGGAAATGGCCTCAAATTGTGTCAGGGGAGGTTTAGATTGGATATTAGGAACAATTTCTTCACTGAAAGGGTGGTCAGACATTTGAACAGGCTGCCCAGGGAAGTAAATGGTGGAACCACCATCCTTGGAAGTGTTCAAAAAACGTGGCTGTGGTGCTTGGGGACATAGTTTAGTGGTGAATATACTGCAGTGTTAGGTTAACAGTTGGACTGGATGATCTTCAAGGTCTTTTCCAGCTGCAATGATTCTGTGATTCTCTAACTTTATGATTTTGTCAAAGTTCTAATAAAATTTAAAATGTATAAAGCCTCTTAGAACTAGTAGAATAAAATATCCTCTTCAAATTGGTCTTTTACTGCTTTGCGATCAGAGCTTCATTTTTGGTTCTTATCTTTGCTTAACTAATGAAAGGGATCAGTATGGCTCCTGTTGTTTATATATCCATGGACTGAGATTATTGCATTGTCTTGTCTTCCTGCTTTATTCACTTTATTAATAAGGAAAATAAAGTTGATCTTCTGATTTTTCTTTTAACTTACATGAGTCAGAGACAGATTATGATACTAATTTAATAATGTCCTTTTAATGAATGGCAAATCTTTTTGCCCATGAGAAATAATGATTGAAAAGACTTAAGTGGGTAAGATAAACTGGAGGCAGTCAGCAGAGATGCAGGATGCCAGCTATTCTAATACAAAGCACCTTCCTTCCTTCTGAAGTGATGTCGTCAGCAAACCAAGCCAACCACTTTTTAAATAGAATAGTGATCATCTTCTGCAATGAATGTTGACATGATTTAGGGATTTAATGTATCTTTGAAAGCAAAATAATTTTGGAGGACTTCAGCAATGTTGGCCTTTAATTTGAGCAAAGTGATGAAGTTGTCGTGTCATGCGTGCTGGTATGCAGATGGTAATTCTGTAGCTGTGCTAATTTGAGTACAGCTGTGATTAAATTTTGCTGCAAAACACTTGTATTCCCCAGTTTCTGCCACTTTCTGCTTCTCATTTGAAGTAGATTTCTTTTTCTTTGTGGTTGCAATCTTCCTGTTTCCATTCAGTTCACTTTCCATTCCAATGAAATGAAAATGGTGGTGAAGGAAGTGAACTTACTTCCTCAAAAAGCAGCTAGATGAAAATGAGCCAGGAATGAAGTTAAGGAATCTCCTGGGAAATCATTGTTGACTGCGGTTTCCAGCTTATTGACATCTGATCAAAGTTATAAATATGTAGCAAAGAAAAAAAGTATGTATACATTGATTAGGTTTTTTAGGTTACCAAAAGTGAACAATATATATAAAACCCCACTTCACATGCAGATTTATGATAAGAAAACTGTAACAGACCTAAGCCTTTTGAGGACATCTGACTTCGTTAGAAATGGTGTCATTAATTAGCTGTGATTTTTCAGACAGCCCTGTGGGAAGTAATTCTAAATGTTTATGACAGAGTGTAAGATGAAAATCTGCTGAAGTCACACTGTTGATGAGAGTGGTTGACCCTCCCAAGAGATGAAGAAGAGGAGAGAAGGAGGATATCATGGGAGATTACAAGCTGAGGAATACATACTAAGTTTCCCTCTGGTAGCACCGTTACTTTGGGCATTCTAAATATGGAGACAGCAACGTCCTTATGGAAGATATTGTGCACACTACTTTGAAAAAAAAGGGCATTGCATCTCATTGTTTGAAATAAAAAGGGTGATTGAACACACAACCAAAAATATGTGCTGCAAGTTTCAAGGCATGATCAAGTCTGAACTAGTTAGGGGTGGACATGAAGTACCCCTCTAAAGCTAGGTGTACATAAGTTTGTGTATATTTGTGTACTTTACACTTCAGAAAGTGTGAAATACACAAATGATATGCCACATGATTTGAAAAAGAATTGCTTTAAAAAAACTCAATGAGAAACCAACATTGCAGATTAAAACTGATTTGAAAGCTCTGAATATTATGAAGGGAATTATAGCACTTGAGAATGATGTGAAACAAATCAAAGCAAGGTAGGGCAGGGGAAGAAGCCAGATTTAAATCAGAAGCTTGTGATAGTAGAAGGTGACAAAGGAAAAAGTGAAGCAACCTAAGCAGGAAACTGTAGTTTTGCCATTAACAACACAGAAAATGAAAAGTGTATTTCTCTAGTATTTTGGTTTTAAAAAAAAAAAATTAATACTCATGATGTTAGGAGCTCAAACTGATGATGAAACACTTGCCCTTCCTGTACTGGCCCAGCAGGATATGAAACAGCAAAGTAGATAAACATACTGGGTTAGTTTGTCAACCTCTGTCCATAACTTTATGGGTTTATCTGCAGAGTTATCTGTACTGATAATGTAGATTTTTCTTTTTTATTGAGCAGCCCCACACTCACACCTAGATTTGTCACATGTGGAAAATTTAGATAGACCAAGGAGAAGTTTGATGTTGTTTTGGGCAGGATGTTGCTTGTTCTAGTCTTAATAGCCTGACTGCAGCCTTAGATAAAATCTTGTAAAGGCTGACCAAGGTCTTGATTGACCAGGAATTAAAACTTACCAATGTAGTTTATTTGACAAGATAGTATCCAATATTTTTGGGGTGAGGAACAATATAGTTTTCATTTAATATGCTAAGATAAAATATGTTCCAGAAACAGAGGTCAGATAAACTTTAAGTGATGAACTGTAGAGGTTGCTGTCCAATCTCTCCTCCCCAGCAGTAGCTGTGCAAGGGCATTACAGAGTTCCCATATGAATTTTTTAAAATATTCTTTGTTTGTTACTTTGGTCCAGAGCCTCTGAAAAAAACCCCAGAAAACCAAAATAAAAACAGACCTGGGGCCAAGGAGTAGGAATCAAGGCTTTCTGCTCCTAATACAAAAAATAAAATTGCTATCACTTTTTGCCCCTTCTTTTTCCTTCCAGTCATTCTGCTCAGTGAAATACATACTCAGAGAGAGCAATAGATCACAATAGATCTCCTAATCTCTGTAATGGGATCAAGTGTTTGCTCACTACACACATAAATAGTGTGAGTGTTCTTGGAAGAGAACCCAAAAGGAAAGGTGTAAAATGTTATCATGTGAAACCCCGAGTTCTCCTGCATGATAAACGTTTGGTTTTTTGAATTAGGGTTTTTTTTTTTATGTTCACAGACATCTTGAATTGGGGCTGTGTAATTTAAACATTACATTTGTATTCAAACTCATGCTAGTAGTTCATGAATGAGCAGTTCAGCAACAAATATGATGCCAGAAAAGCAGAGTTGCATTAGCAATATATTTTTAATGTATTTCACATTTAGTTCAGAAATTTTTCATCAAGTGACCTTTTTTTTCTCCAAAATGAGTACTTTATTCTTTCACACTTAATTTGCTTAAATTATAAAATTGGCTCACTTATTCCCCCATCCAAAAGTCTGATTGATTAATATTTCAATAATAATAGCTGGCTGTAGTCTTTTATAGATATATAAAACATAGAAAGCTCTTTTTATATAAGATACATAAACATGTAGAAACATGCATATATATAAAACAAAATGTAATGCATAAAAAATTGTGGCCTGTAAAGCTGACAGCCCACATAAAAGGGGCAAAAAGTTGGAGCAGGTAATATTTAAAGCCAAACTGTTAGTATAATATATTCTGTCAGATTTCAATATGAATATGAAATCTGATTTTCAGTTGCTTTTGTCTTCACCAAATTTTTGGGGTAGGTGTCTGCCTAAAGCTGAATTAGGCAAGGATTGAAGTCCAGAAATAGTCTCCTGACTGAGGCAGCTGTAAAGAACTGAATTCTGTGCTGGGCTCTGCTGCCAGCTTCCCATGTGATGCTTGCATGTCGTTCAGCTTTTTTGGAGGTCGGCACCAAGTATTCATCTTGATTGCATGTGCTCAGCTTTGGTCTGATTTGCAAAAATGCTGACTGCTCAGTCTTCTCAAGGAGAAACTGTACTTTGAGTCAGGAGATTACGTGGTTTGAATATTTAAATGAATGTATTTCCTAAGTACTGTGGAAAGTAAGGGCCTAAGTTTCCATAATAATCACCTCTGTTTAGATACTGCCTGTTGCTTATGTTGAAAGCATAATGCTGACCTTAAATACAAATGATACTGTAAGTGAAGCAGGTCAGCTTACTTGTGAACTTCACAGAAAGTTCCTTTATGAAAATAATACTCGACACTGAACATTTCTGAATACTGCACCAAGTGGTGCGTGCAGTCATGCAATGGGCAGTGGAAGTAAGACAAAACATTGAATACAGTGAATACCGTGGGGAAGTGCACAGGGCAGCACAGTTGGAATTTCTGTGGTTAGATGCATTATAATTCATCCGTGTGAGGAAACTGATTTCCTCAGGCAAGCTCAGGTTGGTCGTAACTCAAGAGCTTGGTTTTCTATTCCTGTGCTGTTGTTTGGGGGTTTTTGGGGTACACTAAATGTGGAAACAAAGTAAGTGAGTTCAGAGCCTTTATTGTCATGTGAAACCCAGTTTTAATGGGGTGATTTAGTAAAAGTTCTTCTGTCCTTTTTCCTCTTTCAGTTTTATAACTTAACTCTGTTGAACACTGAAAAGGTTTATATGGATGGAAAGGCAGCAGTGCCTCTTCAAGATACAAAGGTAATAGCAGAAAGAAGTAGCCCAAGGATCACTTACTTCCCGTTGGTGTCTGCAGATGGTTTTAATGGCTTTAGTCTCCTGCAGATACTCAGCTGCACTCATGTCAAATTAACTATTATCTTGTAACTGGTTATAAATACCAAGGAATAAAATCTGAAAAAGTTAATTTATGGTCGGAACTCCAGATCTTCCCTTGTAAATATTACATGTCTCATTTCATTCCTCTGTCAGTCTCAGTTTGTTGCCTTCAGCCTTTCATCAACTCTTTGAGGTGAGGGAAGCCAAAATGCATTGCCTTAGATCCTGGGAGTCATTTAGGTTGGGAAAGACCTCAAAGAGGATTTAGTCCAACCATTAGCCTAAATGCTGGTTAGAGTGAAGGGTTCTGGGATGTGATTAGGACCTGTAGGTATATTGCAAATACACGTAAGTGCACAACTTGCTCTATTACATACTCAAATGTATATGTAACAGAGAGGCTTATTCTGTCTCTGTGCATGATTAGTGCACACATGGCACATGTGGTGTGAGTGCTCATGCTCTTTCTGGGAGGGTTTTTTGTTTGTTTGTTTTCAAATTCTGTACTTTGAGAGAAATCCTAGAGGCTCGTAAAAGAAATTCCTGCTTTGTAATGAAATGAACATTTAAAAATGTAGGAGAGATTCATACAGCATCACAGAGTTTTTGGTTTAAAGTTTGATGTAGCTCTTCCTTCCCTCTCTAATAAACAACCACAAACTGCATTAGCTGCAGTAATTGTGCTAAACCTGAACTAAGTTATCACATCATCTCAGGTATATGGTGTATATGTAGCAGAAAGGAAACCAGTCTGGAACAGATAGTGCAGAATTGTTTTAGTGCTTTGCTATGTGAAGAGAAGCTTTGTCATTCCAGAAATGCAGATGGGACACATAGTAAAGGAAAATGTATTGAATATCCAAATATTAAAACGAGTAAACATGTAAGTACTAACCAATATCATTTGGGGTTGGGTCTTTCTGGTATTTTTCTTCTGTTGGTGGGTTTAGGGGAAGAGGGAGTTGTCTTGAGGGGTTTTTTTTGGGAGTTTATTACTCAAGAAAAGGCTTAGCTATCTGTGTTTTCCACTCTGACATGTGGGGTGAATGTACTTTCCTTGAAATAAAAAAAATAATTTTTTTCCAATGATATAAAAGTTAAAACTTAAAAAACTAAGGGAAGATGAGGGAGTAAGCAATTAAGTAACCTTGAAAGGTAACGTGCACACCAGGAAAAAGTCCCATTCTTTCAATGGCTATTAATTACTGTCATATATGGAGATAAGGGAACGTAATTTTAATATTTAACTTTTACTGTTCTATTGTCAAATTCTACTATTTTGTTGTCATAACATTTTGTTTGACAAATAGTTTTGCTCAGAAGAACTTCAGCAATGGATAATTAACCAGAACTGTAGCAGAGCTATGCAAATTTTTGCATGCATTATTGCTAGTGACAGGTAAAAGGATCCCAAGTAAACAGAAGGGGACAGTTATTTGAGGTTGATTGATACACAAATACTTCTCTCTGTGTACTGAAAGCATGTTTTCAAGCAGTTGCTTGCTTTGTAATTTTAGGTATTGTTACAGAATTTGGTTCTAAATATATTAACAAGTACTACTGGAAAAACACTGTTGTTAACAATTTCCAGCAGTCAAACAGTACCAGTATTTCCAAAATATGCCATCAGGTGTAATTGTTTTCATTCTGGGTATCAGCCTTTTCTCTTGATAATGCTTATTGCTTGTGACCAGGAGCATCCCGCTGCATCTTTGGGGGTAATTTACATAGATCTAGATGTGTTTATGTCTATATTTTAAAACAGAAATAGATAAAAACATTTAAGTGTCTTTTTGGCCTTGGTGCAGGTGCTTCTTGGGAAAACTTTGTATTAAATCTCCTCTCCTAATGTGTTGATACTGGTCTTGTTAACTGAGCTCTGTACAGCCACGTTCTCCTGTTGTGCACTTACTTCATTGCTTTTCCTTCTTCAGCTCTTCTAGCTCTGAGAGATTTTAGCACATCTCTGAATAAGAACTCAAACCCAAATTGCCACTTTTCTAAGTGAGAGATTCTGAGCAAGTTTGGGTTTTCCCCCCGCCTCTTATGATATGTTTTAAAGACTGGTTTTAGAAAATCCACACTGCTTCATCTCAGTCAGAATATAACCTTTTTTTGGTCCAGGTTCATTGCCAACTTTAAAATTAAAATGAAAGCGAACATTTCTAGTAAGTTTAAATATTTTGTGGTTTTTTTAATGTTGTATTTAAATATATACATAATGACTGTTTAGTTTTGCCTCCTCTTTTTTCCTATTCCAAGGAAGCTCATATGGTCAGGTATTTAAAAATAACTGAAAAAACTCCTAGAGTTGTGTTTACTCACATAAAGCCCCAGCTGAGCTTGGCCTAATGTTAAGCCATAGAAAGTGCTGGGTTGCTGCTTCTGCCTCTCCAGGGCCAGGCCTGCAGTGCTGTTGGTGATGCTCCATGCTCATGCCCATCCTCTGGCTCATCCCAAGTTTTGCTGTGGCAGACACACTTACTTAACTTTCTTATCTTGTTTGTAATGCTGTAGCTTTGAAATAACTTGTCTTTCCAGCTGGTCATTAGCTCTGCAGGATTTTCCTTCTCTGTAGCATCATCCGTAGCCTTCCCTGCCACATCCCTGATTGCTCCTTTCCCAAAAAATAGAATCTTAAGAGTTCTAACACACATAGACTATATTGGTGACACATTTGGTACTTAGAATACTTAAGTCAGTGTTTTAGTGATGATATGATTATACTTTCTCATCTTCAGGGCAGTGGCTACTACAGCTGCTGCTAATTGCTGTGGCACTGGGGTGAGTGGAAACCATTGCAGGGAACCTTGTAGGACAATATTTGGAGGTACTTAAGGATTCTCTTTTGGGTTTAGTTGTGTGGTAGGCTTGTATTTGCATACAGATTTCCTTTGTTTTCCATGAATCTGTTCTGACTAATCCTTTGGCCTGTATTTCATTAAAAGTGTTGACTGCAGAATGATGGTTTTGGTAATAGATGAAACAAAACTTTTCCTTTTTTCCTTTGCATGTGCATGTACAAAATAAAAAGGTACAGGATGACCTTTTTTATTTGATAATTGAGAAAGTGCTTGACTTTGCTAGGAAAGCCATAGTATTGAGAATACCAGTCACTGGTCTTTTTAAAATTACTGCCAGGATGGTGTATCAGTTCTCGTTCCCACTTATCCTCTTATTCACTCCCCTTCCCATCCCCCACTACTCCCCTATTTTTAGAGGCAACACAAAACTGTTTTGCTTCAAGCGAGGGACAAAGATTAGGATAGAGTTTTAGTGTTTTGCAGCAGATTTTTAAAATGCTAAATGAGCCATATTTGAGCATCGTACTCCTAAAACAGTACTAAATTGTTTCTATGTTGTATTCATGAATGCTGCATTTGTTTACTTCTAAATTTTTTACTCCTTACCCTAAAACTATCAGCAAATTATGGCTGAAGTTTGAATTGTGGCAAACCTGCGTGTGAGGAGTACAGATTCCCTTCTTTGTCTGAGAAATGGTGCTGTGTAACATTCCCTGTTCTCTTGTGAAAATGAAACTTAAGTTCAGAGTCTCTGTGCTCCTGTGATCTGCAGACTGCATACTGAAGAGAGGAGTATTAAAGAAGGCTGTTTATGTGGTGGTGATAAAAATCACACGTACTTTCCGGTGACCTAAAGACCCTGCAGATTTTATTAAACTTTGAAGAAAACCACGTGCATGTGTGCATGTTTATCTGTCTTGGTAAATACATGCAGCTCACACGGAAAGGTGTTGTTAAGACTACTAATGTTTACGTATGCGTCAGATGCAAGATTGCAAACGGAGTATGGAATGCGGACACTAGACTTCTAGCATATGTGAAGCATACTGCATGTTTCACAAGAATTCTTTGGTTTAATGGTAAAATGATTATTTACAGTACTTAATAATGTGGGAAACATTTGTGAGTTAGTTTGCAGTTCTTTTTACCTTAGAGAATGCAACAGAATCCATTGCCAAGAAAATGGGACAATTCAAGCAAATGCTGTCAGTATAGACGGACACAGAGCAATCTTAGCATAGCCAAGAATATTTCAGTTGAAAAAAATGATTAATTAGTTATTTCAGTTTCACAGTCTGAGATTAGAAAGTGTTACGAGCGCTGTTATTAATGAACTTCTGCTATAAAAAATGTAAGAATGTGATGTTGGCTGTGTTTACTGAAAATTGAAGTTTAATATTTTTCCCTGGATATAATATAGTGTGCACCTGATTCGATGTGAGAAGTAGTTTTTAACAGGGCAGCACATTTTATTCAGTTCATCAAAGCTGTCTAGCCATTCTTGTACTTAAAAGCAAGTCAATCATTCCACCCTCCTAGTTTTCTTCTATCTTGAAAGCCCCATCCTCCTAAAAAAAGAGTTTGTTTTACTATCTCAGTTTGCCATCAGACCTTTCAGCTTAAGGCCTTGCCCTGTTAGTCCCCATGGCAAATTCTGGATACTCTACAATCACTGGTGAGGTGATGAAACTGTCACTTAAGCATAGGTGCATGCAGTAGGTCATGGAGCAATGAGCTATTAAAATTTACAGAGTTATACAGCTTGCTTATCCACTGGTGTAGGAGATCTCATTTTATATCTTTATGCAAATCTCATCTAGAAAAAAGAAAAAAAATCGGAAAAGAATTTAATTTGGCACTGCCATTAGGGTTTTTTTTCCTTTCTGTGTTGAGCTGTCAGTTCAGGTTTTTGCTCCCTTTTATAAAGGGTTGCACTAACACTTGCTGGAAGACACCAAAGTTTCATCTTTTGTGAAGCTGATACTGAGAACAGGTCATAAAGAATTATGGAATCTACACATGGCTGAATGGATCTGGGCTTTTACAAAGCAGGTTTGACACCCAGCCAGTTTTGGTCTCTGCAGACCTAATAAATGAAAGAGATTTTTCCACTGCCCTGTCACAGAAAACAAAAACGCAGCTTATTGAATTGGCTGTTCACTGCCAGTTTAGGAAAAATTGTCATTTTCTTGCCCTGTATAATAAAAGCAGTACTAATTAGTAGAAAGCACCTAACCAATCTCATATGCTTTTCATCTAGTATTTGACGCTTTTAAAAATTCTCTTTTTATACATGATTGTGTTAAGAACTTCAGTGAATTTCAAATGTTGTTAAATTTCAGCAAATTGCATATTTTCAGCCACCTCTTAAGCAGACAGGAGTTGTTGCAAGAGTCTCTTTCAGAGTTGCACTGTTGGTATTCAAACTCTTTCTGACATCTATAAAAGCAAAATAGTCTGTTTCTTCTTTTTAAATCCCAAAAAACCCTATAATTGGTTTATAGGGCCTTGCACTAAAGTTGATGGCATTTCTGTCCGTCTGGGATGCAGAAGGAAGACATGAGGGAAAGAGGGAGCCCCTTGCATCTGGCTAGCAGGCCCAGCTCTGTAATTGCCTGGAGATGAAAGAACCATTTGATGGTGGCCGTTAACACCTTCCAGCGTAATATCCCCAGCTCCCTCTGCCCATCCTCCTCGTGCAGCCCAAAAAGTTGGCACTCTGAAAGACCTGCTTCATGAACAGGAGAAAGATAGATGGGAATGAGGATTTGGGGTGTACGGGGGAGTGGGAAAGAGGAAGTAGAAGAAATGTGAGGCAGGAAGCCCTGGTGTCACCAAAGGATGGTTTACAAAAGCTTTTGCAGTCTGTTAGTAGGAATGGGAGGCTGACTGTCGTGCAAGAAGAGAAATAGAGTTAGGCCACTTTTTAAAGAAAAGAAAAAAACCTGCACGTAAAGGTGGTTGGTTTGCATGCTCGGATGCTCTGCGCATGGGCAGTGGTGACAGCCACCAGTGTGATGCAAGAGCTGGCAGTCTGTGGAGCCACGGACAGGCGTGTGCACCAGTGTTTCCACATATCCCCCACTGGAGTGGCTGCTCAGAAAACTGGAAAATTCAGTTGTCTTGTTTGCAGTCATTTAGACAGCAGTAAAACTGGCCTGCCTGGTTAGAAACCAGTCAGGTAGCAATCACGTTAATGGCCCTTAGCTCCCCAAAAGGAGCTGAAGGAAGGAGTAGTGCTCATGTGACTTAAGGAGTGGATGAGGTGGGTCAGTAGTCTGAAATAAAAGAGGAGGAGAGAAACGTGGCATGGGGGTGTTCAGGGTGCTCGGAAGAGGTGCAATCAGCATGACCGATTATTGTAGGAAAGTGTGAAACTCTCTTTACCTCCTTCAATTTAATTTACGTGTAGCCAGAATTTCTTTGCACCCTACCTTGCATGAGAACATGAACTTGGTGAAGGCTGGGGAATGCAGTTGCACTGAGCTCCAGGTATAGCGGCTTTTCCACTTGATCCCACTTGCACTTAAAGAACACTTGAAGCAATTAAAATATTCTCTCTCTTTTGAGAGATGTAACTTACTCCATTTGTGTTCAGCAGGAACAAAAGCAGTTTCCTTATTTCTGGGTACATCTGCAGAAAAATCCCAGAACTAAAGAAGAAAATGAGTCACCAGATTTAGTCGTAACATTGGAACTGGTTTGATTTTTAGAAGAATTGAGCAGCATTTTTGGGGTGGTTTTTTTTGGAAAAGACATATATGTTATATATGTTATATATTTTTATATATAATACATGTATATCTATATAAATACATATGCTCAGTATTCTTAGTAAATTGAGTAGATTTCTCTCATTTGAAACTTGTATTTAAATACTGCATGTTCTTTTGTGACTCAGAAATTAATGGGATTAATATAATAATTCTCTGTTTCTGTGTTGAAACTATCACTGGGGGTAAGCACTAAAACCATTTCGCGTTTGGGGAGATTGTGAAGGAGATTGTGCTAGATTGTGAACCTATGGGCTTCTCAATGAGTTGATGGTGACTTGGCTTAAAGGGGACGAAAAAAACCCGTGCTTTGCAAGAAATTAAAAAACAAAAAATCAGGCAGCTCAAATTGAACTAAAATACTGAAGTTAGTGTGGATTTTTCTTCCCTCTTTGCTGAAAAACATACAAATACTTCTGTAACTGCTGCACCATCGAGTTTGAAGTGTTAAGTGTGACGTGTCTATGGTATCCAGCCACACTGGCTGAAGATGTGAGAAGTGCCACTGAAACCATAGATTAGGAGTGGGGCAGATAAATGTACTGGAGGCTTTCTTCAGTTCTTGTACAAGGACCCAGACAGGCAAGCTTTATTGCTAAGTGTTTCCCTAAGTTTTTGAGGATGTTTTCCCATTGCTAAATTTTTCTCACTGCCAACTGCTCTAACTCTGTGAAATTTAGGTGTTTATGTTGCTGGTGTATGATCTAGTTTTGCTGGATTAGCTATAGAGCACTTACTGAGGTTATCAGCCATGCATTACCGCTTAGAAACTGCTGTTTGGAGTATTAGAGGTTCTTCAACCTCAGTTGGAAAGAGACAGGAGATGGCAACAGTCATCAGGGTCAAGAGGGCTGGTCAAGCTTAAACAAACATACTCACCTGGCAGTGAATATGCCTGATTCCTAGTCTTTGGGCTAGCAAGAGTTAATCTATTTATGCAAAGGGGAGCGGCATCAACAAGTGAGTGAGAAGGTTTGGCATTGCAGGATAAATTGAGCAGCATAGGATGAATGCAAGGAAAGGGACAGGAGCACAGGAACTTTTAATAGTTAGCTGTTAGGTTGGCTCAGTACTCTGGTATAACAGCACATTTTGAGCATTTCTTTCCAGAATAATGGGATGGTGTTAGGGGTGTTTTCTGTGAGGGGAACAATTTCTGGGTTCAAATAAGAGTTCTTAAAAAGCAGATTATTAAGTTTTACAAATGTAGCCCAGGCAGTAGAGGAGAAATCAGCATATTAAATCAGAGCTGTCAAGCACTGAGGCACCAAACACACATTTCCTCACACACTATCTGTTAGAAAATACTCTGTGCTCCTTCTCACCGTGGATTTGAGGCTCAAAACCTACAATTTCTGGAGCTAAGCACATTGTTGGAATAAGAAGGTATTGTAAAAAAGAACATTTTATTCAAAGAATTTCACAAGTTAGGCACAAAGAGTATAATAGAGTTTAATGTTAATTGTTTTGTTAAGGAACCTGTGCATAACATGCATTTTTATATGCTTAGGAGCAATAATATTTCTCAGTTCTCCTATATTTTATTCTATGCTCTGTGGAGAACTTCCTTCTGTCTCTGGAAAATGTATTAATTATATCATGTGGTTTTGAATTTCTGAAAATTACCTTGGTGAAAACTAAAGCATAGTTTTAAAATAGTCATAAAGCCCTGTAGCAAAAATGGGGGTTTGCTCACAAAAATAAATGGTCACAGTGTATTTCTGCTCCAAGCCACAGTAATAAGAGGGAGATAACTTTAAAAGGTTTGCTTTGGTGCAGTACCAAAGCCAAATGTGTGCTAGGAGTCATCATCACTTTGAGATATGTCCTAAGAGCCACCTCAGTGGCCAGAGAATACTACAGATGCATTTGCATTTATTCTAAGGACTGTTTGTTAGCTTTCTATGCAAGATATCCTTGTATCTGTTGTAAGGTTGTAACCTTACTCAGTTTTGCTTTCATAACTCTGATTTACTTTAAAAATAAGTTAAATCTCACATAAGTCTATAACTTCTGATATTCGCAAGTCTGAGACTCAGGTGTTTTGTTTTGAAAACAACAGACTATAAGCAGATTTATTTTAGTAGATAGCATATGGATTACATACTACTATATACCTCTTTACTATTTGTTCTGTAGCTATTTTGGCATTGTTGTACATAGAGTAAGGAAAACAAATTCTCTTGTAGAGTACATGAAGTGAGGTGAGCTTAAATGGTGGTCTAAAAGAAGTGCTCATGACATAACCAAGCTTTAGTCAGCCAGAACAGTGCTTGAGGTGCTGGAAACTGCTGCAGCTCCCAAGAAAATGTCTGTGAGGGATATGAGCTGATGTCCACAAAGCTATGACATGTTGACTCTCTTTGCATCTGGTGTTTCCCTCAATACTTGCTAAAGAATGGAAAAGTCATTTGACCTTAAGAATATTTGACTGCAAGTGAATTATCTTGAACTCGCAATGGTGCTAGGGCTGGGGTTAACTGTAGAGGTTTGGTATCATGGGTGCCTATTGTTCTTGACTGAGTTTCCAGGTGTGCTAGTTTAAAACTCAGTGGGAAAATTAAACCCACTCAAGCTGCCCCCTTTCCCCCCCTGCCTTCTGGTAGTGGAGGAAACACTAGGAGAGATTATAAAATGGAATCAAAATTTACTGAGAAATCACAGTACCCACAATAATGTTAATAAAGAGTGTACTAAAGAGTGTTTTACCCAGAAAAGGGTATTTACCTCTGGGTAAAGAGAAACACTTCCTGAAGAGGACACCCGGTGTGGTTTCCCAGACAAAGGCAGAATGGCGACTGGCCCCGCGCTGAGCCATGTGCTACATGGGAAACAAAGGCAGTGTGTCAGGGGTGCTCCTGGCCTGACTTCCCCCCCCAGGTGGAAAACAGTGGAAAAACAAGACAAAACCCGGTGGGATATGACAGAGCCCTGGAACAGGTTAGGAGACCCTTCCTCTTGGCCTGACTGTGGGAGTGGGACTGGAGTGCTCAGTGGTTCTGCCTGCATCTTGGGCTCCAGCTGTAGCTCCAGGGCTGTGGCTTGGGCTCCACACGACTCCAGTGCGCTCCATTTTCTTCTTTCTCAGAGTGGCATCTTGGGCTCACTGGTGCTGTCTTTCAGCACCAAACCAGAAATGCTGCGACTAAGAGGAATGGGGAAGGGACTGCTGGTGGCAGAGAGGGACAAGGTCCCCCGAGCTGGCCCTGCAAGCTGCACACACCCTTCCTGGAGCTTGGCAAAGGACTGTTTCTGTTTCTGGCCTCAGCTTCCTCCTGCTGGAACTATGTCCCCACCATGCTGTGGGTGGTGTGGAATTAAACAGTGCTAGAATCTCCAGCCCTTTTCTCTATAGCTATGGCACCAAGACAAGGGCTTTGTTTCATATGGCAGAGACACAAAACTAAGGATGCAATGCCACAACAGTCGGAAGCTGTAGGTGCTGTTGTCAGTATTGCTAACTCTTTTTTTTTTTTTTAAATAATATGCCCCAACTCAATAAAATCAATGGAATACAGGTAGAAGTTTATTATTCCATTTTAATTTACTTTTCAGTGTGAAGGCAAGCTGTGAGCAGCTGTGTGCAATGTATTGTGGAGCCGTAACCTTAACGTTCAGAGTCTGTTGATTTGCATAAGAACCATAATGTTTTATACTGAACTCATTGTGTCATGTTATTTGAACAGATTGAAATGAAAGAGTAAACTACACTATACATGTTGATCAATGCATGAAGTAGTTTTTGTGTGGATCTAGTATATAGGGTTTTATGGTTATATAGGATTATAGAGTTCTTTGATATAGTTCTTAAAATCAAAAAGTAATCATGATTTGGGGATTTTTGATGATTGAAAGTTTTAGTATTGTAGGAAATTATGTTCGTTATGATAATTTAAAGAACAGCTTCCCTAAACAGACTTAATAACAGAATTTATTTTATTCGTATAGAGAAGAATTCCTCACCAAATGATGCCAGTGTTGATCATAGCAAGCACGCTGTTTGCATTGTAGTGTGGCTTTTGTGATAATTGTATTAGCAATAAAAAGCTGTTGAAGGTTTTTAGGGAATAATTCGTATTTGAAAGTACTGGAAACTACTTAAAAAATAAAATCAAGAAAAATGTATTAATGTTACCTTACAATGAATTTATGGTCTTGGATGAGTCTTTGCTGTTAGGCAAGGTATTTGATACACTTCAGCCAGCTGTCTTAAGTCCTTGTAGGAATACAATGTTCTAAAGACACTTAGTCTTCAGATGTTTAGTTCACTGCACTGAACCTCACCTTTTTCTTGACGTATATAAGCAAGTGTTCATATATTCAGAAATGTTATATAAATACATGCAGTCCAAGAGCCTTTTCAAGCATATCCATTATCAGTGTTATATGATTTGTTTTACATTAAAGGTTTCCTACTTGATGTAGTGTTTTAGCCCATAAATATTGATTTTGATGACAAAATAATTAGGTTAGCTTATGTTAAACAAACACATAGCTTTTTCAGAGGTCTGCTGGATTTCAGATGAGTTTTTAGGAACACAATATAGTAGTCTGTAGGAACAAAGTCCATTGCAGTTGCTTACAGTTGAGAGACAGCTACTGGTGGCTGATACTTCTAATCACTTGGGTGATGCTGTATGAATTGGGATACTTTCTTTTCCTTTTTCTTCATTGAAAAAAGTCTTTTGCTGACAGCAAATATGTTATACTCTGCCAAATGAAATAGTGCATGAAATTCTGCTCTCATTTTTTAAGCGGGAAGTTTTGTGTAGTTTCCATGATTGTGCATTGAAGTACTGAGGTTTCATTCAACCTAATTATGTTTTTCATCTGAACTGTAACTAGTGATCAGATAATTATTCTGGCTTTAAAAAAATACATATAGCTAATATAGATGCTTGATAGCCAGTTTCATTGCTGAATTGAATTCAAAATGTAATAAAATTATCTATCAGTAATTTTGGAGAATGGAAATAAACTTTTAATGGTCATTTTGTTTTACACACTGAGGTTGAAGCTTCTCAGTTTATTTTCATAGAAATTAACATAATTGTTCTAGGAGTGTCCATGTGGGTCTCATACTTCTTTTGCCATAGTTGTTAAGAATTAGGTACATCAAATGTCTCTATACTAAATATGATCTCACAGGAATGGCTAGTCATTCCTTAGAAATAATTATTTCTTATTGAAAAAATAAATGTCATAATGCGTTTAATCAATGTCATTATTTGCATCTGTCTGTGAGTATCTGAATGTTTTTATCTTTTCCTGGTCTCCTCTTCTGGACCTTATTTGTACAGAATATTTACAAGAGCCATTGGGAAATTGTTGGCCTGTTTGCTATTAAGAGCTCAGTAAAAATCTGTAAATTGGTCTTTGCTCTAAAAGAATGTTACCTGTTTTGAGAGGTTTTTCTTTTTTCTGTATATTACTTGATAGCATGCTGCATATGTTTTTCATGCTGAGATAAATAATTGCTAAATAGAGAAAAGGAAAGAAGTTTCCTGGAATTTCATTTAAGAAGGCTATTTCCACTCCAGGCAGGGGCAGGCAATCACAAACAATAGTACTGTGTGAAGTTATCCTTCCCCTTTGCAACTGATACAGGGCTGCTCCTAATTTACTGCAAATGTAAAGTAAAATGGATTTGCTTAAATTATCTCTACTAGCTGTGTTTGACCTTCATCAGGAATGAAGCTAACCCGTTTTACTTCAGGTCTTCATGGCCTAGAAGTACTTTTTAAGCAGCTGTAGCTTTTCAGGCAGCTGTTGGTACCTCTAAGATGAAAACATCTGAAGAAATGCTGGCTGCACTGTGTGCTGTCTGATGATTCTGTTTCCACGTTGCTTGTAGACATGCAGCAAAACTGGTGCTGAAGGCAAAGGCAGCTTGTATGACATGGGGTTCACTCCAGCACTCTCCACCCACAGCTGCTCCTCCTCAGTTTGACCACTTAAGAGTCAAGATTTGCACAGTTCTTGTTTCAGCAAGCTGAATGAGTTAAGCTGTTAAGGGCTGAAAGGGGAGTGCCAGGAGTTGAAGTAAGGAAGGCTGCCTGGTGCTTCCCAGTATAGCATACTCCTTGGAGTTTTTTA
The DNA here is from genome assembly GCA_024500445.1 of Entomyzon cyanotis. NCBI lineage: Eukaryota > Metazoa > Chordata > Aves > Passeriformes > Meliphagidae > Entomyzon > Entomyzon cyanotis. The sequence continues at coordinate 17,729,941 of JAKEPQ010001005.1, forward strand.
TAACTTTACAAAATGTCAGCCTTTAGGGTTAGGCAGTTGCCTCCAGCTAAATTTTTTTTTTTTTTCCTGCCAAAATAATTTAGCTGTCTGTGAGCATGTGTGGAAAAAGTTGTTTCTCATTGTAGATTTTTAAAAACCCACAAACAAACCAAATAGAAAAACCTAGTCTTTTCTTGGAAATGCTCTGTGTCCCTCCCTTTGAAACAGAGACTAGGAGTTAGAGTGTGGGCTGTGCTAGTGCGAGGCACTGGGGAAGAAGAGCAGATTATGAGTCACAGCTTTGCCTTCGTCAGCACTGCAAAATTCTGGGATCTAAACAAACTATATTTTTTTTAAGAAATGACTGATCTTGCAGGGTGTCTTGGGCATGTGAGAACTGTGTGTGGCCTGGAAGAGAAGGGGGAGGCTGGGTTTGTACCCCACTGCCTGAGAGCCAGAAGCAAACCCACGGGACAATGACATGCACGGGGCATTAGTGTGGTCCTGGCCCCAAAATGCCCTAGACTGTGAACAGGGCAGGCAGACCCGGCAGGAGAGTGAGGGTTAATACTGGGGAACGAGGGAATGAGGGGGTGTCCAGGGGAGACTGTGGCACTGCTACCCAATCCTGGAAGTGACTGAGCTGGGAGAGATGAAAATCCTTGGGGAGCAGGGTAAGGAGAGACTTGGCAAGGGTGCTGAAGGTAGGAATGAAGAAGGACCAGTACTTGAATCAACATGGGCCACAGGGTATGGCTTGAGTAAAACAGGCAGAGAAGTTTGTTCTGGAAGGTCCAGAGATCTTGAATATTAAGTAAACACTCTTTGATTTCAGTAGAAGCTCCTTGAGAATATTTTTAATCATAACCTATGGCTAATTTCCACACAGAGGATCATCTCACATTTGCAACCAATTTACTACTACTTTCCCACAAAAGCTGCATGGTACATCTAAAGATTTCAACCCAACTGCTGTTTCTTGTAGGTGTCAGTGTGACAATGTCGGATATCTCAATTTCTTATTTCTAGAAGTGTTGATTAAAAGCATTTTTCCAGTGTGGCAGTGTCCAAGTCAAGGATTGTCAAAACTGAGCTTGTCTTTTCAAATCTCTTTTGTTTGGCCCCTTGTGAGGAAGCCCCTCAATTTAATGGTATTAAATCACATGCTGATGTGCTGGTTTTTTTTCCCGCAGGACCCCCACTCCGTTCCGCGCACAGGATGGACTTGCTCTGGGAATGAATCTGGTTGATGCATTGGAGAAGGCTGTTCTCTGGAGTACCCCTGCCTCACTTCCAGCAGAAGTCGGGACGTGCGTGGCAGACGAGGCAGGGGATTGCAGAAGGCAGGAGCCATTCTGGTATTCTGTGCAGCTGCATGCTGCCCTGGCGAGTGGGACTCCCTTCCTGGCTGTGCTGTGGACTTCCTAGGTGATGCTAGGTAAGTTACTCAATCCTAGCTTTTCTCATGTCTTTGCTATGTTGTGCTTTCTTGTGGATGACTTGAGATCTTTGGATCTTACTTGGAAAAGTACTGACCACTGGTGACTGGGGGTGAGGCAGTGGGGGCTGAGGTTTGAAAGAGCTATATAAAGCACAATGTAATGCTAAGTACTGTGAAAAAATTAAGTCTGAGTTATGCCAAACTGGAGACAAAGTTGTCTTCAGGACTGGAGAATCATTTTGACCTTAAAGCTGTCATTGCTTTAGTTAGGAAGCTAGGAATAACACTGTTATTCTAAGTTAGGAGTAACAGAGTTAGGGTAGGACTTACCATTATGTTGATGGAACACTCAGCAGCACCATTGAATTCACAAAGAAATCACTTGTTCTGTCTTCCAAAAAAGTTTGAGTAGTGTGCAGTAAATCAGGTATAGGACCGTACTCCAAATACCAAGAGTTAAACAGATTATTGTTTTGATTAGTGGTAATTTTGTAATTTTTTGAACGGTGCGGAGGCGCTGTGGAAATGGTATGACATAACTGCGACATATACCATGCCACAAAAGCAAACAAAGGCAAAGTTTAGGTTTTCTGAGACCTAACTTCTGATATTTCCTCCTGTGATTGCTTGCATCTAGAGTTTAGTTTTAGTGTAGACATTTATATCATGTAAAATGATTTGGGGTTTAAGAAGCACAGCATTTTTCTGCTGCTGTCAACTCAGATAATATATGTACATAAAATCAAAATGACATGTAAATTCATCATTCATTGCAGGCACATGACTCTTGTGCCTGGTTATTGTATCAGATACTAAGTAGACAGTGTTTGTAATGCCCACTATCAGAATGGCTTGGGGTCAGAATTTCATCTGCATTTCCTCAGGCATGGGGTTTGTATTTTCCCAGTGTGATGTCCACAGCTAGCTACAATGCTCTTGTAATCAGTAGATAACAGAGAATTTTTTGGCCAAGGCATGGTTAAACTAAATATTGTTTTAACTTAGCTAACCTGAATGCAAAATATCTAACATTTGATCAAATTTTATGAATTAACCAAGAACATGTCTTCAGTGCCTAGAAACATAATGAGTGTGTTTGCCAGATAAGCTGTTACTCTCTCCTGAAGGGAAGAGAGGGAGAGAGTAAAAAACTCCGAGGCTTTTACAATGGCTGAATATTATATTAAATACACAGAGTAAAAATGTACATTCCCCTTCCAGCTTGCTCACAGGGGATCTACTACATACTGCTCTGTGAACGGCTGCACTAATGCTTTAGGTGTTGAGCAATATTTTAAAGTGCTGCTTTCTAAGAAAACATGAGGTATTTTGTTTGACTACTGCTGTGCAGCATGCAAGTCTTTCTTTAAATCTTTGAAAATAAACAAAAAAGGCGGTGGGGGTGGCAGGGAAACAATCTGTATTTTATGAGCAGAAGTTAAAAATAAAATGATTTGCTTTACCTGGAGCATAGAGAATTATGTCGCAATTAGACTGATGCAATAGCACACATTACGAAAGGATCGCAGCATTCGCAGAGCTCGCTGGAGAAAAGCACGGGACTGGAACAGCAGGGGTGTTGTGGGCCTGCAGGGCAGCGCTCTGGCACAGCTACACGGGGGAGATTATCAGCTAATGTGAGACAGGAGCGCCAAGGAAAATAAAAACTCTGCTGTTCCTGCATATCCCATAAAATGGGGGGCGGGAGGGGAGAGGAGGAGGGTGACTTGTTTTTATCAATGTGCCTACTTTATTTCAGTGTCACATCTAATCCGGTGTGGAAAACATTTTCTGTTATGTCAAAGAAAGAAGGAATGGAAATGGCAGCTAATTATGAGCTAATATACTTTGAATGCTGCTAATAAGAGTGGAATTTTACTCGGCTCACTCAATTTCTACAATAGAAAAGTAAAATTTCTCTGAGTCAACTGAAACATCTGCTGAACAAATTGGTTCAATTTCACGAGTCTGTTGCTAATTCTGAGAAGTAGATGATGTTTTATAAGATCAGTAGTCAGGGGGTTAGAGCCCATATTCTTTACCTTTTTTACTATTATTAAAGTAGGTCATGTTGAAATGTTATGTTTTTATGAATACAGTAATACTGTGGTTAATGTTTTTAGTATTTCAAGCTTTACTTTTGGTTTGATGAGCTTTCTTCACTGTTTTTAATCAATGTTGCTAATAGCCTTTAAAGTTGTGGGTTTTCAGCTTTGTATCAAGTTTCTGGTAGTGAACTAGTTGAGCAGTTTTGGTTTTTTTTTTTTTTAAATCCTCTTCCAGTCCATTTCTATTTACATTTCTTTATTTCTGCTTTTTTTCTACTCTGTTTTACTTACAAAATTTAAATATTGATAGAGTTTAGTTGCTCCTATTGCTGTTTTCCCATTTGAACTACTTTTTTTGTAGCTTCACAGCTATGGGAAAAATATTGTAGGTGACAAAGCAGTTTATGGCTTCACATGGTAGATGCCTAAGTATGTCATAAAGTCAACAAGCTGATGTCATATGAATAATAAGAGAAGAAAAAAGGGATAAATTAAAAACAGTTATTCCAAGATTTTGTTCCCATGTGTCAGAAATGTTTTAATTTAATCTCATACACAGACATGCATTTTAAAGCAGTTTAAGTTCTCATGGACATCTCCTAACACTATAATCACTGAAAGGAAATCACAAGTGTAACGCAGATCAAGTTAAGTTCTGTGTGCTTTACTGTTAAATACAGAAAATGAATGCAAGTTCTTCCTATGTACTACCTATAGTTGGCTGTAATACTTTGACACAGCTGAACTGTGAATTTAGACAGTGAATATATACTTTATTTGTAAACATGTGCATTCAGTGTAAGCTATGACTTTTTCAGCTTCATGGTCAGAGTGTCTAGTCAGAGTAGTTTAGTGCATGAGGGATGCAAATGAAAGTTGATAATACTCCCTAATGTTACTTAAAAAGTAAAGGAAATGAACTATTAATTAATTACAGCTGTTTTTTAAGCTTTAATACTTGTTAATTATGTTATAATTTGTTTGTCTTTAAAGTAGAAGATAATAGAGGTATAAATAGGAGGGACAGCAAAATGGGATATCATTGCTTTTGAGGGATTGCTGGGCTGAGGAGGAATGGAGATGTATAGTCAAGTTTTCTGAATGTGCACATAAGTATTGGCAGTGCAAAAAGGTGCCCCACTACTGATAAGATGTTGCAGACACCCCACGTGTTGGTTTTGTCCTTGGCGCAGCTCATTGAAGCTACAGATGATGTTCATGAAATGAAGTGAGGGGAAAGTTTTGTGGCTGAAATCCTGTGCCAAGTCTTTTTGAAGTTGTATGCAGCAGCTGTGCTGTAGCTAAAGAAAGGCTTTCTTTGCCTCCATCATAACATCTGCATGGTCTTTAACAGCAGAATTGTTCCACTATGATGTGTCATTTAGCTAATCTGGGTTGCCTTCATTAAGTCCTTTTTCTCTTTTTCTTATTAGAAATGCTCACATTGCTTTGGGAGAGAAGTTTGCAAAGATCTGGACTTGAGCACTTCTATGTAAAAACAGTAGGCTTCAGTAAAAAAAAAGTCTGATGAGTGGAGACTTTGTAGATCAGTGAGTCTCTTTAATCAGGGCAACTCTAGATGGACATCATGAACTAGATTTTTATGTGCCCTCTCTTCTTTGGAGGTTAGGGGCTGACCATGGGGCCAGTTTTTGTGGACATGCCACAAATTCATGGCCATCATTGTAGCTAGCATTGGTCTGACAGCTTCCAGAAGTGTGGCTTGCACCCTCTGTGCTGAGGTGTTACCCCCTCTCCCTCATGCCAGTGCTGCTGCAGCCACAGCTCCGGTCTGGCTCAGGGAGCCAAACCAGAGGTCAGCTCACTGTGGTTTTGGTTGGGTCACTAGGCTGGCTCTTGAACTCTTTGAACTTCTTAACTGCAGAGTTAGACAATTGTCTCTGCTGAAGATAGCCTGGAAGAGAAGGGATGGCAGGACCAACCTCTTGTAGTTGTAAATTGCTTTCAAAATCATGCCTTGTCTTAAGGCAGGAGAAGGCAACCAAGGGAAACGTTTTTAAGAAGTGCCTGATCTTGACTGTATACTGTGTTTACTGGTAAATAGAGAGAAATCAATTAATCAATTAGGTGTAATTGAATTTGAAATTTTAGCTTTAGTGTTTCTTTTAGTTGAAGATTTTTGCACAAGGACTTTTAAACTGAATTTTTATTTAATCTTCTTACAACATGAGACTAAGAGGTCTGTTAAACTTCACTCTCTTAGCACTGTGAGTTCTTAAAGCTAAAGGGTAGGATCTAATGGTGTGAAAAAAGAGACTGTGGTCTTGGAGAGCAAAACAAAGGCAGTAGAAATGCTGCGCCTTCTCTCTGTTAAGAATTTTGGTGATCTTGACTGTAAATATCTTGGATTTATATGGATCCCTGACTCTCAAGCAGTTTATCCTAAACTAAATCTAGGAATACACTGTCAATACACTGGAGGAGGCATATACTGTAAATTAAATAGGGTGGGGTGTGGGGTTGGTAAGAATTATCACATTTTATCATCAGGAATTACTGGATATTCATTTGCTTTCCGGTTGAACAGTATGATCAGCCTTCCTTCTGTAATCTTGTAGGAAAATGACTGTACTGGAAAAGCAAGAGTGCTGATTTACGTATTTGTACTCATTGCAGAAGTTTGGCTTGTGAGTTCCAATTAAGATAAATAAGTAAAATGAGAGAAAAAGACAGGAAACATACTCCTGCCTATTAGGGTTGTTCAATAATATTTTCAAAATTATCTTCTAGTCAAATTGTGATTTTCTTCTATTTATACCAATAAGGCTGTGGTTACTCTCCACACTCAGTGTCTATAAAATTAAAAATATACTTGCAACAATGAAAGATGAATACGACACTGTGCAAAACAATAAAGCTTCTATTGCAAGTTACTTGAGATACTGCTTATTGAATGGAAGAAGAGCGATCTGCCTGCATGTGTAGTTCAGAGTGCAGCCTGCCTGCCCAACGTGCCTGCCTCCTCATCTGAGAGTGACCATGAGCACGTCACCAGGGACTGAGCACGCCCCAGTGATAGCTGGGCATTTCAGTCTCACACATGAAAAACATATGTTTCCTAATGCCTAAGGAGTACAGCTAGATCCTAGAAATAGATGTGCTTGGCAGCAGTAGTCCAAAATATGCACTTTGTCTACAAGTTTAAAACTAGTTAGCAAAATAAGATCTTAAAGTCAGTAAAACTGAGCACATTTAATACATTCTGGTTCCAGTGACGTTACTGTGAGGTAAGGGCATGCAGACCACGACTTGTTTCAAAAACAGGAAGCGCCTACATTTATATAAAATTGCATAGTTTCAGCTGTCATAAATGTGGTTTCAATGCAGTTGCAGGAGTAAAGCCCAAAGTAGTTATAACCAGCGTACTTCCTCTTCCAGTCAAAGTGCAAATAGCCATATAATTAACAATCTGTGGCTCATTTCTCTAGCTGGGTTAAGTATTCTGTTTCGCCTGTTCAATCACTGTATAAACACAGAGGGAGCTTGACTTGGTTAAGAACATTTTAAAACACAAATATCCCCAGTCATAACCAGATCTGCAGATTCACAGAAGAGGGTCTTCAGTTGCCCCTCGAGCTTGGCAGCAGCACTGAGACCTGTGAGTGTGGCTGGAGCCCTGCCAGGCTCCTTGGAGAAGAGTGACTCTTGCCAAGTTGGCTTCTTGCCATGGTAAACTGCATGGGGCAGCAAAACCTGCTGCAGTGCTGGTAGACAGTTTTTCTCTTTAGGGACTTCCCTTCTTACATTCCATTACAAATTGGCTTTATTCAAAGTCTTTTATCATTAATTTTTTGAGGACTGATTGCTCAGCTTTTTTGGACAGCTTTTTTCTGAGTTAATTCACCCATCCTGCCTTTGACTCTACTCATGCACTTAGTGTGACAGAAAAGCATGAGAACAAAAGGATAAGACAGAGTTCCTCTTCTGTTCTCTTACACTCTTGGGTCGGTTTAAATATGCTTTAGGCTGCTTGGGGAGCCTTTGAGGAGAGCCAGAAAAGGCCTGTCACACTCTCTGTCTCTGCTGATATCATGCACTTGAGTAGCAAGTACCTATTGAATATTCCCCATGTACTCTGCTTGCTGGAAAGAGCCATTGAGGAGTCTTTCCAGGGAAAGTTTGCTCACCCAGATTTTCTGCAGGGAAGCACTGCAGAAAATGAAGCTGCAACACTGGCTGCATATGGTGATTAGAGAGTGTGCCTTTTCTTCATGTGATAGCTAGCACTGCATTTTGCAAAGCCCTGGGAGAAACCATTAGGCAGAGCTCAATGAAGATTACTCTGTGCTAAACATAACATAGAACATTTCCCTTCCCTTTCATAACTTTTCTCTTCAACTATCAGATAAATAGTGGAATATAATAAATTCATGGTGGCTACCTTTTGTCTTTATGCCTTAAAAGGATTATTTCATCCTGTCCCAAGGTTTTCATTACTTCAGGAAAAGCTGGCAAACCCATTTTGTTGTCACTGGAACAACCAGACAGGCTACATCAATGACCAGAACCTTGACTCATGTTTGAATGGAGTTTTGAAAAGCAGTCTTAACAGCCTCTGTGTAACAAACAAGATCTGTACACCAACGACTGCAAAGGGAACAGAAATCAGGACAGAGTTCTGCTTTGAGCTCCCTAGTTTTTCTAGCTATGATGTAGCAGGACAGACAAGGGAAGACCAAAGAAAGTGAGAACTCCTTTGAATCTTGTAAAAAAATCCATGGTTGTTACATATATTGAAGTGTTTCTTTCATTCTAAAATAAAATTTGGAAACTTTCAGGACACAGTGGGTTTATAACATTTTTAATTTTATAAAGGATTTCTTCCTATTCTTATCTTCCAATGTTGTTAAGAGAAGAACATACAGCTGCCACTCTGAAGAGGATGGTTGCACAACTTCTGCTGCTGCGTCTGCTTACTCTGTGTCTGTAGGTAATAATTTATCGTAATATCAATATAACATTACCTTCAGTCATTCAGAAAAGCCTTATCTTAGGTGCTTGCCAGAGTTACTCATGTGTTTCTTTGCTCTGCGTGACATGGCCATATTTTCCTTCATGGCTTAGTTCCTACCCAGGCACAGGCGATGAAATGTGCTCACATTGCGCTGTGTTTTATCACTGACTGAAGGGATTGGACCGAGTTGTGTTGTTAAAGAGGACAGTAGGCCCAGTCAGTTTGTTGCAATGAATGGATTGCTCTTATTCGTGGAGGAGTATCGTCCAAACAGTGGTCTTTGGGCCAAGACCAGCCTACAGGAAATTTCCATCTGCTCTGCTTTTTACCGAAGGAGATGGAGAGCAGCTTTGCTGTAGCAAATGCTGCCCAGCAACTGGACTGCATTGGAGGTTTGCCACAATCCAGTTTAGAGGGCTGGCTCTGAGGGAGTGGAGGAGCCTCCCTTCTCCTGTGGTCCAGCTTTATTTCCATGATGACATCTTGATAATATTTCTAGGATGGCTACTTGTGGCATGTGCAGGCTGGCCAGGTGGGTGACTACCGCAAGGACTAGGAAGTGAAGCCTGTGAGAATTAGCTTGTGGGAGCTTCTGCATCCAACCACTGAAACATAATTGCTAACTCCTTGTAATAAGTGACCTCTTTTCATAGCAAACCACATCCTTTGAAACACTTCATTAAAAATGCCCTTATCAATTACAAGCTACCATGCCATATTAAAATCACCTTATTTGCATATGTAGTAATTCAGATGCAAACTTCTAATTGCCATTTGAAAAGTCAAATACTAATTTTTGAGTGGATTTTGATATTATAGTTTTATATTGCCTTTTAGGAGAACTGCAAGATTAATTTGAGACTGTAACTATTAAATCCAAAAAGAATATGGGAAGATGGAAAGCTCTGCATATATATATATATATATGTAACAATAATAATATTACTAAAATGTATAAAATTGTATGTGTACTCTTCATTGTAATGCAGCAGTAGTCTATAAAATTTTTATTAATCTGAGATAATGGACATACCCATTATGTGAGAGCACTGAATACCTTTTTAATCTATGCAGATCATCCAAAACAAACAGTTCTAACAATTGTCTCCACATTTGGTTTTGTGTTCTTGTCATCATAAGGTTAAATACTAGATTAAGATCTAGATTTTTATATTATTTATATTTTTTAACTTTTGTATTTTTTGAGATTATTTTGTTTTAAGAATTTTCACACCTAGAAAATCATTAAACTCTTGTACTAATGCATGTGGTTCAGGTGAAAATGAAACAATAGAAAAATCATGTGCAAATTGGGTGGCAGCTTTAAGATTTCAACTTGCTGAAATTCACTCAGCTGGTGGTAGAAGAAATTTGATACTTTTGTGTATGTGTATTTATACAAATAATCTGAATCACTTAATTCCAATACAGTCAAATGGAAATATATGCATTGTTGTAAGGAGTTACTGCAATTGGTGTTGTCTCTAATTGTAAAGCAGAATTATTATTCTTAAATAAAACTGAAAGAAAAACATTCTGCATCACAGATCCCTCATGTCATTGCTCTATGGACCTACATAAAATCCTGGTACTTGTAAATTCTCCTGAGCCTTGTCAGGTTCCTGTAAAGTTTCTGGCTCTGGCATGAAAAATCTCTTTGCTGGGGACAGACTGTTTCTCCTTATCAGGAATGGGGCCCACATGAGTCAGCTAACCACATTACCCAGATCGGTGTTGAACTCTCCAAATTGCCCCAGTAATATAAAGAGTAATATAAATTCATGCTCAGTTGCAAACTTTCTAAAATCACTTTTTGCATTGTAGGAAAATTAGAAGAGTTGCACAAACTTATGTAAAACACTGAATGGCTTTATAGCATTTCCATGCTACTGGATCACCTTGGGGTTTGAGTCAGATTTCCCGAATTCTCAACTTCAGTCTTTTCATTTGCTGATTAGTTGTTGCTCCAGTTGTTTGAGCTCTGCTCTAGATCAGACTTTTCTGCCGAGGTGAAAAATTTCCTGTGTTGAGACATGTTGTAGATACCTTTGGGTACCTTCAGCCTTCCCTTTTGTGTTCTTAAGAGTCAGTTCTGTTGCCTTTTCTTTGTTTCTTCTTTTATACTGAGCTTTTTCCACTGTTCATTTTGCTGCTGATAAGCTGAGTGGAGTAGGTTTCCTGTAACAGCATCCATCTTGCTTTCCCCTGGGCGAAAGACTATTCACTTGTTCCTGGCCTGGATCATAGGTGATACCAGTCCTGAATGCAGATGTCTGAATGCTGTGTGTATATGTGCACACAGTTTATTTATTTTTATATTTATGCATGTAATATGTATAATAAATATCTGTGTTGTATAGAATTTTGTGTAAAATCTAATAGCTGATAGCATATGCCAACATGTTTCCCAGTTAGATAAATCTTTCATTGCTTTAAAATATTGACTTCTGTTTTACTTTGGTTTTTATGTATTTCTCTACAAGAAATGAAACCTTATCAGTAGCTTTTTCTGTTTTCCAAACATCTCATTGGCTTAGACTTACCAGTTTATGGAAGTAATACATGACTTCATGTATAGCACTCTGAAGAGATGTGCTTCCAGATCTAAGGTCTTGATCTTTGCTGGAAGAGCTGCAAAGTAAAGTCCTATGGCCTTTGCTGTACCAATGAGGTAAGATGGTAGACTGTTTTTGCCTTAAAATCTATATCTTGAATTATTTATTTGGGTAATTTTTATTCTGTCTCTTAGTAAATTATTTGACTTCATTACTATTAGAATTTTGTATGTGAATATATTTTATTACCTGCTTGGAAATGGCTTAATGCTGTTATTTGATTGATTATTCTCTAGTTTGTATTACTTAACTGATTGCAGTGGCAAGGGCTGGCTTATGTTCTCTTGTTACATTTACGAAGGATTTAGCAACTAAGAGTCAAATGTGAAATGGAGCAATGTAACTATTCATGCAAGTGCTGACTTGTGTTTATATTCTTGAAGACTGAACACACTTGCCTAAATGCTAGATTAAAAATAATTTAAAATATCACAAATCTATCACCATTCATACATTACAGTAAAATACGTATCTGTAGAAAAATATCTCTTTATATCTCCTATTACAAGTTAAATGGGGCCTGTGTGCCTGTTTTTCTTTAAAAACTGTCTAGCAAAATGTGCAAGATGGATTTAAATGTGATATTACTTTTAGGTGATCTGTCAGTATAGCCAGCTTCTAAGTTAGCTTTCTGTGAAATAGTGAGAAGGTCAAATATTCTCCTTTATTTTTAGCCTCTTTTCCTATAGAAACAAAGCTCATGAGGTCACACTGTGCACGTGTGTAGAGGTACACACATCCCTTCAACACTCCCTATTATCTTTTGAACCTATTGCTGATTTTGATCACATTTTTTGGCACAGTGGAGATCTCAAAATTCAGATCCCACAAGTTTCGTGAACATAAGTAGCTTAGTATAGGTGGAACCACCTAAAGGTACTCTGACAAAGGGAAAGGTTGCAGCATGAAATAATCTTATTATTGTCTGGGAATCCTAGTGATGGGAAAAGTGAGGCTTTAAACAAATGTCCCAGCTGTGGGAAAAGCTTCCTTCAAAGCTTTCACCTTTCTAGACACCAAAGTCAACCAACCAGGAGGTATAAATCTGTGGGAAATGAGGCTTAATTAATTCTGTTGTTCATGGAACTACTTGTTCCTTTGATATTTAATAATAATAATATCAGTAGCATAAATGTTTCCATGCAGTATGTTTTTGCATGTTTAATTTTTAAGGTAAATATGTAGGGATATTCTTATGACAATCCTAAATTTCAGAAACATTTTTTGTTTTCACAGTGAACATTAATTTAAATGTTTACAGAGCATATTATCTCCCTATTAGTACAAATCAAGCAGTTCTTTCCCCTTACTTTTAAAATGACAGATACTGTGAATGCTTTCCAGCTCTGATTTGCATGTGGTTCTGGATTGCAACTAGCCAGAAATGCTGGAGAATTCATGGCTCTATGATAGTGCTCCAAGGGAGTTAACTGGGAAGAACAAGGTCTGTACAGTACGCTTGCTGAATATGGAAATAATAATAATTATAAAGCTTACCAACAAGAAGTGTATTCTTAATAAAATGTGTGGGTTTTTTCAGTGTAATCATATGACTATATAATACAAAAATTGCTTTGAGAGTAGGTCAAAGATTACGCATAGCAGAGACTTGTGTGATTGGTTATGAACAAGCGAAAATAGGGTAAACTTTTGACCCGGCAGCAGCAAATGGAACTGTGTAAAGCACCTACAGATGGCAGGATTTAACGTATAGTCAGTCTCTCGCCCTTTCACAGCAATTACGATCATATTGCAGCAGGCACTGAGGGGAAGGCGCTCTGCAACTCTAACACAGTGCGTCTTTGAAAGTTTTGAATATGCAGTTGCGTTTTGTTTTTGTAGGGCCATCAATTAGCTTAGCAAGAAGAATTCCACTTTTGTTGCTCGTGTTTGACTTGACGAGTTCCTGATCAGTGTGCCAAGTCCATTTGGAACAAGAAAATCATTTGAACAGGCTGAATAATTTCGATAATTCAGGCTGCAGTAGATTTATTGCTAAGCTTGAAAGACTCAGTGAAAGTTTTTATGCTGTTGTGCTGCTGATGTGGGCTTGAAGGGATGAGGAGAATGTGGTTCCAGAGAGAGGTCTGGGAAGCAACACTCCCAACCAGCTTCTTGGATCCTTGTGTAGATTCATGTATCTTCCTGGTTGTTTGCAAAATTTAAATTTCAAAAAGACCAATCAGTAAACTGCTTATTTGACAATATTGTGGCATTTAGACAATTCAGTGGCTTTTGGTTTTGTTTGTGCCTATGACATACGTGGCAAATTAGAAGAAGTGAAAGTGTTGTGAATTAGAAACCAATGATTGCTGTTTTCCTGTAAATTTTGTCAGTTACAAAATCAGAAGCCCAGTTGCACTTTTGGCACAGACTGGTAGTTCTGAAGTCATCCAAGCATATTTTGTGTAATTCACTGCCTTTCGGGTGTTTTTGTGTCCTGTGTATGTACATGTGCGGACTTCTCCCACAATTGTTTTTTTTTATAGTGCTTTGACGTATCGGCATTTGGGAAAAGAGTCTGAGTTAAAGAAGATATGCTTCCTTCTAGTTGTGATCCAGCCACTATCTCCCTTTCCGTCTCTCTGCGTTGCCTTCTGGCCTGTAATCTGATGCGAGTGCCAGATGTGGGGAGGTGGAGCAGAAGCAATCCAAGCTTTTTAGACCATTTCATGGAGGGGGTTATTTTATTATATTTGTGGTTCACAAAAATTTTCCTTTGGTTTTTCAGAATGACTTCTATGGAGAGTAGAAATTGCAAGCATATGGTAGTAAGCTGAATAAGATACTGGAAAATGCTCTTTGGAGGAAGGGAGAATTTTCAAATACTGATAAAGCGTGGTTGGTTTGTGTTTTTTTTTTTTTTGGGTTTGGTTTTTTTTTTCCTTTTAAATCATGCTGAGGCTTGCACTGTACATAGACTGCTGGGTGTAATTCCATTTCTTTTTGGAGATGAATTGTGTTCATTTTAGCCATGCCTGTACCTGCAGCAAAGAGCTGCTGCTCCAAGCTTTAAGGCATTTAAATGGCTCAGTGACTGCTACTACATGAGTTTGATCTGGTCACACAAGATTTTGAAACTTTTCTGGTTGTTAAAATACAGTGAAGTGAAAACTACTCTCCTCAAATGCCAAACAGCACACACTGCCATAGATTCATTCCTTCTAGAATTTTATAATCCCCCTCACACACTAAAAAATCTACCACCAAAACAAACTTTAAGTCAGTTAAAAATCCCACTGGTGCATTCTCCTCTTTTACAGATGAGCAGCCTGCAGATCGCCACGTTTGAGTTGCGCTCAAAATTTGCCTGGACCTGTTCTGTCCCAACTCTTCAGAGGGGGCTCAGGGCCACAGTGCTGCCCTGTGCTCCCTGCAGAGGTTGGGCTGGGGGTGTTATGGTGGCCTCTGACAGAAGTAGTGCAGGGTTACACTACAGACCTCATTAAGACACAAGTGAATAACCTTAATCTAAAGGTAGTAGCCTAATGTTTCAGTGTGAGGTGGTTGTCTGTTGTGTTCCTGACTTTAATGCATTGGAGCTTGTTTGCCTGACAGCTATTTTGCCTGAAAATAGGGGCAGTTATTGTCAGCTTTCTGCCTCATAAGTATTCTTACTCATAAGTATTCTATGCGTCATAGAGGTATTCTGAATTTGTTGTACTTGTGAAATGCAGAAACCAGAACTAACTGTATAGAAAAAAGATTATTATTAATATGTGGAGTGGAAAGGGAAATGAACTAAAGAGGTGGGTTTCATACTTGGGAAAGAAAGTGATTTTCAGAACCAGAATATTCTGAGTTTTGTCTAGTTATGTTCTAGTTCTTTTTGAAGTATAAAAAGGTATTGAAATGTTATTACTGAAATGTTATTATTGAAACATTATTGCAGTATAACGGGATTATTCCCACAGTTTCACTGATTAAAATAGAAATCTAATTAAAGGATGTGCACTTTTCACAGCTATTATGTAAATAACTAGTTTTGTATTCCAGTACCTGAAATATCCTCAACAATTATAGTTACCTGATGAATATGCTGTATGCTGCTTGTAAATGTAAAATATATTAACACATCAGCCAAACTGGGGATATATGAAACCTGTAACAATGACCTGTGCTTTATAATGCCTGCATATTCTTCTTTTAATTTTGATCATTATTCCTTACCACAATATAGGAGAGATGCTTGTATTTCCTAGTTATTGCTGGAAATAAAATAGTTAAAATTACTCTTCTAGTATTGCTCAAAGCTGAGTACGAAGGTTTCCATTATGAGTGGCACAAAAAGTTCTTATCTACCCCTTGGTAAGTAGGAGAAACGCCTGTGTGCAATAAGGGTAAGCTTTGTTTCCTTTTAGTGTTATCTAAATACCTAATTTAGTTTTCGTCTGTAGGTGCTCTGAAAGAGTAACTGACAAAAGTGGTCATGTCTTAGACAGCACCTTGCATAAAGATTCAAGTCAAGTGGGGGGCTTTTTCTACCTCCAGAAGACAATTTTTCAAACCTGGTGGAATGTTTCCTTGTTGTCCTTTACCAAGGCATTGCTCACCTGTGTCAGTGCTTACCTGGTTTAACTTGGGGTTGAAGTTAGTGTGGCAGGAGGGCATCATCACTGCCATACCAATAATATTTAGTTTTTTGCAAGTGCACTATTGTCACAAGAGTATTTTGAATATTGAGAAGTTTTTAAGTTGTCAATAAACCATTGTTAAAGCATTACAAATAAAGTAATACATAGAATATAGTTATAGTATGTAGTATAACACAGTTATTTTCATGCTGCTCACCAAGCCAAGTGCTGGCTGTGCAATTGGAGGATAAAAGTAGTAATTTGCCCATACAGATTGAGCTGAAAGAACATTTTTTCATGATACATTTATGTTTCTAGTGGAAGTGTAGACAAGGTTCAGATTTAGATCTCTTTTTTCCCCAACAAAATTGTCCAAATCAAGGTGAAATATTTGCTACAAGAATGTGTTAAATTTGATTATCTTCATTTGTAAGTGAGTGATCTCCATTCCCAAGGTGTGTGATCTTCTGAGACAGATTTTCTCTTCTACCCACCTGAGCTGTGAAGATCACTGGCTTGGCACAACATCTGTGACATAACAAATACCTTCAAAATCAAAAAAGTAGCTAGACACATTCATTTTCCCTAAGACATGGGAGTTAGGTTGATATATGCCTTCAGCAGGAGAGAGGGAGACCAGGAGCATGACATTTGCGCCCCTGTTGGCTCAGGGAATGGTTTTGACCTCCTGACAGTCGATCCTGAGGAGCAGTGGGATCACTGGTAGGGTGCAGATTAGTGAAAGCTGATTGGCACCAAGCACCAACCCTTCCCATGTTTGTAGACGTGACCACTTACAGCTAATAAGCTTATAATAATTTCTGCTTAAGCACAGGTGGTGAAAGTCGCAGTGAAAAAAAGGTAAGGAGCTTAAATACGGAGAAGGTATGGGGTGAATTGTGATGAAACACGTGCAGTGTGTGGTAATTGTCCCTCACCTTTTGCACGGAGGACTGTGTTTATCCCAGTCCTCAATACTAATACTCCTGTTTACACACCAGCTGTAGGGTAGGGGAGTCAGAGACTCAGCTTCAACAAGAAGCTTTACTTATCTCTCCGTTACATCAAATATTTTTGCAGCTGGGTGTGAACATCAAGACTTTTGAGGGTTTCTTGTAAATCTTGTGCAGGAAATTATTCATGAGGGGCACATTTTGTTTTGCTGTCTGAAGGACTCCTCATGCACGGAGGAATTGAGGTTTGTATTTTGTTTGGTCTTCTGAATGGTTTTGTATTTTGAAAGCTTAAAAAGTTCTCTTCTCTAAACCAGATTGCTTTTCTGATTGGAAAATAGCACATGCCTTCCTTCCTATTTGTATTTGTTACCTAAATGGAGTAAATTCAGCCTGGAGAGGCTTGGAAAGAAGAGAAGGACTTAAAATGATTCCCCTTTAATTAATCCCAGGAAAATTCTGGCAAATCTGTCTTTTCTTAGTGCGTGCTGTATGTCTTTAAACACTATTTCATTCTGATCACATAGACAAGTCAGGATGGAGTTTTTTCTCCCCATGATGATTCTTTGATTTGGCAGTAACTAGGTTTTGGGTTTACCTCATTTTACTACATACAGAATAAGGAGTGTATGTTTTTTGTGATTTCCTTTTCCTTTTAAAACCTAATTTTCTGCAAAGGAAACATTTCGATGGTGGTGTTAGTTAAATTTAGCTTTGAAGTGCTGACCTTTTATGAAATAGTGTTTTGCTACCAATTGTTATAAGCCAGTGGTGATAACAGTGGTGATAATTCTTTCCCCCCTGAAAAATATAAATCTTTGGTTTGTTTAAACATCATGTTATTAGAACAGAGTAAGATCCCTCTGTGGTAGATTATAGTACCTTCTTTCTTTGGGGAAAAAGAAACAAACACAAGCAAAACAAAGAAACAACCCAAGGCTTATTTCTTTTTTATCTTCCTTGGCTAACACATAAGGACCTTGGGTCCTACTACTGCTGCACTTTAGAGCTGAAGAGATAATTTATACATGTTGTATTCTTCTAAGTTCTCAGCAGTCTGGTCAACGTAAGGACTCCATCCTGAAAAGTAAGGAACATTCTGAGCTTACTTCAAGAAAGCATTTGCACGTAATCTTTACAGTTAAGGCCATGAATGGAGCCCTGTACTTAATGTTAGGTAAGGCAGTTCAGAGAATTGCAAGACTTAAGTATTTAATCCAAAGCATTATTGCTGTGGTGTTAACTAACAGTCTTCCCAGTGCTACATTCTCACAAATGTTCTCATATTTATGTATTGGTTTGAAGTTGTGATTAAACAGTCTTCTATACAAAGCTTTTTGCTTGTTTATTTTTTATTTAAAATATTTTTCAGAAGTTAAAGTTAATAATTAACACCAGCGGAAACACCATTTTTTCAGTATATGAAAAGAAAAATAGTATTTCTGAGAATAGTTAATGTGGTTAGTTCTGGTTTACATACCTTAAGTCCTGATAGTGTATCTTCTGGGAAAGTTGCTGGAAATAGAATCAGTCTTTCTAAAATGTATTATTTTCTACTGTTCACCTCTCTGTACAATTTTTATAGTAGTACACTAGAACTGCTACTACTTTGTTCACGTTCATTCTGTTATCTGATATGGTCTCCAAGAGCATCTCAGTGTGGAATAAGACAGCTTTGTTTTCATCCATCTTTAGCAGATCCTGATAGCTCTGCCTGTGAATCCAGTGCTCTTTCCAAAATTCTTGCACAAGATTGTTCTGGAGAATTCCTGTGGTGTCCTGCTACCACAGACCTAGAGTCAGTAACTTTTTCTCCTTTCACACCCAGGAGTATGTTTAGATTTTCTGTATTTTTACAGAGCTAACATCCATCATGCTTTCTCCAGGTTTAATGAGGTTTAAGGCAGTACCTGACTGTTACAGTGTCACTGTAAGTTGCAAGCTGAATCCAAAAGGCAGAATGCCTGATGGTACCCGCATAAATACACCTGGCTTACTAAATGACCTTGAATAGGAAATGTTATGTCTCTGTTCATCCTGAGATCTATAAACTTCTGATAATAAAACATATATCCACCTTTGCAAAAGCTCTTTGAAATCCATGAGTAAAAGGTATCCCATAAGGTCAAAATATGAATTATTTATTGCTACATGACATGCACAGCATGCAGACTGTAAGGGTATAGATATCTTGTCTGTTCCTTTTGCCCCTGAGAATAAAAGTCATACCTTCAGAGCTCTAACTTAAAAAGAAATATTCATTGTTTGAAATCTAATACAATTTTATGTGTATGAGGGTGTGATAATATTGAAACTTTGGTTTCTCCAAGGAATTGGTTTCATGTGTGAATACCCAGCTTCCATTTGAGAGGTGCAAATGTAGTTTTCGAAATAATAAATATTTTTAAAATAAAGAATGAATATGAGAAGACTTGAAAGAATAGTCAGAGGTGAAGCAAAGAAGTTTTGGAGTAAACAAATTAGAGTTTCATGGCATCAAAACTGTGGTAAAGTTACTACAGGGTGTGAGATTACTTGACATCTGAGTGATTGTTAGTGCTTTTAGCCATTTGTTTTCTAATTGGCATACCAGCAGTGTGCTTTAAAAGAAACTGATTTTTCTTTTAGTCTGTTTCCTGTGATTTTTGTTGTAGGTCCTACTTGTCGTCAAAAAAGCTGTGTTCTGTGCTTACTGTTCACATTATTTGTTTTATTAATTTAGGTATGTGTTATATATATGGCTATACATAGCTTGAGTATATATATATAGGTAGATAGAAATATAAAGCATCCAGAGAGCAAGAATAGGCATGTTGCAAGAACAGGTCTCTACGCTTCAACCTGAACATTTTCAAATGTACTTGGAAATCAGCAGGCAGCTAGCACAGGTTTTGTACAACTGCTTTGCATGTACTTGCTGACATATGCTACTTTAATAATTGGGTTTCCCTATAAGAGTTTTGGCCTCTGAAAGAGTGCAAGGAATGGTCTTCAGTGGAACACACTTAAATTACCTAGAAATGAGATCTGTGACATTAGCATAAATCTCACATGCTTGGCCTTTAATTCAAGTCCAAGTATTAGGTCAAATTTGTATCCAGCTAAATCCAAAAGAGCTTTTAACTATTTTGGATAGGCAGACTTTCTAGTGCTGACAATAGAGGCAAGAAGGTTCTTGCACACATTTTAAAACTCCTTGGGGATTACAGACTCCTGGATAGGTTTGTTTCTCTACTGCACTTTTGAATAAAGGGCAGTTTTGCAGCTGAAGTCATGTCCAGTTGAAAAGACTGGGGAAATGCTACTAGAAATCAGACTGTGATGGAGAAGGGAAGCAGTGCTATTCCTAAGTATGAGTTTTTCAGAAAATTGTTCAAAGAAAAATTGCTTTTACTTTTTGATACATTTGGGTTAGAAGACTGTACTTCTAGACCATAGTAAAGTGTCTGGTTAAAAGGCACCATCTGTTTGGAAGTGTTCCTCTTTTTGTTGCCTTCCATATTGGTTCTCTTCCATTACACTTTAGGCATTGTTTTGCATGTTCTTTGTATTTATTGGATACTTTCATCTAGCCCTCCTCACAGCTGTAGAATCTGAGGTCTTGGCTAGTCTGATTTTCTTATCTACCCACCACTCTTGCTCTTAAGAATGCAGAGGTACTGCAGGCTATATAAAGGTAATTCATCTGTATAAATTTACATATAGCACAGATATTAGGTGAGTGTGATGTATTAGAGGTTGCAGGGATACTGTGTCATGGAAGCTTCCTAAGAACCTAAGCCCTAAATGGGTACCTTGTCACTTCTTTCTCCTTATCCTTCTCAGTAATGTCCATTGCAAGTATAAATGTTAGTGTCAATGTTATGTAGGGGATGCCCAGCTCAATATTTCCTTTGCTGTTCTTGCCCCTTGTATTATGAAATATTTAAACTCATAAAATAATATTGAGACCACAGAATTTTTTTTTTTTAAACCGCACTTTAGCAGAGAAGAACAACATTGCAGGCAGGACCTGTAGTCTTGTATTACCTGGTTTTCTAAAGTTGGGGTATTTTAAATGACCCGGTTACTTAATTTCCAGTACTTCATTCCCTGCTTCCACTGGGGGCTCTCCGCTGTTGCTCCTCTCAAAAAATGTTCTCACACGTGCCAACTGTATATGCATATGTGTAGTATTGTACAGCCAGTGTATTCAGAATTGCATTAAATCCAAAGTCTCCAGGCAGCAGGTAATTTAAGAAATTGCATCTCTCTTGGCTGATAAGAACATAGATTTGCCTTTCTTTATTGGTTTCTTGACATTGTTTGTAAAATTTATTTTACTGTAGATATCTTTTCCTCTTGATCTGGAAGGGCTTACATTTCTGGATGGTCATCACTATATGTTGCACCCCCTCCCATGTAAAATTTAAAAAATGGAAAATTTGTTGGGTTTTTTTTCCCAAAAGCCTTTCAAAGAAAAAAAACCCCCAATGTTCGAGCAGCCCCCTAATACTTTAACTTTCTTTGAACAGTAACATCAGCAAGCAAATGCAGCATCAAACATGCTTATCAAGAGAATCACACCAGTTTGAGAACAAAGCTCCCTTTAGTGTTAATTCATGGCCTCAGTTCACTGAAATTACATTGTATCCACTCCTGTCAGGCTTTTTGCCTGGGCGTAAAGTGATTGTCCCTGAACTCTGGCTCTGCTGAATTTGGTTGGAAGTATTTGCAAAAATCTGAGTGGCTATCAGAGTGTCTGTGTAGCTATTCCAAAACAATAATATCCAAACCCTGCAACTCCCGTAGAGTCATGGAATCATGGAATAGTTTTGGTTGGAAGCGACCTTACAGATCATCCTGTTCCAACTCCCCTGCATGGACAGGGATAGCCTTCCACTAGACCAGATTGCTCAAAGCCCTATCCAACCTGTCCTTGGACACTTCCAGGCATGGGGCATCCACAGCCTCTCTGAGCAGCCTGTTCCAGCATCTTGCCACTCTCATAGCAAAGAAGTTCTTCCCAGTATCTAATCTGAACTTGCCCTCTTTCAGGCTAACGCCATTCCTGTCACTGCCTGCCTTTGTAAAGAGTCCCTCCTCAGGTTTCCAGTAAGTCCTCTTTAGTACTGGAAGGTTCTGTAAGACTTCCTGGAGACTTCTCTTCTCCAGACTGAGCAACCTCAACTCTCTTAGCCTGTGTTTAGAGAAGAGCTGCTCCAGCCCTCTGATCATCTTCATGGCCCTCTTCTGGACTCACTCCATCAGGTCCACATCCTTCCTAAGCTGGAGGCCACAGAGCTGGATGCAGCACTCCAGGAAGGGTCTCATGAGAGCAGAGTAGAAGGGGAAAATCACCTCTCTTGACCTCCTGGTCACATATGCAATAAAGAGAAAATCAGCCTTCCTGTGTCCAGGACCCTATATGGCTTTATCATTCAAAATTGGCACTGCAGCGTCGTCTGTAAATCAGTTGATACAAATGCACATCACGGAACAAAGTCACAAGATGGTCTTGAAATACTGCTCAGCAAGTAAGGCTGGATTGCCTCTGGACAATGGTAGTGGCCATACATTTGGAGTTTAAGGTGGCCCTCTTGGGCCATCCTGCTTCTCAAGTGGAGGTGTAGTTTGGAAACACAGAGCACATCAGTTCTCTTACAGTTGCTGTGACTATGTTGGGTTGGGGTTGAATTTCTGACTTTTGAAAGCAAAATATGACTTTATGTCGAGATTATTTCAAATCATCTCTGTCTTTGCTGTACTGTTGTTAAAACTGCTAGCAAAATGTTCTCTTTGAGCCCTTTTTGTCTTGATATGTTACATGCCCTGCCTATTTTCTCTTTAGTTTTGGAGAAGAAATTGCACAGCAGAAAGAACAGCTAATTTCAACTTGGCTGATTTCTTCTCAAAAGGATATTTGCTTCACTCAAGACAAATGGCTTAAACAATGTTATTTATTATTATGTTATTAACTCGAAACTTAGAAAATGTAGGTTCTTAAGATCCTGGGACATGCAATTTGTAAAAATCTAAATTACTCATAAGTCCCATATTAAAGGTTATTTGCTAATGGTTTTAAGAAATTGTCCTGTGAACTGTCAAGTACTGCTTTTTCAAGATGAGTCATGACAGCCATGTGTTTGAAAGATAAAGATGGGAATCTCTTTGCCAAAAGGAAAGCAATGAAATAGCCATGTATTCTTCCAAACTTGACTTTTCTCCTCATTTAACTGAGCTTGTATCTTCTTGTGCTTCAGCACAACATGCTCAAGTGCAGTCTTCAAGAAAATGAAATGTACTGTCCATATCCAAGTCGATATTTTTGTTAAAGTAATACTTTAGAGATTGCTTTTGTGGAAAATGTAAAGTGTGTAAACGTGGTATGGGTCACTAATTTTACACTGAGGGAAGACCTGTCAGCCCTGCTATTTGCAGTTGATAGCAGTTGTAATATGTCTGCCATCTATTTTCAAAGACTGTGTTTGACTTTTTCATATTGATGTACAATATGACATGAATGTATGCAGGAGTCCTCAGGATGGGACAGTGTGGCTAGCACAGGTCTTTCTCGTGAGAACATGTTGCTACATTTCATAAACAAAGATAAAGTTTGGATGTTTTGCAAACAGCGTCTTGAGATTAGGTCAGTTCGGGCTTGGCCAATTGGGCCTAGGGGGAGGTCTCAGGCTGACCAATCGGGGTGACCTCTGTAAACTCTATATATATGGAAATCAAAATAATAAAGACACCTTTTTCTCCTTCCTTGTCTGAGAACCTGGGTCATTCCTCAGCTAGCGGCTCAACAGCGACAGGACAGGATTTGCTATATGTTCTAAATATTTCAGATTAAAATGGTCGTGTTGTTCTGCTTCTGAGCTTTTCCCTTCAGTCTTGCATATGAACCTATGTTGCAGCTGATTTTAGGGACAACCTAGTACGAAGTAAAGTTGTAAGTAGATTTCTGTTTTGGAATTCAGTGTGGTGAACTTTTTAAGAGTTAGCAGTAGGCCCAAGTTCTGACATGTTTCCTCTTATCATAGGCTTAAATATTCAGCGCTAACCATGCTGGGGGTTATTTGAGATTGTGTGGCATTCCTGCTCAGAAGTAGATCTCTGTAAGAATTGTCTTGTTTCTACTGCAAATATTTACCTGCATACCTAAATTTTATTGTGTCTTTACTTAAATGAAATTAGTATTGTCTTACATTCTTTAGTGGTGTCATTTGTTATTACTGCTACTTGTAGCAAACCTGCACTTTTGTCGGATAAGTGAGCATCAAGTCTGGTTTCTGTTAAACACATGTCCAACATGTTAAATATTCTTAATACCCTGCATTCAATGATTACTGTTGAATTATCACAAATAAGGTTGTTTTTTTTCCTCTTTTATTCTCACAATTCGAAGTTTCTGAATTTACACAATACTAAAGTTAAAAGCCAATTTTGTCACATCTACCTCATTATAAAAAAGAGCACAGACCAATTATCCTGAAGTTGATATTAATTTCATAGCAGAGTATTTAATTATTTTATTGTAAGTCAGATTAATTCCAACTGCTTCTGCTTTTCCTTTCACTTTTTGTTTCATTTGATATGCTGCGGTCTCTGGCTTTTGGTTTTCTCATCAAATAGTGAGCTCTTGTAGTTCTCAGGAGTATTTGTGCTTGCATTCATTTAAGTTTCCTGCTTCTGTCTAATACTGATAAAAATTACCACTTGAAAACTCTCAGTAGAAAACCTAACTTCCTTCAGTTTCTCTTCTGTACCTCATCTCATCAACTGATATTTTGGATGTTTAATAATACCAAAATTTGGAGCATGACCCTGCTTTACTGTGTACCAGATTCTGAGTGGTTAAGGCAAGAGGTCAGTCCTCAATGTCTGCTGTTCATCATCACCATTGACCGCTCAGTGTCACTAAGTGCTGCTTCGGGTGCTTGTAAGATTTGATGAGGGTGGGTGATGCAACATTAAATTAGCTTATTATTTCTTCTCATGTTTGTAAAGAGCAGCTGTCCCTGTGTTCCAGTTTCTCCCATGTGACACTAGTTGTAATCAGTAGCATTTCTCTTCTTCAGTGAGGTCTCTTGGAAGGATGTGAAAGTCCAGAATTTCAGGATCTGCAAGACACAGTCTGTGTGTTTCCTCCTTACTTCTTATGGGAACTGGCTTTTCAAATGCAAGGCAATGTCTGCAAGCCACTACCAGTTAGAAGACTGCTGAACATGGACATGAGATTTTTATGACTTCCTGGGAAATGTTTGTTTTCTCTTAGAAAAGAGATCTAGTTGCAGATACCTGACTATTCATCACCAGGTATGGCAGAATAATTTGCTGTATCCTGAGCTAAAAGATAGAGGTCCCACTTGCATTAAACACAGCAGCAACTTTCTCTTTCAAGGGAAACACAGGCAATGTATCAAATCTTGCTGAGTTCACACACTGTTGCTGTTATGGCCAGCTGGAGTGTTACACTGTTCTGTCCTGCCTGGTTATCAGAAACCTTGAAATTTCACCAAATTATTTCATCCTTAATCCTCTACCTTGATTGAGTCATATGATGTCGTTTAGAAATATTTTGTTTGCAGATAAGACTACATGAAAGAAAATCTACCTTATCCTTGGATTAATTAGTATGGTTTTGTCCTGCTATTAATAATAAACATTTTCTTGTGTGACTTTTATCTAGTTTAAACTTTTGTCTAATTCAAATCTCAGCCATTGAATCTTGCCAGCAGTCAGTCTGCCGATTTTGGGAACCTTTTAGTATTAGAAGTCCTTAGAAGTTCTTCTGTTTTGAAATGAGGTGAAATAAAGAGTTTGAGCTCTTTAAAAATATATTCACTGGAAGGCACATTCTGTAGAGCATAAAGTAATTTATTTTTAAAAGATCTCTGCCTTTTCATAACTTAGCTATATATTGTTAAAAATGCGTGGTAGCACTAGATGTTATTACATTTATGTAACGTATTGTGTTGATACAACATTTTTTTCTACGCTGTAGTATTTCCATTTTGGTTCTGCTTTTCTCTGCTTGCTCAACTTCCTGTGCTGAGTTCCTCTCGTGTACTCTCAGCACAGATGGAAGCAACTCATGGTCTTGAATTTTTCTCTCTGTGGGTTGAGGCCCATTTCCACCAGAGAGCACCTCTCTGTGTACAACTCATAGAGAGCACTGGCAAGCACCCTGCTTCAAAGGCTCTGAGCAGGGGATAGCAACCTTTTTTAGTTTGCAGGAGAAAGAGCTGAGCCAGGAGCTGACCATTTCCAGATTGCACTGAAAGAACCCCTTTTTCTTCTCTTGTATCCCTTCTGTAATTAAAGGCAAATTATTAAGTGAAGCAGTAGAGATAAAAAAAAATCCTCATCAACCATTAGTTTAAAATTTCAATTAACCATAGTCATCAAACTTGTCTTAAAAAAAAGAGAATTGTCAGTGGACATGCCCATACAAAACTTAATTGCTATATATGGCACACACCTCAGTCTTGAATTCTTCTGTTAGATATTGCAGAAACTTGCACATGGAATGCTCTGAGTGGATGGCTGGGTGCATGTTTATGAAGTTATGAGAGCCTTGATGAGCTGTCTTCAAGAAACATGGACTTTTCGTACTACAAAGAGAAGTAAACTGAAATATCTAAGTGGTTGAGAGAGGAGGGAGTGTCTTTTCATTGCCCTCCTATGGACAGGAATCAAAAGGCTCTTGGCGTTGTAGGTGTATGTACTGCTAATACAGAGACTGACTGTGAGCAATGCCAGATATTACAAATTCCGGTGGAAGTACATTTGATATAATTCCTGTGCCCTTCAAGAGGAGATGCAAAGGTCAGAAAAGCTAGATTATCTACAGTATCCTATTTATTTTTCCTCAGCTGGTAAAAGGAAAAATCTTAGTTTTCAAGTAGTGGTGAATTAGGAGCTCCTAAACTGATAAAATGTCAGTGTTATTGACTTGTAAGTCAACAGGTTTTCAGTTTTGACTTGAAAACCCAATGTTTCTGTTGGTGTTCAGATAGAGGAGTTTAAAAAAAAATACCTAATATTTGAAAACTGTATGTGTGCTTCTACATTCATTGAAATGTAACACGTTTAAATCATGGTGCTGTCTTTGTTCTTGATCTGAGCAGTAATATCCTTACTTTGCATCTTAGCAGTCAATCTGAATAGTTTCTCGTGGTTGTTCTCTATGCTGGTGCGGTGCCTTTCCAGTCTTTCTCACAAGGAATACTTAATGCTGCCTAGCCAGCTTTCCTAAAAGTCCGTGGCCTCTTGTCTTGGATAACACTTAGTGAGTCAGGTTTGCAATCTTTCAAACACAAGTTTGAAGTGTCTTGCTATTTTGCTGTGTAAATGAGGGCTGTTACTGTAGCTGTCAATTTGGGAACCCCTTTGGGTACTCCAAACTGAGAGGATTGAAGGGATTATGAGGGTGGAATTGGATCCTCCCGGCTGTGGTATAGAGAGTGAGAGAAAGGACTGAAAAATTATGTTATGAGATTAGAAAGACTGAAAAGATGTTTTGAGATGGCTTTACCAGTCCTTGCCTGAGGTGTGGGCGTGTTAGAAGGGCAAACAGCACCAGATTGTTGTGGTATGTCCTGTCTGTGCCCGATTCACTCTTTCTTAAGAGAAAATAAAGGAAGAAAAAGAAAACATAAACTTAAGAGCACTGTGAAATGCATGCAGTTAAAGCAGTGTTCAGTTTATCAGTTTCAATTATTTGGTCATGTTAGAACATAAATTCTGAACGTTTTAGTGGAGGTGCAGCTTTCCTGTGTCTACTGCAAAGGCACCTGTGGCTGGGCAAAGAAAAACTATTAATGAGATATATTTCTTTGAGAAAACTTAGGTGAACTTCTGCTGTGTAAGGTCTGTGTCTTATCCTAGCATGGAAAAATCTCTAATGCCAGAATTAGTTTTGAAGGTCACCTGCTCATCCTTAAATTAAGTGTGTGATTCCTGTGAAACTATTTAAAAGGTAGCAGCAACTCTGTCATCAACTGGAAGCATGTATTCACTGCCTGATAAAGCCAAAGAGCCTTTCCTTCTTGCTGTTGCGTGTTCCCTTATCCCCATTCAGAGCAGTGTTTTCTGTCAGGAATATTTTTTCGCTCATTTCTTCTTTCTCTTTTTGTCTAGAATCAGTCTGTACATCACAGTGGGATGTTTCCTCTTCTGCATTAGCTTTATCTGCACACTGTTCTTCACTAAGCAATTTTTTTAACAACAGCTGTGTACTTTCACTCATTTTTCAGCCTTCTACTCCTATTTTATTGCTACAATGACTCTTTTCTGTTACCTCCTTTTTATTTACACATAACTCCTTAACACTGTGATTATTGTGTTTGTGCTCACCATATTATTTTGACTTTAAATTTATCATTTTATGATTCCTGTAAACATTAGCAATATAGTTCTAGCTATGGTATCTGACTGGGATGCTCCCATTTTTTTATGTTTTCCTTTGATTTGTATTTCACAAGTGAAGTATTTTGTGTGTGTGCATTCTTGTGAAAGCTCATTTTCCTTCTGGTGATTGTGTGTTAATATATTTTCTTGAATATCAGAGATGCTCTCCATAATCTTCAGGTTTTGTCCCACTTGTAATTTCCCAATTTAAACAGTTTGCTTGATGCATCTTCTTTAGCTGAAATGGAAAATGCAGGTCAGAATAAAAAAAGTTAAGATCGCAAAGCAGTTCCTGTTCTGTTCGGCTAAAAGTTGTATGTGGCTCCAAATAATGTTCATTTTGCTTACGCTATGCAGTGTAGTGCTTTGAGATGGAAGGACATACTGAGAAAGGACAGGAAAAAGCCCCCTCAGTTTACTGTGAATGTATTTTTCTGCTGAATATAGTCTCCTTACAGAACCAGATTATTTCTTCCTGGACTGAGGATCTTTCTCTCAGATTCCCATTATAGTATGGAAAAGGGATTCATGCTGCTGCAGAAGGGGCCTCGTTCCCATGTAATTTTCAGCTCCTCTGCTGCAGAAAGGTTGGGCCTCAGCTTTGATCATAGTGTTGGAGCAGGTTTGCCCAGAGCCTTGGCCAGGGCTGCTTTCCTGAGTAGAGCTGTCCTTAGCGAGAGGGGTAAACAGAAAGGGTGATGGGGTGGCATTGGCAAAGATGGTATGTACAGGATAGCCACTATTTCTTCAGTTTCCATTTTGTTTTCCTGTAAGTACAACCACAGTCTCTAACACTGTTTTCCAGTTTCTGGAGAAACCGTAAGTTTATGATCAATGTTGTCTTTAAGGAGAATGAAGTGATGTAATGGGAAAAGATGGAAATAGAAGGAATCACAGAATGTGCTGAGTTGGAAGGGACCCCCACAAGGATCATCCAGTCCAACTTCTGGCTCTGCCCAGCACCATAACCAAGAGTCACATCATGTGTCTGAGAGTATTGTCCAAAAACTTCTTCAGCTCTGTCAGGCTTGGTGCTGTGACCACTTCCTTGAGGAGCCTGTGTCCAACCACCCTTGGGGTGAAGAACTTCTTTCTAATATCTACCCTTAAGCAAAAGGAGATAATTCTGTTTCTTGATCATATTGAAAAAGAGCAGGTACAAAGCTGCAGAAGTTGTTCTGCAGGCTTGACAATTATTTTACAGTGTTTCATCCACAGCTTTCTTAATTAGTTTGCAAATTCCAGCAATGAAATGTCTGGGTAAGGCTATGTCTGTGCCCAGCTGCACTGCCCAGTGCTGTCAGAGGTGGACAGGGCAGGTATCTTTATGCTGTGTCAAGGTAAATTGGGTGTCTTTATGCTGTGTCAAGGTAATAGTGAAATGGTGTGCTAGTGCAGGAGAGGAAAGGCTTGCTCTTTCAGGCTGTGAACTGCTTTAGTGAAGGCAGGACAGAACACTATCTTGTATGTGTACTTTGCCTTTTACGAGCAGGAAAACTTTTGAATGGCCTGTCTGGGGCTTGGCATTCAGGAGGGAACTCTGAAGCTGAAGCCTAGGTAGGCTCCCCCACTGGACAGTGTATTTATAAAATACTTAAGGTATTTTTCATGATACTGAGTTAAAGCAAAATAAGTGATAGCACTTAAAAAAAAAATAGAAGCACTGACACTGGACTTTGCAGCGTGTATCATTTGTTATTCATGCTTTTATGCATTTGCAGGAGAGTTGGGTGCTGGGAGGAGTTGAACCATGGGTTGTTGCTGAGAGAAGAGTATTTATTGCAGCAGAACTAAAATTACAGGCAAAAAATTAAAGTACTCTAGGGGGAAAAGAATAATTCTAGCATGCCAGATACTCAGTATTAAGCATGCTTAATATTCAGTTTAGTCTCATATGACATGTTTATGACTAGTGTGTGTGCCCCAACAAAGGCACTGCCTAAAAATGTGTTCGCTAATTAGTTTTGGTGCAAGTAGAGAGAGCCCATATATTCCTATTCCCCATCGACAGCACAATTTGCTTTTCAGTAGAGGAAGATGCAAAATGATTTCAAGTGTGGCAGGTTTGGGTTTCTCCAGGAGTCGTACACTTAAAATCAGCAGAAGGGAGGGAGGGGAGTTACTCTGTTATCATCAAGCTCTGCTAATGTAGCCCGGGTGCCACGTGACTGCAGAAAAGGCTATTATCTCAATGAAAAGGAAACTGCTTTTTAGAGCAGCAGCGGAACAGAAGCAGGAGGAATTTTCGAGTACTCCACCATGCTGGATTGTCAAAGGGGGATCTCTCTGATCAGCAGTTAGGGAAGGATTAGCGTGGCCAGTTTGTCAGCTGTCATTAGAAGCAGATGACAGAGATGATAAGCTGCTGTGTGCGCACGTCCTCACTCAGCATGTGCTTTGGTTTACATCAAGACATAACACTGGTTTGGGATAATGGAGAGCTGATATTTTTAAGGCTGTAAATTTACTGGTAATTGTCTCATTTTTTTTATTTTTCTTTTTATTTTTTTTCTTTTTTCCCCCTCTCGCTTTTAATAAAAAGCCAGTGTGATGGATGGGGGATTTATCTACATCTTGATCTGAAGACGCAGAAAAACTAATAAGATCTGCCTTCATCTGCAAAGGCTGCAAGACAACAAGGTGTGTTTCTGAAGTGCTGTGACTTCATTGTTAGTGCTTTCTCTTTGCACGTATGTGTGCTCCTGTGTGTGCCTCATAGGTGTCTGGATGTTGGGGATGCAGGGGGCTAGTGGGGTGTTGGTTTGTGGCAATGGGAGGGACAGCTAATTTCTGTTTGAGTAAGAGAGTTTAAAGATGATCTTTCTAAATAACGATTGCAAAGAAATAATGTAAATTTGAGCCTGCAGTTTCTGTTGTTTCCCCCCCCTCCCCCTTTAATGGCTACAGGTGTACTTGTGGTTGCCTGTGACAGTTTTATGGGTTTATGAGTCTAAATATATCTTAGTGCACAGGAAATATTTTTGTAAGCAAGTTTTCTGGCATCCAGGATAATACACAAACCCATCTATATTTTCCCACTGTCAAGAGGAGGTGGAGCCTGAGAGTGTCCTTTTCATTGCAGTAATTACTATTCAATATTCAGTAATTTATATGCACATGAAAAAGTACAGAGTATGTCAGAGTGAGACATTTTTGCAATAAAGCTTTCTCTTTCTGACCAAGAGCTTGAGTAGACAAAACACAGTGAAACATTGGTAGTTGTTATATAACTTTCTCTATTCTCTAATCTTAATAGTTTTCTTTACAAGTATAGGATCCTTAAAACAGGATGACATTCAGTTAATCTTCAGACCTCGTATTTATCTCATGGTTATGCATGATGATGTCATTAAATATCTTGGCAGTATTTACCTTTCTTTTAACCTTGGGAGGACAACATTTAATATTGCAGATTAATTAACTAATAATATCCCCCTCAAAAAGGTTATTGGGAGTTACTTGTAGTAAAGTGAAGACAGTGCGCTGTCTCTCATGCTTGGGAAGTTATTGCAGGCTTGTTGACTTTATTTTCCTGTCGTACACTAAGCCCAGCATTTCTGTTTAAATCACAGCAGTAATACTAATCCTGGACCACAAAAAAAAGAAGATAAAATTAAGTGTTTGGATTTGTCTGGGAGTGCTGGTTGTCATTTCTTTAGAAATTTGCCTTCTAAGTTAAGGGCAGGGTTGAGAAGATGCATATAATCAGTCATTACTGCAGTGCACTGGCAGTTTGCTAAAAGTGTGTTTTCCCAGATTCATATTGAAATAGTGGTGGTGACTATCATGCTTAGAATCGGTTTAATAATTAACTAAATACATACAGGAAATGCCTTAGTTTATTTTATTTAGGACTTTGGAAAACTCATGCTACTTTGAGATAGGAGGGAGAAAGGAAAATATTATTGTTTTTTAAATTAATGTAGTTTGTGTTTGAAGAGACTATTTCATACTGTGAGGGCAGAGCCAGAAACGTAAACAAGTTTGCGCTATTTATTTGCTTGTTCTCTTTTGTCTCGGTTTGATTATTTTAATTGCAGCATAGTAACATTTTGGTTCAGAGGACTGGGGCAGGCGGTGCCGTTGAGCAGAGGCTTGAGAGCCTGTCACGTTCACAGCACCAAATGTTGAAGCCACAAGAACAATGAAACTTCCTCTCAGCTTCTTGTGTTTTCTTCCTTTATTTCATTACAGAAGATCTAACAAGATAGTGGAGGCCAAGTAGTGCTTACTGATACGTTGCCACCTATGTTTTGTAGAAAAATAAATTTTTGCTGCTTGTGCAGTCATTTTGATTTCCCTGATGCCTTTTAGGGTGTATTAAGGGGGGGAAATTAGGACAAAATCAACCTTTTGTGTAGACTGCGTTCTTCAGGTGGCTCTGTGTTCTCACAAAACTCAAGTTGTGGTGTTTTCTTTCATAAGCACTATCTTACAGAAATGTTGTATCTAACATATACAAAACCTATCATTGACAAGAGTAATTTTGTTTGCCTACTTTTCAAAATTATTTATGCTTCTGAGGTCGATAGGGTTATACTGGTAATATTCAAAAGGTGTTGCTCTCTTTTTTTCTTCCCCCTGTTTTGTTGTCATCTCTGTAAGGGAAATTTCTAGTGCAAGGAAGGAGGGAACATATGACTGCATTGCAAAATATATCATATTGTAATAAAAAAACCCTTCTTGGAAAGTGCGAACTAGAGGTGTACTTTGAAATGTTTCTTTTCACTCCACAGTTCTTAGAATGATTTTTTATAATAAATGTCATTAGGAAGTCAGCTATCTGGTTAGATTGTACAGTGACATTTTATTTACTTCTTTATTTAGACTAGTCATAGAAAAGAATGAGGAAAGATGTGAAAACAACCTCAATTCTCAGGATCTACTTTATTAAGTGGAAGAAGTTTGTTAGCACTTTACTATGCAACAGCCCCATAATTGTAACAAGAAAGCTGAGTTAAGGACTGAGGACTGGATCTACAAGACAAGCTGTTAGAGCTGAGTACATGAGAAGGGTGTTTGTAAGTTGATAATCACTGTACTTGTGAGGAAATCCCGATGGAGTCATCTTACTGCCTGCATTCCTCCTTAGCTTCTCTTACTGCTTATGTTCATCTGTGGCAGGCCTAGAAGGATGCCTCAATTGGACTAAAGATTATTATTAGCAGGTAAAGCTTTGGTCTCTGGAGGTGAGGTGTAAGATGTGAAAGGCTGTGTCTTTCAGAAGTGTGCTACTCTCAGAACCCAGCAGTCTGGGACTGATCCCAGCCTAGTTTCCCTGATAGCTGAAGGTGTACAGCAAGGCCTTGGGAAGGGCTGTCGGCGTTGTGAGTGTACAGAGCATAAGGAACAGTGCAGGAATTGGATGAAAATTGTAAATGAAGACTCAACCCAAAAGTTTATGATAAATGCATTTAATTTGCAATGTGTGTTGTACCTGAATCTCCTCTTTGTTCTTTCCATTTCGTTTTCTCCTATGTATGCTGTCCCTAAACAAACTTCATCAGGATGCTGTACTGCTGTGATTTTCCATTCCTGATAGCATAGGCTGTTGTGATTGAGCAACACAAGATTCTCCTGAAGAAACTTGTGTTAGAACTGCATGGAATAAAATTATTTTTGGTCCTTTTCCTGAAGCTTTTCCAGGTGTTCAGTCCAAGTAGTCATAAATGTGTGTTATTTTTTACCTTCAGGCAGTGTATTGCAGACTTCTGGTCAACTCCGTCTATGAATGTAGTGGGTGTTCCTCTCTAGTAATTATGTTCCATTACAATCCAAAACTAAAAATACTTGGAATAGACATTGATTCTTTCTTATCGCTTGTGATTCTTCTTTACCATAAACTGTTTCATTATTTTAAAAAAATTAATTCCAGTTTATTTTTACAAAGATGATAAAATGGCTCATAATTAGCATTCAGCTTTAATAGTAGAGTAACCTTGTTTTCTGTGGGCTGCAGGATACAAGCATAGCCTTTTCAGGCCCATGGAGTGATTTACAACCTACAAAAGACAGAAATAACAGTTTGACATCTTCTTTTAGTAGAGTGGGAGGAAAATCGAAGCTTCAGTGAAGTCAGTGATAAAATTCTGATTTATTTCACTAGAGTCATAGCATCCCCATAGAACTGTTCAATTTTTTTACAGTGTCATTTCTGCTTTGGGGAGCTTATAGAGAACTGTTGTAAAGCTTATAGGGTGTTGCCTGTAAGCATTGTGGAGGCCAAAGGTATATATGGATTTAAGACGGAATTAGGCACCACTGAAGATAGGTTCAGAGGAGGAGGAGGCACAGCAACACTGCAGCTAAGCTTGTACCACTGATTGTCAGAGACAGAGAGGAGATATGGGAGGAAGGATCATTCTACAGCTGCCCTGTACCTTTTTCCAAGATACCTGGTATTAGCTTCCATGACAGACTAATCACTAACTAAATGCTTATTTTGTTTGACTCATATATGCATTTCTATGAATGTTTTATTTGGTCACAGGCTATATTCATATATGTGTGTGTATATATGTGTATATATGACTGCAAAGCTGGTGTTCATCAGATTTTATTTCTTGGGAGTTGACTAAGTAAAGCAGCAACATTTTTATGAGTTTAATGCTTTTAAGTGCTTTAAAATGACAATTAAACTTTCATCTTCTTCTGTTATTGCTGGTTGCCATATTTTACTAAAGCAAATAAAATTAAGACCGACGTGAAATTTGAAGTTATTTGTAACTGTTATTCATGTTCACAGATCGGTTTTTAAACTCATGGATGTATTAAGAGCATGAAGTTAATCATACTTTGTAAGTGTTGGCAAGACAGCAAGACATGTGTGGCTCTGACATAATTTGGTAGCTTTAATTTTTGTGCTTAGGAACAATGTGTGTAGTTAGCACTTGCACTAGCTTTGTCAAGAGTTTAACATCCATCTAACATATATATGTTTTAAGTACAAAACTGTAATTCTGTATGCTGGGAGGTGGTATAAGTATAATCTTTTATGCATGTAGCTGTACTCTCTCAAAAAGCATGTATTAAATTAGTTGCTCTTCCAACTTTAATAAGAAAAAAGCTTTTTCTACTTCCCAACTCTTACACTGCTGCTCCAGTATAAATGGATGATACTGGCATGCATACCAGTATCAGCAGGAAGCACCTGCTGAGGGAATCTACCTGTTCACACAAATATGGAATGGGAATAGAGGCCAAACTCCAGCTGGTTTCTCCCATAACATCCGGAAACACATCCTTGCCACTAGGCACCCTCAGGGACCAGGGTCCAGGCAAGCCACCATAGGCTGAGTAGCACACTGAGTTTTCCAGGACAGACACTCTAAATGCATTTCAGAGGCAGAGAGGATGGGTAAGCCATACTAGCCACTGTACTGAAAAGGATGATTTGGGTATGCAGTTTAAAGAACTGGTGCAGCATTCAAATTCACCTGACAGTCAGCTGTTAAAGTTATTATGACTGTGCCCATTTGTGGAGCTGAGTACTACCCTTTGTTTAACTTGAATATAGGTATGTTTGACCTCAGACTATTGTTAACTTGCAACCTTCAGAAACAAATGAGCTTGAATTCTTGACTCTTAATTTGAAAGTTTATTATTATACACTGTTAAAGGAAATGCATGCTTATGAAAGCATCTCACTATTATAGAAGGGAGTGTGGAGTATGTATCTTGTGTGTATATATGTGTGCAGTGGGTTATTCATTCACCATGATAACAATATCAAAATGTGTGGAAATATTATAGATAATGTTTAGGTACACTTTCTGCAACTGAGAGTTTTAATTCAGTGCCTGGCATTAAAAAGAATGGCCTGAAATTTCAAAATGCTTCCTAGTAATAGGTGGTTGGGTAGAAAAGAAAAATAAACCCTCTGGGTGCCGCAGGTATGTGAAAATTGAAAACATGAGTTTAATTTTTGATGAGGCACCAGAGAAGACACATAGAGTTGGACTTTCTGAAGTGCAGCAAAAGTTTCAGTAAGATTATGTGTTTTCAGTAACAGTATATACTCTGGGACTGAAGGAACATTATTTTCATGGGCAGGTTAGAGATGTGAAAGGTGCCCACAACATGAGCATCTCTTGCTGAAGTTGCAGTCAAGCCTGGGTTGCACATCAATAGCACTTGAGTGGGCAGACATGCTCCTTGTGACCAGGAGGACCAACACCTCTCCAGCTATGTGAAGTCATTGAAACTCAGATTGATAAGTGATGGAACTCAAATTCAAATCTGATAGGTTTAATACCTCCGTGTGTAGGTCATGTAACTCTACCTGTTACTGACTGTATACACCTGATGTGGAAACATGTGTTTCTCTCTGGCTTGCCTTTTACTTTTTGCTTTTCACCAGTACAGAACCATGTTTCCTGAGCTTTTTATCAATGGAATATGTTTTATCTAATGTAAACAGACTGGTGTTTGACAGGCAGTTAACTGGAGTGGAATCCTAGTGTAGGCAAGCCTACATTACAGAGATGTGTAAATGCCTTTGTTTATGTGATTGGTCATATTTTTCTCATTGCTAAGATAGGCATCTTGAAAATCGCACCAAACTGTATAAGCTTTCTGGTGCTGTAAGTAATGTACACATTTGTGTCAGTTATATTTATGAGATTAGAAAATGTGCCTGGATTTGAGTTTTTCCACAGTTTGTGAGAGTTGTTCCATTCTTACCCTCTCAAGTCTGATTCTCCCCTTGCTCTTTGGTGGTTTCTGGGGAGGAAAGTTGGTGTGGGAATTTAAGTGGACAAATAACAGTTTTGAAACTGAGATTGGCAGAGAAGATTCAGTAGGAGTTAAAATATGCTTAACACACTGTTCTAGAAGTATCATCAACTGGAAATGAAAGCTGTTTAAATACAAAGTTTCCTATAATATTATCCTTTTCTGTGTTGTTAGATGTGCTTCATTTGTTAGCTATGCTGTTCACAAAGTTTTATTTTAAATCACAGTAGATAAGAAATACTAGGCTTCAAAATCAATCTCATAAGTTGTTAATAATTGTGAACTGTAAGAGAAAAATATAGATTGAATAAACAACTTTTGTGGGAATTTGGACTCCTTTTCCAGTGAAAATGCTTGCAGGCTTAATATTTTTTGCAGCCATAGTTTAATACTTATTAAATGCTTCATAGAAGGCTAAATGGATTTAGAATAACTTTTGTTTTGTTTTTTTAACTTAGCTACCTAACTAATAAAAACAAAAGGATGTAAAAAAAAAAAAAGGTGCTTTCTTCTTCTGACATTTTTTCGCTGTTGTTTTATTAGAGCTTGGTTTTGCTATTCCTGGGCATATTAGAGGTGCTGACGTAGCCTAATCCATAAGCAGCTGAGTGAGTGGCTCTGTTAAGAGCCTTAGCCTATGGGAATACAGAAGGTAGGAGCCATCCTACAGTGCTGGGGTCAGTCTGGAGGGGTTTTGGCAAAGTCTCAAGCAGAACTGGGGGTTTCTTAGACCTGTGGGTTTGAGTAGCTGAGAAAAACCTCTTTCTCCTTCAAGATGTAGGTGGATTTTACAGAAAGTCATATTAAATTGCCCAGTCTGTAACACTGAACATTAATGTTAGCCATTTATTTGATTGTTACAGCATGTGTTAAAGAGCTGCTGCTGCCCATTTGCAGCCTAATGTGTTTATTAGACGATCTTCCCAGTGGCATCTTGAAGTGTCTGTCAGGTAAAAAATTCATGAGCATTATTGGCTTTCAGGCTGCAAATGGAATATGTCGTCTTCTTTCTGTCTAATACACCACTCTAAAGCCATTACACAGGAGTAAGGGAAAAGATTGAGGAAAGAGCCTTCAGCTTAAAAATGTGAGTAGTAGGTGTTGCAGCCAGTTTTCAGTTCTTTTATACATGGTCTCAATGGCATTTGCAAGTAAATTATGTTTCTTTTCTTAGTTCTAGTTTGTGGAGTTGAAGAATAAAGAAGAGTTTAGTAAATACTACCATAAAACTTGTTCTAATGTTACCTGTAATAGGCTGTCTTTAAAACAGAAAGAACAGAAAAGATAGAAAAGGCTCCAGGTACATGTCAGACTTTAGTACAAATCCTTTAAAGGTGACTTTAAGGGGCTGCTATCACCTTCCTTGTAGAAACTCTGTTTTCTCTTTTCACTTTATACTGTGTGGCTGTTGTAGGCTGGTAAAGGTTTTAGAGAGATTAATCCATGGTAAAAGTGGTAGTGCTGTTTTGAGAAAAAAAGCATACCCTTAAATAAATTAGTTTATGTTTTTAATGTGAAGTTGCCTTCACCAACCAAGATACTGGAAATCTTGTTTATTTTGGCAGATTGGCATTATTTTGTTTGTGGTTCCAGATGTTTAGTGGTGAAGGACAGGTACAGATAAGTTGGTTGTAGAACATGTGGCTTGCGTATACCAGGGATTCAGGAGGATGGTTTAATTTATCTGTAACTTTCTTTTCTGTCACGTTTCTTAGCAGTGGATCTCTCACTTAAATCTAATTTTACCAGACAATGCAGTCTTTTTTACCCTGTTCCTTTTATTTCCCTTGATTTTTCACCTCTTGATTTTTCATTCATTTTCAAACCCTTATTCACATCTCTCTGAATTTGCCAGAATACCTGTGCCAGGCAAGTTTGTGTGAGAAAAGGCTGAGATTCCCCAAGTGCAGTGCAGGCTCAGCTCACTGCGTGGGACTCTGACAGGTGCTGCAATGGAATGTGCTGGGAGTTAAAGCAACCCTTCCTCCTGGGCTGCTGTGGCTGACCAGGGAAAGGTTGGCCTTAGACTCCAGTGGCCCCTCTCTCTGATCTGGTATCTTATCTTGCCTCCGACAGCAATTTCCTTTGGAGGCCTGGGAAAGTGGCTAGCAAGCATTGCTTTCTTTGAAAGGGTTGAAGATTGCAGTGTGCATCAATACTAAATATTTTCCAATTCTGAAATGAAGCTGGTGAAAAAAGAGTTCATAAGCAGGAAAAAAGTGTGAAGAATCAGAATTTGCATGTGACTTCCAACTTTCCTCTGGCTTCTACCAGAATTAATGTTACACAGTACATTTGTAATTTTGAAACTGAGATAGAAAGCTTTCTAGTCATGGCAACTTCACAGGAAAAAAGGATGAACTGTAATGGCTGTATGTTTGAATAAACAATTAACCACAGAACTATAAGCTGCTTTTTTTCCAAATTAGCTGTAAGAGAAAATATTTTGCCAAACTTTTCACTGACTTGGAGTATTTTTGGTCAATAAACAGTATTTTTTATGTTTGTTACACAATAAAACATTGACTTTAGTAAATCACTTTGATATGTATCAGTTGTATGTACACTAGTTGTATGTGTTGGTGGGCTGGAGGGGTTGTAGTATGCTATTGCTAGCTGATAGTCCATTATATGGTACTTTACCTTTTGTTTGCTACTTTTCAGGTTGAAATAGCAGCTTTGAAGGTGTAATCCTCATTTATTCTTTAACTGCATTTGTTAGGCTTATAATAAATCTGACAGTTTAACAGGCCTTGTTTGGAAGATGGCCTGCTCTGATAAGAGATAAAATGCACATTATCTTCTTCTACATTGACTCTGGATGATTAACTGAATTCACTGGTGCTGAGGATCAGTGTTGGAAGGCTTACTCTGCATGCCACGTTCCTTCGTGACATTTGAGGAGTTGAAGAGACGTAAAAATTCACACAAGTAATTTGTGCTGGATTTTTTCCTGTCTCCCACTTCATGGGGCCTCTGTTTCTCTTTTCCATTTGAAAGATGGATGTTTACTATTACTTTATAATTAGGTTAAGTCTCTCTGTGTACTCCAACTTTAGCAGTTGCTGGTGGAGGATGTAAAGGAGGATGTGCCGTCACGACAAGAGCAGAGACTATTGTTTCATTACTGATAACAACAAGAACAAAACAAAAAAAAAAAAAAAGAAAAGAAAAAAAAAGAAAAAATAATTTAAGCATATTTCAGGCTCTGTTGTTTCAGTCTCCCAAGATCTGGTATAAGCTGGTTAGGTGTCAATGAATGCAATTACTAATATGTGCTAGCCTAAAATTTTTTAATTTAGTTTTTCAGTGTTTGTGATTTCCATTTAACAATTGGAATAATTAGCCAGTGCTTTTTAAAAGTATTTTGGATGCTTTTGCCTTGGTAATGAAATGGAAAGAGAAGGAAAATGCACTTCTGGTCTTAAATATAAATAGGAAAAAAGTATTATGTTACCTGAGATGTCCTGTTGGTATGGGTCATCAGTTGGAGAGTAAAATTAGTTCTTTAGATATTTTTAGTAATAATAATTCTGATTCTCTAATTATCTCCTTCCTTGTAGGAAAATGCTACCGTGAATGTATTTATCTTTCCATTGTTCTATTGCTCATTTATGCCCAGTGGAATTGAAGCTTGAGTAGCATCTTAGTCAGTATTAGAAGTTGTTAGTTATTGTTGTAGTTTTGGTGTTTTGTTGGGGTAGGACACTTGAAAAAAAACCATAATATATATTGAGTAGAAAAATCTGGTACCACCACTGAAGGCAAAATACCAATTCCTCAGTGGGATATTATGTTTGTATTTTGGAGTGCAGTACTGCTCACAAACAACTCACACAATGAAAAAAGGAGTGCCTGGTCTTGCATGACAATTCATTCTGCAAGATGTGCATTCAAATTCAAGACAATTTTTCTGAAAGTAATTGATTTAGTTCAGTATCTGACATATCATGATGCTATCATGATAACATTTTCATTATCAAGCATGTTTTTATCTCCCTCTTCTCAAAGCAGTGATTACTGCTAGTTTTGTTTTTACTAATTCCCAATTTAGTTAATCCTTTCTCTATGCCTTGCTAAACAACCCTTACCAACATTTTCTTGATTTTTGTATCAGAACACATACGGTAGAGCTGATATTACATTTCCATTACTTCTAAAGCATTGAATGGATAGAACTGTTTAATTTCTTTATCTTTCTTTCTGAAAATTCCTGAAGAGATGAATCAAAAGATCAGAGGAGCAGGATGAATGCTGCTTTCTAACCTAAGGTAGTTCCCTTAAGGGGAAGTTTACTGGAGTAAAACTTTGAGTCGCTGCCTTGTCATTCTACGCATAGTGTCTTTAGTTTTGAATTGTCATGTTTCCTGGAAAAATTAATGCTTCCAATGTGGGACTTTTATTTTCTGATATGAGTGGTTCAGGAATATAGGAATATCTAGAACAGCTTTAGAAGTTCTTAAGGTATCTTGTTAAAATATTGAATGATACAATGTTATGAATATGTGTGTAGTATAAAACTGTTGGTAATAATAACCAAGACATTTTGATATAGATAAATTAATATGTATGGAGTTAAGGCAGAAACTATAAAAAGCATTATATGCAATTTAGCTACTTCTGACTAACAGATGTTTATTTTTGTGTCTAAAATTCATCTATTAATTCAGTGAAAATTCATAACATTTTCCATTTCTTGCTTGGAAATTTCCTAGGGGCCTGCTCCTTGGTACTATATGTGCCCAGAAATACTTTCTTCTGAAAAATGTGGGTTCAGTTCCTTGCTTCTGCCACATTAAATTTGTAGAGGTACCTAAACCCTCTAGAGTTCTTCATCTAGTTGTATGCATTGGTCTTGATTGTGAATTGGCTCATAGAAAAATATGTGAAACAGCTGATTTCTTTTTAACAGACATGAGGAAGCTGGGAGAGTGCTCACCTCTTTGAATCTTTAGAGTCATTGCTGAGAAATGGGAGATGGAGCTTTGCCACCCTCCTGGACCTAAGGGAGTTAAACCTCAACCCTTGTGTCTTAAGACAGTGTTTGAACTACTTACTGTTGAGTTTAGCGGTATGGGCTGCACCCCTAAAGTCTCCTACTGCACTGCAAGAGTTAATCAGCCTTGTCCTCTTTGCTTCATAAACATCCAGTTTTGGCAGGCAGATAGCCAGGAGGCTGTCCTGCATGGTGGGAAATACAGGCCTGGGAGCCCTCTCTGAAGGGGAAACTATTTCCATTGCCCAGTTTCTGGCTGTTTTAGTCAGTAGATAGTATTACAGAAGGGTCTATCCACACCACCTCAAAGTTGATTCCTCCTCATTTCTCCTAACTTGGGCATGGATTTTAGTTTCTGAATTCCAAAAGAATACCAGAACTTTTAACTATCCCAGTCAGCCCCTAAATCCCTAGGGAGACAGGGTTTGGTGGCACTTTATTTTTTTGTTTTAGTACTGTGTGCAAGATACAGATGAGTGACTTTCATTTTAGCCTTTGAGATTTTTTAGATTGCTTCGATATCATCCGTCTAGCTCTCCACTTTCCAAGACACTTAACTCTAGATTTTGCATTCTGCTCTGGAGCACAGTCACCTACAATACAAAAGTGGCCTATATAGATCTTTGTGGTATAGAGCACAATTTTTAATAAGACATAAGGTAGAACAGAAAGCAAACATGGTAGTAGGTGGTGTATTTCCAGAAATAATTTATGATGAGTGAAAAAGAAATGGGTAACTCATTCTAAGAATAAACTGATAATGCTTCTGAGAAAAAGATGTAATAGCCTGTAAGTGCAAGCAAAATAAAATAAGTACATACATTGTTTAGAACCATGTACTGTGTTTAATGAGGAGAAAAGGAGGTGCAGATACCACTTTTGTTCACTTTAATACAGAAGAATGAAGTTTAGAGTTTATGGTGGGAGATGAGTTTTAATGCATCCTCTAAAGGCTGATACCACAAACTTAGTGGGATTGCTTCAGAATCAGTGTGA
Organism: Entomyzon cyanotis; assembly: GCA_024500445.1. Classification (NCBI taxonomy): domain Eukaryota; kingdom Metazoa; phylum Chordata; class Aves; order Passeriformes; family Meliphagidae; genus Entomyzon; species Entomyzon cyanotis. Next base: position 17,772,648 of record JAKEPQ010001005.1, read on the forward strand.
ATGCAAGAAGAATTGGTTTATGCAGTGGTGGAGCTACTGGTGGAACTTCAGTTCCAACAAAAATAAAACCTCTCTTTGAAGTAGGGTCTGACTGAGTAGGTGGGAAAGCTGTCAGTAACAGTTTCTGTATACTTTCTTGGAGAGGGAGTTGGAGGGTGGTGTCCACCCTAAATGCTTACCTTCTTACTACTTGGGAGGGGAGGGGAGTGAGAAGATGACAGCTGAAGGTTTGACAGGATTTCATGAATTTGTGCTTGCTTTTCTCAAGAAAAATGGTTAGCTGACTTACATTTCTCAAGAAGTACTTGGAAAGCATAAGAAATTAAGGGATTCCCCAGCCTAATTGTTCTTCTGAACTTTAGGTTACCATCTGAGTCTCGATCAGAGATCAGATTTTGGGAATGTACAGCTTTCATCATGCTGATGATTTTTTCTCACCTTGGTCAGTGAAAAATTTAGTCATTGAAAGAGAGCCGCAAGGACAGTTCCAGCTCTCCTCTGACAAACACAGCTTCTCTTTAAATATTGTCAGTTTCCTTAATAGTATCTTGCTCTTCCTTGGAGCTCTTATTTGTGATACTTGTGAAATTGCATATTTTCAAGAAAGTGCTTAGCTGCTAATCTACAAGTGTATATTTCTACTCCAATACTTGGATGAATTTGGATGTGTATGTCTGCTGGGGCTAGGAGTCAGTGAAGACAGACAGTTGAGAAGAACAGCCGGTGTCACAGACCACACCGGAGACTGCGGTAGATGTTTTGTGCTCTGCAGTGCGGTTGGCCAAGGTGTGGCTCTGCGAGTATCCTGATGAGGTCACTGGGAGTTCTGCAGCAAGCACAGAATGATGGAGGTTGTGATGGTGCATCTGCCCTTTGAGAGTTGTGTCTGCTCTGCCACAGAACCATGGCCTTCTTGTTCTGCTTACAGTGGGTCCTTCTCAAAATAATGGCAGCATGTATGTACATGTAGGTATACATATGCATGTGTAGACTCAGTAGAGAAAAAGAGAATCCAGATATTTTTCAAATATAATTTGATACCATTTATGCTGAAGACCAGATGCAAGCTGTATGTTACAGGCATGATACAGTCTTTTTCATAGAATATGACCAGTATCTAGAAAAAGGAAAATTACTCCACTCTCTGCTCAATGGTTAAAATAACACTGAGATCAGATCAGTTGGTCAGAGTATGGTGTTAATAACACCAAGGTTGTGGGTTTGATCCCTGTACAGGCCATTCACTTAAGAGTTGGACTCAATAATCCTTGTGGGTCCCTCCCAGCTGAGAATATTGTGTGAGAAAAATAGTTTCAGGAAAAAGAAACTATTTTAATTTTTTTTTTTTTTACTTCTAATTGAGGGAAATGTTAGGTGGTGGTCAGTTCTGAATCTGAGATGGCTGGAACTCTTCATTTGCTTGCTCAGGTTTCAATGATTAGCCTTTCTCAGTGTTAGCTGCTTGGACCTTAGTCTTTGGCTGTTTCTGCCAATATCTGCAATATCTTCACTCAGGCGGCTCATTGGGAAAACTGAGATTTACAGTGTGAATGTCTGATTACCAACACATAGGCTGGTTGCTAGATTTAAAAAAAATGTCAAAAAGAAAAAGAGAGGGGGACTGCTGTGTCTTTAACCCCCAGCAGTTCTCTCATTAGGTTCAGTGCATGGCTGACCAGGCCAGCAGTGGGAAGGGAACTGGTCTTGAACTTACAGAAACCAAGGTCTTGAAGAAGGTTGTGAACTCTTGTTTTGATACCTGATTTCCACCTTATGCCAAAGTGAAGTGGTCATACAATTACAGGCTCTAGCTCTTATTTTAGTATGGTATGAATCACCTCCTAGATACACTCACCTCCTTCATGGCCCTCATGTTTGTTTGTTTTTCTGCTAATCCCAAACAATACAGGAGCTCTCTGACATGTCTAGCAACATCTGTCTGCCATTATCCTCACAAAATGGCAGCAACTAGGCAGATGTTGAGCTGGGACTGCCCTGTCTTGCATGAATTTTTGATCATTTACATCATCTTCCTATGTCCTTTGCAATGGTGATTTTTGCCTCCAGAATATTGGTACTTGTTGAGAGAAATGCAGTCTGGGGCAGGTGAGTTTCATGTGCTTCTACAGGGCATAGGGAAACCAACAGCCAGAAGCAGGGCAGGATTTCCACAGGCTGTTTATTGCACAAATTATAAACTTATGTTGTTTTACTACGTTAGCTTGACAAGTTATTCTCCTTATGAGATAGGTTATATGTGCAAAATATTTATCAGTTCCTCAGTGATCTCTAGTGCTGACAGATGTTCTGTATTTACAATTTTGTACATGTACTTTTGCAGGCATTATCTTCTGATTTTTAACTAAAGCTGCATGTGCTACCTTTTCATGTAGCTGGGGACACGTTTTATTTTGTGTATTTCAATTCTGTTGTGTTTTTCTTGTTGTGTGGCACTATGGCTTTTCCTTTGTCTTTCCTCATTCAACCTTGCAAATTTGCCATGAAAATTCAGCAACCCAGGCACAAAAGGTACTTATCTGTTCTTACGTAACTGGTTACAATCAAAGAGATGATAACGCTTTACTTGCCTACCACAAATTTTCTTCTGAAGGAGTTTTGTATAGTATTTCATGGGGTCATAAACACTGTGTTTTTATTGGTGCCTTTCAAACAAACTCTATTTCAAATGATAGATTTGCCAAGTAAAATTTGAGTTGAGCATGGAATCAGAAACTTGGAAATGTGAACAGAGAACTCAAGACTTTCCCACCATAATGTTTTCTTGCGCTTTCTTCCTTTTAGTTGCTGATATGTGTTCAAGATGAGTGGGATGGGAGAAAATACCTCTGACCCATCCAGAGCAGAGTCAAGAAAGCGCAAGGATCCGGATCAGGTTGGACCCAGGTTAGACCACTTACTTCTGGAAATATTGAGAGAGAATGAGTTCAAAAAATGTTATATGTGCATCTGTTTTTCAGTTAGAAGATGACAAACAACATTCTTGCAAAAGAAGTCAGTGCCAAACTACTTTATTGCAGTAATTCTGTGTTGTTGAGGGTTTGGGATGGGGATGAGGACTATTCTCTTTTATTATTATTTATTAGTTTATTTTGAATCCAGTGTTGTGTCAAAATGCAGAATTTTGGTGACAATTTAGGAGAGATGTAAAAATCATTTTTGGCAATTCAGTGCAAGAAGTCTTCAGTTGCTCATTTTGGCAATCTGATATTTTTTTCCTACTTCTGTTGTGCATTATAATCTAGGTCTTGAAAAATATTTTCCAGCTTTACAGCAGTTGTGTTACCAACACAAATACATTTTAAAGCATAACCACTCATTTATTATCTTTTCTTAAGACTGTCATAAATTCACAAGGAGGTAGGGAGTATGGATTGCTCGGTTTAACTATTTGAGCTGTTTTATTTTCTCATACACAATCACTATATAATACTCTTTGGATTCTCAATGTCATGTGGGAGGGATACTTGTAAATATTCAAATCCCACCCCACCCCCCCAAAATGATCGTGTGTTTTCAATTTCTAATCCCAAGCCTCTTTTGAAACAAAAACATGCCTGCTGGAAAAAAAAAATAAGTAACGTCTTTTCTAATGCTCCTTTCCTTGTTCCAGAGGAAACCTTTCTGCTTGAGAAACTTGTAAGTTAAATTTTGGTAGTGAGAGATGGCAGTTCCCTCTCTGTTTATGTTAAACTACTGTCAAACCTTTTGAAATCATCTTTGAGCTGGCCAGAAGGCAAGTAAACTCACATTAAAGACAACATTTTCATAAACTCTTCTTTCAGCCCAAAAAGAAGCACTGAGAAACGCAATCGTGAGCAAGAGAATAAATATATAGAAGAACTTGCAGAGCTGATTTTTGCAAATTTTAATGATATTGACAACTTTAACTTTAAACCTGACAAATGTGCAATCTTGAAAGAAACTGTGAAGCAAATTCGTCAGATAAAAGAACAAGGTAAGAAGACTAATTAATTGACTTTGAATATTTTGTGTTGATTGTTATTTTATTTTCCGTCTAACCTGGAAGTCTCTTCAGCTTTTCTTTAGTAAATTCCCATGTTTTTCATTAATCAGTAATGAAAGTCATGTGAATAGAGTAAGTATAATATTCAGTATTTTTAAAATAAGATTCACTGAGACTTGCTTAGAGAGAGAGAAAATCGATCAGTCTGATGTGGGTATATAATGGAATTGAAGTGACTTGTGTTTTCACAAAAGTTAAAGTAGCAGATGGCTTTGGGAAAAAAACCCACATACTCTTACATGGATGATGAATCCATGCAAAAGAGAAATAGTCCAGGAGATTGAGGTATGTAAGTGTTCTGCATACCCATTTTGCTTTCTTTTGTTGGTATGAATAGATATTGTGGACTAAATTATCTGCGTCCTTTAAATGATGACATCATATCCTCAACTACAATAGATTTGAAACTATTCTAATCTTTAGATAGGGTCCTGTTATAAATGTAAACCACAGAACATGACAGTTTTCTTCCTGTTCTTTGTCTAGAAGATTAGTTTTGTATTTCTTTTCTTTTGATATATTTCCCATTCAAAGAGAAAACCTAAATCTTTTTGAAACTTCTAATTTTTGGAAGTGGATTTTGTGGCACAGGTCTGTCTAGGCAGGCACACTGCAGGTGTTTGGGGCAGATTGAAATTCTTAAAGTAGGTGCATATCATTTTTCTTTTAATGTAGAAGATTTATATCTCTTTTTAAACTGTGTTTAGAATGATTCCTTTGATTTTCAAACACTTTAAACATCTTTCACTTTTTCACTATTATGTGATTTCTGTGGGAGAGTAATTCTTCCTTTTCCATACTGTATGTGCAAAATTATAAAAGTGGAGATTGCATGTTTCATAATTTAGATACGTATTTTTTCCTAAAACAAGTATATGAGTAGGTCTACACTTTTAGACATTGGTCTATTCGAAGCTAAATGGAAAGTGAAAAGAGTCAATTATGCCAGCTGCCTCCAAAAGTGGCTCTAACTGGTTAATCTTACAGAGTGTTCCTGTTTCTCAGCCTGTTCTCTTTTTTTGCTGTTAGGTTGCTATGATTTTTAAAGTGGGTATTCTAGTGATGTTGCCGTGCCCCATATTAGAAGTATACTTGTTAACCTGACACAGTGTCCATCATTGTTTTGCACCTTGCTGGCTTTTGAGATATTCTTTTTCCCTTATTTTCTTCATCCTTTTCTCAAATGGATTGTTAATTTTTTTTTTTTTGCTGTCACCAAGCAACACATACTCCTTATCTTTACCTGGGAAAAGGAAAAGGACAAAAAAATGGTGTGCACAAAGGAAAATCTGCTAGTCCACTTTGGTAATTCTGACAACAGCAGTTCTAGAAAATCTGGTGTGAAAGTCTGCCTCTAACTCATGGTAACTTTGTCAAGTCCAGGGTTTTATTGTTTGGGACCAATATTACAAGAATAGTTTTCATATTGTTACAAAATACTCACACTCATCAGACTAGGTTACATGTAAACTGTTGAAGTCACCATGGGCCAGAATTGTGCCAAAGCTGAATGTGCAGTTAGTTTTTTAAGGTTATAAAGTCTTACTGCAAAAACAACTGAATATACAATTCTAAAGACAGACTAAACTGCTGTGAGCACTGTTTATTTCAACAAGTAGAAGTAGTTTGCAACCCTTGAGCAATAAAGACACTAAATTGCTCTTTTTGATGTTGATTTGTTACACAAGGTTCTTCATTTGAGGACAATTAGATGTTCCGGTAACTGGGTGTTCGCGTAAAACTCACAGCTGGTACAGGCTGACTTTAAGTCCCTCTGAGGGGCACTGCAAAACATTGGGAGCTTCAAGGTGGTCATTAATAGCATCTCAGGGTCTAGACATAAAGATCAGAATATTTGAAATTATTCCTTTAAACTGACTGAAGGTTTGATGCCTATTCCTGCATAGAAGCTACTTCTGTTTGTTGTGATAGCAAATTTAAAAGGCTTTTCCTTTTTAGAAAAATTCAAATGACAGCATGCTCTGAAATGCAATATTATTTTGGAATAGGCATTTCATTAACAAAAACTTATAGTAAATGTCCAAATTGCACAAACAGTACAGTTTACCTGTATTTTTGTTAAGTAGCCTCAAAAAAACCTGACATATAAACAATGCAAACAATGCAAACAGGTTGAAGACCTAGTGAGGCTATTACTATTGCTCTCTCATGTTTTGTAGGTAGTTTGTCACCTCACATTGGGAATCCTGCACTTACACATGCTCATCATTAAAATCCATTAACTTTTAGGTTGTTCCAAATCTTTCTGATTGCTTTTCCACTGTCAAGACCTGTTAGAACACCTTGACAACAGTAAAAAATTTGCATTACCTATTTCTAAAACAAAAGTCATTAAAATAATGCTATACTGGCATGAAGTACCATGAGACTCAGGTTAATAATAATATTTTATTACAGTTGTTTTGTTGATTTTTAGCATTATGCAGAATACTTGTAGGAAAAAACTAAATGAACATCCTGAAACTCCTCAGTGATTCTACACTGACATGGACAAATTAAGATGTCTCAGTGGTCACACAGCAGGTCTGCTCTGCATTTCTTCCAAGGCAGATTAGATTAAATCAGTGAGAACTTAATTTACAGTTTTATTATTTGATAGTTTTAGCAAAGAGGATGTTTCTTTGAAATAAATACTAAAAAATCAAACTGCACATTCAGGTCTAATTACTTACAGCACAGTCATATAAATATAGCACAGTTATAAATACCTCGTAACACCATTGAAAGCAACAAGTTTTATGGCTGCTACTGAGATTTGTCAAGGAAACTTTATTCTAGATTCTAGGAATGGGAACAAGGAAGGATGAAATGCAGATTGATATTTGTTTCCCATGTCAAGCTAGCTGGTCTGGTAGCTGAAAAAATTAATAGATCTTTTGCTTTAATAATACTATATAATTTAGTATAATGTTATCCTGATCTATTTTATATGCAAGTATATACTTGGAATACTTTATCTGTTATCTTTATATCATTTCTCACAGTATATACTTCAAAGATTCCTAAGTTGTGGTATGTTAGAAATTCAGTTTATTACAATTTGAAGGCAAGTTACAAATGTATGTGTAAAGCTGAATTCATTAAAAGAATTAAAGATATTTGGAACATGTAACGATTGCATGCAGTTTTAATCCGGATTTTGAAATTGTTTTAGTACTTGGGAAAGTGATGACAAGTTACTTTACAAAAGCTTAATTTTCTACTGAGGACTTTTATCACATCTTACAATGATTGGATAGAGATTTTTTTGAATGTCCAGAGGAGATGAAAAATTGTGATTTTAGCATGAAGATGAAACAGAAGTTCTATTCATGTAAATCTTAAGTGGATATTTCCACTGGGGATTTGAGACTTGTGTTTTGAGCACTTCAGAAAACATTCAGTTTTTTATTTATAGCGTAAAAGTAATTTGGAACGGTGATTTTTATGGTTGTGTTACATGGTCATGACAGTATAAGCTCTCCTGTTGTGTGCAGTCTATGTTAAGTTTCTTGGAAAGAGTAATAGTCATATATGTTACAGATGTGTTCGTAATGTACACAGATGCGTACAAGTAAGTTCTGATTTGCACGTGCACAATTTAAAAACTTGTGTTAGGCAAGCGTGAAGACCATTGGGAATAAACATTCCTTTATATGCCAGACAGCCGTTTGATTGTACTTAATATGCTTAGTAAAATAGTGTCTGATTGATTTTAGAATCCTATCTTATATTAAGAAGAAACTTCAGCACTTAAGACATTAATTTCTGTTGTATAAGAACTGCTGAAAATGTTTTCTCATATCTGAAGAGAGCAAAATTCTGACAGCAAATGAATGTGAATTTTCTTCTTCCTTAGCTGACAATCAGTTTAACTCCATCACATCAATCTCATTTGATTTTATTCCAACAGCAGTCCTTTTCCTTCACTCTTGTTACCAGCCTGACTCCCCTCATTATGGTAGTGAGTTTTTTCTCACTTTTTTAAAAAATTGCTTTGTCTCTGTTCTGCTGGTTGTTTGTTTTGTTTTTTGGGGTTTTTTGTTTGTTTGTTTGGGGGATTTTTTGGAGGGGGGAGGTTGTGGAGTTTTTTTGTTGTGGTTTTGGGTTTTTTTGTTTTGTTTTTTGTTTGGTTTGGTTTTATGTTTTGTTTTGGGGTTTGTTTGTTTGTTTTTGGGGTTTTTTTCCTTCTTCTTTTGGGTATAAAGCATGTTATAAAAATTAAGCCCTTGCCCTTAGTTTGAAGCTCCTTTCATCTGTCATGCTGCCCCCGGTCTCAGCAAGTAAATAACTTGTCTTTTAAAGCAGAGACTATTTGTCACATTTCACTGTTTTCAGATCTCCTGCTTCAGGCTTTGAAACTTCCTTTTCTTCATTACCTGGTTGTGGTTTTAGCCTCCTGTGTGAATATCAGCAATGCAGTAGGTACAGAGGATACTGAAGATCACCTTAAGCTTCTTCAGCAGTTTCTCCAGCTAAGTCTCCTCTGACCTCTTTGGTTGGAGTGCTGAGGAATGTGTCCTGACATAAGTACAAGACAGGGTTTGTTTTTTTTTCAAGTCCCCTGAGTTCCTTTTATTAGACTCCAGGTCTCCATCTCTTATTTCTCTCCTTCTACTCTCCAAGCCTTTCTGTTTTCTCTAGCCTTTTTTTAAGGTGGCATCCACCTGTCTTATTTAGATTCATATACAGTGGGATGTAATCTACTGTGGTAAAGTATCCTCAAACATGATTTTATGTCGCTTCCATTTTCCTGCAGAGTCCAGTTTTTGTGTGTCACCAGTTTCTGAAGAGGTTTTGTGTTCTGTAGATCAGCTTTTCTGTGGTTCAGGGAAAGGATATTGGGGTAGCAATTATTAGTCTGGATGTTAATGTACACTTCTGAGTTGATGTATCTTGTTTTTGGAATAGCCTTAAAAGAGAGACCTTGGACAGAATGAATCACCATGTGAAAGCAAAATAGTATTGGGAGAAGGAGAAGTGCTTGATGAAGAGAGACATGCATAGAACCTGTATGAACTTTAAAAGAAGGCTTGTTGTTAATCATTTTTATCTTCTTTTTCTGGTTTCACATTTGATAACAAAACCAGTTTTTGCTTCCCTGTAGCAGTACTGTGTAATCACAGGGGCACTCCAGCAGATAGTCTATTGTTGCCTCCAGCACCAGTATGCAAGTAAAATCTCTTCCTAAAAGAAAACAGCATGGTCTTAAAGCTGTAATGAGGTGTTACTTTGGCTGCTGCTACTTTGAATTTATCAGATCTGAATTTAGATTCATATTTCACAAGGTATTTAAGCAACTGTCTAACTTTAAGCAGATGAGTAATCCCTGTTAAGTCAGTGGAACTACTTAAAGGTTTAAAATTATGTGCATAATTATCTTTCAAAATCAGGATATTAAGGCAAGAGAGCATATGCAGACTTGTTTTTTTGTTTGTTGGTTTTTGTTTTGCAAATATTTTACTGGGTCAATTTCACTGTAATTATATTTTTATATTAATCATATTTGAGATGGGATATTCAAATTTTATGCCAATTTTAAAATATTTTTCTTTTTGAAGGAATTCTGCATGGCTATAATTATTTGTATATAATGTATTTTCAGTTTGATAGGATTTTAAGACTGAATTAAGTGTCACAGGAATTTGTGCTTGAAGTCAAGGTTTTTATGCAAAGCATTTACACAAAAAAAATCTATTACTGAATTTGCTTTGCTGTCTTCTCTGCCTACAGCTGAGAGTGATGCACTAAAAGTGTCTTTGATCTTCCTCTGTACGTTGTAAAGCTTTCTGGCTAAATACCCAGTTTATGTTGACTTTACTACTTGCATGACTCCAGAAAACTACTGATTCACTCTAGAATTTAAACTGCTTTTTAGGTAATACAGACCATAGGTTTCTTTTCTGGGTCTGATGAAAAGTAGTCATTGGCCATCAGACCCATCAAATGGGAAACTTCCTGAGATTTGTTTATTTTACTGGCGTTGTCCATCATGCAGAATACTTGGCTTAGACCTTATCTACACAGAAGTTAAGGCATTTTAGCTGTACTAAGAGTTTCCTGTGGAAGAGTTATAATGTAATTAATATTACTTATTAAATAAGTAGCTGAAGACACCTTTATGACATATAACTGTGTCCACACTGGGATCAAACTATTATGAGAGAGGGATTATTCAGCATGGAGTGGTGAAGGCTCTGGGGAGACCTTTTTGCAGCCTTTTGATAAATAAAGGGGACTTAAACTCGGAGAGAGACTTCTTGCGGGGGCTTGTAGTGCCAGAACAAGAGGCAGAGGTTTTCAGCTGAAAGAGGATACATTTAGATTGGACATAAGGAAGAAGTTCTTTATTGTGAGTGTAACGGAGCAGGTTGCCCAGAGAAGTTGTGGATACACCATCCCTGGAAGTATTCAAAGCCAGACGGGATGGGGCTTTGAGCAACCTGGTCTTGTGGAGGGTGTCCCTGCCCATGGCAGAAGAGGTAGACAAGTGATCTTTAAAGCTTTCTTCCAACCCAAGCCAGTCTGTGATTCTATGATTCTCTTGCTTCAAGGAAACATAAAAATAATCATCAAGTGTGCAGGCTGCAGACTAACCTGTGGAAATAAGGCAGCTGTTGAAAAGCCCTGGTTTCACCATCCCTGCCCTCCTCCTGACCACGAGTTTCCATTTCCTCCCTGACCCTGACGCTAGCATTTGTGCAGTTGTGTGGTGAGCCTGAGCAGTGTTTTTGAGTTGGCCTGTTGTAGAGGATCTGTCTCCCCATGGGCCCTTGGTGGGACCCCACTCCAGCACAGGTCCAAGTGTGCCAGGAATGACTGAGCTGTGGGCCAATGCCCATGGCTGTCTTGGCGTTGTTGGGCATTGCAGGGTGTCAGGTGATGGCTGTCACTTAAAAACACATTCCTCTTGACCATGGGCTTCAACTTAGTCAGTGAAGGATGACTTCTATGCCAGAGATAATTTGCTTAAAGTTTTAGACTGAAAATCTAAGCTTTGACTTCGAGTTATGGGTCAAAGTTAAACTAAATGTTATGCTTAGCAGTTGAGGCACTAGTCCTTTTCAGGTGGAAACAGTCATAATTGACGGGTACTAGAGGAAAACTTACTTGTTTGTTTTGCATCCTACTTATATTTGCTTTCCTTTGATCTTTGTTTTCTTTCATAACTTCTAAATGACCGAGAGAAAAAAAATAATTCAAACTGGCAGAGTGTGGCTGTTTACTTTGTATTGTATAGCTGCAAAGATGATTGCAGTGTAAGAGGTTGTGATCTATAACACCAATGCTGGGGAATGCTACAAAGGACTGAGTTGCTTCTCCTGTATTTAACCTTCTTGGGGGGATATGTGTCAAGTGTTCCCTCTTTGTTCTTTTCAGGAATATCTTCACTGAAGTTTTGGTTTAGTTACTTTAATATGTAATGATCGTATTATGGTCTATGTACTCCTGGGATTGTAGTAAAAATGTCTTGAGAGATGGAGACATCTCTTCCTGAAATTTTGGGTTTTGGAGGCTGCCTCCTTGGTAAATGTATGGTTCTCAGACTGCATTTAAAGTGTCTCTGAGCACTTTAAATACCAAAACTTTACAGGTTTGTTTGGGTTCTTTTTTTTGCAGCTTACCATATAATCTCTTACGAACTATAAACATCATAAATTCATTTAGCATTTTTATTTGAAGGGAAAATAAAATACAGAAATACAGACTGATATCCATCCCTCCACAATATGAATTAAGCTTTTGGGCCTAGTGTTTCTCACCAATTGTTCTGTCTTTAGAGGTATCTGATCAGAAACAAAGGCTAAGTTTAGGTGCTAAAAAATAAATGCTGAGCTGAGGTGTTAAAGAGCAATTGGAACCTTCTGATTTGAATCTTAATGATTGTGTTTGTAGTCCCTTGTTTCTGTATGGTTTGCAGTGTAAAAGATGCTGACTGTAGAACACCAGGTCTTGCTATGTGCTTTAGATTAGTGAATGCAATGTCATGATCTCAGCAGCACATAAAGCAAGTAAATGAAGGAGACATGTTACCTTGGCTCTCTCTCTGGAGCTAAATTTATGGAATAGCAAATTAATTCACTGTGAATAGTGATGGTACTTAAGCCAAAAAAAAGATAATCTATTTTAAGGAATCTAGCTTTTATTACACAGCTTTTATCTCTTCTTTTTAAAAGCAATAATATAATATTTACTCACAGTAGGGTGCAATGCCTTTCATACTACATTTGAATCCTGAAAACCTGTGGATTCACAGCACATTGAAGAAGAATTGATCAAAGGCTCCTCTGTGTTCAAACTAGAACCAAGATAATTGCATCTGTTCTAAGCCATGCATTTTTTTATTGCTGTAAAAGATTCTGTTTATGGACAGTTAGTTAGAAATACGGGTCCTTGAATGTGAAATCACCAAGGATATGAAAAACAAGAAGTCATCTATTACTACTTAAGCTTTCAGTTTCTTTTATGAAAACCCACAGTGAGCAACTGGGGGGAAAAAAACACAGACTGAAGATTGAAAGGTGACGTGGCAAGTGATCAGTTGCTTGCTCTGTCGTGAACACTGTTGAGTTCATAGTGAGCACTCTCAGGCAAACAACTAGAGAGCCAAAACATTCATACCTTCTGTTTCCTTTCATCATTTTGGGGTGTTGGCACAAGACAAGGGGTACTCTTACTCACTACAAACTTAAACACAGACATACCCTCCTTCCCCTCTCTAACTTCCTCAAGATCAGAGCAAATGTCAGGCAGAGGAGACAGAAAAGTACATAAACTTAAGTTCCGCTAAAGTGGATAACTCCACAGATTATAAATCCATAAAGTAGGTACTCCATAACTGGAAATGCTTCAGATATCCCCATGTTACCTGAGTAAGTATCCACATGCTCCTCCAGATGGAGCAGCTGTGTGGTTTCTCGCTTCACTGGGGCCTAAGTCATCTCAGAGCAGAAATGCATGTCCCTATACCTTGCTTTGCTCATTGGCACAAAGTGAAATGGAGCTCCACAGTGTGCCTGCCACAGAGGACTCGAGCACACCAGGGCAGGATACAGCCTAAGAGCTGGAATTTGTGACCAGCTCATACAGGACATGCAGGCTGTTAATGGAAAGTTAACTGAAATCTGGAGCAACTTAATGAAGCAATTGGTAGGTTCTGTCAGCCCTCCCAAAGATGTTTGAGTGCTCTTCAGAATATTCTGTGGAAGTTCTTGTCATGATGCAGGAGTTGGTGAAATATTTTGGGATGTGTTGCAGACATCTGACTAGACAGTTAGAATAGTCCCTTGTCATCTTAACATATGTGACCATGAAGAGCATGAATTGTGCCTTAGGAGAAAAAGTACCAGTATAATAGTCTTGTACTGGTGCTTTTTCTCCTGAGGCACAATTTCCTAGAAAGACTTTGAATAATCTGCAATTCCTATGATCCTTCTGAGGGAGATGTCTTCCAGAGGCAAATTAGGTGTGGGCCTATATTCAACACTGAAGCGGAAGTGTGTTTAAATATAACATTTAATCTACTTGGAAATTAAAAAAAAATAAGAGGAAGATATCAAGGTTGTAATTTCTAAAGATAGATTAGAAAACTCAGAGGGATCCTCATTTAGAATTTTCTTGGTTTGTTTGTTTTGGTGTTTGGTGGAAAAATATAAAGATATTTTGTGCCAATAAAATAAAATTCTTCCGGTCTTGCTTCTTTTGTATAAAACCTTTCACCGTCTTGGGTTGAAGGAAATACTTAAATGTTTGGGGGTTTTTTTCTGTCTTTAGTTGTGTCTTCATATGCCTGTTGACTTTTCTGAATGCAGTGCTCCCTGTCACTAATTGTCAAAAGTGGGGTTTTATGTGGAATAGATTACTTTCTATTTTCAAATTTTCCCCCATTTTTAAAAGGCTTTATTTTTAAGTCTTTACTGTTTTCTTTTCAATAATTGTCCTGTGTTTTGTTTTTCACTTCTTCCCCAGTCATACTATCTCTTGCCTTTGGTGTGGCTTTAGCCATAATTTTAGAACCAGCAACACCATACCTGTGACAGTTTTATTCCGTTCTCTAGCATCCGTCTGATATTGTTTTTACTCTCAGTTGCTGCAATATGAAATCCTCAATAGTTTAGGGAATGTGACAACTTACTAATGAATCATTAAGTGTTATGCTGATGAAAATCAAGGATTATTGTGATTACTACTGAGCTTGAAAGTTGAGCCACCATCTGTCTTATCTGAAAGAAGTGCTAATTTTAAGTGAACATTGTAATACAGATTGCCAGGCCATTGTACCTAATGTTCAAAATATAATTATGTGTTTGCAATTGGCAATCCAAAATATAAATATGTCCAGTAAGCTTTTTTCCCCTTACTTTTTGATTCAGTGGTACAGGCAGAGAAGCCAGTTTGTAAAACCTTTATTAAATATAACTGAGGGAGGATATTGGCTTGCTCAGGGTCATTGAGAATTGTGGTGCAAGAATTCTGTTCCTTTTCTTGAGCTACATGATGGTCATGGGCATTGCCATTCATTCTTTCTTTGAAGCTCAGATGAGGAGCACATATCCTTTATCTCAACAGCTTGAATGCTTTCCAAAGGAAGGGGCATGGTTTCTTGTGTGGTTTTTGGTGGGGATTTTTGGTGGATTAGTTGGTTGGTTTATTTAATAAGGACTCTGGCCCAGGTCAACAAATGGCTTAGAATTTTGAAACCTAGCTCAAACCCCAGTATCTTTAAATGTTTAGGCTGAGGTGAATGCATAATACTGTGGAAATAACAGCTGTTATGTAAAAGGTCTCACCTTTTGGTGCTCTAATGGGTAAAATGTAAACTGAGGAGCAGGCGGCCATGTTCCTTTTTGCAAGCAAATGAGTAAATTGCAGACTGCAGAAAAAGGTTCTGGATTATTACTTGTGATGTAATGCACAGGCTTGGCTGCAGCCCTGCATTGCCGGCCTTCGTGCCGAGGAGGGACACAGCTGGAGGCAGACTGTAATCTTCAACATTTCCTGCTTAAAGCCACATTTGTTCTGCATACTCAGGGTGACGATTGCCAAACAGGGGCCCCTCACTCCCAGCCTGTGCCATGTGAAGAGTTTGGGGCTGGGAAGAGCAGCAAGACTACAGAGCTGGCTGGGCAGCACCCACTGGCACAACATGGAGCATCCTTTCCACTGAGCTCCTAGTTGCCCATGGTTAAGGGAATTTTAAAAGCAGCTCAAAGTTTTGTCTCAGAAGTGAACTGATAAAGCTCAGTGAGAAAATAGAGAAAACTATACTGTTAGTGTTTAATCATTTTTCTGCGTATGGATCATACTGACTAATTTCAGACTGGGTGCTGATCCCTGCTTCGTGAATCTGAATTAGAGAAACAGAAACGGTAGCTCCTAATTAATTAAGTTTTAAGTATGGTTCAGTCTATTGAATGGAGCCCATTTGTACCTATCTGCTGTTAGCAGACATTTTAAAATGTCTGCTAATTAATATGTGACAAAACAAATTAATGCAATTGAGGTTAAAAGTGACTTTGTCGGGATGTAAATCTTGGCAACAAGATTAGCCAAGATTTTCTATGGTAATGAAAAAAGATCTTTTAATTTTAGAGAATATCTTAAACAATGCATGTTAATAATCATTACCTTTCCTTCTAACAGCCATGCTGTATTCATAATGTACCCAAAGGAACGTAGCCACTGTTGAAATTTATGAAATTAGTTTTAAACAGAGTTTCGTAAAGGACTTGGATTTAAAAATCCCTTTAAATAACTAACATGCAGAAATAACCAGTTTCTTTTAAGGTTTTGTTTTTCTTTCTGCTTTCCTTTCAGTAATAGGAGGGTTTCTGTTTCTAAATTGCCTTGAAAGTTCAGCTAGGCCTGTGATGGTGGGTTAGGCAAGTAAGAACTGGGGCCCAATCTTCTATTTCTGAATACTGGGCTGTTACAGAACAAAACTTTACTTGTCCTTAATGATTTAGAGCTTTTTTGTAAAAGATTTATCTACCAAAATCTGGACTATTAGAAGCAGTAGGAGCCCTGTAATCCATGTTAACATGGACACATTAAATTAAACCTGTTTCTGTTCTTCCTTAGCTGTCTTCAATTATCTGTGCTCTATTTTGGCTATGCTTTATTATGGAAACTTCTTTTCATAGGCTCAGAGAGAGCCCATGATCCATCATATTTCTTTTTTGTGGACCACATTAGGTCTCTTGAAAACCTTTGCAGTTGTCAATAGCAATTTATAAAAGCAAAAAGATCTTTGCCTGTTGTTCTGGATGATCTGGTGTGTCACAAGGATTTATCATCAGCATCCTAAAATAAGACAGATATTTTGTAATCATGGCGATGTGGCATTCGAAGAAAGGGAGTCATCTGTTTCCTTTTAACACCTGGTTGAGTACAGAAGAGTAAGGCTTCAAGAGTCTGGCTAGATTAATAGTCCTTTCTAATATGTTATTTTGGCCTAAGTTTTGGAAACCTATAAGTTTAATTAGCCTGGCAACTGCATCTACAGATTCTAGTCTAAAGAGTGTTAACCCTTACATCTTTATTTTCAAAATCTTGCCTGTGTTTTTACATGTCAAAGAACCAATTGGAGGGCTGTTAACATTTGTAAAAGCAATATATTATTTCTGAGACCATGGTGGAGCCCTGTTTTGAATGAAATTATCAGATTCTGCCATGTTTCTTGTCTTTGAAAACATTAGCTCAGCCAAAATGTTAAAGAACATTGGGCTCCCACCATTTAGACATTCATATTAATACTGTTTTGAGAGATGAATTATCAAAATAAGATGATGTTACTCTTTAAGTAAACATCTAACACTTATAAAATTGCAAATGCCAAAAAATACAGTAAAATTTTCTGTCCTAATTCCGTTCATACCAAAGAAAATAATTACTTTGTTAAACTGAGTGATGCCAAATATTTGTATCTAATATTTCAGTGCAGAGGTCAGTTAGCTTGGCTCTTTCTTTTGAAATTCAGCCATATTAATGTAACAGATTTTAAGTCAATGCTGATGGATGTGTGGCGTTTGTTATCATGCACGGTTGAGTAGTCTACGTGAGTGTTTTGAAATCATCTAAATAGCAACAGATGCAAAACTGTTTCATGGATGTGTTTGTGTATACAGCTACAGATACATATATTTGAATCTGCTTATCTGATTCTAGCACAGAATAATAAGTGACTGGTTAAATTGAGGGGATTTTGGGGTAAGGCACTGGTAGCCAATGTACTTAATCTGATGTGTGTACTTCCTTATTGTTTGAGTACTGTATTTTAGGCACGTATTAAATACTCTAAATTACACTATAATCAATCAAGATATTTGTGGTTATACTGGTTACTAGACAGCCTTAGGAAATGTAAATGCAAAAACAGAAACCCAAAGCGCCGTATTTAAAAAGGCATTTTAAAACCAGTCAAAATTATAAATTCCTAGCATCATCCCAGATTTTGGCCTTTTGATAAGGAAATTTCCTGGGCAGGGCACGTTTGGTGATTAATTTAGATATTTCTCTAATCAGTCGGTGTACACTGAAAAGACAGTGTTGGTGGTCTTTTTGGGGAAAAGCGACAGAATATCTGTCTTTAAAATATAAGAATATATATATGTATATGTAATTTTTCAGCTTGCAAGTTAAGCACAACATTTCATTTTATATAAAAGCTGATGTTGAACATACTCAAATATTTTAGTAATCTAAGACCCATCTAAAAATTTCACAGGAGTAAAACTATACCCAGTTATATTCCTTTTCACCTTTTTGAAAACTTAGTGGAAATTGTTATTGTTGCAGCATGTCTGGGTATTTGACAGGTGATGGTCATGGTGGAAGCTTAATTCCATGTTCCAGAAATGAAAAACAACTTTCCACTCACAATGTGGTAGTTTGACACATCATCACAAGTTGTAAATGAGGCATGGGGTGAGAAATAGTTTCTGGATTCAGGGTTCCTTTTAGTCTCAGTTTAGATTTCACTTAAAGGGTAGTATGCAGTTGTCCTTCTGTATCTTTACTGATAAATAAAAATACTAGAAATAATATCACCAAATATTGATTTGCTACGTTCGTTTGTATTTTTATTGTGTGCTGGGGATGGATCAAGCCATTGAGGATTTGGGGTCCCAGGTAGGACATTTTAGTCTTCACTTGAGCAGCAGCAGCAAGAGGGTTTTAATTCTGGGTTTTACTTCAGTCCTCAGTCCTTAACTTACCAGAGACTAGTGATCTTCTGAGGTAATAACAGGTAAGAATAATC
Organism: Entomyzon cyanotis; assembly: GCA_024500445.1. Classification (NCBI taxonomy): domain Eukaryota; kingdom Metazoa; phylum Chordata; class Aves; order Passeriformes; family Meliphagidae; genus Entomyzon; species Entomyzon cyanotis. The sequence continues at coordinate 17,790,953 of JAKEPQ010001005.1, forward strand.
TCTTGAGATTGCATTAAGTAGAGAAATCTGTGGATAGTAGGTAAAAAGTTCTGAAAATAATGCTATTTCTGTAAATAACATCACTTTTAGCTGTCACTGTTGTATCCAAGAGTTAGCAATCTTCAGAGAAGTTATTTAAATGTTATTTAGGGATGGGATTCTGCCTTGATGCTCTGAGTGGTGCCATGTGCCCACTGCAGTACCCCAGCTCATGGGGCTTGGAGACAACTGGATCCAGGGGCCAGGGAAGGAAGGAGTGGCCATTTCCACTGCTGCCCCTGTCTTCTTCCTCACTTCCAAGAAGCAGACCATTGAGTTTTGTAATAATGAGAAGAAAAAGAGGTCATAGATGTTGGTGACAGCAAAGACTGCAAAATGAGAGGGGGGGGGGAAGAAACCAAAGAAAAGGTAGTAAAATGCTTATTAAAGCATTTAGCAAAAAATACATACAGAGATAATAGGCTTCTTTCTGTCCAGCAGTTAAATATTACTCTTGGTAAGTTGAATTTCATTATTTTTGTCCTTGTTCCAGTTTAACTGAGCTGCGGGCAATTATTTCTTAGGCAGTACTTCTTACAGAAGTTGTATTGAGTGACAAAAATGCTGACTTGTACAAGAAAAGAATGATGGTGAATTGCCAAAATTATTAAGAGACGAAACTAGTATTAATTTGAGGTATTATTACTTCCATTTGTTGCTATTCCTAAATCCGTCATGGGTTTTCAGTGCTTGTTTTCCTTTCAGTGTCCATGAAAATTTTATATGCTGGCTACTGTTACTGAATTTTCTAAGAGCAGACTTCACTCAAAGCTTGAAGAGCTCCATGCATGCTTACCTATATTTGATGGGCTTGTGAAAATGTGAAGCTTTTCACGGAGTTAGTGCCTTAGTGATGCTTCTTTACCATGGGAAGGTGGGGCAGGGATATGTGGGATAGGAGAGCAGCTGCTCCAGTTAGAGCAGCTTGCCCTGGAAAAGAGAAATCGCAGCATTGTAAGTGCTGCTACTCCTGAGTGAGTAATTTTGCTTACAGCTTTCCAAGGGCTTTTAGCTTAAGCCCTAGGGTCATTTACCATTTAAGTGTGCTTCCACCAGCAGTAGTAAATACGAAGCTAAACCATGTGGGTGTGATGAGGGGAGCAGAGCATGGGGAGATGAGTTGGACAGGCGAGCGTGCAGTGGGAATGCAGCCCTTCCCAAGCAAAGGGGAGCTGGGCTGGCAAGAGGGCTGTGACAGGGAGGTGGGCAAATCTGTGCTAGCAGTCAATAAATGTGCTGAGAAAAAGTGCAGCTGTGCTTTTTTAATATGCACTGCAGGAGATTTCAGCAGCCTGATGATATATCATGCATTAATGTTGAAAAGATAAACACATTTGGAGAGCACAGGAAGGCCTTGTGTTTTTATGTTAGCAGAATGCTTCCTAATGAATAAGAACGTGCTGCTGGCTTCACAGAGCCATATGGCAGCTTTTCTAATTTTAGTTTGGTGCAGATGCATAATTCTCCCTTGTTTTACCTCCTAAAACCTTCCTGAGATGTTGCATAGTTTTTCCTGTAAGACTTGATCTGTAGTTTCTGAGGGAAAATATGAACTCAAGAGTCTAAGAGCTTCTTTGCTCTGGACAGATGTGTGCTGTGTGATGAAAGAGCAACATCACTATATAATCACTTCCCTAAAATAGTAGCTAACTTTATTCACGGGGATGGGATAAGCTGGTCTTAAAATTGATTGCTGAAATAGTTGCTGTTTCTTAGGCACTGGTGTTTTGAAAAATTGCTTGCTTTCAGGGAATAAAAACAACTTGTACTGAGGCAATGGGAACTGGGTAAGAATGTGCATGGGGATATCAAGTTCCATGTGAGCCATGGATCTTAGTGCTTTGAATTATACAGCTACAAGGCAGAGCTGCTTTCCCTGTGGTTAACCAGGCATCAAAATAACTTGCACGTTCTTCACTGCTTTACTTCATCATGTGTAGTGATCCCAATCTACTCACATTACCAAATACAAATTTTTGGGTATTTTCTCTTCTGTGTTTTATTCAAGTTGATACATTTGAAGGCACTTTCTCTACAGCCCTGTTCATGTTAAAAACCTCCTGTCCATTACCACAGTCAATATAATTACTTAGCAATAGTCATATACAGATGTTATTACATCTAATATTTGAAATGTTAGTTAATCTAATACTCAAAATTGTAAGGTCAGCTAAAATGTGGCCTTCTGCTGAGTATGCTTTCTATTATATGTTAGCATTAATTTTTAATGCTGTATCTACTGTTATCTTTGGACAGTTAGATACTTCTGCTGTTTTCTTGATTGTTTGGATGTTATTTTTGCACAGCAATTCAGAAGGATCACACAGGGTAAATGTAGAAATATGAATGAGGCAAGACAAAAATAGTTGGCTAATACATACAAAAAATGGAGAAGACAAGTTGCTTTCAAGATAGTTCCAGTGTAAAATTAAATTGCATGTTTAAACTTTGTATAACATTTACATTCATTTTCAAGTGATGCTGCTGTTACTGTTATAAGGACCTTGTTGCATGATTTTTTTTGAATATGCAGAGTTGAGCTTTCTAGTGTCACTTTTAACAATTCTCTTTGTTTATATTTTTTACCTATTGTACAAATACGTATATGTGATTTCAGGTAAGTGTGGCATTTCAGTGGCAATTCCAGAAAATTATGAAGAGCAGGAATTATATATAGGGCATCTGAGAAGTCTGTTTTAAATAGTATTGGATAATAAATTTAAATTTACCTGTTCCAGGGGTTTTTTTTTGCTTGACCTTTCTCTTTGGTGGGTTTTAGAGCAGGGGTGCTTCTCTGTCCAGGGTTTCACCAGCATCTCTTTTTTGCTCTTCTTGTTCTGTGAAGAACCTTAAATATTTCTCCTATGAAAAATAAGCTAAATGTGTGTTAATACACATTTTCTTTTTCAAATTATGCTTTATCTTTTTTTAATTCCTGCAGAGGCTAAGTTTTGCTCTTTAATTCAAAAATGCATTTTGGTCTTGCAGAGAGCACGAAGGGGAAAATATTTTTGTAGCAGGTTTCCTTAAGGAAGTTGGAGTGGAGCTTGAATACAAAGAGAGCCTTTTGAATGGTTCAGCTGGTTCTGCCTGCCCACCTGTAGGAAAGTAGGGTTTGAAACACAACCAAGAGAAGGTGAAGCCCATCAGTAACACTTCAGAGCCTGCTGTCAGAAATGCAGAGAGAGCTGACTTAGCTTGAGTTGGGCGGATGGAAAACCAAGAAGGCTTGCTAAGTTAAAATGTAGCAAGAGACTTCAAACTGTTGCTTTTGGCTTCTCTGGCTTCTCTTTCTATGACTTACGAATTTCTGTTAAACTAATGTGATTTCACAAAGGTTTGCTTTCAGAATCTGGAACGAGCTTTGAATAAAGCTTGAGGCTTCCCACTCATAAATTTGTCAGAAAATATTTTGAGGGCCTTTTTTTTCCTTCTTTATTCTGTATGTTAAATGTAGAAAAATAAATACAGTTTATGATCACTAGGAAGATGCCCAATTGAAAATATTAATATGTATTTTAGTATAATGTTGCTTATGCAATTGTAAACATACCCAGAGTTTAAAGTCTAAATTACACACATCACTAAAATACTACATAATTGGATGTATATATTCTTTGTATTATCTCTCTCCGGGGGTACTTGTATTTTATTTAAATTTTTTTCTCTCTCTATGCTAAACTCTTAATTGAGCAGAGCTAATAATTATTTCATGAGCGTGAAGTTTATACCACTGTAATTCAGATAAAATATGCTTGATCCCTGGTAGCCATATTCATAAGGATGGGACCAGTTTCTAGTTTAATGCTCCCTGTTCAGTGTGGAATTCCCTGTATGGAGATGAAGCCATGGGAAGCCCCTTTCCATCCTGCTCACTTCCCCCGGCAGCAAAAGATTATATTTCTCTTTCCACACTCTTTCTTTGCCACGCTTTGGCCGCTGTGCCCGTAGGATGTCTGGTAATACTTTGCTGACATTTAACAGGAGCATTGCTGTTCTAGCAGGAGGCATCACTGGAAGGTGCAAGATCGGGGAAACAGTTCCCATTCTCCATGTGGCTGTGGTTGGTCACAGGGTAGTATCAACAATTCTCATGGGGCTGGAAAAAAGGGTTCTGAGATGCTTTGCAAGGTTGGGCCTTTAGTGCTGTTTTTCTATGCCCTGATATTCAAAAATCATTAATCTGGTGTAGAAATTATAAACCCTCTGTGCTTTTGATTTCTTTTTTGGGCCCCCAATGGACTTAAAGAAGATAGAAGAAGTAAAAAAGGGAAAGTAAACTTTACATTTTTGCACCACTACTTAACACCAGAAGCTGGAACTGTTAAGCAAAATGAAGAATACTGATTTGTGATAATGCAAGAGTGTTGTTGGCATAGGAAATTCATGTATCAATCATTGGTTTTTCCCAGCCTTCCTGCAACAAATTTTTGTTGTCAATTAGCCCTACATGCTGTATTGCTGAAGGACAGATTTGCATTTCAAGATATTCCCCATGACTGACTGTCAGGAGGATGCTGCTGACAGGATTTGCACTTACTGTTCTCATATGTGCTGATAGAGTCTACACAAGGGGCTTTGTAGTTCAGTCAAAAATGGATAATTTATTGCATGGTTGAATATTATTAGTAGCTGCAGTTTATAACAATGACGTAAATTACAGCTGGCCCTACTCAGAGGCTGTCTGAGGCCTTGGTTTCCTATTCAAGTGCTACATTCAGGCTTGTGGCCTGAATGTGTAACCTCTTCTAAGTTCTCCAGCTACTTGAATTCTTACACAATTTAGTTACAGATCCAATTATGAAGTCCACCATTTTGGAGCACTTGTGATTTATAATGCTTTTCAGAATCCCTAGCCAAATGTCATGAGCAGTGTAATGTATGTTGTCACCATCTTTGGGAAAAGTGGGTAGATAACATTTGAGTATAAATAGCATTTTCATATTTTCTCCATTCATTACACTTTTTCCTTGAGAAGGCATTGAGTTTATTGATCCCACAAAGGTGTTGGGGAAGGTGTTCCTCTCTGAGGAAAAGAGTGTCAAAGGGAAAAGAAAATGAAGAAGTCAAATGGTTGTGAGGGACAGGTTGTGAGGAGATGAAGGAGAAGCAGTCAGGGAGAAACAGTCAAAATGGAGAGGGGAAAGCAGGACATGAGGTTCCAGAGATCCTTGGTCTGACCTGGTATTGCAGTTTCTCTGTTGATTACCATTATAGTAATTAAAAATGTCATCTTTTTCCTTTGTATAAAACCTCATCAGTGTGCATGAAATAAAACAGTTGATTTTGTTGATGCTACAGGTGGTTTGTATAAACTCCATGGTTGTAAGACTGAAAAAAATCATCAGCAAGTATTTCGTATTATGTGAAAAATAATCAGTAAAAGTAGTCTGTAAACTGGTGACATGAGGAAGCTGTAATTAATGTGCTTGCACACATTTGGATCATATCTGCAGCCCCTCCATATCTAACTCATAGAGAATAATCCTATGTTCTCCTATAATCAAGATGGTATCAATGGCTGGAGCAGTGATGGAATGAGAGCAGGAAGCTGGTATCCCTGTCCATGATAATATTTTGCAGTGTGAAAACAGAGATCACTTTATGCTACCAGGAACAGATGGGAAACAGATATCATCACTGGCTTTATTAAAAGCTCAACTCTATTTTTAGAATTCCTTTAGAATTTTTAGAACATGTTTTCAGTTTTGTATCATCGTATGGTGCCAACTCTGCTGTGTTGTAGCATGGGAAGGATTGGTCAATTGTTTTTCTGTTACACCTAATTTCTGCTTTTTGCCAAAACAAGAGAGGTAAGGAAAAAAATTAAATCCCACCCCTAGTCTAAACCAGAAGTACTAATTTTATATCCTGGTGAGTTTAAGTGGCAGAGGAAATGCTAATAGTTATTTCTAGTGTATTTATTTCTATCAGATTATGCTAATCAGAGTGATTTAAAATTAGTCTGTTTGTTGCAACAATCCATCTTCAGAGCAGTTTTGTTAAATCATTATTCACAATGGTGTTATATAGTGTATAACACCTAAAAAGACAGCTGAAATTTTTGTGATCCTGCCTGCTTTCATGAAAGCAAGAAACCATAGAAATCTAGGATGAGGCAGCCTGAATGACCAAATTGCCAGCAGGTGATTGCTGATAGAAGACCCAGGGCTTCACAAAAGCAGTTCCTTTATTCTATGTCTGAGCAGCACATATTCACACTGACCTTATAACCTATGCTAAGGAAAGTTCAGAGGAACTTTACCTGCATTATTGCCAGTCTACACATAGTGGAAAATACTGTACATTTGGATACATTACAATCTGCATGATTGATGCTTTAATTTTCACTGAAAGGTGATTTTCCAAAGGCCCTTTGCTCCATCCACACATGGTAATTTCAGTAGTTCCTACAACGAATGTTCTTCTGTTTATTGTTGTAGAAAGCATAAGTTCTTGTTATCATTATTTCAGCGTGCATTCATGTTTATTAAAATAATCTATTGCGTCATACTAAAAATAAGAAATATCTAATTATTTTTAATATTCTAGATTGCAGGATGGCCCTAGCTTTTACATAACTTCTGCTTGAAAAATAATAAAAGAATGTTTTGAGTATAGAACTAACAATAAAAAGTAACTTGTTTCATTAATTTACAATGTACAATATGCATTAGAATGTGTGTTTTACATTGTATTCTTACTACTTTTATTAATTCATCCTTAAACAAAAATACTGTTCTTGGAATAGAAAAGTTAATACAGTTAATTAGTTGATAGGAATTATAAGCCCACTAGGTTTGAAGTTCTATGAATATCCCTTACTTTTGGAGTTGCGTATAATCTGTGATGCTGTATACAGCACATGTAACGTATGGCATTATGTTCCAGAAACCTGAAATCATTATTTTCTTGCCTGTAATTTTCAAATACAGCACTTGAAAATTTATGTAGTTCTAATAACATATTGGTAAATAAGGTGGTATGAAAATTATGTGATAGTAAGAATGTGGGTGGAGGCATGGGAACAGAACTGAGACCGCTGTTTCTCAGTACTGAAACTGTAGATTGTGGACTTATGTTTTTCCTTCTAAATATAGAGGTTGTGGAAAAGCTCTGCAGCTGTGAGCTTTGCATGCTCTTTTAAATCAGTCTTTTACTACACCTTGATCCTGGCTTTTGCTCACTGCACCTTCCTAAAGAGCCCTTGTCTTTGCCTAGTGTTGGGCTCTGTAGTTTGGTAAAACGTCTCGCAGAGAAACATCAGAAATTGTTTCATTGGTGTCATAAGACCAGAAAACTGCAAAACAAATAGGCTAGTTATGCTTCCGTTGAATCATTATGGGAGACTGTCTAACCTCATTTTCAGAACTGTTGCACTATAAGCGTTTCACAGCTATTCTCAGTGCTTTCTGGGCTCTTGGTGTATCAGTGAGAGATCAGTCCACTGTTGCTTAACACATCATTTTCTCTATTGCAGAGAAAGCAGCAGCAGCTAACGAAGATGAAGTGCAAAAAGCAGATGTATCATCTACAGGTCAGAGTGTCATCGACAAGGATGCACTTGGACCAATGATGCTTGAGGTAAAGAGCATAAAATTCCCTATTTTAGGGCAGTTCTGCTCCTTCTAGGAGGAATGAAATGAAAAGGTGTAGTCAGAGGTCAAGAGAGACAAGCCAGCCTGGCTACTTGGGCTTATGTCATTAAAGAGCAGGGAGCATATTTCTCTTGGATTCAGTGATGAAACTCTCTTTAACTTGAAGTAGGGAGAGGCAAAGAAAGAGATAGTTCTGCTTCTTTGTAACACAGAGACAACTTGAGGGGTTTCAGCTGGTAGCAAATGCTGGCTGTTTGCTTGTGCATGTTTTATTTGTTCTGAAGCCCAACAGCTGTGGAAGACCTGTTGCACCTAAATATTGCCTTATATATATGGTAGTATACAAGTGAATAATATTTCCTCTAAAATTGCATGCTATTGCTATACTGTTTTAATATTTTATCATTTCAGCACTTGCAGGATTCTTCCCTCTAGAATATGAAAGTAATCAAGGAGAGATTTTTAAGATGTGTATTTCAGTTTGCTCAGTTAAGATTTCTGTCTGATTTTCGCTGTTGTTTTGACATCCCAAAAGGTTGTATGATTCAAGCCTAGCTTCCAAGTGTGTTAGTAGTAATGTTGGGTAGGTATGTTATCTAGGATCCTTATGTCATGTGCTACTGTCCTTTGGCACTATTGCTTTATCTGCTTAAGTTCACTTGCAAGCTGCTTATTCCCATTCTGGCTGTGGACTTTATCTGTAAGGAAGAGTAAATGTTACTTTAGATAACACAAAACACAAACTCTGAATCAAGCTAAAGGAACCAGCTTTGGCAGAAGCATAATTATTCTGTCATTTCTGAATGCATTTGTAACAGTTTTAAGTATTTGCATTATTTTTCATAATTGGTAAATGAAGACATAGTTTTCTTTACTGAATATGAAATAAAGGCTCCAAATCCACGCTGCAAAACATAAGATTAAACAGGTCGGAGGCATTGTTCTTTGAAAAGTGGGGGTAACAAACTAATTGATTTAATTTAATATTTATTATACCTACGCGCTGAATTGAATGTTGTTGTTTTTGCTATCAAACAAGGTTATGCATTCATATTTTACACTGCTATGTTAAAATTTATCTTTCATTTCCCATTAATTTAATTGTAAGGACCTGTTTTAATCACAGGCAAAATAAGAATAAGATAATATTTTTCCTGGCTTATCTTGTGTGATTGGCTATAGCAGCAAACATGACATGTACAATCACCCATCTATTCTGTTGTTCCATTTAATTCAGTTTTCCTTTGCATTGAAACCATTGCATATTAAAATTGAAAGATTGTGGAACTTAATTAATGAGCCATGGTCCTTTCACACCAAGAAACTTTAAAAGGCCTGAAAGTTGTTATATATTTGCTGTGGAAAGACTACAGATATTTTCTTTGTGTCTTTATCACCTTAAGGAAATGCAATTAAGTTTTTTCATCTTTACAGAACCCCTTTATACAACATCTTAAAAAAACCTACCCTTTTTCATTGCCAAACAATAATAAAAATGGCGATGCTGATGAACAATTTATCAGTTGATTTGGTTTAGAAATGTAATTGTGTATTTTTATTAAAGAATAAAACTGAAGAATCCTCAAAAGAATGAGAGTTTCCAACTGAAGAAAGTGAATAAAATCCATCAGGCAGCTGCCTCTGAGGAATATTTTAGCATATTTCTTGCTTAAAGCATAAAGTAGATGGGAAGAAAGTGTGGAAAAATAGTCGAGAGAGATGACAACATCTCAACACAAATGTATTTTCTGTTCCAATATACAATCTAAAGTATCTGTTTTCTTTATTTCTCTTCCATCACAGTGCCCATTATTTGTTCACCCATTTTTCCAATAGCTCTGAAGAAAAGTTTTTGATTGTGGTGGCTTACATCTGGGGACAGAATTAAGAAATTATTGCAAAAGTGCAAGCTTCTAAAATATTTAAGTGGCTTGGTGCACTAACTTCCTCAAAAGCCTGCTGCTGCTTACCTGCAAGATTATTTTGTTAATAGAATAGAAAGACATGGGAGACTGAAATGTAAGGCCCTTTGTAAGTCTAAGCCCAGAGGCCACATCTGTGGTCAGCTCAAGGAACAGCTGTGAGGCAGCAGCGTAGAGAGCACTTCTTTGCCAAAGAAGTTGCCACTCTAGGAAACAGTAGGGAAAACTGAAGTTTATTGTGGGATGCCAGTAACTCTCATAATCTCTTGCTTGCCATCTCCACGTTTGAAAATTTTCTCCTTATGACTCCAGTAAACATCTGTGATGGCTTTGGTTTTGTGACCTCTGTGAATTGATGTGTGGACAGCTGCCAAACAGGAGGGTTCAGCCAAACCCACACCCTTCTGCCCACTCTAAATACCATGGCTTCTATGGTGGGCCAGCTGGGGACTGATGTGGCTAGCATCTTTATTTTCTTTAATTAGTTTTCAGCCAACTCAGCTCTCTGGTCCAGCTCTTCATAGCCTCACACAGTACAGGTTGCTGTTGTGGTGTAAGGAAGTACTAAATCAAAGAGGCCATGCTTACACTGGCTTCAAGTGGTGGTGAAATGCAGCCTAAGACAGTAATCCATAGCAGAGATGCTGATAGAAAATTACACTAGAGCCTCAATTTATTAATTAATTGTAAGCCTTTGTTAATTAAAATGAATACTACTCAGCAGGAAAATGTAATGAATGTTAAGAAATTATGTAAAAAGCATGGACTCACAAAGAAAGTAAATCAACAGGAGGAACCAAGAATTACCAGAAATATAAAGATGGCAGTGATAAAAAACAATGTCAGATATTAGAATTTGTGACAACAGGGGCAGAAAATACCTAGTTTTTATTAATTTAGAAGCAGTCAAGAAAATTATACACTTATACATTTATTTGTGGGTTTTATTATGTTGTATTTTAAAAATAGAACAAAGCAAGTATTTGTCATTGGCTCAGCTGCTTTGCTTGCATTGTGCTTTCACTGTCCCTCCCCTGGAGCAGAATCATTATCTAACTTACCTAACTTAGTTTGGGAGGAACCTTAGGAACCTGTGTATTCCTGCCTATGGATTTGCTAACTGCTAAGTAGTGTGTGATATTTTTGACATCTCTCTGTAACCACTGGACTTGAGAACTGCCTGCTAAGACCAGCAAACGAGTTGTACAGTATGCAAGCTGGGTCATATAAAAAAGCCTCGTGCTTGCTGTGGCAGCTCCTCCTTGTTAGATTGTTTTGCAGTGAGCTGTGTTCAGATTTAGGATGGATCCACTTGGTTTTGACCCACAATCAATTGTGGGTGGCCTGTTTTTCTGATTTATTTCTGTCCCTGGAGATACAATAACTAACAACTCTTCTAGTGATTTCCTGCCAATCCTTCAAGAGGTGAATAAATCAGGCAAAGCTGCAGAAGTCTGTGTAAGTTGTTAATTGAATGCTTAGACCAAAAGCTATGGTGCTTTTAAGTTTAACTCTATCCCAGTTTATCTGCTCATATGATATAAAGTTATAGGGATGTATTCTGATATATTTCTACCATCTGCAATCATGCTTGCATCTTAAGAAAAATAAAGTTTGCATGAGAATTTCTTACGAATACTCAAATTTTTACTTTGTCCTCGTTGGGTAGAAGTGATGTAGTATTTGGCTTACGCTTCAGATAATGGAGGACAGATATCTTGGAAAGAATGCTGCAGCTAAGTTGTCACTGTCACAAGAGATAAGAAGGGAAACTAATCAGCAGAAAATACTAATGTAGACACTTCCTCACAGAAACTCTTAAGTCCTTTGGAAAACCGTGAAGCTGAGTTGAAGAGGTGAAATCCGATTCCTGTTCCCTGGATCATGTGTGAACTGAATTAAACTGGTGTCTAATTTAAAAAAATGAAAGCACTCCTAGGAGCAGAGGCTAAAGCTCTCCCATCTTCACTGCTCACTGCCTGCTCTCAGCTCCCTTTGCCCTTCTCTGCTTTTAATGCATCACATGCCCAGTTGCATGGGACCTCACCTCTATGAAGATGCACTGCTGGGGATGGGGAGACAGTCTTTCTCTTTCCTTCTGCAAGTGTTTTCCTTGCCTTGTGCCAGCATGTCCTGTGGTGTTTTCCTGGGATCAGTCTTCCTGTACTGCATAGAGTGAACAGGCTGTGCATTTACCAAAGCCATCTTCATATCCAAGTTTCTTACTTCATACACTGACAGATAGATAGACACCTCTTCCATTATTTATGTTTGTTTGTTTGTTTTTGTTTGTTTGTGGGTTTGGTTCGTTTCTGTGTGTGGGTTTCATTATTTTGCAAGGTGTGCACCTTTCTGTGCCTTTACACTAGTTTGGTACAAGTAAGATTAGGTGCTCCATCTGAAATGTGTCTTTTGCTATTACAGACAATAATATAAGAACTGGGATGGATGTGGAAAGATTCAGTTATGTCTTCTGAGTGGAGTATTTATTTTCTGTGCATTTGGCTAATCTGATTTTTTGGTATTGTGTTTCTCTGTCTTTCTCTCTCTGGTTTTTAGGCCCTAGATGGGTTCTTCTTTGTAGTGAACCCAGAAGGTAATGTTGTATTTGTTTCTGAGAATGTGACACAGTACCTGAGGTACAACCAAGAAGAGCTGATGAACACAAGCATATACAGCATCCTGCATGTAGGGGACCACAATGAATTTGTCAAAATCCTGCTGCCAAAATCTTTAGGTATATAACTTTTCCTCATATTATACCATTACTTTTTTAACTTTGGTTTTATAAGTCAGTGTTTCAATAACTTAAGTTAATGTCCGTACACTACTTACAGTTTCATAATACACATTATTTATTTTTAATGTATATATAGACTATGAATGATTTATACTATTCTCAAAAGCATCCTCCACTCTTTTCAGATTCTTCTTTGTTAAAATTGCTCTTAGTAACTCATGTTAGCTGATATTTTTTAATGGATCTCCAGAGTGAAGGAAGGCAGCATTGAACTCTCTGTTAGTTCTCTGTCTAGGCTACTTGTTCCAAGAAAGGACGAATATAAAAGAAAAATAAGAAACCTCCTTATGCTAGAATTTTTATTTCAATGTTTATATTCTCAGCAATATTTACTCTTAACTTTCCAAAACTGTTTTTCTTAGTTGCAGCCATTTTTGGATTCATATTCATATTAGTTTTAATGTCACTGAATTTTGAAGGAGATGAAAGTCAATACTGGATGGCTATTACTCACAGCAGTTTAAAAAGTATTACTCAATTCACTTTAGCATTTTATTACTGTACTTACATACTCTGAAGAAGCAAAAATGTAAATGGCTAAAGTCAATATATTACTGCATTTATTGCATTTTATGACTGAAGAGGGCAAGCAAAGAGTATTTTAAATACGACCCTGCTATTTCCCAGTGTGATGTTACATTAATTAGCTCTGACTGATGTCCAGTACCTATATTTGTGCATCTCAGGATTTTGTTTCTTTTTTTACTTGTCTTAAGCACTGTGTTAGGCTTTAGTTTTATCCATCACTACACCCAGGTCATTTCAACCCTTCAGTCTTTCCCATTGTAGCTGAGACTGTGTGTTTCAATATATTCCCTATTGTATTGCTTCCTGTTTTTATAAGTGCATATTAGTTTTGTTTCTTTCCCTTTCTAATCTTGACAGAGATTTTTATACAATGCAGTCATGTCTTTTATTAGTACCTTTTAAGTTTACTGGAAAGATCCTACATACTGCCTTATTTTTTTCAGTCTCAAAAATCAAGTTGATCTAGCCAGTAGGCTTTTGCTGTACTGTATAACTTCTACATGCACTAATATTTAGACTTTCATCCTGCTTTTCTACTATGTTATTTTAAGTCACTTGAAAAAAACATGATAGCTGAACAAATTTGCAGTGCTCTTAAAATTTGTTAATTTTTATAGGTGACTTTGTTATGTGGTGGTTTGGGCTTTAATATTAAAATTAGATTGTTGTTAAATGAGCTTGTTTCCCAACCAGTTTGCAAGGCAGCTTGATTAATTTCCTGTGGATAAGCAGCAGAAATGCCTGGTACCAGATTTATCTCACTGTCTGATCTTTGGTTTTGCTCAGTGAATGGGGGATCCTGGTCTGGTGACACTCCTAGGCGTAATAGCCATACCTTTAATTGTCGGATGCTGGTGAAACCTCTTGCTGATTCTGAAGAAGGCCATGATAACCAGGAAGCACATCAGAAATATGAAACTATGCAGTGCTTTGCTGTTTCTCAACCAAATTCCTTCAAGGAGGACGGTGAAGGTAATTACCACTTCCAGTTTATGTTAGTGTACTTTCAGTGCAGTTGTTAAACTGACCTCTAAGTCCTGAAAGTTGGAAAAAATTTTAGGTTCTTTTTCCTTTTTTGATTTAACTGTAGAAATGTACTTTTGTCTTGGCTATGAGTGTATACACTTGCATGAACCTATTTGTTAAACTAATTAAGAAAACTGAGAGCATCTCTGTTTACCTCAAAGAGAGATACCCTAGTTTTATATCGCTGCAATTGTAAGAAAAAATGTAGCTGACTGGGAAGAAAGTTTCAAAGGGCAACTTTTTGAATTCGTAGAATTTGAAGACAATTGTGGTTCACCATTTCCTTTACCATTTACTACTTCAGCAGGTAAATTTCCTCAGATTGTTTTGTAAGTATTCAGGTAAGTAAAAAGGGTTATTGTGAAAGTGCATTCTCAGGAACAGCAAACATTTGGGGCAGGTTTAAAAAATTTGGCTTAGAAGCTACAAAATGGTGAGTGTTGAAGAAATGTGCTCTTTGTGCATGCATTATATTCTTTTTTATTACTTACCTCCTCAGTGGTTGAGCTACTACAGGTATATTCATAAACATGCCAATACTTATGGGTTGTGGTGGAGTCCTTGTTAATTTTTCTTCTAAAAGGAAAGAAACTCACCTTTCCTATTTTGTTTAATATTTTAGGAAGTAATGAAGATATAAGCCCACTGAGTTTTGTCTATGCATTTATTGGTACAAAATCTATTTTTTGGTCGAAATAGATTTAAAGAACTTTTAAAAAATATTTCTGAAGTCTTTGTGGAAACAAAAGTCTTCCCCTTCTATAAAAATTAAACAAAGTATCGTTTTTCTCTAAGATTTGCAGTCTTGCTTGATTTGTGTTGCAAGAAGAGCTCCAATGAAGGAAAGGCCACTTCTTCCTTCTTCAGAGAGCTTTACTACACGCCAGGATCTTCAAGGTATTGTGAAATAAGAGAAGTTTTTAATTGTATTTCCTTTTTCTCAACGGGGAAATTGCTATAACAAATATGTTCTAATGTGTCTAATATCAGGCAAAATAACTTCACTGGACACAAGTACCATGCGAGCAGCTATGAAACCTGGCTGGGAGGATTTGGTGAGAAGATGCATTCAGAGGTTCCATTCGCAGCACGAGGGAGAAATATCTTTTGCCAAGAGGCATCACCAGGAAGGTTAGGTTTCATACTTTTAGCACTTTCTATATTTAACCTGTCATTTGTATCTCTTGGTTGTGTTCTCTTTGTTATGCTTACATGGAGCAACCACTAGCTACTGACAGTCCTTTTCTCAAGCTGATTTACCTAACAGACTAATGGCTCTTTAGGGAGGTCTTCAGCTTTCTCACTGTTTGTTTTATCCTTCTTGTTACAACTGTGCCATCCTGCAGTGGGCTTTAAATCTTCAAAATGTCAAAATTATTTTGGAAAGAAAGACCCTTGCATGTTGTCCACCAAAACAGTCGCTGACCATTTTTCTTCAAAACCTCAACTCATATATTGCAGTTCATTGCCTGTATTCCTTTTCCGTATAAAAATGGACTTCTACTGTCACATTTCCTGTGAGAAACAGAGTGTAAATTCCCGTAGCTGCAGCACTCATACTATTTGGAAACCTACATTGTTGCACTGTATCTAGCTGATAAGTGTTACAGGATAGACCACAAGCACATATACTCAGTCAACATTATGGTAGGTGAGAAGAAGGAGAATACTACTCTCTGAAATCACCCCCGTGAGGTTTCTGTGGTAGTAACTGGGTGGGGATTTTTCTTAAAACCCTTATACTTCTAATTCTAGTACACATATCCAAATTAATAAAAGCAAATAACCCTTTCTAGTCCATGGGAAAGTAATTTCAAAACCAACTGGGAATAGCTGGAACATTTCCAGTACAGAGGCATCATTCTTTGGGTTCATGTTAGAAGAATAGGGTTTACAGCTGGCCTGTAACAAATAGTTACTATGGTCATTAAACAACAGGCATGCCATCTTGGATAGTAAATTGTAGTTGGAATATCAAATTATTCCACCAAATACACAAATAGAAAGAGCTCTAGTCATGAGGTGTTAGTTAAAATATTCTTTAATATGTCTTGCTTTCATGAAACCTTCAGGTGGTGTTTGAGAAATTCTGGGGTCACAGAAATGCTGTGGTATTTTAGATAACAATTTTTGGGGTATATACAGTAGAAGTGTTAAAAGTTCACAGCCTTGTGCTGTGATTTCAGACAACTGAAGAAGGCACTGTGCAATTTAGGTCACACCAGGAGGTTTAGAGAGCAGCTTCAGGTAAGGACCCATCTGTGCCAGAGGTGGTTTCGGGGTTTATCTGTTATGGCATCCCACCGTTTGTTATTTCAGTCTTCTTCAAGTTATTCCTGACCAAATTAGCTGCTACTACACTGAGGGCCAAGGTTTGAATGAGTCCTCTCCTAAGCTGTCTGTGAAGTGATGAAACTATATGTGCTTTGGAGTTTACACTGTATCATTTTGCAGTTGTGGCTGAGGATCGTTGTGTAAATTGTAGAATTAGTCTAAATGAGAAGGCTCTTCTCTTCTTGTCAAAGTGAAGAGAGTGAATGATAAAAGGAGGAAAAACCTCTGGAATTGCTTTCCTGCAAATGATGCAGCACTGGAGAGGAATAATGGCTGAAGTATTTCCCTCCTCTGCCCTGCAACATGGAGAAGAAAAACAGGGCATATCTTGGGCCGTAGCAGCTTTGTGCTTGACTGAGGAACCCTTTGCATTTTTCAAGTCATTGTGGTTTGAGAATAGTAAGTAAAAGAATAAATAAAGTAATGGTCTCCTACATGTAGTCCAGCATTACAGTGTGAAAAAAATGCAGCATTAGATTGATAAACAATCAAAAACATGCTTTAAAATTATCTCTCAGTATAAAATGCAGCATATATGGTAGGTTTTTATTGGCCACAGTCAGAAAAATAGCATTTCCTCAAGAGGAATACGGAAA
The DNA here is from genome assembly GCA_024500445.1 of Entomyzon cyanotis. Classification (NCBI taxonomy): domain Eukaryota; kingdom Metazoa; phylum Chordata; class Aves; order Passeriformes; family Meliphagidae; genus Entomyzon; species Entomyzon cyanotis. Next base: position 17,807,796 of record JAKEPQ010001005.1, read on the forward strand.
CATTCTTGTTTGCTTAAAGAATTAGTTTGGAAAATGATTTAAGTAGAGATTTCACTTGTATCCTGTTGGCATTGAGTACTGGAATTTCCTGATGTGGTATATGCTAAAGTTAAGAGCTTTGGACCTTCTGGTGCCCAAAGGTTAAACTGAAACAATGACATACCTAACAGTGAAATTTTGTTTTGTATTGTTTCACTGTTGTAGGTTTTTGTTTTTTGTTACATTTTAACTCTGAAAAACCCTTTCTGGTTGTTTAAATTGTGCTTCCTGTTTTCTCACTGCCTAGATAATACTTTGAAACCTTGCAGAACAATATATAACAGAGGGGGACAGAGAAGGGAAGCAATCGTAACCAGTCTTGCAAGGCTGAAAATGTGGTAGCTCTGTAGTCCAGACAAATAAAGGCCACACTTGGAAAACCATGTGATTTCATTACAACAGGAAGTGTTAAAAGACAAGCAATGAAATGAAGATCCCATGATACCATTAATTTAAAAAATAAAAAAAGAGAGAGAAAGAATCCTGCAGAAAATATATATGTATGAAAAAATTGGAAATTAAAAGTATTTGTAGTGCTTCATTCCTATTTTTTCCCTAAATAATGATATGAAAAATTTTGAAGTATTTTACTTCACTCATATCTGCAATCCTAATGTGATTGTTTTTGACTAGAAATTGTAAGTGACCACACTTGTTTCCTTGATGGCAGAGAGTGAACAGCAGAATAAATGTTTGGAGATTTGCTTTTCCAAAACACGTTTTAATTTTTAATTAAAGGAGTGTCACAGGGGTCTGTGGAAGTTAGAAACTGAATTTGTTGAAATTCATTGAAAACTAAAGGGGCTGCAGAATACGTGCAGTGAAGTAAACCCCAAACCTGAAATGCAGCCAACACTGGGAAAGGGTAGCACAGCCCCAGTTTTGGCTTAGGTAATTGTATTTGTAGTTTCTTTTGAGCCATAAATATTTTGTATTTGTTCTTTTAAAAGTAATAATTTCTCTTTCCAGATCTCATTTCCAATTGTTCTTATGTAAGAGTTTTATGCACTTTTTAAACTAAAGAAGTAGTGAGAGTAACTGTGCAAGACAATTTAGACAGGCAAAAAGTAGGAAAATATACAGGCTAATGGAAACAGATGACCTAAAGACTAAGGGCATTTATATTAAAACATCATGATGTAGATGGTACAATGAAAACATCTTTGAGGAACAAAAGGAATTAGACACATATTTGATGAAAAGTGAAATGGACGTCAAGAACTTCCTGTCTATTCCTCAAATACATTCTATTTCATAGTATCTTCCTGTTATTGCTGTCACTCCTTAGAGATTTTCGTTTGATCACCCTGCAGTGTGTAGGATCCCTTATTTTATATGCGAGTCTATTTATTTTCAAAATGTTCTTTTTGTTTGTTTTGTTTAATTGGCACCATATCTGTGGTATCGATGCTGATGGATTTAGAACATCAGATGTTGAGCAGCTGAGCTACCTGTACTACAGTTTCTCATGAATTTAACTGTGTTTTTCTTGCCTGCAGTGCTGAGGCAGGGACTAGCCTTCAGTCCTGTTTATCGGTTTTCCCTGTCCGATGGCACCATCGTTTCTGCCCAAACGAAGAGCAAGCTCATCCGTTCTCAGACGACCAGTGAACCTCAGCTTGTGATCTCCTTGCATATGCTTCACAGGTAATGCTGCCCACTCTGCTAAGAGACATGGGAAGTACAAGGTTGCCAATGCAAATAGATTGTTTAAGGCTGATAGATTTCAGTTGACCCAGAGCTGATATCATGGAAACAAAGTAAGATTTTGAAATCAATTCTTGAAGCAGGAAAAGATTGTAAGATTATTTCAGGATTTAAAAAATGGCCTGCTGGATTTTCAATGTCATGTTCTTAATTTCAGTATTTTAATTTCCTCTGTTTTGCATTGTAGATACAAGAAACTTTCCAACTGTAATTAAATCTAGAAAACTTAGCAGGATTAAATTCTCGTAGTTCACATTCTGTTATTGGTCCTGGTTCTTCTTAAAACAGCATGTTATGATTACTAGGACTGCACTTCAGACAAACTGTTACTTAATTCTTTGATTCCCTTCATGCCTTGTCGTTTCTGATGCTTGGCTTAGTGGCTTTCACTTGTCCAGTCCGGAGAAATACCACTACTATGAGTTCAGGGTGTTTTTTTTAAAGCATAGTCAATAATATACTAAAGTCAAGGTTAAGTAATCACTGACATCAGAGCTTCAACATACAATTTTATTAAGTCATTGGATGTCCTGGTGTGTTTGTATCAGATTTTGTTTCAGGTTTTATTAGCTGACTGTAATTACAATACCGTTTTCCTTGAATCCTTTGTATAATTTTTTAAGAGGAAGAAAACAGTGCTAAACTGTTTTTATTATAACTGAATTATAACTCATTCAATTATAACTGAAATTATAGCTGAAACGATTTTATAGAAATTGTAGATTTGCAAATTGATCTGACCAAAAGCAGTCTGAAATTTGTTTTCTTTGGATTGCTGAATATACCTAATATTTCATTAAGTGCCAAATTTTAAATTTTAAAAAGCAAGCACTATTAATTTTTAAATGGCACTTGGATATCTTCTTGCACTTTTTTTAGCAGAGTGCTGGTACTACTTTATTTGTAATAAGTTTTTAAAAATCCCCCTTTTTTATAGTTAATGTTTTTCACCTTTGCCTTTATACCTAAGGTAACAAATACAGAATAACAAGATTCACTACTCTGTATTCTTCAGTTATTTCACTTCTGATGCTTTAGCAAAATGTAAAGGTTTATCTGTGCTTACTTATACTGTGCAAATAGGAGTGGGTTTTGTCTCATGGAAAATGCATATTAGGAATGTTCCATTTGTATTGGGTGTTGGAAGTCCAGAGCTGATTTGATTTTTGTCAGAATCTTCTTTTTTCCTTTCTAACCTACTTGACTCTGTGTCTTTTGTAGCTTTCAGCATTTGGGAATATGTCTGATTTTCCTAATTTAAGTTTTAGCATAGAGTAAAAAGTGTATCACATCCTCCCATAAACTAATTAAAATCTACTGAGGAAAAGTGACCTTCAGGTGCTCTCACAAGAGCTTTTTTTCTCTGTGTGTGTGTGTGTGTGTGTGTCTCTCCTGTTTCTTCTGTCTTGCAGTCTACATCTCTAAAATATGAGTTTCAGCTCCTATGTGTGTGGTTTGTTGTTTTTCTTCTCCCCTTTTCCTAAATGCTTGTGCAGGACTGGATTGCTAACAGACTGTTCTCATTCTGAAGCAGTATCCAGTAGTTCCCTTGGCTCACATGCTGTTTTGGAGCAGTATTGAAATATTCTGGCAGTGTAAAAATGTGACTTTTTCAACTTTCTTTTCACTATGAACTTGGTGGGCAAATAGCCCACTCCAGCCTTGTGGTGGGGCTAACTCACAGAAATTCAAAACTCCAGCAAACAGCTGTCCACAGCTGTCTTGTAAAACATGTATTTGTTGGGTCATATGTTCCAGATGAGATTTCTGTCAGTTCTAGAAGTTAGCTCTTGCCAAATTGTAGAGGAGAGATACATTAAAGGGAGTCTGCATTTCTAATGACTGTCATTTAAGTGAGGTTTAATTTTGTTTTTCCTCTCTTCCACTGTTTTCTAATGAGGTACTGAAAAACCATACTGTTAATGTTCAGCCATGTTGAGAGTTGCATATCACTTTTGTCAAATTGTTTATTTTTTGTTGATTGTAGGGGTTTTGTGTTATTTTAAAGTGAGGTTTGGGGTTTTGCTTCTTTTTCCATAATGTAATTGCAAGTTGGCCACTGTCAACTTTAGCTAACAGGCTGTTTTTCTTCCCCTTGCCACATAGAGAGCAGAATGTCTGTGGAATGAATCAGGATTTGACTGGACAAGGAATGGGGAAGATATTGAACCCAATTAGTTCCAGCAGCCCTGCCCATCAGGCCATGTGCAGTGGGAACCCAGGTCAGGATATGACCATCAGTAGCAATATAAATTTTGCCATAAACGGCCCAAAGGAACAAGTGGGCATGCCAGCAGGCAGGTTTGGTGGTTCAGGGGGAATGAACCATGTGTCAAGCATACAAGCATCCACTCCTCAGGGTAGTAACTATGCACTAAAAATGAATAGCCCCTCACAAAGCAGCCCTGGCATGAACCCAGGGCAGCCAAACTCTATGCTTTCCCCAAGGCATCGTGTGAGCCCTGGAGTGGCAGGAAGTCCTCGCATCCCCCCCCAGTCAGTTCTCCCCTGCAGGAAGCTTACATTCACCTGTGGGAGTCTGCAGCAGCACAGGAAATAGCCATAACTACACCAACAGTTCCCTGAACGCACTTCAGGCCCTCAGCGAGGGCCACGGCGTTTCTCTAGGATCATCGTTGGCTTCACCTGACCTAAAAATGGGAAATTTACAAAATTCCCCCGTGAATATGAATCCTCCCCAGCTAAGCAAGATGGGAAGCCTGGACTCTAAAGACTGCTTTGGAATATATGGGGAGCAATCAGAAGGTACAACTGGACAAGCAGAGAGCAGCTGCCATTCAGGAGAACAGAAAGACAACAGTGATAGCAACATGCCACCGGTTGGCAGTGGCGAGAGGCCTGATGGACAGAATAAACTGCATGATGGAAAAAGCCAGACAAAGCTCTTACAATTGCTGACCACCAAATCAGATCAGATGGAACCTTCACCTTTGTCCAGTACCATGGGAGACATTAGCAAGGACTCCACGGGAGGGTTGCCTGGGTCTGGTTCAGCACACGGAACCTCGCTCAAGGAGAAGCATAAAATTTTGCACAGACTATTGCAGGACAGTAGTTCTCCTGTAGATTTGGCCAAGCTCACAGCAGAGGCCACAGGCAAAGAGCTGAACCAGGAGTCCAGTAGCACAGCTCCTGGTTCAGAGGTGACTGTTAAACAGGAGCCAGCGAGTCCTAAGAAGAATAATAATGCACTACTTCGCTACTTGCTAGATAAAGATGATACTAAAGATATTGGTTTACCAGACATACCCCCAAAACTGGAGCGGTTGGACAGTAAGACAGACCCTTCCAGTAGCACAAAGTTAATGGCTATGAGGACGGAAAAAGAAGAGATAAGCTTTGAGCCTAATGAACAGGTAAGCTAATTTTTGCATTGTGAATGAGTTGTTCCAGGCCTGCATTCCTGCCAGCTGACTTCCTCTAAGAGTAGTATCTTGGCACATCAGAAGGCTGTTACCTGTCTTTTGAAATCCAGTCTTCACTCAGTTTTCCAGTCAGTGTTGCTAGGTTGTGATCATCACACTGTACGAAAGCACAGACTCTGCCTAGGAGGAGATGGATAATGCAGGGTAGCTTTCCCAGATGGTAGTCAGGCAAAGGCAAAATCCTCGTGACTCTTGGTTAGTGCTAACTAATTGACAGTTTTTCCCACAGGCTGATGTTGAACTGCTGCTGTACTTGCTAAATGGGTCCTTGACCTAGCCCAGCATAGCAGCTGCACTCCTCCCGTGGAAAACAGGTTCATGCCCAAGAACAGGACTTGTTTGAAAGGACTGATAATAACTTTGCATTACTGGTCTTTGTGCTATGCTTGACCTGCAAATTAAAATCAAAGCAAATACACTTCTGTGCCAATTTGGAGGATTTGTTGGGGTTTTTTGGTCTTCTTGAAAATTCTTTCTATTCAGCCTCAAGTTTCTGTGGATGATTAATTGTTCAGTTCAGGGATCACGTCTCCTTGTGCAAGGTTATCTGCATTGAATTTTGCATTCAGAATTTCTTCACTTTCTGTGCAAGATTACTTGTTCCTCTGCTGCCCAACATGCTAATAAATCGTGTATTGTTGGGACCTATGCAAAAAAGTGTTATTTCACTGGTGTTCATGCAGAATTCACTTTCCAAAAGCACCAGGTTCACATCACCCGGAGTGCTCCAGTTTTCAGAGCTTGCAAGAAAAAGGGACACAGCAAAAGCAATCTGCTACTTCAATATTACTGCTTTTATTATTTATAAAATGGGTAATTACAATATCAATTTTAGTATAAAGCATTTTCTGGGAAGGTTATAACTAGCTGGACTTAATGATCCTTAGATTCGTCCTACACTGTCAAATCTCCCAGCTGGTCATTAATCCCTAGGCAGCCCTGTGCGTGAAGCCTTAGTTTGTAAATCATGATCAGATCATATACAATGCAAACATTCATGTGTCTCATTCACAGCCGTATCTTTAATTTTAAAAAATTTGTGTATTTTTTTCATGTGCAGGCTAGGTTTGGGCATGTTTATTTTTTTTTAATCTATGATATTTTTTTATTGCATGTGTGTAAAGACATTTGGTTTTGTATTTTCTATATTGTATTGTAAGGCTGAGGGCAGATAGACAGCATTTTCTTAGCCCTAAGTCACATCACTGGATTATTTTTTTTTTATTTGCCCTTTTGGCAGTCTATAACTAGTAGACAGTTCTTTCAACAGTGGTTATAACCACAAAACACAGAGACAAAACATGCCACTCCCGTGTGGATGCAGCATTGTTAAAGTCTCAGTTATCCAGGCAACTCCTAAGGTTACTTTGCTGCTTTTGTTTCAACAGAATTTGACAACTATTGCCATTATGTAGGAGCAATTATGGTTTTTCAATTCTTCCCATGCTTTAGGGGAAACCAGGCCAAATTGGACTAATTTCGCCTTACTGAAATTTGCACTGATTTATCCTCAAGCCTGGATGTTAGTTTGGTTTTCAATAGAAACTTCTATTTTGTGGTGTCTGTAGAGGTAGGGTTTAGATTCTCTGTGACAGCTTATGGTTCATTAGGCTAGAAAAACACAGATATCAAGAAATTCACAGCTAAACTGGCAAGAACAGACTGTTTTTAAAATGTCTGATAGATTTCAATTCCTAGTTCAGATCCTACACATGGAACTCAGTACTAGATTCAAAGCAGAGATATTCAGTGCTCCAATATTAGGTACTGGACAAGGATGTAAAATTTGGTAGTCACCAAAAATTTATGCCCTTCATCCATAGATCAAAATCATGGCCTTCAGATGGTTTATTCCCCATGAATTAAATTTCTAAAAGAATTAAAATTTCCACTTTTATGATCTCTGTGGAGTACACACGAAACAGCTTAGCTTATGAACCCATTCAATGTGTGTCTACAACAGAGGAGGTAAGCTGCTCTTTAGTGATATTCCCATTGACAAATGGTAGCACAGGTGAACAGTTTAAACTAGCTGCTTTACTTTCTCATGACTAAAGATAGGCAAGTTGTGTCTCACCCTAAATGTAAACATGAGACTAACTATAAAACCGACTTTCAAGAAAGAGACTTCTGTGTCTACAAGCATTACCAACCTCAAGCAGTTGAAAATCTGGTCTCCTAAATTATGAACATCGTAAAGTGAATAGTCTGTTCATTTTTATTTTTAGGTTTTATGTTTCTGAGGTTGGGGAGTGATATGGGGGGGTTGAAGTGTGGGCTATGGATGTATTGCCTTTTCTTAATATTTGAAGAGAGAGTTTGTCTCCCCAGAGAGAGGGAGCCAGAAGTACAGAAAGGTCCAGGAGCTGGGTTTGTTCAGAAAACCACGAAGCAGTGCAGGAGTCGTGATAAAGTGGTAAGGACTTCCTCAGCCCCAAGGTATGGGGAAACCAGTCCTGTCACTGTGATGGAAGACTGCTGGATAATGACAGAAGGGCTTTTGTTGCTCCTGTTGGTTGTAAATAGAGCTTTAAAACCCACTTAAAATGCAGTGAAACCTGGAACTGAATAAACAGGAGTCCAGCGTGGAGTAGGAGAGGAAATGGTGGGGAATATAGAATAATGTAAGTGTTTAACTGTCCAAAGGCCAGGCCTTTAAACAAATAACCACATTACCCCAATTATAAAATCACTAAAAATATTTAGCATCAAAACTCTGGCTTTGGAAGATGGTCTCCCACAGGAAGTGCTCATTGCCTAAATTTAGATCAAAGCTGGAACTATTTAGTACAAGACTAGAACACAGATTCTTGAGCTAAATTCTTCCATCCTCCTGCATCCTTCCCCCTCCTTCTTCCTCCCATATGTAAAAATTAGCCATGTGCTTGTGTTACCTATTTTGCAGGTTTATTTAAAACTTCTCCTCCCTGAGGAATGTTGTATTTTTAAGTAATTAGTCACTGGAGTGTGCAGTTTCTCTGGAAACTGCAGCAGTGCAGCAGTGGGATGGCCTCTACAACGGAGATCAGTGTGATGGGAGGCAGCGGAGCCATTGCATTTTCTCCTTTTACTTTTGGTGTGACTTTCTGAGCAGGAAATGCTTTGAAGTGCACCACTGTACTAAAAATAGTAGTCTTTTAGGTAGTGTGTTTAAACATACTCTTGTGCAGAGAGCAGCAACTGACAGGAAGCCTTTCTCAAATGGCAGAGAATATTTCCAGCACTGCCGTACCTTTTTTCCCTTCCTTGGTGGGATGATGGTTATCAAGCTTTATTAGGCTGATTGCTATTCCAGTTACAGCAGCTGCAGGGGAGAGGATGAAAGAAAAACGTTCTAGGGACACTCATCAGGGTTTTTCCTACAGCACCAACCGTAGTAGGGCTGTTGCTGTCAAGGACCACAAGGGTTCATATGGTTCACCACTGTTAGAAAGGGAAGAGCAGTGAGCCTGCCTTCTCCCATTCTCCTTGACAGTCCACTGCCAGGAGCAGCCTGTGGAGTGATCAGGAGATGGTCAGATGTGGCAAGGACTGGCTGACAGCTTGAAGGGGAATGAGAGTGAAAGTACAGGGGGATGTCAGAGAAACATCATGAGCAATGCTTTACTTGCTAAAGTAGCCTTGTTCTCTGAGAAATCACTTGGGGAAGTGTGGAATAACATCCTAATCTCCACAAGTGTACTCTGCTCTTTTTTGTTCAGTAGACCATAAAGAGAGGCCGTTTGACAGGGACCTTGCAATGCAATAGTCTGCACAAGTGCTGTTCCAGAAATCATCTTAAGCATGTACATTTTTGTCCTAAAACTCAGAAACTGCTCTGATGTACCTCACATACTTCATCAACTCTGCTGTGCTCATGCTTTATGTAGAAACCGGTATCTTCCCAGTACTAGCATATTTTCTCTACACATGCCACTCATCTTTAAAAAAGCTGTTTCTGGTTTAATAGTCCAGAATCCATTAAGTTCATGAAGAACATCGGTTTCGTCTTGAAATTCTATCAAAACCTTAGAACGGGGATTCCATTTTCAATTAGAGTTCTGTTTTCAAATGTTAGTAATAGAGTAGCTTGATAATTTAATAGGATTTCTAGCCAATTTTATGTTTATTGCAGTTGCCATGGAGAAAATACCATATTGGTTCTACTTCTAATTTCCTTTCCCCTTCTTTTTAGAATAATTTAATTTATTGCCAGTTTGGAGCAGGGATTTGGTTTTGTTTACCTCTTATGGTCAAATGCTTTGCCCATACTTCAAAAGTAAGAGGTAAGAGGTAACTTTGAATTTATGTAAGTCAGGTGTAGTTTCAAGTCATGTCCCCACCAAAAGACATCCTGTTCTAAGTCCTTAGAATACAGGGTCACAGTGCAAGCCATGGGCATTGCCCATAGCAGGAAGGAGATTTCCGGAAACTTGAGTATCTTATCCAGTCCTTTACAATCCATGGAAGCTAGACTTTGACACAGCAACTTTTGCAAACAAAACTTCATGTTGAGGTGCCGCTGCCTTAGAGTAGAGCTGAAAAAATTCTGTAAGCACTTAACTATAATCTGTATTTCTCTATATGACAGTATAAAATAAGTACTTTTTCAAATGCAAAAAACATTCCTGAGAATTGTCTTACACTTTCCGGCACTTAGGGTCCAAGTTCTACAGAGATTGTCATAATTGCATTACTTAGACATAGTGAAAATGCGTCCACAAGAACTTCCTTGTGATGCTTAGTACTTTTATCAGGTGCTTTTTTTTTTTTTAATTCATGACAAATAATTGTTTTACAGGGAGGTTAGGGTGTGCCCTCTATTTACATAAAATTCAATTTAGACCATTAACAAAATAAATATAGTATATAAATAAAAGAAAAATCCCATGAAACTAACCAAATAAACATTTTAATGCTAGTTTGTGCACATATGGTGCCATTTGAGGGTGAGTCTGGAAAAACTTAGGCTAACATCGTAGGTTGGTGTTAATTACAAATCTCTTGGACCTTTTGCAGCAGTTGAGAACCCTTCTAAAAAAATGAAATATTTGATATTGATTATTAAGCAAAAAAAAGGAGAAGGTTATATATTTGTGTTGTTGTAATACATCTGTTGTATTTGCCCTTTCTTTGCCACTTCCTGAGAGGAATTAAAAGCATCTTAGGGAGTGCAGTTTTCTGACACATTTGGATCAGTATGTTCTTCGTTGTTGTTTTTTTAGGTTTCATTTTGAGGGTGGTTTTTTTACATCTAGTGTTTGAACAAAGAATTGCAGTAGCCAGAATACTAAAAGATGACACAAAACCCCGCATAAAACCAACCAAAAAATCCCCCCTGCAACATATAATGCTTCCCTTCGCTGTTGTCTCAGATATGTGTAATGAAGGCCATATGTCTTAATTCCCCCAAAGAGTACTGAATCATCCTTCAGTAATTTATGATACTCTATATCAGTCTCTTCTCCTGGCTCTTGCAGTCTTCTTGTACCAGATCTCCCATTGCTCAAACTGCAGCTCCTATAAACATCACTCGTGGCTGTCTCTTGGAGCGCCTTTTTGAATCTGCTTATCACCTGTCTGCGCAATGATTTAGGCTTCATATAATCACATTTGATTCCCCCTGGCTCAGCCTTTTCTACTGATGTGCTGTGTCCACCCAGCTGCTTGTAATTGCCTGGAAGGCAGTGAGTCATCAGTGGGATTTGTCTAGAACAGGTAATTTTGGACCAACCAACCTGTTTTCCTTCAGTAAGAGGGTAGGGGGATTGTTGGCATAAGAGAAACAGTGTGTCCACGTGTTTACATTTGTGTGAGGCTCTTTGGCCCTTTTCCTTATGTCAGGTTAGAGGCGCATGGTAGAGATGAAACTTCTGTGGGTGGTGAGGAAGCTGTTTGGAAGGCCCCACACACACAGTGGTTATTGAAGGATTCACTGTAAAAATGGAGATGCTGCAGGACTCATGCAGCATCTAGAGCTGCTCAGTGTTTTAGTTAACCTAAATGAACTGAGGTGACAATAGAGCTTGGTAAAGCTGTGTGTGGCACTTTGAATGTCTGCAAACACACTGGAGGACACAATTCAAATTCAGCTGCAATGAAGAGATAGAGAGACAAAATGTTAGAACATTCAGGGTGAATAAATGCTATTTGTTATCATTAGTCAAGAATTTTTTTTTAAGGAGGGGACAACTGGCTAGAAAGGAATTTTTCAGAGCTTTTCTAGGGATCATAGTGACTGCAAGATTAGTGAGAGTCAGTCATGTCATGTAATTAAAAGAATCACACGATTTTTTTGAATATGCCATCAAAGTATACCTTGTGTAAATTTTCTGCTTTACTCAGCAGCTGTAAGGCTTCATTTTAAGTCCTGTCTTGGACATGGCTTCAGCAAAAAAAAAGCTGCTTTCAGTCAGCTTTTTGCTGACTGAAAGCAATCCACAGGAGCAACAAGAATAATGAGAGGCTTAGAAAACAGGTTATTTGCTGAAGAAAATTCACAAATTGAGATTGTTTATTAATTTCAGCTTAAAACACAAAAAAGCACATGTTTTCAAATACAGAAAAAGTTAGAAAAAGAAAGGGGAACACAATGTGTTCTCCGGATTCAAAATACAATTGGAAGGAAGGGCCTGAATCTCAGTGTGAGAGATTTGCATTGACTGAGAAAAAAAAAAACAAACCAAGAGTAGTAAGGATGGCAGAGTGCTGAAACCAGTTCTCCAGGGAAGCTGTGGATTTTCTGTCCCTGGATGTCTTTAACAAGCAACTGTATGAACTTCCACAGGGAATGGCATACACTGATTTTGCCTTGAGGCTTTCAATTTCTTCCAGTCCTCTGATTCTGTGATTTCCTACCACTTTGCCAGTAACACCAGCCTGTAGATCACTCACATGCTGCCTTTTAATGGAGTAAATTCCCTCCTCTTTTGCACCGTATACTACAATTTGTAAGACTAGGAGATGATGTAGAAGGAATAAAAAATAATACCGTGTTTATTTGCAGTCAGTCACCCAAAAAAGGCACATAGCAATTTAACCTTGGGGCATTTTAGCTACCTTTGCATAAAATAGCTGGGCTTCCCAGGAGCAGGCTAGATGTAGCAGAAGGAATTCTGTACTGACTAATGTGCAGTGCTTCCTAGTTAGCCTGGAGAGCCTCAGTAGGTAGTTTAAAGCCATCCCAGGTATTTCTACAGTATCCTGTAATCTCTGGTATAAGGTTGCTCTCAGTAAGAAGTTCTTGTCATGGGGAAGGACCAAAAAAAAAAAAAAAAACCCACCTCAGAAAGAATTTCAGTTCTGCACATTTGTGGTGTTATTTCTCAGTTCCCCATCCTTCACGGATGGCTGCTCACTCTTGCCTCTCCTCCATCATTGCACATTTCCTAATGAAGACACTGATTTTGAGCAGATATTTGTTATAAATACTGTTGTGATATATTTACTGTTCAAGATGGTAGTAACTGAGACTGGACAACCTGTTCTTAATTATTACCCAAGTTTTACCCTAAGAAAAGTTTAGGATTGGAGGAGAATGTAGTTGAATGTTTTCCACATTTCAGTCAGAAAAGGATTTTAATTCTGAGAGTTTTTAGACAGAGAAGCTGACAAAAGAGAATACCAGTGAAAATCAATATATTTAAGAAAAATAAGTTGGCCAATAATTACATTGGTATAAGATGAGCATGATCTTTCTTCCATGTTTAATTCATGATAATTTTCTACTGAGTTTGAATGTAAATTCAAATGTAGATTTCTCTTTTCACACTCTAGAGAAGTTCTGTTCAATGATTTGGGAAGTTGTGAGCAAAATAAATTCCCAATCTTATGTATATATCTTGCCAGTAAACTTATATAGAGTTATTCAGTATTCAGGTTTTGAATATAATGAAGAAAAGGCATATGGGGAATTGCTTTAGCCATGAAGTAACTTTTCGATTGTATGCTTTTAATCAAGTCACAGAGACTAAAAATATAACTGTGCTGAAAGAAATACTGGTTATACCTACATAAACCCCACCTTGAGCACTCCTGGATCTCCTGTTCTCCCTGCTGTCAGCACTGATCACAGAGTGCACAGGGAAGAATCTCCCTCTTGCCCAAGGTATGGACTGTGCGGAATCACACATCCGATGTGGGGATTTTGAAGGGCTGCCACTGCCACACTGGGCTCCCCAAAAGCAAGGCAGACTAGCCCTGGAAAGCCTGCACAGTCCCTTTCCAACAGGTTTGTGCCCTTGCCCCACACAAGGTGTGTTGCCAGCCACATCCGAGGCCAGGCCGGTGTGACAGTGGGGCCTGCCTGGCTTGGCGCAAGCAGGACAACAGCAGGCAAGCAGCGGCTGTACTGTGGGTTTGTGTGTTCTTTGTTGCAGCCAGGCAGTGAACTGGATAACTTGGAAGAGATTCTGGATGACCTGCAGAACAGCCAGTTACCGCAGCTTTTCCCAGATAGCCGCCCAGGCGCGCCAGCAGGCTCGGTCGACAAGCAAGCCATCATCAATGACCTCATGCAGCTCACCAGTGACAGCAGCCCCGGCGCGGCCGTGGCCACCCAGAAAGCAGCAATGAGGATTTCCCAGAGCAGTGAGTCCCCCCCGCCTTCCCCACGCGTGCAGCGAGGTTGGGATCCCCGCTGTGGGGCCATGGTGCCCCCGAGCCGGGCGGGGAGGAGCTGGGCAGCTCGCAGCGCTGGCCTGGCCTGGCCTTGTGTGGGGACAGAGCGCCATCTGCGGTCGTCCCAGTTCCAAACACACTCGAGTTTGCGTCCAGCTCTCCCAGCCTGGAGTGCTCTGTCCTCTGAGGGGTTTTAAGGGCTACCCTCGAGTCAAACATCCCCTGCTGTGGTTCTGTGTGATGCTGCTGTGGTGAGGGTTTTGGCATGGAGAGCACCTGCGGTTTTTCTGCGGTGCACATCATTCCTTTCTGGCAGCTCTTGCAGCGAAAGGTGCAAGAGAGGCTTTTCTAAGCATGAAGGAGAGTCTTCTTCTAAAACCACAAGATTAGTAGAAGGACAGAAGATTAAGAATGCCCAAGTTTAATTTGAGATTGTGGCTTTTAGTTGAGTCACTTCCAGCTGACAGCTTTCCTTAACCTTATTAATCAGCTTACAAGTCAGCATTGAAATGTTGCTTTACCATCATAGAATAATGGAAAGCAAGCAAGACAAGAGTCTTATCAACTACTATTGTTGAATAAAATAGCGTAAATACCACTGCTTCATTTTTTGCTCCTGTTGGCTAGGATGGCCACATCTATTTACTTCCTTAGATGTGCCTCTAGTCTTTTTTCTTGTAAAATGTAGGATTTAGATAATATTTTTAGCCATTCTGATGATATTAAACTAACACTGAGTCACTTCCAAATTACTTATAAATTTTGAGATAAATATCAATATTCTATCAATAAATATTAGTGTTTAAATTCATATTAAAGCCACTTCAGAATGTTAAATCTGTTACCCACATTGCTCAGAGAAAGATGCTTGGGTTTAATGTACGCAATTTTGTGCGTATAAAGGTACTAACAGCAGCAGCACAAAAGTCAGAAGGAAATCTCTGTGCACGTGAAGTCTTTAGCATATTCTTCCTGAAGCAACGTCTGTTTGTTACTTGCAGTGTAGCCTTATGGCTTTCTAGGGTTAGCCTAGCTTTAAATCTGCTTTCAAAGCTACTGGCAGTACAGTAACAGTATGATTGTAAATGAGAGTGGTGGTTAGCAGCAGTTCTGTAAAAGCCGCATCCTGTTTCCCATCTAAGTGAAAACCCTAAAACTTTTCGCCCCAGCTCAGCCTTGTGTCTGTGCCTGATTCCCCTAAGAACTTCTGCCTTGTTTTTAGTAGAAGAGCATGCGGAAAGCAGGTCCACAGAAATAGTGAGGAGCTTCTCATAGGCTCACAGAAAAGCAGTGCAGAATGAATGTCAAATCATATACAATTCCAAAAGAGGCTTGGGGTTTTTTAATATTTTTTTCTGAAGAAATAACCAGCTTTAATTTTACAGATTTTACACAAAAATTCTTAAATATTTTTATCTGTTGAAAAATAAAAAGGCAGCTAGATCTGCCAAATTGCTAGTCTGTTACATGGGGGGGACAGGGATCCTCCTTTAGTCCCATCCTGACCAAGAGTAGAATATATGATCTAAGCACCATCACAGCTCATCAACTGTGTTGTTATTTTGTGCTGCATTTCCAGCATTCTTTTTTGTAATATCAGCGCGTGCTAGCAAAGCTGTACATACAATAACTCACTCATCTATATGATTTTTCAAACTTCTGGAGCAAACTCTGAAACTGTCACTGAAGTTCCATTTTGTTTCAGTCCTCAGGCTTTATGATGCCCCTAATCTTGAGAAAGTAATTTCTGTTTCATAAGTTTTGTTTGCTTGGTTGAACAGGCAGACAAGACAAAACTTTGATCTCATGGTTAAGAATTAGGTGTATGTGATGTGATACATTTTCTGTACACACGTATAGGTAAATACACCTGGCAGAGAACTTATATTAAAAAAATAAATAAATGCAGTAAGTTCCTGTAGTCTGGTTTTATAAAATAAAATTAAAGTGAGAGACCTCTGTTATATTTCTGTATATTTTAACAAATTTACTAAACCTCATCTAAGTTTTCAGATTCAAAAGTAGCACGACTTCAATCTAAAATAAGAAAGTGGTTATTTACCTTCTCAGTAATGTGGTAAACACAAAAATGCAGAAGTCGCTTGAGGGATGCTGTTATATCAGAGCCGCTCCTAGGGGAAGCTATCAGAAAGTATTGCAAATAATACTTTCACAAAAATGTTTAATTTACTTGCATGTATTTCATGGGTATTATTGGAAATGGAATCAAAGCTACAAGGTCACTGTTTGATTCATGTTTGAGAACTCATTGAGCACACAGAGGGTGCTTTCATGCGTTGGAACATTGCCCAAAGACCAGCTGAGCCAGATGCTTGCCAGCCACAATTTGAAACTCATTTTTCTGAGGCATTTTGCAGTTTTATTTGCAGAGGCTGATTTTAAAAGCACAGCCCAGAAGAAAGTACTTACATAAAGGCAGCAGTAACCATCAAGGATTTTTATTTTATCAGAATATTATGGTGGCACAGCTCTGTGTCTGGACCAGTTTTTTGTTGTTGCTGAATCACGGAAGTATTTATTTTTATTAATGACAAAAATGTAAAAACATTAAAAAATAAATTAAGAGGGACATGTTGAAATGGGGCTGTGGGATCCAGTATAGAGTCTGTCTGTCCTTAATTTTCACAAGTTCTTCAGGGGCACAGCTTATGCTGGAAAACTTTCAAACCTGAAATAAGTTGTAACAATCTGCCTCAGGATGACATCTGCATGCAGTTACAGTCCTACTAGGTATAAGATTAATTGGCAGTAGTATGCATATCACATAGTGGTGTATCTTGCTGTAGTGGCTCTTCTGTCAGTTAAATTGCATCATTTAAAATTTTTTCAAATATACGTCATATCTGGTTTGTGTTTAGTGTCAGAATGTTCCATTTTGAAATTTACATTTAAATGTCAAGAAGGGATGTTTCTCAGATAGATATGGAGTGGGTAAATTATGCAGCATTAAACAGCTGAGCCCAAGAGCTTTGATTGTGTCTGGGTTCTTTTTTTCTTTTTCCTTTTTTTTTTTTTTTTACCTAGTGAAGTTTCCATTCTTGTAACTTTGCTTTTTTCTCTTTGCTCCTCCTGTCTAGCTTTTAATAACCCACGAGCAGGGCAACTGGGCAGGTTATTACCAAACCAGAATTTACCACTTGACATAACACTGCAGAACCCAACAGGTGCAGGAACTTTCCCACCCATAAGAACGAATAGCCCCTACTCAGTGATACCTCAGCCGGGACTGATGGGCAGGAATGAAGGGATGATAGGAAGTCAAGGAACTTTGGGCAACAGTAGCACAGGTAAGATTATTTTCCTTTTGAAAAAAATACACTTGAGCAACAGGCTATAGCATGTGTAGTTTAACATTGGGGTTAATACAAGTGCAGATTATTACTTTCCATAAAGTCTGGAAGAAATTGTGTTTTGTGGCATGTTATGTATTGGCATATTTATTTTGAATTTCTGTGTCTGCACATTTTTTAGTCCTGCCTTTTATGCACTGCTTTTTACCCACATACAGAGATGGGTCTTTCAAAATAAAATCATGGGCAATACTGTTGCCCTTATGGTGTTGGCTTTGCCCTCAATGATCCTTTATTTAGTAGCCTTAGTTCCTTTTTGGGAGCCATCAGATGTTGCAATTAGCAACATATTAACCTAATAATGAACAAACCTATAGCCTGTTTGACAAAAATCTGGCTGATGGACTTATTTCAACTGGTGCATAGTCTGAGATTGTGCAAATGTGCAACAGCCACTGTAAGAGCTCTGAGTAAACAAACAGGCATTGTATGTCCTCTCAGCTGGCTATTCAGTGTCAAATTTTTATATTTAATTTACATCAGTATTAAAAAAGACATGCAGCCAGACACTAAAATATTTTATTTAAGCAGTTTAGAGATCAACTTGTATTCTTCCAAGTGTCTTATTATTTTCATGTTCTGTATACATATCAGAGAGTTTTATTCATCTTATGTATACAAGTTAGAGAGTATTATTGTGTCCCTGCCTTGCTTTAGCACAGCACTTCTTTCAGCTGATAGAATATGTACACAAATGGAACAAACCTTCAGCAAGCAAATTTTGTACAGCAGCTGAAACAAAGACCCTCTTCAAAGGGATTTTCTCTGGTTATATGTCACCAAATAATTGAACTGATAAGTAATAATGATTCGTGTGACTTTTAATATTCATTTAAGGATTTTGCGAAATGCATCTGAAAAGAGCAATCTGAACCAGTAATCTGAAATCAGTACTTTATCTACTTTCTTGACTGATTAAAATTGAAATGTATAAATACTATGAATGACATCTTTGGGGCTTGGGGGTTTTCGTGTTGGGTTTTGCTTGAAGTTTTTTGGCTACTGTCAGAGCGTAGTATTCTATATATTCCAAGTGTAAATAAAACGTATCAGTTGTTTACAGTAGATGTGGGAGGACTTCCCCTAAAATAACGGTAATGAACTTCAGCATCAATCGGAAAGTTCCTGTGAGTAATTTCCCTGCACTATACATTGGTCTGAGATTATCTGGGTGAGCCTTGCAGCTAAGAAGGCTGTAGGTTCCAAATGAAAGAAGTCTCCAAAATATGTTTGCAGGACATGAATTGATACTCAATCCTTCTAATTTGTAAGCGAGTTTAGCATTAACACATTGTTACTCAAGTCCCCATTCTCACTTATCACTTGGAAAGTAAAGCACTGACACACACATCAGCAAACGTGATTCATTTCCTGAGGAAGGAAGTTAAGGCTATCCACACACCCTCAGCACCTGTTGCAGACTACATGTGGGAACACTTACTCTGAACAGCATTTCAGAAATGACAAGAGGATCTTCCTCTTGTAGGATGTATCACAGTCTCCAGTCCCTTGAAGCAGCGTAAGGCATTGTTGTGTACCTTTGCACATCTGGATGGGCAGTTGTGGTGCAGTGTGCTTGAGTGAAACTACTGCATTTTTGTTGCTGAAAATGCAGCTCATCAGGCAGCACTAGCGCTAAGACTGCTCTGGATCATGTGCTGGTGCCTAAGTCTGTTTGGCTCTCGTGCAGGAATGATGGGTGGCAATGCCCCTCGGCCTGCCATGGCATCTGGAGACTGGGGCAGCCAGGCTCCTGCCGTGAGGGTGACCTGCGCGCCCACGGCCGGCGCCATGAACAGGCCGGTGCAAGCAGGCATGATCCGCAACCCCACGGCCAGCATCCCCCTGAGAGCCAGCAACCAGCCCGGCCCAAGGCAGATGCTTCCATCTCAGGTCATGAATATGGGTAAGTCGCATATGGAGCTGGTCCTTTTGGCATACACTGGATGGTTAAAGAGGAAGCAGTAATAAAAAAAGAAAGAAAAGAAACCCCACTTCAATTATGGATTTGATGAGAACTGTATTTCACAGTGAAATTTTCCTGTGGACGTGGGAAAGGTGTCCAAAACACTAAATTTTAGCACATGTGTTGAGATGGACAGTTCCTGCTACTCTCTAGCTCCACAATTGTGTGGCCAAAGAAAGAGGATATGAAGTTGCTCTGGTTCACTAAAGACTGTGGAGTTTTTTTAGAAGAAATGCTGTGGACATGATAATTGTTCCTGGTCACTTTTAAAGCAAGTACATTATAATACTGACTCCATGTACTGTCTTTTTTCTTATGCTTCTCTTATTAATTTTTGCACCTACAATGTTGAATCTGCTATTTTATAATGTTGAACCACTTCAGAGTATTTGTGTTTTCGCAAATTTTAAATAAAGAATAATGATGCTTTTAAGTGCAATGTTACTGAGGTCTTAATGTTTTTGTTTGCTTTTATCATAGCATAGATAATTCAGTTGAAAGAATTAACATGAAAGTAGCTTCTCTTCAGGAAAATTATATGCTTATTTTTTCTTGATTAGGGCCATCTGAATTGGAGATGAACATAGGAGGACCTCAGTATAGCCAACAGCAGGCACCTCCAAATCAGACTGCACCATGGCCAGACAGCATCTTGCCCATAGAACAGGCAACTTTTGGTAATCAGAGCAGGTGAGTCTTGGTGTCACATCAGAACACAGAGAGATTTTGCAGGCCTATATTTTATACACCTCATGGAAACAAAGTTCTACATAAAACATTCATCAAATGTACATCTAATTTTTGTATTATTTTATGCTCATAAAATGTATGTGTGTTCCAGTAATATTTATAAATGCTGTCTTTGCCATGTAATGTGTTGAATGAATTGAAAGTTCTGTATCACACTGAATGCTGCCAGCACTTCAGGTATAGTTGCACCGTTTTTCACCTCTGGAGCGTTAGCGTGGGCATGATTCTGTCTGATTTTGCTGGTTTTGTTGTTAACAATTGCACTTAACACTAAATGTAGAAAATTGCTGGTAGTAGTAGCCATGACTATGTAGTCATAATACTCCTGTCCCTTTCTGCAGCGGGTTAGCATTTTAAGTGATATGGGACATGGTTAATTATGTTTTGTTTGAGGTTTTTTAATTTACCTGAATTCTGTAAAAGATGAGAAAGGAAAGATGAAGGCTGCCTCTTCCCTGAAGTTAGTTTTTTTCCCAGGTAATCAGAACTGCAGTTTGATCACGACTCATTAACTCATATGTAATGTATTGATAACTTCATTCATCATTAAGACTTTTAAATTATGGCAAAACTGTTATTAGCAGTTTATACTTCTTAAAAAAGAGCCATGTCTCCTCCGAAAAGCTTGCAGCTTACTTTAAAGAAACTGTATATAAATGGAATGTCTAAGGGATACAAAATGGATAAGCAAGTACAAAATGTTGAAATATTTGCAGTTGCATAAGTAGTAAATGGGAGGATTGCTGAAAAGAAAATGAAGTGGATACATTTGGAAAAAAGTATCCTTGAAAAAAATGTTAATCTTATGTGACTGCATTCTCCTAATTTTCATTAGGATGCCCAAAAATATTATCCATAAATATATGTGGCATTTTCTTTGTTATATTCCATGCTTTTCAAGATGCTTCCTGGTGTTTCTCTAGTTAGTATATGGATACACTAACTATGGATAGTTAGCGTATCCATATACACTGTATGCTTACAGTAACTATATACTTACAGCTGAAGATGGTGAAAAAAAATTCCCATTGCATTGCATTTGAAAGTAGCAATATTTTCATCATTTACACCCCAACCAGAGATGATTAATTGGTTGGTGCTGCCATTTCTTGCTTTATTGCTCCCCAAGACTGGTATTTTTATAATCTGATTGTTGCCATGTATTAAATGAGTAAAAATACTTCTTTAAAAAAATTAAAAATTGAAATTGTCATAGTGTTATGTAAAGGAAATGGAGAAATGGTAATTGTAAGTAGTTGTCATTGCTTAATATACAGAATTTGACAAATGTTTTAAAGGTTTTTTATCGTGTGTGTTCATGCATATTTGCAATTTCAGGGAGGGTTTTTTTGCTAGCCTCATCAATTGTTTTTCCATATAATGGATCCCTTCTTATAAGTCCTCTTCAAAGTTTGTAAGCAATTTGAATGATATTTTTTTTTCTCTCTTCACTTTTGCTGATTTATAATTTCATTTTACGAGAGTTAAATTTCTCAGTTTTTGAGTGTGATTAATACTTTGCCTTTTTTAAAGGTACGTCATCCTTTTTTTTTTTTTTTTTTTTTTTTTAACTGGCTGGGATCCATTTAAAAAGAATACATTTTTATTAGTTTTCCTGCCTGCCATCCTTTGAAATTTTTCAGTGTATAGCCTGATGATGCAGCTCTTCTGCTTAGCTTTGACATAGAGATTAGACTTCCATGGCAACCATATATCTCATTATGGAAACTAAATACACAAACATGTTTCTTTGTTTTTTCTAAACAGACATGTAAAAAGGGTTCACATATAGTGCTTTTCCTCCCTCCATGTGTGACAGCTTTTGTTGTCTCTGATTAATTATCTGGGATGAGATTCTTCCATGATGTGCATATTGTAGCTGCCCTTGCCTGCAGAATGCTTTGCACTTTATATTTTCTGTTGTAGTTTTGTGGTAGCGTGCATGAAGCAGGGCAGGTGTGTGAACTGCAAAACGAAATTGTGTCGTTTGGCTGCAGATAAGGCATTATGTCAGATTTAGTTTGTTTCTCAGGAAGTTTTACCCTTTGGGTTTACAATAAACCTTTTTTCTGCCTTTGTAACTGTGAGTGTGCTTTGCATACAAATTCAGGTGTGAGGTAAGCAGGATTTGTTGAGCCATCACACACTGGCTGACGGTACCCAAATTCTTGCTGATATCCTTCCAAGGCACATACCCTAGTGAATAAACTGGTACCCAAGTGTGCTTTGGGGTGAGCTGATGCAGTGTTTTGCTGCAAACAAAAAGGGGAATGTCCTTTCCTCCCTACTCCCCCATGCTTCTGCCCAGCTCTTCCAGATGTTCAGTTTGTGCAAGCTTAGACAATCCACAGACCCCTCTGTGACCTCTTCAGCTTGTTTAGCCTGATAGAAAACCAGCTGAAGGGAGAGTCTATGGAAATGAGCACTACTTGTGAGAGTATACTTAATCTGACATCAGACATTCAAAGTCAGTTTTTAAAAAGCAATTATTTAGCCTTTTGTCTTCAGTAATGATGTTCTATACTGACTTCTCTGTTCCTCTGTTGACCCTGTAATGTGCAATCAGCTACCTTTGGTGTGCCTTCTTGAATGTCAGATATACCACACTTGTAGGGTCTTGACAGGCATTAATCACACTATTTAGTTACTTCTTTGGGTAGCGTAACTTTCATCCAGAATAATTTTCTAAACAAAATTGGCAGCGATTAAAGTAATTTCTGTCTCCACTTGTTAGTTCAATTTGAATACTAATCCTTTGATATTATTTCATGTTTTCCAGCAGCTGTTTACCAACGCTGTGTTCATGTTTTCACAGGCAGCCATTTGGCAGCTCACCAGATGATCTCTTGTGTAATCATCCTTCATCAGAGTCACCAAGTGATGAGGGTGCTCTCCTGGATCAGCTTTACATGGCATTAAGGAATTTTGATGGTTTAGAAGAAATTGACCGGGCTCTAGGAATACCAGAACTAGTGAGCCAGGTATACTGGACATGGTATTTTGCATGTATTAGATATTGCTTTTAAAACATACGTTGTCAAGGTGGAGTTGAAAAAAGGGATTGTAAAACACTTTTTACAAGCTAGGCTGGAGTTACACCTTCTGGTGGAAGTCCATCTAATGGCTCAGTGTCACCTGAAAACCTTACATCAGCCCCTGGTTTAGTCTTCTTCTTCCCTGCCACCCTTACCTGGATCTCCTTCTTCTGACCTGCTTTTTGCAACTAAACTGACCAAAACAAAAAATGGTGGTAAGAGGAACAACTGTAGGGGGAGAAAGGTAAGATCATGGTGAGTAACAGAGTATAGGAGAGCAGAAAATAAGAATATGAAGACCTAGGAGTAGAGGAGCAGGAACAAAACTTTTGTCTGATGGGGCCAACAATCTTTTGAATTAGCAAAACTGAGATGTGTAAATTCACCCATAGTTTTTCTCTGTGTGTTAAGGGATGAGTTTTACCTGAGGCAGCTGCACTTAAACTGTATGTTTTTTCTTAAATTATGAGCATGATTCCTAAACTTTGTTCTATGCTTTTTCATCCATTCTTTCCCACAGTTATTTTTGTTGGTTTCTGTGTGGTTCTTGCCCATTTCAGTCTTATATGGTGAAAAAAAAATGTGGTAAAAATAAAACTCTTTTGAGTAAAAGTTAGCTCCTGACATTTCTGGCATCAGAATTTTATCTCCAAAATCAACTGTATATGTCTCTATAATGACTTAATATTCTCAGAGGAGCCTGCAATACTCATTTCATTCCCCAGCACTCATCAGCACCCTGAGCATAACTTCTGAACTAACTCTGTATTTTAGATACGAAATATGACCAATGAACATGAGAAAGCTATCTCCAAGCCTATCTGGTACAACATAGAACTCAGTGAGGTGTAGAGCTGGAGACAGGATTTATTAGTGAACTTCAGTTTTGTGGTGTGAAACTTTCATGCAATATTATATAGGTTTTGGAATACCACCACCAAAAATTATGAATAATGGTTTATTTCAAACTAAGCAGTAAGTATGTTTCTATTTAATTAATATTTTAGTGGAAACAGTTAAGGGATTTTGCAGATAAGGGAACTGCTTCATTTTAAAACATGTCTTTTAAAATAGCCTCCAAACATTTTTTAGCAGCTTAAAGACTTTCTTTCATGAGGGCACTGAAATTTAGGTTAAATTCATTTTCAAGGTCAGTGTGGAATAAGCTATAAAATTATTCTAGCTAGAGAAAATATTAGAGGAGTATCTAGAATGGAATTTAGAATTGCGTTAGCTTATTTATGCTAATGGATAATCAGTTAGTGCAAAAGTGCCCTGAAAGAATTAGGCACTCTGTTCACATTAGCCTCTGTAATAGTTTCAGGCATCTTTATTCGAAGTCATTATTTTGTTTAAAGATACTAATAAAAATCTACTTATTCATTTGTAATACGTTTGGATTTATCTCGGATTCAATGGCAAAAATACTCTGGCATCACTTCATTTACAGATTTTGATCTAGCATTTGTCATTTCGAGTTTTAATTCATTAGAAGAGTAATAAATGTCTATGTTAAGAACACCAGATTGTGATGTATTGTTTAAAAAAAAAGAAAAGTAAAGAAATGAGAGAGGAGGAATTTGTCTCGATGAATATATTTTGATACTCAAATATACAGTTCTGTTTTAAGTTTTCTATTAAGGTAAAGAAAGCTTACGTAATGCTCTGCTTAAAAACATTCACATCCTAGAAGGTTGTTTTTGCAGGCTGCCTGTATTAGTCGCGTATAATCCTCTGGAAAGCCGTGTCCCACCAACTGTTTCTATTGTCCGGGTATTTGTGCAGAGCCAAGCTGTCGACCCCGAGACCTTCCCCAGCCAGGAGTCCAGCATGCTGCTGGAGCAGAAGGCGCCAGTGTTCTCTCAGCAGTACGCGGCGCAGGCGCAGATGGCGCAGGGCAGCTACGCGCCCATGCAGGACCCGAGCTTCCACGCCATGGGGCAGCGCCCAGGATACACTGCCCTGCGCATGCAGCCCCGGCCCGGCCTGCGCCCCGCCGGCATCGTGCAGAACCAGCCCAACCAGCTGCGGCTGCAGCTGCAGCACCGGCTCCAGGCGCAGCAGGTACAGCCCCTTCCCTGCCCAGCTCCACCTCTCCTAGGCGGCACGTGCTGGCAGCTTGCTCCGGATGGACCGGGTCTGTTTTTGAGCTACAAACGGGAGCCGCAATGAGTTTTGACAAGATAGTGCCTTGCGTGTTCTCTTTTTTTATCTCCTTTTTTGGCATCTTTACGTTATTCTTTGTATAATATAATGCAAGGACATGACTAGTATTTAAGCCTAGGTCTCACTAAGTCTTTGAGCAAGGTGCTTCTTGTTATCTACATCTTTTTCTTTGTTGTATCTTGACTCTTCCACCAATCTGTTTTTATTGCTGCCTGTTTACCTCCTTGTTTTTCCCCTGGCTTTGGTCTACTTTTGGGAATTGTTTTAAGTTGTTGTTTCTTGTTTCATTTTTAAATATGTAGGTTTGCAGTACTATCAGTAAGATATCAATGCTTTTTCTGTTTAAGAAGGAAAGACAATTTCTGCCTTCAAACATCAGGATAAGGTCTAATTTGGAGTAAACATCTACAGTCCAGTCCCAAACTGAAAAAGAACAGGAACTATGAAGGGAGCATGTTTGGTGTAAACAGCATAGTGCCTGTGTTGGTATTTGTATGGTGTATTGTTTAAGAATTGTATTTGTGTGGTGTATTGTATGGTGTATTGTTTAAGAAACAGCATTCTGTGAATGGTAATAGGATTTGAGCAGGAAAGTTAGTCACTCCTTGAATATGTATAACTAGGTCTACAGTCCA
This sequence comes from Entomyzon cyanotis, assembly GCA_024500445.1. NCBI lineage: Eukaryota > Metazoa > Chordata > Aves > Passeriformes > Meliphagidae > Entomyzon > Entomyzon cyanotis. The sequence continues at coordinate 17,833,509 of JAKEPQ010001005.1, forward strand.
GCTAATCAGGGAAGTAGATCTGTATAACTCTGTATGTAACACTTCTCTTTTTCCCTTTCCTTCTAAAAACTTTTGGGTTTTGGTGTTGGGGTGGTTTGTTTTTTTCTCGTTAGAATCGACAGCCACTGATAAATCAGATCAGCAGCGTCTCCAATATGAATCTGTCCTTGAGAACTGGAGTGCCAACACAGGTGAGAGAAATAATTCCTTAAAAAAAAAAAGTCACTTCCTTTTTTGCTTTCTTCCCCCAGTATAATACAGTAGCAATGCTATTTGGCAAGTACAGTTTCAATACAAATAATGCAATCTTCATGATAGGGAGCATTTTGCTGTTTTATTTCTGAGAGTCATTCCCATTTTTACATGGGATGGATGGTTGTTTAATAAAGATTTGATATAACTGTGTTGTTAACCATGCTTCTAATTTCCTAAACATGTGTGTTTTTAATGAGCTGCTCTATTTGCAAATACAAATCACTGCAACCTTAAACACTGGTATTATTTCAGTTACTGACTCTTGCACTGTTGGAAATCTTTCCCAGCAGAAATATTAACAAGATTATTCTCTCCTTTATATTTTTGTTAGTTGAGCGATGAGGGGAAAAAAGCTGCAATCTCCTACATTGCTCAAGTGAAGATGCCTCCACTGGCTGGGTTGCCTTGGAAGGGTTACTGATGGCCGTGGTTTTCCCCACAGGGCCCCATCAATGCACAGATGCTGGCGCAGAGGCAGCGGGAGATCCTGAGCCAACACCTGCGGCAGCGGCAGATGCAGCAGCAGCAGCAGCAGGTGCAGCAGAGGACACTGATGATGCGAGGGCAAGGCTTGAGCATGACCCCCAGCATGGTGGCCACCGGTGGCATCCCAGCAACCATGAGCAACCCGCGCATCCCACAGGCAAATGCGCAGCAGTTTCCGTTTCCTCCAAACTACGGTACTGGTTCCACCTCTCCTCAGTGCATTTTGTCAGTCTTGACTCCCCTGTGTTACCCCCAGTGCTGGGTCCGAGCCCCCGATCCACAGGCTCTTGCCTGGCTCCCTGGGAACAGTGGAAAACGTGGCAGTTTGGGCCCTTCGAAGTTCCACTTTCCTGGCTTCAGTACCACTTATTCTCCAAGCACTGCTCTTTCTTTGAGCAATAGCAGAAGTGCAGTGTGTGTGTTTGTTTATATATAGATATATGAAGATAAAAGTGTATATGCACACACAAATGCATATATGTATATGTATTTACTTGAATGACTCTGAATTTTGAATGAGTTAAACAAACCAGTATATGTGATAAAAGTGCAAATGAAAGAAATTATGTGAATGGGTGTTGGTAAGTACCATAAAGTGACCAGAAACAAAGTTGTATGTAATTTTTACAATTTTGTTAATGAGATACTGCTTAAATACCAGACATATGCTTAAAAAAAAATCTTCATGTGTGCATTATAAGGTAAAAATGCACATATAAATAAACAAAAAGCTCTTGAATTTAAATTATATCAATCAGTTTTAGACAAGGCATTCCATTCCCTACCCTTAAACCAATGTGTAGTATGATAATTGATACCATTTCCTTTGTTTGTTTATTTGTTTTACAAAGCCACAGACCACTTTGTTCTAGGGGTGCGTGGAGCAGTTACCTCCATACAGTTGTTATACAGCTTCTTTACTTATACATACTGTATATGATATTAAATAATACGTTATGTGAAAGTTTTGCTGATATAACAAATTATGTCCATCCAACTCTAAATTTGTTATGTGCTGTTACTGATCTGTTATCCTTTATACCAGTTTCTAATAGTAATAATGTTTCATAATAGTGCTTTCCCTCCAAAGTGTATTTGTAACTGCTTTATGAAAATGAAGAGACACAAAGTTAAAGATTCCAGGTGATTTAAGTAGGACTGTGTACAGACATGTCAGCAGGTATGAACTCTTGGTTTGTTGTAGCTCTGAAGGTACAGTGGGTACATTTCTCTTTTTTTTCTTCAGGTATTAGTCAGCAGCCCGATCCAGGCTTCACAGGGGCCACCACTCCTCAGAGTCCACTGATGTCGCCAAGGCTGGCTCACACTCAAAGCCCCATGATTCAGCAGTCTCAGGCTAATCCTGCCTATCAGTCCTCTACGGAGATGAATGGGTGGGCACAAGGGAATATGGGTGGTAACAGGTAAATCTAGAAGAAAACCAAAATGAACACACAGAGTAATGGGGTCATTTATGGTCTACACTTATTTATGGGCTTGTTTTATGTAATTGTTTGTGTGTTTGTTTGTTTTTAACTATCTATCCTAAAAGAGATTTCTTTTCAATTTGGCTTGACGAATTGGTTTAAATTCTGTCTTCATACAAGGCAAAGTGAGTGCATAGCTAAAAGACCTGCATCCATGCAATGCATTGCTTTGTCTGTGATAACTGGTCAAACACTGTGTGCCCTTAAGAAGCACCTGTGCTGCACAGTGAACTCCAGCCCCTAACGTTTGTGTGGATGCATTTCTTCTGCATATGATTTTCATGTTGTGCTCCCACACTGCTTTCCACATGGCTGGATCAGCTGAGCCAGAGCCTATGCATACCCTACTGCTCTGGAATTGCAGTGACTGGATTATCACCTCCCACTTTAAATGCTGGAGTGTAACCAGGTTCAGCCCATTAGTGCTTGCACATACTGGGGGTCAGCATATAGCTGTCATTCCCTGACAGCATCGTAGCAATACCTCACGCATGCAGTCACCTTTTCAGCTGAGGCCCCTGCCCCAGTGGGCATAGCTCTAATAATCAGTCTGCCAAAATTAAATGGATGGATGTTGAACACTATCAGTAGGCAGCAATGAGCTTCCAGATGGCAGTGATCTGAGCTTTTCCTTGGAAGATGGGAGGAGCTATCAGGTACAGCCTGTATCACTTGGCACTGGGGTGCACACAGCTGTCTCTAGCACAGTGCTTTTGTCATCCTGAAGTCCTCAGGCTTCTCTTACTGTCCTAGCACAGCAACAAATCTTTTTGCTGCTGGTTGACAGAGATTTACTAAACCCAGAACACCAGTATTTTATTGATGAGGCTGATCCAAGTTTTATTGATCCAAGGCTGATCTCTTATCCTCATCCTTGGCCATGCCTCATCCTCACTGTCTTTCTGAAGCATCTGCAAGAGGCATAGCTGTGGTGGCTTCTGCCAAAAATGGCAGCAGGGGCAGCTCCATAAGTCCAGTGGTTGGCTTTGCTAAACTGCTGCTCTACAGCAGAGACATGTCAAATGTGCTTACACAAGCCACTGAGTATTCACAATGATCTGTAGTGTACTGTTTCAGCCACCCAGATAACAACTTAAAAATGGGGCTAGGTGGCCTGAAAAGACATGGAATTGGAAGGAAGAGAATGGTGGGATTTTCTGGGTTTGGTCCTGTGCCCAGAATGCCGTTGCACTCCACCAAGTCTCACAGTGCACAGCAATAGCCTAATGGAGTACCCAAGTGTAAGGTTGAGTGTTAACCCTGAAGGATTTCCTCAGCTGTAGGAGCAGTGTTTCACAGGGAAGAGAAAGTCAGCCATTGTCGCTGTTGAGCGGCTAGCTGAGGAATGACCCAAGTTCTCAGACAAGGAAAGAGAGGAGAAGAGAGCTTTATTGTTTTGAATTCCATATATATAGAGTTTACAAAGGTGCCCCAGATTGGTCAGCCCGAGACCTCCCCCTAGGCCCAATTGGCCAAGCCCGAACTGACCCAATCCGGAGAAGTTGTTTGCAAAACATCCAAACTTTATCTTGTTTATGAAATATAGCAAAATGTTCCCACGGGAAGAACCTGTGCTAGCCACAAGCCATTGATACTGGGACACAGCAGGCCTTCCAGTATTTCAGTCAAATGCGGATCCTCTAAACAGACACATTGTCAGTAATAATTCCTTCACTGACTGTTGGATTATGCTCAAAGAGTAGAAAAGACTGATGTGTATACAGTGAAGTGCATTTTAGGAAATGCAGAGAAGTCTCTCATATGACTTTCAACATAATGGGAAGGAAGATACTGTCCAGAAAGCACTTGGACTGAATGAAATTTGGGATGAGATTTTCCACATTTACTCCTTAAATTGTTCAGAAATTACCTTAAAGGAACATAGAGGGTAATTGTCTTAGACTTTATGTTGTTTCTTACAGTGCCACATTTTCAAAACCTGATGCTAAGACTTAGTAAATAAATTTCTGCACAATTGCATGTCTATATTTGTAAGCCCACTTGCCATAATTGTGTGTGCAAATCTGGTATTCATAGATGCAAATAGCCTATTTTGCAAAAAAGAAAGTTTATTACCCCATCTCCAATTTTATCTCAACAGTCCTGTGCTGTGCCAAGTGGAGGTTAAAGGTGTTTTCCTCTCCCTCCAAAAATTACTTTAAAATACGTACAAAGCTCCTTTAAAGAGTTAATTGGCTGTTCTTGAACGTGCATAACAGATTTGTACTCTGCCATAGTTTCACACGCAAAGGCATGCATTTTTGTGCACAGACATGAGACTTAAATTTTGAAAATCTACTCCTTGGACATTAATGCTGAAAATTAGTTTTTCCTTTGAAGTTGGAATAAATTACAGTATATACAAATTCTAGCTTAAGATATATTAAAAACAGTTTCTTAGTGGCTTCAGCATTCTAAGTCTGACACATTGCTTTTTCCATTCCTTGCTGTAGCATGTTTTCACAACAGTCCCCACCACATTTTGGGCAGCAAGCAAGCACCAGCATGTACAACAATAACATGAACATCAGTGTATCCATGGCAACCAACACAAGTGGTATGAACAACATGAACCAGATGACAGGGCAGATCAGCATGACCTCAGCGACCTCTGTGCCTACATCAGGGTTGTCCTCCATGGGTCCTGAGCAGGTGAGAATCTAAGGATGTGAGATGACAGCTAGAGGATTTGCTTCTACTTCCAGTAGTGTTTCAGGTCTGCTGCGTTATGTTTCTTCTGCTAGTTTTCTTGAGAAATGATAATGTTAAAAGAGTTTTGGTTTTAGCTCTGCACTCGAGTAGCCAAGGTGATCAGTGAGGTAGAGAGCACTGTAGCTATAGCTCCTGGACTTCCATGGGAAGAACAAGGAAGCTCCTGTTCTCAGTCGGTAAGTTTCCATAGCACAGTTGCAGTTGTTGATTCTCCCAGCAGTGGAGGCTAGAACTGGATGGCAGGGAGCTGCTTCCTAGAGAGAAGAGTGAAAGCTGCCAGCATGGGCAGGGTTTGGAAGATGCTTCAACTGCTACAGTGTTTGTAGCCCCAGACAATAAATATTCAATCCGCTTTCAGAACTATCCATCTGGTAACTTTACACACACAAAATGCACATTTTTTGTAATGTGGTGCATATAAAATAGGTTGCTGAATCAATAGGTAAGTAACCTGGTCTTTTCTGCTGAGAGGGTGTTTGCACGCTCATTTGATATTGCTACTTAGGATATCTGAAATAAGAAAAAACATTTCTGTTTGTCAACCTGCAATTAAACTATTGCAGTACATGAATAATTATTTGACAAAAAAATCCTCTTAATTAACAGGTTGAGATATTTGTTTCAAAACTGACCTCCAGCTTGTTCAAAACACAGCCTGTTTAAAAACACAGGCTTCAAATTATGGAGTTTTCTTAGAAATATTGACAGGAAAGTACCTCTTGTGACTTCAGGTAACATCTCCTGCTAAAACTTTTTTCTGATACTACAGCGTTCCAGTTTAAAGCTGGTTATATTGATGGCTTGTTAATGTATGACCTTTTTCCAGCCTAAATTTGGTAACAGAATTTACTTTTCCAATATTGTCCTTAAATAGCTCTTCTATTTTAGAAAGATTATATCAACATGGGGGAGTTTTGTTTGGTTTTTTTGTTTGTTTGGTTGGGTTTTTTATTAGTTTGAGATACTTGGATTGTCTCATTTTGCATTTTGTCAAGTTTTTCTTGTAAGCCAAACAAGCCATAGTTTTTCAGTCTCTTAGGCTTTAAATTCCCTGTCCTTTCCTGCAGCTGTTCTACTTTGAATCAGTATTTCCTAAGCACCAGAGCCATGTGCGTAACACTAGTTCTTCCCCATTTCTCTTGGAATACTCTGACAAATATAGCTGCAGATCGCATTTGTCTTTTACAGCTGCTACATACTGGTGACCCAAAGTAATTTTGATATGCCCTAATCTGTCACCTTCTCTGATATTCCCAGTTGCTAAGCCCAATTATAGCAGACGGTTTTTATTGTTAGTTCCCAAGTGCATAGAGTTGCACACATTTAATGTAGTAAAACAATAATAAAACCAAAAAAGAAAAGAGAGGGGATTTAAGGGTGACGACCTGATCTGATTTCTCAGCATACCCATGCTATATAATTTTTCCCAGGAACCTGAATTGACAAACTGCATTGTAGAAAGAGATCTGGTTTTATTTCAAAGATTTCCATGCAGGCTACTGTTTCCCCTGGCACAGCTGTCACACTGCTTTTCCTTCCTGTTAGATTAGAAGATCTTGTTTCAAGATAGCATTTATCTCACTTCCAGTAAGCTGAATAGGCTGAGGTTCTTTATCCATCTCAACATTTGGTTTTCAGCCCATCAGTCCCTTTTTTGGATCTACTTTAAACTCCATTGTTGTAACCTCCTTCAAGAAATGTGAACAGAGTAACCAGACAGTGATTTAACAGTGACTGCACCAAAACTGTGTAGAGTCAAGTTTTGCTTGTGATTTCTCTTCTAATCTGTGGTTTGCCTTGGTTCTTTTGGTGACAAAGTCACACTTAAAACCCTTGTGATGATTCCCCAAATTCTCCTCAACACATTCTACATAGATGAAAGCTCCATTCTTTGTTCCCAAAAGTATTGCCTCTCTCCTGTCTCCATGGAATTGCATTTCTTAGATGGAGTCTGTTCAAGCAAAGTGTCATGGTTCATTCTGTAACAGTAACCTGTTTTCTTCCTGATTCACCACCCCAGCACAGTGTCATCTGCAGGCAAATGTTTTATGCTTGTTCTGGGTCAGAGGTGGCCAGCTGACAGCTGAGGGGCCATTTCTGAGCCACCAGACAGTATTTTTTAGTCCTCAGGAATGTGCTGCTTTACATTTTCTTTCTTGAGAAACATGAATAACTAAAAATGTATACTTGAATACTAAAATTGACACCTTTTTTTTCCTGTTTTCAGGGCATAGTGTTTTACATCTTTATTTAGCAATTGACCTAGACTATGCTGTACTTTTTCTTGTAACTGGTGGTTTTCAAAATGACTGTATTTTCTGAAATTCTGCTGACTGTTGCCCTTTCATTCATTCTTTGGGTTTTTTTAATAGTCACCTACATTTCTGTTTACTTATTCAGTGTCACTTTTTGTTCCATAATACACAATTTGAACTTCACATGCTTGTCTCTTCCTAACCGCAGTGAGAGTAACAGTGATTACACTACAGATGGGTTCATGCTTTTGAAAAAAACTCAACATTATTATTGGATGGTTTTGGAAGTAAGATCTATTACGTAATAGTAAACAGCTGTGCCTGGACTTATTTACCTGATGAGAAGCAGGTATATTATCCCTAGTACCAAACAGATTTGGTTGGCTCTGTCTCTCTCTCATTGTGGCACCATGCTGTACCATACAGATATATCCAGAGCTCAGAAATACTAAGTTTGGTGTTTATCTTATCATACTTGCATTATCTCCAATTTCTCTTTTTTACCACCTGGGCTCTCAGCATCACTGTGTAATAAGATTATGTCCAAAATGGCATTGTTAATTATTATGTACTTAGAGGCTCTTTTATATATTTGTGGAATGAGATCTTGTCTCATTATCATCTTCTCTCTTATAATTACATTAAATCTGTTCAGGCTGCACTTATTAGTGTTTCTTCCCGGAAGCTGCTACCAGGAATGCTGAAATGCTAGCTGCCATGTCTTCAGGATCCTCCTGCTCAAAACAGCTTCCCCAGACATCAAGACAGTAAACCTTCCTGGTGTTGCAGCATTCAGAGATCTTACTGTGCCCTTGTCCACATCTTCTTGTTTGTACAGTGGACTATTGCCATGGTTTTGCCTGTTACTTACTTTGCATTATTTAGCATGGATCCATGCTATTTCTGAGCTACCAAAGAAGCAGTTTGAAACCTATGCAAGAAAAGAGGCTTTTCACTACATGAAATAACCCCCGTTTCAGAAGTCCACTCAGAGTTGTTTATTAATCTGCCCAGGGCAGTACTCCCCAGGCCAAAATTACCATGGCATCTAAGAAGAGTTATCTTGAAACAGTATTTTGATTTCATTCAGCATACTAGATCAAAGGAGCTCTGGAGTGGTAGGAAACTTTTCTTGTTAGACATCTTGTATATAACTTTGCTTTACTAGTGGGAGAGTATTAATTATGCTTAAGTGCAAAGGAATTGTAAAATATATTTGTTCTTTTGTAATCAGACTTCATATCTGATAACACCACTTTACCTTCCTTCAGAAAATTACAAAAACCTTTCCATTTCTTTGTCTTTCTCCATACTTTTCTAATTGATTTTTTTTGCAATCAGAAAAGTTAATGTGGGGTGTTTTGTTTTAAGGTCTTCTGAAGCAAATGTATTCACATAACAATATAGTAGGGGTTTTTTTGGGGGTTTTTTTTTTTTTTTTAGTTTGGATTGGGTTTTTTTTTTATCTGATACCATGTCAGTCAGGATTCTTGCATCATCACTGGCAAAGAGATTCTGTAATAGAAACTTCATTGATGCCTTTGCTCCTTTTATGGTGGCCTGGAGCCACCTTCCTTTTCCATACCTGTCCTAAGTGCCGTGAGGCAAATCATGCAGTCATCTTTTTGTTCCAAAACTGCTGTTGATTGAGGATACCATTTTTTTTATTTCTGCTTTTGATTTTTATCTCCCTTTGTCTACTAAACAATCAGAAAAGGTATTTGTGCTTGTACATTCTGATGAATGTTGATCAGTAGCAGAAAGCACTTTTCAAACATGGATTCATCAAATGCATGTAGATAGAGCTGCAAAGCTGTCTACTGTCTTTCTTTCTGAATGCAATGACATCGTTCTCCTCCCTTCTGATTAAATTTTCACATTCAGATTTAGAAATCTGCCCACTTTAAGAAGCGGAAAACATCACTAGGATGCTTGCAGCACTTAATCAATTTCTTTGGAGTTAAAATTCCTATGGAAAAAATATTTTAAGTTTTTAATCTTTCCCACTGAATTGTATTCGTGTCTCTGGCACCATTTGAAAGCAATTTTTAGGTGGTTGCATACAATGGCGTTTTTCAAAATCAGTGAATAGCAACAGACATAACAGTCAGGAGGACCTGAAATGAGAAGACTTTGTATGGTAAATTCAAGACAGCCTCAACAAGAGAAGAGTGAGACTGGATCTTACCAATCTCTATAAGTATCTGAAGTGAGGGTGCCAAGAGGATGGAGCTGGGCTCTTCTCACAAGCTCTACTCAATGGTGCCAAGCATTAGGACAAGAGGCAATGGCTAGAAACTGATGCACAGGAATGTGAAGAAGAACTTCTTTATTGTGCAGGTGACTGCAGTAGAACAGGTTGCCCAGAGATGTTGTGGAGTCTCCCCCACTGGAGATATTCAAGAACAACCTAGACACAACCCCTAGATCCATGTGTTCTAGGATGACCCTGCTTGAGCAGGGAGGTTAAGTTGGGTGACCCATTGTGGTCCCTTCCAGCCTGACCCATTCTGTGATTTTGTGATTCCCCTTATGCTGCAGGTTGCTGTAGCTGAAGTGGGGTAGTCCACAGGGAGAATTTATTCTGCTTGGAAACACATGTCTCATAAAGGACAGGTGACACAGAAAACACCTTTTTCCTTCCTGAGAGATCTGGAGGGGTACATATCTTCACTATGATTACATCCATCTACTCTGAGGGAAGTAACAGAATCAACTCAACAAAGACTCCCTAGAGGAGGTTTCTTCCCCTGTAAAACTCCTAAGGAAAACTGTTTCTTCTAATATTTCAGAACCTTGCTGAAGGGCTCTGTTTTGTATTTTATGCCAGTTCCTACATGGTGAGATTAATCCTTTGACTGAGAAAGCAATGCTGTAAATCTGGCAAACCACTCTTTCCACATTACTAAGTATGACAGATCTTTTGGTTGTGCAAAAATGCACAGCTTCAATACTCTCCTGTGACTGTGTTCAGAAAATTGTGGAGACCGTCCCTTTAGGAAAGCATGCCACTGCACGTTGTCCCATTTAATGCTATCTTTCTCCCATTGCTTGCAAACAGAAAAGTATTGTTAAAACTAAGTCAGGAGTTGGTATAATTTAGCCCACATGTTATCTCATCAGGCTTTAAAAATCGTGTGTTGGTTTGCAAGCAGCAAAGCCGTGTGTTATTGAGGTTAGGAAAGTAGTTACATGTTTCTGCTTTCAGATCTTTGGTTGCTGAGATGTCCTCTTCAGATAACACTGACCTAATTTATGGAGCCAGCTTTGTAAAGCATGCATAAGGGTCAGGAATGAAATTCATATCAGGAATGAAATCTTTGTTGTTGACAGTGAAGCAGAATAACATGAGTCAAATACATGCTGTGCAAGAGAGGTGCTTGGCTATACAGTCACTTCCCTGACTTTAGCATAGTCTCAGGAGTGGGTGTTGGTACGAGCAAGTAGTGTAATGGTCTGTAATGCTCCTTTTTCATTCCCAGCCCTCCTCCCTGTGTATTTTTTAATTAATTCTCCCTAATATCTTGTTACAAATAGGTTAATGATCCTGCTATGAGGGGAGGCAATCTGTTTCCAAACCAGCTGCCTGGAATGGATATGATAAAGCAGGACGGAGATGCAGCACGGGTAAGAAATGGTGTGCAGCGGCAGCACAACTGTGAATGTGCTGTGGCTGGAGCAGATATGCTATTTTTTTACTGACAAAGTTACAGGTGCCCTGAATAATAGTAATTAACGTGAGGGAGGTGCACTATAGACACAGAGGAGGAAGGAGAGCAGGAAGGGCAGACGGACAGAGGGACAAAGGGTGGCCCAGCGGCGCGGGGGAGGCGCCATCTAGCGGAGGCCGCCGCCTCTGCCCCCGCGTCCCTGCTGGGCCAGGGTACGGTGAGGTTCCCAGCTGTTAAAGAAGAGGAATTGGAGTAATAATGGAAATTAGGAACGTTTATCTGAAAAGTTACAGGCATGAATGAAAATAAAGAATGTCAAAGTACCGAGGCAGAAGTAGCTGTACATGTATTTTATTGCATCTCTGTCTCTTTTGTATTAATATGTATTTAAAACTTTCCAGATACCAATTCTTCTCACACCTTCATTGTTCATATCAACATGCAAATGTCTGTCTCCAAGAGTGGGGGATCTGTACATAGGCTCTTCTGCAACCATTTCGTGTTCACTTTGATTAATAAAAAGATGCAACGTGTTCTGCTCTAGGAGAAGTTGTCATATACCAAAGTGTTATTACAGAATCTTAGAATGGTTTGGGTTGGAAGGGATCTTAAAGACACCTAGTTCCAGCCCCCTGCCATGGACAGGAACACCCTCTGCCATTAGACCAGGTTGCGCAAAGCCCCATCCAACACTTAACGCTTCCAGAGATGGGCCATCCACAACTTCTCTGGGCAACCTGTTCTGGTGCCTCACCATATTCACAGTAATTAATTTCTTCTAATATCTTAACCTACCCTCTTTCAGTTTAAAGCCATTTCCTACTGTCCTGTTACTATGTGCCATTGTAAAAGGTCCCTCTCCAGCTCTCTTGTGGGCCTTTTTAGGTACTGGGAGGCTGCTAGAAGGTCTCCTACTTAGTGCATTCCCTAACCAGTAAAATTTCATGTGCTAAGAGAAGCCTGACTGTCAGAGAAGGAAATACCAGATACTGCTGAGGAAAGAAAGGGAATAAGGATGTTGAGACAAAAGCAGACTAAAGGAGGAGGTAGATTTTAAATAATTGTTGAAGAGAGAAGGAGAAGAGAGTGCATGTGACAGAAAGGGTACAAGAGAGGGTGGAGAGAAGTCAGGGTGCAGGTGGAAAGAAATGAGTGGCATGACTTTGGGCAGACAATCTCCGGGGTGTAAAATTAAAATAATGGAGTCAGTGCCATGACAATGATAGGGACAATAGAAATGTGTGAGAGAAACTTTGTCTCACCTGAAGAAAAGCAACTTCTTAAAACCTCTGGAATTATTTTGGAAAGGTACAGTGGACTGCACTTTGTGATTTCACTTCTATTCTCTTAATGTACTTCTGTCAGTGAAAATGCTGGTGGTTAATATGCACTATAAATACTTTTCAGTGAACTTTGAACAGTAATAGAGGTTAAACAGCTGCTTTATTCATGCAACTGAGATATAAACTACTCCTACATAACTTTTTTTTTTTTTTTAAGAAAGTTCAAGCTGTGTAATTAATATGCAGCTTTTGCAGTACATATTTTTTTTCAAGTCCACCACTTCCACTGGTATAGTGGAAGTGTTTATTTAGTATCTGTCTGGAGAGACTGTTTGCTAAATGTCCACCCTGAAAATAAGGACATCTTTGGATTTTCACTTTTGTTTCCACTTTATCTTCAAAAACCACTAACAGGGTCCCTGAACTGCCTCTCAACATGTTAGAAAAAGGAGATACAATAAAGATACATTTCTAGGCCTTGTGTGAATGCAGAGGAAGGTGTGGTAAGGCCCAAAGCATGGTGTAGACAGCTTCCAGAATGCACATGGACTGGTGACAAAGCTGCCTGCCCACCAGCCGTGTCCCTGAGCAAACAGGGTCTTCCTCATGTGTGGCAGGAAGCTGCAATCAAAGAGCTGTTCCACTGCCAGAGCCATGGGATATGAGTGAAAAGCAGCCCCATGGGAGGAGGAAAATGGGTTTGGCTGGATTGACTCTCTGGCCTGACTGACCACAGCACCCCATGGGAGCAGGCATTTACAAGGAGAGGAAGAAAGAGAGGCACAGATTGCAGCCACTGGAAGGAATAGTCTTAAAACAACTGTGAAAACCACATCCTGAGGTTTTTTTGAATAAGAAAGAAGATAATCAACTCAGCTGAAACCAGTTTGTACTGTATTTTTGTAAAGACATTGCGAGGGTATTAAGTATGAGGTAAAAAAAAATCTCTAGGGATCAGTAGCTGAAGCTGGTTTAACTTCTTTATTCCATTTTTCATTATGAGTCTTGGAAGGGAAAGTGAGCCAGGGCAGTTGTTTGCTTTGATGGTGATGCAGCAGAAATATATTTTTGCACATATTCTCATAATGAGACCTCTCCTAAACCCTATTGCCATGCCTTTAGCAGGAGTTTACAAGAGGCCGATGATCCTGAGTTGTTATAACATCCAGGATAATTGTAAGGAATTAACGACCTAAGCAAAGCAGTGACATGAAACCCCCACTGATATCAAAGGAATGAAATCACTGGTCAGTTGTATCAGTGTACACAAAGAACAGTTTAGCCTTATAAATTCCAATTAAATATCAGATTTTAAGTATTACATTAATGCATGGTTGACAGTGGATGTTGCACTCCAGCATCCCAGATCTCACTGATGTATCCATCTTCACTATCCCAGCAGGAAGAATTCACTTGTTTTCCCCCATTTCTCTTCTTTTGCAGAAATATTGCTGACCCTGAGGGTGGTTTGGTTGCTCCTTTCTTCAGCTGACTGGGCTTATGGCCCCAAATCTTTACCAGTTTGAAGAGCTGCGTCTGTTTGTCGTGTCCCAGCGGAGCTGCCAGCCCCGGTGGCTGCTGCTGCCGGCAGGACTCAGCCCTGCCTTCCCGACGGGAGCCGGGAGGCCGTTGCCGAAGAGCAGCCTCTTCTTTGACAGTCTGAAGCTAGCGTACAGACATTGCTCAGTCTGTTCACTGCATTCACCTTAGTGCAACTTAGATCTCTCCTGCAAAGTAAATGTTGACAGGCAATTTTCATAAACCATGTCAGATTGAATGTATTTAAATGTATGTATTTAAGGAAAAACAACCATGCTCTCGTTCTGTTTCTGTTTAGTTCTAGATCTTGGGGTTTTTTTGCTTTGTTTTCCCTGGCTTACTCAGTCTGGTGCAAAGGATTCAGTTCTGTCTGAAAACTGGTGTTTTAGACTAAGGCCTGCATTTTGGGGCAGAGAGGAGGCATGGAGGAGGGCGTAGAAGCAACGTCTGGTACATATAGAGACCTCCAACAAGCACGTTCCACTGACAGCAAGTCAGAGAAGATCAACTGATGCAGAAAACTATACAGACCAATTTTGAATGGGGTTAAAGTTGTAAAACAGATGAAAATTACCCTGTGAGAGGGCTGTTTATAAGGGGTGATTTGGTTGGGTTTTGTGGTAGTGTTTATGATGCAAGTCATGAATCCAAACATACAAGTTGGTTACATTCTCATTTGATTAAATTCCTAACAATCAGCAAATCCTGGTTTTTTTAGCCTGGCTCTCCTGACCTCTGTCATCTTCCTCTTTCTAATAGAATTAAAAACAGGTTACTCCGTTATTTCCTTAGATGTGTTTCCAGCAATCTGGACAGCCAGTTACTGGATGCTGAACAGCAAAGTTCGATGGTAATGCATGTACTGATTATGGTAGTGGCAGAATTGGTGCATAATATCAAAGATACTTGCTTTAAAGCATGTTAATTTCTGGTTCCCATCCCCTTAGCTGGGAAAATAACAATTCCTGTAATACTTATAGCAGATATCACTACAGACTTCACCACTATCGTGTTTCCAATTATTTTAAAGCAGTGTGGACTACAAGGATGTTTTGTAAGGTACATAAAATCCAGTTTATATGTAAACAAGCAATAATTTAAGTTGAAAACTTAAGTGTTTTACTTGTATAATTTTTGTGAGATATACATGTTGTGAAGTTGATTCCAAATGAGGTACTTCAGTATTAAATTAGATATCTTCTTAGCCGTGTGTGTCTCCTGGAAAAGTGTTTTGTAAAGGATCACAATGCCTTGATTAGACCTAATTTGTAGGCTTGAGACTTCTCATTTTCTAAGCCTTGTGATTCTGCTCATAATATCATTTAACTAACCTATATTATATGCAGCCACTGTAGGAACCAGTTCTTGATTTTTGTATGTTTATATCCTTTCGTAACAAATCTTAGAAAAAACTGTTACTAAGCAGGCCACTGTTAAGGCATGTTGGTTTTTTTCCTTGCCCACTGTGGTTTGAATAATCTTTTACTATACTGACATCAGTTTCTGAGGACTTGGAATATTAAGAAATTGATGAATTTGACCTCTGTTTTCTTTCTGCTGACTCCTAATTGTTTAGGAATGGTACTCCCTAATTTAGTGCTCTCACTGAGGCTCTCCAAACTGCGAGCCCGCTCGCTGCTCCTCCATCTTCCCCTGTGGAGGGTTGGAGAGGAGAATTGGAGGCACAAAAGGTAAAAATCATGGATTGAGATAAGAACAATTTACTGGAAACAGCAATGAGATAAGAAAACAATAACAGCTACAATTCTAGTGACAGAGGGTACAAGAAAGAGACAGAGGAATCATGGAAACCCACGACAATGTACAATGCCCGACGCTCCTCGACGCTCCTCGGCCACGCTGTGCAGATCCAGGAGAGCCCTTCCCCTGGGAAGAGACTCCCTTCCCCGCCCCCGGCAATGATGTGAGGTGGTATAGAATAACCTCTGGGTCCTAGCCATGCCTCCCCCTGGCTACTGCAAAGTTAACCCTATCCTGGCCGGAACCAGGACACTAATCCACAGACTTTCTAAACTGAACATAAATTTTTTGATGTAATGTAAAATGCAATGCGTTTTATAATATCTCATCAGCCCTGCCTTTTGGGATTGAAAGGTTTGTCCTGTTGTCATTTAATTTGTTTTGGTATTCAGGTGGGAGTTTGAATAAAATAGTGGCTATTCTATGTTAAGGCTGAGGAAAATATGATAAAGGCTGTTTCTGTGTTTGTCCCTAAGGAGAACAGTGCCACCATTCTGGAGAAGCAACACATTTTCAGCTGTCACCGTTCTGTTGCCAAACTCAAACAGAATATTTAGTCAGCTGAACCATTCTTTGACCTACTGATGGGAAACAAAAGTAGCCATCAGCCCTAACCTCCACAGCTTCATTACTGCAACATTGGTGTTGAACTTGCAATATATATCTGACAAAAAATTACTTTCATAAGAAATGTATGAATTTGAAGAAATCAATTTCATGCACCACAAAGTGTATATTAGTTTTAAAATAATTTTGTTACTATTCCATTCTTTTTCTGTTCTTAATGTAACCTCTGCAGCTAGATTATTCTTTTTCACAGTGGAAAAAAACAGTTTAAATTTGTCCCATTTCACAACAGACCTGCAAACCCTTATCTGTAGTGATTATGATACTTCATCATCCATTGCCATTTTGAAAGAAAGGAGATTGTACCTATCACTTTGGCTCCGTTTGGGTTCATTGTGACTTTTGTCGTCTTCTAAATAATGAAAGAGAAAAGTGACTGAAGGAATCTTCTGATCATATTGATCACTATAGAAACAAAAAAGCCAAATCAATTCCCTTCATTATCAGTATTTTTCATCCTGTATACAGTAAATTTGTCGGAGAAAGTACTTGGATTTTGTTTAACAGAACAATTAATCAGTGTTCTATTTACATTATTAAATGTGAAAGGCGCATAATGTGAAAAATAAGCATATATACATGGTCGTACGACCTGTTTAAGTGTTCATGTAATGTGGTGAGTTTAAAAAGTGAAGTGAGCTGTTTTGCTACAAGGAGTTAATTTGTATTCAATCCTTAAAATATTGTCCCACACCGGTATCCCTTTGGGCCTGTATTAATTAAAAGCAATGTTTTTGCAGTTTATACAATACATTTTTTAATCTTTGTTTAAAAGCGGAATTCATATGGGCTTAACAGATGAAATGGGTGGCACAGCTCCACTTGCAGAACCCAAAGATACACAATCAGTTTTGAAATGCAACTTAAGCCATTAATTGTTGGTGTGAATTTAAAAGTTTTCTAGTATTTGTATGGTAGTATGCTGCCTAAGAGCAAAAGCATTCTCTGCACAAAAGAAAATTTACTGTAGTGGCTTTGATTTTAATTAGAATTTTCTCCCTGGTGTTTCTTTGTAGACTAAAACAAAATCTTTTAAGTTTCTTACTACAGGTAAAAGCTATGTGCAAGAACCTCAAAATGCTAAAATCTAGCATAATGCCTTAGATCTGTTTTTAAGTCTTGTATATTCCTACATAGCTGTCTGATGTATTATATTTGTATAGTGAATTGTGTACAATTTTGGAATAAGTGCATCATCACTTAATCTTTATGTTGTTCAATAGAGATGATGGACACATTTCTTCAAGCATTTACTGTCATTTAATTTTTTTTCCCTTTATGTCATTTGTGGGTTTTATTTGTACAGTTCATCATGAAGTTGCATCTGAGATGTGTGTATATGAAAAGATTATACAAGGGTAAAATTAAGCAATATATAAACTATGGTTCTTCAGGAGAAAGCTTACAGTGTTTCAGGTTGTGATTTATTTTCAAAATGGAGTTGACTCTGAACATCACTTTGTTCACCTGCATTGATGTTTGTATTTCTAGTGTTAGCAGTTTATGCAAAGGTAGATATATTCAGAGAAATTTTAAATACATTTATGCAAGTTAATATTGCTTTGCTGATGCTATTTGCTTATTTGATGTTAAATAATGCTATTGTAAATAAAGAATTCTGTTGTTATTGCATCATTTAATAAATTTTAATGCCTTCGGGTTTTACATGGCTTTAGAGATTTCAACATGTTTCTGTTGTGTCTTCATTTGTTCACAGAAGGGTATATGATGTAGCACTAAAGCACTGGAGGGTAGATGGATTGTTAGGCTTTAAAAAGGCAGCAGGCATTGGTGATTAATTTCTATTTTAGCTAGTTGTTACTTGCAAGTCCTTTCATTTTTTTAGTGCTATATTAACTGAAAATGTTTTATCTTGTGGCTTAATAGGAGAACAGTTCATTATAAGTATTTTTTTATATCAGTCAGGATAAAATGGGCATATTTCATGCCAGTGTCAGGAGAGGCAGACCTTAAATGTGGAGCTGAGTAGAGTTGCAGGCTTGTTCTCTCTATGCCAAATGGTGGATTTAAGACAGTTGAAAAGGTTTGATTGGTCAATTTAAAAAAATAAATAAAAGGAGCTACAAGAATGCTTGTAGCATTCAAGAATGTACAATGTACAAGAATGTTCTTATGTTGTCTCTAGGAAATGGATGAGGCAGAAAAACTAATTATATTAAAAATCTTAAAAATTTGTTATTTTAAAGACCTTCAAATACTGGTAACCTTTCACCTTTCCTACTAAAACAAGGCTTATCCTGCAGTTCTCTAGCCCTCAGCAAAATGGTGATGATATGAGGAAAATAATGCCGCATTAAGGAAAACAAGGAAGTTTCTTCCCAATGTGGAGTCAGAAGCAAGTAGAGAAAACATCCATGTAATAAGAGGCAAAATGTTTCCAATGGTAACCTTGCCTTTAGACATTCTTACAGTTTATCAATATTAAAAAGAAGATAGAACAGTTTTAGCTAAGGCTCCTGGCATCAAAATATGATGAGCTAACGATGACATCTGATGTAACTGACTTTATGAAAGAGAAGTGCTGCCTTCTGCTTTCTAGATCAGGTTTTGTTGACAGAGACCAGTGCATGTGACATATGGACAAGTTCTTCTAACCTGATGTCATGACCAAACAAAAAGTAACTCTGCCTTTCAAAGGTCCTTCTCATGGTAAACTGTACATGGAGTCTTGCGGACTAGACTTTTCACAGGGATAGAACATGGATGCTTGGATGTTATGAATTATTCCCCAGCTTGCTGCTCACCACTTGCAGTTCTATAAGTGGTGTTCCAGTATAAAGGGAGGGCTGTGTGTCAGATGTGGTTGGGCTCAGGCTATGGCAAGGGCAGAGAGCAGGCTGTGCTATGTCCTTTCTGCCTTGGCTGTTGGACTATGAAGCGTGGAGGTAGAGATGCCAAGTACAGCCCAAGTGGGCCTCTTGACCAAACTCAAACCCTGTCTCCTGAAACAGTGATCACAGTGAAACCTTCCTGATGGATTAGTTCTTCTCCTGAAAATAGCAGGACTCAGAGCAGCCTTGAGTGATTCTATTGGCCTTGTGCATGTAGTGGATTTGTATAACTTGTGTCATCTCACATTTTTTAAATCCCCTGCTGGCACTTCAGCTGAATTCCAGCTTTTAGTACAGGTCAGTTCAGAGTCACACTAAGAGTTCCTGCTCTTTAGTCAGCTAAAAGAAGGAAGAATGGTCACAAATTCATGAAGTCCTTAGGAGAGGTAGGTCAGGAAAGGTCCAAGTTGGAATTACAGTGTGAATTAACCTGTAAGAATGGTGCTCCTTCAGAGCTGGGCATTGAGGTCTTTGCACTTCAGGTTCTTGGAACATCTGTCAGCAGCAGAAGAAACTATGCCAGCAGTTAAAGACTCAGGTAGTGTGATGGACCGCATTTACACTTCTCTGACTAAGGTTCCATTCTGAGCTCTCTTTGTAACTGCTGCTAATGACTCCAGCCTCAGCCAGCACGGTGGGCTTAATCCAGATGTTGAGACCAGGAGGGATCCCTTGTATATCTCGTTTCTTCTCTTCAGTCTCTCGTTCTGGATACTTACCTTGGGGATGAAATAAAACACATTTGATTGCATTACAGGGTTTAAGCTTAGGGAGCATCTTTGAGTCCAGAGGACCTAAGATACCCCAGTTTCAGTATGCTGTGTTTTTCAGTTGGTATGAGGAGGCCACCAAAAGAAAAACAGAATCCCAAATCAGAAGTTTGAGAGACCCTCAGGAGGGGGGAAAAAAATTAAAGTCAAGTAGATGTGTTTTCTACACTAAAGGGCGTGCTTTCACCAGTGAGCATAGAGCTCTACCAGTTAGAGAAGAGGTGGAAACTTACCTGTGTTTATGTCTTATATGGGCACCACAAGTGGTGCTGTTGAGGGCAGCCCCTTGTTGATGGCAGTCTGTGTGACTGAATGTGCCAGTGTCCTCTGTGTGTGCATCCTGTGTCTGTGTCTCTGGCAGTTGTGCTCAGCTTCACTGCTGCTGAATCTGCAAACCATGGCTGCTGTCATTAGACAAATGCTACCATCCTTCCTGTGCACAAGGGAGGGTGGGCAGGAAAACCCAGAGTCAGCCAGTGGGATTCTCAGGAGCGCAAGAGGTCAGTGTGTCCAGGGATGCCCGGATAACTCCCTGCTCTGATGGGATGAGTGTTTTGTTACTTCTTAACCCCTGAGGAGCTGGAATCCTTCTGTGGGTCATTAAAAGATTCTGGCTTTAAGAACAACTGCAATGTGGGCACAGGGCACAGGCTAAGTGACAGTTTGAATACCATCTGCTGTGATGTTTCCCTCACCTCCTCTGAAGTTAGGAACTAAAGACAGAAACACTCCATGATGAAGGGGGGCTCTGTGCAGGGGAAGGAGCAGAGAGAGCATTCAGACTCTCCTTCCACCAGACAACCAGAGGTAAAGCTCATTCACACAGCAGCAGGAACTTTGCTTTGAATGTTTCAGTTCATGCTTAATATGCTCTAAATTAACTACTCAACTGCCACTCACCGAGACTTCATTTAAGAATGAAGAAGGTAGCAAAGACTGGGGAAACTGAGATACTGCCCAGTCCCATACAGCTGCTGGGGAGGTGAAGCTGCTCCGACTTCTGTGATGTGCCCAGGAATTTCTCCCTAGGAGATGTTCCTGAAAAGACAGTGGAGGAAACATAGGAAAACTCTCCTATTGCTGGAAAAGTGTTTCTCCCCCATTCAAGTTTCAAGCTATACTTCACTTTGTCATTTCATACTACAACTACTCAGGATGCTGGAAGGTCCCACAGTGAGCCTGACTGGGGTAACTTACTCAGCTCTGCAAACTGTCAGCAAAGTGTCTTTGAAAGACAAGAACAACAGATATTCCTGCCCTTACTCATGTGTCCACTCAGTGGCCCACTCCAACAAAGGGAGGAGGACAACAGGATTGATTTGATCCAAATTTTAGACTGGCTTCCCCAATTTTTCTTGTGTGTGTATTTTTCATGTAATTGTCTATTCTCAGTGTATTTGGAATGGGTTGAGAGCAATTAATTACTTTTGTGAAGTCACAGAGCTAATGCTAACCATTAAAATGCTGCTGTATCTAAATATACAACTAGTACAGGAAAAGGAAAGTTGAAGCACCTTAATTTGTTTTCCCCTTTTTTTAATAGCCCTCCAGCAGAGTCAGTTGCTTTTCTGCTACTTATCCTCTTCTATAGCCACATCAATAAACTGTTTCTGCTCTGACTTCATCTGAATTGCAATTCAGCTTATTTCCATGACAGCATCTGTGCCATTGCTGGGATTCCCACATCCAGGCTGCAGCTAGGTATCAGTGTAGTGCTGGAGCACAAGGAGCTCACACATGGAAAGATGGGCATCAGGCAGTGCTGTGGCACTGTGGTCCTTGGGGGATCTTGAGGATGCTCATAGGTGTAACTTGTGTGTTTGGGAATGTGTAGGAGGCAGACTGCTTTAAACCTGGAGTAAGGGAGATGTAGAGTGGGTGTAAGATGGATGAAGGACTTGCGTCCAAACTGCAAGGCCACTGAATGCTATGCAAGCAGCCTGCAGGGATTCCCTTGGTGCTTGTCTTTAATATGCATCCCCATGTCACTGCAAAGAGGGAATACACTCTAAAATCCTGCAGCAGGGAAGGGAGGCTAGTCGACTTCTCTGATTACTTTGTAATGAGATACAAAATCAGGGAAGGGGGACCCTCTAGGCTGGGGCTGTCCACAGGACTGATCAGACTGCTGGGGTACCTCTGCACGGCTGCACTTCTGCTTCCCCCACGTCTCTCTCAGAGGTCATGACTTTTTTAATGCACTAAATGCCTTTAACCTTTTAGAGGATGTTAAAACATCTAAAGATTTATCTGCAATATAGTGGCAAGGGTGCCTCTAGCCCTTTTCGTCTCCTGGGCTCTGTGTCATTAGGCTTCTAGGAAAAGGAAACTTTGTTGTTTCTGGTTGTGTCTACAATTTAATAATGATGAGAATTTTTAGAATTCATGTTGTACATATTTGACTTCATTTCTCCTGAACCTCTAATGTGAGATGTCTCCTCCCCTAGTCCTCTCCCTCTTTCTTTGCTGTGATACCTGGACACAGCATGGTCAAAAGAGTCCAGATTATCTGGCAACACTTAAATTCTAAATATAAATCAAGCTTTTCTGTGCAATCAGAGCTCAAAGACTTGTTCATGTAAATAAGATTAATGCTGATACTAGTTTTATGCTACTGCTGCATCAATAAAGTCGTGTTGAAATGCCTGGCTGAAACTGTTTCCTAAAACACTACAGCATCAATTCTGTTTTACAAATAACAGAAGTTTGGAACAATGAAGAGAAAATTAGGGGGAAAAATTTAAACTAAAAAGTCAAGCCATTTAAGCTAAGGGACTAGCTCAAGTAAGTTTTAGAAGGCTGCATTCCTACCTTCTCCCTTAGACTGTTGTGCATATTAGCTTCCCTGGTGTACTCAGTACTTTTGTCTTGCGGAGGTTGGGATGGAGAATGAGGTTGTAGGTAGGAGAATTAGCTCAATACATTTAATGCAAACTACAGTTCCTGCTCCACTTGGGGGATAGGGATATGTTGGACTGGCTATGGAGGGGATTTTGGGAGCTGAAGGAGGCTGGATCAGTTCTTCGTCTCCATAGGGTTGTGTGCTTGTGTTTTCTGTCTTAGTGTTTGTGTCCTGAGTGAAAAAATAAAGTGAGATTACAAATCAAAGCTTGTGGTAAGTAGGAATTGCAGTGCCCGAGGGAGGGAGTGTGGGCTGAACAGCCTCATTCCCCCAGGGCAGCCTGTGATTCTTTCTCTGACTCTCTACTTCAGAGCACTTTACTCAGGCCAGATAGGAAATAAGGATTGAAAGTGTGGCTTCACCTCTGGTCAAGTGCAGGCAGTAACTGTGTCTGCAGCCGAGGTTTCTCTGGCTGGGGCTGCTTCAGGTGCTTCCTAATGCATCCCTTCTTTGGGACGAAGACCATATTTTACAGGGGATCACATGCAGCTAGGCTAATTAATTTTTATAGCACACTAAATATAACAACTGAAATAGCATCTAAAACTCCAAGAACCAAGTCTGTCTGTGTTCCCCACTCCAGCTGTGTCTGTGTGCAGTTTGGCTCATGCTATCCTGTGCCCCAGGAAGACCCATGCTGCCTTTCTTTGAGAGATACCCATGGATGCAAGTCCCCAAGCTCCCTACAGTGCAGCAGAGCCCATCCTGTCCCTTCCGTCCATTCCTGCATGTGCAGTGTCACCCAGGCTGGAATGAGCTGCTCAAGAGGGAGCTCTGCAGTTACCCATCCTGTATGGGGTTTTGTCTTGGGCTAAAGATTTCTCCATCTCCCTGCACCAGCAGGGATGACATCCTGCAGAGTGAACACCTGGGCCCCTGGGATCCTGCAGCCCCTTCCAAGTCCCCTTTTAATTGCAATTGTGCCATGTAGCCACCTGGAAGAAAGGCAGGAGAAAGTATAAAAGCTATAAAAACCCGGTATGAAACCACGGACAAGGGGATCAGCCAGCACCTCTGCAGGAGGCAAGGGCTAGGTGTCTTCCTCTGGTGTCATCCTGGGCAGATCCTGGCATAGGCCTGGTCATGGAGCCATTGAAAACCTCAGCAGGAGCCCAGTGTTCTGCTAAGCACCTGACAGGAATCCCCAGGCTAGACTAAAAGCGCCTCAGCAGTGCCCGTGAAACCTGCAGTGACTGACAGCGTGCTGCTCCTGCGTGTTCAGGTCATTGGAGTTTCAGAGGTGTTTTCTGCCTTTCCATATTCAAGCCACACTCCTGCAACCCCCGAAGACACGGTGTTGTTGCCGTGTGTCCTGCCCCGCAGAACCCTCACGGTGGGGAGCAGCCTCCCGCATCCCTCCCGACCGCCAGCTTTGAGGAGAGAGGCAGAGCCCACCGGACTGCAGCCAGACCCCCCGCCGGGGCTGGGAGATGCGAGGGCAGAGCCGGCGGTAGGGAAGGTGGGTCCGGAGGCTGGACCACCCCCTTGCCCTACCCCGAGGTGGGGAGGGGCGGCCCGGCCGCTCCGTGAGTAGCCGTGGCTCCGCCCCGAGGTAGGGGCGCCTGTCGGGGCAACGCCCTCCCGCCCCCGGGGCTGTGCGACCCCCAGGGCGGGCCGCGGCCGCCCGTGCCCAGCTTCCCCGCCCCGCTGCCCGGGCCCATATAGCCCCGGGGGGCGAACAGGGGCTGGCCTGCTCTGCTAGCCCCGACGGCACAAGGCAGCGAGCGCCGCGCCTCCGTCCCGCCCCCGCCCGCAGCGGGACCCCGCGCCGGCAGCACCCAGGTGTCTGTCACCCCTGCTGCCCGGCACATCCCGCTTTCCCTTCCCTTCCCGGCATGGCTCTGTCCCTGGCCGGCGAGTCGATCCCCGGAGACGGCGGAGACCCGCTCGGGATGAGCCCCGTCGACCTCGCCTCCTACTACCCCTCTTTCCTCCCTCCCTCCCAGTACTTCGAGACGCCCCCCGACTTCTTCCAGCCCTTGAAACCCCTGGGCGGGCTGGTCTCTTCCTCTCCGCCTCTGCCTCCCTTCACCTTCAGCAGGGTCCCCGCTTTTCTGAGCCAGCCGCCCCCTCTGCCCACCGAGCCCTTCCCCAGCCTTCCCTTGCCCTTCTACCCCAAGCCGCCGGTCCCCTTCCCTCCCAGCGAGGGCTCGGCCCTCGGGACGGGGCCCCCGGTGTCGCTGTCGCCGCCCTACCCGAGCCCCCCGCAAGGGCTGCCCGCAGCCCGGGGGCAGACGGGGCGGCGGGGCAGAGCTACAGGTACCATTTCACCGAGGAGGAGCTCAACGCGGTGCTGTACGGAGCACTCCGGAGCAGCCAGCCGACCGGGAACCTCCACGCCATCTCGGGGCTCCGGGTGTCCCCCGCCAGCTCGGGTAAGGGGGTATTTGACGGCGGCGAGAGGGGCACAGGGTGACAGCGGGCGGCAGGTGGCTCCTCGCAGCCAGGTGTGCGGGCGGGTTCGGGGACTGTCCCCAAAGGGGTGCAGGCAGCCAGGCTGGAGTGGCATCGCCGGGGACACGTCGGGCTTTCTTTCCCTGTGGTTTTCTTGCGTTACGAGCCCACACCTGGAAAAAGCCGGAGGGTGATTCGGGCTGCGGCCTCTGTCGGGGAGGTGGGACCCGTTCCTGCAGGGCCGGTGCCGTGCTGAAGACGGGATTTCTCTCCTGCAGGCGCTGCGGACTCCTCCGCCCCGCTGCTTGACCGGGACTCGCTGCAGCTACCCGAAGGTAGGGAGGGCCCTGGTCCGCACCGCACCCGCGCTGCGCCCGCCCGCCCGCGCTGAGCCCCCTGTCACCCGCAGGGCTTTCCGTGCTGCGGGTGGCCTACGGGGACGTGTCTCAGCTCGGCGTCTTCTGTACGGACCCCATCCCGAAAGGAGTCCGCTTCGGCCCTTTCCAAGGCAAAGTGGTCAACACCAGCGAGATCAAGACTTACGACGACAACTCGCTGATGTGGGAGGTAGCGGAGGCACCGTCGGGCTCAGCCCGCACCCCCAGCGCGGGGCCGCGGCGAGGCTTTCGGCAGCCCCTCTACCGTAGCCTGCAAGAGGGGCTCGGCTCACTGTGGGTGGTGGGACTGGTGCGAGCGGGACGGGTGCGGGAGGATCGGTCAAACTTGATCTTGTTTTCTCTGCTCTCCAGATCTTTGAATACGGTGGCCTGAGCCACTTCATAGACGGGAAGGGCGCCGCTGGCAATTGGATGTCCCTGGTGAACTGTGCCAGGTTCCCCGAGGAGCAGAATTTGACGGCTATCCAGTGCCAGGGACAAATTTTCTACGAGACCTGCAAGGAAATCTTCCCTAACCAGGAGCTGCTGGTGTGGTACGGCGATTGCTACGTGCAATTCCTGGGCATCCCCATCAGCTTGAAGGGCATGGCGGAGGGGAAGAAACCCCCGCAGCACCCCGAAGGTGAGCCTGCCAGCACCCTCTTGGGCGACACTGCCCCTGATTCCCACGGACGCGTGCCTGGTTGGGACTAGATTCACACGAAGGGAGGTTAGGAAACACAGGCGTCACCTTTTTCTACCTGTGTTCTATTTTAAAGGCTTCCCAGACCGTGCGATGAGGCGGTGGTGGGTGACCGGTCCTGTCGTGGGGACTGTGGCCCCGCAGCCCCGGTCCCCCGGCTCTGCCCCTCCCGGGGAGCCGATCCCCGGCCGCGCCTCCCTGCAGCCTCCGGCACCCCGAAGCAGCAGCTCCCCCTCGGCGCCGGGGAGCCCCAGGGCTGCTGGCAGCGCTGAGCAAGAGGCTCCCCTTCCTCCCGCCGGCAGCCCGCTCCGCGGTTCCTCGGGGAGTTGAGTTTGGTCTGACGATTGTAAAACATCTGGTGGTCGCGGGCTGAGCTTGCCCCGGCCCCGCAGCGCCGTTGTTCAGGGTCCCGCTTTGAGAGGAGATGGGCTTTTCGGGGTTATTGCAATTTTGGTCCTGTTTATTTTTACGATTGCACACTTGACTTCGCGATAATTTTCGTGTAATTAAAGCTCTCAGTAAATGAGGCAGGCTGAAGTCGTTCCGAGCCCGTAATGCCGTAACTGTTTGCAAAAGAAATGCCAAATGCACTTACGGGGGGGTGAGGGAGAGGGGAGGGTAGCTCTGTTTGTAATACAGAGAGTATGATGTTCTTATAAGCAAAACTTATGTATGGAGAAAACAGATTTGTGTCAATGCGGGAAGAGCTGAAGCAGGGAAGGGATGGGTCGGCCAGATGCAGCAGGAAGGGAGAGAAGCAAATTGGCATGGAAATTTGGCATGGAAAATTTTGTACCTGTTGTCTTGAAGTGTCTCATTCTGAGAGATGCTAAATTGTTCTTTTCATCTTAAGGCTTAAGCTAAAGTTACTTTTATTAAAGACAGAAAAGAATGTGTAAACGTCTGAAAATTTTCCGGTGTTTTTCCTAAATTCAGCGGTTTAGAATGGTTTGAATTCCATTTCGACACAAAAGAAAGCCAAATAAAGGTGTTATTTTGTTCGATATTTGAAAACGATAGAAAAGGTGTGCAAAATTATTTTTCTTGTGGGGATGGTAGGTAAAATTTTCGGACAATTTTTATAAGAAATATCTCGCAATATGAGAAATATAATTTCTTATATTTTACAAGAAATATCTCGCAATAAGATATTCTTATTTTATAAGAAATATCTCGCAAAGCTTTTATGTGGAGCTCTGAGCTGGTTTTTTTTTTTCACGTTTGCTTGCTATTTATGGAGATACAAGGATGATATCCTATTTTTGCTGAAATTTGTCGCTAAGCCGAATACTTTTAGCGGACCGCGGGCTCCAGTTTGTTCGCCTCCGTTAAAAAAGCAAGTGGAGCACTGCGAACGCTTAGGAGACACGGCACGTGTTATGTTAATGGTATTGCCAGCATCCGTTTACACTTGCTGCCCTCTCGGAGACTTAAAATTCCCCGTTGGGGTCCCAGCTCTGACAAGGATGCAGATTTGAGCTGCATCCCTTTTGCCGTGGTGTAACGGAGAGGTGGCACTTTCCCTTCTGCCGTACAGAAGCCGGGGAGAGCTTCAAGTGTGAGCGCTGTGGCAAAGTTTTTGCCTACAAATACTACCGGGACAAACACCTCAAGTACACCCGCTGCGTGGACCAGGGGGACCGCAAATTTCCTTGTCACCTTTGTGACCGATCCTTTGAAAAAAGAGACAGGCTGAGGATCCATATTCTCCACGTTCACGAAAAGCACAGACCTCACAAGGTGAGCTTGCTCCCGGGTCTCTTCTCAGTCACTGGCTCTTCTGGGGGGACTTAATAAATAAGACTTTTCTCTTTCTTTTTTTTTTTTTTTTTTTTTTTTCCTTTTTTTTTTTTTTTTTTGTCAAGAATGTCATCAAGCTGATGGTATTCTCTCTCCTCCAGTTTCCCTGTGCAGGAATAGCTTGTCATGTGCAGCAAAGCTTGGTTAAAGAAATTTAATGGATTTAGATTGGGAAAATAAACCCCACAGTCTCAGTGAGAGTTTAAAATGAATATTCTCTTGGGCTTTTTGGATGTTCACATATAAGTGCTGTTCCTTTTCTTACACAGTGTGAGGGGTTAACTTGTGTTTAAAGGTGCTTTGATTGCTCAGGATCAGGAGAGAGATGTCTCATGTCTGTTTCCCACAGCCCACCCTTTGCAGCTGTATCTGCGTCTGTTTCACCAAACAGGACTTCAAAGTTTTGCATTCAATGTGAAGCAGATTTTCAATTGATGAAAGCAAATCTTTGAGATACTTTGTTCATCTCCTCCAAACAGCTTGCTTCTAGCAGCACTGGGAATGGAAAATCAGACTTTTTCTAAAGGCTTGGGGAGGGGCGAGTTCCAGTGCTTGAATTGGCACAGTTAAATCAGTCTTCAAAATTCTCCAAATACTTATTAAATAGAACATCTTAAAATGTGAATTTTTTTTAGAAAAATATTTATTAACTAAAATGGTAATATTATAATATCAGAATATCTGCATAGAATTAGTAACAGATAAAAAATTATATTAAATATGAGGTATAAAATACTATGTAATCTCTTTCCCTTTCTTTTTCCTTTTCTCTTGCCTTGGTCGATTTAAGATTCTTTTATTCTTTAGGAAGTTTATTTTATAGGAAAAAAAAAAGTTTGATTTATATTTTTTTACTAAGTGTTTTTACAGAAATTTTCATATATTTTTAATGCTGAAAATCAATATTGTCCTGAAGAATAGCAATTTTATTGAAATAATTTTAATACAAATTATTTGAAATTTTACATGATTTTAATATATATATATGCATATATATATGCATATATGTGTAAATTTATTCTTAAAAACAAACTAAACTTCTGGGTATTTCAAATTGTTGCCGTTTAACATGAATACATCAATATATGCGTATATATAGATATATGTAAGAAAATACATGCACACATCACCCACATACTTAGTTTTTCTTTTTAATGATGCTATTACATGCTTCCTTTTAACTTTATTCCTTTTTTTTCCCCCAGTGCTCTGTGTGTGGGAAGAGCTTTTCTCAGTCGTCCAGCCTGAACAAACACATGCGGGTTCACTCTGGGGAGCGCCCCTACAAATGTGTCTACTGCAACAAGGTAAGGCAAAGCCCTGCCCCATCCCTCCCTCTCTCTTCTGCTGTGCTTTTCCTCTCTTGTTTTCTTTTAAGAAAATGCTTTGTATTTAAGTGGTAACCAGAGAAGTGGGTGTATATTCTGGGCAGTTGTGGAGGCAAAGTGACAGGGCTGGATGAGACTGAAGAAACAGGGTTTGGTCTCCATCTGACGTGGAATTTGTGGTTTGTCCAGCTCAGCCATCTGCTGTAGAAATGAGGTCTAGGGAAGCTTGAGAGCATTTCAAATGAGAGCATCCAAGGCATGCAGTTAGGTCCAATATTCCACTTTTTCATCAGATAGGTAATTTTTGGTGCTATTGACACTGCTTCTGGATTGCAATACAGAATTGGTCTATAAACTAAATCTGTACAAAAGGAATTTTTGCATGCTTACCTTGAAGTTTCAGGGCTGTTAATGGGCAGCTAGGCATGGAGGTTTCACTTAAAAAAAAAACATGAACAGAACCATAAAGCACTGATCAGAAATGTGCTCCACTGTTACTGACTATCGCAGCAGGGATGATTCAGGTGAGCTCTCTGTGAAACCACTGGCAGCTCTCCCAGCAGACAGCATGTAGATTCATCCAGCAGGCTTCTGATGGATGAATATTGGTAGGGCTCCAGGTGCCATAGGGTGTCCATGAAATGCAGGAGCCCCATCAGCAGTGGTAAACCCGCTCATGATTATGTAGGAAGAGAAGTTTTGTTAAAGAATAACTGGACTAACTCTAAGCTGAAGTGTCCTGCAGTAAAGAATCTTCAAAGAAGCTCCTTTTGGCTATTGTATTTTTTGTCTCTCAATGATCATGAACACACCTGTAGGCAGAGTTTAGGATGAAATATCATCCTTTTTCTTCTGATCACAAAAGGAAGTGGCAGAGCTTTATAGGTTGCTCTGTAAAGACACCTCTACGGACACATGACCAGCCCCCAGCCACTTCTGGTTGGACTGCTGTGGATTGGATCAGGTTAAGCTATTAGTCCTCAGGCTGCAGGATGCAGCTATCCTGGGATATAGCCATCATTTCTGAGGCTGGAAAACCAGGGTCTGTTTTAAAGAATCCTCACCTGCTCCTCCTGTGCAATCATGATTCCTCTTTTCCTCTTCTTCCTCTAACAGTGGCTTTGTTTTTCTAACTCCTTTGCTGGAAAGCAGTGGTCACTTAATTCGGCAGCATTGTGAGATTAAAGGAATAGTGTTAGGTCAACATCACCATTCTCTCCCTAAAACACATTTTGCCTCTTGATACACACCTCCAAGGAAGTATGTATGGGAGTCTACTATCTGTTTGTACTCTAAGGTTCCTAATGAAAAGCTATCTGAGATGTGTTGCTGTTTGCTGTGAAAACTTGCTAGAGAACATTTATTTTGTGTGATCTGCAAATAGTGAAGGGCCTGAAATTGTTTCTCTTTGGAAACAAAAAATGGGGAAAACACAGGAAACTTCTCAATGTTCCTGTTCAAATTTTGATAAGAGAGTTTTATCCCCAAATGGAGGAGAAGTCTTCATGACTTTGCTACTCAGGTGTGTGTGTTAGTGGTGGGGAACAGGCTGGAAAATCTGCCTGCAGAAAGAGCAGAGTATGATGGAGCAGGGAAAATAAACCTGTAAAAGATGTGTGGTGGACTGCATGGATGAATTTTAGCAGCTGAATCCCAAGACAGTCAGAGGGTTTAACTTCGAAAATAAAAATTTAAAGGAAAGCTTGCATTATGTTTCCCAAACATAAAGGAGCTGCAAAGCTAATTAGGGCAGTATTGACTTCTTACCTCTGACATATAGAAGATATTTACTGGTGCCTTTGGTCAGAAATCTTTCTCTGAGCTTCATCTATCTCCATGGACTCAGCCACATCCGTATAGCAATAGCTGTTGGCTTCTGATTACTCATTGCTGGGAGTTTTCATCCTTTTTGTCCAGTTCCCTGAGGATGTGAGCTATGCCAGGACTTAATTTTTAGGGTAACATTCTTCTGATGGGGTCTGGGTTAGCTGGAGGTGGGGATTACACACGTGAAAGCAAATTCCTTGCAACTCCATCTCCTTCCCCCGATCCCTGCCCTTTCAGGCGTTCACAGCATCCAGCATCCTGCGCACTCACATCCGCCAGCACTCGGGGGAGAAGCCCTTCAAGTGCAAGCACTGCGGCAAAGCCTTCGCCTCGCACGCTGCCCACGACAGCCACGTGCGGCGCACGCACAGCAAGGACAAGGGCTGCACGTGCTCCGTGTGCGGCCAGCACTTCCCCGAGCAGGAGGATTACAACTTCCACGTGAAGATTCACGCTGCTCATTAGTCAGGAACCCCGTGGATGTGCCCTGGGCCAGTTCATGTATCTCCGTGTGTACCTGTGTGTGCGTGGCTGGGTGCGCGGTGCAGGAGGTGACACCTGCGGTGGCTCTTGGGGTAGGTCCAGTCTCTGGACCCAGGGCATATGAATAAGGACAGGGGGACACCCTGATGCCACTCTCCCTCTCTTCCCCTAGCCTAATCTCTAAAGGCAGGAGGGCATTCTACCTCCCAAAACCCCTTTGTGCACAAATATCGCTGTGAGGAGTGTTTCTGTGTCTCTAATGCACTGTGTCTGTGGCCTGCCTGGTGCAGCCCCTATCAAAGCTTGTGTGAGGGATGTTTTTGTTTTTATCAGGTGCATTTCTCAAAGCTGATTTAACCTGGTCATGCTGTTTGCACTCATGACCAGAGGTATATGGTTTACTTTCCCTTAAACTGTCTTCTAATGATGTTCTAGTTAAATGTGAACTTCCTCAGAGATATGCTGACTGCTGAACCAACACCAGAGGTACTTTCAAATCCTTAATTCAGCTGCTGGGACACTGGGAGCTCCAGGACTGTGAGACCAACTCAGAGGGCGCTGGATGCTGGTTAGCCCTGAGGGAGAGAAGAGGGGTGTGGTAAGATAGATGCAGGCCTGATACGCCAGCTAGCAGAGATAGTGGAGGTTGGCTCTGCCTTCTCAAGAGTTTGGAGTACTAAACATGGTGATAATCCTAAGCATTAGTGAGCTGTTGGGTGGATAATGAGCAGTCAAGTGGCCTCACAGAGGTGTTTCATTGTGTACTCACAACAGGCCAGGAGCAGGCACAATCCCAGCAGTGGGTTCTTTTTTCTGAATTTCACTCAAACTGCCTGGTCCTGGCCAGACAGGTTAATCTTTGTGGTGAGCCCTGTTAAGAAAGTTGGGCTCTTCTGCTACCTCCTGGTTTTATATTAGATAACTGCTATAGTGGCACTCCTGTCCTTTGCTCAAAATGTAAGATTTAAAGTATCAAAGAGGTGATATCAGGATTCCTCAGCACCTAAAACTCTGCACATGAAATTCCTTCTCCTGACTGCAGGAAAGGCTTTGCTTTTGTGGGAGGACTGGAAGGAGTCATCCTCCATGTCTCACTGACCATGTAAGTAAGCCAGGAGTGATTTGTGCAGGTTTATGTACTTTCAAAATTGCTAAGAATTCTGAATAAAGTGGCATTCCATATCCATGTGAAATCTCACCTAGGTGACTTATCAAAAAGCCTGTGCTGAAGGACCAGTAGGTATAGGGAGTGCTGTAATAAGTATAGAAGTTTTTATTGTCACTGAGTGACCACCATGACTGGCAGGAGGCTGTGTGTATGAGAGGGCTCACTGTGTCAGTGGGACTGTCTGCTGCATCCAGGAGGGAAAATGGAAGTCCTTTCTGGAGCTTGTTGATGAACAACTGTTTGATACTACTGGGATGATAAAATTCAATTTGAAGTATCCTAGATAAGTTAAGATTAACAAGAATTTTGCACATAGAATATAAGAAAAAAGTTTATTTTGTGCCAACTTTGTGTCTTTAAATACAACATAGAAACAAAAAAAAAATGTTACCTGTACATGTAATATATTGTGCAGATACTGTATCTGTAAATATATTGATTTGCACTAATTTTTGCAAGTTTTTTTGTACCTTAAGTTGTTCTGTTCTCATTGTTTTCATGGTAAAAATATTTTTAAAATATTTTTTGAACCACTTACTAGTAAGTAAAATATTGAGGCCCAGCACTGGGTAGTCAGAATCTGAAGTAAGCAAGTCCGTTTGTATTGTATAAATGTACATATAGGTTTTAGGGTAGAAGGAAAAACATGTTCTGATTTTTTTTTTTTTTTTTTTGGTGCTTATTTTAATACCAAATATTACTATAATACAGCAGGCTGCATTTTGAACATATTGCGGGCTGAATTCCTGACCCCTAAATAGGTAAAATTCACTCCTGAGGAAAAAATCATCACAGTACTTATGTGTACAAACCATGCTGAAGAACAGGTGGAGGAACTGAATCTTCCAGCTGCCTGATGTTGGGAGTTCCTTTTCCCCAAGCATACAAAATCCTGGCCAACAGAAACAAGAATTATGTGTGTGAAGGCTTTGTTAGTTCTGTCTCTTAAATGAATCAGGAGTTGGTGAAATCACCTACCAGCTAATAAAAAAAAGTTATGACTAGGAATGGCTTTGAAGTACTGTGAAATGCACGGTTAGCTTCCCATGCAGGTACCTATTTTCTTCTGAATGAAGGTTGTTTATGTATATGGTGCATTTGTAGTGCTCTTGTGTGCATTTCCTTCAAGAAAACCTCAAATGTCTTGTGCTGAAATATTTGCACCTTTCTGCAGTGTTTGATGTGTTGCCTGTAAAAGAGTATGTGAAGGGTTATGCTTGTACTTGTGACTGGAGGTACTGGCTGTCTTGCACATTAAAACTCTATATGTAAATTTTGATGGTAGTTATTGTGCGGAAAACCAGGCTATGAAAAGCCAGTGTCCATAAAGGAGACAGAGGAATCCTGCAAGTTTATTTGAATAAAGGGGGGAGAGTCCACTGAGACAAACCCCTATATGTTTTTGGAAGGCGCCTCCTCCTTTTATCCTAAACTCCCGGCCGCCTGTTGCCCTCTTCCTTTCCCCATTGACTGAAGTACTAGGAAGGTACAGCCTTCCTGAACTGCTTTGAACATGTCATTTTCCCTGCAAGGTCAGAAGTTAAAACTATCTGGGTTCTGCAACAGACTTAGTGCGGAAGCATTTCTCTATTATCATAAAGTTCAAACTGTAGTCAAACTGTCTAGGTTCTGTAACAAACTTGCAGTTGGAGGTTGGTAGAGTTACTAAGACCCATTTCAAAGACATTAACACCCTTTCTCCTAAAGATCCTCACCCATCGAGGTGTTTTCAAGGACATTAGCACCCATCTTTCCTATTATTATTAATATTGTTACAATTGCATTCATGCGAAGAATGAAATTATTGGAGGCTATAGTGTACATTAATGGGCTATGGCTTTTTTTCTGCCCCGTGCACTGAAGTTGTGAATTTGAGGTACTAGCAAATGGACGAAGGGTGTTTTCTGTGTCATTTGTAAGCCATCACAAAGTGTTGCTTATTGGGAATTCCAGTCCTTGTCCTGCTGGGCAGCAGCTGTGTGCACTGGAAGTCAAAGGCACCCAGTGTCTTGACGGATTGGGCCTTAAGTGTCCCAATAGTTCATGAAAGCTGAGGCCATTCAGTTCTGGATTGAGTTCACTCCCACTTGAAAGCAAGATGATGGATCCGGATTGAGCACTAAAAAAAGGAATTAAACTGCCCTGTAGCATTTAACTTCCCTATAGTCATCCTCCCTTTTGAATAGCAGCTGTGCTGGGGCTGGGGACAGTGAGGATGGCGCTTGGCTCTGCACACTTCACAGCAGGGTGGGGACAAATGGATTAGGAGGGAGGTCAAGCTGAGCTGCCTGCCAGCCCATGACAGATTTTAGTTTCCTGCAAGGAAACTGCACTGATTGTCAGAGCAAAGAGGTTGCTGTTCTTGCCAGACAGGTGTTAGGAGAGATTAGCGAATGCTCCTGTAGTGTACCTGTACCCTGCGTGTGTCCAGTGAGCTGAGGGTTTACTCCCCGAGGATTTGTACATTTACTTGCACCTTTTGTGGCTGTGCTCTCAGCAGCTGAGTGAATGTGAATGTGCAGCTCCAGGCAGCTCAGCCAGCAGTGAGATTTTGGGTGTTTATACACACAGCTAAGAAGGGCAGAGAGGGAGCATGTTTGCATGCTGCACTTTATCTGGCAGGTGCCCGGGATGACTGCATGGCACAGAAGGACATGTGCATGAAGGAAGCTGCACTGCAAGTTCAGCAGAAAGAAGAATATTTGTCACCAAGTGTAAAGACTCAGTTCTTGTGCTGGGCAGCCCCAGCTGACAGATTCCTCCTGAGCAGGCATCACGGTGCTCCGTTCTTCTGCAGCCAATTCTGAGCTGAGACAGCAGAAAGCAGGACATCCTTGCAGTTCTTGGGACT
The DNA here is from genome assembly GCA_024500445.1 of Entomyzon cyanotis. Classification (NCBI taxonomy): domain Eukaryota; kingdom Metazoa; phylum Chordata; class Aves; order Passeriformes; family Meliphagidae; genus Entomyzon; species Entomyzon cyanotis. Next base: position 17,869,040 of record JAKEPQ010001005.1, read on the forward strand.
GGGCTGTGGCTTTGCACGCTGTACTAAATTAATTTCTTCCATTTCTTGGCATCTTCTAATATAGGACAGAAGTGACAGTAGCTACAGTAATACACTGTGTGCAATAGGTACCTGTGTTTCTCACTCAGTTTGGCTTAAACTGGCTGTGGGTCCCTGTCTGGGGTCACATTGTCACTGCATTCACTAGGGCAAAGGATGGGTGCACCCTGGCTCTTCTTTTCCTTAACTAGGATTACAAATGGTCCTGCCAAGGGGAGCAGCAAGACAAGTCCCCAGGACTAATCAGTCCTGTAAGACACTAGCTGATTTTAAGTGCTCTGCATTAACTGCCAGAGTTTTTAAAATGTTAATAGAAAGTGATCTAAATAGAAACCAGAGTATGAGGGCAATCAACTGTTTTGTTGGAGCAGAGGGGTGCACAGAGAGAGAGACTGTGTGAGGCTAACTCCTCAAATGCTCTCCTGGGTGAATGACAATGGGGAGGAAAAAAAAAGTGGTCCCAGAGCTCAGGCTTGCAAGTGTGAAGGAACAAAAGGCCTGGCCACCGACATCTGCTGCCTCTAGCATCTCCTGCATATCCCTGTTTTTCAAACACCTGGTCCCCAGCCCCTGCCTTCTCAACCCCATCCTGCTGCTCACCCTGGAGAGCAGGGAGGTGGTTAACCACAGAGGGAAGGTGAAAAGCAGCAAGGAGCTTAGTGCAGTGAAGATAATGCCACAAACAGTGGTCAGTGCCAAACAGTCTGTTAAACAAGAGAGATCATTCACCAGAGGAGCCCTGACTGGCTGTCCCCTTCTTTAGAAAGCCATTCCTTGGGTGCCCAGTCTACTATAAGCCTCCACAGCAAGTGCTGGTGTTTGTTTCAACCCTACAGACACAGTCACCATCACCTTCACTTCCCTTTCTCTCCTGACACACATTCCCTTGCGCATTCTCCCTTCTGTTCCTCCCTAATGCACTTAGTGCAGGGCCTTGGGCAAATGAGGGGGGTGAGGCTCTCTTTGCTCTCTTCTTCCCTTCTTTTTTAACCTCAGGTGAAACACTTCCAGATTTTCAGTCTGTGTTTTTATGGTATTTGACTCAAGCTTTAAAGAGGCTTAATCTCTGCCAGTGAAAGCCTTTTCTGAAAAGCCAATCCCCTCGAAGGTTCCTTCGGTTGGATGTTGACAACTGGGCTATGCAGCAGCACCAGAGGAGAGTAACAGCACCTCTGCCTCTCCTACAGTGGGTCTTGAGCAACTCCATTCCATCTCCATCCTCAGCCAGCCACTTATCAGTCTGCAATGTAGCAATGAGAAAATGCACTTTCTCCCACTTTGACTGGAGGGACTTGAGCAGAGCCAGTAGGAGATACCTGAGTCACTAACAGAAATGCAGGAGCAGAGAAAGCATCCACTGGGAATGAAGGAAGGGGAAAGGGATGATCACTTGGATTATACTGGCTAAAATGTGCAATTCACAGATAATCCCTGAAGTGCAATCAAGCTGTGAGGCCCATGCTTCCTAGAAAGTTCATCCTCTAGCTTAATCTAAGTGGGGTCAGTGGCTTTCCCTCTGGAGCTGAAGAGGATCAGTGCAGTGGTGCTGGGGGTGTTGAGGAAAGTCACTCCCCAGAGAAGCTCTGCTTTCCCACAAGTGACCCCACCACAGTGGCCAGGGCAGGCCCACAGCAGTGGTGCTGAGGGCCAACTGAGGGATTACCTGTATTGATTAGCTAAGAGCTGTCAAGGTGGAGGGAAAGACTACTCTGCCGCAAGCTTGGAGCTCTGAGCTGAGCGGGAGCATAAACACCCCATTAAAGGTTTCATTCAATAGCAATCTTTACTAAAGTAAATGGACAACAGCAGCCCCCCTGCCCCCAGTCCCTAATGCAAGAGCCATTATGGAGCAGGAAGGCAGCACACAGGAATGTGTATTTCTGTAGTATCAGTTTCACCAATAGACTCAAACGACTCTTTTAATGAAAAGTGGATTTGGTTTTCAATTTTTTTTTTTTTTCGGGGGTTGTGAAAACCCCAGGGAAAGGAGAATCTGCTCTTTCTCTTGAGCGTCTCCTCAGAGCCTGATGGATGGCTGTTACCCATCAGTAAGCAGAGAGTAGGAACATGGGCTGGCAGCATCCTGCTCTGTGCTGCTGGGGATGGGCAAGACAGGAGCAGAAGCACTGAAACTGGCAGTGCTGAAGTATGCTGGAGGGACTGGGGGCTTTCCCTTCCATAAGCCATGTGCAGTGCTGGAAGAGAGACAACCCCACCCCTGGAGGGCAGGATTTTACTTTCCTGGTGTGTCTAGAGCTGCCTTCTTGAAAGCTTCCTTCCTTCTGCTGACAGCAAAAGAAAGCTTCACACCAAGGCTCTGAAGGCAGCGTGGCCCAGACAGGCTCCTGCTGGGTGCCTTTGCTCCACACACTCTAAAGAGGATGAGTTTTTCTCTCGTTCAACTTTGATGGACCTCCAGTCAAGAGTGGTATGAAACCTTGTATGGATATTACTGTATTTATGACAGTAGGCTTCTATTTAACCCATGCCTCTTCTTCTAAGACTTCTTTCTCTTAGTTTCAGAGCTAGAGACATCATACACAATTAATGGAACACAAAACAAATTCCAGCATGAAAAAACATGTCATCAAAAGGGAAAAATCCTGGGTAAGAGACATTTGGTTATTTGCTCAAGCATCTGGATTCTGTATTCATCCCCCCCGGCCCCTTCCCAAGGGTGTCCTCAGCCTTCCATTTTGGAGATTTGAGAAATGAGGGATGGAGAGGGAAACTTTCAGGTAGATTGGTTTTTTGAGTTTCTTTCTGTCAAAGAGGGAGTTCAGATAGATGCCAGATCTGCTGGCAGGGAGACAACCTCAGAGAAAACTAGCTCTGATCTTACCTCCTTGTGAGGAACGTCCCTGAATTTAGGGCTTTTAAATTCCTTTCCTGTTTCTATGCTGATGTAACACTGACATCACAGTGTTAACACAGTTTGTTTTTATATATTGGAATTTTAAAACTAGTTAGAGTAACTGGCCAGATCTATTCAGATGGTCTGTCTAACCCAGTTTAGTAGTTGATGGTTTTGTAAGTGTAAGACATGAGCAGTAGAGCCTGGCGTGACAGAAACATTCTTTTATGGCTTCCATTGATTTTGTCTCCTGGGAGCTGTTTTGGCCAGGATGTTGTTATGACAAAAAAAAGTTCTATGGGAGGGCTAAAGGAGAACAGTTGTTCTTCTGAACAAGAGAAAACAATTTAAGTTGCAGAAATTCAGAAGAGAAGGAAAACTAAAGTGACTCTTAGCATTTAAAACCTCATCCAAAACCTGTGCAGCTTTTTTGTCTGTGATGCTTTTCTTTAACTATATCTGTCTGGTACATGGCTCAATTATTTTTGTAACAGTGATGAGGAAATACGAACTATTATAAAATCTTTAAGATTTTATCTTTGCATTTTATTCCACCTACATCTTTGGGGATCATCCTTCCAGCAGCAAAATTTCATTAGGGTACAACAATGGCAAATTCCCTATAATATATAGCTATGGTAAAAGATGATGCATATTCTGTGCTTTTAATCATTGTCATAGGAGATCACCACTTATTTCCACAATACTTATGACACAAAGTATTAAACTTGTATGATAATAATAAAGTTATACCAGGTGGTTTAAAATCAAAATGAAGTATTCTGGATTATGAGGTTCTGTTTTATATAACTGTATGGTTGTACTGATAACCCCCTCCTCTACACTGTTTAAGTATTTTCCAAGTGTATTCACTATTCTTAACAGAATATTACTGACTTTTTGATTTTATTTGTGTATACACATACACACATACATATGTGCATTTGTGTACATGTAGGTATGCTCATGCATGTGTCTAATGTCTGTCAAAGTTTGAAAAGTCAAGCAATACTGAATATTCAAGTAAACTGAATATAGAATTAATAACTCTCCACTCTCAGTTTCATTACTACTTTGGATTGCATTCATGTTGCAAAAGATAAATTCTTTCACAAGAATTTGCTAAGGAGCTGGTTTTCAAGAAACGAAGTGACGTTCAAACTAGGTACTTAACACGATCAATTTTCTCCCCAGCCCCGAACTGAGGATGACCAGAAAACTTCACAGCAATGGCAGATGGCAGTCACTCTTGTCCTACTGCTGCTGACAGCTGTGGTTTCCTTGGGCCCAGTGGGATAATGGTTCATACCCTTTCCAGTCTTTATGTTGCATTAATATTTGGCAACCCTTGCATATTGTTTTTTACATTCCCTAAACCCTTCTGTAGTAGGAAAGAGCTGATGGTGCCCAGCTGAAGTGATAAGTCCTCTGAAGCAGCTTTGCTGGTAATACCTTTTAGCATCTTGCTTTTGTGGAAGCTGCTCTACTATGTTACTATATTGGTATTGATCTGTACTGTGTAGGTCCGTATTTGTCAAGCTTTCAAAGACATATTATCAAAGATTTCTACGTGAGAGAGTAATTAAAGGTCAACCTCATAAATAGTTATAACACCCAAGGCCAAAGGGGAGTTTTTATAGTCATTAGAAACTCTCCAGAAGTTTAACCTGCCGTAGTTTAATTGGAGGTGCCTTGGCTTGGTGCCTTGGCTGCAGTTTGGTTGAGTTATGTGGTGGCTGGGGGCCCTGAGAGCCTGGGCACCATGGTGGGATCAGCAGGCATTGATGAGAACAGGCCAACAGCTCTGCCTCTGCTCAGCCCTTCTGCATGTCCAGTCCAACAGGGCCATTTGCCACTGCTGAGCCAGCAGCTCAGTGGGACCCAGCGGCATTCTTGGGGTGTCCTGTGCAAAGGCCAGGAGTTGGACTCCATGATCCTCATGGGTCTCTTCCAACTCAGTGGATTCTCTGATTCTAGGATTATGTGTTGCTGTAGACATAGCAGTCCCCGGGGGCTGTGAGAAAGAGCTTTTAACCCGCGATTGTAGCTATTCCCATGGGAGGGAGGCACACATCCCCTGCCCATCTCCCCACCTGCCAGCCGACAGCTAAAACTTACTTTCCTTCAGCATGGGCTCTGCACTGCTCTTTTCACTGCTCCTCATGACTTGCAGGGTATGGAGAAGAAAATTAAGCAATTACATGGTTTAGTGGGTTAATGTATGGCCCCAGAAGGAGGACAAATATTTTACAAATTCAACCCATCTTTCCCTTGATAAACATAACATTTAAAGGTGTCAATGCTCGAGGCAGTCAGTTAACTACCTTCAGAGTAGCAAGGAGGTCTTTGAGTACTATTCATCACCTTAAAGACTGTGCTCTTCACACACAGTTTCATGAGTTTGGATTATTTTACATAAATCTGCAACAAATTAAGAGGTTCCTTTTTTTTTCCCTGAACAGCTGTAAGATTATTGCAGGCTTTCACCTGTTTCCGTTCACTTAGATAGAAATATATCAAGAAGTTTATTGGGCTTTATATACCCAGATCTTTAAAGGTTCTATCACAATCAAATATTTAATTTCCCAAAAGAAATAACATGTGTATGCAGTCTATTTGTTAATTCATTTTGTATTTTATGCAATGGCTCGTAAAATATTCCATTAACTTAGAATTGCAAATGAGAACCTGTCAGATATTGTCTTTTGTGACCAGCCATCTAAAACAGGGCAAAATATTTCTGAATCAGCTTGAGGAATTAGATTCTCAGTGGGACTTGACTTGCTGAGCTGTGGGATGAAAACTCACGAGTTTTCTAACATCTTCTTTTGTATCAGGAAAACACATCTATTGGCAACTATTTTCAAATCTCTTATGTGCATTTGCAGTTGAAACATCTCCAGGTAAAGGATTTTTCTAATATTTAAGCATCATGTTCTTTGGAAGCATCACTTGGGGAGGGAGTGGCATTCTTTCACAATCGATTAATATATTTAGTAGGAAAATGCTGACTTCCTGAACAGCAGCTTGAGAGCAGGAAGGCAGATATCAGACACAGTCAGGACACACTGATGATGGTGGGCACATGCTTTTCACACAGAAACAGGCTTGCTGCTCAGCTTCCCCCAGGGCCAGCAGATCGTGTGTCTGTGAGGCAAATTATTGTGTGTGACAATAAAAAAACCCTCTGTTAGGAGACTTGTCCTACTGATTGATGGGAGAGGATGGTAAAATCAGATTTACCAATGAATGTCACTTCAGAATTAACAAAGCTGATAGGAATGTAGCCAGCAGGAACGTTCATTTGTCTAGGAATGAGTTTCCTCCCCTCCTCCTGGGGGCTTATTGCCTGCACTAATAGGGCCTTGGGTCTTTTCCTGATAGATGCCTGAATGTCAGGCAGCAGATTTTAGGATAATAATGACAATGATTCTGATAATGGCCGGCTCTGTAGCCTAAAGCTGGCAATAGGATGTGTGAAAGCATCTTGGCCCAGGCAGGCACAGCACTTTCCTCCCTTCCTGCTGTGAGATTATCTCCAGCCTCAGGAGTTTAACCTGCTATGAGGAACAGCCTTCTTTGACTTGCTCTGTGCTGACACTGGAATTGTCATGTAGGGGTGTTTTAAAACGTCCCTATTGATTTCACTACAATGACTCCTTTGCAACACAATGACCCCAGTCCTGGAGTTTGTGGCTCGCTGAGCAGGTTTTGGCTGCACCGCTGGCTCCCAGCTGTGTAGAGCAGGCTCTGCTCCAGGTTGGTCTCTTCCAAGCCTCTTTCTTGCTAACTTCTGAGTGTCACCTTCTTCTCCAAGGCACTGTTACAGCAGCCAGGACAAGGTGGAAACCTGCAACAGAGGGAAGGATTGGAGCTATTTTGGTGACCTTCTGTTACTCAGTAGTTTCTTTGTTTAAAGAGGGCTTTCTCAAAATATTTAAAGTGAGGACAGGGCTGATTGTTCCTGCCAGAAACTCGGGACAGCTAGAGTAGTTATATTTTAATGTCCCAGTTTTTGTCAAAAATTCACACTTTTTGTCCTTAGATCTTCACAGTCTTGTGTAGAGACAGATGAGGATAGCAGGTCTTATTTTCCAAATGGGGGGAAAAAAGAGCCACAGATCAGTTAAATTATTTTCTTTGCACTGCAGAGACTGATGCCCAAAGCAGAGCCCAAACCCATGTTAAAGGACAAAAAAAAAATTAAAAAAAAATTACAATACAGAAGTGAGATACAAACATGCACTTCCCACAGCCAGCTTTGCATCCTTCTCCCATCCTGATGTGTTGTCCATGGGAAAGAGCGTCAGTGCACAGCCTTGAAGGGAGCTGCAGCACTGTCATGTCCACAGCCTGCTGAGGACCATCCTCTGCTTTATGTGCTCCTCAACACGTTGCTCCTCGCAGTGTAGGGAGGGTGTGTGGAGACAGAGCAATAAAGGAACGACGTCACCAGGGCAAATGAGCAGTTCTAAATCTCCGTGTCTTAATCAGCAGATTAACACATTTGTAACTACTGTTTACTATTTTTCATTGCCTCAGTCCAAAGCGATAAAAGTTCTCCTCTTGCACGTTTTGGTGGGCTAGCGTTTCACAGGTCCTTGTCTTTGTCCTGCTGCAAACACCTTAATCCCATTTGTTCCATTCCTTTTGGCTTTCCATGGGCAGAGATGGCATTTACATGCCTGATGATTCCCTTTGCTGGAACACTGAATATGTTCCTCAGTAACCATGTTCAGAAATCTCTCTAATAATCTGCTTAGCTAATATGTCTCCCTCAAATGTAATTCATCAGTGCAGGGCATCTAACCCCATTGCAGCTGGCGCTCTTGTAGCTGTTCTGAATATCCCAGCCAGGTTGCTTTCAGTTGCATGTCTGCCCCTCTTTAATGAAGTTATTTGTTATAGGATTTTAGGTATACTTGGAATTTCCTTCTGCATTACTGAATTTTCTTTTGTGCAGACTTTCTCCTTGGAGATGAAGCCCTTTTGTTATTATAAATTGTGAACCAATTGACACACCTTTGTAGCCACTTAGACTTTCAAGATTATAGTTAGCACATATATGGGAAAGGACCCAAGGCAGCCACAATTTTTAGAAGAAAGCCAGCTGTATGGATTGCTTGATTAAAACCCTACTGTCTGCTGTGTCATTAGCAAGTTCTTAAAAAAAAAAAAATCCCAAAACATCACCAAAACCTAATATTTATGTTGAAATTCTTTTTGTCTGTTGCACGTCGTATTTTCCCAATAATATTCAGCAGTTGCTCTGCATATGATCTCACTCTCAAGGCCCTGATGGAGAGATAATTGAACAACTTCCAGTGCAAAACCATTTTTTGAGTTAAAAGTGTTTTCTCTACTGCAGCCACAGAAAGCAGGATCATCCATATTGCAGAATTTAGCTCTGTGTAAGCATATGTATGTGTGGATTTAGAAAGGCATATTGAAGTTAAGGCAGTCAAAATGTATAAGCCATAATGAGAATGTTACATATTTTCATCATTGCAGTTCACCAGAGCTGCACAAAATACACAAGATTTTGGGTTACTTGATTTAAAAGCCTAAATTTGCAATAAGAGAGTAATAAATCACATGCCTGAGGTCTGAAGCAACACTTCATGTTTTGCAGTACACAGGATTTACTTTGTTAAATAGGTACATTGATATCTTTTTATAAATAGTTTGATATATGTGAATGGACAGCACTAAAGATAATGTGAACACATTAATTTTCAGTAATTTTGTATTTCTAATGAAGTATAAATTAAAGTCTAATAACACTGTGATACCAGTGCCTTTTAAGCTATTGTAGCCAGAGTTCAGACTGCCATTCTGACTTTTATTAATCTTCATCTGTTTAACTGACCATTTCAGTTCCTGTTTTTTTTTCTATCAGCAAGTCAAGGAAAGCTTGTATGTCCAGTATTTGTCAGACAGTGAAAATTTCTTTTGGATGAAACCACAACTTTGAGGGTTAAATCTTAGAACTGTTTCTCCATGACAGGACGTCCCAATGTCTGAGAAATTTGCCTTGGGATTTTCATGGATAAGCACAGAACTGAGAGACCATCATCCCCATATCTGAAAAATTTTACTCTGCTTCTTTTGAAGGAGTATAGTGCTCCAGGTATGGCACTTGAGCAGTTTTGCTTCATCTGGTCATGGCATATATTATTTAAGGAACAGGATGAATACTTCCAGGCTCCACAGGATCAACTGGTTTCTTACTGATATCGGAAATCCCAACAAAAAAAAAAAAAAAAGAAGGCAGCTTTTCAAAGAATTCCCATGGGGGACCCCAGGAGGAGAGAGCTGGAGCTTTTTGTGGTCTTTTTAAAGTTCACTTCATGGTTTTGAGGTTGAGGGTTTTGTTTTGCATTGGTAGTGGGTTTTCTAGACCACAGATGTCCTTGGCCACTCCTCATCAATAAACTGTTACAAAGCCCCTGCTGTACTTTGCCACAATGTCTGTAAACCAGGGGGAAAAAAAAGAAAAAGAAAAGAAGGAACCCAAAGAGATGGAAAAAACATTTCCTCATATGAAGGCTTCTTACCAGAAATTGATTTCTTGATTTTTTAAATGCCTTTTAACATAAATATACTCCCATTACACCTCAAGTTTCAAAAACGTAAGACCATGTATGAGTGACATCTGTAAGTATATCTGCATGGAACATATGTGCCCTTTTCAGTGATTCTATTGAACATATCTCATCCTAAGAAGTGTGACCTTCAGATGTTTCTGTTTTACTAAACTCAGGCTGGTTAGAAATCTTCCATTAATGTCCTAGAATGAAAGCTATAGCTCAGACTCCTGGGATGAATTTCACTGTCCTCTCTACACTGCAAACTCTGTGTTAAAATACATGCTGAGTGAGACAGATCTAACCTGAAATATTTGATTTGTTTTGGGGGCGATACCGTGCTTGTCAGATCTTTTCTTCTTTCCTTCCTGCTGCAGTTTTTAAAAAATCTTGTTCCTGATATGTATTTTAGAATAATATTTCCACATATCTGAGAGAAAGACTATAGGGAAAAATTATAGAATACTTCCCCCTTTTTTCTTTTATATAGAATCAGATATTTTCCTGGTTTTCTTTACTTTGCTGTGTTCATGTTTTTTCCCTCCCAGGTGCACCTGAAGAATGAGAAATATTTTACCAAAACATGGAGAGCAGATTTACTCCCTTTAAAGTATGAATGCTTTGGCAGGTAACTAACTACCTGATATGAAAATGCATCATTTGAGGAGGAGCTTTAGTATTACAGGTCCAGGTAGATTTAAACTCACCTGTTATTGCAGTCCCGAGGAACACAGGGAAAGAATATTCAGCAGCTACTATTGAAACAGGGTGACATGGGTTGGAATGGGATATATAGTTTGTGATAAGAGTATTGTGCAAACAAATGTAATATAGTGGTACCACATTTTACTGAATATCTTCTAAGCAATTACTGCTGGTATTACTTAGATTGCTGTGCAGTCTAGGGGTGCCAGCATAGTCACCCTGCACTTCCTAGGCTGTGGTTTGTACCATGCACACAATGGGTTGCCCTTGAAGCCTTCTCCTGGGCTATTCCTTCCCCCAGTACACTAGATGGACACATTCCACATGACTTAAGACTTTCTACCAGACCTAGCAGGTCTGGTTGCATTACAGGGAAATGCATGCCAGATCAGATAATGCCATTCGTGGTGTCAGGAGCATTTGCCCAGACAATGTTTAAGAAGATCCTCACCCTATAGTCCCTGAGGGCATGGATCCTGTATGACACAGTATGCCCCGATGTCAGCAGTGGAAGTCACCATGCTGGTGGCAGTATCTGGACAAAACCAGCATCCCTGCAAACTGGTTTCTATACAGAAGGAATGTCAATCTCTGTGTGGCTCATCAAACCCGTGTTTCCTCTCCTCTTGCTGTGGCCAGTTGTGCTCAGCCTCGCAGCATTTGGTGATGTATGTAAGGGCTTGGCAGCAGGAGCTGATTGTTCTTTCAATGCTGTCTGCCATCAGGATGGCTGTCTGTGTCCTGTGATGGTTATCTGGCTTGCATGTTTATGAGTGGGGTGAGGGGCAACTGGAACAGGATGGAAAACAAGGACAAGCTGAAGGTGTCAGTTGCTACCTGAATATTTGTAAAAATGAGGCTGGCATTTTTAGGGATCTTATCAGATCCCAGGGAGAGGAGAGGAGAGGAGAGGAGAGGAGAGGAGAGGAGAGGAGAGGAGAGGAGAGGAGAGGAGAGGAGAGGAGAGGAGAGGAGAGGAGAGGAGAGGAGAGGAGAGGAGAGGAGAGGAGAGGAGAGGAGAGGAGAGAGGAGAGGAGAGGAGAGAGGAGAGGAGAGGAGAGGAGAGGAGAGGAGAGAGGAGAGGAGAGGAGAGGAGAGGAGAGGAGAGGAGAGGAGAGGAGAGGAGAGGAGAGAGGGAGAGGAGAGGAGAGGAGAGGAGAGGAGAGGAGAGAGAGGAGAGGAGAGGAGAGGAGAGGAGAGGAGAGGAGAGGAGAGGAGAGGAGAGGAGAGGAGAGGAGAGGAGAGAGAGGAGAGGAGAGGAGAGGAGAGGAGAGGAGAGGAGAGGAGAGGAGAGGAGAGGGAGAGGAGAGGAGAGGGAGAGGGAGAGGGGAGGGGGGGAGGGGGGGGAGGGGAGGGGAGGGAGGGAGGGGGGGAGGGGGGGGGGGGGGGGGGGGGGGGGGGGGGGGGGGGGGGGGGAGGGGGGGGGGGAGGGGAGGGAGGGGGGGGAGGGGAGGGGAGGGGAGGGAGGGGAGGGAGGGAGAGGAGAGGAGAGGAGAGGGAGAGGAGAGGAGAGGAGAGGAGAGGAGAGGGAGAGGAGAGGAGAGGAGAGAGAGAGAGAGGAGAGGAGAGGAGAGGAGAGGAGAGGAGAGGAGAGGAGAGGAGAGGAGAGGAGAGGAGAGGAGAGGAGAGGAGAGGAGAGGAGAGGAGAGGAGAGGAGAGGAGAGGAGAGGAGCATGTTTCAGGGAACAGAAGGGAAATGGGGTGGTGGGAATAATCAGGTGAGGTGAATTGGAATCTCCATAGCTGTTGAGCCTTGGTTGCCTGAATTTCTTGACTGGCCCTGAGAAATGCAATCCAAAAGTGTCTGGAGGTCTATGTACTTCTCTACAAGCTGTGAGTACCAAGACCCCTGCAGTCACATCACTTCTCAACACCACTTGGAGACAGGGAACAATGGATGTTCATGAAGTCTATGCCAGCACGGATGCACAGACTGCCTCGTGCCTCTGTGTTAGTCCCAGGCAGGCAGCCCCTGGTGCCAAGAGCCTGTGCTGACTTTGTACCATCAGTTTAGGTGCACTTTCCTTTCTTCACATGTTTGACTTCATGTTGAAGACCAAGCAAATCTGCTTAGTGTGGTTTAATGAATGAAAGGATTATTGGAAGCTGCTTAAATGCTTATCTTGACCAGTGAAGTATGCCTGCCCTGTCCTGTGCCAGCCTTGGGAGAGCAGCCAGGTTGGGTAGTGCATCCAGCTTGGCAGACCCTCGGGATCCTCTGCTGGCAGTGGCTGGGTATGAGATTCCCCTGCAAAGCTCAGCTGCCACTAACAAAACTGGCTTAAAATCTTCCTGCTTGGACTCATGTGTTTGTGAAACTTGACAGGTTGGAGGAACTGTTCTTAATTTGGGCTGATGTGGAATTCTACTTCCACCTTAATTTGCCACAATATAAACACCTCATACCTTGTCTAGCTGTGCAGAACTACCTGCTAGTGAAGCCAGGTTATGTTGCTCACTCCTTGGAGTTCCTAAAGTCTATTAGAATTTATCAGCACGCTGCTCCTTTCTGGCTCGCAGATGGGAGACTGAGGCACAGTGAGGCTGTACAGCCTCTTTCATGCAGATGGATCTTCCTCACTCCTGGTGTTTAGCCATCAAGGCTAAGATGTTAAGCTCCTCATAAGTTTCTTCTAGGGCAATGTGACTCCAAATTCTAACAAATGAGCTGTCCCATACTTCACATATCAATTGCTGACCTCAGCTACAGCTTGATTTCTCCTAATGCCCCAGGAGAAGCTAGGAATAATTTTTAGGATGGAGCTAGGAAGGATTTTTAGGCTGGCTTTGGAGGGCTGTTAATGCAAGGAAAAACACCAATTCTGCTTCTTCAGTAAAGGCCATAATCAGTAAAGATGACATTTTCATGACTTACTTGGCATTCTCAGCATGATGCTGGACCCAAAACTCAAAAGCACACATGCAGACCGATTTTACATGGGTATGATAGGAGGAGTTGTTCAAAACCAGAACTGCCTGCAGCATACAAGTGGTTTCCACGGGATAGACACTTCATGTACAGCTTTGCTTCACTATAATTCGTGAATAATTATTGCCTTGGCCTAACTCAGCACAGACACATGAAAAATGTGATTTTGTACCTTTAGGAAACTAAAGGTTTGAAGCCATTGTACCCAAATACTAGTGGCTCATGTAAATCTAGGAAATGCAGACATGAAGGAATTTTAAAATTTTTTCTTAAATTCTGTTTTAGGAAATTGACCCTGCCAGTGAGGTGCCATGTATTTGTATTTAAAACTTCAGAGAAATAGTAACAGCTCAGGAATGAAAGTGCTTTTGTAGAGTTTCCTACTGAGTAGCAGGAAAAGTGTCTAATTCCTTATCAATCACATGGCCAAATGTGATAAAAGCCCACTTCTACCCATGTTTTGTTTTCTAAACGCTCCACAACTGGACTTGCCTGGATGTAGCCTCTCTAATGGAAAGGATCCCTAAGAAAGAAATGTCACTCTCCATCAGTGATACTGTACACAAAGGCAAGCACTGAGAGGCTCAGGAGACACTCCTGCACTATAGAGCTGAACAATTGATCCCCTCTGTAGCACTATTAAGAGTCCTTGATGCCCACTACCTCCAAGAAAATGTATTGTACAGAGAATTGTGGTTTGTTGTCAGTGGCCTGTGGAAAGCATAATGGAGGTACTTGTTACTATGGATTGTTTAGAAAGGCAGACATTAATGAGAACAAAAGAGCTGCTTATGTGATCAGAAAATGAAAACCCAGTGAAAACAAGAATAACAATGGCATTTAATGAGAAGCCCTTGGGTCCTCCCACACATCCTACCTGTGCAGCTCCCCTGTTGCAGACATTCTTAGCACAGTACACTGCTTTAAAGGTTTGTTATTCAGATGTGTTTGGTCTGGAAGTTGTGTGTTTCTATTTAGAGGATAAATGGTGGATAGTTATCATCCAGCATCGGTCTTAGGTACTGATTCTTATCCTGAATGCAAACCAATTGTGCATTGCTGAGAAGTCTAGGGTGAGCAATACTTTTTACTGTCTTTGCTATTGCCAGGACTATCTACTACAGGTGAAAGAATATCAGAGAGATCTTCTTGTCATACTTTTTTTCTTGTACGTCTTTGCTCTCAAAACCAAAGTGTGATTTTTTTGATTGTCCTGTGTAGATATACGAACTGGATTCAGTGATCATTCTGGGTCCCTTCCAAGTCAGGATATCCTATGATTCTATAATTTTTCCCCCTCCTAATAGTTGAAGAAAGCTAGACCAACCCAAATGAACATAGACAAGAGCAGTACTTTTCATAATAATGGGTAGAACTGATTCAATGTGAAATTTCTGCTGAACAGACTTTTGGAGAGCTTTGAATCCCATTTTCACTGTCAATGCTGCTGCGAGAAAACAAAACAAAAAAAAGGCACAACAGCTACTGACTGTGCAAGTTAAACCTAACATACACTTGTAATGAAAATATGTGAAATGGTGGCAGTGGTCAATCACTGAGTGGGGAAGTGGTAGCCTGAGAATAACCTGACAGTTCACAGCTGCCCCAGCCATGCAGAATCCTCCGTGTGCACATTCAGGTCATCCTGTGGAAGCAAAAAAAAAGTCCTGACTTTCTTTAGTCAAGCCTTTGTAAGTGTTTAGACCTCCAGCACCAGTGTCATGACAGAGCTTGGAACAGAGGAGCTGAGAGCCCCAGAAGTTCCATCACCTCTCAGCTCTGTTTCAGCCACCCATAGTTACCCTTGCTCTGACCTATCTGTGTGCTGCTTTGACTGTGCTGGCAGTCTCTGAGATAATCCTTCAGCATTGAAATATATCCACTGGCACCCTTAAAATACAGTGAAAGACACCAGCTGGCTCTCCCTGCTTCTGTACAGGTTGAGGGAGGACTGTTCAGGACAGAGCATGGGTCTGCCATGCCTTCCCAGTGCCATTAGCATTTTGTGCAGGAGACTAACTCCAACACGGTGGGTACCATTTCCCACAAGAAACAGTTAAATATTTGGAAGAAGGCAGCTCAGCACAGAGGTGCCACCAATAGGCCTCCATCAGTATAAGTTTTAGTGCTGACATGGTTCAGGTAAGACAGGTGGTGACAAAATGCCTCCCTGAGCAAATCTATTCTTGATGGGTAGTTTTAATTTTGCAGCTATGAAGAAGTAAAAGAACAGACTGTACATGGCTCTGTGTCTACAGATAAAATTGCTATCCTTAGTTTGCCCTTCCACAGTTCAGCATCAGTGCATTATTGATTGGAATTAGGAAGTTAATAAGGTTTGGGCTAATTAATCAGATGGGTAGGGACTGGAACTGCACTGCAAGGCTTAATCAAGTCATCAAAGCTCTCAAGCCGTGAAGAAGGTAATTAAAGGAAAAGAATGCCTGTTATATAGTAACAGGAATCTAGGAAAGGACAAGAGCAAGATAGAGAAGCTCCATTTTCTTTTGCACACTTTTCTGATATAAATCAAACCAAATGACCAGGGTACAATGCTCAGCTTCCTATCAGCAAATTAAGTTGGATGAATTTATAAATCATGTCAGAGGGGAATTTAGTCCAGCTAGTCTAATTGCCAAGAAATCTATGTTTGCTCTTAGAAGCTGTTTTTTTTACAATATCAAGGCCTACCTCACAATCTCATACTTCCTGGGACTTTTATCCCAAGGTTCCCGTATGTGGAATGAAGCACTGTGCCTTATAAAAATATTTTTAAAAAAAGCCTGTTAAGGCAAAATTGATTATTGTAAAAGTATTATTTTGTGACCTATTAAGTGCTTACTATAGAAGGCCAAACCTCAAACTTTCCTTACTCAATTGCTTTGCTGAAAGTAATCTAAGCACCAGAAAAAAACCTTAGTGGTTTCATTAAGAAGGTTTTATAGCATTTCTGGTTGTATTTTGCAGCTTGTTGTTTTCAGATTTGCAATAATTCAGACAAGGGGTTTGTTTTTTTTTCAAAAATATCATACAAGAAATAACTACTAATGCTGTAAAAATAGCACATTTATAGTCACTAGTGGGTCTAATGTTTTGTGACAGGTCTCCACAGTGAGATAAAGTAGCAGGTCACGGACATCCAGTGACAATTTATGTGTTATTTTACTGGATGTTTCAGAAAAAAAATTTCAGTAACTTACAGTTAGTTTCATTCTCTTTTCAAAACTAAAATACTTACATTTTAAGGAGTTTATTATAAAAAGAGATAAAATAATACTTTGGAGGAAAATTCAGATAAGTGTTTAAAGAAGTTGACACTGAAGAAATGAGTGTAATAAAGGAATAGAATAATTTTCATGAGCTGACATTCTTATCCTATGTTCTCACCTGAGGGGACTTTGATTTACAAGTGCCTAGCAAAAAAAAAGAAAAAAAGAAAAAAAAGAAAAAGAAACCCAAAACCCCACAAACATTGTAGTAAAACATTTATAACATACAAAAATAATGAAGATTAGTGAGCTAAAAGTATGTATAGACTAAGTATGCCTCAATAATGAAGTAATGACCTTTAAATATGTATTTCAAAATAGAACAATGAAAGAAATTAAGTTCTGTTTGTGTAGCTATATAGATATAGATGTATAAATTAGGGCCTGACATATGGGATTCAGTTGTTAGGTTTTTTGTCTGTTTTATTTTCAGCTTTGGAAAGGGATGAAATCAGACTCCACCTACTTCTGTAGTAGGGGATTAAATCCATATGTTTATATGATACTAATTTATAAATTCAGTCTGCAGTGAGTATTTTGTGTATTAAGGAAAAATGTTCAGGTAATTTTGCCTATGTTTTCAGATGGAACTGGAAGGGGGAAATGCTAGAGCTGCAGTGCATATGTCAAGTTTTGGATTTAAGCTCTGTGTTTTGATGAGCAGTTGACAATCAGGAGCACAGGCTTGTCCATTAAAAAGAAAGGAAGCACACTGCTCATGCCAAAACCTGTCATGTGTCCCAAAGCCAAGTTTGGTGGTGCCTTGTGCAATCCTCACTAATGAAATGTGACTTTAAGATATCAGCAAGCAGTGTTTCACATCCAGATTTTTAACCTGGACTAGCAGTATTTGCTTGGGTGGGCTTTATCAGGATGATGTTGAAACATATCTTTTCAATACTTGTTGCCTTTAAAATAAAATGTGCCTGTTAATGCACAATCACTGAAATTAGGAATAAAATGTGGCTGAAACAAAAAAGGAAAATCCAATTATCTCTAATGTCTGTCTGCAAAGAGGATACTCCCTTTAAAGACCTCCTTCTGTTCGACACATACACATTTATATGTATTTCTAATCCTCTTTGCCTAGGAAAACCACAGTAAGAACCAGAGAGTAACAGTGGTTTCAAAGAGATACACACTGGGAAATATGACTAAAAATGAAGACATCCTTACATACATTGCTGAGTAACACTTTGGAGCAAGTCTGCAGAAAATGACATCAGCTCTGCTAGTTAATATTTTGAGAAAAGGCTGTAAGAAATGTATAAAGTCTACTGGCTAACATTTTGGTGGAAATATAGGAAATATATCAATACCTCTTTCATGTGAAATGCTACATCTTTCATGAAGCATCCTTGATACACTTGAAAGGTACAAAAATAAAAGGAAGAAAAGCCTATATTTTATAAGTTCAAACAAATGTGATGTCCATAAATAATTGATGTTTCCTTCACATATATGCAGAACAAGGACATAAGGCTATTTTCATCTTTCTTGGGAACTAATAAATTAATATAAATACTGACTCAGATCTGGAAAAAGAAATATCTCTGAATGATCATTTCTCCATGTTTAGTGAAAATATTAAAACAGACATAGAAAACTACTTCTGCTGATACTTTGTCAGGTTTCCTGCCACCTACATGTTAAGGATTTCATTAGGTGAGTTTGCATTCAGCGTTTTGTTAACACAGTCCTTGAAGGTATATTTCTATTGTGAGTTTATCAAGTTGGTTTTGGAGCAACTTTTACTGCCCCCAAAAACCACACCACGACAATAAATGTAATGATACCCTGTGGGAAGGGTTCTTTTTACTGCTTTTTAAACTTGTCCCTTAACAATTTATTTTTAAAATAAACAAAATAATGTCCTTCAGACCACACATTCTACAGGGAGGTAATCCCAAGGTTTATGTGACTGGCTTTGAGTTTAACCAAATTTCATTTTACCAAATTTCACATCACTAAGGGACCGAGTGTGCCCAAAACTATGTCTCCACAGCAATAAAATAGCTGTTTTATCAGCTGTAAATGAGAGGGCAGTTAACCGCACAGGTTTCCACCAGCACTGGGAAATAAAATGTTGCAATTGCAAGTAGGGTAATTCCTTTGCAGTGTGCCAGGGCCCTCTTGGCCTTATGCAGCTACAACTTTGGGAGTTCACACTCAGGATTCTTTCATCAGGACTCTGATGGGTTTGGTTGTTTAACCACTCACCTTTCCCGCTTGGATGTCAGGTTCCCAAGGACTTGACATCTACTACTGGCTCATCTTTCACAGATCACTGAACAGCTGTCAGCTGGTGCCACCACGAGTTACATTCTAGACAGCAGTAATACAGAACTGAAAACCTCAACAAACATGAGCAGTCCCTGAATAATCCAGTTATTTGACCATTTGGTGAGTAGCCTTAATGTACATAATCTTCACCCAAACGACTTCTCATGTAGGGCCAAACCCTCCTTGTATGCACTTTCATGTGCTCATTTAGGGAAAACTCAAACTAATTTAATAAGAATTTCAGTAGTATAAAGGCAGAGTGAAGGTGTTTCACCTCCACTCACTGGAGGCAGAGTGAAGCTGTTTTGAATTTCAACCTGCATATAGAGACAATAATGCCCATATGTTCATTCTGCCTGGTATGAAGGATAAATGGCCTAATGCAGAAGCATTACTCAGGGACTTGGAGAAAATAAAACTAGCATATGGGGAAATATTAAGCTCTGAGAACACCAGCAAGATTTGCATAAGCCAGGTTTATAGCAAAGATGGCCAATAGGTGTTTGCAGTTAGAATTGATCTAAAGGGATAAAAAGTGAATGCATCAATCACAAACATAATTGCTGTTGTTGGAGATGTGCAGGGTCTATAGGCAGCTGATACATGAACATGAGCACTGACACCATCGTACATCATTAATGCTGAGTTTATCACAGCAACACCAATAATTGCTGCAGTATTCTGTCTCAGGCAGACAAGGCTCACTGGTGTGAGCTAGGAGAATGGGAAGCTTGGAACAGAGAAAAGCAGAGCTGTTTGACATCAAGCAGGCTTTTAATAGAATCCTAGAATCCTACAATCATAGAATCATAGAAAATAGAATCACAGAATAGTTTGCATTGGAAGGGACCTTTAAAAGTCATCTAGTTCCAACCCCTCTGCAATGAGCAGGGTCATTAGACCGGGTTAATTATTCATTGCCAAAGTAGTTTGAGAGTTAGCCTTTCAAAATTATTACGAGTTACTCTTTTTTTTTGTTGTTTTGGAAATATCCAGTGCTCACAGCATTGGGGTTAATGTTTTTTCCTGTTTATGCCTAGTTTAGTGATGGTATTTGCTTCTTCCTTCCACTTTCTTTCATAGAGTGAGCTATCATCTAAGTGATTTATGAAAGACTATACCCAGTTTTAATAAGGCAGTTGCAAACACAGTCATTATTTAGTGTCTTGGGAAGACTTTTACATTTAAATATGTAAGAAAATAGGCCTATTATCTTCAGTATTAATTTGTATTTTAGAATCACTGGGCTTCTAACAGAGTGGAAACTGAAATCTTTCACTGAGTCACTGAGAATTGGGTAAATATCCCTCTTGTTTGTGAAATGAGGACATAATCCATTTAATCCCTCAGCTGAGATAGGTTGGTTACCTGAGCTGATATCACCTGATATTTCTTTGGAGGTGCCAGTAGCATAACAGCTTTGTGCCAGGTCCTTGACAAGACTGTTTTCACTTAAGGAAGTGTATTACCTCCTCCACTGAGTCTTCCATTGCTTCAAGCAACAGAAACAATGACTGCAGTAACAGTGATTGCTTGAATGACCTTCAGGAAAGCAGCTATTTTTCATTTTAGTATAAGTATTAGCATTACTGTTAGTATTATATTCCAGGGCTGATATGGACCTTGCAGTTTCATGAAGAAATATATTTAACAAGAAAAGTGTTCATCTCTTAAATTCCTGATAGTTGGAGAATATGATTTTGTTAAAGCATCTGACCACACTTACATATCACTTCTTGAGCTACTTTTCCTTAAAAAAACAATGATATAGTCTCTTATTCAGTCTTTTTATTCTAAATGCTTTAGGCAAAGACACCTTCATGAGTAGAGAGCAACTCTCTTCCTGGCTATCTGATAGGTAAAAGAATACCTATGTTACTTTAGCAGTGCTATTCTCCATCAGTAAAACAAGGTACTTGTGCTCCTAGATCCCCATGTAAAGGTTGCAGTGTTGCAGCTTATGGGCCATTCCTCCCAGCTCCAGTGCTTCACGTTAAAAGGTTGGGCTCAAACCCCCTAGACTCAGAGGGTAGGTTTGAAGGATCACTCCATTAACTTATAGTAAACCAGGGTTGGGGCAGGACCATGGAATTTACTTTTTTGGAGTTAGCATAATGAAAGCCTGTTCTTGGCTGATGTGCTCCAATGCCTTAGAAGTTAAACTTCCACTGCTGTGGGCTGGACAAGACATAAAGTCCATCCTGACTGATTGTGGGATTTACATCTTCATCAATACTATCATGTATTAAAGTTCTGTTTCTTACCAGTCATTATTCATTGTGTGTTGACATCATGTAATAAATTTGCACATTGTCACTGTCTTGTCTCTAAGAATTGTGGTTTTTAACAAAGGCTAAGTCACTTAGAGCTGAGAAACTTAAAACAGTTTGAAATGCTGTGATTTGTCACAGTACTCAATTTTGTAAAAGATGGGATGAAGGGACAGGCAAGATAATATGCACAGCAGGAGCCAAACATCAGAGGGATGTTTTGCCATTCAATACAGTTTGATCAAATAACTATAAGAATAGAAGGGAAACAAACCAATAAATAAACAAACAAGATTTAACTCACCATTTTTGCTTTGGAAATGCAATTTTCTACAGGTTGCTTCAACTGCATTGAGAAGACCTAACAGTCTGGCTTGAACATTTAGTATTTAGTACACTTATCAATTGCTACAGAAAGAGGGTCCCCTTGGGTTGAGAATGGCATGCCAACAGTATGCAGGGCAAAGATATTTATGCCTGAAAGATCCCCTCTTGAAGGTTAGTAATGTGTGACAGAGGGTGGACAAATACTCAGATATCTTTTTCCCCTGTTGGAATGACTGTAAAGCTGTTGCTGAGGCAGTGCAAGGGAAAAAGAAAGGGAGAAAAATTGTTCAGACTTTTCTTGTGTATAACCTTTCTCCTGTTTTGTAATCAACTGTAATACTAAGTGAGTTTATCCATTAAGGTGTAGTAGGACATGTATGATGTGGTTGTCACTTCTAAAGATAAATCCTCTGTCCTTCAGAATTGATGCTTATTAATGTTGGCCTAATTGTGATCTTAAGCCATCACTCATTTATTATTTATCTTCAGACCCTTTAACCTGCTTCTCTATCCATTTTAACAAAACAAGGCCACACTGGAGGATTTGCTTGGTCTAAAACACACGCAGCTTTCCAAGTTGCAGATGGCTTTGAGTGTTAATATCCAACTATATCTCATCAGTTTGATATTAACTCATCAGTTAATATCAAACAGTATTTTTAAGAAAGACTGGCTTGTTGTGTTAAGTGGAAGTTTTGCTGAGCTTCTTGAGAATAGGCAAGCGCAAGGTTTATTACACTGATTGCATTAAACCCCTTTGTCTTCCCTTCTACAGTATTCCTGTTGCTGATACAAGCCACAGTGCTGATGTATGGGTGCTTTTTAATTAGTTTTTAAGGCAATTTTTGATTTGCTTAATGTTTAAAAAGTCAGGTCAGCTCTCCAGTGTCATGAGGACGACGTGCCTGTGAGCAGCCACATTAGATCAGCTGAGGGAGCAGTGTAACACTGAGTAGGAATTGCAATGAGTGGAGAAGAGGGGAATATCTTATATGGTCACACTGCTGACCTTTCAGTGATGTGGAGCCATGAGGACTTGTGCCAATTGTTACTGGCTCCCAATTTACCACTGCTGTTGGGGATTTACTTTATCAGATCCATGAACCAAAGCTGGAGTTCAAAGCTGGCACAGAGCACATTCCATTGCCATTGCCAATGTTAAGCCATAGTTGTTTGTGGAAATAGCAAAAATGACATTTGAAATTGAGTTCCTAAAAGGTTGCATTTAAAATACTTTGGGAACTTTGTAAGTGTGTTGTTTAGTTCTTAGTATCTTGGGAAGATGTACCACTAAAAGACATCTTTCTTGAAAACCAGAGGTTGCATTAGCTGAGACTTTAATTCTCTTGGAACACAGTGCAAAGTACTATATTTTAGAGTCTTTCCCATTTTGAATGTATTCTGAAGGATTTTGTGCATCATTAAAAAAAAAAATTCCTGTATTAATATATTTCACTGCTTATTTTTAGCATCATGATGTATTTTGTACCTCAAATTTCCTTTGAAAATTATCTAAGAGCCACTTTATGGACAGTTTATGGGGTCGGAAATACTGCATTTCTGTTTAATTTCAGAAGGATGAGACAGACCTTCCTTGAACCTACATGCTTTGGCTGCAGAGCTGGCTGGCTCACCACAGTCAAGTCAGAGGGTAAGTCAACATGCTAATAACAAAGATGATTGGACCCAGTATGGGGAATGAGGCAAATTCCTGACAATTCACCAACATTGGACAGAAATGCACAGTGGAATCAATTACTTTTACCTAAATTTAGAATGGCTTCTTCTAAATTTGTGTTGGTTTTAGACTTTGCAGGGTTACTTGCTCTTTACAGGTTAGAAAATATCTCTGACACCAAAACAATGGGATCCTCATGCAGATTTGTCATTTTGCTTTCCAGCTCAAGGATATCTGTAATAAAAGCTGGATAAAATGTCCAAAAATATATACAATGGAAAATTACTAAACAATCTACCTTCCAAGTCTTCTTTTCCTCAGTGAGGTGAAACCAGGTCTTTTTAAGAATGAAAGAAATCAAAATCCAATTTCCTTCCCCTCACAAAAAGAAGCAAACAGGGTCAAGAGAGATGTCAAGATGTGATATGATCAGCTAATGCACATGAAGTGAACTAAGGGTTACTTGCCATAAAAAAACAGGTTTGCCCCTTCATTCCTGGTTGTGCTCTGCTTTCTTTGCTGGTAGTGATGATTCTTGGATTCCCTGCAAAGAGACAATTTAGAGAACAGAAATTTTTGTCGACTTAGTATTCACCCATGAATATGGAGCCAAGGAAATGTCCCTGATGGTGCAGATAAGAGGGAATTTTGTGGAAAAGTCTGCACAGGAGCTACATGAATAGCAAACAGATGTTTGACAAATTTATTTGTATTATGAAATGACATATTTTTTATCACCCAACAAGCAAAGGTTTATTTATCCAAAGTGGAAAGTCCTTGAAGGAGATTGAGGAAAATACCCTTCCTCTTGCAGTAGCCCAGGGCTAGTGCAAAGCTGGGACAGAAAAAGAATAGATCTTCAACATCCCAGTCAAGTGTCCTAATCACTAATCTATTCCTTAGTCTGGGCTGCAGATGTCTCCAAATTTCTGTGCTGGAGAGTCCTTTCCTGGTGAGAATTTCCTGGAGGGGGGTGCATTCCCAGGTAATGACTCCAACTCCACAAATTAGCCTGAGGTTTAAGAAACAAAGCAAAACAAGAAATCCAAAAGTTTTGTTGAGAAATTCCTCAATAGTTGCCAGTTGAGACCAGTGTTTTTTGTAAAGATACTTGACAGCTGCTGCAAGGCTGCAGTAATGTCACTGACCATACAACATCAACTGGAGAAGCCAGGCAAAAGGAGGGCAATTGGTGCTGTTCAGAAATAACCCAGCCTCAAAACACCTTGGCTCTCTTCTCCTGCGCATATAAATGGCACAGTAGCAAAATTGTGACTGGAAGGAGACAACCTTGCACTGATCAATTAATCCTTGACCCATTTGCTTCTCTAGGTGGTTCTTTGGGGACTGACAAATAATGGATCCAATATTTGGATGCAATCAACACTGACATTATGAGAGCTAATAAAACTCATTATCCTCTGACTGTTTGGTCCCCATGGCAAGTGAAAGGATGCTAATTTAATGTTGTTTTCATTAACTGACATTCTAAGTAGCCATAAGCTTGTGCCTCTAGTTAATGTATTAAAAATGGAAACAAAACTTGAAGTTGTTTGCAAAGCAAAAAGCTTCAAAATTGTGCTACTAACCAAGCAACCACAGTGATGATGTTTCTCTATTTTTGAGCGCTTGCCTTTGGGAGATTATTTTAATTTCGATTTTTTTTTTCTCTTTTATGTAATAAAATAATGGAACATTATTTATCCTAATGTAGAAACCATATGAAATGTTTATTACCTGTTCTGTTATGTATGAAATGTATACATAAGGAGAGATTTCAGACATCTGGCTTATAACCAGTAAGGAACAATGTGAAACAAGCAAACAGCTCAGGAGGACACATGTGTGCATGTAGGTTTGTGAATAACTGCAAGAAAAAACTCTGCTCCTACTGGATCTGAAAGCAGAGGAAAAGCTTTTTAGTATCTATAGGTTCAGGATAAGGGATCTGTCTCTGTATCTGACTGTGCTAGACACCCTGTGCAAACATTCACCTAAACCTTAATCAGTGCAAGCTAAGTACCTGCAATGAGTTAATCGTGTGTGTCCTTCTTGCAGGCAGTCGCTGTGGACATCCTCTTGTCCCACCTGGTTTACATGCCTTCTTGGGGTGAGAGGAATATCTCTGTGAAGGTGCCTATTCTGTCTCCACTGGCTGTGGAGGGAGTCCAGGTGAGTGGGCCAGACTGAAAAAAGGCTTATCTGTTGGGTGGCTAAGCCAAGGCAATTCCCAGCCTTGTGTAGATGGGATTACTATGACTACTGATTAAACCTAGGGCTCTGATTAAGAAAGCTAAACCAGCAGCTTTCTTTGCTGTCTGTCATAATGCAAAGTCTGTGAGCAAATCTTTGTTTTCTGTTGGTTTTGTCCAGAGAAAGGCTCTTGGTGTATGCTCACCTCACTGTGCATTCAAACTGGCAGAGAATTTTTGCTCCCTTGGATCATTATTTTGCACTTGTGAAAATACTCAAATTGTATTGCATAAATTCTGCTGCTAAAGCAGTGCACCCAGCTGTGACTTTCAGCACTGCCCCTTCCCCTTGGAGACCAAAAAGTACTGGCTGGGGTGACTGTCGTGACAGAATGGTTCCCTCACCTCACCACATCACTCCACAGCCACTCCAACATCCTAGTTACTGATGTATTGCTACGATGGTGGCAATATAGTAATACAGATATTTTCAGAACAGATGCAGTTAGATGAACACAAGACATCTTATGCACACAACCATTGTATAGCTATAAATAATGTAAATATAAAAAACACATTAAAAACTTGGGTGGCATTAGACATTCAAAAGTTATCAGGACAGCATGTTTAAGGAAGCTACTGCCTCCTAAATGAAACTTTTAACTTTTAAGCTACCCAGCTTCTGCACTGCAGCAACACAGGAGCACACGATTACTCTAACTCTGTATTTCAGCTGAAAACATGGCAATTTTGACCTGGGCTGGCATAATTTAAACTCTTCCAGGTAGATGTTTTGTCTTTCTGGCCACACCCTCTCTCTGGGTATGCATTAGTTTATAGTATCAGACAGCTCTTCTACCAAGGCCAGCCTAGTACTCAGCATTTGGACATGTCAGTGGGTGCCATGCCTTAGCAAATTTTTTGCTTAAGACACTATCACAGAAATGTGTCCAGCCAAGGCTCCTAAGGTATGTGTAACTGCCTTGGTGATTCATTACACTAGCTAGTTCCACTTAGAATTATGAGCTAAAACATTGGGAAATGGAAAGTGTCAGCCTCCTTTCAGTGATTTCAGTACGTCTGCAGAGATTTAAACCAGAGTATTGCACCCACTGTAGATTAAATATCTGTGTGTTATTTATAAGCACAAATACACAGTTGTTTGTAAATGAACCTTTGCAAACTTCGGTTTGCATTAAAAGCACACTTTGCAGTCCATTCTGCCTTCGGATCATCTGTCACCATCTCCCTGCCTTCCCCACAGCATTCCTGATCCATTCATTGATAAACACCTCATGGACATCAGGGAAGAGAGATTTATCCCTTGGCAAGTATGAGCTCTTCATTTACACTGCCTACTGATAGGGCTGAATGTCAAGTGGAGCGTTTTGATATTTCCATGGCACAAGAAGTCTTAGTACTAATACTTTACAGTACCAATAAAAAATTCTTTACTCTTATGTGCATTAAGCATAGATATAATGCATTAGACTGAAACTGGCAACGAAGCTGAAATCCAATTGAGGTCAGTTCTTTTTATATGTTGTTTCTGTTTAAGGGCTTTAAGACACTGCCAATCACCTCTAATTGCTCTAAACAGTCTGCATTAAGTGTGATTACCCTGTTGAATTCCCACTGTTGTCAGGGTCTTTATTTTAGCAAAAAGTCTAAGCACTTATCAGATCTTCCTCACAAAACACTTTAGCTGCGGCCCAATACCTTAACCCTGCTGTGCTATTGTCTATTTTCAACTACATCCTGTGTCTAACTATGCCATTTTTGATGGATCTATGTAAATACGGACTGAAAAGCCCCAGTGAAACCTTTTGTTAAGTAAATACTGAAATTCAAATAAGGACACAACAGAAATCATTTCGTCATAAAGCTTGTGTATACCCCAGCTTTATTCAGTATTCTTATATGAACATCAGTGAGACAAATTTTGGTCACACAGGCTTTTGCAATCTAGAGCTTCTAACAGGTAGAAGATATGGTAGAACAATAATATGGAAATACAATTATAAATAACAGGACTGTGTTTTAAATATAGAGGAGAGGCTAGTGTATACAGAGATCTTGTTTATTTTATTTTTTTCTGATGAATCAAAAGATGCAAAATCCTGGGGTAGAGCAGTGCACTTCATGAGGTCTTAATTGATTTTTCCTGATGCAATGCTCTCTGGTAAATGTTTGCATTACAATTCTCAGATTTGGAAAATAAGACAGGCAAGCCTGAGCTTGCAAACTTGGTCAAGATAAGCACAAATAAGACTACAGAAGCTTCAAGTTCATCTACAGCAGTGGTCTAATTTAGGGATCAAGGTTTCCTACCCTGGCTCCCACGATAAGAGAAAAGCTGATTTTAAATCCACTCATACGGATGTATGAATGCAACAATTCTGGTAGGAGAAGTTAGACATATGTTACAGATACAATGTAGTCTTTGTATAGGTACTCTGCTTGCTGTCAAGGCCAGTTTGGGAAGCTCCTGCCTTGTGTTATTTTGGAATTCCTCCTCATGGTGATTTTGTTCACAGCATTGCCCCGCAGACTTATGTACATTAGTGTGCTATGGTGGGCTGTAACCTGCAGCATTGGAAGCAAATTGTGTGAAGACAAGAGGGGTGAAAAAATGAGAAACAGAAACTTCTCTAGGTCTTTTTGGCCCCAGGGAAAATGGCAGTATAACTGCATTCACAGTTTCATATAAATTGTGCAACTGCTCTTGCCATCCATTCCTTTTCTGCTGTCATCCCCTGCCTTCAGGGGCAGAAGTTCCAGTATGGAAGAACTTGAAAAGTGTCTAGGACAACACGATGGTTTTTCAAATCTCTTAGCTATAGATAACTGCCTTAACTTAGACCACTGCTATAACAAATAAATGAGAACTCAGTGTTGTGTTAGCTTAGACCACAGGTGTAATCAACAGATGGTAACCTCAAGGCTGTCCTGGGTATTTGGTGGCTCCTGCTAGACTCCATGGATATCAACATCTGCACTGGCTAGTTCAAAGGTAAAGGTCTATGCATGCAGCTGAGGCCATAATTCTGATTGAAACGAAGACTTTTCCTTAGAAAGGAAGTGTACTTGAGCTCATATATTTTTTAGTTTCACATTCTTAATGGAATGGGTTTGCTTCTTTAAACACTTATTTCAAGTTGTGTCTCTCTCATGTAATTTATCTGCTGCTCATCTCTAATTTAATTCTACCTACTTACAGTAGGATTTCCCTGCTTCCACTGAGAGCAGGACCTCACTGGGTGTTCACCAGGAGGTGACAAGCTCCCTCCAAGTTCTGAGTTTGATTCTGACTTGTCTCATAGCATTTTCCCCATCAAAATATTCAATGTAGGGTTGCAACCTTTGCCCCACTACCAACAAATCATCTACTTATTTAATTTTTGAAAAAGTGTGCTTGGGACACTTTGCTAATGCTCCTGATCAAAAACAGAGAGGAGTTTCATTTCACCGTAGAAATGTTTCCCTTAGAGGACTTCAGTCTTCTATGATCATTGCAAAGAAAAAAAAAAAGATATTTGTAAGAAACTATGAGTAAAGACCCTCTTTTATTTTGACATTTATAAGATACATTACAAGTGTTCTCGTGACTGTCAGAAGAAGTAGGTATGCTGTGCTATTTTGGTCACAAACTCAGCAGTAAGTGGCTATAATCTATTTTAAAAGTGCTATCTGTTAAGATACTCTGTGGCTTGTTACAGTGAGTAGATTAGCACCTTATAAATCAGTACAGGAACCAGAGCTGGCCTAAAGGTATTGGGAAGACACAATGCTTGTGTGTCCCTTGTCCCAGAGACCTTTCAATGCAAATGGATGAGATAAGTGCACAGGGAGAAAAAGGAAATCATGAGACAGCACAGTTAGCTGTGGGATGACAGCAAACATTGTTAGGTACAGTGGCTTGGGGGGAGCAGAGCAGAGGGAAAGAAAATGAGGGAGTGAAAGAAAGGATTAGAACAAAGAGCCAGCGAGCCAAAGGAGGAAAAAATATGCACATAGGTGAAAATATGTCCATCCATATGTCTCTGGATGCTTAGTGACCCCTGCTTT
Organism: Entomyzon cyanotis; assembly: GCA_024500445.1. Taxonomy (NCBI): domain Eukaryota; kingdom Metazoa; phylum Chordata; class Aves; order Passeriformes; family Meliphagidae; genus Entomyzon; species Entomyzon cyanotis. The sequence goes on from JAKEPQ010001005.1 coordinate 17,898,241, forward strand.
GGCTGCTCTTGTGATTCCTTCTACTGCCTGAATCATGCAATATGAGTAAGATACATCATACTTTCTACTGCTTGTAAAATGGGTGTAGGAGTCAATGAATGCTCTTTTTTGCACTCCTTCTCCCATTAGTTCTTCCTTTGACTTTTTCTGTCCCCCCAGGAAGTATCTATCTGTTGGTATTAGGCCACAGCCCTTGTTCAGAAAGTCATGCCTACTCACACGGGCAGCACCTTGTGCAGTCTGTCTGGTGCCTTTGTTACTATTTCTTCTTCTTCTTATATTAAGCTATATTATACATGGAGGGCTTTTTTTTGTTAAAAACATCAAAACCACACTATTTGATAGCTTTACAAAGCTAAGACATATTGAGTCTTTCAGTTCTTTCAATGATTACATTGCTGGAATCAGGTTTTTAAAAGGACTAATATAAACACTAACTTACTTTGTGTTGGATGCTGACTTCCTTTATTGCCTGGGCATTAAATCCTATATGAAATTAGGTGTCATTCATTCATAAGGAATCAGAAGCATTCATTCTTCAAGAATCTGCCCCATGTCCTGCTCAGGCTGTTGTTGGCTACAACAAGCTAAATTGTCCTTCTATAACTTCTTGCTGTCTTTTATGGTTGGAGTGAGAATTGACAGCTATTTAGGTGGGCTCATGGCTTGAGAATGGACTGCACAGCTTCCAATTTGAGCATGCATATCACTAGTACATAAAAAATATGAGCTTTTCCTGTCCCTTGGGAGGTAAGTAATATTTTCAGAGTAAAAGGTACTACACAAGGCCTTATTCACATGAGCCTCTGGGGATTTTTACTACACTAAGGATTTCTGACCATGTGAGGGAACTGCTCTTTGAGGTTCTCCTTTTGTGCTGGTGCTCATCAAAGACTGATGTGCAGGAGACACCCTTTTAAAAATAATTTCAAGGTCTGCAGTAATTTGGAGATCAGAGATGACTTTAAAGCTGATTAGTTCTTCTGAGTGCCCTCATTATCTCTACAAGATCATAAGTCTATGGAATCTCCTTTTGGCATCTCTGACACCTCTTGGCACAACTTAGTGATCTACTGCTCTCATTTCCCAGAGAATCTAAGCCCTATGTTAGCACCTGCAGTCATGAAAGAGAAAATGACATTACATGTTATGATGCTTCTTCCCTGTTTTGCCCTGTTGTTTCTTTGTGATATGGCAGGAATTGAAATAGAAGTTGCAAGCTCTGAGTGATCTGCTTAATAAACACTTAGTGTGAATTCATAAGTAGTCCCTGGAGCAACTGTACCATAAGGAGGAGTAAGAGGTGAGTACACTGTTATGATCTCTTCCACTTGAATTGCAACAATAGGGACTAATTCTAGAAATGAAGTGCAGTTATTTGCTGTTCACTAAGAGAGTATACAGCCTTTCAAAACACTCCCTGAAGTTATCATTACTTGAAATTATATCATGGTCTATAATCTGCCTTATTCTTAGGTTGTAGTTGTTGAATGTGGCAACTAAAGGTTTAAAGTAGATGTTAACTAGTAGATATATGAACATTTTTATGTATGAACATTTATTTATATGAATGACCAGCTCTCTTTCTCCGTCCCCAGTTCAACCTCACTAAAAAATATCCTCCACACAAGTAGCTACTGGAAAATTAAGAAATTAAAGACCCACCACAAATTATGGCAACCCAGGTGCAAAGATTGTCCACAGAAGCAACACTACGGAGTGTAAATATTCTCATTAAATCTAGAAAGGATAATTATTTAAGCAACCTTGTCTAGTGAAAAGTGTCCCCACCCATTGTGTGGGATTGGAACTAGGTGATCTTTAACGTCCCTTCCAAACCAAACCTTTCAATGATTCTGTGATTAACCAAAGGTCTGATGTTTGACTTGCAGAGCCTTTTTAATCACTGAGCCTCCTAGTTTTCCTTTTATTTTCCCAAAACCCAAGAAGCCTTACAGATTCCAAACATAAAATAACCAACTAGTTGATCAACAGGATATTATCTTCCTATCCATGTCTCTCTGGAAAAGCTGTGTTCAGCTTAGCATGTTTCGAAGGCCTTACAGGACTGGGTCCCAGTAGGCAGCAGCAGAAGAGGAGGATGCAGATTCCCCTTTCCTTGGTATTTGTACAACATAATGGCTCACTAGCCTCGACATAGCTCAGGCTGACTGTTTTGGATATTGCCCAAAGTTCACAATACTATCAATAATTGTAACAAGTTTGGCTTACCTGTTTGACTTTCTGTGACTATGCCATAGGGCAACAGAGCTCCTTGTGCCACCAGACCTCCACTGGCAGTACTTTGAACTGGATGGTTAACAAAGGTCTTTAGCAGAGATTAAACTGGCTTACAAAACTGACTTTGAGTCGAAATGTGTAGTATAACTAGATTTTTCTTTGAAAACACCTATTTTAATACCTAGTATATTAAAGCTTTCTCTGAATTTTATGAGAACTAATGGCTAGACCTTTGGGGAATTTTATCTTGTCTTATTAAAAGCAGTAGTTCATGTCCCCCTTGCCTTCTCAGAATTTTCAGTGATGGTATTAAATGACATGCCATTTTAACCAAAACCCTATTTCTTCTGCTTAAATTTCAACACAAAGATTTACATGTATCAAGAACAGAGGATATCAAAGGCTGTCTCACTTGTTGGTGTTAAAACTGCAAAAAAGAATTCATCCCTGGCTGAAAATATACTGTGTCATGCTGAAAATGCTAAATGACCCTTCAGACTTTGCTGAGAAACATTATCTATTCAATTAATGGGTCATAAAATGATTTAGGTAAAAGACAAGCCTGAAATGTCTTTAGAAATCCAAGAGAGGAAAGCTAATGCTATCTAATTTCTTAAACTTCAAGGATATAAAAGGTTTAGGAAATGTAAAGCATCACTTGCACAGGATTCTGCATAACACTTTAGGAAACCAGAAACTACAAACTGAAGGGGAAGTGCAACATCCTATATGCATTAAAACACACATTAATGCATGAATGCACACTGTCATTTTCCAGGGCTGATGCATCTAACACACTTTCCAGCTGGGATGACTGAGGGAAGAGAAGGTCAAGTTATCTGACTGCAGACATTGGTCAATGGCTCTGTGTGATCAGAATGAGCACTTTTCCTGGCTCCCACAAACCACTACACCAGTACCTTTCATAAATAGATAATTTTCAATGTGTGAAGTAGTTTATTAGCTGACATGGCTATTATGCCATGATAAACCAGCAATTGTACATCTGTATTGATACATATGAAAATAATGTAAAAAATAAAGGAGAACCCAAGGATTTAACTTCCATTGATTTTGTCCAATTGGATTTGAAGATTTCATCCTATAATTGCTCAAGTTACAATATTATTTCAGCTTTGCAGAAGACTACTTGAATCTTAATTTTTTTTCTTGCCTTTTTTTTTGTCCTGTGTAATAGTCTGTTTGCTATCAGTTAACCACTTTGCTTTCAGCTACACCCCATATGGAGATTCCAATGATATCTTCTCTCTCTCAGGTGCAAAGAAATTATCATTTCATCTTTAGCAGGTGCTCAAGTGTTCACTGCACAGTCTTAAGGAGCAATCACGATGTACAGAAGATGGAGTCACATGAGCTCCCTATTGCCACCAATTTAATGGTAATAAACTGCAGACAAGGCCTTATACACTCTAGTGAGCCATGGTCAGGATACTGTTTTTTATGTTGTTTGGTTTGGCTGACTCAAAATCATTGAACTATTTGAGGAAAACGAATTATTTTCTGCTTCTAAATTTATTGATAGGGAAATGTAGATGTCTCAAACCAGAGGAAGAGCAATCAGCAGTAGTAAGGAGTCATTTGCACTATATACAAAATGTTAGCTTTGTCTTTCAAAGCTCTGAAAATACGCAGTGCACCACTGAATCACACAAGGCCAAGTTAGTATTGCTGGCTAGCCCATTATACATATAAAGGCATATACCAGCCTCAAAATAGCAAAAAAGATGGAGTTGAGATATTTTAGGCAATCTTAAATTCCATGATTTCAGTAAATTTAATAGAGGTTTATTGCACTAGGAGATAAAACACAGTTAAGTAGATTTCAGGTGCTGGATGTCAGGATAAGGAAAGCAAAATGCAAGAAAACAATAAAAATGTGTAAATTGTATCAGTCCAAAGCAGAACGGACAGTGTATCAAAGGATAGTGAATTTTATAAATAACTCTAAGCTTGCTTTCCAGTGGAAGTGTGATATGGGTCCTCCAGTCTTCCACATCCAGTACTGTCCTTCTCCCATGCTGCTGCTGCAGAGTCCATGATTGCTGAGTGAGAGTAGGAACTTTGCCTGGGCAGGAGCTGATGAGTGCTGCCTTTCCTCAGTGGGAGGATTGTTTGGGCTCTTTTCTCTCCATCCACATTGGGCAAACTGCATCAGCATAAAATCTTTGAGGCCCTTATATCTCTCAGTCTATGAGAACAATTGATCAAGAAGTTCAGACATCACTAAAAGTGAGAGAATTGACAGAAGAAAGACACTGCAGTTGTATTATGCCTCCTGCTCTTAAGAAAGATGGAAGTATAAAATAGAGAACAACTTACTAGGTCTGCCTAGGGATCATGTTTTTCTTCTCACCAACAGACTGAACCTTCTTATATGGCTGTGTAACAACAGCACAAATCCAGGAAACTGCAGCTCTTGATACATGGAAAATGATGAAACATGTATAAGATGTGTGGGCTGGTCTGCCAGAATAACAGCTGTTACCTGTGTAGTCATTTCCTTGAATACTGGAGGGACAAGGGGGCAACTGGTCACAGTGTGACCTGATTTTGCTGACAGTTTAAATTCTGTAGCATTGTTCCCTGACAGGTACCATGGTCAAGGAAAGGTTTACTGATATCAATGCTCTCCCAGGTTCTGGACAGCATCCTTATTGCCTATGCTGTGACCTCCTTAGAGCACTTGGATTAGCCAAGCTGATCATAGTTAGGTCTCCATGTTTGCTGAGATGCTGTGGCAGCTGGTGACACAATAGGCAGCTCTCCTCCATGTAAGCCACTATCCCACAACGACTCCTTTGATCAGTCTGATGCGATGGAATTGAATAGGTTTCTGGTTTTACAGTAGTTGAAAAATCAAGGAGCTATTCACAGAAGCATCTAGGTCAAGCTACATGTGTTTGGACTAAGTAAAGTCCCTTCTAATTTTTAAGGGGGAGCTGGATTTATGTGGCATGTCAGCTGAGTCTTCTCCTTCCTTGGTTATATTATCCAGTAGAGCTGATGTGCTTCATTATTTAGTGTTTATGAAACTCTTGTCAGCTCTTTGGAGCACACGAGGTGTGAATCACTCAACCCATAGCTGTTAATGGCGTACAGTGCTTCTGCAGGTGTAGGTTACTTGGTTTCTTGTTATTCAGAACAATTAAAGGTCACATGAAAAAATTTTAGAAGAATCTAGCAGTGGTGTTTTGCTTACAGTTAGTCAGCAAGCAACATTACTATAGGAAATTATGTGAGATTTGACTTTTTGATATGAAAAAATATTAGACAGATGGAAACCAGTAAATCGTTTGGAGGATGCTGTCTGTCTGCTCTGCCCTGGGGTAATCTTGATAAAGATCATCTGTGGTGGGTGAGTGCTAGATCGAAACCCTGGCACAGTCTGCCAGGAAACTTGCCCCAGATTTGGCAAAAGTTGTTTGAATATGAGGTGCTTCCAAAGAAACCCTTTGGTGTGGGGTGTGTGCTCATCTGTGCCATTTGTCTGCCTATCTTACCGCTGGCTCCACAAAGGAAACCTCCCCTTGGGCCTCACTGCACTGGAAAAGCACTGAGAACATGAACAGAAATGACTTCATTCACTTCCCTAATTCAGTGAATGGAGATTTTCTGAGCTGCTGAAGTTCTCACAAAATAGTGCATTCATAGCACCCAGAGGGTTTGAGAAAAACCTTTAATAAGATCACTCCCACAGTGGTTTTATGGCTCAGAGCATGTTCATCAGGGTCAGTAAGGGAGATATTTGCCCCAAAATTTTGAAGCAGGAAAGCACAAGAAGGGTCAGGAAGAAGCACAGAGCAATAAACTCTCCCTATGACCACAGGCTTAAAGTTCACAGGGAAGGTGCTGAAGGCAGAAGTGACACTGCTGAAAGTGCTTTAACTGGATGCAGAGGTGAACACAGAGGGACACAGAGTGTGCACAAGCCTGTGACAGGAACACCAGCAGGACAGACTGGTTGGAAATGGAGGCAGAAAGCCAAAGAGGCAGAAAACAGAGATGGGGATGAAGGGGATGTTGAGCTGGCTGCGTTCACATGGTCACTGCATCTCACACGCATGAGGGTCTGCACTGCCAGCACAGCAGTGTGAGAGCTGAACTCCTCTACAGAGACCACTGTTGTCCCCTTCTGAACTTTCAAAAACCTAAAATAAAATTCTTTGCTTGTTTCTGCCTTTCTTCAAGTGTATTTGAACACACTTTAGATTAATCTCAGCTCTCTGAAGAGAAATCATCGAGCCACACACCCTCAGGTGGCAGCTTCAGCAGGCTTGGGGTTGGGAGGCTGAGGGGTCTTATGGTGAGTAGGGGTCTAATGGGACCTGTTTCTAAGCCCTATAAAGCAGTGAAACACAATCGTTGCAAAAGGGAGTAGAAAAGCTGTATTATATTGGTATAAAATGTTATGGAGTACCTTCCCTAAGAAGACAGGCTGAGACAGTTGGGGTTGTTCAGCCTGGAGAAGAGAAGACTGCAGGGAGACCTCATTGCAACTTTTCCATGTCTAAAGGGGACTTAAGAGAAAGATGTGGACGGAGATTTTAGCAGGGCCTGTTGGAATAGGGCAAGGGCTAAACGTTCTAAACTGAAAGAGGGTAGGTTTTTACCAGACAGATGTAAGAAATTCTTTGTGATGAGGGTGGTGAAACACAGCCACGGGTTGCTCAGAGATCCTTTACGTGCTCCATCCCTGGAAACATTCGAGGTCCGCTTGGACGGGGCCCTCAGCAACCTGGCCGAGTTGAGAACGTTTACCCCTTCAGAGGTGTTCAGAGGCGCCTTCCAGCGCAAACCCGAATTGATCCCGCCATGCTGTGACCCCGCGGCTCCCCGGCCCTTCCTCCCGCCAGCAATGCTGCTCTCTGCGGAGCCAGCCGGACCGCAGCGTGCCTTAGCTGGCGCAACACTGCCCTCTACTGGCCACGGGTGGAAATGGCGCTCTTAGTTCAGCATCAATCACCAGCGCAGCCAATCTCTGCTCGGGCGAGAAAAGCGCGGGGCTGGCCGGCTGGGAACAGCCTCCGAACGCCAACCACGGTCACTCGGGCTGGGAAGAGCTCTGTCACAGCGGCAGAGTGCGGAGAGCAGTAGCCACAGCTCTGTGTCCCCCGTGTCGCAGCGCTACGTGGGTGCAACCCAGCGGGTGCTTCCCCATCTCCCTGCGGCTGGAAGCATCAAGCTCTGGTTGTTACCTCCTCAGCCGAGGCACTGGTTTTCCTCAGCCTCGCCAATCCAGGGTTTAGGTAACCGAGAATGGACTGCAAAAGGCTTTTCCTTGCAAGCACGTGTTGCAAATAACCACAAGTTAATGTTGCTGGATGTAAGGCAGCAGCGGGGAAGTCTAAGTTAGGAGCAAAAAAATAGCACAGTGACACAAACAGAGAGGGTTTTTTCTTCCCTCTGTTTTCTGCTCTTTAGGTGAATTTTCTAAGGTATTGTTCTACTAATAAAAAAAAATCTTAAACTTTAAATGGAAAAGATCTTGTACTTTTAAAAGAAGAAAAAAGGTCAGAATGCTGTATATTTGCTTGTTTTGAAGATATGGATCTTTATGAATAAAATAAAATCTTGAGACTTGCATTAAAATTGGGAAAATAGACAATATCATCTACATTATTAACATTTCCAAGCTAGCAATTTACAATTGAGGTCGGTTTGTCCCTGTCCATTGCCTTGCCTGTCCTCTATTCCTGGACTGCTGAACTCTGAATGCACTCTCCTTATTTAAGGCTGTGATTTCCTTTAACATGCTGAACCCACATAGAGGCTATTCCTGAAATGCAGTGGAGCCCATTATAGGTTATAACCAAATTGCCCCTCATGTCTTTGGATTTTTTAAAACTTTTTTGGGAAATATTCTATGGAAAGTATTTGCCATTACATGCTCTAGAACATGCCAGTCTGGATGAATGAAGATGAATTTATGATTTGTGTCTCACTTTTGGAGCATGAAGCATAATTCAAATGTTTGGCTACAAAAAGGCCATTTTTTATCACTGCAGCAGCAGAGGATGGCTTGGAAACAGAACTCAGGTGCAACAGATGTTTGCTTTGGACTGGAGCCATTCTGCAATGAGTTGAAGAAGGAAGTCCTCTCCTACTGAGGGACTAAATCTAGGATTTCTTCCAGTACTGCAGTCAGCCAGTGCCACCAAGATGCTGAAGGAGAAGCTGAGGTTCCTGCCTCTCAGAGAGGGCTGCTGCCCTGCTGTTACCAAGGCCTTTCTCAGCACAAGAGAGGCATGGACATACTGGAGAGAGTCCAGTGAAGGACAGCTAAAAGGATTTAAGGACTGGAATCCTGTAAGAGTGAGACAGCTGGGACTGTCCAGTCTGGAGAGGAGAAGGCTCATTTATATACATCAATGTAGAGAAATACCTGAAGGGAGGGAGCAAAGAGGAGAGAGCCAGGCTCATTTTGGTGGTGCCCAGTGCTAAGAGCAGAGGCAACGGGCACAAACTGAAACACAGGAGGTTCCCTCTGAACACACAGGAAACACTTTTTCAGCATGAGGATGAGCAAGCATTGGCCCAGATTGCCCAGAGAGGTTGTGGAGCCCCCATCCTTGGAAAAACTTGAGGGCCATCTGGACATGATCCTGAGCAATTCGCTGTAGATGATGCTGCTTGAGCAGGTGGTTTGGACCAGATCTTCTCCAGAGATTCCCTCCCACCTCAGCTGCTCTGTTACTGTGTGAGCTTTGTCTTGTCAGAGTCAAAAGGCCTCTGTATATGTAATACCTTGATTCTTCAGAAGTTTCATTTTATTCTGATACCATGGCACATTTGTAGTAACCATACTGTTTTGGAGATGGCTGTGAGCCTGGCAGCCCTGTTTGAACTGGTTAGGTGGCAATTTATTGTAAAGGGTCTATGGTCTTCTAAGTAAAGAACATAACACAATCTTGAAATGTTCATATTTAAAAAATAATTCAGCCTTAGGTAGCCTGTTTACTCTTATGTAAAATGTTTTATTTCCAGTATCTGTTCCAATAAAGTCCCAAAACCTGAGAGCTTCCAAGTAACTATTGCTCAATGTGGAATTCATTATTCACAGATGGTCTCCTTTCTATGCAGGTGAAATAGGGTCACTGCATATCTCTATACTTTGTTTTTTTTTCTTTTGGTGAACATTAGGAATCTAATCTTCTCTCTTCCTATAACCAGCTGAAGATTTTTTTCTCTCCATCTGATCAGCATTGTGTGACTCCAAGGATAACTTTGGTGCATGACTTCAACAGAAACTCAGTTGACTCACAGGTATAGATAACAGTGCTACATAAGACAGCAGATCTAGAGAAAAAAATGTTCATATTTTTCAAACACCAGAGCAATATGTAGCTATTATGATTTTGAATTGTTATTCCAAAATCTCGCTTGATGAGATATTTCCAGCATCTCTCCTAAAGAAGATGCTTTTTCTTTTTTTTTTTTGTAAATCAGAGAAATTAACTTGGAAGCAATTTTTCAGGTAATTGTTTCTCTTTGCTGTTGTTTATGGCATCCTCCCTGCAAATATCATGCTCTGCATTCCTGGTAACAGTGGAAATCTGCTGTTGAAATGGTTTGCTGAGAGCACTTTTACTACTGCATGGAAGGCTGTGAAGATAACACTTAGCAGCTCACACCCCCATATTTCAGACTTCTGGACCAGATACGCAACACTCTAGATCTAATAAATGGGAAAATATGATAATAGCTAGAATTGTGTCTGGTGCATTCCTGAATGGTGTTAGCACTAATGAAAACACCAGGATTTGCACATCTTTCAAGAAAGTCAGCAACTGCAAAAGACCAGTCCCAATATGAGCAGCTGCAGATTTTGTCAACATGTCTTTTCATGTCTTTGTTTTCTTAGTCAAAACAGGACAGATGGTTCAAGTATTTAGCTGCAGGTACGACAGCAGCTGGGGTAGGAAAGGTATATTTAATGCAATGCAATCAACTTTCCAATCTTTTTAAAGAAGGCCATCATTGTTTCTTACCAGTCAGCAGGAAGATGGGATGAAAGGACACCAGCTTTTCCTAAAATAGAGCAGAAAATTGGCATTGCTCTCTTCCTCCTGTTCTACTCTGATCAACAGTGCACATTCAAACATGCAGAAGTGTTCATGTTTCTGGAGCCCAGCAAGGTAAAGATTTAAAACAAATGAAAAAATGGCACAATAATGTAACATGTTGATAGAAAAGAGCTGTCAAAGTAATTATGATTTGGTTATAGATCAGAGTAATGAAAATCACCCACCTTTTAAGTACAGGGAGGCGAAAGTTTTATGGTGAATAAAACATTTTTCCAATTTAGCTATAAACTTTATATATAAATAACAATTATATTGAATAATTTGACCAGTCATATGTAATATATGTGTAATGAAAACATTGATGGGTTCTAGAGCAAGCAAAGGATGAGAGTTGTGAGGCAGATCTATACATTCAGCTCTGACATCAGATAGAGTATATAAGCAGTCAATACACTGTAAAGAAACATGACTCCTTGGGGCATGTTCAAGATCTCTTTTCTGACTTGCTGTCTCTGGTCATGAACATAAATCTGCTCTGCTGTAAATCTCGATATCAAGTCCTAGGTGTTTCTGTGTCCCTCCTGTGCCATGTTGGCATTTGACTGAGACCAACTATAGAATGATTGTAGAGATGGTTCTGTAGGATCTGGCCTTTTTGCTTGGAGTAGATTTGCTTGTGCATTCAATCTGCAAAAGAAATTCAGACAAAAAACTAGGATATAAGCTAGACCTTGAGGCAGACAACCCAGATATTTCCCTTTCATTCTAAAGAACACATACTTTAATTCACAAAATCGTCTCAGATTATCTAAGTTTTTGTGACCATCAAGCGAAGGTCTCATAAAATAAAAAGGAATTGCATGTTTACTGAGAAACATTTCAGATTTTTTCTGTTGAGACAGAATTTCATGTAGACCTCCTGAAATGAACTTCCCTGTTCTACAATAGATCAAACAAAGCTTTTGCAGTGATACAATCATATGGGTGTGTGAATTCATTTCTCTTACGCTCTCCTTAGAAGCTCTTGAATCCCATAATGATTTTGGCCAGGTAGTGATCTCAGAGGTTATAAAGACATGTTGTCTAGAGAAGTCTGTGCTCTTTACTCTCATGAAGAACACGTAAGTGAGAAAAACCTAGGGTCAGTTGACGATGAGAATTTAGCACTCACAATTTTTGATATTGAAAGTTTTTCATATATAAGATCCAAAATCTAAGAAAATCAGTTCACTGAGAAAAAGACACCAACACATTTTTAAGGTCAAAACAATAATTTAAATTTTGACTTAGGCAAAGGAACTAGTAAATCAACTGTCCTCAGTGCTCCTTGTGCAAGGTAGTGTATTTCAGTGTGGGACTGTCAGAACAATTGCCCTGATACAAAGCTCAGAGGTCAGACTAGGCGACCAGAACCATAGGGCAGCAGGCTCTGTAGGCAACATGGAACAACAGCACTGGTGACTCAGTTTCTGGGCTTACCCCAGGGCTGGCAGGAGAAACCAGAGCACAGCAAAAAGTACTGAAGTATGACTTGTCCAGCTGGGCATTGCTGCTATTTGTGCCTGTGATTCCTTCCCTTTTGCAAGGTTATAAAGGCACGGTTCTCATCTTACCTAGTTTGTCTCTTCCCTTAAAAGTGAGTAGGAGCATCTGGATCCTACAGTCAGAAGCAGGTAAACATCTCCACAGGATGTGTCATCCTATCTCAAACAGAGTGCCTAGAGTAAGATGAACTGCCTTCCTCAAGCACCTGTTTTTTTCCACTGACTCAAAAAGAAGCTCACAAAGCCAGCTTAGGCTGCAACCTTGACTTATAGATGGATTGAATTAGGTGAGCTGGATCCTCTGTAGGCTGTCTGATAAAGTCAGGGAGTGACTGTGGGGCACAGACCCTTCTTGCAGGGATTGCAAAGATTGCAGAAAATACTGGCAAAAGTTTGATCAATTCCTGTGGCAGGAGAACCAGGTTCCTGACTATAATCCAGCAGACAGTTAACTGCACTTTAAGTTCCTTCCTCATTAATATTTCCAGAAGTAGGCATTGTTATTATAATGATATTTTTAATGGTGATTCAAATGATTCATAGCATTTACGAAGCCTTTGTTTTGCCACTGCAGTTATTGACCAGTTATGTCTACCACGCTACCACTGCCCTCTAAAAGATCACAGAGGTTTTTATTTTTAATGAAAAGAAGCTTTAAAAATATCCTTTGAAAACATTTCATTTTCCTTAATGCAATCATTTAAAAATAGCCAGACTTCCTAAATGCATTCATTTCTGCTTTTCTTCTCTTCGCCTCACTGGGTCAGGTTGAAACTTGTGCTGTGCAGGGTGGTCAGGATTCTCTACCTGTGCACAGCAATGAGATAACAAATGCCAGTTGAGAGAGAGGTGTTTTTCTGGAAATCCTTCCTCCATGGCTCTTGCACATTTGATGTACAGTGAAATGCAGACTACTCTGAGTAAAATGTACAGTGTTGCCATGTTAGTTTACACTGGGTTTTTTTTGTCTCCACAAACGCCCACAGAGAGTCACTTTTAGAGTGACTTACAAGTATTGTATATGTATATGTGTATGTGTATGTATATGTCTATGTCTATGTACATGTATGATCCTGCTCTCGGCTTCTCAGGACACAATACAGTCTGGAGGCTACAATTAAGAGCAGACACTCCCTCTTCACCTCTCCAGAGACAGCACGAGAGGATCACTGTTGCTTTTTCCATCTGAAAAATAATCTAATCTCCTTTCTGTCTGTCAGCTGTGAGGCAGACACCAGCCTGTCATCCAGAAGAGATGCACAGTGTAAGCCACACAAAAAAATGCAGAGCTCCTTCTATCACTGCAAACAGGGGGCAAGACTCTGTGTCTGCCCCGGGTCAGCGTAACCACCTGTTGCAGTAGAGATTTAGGACAAAATCTGTGGTGTCCTTGCAGGGATTGCAGATGGATTTGCTTTGCCTGTGTGTGTTCTCCACATCACAGCTTGCACGGGGGTCGCTTCAGCCCTCAGTAGCATGAGTCGGTGCTCCTGGGAGGCAGATGGTGTCCAGATGGATGAGCTGTCTGCCGCATCCCTGCCAGCCTGAACAGCCAGGCAACTGTGTGAGGGCAGTAACCGGTGCTCAGGGAGGTCATTAAGGGATTGATTGCTAGAGGATGAGCTTTGACATCCAGCAGTTGCACATAGGAACTGGAGTGTCTGACCTTTGAAACAGTTTAATTAAGGTGAACACTCGGTTTGTATTCAGAGGTTTCATTACTGTGACACAACACCATGCAACTCTGGCTGTATCACTTCTCACCCTGGTTCAGTGAAACCAGCCCTTGGGTACCCACAGCACTCCCTCATCTGAGGGTAACAGAATCCTGACTTAGGTTTGCCAGTCCTTGCTGGGATGGGACAGACCTCTTATTATGCGTTGGCTGGGTTTTACAGAGAGTCTCAGCTCCCTTTGTGCTGGCATGGCAGAGGACCACTGTCCTGGGTGGCCCCTGGTCATGCCCAAAACATGTTTCAAAGCAGAGAACTTGGGAAGAGAATCTGACCCCATTTGCTTTCTCTGCCCTTTGTCTTTCAGGCAGAAAGTACAATGCTGTTGTAAGGATGACTGCAATGCTGTGGTGATACATTTGAATCAGAGTACACACCATTACTACCATTAATAATAGATACTGGGCCAGATTCCTTTCTCTTATAGCACTACATGAAGAAAAATATCTGCTTCTGTTGGTATGGTGCTCCTCAGTCTGATCTGCTCCTTCTAGCCACAGTTTCCAAAGCATCAGTGTTTGCAGTAACTGTTCCTGAGCAGAAGTGGAAATCAGAGGTCGGGAAAATGTTATCAGGTATTAAAGTCTGTTTAACATTGTCACTGTCACTTTTGGTTTAGTGAACATTGCAGACTGCATATTACAATTGAAATCACTTTTCTGAGGAGCATAGGGTTTCCCTACAGACCACGTCAAGGTGGAGTTCATAATAGTTCTTGTGAGATTTATCCCAAAATTGTTTATTTTCAGTGTGTCAGACTGAGAAAGAAATCAGAGGCACTTTACTGCTCTGGTGTACTTTTAGCTCTTTCTTTGACTACATCCACCTACATGTGAAATCTTTCATTGTCTTAGAAAACATTGATATGAGGCGCAAAGACTAAAACAGTAACTTTTTTTGTTTTAATACAGATTTCATTTCTCATGTCTCCTTTGCTATTCATCTTGGATCAGCTGGCTTAGGACTAGAATTAATCAATTAGGCATTGCTATTCTCCTCAAGAATATAAAAACAGCAAACTGATTGGCATTTCATATCATAGCAGGATTTAACAATCATTAAAAAGTAATTAACAGTGATTTAGCTTACATTGTTTACATATTGTACTGGAGAAAATCTAGGCAACTATGCTACTGTTAATGCATCTTTTAAAGTAGGTTGTTATCCAGCTGCTCTTTAACGGCAATACATCTAAGGTTGTGTTGGGAACAGCTTGATTCAGTTTGGATGCACTGAGTGCTGAAATCACAGCTGTACCCTGAGATGCCTGTTAGAACCTGCCCTCGCTGTGCACGGCTCCCTGCAGCCATTCTCTTTCCAGAAGCTTTTTCCTTCTGCTTCACACGCACAAGGCCTCGACCCCGTGTGCACACAAGCCTGGGAGGAGGTGGCTGTTCTCAGGTGTCTGACCTGGCCCTGCCCTGATCTGTCTGCAGGAGGCTAGGGACATCCACAGGGCAGCTCACCCCTGAATAATCTGTTATGGCTATTTACTGCAGCAGAGCGTGAGTCAGCCCCACACCTACTGACAGATACAAGAATATCCAGCAAAGTCTCTCGCTGCACGAAAGTATTGGCTTATTGGAGGCAGACTCCTGCAGTCCTGAAATAGCTCTTCTGCTAATATCCTCCCTCAATTCCCCAGGAGCAGCCAGGGTTATGGATGCCCAACCTGATAGATGTCTGATACACATGTTTTTTAATAACTGAATCATAAAATATTCAGTAATCCCCAGGACTGCAGTGCCTGGTCTCTAGCCATGACCTAGCACAATTTTCTGAGCAGCTGCCTTTCAGGGCCTGAGGGCTTAATTTAGAATCCATTGAGATGAGTAGAAGCTTTCTGTTGGAACTGGTAATGCTGGATCTGGCCCAAAGGTCTGGATTCTTCAACATCTTATTTGTACAGGTGATCCTTAGGGAGTCTGTGCTAGGAGCATTAACTGTGTAACTCTTGCACCATGCTGCCCTCCCCAAGCTTGAGCAAGTATCTCCTGCATCTCTCTCCTCCTCATGTATTACTTGGGAAGGAATTCAGATGCTATTTTTAATCTGGGAGCTAGCATAGAAAAGCACAGGTAAAAAATCTTACTATGGATCTAGACAACATTTGATGCCAAATCTCATTTGAGCACCTCTAGGCAGCATCATATCATGTGGGACAGACCTATGAATTTTGGGGTTGTAGCAGATCTATTAATATGCCACCTTTCAGCCTGCTTTACCCATTATGGTTAGACAACCTGTGTTGTGTGGTTGATGAAACGTGGCAACACCACAAAAGGCTGCTTCATGACCTGGGATAAACATTAGGACTAAGTCTGCTCGGAGATTTGAGGAACAGTTTTCACTGGTATATAAGTGGTAGATTCCTATATTTGCAGTGAGTTAAAAATGCAGAATCTTTGCTTTCTTATAGTGGAGGCTTATGTTATCTGGGCATGGAGATAAAGGGGATAAAGTTGAGCACATTGCAGAAAAAGTTCCCATGTCCCCCACAAATGCATCTGTGAGCCCCTGGGCCCAGGGATTGTGAGAGAGAAGCACTGCAGCATCTGCAGACATGAGACTGGAGACTTTATGGGGAAAAGCTAAATGAGTAACTGGCAGTGCAGGGATGCAAAACAGGAAATAAGGGAGGCAAACAGGGGCCTTGCAGTGCATGAACTCTTGTGGCCACACCAGGTAAATCCCATTCCTCAGAGTTTAATCACAGACAGAATAGAGGCCACAATTAATCAATCAAACCTGTCTCAGAGCTGCAGGTGGTTTAACTGTACCTGTGTAGCTTCTGGCCAGTGGACTTTGGATGTATTATCAGGACATACAGAGAAAATTCCCAATTTGAAACTTGAAAGTATGTCTTACTTTCAGCTGTGAACTCTTTTCTACCTGGCTCCTCTCTATCTTTAGAGCAGGTTCAGGGCTATGCAGTCACCGGTTTGTGCCCTTTATTATCACAGCTCAAGTGAATATCTTCCGTAAGGCATCATCCCTGAGGATATCGCTCACCGAATCAGTCTTGTAAGCTCTTGTAATGTACCTGCAGCCAAGCACAAAGAGGATTCACAGCTACTAAACATTTTCTGGCCGCTGAAGGAGCAGCTTATCTCAAATGACGTTCTTGGAAATGAGAGAAGCTTATATCAGCTCTACTGATTTTCTAGCAGCTTCTCTGTGGCATTGGTGAAATGCATTGCCCAATAAACAATGTATGGCTGACACCCTTAATAGTGACATTAGAGAGGATCCCTTAACTATTTTTCTTTGTTTCTGGAGATGAGACTGTGGGATTAAACAGTGCAGCAAGAGTCAGGGGCATGGGGTAAATTTTCAAAATGATGTGTGGCAAAACTGAAGAGTGGTTACAGAGGACAAAACTGGCTGCAGCTGGACTCATCCAGGTGTTTCTGAATGTTATCATTGTGTATTAATAGAGTTTCTCTGTTTACTCAATATTTGGGTACTGATAGTTGAAAGGCCAGATTTATAATTTAATTGATTGACAGAGCTCCTATAACCTCACTCAAGTTTGTACCACCAGAGAGTCAAGCTCTAAGGAATGCATTGGTAGTGTAATTTCGATCACTACCTGCAATCAATACACTAGACGTAATGGAGAGATTGTCACTGCTCTGAGCACAGAGTAAATTCTGCTCTGTCTCTCAGTGACATTGTCACCCCTGAGGGGCAGCAGTCAGATTCAGCCCAAATTCTGTTTTTCCTGCCTAGTCCCTGACCCCCTGTTTTATGGGGGAGGAGCAGCCTCAGGCTGCCTGCCCTGCACTGTGCGTGCAGCTGTAATAGGTGCCCAGGAGCAAAGCCTTACTACACTCTCCTGACTTCCTGCCTGTAATGTTAATCAAGCTGTCTCCTTTGGGAGGTTAAATTGGTAGGCATGTTTCGCTGGATAATTTCCAAAGCAGCAATATCATTCTTTGAATCAAATGAACCCATCTTTGAAGCCAACTATTCAAGTTTATCCTTGAGGTAACTTACTTACTTATCTAGTTCCATACACTCAGTCACTTTTAAAATGTTTTCCTGCATCAAGATGTTTTATTGCCAACGACAATGGATTTTTTTATCTGTTTAATTTTTTGTTCTGAACGACGTGGGAAGTACCATACAAATATGTTTATATATGCCCTTTATGTAAATTTTTAAGTGCTTGCACATGGAGCTTCTAGCAGAAAATGTTGGCCAGGCTTAGATGGAAGGTTTCTATGCTGATACTGTCCAGACAAGTGTGTAACATATATATGGACAGGACAGGATTCAGCCTCAGCAGTGACTGTGGAGGTGCTCAGCTGTGGTAGTCTGCCCAGAACTTTGCATATACCACGTCGCACAGTTGTAATAGAAGGGGCTGCAGTGACTCCTTTCTGTCCTGCCTAATTACTTATAAAAATGGTTCAACTTTCATTTTTGTTCAAGAGGTTTTACAGTGGACATAGTTTGCACTATCCTGCTTACCATCTTTCTGAGACTCAAAGTAGAATGACACTGGGATGTAGAAGCCTGGAAAAACCTCACCTGTTTTTTGGTGTTCTGTAACAAAATAAACAACTTTGGCTAATGAACTAATTTAAGAAGCACAATGAAGTATCAAGAATCCATTCCCAGCACTTATGTTAGAAGTTAAGCATTACTCAGACTGCCTGATCTAGGAGAAAAAAAAAATCTCAATTTCCATTCCTATTAACACACAACAAATTCTGTGAACAGAAGAGCAAGAACAGAAAAAGACACATATAAAGCTGGGGTGCTCTCCTATCCCCAAGGGCCCAGGATAATGGTGAGATTTATTGTCATGCTTTTTTGAACTCATTGTGTTCCTAAGTTAGGAGGAATACAAAATAAATGACCAAAATCAAGGAGATGCTGGCCAGGGAGCTGTTCACTATCCGGTCTGTGGCTCATCAAGGGTGAAAGATGAAGACAAGATACTAGTTAGAAATTCATAACCCATTTGATCACTTGATCTCTTTATAACTGAGCATCCAGTTTTGCAGCACAGCCTTTGGCCAGTCCTTTATCAGAATAATTTTGATTTAATGTGTTTGTAGAACATCTAGCAATAAAAGTGTTCTCAAAGTTATGTAACAAACATGATATGAACAGCAAATATACAGCCAAGCTGGCCTATCCTAAACTTCATACCACCCAGCCAGGGGCAGCGAGAGGGACAAAGTGAAAACACTCTTTGTCAGGCTTCTAGGATGACTTGGGGACTGGTGAGATCAGGCACCCACTGCCAGTGGAACAGAGGGAACCTTCTCTTGGCAGGTGTCGGAGGCGAGCTCTGCAGCAAGCAGCCAGCAGCTGGAAGACAGATAGTGCTGAGAGCATCCGTTATCGTGACATTCTGCTTCAGAGCAGTCATTGATAGGTCCTGGGTGAAGACAACAGGGAGGGAAGCATGCAGAGTATTTTTCTAATCCTGATAACCATACAGCCACAGAGTAAAGAGAGTGGATGGTTTTCAGTTCGTGCCACTCCTGTTTCTGTTTTGCCATCAGCTGTGTGCTCTGCCTAAGGCACACAGCTGCCGTGGCACTGTGCAGGGATTATCTGTGTCGGTTGTTTGAATGAGGCTGCATTCCAGGTGGAATTTTTTTGTTTCTTTGTTTTGATCTGATCTGGCAGCACATTCTCTGGGAAGAAAGCACAAATTGTAAGAATTAATTAGCCTTGATTTGAGCTACACAGTGAGTGGTGGTGAAGAAAGCAAAAAGATGTTTATTATTTCTCCCCCTGCCCCTTTTTTTTTCAGCTGTTCAGATTTGTTTGAGCGTATGTAGACCATCTGACTAAGAAAACAAGTCAAAAGTGGAATCACAATTCTTTTCTAATGCCAAAGTTTGCCAAAGGCATTCTCTGTCATTTTGAACAGACTGGACACATGCAGAATAGATGACTAATGCCCATAACAAGGCTTTATTTCATTTGATTATGTCAGCGGTAGTTTCAGCACTTTCACAAGAGAACTTCTTCCCTTCTTTATATTTAAAGGGTATTTTGTCGTAAAGAGCCATAGATAGCTAAGAAGGCAAAGCATCAAGAAAGAATAATTTTCTTTTGCTGCTATCTATGACAATAATCTACTGAAAGAGTCATTGCATGGGGTCAGGGTGTAGCAATATGTTAGGCAGGACTCCTCAGATCCCTTTCAGTCTGTTTTCTGTGATTTTACACACAGCTCACTTTCTTCTAGGCTATTTTCAAACATACAAGATGTCCTGTTCTGGGTTGTGTGTGGGAAAGGAGACACAGCTGTCAGGGAACAGGGGTTGTCTTTTAATTTAATCTTTCTTGCTCTAATTCACTGAAGTATGTTGTTTATGTTTGCGTGGATAGGAGAATAACCTTATTCGTGTTCAGTCACTGGAGTGGCTGATTGCTTCTTAGAGGTACCAGGGTCAACAAACCTCTACATTTAAATATATAACTACTTTACACTGAAAATAATCAACATACGTGCAGACTAAGCAGGCACAACAGAGGCAGTCAGCCACCCTTAACGCTGCTCTGTCATAATACTGTACAGTAACCACAAAATCCTGATGATTTTATGGCTGGATGTTCTATAATCAGTTCCTTGATTCTCAGTTTCCCAGCTTATATTCCCTGAGCTTTGTATAATTACAGTAGTCCCTTAATGTATTTTACCCTTGAATTATTGACAAGTGCTTTCAACCTTAAATCCACTTAAATGTAGAATAGATTTCTGAACTGATCATTATACTGTCTTGTGTGTCTCTTCTATTACCCTTCAGAGACAATGTGCTGTGGCTAGCACAGGTTCTTCCCGTGGGAACATTTTGCTATATTTCATAAACAAGATAAAGTTTGGATGTTTTGCAAACAGTTTCTCCGGATTGAGTGAGTTCGGGCTTGGCCAATTGTGCCTAGGGGGAGGTCTCGGGTTGACCAATCTGGGGCACTTCTGTAGACTCTATATATATGGAATTCAAAACAATAAAGTTCCTTTTCTCCTCTCTTCGCTTGTCTGAGAACTTGGGTCAGTCCTCGGCTAGCCGCTCAACAGCGACAATGTAGTATTTATATTTATTGAATATTTACATTTATATATGAAGGAAGTGTCTGAAAAAAACCCTTGGCTATGGACACATGGCAAAGTATCTGAATGAGATTGTTATGGGGTCTTCTACTCTATTTTTTTTTGCCCATTCTTTTTATCTAAACTCATCTTAGCTTTTTCTTCCTTTTTTAATCAAAATTTCTCTTGAGATGAAATTTTGCACATATGTAATACACACCAGGCATGCAATAGTAACAGGTACAAAAATAAACTTGACACTCTTAATTTATAGAAAGATTTGACAGCAATACAATCATGACATTTTTCTGGCTGACAAGGGCAGGATGATTCCTCCCACAATCTCAGGATAGTCGATTTTGGTAAGATTTGTGGTCACACTCAGTTTTTCCTAAACCTATACCAATTTTAATCTGGTTTTGATCTGACTTAGAAGTGCTGGAAATTATTCTAAGTACCTATGTTAGGGGTCTATCTGAATCTCCTCTTGGAAAAATCATTCTGCTTTGGACTATCGGGAATTAAAGATTTTATTGCTAGATATGTTTAGGTAAAAATGAGAATAATCCCAGTATTTTTGGTGCAATGACCTGTACTGCCCTGTCACTGTAAGAAATCACCAAATAAGCAGTGTGCTTGCTCCAGGCACAGCTACTGCCTTACTCCCAGGGCCCAAGGAAAGGACTGCTCTCATCCACAAGCTCTCATCCCTGCTCTCACCAACAATCTTGGAAGATGCACCTTGGCTTATCAAGCAGAGTGTTGAAGTTCTACAGCCAGGTGTGCTCTTGGGGATGCCATTACAGTGCCTAAAATACAGTTTAGAGCTATAAATGTTCTGGGCTTGCCTTCAATCAGAAGAGGGATGGAGAGTCAGAGGCGTGAATGAGCCCAGCTGAGCTCCATGGATGCTTTTCCTGCCCAGCCATGGATCCTTACTCATTAAGGTCTCCTCATACGCAAAGAAGTCTCACACACACCTCTGGCATCTTCACATCTCATCCACCCCCATCTGTCATAAACTGCCCAGAGAATACCTTGCATGTCTCACTGTTTCCTAGTATTATGTGTGAACGTAATTCTCAAAGCACTATTTTTAAACCTAGTCTTGTGTATTTGATGCTTCAGCAGAAGCCTTTTATAGATGGGCTGAAAATGGTCTTGATAAGAATAAATGGTGTTCTGTGTTTTAAAGCTTAGAAGAATCTGGATTTAGAACTGGGATGATCAAATGGATGACTCTTCATGCACAGAAAGGTACAAGTACACTTGTGAAGTACACTTGTAATTTCTGTGTCAGCTACGTAGTTTTCTGGGAATCCTTTGACAAAGGCCTGAGGGGCACAGTGTCTCATGTTCATGCTCCTCCATAAATTGCTTTCCTCACTGTAAATGTGAGATTGCATAAACCTCTGCCATTGATGACTGATTGCACCTAGTTTGGGAATGCTTTTAAGAGGACATCAGGTTTTCCAAAGATACCAAAGATGAGTGGTACTTGGAAAGGAAAAGAATATTTTCTTACACTAACTGCTGCAGATAGTTTCTCTGAGATGTTGACTCCAAACTCACCGCTCTATCTCCTCCCTTCCCTCTCCCCCAAAAGATCCCCAAATCATTTGAATTGCTGTGCTGGCAACAGATCCATTTAAAATACTACTTCATCTGTTTCTTCTCCTTTTCCAAGCAGCGTTAGTATCTGGATTTAGGCCTATGTTCCTTAAATGGATGAAACTCTGCACACTCAGCAACAGGCAAAAATGCATTTATAAATGGGTTAATCTCTTAGCCAGCTGAGTTTATTTTCAGGGAGTCTCAGCCCTTTTCCCTCTCCTGGATTTCATACAGGCCTATGCAAAGCTGGTGATATAAATCGGGTCAACTCTGAGATTAGAGGTGTGGAGGTGAGGCAGAGAGAACATAATCAGTGCCTGCACGCTGCTACAATGCTAATGACATGGTTACAAGGAGTAACGTTAATCCCAAATGTCCTATGTGTTCTGCAAAAACGTGTCAAGCTAACCTGCCAGGATCTGAGATAAATCCACTGAATTGAAGTGAACTGCAGCCTTTGCTTCTTTTCCTCTTTTTATTTATTTTATTTTTTTTTTAAATGTGGCAGATATGAGTTTAAAAAAACCCAACAAACCAAACAAACCAAGAAAACATAATTCAAATGCAGAGATTTAAAAATAGAAGTTAAACCAGTTTCAGCTTTCTGGCTAGATGGCAGGTGATCTGGCAAGAAAAAAAATAATAAAAACACAATAGCCAGAATATATTTTAGAAAACAGAAAAGGTTTCATGACAGCAGTGAGTAATGAAAGATAGAGGAAACACATAATATTTCTGCAGTATAATCATTATCACTCAGGTTCTGGCCTTGATTGTCTGCAACTATTGTAATTCAGCATATGCAAAACTGTGAGCTGGCTAGTTGTGCAGTTCCATGCTGTAATTATTACAAACATAAATAATTAATATTTGGGGATCATATTCTTGGTAGAAAGGTATTTGTTTCTCATTCTTTCCCAAGGTGATTTGTTATGTAAGTGCATGAATCCCAGATTGGTACTTCTAATTAAATCAGAGATTTCTTCCGAGGTGAGCATGTTAGATAACAGAGACAGAAAGCCGCACAGCCAAGCATGCAGGTTGTTGAATTTATTTTTAACCTCTTCTTCATACTTGGTCCATCTTTCTTCAAACAGATCAGCTACTAATAGCAACCGCTTTTGGGACTTCTTAACGTTTTTGTAGGATTAGTTTGGATCAGACTGTCAGCCAGTTTAGCCCAATTTTATAACACTGATGAAGGATTTGTCTTGAAAATGCCAGAGCCACAGCTACAGGACCAGGATTTAATAAAATAGAGTAGACCACACATCACAAGTAATAAGGTCCCTTTAGGTACTTGAACCTTAGTGGATAGTACTAGTGTTTGAGTTATTCTAGCTTTGTCTTTCACCAGGTGCTTTTGGACTTCTGTACTTCAATTGATAGCATAATTTTGGGCTGTATTAACAGTGTTTAACTGATTTAACATAATTATGTAGTGTGAAATTGTATTGATGGCTGTTCTCATGCTTATGAAGTTCATGGCTTAAGATAATAACAGGATCTGAGAAACTACCAGATTTTTCACTGTAACAGGTAAATTAAAAAAACAATCTTTTAATGAAAGTTTGGGCAAAAGCTGTCTGGGGAGCAAGGTGAGCAGATCAGCATCCTCTTGTCATTTCAGTAGGATTATCAGCAAAGTTTCTGGATAATTTGTTAATTGAGAATGCACTTGGCAGTTCAATTCAATGTAGAAAAAAACATTGGTGGAGACCAAATTAAGCAAAGCTTGACTTCAGCTTAAAAAGCAAGTTTAAAAACAAAATACACATTTGGTTTGGGAAGATAGGCACTTTTGTTAAGATGTTTTACTGTGGAATGGATTTTTAAAAATAAAATAAAATAAAATAATAAAAAAAAAAAAAAAAAAAAAAAAAATTGCTACTAGAAGTTTGCCAGTGTCATGTGCGCCTATCATGTGTTCTCCCATGTGTCTCACTCCCCCCTCCCCTCCCAATTTTAAGCCAATTACACAGATCCTGAAAAAGTAAATCAGGTCTAAGACCTCAGACATGTCTAGAGAACATATTCAAGACAAGGATCTTTCTAGCTCTGATAAGGAGCCATACTTAGGTTAGATAATAAGAGCAGTTTATTCTTTTTAATGAGGTTAAATTACTAATAGTTTCTTCTTTGCCATATATTTTATACTAGAAATTTGTTCTTCCATGGGAACGTGACCATTTACTTTTGTAATCTTTCAGTTCAGCCCTGGGAACAAAGAGATCTGAGTTTTATCTGAGTTCACAGTGGTGAAATCCTGGGTGAACTAAGAGTAAATGAGCATTTTTATTACCAAGTTCCCATTGACTATAGAAGCATCCAACAGTCAAATGCTTCGTTACACCCTTTTTTTTTTCCTATCTCTTTTGCCAATCAACTATGGTCTGCAAGCTTCCTAAAACTGAATTCCACTTCAAATACTCCTTTCTCAAAGACATGCATCTGAATTGCATGTGTACTGCAGAACTAAGGCTGTGCAACTGAAGGCAAACCCCTGTGTTGCTCAGGCAAAGGCAATTTCATCAGCTGCTCTATGTCAGCAAACTGACAGCTACCATGAGTGCTTGAACATGACGAGGATGTGATTTTCTAGTTATTCTATGGCTGTGCTCTGAAATCCACTTATTTGACTTCAGGGTTTTTTTTCCCATTTCCACTAAGATTATGCACAGTGGGCAGGGGTTACAAAGCCTTGTGCACAAGCGCACGATTTAATGTAGAATGTACATATACAGATGAAGCTAGAGTCCTGAATCAGCAGACCTGTTAAGCACATCCTAAATTCCCAGAGTGCACTGCAGTGCTTCATTGAATAAAGACAAAGCTTCTTGCATGCTTAATGGTAAATACTTTTCTGGAGATGGACTTTATCCATCAACTTATTCCATATATTTTTTAATTCTGGAAATTGCTGTTCCCTAGAACCTCGGTATTACCTGATGCACAGCACATTTTACTTGTTCTCTCTACAAATCCCAACAACTTTGTGTTCTTACTTGCACATCCATAGTGAGACTCAGAGGCAGGTTATGGACATGAAGATTTAGGTACCTAGCTGCAGCTAACTACGTGGGAACCAGCTGCCTAAACTTCATTACTCTCGATGCAAACTTAACCAAGGCAGATGACAGACTGCCTGCTGCTCTGAGCTCTTCAAGTCACCCTCAAACAGCAGCCTGCATGAGGAACTCCAAACTCTACTGGGTTTGCCTAATGCCCTTTGAGCATCCTGCCTGCTGTCCTGCTGAAGCTTGGAGAGTCATGCCTCTTCTCTGTAAAGTGTGCAACATCTGTCACCTTTGTGCAGTGGTCCCAGGTGTCCTGTAACATCTCCACTGGCACTTGGTATCTGCATTTGGCAAATGAGTCAAGAAGTTTATCTTCAGTGACTAGAGAAGGAATTCTGAACTTAGATAATATGTAGACGCTGTCACTGTGGGTTAGAACCAGATGATCTTTCAGGTCCTTTCCAACCCAAATAATTCTATGATTCTATGCTTTAGGCACTAAAATGCATCAACTTTTTAAAAAAGTATTCTCATGTTATTCATGTAAAATCCATTCAAAAATATTTACATTCTTTAATACTAAAATCAGCAACAGAATATTGCTGGAGTTTTAACACAGCTGATTAAAAATCTGTGTTTTCTTACCACTCACTGAATTGGCAGCAGAGCACCAACCGTATGGTCTTTTAGGGAAGAGTAAGGGCTCTGTACAGCTAAGAGATGTTTGAAATTCTTCTCTGTCTATAGTGCTTTGAAGCTTTCCCTATAAATTCTTGACTGAAACTCTTGGATGCACAGATTTTATTTTGCAGGCAAGATAGGCCAAGAGACTGTAGCAAATCACTCTCCCAGGGCTGCCAATTCTGATTAAAAGAACCCAATGTGTGGCCTTTTGCAAAAATTGCAAAAGATATGAAGATATGATGTGCTGTACATATTCTGAGCTGAAAGAGTGTTTTGCAGCTGAAGGAAAAAAAAAAGGAAAAAAAAGAGAGATTTCTAAGCACCTTGCCCCAAGCGTAACCTTGCCTAAGATAGATCAGTCTGTGAGACATTCATACTGTTCTTATAGTCTCAACTGGTAGTAACATCCTATGCTTTGTTTGGATGTGCTAGGATGTGGCAGCCTTCAGTCATTTCTGTTACTTTAGAGCACTGCAGACAGTGTTTTTCACCTGTTAATCTTCTATGTATTAAAGCTATGAAGGAATTTGAAGTGTCAAAGTGCTGAGAATACTTTCGAACTTGTGCATTTCTCTTGTGCCTTGAGGTATAAGAAAGGATATGACAGATCTTGCATGTTTATAAGGTCTCTCTCTGTGTAAAAAAAAAAAACCACTCTTACAAACATATTTGTCATGTCAGATGCAATACTTCACTGCATCATTAAGCCTCTTTGATGATCTGACACAAGCTCTGCTTGACCAATTTAGTTTTGCTTCAAAAGCTAGATTCAGGCCAGCTGGTTGGGCTGAACAAGATGAGGTGAGTACAGAACTATGCCATCAAAGTGAGGCTGACAGGAACAATTTATCCTTCTGTGGTCTGCACCCACTCCCTTGTGGTGCAGAGAACACACACTAGGAGATGGACATCCTTCTGCACACCCACAAGGTGACTTATGGCATAGGTGGCAGAACAGTGGGACAGACCTTTTTTTGAAGGATGGATGAGGAAGGCAATAGGGATAGGAAGAATGGAGGATGCAAGCAAGCCTGACACTAATTCTTGTAGGTTTTTACAGTTTTCTTTAGGATTTCTAATGAAATGAGAGTAGGAAAATATACAAGGTCTGCAAAGTTTTTATTTTCTTTTTTTCCCTCCTCTCTAATAACTAAAACCATAAGGACTTTAAAATGCCACGTATGAGAAATGTATCAACCAAGAAATACCACTGAAGGATATAGAAATATACGTAAGGTCTTTAAATAACACAAATTAGGTAGTCAAAGTCTTAAGTATTCACACATTTTAGTTTTGTATAAAATCCTGTGGACACTAAGCAAAACTGTTCAGATGTTCTAAGCATTTTCACATTGGAGTAACTAACTATTCATTGTATGTATACAAAGAACAAAAGATATATAGAGGTCAACCACTGAAATCTCTCTGTATTGCTGAATATAGAGTCTAGTCCATGAACCCAGCATGAATGGCCACATCTAAGACAACTATAGTTGGGTGAGTTGGATCCCATTTACTGGTTTTAAAAATCTCTTGGCCTAATAAGGGGAAAATGAACAGACTTTCCACAACATGAAACTGCAATTTACCTGAGATAAAATGGCAATTTTCCTCTATGTTCTTACATTTTCTGTGCCTTTTACAGCTGTAAAAAGAGTAACTAGCAAATGAGAAAAACACCACAGATTGATGTCATGAGAATAATGAGAGCTTCAGCTGATGACAGTCTACTAATAGATAGGCTTCAAAAGAAAGAAAGGAAAGAAGGAAGAAGGATAAATTTAAATAATGACCTGGTTCTATATTCTGCTTAAAATTGGGCTGTAGAGGTATCCATTTAACGACACAATGGACTTCCCTGCTGTGCAGTGTCTGCTCCAATCCTATCTGTATCAGTGGAACTACATTGCTGTAATGCATTCCCCCATTTTGGTGACAAAACACAGTGTTTATGTCAGTAATACTGCAAAGAGCAGCATTCTGCAACTGGCAACTCAACAAGAACTGTACTGGAGGCCTTAATATGGAAATCTTCTGTCTTTAAGTATCCACAGTTTTAATTTTGCATTTTGAGGTTTTAAAATTCATTAAACTATCCCTTGCCTTATTCATCTGAGTCATTCTTCAATCTCCTTCCAGCATTGTTTCTGATTAATGCTTATTAAGTAACAACAATAATAGAAAAATTGCTATCTTGTCCTGTAAAATTTGGCATTTCTAGTAACTGTTACTGTTTTCACAGCTGAATGTGAACATAGAGAATACAATCTGAAGCAATGCTAAATTTCAAAATCTGTCTAAAGAATATAGTGTTTCTCTTGCATTTTTATTATGACTGTGACCTACTATGTTTTCTCAATAGCTTATTTTAATAAAGCAGATATTTCCTTATGTGTAGTAAACAATAAAGCCAATCTTTCCACTGCAGGGAAAGAAAAAATCTATGCTGTAGAAATAATTAAATGT
The DNA here is from genome assembly GCA_024500445.1 of Entomyzon cyanotis. Taxonomy (NCBI): domain Eukaryota; kingdom Metazoa; phylum Chordata; class Aves; order Passeriformes; family Meliphagidae; genus Entomyzon; species Entomyzon cyanotis. Next base: position 17,926,648 of record JAKEPQ010001005.1, read on the forward strand.
GTTATTGTGCAATATGCCAAAAAGAAGGGCAAATTGGATAATCCAAACATCTGGTTTTGTTCACAAATGAAGTGTAAAGATCCATAAACCTATCTAGGGTAAATACAGACTGCTTTACATTTAAAAGTCAAATTGACTACCTACAGAAGAGGATCTCTTTTTTCTTATTAGAATGGCTGGGTTTCAAGGTTCTTAACAATGAGGCTTAGTACATATTTCAGGTGAAACCATGGAAACTGTAAGGAGCCATTTTACTCAAAATAGAAATACCACAAATGACCTTGACATTTAGAAGCTGATGCTGCACATTGTTATTTAGATTGTGAACAATGGGCATATTATCATGTCCTCTGTTCCAAAATTGTTACTTGTCTTCCAAGAAGGAGCATATGAAAGCTGGGGACTTCTCTCTTATGGGTGCAAGGGGTCCCCTGTGCTGAGGACGATGTTTGGTGCAGGTAGCTCAGTGTGCAGGCGCAGTGTGAGCTGCAGGTTGAGCTCTGGCTGATGGGAGCCCAGAAAAGAGCCTGTGAACTGCTAGCTCAGTGTGCAGGCGCAGTGTGAGCTGCAGGTTGAGCTCTGGCTGATGGGAGCCCAGAAAAGAGCCTGTGAACTGCTGACCCTCTGCACAACAAAGGGCTTGGGGACCTGCGGCTCGGCCAGGTGAGCAACACTGAGAGACGCTGCAGGAGCGATGATCTCCAGGCTCTTGAGCACTTAGATGTGATCGTGTAAAAGCCCAGGGTTTCCCTTGTTCTGGGTCCCTCCTTGGAGACACCCAGTTCTAGCTGTTAGTTTGTTATTTCACCGTGATGACATTATTTTAAGGATCGAGATGTCTGAGGCTCTGCTGTGGGAAACCTGGGATTGAGATGGTGAGGAAACCTGGTCTGACTCTGTGAGTGTAGGATGTGTAGCTATGAAGGGGCCTCAGTCCCAGCTTAGGTGGTGCCAGTGTGCCTCCTGGACGGTCAGACAGGAAAGTTTCCTTAACACCTGCCTTATGGGCATTTTTTAATGGAGACTAGGTAGAAAAGTCAGAAATATGCAGGAAGACATGACAAATTGTAAATGATGGAGCTTGAGAGAGCAGCACTCTGAGGAAATAATTTGCACCTGAGGACTGTAGTTTTAATTCTCTCTGGAGACATAACAGGGAAAACTCCTCCCCTGAGGCAGCTGAGTGTAAATGGCTATATGTAGAGACAGAATTTTTCTACCTTATATATGTACACAATACTAAATATTTCAAAATGCTCCTGAATTTGCACATGTACTCTTCTCAAGGATTGCTGGATGATCTGATTTCTTAGTCTACAACTCCTGCAAAACATTCAAACTGCTACCAGCTTTAAACAGTTGAAAACTGCAAACGTTATTTTTGATTTTTGCTATCAAGCCATTCTTCTAGGAGCCGTATTTCTCTTCCTGTTTGAATGAAAGGCTTATTGCTGAAATGTAATTGCTGATCCAAGGCCAAGGAGGGAATGGGGGTGTCAAACTTCTCAGAAGAGGACCCCTTCTAACAGGCTCCTACAGGAACCCATAGATAGAGAGTCAAAGACACTACATAAACAGGTTTCAGATGCATTTGTTTCTCAGAAGGCAATATAACGGGTTAAAGGTGGCAATAACCTGGAGAACAGGTGCCTAGCAAAGGAAATTTTACCACTGAATTTTGTGGGGCCAGGATTTTTCTCTTTGACTTTGGACAGCATGTCACCTCTAGAGTGTTGCTAACATTTAAAAAAAGCCCTTGTTGAATTCACCCCTGCCCACATCTAATTCACAGAACGCAAACCAACACATCAGTGGGAATTTCTGCTTGCACAGTGAGAGTACAAGAGCTAGCGCTGGGCACCTTATAAGGAGAGAATAGCTTGGATTGCCTTCTCCAGTGGTTTTATACAATTCCACTGAATCCACACCCTTTCTAGCAGTTTTCAGTTCAACTCTTTCCTTTTATTTGTCACTAGTATGAGTAGTCTGTGTATGAGTATGCCTGTGTGCATTTAAAAAACAATAGTTTTTACTGGTATTCTCTTTCATTTTGATGAGTAATATTTCTTAACAAGATTTTCATGATTAAAGAAACCTGATAATGCTGCCTTTGAAGCTCTACTTACTTTGTCTTGTCCTTATGCTGGGAGCAACTGTTCCTTTAGGTGATGGATAGGAAGCCCGTTTTCTGACATTTCAGATCCAGCAATAATAGCTGCAGGAGCAACAATGACAGACTAAAAACATCTGAGTGAAAATCTGGTTTATGAGCTACATCATATGCAGGATTTTCTTTAAAAACTATTTATGATTAATTTTACATAGCCTTTTTTATGTAAAATAATTTAATTCCATTCACAGCAGATAAAGTTGAAAGTGAACACACTGCAGCATTCCTTGTACAAACACAAGCTCTGTCCTTGTGGCACCAAACGGTTTCTGAGGACTATTAAGACAATATGAAACTCAATGTTTGCTCCTGCTGACAGTGGCAGCAGCAGTCCCAGAGATGTCCTATGTGATGTCAAGCCTACCATGAGAGCCTTGAGGCCACACTCTGCAGTGTGTTCTTGGGCACTGTGCAACACCCAGGTCTTAAAGGTCCCTACAGACACCTAATAATAACAACATAAAAATTAATACAAAGCATTTTTTTGTAAGTAAGAAAATGGAAGATCACCATCTAGGTGAAAGGAGGGCTGTAGTGCCTTGATGTGGCTGACAGGACTTGTGCTCAGAGGCACACTTGGGTCAACAGCCTTCATGTACTGCTTGACCCCTAACTATTTTGCAAGTTGTATTACTGGTCACAGATATAACAGAGAAAATAACATGTACCTAGTATCCAGGCCAGGACCATATTGCCAGATGGGGTGAGTGGAGAAAATGAGCAGACAAAGCTTCCCTTCACAGTCACGTGGAAACCATATTTGCAGAAGGCCTGAGGTCTGGCAATGCCTCACTATTCCAGACAATATTTCTAATGAAAATCTCCCACTTTCCTGCTAGGATTTAACCTGCTAGCTAAAGCAAAAATTAAAATAGGTCTTCCCCAAAATGTCATGACAATAAATATTTTGCAAGTGTCTGTGACCCTAAGCTGAAGAGCTGCACAGGCTGGTGACTTAGGTTAGTCCTTAAAGGTAATTATCATTTAAAGAAGTATCGGAACAGTCATGTTTCTCTTCTTGACAGCAACGAGCTAGCTGGATCACATCTGGAGGCAGCAGTAGAACCTGCAGTATGACACTGAGGGCAAGAAATTCACTGAGGGAAAAGCGGAGTCACTTGCTTTTGCCCTTTTGAGAGGGTATCCTTTCAGCCCAACACATGTCCACCTGTCCCTTGTGGGGTACAGTAAAAATGCCAGTCCCTGTGTTGTGCAGGAGCCATTGGATCAACAGTCACCACTCTGCTCTGCTGCCTCTCATGTCAGCTCCAGTGCAACAAGGTTCCCCAGACCCTGTCTGAGCCATGAACTCTGGATTAAAGTCTGTGTTTATCCTCAGTGACAGCTAAGTGGCTGATCTCTGTCCTATGGGTAGAACAAAGCCAACAGTATTTTCCTGAACCACAGGGAATCCCATTTTGCTTTAACTCTGATGAGAACTTGTGCCACCCAGATCAGAGCTTAGGGCAATAGTAGGGTAGTCTTTAACATGGAATGGGAGGCTGCAATAGTTTAAATGTACTGATGGGTTTCATAAATAAGTCTCCACAACTGCCATGCCTAAAAGCTTCCTTGGGTCAGCAGCTGCAGAGGCTGTTGCTTGTTGAAATGAGCCTTCAGAGTGCCCCATTAAAAACATGCTTCTGAGGATAAAAGGTGAATAATGCTTCAACATATGGTTCCTTTTAGAGCATTTCCTTTGGTTCTTTTTTCAGCCTTACAATAATAAACACATAACTTCAGAATAATTTTGCATGCATTCCTCTAAGAGAGCTGCTTGTTTTATTTGTATAGGGACCGTAAGGCTATAAAATATGCCCTACTAGGCAAGTTATTCTTCCTAAAAACCAACAAAATCCTGATCTCCTATCTGGCCTAAATTTGTTTTGAACATTGGTACATACCTCTTTACCAGCTGCTTTTCTGGCTAGCTTTTTCTGTCTGTTTTTACATTATATTGCTTAAGACCAGGCAATTGTAAATAGCTCACTACATTCCTTTCTGGTTTTCATATTCCAGGTAGAGAATTTTGTTTAAGTGTGGGGGTGCACAGTAGCCTAAGGTCTTCGAAATGGCTTTACTATTCCAGAGGTGGGTAGCAGAAGTCTTACGGAATTATCTCAGAGTATAATTCTCCTAATTTCAAAAGTTTTTTCCCCTTTCAGATCTACAGAAACAGGAAGGAGCTAGCTTCTGTACTGGCAATTGAAGAATGTTTTTAATATTCTAGGATTTACTGAACTGATTATATTAAATCACATTTTAGATGCCAGTGTGTTTCATGAGAGTCTATTCTCATCAGTCCTTCTTGTGTTACTCTTATTTTGTGCTACCTTTCTCTATATTCATCAATGTTCAATTAATTTATTGCTGCTCACTAATTAAACTTACTCATGATTTTATTTAAAGATATTGATTCCAAATAGCATGCACTATGCCTGCACAAATGGTCTTTCTCTTTGTGTGAAGGCAGAAGTGCTGATTCTAGGTGGCACGTTGCTGATTCCCATCTGAGGTGACTTGCTGGGTGGCACCTTGGAGCACCAATTTGGACACTGGCAGGGGCCAGGAAAAGGTCTTTGATGTGTCTACCTCTAGACACACACAGTAGATTTACTTAGAAGCTGGCAATGAAATTGATTTTTTTCTTGTTTTCTGTTTAATGGTGCATTATAGACTTTGTGGGTTTTTTGGTGTTTTGTACTCAGCCCCCTACATTTTGCAGTTACTGATGTTTGTGGTTAGGTACCACTGTGCCCCACAGTAGAGTAAAAGCCTACCATGTTCTGGTGACTGGCATTGGGGGATGATGACCCAGGAGTTCCCAGATATATTTGTGATCCTGTGTACTGGCTTTCGGGGAGGATATTTTTACTCACTGGCATTCTTCCATATTTCTTCTATTGTGGCACTGATATTTTGTGATTTTGCCAGTGTGTTTCCCCTGAGAGAAAATAATGATCAGGTGGGGGGAGAAAAAACAATGAGCAAATGTTCTATTCTAATGCGGAATTTTGAATTTGCAAGTGAGCAAAGAATTCAAACAGATTCAAGCAATTATTCCAAGTATTTTGACTTTGTCATTTAACATTTAAAATTAGCACATGTAAAGGCATTTAAGTTTAGAGAGAAGAAAAATGTTTAAGGTTGGTTAATGTCATAATGCATATATTAGCCAAACATAAATGCATTAGTTTATAAATAAATACAGAACTCTTGCCAAAGGGCCGATGAAAGGTGACATTGAAATAAAGTGGCAGATGTTGAGAAATGAGAGGTCTGTGAATGAGTGAGAGGGAAATCTGGTTTAGTCTTTGTTCATGGCTTTGATCCTGGGTTCAAACAATGCATTCACAGTTTCAGATGAATGTTTATACCATTTTAAAAGCAGGATGTAGTAGAGGGACTGGGACTTTAAGGGAAAAGATGTGAACACAAAGACTGAAATTACATAGAATGGCACAGTATATCTCCCTTCCTCTCCCATGTAAACTGTCTGAGTATCTCATGTCTCCTTAATGGCTGATACTGCTATGATAGTAGGAAAAAAAAGGCTTAAAACCAGAGGTATAGAGCTTAGGAAACAATTACAGGCACCAAATCTGTCTTTGCATATATCATATCTCATCTTATTGCCGCTAGGCTACCACAGCCCTGTACACATTCCTAACAAAGTATCCTAGTGTTTAATAATGTGGTATGTCTTGCTTGTAAATAATTTGGAAAAAAAGATATCTTTGATGATTAGGTGGTGGATTATCTGCCTTTAGATATTTCTGGCTTGGGGCTAGAGTGCAGCACTCAGAGCACTGTGCTGCAGAATGAGCAGTGGCTCAAAGCTGCCCAGAGCCTGTGGTGCTTGAGTGAGGGGTTCCAGCCTGGCTGGCTCCAGAGGGGGGAAAGGACTGGCTCCTCTCCTTCTCTGGATGAAGCCCTCACTGCCTTCTTCAGACCTGAGATACTGCCCAGATGAAGGTCCCGTGCTGACTCCGAAAGCTTCCTGCATCACCCCCCTTACCTTTGCCCCACCAGACAAATTCCTAGCACAGTCTGACATGTTGCAAGATTGGGAATTGGAACCTCTGCCTGCCCCTGCCTCCTATTTTGTCACTTAGCATTTATAAATATAATATCAAGAGGTTAATGGTATGTATAAAAAGAAAACATGTTTTAGCTTTTCCTTGTATCTCTTATGCTTTATATTGTTGGGGATTTTAAAAATTTTATTTTATTCTTTATACTCCTTACGTATAAAACCTGAAACTTTCTACACTTCAGTTTATTTCTCAAAATAAGAGGTTTTCTGTGTGTGCTTGCATAGGAGACAGACATAAATAACTGAGAGTCAGTCCCACTTTTAAGATGCTTGCCTAGCTTTTTTAGACACACTTAAACACGGGGCTTTTGCTTGAGAAGGAAAGTCTAATTTTGAACACAACTGTTAAAATTATCTCAAGCAAATTCACTGTAACTTACTTCCTGAGACTTGGCATCTTCTAAAATAAAACACTAAGCCCAACAGAAACATCATGGTGACTAATATAGGTGGCATGAACTTTATCTTGCTAGTAGGCACTCAAAGTTGAGCCCATGTTATTGGCCTGGTGCTGGATTCAGCCCTGCAAGGAGCAAGGCATGTCAGAACCTTCCCTTTGCAGGTGTCCTTACCACCTGTGGCTGGGCCCCCACCCTGATGTAAGCCCACTTCTCCACCTCTCCATGCCTGATGATCCCTAGATGACCAATCGAATCCATTGCTTCTGCTGCCCTGGCCCCACTGTGGATCATGGGACTATTCCCTAGATGGGAGTGCATGGCAGAGGCAGACTATAAGGTAGAAGAATGACTGCAGTGAGAAAAGGTAGTCCTTTCTTCTCTAACATGGACAGTTTTAATACTGATAGCTGTCACCTCTAAGTTCAACCATTATTTCTGAGATTCGCTCTTTCTTCCTTTCCCTTTCCCCTATTGCTTTGCACCTCCCTGGCATTCATGGTTTCTTTATTTCATTCATGAAACTGTAGCTAGTTCTTCTCTGGAGACTGACAAACCTTAATGTGGATGTCTCCCAACAGCATCTGACTGAGATTTAGTTAATTTTTTGTACTAAACGAGCTCTTTAGTACAGGATCTGCTGTTACAAGTGCTCTCTCTGACATTTCAAATAAAAATAATGAGCTCTTCTCTCCCAGCAGTGAGCTGCCCTTGGGGGTTCATAAGGACAGTAGCTTGGTGAAGGTCCCCAAGAAGTGACACTTCTTGTCCTTTTGGTTTATGCTTCCCAATGCCCATGCTCCAAGAGAATCTAAAGTCCATTAGCCTCCGAATGTACATCCCGTTTTGCTTATTCCTTTATTAATACTGGGCTGGGAACAAAGAGCAGATGTTGCCCAAAAATGGCAGCAGTGTGAGGCAAAAAGGGAAGGAAGACCAGTGTGTTGATTTATTACATCTGTGACACTTCATCGAGTGGAAAACCTGGCTGGAAATGTGAAATACTGAAGAGAAGCAGAGCCATCAACTCGTGCCACCTTTCAGTAGAGTTTTTTCCTCTCTCTGTGGCCTGAAATAGACTAGGCTGAGGTACCTCTTGGGCATCACCAGCCACCTGAACTATCAAGGACATGTAAAAGCTCAAAACTGTCACCAACTAAAGTGTGACCTTAAAAAGATGGTGCCTTGGTAGCTCTGGTACTTTCTCTTTTGGAACTGATCAGCTCATGAGACCAAGCTGTGAGTTAAGGTCCCGTACCTCACAGAACAGCAGCTGAGAGTGCTGTGTGAGTGCTCACCACTGCAGCAGGGCAGCCTATGAGAGAAGGAAGTTGTTAGCTGGGAACTTTCAAGACGAAGGATTTGCCTTTCACTAGTCCTCACTTTATGTCTTTCATTAACACAGATAAATCAAAACAGGATGTCAGCCCATGTCCTTACTCTGGCAAAATGGGAACTATGTTCTTTTGCAGTTGTAGCCATAAACAGGCTGGTCTGCAACACCAATTTATTGCTTGGTGCTTGAGAGATATTGCATATTTTAAATTCAGTATGGTCAAACTTCAAAAGGAGAAATTTTGCATAGTAAGTTTTATACATTTATATTTTATTGTGAATTTAGATACTATTGCTGGACCTTCAGTAATAAACCTGTCAAGTGAAGAGAATAATATTGATTTCCCATCCATCACTTGGTGCTGGATGCTCATCCCCATTGCAGCCAACCCATTATTTAAGTATTCAGACCCAAAAGTTAGCAAGGAAGTCAAGCATTTTAGAACCTGCAGTCAGGTGGAGTATTTTCCCAAAATAAACATCTTCATATAATCCTAAGAACAAGTTTATCTCTTGATAGGTTTGCCACTGCAGAAAGAATTGAAATTATACCTGTTTGCAGGCTGGACTATTTGCAAATACTGTGAAACTGGGAATGCTGTGCCCTTTTATTTTCCCACAGGATTGGAGAATACTTCTGTGTATTTATTATTATTCTGCAATCTCACAAAAGTTGTTATTGGTTTTATAAAATAATGGCTAGGAATCCTAGTCATAGAACAAGATCCCAAAGCTGATGTAAAAATTATAGAATTTTTTAGTGATCTTTAAGATCACTGTGTCTCGCACTGCCAAATCTACCATGAAACCATGTCCCAAAGAGCCATATCTACATGTCTTTTAAATACCTCCAAGAATGGAGACTCCACCACTTCCCTGAGCAGTCTTTTTCAATGCCTCACAATCCTTTTGGTGAAGAAATTTTTCACAGTATCCAATCTATACCTCCCCTGGTACAACCTGAGGCCATTTTCTCTCATCCTATCACTTGTTACTCAGGAGAAGAGACTGATACCCACCTGGCTACAGCCTCCTTTCATGTAGTTGTAGAGAGCAATAAGGTCTCTCCTCAGCCTCCTTTTCTCCAGGCTAAACCACTCCAGCTCCCAGGCTAGGATGCCATTGGCCTTCTTGGCCACCTGGGCACACTTGGGCTCATGTTCAACCGGCTGTTGACCAGCACCCCCAGATCCTTTTCTGCCAGGTCACTACCCAGCCACTCTTCCCCAAGCCTGTAGTACTGCATGAAGTTGTTGTGAACCAAGGACAGAACCCAGCACTGAAGTGCCATATATATGATCCATTAGACTTACGAACTGCAGTTGCTGGTTCACGTACTGGTTCAAGTGCAAAGGAGGTACTGAAGAGATATTGCCTAAGGTGAATTACACTTACACTCTTGGGGATGGCTGAGTGGGATGATGGAGTTGAATTAAGAGCTTGTTCTTGTTGAAATGGGTTATCCCCTCCTCCTCTTTCCCCATGGATGTCTTTTTTTTCCCCTTTATTTTTTTTTTCAAGTTCTTGTGCTCCCATCCTTGGTGAAGTGATTCAGCTCATAAAACCAGCAAAACATTTTTTTCCCCTTGGATTGGTTTTCTGCTGCCTCAGTAAGTTTATTCAGCTTACTGTGCACTGAGGTGAGTGCCAGAGCTGCAGTGATGGAAGCTGTGGCCATGGGAAGCTGACAGTGGAAGAGGCAGGAGAGAGGAGGTGCAGTAACAACTAGCAGGAGGATAAGAAGAAACTGTCTTAAGGACCTTATGTAGCAAGAAAGAATTGTTAGGATGAGTTTTTCAAGAACCCTTGAAAACCTAACTGAATCAAAGTGAATACTAAAACTGCAGGCCTAGACAAGCACTAAACTTGAAAACAGGGAAAATGTAGTTGAAAAGAAAAAACCAAGGTATTGTTTTGGCCGTGTTGAGTTTGAGCAGTTGGAGTGTTAAGCAAGTACAAAGAGCTATTAAAATACCTTTAGATAATAGCTTTATAAAACTTGAAAATTATATATTTTATGAATATGATATGAAACTATCTTATTGATCCAGACTATAAATAAGTAAACAAATGTGGTGAGTGAGTCTTAAACATTTTTTTAAAAGGAAGCAAAACAAATAAACAGTAAGTATTCCATCCTGCCAGAAAAGCACCAACTATTCAGAAATGTGTAGGATACTATACTTCTTTAGTGTATTCCTTGGCATTATTTTATGGAAAAAATTTAGGCAAAAAGATGAATACCTCAGTAGTTCACACTCTATCAAGCCACAACAAGTATAATAATTTGCAGGACTATTTAGCTTTATCTGGGAACTACGGCTTTAAAAACAGGGACGTGAGAGCAAAACAAACCAGTGCAATTCAGTACACTACACAAATCTGGAAAGGGGATTAGAACGAAACTCTATGAGAAGTAAACTCCAAACTACTTTTCCCATATTTTGCATGTGCTTCCCAGTTTTGGAGATGGCTTGCATTGGAGACAAGACCCCAGACAAAAAGGATCATCAGGTGGTCTGGATATATTCCTTTAAATAAAAAAATTTAAAAAAACATCCCTTGGTTCTAACTTATCAGCAGACGATGTAACTGGAGTCTCGTCTTCCGAATATTTCCGCCTTTTACACAAGGCAATGTAACTGCATCCTAAGCATCCCAAACGGCTCCCGGGGCTGCCAACCGTGGCGCTCCGCGGATTTTCTCAGCCACGAGCGCCGAGTTGCAGCCCTCAGCAGCTCCACGGGTGAGCAAAGGCACCGACCGGGCAGAGCCCACGGGTGCCCCGCCGCCGAGCGCACCGTCCTGGGGGTGCTCGGGCCTCTGGCGAGGGGTGTAGCCGGGGAGCCGCGGGCCGGCGCGGCGGCCAGGGCAGGTCGGAGGGTACGCGAGTGCCCGGCCCGGCGGCTGCGGCGGGCGCGCCTGCGCTCCGGCGCCCGGGGAGGCGGCCGAGGGGGACCCGGCGTTGGGTGACAGGCGGGGCGGGGGCGCAGGGCCCGGGCCGGCCGCCCCCCCGCGCCGCACGCTCGGTGAGTAGCCCCGTCGTTTCTCTTCGCGGCGGTCGGGAGGAGAGCCGTGCCCGCTGCCCACCCTCTGGGGGTGGGGGAGATCCGCCGCCGGGGCGCGGTTGCCCGGGTGCCGTTGCCTCCCCCGCCCAGCCCTCCGCGGGGCCGCAGCGAGCCGGAGGCGGCGGGGAGACAAAAGCGGACAAAGGAGGCAAAAGGCGTGTTCCGCTGCTGGGGTAGGGATGGCTGGGCACCGCTCTACGCCCGGCGGTCCCGGGTGTTCGCGGTCCCGGGGGCACCCGGGCGAGCTGGGGCGGCGAGGTCGGCCCCTGACTGCCGGGTCCCGGGGTGCCCGCCGCCGCTGCCTGGCTCCGGCTTTGTTCCCCTTCCCTCCGCCCGCCGCCGCTCCCCCGGGCCGCCGAGTTGTAGCGGAGTATTTATTTCAGCGCATTTATTTTTAGGCTGGAAAATAAAAGGCTTGGCACGGCGACCTTTGGCTGTCGCACCCGGCGCCAAATAAAAGGGTCGCGCTCCGGCCGAGGCCGCCCCAGCTCTTATGTAAATCCATGTGCCGTCCCCAAGGACGCGCGGTTCCCGGGGCGCTGCCGTGATCCTGCCCCCGCGGGGACAGGGACGGAGGCGCTCCCCGGCGCTCAGCGCAGACCGCGCGGTCGGGCGGGCAGAGGCCGGGGCGGCGGGAGGGGGACGGGGCCGCTGTGGCCGGTGCCGCTGACCTCCCGTGCTTGCTCTCCGCCTCGCAGATCGGCAACAACTCCCCGGAGCTCTGTCACCGGCGTCGGCGGCGAGGAGAGAGGAGGATGCACGCGGCGGAGCGGGCGGCGCTGCCCCGCGGCGGGCGGGCTGTCCGCGGGGCCCCGGCGGGCGGCTGCTGAGCCCGGCGCCGCGGCATGCGGCCACGGAGAGCGGGAGCCGCCGGCAGCGCGGGCGCCCCGGCGGGCGGGCGGCCCCTCGAGCGAGACTGAGGGTGGATGGAGCCACAAAGGAGTTTGGCTGACACGTGCGGCGGGGCGGCCGGCGGCCGCCGCTAGGGCCACCCCCCTCCCCTCCCTCCTCCCCTCCTCGCTATGCTGCGCTCTCGCCGGGCCCCTCGGCGCGCTCGACGCACGGCGGCGATGGAGTCGGCCGGGCTCCTCTGAGGCCGCCGCCGGACCCAGCATGGCCTCGGCGGGGACCCCGGAGCAGCGGCTCCCCGGGGCGGAGCGGCCGGCGGCGGCGGCGGGGGGCCGGGCGGAGGCGCCGCGGTGCCGCAGTCTGCCCGCGCTCGGCTCCCCCCTGGCGGCCGGGGGGGCGGCGGCGGCCCGGCGAGCCCCGCCGCGGGACCGGCTCCCGAAGCCGAGCGGGGCTCGGGCGACGCCGCAGCCACCGAGGCTGCCCGCCCCCCTCCGCCGCCAGCGCCGGCGGGAGCTTCCCCTGGAAGACGGAGGGCGGCCAGCCGGCGGCGCCCGGCCGAGGGGTATCCCTGGGCCCCCCGCTGCTGCTGCCGCCGCCGCCGCCGGCGCTGCTGCTGGCGGGCCCCCGGGTAGAGCGTGCCTGCGGGCAGTGCTGGCGGACTCGCGCTTCTTCCTGGTGTGCATGTGCTTCCTGACCTTCATCCAGTCCCTCATGGTCTCCGGCTACCTGAGCAGCGTCATCACCACCATCGAGCGGAGATACAGCCTCAAGAGCTCGGAGTCGGGGCTGCTGGTCAGCTGCTTCGACATCGGGAGCCTGGTGGTGGTGGTCTTCATCAGCTACTTCGGGGGGCGCGGGCGGAGGCCGCTCTGGCTGGCCGTAGGGGGGCTTTTCATCGCCCTGGGCGCTGCGCTCTTCTCCTTACCTCACTTCATCTCTCCGCCGTACCAGATCCAGGAGCTGAACTCCTCCGTCAGTAACGAGGGCTTGTGCGTGGCTGGCAATGGCACTGCCAAAGAGCAGTGGGACTCGTCGGCCTGCATCAAGGACTCCGGCGGAAATGACCACTCTCTCTATGTAGCTTTATTCATTTGTGCCCAAATCCTCATTGGCATGGGCTCGACACCCATCTATACCTTGGGACCAACCTACTTAGATGACAATGTCAAGAAAGAAAACGCCTCGCTTTACCTAGGTAAGGCAACTTAAGTACCTGGGTGCTTTGAATGCTGAGCGCCAGATCTCTCTGAGGGCCAGTTACAGCTACTTCTGCCTTGGTCCTGTTGAACAACATCTTTGCTAAGTTTTCCTTTTGAAGTGACCTTTTGAAGTAAAATTGCCATGCTTTCCTGTTTTAAGATGCTTTGTGGCATGGTGAACAGTAGTAACAGGTGAAGCTAATGCAGTGTGCCTAAAAGCCGTTGTACTCACACCCTCCTGCACAGGGAATAGAACAGTAGAGAAAGTTGTCTTCTCTAATGCTTTTCAGCCCTTGGCAGTAGCTGGTGACTTTTTCAGAAAGCAGTGTTAAAATTTGCCATGCCCCTTCAAGTTTCTTTTTGCTAACACAGAAGCTTTATATTTCTAAATAGGTTAGTGTGCTTTTAGCCTAAAGTCTCTGCAAAGTTAATGTTCAATAAGTGCTTTGAGAGATTTTTGGCATGCTTTGTTTTACTTTTCCAGCATTCATTTGCCTTTAACTAGCAATGAATTTTAACTGGCATTGATACATCATCTGGCGTCTCAAGAGTTAAAACCCATCGATAAACCAGCATCTAAAGCCTTTGGGGTTAAGAGTTTGGCTAGGGTAGCTCAAGGAGCACAGCTAAATGAGAGTCCAATCTGGCACACGTTTTTCAGCAGGTACAGACAAGTCTGCCTGATAATTGTGTGATGATGGGAGGAAGGGGTATTTCAGATAACTGGGTACAAAACTTCATTGGAGTTTGATCGTAATAGGTTGTGTCGTGTGTAAGAAGATTGGCTGCTCTCTGACTTTGCATTAGTAGCGTACATGCTTCTGTAAGAAATGAACCTCATGTACCCCTTCAAATTCTTTTCAAGTAAGGAGAGGCACTTCGCGGGTTGAGAGAGCTGCCAAGGAGTTTTGGATACTCAGCGTTACCATTTGCAGTTCAATTTACTTTGTCTTTACAATAGACGTGGAGATAATAATTGCATGTAAAACACACATTTATGCAAGTAATGCACTTGTGAAGTGGGTGTGTGTAACCACTAAGCAAAAGTAGTGATCCGGATCAGTGTTTTCATTCCTTTTGACCTGCTCCTCGGCAATTTGACTGTTCCCTGAACCATTCTAAAGCCATGCACAGTCTGTGTGCAGTGTCTTGAAAAAGCCTGGGGCACTGCTGGTTTTTGGAAAGAGGGAGAGGTATTCACTGCATTGCTAATCTGCGTGATGAAGTATTTGACAAAGTGTTTTTTCCCTTTCTTCTCTCTTCTGAGAAAAACTAAGTGGTATGGAAATGAGGATCAACTAGCATCAACTTTATTGGCAGTATGAAAAAGCAAAGCATCTTGTCAATGAGGTCACTGAATTGTATTTTGGAACTTTTGCAAGGTGATTTCACACTGTCCTCAAAAACATGGAAAAAAGAAAATGGAAATAGAAATGCTGTAGGTGAGGAATGAAGGGTGAAAGAGGTGAATGGTGCAAGAGGAGGAAATCTTTCTACAACAAAGGGGAAGGCAAGGTCAGTGGGGGGAAATCCTCACTGTGCGGGAGAAATGATGCCTACCACTGACATGCTTCTAGCACAGGAAATTGTAATGAAGTGACTCAGGTAACTTTAATTGCAGCAAACTTAACAAAGGTAAAAGACACCAGCAGCTGGGTAGACTCTGTGTGACTCTCTGTGACTCTGCCTGCCAGGCACTGGAGGGAGCTTTGATCTGTACAGGGAGAACCCTTGTAGAGTCAGAGTTCATTTGTAGTGATTCAGAAGAACAAAGATGAGTACACCCAGCATATATGAAAAATACATGCTTGTGTTTTGATTGTGACCACAGGGAGAATTAAAATGCACACAAAGTGTGTTTAAACATTGAATAAAATGTACCATCACCTACATTCGGTCTTGAAGCTACTCGGGGTTAGAAGCAATGTTGCCTGATGTTGGAAATCTTGGTATTTTCTGTTTTAAATAGTGTAGAATTCTGAGGGAACTTTTAACTCGTTAATGTTTAAATATTTGCCTCACTTTAGATTTCAGCCAATGACTTTTTGAGGGGCAGGAGTCAAATCTGAGTTTGTGGGGGAAAAAGAGCACTGTTTGGCATGTTGATGTGAGCAAACATGTTTTTGTTGGATCTTCTCAGTGGTTTGGAATGTTGAATGTCCTTGAGGAGAGAGATTTGTGGGCAGCAGACAGCCCAGCCAGGTGCAGGGATGGGATAGAAGTGGCCTGGGCATGGCTCTGCAGGCCTGACACCTCAGATCCTGTGTTATGCAATGTCTGGTTCTCCGGGTGGTATGATTCTGTTACTGAGAAAAACTATGCAAGTGATGTCAAAATGTAAAATGTGTGTCTGGGGGTAGGCATGAGCTAACAAAAAGTCTTGAAATGGGCCATGGGAGCTGAAGTTTTTAAAAGAGAAGAAAGCCCAGTGAAACAGATCCTAGTCACAGAGACATAGGTGTTTGAGTGAGGACAGTTGGTTCGTTAAAAAAGTGTCCTCTAACACAAAATAGAACGTCACTAACCTGTTTGTTCATAATCATGCTGGTACTGCATTCTATGTTTTTCTTCCAAAGGAAAATAAATACACATAACCGTGCACCTGATAAAAGGCTCATTGAACTGCAGAACTGATGAGCTTTTTGACCCTGTGAGTGTGCCCACTAATAGTAGGTCAGTAAAGCTCCTCTGAGTATCACTAATCCTGGTTCTGCAAAAACTCACCTTATGTGGCTGTAGAAGCTATCTTATTTATTTTCCAAGTTAATCCAGCTCAGGGCTCAAGTGGCAATAGCATATCCTCTTAAGTCTAGGCATGCAAGCTCAATGTGGACAGCTGTTTTAACATTCCTGGCTGGAAGTCCTCCTCTCAAAAAACATATTTGATGCTTATACATGGTCTCTTGGCTGCCTACACTTAAGTCCATCTGTCAGAATGGCACGATGCCAGTTTACAAGGTGCTGCGTCGTTTTTAGTAGGACAAAGGTGCCAAGCAGGAATGTGTATTTGGGCTGCCTGCATAGCAATGTGTGAGCTCTTCCGTGGGATGTTTCTTCCTTGTGAAGGCAGTGCCACCTCTGTGTCCTCCCACCCCTTAAACTTGGCAATACTTTGATGCCCTGATGCTAACTTTGAGAAATGTATGACATCAGGCTTGGAAACAAATTGCTTGGAAACAATTGTAACAGGTGCCTAGGAAATATAAGAACCGGTTCCCTTAATCACAGATAATCCAAAAGGGAAGTTGCCCACTTATGTAAAAACTGGGCAGTCACTAAGTGGTCTTTGTCTTCTCCAAAGTCTCTCCCTTCTGTGCTCATCTGTACCCACGGCATGTCTGTTGTCAGCTGCCTGATGTGTGCAGGCTCTTCTTTTAAGTATTTATCGGATTGAATTAGTTGCAATTCAATTTGAAGTTGAATTGGACCTCATGAGTCTTATTTTGTACTCTTGATGGTGTTTCTGCTACTAGTCAAATTCTAGCACTTAAAACACTGTGATTTTTTTCTAAACACTGCAGGTTTTTTGTAGGGACCCAACAGTTTGTCTTGAATGTGAGTTTGCCTTGTGATTGTATTAGGATTTTTAAAAGCGTTCTTTAAAATTAAAGGTGGCACTTAGAAGCTTTATTAGTGACATTGTAGTGCCTGAATAATTTTTAAATACTTTTCTTCTTTAGCAAGTGGATATTGTAATAAAAAAGGAATTTACCTCACAGTTCACGCATAGGCAGTATTCGGTCTTACAGAAATACTGCATTAATGAAAATATTCTAGCATTCAGGAATAGCTTTACCAGTACCCCCCAAAATGACTAGTGGGCAAATTAGTGATTGTGCTAAGGATGTTTTATTTCAGTTTCCAGAATACTATAGGCTGGTTAGGATATGATACGAGAAAAGTGTCTCAGTTTAATTTCATACAGACTGTCCATAGTTTTTGGAACAAACTAATTACAAAATGCAAAGATAAAGGGTTTATGAGATAATGGCTGGAAAATTGGATAAACCTGTGCAAATGGGCTTGGTACCGATAATGGCTTGAGAGCCAGGCAAGTAAAATAATTTCATAACCTGGAAAAAGAAAAAAATATTTAGACAAGTTTCAAAAATGTTTTGGACTCCTGTGTTTTCATGAGGATTGTTTGTGGGTTGCTGTTTCTAGCATTAGGTGAACCATTTCACTGTGACTGTATTCTGTTTGGAAAATGCCTCCTTACCAGTGTTTTACAGACAGATGTTCTGTGTACCCCTCATGTCGTTGTTACAGACTTCACCAAAGTCTTTATATATGTATGTATGATGATTGTATTTATTGTATTTCTAGCTAAATCTACCCCTATATCCCCATCCCACTTGGAAGGAGAGGGCAGGAGGAGTAGCGTCACATACTCTGTTATAATCACACCACCTCTGTCTGCTGGGTTCCAGGGCAAAGCCCAGCTGCCAGACAAGCTAGATCTGTGTAACGTGCCATTGCTTGGATGTTGGCACAGGAAGCATTGGATTTTTGTGCCATTTAGGTCTGGCTACTTCTGGGGTTATGGACGTCACTGGGAGACAGGAACTGGAGCCTGCTGAGGGCATTGGGTCCTCTGTATGGATGCTGCAAGATCATTGAGGTTTTCTGTGACAGTATCAACTTCCTAGCTGAGCAAGAGGGATCATCTAGAAGCAGGGAAACAGCTGACCAGCATTTTATTTTATTTTCACCATTCAGCCTATGACCGCTTGTGGTTTACATGGAATATGCTTCCTGCTTCCTGGTATCGAAAAAGGCTAGTTTCCTGCAGGGTTTTCTCAGCATTGATCCCTATAGTTGGTAAACCAGAAATAGTACGTTTATTTTTATAGCATGCCTGTGAGGAGGCAGGATTTTATGAATCAAACATTGAAGCAAAAGGGCATGTTCACTAGAATTTTTTATTGCTTGCTCTGTTTTCTTTGTAAAGGGGAAGTGTGCTGAGCTAATTTCTCAAATACATGATTTTACTTTATCTGAGAGAAGCCACATCTTGTTTTATCCAGAGGCTAGCACTAAGACTTCATCCATCAGCAGTCTGTTTCTGTACAAACCTAGGGTGCATCAGGCACAGCATTGTGAGCTGGTCACAGGAGGGGGTTGTCCCACTCTGCTGTGCTCTGCACTGGGGTGGCCTCACCTTGAACATTGTGTGCAGTTTTGGGCACTGCAATATAAGAACATTAGGCTATTAGAGAGTGTCCAAAGGAGGGTGAAAAAAATGGTTAAGGGCCTCGAGGGGAAGCTGTGTAAGATGTGGGTGAGATCACTGTCTGTTTCACCTGGAGGAGACTGAGGGGAGACCTCACTGCAGTTACAGCTTTCTTGTGAGGGGAAGAGGAGGGGCAGGCACTGATCTCTTCTCTGTGGTGACTAGTGCAGGACCCGAGGAATTGCCCAAAATTGTGTCAGGGGAGGTTTAGGTTGGATATTAGAAAAAATGTTAGTCACCCAGAGGATGTTTGGGCACTGCAACAGGCTCCCTAGGGAAGTGGTCACAGCACCAAGCCCGACAGAGTTCGAGAAGTGTTCGGACGATTCTCTCAGGCACATGGTGTGACTCTTGGGGATGATGCTGTGCAGGTCTGTGGGTTGGATTTGGTGATCCTTGTGGATCGCTTCCAACTCAGCATATCTGTGATTCTGTGAAACACACGCTTGTTTTGTTTGCACACTTGGCTGGGCAGCACTAGCAGAAGGCTGAGCTCACTGTGCTCACGGCTGGAGGTAAGGAGCATCTTGGGATGCAAGTGAAGTGACTGCAGCTCTATTTGTGCATATGGATTATGCTGCTTTCTCACACAGATGATTTAACACTCAGAGGGTGCAGTATTGTGCTTCTCTGGCACTCTGTAGTGTCTATTTTGTTTTGTTAAAATGCTGATCAGGCAGCAGGCACAGCTCCTAATAATTACTTACAGTAGCACTGTGCAGTTTAATTGTCCTTTCCTATAACTGAGGAAATAGAAAGATTTAACTTTTCTTCTCTGCTTTAGTTTCATACTCCATAGGTGGACTGATACTGCTTTTTCATACTGTAATCCTAGGTATCATTTTCTTAAGCATTTAGAGAAGCTGGTGTGGTTTTTTTTTTGTCTGTTTAAGCAGTGCGTACATATAGTGAGTTCAGTGAAGAGTGGGGGGGCAGCCTTTTCTCTAAAGTTTTCTGCCTGCAGGATTTAATGTCGTGAGTGATACATCTTCACTTGCTCTGCCAGTGTTGTGTCCCTTAGGGATGCTTTCTGCATCTCTCCAGTTATGTCCTTGCCGTGAGCTGTGGCATTGTTCACAAGCAACTGTATTGACAAAGCATCACTTCTAGTAGCTGGCAAAATGCACTTTGCCCTTCTTAGGAGCAAGAAGAGACTTAGGCACATGCTTCCCTGCTTGCCTCTTTCTCTTTATATTAGAGGACAAAAACTGGGTTGAATCCAGGGTTCTGAAGCTCGCTGAATTCCCAGGCCCGGTTGTTTCCCTTGCTTAGCATTTGTCAGAATGGTTAGCATTTTGTTTCTGAGGTTGATAGTGCCCTTTTCACCCGCTTGAGCATGAGAATAGTGTTTTCTTGGAGAGCAGCTCCCTTCCCTGTCAAGCTCTACTGCAGGGCTGGTTTGTGCAGACAAGTGTCTCCACCTGCTGTGGTCCCGGAGCAGCTTGGAAACCTAGACATGAAAGTGGCCTTTAAGTAACAGCTTGTTTGTACCTTTTGCCAGGAACTGAAGGCTTGGGATCTAGTGTCTGATTACCCAGGGGCTGGAAACTTTAGCTGTCTGCTGGATACCCTGACTGTTTTCTAAAGGGTCACTGTAACTACTCCTGTTGCAGGTGGATTAGAGATGCTTTGTGTTTCCTCAATATTCCCTTAACTTCCATTCAGTGGCTGCCTCACCGGGGAGGACTTAATTGCTGTGAAAGTGCTTATGCAGTCAAAAGAGAGGAGACTCTGTTTCTCTGTACTGTCATTCAAAGATACGTAGGTTTCTGTCTTGGTTGTGCTGGAAATACAAGCAATCATATAAATGAGTCTCAGCCTTCTGTTTCATCCTGAAGGTCAGTATCTAAAAATTCAGATTTTTCAAGTAGATGAATGGAATTGATCCATGGTTTTTAAAAGCACAGAAAAGTAACTGAATCATATTAGACTCTCATGCTCTCTTTTTAATCCTACTAAGTCTTTTTTGCCCTGATAGCACCTGGAAAACCCTTGTTTATTGTGAAGAATGAACTCAGTTTTCCTTTTTCATTGTTTTCACATGCCTTTCCCATTTATTTTGAAAACAGTTGAGAAGCTACCATGGAAAAATGGCACATGCTTCAGCTGGTCCCCTCTGGCAGTTGTTGCTTCTCTTGACTGGAAGGGTCAAAGTAAGCACTAGCTCTGACTTGGCTGCTGATGGATGGGGCAGTGCCATGTTGACTCTGAGGGCAGGGCAAGCTGGTCGCCTGTCTTCTGTGAATCGTCACCAGAGCTGTCAGAATTTCAGCTCCAAGTCCAAGTATGTCTCTGCAACCCCCTCAGCAACTACAGGGATGCTGGGACTTAGCAGGGCTGTAATTGTAAAGCTCTGAAACAGCACAGTTGGAAGTGAGATCAGAAGAGGGAGCTGTTTTGCCCAGGGAACCTCTAGAAATGAGGGTTCTGCACCAAGAGCAAGCAACTCGGTTGGCTTTCTGATTCCTGGTGTCCATGCTTTTATTCAAGCACCACGATGCTTTTACCACAGCTCAGTTGGACAATCTGGGCACGTGGACTGGAGCTAGTAAACTTATGACAGCAGACGGCTCTGCAGTGTGCATGCAGGCTAATTTCACCTGTGTCAGCCAAATCCATACTCCAACTCCTTCCAAGTGCCCAGAAAAAAATAGGACATTTCCTGTAAATGGGAAAGAATATATCAGTGTCCGGCAGCGTGGAGATGTATGGGCTCTGTCCTGCTCTGCTGCTGAACAGTTGGGAGTTTGGGCATCTGTTGTGCTGTCACAAGGCCAGAAATTAAGACACTGCACAGCATTAACGAGAGAGCTAATGAACCTGGGTCTTTCCACTTCTTTTCTTTTGTGCCACAAGGAATTTGTTCTTACCTGAGAAATCAGGAAGTGCCAACACAGATGCTCGAGTGTTGTTTTATGCTGCCATTAGTCTAATCAGAAACTATTAGTTCTCATGTAGTTAAACAGCTTACTTGGCAGCAAACACACAAATTACACCAGTGAAAAGCATCATGCTCTGGTATGAATTACATTTTGTGGTGAGTTTGAAGGAGATACAATCAGAAAAAAAAGTATATTTTTCCTTGTAATTTGAACAAGCAGATACGTGAATTATGCCAAGTGAAGTATTTGCAAAGCAATACTGCATGTCCGGTGATTGTATGCTCCTGTGTTGTTCATCTTTGATTCTCTTCCCCGTTTTCAACACAGGTTTCTTTCAGCAGCTTGCTTCCTTTTCATTAGCTTGCCAGGATATTTTTTTGAGTGCTCCCACTTCTTTCCTTGCTTATATTGATGTTAGCACTTTACTGACACTGAACCATGCACAGTAGAACCTCAGTCTGGTGGTTGCTCTCTGCACCTTTTATCTTTGATGTTTACCTGATGAAATCCTCAAGAGTGTCTCAGCATTGATCTTCTTAAAATCCAGGTGCTCTGAAACCAGCTACCAGCTCTTCAGTTGTTTGAATTTAGCAAGCTTTTGTAAATTAGTGACTCCTTTCCTTATTTACCTGTCTGTTTTCAATCAACTTTAGAAGTGACATAAATCCTGGTGAGGTTCCCCTGTGATTGCATCCTTTTTTTCTGTATTAATTAAACTATCCTCTAGAGTCAGTGTATTTCAGATAATGCACATATTAGCTGAGTGTATCTTCTGATATCTTCTGATTTGCAATTTTATGCTTAAGTTGTAGTTTACCCCAGTGTTTATCCTGGATTTCTTCACAGCTGTTGACTTCAGGTGTCATGTAGGCACTGAAAGATGCTGGTGTGCTGCTGCAGTCAAGTGTTTTCAATCACACCTTGGTTCCTACTTATTTTTTCAGTCTCTGATCAGATTAAAATCTGAATACCTGACCTCCTCAGAAGTCATTTCAAGTAATGCCTTTTTGTAGATAACCCAAAGTAGACAGTGAAAGAGTTGTGAGCTCTGCTATGGTGGCTGCTAACCTGTGATTACTTAAACAGAATGTGTCAAGCAAGCCTCATTTGCATCTACAAATATCTAAAGGAAATACTCTGGAAGATATTATCTGACACTGCTGTGTGTTAAGCTCTCCCTGTACTTGAAGAGAAATTGCTGTATTCAGATGAGCTGTTGACTCTAGATTTTGCTTTGTATAAGAGAGCTGAAGACACTGTCTTTTCCATCAATGGTTACAAGGGAATCAGCTCATAGGCTCAGCGGTTAAACCCATGTGAAATTCATGAGCAGAATAACCTGTGGATGCTGGTTAGGTGGGAACTTTCAGCTGAAAAACCCCAGGAACAGTGAAGGAGAAGAGGAGGTTAAGTGCCAGCAGCATGGGACTGTCAGTGCCTCTTCTGTGTGGTCCAAAGCAGTGAGGGACAAAGCCAGAATGGACTCTGGTCCAGAGGTACCTGCCAGGGACAGTTCCAGGTGGAGCCCATGGGAACGGCTGAAGATGCTGCTGTAAGTTTCTGTGGAGTACAGAAAAGTCCCTGACAAGGCTGGGGAGTTTTGGCAATGCAGAGAACAGAGAAGCTTTGCTTCTGCCCATGCTTTTCTTCCTCACAGAACAGCATTTTCCACTTTTGCTCTAAGTGCCTCTCCATGCCATTCATGGTCCCTGCCATTTCAGTAGCTGGAGTTTAGAAAGTAGTAGCAAAATAGTTTTTAATTTTGTGGTTTTTTAATCTAAATTTATGTTTCTGCTTGTTAATTCATCCCAGTGAGGGAAAAAGAGATTTATTGAAGACTGTAACCTTCTAGAGTGCAAATAGCTTCAGTAATAATCCTCCATTTTAGAAAAAGTAAAAAATTTGTTACATAATATTAGTCTATCATTTTTGTAAATACAATGGGCAGTGTATATCAACTTGATTTAATACAGCTGTCCAGTGACAGAAATAGTGAAGGTATCCCTAGGGAATTTTTATAGTCACAGGAGAAAATAGAGAGCACATGAGCTTTTTTAGTCTGCAGTAGAGTGGTGCTGATGCACATCAATGTAGGCATTTATCTGATAAGTTATATAATTGGCCTAAAATAAGAATTGCAGAAAACTATGTTTTTTCTGATAATAGCATGACTGAGGGAAAGAGGTGGGATTTTGGGGATATCTGAAACAAATAACTGTTAGTTTGTTACTACACTTGCATTGTGTTACTGGAAGAATATTAGTACTGTTACACAATGAAAGTAAAAAGACTCTGAACTCAGCACTACATCGTTGTAATAAAATGCCTTACTCTAAATAATTTTTCAGAAGCATAGTTGAGGACTGAATTGATGCTTGAAGGAAGAGCTGTACTCTAGATTATGGTTCCTCAGTAGCTATTGCACTATTTTGATATGTAGAAGTTCTATATATTCATTGACCTCAGTGACGGAGCAGTTTAATGAGATTGTGATTATAATATCAAGGATAGAGCTGGCTGGTGTGAATTTCTTTTACTGCAGACACCAATTAGGCAATAGTATCCATGTGTTTACTCCCATGGCTTCTCTAGAACCTCTGGGAGAAGTAAGATGACCACTTCTCACAGAGTGCCCTCTGCATTTAGGCGTACCTCTGTGACTGAACCTATGAAGAAGTATAAAAAAAGACCTTTGCTCATTAGCTCTTCTTTCTTGTCTTACTCAATGTTTGTTAGCAATTGATTTTTGCTCAGATGGGGTCATTCATTGTTCTTATTGAGTTTATGGGTATTTGACTAGCTTTGGACACTCAGAAGCAAGTAGGACAGACAGCAGATAGGGACGCATGTGGCCTTGAAAGGCAAAATAAAACGAGTGGTTAAGGCTACTGCCCCCATGCATTTGTGATAATTAATAGAAGATCAGCCTTCAATGAGAAATGAGGTATAACTGATTGACTAGTATTGGCCAGGCCAGCTAATGGGTAAGAACTTTAAAAAGAGCTTTTAAACCTGGTGAGTCAGAAGCCTTGGGTATATATATGCCTTCTCAGCTTTAATAAGGGTGAGAGATTCAATTAACTGGAGATAAATGGAGGAATGTATGAACGAACATAATTTTAAGAGTCCTGCACTGTCATTAGAGCAGCTATTACTCCTTTGTGTAACTAGTAATAAACTTTAAGTATTTGTATAAGATGAAAGAGAGCTGTGTATGATCAGGTTGATCTATAATTAAATTCTTTTCATGCTTATTCCCCTCTTCATCCTCCTCTGCATCCCCACACTCCAAATTTAAATCCTACAGAAAGAGGAGCTTGCCGTGGGTGACGCAGTGCCATGCTTTCAAGAAAACTCCGTGTTTTCTCAGATTTGTGTTGTGTGTTTATACTTACCTAGAGTATTATGGAGGCTGAGGAAGGGATCTATCGTGTGTTACAGTTTCAGGATATGTGAGAAATGATATCTCATGGTTTGCCCAAGTTGACATACTGGAGTCTCTTACTAACTGCCGGGTCAAGGTTGACCGTTTTCTTGTAGGAGGAGTGGATGTAACTAGTCTAGACAGTGAGGGGACTGCAGAGTGGTTGTGGTAGAAGAGTTTGATAGCCATAAGGTTTATATTAGCAGGTGGGCATCCTACACTATGAGCCAGCTGCTTTTTGTTTGAATTGTGCCTGAAAAAAAATGGTGCAGTATATTAGGGATGTAGTAAATTCCCTTGTGTGGTTTAATAAGATGCTCAGATAAATTATTTTGCGGTCTGAGCATTAGGATTTCTCCAAAATACAGCTGCTGTGCTCAGCAACTCTTCCAGCACTGGATTTTTCCCAGTTTTCATGGCCCGTTTGGAGATACTAGAATTAGTAGCATAGCATTAGAAGAGAGGGGTCACATAACCCTTGTGACTGTGTCAGAGAGTCTCTGGATGCTCTTAGGACTGCTGTCTGCTGCTTTTGTATTATATCAGGATACAGAGTGTGAGGAGCAACATGGTTATTTTTATGTGCACGGGGCCAGAGAATAATACAACAATTCTGCCCTTAATTTAGTCTGTGTTGAACTCCTCCTGTTAAAAAGATTTCTTGACTTTTTTTTGCTTTTTCCCCCTGATTTTCTTGAGTAGCAAAATGGTGTGGAGCTCAGGGAACTGACAGCTGGTGGTTTTCTGATGTGGGAGATTTGACTTGAAGAATATGTGTGGGTGTGATGATACAAGGCAGTCTCTTCATACAACCCCTTGGTAATGTGCTGTATACTCTCGTTATACATCGTGCCAAAATAGACAGTAATCCTCTTATGTGGGATTGCCAAGTAAGTAATAATAAAGCACAAGTCAGTGCCATCAGTTCCGAGATGTTTTTTTGATAAACATATTTGTCATTCGTATCTCCTAGATTCTTTAGTACTTCTTAATCTTTATATTAAATAAGTCCTTCTTCTAAGTCCTGCAAATGTTCATGTTTCACAATAGTGATGTCAGCTGCTATCAAGGCGTTTCTATTCATCTTTCTAATTGATGCACTTGCTTTAAAAAGGCCACAGAGATTTTGAGTTTTGCAATTCAACTCATTTCCTAATGTGAAAACTTCAGATGAAGAAAAATTTGAAGATCATTTAGTCTGCATAAAACATTTCAATTGTCTTACAAGGAACCCTGAAAAGATCTGAAGCAATCAGAGTTACTGTCTGCAGCCTGTTCATCCCATTTAGAAAACATGAAGTTGGCTGCTCTGCAGCAGGGCAGACACGATAAGCTGTGCCCGAGCAGAGAAGCAATTAGCTTGACAGCAAGCGCAGTCAGAGCAGAAAGGAAGGTCTGGAGGCATTTAATTAATACTAATGCTTTTGTGCTTATGAGGACCAGAGTCATGGTAGTTTGCTCTTGTGGTTCTCAAACTTGGCATCTAATGAACATTAGATTTAGTAATGCTTTCCAGAAAAGTTAATAAATTACAACTAACTGTGACACATTCCCCCTGAAGGTAATGGGGTACACCTGATACTGAGTGGGAGCAGATCTGATCTGTGAAGCTTTTTCATTTTTAAACAGATAACAAGGCCTCTTGGGATTTTTGTGCCATATTTGTTTAAGTAATCTGAAATAAAGGAAATGCAGGTCATTTATTGAACATTTTTCAAGTCACCAGACCAATTAGGGAGAAATAAACCTTTTTTTTTTCTATTGTGAAAACAATTTTGAGCAGCTATTTTTATTAAACTGAGTTTGATGACAAAACTACTTTTGATGGAAGAGTGTTTAGTCATCAATGTATACTTATTTGCATAGCTTGACCCTTTGAGATGTATTTTGCTATTTAATTCTCAATTTTTATTCATTTCAACTTCCATTCATTCTTGAGTGGAAAATACAGGTAAAATCTCATTTGGTTGAAGATCACTATGTAACTCTTGCTTCTGTTTTCTTCTCGTACATGATTCAAGACAGAAGTCTAGACCTAGAGTCTGGCACACTGGAGAGGATTACTTTTTCTATTTGCTCCTCATGAGAACACCAACTCTGTGGCTTCAGACTTACGTGTTTTTATATTTATAAATGTTTCCCTGATGGGTTTCAGCAGTGTGTGTTAATAAAAGGATGATCTCTTTGATGATTTACTCTTTGTGCAGCAGCACCAATATAATCCAGTTTGAGTTGTAAGCTACAAATTTTAGTTTTGTTTAGAGATTGCCTGTGTTTAGATATCCCTGTGATACCTCTTCTGTCAGTGGTTATCTGCATAAACAGCTTTATTATTCCATTCTGGGAGAAAACTTCCATATCACTTTGCAGTTAATATAGTGTTTTATCACACTAATTGTCTGTTAGTGTATTTTTTGTGTGATTAAGGTATTCTGATTGCACATTACTATATTGCCCAGGACTTGCATAACAAGGTAATTAATCTATACTATCCCCAAGGAATAAATCAAAAGTATTGGATTAGGGTCACAGCATTTGATAATTATTTGTGTCACAAGAAGAAAGAACAGAAACGCTGGATTTTCCTATTTTGATGGCTTTTTAAATGCATAGCTTTTTGTTTCCTTAATCTTCTGGGACTCCCCAGCTGAACATTGTTACTGCAGAGGTGATAGTTTACATGTCTGGTACATAGCATCATGGAATCATTTAGATTGGAAAAGACCTTTATGATCATCGAGTCCAATGTCAACTGAGCGTTGCAGTGCTAGTTTTGCTAGTTTAGCGTTAACTTGAATTGGATCTGGAGGCTGTTTTCCCTGAGGGCTGTCCCTTGGCTTTTGTCAGTAGCAGATGTGTTTCCATGCGATATGCTGCCTGGAGGGCTGGTTTGGCCCTGCTCCTTTCCCTGTGCAGTGGCTGCTGCTGCATTGCCCTGCTCTGGCTGTTCAAGGGTTTTGTGACTGTGGCACGGAGCACCCCTCCAGCTGCTCTCACATGAAACTCCCTCACCACCGCTGGTCGGGCCAGCTCTGCAGCTTGTCTGTGTCTGCCGGCAGTCGTGGGATGGAGGGGGGACAGCCAGGGCAGCTGGGCAGCGGGTGGCTCTCGGAGCTCCCGGGGCAGCAGCCTGTGCACATGTGCGTGAAATGCCACAGAGGAGGTGAACCACAGAAGAGGCAGCTGTGTGAAACGTCTGAATCTTTAACAACTGCCTGAAACTTTTATTGCTTTAGTCAGAGACTTTCTTGAAATGAGAGGTGTATAGCTGAATAGTTCATGTATTTTTAATATTTTGGAAGCAAGGACTTTAATATCCTGTTTGGAATGATGACTTCTTCATTGCACATCTTTCAGGCGAATATTTTCTCTAAAGGTTTCTTCCCTTCTATTGTTGTGACTGTTTGAAACTCCCACACTGTAGCTAACAGTTACATTATCCATTGATAAGCTTCTTACACACTTGTAAATACAAATTTTCAGGGTTGTGTTGTAATGAATAGTAATACATTATTCATAAATGTTGTGCTTGTGTAGAATAGAAGCCACATGTAAAAGCCGTTTGGTCTTACACAGTATTAAGTATTGAAAATAACTGATAAAGTGATAAATGAAGAAAAGATAATAGGGATTGGTAACCCCTGATAATAGACATGCTTCCTTTCTTTTCTTTGCAGTAGGAGTTTCTCTCCCTGTATTTTGAACAGACAAGCAGACATCTCCCCAGGATGCTGCCAAACTTACCTTGTTCTCCCTTACCTCAAACGTTTCATTTTCTTTTCTTAAAACCAGAAGAAATTATATTCATGCTAAAGTGTTTGTAATCTGCTTTTGGATACTGCAATGATGAATCTGATATAAAACAAAAATTGAATAGTGTAGAATAACCTTTGAGATTAAGTGCTGTTCTTTCACTGAGTAGCCCATAAGGAGATGGATGTTACAACTCAATAAGGTATTTCTTTTGATTCCAAGAACATTATTCTTACAATGAAAGGTCAAAAAATTTTCATTTAGGAATGAATTGAATAGGAAGACAGAGTAATGCATTCTATTTTTTAGAAATGGCAATAAATGGAAGTAGGTGATCCTGCAGGAATATTATCTGAAAAACAAGACAGGACACCACCACCACACACCAGTGCTAAAGGGAGCCTGTGTTGAACCCCACCAGTGGGGAAGGGCTTATTTTCAAGCCTGGCTTTTCTTTCCTCCCATAAATAAAGCTGGTGGGTCTCTGCAGAGATCAATATCTCCACTATCAAAGGGCTACCTGTGCATGTGCTTCTAGCTTGGTTTTATTTATTATAGATGCAGGAGGGGGAATAGCTCCATTCTTTAAGATTAAGACTTGATTGTTTGGCCTTCCTTTACCTCTTCCCTGGCCACACATACGTGAAGTTGTATTATTTGGGTGATGACATCCTTCGCCTGTGGCACAGGAGAGCCTCTGGAAAGCTGTGCAGTAGTGCCACACCAGTGGAGGACTTTGGAAAGGGAATTAAACAAACCAGTCATTTAGTACTAACTAAAATATTTTAGAGTAGTTGTAAGTGTTTGTTTCCTAGAAGAAAATCTCTACAGAAATGAAAGCCTTCTGTTTTTTTTCTTTTGGGTGGGGTAAAGAAGCAACAGTAAACATAGCACATAAAACATATGACTCAGGTGAGCTTATTTAGTAGTTAGGTGCTAAATAGTTCCACAAATCAGTGCTCCTGTTTTCCACCTAAGAGTCCTCAGGATATTCCTGAAACTGGGCAATAAGGAGGAAAAGGCTGTTTTCTAATTTTGTTTCTTCTGTGACAGTCTGAAGACATTTAAATGAACTCTGTGGGGGTTTTTTTCCTGTATCACATAAATGTACAGGAGAACATAGTATGATCTAAGCTTTTTTACTTTCTGTTTTCTTCTAAAACTATGCAGATAGTTTTTTAGTGCATTTTCTGAGTCAGTACTGTAATTAAAACAAGGAAACAAAATTACTGTGTCAAATGAAGTATTTCCTTAAGGACATTTGTAAAGGTACAACAGACATGAATAGATGTATGCACAAAAATGGCTAGGGAAGGCAGTGTCTATCATCTGTGTGTTAAATATCCCGAAGAGAAAAGCCTGGGGTGGTACCTCAAATTGTTCCTCCACTGGAAAAGGAGATGCATGCTGTTAGAGTTACCTACACAGTTTCACAGGTATGAAACGGAGAAGTAGCATTTTAGTTTGGTTATTTAGCTGTGTTAGCTACGAACAAGTGTCTGGTTCTGCTGCTGCATCTCTGCTCGTGTTGTCGCTGCACTGTTTTGATCTTCCAGTTGCTAATCTTTTCCCAACAGTTTTAGTGTTTGAAAAGCATGATGCTGTGTTACTATCATTTGTCTGTTCTGAAAGAAACATTTGCCTGAGCAGTTTATTTTATGAGTTAGCAGATGGTGATTTAAATGTGCTTGAACCAGCAAGAGCCTTGGTTCTGTAAGCATGTCTCTGGCTCAGAAAATCTCCACAAAGCACTTAAAAAGTGATGAGCAAAGCAGCTATGGTGTTTGGGAGCACAAATGGAGCAGCCATGATGTTTGACAAGGGTTTACACAATTTTATGGGTTAGAACTGGCCTCTAGGCAAGGACATGTTATTCCGGTGTAACATGCAGTGACCTTAGGTGAGCTGCTTGGTGGAAAAGGAAATTACCACAAGAGATCTCAAAGCTGAATTTACTGTGTGATGTTTTCAATGTTTTGAGTCCTGTATTCTGTGTATGAGTGTTAGTGTGTATGAATGTTATTATATACTCCATCAGTGCAGCTGAGAAACTTCACCTGTGTAAGAGGTTACGGGAGAAGAAGGTCAGACTTTCTCAAAAGTTCTTTAAAGACCCTTTTTTGACTTGTTCTGTTTTGCCTCAGTCATTTGTGGTCTGAATATAGTGTCAACACTGATGGCAGAAGACGACTCGTAATCTTGGAATGTTTTTTAGAATTTATTAGAGACTTGCAGTTCAGATTAGGGATAGGAATGTGTCAGATACAATTACCTGTGTAATGATATAAAGATGTGGATCTAAGCATGTTCTATTAGCATATATAAATAATTTATATAACATTTTTAGTTCAAGGGAGTGTGATAGAGAGGTTTTTGTTCTTGAGGCAATGTTTTAATTGCCTCAAGAGATAGATCGTGTTTTTGTTTACAGAGTTTGTTAGAAGCAGGTATGATTTAAACAATGATTGAAAGTTTAAGAGCTTTCTTGCTAATGTTCTTGCATTTGGTTCCTTTACCTTTCACGTTATAACTTCAGTCAGTTTACAAGAGACAAATGAAGGCTTGCCCTGCAAATGTATGTATTTAATAAATATTTGTGAGCGCTCTGTTGAAACTCAGTTTATATTGTCATAATTAATCTCATGACAATATAGTGTCTTAAAATGCTCACCACAATGGAATACAATTGCAGTTAGGTATAACATGCAGTTTAGAAATGTATTAAATGCTTTTTATTTGCTTTTTCAAGGAGTACTGTCGCTGTTGAGCCGCTAGCAGAGAAAAAGACCCGGATTCTCAGCGTGGCGTAGAAAAAGAGAGCTTTATTATTTTGATTCCAACTTACATAGACTTTTCAGAGGTCACCCAGATTGGTCAGTCAGAAACCTCCCCCTAGGCCTGATTGGCCAGGCCTGAACTGTCCAAATCTCGAGACACTGTTTTTAATAACATCCAAACTTTATCTTTGTTTATAAAACACAGGAGAAAATTCTCATGGGAAAGACCTGTGCTAGCCACAGAGTACTAGGTGTTTAAGTTTTTTTGTGATGGACATTTTTACTCTTTTTCTCTGTGAGCTGTGGGCTTCCACTTGTTATGCTGGCAAATTCATGAATCTGAAGATGTAGTTAAGGATCCAGCAGTGTGTGAAGACATGTCTCTTCTGTCACATGTTGTAGAAAACTCCCATAGAGTAGAAAGATGCCAGATCAATTTTCATTAGACTTGGAAAAGCTCTGACAGCAGCAGAGACCACTGGTAACACTTGCAATCATGGTTATTCCCAGCAACTCCAGTATCATTCCTTGAGGACCTCGCTGTCAATCTCTCTCTCCCTCTGTCAGAATAATTTAATAACTGAGGTTAAGATTTCCCAAGGAGCCTAAGGAAGTCAAGGGACCCGACGTTCTGTGAATTTCAGTGGGATTTAGGGCTCAAATTTAATTTTCTTTGCAAACATAAGATTAAAGTTTCAACAAATAGCTTATTTGTGGTAAATTGATTGAAAGCTGTGATAGTTTGCAGATTGTGTACATAAGTGTAATCTTCCAATGGAATCTTCCTAGTGTAAATAACTGAAAACATGTTCCATATGAGAATGGACGCAAATGGACAAAGATAAGAGAAAGAAAAGGTCACTGAATGAGTTGCTTGAATGAGAAAAATCTACATTAGGAAATACATTATATTTTCATTGGTACTTCATACCTTATTTCCTAAGCCTGTCTGAGCAGTGTCTGTGTGTTCAGTACCAGCTCCTGTTTTTCTGGGGTGTCCTTGCCCTTTGATGCTCTCAGGGTCACCCTGGCAGAGAGGGAAGCCCAAGGGTGGCTCAGGACAGCCTCGAGGTTCCTTGGCTGCTGCAGCAGTACCGAGGCCACCACTCCTGCTGGGACTGTCTCTGCTAAATGCTCAGCTGATCCACCCGTGAAATGGTTAAGTGCACGGGGCCAGCTCTGGCCCTTCCTTAGCTGGGTAAAGCCTTTGGAGATGTCGAGGTAGCATAGCCAGGAAGGAAAGGTGAAGAGGCTTCTTGTCTTTTGGCATCCTTCTTTACAAAGGGTGGTGTCTGTTCCTGCAAAATCTACTATGTTAGATACAAAAAGAGACTTGGTGGGATAATTTCATGCTTTATTGGGCCAGAAAGGACTGTTACGTTCATTTACTCTGACATCTGTGTTGAATCAGATTTCATTACAGCGTTATCCCTATCCAGAGCTCTATTTATATAAAAATGTATAGCTTAAAACAAAGCACTCACAGCTAGAGAGAATCTGCCATGTCTCTCTAGGAATGTAATAGAGTTAACTATCTCGTTAAATAAGTTACTGCCATGAAAGTGTGTCTAAAGTTGGCGGGAAGTCATTTCTACGTAGCCTCTAACCACCACATTTTTCACGTCTGTGAAAACATCTTTTACTATTGAAGAATAAGAATATGCTTAATAATCTGTTAATCTAAGTAGCTGAGAAACAAAGCTGTCATGTCTGATTTTACTCACAGAAGAAAGAAAAAGCCAGAATGAACAATCTTTATTTTTAAAAATTGCAGACTAAATGAAAGGATATTGGAGAATTTTTTCTAAAACATGTCATCTGAATAATTAAATTATCTAATTAGTGAAAGTAACTTTAGCTAATTAGAAAATTTTCAGATTTTGTAAGTCAACCATTTCTGGTGTTTTGAAATATTTTGGAAGGATTCCTGTAATATAAGTAGTTTTCTCTTGGAAATGCCAACTCTGCAAGTTAGTAATACTTCTGTGTTTTATTAACATATTAACATATCTTATTGGAACTGGGAATGAGCTGCAAATGGAGTTGTAAATCACAGTGACAATTTATATCTCAAAAAGAAAGGCAAATGTAACTATAATATTGCCATTTGTAATAGGAAAACCTTTTGTTAGAGTAATTTTTTAAAGCTACACGCGGTATTTAAACTATGCAATTTATTAGCACTGATACAAATGTTGTGATGGTCTTGCTCTGACAAATTATGATACAATTAAGTCTTGATTATAGGGATATATTGATTTAGGTTGGTTTTGTGTAGCGAAAATTGCTTGTTTTGATAATGCTGAAATATGTAACTTATATTGTATTACTTTGACCTTTATGTAGGATTACAGATTAGTATTTAAAAAAATAGATTTTTTTTTTATTCAACACATAGACAAAATCCAGCCAAAACAAAGCAAGTCATGTAAAACACATTACTTATCATGTCAAACCAAAGTATTTTCACAATTTTTATTATTGACTTTGCATGTCAATATCTACCTTTTCCCATGAGGCATACATTTGTTTCTTTCAGGACCTGACTAAAATGTTCTAAGCAAATATATTTATAGAATCATATTTATTTATAGAATCAGTTTGATACTAACATATAAATTAATTTCCTATATTTTGGTTTCTTACAAAACTGTCTTCACCTCTTTTTTCTGTGACTCCCTGTGATCTCAATTTCATTTTCTCTGAGTTTCTTGAATCTCTCTGACAAGTCATGTCCCTTTCTCAGGTTTAGGAGGATCTTTTCAGCAGCAACTCTGTGCTTCTGTATCCTATTTCATGGGCCTGTGTCAGGAGTGTCAGGGTGGTTTGGGAACAATTTGTTTCTCCATGGGGCACCCACTAGCTCCTTAACCATGGGGAAGGAAGGATTTGCTGAGGCATTGCTTGATGGATGACATTTCTCCATAGTTGAGATGAAGAGATTCAGTTTGGTGCAACAGCAAGAAACTCTTTTGTCCCCAGGCAGAACATGGAGTTGAATGAGCTCTCATGTCTGTCTTATGGTCTCTCTGTGGAAAATAGAGGAGAGATCCCTACCCAAGACCTCAAAGCTGAAGTTTTCTTTCCAGAATCAAACATTTCAGCATCATAATAGCTTCATGAAAGTGCCCAAACAATGCTGTTCCTATGAAGTTAAAGACCATATTTTGAAGCTTTGGAGGTTTTCATAAAATAGTGGTGTTGCCCTTTAGCTAAAATAAATGGTCTCTGCTATTTATAACTGTTACACATGAATGGAAGTGTTTTTCAGAGTTTTTGAATTGTAATATTTTCAATATTGTTTCAAATATGACTATACAGCTCTGCATTTCACTTTGCCAGCTGTTATTTAATGTATTTTTTATTGAAGCTATTGCAGTTTCCAGCCTTTATGAATGTAGAAAAATAACTTTTTTAGCAATACAATAGAAGTTACTAAAACTCACAGGGTCATCTGCAAATTACTGGAATAATGTACTTTTGCTTACAGGCAGATTTTCAGTCAGATATGAGTAATGAAGTGTAATTACTGTTGTTTTGGTTGAAAGATGAAAATATAAGTGCAATTTACAAAGAAAACAAGAAGAAATGCTGTTTGGCTTGTCCTTTGCAGTCTGTTAGTGAGAGGTAGTGAAGGGAAAAATGATCACCAACATTTTCAATAATTAAGCTGTGCCTCCTAGGCAGAAACCAATTTTTGAAAGGAAATTAATTCTGAGGGAGTATGATTGAAGTAATTTCCCCCTTTGCTTCTTCCTTCTGTTGTCTTGCTGGTGGGACAATGGAAAAAATGAATATATATATATAAATGCTCTTACTATCAGCACCTAACCTTCCCTTTCAGTAGATATTTGCTTCCTCACATTTTCATTCATAGGCATAAAGGGCCTGGTTTTGAGTAATGATGTAGTATAGAAAAATGCATGTCAAACCTGCCTCTGAAAAACATGTATTTGTGTGCCATTACAATAACTGGTATTTAGAGTATATAGATTTTGGGTATTTAGAGTATATAGATTTTGCTAGGGAATCGGTACTTTTTCCTAGTTCTTCCTATGGTGTGTGACAGCATACTCTTAACATCTGTTTCTGTGCCTGATAAACTTTAGCAGGCTTTCCTCTGGGAGTGGGTGCATTCTCCCAACTCAGAGAGATGAGAGGACCTGAATAATACATTCCTGTTGGCTTGTGCTCTTAGACTACCTGAACATGCTGTAAAACAAATTACAAATAAAACATAATACAGATATTCTGAAGTACTCTTCTGGTCTGGGTTCTGCTGGTCTTGTAGGTATGGAACTTTCAAGCTGTGATTTTAAATTGGACCTCTTTTTTTTTTTCCCCCATTTTCTTATTTGGGGTCTACCTGTTGCGATCTGCTTGAAGGCCAAATTTCAGCTTTCACAGCTTTATTTTTTCAGTTACGATAGCCTTAAGAAAAGGGGATGACATGGAAGTGAACAACCCGGGTCCATACTAGTGTATATAGAAGTAATGCTAAAGATGTGAAAATCAGTTTTAAGAAGTTGAGATCAACAGAATCTAAAAGCACGTGCCTGGGGATAATCCCTAATGAAAATTAATTGTCTATGTATAGCCTCAACTGCCAAACCATAAAAAAAACCCTGAAGCCAAGCAATTAAAAGGCAGAGATGAGATACTCCCATTTGACATGATTTTATGGGAAGAATGCCCATGAGTCCAGAGGCTGCTTTAGTATCTTAAAGACAGCCAACAGCTTCAATGTCCTTTCAGTAGGAACACCTCTAAGTATTAGTACAGAAGTGCCAAATCCTGCCTGCTTCATGAGACTAGCCACCCTGGCTTCAAGAATACTCTTAATGTGAATGTTAAATTCGCTATTGTGGATTTAACTCCTGGTGTTTGAATGAATGGGAAATAATTCAGTGAAATTATCTAACCAGCTTAGTTAGAGGTTTTAAAAATAATTTGTAGTAGCTTGCTTGCCTATGATTTACTTAATAATAGTTATATTCAGTAGCTAATTTTGTGTTCTGGAAATGGACACTTCTTCTATGACATTTCATTGCTTTGTTCTTTGGACTTACCAAAAACTTTGGCATGCTGACAGGCCAAGAATTCAGAAGGGACCAAGGAGTCACTCAGTAGATGTTAACATGAATGGTCAATGTCTCTGTCTAGTTGCCTTACTATGCACAAAAGAAAATATTTTTAAGAAACATGCTCTTTTGAAAAGTCAGGGTTTGGGAATTCCTACTTAGTGAGATTCCTGGGATATGTTGTTTTGTGTTTATAACACAACATACCAACAGAAGCTGAAGATGTGGAGTGGTTTTGAGAGCTGATTTCCAGAAAGCAACAGCCAAGAGCAGAGTTGTGCCTCTTGTTGCATCTTTGGACATTGTGACTCTGTTCAGCACAAGAAGTGTGTGCATCTGAGACTAAATTTCAATAACAGTACTTTTCCATATAAAAATTTCCTATGTATGAAAAAAAAAATGGGAGTTTTAAGAAAGATCACTGTTACTCATGCATTTAGGCGGTTGTTGACACTTCTGTTTTAAAAAAATCCCAAACATCTATTTAGGTAACCAATGCCTTTGACTTCATGGGAAGAATATCAGAACATCTTTGTTTTCAGTTTAGGTTCTGGTCATGCAAGTATAGATATGTTTATCTTTGGTCATGCAAACAATTCATATTGGTGGGGACTATCCATATGCTTAGAGTCAGTTGTATATGCTTTTGGAATACCATCACCAGAAGGTTCTTGTGTTAGAATTGGTTTAAGAACTTAAAAAGCTGATAAAACCTGATTTGCTTAATTATTTGATCGAAGAATTTCCTCATGCATGGTGTCTAAATTCAGTTAACCACACTGATAGGAAATTGTGTTCAGAAATTGCAGCTGTTTTCACTAATTTCTTACAGCAGATGTGTCTTTTTCATACTTACCTGCTAACCACAAATCATTCTTGGTAATATTATCAGCAAATGTTTGTTTATAGGTGAATATAAGGAGAGAAAAGACAGATTTTGATGAAACCCCCCAAGTAATTTTGTGTGTTCCAAGCAAAACAGTTGTCTCTATAGAATGGGACAGTCTCCAGTTGCCCCTGGGGTTTCTACTTCCACAGTTCTCAAGTGTTAGGAATAAAGAAATAAAGACTCCCATTTTAAGCTCTGGAGTAGTTTTCCTTGGGGCAATAATTTCTTCAGCCAAGTATCTCTAAAGCTGAAATACCATGGTACAAGTATGAGCCTTTCTTCTTTGGTATTTTCAGTGTTTTTGGATTTTGAGTTGGATGCATACACCTGGTAGTGTAACCAAAAGACAAGTACTGAGTCTGTGAAATTTTGGTGTAAGTTGAATTGCTTTGTAGGTGCTGTGGCCCCATGGAATAGCAATAACTTGGAGCAGCAGCGCAGTAACAATGTGTACAAGAAGTACACTTTGAGATTGACAGCCTATTTTAGCCTGTTTCCTTTAGGCTTATTTTCCTGGGTTTTTATGGATATGGTAGGATTGGATCCAGTGAAAATGGCTATAATGTTTTAGAACGTGACCACAAATGGTGAATACAAAGCATGAAGGAGCTTAGCTTTTTAAATAAGGGAGTGATACCTGTTTTAATACAAATGATTTCTCAGTTATAAAGCTGTAAGAAAAAAGTAAAAATCTAATGCTTTTCATCTGGAGTTGGCAAGTCACTTAAATGAAATTGAAACATATTTTATTTAACTTCCAGCATTTTTCATGGAGTGGCAAGCTGCACCTTTCATTTTCTTTTCTGTGGTAGGCCTGTAAAATTATGCTTTAGTTATGTTTCTCTCTAAGCTTGTCTTCCAGGTCTGTAGAATCTGCTTGTTAAAATAGTGACAGATATATTCTATACAAAGATCAAGAGAGGCTAGTGAAATAGTTTTGTTGCTCTGTTTATTGTTTTGAGTGGAACACTGGATCTGAGAGACTATTAAAGTCATGGTAACGCTAATACGTTTTGAAAGGATGTGATTTAAAGATTTGAACTGGACATTATTATCTGAACTGCAGTAATGCTCAAAGCATTGTTTTTTCCTGAGCAAATAACCACATTAAAGAAAAATCTTAAAGCATGTATAGATATGTTTGATTTTCTGTTCATGATGAAAAGAAGGAAGTGAACCGGTTTCCTGACTTAAAAGCTTTTGAGAAGTCTGCCTGGCTTCTGCTCACAACTCAGTTTTGTGTCCTCAGGCTCAAAAGAATGGTTAAACCTTATGCTTTTTGGGGTAGCTTCTGTGTGGTTGAAATTAGACAGAATGAGGTAAATACGCCTCTATGAATGGGAGCAGTGTTTCTTTGAAAGCTCCTTTATGCTTGATCCTTGCTATCCCATCACAGTGCTGTGACATGAGAGGGATAGGGGAGAGCTGGGACCTGTTCCCCTTTGAAACCTCTGCCTATAAGCTTTGCTCTGTGGGGAAATCAAAACCTGCTCTACACCGTAGGGAAATAACAGTGCTGCTCATTCTCCAGTGACAGCATAGTACAGCTTTCCAAGGAAACATACTGCTGGTAGCACTGGAGAGGATGCTCTGGTACCACAGCATGGTGGTGCTTCTTCTGCTTGCAAAATCCCAGGTGGTAACCCTGTGACAATTTTTTTTACCCCATAGCCCTTTAAATTTCCTGAACACAAGTATTCAAGATTATATAAAGTTCATATTGCATTTCTGTTAAAGCTCAGTCCTCAGACTGTCGACAAGTAATTTGTAAACACAGGGCTTTTCTTGCAAATTCACATGAATGTTTTCTGTTTGTTGTTTTTATTCTTCTTTGCGCTGTTCTTTCATGAGAGTTTGCCACAGATAGGACACTGAATTATTGCTTCAATTAAGTAAAGTATACTTCTGGACTTCCTACTCTACTCCACAACTTCAGGGGATTAATTTTGCCTTTTGTATCTCTGTTTTCCAATCAATACCCTCTTGCTAATGACAGTTAAGATCTTGGAGTCAAAATTTGAAATCTACATATATAAAAGGATTATAATTCTATACCACTAAAAAGTGTCCTGCAAAATCTGTTAAAATTGCTGTACTATGCTGACAGGAACAAACATGCATATACGTATTTGTATACGTATATAAAATATACCTTCAGAATGCACCCTGTAGCTTTTTCAGGATTTTGCAAATTCTAAACTTCCATTGAAAATAGAATAAAGGTCAAATTCTGCTTGTCTTACACATGTATGAAATGAACAGTTGTACTATGGTGATGTGCTGCCAAGATTTGGACAATGGAGTCTTTCAGAAATGTTCCTCCTCCTCCTCCAGTGATAAACTCTGTGTGGTGACATATGTGTGCACACAGAGGAGATAGCAGGGACTGAGCAATGTATGCCTTTGTTTTTATGTTTTAAACCAAGTGTGTTTTTTAGAACCCAGAAGCCAGCCTGTTGTGTCTCACTAATGTGTAGTTTCTGTACATCCAGGCACAATATGTGACTTGCGACTTTAATTGGTACTAGTATGGCTAATACAAAGAGGTACAGTCAGAGGGTTAACATATGCATTTGAGGGTACCACAGGAACATATATTATATATTCCCATATACAGAGTCTACTGAAGATGTCTTTTGGTGTGATTAGAAAAGGACGTTCACAATGTTTTTATGACCTCTATCTCATTAAATTTGGTAGTGGGGCTAGAGTAAAAAAATGCTTTGGCAACAAAGTTTTTCATGCATTTGGTGTGAACACAGAGATTTTCAGATCTGTAGAGCTTCAGTCCATCTTATTGTCATCAAAAATACTGCTCTGCAATAGGCTCTATGTAGAGCTTTCTCCTGTTGAAGAAGACTCTCCTATGAATAAAGCAATAGACAATATAATAATTTTGTCCCACATTGTCAAAATGGCAGTATGTCTCAGGATGAACTTTTCTATGGTGAAGAATGACATTGTTTGATCTTGCTTCACATGGATAGGTAAATTCCATATGTAATTAGATTACTAATTCTCTGACTCCCTTTTTCTCTCCCATCCAGCATTTTAGCTGTGATGGCAGCTTATGGCTAAGCCTGGCTAGCCACAGCCAGCTGCAGTTTCGAAGCAAGACAGCTTTGCTAGGATGGTGTAGAGCCTGAGGTAATGTGCCATGCTGAGGACATACTCAGTGAGGCAGTGAATCTCCTCCGGTACAAAGCTTCAAGGAATTAAAATAGCCATGGCTAGATATCTTGGGTGAAAATGGGCACTTAACTGACTCTGTCCAAACCAGGATATTTTTACTTATCTGCAGTCTGTGTCAGAGGTAGAGCTATGATCTGAAAGATGAGGTTTGGGAGGGCTGGGAAAGGCTATCCCTCATCACTGAAGAGAAGGCAGACCCATAGGAAGAGATATGCTTGCTAATGGAAACTCCTAACCACGATACTAAGATCTTCAGAGAAGAGGGAGACTTTAAAGAATCTACAGGGTCTTTGAAATTGTCTTGTTTAAAGACTGTGTAATTTTAGTAAACCAACCTGTGCTTTCATTTGAAGACTTAGGAGCCTACATCACAGCAGCAGCAAGCTATAATAGATTTCTGGGTAAAAACTTCTGCCAGGTCCAGTCTGAGCTGGTTGTGTTGAATGTCATGAGTAGTTTGTCAGGTGGCTGTAAGTCACCCTGAGATCAGCTCAGTTGGTTAGAGCATTGTACTATTAATGCCAAGGTTGTGGATTTGATCCCTCTGTAGGCCATTCACTTAGGAATGTGGGTGTCTTCCAACTCAGAAGGTTCTGCGGTTCTGTGAAGTCAGGTAGGAGTGGGTGACCTGCAGGTGTGCTTTCCTAGAGAGACCAGTGTTCCCAGAGAATTGTACTGGTGACTTGCCAGCATTGAACATGCGTGGCTAATGCTCAATGAGGGGTACAATTCTCAATGGAGCTGAGAGGGATACAATTCTGCATTTCAGTGCAACCCAGTCAGAAGAGATTCAGATTGATGTTGTCGCCCATATGTCTGTATTAACAATAGTTTCCTCATTTTATCTGTTGAAAGATGATTTTTGGTTTGGAGTAGAGCTTTAACTCATAGAATGTACATTGCCTCTGTTTTATCATGGGAAAGGACATATTACTGCTATTTTATAGCATAGCTTTTTATGACTTAGAAATGGTAAAGCAACTTGCAAATCTCAGCACCAGTCAAGCTTATGGCTATGAGGTTATAAGACAAATCCTGGATTTCCTTTGGTGCAATTTAAAAAATCATATTTATACTGTGTGTCCTGCCTCAGCATCACAGTACTCCAACATGTCCCCTGATAAAAATGTTTGTTATTTCCACTGGAAGTTCTTGTCTGTTAAAACTCTGCAACTCCCTAGATCAAGATCCCAGATCATGGCCTGAAGAGTGAGGACCAAAAAGAGCTAGCTGAAATCCCTGGCAGAAGGCTGAAAGGAAGGTTCTCATACATCATCTATGTGTTTTTGAACCTTTTTCATTCAAAAGCTGGAGATCTTCTAGTGTTCCGAGTGGAAAAAATTCAGAAACAATTCTCCATAGGATCTTTTATTTGTGAAGCAGGTACAATTTTGATGACACCCTTTTTTTGATGACAGAAGAAACTGATTGAATCTGTTTCCAGAATAGTTTCCTTTCCATATCATCCAGTAATCCTGGTGGCCTACTTGGGAATCAAAAACTTCTTTATTCCTGAACATATCTGTGAGGGCTGTGACCAGAATTTTAAGGGTCCAGGACCGTTGAGTAGCCTGCCATAAGGGTGACTTATGGAGCTGGTTTGCCCTTCACTTACACAACAAGGTTTGAAAGTTTGGGGCAGATTCTTTCAAGTACCTAATTTGTAGATATCAAAATGTTCTGCTTGGCATTGCTCTGTGTTTAGTCCCATTTAGAAGTCCAAATCAGTTTCTTGCACTCGGTGTCCAAAGTGGTGACCATTATTAGATGCTGAAAAAGGTGCTGCAATGTATCTTAAAATGGCAATTTTAAGAATTTACCTGCTCATGTTTCCTCCTGCCATTGATTAGGAACATGGAGGCTCTGTGTTTTATGAAAAATTCAGAAAGTGACATTTTGCCTGTAAATTATGTTAAAAACAAATATGTCTTGAAGCCTGAACAGCATATAGTAATTTTAAAATACTCCTGAAATTTTCGACAGTATTTCTTCCTCTAAAGGAGAACAGTGTACACTGTTATTTTTATCTTTATTGTGCAGTGTTTCTGCTTACAAGGAAAACCCTCTGAAGTTTTCAGGTGTACAAAATACACTGTTTGGGTAGTGATTTGAAACCTAAGCAGTTGCTGCATTTTGCTGCTTTCAGTGGTGGAACTAAAGCTGAATTAATGCAGTATAAGTATTTTTTCTGAATACGGAAGTGAATGGATTAGGTCAGTCTTTTACTCCCTTTGTGTTTCCTCTCTAAAGATTTTAGAGATCTGAGTTTACTGTAGTTGTCTGAATTAATTTTCTAAGCAAACATTTGTAGAACAAAATTTACTATTGGTTGTGGGAGTGTGGAGATAGATAGTTTTTTGGGTTTTTTTTTTTTTCATGCTCATGATGTGAATTTTGCAAATAACAGTTACTGTGGGATTTATCTAACCACTTGCTGCTAAGGAGCAGTGTTTCAATGTCTGATGGAGCATTTTAGGCATACAGAGATTTGTTTACAATCAATTCAGTAGGGAACATGGCTGGAATAAATTTAAATAGTGAACACAGTTCTAAAAACAATTATGTGAAGAGGACTTCAGCAAGATCTATTTATTCAAAATAGCAGTTTCATAAAAACTAGAAATGTGTTTACAAAAAAATGACTTAAAAGTGAAAAAACTGTAATGAATTTGTAGTCTGGAAGCATTTTTTAGTATAGGCAGTTTTACCTTTTGTGGTAGCTTCTGTGATTTTTTTTTTCTCTGCAATATAGCTCTCTTTTTACTTGTGAGAAGGCTCTTTTTCTTCATTCTCTCATTTCAAAACATAAGATGGAAATGTGCAAGTTATTTTGGCTTAATCAGGCAGATTTAGTGATTTCTTTTTGCTTATTTTATCCATGAGATATAATTTACTATAACAGGTGACATGGAAACTCAAGCTCTAACATGCTTCTTCACGTGCTGCAGTCTAGGTTTCAGCACGTCTGATTGAGGATGGGACCAAAAAGGATGGAGTCTGCATACTCCTGTTGTGGACAGGGACTGGTCCAGTAACCATCTGGACCTAGAGAGAGAATTACAGAGAATTAGATAATCAGTTCTTTTATGTGCTGCTAGAGGATCTGCAGCAGCTGAGCAGGTGTTGCTGTGCTGCTGGGGCCTGGGTTTTGGTGGTACAAGATACATGAGGGGACAGCAGAGACCCTTTCACCCCCTTGAATTTTGTACTTACAGCCAGACAGTATGGGAAGCAGGGCAGAAGCATCCTGAAAGGAATGAGTACTGCAGGATGTATTTTATGGAAGGAAAGACATACAGAATGGAATAGAGTAGAACATTTGAGTTGGAAGGGACCTACCACAATCATCTCGTCCAACTGCCTGACTGCTTTGGGGCTGATCAGAAGCCAAAACCTCTTACTGAGGGCATTGTCCAAATGCCTCTTAAACACTGGCAAATCTGGGATATCAGGTACCTCCCTAAGCTGCCTCCAGAAACCTTCAGGAGTGTTTGATCTTCCTCGCCATAAGGAAGTAATACCAAGATAGTGTATACTTGCATAATTTGACTAAAAACGTACAGGAAGCAGTAATTTTCTTTTTTAATACATGACTTAGGTAGAAATTGCTGCCTTCGTGGCAAAAAAGCTCCCTAAAAGTTTCAGGGTGCAAAACTTCTTGCTTTAAGAAGCGTCATTTACTTTGTGATTTTCTGTGTAAATAAATAACGAAATATTAATTTCATTGATGTACAATTCTGACCTTTTATTTCCTCAGCCATCATGTACGTCATGGGAGCACTTGGACCTGCAGCTGGATACTTACTAGGAGGACTTCTTATTGGTTTCTACGTTGATCCTAGGACAACTGTTTATATTGACCAGAGTGATCCCCGATTCATTGGAAACTGGTAAGGATCAAGCATTTTTAAAAACTATTCTCTCAATTGCTGGGTAGGGAATTCAGACAGGTTGGAAGATTTTATCCCTTGGGGACTTGTTTAAGGTTAGTGAAGGAGGTTGAGGAGGATGATGTTTCTGTTGATTACTACACACTAGCCTTTGACAGAGAGGAAAAGTTTCTACAGGAGTGCACAGGAGCGGTACATGGAAAACCCCCTGTGTTTGGCTGTTCCAGGACTGTCCCTGACCACAGTGGGCACTGACTGACAGTACTCAGCACAGGGATGGCAGGGCAGGATATTGGTATTGCAGGGGGCCATGGTGGATCCCTGCTGCCCGGAACCAACCCCTACCTACTGGAAGATGGATTAATCTCTTTGGTTTTCCAGAGGAGGCAGCATGAAACACTGAACCTGGCTGCCCTGATGAGAAACAGTAGACTTTACTGATCCTAGTTCAGGTGAAGGAGATAGGAGGGGTCAGAATATGCCTTTTCCAGTCTTTGTTTCTCAGGGTGATAGCTTGTGTTTAGGCAGCAGATGATGTAAACCGTCACATTATTCTCTAGTAAAGAGGATGCTTCCAGCAGCACTGAAATGTAGCAGCTGTAATTGTTATCTGATGTCTTCAGGCAGCCTTTGAGATG
This sequence comes from Entomyzon cyanotis, assembly GCA_024500445.1. Classification (NCBI taxonomy): domain Eukaryota; kingdom Metazoa; phylum Chordata; class Aves; order Passeriformes; family Meliphagidae; genus Entomyzon; species Entomyzon cyanotis. The sequence goes on from JAKEPQ010001005.1 coordinate 17,971,522, forward strand.
TGGCCTCCTTGGAAATGTCTCTTTGAGGAGGCAGGTCTTGAGGAGGTTTTAACTGCCTTTTCTCAGATAATTCATAAACCTGCCTTGAAGTTTTCATGCAAGCCCAGAAAAACCCCTGAAGTTCATTATCCCAGGAAGAGACCTCTGCTTTTTAGGTGTAAGGTGTAGTGTCAGTTCTCATGCCCTGGGTTAGTGTTTTGTCAGTGTGCCATTACAGTCAGTCTGTATCTGTTTCTGTTTATTCTGCAGTGATCTTTCCTGACAGTTTCGTATGAAAAATTGTCTCTTTGGAGTCTTCTTAAACCTTTAAACATTTAGACCTGTTTTGTGTTACTTAGTCCAAGAGCATTGCTGCACAGGAATGTTTTGCTGAATTTTTAGCGAGAGAAAGGCAAAGCTGAGTGCTGAGTGTGGCCTTGGGGTTAACAACTCTGTGCTCTGATTTATCTACTGACCTGTCTCACTGCAAAGATCTGTTCTGTGAGTGTGCAGCAATGTCAAAACTTGGACTATTCTAGGATAAAAGATTTGAAATCAAAGCAAAATATTATGCATTCTTTGTAAAACTCCTGCATTTCATGTGCTTTTAATGGTACGTCAGAACCAGTAATCAGCATCTGATCAGTACTTTTTGACAGAAATTGTGAACAGACCCATAAACGTATTTGTTAATTGAAATCAGTGGGGCTGTATGAATGTAGGTTAAACTTTTGACTTTAACACAACCACTGATATAACTGAGTTTTAACTCAAGCAGCTCCAGCAAAAGTAAAATAGCCAAAGTAGCAAAGTCAGTAAAAGTTGTTCAAATTTTTCTTTTTCTATCATGTCGATTAAATCTGTAGGGTCTGCCTTTCCCAGACGGGTATTCCATGTCTTTTTATTTGTCTTTCATTTTTGACTGTGTCAGTTCTTTCTCTCTTAAATTTCTAGGGCGAATCCCCTGCTATCAGGTCTCTGGTAATTTGTTGCACAATCTGTAGTGTCCTCTTGTAAAAGTTCAGTGGTGTTCATAGCATCTGTGTCTCATTATCTTTTCTCTTTCTAAAGCTATCTCTACCCATTAAAATGAAGACTCCCATGGTGTGAGGGTTAAACCTTTGTCCCTTGCTACTCACTGACTGCCTAGTTGCAGAGAATTCTGGAAGTGTAGACTTGCATTCCACTGAAATGTATTTTCTGGGACTGTGACATTTTCTCCTTGAAGGGAAGTGCTGTGTAGTCAAGTCTATTTTTATTTATGCAATCTAACAATTTGAAATGTAAGAGTAGTCTAACACTTACTTCAGCTGGCACACTTTAAAAGTATGGCTCAATTGAGATAAGTTAATGGGAAGTCATATATGAGATTTCTGAGTCTTGTTTCCTTTGAAGTGAATAAGCGTCTTTGATTCCTATCTTTATTATAGCTGTAGGGTTCCTAATGTAACTTATCACAGGACCCTGTGAAAAATTTCCATTGTTAAAGGAGGCAGTGCTTGCAGACAAAATAGTGAGTACAGCAACTGTGATACGTGGTTAAAATAAGCAGTATAGCCTATCTTTTCCTTAAGCTGTTCCTTTCTAGGAGGTATGTTGCACAACATGTAATTTGGTTTCTCTTGTGCAATATGGTAAAGTAAAATGGTTATTTTTCAGGGTTATTTCTGGTCTGATTATTCCTTGAATTTCACAGGACTTGGATTTCTGCTCCTGGATTTTGCACACCTGGGCTTTCTATAGGTGCTCTGAGCTAAATTACAAGCCAGCTGTCTATGTCAGCCCATCAAATGTTTGAAACTGTTTTTTATTCAAATGTAGTAACTGTAGGGATATCTGCTAGAAATCATTCATCATGTCGTTGTCTTTGAGAACTGTTAATGTGCTATACAGGGACCTCATTAGCTGCAGAGTAGCCCTTGGCGGTCTGTCAGGTGCTTTGAATCAAATTTTCTTTTGCTGATGCTTTTCTGAATGTTTTCCTAGTTCAGAACATGTTTAATACTTGGATCTTCCTATATAGTCTTTCATCAACATTCCACACAAGAAGTTTAAAGGAATTCCTTTAGCATTGTCTGGTCCTTCCTTAGCTTTAATTGCTTTGTTTGAGGTCCCAGGGCTTGTGCGGATGCCTTTGAGGTATTCTTCTGCATATTTTCTTTGACTTTAGAAGACAGAAAATCAAGGTCTTTTTAATTAATATAGCTAGTGTTCTGACCTCTCAATTTCCCATTGTAGGTGTCCTTATTATTTTTGATGCCATCTTTTGTCTGTTTTCCTGTTCTTTAATATTTCTTCAGGAAGTTGTGACGTGTAGATGGTGAGATAATTGCATCCAGTGCTGCATTTGTGACATCTCCAGCATTTGGTATGCTATCATAATGGTCCCTTTGGATTTGATTTCATCTTGTGCTATGTTACAGGCCCTGTCTCCTTTGCTGTTTCCTCCTGAGTGGGTGGTTGCAGATTTCTGCCTATTATTGCCACAGATTGTTTCTTTGATCAGTGCCATTGCAGCTTCTGCCTTTGAGATCCTGAAAGGGATGTTGCTACATTTTTATACAGACTACCGATTTATTCTGTCTGACAGTGCTGACTAATCCTCCTAAAAGTCTGCTTTCTAATCCATGTATGTTATCAGCTAAAATGAATGAATAGAGGATTTTCTGTTTACATAATACCAAAATTAGTCAAAACTTTCAGTCACTTATATTTGCCTTGCAAAAGCTTCCCATAAGCTTCTAATAAAAATAGTGCTACACATGGCTGTTTATTTGTTGTTTGCCTGTGTGTAATCACTTACCATACAAAGCATTGCATATGAATTTGTCTTCGTTGAAAAATACAGTTTGCAATATCTTTGCATTACAGGTATGAGGCCAAATGTTTTTTGTTTCTTTTGCAAGTAATTCTGTCTACTCAGAATTTAAAGTTTGGAGTTTGAATAAATATATAATCAGTAGTGTAAAGGTTGTAGAAAAATATGTTAAAATTGTTCTTGTGTTGGCTTTGCATGGCAAGGTTTTGGTACCCGGGAGGCTACAGAGGTGGCATCTTTTGAGGAGCTGCCGGAAGCTTCCCCTGTGACTGAGAGAGCCAATGACAGCCAGCTCCAAGAGGAGCCTGGGCAAGGTTGAAACCATCAGTGGCAGTGATAGCACCTTTGGGATAACATATTTCCTGCCTGAAAACCTGCTCCTGTGGGGACTTTCCTCCACAGGCCACAATTCCTGCTGGAGCCTGCTGCAGCATGGATTCTCCACAGGCTGGAGGTGGATACCATGGTCTTGTCCTGGGCTGTTGCGGTTTAGTTTAGAGGATGTTACAGCAGACGTTACCCTAGAGCGTCTCTACCCAGCCCGGTTCAGCGCCTCAGTGCTCCAAACCCTCTGTCCCAGGGCTGGACACTGCGCTCTCACCAGCCGGGGAGCCATAAGGCTAGCTCTGGTTCGTCTGCTTCCACAACCGGCAATGATAAAGGAGGCGAGGAGGGTCTATGCGTTGTGTCCATGGAAAATGTTTATTCGCATGGTGCAGCAGAGGCCAACGACCTCCCCGAGGCAGAGATGCCTCGAGGGTGAAGGCCTCACATACACAGCCACATGTGGAGCATAGACACAGGTGGAGCATAGACAGCAAGATGGCAGAGGGTCAGGGGTTTTATAGGGAAACAGAGAGGGGCAGGGACAGCACACAGGCCCAGTGACCTCTGGGCACAGGGGAGGTACAGGGGCGGAGTTAGCAGTACAGGAACCAATAGGGGAAACTGGAGGGAGTGGCCAGGACCACGTGGGGTCAGGGTATAGGAACCAATAGGGAAAACTGGGGGAGTGGCTAGGACTATGTGGGGTGGGGAAGGCAGGACAATAGGTGACAAGTACAGTCATTAGGAAAGGGGTGTGGGGAACTTGCAGCTGTTATCACAATATTAAGAAAGAGGTGTGGGGAACTTGCAGCTGTTATCACAATACTGGGCCTGCAGGTGAATCTCTGCACCTGGAGCCCCTTCTCCCCTTCTTCTCTCACCTTGGGTCTGCAGGGCTGTGTCTTTTGTATTTTCTCACTCCTTTCACACTGTTGCTGTGCAGTGTTTTTTTCCCTTTTCTTAATAAGAGGACACCAAGGTGCCATAACCATTCCGATGGGGTCAGCATTGGGTAGTGGTGGATCAGCTTTCAAACTGTCTCTGTCCAGCGTGGGACAGCTCACAATGTCTTCTCACAGAAGCACCCCTGCAGACCCCACTCTGCTACCAAAACCTTGCCATGTAAACCTGGTACAATCAGTCTGTAGTGAAAACTGCCCTTCCAATACACAAGAAGGACTCTGTGGGTGGATTCTGAGGTTGTCTGTCTTAATGGAACCTGCTGTGAGAGTTTAAGTTTCCTTTAGTCTTTCACAGTTAGAACTCAGAGAAGAAATTGTTATCTGACACTCTGCTATCAGTGTTCTGGCTGCTGACTCTAGTCACCTCTTTCTGGTACTTTTTAGTACTTTCTAGTATGGCCCTTTTACCTATCTGTGGCACTGTGGTGAAGTTCATGAAGCTTTTTGGCCATGGGGAGGATAACTGTATGCCTGCAGCTGAAGAGCTCTGTTCTGTATCCCACACATTCTCCCTTCTGTGGGTATGTCCTAGGCCATTCCCTGAGAACCAAGGGATCATTTCAGGATTGTTTTTATATCCTGTGTTTAAAAGACAGAGGGAAAGAAGAGGAAATTCTTTCTGAAGGCTGTTTCAGGTTGCGGTCACAGAGCAGAGCTTTGGGCATAAACCCAGCCATGAATTGTATCACATCAGTTGTTCACAATCAGGATTTGGGAACATTTCAGTTGTGAAGGGAGAGAATTGGACTGTCAGGGCAGTGAGATGTAGACACTGGAATGCAGCTGTGGATAATTTTTTTTTTTTTTTTTTTTTTTTTTTTTTGGTGTGTGTGTGTTCTACAGAGAAATAATGTATTGCTTTACTGGGAATTATCCATGAAATGCTAAGAGGGAGTATCTACTTCTCAGTACTTGGTACTGAATAATTACCAAAACTGAAAATTTGTGGGAACTTAAAGCTGACACTATGTAATAAAATTTGGTGGGTTCTGGATAAATAGCCTTTTGGTAAATAAGCCAACAGAAATATCTTTTGATTAAAAAATTTAGTGCAGTGAAGGCTCTCACCCACTCCAGTTCTTTACTCTTACTGCCAGTTTTTCATATTTTGCAAATGTGTCTTTCCAGCCAGTGCAGCCTCTAAGAGTCACTTTGATTTTCATGATTTATTTCATGTAATGTGTTTGCTTTTATTTCCATTCCTGTTTTCCTGGCATTAGGTGGAGTGGATTTCTCCTTTGTGCCATTGCAATGCTCCTTGTGATATTTCCCATGTTTACCTTTCCGAAAAAGCTTCCTCCTCGACATAAAAAAAAGAAAAAGAAGATGAACTCTGATGATGTTTCAAGTGATGATGACGTGATGAAAGAGAAAACAAGCAGCAAAACAGAAACAGACAGTTCAGTTTCTGCCTCTATGGGATTTGGAGAGAATGTTAAAGGTAAAGTTAGTTTTTATTTTTTAAATGCTTTAAATTTTGTGTGAAGGGTCGTCTAGGATTGTATGAGTGTAATTGAAGGCAGTTTTGACATCCTGTGTTTCCTATTATGTTTTGCTATTGAGATATAGATGGTCATTCTCTAAAATGACAAAATGCAGCAGTGATTGTAGGACAGCCATTTTCTTGAATTGTTGATGTGTTTGTGTACCTGTAGCAAACAGGTAGGCTATTTCCTATAGTTACAGGACCCCCATTACCACATGTATTTGTGTACCTTAGAGTTTGTAATTGTCACACTTGCTTTATAAGCTGAACTTCATGGAATAAAGTGCTCCTCTACAATTTAAGTGAAACAAGTATAAGGAGTTCTGGTATGTGAGTTCAGTTACATTCATGCATTTATGTAGGTTCATAGAGAAAGATTATTTGTTTCATATTCCTTTCCTGTCTGTTTTGTACTGCAAACTATTTTCTGAAGGCTAAGACAAAACTTGTGCTAATTTTGAAACAAGAAGAGATCATAAGATTGACAAGTAGTAGAGATTTTTCTTTTATTCAAGGAGTACCCATTAATGTAAAATCTAACAGTAAGTAATAATCATTGACTAATTGCCTGGGGAGAAGGGCACTGTTGCTACAAATTGATTAATGTGAAGCATATACGATTTAAATTGATGATACAGACTTAACAGTATCATTAAATTGAATAGTATAGGACAAGAGTGAATGTGCCTTAATGCCCTTGTGTTGTCAGTGCTGTTGTGTCCCCCTTGGATTCTATGATGCAAATGCTGCTCATGCCATTTCATGATAGCCTGATGAATGCAGTGAGACTGGGAGAAACTATGAAGTATCTATTGTAACATCAGACATAATTTGAACTCAAAATTTTTAAGTGTTTGTTGAAATAGACATGAGTGTTACTTCTTACTTGGATGTCAGTCCAGGCAATAATGATTGGCAGACTTTTTAATGACACGTTTATGATCACTCTTTATGCTGAGTAAACAAGGCTTAGCAAAACCAGCCAATTTTAGACTAAACCCAGTGTAATTCTAAGTTATGTTTGCACACCTACCTATTGGTTTGCTCTATATTACATTTGCACTGGTTCTCTCAGGGTACCTAAAGTTACTGTTAACTTTTACAGAAGTAAAGAAAGAAGAGAACATCAGAACTTTCTTGGGGTGATTTTATTAGTTTACAAATAAGCTTCTTAATCAGGGTACAAAGCAAGCACAGAGCAAACCAGGTGAACTCAAATACCAGATCTTTTGGCCCACGTTCTCCTTTTGTTGGCAAAGTAGTTGAAAATGTGGTGGAGAAGCAAGAAAAGAATGTTCCTTCCTCCTTTGAAGACTCTTTATTCTCCATATTTGTGAGTCCAAATACATAATTTTTTCTCCCCAGTCCATACAACTAGTGGGTTTTATTTGCCATCAAACCTACTGGCCTCTGATTAGTGGAAGTAATTCAGGGTTACTCCTGTCAAGATTTTCTGACTAACACAGGGAATTGGGAGAGTCCAGTCTTTGCTGGATGCCTTCCTGATCATTGCAGGCAATGTCACAGCAGAGGGACTGCTTCACCCTTAGGTGTGCCTGGTAAAGATACAGGTATGCAGACAAACTGCATCTTGGTGACTTTGCTGATGCTAGTTCTCTGTTCTGATATATAATTTCACCTTCCAGGCCACGTTGGCCCTACAGGCAGAGCAGATGCAGAGAAAAATATTTGCTTGGGAGACTGTTTCTTAGGACTTTTTTTTTACAGAAATAAGAACTTCTGTATGTTTCATTTTGGCATGTGTTTCTGTGGTATATATCTGCCTAAATGTATATCATACATTCTGTAAAATTCTATATTAATATATTAATGGAGCTGCCAAATTCGAGCTTTTACTGTATAAAATTTATAATTTTCTCTAGAGGAGAAACTTCACCACATGGAACAGTGAAAAGAAACATGCCAGAAAGATAGCAAGTGAGTTAAGCAGAAAAAAGTATTTTGCTATAAGCTGATAATAGCTTTCCCATTTGGTATCATTTACCCTAGCAAAGAAGGCCTGCAGCAGGAATGCACTATCATTTAATTATTTTTCAAGTTTAAGTGGGTTTTATGGAATAAGATCATGCCTCAAGCTTCTCAGCTGAGGTAATTTTATTTGTAATGGGAAGGAAAAAAGGATCATATGTGTCTAAGTAATTTAGCATTGCTTCTTCTGAGATGCAGTGAACATTTTATACTTCCATTGAATTTCAGAGCTTCATCTTTTTATAGCACTATGGGCAGAAACTCCATTGAGGCAGTAGCCAGGAGACTGATGATTTAGTAGGTCATATCTTCTGTTCTGTACTAATAAATATCAATGATGTCATAGTCTGCCCTGACAGAGGTCAGTGCCATCACATCTCTGAAATCCATGCAGCTTTGGTAAGGAAAGTTAACTGTTTTGTTCTTCCAAAATGATATCATCTTACCTGGGAAGCCTGCAAAATTATTTTTGTCATGTTGTAACTTGACGTGTAATGTTGTCCTAATTTCCCAATGAATTCTCTAGGGGAATGAAAAGGTATCAAAAAGTCACAAGAAGAGTCTTTTTTTCTGCCAGTATAGGCTAAAGAAATAAACCAAAACTGGTTCCATCTGCAAGTAGCCTCAAACTTCAGTGACCTGAGCTTTATTTTGGCCCATGGCAGAGCTGAGATCAGATACAAATACAATACAACTTTGCTTTTTCACATGTTTCATGTTGCAAGGGCTTGGAATTCAGTCTTTTCTTACTTATGTTTCAAGTAGAAAATATGAGTTGAAGAATGCTTCTGAATCAGGTATCAGAAGTATTAAATAGAGCAGTAAGAAGGTCACAGGAGGAAGAAAATTGGATGTAGTTTGTTGGGGAGAATAGAGGTAGTATAGATAACATGAGCTAGAGGAGATTTATAATGAAGAAACTATGGTTCAATTCCATACATGCAGATACCACCTGAATCTGAGCAGACAAAACCACTTTTTCATTTATTACCTAAATACCCTTAGGGTTTTGTACCATGGAAATTGTATCTGCAGTCCCTTTCACTTACCACTATAATGAAACTCACTGTGCAATTCAATAAAGGAGCAGTGTGAAGAAAGCAAATGTATATATTACCTAAAATTGACTGATCTAGTCTGAATTAAATAATTAATCTAATCAATTACATGTATTTCGTAGCCTTTGGGGATTTTCTGTTTTGTCCGTATATACAGCCCTTTCTTAAATGTAGAGTGTTCCTTTCTGCCTTTTTACATCTACTAGCTGTTGTATGCCTTAGTGAGTCCCTGTGAGGGAGAGAGACAGGGTAAGTATGATTGTCAGGGCATCAGCAAAGATAAAGGAAACTCCTGAGGGGCTTGTTGGCTTCAGGATTAGCCCACTGCAGTGCTTCACCAAGGATCTGGATCAGAGGTTCTGTGCTACCTGAAGATCAGTTGACAGGGAGCAGGAGAGGAGGAGGGGACAGTGATCTGTGTGTGGGCACTGTAAATGTCAGAGGGTTCAGCAGACAGTGGGCTGGAGATCCTGCAGTGCCACTGACCTTGAGCAAGCCACTCCCCTCTTGTCCTTTCTTAGGCTGTCCTGAAGAGCTCAAAATAGAGAAGATTGGCATAGCTCCGTGCCGTGATGAGCAGTGCTGACTGGAGCCTCAAGGAGCTGCTCTAAATCAAATTAAAATAAGTAATATTTTGGAGGGGTTTTGAACCCCTCCACTCTTGGGATTGAATGGGGTTGTTTAAATGGTATTAGTAGATAATGAAATGAAACGCATGGCAAAATACAATTCTAGAGATAAGTGATTAACTCCATACAGGATATATTTGGAGTAGTTGTGTGTCATTTTGCTAGTTTCCGTTCTGAAACAAACCAGAAATTCTGTCTCAAATCTTGGTTCTGCTTTGTACTGCACAAGAGTGGAAGCTGTCCCTGAGACCTTGGTGTGGAGCCAGCCTTCTCCAACACTGCAGCCTTGGGTAGTGCTGTCCAGACTGGGACCACTAGCAGAAGGCAGGTCTTCTAGCTAATATCTGCCTCACCCTTAAAAGGGACTTTTCTGATGGACTGCAAAAGGGCAGTTCTGTAGACTAGGATGATTTACTCCCCTGATTGTATTCATTGCATTGCTTTGGGCTGTATGTGAAGGAACAGGGATAAAAGAAACTATATTAAATGTTGAAAAAGGAGGTGACGTCAGAATTATTTGAGTTTTTATTGAAATTCTGTTTACAGTGCTTTAAAAGTTTTCCTTAGAGAAATGTTTATGAATACTTGTATTACTTGCAGATTTTTCTTATGCTTTTCCCTTGCCATGAATCAATCAGTGGTCCAGCAAATGAGTGAAAGAAAAATGAATACTGACCAGAGAAAAAATACTGTCACAGATCATGAAAGGAAGAAAATTGCCAGTAGACTAGCAAACCAGTCCAGCAAGGCAGGTTTCAATTTACTCGTAGTTATATACTAGATTGTTGGGAAAAAAAAAAAAGATGAGGATATTTGAGTACTGTACAGAAATATCAACATGATTGCAGCCGTGCTTAAAAGATTATTTTAGTTCTAGGAATGTAATCTATAGAGGTTTATTAGTTTAGACGACAGAATGAAGGAAATTGCAAGCTCCTGTAAGTTTGTTTCTGATGCACATTTGCAAAAACACACAATGTCTTTTGAAGATGTCTTTCCTAAAAATCAAACCTGACAGGTTTAATAATGGCCTTGAAATCAAAGCCTAGGCCTGTGGCTAGCCACACAAAAATTTGATGTAGAAATGTTTTAAAAGCATGATTGATTATGTAGCATAAAGGATCCTTAAAGTTTTTAGCACTCTTGCTTTTTACTACAATTACTGTGGTTGAAAGATAATGAGTTACTTAATAGTACCTTTTTATTATAGGTTTTTAAATTCAGAAGTGTAGTACAGGTGAAGTCATGCAGGATTTGATGGTGACCATGGGAGGAAATCAGGGAAAACCTAACTCTGACTGTGTGTTTTTATTTCCAGGTTTCTTACTATACAGCAACTTTCCCTTGTATGCCAGACACTTGCTGTTTATAAATCACAAAGAGTTTCAACTCTCAAGTGCTCCAGGTGGCGTGTATTAGTGCGGCATGCAGAAATAAACTCTTCATTTCACACCAAAATTTACAGTTATCAGCAAAGCTGTTCTCTGAAGAGCCCTCCACATGGGTGTAAGAGAACTTGTGCTTATTCCAAGACACTAAGTTTTATCTACTTATCAGTAGAAATCCCATTTTGAAATACTAATTAGTTTTGAAATGAATAATGACCTTTAGCCTGAGTGCTCAGATGAGATGTAAGTAGGAGTCAACAGAAGTACAGCTCTATATACGAACACCAGAGCAAAATGTTCATTAGCTCTGCAGTTCTTTGCCAAATTAACTCTTTAGTGGACTGAAAATTGTAAACCAGACATTTTCCTGAAGCTCAGTTTTACCAGGAAGGGCTAAACTTTACCAGATATTATGATGTCTGGACCAGATTCTTTAAAATAATGGATTTAGAAAAGATCTTGAGTTCAGCTCTTGGCCAAGAACTACCAGTTCATTTCTGAAAAGAACACTCAGTTCATAATCCTAATAAAATTATCTTTCTCTCTGTGATGATGCCTTATTATTTTCTCCCACATTTTCAGCCCAGGTGTGCAGCTGCCACCATGTAGCTCTGTTTCCAGCAGGACCAATCCTTTCTTCTTCCTGACTCCTTTCTCACAGCAGCATCAGCATGGTCATAACTGCTCTCTCTTGCTGCTTCTATTGCAAACAGCGACACTTTTTTCTTTTTTTTTTTAAGCTGTAGGTGGTAAAAAACATTAAGATTCAAATATGAATTCTTCTTAATATGGTTTATTCATTATTTATTTCCACCAAATTTTGTATTTAACATTCAATATGTTTCTTCATAGAGGCAGTGGGAGAGCATTTGACTACATTAAAATTATAAACCCAGTACTCATAATGAATTCAGTATAAATTTTGACAACTGGCATAAGCTAAGACTGGATGCAGTCAGACAACTTAAGTGCTAATTTGCAGCCTGACAAGTTTTGACATGACAAGTGAAATTCTATCTGCTCTTATACAGATAACCTACTGGAGTCATTGGAGAAAGTGAGACAGATTTTTGTCTTGACAACTTTTAACATCAATAAAATTCTCACTCAGTTGTTCTTGCTCAACATGTATTTCTAATGGGTGCACTTGTCACTGAATTCAACTGGCGTTGATTCAAGCACTATTCCATTTCTGTACCAAGTGAAAAGCAAATGAAAAACCTGAGCTCTGGTAGGTTAGATATAACACTTAAAAGCAAATCTGATCTTGGCAAAAAAACCCCAAGGAAAGAAGGATGTGTTTAAAATCACAGCATCTAATCCGAAAAAAATTAAGTGCTGAGTAGAGTGATGATAATTTGACATCACTGCAGGACTAAATTAAAAGTATGTAACTGTTTAATTTAACTACAGTGCTGAATTTCGTCGGTGTTTGATATTAGATTTGAGAATAATTGCAACATCTATGATTACTCTTCCAATTTAAGTTAATGACGTACTCTCATTTTTAATTGATTGTTTTATCCCTTCTGAGAATATTGAGTTGTATGTAATATATGTTGAGATGCCTTGATATCATTGATGTAATTTTTTCATTATGCATTGTCTGCATCATTATAAATGCTTTTAAATCATGTAGAAAAATGTTTAACTAGAAATACTTTGGTTCCCCTTTCAAATTAGAATATTATTACCCCAGCTCTCCAAGCATGGTCCTTGAAGCAGGGAGTACCAGGGGAAGTATAGGATCTTTTTTCCTCCCATGGAGTGCAAAACTCAGTACTGTCAATTCAGCAGTGTGATACATGTTATCTCACAGAAAACCTCAAAATAAGACCTGGGAATAATTCCAAAATCACTACGTTTTATTGCTGTTTTTCTTTCTGTTAAGGTGTTACTGTGTAAGCCCTGTTCCTTCAGATGGTTTTTAATACACACCTCGGTTGTGTTTGTGCCAAGTGGTGCTGTGGCCCTGGGCGGTGCAGTGAGATGGGGTCAGAGCAGAGAGCCAGGGCTGCAATCCCAGGAATGCACTCTCCCTTCTGCCTAGCAAACATACCAGCTGCTAGCAAGCCATTACTGCCAGTCCGTCTCTGAGAAAATCAGTTGGTTCTGTTTCAGTTTGCTTTTGTTTCTCACTCATTGTTTGTAACATTCGTTTGTCATTTTTGTCATTTTATAGAGCTTCCAAGAGCAGCTGTCAGGATCTTAAGCAACATGACATTCCTTTTTGTGAGTTTGTCATACACAGCTGAGAGTGCCATTGTCACAGCTTTTATTACCTTCATTCCCAAGTTCATCGAGTCACAGTTTGGCATCCCAGCTTCCAATGCCAGCATCTACACTGGTAAGGCATCACCACAGTGTTACCTTGCAAGGGTTGGCTTTGGCTAATGATGTGAGTCAATGTAGGAATGAACCAAAAATGTGTTTTGTTCAAGCAGGTGATGAATCCAGCTTTCTGCGTTTGGGTAGATATTTGGTATATATTGGGTAGACTATTTTTTGACATTTGTTATATGTATTTAGTAAAATGTGAACCCATTTATATTGTTAAAGGGATGGATTTTTTTTTTGCGTAAGCCTAGACAGATATTTTCTCATCTGTTCGTGGTCTCCAGTGGGAAGAAGACCAACAAAAACAAGCTAGAAAACACATAGGTATTACTGCAATTTGTGTGCTTTTAAAGATCTCTTGAAGCTGTTCTTATTTTCTGTGAATTTTACTTCCTCTTTGATCTTTAAAATATCTTTGTCTTTTTTTTTGCCCTCAGTGACAGGTTGTTTATATGTCCCATCCTTCAGCTATCTCTCTCCTCCAGGGTGATGGTTTTTTCCTTAATAAGTAAATAATAATTTTTTTCCTCAATAAGTAAATCTTGTTGACATCGAGACAACAGTCTAGTCTAGTCAGAACTCCCAAAATTCTCTTCTACTTGTCATTTCAGGAGACCCCTATTTTGCAGGTGTGGTGCTTCCGCTGCTGCCACACCAACGTACAGCCACATCCAGCTTTTAATAGACTTACAGACCACAAAATTAAGCTTCACACTGCTGTGTGACTGGGAGAGATGGGAACTTGGATATTAAAAGAGGCTGGAATATTGTGCAGAATCAGGGCCTGTATCATGCAGATGGGTTTCCTCCTCTTTTAGCCATGTCAAAGACATTTGTCTATGTAAGCATCTTTTAAAATTCTCCATTGTGCTTCCGATACAGAATAGCTGTTAATTGCTAGGCAAGTCAGTTCTTTGCTCCCTCATACTTCCAGATACTGTGCCTGAGGAGTGATGGAGTGGAGTGAGTTGTGGGGAGACAGGTGAAGTATGGGGTGAAGCTGCTGTCAGGGGCATCCATCAAAAAAAAAGAAAAAATAGCAGAATGAAGAAGGAAGGCACATAGACCTCACATGGGAAGAATTTGTCACTTGCAGTGGCTGGAAGAAATGCAAGGAATTTCTAGAGTGTAGAAGGGAAAAGTCAGAGAAGCACCATGTGGTGCTTTCTGTTTGAGAGTTTCTGGGATGAGATTTGCTTCAGGGCATGAAATCCCTGTGTTCTGCATATAAGGAGGAAACACTGACTCATGGGACTGTGATGCTCTCTGAAGCTTAGGGTAGGTACACACACTGGAGTTTTACTGTAACGAGCCTTGATGGGATGGCTACACCATAACTTGCTTCATTCTCAGGATAAACCAGAAACAGTCTTGCCAGAAAAAAATACACAACAACCAGTACATTAAAAGTGGTAAAACTGGTGTGACCTTGCCCAGAGTGTGAAATTATTAACGCCTGTTGTTTCTCCTGTTATAAATTACTTGATAAAGTAATTACAAGTGAGCACTGCTTCTACAGTCCCAACTCTTAAACTTAGCATTGAAGTAAACAGTTGTTAATTTTATAAATATTTTTGTAGGAAAGATGGGAAAGGGAAACTTGGAAATTCTGTATTAGATTGCTATTGGCTAATATAGTAAAAGACATGACAAGTCCACAGATTTTCTGGTTAGTGAAAGGAGAATTTGCATGTTATTTACATTATGCATCTATGCTTAATACGTACACTGCCAGCTAAGTACATGTACTTCCTGAATCTCTTCATATGAAGATTTTGCTGGCAATTTTTGTCTCCTAAGCAGCAATTCTTCAATTAAGTCTCAATTTCGTTCTGTTTTAAAATAACTCTGGCATTAATCATCATCAAAAAAACACTGTGTGCCAAACTCCATGTATTGAACTTGTGCAACTTCTACATTTAATTTCTGCTCTTGGGAGAAAGACTGCTTTTGATTCTGTGAAGACTTATTATTTAGAATCTTCCTCGTGAAATTACGTTTTATTCTATAATGTCATTGGCGATGGCAGTATAATGAAAGTATCAGCTATTTTTCCCTCTTGTTCTTGCTTTCACAATCTCAACCTTCTGATAAATAGAATGTCCTTTTGACCTTTAGACATATTAGCGGAGAATGAGTATGCTTTGCCATAATTTTAAAAGTACTTGCAAGTGATAGTCTTACTGGCTTCTTTAAAAGACCAACATCTCTAACAATTTGGGTTATAAAGTTTAGCTTCTCTGTAGATGCAGCTGTCAAAAGTAGTTCAAATTCCATGTTTATGTGGAATGCATCTTTATTGGCAAAGCCTTAATTTAAAGACTTTCTCACATATATCAGTGAGAAGCAAGGCATTTGCTGACTTACCACCACTTCAGGACCTGACAAGTGAGGAGAACCTGGTGATTTGTTGCTGAACCTTATAACTGCAGTAGCAGAGCAGCAGCAATTTCATAGGCACATCTTTTGTGTCCTAAACTTGCCCTAATTCTGTTGTCTTAATTTCTTTAATTGTGTTTGATCACTCACACTTTAATTGTGTTTGTTTACACTCCACATATCTGTGCTGAGATGAATTGGAGTGCTGAGATAGGAATTGTAGAATTATAGAATCATTAAGGTTGGAAAAGGTCTCCAAGTTCAAGTCCAACCTTTGACCAAACATCACCATATCAATAAACCACAGCACCAAGTGCCACTTCTGGTCATTTCTTGAGCACCTCCAGGGATGGTGACTCCACCACCTCCCTGAGCAGCCTGTTCCAGTGCTTGGCCACCCTTTCAGTGACGAATTTCTTTCTAATGTCCAACCTGAATCTCCCCTGACCCAGCCTGAGGCCATTTCCACTTGTCCTGATGCTTCTTGCCTGGGAAAGTGCTGTTCAGCTTGAGTAAAGTATTCAGAAGGCAGAATTTGCAGCCATGCTCATGTGTGCTCTCCCAGGTGGGCAGGGTTCTGGGGTCCTGCCTGTGATTAGCGCTTGTGTTCTGCTGGAATTAATCATGAGAGTAGGAAGAGGAAGATTTGTGTCCAAATCTGTATTTCTTCAAATTTTCAGTAGTTAAACTGGACCTGTTTGTAGCCCTTCTCCCCATTCTAAAAAAAATACAAAACAATGTTTCTGCTTGTAAGTACAATAGTTCTCTTATAGTGCTTTGGCTGCAGCTAATATGATAAGGAGGCTTTTATAAATTCTTTGACAGCACTCCAGAGGTTTGAAAAGTCTGACTCAGTTTGCTAGCAGAGAATCAGACAATGGAGATCTTAGTGCAACATTTGAAGTCATTGAATTAGGGAATGAAAGCAATATTTATGTTTTATACCATTTCTATAGGTCCTGTTTTAATGCTGTTCAAATTTCTTCCTGGCAGGTGTGATTATTGTCCCAAGTGCTGGTGTTGGCATTGTCCTAGGCGGCTACATTATAAAAAAGCTGAAACTCGGTGCAAGAGAGTCTGCAAAGTTGGCTATGATCTGCAGTGGTGTATCTCTGCTGTGCTTTTCAACACTCTTCATTGTTGGATGTGAAAGCATTAATCTAGGGGGAATAAATATACCTTACACAACTGGGTAAGTACCTTGGATGATTATCTGGGGCAAAACCAGCTTTTTACAATAAGCCTGATTTAGAAAGGTGAAAAATGCTGATAGCTGTTGTACTAAGGAAGCCACATGTTCAAATAAGAATTCAGTGAGTAGTGTGATATAAACACATGCAGTCAGTATGTGGCCCTTGTTTTTTACATCTGGTTGTAAATGTAATGGAGTTTATGTAGTAACTCCTTTTTGAGGAGTGAGAAAATGCATTAGAATGGCCTTTGATGATGCAGAAAAAAAAGAATAGTGTCCTCTGTAAATGACTTAGAATTTACTTAGTGTTTAAAAACATTTTCTGCTCATGAAAATTATGAAAATACTAAGTGGGTTATGAAGATTATTTCTGAATGGGTTTATTAATTATCACCATAAAAGTATCTTAGGTCTACAGTCCCTATTTGAGAGGAATAACTTGGCCATGTGCTGTCAACATTAGTGGTGTGCACTGCTTCTGAACCCCTTATTAGCTGTGTGAATGCCCTCCAGCAAGCATGGATCATCATCAAGACAGCAACTAGGCCACATTCCCTTACAGTTATATATAGAGTGAAGAAGACTGCAGTGAGGAAGAAGGTGTAGATATAGGAAGGACTTAGGCTGGGACATTAAGAAATGCATGGAAGAGCATAAAAAAAGAAAAAGGATATTTGGAGGGAAGACAGTGTAGTAAAAGTTGAGACTTTACACTGGAAAGTGATTCCTTAGAACCCTGATAATGAGCTTTTATTTTCTTTCTTACTTTGTATATGCGATTTTCCCCAAAACTGCCTTCTTCATTTAGATTAAACACAAGAACAGAGTAAGTGTTTGGAGATTGTGAACCTAGCTGAGGCAATGCTTTTTCCCTTTACGTTTACATCTGAGGCATGTCTGCCTCTTAATTGTGACCAGGTGCTGGGTATCAGATCCATTTGTATATTTGCTTTTAGGGCTCAGCTCTGGACTCTTAATATTTTGAAGACAGTGTAGAGTGTAGAGCAGGAAAAGAGATGATGAAATGGAGAAAAAATATAGTGGAGCAGAGCAATCGCAAGTGAAAAACAAAGAGGCAAAATGGGAAGCAAGGGAGGAAGAAAATAGGCACTGTTTACACGGAGAATGTTTTGCATTGCTTGTTGCTGGGTGTTACTACACTGCTGTCAAACCTTAATGCTAGAACAAAGAAAACCAGCGACTGAAAGTCAAGAGCTGATGAAAAGCTGTTACTCCTTTGTATTTCTAAGACCTAGAGTTAAAGCTTTCTGCTGAGGGGCTGTCAGTAGAAGGAAGTAGCATGGTGATGTACCCTCATCTGAGCTTAGTGGGTTGAAGAAGGAGAGACAAGGGATGGGAAGGGGGTGGAATGCTTTGACTGTCCACCTACTGTTAATGTTTGTGACTGCCTGTGTGTGTAGATAGAGAAAGGAAAATTAATAGGAATGAAAACATAAATTTTAGATAGTAATTAGTCAATCTGTGTGACAAGTCAGAATGTCCCTGCCTAACTAATGAGAAGCCCATACCTTTCTGTTTGGGGGAAAAAGTTCCATTTGATTTCAATCTATTTCTAAACTGGAGACTAGGCATACTATTGTCATGTAACACATAGCCTTCATGCTGGAATTGTGAGAGTATCTAACTTTTTTTTAGTAAGTAATAACATTTGCAGTAAATACATAGCATGGATTGAAATAGGAATCAATTCACAGCTGTTGTGCAAATCTGCAGTAGCATTAATTCTTTACCAGTTTCATCTAATTTTTCTTACTGAGAAAAGAGGTGAGAAATAGTAATGGCAAAATTCTCACAGCTTGATGTATATAAACTCTTCGAAATCAGTATCAAAATCATATTGACTGTAATGTCATCAGAAGTTGAGAATTA
Source organism: Entomyzon cyanotis (assembly GCA_024500445.1). Taxonomy (NCBI): domain Eukaryota; kingdom Metazoa; phylum Chordata; class Aves; order Passeriformes; family Meliphagidae; genus Entomyzon; species Entomyzon cyanotis. Next base: position 17,989,956 of record JAKEPQ010001005.1, read on the forward strand.
CCAGCATGTTTATAAAGCATGGTTCAGCCAGATTTTTTAACACAGAGGTCGAATTCACATTTATTATCAAAATGATAGTAAAATGGCAGCACTACACATAAATTAATCTTGAATATCTGACATGATAAACATTCTCTTGATCCCCATGGTCAGTCATTTGATAGCTTCAAATCACTTGGTAGGCAACTCTAATTCAGCCATCAAAGAATGCTGTTGGTCATGGAATAAAAAAGCATGCTTTCATTTTGAGGTTTAATAAAACATATACTTCATTCTCTGCTTTGAATGTAGTGCAGCATATGGACATCAAAGCCAGTTCAACAGGCAAGATTGGATAGGGAAAGCGGTACAGCTTCCTTGTTTGGGATAATTGTGTTGCATGGTGCTCTACCTTAACATGGCAATGTCAGGTGTGATATCTGAACTACCTGCACTGGCATCAACCCAGAGATCTCAGCTGCATTGGGCAGTGTAGACATACCCTGCAGGATAATCTCTGGACAGATATGTTCCTTTCTGCGGTTTCTTATACATTTAAGCATACAGTTTTTTCTCTGGTGACCTGAGCCATAAACCACTGCAAAGGAGAGGGATGAACTGGGTTTCAGTTAACATAAAAGTATATGCATACCAGTAGTCAGAAAAGTAGGCAATAACATTTCATAATTCAGTATGTTTCATAACTCAGTATTTTTCTAACTGTACTGGCTGCGAGGATGTGGCTGGGACCTGGAGGCATGCAGAGATTAGAATATATTAGAAAGGTTTTTCTGCTGTTTTATGTTGGGCACAAGCAGTTTTGCTGTTGTTGGCATGTCATCAGCATTTCTGTTATCAGGAAGATCAAGGGCATCTCTGTATTATACATCTCAGCATTTTAGAACCTATTGTTCCATGCCTCAGCCTTGTTCTGGGGAATGTTTGATACTTGAATTGCAGTGTAAGAAGCCTTATGTCAAACCTCAATATGGCATCCCTTCTCTTGCACCACACAACAGCCAGGTGGGAAGTCCTGAATCAATGAACTGTCTTCTTGTCCAGATGGCTTTTAAATATTTCTGTGGAGGGAAGCTCCACAGCCTCTCTGGGCAACCTGTGTCATCAGTCAGTCACCTTCACAGTGAAAACTGTTTGCTGGTGTTTATAGGGAACCTCCTGTGTTTCAGTGTGTGCCCATTGCCTCTCTTCCTGGCACTGGGCACCACTGAAAAGAGCCTGGCTGCATCCTCTTTGTGTCATCTCTTCAGGTATTTACAGGCATTGACGAAATTCCCCTGAGCCTTTTCCAGGCTGAACAGTATCAGCTCTCTCAGCTTTTCCTCAGAAGAGAGCTGCTCCAGTGCTTTTATTATCTTAGTGGACTTTCACTGGTCTCTCTTTGGAATGTCTATGTCTCTCCTTTACTGGGAGCTCAAAACTGAACCCAGCACTGCAGGTGTGGCCTCACCGGTACTGAATAAAAGTGAAATAGCGGAGATCAGCTGCTTTGTTTTTTTTCAGACCTGTCTCTTGCATGTATTGTAGTATAAGGCAGCTAAAACAGGCTCCATGGTGGGCTTACTCATAGTGACAGACCCTGGATTAGTTCAGTTCCATCTCTCATATTTCTGATATATAATGAATCAAAACAGACTCTCTTTGATTGCTTTGTGTTGTTTTGGTGCAATTAAAGTTCAGTAAAAGCATGCAATTTATTTACTGAGGCATTTCACATAAAACAATATTTATATTCTGCCTTTTGTACAATCAGTTTGAGGTTTTGTTATTCTTGTATCTATTTCAGTCCAATCAGCCAGTGGGATCTCTTAACTTGAAAGCAGTGACTAATTGGATCAGAACAATAACAACAAAGAAGGAATCCAGCTAACATAGTGAGAGGGTCCCTTGTTTGACAGCTACACAAAAATTGCATCATTGCTGCAATTCCAGCTGCTTGCCAACAAGGAGACTGCAGATCTCTGCCATCCAGAATGTCCTCCAATACTAAACCAAAAATACTGCTATCAAATTAAGATAATCCTTTTTGTCATATAGCCCAATATTAAGATTATAGAAATTATGTGGTGAGTGGTTACCTCCTTCCCTTTGTATTTCCTCAGACCTGTAGATTATTACAGTGATCTAAATAAATATTATTAAAACCATGTGCAAAATCAATTATTTGTTTAGATGTTACCAGAATATAGTTGGACTTTTTTTTTTAAACTGCATTTCATTTAAATTGTAGCCTTGTGGGAAGACGGTCCACTTTTTTCCCCCGATACATATTCATTGACTGCCAGTACAGCGACATTTCAGTCCGAGCTTAAGTAGGTGAAATAACAGGTCACAGCTCCAAAACTTCAGGCAATAAATCTCGTATTTTCCCTTTTCTCACTTTACTCCTATACCACAAACCTTCTCTGGAGTAATAGTTGGAGAGGAAAACTGGATTTAGAAAAAAACGTTAGAAACTAGAGTCCTTTTCATTGTTAGTAACATCTAATAAAGGTCTTCTCTTTATCAGCTTTATTAGCACTGTGTCATGGAGACACAGAACAGTCTCCCTGAGAAGGGAACAAATGCAATTGGTCAGATGGGGCTCTGGGTTTTGTCCCAGCACACGTTTAGCAAACTTGCAGTTGAATCTTATTAATGGAAGGAGCAGCATCGTTGTTTGTAATTGAAAGAAAGTTCAGGAAGTGCTGTCATTTGGGGCTGGTTTCTGTTGCTGTGCTCATGCATGACTGGTGTCCTTGGCAGCTCAGGTGCAGTGTTGCAAGTTGGCAGCATCTGAACCTGCTGAAACAAGCAGAGCAGCTCTTTTTCAGACATCACATGTTTCTACAGCAGCTGGTGCTTTTCCCATGGATCAGCTCATGAGCAGGACTTACTAGCTTTGGTGCATTTTCCCTAAGAACCTGCTCTTAGTGGCTGATGCAGGTAAATCTGTGATGTGCTGTGCTGTAATTCAGGGATAAATGCTCTGTTTTGCTTTGTGGAGAATAGGCAGCCAGAAGGCAGGATTAGTAGAGTGCTTTGGTTCAGCTTCCGGAAAAATACATACCTTCAAGAAAAAATGATTCCTTCCTGAAAGAAGTGTTCAAGAAATCTGTTGTAGTATATGCTGTATGGTTGATCCCATATGATAAAAATGGGGTTACATAGACATGTGTTAGTAGAGATTTCATGTCCCCAGCATCTGAAATTCCTTCATCCTTCATTTGTTTCCCACCATTGGAAGAGGAGCAAATGAGTAAACAGTGAAGGTAATGAAGATGAAAGTATGACTCTTACAACTGTCTGATAATGAACTTTTGGAAATGCAGATGATTTTGTGTATTACATGTTCTTGAAAGGATGAAAAAACCCAAACTTCTTTGTGCGCAGGATATTTGCTCTAAACAAGAAAAAGGAATTCCCCAAATAAACCTTACAGTGATATTCTGAGGAACAAAAGGTGGTGAAAGCTGGAGAGACAGAGCTTGCAGTAGCTTGTTATTAATTTGAACGTATTTGCTTTGTGTATCTTGAAATTTAAGTCCTCTTCCAGGACAAACAAAAAATGCCCCTGGGATTAAATTATCACAGTGGTCTCAGTTCAGTTCCCAGTTTCATGCTTCTCATTTCTTGCATGCCTGATTTCATTCACCTTTTTTTTAAGCTGATTTCCTAACCTCTGTGTCATGGTAATGTTCAGCAGTGCAGCTGAAGTGACTTCGCTATGTAAGCAGAGTGAGACGGGGAATAGATTCTCCTGCCTGTGGAACAATCCTGCCTATCTGTTGCTGAGAAGGTTTTTAGGTGGTGGAGGGATAAGAGGTCAGAAGAATGTGTGCTGCAGGGTGGGAGAGGCTGGAGAGTGGAACCCGAGCTGTGCCTTTCCCAGCAGTCTGGACTGTCCCTGGCCTTGGTCTTGTGCAGTGTGGCAGAGCCCTGTTGTCAACAGGATCATGGAGTCTCTTCTTATGCCGAGTATTCCGGCATCTGGGTCATCTAGCTCAGTGGGCTGACTAGGATTTCATACAACTCCAAAAATGCTGCCTCTCCTGTTGGTGTGAAAAGCTTTTGTCACTGTGCTGCTGAAATCTGTATGTTCCTGAGGAATGTTTTAATGATTTGGTGATTTTTCCATTGGAGAAGTTGTTCTGTTGAGAGATTGCTGGAAAAGTCTGCCCATTGCTATATGATGTGTTGCTGCATACTGCTTACTGAAATCCAGCAGGATACAGTAAGACCAATCTCAGCTGATAGCTGAGAAGGTGACAGAACCACTACCAGTCCTGGATATTTAACTTCTTGCTCGAGCTGCAGCTTGTTTCTATAACAGTACCTTGTTTGTTTATGGGGCAAGAAAGAAAACACTGATAAAGGCTTTGGTTAGCATCCAACTACACCATAAAGTGTAAAGTAGCTCTGAGAGCTGAATTTGTGAACCTGATTTGTGTGATCAGTAGACAATCAATAAATATTTGAAAGCTACTTAGTAATATTTAATTATCTGCAAAAGTGCATGGCTGGGAAGACAAGCATATTCAGCGAAAGCAAATAGTGGCGTATAAATACAAGAAAACCAGTCAAGTGGAATGCTCTGAGCAGCAGTAGTACTACTGAGTGTCACTAACATCAGGAGGTGAGGTGACACACAGCATGGGTAACGCTGGCTGCGTACAGAATGGCTCCCAAGCCGAGTCTCTGGTCTAGTCAGGGGTAGAAGATGGGAACAGAACAACATCCCTTGTGGTCCCTGGGATTGCTGGGATACAGTAGGTCTGCTGCTAGTTGTTTATCTTCATAGTGGCTTCGCCCACCCATCACAGGGATGAAGGCAAGCCATCAGCATCCCTTGTGAGGCTCTGCGGCCATGGCAGTTTGTGAACATGTGTATAGGATCTTGAGGATGCAGCCATAAACCTAATCCAGATTCTGTTCAGCTCCTGCCTGGCTGAGGAGGTGCTGAAATTCCCTGGATATCTACTGATCTGCTTAAAGCAGTGGTACTTGAGGTGGTTTTAAACAGCAGTGGCCATTGAGCAGTATATGAGAGCAGGGCAAACAAGGCAGAGCAGTTAATTTAATATTACACTGTAGTGCCCTGTGTGTAGTGGTTGTGCATTCCAGTATAATCCTCAGACACCTGTATAGTTACCAGTTCTCATGGACTACTGAGGTGAAGTAAGCTATGGTTTTGGCCAGAACTCTCCAAGACCAAGCATAGATTTGTGAAGTTTTAGGGAGCCATGTAGGTGCAGGTGTTGAAAGCTGCCTTGACTCAAGGAGGGGAAGGAATATTTGAAATATGTCCAAATCCATAAGGGATATATGTGTGTTTCTCACATATACCCACTTTATTAGCATTGGCCACTGTGTTTACAGGTATTGTGGAGGAGCTGAAAATTGCCTGACAGTGTGTTTGTGATAGGAGGTCAGGAAATTGGTTCATACACCTTCTAGGTGGTAGCCTCTGTCCAGCTGTTCAGAACTTAAAAACCTAGAGTACAGCTATGACAGAAAGTAACATAATAAAATAGAGGGGTTCCTAAGTAACAGGAGAAGCTTCAGGGGAAAATATTGATAGCAGCTGCTTTTCAGTTTTCAGTGGCTTGGAATTGCCTTATGCAGTGAAGAGGGAGTTGTGGGTGCCAAGCTCTTTAGACAGGAAGGGGTTTGGGAAATAAGAGCTGGGGTCTTCAGCTTCAGCCAGCACTATCACTTGGCAATAGATTGGTATGAATAAGGTCTTTCAGGTAACTTTTCCAGTGCTTTAATGCATTCATATTGCTGAAAATATTTTAAACCAAGGTGAAATTACAAATGAGATGCAGAAACTTGAGCCATCAATAAACCACACTTCAGAGTCTTGCTTTTCCACGTCTTAAAATTAATTTAGCAACCTGAAACAAGTCAGAGAATGTGACAAGTGTAGTAAAAATAGGTACAAATATAATATGGGCCATTTAAAAAATTCCCACTTGTTATAATTTGGCTGCATAAGGAGAGCAGCAAATAACTTAGATTTCAGGGTGGTTCTGCTTATATATCTAAGTGGAACAGTTGTTTTCTTTGTGGTTGCTGAACTAGCATGTTCAGAAATAGTATGGTTAAAATGTAATACATTATTCCTATACCTTCAGGTACTACTAGATGTGATTAGGTTACATTAATTAATATTAGATGTGGCTTATTTAGTTGTAACTACAGTATTTTACTGGAGCAGCAATAGTGAACAGCCTGCTCAATGGTATGTGTGTTTCTTGCAGCTTTGAAATTCCCTTTAGTTCCTTTATCGTACATCACCAAACCCTTCAGGGTAGCACCTAGAAAGCTGGGCTTTGGCCAGATTTTGGGGAATGGTCTAGGGAAACAGAGTGGTGGTTCATTTACGGACATTTAGTAAAAGCACAGCAGTCTTCCAGATCTAGAGAGCTTCCTGTAGATTTCACATATTGCTGTAAGTAATACAAGCATTAAGTTTTCCAAACAGTTTTTGGTATGTGAGAAGAGATGCCTATTACTTCACCTTAGTTCACAGAATCCTTACATCTTGTCACTGAGTCTTTCACTAGTAATCAACAAGAAATTACTGCAGCAGCTTAGGATAGACTTGTAAAATAGCTGTGTCTTAACTAATAAAGAAAAAAAAAAACCAGCAGAAAAATACAGGTATTACATAGCCAAATATGATACAAATTTTAATCTTTGGTATTATTTCTTTTATCGTGTTTTTAGTTGATGGCAAGAATGACTTGGGTGTTCTATTGTGTTCTACTGTTTAAGTCATGTATATAACCTAGAGTTATTGCAGTCTTTCTCTAATAATCAACTCAGTTCCAGAGTTAATGAGTAGGATGTTTGCTCCCTCAGTACAGGAGGATATGGATATCTCTGCGTGCTCTACTAGCATGTTCTTTTTCCTTTCTTCAGTCCTACTCTTGCCATGGCCCACAGGAATCTGACTGGAAGCTGTAATGTTAACTGTGGATGTAAGATTCATGAGTACGAGCCTGTCTGTGGATCAGATGGAATAACGTATTTTAATCCTTGCCTAGCTGGCTGCATCAATGGTGGAAACCACAGCACAGGGGTAAGTGCTTCACCCCCCACCCACACACAACCCCTGAGAGGCCCCTTGGGACCAGTGCAGATCGAAGGCTTCTCTGTTCCTAACCAAAGCATCCCTCCTCTAAGCTTCAGAGAAGTTCTCTACAGCTGACTTGTCCATCTCTGAGCCTTTCCATGTTTGGAAAGGCTGGTAATGCTATTATTGCATGGTCCCAACCCACTTCCTTTAGTTACGTACCAATTTGAGGCACAAGTTCATTTGTACCAAGTGAATCGTCCAGCCGAGTGAGTGCAAAATGCCATTGGATAGGGAGGGCTGGTGTTTCCAGTACAGACCCTGAATACCTTGGTGGCAGCAGCCTGTATGCCTGCTGTTCCTGCAGGGCTTGGAGAGGGTGCCTTGAGTCAGTGTCATCTAATTCAGCTTTCTGCCAACATAGGCAGTCATATCAAACTGCCTTTCTTCATGCTGAGTCTTATCTTTTAGGGCAGTTTCGGTTTTTTTGTGATTCCCTCTCTGAATTGAAAAAAGAACTTAAATCTTCAGGGAGTTGGAAGTGTTTTAAACTCCTGTTTAAATTTAGTTAGGACTGGTTTAAAGTGATTGGTGTTTGTCAGCCTCATCATTTTGCCTAAGCAGTTGTTGCACCTGCACCAGTGCACTGGTAGGTCTTTGGTTTGCCTGGCTAGGTAAAGACTGCCTGTGTATTCTGTTCTTGTAAAACAGTTTGACCAGTCCTGAGGCGTTTTTCTAAACGTCTTCCAGGCTAATTGAAGGTTGTCATCAAACTCAAGTAACCAGAACTTTAAAGATGTTAATAATCCACTTTCTCTATTGGAAATACATTGCTTGTTACAGCCCAGTATTCCAGTTAGGCTGGACTGGGGAAAGCCATCCTGCTGGTAAAATCAAATAATGGAAATTTAGCAGTTTCCCGGACTGGGCACAAGAAGACAGTTGAAAAGTAGAATCTGACTTAAATATGAACAGAGCATTATGGTCATATTAATTTAATTTTTAAAAAAATGAACTCTTCTGTTCAAAAATAGAAATTCTTCTGTTACAGAACTGTCCTTTTGAAAAAAGATACTTAAGAAAGGCAAGAAGTAATGTAAACATTGATTTTCTCAGGGCTTGAGTGTGCTTTGCAGAAAGCTTGCTTATAAAGTATTAGTGTCCTGATTTGCAGTCCTGAGCCAGCCTGTGAAGCAGGAGGATGTTAAGTCCAGCACTGTGCTTTCTCAGGTCACCTGGATAACGGTCTGAAAAAGCAAGTTCATACATAGATGCCACTGAGAACAGATTAGTTTCCTTAAAATGTTAGTTTTTTGGGTTCTTTTTCCTTTTTTAGATTATCTTGCTGGTTTTTAGTAGAAAATTATTTTGACTAGTTGGAAAAGCCTGCAGTGTGAACCTGTGGTTAAATTTCAGTGACTATATAATCTAAATTTAGCTTTCCTGGATTGAGACGTAGGTATGATCTTTGTTACATTTCACTTGATATTGAACTGGCACTATTAATTTATTTAGTAAGGAAATGCTCTGGGAGTGTGTGCTCTTCATTACAGATTTTGAAACATACTATCTCATCTTATGATTTTAGAAAAAATGCTTCATGGCCTGAAGTTTTAACTCAGTAGCTAATGGTGAATAAAATAGGGCTGACATTGCTTGGAAAAGGCATTTTTTGATTAAATAATCCTTTTTGGTAGGGTACTTTAAAAAACAACAAATATAAGTTAGTGCCACTGTATAATATGCAAAATGTTGCTAACCTATAATATTTGGATTTAAGTTTATAATGTAGTGTTTTCAAATTTCCCATTTAAAAGTTTGAAGTTAAGAGGAAAGGATACCAGTTTACAGTTCATACCTGTTTTATATATGTATAAATATATACATATATATATTCCTATACTCCAACATTTCTGTCATGCTATGTCTGTCTCATTTAATACATAGGCTTGGTTTCGCTGGTGATGAACCAAGATTGGGTACTAAAGAGGACTAATTTCTGCAGGATGCCTATTTGGCATGTGCCTTTGGAAGCAATGAGGAGGTTAGGGTGAAGTACTGTAGGAAGAAATCAGATACTCATGTGATATTAGAGTGGAGTGCTGCCTTGGGAAACAGGAATCTGTCATTGGCTTTGTTTCTAAGTGACATTGGGCAAGTCACTTGAACTTCTCCCAGTTGGTCATTAGCCTTGTATTCTTCATGTTCTACATTATGAACATGAGCAATAACCAGAAGGGCCACTTGCAGATGCGCTGCCCAAATCTGTATTTGAAGGCATGAAAAGTTACATTTATAATATATTTAGTTGGTTATAATGGAAAATGTTCTGAAAAAAAGATTCCAATTGTCTCAAATTAGTCACCCACGTCTGTGAAATTTTTGATCTGTTTCAATTACTTAACTACGAAATAGAGATAACAGCATCAATACCTCATAACTGTTTTGAAGATAAATTACTCCTTTTTGAAAGAGTTAGGCTGTAATAGTGAGTGTTATAGAAAAATACAAATGAAATGTGAGTCATTCCATCTTTGTAGTAGAATAATTTTAGTGTGAGGAAAAAAATAGCTGAAGTCACATTTTGAAAATGGGAGGTAAAATAATTTATAAATAGATAAAATATTAAGATGTTCAGGTAAATCCCGTGGGGAAAAAAGTGTGAGACTACATGATAGCATGGATGCATATGAAGGTATACATTGAAATTGACAAACAGCCATGATTTGGATATGTCCTGATGTCTAAATGCTTAAATTTACGATCTTAAGATGATTTTGTGGCTTCTGTGCACATGTGATCCAAGGTTTGATGAGTGCAAAAATTGAAACAAAAAAACTCCTTCCTGTAACATCACATATGTCCTGACCGGTTTATTCTGCAGCATTGAAATATTCTGTTCTGCTGCACACTCCTTTGCCATTAGATGAAAACAAAAGTAGCATAAATGTGAAAGAAGGCTATTTCTGATCTAGCTCTTCCTCACCTTGCTCAAATCAGAGTCCCCTTTGCTTATGAAGTGCTACTTCTTTATTCAGTCTCTTCATCTTAATTTCATTTTCTTTGCCCATTCAGGAATCCTTAATGTTCTTCTGTCTTACTGTTTTAGAATCTGCTTTCCCTTTATTCTCTGGTTTTGCTCCTGCCCAGATCCACAGACACATCCAGGTGGAAAGTCCTGAGCTTGAAATGCAGCTTGTTGTTTTTTGGTCGGATCTGGGAAGCCTTCCTTTAACATGGCAGAAGACACTGCCTGAATATGAAAGTCAGCAGCTTGCTAAATTTCAGAGTATGGCATTGTCACTGCTGCCTGAAGAGGGTTTCCTCACACTTTTTGTAGTACAATAGAAACAATATTTTTCTCCAGCCGCCCTGTCAGAAGGGATTGAATTGTTTTGTCAATATTCCCCAAAAATACTCAAGATTTTTTTTTTTAAAAAAAGAGTAAATAAGCAATGGAAAGGCAGTCTCATCACAGAGAGTCCTGGTCAGCTTTAAAATCCTTGGATTGGTAACTTGGCTTGTGCTTGGGGTAATGATTCTCAAGGCAGAAGATTCTTAATTGATAAGTACCGTGGGACTTTTATAGGATATTTCTGTGCAGTGTCTTCCTTACATGTATTTTTCATGTGGAAATATTCTGTTTGGCTGTCCCAGGTCAGAAACTACACAGAGTGTGCCTGTGTGCAGAGTCGCCAGGTGATCACTCCGCCGACAGTGGGCCAGCGCAGTCAGCTCCGGCTGGTGATCGTCAAAACCTACCTGAACGAGAATGGCTACGCTGTGTCTGGGAAGTGTGATCGAACCTGCAACACACTCATCCCATTCCTCATCTTCCTCTTCATTGTAACCCTTATAACAGCATGTGCCCAGCCATCAGCAGTCATAGTGACACTCAGGTGAGAACTCGGTTATGTTTTCTAAGTGTTTTTGCTGTGTCTGCTATCGCCGGTGCCTGTCAAGCTTGTGTATCCTTAAAAAGTGAATAGAATAGGGCTGGCAGGGGTAGGATGAAACTTGTTTGTGTTCAGAATATGTAATGTAATAATCCAGTTTTAGAAACATGTAGTGTGCAGTGAATTCCAGATGCTATAGAGAGAAAACAAGCAAAATATAATGGAAGAAAATGATTAATCCTGAAAAATTTTCAACCTTAGAGCAATGGTTTGGATTTTCAAATGCAAAAGAAAAAACTTAGTATTTTAGATTATCTTTTTCACATTCTTAAAATTGCTCATTCCTGCCACATGCCTGGTTTTGAGTCTTCCCTTTTTATCTTCACAAGAATTTTGAACTTGTACTGTAGTAGTGGTTTTATTGCTGTAAAAGGATAGAGAACAGCCTTTGTAGGAGAAAGGCAGTGGCATGTATTTATCAATGTGAAAGAAAGCATTCATAATTTTGGATTGTCTTTTCCCATCTCTGCCATGTAGTCTGATAAACATAATCATTCCCCTGTAAAGTCTTTGTACATGTAAACTACAGTTCCTGTAGGTGAAGGTCTGCTGATTTTTAAAGAAAAGTGAGCTGAAAAACCATAACATGGTCTACTGCTAAAATAAATTTGTATTTGTATAATCTGTGTTGCTACTGTTTAAAGAGAAGGAGAAATTAGAGGAAGATTATATAATTATTTACTGGAATTTACAAAACATACCTGTAAGCATTGGTTCTGCTGGTAACGGGGACAAAGAATGGTTTACAGATGTCTATTTGATTTGGGATCTGAAGCTGAAGAGCTCAAAGTTCAAGAAGTAAGTTCTTTTCAGAAGGGGATGCACTGGAAGATAGAAAAAATGGCATAAAATAATTCAGTTGGAAGGGAGCTACAGTGAGCGCAGGCAGAATCATAGAATCTGAAGGGGTTTGAAGGGACATTAAAAATTACCTAGTTCAAACCCACTGTTGGGGACAGTGTGACCTTTCCTAAATCAGGTTGCTCAGAGCTCCATCCAGCCTGACTTTAAACACTTCCAGGGATGGGGCATCCACAGCTTCTCTGGGCAACTGTTCCAGTGCCTCACTGCCCTCAGAGTGAAGAATATTTCCTAATATCTAATCTAAACCTACTCTCTTTCAGTTTGAAGCCACTGCCCCTTGTTCTGTCCCTACATGCTCTGGTAAATACTCTCTCTGATCATCCAGTCCAACTGCCTGACCACTGCAGGACTGAGCAGAAATGAAAACCTTTTAGTGAGGGCATTGTTCAAACACTGACAGGCATGGGGCATCGACCACCTCCTCTCTAGGAAGCCTCTTCTAGTGTTTGAGGTACTCTTCAGAAGCACACCCAAAATGATCCAGATGCAAATGGGCATCCTGTTGATGAGACCAGGTTAGAGCTGATCTGAAGTAAATCCCTACAAATGCTTGAAATGCTTGTGGTGTACATGTCAGGTCTCAGCACCAGCTTTTTAGCTGCGTTAATTGCTAACATAGGCACACCGTTTGTCCTGGTTTTGTGTCAAATCTGTCTTCAGATTGAGCGTTATTTTAAACCAGTCCTGGGCCTTTTATTTCTGTGAGAATGATGGTCCCAACCAAGTGGGATTTCCTTCTGGTAGTGTTGTCTTAAGAGCTTCACTTTGATATTCTGTGACACAAGTAGCCCCCTATAAAAATAATAATGGCACATCTTTGGAAGAGGTCACGGAACCTGGGAAAACATGAGGCAGGTCAGGCCTTAGCTTTGCTATCCTTAGGCTCAGCTGTGAGCACAGCTGAGAAATGCTCTGGCAGGAATCTTTGTCTCACCCCCTTCAAGGACAAGCACTCTCTTGCTGTTATTTTCTCAGCTCAAGTGGCTAAGGTTTATGCAGGACCCTGCTAGTGACATGTGGAGGAATGTGCTGTGTCACATTGTGGGATTTTGTCTTCCAGTTTGCTTTCCAAAAAAACCAGAGAATGGGTGTAAGGATCACTGTTAGAACATTGAAGCCAGGCACTTGGGGCTGGACACATCAGAATTCCAGCTGCTCAGCCTTGCCTCAGCTATTGTGTGCACTGTTGTAATTCAGAGACTTCGGACTTTATTCCTTCTGTCTCTGGGTTTTCCACATGTAAAATAATACAAGCAAACGTTTGTGCTTACGCAAATGAACATCAATATTGCAGTGAACCTCACAATAACGAGGTACATAGGGGACATTTCCATCAGGATTTTGTAATGTTCAGTGCAAAAATTGTGGCCCACACACTGGACAGTGACACCTGCTGTCCAAAACCACATACTGTGCTCAGTGAATTGGTCCAAGGTCTGTGGCCCAAGTTGGTTTTCCCCTTTCTCAATTTCTTGACTTCAAAACTTGATTTTACAGCTGCATCCCTTTGACTACAGACTTTTTGTGTGATTTTATGGTGTATTTCAATGTCATTAGAAGTTGTCTATCTTAAGACCTTTAGATTAAGAATTAAAAATATTTTTAAATCAGTAGATAATTTGTGGTGTACTAAAATTGTAGTTGCAATGTGGAATCTTGTTACTTAGTATTTAGCCTTTGTAAGCTTGACATTTTTCCTTTGAAACCAGTGGAAGGAATATTGTATTACTTGAATTGAAAAGGTATTTAAAGAAACTGGATCTTTGTACTGATATTTTAACTGGAGTAGTTCCCAAGTGCTTATGCTACACAGAGATCTGTAAAATTCAAAAACTGCATCCAGCTTTCAGCAATTTGGTTATCCATTAATTCTAATTTATCTCAAAAATATTAAGAAAAATAAATTAATACATATGAAATAATAGAAAGCTATCATGAGAAGCCATAAACATTTTGTGTGGATTCTCTAAATTTAATGGGTTTGGATCACATTCTTCAGGCCTTACACAGGTAAAGAAAGGTCAAAAGGCATGACTGAGCTTTTGATTAAACAGGTTCAGGAGGGGCTGGCTCTATTTTTTTCTCAGCAATAGGAGTTAACAATAGTAGCTAAAGACAAGCTAAAGACAAGGAATGTAGACAAAGATCTTCTATACCTCAGAAGAAAACCATGAGGTGGAACATGAGCTAGAACATACCTGGATGATTATTGGTTATGACTGTTTCTTCACTGGAGTTTTCTTTTGACCTGCTAGGTCTGTGGAAGATGGGGAGCGGCCCTTTGCACTAGGAATGCAGTTTGTTTTATTAAGAACTCTTGGTAAGTCTTGCAGTAGCTCAGCGTTTTCATAAAGGCCATGTTCACCTTAAGTGCACCATAAAAGTATTAAAATTCCATAAATCTGCAACTAATTGCTCCACTAACTGTATTAGGGACTGAAAATTAATAACTTCTGAAAACATTGCATCTGAAAATGTGGTTAATTTTCTGGTTTTGGTTACTGACTTTCTAGAACAACATTGTTGTCCCAGAAAGATACATTTTTACAGTTTCAAATTGTATTTAAAAATTAATAGTTACTAAATACTATTTTATAAGGATTTTTTCTCTTTTAAAAACAGATTTTTGTTGCTTTCAGCAATAACAATAGCTTTTTTAATTTTTAAAATAAGCATTTGTTAGTTAATGCCTTAATGTCTTTCTTCTAATATTACTTAATGTCTTTCAAGTGTTTCAAAGTAAAAAAGGATACATGTTAAAAGTCTTTATTTTTAAAGTGGTCTCTTTCAAGCTCTTGAATTGTTAAAATCCTGTCCATAAAGAACACTCCAGGTGTTCAGCTACTATGAAATACATTACTAGAGAAAGCAAGGTCTATTCTAACAGAACAAGAGAAGCCCATAGAGCTACATCTTCAAGATTTGTTTAAGGAAGGACGTTTCAATCTCATCTTGAAGGTGGTGTATTTCTGGAGAAAGCAGGAGCATTCAGTGGACTGGCTGCATTTTTAGTTGCCTTAGAAGTTACAGTCTGTTTCTTAGGAAGATCTGTTCAAAAGGAAACTATAATCTTGGTGGTTTTACCACTTATATCTATCTTAAAAAGCATTTTGTGGTCTTTGGTTCTTTTTCTCCTTAATCTAAAACCAGCATCTTTCCCAGCTCATGGGCAAAGGATGTTCAACAGGTAATGCTATGGAGATTATGTATTTCACCTTCTTTCGTATTTTACTTCCTGAGAGCAAAACTGAATTTTTTGGGGGGGGACACGTAGCTCAAGAAGAGCTGTCTGGGGACAGCAGATTGAAGTACCTGTTGTCAGGTGCTGCTGCATTGGCTTCTTTGTTTGAATTCTCTCCCATTTGTGGTAGGTTTCACATGTGGGGTAAGTAGTGTCAGTGGGAAGACTTGCTGACCAGTTTTCCATGTTTTACATCTCATGTGAGAACAGCAGTGTAGAAATCTCAAAAATGTTCGACCTACGCTCTTTGGCTGAGGCATATAGTTTCTTCAGAAGTTTTCCACAATATGCTAACACATATTATTTCTCTTGCTATTTTTGTTTCAGCTTACATTCCCACTCCAATTTATTTTGGGGCTGTTATTGACACCACGTGCATGCTTTGGCAACAGGATTGTGGTGTACAAGGATCTTGTTGGGAATACGATGTCACCTCATTTCGTTTTGTCTACTTTGGGTTGGCAGCTGCTCTCAAGTTCGTGGGATTCTTTTTTATTTTCCTGGCCTGGTATTCCATAAAGTGTAAGGAAGAACAACTGCAGAGACAGAGTTGGAGGGCTTCACCGGTGAACACTGTGAGTGAGATGGTGGGACAAGCTGGACCCCAACAAAACTATGCACGGACTAGATCCTGCCCTACCTTCAGTTCCCGAGGAGACATCAGTGTGGCACAAGGAATGAACTGCTTAGCACAGACCTACCCCGGCCCTTTTTCAGAAGCAATAAATTCCTCAAGTGAAAATGCATTGGAAGAAGTCACTGTTGAGATATAGACCCCTGGCTTGGTAATGTAATATTTAGTTTTGTTGGTTGACTTAATTACGGCGCCTTGTAAAACACCTGTGCCTTCTATTTTTAATCTAAGTGTAACATGTGATAAAACCAACAAAGCTTGATGCAAACAACCATAATATGTTCCTGAGGGCTGGATACCTCAAACCAACCCAAGTTCTTATTTCTCCCCTCCCGACAATGGAGTTTTAAAAATTGTGTTTGTAATTATTTCAGATGTGTCCATTAAATGTCCATGCTCTGATCTAATATCATTGTAAGGATGAGGTGTTATGAACAGAAGTCAGTGGAAGAGTGACAAAAACTCTTGTTGTTGATGTCTAGGCTCACAAAAATGCTTAAATGTATTGTCAACTTCATATCTGCAAATTGTATTTTTAAGAGATGAGTAATTACTGTGAGTTCTGCTACAAAGCACAACTGAACTTATTTAAACTATGCAACTTATTTGGATAATTGTATGTGCAGCAAATTAAGTTTAAAGCTTGCTTTTAAAGACATTACTGCAACTGAATTTGAAAGGGGCTATTTTCAGGCATAATCATTAAATTGAAAAATAACATAAGGTTTAAAGTACTGTTAATAACATGTCAAGCCATACAAGAGTTATGCATCAGGTAACATTTGCAAATGTTGAGTTATAACATCTTTATCCTGTCAAAATGTGCATTGATTTTCATTTGATGGGATGTAGTCATTCTTCACAAAGTACATAGGAAACTGTAATGCTTGAAGTAAAGAACTTCAGTATTGGTTTATTATAACATTAGGATGTAGGAATCATACACACATACCAGAGCAGATATGTGCATATTTCTGCAATGTTATTTGGGTAGCTGTTGCTAGCACCAAATCCATACTTTCCTGAAGAAGAAAATGGCTGGTTATAGCTTGATAGGTTTGACAGTCCTTCAGAACTGCATGCCAGTCCAGTTCAGCGTCAGTGGGAAAGTCGCAAGGCAGAGCTAGTGGCCTCATCTGGTGTCCAGGACCTGGCAGGTCCCTCACAGCCAGCAGCAGCAGAGTTCAGGCTGGTGCTGCTCCCACCTGCTGCAGGGGTGAGCAGAGGAACCCCTCCAGAGGGCTGTGAGCAGCCTGCCCACCGTGGTGCCAGGTAGGGTTCTCCCTGCCCACTCTGATGCCAGGTAGGAGGCTCTCCCTGCCCACTCTGGTGCCAGGTAGAAGGTTCTCCCTGCACTCCTGGCACTGCTGAGGTGCTGAGCACCCTGAGACAGCTGGGAAGGGAGGGCTGGCTCAGACCCTCTTGTTTCAGCCACACTTCTGCCTCTCTGGCTGCCCAGTGCTGGGCAGGCTGGTGGGACGGGCCTGGAGATCCTGGGTGTGTGGTTTGTCCCACACATGGCTGCCTTTCCTTTTCTCAGCTTCACAGAAAGTTCCTGTGAAGGCAAAAGGTGAGTTTCTCTCTCCTTTGGCCTTCCAGAGGAAGAGCTAAGAACAGAAATTATTGGCAAGCGTTGTCTCACAGGACGTGATGTGGCCTTTGCATATTCCAAATTACTGTAGTGTGTTCTCTCCCCAGGAGATGCTGAGACTTTCTAATCAAATGTGCTTGGCATTTCATTTCTTGCTCTGGAGGCTTTGTAGTGTCATGCTTGTAAGCTAATAATGATGTCTCAAAGGGCAGAAAATATTATTTCAGTTGGACACTAGGAATTCAAGACTGTATTGCACCCTGCAGGGGAAGTCTTAGAAGTGTAGGAAATTCAAAGCAGTCTTTTAAGAGGACTCAGTGATAGTCTTGTTTGGGTTTTGCTGAGTAGAGAACTTGTGTGAAAATAAATAGGAAAGAGCACAGCATCTACATATTTTTGAAAAGAGTTATTCCTGATTTGATTTTTGAATTTTAAAAATGTGTATATTGATCAAACATTATATGGAACCAAGTCCTTGAAATTAAAGGCAGTACTCTCCTTGGCATCCATTGAATTGTCCTGGGAAGAGTAGCTCTCCCTCATTGCCTTTGCCAGCTGCCTTTTGTCCTTACCTGGGTCCTCGTGACCAGCACGTGGGACTACCCATGGGGCTGCTTATTCAGAATGTCTCAGTCCATTCATATAGTTTGTAACAATTTCTGTCTGGAAACTCAGATTTTTCTACCCCAAACATAGAGCAATATTGTTTTGATCACTTCCTGTTATTCTGTCCACATTAATAGCTTTTTTGGGTTAAGCTTGAGAATGTGTTTTTCCCAGACACAATCTCAGTCAGCACACACTCCCTGAGATGTTGGCTTCTACACTTCTTGTCTGGAGAAATAAATTTCCTCACAATAAACTCAAAGGTGTTTGGTATATATATATTTGCTATAGGAGATCAGAATAGATGATAAAAATGTTTCCTTTTGCTCCAGTCTGAAATGCTTGTTGCACCAAGAATTTTCCACCGTTGCAACAATTGGCAAAGTAGTAGGACAAAGTGTAATTGCAGCCCAGGACTCATCCATTTTAATCACGTGCCCATTTTAATCATCACAGGGACAAGTGACGAGTGACAATCTTTTCAAATACCTCAGAAACAGAGGATTTAGAGAATAGTAAAAGACTGAAGATTAATCATCTATCCTGATCTCTGATATTTCATGCCTTGTGTTCTTCTGTTCCATACAAAAACCAAGGGAGAGCAGATTAAGATTGTCAGGAACTAATGGCACTGATACCAAAGAATGAGAGTGATAAAAGTGACACTTCTGCAGCTGCTGCTGCTTCTGAACTTTCAAGGGAATTCAGAGCTTGTTGCATTTATTTTAAGGATATCCTGACTCTTCAACTTCTAAGAACATTCATATTTTCTAAATGGTTGAGAAAGTGGAATGTAGAAGGAAAGATGTTAACTTTGGAAATACTGAAAAAGCCTTCTTTACATACTTTCAATTTTAATTTTTCATTAAAAATTAAATTTTAATTTTAATTTTTCTTTGAGAATTATATGCGAAACAAAATGTAATTCCTTACTTTTTGAACAAATTTGTTCCTGTTTTTGGATATAGGTAATTTTGGCAGTGTGAATAAATTTCTACAACATCAAATAAGTCAACGTCCTCTGAAAGAAAGAAAACCCAGACTCTGGCCAGTTTTTGATTGATTCCTGAAGGAGAGTTTCTTGTGAGTAAGCTATAATAGTCTAAACTAAGCCAATAAAGGTATGCAGGGGCAACACATTAACTTCATAGAAATGTCAATTCCAGCATTGTCATTGATTAATATATGGACTGAGACCTGCTGAACAAACACTATTTTCTGAGGCTGTCATTGCTGGAGGAAGCAGAATTGCTAGAGGCATTGAGTGCATCTCTGGCAGTAGTCATGATCGACACATGGTGCTAAACTGACTTCACAGGAACTAAAAATGAATTTTGCCTGTCATCCAGTGAAGGGGCCCATGCTGTCTTCCTACTGTGAGATCCTCTCACCACAGAACAGAAAATTCCATTAAGTTGTAATTTTTGCCAGCTTCCCTCTCCTGACCTCAAAACACAAAAGGTGCAGCAAGTACAAGAAAGGTGAAGCAGGAGTTGCCCTGCTCACCCACAGGCTGCTATCAGTAGCAAACCCAAGGCACCTGCCTGCAGTTTGCGAGCCAGGGATAATATGAAACAACATCTGGTGATGGCCATTGTGCCCTCATAGAGATGGGCTAACTCCCTCTTACACCACTTAGTCCTGATTTAGAGTGAGGAATATGAGAGGAAAAGTAGCCCAAATATATGGACTTGAGTGAACAGGTTAATTGTCCCTGCTTAGCCTCCCATTCACCCTTGTATCCTCAAAAAGGAGGAACCTTCAGAATGGATGTAGCTGTGGCCTTGGGTGCTTATGAATGCAGCACCCTCAGGAGATAATGTTTAGATCTTTAAGGGGCTGGAATAATCTGGAGAGTAGGACCCTGTGTTCCCAGTTTCAGGCAAAAGCCCTCTGGTTTTGGTTCCTATGCTTCCCCATGGGCACACTGGATATAATATGATACCATTTGGAACTAACGGCATTTTATATCCATTCACTATACTGTGAGCAGCTGCAAGAAACTTTGAATATTATGGTACAATTTATATTTGGAAACTTTCAGTTCTTTGGCCAGCCTATGTATCTTTCAAAGTGCATGTAGTAACATGCAGTTCTTCAGAACTTGCTGTTATGTAAGTCAAGTAGGGGCACAGATCTCCTACTAGGTACTAGAAATGTACATTTGAAAGGCCCTAAATTAATTACAAACACTTGAAAAAACGTGTTTTTAAAAATACGGGGGTTTTAAAATGTTGCTAATTAATTTGTAGTATTAGCTGTTCATTGATTATGGCTCTGATCCAGCGGAATGCTTAAATATATGGCTAAATTCATATACTTAAGTAATGCACTTAAAAATAAGGCACATATGTAAGTATGGGACTGAATCCATTCAAAAAGAAATTCCCTTATCCAAAGAGTGTTTCCATGGTGAGCTTTCCCCGCCATGGATTCAGTGATAATTGTAACCAGAATAGCACAAAGTAGCACTTGAGTACTCCTGTGGCATTCAGGTGTGACTGCTTGCATATTTGGCTATGGAGGAAAGCTGTCATTTTTATATAGAATTCAAATTAAAAATATTTTGGGGACATGGTCTAAGATTCGTCCATTCTAACTCTTTCTGCCATTTACTTATTTTATGAATTTCTGGCTGAAAACCTGTGTGCTACATGGGGAGATAAATGAAATAAAGGCATCTTTCTGACTGCAGAGCCAATGAAATTGCTCAAGTGATGGTATAGACTCAAATTGTGCGCTTTCACAGGATTTGAACCTAGAGGTTCAGATGACAAATTGTCAGGATCCTGCACAAACAGAGCAGAGCACTGCCTGCTCAGTGAAACTCTAGAGAGCATGTCTGGGACAGAGGTTAGCACCTTCTGCGCTGTTCTTGCAAGTTTTCCCCCAAAATGCCTGAATTATTGCTGCCTTACTACACTTTTCTGTGCATGTGATACCACAGATCTTCATGGTGTTATATTGACATAAAACTGATGATAAATAGGTCCAAAGTGTCTTACTGCTATTTTGGAGCCAGATTCTTGGCCTCACTAGTCCAATGTTGAGGCTGAGGAACTAGGCCATACCCTGGGTTGGAAGTTAACAACCTGGAGCTTTAGCAAGTGTGTGTGAACTAGGAAATATCAAGTGCTTGTTTAGCTTTTATACTCTATTCATTGGTTATTACTACTGTTTTCGGAGATCAAAGACAAAAAACATCCTAAACAAGTTTATCTTTTTCTGTTTTCTCAATAATGTGTGTTCTGCAATGGCTTTGGAGATGCTATGCTGCATGCTTCAGAATTTGGGTTCCCCCAGCTGAAGCCATCCAGCTGTGCTTGCTTTCCAGGGGCTTAAAACACCTGGTAGCAGAGATTTACCTGGACTGCATTCTCCATCGTCTTTGCTTTGGACAGTGTTTGCCACTTGTAGGTTAAACCCGTAATCAACACATTTCAGGTTCTTCGCATACTGGACTTGATTTTTTGGACACTTTCATGTCCAAAAAAATGGGCAGTCAATATCATGGTGGTAGACTTGCTCTTTGATATGGAATTAGGGCTTTTTTCTTTTTACTTTCAACCTCTTTTTTGACAACAGTTCGAAAAGGTTACATGTAAACATTGTCACAGAGTAGGGATGTGGAGCCTTCAGGGTGAGGACAGGGTATGGCCAGGGTTCACATGATTTGTCTTCTTTACACTGAATATCACAAATACATGTTACTTTGTGGCCAAAGGTTTGAAAGCCTAACTGATCCTCGGGAAGGAAATTTTTCCTATGTTTTCCTCATCATTTATTGCGTAAATTAAGGAGGAAAGTTAACACTACCCATATCCTGTGGCCATATCCATGATATTAAACTACAGTTAATAACTTTTGCAGTCACCCCTTCAGTACTTTAGTTAAGCTGGTTTTTTATTAATGCAGCCTTTTAAACACAGACATAGCTCTGCAATTTCAAAGTAGCTCCAAAGTTTTCTTGACTTCAAGTGTTACAGAATAGATGCTTATTTATCGAGGTTCCATTCTACTCTTTTAATTATTGCATTATCCATTGTGTGTACTGTATTTTTTTTCGTTTTTTCAATCTCAAACCAGTTGTCACAATGTTATCCTGTAACAATGTTTTGTTCATTATATAGAATAGGTGAAAAGCTGTGGAATTAATGAAGGGCTACAAAAAGCATCCAAAACATCGTTCACCTTGAGGCAGGGTGAGACAGCTTGATAATCTCTGGACAAAAGACTAAACAACACTGTGGTGCTAATAGGTACTGAAGTATTTTATGATGTATTCACTATGGCTTAAATGACATATTGAAGGCATGTCAATGATGCAACTGCATGTGTTTCTGTTCCTAAAGTCTGGACTGCTCTGACAAAGACAGTGTTTGTAATTCCTGGTGGGCCAATTCCTACCTAGCTCTTGTGTGGGCAAGTAATTTCAGGAGTCAGTGTAGGATTTGGTCCAGCACTAATAGGTAAAGTAAAAGCTACACAGACCACAGAAGTCTCATGTAGAATGTATTCAGCCTGCTGTAGCATGTTACTTTATTTAGTTGCTTTGCTTAAGCAGGGGCTAAAAATGAATTCTGTAGTAATGATAAGTAACACTGGGCTAAATTCTGGAACCACTTAACCAAGCAATGTAAGTAAGTTTGAATTAAAAATGAGGGTTGAGATCTGAAATATGGATGTTCTTTCATAGAATGTGAGAAAGAGAGAGGTAGAATAAGAGCAAATTCTGTCTCTAGGAATGGAAAAAGGCCAAATCTGGTTGACTCTAAGTACAACAGAGGGGTTTGGTTTTAAAATCTTGAAGACAAAATTTTTTCCCTTCCGTTTTAAATTCTGAACCATAATTTTTTTGTGTTATTGTGCCTGGGCTGCTCATGCACTGAAAGCACTTATAGCAGTAATCACACTTCTGAACAACAGGGCAGAAATTTTGCCTCTGTAGCAAACTTTATATTTGAAAACATGGAGGGAAATTTCAAAGTAAAACAAAAAAAGTACAAAATGATCCAAAGCTGAATCTCAGTAAAAAAAAGAAAATTTTGCATCAGTGAGCTCCACAGTTGAGTGGAGGCTTTCTGAAAGAAGACCTGCTCTTTTCACCAGCTGAGCACATGGGAGTTTGGCCCCTGGCTGCAGTGCATACCTCTACCAAATGGTTTGTGCAGAACAGCAACAGTCTGCATAGTATTGTAGGAGCATGGAGTGGGCACACTGCCTGTAACTTTTTAGTTTTTAAAAAACTCATTATTAAGCAAATGTGTAGAGTATTAAGGAGATTTGTAGAGTATGTCTGACTGTATGAGTGTGTGGGTGCTGTGCTGTGGTAAAAAGAGAATAATTGGTTTATGATGGGTATTTTTGCATACTTTAGGCTCCTGTATGTTTTTTTTTAATTGATATTTATTTCTCAACAGAGCTTAGAATAATAATTTTAAAATTGTATAACCCATGATTTAATGAAATCTACTGTCAGCATCTGTTGTAAACATGTGTTTACAAAACAAACTCTTGAATACTTGATACTTGGAAATAAAAAATAGCATATCATGTGTGTTGATTGGGTCCAGATCCTCTCTGATTTCCAAGTTCAAAGCAGGACTTAGGTGTTTTCATTTCTAATACATATAACCACAGAAAAAAGCATCTTTCAGATCCCCCTGCATATCACCAATGTCCAAGACCAGAGTTGTTAAACCAAGGGAAGTGGATGAGATTAGATTTGTAGCACATCTCGGGTGCCGTTGCTGGTTGAAGACTGAATAGCTGCAGCCCTCGGCAGTGGCTGGAAGCACCGGGAAGGATGCAGGGCTCGAGGAGAGGCGCTTGTGCATGGCTCTGCACTGACACCTGCTGCCCGAGCGGCTGGGAGCGTCCTGCAGGCAGTCCAGGCTGTCACTGTGTCCCCTCAGGTGTGACACATCATTTCCGAAATGGCTCTCTGCCTTGTACCCCATTTACTGCACATCGGTTCTCACTGAAAAATTCTATCAGAGCACACAAACAGGACTGGGTTTTGCTGGAACTAAAGAAGTTTTGTCACATCACACGTACCAGGCACCCACGGCTGCTCGGGGCTCAAGTCCAGTCCTGGGCAGATCTTCCTTAGACAGGGATGCTGTACTTCTTAGCTTCTCAGCCCTGACGGTTGTACAGAGATCCTCTCCCACTGTGCTTGTGTGACTTCCAGTGTAGACAGCTGCAGGCATCTCAGGAGATTTTGACTGGGACACTGGGGGTGGTCTGTGCTCAGACCTGCTCTCTAAAATACTTTGCCTCAACTGTCATAAAAACCTGCAGGTGGCTGAACTCCAGAACAGTGCTCTGATCCCAATGCTTGTTTTTTGCAAAGCTGCTAGTGTGCATTTACCTCAGGAACAACAGGATTCACCTACTGATAACAGCTCTAAGTCATGGCTCTGCCAATCATGGGGGCTTGGAACTACACATCTTTGCTCTTCTTCAGTGATTTCAGTTGCCAGGAGGTCTCAGAAAGTGTCTCACACTGTCCCACATGTGAGGGCAATACTAGCTGCATGATTTTAAATCCCAGATGAAACTTTTCATGTAACATTGCTACCTTCCAAAGATGTGCAAGTTTTAAAGTTCTCCCTGTCCAGCTCCCAGGGCCCTTCAGAAAGTGATGAACTATGTACTGCCTTTTAGATTAGGCACACCTGCCACTGCTCTGCAGATCAGAGAAAGCCATGAAGGTCCTCCCCTTGGCTCTCCCCTTGCCTGCTGTAAGGAGCACTTGCCAACGAAGTCAGATTTAGGCACTTGTTCCACTCCTGAGCCTACAACTGCCTGTAAAAGCTTCCTGACAGTCACCATTCACTGCTCATGGACTCTGCTGCCTCAGCTATGGGACAAGAAGTACTGTGCAGAAAGAAATGCAAAACATATGGGGACAGCAACACACTGCTTGCGCTGCATGCTTGGAGATAGGACAGATTTTGGCCTCTTTAACTTGGTTTGGTTTTATATTTGATGCATGTTTCCAAGAGAGCAAGGATCAGAGCTCATTGCTTCCTGTACCTCTTGCCTACAGAGTGAGTGTCCTTTACGCTTTTTTCCCTCCACACTTCTAGAAGAGACCTGTAAAAAAGGCTGCCACCTAGTTTAGAAGATAGGGCACTAAGCTCCTGATAGTTCAGACAACTGAGTACTGTCCTAGAAGAAGGAAGGTGGACCACTTTCAAACTAAGAAGATGCTCTCTCTTCCATTTCCTGAGTGAGTCCTTTAAGCCATCAGGTAAGGAGGAAGGACAGGTGGGGTGAATGGATGAACCACACTGTTGTACCATTCCCTTCTCTCTCTCTACCCAAGGATTAAGAGAGAAAGCACCTTGCTTGGTTCTTTCAAAGAACTGTACTTTCAAAGAACGTAGGGCACATTGTTGGTGCTGGATAATTCCCTGCACAGAGATACGAGAGGTAGTTGTATGGGACTGTGCCTCAGTTTGCATTTGTCCTTCAAGTCTTCCCAAACTCTGTCTCAGCCTGCTCCTGACCCTGCTTTGAAATACATCCTGTGCTTCCTACTGTGCTTCCAGGGTAGACTGCTCTCAGGGCTCTATGGCATGGCAACAACTGCTTTTTGAGCACTTGGATTCATCCCCTTTCCTGGTCCCCACAAACATCAGCTGTAAGTTCATGTCTGCAGGAGCATCAGTGTCCAAGGAGTGGAAAAGAGAGTTCAAGAAGCACAGATTCAGAGGCTGAGTTACGGTATGAAAGTAATCTTATTCACACGCCATCAAACACACCTAGAGTGCATGTAAGAGAGTGTTTACCTCGGAAGCTAAATTCTCTTTTGTGCTGACTCTTTTACAAGGAGACACAACTCCTGGGCAGAGATCTGTGGTTGTAAGCCCTGCGTGTCTGGTCTGCAGTGCTTTGCTGTCAGAGGGAGAGCTGTGCAGGGAGGAGAGAAAGCAGCAAAGCAAGACCTGGCTCCAGGAAACACAGCATTACTTCTGGGAACTGCTGGTTGTGCAGCTCGGTGCATGGAGTTCAAGGAAGAAAGGATGGGATGAATTTGGAATTAAAAAAAAAATCACAGCATGCCTTAAACAAAAAAATATTATTCACATCTCCAGGAATAATTTATAACTAACAGAATGTTGTGTGTTATTTTGTTACCTGTTGTTTTTAATGTGGATGGATTCTTAAAGCTGAAACTTTTAACATATATTTGAAAACTCAATCAGGAGAAAAACTGGATCGCCTGGACTTCTCTGAAGCAGGTAAAGTAAAACACTTTTTATTTCAAGAAATATTGCTTCTAGACTTTCCCGAAGCCAGAATTGTACTATAAAAGTATCACAGAAATATTATACAAGATTTAAAAACACAGTTTGTATCCTAGTAACTTAAAACCTATGTACAAATAGCATCATTCATGACCATAAATACGTTTTTCTATCAATCAGCCCGTGACACATACATCAGACAAAGAACTAGTAATTTTAACATATTTACAGAGTCCATCAAAAAGATTGTTTCTTAAAATTATTAAAATCCTACTAAAAGAATCTCCTTTTTAAAAAGTTTCAACTTAAAATACAATGTAATGAATGTAAGATTAACCTGCAGTGCTTGCAATAGCCAAAAAATATTCACTACACTTAAGTAACATGTAACAGGTAGGAAACACACCCGTGAGTTGGACACTATGGAATCACATCTGTTTGAGGTAACCCTTTTTTGTTGATGTTGTAGTGATCCTTTAGAAATTTATAAAAAAGCAAGGGAAAATATTAAGTTTTGAGTAATACAGATTTTTCAAAGTAATTTTTGTATTATACTTAATAAAATTTAATGTTTGGTAAAGTTCAAGAAAAAATTTAGAATACAACAAAAATTATTACTAAGCTACTTTTTTTTACCCTCATGTGCCTTTTGTGTCTAAAATAATGGAAATCTAACATGATTTTATCATTCCCTTTAATGCCTGTTCAAAACAAACAAAAAAAAATTAAGACTCAAAATTATAATAATGCTGTCAAGATATTGTTCAGAATAATAAAAATCAGGTGGGGTGACAAAAGCATTTATGTACTGATGTAAACCTTTCTACCAGTATCAGCAAAAAATAAAAAGGTCAAAAAATTAATGGAATTTTAATACTGACAATATCAACATATAGGGAAACAATCCAATTTAAACAAATCCTTCTACAGTTAACAATCATTAGCCATACCTTTCTGAGAGTAAATTTAATTAGAGTAACAAAAACATGCAATATTTTTGCTAAAATAATATTCAAAGAGTTTGTTTCCACAATCCATGCGGTTTACCTCTTTCTTGTCAGTCTATTTATTGATTTCACAATTTCATAAGACAACCAGCAAACTAAGAACCTGTGAGGTGTTAAATGCATAAATGGTATGGCATACAGATTTTAAAAGTGCATTTTACTTGAATGTGTGACATTAAGAATTGCCAGTGGTTAAAATAAGTGATGAAAAAACATTATGCAGGCATATTGGGTGAACTGAAACACTCATTCATGGTGGGATCATTTGAAAACAGAGAAAGTAATTAAACATCCTCTTCCAAGAAAGAATTTTTAGCTTTCACAGAATGTGCTACTGCATTTGAAAGTTAACACTGTTTCTTTTAATGAAAAACTGGAAGTCTTGCCTCCCAGTGTGGAGAATTACAGTGAAAGCATGTGCATGTGAATAAAAAAATGCACAAATACTGAATTGGGCTCAATTTAGCTGCAAAACATATCTACAATAAACATGGAATGTCAGTTGTCATGATTACCTTTTATTAGTTTGCTATTACGAAAAAGGAGAACTTATTTAACGGTTTACAACTTGATCTAATCCAAGGAGAGTGGAGCTGAGGCACTGCCTTCTGCATTTAGGATTTGTGAACTTTCTCCTGCAAGACTTTGTTCATTTTTTTTAAAGAAAGTTCCTGCTTCCTGGGTACTGACAGGTGAATCCCTAATGGATATGTTTACAGTCTGATGAACGAAGGGTTCATCAGACCTCATGGGAAGATACATTTGATCTTCAAATATATCTTCCACAGTGTCACTATCCTGATGAGCGTCTTTTTGAGGAATGCTGATGGGCTGTAGCATAAAGCTATGCCGGGACTCCAACTCTATCAAACCATTTCCACTGAAATCCATATCAAAACGGTCTGATTCTTTATCCTCCATCCATTTTTCAGCTTGATGACTATTTCTCCAGTGTGCATCATTCAAATTACTTTTCTCAGGAATATCGTTGTTTAATTCAAGTTTCCTCTCCTGACTTAAATTCACCGTGCTCAAAGCAAGGGCTGCGAAGTCTGTTGGCACAACAAGCTGCAACTCTTCTGCAGTCAGGCCGCTGGACTCCTCAGCAGAACTCATTTCCACCAAGGTGAACGGCGTGGATGATTCGTCCCCTTCCCCATTGCTTCGAGCAGTGTTATCCTTGTCTGTTTTATTTTGCTGGTAGTAACTGTTCAGCAGTGCAAACATTCTATCTACGTCCTTCAAGTAATTAGTCCAGTCAGCCAGACTAAGTCTAAAGTTGTGTCTGTATTCGTATACACTTTCATTCACACTGTACAAGTCTTCCAGTCCTTGCCAGTCAATGTCGCCAGTGAAATTGGGCAGCTTAGCCTTCCCATCCATCCCATAACTGTCCTCTGTTGAAAGAAAGAATAAAGCCTACTGGTGAACACTATTACAAGTGCAAGAAAAGCTTCCACATGTGTTTCTACTTCAATTGGCTTGAAAGCACCACTGCTCATAAAGTAGGTAGCTCGAAGTGTGAGATGCTCCACCTCTTTTCCCCTCAGAGGAATGGTTCTGGCCTTGGATATATTCACAGCTCCTGCTGAACACCCAGCAAGAACCCCCTGTCTCCTGCTACATCCTTGGGCCGAGTGAAAAAAGAACAAAATCTGGTCTAATGGGGCTTTGTGATGGCATTCAGAGAGAAGTCTTTCCTCTGATGTTTCAAGGCAGGAAAGGTGTTTCAATACACAGATAATCCATTTGCCTTTCCTGAGCACTTCAGCAAAATATGCAGTAACCACACAAGTATGAAGTATTGATGCCTTTTTCTGGTCCTAGAATTATGAGCCAGACACTGTTAAAGGGATAAAGGACCAATTACTTCGGTATTTGATAAGGATCCTTGTGGTGCACAATTCGCCAAGGTGGGAAATGCTAAAATGCACACCCCGTATAATGCGTATACTATTTGCATAGACCTTGTAGATTAGCATAGCTGACAAGGATCCTATTAAGAAGCTTTAACAAATGGTGTGACATCTCCCTATTCTAAAGTATCCCCCATCAGATGAGGCTTGAACCCTGTTTGCAAAATACGTTCCAGAGAGAAGGTTGCAACCTTGGTTTCTATAGAGAACCAAGATAGCATAATGGGTTCCAGCCTCCACCTGAGGATGTTTGGTCTCCCTGCCTAGCAGAATCCCAGAACTAGGCTACAATACCAGCTACAATATCAGGCTGAAAATTACAAATATGATATATATAAAAGGTATATAAAAGAAAAAGGCAAAAATCATCATGGCATCAGTATAACAGATGGGACTAACTCTGAAAGCCATTGGTGACTTGAACTTCAATGCCCACATGAATTTTGTTTCTGGGTAGCTTAGGAAATATGGTCTACAAACTAAACAGATGCATTTTATTTAATAAATGATAGCCAAAGGTGGTTTTAATCTATTTTCTAAACATTCATTTTAGTTTACATGGAGCAATTAGGGGAAATAAAAGCTGTAAAAAATTGGTGTGAATTAATTTATAGGACTGCATCACTTTGTAAAATAGTGTTAAAATATCCATAGAGAATCTTCTTCAGGTTTTGCTTTTTAAAAAAGCTTTCAAAGAATATATCTAACAGACTTTTCAAATAATAAGTGTGAATAAAGGGCATAAATATGAATCTATAACTAACAATCGAGCTGCATTTTTTATTGATCACAGCCAGAAAATGCAAAGATACAAAAGAAACATTTCCAAAATATTTCAAAAATTTGCTACAGTAACTATGGTGACCCAGATCATCAACTGTGGTGTGAAGCCCATTTAATACTGAAAAGTAACACTGAACAGCAGTATTTTATTTAATTCACTGGGCAGACTGGATTCACTGAAAAGATTTTATCAACAAACTGGTCTACAAGGAAATACAAATCAGGCAATGCAAATGTCTGTCAGGGAAAGTGACAGTTTTGTCCTTACAAATGATACTGCAGGCAATCTTAAGTAATTAATTCACTGATAACGATTTATGTGCTTCATGAAAACTGTACAGGCAGGTAGGCTAGTAGCAATTACTTTAGAATTTCAAGTGGCTGTAGTCCAACAGTGTGAACTGAGCTCAAATCTCCATCTGCACTGAGCCCTTCATCCCTACAGATGGTTCCTGGCATCTCTATTAATTCGTTTGTATTTTAAGTTGCCCTTTCTCATTATTCAAGTAGAACAGAAGATTCAACTTCTGTCTATCATAGATTACATTCTTTGCTTCTTACTACCTTGGGATTTCACAGTAAAAGAATTTCTCCAATATTTAGTCCATCATATGGAAAGTCAGAAAAATACCATTATGGTCAGAAAAAACCCTCAAGATTTTCTGACAATGAGGGGCCTTATTCTGCTCCCACCAAAAGGAGACCATTTTTCTTATTTAAAAACACCTGAATCTTTGCTCTTAACTGATTTTTTTTCACTTCATGCAATTGCAAATATTTTACAACATAAAATTTAAATATTTTATTTTTTTTATATCCAATTCTAGAAATATTTTTTCTTGCAAACATTTGACAATATTCCTCTTCCAGGAAGAAACGTAAGATTTTTGGATTTGGTAGAACAGCTATGACAGAACATCTTCCTTCTTTCTTTCCTGAAGTAGACAAGAGACAGGAAATCATAGCATGGCCACATGAGAGCCACCTTTGTAAGTCAAATTATGGATAATTTGTTTCCTGAAACAAAAGATAATTAAATACCACAGGAGTTTAAAGAAAGAAGATTTACTATTCCAGTGCTGGGAGGCATTAAGGGCCCTAGAAAACATCACAGAGTGGGGAGGTGGGCTGCTTTTTCAAAGAATTTAGTCACCAAACCCTCTGATATATCAACCACACTGCAAATGCAACAATATTAAATTTTTTTCTGTTATTATTTCTATTGGTAGTTTGGGTTTCTTTTTTTTCTTTTTTTTTGGTCACGTCAGAGCCTGTATAGGAAAACAAATTGCTGTAGGGACAGAAAGGTGGATTGGTATGTTATGGCAGAAACTGAAATGGAAGTGATGCTGTTTGACTGGTAACAGGTCTGGGGACAGACCAGGGGAATGGGACAGCAAAGCAGGAGCCAGAAAGCTGCCTTTGGGTCCAGAAGGGCCTCTGCTGCCCATCCCCAGCAGTGGGACAGAGGGTTGAGCTGGGGTGGAAGGTTGGGCAGTGGGGAAGTCTGGGGACCAGTGAAGAGGAAGAGGGTTTCTGAGGAGCCTCAGCAGCAGGGCAATGGGCTGTGCTGCACAGGGGTAAGATCAGCAAAGAGTTTACTGTATTCCTACAAAATAGCTGAAAGTCTGAGTCAGAGAGACACGGTCCTTCACCCTGGATCTACTTTTTGCCCTCTAAATGTGGGACTATTTCTGCAGTCTCAAAGAAGTTTCGCAGCTGGGAAGGCATTGGGAATTGTTCCATGACCTTTGTGTCAAGCAGAGGAAAATAGCTTGTTTGAAGACAGAGATAACTTGTATTCATACACGTTAAACAAATAGGAATGCAAAGTCTTAAGATCCTAGAGCTATTTTGGTTGACTGAGCAAGTTACCTCACATTTTAATTCCACAAATTGCAGTGAAGTTTCCCACTGAAATCAAAGCATACAGAGGGAAGAAGAGAGGAAAGAAGAGATTTTTTCCCCTGTAAGAAATTTCATTACAAATAGGTGTGAAATAGGGAAAGTGCAGATGAGTTGCGTTTGAGAAACAGCATGGCAGTGGTTTCCTTGATCAACATTTCGGAATTTCTCAGCTATGACATAGATCCAAAAGAGAAAAAATTGTTGCTAGTTGTTCAAAGCAAAACTGACTATTTTTTTTTTGTTGTCATTTGACTGTTCATTTTTAGATCAAGCTTTAGTTAAGCTTTACTCTCCATTTATCTTACCCTGGTGTTCTCTGTGATGCCATCTGTGCCTGTGTTGTCTCAAAACTAATAAGATATTTGAATACGTCTCCTTTGAGACTAAAGACAAGTGGGTACAATCATATCCTTGGTGGCTTTGAAAAACTTCAGACAAGTAGGAGAGGAGAGAGGAATGTGCAGTTCACACATCCTGTTATCAGCCATGTCTGCAGAGTCACACTCTGTCTGTCAAAGGACAAAGGTGACACTGGTTCTTCCCTGCTGAAGTTCTCTGTCCCTTTGTGTAAAGCAAACACCCTTATACTGGCTATTTCCACATGGGCCTGTTGTCCCAGTGTTTTATTTAAAACACAGGCAGTGCTTTACTAACTCAGGGTATTTTGAACTGCAAACAAGTCTGATTGGAGAATCTACATGATCTGAAGGAAGCCTAAGGGGCAATTCAGATGACTTTCCATTGTTATTCCATTTGTTTCTCTGCAGGCAGCAAGAGAAGGATCCTCTAGTAGATTGTTTTAAGGCTTCCTGATAAATGGGGTTTGTTAATTTAATTGTTTGTTTGGTTTTTTGTTTAAGAAAAACATATTCCACCAAGATGGGGCTTGAACCAATATGTTGAACACAGGCACCTGTGTAAATTGAGAAACTGGGTGTCTGGAACGTCATGGCACAGGGAAATACTGCTTGTGTTATATTATACCTGCTATTTATCACAGTAGCAAAATGGTTATTGTATGTGCTTTGGGATCAGAAGTTAAAATGTTTTTGTTACTAAGCAGTGTAGGAAGATATCATTTAAAGACTAATCCTGTGTGCTCTACTATTTCATGCAATCCTACAATTCAAAAATGCCATTTCTGTTAGATCTGTAGTTAAAATGAGAAATGCTTACTTACGCGGATGGTTTCTAATGAAAGACTTAAAAGCATAATTACAGGGATTACTTTCTATCATTGCAGTAACCAGTTCCCACCAGGCTGTAATGAGCAATGCAAACAGTGGGATATAAACCAAATGAAAACGTATCATTTTCCTAGATCCCAAAACTACTCTGTTGAGAAGATACAAAATTGGCTGCAAAGGAAAATCTAGCTGCTTAAATTGGAGATCTATACATTGAAATACATTTGTTTAATTGTTCTCTGACTGCTGGATACTAATGACAAGGTTCTTTTCAGAAACCTGTAAAAAAGATTTTATGTATACCCCTTAGACTCCCTTGTTTACTTTTCAAGTAAGCAATGTATATAAGGAGCTACTCCTCCAAAGTGCATAGAGATGAAAATGTATAAAAGTGATAAACTGTGAAAAGCAGTCCAGTCTAAATATGACACTCCACAGATATTAATCTGTTTTTCACCCTGAGGACAAGTACTGCTCAATGGACACCAGTGCAGTATGTTAAGACCTGCAGTTTTTTCAGTCTCTTCAGGGTTTTGCTCTGTATTTGACTGGTTTCTCCACCAGGAGACATGGGGCTCTGCATGATAAACATGTAGGTACAGTAAGTATACTTTTAAACAGGAAAATATACTTTCAAAGAACTGTCTGTCATGTATTCCTCAGGTTCAAACATTAGGTATAAAAAACCTCACCTGGTGCCTTTCCTCAATTCAAATAATACAACCTTTCTAAGAAATTTCATTTCATGCTTGTCTGATCTGGTCCCAGCCCAAAGGAGCCTCATCTTTCTGCCACACTTATATTGAACAGTCTCCGGCTGGCTTCTGAGCACAGGCTGCACATATTGAGCACTGCTTTTGCCTGAAGCGGTATCTGCCAACATTTCCTAAAGCCAGTGAGAAGATTTTGCTTTGCTTCCATGGGTTTGATTAGGTTCTTTGTACCTCAGAAAGTCTTTTAAGCATGTTCGGTTTACATTTTAAAAGCAGCTGTGAAGACTTACTAAATAAAACCAGAAAAACACCTCCAACCCATCCAAAACTAACATGATAACATGAGAGTGAC
This sequence comes from Entomyzon cyanotis, assembly GCA_024500445.1. Classification (NCBI taxonomy): domain Eukaryota; kingdom Metazoa; phylum Chordata; class Aves; order Passeriformes; family Meliphagidae; genus Entomyzon; species Entomyzon cyanotis. The sequence continues at coordinate 18,024,029 of JAKEPQ010001005.1, forward strand.
CCAAAAGAGATGATTCTTTCTGTGTAATTTTCCTTGGGCAAACATCTAAGAAGTACAGGCATGAAATACGAGCTGTATGAAGTCTTGCTATGACAATGAGCTACGTTAAATGCAGAATGGCAGATCTAAAAAACAATGGACAAGTTCAGTGTAGAGTAGTTAGAAAATACATGCATCAAAAGCTATGCTGTGCAACATGGCAGGATACAGACATTAGTTGAAATGGACTGGAGTCATGCAATTATTTGGAAAGAAGCTGCTGAGGATAATAAAAAAGTGTGGATACCTGTGTGGATCATAGCTTCCTCCATCTTTATTTCCTGATATAGGAAAATACAAGAGTAACTTTTGTTAGTGTTTAGAACTTGTAAAACCATTCAAAATGTAGTTTTCCATGCACAGCATCTAATTCCTAAAAAGAAATGTACTGTGTTAAATAAAGACAGAGCTGCAGTCCAACAAAGATTTCCTGGAAGTTTTACATAAAAGAACAGAAAACCCACAGGTTTTCCAAAATAATAAAACCCCCAAACAATTAGATATTGTAAAAAAGAGAAACATTTGTAGATGTAGAAAGAGACACAGAGATGCAACACCACAAATTACGTAGAACGGATTATTCCTGTGAAAAAAATGAATCACAATATTCAATCAACCAAAGTTAAGCGCCATGAATTCCAGGGATACAAAGTAAAAATACCAGCTATTTTTACCAGAGGCTCTAGTAAAGAAATGCTGTTTTCTCCAAAAATGAAGGAGATTACTGCTGATTAGAAGTTTGTAATGTTAAGTGTCAGTTGTGGTATAGAACTTGAAGTTGTTCACATAGGCAGACAGCATTTGAAAAAAACACAGGATTTAATACCTCACCTGATACTGGGAGGCAAAAACTAATGAAATAAACCCTGCAACAGAGAAAAGAGTTATGGCTGTGAAGATCTGCATGCAGCTGTTATTGATTAGCTCCAATAACAATATCCTTCTGCAGCATTTCTGTCAAAGGATGGGTTTTGCCATCAATATCTGTCAAGAATAACCTGTGCAAACTTGCAAAGATGCTCCCTGGTCATGTAGATGTGCAGGATGGTTTATATGGATAATTCCAAATTGTTCAGAGCAACATTTAGGAGAGTGACACTTCATGAATATAATTAGTACTTAAATAGATGAAAAAAAATTAATGAAATGTAAATAAACAACACTGTTTCTGTTGTACCTGTTTCAAGTCCCTTTGGCCTCGGATTGCACTGCTTGTAACCTTGACAACTTCGCAGTTCCATCAGCTGGATGTGTAGCTGATTCAAAATGCCTCTCTCCACTGTGTGAACTGTGTTGGTCAGCTGAGAAAGAGAGTGAGGTAGGGAAATGATACCTGTTAACAAAAATTAAGAAAGCTCCAGAGGGGTCTGGTGAATGACATTTTGTAACAGGGAAAGTGGTTTACCTGATAGGGATCAGTGTTCATATCAAAATATTCCAAGAAGCCAGTTGCAAACTCACAAAAGAGAAAATTGTGGGTGTCATTAACTGTTCGCAAACACCAGTAAGTGTTGTTATTGGAGCTTGTGCAAGCGCAGAAAGAGCCCACTGTAATTAAAGAAACAAGTTATTCGTTTCCAGTGAAAAATAATATGCTTGTTTCTTCTACTAGTACCTTTAATCTCAATAATAAAATATTAGCATTGCCTTAGATTTTAATTTAAAATTATTTAGATTTGGGTACTGTGAATAGCTGTGAACAGTATCAATGTTTTGAATAGACTTCATAAACATAGTAATGGTATTATAATTCATTAGCTCTTCCTCAAATTGTGGACTGTGTCAAAAGGAGATTTTTTTACCCCATGACTGTTGCTGGAACATTGCCAGAACACACAGCAACATGAGAATTCTTTTCATAACTTTTTGTTACTCCACAGTTAAAAAGTAATTAGCCAATGTAATTGCTGTCTTTAAAACAAAAATCATGCATATGACTACTTTAGGAACATTTTAAAATGTAAAATACATATTAGCAGAAGTCCTAGTGCAATCGGAACAGATTAGCACTAGAAGTCAATTTCTTTCTCCAAATGAAAAGTTGTTCTTAGCAAATTTTCAGCTTGGAGTCAAATATGTTGTAACTTAATTATCACCAGATCTTGAAATTTTTTGAAAAGAAAGTTTTTGATCATTTATCGTTCTCCACCATCAAAAATGAGAAAAGTATTGTTTATTATGCTGAATACTGAGAAATGTTGAAGTATGTCTCCATAGGATAGTCATCTATGTACCCTGAAGTTTAAAGAGACTTAAAATACATTTTATTCCTAATGTTTTGTTTGTATACAGTGATTTTGAAACTATCATATAAAAAATAGGAGTAATGCAAAGAATTCATAAGGGATAGTAGCTGCATTTTGTTAATGATAAGTTTATTATTATTTTTTTTAAATAAAAATGTTAAAATTAAAGTAGACCTTTTATGTGCTGACATCTTTGACAGTATTAAAGGTCAGAATAATGTTGTGATTGCACGAAGTGGAAATGCAGTAATACAGCAGAGGATAACCTAGATCACATCTGCATGTGGACTTACAGTTCCAGAATGGAGCTGTTTGCCAGTGGTTGTTGTCGTGGGTAAAACACGTCAGCCCAGGAAGGCTGCACTCATCTCCCTTCTTCTGGCGCCTTTTCCCCTTCCGCTCCTTCTTCCTCCTCCGGTTCTCTTTGAACAGCTGCAGTTTGCCATCCACCTCCTGTGCTGCTTCCCTGTTCAGAGAGGAAGTTGGGCATGGCTGAGTAGGAACAGCCTCTGTTTGGTTAACAACAGCACCAGCAGGTTTTACACCTTTCCGGCTTTTATTAAGGTGGAAGGATGAGAATGTGACCTTCTTCTAGCTCAGCTTCCCCAGCTGTTAAGATAAGGTGTTCCCTTCAGCAAGCATGAGAAAAGATGCACTGCTGCACTTAGGTTTTACTGGATCTTTTAAAAAAATATTGGTCTGTTTCTGATATTACTATTTTCATCCTTTTCCTATCAATAGGTTTAAGAAATATTATCCATAAACTTCCACAAGTTGGTCCAAAACTACTGAATGTTTCTTGTGATAACTTGCTACATGTGACCTTTTCTTTCCCTCACCTCCTCCCTTCCTCTCTCCACAAAAAACCCAACAAAATGCAAACAAACAAACAAACAAAAATCCCCAAAACTGTATTTCTCCAGTCACCAAAAAGGCAATGTGAGAATGAGAGGTTAGTAATAATCTTACTTGAAGGGGTGAAGGTGACTCTTGAGTTTCTCTTGAGCCTTTACCCCTTTCTCCTTGTTGTAATAGCTACAGGGAAAATTATTAGGAATTATTAAGCAATGAAACTATTTTCAACACAAAACCAAAACAGAAATATACTATCATTGACATTTGCTTAAGGAACTATATAGAATGACTTACAATTTTCACTTCATTTAAGAAAGTTGTATCTGCGTGATCCTCTGCTAGGTTATAGCAGAACTGCAGTGGATTCAAACATGTTAGAAGAATATAAACATATTTAATCTTAAAATGTTAAAATTTATCTTCTTGTGGTTCACAGTAGCTTCTCCTCATATTTAACTAAAATAAAGGCCTACAATGGTTATAAAGATCAATAAAGCCTTTTAAAAAAAATTTCCATCTCAAACCCCCTGGAAAATGCATAAGCCTTAGAAATCAGTGTAGCATTCAGTATTTAGTGCCACCTCTCTTACCTCTGTTTACTACAATCACATTCATCTGGTTTTCTTCTTTTTAGGTGTCCTCTAACTTCCCTCAAATTCTTAATTTTGTCTTGGAGAGCTTCAATCTACAGAGAATATTTCTGAGTCAGAATTACTCTCTGAAAAGGTAGCAGTGTAAAGATTTCACTGAGATTTTAAAATATCTCTTACCTCCTTGTCAATGTAAGCCTTGTGGTCCTTCCAGGCTCTGGCAGACTGGTACAGCTCTCTCTCACAGTGAATAGTGTCATTTGGAAGAATGAAACATCTGCAGATGTGAGTTTAAGAAACAGGAGAATGAAGGTCAGTGATTTCCCAGTCACCCACCCATTTTTTCTCTTCTTCCAACATTCCTAATAAATTATTTTTAATATTCTGTTAGTAAATAAAAAAACTCTACAAGGTCTTCCTCTCTTGACTTAATAATAACAATTGTTTTGATCTGTTTTCTCTGGAAAAGAGACTCATCATCCATGACAGATGGTCTGGGCCTGCTAAGCAAGAAATGCAATACATTCTTAATCAATCAGAAATGAAATTGAAACTGAAGTAAAAATCTGTTCAGAATTTAAAGCCTCTTGTTAATCAAATGTGCCATTGTTTATTTAACCACCACCTGCTGAGAAATATATTCTTCTTGCCACAAGAATATGGCTCATCTTCCCAGCATGAAAACCACTTGAGAAGAGAATATACAGTCAGAGGGTGAAGATCAATACAATCAGTAAAGACCAACAAGGACCAAAGTTAGAGGAAGTACAAACACATGGTTAAACAAAAAGTCAGCCAAGCACTTGAGTCAAAAAACAAGGCAATGACTAAAACATTCACAACAGTTTGAAAAAACAGCTCTACCAAGAGGAAAAAAAGCACAAGAAAAACCGAGGAAGTGGACTGAGATGGAAAATCCAGCAGACTACAAGGTGGGCTTTCAATGTCACTATGATGACAAACAAAAATTCCTTAATTAGAGAAATCTTCCAATCGTACAGATAGAACCTTTCTTGGGTCCTGCTTCATCAGATCTCTTCTTTTAATTTTTGAGAAGAGTAACAGAAGAAAAGATGTAGATGCTTATCTCCCATGTTATCCTATTTTGGTTTTTACTTCACTCAAACAATTCTGAAAGTAATACTCTCCTGTAAAGATCAAAACGCCTTATGGAGAAGTAACAACTTTCCTGGAAAACTACTTGAAGCTTTATTAATTCCATGGCTGGAAATTATCAGTGTAAAAAAGGATAATTTTTACTATTCAAAACTAATTTTTATGTTTTCCTTAAAAAAAAAAAAGAAGAAAGGAGAGAAATGCTATTTATATTTTAAATAAAACAAAAGGGATTAAACAAAGATTTTTGTTGCCTGCATCTTCCTGGCTTTTCAAATCAATCATATTAACTTTTTAAACCTAAAAATTATTTTGAGATGTCTGCCTTTTCATTCAGATTTAGTGTATCTTGAACAATCAGGTCTAATGTATTTTAGCTAATGGTAATGGCTGCAAACAGCTAAGCATTAAGAAACATGATGCAACTGATCTAATCTGTCCTCATGTAGAGTGGGACTTCAGTCATCTCAGATTTAGGCCTCTATGCTAAACTGGTAGTCTAGACATTATAATGAACAGCAGGAGCATCAGCTTAACAGCGTGACTAATCCATCATAAGATGCATATTTCGATACAAAGGACTAATTTTCCTCTGGAGATGCCTTCTCCTCCTCAGAAATAAAACCTAAACTAGAGGCCTCCATTTAAAATAGACACAATAAATATGATTCTACTTTCTAAAACATACAACTCAGGTTTATCTAAAATCTATGATGACAGTTTCAAGTTCCTAAATATTGTATAGAGGGAGAAAGAGTACAATTAGAAAATGAAGATTTCATTTTAAGAAACAAAACAACCATATAGAGAAAGCAATCATACTTGTGTGTCACTCTGACAGAGCTGGGTTGACCTATAGCATCAGTGCCATCAGCAACCATTGTGTCACCAGCAGCACGAGGAATTTCCTCTCTTTCTTCGTCTTTTCCAGCATTGTGACGTTTGGTGATACTTCTGGTCTTCAGCACCTGTAGTTCTTCTTCTTCCAGATTTATGTCATATATTTCACCTTCAAATTCCACAGACAAGGACCGGGTTTGGCGAGTGTGAACAAACCTAGGTTTGTATTCTGAAGCAGAAGAAACATTCACATTTACAAGTTGAAAATATATATATATATATATATATATATATATGAATATATCTACATGACCTACGCCATGAACACAAAACATATTCCAAAGAGAAGAATGCTGTTCAGTAAAACAGGTTATTTTTTCTGTGACTTTACAGAAGCTTATTTAATGATTTTTGGTTGCGGCCCACACTTCCATGAGTAGCATGAATTTTCGATTGCTTCGAGGTTTGCATTTCACATTAGCCTGACCTTATGCCACAATTAGTATCTATATCTTCAAATAAAAAACAGTATCTCAGAAACCAGATATCTAGAAAGAAACATAAAAAAAAATCAGAAGCCACAGGATTAGAAACCACTTTAGAAAATTAAATCATTCAGTACTGTGAAACAAGGTCACCACCTGTAAAATGGCATGTGACATATTTATGTATGCTTTAGAATAAAAAATTAATTTTTAAAAGGTTAACACCTTTTCCTTTTAAAGGTAAGAAAAGGTCTCAGTCAAGGCAATGAAGACATTCATCTTTATGAACAGAAAAATTAGTTTCAAAGCACCTTTCTGATCTGCAACCATATTCCTCCTTAATAAAATTATGTAGAAAGATTCATAGGGTCAGATGGGACAATTTATTGCATTTAACTGCCTCTGATAATGCTACTTAATAAACAGGTGGCTGAAAGGGTGGAGTACATAAGCACCTCATACATGTGTTATCTGAAGTTTGGCCTGAATCAGTAATTGCTTCAAAAATGTCTCATCATGATGAGTCTTTCCCTGCTCTACTCAGAGGAGTGTTAAGGCTGATTTGGAGGAGGTGGAGAAGGGAAGAGGTATAAGAATGCTGTAAGGAATTAAAGCATAATGAAGCAACCTTTTCCGATGCCTCCAGATGTTTTCCATCCCTTCCCTACTTTCTCTTCCCGAGTAACTTGCTCCAGTCACATTCCCCTTTCAACCCTTGCTGGTGACTTGGCAGCACCTCTTTCTAAGATACACAGAAGGTATGTCTCTGTGAAAATATCACTTGAGAGAACGTTGCCCTGTTTGAGAATGACCCTGGCAGTCTGTGTCATGGACACTTTTCAGCAGAGGTCTGCCTGTACACACTGTGAGGTTCCTTAGATCACACTAAACAACTGGAAGAAATTAGATCAAGACAGTACTTAGGCTGAACGATGAGACAACTTAAGACAGACAATATTGTGGTGGAATGTACAAAGAATACCAGGGATTCTTGTTCACATCCAGAGTGGGGGAGGCTTCAAATCAGGAAATATTTTGAATGATGCCGACATTATTTTCATTTCATTGCTGACATTATTGTCTATTTCATAGACATCTGTGCAGCACCTTCTAACTTTTGTGTTCCTCATACGACTTCACTATCTTCTTGCTTTAAAGACCCGTCTTTATTTCATTCTCCAGTCTTGTACTCTAGTTAGAGAGCAGGAGAATACAGCCTGCTCTTCAACAAATTCCAAAATCCTGCTCTGCTTCTATTGCTACAACCACAGAAATTCACTTGCCTTGCTGTGCAGAGAGAAGAAAAATCATGCTCCATTTAAAAGAATGGCTTCTTCAAATAGGCTTCTTTTTTAGAAGTTATTAGCAGAAACCAAACACAAGTCCTAAAGCCCTCTTGTACCATGCCTTCAGCCCACGCTCCACTAGAGGACACTGTGATCCCACTCGTGTCCCGGTGGGGATCCCGCTACGGACGTGCAGGGAAGGGAGAAGGGAAGCGAGACCCGAGCAGCGCTTCAGTCGGAGAGCAGCCCCGCAGTGCCTCGGGGAACAGATGTGTGCGGGACAGCCCTAAACAGCGAGCGAATTCAGCCTTAACCATGCAGCAAGGCACTTGCCCCGGCACCTTGGCGAGCAGCGGCCCCGAGTCACGGTGGCCACCGCGCTGCCATCTCTGAGCCGCGCGACAGGTGGCACCAGAGCATCACCGCCACCGCCGCACCCGCAGCCTACGGGCTGATCCTCACCGGGATCCAAAGGATGGATATTGTTATTATTGATGCTACTAGAATCACAGAGTAGTTTGCGTTGGAAAAGACCTAAAAGAACACCCAGTTCCAACCCCCTGCCATGGGCAGGGACACCTTCCCTAGGCCAGGTTGCTCAAAGCTCCACCCAACCTGGCCTCGAGCACATCCAGGGATGGGGCATAGACAACTTCTCTGGACAACCTGTTCCAGTGCCTCACAACCCTCACAGTACTGAATTTCTTCCTAATAACTAACCCAAACCTACTCTGTCCCAGTTTAAAACAATACCCTCCCGTCCTATCAGTACATGCCCCTGTAAAAAGTCTCTCTCCAGCTTTAGGCCCACTTTAGGTACTTATTACAGAGGCAATTATGTAGAAGCTGACTACCAATTACAGACATCTTCATTAGACACGGAGGTGAAAGCAAGAGCATACTGGTAGGAAAATGCTCTGCCAGCCCTTTTCCCTTGCTCTCTGCCTCAGAGTCCAAGAGATCAAATAACACTTACTTTGCACATTAGGGTTTCTCAAGAACTGTCTTTGATTTTTTCTTTGGGTCCTGCTGTTCCGGTAATCGGTGTCTCCACAGTTGCAGTCTTTGTCTTTACCGCTGTATCCCCGGGAGTGGATGCTGCGAGTTCTCTTTCTGATGGCGAGGATGTCGCTGGACACCTTGCACTTGTGAATTCGAAGTTTGCCAGAAGCATCCTCTGTGCACTGCCATTTCTGTGAGAGAGAGACACAAAGATGATTTCCCAGCAGCCTTCCAAACCCCTGTTGCTTTCAGGTCGAAAAAAAAAGGAAACAGGTAAATTTCTTTTAAAATTTAGGCAGTGCTTTAAACAGCAAACTGAGAAGGGAAATGTTTTAGGGCACAAATTCAGTCACATTTTTCCCAATGTCTTCTCATGCTAGGCAAACATAAGCTTAAACAAAATCACTTCAAATCTGCGTAAAAAAATACAACCCAGACCAAAAAAAAAAAAAAAAGATATATAAATCAAGAGTATGTAGACTACACATGTCCCTGAAAAAAGCAAGTAAAAAGTCTTAATTCACTGGGTTAAGGAGTACTGGCAGAACAGTTTTCACCAACTCATTTTCTTTGAAAAAAAAAATTTCCCTCTTTTTTCTGTGACTTGGACTTTCTAGCTTGATTCAGGAAAAAATGAAAAAAAACCCAACAAAGCAACCCACAGATGGAGAAGAACTAGTTCAGTTGTAGAGTTTTTTGGAAAGAAAAGGAAAAATTGTGTATGTAATATATAGAAAAATACATAAACCACTCCCTACAGCCAGCAGGTGCAAGCAAGGGGAAGAACCTTAGGGACAGTAAACAAGAAATTATCTTGAATAAACTCTTGGATTTATAAGTCATGAGATTTGTAATAGGCTTGGGAGGAAAAGGTCTGGGAGGAGTACCTGTAAAAAACATTGTATGTGTGCTGAATATCAGAGCAAGTGTGGGAGAATGAGAGGAAACAGAGGTTTTTTTCCAGTTTGTCTGCACAATATCTGTCTGACTTAATTATCAACATCACTGAACCAGATGGAAGATTCCAGGTGGATTTTTCCAGTGGATCCCATCGCCTTCATATTTCAAATTAAAAAGCAACTGGGACTTTAATTTCCTTTCCACATTGCACTGTCTTAAAAACCCTAAATGTCATTTAAAAAAATATGGGTAGGTGCTGAGGGATCAGAGCTCCTTTGCCTATACCCAAAGCTTGCCATACATGGCACTCACAATACATTACATAAAATAAGAAGCCTGTGAAGATTTTAAGTTAGTAGTAGTCTGAATAACAATAGGGAGAACTAGAAATAGCTACGTTTATTTATAATTTTAATACAACCATAAATGACTATTACTCAGGGAGTTTAATTCACTTTTACATCTTAAGCCACAATGATGAGAATCTTCAAACAAAGCAATTAAGTTTGGCCGGATATTGTAAAGAACAAAACTCAATAAAGCTATTGATAACTGGAACCTTTTAGCTGCAGTTTCAGTAAAGTTTCTCTATAATGTGTCCTTTTTTTGGTTCCCATGACTAAATAGCATAAGTAGCTTTCTCTTGCCTCATTAATAATAAGAAGACAGATGGATGCCTGTCCTAATGGAGTCTCCTACTTAATTTTTGAAATGGACACTAATATCAGAGCATACACATTTCGGCAAGTTCCATTAACTAATTGCTGCTCTGGACTGTTTTGGGGATGCTGTCATGCTGACTGAAGAATAGAGAAAGAAAACTAAGCCTCAGGTAGATTCGCTGACCTGATAACCTGAGGAATGAGCTGATGTGGGTCTGAACCACAGCACCATGAGAGCCTAACATGGGGGCTGAGTTAAAGATGGATTCCATGCTGAGATCCTCCCATGGATTGGCATAACACAGATCTCAGAGCAGTAAGCCATGTGTAAAAGGACATTAATTTGATCAAGTCTGATGGCTGGCAGAGAAATTACACTTGTGCCCAAACTTTCAGTATAAATGTTTGTCTGCAAGTGACAGTGTAACTTTCTACAAGAAGTGTCCAAGAACTGTAAAGCTTTGCAGATATAATCTACAGATTATATCCTGCAGTAGCATGTGCACCCTTCCTACCTCAGCAAGAGAAGATTGTTACAGGATAAGAACTGACTGCACCACTGTATATCCTGTGTTTATTGGGTATGTGTTACAGTTATAAACATATGGCATTAGTTTTTAAAGAGTCTCAAAAGTAGCATTTTAAAGTAGAATAAATATTCTCTTTGTCTAGCATTAATTATAGCAAGAGGTTGCAGGAGTGGCTTCAATAACCTTTTAGATCATTTTTAACAGTATTATGACTAACATTGAAACAAGACGCTCTGTGTCTAGTACAAGCCAATAATAGTTCCCTATTTAAAACAGGGATTAAATGTGATTCATTTCCTCTTTCATTTACTTTTTTAAATTTTACTTTAAAAAGTGTCATTATAAAGATGCTTTAGAGTTCTAAGATGGAATATTCAGTCTAACTTTCCTGAATCCCTGCCCATGCCAGCATAATCAGGCACTGAGCATGCATTATGCAGTTAAGTTGTAATAGTCCTTCTGCTCATCTTGACAGATATAAAATGTGTTACTGCAAATAAAAGAAGATTCTGACTGAATGCACAGCCCCTTCCCTTTCCCTGTTTTCTACCTTTTTTCCCACTATCAATACCAAACTATTCTTTGAAATTCAGGACTATTGGTTTTGATTTCTGGATCTCCATTTCACCATCAATTAAATAACCCTGTTAGCACATACACAAATTGAATATGTCTTCATTAAATTTTAATTTATATTTTGTTTTAAATTTTCCCCATGTTTATCTTCTTTCTTACGGTGATATCTCACAAGACACCTAAGCCAATTTAACAATTCACTGTTGCCATAGGAATAGAAGATAGTCCTTGCTTCTGGCTGCATGCTAATTTAGGGACCCCTGCACTGATTTATTCTCACCTCAGTAGGAGAAAAGAGAACCAACTCAGAATTAAAAACTCTAAAATAATAGTAGAGAAAAAAACAAGACCCTGACATTTGGCTGCAACAAAGTGTTATACCGTTTCAGTCATGTTGTGAAACTTCATCTGTGTCAGCCTTTTTCCTTGTCACTGACTCATCTTTTCTTTCTTTCATGTCATTTCATCACCTACCCTCCAGCAACTATTTCCCCTCTCACCTCAGCTCTCCACCTTCAGTTCACATTCCTCCTCAATTTAGGTTCAGAGGGGAAGCAAAGGTGAAAGAGGATCTTTAATGCTTCCACAGCAGTGGAGTCCTGAAACCCCACACCTGAAAGCTGATGGAACTCACCCCACTGGGAGGAGCTTTGCTACTTTACAGCCATCCTGAACCAAGCGGGGTTTGTTCTGCATATGCACGTGGAGCCTTGGCTGGATCTGTGTGTGCTGGCTGAGCTCTTCCCAGTGCCTTCCCTGCCCTCAGCAGCAAATTGCAGAGAAGCTTAGGAGAGGTAAAAGTGTAAAAGAACTGAGCAGCTAAGGACTTTGGTTTTGTCCAGTTAATAAGAAGCAAGCTGAGGGTCAATGTCACTGCTCCTCACAGCTCTCTGAGGAGGGGAAGCAGAGAGGGAGATGTGGATCCAGTGATAGGACATGTGGGAATGGTTCAAAGCTCTGTTGGAGGGGCTCAGAATGGATATTAGGATGCATTTCTTTACCAAGAGAGTGGTCAAACACTGTACGGGCTTCCTGGAGATGGGGTTGTTGCACTCAGTGATCGTTGTAGGTCCTTTCCAAAGGAAATTGTTCTATCCTATCCTATTGTGCTGATTTGGGCTGGGGAAGAGTTAATTTCTTCACAGTGGCTGGTATGGGGCTGTGTTTTGGATTTGTGCTGAACACAGGGTTGATAATATAGAGATGTTTTTGTTATTGCTGAGCAGTGCTAACACAGAGCCAAGGCCTTTTTCTTTTCTGCTTTTTGTGCTGCCACACTGCTGGGGAGGCTGGGTATGCCTGGGAGGAGACACAGCTTGGACAGGTGACCCCAACTGACCAAAGGGATATTCTAGACCATATGACATCATACTCAGTATAAACAGCTGGGGAAGAAGGAAACATTTGGAGTGATGACATTTGTCTTCCCAAGTCATTGTTACATGTGATAGAACCCTGCTCTCCTGGAGGTGGCAGAACATCCACTGGCCCTGGGAAGGCATGAATGAATTCCCTCTTGCTTTGCTTGCATGCACTGCTTTTTCTTTCTCTATTAAACTTTCTCTCAACCCATGAGTTTTCCAGCTTTTACCTGTCTGATTCTCTCTGATCCTACTGGTGGGGGAGAGAGTGAGTGGCTGCATGGGCTTAGTTGCTGGATGGGGTTAAAACACTATTCCTATCCTATCCTATCCTATCCTATCCTATCCTATCCTATCCTATCCTATCCTATCCTATCCTATCCTATCCTATCCTATCCTATCCTATCCTATCCTATCCTATCCTATCCTATCCTATCCTATCCTTCAGAAGCTGAAGGATAATCTCTGCTTTAATCTCTGCTGACCTGAAGTTTAAACATTGAAGTACCCGTGCTGGTTCCTCTGTGTTGAGGCAAGCACTGCAACAGTAATGCAGCAGGAGCTTTTCCTCGGATAATGGCACTAGCACAATGAATTTTCTTCTGGGGGTAGAAGTTTGCCCTTATAAAGACATTTCAAAGACAAAGGTCGGACATGGGCTGGTTAAAACTGATTGTTTGTACTTGGTGGCTTTGCCTTTCCTTGCTACTGGCACGGCTCCAGTTGTGACTTAGAGCTACATAAGGAAGACACCACCAACTGGCTTCATGACTACCTGGGGTCTCAATTTCCTGGTATTAATCAGTTGTGCCACAGCTTCAAAATTAAGTCTATTTCATTACTGATTATAATTAAGGCATAAAACTATACATTCAGAATGAATCATTGTGATGTGGTCTACTGTAAATAGCAACTAAGGGTGGACTTCAAATCAATTCTGTGCAGTTAATAGGCTGTGACAGATTTGAGACAGTTGCTGCCCCCTTACATAGAGGGGAAATGAATTAGACAATTAATGAAAAGTGTCCCAGCAGTAGGCTAGCTAAGGGTTTCTATGAAATGTAAACACCTAGTATTTGCAGTAGACATGTCAGTGTTAAATAGCTTGTCAGATTTTATCACAAAGTTACGAAACTCTGAAAAACATGCAACCGGAAATATAACATAGCAAAGATATTTTTACAGGTGCTTTTTCATTTTTGTAATGTATGACTTACTCTGAGTATTATTGCTCAGCCTAGGGAATGTTAAGATAAGGCCTGAAAAATGAAGACTTCATGAATTTAAACATGTCCTCAAGATTTCATTTCCCTGTTTTCCTGTTTCGAAAGGTATGCTCTAAATTTGAAAACAGTTTAGATGGAAATACCATCATGGGCTGAGTATGTGTGTACTGTTTTCCTCCATTAGCAGTAACCAGATCTGGGGGAGTGCCAGGGGACTTGATGTGATAATGCTGGAAAAGGAGTCTGGTTCAGGGCTGTGCTGCTGCCATCAGAGCTGTCTTGCTTTTGCTTTCTCTGGGCCATTAAAAGAGGCCATGTCACACAACATATTGAAAAGTGCCCTGTCATTAGTTGTCTATGGTAAACAGTACAGAGTAACAGCAGTTCATTTCTGCTGAACAGGACCTGAATACTAAGAAATGTTTACTGGCTAAGCTCATGTCCTCTACACATTCCCACAGAGCAGAAATGAACCCTGGTCCTGACCAAGGCTCCTAAATGCCCCTGGAAATACTAATCTGTGTTGTTTCATCTCAGCAGTACTTGAACATTGTGCACTAGTGCAGCTGTTTAACAGAGATAGCTTGCCAGGTACACTCAGGGAATTTGGAATTGCTGCATTTTTGTGGATAAAAAATCTCCTCCATTTTAGAACTGAGTTGATACTGCCCATAATGGCAGATTCCAGTTTTTGTACCACTCTTTCATAACTGAACCACTTTCTATTGGATCATGCTCCAGAATCTGACAATGTGAATATATTTGAAGACAGTTATTTATATACAGTCTTAGTCCCTGAGAAGAGTTCCTGAAAAATGCAATGGTCAATGGTTCAACACATAGGGAAGTTTGTCTGACAAGAACTGATATAATATGGACAGAAATGTATGACAGACTTTAGAAATACATTCAGATAAATACACAGGTACAGAAATGGAGGAAGAAAGGAATGAAGGGATTAATCACTGTATAACAGAAATAACTATATAAAAATTGGCAATTTTGAGCTACTTCACAAATTTATGAAAAGAAAGAATGAGAAAATTGCTTAGGATTTTTACAGACTACACAATTTTGCATTCTTGCTGTGTAAACAAGATTAATGTTAAGTGTCACAGTTATAGTGGTTCTCTAGTTATAAAAAATGCATGAACTGCTTTGTCAGCTCTAGAAATGTAGGAACCTAGGTCAAGACAGCAAATATTTCACCTGTGTAGCCTTCTCTACCAAATCTATTAACTTGTCTGTAGCTACAACTCAACATCAAGAGACTTCTGTTGTTATCCAATAAACATCCACTCTCAGGTGCAAACAAAGAGGAGCCAATGAAAAGGATAAATTAAATCTTTTAGCTATAAATAGTAATACCAGTAATAGTCTGTTACAATTGTGTCATATACATTTAACTTGCAGAGGACTTAGCTTACACTCTGTTTAACTGGATACTTTAAAAAGGAAACTCTACAAAAAGAGAACCTCAAAGGAGTACTACAGAAAGTGTTAAAAATAATACTTGCATAAACTATGTGTTCTGTGTAGACATTTTTGGTACACAGAATTACTTTAAAAAATGTTTAAAGGATTTGCTTTGTTAAAACAGGTGCCATTACACCAAAAAGTCTTTCTGTTAGAGAACATTAGTAAGATGATGGTGAAAATGCTGAATACAGTCCTGCATTGAAAGGGATGAAACCAGTGAATCCAGTGATCTTCCTGGAATATCTCTGGATTTTATCCAGAATAGACTTGATACTTCCAATTAGGAATTGCTTGAATTTTAAAAAAATGTCAAATCTGGGAAGAGCTGCTCTCTGTTTAATAAAAACTTAAATATTTAGGCTGAAATGTGAACTATTTAGGCTAAAATATGAAATACCATGCTTTGAAAGATTATTTTTAGAGATAATGGAGCTTATCTTCATATTTGGTTTCAACTCATAAACAGAATGGTATTTTAACTAGAGGTATCATAATTTCTGGCAATTCCTATGAATTCTTGAGCAACTAAGTTGGAGGCATGTTTCTGTCAGCTATGAGGGATGACTCTGCAGAGTCTAAAGCAAGGAATAGCTCCAAGAGCTGTTCACAAAAGCACTGAAGTATGCACTTAATTTTAAGCACATAACTGGTCCCAAACACCTGTGCTTCCAGTTAAGCCTGTGTATAGATGCTCAGCTGAATTATTACTATGAAAAGATGGTATCTGGCAAAGAAGAGACAGCTTTGAATCAGTGCTCTGGTAAACAGGTTGATCACCAGTGCCTTTTGACTCCTGCAAGTATCAGGTGGTTGCTCTGGAATCTGCAGAATCCATGAGTGATGTTTGTGTGCCATACCATAATTTTAGCTGGGTTTTAGTGGGTGCTCAGGGTCTGGCTGTCAGTGGCTGGCCAGCCATCTGACACTTCTGGCCAGCTCTTACCAGTGTATGTCTTTTTATTCATACTCTGCAGCTGGTCATAAAGCTGACCTATACAAATGTATGGTCTGTGATATTTATTTTATGAGAACATAGATACTCGAGCCAAACCAGACTACACCTAATAAGCCCCATTCTAATTTCCTTTACAATATTATCTGTAAGCTGATTGATGGCAAGTGTTCTTTTAGTATGACAAATAGACGTGCTTTCGACTGAATGCTGATATGATAATTTGATAAAAATGAATATGAATAATAAAATTAAATTCTTATGCTAGGTTTTTAGAGGGTGAGGAATACGTGAGAAATAGGAGCACAGGCTACATAACATGCTTTCTGGATCAGAGCCAGAAGAATCTTGCACATTTACTATTTATTTTGCAGCAGAGCTGATGTTTGGATTCAGCAACATGTCTCCAGTGACTACCCGTAAAGCCTTAGATCACTGTAAAACATACTGAGACCTAATCTAACCAAAATCTCACTGTACAGTCTTCAGGCATTTTCTCCAAATGAAACCTTATTTCCTCAGGGTAGTTTTGGGATACAGGATACAGTTCCTCCAGAGGAAACACAATATTATGCATCCCTAAAGCTGAGGTGCACAAAAAGAGAGCACACAGAAGGTGCAACTACAACATTATACCTGTCTAGCACACTGTGAGTTCATGTGCATGCATGTCATATCAACAGGGGCAGCACGATGCATTTTTCTGTTCTGCCCACTGTCAGTGCTCATTGGAGCTGGCAGAAGACCATGGATCTTTACAAGTTTCAGACCTCTGCTGTTCACAAACTGGCAGGTAGTGCCAAGCAGATGGTAGGAGATGGATGCCCATAAAATAAACAGACCCGTGTCTGGGTTTCATTGCTGAGTCATCCAATATAAGAGCTGAATTTTTAAACACAATGCTTCACAGTCCTCGTTTCGGGAGGGTGGTTCTCTTTTTTTACTCTATTGGGAAAATTTTAAAAAGAGATTGTGGTTTGTGTAATTTTTCTAAGAGGACAAAAATGCATGTTTGGCTATGGATTTGATACTGATTATAAATAATGGAGTGAGCACTACACTGGAGACACCCAGCCTATCAGTCACCAGACCTCGTAAGGTAACTGTGATCTGGGAAAGAGTGTTAGGTCCCAGAAGTCAAAATTATGCCTTAGGAAAATTCCTATGACTCAGACTGGAGAGAAAAAGAATAAATACTTCTGAATTAACTCAACTCCTTAATTACACGTTTAGGTAAGGGAAGAGAGAAAGAAAAAGTATAAATGAAAACACAGTTAACATGGTTTTATTTGATATTTGCTAAGTATCCAGAAGAATTTCATGAGTGAGAAGATGGAATAAGTTCAAGAAAAATAACCTGCTAGAGGATTTAAGAGCAGCTTGCCTCTAAACCTCCTGAACTAACATATATTCTTGTCTTGGGTTATTCCAGTGGAAAGCTGAGAAGAGATCTGTATCATGATAAGGTTGTATTAATCCAGAGAAACATTTGTTCACATTTTTGCCCTATTGGAAAATTAACAAAGCTTTATTACAAGTTGACACCAACTGTTTCCCATTTTAAAACAAAAGCAGGGATAGCAATGGTGCATATGAATCAATATTTCTGTACTGTGTAGCTTATTACTGAGAGGGTAAATATACATCAAGGAAACATAAAAATTCCCTGCAAACCATTTACGTGTTAAAACCTATCGGCATCCACTGCTAAACCAACTGGGCTCAATCAGGTGACCTCAGTAAGTTACACCATATAAACTGGTGACAAATTTGGCATATGAACTATGAAAGAAACCTCCCGTTCCCATCATAATTTCTTGAGCATTCTCTCATATGGAGGTGTGGAGGGACCACATAGGAAACTTCTAACCTTCTTCAAGCCCCAAAGCTGAGCAGGGAGCCCACCCACTCCTGCTCCTTTTGCTGGGGGAGTGAACCTGGCCTGGTGTGATGGGACTGTGCTTTGGGTGAGTGCAGATCAACAGCTGGGGAAGGGCGGGAGCTCAAATCTGGTCTATATCCAAATATGATATGGGCAGGTGACCCATAACTCACTTACAAGATCATAAAATTTACAGCATTTCTCAAGTTATGAAGCTGAGCAGGAAGAAGAAAACATGAATTCCTCAAGTACAGGTACTAAACAAACAAAAAATTAAGAGCATGTACTAGAAGGAACATCTGGAGGTCATTTAGTTTATCCTCCTCCTCAAAGCAGCAATGTTATTAGGTTTTGGAAGTTTCCTGGGATGGACTTTCCATAGCCTCTTTGGGCTGCAGTTCTTAATCATACTTATGGTAACACTTTTTTCCATGCATCTATTTAGATTTTCCCTTGCTGCAACTTGTCTCTCACTGCTAGCCCTTTTGCTGTGCACCTCCAAGACATACCTGGGTCTGTCTTCTCTCTAATTACCCATTAGTTAATCAAAGGAAACAACTAGGTTCCTCATTTGCCTTCTGCTCCCCTGGCCAAACAAACCTCTTCCACTCCTCAGTACTTCCTCCCCATCTCTGGGGTCCTCCACTGGACTTGCTCCAGCGTACCAAAGCCCCGCTGCTCACAGGGATCCCAACCCGGATGCAGCATTCCAGCTGCAGCCCTCAGGCCCCAGGGAGAGGTGAGGACTCACTTCCCATGACCTGTGAGCAGTGCTCTTGCTCAGGCAGCTCAGCAGGAGCTCTCCCCTCCTTGGCATGTGCTCACCGCTGACCCACATTAATGACTGCCGGAACATAACTCAGGAGTGAACACATCCCATGCACATCTCATTTCTGGGATGCTCTCAAGAAGGTGGGCGAACTTTTGGAAACTGTCCTCCCATAAATGGGATTATGGAAAAACAGCAAGGGGACAGTGATCTACAATGAAAGTGATGCAATCTGTCAATGGTACTAGGAAATTTAAATATATTGAAACTATTTTAGATTTATATTTTACAGATGTTTAGTATTTTCTGCTCCCTTCCCTCCCCCCCTCATTTTTAGGTTTATCTATTTCCCGAAACACACTGGACATAGGAAAAAATTGGAATTTTGAAAATTTTAATTAAAAAATTATCTTTACTATGTTAGGTTCCTTTATTTCCCTTTTTATAAAAGAGAAAGTAAGCTGAAGCAATTATTATCCTGAGTACCACATCTTTGGAGATTTTGGAACTAGCAGGTCTCAGGATTGCACCTCATTTTAATACAGGAAAAAATTTTTTTCTTTTTCAGCTTCCTTGTGTTCTCCCTTTCAAATAAACTACATATTGACTAGAGTAACTTTAAATTAAGAACAAGCTTTTAATGGTGCATTAATTCCCCAAACGCTTATTCTTAATTTCAGACATTTAGCAGCAGCTTCCCACAGACCAGTAATTTCATTATTTAAAAATCTGTCAGCAATCACTCATTCCGTGAAAGCAATTTTAATTTAACTGATGTTAACTGCACCTGATTAAAGTAAATGTAGGAAGTATTATAAACCATCATAATTTAAATGAAGATTTTACTTCTATATATGCACCTATGAAATTGAAGTTGAGTATACTAATCTCTAAAGATAAAACAAAGCTGAGACACGCACAGCATTATTTTCTCTTTTCTAAGAGGTGCAAAATGACTAGAGCAAATCTGCTAGAGGAACCTCATTTTAAACTATGATGGCTCAGAAGTGCACGTTGGAACACATCCGAACTAAAGTAAATTTATTTGATCTACTATTTTTTTTTCTTAAGAACTTCTCTACATGGAAAAAATCCTGTAGACAGTTCTTTTACATTGCAATGCTTCACTGAATTTCATGTTATTCCAGTGCTGTTCTTTAAATTCACACCTTACTTATTCTATGCTGGCTTTCCTGTGAGCACCACATGTAGTCTGTCCTTGAGAGAGAAACTGGCCTTGCTTCCTGGGGCTGGCATGGCATTCCCAGGGCGAATGGAGTGGGAGGAGTGGGTCCATGCCACATGGGCTGAACGAGGCCAGAGATGCTCTAGCCCTCATGATGCTCTGCCTAACAGAAGCTTTCCATAGGCACAATTAACTTCCCTGCAGGAAGCCACCAGGATGTTAGAATTATCAGGGACAACTTTGATCAATTTGTTTGAGAAAACAATGTGTACACACCAATGGCTGTGTCTAAAAATTGATCTTAAAAAGGTCAGTTCAGCCCTGCCCTTCACCCAGCTGTGAGAGATGGCTGCTGGGCTCTGTGCAGCCAATGTATCTTCTGCATTTAAAAGACCTCAATGGGAGTTTGGAGTTGGGAGACCCGCTATTGAATACTATTGCTCTTGTAGCCTCCTTGCTGACTGAAGCCCTTCTTCCTTCATCCTTTGGTCAAACTGGATTCACCAGTAGGGGATGGTCTACTGCCCTGGGCTGAAAACAGGGCTGTGAGCAATGTTTCCTATTTCTTCAGGTGTGGTATCTGGTCAGGACACTTAACCATTTCTATTCATATGTGGAAAAGCAGTTATTCCAAACCTCGATTTTGGGGTAAGAAGTAATAAACGTAAGGAATAATTGCAAA
Organism: Entomyzon cyanotis; assembly: GCA_024500445.1. Taxonomy (NCBI): domain Eukaryota; kingdom Metazoa; phylum Chordata; class Aves; order Passeriformes; family Meliphagidae; genus Entomyzon; species Entomyzon cyanotis. The sequence continues at coordinate 18,044,693 of JAKEPQ010001005.1, forward strand.
GAAAATATTTTGTTACTTGAAAATGAAACATCTTAGCGTCTAGGAGTCTAAATGACTTCATTGATCTCCTTTAGTTTTTATAAAGCGTTCAGATTTTCAAATTTAATCTCTGTTTATAATGGCAGTGCTTGAACTCTTGAAAACTTTGCCCTTGGGTGAGACTGGGATATTGTGTATATCCCTTCAAAAGTGGCTGCATTTAAGGAGCATGTGTGAGGTGAGAGCTGTGACAGGGGACCTGACCAAGGATGTGACAGCCAAAACATTAATCCAGTCCGATCTGCGATTAACCACGATTTACTGTAACACTACACCCCACAGGACGAGAAGGGGAAAGGTAGGGAGGGAGCATTTTCGAGGTGAGGTCTCCCTAGCACCCTCGGGCTGGCCTGAAGAGCTTGCCCTGCTCCTGGCGAGTCACCCTGGGTGGCAGCAGAGGGGAGAGCAGCACAGAGAGCGCTTTGTGCCCTCGCTCCACACAGCCCAGCGAGAGTGCAGCGCCAGGCCTCGGCTGGCTGCAGGGCTCTGAGCAAACATCTGAGGGGAAAGCGCGAGGGCCTGCCTGGGAGAAATCACCTCACACTTCTCCAGGGAGGTGTGTGGGGATGGGGATGGAGTACAAGGACGGCAAGGCAGGCACAAGGCACGGCCTGGGGCCACCAGCATGTGCCCTAGCATGGCTGGAGGGGGTGTCGATGAGAAGGCATACAGCTCGCTCACACATCTCCCCAGTAAATTCATCTTCATATGTTACCGTAGGTATAGCGTTAATTAAAGATGGATTGAAGGGAATTTGGAGTCAGAATCACTTTTCTTAATTTAGCTCTCTTCCTGTGTGTGCACTGCAGAGATGCAGGTGTAAGCATAGTAGGCAGGGGTGCAGTAACTTCTGTTTTTATGAGCAGGCAATTTGATATTTGTATCTGAGTCAGACGTTATACTGAAATCATTTAAGGGTTCCAGAAGAATAGGTAATGCTTGGGAATGGGTATCACTGCCTGAATCCTTATGGTGACCTGAAACAGGGAGCATTTTTGGGCAAGGGGACCCTTCTATTTGAGGTGTTTCAATAAATAATAAAGGATGATGAGTACCAAGTGAGCTGTTCAGTTGCTCATCCCAGCAAATGAAATAATGTGTAACCTTACGACTAACCACCTTGCTTTGGTAATTCTGAACTAGCCCAGTGAGTACAAGCTTTCACCCCTCAAAAAGATTCTCTCCCTTATTCATAATTATCAATGAACTATCTTGCATATTTAGCACTGAATCAAAGAAAAAGTAGTCATTTCATGTTACGTTTGAACATGGGAGTTTTATTATAAGCTCTGTACTAAGACAGAAAACTAAGGACCAGGTCCTTAACACCTTAAATTGGATCACTGCTTGGAGAAATTTTTGTCCAGTTTATTCTTTTTTCCCTCTGAAGATATTAACAATAATGATCTTTTAGTTACCTTTCAAATGCCATATTCTTCAAATTCTTTTGACCCATAGCATAAAATACATATTTCCCTGTGACATCTAGAAAACTGCAGTTACTTGTGGCTTACCTGTCCTGGCTGTTCACAGGCTGTCTGGTATCTGGCTTGTTGGCATAATTCTTTTACTCTCTCATACTTTGGTAGTTGATTAGACTGCTGAGTGTTTTTGTTGGTTTCCTCCTTCTTTCGTAGAAATTTGCTTATTAAAAAAAATAAAGTTGAATGTTTTAGATACATTGTTCTAAGCTCTAAGGATTAATGTAACTTGAACAATGAAACTTCTTGAAAGTTTAATGTCTTCTCAGGGAAAAAAATTCTCACATTTCTGCTACTGACCTTCAATGTAGGACACATACTGAAAAAAAGTCTCAGATGATTGGCTGAAAATTGCCCAAAGAGAAATAAGTGCTGCTTAAATATGTCTAACTGATACAGTTCAGCACCATTCATACATAAATGTAGGTTCTTTCACAAAGCAAAATTCTTTGAAACAGTACTTGCTTGGCTGAAAAACCCAGCTGAAGACAAAACAGGACTTTGAAACTCAGCACAAGCTTGGCTGTATCTTACATATCACAATGTGTCTTGCATACACTCTTGTACTACATCAGACAAGGTCTTCATAATCAGCAAAGTCATAAAGTGCCAAAGGAAATTGCTGTAAAATTTTTACCCAGAGAAAATTTTCACAGCAACAACTGGCAAGGTGAGAGGGTTCACTCCTATCAGTGAAGAGAGGAGCAGTTATAGTCATGAATCTAATTTACACATAAGAGTTAGCTGGAACAAAAATGAAGAATGCTTCTAATGTGTCACGGAAAGTACAAAATCAGTCGATGAGAGGATTCTGCACAGCTGGATTTGAAACAGAGATTTAGTAAGAAAATGATTCAGATAATGACAAAACTGGGCACAAGCACAACGTTAGGCAAAGAGGCTTGAGAATCAACAGAAAAGCATGCTTTCAAATTTCTTCAGAGAAAGGGATTTGGGAGCACAGTAGCTTGCAAAGCAGTGGTGGGAAACTAGGAAAAAAGTCATGCCTGTCAGGTCGCTTGCAAAATTTACTGCTTCTCTGACCATAAAAAAGAAGAGGAGGGAGCAGAAAGGAACGAGTATACAAGGGAGTGTTCCCAGCAGGCAGGCTCTCCCAAAACTCTCTCACTCCTAATAATTACCCTCTTTCCACTAGAAATGTGTCACGCCAAATTTTGGTCTTCTTGTTTGTTCGAAACCTGAAAGTAAAATAATAATATTTACTGCTGGCACTGAAGTATACCACTGTAAGTGTTAACAAATTATTTTTGAAAAAACAACTCTCCACTTACATATATGTGCAATTTTATAGATCAACTACTTAAGAGACTCTTCAAATGGAAAAGCTGTGGTCGTTGCCATGACACAGCTCATTTTCACAGAATGTGTTTTTCCACTCAGTTGTTGATTTACTGAGGTGTTTGCTTCTGAACTGGCTAAAAAAAAAAATCTTGTGACCCACCTGTTTCCTGGTCTCTCCAAGTCCAGAAGCTTTAGGACAGATTTGCCATCCATATCTGGAGGTGTGTCAAGGCCTGCTATATCCAGAATTGTTGGAGCAAGATCAATATTCAAAACTATCTGAGGCACTCTGCAAATCAGCAGAAAAGGTCATAGTTGTCATGTGTTCAACGTGTAAGTCTTCACATTCTCTTGGAAATAGAATGATAATTAATGCTTATCAGGGCTTTGAAGATGTAAAGCTCTATAGAAGTGCTAAGTTTAGAAAACCGCCTTTGAAGTCTACAACTCAGAACGATAGGCCAGTACTGCAGACTGACATCACAAAGAAGAAGTTAAGCACAATAAAACTAGGAGGTGCAACAGCCACACTGCTCTTATCTCATTTACAATTATGAGCACATCGTTTTTAAAAGCAAAACCCAAGTCTAACCCTACAGGACTAGGCATTTCATAATTTTCTCATTTGCATTATAACTTATTCATAATATGCAAAGTGAAAGAACTGCCTCTTTATGAGACTCATTTCTCTGCAATAATAGGGCATCTTTTATGAAATGAAAGTAGACAGAGTGATAATTACACGCTCTCAGAAACATTTTACATTAGGCTCAGCTGTGCTAGAGACATAAGGGAACGTACACTGATCCTGGCTCCACACTTGGACCACGAATAAAGAAAGGAACTCGAATATCAAAGTCATATGGCATTGACTTCCCCTTGACCAGTCCAAACTGCCCAATATGGTATCCATGGTCAGCAGTGTAAATAATGTAGGTATTCTCCAGTTCTCCCATCTCTGCAAGCATTTGGTGTAACTGCAACCCAGCACAGAAAGAACTCTGAGTTAAGTGTAGCAAAACATGTTTTGTGCATAATCATGTATAACCATAATTTATAACCTTTAAATACACAGTACCAAGCATGGCATCAGTGAGGTTGTTGACACAGATACTGGGGATTGGCATTTTTACATCTTGCCTTTACTGTACTGCTAAAAAATCAACATGCAAGTTCAATTTCACACTCAACAGAGGGGACAATTAAACAGCTCCACAAAATTAGAATAGAAAAAATGTGGTTTATGATGGGGTAGTTCCATTAGTATATCCAAATTCTTTGTGTACTGAAACACAGCTCATGAAAAAAGTCTGCTATGGCTTTAGGGGAAAAAGGTACTCAAATTTGATTTACTGTGCTAGTCTACAACTTTCTCATTCCTTACAGTTGTGGGCTTGGGAAAAAGCTGTAAATTTTTATTAAAGTTTAAGGAAATCTCTCTGGGGGAAGATCTTTGGTCATGGGGCTTGATTTTGGAACAAAAAGTCATACAAAGTACACCTAATAGTTCATGTATCATGTTACCTATAATTAGCTGTACACGACATTGCCTAACTTCTGCAAACACTCGTAGACTGACACCTGAGTTGCTGTGATTTGCCAGTTCCCAGATTTCAACTGAAGGACAAACTGTGAAGGGAGTGTGTGAAATGAATAGAAGTTGTCATGTGTGCACCTGTGTCTATCCATGTGTACACACAGGTGATGCATCTTCTGTTACTACCCGGCTTTATATTAGGCCCAGCAAGTTTTCCCTTTAAAAAAGCCCACTAGGTTTTTGACCCAGCAATTGAAAGAAGAAAGCCAGGAGTTTGGCATCTTGTTGCAGAGAACCAGAATTTAATTCTATCCAGGAAAAAGTGGAGTAATTCCTCATAGCACAATGACTTTCCCCAGAATGTGGTTGGTGAAGGTAAAGAAAGAATTAATTAATTTAATTTTGTTACCAACTAATAAGATAGTATTCACAGCAGTTTCTTGAACTCACTCTTTCCATTGAGTCATCAACTGACATCAGGGTCTGAAGTCTTTTGCGCTGCAAGACATTTGTAAACTCCATGTGGATTGGCAGCATGGGCCCTGTGTACTGCATAATCCAGTGCTTATCCATGTTTGGTGCATAGTTATAGCTGGGAGTGCTGGAGGAAAAGAACAGATCTGAAAAGTTGTGCAGCATGACAGGCATCAGAGGGAGGTTGGAACTCCTCCAACACAGAAATAGCCAACAAACAGTTAAATCACAAATTCCATGTGGTATCTGACAAATATCAACAAACATCACTTCAGTGGCTTCCAAGCTTCATTGGTTCACGTATCACCTCCTCAAAATATTTTAACCATTTGCTTTCCAAGCTTTCTTTCAGACTCAAAGACCATTACAAGTTCCATATTAATATTTGGGATTTGCCAAAATGTATTTCTCAAATAAACCTGTAATCATTAAAAAAGGCTTATCTGCATGATGCATCCCATCTAGGTAAGCAGAACAAATAACAAAGTCAGAGATCAAAAATGAGTGTTTCCCCTTAATATTAAGGAATATTGCCCTGATGCTTCCAGTAGAGAAATTACCTTTAAATAAAAGTCAAAGGAAGGTATTTTCCAGTGGGATAAAGAAATTTAGTAGTCAGTATAAAGAACACCACCAGTGTTACAGTTAGTTCTACACTAAATACTGTTGAGGTGTTATTTTCAGTGAGAATGCAAAGCAGAGTGCATTACAAGCATAACATGAACCATGACAACAATATTGAGCTAACACTGCTATCGATACCAGTGCTAAGAAGTATGGCACAGAGTCCTATCTAAAGCAAAGAATGATGCTTTAGGACTTTGTACAAACATCAAAAGAAATATTTAACAGTAGTGTTCTATCCATACCCAGTGTATTTTTGAAAGATATTGTATAAGAAACAAGAGTATTTTCACAGATATATCACCTTGGAAGAGAAGATGCGGCAAAAAATATGGCAAGTAAATTTTCTCTATAGAGAAGCACATTACAAAAGCTCTCCACCAATCTTCTTTTTATACCTAGCATGCATGACAACTACACGGTAAAGAGAAACCAAATAGAATCCATGCCCCATAATAGTTCCACCTACATATGAGCAGTTTTGTTCTCTAGAAAGAAGGAATCTGGGCTTTGCAATTTTGTTTAAGTTCTTTGGATTTTACTTTTTCCCTGTTTCTAGTACATTGCAGTACATGAGATATGAATTGCAGCATTACATTTGAAGAAAGAAACATAAATAGAAAGTGGAAAAATACTGTTGTGTGATTAGATTAATTTGATTCTTCTTATCCTCTTTTCAGTGTACAATAAAAAGGTAATTCAATATTAATTTAGTGTTTAGATACTGAAAACTAACATACGATTTAACCAAACGTATATTTTTCCCACTGAAATATGTGTAGTTGTCTTTTCTTAAGATGAACAATATCAGCATATTGTATTCCATAAAGTCATACCTTTGACCAGTCCTTCACTTTGCTTTTATTTCTCTTTTTTGGTTGTATGATCGCAGAACGGTGGAAGCAGTTAATTTTTGTATCAGATATCGTATGTATAACCTTTAATTACATTTTCTGAGGATAAAAATCAGCTGAAAGTGTAATGTAGTAAACTGATAGTTAACTTCAATAAATTAGTGGAGTCCACATTTTAACTGGAAACCATTATTTGAGAAGTTAGGCAGAATTTGAGAAGTCTGCCTCCAGTACACACAGCAAGTTTTGACTAACTTACTTAATCATTAGTCTCAAGGGAAAAGAGAAGTGAGGCAACAGTATCATGGGACTTTGATATAGATTAAGAAGTCTGAAAAGGTTAGCTCCCTACTGAGCAAAGGCAAGCATAAACTAGAATTCCTCTTCTGCTGAAAAATCTTTTATTTCATGTTGAAAAGTCAAAGTTTTTGTAATTTCCCATGGCTGAAATCTGATTTTTAAAATGTATACTGTCAGAAAATTAATAAGATTTATCCCAGGAGCACAGCCATCTGTTTTGCTGGCTAGCCAGCAGTCCTAGCAGAGAGAGACCCAAACCCTGAAGAAGCAAGTCGTAGGAATTTGGTCGCCTTCAACTTATCAGATATCAGACAGAAAAGAAGGATGCTTCCAGCGCCATTTTTCCTCTGTTTCCCTGGATGTTTGTCAAAGAAGATGTTTTCCCATGCAAGAGTTCAGTTTTGATTAATCAGCATTTCCTAGTAAAACCCTGGTTTTTTCAGCAGGGTCCTGGGTGCCCCTGCAGCAGAGGGATGAGGTGGCAGTGAGCTGTCCTCAGCCAGCAGCGTGGTGACAGCCTGCTGCTGTGCCAGCAAGGAGAGCCAGCTGCTGAAACAGGCTCAGGTCTTGTGTTCCCAGGCTATTGTGAGGAGCCTCCTCCACATAATGGATAGTTTTTAAAAGCAGCACTCAGGGGTTTAGCAGGGGGGTTAAAACCTTTCACAGACACTTTCCAAATGCATTTTGAATTTTCTGGGTGAGAAATGCAGCAGGCAGAGAGTGAGCAGGATTTTCCTCCCAGACAATTCAAGCAACAGGAACCCTCTGTGAAGTATCCAGTGTCACTGGCTGACGGATAAATGTGAAACAGGGGTCCGTGGTGCCAGAGAAAGAGTACTAAGGAAGAGACAGAAAGGAATTCCAAAACCCTACAGATATAATACATTCCCTGTGTACCCCTGTTTGTTGGGCCTTTTAGAAATCCACCAGAATGGCACTGGTTGCCAGGCACAAGTTCTGACACTGCCCTCAGATTTTTCTAACTTTATATCTACCCTTTGTTTTCTTTTGGTGTAAACCAACCAACCAACCAACCAACCACTGCAGAGGTAAATCCTAGGGAGAATATTGCTGATTTCTGAAAACTTTTCCATGTAGACAGACCTCTCCCCTGTCAGTAATAACAGTTTATCACAACATTTTTTCTTGATGCAGGTGCAGATATCAATTAAATGTTCCACTGTTCTAAGCCCTTGAAAATCATTATGGCATAGTCTGCCACTGTTTCTGTTCTCCCATTTTTGGTAACAACTTTGCTCTGTATTGACAAATACTGCTGTAAAGTAACACTGACATCTACGTTTCCTTGATTCCTCTTTGGAGTGGGAGTATAAAGCTGAAGATATGTACCATGTCTCCTCTAAGTCATGGAGTCCATCTTGTGTGGAGCACATTTGTTGATCCATGATCAGCAGACAGTGCCAAGTAGCCCATTATTTTCAAGTTGTCCATGGCCTCTAAGTCTGGCAAGTTGCTACTGTAGTACTTGTCATTCTTGTGGAATATACTAACTAAATCTAGACTGGTCTCTTGCTTACTTTTATTTGTCTGACACATGCTATGCAGAACTTAATACACAAGGACCTCTTGGCACTCCATAACAGATCTGTTCTGGCACTGGAAGATGTCAGGTTCATAAAATGTTGAATTGTTAACAGTTAAACTAACAAAAAGATCCGTAACATAAAAATTCTTAATAACAAATGCTGAATATAGTCAGGCACTTTCCTATAAATGCGTATTTGTAATGAGAACATTTCACCCTGAGATTTTGTAATCAATCACCTATGCAAGTAAATTTACAGAGAAACTTACAGTGATAATCAAGTGTTCTGTAGACTATGGAAGGAGTAAATATTTATAATCACTAGTGCATTTTTAAAGAAAGGTTCTCCACAAAATCTGTAATTTATTTGTCTGTAAACAACAGCTCAAGTAGATACTTATGTTGAGAGAAAAGGAATAGTATTAGCAGTCACTCTTGTAATCAAAAGGCCTCAGTAACTCTGACAACATGTTTACTATATTTATATATTTAAATTTGATCTTCAAAATTAAGAATGCGTCTTATTTGGCTTTTAAGGTACCACAATAACTTTGAGTTAGACCAAAAGCCCAACAACCTAAAAAATTGATGCTTGTACTTAAGGATCTATCAAAATGGGGTCCCCAAAAAGAAAATAATTTAGAAATTAGTTTGGCTAGCTTCTATTAGTAACTGAACTGAATTGTGATATTCAATGAAATAAATGGAATATAGTCCTTTTGCAAATTATTATTACAAAAAGATGTTTTACAGTTTAAGAAAGGATTGCAAGAGTACAGCATGTCTTAAGAGCTTCCAGAATTTAGTACAACTTGAAATTAACATTTGCTTTCTAAAAAATTGATCTAAATATATACATGTCTCTAACAGATGGGATAACATGGAAAGAAACAAGTATGTTTCCAAACATTTGTTCAATTGCTCATAGTAAAAATCTGTGTTTGCCCCTATTTGCAATCTCCTAATTCAATCCTGTTTCTACTCAACAAAAGAAATTATGTTCACAAAAATACTGCCTAAAAATGTTGGGTTTGAATAATTCCATAGAGTTCTCAGGGATTTTTATCACAAAAGTGTTTGGCTAATCTTCTGTTTGGATTGGAATTTCTCCAGTTAGTGAAAATAATACAGCACTTGGATGCCCCAAGAACATTTTTGTTTCATAAAACTAAAAGTCAACAACATTTTAAAATAATACCTCTGCTAAAACTGATTGAGAAAAATGAATAGTTTCTGTACAGAATTAGCACCTCTATTATTCTTTGAAATATGATTAGGAAACATGGCATAAGTGGTCATGTTTCTTCAAGGGTAAATAAACAAAGGAAGCAAATTCTTTGTTTCCAAGGAAAGTAGACTTCCAGGTTTAGACAGTGTTCTTGGAAAGCAGGAAGCCTAGGTTCTGGGCAAAATTAAAAGTAAAAAAACCCCAAAACCCACAACCAGTGGCCATGGCTAGTATTAATGTGAAGTTGAGTTTCATCATTCTGGGTCTGCTTTTGTGCCTTTTAAAAGGGGAATCTTTTAAACCCAGTGATATTTATAGGTCTGGGTGTGTGGGGTATGAAAATTTCACTCCCGAAGTGTAACACAACTGTTATATTTCAAAGCAAAGAAGTAAAACCCTTGTTGTCTGTTAAATATAACACCTTTTTAGTTTAGGAAACATTATCTGTTGCTGCTGCAGAAGTTAATTGTGCAAATAGAATATTAACTTACATTTCTATTTCACACCATTTATTCTTGTCACAGTGAGATGTGTGATGATTTTGATCATTTATCTCTAAGTCAGGAGTTCCAGCAGACCTCAGGCCAGTGGTGACACTACACACTGTCACATCAAGATTTATTACTGATGCAAATGTATGATCCCACTCTGATGGCCACGTGTCCATGTGACAAGAAGTACCATTGTTACTGACAGATGTTTGAGGCTCAGCCTCAGTGACTCCAGACACAGCCACCTCACACAACAAACTCCCCCTGAAGACTGCTCTGGCGATCCAGAGCTGCAACAACATTTCTTGTGATGCTTCACTACTGCAGACATGCTGCTGCCTACACACCTGGTATATCAGCACTTTTCACACTGTCTTTAGATGGAAATATAAAGGTCTGCCTCTTATATCACCTACTTTTTCTTAGCTTGGGAAGGTTTCTGATCTCTTCCAAGACACTACTTCTATCTGGCCCTCCTAATGTTCCTAGCTTGGTAATAGGATTGCTTCCAGGTAGCTGTAAAATCTGGCTGTCAGTCCTCCTGCCAGCCCAAGGATTTTAACTCAGCAAAGCCAGCAGTGCTTCAGATTTCCATTTCTTACATTCTTCAGTAAACCTGCCTCCTGCAGATTTTTGCTTCTAATGTTTGTTTACTTCACAGCTTATAAACAGCTTAAGTCTGATTCACAGTTCCCCTAAGAATGGTTCACAGTTGTCGCTGTTGAGTGGCTAGCTGAGGAATGACCCAAGTTCTCAAACAAGGAAAGAGAGGAGAAGAGAGCTTTATTGTTTTGAATTCCATATATATAGAGTTTACAGAGGTGCCCCAGATTGGTCAGCCCGAGACCTCCCCCTAGGCCCAATTGGCCAAGCCCGAACTGACTCAATCCGGAGAAATTGTTTGCAAAACATCCAAACTTTATCTTGTTTATGAAATATAGCAAAATGTTCCCACGGGAAGAACCTGTGCTAGCCTCTCTTCCACACAGTGGAAGGTAAAGGGAAGTTAAAGTGCCAGAGGCCCTGAGCATAATGGAGAATTCAGGCTTTCATTAGAGCATCCTTTGAGTCAGATGCTCAGCTTTCCTGCGCAGCTGTCTGATGGAAAAAGATTGTCTTGTAACACAACTTCATATTTAACAACAACATTTCCAAATGTAAGGAGCAACTCTGCTCCTTAATAGACAGTGTTTATTACCACAGCAAAAATCTATGTATTGCTTTCATCTAGTACATCTTCTCAATTCCCATTTTCTTTCACAGAAATAATGTCTGGGCACAGTTAGAGTAGATGCATTAGTATGATTTATTTTTAGAAAACATATTGCTCATTATGGTGATAGTAGACAGGATAAACCTTCAGAAATATTTTTAGATGTCAGAAATAGGACATTAGGCAGAGGAGAAGTGGGAGAGTGGGTGGGAGAATGGATGCATAAAAACAATGGAGAGTCTGCTGCTTCCAGTATGATACAATTTGTGCTTAATTTTAAAATGGAGTTGATAAGAATTAACAGGAATCACTTAATAAGTACACAGTGTACACATCATTACTGTTATTGTCTTTGTAAGACTTTTCATGCCTTTGTAAACAGTCTTTGTAAGACTGTTCATGCCCAGAGCCTGTTTGTGCTGAGGAGGACAGGACTGTAACATAATGATGGTATGTAATTCTTCATTTTCTTTTTGCCTCTGATGTATTTTTCATAAATCTTCTGGACTTTGCTGTTGCATTCATTTGATTTTATTCTTGCCACGTTGATAAGTGAGGAAATGAGACCAATAGATGCCCACACTTGAGGGCAGAGCTCTCCCTGAACAGGAGTATTTCCTGCCATAGCCACTCCCTTCTTTATATGTGCCAGTGGAAAACTTCTTCTAAACTAACTTTTGGGTTGCCTTTTTTATGTTGGTTTTGTTTTGTTTTTTTTTTTTTGTTGTTGTTTTTCATTTATATAGGCAGCATGTCAATCTTTAACAGGCACTTTACCAGCAAAAAGACATCATGTAATTTAAGGGTCTGCTTTAGCTACTGTTCTTTTACGCAAAACTTCTCACATGTGGTTGACAGGCTATCTTAATCCTTGGTTTGTAGGTATAACCTTCCATCTCAGTTTGTTAAGCCAGCAAGCAGCTTTTGACCTGGTTTCCCTTCTTTGTTGGAGGTAGGCGTTACAGTAACATGATACAGCAACTACATTTTTAAAAACAAAATCCAAGGTCAGATGGCTGTCACCCAAGGTCAGAACAAAAGAGATTCAAATGGTGCTTGACCACCAAGGAAGAAAACCTAAGGGTTAAATGTTCAAATTACACAAACCTTGGCAGGAGGGATTTTATTGTTCTTGTGCTGTTTTCATACGGAGCGCTGAATATTTCTGTGAGAAATGAACTTCTCATATCTTTTAGAGCACGTTGCTCATATTTTTGGTAGAGAAATCAGTTGTTTGGAATCTTCAGCCACCCAAACCCAAATTAGCAGTTTATCTTCAATTTGTCTCCTTTCTCAGTCTGCAGACTGAACTTTAACACATGCAGTCAGTCAGTGCAATAAGAAACACAAAACAAGCCAGCAAAGATCTCTTGAGGTCATTGGAGAAAAAACCTCATTGCAAGAAGGTTGCCAAGAAATCAACAACACCAGAAGAAAAGAAGACTCACAGCTGAGTGCTCTCACAAGTAGCTTTGCAGAGAAAGGTATTTAGACCCCAGGAGTCCAAACAAATAAAAATTGATTTTAGCTAGGATTTTGCTTAATCTTTGCAGGTAACATGTAACCTGTATAAGGTGGAGAGGCAGTTAAAAATTTGGAGACTAACTAAAGCCATTTTTCTACCAGCACGAGCTAGAAAACAAGCAGGCTGAAAACACCAAGCAGTAGAAAGTGTCAAGAGCATGATAAACCAAAGCAAGTTCCTACAAGCACTTGTAAGAAGACAGGGAGCAAGGAGCACAAAATGAGTTGGCTTGGCCTGGGGAGAGGTAGGGTGAGATACAATGATTCAGTGCTTTTCTTGCAGACACTGTCCCCACAGCTAAGCGGAAACAGTTTGAATCCTGCCCTCCTGTATGATGGATAGTCCTACAGCAGACAGGATGGCTTGCCCGAGGCCAGGCAGGCTGTGCCACTAAATGGGATGCAATCTGTTGAACGGGGTGAGAACAAATAGATATAACTCTCTTGCTATGAAAAGCGGCAATTGAAAGGAGACATGGGAGAAATCAATTCAATTTGATACAGTGACTATTCATTATGCTTCACAGAAAGGGAAGTAGGGGACACAGGTGACATAACCAAGCTCCAGGTTTAGAAGGAAAGAAAAAATAGTTCTTTGTCCCCCGTGCATGGAGTGGCACCATGGAACTTGTTGCCACAAGATGGTGGGGCTGCCACCAGAGCTCAAAAAGAGATCAGACCAATGCAACGAGAATGGGGTGCACTGACCTGGATGCTTCACCTAAACTGGTGATTTTCAGAGGCTGGAAAAACAGCAGAAAGGTTTGTCTTATGTTCCCCCTCACCCCACAAGCATTCCCTGCTACCTTCTGCTGGAGAACATAATTCAGGATACTGACTGAGAATGTTTTTTCATACAACCCAGTTTAACAGGCTTCATGTATTTGTGTCTATATTATTTACCAACTAAAATCTCAACTGCATTAGTTCCCTATACAGGTAGAAATTACTCTGAACATCTAAATAATTACGAAACGTTGCTCACTGGTTTGCATTCCTTGTAAAGTCTAGTCTCAGGAATGTGGGATCATGAAGAATATAAGATTATAAGGTCAGGGAAACTAGACATATCTGGAAACTAGCAGCCAGTAAGAGGATAAAAAGATGCAAAACAGCAAAAGTGTAACCATGTGCCATGAACAGCAAAATCTCTTTCTGGCCCCAACTAGCAATCAGTTTATGCATGCAGTGTATGCAGTAACTACAACTCCTTGAAAATTTAAAGTATTTGATATAAGTAGAAAAACCATCTTTGTGTGAGAACCACTGCAAAGTGTCCAAAATACAATTTCTAGACCAGGGAGCTTTCCCATTGTCTAATTAAATTGATTTATCCTCATTTTGAGAGGACAAAAAATGCAGAATCCAGCTGAAATATTTTATTAAGGTGTTTTTTGTGATTGGTGGTTTTTTAATTTTTTTTAATGTATTTTATGATGTGCAAAGACATTGTTGCACAAAAAATGGAAATACTGGTCTACAAACTCATGGTAGACACAAGTGCAATTGAAATCTTCCATGGGCTCTCACTATAAGGAAAAGACTCAGAATATTCAAGGTATGAAGCAAGATGTGGAAACCACAGATGTGGACTATCTACAGATTTTTTACCTGAAGTTGCTTTTGGTTCTAGGAACAAAATGAAGAGTTGGAATTTTTTTTTTTTGTAGTTTAATCACCAGAAAAGATTAAGCGTGTTATTTAAAAATGCAGTCTGATAGGCTATTTTGGGAATGTGCCATTATCTAGTCTATAAACAAATTGGGTGCACTCAAAAGCTTCAAAAGGGTGTTTTTACCCTCAATGCATTCAGTTAGTTAGAGCCCAGGAAGCACATATCTTAGAGGGAAGCGAAGGAAGTAATATCTTTCCAACAGATCCTGACCTGTGTCTACATATTTTCAGGGTATTGTAAGAAGCTGCCCTTACAAAGCCAAATACTGACCTTTTAATCTCCCACAACTTCCCAGGAGGAAAAGAGCTTCTCCCTGCTTTAATAATGGTCAGAGCTGTCACTCTCCCCCGCAAAAGGAGCAAGCACAGCAAAAGAAACAAGCAAACATTCTCTGCTTACATGAGTGTCTTATATTTGAATTCCCTGTTCCTGCGACGTCTCCATAAACAAACCCCTCACAGAAGCAGACACAAGGAGTGGATCTGGCAGTGTGTGATTTTGACTTACATATGCTGTGAGGCGTTGGGGTAGAGCTCTGAGAACTGTGGTGCAGAATCCTCGGGGCCATGGGGTGCAGCGTGGCTGATGACCATCATTATGGGCCTATGGGGATATATCCTCTTAGACATTCTGAAGTAATTAATGCTCTCATTAGTGATTAGGTCTGTGAAGTAGTCCTGGAACATACGATTAACACAAAGCAAAAGTTACAAAGTGCATGATTAATTAGATCACATACTATCATGTTATTACGTTATTTTCAAGTCCTCATTAAAGCTTGGATCAGGAAGTAAAAACATACCATCAAAGAGATGTATGATTTGAGGGAGCATAGGGGAGACTGAGCAGTAATTACTTTCTTAAGCAGGCAGTGCTACATAAAATGAGACAGTACTTTGCAAATCTGATGTAACAGAAAGTATTAACTAAATTTGATTACCAGATTTTGTAATATAATGCTAAGTAACATTTAAAATGACAGACTGTACTGACAAAGATGTGTTTCTTAAATTTCATTGATAAAACACTTCACAAGGCAATGGCTCCCAAATAACATTGTATCTTAAGCTGATTTTATGTTTACATAAACCTTTGTTGCACACTCTTTGTTCAGACTTTACTTTTGCATATGTACAAAGTGGAAGAAAGCTACAACAGGCAACAGATTGCAAAAAATCTTAATCAAAGAAATTGCAAATGAGAATGCAGGGAGCAGTTGAATTCCTGCGGGCTCTGTTCATTTAATTGTGCAACTTTAAGCAGTGCAGCTGCTGAGATTAAGGTTGTGACTCGCTAATAAACTGGCTTAACCCACAGCTAAGGTGGCAAATGGAAGCCTACAAGGAAAAGGGAGGAAATGGAACTAAGAAAAAAAGATGAAAACTTAAATTAAACCACCTGCCACCTTGGAGTATTCACTGTTGGCCTGGAGGTCTAGCTAGAGCTTCATTGAGAAAGTGCTGAGACAATGTTTGCAATTTCAAGCACTTCCAGGCATGACTAATCTCATGTTGTGGATTCGAGGCCCCAAACAGCTGCAAAAGCAGAGCCTGAGGGACAAGGTCTGTGTCGCATGTCAGGGCTGGGACAAGCCAACCAGCTGTGACCTCCTTGCTCACCCGCTCCCTGTCCCCTGCCCCTTCCCCTCTCCCGCAGCACACTCGGAGCACACATGGCAGCCCTTGCTGCTACAAACCCTGCAAGGATAAGGACGAGACAGTGAGTGATGCTTTAGTTTCCAAAATGGATAATGAGTGCAAGGCACCAGGGTTGTGATAATTTCTGGGTTTGTGGCCTGTTTAAGTGAAATGCCTGTATGACTGCTCTCCCAAAGCATCTACTCCCCTCCTGTTTCCCTATTTATTCTAGCTACACACACAGAGTGTTAGGAGTGTATAACTAACCGATGCTCTTTCTTTCCTTTTTTTACTCTATATAAATATATAATCAGTATAATGTAATTTCTATGGATGGGAAAATCAGAAACAGGCATCACTAGCTTCCAATAAAAACTCATTACACATGGGTCAGAAACCACAGCTGCAACATCTGTATCATCTTCCTTGAGCTACAATCTGAGGAAATTCCAGATCACTTTCTGCAGGCTGGACAGTCTGCGATCTGCACTCCTAAGCCTTTCTGAGAAACTTCATGGCAGTGGGCAGGTCACTTTGGCATACTTTCCACACTGTGTCAAGAGCACAAACAAGCTCTGAACTTTTCCAACGGCCGTGTTCTTGCCCTTATCTATCCTCATAGTCATATCCGGAGTCTGACACCACAGGCATACAGCCTTTCTTTGGTGTGCACTCCATAATGGAAAACAACATTAACCAAGGCTCTTCTGTGGGTAATAACTGAAACACACAGCAGGCTTTAAAGTTCAGTAGTGCAAGGGGCACAGTTCTTTTGGGGAAAGGCTTTTATTTGCTGTTTGCTTCTGCCACCAAAACATCACTTCCTATCAGAGAGAATGAGGGAGGGAGGAGTCAGGGAGGAATTGCCAGGCTCCGCTGAAAAGCACTGCGAACTTTCTTCTGTTGAGTGATTAATACTCTCATGTGGAAATTGATCTGCAATGCCCTGGAGAGAAAATGACATCTCAATTTCGTGGTTGTAGTTGGTTAATTAATTAATTATCTGGTTAATTAATTATCTGAAAGTTATTTTTATATGGATTAATCATGTGGTGTTCATGTGTCTGGAAAATACCTTTGCATAATCAAATCCGTGCTTCTCTTTGTTACCATTGCGAGAAATGGTGTAATTATAGAAGCGAGAGTTCTTCACTAATCCAACCCACTCTCTCCACCCAGGAGGGATGTAGCTGCCATTGTACTCATTGAGGTATTTCCCAAAAAAAGCTGTGAAGTAAAAAAAAAAAAAGAACACACACACGCATGAGACTTTGCAATCCAAGTCTTTTAGTCTGAGTCAAAAGAATGTATGAATGAAGAGAAAATGTGTTAGAATGAGTCAGAGCTGCTTTACCAAAAAATCTTCCTTTTATAGCTTAGAGGGTTTTGAAATTAAAATAAGTTATTTCCAGAATTTTATGAGAGTTGAAAGCCTTCGTGACTCTGTTTTATCCTTAATCTTTTAGAATCTAGTGCTCATGTGAAATATTTCCAGGGTTTTTTTTTAGAAAGAGTACTTTTCTCTTGGTTTCCACTAGAATATGAAATAAAAATGCAGTACCCAGAGGAAACATCTGAGAAACACCTTGTGGTTTTAAGCAAGTCCTGTGATGTTTTGGAACTTGGCTTCTGACTTTTGAAAGCTCAGGCTTGCTGTCCTGGCTACATTTGCTTGTTGGATAAAAGGTCTGGGAAGTACAGATCTCCATCCCATTAGGACATGCTTGGGTAGAGCAAGAAGGAATCCCCACCCTGCTTTGCTGCCAGATCTTCTCTAAGGCAAAACTAACAAAGAGACAAAGGCTTGGAGGTCAAGCTCCTCTACCTGGCCTGCCAAACTCCATGTATGTTTTTGCATTAGTTATAGGTGACAAGTCAGAACCCACTCAGACTGAAAATTTCAGCCTTTGCCATAGGGCCTAAGTGGGCTGGCAGCTGCTCCTGCCAATTCCTCTGGAAGGAAGTAGGAAGAAAATCAGTCTCACAATGCAACGGGCTCCCAGCTATCTGGGAGTTGTGGATTGCCTATGGCAAAGATACAGACACCAAAAGCTGGCCAATTGGCACTGGAAGGGAGAATTAATTTTGGTACCACACCCTGGCGAATGCAGCCACGTTGCTTCTATGGAGAGAGGGGAATGGGAGGTCTTTAGCTGCTTGTGCATGATCTGTGACCTGGATAGAATAGTCAGTTTGCATGGCTCTAGCCTGCTTTTCCACTGTCTGGGAAGTGCAGTGACAAAACTCCTGATCAGGTCTGCAGTGTGGGTTTTTCAGGATTTATTATCTCCGGCTCAGTCCCAGCAAGTTACTGGAGCATCTCAGTAGCTTCAGTTTTCCTCTTTAATTTTCTTGAGGTTACAAGACCCTGGGGGGTCACCTGTGCCAGCAGCTCTGCTGCTGGTGTCCCCAGCTGCCTGCACAAAGGTACTCCTGGTGCTTACAAAATCAGATACCACTGAAGAGGAGGGAATGACCTCTCCCTTTCTGGGGATGGAGCTCTTCTGGGTGATAGCTGGCCCCCTCCCTGCACCCCTCACAGAGCCCAGCCCCTGCCCTTGCTGCCCCAACTCAGCCTCCAGTCCTGCCTGCAAAGAGCTGCTGCCAAGAGATGCTGTCCCTCAGCTGGGTAGTGGGACATACCTTGAACCCCTGTATTTGCTTCCTACTAGGAAATGAAATCACATTGGAAAACCTCACATCCAACCTAGACACATTCAATCTAACCAAAAAAGCACATTTGTGGAAAGACTCAAATAATTCAGATCTGGTTGATGTGGGCATGGTGAACTTGGGAAAACTGGTGGAAAAATCAAAATGTTCATAGTTAAGACTTGTCTGAGGCAACATAAATATGATGCAATTCAATCAGGGAACTGCCAAATGTCTCTAACCAAAGATTACAGTAATATATAATGTTACTTTCCTATACCACATGGAATGTGACATATAAACAAGTCCTACAGATGCTAAACCAGGCTTCCAGCTCTTCTTCCCACAGCCACCAAGAAAGCAATCCAACCTGTCTCCTTTTTTATCCTAAGGCCAACCAGAAATCAAGAACTGTGAGGTGAAGAGGGTGACACTGGGCAGGGAATATGTGCCCAGCACTGTTGTCTCCTGGAATGGAAACCATACCTCTCATCTAAGGCAGCCAAACTGGTTTAAACTCTCCGTCAGATGTCATGGGAAAGTACATGAGTAAAGGCTGAAATACTGTGAGAAGGGAAGCCAAGGAAAGAGGAGAAGGGGAAGAGAACTCATAGAGAGACAACAGTGAAGAAAAGTATGGGAAAGTGATGTAACTGAGAGAGAGGAAGCATTGTTGAGCCAAGCAAAACCAAGGACAGCCTGTGGTTACAGGGGAAATCTGAGGTCAGCCCTTCTGAGTGCCATCCCAGGTCTACCAGCAGCCACATTTGGGAAATCATGCTGCATGATTTTGGGAAACCTCTGCTCAAATTCTGTGCTCATCAGTAAAGGGCTCTACTGCCAACCTGCCTCTCACAAACATCAGAAGCTTTCAAGCTGTGAAATGGAAGTTATGACAATTTATCATATAGGATGGTTTGATTGCCCCATCTATTATTAAGATTGACTCACTCAGAGACCTGGACTCTGCTATTTACAGTCTTGCCAAACGTCAATCATTAGTGGTGCTAGTTTCCATGCTATCTGACTCAGGCTGTATTTTACTCCATGGAACCTTTTAGCCAGACAGTTCAGTAATTTCCGAGAAAAAGAGCAGGGAAGAAGAAATGGGTTCACCCATTTAAGAATAATTGTCAAGCTTTTCTCTGAGAAGTTCCAGTGTTTGTAGGTTTTGATGTAGGGCCTTTGTAAATAACAGAGGTGGCTATGAGAATCTGTCTCAAAATGACCGAGCTCAGAAAAACTGTAGCTCACAGATGATTACTCCAGCTTCTTACTTTAACATCACTGTGGAGTGTTCCTTTATGGACTTGAGAATGTTCCCAGAATTTAATTTTTGATATTAAACCAAAAATCCATCAGCTTCTTTCTCTCTGTCTCTCCTCTTTTTTTGGATATTCGCTTCCTGAGAGAAAGCCATCAGCCTAAAATGCAGAGATTAAATGACCTGGGGCATAAGGATGAGAATAGATAAACTGAATTTAGAAAAGAAAGGATGGCTTGGAGCTGGTGGGGGCCAATTCATCTTGGAATTTCCTTGCTTTAGATTACTTAATTTTCTAACTTTAATAATGTTTTGTTAGACCCCTTTTGGCCCCCTGAAACCCCATATTTCAGTGAATGCTATGAGAATTCGGATTGACAACCTGAACCATTCACCTTTGTGTTGGCAATGATTTAGTATTTTATCACAAAAATAATCTCAGTGCTGTCAAGTTTTAAGCAGCTCCCTGAGTGACAGTTTGCAGAAATAGATGTTTCCCCCTGTTGCTGTATAAAGCGGTTCCCATGTCAAATGTGTAGCAAAGCCCTGAATACTAGTAGAAGAAGCAGTGGCTGTGATAATGGATCATACTTGCCAAAATGCTTTAACCAAAAATGGTTTGTTGATCAAAACCTCAGGAGGATATGAGTAATTAGGCAGACGAAGGGAAAAGCCAGGCTTTTACTGAAATAAGAGTTCAGTCCTCACACTGTGTGGTTTTCTGAGTACTACTGAGTATGGGATAGGACAAGTGAGTCAGAACTGGGGCTCAACACCAGCAGTTAGTGTCTGGCTCTTCAGGCTCTGAATGAAAACAAGTGCCAGAGTGAAAGGAAAGCACAGGAGTGTCCTTGGAGCCAAGTAACAATCAGCAAGTAATCACAATGGGTGTCCTGGTTGTTTTTTGTTTAACCAGAGGATTGTTAACAACTAAAGCACTATGGAATATGCCATGGAACTGCCCAGGAACTGACACTGTGATGTGCAGATGTCTGCTGGGTCTTCACATGCTTGGCTTCTAGAATCAGCCCCCATCTTTAACTTAGCTGTAGCCCAACGCTTGCTGAATTGCCCAAGTCTGAGAACTGACTGGGAAGCCTCAGCCTTAGAGGCTGCTTGTACTCAGCATTTGGAGGGTTTAGGAAGCCATTTCTGCTTGTAATTAGTAAAATGGAGATTATGACTCAATGGGTAAAAGCCTCATTAAAAAGTAATGCCATTTCAAGGGACATCTTTTCATTATTACATGTAATGGCCCCCATAGGGATAACAGGAAAGATAAATGCTTACTTTTGCATTTTAATAAGACAATTTTTATCTGCATTCTGGCAGTTTTGCTAACTGTTCCCAGGACACATTGTTATTTTTTAATCACATGTGATGTAGCTTAGTATATCAGAATAATTGTATTCTGTATTAGTATGTTCAATTAAGTTTATGCAAACAACAACACATGGCATGGTGAACAGTTATACAGACATGTATGTCTCTGGAGGGGCTGCAGAATATACGTCTGCTACCTGTCATGAACAGATGCCTTAATACAGTGTTTTGTTTTCCGTCTTGCAATTAGCAAATGATTTCTAAACTGGACTGAGACATCCAGGGGATTGCAATGGATGCAAGACAAAGATAATTTGATCCAGGGGATCTCTGAATTTTGAAACCAAGATACTTACAGATGAATGTGATTCAAATTCTCATAATTCCCAGGACTTTTGTCCCCAGCATTTTTTACAAGCAATTATGGCTAATATTTCCAGTATTACACAATAGAGTTGGTCCTCTAACTCCTGTCAGCATTAGTGGATTAGTGTACAGGTAGACTGGGCTACATGTACCGCCGAGACATCTCTGCACTTCCACAGTTCAAAGGATATACATGATGTTCTACGCCCTTGTTATTTGTTGAGGCTTATGAGAATGTTTCTGAGTTAAAACAAACACAAACCTTTAGAAAGGCATGCTGCAGAAAGGTTTAGTCACCCTGACCCAGACAAGAGCTTTAAGTAGACAGCCCACTTCCTTTAACAGTCAGGAAACCATTTACAGGAGTTGCAAAGCACTGTTTATATGACATTTCAGGACTGAAACACAGTGATACTATGCTTCTGTGGACAGAGCCCAACATAACTTCAGCTTCTGAGTTATTCCAGTAAATTCCTCCTTGCTTTCTTCCCATTATGCAAGCCATGGATTCAAACCCAAGAAGTCTGATTTTCCCCTTGTGTTGAAAAATTGCAGAGGATTAGTGTATCATGTCACTGATGTGCAGAAAGCCAGCTCAGTATGCCAGCACCGCCTAGGAAATGAAATACGCATTGTCCCAAAAAATATGGTGACGAAACTGAGGCACCAAGAGGTTAACCTTCAGCTAGACCTAAGTCACACAGGAAGCCCGTGGCATTGCCAATAATATATTTCAGATTTCACAGTTCCCAGTTTGTAACTTAAACACAGCAGAAAACCTCAGTTTTTCTACTTTTTCTCCAGCTTTGTGGGTCTTTCCCAATTGCTGCCAGGTTTACCATTGCAACCAAAAAAATCATTAGAGATTTTATAACTCAGCAGTTGCAAAATGCATTATGTTATAACTTGATATAGCAATTGTTAGCCTGGGTGATGTCTTTAACAAAGCCTGTATTATGGGCCAAGCTGGTAGCACTTTCCAATATTGATGTTTTCTGACACTTCTCATTATACGACCCTGTTTTCAGCTGCTTATAACTCTCTTATACTTGGACTTAAATTTTCCACACTGGATGCCTGCCTCGGGCTGAATTTTTTGAAACTTTTTAGCCCAAACAGTAGCCATCTTTGAGAACCGCAGTAATGGAAAAGGAATTATGCTTAACATCTGAAAAAAATTATGTGAGATTTCATTTGATAGCACTTACAAGCTCTGCACTGAGAGCAGGAACTCTGTCAAAGACATGATGGACTCCCTGTCAAGGAAGCATCTATTAGAATCCTTTGAAAAAAACCCTGCAATTTGCATGTGCTGGAGATCTGGACACCTCAGGACATTTATTCCCTATCCACCTGTGAATGGTGTCAGTAGGTGGGAGAAAGTTGATTGAAATGCAGAGGGCAGGAGGTGACCCGATAAGGACAAGCAGTCTGGGGAGCAGCAGGAAATACAGTAAAGGAGCTGAGGGGGTGGAAGAAGCAGTGGGGTCTTGGGGGCCCAGGACTGGCAATGTCAACTGAGAAACAGGACAATGAGTGTGGAAAGGAGAAAAGCTGATTGACAAGGCGGGTGGGAGAAGCAGATTTGTCGATCAGGCTGGAAAAGGAGATCACTAATGGTAAGCAGTGGGAGCAGGATGTGTCTGTTAAGAACTGACTGGACCTGAGGGAGGAGGGGGGAGGGAGAGAGACGGAGGGAGGGAGGGAGGGAGGGAGGGAATGACTTGAGGACAGACAAGCAGAGGGACAAGGCTCAGAGCAGAGGCCAAGGTGATGTCCTGCAGGGTCAGAAAACCTGGATGAGAAAACTGAGGAGTGGACACTGCACTGCCTAATGGGGTAGGATGAAGTGAGTAAGAAATTATTTTGGTCAGAGTAGAGGATCCAGCAGTATCTGAGAGGACATCTGAATCATACTGGTACCTGCCTTTAATTAGACATCCAAAAACCTATAGCTGCATGCCCAGTATATGATAAAACTCCACTCTGATTAATTTCTCAGCAAGTGAGCAGTGGAGTGTTGCAGATAGGATGTGAAACCCCCATCCCTGCTGATGTGGATGCCAGCACTGTGTCTTTTGATAGAACTAGTCTATCTTTTTAAACCAAGGAAATTTCACCCTCCCTAGAGTGGTATGTTATTATGTAGTTAAAGACTATAATTTGGCCTTGTGAACAAGAGATGAAATGCCTACATAGACAATGTTCTACCCAGATTTTCCTAAATGAAGCACTTGAATACATAAACTTGCTAAAAGTCTTTTAGTGTATGGTTTTCTGTGTGATATTTAATAGCACAGAATTCTGCTTTAAGCATAAGTAGGCAGATATGCTGTGGTTTTTGATGAGGTCCTGGACAGAAACCAAAAAAAGGTTCACTTCACATGATACCATAGAACTAGAAAATCCTGCATGTTATCCTTTTGGCCTTTTTCCTCTTCTACATTTCACTTTTTGTGGACTATGTGCATACATTCAGCATATTTTACTTTTACTTATACATTTTTTCATTGACAGAAAGTGCAAATTTTACTGAAAAATGAGACATATTTTTAATTATTTAGAATATTTATAGATTAAATTATGTTTGATGCTTCCCAGAATCTTTCATACCAATTAAGAAAGAATCTGAAAACTCAGAGTTCTCTCTCTCTCTTTATTTTCATTTAGAACCTATCTGAAACCCAGGACTTATTTTCTGCTCACTCATTCCCAGCCCTGTATCATATTGTGCCACCCTCTCTGCTTTGAAAGGGTGCATGAGGCAGGATACAAATTAGGTCACTGAAACGATGCAGATTAAAAATAGCATGTGCTGGCAGTGATTTGTACTGCAAGGCTGTGAACAGGAAACACACTGGCTTTGCCTCCAGAGGAAACTTATTGTCTGCCCACTCCTCCAGGAGGCATAGCTTTTGCTTGCTTTATGAAAGAT
The DNA here is from genome assembly GCA_024500445.1 of Entomyzon cyanotis. Classification (NCBI taxonomy): domain Eukaryota; kingdom Metazoa; phylum Chordata; class Aves; order Passeriformes; family Meliphagidae; genus Entomyzon; species Entomyzon cyanotis. Next base: position 18,069,158 of record JAKEPQ010001005.1, read on the forward strand.
TAACTTGTCCCTGAGTGTCCGAAGAGAACGGTGCACAGTTAAAATACTCCTTAGCTTTCAGCTTCCTGTCATCTCAGTGCTTTATGAGTTCTTTGTTCATTACACTCAGAAATGTACCTGTAAGTGACAGAAGTACATCTGTAAGTGGCAGATGTCGATGGACACACTGACGTGTGCTGTTGAACACATTAGCTAGTTGTCAACCAAGTGACCATTTCTGTTTGTCACGGCACAGAAGTCTGTGACTAATGTCAAAACATGCCACATAGGGGCATCTCGGTGTCACTTCTTGAGTTCAGAGTTTTACAAATTAAGCCGTTCAGGAATTAACATTTGAGCTGCTTAACTTTGTTATGTTACCATTTTTGTCCCACAAAGACACAGAATGACATCAGAACACTTGCATGCATGAATGTTGAATGTTATTCTAATCAGTTGATACATCTGAGCAAGAAATAAAATACTAGGAAAAACATCTTCCCAAAGACAATTCTACAAAGGGCAAGCAAATAATTGCCTAATTTGGTAATGTCTTTTCTTTCAGGTGGGATTCCATGAAGGAAGAGCCTGGTCCTGTGTCTGGCATGGTGCTGTGAAGCTGTCAGCAGCTGCTGAGCCAAGGCAGAGTCCCACTCTCTCCTGCACAGTTACACTGGCTGTGAAGGGCTTAGAGGAGTGAGGATTAGAGAGCAGTAATTCTACAAAGTAACATTAAGCAGAGAGGGTTTAGAATGTGTAGGTGTGTTAAGTCAGGGTAAGAATTTTAAACTTATACTTCTTTTCGTATTTGCAAAGGGATGAAACTTCAGCTGGTAAAAATGTAAAAACCTGCAGCATGCAAAGTATGACCCACTATTTTAAAATAAAATGTTGTTTATATTTATATCTTTTGGATATTGGCTGCTCTCATGTGATGGGTTTGTGTTCTAAAATACCACGATTATGCTTGGCTGCTGCTCAGTTATTAAGACATAGCATAATCTCCCATTCCTATTGAAGGTAGCCAGTGATGCACTTCTGGGGTTTTCCTTTGTGTTTGTGTAGGTAAATGGCAAAGGGAATCAGCAACAGCAAAGGATACATCTGAGAGGCAATACTATATGCTGTGGGACTGGGACAGAGCAGTAGAAGGCAAAGAAATTATGAGACTGAAAGAACAGCAAATGACCAGCCAATAATTTGGAAAGCACAAAGCAAAATCCCTAACTCCTGCAGTCAATAAATTTATGAATTAAACTTCTCAATCTGAATAGCCGAAGGGATATCTACTGACATTAAAAACTCTGAGATGAAAGAAAACTTCTCAAGCTTTTCCCACAATTTCCACAAAATTTGAAAGTGAGGGACCCTTTTTCCTCTCTAGTCCAAGTGCCAGGATCCTATGTAATTAAAACAAATGTCATCTCTGAAACTCTCCAGAGGTGCTTTGTTTTCTCATTCTACCTATTTACTGTGTTTCTTCCCTGCTACATCCTACAATTTCAAATTTAATATTATCGGTTTTGTGGACAATCAAGAAGCTGTGCAGTTGGTTCACTGCTGCATTAGCATACAGCTTGTGAATAAGGGAAACTGTAAACATTGAAACATCCTTAATAGTTTCAGGATTTTAAAAAATTATAATTAGAAGCAAAAGTAATTTTGGTTTGGCAGTGTTATTTCTGAATATTTTCTGCCCTGCTAGTGTCCATCACAGTGTCTGCCTATGATTTAGCACTGACATACAATCTTCAAAAAAGGATGTTTCCATGAAATGCAACATTGCCCTTAGGTCACATCAGAGCAGAAGAATAAAACAGAAAAAGGAAAGAAAAATCATTCTGTCCTTTGCCAGGTTTCCCCAGTAGGCTCTAATTATAACCGCAGTTTATTAGAGCACGTTTCAGACCTCTCTTTAAAAGGCCTGCTGTGCTTGTGTGGAGTCCTTGTGGCTTCAGCAGAACTCCCCTCATAACAGTCTGCCCACATGTGATCAATTGCAATACAGAGGGTTTAGTTAAGCCTGCTGCAGGTTTAGACAATGGATGCTTTATAGATATTGTAAACTATCTGGAGTGAGCAGAAGTGAGGACATTATATAAATACCCTCCCGCCACCTTATTTCCACTGACTTATATAATGATTTGATCTATGCAAAAGGTGAGAGTTAAATTATCATCATTTCAGAATACCAGGCTGGAGGTATTGTACATTGTCTTATCCAGACTGGAGCTCTCTGTTCAAGTGCCTTATCAGGACTGTCACCACACTGTGACTGGCCTCAGTCATTCACTTCTCTTTCTGTGTCTCAGTTTCCCATTGAGAAGGTTACTGATCTACTGTCAAAAAATGTAGAAATGCACAGGGTTCTATCCATAACATCTGCAACCTCTCTCTCTGCAATTCCCTCATTTTCACTCCCAATTATTTTTGACTCCCAGGTATTTTTGAGTCATAATAATTTTACTTAACTTTCTAGCTGTGAAGTGTGGATTGTTACTTGGCTTGCAGACTTCTGGTGACCTTTTAATAAGGCAACACTATCATTGAAAAATGTATTATATGATCTGCTGTTAATTAAGCTACCACCTCAAAAAATTATTGTGGCTTAATTAGAAGCCAGGCTCATCTTACAAGGAGTAAAACAATACATCTTTGCAACCATAGTATTGTAGGCTTGAAAAATGTACCTCAGTCAGAATTGGAGATTCATGCAGGTATTTTCATTTTCTTTTACTCTTTTCTGCCCTTTGTTAAAACACACCTATCCTCACAGTTTTAGGACTGATGTTCTCTCTGCCTGCCTTTGAAAAAAAGCCCTTTTTTCCTGTTCCTTTCTTTTTGACCCCTTTTTCCTTTCCATGTAATAGGGTCAAGCCTGCATTTAGCAGACATCTCCACGTGCCTTCATAATACAAGGCAGTGTAGAAGATATTTTCAAAGCAGTGTTTACCCCCAGAAGGGCAAAGAGGGCTAGTGACAGAGCTGTCCAGTTTATGTGTGAAGCATTTAGCGCAAAGTGTAGACGACAAACCAATAAGATACCAATTTTTTAAGAACACTAAAGCCAGGTCCCACATGAAGCAGCCACACATAAAGCAGAAAGGATTTCTGAGATGTGAGTCATGAGATAAACCTTATATTTAAGGTCAAATTCAGCACCTTTTCTAATAGCAATGGTCAATTCTCCCTTCCTTTTCTCCTCCAAAGCGTTGACGCTGACCCCTACTCAGACTTAGCAGTGCTGTACTCAGATGGCAACTTCACTGAGACCAGCTTAACAGAGACTGAACTACTGTTCAGCTCATGTGTCGGAGCCAACTCCAGGTCCAAAAAGTTAAAGATTTGTCTGGTTTTGTTTTTCACACAGGAAGCAGAAGCTCTCCAGAGCTACAGATTCTGAGAGACAGAAGAAAAAGGAGCCAGCTGTCTGTGTGGTGAAGAAAAGATAGCAAAGAGGCAGATAAACTTGAGACATTGGATGTAGCAGCTTTAAGAGATTTAGGACCAGCAGACAGCATGGAGACATTTGCCAGCTCTATGTTTTGAAAGCAATCCCTTCTTGTGCCTAAGCTGCCGACAGAAACAAGTTTCTTTGCTGCCAGGTACATTGTAAGGAAGGCAGTTGGCAGGAGATCTGTGCCTCCTTGGTCTGTAAAGGGGAGCCTTTGTAGCTGAGTGACACTTCTGGACAAATTGCACTCTGATGACCTTGCACAACTCCCATACCTTGCAAAGGGGAAGTCAGGCTGGAGCCTAAAGTGTCTACAGATTCAATCTTAGTGGATAGGTGATGCAGAAATGAATCGAGTTTTACATCAAGCCGAAGCACAGATGAGAGGAATAAGAAGAGTTCTTTGTAGACAGGAAAGGGATCTCCTGACTACGGAAAACCACCAGGAATTTACAAGAAAACTATCAAATCTTATTGGTCCACAGTAGAACAATCCTTCTTAAAGGCAAGTTTCTATTCCTTTTCAGAAAATGCAAACTAAATATCGCCCCATGGCAAAGTTTAAATCATACCATTCACCTTGTTTTGCTCCCATGACAGTCCCTCCACTCCTGTGAGGTCTTTGGCACCACTTCTCAGCCTGGCCCTGACATCTTCTTCCATAACTGCTAGCAGCTGTCCACAAGCAGGCCATAATACTGACCATAATCACGTCTGAAACTGCCAGGTCGGACCCACAATGCCACTAAAATGCACCTCTTTCACAGTAGGTGTAACTGCCCAACAGCTTATTTCCCACCTGGGACATCCAAATGTGAAAATATGCTGCTTCAGTACCAGTGAGTTTCTCTACATGGCCATTTCTGCAGCAGGCAGTACTATCCTCCCCCTCCACAATATTCAGCCTCTGCCCTGCACAGCCACTTTGGGACAACTGCTGCTCCTGTTGTGGTTTAACCCCAGTCAGCAGCTAAGTACCACTCAGTTGCTCTATCACTCCCCACCCCTGCCACAGTGGGATGGAGAGGAGAACTGGAAGGAAGGCAACATCCATGGTTTGAGATAAGAACAGTTTAACAATTTAAATTAAATGTAATAATAATAATAGTAATAATAGTAATAATAATAATAGTAGTAGTAGTAGTAGTAGTAGTAGAAATAGTGATAAAAAAGGGAGACAACAAAAAGGGAGAGAGAAATAAACCCCACAAAAAACTCCCAAGCCCTCAAGAAATGCACAATAGAATTGCTCACCACTCATTTACCAATACCCAATCAGTCTCCAAGCAGCACCTCCTGGCCAGCTTTCCCCCAGCTTATGTACCGAGCATGATGCTGATGGTAAGGAATATCCCATTGACTTGTTTGGATTAGCTGTCCCAGTTGTGTCCCCTTCCAAATTCTTGTGCCCCTCCAGCCTTCTTGCTGTCAGGGCACAAGAAACTAAAAAGTCTTAATATAAGCACTACTGAGCAACAACTAAAAACTTTTTTGTGTTATCAAGATTATTTTCATGCTAAATCCAAACCACAACACTACAGCAGCTACTAGGAAGAAAATGAACCCTATCATAGCTAAGAACAGTTTCGTTTTAGGCAGTGATTTAACACCAGTTGGTGAATACGCCATCTGCACTTTAAACAAAGAACTGCTGTTGCTTTGTCTCTTACCTGTTCTGTACCCAGTGTTATTGAGATACACAGCGAAGGTACGAGGCTCGTGAGTAGCCTGCCATGAGGGAGAAGAGCAGTTTTCATTGTTGGTGTAAATGTTGTGGTTGTGGACGTACTTCCCAGTCAGCATCGAGGAACGTGATGGGCAGCACATCGGGGTTGTTACAAAGGCATTGATAAAAGAGGCCCCTCCATTCTCCATAATCCTCCTGGTTTTATTCATCACTTGCAAAGACCCTGCAATAGGAGGTACTCATCATCACTGTGCTGTTAAAGATAGTTTGAATGTATTGGCAGTTATTATGCTATCAAAAGTAAAGTATCAGTGATTAGCTCATCTCTGAACATCAGTGTGCTTCACTCTGTAGCTTTGGTAATTTTAGGAGAAAAGATCAGACTTTTGTTATGCCAACAAAAATATTTTTCAGGGTTCCAGAAAGCTTGAGTTCTTTTTTTCTCAGACTTCAAAACAAAGTTAAAATATGGACCAATCTAGAACTAATGTAAAACTCTATCAAATGTACAGGTCAATAGTTCTTCAAATGTTGCTATAGAAAAACAATATGTTACACAGACTGAGTAATCAGTCAATATGCCTGTAAAATATGCAAAATGCTGAAATTACCAATGAATATTTTAATTCTCTTTCCATTTTATCAGAAGACTGAAGAGAGAGAAAGAGAGAGATGAAGGGAGCAAAGGAGGGAGTGAGAGATGGAGGAAGGAAGGAGAGAATTCAGTAGCAATTTTTCTAAAGGAAAGTTTCTGTGGACATAGGATCAGAATATCTGGTTCTGATACTAAACCACTGTGATCAAAATTAGTTTTTGGGGATAAATAAGTATGCAAAAATATTGGCAAAATGCAGCACCTTTCTCAAGAAATTGCATTGATACTGTTCAAAGAACAATGGCATTTTTTGGTCCTTCAAAACATCTTCACGAATTGCAAGGTGAGAGAAGCAAGGCTTTCACATTTCTGATTGTAGAAAGGCTGAGCAGCCCTGGATAGGGTCTGTCAGTATTTGCTGACAGATGTCAAAGTTTGTTCTTCATGCTATCCAACAGAGCAGAGATGGAAGGGTGAGTGTGAACTGTGGATATACCAGTATGTGCCCAGGAAACGTTTGTGAATTGTAGTACTTGCACAATTTTGGTGGTCAAAAGAGGTTTCTGGAATTCTCATTTTTTTTCCTTTCATTTCTTGCACAATTGACTGTCCTTATTTTACATTTAAATCTGTTGATTCCACTGATATGAGAATTTTTCTTGATGGTTTTGTTTTGTTGCTTGAAAATCAAATAAAAAAAGTTCTAAAGCAATTACAAACCTGCCTGTAAAACCATAAAACTCCCAACGAGGCTCAACTTCAGGTGTTAGCAGTAAAATCTTATAAATTACCTTACTTGTAAAAGTTAAGCATGCTCTGTTTTGGTTTTGGGCTAAGGAGTCAGTGCTGAATATGAATATTGCATTAAAAATATTGTTAATAAAAGGGAAGAGGCAGCAGGGTCTTCAGTATTTCATTTAAAATGGCAGGGTCTGTGTCCTTAAGGATACATTTAACACTGTGTATGAAAGTTACCATCACTTTAGACTCTTTGTCTTTCATAGCCTTTATTTTCTAAATGCAGAATATCTGCATTTGTGCTTTCCTGAAACCCATGTGCTCAGGGATATAGAAAAGTAGAGGAGTAACTGAGAGGTCCCTGAACACACAAGGTCTCTATCTGTATGTGTAAGAACGTTTCACGGAATTGTTAAGTAAAAGCCAAATAAGAGATCATTTTTGTTGTACAAGCCTTTATCTCAGTCTCCAGGCTGACTTTTAAGTTTTTGTTTTGTTTTGTTTTGTTTTCACCAGAGTTCTGCCATTTTTTGAAAAATCATAGTTTATTCCTGAGAACTCAGCTGTAAAGTGCTTCGAGGTGCTCAGATAGAAAGTGGGCTATTCAGGTACCCTAATGCACAGTAACTGCAGCAGAGCTGATCTGCACTTTCCTGCCTCCATGCATTATAAATGAGTAGCTGTTAGAGTGCTTCCTCATTCCTCCAGCTGGTCAGCCCTCTGCTCTTGCAAACCTGCTGTTTATGACTAACTTTTCCCTCCAGGTATGCACTTACTGCCACTGATAATAGATTAGGCCCCTCTGGAAATTCTGGAACAAGAACTTCAAAGCAGGTGAGACTTCCTCATTTGGAAAACAAAACACAAGTAGGAGATAAAACTTGCTGATATAAGTTATAATCCTTTGCTGTCTATAGCTCTCCTCACAGCTTGTGTTCTTTACCATCTGGCCCACAGTCTTCAGGGCACATGTACTCAGGCTCTGCCTGTCAGCAGGGCACTCGCGCTCTACATGACCAATTGGGGAGCACCTGAGGGGAACCAGATAACAGGGAAAGGCCACTCTGGACACAGAAGTTAGTAACTTTTGTCAAAGAAATTCAGTGTCACTTCTCAGTCTATTCTCATACCTCAAGAAATATGTTTAGCAACCGAAGTTTTGTATCAAGTCTTAAAGTTGCTATGGATTTTCATCACAGGTGGGCATCTCTACAATGGGGTTAGCTAGGAGCCACCCTGTCTTTCTATTGGTTGTAAGCAAGGCCCCAGGAAGGTAATGAACTTTTTCAGATCTCAGCACATATCCCCATTTTCTCAGCTTATGTTTTTTAGTGCTTTAGTTCTAGTGAAGATGGAAAGCTCACCAAGCAAATAATGCCTGATATGATGTATCTAGATGATGCTGTGATCTCTTCACCCAGTGCTCTATTCAATGGATGCTTTATAAAGATTTCACTGGTGCATTAGGCTGTAAAAAAGGGTCAGAAACACTGGAACTACCAACATTTTCATTAGTTTTTACTCCTTTCTCATATTATGCAAGATATTTTTTACAGTGAGGACTGGAAGAGTGATTGGGGAGTCATATTTTGAGATATTGATGTGTGCAAATAACAGAGAATCAGGAGGACAGGGGAAGAGACCAAAAATGCAAGAAAAATGTTGGACTGAAGAGATTACAGATCTGACCCCAGTGGGAGCTGGGGCCACTGCCCTGAAGAGACACAGCATGTTGTGTCCAGGAGAGGAGAAATTCTGGGCTTGGGAGCTGGTGCTTTGCCTTGAGCAAGATGCCTACTGGCCTCATTGTTGGGCAGGTAGTTCTCTCCCCTCAGGATCTTGGTAGGGGAAAGAAAGTGCACAGCAGCAAAAATTAAGTAGTAATTTCCCAGCTTTTGAGCCCAAGTATTTGCTGAGATCCTTCAAGAGCTGTGGGCCAGACTGCTTCACACAGCTTAAGAAGCAATCCACCAGCTGATCTATAATATTCTTCCTCCTTGACAGATAGGAAGGGACTGGAGTTGTGGGGCAGTTTGTGGGTTTTACCCAAGAAGGTGAATGAGACAGCAACTCTGCTGAATTTCTTTACAGTCAGAAAGCAAAACTCAGGGGGATGGTGCAGATCAGTAGGAAGATGTGCATACTCCTATGGCTTGAGCACTAGCTAAATGCAAACTCCCTGCCTCTTGCAAATTTTACTTTGGATAACTCCTCTGTATGTCATTTGTACTCAGGCAGATGAATATTTTGGTTCAATGCTTATACATGCTCTGGAGACAAGTCCTTCCTGATTGAAGTCTATAATGCACCTGATATGCTTTTATGTTAAAGCATTCATTTAGAATAGCTTTTAGAAATGTTCGTGCTGGGAATACAACAGCAAATAATCCATATTGAGCAACTTTCAGTCTTGTGATTTTTGGATACCAATGCCTAAGTTTTATTCTGTTTGTGGTAGAAAGTGTTACTTCCCACTGACCTTTGAGAAATTTAAGATTTTTCTCAGGAATCAATGAAGAGCAGGAGGAAAATTCACACATGGAAAACAGTTCGGCTTTATTTTTCAAATAAGCAGAATGATTTATTAGCAGAAGTGCGAATAATGCAGTACAGTAAATCTTGGGGCTGAATCCTGTTTCCTGTGAAATGATCTATGGAAAGGGGAAACCTATGTGTTCATTCAAGGCAGTGGGAATGCATACACACCCAGGCTATTGCTCAGCTGCTTGCTAATAGGAGCCAGAGTGCCCTGTGAAATTCAGAGCAGCTTTCAAAGAGAAGAGCTCCACAGTATGAACAAAGTGACTCGCCACATCCTTCCTCCTCTTTTACCACTCACAAACCTTCTTGCAAGACTGAAGGCAGCGAGTTGGTAACACTGTTCAGAGATGTGTGTCTGCTGACCTGCCTTCCCCAGTGCCCTGGAGAGAGTGGGCTCTCTCAGACCACAAAAAGGAAAACTTGATTTGACCCTTTTAACAAAATTTTTCAGAACGACTCTATCAAGAGGAAATGCACTCCTATTGTAATAGCTGTATTTTAGACCAAAAATAGAGCTGGGAACAGCTATTCATTATGCAGCATGGCTAAACAGAGCAGAGGTTTGAAAGAGTGAAAAATAAAAAGGATAAAAATTGCTCAGATCTAGAGGTCTGTGTTTGGAGCTCCGCTGCATAAAAGCACCAGCCTTCAGTCATGAAATATAGTTTATTAATTATCTTCTCAGAACCCTGAAGGACTATGAAATTATTATTGCATCATGATGAATACAAAATGCTAGCAACCAAAGAATTGCTTTTTGTCTACAATCTTCTGTCTGAAAGTATGTGATTTTAGAACAAATTAAGTTTTCTGGAATGAAGCATTTTTATTCTTCAATGTCATATGGCATTTTGTCTAGAAATGCACTATACTTCTATTAAAAATATGTCTCTCATTAAAAAAAAAAAGCTAAGAATGCAAGATTTCATTTCAACTTAATTTGCCATTTTTTCACCTTTTTGATCTCACAACCCAAAATATTTGCTTGGGGGTAACCTAAAATGATCCTCTTTCTCTCCTTGATTTTTCATTTTGGGCAGTGAACCAAAAAATCAGTTATATGCATAACTACCATTAATATCTTTCTAACTTACTTAATGGAAAACATTCAAAGGCCTCCTGGAACATCATCCAAGTGTTTTAACTTTTTCCACCCTAAGAAAAATATGTGAAAATCACTTCTGACTGGTATGTGTTCAGATATTTAGTATATTTGTGAAAGCAAAACTACCATGTTTTTATACACATAGCATAGCTTTTAAAGCAAATGGATTTTAAACGCTTCAGTAATTCATACAAATATTAAGGTTATGTCCTGTAAGCAGACCAGTTTGTCTGTGTGCATAAACATGTCAGATGACATGTCAGATGACACACATGCCTGTGACAAATATGTGGAGATAGAGACACCTATACAGCACTGAGAGAAAGGTTGGCCTCATAAGGCTCAAATTTTTAAATGCTACAAAAAGCCATGGAATGAGAAAAGGCTTTTAATGCAAGTTTTTCACCTGTATGTCCTTGCATGCATTTTTAAATCCTTCTGTTGTGCTGATTAAAGCCTCCCATGGTGGATTTTGGTAAGCATATATTTCCTAAAGTCTATAATTAAGTGTGATGAATGCTATTAAATAATATTATTTAACTCAGTTTCCAAACTTGTCCCACATTCTGATACTGCTCCAGGACCAGCACCCTCTCTGAATTTAAAGTTTTTTCTGCTTGGCATAAACTACTGAAAGACACATGACAAAACGTAGTAGCAAACAACAATTATTTCTCACCTAGTTCCACATCTTGATCATCTGTGAGTACAAGGATGATATTTGGTCTGATATTTTTTCGCTCCTGCTGCACACGTCCTCTGAACCTCGGGGACTTGATGGTGGAACAGTGACTTGTTAGCAATTCAGTACTGAGCACCACCAAGATTAGAGCAAACCAAGAAGGCTTCATAGTAGTTCCAGTATTTCAATGAAAAGACTGATCCAGAAGTTCCTGAACTCTAATTTTCAAGACCTGTAGGGAGGGAAAGAGATTCTGTTCAAGCAATAAATAAACTTCTAATCATACATTGAAAGGATGACACTTAGGGAAGTCAAGCCTAACACATACCATTTAACATGATTATAAGCCATATTGCTGAATGAGAGCTTTATTCTGTCATTTTCTAAGAATAAACTCGGTCATTCTGCAACTATGCTCTCTCTCAAATAATTTTTGCTTGAAGTCATGCCTGCATTTTGTATAGACATGACTTCTGGTATACTCCTCACAGTGCTCCTTCTCCTACACCCCACGCTTCTTTTTATGCAGCTTGGTTCCTTACATTCAGTACCTGGGCGCAGTAAAAAATTGCTGGGATGCAGACGTGCTCAGAACATCTGTAGGAGGAGCACTGTGAGAAGGAGAAAGCAGAAGGCTTGTCAGTCAGAGACCTCAGTACTGTGGCTGTGCTTCAAAGTCTCCAGAACTGTTTGTTACAGCTTCTTTCTCTGTCCTGAAAGAAAAGAGTAGAAAAAAATTGCATTCCCCATGGCTCCCCTACTTAATTTAATACCATATCTAGGCAGGGGTTGGATGGCACCTTGGCTACTAGAAATAAAGGACATGTATCTCACATCATCAGACACAGGTGCTTTTCCAATATTTATAGTCAGATTTATTGTGAGATTCTGAGAACAAGCATTAATTCCAGCATATGGCACCTGGCAAGCAATAAAGCTGTTCTAGGTTAACTCACCTGCATGAGAGACTAAACCCTTAAAAAGCAGAGGGGAGAGCATGGCTGTCATTTACAATCTGCATGGGATATCTATGTGAAAAGTCATCTTCCCACTGACAAGAAAGCTCAGATTAAATGACAGTCCATATGATCTTACCCAGCATTGTGAAAGAGCACAACCATCCCTCAATCAATCAACGACAGACCTGAGCGCCTCATCCATAATGCACAGTACCTCTGCCACAGCCACGTCCTTGATACTGTGCTTCCAGACTTGTCTCAATACGTTATCAGAACCCTCTCTCCGTGCCTGTCAGTCAAACAGCCTTGCTTTTGTAAGACCTGCAGCAAGCACAGAGGCTTGGCTTCGCTGCAGCAGATTTAAACCTGTGACTGAAAATGACTGATTGGTCTGGAGAGGAAGGGGTAGCCACTTACACTTTAACATTTTTGGCATTACTGACTGAAGCCCTGCAAAACCCGTCTGTAACGCAAGGGAAGGGAGGGAATATCTGGGGGCAAAAAGGAAGGGGGTGGGAAAGAAATCACGGAGTCGTGCATGTTCCCTCCAGGGTATTGACCTGCCACATATGTTTCTTCTGTTTTTATTCTGGGACTATGGATAAAAGCACGGTGACATCGGTCAATTAAAAAAACCTCACAAAACCACCCAAGCCCAAGAACAATCAAGAAGTCTGCCCAAGGGGAAGGCTGCATGGGAACTCGGGTGTGCCTTATATAATTAGACTGGAACATAAATCACGAGATCTGCGCACCCACACCTGAGACTTCAGACATGCAACATGAGCTACAAACAGATTAATAAACAGAAATAATGAGAGCAACACAGAAGACAAAAGGGCCCCTCAATTACTCACCTAAAAATGCCTTAATAGGGAGATGCTCTAAATTTCGGGTGAAGAAGCCACGGCAGAGGGAGGGGATGTGACTTGGTGCTGGACTGCTAGGAAAAGGATCGCGTTCTTGTTTCCACATACACCTTTTATTTTAAGCTTCGCAAGCTAAACAGTTTGATGCTCCTCACTCTGGCAGGCTGTAATTACACCACAAGAGTGTGAACATCTTTAAAAGGAAAATCCAAGCGTCTGTGGCAGAACTATCTTGTCTTTCATTGTCTCTGCACCAACCAACACTCCAGCCTTCCGCTAACATTACAGCGCTGCAAAGTCGATACAGGGGATCGCCATTGAACAGCAAATGCTATTTCAGTGATTACACAACATTCAGATAAGTAGCTGGAAGTCTGTAATTAGTCTGGACAGACTTTTAAAAATAGTTCCATTTCTATGTATATGTTCTTAAGTCACATAAAAGCTGACAAGAGCCCTAAAGACCAGGGGTACCAAAGAAGTGAGCTTTCTTCTGACAGACACCAGAGACACGCTCTTGGTGCAAAAGCAGAAATACAATGTCTTTAAATGTCTGATCTTTAAATAGCGAAACTTTCACTCACATCACAAAGCACGAAAGGCTATGTGAAGTGAGACTCAATGTTTAGTTTCTTACCTCAGTTATATGGCAAACTTTTTCAGACAATGTTGACCCAGAAAGTGCAGTCATCCTGACTGCGCCGAGCAAACACTGGCACCAACATGTTTGAATAATCCCCCACTGTACAAAACTGCAAGTTCCTAACAATTACACCTCAGTGCTAATAAAATTTACATTAATCCAAATGGACATTAACAAGTGTTCTTCATTTCAACCTGTCTGGTCTACATTCGTTAGTTAAAAAAAATCCCTTTTCTCTAGCATACTTGAGGCACCTTAGGCAGGTCTTTTCTAGAAAGAGTATGAAAGTTTCTCTTCCAGCTCTAATTTTTTTCCTCTTTGATGGATAAAGGAAAATATCAGGACAGATCTACACATATAAAATTAGTGTTTGAATTGAATGGTTCTTTTACAAGAGCACAGTAATGACATGTTTTGTTGCTCATGTTTCAGTTTTGCATATGGCAAATCTTTATTAAAAGGTGATCTTTGACAACTTGTCCTTTTACAGCCAGTTTCCCAGTCCTAGGAGGAAATGAAGTAAAAAAACCTGTCAAAATGCAGGCTTGATAGGGAAGACAAGGCTGTAATGTTTGTGTTGGATGCTGGCTGGTAGCGTATAAGTGCCCCTGCAGATACTGCAATTTGTTTTGAGAAACAGACAAAAATAGGAGAAATTCCAAAATTTTTCAAAGTTACATGGGGAAGCAAACTGAAATTTGTTTTGGGCAGTGTTCAGAAATCAAGAAGGTACTACAAAATGTTTTTTTTTTTCTAGCCAAATAAACAAGTGCTGATCTAACTTCTATATGGGAATTTTAGAGTATATTTTTCTTATGGAAGACACCTATGATAACCAAACTGTAGTCGTAAATGAATGAAACCAGAAGAATCCAAAGAAACTATTTTTTTCTACAGGAGCAGAAATTAATAGTTTGCAATCACCTTTCAAGGAATAAAATCTGAAAACTTGGATCCTTAGTTGTTTCTATGCAGCTAGTATTATAACATGCAGTTCAGGCACTTATTGGCATGGAGAATTAATTACGCATGAAACTTGAATGACACTGGCGGAGCACTGCAGAGAAAGGCTACAGTGCCACTTCATGCAATGTGGCAGAAAATACTATGAGGACTTTATTTCTAGGTCTCTTAAGAGAGATTCTTTTGGTCACTTAGAAGAAAAGCAAAAGGCAGAAGAGTATCTTTTGCAACTCTGTAGATTTGTTACTCATTTTGATCCAGAACCGTTCAAGATTTTTCAGGGCACTGACTGAAAGTGCTTAATTTGGAACAAAAGACATCCAGTATTCAAAAAAGAGCTTTTGCCACTTTGTTCTCATGTCCACATTTTCATTCGGTTCACTTAAAATGTCATTTTGTGTTTGTCCAATAAAAATATGTCCAGACCTATGCACTTTGTTTATGAAATCGGGCACTGAGTATCCACACAAATATTCCATTATAAGTTTTAAAAATATATGAACGTATTCATATTTAATATTCTACAAATGTGGCTTCCAAATATCCTTGCACAGGGAATCTGGCTTACATGAAGAGATTTCCTGTTTGTAAATCTGACATCAAATGTGGGGATAGTGAGTAAGGATACTGGACATATGTCCAGTCCCAGTGCCATGAGCTATGCAATGACCCACATCAGTAATTTATGACCAAGAAGTAACAGAGGGCAAGCAACTTTTTCTTCTCTGCACCACAGCACGAGTGTCTTCTTTTGAACATGAACATTGAGGTATTATATTATCCAAAGTCAGAGGTTAAGGCCCACTGTTCTAGTGGCCTTTCCTTAGAAACAAAACCAGATATGCAATAAAGGAAAGAGTGGTAATAATATTATTAATAATAATAGTACTAGTAATAATGTGCATTGTAATTGTGGAGCTTAAGAATCACAGAATCTTTAGGGTTGGAAGGGAACTCTGGAGATCATATAGTTTAAACTTCCTGCCATGGCAGCACAGCCTTCAGGTGTATCAGTCACCACCCCCAGTTTTGTATCATCAGCAAACATGAGAATGAGAATTATGGTTTCTGTTCCCCAGATACTGGCACTAAATATGCCCAGTGAATTGAGAATGTAAGATATTGCAGTGTTCCTAAATCAATAAACTTCTAATGCAGCCCCTATTTGTATTGTGTTTCTCTTTACTATCCAGTGTACTGCAGATTTTATCTCTGTAGTTAGATTTCCCTGCCTCCAGAAACTGACATAGTTATATGTAATTAAGATACAGTCCACAAACAAATGTTTTGTAACTCAGGACATTTTTTAGATTCTCTGACAAGTGCTAGGAACTTGCACAAAAATACATCAAATGCATGGAAAAGAAGCAGCAGGCCTTGTCACTGCAAGTGTTAAGTTGCCTCGTTTCATTTATGCAGAAGATAATCTTGGATATTTTCTTCTTACAGACTCCTCTGATACATAAATGGATAAAGCCTCTTAAAGAAACAAATCCTCAGGTGTTAATAACCACCAGAGAATGAGCTTTCCTTCCTCACCTCAAGCAAAGAGCATCTTCCTATGTATCTTACCTCTGACCTGCTGACGTGACAGTTTTGGCTTTAATGAGCACTTTTTGCAGGAATATGATTCCAGTGTTCTCTGCTTCCTTAAAATCAGATTCTCCATAAGAAAAAGAGAAAGGCAAAGGACAACTAGAAGAACTCTCTTAGTTCATAGTCGGGATTATGTTATTGTCAGTGTTTTGCAATTTGCAATATGACCTTCGAGATTGGTCACATTTGTGGGCACCTGCTCAGCACAAGTTCAAAAATCTGCTAGTCTGCCTGTAATCACTGTCAGTGGCACCACGTAAACTGGAGGTGGCTTTATCCACCCCTGACCCTACAATGTCAGATTCAGGGTTTACATCTATCATTATAAGTTCTATGATTTAAGTTGAAATGCATCCACCTGGCAATGCTGCTGTACTTGAAAACATTTTGCATACATGGAAACTCTGAGGTGAAAGGAGGCGAAAGGGGTTTTCTTAGCCACAAAAATACAGCTTCTGTGAATCTTTGATGTTTGTGTCAAAGGGTGGATGGACCTTTCAAAGTCTCACATGGTCTATGCTGTGAATCATAACAAGAGTGTGGTTTGAGACCCAACAAAATTAGCAACTTCATAAGATTAGTAATTGCATGAAGATTGTGCAGACAGATTGAAACTACATAATAAAAGGTCAGGGAGGCAAGATGTTCATCTGCACCACAGCAACCTAGTAGTTCAGAGGTCTTAAATCTCTCCCTTAAATCATATTGCCTTGACGACTAGAGGGTTGTAACACTCTACAACAACAATAACAACTCTCACTTTCACTAATACACTGAAGCACTTCAGTGGAAAAAGCTGTTGACAGATGACTGCTTTAAGTTTAGTAATGTTAAAGATCTTCTCACATCTTACTCTTCTATCTCGTGTTTAAAGGCAAACAGTGCAATCTCAGACTACCAGGCACGACCGCGTAAATCTGCAGGTCAGTTTCCTGTGGGAATATGGAGCCTGCAGCCATGGGAAACACATTTACAGTACAGCAGAAGTCAGGAAAAAGCAAGATTTACCATGTCTTCTTAAAGGTTAATCCCCTAATCTAGGTTGTAAAATACAGGATTTACAGTGAACACAAAGAATGTAGTTCCTATCTGGGTCTAATCTAATCATTATCTATTGGATTACCAACACACTTAACTAATCAATCAGATACCTTATCCCCTTTCAAATGTAATCTGTGTATTCTAATCAAGTATCTTCAGTGCCTCAGGCTAGATTAATTTAAAGTAACTATAATTTAAAGTAATTGCAGGTAGGGAGAATCATAACCTCATATTACGTTTTTACATTGTAATTTTGCAAACAGCTACCGACAGGAAAGGAAAAAGCTTGCAGTGACTTGAAAGTATAATGCAGGCTTGCTAACCCACTTTTATAACTTTGTACAGGTTAAGGGATATTCTTAGTAGGTAGAAGTTTCCAACACTTCATCTGTTAGGGTGAAACAACAAACTCCAATAACATTTTAAAAATACACAACTGTAGGAGAAATGGTCTGCCTTTGAGAAAGGAGAAATATGTATTTAATTTTAATGCTGCTAATATAGCTGAGCAGAACATTATAGAAAATTAAAATGAATGTTTTTATATTAAGTTCAAATCTGTGAAAGTTTTAAAAGAAAATTCCCCCATATTTTTCACTAAGAAGAATGCCTGCTGCTCAGTCACAAACTTATAATATACAGTTACCTAAATTTATTTCTCACCATATGATTTATTTTGTTTTAGAATTTCATATTTCAACACAGCCAAGAAGTGCACTTGTCATACAAAAGAGCCTGGTATAATTGAGCCAGATGACGTGCCCCACAAGTAAAATCAGCCATTCATGAAAGCTGGTCACCAGAGGCCATTTCAAACAATGCACATTTCAAAGTAATCTAAAGTAATCCCTTTTTTCTACTGATTTGGTTTCCAGGCAGTCTTAAGCACATGTGTGCAGCAAACAGGAGGCTTATTAAAACCTGATGTTATATTGGAGGTTATAATGCCATTGCCTTGTGATTGAATTCCATGTCTGTTAGTCTTCAAAGAGAGGGGAAAAAAATAAATTAAATTGATATGCTTATTAAACATGAGTGTCATGATATGTGCAGTTTATTAGCACTTGCTAAATAATTAAGACTGAGAGAGATAATTAGATGTGTGCTAGGCTCCAAGCAGACTTCTGATATCAGATTTTTTTTATCTTTAAAGGAAGTAGCTTTCCAGCTGGAAGGTAATATAATTACTAAAAGACCCAAGGTATTTTTTCAAATATAAAGACTAGACTTTGTGTATGAGGGAATCTCAGGTAATTTCAAAATTTCATTTTAAGCCCACATATCTTTGCTATACTCCTGCTCACTTCAGCAGTGTGGGGCATTATGAAAATATACTACACAATAACACACTGACAATTCAGTGGTTCAGTAAGTAGTCTTGTATTGGCAGATCATATTGCAGAGGTGAACAACTGCAACACATTAGTTTGCACATTTCTTTACATTCCTATTTAAGTTCACTGGCTTTAGAAACCCTGCAAGACCATAGCTTTCTACACCTCCTCTGGAAAGAAAACTCTTAATTAAAAAAGTTTCCTTTCTAGATATGTTTACTTCCTCTCAAATATCTGTTATCACAGGGAGGGCTTAGGGTAGGTTGTGCTGTCATGGGGTGTGTGGTCTTGAGTGGAAGCTGAGCCTAATGCAGGCTGCTCTGGCCTCTCTCCTTGCTGGCTGCCCAGGGGATGCAACAAGAGCTCGTGGGGACCAGAGGATTTTATGTAAGGACTGAAAGGGTCTGAATTGTCAGTATGAATCTACACAAGTGTATTTATGTAAACAGATAGCATCACCTGTATTTCTAGGAGAGGAACTCAAATGTACTTTTAGCTGCATTGTCAAAGGATGGACTACCCAGAAACACCAGACGACTTTAGATAGGTGCCATATCCTGGATAACCAGGAGAGTCAGGCAGTTCTTCTGAATGCTTTTACTCTGTTATACTACAGTGCAGAAAGTCAATTTATTTGTAGCATCAGCACTTTGTGTGTTTACATGCAGTGAGCATGCTCTTGTGCACCTAGGTCCACTACAGACTAGATGCATTGTCTGTTGACTTTTTCTTTCACTTTCAGGTCTGGATTCCAAGCTTCATAATTTTTTTTTAATATAATCCCGTTATATTCCAATGAGCTTTACTTTCAATAAGTTCAAACTGAATTTAATAGGGCTACTGAGATATGCACCAATGCATCAAGTCCTGAGTTCTGTTTTTAAAGCAAGATCTCCCTTATTATGCCACTTCTTTTTGTCAAGCAGTTTTTCCAGTCCTGGCAGCAGAAATTCTGCCTTCACTGATATACATGTAAAAGCTCCTTGACAGGCCAAGAAATGTGTTTTCAAATAAATTCCTCCCTGACAAACCTGTACTATAAAGAAACCAGCCTACTATTAATAGTAAACAGACAGTCAGACCAAACAAAACAATCTGTTACAAAAAACAGATGCTTCATATCCTTTTCCATAAAGACTAGTCAGCAAGGAAGATGCACTGATTTGAGGCACTGCTGAGAACACCACCATGCCATCAACCTTACTTTTAATCTCCTTTGTAATCAGGAAGGCCCTGGTGTTGCCCAAGCTCCATTATCTGGTGGGGCACAAGGCAGAGCCCCAGCTGTCAAGAACACTAGGGACTCATGTCTGCTATCCCCTCAACCCCCCTACCTCGTTGTCCCCAGTCCCCACTCAAGAACAGTCCTGTGTGCACTCAGGGGGAATTTGCAGAGTGACCTGTGACTGACCCACCAAGGGGAAACTCTGAAAATCATCTCCACATCACCCTGTCCTGTCAGGTGAAAAAGTTTGGTACAGGTATGGCAGCAAATATGAGCAAGGAGTACAGCTGATGGATTTTACTGCCAAATCATGTGTCTAAGACTTACTTAGTGTCTGATATATATGTTCTGCTGTGCAAATGAAATAGTCTCTTGGAGTCAACAAGAATGCTCAGCTCCTTAAAACAACTTCCTGCAGGCTCTTCAATATATTCCTGGTGCAATAATGTTTGAAGATCTTTTGTATCATTATTTCAGAAAACATCTAAGTGTCAATGGTACAAGAAGAAAGGCCAAAATGTACAAAGCATCTGAATACTGCCTTTCATCTGAAAACCCGTATCAAAAAAGCCTGAAATTAGAGTCATATTTGCCTGCTCAAGGACGTATACCATGTACAGCTTATTTAAGGAATACCAAGCCTGAATTCTGAAAATCAGTTCTCAAAGGGCTGTTTGAAAATATTCTTCAGTCTGAGATCTAAAAGATTCAAGAATGACTTGCTGAAATTATGCTGTGAATAACTTTATCTCAGAAAACATTTTGAAAGGATAGCACATATAAATGCACCTTCATTTTCAAAGTGAGAATGCCTGCGGAAACACTTTATTCATCTTTCAAGTACATATGCAGGTATTTCAATTTCACAGTACTGGTTTCTGTAGATGAGAGAGCAGTTTTAAAGCATGGAAGATGAAGCTGAATACATTGAGGAAAACATTTTTTATTTCCAATGCACTTCTTATCAAGCAAAGTTTCTATTTGGCAATGAAGAGACATGATTTTATACCATCTTTATCTTTTGTAAATATAGATATCTATATATCTTTATATACAGTTAAATGTAAGCCTGCTCATGAGCCAAGATTCCACTCAGGTGCTTGACACAGCACATACTGAATTATTTTTTCTAGGAGTGATGGAGCAGGCAGTCAGCCTTATGTCACAACACTGGACTGTGCATTATGCACAAAGAAGGGAAGACAGGAATAGAAATTGGTAATCATTAGGTAGAACCTTCTGAATAATGCAGCATGGATCAGGAATGGCAAGGACTAAGATGCATAGGAAATCGCTCCCAGAAAATTGAGAGGATATAGAAAGGCAAAGGACAGGACTGTAGTGTTTTTCCTCATTTTGTGTAGGAAGGAATTTGGAAGCCATTGCATTTTACAGTGATTATTGTGGGAAAACCATCAATGCTTGCTTTACTGGATGGCTGGTTTTTTTTCCTAAATGTAGATGAGATGTTCTTATATGAAAGGTGTCTCATAAACTACATCAATGACCCAATTCAGGAATGGATAGAGAATCCACTTCTCTGTCCTTAGCAGGCTCAGCTGTGAGGTCAGACCAGGCTGCTCAGGGCTTTACCAAGTCAGGTTTGAAAACCCCAGGGGTGGACACTGCCCAAAGGCTCTGGGGCCCTGTTCCCCTGCTTGACTGTTCTGAGGGTGAAACTTGTTTTTCTTTATACCCAGTCTGAACATCTTACATTTCAAGTTATGTCCACTGCCTCTTGCCTTGTTCTTCTGCCACTCATGACTGTCAAGAATGATCTCCATCTTAGCAATGACATCTCTCTAGGCACTGCAGGGCTTCTATTGGATGCCTCAAAACTTCTCTCTGCTCCAGGCTGAACAATCCTTCTCCCATAACTTCTTCTCTCAGGACAAGGACTCCAACCCCCAAGCATCCTGATGGCCTTCTGCAGAACACACTCCAGTTTATTGATGTCTTTCCCAGACTGGCAACCTAGATCTGCACATATTATTTCAGATAATCCTAGAATTTAGTATATAGTAGCATCATGGAGCAACACCTATGTCTGTCATTGACCACAAGTCTGAGACCCTTTCTGTTGACTTCCTGTTCCAATTATTTCATCACTGTACACAGTTGATAAGAAATCCCTGATATTTGTTCCCCTATATAAAATTCTTAAATACTAAGGGCTAAATTTTGTTTCTCAGTTAAAGGAACTAGCCAAAATTTCAGGTTTTATCCTTATCCTTTGAAATGGGGAGAAGTCTTCCAATTATTTCAGTGGTCATTTCTTCAACAGAAATGAAAGCTGATTTTAAAATATTTTTGCGGTTTTTCTCCTGTTAATAAAAAAGTTAAAGCAGTTGGGACTTGGAAAAAAAGTACAAATTTATGTATGAGAAAAGAGATTTGAAATACCCAGGCCCCATGTAAACCCAAAGAGCACAGCTGGAATGAAACAAATGATCTCACTGGTTTCTGATGATCTGGGTGGTGTAAATGTTTCACACTAACCACACTGCTCACTCATAATATAGGAGCTAATTCATCTGCCATGAATACATTCCTGTGTATGTTGTCCTTTAAAATAAACAAGCAAAAATGAGTAATTTATTGAGTTAAACGAATAGTTTTCCAGAGGGACCCCTTGTGTCCCATATGACTGATTTTAAAGTCTAAATGAAAGCAGCTTAAATGCTACATCCACTGTCTCACTATGTGAAACAGTTACTGCTTTAAAATATGGAATTTCAATTTTTAACACTGTCAACAAGTTCCAATTGTTCCTTAAAATATAATTTGTACTGCTCATTCATTTCTTAGAAAACTGCAAAACTCTAAACACAGGGCTGCAGATGGTGAATCATCATAATTTTCCAAAGTCTCTATTGCATTGCATTTGCAAAATGTGTTTATTTCTAGATTTAAGAAATTTTGATAGAAAATGTATAACTACAATGAAGCAGTTTTATAGGAAAAGTCTCCTAGAAAAGAAGGCAAATCATAACCAGCTCTGCATGCATTAAATTTTACAAATCCTTCTTGTATTTCAATATCTTAAGATTTATTTAAAAAATGTATCATTCTTGAGATATCATTATGATCTGTTAACCACACAGTGATCAATGTGTTTCCCAGAATTTTTCTGCACTAGAAATGAAGTTATTAACTTACATTTCTTCTTATAGAATCTTCCCAAAAGGATGGATTAGTCATGGAGGCAAGCTCTGATCACAAGCTCTTACTACCAGATAAGCTGAGACTGAGGGTCACAGGTTCCTTAGATTAACAGACTCCAGATAACTTCCCTCCAAAATTAAAGGTGCTTTCCATGGCTTACTGTGAAGAGCAAACAACACCTCTTGGACAGAAGTTTCAGAATAAGTCTACCAGGAGGCCATGGCATAATCCCCACTGTTTTCTGCACAAATACTGTCCTTTGTGGCAGAAGAATTCAGCACGGAACATTAACACAGAAAAATTTCCGGACTGAAAATACTTTGTAATTCATGTTTAGTGCCCTGATGCATATCTGGAGACTGTCATTTGCACATAAAGAAAAGCATAAACACTCTTTGGGAAAACCACTTACTGTGGTGGTGGTGGTATGCAGAGAGACACTGCCTCTAGAGCTCCTAGAAAATTATCTTCCCCCTAGCCCAGTAAAATATGGTCAGATTATAGACATGTTTAAGTTTGGTCGAAAATATACCAAACATTTCAGGGTATGAAGAAGGAGAAAGAATCTGAAATGAAAAATGCATTGTGCTTTTTGTGTATCATATGGCACCAGCTTAGGTTTCCATTATCTCCTACATTTAAAAAGCTCTGTTGACCTCTGTCAGGGGCATTTACGTTAACATTGCAATGATTTGTTAAACTCTTGCACATTTCCTCGCAAGCTTTGCTTTACCAAAACTAGGCCTTTATTACAATATTGAGTTACATATTCCGCTTTTCACAGAGTGGAGCTGGGAAAGAGCTACAACAAAATGTCTGAACATTGGCATCTGTTTCCTACACCTGCTAATGTAATTTTTATGTATCTGCAAATTGAATCCTCCTGTGTTTCCAGTAACACCTGTGAGCAGTTTTGAGGACACTGTGTGGGTCCTGCAGCCATGGCCAGGAGCAGCCTGGGTAGGACCTGGGCAGGACCTGGCTGCCTGTCCCATCCTAGCCCAGAGCCAGCAGCAGGGCATGGGGAGGGCACAGGGCAAAGCCAGCTCCATGGGGATGAGGACAGGCACAGGCCAGGCTGGGAAATGCCTGGCAGTGCTGGGGAAGCCTAGGAAGCTGAAATGGGGTGCTGGGCCACAGGCAGGGAGGGGAAGGCGAGAGAGAGTGGGCAGGGGCAGGCAGAGACAGCTGTGTCTCATGGCTGTGACACAGGCAGCAACAGGGTCAGTTGTGAGTGGCTGAACAAGGATCTAGCCAGCTGAATGAGAATCAAAACCATTGTCTATAACTGCAGGAATGTTGCTCTAAAAGTTGAAGTGGGCAAGTACATTTTACCAGGAAATGGTGACAGACAAAACCATAGACTTAGCTAGCGTGTAAGCAACCACAACCAAAACCTGTGATAGAGTAGAATGTCACAAATCACCTTCACCAGCATGATAAAGAAAGGCCTATTTATTATAAATTATCCTATCTTCCATGGTTTAACATTCAGTTCAGCATCTATGCAAAATACATATCCATTGTTAACAGTCAAATGATAGAGGTTTTAGCTTACAGGTGAGGACACAGTGGGAAGGCAATTTTAGGAAGCAAATAACCGTAACCAAATAGCAAAGAGCTATTGCTAATACATTTTCTTTTTAGCGTGAAATTGCTTAAAACCAAGGCAGCTGATTGACTAGTGTGAATCAGATGGATCTCCTAGACTGCGTGATGAATGCCACAAGTTAGCATCTAATACCTGCCTAAGGCTTGAAAAACTACTCCTCATGCCATCTGTTATGGAAATATCCTGTTGAATAGAACTTTTGGACAAATTTTTAATCTGTCATTCTCTGTTTGTAAATGATATATGGAATATAACACTTCCAGTATTTTTTCATGTTTTCTTACATAACATCTTTCGTATCAGTTCCTTGATTCACCATGCAAAAAATTAGTTAATTGATTATCACTGGTATCAACAAAATAGCACTGAAACTAAAACGAAGAAGGATCAGCTTGACTACTCTGACTCCAGACTAAGCTTTCTGCTTTCTCCCAAATGTGAGACTCAGAAACCTTAACTTTTCAATCTGAAAATAAATTTCAATACAATTTCATGCTAGGGAAAGAAAAAAACCCAAAAACCACTGGAAGTCTTTTGTTTCCATTGCAGTGTGAAATGAAAAAATCTGAATCCTTGAAAGCTGAACTGTCATCCTCTGGCCATCTCTCCTCTTAATGAAAGACATAGCGCAGATCATACACCCCTATAATATTAAATTACAGGAGTCGTAAGTACAAGGCCTGCCTTAAAACACAATGATATTACAACTGAGGATATTATACCAGACACTTTCCAAAAGCAACACCATTCATTAATTTTTTATGGATGATGACATGTCAAGCTAGACTGGACCATGAACTTGGATCCTTCATGATCATTCAGGTAAGACTCCTTGAAGATGTATTCCTGAGCTCCAATTCATCAACCTTGCATTTGAGCTAATACTGTCTTACACTTAATTAATCTCTGTACTTATAAAATGATCACACACTATTCAGAAATTTCTAAGAGAAATGATAAGCTGACAATGTTATATCTGAGTCGATGTTCAAAGTAAAACCATAATTTCACTTACTGCTCTACACTGTAGTATTATGAGACCAACTGTGTGTCTTGGTTTCTTCTGAGATGGAGTTAGTTTTCTTCCTAGTAGCTGGTATAGTGCTATGTTTTAGGTTTAGTGCTATGTTTTAGGAAAAATGTTGAGAGCACACTGCATGTTTTCAGCTGTTGCTAAGTAATGTTTACACTAAGTCAGGGGCTTTTCAGCTTCTCATGCTGAAGACAGTGAGAAGGCTGGAGGGGCACAAGAAGTTGGGAGGGGACACAGCTTTGACAGCTGACCCCAGCTGATCAAAGGGATATTCCATAACATATGGCATCATACTCAGTATATAAACTGGGCGGAAAGCTGTCTGGAAGTTCCTGCTTGGGAACTGGCTGGATATTGGTCATCCAGTGGTGAGCAATTGCATTGTCCACCACTTGTTTTGTGTGTTCTAATTCTATTAGAATTAGAGTGTTAGTAGTATTATTATCCTCCTTTAGTGACACATTAACTCTCTTTATCTCAAACCACAGGTTTTCTCCTTTTACTGTTCCTATTCTCTCCACCATTCTAATGGGTGGGAGGAAGTGAGAAGCTCCATGGGGCTTAGAAACCAGCTGGGGTCAAATCATGACACTGTATTTCTTCAGTAATGTAAGGTGTGCATTACCTCAGGAGCTAAGTAAGGGAACATAAAAAGATTTACTGATATTTACCTATCTACCTACAAAATTTTCAGACAAGTTTATTTTAAAATCTTCACCTTTGTTATGGTTCCCTGCCCTATATAAATATGCAGCCAGCAGACCTTCTACATTTAAATTCTCAACACTCTCTTTGAAGACAAAGAGAATTTAAATTGCATGATCTACAGGGCATTCAGACTTCAGTAATGACAATAACAGTGAGGACTAAAATATGCTTGCTGCTGTGTTGTGGGCTATATTGGTAGATACATCATGTTAACTGAGCATGCCACCTGTTGCAGCAAATGAGGCATATCTTGTAAATTAGCACAGTTATGCCAGATGAATTTGCTGATCCCATAGCCAGGTTATTGGTATTGTTTAGTTACTTTGTTCACAGGTCCCTAGACTATGTGCTGCCACAGAGAAAAGTCCTCACAACATGCTTGTGCCTTATGGAGCAACACTTGCTGGCATGTGGGCAGTAGTCACCATCTGTTGGTTTTTTGGTTCATTACTGTCACAAACACAGGTAAGATGTCCTCTTCCATTCCACCATTGTGTTTGAGTCTACCTAACAATATCAATTGACATCTGAACCTAATTTTTCTCAAGCACCTTTCCCCTACCCTGGAGCAGGAAAGGAGATTAAAATGACTGTCAGCGTAAAGGCAAGGTTCCTCACCAGGAAGAAAGCCATATCTCAGACAGGCAAAACCAGGAATGGCTATTCTAGTGAAAATGTTTGTTAAGTATAATTTTTACAAGTCTTTTCTGTACATATAACACACCAAAACGTCACTAAAAGTGAACATCTGTGGTGAAGCAATCAAAGTTTTCTCTACCTCCACAGTCAGCTATACTGATGTTGTCATCTGTGCTGACAGTGAAGTGCCTCTCAATTTGGGAATTATTCTGTCTTGAACTAACCAGTGGTTATGATTCTTCTCATTTTTCTTATTCTTTTTTTAACCAGTCTTCTAGGAAATTACACTGACAGCTGAAGATGGGATACACGCATTAGTAAACATGTAGCCTTCTTTATTTACAAATGTTTCCTGAATTCTGTAATTTTCATCTGATGCTAGGTCGTTATGTATTCAGTTAATAGTTCCTGCCTTTTCCGTTCCTCTAAGAAAATCACATAACGTAAGCACATCAAAGCCATTGGCGATAAGGAATTAGCAAGGGATCACCCTGTGGAGGGTCTCTCAGTCTATGAATACTACTAATAAGGTAATAAGTATGAGAGTTTCCTCAATATGTAATTGCTTACTCTTCATCTCAGCAGGTTTTTCTTTACCTAATCATCAGCAAAATAACCCATGTAAATCACAGAATAGTCTAGCTGTTTGATCAGTCCTTTTCTTTGTGTTAGCCCTTTGATATTTAACCTCCCATTTCAGCCAGCTTTACAAGGATGTTTTCCAGAGAAACAGTATGTCTCATTTGATGCTATATTAATCATTGGGAGAGAAGGTGCATGTTGCTAGGCTGGCAGTAAGTGTATGCATATGAAAGCAGGGCCAGTTGTGGGTCACAATGAGTTTCTGCTGCAACAGACCAAGAGCCCTTCATCTTTATTGACCTAGGGAGCAGGTCAGATATGATGGCTGCTATAACAAAGGCATTTCTTCAACAAAAAATGCCT
This sequence comes from Entomyzon cyanotis, assembly GCA_024500445.1. Lineage (NCBI taxonomy): Eukaryota > Metazoa > Chordata > Aves > Passeriformes > Meliphagidae > Entomyzon > Entomyzon cyanotis. The sequence continues at coordinate 18,096,671 of JAKEPQ010001005.1, forward strand.
TTGCAGTCACACCAGCTAATCAGTCTGAAAACCTCAATTTTATTTGTCTTTGAAACACTTCAAGATAACAGCACAACATGAGTGACATGTTAGAGGAAAGGGTAATACTCAATCTCTTCCAAGCCATGACAGACATGCAAATTAACATCTGACTGGGGATCATAAGCCTTCTGGCAAACTCTAAGTAACTTTTCACCTACTAACCAAAGCAACAGCTAGCTCCAGAAGAAAGTAACTTCACCAGATAAATAAAATACTTTGTCTCTATTAAAAAAACAAACAAACAAACAACAACAAAACCCCCCCAAAAAATCAACCAGACAAAAAAAACCCGCAACCATACACAAACCTCAAAAAATCCCCAAACAACCAGAAAAAGTTGTTGTGGTAAACAATGGGCTATATTGTCCCTTTTTTCTCTGCAAACATTTTTCTTTTCACCCAGCTCGTGAGAGGGCAATCAAACTGCATGCTAACTATAGCCCATTTACCTGTTGTTTTCTTATATCAAGCACATGACTGTGAATTTTGGGCAAGAGGATGCTGAAAAGTAGTAATTTAGGATCCCCTTGGATTCAGGCAAAGGATAAAAACTTTCATGCGAACCACAACAAAAGAAGGATAATACTTTCACAGTTTTCCTATCCTGGGGCACTTTCTCCAGCCTTACCTGAAGAATAAAACTTCTAAGATCACCGTAATGGAAAACTAATACTGTGACATTTATGTATGTGTTATATTGGAGGCAAAAACTTAATAATTAAAAAAATTAAAATTTAATTTTATATGACAATTTCAAAAGTAGAAAAATCTAACATAATTAATAATTTTTTCAACAACAGAATAAGCTTTTACAGACAGAGATACATGACACTGTAAAACTACTCAGAGATTAAGGTTTGTAAGTTGTGTGGCAAATATTATAGGGATCTTAGTTCCTATCCTGCTTCATGGGATGAAAAGGAGCGTTTAACTGCTTGGCTCCTGCTGTTTTTGAATGAAAATCCAATGCTTCATTAATATTTATCCCTTTTTCTTCTAACCCTACTATACATGCTCTCTTTTGGGAGTTTCAGGAAAACCAGCAATTAACACATCAAAGGTCATCAGTCCACCAGGGAAACTTCAATCCTTAACTGGTGGAGAATTGCTGCAGCTTTTGCAAACATCTCACATCAGGCGAGCAAGTGTTTTCCCTCCTCCCTTTCCTCCTGTGACTCTTGTTGGTTTTATTTAATCAGCTTAGAAGACCTCCTTAGTTTTCCTGTGATGCCATGCACTATCCTAGACATCAAAAAGATTTTTATACTGCCGTTATATTTATACAGAGGGAATAAAAGAATAGCAATGATTTAACCGTGCTGCAAAAGAGGGTCCAGTCTGAAAAACAGTCTGAAGGACTCTGCTTAGATTTCTCAAAATATATTTTTGTTAAGCTCTGCTCTGAAACTATTTGCAACACTTTTGCTTACTTAAATAGCAACAGTAGCTTTAAAGAAAGAAGGTGGTCCATGCAGATGAAAACGACAGTGATGTTCAAGTTATTGCAGAAATCAGAAATCTGAAGAACCACTGAGGAATGAAGACTCTACTCCTGCCAACAGCAAGTGTTAAATAAACAAGGTGTCAGTCAAATGCCCAAGATAAATCAAGAAACTGTTTTCAAAATAACATTCTTAAAAAAAAAAAAAAAAATTCGGTGTTAATGTTACTTATCTTTTGGCTTCCTATGTGCAATGATTGTGCATTTTGAAAGTGTTTTTGGCAATCCTAGGTACTAAAATACGTTTATTTTTTCCTTCCAAATGAGAGATAAGTTTTCCTAGAATCATATGATGCCAAAAAGAGAGATGTCTGACAAAGAAGAGTGAGCTGGCAGTGCTAAAAATGCGCTTTCCTCAGGACTGAGAAAGACAGACCTGATGTCACACAATGGGAAGGACACCACATTCATCTGTGTTTTCAACCTCACTGGAGAATGGATGACCAAACATCATTAATTCTGAGCATTGCTCTTCTTTTGATTCCCCTACATTTGTACAATGAATTGATTTAGATATGTAGGAATCTTGATGTTAATCGAAACATGTGTCATGTAGCCTGCTAGCTTGGGCAGCTTACCTCCACTAAAACAAAGTATCACTCAGTTCTTAAAAAAATAATAAAAATTAAAAAAACCACCTCCAAAAATCAATCAACAAAACTGTCAGGCAATACTGCTCCACTTTGTTTCAAGTATCATTTCTTTCTGACTACTGCTTCTGCCTCTGATTCTTTGTGCAAATCCTGTAGTCAACTCAATTAATAAGTCTTTTCTATTTTATATGGGAAGCTATGAAGGGAATTTGCCTTAAAGATATTGTCAAGCAAATCTAAATAATTTTATCCAACTTACTTCTTCAATGTAATTAGTTAATTGATTTAAATTAATAATTTAATCCATGCTCCTTGGTGTCTCCTTTAATGCAGCAAATCAGAGGGAACACTCCTATGTACTAAGCCAAACCAGCTGAAACATGGTTTTCATTTTGATAGAATTAAAATATTTTAATTCCATGTTTATCTTCTTTACAATAAACTAATCTCACATCTATGAGAGTGGGAAGCCACAGAAGAAGCCACAGAACCATATGAGTCTGAAATTTCAGCCCTTCTCAGCTCTGCAGCCATCCATATCAAGATAAGAGCTGGCATGTACCTCCTGCATGAGAGAGTTCCCTCATCATGTAAATGTCCTGGTGAGGATCCTATCCTTGTACTCATTTTGATAGGGCAGAAGGAGAGTAGTGGGAAATAGGCAGAAGAGTCGTTTCTTCTCCCAGACAAACAAAAGCTGCTGTCTTACTGTGTGCTGGTAAGGTTGGGAATAATGATATGGCTACTGCAGCTTTTGATCACTCAACAGCCTGAAGTTCCTTGGACACCTTCCTAATGCAGGGCCTCCTCTGCAGTTAATTAGCTTAAGGTGAATATAGTAATGTGTTTTTACTGTAGTTTCATATTATTGTACCTACTCCTTGGGTATTCAAGTGTTCAGCGCAGTTGGCCTAGAAAAGCAAACCCAAGAATTAGCTAGGAGCATTTTTTGTATATAAAATGGACTTTGTTAAAAAGTGACTTGAAATGTTAAACAGTTGGTTTGTTGAAATAGCTAAAGTGACTAAACATTTGAACTTGACATGAATATTTTCACAGCAAAATATACTGTATTGAGGAATTTTGCCTCTGGCTATGGTATGAACTAAATCATCCCCTAAAAAAGAGACATTTATTTGATTTTGCTCTGAGCATGTAAAATAAAGGAATTGGCATAGCATAGCAAGCAAGCTTTCATTCGAGCCATGAAGTTTTATTGTTTTGTTTTATGATTAGTACGTTTGGCCACACTGGTATTATCAGCTTCTCAATTCCTAGTTACTGCTCTGTTTTTAGCTCTGCTAACTTTGGTACAACTCAGACAGATTTGACAAACACAGTAGAAAGAAGCTGCAGAAGAAGCTGAAAGAGTTTCACTCCAGTGGACTTAAAGTTCACTCATGTGAGCTGAAGGAGCTTTCCAGGTAGGGAACCATTGGTGGGAGACAAGGGACATACCACAGGTCTGTCATGTGAAAGCTAAATATGCTGAACTGCCTTTAAGCTAGATCCTTAAAGTTGAAAATGACAACTGAAACCACAAAGGCCTTAAAAAAAAATCTGTTATTAAAACAGTGACACTATTCCTCTTGGATAAAAATCCCCTATGGGTATAAAACCCCTTGTCCTGCCAATGCTCAGCAGCAGTACTGTATCACGTGTGGCTGTGAGTTGTTAGAAACACACTGAGGCTCTGAAGCTGCTGCAGAACATTCGACTCCAGAAGAGTCACAGGACAGAAAGGATGCACTAACAAAAGCTGCTCTAGATGCTGTGATAAACACTGAATTTCATCTACAAAGAAATGGTTCTGATCATTGTACTCAACAGATTATCTGTTTTCCCAAATTACAATTCTGCAACAGGGACAACTTCAAGATAGATTAGTTTGCTTGTTACATACACTGAAGATTTCTGAAGCTTTAGGGAAAGATGTGTCTTTATGAAAGAGGCTTTCTTTTTCCAACAGGCTGAGGAAATTCAATTGAAGAATACAGTATCTGGATAACATCACTGTAAGGGCAAATGCTATACAAAGTACATTGGGTTTTGCATTTTAATCAAGTTATAGTGTGTCTATACACTAGCACAATTGTAGTGAAATAAAAGCTTCATGTGAAATACAGTATTTTTACTTGTTCGCCCCAGGTACTGCATATTGCAAGATTTCTGCTTGTCTAGACACAAAGCCATGACTAACTCATGATTAATTAGCTTAACTTATACTCTCACCAAATTCATTACTTTCCTAAGTAATTTCTTAGATGACTTAGCTTATGTAGGCAAACTTGGGCAATTATTGACATAGTTCAAATAATTAAACACTTGTAGCAGAAAGGCTCAAAGAAATACAACCAAACTGAAGTCTTACCAAATGTGAAGTTTTCTCTGGGGTCACAGGCAACAGATTTTTCTGGCTCCACAGAGCTTTCAGAATCTGTTCCACATGGTGTGTCTTTGGTCCTTGTTTTGACAAGAAAAGATTGAGGCACTTGCCCAGGCAATTAGCAAAGCATGATTGGAACTACCTGTATTTATGGCAGTTCCCAATGCATTTAACAGACGATACTGACCGTAATTCCCCTCTCAGTTTAAGCAATGTTTTAATTCTGCCATTGCTTACATTAAATGCTAGAAAGTTTGGATCAAAATCTTGACTACAGCTACGATCTAGAAATACTTGCTGTAGGTGATTGTTACCATCTGGGTCAACAGCTTTGTATTTTGTCAAATATCAATCATAAATGGATCAGACTGTACTCCAGTGATAAACAGGACCATCCCAATATAACTCTTATTCAGCTTTCAAATTGTGAAGTTCAATTAATTCATATTTTTAGAAAGTTCTTGATGATAAATTGCTATGGAAATCAAAAATATTTGGAGTCCATAGAAACTTTTTCTTCAGCTCAATTAAGTTTTTTTTCTTGTTACATTTTCTGTAGTTATGTCTCAGTCTTGTCCATGTATCTTAGTTTCCCATTGTCTAACAGAATGTTTGAGGTTTCTGGTATCATTTATACACAAGCTGACATTATAGTTTTAGAATCTCCAGTACTTGAAATAGGGCCTTTGAAAGGAAAAATGAAAACATAGAAATTAATATAGAATCATAAAGCAGCTGATTGAATGATCCAAAAGTTTATTGTCCAGAATTCTCTGCTCTTGAAAAACAAAATCAAGAGCCTCTAAGAATTACTTTATTGCAAGTGTCTCCAACAGATATGGCAACATCGTGCTTTAACTAAGCAACTTTCACAGCCACCATAAGCCACTAAGACTTTAATAAGTCTGAGGCTAGGCTTTCAAGTTTACTCTAGAACATGTATCTCACTGCCATATGAAGAAACTACATACGAATGAATGTTAAAAGTTTGGAGAAACTGAAAAATTAATGCTGGAGTGCTTTTTCATGCCATAGGCTTTCAAGAGCAGTCCAGGTCATAGTGTCAGTCTAGGATTGATGCACTGACATGTCCTGATGTGGAGTACATTTTAAAGACGAACAGACATCTTTAAAATGGATTACTTGTTGACAATTTAAAAACATCTATCCCACTAAAACTAAACTCCCCTCAACCTATAGCTATCTAGAATTGACTTTTCTGATTGAACACAAGTCCCTGCAACTCCTCCTGTCACTTCAAAAAGACATTAGTTGAAATAAAAAAAGCAAAATAAAATAAATTAAAATAATTATTAAAAAAACCTAAAAAATGCTTAAAAAGGAACCAAACTGTCTGAAATCTTGTGACACAATGCCTCCTCTAATAAATTGCAAACTCCTCTTCTAGAAAAATGAACCATGGTTCAGAAGCAAATTTTTTCTCCTCCACCCCTTGTCACTTGTCACCCTCAGGATTGCCACCAAAGCCAGCTCTGCTATGGGTTTGGCAGAGCAGCATTGAGCCAAAAGTAATAAAGCCCAGCTGGATACAGGTTGACACCACCAGTCTCTGTGTTTCTCAGGAACCTGGCTTACTACGGAGTCAGATAAGATTTATATGGGCTTATTATCTCTAGCTCTGTGTAACGCAAAAGCAGCTGTACTGCTCATAGAGCTGAGATGGTCCCGGAAGGACTTTAGAGACATTCATGCAGCTCTCTGCTTCAGCTGGTATCTGTGGCATGAATAATCTGCAACACATGGATAATTAAGTGCTGACTGTGTCCTGCTTCTGAATGGGTGCACAGCCAACATACCTAGTAAGGCAGTGCTGAGACAGAAAAATTTAAGTGTTCTGAGCCAAAAAGAAATTTAAACTCTTCTTTATGTCTAGGCTGTCAGCAACTTGTTTTGCACAGAAAAACAAGACTGAATCTTGTTATTTAAAGGAAGGTCAGAGAGTCAGAGTCACCTTCATGCATGGGACCAAGCATGAAAATCTATGAATCACTTCAGGTCTGTTTTGACCACTTGTCAGTGCTTCATAGGTCTTGGGCTGAGCCTCTCTCATGGTATGAACATGGCCCTGAGGCCTTCATCATACTTAGTACTAAACAACTTCTGATGGTGACGAGTGCTCTTATTTTGTGGTACTCATCGTTATTTGGAATTGTCCAAACTCCACAGGACTAGCTCTCTAACCTCTGGTTTTAATATTTTCATTGGAAATGAGTAAGTGTAATTGACTCATGTAATGCTTACTGGGAGTTAGCTTTACTAAATGCTTACTGATCACCCTCAATATCATGAACATAAAAAAAATAATCTAGAGTTACTTGCCTCAAGAACTCAGGCATATATATCCCTCCTGTGATAGGTAAAGAAGTTAACCATATACTGGATTTTAATTACACCAGAGTGTCACATTACAGAATAGGAATTTATTCATGTTAAAATCACAACAGTTTTAATTCAATCACTGTCTACTTCACACATACATCTGCATCTACTTAAATGATTTCACCGAGTAGGATTCACCTCTACACTGCAGACATCAAGATTTAATTCTCAAAATGTTGGTAGGTGTTTAAGCTCTCACAACAGTCAGAGGGCAATCTAGCCTGTACAGTTAGGGGAACCTGAAAACTATTTGACTGTCCAGGTGCAGCTCTCCAAGCTCCACTGGCTGGACTGACTCACTGGCTCACTGGCTGACTGCTACTGTCTATAATGGGAGTCCAGATATTCACACCCTAGCACCCAGGTCTAGGTGTCTTGATCCTACCCAGTAGATGAGGTAATTGGTGTAATTTTTTCAGCTATTGCCTTGACCTTTTTACTGAAAAGATATTGAAAAGCACAAAATTGAATGTTTTACAATATAATCAACCTACTGAACATACATGAACTAAAATCTCCCCCGTGATGTTCCTTCAAGTTGTGTGCAAAGGTACAACTATTGTACAAGTATAAAAGTTACAGAGGAAGAGGAAGAAGATTAAATGGTCACGCTGGGAACAGTTCCATAAATTTTCATGATTTTCCAGCTTGTGTCTGGTGAAGCAGTGACCACCACTACAAAACAAGGCTAGAAGTTACACCTATGTCTTCATCTACATCTACCTACAGGCGCACACACACATGTGTGCATTATGTTCCTTTCTTATGCATTCATTTAAAACTTAGTACTCTTATTTTCTCATAAGGGAAGAGAAAACATATTAATGTCTTGCAATCTGCTGCTGGGATGAAAAATACAGGCTTGTATTCAGAAGCAAAAATGGTATCAATATTTTTATCAATTAATAATAATTTTTAATAATAATTTTATCAATACAAGAAAATAAAATACTGTTGCCTTTGGAAGAGTGACACTGACATAAGACTACACTTGCAGTACTAAAAATATTAATTTAATGCTTTTCCTTATGCTTTAGGGAAGCTGTGTCTGATTACCTGATATTACCATGAGGAAAAGCATGCCCAGTTTTGTCCTCTAATATTTTTTTACTTTCTCCTGAAGCCTAATATATCAACCTACTCGACAGTGCTTCATTGCCCTTCCTCTGCTCAGCTGTGCTAAGCAGGCTCAGGAAGATGTCCAGATCCCAGATTTTGCTATGAAAAGCTTGGGGGCAAACTGTATTGCATTTTCAGGTTGTATTTAGTTTCATCTTTTTGCTATTTATATTTCTTTTTGCCAGTTTTACATCTTCTGCAGCCTTCTACAAAGACAAAATTGCAACTAGGAAGAGAATAAAAAGAAGAGACTCAGTGAAGTGTTTAAAGTTACGGAAACCTTGTTGAGGAAAAATGTGACAAAGGGAAAGAAAAAGGAGGCAGTGAAACAAATGGCACAAATGTGCCCATGTGCAAGTCTGTGCTGATTAAGCTAATCAGATTCAGTTAAACCCTTGCACAGGCACTTCTAGGAACTGTGACACATATACAAACAAATTAATAATCTCTGTCAGTACTTGGGTCACTACAGCATGAATCAATGTGCTTTTCAGCAAGTATGCAACAAATCACATCAGTGCCCTTTCAGAGAAACTTAGGGCCTTAACTTCACAAGAGCAATTAAAATAATCCATACCTATCATGCTGCACAGCTCAAGATACCTCAGGATCTTTGGAGACCTAATTCTGGGCTTCTGGGTCTACTCAGTTGTCACCCTGTCTGTGTTGCACTAATTGCTTAAGATCCTGCCTTTTAGCTAAAGCTGTTTGGGGGATGCAAACCAGCCATAATTCTCCAAAGGAGTCCAATTTGTGAGGCACACATTGTTCATGGAAAATTCATGGGATGCTGGGGATCCATCAGAAACTGAGAGTCTGAGTTTCAAGGACTCCTCTTCATGATGACATCTGGAGCTCCAGCTCCAGTCTCAGGAGTATTCCTCAGTGACCAGGCAATGGTGACAAGAGGTTAAATCTACCTCTCCTAGGAAAGCTGGTCCAAGCAAGATCCATATGCTGGGGAGGAGGAGAAGGGGGGCTTAGTTCTGCAGGTTAGATCACTTGATGTGGTGATGTGCTGCTGGCATTCTTGAGACATTTCTGCTTCTTATCAAATGAAAATGTTGGGGTAATATAAAAAGAGTTTAAGAGCAAGCACTGAGACAGAGGACATGACTTCAGGCTCCAAAACATCTGCTTCTCAGAGAAGACTGACTGTATCTGTGTTTATGCAAGAGACACATATCTGGGGTATCCATCCCCTTGTCATCCTCTATAAACTGTTGTCATTTCCCCTTGCTCAGATCTCATACTGGGAGGGAAAAATTGCAGGTGTCAGATAATACTTAGAAAATTCTATTCCCAGAGCGTTCTAACCTAAAATCACTTTATTGCCTTTTGCCCTAGAGAACAAAACTTTTCCCAAAGCACTCTTCACCACTACAATGCACAGAAGTCATGTTCACTCTCTGGCTGTTTGAGAAGTTTCAGGCTCCCATCTGAGTGGCCTAATGTATTTTCTGATTACCTGTTAGAGATGACTCACAAGATTGTGTAAATCTTGGTATTGTTAGATGACTTACTTTGTCACTCAACAACCCAGGAAGGAGCCAGGAAAGCAGCACTTCAGCTCTGCTCCTGAGTTTCAGCTATTTGATCAGGCTTCCTTCCTTAAGACTGGTGCTTGCGAAGTTTCACAGAAGCTGCTGTTTTTTATAACTGCAATTGTAAGCCTAGTTTGACCTACCATACCTAATATATATTTTAAAAAATTGTTCTTAGAAAGGACTAAATATATAAATGATTCTTTCTATTTCTTTTTGTGACCAAGAAGAAATTTTCTACCTATGTAAAGTCAGCTTCAAAATTGTTTGCTATTTAGCTAAGGGCATAAACATTCCTTTGGGAGGTCTGAACTAAATGAAGCTATAGATTTCAGAGCTGGAGTTTTAATCATTCCCTCAGCTGTATGCTCAAAGGCATAGGGCTCTCTTGGGCAGGGGCTACACTTTGCCAAATTCATTGAATGAAAGCTAAAAAGACCGTGATCCACTCAAACAGAAACAACTTGTCGTTACTTGCACTGTCAATACCTGAAAACATGTGACATTTGCTGCTGGCAAAGTAACATCTTGTAGCCCCGAGGTACATCAAATGAGCTTAACATAAAATCAGTTTGACACTAACATTAATCTAGGGCTTGTGGATTTAGGAGAATCACAAATCTTCTCTTATAGCTTGAAGCAGGTCAAACACCTCCCTTTATCGAAACAGTTTTTGAGTTTTCTCTGCAGTTTTAACAGCATGTATTATTCTACTGCTCACTAAACCCTTGTTTAGTTTGCTAGCATCCATAAAAATTACACATCACTGAAATGGCTGCATTTCAATGATGGATGAAATGATCTCTCTTGTTTTCTTCATAAAGTGAAGTAACAGTGCTACTTGAAAATGTTTTACCTCATTTATACTTACATAAAGGATATATCTAAAAAATGAAAAAAAAAGTCAGTGAAACATTAGAGCCAGAAATCTCTTATGTTGTTTTTCAGATAGAACGTGCACCCATTTCAAGTTTGTATTTTAAAACTGATTTATAGAAGTATTTTGCTGCTGTTCAACCTACTGATCAAGAATGCACATAAACTATTGTCCTACACTGAAAATTCAACTTGCAAAGTGATGCCTTCTTATTTAGCAAGATTTGCTTAGCGAATAGCAAATTTAGAACTAATTGAAGAGCAAAAACAAATGAGAGGTCTTCCAAAGATAGATGTCTCATTCATCTGTTATAGTGGTGATAATCCAATGAGTAACTTTATATAGAGCATCTAAAATTTGGACCCAGCAAACCTTTTCTACCAGAATATGTCTAATGTGGCCTATAGGCCTTTAGCAATAGTGATTTATAGGTTATGTTTGTAAACCTGCTTGCAGAAGCTGTATAACCTCAACAGAGCCACTGTAACCACCATGAACCACGAAAGGCATGGGACCCTTATGATACTGGGCACATGACAGAGTCACACATTAATGAAAATTATCTCAAATTTTTCAGACGTTAGTAGAACAGTAGAGCTGTTCTACTTTGAAATGTTCCTGGACTGAGACAGATCCACTTAGCTCTCTCTTACCTCCATTTTTTCCATCTATAAGTATCCCTGTATTGTCTATTCCAGTCAATATCCTTTGAGTCAATAGTTAGATCTTTGTTAATGCTGTATTTCCACATCATGCTCCACCTTAACCTCTCTTCGTTTTAATCCCAGCCTGTGTTGTATGTGTGATACAATATTCAGAGTGGAAGAAAAGTCTCCACAGGGGCACAGAAGAAAATTGCCATGCACCCCAGAATCAGACCATGCATTCTGAAGCTGGTACAGTAGCAGTTGGTACTAAATAGAAGGAAAACCATAGGGAAAAATAAAAATCACCACTTCCACCCCAAAATATTCTTAAAATACTTATCTTCTTTTATAAGATTAAAAATTCATCATGATCCAGATGAGTACATTGAGGTTTAAAATACCTCCACTATGTTCTGAAAATGACAGAATATAATCTGGAATTTTAAGTGGAACCTGAGCATTAGGCTGTGGAAACACAGTTCACCACTCCCATGGCATCATGGCCATGGGGGTATTCATGAATTTATCTAAATCACAACTGAAATTCAAAGTCTAAGTATTCAGAAAAAACCTGTTTTCTTTTGCTATCTTATGGTCTTCTGGATTATTTCAATAGTTATGCAGAGTTTTAAATGTTCGGGAACACACAATGTATAGGATGGTTTAATTTGACAACATTTAAACTGTGAAGAGTTGTGGGGAAGGCCTGCTAGATAAAAGAAATAGTTAATGGGTGTATAAGAATCTAAAATTGCTGGTGAAGAATGTTTTCATTTCAGTTACAATTACTGTGTCATCATATCTTTATTTGCTTTCAATTTTTTGCATGGTTGAGCATCGTCACTCGGTCATGTCTCTGGCTATTTATAAATATAAAATTAATGGCTATAAAGACCTGCTTTGTTAATCAGTGTTTATGTTTTATTGCCTCAGCCATCTTAACTTACATGTCACAGGATTTCCAAATCCCATGGAAGCTCTGATCACTGAGGGGTCTGAGAATGCCTTCAGTGGGAACTGTCATGGCCTGCAGCTTCCAGAATCAGTTACTGGAGATAAATATGCTCACTGTGTGATACGTGGCTGCTGAGACAAGAAGCCTGGGATTTCTCTGTGGCATTTATGAGGATCCCACGACTGCATTACCCAAGCACTTTGCAGTCTTAAATGTATCTGTCCTGTGAGGTGGTGAGGCAATGTTTCCCCTATTGCATTGACTGTAGCACTGTCATACAGGAAGTCTTGCCTGGAGCAAGAAGGTAGGATTAGATTCCTCTAAATACCAGTTTAGCCAACTAGGGCACCAGTTTTCTCACTGCAATCTAACGCCAAAGAAGCTGAGAAGGGGATGATAACTTATGTAGAGAGTTTTGTACATACATTTCTGTCTCCTCTGTACATACTCCCATATATTAAGAACTACAAAACTGGCTGGAAAACCATGAATCTTTTTTCCACATGAGGAAAAAAGTGTGAAACATGGTTGAATTCTTCCCCAGAAGTAATGTCTTTAGGTGAGAGTCTGCACTTCACTTGCACCTGATCTGGCTGCCTGTCAAGACACAAACCTATTCCACCTTCATGTGACACAGAAAATAAGCCATTTTCTTCCTCCTCCTGGGAACAGGTTGAGGAGGCAATAGGGCAAATGATTACAACTTGAGTCAACAATAAGAAATATTGTCTCATATCTGTAAAACTGCAAGGCAACAACAAATGCTGGAAAGTTTTACCATTAGTGTTTCTTGGCCCCGAGTCAGTAAGCTGCTTCACTGCTATGTCAATAGCACATATACTTATATAAACACATGTCCAAGTGGTTTTCTCACTGCAAGTAGATTTAAGTAGTTGCAGATATGTAATTTTTTACTAGATGTCAAAAAAAGTCCTCTGTGAAGAAATGTCAGGCTTACCCATATACCTCACTTAAAATGCATTTACAGTTGTAATATGACTTTATCTCACCACTTATGTGACATTAGACAGTTTTGCCCATTTGCATAGCTTTGCTTTAACTGTTTTCAAAAGAGTTTCCTTTCTAGTATTTTTTTCCCTTTTCCTGACTATATCATGGGATATAGTTCCCATGTGAATCTCATGAAGATCAACAAGGCCAAGTGCAAGATCCTGAATGTGGGCCAAGCACAAATATGGGCTGGGCAGAGAAAGGACTGAGAGCAGCCTTGAGGTAAAGACTTGGGGTGTTGATTGACAAGAAGGTCAATGCAGCCCAGCAATGTGAAATTACAGCCCAGAAAGCCAACTGCACCCTGGGCTGCACCAAAAAGAGAGTGGCCAGCAGGTCAGTGGAGGTGATTTCAGCCCTCTACTTCAGTCTCATGAGACTCCACTTGAGTGCTGCATCCAGCTCTTGGGGTTCTCACCACAAGAAGGACATGGAACTGTTGAAGCACATCCACAAGAGGGCCATTAAGATGATGGGAGGGCTGGAGCACCTCTCCTCTGAAGACAGGCTGAAACAGTTGGAGCTGCTCAACCTGCAGAAGAAAATGCTCCAGGGAGACCTTAGGGCTCCTTCTACTTTCAGTACTGAAGAGCAGGAGGGGGACTTTTTACCAGGACATGCAGGGATAGGACAAGGGAGAAAGGCTTTAAAAGTCAAAAGGGTTCATTTAGATCAGATAATAGGAAGAAATTCTTTTCTATGAGGGTGGTGAGGCACTAGCACAGGTCACCCAGAGAAGCTGTGGATTCCTCATCCCTGGAAGAGTTCAAGGCCAGCTTGGATGGGGCATTGAGCAACCTGGTCTAGTGGAAGGTGTCCCTGCTTATGGTGGGGATTTGGATCTAGATGATCTTTAAGGTGCCTTCCAACCCAAACCATTCTATGATTATGATTCTATAATAATTAAAATCAAAATGATTTTATAGGGCTACTTCCTAATAAAGATACTTTGCATTTTTGCAAGAAAAACATCGAGATAATTCTGGATCAAGTTACTGGCAATGGAAGTGCATGGCTAAAAAAAATCACAGTTCTTCTTAAATGTTCATCTGAAGGGAAACATTTGGGAGGGATAGAGGAAATAATGACACATACAATTCTTTTACAAAATCCACCTTAAAAACATTACATTAAATATTAGAAATATTTTTATCAGACTATGCATGCCTTATTTTGGTGCCCTTGCATGGTGATATTTCTCCAGTAAGTAATGACTGATACTGGACAGGAAGGAAGTGACTTGGCTCTTACAGGAAAAAAACCACCACCCAAACATAGGAAAAGCTTCATAAATACTTCCAGAGACTGACAATTTGACAGCTTGATCTTGAAATCCTAAGAGTAAACTTAAGCAAAAGTTCCTGCCTTCATTTTGGTGCAGGTTGGAAAGGAAGCTATTTTGATCTCTTTTACTCTTGCCCGTGTCTCTTTTCCTGACATACTCTGAGCACACTGCCCACCAAACTGCTGACCGCCTGTTCCTCATTAAGGCATGCAGTGCAGAGAAACAGGCCAGTAAGAAAACCAATGAAGCAACATAATCAGCAGCTGAGAACTCCTTTCCACTAAGTAGCAGGAGGAAACGAAGGAGAAAAACCTCATCCTTTCTCTTTGCAGCTCTACTGGTGTGAACTAATTTAATAGGGATGAGCAGCCACAAAGGCAAACAAGTTAAGTGACATGTGGTAGGTTACAGATACACTAAAAGTGAAGCCAAGAATCTTCATTTTCACAGCTTCTAAAGGGAAAACTCCAAGATCACAGACTTTCTACTGTATTGACAGTCTGTAAAAAAACTCCCTCTAGATCTTAATCAACAGGGTATACAGAGAAACATGGAAAAGGCTTATGTGTGAGAGTGTGATGGGAAAGAAAACCAAAGGGAAAAGGCACTTGTTTACCAGGTCAGATCAGAAAAGTGATTTAGGCAAGAAAGACACAAAATGGAGAGGAAATGAGAGGGCAAATTTGTATATTCTTGGAATATCTAATTTTATCAGCTGTAACTATTGTAGTTAAAAATCTACCCTAATGCATTTAGGGGGAACCACCCCCTTTATCTTTCAGCTAATAATCCCCTTCTACGTAATCCTCTTTTCCTAACTGAGAAACTTGACAACATGAGGGGAAAAAGAGTTGCGAATGAATCAGTTTTGTTTGCAAAAGTGGAATATACTACTCAGAGAACTAAAGTCACTGATGGCAGAGATCACTCAGGAGCAAATATCTTCTCGGCATGCTTGTTGGCAGATAATCCTTCTGTGGGTGCATGTCTGAACTTGTATATGCATGCAACACAGAGATGTACCTCTGTATTAGAGGACCTTTCCTAAGGAACTTCCTTATTTTTGATAGGTATTTCCTTGTGATCTTTTAGCAGGAGAGAAAGAAAAAACCTCTAGACAAGGAGATGAAGACATTTGACAAGACCCTGGCTAGGGAAAAGCTACCTGATTAGGGATTCAGCATAACTTGGCTGCATCCTGTGTAGACAGCTAATAACAATGAAATATCACAGCACAGAGAAAGGAACCCTACAAAAAGACTGTAGCTCTGCTGCACGCCTGATAGCAGGATGCTCAGTAATACCTTGATGATATACCAGTGACTGTGCCCTCAGTGTGCACACAGTAAAATGAAGGGTGATGCAGTGAGCTGCAAGAAAATGCTACATGCTTTAATGCTCTGTGTGTCTGTTCTCCAGCTTCCCAGCCTCTCCTAACAAACTACTGACTGTTGGGATCTTTCTGAGTTATTCTGTGGGACCCATCTGACAATCTACCCAAGTTTCTCTTGGACACACTGCTGGTCAGGCTGGTTCTCTTGACCTCAGGCAGAGTCACTCTTCAGTCCTGTAACATGCAAGCCTCTCCAGCTCTTGTTTCAAGATCATGCTCATTTCAAATGAAATAAAATGAGTTTTTCAAGCTCTTTCACTTCCCAAAAATAAACTGGGAACCCTATACATATGTTTGGAACTGGGACTGGGAGACACGTGTGGGCAGTAACAAAACCACATTTCCAAAAATCTGACCCCCAGGGTTAAGTTGTATTCAACTTAAATGATGTTGGCTCTTGGAATGTCAATGGGTAATGTGCCAGGAAAGTCTTTGCACTGAGAGTGTCATTAATAGATTATATACATAAGAGACATGATTTTTAAGCTTCAGGTCAAAAAGTTGCCTCTGCATTTTTCTTGGACCTTTCCAACTATTTTATCCATGGTGCAAGTGACAACATTTTATTTCATAATAAATATTCTGAAGGCATTCCTTATACTGACAAATATGGATTACATTTATGTACATTCACAGTTATAGGTTCATTGTATGAGATACTATGACCCTGAAACTGTAGAGAAAAGGTATGTTTATAAACTTTTCCTGTAAAATCTCTCTAGAACAGCAGATGATGTAGTCAATGAAAAGTGAACCGCTAAAGTTTCACATTAGATAAACAATGTTCAAGCTTTAAAAAAAATAAAAATTAATCTTTGGATCTGCAAAAATTGCTTGGAATTCTTCCAATATAACGTCCTTCTTAAGATTATTTGGGCTTCCTGCCTTTGATAGACTGGGAACATGACTGAAATGATCACTTGTAACATCATTGAGTAGGACTGAAAAGTATGGCAAATAATACTTTTTTAGAAAAGTAGAAAGAATCCGATCCATTCTCTTCATCAAAAGTAAGATCACTCATCTATATCATATTATTTCGTAACTTCCACTTCTGTGGAAATCTGTGGCATGCATTTTCTTGGCCTTAGTCTACTTAACCGCTTCAAGAGCGTCCTAGGAAAATGATAGGTAAACGTATAGGTAAACATAATAAAAATTTAGATAAAGTTGGGCGAGAAAATTAAGATGGAAATTAAGTTAATGACTTAATGTCACTGGTATAGGACAGCCTGGATATCCTGATATGCTGCTTGCATGAAAACAATATGTAGTTTATACGGGACCAATATACAGCCACACATCTGGAGGGAAAATAAAGCAGACTGAATAATTTTATGTTAATTCTAGTAATTATGAAACATTATCTGAAGATCTGGAAATTTAGCTATTTTGTAATTAAAATAAACTATGAGCTAACATGTCAGAGAGTAACTCGTTCCAAGAAAATTCCATACAAACACTTGCATGTGAAATAAACTTGATGTATACCAGCTGTCTTTCACTGCTAGTAATGTCTTAAGTCCAAATTTACCTCTGCCACATATATACCTGCTATTAAATCACATGCATTTGCAAATTGTTTAACCAGAAATACTTTATGTAAATGAGGTGACAGAAAATAATACAGTTGAGGGAAAAAATGAATCTCAGAGCATTTCAAACTTCCTGCTCTGTGTTCTGTCATGTGGCTTTGTATTTTCATTTAAGTTGAGATGTATGATTTGATACTCAGTCTAGTGCCATAATTCCCACATTACGAGGTCACCACACAACTTGCTATGAGCTCCTAGTTCCACCTAAAAGTCAGCCAGACCTTGAAAGCACATAACTACCACAGATATTTTGGAATTGCTTTGGCAGAATCGCATGAGACAGCTTGCATAGTGCTTTTTCTTTACCATGACCAGCTGCATAGAGTGAGATTAGGTTCAAGTTTTCACAATCATCTTGTTCGCATAAACAAGGGAAAATTCCAAACCATTACTTTTCACTTAATGTATATCTTTCCCTGCAGGAAAACTGCACTTTTATCTTGACCTAACTGAAGCCTATTAAATATTCCTTTTCGTAAACTCAAGACAGACACACATTTTGTTCACAGAACATTATTCAGTAACCATGAAACATAGAATTCCTGGATGTCTTGAAAAATAGAAGGTTAATAGTAGCAAACTTCAGATTGAAAAGCTCTCTGTGTAATCATTTACTGGCTTACTAAAATGTGAAGGGTCCTTGGGTTAGTCTTGAGCCTTTAAAGTTTGGCAGGATAGAACCTCCAGAAGATTTACTACAGTTTAATTATTGACCTGACATAATACTTAAACTATGTAACACAAGCTGACGGCTTATTTGGTTTAATTAATTACTGAATACACATTTTATTTTTGTACCTTTGAAAGTTTCCTGAAGTTAATGTGCCTTGCTTAATTTTCATATCATTGGATAGAAGTCTGTATGTCTTGCTCAGTGGATTTATTACGGGCAAAACCTGCAAGGAGGAGGAGAACACATTAATACTTATAACCACTAGGAATCACACAGTTGTAAGCTCTGTTCATACTGGATTTAGAATTTGTTTGCAAAACTTAAATTATTCATTCCTATTTACTTTGCTGAATCACTCTGCTGAACCAAGTTTATCTATGTATAATTACTGTGCTTGAAAGTGAGCAAGTTGCCATAGTTAAAAGAATTGAAACTTGGGGCCTTAATATACCCACATTCTAATGAAAAGTTCAAATATCTAGATGTCCATCAATAAGTTCTATAATTTGTTGGGCTATTTCCTGAGAATTTTTGTAATATTTTAATTGAAATTTCAGTTTTGGAGATACTTGTTTTAGGTTCCATAATTGTTCATTTGTTTTTTACTAAAATGAGACAATATTGAAATAATATATAAATTAGCACAAACAATTCAATTTTGTCTTTAGGCATCTGAAAGTTAGCTACCAGTATCTGCTTTCTTTATCTCAATTCCTTACTCATCTTCTTCCTTTGATAAAAACCAACTGGTTAATATCTACTTTCTCCTCTTCTGAACTGAGCTACTATTAAGATTCCAGATCTCATAGGAGACTCCAGTCAGAAGAAGGTTTCCCTGACAGAAAAAGAGGTCTTTGCTTCATTTATTTTCATGAACACAGGAAATATTTTGTTGACATGAGCCTTAGTTTCAGCCTCAACTAGTCACAAGCTTCTTGACAAAAGAGATAGCGCCTTCCCCCAGTGTCCTGGCATCGAGTCTCCCCAGCATGTGTCAGCACACACGCTCCTGGGGCTGAGGGCAGCCAGGTGAAAGAACTAATCTGTCCAAGTACTGATCATGCCAGCCAAAACCATTAGAGCAAACCAGAAAGCAAGATTAGTTTTCAGATGGGTCAGCTCTTTCACTTGGCTCCCTGTGTTGTCACACCAGCTCCAGTGCTGTCACAAGAAAGGAGAACCAGGGGTCACCACACCAGGACTCAGCACGTGCAGCATGAAAGCCTCACCTCGAACACATGGGCACTAAAACCACCAGACAGCACTTTCCTGCCTAAAAGTCAGCCAGTCATTTAAAAGGGCATCTCTCTAGACTTTCACTTCCTCTGTTGTGAAGTGTCTGTCAGTCTGTCTGCTCCCCTTCTCCAGGATCTCCTCCATCTGGTGCACCACCCTTCTGGGAAGAACAGCCAGACCCTGGCTGCCCAATGCTTGCGCACTCTTGAACAGCTCAGAGGGCTGACTTTGGGTTTGGAACAGTCATGCTTTACTGCTTCTTACAGCTGTTTTTAAGGGCAGTGGCAGAGAAGTCTATCTCTTTTGAGGCTGATGAGTGCAGTTAGATTCTTCATTTGAGAACTTCTGAAAGGTCAAGCCGAACCTTATTAGGAAAGCTCTGGTGACTTGCACAGACACCAGCAATGAGAACAATGAACACAGATGGGGAGCATTATTTCATTCACAGCTGGGTACCTGGGACTGAAAAAAATATCCCAGGAAAACTGGGGCATTTATAGCTCCTAGGGAATGGAGTGGGAGAAAAAAAGAATTAACTCTCCCTTCAACAAACCCAAACTGGAGAGAGTATAAACTAAAATTGAGGAATCTGAAATACATACAAGCCTAATATACTGCTACAAAATGAAATGTTACCTTTTCTTCTTTAATGCAGAACAGGTTAATACAGTGGCATAAACAGTGGACTCATTGTCTCAGTTAATTGGAAAGGACTGTGAATTTTCAATCATCAGTTTTTAGGCAGCCAAGTTTGTGAAGCTCTGAATAAGTTTAAATCAAAAGCTGCCAGTATTTGGGAACTTAACAAATTACCTCATAGTTATTATAATGCCATAAATAAGTACCTTCAGTATTACGGTCCTCTAAATCTTACCTTTTTCTTATGCACGAAAGAAATGTTATCATTATTTTTCCACTCTCTCTCAGTTTACTCCTTTTTTTCTGTAATAAATAAACCAATAGAAAATTATAGGAATTTCTAAACAATAAACATAATAACATTTTGAAAGAAAACATCTCCAAACAAATCACTTTACCTATCCATTACTTCTAGGAGTAAATCCCGGTACAACAAGAAAAACATTGCATACAGGAACATTTTTTTGAGCTGTCCCATAAACTTCACTGGGACCATTGTCTCAAAATTCAGCTGGGAGCAGTTACAGCAAAGTATATTTGTACTGCAGTTTTCTTCATTTATCGATAATTCTTTTTCTTATTTAATTATTTTCTTGAGAAGATTATACTGATGGTGTATAGTATCTACATAGGGCAATATTTCTCTAAAGCTGCTTCTGCAGGTGCAAAGCAGAAATCCAGCAAAACTTATTTAGATTCCAGTCAGTAAGTTCAGTTAAGCCTGTTTCCTAATAAATAAAAATACAAACCAATGTGCTGTTAGGATTTCAATTTGGTAGTGTCTGTGAAAACCAATAGGTCTTCTGCAATTTCACCTTGACAATTTAAGCTCAGAATCTATACTGAACGCTCTTAATGTTTAAAAAATGCATAGGCATGAAATAACTAGAGAAGTGAAAATTAATTTTATTGTTGTATTACCCAATACCTGGCTTTGGATCTATTTATTTGAAAGATTAGTTTCTCCAGCTTTTAATAATGTATTATTTTTGTTGTTTGGTTTCCAATATTTTTAGCAGGGCAATAATCAGACTGAAGGGTTTCTTTGACATTGTCACTTGCTACTATTGAGCATTTTGCTCACCATTAATGTCCTATAAATTTAGAATGCAATTAGTGAAGGGCAACTAATGAAGACTTGTCTGTCTCTCCAGATACCCTCAGCACCCTTGAGCATGTATAATTGCTTGGGCCAAGAGGTTAGGAATTAAAAAAGGCACTCATAGCCAATGACTCTCAACACAACTTGTCTGTCCCAATGTCCATATAAACTCTCTTTTGCCCACATCCCAGGAGCCAGCAGTGCTCTGCTGACCTTCTGAGTGCTATAACTCTGAGTTGACCAGCACTAGGGAGGGGTGAGGGCCCCAGCACCCTTCCCACAGGAGCTGGTTGAATAAACAGTAGTGTTAGAACCATTTTTTCCCCCACAGCAAAATCTGTGATATAATTGAAGTCCAAGAAGTCAAAAATAACATGTTTTTTCCTCTTACTGTATTAGCTAGACCGAGTCTCATGATGTAACGAAATATTACTGTCGGCTGGATCCTACAAGAGGATGTGAAGGAAGGATAGGTATGTAAACACTGCAAGATGATTTACCATATTATCCTTCAGTTTAAAAACATAAATGAAGTCTTACTCTGTTTTGTTTCTGCTGCTTGTTGTAGTTACGTGGAGGGGTGGACTGTGATGCATAAGGCCAGATTTTTAGCCTTAGTAATGTGACTGCAAATCCCACTGAAAGGGTGACTGCATGTAAGTACCAGAGGATGAATTTTGGCTGTTAAATCACTATTAAAAGGAGTATTTTTTTCCTATTGTTGTTGTTGTTATGGGAAACAAATTGGGCAAAGAATTTTTGGAGGGAAAAGGTTTTCTCATGGCCAAGAATGTAATAGCAAGGAAAAGAAAGGAAACCAATTATTAAGATGAAACTAAGCTAATGAAGAAAACAATGGTTAGAACAGCAAATTAAACAGAGGGAAGATGCTTAAAAAAGCCATCCTCACATCATTTGTGTTCACAGTCAGTAAGCTGATTGCATGTGGACAAGAAAAGCTCATTTTTTCACTTGTAAAAATACCTCCCTCTTTCACTGAGAGAGAAAGATTTTCTTTTTAATGTTTTCCCTCTTGCTCACTACTTCACTGAAGATATTAATTTCAAGGATGTGATAAGACCAAATCAAGAATCACCTAATTGCACCATCTGGAATGAAACATTGACTTTAGGAATCTCTTCATCTACACATACAAAAGAGTAAGAATATCAGATGAAACAGTGATGATGAAATAAGCCCTTGAATGACACATAGAAGAAGAGCCCAACAGCACTGGAATCAGCAGGAATCTTTCCATTAACCTTAGTAGGCACTGAACAAGTCCATACAGAGCAGAAAAATACATATGGAGATGGTAGCTACCATTGTCAAAGTTTCCAGATCCCTTTTTCTACATTCATGAGCATATGAAAATATAATGCTTTCCCATAGGTGCACAAAGGAGCTCATTATGATTTAACTTTTGAGAGGATGTTATAGTTATATCATAATTTTATTCTGTGGAAAAAAGATCCATTCTTTGCTTTAAATACTGCTGTGTTTAAAAAAACTGCATTAGAATTTTAATTTTTTTTTCCTTACTCTTCTTCTTCAGGTTTCTGTGCACCATTTACTACCAAAATTCTTAATACAGCCTTAGCCAGGAACCTTGCCACAACACATTCCCAAACTGTGGTACAGATTGAAACTTAACAGCATCCCAGGATGAGAAAGGCTTACAGCACACTGTAATACATAACATTATTATTTATTGTTTCTGCCTTTGAACAGCAGGAGTTTAGATACTGCCAGATGGCATATTGTTTGGGAATTTGGGGGAATGTAAATGTATGTATGACACTGAGAGAAATCCTCCCTGGGTAACACAGATAACCCCTAAAACATAGGAAAGGTTACTGTGTGCAGGACTTTTTCCATACCTGGGACACACTGGTGATAAAAAGTTTTCCAAATCATTCCAGAAGTGGTAATACGTGGCTGATACAATCTCCTGGGGCTGCAATGATATTATTTAATTTCACAAAAGAAACACTGTCACAAAGCCTCCCAGGAAGACCTGAGGGACTGCAGGGAGTGTTGTGAGTGATTCACTTCATCTCAGACAGACCTGAATTTATGTACACAGTTTCATGCCAGAAGGGAGGTCTTTCAGAAAACAGGAAAATACTAGACCTACATCTTCCTACAGGCTCAGCCAGAGACATGTTCATTACTTCCTCAAACCTATGATGTACAAAGACTGTCCTTATGCAGCAGCTTCCATTTCACTCAGAAACAACTTTATTCCAGTGGAGAACTCAGTGATTTCTGTTTGCATAATTTGCTTTTGCATTTCCAGGGTTTAAATATTCTATATGTAAGTTAAAAGAGCAAGATGACTGCAAATGTAACTCACTGAAAACAGAATGACCTGAAAAATGTTTTGGTGGCAGACTTCATAATTGCCAGTAAACGGACAGGAGAATCCAATTCCAGTTATCCAATACTTTTTTTGTTGGACCATCTACAAGAATGATTGCAGAGTAGCCTGGGGAGCCACACTTGATGCAAGCATTCTGGCTTTGTCTTTTTCATTGACATCAGTAGGCAGTAGGAAGTATTTCTGGATAAGTATATACCCTCATATTTCTCAGAACTGCACTCTATTATTGACATATAAGGGACCTTCCCACTGCCTGGCAACTGTTATCAGGCCATCTAGCCTTGCTCATAATAGATTGAGAAGACAGAGTAGTAAAAAGGCACCAAATGTCAGGAACTTATGAGCCTTACTGACTTCACCACTCTGTCAGCAGTATTGCCACAACAATGGAAACAACTACTGTTAAAAAAAAAAAAAAAGATTAGTCTATGAAAATCAATACAACATCTATCTCTATATGCAAAACAGTGACAGTTATAACTAATCTCATATGCTTTTACATACTCATAACTCAGTAGGATTATCTCAGTAGAGTAATTTATAAGCAGCTTTGATCACTTACTGCTAAAGATTACTTGCTATCAATATACTGGATATACAAGGGGCAATTCAGCATCAGTCATAAAATGACCCCTTGACCCCCATTTCTGGGTGAGAAGGTGCAGAAGAAAACTACTTGCTGTCACCTTTCTGAAGTATTGAAAAATACTGCTTTTAACAGTCATGAGCAACCCCCTTAAATTAAATAAAATTAAGCTACCTAAATATTTTTGCTCCTGAAGCAACAGACATTAATAATTTAACTTTTTTTTTAGTGGATATAACTAAACATTATGGCAGCAGTTGAATGTTTGGAAAAACATGGTAGCCTGATGCAGGAATCTCTTTTGCTACACTGTGAAAAAATGCTGGCTACGGGATTCAAGTCTGCTTCCCAGTGCTTTTCTAGCTAGCTGGTGACAAAACTAGACACAGCTCTTAACCAAAGCTGGAACTAGATGATCTGTAAGGTTCCTTCCAACCCAAACCATGATCTGATTCGATGTGTCTATGATTGGTTTTATTTGGCAAGTGTACCAATACTGAATAGAACTTTGGGTACTTTGGGGATATTCCTGTTATCATCATTCCAATAGCATCAATCACTGAGGAAAGGGGAAACAAATATGTGTCATCTTAGAAACACCAGAAAGGCAACAGAATCTCCTTGGAATAGACTTCTATATAACTATTATAATTTTTCAGGGTGTAAAGCATTTCCATGTTTTGGGTGTGCAATTGGGAGGGAAGAAAATCAATAATTTGCATTTGAAGGGATGTCTATCTCAGTTTAGGTATTTGGAAGACTCTGGCAGCCACAAAATAGACTTAAAATGTTAACTGATACTTAAAATACATGAAGGGGGAGGTAATGCAGGAAATTTCTTAGATGTGACTTGATGAGGGTTAATGAGCCCCCAATTATGTGTGTGCTTTCTTAGTTTGATAAAATACCAGCATCTTCCTCAGCCTTACTGTTCTAGCAGATTTTTCATCAGCAAAATACAGCCTTTTGTTTAGCAGGAAACACAAACTACTGACAAGGTTGTTTCAGACAGAAAAATAACTCAGGGGTTTAATAAAGCAGACTTTTCCTATATTTCAGTACTTAAAATAACAAAGTCAGTGTGACTTGAAACTTGACCACTCCTGATCACCTTCTCAACATAAAGAACAATGTCACTAAAATCAATCAGTCAAAAAGCAAGCTGACCTTAATTTAAATATTTAAGGAACAATTTAGGAAAGTGAAACATGGAGGCAAGGAAGGAGGGAAAGAAGCCTACTTGCTGGAAATTTGCCTCTCTGATTTGGAGAAGGCACAAGTTTACCAGGAAAAGACAGAAAAGAAAAGAAATATAAGCAATAAATCTTTTGTGTTAGCTTGCTAATGTCTGTACTTTAAAAAAATTTTTATTAGGCTTTTTTTTTTTTTTTGAGAAATGTGGAACCATTCCATAGACACAACTGAGCTCTGCCTTCTGTTAAGGGTTGCAGCAGCACTGAAGTTTGAAATAATTTAAGCAGTTCTGTTGTGCTTTCAATTCCCCCCACCTTCTTTTTTTCTTTCATTGGATTGAAATGTGACCAAATAGCAGCATGACTGTGAATGGAAAAGATAATTCTCACACAACATTCTTCTCAGTGCTTTGGGGAAAATGCACACATACAAACACATTTGCTCATGTCTGATTCAAGATGTGAAAAAAAAAAAAAAAGAAAAATCTATGAGGTTTTTTTCTGAAATTAGAAACACACTTTAAAACTCTCCTATGATTTGTTTTGTTTAGGCTTATTAAGACTTCTGCTTTATGTTGCCACAATAGACACTAAACATTTGCAATATATTTACTGAGGTTAAAGGAATTATGGGATGAATTTGTATCTATTACACCATTAGCCTTAAGCAATGCTGCTTTAGCAATCAGTGGGAATATATTTTTTAAGTCAAAAAGGTGACTTATCAGTGTAACCAGATATTTTGCATTCTCAATACATTACATAATGAGTGCTAGTAAATTTTGTTCCTCAGGAAAAAAATACTCTTTTGTTGAAATTTTATGTTGTTATATTGGCAGAGCTGGATTAAAGATGGAAGCAAAACTCATGGATTGGTTGGGAAGTATAGCTTGCACTGCCTCCCTGATGTCTGTGCAATTTGTATATTTTTATGTCCTTATAATGAACTTTAAAATGGGAAATTCCTGAAGTAAAGTATGTCCAAAAGAGTGAAAGCTCCATTAAATATTCTAACTCTAGAGATACAGGGATTTACTTCTGTTGTTGTGCCTCCCACGCACACACACACAGAGAAAAACATTCACTTTCCTTATTAAAACATGATGCTGGAACTAGTTCTTACTAAGGCCATTTTTTCCACATCCTACTCACAAAATCTAAATTAGATTAGAGTCAAGATTCAGCTACATTGTGTCCTCTTCCAAGAAGGAGTTTTTTTTTTTAAACATCTCTGTATCTTTTGAGTTTCTCCAGCAATATGAAGGACTGTGAAAGCTCTCAGCTAGAAAAGCTATTTTAGATCTTAAAAATTCATGTCTACTTTCTTTCATTCAGCTTTTTTATCATATATTTTTAACTTTTCCTGAAGTCTAAAGACAGAAAATTGGTATTGGCATTTTTCCCTTAATATAATGT
This sequence comes from Entomyzon cyanotis, assembly GCA_024500445.1. Classification (NCBI taxonomy): domain Eukaryota; kingdom Metazoa; phylum Chordata; class Aves; order Passeriformes; family Meliphagidae; genus Entomyzon; species Entomyzon cyanotis. Next base: position 18,123,247 of record JAKEPQ010001005.1, read on the forward strand.
TATACAGCATAATGTAATATCAATTCACCAGTGAAACTCAAGGCCCTGATGTATAATTTTGGAAATTTGTATGCTATTAAATTAATAAATTAGTTCTTCCAACTCTTCCATTGTTTATATCCCTATCTCTGGACAAGGTTACTAACCTTCTAATGGAGTCAGCAGAATAGGAGATGTATCCTAATGGGAGAGCTCCCCAGTGCTTCTTGTTCATAGTTTGGTGTATAAACTACCATTTTAAATTACCTCAATGTGCATTAAGATGCAGAGTAGCTGAGGAGATGCCATGGAGCACATTCATCTTTGTTTGCAATGGGACTTCTGCTTTCCAGGAGATTAATGGAGCAAGAGCTGGGAGGACTGATTTTGAAATCTCCCTGAGGCATCAGAGATCATGGATCAGTGCAGAACAAAGATCTGTGTTGAGGCTCCAAGCTACAAGCGAGGAGTCTAAGACAGTATTTCAGACACATCACCTTGCTGAGCAAAGAGCAGACCTAACGGAGAGTGAGAAGGACACTTCTGCCTTGTCAGAACTTGTGTGCCTAAATCATCCTCCTCAGGAACAGACAACTCGTTCTCTTCAGGAAGTTATAGGAAGAGCTCAACCCTTGTATGGTCAAAGCTCTTGTGGTGCAAAGAACACTGCTAAAGAAATTAGAAACGTCCTTCAGATGGGAGTGGTCACATCTATCTCTTCTACAGAAGTACCTTTACCACACACCTGTGGGGGGTCCAGTGTCATATTTTTTTGAGAAATGCTGAACCAGCTTCAATACAAGTGAGTTTGCACTGGTGCACAAAGTTAATAAATACCACTGCAGACAAGCTGTGAGTTTCAGACACATTTGCAGATTTGTGGTGATGACTGCTATTACATTATGGTTACCCATGATGAGTTACAAAAGGATGGATAGTGAAGAAGCATGGATAAAAACTGAATATGGCCATGCTTGCTAGCAACTCAATTCACAAAAAAGGGTCAAAAATAGCAGGACAGCAGCCAGATTTTAAGAAGTAAATGTTGCTCAAGTTTAGGTTCTTTTGAACCTTTTTAATGCTAAACCTTATAGACAAGACTCATAAATAAGTATTCCCCTTTACCACAGCTCTACAGAGAACCATGGAAGCTCCTTTCACTTTCCTCACACTGTGAAACTCTGACAAAGATGGCTCAGATGTGGACTGAGCTTCAGCAAACATGTATTTGACCCTAGATATTCAAGAATTGGATGAATGGTGCAGGTGGTCACATCATTTGCACAATGGATGAATCAATAGTTGATCTTCTCTTACAAGCCAAACAAACTTCTTAATAAAGAAGTGTTTCAGGTATTTTGTCTTATAACAGGAGAAATTGAAATTGTGCTGCCTAGAATACCACCAGAGGTTAGTAGAAATTACATGTGCCTAATGCCTGACATTGAATGAACTGAATGCTCAGTGCTATTCACAAAGTAGTTAAACTCAGAGAACAGGAAGCTTTCTAAAGGGGCAGGTATGAGCAAACTCAGACTGAAATCAGACAGGCTAAAATTACAGCAAATATTCTCTAAACTAGGGTGGCTTTGGACTTTGTATGTTTTAAGTTCACAAATTTTGGCTCTGTTCGTTAACTTTCTATCTGGCTACAAACAGAATTTTAAAATAAATTCATTAGGACAACACATGTGTCAATGGTATATGCATATTAGACTAAAATATGATTCTTATAATTGTCGATTCTAAAGCTACAGAGACATATAAGAAGCACCACTATGGAGAATCGACAATGAAGTTATGGGACGAAGTTCAAGCCTCATGCAGATGAGGGAAGGCAGCATTGCTGAAAAGCAGCAAGATATTTAGGGGAAATAATATCACTAATATCAATGATGATAAGGGCTCCAGACTGTGGGGTGCATTTGCTTGAAACTGATCTATTCCAGGACTCACAAAGTTAATTTAAAGCCTTCCCAAACTTTTATAAAAGGCAATTAAAAAGTCCATAACTGAAAATAAAGCCTAAACTCAAAGTGAAAGTCTTACATATATGTTTTAAGTAGTAGTTTTCAACACTATTTAGTTAGACTGCACAGCAAAACACTGAATTTGAGCTACTCTTTGACTGAGGTATTCTTAAAGATGTCTAATGTGACAGACCCGGCCAAAAACAAGTTGCCCAAGACACTGTGCACTCAATACCTTCTGCATAAAGTCCTGAGCAACTGGATCTGATCTCATAGCTGGGCGTAGTTTTAGCACAACCTGAGACCTCCCAAGATCCTTTCCAACTGGAATTCCCCAGTGATCATTTTGTGAGTATATGAAATGTTTAATATATTTGTGAAGGGCCTGGTTGAAACTGCCTTCTCTTCACAGGAAAGGGTGAGTTTTCTTATTCTTGACAGAGGGACAGAGAATTGACTTACCATCCCCATTCAGAATATTTATGGATGAACATTGCGCTAATCAAACAATTGTGCTTTGTGGGGGAAAATATTACATTGAGAACTAAACCAAAATGTAATTTCAGTTGGAAGATTGGCTGGTTCTTTCCCTGCCCTCCTCAGTCAGCTCTTGCACTGTCACTGCACATTGTTGTGTGTCTCATAAAGATCCATGGAACACAATTTGATGTGTCACAACAAATGGAGACATCCCAGACTGCAAAATTCTGCAACAGTTACTACTGACACTGAAGGCAAGAGAGAGCTTCAGGCCTAGCTGTTCTCCTCTCAAGAGTGTGATAACTGAAGAACACAACTGCCTTTCCATTAAAAGCACCAGTGTCCTGAGGACATGGTTTCTGCTCTCTCTGAAACTTTTTTACAGGATGATTGACAAAGTATTTTGGAGTGATCACACCAAGGACGGAGACCCCCTGACTAATCAAAAGCCTTCTGTCTCACTATGTGTATGTGGAAGTAGGCATAAAATGTGCCCAGATAGAAATGCAAAACATGGCAATATTTCTAGGCTTTTGCAGAATAAATGCACTCAATAAATTGCAAATGCAGCAATTCTGTTCATTTGTTCTTAATGACAGTAAAAAAGATGCTTGGAAGGAACACATTAACCAAATAGATTTTTTCCCAAGATTTGTTAATCTCTAGCAAGAAAACTGACAAAATCATCACTAGCAAATTAGAGCTGGAGACATGAAAAAAGAAGGCTTGACACTTCATTGTCAATGCCACAAGCTATTAATTTCTCTCTGAAAACCCAGTTTAACAATTTTGATTCAGGCAAGATGAATGCCCATAGCAGGGAAAGTAAACATGAGCTGTGGAAAGTCTTTCTGGTTAAGCTGGAAAGGCTGCAGCCAAGATATTTCCCACTTAACCTTCATCAAGGAAAAGCTCAAAAAAGGCCAATGTGTTTAAGCAGGGCACAGGATGGAACAGAACAAAACTTCCTATGAAAAAGATTAAGTTCACATTCTTTTGGCCTTCATGAAAACTATTCCACATCACTCCACACTTTCATTTAAAGCAGTTTCCTGCCAGCATTGAATGCAAGATCTTAAAGTATCTTTTTATCAAAAGATAAAAGCGTAAATGGAAAACAATTCGTGTACTGTACAAAAAACAGGGAAAAGTATGAAGGACACATAAGAAACAGAAAAGAGAAAGAATAACTTTAGCCTTTGCAAATGATATAATCAGTGGTGTGCAAGGTAACCATCCATCCTGTGTCCTTCCATGCACATGTGCTCTAAGCTGAACAGTTCCCAAGGCACATGTGGCTTTACCAATGTGGAAATTTTTTGTTTAATATGAGGCTTCTAAAGAAGAAAGGATTTTCTTCATGCACTGCAAAATAGATAGAAATACATGTCTACAGGCATGTCATTTCCAAACTGCTTAGAAAACAGTACAGCTCTGCTTTGACATTCTCACCTCCCAATGTTCATTACAGCAATTATAGTTACTGGACAATAGAATAAACTAAATGGTAAATACCACACTCAGAATTTCTCCTGGAAGAACAGATAAGTATACCTTTGAGCTAACTGATACGTGAATGGATCAATAGATATCTGTAACAAGCACACAGAAATGCTACTGAGAGAGAAAAGAATATATTTTCTTTCCATCCTCCGCTCACCAAATCTGGTCTGCATTCATTTGGGATATCTATCAGTCATGATTCAGACTCCTACTCTATCTAGTTTAGAAGTTCTTCTATTTTAGAAGTCTCTCAGTCTAATATGTGAGCCCCCTCCTTATAGTGTCAGCCTGGCACTTTCCCACCTCAATTTTCATCTTTCACTGTGAACTATCATTGTTCCTACTATCTGTATATGTTGGTAATCCATGATGAAGCAGGGTAAAAACCTTCTTCAAACAATGCGAGTGGCCCATACAGAGCTTTGAAGGTAAGGGCTGAGACATGGACTCCTCATTTCATAGCAGCTGTGATTCAGCAAGGTGTCTGGAAGAGACGGATGAGGCATTCTAGCAGACCTGCTCTGCTTTCCCTGTGTTAGGCTCTCATCCAAAATAACTGCAACACTTTTTTTTAGAGATGAGTTGTTTGACAGTGGGGTATGACTTCAAAAACCCAGACTCATAAATACATGCATTACTGAAATCAATTCTGAACTGAAAAGCCCAGCATATTCTTCTACTGTAGGCAGAGAAACATAACAACTCTGGCAGCCACTGGTGGCTGGAGACTTAAAAAAACCAGTGAATAGTTCAAATAGCTACCAGATTCACCACACTGGTACCCCACATGTCTGTGTCTCTTTTCCACTGTCCTGGTAGCACTAGTGTCACAGTTCAGGCTTCAGTACTGGGCCATGATAATGCAGCAAATGTGGAATGGCTGAATTACTGTTGCTTTTTATCTGAACGGTCTCTGACTGAAGGGCAAATGTTCTTGTGGCAAATGAAAATTTGCTCTGCACTGGTTGTTGCCCTGGGGCTCCCAAGGTGTGTGCATGAGTAATCTCCAGCAGAGGAGTGAAGCAGACAGGTCACAGCAGCAGCACCACTCATCTGAACTCGAGCTGCTGATTCCCATATCCATGACCTCATTAAACCATACACAGCATGTAGGAAACAGCTTTATTCAAAGCAGCCTTGAACCAGCACCCAAAACCAGTGTGACAGGTATATGAATATGATTGCAGAACTCCCTCAACACAGGTTCAAGCTCCTCAGCAAGTGATTCTCTCCAATAACCCTGTGGATTCCTTAACAACAACTAAGGAGTCTTACACCACATATAATAGGAGGAATACACAAAGTACACATCATATTCCCACACTACAAATGCTCTACAGATACCAGTGAATTCTCCACTGATTTACATACAAGGTAGGCAGGAGTCTTCAAAATAGACAATATCAATTGCACAATGTTGCTTGTCCAAGACAGCACATACATCAGTTTTACTTAGCCATGTCCTTGTTTTATCTGGCTTTTGCAGGCTACTTTGCATGCTAGCAACCATTATCCTCTCTAAAGGTTTTGTAGGATTTGATAGATGTCCTCTTTGTGCTATAGATATCCATGGTACACCACCATGGTGCCCAAGACCAAAACAAGTAGCTGTAACACAGACCTGTTTCTTGAAACATGGTTATATTGCATCTCAAACCCTTCACAAGTTAAAGATGTACAAATCAGTGCAAAATTTGTGGAGAGGAAATATTTTCAGAGCAATTTAGTGAAAGAGAAAACTGGATGTGAACTGCAAAGGATGGAAAAAAATCTAAAAATATTATGTACCTCTTTCAATACCTCTCTGCAGCTGCACATCTTCCTATGTTGAACTGCTATTATTTTGAGGACACTGGTGATCCCTGACTATGCATACCTCAAAGTCTCTTCCTTTTACCCTTTCTCACTTCAGAGGATCTCTGCTTTAGAGGAATTCTCCATACCAAGCAGAAGGAAACAAAAACCAAATTCAGCGGCCTTTTTCACTTAGGAGTTGAGTTGCAGAATAGTAGAGCACAGGAAGGCTTCCTCTGTGAGCCTATATACCAGCAATGGACTGAACTTTACAGTGTTATGAAAAATACTCACCTCCTAAGGATATAGAGATAAAGGAAACTACTAGAATTCCTGACAGATACACCTGTGTTCTCTTCAGAACATTGTTAATGGTCTAACTGTGGTAGTTGTCTCCCTAAATTCTACCCCCTCCTGGTGGCCAAGCAGATAGTGTTACAGTTTCAGCTCATAAGTTGGCCCTAGATGTAAAATAGATAACAATAAGGTGAATTCACATGTGCTTTACTAAGCACCCATTCAAGATTTCAGGTATTATAGCAAAAAAAAAAAAAAAATAGTGGGGAATGAGACCAAAGGAACCTTTGCTCAATATTACTACAAAGGTTGGATTAATACATACTTCTTTATTGTCACAAAGTTACCAAAACCCAAATATTCCAAACTCTACATTCTTAGCATTTTTGCAGTCCTTAGAGAGGGAAAAAAAAAAGTGATAGCTAAAAGGTATCCTGTGCTGGTTAATTACAAGCTGTTCAGTTTATTATTGCACTACTGTTCTCTAATTTGTGACTGGCATGCCCCTAGGCAGTCAAGTAACTAGGAGATAATCCTCAAAATATTTAGCATAGGTAAATCTAGAAACATGGGCCGTGAATCTTTTACATTTCTTTCTTCCACTCTTTGTCCAACATCATATTCTTCTAAGATCATCCATTATTCCTCATGTGACTTCACTGCTTGTAGGCATCACCACCACCACCTCTGATTACCCTAAGCTTCATGTGCTCCACAGGTCTTTGAAACATTCTTTAAGTAACAGCACTGGGTGATTTTTAAAACATTTTTCCGTAACTTATATAATTTACACTTAGATTTTTTTTTGTCAGCATAACACAGCACTAAAACAGGTGACACTTTGGAGGAGTACAGTGCTCCATTGCTACAGTCAGTACCAAAATTACATTTAATCTAAGTATCCTAGTATCTTCAAGTGAATCATATCTCCAGTGTTCAAATTAAAGACCTGCTTCATGCATCCTTCTGTGGAAAGTATAGGAGACACCTTAAATAGCTGTGTAGGAATTACATCACAGCTGTTCAAATACAGTGTTATTCCATGGCATTGCTCATCTGTGGGCCAGCCAAGAAACTCAAGATGATATCAAGTTCTTCCAGCTTAAGCTGCTTAGCAATCCTCGCAAAGTAAGCAAGTGAGCTTCATCCCTACATACGGAAAGAGGCAGGTGCCTTTGAAGATTTACAAAAGGAAATCCTGCTTTCCTAACTGCAATGCCTGGAGGTCTTCAGGGGTACTCTCTTCATTGATCAGAAAGAGAACATGCCTTTAGGTAGCTGCTGTGTAAGTATTTAAGACTCAAGGGGCACCTTGGCTATGCAGGCTCAATCCCACCCTCAGAATCTCATTCACCTTTCTAAACCAGCAGCTGAGCAGGCATTTCTGTTTCTTTATTCTTTTCTCTCCACACCACTTATTAGCTTCTCTCCAAAGCCCCTTCGTTGGATTAGAAAGTCAGAAATGGTAAAGGAGGACTTTCCATATTCTGAGTGACGCTGCTGCTATCCTCTAAACACAAAGGGATAGGCTTTTGTTAAAAGTGCACATTTAGCCTGCTGCTTGTGGTGACGCTGGCACAGTCACACACATCTGTTAGCACACTTTCTAGTGCAGACACACACAGTGCCCCAGTTTGCAGGTTGAGGTGTCACCAGGTCATTGAGTATCCTACAGCCCACACTCCCCCAAAAGGTTGGCCATGTTTCTCCCGCTCACCCCAAGCCATCAACTCCAACCAGTTTTGTTGTTCCATGTGGACCCTCTGTCCACTTGCTGGGATGAACCAACCCAGCAGGCAGGCAGCTAACAGAGCTTTCCACTTCTCTGGTGAGTTCTTTCAGAGCTCCAGGAGGTGAGCCAAGAGACAAACCTGGCACAAGGAGGGAGATGGGAACACACTGCTGCAGGCAGAGGATGGGAGGATCAAGGATGGGTTTCTCCAGGGAAGCAAGCTATTCTGCTGTCTGAGAGGAGTCAAGAAACCTCACCCTCTGTTGCAATAAAACCTCTTTAACAAGATGGGAGTTATCAGACGACCGATCAGGAATTTCAGGGAGAACTGATTATGGTAAACCACAGAAAAAAAGTTGGGCTGTTTTAATTGCCAGGCATGACATGCACAAACTCACCTTGTTCACACAGCCTGCATGCACTTACATCGGGAGATTTGGGATTTCTGTTAGTTCCCTTCATGTCTCTGGAACTGCATGCAAGCCAGCTGTCTCAGCAACCAGAAGGATTAGGTTTAAAAAAACAGAAAGCAGAGATCTGAACTTCTCACGTTATATCTTGACTCTTACACTTGAAGCTTTACAAAGAAGGCTAAATATCTTGAGACTACTGATAAAAGTCAGGAGAGTTGGCAGTTTTGCAGACATTTATGGGCTTGGCAACACATTTTTCTGTTTTTAAGTGAAAACAGACAAAACAGCGCACATGGTAGAATAACGAACATCTTGGCACATTGCAATTACAATACTGGAACAGACCACTATTCAATTTTAATAGATGCTTTTGAGAAAAACAATCCCCTGTGTTCAGCTCCCTGTTACATTTATTCTCCAGATCTCTAGTGCCAAAAGCTTCCCCATCTTCTCTGTGGGCTTTCCAAACAGAGTTCACCTCCTGTGAAGCACCACAAAAATACAGCTGCTGTCAAGCAGCTCCTCTCCTTGCTAAGATGGGTTAGACTCACATCATAGAGAAATGACAACATGCAGTGCCATAATTACATTCAAACCAGGAGAGGTTTTTTTAAAAAAAAGATATCACTGACTTTCTAGTCTTTTGCTTTCATATAGAAACTCCATGAAAGATTCTATAGATAATCTAGCACTGATCTACAGTCTGAATTTCTATAGCACAGCACCACATCTAGAAATCTTCCAGTATATATTCCAGCAATACCACCAACTTTGCAGGGAACTATAAATACTATAAAGCAATATTATATTTAATTGTAAGTTAATTTTTGCTATGAAAGAAATAAAAAAAAATATTATAAAACCTTGGGTGTAAAGGCCAACTATTAAAAAAAATGTTTCAGTGTAACCACTGGTGATAGGTATGACTGGGCAGGTTCAGAGTTCCAGGATTAATAGAGCACATGCAGTAACAAAGGCTTACCAACCTTTTCAGCAGATTCTGAAAGTGGGAACTAAAGTTCTGGGCAAATCACTGATACCAAATCTGCTGTGTGCTTAAACCATAAGACGAATCAAGTATTAGTTTTCTCAGAAAATAAAAGTCTTAAGACATCTAAAATTAAAATAAAATTACTCTCAGCAGTTAACTTTTGAGTATGAACAAGCAATGCTAAACAAAGATCTTGCAGGGGCTCTCAAAAGCAGTGTACTGACATGACTGCAATATGCTAAAATAATTCAGCTAAAAAGTGTCTGGTTTGGCAATTCATTTGTTAATTACAGTGCTGCATTCTGAGGTGACACTGCTTAGAGTCTTGAGCCTTTCCACTTTACAGCGTCCTCTCCAAGCACATGACAGCATTGAACTTGTCCTTCTTGGTAAGAATAACAATGGAGTTACTGCACTATGATCACATGGAAATGATGAATTAGCGTTGGAGCAAGAAAAGTGAAAGACAAAAAAATCTGAGGGGGGCAGAAGGGAACATTAGGCTGCTGATCCAGCTGGAAAGGCAGAGTGATGACTTCAGGCTTGTTAAAGTGAGAAGCAGGCTCACTTGCTGCCACTACTTGGGCACAGCACAGGGGACTCTATCCCCTCCCACTCCTTTGGCTGCTGCTTTCCACACTGCTCAGGGACAAGGTCAACAGGTAACTGAAGTGCAGGGACAGCCACAACTCAATGGATTACTTGCTATGCACATACAGACCCCCTGCTTCATCTGCAGCCCACTTACAGCAGCTCTACCTGTGATGGAGGTGTGAGGAAATTCTAGTAAGAGAAAGACAACTACTGGGGGGTATGGGTGTCACAAAGCTCTCTCATGAGCTGTGTTATTCAGTGTCTTCTGATTTAATACCCTCAAAATCACCAAAGACAGCAGTTAAAATTTAAACAGGCATTCTAAAAAGACGCTCTTGATCCCATTATCAGTGTGGTGGATGGGATTACAATGGGGGTGGTAATGGTGGAAATGTTTTAGGAGAGATCTAGTATCAACAGCAGGAGTGGCCACTAATTGGATTCTTTCTGTGTCACCGCAGAGTTGTCACGGGACCCTCGTTCTCTGTTGAACACTGCAGCTCTCAAGGCGCTCAGAAAGGAGCTTTCTCAATTGTTAAGGCATCAGTCTGCCTTCCCACTCAAACACAAATCCCCCAAAGGTCTTTCTAAAGCTAAGGAAATCATGGAACCCATGACTCCCATGACATCTGCAACAAGTGTCCAGCCTCCTCAGGGTGAGAATGAGCCCTGACATTACACAAACACCTGATCCTGCACGAACATTTCGTGATATATATATATATATACATATATGTATATAATATCAAGTGCAGGATGTAAGTTAAACAAAGCTAGATAAAAAACCTGCAAACTGTCAAAATAGTCTGCAATAAAGTGTTCTAGCCAGAATAGAATTTGCAAATATTTCAAAATATTTTTTCCATAGCTGTCTAACATCCACTGAGTGTGGATTTTATAATGGCTTCCTCATTTAGGAACAGTGTACCCAGCATCACAACATTTTAAATAAACTGTTTTTATCAGTTCCTGACTGGAATAAGAGCTGTTACAATAATTTTCACGCTGTTACTTGCAATTTCTAGGATACTTCTGGATTTCTACATGCAATTTTTTTTCCTAACCACCTCTAATTTAGCCTACTTTTTGAAGGTGTATTTACATGCCATTTGGAAGTTCACCAAGGGTTTTTTTTCAACGTAAATTACACCAATCATAATTAATTTTTTCCCTCTGAAACAGAGACAAAAATCAATGAAAGGCCAAGGAGACATGCCAAGAAGCAGAAACTGAAGCTGCATATTGTGATGTAACGAGCTCACCCACCTCGATTATAAAGTGCTAAGAAGAGGAAGCCCCTGACAAGCAATAAACTGACACATAATTAAGACAATTCAGGGCAGAACACATTCTGGCTGGAAAACATTTTCTTGTGCTCTACCTAACTGCTTAAAGCAGTGAGAGAAAAAAAAAACAGGGTGACACTTTGAAAAGTCTATGAAGACAGTAAGTATCCCACCTAATCTTCACTAGCTGGGGGAAAAAGAAACACACCAGCTTTTGTGCAGTGCAGGTTGCCTCACATCACAAACAGAGTTGATAGTACAGACATGCCTGGTATGTTCAGCATTCCATATCAAGCAAAGATGAATTAGCCGCAACAAAAATGTGTTACAGCTTTCATGCAGCAGTTTATGGATTTTTTTTTTGTACCTCTGGAATTTTTTACCTTGAGCATATCATGGAACTTGTACTGTATCAGATCTTTTCCTAAGATTATTTTTATCTCACTGTGAGGAACATCTTTGTGAGCTCTGAACACTTTTACAGCTGCTAGGATGCTAATGGGAACTTCATGTGTGTACCCAGCACAAGTGCTCTCAGGGAAAAAAAGCTAATGTCAGAGGAAGGTATGTAGAAGTCACCATAAATATGTCTTTGAATGTTTACCATCTGGAACAGTAGATTACATTTTGACAAGAAGCTGGACTGCCCCGTGGGCATTGTCTTTTAAACAGCCCCATCATTATAAAGGAAGGAAAACCACGATTTGCTGTTCCTAGTTTCTCAGCAAGATTTTCTGGCAGTGCTAGAGAAACTAGTTTGTTTTTTTTTCCCTAGTAAAACAAGCTGGGCATATGTAATTAGCAATGCACTTTCTTGAAAAAAAGTATGGTTTCTTATAGATCATCTGATCTGTGATCCAGTGATACCCACAAAGAGGAAGAGGTTTCAGTTAGGCAGTGACAGCAGCAGGCTCTGCAACTCACAGTGCTGCACCTTAGCTTTGCTGGAAGTCTAAACCTCTGTGTGCCAAAGCTGGCATATTGAGCTTCTCACAGGACACATTGGGAGAAAGAGGAGAAATCATATATACAAGACTTTAACGTGGAGCTATAATGAGGTTTCCCTTTGGTTTTGTTTTTCATTTTAAGCTTGTAAAAGTTTCCATCATTTTTTACAATGAGAAAGTGTAGACTGAGAGAAAAAACCAAAATGGTCAAGTTTATTCACATAAATCTTGGTCTGGTTGTGCAGTGCTTTTTGGGATTTAGCTAATTCTCTGTTTCAAATTGCTGTGGATAACTTCTGAGGACACATTCATGCTAAAGAGTGTGTTTGAAAATACAAGCTGAGAACAACCTGTAAAGGGGCCAAATAGTCTGTTCAAGGAAAAAAAGGTTAACAAAAAAAGTTGGTTTGAGGCAAAAATATATGTGCAACATGAAACATGGGTTTATGGGCATCATTATACAGTTGAATACCAAAATCAAAAAGCACCAGCTATAAATCCCCTTGCTCAGCCTACTAAACAGATCTTATTTCAGAACACATTACATACAGTATTATATATAGAATATCTCACCTGTAAGTGGTGAGGACAGTGTTAGATTTCCTTCACAAGTAGGAGGCCAATAATTCGTAAGCACCAGAGGTATGTGAGAGTTAGTGTGAAGATCTGGTACAGTGAAAAAGAAACAAACAATTTTGTCACTCTGCACAGGAAGACAGATATATATATACAGCAAAATTTTAACTAAAAAACCCCAAACCAAATAAAAGGAAATTAATCCATCCTCTAATTTCTCCATCTAGATAATTTAGAATAGAACAATGCAAACATCTTCTCTGATAAGCTAACATACTATAATTAGTGATAACATTTCTGGCTTAGTTAATTTGCTGGGCTTCCCACGCTCCAGACATCAATGAACTTAATAGCGGAATTAAATGAAAATGATAGCGGAGTACTTCCATAACTAATTTCTAATTACATTTATGCCCCTCTTCCTTCCTAAACATAAATTTTTGCCTACTTCTAATTAACACTTCAGATCGCTAGTTTAGAATCTATAAATATAGCGAGTCTTTAATGATCCATTATAGTGATGCTACTTAGTTTTCAATGACTTGTAAAACTTTCACAAACAGATCTGCAAATGAATTACATCCATCTGCTCTGCTGCAGCTGCAAGAGCAGCATTACATTGTACCCTGCCTTTCCCTACTTTCCTGATTTTCTCTTAACTTTATGCCCATATGTAAGCCAAACTGTCTCGATGCCTATCATCAGGACAGCAGGCAGGTCTCTATAAAGGAGTCTTCAAACTTTACAGACATCTCAAACGCACTTTCAAAACAGTCTGGTTTGCCTCCCAGCTGAGCACCAGACAGGCTGCCCACTGCTGAAGCATCCTCCTCTAAACCCGGGTAATACTCTGCCGCCGCTCCTTCTCCCGCCCGAGCACGCAGTTTCCACGGATCTGGTGGAACACGGAGGCGCCTGTGCCGCAGACACAGCACCCACCCGTGCCTGGCTGCAGCTTCCCTCGCTCCGCTCCGCTCCGCTCCGCTCCGGGCAGAACACACGTGTGTGCCGAGCGGAGCGCGGTGCCTGCGGGGGGAGCAGAGGAGGCACCCGCAGGGCTGGGATACACCGCTCCAGGGGAGATTTTCCAATCTACACCTCCGAAAGCGTGACCTTAGCGGCGTTAAGAGTGTTAGCTCTATGAAGACAGCCAGGCATCAGGCTGTGCTCGCTGTTATCTGTCAGCCGTACAATAGCAGCATTGATAAAGCAGCAGCAACTGGCTTTGACAAGTGTGCTGTGCTAGCATTCCTCTGAAAACTGTGAAGGAAAAAAGGAGTGAGAGACAGAGAAAGAGAGAGAGGAATGAGGTGCCTTTTACTTTACCTGAACAAAGTGTGGGGTTTTATTTTTCCCTCTGAGCTGCTGGAAACGATTCCTCCCGCTTCTCCACCAAAGCTAGGTATTTCTTCTTCTGCTTGCAGCTCACACTTGGGGAAGACCACACAGCTCCAGCAAGGCTGCCTCTCTCCCCTAATCCCCACTCGAGTGTGATGACACACACTAACCCCAACCATCTGTTGAAACACGTCCTCAAGCACTCAGCACAGTGGTGTGTCAAGACGAGCTGCCCAATCCAATCGCTGGGGTTGGGTGGCTCTTAAGGAGCTGGAGGCAGAGACAAGGGCAGAAACTATAAGGCTGAGAACTCTTTAGCAAAGTAACCTGAGATTTTGAGAAAGGGCTGCTATTGAAAAAAAGAGCAGAAGGGGGAGGTACTCGCGGGAAGGTAGAGGGAGTGGATTAGTCTGGTGGCCAGTTGTGTAACTTCTCACAACTCCTTGTATTCCCAAGGGACCACGGGGACCCCTTCGCAGTGGGATGCACAGAAGCACAAGAGCAACACTAAAATGTTTTTATGGCGGGTCTATTGAGGGCAATCTCCTCCAAGATACGCTTTTCTAAAAGAGATAAAAGATGCAGTCTGAAATCCCGATAAAGAGCTACTGCGGGAGTCGTTTGCACGGCAATGTGACATCTGCATCCCGAAATCCCAACTCCTTACCGTGCCGTGGTTACCCCGTGGCTGCTTCCAGCCTTCCTGGGAGAACGGCGAAGAGAGGCTAGAGGAGCACTGGGGGGGGGAGGGCCGAGGCGGGGAGAAGAGGGGATATCCAAGGGCAAATATTTCTGCTTCTGCACACAGACATCTGCGAGTCCTTCCCCCGAGCCCGCGCTTCCCGGGACGCGGGGTAGCCGCCTCTGCTCGCCGGCGTGCCCAGCGGCTCGGTGGCCCAGCGGCACACGCTGTTCGCCCGCCCGTGGCTGCTGCAGCAGCAGCTCCGCGCCAGCGGCGGTGCTCCGCCAGCTCCGCGCCCCGCTCCGCGCCCCCGGCTGCCGCCCCTCAGCCGGGAAGCTGCCACCAGCCTGTTGCTTTGCGCTCTTCCCGCCCGCTTCCGCCACCGCCGCGCCGCCCCGGAGCGTCCGGCGGGATGCAGCCGCAGTTTCGGGCTGTCCTTCCCCTGTGGGGTCACCGCCGCACTCGGGGCTGGGGGCTCCGGGCAGAGCCCGGGTCTGGATTGTGGCTAGTCCCTACCTCAGTTTCCCTCGGCCACAAAGCAAACATTATCACACCTTCCTTCCTCTCAGGGACACTGCCAGGAAAAATCCACTCATTTACAGAAGATGTCCGGGAAGGATAGATAAGGGACACAGAAAAGCTGCTAAGTGCCAAAGAAACGGTTCTTTCCTTTCCCCTCCCTGTAATAGGATATCGTGGAAGAGAGACTTAAAATCTCAAGGGTTTTTACCTCATTACCAAGTGCCTGACTTGACACTTGCATTAAATCTACATTTCACATTATGACAGATGTTGTGTTTTCTTTGAACTGAAAGGGCAGGACGTTGTTTTGGCATTAAAAGTTACCCTGAAAGTGTTAACATCCAACTTGAAGAAAGGTTTGCAATAGTGAAAAGACACACTCTGCCCAGCTATATGAAAGCCATATGAGAGTCTTGCAATGTTGATTTGGCTTACTTGTTCCTTAATACCTTACACAAGGCTGTTTCTGAAGACTAGTGGCAAAATGAATACTTAATAAAATGTGAGATTCAAGAGCTGGGGTCTGAGCCCAGATAGCTGTTAGCAGAGCTGACCTGGAGAAGAAAGGAAAAAGAAGAAACTGTAATCACAATTGCATTTGCCTAAATTCTTCTCCAAAGTGATGATACAGTGTCTGTTTCAGCATATTACTCTGAAACTGCTATCACAGATATTTGGTATCCAGTAAAACACTACTCCCTAATCTGTTAATTCCAGATAAATAAACAGCTGAATAATGTTTTCAACAATAATATGTGGTGAAGTAGAGATGCAACTACTGTCCCTGGGGTATTGTAAGATTCTTAATGTTGCCAATTATATCTTCAGGACAAGGGTTTGGCTTGATTTTGTTTCATTCGAGCAGACTGTGGTCTGTAAACAGGCTGGATAACCTTACATACTCAAAAATCCCTGGAGACTTTATTGAGCTAATTTGCATTTTCTTTAGCAGTACTTCTTACCAGCATTGTATAGTAACTGCATTAAAAATCTACAGTGATCAGAGATGTGGAATATTAAAAAGCCCCACAAATTGTGCTGTATCATCCTGTGTACTGACTTATTTTGTAAAATGCTGCTCACCTCACAGATGCTCTATTTCATATTGGTCAGATGAGAGGCAAATTCAACAAGGTTCAACTTCTAACCGAAATGAATGACAGTTATGTGCATACATTTATTTTATGTTGTGTTGTGTGTATGCTTACACAATGCTGTGTATTATATTTGCATATAAACATACGTAAGCAAGTTATTGAGCATTTGTGTGATGTACAGGCCCAGATCTGTTGGGTTTTTATGGCTGTGTAAGTCATGGATGCCTCTGCTGATGCCAGTCAAGTCACAATACTGTAAAACTGACATGTTTAAAAGGACCCCTAATTGAGTGTTTTGTATACAGAGACATGCACACCCACATTTATCATCAAAGGCTCTGCAATGACTTGAAACACAGATTTTCTTCTCCATAACCAATATTACAAATAGCCCTCAAACATCGCGCATGATCATATTTTCACTTAAAAGCTACTGCTGATGTTGCAGAATAATTTAACTGCTACTTGTGTGAATACAGCCAGATTTAGCTTGCTGTGACAGCTTATAACTGATTTTTCCACCACTTCTCCTCTATGCACACTGCCATCTGCAAAGAGTTTAGGTTTTAAAGGCTGAAACTAAAGCTGCACTGGAAGAGTCATACCCGAAATGCTGTTAAAATTATGCATCATAAAACAGGTTCTCAAGTTGACTATCAAACCCTTGAACTCTTGCTAAGGTCAGGCTGCCCCCACTCGCATAAGATTTGTAGCAAAGTGAATAATGCTTTATGCAAATAACTCGAGACAATCCTAATATGTAAGACTACCTGTAAGTAGCTGTGATTTTGTGAAAGAGTCACTCCTGTTTTGTTCCCGCAGATAACATGTCCCTTACATAGCAGTTCCAATCGGTTTCCATGGTAGCCAACAGCATCTTTAAGCCAGCACACTGAGCTTCACTCTGTGTTGCCTGGACTTAAACTCACCACCTTTCCTCCAGCACAGACGGCCTTGGCAATTGTGTGTGTCAGCGTGGACATGTGTACATAATCACACATGTGCACTTCTGCTCAAGAACATAATGTAATTCTCAACCCTGGCATTTTCAGCTCTCAAAAAAGTAATTAAAGGGCATTTTTCATGATTCCCACAGCAACTTCAGTCTATCTCTCCTGCCAATATGAATGGAACATGAATTTTTATTTCCTTGAATCATTTTATGTCTACCCTGGATTAAATTATATTTGAAGAGTTTATATAGGAACAGAAGAGGTTCTAGAACATGACTGTAAATCCACAGACAAGTTTACTGTTAAATTCTAGCCTGAAATGTACTCATTCTCCTGTTGAGTTTCGATGATATCTCATTGCTAATGAGATATAATAAAAAAGCCTCTAAAATCCTGAATTGCAAAGAAAAGGTAAATAATTACAAACAATGGTTCTTTCTAAAAATCCCAGCAAATAGTAGGTTCCAAGAAGAACAGGAAGATATGCTTCTTCATGTGCAGCACAGTGAAGCCTTGGAGCAACTTGCTTCAGGATGCAGTGGGAATAAAAATGATGTGTTCAAGTGTTTGGACAAGTTAATGGGAAAAAATAATTACAGCAATTAAATACAAATATATAGCTTCTGGTACAGGGAATCCCTGAACTGCCTGGAGTGGATCCCGGACAAATATCATTCTGTGCTTGTCCTATTCTTACACTTTACCCCAAGTACCCACTATTTTCCACTACTAGGGTGCCAAGCCTAGTATACCTATGACTTAGTGCAGCACAGCTGCTTTCTTTCTTAAAGAATTTAACCATTGGCAGTTTTTGGGCCTCATAGTGGGTAGTATAAGAGAGATGAATTCCTGTTAAGAACTTCAGCCAAGATTTTTAGAGGTTGGGTCATAAATCCATGTTCAGGAACCTTAGTAAAAAAGGTCTGATCAAAAGTATTGAGTAAACAGCAGCTGCTAGTGAAGCCAGCAGTTAATTTTATTTTTCTCCATATGTGGGCATTCCAAAGTCAGACACAGGCTCATGTAAAATTTGTGCACTAAATCCCAAACTATATTCTGTGCAAAACTCTGCTCAGATGTTTTCTAACCTGGAGTCACCTAGATTGCAGAAACACATGGTCTTTTAAAAGCATTTCCTCCATGCTGAAAGCCCAGTACCATGCAAGACTCAGGAGTCAGGCACCCCTTCCCTACAGTTGTCCAAACTGCTTCAATGGGATCTCAGAATTCATCTCCCAAACTTGGAGAGCTTTGAGTGGCATAGCTAAAGATCAACTGTTTCTTCTAAAAGCTGGCCAGAGGAAGAAGAAATAAATAACTTCTAGGACTTGCAACCATATACCCACTGGGTAGCTTTCTTCTCACGGTGGCTGCTCAAACCCATTCATTTGAACATAATATTCCAACAGTGATTATTCTGTGTAAAAACACAATAGGGTTAATGTACAAAAATACCGAAAAATTTGGTGAGTTACATACAGCACACAAGTAAGTGCAGAATTCTGTATCGTAGAAGCATGGAGGCTAATGCAGGTATCCCAGAAAAATTTTCATATTTTCTGGGGAAATGTGCATGGCCCTATACACATACTCTCTTAGTATGAAACCATACATATGCTAGGTACAAAAGGACTGCTTTAGAAATGTATTAAAGGCATAGTTCCAGAAGCAGGATTACCTGGGCTCTTGTGGGATGGAAGAGTCTAGACTTCGTCAATCTTTTAAGGAAGCTCTTCCGCCCTGCTCCACCTTTCCTGCAATGGAATCAGATGGTATGGAAGTTATACCCAACTACAATTTGTCTCAGGATTGCAATACTAAAAATAGCTCCCCTGAGGGGTAACCAGAACAGAGGATAGAGTGCAGGTGAGACAGACAAAAGATCATAATTGACTCAATTCATCACAGGGCTTTACAATTTGTCAGATTGTTGTCATCACTATCACTTGCCTCCAGAAGAAGATTAATGGTTGAAATAATTGTCAGTCTCAAATGTGTGTTTCTTCACTTACACCCCCTCCCAAAACACTGATTTTTCTTGTTTACCATTTCTTCTAAGGTAACTCCCTCATTAGTGGTTGCATAGTAATCCAGTACCAAACAAAGTCAGTGCAATAAAAAGACATGTGTTTTACCCAAGCAGAAGAGCTGGTTAGAGTTGTCATAGCTAATTTTTAATTAGCTATGACAACTTTATTTTTAATTTTAGGTTTTTTTAGTATCCCAAAATTAAATAAAGAAGACCAAAAAAACCAACAAATGAAAACCCAGTATATTTGTCATGTCATGCTTAAGGAAAAAGAAAACAAAGCCAGCAAAAGTTTTTCCAAGCTAGAGCCTAATAAGACGATTTAATGCACCAAGAAGCTGTGGTTCTTCCCTTCTCAGCTGCCAGTTGGCCAAGAGTTCCAACTCCAGCACAGTAAACAAGTGATCACTGAGTCTGGGAAGAGCTCAACACACCAGATAGCTGGAAAATAGGGGCAAATAAAGGCAGGAAAATCAACAGATTTTACCAGTCTGCACAAGGTAGGTAATCCCATCCTCAGCAGAAGAGAACAGGCTAAGGAGGTAGCATATATGGAATTTATAAGGCTTTAAAAGTGTGAGAACTCAGAGAGCAATGTGCTCTCAGAACTTGTGCTGACTTCACATTTTTGGACAGAGTTCAACTTCATTACTGAAAAAATTTGAGGTAAACCATCCAATACTTAACAAAAATTGAAAAATGCCAAAAATTTAGAAAGCAGAATGTCTCATAGCTTTTAATGTTAATTATTAGTAAAATGATGACCAGTGGTCATCTTTAAGTCCCTCCCTCTTACCTAATTATCATCTTTGCTCCTACTCAAAACTTTCAGCCTGAAAAAATTGCAATAACAAAGAATGAAGGATTTCAATGGCTCCCACATTAAACTTACCAATATCAGGAAAACTTTAATTATGAAGGTTCAATATTACTGTTTCCCCCTTTGAGTATGCCTGTAATATTGCACATAGTCAAGGTACCACTTGCCTAAAAAAACAACTATGTTCATGATGTTGTTCTGGACAGAGCGTGGGAATACACATAGTTTAACATACAGATTCATTTTTTCCTAGAGAGTCAAGGAAGCAACAGCCCCTGTAGCCCTTTTAGATTTATAACAACAGAGTATCAGCAAATCCCATAACACTTTAGGAGAACATTTTATTTAACCCTTTTGTGATCTCATCTCAGACATAACGAGGAGAATATTCGGGAGCAGAAAGAGCAGACACATTGCAGGACCAGCTATATCTCTTTACCACAATTTTTATATAGTAGCAAGGACCTTTCAGTCTCACTTCTTCTGTTCTCACTGAAAAAAGAGGCCAACATCCTTAGCGTGCCTCATATATAATTAACTTTAGAGAGTTACACCTGCTAAGACAATTCATCTCAAAGAAATTGGCATCTCATGTAAGGACATACAAATAAACAGGTAGGGTAATGCAGCCATAATAGCTGGCAGGCTCATTCAAGGCACTCTTGATCATAAATCATGACATAGTCATAACACCTAAGATAAGCACATAGTAAAGTCATAATGGAGTTTTAAGTCACCAAAATAATGATAAAGCAGAATTCATTGCATAGAGAATACATTTGCTGGAGTCAAGTTTTCTTAGTGTTGTCTTGGGTGTAGCTATTACGTTCTCCTGCCCATGGGAGTGACTTTAATACCAATATCCATCCTTTAAAAAGTATATGTAGACATGCATACATGATGTTGTTAAGTAGAATCAAATATATATGTATATGCACACATAATTCTATATATAAATTCTTGTTACTTGGCCTAAGTTAGAGATATCATGGATTGAAAGCCAAATAAGACCATAATAAACCAGTATACTTATAAACATGACCTACAGATAACAATTAAAATGTAGCTACATTAAAAAAAAAAAAAGAAGGATAAAAGAAGGAACGTTAACATACTTATCCCATCAACCCAAACCACTTGCCATTCTTTTTCTAGGTGCCAAAGGCCCATAAGCTCCTCACTCTACTGCCAAAACCTCTAATTCACCTCCTGAAAACATCTGTGTCTCACACCCTGTGTCAGTTAAAGACAAAAAAATTATAGAGAATACTGAAAAAGTGAGGACAGAGTGAAAACTGAAATGTAATATTGAGAAAGGCCAAGCGAGAAGAGTTAATGTGGGGTGGTGAGCTGTTGGAAGACATCATGATTACATTGCAGGTCAGAACAATCACGCAAGATGCATAAAAATCCCAGTAGCAGGTGTAGGTCCTGTATTGATGTTGCTGAGGGTGTCCAGTGATAAAGAAAAGCGAGTTCATGTCTTTCCGAGCAGAGCTATTTTGGGCAGAGTCAGTGGTACCATCTGAGAGTCCCACTGCACAGCAGGCTGTTCAGCTGTATTGACTAGTTGTAATTGGGTTGTCCCAAGGATAGGCAAAATTGAGTGTTGTAGCAGTGGCAGAAAGATTCGGGGGAGGAAGGAAGGAAGGAAGGAAGGAAGGAAGGAAGGGGCATGGTACTTTGTAGAACAAGAAGGTATTAGACAAATTTTAGGAAAGCAAAAGAGGCTGAGGGCATTATTGATCAGCAAGGAGTTGAAAGGTCTTCAAAGAAAGAGTAAAGGTTTGGAGGGGCTAGGAAGAGGTCTTAGGGGAACATCCATCCTTGATCCATCTCAAGGAGGTTTTCACAAAAGTCACATTTTGAAAAAAAAAATTGGGCTGCAGAGCCTGCTAGATGTGGCATTTCTGAAAGGCTGTGGGTCAGAAAAGAGATTCCCGATCCTTTTGCCAGTCTGTTCCTCTCTGTACTTTCTCTTCAACTGTGGCACAGGAGGATCTTGTTCATCATTCTCAAGGCTTGCCCCTTTCTCTCTGAGTACCCACCACTCTCCTCCACTGCCCTTTAACACAGCAGCCACATTCCCTCTCTCTACTGAGACAGTCCCTTGGCACTTCCCAGACTGAGCATGAAAGGGCAAGGGACACAGGGCAGAGGAAAGGGTCAGAGAAAGAGACAGAGTGGAAGTCTGGCTGGAAAAGCATTTGCTGCTTCTGATGCCACCATGGGCCTGAGTACCCCTTTAGTCCTCCTTTGCCTCTCCCTGTCCAAGGATGACCTTCTGTAGCAGCAAAGGAAAACTCCCAACAGATAGTCTCATCTGCTGTCCTTAGGCTGACACTTACCCAAAATCTCCTGTCATGGCAAATGTAATTATTATTTACTCTCAGTGGTAATTTAGGGCACTGAATCTTTTCCAAGCTTGTGTCATTAAAGTTGAATTTTAGAGGGACTGGAGCAGGAAGTTGTACTGTTTGCCTGGCTGGCTTACTTTGTTTTTATTTGAATTCCATATTCGGTTGAAGGGAAGGATAAATAGTTTCACTCTTCATTCTGGTATCGATGAGTGGGAAGGTAGAACCTGGTTAGTTAGACTAATGTGAAAGGCAGAGCTGTTCCTTCTTCTGTACCATCCTAAGGGATTCAGAATATTTTTTATAGTTGGCTCATTCTCTTCCCAAGGCTGTACACATAGTTCTAAAAAAAGGGCAGAAATGCCATTTTGCAACTAGTTTCGAAACTTGTTGTTATTCTGCACTTTAATAAATCCAAGGCCTTTCTAACATTTTCTTCAAACTGGATGCTATCAGAGAGTCACTTTTACATTGAAAAATCTGAATTTGTAAAAGAACTGTAGTAAGAGCTGTTGTCTGACATGCAGTCCAACAATTGGCTCCACAGAGGCAGCTAGGAGCTGTGCTCCAACTGCAGGTGATGCAGCTTCCAAGGACAGGTTCACATCCAGCAAAAACCTCTGGAAGGAGCAATCCATCCTTTTCCCTTGCTCTGCTCACATGGTTCTTGTTCCTGCTGACTCTTTTGCATAAACATTAGCTGACCACTTTGGGATTTTTTTTAGTGGCTAAATCTTACTAAGGTTTAATCAGACCATAAAGCTATGAAAATGCAAGTGCTGGGACAAGAAAAGGCATAGAATCATTGAGCCAAGGGAGAGAAAAAATATATGTCTTCCTTCAGAGACAATCTCACCTTAAATAGGCTCAAGTTGGTCCTAAAATCAAATTTTGGAACTCATACAAACTTAGCACGAGTCACACTGGAGAAATTTTTCAACAATCACCTACACTGGGATGGCACTAGGGACAGAAAGTGTACCACTAATGTGCAGTTGTCCTACTACAGGATATGAGACCTGACCCTGAGATGCTGATTTATCTCGAGAGACAATCTTCAGATAACAAGCATTATTTTTAGGTTTTAGCCCAGATGCTATTTAAACCAGTCTCATCAACAATAAAAAATTTTTCAGTGGAGTTGAGCTTGATTTTCTCATAATGATAGACTTTGACTGAGGTTAGAGTCTCTGCCACATTTGTTTGAGACATGAGGAGGCTGACCTTTCCTGTCAGGAACTCCATAAATAACTTTGGCTTATGCTGGAGGTGTATTCTGCCAAAGGGTGCCCTTTTGAAGACATCTTCTTTGGGTGTCAAGAAGGCCAAGATGGTATTTTCCATATAAATGAGTATTGAGGTTTTTAAACCCCCTGTAAGGGTTTTTAAACCTGATTACACCCACTATATTCCTTCTTGACTTTACTTCATAGGTGGTAAAAGAGTCTACCTGAACTTTCTCAGAAGAAAAAGAAACAACATTTTATATATATGTAAATATATACATGTACATATACATATACATATACAATCCATGTTGTATTACATTTAAGATTTTTCCTATTAGCTGAGAGTCCCTGAGCAAAAGAAACAAGTTTTTAACCTGTAGTTTTTCCAGAAGCAGCTGACAGCCTGACTAAGCTTCGTGCTTTTACAGCCTCTCCCTGCAGTGGGACCAAGCAGACAGATCATTTCACTGAAATAAATCATGTTTACCCTTCTACAAAAATTCCTTTCACACAAACCAATCCACAGATAGGTTTTAAGACAGCAGTACCTGCATTATAAGTAGCAATGTGATGGTTGATCAATAGCTGTGTCACAGGACTAATAAATAAAGACATGCCAACAAACAATTAATTGCAGAATTTGATCCCTGTCTGTCTTGTGCTGATGTGAAATCCCCCCAAGTGAAAGTGGTGGAATTCACTGCCTAGTTTAGAAGCAATTTTGAGCTAGAGATCTGATCATCTCTCCTGTGATCTTTCTCAGGAAAAACAAGAGAGGTATTTTATCACTGAGTGACAGTAATCATTGGCATGTCATCAGGCCTTTTTTAAAACTCTTCACTTGTACCAAGTTACTTATTAAAATAAAAATTGGTCATTTTTATTGGGACAGCATAGTATCCTGCATTTTTTTCCCATTCAACTGTTATTCCCAAAATTAGCACAACGTAAGGCAGCCTGTGTTAACTCTTTCTTATGCTAAACAGCCCTTGTTAGTTTAACAGAACAAAAGCTTTGATTGTAAGTGCAAATATGTGTGAGAATCTAGAGTCAAAGCACATTGGTGGCTTTTTTTTTCTCTGAATGACTTGCTTTGGTGCAAGTTTCCAAATAAAGATTTAATTGCACCCACTTGCATCAATTACAATATCAAAGCACATAAGTTATAAAAACAGAAGGTGCATACACAATGGCTATTTCAGAGTCTGTTTTAAAAACAGATTAGACACAGTTATAATGACCATTTCTTCAAAAGAATTTAGAGATTATCAGAAACAGAACAGACTGTGGATTTTAATTGAAAATTCACTCCAAATTCTTTGTATCACTCTACCCCAGCTTGGTCTCCTTCACAGCTTTTAACAAAATAGTTAATGAGTGGGTTTAAGAGGGGGGATTTGAAACCTGGAGATAAATACAGTTGCAATACCCAGTTCTTAATATTGCAGTGCCTGTGGTACCTTTGGGTGATCTCATTTCCTGCACTTACACTTTGACGTAATCACACTTAGCACCTGTACGTACAACTCAGCAATTCATTCCAGCAGCCCAGACACTCTTCATGGGCCCCTTGGATTTGAAAATAGCTATCTGTACCTTTCCAAGGAGAAATCTCACTGCCATATACTTGAAAGTCCTTTGTGATTCTGAAATTTCAATTTCTCTCTCAAGAGAGTAAAAAATAAGCAAAAAGAAGAGAGCACCTTTTTATCTTTTGAATATTAATAATCTCAAAGACTTTTGTTTAGATCATGGATATTCCCTGAAGGTGTTCTGATAAACATTGTACAATACAGTGCATATTAAAAAGAAATGACATCAGTAATGCTTTTGACAAACAGGCCTAAATTTCAACCTCACCTACAAAACCAGAAGTGTTTAACTAGTACAGTTCAATAGTTGTTAGATCAAGATATGAACACACTTGTGTTCCTCTACATATTGTTTGTTGAAAGGTCGGGAATATATTGAAAAATATAGAAAAAGTTGATATACTGATTGACAGAATGTACTTCTTTATGAACATGATATATTAATTAGGTCACATCATTTTTGATTATGCAAAGATTGTATTTTCTGAGATTCTTTATTTCCACAAGCAGAATGACATTGCAGACCTCCCAGGCAAGGCCCTTCATCTACCATGTTTTCTGAAGACTCATTGGAGTTGGATTTGGATTGTTTTGGCAAAGCAAGAGTCACTGCAGAGAGTGCCTCCCATCCAAATTAAGCCTCATGTCTTGTCCACAGGGTGAGATCTGGACCACTTTGATTCTCGCTAAACACAGATTTGGTTTCTCACTGTCCCCAGCTCTGTGTCAGGGCATACCATGGCTTTGCTGTTACAGTCCCTTCAGCTGTTTACAAACTCTGTGTTGGCCTGGGGCCCCAACCCTGGGGCACCCCAGTTTTATGGAGAAGACATCCCCTGTATCCACATAGTACACATATTGAGTTTGCCTCCACAAAAAAGTCTGTCCCAACACTTTAGGAGACGGAAAAACCTTTTGGAAAAATTGTTGCCTCCTAAATTTATTTGACTTCTTACCCTTCTTAAACTTAGAGCTGGTTTCTATCCACGGTTTCAGTCACTGCAAATTTCTCTGAGGGGATTAAGCATTTTAATCATACTGACATAAAAATATTCAGTGATATGTCCATTGCATAACTGATAATAAAAATTGAAATATTCTAAAAATATCAGCTAATTTAGACTATCAAGGACACTTTCAAGGATATCGAAGGATTAGCAGTCCCAACCAAAGATAGCCAGGTGGCCAATTCAAACACATTAAAAAACCCTTCTAAAAAGTAACAAAACACTGCGGTTTTACATCAGATTGCATTTCTGTGCAGTTCTGTCACTGTCTTTTTTTATATAACAAGCAGTCTCAGAAACAAGTTGAGAGATCACCTACATCTCCCACAAGAACAAGTGCTGGCCTGGCAGGAGCTGGGATGGATGTGCTCCCTACACTCCCTGTGGAGCTGCTTTGCCTCCTCTGCCAGGCTGCCCTGGCACACCGGTGTGGGATGAGCGCAGGGACACCTCTCAGCAAAGCTACTGGGGGGAAAGACAGGGAGAAAAACCTTTACAGTGCACAGGGTTGGAACAGCAACATAGTTTGTTCACGATAGACTTATCCTTAGTTACTTGAGTCTCAGGCAAAGGAGTGTATCTCCCTATATAAACCTAATTCACCTACTGTCACAAACGGGAAGCATGCAGGGTACCCCAGATGACAAGGGCCATGATGCAATTTTTCCTAACTTTGGTGCATGGCAAGGAAGCTAAATAGGTGTCAGACAGAGGGAGGTGTGAAAAATGGGGTGCCTGACATGCTGGTGTGTCCCCTCCAGGGTCAATGAGCATGGGCCAGGAAAGCACCTTATGTCTAATGTTGCCACTGAGATCACCACTCCTAATAATTTCCCTTCGCTTCCATACTCTCCCCAAAGCATCTTACTATTGCTTCCCTGATTTTAGATGCAATGCTTTATCTTTGAAAAAATAAACAAACAGCGGGAGAAGCATGTACTGTTTTAGAGAGGAGGTGATTGAGTATCTTGGAAACCTTTGAACAAAATAACAGAAATTCTACCAAACCACCTACTGGTTTTATTTACCTGCTATTCTGGGGCTGGGAGGTTTCAAAGTCAAATGACTGCAATGAGCCTTTAAAATCCATATTTGGGTAGATAGAGTGCTGAGCATTTCTATTGTCTCCACCTTGTAAGTGATAGGCAAATGTCTTCCAGGAGTTGAGCAGCCACTCACTCAGGCAAACAGGTTGGTGGCTTTGGCGAGTATAAATAAAATGTGGGACTGAGAGTTAGCTCTGGAAAGGACCCCAGCATAGAGGAGTCGCACACTTTCTGCCTTTACATTTTCAAAAACAGCAGTGAAAACTGTTGTGTCCCGTCCTCCTGCCCTGTATTGCTTGATATCTCATACAAAACACAGAACTAATGAAACTTAAAGGAAAAGTATCTAAATTAATAAAGGCTATTGGCAGAAGAGGGAGAACATTTGTGGGCTCCAAGTCAAATTGAAATGAGCACAGTGACACTTTGCTAACCAAACCATGTGGCTAACCTCAAAGACAGAAGAGTGAGGTGCTACACTTAAAAAATGCATTGTAGAGGTTTTCTCATTTTACATATTTAGGGACAAGCCCAGTAGGACAACACTGGTGTGCAGCCAGGAGATGACTCTGAATTCACACCAGAACTGCACAGCAGAATTAGTATCACAGTCTCTGGGGAACAGCTCCCTTTTGGTCAAAGTATTTTACAGATAGGTTGCCAGGAACTGAAATGCAGTGGAAACAGCAGCTCCCAAAGTAGGACTCACCCTCTGGGAAAGAAGGGGGGTATGAGAGAGACTGGCAGGGCTGCAAACCGAGATGAGCGACTGTAATACTGAATGCTGGATGCTGAATGAGTTGGGAGGAAAGGGGAGAGAAGGGTCATGAATGGTAGAACTCACTTGGGAGAGGGGCACAGGAAAAATAGTTTGGGAAATGCTGCAGCAGAAGCCTTTTTTTTTTTTTCAAATCCCTCCTTTTCCATTGTTGCTTCATTGAACAAAAGCAGCCCATGCAAAGAAAAGGGCTTAAAACTAAAAGGCCTGACACATATTTCCTCATCTCAGTATCAAATATCTCCTGCGATATTTACAGTTCTTATACCATAAATAGAAATACTTGAACACGGAGCTCATTTCCTGGTTTCTCAGAAAATGACATCCTCTTCCTTCTTGCCAGTTTCCCACATCTCTCCGTGCTTAATGCTGGTGGCCTGTCTTTCCCCACCATTGTATTGGTTCTCTTTTCGAGCAGCCACTGACTCACATTTGGTAACCTTTGCCCTTCCATTTGATCAGAGCCAAAATGCCACCTTTAGAAAACTAATGTACCAGAGAAAATGGAAATATGAAGCTGGGCAACCCACCATGCTGTTATCTTACCCTGTTTCCACTGAGGTTTATTTTCTGGAACTCACCTGTTGATTCTAAATTCATGAAAGATTTTCTAAAGGAACTGGAGCATCTGAAGACTCAGGATCTCCTTAGCAGCAGAGCCCCTTTTAAAACTGAACCTCTATCAATGTGGTAAATTTGAGGCAGTAGTAAATAATTGCTGAAAATTCAGTAAATAATTGCTGAAAAAGAATAGCACTTTACCTGCAGGCTTCTTTGAAGTCTTCTTGTCATTACTAGAAATTTCATTGAATTATCTTCCATGCCCCAAATCAGCTTTCCGCTGACACAAGAGAGCTTCACCTTCTTTTTGATCCTACAAGTGAAGCGATGTGGAAATGATTAAGAGTGACGTCACACGTTCAGCATTATGATTTAAATTTAGGATCGAGCAGAAGGAGGGAAAAAAATTACACGCATCCATGATTACTGTGTTTGGGTCATTCAGATGCAGGCTTAAAAATGTCTTGTCTCAGTGAATATGGAATATACCATGGAATCTTTTAATAGGAACTATTCTTTGCCCTCATATATACACATACATATATATATGTATATCAAAAACTTTGGCTTCTTCCCTAGTCTTTCATTGTTTATGTGACTTTTTGATTGCTGTTTTCAGTACCAGAGGTAATAGTATTTTGGTGATGCTGTATGTAAATTAGTTTTAGACCTTTCAAAAGAGAAGCATATGTTTCCATAAGCTCCCTTTTATCATCACAAATTGAGTACCCAGAGATTGAAAAACTCATAACCGCTGAGTTTAAAATATTCACCCATAATTATTACTAATTATTGTAAAATCCAGGTAAGTGGAATGTGACCTTTTTAGAATGAGCATTTATACACAGGAAAAATTGAATAGGTTAATCAATGGTCAGAGAAAACCACTTGAAGGGAGAAACTTAAGGAAGTATATATGTTTAGCTCATTAAAACAGAAGACTAAGAGGGGACTGGACAACTTTGAATGAGGAGGCCACCAGGAAGAAAGCTCCTCACTTCCCCAGCAGAACTGGGGGCAGTACCAGAGGCTGGTGCTGGAGGTGGAATGACAAGGTGGTACATTAATGTTTTCTGAGCTGAAGTAATATTCCACTGGAAGTCACTACCAGGAAAATACCATCTCCACATGTCATGTGGAGCCTCTTTTAGGAGACTTAAATTAGTCAGGCAATTTTGCTTTACTCTCTGATTTTTACTGCATTCACAGAATCACAAAATCATTTAGGTTGGAGAACAGGTCTAAGACCATAGAGCTCAGATCAGAGGAAACTGGGAAAAATGTGATACATGGGATTGTTTGTTCACTTTGAATTGTATTAACTTAGAGAGGCTGTGGCAATATTTTTTTTAAATTTTATTTTATTTTATTTTATTTTACTTTTTTTATTTTATTTTTTTAATTTTTAAGTCAGAGATCACTGAAATCTGAAGAGCTTTCCTAAAAGAATTTTATGTCAGTATGAGTAGTGAGGGTTGAGGACACAACAGAGCATACAGAAACATCATAGCAGGCAAAAAAAGTGACATGAGACCTATACAGAAAGTTCAGTTCTTTGAACTTTCAAGCAAGATAATAGATACATATGTTTTCTTAAATAGAAGTCAATATCTTTTGCCACCAATGAATAATATTAATCTCTAACCTCTGATTCAGCAGTAAGCTCATACTGAAAGTATATAAATATTTCTCTGTATGTGAATACCTAGATTCATACACAGTCTCTGACTTGCAGTATTCATTAAATCTCCCGTGCACCACACACATACACCACCAGCAGATAAATGAAAGAGACAAAAATGTTTAGCCTCAAGCCTCATTTCAGTGTTTTCCTTGCTCCTCCAGGGATATTTATGTCTTGGTAAGGCAAGGACAGCCATTTCCATGCCTGAAAACATGTGCTCAAACTCAGGGCATGAAGTGGGGTAGGACTTGTACGTTTTCTCAGAGGGAAAAAGTGTGGTAGTTCTTTATCGTGCAGCACAAGCTTCAGTCCACAGTGAACTTTAGCAACCAAGTAAACAGACATTAGCCAAAAAGACAAACCTATCACAAACTAATAATGTGGCTTCGGAAGAACCTGTTTGTACTAATTCACAGCTGATACTGTTGCTAACGTGCAAAAGCTTCCTCAGAGTTCTCTGCTGTACAGCACAAGATGTTGCAAACTCTGAAGGTGATTTACAATTAGGATACTGATTAATCCATATTGCTGCAATTGTTTACTGCCTTCCCAAGTAGTCCTTTAACTTGGTCATTAAAGAACATTAAAGTAAGACGTGTTCTTTATGAAAGCCATGTTTCCAAATGGAATAATTTGGGAAGAGTTATACAATAACAAGTTTCAAAAAAATAAAGATACATACTATGTATTATATATGAACAATAATGCAGATATTTGCATTAGTTTCACCATCTAGTAAATATAAAAGATAGCATGCAAATTTATTTTTCCCCTTTCTAGACACCTCTTGGTACCTTTAGTTAGAGAGATGACAACCTGTCAATCTTCAGGGCCAAAAGCTGGCAATAGGATGAGGACCCTTCCTGATCTGTGCTAGACAAATGGAAACACTTGCTGGAGTTGCAGTACGCTTCCAGTGGGAATTTCCATACAGTGTCAACCCAATGCAGAGCATGTACCACATGCAGTTGCTTCTGCACAATGAGAGGTTTTCTAGAACTCTAAGTCCCAGGGCCATTTTTGCTCTGTTTTTAAATCCCCGTGATGGCACCCAGGCTTCCTTCTTTCCTGCCAGTTTTTTTGCATATCTGCCCTGGTTTTCTTAAGCTTACCAGACCATATGTCTTTGATGGATCCACCCCATTGTATATCCCACCAGTCCCTGGGCTGCAGCTTTGAATCCAACTGCTGTAGAAATTTAATTTGAGCCATATATTTTCTGGGACAGAAATTCCATACTTCTTTAAAGGCATCCAGTGAAAAAGAAGTCTCTGAACTTAGACATTGACTTCAATGACGATTTTGCCTGCGTATGCACAGCAGAACTGAGCTATTAACGGCTGATAAAGGACTAGCTCTTTGAAATATGATTTTTACTTTGATGGTTTTTTAAGGAGGAAGTTAAAAGTATTTAAAAGAATATTTAGATTCAATGATCAAGTATTCAAGGCACTTAGAAGTTCTCAAATTAAGGTGCCATTTAATAAGGCATGGGTCACATACAAGTTTAACAATATAGCTGGGGAGAATTCTGAAGAGAATTTTGAGGTTTCCCAGATTATCATCATTCTGGTTGAAGTAATTTGCCTGAGATTTTATATGGTTTCAACAGTTTTGGCACCATCTATTTAGTTTTATGCACATAGCTTGAAAAAAAAAAAAGGAATATTGAAAAATTAACAAGACCTTGATGTTCCCCATCAGAAGAGTGTAGCAGACCTGGATTCCTAGCTTCTTAAACAAAATTCAGTAGGATATTATGCTGTTTGTAGAGAAGCTACTAAGGGATGCAGAAGAGAACTCTACCAAGATAGCTATTTATTTCTTAGTCAGGGGCGGAATGTTCACAGCTATTGCACTTTAAAAATCACTTTTCTATTTCTAAGCTATCCCAGTGTCCTTTGACTCTTATCAATCTCATTCATCTACCTTGTCTGTTTTGCATGTTTATCTGTGCCTCTTTCAAAACTTGCAGCTTTCTGTATTAGTTAGGTTGTTTCTTCCTCCTTCTTCTGTTTTGTGGCAGACAATGTGTTAAATTAATGCACTATTTTTTTTCCAAGTCTAGTAAATATCAAGTAATGTCAGGGGAGATCTGTACCTCCCTTGCAGCTCTGGGAAGGTACACAATCGACCCAGCTGACATGTCAGAGCTGTCTGTGGATGGAACATATTCAGTGCACTGGAATTTTTTGCAACTCTGCAATTTTCAAATATATATACCTCAGCCAGCTGTAGATAGATTTTCAAAAGGATGTAGAGGAATAATACATTTTTATTCCTTGTTGCCAACTTTTGGCTCTTATTGGGAGTATTGTTTTGTATAAATAATTAAACACTGAAGCCAAAGCGAGAATGGTTTTTTAGACCCAATGGTCATTGCATTTCTCTGGTCTATTGCTCATATCCCTGTTTTGAGTTGAACAGCACATCAATTTTTAAGCTGGTATTGTAGATTTCAGGTAAATGATGTAACCAGCAGGCTTTTCTCACATTTCCATGAAAACAATTCCAGGAGATCAATTGTTTGTTCTAATGTCAACCAAGGAAATTTTCATTCCTTGGCCACATGTAGCCTTGAAAAGTGTACCTTCTATAAATAAAACCAGTACAGGCTAGTATTAGTAGGAATAGATTGAAATAATTCTTGTCATCTTAACAGAAGAATCAAACAGTCTTTATTCTTAAATGTCTGAAGATCTAAATTAAAATCCTGGTCTTTCAAACACTCGCATAGCTGGGTCTTTAATCTGCTCCTGTTGAGACTTTTTTTTCTCCTCTTTTCCACTGCATACCTCAAGCTTCAAGTTTGTTATAGAAGATCAGTTTGCCATATTAGCAGACAACAAAATGGTATACTATGGCCATCTGTGTTTGTTCCATAATAAACAGGAGGTTCTTAACCAAGATTTTTGTAATTCAAAGGAAATTCTCAGCTGAAAACTCAATTAATTTCCTGACGCTGGTGACATATAAAATAACAGAGGATGACCAGTCTCTGTTCTCTTTTGGACACATACAGATGCCATCTGTGATGCTCTGCTAGCTACTGCTGCAAAAGAGGGACATCAGGACCAATGGTCACCTGAGAAGTGACTGTGTGGTGTCATCATCCCTGTGCACTTTGGGGACAGGCTGAGTTTTTACAACCTGGCTGTGTTAGATGTCAAACATGGAAAGAAGTAGGCTTTTTCAAGGAGAACCTTCTAGTACTGCTGACCTTATTTGAAGTGAATCTCTCTAAACATTGGGAATGGCAGAAGGAGATGGAGGGGGAGAAAATGAATGCTATACCTCCCATATAATTTTTACCATTTCTTTCATAAAAAGAAGTTAAAGCACAAGTGACTTGATTTTAAAATTTTTATAGCACACATTTTTTTGGGAAAACACTGCAAGACCTGCAAGTTTTTGGGAAAAATGTAGCAAAATCTGGAGAAAAGTTGGTGTGTTTATGCTGTGTTTTGTAACCAACCACTAATTCCCTAAATTAGTTTCTAGTTAACTCTCTCTTTGTGTGAGTATGTAATCAGCTGCTGAGTCAAATATTTTACTGACTTCAATTTGTGCTAAGTATGCTAGTCAATTGCTGTGGTGATGTGCATTAAATGAGTTGCAAAGGAGTGATTGAGTTATGCAGTCTCCCCAATGGACTGCTAATAAAAAACTTTATACCTTATGAACCATCATAACTCTGTATATGCCACATGAAATAAGGTATTAAAATGTTTTAGAGAGCTTTAAAACTTTTATTGGTGATTTTTTGGTATTGCTCCACCTATAAAGCTGGACTTCCTTAATTAGTGAGGACCTAGGCTCAGGGGAAAAAAAAAAACGGTATCTGGGAAATACTGGACCCTTTAAATTTTAACTAATCCAGCTATAGTTAGTTTTGCTACCATACAGTTAATGAAGTATTATTAGACCAAGTGGCCATCCATCCTAGGCAGAGCATTCAGACAGATTAGTCAGTACATTCATTTGGGGTTTCTGATTTAATTTCAAAGTGAATTAGGTTCTTGGTTCAGAGGAATTATTTTACTCTTCCCAGGATCTTGCTGCTCATTTAAAGATCACTGCATACAGGAGTGCTGTTGCGGCACATGCCTGCAAGTTCTAGTGCTCAAGAGACCAGCCGCAGGGGGCTGTGACAGCCTGGACTGTTTAGGTCATGGAGACCTGTGGAAACCAACCATGAGCCCCTGCGGTTGAAGAAATTATTTCTAGAGACTTCTCCTTTGCTCCCTCTTGAGTTGTGTATCTTTGGTTCATTTGAATTGTGTGCCCTCCCCTATCATGTAACTATTGGTTTGTATCTCTGTCCCTCTTCCCTCTGACTGTCCCGGTTGGTCTGCGCACCAAACCGCTCCCCTTTTCCTTCCCCATATAACCCTTTGTCACTGGCTGTTCGCGGCTTGCAGCCTCCGGACTTCCAGCCTTCCGCCCATATCCGTCTCTCTGTCCCTTCTCACCATCCTTGGACCCTCACCCGAAGACCCTCAAATAAATCCCTGGAAGCCTGCAGACTGCGTGTCGTACATTCTTCTTTCCCACCTCGTTTTCTGCTCGCCTCCATCCCCCAGGGACTCTGCAGACTGGTCAGTGAGCCTCTCTACTGGGGCACACCCAGCGGGTGGGTGGCGTGGCGGCTCGCCCTTTCTGTGTGGCTTCGGGGCGTGCCGCCTGAACTCGAAAGCGAGAAGCCACAGTGTCATTACCTACTCTGTATATCATAACAGGAGCCACTCAGAGCTCTCCTTGCTGCAGATGGATGGGTCAGCAAAGCTGTTGTCAGAAAACATTTCTCACAGAAAGAAGCAGTTGAACATTCCAAATAATTTTAAACTGTAAAGAGTTGCACATGAATACCATGTCCCAGAAAAATCAGGCGGTCATATTTTTTGCAAATGCTGACTTTCCTGCTTCTGATAGTTTGGCTGATGGACATGTGCTCGAACAGAGCACTGGAGCCTACTCACTTCCAAATGAGGCCTGGAGTCGTAGATGTCTGTGATGATCTGAACCTTAACCCTTTCTTGCAGCTGAATTTTTGTGCCTTGGCACATACCCACTGCAATGCATAGATTTCTTAAGGTGTAACAGGACATAATTATGCAAGTATGCTTACTTTAATGCACAGAATTTGTGACCATGAAACCCTTGAGACAGTTTCTGTTTTACAGTTCTTTGAGTGGAGTGAGGAGTGGGCAAACAGCTGTACCAGCCCCTGCTGACCTGAGCAGCTGACTGGGGTGAGGCAGTTGGAACTTTGAGCTCAGACCACCTCCCATGGCAACACCCTCACCCCATGGCAGCACTGTTGTAGAAACTTCTCTTGTCTCTGACCCCAAAGCTTCATCTCAGCTGTGGGTTTTTTCACATGTTGGTGATACAACTTACGTTATGATCCTGAAAATGGTGTTTAACCACGATGCATTTAAATAAATGTATCTTGTTCTTTTCTTTGCTGAATCAGCTAGCTATCATGGTTTCAGTAACAGCTACTCAGACTCCTCTTTCCTTCTGCCTCCAACTTGTTTGCTTTGGCTAAAACAGAAAGGCAAAATCAGGGGAATGGGGAAAGGCACAGGGCACTCCTAATGTTTTCCTAAAACTTTAAATTGCTTTTAACGTCTGCTGCAGAGAGCAACACATGAGTTCTCATGGCTGCCTCTGCACCTGCCCCTCACCCACTTTTAGGGCTGAGATGTTACAGAGACGCTGAAGTGTCACACAGGTTTCCCAACACTGTGCCTTCTGAAAGGGATCCAGATAAATGTTGAGGATGTTCTTTTGCTTTGGATACTGCTGCAGTGCAAACTACCTCCAGGAAAAGCTACTAGGACAGTGGGAGCAGGACTTTAAACAGGCCCATCACAGGCTACATCTGCACTACAGCTGGAGGCTGCAGAATACCAAATAAGTTTAAAATTGCTGCTAAGAGGGGGGATGGTACTTACTGCAGCAGTGAGACACCAGGACTTTGTCTATTTGATTGCTGCAAGAAGTACTTCACCATTATCAGTACAGAACATCAACTCCAGCTCAAATATAGGTACATACCTCTGATTGCAACATTAAATGAATGTCAGGATCTGAGAGTTGTTTAGCACAAGGTTATTGCTCTCTGAGTATCTCTATACGAAAAGTGAACCCAGCAAGTTTTCTGTGAAGATGATGTTGAAGTTAGTCAGATTTTCCACCCACTAGATCTATGGAGAAGGATCTTTAGGCTAATTTACCTGAAACTGCCAAATTTAACCCTTATGATATCACAGTATTTTCCCTCTGCATGTAAGGCTTGTTAATAGTAAAAATCAGGGCCTGAAAAGAGCTACCACACAGTTACTTGGTGTGTCACTGATGGTATAAGAACAGAAGTAAAGCATTTTTAGTAGCAACTGAAATACCAACATGTATTTTTAAGATTTGTTGACTAGGCAATAAGGATGTCGGTCCCTCTATCCATGACTTTGCACTTATCCAATATGCTTTAGTGGAACATACATATGATTTGAAACATCT
Organism: Entomyzon cyanotis; assembly: GCA_024500445.1. Lineage (NCBI taxonomy): Eukaryota > Metazoa > Chordata > Aves > Passeriformes > Meliphagidae > Entomyzon > Entomyzon cyanotis. The sequence continues at coordinate 18,160,029 of JAKEPQ010001005.1, forward strand.
GCATCACACTTGTGGAGTGTCAGCTGGACACTGACACTTTTCTATATGTAGTTCCTAAGTTTTCCCTTGAAGACTCTTCCAGAGACCATCTTTAAGTCAGAGGTGAAAAGGAGAACATGGTTTCTTCAAAAGGAGTTAGGAATGGCTTCCTTAGTCCATAGCATAACAAGAAGCAACATATAATGCAGTTCTTTAAAAGAGAAATATCCCTCACTCAAATAAACACCCATATCCTGTTTGCAGGACAAGCCAAAATTTCGTTTTTCTTTGTCCCAGATCCAAATTACTCATCTTTTGGGGACGAAAAAAGAGTTATAATTAAAGTATAAGTGTTCCCAAAACAGTGGCAGATTTCCTAAGAGGCTCTTTTTTCAGGCTGGGCAGAGCATCGTGCGGTGGTACTTCCCTGCCTCCTGCACACATTCCCGCTGTAGTTTCAAGTGCTAAGCTGGCATCACTTCCTGCATGTTCTCTTTTGCTCTGCTCCTTCTGCTGTCTGGCCCTGTGCCTCTTTCCATCTTTGTCTCTCACCTTCCTCCCACACTTGCCTTGTGGCAGAGTCCGTTAGCTGAGGTATTTAACTCACCAAAACTGGGAGAGAAATGCCAATGTTTTTGCTGTCTTTCTTGTCAGCTTGGGAAACTGAGCTGTCTCAGCCAAAATGCTGCCAAATTGAAGCCGTGGTGCCAAAATGAAGCAGTGGGAGAATGTGGCAGAGAGGACGCAAGGAAGGATATTTGTGAAAGGGAAGCAGGGTCTTCCCCCTTGGTAGTGTTAAGAGATGTTGTGCCTAACTGCTCTTCCTTCAGGTCTGTCACCATCAGAAGCATCTATGATGATGGAATCACATCCCCACTGGATTGTACACACTTTCTGCTCAAATTCTTTAACCATGACAAGGTCTCCACTTCAACAAGGAGCTGCTAACTAAAGCTACTGTCTGAGTGCCCAGGAAGCAGCAACTTTTTTTTCCAGTGTTCCCTCTAGAGTTATTAGTATTTCACAGTGGATCGATCCATGGAGTAATAATAGTATCTAGGTAAAACAAAGATTTTTAAGTGCACACCTGAGAGACCCTTTGCTTCTAAGTTTCCTAAACATGCCAAGCCTTTTGAGCTGCTTTTCTGTTAGCTGCCAGTACCACAGGCATGACAACAGATGTGATGAACTTACCATCACCTTCCACCATTTTTAACTCTGCTAATTCAGAATGACCCCCATCATTGTTGAATATCATTTGGAAAGTCACTGCACAGTTAATGTAAGTGATTAACCACATCTGTGTTAAGGCAGAAAATCTAAGCCTGTGTCACCTAAAATCCTAATTATATATTTAACTGCACAAATACAGACAGCAAAAGTGTAGATACCAGATCACATGGCATCCATTAATACATTCCAAGACTAAACCATAGTTGTCCATGCTCTTGCAAATGATAAAATAAGAATGATTGTCCTTTTTGTTATTTTCTTTGAGAGCTATGAGGTACTTTGGGAAAAAAATTAGTGAGCTAAATGAAACAATTTTATTCCAGCTAAAATGCGCCACATATGGCCATAGATACTTACTGATACTTGGGAGAAAGCCCCAAAGGGAGAAGAATTAATTTAGAAATATTTTGTTATGGGATTTGTTAGAGAAGTGTAAAATAACTTCCACTTAACCACTTCCCATGAAAATACGATGGGTTAAAGTTTGATAGTAGGCTGCAAAGTGACTTCAGTGCTTTTCAGGTAGTCTGGAGTCCATAAATATGATTCAAAAATGTTTAGGCACCCCAGTATCTCCAGGTAGCCTCTGATTCTGTCTAAAGGACCCATTTCATGCAAGATTGCCTTTCCTACGTTAGACAAACTTACTGTCTTTCTGCAGCTCAGAGTTCTGTTTTTCAAGGCCTTTGGATATTTGGAGATCCTGTTGACATCTCCGGCTCTTCAGCACTGCCTGTCACCACATCTTACTCCCATTGTGGAGCTGTCAGAATGGCTCTGACCCTCTGTCAAGTTACGCAGAGGGACCACAGGCTAAGTGGGTAGCACTGACAGATATGCATTGAAGTTGATCTCGCTGGCAAAGTTAAGAACTATTTTTGACTTTTCATTTTTAATATTCACAAACCAGCAAGAAGTGAACTGGAAAGTGAATAGCTTTCTCCAGTAACATTAAGACATTATACTCCCTAAAATGGTTTCTTTTTTTTTGAAATGTGAATACATACATTTGAATTACTTAGCTCATAATACCCTTATATGTGAGCTCAAAGTTGAGAACATGAGTAAAACCATTGTCCATTAAAATGTCTAAATGCTTTCTTGCTTTCTTTTGGCATCTGTCCTGCAATGAAGTACCTTACCTTGAAGTAATCTCCCTTTTACTCGGGGGGACCATCACTTTGACTGGGAGGATGGAGTCACTCAGCAGGAGTGAAAGCAGTACCAAAGCTAATGGCCAGCTTAAGCATATTTGTATATTTGCATATTTAAACAGAGAAAGGAATGGGAAGCATTTCCCCACCCCCCCACTCCCCCCTTTTTAGTGGCTGTCATTTTGAGCATGGCTAGAGGTAGGATGAGGTTAAAAGTTCAGGAAAGAGAGAGAACACAGAACAACATCCTATGCATTCACTGAAACTATGACAAGGGGCTTAAAACCCTTCCCACGTATTGCCTCATACAGTACTCACCGCAAGTAGTCCCCTAAACTGTCTGGCTGTGGCTACAGCTCATTTCTGAGCCAGGAATGGGGTACGACAGCGCTGAGGCCGGGCAGGCTACTGTGCTTTCAGCACGCTGTGCTGGATGGATGAGAGCTGGCATTCCCAATTAGGGCACTTGCACAAAGCGCCGGCCGGCCGGGCAGTGGCATTGCCATGCAGCCCAGCTCCGCAGCGCAGAGCGCTCCGAGGTGGGCACTGTGCGCCCTGCCCTGAGCTTGAGAGCAACAACCACCAGAGAATTCACACTGATTTGCTGTACGCACTCTCCTCCTCACAGGGAATGCACACGGGGATTTCTGTACAGCACCATACGGAAAGAATGTGGAAGAACGACTGGTTTCTCCCGGGCTTGTGAGGAGCTGCCATCAGAAAGCAACACTTCCAAGTGGAAGGAGTGAGTAACAGCGTCTCAGCCACAGCAAGCACAGTGCCCCAGCAAGGCAGGGAGATGACTGCCTGCAGAGAGCAGGTATTTGAGATGGCTTGTAGTAGAAAAGGCATCTGCTTGTACTTTGCTTGTGGTGGTCCCATCCTTTATTCTGATACAGCCAGAGTAGATTTAATAATGCTCATCAAAAATAATAAATGACTTCATGCAGCAAATATTGTTTGTGACTAAATGACACGGAAACACAGAATCAGACAATTAGTCTTCCCCAGATTTGCTAGCCTTGATGTTCTGAGGTTAGAAATAAAAGAATTAGCATATGTTGACAGCAACAGAGGCCAGAGTGTAGATTCAGTGTATTCCTGAATTTCTACATTCCCACTTCCAGCACAAACAATAACCCAGAAACCCTGCCTTTTACTTCTGCGTAATCTGTATGTGAGGAATAATTTTTCATTGCAGTTACTGCTGGAGATTGGTACAGTATCAATTCACTGAATTAATCTAATCCTTGTCTCAAAACTTTGCATGGTAGTACATAGCTGCTGCTGCTACTCAAAGCCTTCTTGAAGCTATCAAGAAAACTGGTCTGGGCTCATGACTATCACCTGCTTTGTGGGCCACTGTAAGAAGTCTCACATTCTAGAGAATTCTATTAAAAATAATTTGATCACTTTCATCTACAGCTCCCCACTTGCAAACTCCCAGATTTTAGTAGGCACTTTATTTGTTACACTGCTCCCTGAGCTGTTGACCAGGTAGGTAATCAGCCAGAATTTTTTAAAATCAATATTATTGAGGTTTTTGCTTATTGGTAAGAGTAGATCTGCTGTACTGAAATAACAACAGTAAGCTTCTAACAGGTGCTGTGATAATTGTTCCTGCAAGTAAAGATCTAATTCATATGATAGTCTGTCATCATCTGGCATTTCATCCTAACTGATTTTTAATGCAATATTGATCTCAGCTTCCATAATTGGCCTCTTCAAATAGTTCACTTTCTTCTTTACATAGAAAGGTAAATGCAGGTTTTGTTTCTTTTAGCCTCTTTCACTAACTGGTATATGCTGCCATGGAATTTAATTCTCTGTAACTTAAATCTCACAAAGCAAAACCCAACCCAGAATCTACATTTCTAGAGTCTGAAGAAAATATAGTAAACTTGCATTTGTTCTTGAAATCCTTATGTAAGCCCAGATTTCTTACTTGAGAAAAGAAATAATAAGTGAAGAAATTGAATGGCTGTAATTTCCCTATTTTTAAAAAGAGATTATTTGATTAATTCATGCAAAGGGTGTCACTCCTCATAATATCTCAGCCGGAAAAAAAAAAAAAAAGATAAAGAATTGTCAATAAAAAAAGGGGGAAAAAAAGAAAAGAGAAAAAAGAGATGCTTGCAGGGTAGGGTTTTGTGATTATCTTTCTGAACAGTTGTATTCTAACCTATATAAATCAGCAGCCCAGCCACAGATTCAGGAGCTAGGTTAACAAAGACGTATGGTGCTCTGTGACCCTCATCATCCCTGTGCATCTGAAAACAGAACTCAGAACTATAAGGTTACTGTGAATGTGGAAAATGGCAGGCAGTCAGCTCTTTCACCAGACTTAGCAAAATTGTAAGAATAAACAAAAAGAAAAGTAAAAACATGTAACGAGTACTTTGCACATGGATGGGGGAGAGAGGAGAATTTTAGGTCATCTAACAACTAATGTAAACTACAGGGTGGATTCCTTCCAGAACTAAACTTGTGATTACGTTAATCAGACACACTAGAGCTAATGCTATACATTACACTTCCAGGATTTCAATAGCTGGTTAGAGCTACAAAAGAGGGAAACAGTACCCAATATTGGGCACACCATTAATAAAAATAAAGAACAGGAAAATAATTGGCGAAACAGCCAGTCGGCTGAACACCGAAGAAATAGTGAGTGAGCAATTATCAGTTCATAATCGATGTGACCATTACCCTCTTCTCTTTTACAGCACATCTTTTGCACCTGGCACTTCAGGCAAACAGCAGCTGAAAGAGAACTCTGTAACATGTCCATAATAGACTGCTCCCCTGCCTTCAGGAGCAAGTGGCCATTTCAATGGCTGCAGATGTTTGTGTAAGAATGGACACTGCTAGGTACCTTTCTCTGGTAATGCCAGAGTCCTTGTAGTCAACAGCTTGAGCTCTTTAATTCATTATACAGTCTTTATGCTAAAAGGTCTCGAGTAAACACTGATAGCCTTTGCTTCAGATGTTCTCTGCAGACTGTATAAGGGATGTGTTGGTTTGGAAGGTCATATTGATGTCCTGTATTTGCGTGCAGTAAAGGCCTTCATTGTATTTTTCTGATTCCATCTGCCTGAATGGATATGCATGTTAGCTGTGTAGCTTGCTGAATTCTGAACACAGAAAAAACCCCCAAGTATGTTATAACTGGTTCTCATTAAACTGCTAAATGGAATACTAAAAGGTAGCTTAAAATCAGGTGCATTTAATAAAGTTGTATTTGAATTGGCACATACATGGGTCCCATGTGTTTTTCAGTTTGCTAGTGTTGCAAGTTTATCATGTGTATTACTTATGCTTAAATGTTACTTCACTCCAATAAAAACAGGCATCATCTACAATTTCTCTCAAACATTGCTAAGTCCATGACCCAATTAGTCAGCTAACTATTTGAGGCAGCCTAACACACCCATTGAATTTACTGAGTCTTGAAGAGTGATTTTGCCTGTAGATTAGATATGGGTTTGGAGGATTAAATAAAACCACACAGGGACATGAAGTGGGGATTTTCTGTAGAAGATACATTTTTAGTTTGAACAGAACTGTACAGAGCACTCATTCACCACAGTCCATTTTCCTTTTTAAACCTGCAGAAGTTTCAGAAAATTAATCACAGGGAGGAGTTTCATCAGTGTAATTATATAAAATTTCATACTGAAGAAAGCCATGTGATGGGACCTGTAGTGAGAAAGAATATTTTCCTGTTTCTTCATCAAAATTTTCTTGGGAGAGAGCACAGAGACCTCTGTGGCAAGCAGAGCTCTGAGCCTCTCAAGGAGTCTCTCCCCAGTCCAGGGTCTGGCCTCTTCCAACTCTGGATCTGCTGCTATGACTCAGGCATGGGCATGTCCTGACTCCGACACAGATCCCAAAACAGATCCGTATCCCAGCAAGGCTCATTCATAACCAGACCGCCTTGGCCTAATTTGATGTCCCTGCAAGTCTGGAGACACTGCAATCCTCAGATATGATAGATCTGTTGAAATGGGAATTTTTGGATTTGCCTCACACTGCCCTTCACATTCACAGTCAGAGAAACCACTCCTCAGATCTGCAACTTCACCATACCTCCGTAGTACTTTGTTTGGTTGCTTACATGGAAACTCAACAGTAGGAAACTATTTTACGTAATTTAACAGTGAGAAACAGAGCAAAGGAGCCAGCATTGTGGGATCATCCAGCACTCTGGACCACCATCAGGTTGTGCCTAGAATAAAATTTGGCCACCTCTGCTTTACAGAAGCACCAACATGCAGTAAGTTTCTACCTTTTCTCCAGAAGGAAATGAAGCTGAAATAATTTATAAGGAAAAAAAAAGAAAATTTATAAGACTTTAATTTATTAGTAAAAAGAATGTGAATTTTAATCAATATTCATGCCCATGGTAAGATAAATTTATGCTTGCAAAGGCTTTAACAGATGTTTTTCATTGTAATGGCTGAGATCCAGAATCTTTCTACATTCTTATTTTCTTTCCTCAAACTGAAATAAGACCAGAGGTCACTCCAAATTCTTTTTTGTGTGTGTTTTTGTGTGTGAAGAAAGTGGACATATGTTAAAAAAAAAAAAGAAAAAGATTCCCTCTAAATAGGAAAATAAATCAGAAATACCACAAACCAGGACAAACTCAGATTTTCTGAGTGATGCAGACATTTGGAAATAAAAGCCAGCTGAAACAGTAATTTAGAAAACATCTCAACTTCTTTTGAAGTGAGATTTCTCAATGAGGAAAGCAACTTCTTTGGCTCAATGAAGGTGCAGTGGCACCACAAAGCTCGTGCCTTTCCCAAATACTTTAGAAACCCATACAAACTCATCCAAACCGAAAAGGAAAAAATAAAACAAGATATTTGACCCACAGACTAGCCACTAAATGTCAACTGGTTACAGAATGCTCCACCTGCCAAGGCTGAAATCTAGGACAAAGATCCCAGAGGGGTCAAAATCCTGCAATCCCTACTCAAACCAAAGGCCTATTAGCTCTAACACTTCCCTAAAAAAGAGAGAAAATACATATATTAAGCAATCAGACTAGAGTAGAATATTTTTTATGAAAACAAGATGTTTGTAGAAGGTGCCAGGCTGGCAGTCCCAGAAAAGAGAAGGCAACTATAGCTGAGGCAGAAGTAGGACTTGCTTGTTCATCAACCTGCCATGACCTGAGGCCAGGACAAAGACTTCAGTCTCCCTGCCTGCTTAAATCCTGGGCTCAGGAGCTTTCGTAGCCAGCAAGGGTGCTAATTAGAGTCAACTGCAGTGTTGACACACGTGTGCTGGGAACCAGGAGGAGACCAACCTCGTTTTTACAACAGCATCACACAGAAAGAGGTTTTGGTTGGTTTGATTTAATGACTTGATTAGAATTTGAGCTGGTAATTTACAAGGGATAGGTGTTGTATCCACTGCCAGTCCTCTAAGCCAGTCAGCTTTGTATAGGATCAAATTTATATAACAAACCAGACTCAGCAGTGCCATAAATGAGGGTATAAATTTCGTGCCAAGTGTAAATGAGTAATAAAGTAGTTACAAAGTAGTATGTCTGTTCACTGATTTGGCATTCCCTGTGTGTGCAGAAGCAATTTGGTATGCTATGGGGACAAAATACAGTGCTGGCATAAATCAATGGGACTCACATCTATTGAACACCAGAACTGAAATAGAACTCAAAGGCATTTTAGACAGCATAGGAATTAGTGATGGGGGAAATGTGAAGGGCGTATGGATGTGGAACAGCACAGAAGTGGAAAAGGGCAGGAAAGAAGCAAGGAGACAGCAGTGTAGAAGGTGAATAGGACCTTCTCTGTTCTATTTGTTGTTCCTTTTCTTCAATTGGAACTTGAATATATTTTTTTCCCCTGCATCCAAACAGTGTGATAAATTGGGGAACAGCTTGGAAACACTTAAAAGCCTTTTAATGATCAGTCACACCTGATGAGTAACAATCATTCAGGTCAGTTCTGAACGAGATCCAGAGACCTCTGTGGAATTTCCATCTGCTCACCACAAAGAGCTACATGGGAACTTGGCCACCAAATATTCTTGAGTCCACAGTGTTATACTAGAGGTGAACTGAGCCCAACACCTACAGTTTTCCTGACTTAGTTTCCCGCAGCAAACAGACACCAAGTGATAAAAGGTCACTGACACAAACACTGAGGCACATGGAATGAAGGATACTGCAAACCTGGCTGGAAACGATGAACCACCAAGATGTAAGACTGGTACCTGAAAGAAGGCATGGTTTTACCAGGTGGCTAAGACAGTCCAATTGCAACTCATTTTGCCAGGCACACTTGCATCACAAAAAGTGAGGGAGAGCTGCATGTCTCTGCTGCTCCCCAGCACAGACTGCAGCATTCCCTGCAGTGTTAACTATTGCACTGTGCAGGTCTAGAGCAGACCAGCAAACAATGGTGTATGGTATGGCCTAACAGGTTCCAGATTATCCAAATAATTTGTAAGTGGGCATGCTGGAGCAATGCAGAAGTTCTGCAAGTTGTCACCATACAATTCAGACATTTATAAGCTCTCAGGTGTTGATCACAGTGGTTTATTTATATACTATGTGCACAGTGCTAAGGCGCTTGGCACTAGCAGGGAACAAAACAGATTTTTTGTTATTTTCTGGTTAGCTTGGTTTCAGACTGAGCATTTGCTACTGGTTTAAGACAGCAGGTTTCCATATTTTAGTAAAATCTTATGTCTTTTGAACAAACTTCCACTATGCAAACCTCTACAGACATTACAGGCATGGTATTTGTATCATCATTATGTATAAATGTACTCAGATTATCAAAATACTCTCTGATACAATTTCTGAGGCTTTCCAGAGCAAGAAACAATTCCACTCAGAATAAGGTATGAGTATGTGAAATCTCCACTGTCAGCAAGCTGCTGCAATTTCACTGCTCTTTCTTTGTGCATATCACCTGCATTTTGTTACTAAATCTAGTCAGATCTAATTATATTCAAATTACATTTAAATTAAGCATCACAGTATCTGAAAATATTTTGTCCACAACATACTAAAAGGATAATGCTTATAATTGACGTGCTAAGCCTAAATTTATTACAATTATTCACCTGTTTGATCAATATCCACTCACATACTGTCACTCCTTGCTGGAAGTTTTATCCACATATACTTTGAGAAAAACAGTTAAACCCACAAAGTAATGTCAAGTTTTATCCCAGTGCAAAAGCTTATTTCTTCTGCATTACTGCAGCAAATTGTAGAATAAATAAAAATTGATCTTGGGTTCTTGAAATCACTCAGACATAGGCTTCCAAAGGCTATCAGAAACATACACAAACACACATCACAGCACATCACCATCACCCACCAAAACACTGGCTGCTGAGATTTACGAATACCTCCATGGCAACAGGTAAAAATTGATAACTGAAAGTGAAAGGATGATAAATACTTTCCATTGATATATGGACCCTTAAGAATTCCTTTAGATCCTCTGAGAACAGTGAGTATGGAAACTCCAGGGGCAGTTCATCTCTCTTGTGGACTACACTTACCAGAATAAGGCTGCTGAGATTGCCTTTGATTAAACTCATGACACGTACAAGCCAGTCTCAAATAATATCCAGTGTATCTAGCTCCTGGTGAAACCCCATCAGAGGGAAAAAGCTGGATTAAATGATATGTTATCTAAACACCTGCCTGGATTGGATAGATCTAGGTTAGAACATGCACTACAGTAATCACAAGGTTTTAGCTCATTCGACTGTAGGGCAAGGCTTATGCATGAGCACACAGTAAAGCATGAGCACTGTCAGAACTGGGCTAGAAATTTTTGCAGAGCTGCTTTGACTCCCAGAAGGCTCCATACACTCTTGGCCTTTCTTAGCAGTCATACCAATACCTGGAGCCGGAAGAAATTGCGACAGGAGAAAGACCCTGCAGGATCTTTCCTAACTGGCCCAGTTCTGCACTGAACATGTTCTGTGCGAGAGTGGATGTGGCCCTTCTGCCAGTCTCAGAGGTGGTATTAAAGTTCAGTCATAATGGATAGGACAGGGGATAAGAAGAAATTGATTGGCATAGAATTATGTTAATCATGGCACCTGTGCATTTTATTTAAGACTGATGCTCGGCAGCTGTGTAAATCAGCTGTTGAAAAGAAAAGAACTTGGTGACTGACCTTGAGTCTCCTATCTGTCCGTAAGCAAACAGATTTACTCATCAGATACATACTATTATTTGTTAGAGAATGTCATAAAAAGGTGAGAAATCAATATTTTAAAGCCCATGTACAGCATTTTAATAAAATATTCTGCCAATCATGCAGCAAAAGTTCAAGCATCCTCTTTGGATCAGACCAGATTTACCCAAGACTAATGGTTTATTTTCCTTCACCTAAAAATGTATGCATAACAACTGTCTTGAGAAATGAATTCATGGGTCATCAGATTATCTGCTCCCAAATCACTAAATGCCTTAATGTGCACACTGTCCCTAAAATCAGAAATATTTTTCCCTCCTCACCTTATTCTGACTGTAAGTTTGTTCCACAAGTTAACTGCTTGGGTTTAGGCCAGGCCTGCTCATACCTGGCAGAGAGCAGTGAAGGAATGTATGAGTTAGCTCAGCTTTAGAACACACAAAATGATGCCACTGGCAACTGGGGCCCACCAGATAACACAGCCCAAGAGTGAAAATGGTGGAAATTCTTCTCTTGCTACCATCTCACACAGAATCCTTGTGAAGATCACAGGAGAGAGGAGATGCAGTGTCTAGTTTTTCATTACCACAGTGAGGCATAGTTTGTCATAGTTTCCCAGGGATGCCTGACTTAGTTTCCCAGGAGCAATCAGCAGCACATACTTAGAAAATCTTATCTGTTCCTCCTGGCTATATAGCATCCAGCTGAGGAACAAATGGTATGATCCTTTAGGAAAATGGACATAGATGGGCTGAGGCAAATTAGACCATTTGGATCTATTTATCTGATGAGAAATGAAGCCCTGAGCTGGCATCAGCTTTTCCTGAGGTGGCAGGGGCAGGAGCAGATATGCAGATGAGTTGCTGAGATGACAAGATCAAAAGGCACCTAGTCCTGGATTGTTCATCTCCATTACAGCAAGCCTGTATGATGCTGGCAGCTGTCTAGCTGAAATTAGCACCTTCTTGAGGTTTAGCTAACAAAGCTGGAAGCTAGGTAAGACTGGGTGATGCTGGCAGAAGAGAGAGAAATGTGCTGTTAGAGTACCTTTCCAGGGATTCTCCACTAACAGGGTTTTGTTAATCTTTTTTGGATTCTTGCCTGTAGCCACAGCAACACCGTTTTCTCCTGTGACCAGGCAAAATGCTTTTCACTCTTTGTTAATGGGGGTCTGGGCAAGAACCTTTATGATTTGATATTTTCAGTTCCTACTGTTGAGCAATCCAACCTCCCTGAAAAAGCTCCAGTGAATAAAGAACATCCTAGCTGAGGTGTTCCTAAAATTATCTTCCCTCTCTGAAGTGCCTGTTCAAGAGGTCTTCAAATACCTCTCTTTAGCACTGGCTGTAGGTGTTGGTTATAGAGAGAGGCTCCACAGGTGGCTCCCATCTCTCCATCCTGGTGAGGCAGAATGGTACATGGGGGATAAAGGACCAGACCTTGGAGGCTGCTTGGCAGCTCCTTCAGAACTGAACAGCTGCACAGGGCATTGCCCTTGCAAAGCTCCTGCCTGTCCATGAACCACTGTGTGCATCTGGGCTTGGGACTACTGTTTTGTCATGAGCACCTTGTTTTTCCATTTAAATGGATTTAGCTGTGCCCATGGGAAGGGTGGCTGGGGAGGCTCACTGAACCAGGCCCTGTCCCCTTTGCTCAGAATCTTCCCTCTTCTGCCTGCTCAGCTGGGTAAATGGGGAGGCAAATGCAAGGGCAGAGACAGGTTTCTCCCAAACAGTCTCACTCACTCCCCTCTCCACTTCTATGGGAAACTAAAGCAATTTATTAAAAAAAAAAAAAAAAAAAAAAAAAGAAAGAAAGAGAGAGAAGTAAAAAAAAAAAAGGAAAAAAAGGACAAAAAAAGCAGTTGTCTTCTCCCCACAGCAGGAATCACAGTGTGAACAGCCACTGAGTGACAAAGTGAGAGTAGGAGGTTGGGCTTCACTGTCTTTATTCCTCAGTGCAAGGGGCTCACAACAAAGGCCATATGCCCTGATCCTAGACATCTCCAGTCTTTTAAGGAGTCTTCAGCATGCAAGTAGCTCTATTAAGCAGTATTAATTATTACAGCATATGGCTGTAAAGATAAAAATGAGAAATATCTTATCACCCCCTTAATTAAAATAGCTATACAGCTAATCACTTATTCAGTGTTTGCAGACAGGAAGAAAAGATAAATTAATAGTCTTTTCGGTGGGTGAGGGATTTGAAAGGCGCTTCTGATTTCTGCACAAGCACTCATTCTTCATAGAGATTGAAACAAGAAAGAAGATTTAGAATAATACCTGTCAGACTCTGAGGTTATCTGTAAATTGTTCATTTTCACCATTCACTATCAATGACATGCAATTTGTCCCATTTAATATTTTATGCTACCTCAATGGATGAGATAGTTTTATACAAGAAAAACAGCTGAAGAAGGCTAAGACAGGTTTGTGAATGTCACCCAGTGAACTGCTATTCAACAAAAGAAATGACACAGATTTTGCTCCTATTACTTTTGTATTTCTAAGGGACTATTCAATGCAAGATTGATCAAGTTGTCAGTTACAAATGACATCAAACAAAAACCTGTGTGGCTTATTGATGAGTTTATTCGCAGCACTGTTTTCTTTTTCAGCTCTTGCTGAAAACCAGAGCATATTGAATTTACTTGACATAATGAAACTGATTCTTTATCTGCCATATTTTTCTACTGAGCAATTTTATGTATTCATTTACAAATGAAGCTCTAAGGTATAGCTCATTTCTCATTTTTCCTCCTTGAAAATGTCAGATGTTTGTACACTACTTAGAACTCAGTTACACCACTAAGCAACAGAAGTGTCTGATGAGATCTCTTAAATTTTTATTAAGAAATTGGCATAAGAAACAAACCCTTGATGTAGGAAAGCAATTTTACCCCATATATACATTTTGGCACAGGCAGCCCAGCTGAATAGCAAAACCAGTTTTTAAAAATATTAATCTCATTAAAAAATAAAGGAAACTATTACTTCTTATCCTTGCACTTTAAGAAAACTGCTCCCTTCAATACAAGAAGACAGAGACCTGAATATTTCAGTAGAAGCAAATGATAAAAAATCCCCAATCTCTATTTTGAAATGTGCCTCAAATTTTGGAAAGAAAATACAGCTGGGCCCTCTTCAGTCTAGCCTGTTAACTAACCTCATCAGGTTGAAATCCAGCCCTTTCCTATAAGCACCAGGCTTTTGTGGTGTTTTCTCGACCCACAGTCAGCCGCCCAGCTCACTAAGTGCTTGCATATGCATAAACAGAACAAGGCATCCTTCCCCCGTCTGCCCCCTGAAAGCCTCAATGCTGAAGTAAAGGGGAACCTTTTAAGCAGGGTTTTAATTAGCACCCATTGTTCCCTGGCTGGCAGGACAGGCAGAATGGCCCAGTGGTTTGAAAACGGCTATCACAGTGGGAATCTAACTTTGCAATTGAATCAATCTGCAAACTCCACAGGACTTGTACACTGAAAATAAAAAAAGAAAAAGAGGGAGTAGACCAGGGCGTTAATTATAGCAGTGTACTATACTGCTACATTTAAGGGTCTGTGAGCATTTCTCTCATATATTTTTAAGAGGAAAATAGAATCATATAAATCCACTAGAGAATGAGACCTGGTCATACACATCTAAACATAAAAGTGAAATTCAGCATTAAGTCTACCACTTGATCTTTAACTTCTAGCATCTGTACTACAGATGGTTATTTCTGTAGATGTCTGAAATGGCTAACTGGGCAAAAGGGATTTTGAGAGGAAGATATTCTTCGGCTTTAGTAGGCTTGGTATATAATAAGCAGGGGTTTAGTTTTAACAGAAATTCCTCCGTTTTCAGTAGAGAGGTGCATGTGTGATGATGCATGACATGATGCAGCTGTTTCAAGAAAACCAGACTGCAATCATTGACTTGAATACCCCAGATAAGAACTTGTACGGGAAGCTGTCTTTTCAAAATTGAGCACGTAAAACCTGATTGACTTTCTTGTGGTTCTGCACCAGCTCAGGCAGGGTTCAGCCCCGGTCATGCTGGCTGTCTTGCGGCAGGCAGTTAATTCACCTCATCATATCAGACAGTTATTCCTGCAGAGGGCTTCTCCCTGACTCTTCAGGGACCAAACAAAAGTCTTTGACTCTTATTTCAAAAAAAAAAAAAAAAAGGAAAACAAACAAGACCAGTGAAAGCAAACTATATGCAAGCTCATTTATCAGTACCATCTGTTTCACAGATATATAGAGAATGCAAAGATTTCTGTCTATATAGAATATAGGAAAACAATGACATGAAATAAAATCTCACCTTGTTGCTGTTATGTTTTTGAAAGATTCATTCTGCATATTTGTTTCATTTTTCAGTATCCTTTAGGAATAATAGGTCCTCTATTCCATAAGCGAGTTTGCACCATGAACAGTACTGTTTCCAAGACAATAGTCACTATAACTCAGAGACATTCCAAGAAAAACCTGTGGGTTAAACTTTGGACTGAATAAAATAATTTAAAAAATGAAAATAAAAAATCATTAGGAATAAACAAGCGTTCTTCAAAAATCTGGTTTATGTTGATTTCTGCAGTCAGTTCTACAAGGAATTGTGTCTACTTTCAGTGCCAAAAAATACAATAAGATTTTCTCATTAGCACAAGTTTTCTTACTGATGTCAGCTGAGGTTCCTTGACATCAAGATGAGGAAGCTGTGAAAAGGCCTGCTCTGAGGAATAGATATGTTTATGGACCCTTTTCAGTTGCCTAGAATCTGATCTGAATAAAAACACGGATGCAGCCAGGAGCAGTTTGGGAGCTACATGCAAAGCAAACCTCCTGCTGATTTGAAGAACACTCTTTTAATTGCATGTTAAATATATCTTAAAAGTTCACAAGAGCTGGCAAGGAAAGCTTTCAGAATTTGCAAAGTATCATACCTAAAATTTTCCAAGTAAAGGCAAATAGAAAAAGTAAAATAAGCTCTTTTTTTCCATTCCTCTCTTTTCATTCAATGCACAGGATGGGCAGAGTTCAAATAATGAGCAGCTACACAATATTTGTGCCCAGAGGCCTTATTTACTATACACAATTCATATCCTGCTCTGAAGACGGAGTTATTAAATTCCCCATGAACTTTTTCATGGCTCTACTCACAATATTGTATCTAAGGGCTTTGTGAACAAAATGAATTTATTTTTACAGCATGTTTCTGACATGCTGGACAGGGACACAGTGCAACAGGAAAGTGTTATCATCCTTTCATTGGGTGGGGAACTTCAGGTCAAAAGGCCAAAAGGATTTTGACCATACAATGTAAAGAAGCAGGACCTGATATTTTTGGGAGTCCTTCATATTAAGAGCTTTATCTATTTGAAGAATGAATTACTTTGTTTACTTCAAGTCCAAGAGGGAGTATTTTTTTTCTCTATGAATCTGCCCACATCTCTCCAGAACAGCATGCCAAAAAAAAAGTGACCATCTCAAAATTTTTGTCTTCATTGAATGGTCATGAATCATAGAGCAACCCAAAATTTAACAACAAGGTTCATTTCCCCTTCTTGCCCTTAGCAAACTGAGAACTCCCACAAACAGCAATGTCTTTGTTAAATAATTTAGGTTGTATCTCAGAGAAGGTGTAGCTTCTCTGTATAGTGCAGATGATGTCGTGTGGGATAACAGTAGAATCAGAATGAGCTGGATGCCTTTACACTTGGGCACCTATGTTACAGTTGAGAACCAAGGTCCTGCATAGGCAAGGAAGAGAGGTAAATGCCCCAAAGGGAAATTCTGAACACTTCAGTGGGGTGGAAGGCTGGTGTAAGTCAGTGTGACTTCCCCTGGATGCCCCTATAAGCCCATAGAATTAGAGGAGGATGGGGTTTTGTACCCAAAGTGCCCGGGTATGGTGCTTGAGAGAAAGAAATTTTGCAGGCAAACTGCCTTCTGGCATATTTCTTTGCTTAGTAGCTTTGGAACATTATAGTTTTCCAAACTGGTATTTAAAATAGAAAATACTGTGGGAATTTACTTCCCTTCTGTTCTCACATCAAAACCTGTGCTGGACATCCCCAGAGCTGGAAGGCTCAGTGACATCACAGTAAACACTGACACTTGTGGTGTGGAAAACTGCTTGTTGCTCTGGGATCTGCACCAGCTGGAGTAAATCCAGCATGGGCAGCTGTGTTGTGGGGCAAGAGCTGTGTCCTGCCTGCAGACGAGCAAGGCTCAGAAGCATCATGATATTTTCTTATCCTCCAGAGAAAGGCATGATGGGGTGTGCACAGACCTCTGTCTATTCCCTCATCCTATCTACCCTGCATCCCATGCAGGCCCAGTTGTCTTAGGTCCAAATCTCCTGCCCACCCCCATTCCTCTTGCAGTATTATTTTCTAACCAATTTCTTTTCCCCTTTAATTCCTATTGCTATCTCTTTCTAGTTTTCCCTTTGCTGCTCAGCTGTACAAGCCTTTTTTTTTCCTTCACTCGAATACAACACCTTCTTTTTCCATGTTGCTGGGACCTGGCAGGAAATCCTTAAGGACATGGTTAAATGGATTTGATAGCCTAAACAGCCCTAGACAGTCTATTTCAATTACATATCCCACTCAAGTGCAAAAATATTCTTTGGAAAGAGAGTTACCAAAAGCTTAAAAAGTTTCAACTGAAAGTATTCAGACTACATTTAAAAAAGGCTTAAAAATTGGCCAGATTTGGGCAACAGAATAGCAGAGTCCTCTTCTGACACAAGGCTGGCCTGAGTCACTTCACCTTGTTTCAGAAATGTGCATTGTGTATTATACAGGATGGGATAATTTCATATGGGTAACCGATGAGTGTTTACCTCAGAATATGAGAACACCATTTCAGCAAGCTAGAAAACTTTTAGCTGAAGAACATCCCACCTCTAATGTTTGATGGCTGAGACATTGCTTGAGAATATGGGACATATATGTTTAAATCCTCTGGAAGACCAGAAAATTGATTCCAGCTTTCCAGTTCTGGAAGAAAGCCTATCTGGTAAGTTCTCTGAAAAAATGATGGGAAGTTATCAACCTGTAATTTGCTTAAAATTCTCCTTCATTGGCTTTGCCCAATTAAATGCTAAGTAGAAAAAAAAAGGCATTTTTTGGGTTACCTACAGTCCAAATCCCAGAGGTTTTATGTCCTTTTCCCTCTCTTCAAGGACAATTTGAATGCTGGGGATACCTATGGTTTCCCACAGGAGGTAACATCTAGATGCAAACCTGGTTCATATGTGACAAAAAAGACTTTTACAGCAATTCCAGTGAACCTGATTTGGAAAATGGATTCTAACTCAATACTCGAGAACCTTAGGAAAGGAGGAGTGGAGAGAATTTTATTAAAAGCAAATATTACAGTCACAAAATAATTTGTTGAAAACCTATTTTCCACAGGAAAACAGAATTAATGGAAAGTGTTTGACCAATCCTAATAAACTACCCTAGTAAAATACGTTTTAACATTGAATTTGACTTTTCACACCTTAAACACAGACGCAACACTTTTCTTTCTGCCTTATATTTAAATTTTTCTATCATGTTGTCTGAAAGTAAAGAAAAAAAATCAAATAATACCCCTATCTTTCCTTTGGTAGAAAAAATGCTAAGGAATTTTTCATCTTTAGCTCTCTTTTACTACAGATGGCAACACATGGCTTTAAAAGTCAAGGTCACATTTAGCTAGTTGTCATGGTGAATGAAAACACATGGGAAATTGGGCATATAGCATTTAGTTTGACTTTCTGGGAGAAGTAACATACAAGAAACCCTGTCACGAAGAGTCTGTGTTTAGCCAACCCCTGGTACCTTTAACAGTCATCTTTTTGGCACTTATGTTTAAACACAGTAATGAACCTTTTCCTCTCCTCAGCTCTAAATCAATACCACCAATGTGTCCCTTAAGAAAATCATTAACAAATTTTATAAATGCCTGACCAGTCAATAGAAAGATTTCCACTTCAATTGCCCATGGAAAGAAACAAAACTCTCTGCAACATCTTCAGAGCAAATTCTGCTTGTGCATTGCAACCCTTCTCATGATACATATTTAGTAAGACATAACTGACTCAGTGCTAAATGGTTTTTTGGGAAAAATAATAATAGTTTGTGTATCTGAGAGTTCATAATGATAGTTTTGTCCAAAGAAGAAGTTGAAATTACCTAAAAAATTAGGGAAAATGCAACTTCCAAACAAATCTTTCTTCTTTTTGGAGTACATTGAAAGGATCCCTGAGAAAAGCTTTCTTAGCAAAGTATCTGAACTACTGTAGATTAGGTTCCCCTTGAGGAACTCTTCTGGTAACTGCCTGCACTAGGTATTAAATTAAAAAGCTGGCCTGGAGAGCACAGGGGTAGCATTATGAGGAAAGGCCAGTGATAGGCATCAGCTGAGGAAAGACCAATATACAGTTGCTGTTTGAGTATTCCCTAAAGACTAAAAGCCATTTGAAGACATTGTAAATTGGAAAGTGAGACAGTTTGAATTTTCAATAGTAAAGTCAAGAAAAAGGGCACTTGCTGAAAAAAAGGACAAAATTGTACTCTCAATTTTTACAGAGCGCTGCAGCAGTTCACAATAAAATCCTTTTCCTTGAGGGACCGGGCTTGAGAAATGGTCACAGGAGAACCTCATGGAGTTTAACAAGGTCAAGTGCAAGGTGCTGCTTCTGAGTTGGGGCACTCTTAAGCACAAACACAGGGTGGGTGGAGAAAGGATTGAGTACAGTCTTAAGGAGAAGGAATGGGGCATCCACAGCTTCCCTGGGCAACCTCTTCCAATGCCTTACCACCCTCAAAGGAAGGATTTTCTTCCTAATATCCAATCTAAACTTGACCTCTTCATCTTAAAACCATTCCCCCTTGCACTAGCTAATGGGACTAGCTAAATATAGTACCCTGTAGTCCATCTCTAGCCTACCTGTGGGATCCCTTTAGGTACTGGAAGGTGCTCTAAGCTCTTTCTGGGTTTCTAGAGTCTAATGTCTTTCAATCTTTCTTCAGGCTGAACAACCCCATCTCTCTCAGCCTGTCAATACTCTCATTTTGCCCCCTGCCCTGAGGAAGGAGGATGTTCCAGCTCTGTGACAACCGCTCCTTCCAATTTATTTTGCACTTGGTTATGTCCTCTGCTTCTTAAAAAATGATTCAAGACATAATCTGGCACTATATTTGTGTAGCACCATGGTAGGGATAAAGGGACCCCAGTTACTGGAGTACTTCTTAAAACAATAAAATTCAATGTTCCTTGATGGAGTAAAACAGGGAATGAAGAGAAAAAGTGGAATACAAACACAAACACCAAGCTGCAGTTTATGATTAGACAGATTGAGAAAATACTATTTTCTAATGCAGGCTCACAATTCTGTATTTAGCTTAGTATTTTCATATAGAAGTGATGAACCCCATATTTTTCCTGGTTGCAAGGAGTGCCACAGCTGACTCATGGTTGTGCAAGAGAAATAACAAAGCTGGTGTTCATGTGAATTCCCTGAGCACACAGAGAGACAGTGCAAAGAATGAGAAGGTTTAAATGATAACATCTAGTGACCCCAGAGCACTCTAAATGGGGAAAAGAAAAATAAGAAAAGAATGAGAACAAGGATTTCTAACAGCAGTGGCAAATTCCTTATTAATGTGTGCAGACAGCCTCACGTGTAGCAGTGACTTTGGAGCAGAGCATTCTGACAGCCCGTGCCAGAGCCATTTTGTAATGTTAAAGGGCTAATTAGTCAAGAGGAGGGAGAAGGGAGCCAAACAGACTATTGTAATAATTCCAATTAGTCTTGTAATACTTTCTATCATATACTGTTCGTAAACAACAAAGAAAGAAATTTTGTCACATTGTCCTATGCTATATAATCACTCAGAGAGAAACTCTTATCAGATGTGTAAGCACAGAGTAGGGTCCTATGGCTGCTGCTGGAAACAACTGAAAATGCATTCTGTTTTAGGCATACTGGACATAGCAAGGGTCAGCATCATGATATCTCTACAACTAATACAGGCATAGGTACCATAGATAACTAGTTATTTCAGTACTACAGAGAGTGTAGGGAAAAATCCTTTACACAAAGGCAAAAATAGCAGGAAATTTCTTCTAAACTGTAGAAGTCCTGTCTCTTTCCATATTTCTAACACCCTTAAACAATGACAGAGCAGAGACAGCGATATCATTACAACTCTGCCCATGAGGTGTTCAGGCAAGGACCCAGATTCTCCAAGGACAATGTGCTTCAGGTGTTTAAATGTGACAAGAGGACATAACCCTGATATTAATTGTACCTCCGAAGTGACTACTTCTTCCAGCAGCTGCAAAAGGAGATAGTTAAGCTTCATTAGCTAAATCCCAGCTCTACTTTGGATGCTAATAAAGGATGTGGTGTAGCTGTCAGACAGTAATTTTTCCTCCTTGAATTCAATACAGCCTAAATTGCCCAAACACTGAGGCTCTCGTCTGAGGGGAAACTTTATATGTGAAGCGTGAGATCAGTGCACAGCTTTTTGTCTTTCATCCCAGAAATACTATTTCTACATGGTAAAGAAAGGCATCTCAGTCAAGAGAAAAAAGATAATCATGAAGAGAAAAAAAAGTAAGAGAATTTTTGTTGAAAATGGAGATGTGATGTAGAGTTGGTGCAGAAGACAAGAACCTGAGGATAACATGAGCAATGAATCAGAGAGCATGGGCTAGGGAACACATGTCACGGAGGCACAAGGACCAGGATGCAGATGCAGCAGCAGCTGTATTTGGATTAAATATGCATGGGTAAAGAAATCAAAATACATGCCTTTCATGTTCCCAAGACTTATTGATTAGAACTATTCACTGAATGGGCATGGTTCTGGTCATGTTAGCATGAAAACTAAATCTAATTACTGTTTCACTTAATAAATTGCAAATACAAAGTATTTGAGACAAAATCTGCACATAACACCAACATTAACATATATTAATGAAGACAGAGCACATGTACAAAGTGATGTCAACTGTTGGATAAGACAATCTTTTCAAAACCCAGAATTACTATGAGTTTTGGCTATTGCAGACTTATAAACCTAGGGCATATGTTAGAATGGCATTCTGAAATCAATTTAGAGTAGTATCTTGAAAAGCAATCCTACTGAGATAATTTAGTGTCAAAGTAGGTAAGCAATAAAACATAAGTGTTCACTATGAGGCTATGACAAAAGGTCTAATATAATCCACAGATGTATAAATGTAGGGAAAATGGGTGACATCTTCATCTTTCTCTACAGCAAAGATGAATTCATTAGAAAGGCAGATATATTGGAAAAAAAATTGAGCTTTTAAAAGCAGAGTCACAGACATTCAAAAGCCATAGAAAATACCCTACTGGGAGAGACTTAAATACTTCATCAGATTTAGTCCATTAAAAATAAAACTGAGACACACTTGACTACAGTACAGTTATACGAAGAAAATAGAGAGCCCTTGAGCAGTCAAGAAGGTATGAGAAAGGTTAAATGCTAAAGCTGGACATATTTATATAAGAAATTATGCACTTGGGTTTTCACACAAAATGAGTGATCAGCCTCTGAAACCAGAGAAATTTTGAAACTTCTGTTGTTTGAAATCCTCATGTTATTTAGAGAGGTGTGATTTTCCTCTGTGTGTATGTGTGTTATGGACTAAGTATAGAACAAAGACAAGGGAAATGTCATTTGCACAGGTAAAGCAACACACAGTACACTTAGTCAAAGCTGAAAAACTGTGGAAAACAGCACTTCCATTTCAGATGTTTTCTCTATTTCTAAAACTTAATGAAGGTAGATTTGACCCAAAGCTATAAGGCTTCTGTCAAGCTGAATTGTGTCTTTTGTTTCATGTGCTGCTTTACCAACATGTTTTGTCTAGCTCTATTCAGCTCAGAGGTAATACTGTGAGATTAAATGTCTTTGATTTAGAGGTCTGATGAGACAATCAAATGATCTAGCCAAATTTAAAGCCTATAAATCTATCAATTTATTCTTATTAACAAAGGAACTCTGCAAGCTGATGTTTATCTACTGAGGTTTAATAACTTCTTCTTTTCCTAGCAATAATCAATGAATACATTCTCTCATATATTTCACTTCATTAAAAAAATTATTCTCTTTATCTGCTTATCTGAACTGCTGGAAAAGCACACCCATTCATGCATAAACTATTCAATGAATTTGAAAATAAAGCTTTAGGTTTAAATTAGCATCCCACAGACTGATTCTGATGATTCCCTGTCTTCCCCATAAGTGACATGAATTGTAATACCGGATAGTGTGGACTAGGCTTTCAATGACACCACATCCTTTGAAGCAAAAATAGTTTGACAAAAGCGTCATCAGACTTGTGGGTACCCTGGCAGCAAATACTGATGCTTCTCATGAGAAATTTTCTTACAAACCTGAAAAGCAACAGGAAGAATTTGAAAGCTGGGAAATGCAACACTAAGCACTTGGCAAAGTTCTCTTTTTATACTTAAATTCTGCTCTTCAAGATACCCCTCTGTGAGACAATGCAGGTGTCAGACTTCACTGTCTGTTATTGGAAAACTGGGTTGCCTAATCTGTATAGGCAGAAGGCATAGCAGAGTCAAGGAGTTTCTATGGAGATGGGAATTGGTGAGGAAGTGCATTTTCTCCTGATTCATCCAGTCTTCCTGATCTTATAAGGGGCCATTATAGCCATTTCTCTCTCTCTCTGAAGAAATGATGACGTCTTTGGAAGCAACAGCAAAAGCAAGGTTTAAATTTCACCTCAAATGAGGATGTCTGGTCTATTTTCACCAGGTCCAGCATTTCAAAATATAACTCACAACAGGTTTTGGTTCTTAGACCTGACAGTGCCCGCTAAATATATGTAAGCTTGTAGGCTGGTTTTGACACTCAGTAAGAGGAAACAGAAAATAAGAAGCATTTTTCAAGTGGCTTCTCACAGGAGCCATCTTTGTGGCCCCCCTACTACCAAAAACTGGGACAAGCAAAACCAACACACAGTAATCTCATTAACACTAACCATGCTATCAAACAATTGTACCCTACTCAAACTCCCTGCAGAGCAAGCCTGTTGAACACAACTTATTTTTGATAAATATGTGTAGATTCCAGAAATGTGTGAGTTACTAACTAGGGCTTACAAGCATGCAAATTACAGGTGCTGTACATCTGTATACCTGAGGTATGGCTGGAAAGTTTGAGTCAGATTTCTCCAGTTTCAAAATATACAGGGTTACCCGAACTCTTATTTCCCGGTCTCTTCTGCCTCTTCCAGAGAAGTTTTTGTTAGGAACTGAAATTTATAACTGGAAAAGGAAATTACTTGCAAGAAGAGAGATCTACAAAGCTGGATTTTTTTTTAAGCCATTTGTTTGGCTGCTGTTACTGTGCATGGGTTTGAGGCTGTTCCCTTATCTACACATGTATCTTTTGAGAGACTGAAGAACTGGGGAGAGGAGTTAAAACATACCTTGATGGAGTCATCAAAGAAAAACGTATGTCTGGCTTCAATTTTGCTCAGTTCAGGGGCATAATATATGTGGTGGACATAATATATAAGGTGGGCGACACTCATTTTCAAGGGCTTGTAAAGAAATATGTTTTCCAATTTGTATTCTTATGTAAAAGTTTTTCCTTTCAAATCTGTGAAGACCAGATGTTTTTTCAGGCTTTGTAGCACAAGCTGAAGAGGCTGAAGGGAGCCCTTTGCCTTCCTCCCCCCACGCTCTCCCTCGGCAGCAGTGGTGCAGCGGAGTGGGATGTGAAGCTGATGCCGTCCTCCTCTCGGAGAGCACCAGTGCTGCCCCGCACACCCACAGGCTCCTTTATTAGCACTCCCAGCTCTGCAAGCACGTTCAATATGCTTCTGCATCCAAGCTTGATTTATTTAATAAAATAGGCTTCCTAGAAGAAAAACGTGGAAGTCCCAGTGGGAAGGAGGGAGGTGAAGGGAGGAAGCCTACAGAATTGCAAATTCTGGTCCATGTCTCTGAAAACTCACACCAGAGCTCAGGGAAGGTAAAGAGCCATCACATAAAACAAGTTCCTCAAAAACTGGAAGGAGCAAGGGTTAAGAATTTCCATGAAGCCATGTAAATCTTGAGGACAGGAATCCATATGTGTATATATAGACACATATCTCACAATGACAGATAACCTGATCACAGTAGTTTTTTCTGAGCTTATTCTTAACTTGAACATTCCCCTTGGTTTTAAACTTCTGCAGTATTGTTTCATTTCAAACAGAAGCATGACTGTAAAATAAGTTTAGATAATACAAAATAATCCATATATATTCCAAGGAATATAATTTCATAGTTTACTTCGGTGTGCAGAAACAATAAAATTGTGGAACATTCAGCTCACATTAATAGCAACTAATACTTCATTACTGTTTCCAGTAAAACAGACCCTTTTTTAATATAAAGAAACAATTATATACTGAGGCATTTTCAAAAGCAGAGAGGAAACAAAGATTATGACCAGTGATCTTATTACTAGTTCACAGATTCAGAAGATACTATTTTCAGTGTAATATTCTGTGTTTTTTAACATGCATAATAAATCACTTATTATTTACTTATTAAGTAATTTTTCTTTTGGCTCTATTTACTTTAGATATTTATGATTACACAAAAAGATTTTGAAGGTTTTCTCAATTAGTTTGCTACTTTCCCCTTATTTTTAATAAATCAAAAATACTTCAACTGTGGTAGACATATAGTGGTTTGTTCGCCAGATCCATTCTGTCTTCTCTCTTCACAAGCAAATTCCTCAGCTTGCTTGCCAGGACAATTCAGGAGCCACATTCTCCTTGGGTTATGTGTATCACCTCAGCATTTATTGTAGTTATACACATTTTACAGACTAGAAGATGCCAGGTAAACCACCACTGTTTTTTTGTTTGCGTGTTTGTTTCCTGGGAAACAAAGACAGCAGACCTAAACTCGTTAAAAGTTATACAAAAATCAGCATGTCACTAGGGGAGGAAAAAGTATGTAGGAAAATCTGGCCTCTAGTAGATAGAGACTACAGCATTTTAATCTTTTCCAACACAGATATTCACAGTAACATCACACCACCTTTAAAGAAAACAAGGTGTCACTGTGGTTTTCAAACATTGTTTTTGCAACTTACACACCTCACATTCATAGCAGCTCTAGTTTCCTACAGCTGTGGGGCTGCACAGTCCCCAGTCAGGGGCAGAAAATGGGAGCGGAAGGTAAGGGAGGGAAAATCCAGAACAGGGCAGAAGATGGGTATTGCATATGACAGAGCTGTATGATGGTGCTAGTAATCTTGATATCAGATAATACCATACCATTTTAGAATCACTTTACTTATTATAATAGGTTTCAGTATGCAAATGCATACACATTGCTGTCTTCTAGCTTTCACATGAAATTATGGGGAAAAAAAAAAGTCTAATATTGGATCTTGATGCAGCAGCCAAAACATATGTCACTAATCCAATTTTATAATCAAATTGAAGGAGTTAGAAGGCGTAAAATTAATTGTAGTTCCTATAATTTCTTCAGGATGTGACACTGAAAAGCCAAAGCAATAACAATTCTTGTAGTCTACATGCAGGAACCATCAATAGGAAAAAATTAAACCAGTCCATGCTCCAGTCTGATTAAAGATGTATGACACGTGAAAACATACTGCAAATAAGCCAAACTCTGCTATGCATGACTGAGTGCAGTAAAACTGACACGTCTCAACTATACGTGTAAATATTTGTAACAAGAGCTAAATGTCATCAGGTTCTGCTTTTCTGCTAAGGTGTCAGTTTTAGAAGACAGAGTAGCTCATCCTTTTGTGATGAGCAAACTCTTGAGGCAGCTGCTGTCTTTCATGCCTTATTCATCTCCACCAGACTAGAGAAATGTTTGTAAGAACCAGCAAACACCAGCAAGAAGAGTAGGTAAAAGGAGGAACTACAGCTCTGGATGTGGCAGAGGCTGGTTTCTGAGTCTCAGTGAGATGTTTCTGCTACCCATGAGCAAGAGGAATGCCTTCTGGGTCTTCTTCCAGGAAGGTATCACGGGAAACCCAACAAGGGAAATACACAGCACAGAACGTCCCACAGTTATGCCCAGGCTTTCCAGTTCCCTTCAGATTACCTCTTTCTTCTTTCTCTTATTTCTCAGCTATATCTTTTAACAGCTTCCTCTATCATCCATCTATCTATCTATCTATCTATCTATCATCTATCTATCTATCTATCTATCTATCTATCTCTTTTCTTATTTCTCCTTGCTTTTCTGTGTCCTCACCATCCCTCACCTTTCCATCAATGTGTTCTCCTCACAGTCTTTCACTCTTCCACTGCCCCTCCAAAATGACCAATGAACCATCCTTCTGTCCCCTTCACTTTGCCATTAACCTCTACTCTGGAATGTCTCTTGTCTGTGTAGTTGGCAAGCTCTTCAGGAGAAAACCACTGGCGCTTCTGAGACCATGTGGCCATGAAGAATAACAGTAGATCTGTGATCAGTGAGGTTTTGACCCAGAGGAGGTCACACGACTGAGCTTTGGGAGCACCTGATCTGGGGTTTGTGCTGACTCTACCGGTGCTGAGAAAACAGGCTATGGTTGGTTTGGTAGTACAGTGGATGGCTGGGGGAAGCATTATTTCATACAGCATCAGCATTTTGGCTCCTGTGGCTCTGGTGCTTTTGATCCAGTAGTGGGAGCCCTGAAGCAGTATTTATTGTGTTCTTGAATGACAGCCCAAAATTGTGGGGCATCTAGCAAGGTGAAGTTTACCTCAGCTTGCTCCTCAGGCACTTTTGGAAGAAGCACTGTTTTATTATTAATGGTAATAGTAGTAATCATACAAATAATTACTCTCTTCTTTAAGCCAACAGCCATTCAGGTGGTGCCTAAGTTATTGAAAATAACCTGGAAACCTAATAAACTCAAACCACTCTCTCTGCTTCCTAAAGGGGAAGGCTTATACCTCCAGCATGGTGCTAGAGAAGGTGAAGAAGTCTCTGTTCCTGAGCTGCCTTTATATACCAAGCCCTCTTGAGCAGAGCAGGGAAACTCTCTCACATGGAAATGAGCCAGGCCACATATTTGTCCCAACATGCTTGGAAATTGCCAGGAAAATGAAGGTGGAATAATACTCCCTGCCTCTGGAGTTGCTTCACTACCCTGAAATCTGTTGATCAAAATTTCACCATCATTTCTCTGCAATAAATACCAAAAGCCTATAAAAGGCTGCAAACATTGCGTAACAGGAGAGAAAAAATTGACAGAGAGCCCTGCAAGATTAGCTGGAGTGACGCTGTGCTTGGCAAGGAAGCTCCTGACTAGGTGGCAGAGCATCCTGTGGTTTCAGCCTGCTGGGGTTCAATACTTGTTTGAACACAGAGCTGACCACATAGGTTACAGCTGTCAGTACATCTCCTTTCCTCCAGACTCCCATACCTCTGTCGAGGGTCACCCAACAGAGCTGGACCATCTGTGTCCTGCAAGGTCTGCAGTGTATGTGTGACTGCCAAGCACGTGGTCCCAGCAATCTGCAGCTGGGCCATGATAAGCAAAGATATTAGCTAAGAGTCCTTGACAAGGGGACAGTGTCTCCTTTTTCCATTCAGACAATAGTTCTGCTGGGGTGGGGGGGAAGAAGACAAAAACAATCAAAATAATAATAATAATTTTTAAAAATCTGGAACTAAAAAGGGGTAGCCCTACCCTAATTGTCTGAGTCTAATCTGCTGTAGCATCAAAGATATCGCATGGTGTTGAAGGCAAATGAACTTAACAGTGCTCAGCACATAAAACTCAGACCTTTCCTATGACTGAGATATGAGCTGCTTAACCACAAACCCCAGAATCTGTGACAGTTCAAGCACAGTCAGTTTTTTATATGTCTGAGTTCTTGGACAGCTGGATCTTGGCTGGGCTGCACTGTGGGTAGAATGAAATGCAGTCCCTTGTCATATTACATTTGCTGGGGGTAACTCCTCCTCCGAGGGTGAAAGAGATGACCTGAGAGAATGAGCTGTGGCATAGCTCAGAGCCACAACAAATTCTAACTAACCATGAGCCTTTTCTAGCATATACCTGGATCTGGACAGTGGTACAAAGTACAGTGAGATTTAATAACTGCCATTATATTGAGAGACAGCCCTGCTGCTACTGAGGGTCCATATATTTAAGAACTATGCAAATTATGCAGTATGCATGTGACCAAATTCTTTGTAGAGGAAAATCCCTGGGACTGTGTTAAATTAAATAGGATTATGGCTTTCACTAATCTGTATCCAGTGTGACCATACAAGGGTATTAGTCTGATAATATTTAAGGACTTTGCTCTACAGCAGCAGCAATCAGCTGTCTAAGCTCAGCGACTGTGTTGTCAGTGAAAATCTCAACTATTAAAGAGATTGTTATTTACATTGCCTGAATTAAACATGTGACACTCACCAGCTGGCAAATTAAGCACAAGAAAGTTATGCATAGGTCAAGCCATTTTTTCCTTTTGGAATAAGTAGAAAGAAAGAGCAAATGGTGTGATGGGACTCCTGTGAGCAGCACTGCTGAGCCCTGCTTTTCTGAAGCTGTGGGTAGTGCTCCATCAGCTCAGTGGGAGTGGACTCAAACCAGTGTGATGCCACTAAAAATCTCAACCTTTTGCCTGAAGTCTTCTCCCTGAGTGGCACAGATGGATTTTTAGATTATTTAGCAATATAGTATGGTTCCTAACCTGGAAGCAGTCCTTGTCAACTTGGCATTGTTTACCAAAAGTTACGACGCCCAGCTGTCTCAGTCACTGAAATCAGAGGTAACTGTGGTATATGCTGACAAACACTGCCATTGTGATGGCTCTCTCCAAAAAAAGCAAACAGTTAACTCTCTTCAGGGCCATTTCTGCACAATCACACACGTGTATAAATATATATAGATGCTCAAATTATTAAGAGCCCTCTCAAATGTAAATCCTAGTAATGAAATATGAAAAACAATCAGAGCAGGAAAAAAGATCTAAGCCACAGCTCAGTTTAAAAGCCACAGAAATTTTCCCATTGATTTCAGTGAAACAAAGATTTTCATTGCCTGCATTTAAAGTAATATTATTTTAGTAGATGCATGATATAATCAGACTATTTTTCTAATTTTTTACCATATTTCATTGTGCTAATGCTATAAAAGGTCTAATATTACACCTTTAATTATCTTGTATGCATGGAGTTTTTACCAAAAACAAAATAAAACTGATAATCTGCTTGCTTGAAATGACTCTTGCTCCAAGAATGGATCATATGAAAACAACACCTTTTCCATTAGGATTGTGTTCTTAACATATTTAAATCTGTACGTTTTTAACAGGGAAGAAAAACTTTAATGCTTCCATTACTTCTACAGCCAGCACAGCTAAAATAAAACAATACATTTAGCATCTTACATTTCTAATGTTAGAAGACTCTACCTGAAGGTCACATTTTTAAAAGAGGTATCTATATAAATTCTGTTGAGGATAACTGTGTGATTATAGTGTGGGCTGCAGAATGATCACCCATAAAAATACAGAGCACAAGATGTAGTGGTTGATTCTTAAATCCCAGACAAGGCTTGCAGGACTGCCAGGACTAAATATCCTTTGTGTTTAAATGGAACAGCCACGCAACAAAGGTCAGTCAGGGACAGAAGCATAGGAAAAACCCAGAGCACCCTTCCAGTCCCTCCAGTTGGGTCTGTCCTTTGCATAGCCCTATCAAGACAGATCTAATCTGTCCCATCATACTAAAATCCTCGTGCAGCTGGCTATGTCATATTGACAGGAAAGGTACAATGCCTGAAGTAGCCTTACTCAGCTGGGCACCACAGGTGACTTCTTCAAGCTGCAATTCCTTGCAAAGGTGATTTTTGATCACCTTGCTGTCATGTCACCTCAGTTCTAACTGAGGTTAGATCTGTTAAAGAGTTAGATCTTTCATGTGCAAATATAACTATTATCCATCCAGTTACTTTGTACATACTTCATAAGTTTACAGTGGATTCTCCACGATTAAAATCCATTTTCTTCACTTTGTTATTTAACCCACTTTTATTCTTATCTTATATCCTTGAATGAGTTGATTGGTTTGCTATCAGGTTGAGTGACCCAGATGAAATAGCTAGGAACTGTCTGAACATACCCCAGCTAATTTTTCTTCTGGCTTAGTCAATCTGGCAGGATTTTAAACAAAAGGCGTTAAAGAAATGCAAACGTGAGTTGGACTCATACCAAATTTCCTTAGACAGTTTTTCCTAAAGTCATCAGGAACTCTGCTTATGCTTCCTTAACCTTTCAGTATGCTTTCCAGATGGATGTTTTGGGATCCCAGCTCTATAAGCAAAACCATCCAACTGCAATAAATGTGTGTCTGGACAGGTTCTTCATCGTACCCTGGAGCCACCTGAACTTACAGCGATTCCCAAGGATTCATACAGCTATGCCAATGCTAGGGCTCTTCTCCAGAAGTTACACAAGCTCTGCCTGATCCAGTTTTATTTTTCAAGTTAAAACTCAGAGAAAATTCTAGCCTAGACAGCACAAATTTAAGCTAGAAATATTTTATTATCACATTGACAACAACAATGTCAAATGGCTAAATGCTAAACTGCATTTATTTAGAATAATACTTAGTAAGTTGTTTGGAAACTCTTTAAACTTCACATCACCACATTTTTTTAAACACTAGGCATTTTATAAAGGCCTCATGTTTGTACCACAAAAGTATCTGACTTCTACGTAAATTACTACACCATTGCAATGGCACAACAGCAGTATTAGTGAGGGCAGTTTCCAGAGCTGCGTATTGTACATGTGGAAAAGGGCTTTGGACAGGATTATCTCTCCAGGTCAGGAGGGATTCCTAGATACTAGAAAATCTTCATGTTGGAGTCATTGAAGTAGTGCCAAGGGTGACAGTGGATCTCAATGCAACCAAATACCACAGAGACATAGAATATTCTCTTGTGTCAATATTTATTAAATTCTCTGAATTAAGAGAAGATAATCTGGATAACCCCAATTGGTGTGGTGCATTGATGTACATTCTCTAGTAATTACTTTATCTGGGAAAAGACAATCATTTTGTCTTCTTTGAAAAGAATTCATTTTGCTAAGACAAGTAGAAAATCCTCTGTCTCCATGCCTGAGAACCTAAACAGAAACAGAACAGCTTATTTACATTAAAAAATATTATCTATCAATTCATTTGCAGTGCTGTCACTTACCTGAACAGGAACAGGGCAGAGGTTACAACTGTATGCCTCTTTGTAATTGTTTTTGTACACCAAGCCTGTTGCCAAGAAACGTCTGTGTGTTTTGGCTTAATGTTTTTCATCTTTAGGGGATTTTCAAAGACCAAGAAAACAACAACAACAAAAAAAAAAAGAAAAAAAGCTTCAAACATATCTGTGATCTCACATCCCATACATTAAAGCAAATCCTAAAGACATGGTGGTAGCTCATAACTAATTCTGAACATGGAAAAATTGGCATTGAGCAGTATGCACATATACTGTTAAACTGCAAGAATAGTCTCTGCAGTGCTTTCAGTCTGGGCCAGCTTGAATTCTCCTGGCAGTATTCAGGCAGAGTCTGGGAGCTGGCACAGTACAGAGACAGGCAGTTTGCAGGTGGCCATTGTTCAGAAAATAACGTAATTGGGTGGATGTGGAATGCTCCATGCCAGACTCTTCAATGCCAGAGAGCATTTGCTGGCACTTTTAAATTTACTGGAGTAACTATAAGCCATGTGTTCTCTTTTCTCATTGTCAAAAGAATAGGATGAAGAAAGTTAAAAACAATTATCCCTGCTGATATATCAATCTATACTGAGTTTTAAGGTGCAAGGGAAAAAATAGGCTGGTAATCCTATTGTTATAGATGCAGTTTAAAAGCCAAATTCATCCTTGTTCTAAATTCACTGACCTTTATTTTTATTTCAGATCAATAATAATAGAATATTGGCAAGTAACATAAAATAAGTTCCTCACAACCTTTGAGCAATGCTTTGTCATCCAAAAAGTTAGGTTAAAATTGAAGTGGTTTGATAAGAATGAATCCTCTTAAGATGAATATGTATGTCAGGGTCCAGCTCACAATATAATATAGTTGTTTACTTCATTTGTAAAAAGGCTACCATAATTTTTCCCGGTGAAAATTAATTCTCAAGACATTAAAAAAATCAATTACCTAGCACAAAGCTTTCTTCCTAATGATGTTACATACTGAAAATTCAATCTGGATCTTGAAATTATGGTCAGGGCTTCTCTAGATTTATGTGTGTACCACTTAAAGGTTTTGAAGGTAACCATTTGCTCAGTCGCACTGAAAATGATGGTACAAAAGAGAATGTGCCTCTGTAAGCACCACTTGGGTGTGAAAAAGAAAATGGAGTTCACTTTTCAACCATGGTATTCCTTCCCCACTGCCACATCTATCATTCATGTTACCAGCCATAACGCCTCAGAACAGTAATAAACTCTCTGTTAAAAAGCCATTTATAAATTGCCATTTTTCTGATTTAAACATTTTTTTGTGTAAGATTCTTATTCTAGCTATGAATTCCCAGCTGTTTGAAGTCAGTTTTATACCCAAGCTGAATGTCATGTATTACTTACAGAATCTGTTAAATATGCAAAAGACCAAAACTGACTTGCAATGATGTATGGGTATGATATTTCTCATGCAAAATTACACAAAGAAACCACAGAATGTCACGTTATTTAAACTTGATTCATTTGCAATGTGGCTTTGGTTTTTTGGATGTGTATATTCAAAGCAATTCTTTGCAGGAGTTCCATCAAAGCATAAACTGAAAGGACTTCAAAAGTTGTCAATTACAAGCCATTGTAACTCCTTTTACCTTAAGCACGGAGCTTGATTTCACTGAGCTGTCTCCACTGGTAGGACCTCTCTAAACCACAGCACTGCCTTCTCCCCTGGTGAAACTAAACAAAATACCCAATGTTTCAGTGTGAACATGATTCATGCAGTCGTCTGGACCTAAGGACACACTATCAAACCGACACAACAGGAAATGTGAAAAATTATCATAGCAAACAGTGATCATAGCAGAGATCATAGCAAACAGTGGTATTCATGAAACAATAAATTTTTCTGAGACAGTGTTTATAAACATACATTGTTGATCTGAATACTTCAACAGTGACCTAACATTTATGGAACAGATATATGAATACTAACTCATCTTTTTGCCACAAAGTACCTCTTTTACCTGCTGATATACTGAGATGAACCTCCTGGCTCTCCTGTGCTCTCAAAAGACTAAAAATTTAGAGGGATGTGGGATAATAATGATGAGTGATCAAACACAGAAATAAAAGATGGGATTTTTCAGATAAACTAGTTAAGAGTTTCGAAATTAAGGGGAAAAGATAGATTTAACTAAAAACAAAATCACTGCCTGAAACCCAAAGCAATTATTAGAAACACATCACACTAAATCTCTGTACCAGAAGATTATAACAGTTCTACTAAAAAGTCAACTTATATCCACTGTAAAGGAGTCTTAGTTGAGACTAAGAGGAATAAAAAGGCACCACCATTACATTATCAAATTCTATTAGAATAGTTAATTGCTCACATTTACAATGATTTCATAATCTCCCATTATGGCAGCTGCAGGGAGGAGAGAGAGCAGAGGGACGTGTGAAGTCTTGGCACTGAAATCACAGAATCTATGTTAAAGGCTTATTAAGACTTTTTAATCCCTTTCCCTACTGATTATGGATTGTCCTGCATTGTACACTTCCTAGTGTTTTGTCTAACCTAGTTTTAAATATCTCAAGCAATGGGAATGTCTTCAGTTCCCTTAGGAGATTACTTCAAGGCTAATGGATTTCACTGGCAGAGATGCTTTTTGATCTCCTGCCTACATTTGCCCTTACTTTATTCCTTTTGATTAAGAAAGTTTCTTTCCTTCTCTTCTTTGTGTGATAGATATGAGATACCCCACGAATATTAGAAATTCCACTCTGTTCCTCATTTTTACAGTGATGGGCAGTTTTCAAGTGAGGGATCTAGAGGATTTCTATCCAGATAAAGCCAGTAGCAAGCTGCCAGCAGTGTTAACAGTAAGCATAGTCATAGTTCTTTGGCTGCTGCTGTGCCACTAGAAGTGGTTTCCATATGCAGCCCTCAGCCAGCTACTTGTCACCACCCTCTTCCTAGAGGTTATGCACACCCTCCCACTCCTGATTTTCTGGCTGAACTATTGCTAGAATTGCTGCTTAAAAGGAGCCAAATTACTTAAAGCCTGTTTAAACAGTGAATTATTGCTTACCCATCTCTTTCTGGCTGACATGGGCCAGACAATCCTCCCAGCTACATCTCATCTAGCCCAGGGGAGAGATGGTAAACCCCAGTAAGGAGGTGGTGACCTTTGATGCAGCAGAAAGGGAAATGCAAATGCAAGAATTCACATTTTTCTCCCTGCTCCTGGTGTTCTGTGGAAACTGGGAATGGCTAGTGATGAGACAATTGAAGACTGAAAGGAGACTGGTGAGCGTTTTCCAGACTGAAGGTGCCTACCTGAGCTTCGCACAAAAGTCAGCATGGTTTGTGTTACATAAACAACTTGCTTCTTCACCTACTTTGATAATATTATTTACAGCAAAATTTCTTTCTTTTGAAAAAAAACCCCATTTTTTGTTTGCTACAGGTGCTGACCATAACTCTGAAAAGGCGGACACACACAGAGTTAGGTGATGCAGTGCCAGGTACTGTGGTTGTACATGCTGTACTTCCAGCCTAGCCTGACTGAGGATGGGACCCCCACACTCCAGCCCAACAGAAGACTCAGTCTGTCCTTGGAAGTGTTATGCTTCTGTAGAACAGTCAAACTATATTGAATTATTTACATATTTTGTAAATAGTCTAGATGCTGTCAGCAAAACTACGAGACACCTCAGTGATAAAAATCACTAAGAATTAGAAGCAGTGCATTTTTAATAAATGAAACACACTGTCTCTCTCACTGAAATTAGAATTTCTGTCTGCAAAGTATAACCATTAAGAGAAATTTAAGTATTCAGGACTCTTTAATGCTTTGCAAATGGCTGAGGATGGGGTGATAAATGCATTTTTTTCCCGGCCTGTTCCAAATTATAATGTTTTGCCAACATAGCTATGTCAGTTGCCGGTGTGAAAAATTCACGTCCCCAGCAGATATTGCTATGTTTGCAGAACTCCTGGTGTGGACATAACTTTGCCAGAAGGAGAGAGCTTATATTGGCTCAACTTACATCACTTAGGGAGGTGGTGTAACTATGCCAGAAAAACTCCTTCTGTCAGTTTGAACAGTATGTGCTGCGGGGTGCTCTGCCAGCGACAGCAATGGCAGAGCTGTGGGGTAGACAGGAGCATGATTGCTGTCGCTCCATACGTTCACTTTTAATTAGCAGATTAATCAACATGCCACATTTGAGAAAAGCATCTCATCAAAGACTCCTGCATTTATTGACATCCTCAGTCTGCACGTCTGCTAATATATCAGAACTGCTACTTTGATGCCTGTCTTGAAACAAGAAACCATGTGCTACTCAAATATGTATTCTTGGAAACCAGACAGCTAAATTACGACCTCCCTAGGTATGTTGGCACCTTTTTTGCAGTCATATCATTTTATGTTTTCTTGTTTCCTTGACTGGCATCTACTGGCCTCCGGACCTGTATTTTGGAGGTATAGCTCATCTATCCAATCCATCTAATCTCTCCTGACTCTGTCAAAGACTTTTTATTTATTTATTCCAATCTAAGCCTAATTGAAAAATCTTTTTAAAATAAAAAAAGAGTTTTTACATATAACTCTCTGAAGTGTCTTTAAGAGCGTAGTGTCCAGCCCTGGGACAGAGGGTTTGGTGCACTGAGGCGCTGAACCGGACTGGGCAGAGACGCCCTCCGGTAAGGTCTGCCGTAACATCCATTAAAACCACAGCAGTCCTTGATATACTTTTCTCCAAAGTATCACATCATCTTCTTTTACATGACTCTGAATGCTACTCATGCCTGAAATGTATACAGATAGATACTGATTCCAGCAGTTGTTTTCAGTATCAGCTGGTTCCTTCCTCTAGCGAGAGCGTGCCTGGCAGTTCTTTCCGGTGCTGTGTGACCTGTTTATGTCTAATATCCTGTCTCCATTTACTGGAGAGCTGCAGTATCATGCACACTTGGTAACATTTATGAAATGCAGACAAGCAATAAAAGTATTGCTAAGGGAAGCCCTAGAAAGTAAAAGCATTGACATAGGAGTGTTCGTTGGTTTGCCTTTACTTTTCATAACTGTGACAGAATGACTTGCAGTAATTCAATCTGAGGAGAAATACATGTCTGTCTAGAAAATGGCAATAGTACCTGGCCTTTAGGAAGAAAAAAAGACATCATTTCTACTATTATTACTGTTATTACTGTCCAACATGATTCTGGATGCCACCTTAGGAGCAGGAGAGCTGATCCCTAGAGTGGGACCTAGAACCAGCGCCTGGCAAATTTCTGGCATTTCATTCCTCTTTAGATAATATCATACATAATAATATTAATTATGTATGATATTATGTATGTATACATAATAAAAGTGATTTTGACCCAGCAGCTTTTCCATGCCCCCTGCTCATCTCTTTTTAGCTGCAGTTTCATCTGCAACTACTGGTTGTGTTTGTTGAAGAAAATATAAAGGAGAACATCACAACCTCAAAGCATCACTGAATTTCATTGTGCTTTATCAACTTGTATACCAACAGGTTTGGAATTAGAACAAGTGGAACAGAATTTAGTTGGAGGAAGGCAAATGAGATGATAAAAGGCCTTCACAGTTCTGATATGTCTGTCTGGAAAGCAAACAGGAAGAGCAATACCACATTAGACACATATGGCATTAGCACTAGCTATTGGCATGTGCAAATATGTTACACTAGCAGAGGATGCACTCAGAACAAACAAAAAATATTGTATTTGTGATCAGCTACCTGGAAAAGTTTTAGATAAAACTTTTTTTTCCCCATTCTCTAAAACACTCAGGGATCTACTGAATAGTAGCCGTTAACCAATATCATCATATGCATTTAAATAATAATTAATTTCAAAATAAATTGTACAAATACTATGATCAAATTAATGAAGAGAGCAATTCTAGTCTATAATTAATGCCAAGAAAGACCCACGGTACAAGTAAACTGGGAAAAATTTCCAGTTGCATTGTGTGTGGACACCAGTGAAAGGAGACTATAGTTTCTTTAAACCATGTAAAGATGACTATCATGCTATTCCTTTACAGCAATTTCATTTCCTGAGAGTACAGCTTACTTTAAAAGTTTGCTAATAGCTTAATTAACTAACAAGCTTAGACTCTGAGGCGCTTACTCCTGCCAGTCTCTGCTTTACACAGATATGGCCATATTAAATTGGCTTTGTCACAGAACAGTTCCCTCTTCCTCCATCCCCTTGGTGTGACACAATCTTAATTTACAGGAAAATTTGAATAGGTCCTTTAAAACTTCATGATGAGATGCC
The DNA here is from genome assembly GCA_024500445.1 of Entomyzon cyanotis. NCBI lineage: Eukaryota > Metazoa > Chordata > Aves > Passeriformes > Meliphagidae > Entomyzon > Entomyzon cyanotis. The sequence continues at coordinate 18,198,134 of JAKEPQ010001005.1, forward strand.
TCTCTCTATGCCTTAATTATGCAAAAAGCTATGAAAGGAGTTTAAGGAAGAAGAAATCTTTTAACCTGCATAAAAGCTTCTAATTCAGAAAATGAAGCACATAGTAAAATGCTTTCACACACAGAAGATGTGGCAGTGCAGGCAGGCCACCACCTTACTGAGTTGCTGTCACTGAGCAGGACTGTTACATTTCAGAGCACAAGGATATTTGGAAATAATAGCTGGGATCAGCCAATTTGTTAACCTCTCTGCTAATACTGCCGGCTGTGGTGGTGTTTGTAATGTGGGCACCTGTTCAAAAAAGAGCGGAACAGAGGCAACTCCCTTTACACAAACTTTTCCATTTTGTGAACCACATCTTAAGTGAGACCACATCCCTCCCATACAGACTGAGGGCCACCTCCCATCCCACCAGTAACCAGCTAAAATTTCTGTAACAGCTACAGTAACTGAGTTTATGAACTCAGCTGGGCAGTAGAAAAGAAAAAAAATAATAATAAAAAAATAAACAGACCAGAATGGAAGGTTTTAATTTTTTTCATTTTATTTGCTGTCTAGAAATGAGACAGCTACAGCCCTCTCCAGCTGACAGGTGTCCTCTCTTTGATATCTGTCAGACTGGGAGGTACTTTGTGCACCATCAATAACCACTGTCTGCAGCAGACAAGGACATGGCACGGTGACAACTGGGCTAGATGAGGATATCAAACTGCAGGATCTCTGTTAGGGTGCTGGTTCCCTGTATTGCCACCAGAGACAGCAAACTACCTCCAGAACTAGATCTGGAGGGAAAGAGCCACACTTGGATTTATCTGTTGTTTCCATCCACCGCCAAGGAACTCAGCCATGCACCTTAGTTTTTCTCACCTCCTGCACAAGGTGAGTGGCCTAAAATGTGGCCAGCTTTACCTATCAGCCAATACTGAGATCTATGTGCCATAGGGAAAATACAATGAACCATAAAACGTGCCTTGCAAAAGCCAAGGTCCCAAGGTGAACTTGCTGTGGGGACTGAACTTGCTGCAGCTCCAGGGATTCCTGCTCCAACACGCAAACAACATGTGATTTACTGTATCTATTGCAGTTCTAAGTTTAAAATGTTTACTGCACTCCTGATGTTTTATCCACTCTGAAACAAAAATATTTTCCAACCGAGTATTGAACTGTGGCTAACTTCATAAAAGGCCTGTTGGTGACTTACTGGGAAATGAACAAATAAACAAACCAAAAAAAAAAAAAAAACCAAAAAACCAAGCCCCAAACCAAAACAACACAAAAAGACAAAAACAACAAACCACCAGAAACATTTAATTTCCTCCACAATGAAGATGAATTCCTCCGACTCTTTAAAAGTCCCTCAGTGCTCACTCTCCTTCCCAAGCCCTCTCGTCTCCACGTTATCTGAAGCTCGTTTTCAATTGGGCAATTAATAAAGCTAAGGTAACATAATTGGGGAGTTTTTTATGATTCGCTTGTTTGTGGGGTTTTCTAGTGCGTTTTACCTGGGAAATTCCTTAAGAAGCATGTAACAGCTTCTTAACACTCTAGGCCAGGGTCCCGTTGTGTTCACCAGCCCGCCGTGGCGGGGCGGCTGCGGCACAGGGACTCACCCGGGGCGCTCCCTGAGGGCGGGGGAGGATGAGGAACGGGCGGGCGGACTCACCTCGCGGCGGGGGCCGGAGCCGGGCCGGGCGGCGGGGCGGAGGCGCAGAGCCGGAAAGACGCAGCGTGTCCGGGAGCAGCGGAGCCGGGCGGGCTGCGGGCACCAGGTGCCCGAGACGCTGCGGGGCCGTGCTGTGTCCCTGCCGGCAGTGCCGAGCCCGACTCGCCCTGCCCGGCTCGGCCTGCCCCGCTCGCCCCTGCCCGGCTCGCCCCTGCCCTGCCCGGCTCGCCTCTGCCCTGGCTGGCCCGGCCCGCCTCTGCCCGGCTCCCGCGGTGCTGTGGAGGTCACGCTTTGTGCTTCTTTGGCTCTTGTACTGCTAAGGCGCCGTGGTGCACCTTGCTGCAATTTTGCAGAAATATGACAGCTTGCGTAAAGTGATATAATTTCATCTGAGTTGGGTTAGTCTGGGCGAAATTTTAGATTATTGAAAGAGATCTGTTTTATGAAGCTATTTTGCCCTGACACCTTCCTATCACTCTGGGGGAAATCCCTTGGGAAAATCCCTTGGTAAAGTACAAGTCCTACCACCGTGCAATGAATCTCTTAGAAAACATCAGCATGGTTGATACTGTTGGGTATATTTTCATCGGAAAGACAAAGACATTATCCAGATTCAGGAGAACTCTAATCTAAACCAAATCTAACTCTAAACCAAGTTACTTCTGGGAGGTTATACCAGTGACGAGAATAGACATTTTACTGAGGAACTCAGTGTACAGATGCACTATAGAAGCCAGAAACGTTTAGCAAGTATTTTTTTACAGTTGATTTGCTTTTATAAATAGCTTATATAGCTTTCCCAATTGCAAATCTCCAACAGTCTTGACATTTTATTTCAGCCATTGGAAGACTGTTCATTAAAAAAACCACAGCTGCTCTGCAGGCAGTCACAACTCATTATTTATAATTAATATCCTTCTATATGCAGACATATAAAAAAATCTTTTCTCTTTGTCCTAGTGTTTATGGCAGTGATGTGTCAGACCGCCAGTAAATTTGAAACCTGAGGAGTTTGTTTTTGGAGTCTCCAGTGGAGATCAAAGTTTCAATAGTCACTCTCTGAAAACTTCTGCCTATATCAGGCTTATTAATAGAGTTTTTACTATAAGTACTGAGCAATATTTCTTTCATGAAGCTTGGACTGTTATAACAGCAAAATAAATAATTGCTGTGCAAAAGGAAGACAGAAAAATTTTCCTGAACTGGGGACCAATATATTTCAGCAAACACTGTCTGTAAAACAAAGAAATAGTCTCCCTCTGTAGCTCCCACAGACAGAGTTTTCCTCTGATACCTTGGGAGGGAAGCTGAGCTATAACTACTTCCTGACTTGCGGGACTTTGGAGGCATCATTGTGCTTCAGCAAGATAAACCTTTTCGAAAAACTGTTATTCACATATACGACTCACACATACTCATTAGCACAGTATTTATGTATGACATTGTCTTGGCTTGTCACCCTTACATGGCCAGGAGCTTGATTTTCCATCTATGTCAGTTTAATGCTGCTGTACTTCAGCAAGCCCCTTAATTTTGGGCTGAGCACACAGAAAAAGACTCGAGCTATTTGGAATATATCCAGCATGAACAATCATCCCCACTGTGAATGTGTGATCACAGAAATGCTTTGTAAAAACTTAAGTGTAGATAAAAAGGGACCCATTTGAAAGGATCCAAGCCAGCCTTAGACTTTCCAATCTTTCCTGCTTCATCAAAGTAATTCTAAACCTTCCTCACTTTCTAAAGCTAAAGGACAAACATTTTTTTGAAAGGCTTTCAGACACATTTATATGATTTTTCTAGTAAACATAAGATAATGCTGATTAAGGCATAATAAATTATAATCCATATGTGGAAAGCATCTGTCCTCAGTCTGTGAAAGTCTTTCATTCTGAAGATGTAAATACATTCATCTTTAAGTTTTTCGGTGGATGTTTTTGGCTAGAAGTTAATCAGATAATTGCAAGAGTGTTATATAAATTTTGACCTGTTCCAAAAACGCTCCAGAGGACATCCCACAATTTTGGGTGAAAATAGCTTATATGACTTCTTTTTTTCCACCTTAACATTGACAGACTGATGATGAGTAACAGTAACTCTCCAATTCCAATTTGGCTCACATGTGCAAAGACTCTTGCCTGTCACGCCTCTCTCCCGACCACCGCACCTGCTCTAGCACAGTCCTGTGAGCTTCATCAAATACTTCCCAGTATCATAACAGGTCATCCAGTGACTCTGAAACACATCTCTGCTGTTGGCAGAAGGCCACATTGCTTTTGAAACCCTCTCACTTCTCCCAGCCACGGAAAAAATGTACTTGAAAGAAATACTAAGAGATGCAGAGTTTTCCATTTTCGTTGCAAAAATTTCTGTGTCCGTGCGCTCGATCTTTATTTAAGGGAGTGTAAAATACCCCCAAGCCAATGTCCCCAACAGTTGACTCTTCTTGGATTTCAGTTATGTCACTGGAGCCAGTAGGAGGAGCTGAGGAATAACTGAATGAAACAAACTCACCTCCTTGGAAAGATGTGAAATATCTTGACACACTTTGTCCTCTGCTACTAGTCAAGGACACATACAGTTCTCTACTGATGACAACCATCCCTGCCATAAATCTTATGAAGCCTTTCTTATGACTTTATTTTTCAGTACCAGCCTGGCCATCTTCTCACACTCACACTGCCACATAATGCTATGGAACTGCGGGATTGATGTGGTGTTAAAAGTGCCTATAAGCAAGGTTATCAAATAAAAAGTGCTGCTGGGTACTTTTTCAGCGTGCTTGAATTTTTTTTCTCTCAGAGTAACTACTCAAAAATGTAAGAATTTATTACTACATTTACTTCTTTTCTGTTGCCAATCTGCTGAATATGACAGACCACACTGTGTATGGACACAAGCTTAAGACAGGATTTTACAATACCTGCTTATTCCATTTGTAAGAGTGTGGTGGTTTTGATTGGCCCAAAACATCAGTGAAGTGTTTTTAACATCTAGGAGAAATTTGGACCCCTCAGAAGCTGTTGTAGTAGGTCTGGGGAGGTGTCTGAGGGGTGGGGTGTGGCACAAAGATGGCTCCTGTGTGTCCTGAGTGAAAGTTCTGGAAGTTTTTACATCAAGTCCAGCAGAGCCAATCTCTGATGGCTCTGAAGGTGATGGACATGCTGCCGGCCAAGTTTGGGCCAGTTGGAGGTGCTAGTTACGCCTCTGTGAAAACATCTTTAAGAAAAATTCAAAACAAAGCAGGCACGCACTTCTTTCACTTCTTTGTAGTTGGAGGAGGAGGAGGTGGAGGTGAAAATATGTGAGGGAGAACAGCATGGGGACGCCAAGGTCAGTGAAGAAGGTGGGGGAGGAGGGGCACCCAGTGCTGGAGCTGAAAACCCTCTGCTAGCCATAGTGAAGGCCATGGGGGGGCAGGAGGTCCCCCTGCAGCCCATGGAGTCCACAGGAGTGCAGAAAATCACCCACAGCCCACGCCAGAAGAGCAGGTGGATGCCTGGAAAAGACTGTGAACCAGTGTGAGTCTCATCTAAGAGTTAAAACTGCAAAGGCCTTGCAAAGGAGAGAAAGGCCTTGCTCCTGGAATGGAAGCAGCCTGGCCCCGGCTCAGGAGAGTCTGCACAGCACCTTATGGACAAAAAGACTCATGTTGCAGCAGAATTTCGGGCAGGATGTTGCTCGTGTGATTGGACCCATGCCAAAGAAGTTCTCAAAGGACTGTCTGTTGTGGGAAGGACCCCTGGCTAAGTAGAGAACCTCTTTTCCTGATTGGACTGACCAGAGGACCCCTCAACCTGCCCCCTGTCTGTGTTGCTGGTTTGGAAAGAGATAAAGGGGGGGGGGGTGAGTGCAGAGACTGCTTCTTAAGAGGGTGGGGGTGAGAGCAGAAAGAAAACTGTCTGGAGAGAGAGAGAAATAAGTAGAGATAAAGAGTATTTGTAGTAGGAGAATTGTGGTGATGAGTAAATTTGAGAATCTGCTCTGTGGACTGAAAAGAGACCCCACACCCTGCCCCCCCCACCACCCGGCTTGTTGACTGTAAAGGAGGAAAGGGGGTGAATACTACAGGTTCGTAAGAGGGAGGGGGGAGTGAACCAAAACTGTATGAAAAGTTTATTTTTGCCTGCATTTATCCTCCAACTCTGTTAGGTAATTAAACACTTTTTGCAACTTTAAGCTTGGAGCCTGGTTGCCCTCTTTTCGTGCGTCCTCCTGGCAATGTCCTGTCGAAAAACCGTGACAAAGAGACATGGGAAATACATGACAGTCTCTCCTGCCTCATGATTAAGAGGCTGTTCTTCAACTTGCTTTCCCTATCTACTTGCCATAAAATAGGTTTTGAGATTAAAATGAGTTTTAGTTAATTCTAACTTTTAACAGTAATTATGGAATATTTGACAGGGAAAAAAGCTAGTGGAAGTACTGAATCTGCTTTTTCCAAGTGGGTTTAGGCTATGTAGCCATAGCATAATGAGAGGCAAAGTTCTTTAGAAGAATGAAGCAGAGTTTGAAATGTGTTTGGTGTTGGGTGATGTTACACTAATTTATGATGGGAAAATAGTATGTACTTCATTGTAATGCACTTCTGTTACATTCTGCTTTACCTTTATGATATTTCTCATGTCTAAAGCACACACTTGATTTATGTCTTAAAGAAATGAATATCCAAAATTAAAGGGCAATGTACTGTTCTGTCATCTTTGATTTTGCACATTGCAGATATGACACATCAGAATTTATAAACAAGATTAACTGGTTTTATAGCTTCACCTTGTCATTCCTTCACGGAAATACCATCTAGCAGAAATCAAGTACAGATGGCCGAATTTCCAGACTTTGTAACAGGACACTTTTCATTATTATGCTGGCAACATTATTGGAATAACCCCAAGTGACAATAAGGAAAAAAACTAATGCGCACACACACACACACACACACACACACACACACACACACGTATGTGTGTGTGTGTGTTTGCATTATGCATCTGTGCATATATAGGAATCTGTACATTTCTACTGCAACTTCTCTGGCCTTGGAACTTCCTGTCAACTGTTCTAAGGTAGCCAGCAGTTATCAGCAGCCATTACTTTGCCTGTTGCTTGTTGCTCCAAAACATTTTCCTTTGATTTCTTCTAATAGTTCTCTCTATGTGTCAAGCAAATGTAAGTTTTAGCTTGATTTTAGTGGTTTTCTTGGTGTGACCCTTATGAAAGCCCGAGGATTTTTGTGCTCTTCTATCTGAACCCGTTCCTTTTGTCAGTAACTCCTCCCTGCCCTATCCTGTGCCTTTACTGACGTTGGAATACTATCCGCTTTAGAGTCCTTCCTCTAAATCCCTATTTGTCCTGAGATGCTGCTACAAACAATAGGCCGTGTTGACAAATTACCATAAGCATTTTGAGTTCACCTCTGGTTTTGGGATTTCAGGGGTTTTTTTTTTCAGTCTTAATGATTTTCCTCCCTTTTTATGGCTATAGGATATGGTTAAATACCACCAGATCCACTTGATATTTTATCATCATACCTCCCTGGGAACATCTTTAGTCCATTGGTGACTAAGCTTTGCTCAAAACACTCAGAGAAGCCTTTTTGGTTCAATTTAGAGTATAATCATATATCAAAATTTTGCACTGAGGAAAATAAACTGGCCAGTTCTGCTGTCTGTTTTGTAGATACTTCTTTTTTTATGCCAGAACTTTCAATACTTAAGAATACCTGCAGTTTGAAGAAAATGCACAAGAAATTGATAACAAGCTCTTATACCAAGGAAATAGCCATGCGGACTTACATTCTGCTTTACCTTTATGGTATTTCTCATGTATAAAGCACATGTTTGATTTATCTCTTAAAGAAATTAATATCCAAAATTAAAGCGCAATGTACCATTTTGTCATCTCTGAATACCTTGTTACTTTACAATGACCAGGCAACTTTCCATCTGTAGTTTTGCAAAGAGGTTCCTGGCTGACCCAAAAGTTATGTGTTTTATTTCTGTTGGTCTCCAAGAGCTTAGCCAGTTAAAGTAGTGCAGCTTGAGTTGCTTCATCCACAAGCCTCCTTTTGAAGTTTTGCCAGCTGCATCCTTTTGTTTTGAATGACTTGGCAGATATTACGGAAAAAATAAAATCTTGACTATGCTGTGAAACATGTCCACCTTTACTTTGCTGCAAGAATGATGTCCCTGACACTCATGTTGGAGAAAATTGCTAGCTGAACTTATTATAAACTTGCTGTGCTGCGATTTTCTGGGTGGTATTGAGTTAGTATTGCTGGCTGGATCCATGAGGCAACGAGGTCAAAGAAAAGCCTGCTTAGGATTTTAGAAAAACTTAGACTCAGTCACGGATTGTGTACTGATATTATGTCTAATTTCTGGGACTCAATTTCTTTTGTTGATAATATGTAATCTTAATAAACAGTGACATATTACAGCCTGATGGTAGCTGCATTTGTTTTAAAGTGCTCATGTTCAGGATGAAAGAAGACTTAAATAGGAGCCGTGGATATGGAAATCTTACAGGTATAGCAGACCATACACGTCCCATTTGGAAATGCCATTCTCCAGCAGTTATCAACTGACTACATCCCTGCTGAGCAGAGTGCAGGAAAGAAGAAGCAGCAATGACTGACCTGGCTGCCAGGTGATATTCATGATGGATAAAAACAAAATACCAGTGTCACCTATCAAATGCTGATGATGCTATGGCAGAAATAAATTAGAAAAGGGAAGATAAATTTTATACCCTGAGATTAGTTTTTATTATGGTATCTTCTGCTCAAAGGTGGACCATGCATGGAAATAAAGACAGCAAATGCTGTTTGATTAAAAAGAAAAAAAAAAGGCATAATAGGAAATAAAAGTGTAAGCCAGCAACAAAATCTGCACACAGATTTGTCAATAAGTGTGTGAGCAAGTTAGGATTATTTTGTCTTATTTTATGAGCAAGAACCCAGGCACAAAATTTAGTCCTAGTTTAAATTTTCAGTTCTCTAATTCTCTGTTAATAGAAGTTCCTGATAAGAGATGTCAGGGGTACAGAAAACATTCTACATTAAGAGTGATTGAAACTGTCTGTGACTTCTTTATTTAGAAAGGAGAGAAATAGTAGCTCAGTTAGAGACATTCAGAATAATGAATGGCTAAATGAAGGTGGATAGAGCCAAGAGAGTTCCTATTTCCATGGAAGAAGAGGCTATTTTTTGAAAGGAAGAGAAAATCCCAAACCAGTAAAAACAATAACACTTCTGTAAGTCCAATTGACAAGGACTAAAGCTTGTCAATACAAGGTACCATTAAATTAAAAATCTTGGGAGAATTCAAAAGAGAAACATAGATGAAAGGCTTCCTGAATTAAATACAGGAGAATGAGGGAAAAAATAAGCCTACCAACTAGGAAGGAAAATATCTGCTTGAAAACAGATGCTAGATTTAAGGCTAATGTTTATAGGAAGAAATTTTTCCTAAAATTATGTTGTTTATCTCTCCAGGTATGTACCACCAGGTCCTCTGCTTCAGACAGCATTTGATATTAAGTACAGCTTGGAACAAGGGTCTTGCTCAATGGACCACTGCATAACCTTGCTTGTGTTGCACCTCACAGGAACATGAATTAGGTTTTGTATTTCAGAAAGTACTTCTAAATTATTTTCTTTTTTCATGGAAATGAATCAACACATCTTTGCGTTGTGCTGGGAAAGGGATGGACTGTTTTATGAGAACTGCTTTTTGGATGGCTAGTCTGGCCAGCTGTTACTTCATTCCAATAAGTCTCCTATCTTTTAAATGTGCTTGTCTTCTTTAGTCTTTCTATTGCTCACAGTCAGCTTCTTTGTTCCTACCTGACTGCTTCTGTATTCTTTCTCCTTCCTAATCGCAGCTCAAGAGAGCCATTTCTGGCATGCCCCGATCTAAAGGATTAATCTAAAGGATTAATATTGTACTAAACATCGTTTGGCCTGTAATTCATCCAATATTTAAAAAACAATGTTTTCTTCTCTTTTTCTTGCTCACTCTAATCAGCTGCAGTGGGCAACTTTTATTACAAGATTAGAATGCCAACAGCTTGCCAAATAAAACAAATTAAATGTCTCACTATTAAGTGACAGGGTGGGATGGTTTTAGGTATTGTTTTTTGCTGAAGTCCAAAGAAGACACTAAAACTGTATTGGATATCCATAAACCACCAGGATGAAAAGAAAGGGCTATTCCTAAGCTTTCTTCTTCAGGCAAGAAATAGTAGATGGAGAGAAATAATAAGAAAAACAGCAGAGGAGCTGGTCCCTACTGTGTATAGGGAGTTTTGTGCGTGTGTGTGCTACTCTGTGAGCTGTACAGAGCCACAGAAGCACAAGTTAATCACAAATAAACAAAATTCCTCCCAAAAATTACCCATAGGAAGCTGTTCACAACTTTAAATGAAATGTGGACTTTGAGTTCCTGTTTATTATTTGTGCTCTATGACTAATTGCACAATAATAATGACCTCTGTTTAGCTGAATGAATAATAAGATTTATGTTTATCATCTGAAAATCAGTGTCTGAATATTAGGAAACTTTTTTGTAAAGTTAGACCAAAAAAGATTAAAAAAAAAGATTTTGAAACAGAATGGAAAATATTGGGATAATCGTGTTTTGCAGGAATATTTTTCAAGGTTTCTTTTAGCTGATCACTAGGTGCGAGAGTGGTAAGAACCAAGAAAGTGAAGTCCAAAAAGTGTTTCTGTCAGGGAACAAAATCTCAGATATTTATGAAGACATGTAATTTCTTGGTATTTCATACATAGTCACCTAATAAATCCTTATCTCTCACTGCATAACATCACTTTGTATAACTTTGTATAACTCCATTCTGCTTGATATCAGTGAGACAGCAATAAAAGAGTATGAGCAATACATTTTCTGCAAGAGAAAAACTTTTTGATTGACTTATAAAAAGTACAGAATGCTCAACAATTTGCTATTCAGACAATAAGCTATTCTCACAGATTTATTTCTTTTTCAGTTCATGCTATGTGCTAGCAAACACACATAATCAGCAAAATATAAAAAAGTAAAGGATTTATAAAAGCACAGTTTAAGCTTTTCTGAAATACTTTCTGCGTTATCCCATGAAATCTGCATCTGTTGAACTCTAGAACTGTGAGTTGGCCACAGGATAATGTTTGTGATGGTTGTGAAAACACACCTTTCCCTCAGAGGAAAATGTTAATTAACATATTTACTGTTTGAATTGCCATGTCTTTTTTATTTTTTCCCTGGCTTCAATTATTACTTATGATTGGGAAGAAAATCACAAAATATTGTTAGGTCTTATAAAGCAAAGCATTAAAAAAAAGCAAAAAACCCCTCAACTCCATAAAACCCCCAAAACCCCCCCCACAAAGAAAATTACACAAGAAAAAGAAGTGATATTTATCAAGATCCAAAGAAACCTCTAAAATGTATCCAATAAATCACCCAGTCTTTTCAAATACCACTTTTACATTCATGAAAATGACTGTCATCTAGCAGGACAGTGTTCTCAAATATCTTTGTATCTGCGTTGAAAAATGTGAAAATGTCCAAATGTCCAAATTAGGATTCTTGGAAGTTAAAGAACCAGAATTCAAGTATTATTTTGGACAGTATATCCTGTACATTTTGGAGAAGACTTGGAGAAGTAAAAGAAAAACCCTGTTAGCAAGAGAACTGTTTACTTAATTGGATTTGGGTACCTAACATATCATGGTGGAATTCTGCAGTGTTGTAACACCAGATCCACTTCTCTCATCTTTGAGATATAAAATACAAAAAGGCTGCTAGGATTCATATATTGCTTTAGGAATTATAGTTATTATCCCCAAGTTTCCTGGAAGATGTGGAGACTGAAGAAGAACCAGATATTGTTAGCTAACCAAAATGCAGTAAAATAAAATGAAATTTTAAAAATACTAAATAAATAAACAACTTCCCCAAACAAAACAAATCAAATCAAAATAAAGCAAACCAAACAAAAAATTTAAAAAACCAAACCAACCCACCAAACAAACCTCAAAAAGCAACCCCCCCAAAAAACCCCTAAGAACAAAAGAACCCCAAACCAAAACACCAAAGAGAGGACTGGGAAGGACTCTGTTTTAAGCTGGAGATGAATGCTTCCTTGGCAGATGGAAGGTTTAGAATTTAACACTACAGGAATGCAAGTAGAAATTAATCTGATGGGGCTTTTAGCTTGTATCACTACATAAATTCACAACGATAAAAAGGAGTAGGTGGTTATGATGTGCTGCTGTAGTATCAGTCTTAGTGAAGTCGGATTATGAAAGTAATACAAGGAATTGAAATAATTTTTAGCAGCTGCTTTGTAAACGCATAGAAAAATGTCAGCTCTCAAAGAACTTATTTTATATGATAACTGTCAAGCACTTAAAGAGAAATACTATGAGGAAGGAAACTCTGGGATTTTAACAAAAAAGAGACAGTTAAAGACAATCTACCTGTGGTTTTCTACAAATTGTGCTTTTTGTCATTTGTGATCTAGTAGCATCAGGAAATCTCAGATTACTCATGCTTCCCATATTTCCGCTATGCTTCTTACATCTTAAATGTTCCCATCTTTTGAAGTGGGGCTTTAGGACTCATACAGTGCTAATCTCCCCAGAAAATGTTTAAGTCTTTAAGGTTAGCGATGGATGGCTTTGGAGAAGATGCAAAGAGCTTACTTCTCCAGAATAACTGGTGAACAAAGCAATGCAATCTACACTGAATGTCTGAAACATCCTCATCATAAATTGCTCTACTGGAGAGTAAAACACGGAAAATTGCTGAGATGGCAGCTTAAGACTTTTACATATAATACATTGATCATTACTTAAAATAACTACTCACATTTGTTTTTCTGTATCAGCAACTTTTATTTTTGTGCAAATGTGTTTTCCTTTAGATTTAATAGAGGAATTAAGTTCATTTAAATTGTCCCAGTGCATAAAAAATAACAACTTGCAAAGTACTTACTTACACTGGTTAGAGTAAAAAATTAAATGATGAGAGATATGTTTCCAAGAAATAACTGAATCTTAGACTTTATTGCCTAAAAGTTTCAATTTTTCTTCTTGAAGTCAACATAAAACTCATGAAAAGTGCAAGTTTAAGAGGCTTGCATTACCAAGGAATAGGGATAATACAAGACTCCACACGTAGTTTCATCAGTGTTTTAAAGCTGACCCATAGGCTTTTAATCCAGACTGCCTCCATGTGCTTTTAGAAGGAAACATCTCTGTTTTAAGCAAAAACTTTTTTTGCTTAAAACCCCAGATGGGGTTTGCACTAAACCCCAGATGTTTTAGGGCTTTGGCAAAGGATGGTATGCCCAGTCCTTTTGTAAGGATGTGTATTTGCAGTGATGAAGAAGTATCACAATGTCAGTGTGTTCTGGGATTCAGTCCCCCTTGATTTATGTTTCTCATTGTCACAAATTGCAGTCTGGCATCTTCTACCAAGCTGTGATATTCCTTTCTGACATCTGCCTACCCTCTACTGTTAAGTAAAATATAATAAAAAGCCTCACATAATCATTATCTTTCTCATTATGAATGGGCACAACTGGACCGTCTTTTAATAAGTGTAAGCTATCTAGGACCCACTTGCAAAGATTAAGTTTTTCCCTCAAACTGTGATCATTTGAGATAATGAGTTTCTGGTCTTGAGGACTTAATTTGTGCTGATTCAGAAAAGATTCCTGGCAGAACTGGGCCAAAATCTTTGCCAAAATTACTTTGTTGTTGTATTGTTTTCAAGAAACAAAAATTAGCTCAACCTGAAATGTTTTATTAAATTGTCCCTGTATATTTCTGCAGTGAAAGAATATCAGTGTAATCACTGAATCCTATCTCACTGTTTTCTGTTGTAATTTCTCTTTTTTTTTTCAGTTGTTCAAGAATGAATTAGCTTTCTTTTAGAAATTTCCATCAATTTCAATTTTCAGTCTCAATATTTGACTCAGAAACAAAATATTCTGGTTCTGTCAGGAAGAAGGTATGCTTAACCAGAACAGAAACACAAAAATTACATTTTATAAATAGCAGCTAAACAACAACCATAACTAGTAATATCAAAACAAGAATAATCATCTTTTCCAGTTAAGCTAGATGTAATTATTTCCATTAACTGTCAGTGACTCTGGTGTGAGCAGCCACAAAATCAGTGATTCAGAAACTTCTAATTCTTGGTAATGGGCTGTATACACTGGCGTTTCCTCACAGTGGCTGCGTATCAAAGCCAGTCTCGAAGCTCTTAAGACACAGCTTGACTGTCCAGGCTGTTTTCTTGAAGAATGCAGGACACCCTCCAGAAACTGATTCTTGTTCCAGAGTCAGAGAAAACATCTGAGACAAATTTGTGCATCAGGAGCATTCCCCTTGGATAAATCATATTTGGTAACTTGATGAAAATGAAATTTTTAGTGTTATCTTTAGTAGGAGGATTTTGATGCCATGAATTAACCTGAGATGTAGTGAATTAATTATTTCCCCTTCTGCAGTAAATAATACAGTACCTACTTTCAGATTTTGTGGTTAGTGGTCTACAGTAATTTTAAGCAGCAATAAGCCTATAAAAAGAACATGTTAGATGCTTTACTTGTATCTGTGGCACCTCAAAAGTTATTGGACATGCATAACACTTTGTCATATAAAAAAATCACAACTTTTAAGAATGCTGAGCATGCTCTAATTGTAAACATTAAAATATTGCTAAGACGAGGCATTTAGACTTTTTTTTTTGATTTCCTAAATCTTAGAATTATGTGTCTCTGAACCAATGCTTCATGTTCAGTCACTGTTGATTTGTTTTTTGAACTGTTACAATTCAGTAGGCTAGTAGACTGCAAAATATGATTATGTTTTAGAGCCTGATCCTAAGCCAGTGAATTTAATAAATGAACTCCCTTTTTGTTTAAGCTAGGTTTAGGTTGTATCCTTAAATCTAGTAATAAACAATACTAGCAAAATCTTCATCTTGCGCTTGCCACCTTCTTTTCTCAATGCTCCTTATGGCAAATTAAATTCCCATATCTCTTGCTACTCACTTTAAGCTATGAGTAGAGGTAATTGAAATTAATATGAAAAAAGGACATTTTGACATTGTACCATTTCTCATGCTGCCAAAACAATTAAATTAATCTTAGGAGATACAAAAATATGGGTTTACTAGATCATGGCAGACTCAGTGGGAACCTTGCTGTGGGAAAGCATGAGTACATTGAAGGAAGTCCATATGGGCCAATAAGGAAAAGTCAGGGCTGTTGTGAGGAGGGGGTGGTGATGTGGGAGACATGGGCAGCTGAACAATTATTGAACTAAAGACAGTCTAGAAGGCTTGTGTCTGAAATATCCTGACACTCTCAGCCCCCTTCTCTGTTATCTGGGCCTCAGAACTGCCCCGGGGGACTATCAGAATTAAACGAATTTTCTGAATTTCCCTTCAGGACATCCTGAACCTCCAGTCCTGAAGATGGATTTAATTAAGATAGTAGCACAGTTCTTCACCTTATATCCTGTACAAATGAACTTCTGCCTGCCAGAATCTTCCTTTCATTAGGCAAAGGTGTTTTTTGAGTGTTGCTCGACTTGGTGGACACCTCTCATTGTATTGCTTTGTTGTCTGTAAATAAATTTATGTATTCTCTGAAAATGTGCCTTTTTCTGGCAGAGATAATGGTGGTGCCAATTTGCACTGCCTCTGCATAGTTGTGAGCCCAAGTATATAACTCTGTACAATATGACTTCTGAAATGCCACCATAAAATGTCAGTGAGAACCGTGAATGTGACTCATTACCTCATCTTAAAAGAAAATATGTAAAAAAAAGACTGCTGCAACTGGGCATATGATCCTGGGAATATTGGACACAAATCAAATACCTTTAGTTTTGCTGACTTCAAAGGAATGTATTTGGAAAAGGAAGTAAACAAAGTTTCTCTTGGATACACTGAATTCTCATGTCAAGATAATTTAAGAAAATGTCTGGTTATTTTTCTTGCTAGATCCTTGTGTTCTGCTTGTGTAGTGAAAACACTTAGATCCTATAAAAAGCACTTCACCCATAGATTAATTCCTACATTTTTTTCCTCGTGTTTGAACACCAGCCAGTGTGAAGAGCAGTTTGTGTAGTCCAGTAGGAATGAAAAAAGACAGACACCCATAATACCAGAAGGTCTATTTAATCTCTATTCATTGTGGCAAGGATCGATCAGATGCAGCTGGAATAGACCCTTGAAGTTTGTGCCAAGTTGTTGAACAATGCAGAAAGTTTGTTAAAGTGGTTAGCAATCCTCTCTACGGAAAAAGAATTTTGAAATAAAATAAAATAAAACCTTTTATGTCCTCTGATCCTCTAGAGTGGTGCCCATTAAAAGCAGTAAAAATCACCCATTTCTTTAGCATATCCCTGAGTAATACAAACAAAGGTGTAATCTCATGTGAAGACTTTCATATGATACTTGGATTCAGTATTGTCATTTGAGACATCCTGCTGGAGTAGAACAGTCAACACATACTAACATTAAGATAAACATAAACAAGTTAAGAAAAGCAGGGATGATGAAATACCTATCATTTAGACATGAGGTCTCCTTGAAAGAAAGAACAGATACTATGCCCAAAGGACACTGTATTGTGTTTTTCTGCTACACATGGTGTGTATATTTTTTATAACTCTCCCATGCCTGCATGAAATTTGGTCAGACATAGTGCCTTCACTGTTAAACTATCACAAAATGCATTACAAAAAGGCCAGAAAGAATGAACTGTGGTTCCTGTGACATCTGAGAGTAACAGAGCAACTGTTACATGACCTCATTAGCAGCTTATGCATAACCTTGGCTATTACAACGTGTTTCAGTAAGAGAGGGAATGTCGGCAGAGCCACTGGACTTCGTCCATAAACTTTTAGCAAATGTGCAGTACAAATTCCCGTCTTATTCCCTGCTGGACAGCCAGCAAGGATAAGCATAAGAGATCTTCAATAACTTCATAACTTCAATCCTTATGCCAATGGCATAAGGGTCTGTCCCCTAATACAGACCACTACTCTGTGTGAGTACGCACAGGAAAAATCTCCACTTGCAAAAGTTACAGGAAGTTTTTATTCAGTTTTTTTAAAATTTGTTTTAAACTGTCTGCAAACAATGGCAAGCAGCTGGTTTGCATTTTTTTATTTGTATCACATTATCTGACAAAAATGTTGATGAGATCAAGTTTTGGGACACTCTACAGTGAGTTATGCTTAGTCTGGATTTAAAGACAATATATTTTTATATCCCCCTTTTATATACTTGTGAATAATAGGATTCCATGATGAGTTACAAAGTCCCAAATGTGAGCAATGGCATTAATGAATTACTATGTTATTAAAAAAAGCTCACACATTTTCCTGGCTCTGCCCTGCTAGCTGCGCCTGTGTCCGGCTGGTTGGATGAACCATTAGCTAAGCCTTTACCAGGGAGGCAGATTTGTCATGCAGCCCTGAATAACATACAACAGTTTGTCAGATGAGACACAATCAGCTAGAATTTGGAAAGCACTACAGTGGCGATTAAAAGTGAGCACAGACCAGGCACTATGGGATTAAAACTGATGACAGGGTAACACATTGGTACTGCATTCCAGTAGTTAGAAATTAAATTATCAAAATTGACAAGGAGCTGGTAATGCTGTAGGTTCTGGTCTTGTTGACAGGGACCCCACTTCCCCCAGACAGTCACCAGCTGCCCACTTTGAGCATGCAGAGTTCCTCTAAGATCAACAGCTCTAAAGCACAATGGAGGGAGAGAAGAGGTGACATACTCCAGTCAAATAAAAGGAAAATGACAATGACTGTCTGAGGAGAAGCAGCTTTGGGGATAAGATCATTGTTCATCTCATTGCTCTTATCTAAAGTTGAGTAGCAGTTTCTCCATGAGCTGGGGAAGGATCAGTGTGTATGATGGTGAGTTACTTGTTCATCAGGAGCCGTTTAAATGTAGCCACAGAGAAGCAAGTGCAGCCAAAGGTGTACTAGAAAGACATCAGTGTGAGAGGGTTAATAAGCTTCGCACAGTGAGATGTTGGATATCTGTTCTTCCAGATGTAGATGAGAAATCAGCAGCCTGTTGCAGGACACAGGCAGACATGGAGAGCAGCTTCTGTGGGGGCACAGTTTAGGGGCTGTCTTGTTAAGCTTCCCCTTCTCTCATTGGCCATATCAGTTTGTCCTTTCTCAACCTTTCCACTAGTTTCTTGTTCTATGCCATAAAAAACCACTTTCAGTCTCCAGACTTGAAGGAGGTGTAGGAGCATGGTGTTCATTCTGATGGCATAAAGAATTTCTGTGGATTTACTTTTCTCCTGGTGCAATGTTATTGATGGGTATTTGCTGAGGAAACTGCTACTTTATGATCATAGCTCTTTAAAAAATGGTCAAGGATGACCAAAGTTTGGAAAGAAAGATAGTATGAAAAGAATTTAATAGTTAAATGACAAGTATTTTTTTCCTGGAAGTATATCACTTCTCCCTTTGAATACAACTGGCCATGGATTTATGTTGGCTCTGTGAATTCCCTGTAAATATGGCCTTCCACATTTATCTGGAATTAGGCAACCCATTGAATTAATGTTTAATTTTTCTTTGTAATTTCATTTATAGACTAAATTCTTAAACCCATAAAAAATGTATACTTCTCTTAAAATTGTTTTATTTGATTAGTGAGCTGGTATACATCTCAACAAATATTATTTTTTAAATAAACTAAGAAAAGAAAAGGTACAAAGTGGTAAAATATAACCAAATTATCCAGAATGTCAAAAACTCTTCTCTGTGATCAGAGGAAATAACTCTGTCCATTTAGCTCTTCTCTGAGGAGAAATCTGAGTAAATAAATGGCCTTTGTAACACGACCAAAAGTCAACAACACTCAAGTTCTCTCCCAAACCCACCAGTGTTTGTGCCCAGGAGGGCATCATTAGGGCAATTACTTGATTAAACAGCCAGTCCATTTTGTTTATTTGTTACACTCCTCAAAGAAGAGCAGTTCACTCTCCCAGGAGCACTTGTGTATCCAGTAAATAGAAGCAGGTTAATTACATGCCTTAAAATCACAGGGCAGAAAACGCCATCCCTTTGTCTTCTGCTATCCCACAAGCAGGAGCACAGCTGGAGAAAGACAAGACATGTCTTGCCTGCCTGGTTGTAGGCCTTGCAGGTCTCTAAAGGTGCACAGCTCTGCTGAGGATGTAGTTCTCTCTTTTCACACATTTGTGGACAGATTGGTACTACCTGAATATTATAAGACAGGTACAGAATTTATTTATGTCAGTTAAACATTATTTTTGCTTATTGCTTTTGAGAGATGGCACTAAGAAGAGTTAATTGTATCTCAAAACATCTGCCACTCTTTAGTGGTATTTACACACCTTTTCTTTATCCTGTCCTCGGATCAATTTGTCTTTAAGGAAGATTTTCTTTCATTTCAGGTTATTTTGCCCATATATTTTTACTTTTAAAGATCCCTTATAATTTAAACCAAATCTCTGGCAATCAACATCCAATACTTCCACCAGTGGGGTTTGGAGTTTTTTCAGGATCATATTACCAGTCCTTGGCTTTGTCAATATCAATCTTAAAGTGGAGCCTTGAAGAAGCCAGAAACACGGCATATTTCCACCTCTGCTTGCCTCCAGTATGTACAGGCAAGTCCCAGGCAGCAGTTACAGTGATTGCAGAAGTGCTTGCAGGCAGTCTACAGACACAGGATGGAGGTGTGCCTGGGAGCATCCAAAGTGCCTAACACGGAGCTAACAGCACAGCAACAGCACACGGACCTCTCACTGTGCCTGAGAGGTGTCTCGTCTTGCCAGGGAAGCAATACCCAGAGACATGTTTCCATGTTCACTATCTGGGCATCTCTGAAAACAAAACATAAAGATATCTACTGTGGTTTACGGCTTTTTTCTGTATTTTTTCTTTCATGTCTCTTAGTCTCATCTTTGTCCTGTCTTACATAACTAGAATATCAACTAGAAAAGGTCTCTGCCCAACTGCTTTTCTGTCCTGAGCAGACTGACAATATGCCTGTATGAATTGAGCTTTTGACAGGAGTATCACTTCTTACACACAACTGAAATGAGGGTAGGTTCCTGTTCTTGGTCTGAATTCCACTATAGCAATACTACAACTACCATTTAAAAAAAAAAAAAATATATATATATATAGAGATGTTTGTTACTTCATTTTCCATAGGTCTTCCACTAAAGTAACCAGTATCAAAACTGTTAACAGACAGCGGGATTAAAATATTTACCAAAAACTACATATCCCGATGTTTAAAGGGGTGTTATTAGTATAAATTCATAAATGACTGAAATATTTGGAAGAAAAACAGACTTTTAAAACAATTTTATATGTGGTTGTGATATATTTCTGTTTCACTGTTCAAAGACATGGTTTCAGACATAGAGAAAAGGAAATGCTTAATTCCATTCTCTGGTCTAGATGCAAGAACCTCTTCTCCAAGTAAGAATAAAGTTCCTCTAGGAGACTGACTCCTAATCTGTTGAATAGAGATGTGTTACAATTCTGGAGTGATTCATAGAATGGTTTGGATCAGGAAGGACTTTAAAGATCATTTATTTCCAATCTCCCTGCCCTGGTCATGGACACCTTCCACTAGAGCAGGTTGCTCAGAGCTATACTCAAACTGGCCTTCAACATTTCCAGGGATGGAGCATCCACAACGTCTCTGGGCAACCTGTTCCTGTGCCTCAGCACCCTCACAGAGAAAAATTCTCGGTATCTAACCCAGACCTACCCTTTTTCAGTTTAAAGCCCTCAACCCTTGTCCTATCACTTACATGCCCTTGTAAAAAGTCCCTCTACAGCTCTGTTGTAGCTGCTTTAGGTACTGGAAGGTGCTAAAAATTCTCCCCAGACCCTTCTCTTCTCCAGGCTGAACAACCTCAGCTCTCTCAGCCTGTCTTCATTGGAGAGGTGCTTCAGTCCTCTGAGCATCTTCATGGCCCTTCTTTGGACTCAATCCAGCAGGTCCCTGTTTTCCTGCGCTGGGGACCCCAGACCTGGATACAGTACTCCAGGTGAGATATCACAGCTGTGGAGTGGAACACAGGGAGGATCATCTCTTTTGACCTGCTGGTCTTGGTTCTGTATAAGTGCATTTTAAGGTATATCACAGTGTCTCACCATGTTGTCTGCCTATGCTAAGTAAATCTGATTCTTCTGCCTTATTTTTCATATGTATAGTGAGGGGTTTATGTATAATATGTTAGACCTCATCCACATGTGTTTTGACTGTGGAGGCTTTTCCTAAACAGGGCTCACACTGAAGACAGCAGAGTGTTTAACTTTCTTAGCCAACCTGACTACAAGACAAGGAAGGAAGAAGTGATACAGGAGCATGGCTTCATTTAGATAAATGTTCCCTGACCCAGTATATTGCCTGCCTTCAGGGGGCTGGAATTTTGCTTTTGGTAAACTTAGGACTTTGAGGAGAGAATTAGCTGTGCATGAACTGCTTACATTTTGCTACTTTACTGTGAATTCAAAATCCCTTAAATTAATTTATATTTTTTCATTCACACTTTTTCTTTCTTTTTCTTTCTTTTTCTTTTTGTTAGGGATTTGCTCATATTTCATTAGCCGAAAGGTGACTAAAATGTCCACCTATCCCAATATTTCTTCACAGTTGCAGTACTTTGGCTCCAGTAAAAATACTTGCTCTGTTATTACACTTGGGATTTCAGTGATTTGATTCATTAATTGTTCAACATAACTATAAAATTGACTTAATAGCATATGATATCAATCTTTACTGATTGCAATAAATCATGCTGAAAGTCAATCTACTTTATTCATGTGGAGCCATAAGCAAACTGGTAGAACACTAATGCTCAGGATAAAAAGTAGTGCAAAAAGCATGAGAATTATGGACTATAAGCGTTTACTCAGTTATCTTTTTCATCTTATATTCAGCTGTATCTCTTCAGAACCTTGAAACTCTTTCCTTCCCTAATCCTTTCAGACTTTTTAATTTAAGAGATATATTTTTCTTCTCTGAAAGAGCAGAGAGAAAACCAAAATGAATGGCAAGTTTTAAAACAACAAAAAAGTACTGTGAACTGGCAGACCAATAGCTCTGCAGAGCAGTATTGAATAGTTGTAAAATTCCAACACATAATTGCCAGTCATTCAGATGCTTTGATCAAAAAGGAGAAAAACCTCATGGAATATCTTCTGTTGAAAAAAGGGGAAAAAAGGAAAGAAACAGTTGATCATTAATTGAAGAGCAAGGCTAAATTAAGTCATTAAATTAAAAGCTGCTGGGTCTTATGAAACAGGTATATTCCCATTCAAGTTGTTGACCCTCAATTGCAATACAACTATTTTCCCCAAGGATAAGAGTCTTTGAACCAGACAAGAGATTTTCAAATCCAGTGGAAGACAGTAAAATGAACTCCCACAGGAGGTAGGAGCCATCATTTCTTTGACTTAGCTCTATTTAACACAAGCACTTTTCTGCACGTACAGATGATGAAGTAAAACCTACCAGAGAAAACTATTTTACTTCATGAACAATTTCTGCTTTGGGGAGAGGATAAAAAGATAAAACCCCATGTGGCAGGTGCCATTCATGTCTCCCAGAGTATTACTGGCAGGCACTGAGAAACCATGCTGATGAAAGCACAATTGTAATCCATATAAAGGTCTTGGTGAGAAATACCTCTCTGATAATAACAGGTAGTGTACACAAAAGCAACTGATTGCCCATCCCTTAAAAACTGAGCTCTAGCATTAGAGCTTGAAATAATCAAATCTTTCTGGTTTATGTTCTTTAAGAGAAGATGAAAATCAATACAACATGGAAAAAATTATCTTGAGTGTCATGACATGGCGTAAATATGGGAGTGTTGGTCTGCTGGAGGGCAGGAAGGCTCTGCAGAGGAATCTGGACACACCGTATGGATGGGCCAAGGCCAGTTTAATGAGGCTCAAGAAGATGAAGTGCTGGGTCCTGGACTTGGGTCACAACCACGCCATGTCCTGCTATGGTTTTGGGGAGAGAGGCTGGAAAGTGGAAAGTGGCTCCTCATTGGAAAAAGACATGGGATGCTGGTTGACAGCCAGAGTTTGCCCAGGTGGCTGAGAAGGCCAGTGGCATCCTGGCCTGTATAAGTAATGGTGTGGCCAGCAGGACCAGGGCGGTGATTATCCCTCTGTATTGGGCACTGGTGAGGCTTCACTTTGAGTCCTGTGTTCAGTTTTGGGCCCCTCACTGCAGGAAAGACATTGAGGTGCTGCAGTGAGTCCCCAGGAGAACAACAGAGCTGGGGAAGGGTCTGGTGCACAAGTCTGATGAGGAGCAGCTGAGGGAGGTGGAGTTGTTCATCCTGGAGAAAAGGACTCAGACTTTATTTCTCTTTACAACCATCTGAAAGCAGGCTGTAGCAAGGTGGGGGTTGGTCTCCTCTCCCCAAGGTAACAAGCAGTAGGACAAGAGGAAAGGGCCTCAAATTACACCGGAGGAAGTTTAGACTGGATATTAGGAAAAATTTCTTCCCATAAAGGGTTTTCAAGCATGGGAACAGGCTGCCCAGGGAGGTGGGTGAGTCACCATCCCTGGAGGTCCTTATGTGTGAAACTTGGGGACATGGTTTATCGGTGGACTTGTCAGTGCTACAGCAACTGTTAGATTTGATGATCTTAAATGTCTTTTCAAATCTGGATGATCCTATGATTCTAAAACCTGCTCACCTGCCCTTCTTGTCCTTTTTGATAGAATATTGTTAGTCTTTGGATAATGCTGTTCTGGATTTTAGTGTATCTATCAAACAGATCTCTTGGATGAAGTAGCTGATTTTATTTAGTCTAAAGACCTGATTTTGTGACCTTCTGTTTCCCATACAAAAGCAGCTGGTCTTGAAGATATTTTGGAGTTGAGTCTAGGCTGTTCAACTTCCCTGGAGATCATGTTTCTGAAACATTTCCTATGTTTAGCAGTAAAAACTAAACTCTACTTGACTGTGCCTGCCTTTGCTGCTAAGACACTGAGTAAAACAGTGTTGGTAAATCTCACTGCTCCTTTAAAATCTTTGATGTTTAGGAGAGTTCTATAAAGGAGGTGGGAGCAGTTGTACTCTCACTCTCCTGGCTAGCAAACCAGATATTTAGCATTTGTTTCTACAGTTGTGATATATGAGATTCTGTGTTTACTGTTGAAATTCTGGCTTCTCCCAGCTGGAGAGTGCTAAAAGGCACTTTGAAGGGATGAGACCAAGGTGGCAGAAAAGGAGTTAACTCATGGGCCCAGTTTCTACAGTATTCCCTGTTGCTGTTGGGCTCTGTGCTGCAGGTCATGTTTGCATTGCAGCATTACAAGCATTCCTGACTCTGCCTTTTTTCCTTCCCATTCACTACACCAGTATTAATGACCATCCTGTTATCCCTTGACATCTTCGTGGAAATATTTCATGTCTTTCTTGTGGATGATAAAGTCTTTAAACACAGAAAACCCCCTCCATCTGTGAATGGTCTTTGACATTTGCAAACATGGCAGTAAGCAATGTTAAGTACTTTTCAATCTCCATGTTTTCCTTATTATT
The DNA here is from genome assembly GCA_024500445.1 of Entomyzon cyanotis. NCBI lineage: Eukaryota > Metazoa > Chordata > Aves > Passeriformes > Meliphagidae > Entomyzon > Entomyzon cyanotis. The sequence goes on from JAKEPQ010001005.1 coordinate 18,222,429, forward strand.
CCAGAGCACATCTCTCTCGAGTTTTGCTTCACTTTAAACTGAAGAAAGCTTCTTTTAATGTAGTGCTAGCCATGGGGAGCTCTAGGAGACACGTACTGCAGTTATGATATACACACATAAAATAAACAGGCTCCAGAAGTTGAGAGAAATCATGCAGAGATGACATTTTCGTAACTGTGAGAATGGCCCTCTAACTGAAAAAGTTGTGCATTTAGGATTTCAAAACAGAAAAATAAGAGTCATATGATCAAAAATCTTGTAAACTCACTTTTTTTTCAGATTAAACAATTCTAAGTGTGACAATCCTTGGTAGTAGCAGATAAAAACAGCAAAAAGAACTTCACATAGAAATCATGTATGCTATCTTTCTCATGTCTCTTGCAGGGTTTTTTTATATACTCAGAAACTGTCAAATGGGAAAATCCTCTTTTTCCCATATACCCCGACAAGTACGATTATATAGAGTTATGAAATTGTGTGAAACTTTGCAATGTGAAAACTGTCTGGATTGTACTTTTTTCCTGTAACTCTTGCAGAAAGCATTTTTCAAGGTAAAACTATTTGCTCTTACAGAATTAGATACACAGATACACAACAAATATACATACACCCACTATTCATCATTAATAAATTTAAGTGCAGATGTTAATTATATTTCCAAAGAGAAAAAAACACAACCTCAAATAGCACTGAAAGATGCTTTCCTAACGATTCCTGCTACTTTAAAAGCCTGACTGTTGACTGTGTTCTAAATCTCTTCTTTGAAAAAAAGACTTTTAGGAATAATGCAAGGGCAGTAAAACTGACTGAAATTAAGGTTTTGGCAACAGTTACTACTAAACCTTCAATAGTCTGTGGAAAACTTCACCAATATGAAATTAATTTTATCCAAACATTTTTTAGGAAAACTTTATACGTGTTCTGGATTTTCTTTACCCTCATCACTGATTTCTAAGGAATATGTGTGCAAAATTAAACAAATCTGTTTCTTCTCTTGCTTTAGCTATTTCCTGGTGCTGCATTGGCTCTGTTTCATGATGAGCTGTTGATATTGCAAAATCTGGCTTGTGGTGCACAAAATAATTCAGTTAAAGAAGTTAAATGATTCAAATATCCCAATACTCAGCAAAGTGAAGGAAACTAAGAGACCTGTTTAAAATAACTTGCTGAAGTTTCAGAAAGTTGGTACTTGTTAAAGTTCCTTGAACTTATTTTTCTTGAAGATCTGTGTTATTGAGAAGAACTGGTAATACTTCAGCTCTAAGAAAACAATCTTTTGTCTTTAGAAGTCTTTCAGCTTTTGATGCAGTTATAAAAGACAAGTGTTTTTAAAATAAGTGTTTGTTTTACTTAATTGTCTTTTGCTAGGAATGTGCTCTCAGTGGGAATGAGAAGGTACTTTTCATATCATCGGGAGCTACAATAAGAAAGCTGGCCCTGGAAAAAGCATGGTGTTCTCCTTGGAGGTTCTATTTGTAGCATTATGAAATCCCAAGTCTTAGAATTCATTCTAATGTAGGCAAAATTAAAACAAAATCCACATGAGTATCTCTGTTTAGATGTTTTGATGAAAATGCTGCCATGGTAATGGACAGAATTGCCATCTAGAAAGTTTGCTGTGTTCAGAAAAAGAGAATATAGCTCTCCTGTGTTTCATACGTTCCATAAGGATAGACAGATTGCCAATGAAAGTCAGGAAGGAAAATGATTAGATTCATCTAAACAAATTAAAGAAAACTTCTATTTTAAATAGATGAATGCATTTTCATTTAGAGATGGCACCAGGTCACAGTGTAGAACAAAAAAAATCAGGAGAAAAACATCTGGCCATCAACTAACCTGAGTTACCTGTTTTCTGTTTGAAGAGTGTGAAGAAGATTTCACACATTGTCTTGTTAAGAATATAAATATTGTTATAATATGATATACACATTATTTAGTTATAGTATCTGTGCCTTAAATGGTTCATTTCTAGGACGTGAAACTTGTAATTCCTTATTTTTGCTTTCCAAAATGGTTTTGGATTTCTATATAAGTAAAATATTGCAGTATTTTAGATTTATTTGAGTTAGAGTATCCAAGTGACGCTGTGTAAATCTATTTTTTGGCCTAGTGAGAGAAAATGTAAGAATGAATGTTTGGTGAAATTTGCTGACAGTTGGACTCGATGATGCTTGTGGGTCCTTTCCAGCTCAGCCTATTCTATGATTCTATTACTCTAATGATCTCTGATTTTATTACAAAACAAGCCTTCCAAGACGAAATACACCCAAACTGGGCTGTGTAGAGCTTGATGAGATAAAGTTAGTCAATTCCTTTTTGTTGAACCATACTTGGGCAGTAGCTTTCATCTGGCTGGAATATATCTGTGTGTGCAGCTGCCCAAAGGGAGCAGGGACACTGCTACCTTGGTTAATATTACCGTAATTCTAAAACACTCCACTGCACCATGTTCTAGCAAAAGCCTTTTACACCATCAGTGGGCAATAATCTGCACAGTCATTTACTAAACATAAACACTGTATTCACCAGCTTGCGGAGGAAATGTCTATGTACAATCTGATAGTGAATAAAAGTGGAACTATGGAGAAGTATAGAAGATACCAGTACTTTAGGATTGCAACATAATCTATCAGGATTGTCTTTATTGTGGTTATGTTCGCGCTTCTTAGATCTGAAGTTATTTTTGCACTTCAGGCTCAAATAAATTATTTTGGCTATTTCAAATAAAATATGTTCACTTAAAAATAACAGTACAGATTTTACAGATATTGCTTTTCTCAAATTATTTGTATCATAATCACATATATTCTTAGCATTAATTGTGTATCAACTGTAAAAGGGAATTTCTATTTTACATTTTTCATCTCTAGGATAAATAATTTGCTTTTGTTGTGTTTGTCCATGGTTTATTCTGAACCTTAATTATAAATAGGATGGTATTTAGAATGACAGAACACAATGTATGCCCACAAATACTTGTGTTTAAAATTAGCAAGGAATTTGAAATAGCATCCATTCCAAATTGTGAAAAATAATCTGAGGAAATTTCAATCCAGAATAAGAATGAATTTTATTCTTAATTTTCTGTTCTTTCATTTATAATCAAATAATCTGTAGGTTTGGAACCCTAGCAAGAGAAAAGAAACCCTTAGGAGCCTCTTTTGTAATTTACTAGTAGAGATGCTCTATCACTAAACTTCTGATTAGAATGGTAAATCCATTGGAAATGTTGTCACTTTGTGTAAGAGAGCTGGGATCCTGTAACAAAACAAAAAATGACATCTGTTTAGCACCAAGGTAGTTAGAATTGGCAGTAGATAGATCCATACTAAAGACTAACCCAAGAGAATTGTCACAAGAAGTGACAGAGGAGACATCAAAGGCTAATTAATTCTAACCTCAACTGGAGAACAAGAAGAGTATGCAGGGAACATGCTACAGCAAGGACATAGTTTACATGACAGAAACAGACCTACAAAGAATATAGCAATTGCATTATATAAGGCAAATATATATAGTTATAAATATATATTATATAATGAGCATGCATATATATATATATCTATATACTCATCTTTCCCCCATGCACTTCTACATGATTATCCAAGTGAATTTAAGAGACTCTTTTTTATATTTTCATGGTAAAAGAAGAAAGCAATACAAAGAACAAGCAGTAATCACACATTCCCATAGCTGTCCCTGTGTGACTAGACAGCCACCAACTGAACCTCATGGCTTTGAGAGTTGGTGGACCAGCACTGTTTTTCTCTCTGCATCAGCAGGAACAGCTCATGTTAAATTAATGTGACTGCAAGTGAAAACAAAGAACAAAGTTTTGCATAGACCTTGCTGCAGCAGTAGGTGGGACTGAGGAAACAGTGAAGCTAGGAGATTTTTGAGAAAAACACTAAGTCAGCCTCCCAAAAGGAAGATGTGAGATGACTGCCTTGTGTGAAAGCAAGACAGCAATTTTCAGGTGACAAATATGCACATTTGACTTGCTGTTCACTCTACTTTGAGGAACAGAAAGACAAAGCCTTCCAGTTTAAAATCAAGTGATGTCTTGAAAAGGCAGCTCTGTGTGATTGTGAGCAACTACTGACCTTCAAGTTTCCAAGAAAGTAACCTCAAAATGATATAGGCTTATGTGACAGAAGACTTCACAAGCACCACACATCAAAGGCAGAGACAAAGACTTCATCCTACTCTGCCAACAAGTTGCTGAAATTCTCTCGGATAACTTTAGCTGGTGATTGAAAGAAAAAGTTTTTGACAATTTGCTTGGGAATGACATTGGAATGCAACTAAAAGTCAAGTCCTTCCCTCTGTTTACAGCAAAATGTGTTGGAATAACAATTATCTGCACTGCAGTGAGACCTGAAGGTCTTGTCCAAAATGCAAACAAGGTAGCTGGATAGAAAAAGGTGCATAATTCCCACCTTTTCTAATTCCCTACCTTCCAGCAACAAAGGAGATGTTCTAAACCCAGATTTCTTCATGTCTCTAAGTGGTCAGAAGAATCCACAGGAGCTATAACATGCCTGAAGTTTAGTCACGTGCTCAGGGAATTTCCTTTGCAAAACAAGAGCATGGCTTAGAGCTGCTGTGGAATTAGGGCCTGGCCATAAGGAAGGATAAGATGCTCCTCTGAAGCACCTTCTTATGAAGAGAGATAAATCCCAGAAGGCTAAACCAGTCTGTGAGATGGAAAGTTGAAATTATACATGTATGACTAGATAAAGAGGTGTCAGAGAAGTAAAGAATGGCCTCAGTTTGATTTGTCTTGTGGGGCTTCTCTGCCTCTAGTAAAAGCTGTGATATCTTCAGAGCTGCTTGGCTTCCTGCTCTGTTCCTCATGGGTCATTTCCAAGCCAAGGCCCGTCTGGTCACACACCCAAGTGGCTGCTACCCTGTGCCCCAGGTCAAGGCCAGTCTGCTACAGTCTCTGCAGTTGCCCTGGATGAGAAACCCCAATGAATAATGGCGGGTGGTGTACTTCAGTTTGCCTTTAGGCTTCAATCATTTGCCAGAGTTATTGTAGAGACTTAAGAGTTATTGAGGGAAAAAACTGCATGCTTTAATTTATGCTTCCTCATATGTTCTTAATCCTTCTTTTTGGGGTTAAGATTTCATCAGTATAAGACATTGCATGTGCATTTAATGAAGTGTGGTATACACCAGCTGACACTGTCTCTGAATTTAGCTCCAGATAAGCTCCAGATAAGACACCTGTTTTACACCTAATTTCCCCAGTATTTACTTTATTCTGAGAAGTAATTTACCACAGGAGCAGCTCAATTTCTTGGTCTCAGGTAACACCATGCTTGGTTAATTACCAACATGCTTGGTTAATTAAATAAAGGAAACCTAAATAAATACTGGAAAAGTTCCATTTTGCCCTTAACAGAGTAATGTCAAAATACCAAATAATCTTGTGAAGATGGATAGTCTGCTAAGATTCTCACTTTGGATGTCTTCCATTGACTTCTAACAACACAACAGGTTTTTGTTGCTGCTGGCCAGTACAGGAGAGTAGCTGATAAGCAGGAGCTGGACAAAAGGTGTGAGTAAAATTCAACTTCTCATTTCTCATCAATGAACTGGTACATCTCTATGTGATTGTGTCTGTTCTCCATACATATCAGCAAAGGTGGCAAAGGAATAGATGTATCCCATGGTTTGTTTGGTGAAACCTAAACAAACTAGATTTCACATTCTATGCTTCCCACAGAAATATTTTTTTATCTTCATGAGTTCTTCAAAGCACCCCAGCGCAAACTTCAATTTGCTATGATAAACATTGTTTACTGAGTAGATTTGTAAATACTACCATTATTCAATAAAATGAAACAAGCTCTCTAAAAATGATCAGGAAAATTTTTGTTTGAAAAATGCCAGTCTGCTCAGAAAGATCAGAAATAAAATAATATAGACTTTTAGGGAAATGGCAGAACACAATTTAGTTTCACACAGAATATAAAAGTGCTTCTCAGGTATGTGTATTTTCACTCATCCACTTTTACCAGTATAAACCTATGTGCTACTTAATAGAGCTTTTTTTTGATAGAGGTTTTTTTTTAAACCAGACCAATTTAAGCAATAAAACAATTTTGGTTTGAGAAATGCCATACTATAATGCAGTTCTGTGAATGAAGAACATTTTTACTACTCAGAGGTAACATGCTGGGTGTATTAAATGAATGAATGTGGTCTAGAAATATGATCGTTAACATAAGCAGATTTTAAAATTGTTCTCAGTTCTAGGTACTTTATCTCTAAATGTATTCAGAGATATGTCCTGTGTTGCCTGAATTGTACTATCAGGGCTTTTTTTCACTCATAAGTCTTCATAAAAGGCAATAATACTTGTTTGTTTAAAGCAAAACAACCATAAAGGGTAAAGATGAATATCCAATAGCTGTATTGTATATTTCCATTCAACCTGTCAAGGAGGAAATGAATGAAAGCCACAACGTGTAAAGATTACTGAAGTGTGAAGAGATTTTAATAAATTGGTTAAACAGCCAATACTTGAAATTAAGTTCTCAAAATCCTTCTCCATTTAGTCATATCATAGAAGGTTAAACTTCTGTATTATATAGCAAAACACTTTTATTTCTTTACTCAATCATCTAGGATACATTACATGCTGAAGGCAATCTGAATGAGCTATGTTCATTCTGATTTTGCTGAAATGCAGATTGGATAAAAAAGCCCTCATCTAAATACAGTTATTTTTCTCCAAAACCCATTAAATAACAGTATTCCTCAATCAATTATGGACATTAAAAATACTTTTCCTGCTCTGCTATCTGCCAAAATAGAATTGAATGCAATTTCCTCTGAAATAGCAAATATTTTAAATTAAAAAGAACCATTAAAAATAGTTTTAAAAATTACTTGTCATATTTGACCTTCCAAAATAAGTACTTAATCAGGTTTTCGAAATATATGTTTGTTCTTAGTGACCCAAATTGCATTTCAGAATCCAATACCAGAAGCCAGTCACACTTTTCCACATAAATCCCAATGATGTTGTCTATTTTCATGCTACATACTAAGGAAAAAGAGAAGGCATATTTATCTTTCCATTAGAGTGTGCAGGCAAACCAAGTGAGCTTTTAACTTGTTGAAAGAACAATTTTTTTCAGAGGCATAGAAAATGGCAGAATCAGTAAAAAGCAGGCTGCCAGAGGGGGTCAAAAGAATGATTTTTCTGTGTTTTTGTACCAAACAACATACAGTTTTTTGTTCAAGAGCTTGCTTTCCCCATTTTCCTAGAGAATGTAGTGCAGACCACAGGAAATGAAAAAATGTTCATTAAGCTGTCTCCAACATCAACTAGATCTTTCCAAGGAAGATATAAATCCCCACATTCTCTGAGGGAGGAGGAGAAAGGTAATACTTTTTTATCCCCAGGGCAAAGTGCAAAAACAATGAGAGGAGTCCCTCTTAAGTCCCTCTTGATGCAGTGAAATTATGCAGTGATCCCAAAACTGAGTTTTGGAACTTCTCACACCAGGATTGTCAGGACATTTAGTTCTAGCTAAATTTTACACAAAACTGAGTATATTGGCAAAGAATCACAGGTTCATGAGCAAATGTCAGGGATGCACCAGGAATCCAGACACAATCCAGTGCCCAATTTCCTCTCTGATAAGCTCGGATATTCCTGGCTCCAAGTAGGAATTCCACTTCTTTCTACGATGTGCTGGAATCCTATCCATTTGAAGACAGAGCAACATGCTGTGAAGTACTTCAGACAGTCATTTTGCCCAGAAAGAAAGATTTGGAGCTAAAGTGAATGGCAAAACCATACAGAGGCATTGGGAATTTGCATCCAATTGCTGAACCAAACAATATAACTTGCATACCTACATGTCCTTAGCCTGAATATATGGAAAAAGGAGACACAGGAGTGAGACCACATTTATAAGGTGCTAGTTTAGGTGTGCTATTGCTTAATAAGAATTTGCCAGGGCAGACAAGGGAACAGCAACTTTACCTAGCCTAAAATGTTCATTGCAGAAAGAGGAAGAATAGGTCAAGCAAAGCTCTGCCTCAGGGCTTACATCTCTTCCAGAGCCCTCTGACTCATCTGTGCCTTTTTAAGAGCAAAGTGACTAGGGTTAAGAATTTGTATAAGGCTATATTCATTGTTTGCTTGCCAAATTATGTTAGAACATGTTAAGCCAGAGGCCAGAGTTCCTAGAGTGGGATGGAAATCAGAGGAAAATATTTGAGGCACTGCAAGACCTGAGAAACCTGAGGCATAGGTCTGAGCATTCTAGAATCCTCAAGGAAAAGTTGTAAACATTTAAAAATTTTAAAAATTATAAAGATTTTAAAAGTACTGGTTTGTTTAGTAGCCTACAGATTTCAGTGTTGAAAAAAAGGTGGCAGATTCCTTACTAAAAAAAAAAAGATGTGGTAGGCTATCACAGAATCATAAAATGGCCTGGGTTGGAAGAGACCTTAAAGATCATAAAGATGCCATTGGCCAGGGGCACATTCCACTAGACCAGATTGCTCAGAGCCCCATCCAACCTGGCCATAAACACTTAGAGAAAATCACATCCACAGCTTCTCTGGAGAACCTGTTCCAGTGCCTCACCACCCTGACAGTAAAGAATTTTTTCCCTAATATCAAATCTAAATCTACTTTCTTTCTGTTTGAATCCATTTCCCTTTGCCCTGTCACTACATGCTCTTGTAAAAAGTCTCTCTCCATTTTTTTGTAAGGTCCCTTCGAGTACTGGAAGGTCACAATTAGGTCACTCTGAATCCTTCTCTTTTGAGGCTGAACAATCTCTGCCTTTCCTTGTAGGAGAGGTGCTCCACTCCTCTAATCAACAGCAGACAATATTGAGTTTGGAAACAGGACCTCTGCAGCAGCATCTGCAGGGGTGATTTGGGTGTACTCAGTCCCCTTCACAGAGGTCTGTTGCACAGACACCATTTAGTTCTTTGTTTCCTTCTACAGCAGATCTGCACTGCAGGGTCCTGTGCTTCAGGCAGGATCTGGCAGCATTGCCAGATCTCTGCTCAGAGACTTTTAGTCCCAACAGGAATGAGCAGAGCAGGATCATTCAAAGGCAGCATACAGCCTGCCAGGGACCATCTTTATCTTTCCACCACACTGGGTGACACTTATTTGGGTCTAAGTCAAGGACTCATACGCAGGTCCCAAAACTTACAGCATGTACTGATTCATCCCAACTCCCCTAATTGTAACCATTCCACACCAATGATCCCACAACATGTTCTTCCAGCTATTGGCATGCATGGTTTTGTCATTTGTAACTGCTAAACTCTTTGCATAAATATTAAAACGCAGTAGTGTTACAAGACATCAAAGTCATACGTGATTCACTAAATCATTTTCCTACGAAGTACTTTATAAATGATGCATTAATTCTGTCAGGATGCAGCCCTTCAGCGTGGCTCATTAAGTCTGGCAGTTGCCTACTTTCCTTTTGATCTTCTGCATGGGGAAAGGAAATAAAAGTCATTTTTATCTCCTCAAGAGCATCGCCTACCACCTGCCCTGAAAAAGAACAAACAACATTTTCCATTTGAAGGGGACTTTTTCCCTATCAGCTGAGAACATCTCTCACCAGAGTTTACATGAAGTATATTTTTAAATTTATAGGCTCTTGGCGTTACTCTTTCTCTACATCAAACTGCACTCTGAGCCATAATGGTGACCTGTAGGCCTGAAGGACACTTAAAAATTATCCCAAAGAGGTAGCTGGGGTATTTTTCCAAAAGAGAGCAGTCTGGTTAATGTAAAGCTCAGTCTCTATTTGACAAGTCTTTCACAGCAGGTGAGGACTTGAACCATCTGATTAGAACTGCATTCTGCACTCTTGACAAGAAGGGCAAGCACTGGTAAGAGGATATGAATTAAGTACAGTTAGTTTTTACACAATAGGTCAGTTGTAAATGCTGTTGTACAGAAACTGTTGAAAGGTCACGTGCATTTTAATTTCAAAGTGCTTTCACTTCAACCTTGGATAAATGAATTTTCTGTGTAAAACATGCTACATCTCTAGCAACAGTTCTATTTTTCAGCATTGCCCCTTGATAAGGGCTTAACAAGCAGAGGTCCAAATGACAGCAGCTGAAAGCTGAAAGCAGTCCTGGTTATGTGTGGTCGGGCTGAGCCCAGCCAAGTGAAGCGTTCCTCTGCGGATGGCCAGCGGATGCAGGTGTCAGAAATGCATCAGCATCTCACTGTGCCTCCCCAGTGGGCTGGTTGGGCTTCACACAACTGTCTCCACATTGTCTCATCAAATCCCCTTTCCAAGGGATAGACCAAATATCAAGACTAGGAAGATGACAGCCAGGTTTCTAAGCATCTCTCTGCTGTGTGGGTGTGCTGCTGCCTGGCAGGTTGTGGCTCACTCGAGGGGAGCTCCTCCCTCAGTCACGGAGAGTGATGTGATGGCATGTTGGACTCTGCTGAAGTGGGGCTTGGTACACTGCGCACCACAGAGCTTTAATGAGCACAAGGACATTGACATCAGGAGATGGGTCAAATGTCAGATATTAGGCTTCTGACACAATCAGATTTAAAAAAAAACCATAGTGGAAAACTGAGGAGAGTAGATTACAAATTACTGGGTAATGAACGTTAACAGCTATGCCTAGAGTAGGCTAAGCAGAGCCAACACTAGATTTCAATTCCCAAAATGTTATGTCTAATTGTCATAGTACATTATAGTTTGACAGGACAAGAGGTAACTGTTTTAAAACAAAAGTAGGTTTAGGTTAGATATTAGGAAGACATTATTTACTGTAAGGGTGATGAGGTACTGGAACAGGTTGCCCAGAAAATTTGTGAATGCCCCATCCCTGGAAATGTTCAAAACCAGGTTGGATAGGGATTGGAGCAACCTGATGTAGTGGAAGGTGTCCCTGCCCATGGTAGGAGTATTGGAACTAGATGATATTTAATGTTTCTTCCAACCAATCTGTAATTTTATAATCCTAAATACTCATTAAAAGGGTATAAAATAGTGATATTATTGATAAACATGTCTAAATGGCATCAATTTCATGCTAAAAGGCATGTTTTCAGTATTACTAATGCAGTTCTCAAATTTCCACATTTTTAATTCTCATATTTACCTTTGCCTTTTTGCATTGTTTCTCATGCATAAGTACTACCATTTTTATAGGAATAGAAGAAGTTATAGATTAATCCATATGAATGGTCACCAGTAATGCAAACCAAAGAAGTCCATCCCAGTGTTCCCAAAAATCACAAGCATGTTGAAGAAACTTTAGAATCAGAAATATTAGATATTAATCATGTTGCAAATTACTGCTACTCTTGATTCAGTTTGGACTCAAGATTCATTACAGCATACTAATTAGTGACAATTGCTGAATTTCAGCTACAGACAGCTGTAGATTATGTACAATGAATATTTAACATACAATTATGTAATTAAGATGTCAGCAAATAGTAGGCTTAGCCAATTCAATGAGTTATTTTAAAATGTGATTCTGAACTGGTGTGTTTTAACAAAAATTTGTAGGACTTATTTTTAATATTGTTCCAGCCTGCTAATTTTTGTGCTACATGCCAGCAATAGTGGGTAATAAAGATTTGATTCTTTTCAATTTTGCCCCTATATATTGGTCCCATTAACTAACCAATACAGAAAATTATATGATACTTGCATTTGTCTGAAAAATGGTAGTTCCTTTCTTCCTGTTTTGTTTTTCAGAAACTGCTTACATCGTACACCAGCTCTATTTTAGGATCTTTTTAACAGATGTTGTCTATCCTACCTTATGATGAAAAGAGGAGAATATTTTCTCTCAAGAGAGGCAGCTATAACACAGTCATTATGTGAAGAATAATCTTGCCTAAGAAGTAATGCCCTGGTGCATATATGCAACTGCAGCACCCAAATACGACTCCAGCACAGTTATCCCCTGTGTTCAATACACTCACACTGGAATGCACTGCCTTACTTCATCCACTGTTCACACCACAAGTATTTTCCAGCAAGGTCAACTGCAGATGTTCCTTCAGAGATGAAGGGAGGCATTGTGTAGCTCTCAGTGAATGACTTTCTCTTTGTAGTACACCAGTGCAGGCAATAAACATGAAATACTTCAATTTTCCTGTAGCTTCATAGACTCATTAATACAAGTCATCATGTAGGCTTTGCAATCACAGGATTTTTATGAAATTTATACAGCACTATTAATATGGGAAAGACCAATATGAATTATAAAATACTATCTTGGGAGAAATTTATGTTTGCCTGTTAGAAGAAAACTAACCTTTTGCAAAATAACAGCTAAATGGGATCAGAATCATCTCTCAGTGTAGCTGAATGTTTTGGGTTTTTTCCCCCCAGGGTTAGGAAAACACTTTTTCCTGTCATGAAAAAGACAAATCACAATCAGTCTGTCACATATAATTTGACAATTTGCAATGCTTGAACAGCAGGAGACCAAGGCACATATTTCAAACATTGCTATTGATAGAAGAGTTTTACAGTAGCTCCCAATTTCTATGCTGGATAAATATCCTGCTTAAAACCAGTTGTATAACAGATAGCCATGAAGGATTGGTGCACTGGAACCAAAGGAGTTTCCTGATTAGTTTTGGTCTTCGAGATGATAATTTTTTAAACATGCGTGAGAAATCAACTACTATGCTCCAAGGATCAAGCAAACTAACAGGTGTATGTCTTGGCACCTACAAATAGTGTGACTGAAAAAAGGAACCTTTCTGCAGTAATTACAAGTTTCAGCTTTAAGTAAATGGGTAGCAATTTGTGTCTGGTATTTGGACACAAAAATAAGTAAGTAAAGCTCGCATCTTCCTCTGAAATTTCTCAAAGGAACTTAAAAAATCTCCACTTCTTGGAGACGATGGCTGTCTTCAAAGTCAAAACTATCAAATAATATTGAAACTACATTTTTCCAGTGACATGTCATAAATAAACAACTTTCCACTGAGTTGCAGTTTTATATTGCTTGATACACGGAAAAGGTTAAAAGAAAAAAGAGATAAAGAAGATCAAAACTCTTCCTGCTTATGTAATGTCAAAAAACCCCAAAATAAAACCAAACGAAACCTGAGTGCATCATAAATCCTACAGCTTAAAAATACTGAGAAAACAGTAAAAGCATTGCCATTAAAGAGGGTAAGGCAAAGGTACAGCCAATTTTTTCCTTGCTAATTTATTTTGTGGCTTTATTCTGAAAACCATGGCATGGGATTTCACACTGATTATCTCCCCATAATTTCCACATAAAGTATGTTCAGCTTGCAAGTAAACAGATCATTTTTTTTCTCTTCCTACAAAGCACTGGAAGCACAGCCTGCCCTCTGAAATGCAAGCCAAGTCTGCTGTTTCTTGTGAATAATCACCAGTTGAAGGCTCAGCCTGCTCTGTCACACGTATTCACCAGCACTGCATGTGAGAAGCTGACTGGAACAATTCTATTTGCAATGAAATAGGAGGACGAATTGAATCTCCTTCATTTCCTTCCAATTAACTGCAGTGCAGCTCCCTCCTAAATTGGTTGTGTGGGACTTGAGAGATAGGAAAAGCAAGAGTTAGAACTGTTTTTGATGGGGAAGGAAGCAGCTGAGACCAGTGAGAATGTTTATACAGGATTTTTACAAAAATGGTAGCATATTTGAGATAGCATGGAACCTTAGTTGGTCATTGCTCCAGGCCCTGTAGAAATGCCCAGCAACATTCTCTTGACCAGTTCCTGAATTTATCAAAATTACTTTGAAGAGAGAGTGTGTCAGGTCAAAACAAAACTCCACCCCACACAGCTGATGCTGGCAGTAGCAGAGGCTGGAAAAGTGTAAGATCAGGTCAAGCTTTAACAATGCTTCTCCAGGATTCTGGCTTACCTCCAGCAGCAGACAGCTCAGAGGTTTTCTGAGCCAGCTCTGGCAGCATCCTGAGGGAAGGAGTTACACATCTTGACTGCAAGCTACTGGCAAGCAAGCCTCCCTTGTTTCTGTGTAGAATGTGTCCCGTTCTAGGTTCATTTAATATCCTTTTTTTTTTTTTTTTTTTTTTTTTTTACTGGTAGAAGTAGTAAGCGATTGATACATCCTGACCTTCCCTGTATTACGTACACAACTATGATATTCTTCCTTATTAATCTCTCACCAGGCTGAAGGGTCCTATCCTAATTTATTGTGTCTTGCATGGATGGATGCCTGTCCACATCCCTGGGCATCCTTCCCCAAATATTTACTTGTTCCTATATTATCCTTCTTGACATGGGGGAGAGGAAACAAAATGGCACAAAAGCGTCCAAAATGTGTGAGCATCAGAGATTTGTGGAGAGGTATGAAAAAGCTCTCTAAATTGTCTGTTCCTTGACATCATAAAGTGTCAGCCTGACTGAAACCTCTTGGCTCTTCTGACAGTACAGAATTGGCTGGGTTTGGGGGTGTTAATATAAGCCAGAATTCTAATTTTTTGACCCTGGAGTACTGTTATGATTTCAGAAATGAGAATTTTATCAGAAAATAAGTGGGATTGGATTGCAGCTCTCAACTTTTGGAAGGCTTGGCTGAGAACAAAATAGATCTGGAGGGCAAAAAGAAAAGTAAAAGTTATTACATTTTTTTGGTTAAGTTAAAGGGTTTATGATTTATCCACTTTTTGAGTAAATATAGGACCGATAGGTGAATAGTGGATTCCATTTTCCAGGCAGTACCTAAGCCATAATACATGCATAATCACATATTATTTTCTTTAATACATTTAGCAAGTTCTATCTTGAAACCACAGGGGTGCTTTTAACACCCATAAATAATATAAAAAGACTGAGCTAGAAATCTTCTGATGATTAAGAGCCTTCCATCCTACATAAATTACCAGCCATTTTACTCTCCCCTCATTTTGATACCAGCTGCATCCTTCAGTTCACATAGCTTTCCCCTCTTTACTGATAGAGAAAAATATGCTTTCTCATCACTCATTTCCCTCCACTAAAAACAAGCCAGCTTTATTGCTTGACTCTTCAGTATTTTGCTCTACTAATAGCTTTCTTCTGCTCCCATTCCAGCTTGAATTAATCTATTGAGAGAAAAGTGGAAAAGTGCACAGATATGCCAGACTGGGAGGCTCTTCTGAAATTCCCCTTATTTAAAAAGGCCTCTGATAGTGGCATTACTATGACAAACCTCCTAGAAATATTTCACAAGCTCCCACATAAGATTACAGCTATTTTATTAAATATTCTAGCTTCAGAGTACTTCATGATACAGGCACATTTTCATTTTATGATCAATTGGTTCTCCAAGACTAATCAGCTTCTCATTTGTTTCAGTCATTTCATCTTACAGCAGAAATTCCATTTTGTTCATCAGTACCCAGTTTTTCACTATTGTACTGTTACATGAATTACACAGGAACTTTTGTGTACTCAGAATTATTCAGCCCTTCATGAGATATTGCCCCTCTCTTTCTTAACACCACTTTCTAGCTTTGTTAGTAAAAACCATTGCATACTCTTACTTTTTTGTGTCAAGGTCACTAGTGGAACCACTCAATTAATTTTTGAATAAAAATATTTTGATTGAAAAGTCTGGCAATTCTTAAATTAATTTGTCTCTATCATAATTGAACACATTCTTTACATGAAGTCACATAAAATTATTTACTAGATTTCTAAGAAATTAGACAGATTTTTATCTTCCTGTCTTTGAAAATCGTTCATCTAAAAAAGACACTATGTTGCTTTGGTAAAATACAAGTTGGGTAAATCAAAGCTGCATTCTGTTTTCATTTATCTCTACTTTTTGGAGTGTTCTTGAATTGTTTTAAAGTCTTCCACATAACTAACATACTATATAGTCATATATGACAATATTTATTCTCTATTTGTAAATGCATATCCTGTGTTGACTCTTTTCCAGTTATATCTTTCCTGATTTAAGAGATTTATTAAAAAGCTCTGCTGCTGGATCTGCAGCTTCATGTGTGAGTTCATGAGGTACTGCAGGGAGATTACCTAGGTCCCCCAATTTGAGTACATTAGGTTATTTGACTTTTGGTTTCCACTTCAGCTGTTGTCATTTCCTTTTCCACATTCCCACTGCTATCATGCCTCTGTTCCATATTCAGCATCACTATTCTTATTGAAAATTGATCAAAAGCTCTTAGAAACACTGCTAGCGACCCACACTCGGCCCACTGGAATAAAAAAGTTCAGAATTTTCTAACCACAAGCAAAAACCTAATAAAGGAAGTTTTGAAGGATTTCTGTGCCAAATACTGCTTCCCAGTATCTGATAGCTGAAGACTTGCAGTATAGAAAAGAAAAGAGATCCAAAGCTGTATTATGCCACAGGGAAACAGCAGGAGAAAACAAAACCACAACCCCAAAGGACCCTGCAATGGGAAAGAATGCAGTTTTCTAGAGTTCTGCTGGACTCCATGAGGTTTTTAATATCTTTAAGGAATGGCTTTGCCCCATGGAACATGCTCAAAGTAGAGAAGTTTCAGAATCTACAAAAGCAGGTCATTGGCTACTGCCTCTTCCATTTGTTTTCTCTCCCTTATAAAGCAAGAGGATAACATCTTGGTTCCTGCTGCAGACCAAGGAAAACTCTGAAGTCTTGGATTAATAAAAAATATAAACAATAGGCAATAAACATATTGAGTGGAGAAAAATCTTCTCTTATTTTATCTTTTTAGAAGACTTTTTAAATCTCTGTCCTAGGCACAATGTAAAACAAAGCCCACACATTCTTCTCTTTTTTCTTTATGTATGTGCTGAAAACTCAGGGCTAATTACAGAAAGCCTGAAAACTGTCCTTATTACATAATAATATGCCTTTCTACCAACAGAATACCTTCATAAAATATTTACCCTGTTCAAATTTGCCTCAGATAAGTCCTTAGCCTGTGAAAAGTTGTAGGACCTTAACTATGGGAGAGGCGTTCTCTTCTGTAGAGACAGAATAAAACCTGCAGTTTCCCCTTTAGCTCTTAATAATGAAAACTGGATTTAGTCAGAGGCAAGATACTGCTGAAAAATCTGTCCAATAATATTTGTAATTTTTGCGACCCTCTATTTTGTTAGGTTGGCACACTTCTTAAATGAGGGATTATTTGAGACAATTTGAATTTAAATCTTCAAATATAATTTTTTTTTTGTTATTTACCCATATTATTTTTCCATATTCCTCTTACTCTGTATTAGATAACTTCACAATATTTTCCTCATCCTGTAGTGACTATTAATTGTATTTACAAGAAGCTGTCACTTTCTAAGAATTAATTCTGACACCAGCTGAATACATTGTTAAAGTCTGAGGGGACTGTGAATGGAAAACATGTCAGAAAAATAACTCCTTGTGAGCGAGGAGGCAAGGAAAAAAAAAGCACAAGATTTTTTAATGTTGTTATCCATATATTTTACTTGGAGATTGTCTTACAGCACCTTTGGTATTTGCTCTCACTCCTTTCTCTTGGTGTTTACAACATCACCTTCATCACTGAATTAAGCTGATCCAATTGGAATTTTATCTCCCTTATTTTCTTACTCCTGTCAGGAACACTTGATGCTGGCATGTATGGCAACACATGGGAGGAAACGCTTGTTTTAACAACCACATTGACTTTTCAGCCCCTCTGTTACCACAGCCATCAAATTCCAATTTACTCTTCTAGGGGCCCTCATCATTCCACAGTCCAGTGTGGACAAAAAGAAAAATAATTTGGTCACTTAAGAGTGAGAAAGTCTATACTCCCAAAACAAAACCAGTCAGACAGCTATCTCAAAATTTACAGGCTCTGTTGACTGACTCCTTACCTCGTCCCTGACTCCAGCTTTCCCAGTGCCTCCCCTTGCTTCTCCCCTTGCCACCATCCTGCACTTTTTCTGGGGACTTTTCAACAGTTCAGTGACAGAATCATATGAATACAAATAAATGAGAAGTCAAACAACACTCCTTTTCTTTTATCAAGATTATTTTGTCCACGGATCAAAAACTGATGGGAAGTAATATCAGAGCAGCCCATAAGAAAACAAGAGCAATGAAAGCTCATTCTCACAATCCCTCCCTTCTAAAAAGTTAACATGCTCCTTAACCTATATATTTTGTTTATTGAATAAAAGTACAAAACCAAAGAAACTATCAGGCAACCAAAATTATTAATTCAAGTACTAAAGTACTGTTAAGTCATAAAGTTGACCTGCCATGCTTTAGGGTATCTTAGCTCAAAGGTGTATAGCTAATTTCTGTAAAATTTTTTTAAACAACATAAAAGTGTAAATGAAACAACAGCTTTTTCTAAGGATGTCATACAACTATTCTTGTCATGGAAGAAATAAAATCAGTCTTTTAAAAGACTGGCTTCTGACATGTTTTTTTTTCTACCAGGCCCAGACACTGACAGGTAAATTCATTCCCTAGATTTTTGTCTTCATAAACAAACTTTCCCTTCTACTTCCTTTTATCTCTTTTTCTTTTTTATGAGTGGGAGAAAAATGCACTAAATTTTAAAATTTTTCAGTCACTGAATATTATTAACTAATGATGTGTAGATTTTGGTTTATTTTACGAGGTATAACAAATGCATGGTAGAAAATTGCATTTAGAAATTAATAATGTTCATATTTCAACAGAAAAAAAGTCGTATAATTCATATTTAAATTTGAACCTTCTTAATCTATAGTCTTGTCACTATTTCATAGGCCTTTGCCAATTCAGGAGATTTAAAAATCACATGTGTTACAAGACCGAAGTGCAAAATATTCACAAGAAAGAAATTACACTCTTATTTGTTCTAATAAATTGCAAATTTTGTCTACTTACCCCATCCCTTAACTTTACTTTCACTTCAAAAAATATTCACTTCCCCCACCCACTGAACAAGAAAAGAGTCTGGCTTTTGAAGCTGGAAGCAGTTGACATCTTATAACTTGGTGGCTTTCTATGATGTATGATTTCTTTCTATGATAAAAATGCACCTTTTAAAAACATTTAAAACACATGCATGATGAATTGGTGAGCTAAAATCTCCCAAACACATATTTTGGTTTCATATCATCCTGTCCTGTATTAAGCAATTATGGAAAAGAACACTGACTACACCACAGATGTTTCCTAATTAAATGGATCAAGGGAGACACAGCTGGTAAGGACTCTTTTTTTTGTTTGTTTTATGTGTGTGCTATTTATAGTCTGCTGTGCTATATATATGTACACTGAGACAGTAAAGTCTTAGTGTGAATCTAAATACAATTACCTTAAGAAAGAGTTTATAAAAATTGTTTGAAACTATTGTTTCAGAAGTGTAGTTTAACATAGACTACGTGTGCCTTTAAGTTTCAGCTCCTGAGGTTCACTGCTATGTTCCTTCTCTATTGTTTTGCATATTTGCTAATCACTGTCTAATGTTTTGGGGGTTTTTTAGACTCTTTCTTTCTCACTCTTTTGATTCCAGTATTATACCTTGTATTACATAAAGGTATTACAATATAACAGTTGTGGTTCACTTGAGCCATTCAAATAAATATTACATTTTGGTTGATTTTAGTATTGTCTACATTTGTCTTTTGACATTATTTGCTAAAACTTCATATAAGATTTCTTCTGATAACCTCAGACCACTCCCTGACCCAAATAATGAACTTAAGGGTGCGTTTGAGTTTGAACAAAAGTGTACTTTGAAACTGATGTCCCAGTTGTCCCCATTTGTCATCACTGAGTCATCTTAGAGTGTGCATTTTGGGTACTTTTGCATAAAATTAAGCTGGAAGACCAGGAGTACATTTAATTTGTTCCAACCACAAACAACCACTCAATACACATGACCAGACTAACACGAACACAAAATAGGTACCCAAATATTTTACAGTGGTGTCTTTAGCTCCTCAGCCTCATTGCATTCTGTTAGCCCACCCTTCTGGGCCTCCCTGCCTGTCGGTGTAAAGCTGAACTATGTCACTCAACAAATGCTGCAGATGGAGTTGTCTTTCATTCTAGTACCACCTTCTGGTTTTGAATAAACATTAGTGGTGAATGGCACATAAAGAAAGTGCTGTTTTTTGAATGACATTATAGGAAAACTCTGAAATGGTTGCAGGTGAGCCATTTAATCAGTGCAATAAGGAGAGAAAACCCCAGTTGGGATTTTGAAAACTTGATCTGATGAGGCATACAGATAAAAGACAGATGAATGAGAAATGCAAAGAGAAGTTCCAAGGAAAGCAGTATGGTTCCACAGGAAGAATGAAAGGACCCTACTGAATGAAGAGACTCTCCTAAATATGATCTGGGATGCCTTTGAGGACAATGGAGGATGGACACGTCACAGAACAGTAACTTAATTAAACTCTGAGAATTTGTTTTCTTCAGATACAGATGAAGTCAATAGAAAAGCTCCCAGCTAATTAATTAGGCTTGAACCAAACACTGTTTTTCATTCTAGGATGTAAAGGACTGCACTCACAATTTGTGATAAAGATTTTATCATAGTTAGAAGTTGTGATCCCAGCCCTGCTAAATTCCCTTGAGTTTATGCAGTTTGTTCCAATGTATCCATAAACTTCAGCCATGTTGGCTATGTCTAAATAAGAAAATGAAACACTTTCAGGGTGTTTATAGGCTAAATTATTATATTTCTAGAGTGGTCACTTCTAATCTTTTTACATGGATCATCTTCTACCAACCTAAATATTTCCTAAATAGAGTTTGGGAATATGCCCAGCCCTAGAAGTACTGTCAGCAGGCAACAGTCCACTCCTTACCAGAGTAGCATTATGGAGTATGATCATGACCAGAATATGCCAATGATCCAGACTGGGAAAAGGGACCCTGGAAGCATTTAATTTCGTAATATAGATTAGCTGTTGAATTGAAGAATGAGCTTTATGCTTTTCCTGGCTCAATCTAATGGAGTGTCTGCAGAGGGATAGGGTATAGGAATTAACCCTTCCAATCTTTAAATACTACCATTTCAACTGGAAGGACAAATTGGTAATAAAAGAGAATATCTTGGTGAATACATACTTGTGAATGTAAAAGGTGGACATGATTTAACTGACGGTTGATACAAAAGGTAGGTATTTTTTTCTAGGAAGAAATTCCTAGGTTTAGAGGTTTTAGAAGCCAAGAGAGCAGCTTTATTCAGAATAATGCTACTTGTTACCAGGGTAATGAAGTTAAAATCTGCAGCACAAGCAACATCCCACTCAAAAAGTAGTATTCTGTCTAGGGAGATGGAGACTAGTAATATGCTTCTTTAAATATGCGTCCATATTTGAAAGAACTTTGAATTTATTTATAAACAGAATGATGCTTCTCTGTAAGTATTTTTCTATCTTTCATCATCTAGGATATTGTATTTTCAGACTTGTAGTGATGAATGACATAAAAGAAAATAACTTGATATTTATCAAGAGTAGTGAATTATTAATGCTTATAAAGTAGCAAAGATAAAAAAGCCAAACCCAAAACACATTCAAATCAACATATCCACATGAATGAGTAGATAACTCATTATCCAGTGTCTGGACTGCTATGGCACAAACTACATTCCTTTAAAATTTTAATTCAAAATTGAATGCTACTTTTAAGAATGCAGGCAGTTTAGAAAATCCATATCCCCACAAATCTGTTACAATAAAAAAACCCCAAAAGATTTGTGGATACATAAAAATGATTCACTGATAGTTAAGTTCCTGCTCCAAAACCTTTATAGTCCAGCTGAGACTGGACTCAGCAAACAAACAAGAAAAAATAGTGAGGTCTATCATATGCTAATGGCAGAGGGAAGCAAGCCTAACAGAAAAAGGTGAGTTTTACAGAAGAGACTGGAGCTAAAAAGCTCTGGAGGTCATAGAGAAAAACAAAATGCACTTGAACATGTGAGAGAGTAGTGCAAAGAAACAGGACCATGCATAAAGAAATGGGAGTTCATGGAGACTCCAAAGTCCTGTGGTATCTCATCTTATTTTACTCTCTGGAAACAAAAAAACAAACAAAAAGACTCAGGTTAATGCTGAAAGAGTCATCTGTTCCCAATCTGCTGAGTGTCCTTCAATCATCAGTGATAGGTTGAACAAGGAATTCTTAGGAAATCACAGCTCGGTGCTGGAGTGTAGCTTGACTTGTCCTTCCCAGAATCATGGATCCTCCATACCCAGTGGAATTGCATGTCTAGCATTCAGATCCATGAATTCTGTGAAGATTTTAAGGTAAAATTATATATTTATTGAAACTGTAGATGGATGATACAAAAGCTTCATAAGAAGGAAGACAGATTCTCCAGGTTATGCTTAAGAGCAAGAATCCTCACCAGCAGGTATAATTTCTGCAGTAGTCTCTGAGGCTGGCTAACACGACTCTGCAATCTCTTCCATGGCATGCTTTAAATGGTTTTGAAACTGCATCTTTCTTGCTTCTATTTTGGTGAAGAATAACTAGAATTGTCTATTTGTTTCCCTTGATCATGTCTGCTCCTTTGCTACAGCCACCTTGGCAAGATGATTCACGTCCATATGTCACCCCTTCGCAAGTTTTCTGTTTGGATAGTAGAAAATTACAAGGGACAATGCCATTTTATTCACTCCAACAACTTGTGTTTGAGTGTCATTATTTTTACAGCACCTCTTGGTAATCAGGTCCTCAGCTGCTGCCTGGTTTGGAAGTTTCTATATGGAATTAGAAGACTTTCAAGAAACCCTCAAGCACCACTGGGAGAGCAGCAGGTAACTACAGATGGCAGGTTCAGTAACCCACCTGAGATTGCTCTGGAAGTCAGTGTCAGCACATAGCATTACATGAGGGTATTTTTATCCCTTTTTAAGACCCCAAGTACTGAACTATCCTAGAAAAAATTGCATATCTCAGTCACCTTCTCACTAGTAAAGAATGCTTCTAATGAATATTTTTGTTTCAGGAGATTCACTGAGTATGCTGATTGTATAATCAGAATTTAAGACATGTCTTTTCCAACCTAGGTGGTGCACATATTTGTCAAGAAAACATCAATATGATCTGTTTTGTCTCAAATTTGCCTTTGGGCAAATCTGTGCTTATGAGCACTAGGGTGTTCAAAATATAATACTTGCAGATTGGTTTGCAGTATTCCAAAGAAGGAGTTATTCCCTTTCTTTCATGAAAATTATTCCAACCACACAAGCACTATCAAAACTGCAATATAGACTGCAATACAGACCCATCACTTCTTTCCTGAATTTGAGTGGCATGAAAGAAATTAAACTGGTGGGGGAAAAAAGGAAAGATATTCCACTTCTTTGAGGGTCTGGGTATAGCTGCTCTGATCAAAAGAAGCAACAGACATGCTGGGTTTAAGCCACTAGAAGCAGAGGACAGTGAGGCACATAGACTGCATCACTAATGGACTGAATGCAACAAGATAACACTACATGTAATGCTCCTTTGCTGAAATTGAAGCAGAACATATTGTGTTAAAAAACCCACAATAGATAACAGTACAAATAAACCCTTACTCTAGTGCATTCCTGTGTTTGATGACCACTACACATTTTTTATGAGGAATAATTTCATACTGCTGTGTTGTAGGAATGTCTAATGCCTTTATCTTCTGCTTAGAATATTCTTTCTGATGCTTAAGGATCAAACACTTAATGAGTTTTTCAATATTATCTATTCACTGTAAGTGGTAGAGTAAAAGCTTCATGGAAAAGAGACTATTTGATCTAATACATATATTTTTATATACTATTATGAATTCCATATTTTGCCTTTTGATGTAAATTCCCATATGTGGTCCTTATGGAGCCCTTTCTAATTATTTCATTATGGTGTTAAATCATTCCTAATCGACAGATAGGAATTATGATTTCAAAAACATCATTTAGGCATTTCAGAATGCATGGAAGAAAAACATTAAAACCAAACAGTTCTGTTTATTTTCATGCACAATGAATTCAAAAATTTCTTTCTCAAGAAAAGACATTATTAACATTTAATAAATGAGAGGGAGGAACGTAGCAGCGCGCTCGCCTTTCCCCAGGTCGAGCTCGTTGAGGTGGGAGACCACTGCCTTCTGGGCAGCGCCCAGGGTGCAAAGCTCAGGGAGCTGGGAGCCAGAGCCCGAGAGCCGGTCTGAGGCGCAGGAAGAGACGCAGTCTGTTTGGTCAAGTTCCCAGAGAGTTTATTGAAGGATCCAACAGAACAAGGATGGGAGAGGAACGCCGACCAAAAAGCCCCGATCGCTCTTGGGAGGTGCCTTTTAAGGGACTAGGATTAGGGGAGGGTACAACTTGGAGAGCCAACCGAGTTGGCAAACACGAGACTGACATTTGCCTTACCCAACTGAGGGACGGGGTAGGAGGGAATACAATCAGGAGGCACCAATCCGGGATCGGAAGGGGTACAGACAAAGGAGAACTCACTAGAAGGTGACCATAAAAGGGGATAGGGAGGGGGAGCTCAACACCAATCAGATTTCAATCCCAGGGTGATGTCTCTAGGTACTTGTCAGTTCCCGGACCTGGGGAACCTACATGAGCCAGAGCGACCGTCACAGAGGAAAATGTCAATTGTGAAGCAGTTTGGAATTTCTGCTCTCCTTTTCACTGCCGTAAATCAGCCTTGCTAGTGCAGAACTGAAAGTATCTAGCTTTGTATTGTAAACCTTAAATAATCCAGCCTGGTAGAAGTGATCTGTTCAAACATGATTTGAAAATTACAGTTATAGTAATTTTGGATACTGTTTTATGTCCTTGCTTTGAAAAACATATAATTAAAATTATTATTTAAGCAAAAACACATTAAAATTGTAAATCACATGGTTCAGTTCCGCTCCTACATACAGGTCATTTTATAATAATGATTTGAAATACCCTTTCAAGAACTTGCCTATAAAATATTCTTTTCCTTTACCTAAGAATTTGACTGATTCCTCAACCAATTAATCATAATGTAATCGTTCAGCCTATTCTAGTTTTTATGTGATAATAAGTGTTGTATCTCTTAATGATACAAGCTAGCACACGATATATTTCTTTCTTCTTCCTCATAATTTTTAGAGATTAAACTATGCATTCTTGATATGGATATCAACTTTATCATGGGGTCTAATGTGTTTTGTGAAAATGCTGGACAGAAGAACAGGTGACAGTCCTGTGAGGAGAGAAGTGTAAACTTTGTCATGGTTTAGGAATGGCACTCCTCAGTTTAGTGTTCCTCCTCTGAAACTCCCCCAGACCAGACACTGCTCACTCATGCCTGCCCCACGCCTTCTCTTCAAACTTCAGGGATGGAGTTGAGAAGTGGAGGCACAAAAAGGTGGAAATCATGCTTTGAGATGAGAAACAATTTACTGGAAACAGCAATGAGATAAGAAAATGAACAGTAGCAGCAACAAGGCCAATTACAAAAGTATACAGAAAGAAAGAATGATTCACATGAAAAATACTCACTGCAGAGCTCCACCCGGCTGGACCACAGACATATTTTCCCAACCAGAAAATGGACAAGGAGTGAGAGAAGTGTCCCTTTCTTCTAGGAAGTGAGAGAGAGTCCTTTTCACACACCCTCGGCAATGATGGAAGATGGTATCAAATGACATTAGGGTCTTGGCTACTTGGTCCACTAGGACAACCTTCCTGCAAGCAATTTTTCAGGAGCTCTTCAGCACACACACACTTAAAGCTTTTGTGTTTACTGTAATTTAAAAGGAGTGGCATTCATGGCTTCAACCATTTAATTAAAAAGCAAAATTTATGTAGAGAGAATAATTTACTTTTGTAAGAAAGTTAGCTGGTTTAACATGCAATATTCCTTCCTAGAAAATGCATGGATTGCATCCAGCCGTTTATTGGTGATTGCTTCACCCACAAAGAGGGACTTCAGTCATATTTTTGGAAACACTGATACTATTTGATACCATTAGACACCAACTTGGCTTTTCACCAACCATGGAGTCTGAGAAGGAATGTTTGGTTAAGGTATTTTTAGAGATTTCATATCTAATAAAAATAATTGCTATGATTTCATCCTAGGATGATGGTTAGTCAGCAAGTCTGAGCAAATGGATTCTTACACACAGTGTGTGGAAAGCAACACTTTCGGTGATTTGAGCATTCAAGAAGCGGAAGGTTGTCCAAATGCATCTTCCCAAGGAGGATTTGCTCTTACAGAGAGGATTCTGCAGGGAGCAACTTTGTAATCATTTCATTCTTTCTACCAACATCACCTAAATCACCTCAAAGTTACATTCACCCATATGTTCTTTATGCAAGTGTTGATCCCAATCAAATATTAGAACATATGGGAGTCCATTCTGTTTACACTGAACCTGTATATGCTAAACAGGCAAATAATTTTGGATATTGTTGACGTTTTAGTTCACAATTACTTTTGTGCAATTATAATTTATACAAATATAATTTCAAATAAATGTTGAACAAAGAAGAAGAGAGGACTATTTGGTGGATCAACCTTTGAAGGCATAAATAGAATCCAGTGAGACTGAGTTCTGTTTGATCTGAATGACCAAGGCCATGTCCTGTGAGTGGGCTAATCTTTCCCATACACTCAGATTGTCTGACTGAAGGCTGCAAAGCTTGTATGATACAAGTCATGTTAGTCTAGCACTGGGAATATGAGTATGACCATGAGAAATGTTACAGATTTGACAGTCTCCGTTTCCTGTACTTGAATAAATACTGAATTAGTGCTTCGTGCCTCTATGCCAGTAAGGTCTGGAAAGTGTCCAATCTTTCAAACGCTAGACTTTTAACAGATTGTTTCTGGTCCCTTGTCTTAGTCTTTCAGACTTTGTATTTAAAGTGCCTCGACTCCTGAAATTATCATTCTTGATTGGACAGCTCTTTGTTTCCTATGAGGCCAGAATTTCATCTCTAGGAACAATCTGAATTCCTGTCTAGACCTACAAGGCCGTGAGATAGCAGACAAATTTGATATGATTTTTTTAGAATTTCTGGAGAAAATTACTTTGGAATGATAGTGATTTTTAGTGCTCAGGTATAGAAATGTCACAGATCCTTCAATGGACACTCTTTCAAGCAATGATCATCCTGTTTCTTGTGAGTAATTAGGTCCAATCTACCTGTCAAGCTGAAAAGGCATTGCTGATTCCTTGTTTTCTGTTATCTTTCTGGTTGTCTGTCATGTTTGAGGCATGAGATAGTGCAGCAAACTGAGAGCAGATTGGTAAATTTTTGTGTGAAACACTGATTGGCTTCACATCTTAGTCAGATAATCTTCACTTAGTTTACCTGCTCTGCCTAGAAACTTGGCTTCTAAACAGCAGTTTAAATGTCTCTGCATCACAGTTCCCAGTTCTTGTGGTAGTGGAGTTACCTCTAGATGAGATGCTGCTGCCCCAAAATGTTGGGGTTTACAAATGAGTAAACTCTTGGGCATCAGCTCTTCTAGTATTCACAGCCCTAGAAAATCACAGAAAAAACCCAAGCTGTTTATGGAATGTATGTGGTGCCCACCACTTATCTCCAATTCAATTTCTTAATAGTGGGTTTTGAGATATTTGGGGGAAACTCCTTTTTAATCCTGCCACTAACAGACTTGTCAGTAAATGCTAAATGTCTTTCTGTGAAAGTTTTAATCAGGACACAGCATCCTTGGAGGACATGGAGATGACACACTGTGGTTACTGCAGTGCTCTCATCACACCTCAGAGACTTCCAATGTAAGGCCACAAACTGCTGGCTTTGAGAATTGTGTTAGCATGTTCTCTCTTAACTTGAAAATTTTCTGTATGGTTATGTCCAATATTATTACTCATTCCTGAAGACAGAAGAGTTACATATGTTATTAGAAGAAAATAATTTTTTTGGGAGAAAACTAATTCTCATTTTCAAGTATAAGGAATGTTATACTATTCCTGTAACAATAATGATAGTGAAGGAAAGCATGTCTACAAGAGCCTGAAGTTGCAGCTTGACCCAAGTTCCTCAATGTCCAAGCTAATGTTTTTTTTTTTTTTTTTTTGTCTGAAATATAAACCCTTTATTTCACTCAGGACTGCATAACTGAGCAGAATAATATTGAAATAACTCTAAAAATTTTGCAAATCACTTAACAATTGCACCCCCAAAACAAACAGGCACCTTTTAACTATGCATCAGGCAACTCCATAACAAATGAGACTGTCCAGAAACTGCCTGGAAAGCTGTTGAAGTTATATTCAGCACAGGGGTCCAACATGAAAAAACAAATGTCCATGTTAATGATTTCTTTCAGCTCCAGTAAGTGGAATGATTGGAGTTCTGGATGATTGATGATTCTTCTATTAGTCATAAAAGCCTAGAAATTACCTGTTTAGTTTAAATCGAGTGCTTAGTTTTCCCTTCCTCCAAAGGCAGAGAGTATTTGATATACAGTTCCTTTCATAGTGCAGCAATTTTGCAACACTAACAATTTGATCAGGAAATTTTGTTAGATTCTAATTATCCATGGCAGTAAATAAATTTTATTTTCCTGATCCATACCAATAACTAAAGTTTTCATTTATTGGAGCTTTCACTAAAAAAAGTCCCATGCAGATTTATATCAAAATGAAGGTAAATACTGCAACTGGTATTACAATGATATTTCAAATTATTCTAGAATCCTTGAACTGATTAGATCCCTATTTATTGAGTTAATTTCTTTGAGAACTTTATAAAATCTACAAAAGACAAAACTTATTAAAGTATATTTTGCTTTATATACTTTATATATAGAACATTATATTTTTTTCCCCAAATCTTAATTTGGGGATATCTTGGTTATTTTATAAGAGGCAATAAGGCAGGAAGTAAGATGACATGAAAAGAACAATTGCAGTCTGTATAGTAGCTTCTAAGAATCAAATTACTGAATAAATGTCAGAATTTTTACTTTGTAGTTTGATTTTATCCTTACAAGGGCTGCACCTATGCTTGAAAATCAAATTAGATAATATTTCTCGTTGCCATAATAATGTTATCTATGGCCTTCACACTTAGGCATTTTTTTAGATGTATTCTTCAAAAACTGATAGATAGCTTGTGAATAAGATGAAAATAGAAAAAAATAACCATTACACTCTGTGTTAACTAGTACTTATTCAACTTTCATATTAATAAGCAGGATACAGAACCATATATGTTGATGTGCATGTGCATGCTCAAACATAGTTTTATATACATACAGATTTCTGAAATTATTTCTGTTTGCTGTTTAGATTTTTTTCTTCTGAGTTTTTACAGTAGATTTGGGCACTACTGAAAGAACACTGAGATCTCATTCAACTACAAGTGTGATGTTCTTCTGTTGCTTTGCAGCTCTTCCCATGCTACTCTCACAAATATGAGCATCAGAAGTTAATTCACCAATTCTACGTTAGTCTGTGCAGAGGACTAAACAAATAAGACTCTTCTTTAGTTAGCAGAAAGTTGTCTGGCAATGTGTGATATTAGATAGATCTCACCTAAATGAAAATATAATGTATACGAAAACTTGATATGGATTTGAGACATTCCTTGTAGAATTCTGGATATATAAACCAATGAATGGACTATGCTCATCAATGTATGTGCATTTCTTAGGTGATAGGTTAAATATGAACAAGTTTAAGCAAACATGTTACAACTGCTACTGAAATCATTCTTTATTTTACCTTTTTCTCAGTGTTTAGTGTGTGAACACAACTGAAGGGAGGTTGTGCTTGACAAATGGAAGAGAGGTTTCCAGCGTTTTGCCTCACACCCCAGAGTATTTATGGCTCTGTACAGCCATCACATGCCTTTCTTATAATTTACCCACAGGCTGTGTAAAACCCTACCAGTTTTTTGTTGTTGCTCTTGTTTTGGTTTTTTTTTTGGTTTGTTTGTTTGTTTTGTATTTAAGTCATTAATGAAATATAGACATTTTGGAATATTTTGAGGTTTTGCTACACAGTGCTTGGCATTCTTCAAACAAGGGGCTTTACATCCAAAAAAAAAAGGGCCATTTTAATCTTAAGAGGTAAGAAGGGTAGATGAGGTTGGAGAAGAGGTGACACAGAATTCTGAGCTAGAGCAAATGCAGTACAGCATGTGGAGAATAATCAAAAAGAATGTCAGTTCATACTAATCCCTCCTGGTCTGGGTTACACTTAGAACCTAAAGCCGTGTGCCAAAATTGACAGGTCCTGAAATCCATCTGCAAGGGAAAATAATTTGGGGATATTTTGGTCATTTTAAAAGAGGCAATGAGGTAGGAAGTAAGATGACATGGAAAGAACAAATGCAGAGAAGAAAGCTGGCCAACCAACATAGTGCTACTGGTTGCAACTGGCCATTCCAGAAGAGGAAGGAAAAAGCAGAAGAAACAATAAGAATGATGGGACATGTGTTCCAGGAAAGAGTTTTTCATTTCTTTGAAAAACTGAGGTTTATATCGTGGTTAAAAGAGGATTTCCTTAGGAGCTGCCAGGTTAATACAGTTTCCATGGTAAACAAATAGAGGAATGAGTCCTTCCAAATCCATCTATAAGACTGCTGTCTTCCTAGCAATTTTCAAACAGCACAAAGTTAAGTTTTCTTTTGTTTCTGAAGCAGAATTGAGGCCCATCATTAGTTTTTGTGCCACGTGAATCTTACACCAACCATCCTGAAAATATCACAAAAATATGAAGAACTGCTCTTGAAGTGATTACTCCATTTAATGTAGTCTATAGCATGGACACAGTTCATTAACTGTTTACTAGAATACAAATGAGCTCTCATCACTTCTGATACTTTGGCTGTCTGCTGACAAGGGGAAGGAACACAATTTCATCTTTTATCCTTTCATATACAATCTAAAAGAGCAGTTACCTTGCTCTGTCTGCTGTGAGTAAAAGGTCTGGTGCTATCCCTGCCCTGGCTGAGCTCCCCTCCTCCTCCTTGCTGGGCTATAAAACTCACACTGGAAAATCCTACCTATTGCTATAACAGTTCAGTAAGAGACAATATAGAGAAAAGTAGAAAAGTTACAACAGATATCTTGAAGCTTAACTGAAAAAACCCCTCAGCGTACCATGAAGCTCACAACAATATCCAGAGGGGATGTAGTCTGCCATGTGTTTCACCTGTGTGGAGTTTATTACTGAGTTGAAGATTACATTTGTTGTCTTGGAACAGAACATGTATTGATTTATCCAGGATGAAATGCATTTGAGCTCTCTCCAATTTATTCTAAAAAGTAATCTGGGCTTCTCAGTCAATCTGAAGAGATGTAGGTAATTCCAGAGGGCAATTCATTTTGTCCTAAAGGCTCTAAAATAAGCAGGATATTGTTCTGTACAGAGTGAGTCTAAATGCTAAATACCTCTTAATGTTTAAACAATCTTGCAGAACCATCCCTGATATTTGACAGCTTAATCCCTATTTTTTTACAAAAACAGAAGAAAAAAAAGAAGAAAATACAAATCAGAAAATACAGAATAATTACCTGGACAAATACTTATAGAGTTGTTATGAAATACTTATCGATTTGGTGCTGGACTAACTGTGGATAAAACATACAGTAATGTTTTGTTCTACAATGCACATTTCACTTTACCTGAAACAGATATTTGAAGCATAGAATGGCTGTTTTAATCCAGGTATTTCATTTACTACTGTGATGTTTTTAATCTTGGTAAATTATATCAATTACCATATCAATTACCAACTGGCCCCCATGTCCTCCCAGGTATTTTGCTGTGAAGCTCAAACCAGTATACCTGCTCCTCTATTCTACTCAGATAATTAGGTAGCAAGCTGACAGCTGCCAGACAGGAAGCTGTTATCCAACTCTTCCTCCAGTCCTGTAATAACAAAAACATTTCTCTCTGCCAGAGTCTCCATTAACATGCTTTCCTGGTCGCTTTTGCTTCTGGTTTTTATATTATCTCAAATGAAAAGCTTTGATGGTGTGGTAGGTAACTAACCCAAAATGCTTATTTAAAACATTCAAACATTGTTTGAATCCCTGCAGTCTTGATTCAGAAGTCCCCAAAGCTACTTCTTCCTTGCAACAGTCCTAGATGGCATGCTCTCAGAGCTCTGTAAGTCAGTCTTCACACAAAAAAACCTCAAGGTGAAGTAATTTCAAATGCTTGTTTTCATTTGCTCTCATAAGGAAAAGGAAATTTTCTCATAAGAAGAGCAAATTTGTCACAAAACTCACAAATGCAGGACCTACATGCGGTTGAAAATCTGGGAGCTTGAGAGCTGTGGTATGTGTCTTTCCTTTTCCTACATTTCTGTCTTAAATCTGTTGCACTCTCCTACTCAAAACTGGGCTTGTGTGAGAGATATAATCAATTAACTCTGAGCCCCCTTCGTGATGAAGGCAAGAGTTACATGCAATAATAGATGTTATTATATCTATATATTTTCTCAATGGAACTTCAAGCTCCACCAGAAGCCATACCACACTTATTAGAAGCACTTACCACAGTCTTGTGTAAACTGGTGTATTCTCTGGGTTCCTGTCTGGCATGAGGAAGATATCCTTATGGCCTGTGGGACTGTCTCATGTGCTCTTTAATTTTGCAAATTACAATTGAATATATCCACTTATGACACA
This sequence comes from Entomyzon cyanotis, assembly GCA_024500445.1. NCBI lineage: Eukaryota > Metazoa > Chordata > Aves > Passeriformes > Meliphagidae > Entomyzon > Entomyzon cyanotis. The sequence goes on from JAKEPQ010001005.1 coordinate 18,254,989, forward strand.
TCTTAAGTATGGAATTTAATTTAATATGGAATACTATGAAAAATATTTTCAAGTCGTCTGAAAGGACAGGTTTTGTCATGGGGCAGAGAAAGGCACCACTAGCTGTACACAGGAGAAAATGGAGCTCCTCTTCCACAGGCAAGATTGCTTTGGGCCCAGTGCCAGACATGTTTCAAACAGTAAATAATACATAAAATTTGTGAATACATATGGCTTTCTCAATTCCAGCAGTTAGGCAGCCGATAAAAGAAATATTGTTATTATTCTATTTAATTAGCAGTGGAATTCTGGTTCCAGAAATTCTGTTGGGGAAAGCAAAGTCAGGAAAACTGAAGGGTTACTGAACAGCCTTATAAGAAACAGGCTATCTAGCTCTCACAAAAGAGGACTTATTAGAGACATATTTCAAATCCTTCCTACAGAGTATTTTGTTTTATGGCAGTTTTCCTTTCTTCTTTCCTTTTCACACATTCTTCTGTCATATCTTTAACACACTTTTTTTCCTTTTTTTGCAACTGGTCATCACAGTTGAGTAAGTGAGCTTCTAAAAATATTTCAGAACTGTCCAAGTTCAGATTAAATTGACCATCTCAAGCAAACAAATTTTATAACTAATTTTCCTGTCTTGAATCAACAGTGCATGGCTGAAAACAAGAGCATTTATATTTAAAACTTAGAATTTTAGTTCTAAAAACTAAAACTGGATTTTCTGTACTTTCTGTGTTAAATTTTTTCTAAATGTAACCGTAACACTTCACTGGAGTATGACCCTTTCCCATATTTTTTTAGTAGTGCCAGCCTACCTTGCTGTATGAGCCAGTGTTCTAAACATGCATATAAAGTGGTCTGTGCTCATGATAGGTTGGGAAACTTTTCATAAGGAGAAATGGTTGGTTATTCAAGCTTTCTCATTTCTCTGTATCTCATCTGATTATTTCCCATAAGTACATTCTGTCTCTTGTTGAAGACCACACGTGAAAAATGTCATACTCAATACTTTTGTTTCTCAAAACTGACATACAGAAGGGTTTGGGATTTCAAAATCAAATGTGAAGGCGGATTATAGTTATAACCATGGAATTGCTACCACAGCATCATAAAACAGTATAAAAGACTGTCAAACTTTCAGCACTTGAAAAGAAAGCCTTATTTAAAAAATCTTTCCATATGTTAATCAGATGTTCACACTAATTTACTTTATTTTGATGTTAAATCTACCCAGAGACAGATATTATTATATTCAACCACCATCAAGTGGCATCAACTTTCTGGAGAAAACTGAAAGGATACAAATGTGTCTTTATTTTGTATGCGCTAAGTGGAGCTTTGCTTTGTTAAACTGGCTTGGAACAATTACTCTGCTAAGTGAGAGCCACATAAAGAGAGATGCATATGTGCAAAAGTAACAACAAAACTAAAACTGGATCAGAAACCTTCAGAGTTTTTCCAAATCTTGCAGTATGTCATCTACTGGAAATTTTCTCAGGCAAATAGCCAAAGAAGATTAATTCACTGATTAAGAACTTGTTTATGAGGGAGGAGGGCAAAAGGAGAGTAATAGACATCAAAATAAAATAAAAAATGGTAAAATAATTTCATTTGTCCTAAGACACTTCATATTTTATGCTATTCCATACATGTTTTTCTGGAAGTCCACCTCTCTTCATTTGAGAACATTTAATGAAAGTGGAAATCAGCCACCATGCACACAAATAAACAACAAAATTATACAATCATTGTGATTCCTGTGTAGCACAGATTATTTAAAATCCTTTGGTTAGTCACTCAATTATCAGAAACTGGACTATAGCACATTTTTCCTGATAATCCTGGCACTGCTTTGGACATTAATTATTTTCATGAGAAGAACTTTGCACTAAAATTCTCTGTTGAAACTGCCCACCAGTTTATCCTTTTCATAGCTCCTATCTTGTTGGTGCTTGAATTTAAAATTAGCTTTTCAAGAGGCATGTAGTCAAGGCTTACAGATAGACATTTTGTATACTTTCAAAGACCATAAAGCAGCAAAATTTTATCCAGACCAGTAGAATAGTCTTTAAGCAGAATAAGATATTCACAGGCATGGACAAAACAAGAAACACTTGTATCATTACCTCATCATCCTCTCCTGACCACTTTTGAGCAATAGATGGGATAGGATCCTCTCAAAGTCCTTTTGCTGTGCTCAATTTCTTCACAACATGGAGCTTCTCTCATCTTGGCTCTCTCTTCAACTTCTCTGAAGTTGGTGGAGCCCCTTTGATTTGTAATTAGAAGTGCTTTTCTTCTTCTTTCTGACTCCAAAGTCCTTTTATGTGTGACTAACTTGGTCAATATGTTGTTAAAGTGCTTTACTTTCCCACTGAGAAAAATGTAATTGGGACAAAACCTACTGTTCTGCAGACAAACTACCGAAAAGAATTAGATTCTTAGGGAACTCCTGTATTTGATATGGGCCCAGTGTGCACATACCTAGAAATATAATTCCATGATAAATACACAGGCATGGAGAACACTCCTCACCTATTTTCATAACACAAGGAGTTTGAGGAGAAAGCACAGCAGTCTCTGTAGTAGTCATTAAAGATGCCTTAGTCTCAACTGCTGCTCAAAAGCTGATGCAGGCTGAAGCATCATGTGCTTCAAATTTGAAGCCACTGCTGCAGTCTTTGTCTACTGATTGAATCAGGAAAAAGATAACATTGTTCCATGCTCTCCCTGATCCAATACTACATGCTTAAAATAGCACTCCATATAGTAGTTTCTCTGAATTTTCCTCACAGTTGTCAGATAGGATTCATGCCACTGAGGGTAAAGGAGAGGAGGATAACATTGAGCAGAGCTCTTCTCCCTAAGGAAATGGGTATTGTGAACTTGCATAAGGACTAGAGCTGGTTTAGCTGAGAATAAAATCAATGGATTTCAAAATCATAATGCAGGGTCATATTCAATTGTCACTAGGAATGAAATACCTGATTTGGGGAAAGTGATGTGTGCTCCCTTGGACCTGAAAAGTTTAGGAAGTTTTGTAGGTAAGTTCATGGGGCAGATTAACTGACTTGCTGGGAATTTCCCCTTTCTAAAGTCTGGCTGGACTACCACCAGGCTCCAGCTATATCCAGCTGTCAGAATAGCTCTTTGTGGCTATTGGGGGATATCAGTGTGAAATTAACTGTGAAATGAAAGAGACCTATAACTGAACCTTTTCTGGCAGTTTGTCTAGTCCAAAGCAAGAGGCAGTGATTAAAAAGGTTGCTATGAACAGTAAGAACACCACACCCCAAACTATTTGCTTGCACTTTGAACCAGAGCATTACAGAGCAAATGCATGACTTATGTTGTAGCTTCATGTTGTCTCTAGGAAACCTTTCATAAGGTTAATGGATACAGCTGTCACCCTTTGAGACAAAGTGATCATCTGAGTTTAGGAGGAAAGCTGCATCTATTGCATTCAGCTTGGGTTCAGACTTTAGAACAGTTCAGGCATCTAATTCCCACATCAGTTTTGCTAGACAGTAACATAAGCAGAAAGTGAGAAACAGCTTCTGGGGCTAACGCCCATATTTGCACTTTAACACAGCTAAAAACACAAAGAAATATGGGTTACAAACCCCCAGTACATCAGGGACAAAGTAGGAGAGAGAAGCCCTGTGCTGTGCACAAGATCGTGTTTTTCTCTTATGAAGTATGAGCTACAAACTCATGTTCTGAATGCAAGTGTATTTGTTATAAGTAATAACACCAACACCATAAGTAATAACAGCAACATCTTGAGTGAATCTTGGTCATTATAGATTCATTTTTCTCTAGTAAGTTATCAGCTCTCACTCTCTCTGGCAAGGAAAATCCACTTGCAGAAAATGTGTTTGATTATAAAGCAAAATTTATGTAGTGTGAGAATACTTTAATTTTTTTTTAATAATTTCAGCTGGTTTAACATGCAATATTCCTTCTTAGGAAATCTTGCTTCACAAATAGAAATATGGACCAAGCAGTTTTATTTCTCAGATCTTCACAGTTGTATTGACTTTGTTAACAGCATGATTTCTAATTGTCATGGTGCTTTTAACAGAGAATAGAAATTTCAGTTCCCTGGACTTAGCATGGTTAAGAATACCACCGGGAATGAAAAACCCAGAAAAATTTACCTCATTACTATCCCCATCCTCAACACACACAATGATATCAGTTTCTAAATCTCTTTGTAAGTCTCAGTTCTGGCTTTAGGGCTTGCTGCTGTAGGGATTCTCTTTTCTTTGCAGAATTTCTGATCTTTATCAGCATTCAACATTTCTGAGTAAAACATTTCTCTTGAATGGCCCATACACCTTCACATCTGTTTTCCAACCTGGCAAGTAGAAATACAGAATGTTGTCTCTTTTCTCTCCATTATGCTTTAAATGATGAAAGGAGGAAGAGAGCTCATTGCCACTAAAGATGTAGTTGAATATACAAATCACCTTGTCCCATAAATCAATTACAGCCCTGTGGGCTTTTTATTGATAAAACCCCAAAGATCCTAATTTAAATACATCTAATTCCATTTTCATTAATGAATCAGCAATAATGTTCTTAAAAGCTCAGTTCAGAATGAAATATTCATTTATTGTAGGTTTGAGAGAACGAAGAAGCAAAGGGACTAGAGGGAGGGGAAATACCATTCACTGGGCTGAGCCAGGGTGGCAAAGAGAGTAGGGTGAGAACTGCAGTAGGGGAAATGGCAACTAAATGGTGCTGAGATGTGCAATTTAACTTGCAAACACTCTCTTTAACACCTTTTTATTTTTGTGTTCAGTTTTCCAAATAAAATAGGTTTGTGCAGTTAGAAGCCTCATATCTGATCAGATAAATCTACTGACAAAGTAACTATAAACTGAGCAAATTGACAGCTGCTATTGTGGTTGCTGGAACTTGTGAGTTATTTCCTCTTGTGAGGCAATGTATTTTTATGGCATATAAACAAAAATTAAACACACAAAAAAGAAATTGAGTTGAAGTTAACTATTACAATCTATGTTCATAATTCTGAGAAAAGGTGATAGCACAATTTTGCTTTAAATACTTCTTTGTGTTTTGTTCATCAACAATATCACTATGGATTTATCTGTAAGAGATAGGGATAATTGCTGGGATTGCATGATCATTTAAATCCATCCTTAACAGTAGTGGATTTTGTTACAGTGATGGAATTGGAGGAGCTCATCCTGCTAAAGTAATCCTACCATATACTTAAAAGGAGCCACTGACACAATGTCTCCTAAAACTTTGCTTCTTCGCAGTCTCCGACTTCTCCTGGCATTCTTCTTTTCTTTTGTGATTTCTGTATTTTTTGTTGTATTTTATACTTTTTTTCTCTTTTTTAAAAAATCATTTGGAATTCTGTCCCTCCTTCAGCCTACAAAATCTAAGGACACTCTTCCGTAAATCTAGCAACAGATGAAGGCAGCTGCAGATAAAGTGACTTGCTGAAACATCAGCTGCAGCCAGCGGCTCCAGCTTGTTGGAACGCCACCATCTATATGCTTGAGAGACTTTCTGGAACCATACAGCACTACGGATGACTGCTAGGGGAGTCATAACATAAGACATGCAGATGTTCCTACTTACTCCACCCAGTCCTAGTTTATTTAATACACTGAACTATCTTAGCTTCTTAAGGAAGCAAGAAATGATAAGCGTTAAAAGACTGTGGACAACTAGTTCATGACATGTACTTCTCTCTTGGACCAAAAATCCTCATACCATACCAGCAAAAGAACAACTGATGTCTTACCTCAAAGCGACATCTCAAAGAAAGAATACACCTGGGATTTTCTGTCCCTCCGGAAAGTGTCTATATCAGAGCAGAGTTAAAAAATAAAATCAGCAGCAAATCACTAGTAAGAAATTCTTCACTAAAGTTATAGGAGGCCTGAAAGGCTGATGGAAAAATTTACTGATTATAGAGTCCTCTTTTTTTTTTTTCTTTCCACTTTTTTTTTTTTAATATTTCCTACCACATTTGAACTATAATGTATTGATAGGGTAAAACATGTAAGGTAGGTGCATAAGAATGCTAGGTTTTAAGAATTGAAATAGGAATGCTGAAACCCTCTCTCCCACTCTCAGGCACTGTGAATGCTTATATTCTCAGAGCAGCAGCCTGGGAAGAACAGATAGGAGACAAACAAGGAAAATATGGAAAAAATTATCTCCTGTGTGCTTTTTATACAGGACATAGGGTTTGAAGGCACAACAGAGAAAATTCCATGTTGTGAGGGAGGTCTGGAAAGCCTGTGTCTGTGTGAAGTCTTCCTTTTTGTAGTGGCCCAAATTAGATGATGAACAAAGCTCTTGGGCCAGACGTTCCCAGCTTCAGCAAAAGCGGGTGGAATGTAAAGCTGTTCACTTCCACCAGTTTCCTCAACCTGCAAATGCATATTGGTTTCCAGGAGGAAAGAAAATTATTTATTTCAACATCATATCGGTAAGAGGCCCAAAACCTTTCTGTCTTACCTTTGGTGAATATCTTGGGAACTCATGTTATGAGAAACTCAGTAGTACATGAGTAAAACCCAAGGGAGACATTCAACAAAGTTCTCAGTTCAGCACAAGATTGATCCACTTACCTCCATTTATTAAAATACATCCTTTTACCTTTCAGCCATTCCCTACTTCAGACAATAATTAGTCCTAGGAGCTGGAGGAAAAAAAAAGTCACAAGCATCTGAAATACCAGAAATAGAGCTCCAAGAGTCAAAACTTCATCCTGAACCTATCTAATCAAGTGCTACGTCATCTACCTTAACTTCATGAGCACCAAACTGAGACCTTAAAGTAAAGCTCAGAGGGACAGACACTACCATGGCATCCTAAAAGTACTCAGTGAGCTGGAGTGTGTTCTCTCCAGTGTCTCTGCCATGGTCACCTGAAAGATGCTCAGGAGGTGCTCTCAAGACCTCTCCAGTTTTTCCTGCCTTTCTAAGAGAGACCACAGGGCTTTATTCTCCCCCTCCCTTTTTCACAAACTAGAAGAGTGGCAATTAGGAAGCTGAAGTGCAACATCCTCCTGTCATGCAGGCAGGCAACCCCCCCATTTCCCAGGAAGCTCTTTAACCACAAGACCATAAACATCAGGCTATAAACAATGCAGCAGGGTGGGTGGGAGGGGAAAAGTTCCCACTTTGAAGATAAGTCATTGTGAAGGCATCAGTTCTGCATGAATCATGCCAGAGAGGGTGACAGTGAGCAGGCCTGGTGCCTAGCATCAGAGAGAGGGTGGCAGGCAGTTTGTGGGGAAAACTGGGTATACCAGGTTAGAGCTTCACGTTGCAAAAAGAGAAAGAAATCCCACCTGTCTTTCAGCAGAGTTTGATCCTATTGTAAAGCAGTTATTAATACTTCCACTTTGCATAAGGATCCTCCAGAAGGATATCTGTCCATCAGATACCAAGTGCCTACAAGTACTTCTTTACCTCCTGGAGGCACACAGAAGGGCAAGGTCCTGGACAAGAATATCTAGCCTTAGATGGCTGTGTTAAATATTTCTGGCACACTAGATCCCTCATCTTTTTGCCAGGCCTACCTCCTACATTAAATCTAGCCTGATGTTTGTTGTGAAAATGAAGTTCATAAGAAGACCTGTTATAAACTGCTGAATACTTTATGGCTAGCAAATTAGCTATCTCACTGTCCTCCATATTGCAGCATTGCTGAAATTCACCCAGAAACTTTTTAACTGTCCTGTAATTGGAGGATAATCTGGTGTGAAGGATCTGGGGATGTTAGCAGTCAAGATGTCTACCACTACAACACTAAAAATATAAAATTGTCTGTGTTCTTCAGCAAAAAGTGAATTTGCTTGAGTCTGCTCCCACCAAACAATGGATTTCATGCCATTCACTTCAAAGTGTGATCTGGGCTTAGATGTTTAGTAGGAACTGGATCAATTGTTTTACTTACCAACAGACCACAGAAGATAGATAGACCTGGTTAAAACAGACTGGATTTAATCAAAATGTTTACATTGACAGCATCATTGACATGCCCACAGGATCACCTGTGCAACCTCACTAAATTTGGAGAAGGAAAAGACACGAAAATGTAAATATAAAGAAAAGCTATCCTGTTTTGATTACCTTGCTTGATAAATCCAAAAGTTAAAACTAAAAAAAAAAACAAAAAACCAAAAACAAAAAAGAAAACTAGAAAGCCTGAAGTAATAGTTTAGTAACAATGTACCAAAATCTAAAATCTTGAGTTTCTTTTCTTGCCTTAACACCTTTGGATTTCAACACAAAGGTGGCCTCAGTTACTAATAGGAACCAGGTGACCTTCTCCTTTCACAGGTCTCTTATTGGGTTACTCTTTTCCAGTAAAGTCTCCATAAAAGTGGCTGAAAAGACTATTCATAAAAGCTATCTAATATGTCATGCCTAGTCCATAGATGCAAGTACTGCAGCACTGCAATTCTTTGGAGGTTCTGATCTAATAAAATTCACATCATTTGCAAGATTTGCTCATGGCCTCAAACTTTCCTTGGTAGGTAGATATTTTCTTTCTTGTGTTTTGGAGTTAAAGACATACAGATATGGTCATTCTTTTCATCTTCTCATCTGGATAGTTTTTACAGTTCAGGACAATGTGGTAATTAATATTCTACATTTCTGTACTATGAACACACAAGTGCCTGAGGATGTCTCTCCTGCATTTTTTTCCCTGTTCCATGAACATCATTTGTACCTGCATATCCAGTGATGACTCTGTTTTTCCATAGCCAGAATACAAAGATTTTGCAAACACGTAACTGGAAACATTGGAAAAAGCTTTCTGGGCAAAGATGTAATTTATGTAAACGAAACTTCAGAAGTATTTTTCCGTTTCCCTACTGATTAGTGCTTTTCTCTTGAAGCCTTCTGGCTTTGGGGCTTCCATTTTGGTGTCAACATTCTGGGCTCTGAAAGAGCTGAATGGTTTCAGAACCTCAGTCAGGAAAAAACAAACCCAAATGTCAGCCTTACACTTAATAAAACAATAAAAGCAACGATAATGCAGAAATAAAGTGTTTACAGATTTCTTGCCATATTACATTACTAGCTTTAAACATAAGCCTTTAATGAAGGAATGCCACATTAATAAGGCAGCAGGAACCACTGAAGGCTCAAAAGGGAGCAAGAACTCCTGACATGGCCAATCCTTCTTTTAGAAAAGCAGACAGTTTTCCCCAGTAGCTTAAATCTTGCAACCCTTCCCTTCAAAACCCATCACAGGTCCCATAATAAGTATGTACAACCCACCACTTAGCCACAGAAGTGGAGAGACTGTGGAAGCTGAAGGGGGAATTCAGTCTGTTGGGTGGGTTAAGTAGATGTCATGAAAACCACACGCAAAGGTTGTGGTTTCACATGCCATAATTGATTTCTTCTATGAACAACAAATTAGGGAATACTCAAAAGGAGAAGCAGTTCTTGGGTTCCTCCTGAGACATATGTGAATTGGTCTAATTCATAATTACTAAACTGCACTGAAGTTTTAATAATGGAAATTTATTAGGAATAGCCAAAAGTTGTAGAGACATATTGCAACAGAGACTTTGAACATTCTATCAAGCTAAATAACATTGAAAGAAACAACACTACAACATCAAGGCTAAACATAAGAATAAAGAAGGCTAATACAGCAATCATTCCACAGAAATGGAAGCCATGTCCAACTAGAATTAAAAAAAATTAGGTCTAAAACCATAACAATTGAAAAAGTAAGAAAAGAAGAAAAGCACGGACACTAGTAACAGAACTTTACATCTTCATTCCAAGACAGTGAATTTTCTCATTTATTTTCTAATAGATTTTAAGGTGCCTTGAAAATAGACAAAAAAATAATATGAAAGATATATATAATTTACAAAATTGTTTATTCTGTAATGAAACTTTCATATGATGCAAAAAAAAAAAAAAGTTTAGTTCAAAGCTATCCTGACTGAAAATACTGCAAGAGGTGTTAACAATATTAGACATTAAACAACAGAAGAAAATATGGGTCAATGAGCAGAACCAGACTTAATTATATGTACAAAATGATGGGTTGTAAATTTGCTGTGACCATTTGACAGGTCTTCATCTACCCACAGCTGTTGGATTATAGTATGCAATCCTCTGAAAATATCGATTGCATAGTGAAGTTCAGTCAAACAGGCAAATAAACTAGGACAAAGATGCTACTGACTAATGAACAAAGCAATGAACACCTTCAGTGCATACTCTCCTGAAAAGCATGTGCAGTTTTGGTTTCCCTGTGTCAAAAAGGACACAATAAAAGGTAGAAGTGCAACAAAAGTATTCAGTGGTAGTAAATGGTTGCTGTATGAGTGAGAACTTTTCTCTTCGGAAAAGAGAAACCTAGCAGGGGATACAATACAAGATCATACGAAAACTCAGTTTGGAAAGACCTCAGGAGAACTCTAGTCCAACCACCTATTTTTTAGTAGGGTCACCCCTGGCATTTATCCAGATATCAAAAATCTCCAAAGATGTTAACTGCTCCTCTCTGGGCAAACTCTTACAACTGCTCCACTGTCCTCATGGTGTAAAAGCTTTTTTTTATAATTCATCTGACAATTTCTTGTTTCTACATATGTCCATCATGTTCCTGTCCTCACACTGTGAAGAGCCTGGCTATGTGTTCTCAGTGACCTCATCTTAGGTACTGGAAGGCTGCTATTTAGGTCTTCATGAAATCTTCTCTTCCATCTTGGGCCAGTAAAATGGTGACATTTATGGGAAACACAGACAATGATCACTCCCTTATTTTTGTAACAGAAAAGGCAGCAAACAAAATTTTTTAACAAAGAGCTTATTAAAAAATATAATAATTTTTCTTTTTCCTCTGAAAAATGTATAGTTGTTGATGATGAATAACTGTGGCAATTTGAGACTTTGCAGACCTAATTGCCATATGATTTTGTCTCCTAGAAATAGGCTTTTGAACCCTAATTTGTGAAGAAACTCTATAGGAGTTTTAAACATGTCTATGTAATGTCCATGCCACATTAAGTTTAGGAAACACCTTGCTCAAGGGCTATTAGAATCTGGGAAGGTTTGCAAGAAGAAACACCACCCTAAACTTTCCCAATCTTTGTATACTTCTCTCTGTTATCTCTTATTGGTTGTTGTTAAAAACACGGTGGTGACGCAGGTCTCATGATACTCTGTGACTTTAGTCACATTTTTCCCAGACAGAAAAATTGGCATAGGCTCATGGGCCAGATGCAAGCTCTGCTCCACGCTGAGTCCCTGTCAATGCCTGTTGGTTGTTTAGTCTTCTTCCTACTGCAGTATCTTCTGGCTACTGCTGGATTTCCTCTCAAATATACACCCTTGACCAGCTTAATGGGAATATGGTAAACAACAACAGCTTGACTGTGTAAATACAGAAATTAATGTTTAAAGAACACATCACTGCATTGGATCAACCACAATGAAAATGCAGGAGCAAGCAGGAAATAAACTGATTTTCAGGGCTTTTGTTATCGTTATGGATGCAGAGAAATACTCAAGTACACAAAGAGACAGAATGCTTCTCTGAAAAACAAGAATTATATTCTCATATATAATTTTATTTATCCTTTTGTCCTTAAACCACCCACAGAAGCTTTTCAAAACACAGATCTGTTTCCATTCATGTTTCAGTGTTGTCTGCAGACAGCAGTGGAGTTACACTTCATGACAGGCAACCTTCAAAAGGTTTGGCAGTTCAAAGCTTGTATGGGCTTATCTGAATTTCTCAGGTCTGCAAATCTCATGGTATCAGCCCACAGCTTGGTACTTGAAGCACTTCCTGGTGGAATCTCAGATGGAAACAGAGACATAATTTGACTTCAGAGGACCAGACCAAAATATGCATTCAAGCTCCTGATAGGTTTAAGAGGGGGCTGAAGACACAGTGCATGCTGGCAAAACATGTGGAGATCCTTTTATGCATGCCAGACATGCATAGATTTTTTAATTCTTCATGAGGATCCCACAGGAAAGAAACATAGAAAGTCAATTTCCACACATCAAAAAAGAGGCATTTTATGTTTTTTTTATTATTCTAATCCACTCCAAAATTCAGCCATTTCCATAGATAATATTTGCAGTTGTTATGATTCAGTTTAAATACAGAACAGCAAAGAAAGCTAAGCCTCTGTGAATAAAACAGATCAAACCCAGAAAGGTTCAAAATATACCCAAAAAATGTGATTAAAACCAAATGAGGTTAGATGTTGGTGCCAAAATAATTGATCTATTTTATTTAATAGCAAAACAGGCAAATAGAAAGAAAGAGAAAAGAAAGAAATAGAAATAAAGTGTGCATGTTGTTCTCTGTGAATGTCTTATCAGCGGGCAGTGAGCAGTGCAGTTTCAGTGCCCCATTCAGGCTTTTGGTGGTTTATCTCTACAGCTTTTGTACTGTTTTGCTGTAAGAGGCAAAAGTCCTTCATGAAGCTGTTTAAGTCATAAACTATAACATTTCAGTCTCTGACAGCAGCATTGCATTTTTTTTTTTACACAAAGAAAAGTCAACAGTAAAATCTCATAAAACTGAATGCATTTTATGTCCTTCATGAGTGACCAGTCTTCTGGTCTTTCCTTATGTCATGAGCTGCATTTTGCCAATGCCACCTCTGCTTTCTATCTATCTGTTTATGTCATATTCATCCATTCTGCAGTTTTCTCTCGCATGTGCCTACCTGCAACATCCTTAAAAACATAGCAATACAGTAGTGACCTGCTGACATGCCACTGCTTTAGCTTCTGGGTATTTCTCAAGAGCACTATAAAATTTGCAGAAAAGTAAAACCAATGGGGGGTGACTATTTTTAAAAATGCAATCATTCCCAAACTGACAGCTCTGTAATGAAATATGCCTGTCTTAATAAAGTGTTTTAAAATCTTGTTTTTGCTGAACAGCAACATAGAATGTGTGACTTCATGTAATTCCTGATTTTTCAGTTTTATAATTTTAGCTTGCATAGATAACTTATTGTAGCAACAAAGAAGATAATTTACATATGAATTGCTGCTAATCAAAAATTAATTGCAACATATCATCTGACATACCATCTCCTTTAAGTGGATCTGGTGTAATAAATGACACATAAAATGCGGATGAGGCAAGTTTCAAACTGCACGATACTTCCTTTTCCTTCAGATTTTGACAGTGGGAGAACCACACTAGAAGAAATTCTTGACCAGAAAGTCTTGGCAAGTTCAACAACAGATTGTGTATATCAGTGTCCATAGTTCCCACAACACAATTCTGTATCTCCTTCATATCACTTTGACTATGTTACAGATTGTGTTACAGATATTGGGATTAAAATAATTCTGCTGTGATATAGATAAAACAGATGTCTTTCCATTTAATATCAATTTCTCCTAATATTTTTCTATAGATGCAATTCTGTTGTCACCAATAATCATTCCAGTTGAAAACATTTTATATTCCATGCAGTAAGTGCAACAGGAATTCGTCCTTAGTATCATTTTTCTACTTAGTGGACATCTATTGATAAAATATGAATTAAGCATGCCATAAGAACATTTCTGTAGAGGTTAGGTGAAGAGGCAATTGCTCTGAAATAAGGGACTAAGACTTGGGTATATGGAGAAACACAAGCTTTTCAAATATTTATTTAGAAACTAAGAAAAAGCAGAATTTTGCAAGTAGACATCACTGAGCCAGCCTATTTCAACAAGCTCAGTGCTCTCTTCATACTTCCAGAAGAAGTATGGCTTTTAGTTTCACAAATTTGTTTGGAGTCATCTTATGCTATGATCAGCAAATAGCTACAGAAAGCACAGCATATCCAGTACACATTTCACCTTAAACTCAGGAACCACAGCCCAGAATGTATTCATTTAGTTCATTTTCCAAAGACTGTACATAATATGCAGTTCATCTGAATCTCAGTAAAACATGATTTTGAGAGTTTGCCAGCTTCAGAATGTTCCTGGGAATATTTATCACTGGTGTTCTCCACTTCCTTTCTTGATCCTCTCCTTGAAATTCAGCCAAGCAAATGTGGATAAATATATCTGATAGTTTCTAAAATGTCTCAGCAACTAATCAGAAATAACTGGACCAGCTCTTGCAGAAATAAAACTGAATATCTGCCTCTAAATGTGTGGTTCTTAAATGTAGAACCTGATCTTTAATAAACAGGCCAAGTTTTTGTAGTTCATTTAGAGTACTTTTACTGGGTTTTATAAATAAACATGAAATTAAGAAGATCTGTACTAGTTGTTTTTTTTCTCCTATGCTAAATATTAATCTCCTTATTCCATAAATGAAAGTCAGTATTTAATATGTAATTTTTAATTTTGTGCCATCTTAGGATGCCTTTTACTCTGAAGAGTAATGGAAATAGTAGAAAAAATGCAGAACAACCCCCCCCCCAGTTCATATTTAATGCCTTAATAAATCCCAGAGTTCAACTATGCAGATAATGAAGCAGAAAAAATCCTTTCTTTTCATTAAAAAAATATATTAAAAAGCCAAATCCAGGTTGCATTCTATTTTTTGCTTTGACTATCATCATTCATACAAATGTGCCTTTCTGGCAAGGACTTTGAAAGATAGACATAATCTTGTGAAGTACACTGGCTTTCCTGGAAAGTAAAGTGGTTTATTTCTCCATTAAACAGCTACAACAGTGTTGTACAACCAGCAGTCACTGTGCTTCTGCCCTCATGACCACCAAGAACAGAAAATAATTAAAAGGTGCTTTCTGAAGCTGTTACCTGACTATTAAGTTGTTACAGGACTGACCTTTCTGGCTCTTTTCAAAGTGAATGGCATGCACTAAAGGTTTCTTTGGTTAAAATCACTGATGTAATATTAAAATGCTGCTGCCTTAGAGTCCTTTCTGTTGATCACAACTTCAGTGTTTTTCCTCATGAGTTAAAGCCACATACTCTTCAGAAGTGTTTATTCAGAGTCCTCCCCTAGTAGCACTTATCTTCCAGAGGGGAGAGAAAGGAATAGTTCTTTTTGTGTCTCCCCTCAAAAAGGAATCTCTGGATGAACTCTATATTTTTCCCCTTATTTACTTTTGAATAATAAAAGTGTAGTAGATATGTTATCCCTTTGTCCTTCTATCTAGAAGCCTACACACAGAAGTTCTTACAATTGTAATGTCAATTAAATTGTCTTCTTCCTCACAGTAGTAAAAGCCCATGATTTGGTAGCAGCAATCTCAAGTTCTACTTGTAAGATCTTACAGTGAAGGGATACTAAAGAAATTGTGTGTCTTTACACACCTGTAGCTTTCAGTGGGTGAGATAGATTCTGCCAGGCACTAACTCCCTACTGAGAGGAAGATGAGGAGGTGAAGTGTGCAGTCTCTGATCCTTTAGGTTCTTGTGGCTGCTGCTGGAGGATATTATATCTGGTGGTAAAAAAATGCAAAATTCTTGGGCTTTCCTTGTTCTGCTACATTGCTAAAAGCTCTTGTCAATACCCACTCTGCAGTGTCCCCCCTCCTCTCCCCAGTTACATTATTTAACAATAGCATATTCAGGTATCTTGGGATTTTTCTTCTTGGACTGAAACATGTTTAACAAAGCATATAATGAACTCAATGTGCTTTTCAAATATTCACATAACAAAAAAGCTCAATAGAAACGTCCCCCCACAATCAAAAGCTCATTGCATGCCCCTGTGGATTTTCTTGTGGTTACATTACACCCTAGTAGAATTGGAGGCACTATGATAAAATGAAAATTTACTGAAAATGACAACTAAATGTTGAGTACATCCCACCCTCTTGGCAATTTCTGTAAAGTGATTTCTAAATATTTCATTAGCCAGAATCATTTACAGAGATTTCTCTGGGATCTAGTAAGGCTCAGAGAGGAAGAGTTTGTAAAACAGTAATATTAATACTGACTGTCTAGTTTTTCCTTCACTGTGTGCTCTTAGCATATGTGTCAATTAGATTAAGTCTCCTCTGTTTGGACTTGACTAGAACAAGTGACATGAAAAAGTGAAGTTGCAGAGGTTTAATTTGAAGAGACAGTAAAATAAAAGGAAAATAGGGCTAATCCCAGGCATAACAATATATCATATTACATATTGCCTTGACGGTCCAATCAAGCCATCAAGCATGAATAAGATTCCTCTGACTTCCATTGCCCAGACTAATTTTATCTTCAGCTGTGTTCAGAGGTTATTTGATTTTTTGATACAGCATGTCCTTTCTTGCAGGGCTTTTACTACCAGCCTTGAAGTTAGTATTATTATACTTTAAAAAGTGGAATGTGCACGTGGAAAACAATGTCTCTCACAAATGGTACTGAAAGCTTTAAGATTTTATGGAAAGTTTCATCATTTCACTATTTTTCTGAAGCCTTTGATCTGAGATTCTTGGGGTTCTAGAAGAATCTTGCCTTTTTTAATGAAGTTTTAAGTCAGTAATGGTTGTGCAGAAAAAGTTAAAATGTGTCCTGTTCTTACTAATTTAAAAAAACTAAAAAAAAAACTAACTCAAACCACTGACTCCTAAAAGTAAAAGTATACTTAGAGATACAGTGTGCATTTCAAGTCAAATTCAAAACAGTCATTCTGAGTATTTGAGCTTGGCAGGGTTGCAAATATCTCAATAGTAAAGTCAGTATTTGTATCTAAACTTGATCCATTAATACATCTTTCTATTGGCTTCATGTTATATAATATGCTGGTTTCTTGCAGTGTCAGTTTAGGTGAGCTAACTAGGTGTTTACGATTATACTCACTACCATGATATCATTCTGGATACCACTGCATCCAGTGGAGGTTTCTGCACTTCTGGCATCCTTGCTCAGTGTTTCTGGTTCTTGTGCATTTCACTTCATAAAAGCATTTATATCAATAGACCAAAATAAGATCTGGTCTAAGCAAATCTAACTTCATTTTAGGATCAAGACAGCAGTGGATTAGGACCTGTCTGCACCAAGACAAAATATTTTCTAAAACATATTTTACAATGAAAGCAATGTTATGATACTAAATAGGAATATCACAACCTTTGTCTTTTAAACCTCTTTAACAACATTAATTACAGGAATTAAAAATTATGTGAATGTAATTTGGAATATATTATCTACAACTGAAAATAGCATTTCAATACTTAGAAATACAACCCACCATGTAATGTTTTTTGAAATTCAGAATTGAAAATTTTAAAACTTTTTTCCTGCAATAAGGGTAATTGTAGTGTAGATATGATTTTTGCTGCAATCACTGCTGTAGGGAGTAATGAAAAAATTAATAAAGTATTCATACACAAGATCAGTAAAAAAAAATTATTATAAAAGTTGTACTTACCTCAGAGTGAAAGAGTTCAAGTCACTTAAAGATAAAGCCAGAATATGTTGTCATTTAAAGTAAAAAGTAGTAATTTTAAAATAAACTTTTAAACTTGTCAAAATAGCTGCAAGACACAGTAGAATAGTATTACTGCTTAGTGCAGGCAATGGATCCACTACATTAAAAAAAAATTCTCCTTTTTACAAGCAAAGGAAATGTCACAAATGGTCTTCTATCATCTACTTGGTTTTATCTCCTACTGTCTGTAGGTGCTGATTTTTAGCCTGTCTCACTTCATGACCCTCAAGACTCTTTATTTGCCCAACTGCAAGAGAATCCCTCAAGATCAGAATCAAAGATTATCCCTTCTTCTCTTGTCAGCTCTTCATCAATACCATTTTGTTACTTTATCAGAGTTTCAGCTGCCACATTTGCACTTTACAAATCACTCTCTGCACTATGCTTAATCCGTGTTTTGAGTTGTCTTGCAAATGTACCACTGTTACCTCAGAAAGCTGCTTGTTTTTTTCTCCTGTTTTCTGTCTACTGCTTCCCATTTCTGCACCAAATTCCAAAGTGGTTATCAATCTTATTTTCAAAACTCATTCCCTTATTATCAGTTTAATGTTTTCTCACTTTTCTCCCTCATGCTCTCAAAACTTTGCAGGTCTTCCTGTTCCTAATACTTACCTCTGTGCTCCACTTATCTATTCCCTAAATGCATTTTTTTTAAATGACCGGTGAAGATTATTTATCTGCTTTCCTTTTTCTTCTCCTCTATCTCCCTCAATCTTTGTAGCTTTTGAGGAATGTATCTTCATCTGTCTTCTTCCTCTTCTCCTTTCCTCATTAAGTATTCATAAATTGAAAGGGATCTTTACAAATTTTGTCTTTCAGAGTCCATGCTTTACTACAGAGGCATATAACTCACTGCTCTCACAGAAGTACTCAATCTTCTCCAAAGTTACTTTTCTCAGGAACTTTTCTTACTCTCTTACAATTACCTTAGCATTGCCTATTTCAGTTGTTCATTTATTATGTTTTTATATTTTGTTCATAGAATCGTAGACTGGCTGGATTGGAAGGGACCATAAAGATCACGTAGTTGCAGCCCCCATGCCATGGGCAGGGACACCTTCCACTAGATCAGGTTTCTCAGAGATCCATCCAGCTTGGCATTGAACTCTTCCAGGGATGGGGTACCCACAACCTTTCTGGACAACCCGTTCCAGTGTCTCACCACCCTCACAGCAAAGAACTTACTCCTACTGTCTTATCTAAATCTGCTCTCTTTTAGTTTTAACCCATTCCCCTTCCTGTCCCTACAAGCTCTTGTGAAAAATTCCTCTCTATTTTTCTTGTAGGGCCCTTCAGGTACCGGAAGGCCACCATTAGGCTACCCCAAAGCCTTCTCTTCTCCAGGTTAAATAATCCCAATTCTCTCAGCTTTTCCTCACAGGAGAGGTTCTTTGTTTCTCTAAGCATCTTGGTGTGTGTCCTCCATACTTGCTGCAGTGGGCTGACGTCCCTCCTGTGCTGGGGACCCCAGAGCTGATGGAGCCCTGCAGGTGAACCTCATGAGGGCAGAGCAGAGGAGCAGAATCCCCTCCCTTGGCCTGCTGGTCACGCTGCTTCTGATGTATGCGGGAACCTTGTTTGATTTCTGGGGTACATCACTAGCTCATGTCTAGCCTCTCATCTACCAGCATCCCCTAGTCCCTCTCAGAAGGACTGCTCTCCATCTCTTCATCCCCCAATCTGTGTTGAGACCAAGTGTTTCCCCAAGCCACATGCAGCGCCTTGCTCATGAGGTTCCCAAAGGCCCACTTCTCAGGCTTGTCCAGCATCCTGTCTTTCAGGAGTCAACTGCACCACTCAGCTTGGTGTCACCTGTAAATTTGCTGAGGGTGCACTCGATCCCTTGGTCTATGTAATTGATCATTCTCTGGACTGACTAGACATACCTTCAAACTGAATGGACAAGTTGTGATCAACTGTAAAATTGTAAGGCTATTTCTTCTGCATATCATGGTCATGTAAGTGAAGAATTAATTGAAGTTCCAAAACTGGTGTCCACTGTTTAAAGCAATATATAGTATCTGATGATTCCCTGGCCATTAAATTATGTCATTAGCAGTAAAAAAAAAAGGTTTTAAGATTGGTTGAAGTGAATGACAGTTTTTAAAATTTGGTTTCATTTGTTTATATCTCATAAAACAGATGAGACACACAGTTCATGTTGACACATAGTTCATATGTTGAAAAATTAGCTAAATTTTTAAGTCAGAATTCTGCCACCCTATAATTAAAAGACAAAATTCCATAATAATATAGAGAATATTTTACAGATGCAAACAATTTCTTAATGTAACTTTTAATTCCTCACATAGGAATTGACTGTTGCTAATGCTTGGAAATATTATCCTGCCTCACAGTGTTCTGTCAGAATGTAACATAAACCACAATTTGGCACTATAGTCCCGTGGTTTGCAGTCCTACATTTATCATTAAAGTTGTGTTTTACTGTTGCTTCAGGTTTGCCTGTCACATTCCATGCTGTTCACTGTCCTTGAGGAGTATTCTGAAGTGAATAGGTTTGCTGCAGCAGTGAAATGGAAACTCGCTTTTTAATTACATTCCATCATGCTCCATCATGGCTTTGTTTGAGAATATTTGAAACTTACAGATGCATGTTAAAGTGGCACATGGGATATCACTTCAGCTGCAAACAAACAGCAAAATACAAGAAAGATTATCTGTTTATAATAATAGCTTATTAATGGGGAATATCAATCACAAAACTAGTTTAACTTGAGCAACAAGATCATACTTTGTCGAGATGCACAAACTACAGGTGTCCAGTGACTCCCCAGCTCTGTGAAATCAGCTCCAGTCTTTATGAAAGTATTTTGGGGGCATAATAAAACAAAGTATAGAAAAAAATAGCCATGACAGATATTTTATTGCAAGGCCTTTCTGTCTTCAGTCAAGAAAAATAGCAATGCAAAACAGACTCAAAGAACCACAGTGCTGAAGCTGCAAGAAAATGCACAATGAGTGCATAACTCATTGTCACACTACAAAACTCAAGTATATTGTTAAAACTCCTTCAATTTGGATACATCTGCATAACCATGTAAGTTAATTCATTTGATCCATTTCTCACTGAAGTACCAGTCAGGGTAAAGAGCGCTCTTCTTTGTAAAATAAATACAAACAGTAAATCTTTGAGACATTTATCAGCTAGAGGACTAAGAAAACCAATCACTTTATCTGATTTAGAGAAAATTTAACTGACCAAAACAGACCAGAACCTATTTAAAAATACCTGGCCCATAGCTTTTGAGAGCTACTCCTGCTTCTCAGAAGTAATGGGGTAGAAAAAGGAACATCTAAATGATAATTGACACTTAGCAAGGCTTGCTTCAAAACCCACCACCCTATCCACCTGGCAGAGAACTATCCACATACACAGCCTTTATACAGATTTCAGCCTTCTTTTACTATTGAAAAGGAATTACTAAGACACTTTTTCAACACAACAGCATAGATTTGTCACAGTCAAGCCCCAGAAAACATACAGTCCTTCTGGAATGTACAGGCAACTTTTCTCCTTGGCTTTGAACAAAAAAGTTTGTAGGCTGATACTATAAAGCTATCCTTTCAGGCTTTTTTTTTCCTCAGAGAATTTGCCATACTGTTGTCACACATGCTAAATCCTATCAGCAAAATATTTTCACTCATCTGGATCAACTCACTCAGTAGCAGTCAGTCAAAGCCTGTCTCCCGCCAACTTACCCAGAATTTCTTTCTTCCCAAACTGACTAGCAGCTGAGCAGACTCCCTAGGATCACATGTTCAAGGATACCTACTTTCCAAAGCACATTTTGACTTTCGGAGAGCACTTCGATAGCCTGCTCTGCTTACTGCTTTCCCTGTGCCATCAAATGCTGGGTTCTGCTAACATGTTTTTAATAACAGCACAGTGTCCCATGCTCTGGGACAGAAATACCACAACAATAAAGATACATCTCAAAATCAAATGGTTCATCAAGAGGCTGGTTTGAGTTAGGAGGAGAATCTTACTGGCCTTTTCCTCTCAGCCTACTTGGGTGGCATCTTCCACCAAGGAAGCAGCCTTGTTTTCATTCAGGTAAAGAAATTCTCCTGCCTGCTTGAAAATTAAGAGATTCTTTGCAGTCTGAGCACCCAAGTGCATGACAGGATTATGACATACCCAGCCACCCACATTGTCACAGAGTGGTTTCGTTTTAAAAAAAACACAAACACTGGGATGCATTTTAAGATGGAGAATGCTCTTGAAGCCCTGTGCTTAAGTGAAAATGGACATGAGGAACTTCACACACAGGCACATATCCCAACAACAGCAAAAAAAGCAACACAATAACAGCAGATGTAATTTTTTTCTGTATAATGCAAATATTTTTAAGTCAAATAACCAATAATAAGTCCTCTCAACATGCTCTCCAGCAGGGTTAAGTGCATATAGTTCTGATCTCACAGTTTGTAAGAATTCCCTTGGGAGGGGGAGGGGATTAGGCCAGCAAGGTTGCCCATTTTCTTCTCACGGTCTTTCTGCAAATTGACCTCTCAGAGCTCCCCATTCTCTAAAATACTGGTAACAAACTGGAATGAAGTTACATTCACATCTAAAGGTACAGATTCCTCTCTATTGCTTAAAAAGTTTATCGGTTTACTCTTGTTAAGACCTGGGCCCAGAAAGCAGAAATTCACGTAGAAAACTAGCTAATCTTGCTCCAAGATACAAACTTCTTGCTGCTCTCAAGCGCCTAATGCTGTCCTCTGGGTTTGATGATGCAATTTCCCATCTGCATTTTAAAATGAAAATACAGTTGAGTCATAGTCTGGGAAAGGGCTGCTGCATGTGCCAAGGTATCATACAGTGAGGGAGCAAGGGAGCGGGTAAGAGCAGGCAAAACCTTCCCTTATCCTCCCTCTCTCCTCTCTATTCCCACCTTACCCTGCCCCTTTATATAGAGAACAGTGAAGGTTGCTGAAGGCAGGGAAGCAGAAAAACCACCTTTAAGCTGGTAAAGAAACACCTACTGAGTTCCTGTCATTCAAAACCAACGTCAGGCGCAGGCACCATTCAACCTGCCTTCAAAGTCAGCAGAACAAATGTCTCATTGAAATGATTAAATTGTAACCAACTATGTCAGCTTTCTGTAAAGTTGGCTATTTCTTTGTGCAAGTTATATAGTTTGACAACTTTAAAATCAAGTTAAAAATAAAGAGATCAAAAATGTTTGAATCATGATTCCACATAATTATTTTATTGTTTTATGTTAATCCGAAGCATGAACATAGTTTCTTGGAAAATCAAAGACAGATTTTAAGGAGCTATTAATGTCAAAGCTCATTACTTAATGAACAATTAATAATTTCTTTGCATCAAATGAAATATTGAAATAAATGGTTATGGGAAATCTTCTCATGACTAAACTGAAAAGTTGCCATCTGTCTTTCATTCTCCCTATATTATCTGTTAGTAAAATAAAACAAAATAGAAAAAAAATCTTACACATTAGAATAATGCTGTGATAAGCTGCTGGTGTTTAAATTATTTTGCTCTCACTCAGGAATGCACATAATTATAATGCAGCATTTTCTCATAATTGTTCAGGCACATAATGTGAACTTCTTGGCACTTAAGGAACAATTTACCATAAAAGAGTTGAAAGAAAGTTGCGGATTTTCTTCATTTCAGAAGCAAAAAAAAAAAAAAAAATTAGTTCCTGTGCTGTCACAGGCTCTATAACAAGCAAAAGTGTTTATGCCATTAACAGCACCAGCATTGTGAAACTTGTGTGCACAGAGGAGGAAGAGGTTTTAGACAGGAGGATGTCTCTGATAATTTATCAGAGATCCCATGATTTTTATAAAGAGGACACAACTTTTCCATTCTGGGGATCACATGCCCACAGTATAAACATTAATAAATCTCTTCATAAAGCACACAGTTAAATATATCCAGAATTACCACATCATCTGTATTTAAACCATGTGTTTGTCTAATGTCTTAAATGCAGAGGGCAAAGCACATAGCTGTATTTCACATCAATTCTTCCCTTATTTTATTATTCCATTTAAAGCTAGGGAAGCCTAACTTGGGCAGCTGTCCTGCTATGTGAGCTGTGGTCACTAAGTGAGATCATCAGCCCATTTCAGTGAGACATCCCTGTGACTGAATGTACCTAGAGGATGGTAGCCATGTTTTGGAACATTGACTAAAACATACCAAGAAGAAGCATTGCCCAGAAAATCAGTCCTGGTAAGTGCATCAGTTTGTCAGGTGAGACCTTACAAGGTACTGCTGGGTCTGTAGATTCTCTGAGGAAACTGTCTGCCCACGCTTGCTGACTTGTAACTTCTGTAAGCTTTTCTTGGAGAGCAAGCTTTATTGCACAGGAGCAGATCTTTTTCTCCCCATCATTTTACACAGTCCTTCCAGACCTCTTTCTCAGCTGCAAACAGCACCTGGCTGTTTCCTGGGATAGGTTGCAGCCTCTATTCATCTCCCAGGCACAGACCCACTGACTCTACACCGACATGGTCAGGTCCCAGAGCATAACTAGGAGTACAGAACTGCTCAGCACCCACAGGGCAGCTGAGATTTCCTACCAGCCCTCATGCCCTGACTGCTCCTTAGCACGTGGCTCCATCCTTTGAGCCACCTCAGCTGACATATAGGAGAATTTCAGTTATCAGTAAACATTATGACTTTTATCACACAAACCAGTGCAGGAAACTTCATATATTCAGTAAAAAACAAGAAACTGAGATGCCTTATAAGTCATCAAGTGAGCCTCTGAACAGAAAACAACTGGAAGGTGTAATAGGGCCCATTTTCCTGGCCACACATCCAGGAAGATATTAAATTCTTTGGGAAGATAAAATCTTGACTTTTGGAAGTGGTGTCAAACCTGCTGTCAAAGATGTAGCCATTTCTGGGCACCACAAAGCAGAAACCTCTAGAAAAGAAAAGTATTTTCTGGCAAAGCTTGAGGTAAAGGGTGAAGAATCTGCTGCTAGGACTTCCAATACCTAAAATCCTCTGAGGACCAAAAAAAAAATTAAACCTTACCACACTCAAGCACACACATATGCACACTTTCAGGAATGAAATCTGGTAACTAATTGGTAAGCTCCAGAAAGAAAAAAATCATAGAATCATTTAGGTCAGAAAAGACCTCTAAGAACAAATGAGTTTCTGAGCGCTAATTCGCATTAGCTCCGGGCTCAGGTGGCAGTGTGTGTTGTCTGTGAGAGAGGCACAAAGGAGAGCTGTAATAAACTCTCTCAGACCTCAGCTTTGGATTCACTCTTCTGTCTCATGTCTTCTCTGTTTTCCTTGTTTTACTATACATGAAATGGCCATTTACATTTGTGGTGTGTGTTTGTAGACTGAATGTGCTTCATTAAATTTATAGGTATAGTGTGCTTTACAGATTTTGTTCTTTATACAGAGTCTGGTTGTTAGAGGTAATAATAGTAAACCATTGCCACTCAAATTATGTTACAGGACATTATTACAAAGCCTGTAACTGTTCTGTTATTTATAGTCTCTAATTTACTGCTTTTTGTCTAAGCAACCATCAACTAACTGTACTCTTAAATCTTGCTCTTTTGCTGAGATGTTTAGACTACCATTTTTATTGTTACATGCTTTTATTCTTCAATTCATTCCACACAGACTGTTTAGGTGATTTGTTTCCTGCCTATGTGTACTGACAGCCCAGACACTGAGAACTGGATTAATAGGAAATAACTCATGAGTTGGTTTTATGACTGGGAGTCCTATAAATGAGATTTTGATAGCACATGTAATTAATGCTGTTACACAAAGTAGTAGTTTCACCTGTGATCTGAGACCCAGAACTAATAGTTTCTACTATCTGGCAAAATTGTTACAATTTTTACTTCCATTTTTCTTATTACACTGTTTTTGAACAAGTGTGTCAAATCCAGGAATCCTCTAGAACAGATCATTTCCCAAAAGAAAATGAGCAAATACAACTGGAAGGCACAAAACTGAGCCACAAATTCTCCTTTCATCCTCTCTAGGCACACACAAGGATGGAGAAATTCTGAGCCTATGAAAAAAAGTAGATCACTGTTATCATTTCATTCTCTGAATGCTTGTCCTAAAATGATAAATTATTATGGTTCCTTTTCAAAATGAAACAAACATTTTCCACTTCCAGTCAAGTGCCACCCTTAGTAATTTTCCATGTCGATACCAGTTGATTAAAAACAGACACAAATTATTCCTCCCATAGTCTGCAATAAAAGAAAAACAAACTTAGTAATAAAATATGAGGAAATCCTCCTATTTCACCTTAAATGTCAGCCAATGCTTTGTTCCCCTGTCATGATTTTAAAGGTCAATTATGGAAAAAATGTTCTGGAGAAATTGTAAGTACTGAGGTTTTTCTAATAGGAATATGATACTGGGAACTTGTAACATTCATGTTTATGAATTTCTGCTGAATTGCTCATTCACTAGTTAAATTCCAGAGTCAGCAATGGAAGCCTCATTTAAATGTAACCTAAAACCTATTTGTGGATTGAAAATGTCAATACAAAGGTTAATTCCTTACAGAAGCGTCTTTCAGAAGTGGAAATAAAAGTATTATTGCCTATAAGCTGAAATGAAGCCTTTCTCTCATTTATAATTTCTGTGCACCATTTTCTCACTAATTAATCCTTCAGATCACTTAGGAATGCCATTAAATAGTTTTTTGTTCAAATTCAACAAGATTCTCGATATAATTTCTTCCTTCTCGCAAAGGCTGACTCTCACTGCAGCTTTGTTCTCACTTATTGGTGCAGGATTGAACTCAGCAAGCAGCTGTACCATAAAAGGCATGTTGGTGGAGTTAGTAAATGACAGACTTCAGAGGCAGTATTCAAAAACACTTGAGTAACACAAACAGTCACAAGATGGATTTTCACCACTAGAATTGGTAGCTTGGGTGGAGTGGTACCAAAACCTAGAAAGAGTAATGTTTGTAAGTAGAGACTGCTTTTTCCTTTCCTCATAGTTTCTGAGTCTTTTCTTACCTGTCTCTTTGGGAGTCTGATAAAAATGTCCAGTTTACTGGGGTTATTTTTGGCTAAGCTAGTCATTATCCAAGCATGCCCAGCCAAAATATAAGGTAGCTCAGAGTGGTACCTATTTGAGCAAATTTTCCAGACCTTTAAATGGAAACAATGACAGTTCATAACTTTGTGGAGAAGCACAGACCGGAGTCCAAGAACAGTTCAGGTTATTGACAGTTGTACACATGAAATTGACCTCAACTTTAGAAAGATTTTGCAGAAACAGGGACAGAAAGCAGCAAGGGATTAGGTAGGGGAAAGAAATATGGCAGAGCTGGACTATTTTACAATACACATCCTTGTATGTCATATATGTACTTATATCTCCTATCTACTCTTCCTGTATCCAAAGTACAAAATAGAGGTGCACAATAATTTTTTCAGGAAGCATCCAAATCAACATCATTGAAGATAAAATCTGCTGAAGACGGCTATATCAGAAAAAGCCTAAAAATTATATATCCTTCCACCAGCAAGAAGAATTATAAATATCCATTTTCAAATATTTAAAAACTATAGTATGACCATAGTCCTCTAATATGAGCTTTTCCTGCAGAAGAATTGAGGAAAGAACTTATGACTGATGATGATTAGAATGCATGAACAGGCCTGGGGAGGTAACTGCAGGTTTACATGTATATCTATCCAATGTCTGCGAATTATGAAGCAATCTGCCTACAAGATCTTTTTCTTCAAGTTTCTAACTGGAGGCTGAGTTATACCCTGATATATAAGATTTCAGGTCCCTTTCAAAAAACCTAGCATTAAAAAAAACTTGTGTTGGAACTATTTAACTTCATAAAAAACAGTTGTCTATATTTCTTTTATCCTGTGATATTCATAGATTTTTTTTTAATTTTCAGAATGCTCATCTTAAGCCTTTATTATTTTATATGACTTTGTTGTGTCTCCTCATTTTTAAGCTAGATAACCTCAGTCAGAGTCCAAGGGTAGCATACACGTTCAATAGTATTGTTTTTGTCTTAGAACATAAAAATTAAAAAATGAAACAAAGATTTGTGATACTGAAGGAGCTGAGTGTTAAATATACTGCTGTTCATTAGAGTGAATAATGAGCATTAAAATGCCACTGCTAAGGATCCTCTTATTAAAAAGTAAACCAAAAATCTGGAGGCTGGGATATCATAGTCAAAATCTTCTACTCAGCACCTAAACTGATTTACCACTATTGTGCTGTTATCTCTTTTAGATAGGTAGGTAGGATGACTTGAGTTTGGATGGATACATAATTTACTTCTGCTTAAAATACATATTTGCCACATATTTAGGATCTTGTAATTCAAATATTCTCTTTTTCCACAATTCTCTGTTTGTTTTTGATTGTCAATTAAATAAATACAGTTTCCTCTTCTTATTCTCCTAGGTTTTGTATATTTATGTCTTACATTTTGACATCTGTCCCAAAAATAAGAATTCTTTTCTTTCTTTCAGTAACAGTTCTTGGTCAACCATAGAGCTATGGTGAAGATGGCAGGTCATAAAAGCTAAAATCAGGGACTTCTTTGCAAGAGCAAGTTGGTTGTTTTGTAGTATCATTTGAGGACCATGGACAGATCTAACTCACTTCATGGACTGCCATGAGCTCTCAGTTAAAAAACTGTTCGTGGCTAACATGAGATGTGAACTTCTTATGTATTAAAAATGACATATCTGAGAAAGAGAATAAGAAAATTATACGATCTACAGGGTTCTGCATGTACACATAATTAAAAAAGAAAAACATTCCCGAATTTTTACTACTCTATAATTCCCTAGTCTCAGGCAATACGAAGGATATTGGTGGTACAACAAAACAAATGTTCTTTCAGTTAACACTACATTTGGTCAGATGCTACCTGCACAAGTGATAATTGGCCATGATTACTTTTACCAGTGATTTTTCTCACTCTGTACCTTCCCAAATCTTTAGCAGTGCTTTTCAGCAGTTCCAGCAAAGACCATCTAACAGTGGAAGAAGTGAGAGTAGCATCTCCAAGCAGGCATTCACCTTGTACAACAAGAATATGATTCTTCTCCCAAGAAGGAAAATTGTGCAAGTTCATGGCGAATTAAAACAAAACATATGGATACTAATATATTTCAAAATCTTCTATAATCTCCAATGTCACAATATGGAAAAGTGCAAAGGAGATAAAACAGCAGCACAGCTACTCTGAACAAAATGCATTTGTTCCTGGTGCTTTTACTGAAGCAAACCCTGCGCCTTGGTAAAAGCAGACCTTTATTCTAGAAGAGACATAACTATAACGTAAACAAATTACTTCAGTCCCCTATTCAGCTGGCCTCATTTGTCTTAAGATTTTTGTTGTTCTTTAAGCAGACTGAAATACAGCTTTAGCACATCTACCTTCCTAGTGTACCACATCCCTTTGTGGTCCCAGATATTCAGCCTATATATCTCTATTAATTATGGAACACTAATTTTACACACAAATTCTGTACTAGAATGGCTGTAAAGAGAACTGGCAGAACCATCTTACTACAGCCTCCTTTTCTACAAAATGACATCATGCAGCTTGACTGATCTGGCTCCCACAGAATTACGACTTTCACAGCTCAAGCCAGGAGAGCAAGGTGATGGCATTTTTAATGCTCACAGTGTGCTGGTTTATGAGTTAAGGTAGGTGGCCAGTTGTTATTTTGTAGGCTCATCTGTCAGTCTTGTGCTGTATTTGCAATACCATAAGACTAAATGAAAATGTTGTGAGCACTTCTTGATGCTGGAAATAGGAACGTTGGTTTTTTTTCCTGGAGAGGCTGTTGCCTAGTGTAACAGGAAGTGATCTAATATTGCATGTAATAGACTTATTATTGTTAAAAGGTCTGAATTTAACTTAGGTAATCAGCATCAGATGACATTCACTTCTTCATTGGTAGTACTCAAAAGTGTGGCAGAAAAGAAGAGGAAAGGAATAATAACTCCTTTCAATCACATCTTGTTATGCTAAAAGACAAGTTGGCAATGAAGCAGCAAAGCTCTCTGAATGATGGTGTCAGAATTGAGGAGAGATTTGGCATGAAGATCTTCTATTTTGAAGATCTAGGATCAAATGCCATTTTATTGCCACAAAATCCCTTATTATATGATGACGGACGCCAAGGTGGAGAAATTAGAATCATATTCTTACCACTTGAAGATATAAGACAATATACAAAACAGTAGAGAGAATTAGTAATCTTTTCATTATATGTCATACCTTCCAGATGCACACAAGGGCAAAGTACTAGCCTCAGAATGGGTAGCCATTTGGTAGGACGTAAGCTCAACTTTTACAGAAATAATCTGGAAAAAATAACTCCAATAAGAAAAAATGTCAGCAAACACATTGCTTTTGTCCCCAGAATTCTTGCGTTTAACCTCTTTGAATTTAGGCTCCCACAAAAGCAAAGTGGGGGAATGTAGGTGGGGGTTTTTTTCCATCTTGAACAAGATCATACCTCTTTATCAGAAGAGCATCATGCAACCCAGTTCTACATAGCATCATGACAAGCAATCAAATCCTTTTCAGTGTTGTGTGTTTATCTTTGAAGGTGATTAATTTCGCCTTGTGAGGATGCTTAACACACGCTCTTCAAACCACCTCGCTGGGACCTGTTGCACCTCTTTTGGGGTTGCTATTTGTATGTTTGAGACATGAGCAAAATTTGCTCAGAATTTGCCTAAAAAATGCCAAGCCACATCCAACAGAGGTCAATGAATTGTGAAGAGATAAACCAGCAAATAAGGCATCTGTCACTGATGGTCCTGAGTTTGCTGATGTCTGGTTAGTCATGATTACCTAGGCCAACCCCAGGAAAAGTATGAAACATAGGTGTGAGGTCTATTATGAAATCAGACAATATACCTGTCCACAATAAAAATTCTTGTGCATTATTTAGTTGGCTATGGTACAGAATAGATCATGGGAACTTAGTAGAACTATGGGATAAATAACCAGGTTTTGGACAAATCCCTTTGTGTATAGAGAAACACTAAATATAGTATGCACATGCCTAAAGATAGAAAAATGTTTTTCTTTGAAACATTCAAACCATAAGCAATCTACTACATTTCAAATTAGATGCACGCAATTGACCAAAATATATATGGACATCTCATCAAAATTCATGACAGAGATTCTGCTGAAAATAGCAATGATGATACTTCACAACGGTGTGTTTAGAGCCTGGTTAACACAAGTGGAGAGCTTTTAAGAAAATCAGTATGAGACAAATGGGACTTAATAGTCTGGGCAGTGAGCAAATACTGAAATACAGCAGCACCCTCATAAATTGTGACAGTGGCATTCCATAGAGAAGAACATGAAATTACCATCCAGCATATGACTTTAAAAGTAAAATACTTTTACTTTCAAAGGAAACAAAACAGAAATCTACCTCCTAAAATTACATTGTTTAATCTTCACTGGTTTTGAATGGGGGGCATTAGATTTTTAAGAAAGCCAGTAGTCAAGAAAATATGTGGAAAGCAAGTTGAGAGAGTAGTTAGACAAAATACAAAGTGTCATTCTCTGTGAATCATAGCCCCTATTTTCTTCAGTTTTCATGAGAGTGATCAAAATTAACAACAGTCATCACTACCTAACAGTTACATCTACCTAAGCAAGCAAATCTATTTTATTTTAAATGGTTCTGAAGTAAACAACGTTGATACAAGTGTGAACACAGCTTTTTCACCTCAAGAGTACCTCAAATTATATTTCTCTGCACAAGACAACCTCCATCATCTTACTTTCTATATAATATATGCATTAGGCAAAAGTCTAGATTTATAGGAAGCTGAAACCTTTCAAAATACAGCACTTTGGATATTGTGGAGAAATAGTAACTCAGAAGAAAATGTCACCTTTTGGTTTTGTTATCAAGAAATTTTACTTTCAGTTTTGACTGACAAAGCTTTGCACTGTAAGAAGTTCACGGAATGTCTAGGCTATTTAAAGAATTTCATAAGGATTTTTCTAATTCAATGACAGAAGAAGTAATCACATAAAATTCTGTCAGCTTCCAAATCACCCTAAAATGAAGGTGTGGTCATCACATCTGCAAATCTGATGATTTGCAAAATCCTTAATGGATCCCCCCACGTACATCCCCCTCCTTGTTTAAGGGAACCTTTTGAATTTACTGTTTTGCTCAATATATACATTCCTCTCTGTCCTATAAAGAGATCAGCCCAGGAAAGAGTATTAAGGAGGCAAGGCAGTGCAGACTTCTAAATCTTCTCAGTGTTATTGCAGTTCCTACACATAAGAAAGCTGAAACTGCAGAATTTTTTGCATGTATATATGGACAAAGTTGATAAGTTCTAGTTGCTGTAATGACTGGGGCTTGGCAAATGGAGCTAGATAATCTCTAAATGGGAAATGAACAAAAAATACCTAAGAGACCAAAGTCAAAGATTTCTGAGCTGGTCTTAAAGGTAACAAGCAAGTTATTTGGAGATATAATTACTCTTGGCACATGGTATGAGTAGACATATCAGGATCTGCTAAGCTGCTTTAGTCATTATAGGACTTCATTGCCATATTATTGCCTAATTTTTACTGGTAAAGACCTGGTGACCCATCAATCAACAACAAAAAGCTAGACAGAAAGCAGGTATCATTTTCTGGCAGGATCTAACCATGTAACCAACAATAAATGGATCCCATATGGTCTTCATCAGCAGAAAATATGCCATTTGCTTTACTTGGCTGCATTTTGATGCCTTATTTTAGGTGGAGAGATATGAGGGATCTTGACAGCCTGACAGGAACCTCATGAGTTTCAAGTACAGTGTAAACATTGCCAGCAGATTATTTTTCCCCTCTGTTCAGCACTTGGGAGGCTGCTCTTGGAATAAAGCATCATTTATGAGCTCCTGATACAGTGGAAGGCTATCAGATAGTTAGGCACCTGCAGAATACAACATATAGGGAGTCTTAAAGAGAGAAGGTTAAGGTCTTTCAGGTCTTCAGTGACATAAGGGGGAGGTGTAGAAGAAAAGAGAGCCAGGCTCTCCTTCTACATACACAGTGATAGGACAAAAGGCCTCAGGCAGAAAGTGCAGCAATGAAGGTCGTGATTCAATATTGGAGAAAGGAAATTTAAATCATGAGAAGCCCCATGATTAGAACAGGTTTCCCAAGATCCCTAGGGAGGTTTTGTAATCTCCAGCTTTAGAGATATTTAGGACTAAATCAGACAATACTGTCAACAAACTGGAATAAGCTGGCCCTGTTTAGAGCAGAGGGTTTAGTCAGAAGACCTAAGAGGTTTCTTCCAGTTTTATACATGCTAGGACTCTATGACACTCTACTAGCTTCAGCCTGCCTGCTGGAGTTTTGTAATGACTAAACTACATGCTTACAAGATCAAGTGTGGTGGGAATAGTTTAACTGAACAGAAGCAGAACAAAGATACAAAAGACCAGAAACACTTCAGTGAGCTGTGCTGGTGCTGCTGGTGCTAGAAAAGACTAACACTAGATATCTGCCAGTTGCAGGACACATTAATTATTTTGCAATAAGCTTGTTCTGAAGCTTCATTTGAAATATATTTACAAATATATATATGGTAGTGCTGAATAATCAGTAAGCCAAAACCTAAAACTCAATGTTTCTTATCACCTGACAGATGCTTACAGAATTTAGACATCAACCACCAAGCAGTTCACTGCTGTACTTTTGTTGTTTCAAAGTAAGCCTACTAAAGCACAGCAACTGTTTTCAGAATGTACAAATTGCCCATGAGCTGCTTACAATTTTGAGGATTTTTTCTTCATTATTCAAAATTATTCATTCCAAAATTTCAGCAAACAAGCAGTGGTCTGTAGTTTGTGAATGAGCTGTTTGTTGCCAGTATACAGCATGGACTTCATCCAAATCCTATTGAAGTTGATGGAAAATCTCCCACTGACTTAAAATAGGCTTTGGATTGGCCCTGTTGAGTGGCAGTATTCGTTTTGATTGGAATTATAGGTCACATGGAATTTTTTCTCCAATATTCAATGTTTCTGCCAACTTTCTGGACAATAAGAGCATTTGTCTGAGCTTTGACACAAAGAAAATACAGAACAGCCATTAATACAGCCAGAATGAATTTGCTGAAAAAACTCAACTATTCATGGAAAAGAAAATGGTAGTATCTGCCCAGACATAGTTCTTTTGGATTCACATGAAGGAGAATTTCATGATTAGGGGATTAATGTTTACAGAAAAGTGTACCCACAGTATTTTTGTGCTGAATACTTGTGCATGTGTGTTCCCTCCCTTACTGCTTTAAAAAAATGTTTATGGAATAACATTGTGAATTAACATGGATACAGATTATTTTGATAAGGATCAAAAAAATGGGGTATTTTTCATACCATTTTGGTCAATAAACAGAAGTC
This sequence comes from Entomyzon cyanotis, assembly GCA_024500445.1. Taxonomy (NCBI): domain Eukaryota; kingdom Metazoa; phylum Chordata; class Aves; order Passeriformes; family Meliphagidae; genus Entomyzon; species Entomyzon cyanotis. The sequence goes on from JAKEPQ010001005.1 coordinate 18,288,833, forward strand.
TCTCAGACTCTGTAGCAAAAAGATTTAGTAGATGTCTTTGGATTACTAGACCTGAACATGCTATAGAGATAAATAAGGGGGCTAGTGAGCCTAAGACACTCCAAATACAGGCTACAAATTCTTAAATTTGAAAGTATTATATGCTTCATTTCCCTTTTAGCTAAGTAAATCACAAAAAAGACCATTTTTTTCCTAATGACTGAACACAGAGCTTAAATCCAACTGCACAACATAACGTACTTCTGGGAAAAAAACAAAAAAAAAAGGAAAAAGAAATTAAGACCTTATGTCTACTAAAATATTAAATGTTCCATTTATACTGAAAAGCAATTATTAAATAAATTATTAAAAAACATCCTACACAATTTGCAACAGCTTGTCTGGGAAGATCTCACTTTCTTGAAGGGAGCTGCAGAAAAATTCAGGGATTCAGAATTTTGGGAAATGGTTTTCCTCATGAATTTAGGCCCAAATTCACAAAAGTTGAAGTTGGTGGTAGACAACAGTTATATGCCTGTTTCCAGAAGTGTAATAACTGAAATCTATCAATAACATCCAGTGTGTTTAAAGGCTGCAGAGAGGAGAGGTTTTGATATAAAATTCTGCAGTGCTTCAGCTTTTGCTTCAGTGTGTACCTCAGCAGTCTTAACCCTGGAGAACAGAGACACTGAGTGCCTTTCTCCCATGAAGTCCTGATTTGGTGTTGTTCTTCCTGCCTGCCTACTGCAAAAGCTCCATTTGAGCTCCATTTTACGTCTGTATAATTAAGAGCTGCCTACAAGCATTTATTCCTACTTCTTCGGATTACATGAACACAAGCAGCAAGCCAGTTCTGGGAAATTATCTGACTGAAAACCTAAACCTTAAACCAAAAGTTTAAGCTTTGTCTGGATCAAATCCCAGAACCAACTCACATGAGGACCAGATCAGGCATGAAAGAAAGGACAGCATGCATCTCCCAGCAGGACTCAGGGTGAGATGCAGAGGAAGGTGAGACCACAGCATCACCAGATAATACCAGACTGGGCTGAGGAAGCACAGGTAAGAATAGAGAGATGGGTTTTCATTGTATCATTGATCTGTATTTAAAAAAAAAAAAAAAGTAAAAGTAAAACCAGTGAGAAGAGGAGATGGTGGCTCCAGCAGGAGAGCTGCTTCCTCATCTCAGTAGGTTTCAGATCTACAGGGCTCATTCCAGACAGTACATTTGGCTGGAGACTGTCATGGTGAGTGTGTGGAGGGGAAGCTATTTTCTCTTTCTGCAATGAAAATAGGGGAAAAAACCCAGATCATAGCATTCTTGTCCCAGCAAAACCCACCTATGAAGGAAAAGGCTTCACTTCTGCCTCTGCCAGTAAACTAACCTGTACCATGGACAGGACCTGTTCCTGGGAAGCAGAGCTGGAGCATTGTTGACACTGTTGCACTGTCAGAGAACACTCTGGGCTCTTTTTGGCACTGGCCAGTTTACCCTCCTCCAAACACATCCTGGATGATGTAGCAAGGTCCGGAAGGGCTGCACGAGCCGGCTCCCCCCGGTCCGGGGTCCCTGGTCTGTGTAATCCCACCGGATCTGGTGCGCCTGGCCCCCGAGGTTCTGCGGCATGGCGTCAGTCTCCAAACCACGTCAATTCAAGCAGGAAAGTAAGTAAGGCGAAGGAAAGAACTGGACTCCATCTCTGTTCTGCTAGGGAGGTTTATTTGGGGTATGGGGAAAAGGGGTGCAGGGAAGGAGAAGGGGGAAGGGAGACAGGGCAGGGAGCAGATGCTAGCAGCTCAGAGATGGAAGACCTCGAGCTGATCCAGGCTCTGCCTTCTAAGGGGAAGGAAAGGGGGCAGGGGCTGGCTCTCTCTGAGCCAGTCCCCAGAGGACGAAGGGAAGATTGGCAGGAGGGTTACACACCAACAGGTTTTGAGGTACAGCAGAGCATATTTTAAAATGAACCAATGGTACAGCGAGTGGGGAAACAAAGGGAGCACATGGAATCCTAAAACCCCACATTGCTACACCTGGATATTGTATGGGAGTTAATGCATGGCAGGAACAACCCCCACGAGGCAGTTTGGAGGGTAAAAATGTTTAGTAGCATGAATATGGGTCATTTTTGTGCCATTTGGCCTTTGTGCCAGCAAACAGTTCCAGGCACATCTTCCTAGAATAGACACTGGCTGCGGCTTTTATTTCTGTTCCATAAAATGTTTGTGCATTTTATTCAATGGTTGTTTATCACAAAATAAACATTGAGAAATCCCTGAAGAGGGAATCAGAACTAGAGCCTTCTTGCATCAATCAAGTGCCAAATCAATCTCTTTCCAGACCCTGTGAACCTTTCTTTCTATACAGTGACAGATATAGAAAATAGCACCCAACTAATTAAATAAGATATTTTATAGGGAAATCTGCATTTATTTTTGAGTTATCTGTTTGTAACTGGCTTCTGGTGACCAGTCTTGCAAACTGTAATCTGGTTAAGATCTGCTAGTCCAATAGTGGATCTTTCTTCAAATAGACACTCTTGAAAAGGATCTTGGAGGTTGAACGATTACCCTCCTTCAGCATGCGCCTGAGTGCTTCCACATCCCAGCTGGAAACTACAGCTGGCAGAACCAAAGAGGTGAAGCCAGAAACCAGGTGGAGTCAGGTGAGAAGGGAAGATATTCCCCACACTTTCAGAAAGATCTCCACCATACTTTTGGGACAGCTCTTTGTCTTCAACTGCTTGCATGGCCATCCTAAAACTGTCACCTGAGAGAAGATTCCCAGAGTAGGATTCAAGTTATCATTATGGCTGCCATGTGCCTTATGTTTTGATGAGTGCCATATGCTGCAAGGCACCAATATCCCTCCACAGGGCTGGTCTGCAGTTTCTGAACTGACTTCATCCCAGTTAGCTATTGTGGCAATTCCATGAATCTCCCAGCATGATCAGACAAATACACAGTATATTTTATCCTTCCTATATGAAAATAATAATATACATTTTTCAGGTTTTTAGAGTACATTTTTATGCTTTACTGATATTTGTTAAAGCCAAGGCCCTTTCAGGTATTTATTTATAAGACATCTCACCTACCAGATGTTCTCCGTTGAGTCACTAGGGACACATTCATCTTCTTGTGCTTCTAAACTTCTCTTATGATTCATGCTGCATTTCAATCCAGCCCATTTTTCTCCTGAAATATAAACATTCCCTTAGGTGCCCCTGTTCATGTAATTTCAATATAACCATATAGACTGCAATAAAGTGCATGCTGCACAATTATAAAAAAAATAGCTCATTTTAAAAGTAAACTGCCAAAGAAATTCAAATTTTATTTTGAAAAGATTTTTTACAAGAGCAGAAATTTATCAGGTTTGATAATTGGTCAATTTTTCACGAGCATTTTTAAAACTAGGAATTTTTCAATCTGCAGATGTCTTTTTCAAGAGAGAGCAAGATAAAAGGGCAAAGAGCAAAGAAAAAGCAAGAGAGAAGGGAAGAAAGAGAAAAAAGAGCGAGGGGAAGAGACAAAGAAAGGAAGGCTGAATTAATAGCCTGCTGGCTCCCCAAGAACTAAAATATTTTAATGACTTTTTTTTATGAGTACAGCACAGTTTATCTTTGAACTAACTGCACTGTATTTTATTTTCACATAATAGATATTGTACACCTTAAAAAACAACCTAAAGCTTTATCTGATTTTAACTATATAAACCAATTTTGATCTATTTCCTTTCAGCTCAACGTGACCTCAAATACACACAAAAATTTCAAGCTTAGTTTCATAGCAAAAAAAAAGGGTGATACAGAAAGATACAAAAGATACGGAAATATGGATGTTTTTTCATGGAAAACATCAGTATTGCAGAAGGATCTCCATCTTCAATAATATAAAATTCTTTACAATAATAGAGTATGTATCTTTATTGCTTGACCTTTGCATCTGGGATTTTTGGCTAAACATGCTGGTTTTCTGGCTCATGAAAGTCAGAGCATAATTTGGAAACACAGGGGAGCAGCTATACCCAATGTTTTTGTCTTCCCATCTCTCCACTTTCACTGTAGCTCTCCCATTTGAGTGGCCTTTCTAAGATGATGATGTAATTACGCAACTTCTCCCAGTTCCAGGTAGGAGACAGATGCACTTTGGAAGAGGATCCTGACACAATTAAGTGCTAAACACACAGTACCTCCAGCCTTTCAGATGGATGGAGGCTGATCCTCTTGCAACCGCCTAAGATGCTTGTCCCTGGTCGTGTTCTGAGCAGGAGATGGCAGCAGAGGCAGCTTGAAGGATCTGGGGTGAAAGGAGAAGATAGGAATTGAAGAGGGCTAGTTGGCTACCCAAATATTTCACAGTGACTTGATAAAGTTCTGTTATTTAGCTGTGTAATCTTTTGACTACTCAGGACTATCAAAAAGATATGGCACATTCATTTGCCTTTTTGTGAATAAGCAACACATAAAAAACCATCCCAAACAAATCCTAGAAAGTGAGAAAAATGAAGTCTCTCCCTGGTAAAAGCAGTAAATGCTATCAGTTGACCCTAAAGGGACTAAAATGATGGGGGCTGTATTGCTCATGGATCTCACACATCTGTATGCAGCCATTCTTATGTCCTTGCTCTTCCTTATGTCCTGCAAATTAAAGATTTATTTTGGAATTCAGAAAGTGGGATTGATGTAGCTGAGATAAAACAAAACCAAGAGCCAACAAACTGTATCATGATAAGGGACTCCAAAGCTGTGGAGGAGTGATGTGTACATGGAATAACATCTAACAGCACCTCTTCAATATTTCTACTGAGCCTTGTCTGAGGGAGAGATACATGCCGTATTCCAACTACATTTTTGATAGATATTGCAACATAAAGTGAGAAAACTTAGTGCACCAATTCACCTTCCATTTAGACCTCCTAATTTAATACTTTCTAAACTAATGCTGGGGCAAGGCATTTGACTGTTGGACAAGCCCTGATAAATGAACTGGCACTAAAGCACTTCATTCAGGTGTCTGAAGTCATGTTGTTCATTCCCTTGAAGCTTCATTGGGGTCATGCAGAACCTATGGAAAATACCAAATTGAATGCCCTAAGTCTTAAGGTCCATTTAATTTAAAATTATTCTGAGATGGACATAAAAACTGAATTATAATCTCTGAGCAGGGAGTCATGTAGAAAAAGAGAAACAACCAAAGTCACATTCGTAAAGCTGTTGACAGAAGAAATGAATTGGTGAGCACATCAGACAAGATGACCTGATCACTTGCAAACAATCTTTGGTGCAGATTTGTTTGTCAGCCACACTTATCTTTAATAATCTCTTATCACCCACATGGTCTAAAGGAAAGATTTAACTGGTGTGAGCTATTAATTTAACAGCATGCCAGCCTGCAGCTCACTGTAACCTTACTACCTGTCATCAAGAAGAACTGCAACTCTGAAAATACCTTGCAGGTCAACAGACTTTTAATAACCCACACTTACTCCAGTTATTTGTTGCTTGTATGTCATCACATTAACCTGATGCTTAACCTCTCGCTCTCTTCAAGCAGATATACACTGGGAGGACTTGTCAGTTAGACAATACTCTAATGGGAAGCTTTGCACCTTTGGAAAAAAAAGCAAAACTGCAGCTGAGAAGAATTAAACCTTCTCAGTTTGTAGAAAGTAGATGAAGATAGAGGGATTGAGGAACTAGCTATAAAAAGGTCACATGGAAAGTTTAGTGGCACGACACAGACCATTTCATAAATGATGCTTTAGCACAAAGAGTGGGGCTGTTTGAGGGAGGTTTAATGTCTAACTGTGTTAAAAAGCTTAGTCCTCCTTACCCCAAAATTAAGTTTGCAATAACTCTCTGAAGAACTCTCACCAGTCTCTGGGCCCAGCCATCCAGCCAGTTCTTAACCCAGAAAAGGGTGCACCTGTCCAAGCCATGGACTGCCAGCTTTTCCAGGAGTATGACAGGGGAAATGGTGTCAAAGACTTGGCTGAAGTCCAGGTAGACAACATCCACAGCTTCCCCCTCATCCTCCAGGTGGGTCACCTGCTCATAGAAGGAGATAAGGTTGGATCTGATCCCCCTGGCCATCCTCTATGTGCCGTGTGATCACACTCACATACAGACACCAATGTCGGGCTGACAGGCCTGTAGAGTTCCTCAGATCCTTGTTCCAGGCCTGCTTATGCATTGGCAACACATTGGCCAGTTCTATTGACACATCAAATCAGTTTATCATCAAATCAGCACCACCCTGTATATTCCCATTCACATTTTTAGTACACAGTGGAATTCTTCAGACTGACAGTCTCTGAAGGGAATAAGAATGCTGCTTACTGCTTACACACTGCCCCATACATGTTGCTAGCAAGTAAAATAGGAAGAGGATTGATGCCTTCATTCTCTTTGGAAGACACAGAAACCAGAAAAATCTCCTTCTGACTTTTATATCCAGTTTTGACCACTTTTGACTGATCACAGAATCATTTAGGTTGAAAAAGACCTCTGAGATCATCAAGACCAGCCTTTAACTGATCACCACCTTGTCAGCTCAACCATGATACTAAGTGCTGTGTCCAGTCATTTCTTGAACACCTCCAGGAATGGTGACTCTATCACCCCCCTGGGCAACCCATTCCAATGTTCAGCAACTCTTTCCATGAAAAAAATTCCACCTGATGTCTAACCTGAACCTCCACTGGCACAGCCTGAGGCTGTATTCTCTTGTCATGCCCCTAGTTGCCTGGGAGAAGAGGCCAACATTTCTACAACCTCCTTTCAGATTCAAATAGTGTATCTCCTTTATTTAGCAGAACTGTGGAACAGTATACATGTTCAGAATAAATTCAGTCCTTTTTAATGGCAGTTTTCCACAGTGAAGTATATTATTTTACAGTAGAGACATTATTCATTAGATAAGAAATAACAGATTAATATAGGCTGAGCTGTGGAGAGAAATGCAGAAAGATGTAGTTTGGGTTTACTGCACTGGTTACAAGGAAAACATCAAATGATGCCAACTTCTCCTCTCAGCTCCCTGCCAATGCAAATTGGTACCTTCACTCCTAAAAATTAAAAACCTGGAAGAGTATTTTATTTTGATCTCAAAGATGATCAATAAACAAGGTGTTTTTTTCACAATCCTAGTAAGACCCCATATATTCAGGATTTTCTATTCTTATTATATCAGATGTAATATTTTCATGAAATCAACTTGCAACAAATTAAAGGAGTGATCTATATGAAGAGATAAAATTAGCTCATAAAAAAAAGAAAATAAAACAGCTGCATTAAAAATGAAACATAATTGATTCAGATAATGAGGAAGGCAAAAATTGTGAAAACAAGACAGTTACAGTTTTGAATCTGGCTGTCTGCATGTGGGGACAACTGCAGACAAGGTTTTGGGGAAGCTGACATGGGTAGGGAAATTGTACAAAATGAAAACTATGTATGTTTTCATGTATTTGTGTGCAGATGAAAGAAGAGGGAGCTGCTATAATTGTGAATAGAAACAGTGAGATCTTTGCCAGTATAGTTAACAATAGAGGCAACACAGGGAAGGCCAACTTTTGAGCACATGCTTCGAAAAGGGCATGAAAAATAGATGCTCTGATTAACTGCTCGAGTGACAAAGCAGGATAGGAAATTTGTCAATGCCTACAGCATAAACAGAGACATCAGTCTCTGCTGTTTGTAAGCTGAAATTAAGATGCAAGGTACAAGTTTGTAAATGAAGGTAACTTGAGTGTTTAAAACCAAAACAAAACAGGAGACTTGATCTAGCACAAGTTTTAGGCTTCAAGTTTCTCCTCCCTTGCATTTATTGCCCTCTCTCAATTTTGCTGAGAAACATCAGCCATGATTAATGTTTCCCAGTAGAAGAAATTTATAAGCCTCCAGCTGTAAAAGAGGGTGAATTCAATACCTAAATTTGATAGCTTTCAGTATAATTGTTTTATTGTTGAAATATAACATTTTCAGGTAACCGACACTGGCCATCAGTAACTCTTTGCTTCCTTTCCTTCCGCAGAATGAAACACTGGAAAATATACATTCTGTTTTATATTGGAGATAGAATTCTTCATTTTGTATCTGTCTATACAGGACACAGTTAAGAATGGGTAGAAAGTAAAATTCATCCTGGAAACTAACAGCAACCCAAAATATTTCCAAAGGAGGTGTTTTGGTCAGGGCAGTTACTAATTTACATTAGTTGTTAGGACAAACTACATGACAGATTGCTGGACACAGTCAAGCTGCCTTTGAGTGTGTCAGCTTTCTATTCCTGGGTAGAGCTGCAGCACTTCCCCAGATGAGCACCAGCTCTGCCTACACTCCACAGACAGCAATTCCCCATTAGTCCCCTGGTCAAACACTGTTTTAAATAGGCCATGGACAGTTACCTGGTCCCCTTTTTAAATGGGTTGAAACAGGTCTGCTGAATGTTTATTATTACTGCAGGGGTAGCAGGAGATGTTTGTATTCTCGGCATCTGGCCTTGTGCTTTCAACAAGGAAATGCAGACTTCTCTTCATTTTCAGGTGAGAGGAATAATCAATACCAATCAGCAGAAGGACCAGCAGCAAGATTACCCAGGCTTGTTAGCTGGCAGGAATGGCACGAGGTGAAATCCTGATACAGACTACAGAAAGGAAGGCATGAAAGGTTAATTTTTAGGACTGTTGGCAATTTCACTGCCCCTGCATTAAGTATTGTACCTAATGGTGATTTGTGCATTTGTGCCTGATATTGTGCAGAAATAACAAGGAAAGCAATGAAGTTGACTTACTAAATAGAAATGCAGTGAATGGGAACATTCTCACATGGTCTCTTAGAATTTCCAGTGAATCTGTGCCTGGTCTAGAGGACTTAAAAATTTAAAAATCTAGGGCCATATGAGACAAACGCTACCTTAGCAATATATCTGGATTCATATAATAAGAAAGCATTCTCACACAGCCTCTTTCCAATATAAAGATATAAGAGTGATTAACAGGACTTCAGAGAAGGATGATGAGTATCACTGCCTTGTGCAGGGAGAGTACTGTCTAAACAGCTCAAGACAGGTCACACAGCAAGACAGGGACACAGGCTGCACAGGATACCAGAGGCTCAGATCTCAACTTTTCTTCATTGTCTCTGAAGTCAACTGGTCTAAATAGTTGTTTGTTAGCTCCAAAATAAATCCTCTGAACTCCAAGCATCCTCATTCCCCTTTAGACAGTTTGCCTATTCAGTCTGGGTAAATGCCTGTATTAAATTTGGAGGTGTTCCACATCACACCGGGGCTACAAATTCTTCCATTGACTGAAACTAGAATTGAAAAAATATCATATATCTCTTCACATGACCAGTCAAAATTAAGTTGTTTATAGCAGAAGAGAAGCTATTTAAGCTGCTACCACTCTATCATTCTAACAGATACATCAGTCATTTCAAGTAGATTTCCTGTTCCATTTTCAAGTAAAACTGGAAGAAAAAAAAAAAGCAGTCCTTCCCACTTTTGCCCGTGATCTGGATAACATTGATGAACAGTCTCTGGCCATACCAAAATTGGTAGAGTTACAGCATGGAGTAATTCCTCAAGGAGATTTTTATCTTGAGTTAATTTTGAAATGCAATCAAAAAGCACTCCTAAAATTATTTGGTTAAATTTAAGGAGAGAAAGACATCTACCCCTGTCACCAAAAACCTGATACTACTTTTTATAGGTGCCAGCTCTTGTAGTTAACATCTCATTGTCTGTTGGGTAAGTTATCTGTGAACAGCTTTTTGATTAGTGATACTATTCTGCAGAAGATCAAGCCTTTGGTTGCTTTGCTGATCTCCTGCTCTTCTTCATCTTAATTCCTTCTGGTTTTGTGAGTGTTAATTTTTAACTTTTTGAGAGCCATGTCTAAGCAAGCAGTACTTGTGAGTGTAAGTCCTTGGTGTCCTCACTGGCATTGAACCTGATGTGAGCAGGTGCAAAGGGACTTTTCACTTACTCTCTCCTTTTCCCCAAGAGCTTTCAAAATTTGAGTTACATATTTATTTCAGGGTTGCAATATAGAATACTGTCTTTCTACATATATCAAAGTAAAAGTGATATACTCAGGGTACTGGAAAAACTTTGATTAGTACTCTGTAACAGTAAATAGATGGTTTTACAACACCCATGAGATAATAGTATTTAAGAAAATAAATGTCCTGCATCTTTTACAACCTTTCAAAATATTTTTATCTGGCTTTTATACTGTATTTCAAATTCAAAGAACATTAGTTTAATTAGCATTTTCATTTTGTTATGATCAAGAGCAGTTCCATCTGATATCTGAACACAATCCCCGCTAAAGGACATAAATTCTTCACTGGCCCAGCATTTGCTTTGGTGACATAACAGGTCACTCTATTTTTAGTCCTGTGATCACCTACCAGCATGATAAGAGCGAATTAAGAAAGGTTAAAAAGGTCATGTGCTTGCATACTTAATTCACTAACACTGAACTTGATAAAGTGCTGCACTGTGGCAGAGTAAACAACAAAGATACATATTTTACTCAATATACAGTGGACCCACATGTGAGTAATGGAGGCACTTACGCTGTCCAGAGTGTGAATAATGAGAGCACTTATCCCATCCTCAGAGCAGCTCTTCATTGCTGCGCTTCCATCTGGGAATCCTGTGCCTTGAATGTGCATACATCACAGACCTGCCTGCTGCACCGGGCCAGCCCTCATCAAGGAAACATTCTGCATTATTATCCAGCAGCATCACACCCTTCCAGCCAGGCCAGGGATACAAAGTGCCCTGAACAGCACTGGGGTGGCTCAGGGATGAGCAAACCAGCTCAGTCAAGGGGAAGGATGGGGGAAAGGTGTTTGAAATATGCAAACATATTTTCTGCTTTTGATTTCTCACAGTTCAGTTATCTCATGAGATTTTTGGTCCCAGAAACACAAAATATGAAAGATGATGACTTCAAATCACTGTCTGCTATTCCCAGACTGAATAAAGTGGGAAGGTTTACTTGATTTGATGCCTGATGATTTTTGTCCTTTCTCTTTATACCCTTTTTATACATTTTTATACCCTTTCCCTTTCCTTGTACCCTTCACAAACACTCCTTGTACCTTAGCTCTATATGTTTATAACTCTTGTAGTCTGATATTTAGCTTAGTTTGGGGATTCTCCAAGGGGGAAGACAAAACATTCATAACTATCTCAAAACTGGAGGCTCCAACCTTGGATGGAGCCTCCTCTCTGGAACATATTTTTGTAAACTAGGCTGTAGTCTTACTTGGGGGCTGGGGTAATTAGACTAGGGGGACAATTACTTCATTTGTTAAGTTTCTCACTGGGGGATTTTAGTTAGCTATGCTAATTTGTGAGGTCCATAAAATAGTATACACATTGTACATGTGGGTGCTCCTCGGTGTTTCCACCTTTGATGACTGTGAACCTAGGATCCTATCAAAACCAAGGTAATACCCTTTTTCCCCTTACTGTTGTGTCTGGCTTATATTTTCACCAGCTTTTAAGGCTGGTGCTCACTAAGATTGCTTTGCTCGCTAGCTGTTTCATACATTCAGTACTTCAAGTTTCGTGACTCTAGCAGTACATGTCTCTGATAAATGGCTACATATTTTGTTCTGCTCTACACAGATCACCATGGTTGTTGCATAGCTATTTTAAAGCTTATCAGGGCCTTCCAGATACAGTAAGTCACTGGAGTTCTCCAGTGCCTGAAGAAGTTTGCATTTATTTCTTGAGATACAGAATCAAGTCCCATGCTTTTAATGTTTGACTCCTCTTTTTCTGATGCACTTACACTCACCACAGTTGCACCACAAGATCAAAAGCAATCCTTGAAACAAAGCACAAACAGAACCTGCTGAGTTCCCAGGATTTTCAGGTTTTTGTTTCTCTATAAAATTTCAGCTGATGACCAAGAGATAGGACTAATATGGGAGTTCAGCAGCCTGTGTTTCTGAGATCACTTTACAAAACATTTTTTTAAAAAAGTTAATTTTTTTAGAAGTCCTAGCAGAATTAATTTGTAAAAGTTCTGTTGATTCTTGGGAGAAAGTTCTAGGTCTGATTCCTGTTGCACTTGCCTAAGATCTCCACTATCAAAGGACTTATTATAAACTTACACAAGAAAAAGAGAGTCACACAAGGACTTTCCAACTCCACAGCAAAGCATTTGTATGATAAAACAATTGTATGAACAATGACAAATATAGAAGGAAGTCAGAAAATATTAGGCTTTTTATCATTTCCATTTGTGCATCCCAAACTGATATTTCAACTCTTGACAGTCAAACTTCTTGCCATTGTTACCAGCTTTATGTGCCCAATATTAATCTTTTCCACTAGGCAGCAAAACAACCTCCTCAGATTCAGAACAAGATCAGATCCAGGGAAATTCCAATACACAAACCCCCATCCCCTATCTTAGCAGCTCTTTTCCTGATCTTTGTGGTGGACTAAAACTGAGCAATGGGATGAAGAAGTGAAATAGATTAGATGCAGACCTTCACTTGCCTCCCTATTGAATAACTATGAATTCATTGTGGTTTAAAAAATCACATTTCATACCTATTAAAAGAGTTACCCTATATGAAAAAGTAGCATCTTACTTGTGAATATATATTTTAAGATTAAAATGCATAATATTGTGTTAAGTGTTATTTGGGCACTTTTATAAGTCTATATGTAACTAACTGTAGAATTTGTCTCCAAAATAGAAAACTAAAACAAGCAGAGTAGGTTTCAAAGACAGAGTTTTAACCTGCTGGAATAGCCTGAATATTAGCTACCTGTGTCCTCACCACTGAGAATAAAAGAGGCCAGATGGCTGTCTTGGAAAAACAAGTCAGTTTTAAACTGCTTGTGTCAAAATGTTGATTCAATCCTTTGAGCGAGAATGCATAGTGAAAATACCTACTGATTTCAATCCTGCTGAGACTTCATCACACTTACTGTCTTAAATGCAAGAAAAGGTTGACACTAACCAAGAATAATAAAAGCAAATGATTTGTGAAAGGATTTATGCTCTGCAGCCTTTTGGCCCTTTATGGGCCACTGGAAAGGTGGCCAGGAAAGGTGGAAAAGAAAATCATCACAAACATTTTTATTTTTCCTTCATCTGGCTGTGTCACCGATCAGGTTTCTAGGGACGTTCTCAAAGGCTGGTTTGTTGGATTCACCTGCCAAATCTCACCCAGGCTTATTCAGATTGTGGTTTTATACAAACGGAGTCATACAATTTCCCATCTCTGCATACTAATAACAAAACGCTTTTCCTTCCCTTATCTGGCAAAGAGTCTCGCTTCATCCTGTTTCTTTGAATGCTGAGTCCACAGAGGCGTCTAAGCCCAGAAGCTGCTGACCATTTCTTGGAAGTCTTCACTAGGATTTAATGCCTGAATATGTGGCAGGAATTTTAGTGGTGCTTACTTAGGCAAATAAGGTATTTTATATCTCATTCAGGCATAGATAAATAAATAGCTGTCCAAATACATGCACAGTAACATTTGCAATAAATGTGCATTAAATATTTATAGCTTTTGGGTGCTAAAATGAAAACCCTGCTGAAAAAATATTATCCAAAGGGATACAGTTTTCACCCTACAGGGACAACATTCACTTCAGAAAGTTAAATTATTTTTTGTTGTTTTTCCCTGCCAAATGATGTGGCTGAAAAAAAGACACAGCTATAAGTACTTAAGGACTGCAGTAGTATTTGGATTGTATTACTCAAGTAATGTGTCAATGACTACAAACCAGGCTTTAAAGCATGAGGAAGAATGTACTGCTGCAGGCTCCATTTCCAAGTCAAGGACACCTGCAAAATCCTGCATGTGGGATGAAATTAGAGCATGTAACAGTAAAGGCTTGGCACTGGTGGGAGAAAAGAAGACAAGGAGCTAGGGGTGTTGGTGAACAAGACCCAGCAGTTAACCTCTGCAGAGAGGAAGCACAGTCTCTTACTGGGCTGCATTAATTAACAGGAGTATAATCTTGCCAGCAGGCAAAGGGGAGCATTTCTTTTCCTATATTCAGCACTTGTGAGAACACAATTATAGTGATGCCTCCAGCTTTGGGCTCTGCAGTATGAGAAATACAAAAAGACCTTGAGGAGCTGGAGCAAGGCGAGTGGACAGCCACCAAGACGATGAGGGGGCTGTAGCACCTGGTTTGTGAAAAGCACTTGGCAGGATGGGGGTTGGTCAATCTGAAGAGGAGAAGGTTAGAGGTAGGAATATTTTTGCTGCCTTCAGCTACCTGCCAAGTGGTTACAAGGAAAATAGTGCTGGAGACACACAGTCCTACTACAAGAGGCAACAGACACAAACTCCAGCAAGGGAAAAACAGCAGGTTGATTAAGAAAGCCTGTTCCATATGCATCCTTGGAGATTTTCAAAACTTTCCTGAATAAACCCTGAGAAACCTTGTCTGAGTGTGAAGCCATGATCTCCAGAGGTCCCAAAATTATTCTGCTTTTGTCCCACTTCTCACATACTGCCCCCTAAAAAAATCCCAAAGAAACCAAAAAAATCCCAAACAACAAAACAACCCTGAACTTTCATTCATCAGCTCAATACCCTCAACTTGCAGATGAAAACACATGAATTCTTGATCACATTCTTGATCATAAGATTCACAACATTCTTGATCACAACCCTTTCATTAATTACAGACATGTTCCTGAATGTCCTCCTAGGCCACCTTGCATCCAAGAGTGCTGTGGGAAACATAGCTAAGTCAACAGCCCAAACTCAACATTGCTTCAGCATCACAGAGCAAAATGTTCCCACTGGAAACAGGAAAAACATCCCTATGCATTCTGCCTAAATAATCATTCCCATAGAATTCTTAATTGAAAGAAATTTCAACTTTGTATCAGCTGTCTTTTACTTCAGAGATGAGTTTGCATGGATTAACTGTCTGTGTGTTTGCAGGCTTTGAGCATGTCAGTAACCAACTCTGGGTGAGAGGGCTGTGAATTACACTGCACTGTAATCCGCGCTATTATCTCTCAGACTCCTTGCTTGTGAAAATTTTCCTTTTTCTGTGAACAACCTTTCATGTTTTGTGGGAAAACTTTTAAATGACATGATAAGCACCATGATTGGTTCTCAAACTGGCATTTGACAGGAAAGGCAAGGGAAAGGAAAAAAAGTTAAGTTTAGCCCTAACTTTTCCAGGATTCAAAGTTTCAAACACCTTGGGCACAAAGTGTCTTTACCCAGGATCTGAAGTGAAACTCAACATTGCTTCAGTCTGTTTAACCTTACTTGTCAATATCACTGCTTCCACATTAAATTTCTCTGTTATTGAAAGGTTACCTTTCAGACCGAGGATGTCCACGAGTAAATGAAAAATGTCTTCCTTTGCTTTGTGAAATCATTCTTTTGTCTTCATGGACTACAGCCAAGGACTGTTTGTGATAGAGATGATTAATGCAGAAATCAAGTCGAATGTGAAAAGCCCTGGGAACAGTTACGTTATTTTTCAGCTTTTACTTTCAGTTACATCAGGATAGGCATACACATATTTCCTTCCATGGGAACCAAAGTCCATAAATTGTTGTAGTAAATTCCTTACTGCTGGGAAGCTTAGATGGACAACCTCACATAGTATCATCTGCTTCATTACTCACAGCTTTCAGCTGACTGTGATTATAATGCACCAAAAAAGCCCAGCTATGGTCTTTTTTCTTTCCTTGAGTATCATTCAGCTTAAAATGGATGACCACCATTTTCGTAAGAATTTCTGTTTCACTATACTAGAATAGTGCTTTTACTCCCCATTGTATCCTTTGGAGAATGCCCTATTACCTTGATCTTGCAGCTTCTTATACTGAAAGCAATAAGTGTTGCAGTCATTTTTTATCAGTGATGATAAAAGCTTTATTCTCCTCATGACAAGTAAAAAAAAAAAAAGTTGCCCTGTTCGTGACTTTGTCTGAGTTTCTTTAGGTTTCTGGTTCCAAGGAGAATAAGTCTCTGGAATCTCAATCTTTAGGTCAAAACACTGTTTATAGATCACCTAAAACAAATAAAAATTAGAAAATAATTTCTCTGCTGTCTATCACTCTGGGCAACAAAAAGCTTCTGAAAGCAGACTGGAAGAACCATGTGTCAGGAATTAAAGAGTCTGATTTCCTTTTTGTGATCCCAAGTTAAAATCCAAATCTTTAAACCAAGCACTATATATCTATCTATATCTATATCTGTATGTCTGTCTCTGTATCTATATCTATAGCTACCTATATCTAATCTATATCTATATCTATATCTATCTATATCTATATCTATCTATATCTATATATGTCTTTATATGTATATATAATTTTTTTTTCAAAGGACATTCATTAACTCTGCTAGTAAATCAGTATTTTCTTTCTAACTGCCCAATCCATTGCATTTTATGCTATTTGCAGACATAACATTGCCTGCTATTTGAGTAAATTTAGTGTTTTGAGAGTGGACTGGTGAATCTGAACTTCTGAACAATAATTGCTGCTGTAATTTAAGGTAATTTAAGGTAACCCTTCAAACTTCTGCTCTTCATTCTTACCACAAATATTCCACATGACACTGTTAATCTTTGACTTCCCTATAGTGAAGAAAGTAATACTTGTTTCTTATGTTAGGTCATAACAGCAATATTAAAAGGAATGGTTCAATGTGCTTTATTAGGAAACACAGAATAAGACTTAATACATTATTTACAGACCTGACTGAGTAGGTTTGTACCGAGACGTTAATCTGGTAATTAACAAATGCATTGAATACTAATATAAACACACAAAATCACACACACCCAGGTCAGTTTCCTTTGCATATTTGCTTACAAGAAATATGTCATTAAATAGAAAGGCTGAGGCTCATCCACAGTTTTAAATGAACAGTACTGTCGTGTTCCTGACTGCAGGTTTGGAAGCACCATAGAATACATCTAAGAAATGGGATTTATGCCTGTTTGGCTCTTGAGCCTGTTACATCAGTCACTTGTAAGAGCTGCAGTGCTCATGTCTCTTCAGGAATTAATGGGTAAGAAAGCAATTGCAGTAAAGCTTAAAGAAAAAAAGTAAACTGTGTCTTTTCTAAGGATATCACTAAATGTGAATAACTGCAGCTCTAACACTTATTTAATCACAAAGAAGCTCATCTGACATTGACAAAACATTGATGCATTGTCTTTCATGCCTTTGCTGTTATAGAAGAGAAAGAACTTCTTAATAAAAATTTTCTCAGAGCCTTATAGAAGCTATTTTAGACATATCTTCAGATTCCCTCTCAGTGCTACCTTTTGGCAAATACTTTATTATGCTTAAAATCCAGCATGTATTTGACTTACTGTCGTGGTTTGACCCTGGCTAAATGCCAGGCACCTACAACGTCTGGTCTCTCTGCTCTCTCCTGCTGCAGACGTGCAGGAGAGGGAGGAAAAAGCCTGTTAAACACACACACACTGGACTCATGAGTGGGAGGACGCACTGAGAAACGGCAAAAACAGGCTGAAAACTTAAAGTTGTAAAGTGATTTATTAATTTAACAGAGTTGGAGGATAAATGAAAAGTGAAAACAAGCTCTTAAGACATCATTTCTTCACTCACCCCCTCCCTCTTTCCAACCAACAGCTGGATGGGGGGTGGAGGGGAGAGGCAGGGTAAGGGGTTTGTTCTCTGGTCAGTCCATCAGGGAGAGGGGTCCTCTACTTAGCCATGGGGTCCCTCCCATGAGAGACAGTCCTCTGGGAACTTCTTTGGCGTGGGTCCAATCTCACGAGCAACATCCTGCCTGAATTCTGCTGCAACACGAATTTTTGCCCATAAGGTGCTGTGCAGACTCTCCTGAGCCAGGGCCAGGCTGCTTCCATCCCAGGAGCAAGGCCTTTCTCTCCCTTGCAAGGCCTTTGCAACTTTAACTCTTTCGATGAGACTTCCACTGGATCATAGCTTCTTCCAGGCATCCACCTGCTCCTCTGGAGTGGGCTGTGGGTGAATTTCTGCATCCTTCTGGACTCCATGGGCTGCAGGGGGACCTCTAGCTCCTCCCATGATCTTCACCATGGCTAGCAGAGGGTATTCAGCTCTGGTGCCTGGAGCACCTCCTCCCCACCTTCTCCACTGACCTTGGTGTCTCCATGCTGTTCTCCCTTCACCTATTTTCACCTCCTCCTCTAGTTAAAAAGAAGTGTGTGACTACTTTGTTTTCATTTCTTCTTAAATGGGTTTTCACAGAGGCATAACCAGCACCTCCAATTGGCCCAAACGTGGCCGGCAGCATGTCCATCACCTTCAGAGCCCTCAGAGATTGGCTCTGTTGGACTTGATGTAAAAACTTGCAGAACTTGCGCTCAGGACACACAGGAGCTATCTTTGTGCCGCTCCCCACCCCTCAGACACTTCCTCAGGCCTACCACAACAGCTTTTGAGGGGTTTAAATTTCTCTTAGATGTTAAAGATATCTTGCTGATATTCTGGGCTAAGCAAAACCACCACTCTTGCATGACTTTACATTAGTAGCTGAGTTTTTTCACTCTGTTTCCCAAACATTAAATAATGGTAGTGGAGAGTCCACTATTAACTATCAGAAGGTAGTTTACATGAAACAGCTAGTTTTGAATTCTTCCTGTAGATCATCCTTCCAGAAATTATGATGTTGATGGACCATTCTAAGCAAAAAAGTGAATATAACTTGCAAATAATATTTTTTCAAACATGCTTTAAACCATCAGTTTCCACTTGACTCATGTTTGCAACATGCCTCTTCAGATGTTTGGTTTGCACAAATATTTTAACAAACCAGTTCACTGTAAGGAATGCTTCATTAGGCAGCTTCCAAGAAAGTTTTAAAAATTTTAGAAGAAACCAACTGAAACAGGAAACACTATCTGTTTCATTACAGTCTCAGTTAAAAGCATTGAGTATTTACTCTTTGAGATGAGAAGGAAATATTCTATGCCACAAGGTCAGAACACTTTGAATCCTCAGCTTTCAACAAAGTTTCTTGATAAGTAGCCTACCCAGCAGATGAGTCTCTATTTGCAATCTGGAGCTACAAATGAAAAATAAAGAGCACTTTATGTGTTCAAAAATAGAATATGAACAGGATGGGAACAAATTTTGAGTTTCAAGTTCAAATTTTTCCCTGTGATGAACACACCACAATTTTAAAAGTTATGATCCAAGAATGCTGAACTTTTGGACAACAACTATTTATTCTGCATAATCACAGTTCTTGATTCTGATACAAGGTCAGAACTGTTCCATTAGAAGTCTGTTCCAAAATAATGTGCTGATTTTGTATATCAACAGCAATAAAAACAGCTGATGTTTCAGTGCAGAAGTTATTTCTCCGTGTGTAATATCTACACTAAATTAGTACTAAATTATTTTCAATGAACAGATGTTGGCTATTCATTGCTTTCATTAACTTCTACTATACCTGGGTACCACGTAGTGCTAATAAAGTTATTGCAATTGAATTAACTTCGTCTTTTCATGGTACATTATCCCTTTGATGACTCTAGATCATGGTTTGATTTAATGCTCCTGGTGATCAGAGAGACTAAAAATTAAATAGAGACATATGTTACCAGAGTTGAGGAAGACTTTAGCACTTTTGTTAACAAAATAAAGCTTTGTAATTTTCATCCATCCTAAAAAATAAAAATAATAAAAAAAGAAGTCCAGGAGAGAGATGTCTTTTCCATTGTCCCTTTGGAATACACCCAAGTACTAACATTTTCTTTTGGATTATTAATTTTTCAGAAAAAAATATCACTTTTATTTCCCTGTGTTTCCATATGTCCAATGGAATCACTTTCAAGAAAAAAGCACAGGCTGTTGAGGCAAAATAAAAGTGAAACATTTCCAATTGTTCTCCTATTTTAATCTCACCTATGAAAATCTGTCACTACTAAGGAAAGGTAGAGTGGTAAAGGCTCTAAGAGTCCTTTAGTCCCAGGCAAACTGTGGCTTTGATTTTATTTTATTTAATTTTCTTATTATTTTCAGTCAGTGAATACTTCTGTTCCCATTCTTCCTCCCCATTTTATTTTATGGTATTGCAACCTAAAAGAGGGAATCAAAAGGCAGAAATTCTTTCTGTGTGTGTTTTAAACTTCTTCCTTCTGGCAACAATTTTATTTTTAGAAAAAAGGCTAAAGAAATTAATTGTAATAAATTTTTATTTGATTTTGCGTGCTGTAGAGTTGTTTCTGCCTTCAGAATCTTATACAATTTTGTATTGTGAAAAACCATTATTAAAATACAGGACAAAGCTTTATTTTCAACTCTTTGGCGTCATAACTGAGGGAAGAAGATACGCAACAGATGATCAATAGGAAAAACACAAAGTTCATTTAAATGTTTAATTGCACATTTAGGAGAAATATTTTTAGACTTCCCAGCCTAAAAGAGCATATATTTATACATGCAAATTGAATTGAGTATTTGCTTTCAAATAGATAATTGGTGGATAGGAAGATGCATTAAGTTTGCTCAACAGGACAATTTAATTTGTAAAAATTATGTCAAGTTGGATGGAGCATATGACCTAAGTCTCAGTGATCCAGAGGGAAGGTAATTCCTATTCATTATATAAGGGTTTTTACCCTCTAAATCTTTATAGAGTTGCAGATTTTTACCTTTTCCTTTCTTGCATGACAGGAGAATATAAATTCGTGCAGGGCAGGTCTGTATTTAAGAAGTTTTAGATTAAATATTTAACTAAGTACTAGTTACTGAGCAGTAAGAAACACATAAAAACCCTATGGATTTTAATGTGTGCCAAATGTGGCATATGGTATGTAATTAAATATAATAGTTGCTTAACATTTACAGTTTTAAGGACACTTAAAATTTTATTACTCGACAGATTTTTTTTTTTTTTTTTACCTTGAGGGGGGAGAATTCAGTCAAATCCAGCTTTCAACTAACCATCAACTTTGTTAGAAAGGTTCTTGATCTCTTTGAACTGCACTGATATAAAATCAAATGATGCCTGTATTTATGAACTAATCTTTCAGATATTGACATTTTGGGAGGAACAGAGAAACAAGAGACAAGTATACTTTAGTTAAAAGAGCCTGGATGGAGAAGGTGAATTTCTAGCCTCAATGTTCATGGCTATCCTACTTTGTGCTGCTGGTTTTCAGAAGAGTCCTTGGCATGACTTTGTCCTGGGCCAGTCACTCCTCTACCACAGCAACCCTGGGCAGGGCATGGGAAGGGCATGGAGTTGGTCCCAGAAGGCAACTACAGTGCAATGGTGCAGAGGACAGCCACAAGCATTTTTTATTTACTAGTACAGTCCAAGCTGTTGAAGTCAGTGATTAAATTCCCACTAAATTCAGGGTAGTCAGGATTTACCCAGACCTTTTTGTTGTTAAGGAGAAAATCTACACCATAGAGCTCACTGGTCTTCATAAATTAACACTTCTTTGGCTGCTCTGGGTAAACTACAGTTTGATTGTAGCTACTTCCTTACAGGCCTCAGAAAGACATTAGAAATCATGCTTTATTTGCTGTCTCAGAACTTGTGAAACCTCAGTGAAAAAAAAAATCACCATCTTAAGGCCTTAAAAACATGGTGAATTGTTGTTTGAAGTTTTGCGTTGTTTTGCTTTGTTTTTAAAGGAAGTGCTGTATCTTAGAATAGCATTATTTTTAATGACACATCAGGAATGATATTTTGAAATGTTTGTCAGCTTTTTAAAATGTGCTATTGAAACCTATTAAGCTGTCAGAAGTATGATGAATATGTTAACAAGTAACATGATCTTCTTGTAAATCACTACTTCAGAGTAACAAATTTCAAAGCCAGGAGGAGAAGGAAGAAAAACAATTGTTTGCAAATGTTTTGCTCTGACATTTTGTCCCATCTGCCTTCACAGTCCGCTGAATGTCTCTGCTCTTAGAGGCATTTAAATGCTTTACAGGCAGTGTAATCTGACCGAGGAAGCTGGACACAGAAGCAAGTGGGAGTGGGAAGAATTGAGAAAGAACATCCAACGTAGCACTTTTGGTTTTCCGGCAGTTTCAACCAAGAGTCAACATTTTCTATAGGAAGCAGTGTGGTTCACAAAAGAGTCATTCCATAAAAAACCAGTGTGTTCTTAATAGTTTTGACTTAAGACTTTCAGTAAACCCTGGCGTTAAGTTAAATGATACCAGGAAGGATGGGATTGTATCAGATTAAAGCTTTCATCTTTAAACATACAGAGGTACTTGTTGCTGGAAGGGACACAGGAGCGTATTCTGTGATTATAAACAGAATTACAGCTGAATATTTGTTTAGATTAGCAAAAAGGACACTCAGGTTTAGTTTTGCTAGGAGTGAAATTGCTTGTCACATGTATTAAGATAGAATATGGCATCAGACTTATTTATGATGCTGGTATCCATCAATTGGCCTTTCATTTGCTCATGGATTCCCAATGAAAAACAACAAATGACATCTGGAACAGTTTTCAAACCATTTGATGTGACCATTTTCTAAAGAAAACTGGCTGAATAAAATAATTATTCAATCAATTGAAATTGAAGTTTATTTGTAACATCTGACTCTTGTATTTCTGGCTTTAGCTGAAAGTAATTCTGTGATCCGTGCTACCTAATGATTTTCAGTGGATGACACAAACACAAGACATATATTATTTGTAAGCAGCATGACCTTTTTGTTTTGAATATGTAAATATTAATTCTGTTAACAAATCCACCAAGGGCTAGATAATTTACAACGTGTCTCTGTCCAGAAAGTTTGGAATAAGCACTGTTGGCAATTATGGCAGCACCTAGACTGAGTGGGTCATGGCATGGACCATGGCTTGGCTGGGTCAAGGGTAGTGGTCACTGGAGACTACTTCTATCCAGAACCTCTGGGTTTTATTTCTCCAGAAACCCTGGAATGTGCTGGTGCATGATAGGGTCTCACCAAGCACTCAGAAACCTGGAAGATTCCCCCATCCAGTCATTTAGATGTAGACACCCCTATTCTCTTAATTTACAGGGCAAATGTTAAACAGAGACATCCAAACTTAAATTGTTCAGATGCTGGAGTGACAGTAAGCAACTAAGAATCAAAAGGGAAGAAGTACATCTTAAGCAGGAAATGTTTCATTTAGAAGGAATTTTTGTTATTTTTCTGCTCTGTCTAAATTACTTTATGCAATTTATTTCAAAAGATAGAAAAATAATAATCACAAACTATTTAGTGTGAAGAGTCTTCAAATTATTGCTTGAGATTTCCTCAGAGGGACCTCCCAGAGATACATGGAAATTACAAATGCTACCAGTTCCTTCCTCCAGCCAAGCCATTCATCACGTACTCAGCCAAGTACATAAGGGTAATTTGGGGTCTTGGCTACATAAAGGATAATGGACTTGGATGCTTCATGAAAATGAGTCATTTTTTCCCCCAACTGACTATGTGACTGTCTCAAAAAGCCCTGATTGTGGTCAGTTAACTCTGCAAAGTATCTTGAGTGTTTGAATGCCTATTTACCTTTCAAACACTGGGCCAATATAATGAAACCAGATGGAAACATTTTGAAAATTGAGTACAGGATGGAGTTATTCCAAGACTAGTGCCCAATGAGATAGAGTTTATGAAAAGGAGAACCAAATGAATTACATTTTTCCTAATTTTGCATGCCTCACAAAATAAATTCAATATTTCATCTAATCACCTTAAATATATTCTTTATGTTTTCTAACTGTTACAAATTAGAAACAAGCAACTAACTTGTCAGTCCACTAGTAAAATACACCATTTTACACTGTCTGCTGCTCCTTATATGAAATTCATTTTTCACACTTACTACATTATCAAAATAAAACAACATACAGTGTTCTCCTTGAAAAAATAAGTATCAATACATGACAATGTTAGTATATCCTTTCCTTACTTTATAATGTTTTATATTTTTTGATCAACTTTTATGTCTTAAAAATTTTAATGAGGGCATGATTAACTGGTATAGTTTACTAAATGATTACTTCACTAACATTATATAATTATGTGCACTCACATATTTTTGCTTTTGATCCTTCTACAGCATTTTTATGGTATTACCATTGTAGAAAAATATCAGCTGTGATATTAGGTAAACCACTCCTGGTTTTCATTTAGGTTGTTGTATTCTTTTCTGTGTTTCTAATATAAACCAAAGATAGCTGGAATATGAGATATGTGTGTTTTTTGATGTCTGTATATAAAATCTAGTGCTATATGAAATCACCAGATTAACAGCTATTCTAGTAGATGCATTATCAGGCAAAAAACCCCAAAATTGCCTATAGTCATGTCTGTCTCCGTGGTCTATCAGAAAACATGAGCAACTGCTTGTTTATGTGCACTGAACAAAACAAAACAGAAAGTTAAGCCTAAAATACAAGCTCATTGCAGTGCTAGGCTCTTTCTACCTGAAGTTTGAAGCATGAGTGCAGTAGGCATTATGGACTATATATTGTGATTATCTTCATATATTTTGGTATGAATCTCACGTTACTCTGTATATAAAAAAGATAAGAGGCACAATGACCAGCTGTGCCAAGAAAAGTGGATGAATAGAAAAAACACATGTCACCAAGCAATATATTAAACCAGTGCTGGCATTCTGTATGCCAATTTAGTGTTGAACTCTAACTAGAGGTTTTCCAAACTGACTTTTACAGGAGCTAATGCAGGCCTTTATCCTACCTGGTCTGCAGCTGGTCTTTATGAATACATTCCTCCTCATTCATTAAAGTAATACATTTCCCAGATCATCATGCAACTTTATCAGATCTTTGGTTCTAGCCACTGGAGTGTGTTTGTGGCCATCTCCAGCGGACTTCTCTTTGCTTCTGAAGTAGATATATAACATGTACTGATGATGTGTGTCTGAAGCCTGCAACTTTCTTGTGACTTTTGGCAAAAGTGCTAGTGTTCAAACATTATAAATCTGTGTGCTAGACTTAACAGTACAGAACATTCAAAAATGATCACAGTAACATGGGCCAATTTCAGCTATGGTTTTGATTAAAAGCTTGATAGAAACCTCAGAGAAATGACAAAATGCTTCCATAGATAAGCTCTGCAACATTTATATTCCACTTCACTGCACTGGGTTGATTCAGAGTGTATTTGCTTTTCCTGGCCACAGTTTAAGTGCTCAATAAAGTAACATTCTGTTATTAAGTGCTGACTCTTTTTCCCTAGATTAATGGTTTTGGTTGTCCAGAGAGATGAAACCTTTTGAAGAGGATGAAATATACCAAACTGAGTAACATCACAGACACTGGGCTTTTGCCCTCTTACTGTGTAAAGAATGCCAAAAAAAGAAAGCATTTTCCAGATCAGTGGCCTAAGATTATTTCATTTTTTGTGCAATATCTTATGAGCCTTCAGGAAAAATTACGGCATTTTTCCTAATGAAGATTGTTAAATATGCCTTTCATAAATGCCCATGAATTAGACCTGACACTGCAACTCGACCCAATAATGAAAATTAAAGGCTAGCTTGGACTGCTCTGCAATGACAAAAAGCTGCGCAAATCCAATTTTCCTTACCCTATTATTTAGCAAATTTTGTGATTTCTAAATGATTAAATAATTTTATGTATTCATTCTGTGCTGTTTAACTGATCACATATTATTAACAAACTATGAATCAAACGTGCAAGGCCAGCTACATATCTGTATCCCCACTGTAGCAGGATTCTGAGCAGTACATTTGTTATTAAATAGCCTGAGAGCACACTTCTTAACTGCCTAATTTCTATTCACTGCCATTAAATTAGTATCTTAGTGTCATCTGAACGTAATAGAAATGGTAGAACAGCAGCACAATACCCAAGAGTTCATTGCTGCATGCTCTTTGCATATTTATTTATCGTTTACCCATCTGAAAGCACGATAGTCGATACTCCCATTTGCACATTTCAACCAGGCATTGACCATTATGCTTTTCTTTCTTTCCTTCTTTAACAAGAGGAATTGCACAGAAATATAAACCAGACACTAGCTGCAAGAATACTGGCAGAGCAGCAAATATGACTCCATATTCAGAAAAACTCTCAAGGAAAAATACATGTTGGCAATTCTGTTTGATCTACATTTTTAAGTGTGGGCTTGAGGATACAGTCAGTGTAAACACAACTATCATGCAGGAATGTTCCCAGAAATAGAACTGTAGGTCATGTTTTATTCCCTCTCTCAATATTCTCCTAAAATACTGGACATTTCTGGAAGACACAACAAATTCAACCCAAAAAGCTACAAGAACTAAGGACAAATATTTCAGGTGCACATCATACCTGCAAAACAAAAGTATTGGGAAGAAAATAATTGCAACTTTTGCACAAGACACACCATGAGGAAGCCTTCAGCACCCACCCACTAGTTAGAGGACCACATAGTCACAGGTTGATACTAAAGAGGTGCATGAGAACATCCTACACAGAGAAACCAGCATACATTACATCCTGTATCATTGCCATAGCAGCTTGGCTTCAGCAGAAAGAGAATTTGCAGCTATATATACTCCATACAGTATGGTAGGTGCTTGGTGCAGCACATATCTCACAGTCCAAACTAATGAAAAAATGACCTCTCCTCCTTTCAACTTGGCATCCTACCTCATTCTGATATCCATCCTAGTCCTCCATGCAGTAAGATAATAACACCTCTTCCAGTGTCGTGCTGCAGTCTTCTTATGTCCCAAGGATTTGGGACTGACAGCTGTCTCACTGAATTAAATATCAAAATTTCGTATTATTTCAATAAAGCTGGAACTATTCTCCTTGGAGTATATGCTCAAATGAATATAAGTCTCTACTCACTAGCCAGGAATCTTTCCTGATGTGTCTTTCCAGCAGAGAAAAACTGTCACTGTCCCATTTCACCTGTGTCTGCTGAGTCTTGAGTTGCAGCAATGTGGCTATGGAAAGGCTGTCTGCAATCACCCACTCACTTTTACTATATTTATAGAATTCAGCACTAAGTTCACTTATTTGCAGAACATGATCCTGTCCACTCTCTTTTAGCTTTTCAACTGGAGTGACAGTTCTCAGCCACGGATAGTTTGGGCATGATGGTGGAGTTTGCAACTCAGAGCTGGCAAAGGGGTAAACATCTAGCTCATTTGCACTTAGTTCATGTGCCGTCAAAGTAAGATGAAAGAGGTGCTACCACCAGCAATTAGCAGATATAAGAAGAAACCATCATGTAAATAAGTCCACAGATGGGTAGGATCAGCACAAGTGAACATTGCAAGTTGAATTCCAAGTAAGAAGACCTCTCCAAGCTGTGCATTGGCATGACTGTGAGAGGCTCCACAGGCTGGAGAGCACAGAGATTCCAGAGCAAGCATTGGCATTTGCATACACACACCAGCATTGCTTCAACACTGGGACATACTATACAGCAGTGAATTTCCTTCAGGGTGGGAGGAGGATCTCACTGACAGAAATCTATAGCAAAAGCCAGCCACATCTCTTTGTCTCCTTGCTTTGCTGATGTGTCCTGGCAGCCAAGCTGTAAGAATGAAGGACTGAAAGCTGCTGTATCTAGGGGAAAAACAGACTGCACAAGATGAGGCAGTGTTTCTCCATTCTCTTTTGTTAACACAGTTTCTTGTTTTAACTGCTCTTTCCTCTTCATCCTTTGCTTTACCACCGCAGACTGAAGGAAGATGTGCACAACTCAGCCCTTGGACCCTTGCCAGACTTTTTCCCTGAATAATTTATTCCAGTTTGGACCCACCCACTAGATGTACTTATGCTGTTTAGGGGCCAAAAAATTTGATCCTCAGCAGACATCACTTTTGCCAGGTTACCTTTCCCCTGGGGGTTTGAATCCATTAAATACAGGCCTGTTGAGGTATACCCTACCCATACAAAAGGGATCTGTGTTTCTGCTGCAAATCAAACCTAGAGCCACTCGAACCAACTCTAAGTCCTGTTGGCACAGAGTCTCTTCCAGAAGATGCAGGCAGTAAGTAGGTTGTCCATCTTTGCACAATGCTTCCACACAGAGCAGATTCCACAATTATATTTATATACTCTCTGCTTGACCACTCTACATGGAAAAATACACCAGTCCAGAAAAAAGACATTTGCATGGATCCTGGTATAAAAATTATGCATACTCTGGGGGCCATCAAATAGAGAGGTTTGCTATCCTGGCATTTCTGGAAGCTCTCCTCTGAGCAGCCTGGAATGATCTTAGAGAAAAAATTTTCAGAGCCTAGGCACAATGTGAGTCTCAAACATGGCACATACTTGGGCTCCAATTCCTCATGGCCTAATATGTCATATTTCCATCCAAATGACATGGGACTTGTGTGTTTCTGTTTCTAATCCCCTAATCAAATCTCACTGTGTTTGTCTGAGTCATATCGTAACATTTTGGTCTACAAAAACCACTCTTTCAGTAACAGTAAATTTATTTCAGACACATTTTTGGGGCCCCAAATTGGCCAAAAGAATTGCTCTACAGTTACAGCAAGTGGGGTTGCTTCTGTGGAAAGGTTTAACAAGGTGGATTGAAAATATTATTGGAGAATGTGGGCTGTAATGATTTTTACCTGGTGGGGAGTTATTCATCTGAATGTTGTTTTATCAATTCAAATGTTACTTGTGGGAAGGGAATGTCACAGCTCTCCAAGAGCTACATTATGTCAGCCGCCATGCTCTATAAACAGATTACACACACCTTGTATAAACAAACTGTGGTTAGCTAATTATCCTGAACAAAAATACACAGAGGGAAGAAAATTCATTTCAAAATGATTAATTATATAAATTTTAGTTTCAGCAACATATTTCCCATATCCCCATGTGTAGCTGCAGCTTAATAAAACTCCCTATAAGATTACCACCATTTAGTTGGTTTCACAAGTTCAGATTGTTATACAGGATCATGCCATGTCGTGAATTCAGTGCTAACCACATTGCAAGCTATGACCTAACTTGGCAGAGAGGATGTATATACTGTAAATAGATACTATGACAGGTGTATCAGCTTGTGCCAACAACCAACTTTTGAAAAATATATAGTATCAAATGGCTAGAACCATAAATAAGCTGGAAGAACTGTATATGGTTTATTAAAATATTCAGGAAAAATGTTTTATTCAGGCAGTCATTTCTCATTACTCATCAGGTAAGAAATTAGAAGTAAAATGCTAAGTCAGGTCAATATATTTTACTCCTTTTTTTCCAGAACTAATATATAGTGCATAGTAATAGAATTTTGTAGAAGGAAAAAAAAAACCCACTTAAGAGCACTATTACTTTCTGTCAAATATGAGAGTTCAGCAAAAACAACACACCTATATGTTGTGTATGTCTTCCTTTTATGAAAACCTAAAGCTTGTAAAATCTGTTTTGACAACATGAAGGTTGAAGCAAATATCACACAAAAGACATCCAAGAAAGATGGTAGAATTTTCTCTGAAACTGGGTTCAAAGCATGCAAAACACTTCCAAGTTTGGAAAGACCAAGATTCTCAAAGGAAGAGATGAAGAGATTAACTAGCAAAGCTAATGATTTTAAATCATGCTTCCCAATGCTAACACACAGCATTAAATACAGCAAACAACTTAACTGATGTTGATACAGCCTAGGAATGGTTCCCATATGTGGTTCCTGACTATGTGTATACTGGGTAGTATATTTATTCCAGTGGTAAATAAAACCTTAATTCAGCAACCCAGTGGTTTACCAATAGGGCATGTGTGGATATCCAGCTTTTAAGAAAAACATTTTTAGTGGTATTCACAGCCACATTACAAAACCCTGCAGACAGAAAGTCCCTCATGAATTTCCATTGGAATTCCAGCCTAATATGGAACTCATGGGATATAATAAGGATTTGATTTTGTGACGTCTAAGGCAAAGCACTAGTTATGAACTGCTGGAAGTTTCACAAATAGGTACAGAACTGACATCTTCAGTGTATTCTTCAATATATGAACAGTACATGCTGGCAGACAATCCAAAAAGTTATTGCAAAGTTATGTGTTAAAGTTAATTGCAACAAGAAAATTGTCAAAAAAGCACACTAAAATCTCTTTTTATACAAGTTATATTTACTAAATAATGGACCATTCCTGCTTCTACCTCAACTCTCATGAAAGCATTATGCAAGAGAACTGAAGCATTAAATATAATTAAGAGGTAGTGGAGATGATCTCAGTTCTAAGAGCTTGTTACATATTGTTATACAACAAAGTATTTACAAGTATGTAAAAAACATAGGGAAATTGGATCATTTCCTTTGACTTCCAAAGTCAAACATAGTTTTGCAAACCTCTTGAAAAATAAGAGGAATTCATAAAAGAAAATACAATACAAAAGAATTTAAGATTGCAATAGTTATGAGAAGTCAACGATTAGACTGTTCATGTAGCTGTAAGCTAGTATGATTCTGCAAGTACTTTCAAGAAACCATGACATTAAGGACTGTAACACACTATTTTCAATTAAAGGCTTCTGTCCAATTGACTGAGCAGGGTAAACCATTGCCCAGGACTGATTTGAAAATAGTTTCCTATTGATTGCAAGACCTCAGCTTGCTGCAGAAGTTGAAAGAAATTCAAGGAATGGTAGAATGTGCTCCTCTGAACAATTGGATTCAACCTGTCCCAAAGGTCCTAAGTGTTGTTCAACAAGGTATGTTACATTTATTTTGGCTGTTCACAGGGTGAAAGCTGCTTACCACTTTGTATTCAAATCTGGAACTGTGTACCCAAAATGAATGGGCTACTTAAAAAAAAATTTTTTTTTATAAAAAGACCTCTGTGTTTTAAAGTTTGGATTAATATTTTTTAGAAAAACTTGATAAAATTAGTTTGTTATCTCACAGAAATGGAGAAAAAAATTAAGTGCTTTAAAAAGAAAGCCCTAAGTGTTGAGTCTCACAGAAAACTCCATGAAATGAGTAGTGTGGGTGTTGTAGCAAGGTAGTACATAGCAATTCTATGGGAAAGAGAAAAGGAGGAGAAGATTAAGGACTTTCTCAGAGAGGACTTTGCACAGAATGAGGCAGTGATCTTGCAGGAAAGAAGCACATGATCACAGAAGTTACAGGTAATCTAAAAGCTAATCACTGGAAAATTAAGTTATTTTGGAAAGAAAACAAACAACACCCTTAATTCTGATATTTTCTAGCTTTCAGCTGCATGCATTTGCACCTAAGGGCAGTTTTATGTATGTTACTTACCTTTTTTGGGTGGGAGGGGGGCTGTTAAATCTACAAAAGAAAAAGAAGTCTTTCCTGTGAATTCTTAAAAAGTTTGTTATCAAGGTATGAATTCCTCAGCCAACAGCATGAACTGTCTGAGCTGCAGCTGGTAAGTTTAGTGGGTTGTCACATGTTATGTCCACCAGAAAGAGGGGACAAAACCTGATGGCTGGTTGGGAAACAGCTGAGGTGTTTTGCTCTCAGAAGAGGAACAGGGAGAGTGAGGTACTTCCCAGAACCCCAAGAAGTTCCCTAGATGACAAGATTTTTTACCTGCTATATGGAATAAGGTTTTATCTTTTATTCCTACCAGATATTCATTCTCTCATCTCACCAAAAACTTTCAGTGCCAGCTCAAGTGGTTTCCCAACAGGAAACACACAAACACACAATAAAATGGAAGCTTTGGATTCTACTATTTAATCCATTGCAGTTTATACAATAATGTGAGTTTTGGGTCCCACCCTGGATATAATGGAGATCTTAGTTTCTCCTTTCCCCCTGGTTATGGACCCTGCAATAACTCCAGGCAGCAGTCATAAGTCTCCCATACTAGTTATTCCCATCAGCTGTTCCTCAGCCTTTTGCTGCCTGACAGCAAGGTTAACATGATGTTTGTAGAATTGAAAGCACCTGAAGCATTCTTCTGCCTTGCTGGAGATGTTTAAAAGATTGTCAACATTTACTCCAGCAAGACAGAGAATATTGTGACCTGCTCCACTGGGGAGAGAGAAAAGCAGGGAGGGGAAGTTCTGCTATGGGAAAATTTGGACTCAGACACGTCTGACTCCCAAACACACTCCTCTCACCCCACTGTGTTTCTGCTTTTCATTTAGAATATTTTATGTACTGGGAAGGCATTCCAACTAAACTGTTTCATGAGGCTCTGATCAAGTGTTATCAGGCCAAGACAAGCTGCCAGCTGCACCATGTAACATGTCACTCCTTTCTGGAGTAAAGGCAAAAAAGTCTTGAAATGGCTTTCTGTGAAAGACTGATACAACCTTGTGTTGTGTCAGCATTCTCCATGTTGGTTTTGTCCTGCAACCTTTACTCACCTAGCCACTATAAATACACACAGTAGTAATATTTAAGTTTATTTAAGTTTATCCATTCATGTTTTTTAAATTTAGAGTAGACCAACTTACTCAATGAATATGACCTCCTGCATAACAGGTCGTATTAATCCTGCACCTAATCAGGGTACAGCGTTCACATTTCTAAATGTTTTGCCCTACTAAAGAATGCTTTCCTTCTCCAGCTGTTAGATTTCTGCTGTACACATTTAGTGTGACTTATAATGTTATCCAGAAGTTGTTTAAGGGTTAAACTACAACCTTTTCTTCTCCATAAAAACAAGGAAATATCTTAGCAACTGACAAAAATCTTCTTAGGAATTGTTATGTTCAGCAGCAACAGCTGAAAGCATTTAGTTTATGAGCCAGTATTCATCTTCAAAGACTCCATTCTGCCCAGAAAATAAAGAACAAGAGATCAATTAAGATCTCCTCCAGCATGCTAGTAATAGTGGGAAACATACCTCACACAAATCATAGAATCTTGGAATACATCCTAAGAAAACCAAATTCTGATTTTCACTTTCTTACCTTTCATGGACTGTACAAATGCTGCTTCAGAGTGAGATGACCAGTTTGGGGAAACCTGAACAAAGAGAGCCTTAGCGAGCTCAGTTCCAAACAAGGAGCTCATATGCAAGGTATGAGGTTGGACATTATTTAGCACACATTACCCAGGTAATGGATAACCTGTCTTTTTACTCAGTGTGATTTCATCCCCATGTAAAATCTGTAGCGTATGGAGCAGGAAAACTGCAGGTGGTACATTTCCCTATATAATCCTCAAAGCAACTCCATTGAACTGTCATTTTGATATTAAACATGGAATTAATTATAAGGTTATGAGATTTCATAGCAAGAGTTATGCAACTACTGTTTATTCATCTGAAAATGCTTAATTAGGTTTATTTATAACAGGTTTTCGTATTTTGTTTAGAATATTCCACTATGTTCCATGAAGAAATACAGTTCCCTTAGACATAGGCTTAAGCAAAACTCTGGGAGCTGCGCTTGAATTTTCCTGAAGATGAAAGTTTCTCAGATCTCAAGCCAGCTTGGCTCTCTGCAAAGGTACAGATGAAGACTCTGAAAATGGTGAGAATTTCCTCTAGCTTCTGAAAACAGAGCTGGTGTAAGCTCTCCTCACTAATTTTAATGGTAGCCAGGAGCTGGTTTTCTTCATGGAGAATAATAGGAACAACCTTTCATCTCACTAGTTTTCCACATCAAATTCAGAACATTTGCAAAGGTGAATTGTATTTTTGGGGGGTCCTTTTTACAGCCACTGTAAATTCTCTGTTCCAAGGTCTTGAGACCAAAAGGACTGATGTAAGAAAATGTATAGCTTGTAACAGCAGTCCTTATAAATCTCAACCCCACACAAAAGACCAAAGAGAATAAAGAGACAGAAAACAGACTTTAAGACCGGGGAAATAAAAGAAAGTTTATTTAGAGGAGACTCACTACCAGACTGGTTTGACTTGGATGACGTTTGTAATCTGCAAAGAGGCTGTGTTATGTGAGGTGAATACAGAGTAATATTCCTCAAGGGGAAGAGAACACTTTGTAAGACTTTCTTGTGATTCTAAAACTAACACTTACTGTGGAGTAAGACTTACAACACCCAATTGCAAGTGCAAAAATGCCCACAATGAGTGAAGGTAAACAGCCCAGCAGAGCAGAATTCACTAACATGCATGTCAAGTAAACTATGCTTGTTTGCAGATAATTTTAAAGTAGTAAATAAGTGAACATTTGCCCTGTCTGATTCTCTGTGAAAGCACTCACATGCTTTTGCTCAAAAAGCCTAGGGCAAAAGAGAGAAAAGCAGCTGGACAAGACTTTTTCAGCTTTAGTATACTCCGACAGTTCCAACAGCTAAAAATACTGTTCCAGCTACCCCAATAATCTTATTTTGAATTCGGCCTCTGATTTTTCTTGTTTGGCAATGATTCAGACACAATATAGTTAATAAGAAGCGTAAATGTCTCCATACCATTTTCAGGTATGTTCTTCAAAAGTTTTTTGGAGAGAGATGCCCACAGATATGTACTTGAAAACATTTTTAGAATAGTCTTGGAGGTCCTTACACTGCAAGTCAGAACTTGTTCAGTAATTCAGACAAACTGAAAAGCAACATCTCACCATATTCTCTTATGGGAAAAAGTTATGAACTCATTTTGAAGGAAAAATATTATATAGTTGAGCAAATGTTTGAACTACATTAGTAAATAGAAAGTTACCTCCAGAGCCACTGATTTTGCAAGTGCACTTGGAGCTCAGTTTGGTCTTAGAAATCAGGAAAATGGTTAACCATTTCCAGCTGGACTTAGAAAACAAGGCCAACTTCAAAAGAGCCTTTTACTATGAAACTGTTGGAAGAAGTGACATCCATAATTCTCACTTCAGCAAGTCTTTTGTAAGAAATCTCAATTTTGTCTTATTTCTGTGTGCAAGTCCATAGAAAATAATATTTCCGCTTTGTTATGAATGTGTTTACACAAAGTCATAGAGGTTTTGGGGAATTACAGTCTCATTCAGTGCAGGTGTGTTATAGTCATCCCTTTTCTTTCTAGTAGCATGATTCATCTCATTTAAGATACAGAAATGCAGACAAAAACTGCAGACATTAGTGTGCTACATTTCAGTATCCTGTCTATAATCACTATGGGAAGAATGTCTGTGTCATTTACAAAACATTAATCTTTTTCACCCATTATAAACTTCCTGAGCATAATTTTATTAAATACAAACAAGTCCCGAATCATTCTTTCCCTTATCCTATAAAACCTTTTTCTTCTCCAAAAAAAGCAGCATGGTAAGAAACTCTACTTAAACATTCAGCTTCAAAAGCCACCAGGCTTTCCAGCCTGCAGGATGGGTTGATGCTGTTGGCAGGATAGAGATCATTCTTACTGCAAATTGTAGACAAAGGTACAGTACCTTGAAATGGACCAGCTGTTAATATTTGTAGCAGCTATTTGTTTGGTATTTCACTAGTGCATGGTGGGGACAGACTCAGATTACTGACTTGAACAATTTAGTATACAGATAATGAGAAATGGTGGTTGGATAATGGAATATGGTAGTGCCAAGAGTAAGGATTAAAACACGTCAGCAGCTTTTTATTGAATTAAAACATGAGTTGCTAGGTACCAAGTACAGTGAAGATTCAGTGCTACTACTTTACACATTCTCTAAGACGTTTTAATCTCAAAAGTTCTAAGAAACATAAATGTAAGTTGGATACAAAATATTCTTACCTCTGGGGTGAAACTGAGCAGCTGTTTAACATCACATACAACAGCAATTCAGGACAGCAGTTGCTAATGTGGGAAAACATACCCAGATGTTGACTCCTTGTCATTTTAGGATCACATCTTGCTTAGATATTCATGCTCAGAAGACTGAACTCTTTCATGCCTTTGAAAATTCTCTTTTCCCCTCAAATTCAAATATGAGAGGAAACCATTATTTTTTTCCACATATAAAAGCAAGCTGTATATATGGCTTCACTGACATTTTTCAAAGCCCCTGATCCCATAGCTTTGTTTTCTTGGACTTCAGAACTGTTGTGACCCATGCATGAATATTTGCATCTCAAAAAGTATTGGAAAAGGGGAGGAGAAATTACTTATTGCCTTCACTTCCAGACAAGGTTCATGAAAAATCAGAAAGGGTCCCCACAAGGGTGACATAGACACCCTTAAGGACAGACAGCTAATTTTGACTGCCACATTAAATGTTGTTTCAGGACCAGAAACTGATTTTCCAGGCTAAAGCCATGTCAAGTCCCGAACTGTTATCTGTCTTAAGTCTTTTAAAATTTTAATTTTATGTTCTTTTGTGCACAAAACTATTTTAAGTCACATAACTACATTTTTGTATGGAAATCCAACACCCCTGTCCAGGAGTAATCTGTTCCACTAGGTGCCACATTCATGTTGCTCACAATTCAGAGCAACAAAATGCTCCCGAAATCAAGCAAGTGTTAAGTGTTATGTAATTTGATTGGGGTGGTGGCAGTGGTGAATTTATTTCAATGTCTAATTCCAGCACCATTTTTTCTCTTGTCCACGGGTTGCATTAGCACAGCAACACCACATCCATTGATAATGACTTACCAGCACAGTCCCAGAACAGATGTTCCAAGGGGATCTCCCATCAGGCATTACTTTGGAATTTCCAGGCAGAGCACAATAAAAAAGGACTGATCCCATGAGCTTAAGAAATAGATATTTATTGATGGTACTTACATGACAGAGTTTTTGGCTTAGTCCTGTAGAGTTCAGGGACTGAAACAAAACTGGAAGAAGTTCACCGCAAGGACTGCCAGAAGGACAGCTGCATAGGGAAAAAGAAAAAAGCAGTGACCTACAAGTCATAGTGGAAATGGGTGGAGCTCAGTCAATAGACAAAGTACAGACACAAAATGAACTGAAAATTCTGCTGCTAAGTAACATAAAGTTTTGATGCAAAAGTGATTCTGAACCTCTAAAGAAGGCGAAATATCTTAGAAAAAATCTGTCTGCAGGAGCCAAAGGGATATTATATCCCTAATAATGTCCCTTTAAAATAATGCATTTGTTTAGGGTAATGTTTTAAACCAGACCCTTGGTGATTATATTTTAACCAAAGTTAACAAATACGGTTAACTACAGATGCAGATCATATGGAAACAAGGTAACCAAAGCTTTCAAGGCAAAGGAGCATATCTAGCCTTTCCTGCTTAGGGAGATGGAATATGTTCAGCAATACAAGAAGTGACAAAACTCCTCTGAAGAATAATTTTTTTTGAGTCACATCAATGATTTTATGTTCAACACAGATTATATTTGCTTATATTCAAACAAATATGCTTATTTACATTAAACAAACAAACAAACAAAACCAAACAAAAATCCCCCAAAACACAAAACCAAAAAATGAAAAACAAACAAACAAAAAAGTCCCACAAAACCCCCCCCAAAAACCAAAATCAAAACAAAAACAAAACACAGAAAACACCCCCAAAAAACAAAAAAACCAACCAAAAACCAAAACAGTGACAAAAGCAAAGAGCTAACTAAACAAGAGCAAAAATAGCTAACAATACCAGAGTAAATTCTTCAGGTAGTCTGGGAGAGAACATGTTGATCTAAAGAGTCTTATCTCTATTCTCCTTGCTAAACTAGCAGGAAGATTGAAAGGAAGGTAACAGGGTTAGAAGGGGGATATCAAATCTTCTTGCTTCATCACCTCTCCAGAAAAGAGCAAAGAAAATGGTTAAAGATTAGAAAACACAAAGACAGAAAAATAGTTTGCTGGGAAAGAGGGGAAAGATCATAGCATCCTTCAACTACATGAAAAGCTCTTGTCAAGAAGAAGAAAATCATCTGTTCTACTTGCTCATGGTGGAAAGAACAAGCAGTGACAGCATCAAAGGTTAAACATTAAGAAAGAGCTTTGGAATAGATTTTTCTGGGAAGGTCATAGAATTTCCATCACTGAAAAAGGTTAGACAAACATCTTTCAGGAAAAAAAGAAATAGGTATAGCTGATCTTAGTTTAGAGACTTCATGACCTCTTGAGGTCTTTTCCAGGACGATTTTCTATGATTTGACAACTTAAGCAGTGATGACAAACTTTACAGACTCCTTTGAACTCTTTGGCGGTCATTAAGATTGTCCAGACCCTTTATTCTAGCAATTACTCACTACATAGATAACAAAGGCAAAATTTGCAGGAAGAGATGACATCCTTTATTTTTCCAACTACATCAGCCTAAAAAGATACTATTTGGAGCACATGTGCCTTTCTGAGTAGAGCAGACAGGAAAGCAGCACATTTGCATTATTTAAAAGGACTGTTGGAGAAGAGCAGCTGTATTTTGCATTAGCTCTTAATATGAGGTCATGATATGACATCATTCTCATGGAAACAATAAAACATAATATGCTGAAGCATTATATCTAATACTAGACACAAATTCTAATCTAGTTAACATCTTTACTATTTGTTAAAAATGTACATTTACCTCCAGAGTTGCTGTATTTCATACTGAGAGGGAAGATGTAAGGCTTCAAGGGACAAAGTTAGCTCATGTAAACTGAATTGCAATTTTTTTCCAGAAACAGTAAGAGGGAATTAAATAGATGGTCAAATGAGGATAATGGAAAAAGCGAGTATCATCTCTAGCATGTGGTCATGGTGTCCACTGACATATAGGGATAAACACCAGCCTAATCCATCATGGTTTTTCTGCAGGACAACCTCTCATAGCTGCATTTGGTTGTGATAAGTGCTCAAGAAGAGAACAATAAAGTCTGGCTTGCAAGAAAAATTCTCCCTTCCTATCTGAGCTCTCACTCAAAACTGTCATGGATAGGAGGAAATAAAGATTGGGAAGGTTTGTTCATGAAACCCTCTTTGACTTTCTCTGGGAAAAAAACCCCACAATGACAGGAGCGTGCTATGCACAAAAAATACTGGTAGGCAATTTTCACAGGTGATTATAAATAACCTTTCTGCTTATGAGAACTATAACTTCAGTCATAAGACAGATGACAGTGTTGTTGCATGGTACTGTGCCTCCCACTTCACTCAAAATAAAATTAGATGCCATCAACATAAGCTGCAGCATGGAGCCTTCTTTACAATTCCTGTGCTTCCTTCACATTTTTCCCTGTTAAATAGTCAGAACAGCACTTCAGCCTATTTCTGTTCTTTCTGTTTTCCTCTAAAATGATCAATGACCAAATTCAGGAGATCTTACTAGAAACTGCATTCTACAAATTTTACACATATATTGAAGCTGAATTTCCCTTATTCCTCCTAGAATAATCTTTCCATTTATTTTCTTTCTTTTGGGAAAACTGCTATTCTATTCTATTCTATTCTATTCTATTCTATTCTATTCTATTCTATTCTATTCTATTCTATTCCATTCCATTCCATTCCATTCCATTCCATTCCATTCCATAGAGTGTGTTTTGTTTCCATGCTTTTAGTCCAATTTTAAAAAAGTTTCTATCCCACTGTTTTGCATAGAATTTATCGATTTGGTATGTACATACCAGATAACTTTAGACATAGAAATATGATAGCAGGCAATATTTATACTACTACATACTGATTATACGACGTCATTGCAGGCCAGTCTATTAGATCAAACTTTAACTAGCCTTTTTCCTCCATTGCAAATCCCATGAAAGAGCTGATATTGCCATTGAAATCCCTTTTATATGCAAATCAAAAAGTCTGCCTAAGACACAAACAAATATAATTTGAGTTGTTGCTATAGCCTAGAGACTCTGCTTGCAACATTTGGACTAACAGAAGCAGAGGCTTCTCCCTGGTGATCTTCTCTTTTACATAGATCAAAGACTTTCCAGCCTTTTATGGGAGCCAGTTTAGGAATTAAAAGATGACTTGGCCTTATTCAAACATCAGACTTCCATAATACTTGGAATGGAATTAGAAAGCTTTGACAAAGCCTGTGGTTTAGAATTTGCACTTCTCCTTTAAACTTAGAATCAAATAATATTTTCAATGTGAACTATGTTAAATAAAACAGCCTCTCTGCTAGCTTATAAAAAATTGCAGACATCTTAGCTGTACAAAGTCTGTAGTGTGTTTATCTGTTTGAAGGAACTAAGCCCTCACTTGCAGATGGATTGAGTTCAGCTCTTATTAAAATTAAACCAAACCAGTTTATAGAAGAGAAATTACATCCTTAATTATTATGCAGGTATTTTTATCTGTTGCTTGTAAAATTGTGGAGTCAGCTGTACCTTTGTTAGAAAATAAACATAGGAAAAAATTCAAAATGACTGAGCATGTAAAGAAAACTTCCAGCTGAGCAGGCAGCCATTTTTGGAATAAAAGTTGCAAAGCCTCTCAAAAGGTGTTCCTGTGTAAAATCACTGTGTATTAGTGTGCTACAGCAGCAACTTGCCTTTTACAAATGTCTCAAGGACAGTAGTGGACTTTGCCACCTCTCTAAGCCACAGTAAACCACAACTTCAGCTCATCATCCTGAGCACTTGTATGGCACAGACAGGAGTGGGATGTGCAGAACAAACCCTACAACACCAGCACGAGGCAGAGCATGTCAGGAAGACAATAATACCACAGAACAGAACTTGTGTCCAGCTCTGAACTTGGATTGACTGTACATGCTCCCAAATCAGAAAGGGGCTTTCCAGTTTCTGAAAGTAGAGCAGTCCTCTGAGCATCTAGCACCCAACTCATTTTCGCTTATACTACTTAAAGCAACATCTGCTTACCAGGCGTGATTGACTGAAGGAAAAAACCCACATGTTTCTTAATCATAGCAGAAGTAATTATTGAAGTAAGGTGCCACTGCATGGCAGTATGTGACTACAGGAAAAAAAATGCTCAAACTATTCTGTCCCAAAGTTATATAATACTTTTTGGGTTTTTTTCTTTTACTTTTCTTTCTCCCCTTTAATATCATATTAAAAGTAAATTAAATTCTTTAATTTTTTTCAGAGAAAAGGGATAAGACTGAAAGTTACCTTTGGTTAATGTGTTTACTCATCACGTACAGTAAGTAAGATTTGCATTTCTGTAGTTTCTACATACCAGAGGGAAAGGGTTAATAAAATTTTAACAGAGAGAAAATATATTAATATTGCAGCAGCATCAATCCTAGTGATTTCAGCTAATTTCCAATAATTTCCTGATTTTGAGAAGGAATTTCAACAAATAATGTCTGTTAATGTACATACTTAGTCAGATATTACTATACATTTGTAAATTTATTTCTTTCACATTTCATCAAGTCTTTGTAAGTGCAACATTTTTTTTTCTCAGAAGCTTCTTATATAATATCCTTGTTTATTACATACCATATCTCAGCCTACTAAATAAGCTTACAAGAGCTCTGAGTAAGGTAAAAGAAGAACAGAAGAAAGAACAATATTCTTTTAATCATCTGTGGACTCTTTGTAATGTCAGTTACCAACAGATCTCCTTTCTCAAGCAACTGGCATGTGACTTATTCCAAAGATAGATCAGCAGAACACCAAGCGCAGTAGAGTGAAAAAGAAAAAAAAATCAAGGCAAAACTGGCATCAATCTCCTAAGAAAGTGTTCCCAAACAAGCCAAAAGCCTGGTTTATAAAGCCTACAGGGACAATTATCCTTTTAGCCATCTGCAAATGAAACCACAGTATGTCCTTCCTTCCTAAAAAGCAAAACTCATGTAAAGTCAGATGTGCAGGAAGAAAAAATCTTCCATTCCCAAAAGCTTGTGCAAACAAAAAGAATTTGTAGGCTCTACAACACATGAATTTTTTGTTCTGCATTTTTATTTGCTGCAAAAACTGAACAGACTACTGTATTATAAACCAGTAGTTCACAGAAGCAAGGTACCATTCTGCTGTTTGCCCTGTCTCAAATCAGCATTTCAGGAGGGGAAAACAAATAGTGTAAATGACAGATAAACAGGTTTGCCTTCACCCACTAAAAAATCAATGGTTCACAGGTATACAGAGTGTAAAACTTCATCAATGTAAGATGTCTGAGACAAACCAGGCAGGCGAGGTACCACAAACAGAGCA
The DNA here is from genome assembly GCA_024500445.1 of Entomyzon cyanotis. NCBI lineage: Eukaryota > Metazoa > Chordata > Aves > Passeriformes > Meliphagidae > Entomyzon > Entomyzon cyanotis. Next base: position 18,330,693 of record JAKEPQ010001005.1, read on the forward strand.
AGAGCCATGGGCTTGGCTCCTGCTCTTTTGCTCTAAAGAGGTCTTCTGGAAGTTGAGTTCTATGAACCTTGGGTCCTGGAGAGCAACTCTCTTAACAGACTTTCTCACTTGGGAATTGCAAAAGAGCAAGCTCATACCTAAGTTCAGCTGGGACTGAAACCAGAAAGCCTATCCACAGGAAAACAAAGCTAGAATGGATCTCAGAAAGTTGTGTAGGATGTTGTTGATTCCTGTGCAGGACCCATTCTGCCATGCCAACTGAGGCAAAAATCAGAGCATGCCTCCTCCTGTGGGGAGCAGCACTGCAGGAAGCACTCCAGGGGACATTTGCAATATGCACCATCGGCAGTGCTTGTGATCAGTGATCTGGTGCTTTGTGGGTTGAAATGTGCTGCCATGGCAGCAAGGGCTGAGCACAACAACAGCCAGGAATTAACCTGAATTAAAGGGAAATGCCCGGTTGTTAAGTCCGTTTTTACAATGTAGAATAACATCATTTAGTCTACTGGAAGCAAAGGAGGCTAAATCACTCTACAGCACTCCCTCTCCCACAAAAACTTTTCACTTATTTTGCTGATAATGACTATCAGTCCCTTCCCTCCTCTCTAAATGCTCTTTTGCGATGGTCCTCCCTGTGATTTATATACATTAGAATTGCAAGCATGAATAAGAAGTACCTCACTTTTTTATCATGCTGTGTAAGTACAACACATTCAACCTAATAAATGTTCATTCTTCAATTTTTTTAATAGTTTTATTACTGATAATGGGAGTTTCTGTACTTACTCATTAAATTTGTCAAGTTCCTTCTTTAGGAATTGATTTTGAATTTATATTACATTTTGGTCTGGATTAATATTAATGTGTAATTCTAAGCCACTTTTGTCCTGCCTTACTAGATTAATTTAATGTCTCTTTAAAGATACAGCTCTACGTGACATCATTCCCCTACCAGATTTATAACAGCCAATGAAGTCACCATTGTAGCTTCTCATAATTTTTCTCTTTCACCAGTGGTCTAATATGCCATTAGTCCTACTTCTCAATTATGAATCTAGCTTCTGGACAGGTAACCTTTACCTAGAATGTAATATTTAACTCACAATAATGGTAAGAAAGACTTTACAGTTTCATTTTGATTAATAAACCATATATCAGTATTAGCAAATTTCAGTGTATTTTAGATGCAGTAGAGAGGAGAAACAGTATAAAATATAAGGGTTAATATTGAAAATTGTGCAGATGTTTCTGAAAGAAATATATTTCTTTCCAGTTTTTAAATCCTAGTCCAAAATCTTACTTGTTCTGTTTGTACATACTTATAGCACAGGTATTTCCTTGTATTAGGACATGCATATGAAATTACACTTAGTATTATATGAAAAATACCTATTGCATATTGTGTTTTCCTTTTACCCTTGTTAATGAGTGATTTAATATGTTTGTGCTCCTTGTACCAAGTTTAACATCACTAGTATAGAAAGTAGGTGTGAAATTAATACCTTTCTGTAAAAATATTAATTTTGGCAGTTCGAATATTTTCAGCTATAAGCTGCACCTTGGGCAGGCTGTACCTTCAAGTCTGCACACCAGCTATTGGCTCAGTCACATTTTCTCCTTTGGTTTCTCTCAGTTTTGGGGTGTCTTGGATGAGGGAGGGACATGTGCCTCTTCTTTCTGCCCCAGTGTAGTGTTTGAAGCTCCAACTATTTATTCTCATTTTCTAATATTTAGACTTTTTGCGTTTGTGTGTGTGTGTTGAATGGTGCCATATCTTTGATTAATGACAAAAGGTTCACATCACAAAAAAGTTATTAGACAAATAGCTGGCCATAGCCATCATATAGGACCAGATTTACCCTAAGAAGATTCTTTATTGTAATGAAAACAAACAACTCATATATCTGTCTACAGAGTTAATTTACATAGATATACCTCAGTTGATTTTGAAATTAATTTCAGTTCAGCAGTCATAACTTTGGTGCCCTGGGCTAATATGGCTGCAAGAGATAGCTTTATGTTATCATAGTTGTCTAACATTTTTGGAAACTAGTGAAAATAGCATATTGATAATCTAATCATATGAACAGTATCCCTGTTCCAAACTTCAGATGTGTTTAAGAAATAAATACTTGTGTGTGGTCTTTCTTCCCTTTTCCTCCACAGCAATGATTCTATTTCTCCAGGGTCAGAAAAAGGAAGATGCTAGAAACATGGTGGTCTGGAGAAATAGCAGAAAGAAGGAGGAAAATATGATGAAGAAAGCAAACTGAGTACTAATCTTGAGAAAAGTTTCCCTGGATTTTATGTATTATTACACTGGTGTGCACATTTTTCATTTATCAGATCTCCATTCTAAAATTACCCCCATCATCTCTATATATTTAACTTCTCTAAGTTCATTGCAGAGCTCAACTGAGAAATAATGATGTAGAGGTTGCTCTTTTCACAGCATTCAAAGTATTTATGGGAGAAGCCTTGCTCCAGGATCATCACTTAACTCTTCTATTTGCCACAGGGCAAACAATTCCCCTGATAAATTTTTAATTCTAAATGTGAGGAAGAATGATTTTTACATTTAAACTCTTCAATCCAGGATTAAATTTACAAAATTCCACCATAAATAAGTTTTTCCTCTTACTTACTTTTCAAAGACAAAAAACAAACAAAACAGAAATGGGCATGAAAAATATTTTAAAGGAACACAGCCATTCCTAAAACAAAAGCTGTGTATAATTCCCTCATTAAACCATATTTTTCATTAAAGGATCAAATGTCCTTATTCCTGACAACTAGAGATAATGAAAAAATACAAACATGTGCTTTGTCTTTGTTGCAGGGTCAGGAGATACAATCACTCACTTAAACTATTAAATGTAATGCATACAAGCATAGGGAGATGAAAAGTGCCAGTTTAAATTAGCTTGACCTGTAGTGTTGACTCCTGGACAGATGGCATAATATACCCTGACTTCATTGCTGAGGCATTAGAAGCACACAGCAAGAGCCCATTGTGATATTAAGAAAAAGCTCAGAAGCAAGCTCAGACTGAGATCCAAAAACCTGCTGCCCCCCTGTGAAGCTCTTGGCTTCCTTTTGCCAGACCTATTACAATATAGAATGAAGTCTTCTCAGTTTTAGCTAAAGCAGTGTAGTGCTCAGGCAATGAACACTCATTTTCTACTTTGCTGTCTACAGAGTGTGTTTTAGGATGAGATTCAGAGTCCTAAAGACCAGGCTCACAAAGGGCAAACCAGTCAAAGTCAATGCATTCTTTCCAGGAGAAGGAAAAGCTAACTGTACCCAAACCTCACTGTTTGACAAAGCTGGCAATCCTTTTAAGGAGGAGTGTACAGGAATAAAAATTAGGTAGATCTGTAAATCCACACACAGTATTTCCCATGACACAGCAAGAGTCGTCTTAAGATGTCTTTCCCCCCACAAATCTTTGTACTTGGCAGTAGAAACTGAAGGTTCTCCCTCACACAAACCAACCCACACATAACTTTTTGTTTGCAGATTTTAAATTAAAAGAGAAACAAAGTGCTTATCCAACTTCTCTTTTTCGTTCATTCTCAAAATTGGGAGGGTTGTCTCTGAAGTGAATATATTAACTCACTGTCTAACCTCCTGAAACACAGAAGCAGAGGTGCAGAGTGCAGAGCATTAACAAAATAGCTGGGTATATACAAACAAAGAGATAAAGGCTAATGGCAGCAAGCAAAAGGCGGTTAGGAAAGCAAAGTAATTAGCCATTTTTACAATGCATGGAAGTTGGCATCTTGAAAATGGTTGGCTCCAAATATCGGTGACACATCCTTCTGTTTCTTCACTAGCATAAGATTGCAGCTACGCATTTTGGAAAGTTAGAATTTATGGGCTCTAAGTGGAAAAGACACATCACAATACTGTGCTGTGCCCAGCATTCATCAAACAGGGTCACTCACAGCTCTAAAGGTCATCTGGGTTTTGTTTTATCTGGTCCTTTTATAAAACTAGAGAAAATATTATCCCTGAAATCTCCTCATGCTTCTCTCTCCTGCAAAGGCAGAAAGCATGACAAAAGGCAAAGAAAGTGAAGAAAAGAGATGATGACATTGGATGAACCTTGCATGGAAGGATTGTGTGATGCTCCGTATGCCATGTTTGCACTACTTTGAATGGACCTGCCCAAGCTTCTCCCACTCTTTAGTAATTTTTATGTTCTGAGATAATTGTGCAAGAAGCCAGATAATTATTTATTCCATAAAATGTACCAGATTCAAATTGTTCTTGCCAGTGACCACACTTTCCATTTTGTTTTGGGGCCATAGTGTGATCTTGTTCTTTTCCCTTACCCTCTGAAATCTTTAGTATTTTACAACCATAAACTTGTGGAAGCTCGCATTTTAAACAAAGAAATCATTTAAAAAATGGGCAAAAATATTGTCACCTACAAATCAGCTTAACATAAAACTACAATGACTCAATCTCAAAGTCTGGCAGTAATCTGTGGCTCTCAATTCAAGCATCACTACATCTTGCAGCTTATCCAGGCATTTGCTTTTAAAATTGTTCCACCTTTTTTACAAAGCTTGCAGAAAACCTGCAAGAAATAATGTATAAAGTATGGTTTATTTTCCACACAGAACATCTTTTACAGTGTAAATGATTTCTGTAAAGTTTTAAGTGCCTAACAGGAGAACGATTTGTGTTCCCAAGTCTGGGGTTTTTTCTAAATAGTCCAATAAAAGATATTTAATCCTACAAATACTGCCTTGCCTAAAATTAGGCATCTGAGCAAGAAGCTTGAATTTAGGCATTCTGGCACCTGCTTTATTAATTTAAAGCACTCTCTTAAATTTAAACATATTTAAGCACCAACACCAAAAGTGTTGGGCAGTTTCCATTAATCTCTTTCAGGAAAAAAAAAGAAAAAACAACACACATTTATCTCCCTGACTAAATTTAATCATGCATATTAAAAATGTTGGCTTTTATGACTAATGGAAAGTTGAAATATTTTCTCACTGTATTATTTTAAAGGATTTGCAACACAGCGGAGTTTTCTGAGCAATCACAACACCGTGCACACACACTCTGCTTTTTATTTATACCCCAATAGCACTGAGGCAGTGGATAATGGCTCCACTGTTGCAGTTACTGTACAGACAAAACTGTTGCAGCAACCTTTGCCAAATGTACAGTTTGGGTTAAGACCGAGCTGGAGGTGAAGGTCTAATCAGAGAGCACTCAGAGCAAGTGAGGGAATATTAAAAGCTCCCTTGCAGTTCAGAGCAAAGAGAGGCCTCTAAGTAGGGCAGATCTCCATTCCAGGCTGTCAGAAGGCTGAGTTGAAACATGAGCTGGGCTCCATTTGCTTTTCCATTTATATAAAAACCTTTTTGTTTCTTTTGTTATAAACTTAGACCTCCAGAATAAAGCCTGGAGGAAGGGGGGAGGGAGAGGAACACTTGCTGCCTGAAAGATGTAGTTTGTTGCTTGACCACTGTATGCAGCATACAGTTCCTAGTTATCTCCCCAGTTTGCAGCAGCTGCTCTATGCCAAATAAGATTCCTTAAAAAAAAAGTTCTTTTCCACATCCAGAGAATCTGACCCAGTCCCTGCTCCCAAGGTCTCTACATTGCAGAGGAAAGACTAAAACACACCTGGAAAGATGAGCAAGAATAATGGTTTCCTTTTACAATACTCATAGAAGGAGCCAGTCTTTAGGAGACAGTTTAAGATGGGAAGACCTTGGCAAATCAAGACTTCAAAAGCAGGTCATAGCATAGAGAGAGAAATCAATAGGATGGGAATAAGGTTAGCATATTAAGAAAGCTTCGTATTTGACATTCCTGATGGCAAAGGGAGCAGACTTTGGATAGAAGGAGATAAAGCTGGGAGAGGCTACAGGAAGCTGTCTCCAGGGGCAGCTGTATCTATCAAGCATGCTAAAGAGAGGCAGATTGGTAATAAACAAGAATAATGTATTGATCATGCAAGAACAGCATATATTGCCATATGCTCCTAAGAGATTAAAACAAGGAGAATAATAAGTAGTAGGACCTTACAGGAGTTAACATGGAAGATGATGAGTGAAAGCAAAAATATAAGTGTTCTACTTTTCTGCAAGAGAAGACATATTTACCTCTTAGTCATGCACAGAGGAAGCAACACAAACTGTGTTGATGTATTGGTGAAGGAAACTATGAAGAAATTGAAAGGCTTTACTCAGCTGAGACTTATGAGTAGCAATAAACAACAGTAACTTTGCTCTTCATAAAATCAGTTTTCATCACTACTTTTATGCAGAACTCTTATCACTGAACCCATTTTACAGAAGAGAGAAAAATGACGTATAGCTAAGTGATACAAATCACCTAAGGCTGCTGAGTGTGGCAGTACAGCCAAGGACAGAAGCACAGTGCTTGGAAAACCCCACAGCATTTCACTCATGCAGCTGCCCTCCTGAAGCAAAATGCAGCCATGGCTGAAGGAAATACAGAGGAAAAGATCTTTTGCAACAAGCAATGTGGGATACTTCAGAAGAGCAAATGAACTTTCAGGTGAGACATCCCTCTATGAATTTCCATTGAGCAGGTTGAATGGCAGTATAGTTCCTTTATCAAACACAGGGACTGAAAAAAATTCACTCTCCCTCCAAAAGTAAACTGAAGTTTTCTTTTTCTATTCAGTTACTCACATTGCTTTATCTCAGGTCTTGTTGTCAAGACAACAAAACCTGAACAGAGAGGGAGTTACAGTAAATAACCTATTACTATATAACTAATTAAGGCTGTACGTGGTTTACTGCAGTAAATTTAAATTGAATGAAGTAAAGATGGATCTCAAAAACAACTCTGGTTTGGAAAGCAGAGATATGATTAACTTTTGGTGTTTTGCATGAGATCTGTAGCTTAAGCTACTGAAGGAATTATGCAAAGATTCCAAAAGATAAACAAACAATAAATCTCAGAAATCTGCAGTGATAGGAAATTTAGTTTTGAGACTCTGTCCCCAGATGTACCCTCTCATTTAAAATTTACAGAGGAGAGTTCCTCATGATGAACACTTCAGTTCCTATCTATATTATAGATTTTTAAAGATATATATTTAAGGAGAAGGAGGACGAAACAAGTAATCAAGACAATATTTGACAGCACTGAAGGTGGTAGCTATTTTAGGATTAACTATACACACATATCTGCTGTACAAAATGGCAAGTTGCTTATTACTGCACATGCCAACATAAAACCTGCTCAGAAAGACATGAAAAGTACTGCAAACACAAATATGCACATTGAGGAGGCTAGTGAAAATATGAAGGTGAACACAAAAGAAGAGCCCTGTTGCTCAGAAGCAGAAAACTGCATGACATCTCCTACCACGCTCTGCAAGCTCCCAGTGATTATGGAAATATAAGGGTTGAATGCTCATAAGGTGAGGAAGAATTTAATATGAACTATCACTTGGCTGATAGGTCTGTCATGCCTTGGTCCTTTTGAGCCTCCCTGCTTCCCCTACTGCTGAAGCAAAAAGATCCAGGTTTCAGGGCTGCAATTCTCAGAGATGAAAGAATTACAATAGGAGAAACTCTCTCCTTTTACTTTCCTCCTATGAATGACACAGGGGCGCAGAAACCACATTTTATATCACATTTTGAGGGCTGAGTTCTCAGCCAGTGTTCTGTAAAACATGCTTTTTCATGCCATAAAACCAGAAAAAGCCAACAGCATTAATATTTTAAATTCAATTCTGTTAAAACATGTTTATTTCTATTTCTTTCAGTTCCCTCTTTTTTTTTTTTCTTTCTTTTATTCTTTTTTTCTTTTTTTTATAATTTATTCCAAAACCCATAGTGGCAAGTTTGACATTTGGCCAAGTTTCAGCATGAAATTTTAGAGCTGAGAAAATATAAGCTTCTGTAAAATGATGTGTCAAAATGCTTCCAGTTAGCTTTAACAATAAATGGAGAGGGGAAAGCTGCTTCTGAAACAAGGCCCTTTCCTCTACTTGTTACTAACAAGTTCTGGAAGAGATTACTTTTTTATAGGTGCTATTTATCTTCTGCTTCTCCTTGTTATTGATTTATAAACATATAAAGAGCATGTAAAACATATCTAACTAAAGTTTTTAACAGCACAGACACACACGAAGTCTCAGAATCCACTGTCATACTGCTTTTCAGTAGCACAATGCCATTCATTTTATTGACATATTCCTCAATTTTATTCCTGATTTATAAGCCACAGAAGTAGATCAGAATCTGATCCACAGAGCAATAGGATCTTTCTCTGTAAAATTTGGTTTTAAATGTTAAATAGTCAGTGCCGCAATGATCAAAAGATGCCACAACAGTAGCAGCATCTCTGTTATTCTGAAATTTTCTTGCTTGTAAACTTCAGACAAAACCTCTTTTTGTTTGTTGATGTGAGCATTTTAACAGGAAACAGGAGTTCAGCCACTAAAAAGCACTTTTTTTCCAACACAAATTTCACCATTGTACTGTGATTGACAGCCATCCCAATGTCTATAAACAACCTACAAGCCTCCCAAATTGACCATTCAGTTCTTGCGTCCAACATTTAAACACTGAGTGGTTTTTGCGCTCAATAAAATTCCTTTTCATTTCGCCCTGGGTTGCCATGTCTCTTCAAACAGAGACAGAAAAGCAGTGCTCTGTGTCAGACAGATTTTAATTTTCAGTCCTCATCCATTCGTACAATGTAGACACAAGCAAACAAACCCTACCCAAAGCCTAGCAACCCACAGTTTAAACAGTCAATGCGTATGAGCTACGGGATGAAGGCCTGGACCTGTTCACACATGAATAAAGAAGATTAAGATTTTCTTTCAAAGACATGAAGCCTTTTTGACAGCCTGTGTCAACAGCGCTGTCTGCCTCTCAATGTGAAACAGTCTTCTATCACAGGTTCCCACAGGGAGGTCTTGCTTATTAGCATGCTTTACACTTCCATTCCTTGTCAGTATTTAATTTAAGAATAAGGGTGCAAAGTTTTGCAAACTCTTACTTACCCACAATGAAAGGATAACTTACTGGAGACACTGAAAGGAAATACCAGCTAACATGAACACCTACAGGGTACACTTTTTAAAGAGGATAACCTAGGAAAAAAAGAGAAAAAGCAGTGGATACAGTTGTGTTCTCTATTTATCATTGCAAGGATATACCAGTAAATTTGTTAATCACAGAATGTTTCCTCTAGCAGACTACTTTAGTAGAATTTTCATCAGCCTACACTTTAAGTTTAACACCCGTGCTGCTGTGCAGGGAAACACACCAAATAAAATTTTGGACAGAACAAAAAATGTCCATCGGAACAACAGCAATAATACCGACCGGGTTCATATATAAGCACAAGGCTGAAGGGGTCTTCAAAGACATCAAACTGAGCCCACTGCTATCCTAGGCAATATGACATATAATCCCTCTCAAAAAGTGACCAAGCGCTCTTCTAAAATAACGCTGTGAACAACAAAAAGCCAAACCCATTGTTTTCATTCAAGAGAAAGATTAATCCTGGCTGAAACAATTTGGATTCCATTTCCCTAAATGAACGACAGCACCAAGTCACCATTACAGATTGATGTTATCATATTGTTTAAAATCAAAATATTCTAAGACTCCAATCTTGCAAACACACTTAGGGAGCTGTTTAGATAAAGTGAGTGGTCCCAGTTAAGGTAATTGCATCATGCAGATGTAGAGCAAATGTAGCTTTTAGGATTGCAGTTTCAATTTCTAGAGGTAAAAGTAATAGGAAAAACCCATACTTTCTGCAATATTGGCAAAAGTTTTTTTTCCAGGAACAAACAAAAAATGTTACTGCTGTATTAGCTCATTGCTTGCATAAGACCACAGATTTGTTATCAGCTTGATCATCTAACTTAATATTAAAAATTTGCTTTGAAATTATCACAGGAGGAAGTTAGATTTTCAGGGCAAAGAAAAATACTGTAGCAAGGAACAGATTATGTCTCAGTGAAATAAGTGGGAAAAGCTCCAAATTTATCTCAATATTGGATTTAAAACAACATGCATAAATGTGGATAGTCCTGTAAGCCAAGTCATAATCCATATCATGGGAAGCAAGATTTCAGGCAGAAAAATTATAAAGTTTTTTTTCCCAATATCACTAAGTTTTTTCTCAAAGCTCGAAATAATTTGCATCTATATTTTTTAGGGATACTTTAAAATAAATTGTGAAGCTAAAATAAAGTGAAATGAATGTTTCATGGTTCTAATGTAAAATTCAATGTGAGATACAGAAAGAGCTGAATGACCTTGTAACTAGAAATAAACAGCTGAGACAAGAAAGGATAACTAGGATTACGAGGATCAACATTTAATGTATCCAAAATCTTCCTTTAAATCTGTGTACTGTACACAAAAATGATTCACGGTCTTTTACAAGTATCTGTTTAGCAGATGCTTTTAACAGTGTTCCTGATTTTTTCCCCTCTGTGAAAATTGCAAATGAGTGTGTGAAAGCTAATACAATCACACGAAAGATGCACTTCATTTTATCCTAGTTTAATATATCACAAATAAATTATCTAGGCTTTTAATTAGTTATTTTTAAGGCAGTACACTTTGAGCTCTTCAGTTTGATTCTAGCCAACATTTCTGTCAAGCAAGTATGGGACAGTGCACTGCAGTTATAATTCATAACATATTTAGTTATGTTCTCAAAGATACGTATTTGTTTAACAGAAATAAATGGCATCTCAAGTTTTAATTAGCTAAAGTTAAATTTGCCTAGCCATCTAGAGGAAAATTACATAGGTCTAAACACATAGAAAGAAAGTAAAGAAGATGTACAAATACTATGTGTACAAGAGTCTGGCTTTTATTCTCCCCAGTGTCAGTTATTTATAGGTAGTAATTTTGAGACAGAACACTAGGTTCTAGCAGCAGTTAGTGGCAGGCCTATAAATAAAGGATCATTTCCACTATAAAAGCTAAAATCCCCTTCAACAAATAACATTGTTGATTTTTATTTTCTGATCAGTTCTTTAAAGTTATAACATAAACAATATGTCCATGTCTTTGCATCTTTTTCTTTCTTTTTTTGCTCCCACAAATTAATTTATTCAGTGTCTCTCAGTGTCTCAGGATGCAGTTTTTTGTACAGTTTTGCTTTATTTGAGATAGACAGATTACTTGGAATAAAACACACTTTCTAGGTTTTGATGTATTGTGCATACTATTTGCAAGAAACACTTTCAAAGTAGTTTGGGGACCCCTGAGTAATTTCACTCACAGACAGGGACTCATCAGAGTGTCACATTTGTTTTTTAAAAAATAAAAAAGTTCTAAACCCCCCCATAGAATTAGTTTTAGGAAAAAAACTCTAAAATTTTAATATTTTGGTGTTAATTTTTCATCAAATTGTTCAACAAACAAGCTACATGACAAAGTCAATCAGTAGAGAAATTCAACAAAGCCTTGTTGAAGACGCCTTTCAACATGGCTGCCATCTCCCCTCATTCTTTCCCAGCTGACCTCAGTGGGCTGTGATTTTGCAAGTGGTATTTCTGTCTCTTTGTTCTTAATGGGATTCTCTTGTCTCCATCTCCTCACCAGTTAGGAGGTCATCCTTCTCCCCGGGGGCATTTGGCTTTACTGTCATGGAGCACAATGGGAAATAGCCACCCTTCAAGCAATTGTCAGCAAGTTTCTCTGAAGCACAGGACTTGAGGGAATAGTGGTGGTGGTGGTATTTCGTAACTTTCAGAACAGCTGGCAGGAGCAAATATGACCACATCTATTCAATGCTTCTCAGGAGTCCTCACGCACACTAGATCCACTTGAGAGCGTAGGCAGGAAAGGGAAGAAACTTGTTTTAACTGTGTGCCTGACAGACAGAAGGGAAAATTTTGGAATGTGTGCTAGGGGATGGGGATTTAGGAGGCACTGGGCAAAGGCTGGCAGATGGGAGGAGAGGAAGTACGGGTGTTGCTTAACCCTGAGCAGCTATTCCCACTCATTTATCTGGGGGATCTTTGAAGACACTAGTGTAACATATAAACAGAACTAGTGGCTGCTGAAGGCAAGAATTACCAAAATTTGTGTTTGAAACATTCTGAACCTTCAGCTATTTCAGTCATCAAAGAGAAATCCAACACTTGGTCATGTAGTAGAGTGTGTACCCATGCTCCAGCTTGCAAACTCAGGGGCAGCACCCTTGTACATTTGTGCCCTTACCATCAGTTTACACAGCCCGACAGGCTGTCCCACAGACACTGGATTTTCCTAATCATAACTCATCTCTTACTGTATGCCATGTGTGGGACAAAATTAGGGGGAAATGGATGTTCAAATTTAATCTTTTTGTAATTTGGAGTTTGTAAAGCAAATTGCTCACACGGCTCACAGGGTATCTACTTTTTATTTAATTCACATGTGATACATCCACACCTGGTTGAGGGGGAAGAAGGACACATTCTGATTTAGGGTTTGTATTTCCTTAATGATTTATCAAGATGCTGAAGTGTTTAAACTGAAAACCAAATCATTATTTATCTTGAGATGTTATCTCAGTACCTCGCTTTTTTTCATTTACCAAGGTCCCTGACCAGCCTACCACTTCAAGTGAAGATCCTTAATTTTCTGCCTTGGTACAAAGTCTGTGACATTGTATCTCCAATTGGAAGCTTATTAAGAAATTTTCAGTTGGGCACAGAGATTCCCCAAGTAGCATCTTACAGACAGACCCAGGTCTCAGAGCTTGTGCTCTCTGACGTGCATAGCTCATACACAATTTCTCACTGTTCACTCAGTCAATATTTTCAAAGGCAGTGTTACAAATGATCATATTCCTATCATAATTGAAACTACACTACAGTTCAAGGATGTGTCCCAGCATCAGTGACGAATTGCATGACCCCTCAACTCTGCCCAGCTACAGGAACACAATATAAAATGTGAGGCTGCTCTATTAATTTATTATCACATCACAATCCTCAAACCTCACCTGGTGTCATTAAGAGCACTGCTCTTCATCCTGTCTTCAGGTTTGCTCAGAGTGTGAATATTACCCAAAGTGTTAGACCTGGTATCTCAGGTAAGCAAGTGGATAAGGATCAGTCAGGTGGAAGTTAAGAAAGAGTTGTTCTCTGCCCTCACTGCTGTGAGGCTGGTTGGCCATACTCAAGGGGAGCAGTAAATTCTTTCTGAAGATTTTGGTGCTGTAATGAACACCCTTCCCTTTTCCACACACCAAAACTGGGAGAAGGAAAGGGATCTGGGAGGATAGTGGAGGGTGAGAACAACTGGTTGAAGAAACCTCTAGTCCTCTTGGGTCCTGACTTCCACTCCATAAAGGGAAGTAGCAGATGCAGGGACTGGAGTATCTCTGGGCATGTAAACACTGAATAAATTCAATCACACAAGAAGAAACACTGATGATACCTAACAAATGGTGGTACCTATAGAACAACAATTTTGTACAATGATTTTGTATGCATTCAGTGTTAGACCTTAATCCACAATATTTCAAAATTCTGTGTGAGGGGATGTATGTGATCAAGCAGATTCCCAGTTGTCCCAGTACTTGTTACCCTCACCACAAAGGCAAATAAGGTAAAAAGCAGTTGCTTAATGTTTTCATAATTTATAATGTGTTTGACATTCATTCAGTTTACCCATCTTGTTCCTAATCCTAAAATAACCATCTTTAAAACAGGGTATTTTGCAGATTTTTACAACTTTATAACATCTGCACCAAATATTGTGGGAATGTTTTAACCCAAGTTCCAAAATTATACATGATTTAATAAGGGAGTTGTTTATGTTAGTTAAACAAGTCAGCTATTGAAAACAGATTCATGGAGGATAAACAGCTCTAGTATGTGAATTGTTTAGGTTTATTGCATTGTCCATAAGTATATTTAAATATAAGTTATTAAATTGGGTTACTAAACTAGCTTAGCCTTACATATTTATATTTGGGGACCTTGTATGGTATTTTGTGGCACAATGCTAAGCCACCTATTAGAATTTTCAAAATAACCTGTTTGAAGAGGAACTGGAAAACAGGAACAGCATCAACAGGAAATTTTAAACAGCTATTAATGTGTTTATCTGAGAAGTTTTCCTATCTGTAAATACAGTAATTTTTGCACTGCCGTTGATGACAATTGACAGTGAGGAGTTTAAAGCTTTCAAAACTATGGCTCCACTTTTATGCATAACTTTTGTTGAAAAGTATATAATAAATTGCTAATTTTGCATTACAGCCTTGATTCAATTAATTTAGTACCAGAAAATTTACTTGAGGTCCCAAAAACAGTACAGTGAGATCCCTCATCATGAAATAATTAATTTTCATATCCCCTGATTAATGTAAACTGTTTTCTTTGCGATTTTAGGGTAGTTTAAAAAGCCATAGTAAAATGCAGTTTCATGCTCCTGGATGCCAACGATCTAAAATAAGTGGATAAAATATAGTGGATAAAATACATAAAGAGAAGATGGAACTAGTTAGTATGGCAGTACCAACAATCAATGATTTTTTTTCTTGTTCACATAGTTCTTTTGCATCCACTTTTCTGCAAGTTGCTCCCCTATAGACTAGTGAGCATGTAGACCATCTTTACAAAGCATTGCCAGAAGATGAACATTAAGGAGTAGAATAAGCTGTGGAGGTCAGGAGGAAGACGGGTGGGGGTGGAAGAAGAAAGAAATCCTGTACAGCCATTAGCAAAGCACCTCTCACTCAGAGAACATGTCAGAAGGGAGACATCATGCATTTTATAAAGTATATTTCCACCTGCTCTCTATTACCCATCCTCACATCCTCACACACAGCTCTGCATTCCCTCACCAGGACAAAGGAAAGCTTAACTGTGTTAACATCAGGGTTAAGAGTTTCCTTCCAGTGAAGATTTTTCTGTGAGAGAACACACTCCTTTCTCTTTAAGCAACACTTGGCTCACTAGCAGGAGAAAGTGACAAAATCTGGGTAAGAAGGCATCCAAGGTTTATAATCCACAGTGCCAACTCTTCCCACTGCTCTCTGCCAGCCTCCTAGCAGATGTTATTCTGCAGGTAGTGCCAGGATCCAACTGCTGCTCCTGTTAGAAAAAGCCATTCAGCTCACCTGCTGGAGGCAGGAGTTTTGCTATGACTACTGCAGCCAGTTCATGTTCTCTAACTTGAACAATCCAGTCTCTCTACCCCTGGATTAAAGGACCCAGGACCACAGGAGACACAGAAGCCTTACAGGATAATTGAGACCTAAGCCTGGCTAGACAGGAATTGCAGCCACCTGGTTTTCACACAGGCACAGCTTTGCCCGCTGCCAGAGAGGCAGGCTCAATGCAGGCTTCTCAGAAAACATCATTTCATCAAGTGCCAAACACTCAGCAGTGGCACACACTTTCTTCTTTGTTCTCTGCAACACAGAGCCAATGGTCTGATTTCTGCCTTCCCAAAGGCAAGGCTGATTGTCTCTCAGTGATCCATAAAGCAGCAACAAAGTAGTGTGTTGAGAATAGATATCAGACAAGGTAAGAGTAAAGAGATACAGATAATTCTTCCTCTTCAGCAATCATCAGGCACAGAGATTTGAGCTGTTCTGTCACAGAGCAACATTGAAGCTTCTGTGCCATGGCCGCAACAAGCCATGTAAGTGGTGAACCAAGTCTGACACATGCCCATTAATGTAATAAAAATGGAGCAATTACGAGTAGTCAGGTCTCAGATTAGTATCAGTAAAGTCTTTGGCACTAGCATTTATCACAACTCCTTCAACACCATGCGAAAGTTCTTGTTTAATATTGACTCACACAAAAGTGTATCTTAAATTCAAAAGATAAATAAGCCCTTCTCCATAGTTCTGAGTTTTGTTCTTTCCCAGTTCCAACAAGACGTTATCAAAAATTATCAGACATAATGGGATCGCAGTGTGATTGAGAAAAGTCATGAGAAATCTGAATTTTTTGGTGAGTTTAGTAGAAACGCAACAGAACACAGCTGACAAATACAGTAACACAAATCATAAAGCCTTATTGTCAGCACTGGAAAAAACTTTTATGTGACTAGCCCCACTTTAACAAAACATTAACTTTTTCCGCAAGTGAAATATTGGGTGATTTGGTTGTTGGGAGTGAGTTGAGGTCTGATATGCCTGGTTAGTCTTTGGTGGGTAATTCATTTGGATCCTGAACACCTAAACCAGATGTTTGTATTTAATAGGTCAGTGAGTCTCATAAGCAAGTCATTATTTAATAGTAGAATTGGGTATTTCAGCATCTCTCTCTCCTTTTCCGCTACCAAGCAGACATAGTGTCACACATACACACTTTTATCACTTGTGTGCAGCATACTGTAGGCATTCAATAGCTTTAAGGGTTGTGTGTAGAAGACTGATGTAATTCTTCACAGTTTATGAGAGCTCTAACTGTAGGTTTATAGAATACAAAGGTTTAAGTATTCTATATCTGGGACAGATTCAGAGGTGAAGCAGAAAAAGAAAGTCATGTTTGGCATGTAATAGAATTGGGACACAAGCACCACAACAGTCATCTGTTAAGTCCTCCTACTGCTTAATTTGAACCATGGTTTTGTTCATTAAATTGCATTCACAGCTAGATACTTTACTGAGCTGTCAGCCTTTCCTTAATGTGAATCTGGAAGTGAGTTCATTTGGGTAAGTCTCAATTCCAGGTATTTTTCTTCTAATTTCATTTTTTTCAAAGAATTATTTTGGATTTAGTCCAGTGTGATAGGGTAGGGTTTGGCCCATCATCATTTCAAAGATTCCAACATTTTTGAACATTGGATTATAAATGAACCTGTGATATCCATAATAGATGAAGAAATTTAATTACCAAATGAATTCAGATCTGTGTACAAATAAGTAGAAAACAGTCAAGAAGTTTAAATTTGAAGCTTATCAAATATATCCTGCTTCATTTTCTTCATTCTTGAAGCTGTCAAATCCCAATCAGTAAAGGAGATTTTCCAAAGTGGCAGCATAATTTGGAGCCAAAACTGCCAAAAAGCAAAAATAATTGCTATTCCTTGTACCTTGATCTCCAATTGTTATATATTAAAATGAGATTTTGAGTAGTACTGTTAATCAGAATGATGTCTTTGTATAATCCAGAATTTTAGAGTAGGATAATGTCCTGAAATTACATTTACAGAGGGGATTTAAAATAAAAATAACATCCATGAATAGGAAAGAACAAATCCTTTTAGATGCATAATTAAAATTAGATATTTAGATCCAATAATATAACTGTAGTACATAAACAGAGACTCGTATCAAAACATAGCTAAGTGTTGAAACAAACTTTAAAGTGAATATGGAATAAATTACTTAGAATCCCCAAATTCTCCTCACATTAAACATAAATGGTAACACCATGTCATTGCCGAGTTTTTTTCCCCCAGTAATTTTATTTTGACTTGCTCAGAAGTTTGCCATATTTCAATTGTTCACCCTGGAGTATGTCATGCTGTTTGCTCACTTCAGACTGAGTTATTCTAGAGAGTGCCATCTTAAATGCTTCACCCATTTCCAGGAATAGTATCAAGGTTAAAATGGTGCTGTCCATGTCAAAATCCTTCCAGCTGCCTCATGAAGGAAGTCTGTTATCCATTCTGCTTGGAGCAGAGGCACAAATGTCCTCAGGAGGTTTCTGGCTACAAAAATCTATGTCAATTACAATGTTGATGGACACAGCTCTGGAAAGAAAATTGCTACATGCTCCAGTCAGCTGAAGCCTAGAAGCTAAATTTTCCAAGGATCCTCCAGGTCTTGAGCATTTCCTGTCCCCACACAGCTCCTGCATGCTGGACAAGGGGCAGAGATGTCAATGCTCCAGGTTCTAGCCAACCTCTTGCACCACTTTATGTTCTTAAAATGACAACTTCTGAAGTCCTGATGAGTTTAAGAAAGTTTTAGTTGTCAATAATTTTAAAAGAAGGTTTCCACAACTAACTACTATGAAAAGCCTGAAAACAGTATAACTACACTATTGAAATCTTAAAAAAAAAAAAAAGATAATAAATAAAACCCAAAAAGTCTAATAAAAAGAACAACAGAAGTTTGGTTTGGAGGGGTTTTTTACACAGTCTTGTGACTGAGAAGGCAGTTTCATGATCTGTTGTGGTCTGCATCCTGATATTTTAAATGCTTGTGGCTGAGAATACTGGAACTATGCATATGTTTCCCTGGGAGAAATGCTGCAAGCGATGGAGTAGTTTTGTCATGCTGTTAGTCCAGAACTAAGACAGAAAACTAGTTTCTATCCATCAGGCATGCCATTTACATTGGTGTCACTGTTGAGCGGCTAGCTGAGGAATGACCCAAGTTCTCAGACAAGGAAAGAGAGGAGAAGAGCACTTTATTGTTTTGAATTCCATATATATAGAGTTTACAGAGGTGCCCCAGATTGGTCAGCCCGAGACCTCCCCCTAGGCCCAATTGGCCAAGCCCGAACTGACCCAATCCGGAGAAGTTGTTTGCAAAACATCCAAACTTTATCTTGTTTATGAAATATAGCAAAATGTTCCCACGGGAAGAACCTGTGCTAGCCACACATTGGTGTCCTGGCAGTAAAGGAAAGAATCTGATCCAAGGGGAAAGAGAGACAAGGAAACAAAATGCATGTGTTGAGAGAGGTCAGAAGCTGAGGGTCTGGACGAAAGTAGAAGGGAGCAGGAGAGGGCTGAGAAGCAGAAATAAGCATGTCTATAGCAAGTGGTGAAATTGCTCCCTTTAGAAATCTGGGAAGAAAAGCAGCAGTCCTGGGTCCCTCTGTAGTGCAATGAAACACTGCTGTGAAAACCACTACTAAAATGTGTGGCTTAACACTAGGTAATAACCAACCACTGCAAACATGGACAACCCAGATGGCTGAGGTCTTTGCTGAGTTCTGAAGTTTCCAGTTTTGCTGGCCCTGCAGTGGAGGAGAGGCGTTCCTTCCCCTGCTCCTTCCCTCAGCTTCCCATGTTAAAGAAAACCATGCATAATGGAACACATGAAAACAAAGAATCCCTCACAAGAGTGAAAATAGTCAGAATAAAGGTTGTTACAAATCAACTCTTTACACATGATCATTGTGGCAGCCTCTAGTGACACTATTGCCCATTTCTTGCACAGCCTCCTTTGTGCGATTATCAAACAGACAACAGCTACTACATGGCTCCCTGTTCTATACTTTTTCTCAGATTAAATACAGCATAAATATATATTCCTGATCTTTGAATTCAGTCCTATTGTTTGTACTGTCATAATGCTTAACAAATAAGGATGACTTTCCTGAAGAAGTTCTCTTTCCATTTCTTACAGCTAGTGCTGGGATTGGCAGTAGGCAGCTGTGAGAAAGTTAATTAAAAGCTTTTTATCATCTTTGCATGAAGAATTCTGTGACAGAAACAGAGATAAGGGCCGATTCAATATTGGAGTGTTTTTCAGTTTCTTGTAGTACTAATATTGTCCTTTCTCTTCTTGAAAGCCTCTGTTTTATTCACTGACACCTTTCAGCTTCTGTAAAAACATATCAAGTGCTCCTAGAAGCAGACTCATGCAATAAATCAGGTGAGCAAAGCTCTGTAGATGTAGGACTAGCTCTTGCCCTTGGGATTTCTTTTTGCAGTTCAAGTTGGCACCATGGCTTCTGGCTCTGAGCCCAGCTGCATGGAGAGACGTGTGCCTCCTACCACCTCCTCCCAGAAGGATGTCATCGAGGCAACCCCGCAAGGTCCAAGCATCTGGCCAAATGAAAGAAAAGCAAATGACTGGATGGAAAGATTCCAGACTTAGCTGGACTTGCAGTTGGATCTTGCCCTCACTATGTTCTGTGCACTTAATAGGTATTGCAATTATCATGTAATTAAAGAACATCATAACATGTACATGTAGGTTGAATTAATATTACTTAGGCAGTTTAACCCCAGCAATCATTAACCTCTCAGTGCATGACTTGGAATCTTAGCATTCCTGTAGAGTAGTTTTCTGGATGTAACAGTCTTTACTTATCTGACAATATGTTTCATGCTTCATTTGCCAGAAATGTTATGAGCTTTGAGTCAACACATTAGGAGCATGTCTCTGTTTTCAGTGGCTGAAGGCCAACTTTTAATTTCACTTATTTGCCACTGGCTAAACTGTGTCATTTCCTAAACATTTCTTAATTTTTTAAATAAACACATAACCAGTATTGCAACGTACTAAAACATAGTGTTCAAATGAGTGGAAGGGAGAACAGAAATACATGGTAAGGTGTTATATATGGGGGAAATATGTTCCATTTTTATTTTGACAGCATAGGGTGAAAGTTTTTAGTATATATTCCCCCATGTTCCAATTTAAGTGTTGTTTTGGCTTTAGTTATATTTTGCTTTGAGCAGGATTCTGTTTAATTTGCTTTACAGTTTTGTATTCATGATCTACAATGTTACAGAATAAAACAGCGGCACAAAGTACAAGATAGCTTGCATGTTCCTAGAAATATAGGGAGCATGGATTAACAAGATTTGGCTGTGCTTAGTAAAACATTTGGCTAAAAACAGATTATAATGTTAAGAAGTCAGATTATTTTACTTTTTCTGCAGAACAGTGGATTTAAACACACCAGCACTGTCCTTCAGCAGTGGCTATCATCTGCATTCCCTGTGCATGCTACCAGTGTTCACTTGTAGATTATCTCTCTTTTTAGGGAAAAAAGCTTCTCTTTTTGGTGAATTC
Organism: Entomyzon cyanotis; assembly: GCA_024500445.1. Taxonomy (NCBI): domain Eukaryota; kingdom Metazoa; phylum Chordata; class Aves; order Passeriformes; family Meliphagidae; genus Entomyzon; species Entomyzon cyanotis. The sequence continues at coordinate 18,351,402 of JAKEPQ010001005.1, forward strand.
TGTGCAATATTGAGACTTTATTGTCATCAGTGTGCATTTGTTCACAACAGTACTGTTTCTGACAGATACAGTAAAGTTAATCTTTTTAGAAGAACTGGAGAGAGTTGCGGTGAGAATTAGAATAAGAATTAAATGTAACCTGTCACCAGACTGTAAAAGTATATCAGGTTGTAAACGTAATCTGTAAACAGAATTTGCTTGAAATATCTGGGGTATGCTATTGCTAAATGTGTCCCACATTTACACTGAGGATTTTAGTGTTCACCTGAATGCTACACCTTCAAGAAAATGAGCTTTTCCTTCCTCATGACTGAAGGGCTTGTTTATTGCTGACTTTGATTACTCAGGTATTGCCATCATCACCTGAGCAAACTTCATGCTCAGAAGTCATTCCCAATTACAAAACCAAACCAAACTAAAACAGGCCTGTCTCACCTTCTCCAAGCTGATGTTTTAGTTAATTGTAAGACTTTTAGATTAATTCTTAAGTATTCAATTACTTTTAAAATCTTAATTCATCACACATATTGAATAGTTTTAAAGAAGATCCTTTTCTGCTGTAAAAAAAAGCACCACCATTATACAGCTAAGGAATATACAGCCATTAAAAACAACTAGATCAATTGTCTTTTATCTTGCAAAATGATACGTTGCTTAGAGCTACTGAGCATTAAGACATTAATAAAAGTGTCCAGGACAGCAAATAATCATAGTAAGTGATGTCAGCATTTCTTCATGACCTTCTAATTTTATAGCCTTTTATTTGAAATACATTAATGAAAGAAGCTGTCAATCAATGCTTCTATATTGAAAAGTCCATTTTGAACTTCCATTGAAATTTCCATTTCACTTATTTATATATCTGCTGCATTAATTCAGACATAGACCTAGTATTTCCAGACATGAGAGAGAGACAATTCACTTTAAATATCCATTACAAGTATTTTTAGATTCTATTTAAAGCCCCAAGGAAATGAATATGATATGCACTTGAACACCAAATTAACTCATTGAGATAAGCACAATTTTGTTAGTGTTAAATCAATTTCTAGTAAAAGACTGCTTTCTTGTGCTGATAATTTATGGAAAGATTTGACTGTTATAGCTCCCAGCAAATCCTTATGAGCATGTCTCTAATCTTACTATGCTGGAAGTATTACAGATAGTAAAAAATATGCTTAGGCATCATTTTTAGAGAATGTACTGTACCTTAAGGCATTGTGGAGTCTTCATCCTCAAGAATATAATTTTTCACTTTAGGGAACTTCCAAAACAGTACATGAAGTGGCCTCTCTCTGCCTTTTGGAGTGCTCGCTCGTAATGGTGTCATGTGAATTTTCTATTCAGAGGAAAAAGGGACAACACAGAGATGAATTAAGGAATAGAATGGATTAAAAGGATGGTCATTTTTAGAATCTGTATCACAATTCAGTCTGTTAATTTGGACAATCCCAATTCTGTAGTGGTTCACACTGAATATGGAATGAATGCTTTCTGAAATAGTTACCAGATCAGATTTTTTACTTAAATTTTACAAGCCATGTCCAATAGCTACAAATCAATGTAATTCCATTTGCATAAGCCTACAATTCCACTGCAGTATAGAACTATTTCAGTCTGAATTATCATGGTCCAGGTTTCAGCCCCACTCCTGCCCCTGTCCTGGTCATCCTTGCCACAGCTTTGTGGCTGAGAAATGCCAGAGCCACCCACTCTAGGCGGCTGACTGGCTGAAAACAGCTCCACGACAAACCTTTGATGGGGGAGATTCCTGAACTACTCTTGTTCAAACATTTGGGCAACTCAATGTGGCCTAAGGCAAAGGGAATACCAGCTTAGCAGGGCAGCCTGGATTTCAATCAGCTCCATCCACTGTGGGATCTTTGACATTTGTCACTGACATTGGCTGACAAGGCTAAATTGTGCTGGTTTTAGTGAAATAAATCTTGCCACAGTAAGAATGGAGCAGTTTTCCTGGTAGGAGATTTTCAAATAACATACAATTTGTCTATAAACACTGAGATCGGGGTAGCTTGAGACACTAACTGAGCAGGGCAGACAGATGCAACAGATCTCTTCAGTGGAATTACATTCAGTAATAGAAAACCACAACTCCAGATTTAAGATTCCCTGAGAGAAGTTAAAAAAAAACAAAACAACTCCCCCAAAAAACCCTATCACAGACTTCTTCACTGTACAGATGTGCAGCAGACGTGGGTTAGTTGCTGAGGCTGCAGTTACAGCCTGCTTTGTACTAGGACCATGAGGAACATGATATGTGGCTGTATCTACCCCGGCGAGTTGTGCATCCCAACATGAGCAGATCCGGAAAGTGAAACAGCCGGAGCCAAGGACCTGACTTCCAAACTGTCTGCTTTTGGGAGCATGGGGTGGGTGCTGGTTCAGATGAGCTCAAGTCTGGCCATGTGGAACAAATGGCTGTGAGCAGTGGGGCTGCATTGGTTCAGCCCCTGAAGCACATTTTCTGCCTTGGCTTAGCTCAAAGAGCAGCCTGTGTGTGAGGAGAACACTCTGCAACATGGACTGATAGGGAGCAGGATGAGCCTCCTCAGGAGTGCTCACTCACTTGGTTTGAGCTAGGAGGCTCATAAAGATACACCCATGTGTGTACCAGTGTGTGCTGGGATGGACTGCATGGCCATATGGAAAATATGATAGAATCCATCAAGCAAACTGCTGAAAGTCGGATGTGTGGAACGAGCTGTAGTGTATCTTAGCACTCCTTCACTTTTAGATACGAGGCAAAGTTCACCTTTGATACCTGCAAATGCTTTTCTTAATGGTGCTTTTTAATTCATGGCCAAATGATATATGAAGCATTTTATATCCTCTGGTTTATTCCAGGCATTTTGCCTGAGTAAAGACGTTAGGATCAGGCTTATAGATTCTAAATTCTTAAGATCCTTTGGGAGACATAAATCATGACTTCATATAAGTTGGCTGATTCAAGTGAAAGAAAATACATGTAAGAATGTGTACTTGTTAGAAATATCTTTTTAAAGATATATTGAAAAATCAAGTCCTGTTGCACTGATGTCATCTGCAGAGGTGGGGCACTGCCTGTGAGGTACTTCAGTTTTGTGGGTTCCTATAAAACTTGGCCAAGGAGCAAAGGCATTTCAGTTTAACAAGCTAATAAATAGTTTTGAATAACTCACCTTGTGTCTCATAACATTTGGAATCAAAACATAAAGCAAAGCCAAGGAGGATAGAAAAAAAGAAATGCAAGGCTGCCCTCTGCCTCTTGCACTGGAAGGGATGTAGGGATAGTTATGGAAGCAGTTGCTTTTTAACGGTCATGATCCATTGGCTTTTCTGTTTCCCACCCTCTGCTTCAGTAAATGGGGCATTTATGCTGTATTACATGAAACAAAAGAGATATTCTGACACAAATTCAAGGTTCATTAAACAAAAAAGTGCTGTGCAGAACATTTTTCAGGGAATTGCATGATCTCCACATGTATGCCAGAATGTTCAAATATTGCAGGAGGAAATAGTTCTCTATCTTGAGATCTAGCCTGGGATTGACAGAGTTGATTTGCATTTAACATTTTTCTTGGGGCTGGACTTTTTCTAGGGTTTTTTTAATGATCTGTCAGGATTGCAAGAAAGTCACCTTGGTGTTAGCCTTACAGCTTCCCCAACTCCCAGATAATCTGGCAACACCATTGTGATCCAACCAGACATTTCTAAATTAAGAGAGGTTGTAAAAGAGAAAGAAAGGCCAAAGTCACATAGGATGAATCTGGCAGAGTGGGCAGAGTCTGCATTTTACTGGTGGTAGTAATAAATCCATTGAAGTGACTTAGCCATAGAACAAAGGCAAGTGAAAGGAGTCTTATCTCCAAAATTTTTATTGATGGCTACGCCCTTATGATAGATTAATCAGTGTCTAAGATGACAAGTTTTGACTCTTAGCCTGTATTTGAGACACAATGTTAATCTGTGGCTGGTGTCTAGAGTAGAAGAAATAAGAGAACTAAATTATGAGAATAACTTAATTAAACAGTAGTCCCAATTTTACTGCAACTGCTTTGACCTTTAATTACTTATTTTAACTATTTTGATAGGAACCTTTCGGCTTTTACATGTGGAATAGCAGAAATAAATTAAAAATAATTAAATTTAAATATTAATTTTATACCTGAAGTGTCATGCCCTGGATAACAGATGCTTTTTAGCTTCCAAGGACACAACACTGAATCCACATATAGAATTTCAACCAGTTTTTGTTGTAGTTCATATAAGAGCACATGAGCACTATGTGACCACTGTGGGGCTATTATGCAGGTTGAACCTACAAATCTTTAGGTGTCTGCCATCTTTAGTCATACCTGAGTGTCCCCATCTAAGGTAGGGAATTAAACATGTAGCAAATGAGAATCACATGGGTAACATTTGGAAAATAATTACAATAACTACGTTGATGGAAATCATCCAAGAAAAGCTTTGGCAAAATGAGTTCTGAAGTACAGTTCATCTGTGTTTACATTTTTCACACTAAAATACAAAGTTTATATTGTTCCCTTTTACTCCACCTGGGAAATGAGGGATATTTCTCTTCTATGTTTCCAAAAATCCAAAAATAAGATTGGAAATAAATGTGAAACTGTTAGCTTAAGGGCATATTTTCATCTTGTTTGGAGCAATAATTTTAAATAGCATTAATAAGAGGCATACGTACTGGGAGAATAAGTCCACCTGGGCTTGTGTGTCAGAGGTAAGTGAGCTGAGCTGTGCACATCTTTGTCTTCAAGGCATGATCCACTCCTGCTTTGTATCTCATACGCACAACTACCTCAGTCACAGCCTTTGCCCTTCATTTTGCCATTTAGTCCCTGCATAAATAATTACGCATTTCTGTTAGTTGACTACAGAGTACTTCAGAAATACATAATATCAATTTATTAACCTTCATAGATTAATTTTCACAGCGAAAAATGTGGAAAAAAAGTACTTGTCCAGGCCAGCCTGTGTTAATATATTACAAACACAAAGCTCAGAAGAATATGAGAGCTAAGATGAAGGTGCTATTATTTGTACTATTTCTCTATTAGAGGAGCATGTAAGTCTTTCGGATAAGGTTAAGGCCTCTTATTGTAGCAAGCTCTGCACATAGCCCCAGACTTTTTCCCTGGAGAGACCTCTAGGCCTTCCTTGTGTCCCAGCCATTCCCTAGTACCTTCCAGTGGGTCAGGCTATGCAAGCACCACCCAGTCAGCTTCCCCTCTGCTGTCCAAATAAATATCAATGAGTAAGGGGTACAATGGGCTACTTCAGCTAGTGAAGTAAAGTAAGGCAGCTCCTTAGCCAGAATAAGCTGAGATGGATCATAAATATGAATTGAAAGCTTGTTTAGCTGATGAGTCTAGAAAAACAGTCAATTTTTTACCGATGTCTGCTTCGTAAAGAGCACTGCAGCAGAGCAACAGGGATTTAAACAGAATAGATGGATGCCTGGATGGAGTTTTCACAGATGAATTCCTGTGAATGTATAAATGCATGTAAAAGACAAGAGGTGATGGCCACTGAGGCTGGCAGCAAGGCTGGCTTAGCCAAGACAAAGGTCAGACACAGGACAGCCCAGCAGAGGATAAGTGGTGCAGGAAGGAAGTTTTGTCCACCATGGGAGTCAATAGACTTATCAACAAAAAGTGAAAGGAGAGGACATTGAAAAACTAAAAAGAGGATCCTAGAAGTGGTGTTTTGAGATTAACCACCTGAAACAGATTAAACAGACTTTCTTCTGCGACCTAAGCAGGTATACTTTGCAGCTACAAAAGGTAAAACAACTAAGAAACACCCAGACATGGTTTTGAATTGCATCTACTACTAAAGTCACTGTGATTTAAAGCAACAGAAGGAACTACATTGAGGTTAGTAAACACAGACCAAGAGGCAATAGCCCAGATTATATAATTCAAATCAATTAGAAGGAAAATAAACAGAAATAATTTCATGTTGTGAACTAGTAGAGGCATTAGGTCTTACAGCAAGTGCACTCCTGTTCTGTTAAAACACAGCTAATGTTTTAAAACACAGATAAAATAACTAAAGCTCAGTAACCAGTAGCTCATTCTTGAGAATTTCACTACAATCATTAAGTCAAAACTAACAAAACAGTTACAATAGTGTCTTCACAAAAGGAACACCTTTTTATTCCAAAAGAGCAGTCATCTAAAGATCTCCTAACTTGGTTTCTGAATACAATTTAAAATCTTCTCAAAAGTGATGTACCCTTTAAATTTGTAGATCTTGCCAGATTGCACATACACTAAAGTGCAAAAGATTCAGAAAAGGGTCTGAAAAGTTTCCTCATAGATCTTAGAGTCAAATACAGAGTTAATAGCTTACGGGTGTCAGCATATACAAACTTCCTCCAGTGTCAGCAGTGGGAAAGCTGTATTACATGTAAATTAAAACAGAAAATTTGCAAAAAGATAGCAGCCTAATCAGCTGATTAGGCCCCTAGCTCTCAAGCATAGCTAGGTTTCAGCTCTGCATATATTGAAAGTACCAAACAGCCAATTAAAAGCTCCTAACCTTCATGGCTCAATGTTCTGGAGAGAAATGTTAAGTCTATGTACTCCTCTGGTTCCCAAGTCTCCCAGTACAACTCTGGGGCTTCACCCTTTCATTTTACAGGGTCTCTGGAACACAAACTGGCTGGACCACCACTTCTGCACAGGAAAAGAGATTCTCAGGACTCCTCCAAAAAACAAGATTTCTCCTAAGATAAAGAAAATAGGCATAAAAATTCACTGGCAAAGGCCTGTTCATAGCAGAAGTTCTGGTAAAGGTGGGTCCACACCACTGGTAGAAACCAACAGATTCCTGCCTTTAATCTAGCTTTCAGAATACTCTGTGAAAAGTCTTGGCAAAGCTTAATTATAATAACCCTGAGATCCTGGACTAACCACATGGCCTATAACCACATTTCTATTTGGTTTGAGAGCATGTCCTGAAAACATCTGGAATTTCCAGGACTTCACTGCACTAGCAGCCCCACTAAACAGTAAATCCAGCCGCACCAAGAGCTGTGCAGGACCCATCTTATTGATTTTCCTACTCAAAAAACATTGCTGAAGAGACATCTAAAAGATATTTTAAGAAAATAAATTCATTCTGCTTTTTGCTCCAGTGTGCCCTGCATTTTGCTCTGTCCTGATGTGCTTACTCTGTGAAGAAACAAATATGTTCCCTCACAGCTGTCATGCATGTTCTTTCTCAAACTTTTAGAAGTTTTCCCTTTTGTTGGAACCAATCTGGAATATTTGGCCAGCACTAGAAACTCATCTTGGAGGTGTTTAAAGAAAATTTAAGATTATATCAAGCACTGATGATAAATATCTGCATAAGGGACATACATGAAATTAACTCTCTCTCCTTTCATTATCCCCTGAGACAATAAGAGGGCAGCAAGGTCATATCCCTCAAATAATTCACAGCTTTTTTGGCACTTTCTGAAGAGATCTATTACTCAGTAAATTGATTTACTTCCTGTATCGATTTTGAGCAACAGACATTTTGTAGAATCTTTCTCATATTTCAGGAAAGGAGCCTAATTTTATCTTTACACCATGAGAATGTCATAAGAATCCTTGTGACAGCAGAACCAGATAGACTCATGGTATATGAGATAAACCCTATGTTTAAAAGCCCTTTGAACAGATATCTGCCCAAACAAATTGCTCCCAGCTGTCTAAATTTTACATGTACATATATAATATTACAGAAAGAAACAGAAAACTCCCACAGGCTTTCTAATTGACTGATTGTACACTTTTTATTTACTTCATGTACAGTTTATAGGAAAATGTGGTTTTTAGTTGCCAATTTCTAATATGAATTCATGCTTAGTAGCAAATCACAATCTCCTTTATAAATTAAAAGCATCACAGATAATTGATCTAACACACTTGCCAAGCTTTTTCTTTCTGTCAATTTAGATATAGAATTAAAAATCAACTTGAAGTAATAGAATGGTTTATGAAATGCAGCTACTGTCTGTTCTACATTTTTTATTTTTAAGTAAACTTGTGCCAAAAGGAAAGGTCACATAGAGCCAGAAAGTCTGAATGAAATCATTTATTACCCCCAAAAATGCACCAAAGAGAAACTAAGTTCTGAACTTTCACTGATCTCTAATAGAGCCCCCTACAAGGAATTGTTTATTGTTCATGGGCCAACACTAAAAATGTGATTAATTTCAATTTGTGAAATATGCTTTGATCATAATTATTACATATTTGAATGAATCATTAAAAAAATCCACCCTTGTCTGAGATGGGATTGCAAGTACACTGTTCTACAGTAAGGTGTAAGTCAGGTAGAGTGGTTGGAGGAAAGAGAGGCAGTGGGTAACTTGCAGAACACGATGGCGTGACTTTGTGCACACTAACATTGATTGCAGTAAATCTTTCCTGCTTCAAATCAGACATTCCAGTTCTCTATCACTGATGAAATTCAGATTTCAAAGGCCGCAGCCAGAAAGCCTGGTTTCAATACTCCATTGGAATGGGGGCATGGGTGAAGGGAGGGAAAAATGAGCTAAACTGGAGATGATGAGATCAGCTTTTAAAGTGCAACATAGTGTGTTTTAATTGTGGTTTGACATATATAAATATATAATTTCAGGATGTCAACTGTCACGTTCAGAGAGACAATATGAGGTTATTCCAATCCTTCTCAGTGAAAGCAAAAAGCTAGCTCAGCAATATAATGGAAAAATAGGGATTTGAAATCAAATTGCTTTGAAAAAACAAAGAGGAGATTGAGCCAAATTATATCCTGAGAAAACTCATAAAATAACAAAAAAAATCCAGTGTTCAGACTGTTCATCTCAGAGTCCAAAAAAAGCACAAAATGCAGCAAATTTTGATTCCTTCAGCTCTGGCATGTTGACAGTGTATGGATGTAGAGTGCATGTGGGCATGTCTGTTCATAGGGCATTCAGAGGAACTGCTGAATTATAGTCCTCTCTTGGGACTGGTGGTACAGTGCTGATTGTCCAAGTACATAACCAATTGTAATAAGACATAAACTATGCAAACATTACTATGTTATCCACTATATGTCTGAGTTTAGTGGTCATGTGCTTCAAGGAGACTAGATAACAGAAGTAATGTAAATTAGGATGTTTAAAATAACACACCTTTGAAGATTGCAGTATTAATGGAGTTGGGGCTAGCATTCAGATTCTAAATTATCTGGGAGCTGAAAGACAAGGTTTAACCAATATCTCCTGCCCGTGTGTTAGCCTCCATTAACCAATTGAAAGGGTGGCAACTTGACAAAAGATCTCCAAAAGCCACTCTACTATCCCAAGAAAACTTTGCTCTGAGACCAGTATCATCATGACCAGCAGACTACAAGCAAGACGCAATAACTATTGCTCTCTTAAAACTAAAATTGTAAACCATTAAAACTTGATGGGTTTGTTGTAAACAACCCATTTTATGTAAACAGGTTGTTTAACCCATTTTGTCTAGAAATGTTTAAGTTCCTGTGAGTGCAACTAATGATAGTTTTATATAGTGATGGAACAAGGCCAGGACCCAGTTAGTAGCTGTAGTAACATATCCTAAATAATTACTGTCAGAGCACCAGCTTTACTGTTATTTACTCCTCTCCTGTAAATGGACACTTCCTATTCCAGGATTTGTTGTGAGGCACAAGCAAATTTCACAGCTGCTGTTCGGTCTCCTTCCTGTCCTGGCTCCTGAGTCTGGAAGATGGATGCTCTCCATGTCAGCATGTTTCAGAGTAATGGACAACAACAGGGCTAAGAAGAGAAAGACAGGAGACTTCAAGGCTCTTCAGGAGTCTTCTTTCTTTAAGAAAAAGAAAGACTGTTTCCCTAATAAAAAGTACTAAGAAGTGAAGAGGAAAGAGGGCAAAGGAGAGAAATGGGGAGGGGAAAAGTAATTTCTGAGGTTTGGGCTTTGCAGCCAAAAAGATGATTGCCTTGATGGCCAGGGCAGGTATTTTGCAAGATCCTGACATTTTGTTCAAGGCCTCATTTGGTTTTAGTTTATGAATGCATCTTTATCACACACAAAAGTCTTCAGAATGTTAAACCACAGACTAAATCAGGAGAGATGTAAGAAAACATTTCGAAAGTGTGGCAAAGAAGGCAGAGTCTAGGATAGAAAAGGAAAAACGAAACTGAGAATAAACCACCAAGTACACTGTTCACTACTTACGAAATTATATGAAAAGTTTACAAAGATCTAAGTCTCTGCCATACATGCAATGTTTGAAGATGTTATACTGCTATGACCTTAGCAAAAATAAGAATTCCAGCACATGTTGATTATTGCAAATCCTAGAGCAGTCAGTCATAACAGGCAAATAGTTTGGAGGACATTGAGTGGAAAGAAGTTTAAAATATAACAGCTGCCTTTTCTACCTGAATGTAGCTCAGCTTTTTAGTAAAATGGCTTTTAAATGTATATATCTTCAATATCAAATTAAACATATCTTTTAGAAGTTTGCAGTCATAGTGTCACCACCAGATATAACAATCTTTTCATAGACCTACAATGACTACAGCCCTTTCCAGCACATTACTCAATCAAAGGATATTACTCTAAAAGTAGCAAATTAGATTTGAGGTGTCTAATTGTTATAAAGGGGTAATTTTATTAGCTCATTTATATCCAATATATAATGCAGTTACATCAAAGCAATTAGCTCCATTAACATCCCCTTTCTGACAGATGTGATTTGTAACAGGCTTCCCATACACACAGTGTTAAATACAGTCAGTAATCCATAAAAGTAATCCAAATTGTTGCATATTGTGGAATCCCCCTGAAAATGAATGGATGTCTTAGAGGTATATAAGAAGGGAATAAGGTATATAAGAAGTGAATCAACCGTCATACAACTGGAGATTACTTCTCCCCCAGAAATATTAAAATAGTCCTAAGGAAAAAATTTGGGGTTGGAACAGATCAGCCTGCACCCTGTAATGAAACAAAAGACCCAAGACCCCTTTCCTCCCAGCTATGTAGGCTGAATATCAAAAACCAAGGAGCAGAGAGTAAATATTTCCAGAAAATGCACTTAGTCCAAATGTGCTTCCTAATGATGCTTAGTTCTTCCTGTTTATGAAAGCACTGTCTATTTATGTAGGAGGACAAATTAAGATAACTCCACTGATTTCCTCTTTTTGGACTACCTGGTTTTGGCAATGAATTTTAAACAGACGACATGGTGGGATATTTCTTTGGTAATTCTTTGTCAGGGAGTGGGTGGAAAGAAGGAAAATCTATTCTGCAGCTAAGGGGACTACAACACTGGGCATGCAGCAGCCATATGTTCACAATAAGCTGACCTGGTTGTATAAAGAAATTGATCATTATTGAATAATCCAATGCAATATATTTCATTTCTGTGTGATAGCAATCACATTTTATAGCAAAATAAAGGCCTGACCTTGAAACTGATTCAACAGAGAGATTATGGCATTGAACCCAGACAAAGATAACCTGGTAACCACACCTCTGAACCACCCATGCACAATAACCAGAAGGACGTTTTCAGCATAACTCAAACTTCACAGCATCGACAACTACTGAACCAACTCACCAAACCAAACTCTGCATGTCTACAAAGCCTGTGGACTGTGATTAAATTATAACATGAACAAAGACAATTAACCTCTGCTGTGTCTGAAGCTCTGCCATAGGTCTTGTGGCAGACTTAGGAGACAATCACTGATTGTAATCAGTAACTCACTGATTATTTAACACACACGATATGGTATGGAGCAAATGCAAGCAGGACCAACTGGCACAAAGTGGGTAATTTAATTAAAAAAACCAAACCAGAAAAAACAAACTAAAGAAAGAAAGACACCTGTTCAACTCTTCAGGACAGCATTAGCAAGCACCTCCAAAAGCTGTTTTCAAGCTGAATATCTTGATGGTTTGAAACAGCTCCTTATAAGCCAATAATAGATTGGTTCAGATTCGAAGGGACCCTAAAGATCATCTCTTTCCAATCCCTTCCAACACCTTCCACTAGACCAGGTTGCCCAAAGTGCCATCCAACCTGGCCTTGAGCACTTCCAGGGATGTGGCATCCAAAATTTCTGGTGCTACACCACCCTCACAGTAAAGAATTTCTTAGCACAAAATCTAAATTTTTCCTCTTTTAGTTTAAAACCCTTCCCCCTTATTCTATCACTACATGTGCTCATAAAATGTTGCCCTCCCTATTTTTAATAAACACCCTTTAGCTGCTGGAAGACCACAATGAGGTGTCCATGGAGCTTTCTCTTCTCCAGGCTAACAATCCCAGGTTTCTTAACCTATCTTTATAGGAGAGGTGCTCAAGCCCTCTGATCATCCTTGTGGCCCATGTCTGGAACTGTTCTAAAAGGTCCACATCATTCTTGTACTGAGGATTTGAGGCTTGGACACAGAATTCCAGGTGGGGTCTCATGAGGGGAGAATAGAGGGGCACAATCAACCTTCTCTCTCAACCTGCTGGCCACTCCTCTTCTGATGCAGCCCAGGATGAAGCTCACCTTCTGGGCTGCAAGCCCACACTGTTAGATCACGTCCAGCTTTTCATGAACCAGAACAACCAGGCTACTCTCAAGGATTTCTTCTCCCAGTCTTTCCCAATCCAAATGGTGAATGCAGAGCCAAACATATTGCATTTTTCCTAACTGTCCAACCACTTTTGGTAGCTTTCTACATATTTTCTAGATGTGTTGGATCTTACCATGTGTGATCTGTCTTTCTGCCCTCTCTGGAGACTGTGTGAAGCTCACTCTGTGCTCTGGATACAGAAGCAGGATTTCAAAAGCTGGCATTCCATTGATTTATTACAAAGGTCTTCAAATCAGTACTGGGTTTGTTCCCAGGTAAGCTTGTGCATTCACATGTACCTGTGCAATGCTACATGATGCAAGGCACAGGATATGCAATACTGAACAGGACTAAATAACAGCTCTGTAGTCCTTACTAGAAGAGCTAAATAGCCTTTCCAAAGAATGCCTCACAGATCTTACATATATCCTTATTGCAGTGATTTGCTTTACACTGGATTAAATGGGTCACCACAACACTTCCTTGAATTAATGCAAGATCAAGAAATAGAAATTATTGATTACAGCATCAAATGATTATCATTAGTCTTGACTGATAAGAAAAATAGTGTGATAGAGAAACACCATTTAGAAATAATTTCTAAATTAATTTCTAGTAACTTCTAAAGTTTACACCGTCTAGGCACTATCAAACACATTTTTGTTGCTCAGTGAAAACACATGGCAAGAGGTTAGTGGTACAGAATAAAGCAGAAAGATGACCATTCAAGCACCTGTTTTTTCAACCAGGGCTAGTTCCTGATTTTTAAACAGAAAACAAAATGTTCTAAAAAATTTTTGAAACTTTATCAGATCCTTCATGGAGGCACGGAGAAAGAAAGAAGGCCCAAGAATTTCCAGTGAGAGAAATAATTTTTGGAAATATTTACAGAAACTTCCTGTATATGTAGAGTCTTTTCCAAAAGATCGGATGCAAAAGTGAGAGGCCATGAACTCATTCAAGTATGTGTCATCACAACTAGAGTATTAACTATTCTGACCCAGCTCTTTTGTCTGGTAGAGCAGTTCCACATTTCAGTATTCACAAGCCTGGTGCAAACCAAACCAAAAAAAAACCACCAAAAAAACCAAAACAACAAGCAAATGAAAAAATCCGAAACAAACAAAGGAGGGGTTCTGAGTTCTGCATCTTGCTGCCTAGAGCACCCAAGATGTTGGGAAATCATATGCAAACCCCTGTTCTGCTTCCAGAAGAGCAAACCCATGGTGCTGGCTTTCTGTGGGCAGGACCCTAAACACCAGAGTGCACTACAGAGTGAATTAACCATAGCCCTACCTTTTTTAAGGCCAAGATTTGAGCTCAGTGAGGACTAGTTCAGCTTCTGAATTTGCAGCCTTTTAGAAGACAGGATAATTGCTTTTCTGTTGGAGGATCTTGCTGTATTTAGAACCCATCTGTGCTAAAATCTATTCATTGGTTTTATGCCTGAAAAGTTTCAGGACATTTAGGGTTAAATGATAACTAGAGCTGTTAAAATTTGAGATTTATGTGCAGAGTCAATAAAGTGGTGTCTGTTTGATTAACTCAGTATGTTTTGGATATGAAAATGAGACTCTGTTAGTTCTGAGATAATCTATATATGCATTTCGTGACATTTCCACTAAAGGAATCATGCATTCTGTGAATTTCTTTGCTTCAGTGTCCATGTGTAGTCAGAAACACACCTAGCAGTTCTTATTCCATTTTGCCTGAAAAGACAGGAAAAAAAAAACCCCAGCAACCAAAGCAGAAGATAAGACTGAGTGGGTTTCTCTAAACAGTGGGGTTGTGGGAAAAAAGTACATGAGAAATCTTGTAAAAAGTTTGATCCCACATCCAGATCTCTCATTGTTCTCAGTGGATGTAGGAATATTACTGCAGAGATTTAAAAGACAAAAGATGAAACTTGATATTAGCATAGCTTAAATAAGGGCAATAATTTTGCTGTGATCACTACAATTTCACTTGGCAAATGCTAGTATTCATGTCAAAATTGAGAAATAGCAGTTTCAATGCTGGTTTGTGTTTCTAATGTTCCAGTTTTGATAAAATGCCTGTGTTCCATACATGAAAAGTGTCTGAACTATTAAAATTTGCTATTTCATAATACAGTGCAAGTATGAATGAGGGTGCTTGAAGAGGCTGTTTAACCAATGCCCACATCAAACTTGACACAAACCTTTTATAATTAGCTGTCAAGTTAGTGTAGATACTGTTTTGATGTTTTTATAAGCAAAGGTCATTAAAAGTCTACTATGACCTCTGTGGGATTTTACTGATAATGGGTAGGAAAAGAAGTAGTGTTGTAATCCAGCCAGGTTTCATGGGGAATTCAGTAACATGGTATTCTAAAGTATTTCATAGAGTGATTCACAATATAGCTATTTTCCATATCTTCTACATGAACAGCACCAGAGAGGCCACAAACTCTAAGTATGTTGGCTTAGCTAAAGAACAACAGTTTTTCCAACTCTATGGTCCATTATTCATGCATTGTTATTTAAGAAAAGGTTAAATCAATAAATAGTTTAACATTAACAACACGAGGCATGGTACACTCTATATAAATAATCTATATAGCCTCTTAAAAACCAAGTAGGAAAGCACAAAGGCCTTGCTGTGAAGCTGGTTGTCACCATCTGCAAATTTATGTTTACACTGTGAATACAAATGTGTATTTGAAAACAGATCTCATTTAGGTCACAAATATTTTAGAATATTTGACATTATCTGACATTTGAATGGACTGGTTTGCCACTGCTACAAGGTTGATTTAATGTAACCAGAAATATACAGCAAACTAATTTCAAGTGTCATCTGTTGGATAGGTTACAAAAATACAGTCTAGTTTTGTTTGGGGTTACCCTGCATGCCCCAAGGACATTGTAATTAAATGGAGGGAGCTATAAAATGAGGCAGGCTAAAACTAGGAACTATTCAGCATTCTTTAAATCTCATGGCATTCATCTAGAGGTTATACTTTTGGAATAAGATAGTGTCTTCTGAGCCAACAGCACTTATCATATTGGCTGATTTGACCAGTCAAAAATTTTTAAATTTATACAAAAACTATATTAAAATCTAGTCATTATCTCTAAGAGAACTTAATTCATCATTTTCACAGTCATACTTAAATGGAGTAAGATAGTAAGATGAAGCTTTTTGAAATATTATTACTCTTAGCATGGAAATGTTTTTAAATTGTAATTTCAATTAAAAATTTTAAAATGTTTATGAAAATTCGCATTTGAGTGTGCCTTTTAGCAATGAACAAATGCAAAAGAGATGTTTCACAACTGATAGAGGAAGAAGCCAATGGATGAAGCTACTCTGGTTGCAACAGTACATCAGCTGAGATCGCACCTCAGTTATTACTGAAGCCATGCCACATTCCATACTGGATTTGATTCTACTTTGCTGGCTTCAGCCACCCAAAGGCAAGGAGTTTCTAATATGAACATGAGGGAGACACTATGAGGGGTACCTACCAGAGCTCCTAAAACCAGATTTCAATAGGACAGGACTTTCCAGGGCTGTACTCTAGTTAAAATCAGAGCAGATTAGCTGAGTGCTGTACCCATGCAGAACAAAAAAGCCATGTCATGAAACACAGTTACAATCTCATTTACTGAGGAAAGGGTAAGCAAAATTTTACAAAGACATTCTTCAAACATGCTTATGACAAGAAACTTCTATTGACATTTTATATCTTAGATAATTTCTATTCAGTGTTGAGTTCTGCTCATCTGCAGTGTCAATCAATCAGCATATACATATCAGAACAAAGGAACACATCCGTCAGGGATAAATAATGTTAATAGTGGGTCCCTGAAAAAAAGTAATTGTATCAGATTATTGTCAGGCTTATTTTCTCTGAGTGTCCTTGATAAATATCCAGCTTTACACAACATAATCCTTTACACTATTATGTTGTGCCTGTGTAAGAGCATGTTCATGTACAAGTGTTGCCAGTAACCAAAGTCAAACCAGCCTTGGGAGGTTCCCAAAAATGGATAATTATTCCTCTTTTCATGCCACATTTTGTTATCCCTTCATGCATTAATATCCAGCCCAGCACCTGAGCACTCTGGTGTGGAACTTGGATGTGTGTCCTTCAATACCCAAATGCACTCATAAGGCTATTTCTGGAGCTGCACCATGAACCAGAGCCATGTGAAAACACACACTACTTTTAGAGTTTTTCTCTATCTTGGAAAAAAGTTCTTTGGTTCCAGTCCAGCTTATATCACAACCATTGCAAATGGCTTTGCCAGCAAAACTGGGAGGGCAACGCACATCTTTAATGGCAAACCTATCAGGAGGGGATGAAAGGCACTATTACTTACTATCACTAATTCTTGTGTTAGCAGGAGTGTCCTGCAGAAAACCTGTGGCAGAAACTGTGTCCAGCCCACTTTATCTGGCAGGGCTCCTTTCACATGCAGGGAAACAACACTAACTGCAGTCAGTTCTGAACAGACTAACCAGACTGTAATCATCTGCCTAATTTCTATCTCTGTTCTCCCCAAGCACATGGTCCACACTGACTCTTAAAGTCCTTGGACCTCAGACTGAGCTCCCACAGGCACCAGTGGAAATCCTCTAAAGCAGAAGTGTTCAGCCTGTTCATTTGGCACAGTTCTGAGGCAGAACTTTTGAAAGGCAGGCATGTGAATGTGAGTGGAGAATGAGCAAAAATGTCATCCTGAGGATTTTATGTTAAGGCACAAGACCTCTTAGACATGTGATGTATCTGAATATTTTTAAAACTCGTTCTGGAAAATGAGTTCACAAGACCTGAAGGATTACTTCAAAACATGGGACACAGAGCATTTAGCAACTTAGTGCTTTTGCATAATAAGAAAAGTATGTTCAAAGTGTATCTCGTAACAGTAGGGCAGAGCCTATTTTGCACAGAAAATTCTGAATTCTCTTTGGTTTTAATCTGACTATAGGCATGAGCAAGGAAAGGATTTCCCTAAACAGGGACATTAAATGGCACTTGGCAAACTAATAAGGAAGAGTAGAGGAAAAAACCCAAAAGCTTGCATGCAGAATTACAGGTCACAGCGATGGGAGAAGACCCAAAGGTATGACAGTGAAGGTAATCATAAGGCATGCTTTATGGAGATAGGAAATAACTCAAACAGGTTACATTTTGCCTTATTTTTTGCATCCTTTCCACCATAGATGGCACATTAGGAATTAATTTTGGCATCAGTGAATTCCTATTCCACCATCACAATTCATAAATTATGGAGAAGCCCATTTCATGTAACACAACACATCTCTCTATCACATCACTCAGAAAAGTTCTTATTTATAACCTCCTCTGGTAATAGTAAACTGGTGGCTGAAAGGGATGGAGGACTGCATAATTACAGTGATGGGAAGGACAGGGAAGGATAACTAACCTGCTTGTTAATTGTAAAGAAGATAGTGCCATGCAACATTTATTGAAAATAGATGGCATTAGCTTTAAAAAAAAAACTGGCAATTTTCCAGACACCCTTTTACTTAATCTTTCAATGCACTGAGGAGCTTTACAACTGAGAGGGCTAGGTTACTCAGCTCATTGGCAGTTGGTAAAGTAACTCCTCCCTTCCTTTCTGGATAAAGGGTCAAACAATTTTGGGAAGTCTGTAAATGTTCAGGGAAACATGCATTCTGTCTGACTTCAGATGTTCAATTTAAAGCTGCTTTTAGGTAAAGAAGAACCAGACTTCTTAATCTGCTAAAAAGAGACACCAGAATGCTGTTGGTATAATTTTAATTGCCACAGCACAATTTTTAAGTTTGAGGAACAATCAACTCTCTTGGCATCTAAGAGAAGCCTCTCCCTTTTAATTCAGTCCCAGACCACTAATGAAATCTGAAACCAAAAGGTGTGAAATCCCACTGTTGGAAACTCAATATCAAAGCTCTTAAAGTTTTACTGGTATTGGTCTACAGCCTATAGTTTGAAGTTTCTCATGGTTTCAGTCTAAGAACTGTACTTCTCTAATCAGTCAAGTTCTCTTTTACTCTATTTCATCAAAGGCAGTAAAAACTGGCCCGACCTGAATAAATGGCAAAAAACTAGAAATAAAAACCAAGTTCCTCTATTTGTTCACTTTTATCACAGTATTGTTTGTTTTGGCGCCAGTAAACACTGATGTTTAATATAGAGGAAGTCAGGATATATTACATTAATATAGAGATCTTTGGCATACTTGGGTAGAACTTAAGATTCTTTTTCCAATAATAAATTATTGCTTGTCTGAAAAAGCATGTGTCAAGCAAGAACAATGAATTCCTAACAGAATTCTGCTGAAAAACTGTTATATTCAGTGTTATCATCATTAGCAGCAGCAACATTCTTTCCCTTCATGACAAATCAGATTGAGAAACTTACAAAAGTTAAGAGCTTGCTAGTGATAAAACCGTTGTAGCTACGCTGAGTTCTACCAAATGTGGCTCTTACTTTTTTATGTAAAGACACAAGAAATACACATATAATCCAACCTCCCAAAATGTGGGCAGAACTCCTTAGAAGTCTGTTATCACATATATTAATATGAAACAAAACATGAGTAACACTTTAAACATTACAAATTTACAAGCCATATATTTAGGACCTAAGGATGTTGACAAGTCCATAACAGGACTGAGGTACTATTAATGAAAGGGCTCCACTCCTATAAATTTACTAAATGTTTACAACTGCAGATAATACTACAGCAAATCATTGTGATTTCATGTGGCTAAAATGAGTATGCAAACCATGGTGTGTGTCTAAAGAAAGTACTTCATTTTGTTAAAAAAAAAAAAAAGAAAAAGAAATGCCATCAAGAAGATTAATTTATGGACATTAAACATATAAATGTTCTGGAGATTTATGGAGCAGGAAGCCAGGGAGGTGTTCCTCACATGACAGATTGCTAAGTAGTCACAAGTGTGTTCCCTCTGTGACAGCTGGCAGTGACATTCAGCAGGTTTTGGTAAGATCCATCATGAAGGATAGTTAGCCAAACCCAAATGCTGGCTCCTTGTGCATACATTGACAGGCAACTTGGTGTGCAGGACCTGCAAACAACTGAATGTCTGGAAGGATAGCGTGAGTGTCACTGAGAGCTAAGTGGTGTCCAGCCAATCTTTATTAGCATTCTTGAGGCAGAAGAAGTTGGGCATAATAATTTTCTTCTATCCCGTTATTTTTCTTCTCCTTGACTACAAAAATTATCACCCTTGTCTTTCGCAAAACTTACTTTAACTCTATCATCACAGCAATTCGTTCTCACCACACATACAGTAAATGTGTTTTGAGCTCTCTCTCTCTTATCATTTAATTAAATTTTCCATTATAAAAACAATTATGATATCAGAAAGCACCTGAGAGATCTCCTAGAAAAGTCAATAGTTCATAATTGATTGCAAAAGGATCTGCGACCAGATGAGAGGTTGCAATTGTAGATAATGCATACTGACCATTTTTTTCCACATATGATTTTACTGTTTATTTATATGCACTGTTTGCTTATGCTGGATCAGGTTTTCTCCCTCCCAGCCCTCACCTCCCACCCTCCAACCTCACCTCCATATGCCTACAGTACAATCATATTATCTTCTGGATCTACTGCTATTTGCATTTCAACTAGCTATGAGATTCTGTAAACCTCAGCTCCATCTTTGACCCCAGATATCATTTTAGTCTTTAGGCTAACCACTTTAGTGCTGTACGAAACCATCTGGCTGAAAGTGATTGACAAAAGTAGTTCATTTTCAGGTCATCACACAGCCAGCAACACATAAGCCCTGTCACAAGGGAGGAGGTAGTTTCTCAGCAGTAGCTGGTATAGACCCAGTATGAAATAACAGGCCTTGATGGCTTGAGGAGGCATGTACTGGCCATTAGGCAGCCCAGCTGCAGAGCCAGATGTTATCCAGCCTCACTGAAACTGTCATGCCTAGCTCAAAAATCTTTAGGTATTCAATAAATCATCCTGTGTCAGTCAACTGAAGGGCAGAGCTCTACACACACCTTTGGCAAAAAAAGGTTGCCAAATGGGAACAAGTACCTTGAGTAGCATGCCTTACATAATGATGTTTGTCATGTCTGGTGGCACCGTAACTAAGAACTTTCCTTTTCAACTAGCCCCACATAACCAGTGTATAAATAATGTGGGTACAGTGAGGTACCAAGCTGAGTTCACGTTTACCAACAACACCGTCCTACAGTCCTGCATGTCAGCCAAGTCACTGCCATCAGTGAATTCCAATGATAGACATTTCTATAAGTAATAACAAAAAATTGTTTCGTCTCCAAATATACATTGTGTTCCTACTTCTAGTTTTGCTCCAATATGCAATGAAACAATTAAAACTGTAAAAATAAATTGCTGGGAGTAAAAACGTAATTGTAAAAGATCTGGGATGTTCTCATCCTTCCAGTACTTGAAGGGAGCCTTCAAGAAAAATGGAGAGGGACTATTTACAAGAGCATGCAGTGACAGGAAAAGGGGAAATGGATTCAAACTGAAATACTGTAGGTTTAGATTAGATATAGGAAGAAATTCTTTACACTGACAGTAGTGAGGCACTGGAACAGGCTGCCCAGAGAAGCTGTGGGTGCTCAACCCCTGGAAATGTTCAAGTGTAGGTTGGATGGGGGTCTGAGCAACCTGGTCTAGAGAAAGGTGTCTCTGCCCATGGCAGGAGGATTGGAACTAGATGATCTTTAAGGTCCCTTCCACCCCAAACCATTCTATGATTCTACAAAGATGCAAGCTACAGAATCAAGTACTCCGAATAATATCCCTACCTCCCCAATTCTTGCATTAAAACTATTAATATAGACTACGTATAAAACAGGTCTGTGGGTTATATTAAATAAATTAGTTCCATGACACCTTTTTGTCATAATGTTTCAAATCTACAATTTGAAAACAAGCTGTCGCACTGTGTAATTCAATAGTGTCAAAATAATGCAATAAGGTTCAAAACCCCACAACTTGTTTACAAAGGATTACGAGACATCTAATTATGACTGGTTTGTGCTATCAATCAATATTCCACAATGCAGCATCCTCTGTCTTAGCTGAATTTCCTGGGAGTATGTTTCATTGCTTTGTGTGCTACTGACATAGGTCCTGCACAACGTAGGTGGTGAAAATTGCCATATGGTCAATATTAAATGAAGGTTGTTCTGCTATAAATCAAAGAGTGGTGCTGCCTGTCATCACTGGAAATACACACTCACTTTCCAAAAGGGTCAAACCTCGCTATTTGTTTTGGGTTTGCACTGGGCTAAAGCTCAAAAACTAATTTCCTAACCCTCAGACAAAAAAAATATACTTAATCGTGTACTGGTAGATTAAGCTTTGTATCTATCTGCTTACTCTACCTGTCTCCCATAAGTTAGCCCTAACCAAATCTCATTTCTCTGAAATATGCCAGTAGAATAGTCAATCAAAATTATTCTGTAGAGAAGAAAACTTCATAATGATATGTAAAGAACAGGTATATTTTATTACATGAGCAATTTCAACTTCAAGGCAATACAAGCAATAAAAAAAGTCTCAATTTCCAAATATTTCACCATAGGAACCCTAAATCTTATCAAAAAGGAATTTTTTTGAATGCAAAAATGTGTGTAATAAATTTAGAATCCTGCATAATATATTGGAGAGTGTTCCTCTTCTCTGTGACATAAATATTGCTTTCCATTGCCATCAATAAAATGATTTTCTCATTCTGCAAAGTTATGGTACCTATCACCATATGAATAACTGTTCCTTTCCTCATGAAAGAGGAAATTGGTACCTCTGTGTACAGAATGTACAAAGCAAAGGGCAGATTAGAAATCTCTGTAGGTCAAAACTGGATTGCAGTAAATATTGCCTGTAAGTCAAGTTCTAGGACTGAGAGAAGCACTTTCTGGAGTGTTTCAGCACATCAGCATCAAATAGAGGCTTTTCAGAAAACATTTTAAATGCTCTCTTACAGCCCTGTCCAGAGTCAGGAAGTTGCTTGGCAGCAGAACAACGAACACTAAATTCTCTCATTTTAAGCATAAAAACTGCACCCTTCACTTGTGGATCTGAGCTTATTCTCAAACCTGAGACAGGACCATTCATCCCAGGACAACAGCAGGGCACCTTCCTGGAACATCAGTGTCAGGTGACTGCAGAATTACCAGAGTGCTGTCCACAGGGCACAGGAACTGTGAGAGGACAGGGGATTTGGGGTGCAAAAGGAAGAGCTTCATGTGGAAAGCCACATACTGAGGACAGACCACGAAGAGGACAGAAAAAGTGCAGTTTAAATGCCCTTAGAGCAGTTTTGAAGGAGGTGAATTCAAAGAGCTTGAAGCACTGGAAGAAAGTGGAACCTTGTGGAGCTCAGGGCACATTTCACTGCATTTCAGTACATTTGGCAAGTGTCCCTTTGCCTCAACCTGAAGGCATTCAGATTGTCATGTTAGCTGACACCCAGATAAATATTCTGAGTGGCTAAGTGCCATCCCATTTGCTCAACTAATAAAAAAAAAAAAAAAAAAGCAAAGAAATGATACAAACAAAATCCCAGAAAATTCCTCTTAACCAGTGGCATATATTTTTCTACTGAGAAATACAAATTACCACAAGCTAAAATGTAAGCCAAAACTACTAATTTTTATTGAAGAATGGAGAACAGTCTCTAGAAATTCACATGAGCCTGTGAGAACCATAAATGTTAGTTTGCTATGAGGTGAGTTAGTTTGCTAAATTGAACTATGACCAAATTTCTTCAACAGTGAAGAAGCATGAAGACCATAAAACAGAACACTACAGTATTCCTATGACATCATAGGATATGAAATCAAAATGTAGACCAATTACTGGCACCCTAAATAGAGAAATGAGAGATTTTTTTATTGGCAGATCTTATGAGTGTGTTTCACATAGAAATATCCAGCTTTTACAAGCAATACAACATAAAAAAACATGACAACTCAAAGATGCTACAGAGTCCAACATGCTAAAAGATTAAGTTTGTTATTCAAGTCTGTCTCAGCTATCACCCTAACTCCCCCCAAAATCCCATGGTAGGGGTAAATCACAATTAATAGGAGGAAAAACTATCATTGCTTCTCAGAATCACTCAAAAATGCTATATTCAGATTAGAGCAGCCACCTCAATTAAGAACTTCAAAAAATATTTAATATGGAGGCAATGGGAAGGTGGAGAAAAGATATTCCTAATGGAAAAATTGTAGCCCTGTAATTAATCTGTGTCAAAGTTCAGCTATACTCAAAAGAAATAGTTTAGAAAGAATGACTAAACCCTTCAGATGATATTTTTTAAATGTTCAGTAATAAAATTGGATGACTTCCAAGCTCATAAAACAAGAGGACTACAAGAGCTGGAACTTCTGTACAGTACAGAATCTGCTGGAAACACCATCAAGGATGCAAATGATCCTTCAGGGTGCCAAGAAGATGCAGCTGTTGGGAGGCTGCTCTCTGCTAGGACAACTTTGCCCAGCAAAGAAGAGAATATTCCACATTAAAAAGACAACCAGGCAATTTGGATATGATGCTTTTCACAGTTCAGGAATGAGTGTAGCCTTTTGAACACAGAATTTTTTAATGCTGTGAATAACAGAAGACCATTCTAATGGATGTAGTTCATGTACACACAGGTTAAGGACAATATTTCCTGTCTATCAGTCAAGCACAGGATAAAACTTTATCTCAAAGTCTCTATTATTACATATCAATGTATAGCATTTTATAACTAGATTAGGCATAAAACTGAAAAGTTTACCATGAGTCAGGCAAGCAATTGAGACAAAAGCGTGATACCACATGGCCATCACAGGTCAAAGTCAAGCAAAAAACCATGTCAGCATTCTCTGTAGATTTTCCTTAGTTTTGGTAATGTCTCATTGCATCACTCTGAAGAAATTAGGACCCCTATGCATGACACTTGTCAATATTCTCAGATTCCTGAATCACTAGTGAAGACAGAAGTAATATAAAAAGTATTATAAAGGGTTGTTGAAGTTAATCTTATGTATTTGAATGTGGTTCTGGTGGAACAGAATAGAGAAGGAGATACTGGATGTTTTTTACCCCAAGCCAGATAAATAAAGCATTCTGAACCTAGATAGTTAATCTGGATACTGAAATAAGATACTTCTACATTCTTGAATTCATTCTCTTACCCTTTTAAAATCTACAGGGTATAATATTTACTTTTCATAAATAAGTCAACTTCCTTCTCACATGTCCAAAGGCTGAAAAATTAATGTTCCACCATTTGAACACAGTATTACTCTCTACAAACATTTTGTGTGCAGAAAAAGTGACAGAAGATAACCTTTAATTGGTGACACTATGAATTAATTGCTTTAAAGAGAGATGGTGAGTGCACATCTCTGTCTGGAGTTTTGGCTATTCTTACATGAGGAAGTTTAGCTCTGTCTTTGAAATAGCTTCCCGTCTTTGCATAGAGCAGACACAGATTACAGATGAGGTTGATGCTACAGTCTCTCCCAGAAGGCCTATGCATCACAATACCCCAGGCAAGCCCATCAGATGTTTTCAACACATCCTCATAGGAAAATATTTTAAATTCTGCAAGATCTGTGTCCAGATGAAAAGTCAATAACAGATAATGTATTCTGGACACAGAAATATAGCATCACCTGGGGGGATAGGAAGCATAAGTTGTTTTGGAATCTCAGCTAAAGGGCCCCAGACTTAATTAAACCTGGAGTTGCGAGTGTGTAGGTGTTGGATTACACACATCAATAGGAAGAGAATGATTTCTGGGGGCACTTAGGAGAGATTTTGAATTATGGTACTTATCAGGCCCCAGGGAGCATTTTGGCAAGTTTTTGAAATGCACTCATGAATTCCTCATGCACTTTTGGAGACAGCTACATTGACTGAAGCATGGAGGCTCAAAGGACTCTCTGCTGTTTCATCACATGTGACTTTTAGTGCAAAAGCAGGGCTTCTCAGAGCCACAGCATGTCCACCCCACAGAGCACAAATCCTTGCTGTGGGCTGCTGACAAATCTGTGGGGCTGTAACAATGCTTCTTCAGCACTGTCTGTAACTTGGAATGAAATCCTGGCCACATTTGCATCACTGCAAAAATTCAAAAGGGTTTAAAGGACCAGTAATTCATTCTATTGCTTTGGGTGGCATCTCAATTCATTGTTATCTGAGCTGAAGCAAGACACAACTAAGATGTAAAGAATGTATTCAAGGGGAGAAGATCTTGTTCTGAGAAAGAACCATCAAGCAAAATACAAGCACTTGGATATATAATTTTCTAAAAATAAGAAGAGGGACTCTCCATCTCCAGACATTCTCAGAACTCATTAGACAAGCACCTGTCAGCAATGGTTTAGCTGCAGTTACGTTGCCTTAGGGTTAGCAACTACATGATGTCTGGAGGCTCTTCCCAGCCCCATTTCCTATCACACTCTCTAGGCAAACACATGTACATTGCTGGGAGAGGAGGACCCTGGTGAGCATCAGCAGCTCAGCACTCAAGCAATTCACAAGAGGAACCATTTATGTTCATTCTCCTGTGCGCTCTCTTCAGAGCTGTGCTGTAGCTGGCTTAATGGGCAAAAAGGTTTCTTCTGTCTCTCTCCTAGTTCAGAACCATATTCCATCATTAGGCTCTCAAAAGAAGGTCCAGAAATCTAAAGAAGACATTGGTTCAGTGATTCCTTAACATTTCTGAACCAGAAGCATTCTCTAGGATGGGCTAATAATAACTAAAGAAAAACAGTGTGAGGTTTAAACAGAGATATTCTTCATACAAGATGCATGAGTTGGAGAGGGCATCAAATTATCCAGTAGAACTTTGGGAATAGCAGCTGACATAATGTTAGTCACTAAAGCACTGCCATCTTCCAACAACGAAGATCTACATGGAGCTTCATTAATTAAATTCCAGTACTTGATAAAGTGAAATTTCTACCTTTGTACTATGTTTTTTAACCACTTAGTGGTTTTTAAGTGAAAACACCACTAGACTGCTTTGCTGATTGAACTGAACTTTGGGTCCAGAACAGTGTTTTCACTTAGATTTAAAGGTGATGTAGAGGAAACTGCTACAGACAGTACATATTAGATTTGCTGCATGTCTAGGGTCAATAAGCCATAGAGAATAGTAGCTGACTGTACTCTCCAAAGGAAGAAAAAAGTGTATCATCAAAATAGATTCTATTTGATTATGCTTTAGTCTTATATAACATGTCAAGAAACAAAACAACAACCAAAGTCATAAGGAATAGCTGTGTCAGAAATCTAACTTAAAAATATGTCTTCTTTTAACCAGCAATTTGATAATTAAAAGCAATTAAAACTCATTTGGCTAATACTTTAGCAATTTAGCAATAAGTAAGCTAATGATGTCAAACCAGTGGTCTGTTTAAACTTTTTTGGATGAATCCCAAACTTTTGCACTTTCAGCTAAAACTGTAAAGGACAAAAATATGTACAAAACTTATTTCATTGCCTAACTAGCTGCTGTCTAATCCAAAGAAAGTAGAAACAAGGGCTGAGACTGAATGGGCACAAAGTTCTCTAAGCATAGGGAGAACTAATTGCCTCTCAACATGTATTTTTGAACATCTTTTTTTCTTGTGAAGCTGCCTGGAGCTAGTAATACAAAGTTAGTAAAAGCATAGTAAATTTACAGTTAGCATGCTTACTGCAGAGCAGTGCAGGCTGCTGTAATCTAACCCAGGGGAGCTTTTCTGCATTTTACATGAATAGTTCATTGGATTAAATGTGAAGTATTTCGATGTATAGACAGAGCAGTGAAATGATAGCATCACATTCATGCATGTGAGTTGGCTTTCATCAAGTTCATATATTTCTTTGAATTTAGTTGTTGGACTATAGGACTTCCCCTACACTTACCTAGGTACCTCTGTAAGTGAAACATAGACATACCTGAAGCAATACTCCAGGAAGCAGGAAACTGTTTTCCTCTCTCTTTTGTAAATACTGACTCAGAAGAAAGACACCTGAGCTGTGAATAAGGTCATATTTATATGAAACCTATTCCCACAGGGCCAGAAGGTTTTATTAATACAGAGTACAACTGATTGTTGTGTATGTGTTTTTAAATTATTGCTGAAGTTTTCAAAAGGAGGATTTGCTTAGAGAAATCTTCCACCGGATAATATTTCAAAAGAAATTATTATAATAGCTTTATGCAAGTAAAAATTTGTCCCCATTTCTCCCTCAGTCATAGCTACAAATCCTAGAGCTGGACACTGGGGTAGCAAGAAGACCTTCTTTAAAATCTGGCTAATGATGAAGTCACTTGATATGAGCAGTACAGAAGGAAACACATTAGTATTATTGTGTTATTGAAATGAATACAGACACATTAAGGTTGTTTTTAAGGTTAGCCAGATAAAGTATTAAGGGTATGAAGGTCTAAAAAGGAAGCAGCAGTAACTCATATGGCAGTAAAGCCTATTTTATTGTAAATTGGCCTTTGAAAGAAAAACAGCTGCTTGTTAGACAAGCTACATGCATTTTTATATACTGAGATGTGTTTGTGTTTTCTTATTAACAAGTACTATTTAGAATCCTACATCCCTACATCATTGCATTCACAAAGGCTTTAAAAAATCAAGATGCAAACATATGGCTAGGAAAAATTTATCTGTTTCTCATGAACCTTGTTCCATCAAAATGCAGTAACTGAATAGCACCAGCAATGACCCATAAAGTATCTTTCTGAAAAGTGCTAAATCTATTCTGTTCCATGCAACTAGACAGCAGAACATTTCTATGCAGCTTTACAATGAGCTTTTTGGATGACTTTGAAGTGCTTGGTGCAGAGTCAAAAACAAACGAAAAAACCCCCTCCGCCTTGACATTCTTGCCAAACTAACTGCAGCAGCATCAAGAACATGCACAGCTGACTCAATTCAATTAGGCACCATGTGGGCAGAGTTTGTTCCACGAGCAATTGAGAAACTGCTTCCTGAAGCCAAAAAGGTCAAACAGAAAATGAGGAAGGCTTCCTGCAGCTCAGAGGTGAAAACAAGTTTATCACACATGCCTTCTGCGTGGTCTGCCCAGCTGCTGTTTATGCTCCCTGGCCCCCTAAGCCCAGCTGCTTGTTGCCTATTAAGTGCATCTCAGCTCCTCCTTGGAGCTCTCCTGACTTGCTATGCTTCACTGCCAGCTTGTTTGCAGTCAGGGCACCAGGTGGTTGCTTTTCCTCTGCAGTGCCAGCACTGGTTGCTGGGCTGAGCACTAATATCTGGGCTGAGCACTAGCCAAAATTTTTTGCCATACGCTTTAGACAGAGTAGTGCCAACCACGAGTGTTAAAAAATCATGAAAGCATATTAAAAATTATGAGAACTAAAACAAAAACAAAAAAAAAAAAAACCCACCCAAACAAAAACAAAACCAAAAAAACCCCCCAAAAACAACAAAAAAGAAATCACATGGGATTTTCTGTATGTTTAAGTGTGAAAATAAAGTAATATTTTCTGTGGTTTTACCCTCTACCTTTCAGCTTAGAAAGTGTCCCAGAAAAATACAATTGTTCTGGCCAGTTCCAAGAACAGCTATATCTCAGCAGCTCAAAGCTTCACAGCTTTTACAACTGAGACCACCCAAGCCATCCTACGACACTTTGAGACACTTGTGTACAATTAGTACTTGCTAAATTTTTAATCATTCTAGTAAGTCTTGATGTACTCACCATATCTGTTACTGGAATGCCTTTTCCCCCTCTGAATACCAGAGACAGGATTGATATTCTGCCTTCTTGAATAAAGCCTGTCTTTTATTTCTTCACAAGTAACCAAAATTTAAAACCAGACACATCCCTAGAAAGTATTTCTGCCCTACTGGACCAAAACTGTCTTCAAGTTCTCAGACATGTAAGAACTTCTAGAATTAAGATGCTGCCAAATTCCAATTTCTTTCTCAACTTGTGAGCAATCTTGGTTCTCCTGAAGTCAATGAGATTTCTTCCCAGGGATTAAATATAGTCATAATTTTACCCAGTAATGACATGAAGCAGAAAGAATGCAGCTTAGCAATGCTTAGTGAAGCAATTGAAAGAACAAAAGGCAATCCTACTTTATATTTTAAGCAATGTCAAGGTAAAATATGAAATGTGAGCCACTAAAGAAGAATAAAACTCATGAAAAGGAGATATTAGATTCAAAAGAATGCTTTTCTCTGAGTACAACTGACTAAATACAGCATATCAATGACAATATACCCTCCTATACACAAACGACTCTTCAAGTGCATTGCAAATGTACACAGCATAACAGATTTTCTTCACTGAGGACAAATTAACAAAGTACCTTCCTGAAACGAATTTAAAGGGACTATCCCTGTGGGTTTCAGTACTCTAAACATTTTACATATAGGAACTGCACACTACAATGACACATATAGCAAGTACTTGTTCATCACAATGGTAACTTCCATTTAACTTGCTTATGACTAACACAGACCATACAGTTTCTGTGTATTTAGTACTTGCGTACTTGTGAGACAGCAGAAAAAAAGTTCACACTATGAAACACGACAGACAACCCATTTTTATTTCTTAAACAAATAGATGCTTTGTAATACTGTATTTTTTAATAGTTGCAAGCAATTTCACTTTATCATTCTAAGATACAGGAACCAAGCATACATAATTGAAGACAAAGGAAACTGAGAACACACTTGACACAATTAACAGGTAAATGAAATCAGTAAATGCAACTGCCACATCCCTTCATTTGATGTCTGTGCAAAAGCATCTTCTAAAGTTCCAAGCACACAGCACACACGTTAGTATATTTTAAACAGCAAATTTGTTTCAGTAATCCATATGAATAACTAACACTTTATCATAATGTAGGAAATTCCTTTAGGTGCCTTTATTTTTTGCATGCATGCACCAGTCCTTCTTATATTCCCCTTTTTAAAAGAGTCTTTATTTGTTTTAAAGATCAAAGTAAATAAATTCAATACAAAGCTGTGCAGCACAAGCAGCACCTGTTTCTGCTACCCACACACACTCTTTCACTCATTCCCCCGTCTGACCTCTCTCTGCAGGTGACTATGAGTGAACAGCTAGTTCTCTGTGAGACCTGAATGGGACACACACAGGGGCAGATGCAGGCAAATACTTTAATGTTTATTAATCTAAAAAAGAGCAAAGATTACAAAAATATAAGGAGTAGAAAACCTTAGACAAGCTAAAATACATACAATCTTTAGGCAAAGTTTGGTTTTGGTCAGGCAGAATTTAGTTTATCAAATGTCAATCCAAAACAACAGGGGTATAAATTAAACAAAATATTATAGTAACTTTATACTAAAAGGTGATAGTTACCCTTCTTTCCTAAGGCCACTGTACCACAATAAACACTCTGATTCAGTGCATTACAGCACCCACATATCAGAGTAGTTCCACTCATGTGCTGCTGATACTAGAAAAATAACTTTATTTAAAATTTTTATGTATAAATTAAAGCAAATTTTCAGATGTAGTTTTGATCGCCATAATTTTGTTTTTTATTAAATTGTTCTTCAATAATCCCACTGATTTCACAAACCTGTGAAATCAAACAGAAAAACACAGAAATTAGGGCTAAAATGTAATGTACACAAATATAGGAGTAAAGGGAAAATCAATCCTTCACTGAGTTTGCATTTTATAAAAGTTTTCCATTATTCTGAATTCACAGTTAAATAAGCAACACAGATCAGGATGTTGGTGAATCTCAATTCTTTTTTATTTCTAACATCTTCAGAAGCAGTGTCTTTAGTTATTTTATTTGTTTCAATTTTTCAGTGTTTTGGAGGGTTTTTTCTGCTGCTTCTTTTTCAATAATGGTAATAGATTGCAAAAAATAGCCTGTGTTTCAAAAAGCATTGAGCTTAATATGAAACTGTGCTGAATCAGGTAAGTTGAGAGAGCAATGTTTTAATTTCTGGTTGAGTTCAGGTTGAAAACCTTCCCCAGAGCAAATGGAAATTTAGCTTTTACAAATATTTACATATGCATATTGCAATGGATTGTTTTGTAAATGTTGCTGTCTGCAACACAACCTGCCCCCTCCAGTGTTTGTAAAAAATGTAATGCTGTAACTGGACTTATTACATAGATCCAGTTAGAGAATCAAGATTATAAACTGGAAATAAACACCCCAAGCACACTTAATTGCACAGGGGAATACATAATGGTCCGTATGTTGCCTGAGAACCCTTCACCTTGCCATTTTTAAACACTGAAAGAAACAGGCACAGCAGCTTCATATTTATTCACTACTTTTGAACATATAAATAAGAAAGCCCTCTCTGGGAGATTTAAGAAACTTGGCAGGAACAAACTCTTCCCATTATCTCTAGATAATTAATTAAATACAATTGGAATACTTGTCACTTTGTCAGGTGATAAGCCAGGACTTTTCATGTGATTCTGTATTGATAACCAACAAAGCAAGGAACATACTATGGAAACCTCTGCAACAACAACAACAATATAAACAAACAAAGAAACAAACAAAAAGCAAACAAGACATATAGACTAGGAAACCTCAGCAATAGTTCTTATCCTTTATTACCTTTCTATGGTTGGGGGCCTTTTGTCATTTATACCTAATGTTTAACTGTTTTCCTTGGAGGTGCTTCATTTAGCAGATATTTAAGCTCTGTCACAGTTAGATCATTAAGTAACAAACTTGTCTTATGGTGGGATAAAGAAGAGCAAGTATGTGTAAGCCTGTTTCATTTGCAGATTCTTCCTGTGACTGCTACCCACAGAAAACCCAGGGACTGGTCTTAACTGTAGAAGTTAAGGAGAAGTTAACCACATGTTAATGGCTTTGAGTTCATTGCCTCGCTTAATTTTTGCTTGTAACATTTGAAGTTCCTGGTTGCTAGTACAGAGCATTTAATTTCCTTTGTCACACTTTGATGAGTTGAATCATTTTTACTTCAATGTCTACCTACATATATCAAGTTGTCTCTGAGGTTCCTGGTCAAATGCCTTTATGTCAGTGAGGCAAAGTCCTAATAGGGTTTCCCAAAACCTGGGCCATTTTTAATCATCCTCTGAAATCCCTCAAGTAATCCCCATCTGTCCTAATGGCAAGACACCTAATCCTAAGTTTTTTTACTGATACGAGGTGGAATAATTACTTTGCTACCTAACTTTTAAGGCATTCAAGAGATCGTCTACCTTTCTTTGTGACAGCGTTATGCTGAGAGCTCACACTGAGATGATCTTCTATGACCATCCTAAATCCATTAGGTCACTGCTTTCCAGGACAAAGACTCATTATTCTGCAGCAGAGACAGATATGTTTCTCTGGTGCCAGATATATTTCATTTGGTTCAAATATACTTCATCTGGTTACAATAAAGTGCACTTTACTGGAATGTGGCCATTATACCAGGGGATTCATATCATTTAATAACTTCAACTTGTCCTTCCCACCCATTATCCAAACCTATCAAACCCTAATGAGCCCCATTCATCTACATCTTCCCATTAGAAACTCTAGTGTTTGATTCCTCATTGAGCCAGCTTTTAATTTACCTAATGTGTGTCCTGATAATTCTCTATGCCATTTTTTAAATTACAGTGTCATTTTTTATTACATTAAACGTCTTTGTGAATCCAAGTTTAGCATAATAAGGCAAGCTGTAGAAAAAGATATCTGTACGTTTGGAAGCTGTACTGAAAACAGCTTTCTGCACCAAAATAGACTTTGAGAATTTTTATTTTTTTTTTACTCACTGCAATGGAAAATTCCCTTCTCATACGAAATATTTAGTCCAATGTGAACTTTTCCAAAATGAAATCAAATATTAGTATAAATAAAGTAACATGCACTTAAGCCTTAATAATATAGGAAGAGAACAGCAGCTTTGGATTTAAGCACGTCCATTCAAAAAATAGGAAACTTGAGTCTAACTCCAACTTTCCCTAACTGTATTTGAGCTCAGGACTCACTGCCCAACAGTCATCTGACTTCTGGTAGAAATAACGTCAATCTCGACTTTTGTTTCACCATCTATAAAATAATTAAATCCAAGTGGGCATTTTTCCATGCTAAAAAATTGCTTTCACCTACTTTCAGACTCAAGAGGCAGTTGTATGAAATGGTGCAGCTTCAGCTATGAGTGTCACAATCCAGCCAAGACCATCCAATAGGCCTGGAGAAATTCTGTTTACA
Source organism: Entomyzon cyanotis (assembly GCA_024500445.1). Classification (NCBI taxonomy): domain Eukaryota; kingdom Metazoa; phylum Chordata; class Aves; order Passeriformes; family Meliphagidae; genus Entomyzon; species Entomyzon cyanotis. Next base: position 18,385,244 of record JAKEPQ010001005.1, read on the forward strand.
GGAGCACAGTCCTTTCTGATATCCCATTTCTGAAGTGGACATAAAACCGTCTCAAGCTAAATAGGTAGCCAAGCCAATATGAGGCAGAATGAGAGACAATATATTTTCTTTAATATACATAAGTGCATACTGGGGAAATTTACAAAATAACTCATACCCCAAGCATACAAAAGCTTTATGACACCCTTTGCAGAGATTTCATGGAATGGGGAGATATGACTTTTTTACTGCAGTATTACCACTCTTGAAATATTAAATGAAAGAAAGACACAAATAAGTTTCTCCAGAAGATTAGTGAATCTGGAATTAAAGTCTCCGAGTTCACTTTTGGGACAGACTCACTTGTGAAACAAATAAAAATGTGTGTATTTATAGTGACTTTATTATCCACTGAGAAAACCCGCCAACTACAACAATTGTGTTCTTACTAACCAGACATTTAATTGGCTAACACTTGAGAGATGCCTCATAGGCACCTTACTCTCTAGAGAAACCACATCTAGCCTTGCCCTAAACTCACATCCACTGAAAGAGATGTTTCCAATACAGCTAAACTCCATCAGAGCAGAACACAAATACAAACAGCTGAATTTGAATGACAGAAATGAAATGTGTTTGTGTAAATAAACAAAATAAAGTTTGCAATCAACAGTTGCTACTCTAAGCCTGATTCTGTCATTCTTACTCATACTGAGTAGCACCTGGCTCTAGCAAAAACAAACTCTCACAGCACATATTCCAGCAGTTAACTCCTCCTTATTGTTAACTCTGGCAAAGCAATTTTCCAAATCTTAGGAATGCTTATTTTCATAATTGGGAAAAATTGACTGTTTTGGCATGTGAATTTGTTCAGTGTAAGGAAATTTACCCATGGACAAGCACTGAATGGTTTGGAATTTTATTAGAACACAGTCTGAATTTCTCAATTCTACAAAAAAATCCCACCTTTCCTTCTTTTGGATATTCTCCTAGGCAGATGTGTGCAAATGGGAAAATGGAGGTTTTCTTCAAAACCTGTTGAAGTCAGCAGCAGAGTGTCTTTGACTGGAGAGTTTCAAGAACAGTGAAAGAACGAATGGAGTGGAAATCCCACTTCTTCCCAACAATCATTTGATTTCTCAACAGTAGACCTTTCACTGTCAACCATAGCAAAGAGTTTGCAGTGAACAGTGGCAAAATATTTAAATTTCTTGCCACAGGTCAGGAGTTGAGAGTTCAAGACTTTTCCCAGATCAGTAGAGCTAGAAATGAGCATCTAGTTCTCCTGTTGGCAAGTTGAAATGAAGTGATAGTAGACGTACAACTTCATGTGCCAGTGACTACAGAAACTGGCAAGCCTTAAGCAGATTAGCACAAAGGAATGTTTTTACACAGATAATCCTTAAAATGCCTTCCAACCCTTAATGTTCTGTGGGTATATTTAATACCGATTAACCAAGTAGCAAGCTTTTCAAAAGCCTACTTTATCCACCTATCATGTACTAGGTGGACTGACTGGAAGTAGGGATCCTTTACATCCAAGGCTATGTGACCTGGGGAAATCTGCTGCGTGGGTTACTTCTTGAGTTTGGCACCCAAGAAAGCAGACTATGGCTTTTGGGCAGCAAACCATTGCCAAGACTACAGAGGGTAATTCAAATTACAACAAAAGCCTGTCTTTGTCTTTTCAAGGTTCTTGGAAGCTAGTGATACTTAGGAAATTTCCAACCAGCAATCTTTGTAGGACTTGTTTCCAAGGGAAAATTCAAGCTGACTCTTGTCAGTCTCCTGAAAGGATGAATTTCTTCTCATAAAAGCTGGATAAAAAAATGTTCTGGTGGTGGTAGATGCAGTTCTTCTGCTTCTGTGCATCAGTACCCCATAAAGAAGAAAATCTCTTCTTGCCAGCCCAACGAACTTTCATCAAACTGAAGGATTATGCAAGTGGTAAATATTTTCTCCAGATTTTTCCAAGAACGATCTCTAGGCATTCTGAAAACACTTTGCAAAGAATCGGCACACAAGCAAACTACTGCAGATACTTATGTGGAACTGTCTCCAGAATGATATCTGAGGAAGAACACACACGAGGCTCTGTCTAGAGACATTTTTAGTGACTCTAAAAGAACCCCACAGGTCCTTGATTTTGGATCATACTGCCTTGAAAATTTTCACCTCTCTTTGCTCATTGTGTAGAGAGTATCAAAGAACACATATATAGCAAGCAGAAGCAATTTAATTACTACATTATTATAGTTCTTAAAGTGCATGTGCTAATTCCTAATTTTAATAAGAAAAATGTACATTACAAGAGCAAATATTATAAACGATCTCTTTCTCTGACCTTTGGCCACAAACTTCATTAACTGCACAAAGAGGAAAAGGAAAGGGTATGCTAAAAATCATCAAAGCTTCTTAAAAATATTTTTCTTTCCTTCTTTAACATAACAAATATTTTAAACTACAATAATTTATACTCTTTTAAATGAGTAGCTATTTGACTTAAAATGTTGTCCTAATTAGTATAAGGTTTAAAAATATTGACTTCCAGTTATCATTGAAACTTGCTGATAAATTTTTAAAATGCTCTCAGAGAGCCTGGAGAATTTAAAATATAAAGTCTGATTTACATGAACTGAGAACCAAGATCTCATTTGCATAAGACAAGATATGTGCTGTTGTATCTGTTTTGCAAATGATGTTTTTCAAGAGATGTTCAGATGCCAAAGTGACCCAGTTCTGTTCAGTTATCACTTGATTTGAAAATAGCCGCTCTAAACTCTTACATCTGAATACATTTGAAACTGTTCCCCCCTTATTTTTTCATTCTTTTTCTTGTAAAACTCTAACCAGAAGGTATTAATTTAAAAGAACTCAAGGTGACTCACACAGTTTCTCCTTTTGCATTGTTTTCCCACTACTGAAAACTAGCTTTACACCTGGCTGCTATTATCTCAAAGTAGTCAAAGAATGTGGTATTATCCACATGTAATTTATCAAAAGCTGAGTCAAAGAACAGGTGTTGCTATCGTAAAGATTAATTTTCCAGCTCTTCTGCTCAAACTCACAAATTATGAACTCCTGAGCCTTCTCAACTCTAAATCACACACAAAATATCCACACAGATTTATTACTTTGGGGTGAAAAATGGTGTGTAACCTTGCCAGCTGCTCTATCTACAAGCACTGGCATCAGCAAGTGTGCCAAGCCCCTTGCTGACTCCACTTTACAAGCAAGAATTGGCAGCTTCTCTTTGTCAGCAGCGGCAGTTCTGCACTTTCCTAACAATGTCACTAGCATAAAAAATCAGACAGGGATGTTAACACCATTAGTTATTTTTAATAAAATTGATCACTATTAGATTTCAGTTATAGGAAGTATTACTTTGATAAACTGTTTTTGTTCCATTCCTTTAGTTATATTAGTAGAAACAGTGATCTGTTACAGAGGATGCACCAGCTAACTACACTGCAGTCAACTTGGGTTCACAAAGTTAACTCATTAGTTAAATGGGTTTAACTAATTTGATAGCCTTCTATGATAAGGTCACCCATCCAGTGGGTGAAGGGAAGTTGGTGGATGCAGTTCTTCAGGATTTTAGTAATGCTTTTGATACAGCATCCTTCAGGACAACTGGTCCAGCTGTGGGATGAGTGGCTGCAGGGTGTGCTGGGTGAAGAACTGGCTGAAGGGCAGAGCTCAAAAGGTTGTAGTGAATGGGGCTACATCTGGCTGGCAACTGGTCACCAGTGTTGTTCCCCAGGGGTCAACTCTAGGGCCAGTTCTGTTCAATACATATACCAACAACCCGCAGGCAGGAGTTGAATCCACCTTTAGCATATTTGCTGATGATCCCAAACTGGGAAGTGCTGCTGACTCTTTGGAGAGACAAGAGGCCTTGCAGAGGGATCTGCACAGACTGGAGCATTGGACAGTGATTAATGGCATGAAGTTTAACAAGTCAAAATACCAGATTCTGCAGCTGGGATGGACTAATGCCAGGCACAAGCATAAAGTAGGAGAGGAGTCACTGGAGAGCCTCTCTGCAGAAAGGGATCTGGGGTGCTGGCTGGCAGCAGGCACAGCAAGAGTCAGCAGTGTGTCCTGGAAGCCAGCAGGGCAAACCCCATCCTGGGGTACAACAAATACAACGTGTCCAGCTGCTCAAGAAAGGTGATTTCCCTACTGTGTTCAGCATTGGTGCAGCCTCACCTGGAGCACTGTGTGCAGCTCTGGCACCACAACTTTAGGATGTGAAGGTTCTTGAATGTGTCCAGATAAGGGCAATAAAAGTGGTGAAAGGGCTGGAAGGAATGACCTCTGAGGGGCAGCTAAGGACTTTGGGCTTATCTAGTTTGGAGAAAATGAAGCTGAGGAGTGACCTCATTCTCCACAGCTTCCTGAGGAGGAGATGTGGAGAGAGAGAGGCACTGATCTCTTCTCCCTGGTATTCAGTGACAGAACACACAGCAATGGCTCAAAGCTGTGCCAGGGGAGATTCAGACTAGACATTAGGAATAATTTCTTTACTGAGAGGGTGAAAGACTGGAACAAGGCTTCTGAGAGAGATGGTCAATACCTCAGGTCTGTCAGGAGACATTTGGACACTGACCTTAACGACATGCTTTTAATTTTTAACTTACCACTTCATGTTTTTGGGCAGTGACAATGATCTACCAGGATTCTTGGAATATTACAGCACAGGATCTTGGGTGCTCTCAAGTCCTCACACCCATGCAATTCAAGTACAGCAGCTATAAAAAACCATGCTGTGTATCTGATATGTCCTGAAGCTCCAGTCTCCCTGGTCACAAAATTGGCACCAGTCTGTGTGTGCACAACCAGTCCTACTAGTGTTTGTGGGATTATAAATTCATTACAAAAAACCAAGATAAAATTGCATGAATATAAAAGGCAGGTGCCAGAGCATCTCTTGAGCCCCCTAAGGCGAGCTTCAGCCCAAAGATAATTGAAAGGCTCAGGTGCAAGTCAAACTGGACTTCCCAGCTCTGGACTAAAATCAGCTGGATGCACAGAATCTCATTTTAACATTTTACTAGTGTTCAAAAAGACCTGGCATATGCTCTTCAGAATCTCACTGTGTAAATTTAAATTTCAGTCAAACTCTGGGCTATGTATGAATTTGTGAAACTGATGTATGAGTAGAAAATTTTTTTAAGTGGCATAATTTAAAAATAAATTCTGTTTATCTGGCATGTTTATTGTGAATCCTTAATCCCTTACAGAACTGTTCCCTTCTGTAAAGAAAATGTCTTTTTCATGTGTTAACTCTTCATGTTTAAACCAGTATTAAGTTGTCTAAACATGCTGATTAAATAATCTCTTCAAGTATATCACCTAAAATATGTTCGGAAATACTTTCCATATTCACCCTTGCAGATCACAAAACTACTGTGAATTAAAAAAGAAAATGCGAAACACTAAGATCATTTACAGGTACCTCATAGGCAGGGAGAAATTTGAAAATATTGCAGTTTATAGCCTGTTACTTGTTCTTACTTGTTTCTGACTTTTAGGCTCTGAGCCTGATGACCTTTGCTTCAACAATTAGACAAATACTTCAAAGAGTGTAGGATACCAAGGATTAGTTGTATGATTAAGAACATTTTTAATACAGCTGAATTAAAAAGAATGTAAGCAGAAAAAAGATAATGGAGTGACAGGCCTAAGGAGGGAGGCTCTACTTTTCAGACCTGGAGATTTTTAAGGTTTCTGGGGGGGGGGTTGAATTTTTTGGGGGTTTTTTTTGTATTGTTTTGGGTTTTTGGGGGGTTTTTTTGTTTGTTTTGTTTTGGGGGCTTTTTGTTTGGTTGGTTTTTTTTCTGGGGAATACAGACTCATTAAACAGAGCATCTATTTCAAGTTCACGTTACTTGTCTGGCACAGCTACTTTAACGCATCAGAACAAATTGTTTCACTTAGCTTCAGTAAACCGTGGTCTGTGATTATTTGGTCATTGCTCAGTGACTACAGCAAAGCTCCTGCAAATCAGTTGTATAAATTTCAGCCCTCAGACAAATAAATAATTGATACTTGTGAGAAAAGCTCCTGTGAGCAGGCATGACATCTCCACAGTATTTGAAGAAATGGAAAATAGAAGTTAAGTTGAGGGGTTTTGACATATTATCTGGTCCTTACATATATACTTACATTTGTCTTGGTCACCTTCCACTCCTTCACTTTCTGTGTCACTCGGCAACATCCAAGGTTGATGAGCAAGTTGAAGCTGTTGTAAGAATTCATCCTGCCACAAACAGATCTATTTTAGATAAAATGACAGACAATTGTTCTGTATAAATGAAGACTGCAGCAAACACTAGCCTCAATTAACTAGAGAGGAGAAAGCCTTTAATAATAAAAAAAAAAAAAATTGCTGTGAAATAAAACCAGAATGTAGAGGATATGCAGGCTCCTTGGAAATTATTTATTTATCAAGTAAAACAAACAAAACAAAAAAAGAATCTAACCCAAAACCACCAAAATGAAAGGGTCTATTTAGCTATCTACTATAGACACAGATATGACAGACACATACATACTCATCCTGGAAATGCAGTGACAGAACAAAATTGCAGATACTACACCTGACCCTGTAGTTTTTGGACTGCATAGATATTTCAAATGCAATTTTCTTAAGTTAGGCTTTGATTTGTCAAAATTTTCACTGTTTCTAGTCTAATAAGAACAAGAACCTGAAACCTAATTTAGAACCTATGGTTTTATTGCAGAAGGAGAAGGCTTAGGAAGGAAAAATGTTATGGAAACTTTTGTCTCCAAGATACCTTAAAACATCAAAATATAAATGTTTTACATGGTTAAAAATCCATATGCAGCTGAATATAGGCTTTTGAAAATGTTTTAAAATTGCCCACTTTTTAAAATAACATATATATGTATGTGTATAAAAATATTTTTCCATGCAGACACACACATATGTATGTAAGCATGTACACACACAGACATATAAAATACTTTGACACATTCCTTTGCAATATTCAAGGGGAGAGATGAGACTGGAATGCACAGTTTTATTTGCAAAAGGAGTTCAAACATGCAAGTCTAGTCTCTAAAAGAAAACTTAAATATTGGCCAGATATCGTAAAATTACTGACCAGATTTTTATAAGTTCTTGAAAAAAAAAAGGGGGGGGGTAATGACCCTATTTTCTCTTACATCAGCTGAAACCAGAATCTACACATTTAAACTTAAATTGTACTAGTAGATAAATTTTATTCTTAGGCTATCTGATTTAAACACAAAATCCAGGCTTGTTCAAATCGGTTTTGGGAGACTGAAGGCTGCTCAATCAAGATCTAACTCACTGGGAGTAGATTATTAATTCTGTCAGTAATGTGTTAAAAATTCCACAAAGACTTCTGCCATGGCCCAATAGTCAGCTGGGGCAGAGGCTCCAAGCCTCACTCATGTATTGCCATTTCCAGTGTCCTGTGTTTCAGAAGGTTGCTGACCACAACACCGAACATGTTTTGATCCATGGAACAGAATTCTTGCAGTAAGGATCAGTGACTCTCACACTGATCCACAGACTTTCTAATTTTCCAAAAACACAGAGCAAAGACCTGAGCCAGGCAGTGGAACAGAATGAAAGTATCTAGCCAAAAAGAGAGCCCTCATGAAAAATTATGCTCTATACTCCAGTAAATAGGAGTAAAACTTTTGTTAATCAGTGCTATATTCAAATAAGATGAAATTTCCTGCTCTAAACAATGACAGACTAATAAAGATTGCTGGATACCACTTTAAACTATCTGAATAAACAGAATGATTGTAAAATGTCATGTGTTCAGAAAATGATTTGGCAAACAAGGGAGTCAATAGTATTTTCACTGCAACAGCTATTGACAAGTATCACAGAATTGTGTCACTTTAATGGAATTCATCCTAAAGAGATAAGCAGGGTTCAGCATTCTTTTGCCAATTTATACAAAACACCAAAGGATTAGGTACATGCATAAAAGTATCTCTGCCAAAGGATTTGGAACCCTGATTTACGAGCTTTATAGAGATAATAAAACTATTTCTCTAGGTAGCATTTCTTTGCTATAATTCAATTCAGTCTTGAACAGAGCTGATAATAAAACACACCTGTTAGAACTTAGTAATATTATGTGTGCCAGGAGGCAGAAACTTGTCCACAAAATCTCAGATCATTATAAGTCTTAAGCATTAAAAAACCCCAAAACATTTTTAACAGCTGATATGTTAAGTACTTGCCAAATTATTTAAGATTTGTGCTATAACAAGATTAAATCACCCATGCTGCAGCATGAACTTTACTAAAGCTTAAGAAGAACTTTGAATTATATTTATTAGTAATATTTTTCTATTTTAGATTTGTTATGTTACTCTGAAACACATACAATGTAGGAAGCATACATAAGGCATTGAGAGATATGTTAAAATTCCCAACAAATAAACAAGTAAATAAGTAAGTAAATCAAGCTCCTTATGGTAAAACATGCTCCTGGTACCCAGTAGTCACATTCTTTTCTACTGACTTATTCTCATCAAATATATATAAATGTTGTATTGGTTAATTTCATTAACATCATCTAAGAGTAAGGAAGCAGAATTATTTGCAAGGTTTTATCATAGTACCTTCTATAGGATTGGCAATATAACCACAGTGTATTTACATCTAGTAGAAATTCCCAGTTGATACCATAAGGCTAATAAGAATAAAGGCATTTTCCCTTATTTTATTTTACTGGCTTTATACAGCAAGAGGATACAAAACCTACAATGAAAGTTGCAAAATAAATTACAGTATCAGCCTTGAGTTTTATATGTTTGTGATCTGTAGAAGTATAAAGACAGACAGAACTCTTCTTTTCTCCTACCCCAAACCACCTCTGCCTTTTTAAAATATGTCTCCACAGTCAGAGAGAAGCTGTGACACAAGAAAATGAAATATGGCCAGAAATAGGGGGAAACATCTAACATGGCAAAAAATGCCGCAGAACTGACATATTTCCTGGGTATATTCTGTTTAAATCCACTTCTCTAAGTGACCAGAAACTTCAGAGGGAAAAGACAGCTTAAAAGGGCTCCCAAAGCTTCTAGTATAACACTCCAAAAATGAGGCTGGGAGTGGCAGATTGGCCAGAGCTCCATCAGCTACTTTCTGATATCCATGGGCCTTTACAACCTGGCAGCGGAACCTTCAGTATGAATGTGTCATATTAGCAGCTTTCCCTTTGGAAGCAGAGCTAGTTCCAAGTTGAGTTTCCATTATGTCAGAGGTCACTTGTGCATGTCAGAAAGGATAAATAGGGTCTGAGCTGGGTCACTAGCAGCCAAGGTACTATTGTATCCAGTGAGGAAAGAGAAAGAAAAGAATTTGTCACTTCTAGAAGGGATTTTAACAGAGGATAAGATCCTGCATAGAAATGCTGAGATTTAACATCAGCTTTACAGTGGATTGCTGGCTGAATCTGGACATGCTATTCTAACTGGAAAACAGAATAATAATATTGCTCACTTCCTAAAGTTCTTGAGACAAATATATACGTATATTAAAAGTACAACAAGACATATACTGTGAGAGCTATCAGCAGATGGAAGTAACAAGACACAGCAAATTAAATGGGAATCTTGGTTATTATTACTATAACTAGAGAAAGGCTGTGAAAGAAAGCATTTTTAATTGCCTGCCTACACCTGCCTTTTTACAAGAAAGATCAAAAGTGATGGACAGACTGGATATCCCTTGGTGGAGATACAGTGCCCATTACATACACATACTTTCAGGAGTATATACAATAATTCTACTTAGCATTACATGACTATATATCAGTTAAGAACAAGACTGCCTAAAAAGGAAGAAATAGAGGGGTTAAGAATTTAGTAGGAGACAATTAAAGCCTTCATTTCTTCTGAACATTTTCTAGTTAAAAAGTAATTTCAATTCTCATTTTCTGGTACATGAGAAAATTCTAACACAAAAACACATCCCATACTCCAAAAGAGGACACAACAGGGTTTTTTTTGTCAAAAAAAGTGTTAAAATAACTTTTTTTTTTTCCATGGAAAACTTATGTTTTGAAAATATATCAACTGGCAGTGAAGACACTTTCAGGAGAACCGTAGTCACCTTCAGCCCTCATGTCTTTAATCTGGATATTCAAATCTAAGTGATGAAGCAGCTTGAGTGATGGGATTAGTGCACTACCATTCAAACACCAAAATAATAAGGATTTATTTCACCACCAAATTTGAGTAAGATTTCCTCCCCAAATTCTTTAGTTTTAGAGTAATCTGTGCCTCATTTCCTTTCCTTCACAACAAATAATGGACGCCATATAATTAATTGCAGGGTTATACTAAGTGTTAAATCTCTAATTTTCCTACAAGCAACCCTCAGCAACAGTATCATAAACAACATTTTAAATTTTCTTTAGACGTCATTAGACTAATAATACATTGTGTCAAGTGTCACACCCAACAGATTATTAAAACAGATGATACTTCTCAGAAACAATCTAAAGGTATGATATTATTTTCAGTCTTGGAAAAAAGGGTCTCCAGGCTTTGACAAATGGATTACAAAGAGACTGGTAATAATGGTGGGAACCAACATATTCCACCACTGAAAAATTAGCAATCTAGACATACAATTCCTTCTCAAGTCAGTATAGAAGGACTGGCATATCCTGAGAAAAGACTCACCTTTGTAAGGCATGTATAGAGATAGACAGCAGGGCTTTTCTTTCACAGGTACTTTTATTTCCACTGCCTACACACTGAAGTTATCTTTAAGGCAGCTAAGGTTAGCAGAGGAGAATCCTACTCAGAATTTACAAGGTACTTTAACTGTTTGTTCTGTTTTATTTTAAACAAAGACTAGTCCTGTAAAAGCCATTAATATGGGACAGAAAGTTTTTATGTTGTAAATCAGCCTAGTTAACATGCACATAGTATTAGACAGTGATTCAACAATGTTGGACGTTTTCTCTTGCAATTCAGTTTGGTGCCTTGGAAAAACCTGTCCTAACTAATCATTCCAATGTGCCCAAAAAATGAAATAAAAAGTAGACCAAGAAAATACCATGCCCTGCCAGCATGGCAGGAAAAAAATACCCTGGAACATAAAGATTAGATAAAGTTGTGTTTAATATTCCAGAGGTAAGCACCTGTTATAAACTGTAAGGCTAATAGAACTGCTATGCATTGTACAGGCAAAACCGCACTGAGCTCATGATAAATTTGGGGGGCACAAGTGTTTCATATGATTTCTGTAATAAAACTAACATTCTCCAATGAGTACCTCTCAAAGCTGAGCAGTATTTCCTTGCTAATTTTCTCATCATTATATTTCAAGTTCTTTTCAGCACAGTAGGTTACATTAGGTATACTGATGTTACTTGAACATAAAATGCAATCAAGTCTTCGAATTATTAAACATAGCAAAAACATTAAATTGAAAATCTTACTTCTGATAAACTGTTTCTCTGAGTAGTGACAGTTCCAACAACATCTCCACTCACTGGCACAGAAAGCCCTGAAGCAGCACTGAGGGTCCTCCCCATTTGGCTCTTAGATGATAAAGATCTGCTTCTTTGCATACTAATAATGCCTTCCCTATTTCCTTGGTTGCTAGGGGTAAGAGGCCTTGACAACAAGCTATTTGGGGTCATAGGTCTGCTCCCTGGAGTTGATGGCCTGTTGGTTTGTGCAACGGGCGTTGAAGGTCTGCTATTTGCAACACTGGGGACCTGTGTTCTGCTGTTGGCGGGCAGCGGCGGTGATTTGTTTCCTTGGAGCTGAATGTTCTTGCCTGTCGGAGTTGGCACCTGAGGCCAGGGGGTTTGGCCCTGTGCAGCTTGAGGATTGCCTTGATGGTCAGATGTAACTACACTGTGATGCTGGACACCAGGGCTTCTTGAGAGCCTTGCTTCTTCCCACAGTGCGAGGTCCTTCTCAATGTCTGTGCACACAAACATGAACGAAATGGAAAAGAAAGAAACTCACTGTCTGTTTCTCTCTGGTTTAAAACTCCTAATGGTTTTCTCCAATGTAAGTGACAACCTGAAGCTGTGCAGTTCAAATCTACTCATGCTTAAAATAAAAGGCAGAATTAGCAGTTCAAATGTTTGGCAGGCATTTCCCTGAAGTTTATTTACACTTGATTCACTGCAAACACAGCTATCCCATGGAAATGAAATATTACCACTTTGTTGAATGTCAACACAACCTATAAAAATCCCTCTTGCTTCATCAAAGTTCTGTTTCTGTGGCTTTTGCACAGTTACTGCAAAACCGAGATTAGTATCAAACCAAGATGGAGCAGCGACGTAAACCTGCCATCCTCAGCTCCACTGAAGGGCAATCCAAAACTGGCTCAAGGCAAAACTTCTGGCCTTGCTGTGTATTGCCCAACCGAAACTCTGGGGGAAATAACCATTGACCTCTGGCCCATCTGGATTTGTGATCCTGTTGGAACCTGCATTTTGTGCTCTGGCCTCCCATCAGTGCCACAGCAGGTGATGGGGTCACCAACACCCAGAGTCCAAGGGGAAAAGGTGATGGCCATTTGGTGGTCCAATCCCCACCTCTCACACAGCCATAAGAAATAAGATCTGTTTTAAAAACACAATAGATTAAAGATAGTGATTGAGAAGTGTCTCCTGAAATAATTTAAATTATATTAATGCTTCTAAAGAATTAAATCAGAATATATCCATCAAAGTCAGGCGAGGGCAGCTGGAGTTTAGGTTAGCATTGATAACATATTGAAATTCCTTGCAAGTACAAATGCAGAGCTTCAGAAACAGTTTAATCAAGTTTATTTTGTCTCACACTACTGTTATGAATTTTCACTTTCATTGGCATGTACTCTACTGTACTTGGTTTTGATAGAGACAGCTGATGATCTTTAAAATAGCAATGCCATTTCCCATTAAATTGCACAAATCACAGTCCCAGAAGCTTTAAATCAGCAAGGCTCTACTGATTTAAACATATATTAAGTGAACTTGTCTAAAATAAGCATTTTATTTTTTATTTTGATAACAGTTATTTCAGGTTCTAAGAGTCCTAAAATGAATTCTAAACTGCATATTGGAAAATGAGATTTTCTTTCACTCCTGTTTACCAGTAGGTATAAAAGGAATGTTGTATGTTAAATAATTAAAGATGAGCTGCCTTTAACATCAACATGTTTTATAACATCTTGAAAACAAGAAAAGAAGCAATGCCAATTTCCCGCTACTAGTCTAATACAACATATTGCACACAAAATTCAAATGCTATTAGACTAGAAAAGCTAGTAAAACTGAAATAGTTGGGAAAGCCTCAGATAAAAGTGTCTCTCGACTTTTTAAAGATTAAATGTTTTGCTGTTAGCAAATTTCAAAACACAGTCATTGTTTCTAGCACACAGTTAAGAATATTTCTAATCGATTCCTTGCTGGGGCCTTGAAATTAATTCTGTCCATTTTGAAATTATTACATTTTGAACTATTCTTCCACTATGCCTTCACTTTGGAATTTCACAGAATCAGAGAATGGTTTGGGCTGGAAGAAACCTTAAAGGCCACCTGGTTCCAAACCCCCTGGCTGTGGGCAGGGATGCCTTCCACAAAATCCTGTTGCTCAGAGCCCTGGCCCACCCAGCCTTGAACACTGTCAAGAACAGGACATCCACTTCTCTGGGCAACCTGTTCCAGTGCCTCACCACCCACACAGTTAAGAATTTCTTCACAACACCTAATCTAAACATCTCCTCTTTTAGTTTAAAGCCATTATTCTTTGTCCTATCACCACATGCCTGTGTAAAAGGTCCCTCTCCAACTCTCTTGTAGGCCCCTTTAGGTACTGGAAGGCCACAATCAGCTCTCCCTTAGCCTTCACCTCTCCAGGCCAAACAACCCCAAGTCTCTCAGGCTGTCTTCACAGAAGAGGTGCCCCAGCCCTCTGAGCATCTTCATGGCCACCTCTAGACCCACTCAAGCAGGTCCACATCCTTCTTATGTTGGGGGTCCCAGAGCCAAATGCAGCACTCAGGTGGGTCTCACAAATGTGGAGCAGCGAATGACAGACTCATTGAATATTCTGAACTGGAAGGGAGCCACAAGGATCATCGAGTCAAACTCTTCAGTGTGGCCCCTAGGGGGAATGAACCCACGACCTTGGTGTTATTAGCACTATGCTCTGACCAACAGAGCTGATCTTAGAGTGGGAGAATCAGCTCCCTCAACCTGTTGCCTACTCCTCTCTTGGTGCAGAACTAGTAAGATGCCTGGCAAAAACTGAGGGATCAATAAATGATACTGTGGGCTGCTTGATTTAAACCAAATGAAGAATATGATCTTGTGACGATCCAGCTTAGTCTATCTCTGCAAAATTATAGACCTCCAAATTCCCTGTAGTGAATTCAGAATGCGAAGAAATAGCATGAATATTGAATGATTTAATAAGAGTTAAATAAACATTATATGCTGGCTCATGTATCCTTAATTTCATATAGCAATCAAGCCTGCAGATAAGCCAATTATTATAATCATTTCTCTACATAAAATTAACATGTTTCCATAGCATAATTATTCAGTTTTATTTACACATCCCCTGTTTGATTTTGCTTTAATATAAGCTTTTCAACCAGAAAAAAAAATCACATATCCTCAGCTTTGCAGTATTATCTGATCCATATTAAATAACAGAATTGAATTATGACCTAGGATTTTTAAAAATCCTTGCTGATGTCATTTAAAGGAAAATAAAATGCAACAGAGCAACACAAAGGCACTTTGCTTTCATATAAAAAATAGCAGAATGATATGATTCATAAGCACTTACAAACCACTTATTTTTTAACAGTTATTCTTGTGATCAAATATGTTCCAGAAGTACACAAAGACCACAAAATAAGTGTAACAAACCAAATTGGCAAGATAGTGGAATCAACTACCAAAAAAATTTCTCCATTTGTATGTGATATAATGCAGTCATAGTAACATAAGAGCCTGGATTTTAGACAAAAAAAAATATGAGCCATGTGTAGAGAAGGAAAAGAAAACTGATTGCTGCAGTATCTGATTTTGTAAAACTGCTGCTTTCAAATATCAAGGTACTGAGGCAGTTGCTGGCAGCTGGTGCTAGTCCCTAATTTAGGCACAGGCACCAAATTATGCCTTATGTAAGGAGTAAGTTTTATCCAGCACAGTCCATAGGGGAACGCCAGGCCCCTCAAGAAGGTGTAGCTGTGACAGGGGACCATATTTCATCATTACACAGGTAATCCAAGTCATAACTCAAGCATCTAAATTACTGCCTAGATAGGCAGTCATTTCATAGCATTAATAGGTTCCAGTGTGCTTGCTAAGAGAACTGAAACAAGAGACTTGCTGATATCATAGACACTTGAACTTTTGCAAACGTGTAAGACAAATGAGGCTAAGCAAAACCACAGCATTATTATCTGAGGTACTCTGAACTGATAATTCATGGAAATTATGTTATTCTTGTCTTTGTGGGGAATAATTGTCTCAAGCACCACTGGTGTTATAATGGGACATGAATTATTAGGAATACAATAGCCCAATGTCTAATAATGGGGCTGTTTTCATGTGAAGTTCTCAGCCAGACAAAAATTACTGAATGGTAGAATGACTGAAGCTCATGTTACAGCTTTACTGAAATAACAGGCCCAAAGTCAAATGACAAGAACAGCATTGAAGTGAGAGAGAAAACCTTGTGGATCACATAACTGCACAAGGAATCTCAGAGATTAGGTGAACATAGCTAGTTAGTTTACAGCCAATTAAGTAGTTAAAATTCCATATTCTATTGAATATTGTAGTTATTACTGTCAGCTTTGCCAAGAGACTGCATTTCTCATTGCATAATGCATACAAGAACAGCTTGTATGACCATGGAAGTGAGACCAGTTAGCATATAAATCAAAGCAGGGAGATCATCACCAGAGCCACCCTGAGTGACAACTGCAGTAACGTAAGGGCAAACAAGTGCTACGTCAGTAGCAGAGGCCCCTGGGGTACACAGATCTCTGCTATGCTACAGAAACCACATATTGGTTTGCTGCTCTCCTGATTCCCACTAGATGCTCCTGGGAGTTTCAGTTTAGAGAGCGGTCTCATGGATTTTTCAATCTAGTTTGGTAGTGGCTGCAGCTCTAATAGATGTAAGTTTCATGAACCTATTAAAAAAAATTGAATGACAGTGCCTCTACTGTCAGACACAAAACCCACCTAAAAAGGCTTCATTGGTATATATCATAATTTTGAGTTCTTGCGTCATTATGAGCAAAACCTTTTCCTAAAAGGCTTCCCTCACTGTGCTCATAGCTTTGTCTTCTACCTTGACTTCAGCAGCACCATCCCCTTTCTAAAGAGGATACAGCTCCCAAGTCTTTCACACTAGTGTAATTGGCAAGAAAAATATCCAAAGTCTCTTAGAAAATCACACCAAAAGCGTTCTCTGCCTCACTCTCTAAATGACTTGAAAGAAGGATAAGATAAATTTAATTTCTACCTTCATTTTACATATACAGTCTTTATGTTCCAGTGCAGCATTATTTTTCAAAAAATTAGCCTATGAAGATTTCACCATATGACAAATATAATGCAGAACATAGGACCACCATGCTATAGGACTATGCTACGTCTTATAATGAAAAGTGAAGGTAGAAAACATTGGTTAAAAGGAACAAATTGCAAGCTACATTTTAGACTATCCCTTATTATTTTTATAAAGCTCTGAAACATCTTTTTACCAAAAAACCCACACCTTTTTTGTTTGACTTTTCAGAAATGATTACCCCATCAAAGATGTTGCAGATGTTCCAAGGCACACAAGTCTTCACTCAACCGTAATTCACACAAACAAGGTGAGTTTTTACTGCAAAGCAGTCTATTCTCCAGCTAAAAATCCACTGCTGCCTGCTTTTAAAGATTATTTAACAGTAAATAAAACATTGGTACCTCCTGATTTCATTAGTCTTGGTGAAACATGAAAACAAAAAAATAGGTGCATTATTATGCTTTCAGACCACAACATATTTAACAGAGTTTAATTACTGTTTAAGTACTGTACTTACTGTAATTAAAGTGAAGCTCATCACATCTACAAATAAAACACTAATTGTGTTTTCTTCAATTAAAAAAAAAAAAAAAGGGAAATTAAAGTTGTCAACTGTTTTCATTGGCAAGTGAGTTACATAATTTCTTTCCTTCATCTGAAATACTGGCAGGGCAAGCTGGGTGAATACTGCTAGGCATTTTACGGTTCCTTGATCCCATACATACCAGCTAGGTGTTTTTCCATGGTCTGAAGTTCTTTTGCTGCAAAGGAGTCCTTTAGGAGTTTCTGCCTTGGGGAACCTCCAGGTCTGACAGTCATGGCATCCAAGGTCCAAACTGCCTGAGACTTACACAGATAAAAAGAAAATGGAATACATTTAATGTGGCGTCGTATTTATATATGAAACAATAAAAAGAGTGGTTTCCCCATTTAGGATCAGGAATCCGGTGCTTATTATGTAGAATGTATAAAATTTTGTGCAAAATACTACAAAACATCATGTCTTAACATAAATAAAATAAATAGTAGGAATTAGTTAAAAGAAGCAGTTCTAAAATAACTCAAATATACACCTTCACACAAGCTCTTGCTCTATGCTGAGACATCATAAAAGGACAAATTCCTCAATGATTTACATTCTCGGCAGTTCCAATTACTTTGTAAGGGTTACACTTACTTTAAATTACCATAACATTTGGCACAGTATCTCTGCAAAGCAGCACTTCTGGGAATATCACAGAATTTCCTCATCAAAATTATCAGTACTGTTTTATCACTGCAAGGTATTCCTTTCAGAAAAAGCAACTAAATCATCAGGACAACATAGCAGTTTGAAAGGGTTGCCAGCAAACAGATCATCTCCCCAGTCTCTTCTTTATTGAACACAGTGGTATTCAAAATTATTTGCATTTTCTGGAACTCAATATTGTTTCAGGAAATTTTTGTAAAATATACTATGAGGTAAACTTGGTAGATGTGTATTTGAAACGCACAATAAAACACATGACCAAGTGTGCAAGACTTGCTCATAAAAAAGCCCAAATAAAAACAACAAAAAAAAATCAATTAAATAATTCATGACAGCCTATCTGAAATGAATTTCATTACTACCTCACCAAAGCATTTCTTCTGTAGTTTAGGAAGTTTTGTTGGTTTCCTAAAGAAACCAGACTTATGAAATGGTCTCATTGTCATTCACCTCTTACTAATTTTTAAATCTTTCGGTAAATGCTAAGCAAATTTAGCAAGAGACCACTGTTTCAATGACATTAAGCTGCTGAAGTAATTTCAGGGAGAAGAATAATTGATCAGAGGAGGGAGACCCAAACTGGTGGCCCCATTCACAGAGGGCACATAGGGCTCCACAGCCTGTCAGGCTGGAGCTGTGTCACAGCTGACACTGGGCTGCTGCAGATCACTGCAGTGACTGAAACTAAATAAGAGATGGGAACGGGGAAAAGGTATGTAAGAGAACTCCAATATTATAGTTTTCAACCTGGTTTTAGATACTCTCTGTTTCCAGGTTTTTATGGCAGAAAAGGGACATTTTTATTTGCATTTTATGGGGTATATTTTGAGATCTGGGAAAAAGCATCAGGGGAAAAAAAACCCCAGGGTTATAAGGATTAATCCTTTTTTGAATATACAATTTCATTTATAGTACAACTCTGATGAAATATGGAATAAAAACTAATCAGTGGTCTGTGGCAATACTTGAAAACCAAACTGCTCTTCTAGTACTCTTACACTGGACTATTCAAGCTTATTATAGCAAATTATTATCAGCTTTCAGTAACTCCTCAACCTCCTTAAAACAAACATACTTCCAAAGGGTTAGCCTGATGAGAAGGTTTCACTTCCTATGTCCTGGAAATGCTTCTGGAAATGAAATGGAGTTATCTTCTTCTTCTACAAACTTCTGCTGATTTTTTGTACATTATGCCTTTACTGTACTTCTTCCTTTTATGCACAGTAGTCATGTAAGTCTCATACGAAACGAAGGTGACTGAGTAAAAGAAGCTTTCTACTGTCTTAGTAGAATCTAAGACAAATGAAGAAAAATGTTTCCCTAAAGGTTGTCATCATGACAATGCTTTAGACATTCATAAAAACATGAGAAATATTTAAGTAAAGGGACTTCAAATAAGGAGACTCTATCACAAAGGTCATCACATGTCTGCAATGCTTTCGTATGTTTCAACACAGGTTTTTAAACCTCATGTAAGCTGGTGTAAGATATACAGATATGCCTGAGTGTAAGCAGACACAGGCACACAACAGCACATCAACACATTCCATACAAATTTGTTTTAATTTCTGGACGTCACGTAGATATATCTATTCTTTCAAAGATTATGTATTAATCTTGCAAATGATTTAAAATAAATACATTTACAGACATTCAGTCTCTATCATTACACATTGTTATATGCTCAAACTCCCCTTCAGACACACAGTTCCAGTAGCCTGTGAAATCGAGATAGCTTTGGATGAATTTCCCCCCCAAATTTTGTAACACTTCCTGTACATTTTCTGCTTTTTATAAGCTTATGACATTTTTTCAGGCAATAGCTTCATGAAAGATGAGAACAATATTACTATAGTAGCTATGGAAGATGAGATATTCAATATTAGCAATTTCATTTCATAACAAATTATGTGCTTATAGTAGTAATAGTACCTTCCAATTAAATGCTTACTTGATAGAAAATCATAATGATCTGGGGAAAAAAGGGCACAAGAGTTTATTAAGACATTAAAACTGTACTGTAATCATTTTTTGTTCTTTCTCTGAAGCTAAATATTCCAGGGCTACAAACAACAACATTTTTAGAGGCAGGCCCAGGTAATTTTTTTAGATATACTTCTAAATAACCCTGAACATTGAAAAATACTTTTAACATTGTGAGACTGTGTTTATCTTGGTGAATAATGCATAAACACAGACAGAGGTCCTCAATGTCTCCAGCAAACAACTTATGCAACAGCCTTATTCCTAAAAGATAAACACAAGCTGGAAGTAGGGGATGTTATCAAGAAGGCTTTGGAAGCATGTCAATTCAAATGCAAAAATAAATGAATTTGTACAGCTCCAGCAGAATTCCCTGGTGCCCCTTCTCTCCACTGGATAGATAGCAGCAGTTCAGATATGTCACTTAGGAAAGAGATTCAGGTTTGTGAGCCATTTCTTTAAACATTCTTAGTGCACTTCATCAAAACTCATCCTTTGTCTCCTGGCCAGGAACTGCAGAGATAAAACACTAATGCCAGTTCACTCAGACTTTAATGATAATGACAGCAGACTGAAAGTAGTTGAAAAATACAGCATGTATATATGAAGTATGTGCAGAGAATCCTTCCAATTATTTCAGCATCTTCCAAACTACCATTGCCCTTGCTCATTCATTAAGTTTTATAAATATTAGCACAAAATTTATAAATGGCCTATTTACATTAACAAGATTAATGAGATCTAAGTCTGAGGATGTTCCTGAAAGACATTCTTGTCTTTCTACATTGCAGAAACATTTCTGTGTCCTGTTCATCACCTTCAAACTTTGAAGGTGAGGCACTGTCTCTCTGCACCAGAAATGTGTTCAAACAAAGCACTTGGGGATACATTTGTCAACTCTGAAAGTCACCTATGTGTCCATTTCTTAAGTGGCTTTTTTTATCTACTGTCATCATTTCTTCACATACAATACATTAATTATTGCTTTTTTTCTTCCTTATATCCCTTAGCCAAATTACAGCTAAAATATAAAATTACAAACAATAAGACCAGAGATAATCCCTCTCATCAATGATTCCCCAAACTTCTGGAAAATACTGTAACTCACTGCGAATGCCACAGTGGAACAGAAATAAAATTGAGAAGGTCATGAACAAGAGTAAGAAAGCTTTTTTCAAGCACATTCTATGTGCTTCAATCTGTAGCACAATGCTACACAGCATGAATCAGTATAGCTTTTGTCCCTAGAAAAACACCAGTGCAGATGTGAATGTCTTGATCTCACTGTCAAGCTGAATTGACACAGCTATGTAATATCCCCTGACACCTGGGGGGTTCCACTGAAGTACAACTTTCCAGAATAGCTAAGAGCAAGAGTTAGGGCTCCAACTTACTTACAGCATCAGCTTCAGGAGATAGAAATGTAAGGAATACAACCGTGCTTAGCTTTCTATGTATAACATAGCATTTCTTTGCTGAATAACTTAAATATCTTAAATAGACACATTTGACAGAGATCCCTCTAAATAAAAAAAAAAGAATCCCCAGGCCTCTTTTATGAAACAGTTTGTTTAC
The DNA here is from genome assembly GCA_024500445.1 of Entomyzon cyanotis. Taxonomy (NCBI): domain Eukaryota; kingdom Metazoa; phylum Chordata; class Aves; order Passeriformes; family Meliphagidae; genus Entomyzon; species Entomyzon cyanotis. The sequence goes on from JAKEPQ010001005.1 coordinate 18,406,611, forward strand.
AAGTATCTCTTGGCCAAGCAGGTGGCAAGTACAGATGTTATGCATGCAGTGGAATATTTTTGTGCAATATTTCGTTTAGTGATTCTTCACTCAACATGTACTTTCTGGGAAGAGGTCACCTAATATTTAATCTTTCAACTCCCATAATCTGTTCAAGGACATAAGGTGAGCAAGCCATTTGATACTGTAAAAATAACAAGTCTTCTCAGAGCTCTGTTACAATCTCGGCTGCCACCTCTAATCCCTTCTTCCACATTAGGACTTGTTCTACTTGAAATGCCATGTAATTGAAATTACAAGCTTTCGGCTTCCCGTAGCAGTCAGCCAGCAGCACATTTTACACTAAACCTTCCACTAAAAAAAATGGTCGTTTTAGTTAACTTACACACAGTTTTTCTGTTTACAGGAAAGCAGGAAGCAGGAAGTATGTGGACACCTGGGAATCACAGTTGTTTCAGTTTTTGAAATGCAACAAAAATATTTTTTCTAAACTTTAGTTATATTTTATTTGCAGTTATTTGGACTAACATTTCTGAATTTGTCATGCCCAAGAATCCAAAATTTTAAATAGTTAAAAACAAGGCATTCATTGATTTCTTTTTTTTACATGTATTTTTCTAAAATTCAGACTATTGTTTCAATTTAGATTTACATTTTAGAGGATTAAACAGTTTCTAATATGAATATTTTCACCCAGGAAGAAATATTTTTTTCCCCAGCTGTACATACAAAATCTATGTCTATTAAATGCATTTTATTTTACATAGGGGAGGTCACAACCAAAGAGATTTAAAGTACGCAATTCAAACTACTTTCTTAACTACTTGCAGAAATTATCACTTATTTCCCAAGAACGTTGATATTATGTTTTTCTAACCATACTGTATTGTCAATTTACCTAACAGTGGTTAAACTTACACATTTGCATGGCATTTTTTTACTACCTGCAGAAGAGTAGCTGTAATCTAATATTATCTGTTATTATTTTTACAGAAACTTTAAAATTTGAAGTTAAAATTTGAAATTTCACCTTCAAGTGCCTGAGTTAACACATAATTAGATAATTCAGCTTGGATTTGAAAACTTTGGTATCAGAACACACTAATTTGGACAGAAATATGTTCACAAATCACTAATTTGAACACAAATTTGTGCATAAATACATATATTTTTATATATATATAAAAATATATATATTTATGCACAAATATAATTCATACTACTTTAATATAATTCATACTACTTTACAATTTACTTTAATATAATTTACTTTAATATAATTCATACTACTTTATAATTCATACTACTTCAAAGCTGCACTGCTGTTGTTCCTGACATGGCAGTGCAGGCTTAAAATAACTATTTTATTAACTAACCTGCTAAATGCTAAACAGTGACCCCTACCCAGTAAATATTTTACAGATTTAGTAAAATGCAGACGTTTGGGTGATTTCTGTTGATTATACCCAAATTTCTACAAGTAATTTGGTGACTTCATAGTATTGTTCTAGGGGAAAATAGTAGGGGGAAAAGCTATGAAAATTTCTAACAAATAGAATTGAAATAATGTATCATTGTAATATTGTTGTATTCAACATATATTGACAGTAAGAATAAAAGCTTAATATTACCTTGTGCATGAAACCTCAAGTCATTACACAAACCGAATTAAGGAATTTATGCATTTATCACAGAAAATCCATGCCTGTGTTTCTTCTATGAAAGCAAATGAAAAGTTCCAAAGCAGTAGGGAATACAGGAAAAATTTTATTTAAAATGAAACAGTTCTATAAGACACTTCATTACAGTATTTGTTCCACAGCAATAAAGAGCAAAAACCCAAAGCAAATTTATCTAGAAATGCTTTTCGCAGTCAGGTAACTTTCTTCTTCCAGTTTCTGTTGCATTTGGATTGATTGGCCTTACATGGATAATTTACAAAGAAAAATATACCTTTTTGTGTGCATGTGCAAGGCAAGATTCACATAAAAACCCCCAAAACTAAGCATAAGTCCTGTTAGATCCAGGTGGTAAAGAAACAACTCAGAGAGAAAGCAAAGGCTACTCAATGTGACCTGCTCAGTGCATGTGCTCTGTTTCTATCTGTTAGTCACTGTAAAGTTAACAATTTCCTCCAATACACTGCTTTTTCATTTCTGCTAGGATTCCAGTTAAATTTTTCCCAGTATCACTTCTGTATTTTTTTAGAGTCTTATTTTACTTCATGTTTCTGGAAGTGTTCTAAATATTTGGCTAGCAAACTTTGAGTTCACCACATGAAAAAGAATCTCAAGAAAAAGCTTTTGCATTTTGCCTGGCACTTCTCGTTACACAAAATATTTGCCAGGCAGTAAACTAGGATCTCTAAGGATGTTTTGAATGCTTGCTCGCACTTTGAATTTCTGCAGAACACTTGGGGAAAATGCTGATTCCTGTAAATACTTCAACTAGATTTTTACCAGCTTTACTCACTCATTTGCCCAGAATGCCTTGTTTGGGATTGTGCAGCACTGAAAATCTAAGTTCTCAATTTTTCAAACATTAACTCTTTTTATGAAAAACACATCACGGCAAAAGATTCCATTTTAAAGAGATTTAAAGAAAAGGTCTAATTACGAAAACCTCCAGATTTTTCAGAAATAGAACAGTAAACATAAAAAAGCTGCAAGAAAATCGTAATATAACCATAGCGTAAATTACACAAATCATGTTATAGACAAAGACGATGCCTATCTCTTTGAGTACTAGTATCCAAATTGTTTTAGTATCCACGTTAAAGATCTTACATGTGGATTCATACATGGGACACAAAGAAAAAGAAGCCAAAGTTCTTTTCTGAAGATCCTTATGCATAATTCTTGCTACCATATCCTACAATTTTTCTCAAAACACTTATCCTCTGAAGGCCAAGGCACCTTTAAGGAAAATTTGTTAAATATACATTAGCAGAGAAAAATTTATTATAATCACCCATTTAACTAGCAACAGACTCAAATCACCCTATTGGAATGCAGTACCAATATTAAACATTGCACACCTTGAACCACGCCAGGAATTTTTACATGTAATATGCACATTTGAGTGAATGTCATGAACCAATTTGGCCAGTTTATGAGAAATCTCTGATCTTATTCTATTTTCCCCTCATCTTGTATCTCATATAATATCTAAAAATTATTCAAGTCATGAGAATGCATTTCGGTATCAATTCTGAAGTAATTTTACAGGCATAATTCTTACTGCTTTGAAGGATTTGTGGAATCCATTGCAAGATTGCATTTATCTACACAGCCTTCCTATGAGGCATTTCAGTTTTATCTCTATATTTTGTATGTCAAGATTGTCAAAGAATAAGTCTCACTGAAAATTATTAGGGGACCATGGAACAGATCTCTCTTTCAGAGCCTTAAAAGGCAACGAGAACAGCTGGATAATTTGTTTCTTTTTGAGGAAATACACAAAAAAAAAAAAACCAACCAGAAAAACCCCAAAGCATGTGAACTAACAGTAACTGGCTCCTTAGAAACTGTTAGGCAAGGTAGTTTTCCAACAGCTCAGGGATGTGAAATGAGATGCCTTTGCCCTGAGGAGAAGATGGATGGGCAGAGCGAGAGCTCTTCTCTTTGCAGCACTGGCAATAACAGCATCAGCCAGTGTGGCTTTCAGGGATTCAGCCCAGGTAACCTTACTGCCTCTGGCAGTCTCCTCCTCCAGGCAACCTTAAATAAGCCTGGAACTCGCAGAGCATGAAATGACACAGCTACAAATGTTTGCTCCTAAGGATGCACACACAGAGCATACATGTAAAACTGTTCAGCAAAAGGCTGTACATTTCTGTAACAAGATTCTGCTAATAAGCATGACCTTTTGTTTTCCTCGTATTTTTTTTTTTTCTATGTAATTTAATTCACTGGTTGCTGTCTCCTGATGTTACATGTCTGCAGAATTAATAAATCAAAGTTTGTATCTGCAGATCCAAATCAATAAAAATATGTGTGTTCAGAAACTGCTGCAAAATTTATTATTTCCCTCTGGTTACTGGTGGAAAGCAGAAAGGAGATTTGAAAAAAAAGCCCCAAGCAATGCTAACTGAAGTTCTGCTCTTTACTCTTTTTACCCAGTATCAGCAAATGCTGAGGTTCTTACGCTCCAAGTTCCCAAAGAGCTTTAGGAATTGATCTGGAATTCCGTATCTGTCAACTCTGGTTGTTCTTCAACTTTATGTTCCATATTATCTAGCTTTATTCACACTGCTTAATCAGCTGCCTGAAAGACTGCAAGACCAATCTGCGTTGCCATTTTTTTTTTTCTTTATATTGCCCTTTTTTCCTTAGCTAACAAATACTGAGCCCTCCTTTCATTTCCTATACCAACACTGAAGTGTGCTATTAAGCAATACTGCCGAACAGATTGAACAGGAATTAATGTGTCCTCTTACACCTGTCTAAAATGTTGCAAAAATGAGCAATTATTGCCCAGCTATTTGCCTTAGGGAAAAAAAAAGCAATCCCTTCTTTAACCTACATTCAAACTCCTGGTGCAATACACCTAGCACCAAAATTATGATTATATAATTTTTTAAAAATTTTTTACTCCTGGTTGTGTTTTCCATATCTGCATATCCGCAAAGATTTTCTTAAGTTTCAAAATAAAAGAGCTGATGGAAATATTACCAAGCGTAATATTGCATTCTTAAAAATATACATAAAACATTTTAACTAAACTGCTCTTGTTTACTAGTTTTCAAGCAGATGTTAACAAAAAGCTAAATTATAGTTGAGATATTACAATTTCATATTTCAGAATGCAATTTACAGTTTTAATTTTGTTCCCTTCAATTTGTAAAATTGAATATTATCTGGTAGAATTAATACTTGAGTAGCATTTAAAAATATAAGGAATATGTGTAAAATTACTGCACTTTCAGTGGGAGTTCTATGGGCATGTCCAAGAACACATGGTTCTGTAGATTATAATACTGTATTTCAAAATACCACCTTCCTTAGAAAGAAAAAGTTAAAACAGAGAACTGAAAATTCAGAAGGATAGTTTTCTTTCTAGGATGACAGCACTGGCAAACACAACTTTTATCTTTATGCACAATCTATTTTTTATGAAACTACTTTTAAAAATTACAGGCTTAGCCATAAGGGAAGGTACTTACAGATCCTGCCACTTGAGAGGCACTCTGAAATTCATCAATGTCTTCTGCAAGTGTTTCAACCTCAGGTACTTGAGCTGTTCCAAAGAGGTAGAAGAGAAATGTAAATCACTGTAATTAAGTAAGCATTAGTCACTTTGAAAACATAATACCTATAAATTTACTAATGGGAAGGTAAATGTAGCTACTGTAAATGCACTGCTTTTCACTTCAATGGATTGTAATTTATGTCTGATTTTATGTCTGATTTTAATTTATAAGCTTTATGCACCATGAACAGCGTCTCTAATATGACTAGAGTGAGAAGCAAGCTTTCTTCAGCTGCCAAGGTATCTTGTAGGTTCCTTATTACCTTTACTATTTAAACTAAATACCGTTCACTCTTTACACAAGTGAGTAGTGGAACTTCAGCTTTAATAAAATGAATAAAATTATATTCAATTAATTCAGTTAAAATACTTGAAGTAAAAAGTTTTGGTCAATTTAGACAACATTTAAAAGCCTTGCAAGTATAACTTTTGCCCTTATTGACACATTTGTAAAGCAGAAATTTGTGAGGAGTCTAAAATGTCTCTTTGATGTGTAAAGTGTAATGACTTAAAACATGTGTAATGACTTAAAACAGATTTTATGCACCTATGTCAGAGAAAGAAATTTGCAAGTACTATTCTATGCAGTTTCACTCTTTGCCTAACCCTCTGCTAAGGCACTTAGATGCTGCATCAGCAGCCGAACAAACCAAGATGTCCTCATCTTCCATACATTCTGCCATTATTCAGACACTTAGCAGGGAGGTTCTCATGTTTCCATAACCCAATGTGTTAAACATCTCATCTGTACTTGCTATGAAAGCAGAACTGTACTGAAGTATGGCAACTGTGGTTACCAATTCACTGCAAACACCATGAACATGGAGGAGGAAGAGGTGATGATGACACGAAGTTGTGGTCAGGGAATTGTGTGGGCATTGAGAGACAATGCTGCACTTTCACCACTGCCTTATCTACTTCTCAATCCTAATTCCCACATATTTGCATCCCTAATTTTTCACCCTGGTCATGCAGTTACACCTGAAACAACATTATATGTGTTTCCTATGTTCATATTTCTATTGAACATCCCCAATTTCAAACTCTTTTTCTGCATCCTAATGCCGATTTTGAACTTTCTACTACATTGACATCTTAAAGGAAAAATGAAACAAAACAAAACAAAAAACAAAGAAAACCCCACAAAAAACAAACAAAAAACGAAAACAAAAAAACCAAATATGTAGAAACTACACATTTTTATTTTTTCAAGTTTCTACTAGCTAACTGTGAATAATAAAACACAGTGACTCCTGTTTGAAAGCAAATGAACTACTAATGTGAAATTTGCTCTACTAAAATTTATTTACCAAACTAAGTATTATGTATCAGAATACAATCAGTAGAGCGGTGGAGGTAATAGTGCAATAGAATAGGAAATGCCACATTTATATATAATGTGGTATATATATAATATATATATAATACCACAGTGGCATAGAATCTATCATTTTTGGTCCAATTATATTATTCCAGTAGAGTTACAAAAGAAACAAGTCTTTACCCACACCTCAGAAATATGTGCAGTTGCACACTACACTGCAAAGAAACTCACATTACAAACAGCTTTTCTCAGATAATTTGAGGAGTGGTTTAGAAGTGGTACACTTTTCATTTATCCTATGATAAGAGATTGCTCCCTAATAAGTTACTGCTTTTTAAACTTCCTTCTACAAGAATGCATAGACTGCAAAATCTTTATTTGCAGTAATGTCTTCTTTTCCTGCCTAATATCATGGCTTCACTCAAAGGGTAAGAACTTTTCAGCAGAAGAGAATGAAACAAGTGAAACAAGCTTGTATGGTTCATACGGGAAACTGGAAGTAAATGAAAATTATCGTTTAGTGACACTATTTCTAAATATGTAAATGCCACCCCCCCCCCAAAAAAAAAGCCAAAAACCCATAAGTAGATTGCTTCTAAAAATCTCCCTAACCTGATAAACACATTGGGAGCTGACAGATGTAGATTGTTCTGGATCAATTCTGTCATAGTGTGCATCTTTTGAAGCCTCAGCCATTCTCTCCATCTGCCTCTACAGAACAAGAGCAAATCTCAGTGGAGAACTAATGCAAGAGATAAACCAGACAGGCTTGGCATCTACAGGGGAAGTCTGCTGTGCAGTCATCATCATCAATGCTGCTGTTTCTAATCAAAATCAAGAACCTATTAAATTCTTGCCTTAGTTCTTTCCTGTGAAGTGGTCCAATGGAAAAGAGAAACATTTTTGAGAGGTATCGTTTAGGACAATGAAAAGAAACTGCTGCTTTAAAGTGTCTTGTGTTCTTCGATCTTGAGACCTGATTCCTACCTCTCATTTTTACTACTTAGATCAAACACATCTCTGTCCAGTTCAGCAGGATTATAGTAGAGGGAAATCAGTGTAGTGGTTAATTAGAACCAGATCCAGATTGCCAGTGGAGTCAGTATAGTGCCTGATACTGCACATGATCTTCTCACATAAGCTACTACATTGACTTTATTAGGTGGAATTGCTTAAAACGAGGCTTATTTATAAGGGCTGTTAGATCAGATGTTCTGCCAGTTACTTCTGAGCTTAGTCATCTGAAATCCACAGGAGAGATATTCCAGATCTAACAACAGAAATAGATCATTATCTAAAGACAGCTACTCTCAACTTATCTCTGCATCAGCACCTTGCTTGCTTATTCTCGAAGGAATGGTTTGCATCAGCACTTCCCAATGCACAGTTTTTTCTCTCAGTAAGGTCATTGGTACTGATAAATAACATCAGAAAATAAATTGAAATAAACCTGGTAAGTGAAGCCTGCTAGTCACTATTTCATGATATAATACATCTTTAAGAGGACATAACTAAAAACTCGGTGCCTTGGTTACTTAGGGTTTTTTAACAATATCTTTATGAATTTCGTTTATCATCCTTTTATCATCATTTCTTTTATCATACATAATATTTATTGAAAGTAGGTATCAGATGCACAGAGAGCAAATAATGTGCTGCATTTATAGGAAAGACTGATAGAAGGGGCAGCTGCCTGAGATATGTGTCTGTTTATAGTCTGTACCTACTTGTGAAATCCAGCTGTGTTTTTTTTCAAATCAAAATGTAGCGCTGTGGCTAGCACAGGTTCTTCCCGTGGGAACATTTTGCTATATTTCATAAACAAGATAAAGTTTGGATGTTTTGCAAACAACTTCTCTGGATTGGGTCAGTTCGGGCTTGGCCAATTGGGCCTAGGGGGAGGTCTCGGGCTGACCAATCTGGGGCACCTCTGTAAACTCTATATATATGGAATTCAAAACAATAAAGTTCTCTTCGCCTCTCTTTCCTTGTCTGAAAACTTGGGTCATTCCTCAGCTAGCCGCTCAACAGCGACATCGCACTAGCGAATATTTTAGGAAAAAATCCCCCAACCACATGTACTGAAACACTGAACATTTCTGAGGGCATCTTTTGACAGAAATTTGGCATGACCTTACCTGACTTCACCCTTTTTGCCTGAGAGGCCTTGCTATTTTCTAGCTAAATGACTAACAGGCTCATGTATATCCACAGACGTTAGATAGATGTGTAGATCTGTATTTATAACAGATAGATGTGTTTACAACAACACGAATGTCATTGCCACACCTACCTAACTTTTACTCCCTATATTTTATTGAATATGGTGTTTTTTCAGAGAAAGCATTTTCCATCTTCTCTGTGGCCATATTGACTGCAGAGTATACAAAATCATATGAAGTGGCCAAAGGTAGAACAGCTATAGTACTTTTGTGCTCCACACCTTGTGACCATGAAAGATCCAGCTCCAATATTACACAGCATCCAGTATTTTCTGACAGTTTCACCTTCTTTAATCCTGCTGTCTCGGCCACTTAGCAACAGCTAACTATTTAATTGACGTCTGCAATTTCAGAAGATGGCAAGGCAAAATGGGCATATTTTCACTTCAAGAACAAAGACACACAGGAAAGAAAATAGAAGGAAGAGATCTGTTCAAAAATTATTTTGTGAACTGTAGAACCTTTTCCTAGATGCCTATATTACCCATCTATTTGTTTTTTCTGCAATAATCTCATGCATGCATATTCCCTTACTATCCCAAACAAGCCACCACCACCTCCCTTTCTGGGAATCACTCTCACAACATAAGAATTTTGTTTTCCTTTCACAGGGCTTGATGCTCAGTCTGAGCATCTCTTGCTGACAATCTTCATGAAGATTGTAAGGACATCATGTTTTGAGGTTCTGAATACCCTATTATATTGTTCAATTAAGTGATCAATGGCAGATAAAAGGAAAAGCCAATGTCTTGACTGCATGAAACCATGCATTCTCACAAAACCAGTTTGAAAAATTTATCTTTAAAGCCATATTAGTCACTAATGGTTGGCTTACAAATGAGGCAAGAGAAAGGAATAAAAGCTCAGGTTGCTGTGATACCTAATAGCACATATAATAGCATTTGATAGCAGACAGAGAGTAAGGTAATTTAAAAAAAGTTCTTTTTTTTTTTTTTTTTTTTTTTGTGTTGATCACCATAGCTAACTTGTCCATGACTGCTGAAGACTATACTGCAAATCAACCTATACAATTTGTAGACTCGGCTGGTTCTGCCTAACAGTAAGGGAATGAACTGAAAGATTTATCTGTGCATATTCTCTGTCAAAACCTCTATTTCCTTCTCTCTGCGTTACAGTGGCAGCTAAGATAAAGTTAACCTTCATCAACTTTATCTTTGGGCATTCTCTGGAAATATATCCCTTATGAAGTGCCTTTTTCAACGTTTTGGGTGTAACTCTGTTCAAAAACCTGAGAAGAAATTGAAGTAAGTCTGAATGTCCTGACTGCAGATTAACCCAACATATGAACATGTTTGTATGAAGAGAAAAAGTGTTTTTCAGAGTTATTTTATAAACGCTTTATTTTTACTGCAAATTGTTTGAATCATCTGGATGCATGTGTGGTAATAAATGAAATATTTCTAAGACCATTCTTTGGCATAAAAGCCAACCAGCAATGAACAGCCCATGTCTATGCTATCAAGTTGTTTTACATGTAAGTGTCCTAACATACAATCTGTCTACTAAGAACAAATTCTGGTCCAATGCACCTCTCAAAATATGCTTAGAAATTATTCTGGAGTGTTAATTGGCCATGACAAAAAACGTGTTAGTGGCTCTTTGAACAAATTTGAAGTGTAAATAATTGAGTTCAAATGCCCAGAAACACTCTCCTGGAAATGTTTAATCTTTTATAGACATAACCCCTGCTCTCAAATTCAAGATGTTGATGTTGGGGGTTTTTTTTATGAGCAGCAAATATTTATATAACTTACCATCAGAGTCTGACACTGCTGGCTCAGATGTCTGAGATACCATGGAGACATCTTCTGGCCTTTCTGCCAAATTATCCCCTTGCAATCTAAATTGTGGAAAAATGCAATGAAAACATTTGCAATCACATTCCATGGATGAGACACAAGAAGGTTATCCCTGACTACCCTACTCACAACATTGCCCTAATTAAAAGAGCAGCTTTTCCAGGAAGCCCACACCTGTGGTTCAATCATAACATCCCAGACTGTCTAGTAACCAAAACCAGCCTCCAAGAACAGCCAACTGAATCTTAGCTTATGCCTTTTTGTAAGTCTTATTTAGCAAAAGTGGGAGTTTGGTGTGCATGTGAAACTGCAAGCTTCCTTCCCCACCTTCAGAAATATTTTAATAGGGCTGTACTGGATGTCATGTCAGTGTGTTGGCAGTGGGGTGGCCATGGTGAGGAGAGGTTGGGGCTGCCCTGAGCCAGACACAGGTGGTTCCGTCCAGCTCCAAAAAGAACCACAGCAGAGCAGGGCTGAGCTGTTCAGCCAAAATGGTAGAACCTTGGAGGAAACATAATCAAGGAAGAGCCAGCCACAAGGCCACACAAGCAGAAAAGCAGGGAACAGAAAGACTGGGAAACAGTAGAGGACACACCAAGGTCAAAGGAGGAGGTGCTCCACAGTCTGGGCAGATACTCCCCTACAGCCTATGATGAAATGCCTGAGTCAATATCCACTGCAGCCCATGCAGGACCCACACCAAGGCACGTGAATATGTCCTGGATGTACTGTAGGTAATGGAGATCCCACACTGGAGCAGGTGAAAAGTGTGGTGAGGAAGGCCAGAGACGAGTTGTAATGGACTGACCCCAATCCCCCATTCCCTGTCTCCCCTGTATTGCTCAGGGGTGCAGAGAGGAGTCTGAAGTGAAGGTGTGAAGTTGGGCCTAGGAATAGGAGAAAAAGTGTGGCTTTAATACCTTCTAGTTTCTCATCAGCTAAATTTATTTTAATTGGCAATAAATTAATAATTTTCCCCAAGTCAAGTCTGCTTTGCCCACTGCAGTAATTGGTAAACAATTTCCCTACCTTCATTTTAACCCACAAGCTTTTACTTCCTATTTTCTCCTGTCATCCTACTGGCTGGATAGGGAACTGGCACTTAGCCAAAGTTAACCCACCACAGGGAAATACTTGCAGGAATATTTCCTCCTCCTTCGTTACTTGTTAAAAAGTACAGTAATTATGGCAGACTTTGTCTTCAGGCTTTCCTGCTGCACCAGCTGACTGCAATGTCTTGACAGCAATTTACACAAATAATGTTTATATCTGTTCTTTCAAATGAGCATCCCAGGAGTCCCACCATCCTTCTTCAGGCACTTATGAATCCTGAGTACAAATTCTGCTCTGAAGAAATGGTTTGTAGCTCTAAATGCAATATAACTGCCATTTACATAAAGGTTATCTTACCTTGGATTTATTCAGACATGAAAAGCATAAGAAAAACGCAATTCAGTTTTGCAAAGCCCAGGAATCATAAAAATGCATTGAAGTAAAACCCTGGGGAAAGAAATAACTTATCTCTTGGAAGAAAAAAAAGTCCTTTTCACTCTGTATTCTTACTCTCTGCAGCTGTTTTACACTAAGCTTGAAATTAACCTTTGAAACCACATTGAACCCCCTTACTTGCCCTATCTAAATATCACATGTTATGACTCTCACAGTTACCTAATATATATGGATCTTAAGTCATCTATTTGTTTGTACTCCTCAAAACCATTTCCCCAGCACCCTCCTTCCCCAATTACTTTATCTCTTTTTATTGCCCCTAGAATGATTTATGATGGAAAGCTCTATGTAATTCATAATATTTCTTATCTCAGGAGGCAGTTCCAAAAACACGAATCTCCTCAAGACAACAAAATGCAAAACTCAGAAGCTGTAAACCCAATTTGGAAAATTACTTCTATGAATCCTTTCTAGTTCTATACCTGGCTTCTAATACTGTAGTTGCCAATTCTATAAAAGCTTAGCTTGTCAAACAGAAGCAAATAACTTTGTACCATTATCCTAAAAATATTAAAATAGGTAGAAAACAATTTGCAAATGAAATAACTATGCAAAAAAAGGAAGATCTCAAAAATCACATCATTTTCCTTTGAAATAAAATTCATCCATCCTCATTACATACATACATATGCATGTTTACTGCAAGCACATATTCAATCTTAGCAGGATATGCATGAAATTGCAGGAACCAGAATGGGATACTCTTCTATCTAGCCATGTTGGTAGTTCATTTATATTTAACTAAAAGGAAAATTACTCCAACCTTTTCTGCTTACATTGCAGTCATATAAAAACTATCCGTAGAAGTATATATATATTTTATCCCATCAGAATTTTCAAGATTTTACAATACATTCCCATTCTAAGCTTCCATAAATCCAAACCATACATGAACAACTGAAATCATTCTCATCTTATTCTAGAATTGACATATATTTAAGTGGTCCATTGCCCCATGAAGAACACACCAAAATATTTTCAATGTATCTAATCAGAAAATCCATTTTTTATGATTTCCCTTTGTAGGAAGAAATGGCTGGGGTATTGGGTGGATGGGTGAATAAGACGTTTGACATATCTGGACCTCATTTTCACATCCAATTTTCAATTTATTTATGTATTTCTTACACATAGATTCATATTTGAATAGATTGTCATGAAACTCAAGCAACAAAAAAGTCACAAACACGATTTCTTGCCAAAAGAATTCTGTTACTTGGACTATTCCAATTTCTTCTTCAAAACCAATACTATTCATAAGACATCTCAACAGCAAAATGAAAACACTTAAAAACTCTTAAACAGAAAGATGTATAGATTAGAAAGACATATAGGTTTAGAAGACTTACCTAAAAACTACTATCTTACTAACACCTTATGGACTACTTCAGTTATTAACCAAAACAGTTTTTCAGCTATTAATTATTTTAATGGGGGTCTAAATTTGATACCTGATAGCCAAGATTTTTTTCCCATACCTGTTTCTAGAGTGATCTCTTGCTTAGAGGACATTGTTTCAGTTATATTAACCAGCTGCATGTTGGAGCTTCAAGAGCTACAAAAGCAAACAGTCTACATGTAAGTATTTCAATTTTCTTTGACCCCAAAATGCTTTCTGTAGCTCTTCTTCCAAGAAAACTGTCAAGGAATTCAGGACCAAAGATATTCTGAATAAATTCTATAGATTCAGTGCAGAAGCATTATACATGGTCTATCATTACAAACAAGCTTGTGGGTGCATGAATCACAGTCATACTGCCAGTATGACTTAGAAAATACTATCCACAGATCCACAGAATGGGTCAGGTTGGAAGGGACCACAGTGGGTCACTTGGTCCAACCTCCCTGCTCGAGCAGGGTCATCCCAGAGCACATTGCACAGGATTGTGTCCAGATGGTTCTTGAATATTTCAATGAGGGAGACTCCACAACCCCTCTGGGAAACCTGCTCCAGTATTTGGTCACCTGCACAGTAAAGAAGTTCTTCCTCATGTCCAGGTGGAACTTCCTGTGTGTCTGTTTCTGCCCGCTGTCTCTTGTTCTATTTCTTGGCATCACCAAGAAGAGCCTGGATCCAGCCTCTTGAAACTCTCCCTTCAGACACTTGGATACATTAATGAGATCCCCTCTCAGTCGTCTCTTCTCAAGACTGAACAGGCCCAGCTCCCTCAGCCTTTCCTTGTAAGAGAGATGCTCCAGACCCTGAATCATCTTTGCAGACCTCTGCTGGACCCACTCCAGGAGCTCCATGTCTCTCTCATGCTGAGGAGCCCAGAACTGCACACAGTTCTCCAGATGTGCCTCACCAGGGCTGAGTAGGGGCAGAATCACCTCCCTTGACCTGCTGGCAATGCTTTCCCTAATGCACCCCAGGACACCATTGACCCTCTTGGCCACAAGGACACACTGTTGACTCATGGACAGATTATTGTCCACCAGGACCCCCAGGTCTTTCTTTGCAGAGCTGCTAGCTAGAAGGTCAGCCTTTGCTGGTGCAGGGGGTTATTCATCCCCACGTGCAGGACCCTGCATTTGCCTTTGCTGAATTTCAGGTTGTTCTCTGCACATCTCTCCAACCTGTCAAGGTTGGATGCAGGAGAAATTCCTACCTAGGAATTCCTCCAGTGCACTAAATGTAGACACATACGATGATTGTCCTCTATGTCAACAGTGCTGTTCTATGACATTCTTAAAATCAGTAGTTAAGAGAAACTAAAGGAAATTTGATGTTTTAGCAGAATACTACAATTAAAAAAAAAAGGCAAAAACAAAAACATTGGGCATGTAATACTGTCAAGGATGACATGGGATTAAGAAAAATAATTACAAACACTTAATTATAAGCATAAGTACTTTCTAATTTACTTTCCACTTAATTATAAGCATAAGTACTTTCTACAGGGCCTAAGGAGAAGGCATGAAGTATTCTGAAAGCCAAGAAATGGAAATGCTTTGGATAATTCATAGTGAGATATATGCTTTCTAGCATTTGTTCTTTGTGTAGACTACTGATTCAAAGTATGTACATTATTCATTATATTGTGCCACTGTATAGCAGAGGTTGTACTTTAAGAAATTCTTGAATGAAATAAAATTCAGAGGGTGATTGTCACTTACAGTCAAAGAAATTTAGATTATATTTAAGTTAATGCTATTTTGACCTAGTCTTCCAGAAATATGTCACTTAAATAACCAAAATCCCACTCTATTCCTTCCTAAAATGAACCAGCAGAAGGGTTATCAGTTTTAGACAAAATCTCCTTTAATCCCAAATAAACAACTACAGGCAAGAGTTATATAATTACTGTGCATGTGGCTGGCCTTCAAATTCTGGTACACAACTAAGGACTTATTTTTATTTTTGAACATAGCAAACTAGAGCTGAATAACTGTGCTCAAATTCTGATGTTCCCTAGAGGTGAACAACAACAGAAACTGAAACTCCACTTGAGAAGAAATCCTGAAAACCTGTTATTTCAACAAAATATAAATGCTTTTGCTGACTTTATAGCAGTGAAGAAAAATTCCTCCAGGGGCTCCAGGACAGTAAAGGGCATTCTCTAAGGAGAAGGGAGGAAATTACATGTCTAAGCACTGCAGCTCCAGCCATTCTCTCTGCTCTGCCTTGTGCCAGCTAAATTTTGTTGAATCTGAATAAACACTGTAAAACATTTTGGTTTCTGTGAAACATTATTCCTGATAACATACATTAATTGGAAAATTCCTGACCTGCATTGCTAAAGACTCAGTTGACTTCTTTTAGCTGTATATGGTGAAAAGTAGGATAAAGTTTGGTAAAGAACCCTTACATCTTCCAGCAAAAAGAGCAGTACAGTTGTTTTCATGATCAGCCAAAACAAGTGCACAATTTTAAGGCCACAGCAACAAAGTTCTCTGAAAAACAGTGGTAGTGTCATGTTTGTATTGGAATATTGGTTAGGGAGATGTTGACATGTTGAATCAGTTTTTTTCCTCAAATTACTTTAAAGTAGTTTAACTACACTCTTGAAAAAATCCTAACATATACTGCCATGATTTATAGTTAGCTTCTTTATGAAGTAGTTATTAATTTGGATCAAAAACTCTAATATGCATTTTGTAAGATTAATGAATATAATGAACTTATGAACAAAAGAAACATATTATACACATAACACGATGAAGTTTCTTTGGCAGCCAAAGGGAATTTTAGTCAGAGATGAGAAGAAGGATAAATTTGACTTACTGGACTTCCCTTTTTTTTTTCCTCCGTTCAAATCATCTGCTTCCCTCTTGTAATTTAAAACTTCACATCTTCATCTAACATCTCTCTCTCATAGCACTGAAATACCGAATTATAATTTCCCTAGGACAAATACATAACTCTAGGGAAGTTATAGCAACAGAGATCAGACAACAAAAGTCCTGAAAGGCCCCACACGGTTTTAGGCTACATTGAATGTTTTCTTGCACCTTTCCCTAGCAACTTCAACACCAGTAAGAGTATTTCAAGCTTCATAATCTTCTGTCCTGACTTGCCTATAATATGGTGAGTTTACTTCATTCTTTGTTCCCAAGCATACTGATCCAAATTCTGATCTCATGTACCTTGATTTACTGACTCCACAAGTTCTGCACCCCTTTATACCCCTGTAAAATCCAAAGTTTTTTCAGCACCTAAATATAAAGCCAGGAATTTCTGACTTATTCCATTTGTTTTACTAATGTCTTTTACAAATATAAAAATATTAAAACTGTGCCAGAAAAATTCCTAGTGTATTTACAGGTACAGAGACAAAAAGATGTCAGTTTTCCAGTACAGACTGTACCAGTAAAAATAATGGTAAAATTATATTAAATAAATATTATTTCAAAATATACAGGAAAAAGTACGCTTTATCTGGTAAAACTCTTCATCAGCTTTAGCTACACACACTACCTTCCTAATGAAGATTAGATTTTAAAAGAAGTTTATATGATTTTTAGATCAATGAACTGTAGAAGAAAAATGTCTTTGATCTATGGAAGGAGGATCCTCTAACAGAGGATTGTCCATTTGGTGAGCAATGAGATTGGCTGTCACCTCTGAAGCAACAATAGGAAACTCTGCAGCATGTCACCTTGTTATACTAAGAAATAATGTCATCGTTTCTCTTTTCACCATACTCTAAAATACAGGAAGCATCTGCACTGAAGAGAAATAAAGCATGAGGACTATTGGTTTATCTTGCAGAACATTACCTAGGAAGGCAGACATTTCCAAAATTAAACTATAAAACTACATTAATAAATACAGATATTTAATACAATTTCTGACTAAATGTAGGAATATAAGCTTAATGACACAATCAGCATGCTTCCCAACAGAAACTGACAATTCCTTTAAATCCCCTTTAAAGAAGTGATGCAGGGCTATCAGGCAGGAGTATGTTGTTACTACCAGCAATTCCATTCATGTGATATATACAGCATTTGTATTACTTGAGTTTCACCCTGATCTAAGATACAGTTAATCTAAAATAACTGCATTTTCACCAATACTATTTAAACCACAGTCTGTTTCATGCTTTTGCACTCACTTCCTTAAGGATACTATTTCTCAGTGCTTAGACACTAGAACACAGCAAATTACTTGAAAATTCATAAAACCAGTAGTTAAAAATGGATTTTGGTTGACATACATTCTCCTTCTGCAAATTAAACACACTATCTTCCAGTCACTCTTGGAGATTTTTGCGGAAAATTTACATGTGACCAATAGATAATGCACAGCATAATGTTTTCAGCTGGTAATACTAGAATATACACTTGCTGAGCAAAACTTACACATTGGCACAGCCTGCAAAATAATCTTTTTTGTGTGCTGTTTGCCTTTTCAAAATTCCTGAATGCAGGTCTTTGTGCCTTTAAAAAAGTACATTCTGCAGCTATTTCTGAGAAGAACCAAAAGTGGAAATATATTTCCCAAAGTAAGGAATCCATAAAGAGACTGAATTATCTAATCCTTTTACAAGATGGGGAATTAAGCCATTCTTATGGCAATCTTTTATCTGCTGCTGGCTTCAAACCATTATCTCACAGGAGAAAAATTACAGTCTTTGTCAGTCTTTTCAGACTTAACACGCTTTCTTCTCCTGTGAACCATTTTTTCTAGGACTTGTGAAAGAGTTTTGTGTGTGAGTGTGCATTTGTGTCTTTAAGAGCTATATTAAACTGCTATCCAGAGCCTCAAATTATGACCAACAAGCTTCCCCAAGCTCAGGATCTTCTGGCTTCCGCTCTGTATCTTTTTCATGCAGAAGAAACTGCTGTGGCTAATATACACCACAGTGTTGCACAAAACAGAAAGAATCTATAAACACTGCCTTAGAGAATTAGCTTGCAAAGCACACATCAAAGAGAGCAAAGGAAAAGAAGGGAGAAAAGCTTGGTAAAGCACTTGTCTTTTTAAATTATTGAGGGGGTTAAATGGGTTTTGTAGGGGAAAAGAGAAAAAGATGTCTTGACAAGATCTACAAATGAAGGACAGAATGAAGCAGATGTTACCCTCCTTTAAATTGAGAGACAGCAGAATAATTTTCAGGACCAGCAAAATAATAGTAATTTCATTTTCAAATATGCTCTTACTGCTTTCATTTTTACAACTCAAGATTAGTACATTCAAAAGGCCTAAAACAATCCTTTACATCCACCATTCTTAGAATTTCTCCACGTCACTTTTAAATGCTCACATGTGCACCAACCTGCTTAAACCATTTCTTATTAAAAGCAGCCTGAAATGAAAAAAAAATTAGGTACTGTTGTACAATATTTCTTACAAAAGATATTCTAGTGAGATGTCATTAATTCACAGCATCTTAGGCTGCATTCTTCCTATGTACCAGATATTAATACCCTGTCAGTTAAGTTACAGTAGAGCTATCTCAGATAAACTTGGTGCACTAAGTGCCACATTTCCAAAACTAGACCTTACCATGAGAAGATGTATGTGTAAGATGTAATTCACATGAAAATTTTATGTACCTAGTGCTCATGTTTCAAGTCTAACTCTGTTTTCACTGACATGTAAACACTTGTCTTTCTTCAAACGAATGGAAGTCTTCCATTTCTTTAATGCTGACTGACAGCTATTTAGGTCAAAAACAAGTGTACCTCACATGTGCAGACTTTAAGGAAATAAAATAACTGTTAAATTAAACACAGAGGGAAATATGTGATCTGATAACACTGGTCTCTTCACAGACCCTAATTTTTGATAACAGATGATATTTTTATTATCACAGTATTTTGTGGAACTTCTGATAGGCCTGAAATTATTGCTTGGTGATTTTACTAAGTGGGAAATTCATGTAAAAAAAAAAAAAAAAAAAAAAAAAGAAGGAGGAAAGAAGTCTGATCTTCCTGGGATTTCTGTCTAAGCACTTCATATAAATCTCCTGTGTTACATTGTTGCCTTCCCAAGACACTGTTAAGATTTTCAAATAGAGAGACCTTGGCCATTCTTCCAAAACACACATTCTTTGGGAGTTTGCTATGGAACTAATTAAGGTATAGGACTAAAAATTATTCTATTTTGTGCATTTCAGAGGTCAAACTTAGATCCAAGAACTCAAAAAAATAATTTGAAATCACACAGATACTCTCTATTTTGCACACTGTAAGATGTTCTAAAGAAACACAAGTCAGTGAAAGCAAAGGCAAGCCAATGTGTTACTCTGACAACTTAGCAAGTCAGCCTATCAAATCTTAAAAATTTATTTATGGTCCATGTCTCTGATAACCACTAGGGCCAGTAAAAACATTTTCTGGATGATTTTTTTCTTCAGTGTTTTTCTCTCGTTTTGAAAGAACAAGATATCAAAGTGGTACACCACTCCAGAAAAGGAAAGATAAAGTGATTTATTTTAGAAGTATTTAGCACTTACAAAATCAAAACACAACTAATACATTCTTGTGGTTATTTATGCATCAAAGCTGGGCAAATTAATCACTGCCCAAACTCAACTCATCAAAAAAGCGAAGCGAAAATTTGCTTTTTTATTTTTTACCCCAGCTTTTTCTTTTCCAGTAATTATTTTTGTTTTTTCTACTTTATAAGAAGTTCTAACTAGCCAAAGGAAAAATATGGAGTTTACTCTCAATTTTCCAAGTGGAAGGGGATTTTTAAATCTTATAAAGCACTACCATATGGAGTTTAATTTACTTGTTTGCCACTATTAAAGGGAAAAATATGCAAATAAAACATTTTGTTTAGGACAAAGTCTGTGAAGCTGGCACAAACAAACATGAGGAAAATTCAGCTCTTTTATACAAGAGGTTCAATAAAGCTAAGGTTACAAAAAATAGATAAAGGAAAAAAGAATGTAAA
Source organism: Entomyzon cyanotis (assembly GCA_024500445.1). Classification (NCBI taxonomy): domain Eukaryota; kingdom Metazoa; phylum Chordata; class Aves; order Passeriformes; family Meliphagidae; genus Entomyzon; species Entomyzon cyanotis. Next base: position 18,427,083 of record JAKEPQ010001005.1, read on the forward strand.
ATAGTGACCTGAGTCATCTGGAATGTTTAGTACTTTCTCCCCTATAATAATAGCCACTTATAAATAGTACACAGTCAGAAACATAATATGAAATGCATGTCATGAAAGAAAAAAATACGTGTATATAATAAAAAGTTTTGATTTGAAGATTTGAAGACATAAACTTTCTCAAAGTTTGTACATGAACCCTAATCACAGAATTTTTCCTCTGACATTCATTCTGTACCAACCACCTCAGTCTGGAAATACTTTTTTTCCCTTGGTACTTTGAAGTAATTTGTTCCCAGATTTCAGGAAAATGAACAAACCAGAAATTTCTGCCAGAAACTGAGTCACTAAGCTGGCCTTACCACTGCTGGGCAGACATACAAAGACTATTTTTTATGCAAATACATGTACCAAACCACACATATACCTGTGCCCATTCCCCAGTATTACATCACAGTGTACAGAGCCAAACAGGGGATTATATGGAGCATTTGAGAGGTTATTCTTTCTGACACATCTGTGTATTATTGATTAATAATAATAATATTAGAGTCTATAAAGAAAAACAGGGTGTTATTTTATATTCACTGTGATCAGGTTTTCTTCTAATTCCATCATCTCTTAACACTGCAGTTAAAGGGATGATTATAGTTCATGTAAACATACCTGAACCACCTTTAAATTAGCATCTCAGATTTCCTTCACAGAACAGTTTTAACAATTCATGTAGCAGCTAAGGAATATTTGCACATGCAGAATTTTCCTGCTAGAATTCAATGCAGACATAGTCTTTTATTATGTCACCCAGAAAGCACATACTGTTAGATATGGTCAAGGTAAGGGGAGAACAGTCCATGACGTTTCAATGTCATTTAGTCCTGCATGCATTTTCAAAGTACTACTCTCTTTGAGGTGACAGATGCCAGAATGGCTCAGTTTGGGAAAGAAATCTTACAGTCTGACTTGAACAGCAGCAGTCTGCTGAAAACAGAGCAGAAGTATTTACCACGATGGCTTGGTCTAATCTGTAAGAACATAAACCTAGACCACCTGCCAAAAAAAAGCACCAGTAGCGAAAGTTACATCCTTCCTTCTTCCAGGACCTATGGCATTTATAGGGGATGCCAGAGGTTGCCCTTTTTTCACCCTACCTGATCAGCCTCTATCCCAGTGTTGCATGGTGCAGTACCCATTCCCTGACACCTTTCCATCCCCAGTTCTAGAGTTATTTTGGTATTGCATGCCTGGACAAGGTAGGAGAACCCATCTAATTTCAAAACCCAAGCCAGCCATACCAAAGGTTTCTGTTCAGGGAACAGAATGACAATGAGAGCAAACTAGCCATAAACAATAAGGAAGGGATCTTGTGCAGAGTGGAAGCTGAGGAAGCTCAGTAAGCTTCCTTCCTTTACTTGAGGAAATCTTCCAGGAGCCCATCATCATTGTCTGGTTTTTAAATGTGGTCTTTACTCAGTATTTATTATTTTCCCTATAAGGGTAATTAATTTAATTAATTTTCTCTTTGTTGTCTAAAGTTTTAGGGGTGTGTCAGGGGACAGTGCATTCAGTAAAATGGCTTTTTAACAGCAGTTTTTCCCCTATTTACAGTCATCAGCTTTTCTGCTTTTGATAGTTAAACTAGATTCACTTGTCAAGCTTCAGACTATTTTCTTCACAGCTCATTATGAAGTTTTCCACCAAACGTTTATGACCTCAAGCCTCATTAGTATTGTTAGAGCTTTGTGATACTGAGATAAAGCACTTCCATACAAACTCTAAGATAAAATGGTTGAAGCTAGATTAACACCATAGAATTCCCCAGCCAACCAATTAATTACTGTTCTTTTCTAGAGATATATGATGGCCAATTCAAACAACAGTTCCATAGTTTCCACTATTAATCTGAAGTTTGTGACAAATTATAGCTGGTTCCTTCAATTTTTTTGCCTCCTTCCCTGTAGGTTCCTGGTTGTCAGGACTTTATGTCATGAAGATCTGCTCTAAGCCCAGTGGTGCTTTGCAGAGAACGGACATGTGATTCTTAAATTCCACATAGCACCACATAGTTTATATGCTTATATCCTAGGTATGCATGGACATAGTGGAGACTATACTGTAGAAAACCAAACTAAAAAAAAATCCAGGTCATCAAAGAAAAGGGAACTAGTAAATAAACAAACTAACTTGAAGACTATTTGGAGGACACAACATGTTAAAGGAGTAAAAGTCACAAATGGTGAGCAATAACAATGAAGATTGCACAGGTAAGGCAAACTGGCATGAGAATTTTTGAGTACTTTCTCCAAACTAAGTTTTCCAAAAATATCTGTAACGGCAGCATGCACAGAGCACCTCATTTATTCTACGTTAACAGCTCAAGGATATAAGTTCCTACACTTGAACTGTACTCCACATTCCAATGCTGACAGTAAGAGAAGTCCCATTTATTTTTTTAATGTATACACGTACTTTGTTTATACCCATATTTTGGATTCCTCTAATATGTTAAAAGGCCTTACTACACTGTCCTTTTAGCTTCAGCTCATTTTAAAATATCAACTGAAACTTTGCATCTCAAACACACATTTGTATGCGACTAGTGCTCCTTTCCAACATTCTTGTTCAGACGCCTTCAAGCTTGTGGCACAGTATGTTTTCTATAATCCCATTTCTTTTTTAATCACATGCAACCCCTTTTTTGTATTCTATTGATGTTAAAAAGAATGAATGCAGCCCTTGCGCTATTAAAAACAAAAAGCTTCTTACTTTCAGGAATGCATTGGCAAGACTCCACAAGAACAAGATTTAACTTTTGAGCATGGCAGTGGGCATACAAGGCTAATGGGTGGTCCTTAAAAAAAAAAAGATAAAAAGAAAAAGAAAACCCCCTGTAATTCATTCAATAGTACATTAATATTATCTTTTACCTTATGGTTGATTAAATTCTTGCAAAACGCTCAATGTGCAAGTCACAATACATACGAGAAATATGGAAGTGATGTTTGGCTTTCACAAATTGTTATTTAAATCTCTATTTAACCCATACAAGTTTTGCTAATGTGTGAAGATGTCTTATGATTCATTGGCAAAACCTGAAATTCATTTGTTTTTGCCTGTATGTGAGAAAGGATTCACAAAAACATGTTACAGAATGAGTCAGTCTATTTTATAAGTCAGTCAGACCAACTGTGCCCTTAGACAAAGAAAGAATTATAACAGCAATTTTGCTCAAATAATCTAAATCCAGATCCCTTTTACTAGAAGTGTCCTTGCTAATTTTTCAGGCTAAATAGAAAAAAGCAAACTTTCCAAATACAGGGTGGGGGTTTTTTGTAGCCTTTTTTCTGTATCTATAAACCTTGTTTTGTTCCACCTTGTGAATGATGTCACCCCTTTATTCAGATGACTTAATATGCTACTTAACTTGCCCTGTAGTCCAAGAGCAGCTATGGGAATAACATTGTTCTGGTAGCTACTTCCCTGTTTCAAAAACCTCTTAAAGCTGTTATCCATCTGCATTTCGCTCATCGTGTGTGAAACATCTACACAGAAAACAGTAAGCTCTCTGTTTCTTACAGTTATATGCCAGACTACAAACTAATTTATACTCCAGTAGAATTAACCCTTCCTTTAATTTCTGATCTCACTCTGAGGATTTTTTTTTGCAGGAGATGTTGGTTTTTTGGGGGTTTTGGGAGGGTTTTTTGGTTGTTTTGGGGAGATTTTTTTTAGTCTTTTAAATCATAAGCTGTAAAAACCAGTTTGGTGTAATAGCTTGAAAGAATTCCCCATTTTTATCTCCTAGATGTCTGGGTGGTGAACTCAACCTTTTAAAAAACTACTGGCCTGGTTTGTGATAACTATCTACCTATTTATTATTTGAAGATGATTGATGAAATTATCATGATTGCAGGTTAAATGTCAGTTTCTAAAAAAAGTTACAAGTTTGGGAATTTTATTTCAGTTCAAATTATGTCAATTCTGAGTCTCATTTCTTATGATTCACAGACAAGTTTGTACTTTTGTCTAAAAGACTTTGGGCAAGTGAGAATATTTTCCCAAATCTGGCGCCTCAATACCATTGCAGGTTTCCCCCACAATATAAACTGGATTTAGTTTGCCTTGTAACAAAGTTGGTTTTTATCTCTAATTATAGTCACTTCCATTTGGCATTCCTTTTTTGAGTGGTACAAAGGGAAGGAGCTAAACTGGAGCTAAATGAAGTCTGATCACAAGTATCTCAGCATGGAGTAAACCATTGGTTCAGTCCATTCTTCTCACAAGTCACTGTGCTCTCATTGTAGGAAGCTCCAGAAGCCATAGAAATATGACATATAGCTGCACCCTAATGCAGGTGGTTTTATTGGGCATACAAAATGAAACCAGTGCTCTGCTCAGGCTAAGGTAACCTACATATAGCCACTGACCCGTTCACTCTAGTTCTCAAATAATGAGGGAGTGCTAATGATCTACAGTAAGAAAATATAATCCCAGAAGCAGGAGGGTCCAAAACTTAAACACTATTTTAATGAAGAAGTAGGGTGGAACTTCAATAAGAATACTTGTCCTTTCCAAGTGAGATACAAAATATTAAGACAAATTAATTAAAGCTAGTACTGAAAAAATTCAATTGTTAAAATAAACCTCTCTCAGAAAAGCTCCAATATACCCAAGGAAGCAGGGAAAATTCTGATGGAGGTGTCATAGAAGGTTAATTGACTGGAGAGTAATCAGAGCCAAGTATTAAAAAAAAAAAAATACAGCAAGGTGAAAGAAATCAATTATGCAAATGCATGAGTAAGATTCAACATTTTGTCTGAGCCAAGAAGCATGTTTCCTAATATTTGGAACTTTGCCAATTAAATTTCAAGTAAAATGTCATATTTCTCCTAATGGCAGCCAAAATACCTTCAGCAAACCTAATTTGGTAATCTGACTTGACAAGCCCTATTATCTTCATAACACCACTGCCATTAATAGCTCAATTCATTTCAAATCACTTTGTACTACTGAAAAATGAGTAATATTAAGAGGAAAGATACCTATTTAATTGTAACCAAAAGCATGCATAACAACTCATATTGACTTCTTTTTCAAATGTATTCAAACACGTCTACAATCAAATCACATAGTATTTATATATATTTTAGTATATATATATATACTGCACAGCACACAATACTACTTAGAAAACAGAATATGGAAATATAAAAATATAATTTCTAATACAAATTAATACATTAACAGTTTCTGCATTATGACCTTACATTAAATGTTAGCCTTCGTCATAAAAATGGAAACAAATGCCAACACTGAGAAACTAAGTCAGTGAGATGATTCAAATACTCAGACTCTAGTTTTATAGCACAGTATTTGCAATGGCTATATCACTAACAGAAAATCTAACTGCTCTTGAAACCAAACAGGGAAAATAACTGTCTTCATATCTTTGAAGTCATTTATTCCATCCAACTCTTTGTACCCACTACTTCAGCTGCTGCAAGAAGGCTCCAGACCAAAACCCTGTGAAGGTACCAAAGAGACAGCTAATTGCACTAATAACTGGCTTGAAGAAAGGAAAGGCGTCCTGACTAAGAAGAAAAGAATGCTCAGAAAGAGTGGATAGACTTTATCACCTTGAAGAAAAAATGCTAGTTTCCTCACTACTGAATACAACAGAAATACCCATTTGTCCCTTTTAACTTCCCTTGCTCCTGATGAGATGGTGTATTTTTTTAATTCCTCTAAAGTTTAAAGAAACTGCTAAATTGCAACAAGAGTGAAAAGAATCACAATCATGTAGGTATCATCCAGTTCCTCACTGACTTCCTTAAACACGGTAGGAAAATTAATGAAGGTCTATAGGCAAAATAAAGCACTGTTTTGCATTCTCTGATAAGTGAAGTGACAAAGGGGATTTTGTGAGATTTTTCTCTCCCAGCTCATATTTTAAATGGCAGAACCGTTTATTACAGGCAGCTAAAGAACAATAGCAATAGCTGAAGTTGCTAGGTTTGGCTCAAGATCTGAGCCGTTTTTTCCCTGGTGTGCAGGATTGAGAGAATATATAGTATCTTGGCACCTGCTGTTAGCAGCTACTTTAGGGAATTCAAAATTTAATTAACCTTCATAATAATCCATAAAAGATGTTATGTAAGGTCAGAATGACCATTTAGAAAACTTAAGGATTCTATATTCCTCACCTTTCTACTTGTTAATCCATGGACAACAGATAGCAGGTGAAAAAATGTGCCACATTTTCATGTAGGTAGTTGGAAACATTTTACAACATAAGCAATTTGTTTGTATGAATCGGGAAGAATCCCATGACTAGCACGTTTGCTCTTTTCTTAAAGCATAAGGCCATACCGCTGACAAGCAAAACTCTAGAATTACAAGGCCATCCAGTCACTGCTGCTCTGACAGTACTGTGAGCTGAAGTTCCCTGAGGCTCCACAACCGTGCTAAAGACATGCTATTGCACGAGTGATTCACTATGCCTGTAGTTATGCTTCCAGAGCAGCAGAAAATGTCTTGAAGCCCCTCTGTCTACATAAGTGCTTTGGAAAATAGTAATTTATGAGCAAAATGGGGGAAAAAAGTAGAAAAAAGGAGGGTGGCATATGGCCAAACTTTTGACTTAATTTCACCACAGGTTGCTTTCTATTTACAAGCGGCTAATCCGCTCTCAAACTACACAATAGAGCAGCCATTGGCAAAGGCAGGCAGATAAAATTGGCATGCCTCTGTATTGTTCTTGTTAATCTGAACCATTAACAGAAGGGTGAGAAGGCTAGTTTTGTCATTTAAACAGGCTTAAATCCTTTCTCCAAATGAGCTTTTGTCTACATAGAAGAATTCATGCAGGAAATTTAAGGGGTTTCTGTTAGTGTTGCATTCTTGAGTTGACTAAGCTATAGGAATACCAACCTGTTTATTTGTCCTTCATACTGTAAATGCAAAAATTATTTCCAGCTGTCAAAACCAAAAGGGGTTCAACCTGATTATATTATTTCTCAGAGGTGAAACAGAATGAGATTATAAAGTGCTAAGAAGCAACTATTTGAAATCCTGAACTGCACCTGTGCAACTAAATCTCCATTTATACAGGTGCTTTTGAAATTGGATTTGAACCCTTAAATTCCCTGATTCATCCCCTGAAAAACCACAGAAGCTCAAATAACTAATGAAATTCAGAGACAGAAGGGCTTAAAATAGTTTCAAGCTGTGAAGTAAGGCCGAAGACCAACTATGTTCTTTGATTCATTGTTGATGAGACATATCAAGCATAAACATAAATTGCACAATTCAAATGCCAGAGGTCATAGGGTAGCCAGTAGCTAAGCAATTATTTTTTCTTTAGCCCAGGAGAGGTCATCACCTGGCCCATGAGCACACTACACAGCCAAAAACCTGAGGAAAAGAATGTATTGGTTAGCATGATCTGGTTTTGTTTTGATTTTACCTGGCACATCTTGCACATATATTCAATGTGACCTTTGCTTGAGGCTCAGCCGTATGAGCACTTCGAGTTTGATTGAATTTGCTCCCAGAAGACATCACACTTGTTACTCCTTCCATTCTGAGATCATCAAGATCCTCTGAAACAAGACAGAAAGATGGGATGAACACATGATTAAATACTGTAGCAATAAAGGAGCTTCACCTGCACAACCACTAAAAAATGGAACTGCCCAAAAATCAGGAAGAAAACACAGTTACTTGCATACTAATAGGAAAAGACATTTGAGAGCATTTTTACTTTTATATATTATCACCCCCTTACAAGGGGTTCCTTGAATAATATTCAGTATCATTTCCACATCAAAAAATGCTGCATATTTTTAAAAAGTTTGTTTATCTGGTTCATTTTAAAAAAAACTTGTCATCAAAAGATGCTGTCCATTAGCTTTATTTGATACCAGACATATTGAAGACAAAAATAATTTTTTGAGTGCATGCTACTCCCCTGTGTTTTTTTCATCACCTATTCACTTAGGAATGAAAAAAATATTGCTAAAATCAAAGTGTTCTGCTACACGCAGAAAATGTGAAATGGATACATATATCACATTGAAAGGGCTCACAATGTGCATACTTAAATCTACCATATTACTGTAATATGGGCAACTCATAATAATAACTGAATTTTCAACTACTGTAAAATTATTCACATTTTGAAGGGATACAGCAAAGGGTCTCAGAGAATTTTTTTCCCAAGGTCACACTGGAATAGTGTAGCTCAGCTGGACTGCAAATGAATTCTCTTGGTTTACAGTCAGGACATCCTTTAGAGATTAATCTCTGTATTTTTTACTAACACAAAATAGGCAAGTTCTCTATGCCTCATGTATCTATGAAGCCAAATTTTCAGTTGTTTGTAACTTGATTAGTCTCTAGCTGAAATGTAAACAAGCAAAGCACTGGCCAGCTTCTATTAAATGACCATGTAGTGACCATGTAACCATTCCATGTACTGACTGATGGTACACAGTATGTCACCATCTAATTAAAATGTCTTTCAGATATTGTATACACATGTACTTTCACATATTTGCATTTACAAAAGAAACCTAATGTTAAAGGATCTGAGTGAAGCAGGAAGTACAAAATGACAGATTTTAAATCCCAACATCAGATGGAGAAAAGTCACAGAGAACTTTAAAATCAGAGGAGGCAATGTTCAATTAGAATTTAAAACACACAAGCAGTCATAGCCACACAGTGGAGAACCAAGCAGGTTTTCATACACAAACACACACACAAAAAAAAAAAAAGAGATACAACCCCCCAAATTTTCACTTGAAATACTTTGGTTGTCCTCTATACTTCATAGACCCTATTCTTACCGCTGTGCTTCAGTCTTGGGGCAGTGTGGTCAGATTGTTGGGATTATGTCATGTTAACACTCTTTTGAGGACACACTCATTTTAATAAGCAACATTCAATCGCAGCTAGGCTAAACTTAAATTAAAATTTTGTGACCAAAGTCCTTGAACTAAATTTTCTTCTCTGTAATGTTTTATTTTACTGCTTAAGAAAACTCTACTCCACACTCCCCCTCCAGCCAATTTGTTGCCTTGATATAAATTGACAACTATACTGAAGTTTCTGGCATCATTTTACACCATTTCAACACCTTTTCCTTTAAATTTCATGTATGGTTAATACACAAGCTAATTCAAAGGACCTGGAAGGTATATGATAGAGAGCTATGAAATCAATCATCTATGAGTCATTTCAGAAAAGGTATTACTTACTTGGAACACATTATGTATTAAAGTAAATACAGTTTAATTGTGCTTTAAAGAGGTGTGAAAAGTTCAGTATTTTTTAACAGATGTAAACCACTGGATAAATTGCAGCTTAAAAGAAATTGAAGCATATGCCTCAGGTTTTTTTCCCACTAAACAGATGTGATTTCTTTAAATAAGGTTTTCAACTGTTCTCTGCTTGATTAACTTTTGGCTCTCTGACGACTGTTCCAACAGAGCAATGATATACGCTGCCCTCCATCATACCTTTTACATTTGAATTTGTATACCAAACCAATGCCTTTTTGTCATTTTTAGCCAACTACCAGTATTTTCCTCTCAAGAGCAAATTAACTGAAATTTTGTGCATGAAATGTGGACTCATGAGTTGCCTATAGATTTAGCCAACAGACAAGTAGGCAGAATACTTGTAATGTATTAAATAGTATGCTGCATTGAGTTACGGTCACATGCTGTCAGACCAATAGCAGTAATGTGCATACAAAATTCAGATTTAAAATACCAAAACCTACATAATATACAATTACTAATTTTTCTGAAGAAATTGTCATTGATCTAATTCAACACTGGATGGAATTTGTCCATGGCAAGCTACAAAAAAAGCTATTAATAATACAAACAAAAAGAGAAGTATAACTCCATTTACCAAATCCAAAAAACAACTGCAGCATTTGATTTAATTTGATATCTGCACCTCTGCACCAACATGGAATGATTTCAGTTTCTTCTGGATACCTCAGATTTACAGTGCAGATACTGAACTTTTTTCTCACTAAAGCAACTGGGTGTTGAGAAGCTACCTGGTTTGCGATACCCCTAACTTTGTATGGGGATTTTTGAGTTTGTAAGCAAGTTTATCGAACACATTCATTATTGAAAGCCTTTAATTAAAAAAACAACAAAAAACCAAAACCCAGCAGCAATAAAAACAATAAATCATACAGGAATTTTAGCACTAAACTCTGTGTGTATATATTGTTCAATAATTCATGTGTGCTTTGCAGAAAAATATTTGATCACAAATAACAAAGTTATTAAAATAAATAAAATCAATGAATGTAATGGTGTATTTTAAGGTTGAAAAAAAAAAAAAGAAGCGCTCCAAAGGCTCAGATGCATCTACGTAACTTCGGAAAGAACCAGCCTTAGGAAAACAGGATTTCATTGAGAAGTCAATTCAGTTACAGGGTCTGGACACTGAATCTTTTCTCTTTCTTTGTATTCTTTGCTAGACCAACTAGTGATGATACAGCTAAGTGGCTATGTGATTTTATTGAGCAGCAATAAGGTAATTCACTGAGAAAAGAGAGAAAGAAAAGCCAGGTGGTGACTGCTTGTGTCATGAAAGACAAGAATACGGTGAAACTTCTCAAATCCTTAGAAAATTGTTATCTATCTTTGCACAGTAAAAGGCTGGAAGTTCCCATAAATGAAACCATTTAATTTATGCTAATAAAAGTTTATTATTTCAATGCATGACTGTGCACAGTATTTCTTTGATTTAATGTTCACTGTCTGCTATTCTTTATATGAATAGGGTATGTGAAGACCCAGCCCTGGCCCTACAGTAATTTCCACTAAATATGTTCATGTGGTTAAAAAAAATTACCTGCAAACCAAGCAAAAAGAACCTTACATTTTTCTCAAATAAGCAATTTACCAAAATAAATTCACACAGCCCAAATTTTTATGCTTTGCCATAAAAATAGACAAAAACATTTGAAAGTGAGATAAAGATCACAAGTGTAATACGTTATAGCACAGAACCAAATTTCTTCTACATTAATAATAATGCTGCACTAAGCTTAATTCTTTGTGATTTTTTTGGGTTTTTTATAGAAAGCTTTCATCAAAAAGGGAAGGGGAAAAAAAGGTATCTATTTCAATTAGACAAGAATATAGCACAATAACAACGTCATGTTTTTAAATAGGACATTGTTCACAATTATTTACTTCCTTTCTTTTTTGGGAGGAAGGGATGGGGAAAGGGGCACTAATACCAAGTATTCTAGAAACCGTGCAAGATTGCTTATTGTCTTGGGATGACAGGGTGTGGAATCATTTTACAAACACTTACAAGACTTGCACACCATTCACTTTAAGAACAGAGCTCTTCTTATGCAAAACCCCTGTAAAATACAGTGAAAGCTTAGTTGTACAGAAGGCTCATGTAATTAGATCATGTGTTCTATTGTTTTATATGATCCAGTCACTTTTGTCTCCTTCCTCCATTATTAAATATGTAGTGATTTCCCAGAAATACTTAAAGAAGTATAAGGTTCTAAGCTGGAAAAAATCTATGACAGCTCAGTTTGTCTGCTCAGTCTTATACTAAGAAAAGCATTAAATGTTTTCATGTGAGAGTAAAAATTCAGATAATGAATTCTGATTTCTATTCTTGCAGGCCACCGGACAATTCTGGTGCACAAGTAAAATAATGCCTCTTTCTTTGAAGCGATGAATTTCTCAAGGTAGTGGTCTTACATTTTGACAAACATTGATGCATTGCTTGTATATAGCATTGATTTGTCAAGACCTGTTGGCTGAAGCACAAACTCTTAATATGCTCTACTAATCTCATTCAAATAAAAGCAAACAAAACCACCACCAACAAAAAAAAGACCCAACAAAAACAACAACAAAAAGAAACCACACCCAAACACAAAAACCCCAACCAATCAAAAAAAACTCCAAAATACAAACAACACCAAACCAAACAAAGAAACAACCAAGAAATCCACATCAACAAAATCCTACTGCCCATAGAAGTTTTGCATGTGTTCCAGGAATCTAAGCTGCTTTATATGCCTTACTTTTATGTGTCTTATGTTAACAAATCCTCTTCGGTTTAGATAAATTATCTTGTCAAATATCAAGAGATTCCAATAAAAATACCATCATAATTCCTAAAGAAATATTGAGACAAGCAGGAATTAGGCTTCCAGACAAGGAAGAACGATTAATTTAGAACATTTGATGTTCCACTCCTGAAAATGACATGTGAAACACGTGCTGCAACAGACGCAAAACTGGAGTTATCTTCTGCAGTACACTAACTACAGGACATTTCATTCTGTTTCTTTAATGTCATGGAGCAGACAATGCCGTTAGTCTGGCACGCATGTTCTAATAGGTCTTCCCATAAATATCTTAAAATACCAGAATTTCTCCTAATTTCAACCCATGTCATGGACTTTTGATACAAATATTATTCTAAATACACCAAGATACTTTCACTCATTAGATGCATCCTAGATTTTTGAACACAATGTTCTGAAGACATCTTACTTAAACATCTCAAGTTGACAATAAATTCCCTAAACATTTGTGCTTTCACTGATGGATGCACACAAACCCAACTGAAACATGATGCTGCTGAGTCCTTAAGTATGCATGTCCATCTCTACCTGTATCAGCTGTCAGAGCCAATCTAGCAGATTCTCACTCCACAGTCTAAAAACCATAAAACCAACATGGGAGTAGGGAGAGCAGCATTGTTTGCAGGTATTGGAGCACACAATGAATCACTGATTCGAGTTCTCAGTTTTAATCAGCAAAAGTGAGAGGAATCTTTCTTTAGTTTCTCCCTTTTTCTATTTTCACAAAGCTTGGACTGGAATTAACACAGGAGGTAGCCTTTTCTGATAAAGAAGTTACAGTTTCATTAAAGCACACTTCAGTTTCTTAGAAAACTACGGGAAGCACTGGCCCACAGGCATCCTGCTTATTCTCCCTTTTTCTTCAAGGTGTGATATTTGTTTATGACTGAAAACAAATAATTTGCAGGCAAGGCTGATAGAATACTGACTTAGGGGATGAGTCCATCTCTAAGATGCAGTGCGGGGGCTTCAGAGCCTTGCTCCAAATTAGACAGATGAAGTTTAAAGCACAAATCTTGAATATCTCAACTGCCCAAACCACTGACTGCATGCAACATTCCACTCTCATTTTACATAAATGAGAAAGTGCATAACTACAGTTGAAAAGAACTGGCACCATGCCCTCTTATCACTCCCCTACTGCTAATCCAAGGATCTAATATAACCAAATAACCATTGCTCACCCACCAATTCAGCAACAATAACTGACTAAATAACTATTGTTGCTTCTTACCAGTAGTGATTTCAAACTCATAGGTCTAAGCTAATCTAGGAAGTTTCATTCAGTGCTAAGAATTATTTCAAGAAGTTCATTTTCTCAATAATAGGAATCTAGTATTGTTTGGAGCATGTTAATTACTTCTGTATTTCCAATAAAATAATATTTAGAATATTTCACTTGCTACATCACATTCTACAATGCATTACTGCAATCACCAAAACTGTACATCAGTGCTTGCACTGTAATAATATAGAACCTCAAACAGGTCATAACAAGAAAGTACACAAAACCACCAGAAGTTTTGGACTTCAGAAGGCACCCAAAGGAATGTCTTTTAATGTTTCCCCTCGGCAAAGCTTTTCTTTTTTGCACTTTAGCTTTAAGTAAAGCAGCTTTAAAATTAAAAGCAAATTCTGATCAATATTTTTAATCAGCTCCAATGCTGATGTCACTCATTCCCGCAACCACTATATTTATGGGCAATTCAGGCCACGGTTCAACTCTCCATTCTTAGCAAAAACCACCAAAAAAGCCTTTTCATAATAATACAAAAAGCCATGTTTAAATCTGTAAGATTTTCTTCAATCATAACAAAAATTTCAAAGCATTAGGAAAGAATGTATATTTAAAAGGTTTCAGTTTGGGGTTTTCATTTTTTAACAAAGAGGAAACAGCCATAATATTTTTGAAGTGTATTTGGTTAATGTAGTACAGATGTGTGTTACAATACATATCTGTAATACTGAACTTCACATTACATTATTGCTTACATTTCTCTTTATTAAGTCTATTTTGAGTTAAACTGATAATTTGCATGCTGTTTATATGAAGTTTTAGAAAAGTGAGTTAAGATGAATTCATTAGTTCAGTATACCTCACTAAACACAGAGCAACTACAGCGCATTTTCAGCCAATGAGAGAAAATATTAAACCTGTTTAGCATTTTATGAATCAATTTTTGTGGGGCCACATTCATATTTCTTTGTATCCACTTAAGTTACTCTACCAGTCCCTTGGCTGGATTAATCCTAGCTAGGTTGCTGAGAGGCCAGTGGAAATTCATGCATTTTTTGTTAAAATGAAAGTTGAGGCAAAGCATAAAAACTACAAATAATCTTATGCCAAACATTTCCAGTAACACTCAACATTCCAAGATTTTTTTTTTTTTTTAAACAGTTAGTCCAAGCATTTCTGGAGTGCCAGTTATTAGAGCACCTGTATGCTCTCTTTCATAAACATACACACATCAAGAATTCCTATAGTACAAACATCTCTATTTCCCCAAATTCTTCCTTTTTTTTTTTTAATTAAAATGATCTCATTCCAAATATTTTACTTGTCCTTCAGAGAATTTTGTTCATGAAGAGAGAAACACACTAAGAAGCAAGATGTTTATTATACAGCTTAAATCTTCTGCTGATAAACTACACATCTCCCATTTTAGAAAAAGTGCCTTTCAGTCAGGCACTATTGCACCTGGCTGCAGACCAAGCAGTTATGCTAGAAAAGTTCCAGTTAATTTAGGGACTCATAGATGAGTGATTTCAGACTGGACAGTTTGGGCAGACAGGGAGAAAGCAAAGAAATCTCTAAACGCTCTGTGTGCACAGGCACATTTACCAACAGATACTTCGTACGCTGTATGTGAAATTTCCTAGTGAGCTCTTAGGTGCATTAAAGTCCAGACAGACAGCAACACATATGTAACTCTATGATCATCACCAAACCTCTTAGATAAAAAAACTAGAAGAAATATGCTGTGGATCTTTTCTACAGCTCTTCAAACTTCTGCCTAACTGCAAAGAGACAACACCTCTCCTTTTTACCTCTGCTAACCATGAATCCAGGATAAGAATGAGTATTCAAGGCATCCAATGACCGAGGCTCTGCTATTTCTTCCAGCCCCATCCCATTCCTCTATCAGCTTACATCAACTCTTCTTTGTCCTGAGACGAGACCATCTGTTTTGTATCACTATCCCTATTTTGGCCAGACACTGGGACATCTGGAAGACTGCACTGTCTACACTGCAAGAAGCAGACACTGAGCTGGATACCATCACCATACCAATGGCATCACAGCTGACAGTACATGCTCTTCCTCACTCATTGATTAAATTCATACCACTGACATCTTTCCAAAGACAACAGAAAAAAAAATTAAATAAAATTTTATCTCCCCAGTTGGGTCAAGCAGATAAACTAGCAGGTATGTCAAAACCATTCCACACATCCAACAGATTAATCATGCAATAAAGTTTCAAATGTACCACGCAGTTTTCCAATTTTTTTTTACTAAAGAGAAGTAAACGGTTTTTAAAGGAAGTTTAGATTACTGAAAACCATGTGCAGCTGGAGATGTTGTATAGGTGGTGTTTATCCTATTAGATTGCTTTGTGCAACCTATGAGTTCAGTGCACTGTTGGGTTATGTTTGCTCATGCTTTTGATTTGGAAAAGAGAAAATCAGGTTTTTGGTTTTGCTGCAATGCTTGTGCATGCATACTGCAATGCAAGACAGAGACCTGGCTGAAATGGAAAACAGTCTAGTAGTACATATAATACATTTGGTTGCTACACTTTCATTGAATATTGTGGGGCAAGATTATTGCCCCACAATAAATTAGGCAATAAATAAATAAAAAATAAAGAAAAAACAATAAATAAATCAGGCATTGCAGCATGTTAGGTCACACAGTGTTAGCTCAAGCCTAATGTCTTAAACATCATAGAAATACGTTTGCTTTTACTCAACACTGCTTTATTTTCTGGATATGAACAACACATTTCTTTAGAATATCTCATTTCAGAAGATCAAAACCATCTTATATATGAATTAGAAAATTTTACCTGACAATTCCACTTGTCAAGACATACTAAGGTTAATCATAACCATTGAACTTGAGTAGAATTTTCCATGACTCCACAGACTAAATATTTATCCAAAGTATTGCGTTTTTCTCTTTTTCGGTTTTATCTCCTCAATATGAGGGCTGTGAAACTCAGGTGGATGTTGACATGTTTTTACCATTGGAGTCCACACAGTAGAACAGAATGTGGACCACATTCCCTGGTAGTCACTGTATGTCATTCTCTTGTGGAGGATAAAAACTGCAGGCAAATCACTCTACCTACTCTATCACTGACTAAGAGGGAGTCAGAGATCCTAGAATGGAAAGCCCATTTAACATCAGATATCAAATGTTCCTCTAAAAGTTTTGCAATAAACAAGGATGAAAGAAACACAAAACACTATGAAGCACAATCATTCTATGCTGGATGGAGGCAGCAGAAAAGAGTACATTGTATCACAGAAGACAAGTTACTTTTTCTTTCTCATAACGAACCATCTGTACTAATTTTCTAGACTGCAAGCAGTTTGACTGATAGAAAACCTAATAATGAAATAAAGACAAAGTCACAGTACAAACCATATTAACAGGAAGAAGAGAGAAAGTTAAAAGAAAGAAACAAAACAAAAAAAAACCACAACCAAAAAACGAAGAAGCCTAAATTGAAAGCATCTTCAATAATATACAGCAGACAAGATGTATTTCAAAAAAAATGAAACAGGTAGCACTGCACCAAGAAGTTAGGTCAACACAAAAAAGTCAGGTAATTTGTGGGTTTGAATCTTCAGGCACACTAGCAAAGATCACTGGCCCTGACATACTGTTAGCTTAAATGGTGGATGAATGAGATCAAACTCCAAGGTACTAACCTGCAGCCACTAAGGACGCAGTTCTCTATTCCAACAGCTTGTTTCCAGTGATTAAGTCCTACCTATTCCTGTGCTCTTACTCCTTTCTATCATTCCCAGTGATATCAGTGCTTTATTCTTATCTGACTGGCAGGATTCTTACCTGACTATGAAAAATACTGTATTTTTGGTGGGACCTTCTGCATGTGGGTTGGTAGAGTTGCAGAGTTCCACTGGCACACTGAGGGTTCAATATAAGCATTAAGATCCATCTAAAGGAAACAACAGGAGCATACGGCTCTGCCTGAAGGAACAAAGGAGGAAGTAGGACCACCTTCTTCAGTGACAACAAACTTTCATATTCAGATAGGCTCAGCCCTTGTCCCAGATCCATAACCTTAAGGGGTAAAAGAATCTGATATTTAGGTATCACTAACAAGTCAGAATGTGAATATGTTTATCAAAGTATCAGTAATAAAAGCAAACAAGATCTCATTTTAACATTAGCAAAATGATACTCCATCTGCAACTCACCACTGCTGCTTTAGCAACCTTAAAACCCCAAAATTTAGTTCAATTTTGCTTCTCTCAAGATACAGAATAAAAGTTCTCAAAACTGAGATTCTATCAGAATATTCAGATGTATCTTCAGAAAAACATTCCTAATATATTACCAACATAAAATACATAATACTATGTGTTACACATTAAAGATACGATTTTCATTTCTTTCTAAAGTATTACATATACCAAGTAATCCTTGACTTTCTGTTTTTCTCTTATTTAACTGAGCAATGCCAAGCTGATAAAATCGAATATGATTGAACTTGGAAATAAGCTTGAACATGAGAAGCAGGCCAAGACTGTTAGGCTTATTTTCAATGCAGTGTTTTACCTTCTCATCACCTTTTCCTCATGTGTTTCAAAATTCCTGAAATATGGTAATGTGCATGAATTAAATTATTTCTGACATTATGATACAGATGTATAAAGTTGGGGTTTTTTAAGTGAATGCAGACTAAATGGATAAGTCTTGCTACTTTGAAAATTAACACAAATTAGAAAGGTGATCCATAAGCTCAAAGAAATTTTCAAAACTCAATAATTTATCAATTCCCATATTACACATACACATATTATTCTGAAACTAGTGTACACATACATTTGATCATTCATATAATTACGTCATATCAATTAAAGTGCATTCCTCCAAATTTAACACCCCTTAAGTTTCCCAAAACACACGGAACAGTTTGTACCATCTGACAATGCTTCAGCATATCCACAGAAACACTTTCTTCAGCTCCCAAGACTTTTCCAATTATCTATATAAATCAAAGTTCCTTCTCAGATGAGCACTTCAAAACAGTCTGGTTAAGAAGTTTAAGAAGCTGAGAACCATTTCAAAATGCACCCTGAGCAAGCACCCACAGCAGCTGACACAACTTCCCAACACACCACTGAAAATCCCATGTATGATTAATTCTTTTGGAGCTTTTCTCTATGTGAAGATTCAATATAACATGAATTATTGCCAAACTGTTGCTCATTTAAAAATTATAAATTATGTCTAATAAAAAGAAATCAAACCCATATAAGCCAAACAAATTGTTAAGAACAGGCTATCAGAAAGACAATTCCCAAGTCACTGGTGGTATAATTACAATATCTATAGAATTTGGAAGTTTTAACAGAAGAGTTTAGGTTCCTTAAGCAAATATATTATTCAAGCTGCTTCACCAATGTTTTTGAACACATAAATAGAAAATTATTATTCAAAGACAAAAAAATAACTACTGCTCTGTGAGACCTTAATACTATTTTGCCCCTGGTAACTAGACATATATTTAGCGCAAACTCCCCCCCCGCCAAAAATATTGTTTTTATCAAATCATTGTGTGAATATTCATAAAAAAACTCCACAATGATAAATTCAACCTAATTATTTGTGACTGACAAAACCCAGTTGCAACCCATTTCCTGAAAAGCATCAGGAAAACAAGTTCCTCTCAGAAATATTCAAATATGTCAAAAGATTTTTCTATCCCTCTAAGGACATCCAAGTAAGCATGAAAACTATTTAATAAAATCCCCCATGTGTATACATTTCCCCCTACAGCCAAATGGAGAAAAAGGTCTGGAAACTATTGTCAGACACCTTGACAAGTCTCCTCTATCCGAAACACTACTTAGAGTACTTCTGCAGTTAGGTGATAGTGATTGAATAATTAAATCTGTGATATTCTGAGGAATTGTCTCTCCACAGACATTAACTCACATTTGCCTTTAGTCATTTATACACTAAGTAGCTGACTGAGAGTCAGAAACAGGAATTAAATTATACATGAAGTTCCTTTGTATATGTAAAAATGACAATGATTCATTCAGCTTCTGAATATCCTAAATAAAAATTAGAGTAATCCGTATGTCAAGAAAAAGCATTTGCCTGTGATGTGCCAAAGTAATCTTTTAGAGATGGAGGCAGGTGAGCAAGAGGAAACACTTCCATTAAAGCAAGCATTAATTAGGAATGACTGTATTCTTTATGGGTAGGAGAGAAATGAGAACTTTGGTTCACTGTTCGATGTTTGAAGTAGGAAACAAATGTTCAGTTACTTCCTTATATAATAACAGGGAAGGACTACAGTCAATGGTAAGTTCTCTGTAAGGTATGTGCAGGACATGCACCCAGTTCTCTTGTGCTTTGTGCAAGAAACAAGCTGATTTGCCTTCAGGTGCTCTGAAATCTACATGCAACAAGAGGAGTATTTCTACATTAAAACAGTAATACATGCACATGGCAAGCATGGCTTATCTTCTCAGTCTCAAAGCTTCATGTTTTCCATTTAGTTAGGAAAAAAATTACATACAAGGAAAAAATTAGTGAAATTTGCATTTCACATAACCATAACTAATGGTTTGTAATAATTATTTATAAACAATAAATGCCTTTTTTAATACAATACAAATGTTACTTTTTCTAGCCTACTGGACAATAATTGTCTGAACAATTTTGAAGCTGAAATTACTCATCAGAAGAAACTTGAAGGAAGACTAAGAAAGGATTACATGCAACATTACATTCATACATCAATGTTAGCATTTATAGTTTCGAAAATAAGAAAATATTAAACTCAATAATATTTTTAAAGTCTGCACTAATGTAGGAATGTTTTGGACAAAAAGAAAGTATGCTGTTTACTTTTGTTGAAAAGGACAGATATGTGACTATCATTATAGAACTATGCCTTTAAGAACAATGCTGTACTTTTGTAGTTCCATTTATGCCACCTTTTCAAGTTTTTATTTGTGTCATATTGAAAGTAAAACAATCTCTTTATAAATTCTGTTTTTAATAAAATAAAGGGAGAAACCTTTTTGAAGACACAATTGGATTTGTCTCTCTTTGCATCTGGTTAAAAATCAAAACTGACAAATTCTTTTATTTGCTTATTTATTTCTATTTAATTATTCCCAGGACTGTAAAGTTTGTCTGAAGAGAATTAAAAACAATGGCACGACTATAATTCTTCTCATTTCTATTTTACTCCTTCATTATTGGATACTTCAAAGATATACCATTTCTTTACAGAGAAGAAATTTGGGCTACATCAATATAACCTAGAAAACAGTAAGCCAATAAATGAAACCTTTGTGTTCAAAACTCCTTCTGTCACAAAGGCACACTGTAACCTCTACTGTTTAGTCCAGGAACATACACACTTTACACATTTAATATCACATACATACACACAAAACCTAATAAATTTTAATTTCTTTTTCAGCTGCTCAATATCTCAATGTTTTGCCAACCATTTCCATCCTCACTTGCAGATATTCTTCCAAAGGTGACTCACTGTCTCTCCTCCCATTATTACACTCCCTCTCTGCTAAACCTTGGCTTTATGTTCATTGGTGGCCAAACTCGTATTTTACTGCAGTGGAGCCAGGACTTAACTCTTGTAAGTGTGCTCCCTGTGCCACTTACTGTTCAAAGATCACAATGACTCAAGGAGCAGTTTCAGAATCAGTTTAAGCTAAATTAAATCTGTGCTGCCTCTGGAACAGTCAGACCTGCTTGTCCCCATGTCAGCTGACTGACTTGTCCCATCCTTATGCCAGCAGCAGTGTTTGTGTGGCCCACAAGGAGAAGGGCTAAGGAGCTCCTCTCTCTGAAGGTTATCTCTTTCTTGCTGCATTGATTTTGGGTTCAGCTCCAACTCACTCATCAGTGTCTTCTATGGTAGTTTTTGTTCAGACATGGACCCTCTTAAACAGGCAATCAGAAAAGCTGATTTTAAAACACAGCTTAATATTTGTTTTCAACTCAGTGTCTGATGATATAAAACTAGTTAAATTAAAACAGAGTAATGGCTTGGTATTGAAATTAAAATAGAAGATACCACCAGGAAGCATCTCAATAGAAAACAGCAATACTAAGCCACCTTTAAATATATTTTTTATTTTTCTTGGAAAACAAGGAAACTGAAATTCTATTGGCTACAGTTTGAGAAAATATTTGGTAGATATTATAAATTAATTTTAGGATTTAATTTTCATTTAGGATTTTAACTTATTTTTTAAAATTTTACTTTAACAGCTCTTGCTTTGGATTTAGTTTATGCAAAAATATTGTATGTATTTTCTTGAGATCATTGCAGTAGTAGTTAAGTACAGAGAAACATACAGAAACTGTCAAAACTTTCACAACTCAAAAGCAAAAGGTTAGAAGACAAATTTGCTTCAAAATTTGATATTTAGATTAAACCAACACTCCCTACTGAAGGAAAAAAAAGTGAAATAAGGAAAGGACTCTAAATAAAGATTGCATACAACAGCTTCTGGTGTTTACTTCTAATTTTTACAACTCCATTGACTTCAAATTATTGAATATCAAAGAAAACTCGTATCCTTGTATTTAAATCTAGCATATTTCCTCCTTCTTGTTTCATCTTTGCCCACAGCCACACTTTTTTTTTAATAGACCTGTTAGTGTATTCTTACTGTACTTGTCTCCCCCTCACCCTCCAGTCCTCACTAATTATGCACAGGATCCAGTAGCTATTTGTGAAAACTGATGACAGCCTTCAGTAGAAATGCTCCTTTAAGTTATTTTTTAATTTATTTCCCAGAACTCCTATCTTGTGATATTATAAACTGATGATTACTCCTGATTTATCAATAATTGTTCTGTTGGTGAATTCTCCATATCCTGAATTCTTTTCAGCCTCCACAGACTTCCAGCCTGCCACCTCTCTTGAAGTACAGCCTTCACTACATTTTGCCCCATCTTCACAATTGATACATTAACAGTCAAAATGTCCTAGATATAATAATATCTACTGCCAGTATATTCACACACAAAGAATGATGTCCTCATGAATGCTGGGTCATTAAAGAAAATGTAAGAACAGGAGCAGTAGCAGCACTACTTTTGATGTTAGCAGGTGCACTGCAGTTACTACAGTGAACTTGCAAACCCAAGGTATTGTGTACACAGTGACCCTGTGAACCACAGAAAAGGCTAATGAGATCTTGGTCTGCTCAAAGTGGCTTACACTTACAAAAGATGGCACTGGTAGTGGTATCTGACTTGGAGTGTTTTAAGCTATCCTTTGTTTGCAGGGCAGTCACGGCATTTACTGCAGTAGTCATAATTTTACCTGATGGAAATTTTATCCTGAAATTGCTTAAGACAGCAATCAAAGCAGACAAATGGAATACTTGAAATTTTAGGGGGGCTGAAGACCTGTGTTGAAGTGTTGTTATTTACTTCTTTGCTTTCGATCTCACTCTCTTCTCATTTTTATTAAGGCTTTTCAAATTGCATTTTGAGTTTGGCAAATATCAGAGGAGCTACCAGTCTGAAAAATCACATTTATTCCTTCTGTACTTAGCTATAAATTATCATTTACTTCACTCTGTTCTTTCTTCTCCCTGTTTATTCTTTCTCGGTCCTCTTTTTTGATTTTAGCAATTATAACCACTATTCCACTCCCATTTAATTTTACAAAATAGAACACTCTTAGAAGCTCTTCACATGCAATACACTATAAAAAGAATGTCTGGCCAAGCAACAGCCTTTTAGTATAAGTTTAATACTCTGTTTCCAAGTAAATACAGGTAACTTAACAAGTAAATGTGCATTTTTCCATGTTATTCACTGTTTTGCATATTATTTGCTGCTTGCAGCATTTACAATTACATTTATCTTCTAATTTTTAAATTCAGCGTTGCACTTGGTATCATGTTCAATGGTAAAAGCACACATCTTGCAACATATAATAAAATTAAAATTCAGTCTGGTAGGGAAATTAAAACACACAAAAAAGGTAGAGTTAGTCACTCTGTAAGCAGCAAACCTAATACATCTCAATAATTCCTTCACGCTAATATCAGCTGTTTCCCTCTATATTTCTTAAGAGTATCCCCTCCCTTGTAATTCTGCCCATCTTTCTTCTTTTCCTCTCCTTCATTAACTCAAACAGCTTGTCCCAAAATGCTTCAGCAAGTCAGCAGATGCTTTGTTTGATTCAGAGCCATAATAGTGATCAATCTGCAGTGGTAACTCTTTACCTTGTACTGAAGCTTCAGGATAGTACTAATGAGATTGTCTTCTAGCCAGACACCAATTTCCAGGGAACTGGGGGAAATTTCCTGGATTAGAGAACTGTCAGTTTCAGTTGAAATTTGACAGTAGATTTAAAAAGGCTAGAACTCAAAGACAGACGGGTACACATTACAAAATCATTTAAGTCCACACAAAACCAGTCTCACTAGAAAACAGGGGCTGAAAACTTACAGGGTGAAAAATGATGTACAGGGGAGATCAGTACTGGGTTACATCAGGCTAATATCACTTGTTTTACTGCAAACAATATCCCCACTGATATAAACTCTGGGTAAAACAAACATTTTCCTTTTTATCAGCTTTCAGTAACTAGTAGTAAGCTTTAGTCCTTGAAATACCAAATATATGAGGTTTCTGGCAGATTCACCCTGCCTGATGTTGCTACCAGGAGAAACCATCTTTCCCTCCTCTGCCAGACAGTGCTGCTTTCCTAGGCAGAAACAGCTTTCCTTAATGCACTGGGCTGAAATCAACAGTGATTCACAAGCTGATTTACAAGCAGATCAGATGTCTCTGCCTTGAGGGCTCCTATATCTATTAAAGGTGCAGGGCAAGGCAGATGGCTGAGGGTGGCAACAACTCCAGCCAACAATCTCCTGCGGCAAGTCTGTCAGAAG
The DNA here is from genome assembly GCA_024500445.1 of Entomyzon cyanotis. NCBI lineage: Eukaryota > Metazoa > Chordata > Aves > Passeriformes > Meliphagidae > Entomyzon > Entomyzon cyanotis. Next base: position 18,451,393 of record JAKEPQ010001005.1, read on the forward strand.
CCAAACAAGAACCAATTTATACACGCTAATGATTTTGCATGCCCTTTTTCATTCCTTCTCTAAACTGCCATCTATAAAACTCTTCAACTTGTGTCTGTCTTCAGCTGCTTCCCACTCACATTTTCCAATGTCCTTCCCCCCTCCCGCTATAGCTGCTCTGAGATGAGAGTGCCTAGAACAAATGGCTTTACACCAAACCAGGACAGCTCGCTGGATACACACAGGGACAACTGAAAGACACTTGAAAGAGGTCAAAGAGGATACCCAGCGCAGACGTTGTTATTATTTTGACCTAACAGCATGAGTCAAAGGTATCTGGCTCCTTTTATGTTCACAGCTGTTCTGGGCCTTGCAATCATATCATCACAATCATTCATGTTAATTTAGCTGTCTGAAGATTGTAGCAGTAGGACAAATCATTTTTTCTAATCTGTTAATGGACATTTCTCAACCACAAAAGAGAGCTAATATAATATTGTTCATTTTTAGAAAATTCTTCACTTGTGTTTTGCCCTGACCATCTTGGATATTCTAGTGTAAGGTTGTAAATATCACTTATCACCTTCCTCCCATTAAACTATAACATTCTAATGGAGGTACTCACTGCTACTAGATAGCTAAAATAATAAATACTAAAATGCATCATGTATTTATTAATTACTATTATTTTGCCACATGAGCAGCTTTCAATCCATGACAGAACTTTATTTTTCACTTTATGACTACTTTATCTCCTTAGTATCCTTTTGTGTGAGGTTCTGGCAAAGGTTTTTTATGAAAGTGCAAGTAAGTCATCCCTACTAGTATCTACTAGCCAACATTTTGCCAAGACCTTCATAGAATCATAATTACACACACTCAAAAAGATAGTTGTACTCAAACCTAGTCATTAGAACTGTCCTGTTTTTGTAGCTTTCTAAGGAGAAAAATAAACTGGGCATTACTATGAACACTCTACTTCCAAAAGCAGAGAAAAATCCCTCATACTCAGATAGTTGGTTTACTAAATATTGAAAGAGAAGCAGTAGGTAAATATTTAATGTTTGAGACATTGCTCAGAAGCAATGTTATAGCTCACATCCTAACAATACATTTCTTATGAGAAGTTGTGAAATATTTATATGGAAACTTCTCTTAGGTCTTCTTTCCCAGAACTGAACCTGGTAACCAGCTAACTAAAAATTAATCAAACTGCAAAGGAAAATTAATACAAAAATTTAAATACCATTTTTTAAAATTAGTCATACTCTTTGAAACAAATTTTGTAATAAATTCAATTGGTTTTAGTTTTAATGCAAAATAAGCACTTACTTTAAAAAAGGGTATTTTCTATTTTTACTAGACAAGATGGTGGTTAATAAACAGGTGCTGGGCTCCATGAGTTTTCAGATAAAGGTATTTATTCAAAGATATTCAATGTGAATTAATGACACTGGGACATTACATACCAGCAGACACAAAACTGTTATTTTACCTACCACAAAAATGATGCTAGTAACGCTACAGAACACATTTTCTCAACTATTCTTTGTATGGCAGGTGCACAAAAAAAAAAAAGAGTTCTGATATACACTGACAAAATTTATGAATCAGGGGAGTTTAATAAGCAAACAAAAAAAGAATTGAACTATTTACAATGAAACACCAAACATGATTATATGTTCTTGAATTCTGCTAATCATGATCATAACTAATCTTCATATAGAAGTTACCTGAAGTGCTGTATAAATGCAACATTACAGCACTGAGGGTCAAAGTGTAACTTCCAAACTCTCAGAAACTTTATGCTGTGGCAAAAATTATAGTAAAGAAATGTGATTTTGCCTTGCCTTCACAATTGTGTCAGAACCATTCTGGGTATTAAATGGTTTTGTAAATGCTGGCAGCTTTCTCTTTCATGCAGCCTGATTACACCAAGAAAACATTACCTATTTCACAGCCAAGAGCCATTCATTTGGCATAGGGCGGACTGCCTTTAAGAAATTATACAAGGCCTAAGGGGTACCAGCACTATTTATTCTCTGAATTTCAGCTCATTTTGTTAACCAAGCATGCAAAAGGACAATAGCTCAGAGCCCATCCTGTTAAAATATGTAAAACCACAGACAGAAGTATTTGCCATACTGTTAGTTAAGCAATGCCTCTCTAGAGGTGAAAAGAGCACAAGCTTTTTCAGAATTGCACAACTGTCCTGGACTACTGAAAACAAAAATGCACTTTGATGATCACCAAAAATATTCCAGATGCCCATTCCTTCTTTTAGGAAAAACAATTCTGAGCTGACAAAGATAACTTTGGTGCTACCTGCTCTGTATTTCAAACAGGATTCATGCTAGGATCTTTTCTAGTCGAACATAACCAAACATATTTCAGCAACAACTGTCTTTGCACTAACGGTGGATGACTGATGCTCAGATGTCCATCTTTCAGCTATATTCAAAAGTACTACATCATTAAGTTTAAGCTCATCTAATTTAAAAAATACCAGGCTCCTATACTTCTACCTAGTACAGCACAGATTTACACCAACTTTTTTACCCTGCAGCAATGATTTTGGCAGGTTTTCCTCAGAGGTGGTAATGCTGGAAACTACAGTCAGCATCTGCTCTCACAGTAAACCCCTGGGAATTTCCAAGGAGCTGGAACCCTGCAGCTCTAAGAAGCTAGAGCTCTAACCAAAGATCAAGTTTACATGCCGCACACTGAGTCAACATGGCATTATAACCCTGTCCCTTAACAGCAGATTTGGACACACACCATGCTTGTAAATTCTGAGCCTTTCTGAGTGAGGTGGCCCAGGCCTGTAATTGCACAAACCACCGAGGGGCTGCCCCTGAGCCACGGATCTTGCGGGTCCCAGCGGCTCTTCTGTGAAAAGGACATTCTTGTTTTTCCGCCACTAATAGTAGCTGGGAAATTGTCAATAACGTCAATTTCAGCAGCCTGCAGCAGAGGAATCAGGCATCTGCACACAAAGAGATTTACAAATTTGTTACTTGGAACAAAACATTTAAAGAAAATTACAAAAACAATGTCTGCTGTTCAGTCCACCATAATATTCACACTTTTTTTTGAGGCATGTCTAAATTGCCACGTGATTCATAAATGTCACGATTTCAAAACTAAATTGCAATTTAAAAATACTCTGCCAGTTTCAGTGATCCCGAGGGTACTGGGAAACACAGAAGGAAGATGTAACTACGTCTCACAGGAAATGCCCTACCCTTTTATTGGCAGCAAACTGTGAGAATGCTGTGACATTCATTCTTACACTGTAATTCTTGACTTCAAAAAATAGCTGACATTTATTTTCTGAAAAATAATGAACATGATTCTGCAGATTACTTAATTTGATTCTGCAGATTTACTTCACACATCACCCTAAAAAAGTTACTTATAAAGATGCTTGTGAGAAGTAAACCTTCAACTGTTGAACAATAGTATAAATGCTTTTCAGTTTCTTATAATATTACTAAATATTTGGAACTTCATCTTATTTTTTTCCTTACTTCTTGTACCTCTCAAAAGATTTACAAGAAAATATTACTGAGTTAAATGGTTTTATCATTTCTAAGCATAAGGAACACAGAAGTATGTCTGCCCATGTTAAGACAATTAAGTATCTATTTTACCAAGGAGTTCTTTGACTTCAGACACTGCAGCAGGAACCAAAATTTTGTGGCAAGTCACAAGCATTTCATTACTATCAGACATCTTATTGACACTTCTGTGGAAAAGCTAGTCAGTATGACCTCCTTGTAAAAGTCTTAAAACTTCAAATTTATTCAAAGTTATTAAAAGCTTTTAGGGTTAGCAGCTTACTCTGCCTACCATACAGGGATACAGACAGGTGTAGTCTACCTGCTGAATATCCCACCTCTACATCATACATTCTTTTCAAAGGCTCCAGTATTGGACATCTAATGATTTTTTGCTCTGCTGGACACTTGCCAGCATTGTTTCACCAAGCACCAGAACTGATGGAATACAATGCAAATGGAGAGAAAAGTGAAGGGTGGGCTTGGTTGGAAACAGGCACAGAGAACAAGAGAAAATGTAATCATGTATTAAAAAATTACATTCTAAGCATATATTCTAACAAGGAGTTCAAATGACATACGCAATAGAACACTAAGTCTAGTATTTCTCAAGTTGTGATTAAACATCCTGCCATTTTACATTTATTCATACTTAAAAAAAATTAGTTATATGTTTGAGAACCCACTTACTGAAGGCAGAGCTTATAAAGAGACTGCTTCTTGAACCTCTTTTGGAGGTGTAGTTTTGTCACAGAGTAAATCCCAATAAAATGCACTTTATTTTTTGCCTACTAAGATACAATTATGCCATTGTTTTATCTTGCATTCTTTTCCTCCTCATTGTAACTCACTTCAGTTAATATATTACATGCCCCAACAAAATAACACTGTTCTCCATTCTGCACTCTTATCTCCCAGGAATTACAGCTGAATTGCATCACAGATTCAGGTAAATATTCTCTAGAGTAAAGTTTAAGTTGCACTAGTGATGGTTTTCAGTAGCAGTATCTATGCAAGCCCACGTCTGTTTATAATGATCATCATAGCTTATTAGATATGATCTCTCTGAAGGGAATAAGAGCAATGCCTACACTCTAGAAATAGATATTATTTAAAAGCATCTTTTGAATAGTACTAGCTTGTTTCTTCCCCTAATCTTCTGTGTGGAAGTGATCACTCACATACACACACACACACACAAAAAAAAATCTATCAGCATTGTCTTTTACCTTATAGACTTTTGAGCCTTTCATTTTCATAGAGCAAGGACTTCTATTAATATTTTAAAGCAAGACTATCTTAAAAAGTAGGTGAATGTACCTCAATTCTCTCCTTCCTTTTACAAAACAATCTGTGAAACAAATTATTTTTCTCCTTTTAAGATAAAGAGAAGCATTAGGGTGTTTTTTAATAAAAACCACAAGTTCTCTAAACACTACCTTCTGTCAATAGACTTAACTCAAATATCTGAGATATGCTTTTGTATAAACAAATCAAATAATAAAAAAATCAAGTCAGTAAAATAGTTACACATTAAACAACTTGCCAGAAAAATAGTATCAGGATTAGAACTATTTAAAATTCAATTTCCCCACATGATTCTAACTAAGTAACAGGTGTGCTACAAGCTAAAATTATGAATTAAAGTCTGAAAAGAGAATGCAATACATATGCAGTGAAAAATTTTCTTTGCTGGAGAGATGGAAGCCCTTTAAACCCGTTTGACCTCTAACCTCTTAGAAGAAAACAAATTCTGTATTAAGATCAGTAGGAGGGCTTTGACAGCAGCTGTATCACTTTTTTATCACGTTTTCTACAGTGATCAACATATACTTCATAAATTAATTGCAAAAACTGCATGTACTTTTAATCAAAATTTAAAACAATCAAATAGTCCCTATTATTCCAATGCAATGTGAATTCCAATGTCTTTTGAACACACCAACTGAGAATAAGCTATGTTAACAGCAAAACTAATTTTATTTTAAAGAGAAAGTATCAAGTTGGTTAAAATTCCATACAATTGAAGTTAGAGATACTGAGCCCATTTTTTAAGTTTTGTATATTTACATTTTCTTTCCAGGAGTTTATTTTTCTGGTCTGTACACACAAGCTATTTTTCAATCCTATTTTGTGACAAACATTTTATAGAAATAATACTAATGTTATACTGAGGAAAAGGATATCATAATCACTGCAACAAAGCAGGGAATAAGTCTATTAATTTTGCTGCAGGAGGACGACTGAAAGATGACCATTTTGATGACCATTCTGGGTTTCACACACCTTTTGTTCCACACTAACTAGTTCTTTTAGCCTGATAGAATTAACTGTAGTTTTGTGCATATGTTCACTTAAGCACATGTTACATCATATACTATGTCACGTTCTTGATCTGTAAATCATTTTCTAGCACTATTTAAATGTCAATATTGGTAAGTCTAGCATTAACTACATGCTAAGTTAATTACAAATGTAATAAAATTAAATGAAGCTCAAATTCATCACAACAACAAAGTTTATTCTTGCAAAAATATAACTCAGCAACCTTAGCTGAACATCAGTTCTTCTTCCTACATGTTCATTCCCTCCCCAAACCTAAATAACTGCTTTGCCAGCAGATTTACAAAAATCAGGATAAATTACATATACAAGAGGACAGCAGTGGCAGTCTTTATGAGCAACAATTGTTGATACGATCCTGCCACATTTTGACAAGTGTTGCTCCCTGAGTTCACTTGCTCCTACATTAATCCAGATGACACAAACCAGATATTCACAATTTGTACAATTAGATGAATCACGCGACAGGCTTACAGGATCACTGACCTAGACTGGACAACTGGGCAAATCCCCCCAGTATTTTGTTAAAAAGGACAAATTTTTGCCATTTCAGGTAGTCACTATAGTGCAGGCTAAATGGAGGTAAGTAAAACCTATTTTTTTTGTTGCACATTTCAGCATTTCTTGATTATACAAAAGAATAAGATGTTTGCTTTCTCCTACAAAAATGTTACTTTTTAATTCAAGGAGTAAAAACTACATCTGATTCTCATTTCTCTTGTGGGTTACTTTTCTATGACTCATATTTCTATAATGATAGTTTTAAAATGCTTGTTCATTGCAAAAAAAACTAATAAAGCTTTTGTGGACCACAGAACATTATTGAAAATAGCTTATCAGTTCTTGCAGTCTTCAGTGTGAATTTGCATACAACTCTTAGTAAAATAAAGCATATATTTTATTTTGACAACCTTTGAACGGAAAAATAACACTGAAGGTTTATACTGTGCTTTTCCCCCCCTTTTTCGTGCCCATCCGGTATTTCTGTCCTGCAAAGTGAAGCACTTTGTTCGCCTTTCAAACAGATTAAATCTAATCTACTTTTAGATTAATCAACCCCAAAGGAAAAGCGCCAGCGCCCCCTGGTGGGCACGGCTGCCCTCTGACAACACCCGTCACAGGCCACCCAAAAACCTCAGCTCGGCGACAGCGACATTTCATTCTCTTGCTACACATTCATACTTTCTAATTACCCTATAGGCTGCGGAAATGGGCCCCCAAACCGGAGAAGCACTCTCTTGTTTACCTGAAACATTTACTTTTGTATCCGTTTTTACTACAAAGCACATGGAAACACGTTTTTAAGGAATATAACATCTAACTAAGCTCTTTATTTTAGCTGCTTCCTTTGCAAAGTAATTAGAACTAGTAAATCACATTTATTATGTCAGCTTGTTATTTTAAAATAAACTGAAAGCTGTTGCAAATTCAACATAAAACAGAGAGCACAAGAATGACAGGCTGAACCTGAATGGTCCAATCCTAGTGCAAACTGACATAATAGTCCACACAATGCACGAGTATCAATGCACTAAGGAACAGTCTCTTTGTTTTAGTGAGGCTGCTTGCAGGGCAAAGTCTAAGTTTGTTCCCAGTGCCATTCACTGTGCACAATGTTCAACATTGCAGATTCCTAAAATGTCTTATCAGACAGAAGTCTCACCTGAACATAATTCCCATGATATAACTGGAATTTCAGGGTAAACAGCAATCATAGTATCCCAGTTAAAAAGTCTTCAGAGTATAAATATTTGATGCAGAATAAAGATATCATTTTAGCACCAATGAGAAACAGAGTTTGAAATGCAGAGCAGTATCTGGAACCAGTGTGCCCAAACCAGTTAACGCAGGGGTCCCTCAGTCCACTTCTGGAATTGTGTTCATCTCTGTAGGCAGAAAGTGTCTGAGGTCACATCCCAGCGTTTTTATTGAGACATATACCAGGTCATTGTACCTATTATTTTCAGGGTAGTACAGGAAACATTTCCTTTCTGGAAATGCAAATAAACTCTTCTAGGCTGTCACAAGTGGAAAAGGCATTAGACTGAGTCAGTGCTGAGGAGGACTGCAGAAGATGAAGCCTAAACCAGTCATTCTCAGAGAAAACCACGACTTTTTGAGCACAAGTTTTTGTATGTCCAAATACTTGTGCTAGAGCGATACACAAGATATGAGGTTACATTGCATCTAAACAAAAGCCTTTAAACAAGGTTCCACTGTATTCATTGTACTCCATGAAGTTAATGGGAACTAGTTTTTGTAGGAAATCAGTACAAAGCAAGTAAAAATCTTAAGATTTGGTCAATACTGAAATAGGAGATATCTTTATCATCCCTTGTTTGTTCATCACTGATTTAAAGGAAAATATTGCTTATCCAGTGGAAGTTTCTTTTGCCTTTGGATTATTTATTTTCTTAAACACTATTAATCTCATCAAATTTGAAGAAAAAGGTAAATGCTTGCAAAATTTGTTTCCATCTTTTTTTGAAGTCTAAAAAAATTAATATAAGCCCTAGCAATATGACAACGGTATTGATGAATTTTGAAGACAACACAAACTCAGGTAGAGGCTCCAAAGCATCCTGACTAGGCTATGCAGCAGTGCAAAGGGACTAAATGTGTCTGCCTCAGGCTCCCACCTGCTTATTCTAGTTCTCACCTTGCTCTGTAGCTTCCTCTCCTCCTTCCCAAGATGTCAATGCTGTAGTTTCTCTGCAGACTGCAGCAGTGAGCAGCCTGACTCTGCATCTGTCTGTAAGATACTACCAAGACATCATCTCTCACATGTTCAATGACCAGGACTGCTTTGTATGGGTCACAACACCACCTGATTTTAAATTATTCATTGCATTTTAAGTAATACTGTCTCTGCACCTGTGTCATGGTTAAAAGCACTATCCATAGTCTCTTGTCAGGGATTTTGGAGACATGAGGTTGTTCCTGATTGTCTGCAGAGATTCTATCTGCCTTCATGTATAATTTTGTGATGCTTCCTTGCACTGAATATACCCATATTTTATCGCATTGTATACTACCAGATAAAGTTTCCAGTTATACCCAAATAACTCAATATACTCTCTATTGACTATTCACTGATTTTTTTTTTAATTTTCCATCGGGACTGTTCTATCTGGAGCCCATTGGTTAATACTAAACTTTCATCTAACCTGTAGGAATTGTTTCTTTCTTCTTTCCAAATATGGGTCTCTATCAGACAGTCTGGGATGCCTCCGGCTTTGTGCTCAGAGGATTAATTTTTCCATCTACCTTGTCATTCTCATATTCCACCAAAAAACTGTCCCATAGGTGTGTTTTCAGAGCTAAATAGGCCGAATTTATTACTTCTACTACCTTTTACTCATAGCATTTCACCTCCTCATTTTACCTTCCTGTTACTGCCCTCACAGCTGCTAAGCTACTTATCAACCTCTAAAGCCTGCTACCAGTTTTTTAAATTACTTGTTCTGAAGAGAAAGCAAAAATTGGAAGTCATTCACTACCACTTATTTAGATAATTTCAGGCAGGAATTTCAGTCCACTTTAAAGGCTCAGGAAAGGTAAACAACTGTGATGGGCTGTAATTACTTGTCTAGGTCATTTTATATTAACTTTCTATCTGTATAATTTTAACTACTTCGGTGTATGGTCTTCTAAATTGTGGCACAAAAATATATTTACTTCCAGTTAAACATTGGATAATACCCTTCAACCCTGTCACCTGGTCTTCTTCCTAAGTAAAATCAACATTTTGGTTTTGAATCACCCTGCAGCTTCTTTTTACCCCCATGGTTCTGCAGATAACCATGAGGTTTGACAGAATTTTGGCAATATTTGAGGGCTTGTACAATTCTCATCAGTAAATGAATGTCACTTCTGGATGACTGAACTGGTAATCAGCTACCAGTTAGTTAGACATGCAGCTTGTACCTCTAGTACTTGTTACCATATCTGGAAATGCCTTTTTATTTTAAGTAATATAGATGTGAGAGGAATAAGGAAATAGAGCAATTACTCATGCATGTTTGCGTGACAGGTGCAATTCTTACACAGGTTACATTAACACCTTTGCATGTCCTCTAACAACAAAGTATCCTATATCATTTCCTATTTTACTTTCCTTCTGAAGTCTAGATCTAATCCCTTTGTCTCAGCCTGTATGTTTTCTTTGGTAAAACACTTATTTGCACAGTAGTTTACTCAGATATAGATCAACATTAAGTTTCTAATGATCTCATTTTGAGTATATTACAAAGAGATTACAACAAAATTACATGTCATGGCCCTCTCTACACTGGCAATTCATTGAATCATTCAGGGTCAGAGGGACCTCAGAATGTCTGGGGCTCACTGTCCTGGTAAAATTAGGGTCATCCAAGATGCTTAGGGTTCTACCCAACTGAGTGTTGAAAACATCCAAGGTTAGCGACTCCACAACCTCCATGGGCAACCTCTTTCAGCAGTTAAGTATCCATATACTGATTTTCCCCCTTCATATTTAATCAGAATTTATCCTGTATTAGTTTCTGCCCAGTGTCACTCACTCTCCTGCTGTACACCTCAGTAGAGAGCATGGTTCCTCTCAGGAGCCTCCACTTCAGCACTGGAAGGCTGAGTTCTCTCAGCTTCAACCCATAGGTAGGACTCCTTTATAAATACTGGACAGTGTTAAAAGGGATGTCCCCTGCTCCTAGCTGCTAGACTTGCTGCAGCATAACCTATGCGGTCTCTTTACTGTCACAGTTTATATCCTGTATACTACTCCATGCATTTTATTTTTGGTTTAGGTTTTTTTTTTTTTGTTAAAGGATTGTAAGAAAACACAAGCTGTAAGAACAGAGTGAGTCTCCTCACAGAAAAGGCAGCACCTCTATTTCTTTACTATCTGCTTATCTCAAAACTGCTATATCCCATCACCTCAAAGTAAACATATCTGCTGCAGCAGTTGAAGCTTCAGGAAACCTGAACTTCCCATCTGACTAACATTTCTCTTCATGAGGTTTTGTAATTTTTAATATTTTTTTAATAACTTCATGAAAAAGAAAAATAAGGTTCTATTTTTCTATTCATTCTCCTAACTGTAATATCACTTCTTCTCTAAATCACTTTCTCTTATTTCATTATTTCATTCTTAGCAGACAATACTACACTTACATGAGATATCAGATGTACTAGTTCATTGTTGTTTCTATGAGGAATACTAATTATTTTGAAATATCCTACTTCTGCAGAAAAGTGTGTTACTAAAGCTATACTATTATCCCCTCCACCCTGTCACAGTACTTGTCAACTCCAATTTCATTTTGTTATGGTTCATACCAAAAAAATGGCAGTTTTACAGTCTGAGAAAGTATCTTACCATCCAGTTACTTCCTCTCAATAAAACCATACACCTCATTCTCAGTCTCTTCCTCATACTTACAAATTCACATTGCAAATCTGTGAATCTAAACCCAAATAATTAACTACATATTTACAACTAAGTGATCAGTCTTCTGGAGTTACTAACATTGGTAGTGTCCAGTGTAACACAGACATTTCAGTCTGATTTCCAAAGTAACAAACTCACATTCAGCATTCCCTACTTATCTTCTGCCATTTGGAAACTTGTCAGAGTTTATCAGTATCTTTTGAACAGTCCTTCTGTTAACTCTGCATCAATAAACCATAGTGACAATTGTGAATTATAGCAATTGCTAAACTGGATGTCAAGCACATGCTAACCTTACAAACCAAAATTAAAAGGCTTTTAGTAACTGTGTATAGACACTGTTTGAGTTTGTTTTTTTCTCCCTGATAATCCACTAATATTTATTGAGCATTTTTGGTACAGGTTTTGGCAGTGACTGTGTTACTTTATCATATGATTTTCTGGCTATACATCTTGGAGGATGTAACATCAGCTGCTCTGTTGTCCTGCCACGTGGCAAACAACTACCTTGAAGAGACAATTCGAACAACACAAAGAATTGCCTTGTTACAATGGAAAACCCACCATAAGGAAAACGGAGTAGCACACAATTTTTACATCACCTTACCTTTAAATAGAAGTATTTGGGGTAGACAAGGTAGGAAATCCTGAAATCCAAATACACAGACTGTTGGAATGTATATTTGGAACTACCTTTCCTACCCAGACAAAAGCCAAAAATATTTGGTGTATTCATTTAATGAAAAGAGACAAGGAATCAGCCCTCAGGGAATAAATTTTAATTTAGCTCTGTGTGATTTTCCCATACTATTGGCAGAACAGGAATAATTAATACAAGAATGACTCATGAGTGATTTAGGGGCAAAGAGATATGTTAAGAGTATCACAGAAACTGTAAATATTGAAAACATTTCACCTAACTTCAAACAACAGGATAAATACTATTTCAAGGAAAACTACCTAAAGCTACTCTGTATGGTCTTTAAAATGTACATGATACATAGCAATCAAATGCTACATCAAATTCAAATATTGAGTCAAATACATTCCACATCAAAAGACATTTGAGAGAAGGAGAGTGAGATGGCAGCAATGTATTAGATACCTGATTCCTCATTACTATGATGGCATGCATCAAATCCTACAGAACCCCATTCTAGCACTACCAGAGCTCGGATCAGCTCCATTACATACTCCACCTGAAACTGAAACAAATTAAACTGACCTACTGAGACACAGAAAGATGTAGAAAACAGTTACAGTATGAAAAAGTTACTCTTTCTACTGCCACTGAGTCTGCTGAATTACTTGGGCCTTGCACTGTTTTGAGTACAGCTATGTATTTGAACCACGCATTTAGCTTTCATAGTTTAGCTTTCACTTTTAACTAAGAGGTTCAAGCAGACTGAGCCTTTTCAGGGCTTGTCACCTAAACGCTCTTTCTTTGAGACTAAGGCACATTTCTGTGATTCTCAATTCCTGTAACAACTTGAGGATGTTGTTTCTCAAAATACTCTTTGTTCCCTTCCAGAATGTATTAATATGTGGTACCTGAAGTTCTCACACAAGTGATACCTATCTACATAGACGTGTAACATGAATAAACATTGTCCTCTCTATTTCTGCTTTTCTTTAATGGCAAAGGAAGGAGTAGCATGAGCTCTCAGTTTAATACATAAGTTTTTAATTTCTCCCAAAATTCTGCTTAAAGAGTCATTGTGCTCCACATGAGAAGCATGTAAGTTTATGTCTTGACAAGTGCCAATTCCATTAAATCATGTGAAATTAAGCTTCTAATATAAGGAAGTAGCAAAAAATACAGATTTTGATTATGAATGTGTTTTGGTGATCATTTTACATGCACACATTATCAATTCTGGAAACAGGCCAGTTTCAAATCTAACTCTTAACAGAAACCACTAATATAAATGAACACCAGCTGAAAAGCAGTAATTAAAATATGTTTAATATACTAGTTAGGAATAAACCACAAATAACCTATGTCTCAAACACATTTGGAGTGCCAAACTCAACTACCAAATCCAAATAAAACAGAAAAATGAAGAAAATACAGAGTAAAATACTGGGAAACAATACATAACTTTTGAATCATAATACTTTAATAAGTAGACAAGCTATTCACAATACTACAACAGATCTCTCTTAGTTTTGCTGCATCAAATTCAACAAATATTTTATTTTAAAATTTTCATACACTTTCCACTAACTCTACCAGAATGTAAAACATCTTTATGCATTACGAAATGTAAATAAACACCTATTTTCTGTAAATGGCATTAAATTACGACAATTGGAAAGGTTTCCCCAAGTAATTAATGCATCAGAAAAACATAATATGAATTTTTGAAAAAGATGCTGTGGTGCTCTGCAGCCCATGGCAATGGAATCAGTTCTTCTACATGGATTTCCAACATGTTCCTCTCAATAAATTCTAATTTAGAAAGACAGACAGAAAAATACATTTTAAAGTACTTTATTCATTGTTTTGGCTTTGCTCATTTTGTTTCAATTCTTACTTTGTGTTGCTATATATACCAAATTCTGCCCAATATTATAAACAGCACTATGATTCACAGTGCAAAACCTAAGAAATACTCTTGCAACAAATATATTTTATTTGGGGTTTTTTTAGAATTTTATATGTGGGATTTTATATCTATAAATAGATCTCTATACCCAACCATCAAACCCCTGCTAAATTTATACTTCACTGAATGCTCTTACTGGCAGTAATTATCTTATTGTGAGCAAATTATCTGTATATAAAATAAAGGACAATTTATTAATAGAAATGGATACTCCAGAAATTCAGAAAAACATTACACTAATCAGCCACATATTAACAAGAAAAATAACTTTAAGCTCGGCTGCGTTTGGATATAATTTCTTGCCTTCACATCCTTGCCTCACAACAGAAATTAAATTCACAAATGTCTCTTTGAATAAACCCACTGCCTAATTATTACTCAGATGAACAATCTGCCCTCAGTAGCTGAAACGAGTCCCAAAGCCAAGGAATTCACTGAAGCAGTTCAAACACTAGCTGTATGGGGTTGCGATACCCAAAATCCAGTAATCACAGTAACTCTCACTCTGCTGTCAACTCCCTGAATTGTCTGGATAGCTCTAGATCAATCCTGTTCTCCACCACAAAGACAGTTATTTCAAATGTGTTTAACTGAATAGTAAAGAGCCCCCACCAGACCTCACGGTGTTCCCCTGCTCCCTTCTGAATCTCCAAGTGAAGAAATCCTGTCATTTCTTACTAAATTACAAGTTTGATGGTTTTAACTGACTTTTTTTCTTTCTTTCCCTGCATGCTCCAAAAAGAGAATGTGATTGCTCAGAACTGGCCGCAGTTTAGCACACAGACTAGTCAATCAAGCAGGCCAGATCCCCCAACGAGCTCCTGAATTCCAACATTCATATTTTGAGCTTCATTGTAAGCTAAGGAATATATACAGAGTGTATAAAGATGCAATTGCAGATTACTAACACTGGAGAATCAGCACCCTCACTAAAACAGATCCAAGCACAAAAGTAACAGAACAACAAAAATAAGCAACAACAAAAGTCCAGCATCCACTGCTGGATTTCCTTAGATATATTGCCACAGAATGATTTCCCCGGTATGTCAAAGCTAACCTGAGTGTCCTGAAGAAATATAAAGTAGTTTGGACATCCATTTATCCACCATCGGAGGGATATCCCATTCTCAGGGATGATACAAGATCAGGGCAGGTAGATAAAGATACTTTATCAATATGCAAATGTGAGAGGTTAGCAAATGTGACACCCATCCACAAGAACAGACAGAAGGATATAGTGAACTACAGACCTGTCAGCTTGACCTTGGTGCCAGGGAAGGTTATGGAGCAAATCATCTCAAGTGCCATCCTGCAGCACATGAAGGAAAATCTCATGTCCATGGGGATCAGGCTCAGCCAGTATGGGTTTATGAAAGGCAGTGTCTGCTTGACCAACATGATGTCCTTCTAGAACAAGGTGACCTACTTACTGAACAAGAGAAAGGCTGTGGATGCTGTCCCCTTGAACTTCAGTAAATGACACCATTTCCCCAGTATTCTCCTGGAGAAACTGGCTGCTCACAGCTTGGATAAGTGTACTTGTTCATTGAACGAAAAACTGGCTGGATGACCAGGCCAGAGAAAGGTGGGTAACAGAGTTACATCCAGCTGGTGGATGGTCACCAGTGGTGTTCCCCAGGGCTCAGTATTGGGGCTAGTCCTGTTTGATATCAGCAATCTGGATGAGGGGATCAAGGGCACCCTCGGTCACTTTGCAGATGACACCAATTTGGGCAGGAGTGTTGATCTGCCAAAGGAAGGCTCTACAGAGGGATCTAGACAGGCTGGATGAATGGGCCAGTGGTATATATGAGGTTCAACAAGGCGAAGTGTTGGCTGCTGCCCTTGGGTCACAACAACCCCATTCTGCACTACAGGCTGGGGCAGAGGGGCTGGAAAGTTGCCCAGTGGAAAAGGACCTGGGGGTGCTGGTTGACGACTGAACATGAAACAGTTGTGTGCCCAAGAAGGCCAATGGCATCCTGGCTTGGATCAAGAATAGTGCAGCCAGCAGGACCAGGGCAGTGATTGTCCCTCTGTACTCAGCAGTGGTGAAGTCATACCTCAAATCCTGTGTCCAGTTTAGGACCCCTCACTGAAAGAAAGACATTGAGGTGCTGGAACACGTCCAGAAAAGGGCAACTGGTGAAAGGTCTGGAGCACAAGTCTAATAAGGAGCAGCCGAGGGAGTTGGGAGTGTTCAGCCTGAAGAAAAGGAGGCTCAGGGGGAACCTTATCACTTTTACAGCTCCCTGAAAGGAGGTTGTATCCAGGTGGGAGTCATGTTCTTCTCCCATGTAGCAAGTGACAGGACAAGGATTCAAGTCATCGCAGGGATGGTTTAGATAGGATATTAGGAAAAATTTCTTCATGAAAGGTTTATCAAGCATTGGAACAGGATGTCCCGGGAAGTGGCTGAGATGTGTAGATGTGGTGCTTAAGGACATGGTTTAGTGGTGGACTTACACTTTCTCCACTCTTATTTAGATACAGGTTTAAAACAAACTTTGGTTCCTTTCACAAACTATAAAGGAATTACATTTTAAGTTTCTGCACATCATTACATGCAGTACACATCTACTCCTCGAAAATTAATCATTCTTTTGAAGCTTTTTATTAGCTCATGTAAATTATTTCAACTCAAGAGAAACTAGTATCTCTAGCTATAATTGTCTTTCTCCATTTTCCCTTTAGCAATATGAAGCACAAACCTCACTTCAAACCCATTTTATGCTTCTCTAACCAGCAGTTGCAGTAAGTGTTGTAATATGTGACTAATTCATTTAATAATTTATTCTAACCTTACAAACATACTCTTAACCAAACAACAAAACTTACTTATCTTACTGAAATTTATTGTCAGTCTAAAAATTCTATTTAAACATCATATACCTCTAGTATTAAGCATAGTAAAATGCAAGAGCAGGATTCTATTGAGACTTTCAACACCAAATCCCTCTTCTTTGAATAACAAGTTAGAGCTTTGCTTATTCTCAGATCAACTAAAATATTCTCACAGATATTTCTGTCTCTTAGCTAAGGGCCACAAGATGAACTGAAATCAATGAACCCCACAAATGACATTAAACAGACCTGCACATCTCTCTTGCTCAGTGACTTTACATATTTGCAGAAATAAAGAAAAACTGAATATGGTATTTCCTGAACTTTTACTACAAAAAGATATTTAAAGCCACACCTGATGGAGCCTGAGTATTCTTCCAGTGGAGATCTGTTACACACACTGGCACCAGTGCTCTACCTCTGCCTCTGAAAACTTTGCAATGCGTAGCACAGGCATTCTCTACATGCAGAGGAAGCCTCCTGTCTCCCAGTGATGGCATTTTCTGTGCATGCACTACTCAGCACATGCCCACTGGTAGCTTTGCCGATTTCTCAATAGCTTCCAGAAACAGAAGACTCAGCAAAAGGGAACATGAGGAGCAATTCACACAGCTTTCTCCCACACAATCACAACACTTAAATCACAACAAAACAGGCTACAGGCCAGAAAACTATTCTGAAGATGTAGTATAACTCACATCATCTTTCCCAGGCCTTTATGGCCTCTTTTCTGAAAAATTATGTATTCTAGCCACATAATGTAGAAATTTTTGTTCATCTGGGAAAGCCAAAAAAAAGGAACAACCTGTTGCTAGTATTAGTATAATTTATCATGCCTAGAGTCAGTTTCTTGTATGTTGTCAAAGACCTCTAGGAACCAAGGAAATGAGGAATGTCTGTTAAACCAGAGAAGTGCAGACTGAGCACCCTTTCATTAAAGACTCAGAGACATGTTAGAAAAACAGTATAGATATTTAAGGGATAGACTACCAGACACTGAGCTACAGTCTCATATCTCCACTAAATTCTCTCCTCGTGTTATAAAATGTAAATATATCACCAAACAATCTTTCAAGGGTGTTATAATGATTAAATAATTAACAATTAAAAGCTCTTGAAGAAAAAAGATTAGAAGAGTTATTAAAGCAAACAGAACACATCAGGTATCTCCCAAAGCAATAACTGAAAAGTTTATTACTACTTAAAGTGCATTTCTATCTCTAAAGATTCTGGTTTGTTACTGTATAGAAGGAATTACACATAATAAACATGAGGCAAACAATAACTGAATATTCACTTAAGATTTATACATTATGGGAAAAAAAGCATTATTTTTGTGAAACCAGCTCCAAAGAAAAGAAGACATGGTTTTACAAGTCTTGATGCTCCAAACACTTAAATTTAGCTCAGATATGAGATTATTTGCTTTGAAATCATAGAGGCTTTTCAGAATCACCAGACTGGCATGTGCATGAATTGCAGGAAATTGGCTTCAGTTATCACCACCTTTCACTTCAACAACAGTTGTGTGTGTGAACTTCCTGGGTACCCTTTGGAGTGGTGCTACAGAGTTAACTATTGCATAGCCTCTGTTAACATAGGGTAACATTTTCAGTACCAGGAGTCCACATAAGGACTGGGCAAAACCAAGAAATTGCTGCTTGAGCATTATGATTAAGTATCATGGAATAATAGAACCATTTACGTTGGAAAAAACCTTTAAGATCAACCATTGTGTTAGCACTGCCAAGTCCACCACTAAACCATATCCTTAAGTGCCACATCTACACATCTTTTAAACAGATCCAGTGCTGGTGACTCAGCCTCTTCCTTTGGCAGCCTGTTCTAATGCTTGACAAACCCTTCCATAAAGACATTTTTCCTAATATCTAATCTAGATCTCCCCTGGCATGACTTGTGGCTTTGTCCTATCACTTCTTACATGGGAGAAGACAGCAAACTCCACCTGGCCTCCTTTCAGAAAGTTGGTAAGTGCGATAAGGTTTCCTCTGAGCCTCCTTTTCTCCAGGCTAAACAACCCTAGTTCCCTCAGCTGCTCCTCATAGGACTTGCTCTCTATACCATTATTGTGTGAAACAACACAGAATGTCTTTCTCATCTTTCTTACTTGCAAAAACTTTAAGAATGTATATCTAAGTCCAAGTGTGCTACAAATACCTTTAAACTTTTACTATGTGTATGTTTATGCACACTTAAGCAATTATAATCTTACACTTAATCAAATAACTGATATTTTAAAACCAAATGAGTCATGCTTTGGTGACTGTGCAATCAATATTCACAGCAATTTCAGGGCAAATAACAGCTCAGTCTTCTCCAATGTACATCAGTGTGATAATGAGGGAATAACATAATTTCAAAGTTTCAGTGGACTTCAGCCAAATGTGAAAGACAGCTTAAGCCCAAATGTCATAAATTTCAAGAGGACTGCAGAGTTTCTCAAATAGCTACTTTAACTCCTGGTTAGATTTACAAAACACAATATTTGGCATTATGATGTGTAAAAAAATTAGCCCCTTGATATAATTTTCAGTCACAGACCTCAGCTGCATGACCTTTTAACATTTACAAAGACATGTGAATTTACAGTAACAATTCTCAGCTTTTTAATGTTAGGAAGATCCCTTCCACTATGATGATACCTGTCACTAACCTATTTCAGCCACTTGCTCAAATGAATACACACAGAAAGTCCACTAGCATGGGAACAGCCCTCCTATGCATCTTATCTTACACATAAAGAGTGATAACTGAAATCAGAATATAGCCCTATAACATTCTTTTTCTTCTTTGCACATACATTTCTTTTGAAATGGATAACAATGTAATTGTTTCTTTTATTCAGAATATGAAAGAATTTTAGCTAAAACCTTCACTGACCCACCTAGGAGAAGGGATTTTTTAAAAGAAAATATACAAAAAGCCAGCTCCATGCTTTCAATATCTAAATTAATCAACCAAACTCTGAAAAAATTCTCTTGAGCACACATAAAAATGGAAGTTTGTGTTCTGCATTTCAAGCAGTGCACACTTTAAAACATCTGCTATAAATAATAGAATTTGTTTTCCCAGAATTCTGATTTAGGAGCATGAGCTTTTGTAATTTTCGAAGAAAGGGCTGAATAAACAAATATTGAACTCTAAAGAGAACAAATCAAAGAGCTATATGCAACAATGTCCTGCAATTCAGTGATGGCAGAAAGCCCTAATTTGAAATTAGTTATACTGCACATAAGTTGTGTAAAAAGCATCAAAGCAGTTAATGGATTAGTGTGGTACATAATAAAAAAAAAAAATCAATTGCAGTACCAAACAGTTACTGACCTGGAAAATATAGCAATGAAAAATACCCACATTTGCTGATAGAAACTGAAGCTCTTTATGTTACCTTCAAAGGAAACTAGAACACCCTTCCCATGTAACACAGTCATATCCTCAAATTTTGAGTAGTTGTGTGCATTCTGCTAGGCAGAATGTAGCCTAACCATTATATCAAATATAACACATATGCTGTCAGCAAATCACAAAATGAGAATTAAAATTTAAGGCAGTTTTTCAGCAGCACAGCACTTTCAACACCAGGATGTGCATATTGAACTTTCTCTCAGTGGTAGTTACAATAACATGGAAATATTATAATCACTATAAGCATGGTTACTCCTCAGATATGTCAGGATTTTGCCACAGAATCTCACAATCATTTATATAACACCCTACCTGGACTGGAGGTCCTGTTTGGGAACTTCCTTAGTTTTAAGTTGTTTTTGTATAAACTTAGCCAGTTTTGATGAACTGTACAACAGAAAAATATTCCAGGCTTTTCATGGCACAAAACCAGAACGAATTCTTGCAATCAAGTACTTATTAAAAAAACCCCAAAACAGTAGCTTTTACACAGATCATATTCTACCCAAATGTCAACACACTAGAAAATTCCTTTATACTCCCTTCCTGGTTCCAGATACCTTCAGGATTCAAGTGCCTGGAAGAAATAACCTATACATCTACTGGATACATTTTTCTCACTATCTCCACAGAAATTAATGAAAGATTCTATCCTGTGACAAATAATGAGTGATCCAGGCCATTCTCTTCTTTTTTCATAAAACAAATGCATGTATCAAACCTAAAACTACTGAAAAAGAAAAGGAAATTATTTATTAATCACAACTCATTAAGCAGAATAATTTTTTTTTTTTTTTTTACCATGAGTACTGTCAAGTACTGGAACAGGCTGCTCAGAGATGTTGGATAATCTCCATCTTTGCAGAGAGTCAAAACCCACTCAGAGCAACTTGCTGTGGCTGACTTTTTGAGCAAAAGGTTGGGTTAGATACCTCCAGCAGACCCTGCCAACCTGAACTACTCTCTGTTTCTTTGAAGTCTACAGTAAAGATGCAACAGAAATACAGAAAGCAAAAAGAGCCCCATGTCTTTTCCTGATTTTTAGACTAAGGTCTAACCTGAAATAAAATTATGTCAGAATTCATAAACTCAAGAATGTTGAGTTATTTTGAGATTGTGAATTCCCCATGCTTTCACTCCACATGAAGTTCCACAGAGCAGAAACTGGGAAAAAATACTGAAATCCATAACTGCCTTTTAAGCATCATACACTGAAACTTTGAAAAATAGCAGAAAAGAGATTATTACATACAATGAGAACCACTACTAATTAAATACAATTAGTACTCCTAGGAAAGGGAGGCAGCAGTGAGCATCGAGCCTTCTAGAGTGCAATTTAATATACCATACAATCTAGTGGAAAATTAAAATCAAATACTCTGAAGAAGTTACAAATTCACATTACATAAATTCTTTGTAGCTAGTAAGTCTCAATAAAATCTACTGAAGTTAAAACTGTGATACAGCTAAGAAAAAGAAAAACCAGATGAAAGACAGTGAAGCTGATTCTGTTCCTTGTACAGAAATACATTCTGCAAGTAAAACCTAGAAAGGATTTATGTAGGAAACATAATTAATTACTTTGAGCACCCGAAGTATTTGATATGGGATTTTGATGCAGATGGAAGTTTATTCACACACATTTATGGTCTTACATTTCTCCCGGAAGTTTCATATGTGAACCCTGTGAACCTTCACACAGCTACTGAATACTGTAGCTTCAAACATTGGGAGCAGTTTCTGACTAATCTCTGTTGGATTTTTTTATATTACAAAAAATTCAGAAAATACACATAATTTTTTGCAGTTACCCAGTAGCTCCATTGCATCATCTTCATTGTCAATGTCTTCTTCAGTTACAGATGGAGCTGTGCTTTGAGCAGAATCAAAGGAATCCTGAGAAAGCATGGCAGCCAGCAGTTTCTTATGCTGCTGCTGTTGATGTTTTAATCCTTTGGTCTTTGGTTCCATTTTTAAGCTGTGAGGGAGGAAAGCACAACTTTTACTGGTATTCTCTTCAAAGTATGTCACTCATTCCCTAAGCATTGGATATTCTAAGACATTTTGTGTTTTCAGCTTCTACTTAAAAGTTTTGACTGAATTTGGGAAATTTCCCATTGATTTTATTTGCACTAATCAAGTCTAAATAAGCTACATATATAGAACAGCAGGACATCAATTACAAATCAGTATTGCTAAGGCATTGATGCATAGCAAAAAAAGTTGACAATGAAGAACTGCTCCCTTGAGTGGTTTTGATACCATTACCCCACAGAATAAAGGGTTTTATATTCGTAACAACTTTCCTGATTCACTGAGCTGTGTCTCTAACCTAAATAACAGAGAACCAGAATTGCACAGAAATCAGAAGGGTCTAAGGCAGGACTTGCTACAGTTGGCCATTTCTGATTCCTTACAGTATCAACATAAAATGGACAGAAGTTTGGTGCCCCACATGAGGGGCACCCCATGAGGGTACCAGCAACACCTCAGACTGTCCTTACAGTCTGTTGCAGGAGGGCAGAATTGTTTCAAATATATGATTTTTTTAGCATAATCAACGATTGTTCATTTCCCCAGAAAAGGTAAACACTAATGAGACAAAGTGCACCTTGGAGATGAAGAACGGGCTTTGAGTTTAGGACATCAGGTTATGGATGGGGCCTCTGCAAGCTCTAGTTCATTTCACGCTCTAAGAGACAAGAGTACCATAATAAAAACCACTCAAATTCCCCACTGTGTACATACATTATCCCTGAAGGAAGATTCCCAAGAGTCTTGCAGCTTCTCAAAATTCTTCCAAGAAATTTTTCATGTAGAAAACTACTAACAGTGACTTGGAAATGAGTTTAATCCTATTTTCATGGTGTTCAAATTTCTGAAAGATGAGCTCAGTACCAGCAGGATTGCCATCAGCACTTTACTATGCTCTCTTATCACTTATTAATACCTTGCCTTTCTTCCTTACAGCAGCAGCAGAGAGCAGTGCAAAAACAGTGACAAACACAATCTTTCCTCTGTAGCCATGGAGAACATTAAGAGAAAAAAGGTGACCCTTCATCCATTTGACAAGACATCACTAATACAGCTACCTCAGACTGGCTACACTGTCTTTCCCAGTCAAAGCAGCAGTGACACCTGTCCTATCAGTTGCTCTTTTCTTTCCTTTTTTTGAGTTACTAGGCCAGTCTTTCTAATATATGACATGCCTTCTTCCATTGCTCATCATCATAAGAATGCATGTTTTCAGGAGGAAATGGTGGTTCTGTCACACGACAGTGATGGCAATTACTCTCCCAGTGATTTGTCAATGACTAATCCTCTGGAAATTTATATAATGCTTCATATATGTAGCATTTCCATACATTTAATGACAGGTAAAACAATACATACTACCTAGAAATAATGAAACAATTACAGTTTTGACTTTCCTGTTCTTATACTTAAACTAAGTACTAAGATTAGTTCTAAGAATTTGCTGGCTTACCCCATAAATCCTGATAAATAGTGATCAATAACCTATCACTTTTTATTAAAAGTGTTGCTAAATAAAATTTAACATGATCAAATTGGGAAAACTGAATGTGAATTTTTCAAATTTCTCCCTCCTTCATTTGCCAGGTAAAAACGCAACTTAAATTATTTTAGGCTACATTAACTATGAAATAGATTGATGAAATACAGGTGACATAGCTAACAATTCTTTAAAACTGATACCTTCACTCTTTTGAGAGAAAAACTTATACTCTTCCCCCTACTTTTAGAGGTACTAGGTATTTGCTACGTTAACACTAAGTGATTATTACCTATTCCTTATCTCACACATATGGTGTATGGTCAATTCCAAATTCTGCTAATAGCACTTTAATTCACAGTAACACTGAATCAGACCTTGAAGCAACTGCCAGTTATTAGTGAATTATTATTAAATATTCAGATTAACCTTCATCAACATGGGTCTTCAAACTTCCATATATAGTTGGCATCAATTTTAATATCACCACTATCTTGAAGTTCTGCAACTTTATGATTCCTTCGCAAGGCTGCAAACATGATTTTTATAAATGCCTTACAAAAGCTGATGAAATACTAATGAAGCAAAGAATTATCCCAGACATAAAATCAGTCATCCAAATGTAAATCCATATGCTGCATGTCATTTAGTAGTTACTCATTTCCACTGAAAATCAGTACTCCCACTTAACGATATATATTTTTCAATGGGCCATCAGCACTTACTGCACCTAAAAAACAGAGATATCAGTATCCCATGAGTCTTTCCTGGCATCAAGTTCCCTATACTCCCCTTATTCACACACCGGGCAACCTGATTTTGTCATGACACTCAACAAGATTCCTCAAATACTATTCTCAAAGCCATTAATCACATTTTTTAATTACACCATTAGCTGTAAGGTTTCTCACAGCTTGTACCACCCTCTACAAAGAGAAAAATGTGCTGCTTTGAATCATCTTTGTTGCTGAGAACTAGATCTCTTTGCTCCTTTCTGGAAATTAGACAGAGATGCTTATTTCTGCTCTTTTCTGTTCACCAAAGGGATACAATATCCTCAATTTGCTCTGCAACATGGAACAGATCTTTATTCAGTACCTTTACTAGACTGCTGAATAAGGAAAAAGAAACCCAGGCCTGCACAATCAAGCTGCAGTGCCAGTTGCTGACTTCATTATTTTCCCAGGAACTGCACTGGAGAGACTCAGGGTCTGAGTTGCATTGGTTCCTGTCCAACATCTGGCTGAGGGATCATTACTACATGCTGCTACTTCTTTGAAATAGTAGTACTCACAGCTACCCCCACAATAATCGAATTAAATGAAGTACTCATTAATAACAAATATTCCCAACATGTAAGGAAAGTTAATGAATGCAGAGTGCAAGAGCATAGCTAGTGATATGCTAGTTTCAGTGTGACAGGGAGGTGAATTCCAATCTCGAAGGCACATGGAGGAATGTGAAGTGAAGGAATACCTTACACCTTCTCAAATGGAAAGCAGAGAGTTCCTCCCTTCTAAAAAAAGGAAGAAAATGGTGTCTGCTGCAGTTAAAGTACTAGTTATAAGGAAGGAGAAATGCTACAGGGAGAAATGCTAAGGGAGAAACGTAGGTGTTTAAGCCAATTAACAGAGGCAGTGCAGAAGATTTACACTTAAAAAGAAAGACATAAATCCCTTTAAAAACAAGGCTGTGAGTATTTAACCTTCTGTGATAAACATATCTTTAAATCATAGAAAATGGACTCCTTGTAAAAATTATAATCTCTTTCAGGTAGTTGAAGCACATTAACAAACTCTTTCAGTCATGCACAATAAATCTTCAGAAGTTATTTACTGGAGAGAAAAAAATGTTCCCTTTGAGAAAGACTTGAGAATGCCAAAAAGCTAAGATGTGAAATGAAAATTAATTTAGGAAGTACTGTTAAAAGTAACATAGATACCATTTCCCTTGTCTACCTTTCCTTTACATGAGAAAATCATATTTATTACTAAAGTGTCAAGAAGATTAATACCTGCTACCAACCATGGAAAGATGGAAGGGTATGAAGTATCTGAATGAAGCTATGCATTGCAATATTATTACACAATGGACCCCAACCATGTGACCATACACTTAGCTTTACACATGGGAATAAGTCCATAGGATTGCAAAGGAGTATTAAGTTAATAACATAGAAAAGTGTGAGAAGAAAACAGTCACATATTAATGACTTCTATTTATTCTGCATCCTGCCACACTATGGCATGGGAATTAAAACACCCTGCACTCTGACCTCAGAAATGGAATTTTTGTAATAAAAAGACAGCTCTGTTTCACAAAATATAAATTTTCTAGGCCAGATCAAAATCTCACCTTCCTCCAGGACTGCTGCTATCCTCACTGTCCCACTGCTCGTTTTTATTTCTTGGTATTGGTGGCTGCAGCATCTCAGCAGCCAGAGGGTCTGCATCATTCTCTTCACGGCCAATCCATTCTCCAATCACACGAGGTCTGAGAATGGGCGTGTTAAAACCTGCTGTGTCCTGAAGAGAAATAAAAAAAAAAAAAAAAAAAGAAACGATGCGCTGTTTGTCCTCAATCGTAGATGTAAATAGAGGAAGAAAAAAAATTAAAAAGTACAAAATCAATACATTGCATTATTATTTCAGAGGGCTACAAAATACCCAGAAACAATGATGCACTAATGAAGAGTTTTCCATGAACAAAATTCCAAGAGATATTTGTGTAAATCACTCTTGTATCTTCATTTTTAAATTGAAACTGTAGAAAAATCAGGTTTTTTAATAAATGCACAACTCCTAAAACCTTCAGTGTATCTGTTCTGCTAAGCAACACATGAGGCCATTTGTATAAAAACCCCAACCAAAAGCTTGTTGTAGATTAATAGCATCACTCTTATTTGCATTATGAATTAATGCAAACTAATAAATAATCTGCATTTTGCATATTCAAAACAACCCTGCTGGGCTTTACATAATGTGTCTTTCTACTCTCAAAATGGTATTAATATTTGAATAAAATGCATTTCTGAAACTATTTTTATCCACTTACTGGAGGACAGTAAGCTAGACAGGGTTAAAAGAAGCATGCAAAATGATATTTTCAAAACAATAGCAATAATTTGTACCATCATATTAGGAATTTAGATTAAAGAAACAAATTGTACTTAAAAGTTGCATGACAAAGCATTCTGAAGTAGTGAGTATCTCTGTTTTCAATCTTGCTAGAATGGTTGTAGTTAAAGGCTCTTGTACAACAGCATAGCCAAACTAAAAAACACACCTGTATACCCGAGAAAAAACATACGAAATTGTGGGATAGGAATAATTATTTTTAATTAAACTCTTTGTAGGCTAGTAAAGACATTTCAAACACAGTAGGCCTAATTAGGAGAGATATATTCCTGTCATTTAATGAATGAAAATTACAGGAAAGCAAATCCTTGGCTGTTACTAACTTAGTGCCTCAATAAATATTCCTGCCATGAAA
Organism: Entomyzon cyanotis; assembly: GCA_024500445.1. Taxonomy (NCBI): domain Eukaryota; kingdom Metazoa; phylum Chordata; class Aves; order Passeriformes; family Meliphagidae; genus Entomyzon; species Entomyzon cyanotis. The sequence continues at coordinate 18,478,588 of JAKEPQ010001005.1, forward strand.
GAATGCTTTCCAAACAAAAAGCATCTGGAAAAAGTACAGCACAGTGACTATGTAGCCTAGAAACCATATTTTCTCTCCTTCCTAAAAACAAACCACTTTTGAAATCTCCTCCTAATTGAAACAGATTCAGTAAAAGCACAGTTTGAACAAGGGGCCTCTACTGAAATAAAAGAAAAAAACCAAAAAACAAAAAACCCCAAAACAAACAAAAAAACAAACAAAAAAAAGGCTGCAAAGTACATTCAAAATGAATATATTTCCCCTCCTCAGGCTAGATGCTGCAATTTTGCTCAGCACAAGAACCTCTCTCTGTTTTGAAAGTAACCCAGGCCCTGGATCTGACTCACTCACCTTGTTCTTGTGTTCTGCTTTCTGCAATGTGCTTGTGAGTGTTTTACCACACTCAACTCTCCACACCTCTGTCCAGAGCTGTCCATCACTTGACTAATTCACTTTTACACAATGTTTCCTGCAAGGACCACTGAAAATTGAATCCATGGCTTCAGATGTTTTAGGATACTTAACCACTGGTGTCTTTTTTTTTTTTATGAACTTACATAATTTGTGCATCTACTTGGAGCTTTGTCATAGTCAGGTAATGTAGACTAGATGACAGTCACCTCTGGGCACTTGACAAGTGTAACTTTTCACAGGTGTGACTACCATCATATGCTTATGAGTTTAGAAAAAAAATTATTTCACTGCCCACAGTGCCTTCATTACATGAAGTGCTTACATTAGTTTAAGTATGAACCACCTGGCCCCTTCTGAAGTTTATTCCTGTTATTCCAGCTATTTTCTCCATTCTCTTTCTCCCTTGGATAATTTCTAATGATTCATAAAAATTGTTCCTGGAACTAGTTAGTTAGAATAACTTGCACTGTCAATCTTGCTAAAAGCTTTCAGCCTCTTAAGCGAAAATGGAAAGCACCTAAAAATTTTCCCTTTTTTCAGTACCATAAGGTTTTCCTGACACTATGCAGTGCAAAATTAACATATGTACACGTAAACCATGAATGCTGTGGCTGTCCTTGCTATGCTAATTTCTTTCATAGGCATTTTAGGGATTAAAGTAGCACATTCATACTCTACTTAACAGAAATGTAATTTACATTACACAGTCATGCTTTGCCTCACTTTATCACCTTGCTTTCCTCTTTGAATCGTGTTAGAACAGAACACCACAGTTTCAGTGACCTAATTTATCGTCCTCCTTTTAACTATATAAGCAACCACATTGAAAACAGTAAATGAAGCATCAGAGACAGCTCTATTCAGAACACCAGGATATTTATACAGTATTTATTTCAAAGGCTGCAATAAATTGAGATGAAGTATTCTGTTCTCAAACAAGATTTTATAGGTTTGGTTGGGTTTTTTTCATGTAAACTTTAGAATCTTAATTGATTTCCAAATTACAATCCTCCATAAATAACAGAAGAGATTGACAGCGACATTAGTGTGCACAGAAATATTTTCAGTGCAGGTAGGTATTTAAATCTCAATTTCACACCAAATAATTAAATTAAAAAATTTAAAAAGCATTAATGTTTTTGAACAATAACATATCATAGTTAAAAAGAAACCAAACAGAAATTATTTGCTAAAATATATAAGCAAAAAGTATGGGATAACAGGCTCTAGCCTAAATTGTCTTTTTCCTCCTGCAAACAGTATTTTACAGAGTTTTCTTTCCAACCAAAAAACAATGAATGGAGTTCCTAACAAGTATTCTTACAGGCCAGGATTCTAATGGAAGGACTTTCTATTGTGTTTATCATCACTTCTGAGCCCAGCTATGAAAGCAGTAGGAAGACTTAGGCCACAGTTTGGAAATGGCAGCCACAGATGCACATGACTGCATGGTAACAGTGATGAGTCTTATCTAGCTGTGCTTCCTTGGAGAACACAGTGAAGGTATTTTATATGCACTTGTGTCAGAAAGATTTGTGTCCGCATTTTACCAGCAGAAACAAAAGTTGTTTTTTTAAAAAAAAAGTGTTCTGTATTACGCATTATTCCTGTGCCTTATATACCTTTTGATCTCATTTTCCTGACAGTAATGGTTTCTGACACCAAGAACACAAAGCAAGTTTCTTGGCACTAGAAGCACTCTCCTGCTTACTGCTGAGAATAGGGAAAATAAATTGATTCTGTTTCCTTTAGTACTTAAAAAAAAAATTAGCTTGATTACTCTTTCAACATAGAATTTATTACATCTAGTACTAAAATTCATGTTAACTGTGTAAGGTGTCAAAAATGGCCAGAACAGGAGAGATCATTTTTGCATTCAGCAAGGAGGTAAAGACTGATCTTTATGCCTTGTGCCTTTTTCAACAAATCTGGGAAGTAAAAATAATTCCTAAATATTCTCACAAATCATATCTGGGGTTGCAGAATTCAATATCACCAATACTTTTATTGTAATCAAGGCTAAATGTTTCCAGAAGTACACAAAGTAATCCAACAGACTGTATTAAGCAAAGATGGTGTCAAGATCAAAAGTATTTCCATGGTCTTATTAAGAGTCTCAAAATCAGTGAGATTTCTTTTCATGCTTGACAGTCCCTCCTGGATCAAGCTACTAATATATTCACATATACTGTACTTACCCACATAGCTTTCCATACCCAAGCTTCCTCTGAACCCAACAGAACTGAAGTGTCTATGTCAGGACAGTGGCATGTGCTTTATCACAATCATCTGTCCCTTTGTACTGTTGATTAGGCATATCTTATCAATCTTACCTTATCAAGTTCATCAGAAATAGCAATGCCTGAAAACAAAACAGATTAAAAAAAAATTTAACAAAATGCTTTCTACAAATGTCTTTTACTACAGTAAGTACAAGTAAGGTTAAATTTGAAAAGTATACATTCTGTTCTCTGCATGCCACTGTACCATACAATGTATCATATTTTGTTCCATTAGTGAAATTGCCTGGAAACAATACACTCTTAACTTTTCTCAGCTGCAATATTATCAAAATGACTTCTCAAAAAACTATAGAAATGAATACTGCAGATGTGCCAATAAAATGACAACAAACTTAAGCATACTTCTATCTGCTTTCTAAAATTTTATCAGCAATATCAGATTTACCAATGGACACATTATTATGCAAATCTCACCCTGACCAGCATGCATAACACTTTGTGCTGCAATTACAGGGCAATATGGACATTTCTCTCTCTCTCTCTCTTCACGATACAATGTAGAAATAATCCTATAAAAACAGGTGAAACTTCGGTTCTGTGAATAAACTAAAATTTACACAATAGAATGCAAAACATGTTTTTTAAATCCTCTGAGCAAGAATTTGTATATCTGCTTATCTTTTCTGCAGATGCTTGCCTAAGGCTTCCCTATGCTTGCTCCCATCATTTCCTCTGTTTTAATTATTTCTATTCTGTAGCATATTAAATATGCAGAGTTGGTCTCAGATTTTTAATTTTTTACACATATCAGTATATCACAAGGAGTGGTCAAGCCATAATACATTTAATGCTACCGTTTTGAAAATTCTGATACACTGGAAACAAGTATCTCCTAGATTCTTACAACGTTTGATGAGAAACATTTTCAGATTAAAACTTCAAAAACCAAAGATTAGCTGCTCCTGATGATGAAAATAAGTGGAGAATACCCATAACACAAGAAGAACACACACTTGAAAATTGTTTCCTAACTTGTATCATGTTATCAAGACACCTCCTTTGACCTAATGCAAGAGATTATATTGCAAAATAAGTAGTATTGGCTGACTAGAGAGGTACTCTTTCAAAATCATACTAAATACTGCAGCAGTATAAGCTTATATAAGCCTATACTATTTGGTACTCCGTAACTACAGGAATTCTTTGCAGTTTTTTAACTGTGCTTTTAATCATTAACTCTATATAGCTAATTTGCAGTTTAGATTAATTCCTTATAGTGATTTGGAGAACTGCAATTATAATTTGAAGACCTCATCAACACACAGGAAATATGGCAGGAATTAACAAAATATTTACAGTAATTCCATAGTTCTAAAGTAGATTAAATTGAAAAAGATTCATCTTGACTAAGCCTTCTATCCCTCACTACAATTAACCAGTTTTTCATAACTTCATATTATTATTTAGCCCAGATACAACACTAATGCCCACAGACTATAATATACAGGTTGCACCAACCAGACTTTAAGGTGTTATGAATTTCTTCAATCCCAAATGGACATCTTCTGGAGAGAAGATAACTGCACTCTTGAAGGTAGTAAAAACCTAATTCAAAGTTCTTTTCACCTCATCTTTGAAAACCTGATTAGCATCAAATAGCTCTTCATCACATGGATGCATTTTGCATAGCCAAGGTCAATATGTTCTACAACCATATATACTGTCTCTCTGAACAGTCAAGCTACTTTTCCCCAGCAATTTCCCATAATGTTAATATAGTTCATTTTGTTTTGATACAGGTTTATTCATATTGAAGATTTTTTTTTCTTCAATTTCTTTCTCTTTTCTTCTGCTTTCACATATCTTTGTGAATGGGTCTGGGTAACTTGTGAGCAGACAGAAGAACAAGTTTATTTTGTGTTGACTTACTCCTTAAAAGTATTTATTTTCAAGTATGATAAAAGAAAATACAAAAGATAATCCTGTCATTTCCAAAACTGTTCCAAAAAAGCCGAATGTTTTTTACTGCTCAATTGCCTACGTTGCCTATCAAAGATCAGTATTAAAAGTAAAAAATAGCAAATGGAAAAAACAGTACACACTACTATATGCCTCACACAGAAAGCTCTACTAACTTTTCTGATTAAATTACATATAAGACATAAAATTGAAAAACATCCATAATCTAAATGAGTGCTTTTAGTAAAACGGTTTTTCTTGTGTAAGTCCTATTCCTCCACAGAACTTACACTGAATTCAAAGAGACGGAACTGAGTAACTAAATGTACCAGAATGCCTCAAATTTCTTCTTTACTAAATTGTAAACAGTAGCAGGACATCAAAACTAACTGTATCTCTTAAACAAGCATGCAGAGAGTTAGCAGTTTCTGAGGATGTGTTGCCAAAATAATTTTTTCAAATCTAGAAAGCTTTTATCTTTGCCATCACAGAATTAAACCTGCAAACTCTTATTAGTCTCTCTCTCTCTCTCTCTCTCTCTCATGTGGCATCAAGAGAAAAGAAATACGATTCTGGGGAAGAAACTTTATAAGGAGCTTGCTACAGCAATCTTGGTATGGTGATTCTTCTGGAGGTGGTATTTACCATGTCAGTCACACAGATCTTTTTGTTATGTCTTGAGCCTCATTAATACTAACAGTACTCTTGTAGTCACTGATAACACGACTCCATTAGCAGAGACTAGGATAAATAACCTCAAAATCACTGGATATAAAAACACTTATTTCCTTCCAAGACACTACTGCACCACAGGTAGCGTGTGCCCAACTCTTAACAGTTTTCTTTGCAGCTGCCAAACTCACAGAACATCTTGGCTGAATTTGAGAGGAGGGGGATTTGCACCCTGTGTGCAGTAGACAGAAAATCACAACGACACCATTTTTTTGGGCACGGATGTCAGGTGGACTCCAATTTTCACAAAATATCTTCTAAAAAAATTAAAACCCTTGTCTATTTACCATAGCATTAAAAAAAAAAAAACAAAAAAACCCACCAAAAAAAATCCCACAAAAAACCCTTAATCCAGAGTCCTGAAAACACAACTAGAGATAGTCACCATTATCGTGACTATCCTAAATACAGGAGTATTTAGGATTTCTGTTAATTTCTTAATCCTTAGTAGACTCATGACTTTTCAGAAGTCAAATAGGTTACTGTCAGTTACTTTACCTTCAAGTAATACCCTGACAATTTAACATAGATGAATTTCTATAAAGAAATGGTAACAATGGTTGCTATCTCCAGTTCATGTATTTGCTAGTATCCAGACATCAGCATTTTTCCAAACAAAACCCTTTTGTCACCTATTTTGTATAGGTGACAACAAGTAATTCATTATGCTCTCTGTACTTTCTATAATTATTTTATTTTCTCTGTGATTTCATACAACATAAAAGAGGAATTATAAATTTTACTTTTTATATATTCTAAACAGGAAAACAGTATTATAAAATCACAGAATACTACGGACAAAGGGAAAGCCATTCCATGAAACTACTCTAAATGGAAACAATGTTTCAGTTTTAGGGAAAACATTCATAGGTATAGCCAAAATGTCCATACACTAAAAACTTTTAACCTGACAATTTAGTCACTTCTTCAAGCTGTAACCTTTTCCATCAAAACTTAACTCTAACACCAGAAAAACTGACACATCTAAGTTTATTCAACCTTAAATCCAACGGCTTTGTTAAAGTAAGTTACTATGAACAACTATTTCCAGCTTAGAGTATTTAAAGCCTAACTCTGCATGTTGATGAATGTAGAGAATGGACGTTTTAAAGCTGCATCATCACTGCCCTGCTGCAAGACACTGAGCAGCAGATAAGAAGGGGAATGATAAAAATGCTCTCCTGCCTTTGTTGGGAGAGGTCTTCTGATGTCAAAGACAAATCCTCCAGAAACAAAGGAGTATGCTTTACCTTTTCTCTTATAGCAGCTATTTCTCACAGACAATGTTTGCTATAGTTTTATATCATACTGTGATTGACAACTATGCAATAGACCAACCACTCTTACTAACTATTCCAACTAAAGGGGTGAGAAGTTTGCTTCCCACCATCAGCTAAAGCTCATGGACAAGGTTTAACATGGTAATTATTTAGGTAGCTAGCTGCCAATTTTATGTCTTAAAAAAGTCCCCCCTTTTACAAGTAATTACGGGTGCTGCAATTTGATCAGGCATCACAACTATCCAGCCCACTCAGTTGTCTGAATCATGCACACAAATTCAGGGCACTTGTTTCTGCTTTTGGATGGAATAACCCTCTGTGCTGTAAGGGTGTTGAACAATGAAATAATTGGTATGAACATGCTTCCACAGTCCTTCAGAAATGCTCCACAGCCACAGCTACTGCCATGTCTGATCAGCAACAAATGAGGAGTGGGGCTGTTGATGCTAGCACAGCCTCTCTCAACTGGAACACTCATTCTGTCACTAGCATGGTTTTTTAAGTGGACTGGAAGAACAATGTACTCTCTGATTGCAAGAAAGGTCTGGCATACTATGATTAAATGAAATATAACTAACGAACAATATAATAATAATGTAATTTATTAATAGTTATTATACTTTAATTACTATTACCGTGTCTACCTTCAGCAGATGGCCTAAAAAGTGTATCTCACACTATATTAGCCATTTACCTTATGGATTTTTATACTAAAGATACTAAAACAGTTGTTTCCCATGCCTCTTGTAAAATTAACATGGATTATTAAAATCATTCTTTACATGGCTTAGATTTCTGTTCCCAGTCTTCTATCCTCAAGACAATCTGCAGCAGCACAATGGTAAGTATGGAGAAAAAAAGATGATGATAAATACAGCATTACAGCATCTTCTTTTATGTAAAAGCCACCTCTCAAAATACTTGCACTATATTTTAACAAAATAAAATCCCTTCTGAGGCTAGAATGATTATCTTCCAGAGAACAGGCCTTCTGCTTAGGACATTCTGCTTCATTTCTAGCTTAACAAGAAATGAACTTTCTTTCTGAAGAAAAATGAACATTGTCAGTAACAATTCCATGAGTCTTTAAAATTCCAAGCTTTTGCATATGCACTTCTTAGCAGAATAGTTTTATTTATCCAATACCTAATATGTCTCCACTCAGTTGTATTATTTCTCTTTGATAAGTGATTTTTAGATTTTGATGTCCTCAATTCAACAGCATAAAATTAATTCTCAAAACAAAAGGTACCACACAAAAGGCTTTTTTGAAAAAGAGCAACAGATGTCATCTGGATTTCTGCAGGGCATTTGACAATGTCCCATACAATATCCTTGTCTCTAATCTGAAGAGACATGGATTTAATGGGTGGATCATTCAGTGGATAAGGAATTGCTGGATGGTCACACTCGAAAGAACTGTGGTCAATAGCTCAATGTCAAAGTGGAAACCAGTGGTAAGTGGCATTCCTCAGGGGATGGTATTGGGATGGGTGCTGTTTACTATCTTTATTGATAACGTGGACAGTGGGGTCAAGTGCACCCTCAGCAAGTTTGCTGATGACACCAAGCTGTGTGGTGCTCGTCACATGCTGGAGGGAAGGGATGACATCCAGTGGGACCTGGACAGGTTTGAGAGGTAGGGGGGCTGTGCAAACCTCATGGAAGTTCAACATGGACAAATGCAGAGTCCTACAGCTGGGTCAGAGCACTCCCAAGCACAAGTACAGGCTGGGCAGAGAATGGATTGAGAGCAGCCTTGGGTAGAAGGACTCCTGAGTGTTGGTGGATGAGAAGCTTGACATTATCCCACAGTGCGTGCCTGCAGCCCAGAAAGCCCAACCACACCGTGCGCTGCCACAAAAGCAGTGTGGCCAGCGGGTTGAAGGAGGTGGCCCTCTGCCTGCACTCTGCTTTTGTGTGACTCCACCTGGAGTACTTGCGTCCAAATCTGGGCTTCCAACAAAAGGACATGGACCTGCTGGAGGAGTCCAGAGGAGGGACCTGGAAATGCTCAGAGGGCTAGAGCATGTCTCCTATGAAGATAGGCTGAGAGAGTTGGAGTTGTTCAGCCTAGAAGAGGGAAGGCTACGGGGAGACCTGATAGGACCTTCCCGTACCTAAAAAGGGGCTACAAAAAGCTGTAGAGAGACTTTTTACAAGGGCATGTAGGGATAGGACAAGGCATAATGGCTTCAAACTGAAAGAGAGTATGTTTAGATTAGATGTTAGGAAGAAATTCTTTACTGTGAAGGTGGTGAAACACTGGAACAGGTTGCCCAGAGAAGTTTTGGATGACCCATCCCTGGAAGGGTTCCCAAGTTAGTCTGGGCCTGGAGCAACTTGCTCTAGTGGAAGGTGTCCCATGGAAAGGGTTGGAAGTAAACGATTTTTAAGGTCCCTTCCAACTCAAACCATTCTATGATTCTATGAAATGGCAAGTGATAAAATACCTAACTGCTGCATTATTCCTGATCAGCTTTGCATTAGCTTAAAAGCTGGCAACGTTTTCATATGCTATACACACATGAAATTACAGATCTGGTGTTCTGATAAGAATGAACGTTTTGAAACTTCAGTGATATCTACTATTTTGGCTCTTATTTGTGGTCCTTAAACAGTTTCAGGAAGAAATAACACAAAAATTTGTTGAGGGGCTTTTGTAAGACTTACATTTTTCTAAAGGCCCAATGTACATCTGAGAAGTCTGATGTGCAGCCAATCACAAGAAAATAAAATGCTACTACTTTAATGTATGCCAGACTACTATTATTTAACTCAATATTCAAGGAAATATTTATGCATTTTCCTAAACATCCAGAAGATGGCCACAGAGCTCCCATTAGCCAGTTTTCCTACCTGCCAAACAAAGTTTTCTGGATTTGACACATGGGTTTTGACATACAAAGTTTAGACATACTAAGACATCCTCAGTGCAACTCTGACTAACTTGACAAAATTCATTCTCAGGATCAGTCTAGGCCAGGGAACTTCTGGATGGCTGGACTGTCAACCTCATAGAGCATATCACAGGTTCTGCACCAAACTCCAGGACAGAAACAGCATTCTTATTCTACCATTATTAATCCTGCAGCTTTGAGCATGAACACAGAAATATTGTATCATGTATCAGCTGTCCAGCAGTTCACTGCCCCAATGCATTCCCCAATTTCTTGTAACTCAAGGGAAGCTTATGTTCTTCTTATTGGTGGGACAGGCCATCTTAGATACAACTGTATATCCCACAGCAAAACCCTGTGCCATACTGCAGCAGGCAGCACTGTATATTCTAGTCTCTGTACCTGTTTGAACCATGTATTGAACACAAGGGAAATTGAAATTATTTATTTCACATCATCCTTGGATTATAAAGGCCATAAAATGGTTGCTCTGGTTGCACCAAAGGATGCCTCGCCCAGAAAAAGTATACAAAACCCAAAAAATCTCAGTCATTTCTGTGTAAGAACTTTAAAATATGCTTTTCATTGACTGTTATAACAGATATTCTTAAAATATTCCTCTACCTATACCGAGTCATTTTACCACTTTCAAAATTAAGACATATTGCCTCCAGTAGTAACTCAGAGATTTTCTGTGATGGCATACTGAAATGAAACCTCAGTTTTTACCAAAGAGGGGGGCGTATGTCCTCATATTATTAAGCAACTTTCAACCTTCTGTAGACGTATCCACCTTGAACAAGGATAACATTCCTCCCAACACTTGGTCATATCAGAGCAAGAGAAACTGTGATCTACAAGGCACCACACATCAACATAGGAGCACACTATACATCTAACAGTTACTATCTAGAAAACATGGATTTAATCCCTCCTCATATTGACTTTAAAAAAGATAAAAAATAACTAATCCCTAGCAAAATAATCTCTGCTTTAGACTTGGCAGAATTTCAATATCCAAATTTCTGAGTGGCTTCAATGGAGAATGCAGGTTTCAGGATTAGGTTTAGTGACTAATGAATTATGCAAACACACAGAAATAAAATGCAAAGTACCCAACAAATATCAAGTCCCAGAAACTCTCCTAGGCCAAGGTCATCTCAGAAGAGAATAATCAAAACCACAGGACTCATTAGGGAAAGATGTACACTGCCATCGGTGGGTTAAGACAGGTAGCCCACACCATCCAGTAGCCACGGACAGAGTCATAGCTCACATTCTGCTGCCCCATGAATGCCAAACTCCTTCTACTAAGAACTAGTAAGTTCCATATCCAAGTTGACAGCCACACAAACCCCAGTTCTGCAATTGTATTAGAGAAACTTTTAGCAAGCCAAACACTGTTCCAGAAAAAGACAAGGTAACTCAAAAAGATACCCTAGTTGTGAAACTTAGGGTAGGTTGGATCAGAATGGCAAATACCTTCCCAAGGGTGATTAAAATTTTAACATCTGTTGGAAAAAAGATCATTATATCTAAAGTAGCAGTGATTTCCTGGCCATACAAGCCACAGTCTATAATTGAATAGTAATAATTATGTTCATATTCTTTCTGTTTCAATCTCTGAAAATACCATTATTTTGTATTATTACTCACACATCATAGTAAAAGCAAGTGGATTTTATGAGTAAAGGCAGTATCAGATAACAGCTGCAGTACTGAGATAAAATTATCTTCTTTAAAGGTTTGATTGAGCTTATCTAAAAATGTTGATCTCAAAATAAATCACAAGCATTGATTTCACACAAGAATAACCTGATTTTAAAGTTCAGACTGAAGACAAGAAAGGAAAAATCCTCTAGAGAACACTGATGACTAGTCTGGTGGTTCAGTTAGTGGAACACATTTAGGGCTAGATGACCAACTGATAACAGGGAAGTCATCTTTATAGACTCACGTCCATCTCAGATCAACAACTGTGTACAACTGAAAAAAATACTAACATGTTATGTTTTAAAACTGTGGCCCTCATAAGGCAATTGACAAAAGTCTAGTTACATGTCCTGAAGATGTGCATTTACGGTTATATCATCATCACCACCATCAGAAATATCTGGCTTCACTAAACGTAAGCAGCATTCAATTCAAGTTCATCTTCCATAATTGTAATGTAAATCATTAATAGTTTCCTACAGTGTAGAAGCTTCTAAATGAAACCCCATTCTAACATGTTCTTCAGAGACTGCTAAACACATTCAAGTAGTTCATGATGTATATATAAAGCTTCTTACATCCCACATACTCGCAGGTTCATCCACAAAACTGAGGACATGATTTTAGTGGTTTGTTAACATATTGTGATTTTGTTTAGAACTAATCCTACCCTTCTTGTTATGAGATTTTTACTCTTGTTGTTTATCTTCTTCCCTGTAAAAGATAAACAGAATGTCATGTTTTACATTTCACTATTTTCATATTTTTCTTAGAGGTAAGATCGTGCTTGCTTTTCTTAACCCCAGCATAAACAACATCAACTGATTCAAATATTATGGCCAATAACTGTTTGAAATACTCTGGAGGGACTTGGAGATCTTTCATTCATGAAGGTACTGAAGAGCCTTGACACCTGGCTCTAGGCGAGCCTGCTTCAGCAGCTTCACCAGATGCCTTCCAGAGGTCCCTTCCAACCTCAACCACTCCATGATTCTATAATTCATTATGATCTCCAGCAACATTTCCTACTAGATGGAAAACCATGGTTTTCTTGTTTACTGATTGTTTATTGATTACTCCCCTTTGAAACTAGGAAACAAGAAAGGACTTTTCTCCTGTTGGTTGTAGGTAAATACCATTGTTTCTGGGATTCCCTAAAACTGACTTGGATTCATGATCAAACAGTTTTGGCTAACTTTTACTTGTTACCATTTTTTGACCTTAGAATGTCAACTGAATTCAAAGCATGATAAATTTCTTCCCGTCTTATCTTAAGTGTACACCTGGCCTGAATGAGCATCTAAACACTACTAACAAAATGTCAGTTATCTTCACTGAAAGGTACTCTTTCATAATCACATGTAGCCTATCTCACAGCAGAAGGCATTTTTTTCATCAAATGTAGCTACCATATATAAATTGAAACCTTAAATATGCACACATTTTCAATATGCACTCTAATCTTTAACTGTTTGTATAAAAGATGCAAAGTTGTTCATCAGGTATGCAGACATCACGCTTAATTGCAGCAAGATCTCACTGATGAAGTCCTCAATTTTCCCCTACTCAAAACTCTCACAATTCACTGGTTTCCAGATCTTGTAATCTGTTTTCCATCCTCAGAAAATGGGGTGGGGGAAAAAGACAGGTGTATTCATTAGCAAGATCCTTAGCTCTACAGATTTGAATTCTGTTTAAAGGCAAACAGGCCAGAAGGTGAAACACAGGAACATACATTTGAATCAAGATGGAACTTTTCTTCCCTATGATCAGCAGAGGAAGAAGGGTGACAGCAATAAAGGTAAGAGACCTTGCAATAAAAGAAAATTAAACATGTTTAAGGGCAATGCAGTATATTCCTGTAAGTTGCTTTATAAACCAAAATCTCCCCTAAATAGATGACACGATAGTTACAGATCCACTTCAGTGACACACAGCTGATTGAAGAAGCAAACAAAACCCAGCTGTCCCATGTGGGTAAGCCTCTGAAAAATGGTATACTTAAATCAGCAAGCTCCACCATGCTCAGACCATAATTACAAAAACAATCTTCTCCACACTCTCAAAACTCCAAAGATACTTTTAACTCCAGAGTGTGAAGTCACTGTCAGTTTTTCGGACCTACTGCAACACAGAATTACTCACTCTTGATAGGGCTTAAGAGTCCAAATATAAGCAAGTTTAGTTTTAATCACTAGGACTGAATATAGAAGAGATCAGCCATTAAGTGCCCAAGTTGCACCTTCCAAAGCTTACAGGCAGTTTTAATTTTGTGCAAAGTAGACAAGTTTGTCTCAAAGCAGGTATCTAGACTGCATAGTAAATGAAGCAATAGAAACTAGAGTTTAATTCACAGGCTGTGTCCACTGCATAACATGCAACAAAGTCATGGAAACTCACTGAAAGATCCAAAGCTTATATTTAAAAATGTAAACAAATTCCAGGACTTGATGGAAAATTCATTTACCTTCAAACATTTAATTTTATGTGTCACTCTTCCCTGTTAAAATACTGAGTAAAAAAAGAGAGGGTGCTGTATAAAGCCACTGATAGTATATTTTGATCATTTGCATACTCAGCTATCTGTTGAGCCCAGTGTCTGTCCCACACCACTTCAAAATAAGATTGCTATCAAATGCAGCATTAGACTCATGGAATGCTTACAGAATAAAAAGCACTAACTAGCCTGCCCAAAACAAGCATCAACAATACAGAAGGCAGACATGGGATCTTGTGATGGCTTTTTTAAAATTCACCACATGGGATGTTTGTTTGCATACAGCAGAGAATGAGTTTCATGCACCTTATACTTTTAAAGTCCTAGACATTCTACTCATTGAAGCCCCCTACAATATTTCCTAGGTGCAATCTAAATTCTGTTTCCAGGAGAAAAACAAAAACTCATTTCTTTTCAAAACTATGCTTTTTCTATTTTTACAAAATTTTCACATTTTTCATTTTGATTTTTTATATTATGCTGACATGTAAGAAATAACAGCAAAGAATTTTTTTTTATTTCTTGAAATGAAAACCAGAAGTATAAAATCTGGAAACAAGGACATATAGCTTAATCTGATGCATGTGTTAAAACAAAAAAATATTGCTGAAGTGCAGACTAACTAACAATTATAAAAGAACATAAAAAGCCGTAAGAAAAGATACTATAAATACACTAAAAAAGGAGAATCAATTAAAACACAGAACAATTACTCCAAAGAGAAGAAAAGCAAATAAGAGATGATACAAAGAATTCCCAGTGTTCAATACTTTCACTGCTTCAGTCTTTACCCAAAAAATCAACTGCAGCCAGACACTTAGCACTAGTGATTTTAAGAGTGATTTTAAGCCAGACAAGGGAAGCTAAAAGATATGCTAGTGATTTAGATAAATTCAATTTGGCAGATTCTTATGAAATTCACTGTAAAGCATTTAACTAACTATCTGAACAAACCTCTAATCCATTAGCAACCGTCTTTCAGGAACAGAGTGGACAGAAAAGGACAAATATATATCTTTCTTCAAAAAAAGAAAAGGGAAGATGTGGGGAACTTCTAACCACTAAGCCTAAATCAGACAACAGCAAGAATCATAGATAAAACTGATAAATAAATAATTTATCATTATCTAATGGAATAGAAAGGCGATAAGAACGAGCTGACATGAATTTATCAAGAATGAATTGCATCAAATTAATCTAATCGCATTCTCAACTGGGAAACTTGCCTAGCGAATAAGAGAAGAAGCAGATGCAAAATACTTCAGCTGTAAGACTGTTTACTGTCCCAGATGATACTTCAGTAAAAAAAAACCCAAAAACCTAGGGAATTACAATCTACATGAAAACACTGTAAGGCAGATATACATCTGGTGGGGAAAAACGCACTTACTGAGTAGCTTTCAAAGGCTGGTTGTCAGATCTGAAATGGGATCATGAAGAGGTCTGACAATATTTCCATTAATGATCTGGATGAAGAAATAGAGAGCACATTCATGAAAGTGAACTTAGTATCAGGCTGCAAGTGACTTAAAGCACCCTGGGGGATGGGATTCAAATTCTCTATTATCTTGACAAACCACCAGAAAGCATCAAGTACCAGCAAGAATCAATGAAGAATGTTTTACTTGTGAAATAACTGAAAACCAGACTCCAACAATGCTGACCAGGGTACATTCAGTCCACATGTAGGACCCAGAAGCACTGCAGTGTTTTCCACTCCAGTTAGAAAACTCTGTGGGGCAAAGAGAGGTACAGAATGCTGCAAAATCTATTTTAGGTATAAGGAAGTAAAGGAATAGTTCTAGGTAAAAGTGGAACCTTCACAATATTCTGAGGGAAAGGGCAAAGATGTGTGATTGAAGACTGGATTTAGGCATTAATTATCGAACTCTCACAACTGATTAGTTTGTATCTCCAGAGAGTGAAGAAATAACCCTTTCTGAAATTCAAAATAATTGTTTCTGTATCTGTGCATAGTTTGGCTGCAAGTCTCCAAAGGAGAAAATCTTGAAAACTACACTCACATCCATCACAGACAGGCAACAGCGAGGCTGCAAATCAGAGACCCCAACCAGAGTTGGTTTAGCACCTTCCAGGTAGACAGACCAATTTATTAGAAAAGTATTTGAAAAAAGCTCTGTAACTGTAACTATACTACTATAACACAAGTATGAAAATTCGTCAGAATGTAAATGTGGTGATCAACCTAAAACATTTGGGAGAGTGTGATTTGGGAAAACTAGTTTTGGGTATTTGACACAATTTGGAAAAATGCTGAATCTCAAAATTCTTCACAAAACAAATCTTTCATTCCTCATTCAGCTCTGTCTCTGACCTCACTACCTGTAAATTCTCCAGTGAATCGGGAACCACCAGGGATAAAATTTAATGAGAGAAGAAATAAACACTTCTCACACAAATATCTCCCAGATCATGCCTCACCTAGTTTTCATGTAGCATAGCAAAGAGTACTTTTCATCATTTCATACTTTAATAATTGTTAGCAGTGTCTGCTCCCACAAATATATTTCAGAATTTCTACAGGAAAGAAAGCAAAAGGAAAAAAAAAACAAGAGCAGCCATTCCTGATCATATCCTGTAAACATCAGAGCTATTCCTTACATGACTGTTTAAGGGATAATAAATGGGGTTTATTACGAAATAACTGGATTTCATTATTCTTAGTATTTATTTGAGATGCTTTAAAATATTTTAATTTCTTTTGAAAACTAGAAGGTCAAGGATATCAAGGATAGAAAATAGCTAAATATTTTTCACTAACAGGTCTGAATTCAATCGTGGTTAAAGTTTTACAAAGGTTAATCCAGTTTAACTGCTACCACACAAAGGAGCAAGCTCCTTGCTGCATGTTCACATCATTTTCATTAAACCAGTCTCTAGTGCTGATCTCTTTATGAGCTAATTCAGCTCACTAAACTGGTAGAAAACTAATGTAAAAAAAAAAAAAAAAAAAAAAAGTGGTGCAGGGGTAGTAGTTTCAGTTTCAGGGCAGCTCCTGAATTATCTCAGACATTCTGTAAACCTTATCAACAGGAATGTAACTGCTGATGTCAATGACCTTGGTCTTCATCGAATAGAAGACCATCTTCCTGATATATACTTCCAAATTACAATTCAGGCTGCATGGTTATATTAAAAAGCTAAAATCAATCAACTTACTGCGAGACAGATTCTCAAGGGCTTTTCCAAGCTTTTTGCTCTCTTGAAGAATATGATTTAGTTCATCAAAATCATGGTTCTCCGGTTTTGTCTTCCAATCCCATTTAGGATGCTCTATTGACCTTGGCACTAAATATACACAGATATATAGATGAAGTTTAGATTTGATAGTTCAGACTCCTGCATTAGAAACAAAGCTGCACACAGAGTTTACAAGCTCAAGTACCTTGACTGGAAATTACTTAACTATCCTATTTTAACTGCTGGAAATATTTTCTTTGGTCAATGTGAAGTAAAAATGAAAACATCCATGAACACACGCATACCTGAGATGATTCTTGCAGCTGAATTAACCGGTAAACAGGATAATTAACACTAATAATTGAAAATAATAAAACTAATGCAATAACAAAAATTGTATTTAGAGTATTACACATGATGGTACTTCATTTACAACAAAATAGAATTGTGTGGCCTAGGGGTCAGTAAGAAAAAATGTCAAAACAAAAAAGAGTAACTGCTGCTTTTGGCTTTGCTAGTTATTTGATCAAGAAGAAAAAGAAGTTAGACACAGCTTTTAAAACAACTTTTTTTTTCAAAAATCATAAAATACAGATAACACAGTTCATTAAAAACAGTGAAACAAAGTAAGTCCTTGTCATTCATGCTGTACAGCCTCTAATCTTTGTTTTGCTACTTAAACAAACTCAATCTTTGGGAAGCACAGACCCAAGGTCACAGTCAGCTGCTCATTATCTAATACCAAAGCCTTTGATTTAATTTTAAAATAACTGTTTCTCAACTGCTGAGCTAAGTTTACCTACAACGAAGAGAAGGCGTGTCTGAGATATGTACGACGCACAATGAACAGAGCTTCATTGAACAATGTGAACATTTTAAACAATTTGTAGAAATAAAAATAAAAACGATGCTGCTTCTGGAATTGCAGTTTAACATGTTCTTTTTGCCAGTGTTCAGAAGTAAGTGAGCTGCTGCCTTTGGCCTTTGCCACAAAATGGAGTTGTTGGGTTGTCTCCAAACACAGCATTACCATGCTGAGAACTGCACATGCTGGTGTGAAGATGATGATGCCAGGTCCACCTTTCTACCAGAAAGGACCAGTTGCATTTCTACCAACCTTCATTTACCAGTTGCTGACCACTCACTTAAAAATAACTTCAAAGAAAAGCCTAAAATGTCCAGTACATCCTGGGCAGCTTCAAAATTTTTGTTTACTATTTTGACAGCTGTCAACTAAGTTATGATTACAAACTTCATTTTCACTACATACTAAGAAGGCAACTTACAGACTCATACCAATTGTGCTAAAAAGGTGGTATCATGATAATTTGGGACTTCAGAGTGCTTTTATAATGGTATGAGGAAATTATGCTCGGACATCAAGTCTGGTAGCT
The DNA here is from genome assembly GCA_024500445.1 of Entomyzon cyanotis. NCBI lineage: Eukaryota > Metazoa > Chordata > Aves > Passeriformes > Meliphagidae > Entomyzon > Entomyzon cyanotis. Next base: position 18,496,921 of record JAKEPQ010001005.1, read on the forward strand.
CTTACAACATGTATTAAATAACTTGGTATTGAAATTTGCCTTATTGCTGACTTCTCTTTGTGTGAATATAGAATCTGCTCCACTTTAGATCCGCTTCAACTTTCCCCTGCGGAGTTAAGTCAACAGTCACCTTTTTCAGGTAAAGAAAGGGGACCAAGTTATGTTGAAGTCCTTCTTTCACAAAGAATGTGATTAGACATAAACCAAGCCATCTTCAAAACAGACATCTATAGAAAGTCTGACAACCCAAAGCACCCTGATCTGTAACACCCACTCAGGAACCTGGCTATTAGGGAAGTTAATATATTACACTGCAATTAAAGACATTCTCAAAGACAGAAGACAAAAGAGACATTCAAAAAGACCTACAAATATAGGAATAGAAGGAAAGGGACACAAGAACCTCCAAAAAGGAGAAGGGAAGAGAGGAGCAAGTTGGAGTGTCAGAGTCTGGTTCTGCTCTGTGTTCAAAACAGACAAGTAATGTATTTTCCTCTCAGGACGATGGAAATAATGAGCTATAGTGATTCCCAGTAAAGACATACAAGCTTTAAGATATGGTATGAGTAGCCTCTACTCAGATGAGCAGCTTGCAATTTTTGTTGATACTTATAAATTTAGATCACTATTTTATAATTCCCTGGTTTAAGAACTGCTATGTCAATTAAAAGTTACATAAATTCTTGTGTGACAAAAATTTACTTCATTCACATACTGTAGCATACACAAATTAAATAGCACCAACTTCAGCATTTCTCATCCTTCTTCCTTATTTACAGAAAACAAAATGTTCCAGCTAGTATTTTTTCAAAACTGCTACCAACTGTAAATATAAATATTTAATAAACCAGAAAAGGAATTTCATAAAAATTCCCTCTATTTTCACCCATTGTTGTTTTACACTGAGATCACATGCTCCTTTTAAAGCCTTTTACTGTCCCTTTACTATCACCCTTCTGTGTGCCAACAGTATATTCTACAGCATCACTCACTAGCAGTATGACAGTGACAGACTTTTCTTTCCATATTTATACTGAACTTACCACACCAAAAAGAATCTCACAGCACCAAAATACAAACAGGTAACAATTTAATATAGTAAAACCATATACAAAGATGACAGAACCTTGAAGCTTCCAGGCTGAAGAAAACTTCCACAAATTAGAATTTGATATCATCAGTTTGAAAGAAAACATATTTTTCAAAATACAAAAAGACAAAATTTTTGAGAAACCATACGCTTTTGAAGAAAAATTTGTCATGGGACAGAATCTGGATGAAACAAATCTAAGTTCTACTTTGCAGCTGTGGAGCTTCCAGGATCAGCAACTGCCAAGTAAATGGACCAACTCGCATCAGTAAAATGAGAGTTTGACGACTCTTGCTCTTGAAAAGTAGGGACACTTGCTCAAGCCAGTGACCTGGTAGCTAGTTTCAGAGAAATGTGTCACAAACACTCCATGCTTGGACAGCATCTTATTAGATGGATAGTGAGAAATCAGTCAACACCATGGCGGAAATTTGCTTTGCATGCTGGTGTACTATCAGTTGTGTTTTAGTGAACTACTTTGTGAACTACTTCAATGAAAAGGTACCAAAATAGATATGCTCTCATGAAATATTTTTAAGTTTCAATACAATTTGTTTCCACAATGATTTGGCTCATTCTGAGGAATCAAAACAGGGGGGAAAGTTAAACAGAATTAGAACTGACTGAAATTTTTAGTACTTCGGGAGAAGACATAGTTTGTCCTTCTTACCTAGGCTTTCAAATAAGGAATGGATACTAAAACAACATCTATATCTATATCCATATAATTATATCATGTGGCATGTTTGTCCTTTCATTTTCTGCTTGCTTACAGATTTTTTCAAAATATAAACTTGTATCTTCTCAGCTGTAGGATCAACAAGCACTGGTAATTTTTAAATGGATGGCTCTGTTGGAAGCATTCACAACTGTACAAATACCATATGACCCTTCTTTGCAATCTTTTCAAATCTTCCTCTGTATGCATGAAGTCTGTCATAAATCATTTATGTGCATGTGTCACTCACACTTAGCAAAATTCTTTCATTATATTCTGACCTTCATCGTTCTTTATTACACTCACTCATTCCACAAAATCGTATCAGTAATTTCAAATCCCTCATCACATTACCCACCTCAACCTCATCTCAGTTATTTGAGAGATTTATACATTATATAACACTTCCTCTTGAAATTATTTGGCTACAATTCAGAAGATTTATTATATCTACATTGTAGCATTTGTATTGAAAGATGCAGAGTTTCCCTTTATGGAGCTGAGATTTCATCACCTCATCTTAGGAGACTGGACAGACACTCTTGACAGTATTTCTGATTTTCTGGTGGTGTGCCCCAGCAACAAATGCACATTGGATTCATTCACAGATGTTATGAATTCTGCCACAAATCAGCACACCTTTCTTTTCTACTGGATGATGGTACAAGATCAGTACTGGTTTTACCTACACATACAAGTCTCTTAAATGCATGATTTGCAGACAGAATAAGACTCAGCAGGTCCAAAACTGTCTGTTTCTCAGATGAGTCCTTATTACCGCTTTGGAGAGGCTTTGGAAAAAAAAAAGGACTATGAGGTAAAAACTGAAGACACAAAACAAATGGAATATGGTGTGCACATTTGGACAGAGCAATAAATGCCTTGTAAACATGCTTGCTTTCTGCTGATCTGTGTAGTTAAAGGGGCACACGGTACCCGCTGATTTTGGCATAAATCCAGAAAAAAATCAAAATAGCATCAATATTGATCTATTTGGCATAAAATAAGAGAAGCAAGATATGGCAAAAAGGCACAAGTCTGAAGCCAACCTCTGTGATAGCAACTAAAACAAAATGCAGTTCAAATACACAAAGTATTTTCAAAAAGTTGCAGACACAACTAATTGCAGGTGTAAGTAATGAAAGCATAGGATTAATTAAGGTTTAAATCAGTGTTATGGCAAAAAAAATGGAAGTGCATAAACAGCAAATAAAGGAATCAGAGGATCATTAGAAAGGACCTCTGGGAGTCTTCTAGCCCATCCTGCTGCCCCAGACTGGTCCATTGAGGGCAGGTTGCTCAGATTACTCAGTTCAGTTTTGAGTATCCCCCATGACGGAGATTCCACAGCCTCTCTGGACAACCTGTTCCAGTGTTTGACTACTCTTGCAATATAATTTTTGTTTCCTCTTGTGTTTTCACTAAACACCCTCAAGAAGATTCTGACTATGTCTCCTCTACCATCCTCCAGCATAGTAGTTGATGGTGACAATTAAATCTCCTCTCAGCTTTCACGCCTTCAGCATGACCAAGCCAATTTCTTTCAGCTTTTCCTTGTCCATCACATGCTCCAACACTGTCATCATCTTGGTGGACCTCCACAGGACTTGCTCCAGTACACCACTGTTTCTCATGATGTGCTCCAGATGTCATCTCAAACTCAAACACTGCTGGCTCTACTCTTGCTACTGCAGCCTGGTATTCAGGTCACTTTCAGCCCTGCATGAGCACACAGCCACAGACAGTTCGAATTCCAAGTCCTTGTCTATCAGCATCCTTTTTCTGAAAAGCTACTTTCTAGACACACAGATCCTAGTTTACACTATTGCTCAGGGTTACTCCATCCAAGATGCAGGATTTTGAATTTGCCTGTATTGAACTTCAAGAGGCTTCTCTCAGCCCATTCCTTGGTCCTATCCCTCTGAATAGCAGTCCTGCTATCCAGAATACCAACCACTTCCCACAGTTTGGTCTCCTGTGCAAATCTAAGCGAAATTCTATCTCATCAGCGAGGGAATTAAGAAGCCTTTTAAAAGGCATGAACTCACAACCAGTCCCTTGAGCATGCCATTAATGATAGACTTTCCAACTGGATTTTGCATTGCTAGTCACAATCCCTTAAATGCACCACATGAGTCAACTTTCCATGTATCTTGTTTTCCACTTATGCAGTTCATATCTTATCAACTGAGTTTTAAGGATACTATAGCAAGCTGACAAAGGTTTTGCTAAACTCATTATATGAAACATCCATTGTTGATTCTTTAGTTACAGGGCCAGATATTTCACCTAAGAGAGCAACCATGTTGACCTGATCAGACATATATGATCTCATAAATCCATGCTTGCTGCTCCAAATCACGTTTTCCTCCTTGTGACTATGAACACCTTCAGGAAAATGTGCTCAATAATCTTTGCGGAGGGTGAGGTTAGGCTGATCAGACTGCCCTTCCTCAAAACCAATGAGGTATTTGCATTTTTCTAATCATAAGGAACATCCCATAATCATTATGACCTTTCAATGATGACAGAATGGCCTTGCAATGACATTAGTCTCCTCTTTCAGCATGCTTAGAATCAATCCCATATAGTGCCATGTATTTATGTATGTCCACTTGCATTAAGCACACCCTAATTCCATCTCCTTTGTAGGCAAAGCTGCACTCCCACATGCTGCTTTTAGACTTGGGTAGCTTGAGAGTAAGTCTTACCAATTAAAGAATATTATTAAGTATCCTTCAGTCCACAAGGACAGATGCTTGACCCCAGTCTTATTAAAGACTTATATTTTCTTGTTTGACAGGAGACCTGGTAATTTACAATGTCCAGCCTCCTCCTTGTCCCTCTAATGGGACAACTGAAGGACCAATGAGCAGGAAACCTGTAGTAGGCACACAAGTGAAGAGAGTGACATGATGTCACTCTGGGCTAAAGACAGAAAACTTGAAATCTTTAGATGGCAGGAAAGTTATTTGATGTGTACCACAGAGTCTGAGGAGCAAGCACAGGGCAGAAGGAAAGGAACACAGTATGATGACAGAACAGCTCACAATACCTTTGGCTACTGTTTCTAACAGTGGATCTCCATAAACTGCTACTATCCAGCAAATCTGTTAGATTAGACATAGATTGTGACTATGAGCATTTATTTGAATATCTCTATTTATTACTGAAAATAAATTAAAAGCCACACGCTTCTTCTGAAGAGACTTAAAAATTCATGTGCCCATTGAGAGGTACAGTGGAACTGATGATCAAATCTGAGTCTCAAGCATGGAATGTGTTTCATGAAGAAGAAACAGAGACAAATGCTCCATTTCTAGAAAAAAATAATCCTGAGAAAATCTGGAACAATAGGACACAGCTACCTGTAACACCTATTTTTACTTGTTGCAGTTATTCATTCTCAGTAAAGAATGTTTCATAACCATACAAGACTGCTAATCACCCAAAAGCACAGTATCTCTTTTGCATAAAATTATCATGATTTACTTTACCCATTGCTGTGAGGTATTTTGACTTAGTGAGGCCACTGGGTGATTTTCCTTTGAATCCCTTGAAGTCTATACTTTAGCATCTTGCTTTGAGAGGAAAGACAACAAACCTTCTATTGCAGCATACTATATCTCTGTTCTCACGATTCACCTAGTCACACTCAGAGTTATTATAAAGATTTGGCTCTTATTAAAATTTCAAAAAGGTACAAGAGTCAACAGAGGAAAATGTCATTTTTCAATTTATTTTGGAGAAAAATCTTGTACAAACAATCCTTTGTGCGTGTAACTGTATCTACATATGTATGCATACTGTTGATATATTTATTTGTGAAAAAACAGCATTAAAAATCATGCTTAAAAATTAGATTTCTTCAACAGCCAGTACAGAGGAAGCATTATATTTCATTAAGGCTTCTTGTCTCCATTTGCACTACTTTTTTACAGGTAATTGACAATATTCTCTTTAGTCATTCTATTTCTATTCTGCCTTGTCTCCCAGTGTACATTTAGATTCCTCCAGCAACTCTCAGAACAGTACACCTGCTCTGCTGACACGACTCCCATACCTTGACAAATATGTTTATAATTAATTGCCTAACCCACTGAAAAGAATCTGTTAGGACCAGTATCAACAGAACAGATTTTACACATGCAAAATGGCAATGCAAACTAAAAGATCAAACTATAATCAACATCCAAACATAAAATTGTGCATGACACCAAAATATTAGTCTACATTTTAATCCATCTATCCAGAATTCTTTTCTATTCAAAGATGACAACATAGGGTATTATAAAATATTCACAATTCAAGTGAGAATAAGGCAAGAATCAAACTCTTCTAACATAAATATATATAGATATTTCACCTGCTCACAGTCTGCTTTTCACTTTAAGCCTAATTCAAAAGAAAAACATACTATAGGTTTGAAAGTATGCACAAATTATTAATGTAGTGAAGCTTTCTTACATGACTTGGACTCCGGTGATGGTGGAGAAATGTTGGACACAGCAAGGTCACTCTTTGACTTTTTAGGCTTTTTTGCATTTACCTGCCAAGGCTTATCGTAGCTTCTAAAATCTCTTCTTGTTCCTTTATTTTCTGTTAAAGGAATCAAATTAGATAATTATAACATTTGTAGGGTCATTTTTCTAAGACTTAACAAATAATTAATAAAAATACCCCTGAGATCTATCAACCCAAATCAAAGACATCTCTTTTTTTTCTCCTATTTCTGATTTCTTTTATATTTAATATATTTATTCCACTTCCTAAATATAAAATCTTAGAAATTAATTAATTAGGTTTTTCATTAAAAACATGTCTATTTTTTGTTATGAAAAGGTCTTTAATGTCCATGTTACATACACATTTTACTGCCTATGCTTAAAACTGTGTGTTTGATACAAATAGTTGATTTGTCAGCACACTAACATTTTGGCTATCAGCAACTATTTAAGCTCTACTATAGTCTGAATCAGATCATTAGTCAATTTTTAAACACAAAACTAATATTGTAATAGTAGCTTGTACCAGAATATGAAAACCAATATTTCTACTTTACAGTCAGAGCAGATACCATTTCAGAATATTATTTTAATACTTCTGAAGATTTACAATCATAAATTATTCACACTGGCGTTCATAAAGTAGCGTAGCATGTTCTCATTAAGGGTTAGAATGATAGGTTGTTAAAAATGTGTATTATTAAAGAAAATACCACAATAGAGGTTGATCTCCAGCTCAAATACACCATGGGAAGGGACAGGAAAACAAAGCAAAGAGAGAGCAAAGAGGGCAGCAAGGGAACCTCTCTCATTGAGATTAGGACTGTTTCCAATCCCTAACTCTGATCAATACTCACATGATATGTACATAGGCTGAGCTGACAGACAGCAATGTATATTAAATTCAGTATCTGCTGGACAAACAGGATTTATTCTGCATGCTCAAAACCATAGAGCAGTACCTGTTCAGCAGGTACACGTGCATCCAGGAAATCTTGGATATTAAGTGAGGGCACATTATAGTGGAGACTAGCCATTTCCAGCACACAGAACATACCTGATGTTTCACTCTCTGCCCAAAGGGCAGCAGAGCCAGACAATGTTCTCTGAAGCTGACCGCGGTTCCCCTGCTTGGACTGAAGATGATCAATTAGAAATGGGATTGGCTGGTCAGGTGTCTCTGTTATCAGCTTGGTCATCAACTCCTTTAGAAAATTAAATCAAAACAAAAAGTTAGTGAGATATTGCACCTAAACTAATTCTGTATTTACCAAAAGTAAATGAGCTTTCAAATTTGAAGAAAACAGTTGGAAACATCCACCTCCTCAAACCAGTGCTAGCTTTGCCCTATGGAAATGCTCACATCTGAAGTGTTATGAGCCTATACAGTCTCTTATCCACTGGAACATAGGTTTGAAAAACCCAGTCCCTGCTACCTCTTCAAATTTACCCCAAACAATCAGAATACTATTCATTTAACCATTCAGAGCAAGCATCTCTTCAGAGCAGCAAAGTTGCTCTTCTCTGACCAAGTTTCTTCTCACTGAAAACTGGTGTATCAGGAAAATTCATCAGCTTTTCATCTCATCCAGACATGGAACAATTGTCTTGTTAGAATATGCATTCATATCTGGGAACTCCAAGGTCTGATCAAACAGATTTTTAGCAAGGTTTCAAAGCAAGTCCTCAAAAATACTGTTATACAGGCACAAGAAAATATTTTATTACACTGTTGCAGACATGGATACAAAGCCATTGTCTGTGGCTAGCACAGGTCTTTCCCATGAGAATTTTTTCCTGTGTTTTATAAACAAAGATAAAGTTTGGATGTTATTAAAAACAGTGTCTCGAGATTTGGACAGTTCAGGCCTGGCCAAACAGGCCTAGGGGGAGGTTTCTGACTGACCAATCTGAGTGACCGCTGAAAAATCTATATAAGTTGGAATTAAATAATAAAAGCTCTCTTTTTTATGCCACACTGAGAATCCGGGTCTTTTTCTCTGCTAGCGGCTCAACAGCGACATCTGTCAAGAGGAAAGCATCTTCCATGCCATGCATTGATGCTATCTAACTGCTGCTCTACACCTCGGCAGGGCAGGGCTGCAGGAAGAGAAGCACTCTCCATTATTCCTGCTGGGGCTCTTCCTCGCTTCCTAGGCATAAAACATATTAGGTATCCAGAAAGAAGCTGTAGCTCTGGTCTTTGCATTTGCTCTGAGAGGAAATGAATGACTCGGAGTAGGTGAAGTGACCCTGAAACCCATGTAGTCCTGCAGGACATCTGTGGCTGCTGCTGCAAAATGAAAAAGCTCCACAGAAGTAAAAAGTTACAAGAATGTACCAACTTAAAACAAAAACAAACAAACAGAAAACCAAACAACCCCCGCCCAAAAACAACTAGCTAAGTTATTCAGAGCATTTATTTTCTCTATCCCCAAGCATAAATCTTAACGTAACTTATACACATTTAAGTCTATCTCAACTTCATCTTTTCCACACACTTTCATTTAATAAATAATTTTTCAAATACCAGTAGATAGTTAGCATTACCATACGTTAAGTGTGTTGAGAAAAGATTCTTCAAAGGAAGTATACCAAATAGCAGTAAACATGAAAAACAGCACACAGGATTACTAACACATAGAAAATTATCTTTGTCCACGAAAAGGAGAAAATATGCCCAATCCCATGTCTTGTTAAGACATGGTCTTCTGGGATGCAGTTTTTGATATTTATCCACAGTGAAATGAAAAAACCCCGGTGTCTTTGGTTTATAACTGGAAATCCACAGGGAGAAATTAATCTACTTACTAACCTTAGAATTGTTGAAGCTATAGAGTATAACCTCATCCACACTGCCTCTCACCAAGGTAGGAGAAACCCTCTGATATACATCACACAAGAAAAATTCAGAAATTGGAGTAATTCATATTTTAGTTGCCTGGCAACGCTAACAGCAAATCTTTCCTTTTTGTCCCTGCCAAATGCAGAATTAGTGACAATGGAAAGATGTAATCCAGTGCTTGTAATGGACCACAATAGCTGTAGTAATTCCACCACAGAGGATTCTATTACCAAAGGAAAAGTGCCAATCTGTAACAGCTGACTTGTAATTTAAATAATTTCTCAGAATCATGGTTTGAAAACTATTTCTGTCCTCGATTAATAATGCATTGCAAAATTAACATAGTATTATAAAAGGTAATACAGAAAAATTAAAACCTTTAGAATGCCTACATATCAATGTAAGGCAAATGCTACTTGATTGTTGCCACCACTGACCTGCTTTTAATAGGAAGGAATTTCTGCTTTAAGTAACAGAAACATCTAATAAAATAAAACTGATTACAGGATTCTTTACCTTATTCTGAAACGCAGCAAAAAACCTAAAGATCAAGTTGATCTGAAATTAGATCCTACTAAAAAGGACCACTTTTTGTATCTACTGTTATATTGATAATAAGACCTGAGTGATACAGCAATCTGTGCTGTCCCAGAGAATAATCAGTCCTAATCTGTGACAGCAGTTAGGAAAGTTTAAAGAACTGTAGATAGAGGCTATTTTTATCTGGAATAACAAATGTTTTGTACCAATCCTGTACACCTAAAGTAACACAAAAGAAAAGAAAATGTAACATTGCTGAAATCCTCATAAACTGAAGAGCGTGAAGTTCAGAAAAAACCCTACTTATTTGTGCAATAAGCCTCAAACTAATTTGCCTCAAGCACTCTCAGAGATGTCATTAAAAGTAAATGCAACTTAAAAGGAACACAAAGGCAACGCAGGTTACAAAATCAGCCATTTAAGGAAGACAAAGCTCCTTACTACAAGTATTCCATTGCAAAAGGGAAGATAAGAAGCTCTTAGGAATCTGCTTCTCAAGCTGCTTCAAGCAAGGTTTGGGCACAGTCTCTAATTTACCACTTTCCATGGAATTCCTGAACTCTGGACAATGTGCAAAGAACATGTCCACTCCAATAACAAAAGCAGTGATAATAGCTTCAGACATATGCTCTGTGGAAACTCACATTCACATGCTGGAGGTGTTACCTCTCTTCCATATTCTTCTGCCACACACACTGTCAGAGATCCCAGAAATAGGATCACAACTCCATGACCCTCACTGCCTTTGCCTTTCTATCAGTTTCTGCCACCCAGGTCATCAAGGAGCCCAATTCCATCTGCTCAGCCCTCAACCCGTGCTCTTCAAGCTCGCATTTCCTTTGAGACTCTCGTCATCCCCAGAAAATTGGCAATTACATAGAAATATGTTATCTATCTGTATTCAGTTGCTTGGCTATGCCATGAGGTGTAAGGGTGGGAGGGGCAAGAGAAACAAAAATAAGACCCAACCCAAGTCACCCAACAAAAAAAAGCAAAAAGCTGCACACCAACATTAACTGTGCATAATGACCACTCAGCTAATTTTTTGAGTAAAAGCATTTACTTCACTAAAGGTGAAAAGATATTAAAGATTAAGAATGCCAATTAAAGGGTATTCTCATTCTAGCACCATTCTCTAGCAAAGCTAATTTAAACTTCTGATTAAATGATCAAAAGCTTATTTGATGATCTCATCTGTTGCTCGGGTGGCATCTTAATAGACAGTAGGAATAACATACTACATGGCACTCTAAATATACTCTTACACGTTTGAAATGTTTCAAAAAAAGATTACAAAAGTGAATGCATTAAATAAGAAAAACTGAAGTGTATAAGGTACAAAAATAAAATTCCTTTTTGGTTAGCAGCAATCTGTTCTGACTCACAATGTGCTAAATAGGCAAGGTTTCACAAGAAAAAGAAAAGGGAAAAGACCAACTAGTCTCACTGAAGACGCCTCTGCATTAACAGCAGAACAAAAATGGCACAAGATCATTGAAACTGAGATTCATTTTTTCATGAACAAATCAACAGAGAAGTTTCACTCTTAATGAAAATAGAAATGCACGACACTTAAAGACACATCTCTTAAAAATAATAATTATACTTTTCACATTTCTGGCTCTAATTTCTAAGTTTTCTACAATTACAATAAAGAAAGTCTGTTGTTCTGGGCACAACGTGCCTTATACCAACAAATAAAAAGCCATGGCAGATTGGGTCTCCATGCTGCCAAATGAACTGTTCACTACCCATAATCTCTCTCCTCCTATTTCTTTCCACTGCTATGTCTTCCTTTCACTCTACATCTTTTTGTCTTCTTTATCAGTGGACTCCACGGAGTCTCTTCCTCACAGCTGTGTAACAAGTGAAGGAAGAAGCCATTCAGATGTCAGTAATTATGAATTCCCTGTGCACCCTTGAGACATACTGGAGCACAGAAGAGAGGTCAAAGGAAACTCCCATGGTTACTACACAGTAGAGCACTAGGGTGAATAGAGCAGTTTCTGCTGCTTCCCAGTTATCAGTTATATTGCCCCAAATTGGGCTCTGCCTTGTCTGAGGGCAGAACAAGAAACAGCCAGGTGATATAAGCTCTTTCAATTAACTACTTCAAGGATTTTACCTTGCACTGTGCAAACCAGTTCTTCTTTCTTCTGTAAAGGTACCTTCATGTGCTCCTACATTCACTAGTTTTATTGAACTATGTTACATAGACTGTTTAAAAAAAAAACAACTTGAAAAAGTTGATTTGTGGATATTTCCAAGAGAGATTCATGTATGTGTTAATGAGGCTGCAAAAGATCTTCAAAAAAACCACCAGGTCTAAAGTAGTGTTTTAATAGATTAATTATTTATAAAGAATATACAGAATTTGCAAATAATAATTTATAAAGAATTCTTTATATCTTTCACTGTTGTGCTATCCTGAGGTCCTCTATTAGTTATTCAATGAAGGCTCGAATTTCAATTTCCTTGTAACTGTCCATGCATTTAATACAAATGAAACAGTGTTCACAGTCTATTAATCATAGGCCCAATTACAAGAAAGTCCTAATTAGCCCTGTCTAAACGTACCTATCAGGTTATTAAGTTAATTAAGAGACATTCTATCTTGCCCTGTAATTGGTAAAGGTAACTACACAACAACCACATTTTAACTGTAGAGACTTTAATAGACTGTGGCACAGCATGCACAGGTTCTGGCTGTGTTATGCTCTTTTTTCATGGTTTAAATTAGAAGTTTTAATACCATTAAATATAGCAAGTCTTCACAGTGATGTCAATGGTGATTGTGTCAATAAAGAAGACATGAGGGGCTAGAGGTCTCCCAGCTGACCAGCCAGAGTACGTCCACTTAGGGTAAGAATTGCTCTCCTAGCTCCATTTACTTATTGGAGACACATGCATTGACTACAATAAAACTTGGACACTTAGACAGACAGACATCTAAATTTAGGCTTGCTAACCACTTCATACAGACTGCAAATTAACAAAGAAGATTAAAAAATTGAGGGAAAACTTGTGGAAGGAAAGTAGCTTTAAGAAACTTTTTAATGACTGGCACCTTTTTTTATAAAAAGTATATTTTAACATTATTCTTAGTGCCTAAATTAGGAGTCTGCAATTCTTAAATGAGAGCAGAAAAGTAAACATCACTGCTTCTACCAAAAAAGATTATTTTCTACGGAAATAAATGAAAAATACCAGCATCCTTCTCTTGGAAAATATCCAGGCTTTCAACCTTCTTGAGCAATTTTGAATTAAAAGTAGTAAATTCACATTCTAAACTATGAACAGAATGGACTTCGACATATTTTAAGTGTTCATGAAACGAACACCACATCTCCTTAAAAATAAATTATTCAACGCTAAGCAAATTTCCACATAAACACAATTCACATATTTGTACCATACTATTTGCTTCAAACTAACCATGGCACAATAACAGTTGAGAGCAAATAGTAGTCCTATTCAGCTTGTTTGTGAAAATATCCAGACTTTTACCTGACTAAAAAATCTTCAGCCAACACGTCTTCTTTTTTAAAACCTCACTGATGCCATTTTAGACAGCTGTGCAGCTAAATTTAATATCACAAGAGTGTATTACATGGCATGGGATTACAACCCATGGAAAAATAACTTTGGACATAGAAGTAAAGCAAAAGTGGAAAATATGGTAGCTCTGATGCTTTGGTGCAAATAAAATTCCCCTAAAGGAGGCACTGCTGGAGAAATCTCAGGTATGGGACTAGTGGCACAGGCAACATCTTCAGACTCAGACTATTACTATTTGAAGTCTCAAACTGCTTTTTTAAGATCTCAAATCATAATAACAACTGGTATACACAAGTGGTAAACTTTTGATTCATAGAACAAGAACAACAGGACAAAATCTGAAAACAAACATAATTGAATAGCTGTCTTTCCTAAGTGTTCATCTACTAAATATCTGTATCAATTCCATAAGAAAAGACCAATTTTGGGAGCCATGTTACTAACCATTTTTTAGGGAGACTCTGGAAAGCAGGATGGAAACAGCAGACTTGTTCCACTACAATCTCTTTGCAAATCATTTTATCAGTTTCCTGATTTGCATGAACTAGCCCTATCTGAAAAAATTCCAACCCATGCATGTAATACTTATTAAAATATGCATCATTGATCTTACTTTGCAATGGATGGGGTCTGGTGGACAATTCCGGAGTTTCACTGAGTAAGTTCATGACACTTTATCAAACTCCACCACACACATTGTAACATGCAATATCTATCTGAACCTCTTGTTTTATTTTTTCATTTATTTATCCTCTGAGGGTTTTTCCCACTCTTATCTTAATCTCAGTATTTCAAATATCATTGTCTCAAATCTATTTCACCACTCCTGAGTTCACAAAATAGTTTCAAACACCTTTAATCTGAGGCTGTACTATTAAAGTATTTCCTTTCTCCCATTCAAGCACTCCAAGAATACTGTCAAAAGAGAAGTCACTGCTACTAGGTTACTCTAAAATATTAACTAATTCTCAGTAGAAGAAGAAAAGGTTAAAGACATGCTCTCACAGATGCCAATCATGGCAACAGTTATTGCATTTTCTCCCATAGTTTCATTTTCAAATCACAAAGATTTGCTCTGATAGCTTATACTTCTTTCTGCAATCTTGTATCTCTGCAAACCAATCTCACACTTGTGGAATTATACCTACCAGCTCATTACCTGAACTCAGCAAGGATATATCCAGAGGGTAGTTCACGTTGTTGCAGAAACACTGTAAGGTTTCCCTAAAGCGTAATTCAGAAGCCTTCCTCAGCTTCCATCCACTCTATCAACCACTGGAAATTCTGCCCTCAAGTCCATGCACTTCACAGTTCAGCCAAAGAAAACTGTTGGTTTTCTGAAAGGTCTGTAAGATTTACATCAAAAGGAATACTCATAGATAAAGACTAGGAAAGACTACTACAACCTGGACTTAAATTACAGCCACAAAACAACACTGACTGCACATCACTGCCTTACCTAAAAGCTAACTCAATAGGCTGAAGCTGATCTTTCTCTGATCAGCTGAAGTAATCTTATTCCAATTTCAAGGTCTAAGTTGAAATCACTTGTTCCACTGTGTGCAATGATTCATTGCTGCAACCGTTAAAAAAAATCACATCATATTTCCAGTTTAAACTTCACTGACTTAGCTTCAACCTGTCTGACACAACTTTTTTTTCTGAGGAAACGTAATGCTAGGAACTAAAGAAGCAGGCATTTTTGTGGCTACCTCTGGTAGGCTGATCCCAACCAGCAGCTAAGCATACATCAGTCACTTACTCATTTCCACCCCCAGTGGGATGGGGAAGAAAATGAAAAGAGCAGAAACCAAGAAAAATTCATGGGTCAAGATAAAGACAGCTTAATAACTACAAGAAAGAGAAAAGAAAAAAAAACCAAAATCAAAGAACAAGTGATACCAAGGCAGTCACTCACCATCTCCCACTGCCCTGCCAGTCCACAAGCAGCAATTTTTTCAGAAAATTTACTCCCCAGCTTTAGTTGCTGAGCATGACATCACCCAGTAAGGTATATCTCTTTGCCCAGGTTGGGTCAGCTGTCCCAGCTCTGTCCCCTCCCAGCCCCTCCCCACCCCAAGCCTGCTTGCTGGTGGGCAAAGAACAGAGAATGCCTTGACCCTCAGCCATCACTGCTCAGCAATAGCTAAAAGACTGGTGTACCAACACTGTTTCAGTCACAAATCTGAAATACACCAACATACAGGATTGCTGTGAAGAAAATCCAGTCCCTGTCAGACCCACTATGGTGCCACTATATAATAATGGCTATTAAGGGTATTTGAGTGGTGATCAGGAGAAGGCCTTATATGAAAAAAATATTGGTATATTAAGGAGTTGACTCAGCAAAGCTGAAGCTTAGATATTCTTTATGCCTGAGAAGTAAATAATTGCAAAGCCACGGGCATGCTTAAAATGTCTTGATGAATTAGACCACTGCTCCATGACTGCAGAATTAAAAACAGTTCCTTATTTCTTGAACCCTACCAATAAAAAAAAAAAAAGCCCTAGAATTTCACTAGGTAAATGAAAGTTTTGAAGACTGATGGAAATCCTTTCAACTGCATCCCATGGAAAACTTAGAGAATACACATTTTAAAAATGTGTGGAGCAATCACCTCACCTCTCAAGTGCTTGTTTTTGCCCCTGCCACACCACCCTGCCACAGTAACTTTGCATTACTACAGCATTAGATTTACCCAAGTTATACAGAAAGATAAATGTGAGATGAAATTTTAAAAAGTTCTACTACCCAGTATGTATAACCAAAGTTATTAAATATTCTGTGGAAGTTCTATGCATTAAAATTATTCTAAAAATTGCTTTCATTTTTTTAAAATCTTGACCAAGAATTTTTAAACTATTCACATGGAACTTCAAATAATAACCAGCAATTACAGTGACACGAAATGGACAATGTGAGTCACCAGAGTCCTAATTGGGAAGTTCTAACACAGATTTAATCACCTTGACTTTAGCTGCCTACATAAATTAACCCTAAGTTTGCTCCAGTAATGATCACTAAACAAATGTCAAAGAAGTTAACATATGCTTTCTCGTTGTTAGAATTTACTTAAATCCTGTCATTTCAAAGTGTTCCTTTAGTACAGCAACTAAACAACTGTGGGCAATATGCAGTCTAATTACAAGTTTTATTCATACACTTTGAATAGATTAATATCTATTCAGATATGCATCTTAATTTCCTGTTATTTACCTGTGAGAGATTGATTTGGTCTCATAAGACTTCATACCAATGTTGTAATCAGCTGTTTAAATAGATCTAAATGCTTAATATGCCACAATACAACAGAGATCTCTCTATTGGAAAGGTCAGAATTCTTTGCCGCAGAAAAATCTGGAAATTAATTTTCACCACAGCAAAATACAAAGAGGATTTTTAGATCTGTAGAATTTATATACTGTAGTTGTGACTGGAACTCCTTAAATAATAATAACAAGTCTTTTTTATATAGCATTTTAAGAAGGCCAAGAGGTTACTTCAGATGTAGGCAGCTGTGTGATTGACCTAAAGCTACTTGTATCCTATTTTCCCCTCACAGGAAAGGTCACACCAATCTGCCTGTCACAGGTAACGCAAGATGCGCAGTACCTTGTCAGAATAACCTCCACTGCAGACTCTCTGCAGGCTCTCAACTGCTTCTGAGAACACTTAGTCATGTTCACTTTGGTTCAACACTGCGTATGCTCACTGCTTCTCTAACTGCAACTGGAAACTATAAAAAAAATCTTTTCATTATTACAAGTAACACTTTTATATTAACAGTTATTCCAACCTATGTCCATTTACAGATAGATGAAGCTTTTGCTTGATCAGACATACGCTTGAACGTTGCCATTTGAGAAAAAAAGAAAACCCACAATGAAACTGAAATGAAAGAACTGGTCTCTTTAAATGCCAGAACAGAGGAATTTTTTGCCATGCAGAAGCCATCAGTCCACAGATATAACAAAATTTTATTATAAATGCATTAATTAATGATATTCTACTAAGTATCTAAATAACTACATTGACTAATAAAAGAAATACTGACTAATTTGCTTTTATGCTCTAGAGATCTTCCTGCATTTTGTGTACTAACATCTATTAAATGCTACCACATGATACTGGCAGCTATTTTATTTCTAAAAGGTATCAGTGTACCTGAATCTATCTTCAGCCCCAAGTGGGAAGATGCCTTAATAATTCCAGTACAACTGAAAGTAAAGTCCACCTCTAATAGCTTCCATATGGGTTTTTATCATCCACCAGTTACGCCAAAATTACTTCTATGATTTTTCTCATCAACAAACAAGATGACAAAGAAAATGCCTTAATGTTTTTTTTTCCTCCTAACACTTTTTTCCAAGTTCTGACAGATTTCTAACATTCTCTGCCTTCATGGATCATCTTTTTATTTCAAGTCAAATTAAAATAGATGTTTCCGCTACTTAAGGCAAAGAAACTTCTGAGAATGATGATCCCATCATAGTCAGACTGAAAAAAAATTGAAGATCAGAAACACATGGGGAAAAAGACATGCAGGTGTCCATTTTGACCTGAATAGTGCAGGCTTGAAGTATTCAGGTTTAGAATGCAACATGAACTGTGAAGAATCAGGTAGGAGAGATACAGTAGCAAAATTACAAGGGAAAGGAAATGTTAACAGTGGGTGAAGAGGCACTCGTGTTCTACATGTCTCCACCCATTTTCTGGGGTTTCCAAACTGCTTCCCACTGGAGCAACCAGGTTTATTGCTTTTCTTCAGCCCTGAAAAGTTATAGCCACTGCCCCTGTCCCCATCTAAAAATGGCTGCAACTTGGGGAACCACTCCCAGGCTGCTGTCTGGGATTCTCCCAAAAAACAGAGTCACCTGGAAAGGCTGAGATCTGAGCCCAGGAGATGACGCTGCCTACTGAAGATGAACACCACGCTGCCCAACTGGCTGCTCCTATGAAGCAAAACCTATGCTTGCAAAGCAGGCACTAAGATTACACTGCTGAAAATGTATGGTCCAAGATCCTCACCACAGATTTACTTGTATACCTCATTTACTGGCTGTGTGCTGCCTTGGAATAAGACTCAAAACTCATTGGGCAGGTCTCATTTGCTGGAGATGTTTGGACAATTTCTGTCACAATAGGTTACTTTTTCCTCGTTGCAGCTAGCAGATGAAAATACAATATAAAAATAATAGAGATTTGCAGCAGACAATTGATTTAACTACATACAGGAAGGATAATATCTTACATTCTGTTTGAACATCTTGAAATGTACCCTGAAAAAAGACACAACCATATTCCCCAGAAGGCATGGAAAGACATAAAATGTCAGGTATAATTCAGTAGTCATATTCAGAACAGCACAGATACTTAAATAATATTTTGCTTTGTTCATTTAAGAAATACTGTATTTTATTTTAAACCTGCAGTATGTAATGTCACAAATTCAATCTAAAAACTTGTATCAGGACGGTCCTGCATTAACTTATTTCCACAACCAAAAATCAGTTCCCTGTGCCTAGACACAACTACATCATCTTGTGTGGAACTATTACTTGAATGCTCTTTCTTTCAGCAAGGTTTGGCTACTAGAGTCACAGAGCAAAAAATAACAGCCTTAACCTGTGCACAAGTGCATTTAGACAGGTGATGTCACAAATCAAACAGAGAGATCTGATCACTATCAGAAGAGACAAAAGCCTCTCACCCTACTTCCCTGCTTTCCAGAATCAGCGTATTGGAAAGCAGGAAGGAAGAGGAAGAACACATCCCCATACAACTTCTGTACAGAAAGAGTCACTGGAAGACTTCCCTCAGACAAGACACTTCCTTCTTCAAGGATGGATGTTCTATAATCACGCCCAGAAAAGAATTCTTTGGTGAAAGACAACTGATGAGCAGAAGTGAACAAACGGTGACTCTGCTGAACTGTATGAGGAAAAATACCAAACTTTGTTGACAACATACAGTAGATATACCATGGACTACATCCAGGCACATGTCTAACAGAAGAGATGCTCCAATGCCATTATTTGTTTCATTAGAACTTACCTGCATGTCCAAGTCCTTAAAAAATCCTCACCTAGGTAAGTAATGTGACAGAACTCCCTCACACTAGCTCTAAAGAGCAGTTGAAAGCAGAGAACTGTGTCAATACCAAGCTGCAAAAAAAGGCTCTGAAATGAGAGGATGTCCAACACCACTATTTGACCTCTGAGGCCAAGAGAATTGGTTGCACAGGCTTAAGGCTGACACTTTTATCATGCCCACAAATAAAGTAGGTCTGAGATAATGGGGACAGCTAAATAAATACTAGCTTACATAAGCAGGATACAATTTCCACTCTGTAAGTTATAGATTAGCTAAGCTACATATATGATGGCAATCTTAAAGCCATTTTTATATAACGCAAAGCGTAATTGTGAAATAAGAAAATTGTCAGCCTCTGTGTACCAAAAATATAAGGTAATGAATATATTTTTCCTCAAAGAAAATAATATTTTTCAGAAAAAAAATATTTTAAAGACATCAAAAAAAAAGAGTTTTAGTAATTATATCACATGGATCCACTTACTAAAATCACTTTCTAGTCCAAACAAGGCAACTTTACAGAACTGGTATGTTTCTTGAGAGTGTCATTTGCACTTCAACTGTCTCCTCCATATAAACTGTCACTATGGATTTGGTCACCACGTCCTCACTAGCCTAGCAGGGACATGACCTGCAACATCCATGAGCTATCCTCTGGCTCAGGTTTACAAACAAAGGACTAAAGGTCTGTATTTTACAAGAAAGCTAGATGCTTAAGTGGGTATTTAAAGAGGTACTGCTGTACTAGCCATTGAAGACTTTCGATGGGTAGCAACAGTAATTCTTAAGGACAAATAAATTAATTATACCTAGAACTGGAGTCAGGCCCATCATTTCTCATCGGACACTTCTACCATCAGGACTGCAATGGCTTAGGCAACTAAAAATCATTTTATTTCTAGAAGCTGAAATCAGGCTAATTTTAGAAGATTATAGGGTTTGGGGGTTGTAGTGCTATTGTAAATAACAGCCAAAGCATTATTAATCTGATTTTCTAAGGCTTTTTTATTTAGAAAACAATGTCTGTGAGTCACTGGTGTATGTTTTTGTTTGTTTCTGACACTGCAAAATAACTTCCCAACCCTGACAGCAATTGCCCAATTAAAGCTTCCTGATGATTTGATTGCTATTTATTTAATATTAGACTAAATCGGGTTATGAGTGAAGGCCTTCCTCTTGTAAATCAGGGTCTATTCAACTGCAGCAGGGCTCCCTGTGGGAATACAATGTGCTCACATGGACTGCACTGCAGCCTTGAGACTTGTCAA
Source organism: Entomyzon cyanotis (assembly GCA_024500445.1). Taxonomy (NCBI): domain Eukaryota; kingdom Metazoa; phylum Chordata; class Aves; order Passeriformes; family Meliphagidae; genus Entomyzon; species Entomyzon cyanotis. The sequence goes on from JAKEPQ010001005.1 coordinate 18,517,539, forward strand.
TGCTCCGAACAGCCACCCTAAGCAGGGGAGAAGGAGGGAAAAATCAATTTTTTTTTATTGTGTGGCACCAATTAATGGGACTAATAGCACTAGCAGGCATTGAGGCAGCACAAAGGAAAAACAGAAAGCAGAAGGCCCATAATGAGCTCAGGGCCTTGCTGTGAAAACTCATAAACCATGTGAAGACCATAAGAGCCAGAGGGGTTTGCCGGCTCTATGCTGAAAAACAAGACAGAGGAAGGGGAAACGCAAGCACAAAATAACACATAATGCAGCAGGACAGCATCAGCAGAAGTAGGAACTGTAGTCAGATAACTAGCATTTTAGCATCCTAACTACTATGTATTTTATTTCCTCTCCTGACTAGTTAACTTTTTCTTCAGTAAAGAAGTAACTAAAGCAACCTTTTATTTTTTAAATGTTAAGGGGAACTTCATTTTGGCCAATTTCATTCTTCTAATATATTTTCTATTATCATAGGGAAACATAGAATAAAATAAATTCCCTTGAGTTTCTTTTTGTCCCCTGCTGCCTTTTTCTTTCATGTATTCCTCCTTCATGGAATAAGAAATCAAGATTAAATCTGTTACTCTGGTAATTTATTCTTCTCTTTGTGTGTATCTATCTCTTCATTGTTCCATACTGGTAAGTCTTCATCCAGCCTTTGTCTCCAAATAGCTTCACTGTCTTACACTTTGTATGAGACTACAGGCATTACTATATAATGGCATTATTCTGAACCATGACACACTTAGGAGGAGCTCTGGAACACCTTTTTTTATTTTTTTAACTGAGGGTTCTACATCACGCAAATGTCCTCAGCACAATTATGGGTAGTGGTTCATAATGGCACACCAGAGGAATTTCTGCACCTGCAAACATTGTTTTTCTCCTCAGCTTGCTATTCTCTGGACATCATTGTTTTTTCCTCATTAGGCAGGGAGGACAAGACTCTTCAGAATGCTTAGGAGGATGAACACCCGGGTCACACTGGATGTATTGAGCGTATTATACCCAACTGCAATGGACATGTGTAATTTGTATGTCTCTGAACAGGAACAAACAACACCTGCCGCACTTATATGGGATCTCTGTCCAGAACACATGGGATTCTCAGGCCTGTCTCAATGTTTCAGAGTGTCTAGATGCATATCATAGCACATGCACACACACACGTTTCAGTCTGAGAAATCCCAGTACATCCAGTCATGGAAGTTATTCCATCTCTCTTTTCTTCTTTAAATGAAACAATATCCTTATTCACACAAAACCTCCCAATTCCAGCTCTACAAACGTATCCCAGAATCTGCATCATAAACTTTTTTCTTCCTAACTGCCCTATGCATAACTGCTTCCACAGGTTCTCTTCAAAGGTCACCTACAGCTGAAACTACCCTTCCATCTCAGTTCTATGAACCATCTCTCATGTCTCCAGAAGAGACCACTTCCACTTGTGTAGGCTTCTAGGATTAATTCTGTTATCAACAATACAGCTTTTCTGCACTAGTGCACCAAAATAACATGGAATTCATAATTCTTTGATATAGATACCTGACTGGAGGAATATTTCACAATCAACCATTTACCTCTCCACTCATACAAATGTCAGCAGAGGCACAATGCCTGTCATATTGGAGCATAACTCCTTCTTAAGGACGGAGTTCACGGAACAGGAGGCAGTGTTAATAGCGGTTCTAAGAACGCCTTTAACTCTCTGGCAAATCTATGCCTAAGTAATACAGCCAAGATCAAGTACTAGAAGTGAGTGAGACACTGCAAAACATAACATCATCTAAAGAGTATGTATAATTTTCTTGTATTTGCCCTGTCTTTCTCAGTCTTTGGTGAGAACCACCAGCAGTAGAACCTTTCTTTAAAAAAAGAAAGTGCAGATCCCAGGTAACCGTTTGATTGTAGGGACTAAGATTATAAGAAAAAAAATAGAAAAAGAATACACTGGCAATGTAACATTAATCTTTGTAATCCCACCCTCTCCCATTTCCTACCCTTTCTCATTTTCATGCTCAGTGTATTCATGTGGTCTGTTTCTTCCTAATTCATTCAGCCATCCTCCCTAATTATTCAATTCCCTCTCCTGCTCCTTCACAGAATCAACTGGGCTCCATGACATTCTCCCCACCAATGGGGAACTGCACCTTTAAAAGACAAGATCCATATGAAGCTAACTTAAGCACACAAGCTTTGCAGATACATTATGCCCACCCAGTAGCTTGCTACTGGAGAAAAAGGCAGTTGTGCTTCCCTCCTTCCCCTCGCCCTCGGGCCACTTACATTTTCTCTCCCCAGTCAATGCCACACTCCTCATCAGACTACAGGGTGACCCACTGAGCTCAGCCAACTGAACACTTTTCACTTATTTTTCTTCTATTTCACTTCATTTTCTTCTATTCCATATTCCCCAACTGGGTAACTGTAACAACCACCAGTTCTTGAACAAGGACAGCAGGAATGTGCAGCCAGAAATGAAGATGAACAGGACCTGCAGCAACTGGCTATTAAATCAGCCTCACAGCCCACAGTCCTGAATACTAAACCACCAGAGTCTCTGGAGTAAAACAATCTATGAGAGGAGGAAAGATTCAATTAAAAAGGCTCCAACACAGTTGAAAGACCCAAACGTTCATGATTCCTGCCCCAGAAAGCAGCTCCTCCAGAAGCCAACAAAAGAGCTATTGTATAGTAAGTATATTGTACCAGACACTATAGAGAAGTATGGTGTATGAATAGAGTGATTCCATTTACTGAATATTGCAGGGAGCTGGAAAATGAGGAATGAGAAAGTATTCTTCATGTAAATATACAGTTAACAGTTTCCACTCTCTGTATGAACATAAGTTTTATAAGAGGTGGCTAATGTAAAATAGCCTTTTACTTATCATGGGTAAGCAAGTTCACATGTCATTTTGTATGGGCATTTTCATAACTGTAACACATTTTCTTATAGTGCTATACATATGTCAAAATCTGAGGTGTCTCACTGGAAACTGTGTGTTTAAGGCAAACATAATACTTGAATTTTATGTGAATAAGGGAAGAAAACTGCCCAAATCAACAGAAGAGCAAAACCAGAGGAGCACCATAACTACAGCCAAACTACTCTGCCCGAACATTTATAAATACAACTAAAAGTAAGTATTCAGTGAAACCGAGTAGCCAAAGGAGGATTGACACAGCACAGCATATGGAACCTGACACAAAAGTTAAGGCCATCAAAAACATGTCTGTTGCAAGCTTTTTAAAAGGATATTACCCTCCATACTAAGAGCAGATTGCAATGTTGGGATGTCTTTACAAAGGCAGAGGTGTGCATTTCAAATGGTCATGCTCTTTACCTGTATCCTAGGATTAAACTCCATAATCCTCGTTTCTCGTATCAAATGTGTGTTGCTTTTCTTCATCTTTAGTAATGCCTCATAGAGCCCGCTGCCTTAGTCAGGAGACCAAGTTTCCTAACAATTGTATTTGAAAATGTTCTTGCTTTCACTGGTTTTTAACCACTTCTTATGGTTTCAGGCAAAGAAGACTCTTAATACAGAACATATTCTTCTGCCATATCTCACACCTAGTGTGGCATTTCTTAGGAGAATAAGTGTGCATCTGTGCAAGGGTGATAATACAGAACATAGGAAATAACACCTCGTTTTTATCTGAGTTATTACAGACATTAAAGTGTTTGGGGAGTATTTGTTCCAAAACTTGAACATAAAAATGCTTCAAGCCACCTCTATAGTCCAGAGATCAAAATTTCTCTCCATCCGCCCCTCGCTCATACAAAAGCGCGTATCTTTTCCCAGAAGAAATATCACAAGATTAAAAAAAATATATTCAAAATCACTGTACAAAACCCCCCCAAATAATTACTAGACAATTGAAAATGGGACGTTATTAGTCCACACTTCTTCATTTACACAAAAAAAAGACAAATGGAAAGAAGCAAGTGATAATAAAAGACATTGGGAAAAAAAGGAAAGAACATTGATTAGACATTCAAAATTAGAGGCAAATTGTAAAAAACCATGATGTTAAAATGCTCGTTTCTAACTCAGTTAGTATGTTTCTTACTTCAATTTACTAACATTTCTAAAACAAAGAACACTAATAACAGGTGTCTGTCTAGGTGTTTCTTTTTAGTCAATGCCACAATACAGACGCTTACTAAGAAACCCACTTGCTCCAGAACAGTAAAATACCACATCAAGTGCGGCAGAAATACTGTTGATGGTACTAGCTGCCCCCTCCCCTCCCAGAAGCTCCTAAACAGAAGGCTGAGACTGTGCTGACTCTGGGCTATGGATAGTATCTAGCCCACTTGGAAATGCATAGATCAGTAACAGCAATGAACATGTTAGAAAAAATTACGGGCTGAGTTAAAACCATCAAAGTGTTTCACTTTATATTTGCCACTTCACATTGATCTCTTATACCAAAAAACTGGATTAATCAAAAGAAACAAAACAATTGAAGAGCTTACTTCAGGTATAATTAACACTGTTAATATAATCCAAAACTTTGAAGATACTTTATAATGTGATAAAACACAAAGAAATAAGAGCAGTAGTAATGGGCTTATTTTGATCCAGACTGATTCATTATTACAGGGGTTGCCAGGCAAAAATTCAATATCAAATCTGTTTGCTTTATGCCTTACCATTGAGCAGCAAGGCTTTGCTGGCAAATGATGGTGAGAGCAACTCAATTGAGAACTACTCATTTTCCCAGGCATTTTTTGATGCAAGATAGTTGTGGCCCCTAATCCCCCTCTCACGAACCAAAGCAATTGTCATTTTGAGAGTTTAAAAATGTTAAAAGTTAATGTAATAATAAAAGGATGCTATCATGGTACTTTCAGTTTACCGTTCTGTATTTTAGATACAATTCTTCCAATTTAACTGCTACTTGGATTTTTATTTATGTGTCTCTTGCCAAAAAAACTTTTTTTTAAAAAGTAATTAAGAAACCAATTAAGAGAGCCCACATTTCCCTTTCAAGAAAGTAATGTTTTTGCCATTATGAACAGGGTTTATGTGATTACTATCTATGTTTGTGATCACACAAGTGCAAACCTTTATCTATGATCTCTTTCACTGTCTTTTTCCAATATGCTTTTAAAGTCTTCAGCTAACTTGAGACAAATTCCCAGAGGGGTAGACATCACAAAAGAGTAATTTCTTTCAAATATTGAGAGATCTACTAGTCAGGTAGCAAGACCAAAATGTAATTTTCCTCATTCAGAAACATTTCTTTCCTTAAACTCAGATTATATAGAAGAGCAGAATTATGAGTGCCTCAAACACAGGGAAATTTTTGATATTTGCGTCTTTCTGGTCACCACAAAACCATTCCATAATAAGCATAAAGCCATTGCTCATGGAACTGTTTGTTAATGGGAAAAGGTGTGTCTGTAGTTTTAATTAGAGTCTTTCACTTGTTTTCCGTTAAAGATAACTTTATCTACAGAAACTATGAGAATGCACGATGAATTCTCCAAAAAGCAAAGGATATGTCTACACCCTTTTTCCCTTTGACTTTCATTCCCCTTAAATAGATCTTTTACTTCAGTGCACATTAAGGCTACAATAACGCCCTACTGTAGCAGGCAACAACAAAAATTAAAATCAAACTTATATATGATTCCCTACCCCCTATTGTGTAACACTGCAGCATTTCTAGATCACTGCTGGTTTCCACACATGCTTTGAAAAACAGCTAACACTGGCTCCCCTGCAACAGGAACTGCCAGGCTGAAACAATGTCACTGGGTAATCAGTGCCTCAAATGATGCTTGTGATGTCTAAGTCCCAAAAAACTTGGCCTTTCAAAGGCTCCATCTAGCTGTTTGAAATTAAATGTTCACTAAGTACATTTGTGTAATCCGTAATACAGACCCTTTCATGATAGCAACAGAATCTAACCTATTAAGTATAATACCAAAATGAAATAAAATATTATCTGAGCAACCTCAAAAGAAGACAGTTCTTTGAGGGCATTTCTATCATTCAAATCACAGATATTGCAGCTTAAAACATAATTTTATACTGTGAGAAATGGTGAACTGGTTAATTAGACATTCAAGTTGACAGTGTCTACCTTTGTGTATTTAAGAACCAAGTGTAAACATTGCTTCAGAAAACAATCCAAACTCCAAAATTCATTCCAAACTTTGACTAAATCAGTCATAAGATGCAGTACAGATAATATTCATCACCAAATAGGATAAGGTTTAAATGAAAAGTGTAGTTATTTTATTTAAATAACGGACACCACTGCATAATATACAACAATAATGTTATTTCATTTAGGAAAAAATAATACCACAAATATTTAAAAAAAAAGTTTCCTATTGTATTTGCTTCAGTAATTATGTCTGCTAAACAAAAAAAAAGGTAAGGGTGGTATTATGAAGTCTTTATGTTGTTTGAAATATAAATTACAGTTCTAACCCCACATTACTTGGAGAAAAGAAAAATCTTAGGTAACCAGGTGTTTGGCATGTTTATTTTGAGAAGAGTTATTTTGGCTTTTTATAACTCAAAGAAATTACAGTTCTTGGGTTTGCATAACAACAATGTACCTGCTGGATGCTTTTTAGCTGCAGTTCTAGAAATAAAATTTAAAAAATCCAAACCACTAAATTTATCTCATAGCTCTTGAAGATTTATTGCAATCTGTTCTTAAGAGTGCTGATCCAGCTTTCAAATTCACAGAAACTGTCAGGTTGCCCAAATGAGAACACAACTGGATGCTAAAGAGATACAATCATACAGAAGAATAGATGTATGGATACAGGCAGCAGGATTATTCATTGAGATTATTAGAACACAAAAAAAAAAAAAATCAAACTTGTTGGATTGGATGCTTGAAATGCAAAGTGGGTCAACACTTCACTCAGACAGAAATGAGTGGGTGCTGATTCTGAATACTCTGTCCCAGCCAATTTTAGGCACACACCTCCTGTTCACATTTTAGAAAGATGAAAAAAAACAAAAAACCAGTGAAGCTTCATCACAGAAATAATTCATATTTAGAATTCTTGTTACATTCCAAGTTAATGTGAAAAAAAAAGGATCTAAAAAAAATCAGGTAGTGCCATGGTATGTGTTACCATGAAAATCCCAGAGAAGAGGCATTTCTAAAGGGCATTCCTCAAATCTAAACTTGTCTAACCACAGTATTTTCAGACAGCAACAATCTCTTACAGAAAAATGTCTAAGCTCTCAAAAGTGAAAGAAAAAAGAAAAGAAACCCACAACACACAAAACCTTTACAGAACAGGATAAGGCTGCTCGTGAAACCTGACAGAATTTAAGGGGTTAACTTAAGACCTTACTGTCGGCACTAACAACACCTGCGTGCCCTGGGGCATTTAGAAGCTGAGTTATAGGTTCACAGACACCTTACCTGCAAAAACCTTAGACCTGAAAGATGAAATGGCAGAGAAGTAACAGTTTTGAAAAGCCATGACTTGGGGAACCTACATGCAACAGGGAAAATGAGGCAGCAGTATCAAAGTTGTTTTGCAACCTGTCTTAAATCTCAATATTGACACAGCCTCAGATGTACATAGTAATTCCTGCCCACCTTCCTTCCCACCTCTAACCCATAAACAAGAATTCACCTTGAAAAAATGTTTGGAATCAAGTGAATCTGTGCCAAGTAACCTTGCATAGCTGAGTGGATAAGACTTCCTACTATGTGTTAACAGATACTGGTAGTGTCAGTAGAAGACCAATGCCTGCTGACTCAGCTTAAGCTCATTAGCTCTTTCTCCAGGAGGTTACTCCTCACATTTCTTTAGAGAGATGGAAACAACCTTCCAACCAAGGGAGAGCCTGAGGTCTTCCTGCATCTCATATGTCAGCATTTCTCTTAAACACTTCTCTTCCACACAAATTAGGAAGATAATTCACACAAAACTTCAGCAAAGATGTTCTTAAGTAGATACTGCTGGTTAATGAAGTACAAAAAGCCCTAACCATGGTAAGAGAAGGCCACAAATACACGTCAGAATGGAGAAAAGGGACACAACCAGGGTAACTGCAAGCAACTGGAACAGAATGACCAACTAGCGAGAGCAACTACTGCTCTTAACCGCAATGCAGGGGAATTGTACTTCCCATTCAGTACACCACCAATTGTTCCATCCATCAGCATTCTGTGCCTGTGTAATCGTCTAAAATCTATGGTATAAAGTCTTCCTGATCACTGATTATTCATTATGAAAGTATGAAATACAGTCTGTTTATGCATCACCATCCCTGCCCTCATCTCAGAAAGCTCAGAGTTCCTCTCTCCATGTTCTTCTTTCCTGTGACTGCCTTCAGTTGCCCAATATTATTTTATGCGCTCCCTAAAGTTTTGACTTGAAGCATATATTGAGCAATTACAGTCACAACCTGGTCAGCAAATAACACAGCAGAAAACTGGATCCAAGTCCACTCTGTTCTGACTTGGTATTAGAAAACTAGTACTCACTGAAAAAAAAAGATGGCTGTCATCCATTACAAGTGATGATTAATTAGCATCCAAACCAGAAGTGGTGTAAGAAAATGCTAGCTCTTCCTGGATGGAAGATGAAGCATAGTTCTCTTCTTGCAACGTATCAGAACTTTAAGACACATGAAAAACTGATGTGTTAGTGAATATATCTGACTGTGAAAACACGGTATTCTTGAAAAACCACAAAGCACATATAATAGAAATACTAGTGTAGAGTACAAGCTTTATCCTATGCATAATCCTTGATCAATTCCCATCAACTTCAAATACATGTCTTCCTTTTTCTAAGGACTACAAAATCAAGCACAGGTTGTAGATCTTCAATAAACTGTTGAGAACAAAAGTACATTAAAAAAATTAAATATTTAAGTAGATTTTAAAAAGCTAATCAGGAGGTAGAGAAAAATTATGATCTTCTTCTTTTTCCTAGAGTAACTGATTAAAATCACTGTAAATAGCTGCAGGAATGCTATACCCCTAGATCTTAAAACCAGTTGCTAGTATTCAGGTGTAAGTGGATTTCACACCAAAAAGCCTTCCTCGTGTACAGGAGTGTACTAGAAACCTGTAGACAGCCTGCAAAGTTATGCAAAGAGCCCTTCACAGACTCTTTCAATCAAAATGAAATTCCTACATTACAATTATTAGTGAAGTATGTAGTGATATACGAAATGCTGTAACAAATACAAATTCCTAATCTTTCTCTCCACTACTGATACCTAAAGCCTTCTACAAGAATAGAAACAACAGAGACGAGCATCTTATACTACTGAGAAACTAGGTTAAAACACAGTGACTCAGAGCAGTGATGACAAGTAGTTTGTTTGAATGATAATGCGTAAACCAATGTGTTAAGGAAATTTAGAAGAAAATGAAAGCTGTCAAGGGCCTAACTCTTGAACAACCCCAAAGCACTGAATTCCCATTGAAATAAACAAGAGTCAGTTATGTACATAGACCTAGCAACACTGCTGATTGAACAGAATTTTATTCAGGAATTGAACCACACAAATGTTTCCATTTTTATGAATTCTTTAACTAGAAAAATCACCTGCTGTTCCCTAGTACCCAGTTACTGTTCCGTCAAATGGTGATTTATTTATTGCGACATAAAAATATCTAACACATCTAACACCACTAGTACTGAACCAATACAGTCTATTACAATAGCTTCAGCACACATAAAATATAAAGCCAGACCATTAGTGAATAATTTTCTAACAAAATTTGAACCTTTCTTATGGGGGGTGGCAAATGCTGCCCAAAATATACACTGAAGATAATGCATCCACCACATCATAATAAAAGAGATTTCATACATTGTAAGCTTGATTGAGAACAAGTTAAATACTGAAAAAGGGAGACTTGTGCCTTGGGATAATACTGCCAGAGTATAATATATGTGCATTTAGATGTAAAAACTGCATGAGAAACAGGATGATAAAATGGTAATAATCACGATTGCTCTAGTACCCTTTCAAATTCTAAGTATTCATAGCTTATGTACCGAAATAGTAAAATATGCACATCTGTGCATCTACAAATCCCTGCAAGTGCATCGTGGTAAGAAAACGGAAAATCTGGAGCAAAACCACAGTGTGTGACTGCAGACAAAAATTTCAGAAAGCACCTTCGACGCGGACTTTTCGCAGGACAGACTTCTCGCGAGTGCCCGCTCTAGAGGCTGCTGTGCTGTGGGAGGCATCCACCTGTCCCTCCCCCGCCGGCCGCTCCCGGAGGGGCAGCGCCTCGGGGCTCCCCGCGGGCCGTGCAGCGCCCATGCCCCCCGCTCGGTGCTCCGCGCTGCCGCCCTGGAGACGGGAGGGCTCGGAAGCACCGCCTCCCCTCGCAGCGCACGGCGGGTGCGCGGTCGCTCCGCGGCTCCCCGCGGCCGGACGGCGGAGCCGGGCCGCTGTCCCGCGGCCGCCGGGGCGAGGCGGCAGCGGCGCGGGGGGCGGCCCCGGGGACTTGGACCGCGGGCGGCAGGGCGGAGGGGCACCTGTTTCACGACCGGGGCGGCAGCGTGCGAAGCGCAGGGCGGCGCGTCCGTGGCGGGGCGAGGAAGCGGGGCACATCCTCGGGATAGCCGGAGAGGGAGGGCTGCGCGGAGCTCCGGCGCTCGGAGGGGCATGGAGGAGGGACATGAGGGCACACGCGTGGTGCGGCGCGGCAGGGCAGGGCAGGGGGTGCCGGCGCTGCCGAAGCAGCGCCTCCAACTTATCCTCGCCCCTGCGTTCACCTGGGCTGCGCGGGGAGCCGCGGCCATCGTGTGGACAACCCCGCCGCACCGCTGCCCACCGCGGAGGAGTCGGCCGGCAAGAGCGCACCTTACCTCGAAGAGGGGACCGATCTTATTCTTCTCCAGGTAGGCTTGGATCCTGGTCTGCTGGTGAGACGCCATGAAGAGCTCCGGGGGCGGGGGCTGGAGCTCGTCTCCCCCGGCGGCGGCTGCAGTCCCTCCGGCTGCCGGCGGCTCGCTCCCCCGCCGCACAAGGGCTGCCACAGCGGGAGAGGGCGGAGGCGCTGCGAAAGTGCCCGGGACGGAGCTAACTCAGGTAACTGGGGGCGGGGGAGAGGCAGCCGGGTGCCAGTCGCCCGCTTAGCCGGGCGCGGGGCTGGCTGCCCTCAGGGAGCGGCGGGCGGGCGCTGCCTGGAGCGGAGCATGTTGCAGGGAGGAGAGGAGCTGCAAAGGCGGCCCCCGAGCCCGCGCCGCTCCGCGCTGCGTGTGTCTGTCAGTCCGTCTCTGTCTGTCTTTCTGTGCCAGGCAGCGCCTTGGTGACGGGAGCGGCCGCGGCTCGCGCTGCCGCCTTCGCCGCGGCGCCGCTGCCGAGGCCGATAGCCGGGGGCTTCTGTCAGCTCCGCGGCCGCCGGCGCCCGTTGACGCCCGGGCTCGGCGCACAAAAGGCGGGAGCGGGGGAAGGGGGGAGGAGAGCGGGCGGGAGGCGGGGGGCTGCTCTGCCTCCGCCGCTCCCCTGCCCTCCCGGGGACGGGTTTGCCCCCGGCGGAGCCGCGGCCCCCCCCTCCCCGCCGGCGTTCGCGTAGCCCCCGCCTGGCTCCGGTGCCCCGGGAGGAGCTGAGCGCCGCGGGCCGCCCGGCGTGAGGCACCTGAGCGGCGCACGAAAACTTCAGCTGGGGGAAGGTCGCGGAGGAGTGAAACGAGTCGCGCTGCCGGCAGGGAAGGGGGGTGCGAGGGCTACAGCCAGCGCTTTTCCTTAATTTCTGTTTAAATTGTCTTTAAATCTTAAAATGCTGCCTTTCTTACGGTGCCAGTGAAATTCCCAATTAGCGACCATGAACATCTTAGTGGAATAATTGGAGTAGCTATGCGTGCATCCTGGCCGCAGGTTGTGTTGAGTTCCAGCAAACAGCCAAGGGCGCTCAGCCAAAATGCGATGGAGCAAATGAGAAATATTCAGCTGGCTTCAGAGTAGTGAGTTAATGGGTACATCAAAGAATCAGTATTTATTCTGTCTTCAAATAATTAGTAGCCCACCATTTCTGGAAGCAGGACCATAACCAGCCTTTTCTTTTTCTTTCTATTTAGAAAAGAACAAACAAAAACATGCTTCTTAGGGTTTGACACTTCTGTTCTTCTGCAATAACTGATTCTGCTGTACTAACGTAACCTGTTTGGTAAAAAAAAAAATTGTCTTTTTTTTAATAAGGATTTTTTAAAAGACACAAAACAGCTTTGAAGACTATTGGGAACATTCAGCACATCTACTGAATCAGGCTACCTGTTCCCAATCAAGCAGTGTTCTGCAAATGCAAGAGTACAAGCGTCTCCTGATTCAGAAACCACTAAAGAAAAGGATGAATTTTGTCAGGAGTCAAAAGATCCTGAGTTCCGCTCCCATAGCCATTGACTGTTGTTTGACTTCAAAGTCCTCCTTACTGAGCTAAACCTCAAGCTTCTACCTAGAAGGAGGTCAGGTGTAAGTGTATTATAGTTTGCAGTGCACCCTGTAGTGTAAGCAATAGCCTGTAGAATTCTTTAATGGTTTTGCTGGAATGTGCTCATCCTGGTCTCACTGAGGCAGTGTTTGTTTCCATAGTAGTCATTTTAAAATGGCACATTTTTTAAAATTTGGATTCTCAGTTTGTTGGTAGTTTTCTAAAATTCATATCAGCTTGGAGTTTTAGCCTGTCTTCTTCAGGAAAGTGCTGCCTGGTGCCACTTAAATAATATGGTGCTAAGGTAGTTTAATCAGCCTAATGAGGATGATACAATCATAAGGGTAATTGCCAGTGATGCAGATTCTCTACAGGGGTTGTAATGATTCCCATCACATGAGGAATGAAAAATTATTAAAATTTCATAAATCTCACCAGAACCCAGACTGCTTCAACAAATAAAAACCTCCCCCTTTGCAAAATGATGCCCCCTCCCATGATGCAAAAATGAAAACATATGTTTCTATAGCCCTACACAGCCTGACTTCTCAAAGTGGCAGCACTTCCAGACCTGCTGGGACCTGGCCACATCAGGACCTGAAAACTGTCACTGCTCTGTGTAGACGAGGAAGAGGACTGAGGAAAAGAAGCAAGACTATGAGCAATATGAATAGAAAAGAGAACTTATTAAAGGGGGTTTTAAAGATAGCATAACTGTCTATGGTTGCATATTGTGCAATTAGCTAGATCCCAAGATCTCACTGTTAAAACCTCAGTATTGAGGATTTCTATGTTTTGGTTTGTTTGATTTTTCTTTCCTCCCACTGAATCACAGAATGGTTGAGGTTGGAAGGGTCCAAGCCCCCTGCTACAGCAAACTCACTTAGAGCTGGCTGCCCAGTACTATGTCCAGATGACTTTTGAGTATCTACCAAGGATGCTGGGTTTTTTTAATATCCTTTGTCATTTATGCTTCCTTTTTCCCTAGACCGTTTTTCCTTCTCTTAATTCTCACCCATATAGTTCTCAGACATATAATCTAGATTTTCCAGTTGGCTTGGGAGACACAGTGGCAGTCCTGCTGTGGCTGGGAAAGCTTCCAAGGCCAAATGCAGCATTAGCTTTTTAAACAGATACCTCTTTTAACCCTCACACCTCCCATAAAACTTAAGTGAGAGGTTATCCTTTGATATGGATTAGGTACTTTAGGGAGACATGAACACAGACAGTTCCTCACCAAGAGCTTCATGCTACTGTTTCCTAGTTGAAGGTCTTCAGCAGTTCCTGAGAGTAAAGCCTTCTGAGTGCTAGAATATGGGAGTTCAGGTGTCTCCTGCAGAGAGCATAGGCTGAGTGACGTGGTATAATAGGAAAAGGAACTTCACTGATAGCATTCTCTTCTCTTTTTTTCAAAGAAAGCACAAAAATTGTTGCTGTATTTAAAAGAAGCCACGCCAAGATAACAATCAATAAATACATGTGATTTGCAAATAAGCACAGAAACCTGGATATGTCCCTATTGTCCTCTTAGTTGTTAGGAGAAAAACCTTTTCAAAATGTAATTAAGATATTCTAAGTTTTAAAAACTAGTATTAATATGTGGCTAGCACAGGTCTTTCCCATGAGAATTTCTTTTGTGTTTTATAAACAAAGATAAAGTTTGGATGTTATTAAAACAGTGTCTCGAGATTTGGACAGTTCAGGCCTGGCCAGTCAGGCCTAGGGGGAGGTTTCTGACTGACCAATCTGGGTGACCTTTGAAAACTCTATATATATGTTGGATTCAAGCAATAAAGCGCTTTTTCTATGCCACGCTGAGAATCGGGGCTTTCCTTCTCTGCTAGCGGCTCAACAGCAACATTAATACACTATTTTAAAATTAACTTTCATCTTAATACCAAAGGAAAAACTCTCTTGGATTAAAATTACTGGTTTAGGTATGCCTGAATTTTTGTTACTCTCAGCAACCTCTTCATATGAGCAACTGAACACTAAATTACTTTACAACCTAAATAATAAAATGTACTCTCTGTATTGTGCTTTACTATTGTCCTGGTTTCATTTCATGGATATTTTTCTTTCAAGAGCAGTATACAGCATGCACATCTGTATAACACTGAGCACTGAACTGCAAGAAGAGAAATGACTAAAAGAATTTGCACACAGGCATCCGAAAAATGAAAAGTATTCCAATTTAAAAATGCATTCACCTCACAAAAACAAAAAGATTTCCAAAAAGGAGAAAGAGTCAAGAGAACAGGGGTAATTTTAAGATGCTCATGACCACACTCTATTCAATTCTTATCCTGTGCCTCTGATATCTGAGCTACATGCTTCTTACGTTGGTGGGCTTCTCACCCTTCACTCTTTTCATCAAGAGAACAGTGTGCATATTTTGATAGGTTGTTTCTGGTTTGACTCACTCAGTTAAAGGACTTCACTGGAGTAGGGACCCATTAAATAACTCCATAGTGTTTCACATCATTTCAGTCCTATCATGCATTTTTCAGGAATAAGTTTGCTGCAGTTCCAATGCTGAGTCCTGAATTTCAAAAGTTACAGTCAGTTGCAGTACCATTCATCATTGCCAGAGTTAAGTTACCCAGGCTTCACATGCAAAGGTGTTCTTCAGCAGTCAGAGCTGCCACTGCCTAGCAGAAAAGGAAACTGATGACTTGGCTGGCTGTAAAGGTACTCTGTGGGTCACAAACACCCAGTGCCAAGTCAACAATTTTTTCCCTTCTGACTAAAATTTCATCCATATGCTCTGTAGGAAGTTTATGTTTTGAGATGGCATCTGGAGTACAAAAGAGACATTACAATCTAAGAGAAATATAGTTGCAATAGATGAATTTATTACAGACCTTTAAATGGCTTTCTAGCTCGCATTAAGTGTTTCATGTTTCAGCTATCAAAAATCATCAGAAATTCCTTAACAAACCTTTCAAAAACAATTACAGAGAAAAGAAAAACTAGCAGGCACATCAAAAAAGGTAGTATACATCAAAACCTAGTGATGTTTTCCTTGAAAAGCTTTCTGTTTCGTCAATATTTCCTTTCATGTAATAACTTTATAACAAAGAATTCTTCTTCCATTACTGTGATTGTTTCTATGGAGTTTGATATTCTATGCAAAGTCATTATCTGCCTTCATGAAGAGCTAAGAGCCGTTAGTCAACAGCTGACTAAATGCAGTTCCTTAAGTGTGCTTGTACTTTAAAAGAATGCAACTGAAGTTACATCCAGGAGAATAAAATCCCTGAGTTCCTGCACTTTATAAATGAGACATTATTTTTTATTGCCAAAGCATAGCCTTGGAACATTACAAACCCCTGTTGTAAAATTTTCTAAAAAAGCACACATGCACACACACACAGAGGCTAAATATTGCAGTGCTTCAAGCTGTTTAAAATAATGAAGGTCTAGCAGTTCCTGACCTAGAAAGCTCTCATCTTGCTTTTTATTTAGTATTCTCCTAAAAATGGATCTGCCCAGATGACATGTTCTCAAAAGAAATTGAAGCATCTTACTGTATTATACTGAAATATCCAATTTACCTTTTATCCCATATCAAGTTAACTGACACAGCTGGGAATAACATCACTGGAGGGCTGATTTGGTACACTTAATTTTATTTGGTGGGGGTTTTTTAAATGTACTCAGTAAAGGATAATATGTCCACAAGCTTGAGTTTAAGCAACCTCGAATATCCTTTGTACGGTTTTCTCTTCACACCAGGATAAGAACCATACAACTTCAAAATCTGGACTAGGTCCAAGCTTGTTGTAAAGAGCAAGGATTTCTTTGCATCTTCATTCTCATAGAGAATTCAACCTGTGCTTTGGATGTTTTGTCCTTTATACATTGTAAACTTGACCACAAACTTGCCTCTGTGGTAAAAGATTTCATATTCTCTGCAGGGCAGGAGCCCTTGGGAACTTAAAAGCTTGCATTATCCTCAGGCTCTCAATAAGGACAAGAACAAATCACTGGAAAATCCAAGATTCATAAACTGCTTAAGGAGAAAGAGTGTCTACCTCTTTGACACCTGTTATTCTCAGATGTATTCTGTAATATGTTTTCATGCATCATGTTCACTTGCCTGCTCCCAATGGTTTGTTTGGGCATAGTCTCATCCTATTCAGAGAAAAATTCCATCTAAACTTGAAAAATTTAGCTCGTATCATACTACCAGTCCAATTATTAATAGATATCACTACTCTTTCAAGACTTTTGTGCAGCTTATATCCAATTTTAGCACTTCTGTAGTTATTTTCTTTCTGTTTGACTACACATTAATGTAGTACATAATTAAAAGTAGCAGTACTTGTGACAACATTGGTAATAGAGTTGGCTGTATATATCAAATGCCTTTCAATGACAAATATGCTCTGCAAATTTACTGCTTATGTGCTGTATGGAGGACTGCAGACAGGCTTTATTCAGAAGCCAGCTGCAAAGCAGAATTCTTCGTACCTTCCTGGAGGTGGATTGACCAGTTTCATATTCAGCTCCACTAACACCCAGGGACTGAAGTAATTAAAGATTTGCAACACTAACTGACAGTTACATTCTTCTTCCTTTCTGAGGGATAAAACTATTAATTTAATTACTTAGTAGTGACTAAGAACATAAAAAATCATCCCTTCAAAAACTGTTCCTTTGCCCTCCTGTATCACTGCCAGAGCACAGACCGTTTGTCTGTGCACTGTTGGCATTCTGGCAGTGTGGATGGCAGCAGAGACCGAGCCAAAACCTTTTGGACATGTCCTGCTGTCCCAAGAGTCTGGTCTAGTTCTTCTAGCCCTTGACTAGTAACTAATACTATGCAGACCAGCCACTAGAGGGGAATAAAGAATCATCCTGTTCTAACATAGGTTACTGCATCGCAAACTACTGTGCAGGGACATCTCAGGCAGGGCCATGAACAAGTGCTGTATCTGACTCAGCTGGCAATGCTGCTTCATGCTGCAACCATTACATTTGCATTCAGACAGCAAGTTTACTTAAGGGTCTTTAAACCTATAATATGTTTGTACACTCACTGCATAATTATTATAAATGTTTGTACTGCTAACTGTATCCTAATTACTTGCAGTGGTAAAGTTATGTAGGCTCTGAACCACCAAGCATTTCAGCGTGTTTTTTTAGCTGAAAACATACACCCAAGTTGGGTTTTACAGGTGCTAAAGATCAACGTATTTGAAATGTTTTGCTAGATGATGATGTTTTCAAGGGCAGGGAGGTATGGCTATCAGAGATCAGTCACAGCTAACTAGCCTAGAAAGGCTGTCAAGCCTTAGATGCCTCTAAGACACTCATTTGGGAAGCTACTGAAAGCAGGTAATGGTACTAAAGCTGCTGAAGAGTGAGTGAACCAGTGCAGAAGCCAATCTAGATAGTGGAAGTTTAGCACAACTGGTTTTCAGGTGGTTGAGTTACCTTTTGTCTATTCAACTTCAACTTCTCTGCTCTTAACAATGCATGTTAAGACTAGTCAAGGATTCTCTTTACTTCTCCTTACAGAAATCCCCAAAATATACAGGAGGCTGTTTTCCAGGTTGCTTTTGATTACCAGAACATTCTTAAGAGTAAACAGGATTATGCTAAATGAGCGTACCAGTGACAATCTTCCAACATTTCAAAATAAAACAAACAAACAAAAGTTAGTTCTAGTCTAAAATCAGCAAGAGACACCTTGAAATAGATTTTAAACCATTAAATTTCAGGGTTTCGAGGCCTCTGAGCTCCCCTTCTCTCCTGCCCACTCTCCTGACACAAAGCTGTGATCTGTAGTAACTCTTCTTTTATAGTGAAGGCAAAGATTCTGCTGTAGCCATTTGATTGCAGGGACTAGAGTTAGAAAAAAAAGCAAAAAACAACACTGAACACAAAAGGAGTAATGTTAAAAAAATATATGAGTTGGCAATGCCACTGCATCTTCTTTTCCAGGCTTAATAGAACTGGATTTGAAGACAATATCTAGGGACAGAATCTTAAAAATAGAACATTTACTAACCTAAAGATTCTTATCTTCACACAAAAACCCAGGCAAAGAGGTGTGTATTGCTTCTTAGTGAGAGGGAGGCTAGCAATGATCCCATTTAATTTCCTGTTGTAGGAAGCTTAGCGACTATGCAGTAATAATATCTCCTTAGGTGATTACTGCTTATACTTGGAGGGATGTGAAATTAGAGGAAGTCCTTGAAATATTGATGCCAATGCCCATTACAGTCCTTGAAGAGGAAGACAAGGACCTTGGACTGAATGTGCCACTGAATGCTTGCCCTTGGCAGTGGTTCAACCATCACACACACATCTGATTCTCTATAAAGGGGAAAAATTTTTGGCTTGGGACCCATCCCCTTGGGTTGTTTCTCATGGAAAATACTGGACACAGGGTTACTTCATCATGCCTGATTTGCTTAATTGGGAAGAGAGACTGATATTTCTGCTGTGAAAGTAATTGGTATTTAACATTTTTGCATCTAAATGCTTTCAGAAAGTTTCAACTGATTTTCCTAAAGCAGTGTGTGCACAGGTCTTCATAGGCTTATGCCTTGATAATGAGTTGTATTTTCCACTTGATACACCAAATCTTAGCAATACAGCTGTCTCCCACTAGCAATTATGAACTTGAAACATTTAAAATAATATGCATTACAATAAGAACATACATCAGACAATTAGCAAAAATGTAATTGAATTTGTCTCCTGTCTGAAAATAAAGGGAAAAGGTTGGCTTGTTATTAGTAACATGACATCCCTTATAACATTTTAGAATGTATTTTTAATCTAGGATTAATTTTCCAGCACTTGATAAAGCAATTTAAATTTCATAAGCCTCATTGTCCTGAACAATTTTGAAATAAAGGATTATCTTCTACAGCAAAATTGAAAGGCTCATTTGGAGACTACATTACCTATGTGCCTTAGCTTTTTAATGAAAATATGTAGACAGTTATTTTGCTGGAAACTTTTTCATGCAAATATAGGAATGTATTGTCTATTTCACAGAAATATTTTAGCTTGAGTCATGTTCTTATCAAGAAACTTAAATTCCAGACTGTGTATAAAAAATAATATGCAGGTTGGAACCAACTTTCCCTCAAAAGAATAAAGCATGGAAATATAGACCACATATAGAGATACTAATTCAGTGCTTATAAACAATACTGCAGTTAACTATTAACTGTATTTTTTAAGTGTGAGTCAACGTTTTAATTTTTTGGTAATCTGCTAGTTTAATTGGCAGATCTGCTTTAAATCTTCTTGTTAGAGTGTTTACATGAGTTGAACCACAGTTTGATTCTGGTTGAATTTGTGAAGTCAATCTTGAATGTTTTGTTTGAAATATTAGTGCCAACTGACCCATGTAAAATTACTGTGAATTTTTCATAATGTGCTATAGAAATTTAGCATAGTGACTTTCTTTACAACAAGAACTATTTTCAAATTATTATGTGAGCATTAGTACATGATTTACAAAACTGTAATTTGGAGACCTTAATACATTATCAAAGATAAGCATAAGAAATTTGTCACAGTTTTTCTGGCTTTCAAGGCTTTTCAGCGCATTCTGTAGAGGAGGGATTTTTAAAAAGAAACAGGGATACTCACAATTGTGAATTTACATAATGACTTTTTGATGATATCTAAATGATGGCATGGAAGCTGAAAAAACATGGAGAGAAGCGTAAAGACTAACTGATAGGGAAACCACTAAGGGAGGTAACTGTGAGTGCACAACTACCATAAACAGTGAGTGAGAAAAGTACTAGAATCATGCATTGTACCACATTAATTTGCTTGAGAATATGGAAAGTGTTGTAGACCAGGTATGATGGTTCATTAGAAGAAGATATCTGTCAAGATTACTGTACTATGCTATGATGACAATTTAGTCAGAATGACAAAGGAAACAACACATTTATCTACTTTTACCTAAGAAGAGAGGAAAATGTTCTAAGAGATTTGGAATCACACCTCCAAGACAGAGACTATGTACCTAAATCTAGTGGGATCAGTATCAGGTCCACAGTAAAGGTAAAAAGAACAGAAAACCTGAAGCTTTGAAAGGAATTTTTAAAATTATATCTCTGCCAAATTTGTTGGAGCAGCCTTTTTCTTAAGTAGCAATATGCTGCTCTTGAGAGGGGAAAAAATTGCCTGAATGAACAGTCTGTTCAAACCAGAGAAAATCTAAGAAAGATAACAGTATTGTCAGTATCGCCAACATATTGTGAGCATGTACACAAGTTGCTATTACTGAGCTTTAGAAAAGTACACTGGTATTTGGAACATTTCAAAAGGTTTGGAGAATCAATTCAGATAGCTATCTGAACTGATACAGAGATGGAGTTGGTGGTGAACATTCTGCTAAACAATTTATCCGCAAGCCCGTTCAGGAATGCAATACCCATCTTACTCATGTTTTTTCCTATTTCTTTTCCCCCTGTTCACTTCCTATTCATAATTTATGATTGCTATCAAGAGTTACTCAGGATAGATGAGTACATTTTCTATCAGAGTAGATAAGTGCATTATCTACTTCTTTACTGTTTATTATTAAGGATGCTCTTCAAATTCTACATGAATGTGGGGGAGAAAAGGAAACAAATATTATTCATTTTTGGAACCTAAGCACATCACACAGAACAATCCAGATGTTCACTGGCAATGCATTTTCCTATGATAAAATCAGCATCTCTATCTCTTTTCCTGCTTTGCACTGAGTTTTCTCTGTCTAGTCAGTAAAGGCTTCTTACATACCCTACTATCCCTTCTACCCCCTTTTTTGGGCATATATGAAGCATTCCTGCCACTGAAAAAATTCTATATACCAGGATCTACCCTAACTATTCTCAATTCAGATGCTAATAGGGATTCCAAGGATTTCAGTTTTTGTTACTTTAGGCTTTGTTCTGTCATATTCTCATCTGCTTTATGCTAAAACATTTGTAGTAAAGATACTTTTGTTTAAAGCTGCAAATGTTATGTTTCAGTTTAATTATAAAGAAGTTAATGAGCTTCAGTACAACTTTGTTTCAATGACATTAGGAACTAGTTCCTCAGGATTTAGTCTTCTGTCTGCCCCACTGGGAAAGTTTTGTTTCAGGGAATCACAATTTTGGCCTTTCTACTCAAGGTCCTTAAGTCAGAAAAATCATTATTTGTCCACTAGCAGCTCTATAGAAAGAATTAACTTATTGCAAAGGTCCTCCTCCATCACAAAGATCCATTCACTTCAGCACTAGTATTGAAGTTGCAGTGACATTCAAATCCTTCAATCATCCTTTTCTCCACCATTCTTGACAATAATTTTTTATCTCAGTCATTGCACTAATTCCCTCTTTGTGTCCTCTTTTACCTGTTCACTAGTCTGTAATGATGAAAAGTTTATATTCTGCCTGATCATTGGAATATTAATATTTTGAATATTTGTAAAATTCACTTATCTACTAACATCACAACAAAATGTTTACTTATTTTTAGTTTACAAATGAATGCCCAGTTGTTTCATTATGCATGGCCATAATAAATTTATGTAAAAAATACTTTCTTTATAGAATTATGGTCGACTGGTACAAATTGCTGAGTTGTGTTCTATAGCAGTGCATTTTAACATGGATTCTGGTATTATATATACCAGCATGAGTTAACTAGTTACAATTCATTTCAAGACAAAACTAAATCTCTGTCCTAGGTTGCAATAGAGATGTATTTAAGTATTCTATTACCACCAGCTGTGGGCCGTTACCTGCTATCACCTGCTAATGACCCACCCGGATGACAGGCAATGGGCCATCAGGGACCCACCGTGTGACTCATGGACTTATCTCATCCCATTGTGGGATGCTCTGCCCAGGAGGGAGGAGCCAGGTGTTCCACCTGGATATAACCTGGCCTTGGAACTGCCTGAGCTAGCCCTGTCTACTGGGTTCCCAGAGGACAAGAGCTACCACTGGACCTTCAGCTGGAGACTAGACCTTCACAGGATCACCGCTTCAACTGGACTACTTCAGTTGGACTGCTACTGCCACCCTAACAGGGTGTTAGGTTGTATCTGACTTTGTCAGTGCTTTTCCTTGTATTATTGCACTTATTTTTACCTTCAATCTTGACTTGTGATCTCCCACTGGTTTGTTTTCAAACCAATACAATCTCATGTAAACAAAATTTTCTTCATAGTTTAAAAGTAAATCAGCAATAAGAAGTATTAACCTTCTTGTTAATGTTTCTTGCTATCGGAATAAACTGCTTTTTCAAATATGAATCCCTTTTCCACTATAACCCTCATTTTAAACAAGTACATTCCAGACAAAAGCTGGATAGCATATGGACATCTTCTCCAGATTTTCTTTTAATATATCACAAAAACAAACAGACAAATACAACATAATGTTTCAAAATTATCTGTTTCCAATTTCAGAAAGACATTGAAATCACTTCTACGTTCTGTGAGGATAATACCTAAAGATAGTAGGAGAGAAACTTCCACCTGGGAATTATTTTTTAAAACATTTTATATGAATTCTAAAGTGTTCATAAAGTAGTTTTAAATGTTCACAGAAAGCAGTAAATGGACAAAGGAAGGAAATGGAAATACTACAAGAAGACATTTTCCTTACAAGCACAAAACAGAGTGTAATTTAATTTCAGTTCACATTCAAGAAGCTTGAAAAATAACGTATCAAAAATGCAAATGTATACAATATGTTTAAAGACAAATATAATGCAATTGGTCTGTGTAGTAGCTAAATCAGGAAATTGACTGTAATTGTAGTTTGTTTTATGAGAACATAATATAATTACAAGACCGTTGAAAGAGAAGCTTATATACATCAAAATTACTGGATGAAGACATAATGTTCTTATATGAAATTCTGCCCTCAGACTCTGAGGCAAAGGATAAAGTGGCAGAGTGTGGTAATGGAGTTAAGAGCCCCACAGAGCCTTAAAGGAAGCCGTGTTGCCAGCAATGCTCAGCAGGGGTGCAAGGAAGGAATCAGAGTATCATTTCAAATGAATTGACACAAGAACATGGGATGAAGAAACTGCTTGGGCCCCAAAACACACCCTTTCTTTTTAGAGGCTTTGAATTAGCCTTGCCCTATGCCCACACAGAATGGAAGTCAAGTTATGAGGACACATGCAGCCTTCAGTGTCCAGCCTGGACTGGAGAGTAAAGTTCCCAATGGACAAAATGATCTCCCAGCTGATTTGGAGATGAAAAAATAAGGCTGTTTCCTTAGTGCTCAGCAATTGCAGAGAATAAGATTTGTCACTAGCGCTGATCACTGAGGGCAGGAGAAGGAATTCTTGTTGGTTGCTTGGACATAAAAGTGACCCGTAAAGGGATTAGTTCATAAGTCCTAGAGAGTTTCCATTAAATGTGTAGAGTAAGTGAAATAAAAATTATAGCATGACTAAAAAATTGATGTGGAATACAAGGGTGGCGATGAGCTGAGGGATAATCAGTTGTGTTTTCTCATATGAACTGGAAAATAAGATCAGAGACCATTTTGGATATAATCCAAGGTGCATGCTGAGCAGAGCAAAAAGATTACAGGCTGAAGGAACATTAAGAAATAAGTGATTACAATAAAATCAGATACAAAATGTGTACAAAATGCATGCTGCAAGAAGAGCTAGTATGCTTTTAACAAGTGGAGTGGAACTGTGGTTTGGGAAGATATAAATTGGAGTGGTTGATCTATCGGAATGACAAAAGAAATGTCAATTTGGGCAAAATAAAAATGAGAAATTGGGACATATAGATACAAAATTCTCTAGTGGCAGACTCAGAATCAAGTAGGTTTCATATACATTCTGTACAATGAACTGTGATTATAATTTGCAGTCTGACATTAATGTGCCACCCAAAAAGTTCTTAAAATGCTACCCAACATTTTGGCAAAGTGACAGCCACAGCATAATCACATTTAAAACATTTGTGAAACCTTTCAAAAGTGAGATCCAGCTGAAAAAACATTGCTACTTGTTACAAAGACATGTCTCTGGTGCTGTATTTTCTATCAGCACTTTGCATGTATTCACCTGAACTTCACTCCTTGATAATACAGGAGAGCTTTTCAGTTTTTCAGAAATTATCATTTCTTGGGTTGGGATTCTAGAAAGAGCAATTTTCCTGTTCTGTGTTAGACTGCCAGGCCTGACTTCTCTGTATAAATGTGTTACTTTCTACCAGTAGTTGAAAAAGTCATTACCTTTTCCAGTTCAGAAGTTCTAACGTGTGTGCAAAGTAGAGATCTTTCAATAAGTTATATGCGCTGAGGGGTAGTAAAGATCTTTGGTATACATGTTTGTCCTTATAAAACAAAAATGTAGAGCGGTACAGCTTAATACATTACCAAGGGTGTTGTGAACTTTCCACTCATCCCAATGTTTTATCCCATTTTATAAGTTAATATAAACAACTACTAAAACTACTACAACTACGTAGACTTGGCAAAGACACAGATTGCTTGGATTGGCCTTGTCTTACCCAGTTCTGCAATGGAGACATACATTTACATTTGCAATAAAACTGGGCAAAACCCCCTATAGTTTCAATTAAAGAAGACCTAAAATCTAAGTGTTTTCAGTCAGCACATTTAAAAATAACTCTACTTGTTGATGCATGAAAGCATTTATGTCCTCATTCCACAGTGTGGCAAAAGCTAGCCAGCAGGTAGGAGAGTGTTTGGCTTTCACAGGTGCAACTGTCACTGCAAAAAAACCAAAAAACATCTCTGTTCTACATTCTCTCTTCTCTTTCCTCCATCTGGCAGTCAGCATGAGCTTTCAGAATCACAGTGAACAGCTACTGTCATAATTTTCTACTACTAATGAGTACTTTATTTTGCAACTTTTAACTATATAAATGGTATTATGCATATGCTAATAGTTAATTATTTAATGTAATTTGCAAGTCCTTATGGCTTTCCTTTGTATATGGCCATTGTATTTTTTACATCATGGCAGAAATGAACAGTAGTTCTTCTGTGATTCTTTTGTGATCTCATCAGCTTATACAAACTAATTTAGATCAGGTGCACCAGGTTTGGATGCTCATCCAAAATACATAAAGGGACTCCAGTAGATTGAATTAGTAATTTCTATCTTGAGAATTAATCTGACATGATTTAATGCCAAATCATCTAGAAGATACTAGAAGATTGCTGCACAGTCTTTGTGAGGTGAAGAGTGAATTCCAGTTCCTTACCAAATTAAACTTCCTTCCTCAGAAGGTTTTATCTAAGCAATATTATTACCAGTCACATATATAATAAAAATTTACACTCACACATATATCAAGAATACCTGTGGCCCAAGATGCTATCTCAGGTCAATAAAGCTAGGAATTTGAGAAGTATGACAGAGAATAAATATAAACCTAACAGCAAAACAATGACTAGTTTATGGAATTTGGTAGAAGGTTATTAATAAATTATCAGAACTGGGGAGGTGAATCATAAGATAAATTAGAAAAAAAAAGGTTTGTCAATAAAGTGGGGTTAAAACTTCTAGCACAATATCTACTAAATGGTTTCAGTGTCTTGTTCAGGTAATTATTTCAACAGGTAACATGGACAAAGTAACTACTTGTATCTTTCACTTTATTGGTCATGTATACATTTCCTCTAATGTGTATGTATGTTAATTTTAAAATCTTTAAAATCTTTTAAGGAAATGCTCTCTATACAAGGAAAACATACTATTAAAAGACATATAAATGTACATGTATGATATATTTCAACAGAACTAATGCTTTTAGTAGCAGTTAGATTTTGCTTTGGTGGGTCTATTATAAAGCAAAGCCAAACAAGTTTTGCATCTGGAGAATAAATGATACTTTGAAAAAAAACCACCCGACATCATATAATATATAAAACATCCTAAACATATATACAAAGGAGAAGGCAAACTCAGTGATTAAAAAGTGATGACAAATGGAACTAATTTTCTTGGGTTTTTTTGGTCAGGAAAAAATTCACTGCGTAATTCAGAATGGTTAGAAACTCCTTGATAAAGAGGCACAAGTCAAAATATGAAGGCACAGAGATAGAAATTGCCCACCACAATTCAGTGGCAACCCACATTACATGTAATGCATAAATATTTCCAATATCTAATTAGGAGCCAGGGCCAGTAGGAACACATAGGCAATTAGGTTAGACTTGTTGTAATAGAAGTCATAGAAATGGCAACATTAAATATAAGTAATATCCAGATGTTTACATTTAGGTGCCTAGAGACAATCAAGTCCTTGTTCCTTGGAAGCATTTATGTATGTGCTTAACTTTACAGAACTTAATAGTTTCATGAGCACAGTCAACAGGAGCTGAATGCTCTGCATCTCAGGAAATGTGAGACCAGTCCAGAGAGACAAAGAAGACAAATGGAAAAGAAAAAAGCCAAGGCCAATGCAAAAGAAAAGAAAATATTTAAATATGTGCATATATACATGCATACACATGTGTATATACATACGTTTATGTACATATGTGTATATATGTACATCTGTGTCTGTATATATTGGCTGTATTTATGAGCCCTGAGGAATGAAAAAGAAGAGATAAAAAACTTTTCTACAAGATTACGTCTAATTATAAGCACCTTGAAAAAAAATAACACCAAAGCACAGTTAATTTGAAAAGTCTCCATATTTCACAGGCTGGGCCAACTATTATTAATATTTACAACAGAGTGTGAGTAAGAACTTTCCAATTCCTTTTGTTTCCAATTACAGCTTTCACACAAGGGAAACCTTCCATGCTTTTCTTTTCCCCCTAATCTACATCTGGCTATATTTAGATCTTATATACTATACAATTTAAGCAAAGTCCTGGTAGGTAAGACAGCAAGAATTTTCCCAAAAGCCATGGCAGACAATAATTTTTACTCCTGCAATGCACACACAGTTGTGTAGTAAAATGCTTAAAATCAGATAACATTTTGGAGCAGACAGAAATTATTTAATTGATTTCAATAATGCCATTCTTACACATAGCAGATAAAAGTGTGTATCTTCTTGCTTAACTTCTATTTTGCATAACTTTAACACAAAATGAAACAAAAAACTTCACTCAAGTCTAAAATAGCACTTTTGTGGTAATGGTTGCTTTTGAATTAACTCTATGTTTGTTCTAAATAACCAGATACTATCAGTCCCAAAATAGAACTTCGAACATTCAAAGTAAAGAATGAGATTTCTTTTTTCTGTTGATGCCAGCAGATATGCAATACCCCAAATGATACAACATTAATATTGACTGTGGGTCAGGGTAAGCTCAGGTTCATGCTAGAATGTCATAAAAACACTGAATATTAGGGCTAAAAAGGTGTTTGAGATGTCCTTTATGCCATTCTGTGGTCCAAAGGCAAAATCACCCATATCTATGTCACTTGTAACATATGAAATATATTCCTTAGGATATATGCAGTGTGAATGACTGCACCAAAAAAACCCAACCAAAACACACAAAACCCCAAAACAAACAAGCAAACAAAAAAGAAATTGCTTGATTTCTGGTTGAGAAAAAGATTTAATAGAAAAGTATACTTGGAGTAAACCAACAGTTTTTTTAAAAGTACATTTTTCTTTAGAATATTTAGACAGTCAAGAAAACAATGCTTATTCTTGGCTCTCTAAGTTTCATTGAATCATTGTGCTGTCACTGGTTGCTACACTGTTTGGATGAAACCATGTGTACTTTATCATCACTATCTCAGTCACCTATTGAAAAATTAATAATAGAATACAAAGACCCTTCCAAAAAGGGAGGAAGCAGAGTCTTCCAGTCCTTATGGGAAGGCTATATTTTAGCCAGATTTCCATCTCTGGATTCCCTTGAGGAATCTTGTTAACTATTTTTATTGGCAGCAAAGAAAACTAAGTTTTCAAATACTTGTCCTTTTTATATTTATATGCATACCTTATCTTCTTTTAAAGCTCTGTTTTAGGATTCTGTTCTCCATCTCACATCCAGTCCTAAAACTTAGAAGATTTGTTACAGCCCTTTTCTTTGTATGTTCTTGGATTGAAACTTTTTTAATAGTAAAGATATTCTGACTTCTTAGTCAAAAAATCATGCTGTATTCATCATTCAAGTAACTACTGTGGAGAACTATTTTATGGCCTTTGACTATAGTTAATAGTCTTGGAATGCCCTGTTCCTCCTTATTTTGCTCTTTGTTATATTTTTTCTAAGTGCATTTACTACAGAAAATTATGTCTCTCAGCCCCCATGTAGATGTCAGGAGTATTTGAGAAGGCCTGAAAATGTGGTATTCATTTCAAAATGGCATTCACCTTTCTACTGTATTTTTCATCTAATAGTTGTACCCAGAAATTATGATATTCAATCTTTTTTTTTTTTTTCCTTTCATCTGACAGTTAAATGAAATTGCTGACACATTCACCAGAGATTTGAAGTCAATAGTAATAATTGGATAAGGGGCATGTATTCACATTCTTGGCATGGAAAGAGCCATAAATATGTGACTCTGTTATCTCTGAGATCCATAGAAGGGCAAAGAGTCCAACTACTTATGGGAAGGTCATGTTCCAGACTAGATCTTTCTTGAGCACCCTGACTTCATCCACCCTCCAAGCAGCTGCAGTGCAGCTTGGCACAGCCCTTACCTTGCATCTCCCTACCTGCACAGAGGCCATCAGGTAACACCTGCTAAAGCATCAGGCAGTCAGCACAGCCAGAGGTATCCACAGCTGCCAATTGAAGTGCAGCAGTGACTGCTGCCTGCTCCTGCCCATCTTCCTCCTCCTGCTTTAAAGTCCATGCCATTTGAAGTCTACCTGGCTTTCCTGAGCCTCCACCATTGCAGGACAAGCCATTGCTATGTAGACAGTAAATTTTTTGCCAGAACTGGTGTTTGAAACCCAGGTATCCAAACACTGGACAGTTTGACGCCATTCTAGCCAGGTTTCCCATCACAAAGACGAAATTTGAATCCAGAAGGGCAGTGCCACTTGTTGAATACTCCTGGTGCAACACTCCTAGCAAGAGTTTTCAGACGCAGACATATTTGAGACTGTGGCTCACTACCTCTAGCACCTGCAGGAAGCCTGTGGAGTCTGCAAGCCACGGCTTGTACTGATCAGTTGGCCACCAGTGTGGGCTCAGTGTGTCTGGAAGGAACATGCTGATGGTGAGGCCTTCATCTAATGGCAATTGATTCAGCAGCCAGAGTAATTTAAGTCAAAGGGGTCATGAAAGCAATGCTACCTTCAAGGTTAGATCAGATTGCTTAGGGTTTTCCAGCTGAGTGTTAGAAATCTCCAAAGATGAGGAAGGCTTGTACAGCCTGTTAGGGGCAAAATGTGCCAGGGGTTAAGGTGATGCATGTTTTTCCCCATAACACTACTCATGCTGCATTTCCCATATTTTATCTTGTGACCATCATAACTTGTGCTTCAACTCTGAACTGATCAGAAGATACTGACTTTTTTACTGCATCCCACTCCTCACGTGGCTGAGTAAGTGCCAAACCTTCAACCTCACCTTGTCTGCCATGTGTTCCAACCCTGTCTTCCCCTGCTGTACTCTCTACAGTTTGTAGACATGTCTTGACTCCCATCATTTAACTATGATATGAAGCCAGGCAAAGTTTGAAAATGCTAAAATATTTAAAAACAAAATCCCAAGTAAAGCAGAACACATTGCAAAAGTATTTTAATTGTTTTAAAGTTTGACAGAGACAACTTCCATCCTAGTTTGATTCTGTCCCATTGTTGACCTCAAATGTGTAAGGTGATAGCTTTCTTCATTAAAGGCTTTGGACTCAGTTTGGCAATAAACAGAAAAAGATATTCGGGCTAATATTTTGGACAACACACTGTACTTTGTAGAGCTGACCTTTACAGAAATCAATGCAATAATAGCCTAATGAGGCTTGTTGTAGAAAAATCGTATTTTTGGAGGAGAGGGTGCATTTCTGTGAATGTTTGATAGAAAGCTTTATTATTTGAACTTTTTCTTCTGTTTCACTCCTTTATATTTTATATTGTTTCATTACATAATTTCTTCTAACAGTTGAATTTGGAAGTCTTTCAGTGAGCCAGTGCACCTTATATTTTCATGTTCAGTTTTTCACCAAGATGGAACTGTCTGCTGCAGGGATATTGATGAAAGTAGTGGAAATTCTGTTTATCAGTACTTCCAAAATTTGATCATAATGAGCACATGCTGCTATCATGTAAGACCTCTGAAGCATATGTAGTTGCTCCATAAAAGAGTATCATCCAGAAAAAAACTTGCATAACCATTTTTTTTTTCCAAGTATCTTTTCTAGAAAATTAAGGTTTTTCTTAAATACAAAATATAAACCTCCTTCTTCTCAGTGTGACAAATGAAAAAAATACTAGAGTATCAAAGAAAATTCTACCTTCTGTCTGGCAAACAAGCCTTTACTGTAAGAACATTCAAAATGTTTTTACTTTATACATAGCAGAACACAGATGCAAGACATGAGATTGATAGTGACTCATTTTACCTGAAAAACCTGGCAGACATAGTTGTAGCTTGGTTTTATTTGCATAGCCATCATGGTACAAATATTCTTTCCTCAAGCACCTTTTTTGCTGTAGGCCCAAATATGAAGGCTTATGGTAAAATACTCTGGACTCCTTTAAACACAGCTCTGCAGAGACTCACAAACTCAGCTGATATGGTCTGTTTTCAGAAATAAAAGCATTCAGGGACCTAAATCTTACTCCTTTTCACTCAAGGCTTAAGCAGTTTTGATTGAGTGCTCGATTTAGATATGCAAAGCCATGCAAAGTACTTCTGCATCCAGTAACAGGCCATGGACCATACTGAAACGCAGATTCAGTTCTGTGTTATAAATTCCATCAACAACAAACATCTTGACATTCTGGATAAGTGCCATGACTAGTATTTCAACAAGGTGTAATAAAACCAGAGTTACTTGAGACATTAATGAGTCAGAGTCAAGCACACCTACACCTTACACTAACTACCCCTTTCTCCACTGCTTCAGTACAGCCAAGTAGAAATAGCTTTGCTAACACTTCTACTGCACAAAAGACAAATCCACATAAGGATGGTGTGTATGCCTCTGGAACCACTGTAACAGCAAACTCGTAGTCTATTGAAGCTTTTTCCTTTCCAGAGGCAATGACACCAATCTAATTCAGACGTGTGTAGCTGTCTCTAAAGAACAAAGCTCTGGTATTCATTAACCAATGTTCAGCTCTAGGAGTCACTACCAAATAGAGCCTGAAAAACTGAAACGATTGATGCAGTTTCCATCTTACAGCTTTATTTAAATGCTTAGCAAGTCTGCTCAAATGACAAGTTACAATGATTTTTTTAAACCTGTTCACAGCTTCTAAAATGCCAGTCGAGTATTTTTCTGAGACAGGTAGCAAGGAACTTAAACCAATACCACTTACTTAATATAGATCCCTTCAAATTCCTCTAGGAAGAACAAGATGTGACAGCTCAGCTGCTTCCATTAGTATTACTTCCTTTTGCAACCATAGAAATAAAAAAAATGGTAAGAAGAAGATTTTTATTCATGTGTTTATTTTAATTTCAGCTTGAGGTTTGAGACAGAAAACTTCATTCAGGGAGTATAATCTGTAGCAACAGACATGTCTGAGAAGTTTGAAAATACTATGCAACAATGAAAAAGTATCTTTATGGGTTTTTTTCTAGGAGAAGTGACCCTTGATATTTTAAATGCTTCACTAAAAGGACAGGAATGCACTTCAAATGAACAATTCCAGTCCTATGTATGGTTTTGGTTATTTCAATCCCAGATACTTAGTAATTCAAGTTTTTCAGTAGTCAATAGTCCTTGTCTCATGAGGAGATTCTCAATACCTTCTTTATCACAGAAAACAAAGTTGTTGGATTTTTTTCCCAGCAGACAAAGTTATTTGATGTTACAAATTCTACTGGGAAAAAAACACAAGGGAAACAAAAGCAAAGCAGACACACACACACCCCCCCCCCCCCCCCCGGAATTAAAGATTTATTTAGTACACAAAACTTCCCATTCTTCTCATTTCTTTGTTCCAGCTTTTGCTTTTTCATTTGTAATCCAACCACACTGAAATTTCTGCCTAAGTTTTGGTTGGGTTTGCAGAATTACAGAATTACAGTAATTCTCAGCCCAAATTATAAGACTACAAAGCTATTGTCTGAGCAAATTTGTTGAAGAAAAAAAATCACCCTGAATGCAATTCAAACCCTATTAAAATCAAAATTTTCCTGAATATACAATGCTCTGTGTACTTGCTCAGGTTCCAAACCCCATGAAATGTGAGAACTGGACTTGGAGATGTTTTATACTGCCATTCTGATCATTCTTGTAGTTTCATTTGTCAGACTGAGAGCTTTCTCTCATCTTCTCATTCAAATGAAGGCTCATTCAGAGACACCTGAAGCCAAAAGAGGTTTTGCCATTGGAGCTACTGAGTTTTGAGCATGGCCTCTGTCTAAAGAACATACTCATCTTACCAGCTTACTTACCTCTCCCTGCCCCTCCTCCTCAGCTGCTCTCTTCTTCCTTGGCACGTTAGGTAATTTGGAGGTACTTGAGGGGGAAAAAAAAAGATTCTGTATGCTTAGAGAATGAGAACATACTAAATAAGTAGTGCACTGATGTAAAACTTCTCTTACTCACTATCTAGGCAGAATACAGAAATATTGCTGAACATTTTTTCTCTTTTTGCACCTGACCCATTTGTTAGAACATTTGGGGCATAGCAGAGCTAATTATCACTAGCGGAATTATAGACTCAGCAAATGGCATAGCTTCTCCTTTGATAGCTTAAGAATAAATACAAATCTAGTAGCCTGAAGAGTATTGACAAGTGCCTGACTTGGCAGGTCTGTTCCATGAAAGCTCTTATTATAGACTAACCTATAGTTATGTGGTGAAATAATTGGGGCTCAGCTGTTCCTAGAAGCCTCTGCCAAAATTACTCAGTGATTCAGTACTGCACCCCCTCTCTCAGTTGGTGCTTATGAGAAGTTATTGATTCTCGAGAAAGTCCAGAGGACACAGATCTTCCTTTTTTACTTGCACGGAACTGTATATAGTGCTTTACTCATGGTAAAATCAACACACAGGTGTGGGCTGGATTCCCTGGAGGATGACCTGGCTATACTACCTCAATCTCAAGGTTGTGTGTGAGCTCTGATCTGACATTTGTATTCTAGCAAATCTCCTGCTAATGAAATATGCAGGAGAATGTCTACTTTGTGTTTTTAAAGAGGCTA
This sequence comes from Entomyzon cyanotis, assembly GCA_024500445.1. Taxonomy (NCBI): domain Eukaryota; kingdom Metazoa; phylum Chordata; class Aves; order Passeriformes; family Meliphagidae; genus Entomyzon; species Entomyzon cyanotis. The sequence continues at coordinate 18,551,228 of JAKEPQ010001005.1, forward strand.
AATAGATTACTAGGTTATGGTAGAGTCTTGCATAGTTTTGGGGATGCCCCAAAGTAGGCAAGCAGGCAGTTGGCTACAGAAGTTTACTAGTGCAAATATCTTGAATTTAAATGTTGGTTGGCACGAAGAGCATCAAAAACTTGGATAGAGATGTTGTTAGCTGCATTTAAATGCTTTTATGTGGAGAAAACCTTAAAGGTCAAAGAAATAGTGTTATTTGCATTTTACAGATGTTGAAGCAGAACAGATTCCACGGATTAGGGATTTACCCTAAGTAAGTACTTAAGTGAATGTTAGTGACCAGAAACTGGTCCAAAAAGGCTTCTTAATTCCTTCATGGTAATGAACTATACTCTTTTCCTAAATTAGTTACAACCCTGCAATAGGATAAGGAGAATATATGTGACATTTCTACATAGATCTAAGAATGATGTGATAACTAAAGGATTGAACAACATAAATATGACAACAGATTAGCAATACTTTCAGATTATCATGGTGCATATTTCATTATCCTCAAGGAAAACTAGTTGGGGATTAGTTCTAGCTCTGATGCTTCAACAAAAACATTCACTTATTTGAGTTCTGATCTTCATATTATGCACAATTTTTAAAAATCTTTGGATAGCTGATGTGTCTGGGAATCTATGGTGTTACAAATGCAACATGAATAATAAGGTTTGCAGTGAGTGGGAGCTGGTCAGGGAGCCTGTCATTAGGTGTTTAGCTGAGACATTTATATATTCAAGGACATTTTTAAAAGAAAGAGTAGAGGAAGCTCTGAATATAAACCAGAATCTTTGAATAACTGATGATTTTGCCAGGAAGCATTTAAATATAACTTGCCTTACACTGGGATTGTCAGCTAAGGGGAAAGGTCTCTCAACAATGACTCAAGCCAAATTAGACAAATACATAGTGAACTGAGTGAAAAGTGAAAGACTGTTGCTTTGACAATATTAAATACTGGAATTTCATGTGAGGATGAAAAATGTGCAAACATAAAAACCGTAATTGGAAGATCAACAAGTGAAAGATCAAGCTTGTTTATAAGAATTGGTATTTCAGTTCTATGCTGAAGGTAGTTAATGACGCCATGAATATTACCTCATTCATCTTACATTTTTTTAGTCATCTAGCTGAGATTCTTAATGCTACTTGTTTAGAAATGGTGCAGATAGCCTGGTGGGATTTTTAAAAGCATTTTGATGCCTAATTACCATGGAAATATTTTGGATTAGGCTTCAGAAATTTTAACAAGTGGTTGTGTATATGGTAAGGTAACCAAATACAAATGTCTAATAAAAAGGGTTTAAGACTTTTCTTGCAATAAACCAGAAGAATTCAGGTGTTCACTGTAAAATTATTGGAGTGGGCTAATGGACAGGAGCATTACCTTTTGTTTCAGAGTGATTGATATATCTGGACACTTAGCATTTGTTGACACCAATACCTAAATGCAGAAAAGACAAGTTGCACATCAGAATCCAAGTCCAAAGTTTTGATCCATATCTTAACACCAGCTGAATAAATATGTGTATATTTATATATATACACTCTGATAACCCAGCCCTAAGTCACCTCTGAAAAATATAACACAATTTCTGACTTTACTTTTAGAGAACTACAAGTTCAGTACCTATACCATAATGTCAATGTTGCTCAAAATGGTTTGTGAGTCTAAAATCTCCAGATGCCTTCCAACTGGGAAAAAAGTCCTGAGTGACTGTGGCTCTGCTCCCAGGTACACTTAGTGCTGATAGGCAAATAGGTTGCAGTCTAACTCTCATCTAAGTGCCTCTGGAATCTGAAACAAAGACAGCCAGATCCCAAGCACATAAATTTATACTATCTAACACAAATGAGGGTATGAAAATCTTCTTAGAGTTTTTGGCCTGGCAATTGAAAGTTTGTAGTCCAAACTAAAGAGCCTACACTCCTCTGAACATGCTTATCCCAGGACTGCACACCAGTGACCAGGCTGTGTTCTAGAAAAGGAGCAATTCTTTATCTCTCCTGCTGTAGCTATACAGGATATATACAGATATTCAGCGTTGGACTAACAAGAGTGCAAGGCAGAACCACCTCAACATCTCCTGTGGTCTGTCCTACCACACCTCCACGCTACTCTGCAGCAGCTGAAACACTACACAGCTGTCACTGCAGGATGCAGAAAGCAAATTATTTTTCAGCAGACAGACTTAAAATCTAGGTTGACAAAAAGTCTCATTTGCCTTAGAAACATAATTAAACAGTCCTGTATGGGAGGCAAACAGCAAATTTCACAAGGGCAAAAGGGAAGCACATCTCTTCCATTTCAACTTAGCTTATTCAAAGCAGACCTGCTTTCATGTATCACAATTTTAAAAAACCTGGCAGAGCTTTGTATTTCTGCACTGCACTGACAGCCCTGATCTGTGACAAGCTTCAGACCAGTTCTGAATGAAACAGAAAATGGTTGTGGTTCAGCACATTTGAAAAGCCCTCAGCATCTGTGATTTTCTTTCCTTTGAACATGAGCAGAGCCCATTTTCCATGCTGGTTTGTTCTTTGTCCTCCCCACTGAGTCTGTTTTAAGGAAGGTTCACAGGGATTATTAGCATTTTGAAAAACCGAAATAGGACTCAGTAGAGGAACAGTAGAAGGAGTTCCTCATTTTATATCAAATTTTCTACTTCTTTGGAGAAAATATTGAACTGCTTTGAAATTTACTGAAATCCTGATTATCATGTGGGATATGTCCCCATTCTTTTGATCTAATGTCACCTAAGGCAAATATAAATGTTGAGGATACCTAGGGAGAAAGTAGGAATCTCCACTGTTTTTTTCTGCCCTTCTCATTCTAAAACACAATGAAAGCAGTTGTCCCACTTGTATTCTAGCTGGAACAGAATATCTGTTTCCTGTTCTTCTAGCAGTCCGATAAATGAAAGACCATCAGGAAGGCTCATCTTCTACTTTCATTACATTGACCTGAGTTTTTTATGATAAGGTTATTTAGCTCATAGAACTTAGAACACTAATGTACATGGGGTGCATTTTTAGCACAGTGTTAACAGAAAGCAGTCCAGTCACACCTTCATCTTCAGAGTCCTCTCTTTGTCTGACTGCTCATTAGGAAAAGTGCTCATGCAGGGAGCTCCAAACATACTATGGCCTTCAAAAGAGGTGTTGAAGGCACAACAAGCCCATGTGATCAGTGTGACTGGAACATTAGCCTCTGCTGTTCCTCTGAAAGGCATCTCACCTGGCTGTGGCGTTAAACACACAATCTCCACGATGGTATGGCAAAGACTCTATTGCAAAAATCCAGGGTTCTTAAACGGTTAGTTTGTTATGAGTTTGCATACTTGTGAGGCACAACAAATGTGCTTAACCAACCACCATATGCCATGATAGGAACAGGCATTGGGTGTGACCAACCACAGCCCCACAGTGTGAGCACTTACTGGTTCTAATAATTGTTTTACAATTAGGTTACTTGTTTTTCACCTCTAGTTTAGCTGAATCATTCCCAGAATGCTTTTCTAGTTAGCCAAAGTAATAGAAGTGAGCAAGGATTTTACAAGGGCAGCAAGGCCCTCACTTTACCAGGCCTTTTTGCTCCACAACGCCTGGCAGAATAAATTAGTTTATTAAATGAAAAAAAAAGGACAAATATTTCTTAACATCCCATTTAATATATTGGGAGTTTTACTGAAGACAATACAGAGACATTGATTATTTCTCACATTAGATATAAAAATAAGAGTTATGATTAGGTAGATTTGTGTTTCTTTAAAGATAAGGCCTAAGACTAAATGAGATTCTCTTTCTCCTCATGACTGCTGTGTGGTGAACACCCAGATAATGCAGCTTAGCCCTATGCTACAGTTTCAAATATTAATGCCTTCTGTCAAAGTCATGGGAATTAGTCCAGAAATGAAAGCCTACTGTCTGTTCTGTCTGTATCAGGCCCACAAATGTCCTTTAAAATTGGCACATGATTGTAATTATTTCCCTATTTCCCAAGCTACTAATTTTCTGGGGTGTGCTGTCAAAATTCTAAACACCTACTCAACTTCCTAATGTATAAAAGCTTTATGTATTTTCCTATTTTGGAACAGCATCTGATATATTGCTAAGCATTCAATCAAGCTTCACTTTGTCTTGACTTTGAATTCAGCTGCCACTCAACATATATTGAAATGTATTACAATATGAGCAAGTGGTGCTGATTAGCATCAGACATTATTTCTGTTTTAATCTGGGTGATACTTTGTCATTAAGTTTTGTGATGCTGCACTGGCTGTAGATAATACTGTGCTGATATTCATTTGCTTGCAGTCATGTCCTGTATTGGTTTGATTAGACCTACTCTATGGCTGGTTGATGACAAAACCTCATTGATTACATGTGGTCTGCTTCTCATTTCCAGTCAAGCTTTCTGTCTTGAGACATGAATAGTTTCATTAATTAGGTGAACTAAACATGTTGACAACCATTTAAGCTAGTCTGGGTCTGGCATAATAGTGCCGGTATTATAGATTCATTCTCTGCAGTCAATGAAAATTTGGTTATTCATTTAAATGAAAGCAGAATCAAAACCTATTGGTGTTCCTTTCATTTGATTATCCTCCCAGAATATATCCAGTACAATTTCCTCCTACTTTTAGAGGCTGTTATACTTCACAAGGAAAGACACTGACTATTTACTCCAGATGTTAAAATCCCTCATGCCTTGATAAAGAACTCTAAATAAATAATGTCTAGCTAAAACCTAGAGCTTAAAAAAAATATTGTAGATATAAATTAAAATTCTAACACTTTATTCTGAGCCATCTGTAAAGGATGCAGTTGTTTATAAGACATCAACTGTGTTAAATACTTGGGAAAACTGAAGCCAAATACTCAGGACATTCCATCACTGTGTTTACACTGCTCAGCACTTGCCTTAACTTACACTCCTCCTCAGTACTCACTGTCTTTTCCCCCCCTCTTTTTCCCCCATGTCTTTTTCCCCATCTCCTGATTACATTCTGGAGATCCTTTTTCAAATCTTTTTGCCAAATTAGGGATATAGAAATTTTTGTGTGCTACCCTTAGTCCCAAGATTAAAATCAATGGAAGAAGCCTCCAATCTATCTTGTGACTGGAAATGGGCATTTTCCCTGCCCCTCCCGCCTCCCCATTAATCTAAATCATTGGTCTACTTTAAGACAACACAAGCCAGGAGTACGTTGCACAGGGACAAACCTGTACCAGCACTGCATATTCCTCCTGGGAAGCAGCAAGAGCAGTCCCACCCCCTGAAGGAGGACAAGCGGGGACTTGTGGGTGAACATAGTCCAGCAGCCTCCCCCTGAGAGGACCAGGAAAGCAAAAGGCTCTGCTGACAAGCCAGGGATGATCAGGTAGGGCAAAATATTGAAGCAGGTTCAGGGTCCATGCAGAAAGTCCAATCACAAACAGCAGAAGATGAGACTAGGGACAAAGCTACCCATAGCTCAGGTTTCAAGGTTCATATGAGGCTGCTGACAGGAGCTGCCCAGGCCTGATCTGGAATGTTGCCCTGAATCCATGGCCATTGGGTGCAGGGATGAGGCTATTTCGGGCAATTAGGGCATTTTAGTGTCCTCAGAACCCTGTCAGCTCCACAGAGCAAAATGAATGTGGAAATAAGGAAGGAGGAGGGGTGCAAATCAAGTACTATCTGGGAAAGTAGTTTCAGAGAATTAAGATTCTACAAGCAAGAATGAAGTAACGGTTAGCAATTCCACTTCATTAGTATAAGCCAAGTATGAGCTTCATCTGTCCTGTTTCTGCATGACATAATGAGCTATAAAAAAAAAACCCCAAAGCAATCAAATACATAGTAAAAGTAAGTTTATGAACAGCATTTAAAAGGAAGTGTTTTTACTGTCAAAGCTCAGCAGACACATACTTTGATGGGAGGCAAAGATATATTATCTTTTTGAATCATGGACTCACACCATGCTCATTTGACATGTAAGTGTATCAAGTCCCTTTAAAGACTTTTTGAATTAAAATCATGATGATAGCAACACTTTCTCATGAAAGATGCAAAATTACTGGACACCCAAGTGTGTGTCACTACACCCAATGGTGTAATTGATTATCCTTCTCAGCAGTTGTTTCAAAGCACTATTTATTCCTATTTTGTACACTGATCAAGAAACTAACTCTTTGGACTTTATTTCTGAGGTATTCATGGCAGCAAGACCACGGAAACAAGGAGCACTGAGAAAAGAAACCTCACTTGCAATGGTAGAAAAGCAAACCATATTTGAAATCCCGTAGTCACTTCTGCTGCTGAATACTTTAAAATGCCACGCTGCCTTCCCTCACAAAATTAGGAGAAGAATACATACACAGAAGAAAAAAAAAAAAAAAAAATCTATCAAGTCTAGTTATCCAGAAATACTCACATCCTCCTCCTTTAAGATATAAAACAAAAGGGATTTTACAAAGTAATTGTAGTTGGTTTGGTCCTGTCTCCACTGTTCCTTTCAGTCCTGCGCATCTGTTGATTACAACAGCCATGCAGAAATCAGAACTTATTTCATGTAGAGACAACTGCTCAGCAATGGCTAATAGTTCACCAGCTTTCAGTCCTATGAAAGAAACAAAATTGCAAGTGCAACTCCTCAACCCCCTGGCACCCCAAAGATCCCTCTGAAGGATCAGTAATTTACATGTGCTTTTTTAGTAGGAGGAGTACAACACTCCACACAATGCTTGTCAGATTAGCCTTGTGCACAGCAGTAAGCAGAAAGTCTTCAGACAAGGAAGTGCAGAAACAGTGGATATTTCAGAGCTTCGTGGAACAGTAATGGCACCACAGGGCCAGAAAGCAATTTTCATGCCTGTGTCTCTTCCAGCCTTCACAAAGTACAGCTGCCCAAGCCAGGGGCTACTGCTCATGCAGGGTTCAGTCTTCCAATGGTTATAAAGATATATTTCAATTACCAGCAGTGAGCCTAGATTGGGCCTGGGTTTGCAGAAGAGATTCTTATAATAAACATGTATTTCTGGAAGTTTAATTTCTCTTCTTGTACAGCAGAATTCATAGGCAGGCACATTGAAAGGGCTAAAGACCCTCAACACCCTCCCTCCCAGCTTATTTCTTGCTTACAAATAAAGAGGTTTGCAGTGGTTGTATTATGAACGGTTTTATTGCTGTCTGACATTTTGTAATACATTGTTACCATTCCAGTCTTTACTATGTAACTAAAAAAATAAACTATAGATCTAAAAGTACACAATATTAGTTTTACCCATAATCAATATAGTAACTGATTCAAAGTATGCTACAGAGGCACTTTACAAAATGAAGGGAAAAGTAATTTAAATCCATGTTCCAAGGATCTTTAATTCCAAAGGTTACTGTCAACAAACTCAACTACACACCGAACTGCTAGTTTGATTGTTTTCAAACAAAAGCTGACTGAGACATTCTGTGAATGGCTGTACTTACACATAATATTTCAAAGCAGTGTTGGTCTCTTGTACTTAATGAGATGTTACAAAATATATTCTTAATTTGAAAAATGTGTGCAATAGTCAATGCAGAAATTAAGCTCATTTTTAAAGTGTAACAGAAGTATAACCAAATACATACACTATATACAAGGTGTAAAGAAATTAATAAGGCTGCTTAGTCTTTTAAATCTGGCGTATGGTACTGCAGATAGGACACACATACATACACAGAAGATTTTGTGGATATTCCCATGAAAGTCCAAATCTAAATACTTGCAGAAATGTCCCAACTATTTTGAACACTCTATTGGACTTTCAGACTGAAGTTGAAGTTATTTCTGAAGTAGATTTTTAGTATGAAGATATTATTTTTAGAGAAGAACATAAGAAAAAACCTTGATTAGCCTCTGGACAATCTGAAATTTCTCACCGGTGTTAACATCTGCATGACTCTGCATGCTGTATATTCATTTATACATACATAACAAGAAAACATAAACTCACATCTCTAGCAGGAAAAGGAAACATTCATAATAATAAATTTTCTTTAGGAAAACTTGGTTGATATATACAGTATATAAAAAAAAACCCTACACAATTGTCAGCATACAAAAATATGAGTTCAGTATCTTTTTATACTTCAAAACCTACTGATGAAAAATCCAGGTATCCTGAGTCAGGTATGTACTGCACATCTAATTTACCAATGCCAGAGTACTGTTGGAGTACAATTAGAAAAGCACTACCTGCATTTATCAACAAGTACAGAGATAAAATACATAAGGCAATGCATTAGCTCTTTGCATAATGTTAAACAAAAATGGTGCAAAATAGGCGTAAAATGCTGGCAGACATATCCATGAGGGAGCTGTAAAGTAAAGAGTATGGAACAATACGTAGGTATTTACTACAGTTACTGATTTTCTCATTTAAATGAAAATAAATGAAAGATACTTTCCTCTTTTGAGCATCATGCTTAACCATGATGTGTATACTCACATTCAGGCAATTGTCTTAAATACATACATATATATATATATATATACACATACACACACACACTACATCTGACAATGAATTAACAAAACATGTTTGCTTGTGAATTTCTCTGGCTAAAAACAGATCAATAAAAGTGGTTCATTTTTTCCCCTTAAAGGATTCTAACAAATGAAATTAGGTATGACTACTATAAATCCTTGTTGACTGAAGTTTAATTGGTTTGGCTCTAAACCAGTAGAAGAGCAGTTCTGACCACTATGGACTGCATTAAAATAAACAAATACAAACCAATCTGAAAACCTGATGCATTTACTAAAACCCAGTGAAATCTACCTAAAAAGCCACTAAAGATTTCAGCTCTCAGTGGACATGAAATTGGTTGGTTGCTACAGCTGACAGCAGGAACATTTACTTTAAAATGGATCTCTAAACATGAAGTTTGACATTGAAAAACTAGACTATATACATTTTTTATATTCATTTACATTTACAATCTACAAGGAAAATAGGTATTAAAAATAACTAATTTGGGGAACTGGACTGAAACAATGGTCATTTCACAGACAAAAGACTGTTTAACACCCTATTATTCATAGATGATGGTTACAAAAATAGGCCACACATCATCAGCTCTACTTATAATCTATGTTTTCTCCAAGCATGGATGCTATGGCAACTCAACTATCCCTTGGCCTGAAACCTTCCCTTCCCAACTGTTAAATTGCCTATACATCCCCCACAGACTAGAGCTGAATCATGGTAGTATTCAGTAATTTATGCTTCTAGATCCTTGAATTTATATTCCCAGAAGAATAACAGTTTTCTTGGGTGAAAAAGTAAAAATTACATACAGAATGCCTTCCCTAAACCAGTACAACACATTGTTTTTAAAAAAGGCTACATAACCTGTTTCTGTCAAAGCAAAGATTTAATAAGCTGTATGTGATACAATTCTTGTAAATCATCACTCTTGGTCATCTCTTCTTGCCACCTGTGAGTTTAAAAATTTATAAGAGGATAAACATACTGTGATGACAATGGATATTTTTTTAACTCTGTAAGCGCACCTTGTATAAGGAATAAATATATCCTATGCATATACCAAACAAGATAAACAGCTTTAATACTGACCATATGTAAATTTATATTTTAAGAATGGACCTAATAAAGGTCCATCTAACGTTATTAGAAGTCAATGTGTTAGAATGTGCAGCGTGCTCTGAAAGCAGAAGGACAAGAAGCAGTCTAAAAAGCTGCACAATGTTTCATACAGGCCTTTGAAGAACATACTGAGAAATCAGGCCCCCACTTTTAATAGACAGTGGGACATTTATGCCCCATTTCCTTGGAAAATAGGTTTTTCTTGATGATCTATAAGTTGGAGTCTATGATCTCAGAGATCTTTTCCAACCTAATTGACTCTGTGTGTTACGGTGGAATCATATTTTTATGTGATGTTATCCCAGAAAACTAGGACTTAAGTTTCTCAGCTCCTTTGATACCAGGCTAAATGGATACTTTACTTTGCAGTATGGGCCACCAATAAAGCTCATAATGCTGAACAATTTTTTGAGAACTCTCTAGCAGGGGCAAAAAGGAATAAAGAACCAAAAGCTAGATACCAAAATAAGAGGTCAAGATTTCTGATGCACATCATGTTTCTCATGAAACAACAGCTGAAGAATTTTGTCCACTGACTGGCTTATAACTCTTTGTCCCTTACAAATGTCTATTATCCCATGCTTTCAACAAGAAAATAAAATAGTCTGCCTGTATATGATAATTCCCTATCTTGGAGTATTTGCACTCCTACCATTTTCAATGTTATATAAAAAAGCCCTTACTAGTTATAAGAATGCATGTGCATGCAACAGATTTTGTCCTCTAGGTTATTTTATTGTATACAAGCTCAGCTGCTCCATGCAGCCGACAGCTGAGTTCCCTCGTAGTACATCAAGCCTCTGGTGGGGAAACCTCACAGGAAGATGTGAGCTCAGAGCCACATTGGCACGCCCTTGGTGTGGGGTGGTTATGGCTTCTCTGTACTTCTGATGTCTGAACAAGCAGAAACTGAAATTTCTGGTGCTTTGGAGTGGAAAAGGAATACCATAGCCAGCACTGCTGCTCTGAATGAAACGCATCTGAAAGTATGTGATCCTGAATAGAACAGCAATTATAGAAAACATAACTTCTTATGTATAAGCATTAGGTCATGCTAAACAAAAAAAGTCTTTGAAAGTAAAACTTTGTTTTCTGATTTGGATTTTGGTTTTGTGTATTAAGTTTTTATAATCAAAAAGATCATAGTTCAGTAGCATTCAGTAACTATGAAAGAGAGTAAACTTTAAAGCACAAAGGTGAAGTTGTTACTGGAGTGTTCATTACTGCATGTCTTTGTCACAATTTAAGGCAAATATTCTATATTTATGGTAGGACTAGTAACTGATATGACCACATAAATATATACATATTGAAATGCATATATATGTGTAGACATATATATCTGTGGATATATAAAAATATTTATTTTCTTAGCAAAGTTAAGGTCTGTGTAAAAACATTTAGAATACTGAAAAAGGTAGGAGCTTTAATTCCTCCTTTGGAGAAAAGTAACAAGTTCCCTAAATATCCTCTATTAAAAAAAAATACACTCTTAAAGAGAGTACAGATCTTTTTGAATTCTCACTTATTTCATTGTGGACTAATATATTTGTTGAAGATTTCATAAAAAATTAGATCATATGAAAAAATTATATTGTGAGGTTTGATTGCTACAGCATAACTATAGGCCGCTGTTGTACAAAAAATAAATTTTATTTTAGGCAGACAGAATGTAACTTGCTCTAATGGAATACATAGCTACTGCTACAAGTAGAACTATTTCAGAATACAGTGTTTGTTTTAATGTGTTCACATATGAATCCTCATCTGGGGGCATTTTCTCTGAAAATTCTTTGCCCAACTGAACAGCCAAATGCAGACAAATTCTCCCTGGGCCCTCTAAATAGTAAGTACAGTTTCAAAATAAAGCTATAAAAATTACCATTCCAAAGAACTGAGACACTATACAAAACAATTCTGACAAAATACGGGAAATGGTAGCATAACACATCAAAACCCCAAACTATGCTTTAACTTAAACCAGTCATTTCCAGTTTAACAATACTGATTCATCCCTGCCTTATGTAGATTTGTTAGTGTAGTGCTATAGAAGAATATACACAACTCTGGAAAACTCTGAAATGCAGAGATGTAATAATGTAAAACATCCATTAGAGTTTGAAATTCAGCCTAATGATGGATGAAGATCAGACACATCCTTCTCCTTCATTATGATGGCAACTGAAAAAGGGCAGAACTTTACCTTATATGCCATGGAGGTACTCCTAATGCCATGTAGGTCCTCCTTCCAAAGCAGTGACAAGCACTGCTTCAGACAAGGCTGAGTTCACTGATTACAAGCACACATTCACAGCAGCTGCCTGCAGCCATTAAACACAATTTTGAGATGAGTTTTCCATCTTGAAACCTCACTTACATTATATCCTTGAAACACTAATGTCAGCATTCTCAGGAATTATGATGGTGACAGGAAAAAAGGCTTTATCAAGTGCAAAGGGCTCCATGTGAAGTGCGTGCTCATTATCCAGCCTAGTTTATCTAGGCTTCCACAAGAACACATTCTGTATAGTGTAGAAGCAAGGACATTCCCTGTGAACAAGACATTTGTTTTCAAGCTACTGGCTATGCCTATCGTGTGGCTGAACCAAACACATAAAATAAATCAGATTCCAGTGTAAAATTCCCATGGAAAAGTCCTATTCTACTAGTGTAAGGCTGGAGTGCACAGATTTCAGAAATGCTTTTGGGAAGACATTTTTTTAATGCCAGTAGGTAATATTTAGGATATTTCTTTCTGTGTCCTGAGTAAAATATTTTTTTTTCCTACTTATCAAATCCACAGGGACATTCTGCTATAGTGCAGTTGGATTTTTGTCATATAGTCCCAGTATCCTAAGGGCCATTACTGGATTGTTTTCTGGAGCAGTTCTCCTCATTCTTCTCCAACAGGTGGTGGTGGCTGGCACAGCTTGTATAGTCTGACAATGACAAAAAAACAAAGAAGTTGTTACTCTGAGAGCTTGGTCATTATTAAGATGAGTAAATTTAAGGAATACAAACTAAATCTACATCTTCTTGCACTATAAAACAAAAGGTACTGAATTCAGTTTAATACCATGGATGCAAAACTAGTGAAATCTTCTTTGTGGGCATTAATGTTCACATTGAAAGTGGAATCATTAAAACACATATCTATAAAAAGTGTTATAAACATGTTTCAGTACAGAAAACTTTTCATATTTCTGCACTGAAGATCCCTTCTTTAATCCCATTATCAGTTGTTGCCCTAAATTTCTAAATTGGAAAAGCTGCTTAGTGAATGTAGTTACCTCCATTTCTGTTTTGTCTTGGCCCAGTCAAACCTCATTCTAAAAACAGCTCCCTGAAGAACTGATGCTGTTTGAAGCACCTAACACAGGTGTCAGACATGTAACACTAGCATGAAGATTTCAAACCCTCTCCCCTCTGTTTCTTCATGGATGAAGTCAAAAGCAGTAAGATTTGGTTCAAATTACTACCTCAGTACAGACTGAAATAGCCCCTGCTTTTATAAAGACTTTTGGACTTCCATTAAACCATTTGCAAGGACTTGGTTATTAACAGGTGTTTAAAACTTTACGCTGATGTTAGGAATACTGGAAATAAAAGGCAAACATTCTGACCCCTTGTCCTGTACTCCTGTCCAGCATACAGTATCTCCTCTGAAGCTACAGCAATTAGAACTAGCAATAGACATGATCTCATTTGGAGATTACACATATTCCTCTGGGAAAATATGTCATTGAAGGAATAACAAAGAGGAATCTTCACCATAATGTGTTCTGAAGATCATTGCACTCTTCCACGTAGTTATATGGCAGATTCAGAAACACAATAATTTAAGATCACATTGTGGCCCCAAAACATCTGTTAGGAGCCATATATAAGGCAATATATGCCATATTTTTATACTGATGAGAGGATAAGAAGTTCTGATCTTTATACAGATAAAGAAGCAGAGAGGAATAAACAGGGGTTGAATTATTTGATTCTGCTGGCATAATAAAACAATAACATTCAAAGCTGGAAGAAGACTGAATCTCATCTAAGTAATTGCTGTGGGGTTAATACTTGATGATGTTTTAGCAATACCTAATTTCTGTGGAACAAAGTGCAGAAAACCTCAGCCCCAAGTACAAAGGTCTGTGTATTCTTCAGGTTAAAATGATAATTATTAAGATTGTCTTCGGAGCAAGAGATATAAAGGAATTCTGAAGCAAACTGACAATAAGGCTGCATAAATCCCTAAGGATCTATAGTTACTGAAGATGCTATAGAGCAGAAAGAGCCTGTTCTGGGTCAATATATATGGAACAACTATATGAGATGGCACAGACAGATCAGCTGAGAAAACACAGAAACAGTGGCAGCTGCAGAGAACAAGAGAACCCTGTCAAGTGATGTTAAATGAAACCAAATATAAAATTGTTTTCAAAGCAGAGAACTGAGAACCCATAGTATTGTTTAGCTATACATCAAAAGTATCCTGCTGATGACTATTCTGACTTGGGCATCTAATGCCCCAACCACTGGGGTCTGGGATATTCCTGTGACATTGCTATTGCTTCTGACTGGCAAGCATGCTGGATACATCTGTCTATTCTATGTTCTCATAATTTTTCTTCAGCTTTCCAGTGCTATTCTGTGGGACTTTCAGTTGGAAAGAGGAAGTCCTTTTCCGACTGATGCAAAGCCAAAAAATGTCTCATTGCGAAGTTTCTCTTTTTGAGAGCTTAAGACTTTATCACAAAAGCTCTGAATCTAGATACATGCTCTGTTCATATTGGGATGGGAAAAGTTGGGATTGCAACAATTCTTTGTCTGGATTCAGAGTTATGTCAGGAAGGAATTCATTTAAGACCCAAATCATACATTCAAAATATGAAAAGGCTTCTCACAGTAACGCTTAAATTACGTTTAATGTAATAAAATGCTACTTTACTGCCATGGATTCCCCCAAGGCAAGACAGCTGATCAGGGATCTTTGGTCCTGGACTGCCTCTAAGCTAATCACGTTCGCATGGTCGTCTCTATCAGGTTTTACTAATTCCTTGCTTCCTTACTGAAATTTAAACACCACAGTGGATCTGTTATGTATTTCATGTATCTGTTTAGCTCATTCAATAAGTTCTCATTAGTCAACATAAATGTTATGTTTAAATTGGTAAAACCCAGTTTAAATTAGTGCTGGATTACTAAAACTACTTTAATACCAAATTAAGAACATAGTTGGTTGGTTATTTTCTTTTATAAGTATTGTGCTTTTAAAGAAACATTTCAGGTACCTGCAATCCATCACAACATTAAAAAGCTGGATAAATATAGAACAGCCCATTTTTCATTGTAATGCATGTTTCAGAAAGAGACAAAGAAAGACTACATCATCCCCAAATGCAACTAGAACATGATTTTGCTGAGATACTGCAGTATAGTATTTCATTAAAATGGAGTTATGGATCTAGTTAAGGGTATTTACCCAAAGCCACTAAATATTACAAGTGATGAAGGACTTATTCCAGTGTTTTCATAATTAATAGGAACTAGGTTTCATTTTTCAAAAACGGGCATATTTTGAAGTGCTACATAGCCTGAACTTCTGCAACTAATTACTTGAAGTAAAATTGCATGGCTTAGAATGCAACTGATTTAATGTACATTAAGAGCCAAATCTTACCAGCTAGAGCATAATATAGTCAATGTTTACTGTTAGCTTTTGAGCAGCTAGGACTGAATTTGGCACAAAGTAGACAAAATCATGGTCTAGGACACAAAGAATCAGTTACCTTGGCACAGACTGTGGCGTTCGATCCCTCACTCCTAAATTCTTGGCTGTGTTTTGTACTCTTGCACCCTGTGGAAGGAAAAACAATTTTGCTTCATTTATTCCACCACAAGTTAGGAAATTTTCTGAGCTTTTTAGATGAACAAAACTACTGATTATAATTAATTAACACATATGTTTCATCTCCCAAATCAACTATTGTCTTCTAAGTTGAGGACCAAGTTAAAGCAATACACTAATTCTCAACTTAGAGAAATATGCAATGGAGAAACAAAAATCTTGCCACTTGTCACTAAATAAATGTGCACATATGTATATATCTCTCTTAGTAATATAAAATAAATTAATAGAAAATTAACATTTAAGGTTTAAAACAGTCCAAACACATCTCATTTCTTTTTTTTTTTTTTATTTTTGTCACCATTCCATGTAGAAGTCATAAAGTTATTTTCTGAAATGTGACTTCTTTCCTATGAAATTTTGAAAAAACAAATACTACATATTATTACCTATGAAAATATTAAATGAAACTACAAAAGTGGCCTAAATTGAGGCACTAAATAAGGATTAGAAAAACGCAGGTCCTGATCTTCCTTTAAATCACAGAACCACAATAAAACCCCAGAACAAGTAGGCAGGAACCTCCTGAGATTATTTAATCTAACATCCCTGCTTAAAGCAGGGTCAAAAGAAAAGTTGGTCTCTCTCAACCTCAGTAGATCCTTTAAAAAACAATAATGAAAATACTTTTGACTCACTGAGTCATCCAGTGAGGAGGAAGTGGATAAAAGATGCACGATATTCATCTACCATGAACTATCATGCAAAAAGCACCCTCTACTGCAAACGTACCAGCTTACACATATCAAAAACTTAGTAAAATTTCATTTTGAATGATGAGGCCTAGGTTTTAAAGTACAGTTTTACTGATGTACAGTATTCATGATAAATAAATATCTGTTAGACTTACTATGTTTTCTATCATTTTAAAGGAGATGGAAACTACTTGTTCTGTCAATAATATATGCTGACTCTCCATTTATTTCTCTTTCTGTACTACCTAAATTCATGACAAAATAACAGACAAGAAAAATATATAACCTCAGAATTCTTACAATGTAATCTTAGACTGATGTGAAGCATCAAAGATAATTTAAATTCCTAATAGAGCTGCAGTGCACATGATGTAAAAGAGGTATAATAATTGCTTCAAGACATAGAGTAAGACAAGACCTTTCAATTGACTGAAATCTGGTACACATGTAATTGAGAAAGTATTCATTCACAGCCATGGGCTCAAAGAAAAACATGAAAAAGGCTGGCTGTTTACACACAGGTAGGCTCTCAGATTGTATGTAAATCAACATGTGCCACAAAAAAAAAAAATACTGCATCCTTACATTTCTTTAAGGAACAAAACTGGTGATAAAGATAGAAAAATAACTAGAGTACCTATAAAACATAAGGTAGAATATAAAATTATTTTACTGAGCTGGATCTATTTCAGTAAGATTATCTCCAACAATTGCAAAGGCACGTAAATACAGACCACAACAAACGTATGTTTTTCCCCAGAAAATCCTCCAAAATTTAGTCATTAGTCATCCAATATTTCCTCTCTTCATCAACAAGTATGTATTTAATCAACTTCAGTGATTCTCTTCTTTCCCATCTCCTCTTGTACCCAGTAATAAATTCACATCACTAATAATAATTATTATTATTATTATCACCCACTAATAATTTCACATAATTCTTGTGAAAGATCCACGTCTTTGGTACAATCTTAGCTTGTTACGTCAAGAATCAGGGAGTGGTTTGGGTTGCTAAAATCTCAGAGACCATCTGATTTCAACCTCCCAACGTAGGCAAGGACACTTTGCAGTAGACCAGGTTGCTCAAAGCCCCATCCATCCTGTCCCCAAGTATTTCCCAGGGTAGGGCATCTACAGCTTCTCTGGGCAATTTGTTCTAGTGCCTCTCCACCCTCACAGTAAAGACTTTTTTTCTATACCTAAAGTCTAAAATTTATTCTAAAATAAAGAATCAATGGCCCACTCACTTTAAAGCCTTTACCCCTCACCGTATCACTACATGCCCTTGTAAAACCTCCCTCTCCAGCCTTCTACTCTTTTAATTTGGTTTTAATCTGACAGTTCCATTTCATGCCTTTAGTTCTGCACCGGTGAGGACAATGCTCAGTCCCTGCCTGTGACACACGTTCTTTAGAAGGCTGTTACCCTCCTTCACTCATGAAGCTGAACAGCCCTACATCATTTTGTCTGTCTCTTCTGTCTATAAACCTTTCTCAGCCATTGATAGGTTTTTTTCTGACCTTCTCTGAATCTTTTCCATTATGCTATATCATTATGAAAGGGATAAGAACATCAGATAGTTCAAAATGCAGGGTCATGACAGCATTATTTCTACTTTGCCATCTATCCCTGCCTAAACCATTATAAGGTCTGCTTTACTGATAACTACTGCAAATTGAGCTGATGTTTTCTCCTCATATCCTGAGGTCTTGAACATGAAATGGAATTGCAGACTCACAGTCAATTATTTTGAATGTGAACTTAGGGTTTGTTTTTCCCCAGTGTACTTCACTAAAGGGTAATCTACACTGATTTTCATCTACTATTTTACTGCTCAGTCACAAAGTCCTGCAAGATTCATTGTAATTCTTCACAGTTACTTCTCATATTCAATAAAAAATTGAAAATAGTTCAGTGGAGAATAGGAAGAATGATTAGTTAAGAAAACACAACTGAAAAATGATAGATCAAATGAACTGATTTCTTCTATCTACACAAGTAATGGCTTATCAGGGAAATTATAATTAAATTTGGGACAGAATTTTTAGCAGGAACTGTACGAATAGGACAAGGGGTAATGATTTTATACCAAACACAGGTAGGCTCAGAGTAGACGTAAGGAAGAAATTTTATATGATGAGGGTGGCAACACAGGAAAAGGTTGGCCAGAGTATGCTAGATGCACCATTTCTGGAAACAATCAAAAAACTAAAAGTCTATTGCTAAAAAGGGAAGAAAATCTGGTCTCTAGGCCTATGGGATACTGGACAGAAAACAGGGAATTGAAGGGGAAAAAAATAGAAGAAAAAACAAAATACTTAAATGAGGCACAAAGTAAAAGCATCCTAATGAAAAGATTAAGAAAACTCTAGAGCAGACCACATGAGAAGCAGCGTGCAGGAGACCCCACTACTGGAGGTTTAAGAACAATGTCCATGAGGAATGACATAGGGGTAACTGTTAGTTACAGTCAGACACGTTGAGTCCAGACCTTCAGCACCTCCAGTGGCCTTTTCTCAGAGCCATTTTCTAAAATTTTATAATAAAGAAACCTCACCATGACAGACTGCAGAGACTGGCCTATGATTAACAGCACTGAGAGCCAGAATATACATATACTTGCAAAAACTATCTAAATTAATCACATGCCGATCCTGGACGTCAGTGCTGTGACTACCTCTGAGAACAAAACCAGCCTATTTTTACTTGCATTGCTCACTAGGCAAACTAATTTTAGTATCTTGATCACATATTAAATTAAATGCATTGATTTAAAAAGGAGTCTAGCTTTATATAATCATGTAATTTATTGTTTAGTAGGGGCACAAATTAGGTCTTACTTGAAACCACCGGATTCTTATTTCTTTGGAGAAAAAGCCCCCAAGAATTACTAGCGACTTGCTACAGGACATCTTTTTGTCACCACTGAGCAACATTATACCATTTCTATTTCAATATACTGTTAATGTGTACTTCTCCAGTTCTATTCTTAATTGACACTGTTTGTTTTACATGGGCATAAGGGAGAGCTGTGCTACATGGCTCTAGACTGCTACCCTCTGCATACCGGTACTGCCAGAACACTGGTGAAAGATGATGGCAGTTCTGAGACACCATCAAGCTGGACTCTTCTATATGAACTCATATTCTCATTGCCATGTTTAAAAAGTATAGGATTATTTTCAAGATAGACACTAATTTAAGAATAGCGAAAACCAGTCACATAGAGAAAACAGTTTCTCTTTATGACCTGTTCAAAAAGCTCTAAACAGTACAATTCTTATGAGAATTATTCAAAATATAGTGGTTATTATACTTTTAAAAAGGCATGAAAGCATGATTACTCACTTAAAAGACAACATAAATTCTCTTCTGGCCTTTTCTGTTTATCAGCCTTTTAGTTACCTTTTTTCCTCAGAGCTCTCTGCCCTCCTGCAGCTCCTTTCCTACGCCTCTCTCTGTTCTCTCCCCTCTTTGCTGCATCCTGAAGTCACTCTGCTGTCAGGATGCTTTACATAGTATTTTGTGTGCAGATGTTTACATGAGTATATACATAAGAAAACAAAGTTACCAAAAGATAGTTGGGATGTTTTGACTATTTTTTAATTTTATAATTAAATCAAGACTAGATTAGCAGATGAAAAACAGAAACTGCTTAACTAAAGCCATCCCACAGACCCAAGTTCAAACCCACTCTCACAAGTTGGTCTCTAGTGCTCACAGACCAGGTGCTTGTTATCTTATTATCACTGACAAGACAATTACTGTGAACATTGTTCCACCAATACAGTCAGAGCTATTATTAGTCTTGTTCAAAATGATACTGACCTCATTCAATTAAAAAAAAAAAAAAATCATTCCTGAGGTCATCCATTCAATCAAGTGTCTCCAGTTATTCAGTATTGGTGCACCAAGTTGGAAAACATATCAGCTTCGAGTAGAGATAATTTCCTCTTGTGGAAGCTGATACTGATAGGAGTTAATGCTGCTGAGTAACAGATGGAATAGATGTCCTTTGACTTGCACCTCCCTGTGGCTAATGTCTTTATTTCTCAAAAGGTTTATGGTGTAAATGGGGTAATAAATTTGTTTGTTTGTTTTATGTGGAAAAGGCACATGTATTGCCCTTAACTAAATGTTCTGCATGAAGAACCAAGAAGCCTTTTTATTCTTTTTTCTTCCAAGTTTTATGCCCTGCATTATGATCCTGACAGTTAAATCCTACAGATAATTTAAACATTAAATCCAAACAGGTTTCTAGAAAATACCATAGTGCGTTGTTGAAATTGCTCCAAAGCATCCAGAATTTAATGGAGGGTTATATTTCTACTACAGAACTCCAAGACTGATTTAAAATTACAACAAAAGATTATTACTCTATTAAATGCCACAGTGGTTTCCTGCAAGAGAAAGCAGGTGTGAAAAAAAGTCGAGATATACTTGCACACTTTTTTTTCAGTGTCTGTGTGTGGTATTGAGATATTGGTTTCTTTAACAGCTATTGATCACCTGCTGTTTTACTTCAAAGAATGCAGACTCACTGAAAGGCCTTTTTTCATATCTGTATTTGAGTGAGTACAGCTACAGCTGCTCAAAACCATGGGAGTTTCTTTCATTTTGTCTTTCCTGTTCACTAAATAAACTGAAGAAGATCCAAAAATGAATCAGCATTTTTTGAAATGGCGTAGACCTGTATTTTGAAAATGTACACTTTGACAGAACACATCCTACAACAATATTTATGATTGCAAAATACTCAGATATGCCTTTTGTCTAGAACTTCTGGAGCATAAATATCAATCTATACATGCAAGTTTTTCCATATAAAGCAGTAGCTTTCTTTTTAAGTCAAGTTAAAGCTCTAATTCCTGAGCAGATATACATGACCTGATTCAAGAAGCTTGAGGTATTTATTCACCACAGAAACTTAATTTATGCACCAAAATAAGTGAAAGCCCAATACAAAAAGGAACGATACTCATGTACCTATGCTCAGCAGCAACACTTACATACAACAGAAGCAAATCTATGGTTTGAGTCTATCCACAAAATTGCTTTAACAGACTAAAGGTCACATCTAGCATATGCATATTTCTCTCTATAGCAAGTTACACGTACAGCTGTTTAATCATTTTCATAACTGTGATTGCTGAACAAAATATGTAGCAAAATTAATGAAAATAATAAATTAGATGCCATCTAGAACCCAGAAATTATGAACCTTGTCTTATCTGTGATTAATTGCTCCAATCTTTAATTATGTTGTTTTTCACTTCAAGATTGAGTGCATGCTGTATCTTGCTTATGATTTTGTTGTAAGGTTGAAAACTACCACAGTTTGGGATATATGTTCCATATGCATGCAGAGTGATTAAGTCCCCCCTCAACCTCTCTTTCATCAACTGAACAGGTTGAGCTCTTTAATCATCAGTTCATAAGCATTGTCTAACAACCTCTGGACCATTCATGTTCCTCCTTAGAACTCCTTCCAAGATACATCCTTTTGAAAGTATTTTCTGATAACAAGATACTCTAGAAAAAAGTTGTGCCAATACAATAGAGGGTATCCCCCATTTTCAGTTGATATTGCTTTTTAATCCAGTATTTTTGGCATACCTTAGCACCGAGAGTTGATGTTGAGGTGATTATCTATCTACAACAACCTCTAAATCCTAATATCCTATTATGACCAAAGAGTGAAAAACACTCTTTTGTAACAAGGACATTGTCCTCAGGAATCTTGCTTAGAAAGGTAAAAACAATGGTACTTATTTCTCTCCTTTCCTTCTACACTTTCCCTTGATTCAGCACATGAGTCACTTTTTATCGACAATAGTAAACAATCTTAAGTGATTCTTATGGATCATATGTATTAAAATAAAGACTGTCTCACTCAACAGTCTATTCTGATGTAAGGTGATACCAAGGTACTTACTACACAAAAATCATTTAGTAAAACCATGAGAGAAAGCAAACAACTGGTTAAAAACGGCCTGTTTCTGCATTAAAAAAATAAATACAACACCTTCAACAATAAAGGAAGAAAATTTAAAAAAAACCCAAACCACAAACAATTAAATACCCAAACTACAAAAACTCACATAGACAGTTCACAACATTAAGGTGGAGGATAAAAAATGCTTGGTCAAGTCATTCTTGTTTGATGACAACACAACTTGTCTGGAAGCACGCAGACATTCCCTGCATCTCACCTGTTTGCGCATGACGTCTGTCGCTTGCATGATGTAGCGAGGGGGCAGCCCGTGGCTCCTGGCCAGCGTGATCGCCTGCTCCAGGGTCACACTCAGGGTGCAGCTGCAAGGGGGGACACAGTAGAGATCTCCTTAAAATAACTGCTTTTATAGCATTTATCTTTAAAAAAAAAATTTAAATAAAAAGATTACAGTAGTAAACCTGCCCCCCATGCCTCCCACACCCATGCACATGTTGGCCTGAACAGTATGTTTCTAAGATTTTGAGTGTAACAAGTGTTCCTGCCAACTTAAAATCAAATGCACTTGTCTTTTGTGGTTAAGAAAAAAACACAAACAACCCTAATCCCCCCAAAAACAACACACAAAACCCCACACTAAAATCTATGGCTTGGAAAGTGCAAATCTTGGAGAGTAACAACGCAAGAAAAAGTTTTTTTGTAATTGTATAAATCCCTTTTCCGGTGGTTTCTGCATTTTATCTCTCACCCTCCACTTTTAAAGCAGATCAAGGCTTTGGTACCAGGATCCCAATCTCTTACGATTAATTTAGCTTGGTTATTATCTTGGGACATAAATGCAGTGCAAAATTAAAATATATTTACCCTTTTCAAAACAGAAAAAAAAAGAAAACTGAATTCCTTCAAATGTCCTGTGCCGCTTTGCCAATCTTTTTCAAAGAAACACTTGAGGACAAAACCTGATTGTGATACCTCCTCTAATAGAAAGGCTGTCACTGTTGTTTCAGATTAACCAGAAAAGTTTCAGAGCTAAAGATCCCACTGTAGGACAGACAACCTGCCATCAAACCAGGAAAGGTTTGATGGCAGGAAAGTCACATTGGTCATGCCATCTGATTTTCATTGTCATGGTGAGGACAAGAGCAAATGGTTGCTTTCTCATGCAATCATGACCAAAGCTATAGAAGACTCATGGATAAAGACAAAAAAACTGAGTAGAAACAGGTACTTTTTAGAAAGAACATGTTTAAGGGCTGCTATCACCCAAGAGGTGAGAGTGGCTCTATTCTGCACCAGTAAGCTTCTTGAGTTTTCTCTTCATAACCAAAGTACTGCAATAATCAAATCTCTTCAACCAGAAAGGTGGGTTGCACAGAAAATTATTCTACCTCAGCAAAACCTGACAAAAGCTCTAATTTTCAAGTTCAAATAATAAAGCTAAGACACAGAATTAACATATAATTTTGAGCCCCCTTTTGGCAAAATCCTGACCAATGTATTCTGCATAGTTAATAATATGCTCACAGAACAGACAATATGTTTCAATCAAACAGTCATCTTGCTGAGCAGAAGATCTGTAGGAGGAAAAATGTGTCTGTACTTATTTCCTTACAGAAAAAAACCTGAAAACCTGACACATTTTAAATACTGCTTAAGTTAATTTCTGGACTGCAAAAAGTTTCACAGAAGTGAGTGTAGAAGATACTAAATTTGATCTGCAACTTTATTAATGGCCTTTCATTAAAAATTTATAAGCTGAGTGATGTCCCTTGGTAATGAGATCATTTTCATTCCCCATTTTCTTGTATACACTGACCTGTGAGTTAACTTGAGGCAAAAGTGTATTGATCTTTTCTGTTATGTGTTTGATTAAAGTGTAAGAGAGCTAAATATTAGATTAGAAATTCTAAATACTGTGGTTTTGTCTTGTGTTTGAAAGGTGAAATATTGTAGAAAATACATGCTCATAATATTTGTCAGCACCAAAAATAAAAACACCCAACCTTCAAGGCCAGACCCAAAAGGAGGCTTTGTTCTACTGACAATGGAAAAAAGCAAAAGTATCTGAAATGTAGTGTGACAGGCATAATCTAAACCAAACAAAATGGGCAAAAATTTTCTCAGTAGGTATAATACGTGTTAATGGCCTCAAAGTACAGCTCTCAAGCAAGCAGTTCCTGAGCCAAGTTTCCCATAAATCCCATCTTCCTGGAACCCTTAAGAGTGAAAGAACTGAAAAATTATATTCTGCATGCATGAACCAAAACTAACAAAAGAACCTTCTAAATGAAGGTCATCTTGAAGAATTAAGTGCAATTTTGTGATTGAAAAAGACTGCCAAGCTGCTCCCTATCCAAAACCTGATGAAATGGCTGGCAATCATGGACATTATGAGGCCTCTACACTTGGACAATGCCAACCATGATTCAGAAATAAGGCTGCCAAGTGTGTAGATAAAGACATAAACAGAGTGGGAAAATGAGAGACAGAGCAAAATAGCATAATAAAGATTTCTTTAAGAGGCTGCTATGGAGGCAGGCAACAACTACAGTGCAATCCTGAAACATATATGCCAAAACTGAAGATCTCACTTAAAGTAAGAATAGCAATTCTAAGGATAATATTTTAAACATATCCTAAGAACTTAGTAGCAAAAAACTCACAATGACAGCAGTGATGATGTTAATTATTATCATACCTCTTCAATAGAACATTTTACGTTTGAGGTGAAGTCCTGAAGTAATGCTTACCAGCCACATACACTTTCTCTTTTAAAAAACCTTCTTATTCATTAAGGGATGTTAAAAATTGTTAAAATAGCAACAGTGAACTGATTGCATTTGAATATACTGTTTCATTAGAGGTGCAATTTAATATCACCAGATTTTGTATACCTCCTATGGCATGTTAAAGGTCCGATGAATGGTTGAGTTAAATGTAAATTACAGGTTATGGCTTTTGTCCGGCAATTATGAAATAAGGTTACTACTTTCTGAATAAAAAACCAACAACACTCAAATAGTTTCATTTTAGTTGAACACTAGATCAGTGAGATGGCATCTTCTAATAAAACTGATCATATAAACCTTTCATGAGACTATGCTGAAGTGACTCACATTTATCTACATGCTGGTGCTTTCTCCCCGCTCATCAAATGGTTTTTTAATTAGTACATATCCCTTTTCACAAATCAAACTGCCCTGGACACCAGCTGTGAAGGAAAAAATACACACTCAAAACATCAGATGGTAACATGGAAAAGTTGTAACTGGAAGTACCTCAGCAATAGGGCTGCCAAGCATGGAGAGATCAAGCAAATGCAAATTGAAACTGAAGTAACATCTAAACTTTTATTAAACAATATGAAATCTGGTTATTCCTCATATTTTAAGACTCTTCTGGTGGCCTAAGCAAAGTTCAATATCAAGGATTGTCAAATATGTGCAGTATGTAATAATCCACTTTTCCCCTGCATTTTGAGAGCCGAAAAGCAGATGGTATTAAAGTTTACAAAGCAATCTGGAAGCAGTTCTGACCTCGGAAAGTATCTTGTCATTTGGATGCAATCAGCCCAGACAAGCCAAACAAGGAAAATATTTGGGGAAAAACCTTCATAATATTCTTTTATGGGAAGCATAAAGCCCAAATCCATAGATTTTACAGTGTAAACAAATAAAAATCTGTTCTGCCTCACTCTCTTCCTCTCACCCTTTTTTTTTTATGTCAGAAAAACAAAAGACCCAAACTCATAATTTCAGAATTTATGTCATTTAGAATGACAAATTCCCTGCCTTGACAGATTACAGCAGCAAGGCAAAGACATTTGGATTTCCCAGGACAACTGGGCTGAGAATTCCTCATTTCATCCATTTGGTTTCCAAGAAACAGAAGGGGCTGCAGCTGCTCCCAGCTCCTGCCTGTTATCCCCAGTCTCCCATCAGTCATGACAGTATTGATGTGAAGATTAAACACAAACTTTCAAGCAACTTCTGGATCAAACCATTCTGAACAATCCTGAAAAAGTAAGAGTAAATCATTTTCTATCACCAATAGTCCATTTGTTTCTGTCTGGAAGTGATTTTCACTAAAGGGCTGCAAATCGGCTGGACAGATGCTCATCTATACTGAAACATTGAGTTGTAAAATACAAATACAGACTGAAATTTTCTGAGAAATTGATTATTTCACCACAGTTTGTCTATTGTCATGTGAAAGCAAAAATAATTAGAGTTTATGTTCACTACCTACAGAGGTGCCACCCAGCACAGTGTGTATCTGTGTTACCAGAGTAAAAAGAATCTAAATCATCCAATTCATTCTTGGGTTTCAATTAGGCTTTCAGCCATTCTACATTCAAAGATGCACCAAAACATCCCTTAGAAAAATGCCCTGAGTAGAAAAGATGAGGTGAAACAAATTGGTTTAGTAGTTACCATGGTCAGAGATGTCAAAATGAATGATGTTCTATATGAATAGGAAAAAATATGAAAAGGATGCATGTATGCTTAGTCTAATTGAAATCTAAAGCTTCTACTCAACATGTAATTTAATGTCATTATTATTATTTTAATTACTTTTCTACCTGTACATCAGAAGGTAATCATACCTACATTTGACCACCTTTTAGACTAACTACACTATAAGTATTCTTTTTTTTTTCTGCTGTCATTTAAATTAATGTGTATAGAAAAAATATCATTTAAATCAGTGCATGAAGCAATTAAAAACTTAGTGTTAAAGTAAATCATTTTGGGGTAAACATTTTTTGGGGCATTTGTCTATAATTAATAGTGATGGCTGGGTAATATGCATTGATTCTGATGAGCAACCCAAAGGAGAAAATAGACAAAATAAAATTTAAAAGGAGGACAAATGTTGTTCAGGACTATAAGAAATAGGTGTATAAAGTATAGGCAGGCCTAATTCAAGACTCTACCACAAGTTAAACTGCTCTCATCGTGGGAATATGTCTCCATGCAAGTGAAAGCTTGCATTCTCTGTGCCCATATACTGAAACTTTGCTGAACAGAATTTCTTTTCAACAGAGGTAAGTTGGGCCAGCCAGTAAGTATTTGAGAGAAAATGAGCATGAAGTTCATACATTAAACTACAGAACTGTATTTCACAATTACAGTAAACTCCACTGGAGTTCAGGACTTAGGTTGAGTCCCTTCATGAATCTTTGTGAAGCTGAGATGTTGCCAGTTGGGAAAGACCACTACTTTAAAATCAGTGTTGGATGAAACCCATCCAGTGAAGGCTAGTGAAACATATAGAAAGCCTATT
The DNA here is from genome assembly GCA_024500445.1 of Entomyzon cyanotis. Lineage (NCBI taxonomy): Eukaryota > Metazoa > Chordata > Aves > Passeriformes > Meliphagidae > Entomyzon > Entomyzon cyanotis. The sequence continues at coordinate 18,578,706 of JAKEPQ010001005.1, forward strand.
ATGCACATTATTATGCACATGAAGTATATTTATTCCACTCTGAATCAAAAACAACACTTGGAAAATAACTGTCTGTGGAGCATACACCATCACCACACAGACTGGGCTTGTGCAGTCCATGGTAAAGGGATTTTTTAAGGTTACAAACATATTTTTATCATGGGTATTTGGTTCAATATTAGTAATTTTTAATCAGGAAGTATGAAATTCAAAGTAGGTAACAATTTTTTTTCTGTAGATTAAAAGATTGTTGCCATCCAATCTATTTTGAGAAATAAATGCAACTATTCTATCTCTTTAAAACAGAGATTTTCAAAGAAAAATTAAGAAGAAAGAAAAAGCACTTCTTTTCACTGCACATCATCTGTCAGTGTTAAAAAACTGCAGGGAGCATCTTTTCACAATCATTTTTCCTGTAAGATCTCATCACCTCTAATCAGCTGGAAATGTTGCAAGGAAGCACTTTCACTATTAAATATTCTTTGTTTGATGAAAGAACAGCATTTCCCAAAATCTGAAGTATTCTATGCCTGTTATTAACTCCTTTTCAGTCATACTTGCAAAAACAAACAAACAAAATCTAAAGTCATCTGAATGTCCAGCTTTGGTCATTATCTCTCATTCTGTGCAGAAAGTCTTTCCATTAAAGGCTTCTTCCTCTGTAAGCAGGCAAGTAGATCTGGTAGAAAATTACAATTTACTTCCCATCTTTTAATAATTCAAGCTATTACCTCTCTTCATGCTAAAAATTAAGGAAGTTTTGGTTAAGTTTTCAATTTCAGATTGTTTGAGAGCTCCTATTTTATTTTTATTGTAACGTAGAAGATTTTGCATGAAAAACACGAGTTTCAAAGACCTGGACTGCAGATAAGGCAACAGTGCAGGAGCTGGAGCACGAATGGATGATTCTATAGAGCACAGTGATAGCGTTGTGTGTCAAACCTGCTACTAAATATCCACAATGTAAAAGTCTCTCACCAAAGAGAAAAAAACCCCAAACTTGAAAAATAAAAACTTGAAAAAAAACTTGAAAAAAACCCCACCTTGAAATCCATACTAGTAATGACTTAGATCCTTCTTATCTGTCTCACTGCATTTTATGCACTTCTCTGCATTTTCAGATTGCATTTGAAACAAAGTAGGTTTTTCGGAATTTAAAGCATGCAAGAGAACAGTAAGACTGTAGTCCATCCAGTGTATGTATTAGATATACTAGAGATGACAAAGCAAAAATGTACCAGATTGCCTATGAAAGGCAAATATAGATCAAAATAAAACAATTACTACTGGGGGAACAATCTATTTGTGCTAAATGTCTTGCTTATTTTGTTTTAAGAGAAATTCTCACGTATTTAAAAATTATTTAACTATTTTTAAGTAATAATCAGCACAGGGTGTAATGCTCTATTGTCCTAAATTATTTTACAAAAAGAGAAGTTTGTTTATGCCTCAATGGGTATGGTATCACAAAAATACACTAATTGTAGACAGACATAACAGAACTTCCATTTAAAAAATAGAAGAGAATCTTGACTAAATGGGAAGGCAGCAGGACTAAAAGCCCAGTTGAGACCAGATGGCTGGAGAAGGGTATGGATTAGTTTTTCAGTCTGTGCTGACCTGTCTCCTGAAAGTAGTCCCATCGATCCCCGAAAGCTTTCTTCCTGCAGAGTTGATAGCCTAAACACAGCTGCAAAACTCCAAGGATTTTCTTTGCAGCATGCACTCACTGAGCTCAGAACTAAATCCTTACAGAAAACTTCCTAAATCTAAAGGAAGAAATCCTATGATAGAATGTCAAAAATACAAATGCAGAGTACCTATCTTTCACCTTGTTTCATTTGATTCACAGAAAGGCAGCTGGCCATGATGGACAGCTTATGGTGCTACTCTGCTTTGCAATGTGGAAGATGAAGCAGGTTTAGCGGGATTGCAGGACCACTGCCAGCTACAGGAGACAGCATAATCAACCCTTGGCAAAACCTGCCTCATCATTCAGCCAAGTGTCTGCCAGCCAGAACCCCACTGCTTGAAGGATGGTTACACTAAGGAGAGAATTTCTGGAGGGGAAATTAAAATTCAGAAAAGAAAATAAGACTCTGATTTTTCTGGGGTTCATCAAGATTATAGAAGATTTTTCTCTTGATCCTCCAGGAAATGCAAAAATTTAAATAAACTTGGGATTTGTTTCATTTGGATGCTTTAAATTATTCCTTTGAGCCTGTAAGGCCTATGGTCCCTGAACAGACTTCTGCAGCTGCTGCACCTAATTTCATTTTGGCACGGAAAGAGGCTTGGACATGTCTGTGCAGTGCAGTCTTGCTCTTCTCCCTCAAGCAGGAGCTAGCATCATGATTCAATAAAATTTAAAAGTGCCTTTCATCACCTACATTTGTACAGACTGATTGCAACTTCAAACAGAATGAATACAAGTAAAGAAAGCAGAGTGTTGTTTACAGGGTGACAGCTAGCTAGCAAGCAGAAATATAATTATGAATGATAAAAAAAGGGAAAATAGAAATGCAAACTATTGATTTCTTGAACTAATTTAGAGCTCCGTTCTTCTTGTTGATCAACACGGCATGGTCTCTTATGATAATCCAAGGGGAGATTTGTAGAATTCACACATCACTTAGGACAGTGAAGGTTAAAGGGACTTATTTCCTCCCATCCTTGGTTTTCTGGTGATCACAATGTATTTGAAAAGAGCTACTGTCTGAAATAGATATAGGATTGCAGGCTGTAATGTAAATTGGTAAACATATTGTCATAATAAAAATCAAAGCAGAGCAATCACCAGCAATTCAAAATCCCCAGCATTATCTTGGATATAGGGATGAAAGTCTGAACTCTGTCAAGCTGTTTTAGCCTAGTGCAGCGTAAAAAGCAATTTAATATGGATCACAGAGAAGTCAGAAACCAAGACACTGCTGATCCAGAGATCAGCAATCACTGTCAAAGCAGACAAAGCTGCTGTTTCATAGTTCTTGGCCTGTTCTGCATTGGCCTGTCACCCAGAGCGTCCCTCACAAGCTCTCTGGGACTTGCTTCTGATTAGTAGGAGCAGTGGCAGAATCTCCCCCCTGCCCCTGTCAATCCATGACACCTAAGTTGAGACAACCCAAAAAGGGCTCTCCAGTCCATTCAGTAAGAGATGGATAAATTGAGTGAGGGAAGGTGTATATATATATGTAGATAGTTTAAATTCCATTAAATATATCTAAACTTTGACAGATTAATGCCTTGCTCAGCTCCCACTCCCCATGAACAAAAGAGAGATGATGATGAGTAGAGCACCTTGTACTCTTCCACAGACTCTCACACATTCGCTCCCTTAATCATAGAAACTGGGCTAAAATAAGGGCTTTTAAAAAGAAAGTACTGGGGAACTTTGCTCCAAGTTGATTATTCTTCATTTTTAAGCTGGCAAGACTGACAAATGAGTAGATTTTCAAAGTTTAATCTGCAAGGACAATTCACATCTTTCCTCCATCTGTTTATCTAGTAGCATGTGTAGACAATACCAGTTTTCAAGTCATTTAATATCCATGGCCAAGCATTAAAATACAGTCAGGAGTCATTGATCTGCACATACAAAATGTGAATTGCTGCAACTGATTGCAGTCATTGACTTCACAGTATTTTGTTTCTAAGAACACAGAAAGCCAGATACACTTCTGAATACAACCAGAGATAAATATCCCCTCTAACTGCAGATCAGTAGCCTGAACTCTAAAGAACTGGCTGACAAGCTAAGGAGCACTAGGTTGCAACATTATCTGCCCTGATTAGACACTACTCCAACAAACAGAAGAATTCAGCCTTCAAGATTGCAGGTATAAAGCAAAATCATCTATGTCTATGGGACTGGATCACATCCAGCATCTTACTCTTTCCTCTTCTGTCCTCCTCACAGAATTTCACATTGCTGCAAGACTTTTTCACTCTGAGAGCAGCAAGGTGAGTAGGTCCACAAAAACACTGCAGAATTTAGCACTAGAAATGCTGGGCACAAAATTCAATGAGCAAACCTACTAGCCGGAAACAAAGCAAGCTTTCTATCTGGACAAAGGCAATTTCAGAATGCCAAAAAGCAAAGTGCACATAGTACTAGACTGTAGAGAGGTGGCCTAGGGAAACCAGAAAGAGAAAACAGTACATGAAGTGACTTTATATGACTCCAAATGCTAAGAAGAAACTTCTTCATCCATCCAGTTTTCATGAGTAACAGTAATTTCAGGAAACTGTTGTTAAAAAACATTCTCAGCATCGACCACTTCAAAAAATAAGAGCAAATTAATCCCTTATAGTTTCTAAATACATGAGCTTTCTTCTGAGCTTCTGGGTACAAACTCCTGAGTACCTATAAAAATTCTCAAGTAATCCATTCCTTTTTGCTGGAGGGCCTATCTTGAAATATCTCTGATAATGCCAAGAGTTGATGTTTCCTTCTTTGAACAGATGGTAGCCACAAAAGCAGTATTAATGAACAAATGAAGTAACAGTATCTTGTACCAAAACTCAAATGGACTCACTGTAAAGTAGAACTAGTCATGCTTTAGAGAAAAGCATCTTGCACCTGTACTTTATGTAAACAGATGATGATGAATCCTTTAACATCTAGACAGAAACCCACACATAACACTTTTAAATCCCATTGCCATGTTCATGATATAGTCTTTAAAATCAGTATGCTGGTTTTCTAATTTTTTGTGGGTTTTAAATACACTTAAATAGACATTTAAGAGTTTATACCTTTGAATTAGCCCAAGTTTTGAGCAGAAATTTGAAAACTAATCTATTTTCATCTCAGAACAGCTGAGATTTAAGCAAACCACAGCTTATTCAGTCATCAAATTATTCAGAATAATTTGTGACCCACTGCAGGCTAATAGTTTATTTGGGCTATTAAATTTGTTCTGACTTTAGTCTTAAACTATCAGAATCTTTGGCAAAAATACACTGACAAATTCATGAAATGGTGATCAAACACAGAGGCAGTCTTTTTCAGCTTTGTAAAAAACCATCAGAATTATGCCTGAAGTCTTTTTTGATCACATAAGATATGAAACTGAAAGCAAGACAAAAAAGTTGGATAGCTTCATGGTCTTCTGAAACAACAGTGTCATGACAGCCCATACTATATAGCATTTCCATCTTTATCTGATATTGTGACCGGTGTTATACAACAAAGCTTTTCCCTGGTATTCCCTAAAATCAATGTTATGTACACTTGTATCACTGACAGAGAGTAATATAAATTGTTGTAAATTGTCAAATGGCAAACACTGACTTTATAAAACTTAATTTTGTTGTCTGTGTATGGAGCTTTTCCTTTTTTTCATGACTGATAATCTGCATTGCAGCTCATATTGCAATTGCCTTTTTTCTTCTCCTCTCCTCAAAAGTCTTTTGAAGAAAGGATATTACTTAAAATGAGGAGAAAGTAATGCTCATTCTAGCATGAGGTATTGGTAACCAAGTCTGCTAAAATAAGGACTTGCATAGGTCAGAAACTAAGCAGCATTTTTAACATACTGCTACCCCTGATCTAGAGTTTGAAAATCTTACAAAAAGAGCAGATTTTAGCATCAGACTGTTATGTTAGTTTTTTTGTTTGTTGGGGTTTTCTTCCCCTTTCCAATTGTAGCCTTTGCTTTTTTGGTACAATGTACCAAAAATTGTAAACTGCCCAGCTGGAGCATAAATATATTGCTGCCTGGCCTGTAACAAATATGATTAGGTACTAGAGGGCTCTGTGATGACATATACATATTTGTCTATTAATATCTCTTAGGGTTGGTGAAGTTCCATTGGTTATAGCTCATTCTGTTTTTTGGTATTTTATCAAACACATTAATGTTCTACAGGCTGAACCTCTCATTATCATAACGTATACTTGCAAAAATGCATGTGTCTTATGTTTCATCCTTTTTCCTTGAAACAAGTTCAACTATTTTTTCCCCTACCATATAAAGTAAATATATGGTATTTACTTCTATAAAGTCAATACAAATTTCAGCATTTCTTGCCCATATTAAGAGTTCAATATAGTAGTTATTATTCATCTATGTAATATTCCTTTTTCTACTTTAGCAATTAAGATTTCTGCCTTTTACTGACTCAAATGAGGAGCAATCTCATTACACCTGCGCAAACAAAAAAAAAAAAAAAAATCGTACCGTTCATTTCTGTCAATCACTGAAAATACAATTCGAGAATTTCAGCACAAATCATTCAAGTGTGTTTGCTATTTCATGTAAGATATTTAGCGCAAGATCCATCTCTAAAAGAGCAGCAGTCTCCAATCTTCAAGGATAGAACGACTGACTGCAACAAAAGGAGAAAAAAAAAATTGTCATACCGGTGAACTCCACTGTTGCACATGATGATGTGACAAGCGCCAAGTCTGCTGCAGAGCTCAGATGCCACCGAAAGCAGTCCCACTCCAGAAGCGCTGCACGCAGTGTAGGCGCAGGCAGCCGTGCGCTTGGATCGGATAAAGGACCCTATGAGCCGGTAAAGTTCATCCAAGCAATTGAGAGGCCTCATCAGCTGCAAGAGAGGAAGAGAGAGATTGAAATACTTGCTCCTGAGAGTACATGAAATACTCTAAAAGAGTATTCATCATAGATGCAGGTAGAACAACAGGTCTAGCTGAGAAAGCCAAAGCCAAATTCCACGACATAAATGCAAAACACAAAGTCTTCTGTTACATGACCTATGACAACTTGCTACAGCTTTTCAATTCTTCCCATCACTGTTTCATTCCCAGTCTTGCTTATGGAAGTGTTTTTCACTTCAATAGACTCAACTGACCCGTGAGTGCCATATCCATCATTGGACTGGGAAAAGAAGGGAAGCCATGAAGAGGCAATCTACAGCCACACATACATACAGGAATATACTGACTCAATTAATTGGCTTGCTGAGAAAATCAGCTTACAATTATGACAACACTGTCCTTTATTTATCAAATATCTAGTTCCTAGTTCTGATTAACAACATTAAAAAAAAAATATACATGACAAAAAACATACTACAAAGCAACAACAGTTAACTTTGTAGCAGGACTTAAAATAACCCCAGCATTATTGTATTAAAAATTAATGATCCACCTAGTAAAGAAGGCAGCTTTCAAGCGCAAGGCTTCCGTCAGAAGAGGAACCTTCAAAAGTGGTCTAGCAATGAAAACCAGTATCTCATGGTGCTTTTTATAAATGAGATGTTCACAATACAAATTTGCAGACCACATAATTTCAAATTCCCACTTCTCTTTATTCCACAAACACTTAAAGATTCCAACAAACCCCCATGCTACTCAAAGAATTAATCTTTTAAAAGACAGATTAATTCTCTAAAAATGGTTATACCTAGTTAGAGAAGTGGCAGCCTCATGTGCTCCTATGGTAGTTACATCATTGAAAAGCATGGAGGTCAAGTAAATCAGCTCTAACAAACAGCATGTTTAAAAGTGAGTGCAAACAGATTTAACTTGGTTTAGGTACTACTAAGGTACTAACTGCAAGGTTTACCTTGTATCCATTTAAATTAATTTTAGCTGGTGTAATTTACTAATGCAGAGCTATGGACAGTAAAGTGAGAGGCACAGCCAAAAATGGATCATGCACTCTTGGCTTGCTCCAGTTGTAAAATAAATGCATTAGCTTAACCTAGCTTCCCTTGGTCAGATGTTGATTATATGATGCTTTTCTCTTGCCCTTGAAATTTTCACTGAAATAGCTACGGAATAGGTTTAGGGGTAACAAGTACTACCCTCACGGTTAAACATCCCCTGCTGCACCTGTGACTGCTAGGCAAGTTGCTGACTCCCCAGGGAAGGAGTGAAAAATGTCCTTCTTCCCTCCCGTGCAGTCCTACAAGCATCCAAGAAACAGGAACTGCTCATCTGTTAACACTGATGCTGGATGATACTGACATAAAATTTTAGTCTGTCACAGGGCTCAGCTGATGAGCACTATTATTTCTCAAGCCACAGTAGCTCAATCACTTCTGAAGCTAGCGTATGCAAGACCCCAGGAATTTCTTTACTCTCCCTACTGGGCTGCAATACAGGAATTAACTCTCCAGCAAGAGGAGAGAGTATTAAATGAATTTTCATAGCCCCTGGGATCTCTCAGCCACAGAGGTTTAAAGACAGATGGAAGCATTTGAAGAAAGCCTAAATGAGAAGAGTCAGAAGAAAGCCTTCCGAGCAGGATGCTGAAGGAGTATTTAATTTGGAAAAGCGCTTCCAGCATTCAGAACAAAGAATTTCTGCCTGCACCTGTCCTCCCCCATCCTACCCCACATGCTCCTAGAGTATTTCCATTGCTCTGAAAGCACAGCGAAAAAGGAATGTAATGATTCCTCTTCTCACACACAGACACCCTCCTGCCACACTTTTTAATACAGAACCACATGGCACCACCTACCCAAAAAAACACAGGTGGGACAAAATGCTGCAAGAGAGCTCCTCCTTTCCCTGTCCCTCTCCCCAAGCTTTAAATAATTCCATTTTTGATGGAATTAAGAAATCCTCAGTAACACAGTGTGTAACATACAAAGTTTAATTAGGCACTTAACATTTTATTTACCTTATCTATATAAGCTGCTTTAGATGTTGAATTTGGAGGCAAGTTTGACTTGTCCAGGTAGAATGCCCTGAAAGAAAAAAACAGATAGAGTAAGGCAAAAACTAATTGTTTAAACTCCTGAACAAAATGCATACAAGTGACTATTCTTAGACCCCATCCTAAGGTTGGAGGGGTTTTTACCATATGGTAAGAGAGGATCAAGGAGTAATACAATAATAAACAGGCACTGTCACTCCTTTTTTAAAGTAATAGGGAACATTTTTTGTTCTGGAGACAAAAACAGTCCCTCTGCCTTTGACAGTACTGTGCAAAATTTTAATTTCTAGTTATCAGAAGAAAACAGGATCTGAAAGTGACTTTCAACAAAGCTACCCATGAAAATGTTTGTGGTGACTGTAGAGATTTTAAAAGTGACTTTGGGAAAACTGGCATACAAACCATGCCTGAGCTTCACACGCTACAAGCTTTTCTATATTTGCTCTATATAAAAGCAATAACATAAAAGCAGAATCCCCAGCATGAAACACAGTACTGACAGAGGAAACATACACATGATCCACAAAATAAAAAGAAACAAAAAAGCAAAAACCCTTCAAGGGACAAATATGCATCATACAAGCCAAATGGCATTTTCAATGAATGCAATTATTCATGCATGCATGTACAAATAAAAAAACCCTGCCTTTCTCCACACTTCCTTGAAAATGAATCAGTGCATGAAAGGAAAAACCAAAGAAAACTGTCATTTACCTGCAGAACACAAATGTGATGGAGAAAACAAAAGTGATGGAGAAAACATACTTAACTGTATCAGGTTTATCTACTGTGTATCAACCCATATTCTCACAGGTTCTTCTATAACCTTTCACTTACCAATGAATAGTCCCAGCAAAAGTTTATATAAAACAGACAAGTGCAACATGTGCTGTCTTCAAATGCAAAGTTGATGAATTTCTGTGTGGCACAAAGGAGGCTGGTATTTTTCTATCCTACAACAAAAGACTCTTCCACTTCCCCTACACCCAAAAAGGAAGAGCTTTAGCAAAGAGCACACAGGAAGCATGAGGCTCTTCTCTACTGTCTTCTTCAATTCAGGGACCAGAGAGGAATGTTTGTTTTCACTTTTCAACTTATAAGCAACTTAATTGCTCACCACAGAGGAACTATCATTAAACATCTCATAGGCAGAGGAAATATCCTATGTATCTTTGTGCTAAGATCACAGGTTTTATTGCCTCTGCAGCAACACTTAAAAAAAGCCCAGAGCAGTGGAGTTGGACCAGATGATCTTTAAAGGTCCTGTCTAACCCAAACCATTCCATAATTCTCTGCTCACAAAACTCATTCTGCTAGCTGTAAAGCTCCTAAAATCTCCTGTGGCAGCTGAAAGCAGAAACATTTGGTAGGCCTCCCTGCCTGGATGAAGCATCCAGTAAGAACCAGGCAACAGCTACTACTGCAGCAATTGTGGGCAACATTTAAATAAAAAAAAAAAACAACAAAGAGAAACACCACTGAACTATGGAACACATTGGAAAAAGAGATCCTCCAGTGACAATCTCAAGGTATCACTGTGATCTAGCTCCTCTGTGTGTGCTCAAGGCATAGACCTGATTAAAGGTCACAACTGAGCCACGACCCAGGCTGGAGCTATGGAGTTTGGTAACCAAATTTCAGTTGCTCTAAATTATGAAAAATAAACCACTGAAAAAATTGTATCCTTGAGGATCAGCTGGATCCTCCAGTCACTAAAGCACTGATTCATGTACCACACAAGGTTAAAAAATCACTCCTCCTCTTATTTTATGATTTTATCTAGGAGAAAATTACATTGTCGTACTCTTGCTGGACAGGGGTGAAGACTGCAGATTTGAATATCTGTTACTCTTTAACAATCTGGAATAACTCATTTGATAAAAAAAATCCATCCACCTTTTATTATAGTACACTTTGCTTCCAATAGTTTGTAGTTTTGAAAAACATCTCGCAAATTTAAGGTTTGAATTAATTATCTCAGAGAGCACAGCAAAGCTAATCTAGTTCTGTTATTCCATTACGCCTTTTGCATGATCCACAATGTACTCTGTGTCAAAGGAAGCTGGACACTATTGAAAGGAAAAGAGGTTTGTAGAGAAAATTACTCATAAATCACTTTGGCCACAGCACATAAAAGCTACCTCAGCAGCAACAGACCAACCTTTTTCTTTGTTGGCAAAGCTAAAAAACAAAGCCTCACCCTGCTCTCTGCTGAACATTATCAGACTGAAAGCCTATAGTGCTTTTTCCTGCCATATGACAGGAAAATCTGCTTCGTTCAGAGACTGTTCAGCAATCCCATCTCTTTATTCCAGCAAATTCAGCTGCATTAAATGTAACCAGAAACCAAATATAGAACAGTACACTAATTAATGGAGCACATGGAAAATAATTAACTCAGGGTATAAAATGAAGTAACATGGACATTAGAATGGGGTATGCAATTATAGGAATTACTCCATTAATTCAGTCAATTATTCATTAACCTTTTAAAACCAAACAAAAAATCAGCTTTACACAACATTAATTTTAAATATCAAAATATCCTGTTACAAGTGAAACTATCCCTTCCCCATCAGATAACACTCCCAGATGTTTCTCAAGTGCTTTATTTTTATTGCTTTTCATAAAAACTGTCTTCAGTATTTTACAGAACATGACAACCTGTGGACAGCACATAAATTTCCAGAGCACTTCACTTAATTACTAAATGCTTGTTAAGGTCCTTAATCATATTTTATGGGAAAAGTTAATGGCAATCTTGGCATTGTGCCCAATTTGGACAATATTTTCTAATCCATTTGAAATGAACCAGAATGAAATCATAGTTCTTTGTCTCCAAATGTGATGTTAGTTTAGCTTTTAAAGCCTTGCAATTTCTCTAAGATGTAGCAGAAAATCCTTCCTTCAAAGAAAAAAAACCCAAAAAGGTAGATAATCCAATACGCAATAAATCTACTGGGATTATTGCTGTGTTTGACTTTTGTAAGGTATCCCCCATGTAGCAATGTCAAATAATGGGGACAAGTATCTCAGGGAAAACTAACACTGGGATAAGGTAACAAACATCTTAGGGTTCAAAAAGAAAAATCTATCACAAGATGAAAGCTTTCCCATGATGTCTTCCCAAAACTTAAGTACAAAGGAATAGAAGAAGTACTGATTTTTTCATAGTAAAGCATTTTACAGGGTACCCTTTAAAACTGACACAGACATGTAAAGTCCTGAAAAATTAAAATTTTGAAAATGGAACCCTAAGAAGGCTTTAGACCTGCAGAGACACTTTCCTGAGTAACTTCAAACAGACAGATAATTCAAGCAAATCCAAGTGCTAAGTCTTATTCTCAATTTCTTGTGCCAGTAAGCCTGTGGGGTTGTCCTAGGTATTGTTAATCTTTTCTTCAAGAGGGGGAGGTAACTGGGTTATGGTGTTAAATACTACCAAGTTGGTGGTTCTGTTCTAGAAATGTTTTGCTTTGATGTTGTAGAACAGAAACATTTAGCCTTTTATTTCCACATCACTGTGGAATACATATAAATTAATTCATACTGTCCTCAACAGAGAGATGGAAATATATCTTAATTCTACTAGATTTTTGATCCCTCAGTCACAAGATATTCAAGACCATTTAGAAAAGCACAGTCAGCAAACTGAGAAAGGACACAGCAGAACAGAGGCGTCGAGTCAGGAAGTGTTGGCGTCCCTAATTATTTTCTTCAGCTCAATCTCAAAAGCACATCCTTATGACACAGAGGAACAGTATTTCTGAGTTTTTGCATCTATGAGCACACATACTTTTGTATTTCTTTAATAACAATTCTATGTTCTGCCCTCTAGTTTATACCTATACAGATGGGCATGTATATAATATCCTTATTACATATATATTTATACACATACCTTTGTAAACACATTTATATACATATATGTAAAAATTCATTTTTTTCTCTATTAAATATATCCATTTTCCGTTATAGCAAGTTGTTTCACATATTCTTTCCATTAAATGGCAAGTCTCAATAAATGATAAATTACTACGTATAATTATGTTCTCAACCCATGCTAAGAGATATTTTAAATCATGTTTCCTAGCATCTGTCAGTAATACAATCCTATATAGAGTATCACCAGCATCCTTAGTAGTCACAGAAAGATTTAAGTATAACAACTTTAAAAAAAGCTTTATGATGGTACCATGATTTTAAATTCTCAAAGAGCTTATAATGTTTTGACTTCTCACAACTGTCATGAAAACTGAAGTGCAGAATTGAAAATTTTAATACCACGTGGCTCTAATCATGTGCAACTTACATTTAATGCGTAATCAAGTCAGTAAGCCCTACCCTTTGTCATAACACCCTTGTACTTAGCACTGGTGAGGCCACACCTTGAATCCTGTGTTCAGTTTTGGGTCCCTCACTACAAGACCTTGAGGTTCTGGATTGAGTCCAGAGAAGGGCAACGAAGACAGAAAAAGGCCTAGAGCACAAGTCTCACAAGGAGCAGCTGAGGGAGCTGGGTTTGTTTAGCCTGAAGGAGGCTCGGGGGAGACCTTATCATTCTTGTAAGGAGGTGAGGGTTGGCCTCTTCTCCCACATAACAAGTGACAGAACAACAGGAAAGGGTCTCAAGTTGTACCAGGGGAGGATTAGATTGGATATTAGGAGAAATTTCTTCACTGAAAGGTTTGTTGAGCACTGGAACAGGCTGTCCAGGGATGTGGTTGAGTCACAGTCCCTGGAGGTATTCAAAAGGTGGGTAGATGTGCCACTCAGGGACATTGTTTAGTGGTGGACTTGGCAGTGCTGGGTTAACAGTGGGACTCAATCTTAAAGGTCTTTTTCAAACCTAAATAATCCTGTGATTACTGGCTTACCCCATCACAAAGTGACAAACCAGCTTTTCTCTGTCTCTACTGATGTCACGGTTAAGGAATGGTATTCCCTAATGTAGTCTTCCCACTGAAACCACTTCAAGCCATGCACCACCTGCTTGCTCCCCCTTCACCTGCAGCAGGCTGGAGAGGAGAATTGGAGGCACAAAAGGTAAAGACCACAGGCTGAGATAAGAGCAATTTACTAGAAACAGCAATGATGCCAGAAAATAAGCAATTAGAGCAACAGTACTAATGACAAAAGTGTACAAAAGAGACAGTGGTTCCACTTAAAAATGGTCTCTGTGAAGCCCACAGCCCGACCACAGCCATGCCACCCTGACTGCTCCCTCTGGCTCAGGAGCAGCATCATATTTACTTCAGCAGAAGAAACCCCTTCTCCTGGGAAGAGACTCCCTTCCCCAGCCCCTGGCAGTGATGGGAGGTGGTAGAGAAAAATCTCCAGGTCCTAGCTGTGTCCCTCCAGGCTTCTACAAAGATTAGCCCTGTCCTGGCCGGAACCAGGACAAGTAGTATTTCCCTCTACTGTGGGAAATAGTGCAGTCTTTGGTGAAGAGGATGTGACTGTATGGTGAGACAAGAAAAATACATAGAGAAAAGAGAAAAATCAAGTTTAGTAATGCATTGAAATACTTACAAGTGGGGAGGGGTGTTAAGAAAATTTCAAGAAAGGAAACTTATGGACTTTCTTGGCAACTGTCTGCTTAAGTGGAGGAGACTGGGAATATAGAAGGGACATAGACTTTCACCTTGAAAACCAAATTCCCAAGAAACTAAACTCTTAAACTATGGGGTGTGGGGGGGAAATCTTCATAATTCTCCTCATTTTCTTGCAGGACTGCAGCATCTGGCTAAACTACTGACTTCCCACCAATTTAAACTCTCTTCAGCCTATGAATAAGGCATGTTAAACAATTGGCTCTAGAATGAGTACAAGTATCTGAGGTGCAAACTGAGAAGGATGCTTGCAAAGTAATAGTCCTACTCTCAAACCTTTGTAAACACAAAATCAGAAGATTACATCAATGTGAGCATAGAAAGGTGAAGACAGAAAGTCATGGATGACAAAAAGAAATGGAAAAAAAGATTCAATTTGCTCTATGTTATACTTCTCACTTTTCTCATGCAACCTTTTAACGCCTATTTTCCAGAATTCAGTCTCTGCCTACATCCAAGAGCACTCAAAACCATCCTATTTGTGATGTGAAAGGGAACATCTCTGACCACAGACCAGTTACAGCTGCCCTTCTGCTTCTCCCATCATTATTGAAACAGCCAAATCCACACTGAACCAAATAATGCTAACTAATTGCTTCCACATTTCTCTTTCAGACAATGGATGTCTCCTTTTTAGTTCCTGATATTCCAGACATGGAATACACTGTAAAAAAGGACAACATGCCAAATAGTCATTGGGTGGTTAGTGTTTCGACTACTGCAGGCTTGGGCTGCATTCCTATCAGTGACTGGGAGGGAAAAAAAAGGCAAGAAAAGGCTCCACCGTTGATCACTGCAGATACACATTCTCTGTGCTTGCAGAGGATAAAGAAAGCAGGATGAACCAGATGTCCACCTCAGTGAGCAAAACGTCAGTATATATAATCTACCAAGACACCTACTTTTCAATTAGAGAACACTACTGATAATAAATACTGATCATACTTTGTGAAAAGTCTGAAGAAACAATTAATCTGCACTCACAGAATGAGCACAGCACTGAAAAAGGAAAAAAAATCCCAAAGCTAAATTCAAGCCATCTGGTAATATCTTTTAGACCCGTCAGACAAATTTAATTTACTTTGCCCAGGATCTCTCTATTCTCTCTCTGGTCTTGCTTCACTTAGACGCAATGAATCTTAATTTCTGTTCTATCTAAAATACTTCTCACTAAGTTCATCAGGAGACAAACTTAGCTATTATTTCCTTGTTATATCCTTCAGAGTGAATGCTTAATTTTCTATTTTGCCTTCATAAAGGCTCTGCATTTAGAGACAGTTAAGACACAAATTTCTGGTTCATTTGGAATCACGTATTAAAAATCTATGAGGCATTAGATTTCCAATGTTTATGGTCATATAAAATACAGGATAAATTTGTCTATGTAGCATTACAGACCAGCTTTACTGTTACTGTTTTGAACACAAAGCTATGTATCAAATAGCTAGTATTGAACACCAGAAAACAGTTTTCCACCTGATTCAGAAATATCTCACTGTAACGAAAAGAAAATGTTGTCACAGAATCACTCTCTGAAACCTGTAACTCTCCTCTCGTCACTCTCCTGAATTTGATGGCAATGAGAAAAACTGGTAGTTGCTCATTAACATGTATCTCACTGAAGTGAACAGACATGAAGGAAAGCCCAGTCATAGGATAAGAGTGGCACAAGGACAAGCAACATAAACTTCTTGACTACCTGAGCATTTTGGTTTTGAAAAGCATCTCTTCAGGCATCTTTCAGCCTTAAGGTGGATTTTAATGTATTTACTACACGAATTGATATATGATCTGGTCTTTGTGATAACACAGGTATTGCCTTGAGGCTTCATCATTTTGTTCCAGAGACAAGTTCTTTCTTTCATGGTAATTAACTGCCTTTAAGTGGATTCGTCCTTTATGTCATTGTAACTCATTTATAGCAAAGCAACTATTAGAGAATTTTAGTTCAGCCTGAAGCCATGAGTGCCATCACATCTATTTTCTGCCTTGACTAAATTATACAGGATACAGAAAACATCAGCTTGCCAAGAAGCCTGCAGCTTGAGAGGCTGTTGTGCATGTATACGTGTATGTATAAATAAAAAATATGTTACATTCCTCAGACAGATTTTGTTCCAGGTTTGAATATATTTTAGGGGCAGAAATAGTTTCCTTTTCTTATCTTTCTGAAAATTAAAAGAAACAAGAAAACCCAACAACATGAAAACCTCATGAATTGTAACGTCCCTGAATAAAGAATTTAATTAAATTTGTCATTGCTCTGTGGCAGACTACTTATGATATAAAATAAATACAGGAGGCTTCAGACAGAGAAATTGTTTGAAGTTGCATTGCAAATGAAACTCTTTAAAATGACAAATATTATATTCAGTGTAATCAGATGTTCAGTGTAATGAGGGTAGTTAGCTAAATCATTTGTCATTAGATTCACTGATTATAATTGCTTCCTTAGCATAACAGACTTGCATTTACCTCCTAAAATGATATCCAAGAAAGCAGCAACACGGGGAAAAAAACCCCAACAAAACAACAAGAAAACTCAAAAAAATCTGCAAATCTTTTTTTCCTTTACTGCTTGCTCTAATTTTTCTTGTATTATGACTGACAACAGGCTACAGAAGTAGCTGCCAATAACCCTGGACACAGCTGACTTCAAAGAATAGTTCCAAATCACACAGAACGGTAAGCAGGAAGGAAGGAACATTTTTTCCAGACTTTCTTTCTCTGTTGATGCACAGGCAAGTTAATTACTACACAGTGGTAATTAGCACCCACACCAGTGGTGAGGATGTACAGCAACCCTCAGCTGTCTTTCCCAAAGCATGATCCTATCTTTGGAGTAAAGAACTGGGTCATCATATAATCAGGGGTGTCACAAGAAAGTGCCATGCTGAGGATAAGAGAAAATTAATGGGAAAGTAGAGCTCTCCTGACTTCACCTTCATCTATTATTTTTCTCATTTCCTCTGAACATTTCCAATCCTAGACACCATAATATCAGCAAACAAATTTTAAAGATATTTAGATGCCTAAAGGCAAGCATAGGTTTCTGAAGAAACATTAAAAGTGCTCATGTGTCTAAAAGCCATTGATTTCTCTAATTTCTTATTAGCTAAAAATTATCTGGATGGATAGTTTTGGAATCCAAGCAGGTATCTTGATGTGCAGTTCTCAGCACCTACAGACCACCAGAGCTTGCTTTTGCAGTCAACAATGAAAGCAAAGCACACTGCAGAGACACAGAAGCTGAAAGCATACTTGGCACAGCCACAGCCCTGCACCCTGCTGAATGACCTGTGCCCTGAACATCCTCTCTGCCTTTGTGATACATCCCTTCTGTGCACAGACACATCCAGGAAAAAACTCTGAAAGCACAGATGTGCCTGGACTTTTCTGATTAAACAGCTAACCAGAAGCACCTGTAGAAAGATGCATCTTAATAGAATGTCATAGGAGGGACACAGTTTCTACTCAGAATGAGAATTTACACCACACAAAAAAAAAGGCAACAAAAACCCACCACCACTACGAAAGGACTAATCTGATAAAATGTCAAATACAGAGAAAGGAAGACTGAAAGAGCAAGCTTCCTACTGCACACTTGAAATCCCATCCTGGGACAGGAAGTCCAAACTTCTGATAACTTGGACAAACAGTACAAAAGTTTTCATTCCTATACTGAAAGACCATTTTTAAAAATGGCTCACTTTTTTGCAGGAAGCTAACCCAAACCCCTATTTCTTTAAGGATAAAAACTGCTCTCACATCCAGCTAAATGCTTTACTTTGAAGTCACTCTTCAGGCTAAAGATTGGCTGAGGGATGGCCATGCAGCTAACCCTGTCTGTCAGGGTCTGTCCCAGCTTCCAACAGGCTTGCATCACAACCAACCTGACCATTACAGCAAGGACCATACGATTTATTTCTATGCAGTGCAGTAATAGCTAGCATACTGAACCTTATGCAGGAAACTTATTGGAAACATAACCTTATTGCAGGAAATAGACCTTTACCAAATGTAAAGACCATATTCAAAGGACAGGATGTATTTTTAAAAAATAATTCTTAAACTCTAATTTTGAAGCAGTACTGCTTTAAGTTTTTACCCTCATGTTTTTACCTTACATGACCCAAGACTTGCAAAGTGATACTTAAATCAACCAAGCAGTCTGACTAAATATAGTGCATTTGTGAGATTTTTTTATTGCTATCAGCATTTGTAGTAGTTATGGATTTGAACACCATTATGTCCTGCAGTGTTGAAGCTAAATAATGTCTGGTATCTGTAACAGCAAAAAGACAGACTCTGGATGAAAAAAGGCTATATGAAAGCCAAGGAGTACCAAAGGAGGAACATGGGTACAAGTGGCAGGAGGAAGGAGAATACAGAAAGGGCTCACTTAACATCAACCTCCACAGAGGTCAGATACACAGGTTCTTCTTAGTCCCGTTCTAAATTAGAAGACAACTGCTGAGCTATCAAATACATAGTAATAAAAATCTTGAAAATCTCTGCTGACCAAATTACTTTCACTTGGATGCACTGGATGTTTCTCATTAGCAAACAATTTGACCAGGTTCAATTTACATTGCAAGCAACTACTAGAAACAGTTTATCTCTCAAACAGAATTTGAACATAACTATATTTTCCTTATCAGTGTCACAGAAACAGAATTGGTGAACTATAAATATAAGTGCAATTGGAAAAAAAATCCAGCATGATTAAGAATAATTGTGGGTTAGGTTCTGAAAATTCCTCAGCAGATTCAGAAATTTCATAAACTAGGTATTGGTTGTTTTGTTGGTTTTCTTTAAATAACATCTTTATTTCAATAAAGCACCTTCTACATATTGCTGGTGTAGAGGATATTGCCTCAGGAACTGTAGAAGAAGTCAACTTGAGCTGATCTTAGAATAAAAGTTCCCTTATATTACTAATTAGATTCAGGTAGCTGGGGTTAAGTCCATTACGGAAGATGGAGGGAAATTCTCTCCATTCCACATAAGCATGAAATTCTATAACCGATTTTCAACTGTCTTTCATGAATTCTCATAAAAATTATAATCTTATCAATGACTATTTCATAGCTGAGGTAGTATTTGCAAAAGCCCCAAAGCAAGAACCATGAAAGACAGCAGCTCTTATGATGCTCAAATCAGTGTCAAGGAGAACAATTTTGCACCCAGATTTATTGCATCAGTTCTGATACTGTGGAAAAGCTGGTCAGAGCTCCATTGTTATGGATGAACTCTGCAATAAAAGCAAAGATTCAGCTTCTTGACTTAATGGTTTTCCTTCCTGAAATCCACTAAAAGTTTCCTAGCATACTTTTTGATTCATTCAAATAAATAATTTGTAAATTATTTCTTTTAAAGCACACATCAGTAGGAGATTTTTCACCCAAAAATATTTTATGTCCTCAGATTTTAACAAGACTTTACTACAAGAAATTAAGAGGTAACTGAGCAAAGATACTACTCATTTTTTAACTTACTGTCCTGCTTGGGTACATACTAAGCTAAGCCAACAACTCTTGTTTGCAAGTTGGACAATACGCAACCAAAGGGTCTCTTCTATTTCACATTATTTTTGGTGCATTATTAACTCAGGAATAAGAGAAGCTGAAATTGTTTCCTGAGTTCCCATCAATGGATGCTTTGGCTGCAGTGTCACCGTCAAACATTGTTTTCATTTCCACTAGTCCCCATCCTCTTCTCCCACTAGTTTTTCCACAGCTGTTGCTCCCATTTGCTTTTGGCTATAGTAGTGATGAAGACTATAAAATGGTCATCAGATGGTATCTCACTAGTAAGCAACACATTCATTTTCTATGGAGAAAGAATGGCTTATGGGTTCTGTCTTGAATTACTTATTTTATTACTGATTAAGAGTTGCTGCACAGAGGATTTCTTCCACAGGAAGAATTTTAGTATTATTGCACTTGACCATGTTTCCAGGGAATATTCAATTTCATTTTTTTTTGTTATTCTTTAGCGCAATTATCCAAATGTTAATATCTTTTGCTGCTGTAGTTACTTCACTAGATTCTCCTGGCCAAACACCTACACAGGCTAGCAAATAGCAGAACAAGAATAAAGCATCTGCTTTTCTGTTTTTCCTCTTCACATTTTGTCAGTTACTTCCTGAAGCTGTTTGTGCCTCACTTAAGAAATGGGTAGAGTTCACCAGAAAGCAAACAAATCAATTACTGAATGTTCTCAACAGACGTTAGTGAGCTGAAAAAAAACAACAGAATTTTTCCTGTTCTTGTGACTGGGCAGAGATACCCATGGTAATTTTTGTTAATGATAACTTTTTCATGGTAACTTCTTGCAAAATTAGGCCTTGGAGCTTAGCAACTCATCAGAGCTGTGAGTCACAACACTGTAAAGAGGAATGTACCTCATTATAGCCATGGCATGAATGGAGGACTAACACATGAGGTAAGCAAGGTCAAGAACACTTGAGCATGGAGTCAGGAAGAATTTATTTTAAGGATTTTCATGGGAGGTTGAATTGGTCCTATTCACAGAAAAAAAATAAAAAGGAAAAAAAAAAGGAAAAAAAAAATCCTGTCTTGTCTACCTGATAGAATCTCTTTCCAACACTAGCTGACTTCATCTAGGCCAAACACTGGCATGACCAAAGATCTCTGTAAAACTGATTTATAACACAAGCCTTGACACACAAATACTCAGAAGGCACTCTTTTTTCCCAAATAGGAAGTGCGAATATAAAAAGATGGAAAACAGAGTAAATATATTTGCCATTGACATATGAGTGCACTGACAGAGATGTTACAAAAAACCCTAAATATATCATACTCATTGAATGCAATTGTCCTTAAAATCACTTTTTCTACAGTAGTACTTAGATTAAAACAGAATGTAGAAATCCCACTGCTTTAATAACAAATTAGAGAAATAGCTTTGCAAAATCCATGAAGAAAACTTTCCAGAGAAAGGACTAACAGGTGAAGGAATTGCACAGACCCTCATATATCTTCTTCCCCCTTCTCCACTCTCCTTGAGCTCATTTTAACTCCTGTTCTCTGCTGCTTTCATAAACTGCCTAATCATTCTAGTGAAATGATAGCATTTCCATCCAATTCAAGAATTTTAGAAGTGAATAGAGATGATTTTACCCCAGTCCTTTGCACTCTTCAACTCATGTGGCAAGTAAGAATACTCAAACAGGTGTTTTTCACAGACAAGGTGAGACACAAGAGTGATCTATGTACCCATTTTCCTCACTTTACTTCATAACTATTAGATTATTTTGTGCAGTAGAAATTCTGTTGTTATGTGCAACTCCTTAATGAAATATTTACCAAAATACACAGCTGCATATTTCTACATATACTGGTAAGTATGCACTCTGATTTTGGTATCCAAATATGTCTGTATTCCCATTAGTATGGGGTGTGGGGAGAAAGAACAGGAAAAGAGCATTATTTTTGAAGTTCTATTCTGTAGAAATTAGGTAAATACAGTCTATAAAATCAGATTATAATGTGTAGCAATTCTGACACTCCACTTGTGATCAAGAAACCATTCCCTTTTCTGTATGCATTAGGACAACAACCTGGAGGCAATTACAGCTAGAACTTTCAGGGGAAAACAATTTTTTATAGGGTAACTTAACAGTGCAGAAATCAGAAAAACCAGAATCATGAATCTTGGATCTTATTCAATCATGAACCAAAACCCAACCACCATACAACACATTTCAGTTCAAAGATGTGTCACAGAGACTGACCTGAAAAACAGAACTTGATAAACTAATTTCAGGAATGTTGGTTTATTACCCACCGTAGTTTCTGGTTATACTGCTTGACTTTTTCTAGTGAGGCAGCATTAATCTGAGCTTGAAATTCTTCCACTGAGACGCTGTCTCTGTAATAGTATCCTTCCATGCTCTCCAATGCTGTGAAAAGAGAAAGGAGGATGGAAAAGAGAAAGATCAGTATTAAATATTTAGTAATTGCCTTCTTTGTAGTTTTGTTCACACACAAGTGAATTACTTCTTAACCTTGAGGCTGTGACCCTACTGTGAATTGCTGAGTTGTTTCTGTATGTCATCAAATTCACACAGATCTCTCTTAAAGATTTCATTTACAAGAAAAATTACGTTTCTTGCCCTGTGGAAAATATAAAGGAGAGCACTAATTTGAGTTCCTTTGCTCTAATTAAAGTATTCCTGCCTTGTGAATGTAAATGTGGGTTTTTATTCTGAAATACCCTGGAAGAAAACAGTAGAATGAGCTGGGGTAGAGGACATAAAGGATCAATGTAACAGCTACTGTCACAGACAGAGGGAAACCTAACAACTTCTCATGAAGCCTGATTTTGGGAGATGTAGAGCACCCGAACCTCTAGTTATACCCACTGATAATGTGAATACCTTCTTCTAGATCAGGTAAAGCAAATTTCTCTGGATTTCTGAAAATGGATTTCTGAAAATGGCCTAGAAGCTTCTTTTCAAGGATCACGTAAGTGAAGTCAAATACTTGTCTGTGTCCACCTTTGCTGCATTCATGTCACCAAAATATAAAGATCTTCAAGTTAAGAAGGAAACCATATTATAGCATAAACCCCAATTCTTGGTGAAATCAGATTTTTTGTGGAGAAGCATTAAAGATCTTACAATTAGGAACATTGCCACTTTAGTAATCAAAACACATTCTAAGAATTCATCACCCTATCAGAAAATGCAAGCCATAAGCAGAGTTTTCATGGAAACATGCTGCTGCCTTACAGCTTCAGCTGCACACAGAATATTAATTCTGCTTGTACTGCTTAATATGACCAGTTAATAAATAATTCATTCATTGTGAAAGAACATGCAAATTGCACTCCCCTCCTGTGCTTTCACAGTTTGTAATTCTACTTCTGTGAGAAAAACATTAAATTTCAACAGGCAGACTTGCTTCTTAACTTCCTTGGTTCTAAGTCACACCAGAAAGCTCAAACAAAAATACCCACTGAACTCCATTTACAACAGCATGTTAACACAAACAGAATTGATAATCCCTACTGCTTATTTTGGTGGCATGAAGTTGGTTTTATCCAATTAGATTATCCAACTGGGAAACTCAGTCATCTGTGAGGACTGGCAGAAGCACTCAGTTCTGCCTCTGTGGGGGCTGTGCTCACAGGTGCAGGCAGGGATTCACACTGTGTGCTCTGTCCCTGCCATCTCTGAAGGGTTTCACATTTTTCTACCCAGTATATTAGGAAGTTCTTTCGTAAGGAAGCTTTCCTTACAAACATGTCTTCTATGGTATTCTTCACTCCAAGATAGGATATTATGGTCTGAAGGCATAGAAGAACTGATTGGGAAAGCAATTTGGAAGAATGGGTTGACTGGAAGGGGGGTAGCTAATGGGACATGGTCTGCCCAGGGGCCACTAAAAGCAGAGTATCACAGGTGTGTGTATTGTTCAGCATCTTTATCCCTAACATGCATGAGGACAGACAAGTTTGCAGCTGCTACCAAACCAGGAAAAGCAGTGGATATACCCAAGTGCAGGGCCACAGAGAGAGCAAGGCTCTTCACAATGGTGTGTGCTGGCATAATGAGACAATCCACACAAATTGAAACAAGAGACATTCCAACTCAACAGAAAGAAAAAGCTTTTGCACCCTTAGGGCAGTCAAGTAGAGTAACCCAAAAGGCTGTACAGTTTCTGTCCCTGGGTGCTTGCAAGGTCCCACTTGTTAGACATCCAAGCAACGTGGTTTCATGTCATAGCTGCTGCTGCTAGGAATGGGAGGTTGGAATAGAGATCTCCTGAGGTCCCTCCCAATCTGAATTATTCCAATACTCTATGAAAAACTAAAAGGATTTTTAAAAACACACATAATTAAGACACTAAGTAGCAATTTTAAATAAACAGAATTTTAATTCTAAATAGTGTCTTTAAATTTATTGATGAGATCTTAAGTCTAATGTAGGAAATAAAGAAATCAAAATGCCAATAGCAATATCTTTAAATTCTCAGCTCTAGTCTTGAAAACCAGGATCTTTTTGAATGTATACACATTTAGGTACATGGTTCCACAAAACTGTTTTTTATAAATGGAAGGATAGACAATATAGCCTGAGTATACAACAAAAAGACTTTAAAAAAATGTGCAATTATGCCAATATGTAGACTTGAAATTTTAGGCATGGAACTATGCCACTCAGAATAGAGAAACACAGAGATAAATGTCTGATGTGCACTGACCTGTGTCTTTGACAAAGTATTCCAAAAACATGATTTTCTAAATGTTCCATTGGAAAATACCATCAACAATTGCATTTTAGGCAGGAAACAACTTACCTATGTTAAGACTGGGAAGCAAGAATTCACTTCACAGAGAAACTTAAATAAGATTTCTACATTTGTAGCTAATAAATTTCAGTTACAGATAGGAATCTACCGAGTTAGTTTAATGGCAGCTCAGCCAAACCTCATAGGAAAGAAGTAAAAAATAGAATCCCAATCCACTCATTAATGAGGTAACAAACCTTCAAAATAATGATTTAAACACTAGGATTTAAATTAATATCCAGGGCTTCTTATTCTTGGAGTCCAATGGACAATTTTAGAGGGGGATCCCTGAAAATTAAAGAAATTTGATATGATAAAAAAAGAAGAAACTTTCTGTACTACTGAAAAATATTAAGCAGATGTAAATGCTTGAATGGATCCTTACCCTTTTCCTTTAGCTGACTACAAAGATGCTTATCCTAAGAATCAAATATTTTGGGCTTTTGGAAACAGAAGTGGAAAAAAAATTGCAAAATAAATCCCAGAGCACACCAAATCCCCTCCCCAATCTGAAAAAAATAGTACTTCCAGGAATTCAGCTGAACCAAGGTATTTTCTGTTCTCTCTTAAGTACTTTTTTTGTCTGCTCTACTGAAACATGCCTCCTGCTCAGTGTTCTCATTTTTCCCCCATGACTGAAATAAATCTGTTAAAAAGAAATCCACTGAAGTCTTTATTAGTCTAAAAAAAAAAAAAATCAGACTTCAAGAATCTTATTTTTATAATAATTGTTTGTTTTAACTTTATAGTAATTTCAGCTATTTATTTATGTGTCATTCTGTGCACTATTTCCTTTTACATTCTCCTTCTCTATCACAGACCAAGCTCCCCTCTAAAACTTCATTTGTATGCCTGATTTCTGCCTATTCCACACAGACCCTGGAAGCCTTTCACGAGGTATGGAGTATTTTCAGCTCCCTATGAAATCAAAGGTGGCTCAAGGCAATCAGCAGCTCACATTCACCATTTCAGTGGAGCAAACTTCACGCTCCTGATGACTGTAATGACACTGCAGCTAATGCAGGCTGCCTGTAATTTATGAACAGTCTGAGCATCAGGGCCACCATTCCTCACTTTGTAAGGTTTGCAGAGCAATAGCTGCATAAGCCTGAAAATGTTATTTAACTCTTCATAACATTTTCAAGGGACAGAATTCTCAGGGGGATAACAATTTAGTCCTCAAATGTGAAGTAATGGGAAAAGATTACGATAGCATTTGAAAGGCAAAACACTTTTAAAGGCAAGTTTCATGGTCTGACTACTGTCCATTAATGTCTTGAAAGAACAAAACAATATTGGTAAGTGAAGATTCACTCCTTGCTGTTGGCATCATGTAACTGGCATAAACTTAGAAATTTATACCCATGCCTCTATTTTTTTATTACAAACCTAAAAATTTCTTCAATTTACATTTTAATTCAAAGTTCTTATTGAATGCTCACATTAAACAACATTTAAATATAAACATTGTACCCTTATAGCTACAGAGAATTTAAATAAGTGGGAATTCAAAGAAAATTAGCTATTATGTGAAAGAAGCAGGGCAGGGGGAATTTAACCTCAAGTTACCTTGTGAAAAAAGTACTGGGTGGATTTTAAATCCCCCTCCATTCTTCAGCCTTTGAGGAAGCTGTTCAAAATGGTAACCATCAAGGTAGAAGTAAACCTTCAGTGTTTGCCGACTTCCTTCTGCTTGGTATGTGATTGGTACATCTAAAAATACAGTCAGTGTTACAATTTGATTGTAAGCAATGACATTCTTTTCCAGAAACTGTTGCACCCAAAATTCATGGAGTTAGATTTAAAAAATCACTGCAGACACAATATTCAGTATTTTTCATCATACATTGTTTGCACAGATAAGTCTCCAAGTTGAAAACAGTAGCAACAAAACATAGTGACTTGAACTAGTATTATTATTAGATAGGGGTTTTTACTGTGTGCATAAATCATATTGTACCTAAATGGTAAAGAATCCAAAGGAATATTTTTTTACTACTTATGGTAATAAGAAGATTTTTTTCTTTTATTGATTATGCAGAAACATGACTGAAAAAAAAAATTAGCCAGTTCTTGACTTCGGTAACCATAGTCAGACTGTGGTGGCAGCATTTAAACCAAAAGAAAATACAGAAGTCATTACAATGCTTAAACATACAGACTTTCTGTTTATTATCACAGACACCTCAGCTGAAAGATCCTGCAATATGAAGAGTTCATGACATAGATATAGAGTTAAATCCCCATTAGGAGGCCCTCCTGTAACTACATTTCCATGTTGTTACCTGGTTTAGCAGGGCTCCCTTTTAAAACACTCTAAGCACGGGCTTTACTTGAATCATACCAAAGTATCTACGGTCTTACACAGGCTAAATCCTACCTGACTATCAGCCCTGTTCTACTGAATTCTCCCAAGCACAGCCAGCTTTGTGGAGCAGCTTTCTGTCTTCTGGCTTTGGTTATTGCAGAAGTTCTCTCCCGTGTGGTCTTAATCCAGCAAAGGAATTGTTTCAGAAGGGCTTGATGTGAAGCAGACATGCTTTCCTCCCTTCCCAGGGGACTTAGGAGACAGGAAAAAAATGAGGCCTTTTTGCTCACTAAACAAAGTTCACTGCAGGAAAATATCTACTGGCTGAACACATATTAATAAAGGAATGGCTGAAAATGAGCAAAGGGTATGAACAGCAGACCGCAAAGACTGTTGTTTCCTGGTGAGTTGGGTGAGTTTTGGGAGGAAGGGTTCAGGACCCTGATCATCTGCAGCAGCAGGGCTCAGAGAAAGCTTCTTGCCCAATTTAAAGCAATCCTAATAGTGTCTGCTTTGTCCTTTCAAGGAACTCTTCAAAGAGTTATTGTTCACACGACAAAATGAAATGCAGTTTATGCTTCTCCATCTCATATTGGTTGCAATTCCCTACCAAGACCTTCAAGCTATTTTTACAAGTTTCTTCAATAACAACTGGGTCTTCTAGGGACTTTCCTGATGCAGTCACATACTCCCAATGGAAAGTTCAGCCAAGCAAACAATTTTGCCCCCAAAGGTTACTGATATTGCCAGATAATGATTCTGCATTTTCACTAATGATAGCTTTATTTCAGGACATCTAGGAACATCAGGAGAGCTATACATCTACTTATTCTCCATAATTCCAAGTTATGTAAGATTCCCTGTGGGAGGTGATGTTCTAGGAACAAAAAATGTTACAAAACCAGTAAAACCCAGATATTAATTACTCACTTGCAATGAGTGGTTCTGGCTCTGATTGTCTGAAGTAGAAAGTAACTTTTTCCAAGTCAAACAATGCAACCAATGTATCTTCTAGCATTGCTTGCTCATCAGCCTAAAAAAGGCAAAAGAAAAACTGGAAAGGTCATTTCAGCCAGATGTTTTCCCTACCAGAAATAATGTAAGAGAGCAGGACATAAAATTAACTACAGAGTGTTGCACAACATTTAATTGCTGCAGTGTATAACCTATTTAACTCCTAGATAAGGTAAATTTCTTTGTTTCTAAAGGAACTTTCCCTTTTATTACTAGTTCAAGATTATTAAAATGAATGTTATAATTTCACATAGTAAATTAATATGTAATTTATAGCTACCGTTAATTCTCATGGCTTTTAGTCAAACAGTTCTGCCATTCTGGAAGCCACCAGACTTTAACACCTTGTCTTGCCTCCAGGTCTAGCTTGTAAAGCAACAGAAGGGAAATGTGAAAACTTATTCTTTTTAACAATTTTCTTTTACAAACTCTATAACTTAAGGATTTCACTTGTTAGCAACATGTAAGAGTTTATTGTGTTCACTCTAAGCACCAATAATGAACCAGAAGCTCAGAGAAAGTACAGCTCAGGGTGACTTGCACCTTCACCTACAAAACTCTAGACACAAATCAAGTGCATAGATGTGCCAATATTCTGATTTGCACCTATGGCTCACTCTGTGTATGTCTGAGATAAAGAGATAGTTAAAGAGATCCAGGATTTCTCAAGACGCTTAACTGAATCTTTAGAAAAGAAAATAGTAATCTACAATTATGGTTATCTTGTGTTAAATATGCAGAGCAATTATAGCTGAAATCAATAATCACTTAAAGAATTTCTATTCCTTATATAGCCCTCCTCTGGCACTCTATATCAGCAAGAGCCAAAAGGAAATCTGAGGCATATATTTTTCCCCCTCTAAGAACAGAAACAGTAGGGTGGCAAAGAATAATAAATAGCTGCCCATAAATTGACAATAAATTATAGTTTACAGAATGATAGAACAGAAAAAAAAACCCCAGCCAACGTTATTTTCCCTGATCTACATAATGAAATAGCATTCCCTTTGTACTTATGAAAAGGCAAATCTGCTAGAAATATCTTGTCTTATGGTTCAATTTATGAAGTCTATGGACAGAGTGATTTTGTCAGCAGAATAGTCTGAATACCATAGAGCAGCGTGGGAAACCCTTGCACAACTGCTCATTCTTTACTGAACTCAGGCCATAATGAGTGTAATTTCCTTCAAATACCCTTGTTTAAAATAACATAGATCATTTGCAAGCCAAATAGTGCTGAGAAAGTATTGAAAAAGTTGCCTTTAAATACATTTCCCTTGGTTAAGAACTGTTAGACAGAAAAGACTGAACTTTATTTTCAGCTGGACAATGCATACTGCTGATATCTGATTATGTGAAAATAGCTAAGTAGCACACATTTGCACTACAAAGGAAATCACTATAATCTTGAAAGAAAAAAATATTATTCAGTGCTGTAAAGACAAACAGTTGCTTTGTGAAAACATGACAACAAAGCACATGAGAAAACATTAGACAGGCATGTCTAAATACCAACAGAATTTACTCGTGTAAATCTCTAAGCATTGCACCATCAGGACATGGTGCTGCACGTTGTCAAAAAGCATCCAAGACTCGAGATATGAGTCCAAGCTTTCTGGACAGTGCCTTCATCTCACGCTCCTCACATGGATAAGGAGTTCCCCTGTTTCTCTGAGGCCCTGATTTTATCTGCTTGAAAGCTGCACACACTGTCCTGACACACCCATGCAAGCCCATGTAGATACTTCAGCTACCTGTGAAGAACCTGGTCACACTGGCTTAGGTCAGTGCTCTCCAAAAATAGCATAGACTAATACTTTATTATTGTGATCTAGAAATACCTTTCTTTTTATTGGTTTCTTCTGCTTCTAAAGTTTGTTATGTCAGCTTGTCAGCAATTTGCTGCCAAGACAGACAAGGAGAGGAAAGAACACCTTTGATACTAAGAACGTCATCTGCTATTGACATGGAGTTTTATTTTTAGTGAGCAGCTCCAGAGGTAGAGGAGACTGTCACGGAGCAGGCTGTGCAGACTTTTTTACAGTTCTGGTTAGCAGGAACCAGTCTAGTGTGAGAAGCATCTTAAATAGCTAAAGAAGCATTTTGGATAACTGAGGATTAAGGGACTATAAAGCCATGTCCCATTTTTAATTGTTTCTTAAGACATGGCTCTTTGCCAAGCCTTGTGAAGAAACAGCCGATTTCCAATTACTCTGACAGGCTACACGGATTTTCCATATGACAGGAACAAAACAGACCAGCATGTTTACTCCTTCAACTACTATAGACCTAAGTTTTTTTAGGGGGAAAGGTGATAAAATTAACTAAACCAGGTATTTTACTTGTATTGTTGCTTACTGAAAAATGAAGTTTTGCTTATCACCTACATTCAATCCCAGGGAACAGCTAGAACAGCAGTGGGGTGTCAAGGGTAAACTCACTATCTGCTAACTCAAAGCAAACAGAATACTGTCTTTGTGGAAAACATATTTCCCATATCATAACCAAACGTTTCCCAAATCTGTAATTATCTGAATTGCACCTTTTTCAAATAGCAGCTAACTAAGCACCAAGCTAAGCACAAAGGACACAGAAAATCAGATTTACATCTGAGACTGTTTGACCATGTCCCTGGTTCAGGGAAAAAAAAGAGGCTCTGACCAAGCCTGACACAAAAGAAGTCTTACCAGGTTTGGAGAGAGCAGGGACTGGAAGTGAAGGAGAAGACCTGCACTGGCTATCTGTTCCAACCACCTTCTGCTGGCCTCCAGGGTCTCCATTTCATATTCTTTGTTGTTGTCAAACATCTGATTTAAGGCCACCATTAGCTGCTCTGAAAAGGCACAGACTGTGGCCACCAGGCTCTGACAGAAGACCATGTCTCGCCTCAGTTGTATCTCGCTGTCTGTGATGTGTAAAAGCCAAAAGAGGAAAAGTAAAATTAAGCAGGAGATTAGTTAGCAGCAAAGGAACTACTTTTTTTTTGCTGTCTAAAAAACATGTCATTTTATTGTCAAGCAAATTAGAAGTTTACAGCCTAATATTATCCCTAGTAAATAGTCCTCCACGACCAAATCTGACCTTTTCCTCATTAACATATTATGTACTAATTCTAAAATTGCACGTAAGTGTATTTAAAATCTGGAATTTAAAGTATTTCTTCAGAAACAATATACCTTTCTCTTTTAGATTTTAATGCCATAAATTATTTAATAATAATTTAATGCCATAAACATGCCATAAATTCCATGTACTTTTGATGCCACAGGACAATGGATGCAAGTCAGATCTTTGCTGCAATGTGAGAGAAAGCTGGGCCCACAAACATTTGTTTCCCTCCAGAAAGAAAGAACACTCAGAAGCTCTTAACATGACTGCATCATCTGGTCAACTCCACAGCTACCGGCTGGGGAGGGCAGATGAAGACTGTCTGCTAGAAACTACAGTATGGCTACCAGAACACAATCTATCCAAATAAAATTTGTATGAATATGAATCTACAAAGTAAGTACAGAACAGAATCACCTATTCAGGAAACAGCAGAGATTTATGGTGTCAGGAAAGTCCAGAACAGGTCTGTAAGTAGATGGCTATGGAACATTAGCAGCTGATTTAAATTAGGGACTAGCTAACCTACAAATTTATTCTGAAGGGTACAGGTATTAGATAGCTAAAGGTCAAAAGAATTAGAAAGGGAAACATATTCTCAATAAAGAACAAAACTGTGACAATAAATATTCAGCACTTCCTTCTTCTCTTTTCTGAAGGTCTTCAAGTAATTTTATCATTATAAACTGTTAGCCAAACATCAATCACAATGGTACAGGTAGACTTAATCTTTCTCAGAGCAAGAGAAGCAGATCAGGTGATATAGAGGTCTTTCTTTCCAAAGCCTAAAATATTTGTCTTTGCTACTAGATTCCCCTGCCTCTAAGAGGCTCAGGTCTTTTTCCAGCTTTTCTATGGAGCTGACAAGAATTCTGATGACTGGAAAAGTCAGCAGAAATTACTCGGTACTCACAAAATTACTACCAACTTAAAAAAATGTGCTTTTTTGGACTCAAAGTACTTCTCAAAGTAACCTCATTCTGTCTGTTTTCCTTCTGAGATCTTCTTCAGTGTTTTCCTCAGCTATTGATAATAGTGAACGCTCTTCTGCTATCATTTCTATTCTATTTGCCAGTTTCTCAGAACCTTGGGAATATTTTCCGTAAATGGTCAAATCACTACTGTTTATGCACTGTGACTCAATGACTCAATGCTTTTTTTTTTTTTTTTTTTGATTATTCAAATCAACCTCTCTGTCTCTCTCAAGTTGGGCAAATCCAGTACAGACAGAAATTAAAACTTTAAAAACTACACACGTCTCCAGCTTCAAAAATCCCACTGGCTTCTCCATGGTCAAAAACTTCCAATGTTACAGCAGTGCTCAGTATTTGAGCCCAGCACATACTGTCTCCTCACTTTGCTGAATTTTATCTCTTTCTCTCTAAAAGCAGCTGACTTCCTCTATATTGCCTGCTTCTGAAGCAGCCCTCTTGTATCTCAAACACATTTCTAAATCTCTTTTGATACTACCTGAACATCAGATACTGCACACAAGAGCACTCTGGGGTCCTTTTACAAAAATATTTTTATACAAAATAAATTAGAGAATTTACCAACTCACAAACCTATGTAAATAGGGAAAATTGCTTTTAAAAAAATCATGTCTAGGATATTTTCTCAGCTCACTTCTTATTTTAGGATACCTGAGGAATTACTGAAAGCTTTTCTAATATTTTTAAGAAATCTGACAACAAAGAAATATTCCCCTTTATAAAACTGTGTGTCATAACAAAAATAATGAAATAATGCAGTCATGTAGTGCTGCAAGGTCATTAAAATAATGAGCTTTTACAGTTAAATTGGACTGCCTACTTGAACACATAAGCAACCACAAACTGTACAGAAACTTGTGCCATAGATACTATTTTTTGTTACTCATTCACTGGCACTTATTTTGCAGACACACCCCTATGTCATGCAATTTAAGCTGTATGCTCTATGGCACAATAGCAGAATTAATACACAGAATACGCAGAGCCCTTCCAGAAAGGAGGAACTCAAATACTCTCTAAAAAGAGATAAGAGGACAGGCATGGGTTAAAATAGCAATATAAATCTGGAAACAGATAGGAATGAAAAGAAAAACAGCAAATAAAAAAACGCCCAAAGAAGAAAGATGGCTGAGACACTGTGCAAAAACTGAGTGTTTAGTACTTACTTTATCTGCCAAGATCTAGAGTAAATGAACAGATAAGGTATTTTGCATTCAAAAACGAAAAAAAAAAATATTTGCAATGTTTGTTAAAAATATCTGGAATCATGTTCTTCAGGAATCCTCACTGTAAACAGTGGGATGAAGTTGCTGATTATCAGGTTGTGTCATTTCTGAGATTTTTCCCCTCAATATAAACACAGTATTTCTGGTCAAAAGCAAAAATTATCTCAAACCATCCACTTTCACTTCCCTCCCTCCCAAAACAAGTAAAATTACCTGTATACTCTAGAAGTGCCAAGAGTATTCGTGCCTTCACCTCTTAAAGAAAAAGAAGAAAATATTTTGAGGTCATGGTTAAAAATGTTTTCATCAACATAATATTGCATTTGCAGTTTCTCATTTTATGCCAGCTTAACTTCTACTTCTTTGTAGGCAATCCTAATTCATGCCTACAAAACAGCAATGAGTCTCAACTTCATTTAATTGTACATATGACTTGATAAACATTGATTACAATCAAAAGCACCATCACTGAGAAAGAGACATGAAAAGGCAGCTGCTATCTCAGAGCACATGTGTACCAGCTGGCCAGAGCAAGTCCATATATGAAGAATTCCAGTCTCAAAACTTTGAAAAACAAGACCAGTTTTCATTGACTCCTATATTACCTAAAATCTTACTTCTCCCTTTTTTGTACTCTTTTCTTTCCTACCTAAAAGTCTCAAATTATCCTCATTTTAATGTACACCAAAGCACTTCGGAAAAATACAACAGCATTTTCACTTTACTCCTAGCCTTCAGGGCTTTATTTTGCTTCCAAAATTTCTTTTCACTCATTACATGAAGTAAAAAGAGTACAAATTTTTTAAAAAGTCTTAATTTACACTGGCAAAAATGTGGGTTTATATCTCTTTACTCTTTCTCCCCCACACCACCCATCCCCTTTTTATGTTTTTCTTGGAGGGGGTTGCAGGCAAGGCTGAAGGAAGCGCTCTTTACATACCAGAGCAGAAATTTAAATGTGTTAACCAGTGTTGGAAGAAACAGGCAGGTTGAAAAACGCCCATAACCTCAGAGAGTGCCAGATTTTTAGCATATCAGTTGTCTGACAGGTACCACTTGAAGGAACACAACAGTACTTCACACACTATCACATCTTCCCAAACCTTCTTTCGCACACCCAAGTTTCTCTGCAGTCCTGTTCAAAGCCCTGCTCAGTGCCCAAGCAGAGCTGACATTTGGCTACATGGACAATCATATAATTGGGTACTGTGCTTCCCCCTACACTGTTACTGCCACAGTATCTCAAACACAAGCACCCAAACATTTCAAATTACCAGTTATTCCTGAAAATTCCTGGTGCTAGGTCTTTGCCCTAGTCTCCTGTCTTTTAAAAAAGAACCAAAACAACTTACAGAGATTAGTAACTTGGCATCTTGGAGTCTGAACATAACTTATTAACTGAAAATACAGTATAGGGAAATACAGCTTTTATTGAATAATTTCGATATGTTGAGGCTATTACTTGCAGCTTGTTTTACATAAGATTTGTTGGATCTCTTAATTCAAAAGAATTTGGGGCATCTATAAAAAATTATTTCCTGCTTATGGGAAAATCATAGGACACTGAAACTCTCTTTTATCACTGCTATAAGTCTTCTGTGCTTTGAAATATACCCACAGGCAAAAGAGTATTTTTAGGCTATTTGGATCCTTACCTGGGGTTGGAAGTGCACCTTGGATGTCAATCATTTGCTTTTCAACAAATACCAAATGTTTTGGAAGTTCTCACTCCTTCTTGCTACATGTTGTATTGAAAGGAATAACTCCCTAGCAATTTCTCTTCGGATTCTGATACATAATGCAAGATGCCATCGGGGGTTCTTTTTATTTTTAATAGTTCTTTTGTACTTTATTTAAAAAAACATGATCTTTTGCTATTCTGATCTTTGCCAGGAAGGGCCAGACTTTAGTTTTGTTTTTCACATCTGAAAATATTTCAAAAAGACTGAGACTATATTTTACTATTTAAATGGACCTACGTTTTCTTATACCTTCAATGACTGAAAGGCTCCTTCACACCTCACTCCTGACTTAAATTAAAATAGATGTGAACTTTCTCAATTGCATCGTATTTCCTGTTTAAACTTAAAATTACTGCACTAGAAAACCAACTGTACTTCCTCATGTAGTTACATGACTAGTTGACTAGAAATCTGGCTTGCTCCACAACATTTCTTCTTTTGATCAAAAATCTTACCTATTTTCTCTTCAGGAAAAAGCAACTACAGAAATGTCTAGGCTCTTTATTTTGTTTACACCCTTCTTTTTTTGGGTCCCTTTCTTTCCGTCCATCTTGTTAATTCCTGGTTCCTACTCCAGTCTTTTCCTCCGGTGCTTTCTGATTCTTGTGTTATATATCTCACACAGTTTCAAATTGTGTACCTACATTATTCTTCCTGCATTCAGTGACTGCTCAATTCCTGCCCTGACTACTGCCCTCTCCTCCAAAATCAAGCATTTCATCTTCAAAGATCTCCCTGTGCCAACAACTTATCTTTAGCTTTATTGGTTTAACAATTTCTTAGGCCCAGTCACTCCAAGAAATAACTTCATTCTTTTCTTTAGTCACTTAGCTGCAGATAAATCCCCCTAGAACCTGTATACTACTTCAGAGAACTCTTCAATTCTAGCAACTAGATCAGCCGTCTAGGGTTGCCTTTTCCTTTTTACTGGAAACATTAAATTTTTTCTTTCTCTAAGATATGGTTGGGCAAATGAAATGAGACAAAGCAATCTCCAGCTATATTTTAATTTACTGACAAGGAAGGTTTGGTTGTATTTTTTCTGGGTTTTTGGAGGGTTTTTTATTTGGTTGGGTTTTTTTTATTATTTATCTTTGTAAACCTTCATGGACTTTTTTTAATAGTTCTCCCAATTCCAACACTAATAAACAGGCAACTGAAAGACCAGAGCAATCATCGTCAAGGCACTCCAAGTTTTTCTATTTCTTCATATTTATTAAACAAAGTAAATAAAAGGAATCTTAGTATCTAGGACTTAAAACATTTCATCTTTGCGAGGCTCCCATGTCCCCCACTTTAATACACTAATCAATCTAACTAATGCATTCTGCAATGCAACAGAATAATGAATAAAAATTACAATACCCTTTGATAGGGAAGAAGTAGTTCATTTCAATAAGGAGATGAATTTATTGTATTCATCTTTACTTTAGCATTGAGCAATAATGGTTAAGTATGTTTAAAACAACTGGAGGTTTTAATTACAATTTTTTCCCCACAGTGACTGAAGTTGTATCCATGGTCTCCTTTGACTACTTCCTCTTAGAAGAGAAAGAATATATCTTCTTTCCTCAATTACTGAAACATTGCCTTTTGCTTAAAAACAAACAGGAAGATTCTTCTATATCCAAAGGCATTGTTCAACTTGTCCTCATAAGCTCAACTAAACAGCCATATTAGGTGACATCTTTTGGTTTGGTTTTTTTTTTTCCTCTAAATGAGGCAAATAAGAGGGGAAATGGGGAGATGACTCTCTGTACCATGTTTTCAGCCTTAAATCGCTCAGGGCAGTACTAGTTGTTCTCCTAGGTATCCAAACCAGCTGTGAACACAACACATGATGGCAAGACAGGAAGGAAGAAGTCAAGAAATGAAGACACAAAGGGAAAATTAAGCTGTTAAAAACATTATTAACCCTGCTTTGTGCTCACATGATTTCAGTTAAATTCAGCTGCTGGTTGTGTGTCAATACTGAGCTGAGTATAGTAAAAAATAATTTTTGTATTACAGAGAGGCAGCAAGCCATTTGGACCGTGATGAACTCTCCCCCAAAATTTTGAATAATCTCAGCTCAGTATTGAGGGTATATGATCAGCATTAAAATGGGTTAGGTCCACTAATTTTATTCATGGGCAAACAAGTTATGTGAAAATCGTCTGTTAAGCTTAGCTTCAGAAAGTGGGGGGTGGTAAGGAAGGACTGCTAAAGACACATTTCCATTCCTTCTCAGCTTTGAGAGAAACCCTGATCAATACTTGAAAATTATTTGGTTTAGGCTGAAGAAGAACCTGTAGAAAAAAAAGGATTTAAAGTATTTATTAATTTTTCACCCAGTGACAGTCCCCATTAAACTAAAAGTAGGATTCTTAGTATTGGAGAGAATATATCACAGAGAAACCCACTGCGATTGACTCCAAAAAGGAGATATTTATGTTCTTGTTTTTATAATTTTCTAACCCAGGTCTGAAAATATGTTGTGTCTGAAATCAGAAATGCCAAGTCAGAGGGAGTAGTTTGTTTGGTTTGGCTGGTTGGTTCTTGAAACTTTATTGTATCAAAACTTTTCACAGATTTCTTTCCCATTGATCTCATATTTAACAGTTTCTTTTAGGGACACCATGGAAATTAGCCCACCTCTGCTAACCTTCTTAATAAGAGTACAAAAGAGTCCTACAGACTACATACACTGTGTTCCACAAATCTTGCCTAGAAGCAGCATGAAGCATTTGTATCTCTCCCTTTCCCTTCCCTTGGCTCTGTGTCATTAATGGAGTGTTTATTTATGATCATGTTGTTCTTACTAACCTTCAACAAATTTTCTGATATTCTGGGCAAGGCTCCGGACGCTGCTGGGGAGGTTCCAAGGGTCTTGTTTGATGTGGAGTCGTAGCCTCTTTGGACAGTTGAGCTTTGGTTCCATTTCCTGCTGAAATTCTAAGGACAAAATAGTATTTTTCTGCTTAAGCCTCCTGAGAAAGCCACAGTAAGACATTGCCATTTCCTAAATGTTTTCACTGCTCAAGGAACTGTCAACTTAATTTGACTCTAGGTGACAGGTCTAACAGTCTTCTAAGCTCCCTACTTAAGTCTAAGGAGAGACTTAAGCATCCCCAGACATGATTCTTTCTGAACCAGGTACATAACACAGAAGATGCATGGTAAGTGGGACACTAGAACTTTTAGAGGCAAAATTGTTCCAATCAGAAAAGTAAACATAAATGTAAATTTCAGTTATAATTACTTATTGCTAGCCTACCGTTCAAATAACTGAAGTGCTCCTTGCACAGTTCATTAAGATGATGCAGATGAAGGATAAAGATATGTGTTTATATTTTGTGTCTAACTATACATTTATTATACCATATTTTGTTGTGGGAACCTGCTCTATGTTCATCTCCATTATAGGAAACAACAACAAAAAAATTATGTGCTCTTTCATGCAAATTCATTTAGCAGGTAGTACTTCAGTTTTTTTAAAACCTTGTCATTGGGGTAAAAACCACCTTCTGGCCACCTAAAATCAGTATTTTTTGCCAAAAAACATGTGTACGAACAATACAACTTACTATTGATATTAATAAAACATTCAGTTCCCCATTTAATTTTTTCTTTTTTTTTTAACTCAGTTCACTGAAAGAAGTAATTTCTATTTTTTCATCACTTATGACTACTACCAGATGCCTATTTTAACACTTAGACTTCAGCAATCATACAAGTGGTAGTAGAGAGTCTGAATTTACATACAGGATATTTCTTTTTAAGCAATCAGTAATGGTTACATAAGTATATTTCTGGCATAAATATTTCTGGGACTAGAAAATTAACGCTCAGAAATTATTTATAAATTAACTTCAAACATAATATAACTACGAAAATTATAAAAAATTTGGCATCAGTAACAAAATAGATCAGGAATGGCTTCAGTATTTGAGATAAAAATGTATTTAAAACTCCTGCAATATACAAAAACTGCTCCTTGTTTCAAAAACCTCAGCACTTTGAAATTCTTTCATACATTATGCAATGAAATGTAAGAAGCCAGTTTGCCACTAAGAATTAAGATTGATTTAACATAAGCTTCAATGATCAGTTACTTCAGAATATACCAAGATTAAGGAAGATCAGTTCTTTAACACCAGCTCAAGGAGCGGACAGCTATGTCCATTACCCTTCAAGCTGCCTTTTCCTTCTCATAGCTAGAATTAAATGTTACCTTGGAGGCCTCGACCTGGTGTAAAGTATTTTGTCTGCTCAAAAGCCCTCATCACAGCTGGTCCCTTCAAAAGATTGACGATTGAATCGACCTGTTGGGATCAAGCTTCTGTGAGAAAGATGCTTTTTACAGCAACAATTAGAAGTTCTTTCTGTAAGAAATGTGGACTACAGACAAGTGATTTTGGATTCTTTCTTCCCTAGTGGCTCTAGTTAAAGTAACAAACTAGAGAATGTTAGACTGAATTTAAGGACCTGTTTAATTTGCAGTTTTGGAATATTTACAGAAAACTGAGGGAAAATGAGTAAATACATACCATCCCAATAAACAGAGGAAAGCAAAATTAAAAAGAAAAAGAAGTATTTTCTAAAGACATCTTAGCTCGAACACAGACACCAGTATCAAAGCCAAGAAAAATAATCCCATACTTGACCAAAAAGATGCTCCAAGCAGCTATGGAGCTTGTCTTGTTTATCATGGGAGATTCGAACACTTATGGGAAGCTCATCACCTGAAAAATATTTTAAAATGAGAAACTGTTTAGAAGCTTCAACATGTTTTCCAAAAATGTTGCAGCTTAGGTAATCTACTTTGCAAACAGACTGATGCTTACACGTTCAGGACTATAGTAACTGTTCTCCCTACATATTTTGCATCTTTTAGTCACTTGATAATACATACATAGCTTTTAAAGAAAGGACCACATTCAAAACCCAACTGGTCATCGTTCTGGAAGACCTGCTCTAGGTGAGCCTGCTTGAGGAGGGGACTCAGCCAGATCACCCCAAAAGATCCCTTCAAACCTCAACCACTCTGTGCCAGAACACACAATTCTTCTATTCTGGAGAACATACTAAACTCCAGAGTAAATGGCCAAGTAGTGTGAACCCAATGTAGAAGACCACAAAGTCACTGAAACACAGTCCAAGTAAAGTTTTTATAAGGACTCTACAGATAATTCATAGGCCTAATGTTCTTTCTAACTGAATGGTTCTGAGACTTTAGTAATTCAGCAGAAGAACAGCATCCAAATCCTGTATTTGATATGAAGCTTTTAGTAGCACATACCACATCATTTCCTAAGAAAATGCAAAGGACTCTCTTAGGTCACTGCCCTGTCACGTGCTCTCTCAGACAACAGGTGATACACCCCAAACTCCTTCAAAAATGTTGAAAAATTGAGCTTAAAACTGGTTTTCCTCTTTGATGTTGAAGTGACAAACAAGAAGTAGCCACTTGATAATTTATTATCCAAATTTATTCAAGGTTAATATAGACTCATTTTTCTTATGTCAGTGAAACGTGAACAGCACTTTTTCTTTCCTTGATTTTTTTTTAGCTCCTTTAGATGTCCTTATAACCGTTATACCCCTCCACAGGATTTTAATTGCAAAAAAGCACAGTGCCCAAGAGCCCTGATATGGAGTTAGCCAGGTTAACTTTGGAACCAGGTGAAAATTAAGTCACCAGAGAGCCTGAGTTTCACTGAGCAGCAGTATTTATCATCTAAAGCATTGTATCTGTGCTTGGCTAGCAAAGACATATTCTTTTAGGCACCTCAGCTGGTTCTTCATCTTGATGCTGCACAAGAGTGCATTTTTACCTTAAGTTGAAGATGCAGACCCTGGGTCACCTCTTTTATTAACAATTCACTGTGTCCTTTATCCTTTACTCTGTATTTGCTGAGCTCTGTAAGTATGTATCGTTTGTGGAAATTAAATTCTGTCTTATTCATATTACTCTGCATTATTCACAAGGTATCTCAGATACCTTGCATAATGTCTTAATACTTTCCTGTTCCAACTGAAAATATCTCTCCTGGTACAACAAGCAATAAAAATTTGCCTTCTCTATGGCCAAGCCTCACTGATGGGTCATATTCAACTAATAT
Organism: Entomyzon cyanotis; assembly: GCA_024500445.1. Lineage (NCBI taxonomy): Eukaryota > Metazoa > Chordata > Aves > Passeriformes > Meliphagidae > Entomyzon > Entomyzon cyanotis. The sequence continues at coordinate 18,619,767 of JAKEPQ010001005.1, forward strand.
GCTCAGTTTTCTCTTTTCCTAAATCATTCCCAAATGATAAACTCCCAGCTTAAAGCAAATATATTTTATTATTAGTCCCCGAATATATGACCTCCTTCTCCATGCAGTTAAATTCCATCCCATTCCTATTAGCAGCTGCATTTACTTAAATCCAATTTGTCATGGCACAAACAAGAATGTGCTTCTATGTGGTCTCACATTCCTTCCTACAAACATACACAGCAATATCCTGCTGTCTAGGGGCTACACAGGCTAGGAGAGCATTCCACACCCACCTAAAATGCTCCTTACTCTGTGCAACACAATGCACTGTCAAGACATGAAAGACATGAAAAGCAGTGACTCCAGGAGCTCTAATACAGTCTGTTCACAGAGATACTGGAATGTTGGCTTTTACAGAAGGATTCTTAAGTGCAGCACTATCTAGGCAGAAGCAAAATACGCACTTCTATTACTAAGGAGGATGCAATTTTTAAAATAAAAACAATGAAACTGCCAGGCAAATGAAAATAATAAAATTGAATAAAAGGAACAGGTGGCAGATTAATAGATGACTTTTCTAAACATACCTGAATCCATTTCATCACTGTGAAAATAAGAACTGCACTGACTGCTACAAATGCTGGTGAAAGAGGCAATGGAGTTCCTATTGCTGTTGCAGTCGCTTGAAAATAAAACGTAAAATTAAAAAAAAAGAAATAAAGTTATGTCCTTTAACACAGGCTCTGTAACAAAGTCATGGAAATTCTTTCCCTTTTCCCCTCTTAAATTTATTGAGATGGTCTGTGTAATTCTTTATACACAATGAAGATCCCTGTGCTTAGGCTTTCATTTAATTTGCAGTCCTGGTAGGACTCAGAAGACCAGACTCCCAAAATAGATGCTTCAATTATCTCCCTTCACCTTACCAGTGGAACAAGTACTTGCAGAATAATAATACAGACTTTCAATGTAAAACAACCAACTTTCCTTACATCAGTGGCAGTTTTGGAATCTGTGGCCTCAAAAATTTTTTGGTTACTCCACATTTTCTCCTGGCCCATAGCTAATACAAACATTGAGCCATTACAACCTGCAAAGGAGAGTGTTGCAAATTTGATCCATTTGAGTAGCACCAAAACTCAAATTACAAACTATTTTCCTTGCCAGCCAAAACAGTTCCTGATGCCCTGCCTTCCAGCTGTTCATTTTTTAGAGATGTATAGACATTTACATCTGTGGCTTCAGTCAAAACTTCTATGTATACAAAATATCACCCACTTTGGTCTTTAGTAAGGAGATATTTGATTTAAAGTTGTAATTTTTTCTGCTCTTTTTCTCTGAAAAACAATTTCTTCTGTACAGAAAATACATGGAGCTATACCTATTCCTGTAGCAAAATCAGAATAAAACATAGACTTTTGTATTAAAAATCCTATGAAAACATATTTGAAATCATAGTCTTCAGAGTTATTTAGCCATATGAAAATCATTAAGTTTCAATGCAGGAAATGCTTAAGTAATTATCGAGCAGAGGGAGTCTTAAAACCCAAGTGAATGAAAGATAATCTAAAAGTGTACCTAAGGGAGGTTTATACATAATGATATGGGTTTTGTTTTATGATTTGGGTGTACCCATTCACCAAGATTAAAATATCCATAGTTAAAGTAATTCTGCAGTTATACATGTGCTCCCTAGTTGGTTTTTTTATTTATGTAGATACAGAAGTGACTTTTCACTAATTCAGTCATACTGACTTACATTTCCTGGCTAATGTACATGTTTTGGACCCATAGTCAACAAGGTAAGTGAACGAGTTAAACTTTTAAATGAAGCAATAGGATATAATTACAATCATAACCATTAAGTAGATGAAAAGACATCAGTAACAACATGTTCCTAATAGCGGGTGAACAGTCCCAAAGAGTATTAAAAATTTCTGGCTGGATATTAAGAAATGTTTTCTAACTAACTCTATTCACTTATTGAAGTCTCCAAAGGGGAGATGAAGGTTAATTAAAACTAGGTTGTACAAAGCATGAGAAAATAAAACACAGGAAAATGAGAAACAGATTAGATGTATTTGGTGTATCATTCTGCATGTTTATTGTACTGTATTGCCAGGTTTAGAAGGAGATCCTATACAAAATGAGAACATTATAATGGCTGAAATTAGCCAAACAGTTCCAATAATAACCACTGTGGCATTATGAGAGCTGAAGATTTTAAGTATTGACTCATATAATTATTTAAGCAAAAAAACAAAACATTCTAATCTCACTCCAACACTTGTTCTTAATGCACAAATTTTATGATTATTCCACATATGGAACCATAGCTTTTATTATTGCTACACAGCCAGAATGTACTGTAAATGACTGGAATCAGAATAAAGAAAATGTTTTGAACAAAGAGACTCTCATGTCCTAGGTCGCACCTTCTTTCTCCATATACATATTCTGTGCCAATTGGAAAACGTCCCAACAGGAGCAAGCACACATCCCTGGAGCAGCTCCTGAACAGTCAGTTTGACACATCACAAACATGCAGGAAACTCTACGTGTGCTTCTGCCAGAACAGAACTTTTCTCGTGTGTTCACCACGGTAAGAACAAGATGAACTTAATCTGTGCAAATTATGTCTGCATTTGTATCTGTATGGTTCTCTTTCTACTCCGATGAAGAGTTCATACCTACCACGCTGCAGTAATCAAATACAGCTTAGGAATGAAATCTCAGCAACACAGGGTTCTGTAGAAAAATTATGAACCTACTGAGATTCTAATTGCTGAGCATAATAATGAACTATGATACTGAACAAATAATGAATCCTCATTTTACTTGCAGCTAAAACTTAAATTTAGATTTTACACCACTTAGTTAACCAGTTCTCTCTAAGCAGGAGTGTATAATCTATGTAAGTACTACACTTGCTATAATTACTCTTTCCTTTTCAAAATTCTTCATATTCTCATTCACAGTAAACATAATGCATTTCAAATTCTAGAGGTGAGCTGATGCTACAGTATTTAGAGTGAAAGAAGGTGAGGGAAATATGTTGATTAATGCTATATTTTTCGTTAGATCAGGGAGAATGGTGGCTCTGTCATACTGCTTTCCATGGTAGGTATTTGGTTTTTTGTTGGAGATATAATAACAGAAGTTATTTCTGGTTTTTATAAGACAGGTAATCTAAAGTAAAGTTTTACATCTTTGGTTGTGATACCTATCCAGGTATGGGATACCAAGATCTAATAACTAATCTGTACTCATAAGACTTTATTTTGCACATCTTGAGGCTAGGTTAGAAATTTAGAATCATCATATTCTAACAGTCTTCATTGCCACTTGATAGTCTACAAACTTCCATATTTGATTCAGTTGAAAAATAAAAATATTATTAATAAAGTTACCTGTAGGAATCCCTGTTACTGATGGTATCATGACCAGAATCTTCTTGTTCATCACCTGTTACACTGAAACAGACTTTCTTCCCATTTCTTTCACCCTTTTCATTATCACTGTCTGCTGGTATTAAAGGCTCAGGTGTTTTACGTTCTGACTTGGGAGAATATGTGATTGAAGAAAGAAGGCTGTGAAACAAACACACATAAAAAAGGTAAATTCATGCGTTTCAAAAGTGAGCGAGCAACAGGATAATGTTTCTCATCACCATCCTCCGACTATTATTCCATAATATGTGAAGGGAATATCTTAATTCAGTCAACATCTATTTGAAACAAGGGAAGGAAGTGACACATTCTGTTGTTGAAAAGTCTAACAGTGAAACCCATTAGCCTTACCAATTAATCAGTTGTGTATGAAGGCAATGGTTGCAGCTGGAGAAGAAATACAGTACATTCTTGGACACTTGGGGTCAAATTGCATATTAACATAACTATTTTTAAACATGAATCCTGTACTTCTCAGCACAAATCAAGAAAACAAACCAAAGAAACTGTACATCTGTGAAATACATGTATTTTTCCCAGTAACTACTGTACAAGACATGCCAGTGTGCATCACAAACTATTCTACTAGGGCATTTTAAAGATGTTTATTAATATCTCTGTGTACCTCCTGATATTCAAAGTGTCTAAGCCATTATTACTAGTAAAACTGATGATTAATATACAAGCGTCTGTGATGAGCACAAAAGTGACATCCAGTCAAGAATAGAGAACACTGCAGATTGCTGCTTTTAGAACATGCACAAATACTGGCTGCAAAAAAATCATATTCTTGGGTGATTAATTCATAGTGAGATGTTCTAATTTACTTTCAAGATCAAAACAGCGATAATGGGCAATTGTCCTTTAATTCCTAATGCTCAAACACTCCATTAGAATCACATTTTCAAATTAATATCTGGATTTGAGAAGCAGTATTTTCCTTGCAAAAACTACCTGAAATCAGGAGACCAAACTAAGTTTTTTCCCCCTTAAAATATTTAGACATAGTAGCAGGGTTTTATTGAAGGAGCTGTCAGAATGGTCAACTGGCAAACTTTTTACCAAGTAGGATTCAAACATACATTAGATCTTGTTACACAAAATTCTTACTACAGAAGGGAATAGACAGACAGACTTTATGCTACATACAGTTAAAGATACTGAACTGCAACTACAATATAGAAAAATGATACTAAAGTTATAATTTCACTAGAATTTAAACCCACCCATCCACTGGACTGACATCTTTTGGGCTACATGATGCTTTAACTCTTTATATCAGTCGGAAATCACTAGTCAGTTCTTTCCAGTTACTTAAGTCACTGGTAAGCATGATTCCTTGAGTATGGGAAGAGAAATGGGTCCCATATTTTCCATCATTGTTCAGTGTCAATCTAGTGCTATGCATATGTGGTTTTGAACTTGTCCTAAAATAAATGTGCTATGGAAGTGGAAACCTTAGGAAATCAATTCTTCATACCTGTAAAACTTATTTTCTGAGCAAAAAGTATGTAAAGGGTTCAAAAAAGGATTAGACAAATTCATGGAAGATCATTCTAACAAACATTAAACCAAAAGGTCCATTCCAAGAAGACCACGTACGTCTGCCTGCTGAAAGGTAAGGGCAAAGATTAATCTATACTTTTGCTTGTGCTTGTGCTCCCACTATCACCTACTTAAAAATAAAAATGGGAGGTTCATTCTAGTAACTTCTTGGGGACTTTGTTGTTGCAAGAAAATAATCAAGAGTAAGAAACAAGCATAATGAACTGCAATTTCAGCTGCTGAAAATATCTTCCCCTGAGTAATTATTTGTCAAGACACAGACAGACTGTTATATCCTCTTCTTTTATGTGACTGTTTAGTCACTGCTGCCAAGAGCTCAGTAAAAGACTGATTAAGGTAGCTGGATCTTTTCCTAAGGGGTCTTTTCCATTTCTCTCAGCAGGCATGCTCTTTTTTGAAGGAAAATTTTTTTGCTGAACTACCACAAATGAAAGATGGAATTTTGGATAACCAAGTTCTGGAGCTTGTAGTTACTGAGGTCACTGATGTGATCTTAGAAACCCAGTCCAGGGAGTTTAAAATACACAATCCAAAACCTGGATGCATCCCCTCCACAATAATCATGCTTAAATATACTTTTGTTTTTCTTCTTAAACACAAGACATGCATTAACAAATTTTCTCCAGAGATGGGCCTACCCCAAACAAAATTACCTTAGACATCTAGCTCTCAAAGGAGAAAAACATGAGTGTATAGTAATTAAAGGCAAGACAGTCTCTATGAAGAATATTTCCATGAAACAGAGAAATTTAAATCTTAGGAAAAATTCTCACCTGTGGAATTTCCCTACAACACAACCCGAACAAACAAAACCTGCTATAGTTAGTCAAAGCACTAAAAATGATAGCCACAGGCAATATCAAAAATCCTTCTGCAACCTCTGAGCTGCTCTGCCTTTTCCTCACTCCACAGAGGCTTGAAAAAGTTCGATCTCTTGTATGCTCCCAACACACATCTTTCAAAAAAAACACCTGGGATCATGGCAGAACTCTGAGCACATGAGAACCAACAACACAGCAGGGTCACCATACAGAAGACAACTTGAAAAAGGACTTATTTCTGTGTAACACCTACCAGAAACATGGGGTATCTGTAGCATCACTAAAGACCTACTGGGATACTATTAAACTATTTAAATGTGAACACAGTGTAGCCTCAAGAAGCTGTGGAAAGGGGATACATGTTCTGTATTTCTCTCCATCAGTACTATACCACTTATCTAGCCAAACCTCATCAGCAAACCATCACATAAGCTCTTGTGCAGACACTGCTAGGAGCACAAAATCTTCTCTTAAATGTTCCCCTGCCATAATCGATCAGCTCTCACAGACCTGCGCCTCAGATAAAACACTCATTTTTCAATTCACTAACAGACAGTAGAGGTTGAGCAGACCACACTGCCCCAAGATTTTGAGCTGAGAGACCAATACTGACCTCAACACAGAGTAGAGACCTCTAGTAAGATGAATGAGAGAGCTTTTCAACAGTAGTTATAGAGGTACCAGAGTCATTTAGTAGTCCAATTGTCATACAGTATCAACATAAAATAAAAATTGATACCATGTTCATATTATCTGTCATCAGAATATTAAAATAATGAGAATTGCTTATGAGAATAAGCAATTCAGTAAAAAAGACATCAAATTTATTGTTACTAAGCCACAACAGAAAACAGAAGTTCTGCTGTCTCTATAAAAAAATTCAAAATTAGTAAGTTCAAGCATTTCCTCCCAGCTGTTTAAGTACAAAAATTTCTAATTAAAGCACAGCTGTTGGATTATCTAGTGCATCACTCTCTCTTTTGTTCCTGAAGTCCTAAATCTCAAGAGTTAATTAGTATCTGTAACTATGTTCTAATATAGCACATACTGCTGAACTGTTCACTCTTCCCTGTTCAGCACTTTTAAATAGGTCTCCTGGCTTATCCAGTTTCCTCTATAGAACTGCTTTCCTCTACAGTAATTACTCACTGGCAGTCCAATCAATGTCCATGAGGAATAAAGCATGAAGAGTCTCAGTCTTACAAACAGCCAAAGGTAAAAATTTGCCAAACACACCTGTGTACTTTATACAAGATCTGCTACAAAGTCAAGGTACAGAAAATTTAGGAATGAAAAAAGTGAACCCTTATGTTTACTGTCACAACTGCATGACTCTTAAAATGAATATACATATACACAATTTACCTCTGTGTGTATTTATATATACATATATACAAAATAAAGGCTCAGAATTTCCTGTGCTTTTGCATCACAGCCCCAAGGGAATGAAAAGGAAAGGTGTGGCATACTGGCAACTGGAACTTCCTGAAATATTGACTAAAATGCCATATATAATTTTCTGACTTCCGTGAGGAAGAGTGACAACACAGGCTTTACAGTCATTTCTAAGTGCACCCAAGCACTGAAATTATTGTGAATTTAATTAGTTGACTTCAGCATGATAGTTAGGAGAACTGTGTAAAGGCACAGAAAACAATATCTTCATAAAAATACCAAGTCAACTCTTGCTTTCATTCCCACTGCAGTATGTGATACATTAAAATTATTTTTTAATACATAACTATTACCATTACTATGGGAACAGTAAAAAAAAGAAATCCCATTCTTAAGTATCCCTGAAAGACAAATCGCTCTACAGTCTTCAAGATAACAGGAGAAACAATGATACACTACTTCTCTAAACTGGAGATCATAAGAGACAAAAAATTTTGCTGTTTTTATTTTCAAAATTCATTTCCATTACATATGGAATCTTTCAAAATTGAAATACTTCTTACCCTTCTTCATCCTTATCCCAAGAGAGCAAATAGCCCAACAGTCAACCCACTTACTTTGCAAATAAAAAAGCAAGTTATAAATCATTGTCCTGAATTTGGACTAACTGTGATGAGACTCAGTCTCTCACATTCAAGCCAAACGTCCTAATCACTCAAGGGTGGCTCTCCCTAAATCCATAGTTCTTCCTTAAGCACATTTTGGTTTTGAAAAATGTCTAATAAATTAATGCTCTCCCTATAGGTGACTAATGCCTTACTCAAAAATTCATCTGTGGGACTATTCAGCAATACCTGAAGAGTTCAACAAAAGCCATCTTTACCTTACCTCTGCCATTTGTTTCCATTGTTATTGAAATTGTAGGCGACATTGTGTGCCTCACAGTTTCCTCACTTCAAATTTTTTAACTTTGCCATATTCTAAGTAAACACTACAAACTGAAAAAAACCTACCAACTGTGGAGGAAAAGGTCAGGCATGCTGGGCAAAAGATCAAAATACATTACCTGCACTTAAATTCTTTACCTTATATCAATTATACCTGAAGTCAGCATTAATTCCGACACTGCACAAAAACATTGCCCAGATTATCATTATCTTCAATGGAAAAATTAAAGGCAAGTCCAGATGGTAACATTTACTTACTCATCTATTTGGCAGACACATGTTTCCACCTCTTTCAGTGCAGCTTGTAATTTGAACAGCAATTTTTGATAGACATCTTGTGTTTCTAAATCTTCTTCTTTTAAGAGGTACCTCAGACCATGGCCCTCTTGCTGGCCAAGGGACTGTCCTGAAGGGGCAGCCATAGTAGTAATGGTATGCTGGACATATATCATGGGATTCAGTTTACCTGGGAATAATCCAAAGAGATTACATCATTATCTTTTTTTCAACATACATTTTGAAGCTAGTAAAATACCTAGCAGACATTGAAATATTCCTCTGTTTAAAAATTCACATACTTATTTTATTTTGCATTTGTATTTCAAAGTCAAGCTATTTAGGAAAAAGTTATTGTGAAATTATGACTACTTATTATGCTTTAAAATAAACATAGGAATCAAAAGGAAGGTGATTTCAGAAAAGCTTATCCTTAATTTTAATATTTGGGCCATAAACCTAAACAGATTACCCTTTAAGACTCTATATCAGAAACACTGGAAGTAGCTCTTTAGAGCCCAATTGACTTACCTTGATCAGTGTTTTTATTTTCCTTTTCATGGGAAGAATGTTTTCTGCTGTCTAACTGTACTCCAAAGGCACTACCAAGGGAAGTTGAGGTCTTCGGGTAAGACACTTCCATCACATTGATATGGCAATTGGTTGGACAGAAATCACTGCTGTGAAGTGGTGAAATCTTTGACTTAGCTTGTTTGAAGGTAGGCCAAGCTCTGTTTTTTAATACTCTTGAAAACTAGAAGTGAGAAAGAAAACCAAATTTCAATTAGCAGTTCTTCTTGAGTCTGCACTTAGCTGATAATAATTGTGTAATGGACTAGAAAAAAAAAGCTTAAAATATTTCAGCTATCCCTGAGTTAAGATGTCTTGACTTCGTAATTTCCATCTTTCTCTAGAAGGGGAAGAATAAATATTTTTTCATTTTACATTTTTTAGGGATTGTTTTTTGAAGCAAATGATTATTTTAAGAAATAAATAGCATTGTAACAGAGAGATAGAATTTATCTCCCATGGAACATAATAAAAAATAAAGTATCTTTCTGGGGAGCAAGTCTGGAACTGCTTTATGATCCAACGCTGTACTGCTCATGACATTTATAAACACCTGCTGATGTTTTCAAGTCAGGATCTTCCAAAAATGTATTAATTTTTTGTCTGAAGCTATAATAAAGACAAAATCGGAAAGTATGAATTCTGGATTTCATATTCAGGAAGGAGGAAGTCTTCTAATGATATCCTATCCTCCTGTATTTGGAGAAGCACTGCCAGGAGGTTGAGGGAGGTGATCCTGTTCCTCTCCTCAGCACTGGTGAGGCCTCACCTGGAGGTCCAAGTCTGGACTTCACAGAAATAGATGTGCATATTGCAGAGAGCCCAGTGAAGGGCCACTGACATGATGAAGGGACTTGAGCACCTCTCCTATGAGGACAGGCTGAGGGAGCTGGGACCCTTCAGCCTGGAGAAGAGAAAGCTCAAGGGAAAACACATCAGTGTATACAAGTACCTGAAGGAACGGTGCAAAAGGACAGAGCTAGGCTCTTCCCAGTGGTGCCCAGTGCCAGGACCAGAGGCAATGGGCCCAAACTTAAACACAGGAGTTTCCTTTGAACACCAGGAAACTTTTGCACTGTGATTGAGCACTGGCACGAATTGCCCAGAGAGTTTCAGGGAAGGGCAGTCAGCTCTCCCTCCTTGAAGATGGTCCTGGGCAATCATCTCTAGATGGCCCTGCTTAAACAGGTTTGGCTAGACAAGACCTGCAGAGGTCTGTTCCAGCCTCAACCAGTCTTCTATTTTGAGTGGCATTAGGAAGCTGATAAACACTAGTACATAAAAACTGCAGACAACACATTTTACAGACTTTCCTAGCCCACCATCACTTTCTTCTCCCCTCTATATATCAGCTCAGCAACAGGGAGTGTTTTCTGGTCTAATTCTAATACAGTTCTTAGCCACATCTCCTTCACTTTAACATCTGAAATTTCATGCAGACTCTTGAATAGGCTTAAAGTTTGCTTTTTAAGATGAGAAGATAACAACCCAAAATGTTAAAAACTGAACTGGGCACTCAGAAAATACATCTACTTCTGAATCATAAAGGTCATGTGATCAAGCTCTTCCATTGGGAAAGAAATTTGCCAGTCACAAGGAGGATTTTTTTGTCAATATGTGCCATTTCCAGTGCAGTTTGTTGTTAGGGGAGAGCTTTTTCTGGCAAGATGTAATCAGTGTTTTAATCACAGTATCTCTCCAGTCAAAATATTACACAAACCTTCTTGAGCTACAAACCACAGCTCATGCATAAGAATTTTTTTCAAAGTTAACTTGCAAAGTTTCTTCACTAATAAATTTCAGTAAAAATTCAGATCAGTCAACTTTTTGCTAACACTTCAATTGAATTAAGACACATCCCTTCTGCAAAGTAAGATGTTTCTGTGCTGGGACTCAAATTTCTGTTTATTTTGGTGTCATATTACTTCAGCCTGATGAACATTTGATGGGTTAATTACATTTAAATCTTTAGATCACAACAAGATCTGGAGCGTTACAAGAAATCCAATTATGGAATTGTTCAAAGGCTGAAGAATGTACAAATTGTTAAGAAGGACACTAAGGACATTCAATGATGAAAATGTTTCTGTAAGCAGTACATATTTCACGTCTCAATCTCCCACACATCCTGCTCCAGAGAGACCAAATGCTGGCTATGATTTAATCAGGTCATAAGTCAGGACCAAAATTCTTTTCATATATGTGTTGAGAAACATCTGGGAGTCATGGCACTGGAATCGAGGTCTGTTAGGAGCAAAATGTTCTGATAATAATAGTAGGACCTGCAGAAATCTACAAGGCTTTTATTTATAGAATTCAAACTTTCACAGTGAAACCAGGAGCCAAGCTGGGCTCAGGCACACCGAAAGTCTCCTGTAACTATGGTTACCTTTACCTTGCCAAGAAAATGACACATCTATTCCTGAAATCCACTGCATTACTAATTGTCATTAAAAGCTATAACTGTGAAACTACTTATTTTTGAGCAGATGAGATTTAAAGTGCAGTCTGTATCAGCAATATCTACTTCTAGACAGTGTAAGAACTGTGACAACTTCCCTGAGGCTGTTTGTTTCACATCCAGCAAACACAACAAAATTTGATTTAGTCTTGGCCTCGTGTGTAGAGACTGTTTATCATAGTCAAATTTTTCAGCTACAGAAAACATATAAATCACCTGCATGTTACTCGAACTGCAACTATTAATATGAAAACTAAGGAATTTTGGGTTTGAAAAAGATGTTTTGATTTTTAATCAAACTGGAAACACAGAGGTTTGTAATTCAGGCAAACAGTGAAGAGATCAGCTGTTTGCTAATGCAGTACCAGGATTCTTTTGATGAGTCCATTGACGTAACTTAGTTTATTCCATTTCTGTTCAGAGAGCATCCTGAAAAGTCCGACAAGCTGCTTTTTGGCCTTCGTCCTACTAAAGCTACAGGTATTCCTAACAGTTCTCCCTACTTTTCCTTTGAAAACTAAAAAACATTATCCACTCTTTTGAATGAAGTTTCTGCAAATGTGTGAAGCTTCTGCATTCACTTTACTTTTCCTTTGCTTTTTTTTTTTTTTTCACTTTTTTTATGTATTAACTCTCAGAACAGACCGGTTTGTAAATGTCACAACTCAGATGCCCAAATGAGGTAAGATAGGGCAGACCCACTTTTTGAAGCCATTTTGACCCTCAAAGTAATTCAAGTAATTCACCCCCCCCACAATTAGGTTCCATGAGAGTAGAACTAGGAGTCTGGATGAAAAAACGAGTTCGCATTAACAAAATGGCAAATGGTTGCTTCATTTATGCCCTGCTTGGTTAAATAACTAGAGAAATGCACTGACAGCAACTAGAGGTCATAGTCTGAGCTATTTAATAATTCACACATCATTAACTTAGATCTCAAGCATATGAAAGTCAGCACTTTCTCCATTTTTCCATGCTATTATGTTTCATTAACCCATGTGAAGCTAATAATTTACAGAGATGTTACTATTAACAGTTATGCTAGAGCCTAAAAGATTAATAAAAGGGTTATCATTTGGCATTTAAATTGCACTAGAAATAAAAAAAACCCCAATTCCATTGTTATTGCTTCATTTTTGGTTAACATCTGCAAATTCCCTAGAGTATTGGTTTAAGGCACTTACAAGAATGATGGCCCTTTTGTGAAAATATGTAGTTGATTGTGTCTACAACTGCACACAGCAAACAAGAAGGGATAGAAACTACCCAATGTCTAAAAAAGGGAGAGAATGGTTTAAAAACAATTGATGCAATTACTTAGTTAAGGCATTCATGCCTCAAAATAGCTAAATTTTCAGCCACATTTTTTTCACTGCCGTAGATATTCTTAAAAGGTAATCAAACTGTACAACATTCCCCTTTTTTTTCCCCTTAAATATAATCAAGCTTAGGACATGCAGGTCATACCTTTTTATAACTAGATATTCTTCTGTAGATATGCTCAATTTTCTCACTGCAAATGACACTGAATTTACTTTGAAGTTCAGTGGGGATTACATCATTTAAGGAATTGAGGCTGTTGCAATTCTGCACAAAATGTTCATCACTTTTTGCCAGTGCTTCAAGAATCTAGGACAATAAAAACAAGAGAAGTATGTTATGAAATTGACTAAAATCTCCCCTTACTAATCATCTCTTATGATTAAAGTTGAAAAGCCTGATAACATTACAGGCAATGGTGCACAACAACAATGAATGAAGCTTGGGATGCAAAGAGGTTTTCTTAAATCTATTTCCTGCTAAGTTATACACATAAGTATTTTTGCTTGGCTTCTCATGACATTGTCTGATAATGGATTTACTACTAATTTCCTACTAATGTAACCACTATGACTCCTCTGAAATACATTATCTGCTGTATTTACTTGATCAGCATATATTATGCAAAGCTGTTGAATTAATTCATTCATTACTTCTAGAAAATCTTTGGTTTGGCAGTATACTAACACATTGAAAAAGGATAAAAGAAAACTGAGTGTTATGCTTGTGTATATTCTGCATAAATAAACCAGGAAATAGGGCACAGAATAAGCTGTACTGCCCAGCAAAGACTGAAGCCTTGCCACGATGGAAATAGCACCAGCAAATGATGGTGAGAGAAACCTAAATAAAAGGCATGTTGAAGAGATGAGGGTGTATATTGCCTTTTTAGACATTTCAGTGAATCTTTGACTCTCTTTCCATTTTTATTTGATAATTAAAAAATAAGGGAGAGGGGCAGAAGGAATGGAAGACTTTCATGTTCTTTTAACATTTTTTTAAAGGCTCAATTTATAATGACAACATAACGCATTTTGCTTCCTGAGCACACAATCATTCTCCAAAACATCAAAGCGATAAAGGTTACCAATTATAACGTATTAAATGAAAGACATATAATCACAAGAATAAAAAAAAAAAAAAAGAAGAAAAAAGACACATGCTGCTTCACTGGTATTAAACATGCTAAGAATTAACATGTACAAAAAATGCTTCATACCTTGGCAGTCAAACTGAAAAATCCCTTTGGTTCAATCATTTTTTCCAAGACATGGCACTTTATTCCAGCTGTGCTGTCATACTCATAAACCACTCCATACTCCAGATGAACATTGTCAACAGTCAGACTCACATGATCTTTCTTCCCATCAATTATTGCCATAGTGTTAAATTTGTCAATTACCTCTAGAATAAATAAAGGAACACAAATCAGTTGACAAATCCTGGACATTAAATGAACTAAAAAGCACATAGGCAAACATTCTAGAAACAGGTATGCTCTAATCATTCTATTTAAAAACATTCATTAAAAAACCTGGCTGAACGATTTAAAAATCCGAATTCCAGTAGACTTGTAGACATTAAAATACTGGACTGCAAAACAGACAAAACTCTCTCTTTACAAACAGTTATTGAAGGGGGCTAATTCCATTTCATTTATAATCCAGAGACTTTAAGAAGGACCCCAAAAAAGGGAAAACTGAGAATTTCTAAATAAAGTAGAATAAAATTACTATGAAAACTGTCTACATTCAGAAATGAAACCACAATATGTGCATTTATGAAGAGAACACAAATACAGGTCACATGTTAACTGTCCCTTTAATTGCAAGATGCATATGAATGCAGTTTTATCTGATCGTTAATTGCCTGAAAATAATCTGAAGGATAGCTGTTTTGTTATTTCCCATGCAGTAATGACTAATGTATCCAGTTTTCCATAAATGATTACTAGCTGTGAAAATAAATCAGGTAATGCCTAGGATTATGTTTCTTACAAATGAAAATGAACAGATTTTCCCCAAAGTGTACACAGAAGTTTTTTCTCTAAATAGGAAAGACAGTAATTTTCAAAGAATAGCATGCTAAATTTATATGTTTAGAATGCATAAGAAAGGAAATCCTTATGTAAAACACATTTTATGCTCTGCTCAACATTTCCTCTCTGCAAACAAACCTACTGCCTACATTTTCCTTGTATTACAATAACATTCTCAGGAACAACAAAATCAAATAAGCATCACATACCTTCCACTTTACAATCAAAGGCATCGCCTCCATCGTCTCCAGAGGGTTTGGTGTTTGTTTTCTGAAGATCTTCCTGTGCACTTTCAATGCTGTTGTAAACCCACTGTATAGAATCTTGCTAGAAAAGCACAAAAAACAGGCAGCTAGAAAAAGCTTTGCAAGTGAAACTGACAGCAACTATTTCACAATTTTTGAGGCATAAGTTTAAAAAAGAAAAAAAGAAATTTACAGAGAATTTTGGCACTGTATAAAACCATCCTAAGAATTTTGGCAAGTTATTTTTTTTTAATTTCAGCATATATATTGTCATGAGACAGTATGAAATCTGTGACAGCATGACATCTATCATTTTCATGTCTCTGCCAAAAATAACTTAAGACATTTCAAATCAAATTGCAGATTGAAAAATATTTTTCCCTGAGAAATCATGGGGGGAAGAAGAGAACCAATTTTTGCTTTTCTAAACCTGTTGTGCATACACAAATCTGATGGCAAATATTGTGGAATATCAATCAAAGACAGAGAATGTCCAGTTTACCTGTCACCCATGTGTCACCAGCACAAAGAGCCTACACCGCAACCTTCAATACTTATATTTGCCTTTACTACACTTACTTTACTAGATGTTTCTTATTTTTCCCCCACAGATTAGAATCCCCCCACACCCCCAAAGAAAAGAATCACAGGCTCCAAAAGTCCACCCTCTTATGTGGCTGAGTGACACATGAGCACAGGAATGGTGGCTTACATGGGTCATACAGTCTTTGAAGAAGCCACATTTGCGTCTTATATTTTGTTCTACCCAGTCTGTAACTCAACCACATGTCCATCACATCCCTGAGGAAGGCCCTATCAAGCATGGCATCCTCACACTACTCTTCTTTGTCCCTTACGCCTCAAAACAAGCTTGACAGTCAGTTAATCACTCCTTCTCCAACAGCTAAAGCAGAATAAATGACATGATTATGATTAATTTGAATTCAAAAAGAAGTTCATGGAAGAATTCAAAGTTAAGCAAGGACAGCAAACATTAAATGTTAAAATCTTCACGCAGAGTGCCAAACACATCCGCTTATCCTGTGCTAATACACAATATTCAGCTTCCACCTTTATCCCATTGGTACAGCTTCTCTAGCTTTCCTAGATTCATCTATACCTTCCTTTATGCTCAATGACATGAAATATTTTAATAAGAAAGACTAACTTTCAGAGCTCTGAGTTGATTGTTGAAGGACACGTGTGCAGAAGCTGATCAACAGGAACGCTTCTGAAATCCACACTTCTTTGCAGGTTCACCTGAAAGCTCGATGCTTAGTTATGGATTCTTACAGGCTTTCTTGGCAGCATTGAGACTGCCATGCCAATGTCTAATAGGAAACACTAACTACTTAAACTGGAGGTCCCTTTTTCAAAAGTTAACGACCAATCTAATGCAATATGACTTGGAGCAATGTTCTTCAAAATCATTACAGGAGAACAAACTAAGCATAAATCTGTCACATCATGATTAGCAGCACTGCAAAGAAATTGTAATTCCAAGAAGTAAAATCTGGTCTCAATTTTCTTTATTCAGATAAGACAGAAGATAAACACTGTCCAACAGAAGTTACACAGCTATTCACTGAAAGAATCTGAAATGAAGTTTCATGCTCCAGGCGACTAGGAAGACTCCTTACCCTGAGAAGTACAAGATATAAGAAACAGAAAAATATGTCCTTTCAATTATGCAATTGGGAACCACAGGAGAGACTCCAATATTCATGGTAATTAAATGATAGGCTAATGTACTGTACTTACAAAATAGGAAAAATCCATAGTCATTTTCCAAATAATAAAGAAACCCCAAAATTTCTGAATAGAAAATCAAATTTTAGCTGCCTTGGTACCTGTGGGAATACTACCATTTACTTCAGTCTAGACAATTCTCCCATAGTTTTTTATAACACTGCATCCTAAATGAAGTTTTTCTTGTCAGTCTGGGGAACTTCAGTTATCTGTAATTTGCTGAATTATGATCAGACACTTTTTGAAATTTAAATAAATACTATGTATAGGAAAAAACTTGAAGTTATTATACAAGTGGATTTAAAAAAAGCCCCAAGTAATTCTTCATGTCAAGGCATTCACACCAGCCAACATTAATTAACCCTCTTTGGATGTCACTAATATCCATAGGAAGTCTACAGCTATACAAAGAGAGAACACAACCGCTATGAAGAATTTAAGTTCTCTCTCATTCTAGCCAGTTTTGCTACTAGTGCACAAGACATCTTCTCTTTACTAGAGTGCATCTTCCTTTAAATACTAGGTGAGCTTGATCTTGATGCACCGTGTAACAATCTTAATTGCGTATTATCATTTAAACACAAACATCCAGAGAACATTTTCATAAAGATCGTATTTATATGACACAGTTTTAACTATATAATTTTTATAACTATGCAGTAGGTGTGAGAGAAGGATCCAACTGAATTGTAATTGGATTTTTCTCCTCAGTAAACAAGTACTTGAAGAGTTTGTGAAGTTAATTAATGATACTGGTTCACAGTTCATGAAAAATTTGCAGGGAATTGGAAAATTACATTACAGAATCCAGCTTGGTTTGGTTTTTTTCCTTAAATTTTTGTCTGGGACGCCTGAGATTTTCTCCGCAACTAACATGAAAAAGATAACCAAATTTGCGTGCTCTAAGAAAAAGGAAATTTTGAGTCCTTGAATATATGCTTATTTTCAAGATTGGAATGCAATGGGAACTCAGACTTTTATGGATGGAATATGTGCACTCTGCTCTCTGTGTGCTGAAGTGTAACAAAATTCTGGAAGGAGATCAGTTTTATGCATTTCATTCTCCTGCAGCTGAGCAGGCAGCAAGCTCTGTGATTCTCTCCCCATCAAGATGAGAATACACCCCACAATTCTACACAGGACTGCAGAAATGCTTGAAACAGCCCCTTAAAAAGACCATATAAAATAGTCTGTGATATTTATTTCAGTGCAGAAATTAAGCAGCTCTTGAACATCACCAATATATTGAGCAATCTTCAGCTTTTATATTTCAATTGGCTTCCCTTCAGTTTTATTCGCCACTCCTTTCCTCTCACCCTGCTCAAACAAAACAGATATGTGCACAGAGATAAACACCACTCTGTTTACTTTGACCAAAAACAGAAACCTAGAAGAAAAGGGCACCAAATGAGACATACCTGCATTGGCCTCCTGTACTTCCTGCAGGCTGTGACATGAGCAATAACACTTGCATGAGTCTCTTTACTGACATTAATTCCATTCACTTTGATTATGCACTGGCCAGGGTGGAGACCTGCCGCAGCTGCCACTGTTCCTATTAATAAAAAACCACAGAGTTAAAACACTTCTTTTTCTAAACATCTCCTTTCAAGCTTACAGTCCAAAAAAACTATTTTTTTAAAAAAATCAGAACCTAGTCTGACTGGTCCTTGCATACTTCCCCTGACCACAGAGTACTTCTGTAGACCAGCTGGACTCCAAGAAAATGAGTTCACTAGGAGACGTTTCCATAAAAAGAGACCAGACAAGTTTTGTAAAGGCTGCTTTACAAAACAACAAACATTAACTAGCAATATGAAAATGTAGAAAATTCCTCTTAAAGAAAAGGACTTAAAAACAATAAAATGGCTCTGGCTTGAAGGTCACTAATTAAAACCTAGACTACTTTTATATGACCCAAGCTTATGAGCTTCTTGTTTAATTCAGGTGTTTCAATTTTGCATACAAAAGAGAAGCTTTCTGGCAATACATAAAGCAGTACAAGAGCATACTAAAGTATCATGTTAAACATGAAGTGAAATATCTAAATTCCAAAGACATTTCTAAAGATCTTGTTCTTATTTTCATCTTCCCTACCAACACAATTATAGAAGAGGGCCTTACAGCTTTAAATCAAAATAGTCAAAGATAACTAAGAAGAATATCTCAAATTAAATTATCAGAGGGTGGGACAGGGGGACACACAAAACACAACACCAAAACAAATATTATCTTTAAGCCACATAATATATTTGGTTCAGTGACTTCTTTTCACAATGGAATAACCACCTTGGGAAAATCTAGTCGCTGATCAGGCACTACAAAAATAGCAGCTGTCTCTAGGTCTTTTCAGTGCGACTAAAACTCACTCCTGAAAGACAGCCTGCTGGGGTATGACCTTAGCTCCAGCTACCTGAACATTTGCCTCCTTACATCTCTCTTGATGCTGCCACAGAGGTGCCAAAGAAGTAAAAATCTATTGCCTAGAGACTGCCAGGCTGGGGTGCAGAACCTAGGCGCTATGAAAGACAAGGCTAGACTGAATTTGCAGGGCTGGCAAACAGAAAAGCTTGTCACAACTTCATGACTTGTCAGTTGAGCATGTTTGACAAGGAAATAACTTACAGAATATACATGAGCTTCCCTCATTTTAGGAATTAACACTCTTAAAGCTGCATTTAAAATCTAATATAAAAGAAAGTCATTGGAAATTACACCATTACCAACTAATGCAAAGTACCCTTCCCCCAAAAAGACATAAAAATAAACATATAAATAGATCTTATTAAATATCTCTCTCAAAAAAAAAAAAAAAAAAAGAAAAAAGAAAACTCTCTCTTCAGAAAATCCCAAGGTCCCAATTCAGCAAAGTATTTAAGCATATGCTTAAAATCTTCCAGGTTTAGCAAACCACACAAGCAAGCACTTGCATATTGTTGAGGCTAATTGGAATAAAGTAAGTGCTTAATGAATAATGATAGTTGAATTGAGATCCAGGTGCAGAAATAATTATCACAGCTACAAAGTCTGTAGTTTATTAGTCTTTCTCTTGAAAATCTAATTTCTGGCACCATGGCCTAGAAAAAAAGTCATCAAACTCTGTTCAAATCTGTCTGCTCTGCAGATCAGTTTACTTTTCATTCCTCATTTACAAAGGCAGAAGAGGGAAAGGAGACACAATTGTCCCACAATAGCTGAAAATACAGTTATTTTCCTCTACCATCAACAACATGAGACAGCAAGAAAGAATGCTTAAACTTCTTTTATCACAAGTGCACTGGTCAAAAGCATTAGTTAGGATAACAAGTATGTGAAAACCACATCTCAAGACGGACAAAATAGAATTTACAAGAAACATTTGCAATTACTAAGTCACTAACACTCTTGAAAAATTTGTAAAAAGCGCACTTTTTTGTAAAATGTTTTCAGAACACTACAGAACCAGACAGCCACCTAACAACACTCAGGTTCTCAATAGCCATCCATTGGACAAGGGGATTTTGCATCCTTCAGATACTACTTAATATGTAAAGAATGCACAGCTTTAACTTAATTTTCCTATATTGGTATAAATACATTAAAAAAACAAGTTGGAAGATATATCCAAAGCTTACAGAGCATAAGAACACAAAATAATTTTATGTGGGTTTATTTAATATTGTTTGTTACTTTGGGGAGAATAAAAATCTAAGATAGATTACTGGACCTAATTATGACTTATCTCAACCAAGTCATCTAGATGTTAACTATGTATTTACATCTATGTATTTACCAGTACCATTGACAGCTCATATGGCTTACCTCTCCCAACAGCATGGACAACAGATGGGCCAAAGCCCCGGATTTGGAATCCAAGTCCATCTGCAGAGTCAGGAATCTTCACCGTCCTGATGCAAGCAAAGATTCAATATGAATGTAGCAAAAGGTAGCATTTTGTTATTCAGCAGCATGTAGGTTACAAGGATGTAAAGCTCCAAACTTTTATTCAATTCCGTTTCAGATTTTGCACCATTCATATTCCAGATACCGTGCACCACTGACATCGGCAATAAGAACAAGCTGAGACAGCACAAACAATCTATTTCACAGGGAAATTCAATATGCTGATTATAATCAAAACACCACCATAGCTTTAAAATTATTCCCAACAGAACTCATATTTGGGTAAGTTGCCATAGCACAGCAGCACTGAAAGCCCTGGGAAGGGAGGCAGTTTCTCCCAGACAAGAGGACAAGGCCTGGGGAACAGAGATTACAACAGGCCTAGTCACACAAGCTGCAGCAGACTGCAGAGCCTAGATCCATACTACAATTAAACATCATCACAAAATATGTTGAGTTAGAAGGGGCCCACAAGGATAATGAAAGGCCAGCTCCTGGCTCTGCAAAGGACAGCTCCAAGTCACAGCATGTGCCTGAGAGCATTGTCCAGACACTTCTTGAACTCTGTCAGGCTTGGTGCTGTGACCACTTCCCTGGGGAGCTTGTTCCAGCGCCCAACCACCCTCTGGGTGAAGAACCTTTTTCTAATATCCAACCTAAACCTTTCCTGACTTACAGGCCGTTCCCTTGGGTCCTGTCATTGGTCACCACAGAGAAGGTATCAGTGCCTGCCCCTCCTCTTCCCCTCATGAGAAAGCTGCAGACTGCAATGAGTTACTCTGTCACAGAAGGAAATTTGGGTTGATAAGCAGCACTTTCCTTTCATAAAGCTGTGACCAATGACTGCATTGTCTTTCAGGTGTTTTTCAATACCTCCCAGAATAATCTTCTCCATAACTTTACCAGGCACTGAAGTGAGACTGACGGGGCTGTAGTTTCTTGGGTCCTCTTTCTTGCCCTTCTTAAAAACTGGGACAATGTTTGCCAGCTTCCAACCAGCTGGGACCTCTTCAGATTCCCAAGACAGCTCAAAATCAAGCGGTTTTAGAATGACATCAGCTAGCTCTTTGAGAATTCTTGGATGAATCCCATCAGATCCCATAGATTTGTAGGGATCCAACTGCAGCAGCAGATCTCACACAGTTTCAGAGTTGGCTGGGAGTTGATCATTCTCGCAGTCATGGTCCTCCAGCTCATGGCACTGAGATCCCTTTGTTCCATGACCCATGCGGAAGATGGAGGTGAAGAATAAATTAAACACCTCTGTCCCTGTTGTCTCTGTCCCCGTTTGTGAGGTGACCGTCCTCATCCTGCAATGGCCAATGTTCTTTTCATACTACGTCTTGCCATTAATATATTTGAAAAAACTGTTTTTATTTTCCTCCACATTTCTGGGCAGCTTCAACTCCAATTGATCTTTGGCCACATAAATGTTCTCCCTACAGTGGTGAGCAGCATTTCTGTATTCTTCCCATGTCACTTGACCTTGCTTCCACTGGGCATACACCTTCCTTTTTCACCATATTTCCAAAAGAAGATTCCCATTCAACAAAACTGGTCTTCTGCCTTGCCTGCTTGACTTCCAGCATTTGGAAATTACCTGTTCCTGCACCCTTAGGAGGTGATGTTTAAAAAGTGACCAGCACTGATGGACCCCAGCATCTGCAAAAACATTTTCACTCTGAAATAGCAAATCCTGTCAGGTGTCAGTAGACAAGGTGTTGAGTAGATCATCCCATCATCAACAAACAAAATGTTTCCACTCACACCAGCCTCAGAGCCATGCATTGACCTGATGGATCTGCCTATTCCCATCAATATTATTCCTTGTTACCAGAAGAATCAATGAAATCACTACCTGTGCTCCTGATCCCTGTACCAATTGTCCCAGGTCCTGAAGTCTTTCTTGATTGCCCTCGGACTTCTCTTTTATTTTGTAACTGCCAGTTTGAACAACCAATAGCAGATAGTAATCAGAGGGCCTTACTAGACTGGATTGTTTCCCAGTAATGTCCCTTATCCATGCCTCTGGGAGAGAGCAAACTTCCCTGTAAGTTGGGTCTGGTCTGCATATGGGACCCTCTGTTCCCCTTAGGAGGGAGTCCTCTATTACAGCTACCCTTCTTTTCCTGTTGACAGAGAAGGTCTTGATGCAGGATGCAGGTGGTGTCGGTTTTGGAGGCCTCACCATCCCAGAAGGATCTCTGCCCACCTCATCAGTTGTTTGGCCTTCTAGATCCAGAGCCCCATACCTGTTGCAAAAGATTTGACCTTCTTGTCAGAGAAGGAGGAGGAACCTTCTTCCTGGTACATGCCGTGATGTGCTTCCAGCCTTCATCTTTGACAGACCCTTGGCTAACAGTCCTCGAAAAATTACCCTGCAGGGTTCTGAGTCCATCTGCTTCTTCACCACAATGGAGGTTCAAGACTCCTGGAAGTCTGAGACTGCAGCGCTGCTGAAAATAATTGGCTTCTCTTTTGCTCAAATACTCAAATACTGCATAGCCTGTTCACTTCTTCCTGTGGCTCCTTCACCTGGTGACACAGCTCCTCAAACACAGCACATCCTCTGCAAAATAACTCTGTCAGCCCCAGCCTCGCAAAGAAGCATGAGGCACTCCCAGCAAACTGTGCCTCTATGTGCTGAGTTTTCTTGAAATAATGTTTTGCCGGAGCTTTTCTGAGCAGCTACGCAAAGTATTGAGTCTTGTAAAGCAAGAATCATCTACTGCTGTTTGTATGACTGTAAGCACAGTGTGCTGCATTCCTGCTTGGTCTAAGAACAAGAGTAATAAACCTACTGACAAACCTAAACAACGAAAACACAATTCTGAGAATCAACATTCACATCTACTCCTCAAAATTAAGCCCAGAGCTCACCCAAAGTAAGCTAGCATACCCTCATGATATCAGCTCAGGGTCTAGAAAAAGAAACACAGCTGCATTAGCCCTTATCAGAGCTAGTTAGGTCATGCATAACAGTGCACTGATTTAACTTTGCAGCCTTTCTATCCAGAGCCACTTCTGTTATTATTTCAGGGATTTTTGCCCCAAACTCCATTTGCCATTGCAAAAGCAAACAAATTAAAATTGATACTGAAAAGTGATTTTAAAATACATTTGGACTGTAATAAACTTGATTTACAAGCAGTTCTGAATAAAAGAATTGTAAAATTTTTTGTAGTTCTGGGTTTTTTTCTCACATACATAATGTTAAGCATTTGGAGATGATTATCATCAGAGGTGAGATCCAAATTTCACTGGTCTATAATTTTTTTTAAAGTATTATAATATTTTGAGATTAATACATTTTCACTTGAAATACTTTGGTAAGTATAACATCATTTAATGTATTCATATAATAACTAGCATTAGCATTGATACCATCTACATGGTTGCATTGTGAAACTGCTTTGTGAACATGCTAATGAACATTGAAAGACCATCACTGGCAATTTAGTCTAAGAATTCGGGGAGAACTGTCTTCTGTCAACTCAGTTCTGCTAGCAGCAGCTCCTGACAAAAAGCAGGGAGCACTGAGAAACAAATTTGACTCCTGGGAACTCTTCATTCAGTAGATCATCTCTCTCAACCTTGAAATTCACCCACAAGTCAAGTCGGAAATTAAACCAAGATGTACACTGAAGAAAGGCCAACATACAACTTTTATGCTTTCTAAAACCTTGTGGTTTGGGGGATTTTTTAATAGTTATTTTTGTTTGCTTGGCAGTGGGAGTAGGTGTTGGAGTATCAGTGCAGATTAACATCTTTATGCCCTATTTATTTCTTTGCTCTTTAACCTGTTCTGGTTGTCATTTTACTTCTCAAGACACCTTTGCTTATTAACAGGAAAAATAGATCTTCAATCTACCACTCACCAGAGCCATTTCTGAGGGAAAAACTCTGTGAGTGGTATATGGTAACAGTGGATGGCACCTCTTTATTCTGCAAATTTTGATCAAAATTACTCCTGACCAGCTTTTCTTAGTCTCCTTCTTCTTTGTTATGTATAGCCTAGCAAAAACTGCATTAAATTTACTAATACATTTATGCTCATTTACATATTTACTGAACCCACCCATTAAGGCCTCACTTTGTATTTCTTTTACATAACAAAACTTGTGTTTAGGTAGGAATGGTCAAAACTGTGTACAGAAATGCATCTGCTACATAAAGATGAGGAGCTGTTTATTTCATCCTGCTGTTTACACAACCAGCACACAAGCTGAAGGGGCCATGAGACCACAGAGTCTGACTGTGCCAAACCAGCGACTAATCCCCAGACACAGGAATTTGTTAAATACACACAGCAAGAGATAAGTGATCAAAACTGTCCATATAGTCAAGGAAACTTCATTTAGACTTGCAGTACCTGCATGTATTTAAAGCAGCAGAGCTGAATGTGATTCTTTTGCTGACACACAAATATAATAAAACAAAATCAAAGCAAATCAAATTGCTTGACTTTGCAAAGTCAGATCAGATACAGCATTTTAAATAACTTTACAGTAGTGCTCTCTGAAGTTCCACTGGTCTTAAAATTCACTTCAATTGTTTGCAAAATTTCCCCTAAGGAATGATAACTTACTCCCGTGGTTTAGTGCTCACAAGAACCCGCAGGGGCTTTCTGCTGTTTAAACAGGCTTTCAGGAAGCAATCCACTTCACTGAAGGGTCGCAGAAAAACCAGGTCACCGTTAATGGCAAAGATTTTCTTCCCAACTTCCAAGCCTGCCATCTAGAAAAAAACAACAGTTGTGTATATGCTTGCTTTTTATAACCACTAACATTATGGTTTTCTTCTGCTGGCATGCAACCCCAACAGAAATCATGAGATTCACATTTTCTTTACATTCTTTATGTCTCCTTCACATACCACGCAAAAGGGACTTATACCACAAAATGCTTCTAAAACTCATGTTGTTTTAACTCATTAACTCAGGTTAAATTAATGTGAAGGGTAAACACTCATTCTGAAGAGGGCTAAATACAAGATCTAGTCTTAATCAAGACTTTATGACAGTATTACAGTACCAGTTAATTCTTTAGTAATTTACACAACAGTTTTGACTGAGCCATTTATTTTATGAGAGTACTTAATTTGATCAACCATCATTTTTCAAAGGAACTAGAGTTTCTTTTCACAAAGACCTGATTAATATTTTAGTAAGTGAACATTTGTTACTTCCAAAACAAACGGGTTTTTAAACTTTGGTCTAACAAGAAAGGCACCATAGCCAGTTGAACGACAGGAATACAGAGTGGCTCAAGGTATGGGCAAAGCCTTAGCACCATCTGAGATCATGGCAGAATCTGACTGCTAGAAATCAGCCTATATAGTTGTATAAGGCTGTAGCTGTATTATATTATTCATTTGCTGTGTCTATTTATAATTTAATTTTTTATTCCACCATGAAATTTAGAAAGCCTTGAAATCTAAGTTTTTCTCTCATGAAAGAGCCCTGTACTTTATCTTTACATATATAGAGACTCCCATGCTGTTCAGTAGAATATGAATTTACCCAAAGAGCATCTAAAGCAATACTACCAAACAGGAAGGCTGTAATTTATTCATTCGGATTCTCAAATTCCAGGCTTTATCTACAGCTTGATACATCCTTTACTATGAAATATATCAACTGCCACTCACAGACTAGCTCTATACTCATTTCATATTCTACCAAAAATATTTATTCCAATCATGATTAGTGTCAGCACTGGAATATTATAAAACGCCAACTTTTATATCATCACTCAATATGACAACTTAGCTGAGCAGAAAATAAGTGTTAGATAATAGTCAAAACAATGTTTTAAACAAACAAAAGAAAACCACAAAACAACAAAAAAAAACATAGGAAGAAAAGGGAAAAAGATTCATAGGCACAGCTTTCCTGGCAAGTGATCACTGTTACCTTCTACTACTATAGACCTTCCCAAATGACATACAACACCTACACCTGTGATCAAGTAAATAAAATATGGAAGATAGCTTATAATATTCGATACCTCAGCATTTGATCCTTTCTCCACCACTTTAATAATTGGCACTTTATTTTTATCTTCTAAACCAAAACCATAGGTTCCTTCATTAGACTTAATCTGTAAAATAAATTTTTTTTAAATATTGTTGAGAAAGGCATTAAGAAAAACTGAAGTATATCTTCATTAAATAACAATAAACTGTCCTAATATATTGTCACTGGGACCAATTTTTTTTACTCATTAAAGCACACTATGATGGGATTTCACTCACCAGTAATGACTTGGCTATGACATTTTCCACTACTTTCAGATCATGTTTCATGAGTCTATGCTTCATATTTGATCCTTCCATTTCTTCATCCGCATAAAAACGGAACAGCAGTGGTTCATCTTTAAATTCACTTTTCTCTAGCACTGCGTGACAGAAACCACACATATTAATCTTTATTTTCTTTTGAATTTTTGAATATCATGTCTTTCATGAACCATAAAATATTGAACATGCATACATGTACTGAATGCTAGCAAACTATTTTTGTGTGTGTGAATCAAGGGAAATCTGTTTTAACATATGCAGCAATTGTTCTTTTAATCCATTACAGAAGGTTAAGTATTACTAAGCTTATTTTTCAACTACAGCAACTGGATTCCACCAAGTTGAGGAAGACATATTAGCTTGAAATGGTTTTAGTGAAAATACCAAGCACAAGGTTTCTCCCTAAAAGGGATTTTAAAATATTTTTAATAGTTTTGCTGGGCAGCTGCTGAAGATGCTCACTACCACGTCCTGGCACTCTCCAGATGGTGAAGCATGCTGGGTTCAGAATTAGGAACGAGTTTGGTGGGGATGAGGAAGCAAGAAGAACAGCCAATGGATGCTGTTTGCGTGTTCAAAAGCCAAAGGAAAAGGGATAAACAACACCAGAGAGAATGTTCTCCCCCCTTGTCCAAACAAGCTGATAAAAAAAATTTTTCCTCTTTTCATTTCAGAAAATGACCTACTACTTCAGTCCTTTCACTGAAATCTTTCCTCTGATGGTATTAAATGGGATCTTGCTCACCTTACTTTGGTGCTGCTCATACGTCTGCTCTCCTCTCCCTTCTTTGTTCTTTGCTGTCCTTATGATTTTCTCATTTTTCCACTTTCTCCCATTTTCACCAGTTCACCTTTTTAGTCATGCTTCTGCATATTTTATTCATTGCCCCCCAAATCTCACATTTTTTTCCTATATAACTTTTTATTGTCTCGCCAGTGCCAACCCGTATTACTTTCTTAAGACATTTCTTGCAAAGTGACTAATAATACTGCCCCTACTAAATCCTTTAGAGGATGAATTCCTCAGCACGTGCTATAAAACTGGGTATCATTTTCAGAGTATATAATAGCTATTTTTTTTCTTGAAGATTGTAGCATCAGTCTCTTCAGTGATACAATATATAAACTTTCTTATACAATATATGAACTTGTTCTGTAATATCTTTATCAGCCACTGCATTTCCTTCCAACTATGCAGATATAACATTAAACAGAAAGTAAGCATAGCTTGTACAGTATGTATTTACTCACCATGGTGCATGAACCCATTATCACAAAGAGCTACACCAAATATCATAGCTTCCTCTCTTGTCCGGCAATCCCCCTGATAAAACGGTACATTTTTTGAATATATTTTAATATATTAGCAAAATGGAAACTGTGCACAATGGCATAATATCACAGGGATAGCAGTTGCTGTAGATTACATTTACCACCACCACCACTTTTATGTATACAGTTCTAGCATACAGATATATACAGTATATACATATTTATCATAGAATCAGAGAGAGTGGCTTGGGTTGGAAGGGACCTTCATATGCTTTAACACTTTACAGTTAAAAATAAATAGGTAAAGATGTTAGTAAGACTGCATTCTCCACAAAAATGGAACAAAATAGAATATAAAAGCATTGAAGTTTTAAACTTTTATTTTATGAACCTAGTGCCTATTGACAAAATGAACAGGATAACCTGTTCTTTTTCCTAGTTTATTTAAAATGAAACAGAACTGATGGTAGCAAATTGATATTGACTGTTGTCTATCTAGTTAGTAATTTAGAGTTTCTCAGTTCATGTCATTTTAAGCCGTGGGCAGCATTATATGCTGAATCACCAAGCTAAGTGTCATCAAAACATTTCAATTCAATTTCAAATAAGGAAGATAAGCACTATAGAGATGAACAGCACAGCTGAGGACTGCTGATTTCTTACTAGTTTAAGAGGATTACAGTTACACACACTGTTCTAATAATTCCTATACAAATTGTTTTCATGTTGTTCTTCTTGATACATCACTAGCTTTCAAATTAGAATTTTAAAGCAAAACATACAGAAATCCAAAGGTATCTACTTGCCTGGGCAATCAACCAATCTATGAATTTGTTAGCCATAACCACAGATTTGTAGGTTCTCAAGTGATAGTCTTTATCCCTGTTCAAAACAACACAAAATAATTTTTAAAAATCAAACAAGAACTCAGAAGAAAAACAAAAATGCTTGTAGTTTATAAACAACCTAGTGAAAGCATGAATTTAGCACTTAATAATGGTTGAGAAGTTTTCTCTGGAGGAAGAAAAAAGCAAATTAAGCCTTTCTTGTAGACAGAAAAGAGGAAGCTGATCACATCTTAATGGGGTGATATTGTCACTGGAGTATAAAGGCAGGTGTGCTACAGATGGGACTCTTGAAATGAGGCAGTGGAGTGTTAGTAAAGGAGTGTACTAATATCTACACTAAGCATGTAAGAATATCCATCAGGACCTAGGAGGCTCTAGAAGTCCATTAAAAAAAGTCATATTGAACAGACTTGGCAGCCATTTAGTGGCTCAGTTATGCTTTTTGTCTAGATAGCCTTTCAGTCTTATCTGATTGCTCTCAAAAGACCAATCTCGAAAGGATGGGTTTGGTTCCTACATTCAAACACAGCATCTTCAGAACATGTACTTCTTCCAAATGACTCCCTCAGGATTTCCCAATTGGACTCACCTAATTACTGGGGTAAAGAGGCTGTGAAGGCGACAGTACAGCCGCACACCCTGTTAAAGAGAAAGAGGTGGTGAGTTAATCACAAGATCCCATCACAGACAAAAGGCACAGACACAGTAAGGAAGCCTGTATGCTGTAATATTTACACAGCAAAAAGGTCTGTTCCAATTTCTATGTATTTTCATGTGCCAAAACAATGTTTCCAGAAAACAATATTAATGAATAAATTAGGAGAACAAAAACATTTCCAATCTAACCTAAGCTCATTGACATGTAAAAAGAATTTGTTTTAATGTAGCATTAAAAAAATTTGAAGGTTTGAAATACTTAGAAAGAAAAGCACACAAAAACAAAGCAATGTTTCCATGCATTAAGGTTGTTCCAAACAGTGGTTGCTATTCTGCACACAACTGAGTAATTAAAGTAAAAACCACTGCATTTCATTATATGCATCAATACTTTGCTTACAAATTAATCAATTGTAAAAATGCAAAAAGATTCAAAGATTAGAAATGTTTTCTATTAAAAACAAATACATTATACATCTGATGTAGTTTAAGAAACTACCATCAGAAAATTGTATTTAAAAATAGAAAACACGTTAGTATTACTTAGCAAACTATCAAAAACCAATTATGGTTACAATATGTGAGAAGAGCAATGTATAAGAATTAAAAGTTGTGTCAAATTAGATTCTATCCTACTTTGCTCTGCCTGGGAATTCAGTATTGTAGATTCCTCTAGATGCACCTTACATTAACAAGTGCAGCCAAAAAATAAATTATACTGCAGTGTAATACCCAAATGCAGACATTTTCTACTGACTAAAAATCATGACAAATTTTAATATTAATGAGTTTAAAGGCAACTTTGATCAATCTTTTCCTAATTCTCAGTAGCACAGATGGGTAGTACTCCCCATGATATTTAAACATCTATGTGACTATAGATTTACTGCCTTGTTAGGGTGCCAATAAAGGACACTCAGACTTCAGAGAAATTTAAAAGCAGTTTCCTACATATATCTTCATATCTATGAAAAAGGACTGAAAAATACAATAGACTGAACCTGAGCTTCATGATCACCCCTACAGAAATACAAGCAATGTGTCCTGAATATGATACTATTGACTAGCAACTCTAACTACATAATAGTAAACTTTCATTTTGTATTTAAAATGTGTAAGAACTAGCCAAAAGCTTACAAATGGGAAACTGACTTTGTTTCACATAGAGTGGCAACTGTGAGGGGATGTTGTTTATCCCAGCATATCTTACATTAGTTTTCAAGCAGAATCCCCATTTCTGATGAGTTCTTCCTAATAATACCAACTATTTTATTCTGTACCTTGGAAATCACATCCTGCATCTCATTTCTGGGGTAGTATGTTCCATCATCATATCGGAATCTGTACAGCATATGTTCAGGTTTGAATTGGTGCTTATCTGTAACTAAATTTTTTTAAAAAGTATTGTTAGATTACTTTCTGAAGAAACCAATGAGAGAGAAGGTCAGCATCGTTTCATCTAATAACAGCCCATTACACGGCAATAGGTAGATTTCAGACTGGGAGGGCAGGAAGCCCAATTAGATCATCTCCACTAAGCTCCTTTATGCCGCTGGTGACAATATTTCTTACAACATTTAAGTACTACAGAAGAAAACAAAGAATTTCAAGTCACAGGGCAAAGAATAAGGAAGACAAAGAGGCAGGGGACAGCATGAAAAATTAGGTACTCAAACCTTTTTAATCTGCAGCGCTTTTGCAAAGCTTATCAACCGAATAGCCAAATAAGACTTATTTTGCAATTATTCATATCATTCTTCCAAATTATTTTCTGTCCTTTTTCTTGATGAAGCCAGTCTTAGATGAGTCAGTAAATGTACAAACACTTCACAAAAACATTTGACCAGTCTTGCAGTGGAAACAAAAGAGAGAGGGGTGTCTTCCCATATATACCCAGCTAAAGGTTTAAGTGCAAGAGACTGGCAATCATTACAAAGATATTGATAATCTATTTATTGCCCCAAAGACCTGTGAAAAAGGATCTTCCAGAGTTACGCAAGATTCCAGCAACAAACCTCACAACTTCCAACATTTTGTCAAAACAGTCATGTCACAGAAAACAAAGCTTCTCCTGGAAATTGTACTGCTGCAAATCTTTCTGAAAAACAGCTGATCCATTTGATGGCTGAGGACAGCATCAGGCATTATCACCATCCTAAGATAACTACTTTATTAATTGCAGCTTTGCTTGCAGTTGTAAGCTTTAATTTTGAAAGTCAATTTACATGTCATCAACTGATAAATGAGGATGCTGTAATGTCTTCATTTATCGCAGTAACACACCTGACAGAGTTAGGTAATTCTGTGCATGCCTTCCTGTACCAAGTGATTAAGCCATCATACATAATTCTCTTCCAAAAATTTAGTTAGGCGTCATAAACTTTGCATAGTAAAGTCTGTATCACTTCTGTCTGTATCATTTTTCATGCCCCTTCAAGCTCTTCAGTATCTCCACACATCATTTGATACACAGACACAAAAACTGAATTTAATTTATTAAGTGGTTTCACCAATGTCATACGCAAGAGCAAAAAACCTTCTCCACCTGTATTTGATATATCTACTACTAGTAAAACCCAGGATGCTATTCCAATTGCCTTGAACTGATGGTTCATGCTAAGGTGATTATCTGAAATAACTCCTAAGCTCTTTTACGTATCATTGCTTCTAAATACATGAAATACGGGGTACTACATTTTCACATATAATGCCTAATGTAAGTTTCTAAGCGAATTTTAATGGATTGTGGCAATTTAACTAAGGAAAAAAGGTATCCTCTAGTTCTGTAATTAAAAAAAATTCCCACTGTTTAAGAAAAATAAATTATTCTACTAGATTAACATATACAAAGAGTTTTTTATAACCAGCAACTTCCGAAAATAAATAAACCACCATCAAGACAGTTTTGCCTAAAGCCAAATTATTCCTCATTGTTACAGGGATGTGTTGGGAGGGAACCAGGATGCCAAAGCACCTTTCCTTTCTTGCATGCCCATGACAAACAGAGCAAGCTATGCCTTCTGAGGAACACAAGCACCACTCCGTCTCTGCAGTCCCAATTTACCACAGTGCACCAGAAACTAAGGGATTAGCTCCACAGAGAGGAAACAGGCTGCGTTTCAAACACTTAAGCTCACAAAAAGCTGCATTACCACTAAAATAAGAACACCCAAGTTGATTTGTGTGTCATTTCCAACACTGTACCCACATTTATGCTGGGATAAATGCTCATACACCGTATGCTAAGAAAAGGGAACTGTATCAGGTTTAAACTGGTCTTTTTAAAATTTTTTTTTTGCCAGAGTAATTTTAAATAAGATCGTTACATCAGTTCAGGAAACTGCACAGGCACACAAACACATATTCATTTTAAAACCCTCTGATATTCAATTTATTTTTGTAACTACAAAGCTCCTTAATCCATTGAGACAAAGCTTTCATCTTCAATCAGCTGCAGCAAGTGAGTGGACAAGTATCTCACTCAACTGACTGATATCAGTAATTTCAAATATCAGAGAATTCCACCAGGAAGATTTAAATCTGCAGCATAGAAACAAATTTTTCCCCTTACATAAAAATGGAGGAGGAAAAAAAGGAAAAACTGTAACTTTTCTACTTGCCAGCATTCACACACCAGGAAGTCAAACAATGTCCAAACAATGTCCATCACAACATGATTCTGTCATTGCAAGAATGAACTCCAGCACAGTGACAATAATGGCCAGCCTAGTGAATATGCAAACTCTTAACAAAGGCCTCTACAATATTTGCAATGTAAATAACAGCCAAACTTTCTTTCTCCCTTGCTCCCTCTGTGAAAACAGATGGTTCATTCAACTTTATTTTAAGAATGCTATTTTCAGGGAACCACAGCTGGATTCACTATTCAGAGTAGCATGTCTGGCTCACATTTCTATGCTCTAATATAATTACCCTTTTATCTCATGAAATTACACAATATTCATTTAACTCTGCATTGAGAAAATCTATGGGTGTATTTAGGATATAAATTACAAGATCAGTAGAAGAATCTCTGGCAACAGAACCATTCCATTGAAAACAATTCAGTGTGTGTAGTAAACATAATAGCATCTGACATTTGAATGATGGTGGAGGAAAATCATGTAGACTGACATTAAAGAAATAAAGACTGCATGACTACTGATGAATAACCTTAAGGTTTTTCCTCATACTCTGCATATGTTTAAAACACACACAGCTAAGTGGCATTATGTTTCTCTCACTTACTTTCCAGTCAAAGACAATAAAATCATGGCAAAGAACTTAAACTAAGTATTAAATTAATTGCTGGCTGGAGTATAGAAGTATTAAAATGTATACTATCAAAGATTCCATTTAAATTTACACCCTGGATCTATGATGGAACAGTAACTATCTCAACAGCTTTGTTTTGAATGATTGTATCTATCATATGTGATTCTATAAAATATGCCTCCAAAACCAGAAGTTTACTTATATGGTCCTGTTAGACTATACCTCAAAATAACGACAGAGATGAGAACACGGTCTGGTAAGAGAAAAATGTTGCCAATGCAAATTACTTGCAGAAATCAAACCTTCTTGTTGGCTAAAAAAATGAACCATTTCAGTGATATTTCTCTCCACAATGAGCTACATGCAGAGAGCTGACAGCAAATTTCAGCATAAAAATACCAATTATAGTAACTACACAATGCAGTTAAAAGAATGTCTTAAAATTCAAAAGATTAAACTGTTGGGTTATAGGTTCATCAGCTGCACTTGTAACATCTAACAGATGAGCAGACACATTTATCAAAACAGCTAACTCACTATCTTGTAAAATTCTTAGTCGAACACCTATCCCTAAAATGCCTGGCCTTTATAAAGGTTCAAATCCTTAAAGGCAGTGTACCATTCTGTGTTCCCCCATAATTTCTTTCTGCTTACAAGAAAACAGCAATGTTTCTCTAGGTCCTTTTTTCCAATGTTGTGGTCCCAACGGCACAGAGGAAATCTGATTAAATCAGTGGAGCTTTTCCCAGTAAATTTGCTATGGACATGGACAATGGCCCCATGAGGGCCCTGCAAGGATATAATGCAGATTCAACAAGCTGTCTTTCATTAACAAGAGCATTTTTTGTGAAACAAATTTAAGTCCACTATAATTACAACAATTATCTTGAAAACAAGTAAGTTAAAACTAACTATATTTACCATGATGAATAATGCCATTCTCTAATAAAGCTTGGCCAAGATGAACACCTTCTTCAGATTTGTGTATCTCTCCAATTTCCAACAGCCAGGACACAAATTCACTAAAAAAAGATACAGAAAACAAACTTTTCATCCCACACCACCAAATCTATTGCATTTCCCTCTCCACTACTAGTGTTTCTTACTAGTCTCATAAACCTTCTTTAGCCCAATGATCTTCAAAGTATCACACCACCTTGAAAAAATCCCACTCTTTACCACTTTCCTATTATTTTGACATAAACACATAAAGTTTCCCATGAGATGTCTTTTCTGCTCAGAAGTTTTCCATGCATGAAGTTAACCTGGCACACAGTGAGGTTTCCATGTTTTCTGGGATGACCTCAACTAGCATAGCCACATTTGACCAGACAGACCAATATAAGGCAATCCCAGGCATTCCTACCGCACTGCCCAGGGCAGAAATGCCATGATGGCAGAAATCCTAATCCTGGTTTCAATTCTCTTCAACTATGTCACTTCTGACCCCACATAAGAATCTCCCAAGTTAATTTTCACTTTTGAACCCAGTGGTATCTTCTCTACAACTTGTTTGTGCAAAACTCAACGCATTTTATAAAAATGCTTTCCATATTTAACTTATGGTCATAAATTTTCATACTTATCGTCAAATGAAATAAGTGATAGCCCCACTGTCTCTCTAATGATTTTTTTTTTAATATGCGCATTTTTAGGGTATCTATTTCTCCTTCAGTCTTTGAGACATAGGCATAACATGGCATTAGAAAGATCGTCCTGATAATTTAAAACATGTAAACCTTATTTCATAACTCTGTTCCTGACCTTCAAGCAAGAGAAAGACAGGAGCCATTTTAAGAGACAAAGATTATTTAGTGGAATAAATAAAATTTTACACTCCAAACAAGTCACTACAGAGACAACATGCATTAAACAAGTTGGGAATTATTTCTCAAAATAAACTAATTAATTTGATGTTGTTCCATATTTTTATTGTGCTTTTGCAGCCTTGTCTCTTTACTAGAACTACTTTGCAATATGAGTACACATTCTTAGATTTCAGGCAGACCATTTTACATTTTGGCTAAATTCTGTGAGGCAAATAGGCCTAACAGACATTACAAATGAAGTGTGGTTTCCACAGAATCCCAAAGAAGATTTAAAATATGGTAAAAGATGGTAAGAATTCATGCTATCAAATGCATATAATACCTTCCAAGAAAGCATTTGGGGAAAGTGGTTAATTTCCTCTTCCTGTCTTTGATGAGATTCCCTTGTTTGCACATCATTTTGTACAGTCTTTCTCCTTGCTCAGAGATCATCACCCAAGTGTCCTGTTCCATGCCCAATTTTAAACCTGCCAAAAATGCATTAACATTTTATGAAGTGATATTGACATCATATTTCAGTATCTTCCCTGAAATGGAGAAGCAATACTGATATTTTACATACAAAAAAAAAAGTAAACTGTTCTTCATTATTTTCTCACGATCAAGTTAAACCATGAACATCTGATCTTCATCAAGCATAACCAAAGATACTTTTCTCACAGGGCAGTTAAATTGTTACTCTATTGACATCACCATTGATTTTGTAGTAATAACAGACCTCATTATATAAACATTTGCAAGAGAATAGTCATGTCTTCAACAAATTTAAAATAAAGAGCCTTGTTTTGCTCTTACCATGTGATAATAAAAATATCTTTAATTAAAGGAATATTTTTCAAATTTCCAATTAATAGTAGTAACAAGTTATTGGCTATACATGTGCCAGTTTCACATAGATAATTCACCCCTTTTCCACAAAAGCATTCAGGCTTGGCAGGGGAGTTGGAACTAGATGATCTTTATAGTCCACTTCAACTCACACCATTCTGTGATATTCTATCTGAGTAAGGGTCTGGTATTTCTTTAGTTCTGAAAACACAGCCTGAAAAAAATGCGTTTGTCATGAAAAAAAGCTAACAGTGGTACCAGGCGTGGAATAAGGAGTGTCTCTCATTATCCATGAACCAGCTAGGGATCACCCTATTAATTTGTATTTATTTGTAACACAAACAAATAAAATTTGAAGTACCCCAGGGAAAAGCAAATTTAACTAATATACTACTTCTGGAGCTTAAAGGATGTTGATGCTTTTATTTATATTGACTTTTTGATTCAGGTCATCACAGCCTCATGAGTCTTAAAGATGATCACCTTTTAAATAAATTTCTAACTTGCTGAATGCCTCAGGTGTTTACATGAAAGCCGCCAAATTGACAGAAAATTTCTGCAAGAAGTTTTCAGTACAGCTTGATTTCTGCTAGCAGAAAATACAATCTGTGAAGTGGTCCTAGTTTATCATTTGATTACAAAAGCTGAAAACTCTGCCAAATTACTTAATTCAGGGAATTCACTCATTTTTGCCCAGCTCCTGTTACATGGATTCCAGATAAAGGTACAGATTTAGTTTCTCTCAGTCCATTCAATCTCTAAGTCTTCCAACTTCTTTGGTTTTTGAAGACTTTGAGTTGCAATCTGAATCTATGTGTGCCCCAAATTGTCTCCTCTTTGTTTCATGGTTGTCTCCTTGGTGGCAAACCCACTGAGTACATCAGGAACTGAAAATTTCCAGGAATCATAGGATGCTAAATCCTAAGACATGCCTTGGCTTTGGGATGTCCAGGTTGCTAAGGTTTACCTCAAACTCCTCTCAAGCTCCTCTACCAGCTGCTCAATTGATTAGTGTGAAATAGCAAGAATTCATCAACATAAAACACTCTTCTTACCTCAAGTATCAGGAGCATAAGGGAGACATGAAACTTAGCAGAGAAGTGAGATTTACTGAAAGCCTTTTAGTCAGTTCAGGACAAGGGCCTATACAGAAGCAGACAAACCTGGGTGTTTTCTGTATTTGACACCATCTCTACCACACTGCTTACTCATTTGTTATTTTTAAAAATGCTGAGTGTTTAGACCTCTAAAGCATCTTTTTAGCTGTTCTGATAGTGATTCCTGATGACACTACTGATTAGCCAGTGCTTGGACACCCTACATGAAACTCTGGTCCTACAATAGATGCTCTACAAGCACCCAGTATTCAACTTTAAAAGACCAAAGAAAATATTGTTAGTGTCCATTCACAAGAGGCACTAAACAGTTACTGCACAAGGTGATGGAAAATCCACACAGATCAGAAAAAGAATCACAGATCAGAATACAAGGTCATGGCTCCAAATAACATTATCAAGGCTCCAAATAACATTACTAATTAGGATATTTGAGCTTCTAAATGAAATTAGCTCCAGAAAATGATGATGTGTCACGTATCCCTGCTTCTACTTTGTGCTGGGTTCACCTTCAACACATGAAGTTACTTGCGGTCACATTTGAGATCAGGATTATATTTCATCCAAGTATTCTTCCACCTTAATTCAGTAACTCAAAAAGCTAGTGGTTTTCCAATGATGATTGGAAATGGTGATTACTTTCTTGGGTAAGGGAGAATATATCCAAGATGGAGTTGTGAGTGTGTTCTCACTCACATTTCACTTTGGATTGTCTGCATTAAGATCCAACACAGAAATCCTGCTCATTTCAGTGATTCAAATGGTCAGTCACCAAAGGAACAGGTGCCTACAAATCCCACAAGGCATTTAGGATAGACCCTTAGATACCACAAACCACGATGGTACACAGGCCTCAATGAATTTAGGACAATTTATACTGGTTGAGGATAAGCTGTAAAATCACAGATTGAATCACCTCCCACTTCCCAAACAGCCCTCACTACCAGCATATATGATTCAAGACATTATGTCCTTCCCAGTACAAGTTTGATTTATTTTTCCCAGGCTGGTATTCATAAATCTTCAGCTGAACCTGACACCACAAGTTTGCCTAACAGCTGGTTTTGCTTTCTGTTTTGACATAAAAATACAGTATGACTTTCTGGCAAAGCAACACAAGGCAGTTTATTAGCCTACCTTTTCTTCTCTCTCGCTCTTTCAAAATAGCTTCCAGCCATTCTTGCTTCTCTTCAGGTGTTTTTGCCATGCATACAAACCATTTATTCTTTGCTGTGTTGTGGATCTTCCAGCCATTAATAACAGTGTGGCCGCTGCTGTGGTAGTCAGCTGGGAATAGATAAAATTGCTTAAAGAGCACCAACTCTTAAAAAAAGCAATAGCAATAGTTGTCACAATTACTAAAAACTCTTATCACTACACATAAAAGCCCAGAAAGTACATAAGAATAAAAATTAATTTAAAGTTATCTGTGCCACTTGTGATCTATGTTATAACTTAATAAAACGTAGTTTTAATTTTAGTAAAGAATGTCCTTCGTAAAGTGTAACAGAATTGCCTAGCATGTGAAAGGAAGGCATAAACTCGACACTAAAACAGGCTATTAGAAGAAAAGATAACAGTACTTGGAGTACTTTTGTATTAAATTGTAATAAATAATTCCTTAAACAAGCAGCATTGTGCTTTTGCCCCTTAAATTGCTCAGAGTTGCTGTGCTGATTGACTGATTTACTACTAAGTGTAACAAAGGACTAAATATATACAATATATTTTAAAAAAATACAATTTCAATTTCACAAGTAATCAAAGCACAGATATTTGGTGTAGCTTTACTCATTACCTCAATAAACTAGTATCTATCCTTACTAGTTTAAACAAACTGAAATATAATGAAGATGTTTCTGATCTAAAACCAAATGCATAATATTTGAAATATGTTCCTAACAGCCATATGCTCAGTGTGCACATTACAAGGGAGGTGCACATTACAAGAGACGTAAGGGTTGCTGATATTCTTAGATAACTTGAACTCCCAACACTTAACAAGTAAAAATATCTGTGCTATAGAAATCAAACTATTTAGTACTCATTACTCTTAATTGACTTCTATAGCATTTGATTTTATGATGCTAGGCCATAAATCTCAATCAGAAATTCCAGAACTAATACCCCTAACTATCCTTCACCAGGATTACATGCATTTCTTGGGGGAAAATTTGTGAGGCATAAATGTCTTATGAAGATCAGAAAATTTTTTCGCATAAAATACAGATTAAAATACTAGAGCTAGCAACTACAAGACAAGACATTAAGAAAAATCAAAGGTCAATATTTTCTCACCACAAACTTTCATTAGGAAGCAAGAAAGTCCTAAGGCCAGCCCTGAACTAGTGCAATAACTACACAGCTTTTTCTTTGGTAAATACTTTTTCAGCCCTGTTTTTATGATGAGATGGGATTTTCTGAAACTGAAACCCTTGCTGAAATGCTTGCTAAGATTGATCATAAATCTCAGCAGACATGCCAGTATCCTTTCAATAACTTTGCATTTTAATTAGATGGAAAGCAGCCAAGCTTTGTGTACTGGGCTGGGAAATGTCAGGAACTACTAGAAAATCATAAGACTGATGGCTAATTTCTAAACCAACAAAACTTTCTACTACTCAAAGCACGTAAAAAAAGTGCTAGCAAGTCTATGACAGGAGAAAAAATGAAGTTATTTTTGCAACATCATGTTTATGCTACTTACCTTTTTATCATATTTTTATTTACATTGCCTACGCATAATATCCTTTGTCCCTTTGAAAACATTGTTTCTTGAAAACTACCCATCATACTATTCATGCACTCTCAGAAAATCAAACTCAAAAGTCAAGGACAAGAAATTAGTCTCAAACAGAATCTCTCATCTGACAGACTGGAGACCCTTGGAGATCAGAGGCAGGAGCACTACTGGAGGAAGAAAAGTTAAGGTCCCTTTGTTTATTTATTAAGTTAGAAGTGAATACATATAAAACTGCAGGGTCATAATTTTCCTGTGGTCTTTATTACTGTATATCCATCATCACAAGACATTGCGTAGGGAAATAATATGATCATCGATGCACTGAACCATAACAGCTAAAATTGTGGCCTGGAGCACACTGGCTGTTTGACCACATTTACCTCACGCCACCACAAACTCACCGAATTCTGTGAAAGTCCAATCACCAATCCAGATACTATCACTGCCTGCTGTATGCAGAAGGCAATGAGTCCAGGTGGAGGAAAATGTGTAGCTGTTGCCCAGTTTTGCTATAGTAATGCACT
The DNA here is from genome assembly GCA_024500445.1 of Entomyzon cyanotis. Classification (NCBI taxonomy): domain Eukaryota; kingdom Metazoa; phylum Chordata; class Aves; order Passeriformes; family Meliphagidae; genus Entomyzon; species Entomyzon cyanotis. The sequence goes on from JAKEPQ010001005.1 coordinate 18,660,859, forward strand.
GCTGGGATGCCCACTTTGACATCAGCCCCTAACTGCAACACCTCTGCTTTCTCCTTTGCTCTTCATGCTCCCCATGAAGAGAAGCAATCCATACAATCCTCCAAGGCTCCCGTGAGCAATTTGTTCTCCCCAGTACACCCATGTCCATAGCCAAGAGCATTTCAGCATTACACTATCATCCCACATAAACTCCTACCTTCTTTGGACTGGCGATCAGGCAAAATCTGGTCAAGAGCTGCTGGCCAGCCAGAAGGTATGCATGTCCTGACTGGCCAGCTGCTCTGCACATATGCACACTCTCCACACAAATGTAATCACAGCTGCCAGTCAGGCTAGACAAATAATTTGCAAACCTGACATAACGGTTAATGAAGGAAGAAGGGCATGAGACTGCAGTTGCTCCATGCAAAGTCTGAACAAGCATGATCACCAAATCATTAAGGCTACAACTTGCCTAGGAAAGGTGATGAAAGATGGCATCTTTTAATGTTATTTGGTAATACACTGAAGCTTTTAATTTGGACTGCAATATATTATTCAAAATTCAAGACTCCAACCTGCGAGGGATGCATAAGAAGCAATCTGTTGCAGCCATATACAATGGAATTTTCTTCTTCTCTTTAAAAAAAGAACAGAAATCTCCATATTGAAATGCTTTTAAGTTTCTCAGAGGTTCTTAGGAGTATCAAAGCTCAGAAATACCAAGGAAATAAGTGCTGTACAATATCAACTGCCGTCCTCCATGTATACTTTTTGATGCAGTTTCTAGTTACTTTTATAATGTTGTGCTTTTTCTATATCATGCCTTATTTCAAGACTAGAGGGGACACGACTACTATACTAGAGGCAAACATAAATCTGGTATTTCCTACATCTCAAATGCTTTTCTTCATAAACTAAATACCGTTCATTTAATGGCTGGTGAATGCCTTTAGGAATTTATTTTTTTCTCAAAACTGAATTTTAAAACCTGCTATGGAAAAAAGAATACCATTATCATAAAACCACCTTTCTAATACTTGCAAGTGGTTATGTAGCCACATCGTTTTGAGATCACAAATAGTCTGCCCTCATAAGTAATATGCATTCCACTGTAATCAGCGCAATCAAGAGAAAGCAGAGTGCTTCATGGTGCTGAAACAAAAAAAGAAAGCTTACACCAACTGTACTGCTCAGCCAAGGCCTAATTTCATCAAAGAAAATTTGCTTTTCAGAAAAAGCTTTGTTAATTTCTGTAGGCATGTCATTAGCATGATAATAAACCACACTGGGAATCTGTTTTGCTATTTCTATGCTTCTACTCACAAACAACGAAGAGCACATTCCTACATCTCTCAATGCTGAGAGCAAACACTCTCAGTGGCCCTGGTCCCTGGAGCTCCATGGTTCCTTATACAAAGTGAGCAGGGGATCCCAAAATCTGCAGTAAGGAACTGTGAAAGTATCATCTAGACTCAATAGTCTTTAATGTATATAAAAAAATCCATCTGGAGTGCATGACAGAGTCCTGCACAGATATGAAAATATAAACACTCTGCACCCAGAGCTTCCACTCTAAATTAGGGATTACAGAAAGTGATAGGTAATAGATGATTAAAGAGAATAAAATAATACAATACCAAAAAAGCATATGCAAAGCTAATGTGAGTGACACTAGGACATATTGCTCCTCCTGGGAATGCGATGAGACAAAAAAAAAGCAGCAGAATAGTACTAGGTTACAGTTCAAACATGCATGACTACAGGGGATGAGAAACAAGACATCTGGGTGTAGCAAATGAGAACAGAAAAGAAAGCAGAACAGAGGAAGGTTAAAGAAGGACATCATGATCTGAGAGAAAAAAAAAATATCTGTGTGAGGAGAGGGAATATAGAAGTCTCACAAGGACAGAAAACAGCAGGTAGGGTTAAATAAAAAAGAGGAGAGGGTGACAAGAAAAGGGCAGAAAGGTGTCACAGGCCAGGGAATAAACCCAAGCATTTCCATATTTCAAAGAGAACCACAGAAAGGAGGGATGAAATAGCAGTAGTTACAAGGAAAAATAAATTTTAGCATATAGGATAAACTGAAATGGGAAAAGCAGAAAATATGGCAATAAGGAAAAAAAGCAGGTAAGAAGAATCACAGAACAGTTTGGGTGGGAAGGGCCCTTAGAAATCACCTGCAATGAGTGGGACATCTTCAGCTAAATCAGATTGCTCAGAGCTCAATCCAACCTGACCTTGAACACTTCCAGGGATTGAGTATCCATCAACTCTAATAAGTTAGAAATCAACCAAAGTACTAATGATGTCACAGAAGTGTGGAAAGGAGTATGGATTTTGGAACCTGAGTATATAAGTGACAAGATTTGGTACGGCTCAGGAGAGTAAGGGGGATGGCAGCATGAACCCTCCAGGACTGGGTACAAGGCTATAGGAAACGGGGACAGTTGTAAAATCTCCTGTGGCTGAAGGAAATTAGACTACTGGAGTCTGGAGCATAGAGGAAGACTGTTTGTGCTTAGCCACATTATACTTGAAGATTTGTTGAGGAAGAAAACAAACAGCCAGGAAGGAAAATGTGTGAAAAAGATCAAAGACTGAATATCTAGAACAAGTAAATGAAGAAAGGTATGATAGATAGAGAATCCAAGAAATATTTTCTAAAGCCAACACTAAATGCATGGCAATATGTGGGTAGGAATCAGTGAAAGAAGAATAGTTACAGAATTCTTGGAATATTCATCAGGAAGAATTTGGTGGGTATAATCCTCTGGACACATGTAATGTTAAGACTTACAAGCAAAGAGATGCTGTCTTAGAAAGTGACATGATGCAGACAGGGAAGCTGCCTTTTATTGCTAAGCATATTTAGGAAGATGAAAGAAAATAAATGAAAGGGAGTCAAATACTACATGACAGAAAAGACTGAAATAATCAACTCTCTTTTTTGCATAAACAAAACACAGATTTTATACAAATAAAGCTAAATGTTGGGCAGGGGTACAGGCTGGAAAAGGGGAATAGCAGGATAAAAAAATATTGAATAAAATATATCTAATTCAAAGAGGCTTGAAGAAATTCACTACAATGTACCCATAGACAGCTTGAAATCACTAACTAAATCAGTGGGCCTGGTGAAGGACATAACCCAAAACAGATGTCAAAGAGTTCATACAAAAACGTCTGGTAAGCAAAGACAATGAATCAAGTGTGACACCATAGTGCTCTACCTTATGTTCAGCATTTTTCACTATTTTTACCAATAGTTTAAACGATTCAGTGGTAGCATTGTTCATGGAACCAAGTCAAGGAGTATTTCAAGAGCTTTGGGGAACAAGATGTGAATTCTGAATGCTTAACAAATTGCAGAGGTGGTAAGACAAAACTCAGTACAGAAAAGAAAGTAATTATCAGTCCCAATCTCAGACGTTAACATGGTATAAAATATAATGGGACAGGCACCCCCACGGCACAAAAGCTCTGCTCTGGTATTCTGAAACGCAAATGAAAAGACTAAAACATAATGCTGTCAGAAAAGCCAAACAATCCTGGGATTAGTAGCAGACATCCCCCATTACAGCACTACAGTAATTATTCTGCCCTACCTGGCACCAGTAAAATTTCAGCCTCAGACACTTCAGTTATGAATTTCGAGCATTTATTTATGTAATTTCTTGATAAAATTGAATGTGAATGACAAAAGACGGAAGCAAACTGATCAAAAAATGAAACCCACAGAAAAAAGATAAAATAATAAAATAAGACATAATAAAATAAAAACACAATACATGACAAAAGGTTGAAAGACCTTAGAACAAGAGATGAAAGAGTGTCACAAGAGTCTTCCAATAAACTACTTTGTTGCAATAAGAACAACTGTCAATTTTTACTCCAAGTCAACTGTCTACTGTCTACTCAGTAAAACAAGAAGTGAGCAAAGTATTTTGAACATAAGGAACTCAAGAATAAAAAGAAATCATAATTTTAAAGAAATATTCAATTCCTATGAAGGTTACTTAAGTAAAATCATCATCATTAGTGCTCAATTTTAGAACAAAATTACATTAAGAAATGCCTGGAATCCACAGTAGAGGCAGGACAAACCTAACACCATTTTAAAATAAAGTAATATATAACTCCCAGAAATTCCCTCCAGACTTACATATTTGCAATGCCACTGCAAGTTTCACACACTGGGGTTTTTTTCAGCTTTACATTAAAAATCCCAAAAATATTTTAATTGCAAGAAAAAGTAATTATTGTTAAGTGCCAAGGTTAAACTCAAGTTTCTAAAACAAAAATTGACATGTGTTGGAATATTTTGGGTTTTCACTTTACTAATGTATGTCAGGAAAATTTCAAGTAATCATATGGCTTTTATCCCTAAAGATATTTTTAAAAAATCTTCCTTATGTTACAGTTTCAGCATTTATAATGTTTCATCCCAACAGAGGTAAGTTTTCCACTTGCTGTTATAAATATACCACATACCTAGGGATAAGTTCTTTAAGAATGCTGGAATGCCGTGAAGTGAAGTTAAATATGCAATTTCAGTTGAGCAATAAATGTCTCCTTATTTTATTACTCTGTTCACGTAAGCATAGAATAGTCGTCCATGGCTGCCCAGCTAATAATGGATGAAAGCAATGATGTGTCATAGAAGTAGAATTTTTATACTAATAGACTGTGCTTTTAAAGCAGCATCTCACTCTTTCTTTCTAAATATAAGGAGCACCTTCTATTCTCAGAGAAATTATGAAGCTGCATTTGCTTTCAGTGCCTCAAAAGACTGCTCTGTAAATGAGCCACAGAAATACACTCACCTGTTCCATCATCTACATTCTCTACTTCCATCACTTCCGTGTTTATTCTGCCCCGGAAAAGGTAACGGTGGCCATCTGTGGATGCTTTGCTGTTCTTTAATCTCCTGAAAAAAGAAAGAGCAGATGAGCACATCGTCCACTTCCCTCTATGTTTCTGCACTGCTACCTGTACATGTTGCATGTAAAGACCACTGCCAGGATCACAATACATTTATACCTGTGCAATTGAACTGTGGAAACTGCTGCTGAATGGGACTCTGCTAATGGTAATGCAAGATGCTACAGCTGGTGAGAATAAGCTGCAAATTCCTGCCTTAATGAGAGTTCATCAGGAAAATCTCACTCTGTGGAGCTCTGTTCCAACACTTTGGTACCTATATGCTGTTGTCTGCCATCAAAGACAAAATACTGCATTGGGAGAGGCTTTCATCCCAACTGATGTGGTCTCCCTATGTTAGTCTAGAAATTCAGCACAGGGGAAGTGTGACTGAAAAAAATGAAATGAGAACATCTCTGGATACAAATCTTGACCTACTTACATTAGCATCATAAACAGGATTTATGTATGGAATAATGAAGACAATATTTTTCCTTCCTGACAAAAGGGTTAACCAAGAATTATAATTAAGAATTGCTGACGTTTTGGGGCAGTTTCACTGCAATACATTCCAAAGCATTTTGCATTGCTGTAACTGTTCCCAGTGAAGTCAAGGCCTTTTGAGACACCAGTTCTAGACAGCTTTTCCCACTTCAGATAAACCAGGGATTATTTTCTACCCATTTTTGTCTATAATGATAATTAACACTGTACATCAAACAAAGGACAATTCCTAAAAATTAAGGATCACCTGAATTTTGACCTTCATTCACTCCAATGAGGTACTAATTTTCAGGAAATTACCTGCCTCTCAATCATTACTTCATTACTGTCTGATGACTAACTCTACTATACTGTAAACTTCTTATTCAAAAATTGAGTGATATACTAAAAATCAAAGAAAGCAAAAAAGCAAAACCAGCATCAAGCATAAAGGTTCAGTATCACAAGTTTTTTCTTTCCAAAGTGAGTAAATCAAATAGCTCTACTGACTTTTATAACTGTAAACCCAAATACAGAATTCCATGTTTACACAACTCTGCCACAAAAGGATAGTTAAAAATTACATAAAAATATCTCATACCATAAAGGTAGGGCAATTTTTGTAAAATTACCAAAATACAAACCTTCTCTCTTTACATACTTGCCAATCAATACTTGAAGTATCTTGCTGGCATATAATCAATTAATTTCCCACCTTAAACTCTGAAATTATATTCTATATTGAGTTACTCCTAGGTCTGCAGAGATGTCACCATGGCACTGGCCAAGGACACAGCTGCTCAAAACTGAAAAGAACACAGATGACCTTTCATGCCTTTTGAGATTTCCATCCAGTAGTGCATTTTAGCTAGAATATGAATACAAAAATATGCAACTTAGTGGAGGATGACTGAAAAGATACTATGTAACCAGTAATTTATTTGTAATTGCTGGACAATAAACTATAACAAAAATCAGAAGTTTTCAAAAAACATATCTATCAAGTATCCAGGAATCTACCAAATATCTACCCAGTAATACGTATTCAGTGGCTACTGTAAAACAACTTCTGGATCAAAGAGACAAATTTTGAGCATCAAGAGGGATATGTATGTACGTAGGAGAACCCTTATTTCTCAGAACATTATCTGCAGAAGCTTGTTGCTGAACTAAGGAATTGCTCTTTGGAATGCATCAAGCAGCAGCTTTCTGGCTGTTTTCCCTGATTACAAATATAAGGCATGAAACTCTTGATTCTGTAGAGACTTATTTTATTGCACAAGCTACAATACTAATTTGTTTGAACTAAAAATTCAGACAGTTTACACTTCCTAGAAGAGAGTGAGGTCATCACATATAACCTGCTGTGCAAGACTGACAAAACAGATTATTCCTCCCCAGATTTCACCTCTAGGATTCTACATCACACAATTTTTTTTACAATTGCTTGTGTTAAATACACTTCTCTTTGGTTGATAAGTTTCTTCTAAAAATGCTAACTTTTATGCTGTGATTCCTGTGGAACAGCATAGTCATGATTAGCACTACTGTGAGAAAAACACATTACTTTTGAAAGTAATCATTTACCTGTGCTTTTTTTTGCAGTAGACCAAAAGATTATCAAAAAGAAAAAATATTCTCTCCTGGATATTTCCTGCTGAAATTTTCAGTAGTAGTCCACTTCGCAGCATTTCTGTGCATGTGTCTGTGATGTTGGAGCCCTGAAATTGAGTGGAAAGACATTATTCTTTTAGTGAGAACTGAAGTACTTTGCATCAACTAAGGAAAAGCTTGTTATACAAATTCATAAGTATAACGATTGTCTGGAAAGACTAAAAATACAGGTCATGGGAATTTATTGCATTGTAATTATGCAATAATTTGTGATGATGCTTAACACCAGCTTTGTGAAAAAATATAGTTTAATAAAAAAAAAATCCTAATTATGTTACATTTGTCCAGAGACCTCTTCTGAAAATCAGGCAAACTTTACCAATAACTCTTATCCTCAGTAACTTCATGCAGAAATGTCTGAAAATGGGGCTTTACTAGACAATATATGCCATGATGGAATTGGAAGCTGAAGCAACCTGGGACTTGAACATCATCAAGGGTATATACTTCTACACTAGATTAATCTAAATATACAATCAAAACTCAAAAAAACAGCAAGATATAAAACTTGGGCAAAGCTAATAGTGGCATGTGCATCTAGGACTGTCTAGTATACCTCCTCCTAACCTACTCCAAAAACATCAGAATTTTTGGTAACCTTCAGATGTTTGGGATGAAACTTCCCATACCTCATTTTCGCTTCAAGACAGATCATTCATGTGAAAAGGTGGCAGGGATTTCATAAAAGTTAATAAAAGAGAAGCAACTTTAACATAAGAAAATATTTTTAAAAATATTTATATGAAAAATTCATGGCACTTCTATATCTTATAATGAGAAATTTACCTCTCAAGGAAACCTACCTTGAATTCTGAGGTGTATTTTGCTAATCTGAAAAATCATGCTCCTGTGGGACAGAGCTGCTGTCCGTGTGCTATATGCATCCGGACATGCAATCCTACTGATATTTATATTCTATATAGCGCTGGCTGCATCAAGCATAACCTCATGCTTTGAAGAGTTTCCTGACTTGAGGCAGTCAAAGTCAGCTTGGAAAACCTGCAAAAGCCAGGACTCTCCTGTCATCTACACATGTTCTGAATAGTTTACGCATGTGATAGCTGTAGTTACTTCCTCTTCTTGATCTAACCACAGCAGTCCAAAGAAAAATGGATTCAATTAAGAGCCAAGCAGCGATCATGCATTCTGCTCTCACAGTTCTTCATCCTACTGTTCATCCTTTGTATGTCACAGCTGTGAATATTGAGCAATAGCTCAGACTGTCCTAAGGAGAATGCAGTCTGTTTACGGAGATAAGTGAGATTGCACAACCATCACACTGCAACATAATTCAGGTCTCTAAGTAAAGCCACTTCGGATCTGTATTAACTCACAACTCCTGCTTCCATTCAGGATCAAACTAGCCAAAGATCAATGTCATCTATGGCCTCCACAGCATATTTCCCTTCCTAAGACAGCATCAATACGAGCATGATAATTTTATCATTTTCTTCAAAAAGAAACGTGGAAACATCTTAAAAGCACACTCAGTGATAAAAATTAGGCATAAATTAGGGCTGCGTGTAATGCTTTTGACCACAATTATAGAAAAGCAGGTCACATTTTTCCATTCCATTTCATTGCCTTTGTGTATTGAAAAGAGTAAACAATGTCTCATTCTGTGTTTCAAATTTGCTGGAATAGTACTTACTAACAATTTGCATTTTAAAAGGTTAGATACTTTTTAAAGTGTCTTGGTTTGTTTTTACATTAAAATTTCAACTTTACAGAAAAATGGTATTTTTTTGTAAGGAAGCAAAAAAAAATCAGCTTAAGGCTTCAAAATTGTACTGGAAGTTTCAGCTTTCTACAAAAGGGTGGTTTTTTTCATAGAAATGGTTTTATAAAAACATTTTGTCTTTTTTTATTGAAGAATTTTATTTTCAATATAGAAAAATACAACCTTTTCCCAACAGTCTTAACAAGATCTGCTACTGTGACAGCATCATGTCATAAAACAACATATTTGATACATATTTTAAACATATATCATTCAGGCTACCTGACTTATTAACAGTCTCCTCATTCATGATTCAAGTTCAGCGTTACACTAGGGCAGTGAGGGTTATCCTCATTACTACCCTTTGTTATTGTTATCCTTAATTTTCTTCCCATTCTAATACAAACTGCTAGGTGATGAAAACAAAGTTCTAGAGATATTTTTTTCCCCTTGGAGACATTTCATCCTGTGGCTAGCACAGGTTCTTCCCGTGGGAACATTTTGCTATATTTCATAAACGAAGATAAAGTTTGGATGTTTTGCAAACAACTTCTCCGGATTAGGTCGGTTCGGGCTTGGCCAATTGGGCCTAGGGGGAGGTCTCGGGCTGACCAATCTGGGGCACCTCTGTAAACTCTATATATATGGAAATCAAAACAATAAAGCTCTCTTCTCTCTTTCCTTGTCTGAGACCTTGGGTCATTCCTCAGCTAGCCGCTCAACAGCGACATCATCCAAGGACTCAACAGTGTTAATGTCACTTATAAGATACCTTCTGACAAGATCACAACCCATGCTGGTGTGACCACAGGTCAGTGATTTTTGTTATTGCAGTTTTATTTGCTGAAGTCCAAGAGAATAAGAAAACAGGATGAGAAGTCACATCTCACTGTCCTACATAACACTGCTAGTGCGGAAAAATTCCCTGTCACTCCCTTGCCTATGTAATACTTAAGGTTTGCCTGTTCCTAGACTTTGGGTGGGAATGGAGCTGAAATAGAGAAAAAAGGGAAGGGTATATTATGTGAAAGCACTGCTGCTTCTACATCAGGGGTGAGCATTGCTCCGCACCACATCCCTTAGAGATGAAAACCATGCCTGAAGAAGGATGAAGCAGAGAGCACACACAAGCACTGCCATATCCACCATGCAATTCAAAGGCCTGACAACAATAACAAGTTTTCATGAAGGATGTAGCTACACCTTAAACCCTCCCATAGATTCTCAACAGGAACACCAAGCTACAGCTGATATCCAGCCCAGTAGGATAATTCACTTATCCAACTCCAAGCTGTCCCTCTCATGAGAGAAGGTCAAGGCTGCAGTAACATGAGTGATCACCCTCATCCCAGCAGCAGGCAAGGCTGTCTGCTTGCACAGCTAAAACTGAACTACACTATCTACAATATTTTTGGAACAAGTATTAGCAAAACCTTCTGACAGTAACATGTTTTCATTAAGCATTTGCACTGAAACTACCACAGGAATTTACTATATGAGCAAGCTGAACCTGAAAAGCAATTTACTGTTTCAAAGTTTTCACAGACATTTATACTCAGTGCTCTTAAGAGATGACATCAACCTAAATGTACAATCACTACTACTATGCTATTCATGCTTCTATAGATTTAAAGCACCTGCAAGTAGAAATCATCGGCTATTTTTAATGAAACCAGCATTTTTGTAATCTGTCAATTTGAAAATTCCATGTATTGTAGAAACAAACTTATTTTAATTATCTTCCAGCAAATCATATAAATGATTCAGTTGAGGAAACAGTGACCTGCAAAGCAAGCTTATACTGTGTATCTACTGGGTCACTAAAGACTGTAGAGCAGTCCTGTCCTATGGGTAGCACCAGGGCCAAAGACCCTGTGACTTTTGCGGACAGCTGGTGGGGAAATTAAAAGCCCATAAAATCTTGGAGCCTGCAGGCTATCTAGGTATAACTGGCTTCTGATAACCTTTGGCTGTCAGTCATTCCAACACCTATCATTCCAACTAAGGAAACAGCTCAGGCAAGAGGTCTGGGCTACCATGACCATATTGAAAAAAAAAAAAAAAAAGCAGCATTGGTTGGTATTTTTTGTTACAAAAGAAAGGTTCTTATCTGTATATTCCGGGCAGATTTCCATCAGGTACAGAGGTTTGACCATACTGAGTCAGTGGCAAGCATGTTAATAGTTACAATAGTCAGAAATTACAGACTAATACTAACTTACACTTCTGTACTTGCACATGGACGTAAGAAACAAATAAAATGGGAAAGGGCTAGAAATTCTGGAGTTTAAAACAGAAATCTTGAGTAAAATATTACTTGATGATATGTTGGAATGGAAAGGAAGAGAATACCCCATGCTATTGGCACTAAGCTGGCCTAAAACTCAGATTGGGTTGTTCAGCTTCAAGCTTACAAATGCAACAATTTTGGTTTTTCTTCTCTCACTGAAACATCAACGAAAATTTTATTGAAAGATTCCTTCAGCTGCTGAGCCATTCTCCAACTGAGACAGCCACCTACACAAGTTCTGAATTCAGGCCAATAAATTAAACCACTTAGGAAATTAAGTGAGAAAGTCATTATATTCAAAATCATCTTTCTTGAAACAGATGTTCCATTTTTGCCATGAATCTGTATTTTTATCATAATAAACACAAGCTTCATTTTATGACACTTAAGTATAGGAATTCAAGTCATGCTTTGATCAGGTTCTAAAAATAGTCTTTATTTTTTTCCCTTTCCTTCTAGTTGGGGCCAAGCAATGTGCTAAGCATTTCCTTCTGGAAGGAAATCTCCAACAAGTTTGCCTCTTTATTTTCAGCAATGCGGAGAACCAGATGTTTATTTAATTAAATCCACTCTCAAACATTGCATTCAGGAACTTTTTTTTTGCAGTTGTTTTGTTGTTGGGAATCATTCAAAATACTGTTAGCTCACATACATGCTCAGGAATTCTTACCATTTCAGGGACTAATCTTATACTATGCCTGAAAAAATGCACATATTAAGAGCAAGGCAATTTTATCAGGTTGTGCAGCCTGTGGTTGCCATATGATATCAAACCCAATCAGCTAAAATACAATAAACACCACATAACTCTACTGAAAACATCCTAGTTTAAGACAATGGCACTGTTTCAGAGCTCAAGCACAGGTGAAAACCTAAAATGGAATTTAGGAAAAGGGGAGGGTAAAAAAAAAAAAAAAAACCAAAAAAACCAACCAACAAAACAAAACAAAAAATACAACACACCAAGACTGGGAGGAAACTACTTTTCTACAGTTTAGAGAATAAATTCGGAGCACAGAGGGAGTAAGTCTACGTTTCACATGCTTATGTCCACATTGTTAACATTCCCTCTTCATTGTTCTCTTTTCTCATTTACACATTTCCAAAAGCAAAAATATTTACTACTGGATGTTTTACCAAGAATTCCGAAGAAACTTAATGCAGGAAAATGGATTCCTTTTTCAGGGTTAGAGGTTTGGGAACAGTAAGTTCTTAACCAAGTTATATGACTAATAATGCATTGAGTTAATAATACTGTAACTTTTTACTTGAGTGTGTTCATTAGGATGGATTTGACAAATACCTATGACTCAGACACTGGAAGCAAGTAGAATTTTAATCACTGTAGTGCAGTAAAAAACTTAAATGAAAAGTTAAAAATAATGGAAGGAGTCACATGGTGATAGGCAATCAGGATTATTTAGCGAATTTCCTTGCCATAAAGTATTTAGCAACATAAGTAATTAAGTTGCTGTTGCTTCCATCATGAGGTTACCACACAAGCATTTCCAAGGCATTTAAAGTTTAGATACACTAACCTTTTCAAGTTGATACTGATGACACCCACTTCAAGCTAATTAAAAGAAGAAATGCATTTTCACCTAGTCTAAACAAGCAGCTGTTAAGTGATGTCAGCTAGACCTCTCAATTCAAACATTTAGAAGTTTATATTAGTCCTTTCTATTTCAAAAGCCTACAAACAATACCCTAGCATGACTACACATGGTCTGTAATTTGTGTTGAATTTTTTTTATTTTATTTCAGATTGAGGATTACAAATAAGTGTAGAAAGGTTTGTCTGAATACAGACCAGCAATTATATTGCTTTTGTACTTGCTAAAATTCCTTCTCACAATGCTCAGTGAATTTTAGTGGAATTTCATAGTGACCAAAAGATTACAGTGCCCTGAACTCCAGCATGAGATGATTTGCCAGAAATTGAAAAGCAGTTCTTGAAAATGCTGCTGCACAAGGAAAAAATACCTGAAGTGAAACATTTCAAATCACACAATGAACTGAAGAAACATGAAGAATTTTGATTAAAGTAAAATCAGTCACTTAATCCACACTTAGAATGAACCAAATTTTCCCACGCTACTCAATTAACAACAAACCAAAGGTTTGCAAAAGTCCACTGATCACGAGATTTCACGTGGAGCGTACAGGAAATAATTATGTGGTGCCATGGGTAGTATTTAGGGGAGTCTTTGTTCAGGTCTGTGCTCCTTTCTATTAATGGCTTTTTGTGTTGAATCCTTCTGGATGGCAGGGGAAAGCTAAATCCACTGCTGTAGAACCAGAGCACATCCTTAGGCACAGCAAGTTCAAGAAACAGCAGGTACAGTAAAATCAGGTGGTGCAGGGAGGGAACAGAGCTGTGTAAAAACTATTTATTATTTCTGCTTTTTTATCTAGTAGTACAAATATCTACTTAAAAGTTGTCGATTCTAGTCAATGTTCTAATTGTTATTTGTCAGACTTCTTGGGGAACTCTGCCAGTTAAGGTTCAGAAAGGTCTGTCTTGAGGCTCTCTCTGCTTCAGTACCCCATCAGTGTCCCATCTGTGTCCCTAACCCTTTCTTTCCTCTGCACCATGCAAAGGTGATTTCCCACTATATGGACTGAAACCTGATTTTTCAGCTACCAGACTAACATGCAACAAAGACATTTTTCCTGCAACATCTCCCAGTCTGCAAACCTTCCACAAAACTTAAAGAGATAAAACCTCTTCCTCTAGTTCTTAAGCAGCTTTCTCAGGAAGAGAAGCAGCATATTCAAACAAAATATTCAAAAAAAGCAAAGAACTACCTCCATGTTGAATTCTGCCTCTGAAAGAGCCTTGTCTTTTTTTTTTTTTTTTTAATCAGTTTTGAATATGTTTCCACTGTTTGCTTTATATTTCTTTCATTGAAATGTCACTTTTGTTTGCCTTCCACCCCAGTGCAGACAGCGGAGACATGTCAATACAAAACACCTAAGACAATTTAAAGATACACTCTTATCCACACCTGTCTTTCCATATGAACTAATTATAGTGCTCAGAATAATTCAAAAGGAAGACTTTGGTGCTACAACTACTTGATTTTGTTGTTTTCTCGGAGAAAGGGTTGCTCTTGTGGTTACTACTTAAAATTCTAGCTCAGAACCAAATCTATGGTTACTTCACGTAACTTTGTCAGAGCATTTAAATTCTTTCATTTGCAAACTATTAAGTTTTAAAAAGTATTTAAAAACCCCACAAGTCTCAGTCCCCACAGATTCCATTGAATATTCACATTAGTTAGCTCACCCAACAGTAACAGACTACCTACAAGCTGACAAAAACTTTTGAACTGAATGCTTAACCTAGAGTAAACAATAATCAAAACTTTTTTCAACTGGACAAAGGTCAGCATAGACAGCAGTAAAATCAAATCAGCATTTAAATTAGAGTTTATAGATGTGTATGTGTGCACACATAGATGTTAATGTATATGATTGATACTGCAAGTCAAACACTAAATAACTACCCTTCTTCCTCAAAGTCTGCTATTCCATACAGCATTGCTTAGCCATGGACTTAAGTCATGAACTTATCTTACAGAGTAGATCTCAAAAGCTGTGATTTCAAAGAACTGAGGACTTAATAGAACCTCAGGATCAGAAAAACAGTGCAACACATACTTGTTGAAAACTGTTACTCCCTCCTCAAAATACAAAGCAACAAATCTTACGACAGTACCTCCCATCCTTCAACATGAGACTGCCATTCTTCCAAAAACTCTAATTTCTCCATTTGTCTCTTGGCCTCATTTATGTTGGAACAGACTGCTTTCATGGCTTGCAGGGCTTCCATTAGGGCTGCATAGTCACTGTGCTTCCTTGGAGTTCGCTTTAGTAATTCCTATTTAGACATCAAAAAAAAACAGGGAAAAAAAATTAAAAATAAAAAAAATAAACCAGACTTTGATCTCTGAAGGTACATTACAGGAGACTTAAACCAAACCAGCATACAAAAAGAAAGTAGCCAGTCTTTTCTTTTACTAAGTGGAAAAGTAGTAACCCATCTAGCATTGTATCCTAGTAGGACACTAAAACTCAAGAGCAATGAATTACTAACAATAAACAGTCATCATGACATAGGAAGAGTTTGCATTTCAGCTACTTTCTCCCCCAATGATGTTTCTTCGTATTGAGCTTTGGGGTTCAGGTTTGTTTGTTTGTTTATATCCTGCAGGATACAACTGTTCAAGAGCAAGGATAACAATTCTACCTAAAAAAATATTGGTTCACTTATGTCAAAATTAACACCTGCCTTTCCTGCAACTCAGGGCAGAAAACACATGTTCTTTTAGTTCCACACTATTGTTTAATCTCATGCAATGCAGCAAAGCACACTGAACAATAGCTTAGCTGACTCACTGATTTCAGATGGTACTGGCAGCTATGCTGATAAACAAAAGTGGAGTCGCCAGCATTCATTTGAGATTTCCCATCTCAGACTACCAACTACACATTTACAGCTGGACTGACTGAGAACAGTCTTCAGTGCATGCCCTGCAAAGCCCTAACCCTGCTGCCACCACACCCTGTATTTAAATTTACTTAATATATTCGTTTCATTGCTCTAGAGCAATTCATTAGTCATTTTTTCCTGTTTTATCTGCATGTCTTTCAAAAAATAGAATAGAAAAATAATTTCAAAATAGACCAAGGGAACTGTAAAGCCACAGCTATCTGCAATGACTCACACCTCATTGTAATGATTCTAATTTTTTATTTGTTTTTAAAACTTTTATTCTATCGTGTTTCTTCTTAGATTTTTTATGTCATATGCCTCAACTGGCAATCTTGCAGACCAAAACCCATACATGCATTGTGAAAAATACTGTTTAATAATCATGTTTTAGATAGCTTTTAGTGCAGAATCTGCTCTGGCTTTCCTCTCAGAGTTTAGAACAATAAGCAATACTCAACCTTAATTTGTTAAGCAAAAAATTGCTCAAAATAGTTACTTTCTTGTATTATTTCCTAACAAGTTAAATTACAAATTCAGAGGTTTGAATATCTAATGTTTATCACCACATTTAACATTCCTCTTTAAGTTGTCACAATATGATAAGAATAGACATATAATTGTACATAAAAACATTCACAGCACCTTACTGTTGCTCTACAGTTTGTCTTACAAAAAAAATTCAATAATATTTTTCATTTTCAGTTTGTTGATGGTAAATTATCATCATCAAAGTGTGTCACCAACAAACTCTGCAATCCCAAGCATTTTAAGCAAGGTCACGATCAAATCCAGCTGAAATTAGACTCATTAAATTCTCCCAAATGGCTCACTTCTGTCCAACAATGGAGAGGCAACCTTACAACTAGAAGCAGAACAGAGCTAATCATCTTCATCCAGCCAGCTCCTCAGTTCTTTTAATGCTGATGTCAGAAGACTTGCCACCAGCTTTAATGAGAGCAGGTCTGGGTCCAATATCTTAATAAAGAGATAATTTACTGCGTAGAAAGATTGTTCCCGGAGTTTGGAAAAATGCTTAGCAACCAGTTTTATACAGGAAGTATAAAGTCCTCAATAAAAATCTTGTAAGTACCTTCAAAAGAAGGGGATACTTGCATATTCTCTGTATTGGCGTCACTAGATATCCTTCCAAGGGCACATCTGTGTTCTTGCGTCCTCCAAGGAGCATGCAATTCTGCAGTGGGAACAGGTTCACAAATTATTCAAAGATCCCAGGAAAATTATCAGAAATAAAGACAAGGGCACAAGTGTACAGCAACATTTGGTTAAACTGTACATAAACTATGTAAATATATTTGAGGGAGGTGTGCAAGTCTGTCAAAAGTACAGGCTTGAACACATGCACAGCCTATCACACACGACAAGGAAGTTGCAAAGGCATCATGCAGGCCTCTCGCCTAGGTACCTTCCTCATCCAGTCTGAGAAGAGAAGGACTTTTTCTTAAAGTTTAAAACTAAAAGACAGTAAGTAAAATGCTCAAACTATTCTTTCAGACTTCAACAAACAAAAATAAAAATATTTCAGGGTGACCACTATAGATGTTGTTGTTTCTAACAAGTGTTTGCAGTACTAAGTAGTATCAAAGACTGAATGTTTGAACATGGCCGTCCTAATACACACCTCAAAAAAAAAAAAAAAAAATACTGTTTTCATGCTTCTACATTTAAATGTGATGTGCAATGAACAAAATATCCTGAAATCAAGGGCAAAAGACTATTAAGAAGTTTCAACAAGGTATCTGATTATGGAAGCAGAGAGTAAATGAAATATAGAGTAGAAATACCCTTGGAAAAGCGCTGAGAAAGAGAAAAGAATAAGGGTCTTTTGGGATAAGAAAACATGCAAGGGACATCACAGCAAATGTTTGGAATTGCTGCAATTAAAGTGTAAGTACATAGAGACCTAAAGGAATGCTGACAATTATTTTATGAAGAGATCAGAAGGAATTGTAATGCGATGGTATGAGATAATCTCAGCTTCAAAGAACAAATTGTGTAAACTGAGGACACTAAACAATAGTTTAAGATAGCCAGATGGGATGGTGACACAGGCCATGGATCTGGATGCAGACACACTGTTAATGGAACAGAGGCTAAACAACTGGGTGTCACTCAACACACATATCCTATAACCAGTGCTGCTATGGGGATCTCCACACCCACCCTTAAGTCTCTGCTTTGTACGCATGGTTAACCAGCTTCAGTCTTATTCTAAAGGATGCTTCAACCTAAAGGATCTCATTCAACCTGCCAACACAAAAGCTTGACTGATTAAGACCGAGTAAGATAATGGCAATGCAGACTGTAGTTTAAATACCAGCTGTCTCTATACTCAAAGGCTCAAAAGTGTGGTTTCAGCTCCCAGTTATTTATAGATAACCACAACTCTAATGACCTGAACTGTTTGGTGAGCCCAGAAGTCTTTGACTATACTTTCTAATCATACAGTCAGATGTCTTGTTCTCTAGGTCAGACTGCTGCCACTTAATCCTACAGACATGCCCCAAATCTATGAGGAACCCAAATCAGATGTGAAAGCCCTCTGCATGTGCCCAAGACTACATAACACTGACAAATCATGAACTGCCACAACTACACACTTGGCTTCCTTTCTCACAAAATGAGCTCTTTGCAATCTTTCTCCAGAGTTTTATCGTTTTGCCTCTATAGTCAGGATTCACCCTTTCTTCTTGAGTTTGGCCATGCTGATCCCAGTACAAGAACCATGTGTCTGAAGCTCCTTAATCTGCACCAACCACTGAGGAAAAATAGGACAACTTTGAAGCTATTTCTAACTATGAGTAAACTTTTTTTAATATGAGATTCTTAGCAAAAAAGCAGATGTTGCCTCATGTCCCCCAGTATCTCCCACAATAAGGAAATTCCCAGATTGCTCATTTACTTGGCTGTAAGTTAGTGCAGCTGGGGAGTCAGATCTGATATCTTTCAAAAAATTAGTGAGCCACAATAGGACAACTTCACCAAGAACTCTGTCGACATCAGTAGTGAAACCCTTCTGCATGCTAAAAATAATTAATAAAATTAAATAAAACTTGTGATACTGTCAGCATTGGCAGAATCTTTGTTTGTTAAACACATCTGTGATGCTTTGCTGATAGGGTCATGTGCTCTTCAGTACCAAAACATAATAACCAGATCTGAACACTCCAAAATTTAATAGCATATCCATGGACACCTCCTCAGGTATTTAAGTTCTAATATAGTAGGCTACACATTCCAAAGTTAACCTCGTTACCACAAGACACCATAGAGGAAACACAAAATCATTCCACACCGAATTCTTCTTTTAATAACTAGCGTCAACTATTAGCAAACTCAATATTTACATGGAAATTGGTTTTGCTGTTGGAAAACCATGAGGACTACCACACTTAACATTTTAAAAATTCTCCTTACTTGCCTTATAAAGTGAAAGACTAGCTGTGGAGCTGTTTCTTTCAACCTCAGATCAAACCAGTGTCTAAGATTAGAATGGCTACTCTACAATCCACAACCCAAGATTTTTCTGTCTGCAACCACTCTGGCTACAGTACCAGAACACGGACCTTCCCTTCAGAAATTCTGCTGAGTCCTTCAGCTTCCTTTCTGTAATTCCCTTCCCTATCCCTCCTCATTTATTTCATCCTATTCTTTTTCCTTTCTAGAGATTCACACCCTTGTTTCCTGGCCAGCATGTTCAAGGCACACTGCCTAATGCTGTATTATCCACAGATCCAAGCACAGCAGTGAAAATATGATTTACACACCTCCTTCCTCTGGAAACATCACCCCCAGCTAAAACTGTCTGCCAACCACTTGCAGGTGTGCTTGTACTTGTTACATGGTGGAGGTGACAGTGCTAGCAATTCACTGGCACATCAAAAAAAAAATTAAGTTAGAACACAAGTTAAAAGTTTATTTACCAAAAGAAATGTCCGCACTGTTCTTATTTTGTTCAGGTCAAGAAGAACTTTCTGTGCCTTCTCGTGGTTGCTACAGTATTCATCATAGATACGGAATTTCTCTTTCTGCAAAAACAAAGAGACATTGTTTTTCACTTGTCATTTTGATTTTTTTTAATTAACAAAACATGGAATGAACACTTTTTGCAAAGCTGAATAGCAAATATAGTCCTCATTCTAAAAGGTCAGTTATTCTTCATACATTTATTATTTGAGGTCTAGCCTCAAATTATGAACAGTCTGGAAGTACCACTTGGGAATTTCAAACATAGATTCTTAGAATACAAAGTTGAAAAGGACCTCAACAATCATCTGGTCCAACCTTTCTTGGCAAAAGCACAGTCTAGACAAGATGACCCAGAACCCTGTCCAGGCACATCTTAAATATGTCCAATGTTGACGAATCCACCACTTTCCTGGGGAGATTATTCCAATGGCTGGTAGTTCTCACTGTGAAAAATTTTTGTCTTGTGCCCAACCTGAACTTCTCCAGGATAAACTTGTACCCATTACCCCTCACATTATCCATGTGACTCTGTAAAACAGGAGTCTCCATCTTCGTAGCCACTTTTTACCCACTGGAACATAGTGATAAAGTCTCCCATAAGCCTTCTTTTCTCAAGTCTGAACAAACCCAGTTCTCTCAGGCAGCCACATGGCACACTTCCCATGATCACATCCTTTGATCATCTTTGTGGCTCTTCTCTTGACCCTGTCCAAATTATCCACATCTCTTTGGTATAGCAGAGACCACAACTGAGCACAGTATTCCAGCTGTGGCCGAACAAGCACTGAATAGAAAATGATAATGATTTCTATATCTCTGCTGGTGATGCCCTTGCTGATGGAACCCAGCATCCTCTCAGTTTTTTGGGGGTTTTTTTTTTGTCTCAGCAGCACACTGTTCACTCATATTGAGCTGGTAGTCCACCAGGACATTGAGGTCCTTTTCCACAGAGCTGATTCCCAACTAGGTAGATTCAAGCCTGTGCTGCACTCCTGGATAATGTTTTCCCAGGTGCAAGACCTTACATTTGTCTTTGTTGAACTTCATACAGATTTGCTGAAATATTTCAGAGGTTGAACTACCACAAACACAAAGGATAAAAACACACATTAAAAAATACAAAATGAGTAGCCAATTTGCGGACATTATTACCCAATTTGTGTGCAAACACTTGTTTTCAAATATGAACCATTTTTCTGCAGAGTTAAAAACTGATGTTAATCAACTTCTGTAAAATGTTTCCACGAACCATTAATAGCTTTCTCCTCCCACAATGAATAATCAAAGACTTAATAAAAAAATGGGACTCTAACCAGAGATAACAATGAAACCTAGACTTTTTGTTAGGTCTACAACTGAAAGTAAACTAATTTTGTCCTCATTTTGCAAAGCTCTGTAACAGTAACATCCTTGTTTTGCTCCAACAGGAAAAATAATACTCGTAGAAACCAATTATTGCAGGACATACAAACGCACTTGAGGACGTACTGCAGTTGTCAGAAACAAAATACCTTCAAAATCCAGAACCATGGAGGTATTTTATCTAGTATATCTACTTCTTTACTAAATATTCACATTTTTGCATAGCACTAAAGGGGAATAGAAAGACAGTACTATTGCTGTTGCATGCAACCATGTACCTCCATCTAACACACAGGCACAGCTTTGCCCAAGTTGCAGGGCTCAGTTTGTTAGCCTGAGATAATCTGGTGAATATAAAAACAATGAAACAACAAAAGTTTGTCATTTAATATGTTCCTTCTTCACTCTCCTTCCATCTCTTTTTTTTTTTTTTTGACATGACAGTAACCAAGAGATTAACTGCAGAGTACTCTTCATTATGCAATCAAGTCATAGTTAGTCTTCATGACTATGTACACTTATCATCATGACAGTAATTAACAGAGGCAAAAATTAAAAGAAAGACATGAAAAAAAAGCTGAAATAAAAGATAGCATACATAATTCAGAAAGCAGGTTCCAACTTCATGCTGTGCATTAGGTTCTGGCTGTAAACAATCCTCCACAAGGGACAGGAAGTTTTTGTGAACTGCAAGAATATCTTCAATATTTGAAAACAACATCTGCAAAAGAATAAAACATACATAAGTGAAACATCACACACAAAGCAGAAGAAATACACAATTAGGAGACTAACCTTAACTGTGTCTTCTGTGACATTTTTATCCACTTTGGCTGCAGCACATTGGATCATTCGGTGAAGAAAAGCCTGCATGAAACAAGACAAATAAGGAAAAAGTTATTTCAGGAAGACTTGAACAACTTCTGGCATGTTATGCTTTAATTTCTTTCCCAAATTGGATGTAGAGCCACATCAGAACATTATTCAGAATCTAAAACAAGCATTTTATTTATAAAGCATTTAGTAGTCCTGTTATTCGAACATGATAGAAAAACCTACCTACATAGTCTTAAAAAGAGTGAAATATTACTGAAGCTGAGAAACTGAACATTCTCTGAAGTACCACTTCCACCCTGCACTCATATTACAATCAAGCAAGAGGAAAATGTATTAATTTTCAAAATCTCACTCTAACACTTTACACATTGAGTACAAGACAAGCCAAAATAAGCTCCTAATTTCCAAATTAAACTAATCAGGAGATACTGTTATGTAATGTAACTTTTACCATAGCTACCAAAAGTCAGATTTCAGATGTATTAAAAATAAAACTTATTGTAAAGTAAATTGGCTTAAACAACCATCAGCTGCACCTGGTTTTGCTTAACGAAAACTCTTCCTTCTTCCCTCCCCAAGAACCTAATACCCAGGGATCAAATGATACATTAGTAATACCACCAATGAAATACCAAAATAGTAAATTTTCTTCTATTTTACATTCAAGAACTGGACACAAAAAGAAGTAGATATCTATAGTAAATAATTCGAAAAGAAATAAATATCTGCACTACAAAGAAAAGAATTTTTGTTAATTCATTTCATTACAAAGATATGGGTATGTTCTAAAAAATATCTACACACTGTAGACTAAAATCTTACATTGGTAATTCTTCACGCAGACATGCATATTCTTCAGTCATTAAAACCTGGCACCACAAGTGCACAAATGTCATGTCTTTCATGACCATTTAGCTCTGAGTCACTGTGCATTGTACACTGTACATGAGCTCATCTAAATTCTGGCGTGGTGCAAATTCCATAAAAGAGGCAATAAATAACCCCTGTGTGGAAAGATAGCAGTCACAGCAACCCTTTTTGCCCTCTGCTGGGACTTAAATATTTTCATTCTCAAGCAGTGTTCCCTTCTCTGCTGAGGAGGACTATGTAACTGGCATTACACATTTTTATTACTGAAGAGTCAAATCCAGTTATCCAGGACATAAACCGAATTAAGTCTGGAATACTGCCAGCACACTGTATGTTTCCTATCGCTCTCTACAACGATGTAGATTTTCTAGTTCATTAAACCCATCTTTTTCCTGACTATTTGTGCTTTCTTTTTAATGTTTTACGGGTGCTAAAAAAAATGCCATTAACTCATTTGCAGCAGTTAACTGATGGTGGACGACAGCCCTTTATATCATTCCTTGCTACGAATATCCCAAGGGTTTATGGTAAATTTACTGCGTGCATTATCTGTACAACCAATCTCACAAAGAGTGAAAGCCTGCATGACTCTTAGTTAAATTTTGGAAGTTTTCACTTAACCATCCAACACCATTAAATATGCTTTAGAATTGAAGAGGAAAAAATAAGAACTACCTCTGAAATTCCTGTCTATTTTTACTATCTGTAATTTCTCTCTGTTCACACTATTTCCCCACAGACCAAACATACTGCTCATCTGAACTCATGTTATCTCAGATCTTCATTTCCTGTAACTGTGAAGGAAGGTGAACAGTAAGTTGGCTGATGGTGAAACTGAGAAGGAACTGAGATTTGAGGCATAGTTACTCCCAAGTGATTCAAGACACTAGATGGGAGTCATGAGGTCAAGAAGAGAATATATCAGCTGCAATAAACAGTTGTCCAAGCAGCACCATCCCAGACATCACATCTGCAGAGGTTATCAGAACATAAATCCAGGAAAATCCAAACTTTTGCAGAACCCAGACACAAATCACTAATTAAGGTAGGGAGGCCTGAGATAAATTCAGTCCCTTCCTGCAGCTTTGTGCAAGCTCATGTAATATTTTGTTGTAGTCATTCTGCAGGGGTAGTGTAGTCACAAGGCCAGTTTTACCCTAAGATTTACCTCCTATTCAGAGTATCATAGAATGGCCTGGGTTGGAAATGACCTTAAAGACCATCTAGTCCCAATCCCTCTGCCACAGGCAGGGACACCTCCCACTAGACCAAGTTGCTCAGAACTGAGTTGTCATCCCTATCAATCCAGATTTGCTTCCTGAAAAAAACTGTAGCACTATGTCCCAAAAATCAATGCATGTGACCATTTGAATTTTTCAGGCACTTATATGAAGTTCTACAAAGCTGCACATATTGTAAAATAATTGGAATAATCTCACATTTTCAAGAAGACTAGTGTTAAAAGAATTCAGGGGAGCACAGGCAGGGATGGAGGTATCTACCTCTATTCATGTGCCACCAAGACTGATCCTTGTCGGACCTCACCTGGTGTGGAGTGAGTAATGCAAAGCACTGATGGATGAAATCCAGGTTTCCAGGATGTAAATCCCCTTAACAACTCCCTTCCTGGAGCACAGAGACACCACTGACTTATAACACCTCTGCACTAGTACTTTGCTAGGGAGAATGGATAGCCATCACCACGCAGGAGGATAGAGAAGTAATTGCTTTTTTCACAGTGTAAAATAACTTCAATACAGCACTGCAATTATGAAAAGACTAATGTCTCTGGACTTGTATGAACACACAGTAGGTCTCAGAGAGAGCTGACTACTCAAAAAATCTCCAGAATTATTTAAGCATCAACCAATGACAACCATGAGCAGTTCTGCAAAAATTAGTAAACAAAGAAAAAGCAGGTAATTTGTAGACACAACTGTGAGGAGGACCCCAGCACAGAAATTACAGACTGTAAAAGCAAAATGCTTAAGGATGGGCAGAAACTACTCAGGAGCTGTCAGGTCCTGAGTTAATGGGGGAAAAATTATATAAGCTTTTAAAGATACACTGCTTATACTATTATTAACCATAGAAATAATATACCTGTAAAAAAAAAGAAATAGAAGTAGAATGGACATATCAGCCAATGAACAATCCACTAAGGAACTAGACACACACAAAAAAAAAAAATAAAAACACCAAACCAAGAAGTCAGAAACTCCTCTGAAATAACACTGAGTTGTTTCTAAAACTTCTACCATTACTTCAAGTATGCAACTCAAAGTCCAGCAGACTCATTACTGAGCATCACATTACATAAAGTAGCAAAGCGATTACAAATTACAAGGACACAGCAGAATAGATCCTGCTCCTGAACTGACCAAACAGCTGTAGGAATCAATTGTCATTCATGATTCCATGCTGGCAAAAAAGGGAAAAAAAAAAAAAAAGTCACCAAAGGGAAAAATCAGTTCAAACTTGATATAATTTCATCAGACACACATGCCAGTAAATCATGACTCATCTTTTTTTACTGGAGTACACATTACATCTTGCTCAGGTTACTTCAGTATTCATCTACATTAGTGTAGAAGTTTCACAGCACAACATCAAACACAGAAAATAACAAATATCTCTGTGTACTCCAGGATCCCAGACCAATGTCACCTAAACACTGATCCTCAACTTTCTCAAAGCTTTTCAAGTGGATTCCAGAGTTTCCCTTAGCTTCTTTTCAATTCTTAGTTTTCCCACATAACAGCAAAGACATATGGTTAAAACAGAATGCAATTGTCTAGATTTTCACCTTGTGCTACCAGCATTTTATCCACCTTGCTTTAGTATTGGGATTCAACCCTGCAGCAGAGCAAGTGGCAATTCCTGGCACTCTCTGCCAGCCAGACTATTGATGATCTCTCTTTAAAGAGATCTCTATGCAACATTTCAGAGCAGCAGCTTGGCTGAGTACCACAAAGAGCAGTCTAAGTTTTAAAGATCAGATGAAATGCAAATATAAATGAGGATGTTACCTA
Organism: Entomyzon cyanotis; assembly: GCA_024500445.1. Taxonomy (NCBI): domain Eukaryota; kingdom Metazoa; phylum Chordata; class Aves; order Passeriformes; family Meliphagidae; genus Entomyzon; species Entomyzon cyanotis. The sequence goes on from JAKEPQ010001005.1 coordinate 18,686,517, forward strand.
CATTAAAAAAACAACACCCAGTTTTGTTTGCCAATTTTTAGAACTGTTTATGGAATGTTTATTGTCACTCTAGAAATATCCTTGAGACATTCAGAGTGCCACAACCCCTGCCTCCACAAACTTTGGCATTTAAATTACAAACCTAAACATTCTAAATCCTTCTGGAAACTTCACTAACACAAAATGGCATCTACATGATCAGCGTATACACACTTTGGAGAAGAAATGCCCCAAAATGCTGATAAAATTCTAAATATGAAGAGTCAATTGTAAGAAATTTTATAACCTTTACAAGTTTGACAAATTTGCACACCAAAACATGGGGTTCCAACTAATTCCTTTGGAATAGGGGAGCACCTACATATTAAATATATAAGATAAGGTACAATTGGGAACATAAATGCATTTTTGGCTGTGACTCAGGGTCCCTGTACCATGGTGGTATAGAGAAGAGTAATTCACCTCTACCTTTGAGAAATGTAGCAAAGGATCTTTTGGAGAAGATTCCATGCTAATAATATCTAGGAAGATTATTACATCCTTTTTAATTTTACCAGCAAACTGTGTTACATACTTTCTGTACTCCTCCCTTTTCTAATTCTTTTACCCTTTGCCTGACATTGGAGTAACAAAGTACAGGAAGCAATGAGAATGAAAATTAAAACATAAAACACTGAAAATCCAAATTCAAAGAACTATAAAAGAATTTGTTCACTATACCAAATAAACACTGATGTTTTTGCCTGTCTGCTGATCAGCTGCCATTTTGTGAGGCAGCATTTTTTTTACAGAGAACACACACTGGGTTCCTGTTATGGGTATTCTGACTTCTGGTCTTATCAAAATAAGAGTAGCATTGTTTGTTGTTTGGTGGGGTTTTTTTTCTTTATAGTTGTTCTGTGTGATGTTGAAAAAAAACAAAAACAAAAACCCACCACTGCTACAGATAGCACAAGGAGCTGGCAACAGCACAAATTACTTCTCTGACATCTGGAATGGAATCGGGGAAAACAAAGAAGTCTGCCTGCAGAAAACTACCAGGGCACAGAGTGTTCACCTTCTTTACGGATAAAAAGTCCAGATATTATGTCAGAGCTCCTGGATCACAAAATATATGTAACTATCTTTGTGAAAGCAATAATCCTACTTAGGATTAAGCCTAGAAATAAACAATGTGTTTTATTGGAAAAAAAGAATTTTTAAATAGTTACTTCTTTTTCCCCTCAGAATTCTTTTAATCATGTTTATACCCTTAAATCTATACTGTCATAAACAAAACCAAGGTGGATTGCAAAAATCATGTATTTTTAAAAAGGTAATTTCCTGCACAATTTCACTTTAGGAAAATCGGTTCAACTGAAGTGCCCTGGCTATCATAAAGCCTGCTGAATAAAGCTAACTAGCTGTTATACATATTAAAATTGCATACTATTTGATTTTTTCACAGCATCAAAGACAAAATCCTATAAAGGAACCCACAACAGGGAAATGCTTATATTTTTATACAAAATTTTCATGTCTATGATGATAGCCTCATCTTCACAGGTTGAGAAACAGAAATCTGAAATACTTGTAGGTTTTGTGTTCTCTTTTTACATTCTTAGTGTAACAATAGGCATCTAGATGGTGGAAAATATTTTGGTCTTTTCACAGTATTCCAAATGGTCCTAAAAGGAACTTGGAGATCTATACTTGGGAAGAAAACTGCTACTATCATAGCTGACTAGCCTACCATGGCTAATTCAGCTCACAGACATCGAGGTAGCATTTAGCACAATATTTTTGCACACTATAATTAATGCACTTCAGATTCCAAGTCCCAGAAGAACACCAAGCCAGTTTTGTTGAAGCACTTTTGTTTGATTTTGCCACAAGGAGGAAAAACAAAAAAATCAATAGAGAAGACTCCAGCAGCAACAGCAGCTGTGGCAAACACTGTGTTCTTACCCTCCTCTTCCCATTAACCTGTGCCAGCAGCAGTGGCTGTAGCTGCTCAGGCTGGCTCCTGCTACTGAACAAAAGACTCTTCTTCTCTCTCCAGTGATTCACCAGCTGAGGCACCACCTGTTTCCCCAATCTTGCCTGCAGGACTGAATGAATCACAACCAGCAGCCACAGCATCAGCCAAGGTCAGATACATTCTTTCTCCCTGCTGTACCTAGAGCTACTTTCAAAGCTGGCTTCATATTCTGATGCCTGTAAGTACATGGGGATAGATGGACAACATCTGCAATGTTTTCCATTCTAGTGCTAATTTATTTTCACAACTGACCAGACAACCCCCTTCTCCATTCATCTGATCCTAAGGGGCACCAGTCTGCCTGAAAGAGCATCCCTGACTTCTTTCCTTAAAGTAAGCATTAATTCATAAGTACACACACACAAATTATGGCTTTGAAGAAGTATGTATATTTATATTCATAATCTTCTCATACACTATGAATATGCTGACACATTTTGGGATAATCTTAACCCATTCTCCATCATGTATATTTTTTTTTCTCTAGCATATCAGAAAAGTTCTTCCAAGAGTAGAGCAAAAAAAATCTTTTCCTCATCCTCTTCTGTATCTCAATCACCTTTTCTGCATTTTGTGGTCACTGACAATATTTTTCAACTTTTTACTGCACATCTTGTTCTTTCTTTCATGCACTGTGAGACTTCTAAGTCAGTTCCTTCCTTTGACAAGGAAATGCCCCCTAAACTCATGTTCCCCACCTCTAAAATCACCTGCACCGTAACTGTGCTTTCACTTTTGATCCCTTCCTTCCTTTGAGCTCCACTGCAGATGAAATGAAGAGATTTACAGTTAAAGTCCAGTTCTCCACAGCCAGGCAGGAAGTCCAATATCCCCACCCTCTTCCTTGTACTCAAGCCATTCTCAAAAAGATTTAGTACAACCTTTTCCTGCCCCAGTTCCGAAGAGATCTATTCCTTTTCTTCCCCGTTGTCAAGAATCCTGTCAGCCATATCTAGTATCCTTATTTTGGGAGCCTGTTCTTCAAAGGACTAGCTGTGCTCTTGCTGGTCCACAGAAGTTTGGTTGAGGAATAATGATGGAGGTACTCACATGCTCCCTGCTGAGATCATTCCAAATCTTACCAAACCAGAGGCCGGATGTCTGGCTGGCTCACACATGCTGCTGTGATCTGATGCCACATACAGAAAATTGCTAGAAGATCACCTTAATTTTTGCTTAATTAAAATATAGTTTAATTTTTTTTAAATTAAAATATAGCTTAAAACTGCTAGATCACCTCAATTTTTGCCTAATTAAAATATAGCTTAACCAGAGCTTTAGCAAAAGGCCATACACTGGCATAAGTGATGTATCCCCATCTGCAAAATGAGCAGAAGGCAGTTTGTCTAATATTTTTGGCAAACATTTTATGTAACATGGGATGCAGCTAACCAAGCCTTTATCCCATTAAAAATACAAACAGGTTAGATTCCAGTCTCAGCATCAACAAGAGAGGTTCTGGAAGGCAAAAAAAGAGATTTTCCTGACCCTGTGAATTTCTGAACAATCTGCTGGGATTGCAACAAACAAACCAACCAAACAGGAGGCATCCATATCAACAAACAAAATGCTTCCAGCATGCCAAGAGTCCTCTTAATTATATTTTGAAGATTTTTTTTAAGAAAAATATACTCTGTACTAAAAACATCCACATGCATGTGGAATTCCCTGTGGTAGTCATATAGTCCTGTTGGTGCACGTTATGAAGTGAATAACGTACTGCTAATCACACAACTGATCCTGTATCACTCAAGCTGGAATGGGAAAGAAATGACGTCTCCCTTTACAGTTTACCTCTCATGAAAGTCAGCGGTTTCCTGAATTTACAGAACACTAGGTTCTTATTAGGAAATCTCAGTGAATTCAGCTGTGTCCACTACTAGCAAATCAAAACAAGAATCTAGGAAACCCCAGAACAAGTGTACCTCTGGAAGTAACAGTATGTTCCCATTATACTGCAATCATAATCAGAAAAGAATTCATATGTTTGAAACCTTTATACTTCATACTATAGTTTCTGTTTCTTTTATGTAAGCATATCTTATTCTATTCAATTTGGAAAAAATCTTGCATTTTCATTCAATTTTTACTCACAAAATTATGATTTTCCTAAACTTTTTATTTTTTAGTAGGAGAACACCAATATGAAAAATTCAGCACTTCCAAAATATTTTTGAGAAAACTCTTTAATTCTACACCTCAAATTTTATTTCCTTTAGCAAAGGAGTAATTTCAGAAAGTGTAAAAGACAAGAAATACATGAGAAGTCAAGGTGATAAACACATTTGTCACAAATGACCCCTCCAAAAGAATTTTTTAGATTTTCTGATTCTATCTGAGAAATAATAGCTAGAAATCTCAAAAATATTACAAGAAAGTCATCCTCTGTTCATTTCCTATATCCTCCTAAAGTTCATTCACATGTTTGAAAACAAGTTTGAGTCTTTTCTGACTCAAAAATATCTGCCAGAATTAAGAAAGCCACAATCTTTATCACATATTATGAGGAGGAAACCTGAAATAACGTATCACTTCTCCACTTTCAGAATTTAAATTTAAATGTTAATTCCTATAGCATCTGAATAAGGGAGGAAAGTTGACTCAGCACCAATGAAAACAAATTACTAGGTCCTTCATGATTAAGGCACCTTATTTAAAAAAAAAAAAGAAAAAGAAAAACAAATCAAACTGGTTTACCTATAAACTGAGAAAACTTGAAACTACTGACAGGCAATCATAATGGAAGCCCACCAACCCCTTTTTACAGGATCAGTTTTCAACACATAAAACACTTTTTTTCTAATATTGGAATGCACAGTCCTTAATTAAGAATTTATTTAATGCTAAATATGGCTAGATGCTAGTTAGGAATTAGAATGTTTGAGAGATCTACAATTTTTATTTTCAGAGTTGCATAAATAAAATGTACTCTCAAACACCATTCAGTGCCAATTCTGGCTGCCATTTGCACTTGCACACTCATGCCAAGAAAAACACGAAGGAAGGAAGGAAGAATATGAAACAGCAGTTTTCTTACCCAATTTCAATTCTTTCTAAGGCCTACAGGGAAGCTGTAGTGAGTATGGAACTTCTATAAAATGCTCTCCTGATCACAGAAAAAAAGCTGAAACGTCCCATTTGAGTTCTTTCCCAGTCAGTAGTAATCAGAAGGCTTCCCTACGTAAGGAAACTTCTCTTACGTCTCAGATAATTCCTACAGCTTGCCATTTAAACAGGTACACATTTAGATAGACTTATATGCAATGATGCCTCAGTTCATGCAACCATCATTTAATAAACACTGCAATATGTTATAAGTATTTAATGTTTTTCAATTTGAACCAGAACTTTTATTTACTATACAAATAACAAATAAAGGAGAGAACCTGAACTTTTAATTACCATACAAATAGTAAAATTTAAAAAAGGAGAAAACCACTGGTTTCTGAAAATTCTGAAAATGCCAATGTCTTAACTCCATTCCAAAAAGAATATAATAATACAAAAATTTAAATTATTTTACACACAGCTTTATACAAACAAAAGATTGTTATATGTCTCTATTGCCTGCCCTGAACTGGTCTCATGAATTTCCATCTGCCTATATGGTTTTGAGCCAATTTGCATGGAAAAGCAATAATTAGTACTACATTTTCAGATTGTATTTGATTCATGGGATGCTTCAACTGTGCAAATTCAAAGAATAGTTCGTCTTTTACTTCTTTATTGATTTGCTAACTAATAAAAAGAGTATATGACTAAAAAATTAGCTCTCTTTTTCCTGTATGCTATACATACAGGAAATATCTACACATCTACATCTATACATCTGCTGAAAATTAATTATACCACAGGATATTTATATGCTAATCACTATGTACATCCATCAAAGAGGTTCCATATCTTGAAGGATACAATGATCACCACGTACATGATTTTAGAAAACTAAATGGAGCATCTTAACATCCAGAATAGAATTGTAGGTGTAAAGCCACACCAGCCATATTAGCTGGATTGCCTTAATGTAAAATAAACTCCTAATTTCAAGAAATACGGACCAGGATTCTACCTGCATGCTGGGGAGAAATACTCACTCTCAGGCTATCCTTCTCTCATTGGTCCTTTCTTTTCTCCTTTTCCTGTTCAAGCACAGGCTCTTTTTTTTGTCTTATGTAGGTCTATGGCCTGTCTTTGGCTTTGATGAGCTCCCAGCATAATTGCACAACACACTGCTCTGTCTGTGAAGCATGTGTTCCTCAGGAACACAAAGACTGCATGGCTGGTTTTGCTCTTTTCATTTGTTTTTATGAGGAAACAGAAGACAAAACCTGATTACAATATCATTTTCTTTGCCTTCTTAATGAAATTTTTTGTTCAAATGCTGGGACCCTAAGACAAGACAGCTTATTATTACCTTTTCCTGAAATAGGAACCTCATTTTTTTAGGATATAATCAAAAGCTTTAAACCATCCTCCGGTTGAAGCAGGGAGAGAAAGGGATTTTTTTAGATATTAAATCTGTAAAAAATAGTACAAGGGGACTGTCACTCCGAGTCAGTCCATGGGGACAGTCTGTAGGGCCACTACTTAAATTAAAAAGAGAATATGCAGCCACCATAGTATCATGCAAATCACCATCCTCGCCAAACCATCTGCACCATAACTGCAGACAAGCACAAACAGCACATTGGTGGCAGATGCCATCTGTTAATACTCAACCGGAGTTTGACAGCACTGAATACTACTCATACCAGGACATACTTCTGCTTACCAAAACACCCACGTTGATTCCACAGACTGAAGTCTCACTGAGTTTTTCCACATAAGGTTACACAAGGATAAGGATCATTTTTTTATTAATAATTTTTACTTCATTCATTAATTTGCTGTGAGGAACATACTTTCAGTTCCTATACTGCAAAGTAAAAAAATTGTCTAAACCATTCAATGCTCCAGATACCAGATTTCTAAGAACAACACAAGGTAACAATGGTGTTAGTGGGACCAGGAAATCAAGAAACCATAAATAAATACCAAGTATTGTTTTCCAGCATCTTCAATAGTTCTGGATCCTGAAGCCCATGCTTCCTCTGGATGAGGAAATGACGCCTCTGCAGGTTTTCCTTGTGTCCATAATAGACCACTATAATTTGCCACACCAGGGCCAGCCAAAGGCATTGCACTTGCAGACAGTGAGCCATACACAGGCTCATCTTTTGGGCAATAATAAAAGCTACTGTGACCACAGACTTCTTTCTTGACTACAAGATGTTGCTTCTCCACTAAGAAGCCTGATTTACCCCTTTTAAGGAATAGGGTATGGGAGGCACAGAAATGGCCAACCCATCTGAGCCGTGGCACTACATGAATGTACTGGTAGAGGTGGCTTTGAAAATGAAGGCAAAATAGCTTCAGGAGCAGATCCTTGGCCATGAAGTAGCTTTAGGAAGAGACCAAACATCAAGATCAAGTTTGAAAGCCTTCAGATCCTGACAGAAACATCTTCCTTCTTCCCTTAGATTGTGCATGTAGGAATGATCAGCAGCAGGGAGGCAAGTGAGTAGTGAGGTCAGGGCAAGATGCCCTCTACTAACACTATTCCAGATGCTCAATTTTCACAATTATATCAAAAATTAAGGAAAAAAAAACTTGCAGGACGATGGGTTCACTTTAAATTATGAAGCACAAGCCCAGAAGAGTAACTAATACTTCACACACACAAATGAAGCAGACACTACACTAACAGGATGAAATTCTCTCAGAGGGAAGAATAAAGAAAAGCAGATTGCTTGGTCTTTCAGACTTTATCTTACTGTCTCCAAACTGCCTGTTAAAAAATACTAATTGCTAAACTTTGATTTTTTCCCGGCAGCATGTGAAAGAAACTGGGATAAGAACAGACAGAGGTTGCCAAATCCACAGTTAGAAACTTTCCACAGGCTTTTTTTTTAGAAGAAACGGAGTTTCATTTCAAAATATTTTTCTAGCCTCTTCTACTGTGAAGACTGCAGTGCAATCATTTACAGAATGGATGCTATCTCTATAGATAAACAAAACCATCATTCACAAGAGATTTGACCTTAACCTTCTGTCCTAAAATAGTATGGCCAATTACATAGCAGCAGCAGTCCACATCCTTAAAATATCTTTGACTGAATTATGGAACTAAGTGGAAGTCTTGCCTTCTCAAGTTTGCTACAGACTGCAACTAACTAAAAGAATAAAATATACAGCTAAAGCAAACAGCTATGTTTTTCAGAAAATAAATTCCAGCAACTAAATGGTGAAGCAGAAGTATGTACTGTTGAATTTGTTGCCCTTGTTAAAATGAAGAGCTCGAAAAAATGCACAAACTGACTTATCATTACATCAACTTGAGCAATAAACTAAAAGCTTCCAGGAAGTTTATCATCCTGTTTGCTGACTATAATTTGGCTTGTTTTGTTTTGATACCATGTTCCTGTTCCTTCCACTCATGTCCTCCAAATCAGGCGAAAGCACTGAAACCCCACTGCCTATACTCCAAACCCTTACCCAGCCCATATACTTAGTGTTACAGGGCAGAAACAGCTTCCCATCTTCCCTCAAATCTGAAGGAAAGAGAAAAACTGTGGCTCATTTGGCTAGAGAGGGGTAACAAAAACATCTGTCAGAAGGCATCCTAAATATACTGGGCATTTACTGACCAAACCCAGTGCAAACATTTAGGTAACAGGATGTTAGGCTGATACATTTTCGTTTAAAGAGAAAATCTCTGAGGGTCCAACAAACAAAAAGATTTAATGTTTACAGTTAGACCTCCATTTGTCACATGTTATGATATATTTAATCCTATTTTTAGCATTATTTTTATGGAATTTCCTTTCCATTAATACTTTACTTCACCAGAATTGCCAGCAACAAACGTGCAGAACAGCACAAATGCAAAAGACTGTGTCAGCACTAATATTGTTATTATTATTTCTGTGACAAGAATAACTCATTGATGACCAGCATGGGATACTGCTCACTACATAGTTGATACTTTCCTATAATTTAAGTGATTTTGTGAAAAATCTGTTCTAAGTCTGGAATAGTGGGGTTATATCTATCACACAAGAACTACAGAAAAATTTAAAACTTACCCAAGATTTTATAAGCCCTCTCTCAACGACCAGTTCAAAGTAGCAACTTTTGAAATACAACAGTCACCAAAGAAAACTGAGCTCCCTTTTGTAATAGATAAATCAGCTGAAGAACATGAGTTCAAACATTAGCATGAGAGAAAAACTAATTTGGTATTAGAGAATATTTCCTTTTCTCCTTTGAAGGTCTCTGTCGTTATCTACAAAGCACAACAGGCACACATCACATTTCACTCTCTGTGTAACAAAACTCAGCATCCAGGAGTAATATGAGTGAAAAAAAGTCTGGTAACATGCAAATATTGCACACTATTCTTCCAACCCCTAAGTGGACAGGTATCCACATAAAACAGAAATACATCACCCATTGCAACAGAAAAGCCTTCTAAAGATGCCTTCATTCAGTGATAACGATAATATGACAAGGCCTCAGTGCACAGAACTGTCCCACCTGTGGGTGGAAACTTCCAGATGCAAAAAGTTCCAAGGAGGAACACAGGACACAGGATCCCTTCTGGAAGCACCGTTTCATTTTCCGAAGGGATGGCTGACATCCAGATATTGTTTTCCAACTATCCCTTCAGACAGCAAGGGCACTTTTTTTTCACTGTCATTGAAAGAAATAAAGCAAAGGAAAAGAGCACAATTTCCTGCCTATTTTTAAAAAACAGAGTTCACCTAAGGAACAAAGGTGGGTGGAGGCCTCGACACTGAGTCCTTCTGGACCAGAGTAAGTGCACGGAAGTAGGCAAAATTTAGAGCAACCAGATCATGCTCAAATAAAGAAGCCTGAAAGGAACAAAAAAAAAAAAAAGGAAAAAAGTGTCTGTGTGCAGAAAAGGTTGGCCAAACTGAAGCCAAATCCCTAGTGAAGATAGACCTGCTCTTGGCTGAGCTACATCTTAGCAGCTCAATACATCAACACACTTTGCAAGGCCAATGCAAGGAGTATGTGGAAGATTTAATGGCCAAAGGGTTTTTTTCTGGTCATGTTGTACTATCAAGTATTGGTATATTTTCAGATAGAAAGGGCTCTTAGCGATGGGCATTTTTCAGGGGCTAAAGCATGAAAATGATCAGATCAGCAGCAAGAACAGACTGAGAAGTCAACTAGAAATACACACCTCGTCTGTCACATAGCCTGCATATAAACAGGTAACTATGAATGGCATGGTTTTATACAAGGATCTACCTGTGCAATAAACTATATTCAAGGAAGCAGGACTAAGTCATTCTCTAAATAATCCACAATAATCTGTATTTTTATTTTCTCTTCCCAAACCGGAAATTAATTTGAAAAGATTTCATAAAATGCTCACTCTCAGCAAATGGGCTAATATATTATAACTGCACAATGTCTCTTTTTGTCAAATTTCTTCTGCACCTTAAAAATTCCAGCAGCAAAGTTCTGGATTATAGCATACTGTGAAACCAGACGGGTTTCTGAATGTACCTTGCACAAGTCTCAGTACAGAGTTGTCAGTCTGGCAGCCATCCCAATAGCAACTTGACCTTCTTCATTTAAGCAGCATGCGAAGGTCTGGAAATTTCTCAAACAAATCTCCTGCTCCTACACAATCAGATTCTTACATTGTTACCCCAGACTATCATATCAGGGAATCCTATGAGAACAAACAATAAAACAAATTTCTCTTCTTCCTGAAGTGTTCAGCATTTATTGGAACAGAATGTATTCTTACCTTCCCCTCATAGCAAAGGAGAAATTAAAAAGAGCTGATTGCTTACTGCATTTGCCCTGTTCTGCTCATGTGCTCATTAATGGAGGAACTGAGACAAAGTTTTGCTCTTATTTCTGAAAGAGCAAGAATTCCATGGTCTAGATCTAACTCAAAGTTCATATCTCATGTCCCACAGCCTCCGTTTTAGGAACCAACCAGACTACTGGTTTTCCATGGAATCACACAATATAGCACAGGACAGGCAGATTTGGCCTCCTAAGGTATAAAACATCTTCTGTATTCAGTAGGAAGTCATTACATAGGGCTGCTCCTCGTAAGTCATGGATTGTGAGGTTGCTGAGCTATGGGTTATTTAAAATTTTGTAGATTAGGCAGTAGAAGTTGTGTAATTCTGATAAACTCATGGAGTCTGAATGAGCTTGACCCACAGTACTGAGCCAGTGGGTTCAATGTTCATGTAAAAGGTCCTGTGATCTCCGGCAGAAAATTTATGAGCTGTCCCTTCAGGTTGCTCATTGTCACAATTTCCAGTGCAGCAAAATCTGCCCAAAGGTCTGATGTGTGAGTCTTTGAGATTCCTGGGCACTAGAGACAAGCCAAATAGACACAATCCTTTCAGCTCCTATGTTTAGACTATGTATGTGCTTTGCAATCCCCATGAATGCCAATGGATTAATTTTTTACTGCAGGAAAACATCCGCAGCTTTACTGTTTGTGTCTGGTTGGAGCAAGTGCAACAACTTTGATAGGCAGGAGGACCTACATGTCTGCTTTTGCCTTACTTCCATGAAGCAAGTCTTGCTCTCAGAAAGGAGCTACATGCCTTGCCACTGATTTTGGCAAAAAATTGACTTTGAAAAGACCATTACCAGTTTGCAGTGTTTGTCCTGTGCTGACGAAATTTGTTTATTGACTACTTTATGAAAAAATCAAAACAGATTTTGCTAAAGCTGACTTTTCACTGTGTTTATGCATACAGGATTACCATTGCAAAGTGCTTTGTTAGCAGTCTTCACACTCACAGAAGCTGATAAAGAGTCAAATACATCAACTCTTATCAGATCCACTACCATCTTTAAGCACAAAACAACGGGATTTCTAGCAACTTAAAAGTGACCCGTAAGAGCCACAACAAACACCTGGGTGACGTCTGTGAAGACTTCCAAAGCCCAGAGCAGACTTCCTACGTAGTCAAATATTTAAATCTAAGAAATAATAATCATTAAGCACTTCCTTTAAAATTTGTTTACATAACATATAACGACTTCTTCATCAATCAGTTTGCATAAGTTTTCCGAAGAAGTAGATAGTACAAGGGGGCAGGAAAAAGGCTGATGGATGGGACATCAGTAAAATACCCTGTTACAAAACCCAAAATACCAAAATTTGCAAAGTGGAATTATTTTTTAACTGGCTAAAGCTAGGCTACATGGAGGCTAGAGTATCAGAATTTACAGATTACAAATGCACTGTCTCAAATGAGGAGGCCCTATAGGTAAAACTATTCAGGCTATGATTTAACTGATGCATAATTAGGAGGGTATTTTGTTCCAGGTTTTTGATATTGTAGTACTGTTGCCATTGTATATAACAGGTTTGTTACCTTGTTTGTCCTTCCTAACAAATTACATATTCCATCTGCATGGTCTGGTCTAACTCCTGTAGATCTCATGCTATCAGATGAACCTCAGGCGAAAATAACTGAATTCAGCCACATATTTTCAATAAAGGTCATGTTAGCCACTTAAAGTATGCTATCTGTATGATGCTACACCAGGCTGTTGTAAACAAAAAAGCAAATTAAAATTTCAGTGCTAGATTTTGTTAGAACATCAACACTCCATCGCACATAAATTGAACAGTAATGCTTCTTTGGAATTTGGTTCAGATGGCTACAAGAATTTTATAACATATTTTAAAGTTCCCTCACATAATTCCCGGGATCTAATTGGGTTCTTATTGGGTTTGAGCTTCATTATCAAGCTACTTTTCTAATTTGGCATACTGGCCATTCACTTCTAGAAAGGATAGAAACTTCTACTGAAATATATTCTTCATACATGAACTGCGAGTTTGGTTTGCAAGGCAAAATCCAGCATCAACATCTTACTCTTTTTCCTTATCCATAGGACTGTATGGTAAAGATATCAGATTCGAGTCTCAAAAGCTCACAAAAGTGCCAGTTAATTAGATATTTGGGGTGCACAAAGAACTGGTTTTCCATATAGTTTAATGCAGTATTCTGGAAATAGAGTAATCCTCAACAGAGTATATTAGTCTAACTAGCAATCACTGGCATGTTTCTACCTTTTTTCCTCCATCACAACATAGTCAGACTGTATGAACATTCAAGGTCCAACACTTTCTTCCATGCTCTATAAAAATAAAACCCTGACAAATGTTTCACTCAATTTCACTCACAGGGGAAAAAAAAAAAAGAGTCAGAGAAAGCAGCCAGAACAATAAGGATGTGTTGATGCAAGCAGGAAGTCAACCTCTTTTTTTTCCATGCTAGAAGAACAAGAACACTCCTCTCAAAGAGGCATTAGGTCAGACACCTCAAAATCAAGAGGCTGGTAGCAACACTCCTGGATGAAACAATGTCAAGGACACACTAGAGCACACCCAATGCTTGTGATGCAATGTCAGGGAATTAGTATTTCTTTCCCCTTTCATCCATTGCTTAATTATGTTTGCAGTTTGAAAAAAAAATGTAGAGTTCTGTATTAAATTTTAAAGATTATCCAGGTTACATCTTAAAATGAAAATAAAAAACCATGGGGAAAAAAAGAAAAAAACAATCCTTAAATTATTTAAGACTTACAAGCTGTGCTTTCAGAAGTATGCACAAACCCCCAGAGGGCTAAACATTAGATGGTGCTTTTCTTGATTTCTGTTGCCCCTCCTTTTTTTTTGTTGTTGGGGGGGGGGAGTATTTTGCTTCTTTGGGTTTTTTTTAGGATTATTGACCATACAAGTGCAAAACCCATCAGCTTCTGAATATATGGAGACCAATAATTGTGCCCCTCATCCAGGCTTATGGCGTCATATTAGTAACAACACAATGAGCTTCCATGACTTATTTGCAACATTCAGTAACTTTTTCTACACATTGTAGCTGTAAAAGCTAGAAGTGAAAAAGGGGTGCTACTACACCTTCATGAAAAAGGCACAACTATGTATGTAAAATCCACTGACTTTCTTTGCAAAGAAAAGTGACTTCTGCAAAGATGCAATTAAAAGGCTCAATTTTCATGAAGGTAACTCAAAACTGAGAGGAGTAAAGCCACAAAATCATTAAATCCACTTATGTGGACTTATGTTCATCTGGAATACTTATTAAGGCTCATATTCCCATAACAGATCCACGTTAATGTAGATATACTGTGGTTTGAAGCCCTTGGTGCCTAATAATTCCAGCTTGTGCAGAACACAGACACAGATCTGCAGCAAAATAAACTGGAAACATCACATGTATTCATCTTCTCCACAGAATTTTAATATGGCTTCAAGAAATCACAGAGACAGGGCCTTGATGATGAAACAGATTGTCAAACTCCAGCGCAATGGCTATAATGGACATTTCTGCTCCCTAGGCTCCCACACAGCTCTCTGTAAGTAATGACCTTATAAATTCATATTTAAAAAAAAGCCAAAACAAAGCAAACAAAACAAAAACCATTAGTGCATAGTCAGTGCTTGCACAAGAAATATTTCCTGATGTTCTTACAGGAAATAGGGCACATTGCTGTCTCGGCTACCTTCCGCCCCAAGTGCAGTTCACATTCCTTTGATTTTGTCATTCCTTAACAAAAACAAAGCAAAAAGAGCATTTAAACAAAAGAATAAAACAAACAACAAACCATAGCCCTCCTGAAAAAAAAAAGTAAAAAAAAAAAGTCAACTACACATGGTTTTTCTCTCCTGCAGAAAAGATGAAAAAGCAAAAACCATATGACAACTGTTAGTCATATCACTTAGTATGTAAATGGGAGAAAATCATCATGATGGCCACAATGTAAGAATTTACTTGGGGCTAGAAACTTGACAGCACTCTTACTGTCCTAGATGAATATTTTTTAGCAGTTTTAAAATTGATGCATAATTGAATTTCCATTGGAGTCCAAGTTTTGCAGAAGCATACAACTTTGAAACCTTCTTTTTACATTTATGTTTCAGTGTGCCTGCATTAGGTGCAGGAAGAAGCCCACTTTGGAAATCCCTTCATTCTTGCATCAGAATTAAGTTAATTGTATGTGTTTTCTTTTACAGAAGTCTCAACTGCAGAACTTGCCAGTCTACTTCTTATGAATTGTTAATTTTTTTCCTTTGAACTGCACAAAAGATAAAGTATCACGCATTTCTCATAGATACTTCTGTGAGGTTTTGAACCAAATTTTTATGAAGTTTTCTGCTTTAGGAATTAGGCAAGGTTTTGAGATATGGCAATCCTAATGTCATTAACTTGGAAATATGGGTTACCTTTTGTCTTTAATAACTACTAAAAAAAGGAGGTCACAGAGTCATGAGCCTTTATTATAGTACCAATTAAATGCTTTCACAGAACTGTGGGAGCACTGGCCAGAATGGTGGGCCATTCCTGTATTTACAGTTCACAGCCCTATAGACACCAGACTACTGTGGGTTACATTTAACACGTGGATACAGAAGAAAGAGATGCTCTGTAAATCTAAAAAGAAACTAACCATGGTAATAATTTTCTGCCAGTTACAACACAGACTCATAGAATCATAAAGGCTGGAAAAGAACTTCTAGGTCATCAAGTCTAACCTTTGACCCAACACCACCATGTCAACCAAACAACACTAAGTGCCACATCCAGTTTTTTCTTGCGCATTACCAGGGATGGTGACTCCATCACTTACCTGGGCAGCCCATTTCAATGCTTAACCACCCCTTCAGTGAAGAAATTCTTCCTGAAAAAGCATGTTTAATGCAACAAGATACAGTAATTTCGTTTTTCTCCATCCATTCCTAGTCTCAAGAATGTAGCATCAATAAGGCTGTGAAATACACCTTTTTGGTGATGGCACCTGTCAGAAGCCACTCTGAGATTACTGCTGAATCTTACTCTCCTTCTAAGAAAAATTCACCCAAAGTCCCCAGAAAAAATATTGCCTATTGCACTAGCAAATGAAACTGAGATGTGAAGGTTTTCTTCAAAACAGTTAAAAATCTGTTCACCCTACCAACAGCACCCCAGATAAGAATATACAGGAAAGAGTTGCCTTTGCAATGGGAAGATTCACCATTTGCCTTCTCCACACAATAGAGGAATTCAATGCCCCAAGAGAAAAGTGCAGTTTAGGCTTGAAATCACCACTCACAGCAGCTCTGTGATCATATCCAGGGATCCAGGCATCAGGTTAGAACCACCATTTACATAAAATTCAGGGGATCTCTACTGATTATTATTGCTTAAATTTTTTTATTATACTTCGAAAACATCAGTACGAATGAAATGAGATTTCTTCTAAAGTAAGAACTTGTTTTATGCAACCTTCTAAGCCAGTACAGAGCTGTACTTCAAAGAACAATGTCAAATGATGACTACAATCATCATCAGTCCTATAAAGAGCTAGTATTTGAGAATTCTGTCCAACTGCTTCACAGAAGATTTCTGGCCCACGTACACCAATCCCTTCAAAAGGGGCTAAGGAACCAGCTAAGATGGTGGTTTATTGCAGATGATCTCTCATGTCTGAAGCTAACAGCAGTCACTGTTTGTTTTCTCAAGAGCAGCACAGCCAGGACCCATGTTTGACTTTTTATACCATTTATTAACATATTCTCAAGTATTAATAGTTCCTACTTCCTCCTGGTAATAACATGATCTCTTGCTATGGTATTATGTCACATATACTCATTTACAGAAGAAGTCACTGGTTGACACAGGAAGAAAATGCTGCCAAGACATACACACACATACATATAGATAGGTATATGTAGATACATGTTTGTGAAGGGAGATTGGTATAGCAAATGAAGGCATTGAAGGTTTACTACCATTGCTTGCTTATAATTTAAGTAAGCAAAATTACTTTCCTTATAAAACAATCATTTTTATGCTCCCTTGCAAGCTAAATAAGAAAAAATAATTATAAATTATTACCACCACAGAACCAAGAAAATTTGTAGGAGATTTGTTTAAAGAGCATTTTTATCAATATCTACTATGTCAATATCTTATTTCCTAAGGTCACCATCATCTGCAATATCTACAGTTAACTGTTAATTACTAAGCACATACAAACCAGACATTTCAGAGCTAGAAATGTATTGCACATTCCTAGAAACAGGTTCTATCGTTAAGCAAATCATTCAACTTAATGAACTACGTGGAGGAATTTACCCACTGAGCAATGTATTTAAGAGTACTTTTAATCAAAAAGACTAAGAAAAATTACAGAAAGATTAGGAGAGGAAAGAAATACTTACAAATGCTAATAATCTGCCTATGGACCAAATTTCAAAGACATTAAGTTTAAGCATAAATTTAGACCTCCTTCATTTGCTGTAGCATGAACTGTATGTATCTCAGCCCACTAAGGCTTGGTGCTTGCAAAGAGCATGATGATCAGGAACAGACAGCATTCCTCATTACCTGTAGAGCATAGGACCCCTGTGCTGGAGACATTTGTTAACAGCTTTCTTTAGATAAGACACATACACCTGAAACTCTCTCTGTTAGCAATGCCTGACACATATGGGTCTTATTTTTAATTCACATTGAATATTAATGGTTTAGTCTTCAGACTTTCTGGGCCATCCTAAAAAAACCCAAGGCTTCATTCAAAAGCAATGAAACTAAGTCTGGGGAATTAAAGTATTCCTTTTAAGAAGCTGTGTCATAATCAAGAATAGGCAACATATTTTTTCTCTCAAATTCTTGGGTGGTCCACTTGATGCCTGATGGGTTTTTTGCCCTTTTTCATTATACTTTTACACTCTTTTTATATATCCTTTTACCCTTCCCCATTCCTGTGCTTTTTACTCCCTGTATCTCAACCCTACATGTTTATAACCCTTGTACCCTTGCCCTGCTCAGAATTCTTTGGGGAAGACGAAACATCCCCACAATCTCAAGAGCATGAGGCACCAACCTTGAACAGGGCCCCCATCACTGAGACATGTTTTGTAAACTAAGTAGTAACCTTTTGGGGGGAGGTAATTTTAATAAGGGGGCAATTACTTCATTTGTTAGACTTCTCATTGGAGACATTTAGATAAGTATGCTAATCTAGGGAGTCCATAAATTGTATACGGGGGATATCGTCGGGACTCGAGTCATCGTGGTGCACCTGGAATCCTATTAAACCAAATACCCTTTTCCTATACTGTGTGTCTGTGTCTCAAATTTTTATCACCATTTAAGGCATCACACTGGAAAAAATTTCAGAGGTTGAAAAATTTCATAAATTTGAAACTAGACAATTTTGTTTCCCAACCTATAGGTAGAAAACCAAGTAATTCATGTAGTATTGCAAGGAGTTACAACTTTTTTAAGCATCACTAGGAAAAAAAATGTATCAGAATTTGTCTTTTACTTTACATTTATAACTATCAAATCACACAGAAATGAAACAATGAAAATAATTCTTGAAGTGTAATGAAGCAATGGAAAAAATTCCCCAAACAACTCTTGGTATACAGAGCCTAATTTTTTGAAAATGACAAAAATGGTGAAATTCGGTAACTGCCATTGGATTTTGTGAGAATAAAAAATTCCAATAATTTTACTATGTCACTGAGCTTCATAATTTATATGGTTCCAAAAATCTCTGACCTTCACTTCAAGACTCAATGCAATGTAACACATTGCATTTCAAATATATTAACGTGTTTGAGATATCTTTAATACATCACATCTGGGGAAGAGAAAACAACCAACCTAACAAAAAAACCCTCCTAAACTCCTACTCAATTCATATCTTAAACTTTAAAGACAGCATGGAGAACCACTATAGCACAAATTGTATCAGAAGGGAAAATGCCAGAGCATAATTATTTTTAATTGGGTTCCACTAACAATGAGAACACTTCTTACCACTTGAAAAACCACAAAAATAATACTCTAATCATCATCATTCAGGGCACTGTCGTAAGCACTGGTTTGTTTTCATACACTTTTTGGTGTCCTTTTTCCTAAGTATATTTTCTATTGGTTGTAAATAATTTAAATACCACCTCTCAATTGTGCTTCAGTACAGCTGAGTATATTCAAGGACTAAACAAAACAGCTACACAAATATTTTAATTATGAAGACTTGTTTCCATTTTTAAGCATCATAAAAAACTGCAGACAGCTTAGTGCAACAGAGGGGAAGAAGAATGTCCTCAGACAGCAATAATAAACAAACACCCTTTTATTCTGGTCAGACCTAGTAACGATTGGGCACGACAGTACTTAGCTCATCCTATGAATTTAGATCACTAAGATCTTTTATTCTAATTCATTATCATCTTTAATTCCTTGAAATACTTAATTTTTTCTCATGGACTGAACCCATAACTCTATCATGACTTGAATGTTTCTGACTGAAGAAAACTGAAGAAGTTTTAGGACCCTTTACCTACCAGGATGTCCAGGTTCAGAAGACAAAAATGAATCTGTTGTGGCTTTAATTTAATTTTACAAAAAGACTGAGACCTAAATTAACCCAAAATTTCACTGTATACATCACAGTGATCATGCAAAACAAGCCACGATACTAGAGAAAAACAGCATTCCAAAAGTGACAGTTACTTGGGCATCTAAGTAATGCTGGAGAAAAAATCTGCTCACTTTCCTATCTCTACAAACTTATGCAAGCCCAGCAAAGCAATTACAGTGCAGGAAAGGATTATTTGCTCCACATATTTAAAGAGCTAATAAGCAAATTCATTTTCTAAGTCATACAGACTACTTTCATCCTTAGAGCTTTAATAGCTAGTAAGTGGGAAGACCTTTTACTATTTTCAACTACCCACAGAAACTCTTTCCTTACTAGAAACAGTTGTCTCCCAATTAAGTTTTCAGTCATTAACGTAACTTGAAGTGGGGGAAAACAGCCAGCCCACAAATTAAATATTTCACAGGTCTAATTAGAGATGGACACAAAAATGTTACATGTGAAAACAGGTATGGATAGTTTTCAAGGTTAAAAAATCCTTGACAAAAAGCTGATTACAGTCACGCTGATCATTACAGCTTTATTCTAAACTCTCCATAGCTTTTTCTTTACAGAAACAACAGTGACACAGCCCATACTCCAAACTGAAATCACATTAATTAGCTAGGCAGCAAAGTTTCAAAGCATACCAAATGCTTACTAGAGCCCACTCTGCTATTGTGTTTAACTTTGAAAACAAGTCATGATGAGGGAAATCTACATGATAAGCATACTTCAGCTACAGAGAAAAGGTTTTAATCTGCCTAGAAACTGGCAACCGCTGGCTGTGTTTTCTATACTTTATGTTATGTTTCTCTGCTCACTGGAACGAATTGGCTGCTATGAATGAAAAGAAACTTTGCATCTAATCACTGGCATGAATTTAGACTAAAAGCTGCTGTGCAGGACTTCTATGAAGAGTCTGGGCCCTCTGCCATCCTTGTGCTTGTGAATGAAGCGGCGTGAGCCACATGCCCTGCTCCTCCTCCCCCCCAGCTGGGGCCTTCACCCTTCCCTTTGCTGGGGGGACTGGGGAACCAACCCTTCACTGGTGAAACGACCATGACCCAGAAAGGCAGTCAGTGCCATCAATGCACTGCTTGAGAGATCTCAGCTGCGCTTTCCATCCTGCCTGGCTTCTAAATCAACTTGTGAACCAATGGTGAGGGAGCCCCCCGTGCTCATTCCCTTGATAAATGGGCCCCTAAACTGATCTCTGACCTCCGTGCATACTTTCCCTAAGTTACTGCTGACCCCAGAGACTCTGCAGCCCACTGTCCTTAAAGGTTCGACTTTGTTTTTGTATCAGGACATACTGATCAAGAAGAAAAAACAAACAAAAAAACCCCCTAAACTTTATTTCCATACAATTACTCTAACAACTAAATCCCATACAACTACTCTAGCAGCAAAATCCCTATTCTTCTATTATTTTTCTATTCATTCGTAAGGACTACCATATGCTTTTGATTAAACTACTACATGAGTTTTAAGGAGATACAAAACAATACAAAATCTATTTAGGTCAATAAAATTTCATGATTTCTTCAAAAGTAGTAATACATATCCTGCTTAACAGAAAATGTTCATTACATACTAAATTTTAAATATTAAATATTGCTGAATATGGAAAAAGAACCAGCTGCTATTAAGTAATTCATTTAATTAACTTCAGAGCTGAGTCAGACTTGGAATACACACTATTAGAAATTTCAAAGAACAATCACAATGTCTGTTTCAGCTGGGTATTTGCTTAGTTCTCTTGTACAGTCTTTAACTATGTTCAAATAGTGCTTAGATTTACTTCAATAATGCACTTATTTTAAACAGTTTAAATTTTAAACAGTTTAAAATATATATTTAAAACAGCAGAATTGCAAAATAACATCTTTTTCTGTGGAATATTACATAAATGGGTTTTCTCCATTTAAAACATGAATATACTAAGCTTCCTAGCACATAATTCAAGCTTATAAGTTCCGTTTTCACAAGCTTCTCAACATAATATCCAAGTTTTCTCATTCTAAAGCTGTTCTTTTTATATGCCTGCCCAAACAGTTTATCCAGATATGTTTCTATGTAAACTGCAAATATTAGTAAACTCCTGGGTTTTACAATTTTTCCTTAATTAATATTTCTCCTTTGCTAAATTACTTTTAAAAGCATCCCATTTTACTGAAAAAATGCATTCTGCAGTGCATCTCAAGAAACCTACAGCTACATGAAGACCCCAACAGATCAAACCCAAACTGTGAAGGAAGGTTCTGACTTTGAACAGGCAGAAGGTTAGTGATCTCAACTTCATACCAAGAAGGAACCTTTCCCAAGCATGGGACCAGTAGGACTCCAGAAGCAGCTTCCCTCATCTCCTCTCTCCATCCAACACACATGGCATCTCTTTGCCCCACAGTTGAAGATGTATCAGACAGCAAAACCACAGATGAACTGTGAAGGGCTTTGCCAAAAGCTGAGAGGATACACTGTAAAAGCAATGGACTTCTAGTGTGATCACTACCATTCCACATCACATGACAGATGTTCAATGAAACATATTCCCTGGTTATTGCAAAAAAATGGGGTTGGTTAAGCAAAGAGAAAACTATGGCAGGAAGTAGAGTAAGGATTAGTATACTGGTTAACTAAAGGAACAGAGAGTAGTGAAGTTGTCCCTGATCTCGTAACAATGATGCACAAATTATAACTTTATCTACAACACTGAGTAGATACTCTACAGTGCAAAAAAGCTGTACATATGATGACAATGAAATCACCCAACAGGAGTAACAGAGTTAGCAGAAGTTCAACAGATAGCAGTCCCTGGCACTGCAATGAAGACTAATACTTCCCTGCCCTTCTCTGTCCAACTCATTTAACATGAGCAGTGAAGTACAACTCCAGTAATTGTGTTTAAGCTAAAAAACATACATTCTGACATGTAAATTGATACTCACCTCTGCGTAAGTCATTAGCCTTTACATTCAGAGCAGAAGTCTCTACCGCTCCAGAAGACCAGCTGGTGATAGTAATAGATTAAGTAAACCTTAGAGTTTACCAGAGCAAGGAATTTCACTTTGCTAGTGTTTCATTACTATTTCTATAAAACCAGGAACAAACAAGAAGACCTAGGAACCCAGAAATTCAGTCCAAGCTTTTCACGCAGAGTGCACTCAAGTGTTTTAATGAATTGATTTCTGCTTACAATTTATTGGCTTTGTTTGCCTGCTCTTGCTTGCTCGCCATTTCCACTGCTATCATCCACTTGCAGCTCATAATTCTGTTGATTTAGGCTATTACACCCTTTTTCCCTGATCCTACATTTATGAACATATTCATTGTGTGGGGAAAGAGTCAAATTCATCCCCAATCCAACTGTAAGGTTTGGTACTGAAAGGGTGCAGGCTATCAGAGATGCAACTGCTTGGAAAATCCTGCTCAAGCCAGTGGCTCTGGACTGGAACAGGCTCAGCGGCTGTAGAAAGGTGGCAGATGAAGAGTGAAATCAGTGCAGCGGTGTGCAGGGTGCCAAGAACACTGAGTGCAAACAGATTCTGTGGGCAGTGATGGTGGAGGCTTCTAATTAGCCTCCACTGAGCGCTTCCAAGCTTTTCAGTAGGTTTGAGCTGACTGGATTCACACACAAGAGTAAAAGCCTATTCTCTGACATTAGGAAAATAACCCCACCACATCCTCCACTTTGCTTCTCCCTCATGTTTAATAAAATTCTACAAAATATGAAGGTGTCAGTTTCCTGACCAAATACACAGAAAAGTATTAGTGCATCTTGTCTGTTTATTAAAATCAAATGTACTGTGCTTTACTGGCTTGGCCATAAAACAGGAAAGATAAGCATTTCATTTGTGCTAAGTGCTTAAATACATGCAAATGATGTTACCACTCAGTGTGCTGCACAAAATCAGCATTATCATAGTTTCTCAATATTACAAAATTATTAAAATGTAGAACTTTAAAAATCACTTTTTGCCTTAAAAACTTTAAATACTACTCCATGAGATCAAATTAGTGAATTTTTTGTACAAATGAGTGGGATTTTTATAAATTAAAATCAATAAAGCATTATGTAGGTACCCCTTGCTAACACAGAACACATGCCTATCACTGAAAGGCAACAGTTTGTATTTAAAATATTAACACCTGAAGCACTGTGTTTTCTCTTATCACATTGTTGCGTTTTCCCTGCAATACCTTAAAACTAACCAGCCCTCTCCTTTATCTGTTTAAAAAACCAATTCTCTCCTCCAGGTCCCCAAAGCCTGCTTCTCTTTCCCCCCACCAGTACTGATGGCTATTCTCTCATACCAGTGATCCTGTTCAACAGGGTGGTGGAGCAGCTTTCTACATCATGTTTTCTTGTGCTATGGCAGGCCAGTCTATCTTAGAAAGAAGTAGCTGGAGGTTCAGACATGTCACTAGGAGACAATCAAATTTACCCTTCATGCTATTTCCCTAACCAAACCCAGGAGACCAATAGAAAGCTTCCAGCATCCAGAGGTACACATTCAAATTTTGTTACCCATAATTATTAAAATGCTTGGGCCAAGAAAACAAAATTCCAGACACTCAAGTCTCTTATTTTGCAATTTGTTATTGGCAGGGCTAGCAGTTTCTGCAGCATTCCTCAGTCTCTGTCTCTCTGTTCCCTCCCATCTTTCATTCAGCAACTCCAGATGCCAGCTGTCCCACCCCACAGCAAGTGGCACCTCTGACAAGAACAGTATGGCTTGAGTTCCAGTTGTTTCAAATAATGGAAGTCTGAATGCACCATAAACAGCAGGCAAATAACTCTGGCATTTTGAGAATACTTATCCATTATGTTATCCAGCGCTATTATCAGAATACACAATCTACAATACACATTAAGAGTCTTCTTAGCTAATGTAAATTTGGACGTTCAAAGTAAATATTTATTTAAACTGACAAAGCACTTCCATTATGACACTAGAGTTCCAGGATAATGTTAACTTCTTTTTGCTTTTTTGAGCTACAAGTATGTACAGTAGCTCCAGTAAAAGCCTTCACAAACACACACATTAGGCACACTTCTGGAAACAAGCATTTTACGCATTGTCACTTAATAAATTAATTTTTTGGTTACCAAAGAGAGGTGACAAAAGCTGTCATCTTTTATCCATACTAGAGACAGGCAGAAAAGACTGAAAGTAAAAAAAATTGAATATGAATAAAGAAATTCTTTACAGCATAAGGAACAGCTTCCAATGGAAATCTAAAGCTGAAAATTTATCTATAAATCTAATGGAAATCTTGGCTTCTGCAGTATCAGGAAGTCAGAACATCAGGAGGCCTGCATGGATGAACAAGGAGCCCCTGAACAAATTTAAACTCAAACAGATAGCCTAAAGAGGGTGGGAGCAGGGAAAGGTAGCTCAAGAAGAATACAGAGAAACTGTCCTAACAACCAGGGAGATGGGTGTTAAGTTAAAGCAGTGGCAGAAGAACATCTGGCCAAGGGCATCAAATGAGCTTCATTAGGCATATCAGCAATAGAAGACTAGGGAAAATGTGGGTCCACTCAGGAAGGATACTGGCAACCAGGTTACCAGGACATTGAGAAAGCTGAGGTACTCAATGTCATTTTTTGCCTGTGTTTTCACCAGCAAGTATCCCAGCCACATTACCTAAGTTGCAAAAGGTGAAAGCAGGAACTGGGGGAGTGAAGAACCACTCACTGTAGGAGAAGACTGGGTTTGAGAAGATCTAACTAACTTGGCACTGGAACAGGCAGCCCAGAGAGGTTGTGGATTCCACATATCAGGAAGTGTTGAAAACAGGCTGGATGGGGACTTGAGCAACCTGATCCTGTGGAAGATTTCCTGCCCATGGCAGGTGGGTAGGAGATGGATGATTTTTAAGATTCCTTCCAATCCAAACCATTCTATGATAACACCAATGAAGAAAATGGACCAATAAAGGAAAAATCTAGTTGTCAGCTTTAGAAAGGGTATTTAACTTCATCTAGTAACTGAGCAAACAAGGAGAGGCAGACAGCCTCCTACACAGGGTGCTCTCAATCTGTCCTTGAGGCAATTTGTCTTCACCCATTAACCACCTAAATAAACAACTCCTAAAACAGGCATCTCTAGAAAATGCCTCACATTAGGACAGACCCCCATCAACATGTGTTTACATACATATTGCACTCCCATAATTATTTTATTATTCATATTTAGCACAGCTTTACTTCCCTCTAAAACAAACCTGAAAATAATATTGGTATTAGAATGGCAACAGCAGCCCATTCCCTACCCCATCCTAAAATCTAAGGAAAGTTTGTTTTCCCAGTTAAACTTCCAGTTAAGTGGACATGCATAAGTATGAGCATACAAATTCAAAGGCCTGTTGCGTAAAAGTTTGCTTACAGAAAATTGGGAGCAATCTAAATGTATTTTCATTCTTCAGTTATCAAAGTACTTACTGAAGTCATTCTCTCTCATTAAGGGAAAAAGAGGATACAGACTATTTAATTTAAAAAATATCTAAGGCAGGAGCAGCAGTATTTAATTCCCCAAGGCCAGGTGGCAAAGTCCTGAATAGTAGTCATTAAAAGAGCAGTAATAAAAGTGTAAGATTATCAAATCAAAGTAGATGCAGAGGTTGAAACGAAGTGCCTTGCCCAAGTCCTGCCCCCATGTGAATAAGTGGGAGTAGCAGAGTGCTGGCAGCTGAACTGCTTTCACTCTGCACCAGAAGCATGGGAGATCTGAGGAGAATCTGCAATTTAACCAGCAGTCTGGTTCCTCAGGTCTTTGTCTTAGCCTGGGCACAGAATCAGGCTACCTCATAATTCATGTTAGCCATATTCATATCTTATGTCTGGTCATGATTTATCATGGCTTTAAAAACCCATGTAATATTTTGGGTATGTGTGTAAATCACAATTAAAGACACTAGGAACAGAGGGCTAGACATATCTGTATTTGACAATCTACTAAAGTAGAAACTAATTCATAAAGTGATGTGGCAAGTCTTTATGCAGAAAGTCAAAATCTGATAGCATCTGTGGTAGTCACTTTTCCTAACTGTGAAAAATTAATGAAAACAGTAGTGCCCTAAAATATTGGGGTTTATTGTAGTAGCAGAGGCTTTTTAAAGACCGAAAATATTATTTTAAGATGCTTCATTTTCTCTCAAAACCTCAGAAGTGGAATTTGATGGCATGTGGCAAATCTCCAGTTCATGTACATTTTTCATTAACCAGAAAAAAAACCTCAAATCTTTCACTGTACATGACTTCATACCACAGTAAGAGTATTCAGTATGCAAATATTTGCTTCCCATCTGTAGTGCACAGTAAACTACGGCTGCTCTATTGACAAGTAATGTTGCACCTAACACCACCATCTCCTGCACAACAAAACCA
Source organism: Entomyzon cyanotis (assembly GCA_024500445.1). NCBI lineage: Eukaryota > Metazoa > Chordata > Aves > Passeriformes > Meliphagidae > Entomyzon > Entomyzon cyanotis. The sequence continues at coordinate 18,713,429 of JAKEPQ010001005.1, forward strand.
AGTAAATAAATTTTCAGAAACTGAAAAATCAAGTGTCAGCAATTAGAATCACTGTGATATACTGGTAAATTCCTTTTGGAGGTCTGTGGCATAATTGTAGTAAATGTTTTATTTGTTTCCACTAGTCAGAATATGAGAAATATTTACTCTGTGAAATTAAAAGTTTTAGAAATAAATAGGAAAGTCAGAGCACTGTATTATCCCAGAGCTGTTTGGTGGCTGGAAAACAACAACAGGAAAAGGAATGGAATAGCCATTACAGCTTTTACTGCCATGGTACATTAAGAAAGACAACAGCATACAAAGAACAAACATTTCAGAAACAAAATAACATTTTGCCAAAATCCTGTTTTACATCTAACAGTTCTTGCAGTCAAAAGCCAAATTGCACTTGGCAAGTAAATATGGGGAACTTTTCATTACAAAGATATGCAATATCCAAATACATAATGGTCATCATGGTGCTCATATTTTAATATTTTATTTTTTCCTATTGTAATATCATTTGGTCCAAACACCGCGCTTTTACATTAGCAAAAGCTACAAGTGCAAAAATTGTTACTTTCTGTGCTGGATGCTGCTGTAAAAGACATGAAAACTAATTAATCTAGTGTATTTCCAGCACACATTTCTCACAGGATGCCCAAATAGACTTCATTTGGTCCTTCATTTTTCATGATACAGCAACTGCCAGCATCACTTGCTTACACATACAACACAGTAATCTACATAAAATCAGTTTAAATGTCCGGACAACTGAGTATTTTTTGTAATACTGCATTGATAACCATTTTAAAGGGTCATTTGTATGCCAAAGAAGTTTGACAGAGAAACAAAAGAAGCTTTGGAATATAAAAGACAATTCCTTTTTACCAATTCACCTGAAAATTTTGACTCAAACCCAAGAAAGTGTGTGAAAGAATCCCACTATCAAAAATATTCTCAGTAAAGAAATACCCTGAAAATTAATTTGGAAAACCAATGTTTTACTGGATTGTATGTGTTCAAAACTGGATTAAAAAATCAAAGTTAAGAACTTAATGAGATTGAGTTGTAACTAGTCACCTTAATTACTTTAAAATTTATAGTATAAAAGATGATAAACTACTGTAACTATAAAATACAATTTTACTTTTTAAAAAACCATTTTTTAAATTGGAAGAAGTTTCTTCACTTGATCTACTGAATGAAATTATGAAGTAATTGTACCAGTAGTACAGCTCCTGTTAAAATTTTATCTTCATGTATTCCAATTAAAATAATCTTTAATCATGGCTGAAGGTCATCTCCCACAACTCGTGGGAATGTTCTATAATACATGCACCTGAAATTTAAAGAGAAGCCATCTCTTTTGAAAATACAGGCTGAATATTGACTAAAAATATTTTCACAGTGGGTTTTTTGGGTTTTTTGGGGGGAGGGGAGGGGGCATTAAGATTCTTTCTCTTTCCCCACCTATGGAAAACCACAGCTTATATTGTAGCAGTATCAGTGTAATTTGTCCTCAGTCTCACATGAAAATTTCATCACTGTATTTGCCGAGATGCTGATTTACCAGCCTTCCCCAATTTTGTCCTGGCACAGTAGACTAAAAACAAAGCATGGTTCATTTTTGCAGCTCATATCTGTACTAATATGAAAAGCTTCCAAGTCTACTCTATTTGTATTCTCCTCTGCTTTCCTTTTGAGGATATCAGTCAAGCCCAAACTTTACATCATCACCTACCCAAAACTATTCTAAACACAGCATAATATATCTGAGTGTTTATAATGAGGCCACTCTAAGCTTCCCCTGCTGTCATTCACTATTTCTAAGTGCAAATACTGAGATGTAATTGAGACAGGTAGAACAGACATAAACTGCCTGTAAAACATTTAAGAGTGAAGAACTGATTTTGAAGACAGACCACAGCATCACCATACAGTAATAAAAGTCAGTTCTCTGTGCACTTACACTTGGACTGAAGATATTCCTCAGTAAGGGCCAAAGACCTCTTCAATATCTGCAGAAAACAGGAAATTTTCCTTCCCATTGTTTCTGTCTGGTCTGACCACTGTAACAGTTCAGTAGAACTAAACATGGGAAAAAGTCCCTTTATTTCCTGTGAAGACAACCTCATAGCATATGGGAAGAAATTAACACACTCATACAGAATATAACTACCAACTTCCAGGCATTATTCTTAATAAACAGGATCTCATGCAGTGTCAAAGAGATAAATGAACCTTTAAGTAAACGAACAGTTATTGCTATCAGCTCTTCACTCTTCTGCTCCTGCCCACATAAAGAATCTTTCCAGGTATATTACAAGATCTCTAAATGTGGTAACTACATCAAATTAATTTAAAATTCTATTCATTATTGCCAGTATCATTATTAATGGTATTTCTGTGTTGTTCTGTGTAACTGAACTACAGAACCATATCTTAACAAAAAACAAACCTTTCCACTTAGAGAAAACAACAGATACAATCCTTCTACTTAATATGTCTCCTCTGTAATGTTAACCCACAGAAAGGTCTCAGCTCTGCCAAAAATATTTCCAACATTATAAAGCAATCTACAACTTACCACTTCCTAAATGTTCAATCAGTCACACCACTCTGAAAACCTGGAGATCTCTTTGACTGGCAAAAGAGGTTAACTAAAGAAAGCTCACATGCTGCTCTCTCCAATAAAAAATTTCTCACTTATCTCTTGATAATTATTGAAAGATCACATTTTATCATAAAATAAAAGAAAATTAGCACACAATAACCTAACTCAATGGTATTTTCACACCTCAAACTGACTGTATTTGAAGATGTCTGAGAAACACTGCACTTCTACCTTACTGCTCCACACTCACAGCAAACATCCAATAACATAGTTAACTTCTGAGACCATGAGCAGCATCTAATTTAACACTGCAAAAGCCAGTGATGCCTGTCCTATTAACACAGATACTACAGCATGAGGGGATTCTCATCACATATTTGTCATGTTTCAAAGCGGATTTTTGTGCCAGTTTTAATTTTTAGAACTAGTAACCCTTCCTACTTCCTTCTCTACCTTGCTAGTGTATTTTTCCTTAATATTTTCTCCTTCCTTTTTCCAGAGCACAGAAATAAAATCTCACAGCTCACTGTTCATATTTATTCCTGGCGTTGGCTACTTAATCCTTCACTGAGACCTCTTTCTACAACTTTTCCGCATTCACACAGCAAAACAGAATGGTGAAAACAAATGAATGGCAGCTGAGAGTCATCCTTCAAGCATCTTGCCCAATCTCTAAAAATACCACTTTTGATATTCAAAGGTATGCAAAGGGAGGAAAAAAGGACCTAAGTAAGGTGCTAACTACACATTGCAGAAGGAGGATAAACAGAACACTAACAAGAAAAGTCATAATTCAGTACCTCAAGCATCTATTATACATGTTTGGGATATTAATATTTGCCCTCTGAAAACTGTAGGCAAAAGACTAAGAATGAAACCAGGCTGAAGATCAATGATACTGATACCAGAAGAATTCATCACAAAGAGTTTGTAAGATGGTTGAAGTTATCAAAGGAGTTTCATAAAAGGAATAATTAGACTTGAACTTCCAACAACAAAAATAGTGATGCAAGTACTTCTCAAAATTTTAGACAGGACATTTAAAATAAGCAAAAGATATTATTTGATGGGGTATATATGCAGAAGATACAGATGCCAAAAAAATACACAAATACAAAAATAAAGAAATCAAACTCAAAAATCACTTAGCTTGCAACCAGGTACTACACCTACAATCTTTGGAAGAGACAACCCCCAGATGTGAAGCACAACCTCCCTCAGTAATGCTATCTACCATTATAAAAACAATTACTGTGTATTGTAGTTTAGGAATGGAATTCCGCAGTTCAGTGCTCCCACTGAAACCACACATCACTCACTCACTCACCCCCTGCTCCCCCTCCCCTTCTGGTGGGCTGGAGAGGAGAATTTGAGGCACAAAAGGTAAAGATCACAGGTTGAGATAAGAACAACTTACTGGAAACAGCAATGAGATAAGAAAACAGTAACAGTAACATTACTAATGGCAGAGGACGTAATAAAGAGGTGAAAGATTCAGATGGAAATAACAATACCCAACCACTCCCTCCACCACGCTACCCTGACCAGAAGGCACCCCTTTCTCACCAAAAGAGACTCCTTTCCCCCACCAATGATGTGAGATGGTATAGAATAATCTCCAAGCCCTAGTCAGGTCTCCTCCTGTCTACTGTAAAAATTAACCCTGTCCTGGCCAGAATCAGGACACCGGGAGAGATCTTTTCTTAAATCTGTCACAGGAATTCACAGGCTCCTTCCAACAGCTCTCATTTTAGGTCTTTATCATATCCAGCAAGTTCATTTTTAAGTGGTATTTTATAATACCTTTCATGAACAAAAACCCAGAGACACTGAAAGGAAGGAAGCAGCTCTCATTATGAATGTAGGGTGGCCATTTTTGCAAAGGCATTCTATGAATCAGGACTTATTTATTGTCTTCCTGCTTCCTATGCAAAATAGCTCTCCCTCCCAGACAATAAAAAGATAAATACAAACTATTCAGCCACAAACACTTTACAAGTGACAAAACACTAATTTTACAGATGTGTGCCACTTTTTCTTCCCTCTACCTTGTCAGGCTGTGGTATCCTTTTAATGAAAGCAGTGCTTATACACTGCAGAGCTTCAGTTGCTGCCATGTCTGTTAAAGTGTGAAATGCCTCTGCAACTCTTACAGCAAAGACCACGCTCAACTACAGAATCAGAGGATGTTGTCTCAAAGCATCCTGTCGCATGCTATGTCTCCTAGGAATCCAGATACACCATATGCCTAAATTCCTTGGGTAAGGTAACTTAGCACATAGTAAGCAATAAAATGAAGTGGTTTTCCAGCCTTGTAGACAAATTCATAGCAGCCCAGACATCAATGACTCTGTCACAACATATTTGATTCAGGCATAAAGAGACTGAGATTTTTAAGTCAAAACATAGGAACACATTCATCCCTCACTCTAGGAATGACCCCTTTTAAACAGCCTTAGAAAATTAACAACATATTTCACAAGTCAAATTATAAAACACTTTTTAAATGCAAATTCACCACCATTTTAATTGATACTGGTCACTTGGTCTAGTTATTATAATAGGCAAAAATGTATTTAGAAAGTAAATGTACCAATACATACAGTATGTTTAAAACTTCAGGTGCAAGTATCAGCACCTGCAGAAAAATTTCATTTTGAAGTGAGAATTCATATAAAACTTCCCTAGGAAGGTCAAGGATTAGATTATTTTTTCTGCTCCACTCAGCAAGATACTATCAATTCGTCAAGAGGCCTGCATCACACAAATTACACTGAAATAAAAAAAGCCACCTTACTACAATGTATTACTGTTTTTTCCAGCACTCTCTTCAGTTCTATCTGTTTCTCCTACACATTCCCTTCATGTTCTTCAGCCTTGAAGTTGAAAGCTCATCAAGGATGCCAGATGACATGGCAGCCAGACTGCCAAAAATGTAAAGGACAATCTGGAGGTCTCATGGGACCTAAAATAAGTCTCAACCCCTAATTTCTCGGTTCTGTCCCTACAACAGGATAAATTCAACTGTGAGCAGCCAATGAGACGATCACAGGAGCAATCAAGCTTGCACAAAATGAAGCTGGCTTTAAACAGTTATCCTTGCAGCTTCTCAGACATTTTAAGTAGACAACCATTCTTTTAGCATCAATTATATATTAAGGGAAAGGGCTGCTTTGCTGTCAGAGCACCGAACTGGGAATCAAGACATCAGATTATATTTCTGGTTCTGGCACAGACTTCCACTGGGACTGAAAAATCAAGATCTGTCTCTAAGTTTCCCATTTGTAGAACTACGCAAGTTTGATTTATTAATGAAAGCAATGCACTGAGAGATCTCTGAAAAGAAGTTATTTCAAAAGTGCCAGATTATCTATTTCCTGAGAAAATGTAATACAGCTGAAATTTTAAAAACCCAAAACTGTGTACCTGAGTTTCCTCTTGAATTTTGAATAATTCTCTGCTGAACTGTACAGCCTGGCCACTTGCATTGCAATTTCAGAGTATAAAGGAAACAAAGTAGAGATGCAACCCTGAAAAATCTGTTCTCCTGAAACTGGCTAAAACATCAAAACAGTCTTCCTTTTTTACCATCATAGCAATAAATTGCAAATTGATGAGTCACGGAGGTTGAAAGGGAACTGCAGAGAGCATCTAGCCTTAATGCTTGAACAATGCAGTGTCAACTAGAACAGGTAGTCCAGTCCTGCCTAGATGATTCTTAAACAAAACAAAATACAGCCTCTGGGCACCTTATCCCAGTTTTTTACCAGCTTTATCATAAGCAATGTTTTTTCCCTTAACACTGAGTTGGAATTTCCATTTTCCATGGCCTCTCCTTCTTCCACTGTGCACCTCTGAGAGGAATGTGGCTGCATCTTGCCCACATCCATCCATCCACGAATTGAAGACAATAATAAAAATTCCACTGAGCCTTCTCTTCTTAAAGACAAAGAAATCTTGCTCTCTCAGCCTCTTTGCAGCAATATGCTCCCAGCCCCTCCTCACCTTGCCGGTCTGTCCCTCCACGAGACTTGCATCAGTGGGTAAAATTATTTCTTCAATTAGGGAGCTAAAAATTTGAGTCATATAAGTCTCACAGATATAGAGCGTAAAGAATCACCTCCCTTGACCTATCAGTGACACCCTTGCTAGAATAGTCCCAGGATAATGATTCTTTTGTGCACTGCAAGGGTGCAATGCTGAGTCACATTCCAGCTCTTGTCCACAAGGACTCCCAGAGCCACCTCTGTAAAGCTGCTTTCTAGCCCCCAGCCCATACAGGTGAACAGGGTTGTTCCATTCCAGGCACAGGACTCTACCACCAAAACATATCACTGAGCACCAAATTGAGACCCCTCTTGAACACCTCCAGAGATGGTGACTCCACTTTGCTATCTTCATTTTTGCACTTCTCCTGAGTAGCCAATCCCACACCAAGGTAGAGTCTTAAATAAAATGCATTACCTTGCTCAAGCCTGTATTTCATTCATGGGTAATCCAATTCCTTTCCAAACAGGGGCATATACTTTACATAGAGATACATGGTTATAGCCTTCTACAGACTTGCAAATCATCCCCACCAGAATCTAAGGTCAACTACAACCAGTTTGAATTTCTTTTGGCCAAATTACAGCTCCTTTTGGTTTCCAAAAGGAAACTCATACAGTGTAATACTGGTACGATGATTTTGACTTCGTCTAATTGACAAAATCACTCTTCATGCTAACCTTACCAAATAAATAGAAACCAACCTTGGAATGCATAATTTTAAGGCTTGGTGTTTATAAAATGGTGACAAAAAGTATTTCCGAAGGGGGTTGAAAAACAAGTCTCCATAAATATTTGAAATCACTGCAAACAGCATATAGCCAACAACATTAGGCTGCATGAAATAACTTAAATCTGGACGTTTTGATTGATGGTCCCCTCCAAGTAGTATCTTCTAAATTAGCAGCTCACACCACAATTTGTGAAATATGTGTGTCAGGAGACTTAGGACTGAGCTATAAGTCAGAGCAAAGGAATAACCGGAACACTGCAAATAGGATTATTTATAAATACAGATAAATCATGAAGTTGTACACCTCTAAGCATATTATAGTCTTGAGAAGATTAAGTCTTAGTCTACAATAAATCTTAAGAAAAGTTTCTTAAGTGCTATGAAACAAAGATTTCTCCTTTCAGTATTCTGAATTTTTCACTGAACAGCTAAACAAATAACCTTGCTTCCTAAAGAAGAGTTTTTCACAATATAATCTAAGTATATCTGAGAGCAGTAAGAGGAAAACCATTGAAAAGTATGAAACATTTGTCTATAGTCCAGCATAAAGCTCTCCAATTCCAAACAACATATGTTCTTGAAAATTCTTTAGAAAAAAACTCTGCTTTTTGCCATCGTCATACATTGCATGAACTCTGTTCTCAGCTAGTAAAGACACACAAAAAAATATCTTTCTTGCTAATCCACTCCATAGAGCAGTGTTCAACCTTGGGGGCAGGGGTTACAAAGAAATAAACAGTTTTTAAGCAGTTACCTTTACTCTGATGGGGACCACAGGTGGTGCTATTGATATAGACAAGCAAAGTCAAATAAAAATAGAATACCATGCTCACATTTTTTGTTAACACTTAAGCAAGTTAAAAACAGCAGAAATTGGAAGTGAATGGAAAAGATATTGACTTTCTATGGTAATTGTGTTTGCACTTCCTTTTGACTTTTTATGATGAAGTAGCCATAGAATATTGTTTTTCTTTTCCTGTAGAGAAAGGAAATCACATAACCTTATCAAAAAACGCAGCCAGCTAAAACCCTTCCCTTCCATTCATTTAAATCCCTTTTATAAAATATAAATGCAATTATGCACACCGCTATGAAGTCACTAATCATCACTGTAATTGAGATATAACATATTCAGTGAGTGGGACTAGATGATCCTTATGGGACCATTTCAATTTAGGTATTCTATGACATACACACATGCACACAAAAACAACACAGACACATTGGTTTTGTATCAAACTATCTCCATATAAGATAATTTATAAATTGTTCTTTTCTGTGGAAAGCCCAGTATTTAACTTTATTATCCAGCATAACCATTCGAGGAGTTTTCATCCAGGACACAAATCCTCTATTGCTAGTCAGCGTCAGTAACACTGAATTTGACTATAAAGTTTACCTGAAGTCTCAATAACTATAATCACTTCTCCAACTAATTAGTCTGCTTAACAATCAGAGAAATATGCATTGAGCCAAGAGACAGGGAAGGTTCAGCAGGGGAATACAGATCCTGAGGAGTCACACAGACACTGAGAAGGCTGCACAATAAACCTTATAAACAATATCTCTTTATACCCATTGAAAAGCAAGGATTCCGCTTCCCTTAACAGGGCACACATTTAAAGAAAACTAACCATTTTTTTTCACTTTAGTGGAAGCAGAAGATAGTATAGTAGGATATAATGAAATCAAACTAATACTTGGGAGTTAAATGGCAGAAACATATATATATATTCACTGAGAGACTCTGTAAACCATACTATAGTCTACATAATAAACCAGCTTTGTTTTTTTTCCCCCAGCTGCTTCAAGATCTAACTAGCCACCCCAGCTGAGGCTGCAGGGAAGGCTTACAGGAGTGCCAACATCTGCTTCTATTCCCATCAATGTCAAATTTGTCAGAACACAAAACTGCGCCAGAGAAACAATCTCCGCCATAGAAAAATAAACTCTGCTTCCATGGATATCCCCTGAAGTACCAAGTGTAGCAGATCTATTACATTTCCAATTTCTATTCCAAAATAAAGTTCCTTTCCAAAAAATATATATGTACATTTTATATATGTATATACATATATGTATCTATACATACATACATATATGTACATGCATCCCAAAATTCTTTATGGCCTGATTTGCCTTTACCAGCCAGTCAGTCACTGTAAATCATAACCATAAGAACTAAACTTTATACCAAGTCACAAAGTGACAAGTTAAGCTAGCCACTTTTTAGCAACTCTTTACTATTAAATAGTTTTTTAATGTCTCATTAATTTCTACCCAAAGTTTTACTGGTCTCTTTACTACTGCTATGTTGAGGATTCAAGTGAGTACACTGATTACACAGTAAATGAAACCTCGAATGAAAACATTCAGCAAATTACAAAAAAAACCCGACTATTTTTTTAGAACTTGTAATGAAAGTCATGTATTTCCCAGCATAAAATCAGGGACCAATGAGAATCTTGGACAAGTTTATATAGTTTTGCTGTAGTTAGCTAGTCATTAGAATAGAATCACTAATGTTGGAAAAGACCTCCAAGATCATCAAGTTCAATCAGCAACCCAGCATTGCCATGTTCACCACTAAACTGTGTCCCCAGGTTCCACATCTACATGTTTTTTGAACACCTCCAGGAACATTGATTCCAACACTTCCCTGGGCAGCCTGTTCCAACACCTGAACACCCATTCAATGAATGAATTTTTCCTAATATCCAATCTACACCTCCCCTAGCGCAGTCTAGGGCCACTTCCTCTTGTCCTGTCATTTGTTAGGTGGGGAAAAGACTGATTCTCACCTCACTACAACTTCCTTTCAGGTACTTGTAAACAGTGATAAAGTTTTCCTTCAGTCTACTTTTCTCCAGGCTTACCGTGCTTATCAGGCAACATAGGAAATTTTCATTATGTTTACACAGATCACAGTAAATGGACACATTTGGTCATTTGCTGTAAAGAATGAAATAGATAAGGTACATATTCATAAAGTCACAATTTTTTTCAAAGCATCTTTACCATATGTATTCAAGGTAATATTAGTTATTCAGTTACACAGTTGGATGACATGTAATTATTTTAGACTGAGAAAATATTCACCAATTATCGCTGTCTCCTCCGGAAAGTCCATGCTGCTAAGAAAAAGATTTTCCTCTGTCCTAGCAAGTACAGCTTCTCGTTCATTGGAAAACAAAGACTTTGCCACAGGAAGATGATATGATCACCAGCAAGAACATCCAGAAGCAGAAAAAGCCCAGTTGCTAATTTAGCCAGTAAAGTATAAATTGTTTATAACAGAAACTTAATAGTGTAACTTATTAAAAATAAAAACAACCTCCATCTACAGATATAGTTTTTAAAGGTGCTTTAGTGTCTGCAATAAATTCTTCCATCACTTGTTTCTTTTAAGAGATGCTGAAAAGAACAAAATCTCTGGTATTGTAATGGCACTCTAAATGTTCTAAGGAAATGTCTGAAGGGAAAGTGTAAGCATTTATTCATAATTTCCTGTGCATGCCTCCTCCCTCCAACATTTCTGCAACTACTGGGTGACTTAAGTTTATCCACCTCACATATGTTTACATACCTCACTGCAATTGGCCCAAAACTATTATTGCACTGTATCACTGAAGTCTCAACAGACTACACTACTATAGTTTATTACTGGAAGATTCATGAGATACGAAAGAATAATATTAATACAACCAGACCTTTCCACTCAGATTTGTTTTGTGATGAGTGCAGATGTAAAACAACATACTGTATTTACACAGCATAAAGCCAAAAAGAAGAGGGGAATGAACTCACATGGGAATGCTTACTCAGCTACTTCTATCTAATAATGTAACAAATATGTCAAATCTTCTGCTTTGCACCTTACAGTGTTACAGACTTTTGACAGAACATACAAACCAAACTACTTCTCACTACACTGATGATAAGTGGAGGATGAGGAATCAGACAAGTAGGGAACAAAAATACTTTAAATAACCAACCAGAAATTTGTTCCCAGAAAGACTCTGTAATTCCAACATAAATAAAAGAACCTAAATAAATCTAGCATATAATATATATGTTTACAGTGTAGGGAAACTAGCAAAGCATTTCCCATGTTGACACACACCAGCAAAGCCACTTCCTCCTTATAACCTCTTCATTTTCTAGCAGTGCAAAGGGTTTTTTTCATTTATCTAAGTGAATACCCTATTTCCTGTTAACTACAATGAAAACTGCAGGTACTCTGAGCAAACTCTTAGTCAGACTGTAACTGGCTTCAACTTCTCAGTCACAAAGGAAACATGGTTTCTACCACAATGAGTTCCACTGATGATGCTGAGGCAACCTGGAAGCCTAACTCTCAACTTTCACTGGAACATCAACCCCTCACACAATGATGGTTTTGATGGCTTATGTAAAATCAACATGATGATCTCCATACTGGCTCTAGTCCCATGGCCCTCATAAATCCACCACCACAGTTGCTCTCAGCAGCACTCCTAGCAGGTAGACCAAAGGAAAGATCAGAAGCTGTTTCCTCAGACAAAACTGAGGTAAAGTAAAAATGTGTGACAGTTCTCCATGAAGGATTTACATCTCTGAACTGTCAGTTGAACCCTGTCCACAATCATTAATGAATCTGAAAAGCTGATGTAGAACCAAGTATTTAATGCCAACCTTCCTCCCTTTCTCCATATGATTTATTTAGATCATCTTGATCCAAACTGCAGAAAGTCTTATTACTGAATTTAATGTCTGTCTACAGCTTCTGATCTTAGGGAGAATTTGAGCACTTACTGCTTGAACTCAAATATCTTAGAATTCAAAATTAAAAATTCTTACTGCTTGAACTCAAATATCTTAGAATTCAAAATTTAAAATTCTTCTGATTTGCTGAAATGATCCAAGACTCTGGCATACACCAAATTTGCAGCTTAAGGAAGAACATTGCCTTAGAATAGACTTTTTTTTAAATAGGTAAAACCTGATCATTAAATGGAAGCAAGTAAAACAATTGCACAACCTTTTTCAAATATACATCCTAAATTAAAAAAAAAACCAAACATATTGGACCATTTACCATTTTTCATGGTTCTGCTGAGGATAAACATATGGAGAAAACAAGATACTCTGTAGATCTTATTTCACTCCAATGTCTGTGCTTTTATTCTCCCTGTCACAGCCAACTTAAGAATTTCCTCTTTTATGGTAATAAGCAGAAAGTCCACAATTCTCAAGGCAGCAAAGCAGGAAGTTTGCAGTTTGGAAGGATTTCCCCTCTTCAATGGGACAAGACGAGAGGAAAGTATGATGGCGCTACTGTGAAAACTTTTTCAAACTGAAGCAGCTAATTTGGACATATTTATCATATCAAGAGTCTTACAGTGATGCTACGAAGATCAGGGACAAAGGAAATACTGTCCACATCTGTTCTGCAATAATTTGTCACTTTGGCTTTTTGAGAGAGTGAGAACTCCCGCCTTTCTGACTAGGCTATTACCTGGCACCAATATTCCTTTCAACAGTGACAGTCAAATGTAGAAGGAAGATAAAACTGCCACAACACAGCTCAGCAGAACACGCTACCTTCCCAGCTGACCCTGTATCACAAGACAGGAGTGAATGCCACATGTGGCTTTAATGCCAAGCAGCTGCTGCACACCAGCACCCCCTCTGTCCTCCTCCCTCCCCCCTGCACCGCTGGGTTTCCCGGACTATCGCAAGTAGTGAAACTACAGCGCCCTGAAATGAACACAAGCCCCACACCCGCTAGGTTTGGGGGAACCCAAACACATCAGCCCCATCCGCTCCCACGCGCGGAGATGCGAGATCATCAGTGCCAAAGCGCGGCCGGGGGATGGGGGGGGCGCAACGCACGACGCGTCCTGGGCTATTTCAAAACCTGTTACTCTCCCTCCCTTTCAAGCAAAAGCTCGGGGTGAAACGCTTTCCTGGCCGGGAGTCCCGCGGTCCCACCGCTCCCGGCGCCGCCGGCCCCGCGCACTGCGGAGCGCCCGCGGCCCCCAGCCCGGCGCTCACCGACACCAGGAACTCCAGCGTGCCCACGTAGTCCCGCTCCGTCTTGAGCAGCTCGTTGAGGACGCACACGCGTAAGCGAAGCTGCTTCTCCAAGTCCTTCCCGCTTTCCCCCTTGCCTTCCCCTTTGCTTTCTTCTGTCATGGTGCAGCGAGGAGGATCGGTGCTCCCAGCCCGGCGCCTTCCCCCGAGCGCCCCGGCGCTGCGCTGCGGACAAGGACAACAAAAGACCCCGCCAAGTTCCCCGGCGAGGCCGAGCTCCGGCCGCTCCCCAGCCGCGCTGCAGCCGCAGCCCCGCTCGCCCCGCTCCCGCGGCGGCCCGAGCTCCGGAGGCGACGAGCCACCCCAGTGCGCGCTGCTTTCCCGTCAGGAAGGGGACACAGCCTGGAGGAAACGAGCGGTCACTGGTTCCCAGCTCGCCCTGCTAGCTGAGAGGTTGGAAAGCCTCCGCAGCGGCACAGACTTGGACATTAATCAAAAGCTTTGTATCCATGTGACTCCAACCCCTTCCCCCCCTTCGCTAAATCTCAGGAAAAAGGAAAGGAAACAACTTCAGGGAGGATTGCGTGCCAGCAGCTGCCTGTTTCACACACAAGCTGCGAGCTCCAGTTTGAGGCTAATTGGAGTCCTCCAACAACAGAGTAAAAGAATTACTAAATAAAATGTCCCAGCAAGCTGGCTGGCCAAGGAATCGGCAGTTGTTTTTGTTTTGATTTTATCATCAGCAAAGAGCCATTTCGGCTTCCCCTTCCACACCTTCCCACGAGATGTATATTACAGTGTGCGTTATAAATACGAGCTGTCATATTCTCCCGAACAAGCATACACAGCTAAGCATGTGCTGAGCAGGTACAGAGAAGTTCTTTGAAGAAAGTGAGGGGGTTTAGGTTGGCTAGTTTGTTTGTTTATTGAAACAAAGTGCTATAAACTCTCCACATTATACAGTTTTCCTATCTGCCTTGGAAGTTCAGATTTGCGTGGTACATGAAAAGGATAAAAATAGTTCGTTAGGTATTTCAAACAGCTAGCAAAAATATACAGCTACTTTAAATGAGGGGAACTGATTTCTTGAGGACTGAAATATGTCAGGACACTACCATGTGAATTTTAAGACCACTGATGAGAGCTGAAGTTTTCTCTGGCTAGCTCTTCAGTTTGTGACTGGAAATAAAATCCAGCTCTTCAAACTTACATATTCCGTATCAACTATCTTTCTAAACCAGCAACATCCTAAAAAGACAGAATAAAATGAAAACCTGAGAGTAAAACTCTTCTAGAGCTGCAGAACGAGTTGAGGCAGTGAGAGGAGTCCTTTAGTGGGAGAGAATAAGCAAAGACATTTGTATTCTCATAACTAGACATCATCTAGCTGTCTGCCTCAGATATTTCTTGGGAAACAGAGGATACACTTCCCACTAGAAGTTTCCCCAGGAGCAGGGAAAAAAAAAAAGAAAATAAGTCTATTTCTTTGATTGTGACCTACTTGCTTGCATTCTCCCCTTCTCAAACACAAACAGCTCCTGTGCATAAAGCCTAGGCAAGGAGCAGCAGTCACTGGGACCAGTTCTACCATATGCATCCTGCTCAGCCATTTATGCATGTGCAGATCAGCCTGGCGACTTGCCTGCTGACCTCAGCATACCTCCTTCCTCAATATGGCACCAGCCCATTTCAAAAACAGACATTGATTTTCATGAAAATCAAAACTTCATGGTTTTAAGTACCTCATGACCCTGCTAAATCTGGTTCAAATGGACTGATGGGTTGAAATGCCAAACGCAGCTCACTGAAATCTCTTTCTTTAGAAAACCAATTTAAAATAGACAACATGCCTGATGATTGGCTCAAAACTTTGTCAACCTCTTGGTGGGCTTCATCAGTGAGGCACTGTCCCAAAGTCCTGAGAACTCTGTAGCATATGCCCTGATCCTGTGGAGATTTGGTGTTTCACAATTGCTTACATTAGCGTCAAGAAGGCTGATGCTATGGCAGAAAGACAGACACACACACAAAAAGTCACCCACTAAACCCCATGATGAAGTTCTCAAATGATAACCAGAAAAAAAAATCCAAAGCCACTGGAGTATAACATGCTGTTGTTTCTCACACCTAAATGCCTGTGGGTGCCCTTCTTCAGGCAGTCATAGCCAAATGCCTCAAACTTGTTAAATTTCCTGTCAAGAAGTACCCTCTTTTTCTTTTAGGAAAGCAGAAATAAGGGTCCACTACATTTTTTTATTTCAGACATTCCCCTGTGCTCTCGGCTTCAGCCATCTGCCATTTGTTGTCACAATCCACATGCACACTCACAGACCAAGGTGACAGCTAAAAGAGGCAGGAGCAGCAGCTTACTGTCTTTCTTTCCCATCATCTATAGAAGTAAGAATCAAGAATCCCTTCCCTTTAGATGTTTGTATCTCATTGTCAGGAGACCTTAAAGCCAAAGGGATCCTTGTCCTAGTTTACACTCCTGCTGCCCTCACACAATGCTCCTTCATTGAGGCAGGCAGCTCCAGCTATCTGGGCCAGCAAAAGCATTAGTGACAACACACAAGAGATTTTTATGACTCATCTAAGGCCACTGAACCCAGCAAAGCCCACAGCAGATGTGCGATGATAGGAAAAGTCATTCTAAGTACCAGACACAATCTATGGAAAACATAGGTGCCTACAGGCTCAGCCAATTTTCCTGACAACCTGCTTGAAGTAATAAAGACACAGGGAAAATTACTCTTTTCCCGTAGTTTCAGGAAAAAGTGCAATTGCTCCAATTGTAGTTTTCACTACACCAAAACTGAGTAAAACAGAATGAAGTAGAAGAAAGGTAGAATATACAGGCATAAGATAAAAAATTTTAGCCTGAACAAAACATTTTAAGCAACTAAACAGCAGATTTTACACTGTGATGTATCAGGAAATTTGACTAGTAGATAACTTGTTTCTGTATTTTAGACAGGTAGTGCTATGTAAAAGAGTATATTGATTATGCTAGCATGTGGGAGACAGCAATTCTTTCTCCCTATGTGGAAAGACACTGATTTGCAGAAACTGGAAAAATCATACTGTTACCATGGGATGTTATAACTCTGGAATGCAGCAAGAACTATTTTGGTCCAATGGTATTTGAGGCCCAAGTTGGATTTCTACTTAGAATCCTGTTTAAAAAAATATGGCAACACATATGGCCTATACACACAACCACATAACTGAGGATGGATGTAACCTGTTTAGATCTAGTCCAACCCTCCTGCAGTAGATTTCCCAGGTAACAGGACAGGTTGTCCAGCCAGGTTTTGAGTAAGTCCACAGAGGGAGCTCCACA
The DNA here is from genome assembly GCA_024500445.1 of Entomyzon cyanotis. Taxonomy (NCBI): domain Eukaryota; kingdom Metazoa; phylum Chordata; class Aves; order Passeriformes; family Meliphagidae; genus Entomyzon; species Entomyzon cyanotis. The sequence continues at coordinate 18,730,163 of JAKEPQ010001005.1, forward strand.
ACCTCTGTGCGAAACCTGTGCCAATGTCTGACCAGCATTCCACAGTAAAAAAAAAAAAAAAAAAAAAAAAAGTCTTGTGGTCAATCAGAATTTCATGGTTTTTAACATGTACCCATCGCTTCTCATACTGTCAGCTGGTGCTACTGAGAAAAATCTGGCTCCCTCTTCATCATTCTCTCCCATCAAGCATTTAGAAACTTGGATAAGATTGCCCTCTCCCAGGCTGAATAGTCCCATCTCCCTCAGCCTCTCCACATATGTGAGATCCTCCATTTCCTTAATCATCTTTGTGGTCCTATCTGATGACCTGGACCAAGATGACAGATATTAAATATCTTATGCATGACAGATGACAGCAATTAAACTTCAACGATCTGCCATGACACCTGTGGTCTCTATGGGAAAACCACATGGATTTGTTTTGCGTTGCCATTGCCACTGGATGATGGATATCAATGCAAGACAGCTCCAGTATCACGCAAGAATGAAGTCAAGTGTTCTGCAGGGCACATTATCTTGTATTACAGCACTGTGAAGGATTCCTCAGTCTGGCTGGGAATTTAAAATTGTCTTCCTTTCAGAGAGAGATGAAACAAATTTTATATTAAAAACCCAACCAACCAAACAAAAACTACTTAAGAATTACTAAGAAGTCCATCCAAAAGATGTGATTAACAAACACTAAAAAAGTTCACCAGAATAAAAACAGTTTCTTTACAGGTGGCTCTAGTGCCATACTGAGCAATTAAAAGGTTAATATGTATGGGACATGCTGTAAAGTGTTATGAAGTAAGTGTTAAAGAGTAAGTAAATTGCAAAGTTCACTTGTGACACATTCCTGTCTGTTCATTTACCACAGAATTTACACCAAACCAACTTTGCAGCCACAGGTTTTAAAGAGAAGTCATTATATTTACAGAATGAACCAAAATAATCAGCTCTATCATCTTCCTTTATGGCATTTTGGAAGAAAGATGGAGGTGTTTTAACCACAAAGACATTTAAATGGTCCCAAGCATGGCAAGTTAGAATCATCGTTGTAACAAGTGAGCTCATATAAACAAATGCTTTCTGCATGCATTCTGAATACAAACTGATCTCCCCCTCAAAGCCAGACTTTTTTTACCCCAAGCTGCTATAGCCTGGCTCTCTGAAGTATGAATGCACAGGACTTCACCACAAAGTTTTTCCATGAGCATCTTATGATGGTGTGTTTCTATCCACGCGGCTTTTAATTATTTTATTCCCACCAGCACAAGGGACAAAACAAACATTGGTAGCAAACAAAATCTTGTCATTCAGCTTTGCTTAACATGGAAAGAACTACTGCATGATTAAAATCTAATTTATAAAAAATAAATCTAAAGAGGTATATAGAGATTATAGCTCTTAATAAAAGGGATGATTTGCATTTCACTCAAATGAATGTATTTGATTTTCTCTGTAGGGATCAATTGTACCTTTAAGAAATCCTGCAGCAAAGGCCACCTAGGTCCTATGATGACAAGTGATCACTACCGAAAGTTGTCTTCAGAAGGCTATCTAGCATGAGCCAGCATGTGTCCAGAATCCCAAGAAAGGAGCAGAATTAGTCAAAGTATCTTTTGACTTTAAATTAGCATTAGGAGACCAGGTACTAATACAAATGAATGGGAAGATTTCCTCAAGAAAATCCAATTAGTTCAAAAAGAAATTGACCTTACATAAAACCAGCATTACAAAGTAAAAATCATCTCCACAAAGTTCAGCCCCAACTTAGCTATTTAAAGCTATTTAAACTAAAACCTCACCTTATGTAACATTTGAGAAGAACAGAAAGGGCAGCTGTAGACAATTACTCCACCTCAATTTGAGGCCATCTGATTACAGCTTCTTCATATTAGCTATTTAACAACCTTTTTAAAAGCTGGTAGGACGTTGAAATAAAATTAATTATAAACCATGCAACCTGAAATAAGAGGAATACCATTTATACAAGTAATGTCAAAAAGCCCATCTTGGTAAGAAATACAATATCTTTTATGTTGCTAGCCATCTTTCTATCACTATGGATTCTACATGGGAAAGAAGACATACCTGATCAATTAAAACACCGTTTTTGGTCTGCACCCAAACAGAGATTGAGCAACAGGGATTTATGTGGAAAAAATGACAGAAAAATAACTCAGCCACTTCTTTGGCTTTTGTGTAACAGACAAATAAACAAAGTATGATACAAAGAAAAGTGTAATGAATTTCCATTCAGTTTACTTTAGGCTAATAATAAAAACAATCTTAGAATAAGAAGAAACTAACTAGAGCTTGCAGGAATAATGTTAGCTGATGTACAGCAAGTTTTCCAAAGACTGTAACACATTTATTTGCTTATAGTTAATCCCAGGGCAGTAACTCATCGATAAGTTGCCAACACTAGTTTTTGAACTATTACATAAACATGCAACTATTTTGAAGGACTTAGAAGGTGGAAAGAACATTAGATTCATAATCTGCTACAAGCTATAAGACAGATCTGTATCTTACTTTAAGAGGCATCCTTTATATTTTAGCAAGTACATTTCGTCTAGAACCACTTGAAGGCTCTTTTTCACTCAACTTGAAATACCTTTGATACAAAAACTATTTTATCACATCTTAGTAAGGAACTTTTGTCCCTCAGAGTGAAAAGACTTACTATTGTTATTCAGAGCTAATACATTAAATGTTTTATTTAACAAAAATCTTTGCTTTGACATACAAAAAGGTGGGGGTGTTTTCTCAAGTATTTTAACATTCTTACATTTGGACAATGACTTAGGTATTTTTTTCATCTTTTTTGAAGTGTAAAATTGATCAGTAGTCTCTCTAGTCACTGCAAATGCAATGTAAGGTACTGTCAATATTTGCTGAAAATCTTAAATTAGTCTTATATTAAACAAGGCTACTAGTTGAGTTTGAAAATTTTGTATTTTGCTTTAATTGCTGGATTGAGTGATACAGGATCCTCAAATATCAATTAACTTAAAGCCCAAGACAAATAAAAAAAGCTCACTTCAATTGGTACTTTGTCAGAAATTATTTTTATGCTCCCAAATGTGTGTTTGAGAGAGAGTGTGGGGAGCAGGCAAGGAGAGGTAACGTAAAGCAGATGTCCAGAAGCAAGCTAGACATTCATGTGAGCAGAACACAGGTCACACTGGCAATACCAGCTCAAAACAAAAAGTATTTGATTGATCTCAATATTTCCATTTTCTTTTACGTAACCAATACTTGCACCATCTCTCTGTCTCTGGCAAAGCAAGAGTAAATACAGACTGTTCAAGTTATGATGTGCTATAAGGTACGTGACAGCTAAGCTCCTCTTTTCTCTGAGTTCCTTTTGCCATGCAGCAACTTACATAGATAATAAAAAACAGCTGAGATACTGAGTTCATTGGTTAAAGTTGAAAGTACAGAACAAACTGATATTACACTCCAGAGATTTAATGTTGATGATACCCAAAGCAGACATTTTGCATCTTCAACCCTTCAGAGAGTACAACACCAGAGAAAGTAATATTTTGAAACTATTCTGAACAAGGGGTTCTAGCAAGACCTATCAATCAAGAAAAGACAAACTTAAAGCTGAGAACTTAATTTGTATTTTATTATGGTTGATGCATTTCCATTATTAAAGAGCTGAAAGAATTATAACTACTACAGAGAAACCTCAATTTTATATTCCCTAAGTAAGATTGCTACTGTCAGAAGATGAAGCTTCTGCCAAAATGAAGGCTTTAAAAACTTAGAGCTTATTAGCAGAAAAGCAGAATAAGACTGAATATGCCCAGAATTCAAGGCCAAGTACAGTAGAGTATTACAGTATTCATTTGCTAGATTTTTATATGAAGAACTAAAGCCTTCTGTTTTTTAAAAGCAGAATTAGAAAAAAAAAATCTGAATGGCAATTTTACCACAGTGGCAACTTATTATTTTATAGTTAGATAGTTCACAGGCAAACTATGATTTGTATCTTTGGATGTTCTTTGTTCATTTGTCCAAACAGGGAACAAGACAAGGCTCTGCAGGCCAAGCCATGTGCTTCAACCACAAAACATGATATAAGGTTAGATCATCAGCTGACATAAATCACCATAACTCCATTAACTTCACTGAGCATTAAAGACTCAGATGAAATATGGACTAGCAGTCTAACCCTACTTGAACTATCACTCATCTATTTTAGCTATGTATGAGAAAAAGACATTTTACAGCATGTTTTTAATGCACTTCTCTAGGAAGGTAGAATATGAAATGAAAATATTAAAAACAAAGTAAAAAATCACTGTCAAAGAAATCTATGAGCTATACAAAATCACAGAGATTTCTTCATAAATATATTTAGTACATCAACCATAAAAGGATTACACAATAATATTAAATGTTTGTAAAATACTTTAAATAAAATACGATTATTTGCTCCAAGTAATTTTCTTATTAACCTTCCCTTTCACTTCTCCCTATCATGATAACATATATGACTTTATCAATATATTCACATCATTTGTCCCCAGTGAACTATGAAATGTCAACCCTAGAAGTACAAACGTCTTTCAGGCAACACTGATTGAACAAGGACGTGGAACTTTTTTTAAAAAAAAAAGACAAACTTATTCATTCAGCTCCTCTATCTTCCAGAATATAGTTTCCATAACACAACCACTTTGATATATCACTTTAAAAAATAACCTGATCTATGTGGTATGATCCAAGTGACTACCATTCAGGCATTAAGCAACATGACTGGGACCTGGTACAGGTTTATTATCTTACCCTTCCTATAAGAGAAAAGGCCTATGATGTTAAGTGCTAAGGTTGGGATTAAACACATTGCTATTTTTGTTACTAGCTAATTGCTATTTATAATGGAAGAAAGACAGTCAAAGCAACAGTCCTTCTACTTCAGACAGAAACTGTTCAAAACAACATTCCCCATTTTGGGTCATAGTGATTGCAGCCCTTTGAGACTATTAGTTCCTTTATTTCACACGTACAACTACTAATGCAAGTGTTTAAAATACTTTGCCTAGGTAAATCTAGATTTGGAAGCTATGTCTTGTTTCCCTGCACTATGAGACCAGATAATAACCAGTTCTGAATCCAGACAAGTAAATCAGACAGGATTTGTCTAATCTGTGTGGGTTTATCTGTAGTTATAAAATACTTTTCCCTGATCCCTATACTGGGATCTGTAAGGAAGTAAAGAATTATTACAGTAACATATATCAGAAAAATCATATAGATGAAGAGGACCTCTAGAACTCCTAGATTAAGCATCCTGCTCAAAGCGAGTACAGCTAGAGAAAGCTACGCTGCTGAATTTGTAGTATCTACTACTCTGGGAAAGCTACTCCAGTGTTTTACCTCGCCTATGTTTTTTTTCCCCATGTATCATCAATATTTTCCATATTCTAATGGGTATCTGTTGCCCCTCATCCTTCCACTGTATAACTTCCAGAAGATTCTGGTTTATCATCTCCATAACTTGTGGAGAGTTACAGAGAGCAGCACCACCCCAGCCTGTTCTTCTACTGGCTGAACAAACCCAGCTAGTTCTCTCATACCTTTCTCATACCCTATAAGCTTCCTGCTGGCTCCCTGCCGGACTCATTCCAACATGTCAATGTCTGTCTGGTGCTGAAGAGCCCAAAACTGGGTATTGTGTTCCCTCAGCAGTCTCTGAAGTGCCAGACACAGGAAGAATTACTTCCCTCAACCTGCTGGCTACACTGTTGTTCTTATACTCAGCCTGGTACAACATCCATCACTGAGTAACTTCTCCTTATGAATGGAATGCAGGACTTGCCAACTATGCTGATTTTGAAACACTTTTTGCTCTGCCAAGAAGCCATGAAACCTGAGAAAAAGCCAAGTAATGTCTCAATATTAGTCTCTTCTTCCTTATTAGCTAAGTTTAGCTTCACTCTATGCCTAACAGAACTGTTTACATTCAGCAGCAGTATAATGCTGCTCTGAGACAAAAGCTTACTAGATGCAGGATATAAATGTGGCTGCCAGTGACAGCACACTGATTTATGAGTGCTGAAAAATCAGTAATTTGAGTACAAATTAGGTGTGGATCAGCAACCATTTATGGCCACCTATAAAGGCCATGTAGCAATAAGTGCATTATGGCAGCCACGGGAATAGGTGATTAGGAATTTCCTGTGGAAGTAGCATTTTTATTTTCCACAGTAAAAATTCCCACTCAGCCACTATGACATTGTTTGGACTCTAGAAAGTTTCCTGCACAGGTGCTCCATGACCACTGGAAGGAACTGCAGAAATGTTTGTGCAGCTAAAAAGCACACAAACATGTTCTGTCAACAAGATGAAAACACAATTAAAAAAATGTTTCACTATACATGATGAAGACACATGGCCAGAAAACAGTAACCTAAGAACTGAATCTGGAATTTACCACTAATTTGTTGTGCAAGCACCATTAAGCCATTTCACTACATGCACCCCTGGGTTCTTACCAGCTATTAGCTCCGTTTACACACTTGACTACCACTAACCCACAAACAAATAGAGGCTTTTTTTTTTTTTGGCAGCTTTTATGTTTTCATGGGCTGTAATAGCTCACACTTCCTTGCTCACATAATGTCAAAAATACCTGGCTGTGTTTCCACAAAATACCTCCTACTGAAAAGAGACAAAATTTGCTGCTGTTGTAAACCCAAATTATCAGTGAAGGGCAGCAATTCTACACTGGCATGAATTTCACCACTGGAGACTAAACAGTAACACCTATGCTAACCTGTGCAAATTGTAATATCTGATAGGTTTTCCCTTCTCAGACAACAGAATTTATTCTGTTACAGTAATAGTGTTGCCTCAATAATTATCTTTTACATTGCTTTTCAAATTACTGCAATAAAAAAGGATTTTATATTTACATTACAAAGGAGGCAATGCATAACACAGCTGTAAGATCTGCTGTCCTAGTGAGTTATCACAGATTTGCACACCACTTGCTAGTGCAGTTTGGCTTCCCTATGAGACAGTGGTGTTACAGCCCTGGCATTCGATTCCATAAATAAATGCCAGGTGAAATAAATGAAATTGATGAAGTAAATTCCATAAATAATGCCAGATGCAGGATTTGGACTTCCAGCAGGGACTGGTGAACTGAGGTTTATCAAGCAAATGAAAGGAATTATTGCAGTAAGATTTAGAGTACTAAGCCTTGGACGATCATATTGCCTGGATGTAGAAACTGAGTCACTTCTGAAGTACAGCTCCAAACCCCAGGGCCTGCACTCCTTTTGGTAGAAAATCTCCTTTTTATTGTGTCATTCTTGGATAAAACATGACACATTTCATAATACAGGAACTTGATCTGGTATCATTACTAGGTATATCTGGGTCTGTTTAGCCTAGACTGGAGCTCTGTAGCCTGGGGAAGAGGAGGCTCTGGTTCGGGGAAGGGCTGGATCTGATCCAAGGGAGATTGTAAAGGTGTTACAGCATGTCCAGCAAAGGGCGATAACGTTCATGTAAGGACAAGAGAACATGTCTTATGAGGAACATCTGAGGGAGCTGGGTTTGTTTAATCTTGAGAAGAGGAGGTTCAGAGGGAAACCTCATCATTCTTGACAACTCCCTGAGGTCGTGATGAGGTGGGGGCTGGTCCCTTCTACCATGCCTGCAGTGAGAGGACCAGAGCAAATGGCCTTAAGCTGAGGCAGGAGACTGAGATCAGGTATAAGAAAATTTTTTTCATTGTTTGGATGTTCAGGCATTGGAACAGGTTGCCCACAGAGGTGGTGGAGCCATCATCCCTGGAGGTGTTCAAGAGCTGTCTGAATCTGGATAATGGTTTAGGGGTGTAGGGGTTACAGTGGTACTGCTGGGTTGATGATTTGACTTGATGATCTCAAAGGTCTCTTTCAACCTTGATGATTCTATACCAAAGCAGAGGGAACTGGGTTCATTTCAGTGGCACCCAGTGCCAGAACCAGAGGCAGTGGCCACAGAATGAAACACAGGAAGTTCCTTCTGAGCATCAGGAAACATTTTTTCACTTTGAGCTTGACTTAGCACTGACATACCTTACCCAGAGAGGTTGTGGAGTCTCTATCCTTAGAGATATTCAAGAGTCATCTGATCATGGTCCTGGGCAACTGGCTCTTGGTGGCCCTACTTGAGCCCCCTTGATGGGGGCTGGAGCAGATGACCTCCAGAGGTGCCTTCCTGTATCATTCTCTGGTCCTTTGAACTTCCAGGCTCAGAGGGTTTTGATCACTGGCACAAAATCTGGGTGGAGGCAAGTTAATAGGGATATATATGTTGGCTGGTACTGGATCTAATACTGTTCATCCACTTCATTAATAATCTGGATTATCGGACAGAGTGCACCCTCAGCAAGTTTTCATAAAATACAAAACCAAGAGGAGTAGTGGATACACAAGATCATTGTGCTGCTATTCAGAGGCACCTCAACAAAAAAGAACCCATGAAGTTCCTACAAGAGAGAATGTGAAGTCCTGCACCACAGAAGCATCAGCAAGCGCTGGCAGCCAGCAAGATGGAAAGAAGTTTTACAGAGAAGGACCTGGGGGTTCTGAAGGACAACATTAACATGAGCCAACAATATGCCATAGTCTCAGATTGTCATTTAAGTGTGTAAAAGTTACTTTCTTATCTCTGACTTGTTTCACCCCAGTGTTGCCATATTAGCTGGTGTGGCCCATCCTGCATTTAGGTCTGCAGAGCTGGAGCAGGGCTATTGCTACAGTTTCTAGCTCCCTCACTGTAGTGATCCTCCCTTTTCTGAGGTTTTCTCAACCTCCCACAAAAGAAAGCAGAATCAATAGGAGAACATCTGCAAACTACCAAAAGCTGAATATACTTTCTCCGATTTTCACCTAGAATTTAGTTATGTAAACTACTGCACTTATGCAACCCAAAACCTACAGATTCTGCTCAGCTATTGGCTCAGTACCTGAAAAACTAAATACAGGACATCTGCTGTGTGACTTAGCAGTATGTCACCTAATGGAACAATTTCCTAATCTAAAGCAACAAGAGAAAGAACATTTTCTGAAGCAACTTTACATTAAAAGAAGTCATCAGCCTTTAGAATAAAGTACAATGTTTGGTGTTTTCCCCTGGAATTGCATTTGCATAATAAGAACAGCTCTGTTGAGGATTTAAAGAACAAAAATATATGTGTTATATAACCTATTCCACACAAAAAAAATCCATTATGTATACAGGAGAAAATCAATAATCTAGTCTAAATCAATTAGAGACTCCATGGGAAATAAGGAAATGTCTGAAACATAGAGTGCTGTCTCACTGCTTGAAAACATCACAGTTGGTTCCTTCAGTGAGCTCAGGATACCTGAGGCAAGAAAAAAATCCATTCCATTTTCTTTCTAGAATCTTCTGCCAGGGCTCAGATGTGTGCACAGGGTCCTGGACAGCTGGCTCTGGGTTTTCCTGTCCAGGTAGAGATTCTGGACCTGAGGACATCCAGAGGTCCCTTCCCACCTCAGCCAGTCTGTGATTCTATGGGATTGCCATTGTACAAACTCATAATGATGACCAACCCATTTCAGTCATAATGATGACCAAGCCATTTCAATCTTCAAAAATTCACAGACAGAAACCTCTGGCTAAGAGTATTAAAGCATGCATCTGTCAAGTATAAATACAAAGACATACTTTCTCAGGTCCCTTACCAGCCTTAAGAGCCCTGCCCTGGCTCCTCAGGACTCACTCCATGCTGTCCTTGGCCCAGGGCCCCACATCACCCGCCGGCTCCCTCACCCTGCTCCAGCGGGGCAGCCGAGGGCTGATCTCCAGCTTGCCCCAGCCCTGCCCTGCCTGCCCGTGGGCGCTGCAGAGCCAGGCCCAGCCATGCCCTGACGGCCCAGTCTGGCCTCTGCACGGCCCTGTTGCCATGGCCCTGACCAGCCATGGCTGACCCTCATTCTCCTCACCAGCTCTGGCTCTGCATCCCAGCTGACCACTAGCCTAGCCTGGACTGGCCCCTTCACCGTGTCCCTGCCTGTCAGCCACTGGACCCAGCTGCAGATTCCACCTCCGTCGCCTTCTCTACTTTTGTTCATATACTATCAAACATTAGTGATGCTGCCACTGCAAGGCCTTTTCCATGTGTGGGTCCACATTTTCTTGAAAAGTGATCACTTCTGCCTTTTTATGCTGCCCTAAGTAATAAAACACTTTTGTTTCAGACATTTCCTTATTTCAGTGGGCTTCAGAGCAGTAGTCCAGATACCAGCAATCAACCTGACTTACCTATGTAAGTCACATTTACATATCCTGAGGATATTTCTAGGGGAGAAGTGAAAATTCAACTCCTAATTCAACATTATTTCGAATTCAACAAATTCCAGATTAAATTGTGTTATGTAACTTACACCTGAATAAATTGGTCTATACAGTAGCTTTATAAAAGTGTGGTCTATATTTTCACAGAGTTATGCTGAATAAGCTCATTTTAAATTTGATGGAGCTTTTTGTTTTGTTTGGGTTTGGGTTGTGTGTGGAGGCAAATATATTTTCTTTCACAGAATCACAGAATATCTGAGGTGGAAAGGGAACTCTGGAAGTCATCTGGTCCAACATTCACACAGGGCCCCCTAAAACTGGTTGCCCAAGACCATATCCAGATGGGTTTGGAATATCTCCAAAGATGGTGATTCCGCACACCCTTTGGACAATCTGTGCCAGGACTCAGTCACTCTCACAGTAATTTTCACATGATGGGTAGGAGAAGAATTCCCTCTAACTGAGTACAGTTCTGCCACTATACAGTCTTGTCTTTTATTTATTTGCCCTGGTAATTTATCAGCTAACTAGCAAACAGCACTTCTGATAGTGCAATTATTTTTATGATTATTGAGAGATTGAAATATTACTCTCTTGTATGGAAAAAAACCCTGGAAAAAAAAAGGCTGAAGCTCAGGGCTTCTAATGGCACCAGAGAGTGATGAAAGAGTAGCTTTGAAGCAGAAATTGTAATTATCACCACCATGGTTCACAAACCTAAAAATACATGAGAACTATGAAAAATGTTCATGAGGAACATTTGAGTAAATCACAGAACAAGTTGAGTCATTCTCTAGGACACAACTGAAAGAACAAGAGATCATTGATATGCCACTGGAAAATATGTCTTAAATGTAGTCCATCCACTGCCAATCTTGTAATATTGTTGTAGCAACGGTAATTAGGACAGAATAACATTTAAGAGCATCTTAAGTACTAAAAACAAGTGCAATGGTGATGGTGCCCCTCTCTGGTCATTAGCTATGTATTGGATGCTGTTTGATCACATTTTTCATAGCTTCCAGACTGATTTACATGTGTAGGAAATTAACTCACAACATTTTAGATATCAATCATCACAGCTCTTCAAAATGTGTTCTAACATCATTTGATTTCCCAGTAGAGGGACACATGCAGTGTATTTATGGGTCTTCCAGTGCTGTCTAGTCTGGGAAATGAATCATCTATTTTAAAAATGTATTTGTTTTGGTTATATTTTCAAACCAGTGATGAAAACATTTTAAATACCTAAATAACAACAAGCATTTTTTACATTTTCTCACAAAAAAAAGCAAACTCTGAGTTTTGTACAGATGTAAATTGATAGCACCAAGAGTTGAAGAGCAAATAAGGACAGGCATGCAGATAAGAAATTAAAACTGCACAAACGTCATTTGCATATTCAGCAGAGAATATGGGGGTTTATCTGTGATATTGAATTAATCTTTGAAGTCCACACTCTTCCTTACATATAATAGTCATGTTTTCAACATAAATGCAAAATTAAAGCCTGAGCTCGCATCCTTTCCCCTAATTTATTTTCTTTTAAAAAAACAAGGCCATAGAGCCCTTATTAAGCTTGAAAACGCATGGGAGCTGCAGTGGCTGCATTCAGATTTTACAGGGTGTACAGGATCAGGCTGGCAATGGAGCTAATTACCAAACCAATGTTTTAGCTATTGCTGAGCAGTGCTTGCCCAGGGTCAAGGCTTTCTCTGTTCCTCTCTCTGACCACGAGCAAGCAGGCGGGTGGTGGGCAGGATGCTGGGAGAGGACACAACCTGGGCAAAAGGACATTCCTTATGAACTTATGTCATGCTCAGCAACAAGACTGAAGGGAAGTCTCAGAAAAAAAAGTCAAGATAATATTTCTCATGAGGAAAGTCTAAAAAAATTGGGGGTGGAACGCTGGCAAGTATTCAATTCTCCATCACTAATAAAGGAGAAAATTGTATCATTCTCCTGTACTTTTGATTACCCTACATCTTATAAGCATTTTATTAGTTAGGTTGGGTTGTCCTGATTAAAATTTCAAATAAGAGAAAATAGTAATATAAGGCTTATAAATGCATACTTTCTAACAGTAATCCTTTGGTAGAGTAACGCATCAGGAAAAAGAAAAACTCCAAGGGAAACAAACCACTGGAAAAAGGGAAAGCCAAACAACTGATTAAAAGCATAAGTTTTAATTGTAGATGCTCACTATATTTAATAAGTTTTAATCATCTTTTTCGACACGGACCTTTAACTGTTTCAAAGGCACCAAGAAAAGAGAAAAAACGCACCGAGTAGTTAATTTTTTGTACACTTTTAATTTAATCTACTTGCTCTTGAGATTGTTTACAAGAACAATAAAACCAACATTTCTTGGAAAAGCCTGGCATTCTACTGGCTGTTTGATCCCAAGTTGGTTTTTTTTCCCCTTTGAACTGTTTGCTTAGTACTCTGAAATGATCTCCTGGAAAATTAAGAAACAATGCAGATTTATATCTGGCCAAGTAAGCTTTTTTTCCCATGTGCTGGATTACTAGCCGTTAACAGTAAAAGGAGAACACAGGGAACACAATGTATATGCAAAGTTCTTTGCTAGCCAAATAAGGACTCTTTTACCTTCACGAGTGTACCTAAAGGGAGCCTACAGGAGATCTGAAGAGGGGCTTTTCAGAAGGGCATGTAGTGGTAGGACAGGGGAGAATGGCCTCAAGCTAGAAAAGGGCAAGTTTAGATTAGATATTAGAAAGGCATTGTTCACTGTGAGGGCAGTGATGCACTGGAACAGGTTGCCCAGAGAAGCTGTGGCTGCCCCATCTCTTCAAGGGGTTCAAGGTCAGGCTGGATGGGGCATTTGAGCAACCTGGTCTAGTGGAAGGCATCCCTGCCCAGGGTACGGGGTTGGAACTAGATGATTTCAAAAGTCTCTTCCAACACAAGCCGTTCGATGAATATGAGGCAAGGATTCATTCATCCCATAGCTATCATTTACCCATTACACCAACAAAATGATCAGATCTTATCCAATAAGTCACAAAATTCCAGACTGGGCACCTAGCAGCACTAGCAGACTCAGCAGCTTTATAGCCATTACATGAGTCTGCAACCATATGATACTGTGTCACATGAGGTCCTTACACAGATTGATGACCTCAGTGTTAATTTGAATCCAATATCTCTTAGCTCAAATAAAAAGAGTTACAAATATACATCCCAAATCACAAAAGAATGGGCAGAGTTTGATTTGTGGTGCAGCTTTAAAACACTATTCACTTTCAGACACAGCAACAGAAAAACTCCTGATGCCCAGAAAAGTACACACGCATATCTCTATAGTTGAAAAGAGAGCTCTATTTAGGAAGCAAAATTATCCTTCCACACATAATTGCTGGAGTGATAAATTATGTTATAAATGTAAAGGAAAGGGTCTTCTTTATTGAGAAAACAAAACTAAACTTCTCTGTCCTATGTAGTACAAGGGTCCTTATGCAAAATTCCTCATTTACCTTATTCTGAGCCTAGAAGTCAATGAACTTAATAGTTCACTGCTGTAATCATTGTTGTATATTTTTAGCACCAGGTGCTGTTGCTTTTAGCACAGAACAAGACAGCTGAAAAAGGCTCAGTGTGTCTAAATGAGAGATTTTTTGTTTTTTCCAGTCGTATCTGCTAGTCTAACCAAATATGTTTTTTTTCTCTTTGATCATTGCTTTATGATAGCCTCGGTAGTCATGAATGCAACAGTTATTACAGCTATGGCATCATGAGGCTTTAGTCTTACTTCTTTCCTCTTCTTGCTCCCGACTGTACAAACATAGACTCTCCCTTGGCTTCTCCTGGTTATTTTTCTGTTCTTTTGTCTTGCTCAATGTGTCTCTTCTACATACAGAAACCATGATAAAAGTAAAACTGCCACCACAACACATTCACCCCCAGATACTAATTTCTTTACTCACTCCAAATAGGAATGAATTAGAAAAGTTCTGCTTTTGGAACATGTTCCATCCCATCTACTTATACTGCCAATAATGATTAGAAGAATTATTTCTATCAACAGTCTGTAGCTTAAGCTACATGTCTCAAACAATACAATATCCTATGGCTTCTCTTTTTATCTGATTTTCATAAGGACTTCTTATATTAACTTATTTCTCCTTATTTAATGCCACTTACTTAATGTCACTTGAATAGTTATTGAGGAAAAAGGAAAAGAAGTAAGTGTCATGCATAATTTACAGTTTCTTTTGATTAATCATCTTATGTTGGCAGAACTGTTCATCTTTCATGTAAATAGCTTGGGAACATTCGGTAGTTCTACTGGACTAACACTATATAAAAGCTACTGCTCAATTATGCATACACAGATTAAAGTGAATTAAAACTGTGGTTTTGGAACATTAGGAAAATATTAAATTACTAAGAATTGCTAATATAGAAACCTTCAAAGAAGTTATAGAAGTCAAATTCTCAGCTACAACCTACTGTTATCCTTTTGGTCCAAAAATCAAGGGAAAATTTATTTTCTTTTTTTTTTTTAATTAATATGGTCATCTATTTTTTCACTATTTCAATTAATTCTGCCAAGGATTTCAGAGAATCTTCTTCTTCTTACAAAAGGAAATAATTTCAAGGGATAAAGTACAGTAGTTCACAGGATTGATATGGTTTTATGCTGACCTCAAGCCCTATGCAGCCCTCTCATGACTAAAAGGGCAATCTGGAGTTAACACTTCCTCCCCTGCTCATGGTGTCTACAAGCTTCAGTTTTATCACCAGCTTGAAAAAAAAAAGGAAAAAAAATTGAACCTAGCATTGTGGAGCAATATCATTCTGTAATAAGACTTCCAAAGGGCTGTCCAAGAGTCCAATTATGCCTTTCTCAAGAAGTTTTGGCACTCATTTTGGCAAGGCCAAGGATATAATTCAGAAAACCCAGATAATGTACAGCCAGTCTCGCATCTGACACCTTGTTTTGCACCAAGAGTTTCTGCTCTGTTATGATCCCAGTAAGAAAGCACTTGGACTTGTAAAATTCTATTTGTTACAGATAACACTATAATGAGAGAAAAATAAAGGTAGTTTTATGTCCTGTTTGCTGCTGGGAACTCCAAATGCTCAGCATTGAATTATTGTCTGATGGACATGCAGCACATCATGCAGACAACATCCATGGAATCTTGGTAATTTGAGCTATTATAAGATTTATTGCAACAAAACAACACTATTTCTACTATCAAACAGAAAGGATGTTCACATGAGAACTCCTTGCTGTGCCTTTGGATAAAGGCAAGGCCATGCAGGTGGCGTAATTGCTGCTACATGGTGGGAGTCTCCTGAAGGCTCTTTTTTCCCAGGGAGTGGGCTGAGTCTGTCCTGAAGCCAAGAGACACAGGCAGCACAGCAGCAGCCTGAAGGCAAAGCTGCATGTGCAGCACAGCCCAGCCCTGAGCCTGACCAGGCTGACTGTTTTGTGGATCACTAATGATATAATATGGTCTTCTGGTCAGGACTGCCATGCACATCCTTCAGCCTGTTTCACCTAGAACTAATGCTGTATTTTTCACAGAGGGACACTGAAAGGCCTTCACTTTTCTCTCCAGAAGTTTAACGTACCAGTCCTGAAAGCTCCCTCTCTCACAGCTGCTGTCCTACTGCAGAAAAATACAGGTCTCGTTATGGAGCTCCCATACAACTACCAAAAATTATAATTCCACCATCCTTTCTTCTTTCCTGTAACTGTGTACCATTAAATACATCATGCAGAAATTAGCACTAAGTTAATTTAATTGCATAAGCATATAGCTAATTTCTTCCCCACATACTTGTTCAGTTGCACTCAATGCTTACAGTTCCTGTGGCTTTTTACTAATTTTTAATCTCTTCATTCACTCCTTCCTCAAACAGAGCATGCTCCTTATTTCCACCAGTCAGTTCTACTTGTATTCTCCCCTTCTCAACCCAGCTATGAGGAAACAGGGGTTTGCATGCATGCACACTTCATGTGCTCATAGCCCCCTGTCTGAACACCCATCCGTCTTCCCTTCTATATGCAAGACAAAACAGACAGAGGGAGTATGGCATTGCATGAGTGTGTGTGTGTGAATATGTGTCTGTGTGTGCTTTGGTGTTTGCTTACCCACAAGTACACACACATATATGCATGCACTTGGCTGGCTCCTGGAGTAGAAGAGGATGTAAGCAAGCTCAATGGGACACAAACCGATATCCCTGCAGGAAGAAACAGAGTTATTTCTGCATCTGCAAGCTGCAACATGTAGGATTTTGATTACTGCTGCTCTCAGGACTGAGTAGAGCTCAAATTCGAGGATAAATTGTATCTTCAAACAGCATAATCAAACTCAGAAAATAACGCTAAAGCCCGGCACCCAAAACTCCCTGTACCTGACTCCCAGAGAGGATGAATTTGATCTCCTACCTATACAAGTCACTGCTTTCTGTACTAATGTTCAAATTGTGGTGCACCTGAAGTAGACACAGAGAATAAACACTGCTTACCTCTATGCAGAGCACAGATAAACAACTGGGGCCACATTGCAGCTTGTTCTACATGGGACAAGCCATGCAGCCATCATGCCTGCTGTGGCATTCACAGGCAGGAGCCCAGCACACAGGTTAAACTGGCCACTGCACAAAGCAGCCAGATCATGGTCAGTGCACACACAGATGTTGTTGAAAAGGCTAAGGTTAGGAACCTCTAGTAGGCATCTAAAGAAATGTTTCTGTGCTTGTTCTCACTGAAGGTAAACCTTAAGCCTAATGCATGACAAATGAGGTGTGACATCTACCATGGGAAAGGAAAGTTACAGCATCACACAAAAATACCTGCTATGTCTGCAAAATGCTTAAATGACCACTTGCCACTCTGGTTTAAATCCTTACTTTCATTAGTTCACTAGCTAAGTAATATTGATAACATCAACTTCCATTAGGAGAGAGAAATTTCATTCAATTAACACTCAGAATTAAAATAATTCAATCAGAAAGATACGCTGAATTTTTATCCTACATTCGGTGCATCCTTTTCATCACCACCACATTGCATAGCCAGTGTACTATTGTCACAAGCACAGGTGATTTAATCACTAAGTAATGAAATGCTGCAATCAGAAATATAGCACAGCAAGCCTTTGGGTCTAAATGAGAAATTCTAATCAGACTTAAATAGTTCAGTTGTTCCAGTTACTGCAACGACCTTTGTATTCATAGTTTTTTTTAATAGGATGAGACAATCTGTGTCAAAAATGCTGTTACCCAAGTAAAAAACTGCATATACTGCAGGCACTTACCAGTTCCCTAATTCTATCTTAAGTCTTGAAACAGCTGTTGGGTTTGTTTTGATAATTTATTATTGCTAATTTTGACAGGTTTTACTTCACTATATTTATTCGAGGTTTATTTCATTATGGCCACAACACTTTTAGTATCATGATTACTTTCTAAATCCAGTTTGCTTCAAATTTCAATAATTATATTGAACTTGTAGTTGTGAAAATAGGAAACCAGTATAACAACAGATTTCAACATCAGAAGACAAAGTTCACCTAAAATTATGGTAAATACAATAATTTTTCCGACTTAACTCCAAATTATTTTTTTAATACCGTAAACGAATGATGCTGGGGACAAACCTCCTTAATCTGATGGTTTTGGTGCTGTTTTTCAGAAAACTGCAGTAAAATGCATCTGCATTACTCTTGCTGTTTACTGCCCTCTCGTGGATTCATCAGGCAAGAACTCCAAAAAAGGAATCCGACTAAGAATATACAGACAACCCGGGAGATTGTTTTCCCAGGCCCTGTAAATCCTCTGTACATGCCTGACTTTGGTCACTGGAGTTGGTCCACAGGAATTCACACCCATACATATACATAAGCATTTACAGAACTGATCTCTAACCGCTCAGGGAATAAATGTATTAACAACACTTTGCATTCAAACTGCAGCTCTTTATGTCGTCACGGAATATCTATTTATGGTTTTACATCAAAATACTTTATAGATTGGAACTTGACAATTTTAGCTACAAAACTTTCTTTTTGTAACCGTTATAATTGAAAAAAAAAAATTAATTAATTAAAGCCTTAAGCAACTTCAAAATCAAGCCAAGTATTTTAAAATTAAGCCAAAGTGTACAGCAGTTTTAATAGGCATGTACAAGTAATGTAAATAGTTTAGAACTCATGTAAATTTATGATACACATATTTTTAGGTCAAGACTGGTGAAACACCCAGATTTTGACTACCAGAAGGAACATTTTATGCAAGCTGCAGAAAAGAGAGACACTTCAATACAGCTGGCACATTAAGCAAGACAGATCTGCAAGTATTCTCGAAAAAATCCTTTGAATATCAACACTGTTGTTTGTTCCCTGTGAAAACATGAGTTTCTCTGCAATTCAGTCTGCTCCTGAAATTCACAAATTCCTGGATTTTTTTTTTAATCTTCAAAGCTGGGTGTATAATTTATCTCTGAATATGGGATAGTCTGCTGCATTTTTTTAAGGCAAAACTGGATCTATTCAAAGGCATGCCACAGGAAGGGTACAGTGTATAGCTAAAAGTCTGTGTCAATAACCTCATTCAGCCCAGTCCAAAAAAAACACATTCCCTTCCACCTCCTTCCCCAATTAATTGATTTCAACTAATTTTGAGAGGGAAAAGATCAGAGGCTTTCAATTAGCATGGTTTACTATAGCTGATGAAACAAGCTCTGCCACTGATCAAGGAACATAATATATACATTGTTTCCATCATATTTTAAATGAGGACTTCAGAATGGGGAAAATTATTCTTTATTTCTTCTCTAGCCAAAAAAGAGTGCATTTCAGAATGCTTTCAAAAAAGAAGATGGTCATTTGACAGGAAAATAAAATCCTGATAATCTAGGATTTTAATCCATGTTGTCAACTCTGTTCTCACTCAAATCAAGGGTTCTTGGAAAATAACTTTGACAGGAAATAGAAGTATTGGAGATGAACAATTGCAATGCATGACCACCTCCAGAGGTAATGACAAAAACCACAGTTCTGACTTCAATGCTGTAATGAAACTGAAAACTCAGCCCACAATCTGAAATCATTGCTGGCATCTAGGGACAGATCAAGGATATAGATTTCTTCATGCCAGCAGCATGGAAAAGTCTCCACCACAGCTCTTCTGCTACCTAGCTGAGTCTGTGCTCATTTCTTCTGACTCCCGGGAACCAGAATATGCAGTGCTTTTCCATTGCTTCATTCAGGATTTAGCTTTTGTGGCATCGCCCATTTTTAAATACACATTGGGGAACAGATGGGTAGGATGACAAATTTTGCATGTCTGTGCAATATAATTCTTTATGGAACAACTGCCAGATTTTTGTATTTCTAACTTACAATATTGTTTTTATACCTTTTATCAGCACTAGACACTGCAGCTCACTTTCTGAAGCAGCTAGAAGTAAATAGCTACAGATTTTAGAATGGAAAGAAGAGGAATGCACTTCAGGGAATTTTAAATTCAATAGAAGTCTATTTGAGAGTTCAGTTCTTTTATCTGGGCATCTTTTAGAGCCAACTAGGAAGGTTACAGAATGAGCACAAGAAAGTTTTTCCTCTCTAGTCATCCAATCAAATTGAGTAGGTCAGCTTTAGAAAGGAAAGTGTTCTTCTATTTCCCTTTGAGACTCGTACTCGCGCATTGATGTGATATTCTGGTTTGTGCCTGTTCTCTACTATTCTATTAATACAAGAGGACTCAGGCTCAAGAATACTGGTGGTTTTGTTTGATCTCTCTTGCAGTAGTAAAATCAGAGAAAAAGCAGGATTCAGCAGAAGAAAGCTTCCAAAAAGAGCCTTAGAGACGTGTGGATTCCAGTGATTTCCATGGCAGTAGCAGAAAACAAGATTTGCCTTATTCAATTTTCTTCCGTGGTGCATTGCTTTGTTCCTATGGCAGATGGCACTAAAAGTACCTATTATCAGTTTACCACTTTTCACCTAAAATGTTGAGTTAAATTATTTATAGTTTTGCCAAATACCAGTAGTCTGCCCTTAGATTTTGTTACCAGGTCAAGTATCATGTCAGCTTGAAATCTGGGGGCAAGGAATAAGAAAAGGAAAGGAATGGTTTTCGATTCTCTGTGCCTAAAATTGCCTAAAATAATTCAGCTGTGTAGGCAGAATTGGTTGAGACTTTGTTTGCTTACGTTAAAAGACCTTACTTTTGTTAAAATTCTAACAATTTGTTTTTTTTAAGTAGGGGCTTGAATTTCAGGTGGCCAAGGACGGGATGGGAGGAGTGCCAACCAACCGCTGTACCAAAAGTGTGGCTTTTCCATCCTTTTGAAACACAAAGTCCCATGGAAGTGAAAATATGGCAGGGCAAAAATAACTGCAAGAGTGCCAGTAAATCAGCACCTATAAATTATAATCTGAGAAGTGAAGTGTATTCAAAGGGGATATTTCACAGAAGTGTTGGAATACTAATCAGAATAGCATGTGGTGTTCCCAGGAGTTTTGAGAAAAGCAGGCTGTGACAAAAATCTTGAGTGCTTTGTACAGATGAGAGCTCCAAGCAATTTGGAAAGCGACAACCAAAATATGGAAAATAGTGACTGAGCTATTTTATATGAATACAAAAAGAAATGCATGAGAGAAATTATATCTACAGATTTACTGAGGCTTTCTGCATTGCTGATCCTCTGTTTCATGCAATAGGCAATTCTGCTCTGCAATGCTAACGATTTAGCAGCATTTTAAATCAGCTTATCATACTGATGGCTTTTAAAAACCAGGTGAACTAAGTTATCTGTTGACAGGTTTACAGAATCACAGGATGGTTGGGTTTGGAAGGACCTCTGGAGGGCATCGTATCCAACCTCCCTGCTCAAGCAGGGTCATGTAGAGCCCAGAACCATGTCCAGGAAGCTTTTGAATATGTCCAAGTGTGAAGACCCACAGCCTCCCGGGGCAACCTTGCCAGCCCTTGGTAACCATCACAGTGAAGATTTTCCTGGTGTTCACAAGGAACCTCTTGTGTTTCAGTTTGTGCCCATTGCCTCTGCTTGTGGCACTGGGCACCGCTGAACTCTGGGTTCTGTTCTCATTGCACCCTCCTGTGGCTAGCACAGGTTCTTCCCGTGGGAACATTTTGCTGTATTTCATAAACAAGATAAAGTTTGGATGTTTTGCAAACAATTTCTCTGGATTGAGTCAGTTCGGGCTTGGCCAATTGGGCCTAGGGGGAGGTCTCGGGCTGACCAATCTGGGGCACCTCTGTAAACTCTATATATATAGAATTCAAAACAATAAAGTTCTCTTCTCCTCTCTTTCCTTGTCTGAGAACTTGGGTCATTCCTCAGCTAGCCGCTCAACAGCGACATCCTCCTTCAGGTATTATATATCATATGTAATATTTTAAGTTTCTTCCTAGTGTTGATAATTCATTTATAAATCTTGGCAAATTTAGGGGGAGTGGGGAAGCAGCAAAGAA
This sequence comes from Entomyzon cyanotis, assembly GCA_024500445.1. Classification (NCBI taxonomy): domain Eukaryota; kingdom Metazoa; phylum Chordata; class Aves; order Passeriformes; family Meliphagidae; genus Entomyzon; species Entomyzon cyanotis. The sequence goes on from JAKEPQ010001005.1 coordinate 18,751,964, forward strand.
ACAATGTAAAATTTTAACTTTGTAGTTCAGCTTCTGTTGAGAGAGAGGGAAAAATGGGATAGCAAATATTTATGTTCTTTTAACATTTTGAGCAGGGTGCACAAGTAAAACCTAGTGACATAAAGAAATTCAAATTAAATAACAGCATGATGTACATTTTGCACATATTCTGTGCAGATTTAGATCCTATACAACCAGAGATACCAGTGACTCAGCACACAGTGTGAATTGAAAATAGGACTTTGCCCAAAACAAATAAATATTTCTTACAAAGATCACTGCACTTTAATACATACCCCACCTTTTACTGTACACTCCAGGCACTTAGGTCTACAAGGTCAATGATTCGGCTGCATTGCCAGAAGCCTCTCTTGCGACAAGTCATCTTGTCCCCATAGGGTTATGAAACAGGAGCATTGACACTCTGTCAGAAATCTGTTGGATTTTTTTCCTCTCTTTTCATCTTTAGTCAAGTTAGAGCTACACAAAAGTGTGTGAATGACAGCCCTGGTGTGACTGTATACTTTTGTAAAATCACAAAAGTGTTCAGCTTGAGCAGAACTGACATCAACCTCCCAACAATATCTTATCAAGATACATCAGCCCCGGCCTCCAGTGACCTCTTCCAGCAGTGAGTTTCATTTAAACCCAGTTTAGACACAAGTTTCCCTGGTGGAAAAGGCTTGCAATGCTGGCAGCTCTGTTGGTTCAGGTAGACTGAACCAAGATCACCACCACATTTCACACAGTTATCCAAAGAGCACATAGATGGCAATTGTTGGTCACAATCTAGCCAACCTGGAATGTGTTATCAACTCATTTTTATGTCCATAATGATGGTTATTTGCATCTATATTAGCATCTTTTAAAGACAGCTTGGGGACCTATTCCTAGCAAGATGATCAGCAGGTAAATTGTTTCATAAAGTAATTAAAACTTTGCAAACTGCAGGAAGAAATCCAAAGGGATTGCCTAAAACCTAAAATTATCCTGAGAAGACTATGCTTTCCAAGCTCCCTCATTTTTCAGCAATGAAAGAAAGTTTTCTTGGGCACAGAAACTTGAACCAACTTCAGTCACTCTGCATCTCCCTCTAGAAAAGTCCCACAGGAAGTCAAGGGTTATTAGTTTTGTGAGGTTTAAGTTAACAGGAGGTAAAAGACCCTTTACAAGGCACTATGTACAGTAAGAAGAAAAACAGGAGCTTGTGGGATGTTCTTGTTTGTTTTTTACTTCATTTTTGACTGCTCAAAAATATTCCTTAATTATGCATTTAATTCTCAGTGAAGAACAGTGTCAAATTTCTTATAGCAGAGACTTGTGAGGAAAGTTGTTATATTTTATTGGATGTACCTCAGGGTATGATATCCCTGTGACTTCCTCTTGTTCCTTTTGTTAGTTTTCCAGGCCTACCTGACAACATCTGCCTTATCAGCCTCATAGCCCAACACACCTGCAAAGAAATGCAACAACAAGAGTTAAAGATAACACCAATTTTGGCGTGATTAACACATTAAAAAAAATAAATAAAAGGTCAGATGTCTGGTTCTGGGCATATGAGGTATATAACTAGATAAATTGAAGTCTTGTGTGGGGAACAAAGGAAAGGAGGAAGGAAAAGTACTGCCTGTCTTTAGCACACACTAATCTCACAGTTATAATGTGGGCACTGCTCAATCCCCTATTGCAGAACTCATTCCCAGCTACCTTTGCTTTGTAGCAGCTCACTGGTTTACACTACTCCACTCTGTCACGGTCACAATAAACCTCCTATTAAACTGCAATACCTAAGTCATAACCATATTTTGACTCAAGTAGTACAAAAAAATACTACCAATAGAATTAATATTCTTAGACTTATTCATGATTATAGCATGGAAATTCCCATATGTTTTAAGGAGGAAAATAATTTAGAAATTATAGTTTGAGATAGTGATGGTAAAGAAACAGTAGTGTCTATAAATACTTATTAATAAATGCCTTATCCTACTAAAGTGAAATGTGCTCATTAAACCTCTCGGTGGCCATTTCATGATTGGATGCATATATTATTCATAATATTTTGGTTAAGGTAAGCACCTGAAATACATTCCCCAAACCTTACAGTATTTTTTTTAATGTTATAAAACTGTATTTTTCTACTGCAAGTGCTTATAGTTAAAGAAATTAAGCAGCTTTTAGAACACAAAATGAATATACTGATTTTGAAACACAGGCACTTCTGATAGATAAGTGATGAAACTGGATGGAAATACAGTAATGTGGTTAATCGTTGGATAAAAGATAGTAGACCATATCCTGATCCCACATATATTATTCACAGGAGCTCACCCATACAAGCTCAAATGGCATGTTAGAAAATCCTGATGCTTCAAACCATGCACACACATCCTAAGGCACCTTAAATGCTTCCCATGATGGAAATTGTCATGATAGAGAATCAAAACAGCTCTTATTGTAAAGTAAGCAGTGTACATATGTATTAGTTCTAAATGGAATGTAAGAATTTTTAGATGTGGTCTGAGTGACTTTATGATAATAGCAGAGGTATTTGCAAGAATACCTACATTGCCTTAAAATATTTCCATGATGCTTAGATTTTTTCCCACAAATATCAGAGATAGAATGTACTGCAGTTGTTGAGCAGCTGGAATGACATCCCATCAACACAGACTGAGAAAAAAGTGTAGTTGGTTCCTTTAATTTAAGGTTTCATTTAAGACATGATCCTGGTCTTCATATAAAATTTGGGTTATAATTCATTGGAAGCAGTCTGGGGGATTTTTTTCTTATTTTAATCACCACAAGGAATTGAAAATTGAATTAATAATCCTATCTGATAATATTCCATGCATTTCATCTAAACTTCCAGACAACTGTCTAGCTAATGCTGTTGCGGTGCTCTCCACAGTCATACCAGAATTTAAAGCAAATGGCACACCTTTGACAACTTTCCTTCATTTGGGTTCCTACTTCTACTATTCAGGCAATAAGTGGATTCCTAAGATCTTTTATACATTGATTGCTAATTTTTTTCTTTCTGACAAGCTTTCAGCATGTGATAACATCTGCCTGTTTGTTACCTTGTTCTCTTTGTCAGATCCTTTGAACTGAATAAACAGCTTAGCAAGCTGACTTTTCATCATGTTCAAAGCTGAAACCTGCTCCATCACTTTCCATCAAAGAAGATAAGATTACAAAGGAGTCAACACATTAGTGACCCCTGAAGAATCTCTACCATTTCTACTTTCTCTGCTTTTATATTTCTGTGCAAACTGCAAACCCCTTAACTTCAGTGCTAGTGCCATTTCTTCTGGGGAAAAAAAAAAAAAAGCAAGCAACCAACTATAGAGACTAAAGTGGTTCTGAGAAACACTATGCTATTTCAAAAACATCTGGCAGGTCCTGTTCAAATATCACTGATACTTCTTAAGTCAGAATTTCAAGGTCCACAGTTCCTGCAGAAGTCCTACTCAACTAACCCACGTAGCCTGTTTAGAGCCTATTTAGTTATAGTAAATGATGTTTCCCATTAAAAGACAAACCAATGATACAGGGATTAATGAAACCATTCTTTGGCAAAGATTTTAAGAAGATAAAAGAAATTAATATGACAGATATCCATGAGGTATAAAAGCAGCATGATGCTTCTCCCTCCTCAGCACATTATCTCAGGTTCCTACAGTAGCTGACAATGTGGTCTCCAAAGCAATTTTGATATTTTGTTTCCTTTGGTTTTGAGGATTTTCCTTCAAGTGTCACAAGACTTCTAAATACTCTTGAATTTAAAAAAAAAGGTTACCAGTGACAATTATTGCAGTTCCAGAGAAACGTTTTACCTACTTATTTCTCATATGCTAAAATGTGAATGCAGCAAATAAATTGTGTGTATACATATATAGAACTGAAGCCTTCTTAAAATTAACCAGGAACTTATTTATACACAGGCTAAGTATTGAGGTGCTAAGTATTCTCATTTGCCATCATTTTAATTTAAGGGAAGTAGATTTATCTGCAGGTCCTTGGAAACTAACCAAAGATTCCACGGTGCCTCATCAAATCTCACTAGGCCTTTTCCATGGTATTTATCATGTTTCTGAAAGCCAGACATTATCTACATAATTAATAGGGCACTGCAAGTTTTAGTTTGAATAAATAAGTTGGGCAGAAGATGCAAAAGGTATCAGTCTGACTGCTGCTAGACTGAGGGAATGTACTAAGGGAGAGTTCATCCTGCTTCTGTTTTCAATGGACTTTGTGATTTTGAAGTTTAGTTTGAACACAAACGTTTATCCACTGTGCATCTCAGTTCAAAGAAAATCTATGTGACAAGAAGAGAATAAAGAGTGGTTTAAAAAGTCACAGGCTAAAAATACCACTCAGCAGTGATCTTGTTTTTTTCTACAGTGCTGCTCCTGGTCAGTCTTTAGACAGTCTTGAGAAATGAGATGAACATGAAATACATCGTGCAGCTACAGTCTGGAAAGACTCTGTGTCTTAGTCTAGACACAAACTTCTTCCAATTTCTTCTTGCTGAAGGGGAAGGAATAATTTGTGGGTGATCTTTGTGTGTTACGTGTTCCTTCCATCACAAGTGTTGGGAAGATTCGTGACTCTATTAATTCTCTCATTTCCTTCCCACAAAGCCTCCTTGACACAAAAGCACATTGACATGTGCTTACTCATCACAAGGGTGGTACAGACTGACATAAGTGTCACAATGTAGTCTTAATATAGATATACATCTGTTTGTATGTATAAACCTGTGAAGTTCAAAGGGAGATAATTTTTTAAGGGAAGTAAATTACATGTTATTTGCCAAATATCTATGGCTAGAGGAGCTCATCAGTGCAATAATACTGTGTCAATGGGAGTCTGTCAAAACTTTATGGGAGTTTGTCTCGCCACTATGCCAGGTCACCTTGCCCCAAAATTAAAAAATATTCTTCAGGTCAATATTATTCCATGTTTTGACCTCAGGCTCTCTGAACTGAAATAACAGTGAAACAGTGGCAACAAACTTGAAAGGACTGTCAATACAAAGTCTAGTAAGTACACAAGGAAGGAGCATCCTGGACTATGTTAGCAGCCACATAGCTGGTAGATTGATGGCAGTCATTATTCCCCTTGGCACTTGCTTTATGGCATCTAGAATACTGTGTCCAGTTTTAGGGCCCTGACACAGAAAATGCAAAAATGAAACCAGTGCACATCCAGTGAAGGGCCACCACGATGCTGAAGGGCTGGAATGCTCCTATGAGAAGAGGCTGAGAAATCTGGACCTTCAACTTGGAGAAGGACAGATTTGGAGGAGATTGAATAATCCCCTGCCACTAACTATGAGGAGATCATTGAAAAGACTGAGGCAGGATAATACAGCAGTGCTTGGTGGGAACACAAAAAACAACAGACACACGGACACAAGAGAAGTTCAAACATGCAAATTAAATCTTTCTCACTATCGAGACTGACAGTGAAAGAGATGTATGCCTCTTTTGAGCACAAGCTTGGATTAGGAACCTCCCAAAATCCCTCCCAGCCTTTTCTCATGATCTTGCGCAATACTCTGAAGAGAAGAGGGATTAATCTAGTCGAGTATTCTCTGTGTACTCTTCCTCAGGACACTAATTTTTTTCTGCTAAACTTCATGTTGTTATTCAGTTTCATTACTGAGGGATACAAACGTGTTATCACAAGTACAACAGCAATGATCATATTATAGAGATCTTAGTGCTGCATAGACATACTAATTTAAATCAACTGTTTCAGGTAATAGTCACACTCTGTCTCAAATCTGTAACTCCCAGAGCTGGCAGTGGGAATAAGGAGTTTTGAAAACACGAAGTTTGAAAACAAGATGGTAACAAGACAGTAACTTTACACACAATTACAGCAGGGATGATTCAGATGGCTCCATGGGTGACTTCTTTCCCAACAAGTTTCTTAATATAACCTGTAAATCCTTACACAATTAATCAGTGTTCCATACAGTATTATTTGCACAAAATGTCCCAGATGTGAGGAACACCCTTCTAGCACAATTAATACAGTAGCAACTGTATCGACAATTGTTAAAATAAAGAAGTCTGGGGGGAGAAAAGAGTGGAAAACATTATCATTCCTACAGTTTCCTCCACATTGTTTCCCATTACAAAGTCTTACGTTGAACAACCCCCCCACACTTCCAGTTTAAAACTTCCTTGCAGAGACATTAATGGATTTGGCTGGAGCCTTAAATTGAACAACAAACCCCTCCTCCCCAAGAAAAAGAGCAAGACAGTTGTGTTGCAATTTATCACTGAGACATTGGATGCTAAAATGTGACATTTTGGAAGCAGTTAGTGCTAACCTTTATTTGCTAAGATCAAAGGGTAGTTTGAGCAATTGTACCAGTGTTCATGGGTACACTGACAAATCTTTTTTCCTAATCTTGCGTGTTTTCACTGGTTTCATTTATAGTGCCAAATAAGTTGTGGGTGCATACCTGAAAAAATATCTGTATTTAAGAATGGGTATAAATTCTATTATATTAAATTGTATTCATATTACTTAACAACAGTCTGTTACACTATTATATTAAATGCTAATATAAAAAACATCCAGGTGATTGTTTAAGAAATAAAAGAAGAAACTGCTATGTTGAGTGGAATGCAATCACCTGAGGGTGTGAGTTCAGAAGGCAATTAGGAAAGCCATCAAGGATAAAATAGAGAGGAACTTGAAAGGAATCTACAAAGGATTCACTCACTGCAAAGAGTGAGAAAAAAGAAAAAGAGAGAGATGTAGTCATAGATTATTAGAAGACCTGAAAACTAATGGACAGGTAGAGTGGATGAAGACACAGAGGCATGGGAAATTCTAACAGCTTGCACTTCACACTGAAGGAAGCTCTGGCCACACTGAAGTGCCTCAGGAATTTCCTGCCTGCCTCCCTTTCTTTCTGGCAGGCCAGTTTTTCAGTGGGGAAGCTGGTCTGCTAGGAGCTGATGAGGAAGCTTCCAAAACCTTCACCCACGTTGTTGCAACAGCACACTGTCTCAAGACAACACCAAGTCAGTGATGAAGCTAACAAAGCATATTTTACTGAGCACCAGTTAATATATTTCATATTAACCCCCAAAATATACACAAAAATATGCATGCTTACTTCATTGACCATAGTGGGTTTTCTTAAACTATGCTTTACTCAGACACAAACCTTCACCTTGTTTCAATGCCAAACAGATCCCAAAGACTGGAAGTGTGGGTTTAGTGCATACTTTGGAATCAATAATTATAGAAAAGAAATTTTGTCATATATGCAAATATATGTATATGTAAACACACACATATTTTTATCATGTTAACATGATAAACACTGACAATAAATAACTCTGGGATATTTTATAGTTTGCAATGTACAATTTAAAGTTGGCAGGGCTCACATCAGCTGTAGGAAGTGCAAATGTGCTCTTTCTGACACTAGATGGCAGGAGATTGAAGTAAATAGTTTCTGTGGGTCAGAATAGCCTTCTTAATAAAACAATTTTAAAAACAAATGCCTCTCATTTTGTTTATCAGGTGATCAAATCAAATTGAGAGATATAGAGACGATTCTGAAATAAAGCAGAACAGATTTTTAAGTTTTTAAAACTGAAATTTTTCTCAGACAATGACTGTTCAAACACACACACGTAATCTCAGGAATTAAATTAACAAAGGGTTAGAAAGAATGGTGGAACTGATTCTACAAATTTCTAACCCCAGTGAACTTCTTCCACGTGTGGTTAGAAGCTGGTTGAGTCTCACTTTTACACTCATCAAGTGTTTTTTGGTCTATTTCCTTATAAGAATTCTATTTTAGAGCAGTTACCAGCTACATCCATCACACAGGGCCGTGGTTAAAATAATTCAGAGCCACTAAGACTAACTGGCACTTCTCACTATTCAGTGCCCTTTGAAAATGGTATCATTATTCCTCCTTTCTTGACAAACTTATGCTGAAGAAGATTATGTAATTTGTGAAGGATCACCATCAAGCTAGAAGCAAGATCCAGTCAAAAACTTAAATCCCTCAGGTTCTAGTCACTGCCTTCCAACAGCATGGTAAATACCCACAAAAACAAAGATTCTAGCACCTTTGTCATCTAATAATTTTTCTTTCATATTAGTGTTTTATATACAATGGGTGATCATTGCAAACTTCCAGTATCTGAAGGGGGACTACAGGGAAGCCAGAGAGGGACTCTTCATCAGGAATTGTAGTGATAGGACAAGGAGCAATGAGTGAAAATTGAAAGAGGGGAAATTTAGGTTAGCTATTAGGAAGACATTTTTTACTGTGAGGATAGTTAGACACTGGACTAAATTGCCCAGGAAGGTGGTGGATACCCAGACCCTGGTGGTCCTCAAAGTCAGGTTGCTTAAAGTGTTGAGCAACTTGGTCTGGTGGGAGGTGTCCCTGCACATGGCAGGAGGGGCTGGGACTAGATGATCTCTAAGATCCATTTCAACATCTGATCCTATGATTGGGAGTTCAAGTAGCCTCTGGTATTGGTAACTGGGCCAGTCCCAATCTCCTGCTAAACCACTTCAGCTGATGGTGCCTTCCATGTTTATTATGGAACCTAACAAACAGAGGACAGTTGTCTTAGATGCTATAAATTATTCATTTACAGATATTACATTGAACTTAAACCGTCTAAATTATTCTCTCTAACTAATTGTTCCTGTGCTTTTTGCACTGGTTCAGTTTTGTTTGTGTAAATGCCTTCCAGGAGTGATTTTTGCACTTACTTCCAAATCACAAATGTAAGTCCTAGATCAGACTTATTACATGTACCTGTGGAGCCTTGCTTAAATGGTTCTCATTAATTACAATTTCCTAATAACCACCATTTCCTTTGTTCACTTGTTAACTAGTTTCTTAACCTGTTAATTTACACTTCATTGATATTGCATACAGCTACTCCTGATTTGTGCTACTCAGAACATTGAGCAATATGAAATTGTGTATTGTACTACTAGAAAGTCAGAATATATTGCACCTACATGGCAATCAATGCAACTCCCAGAGGGGTAACTTAAGCTTCTGAACAACTGTCAAATATACTTGATTTAAATCTTTTGATGTACCTTTTTTCACCGTCCATACTGGCTAGCATTACTTCCACTCCAATCCTCAGATTTTTTCTAATTGCACCCTCCTCTGTCTTCCCTAGGTCTTGCCAGGCCAACAACCTCACCTGGATCGGCTACTCTGCCTTTGTAAAGCATAATATGGAACAGTATTTGACTTTTCCATAAAATTTTCAGAGATCCATTATTTATCTAAACTCATGTAAGGTCAGGATACAGCTTCTCTTGCCATGATGGTTAATATTTTCTTTATCCCCTGTTAGATATTTTTCATGGTCCTCCTTGATTACTTCTGAAATTATTCCCAATTCTCTTGAGGTTATAATGTTGATTCTTGCTTCTTTACAAGTACAGAGCAGATTTTGCTATTGAACACTTATGTTAATTCTGCATTATTATTAATAATTTAACCACCAAGCAGTACCTCTTTGCACAGCTAGGATTTACTCAATGTAGTTAAACTGTACTCAATGTATTTAAACTCTTTTTTTCTTAGGCTTGCCAGTCATAAATTTCTTCCTGATGGCTTTAAATCCTCTTATAACTCAGAATTTATGAAGTGTAGAATATGTGTATCCACTGGTATATGTTACTTCTTTTTTCTTGTTACATATTGCTTTTTCTTTTTTAATCACTGCACATATTTCACTGCTAAACCAGGATGAAGTTTTAGGCAGTACTGTCCTATTTCCTGGGAAATAGAAACCATAGAATGGTATCTTCAGGCCATAAAATATATTATTCTCAAAAGTTATTCAATTCAATACAATTTTATTTTCTTTAATTAGCAAGGTATTTAGAAAATAATATATATTTTCATTTGACCCCTAACAAATCCTAATGAGTGTCCTTCCTCTGCTCTGTTAATATACTGATGCACATATATTCAAGACCCCATGATTCTTTCTTAATCAGCTTTCAAACAGCTAATGGTGTGTGTTTTGTTGTATGCTTTTTACTCTCCCTACCCTCACTACATGAGTTAAAAGTAATTTCTCTACAGTAGAGTAACTGGGTTTTTTTTGAGGGGTTACAGAAGAAGACTTTATTATGACATCAATTATCTGTGTTTCTGGCAGGTAGCTGAAAATACTGGCAGAATGTGAAACTGCTTCTAAACCACCTGTTGGCATTTGGAACATTAAAGATGTGTGAAATGAAAGGAAACATCATGGCACTTCTCTTGTTTTGGAGGGTAAGAATATATTCCAGAAGTGGGATGGTACAACCTTCAGAGAGCTGTGTGGCAATTTCCTCATAAGTATTGACCTTTCTAGCTGTTAGAGAAAGCTCTAGATTATCAGTTTAAATCCTTGGATTTAATCCAGGAGAACAGCCTCTGAGCTAAGAGATTTTTTGCTATGGAAACCGTTTCCATGGTGTATGGATAGTCTAATTCTATCAGATACATCAACCAATTTGACAAAATTTGACCAAAGTATATACAGACTCATATTATATTTTCTTGGAAGCAACAGTATTCTCAGATGCAGTCATTTGTTTATATCCAGTGATAGTTGGATGACAGAATGCAAAATGGTATTCCACAAAAATATTTCCATATTAATGAAGATGTTACTTGGAAAAACTATCCTTGACAGTTCATATGGATCTTCACTACTAAGTTTTGCATTAATAGAGGGCAGAAAACTGTAATTCATTTCCATGGAAAAGGTCCTGCAGATCTTATTTGGTGTCAGAATGAGATTTTATGGAGCCTAAGATCAAACATGTTAATTGTTTGTTCATTGCTTCCTGCTCATGTTGTGGGAAGAAAAGAAGGACACTAGCTGGGATGGAAAAACAAGCAAACAAACAAACCAACACTTAAATTTCAGCAAGATAGCTGAATTTGTAATAGAATAATTGAACTGATAATGAACCTGAATTGAGTTTTTTTACCTGGAGAACTTACCTACTATACTTCAGCTTCATGTATAACTGAGCTAAATGTTAGCACAAAGGATTATCGCACTTCTACAGTCACACAGAGATTGGAGGAAGATATATGAAACATGTTTAATAGTGTTAAGAAACAACAGAGAAAGTCATCACTTGGTTAATAAGTTGACATCTGATGACTAACTACTCAGGGAAGTGAAAAACAGTTTAACAGGCTCCTAAAGGGGTAAAGGTATTTTCTACTCTGCTTGGCTGCTCCTGCTCTGTGTTTTCACATGCTCACCTCTTTGGACAGTACCACAGCAGCTGAAAACCCTTTTTTGTTCCTAATATATTGCTTCCAGGTTGGGGTCTTTTGGTTTCTCCAGCAATGGAATGGCCCATCAAGAGATCAGTGCATTTTTACATTGGCAGAGGGTGAGTGGGGTATGTCATTTGCTTATGAAGGGAATTTTAATCAATCCTAGGAAAAGTAAAGTGAAAAAAAAAACCATATGTGGCTCAGCCACTGCTGTCGTGCCTGAAATTACCATGTCTAAGAGAGCAATGAGTGATGAAGACTACGTGCTACCCGAGTTATCAAACACTAGGTACTTGTTCTAATGAAGAAAAGGAGATACTGCATTCAGATCATGTACTATAAGGACATCACATTCAGATAACTCTGCCTGCCAACGACAAAGAGAAAACACTAGACTCTAATCTAAAATGCTCTTTAACTGCATTGCGTGTCCTTCCTGCACTGTTGTGCTCTGTGAAACAGCATTACCATCATGGATGTCAGGTGAAAGCAATGCTTGGCATGCCCGGGATGAAAACATTAATGGACATCTTCAGCAACTTTTTCTTTTTTTAAACAAACTATTTTCCATAGTTTCTCTTTCTAAGGAGTTAAACACAGTTTTACAGGCTGTTCTTTAAAATTTTTTAATTAAATGAGTATGTTTAAAGGATCACATTTACAGGAAGGACCCCCCCAACAGAAGATTAAAACAGATGACTTTTCAGTGAAAATATCTGGATCCCACAACTTCCAGCAGATGATGAAATTATGAAATGGTGAAATATTCATGACGAAGTTCTTTCCTAAATCAAAATTTTGTAAAGTAAACTCTTTTAAAGTCAGTAGAATACTGGTCAAATATGTGGCTGTAAAATTCAAGTAGGGTGTTAATCACAAATACGGGGTTTGAGTTCAGATTATTTTTTGGCATTGTATTATCATATTTATGGCTATGATGAAACTTCTGGAACCTGCCAGCTCCTGCCATCCTGCCTCTTCTGGCTTTGTAGCTACTTGCCTGTGGTTTGAGCTGCCATGCTATGTGTGCCTTCACTGTGTCAGCCACCAGGCTGGAGAGGATAAAGAGACAAGTAATGTCAGGGAGCAGAAAAAGGCACCTCCCTGTGGACTGGGAGCATTAGGGTCTCCCAGAGCAGCCCAGCCCCAGGACGTGAACTGGGCTTCTTGGGGCCATGGCCAGACAGGGCTGTGGGGAGCTGGAGACTAGCTCTGCTGTGGTGTCACTGGGGCAGGGGCTGGCATGTGGCCCTGGGCTGTGGGCAAGGCTGGGGAGCCCTGGGGAGGTGCAGGCAGGGCCAGCAGTGCCCTCAGGGCTCTGTCAGTTCTCCATTTCCCAACTGAAACAATTCCCTCTCACAGTCCAGCTCACATGCATCCACTTTTCTTAGGATTTTCTGACACACAGGTGGTATGATCTCGCTGTAGTGTTGCGCACTTGTAAGACCAAAGGACGTTTGCATTAAATATGCTTTTGGGGTTCCCCTTGTTTTCCTCCTCTGACATATTTCACCAGATCTAGACTTTATTCCTTGGCTTTTTGATATTTCAGGACTGACAGAATTCTGCAATACCAGTATTTTTCACCATTCGTATTTTCCAGTCTTTTCAGCATTTTTCAGCATTCAAGTTGCATAAAGCTCTGAAGTACATGCTACCTAATTATATAGTTTCAAGCTATTGAGGCATCCAAATTTGAAGGAGGACAATCAAAATATCATTCCAGGCACAGATGGTAAAATGACCTGATAATTATGAGGCAATGTTAAGGGTGAGAAAGAGAGGAGGAGGAAAGATGCTTTTCATGCCAGTGCAGCTGACAGATAAATTAACAACTCAGTAGCTTCTGCTTCACCTACCTCCTGTACGATATTCTATGTAATGTTCCCTTTCCTCCCAGAAGATATAATAGTAGTTCACTGCAGAATGTCTGCAACCAGGAGTTGTCTGGGGAGTCACACAGAACACCACTGTACTAAGCATACTCTTTCAGAAGTATCTTTTCCTTCTCAATATTTTCACACGTGTATATTTGGCAAATGGCAATTGTTATAAATAAAAATTGGGCACCTGCCATCTTTTGTGGGCAGTAGCTGCTATAGAGCAGTGCTGATTCAGAAGATTTCTAGCAATGTTTCAAAATAAAGACTGTTATCATTTTTCATTCTTCTCAACATTGTAAAAAGGTGTTACTGGGTCTCCAGTGATTGCAAATATTGTGTATTTTTAAACTAGATACCGAACATACAATAGTGCTGGCAGTGCTTGGTTAATGGTTGGGCTCATTGATCTGAGAGGTCTTTTCCAACCTCTATGATTCTATGATTCTATGCCATAAAATCTTTCATTGGGAATATGTCACTACCCTCAGAGCAAAGGAAGTGAGACTCTATCTAAGACTAAGTACACTCAGACAAGTTTGAGACTCTGGGAATGTTTGCCTTTTAAATTAGAAGACAATCTAATACAAATTCACAAATTCCATATGTTTTAGTGGTTATTATCATTAAATCCAAATGCTAGACTTACAGTTGCCAAAGACTTGCTCTTACTCTTGGGACAAATCATTCAGCCTCTGCATTTCTTAGTATGCCCACCTGCAAAATAACTCCAAAATAGTGGTTACACAAAGTTAGAGAATGGCTGAGATCTTTAACTACTGTAAAGTACAGAAATTCAGAGAACAATGGAGAAATGTGCAATGCAAGTGCAATGTGTTACCATACACAAATCACTTACACAGAAAGTAAATACACATGATTTGTGTAGGAGGTCCAAGAAATTTTTTAATTGCGATCCTCATATTTCCCCAGCATGAAATTTTCTGCAGAACAAGCAAGATAGAGAAATCCCTTGCCTGATAATAGGCTGCATTTTCACTCAAATAAAAATCCTGTAAGTTCTGATATAGGGAATATTTTTTATATTGTTTCTTTATTTATATTAGCAGGGGAAGACATATCTGAGACAAAGTCTACATGCACTGCAATTTGTTTATCCAGTTATATAAACTTCTCATTTGCCATAAGCAATGCTCTTTTTTTCAGAACATTTGGCCAAAAGTTTGAAACCAAGTTGCCACATGTATCTTAAGGCAGAATCTCAAGACAGTACAAGGTTTTCTTCCCAATGATGCCTGCTGCAGAGCCTTTAAAGGTTTTGGGTTTTTTTCTCCCATGGTTAGTTCTAAGAAAGAATTCCATACCTAAAAAGAAACCTATGAAAGAAAGTATAGCAGTCTTTCCAAGACTAAGGAATGGACTCATCGGGTTTGTAATACTGTGCTCCAATATTGTCTATCAGTATGGTTCCTAAAGGCTTCTATGGGGGGTTGATCTATTGTTGCATTGCCTATTATACATCTATTTTCCTTTAGCTGCTTCTAAAGCATACCCATATTGAAAGATCTCTCAGTTCTACAAAACAGAAAAGAATATTTAGCGTGTATTCATGTCCTCCTTCAGAATAACAGAATAACAGCAGAAGAGAGAAATTCTCCAAGTGCAATAGTTCAATTCTTTCACTTAATTTAACCATTTTATAAAAGTTTGGTGCCATTGACACAAATTCAAATAAAATTTTTCAGTTATGACAATGCAGCATCCCAAAATAAGTTGAAGACAGAGTGCCAACATTCTTAATTGCAAAATTCATCCCTTCTAAAGATACTTGTACTTCCTTTTAGTAAGAAAATCACATCTGAATACCCTCCAACGCAAGGTCAGGCACTGGTTCATTGTAACAAAACTGCCTCAGGTACTAACAGCAGCCAGTCTTTGATAGTGCAGACCCCAGCACAACCTGAATAACCGACCCCCAGGAGTGGGAAATTCTCAGGTTATCAGCTCTCTGTTGCTACAATAACACTCTTGACTACACAGAGTTGTTAGTTAAGGCTAGCTAGTCATGGCACTCATGCATGGATTACATCGTATTTATCGTTTGACCACAAACCTAACCTGGAATATAATCAGCATGGCCACTTTCACTGTCCTTCATCTGACAAGGTCTCTGTGGGAATTAAAAGAAATGGAGACCAGGTCTTGAAAAGGACATTGCACTCAATCAACTTCAATCTTTTTTAATGAGTTATAGCAGAGAAAATGCCAGCACGAACACGCTTAGTCTAATTTATCTCTAATGGGTTTGATTTAAACTAGAAAATGTAAACCTTCTTTAAACTCCTGTTCCTGAACTGTTATGTCTCCAACAAATGTGCAGCAAGGATTATTTATTCAAGCCAATGCAACCTTCTCATGAAGGTGAGAGTTGGGACAAATCAAAGGTAAAAAACATGCATATAAGAGGCTAATGCCCTTTTTCTGCTCTTCCCAATAAATGGGATGTTGTAAAGCCTAGGTACCAAATGTGGGCTGCCTGCCCACTCACATTAAATGAAGCCTTTCTTGTTTTCACACTGTGTTGAATTTCCTCTGTTTCAGCAGCCTGTGTTCCTTTTAAAGTGTGGGACACTGTGATAAACCCCACAACTTGATTCATTAAGAGAGAAACTGTATCTCAGTTTGCTCTCTTCTGTTCCATCAGAAGCCCTTATCACTACCAAGCTGCCCTTGGGGCTGATAATTTCTCTTTTCTGTTCCAAGAAGAGAAGGAAAAGAAACTCTGATTTTCTTTGTCTCAAATCCTTTGCTTAGCTGGGTGCTAGTTTGGTAACCCCATCTTTTCAGGAAAGTAGACTTAGCACATGTGTAA
Organism: Entomyzon cyanotis; assembly: GCA_024500445.1. Classification (NCBI taxonomy): domain Eukaryota; kingdom Metazoa; phylum Chordata; class Aves; order Passeriformes; family Meliphagidae; genus Entomyzon; species Entomyzon cyanotis. The sequence continues at coordinate 18,767,997 of JAKEPQ010001005.1, forward strand.
CTTCCAGGCTCAACTACAGTGTTTTAATCCTTTCCTAGCTGCCAACAGGACAGAGCTCCAGCCCTCCCTCCAGTATGCCCTATAACAGTAGAATTTAAACTGATGGATCAAAGAGATACTGATGAATCTATATAAGCTTCACTATCCCTCACTACCTCTGTTAAAGCCCTTTTCAATACTTTTGAGCTATTTTTTCTCCAGCTTCTCCACAGCTCTACAAATGTACTTTAAAATTATATTTTAAATGTATTTTAAACTGGCAGAAGTAGTACATATTAACAAAGAAAGCAACAACCTTTTGGGGGTGGGGGCAGTATTTATTCCCCTTTGTGTTACTTTCCTTCACTATTTGGTCTTGGTGCTTGAATTCCCTTTCTATCTCATACCTTCTTGCATTTTACTTTCAGACAATGTTGCAGAAAGGCAGGATTTAAGACTGAAACCTAGAGCCACAGAAGTCATAATTACATCCTCCCTAAATCAAATGAAGCCAAGTTTTCCTTTTGAAAGTAAAACTTTTAGAATAATAGCCAAACTATTCTACAAACAGATGCCAAAAGTAAAATTCTTAGTAACTCCAATAGAGCCAGGTCTTCATCCTGAAAAAAAATACTTTAGAATAATAGCCAAACTACATTTTTCAAACATTTAAATGAATTCATGTATTACCCAATGCACTTCAGGAGTAGCAAGGATACACAGTAAGAAAAGTAAATGTGTAATAAAGCAGTGGGTTTTGCTTTAGTATCATACCCATGCCCTTCAAAAGTCAGTTGCTCGACTTTACCTTTGAAGTCACTTCTGAAGAGAGAATAGAAATTTTATTAAATAGATGTTTGCAAAGTTGAAGTGGCTGAAGATTCACAGAACAGATTTGGGGGCTTGCCTGTAGTTAATGGATCGTGTTTTCAACAAGAGATGTACAGCATATAAACACACACATACATTCACCACTGCATATTCTCACCAGAAATAAATTTGAGATTTTAAGCAGGGCATGGCATAGGGGGATGGAAAGCTCAAGGGAGAGAACACCAATAACCAGATAGGAGGGAATAATCCTGCCTTGGACAAAGTCTTGTCCACCTCCCGATTCTATCACTAGTGTCAGATTTGGTGCCAGTATGAGAAAAGGACAAAGGAAAATGCCTGTTTGCCTTTCAGCCAGAGAATACAAAGTGCATGTGGTTTAATACAGTCCTTTTTCAAAAGGCTCCCCGTGTTTCTGAAACATTAACAGGGATTTACAGTAGTTCTCACACATTCAAATGTCAGCTGGCTTTATTTGTCTACAGCCCACTTGTTCTTTTTGCTCTCAGAGAGGCTGAGAATCAGTTGAGTTTGAAACACTGCTCCTCTTTAGTAAATTCAACATAAAGGTATCAAAGGGGCTATTCATTTATTCCATATTGACGTTATATTTTCGCCTACATTTTCTTTAACAAGTATTTCATGCGTTTTCTATAAACTACAGTTATTTGCAGAAAAATTCTTCCCATTTTCCTTGTTATTCTCAGTGTTCCAATGACTTGTCTTTACATGGATCTCTCATCCTCACCAGTGTGGAAGAGACAGTAAAACCCCAGTTTTTAAAATATGCTGGGCTTTTATTTCATTCTTTTGTATCAGTCTCTCTTCCATTCTCACTACTCAGACCCAAGATTTTTGATTAAGATTCTTTAAATCCCACTTTCTCCTCCCTTCGTGGTTCCTAATGGACTCTTTCCCATTTTTTGTTTCATGGAAGTGTCTCTCTGCCCTCTCACCAGCCTCAGCTCTGTCCCAGCCGGGGAAAGCTCACCGGTAATGCCCCGCTGCCGTCAAACGGCCCTCGGCGGCTGGCCCTCGGCAGCACCTGCAGTGCTCACCCGCAGCGCCCCGCGTCCCGCCAGCCCCGACGGAGCCGCCGTGCCCGCGGGGGGCTGCTGGCCCCCGCCCGGCCCTTGCCGGCCCCCGGGCTCCCCCGGGGCAGGGCGGCAGGCCGCGCACCCCCTCACCCCCGGCCCTCCCCGGCGGGCGGGCGCCTCCCCGCCCAGCGCCGTCCCCGTCCCGTCCCCGTGCCCAGGCGCCGAGGGGCTGCGGCCGTCGGGCGTATTCCCCCGGCTTTCTGCCCTCGCCGCCGGCGACCGGCGACACCTCCGAACGCCCCGCTCCTCCCGGCCCCGGCCCCAGCCCCGGCTTTTTGTGCGCCTCACCAGCCGCCACCTGGGGCGGGCGCGGCGGCCGTGGCGGTGGCGGTGCCGGCGGTGCCGGCGGTGACGGTGACGGCGCGGCCCCGCACGATGCCGCTCCGCGGGCTCCTGCCCCTTTGTCTGCTCTGCCTCCAGGCTGCGCTGCCGCTCCGCGCCCACCGCGGCCGCTACGCCGGGTAAGTCCGCCCGTCGCCCCGCTCCGCCCGCGGAAAGGCACCGCGACCGCGCTCCTCCGCTCCGCTCCGCCGGCCAGAGCCGCCGGGGTCTGCGTGTTCGCGTGTCCCTGCCGCCGCCGACCTGGTCGTGGGCTTGTTTGATGGCAGTTGTAGGAGGTAGTTCTTGAAAGAGGTGCTGCGAGTCTCGACTAGGCAAAGGGAGGATGCGGCACTGGGGGGGAAGAAAAAAAGTTTGAGTGTCCTTGCAGAAAAAGAAATTGCGATTATACAGGGGAGAAATTAAAGGTTTTGAGGCTCCACCGTGCTCTGAAATTTTGATAAACACGTTATAGTCTTGGCTTTTCGAATGAAGATTTGTATTTTCCTGGAGGATACCATTGTACTTGTACTTAAAATCGTTTTAGAAAGTTGAACAGTGTGCAGTCACATTACTGAATGCATAGAAGCTCAAGCAAGAAGGGAACTCTACTGTAAGCAAGTGAAGACTAAAACTTTCTTGTGTATTTCAAACTAGACTTTTCTCTTTTTTTTTCAACAGGAGTTCAGATTTGTGTTAGAAAGGGAAAGACTGAACTGAGTAGTAGTAAAGGACAAACTGTGGTATCATTGCTAGGCTTTGCCTCCAAAGAGTATGTTCTTTGCCTGTTTTAAAAACTTTGTTTTTAGTAAGTATTTAACATAATAGGTTTATGATGCAAATGAAAAGGCAGTCCAATATAGAAATGTTAGAAGCCAGTGGCATGTGTCAACATACAGTATAAAATTCTTTCAAAGTGACCAGCAACTTTGTCAGGATAACCACACCTCTCTGTGGAAGTAAGAGGTGTATTATTCTTTTTATTTTATTGGAGTAGCCAAGCCAGGCATAGAAATGAAGTTTAAAAAAAACATTCTCTAAGCCTCAAGGATTTGGTAATGTGATATGAAACCATTCACCCCAGGTCACTATTAGTGATAGAAAGTAGTTAAACACTTGACAGCTGTTTCACCATCTCAGTTCAGTTCCTTGCATCCCAGTATCTGTCTGCACTGGAAAATCCAACAAGCCCCCAAAGTCAGGAGTCCTCCTGACAGTGCCAGGAAGAAGCAGAACAGAAAATTAAACTGTTCTTTAAAGCCAGGGTCCTGCTGTAAGTTTTGTGCAATGGCACTGTTCTCTACGGAGCCCATGGCATAGGCATGGTCTCCATGATCTTGAATTTTTTTAAAACTCAAGATTGCATTCAATTTGGTTCCAGATGACATTGAGATGAATAACACATTGTCAGTGCTAGTGCTTAACTTTTTCTGAATATTACTTATATGAGCTATCTACTAATTGATATGTGAAATGTCAAAATACACATTTTACTATCTAGGTTCAAGTGGCATCATCAACTATAGTCAGGTTGGTTCGAATAGAATAATATGCATGAAAATCCAAATGTTGTACCTCTGCTCAGTTATGTAACCCAACAATTTTGTTCGAAGTTTCAAAAATTATTTTCTTGCTTCAGAATTTCATATCCCCAAAGTGACATGTAAAAGATGTGCCCAAACTCTCCTTTGTTGATTCTTTTTTTAGAAGATTTTGCTCTGAAAGCTTTTGGACTCTAGTCCAAAAAAAAAAGGACACCTCTCATCAGCTTCCAGAAGTTGGGCAAGAAAATCATTGTTAAAAAACCAAACCAAACCAAACCAAAAAAAAAATCAAACAAACAAAAAAACCCCAAACAAACAAAAAACCCCTAGAGTTAATTATAAAAGCTCTTGGCCAATAGGCAGTTGTAGTAGGGGGCCAAGATACATTTGCAAGCCTTGCTGAAAATGTGGTCAATATTTGAAACAGAAACCAGAATGTGTACCACATGTGTAACATGAACTGGAAAAACAAGCTAATATTTTTCCCACTCTACTAATATTTTCCATTTCTACTACCCTGGCATTATTTGTGTCAATAAAAGATGATGGAAAGTTAATTGGAAATGCGATGAAGGTTTCTACAGAATTATGAGTATATCTTGTCCATCTGTCATCATCCCAGTGTCCTGGGCAGGATTATTTAATTTCTTCTATGTGTGCTGTTGATTAGCAGCAGTGGAGCAAGTACTGCCATTACTACTGGCTGTCACTCAAGGGGAAAAAATCTTGGTAGGTTTTTTTTGAGAAAGCCAATTAGGAGGTGAATTGTTAATGTTCACCATTAGAAGGGGTGTCCCAACAAACTGACTTCTTTTTGTGCCAAGAAATATCTGTGAATCTTAGTAATTTCTATTGTGTCAGAAGTGTACCATAAAGGGAAAACGCAGAACTCTTGGAAGGACTGAGGGACAGTTGTCCTCTGCCTCAGACAATACGCAGGAGTTCAACCTGCCTCCCTTGTGCCTGAAGGAACTCCAGAGGAGTCTCTGGAAGGCACTGCTAATCAGCCACCCAACAGCAAATTCAAAACTATACTCACCCACACATTGTTCCTTCCTGCATTTGTATGTTCTCTACAGAGGTTCCAGGGGAAGTGGTTAAGTGGGAGACACACACACACACACACACACACACACACACACACACACACACAGACACACACAGACACACAGACACACACATACATCAGCGTTTGGACAGAGTAGAAGTGGAATATTCAAGATTGTTTTTCAGGAGGCCATTACCAGAAGTCCAGACAGGGGCAACAGATAACCAAATGTGTGGGAATGGTTTAAGTACCTGAAATAACCAAATATGTTAGAACTCTTTGGTTTCCAATAGAAACAATTTAGGCCCTAAGAGATGTCTACAAACTTTGAGCAACATGGATAGATAAAGATAAATTGTTCACTGGTTCTTCCTGTTACAGGAAGCAGAAGACATAAAATGAATTTTGTAGGAACTTTCTGATGGTTTTACAGAGTGCTGGAGTGGATGGAGTTTTGCGAGGGTTTTTCACCAAATGCAGCTCTCATCCTACTCTTGGTAATCCCCTGAAGGAGATAGCTTCCCATTAGCAGGTCAAGATTTCTTAGAATAGAAAATAGCTCTTTCCTTTGTTCTTTAAAAATCACTACTATGATCTTCAGTTCATCTACCTCCACCTGTACATAGTACCTTGGCATATTACCTCCTATTTCTTCCCCACTTTTTGTTCTTCCAGATCCATTTCAGAAATGTTTCTCATCTCACATCTTCTCTCACTTGCAAATGACCAAGTGCAGGCAAAGACTGAAATAACTTGTCCAGTTTTTCTGTAAGGTATTTGTTGTGTAGGATCAAGATGATAACTCCTCCAAAATGTTATTCTTTGGTGGATTGCAGTACTGCAGATAATTATAAATTCTCTTGGTCAGATGAAGGCTATGGTACATGCTTACTGTGTAACAACCACATAAAATAAACTGAGAGTCACGTGGAGGTGCATAAGCAAGGAAACGGAGAAGAGTAAAGTTCTGTAATACAAGATATAATATGCTGTTGCTACTGGAACATGACATCCGGAAAATTGCATAAACCAACTGTTCACATAGATAAGAACAGATATCAAATCTGAGAGCATTCAGCAAATTTCAGGTATTTTAATGCCCATTAATTCCCCTACATACCATAACTAAGTACCTCTGATCCCACAGTACCTTACATACAATGGCTGACAATTGTTCTGTCTCATGGAAAAAACACATGGGAGTGTGACGAAAATGAGTTGCTGAGGCAATTGAGAAGTGGAAAGGAACTCCTCCTGTGCTAGTCCCTCTGCAGATTTTTTCCAAATGTTTTAATCAGGGACTAAAAGCTCTGGTATGTAAAAGAAGTTCTTTCTCCCTGCTGCTCAGCTCTCCATCCCCACCCCCAAGTCATAGTAAAATGTCATGAACACAACTGGCAAAAAAAGCATTTGGAAAGCACACCACTAGCATGAGATGGAAGGTAATTATATTCATTCAGATGAAAACTAAACTTAGTCCTTCTCTGCATGGTGTAAGGGAGCTTCTAAGAGGTGAAAAGCTGCAAGCTCTTGAGCAAAAAATGTTTTAAGTATCCTTTTTTTTCAAATAACCAATAATTCTGTAGTCAAAGCACCACTGATTCCTAAAACCAGCACAGATCAGTGAAATCCCCAACAGCTCTGGGATGACTTACCTATTCTTGTCCCAACACGGCAGCTCTAATTATGTGCTTTCTCATTACCTGATATTCCCCCTGCACAATAACATTTGTATTCTCCTATAGGAAAAAAAAATACTGCCAAGTTTTGATTATTTTTCTCCTCTATGTCCAAGCATGATAAATTTACCTTTTAAAGCTTCTCTGCCCTTCTCATTATAAATGAAAAATATGAAGTGTTTCAGTTGCTCTTTTTTTCCCCTCTTTTGCTTTCTTTTTTAAAATAATTGGAACAACAGTACACATCCACACTACCTAGGTGAAGTGCATGCCAGGCAAGGAGGCGCCCAGTTTATTATGACTGTGCTAAACTGATCTGCAGGTTCATGTCACTGTGTGAGCCTGGTCCCTGTACTTATCCAAATTGGGACACAACTGCCTGGTGTTGTAGTTTCTGACCTCTGCAGGTGGAGAAGATGGGAAAAAAGCATGGGAAGTACGGGAAGACATAAAATATCAAGACATGGGCAAAGCTTGCACCCATACCTAGGAGCTCTGAACCTGTCCTAGGTTTCCTACATTATATGCAACCTATGACCTGTCAGTAAGAATGATTCTTTTTTAAGTGTAAAAGCAGTTCTGCTAAACACTTACACTTCCCTCGTTTTTAGAAGTGTGTATGTTACAAATGGGAATGTAGTGTATTATTAAAGAAAATTCATGTTCAGAGTTGAATCCAACAATTATGTTCTGAAAAAACACCTGGGATACATCTAAGGTGTACTTAGAGAAAGATACTTTTAAAAATAAGGAATTCACATATAAAATCTACCTGGACCCACAGTCTAAAGCATCCACTTTGAATATGCCAGCTTCACTGTCTCATGAAACTAAGCAGGCAAAGAAATGCAGCTTTTCCCAGAGTTTCTGGTAGTAGTTGCAGTGAACTCCAAATTTCCCATTTCTAGTCTGTACTTGCCAGATGCTGCTGCTCTGAGTTCACATTGCCAGAGTCACCTGTAGGCTTCTTAAAATGAGGTTCTCAAATCTGAGTGTTTTGTACAGGACTTAACAAGCACTTAACAGGGGACAGACACTATGTAAATTATGTACAGAGTTTTTTTTTTTAATTAAAGAAAAAAGGAATCTAAAATATGTGAGCAATTCGCATAAAAGACAGTGGAACCTACCTGAAGTCCAGAAGGAAATTCACAGTTTTGAAAGGAGCAAATTTGAAAAAGGGAGGCTAAAAATCTGCTTTTCTTGAGTACATTACTTATCATTTATAGGGAACTATTAGTTTCATAAACTGCATAGGACTGTATGCCACACTGCAGACTGTATGCCATACTGCGTGCCATACTGCAGAGATTTTTCCAAAATCTCATTTTCTGAAACTCTAGTATCTGTAAAAATGTCATTTGTATGTCTGAAATGTCCTTACATGGTCAAAATGCTGTAGGAAACATTTATTGCTGTACCCAGTTGAAGGTGAATGGACACCATCAACCATCTCTCACTATCTACAGGAGGTAAACTCTGTCATCTCTGTTTTGCAGAATGGCTTTTCACTTATGTTTTCTCCTTAATTGTCCTTCTTTACATAACAGAAGCTGTACTCCCTCTTCTGTGGTAGAACATAGTATTTAAGTGGGCAGTGTGTCCATAATTTTCACTCAAAAGTCAAGAAATAAGCAGTTTTATTGATCATATATTGGGCATCTCTTCAGTTCTCCTGTAAGCAAAACCTGTTGTGAACATGCATATGGCACTAAAAACTGAAAACTGCCATGTAGGTCACCAGTCAGTATTTTTACTGCTCAGGCAATACGATTTGTCTTGCTCTCAGACAGAAGATTAAAAGAATTTTTCTGCAGTTTGACCCTCTAAACAAAAATAAAAATAGAAAATAATTTAAAATAAACAGCGTTGTTACTGTCCCCTGTCCACTTAGCTTACATATTTATGTTACCAGTGCTGCTTTTCATGCAGAAAACAACTTTTAGTGAAACCCATACTCTCCATTCTATTTATGATAAACAGGTTTAGTTGGAAAATAAGAACCAATAATTACAGTTATACATTAGACCTCTCTCTGAAAACCCTGCTGTGGGTAAAATAGGACATTTGTTGGTCTCAGATTTGCAGGAACAAATCCACAGTTAGCAAAATGCTGGAAACAATGAAGTCCATTTCTAATTTTTTTCAATTAATTATGATTCTGCTTTAAAGGCTTCATTCACATGACTGTAGATGTGGGTTCAAAGCTGTGGTTCTGATTTGATGTTGGTGTTACAGCAAAATGTTCATAAATTTCAAGGGTGCTATTAATTTGCACCTCAGTATATCAGATCAGAATCAGACCTTAAACAGACTGTGATTTTAAGGAAAATATCTGCAAAGAAAGCTCCAAAACTGCATTTTGTGCAAGGCACCTGAGGGTAGTTAAGCCTCACTCTGAGGCTGAAAAGATACTCTGAATTGAAAAGATAGACCAACAAAAGGATGGGGACAATAAATTCCCTTTTTTTTCTATTATTTTGCACCTTGAACTTGCCGAATGAGGAATATGGGATGGGGGCTGGAATCCAGCAGTGGACAGGGAGCATGAACCCCTTCTTTCTGCCTGTATCTGCTCTGTGCAGGCTGAATGCTCTGGAGAACAATGCTCTGTTGAGCCTCCTCTTCCTCTGGGGAAAAGTGGGACTTAAAGTGTATTTATTTAAAGAGAATCCACACCATAAAGTTACTAGACAAAACAATATGCAGAACAGCATTGTCTAAAGAGATGTTCCCAATTGCTTGTATACAGCCGTGGAAAAAACAGATGTAACTTATTAAATCAAAACATTTTTTTCTTTATGTTAGAGAAGCTCAGTTCTGCAGTTCAGTTCAGGGGGAGACTACCACAGCAGGACCTTGAAAATGAGTTTGTAGGGGTTTTAATATAGTAAAATTATTCTAAAAAAAAAAAAAACCTGTTTCTTATATCACACTGTATTTCAAATATCTTCAGAATAATGATACAGTTAGCAGCACCTCATGGTTGACTCAGAGATAAAAAAAGAGGCTCTTTTTAGTTGAGATTAAAAATAAATTCTGGGCATTCACAGCCCAGAAAGCCAATCATATCATGGACTGCACCAACAGAAGCATGGCCAGCAGGTCAAGGGTGGTGATTCTGCCCATCTGCTCCAGTCTCATGAGATCCCACCTGGAGTGCTCCAGTGTACCCAACATAAGTGGGACCTGCTGCAGCAAGTCCAGAGGAGGGCCATGAAAATGGTCAGAGGACTGGAGCACCTCTCCTGTGAGGAAAGGCTGTGAGTTTTGGGGTTGCTCAGTCTGGAGAAGAAAGGACTCCATGGGGACCCCATTGCTGCCTCTCAGTACTTAAAGGGAACTGGTAAGAAAGATGGGGACAAACATTTAGCAGGGCCTATAGAAACAGGACAAGGAGTAATGGTTTTAAACTAAAAATGGGGTTGATTTAGACTTGATAGCTGAAAGAAATCTTCTACAGTAAGGGTACTGAAACACTGGAACAGTGTACTGGTACAGCTCTGGTTGCCCAGAGCTCCATCCAACCTGACTTTGAAGGTTTCCAGGGATGGATCATCTACCACCTCTCTGGGCAACCTGAACTAGTGAAAGATGTCCCTGTGGGGGCCATGAAAAAAGATGGCTTTTAAAGGTCCCTTCCAACCCAAACCATTCAAAATTACTTTAGCAGGCCTGATGAAAAAGTGCCACGCTGTTTGATTTATTCCACCCTACTCCTACCAAGATTACCACCAGATGCTGCTCTGAGGTTGCAGTGCAGTTGTACAACCAAACCCTGCTAACCCACACTAGTGGCCACCTGCTGCCAGGGCAGTCAGTCGTGCTTCTGCTCTTCCAGATGTGCAGCTTCTGTTTAGGGACTGGAGTTCCTCTGCCTACAGCAAAACAATTGCACAGAGAGCAAAAAAAACACTTCTTCCCTTTTTTTCCCCCTGGACTAATTGACAGCTTGTCTGGTTGCTGCAGAGCCTCTGTGCTTGTGCTGGCACAGGGAAGGGGCAGGAATGGCTGGTTTTTTGGGACCTGCCTGTGTACCTTGAGCCTGTCAGTGTCCCATATTCACTGTCACATACACATTCAGTGTCACATATTCACTGGAGACAGTTGTCTGAAACCAGTTAAATCCAGGTGTGTATTCCAAGGAGCATACTGTGGGTTTACCTCAGCAGAATTTGGCTTTTTGATCTATCCTGACTGCCAGATTCCTCTCCAGACCTATGTCAATGGAACAATCACAAATGAGTGTTTCAGACTCAAAGAGAGAATAGTAGGATGCTTATTTTCAAATAAGCACCTTCCTGAAAGTGCAAAACCAAAGAAAAATTTAACCTTGGTACTAGCCATCGTCCTGTGGGGTTTTGAAGCAAAGGGACTGCATTGTTAATGTCTGAAGAAGCTGTGAGTCCTTCTTTACATAACAAATAAGACTGAGGTGATAGGGCCTACAGGAAAATAACCTCTATTTATTAAAAAGGTTGGTGTTAGGCAAACAATAGCTATTACATGTCAAGAAAGCAGGGAGGATGTTTAATTAAGTACGATTTATTAAGAGCTCTGTCTTTTTTTGTCACAGCAGTTTGAACAGGGAAATAAACCTTGAGTTAACTTGAACTGTATAGCACAAGCAGCCAAGAACACACTCTGCCCAAAATTTACACCAAATAACAGAAGTCACCGTGCAAGCACAATGCCAAGTCTGGGCTGGATGTCTCAGCAGAGTGAGGTTGTGTCCTTGCCAGCAACACACAGTGTAGACATACCCAGTGGCACAAAGACAGCACAGCACGTCCTTACCCTGCTTCTTATCAACAGGCTGGATCCCTGATCCATCTGCCCGTGGTAGTAACAATGCTAAAAAATGTAAATGGAGTCATTAGTAGAATATAGAATCTAAGTAATTTGCTTTCTTTTTGAAAAATCGAACAGTTTCACCTTTAGTTTGCTCAGCTGAGGTTCTTTTATTTTGCTTTTACCAGAAGCAGCTCTCTTAGTTTTGAAATAGTCAAACGTGTAGTCATGTTTTGATTTGGCCAACAAAAAGCCTTCAGAGAAAATCAAAGCATTTGTGTATAAAGGGTAAAGTCTTTTGTATTCACTATCCAGCAGCATAAAAATAATTACTGATGTATTTTGTGAGGCCTAGCCTAGAATATTAACTGCAGTGAAATATGTAATTATGCAGGATTTGATCACTACTGCAGGGGTTTTTTCTATTCAACACTAAGTTGTCTTGAGAGAGAGTAGTGGTTCTCCCTCGGAAGCAGCTGTGAGGAGGTGAAAACACAGGAACCAAGGGCTCCTCTGTCCAGACCAGGTCTTGTGAGGAACCCTGTCTGCCTGCCATGGGCCATGCAGTGTCTGAGCACATTTGGTATATCCTATCTCTCACAGGCCCCAGGCAAAAGAACATTATCTGGCCATAGAATCGAAGAACCATAGACTTGTTTTGTTTATAAAAGACCTTGAAGATCACTGAGTCCAGCTGGTGACTTAACACTGCGGAGTCCACCACTGAACCATGTTCCTAAGCACCACATCCATATGTCTTTTAAAGACTCCCAGGAATGGTGCCACAACCACTTCTCTGGGCAGCCTGTTTCAATGCTTGACAACAGTGAAGAAATTTTTCCATCAACCTCTGTCAGACACATGGCAAAGATGCTGATCTACTCTTGCCAGGTGGTTCTGGGCTCACACAGAGACAGAAATGTGGGTATTTCAGGCTCAAATTGGGTGAGGGAGGACTCAAGGGCTTCAGCCTTTCCTCCTGTCTACAGCAGTTTTTTGTCACAGGAAGTAGCTATATTTTTCAAGGCCTTGCATCTACCCTCACCTGCCCAAAAATCTATATCAAATTAGAAAGTAGGTGTCCAGTGACCTCAGGTGCTTTTGCAGTTCAGAAGCAAGGTGTCACAGAGCTGGAGACTACAGGACCACCACTGTCCCCCACTAGCATCCACTCCCTTTGTTCTTAGTCTTTAGTCAGTGCGTGGCACGTAACCCACCGGTTATTTTTCCTGTATTCATCCCTCTTCCTTGGACCTATCACCTCTTCTCCATAAGATAACTGGCTTCTTTTTTTTACTATATGATGAGTGATGGACAAAAAGGCACCTCAAAATTCTGGCAGTCAGCACAGGCTGCCCCTGCCTGGCCAAGGTGCAAAACATTTTGTAATGATTAGCATGTATCACCCACAAACAGATGGGGAAAGAGTACAGAACCATGGAAAAATTAGTTAGCTTAAGCCTCTGGGAGGTTATGGAAAAGTGGAGTAAAGTCATTGTCCTACATGTTAAGGAGTGCAAAGACTGGTGCTCAGGATGAGTTAAACCTTATGTCTCTATTTTATGAGGGGCAACCTCTCCAAATCCTATGAAAGGTCCATGGAGGGATGGTGAATGAGGGGCTCCATGGACCAGGAAAACCTGATCTTTTGCTTCTGCTGAATGACAATGTAAGAGTGAGGGCAAAACCCACAGACTTCACCTTGTCAGATGAAATCAGTCCTACCAATTTGCAGACAGCGAGACAGTGCTCTGAAACCGTTTAGGGTACAGAATGGTTGAGAATAAGGGATGCACACTGTGCTCTGTGAAATCTGATCTTTCTGCATTGTTTGCCTCTAATCCAGCGACCATTATCTGTGCTGAAAAAATACATGTGAGCTTTTATGTGTGGCAACTGCACTCGGGGTGGTCTTTGAATTAGAAGGCATTTGGTCGCAGAGCCTGCAGCAAGTCACGCCACTGCAGCCTGCACAGTTATATTGGGAAAAAAGAAGCAGGCAGGAGAGGAAAAACCTTGTCCTGGATGGTTAAAGGGGGCAGGTCTGTGAAAACTGGAGCTGAGGAAAGAGGTTTCTAATATTCAGCTATATTTACTGTGAAGTGACATTTGCTGAGAGAAGAGACATGCATTTTAAATGTTTATTCTACAAGTAATGGATCTGCCAGGTTTCAGTTATCTTGTTAGAGCTAATGAAATACAGTCTTAATGGAGTAGCTGATAGCTGGCCAATCAAAATGCAAAATGGTAATTGTGTTAAAACATAAAATAATTAGAACAAACAAAAAAAGACTTTATGCAGAAATCCCTTTATGCAGAGATCTTACTGGGAGGACCAGTTTTACAGCACTCAGTGGAAAAATTAATTATTAGGGTGTATGTAGCAACAAAAGTCCCTCTGGTTCACTGGAAAACATTACTTTTTTTAGAAGAAAAAACTAACACAAACTTCAGGCAAACAAAGGGGGAATTTTTAAATTAGTTGTTGTATAAAGGACTTTGCTTCTTACAAGAATAAATAAATGGGTCAATTTAAAGTAACATTTTTAAAGTTATAAAATTGCATAGAGAGTATTTATTTCTAAACTGCATGGCCATAAAACACCAGATGCTGTACAATGAAGTAATCTCAGAACAAGGCTGGAATCTGTTGTCTGTGAGGAACACGCAGATGCTTGCTTTTAGCAGTGACGTCTTGCTCATAAAACAAGAACACCAAACACTCTTCACTGCATTCAAACCTTGTGTCCCCATTGCGTGTGGGACTTTGTTGTTTTAAGCTTAATTATTACTCATGTGAAACAAGGAAGGGAGAGTTTTAGATTACAGTTTATGAAGAGAGAAGTAAGAGTTGTCTTATATTGTGTTAAGGATTAACTGAAGGAAATGTTGCCTCTTGGCTGAGCTTGGCAGCCAAAGAGGCCTTTGCTGTTTTGGCCACACGTTGTCCTGATGTATGGCTTGGGTCACACCTCTCTATTTTACAAAAGCAAAAATGGAAGCACAACAAAAAGATACATTTTTCATTTGAGATGGAACAAACCAAAATTTTGATATAAACACAAAGTATCACCTCATATATTGTGCTGCTTCTTGCATAATATAAGTTTTTGGCAGCTTGTTCTTAGCCACGGAGCATGCCAACTTCATTTTCCATGAAACTTTATGTAATGGTAGCTGGTCACAAGAAGAGTATAGTGAGAAAGAAGGTGCAGAAAAATGGAGCCAACAATTTAATGGTTTTGTAAAGCTCTACATTTGTGTGGAATTAATTGACATAACATATCAAGTGTAGTTCAAAATGCACATATTTTGCCCATTGCAGCTTTATAGACTGAAATAATTGCAAATGGAAATTAATTCACCTTATGAATTAATCCCAGTGTACAATGTGAAAAATACAGTTTAAATTTTGAGTGTATAAAAGCAGATAATGTGATGTTAGCTCGATTTTTAAAAATGAAATCAAAAATAAATACAATTCTGTATCTGGGTTCTGAATTTACTGTTAAGTGGACATGTACTTTTACTGCTAATTTCAAGTGAAACCCTTTTGTTTGCAATTTTGATAAATCCCATTCCTTCAGACATATCAAAGCAACTGTCCTTTTCCAGACGAAAATGTAGAGCAAAGTTAAGTTTCAATATTGATCACAGGTTTCATAATTCATGCATTCAAGGTAGCATAAAACAGTACAAACATTACATATTTTTTCATCTGAAATTTCATCTCACTCTTCGAGACCATTTCAGTCAAACTGAGCTACATCCGATTTATCTGCCAAAACCTCAGCAAAACTAGATAGACCAACCAACCTTCCCCAGCTCAGCATTTCACCTTTAGATGGGAGCAAGTACATTAGAAGCTATGTCTCATAAAAATATTGGGTGCTACAGCAGCAGGAGATTTTTAGTGAAAATGATACTTGGGGGACATATCTTGGCAAGCAGCAGCTCCCTGATGGAAATAACATTTGGCATCAAAAGTTCTCTCACAGAAGGCCTATGTACATAATTTCTGAGCTGTCTTTTTCAAAGAACCTTTCCTTTTGCTGGCTGTGCAGGTGCTGAGCTGAGATTACAGCCTGCTGTGTAAAAACCTGCCCCTTTTCCTCATACCTGCCTCTCAGTTCTCACCCCCCTTCTACTTCATTGTCCTCGTGTCTCCTTGTAAACAGCCTGCAGAACCATTCTGGGTAGGGACTGAGGTGTTTTACTACCCGCTGGCTCAGCATATAATTCCAGATCTTTGTTGTTGAGTGACTGCACTATAATCAGGCAATAGCTGTTTCAGCTCTAAAGCAGGTCTTTTGGACACTGGACCGAGCCAGTATGACAAATAGCAGATGTATACAGGTGAAAATAAGCTCAATGATTTTTTATTATTATGAATGTTTCCAATTTAGGGATTTGGTTTCAGTTGGACAGAAGGCAAGTAATGCTGATGGGATGATTTGTTTAAGGAGCTAGCAGCTCTCTTCAGCGTTTCATTAATTTTTGTGAGTTATTGTGTCAGAGAGATCTTAAATCATACTTAGGAAATTTTCGTAAAGCATCAACAGACAAAGCTCTGTTTTGTAATATATTGAGTAGATGTGAGCAATGCTGAGAAATAACTGATACCTGAGTGCGAGACAGCACTGACACCCTCTGAATTTGGCATCCTGTTCTCCTGGATCCCCTTGGATTTTCTTGGTATATTTGCTTCAGTTTAGTAGTTTTCTCTGTGTGAGAGTGGAAAATAGGGATCAAAAAAGAGGAGTAAGCAAGAGGTCATAAACAATGGTTCTGAGAGACATTTTCTACCCTGGTCATTTCAGTCCAATGTAACACATCCTGGATGAAGTTGATGACAATGTCCTTTTTCACTAAAAGTTGCAGGTATATTTTTACACCTTCACACAAATATGTACATCAGTATTCCTTAAACCGCCAAACCTGTTAAGTCACAGCAACACACACAAAGGTAACTGTCTTTCATGCAGAAAGTCTGAACAGCATGATGTCATGCAGTCAGGTAGACTAAACAATTTGTCTTTTTTAGACAAAAGCTATAAAACCTTTAGAAACATTTACTGTATCAGGTATCTGATGAAAATTACAGTAATAAATTTGAGATTATGTAGAAACTGCATTCCCAGGACAATTACAGAATGCCCTAGGCATTTGCTGTCTGTCTGCTTTTAGGCAGAACATGTTTACACCATGTTTCATAAATCCACCTTCTGCAACATGGAGAGGTTTATTCTAAGAGCACAGCAGTGAATTTTCTAAACAAAATGAATGACATAAAACCTCAAATGGCAAGTTTGGTATTTCAGTGAGAACGGCACAATACTTAAGGGAGATCTCTGCATTTGTGGTTTGTCATAGTTTGCCAAACTAGATTCCAGATTGATGTTTAACAAATAATCAGAGTGGTAATGCTTTTTAACAATCAAGTAATAAACAAGTGTAGTGGCATGTCTCAAAAAATCAATTGTAAGCTGTTTTAACAGTGCATGAAACATCTGCTAATTACAGATGCCACACAGCTCCCTCACAGAGAGTGGCACTAACGGGACTTTGCTGTGTGTTGTCAGTGTCCTCAGTCTTTCCAAACAGCCCCTTCACCATCCTGCCTTCCTCCAGGAGAAGAGCCAAAATCATCATGTCACATTCGGTGACTATTCAGTGACTATTCTGAGCCATGACTCAGTTGTTGCCACACCTTGAACTTTGAAAACACAGAGTCACTGCTTTGCCAGTGAAGAGTTTTGGGAGAGCAGCCAAGGTGCTGAGGGGAGGTTTTGATGGAATTACAACAATGAAATCAGAATCCACCCAGACATGAATGTTCCTTAATTGGAGGAAAAAGTGATTACTGGGCAAATAGGTGAAATTTTCATAGGTTTCAGTTCAGAGCATTAAGCCTTTTTTTATCTCTGTGGAAGTAAAAACCTTACCATCTAATAGCGCCTCTGGCTTTTTTATTTAGCAGAGCTCCCCAAAAATATATTATATTTCTTTTCCTGGTAACATGAGGGACTCCAAAATCTACTGAATTATTTCTCTGCTTAAAGAATATTTTTCAAGTCCCACTTTTCATTCAAGCTTATAGCTTTTTTGTTCCTTTAGATAAAATAAATAACACTGCCATCTGATTTTCTGATTTTTTTATTTACCTATTGAATCGCTTTGGGAAAACACAGACATTGATTCAGGAACCTGCATAATTCTGGGCAGTATTGGCTAAGAAAGTTCATGTGTTGAACAGATGATACAAAATGTTTCCTCCAGAAGTTACTAAATTCTCCAAAGTGAATGAAACCTTAATGCATTTTAATTCATCTTAATTCATGGTGTGATGAGAATTTCTCGACCTCACCCCACATTTCTATACAAATATTTGTATTATCTAGCCATAAACTAACTCTATTAAATGAAATAAGACACTCTGTACTCCATTTTACAAACATTTCTCCATAAATTAAGTCATATTGGTAACAGATTTTGAGCCCAACTAAGTCCAAAGCACTAGAAATAGTAAGATGAACTATTTAAAGGGTCCATTTTTGTGTGTTTTAAATTGGCAAGAAATAACTTCAACCTTTTGTTAAAAAAAAAAAAAATGAAAACCAAAGAACTTTTAGGTACGCTGGTGATCACAATACCTGACACTAAATTGTGAATGTTTTATGGTGTACTTTTGGGATATCAATCACAGGACCCATAAGCAAAGAGTCAGTGAAGGAGAGAGAATCTTCCAGGTGTGACGCATCTGGTTCTTTGGCAGCCTAAACAGATTTTATGTTGCCCGCTTTAAATTGGGCCTTTGAGTTTGCCACATGCTTTATCTGGTGATGGGCTGTCTGGACTGCCCTGTGCTCCTGGTTGCAGCAGCTTTAACATTAAATATTTAGGTTTATTCCCCTCCCTTCTCTCTCTTGAGAGGATGTCCATGCAAGCAAACCTTCCCACCCAGCCCTCAAACTTAGGGCTCATGGCCTTGCTCTTCTAAACCTCTAAATATGCATTTCTAATTGGGACTGGGACAAATTTACAGTGCTACAGGAATTATGATCCTCCATCACCCACAGTTCTACACTCAGAGACATTCAAAAGGAGTAATTAGAAGATTTCCCATCTGTACAAGATTCTTAATGTATCCATTGACTGGTCAGAAACGTCTCAATTGTTTTCTTTACTAAACTAAGGCTCCATTATCAGAAATCTATTACTGGAAGAAGTCAGCTGTAAACTGTATTTGTCAATTATGAAAATGAATCTGGAATCAGCTGGGTATGTCACCAGAGACTGTAAATGGGCCCATTTTTGTATACCTTGATTTCAGGCATTCTGCAAAGAAGCACCTTACTGCTTTTAGAGGTAGATGGAAGATGCTGTTAGGGAAAAAAAGAGTCTTATGTCCTGGATGTTAAGCTCTAATAAAACATAAAATTTCCTAAAAGGAGCATCAGTAATTTCCAAATTGATACAGGAAATAGAGGAATTGAAATAGCTCATTCTAGGTCTGTTCCATTCCTGGGTTGGTTGCAGCAACCTAGTACTTTTGCCCCTACATCTGACACTTCAGTCTGTGTACAGCATACTTCTAAAGTTATGGAGGGTTTTTTTCATGCTGATCTTAAGAATTGCCTTTTCTTTTTTTCCTGCTCAGACCATGCAATCAAAAATATCTGAAATATCAAGTCTCCACTGTAAATCTGTATATTCAAAGCCAGCAGGTGTATAGACTAATGTTTTTGTTTTCCTATATCCACAATTTCTTAAACTTCTCTTAGAGTCTGCACAAACTGTTTGAACACTCAATGTCAGCAGTGGCTGGGAAAGCAGAGAAGCATCAGGCCAGAGGATCACAGATGTCACTCAGCTCTGGCTCTGTGTGCTATTTGTCACAGGCTCCACTGACTGCACCAGTGTGTTATGCTGAGTGACAGTGAAGAGTTTTCATACTAATGTCTTCTAAGCAGCCTTTCCCCTCACTGCCTCCATCTTCTTCATTTCACTCCCTGTTCTTGTGATTCACTTCCAATTTAGTGCCTATTTAGAGATTGCTACTGCCATCAAACCTCAGACCAGCAATGAGCCACAGAAAGGATTAAGAATTTTACATAATCTGATACAAGAAGCCATTGTAGTGTGGTATTGCTAAGTAGGCTGTTAAACTAATTTGAAAATCAATTAAATAGTTTTACTTATGATGCTGATATCAGAGAGCATAAATAAGAGAGTTCTATTTCTCTCCTTGTTTTCATTGTGAATAGTAACATGACAAGGGAATCCAGCAGCCAGGCTGCTCTTCAGAGGATTCCCAAAGGCAAGTTTTAGGTGTTTCTCATTAAGTGTGAGCATTAAGTAGACTTATAGAATCAGGAATAGACTTATAGAATCTTCCCTTTCACATCCAAAGTGATAGCAAATGGCACCCTAACAGCCACCCTGCTCTGCTCCCCAAACCAGCCATGGATCTGGTGCATTTCTGTATTATAGTGTATTTATCTGGTTGTGTGTGACAGCATGGTCCTTTACAACAGCGACAACATAGCACCAGGGTGCCACTTGCTGCTGTGGCAGCTGTATCCAACTCTAGCAGATTACCAGGCTTCCTGTAGGCAAATAGCACCCAAAGTACTCATCTACCCAGGGAATTAGGCATCTGTTAACTTTTTCTGATAGCCTCTTTGTTACACAGTTTGTTCTCTTGGCAATTGATCTTCAGAATAAATGTGAAATGCAAACTTCAGAGCATAAAAAGAGCTCCTAAAATCTATCAAATTGCTTAGAAAAATACATTACCATTGTCTCAGACAGAATACTTCCTAATTTAAGGCTGGCATTTATATGTTACTCTGAAATAGCTAAACATGAATACTGAAGAGAGGAAAGAAGAGAAAAACATCAGAATTAGTAGTTAAACCTTTACATCACTTAATTTTAAAAGTTAGGTTAATGGCATGAGATTCTAAAATCTGTAAGAACAGGGGATTTATTGTTTTGCAAAAGACCTTTAGAAAGCTATGTACATGCCTAACTGGATCGTTAAAATATATTTTATGGAGAAGTTTTGAAGAAGAGTGCTTTGGTTTCATTGACACTTGCTTAAAACTGTAATATTTCACATAAGAGTCTAATGTGGAGCTGAGAAAGCTTATTTTACACATTTAAGTATGTACTGACTTTGATAGCATTCAGATATCAACGCCTGTGTAATGTAGTGCCCTTGTAGGCAGAAAACATGTGTCAAGTAGAGCTGGTAAAAACAAAAGTTACTCTGGGTGTTTTTTGATTAAATTGGCCTTTGACAGAATAGAAATTTCTGTGAGGTTTTTTTCATGATTGTGCTGATGCAAAAAAGAGAGCCAGCAGAGGTATTTAAAATATATTTTAATAATTTTTTTCTGGAAGCTAAATAGATTAACTTTCTTCTTACTATTTCTCTGGGAATAATGAATTTCATGAGTAGTTATCGACAAATTAAATTTTACTTCAATTATGACAGAAGTTTGAGGGTGAAATTTCTCTCATCAGAAAACAAGATGACTTGTAGCTCATGTGGTAATGACATGGATTTGAGTGGGGAAAAAACATTTTCCACAAGCAGTGGTGTAGAATACACATCCACCCTCTCAAGCACATGGTCTTCTGTAGGAAAAATGGCCCTCTGTGAGCTACCCGACCTTTGGTAAATTTAAAGTATGGCTTTTGATTAAATTTAAATCTAAGCAAAGGCCTACTTATAAGTCTTGGTATTTTGAGTGAAAATAGACACCCTTTCAGTTCTGTGTCAGCGGGTAGTGCTATGCAGACATTCTGATAAGAGCAGATCAACTGGTGCTGAGGACCAGACCTTCTCTGTATTATATGGATCTGGTTGGGTTTTGCTTTGGACTGGCTGGTCTCATCCCATGGATTGAAAGCTGATTTGTGGTTGGGGCACACTGCATGTACCCCAAGAGCATCCCTCAGTTTATGTTCAATCCAGTTCATGTACCCTGAGACTGGTCCAAGACTGGTTCTGTGTCACGAACCCAGAGGCTGCATCGTAGTGAGAACCCCATGTGTGCTGGAAGGGACACTCAGGTTCATTTCAGAAGTGCACTTCTGATCTGAATTAAAATGTTTATGTAGCTTCTATCCCTCTCTCAACACTAGCACCTAAAGAAGAAGGTGTCTGAAATACTGCAGCTGTTAAGCAATATGTCTGCAGCAAAGGTTTCTTCCTAATCTCCATTGCTTATCATTGATAAAAATGCAGAGATCTCTGAGGTGTCTTGGAAGAGCATATGGAACTGCTGTATTTGTGATCTCTTGTTTTTGTAATTTGTGGGTATAATAGGGACTAGTTCCATCCAGAGTGATCCATGATTCCTTTCTTTGTAAATTTTTTAAAAGCTTTACTCAGCCATTGGCTCCTTTTTTCAGAAGAGTACTTTCACATTGTAATCAGATTTGTATTGCCTAAAAATGAAGTAATTGCCTGCTCTGTACCAGGAATATATTTAAACTAGCAAAACTTTTCCTCTTCTTTGCTTTGTGACCCAACACAATAACTGTAGAACAAATGTAGTTACTTTAAAGCATTGCTTTACACCATCTGTATGTTGGGACCTGAGACTAAGCTGAAGATTTAAGAGAAGACACCAGCTTGTCTGCCCATGGCAGCTTCCCTTGCAATAAACTGAGCACAGCTGTCACAGCTTCTTGCTTGAGGGCAGAGGTGGAAGCATCCCCTTACACACCACACCATGGTAATCCCCATATTACCTCGGGTTTTTGGTTTACTGAAAAAAAGCGAACAGAATCTGTGAGGGCAGTTTAAAATGTTTCAGCTTCACACTGTTCTTCCTCGTGCAGGTGACACTGTCCAGCCGAGTATTCAGCTGGTTGTCACCTGCCACAGGCATGTCTGGCTAACTCTGGGCGAGAAGACTGTTCCAAAATAGAAGTGCTCTGATAAAGATGCTTTGATAAAGATAACCACCTTTTGACCCATACTAACAGTCAAATAATCTCAAAGCAATTTTATGTTGCATATGCTTTCTGGAAGCACATCTAGAGGTATTTCAGGAATTAGAAGTGCTCGAGGCATGAAGAAAAAGCAGAGGGAAGCATCTTGCTCTGGGCATCACGACAGAAACAGTTGCTGGAGGCAGGAAACTGTCTCTGGTCAGGGCAAGTGGCATTACTGCAGCTATCTAAAGCTCCTGCAGTACAGCCCTTCATGCAGCACCACTGGACACTTCACCAGATCTGTAATGCAGTTGTGTATTTGATATTCATTTGCACTATGTGTTTCTTACTGTTGAAGACTGTACTCCTTGAGCTAAAATGTGGCCTCAGAGTTTTCTGTTTACAAAAACAAACAAAAATTGCACTACTTTTCTCATTTTCCGTTCACATTGTTCAGTGGTTCCTTGTTGTGCTCTAACTGCCTTACCCAAGCTTCTACTTGACATCATTTTGTTGTGAATATTTTAGTCTGCTACTTGGATGCATTGTTGACTTTTACTGTGCTGTTTCCCAGTTGAGTAGTATTAACAAGTTTGGAAATCTACTACTAAAAAAATATTTCATTAGTATCTATTTTATATTTGTATTTGCTCTAATTAGAATATTAATAAGATTTATTAACACCATCTTTGCTACTCCTGTAAAAAATAATTAAAAGCAGATTATTTAATATACCCGTGTAATTTATTTTCCCATACAGCTGGCAAAGATTTAGAAAAGACTAGCTTAACTTCCACCATTTTCACAAAATCAAAATGCTAAGTGTGATAGATGAGCTAAATGTGAATGATGAGGTCTAAAAGTGAACTTGTTTTTTCTCTGGCAAACAGACAAACCTGAGCACCTTTAGTTGTAGCTCTCGCTACAAACAGTTTATGCCTGTATTAACAGACCACATGAAATACATAATTGCCATATTAAATACAGCCATATGAATCTGTTAGGAATGGGCTGTGAAGTAATTCGGATTATTCCAACATTCAGAGTATAACCTAATAATCGCTAACCATCACTGATCTTACTACAACCCTCTTTTATGAGAAATCAGAAGACCATCACTCATTTCATGCAGACCACATGATTCCCAATGCTAAAGCCCCTTTCTGCCACAGAGGAAGAGAAGTTTCAAAGTACAACAGAACAGTGAAAAAAAAAGACCCTTAAAATAAACTACACTTAGCATGTTCCTGTGATGTAATAAACTTCTTTGACTCTGCCATTAAGAGCAGGCAGGAGTTTTCACATCCTGCCCGAGTTATCTCCATGCTAATCTGGGCTACTGAGTATTTATTTCTGTTGGATTTATCATGGGGTGGTTTGCATCAGAAGGAACCTTAAGGTTCATCTAGTTCTGATGAGAAAAGTTTTACTTTTCTCTCCATGCAGTTTTCAGAATATCACATAATTTCTCACACATCCAAATTGTCATCATTGTCAGGCTGTGTTTCAGGTGTAGATTTTTATTGCAAAGTGCTCCAGCTCAGCAAGCCTTCTGGTATAATGGGGAGAGCTTTGATGTTGGCAGCTTTGTTGGGTATTACACCAACTCACCCTACAATCAGGATGTTTTTAGAAAGAAAAAAAAGGAAAGCCATCAGGATTGAAAGTGTTGCTGCAAGGGTTGTACTGCAGAAAGATTTATTTGCCTATGTGCCCTTGCAAGGTATTTTAAACAAATACCAATAATGATCTTTGGATTTCAGGACAATAAACATCCTGCAATGAACATTTTTCCCCAACATCTGCCGATGACATATGTCAGCAGATAGGAAAATTCATGACCAGTTTATGCAAGCAGGTGTAACTCCATTGACTTGAACAAAACAATGTGTATTAACACCTACAAAAAAGAACACCAAGTGCTTTTGAAAGGTGTTTTAAGAAACAGTTTATTGTTTAAATATTTAATATAAATCTTTCACCTTCCAGTCGTAAACACAAATTGCCTTGAAGTTAAATATCAGCCTTACAACACAGCTATAATATATGGACTGCATTTATTCCTTGGTGAAGTATTTTACCTCTCTTTAGTTACATAAATAACCTCACCAAGACCTGTTAATTTATTCATTGCCTGTTAATCCTTATTTGTCACTCCTATTTTAAAAATATACATTTATCTTCTGCTAATGAGAAACAGGAATAAAAGTCATTCTCAGCTGGTTCAAGGAAGCTACAGAATGTGCAGAGTGGTTAGTTTAGTGTGGAAAGCTCAAAATAAAGTGCTCAAAGCAGTCATAGCCCTGAAATCAGAGAACAGCAAGTTTGGGAGGAAAAAACCAGGAAAAAGGCAAGAAAACAGAGAACCCTAATGTAAAGCTGTCAGAAGAAAAGAATATAAAATAGCTTAACTGCATTGTGCTCTATACTGCATTGGTCCTTATGGAAATATTTTTCTGTGTAGATGATGGAGAGAGGACTTCTAGAAGGTGATTTATCAGTCTGAATAGTCTTGAGATGCACATCTCTCACTGTGGGCTGTGTGGGGTCAGGTGGACTGGCACAGTGGAGCAGAGCTGGGCCTGTGACAAACGTGCTGCAAGCATCTGCTAGGGGACAGCTACTCGTGATGTGCTTTGCCAAGACACCTGCTGCCTAGAGCCATCATTCCTACAAAGTGCTCTCTCTTGGCAGTTCTGGGTTTGGTTTTGTGACTGGTCTATTAATGAGCTCATGTTGGTAGAAAGGGCAACATTTCCTTGCATGCTTACAGACATCATGTCGCATGTGTCTTCAGACTGCCATGGTACAACAAAACCATTCTGTCTATTCACGGCACCCTGAGGGAAGGTGTGGGAGGGTTACAGCACTGCTCAGGGAAGACCTGTGGAATTGGCCTCATTTTCCATTGTATTGAAATTGTGACAAGCTCAACAGGTGCAGTTAAGATGAACATGATTTTCTTAAGCACAAGCAGACTTTCCACCTTTTTGCTTAGGGAATTCTTACTGTGGCATCCTCTGAGGTCAGGGTATTAACAAGCTAAGAGGTACAGAAGTTTCTGTAGAATTTGAAGTTGTCCCACACAAATAACTACTAACACAATAAAGAAGTAATTCCCAAGCTTTCACTTCCAGATCTACGCAACATGTGTCTCCAGTATTCCCTTAAGTTAGAAGTGATTTTGTAGAAAACTGACACAACTTTAATCTAGTGGAGAAAAATTATTTCTCAAGCAGCTTATAAAAATGGGTAAATATAATTGCCTTAATGGCTGGCGCAGCTGCCTTACAGGAGCTGTCTTCAGAGAATAAATAATTTCATTGCCTCTAAAATATTTATATTCCTCCCCAAGCCTTCAGTTTGATTTTGTTTTTCAAATAGTATTCTGCATTTGGTGTGCTTTTGTTTTCTTCAGCACTATAGGTACCATTATTCAGTGATAGGATAGCAGGTCAGTTTTGTGTAAGCTACTCAGGATTGCTTTGAGGAACAAGAGGTGAAGAATTCGTTTCAGAAAATCCAGATCAAAAGAGAGTCAAATTGCATATATGCATATCAAGACTAAGTTCAAAGATTCAGATCCATCAAATTATGCACAGCTATCTTGCTTGTGTGTGGATGTGTTATACTCTTCCTTCCCATCCGTTGCTTGCTGTTAAGTGAGACTGCAAACTTGCCATCTAGTATAAACATGTTTAAATGTAGTATCCTGACATCTTTTTTATCAAGATGCGTAGCTGAGTGAGTGCAAGAACTGTGATGTATGTATTACAACATCATTAGGGATTAAGGCTCTCTTATGTGCCTTCACAATGCCTCTCACATGAAAAGACTAAATATCACTTAAGAAATGCACTGCCCTGAGAAGAGCTGGAGTCACATCATGAGCAGAGCTCTCTTGAGTCACCTTTCATTTTGTGGGGAGCCTGGCCGGAAAGCCCCTCCACTAATTCTGTACCACCACATTCTCTGCAGTATTTATAATTTCTGTGTGGTTTGGGGGGTTTTTTAAGCTTTCATTTTTGACACTGAAAACCAAAATGGTCCGGACCAGCTGAATGCACAACAAGATGTATGGCAGCCTGTCTTAACAAATAATTGGCCCCACACATGTCAGTCCTGCTGATAGCAGTGTTGCATGGGTAGTCTGCCCCTGGGTAGTCTGCCCCTGAGAAACCTTGTGCCAGGTTGAAACCTAAATTTATGGCTATAAAAATGCAGAAGGATAAAATGGAGTATCCTGATGGGCTAGACAAATGCAAAGGCATTGGGAGTCTTGCACAGCCTTTTTAAAGGGAGCCCCATGTCCAGCAAAGTAAGTTAGGCTGGCTTTTACACCCCAGCTCCTAAATACAGCTGACCGTGGGTTACCTGAGAGGCCCCTGATAATACATGTAGCTTTTAAAATAATGGGAAAAAACCACAATGACAACAAAACCACCACTTTCTCGCTTCCCTAAAAATAACTGAACAAAACCCAGTATGTCAAAGATGGAGATTATCTAAGCAAAGGCACTTTTACATAGCTATTTTGCTGATGTTCACAGCCTTTAAAATGAGTAATGAAGAAGATAATTGTAGAGATCACATCAAACACACTTTCTGGCTGTTTTTTTTAATCTACTGATGCATACAAATGCCTCCCCATGTTCAGATCCTTCAGGCAATTAGCTGTACTGGTTATTTTACTGGCATGTAAAGTGACTTGCATATTTACATGCAGATCCTAAATGTGGTTCCACATATATTTCTGTCTTTATTCTTATCTATCTTATCTATTCTTTTGACAAAACATTGATAGAAGTGCTGCAAGCAGTCATCTGAAGAGCTGCTGGCCTGTGAGTGTGTCAGAAGGGGCTGGGAGCACACACCTGAACTGGCAGCATGGGCGCTCCGGAGGCTCTGGCTCCTCCCTTTGGGCAGATTATCAAGTAACTTGTATGGTATGAGAAACAAATAGATGTAAGCCCTGTATTTCCAAACAAAAAGGCTCAAAAAAAGGAGAAAAGTTACAGAGCCTGAAAACAGGTTAAATGTATTTATAAGCAAAAAGATTATAAATAGCATCCATAAAGCTGCTTGGAGCAGCTGGTTAAGTGTTTTCATTTCTGTGTGCTAAAATTGTCCCACCACGGAAGGTTTCTTAACCTTGTCTATAAATTCATCACCATGGAAAAGTGGTCCTTAGGAGAGAACATTCTGTGAGTCATAAGCTTTCTCTTTGTAGTACTAAATCTAGTTCCAAATGGTTATTTTGAACTCTCTTATTAAAAAAAAAAAAAAAAAAAAAAACCAACAAAACTGGCCTTTATCTGAAAATTATAAAAATCTGAACATTAAAAATCTATTATATTGAACAAAATTAACACTTCTTATTGCAGGCACATGCACACTTTATTTGTTTGTACTTAACAGGCAATTGGATTAATATCCATAAGGACTGATGGGTCTGTAAATACACTACAACTTGAAGTATAGGTGGTGCAGAACTGTAGGTGCACTTCTCAGTGCATAATTCTTTAAACTGAAACATAAAAATTTTCATGGAAATTACTTTTACCTCCTTCTCCTTCACACTTTTGGTTTCCATGTTCACTGAAAATGAAATCAAATATTGTTATTTTCAGATTTATTTTTTAAAAAATTTTTGAAAGTTGATTTAAAGAAAACCCACTGCATAACTAAGCATCCAAAACCACCTCAATATTTTTCAAAACATTTTACTGTACAATAATCTGACGGTGCTAAATGCAAAGTGCAAAAGTTTATATTTGCTACCCAACAGTGTAGGTTGCTTCCAGAGCACACACAATGTGCATCTTGCATCCTTTCACAGGAAAATGATGGTTGAACACAGTATAGTGCAGTCACAGGATTCAGCTGCAAGCCAAGATACATCCAGGTTGTGCATTAAACTGGGAAATACTCCCAGGTGCAGCTGTACCTTTGCAGAAAACTCAACTTACTCCTAGATTTGCCTCACTGGTCTCTTTATTCAAGGCAGTTGGTAGAAAGCAAAAATGACACAATGAACCAGGGGTCATGGAGACCAACCGTCCAGCATTTTTAATTCAAAGGCTCTAGCATACATCTCTGCTTTATACATATTTAATCTATTCCTTTCCTGCAGTATCATTTCTCATGGGAAGATATTCTGCAGTAAAGACTGTTTGAAGAGAAATTTGCAAATACCATTAGACCTTAGTCTAGGTGTGCAAGGTGTCCCTTTGCTGAGGGTCTCTCCTCATTCCTGCTGTCAGAGACACTCTACCTGGACACAAAATATTGCATCTCAGGTCAGCCCTGCCACCTTGCTCATGCCCCTGTGGGGGAAGTAAGAGGGGACCCTGTTAGACTCTCAGTTGTGGCAGTATTTAGCAGTTAGCATGACATGGAATTGTTTCTGGGCTTAGTGCTTGCAGATTTACAGTTTCTTCCTCAGAACAGCATCCTAAATTGATGAATGGTTCAGCATCCAGGTCTCTATTATCCTTGTCTGAAACACAGGAGCAGCTAATTATCCTGAAATGGGAAAAAAAAAAGCCTGCTGTTTTTCTCTTGCTTAACCTAGCAAGACTCCATGGAAATCAATGGAATTACACCAGTCTATTGTAGTAACACCAGGTAAGAGAGAATTTCCTTACAGGATTTTCCTCATTTTATTCAGTAACTTTGGTGTATTCCTCAGCTTTGAAATCTAGGGAATCCTGTCCTTTTGCAAAATTGTGGAGAGGCATGACCTGTTTGTCCTTTATTTGAACAGTGACACTAAAAGTGTACTTTCCATGAAGTAAAATACATAATCATTATGTGGAGGCAAACTAGGCAGTAACTGATGATGGAATAGTTTGGGGAAACTTAACATGCTACAGACATCTCCATGCAGCAGTATTTCACACCATAACATTTTTTACTCCATAAATATTTTCATCTTTCTTGCCATAACTTGCATAAATGAATAAATGCATAGAAAACACTAATGATAAGTCTTAAATTAAATCTAAGCTCAGCATCTTGACATTTACTTTTTAAAATATGTATGAGGCAATTCCTCTGATGTCTTTTTTATACACTTACAAACACATGCTTACAAGTTATTTGTGTTTCAAGGCCAAGTACAGTAACGAGTAAAGGCTTCCTCCTCCTAATGCTAAAAGACTTTTTTCAGTCATGAGAGCTTGAGGATCAAGGTCTTAAATTGAGTTCAAGAGATTGCCTATCAGGAATAACCAAATACTTCCAAGCTTGGTCCCATTTGGTGGCAGGAATTGCTACATGCCTTTTAACCTTTGTGCTCTAGGCTTTGAATTATCATTACCCACAACAAATACAGGGTTTTTCTTTATTTCCAGTTATTTTCTGAAGCTATTTATTCAAGAAGGGTTCTAGATGTGTTAGAAAAACTTAAAGGACTTGATGGCTGAATTAAAAGAACTAGGGTGAAATGGAATAGTTTAAAATCATACATACAGGAATTTCTCTGTATTACTGCAAATCCTTGGGTTGGATCAAAGAGAAAAAGAAAAGCAATGTAGTATTCAGCCACATGATGACCGTGATTTTCAGTGTGTTAGAACCATAAAATTGAGTTTGTATGAGATTTTTCAGAGAAGTAACAAAGCTTACACAGTGCTTTTGGTCCATATTCAAAAGCAAAAAACCAGGAACAGGTGCAGAGAAGAGCTACAAAGAAATCTGATGCAATGATCTCCAGATATCTCATCAACCATTCTCTGACTCTATTAAAATATTTCTCCAAAGATGGAAATTATTTTGGGTTGAATACAATAAAAGCATTATGTATATTATAGTGAGAGGAGCAAAGTACTAATAGAAAAGACCTGCTGGTCATAAGATCTTCCTCTTTGCTGTTAAAGGAAACTGTGTAATAAATTTGGCAAGTTTTTTTTCTGGACCACCTATAGAGAACTTGTTTAACTAAGAGGGAAAAAACCAAAGAAGTTAAAAATAAATACAAATTTTAATGAAGAATCTGACTTAAGAAAATTAAAGTAAAAATTTCTTCTTTTCTGTTTTTAAAAGATGGAGGTATTATATGCTCCTTGAAAAGAAGTCATCAAGGCAGATAAATTACATACCCCATTCAGTGATTGTCGTACAGTTGGAAATGTGCAGTATTTGACTGCAGTGGCAAGTAAAGGTCAAGTCAAGGTCAAGGTCAAGTAAAACCATAGTTCATTAAAAAGTGGAGTCCAGACAGTTTGTGTTCTATAAATTAAGGCTTTTCTCTGAACTTCAAACGTTCAAAAGGAAGGGTTTGGACCTTGCACTTGTATGTGGTAAGCTGTTTATTAGTATCAGAAAAATAGCTGGTTTACTTACTTCTGAGTATATAGGATTTTCAATATAAACACACAGTTAAAAATGAATCAATTGTACTATGTTTTGTTCATGGTAGTGCATACTAAACTTGGGCAATATTATCAGAATACCACCAGTTTAAAATTATCATTAAAGACTGTAGAAGACTGCTTTCATTGAAAATATACTAGATATTTTCCAAGTCTGTAGCTTGCCTGAACAACAAAAAAATGGAGGATATTTCCAACCTTTGAGCATATTTCACAATTTCGTAGCTGTGTCCAGCTATGAGAGAGGGAGCATGGACATCTCTTGTTTGGACTCTTTGCTGTTCATTATTTTACAAATACCAATAAATTGAAAAAAATAGTGATGTGGAAAATATTAGATTATTAAATTATTAAAACTCTGGGGGTTTCTTTCAACACCCTTGAAGGCTATGGAGTAAATGCAGAATGTTTCAAGACATAAGAAGAGTTGCAGAATTTTGTTCTTCTGTGAAAGCTGTATTTAGTGCTTTCCATCTATGATCCCTGCCTTGCTCCCATTACCATAGTCACCAGGAAGCCTAAAAGTCAAGAGTTTATTTGTGTCTCCATACCCTCACAAGTTTAAAGGATGAGATCATCCCTGTTTATGGGGCAGGGAGCTGAGCCATGCCGACACTGTCAGCTGAGCATAGCCCTGCAGCCCAGCCTGTCCATCAGGCTTAGCAGGCAGGTGTGCACCCAGTCTCACATTCAGGCTTTGTGCTTCAAGCACACCCACCAGGACAGAGCCCAGAGTCTTGCTCAGGCCACTGGAACAGATGGGGAAGAGAAGGACCAGGCAAACCAATCCACCATCAGATGTCTTTAACCAAACACAGAGTGTGTGGTTTTCACACATGAATGACAGACAGTGTGGACATAAAGCATATGGAGCTCAAAATAGGAAACGTTCTGCCAAGCCTGCACTGAACCTCACTGGTAGATGACCTGCGATTGTTTGTTTAATTTCCTAAAGGAAGTCTGAGCTCAAAAAATTTAATTCAGTCCTCTACCACTGAACCATTTCCCCCTTCAGCCTTCTGCTCTTGGTATCTAAATTCTGTAACAACCTTTTTTCAGACTTGGTGTTCTTTCTTTCACTGAGGGTAAGAGCAAATCTGCTGCACAGAGTCCTGAGATACTTAATTGGGAAATAGTTCCTGCAGTTGTCTCAAAGCATACCTGGGGCTTAGAATGAACTGAAGCAACTCTGAAGATCAGAAAAGCCAATGAGCTTCTGTGGGGACTTCCCAGCATGATGGCACCTGCAGGAAGTGTGGACTGGCCTCTGGCCTGAAGTTAAGCTCAGTGGTCAAGACATGAATAAATGATGGGACATGACATGAGAAATTGCTGGATATGACAATGTGAGAAGCTGACAAAAAATTCAGAGAGCACTGTGAAGGACAGCTGGATCTTGCAGGAGGTAAAGGAGGAGGTATTTGAGAAATGGTTGAGTTTCACAGGCAATTGAAAGGGAGTACTGGGGACATTTTGTGGGCGACAATACCTAGATAACCCTGTCAGTGATATCTATGAAGCTGAGATTACCTAAAAAATACCAAGTTTGGGTACAAATATGGCAAAGAGGGACCAATTTGGGCAAAGTAATTAGGGCTGAGTTGTTTATTTGAGAGGAGATAGTGGGAGAAAGTGTGGTACAAGTGTGGTGTAAGGGTGGGTCAAGAACAGGAAAAGGGATAAAATATATGCAGTTGATGTAATCAGATCTGTTCAGGGGCACTGGCAGGGAAGTGATTGTTTGCCACAGCCTAATCAGGACATTAAATCAAGCTCGCCTGACCACACCACAAAAGTGCAACATGCTTCTGCAATCAGGATGGAAAGGGAGGATAACAGGAAGCTTTCCTGTTTGGGCAGGGGAGCACCCAGATGGACAGATAAATGTTCTGGTACTGCCAGGCTTATGCCAAGCCAATGCCAGGCCTGACAGCATCACCATCTACTTATCACTTCCTTACAAAGCACAGAGCAACTCACTTTATTGCCATGAGTCACAACAATAAAGAAGTAGATGGAGTTATAGCAGAAGCTCCTTTCAATAATATGTTACTAGAATGATGATCCTTTCTTTAAAAGTAGCAGTAGTTCATATAATATGTCATTAGAAGGATTGCATCCAAGTTAAACAATCATCAGCTGCTTCATGCAAATGTGTTACTGCAATATGTTTCTTAGGAAGTGAATATGAATACATATACATGGTGTTTCATTGAAGCAGAATACTGCAGCCTCCACCCTGGATCTTAATCCTGCACAGTTAACACAGTACTTCCTTGTCATCCAGTTTCATAATTTGGTCTGTTTGTTTGTCTTAAGTGTGTATTGGCCTTGTTACTTCTTATTTTATTTTCTGTCCTGGATCACTGCCATCTTTCTTCTACTTGCACATGACTGGATGACACCTGATGAAGCAAGACAGCATTCATTACCATACACAGTTGGTTTTTCTTTTCTGAGACAGAGACATGCGCTGAAGCAATTGGTTCCCACTGCTTGTGTTTCAGCTAGATGGCCCTAGAGGCAGTGTTTATGAGGCACTGGAGGCCAGCTTTTCTTGGAAAAGCATTGTTCCTTAGTTGGAGTGAAAACTGGAATTTTTGCAGATATTCACCTTTCCATACTATGTGTCTCTGAAATGAAGCTTTTCAAAGGAAGATTGCTAGTAATATAGCATTGCCTTGTTCTGTAAAGTTTCTTGCTTGGTAAAGAAACCCTTTTTGCACTTGAAAAACATCTATGAAACTCAGATATTCCATGTCTGGGAATTAGCATGTAAATTCAGCTTCCCAAAGAGTAATCTGTTCTGTGTTGATAAATATAATGCAATAACATACTTTGCCTCCTCAGCATTTCTTCCTACATTACTCAAGCAACTATTTTTCATTCAAAATTAGGTAGCTCTTTCTTATGCTAGGAATGGTATGAGTTTCCCTGCTGTAATAGCTAAAAGGCAGAAAATATATACATTGCTATCTAGACAATACAAATGGTGTTCTCTTCTGTTTAGATCAGCATCTGATGTAATACAGAAAACCATAATGAAAGGCTCAGGAAGTTTTGTAAAGTTCCCTTTCCAGATGTCCCCACCAGGTCTCAGGAAGAAGCCCAGTCTTATTTATGTATCTTGATTTTTTAATAACTGAGTCACAGTTAAAACTCTTCATCCCAGTAACGGAGAGAGATAAAAGCATTAATGTTTTATTATTTCTTAACCTTTTCACTATCAGAATTTAGTGGAGAAAGGGAATGAAGCAATTGATCTTTCATCACAAATGATATCTGATGGCACATTGGGAGTTGACGAGAGGCTTTCATACTGTAGATCTTTTCAGATGTGTCATTCAGCCTTAATGAACCTCTAAAGCGCAGCAACTATGGCAGCTTGTTCTCAAGAACTGTAATCCCTCTTCTACCATCAGGAATGGATGCCTGTACGTGGGGATTTATTTTCTTTCCTATTTTTTCTATAGGTGTTTGATTTATAGCATATCACTTCTTAACTGTGTTTAAAATACTAGTAAAGCCTTTGTAAACATACTTTTATTAAATTCCATGAGAGAGCACAGATCTAATTAAGGTTCACATTAGTCAGGAGAATAAAACAATAAGAAGGATTTTCCTGAAGGAAATGAGGAATTTACATAAATGTTTTTCATGCCATGTGACTGCAGCAGGAAAGTTTATGAGAGAGAACTGCTAATTCCATCAGTAAAGAAGGAGTAGATGTGCTGCAGAATGGTTTCATTGGATCCATCTGGTCTGTTCCTAGATGAGTAAAACTGTGAAGTAAATGGAAAAAAAGTAAATGAAAAAGCCAAAGAAATAAACCAGTAGGTTTTAGTCCCCATTGGCGTCAGGGAGGATCACCCTTCCCAGGGCCACGTAGCATATTCTGCATTTCAAAAGCAGCTGTGTCATTTCTCATGCTGTTCCTGGAAAATATAAGGGGGTGATGAAGGGAAAATATAAGTCATTGCATGTCAGTGCTGGCCAGCAGCTGGTCACCCATTTTGCTCAGACATAAGGCTGTCCCTGGGGACATCAGCCGTCTGGCTTCTACTCTTTGCTCGCCACTCTCATTCAGTCAGTTCATTTACTAAAGCTTGTGTTTTGCTCTTAGCAAAGGCTTTCAACTGTGTTTACACAAAATTCAGAAGATCTCACTAAGTCCTAGCTTTAAATTCCATTAACCTAATTGCTAGGGATAAACTGAAAGTTTGGCATGGTGGATATAAATTTCTACATTAATTAATACAAAATATATCCCATCTTGCTGTTTGTTTAGAAATTTTTAAAAGTAGGCTTTAAAAAAACCAAAAAGATTTAGAGGCATCGTGGTTAGAAAAATAACCTTACCTGCATAAATCAACAGACTGCTGACACATGTCTGCAGGCAACAAAATTTTCCCTAGATATATACATGATTACTTGCTTCTTTCTTCTCAACAGCTCAGCATGAAGGATGGCAGGGAACCTCACCAGGGGATGGTCCTGAGTGTTTGGGGTGCAGCTGCCATTTATCAACCACATTAGTCCGTGGTCTGGTAGATTTTGTTGTTGGCTTTTGAATAGTGGGTAGGTTGCTGAATTTCTACCCTAAATTCAATGGGTATTGCATAGCATTTAAGGTAATCATTGGATATCTTTAATGTGAAATGTAACCAGAAAACCTATAAAGCTAAAAAACAATATTTGGACTATGGTTTTTGACTGGTAGATATACGTAGTAAAGCTGGATTTGTTATCCGTGCTTCATTGAAAAATGCATCATGATTATCCATTGGCTAGCCAGCCTACAGAAGTGGGTGTTAGCAGGTAGTTCTCAGGAGTCCAATGTATTCCCACATCTTGCATACACAAAAATTGAAAGGCCTTGCTATAATGGTTTAACCATCATTTAATAAAATACTAAAATTACCAGGTATGCTAAACTGCTTTCTATGAGCTCTTAGCAGCAGACCCAGACACAGCTTGAGGCATTTCCCCACAATGTGTCAAGTGATCAATCTGTCACAGCACCAATATTCTCCTCTTTAGGGCAGGTTTTTCATCACATCGGAAATGACAGAGTTGCTGAGCTAATCAAAGACAGTTTACAGGGATGTGTATTAATGCAAGACCATACCTAAGTGATACCAGTTCCTTTGAAATTCCATTACAGCTGTGTAACACATGCTTAGCTATTTATTTCATTAAAATCTGGTTTTTATATGTTGGTTGTACCAACCCTTCCAGAAATGTGTGATGAATCTTTATTAGCTACATCAACTTCCCATGTCCTGAGCCATCATTACTTCTTAATTATTTTCTTAACAGCAATTTAGTAGTTAGAAAGAAATGAGTAATGGAAAAGAATATTACTGTTGTATGTATGATAAATTAAAAGCATCTATTTTCCTTTATAAATGCAGTATTAGTGGTACTCTAAGAAATTTATTCCTTTCTGTGCAAGCTCCAATACAGGAGGTTAAATTTGGCTTGGAAGCATAGTAATTTAGCCTAAATTTTTTGAGCAGCCAAATTATAACAAGAGTGCTTTCAGAAATCTTTCTTCTTAGGCATATACCATTTATTTGTCCAGTAAGGTCAACAGCAGCCAAGGAGAATGGACTGAGGTCCACACCTCTGGGTACATCAGTGTTATTGCAGCAAGAGCTTGGAGTCTAACCGTACCAAACACTTTATTGCCATGAAGGAGTGGGAAGGCTTAGGACCTCTCTACAGGGAAGACTCAGCAGGGGTGAGAACTATACTGGAGAGCTGAGACAGAAAAAAAGGATCAGAGGCTGACCAAGGGAAGCAAATACTGAGTGTAGAGAAAAGACTAAAAAAGAAGGGGGTAAGGGAAAATTAATTCCAGAAAGAGGTAAGCCATTCCAGAATTCAGAATTTACTAGCAGTGCTTTCTTCTGAACCACTTAATGACAACATTTAATGCTTACTTATACATGCATTAAGAATTCTTGCAACAAAGATGAGTCCTGGCAGAGCTGTAGCTGCGGTACACCAAAGGCAAGACCTGGTGCCTGAGATTAGCAGCAGCTTGGGAGCCTTCCTAGAGCAGTGAGCCAGCAAGGGCACACTCAGCAGTGCTGTTTCTAGTTGGCCAAATATCTTCTCAGCAGACTCGTAACCTTCTGCAAAGAAGAAGAGCTCATGAGATATTTAACCTCTCAATGTCAAGGGAAATTCTACTGTGTAAAATTCCCAGATAATATAGAAACTGTAGATAAAGAAATTGTTTAAAAGGCATTCTGGCTAGTGGATGCAACTGTAGAAATAAAGATATGCATGACCTTCAAGGTCTCTTGGAAGAGAAGTACTGATTATAAACAATACAAATTTTAAAACTCAAAATGTAGGGAAATGCTAGAATTCACATTGGCCACACAAAGTTATTTCATGTTTCTTGTGTCTGGCTGATGTTTTGGTTACATGATCATCCCCTGTATTTTCTGTGGTGTCAGCATCCCATATAGGTCATGACATAGATGGTGGTCATTGAAGGATCATTCAGTTTCTTGTTTCCTGTTTGCAAAATTACATTCCTTGAGATCATAGAATCACAGAATGGCTTGAATTGGAAGACACCCTAATGGTCACCTAATTCCAGCCCTCACAGCCATGGACAGGGGCACCTTTCAGTAGAGCAGATTGTTAGGAGCCTCATCCAACCTGGCCTTAAACACTTCCAGGGATGGGGCATCCACAACTTCTCTGGGCCATCAGTTCTACTGCTCCTCACAGCAAAGTACTTCTTCCTCATATCTTACCTAAACTTATTCTATTTCAGTTTTTATTTAAGTGAATAAAGCCAGCTACTATTATCTAGAACCTTTTGAGCATGAATGAGCAGCTATTTACGTCACAAAATTTGTGCAAGTTTTAATGGATAATGCAAAAGGCATGCCCCAATATGAAGATCACCTCTTTTCTAAAGTCAGCTCCTCTCTTTAATGCATGAGAACAACAGACATTCCAAAGTCCATTAAAGGTTTTAACATGAAAAAGCAATGTATTTTACTTAATCTCATCCTAAGAAGCAGATTAATAGTTTTGGAAAAAAAATAATTGCTTTGTTCTGAGGCAGATGTTCAGTATGGAAGATGTCAGCCTGAATAGCCTAACTTAGAAGGAATGAACAAAGCATTTACATAGAAATGGAAGGTCAAGCTAACGCTGATCTGTAAAGAGCAAATAATTTCTATGGAAGTGTATAATCCAGCAGCAAGTTTAGAAGCAGAACTCCAGCTCACTCAACATTTTGCAGATGCTGAGAAAGGGCACAATTACAGTAGCTATCTGAAGCTAATTACTGTCCCCTTGTAGTGCTGCAAAGAGCCTTAAAGTGTCAATTCAATTTTCTGTTATTGGCAGTGATAAAGTCATACGAATTGTTCCTGAGAGCGAGAGGGAGACACAAATCCTGAGGGCTGCATTCAACAGGCTTAAGGTGAGTTTGATTATTTTCATCTTTTTCTGATCTCTTCTGAAGACTGTAGTGGGTTAACTGACTTGCCTTTCATTTGGCACTTCAAATTATTTTATTATTGCAATATTTGCCCACTAAATTCCTAATTTACCAATAAAATAGCATAGGAATTAGATTCATCATGTCTGACAAATTTAACAGGAAATACTTATTGCCTTAAAGTAATACAGGTGCCACACTTGTAAATTTGCTTTCTTTGCTCTTCCACTTCTTGCTAGCATACATAGTTGCTTCATTCTCTGCCCAATGGTGTTACTTAAACACTGAGTTAATTCAAGTTGTGAACACACAGAGGAATATGAAAAGGGCTTCAGTTTGAGAATCTCTCTGGCAGAATAATTTTCTAGAGGCAGTTGAGGGAGTGTCTGTGATGCTCACTAGCAAACCAAAATCTTTCTTCTCTGGCCTTTTCCTGCAGGTATAAATGAAAAGCAGCAGTGCCACTGCAGCAGTGCAGCACAGGAGCACTCTGCACCACGCTGCTCTGCTGGCACAGCTTACAAAGACACAGGAAGTCTTTCCACAGCAGTCTGGCCCACTGCCTCAGAGGATGGGGAGTACCTGTAAGCCAGGTCTATGGTCCCAAAAAGCCATGTACATGTGCTGCCCCTAGGCATGGGGGAAAGGGATAAGCTTCATTAACAATCACCAAAACACAGCCTAAACAGAGCAGAATCAGGGAAGTAACAACTTGATCAATATGTTGAGTAACACAGCATTTAGAGCATGTGCAAAAGCTTTGGGCTACTCACTGCCTTCAACTCCAGCAAACTATTAGGCAGTCTGTGATGTAATTCTTTCTCTATTGTTTCTCTTACATAAATGATTGTGTTCTTAGTGAGGAAAAAATGAAGGTGCATATTTTTATGTTAGTCCAATAGTTTTTTAGTCCAATTTTTAGTCTAATAGTTAACATCTGGGATACAAGTAAATCAAGTCTCTGACTGCATACCAAATGAAACAAAACTAAGATGTTAGAAAAGCTCTTACACCCTCCTGAAGAACATTCCATGTTTCAATTATGATGAAGCTTTCTTGCTACCGTAGTGTAAAGAAGGAGGACTGAGCTACCTTGGGTACCTCAGCCCAGGAGAAGGCTTACTACTGTGAATACCCCAGCAGTCAAGGCATTGGCACCTTACTAGCTTTAAGAAGGAAAACTGAGACTGTCTTCATCACATCTGCATTTCTTAACCTATGTTTGGTTAGTTCCCCACTCAAGATGCTATCTTTTGCAACCCTCTCTCTCAAGACATCCATCCTGTGCTCGTGTTGCATGAAAAATTTCAGTGCTCAGCAGAAGCAGTGTCACGATGCCATGGATTACCACACTTTGCACTGTAATGCCCAACTCTCCTAGAGAATATTGTCTTATATTTGTTTCTGCACTGCTTATTAAGAACTTGACCCTCAGTTGTGAATGTTACTGTAACACCCCAAAAAGGATACTTGTTTTTCTCCCAATTAGGAAAAAACCCTAACCTTAAAACCAAACAATACATGCGGAAGCTGGTTTTTGCATTAATTTCTTCCCCCTGGATGCTGGAACATAAAGACGGAGCACATGTGTTTTTTCCTTTCTCCTTATATTGTAAACCCTTCGAAGCAAAAGGGTTACTCACGTTCCTGTAACTGTTTCTCATTATAGAGCTCCCTTAGGCTCCCAGAAAGAGATTCCTTCACTCAATTCCATCAAAGTGGGAGCAGTAGAAACTTGAATAAATAATTGCATGCTGTAACTCAGAGAGCAGTATAATAAAAATTTTGGCAAACTGCATTGGAATCTGACTAGTTAATTAGAAAATGATTGATTCTGATGAGAAACTAAGCTGAGGAGGTTGAAAGGAAGACTCAAAAAAGAGAGTGTAATGACACCCAGTTTCATGAACAGAGACTGGGTTTGGCTGCATATCAGGTCTTAGGGCTCTTCCATCTGCAGCTGCTTCACTGCCCATCTGCATGGGATAAGACACAAGGAGACACTTGAGTGGATAACAAGAAATGGATATGTTTAACATTAACTTATCATATTTCCCATCGCAAAAAAAATCTTGTTATTCCCTCATGAAGTGGATCAGTAATGACTCCTTAGAAGTGCCCAGTCCTTACAATACCAGCAGAAGTAAGTAGTGACTGCAAGTCATCAGCCCCTCTAAAGAACCATGTATTTGGAGTTCTGTGATTTTTAAGTCTCCATGTCAAGTGTCCCATCCTTTTCCCACCCCCAGACTTCCAGAGTTGAAATTCAATGGGCATAAACAGATTTTTGTTCTGGTTTTTAAATATGAGCCTTTATGCACAATGTTGATTATATGCTCATGTGAAAATGGAAGACATTGCACAGAAAGAACCCCTCAATAGTACAAAATAAGCTGCAAACAAGCCCCAGTTATAGTCCTGTTGCCATCTTGACACAGAACACCTGACAAACAACAGAGATATGAGCAGGAGTGTCAACACAGATATAGAAATTGCTATCATTACAAAGTGCACTTTGGAATTTTTCGGTTTTGAGTCAGAAAACCAGAACTGATTTAAGACACATCTTCTTTGAATCTATTTTGGTTTGAGCAGTAAATTAATACCAATCTGTTACTCACACATTCCGTTACTCAAGGGGGAAATAAAGATTGAACCAGGATCCTTTCGAGACATTACAGTTTTATGGTACTCAGTGTTGTGCAAAAT
Organism: Entomyzon cyanotis; assembly: GCA_024500445.1. NCBI lineage: Eukaryota > Metazoa > Chordata > Aves > Passeriformes > Meliphagidae > Entomyzon > Entomyzon cyanotis. The sequence continues at coordinate 18,808,795 of JAKEPQ010001005.1, forward strand.
TCAGTTTTCAGCCTGAGTTATGATGTGGCCTGATGATATTCTCCACTGTTGTCAGTATTAAAAGAACATGAAAATTCAGCGAAAATAAAATTTATATCACTTTTGTTGTCAAACTGAAAAGGATACCTGAACCTGAGTTTCAATTCACACATGTTTCTTTGTGCTGGAAAGTTGGTCTATTAGAGATGAGGTTTATTTCAGAGGACCAAAAGTTATGCTCTCTAGGGATGTCAAGATTAACCACCGTTAGTCAAACACAGGAATTGCAGTACGAAAATCATCTGGGGAGCCCATGTTTATCCCATGTGATCCATGTGCAACATAAATTTTTTGAATAAATTCCCAGGACAGTGCAAGCACAGAGTCGATTCTGCACAAATGGATTGTATTCTTGTAGCAGGATTTCCTTGCCTAGAACAGACCATCTGTGGTGGTAAGGGAAAGGGAAGATAATCCCTCCTGTCCCAGGCTTCCTCCTCACTGTGTCTGGTAGCAGGAGGTTTTCTATAAACTTGTGGTGTTCTGTGTGCATTACAGCCATTTCTTTCTGCTTTTAAATTTACACTTGTAAGGCAGAATGACTTAGCCTTTTCTTCTGGCCTACCTCTCATAATCCAAAGAATTATAAGAAAAACTTCTCTCTGTTCAGTTCAAATGACCCTATCCTTCTGAAGGGCGTTATCACAAAGAGGTTTGAAAAATGATCCTGATGATCCTATTGCAAAGGCAATGTGTTTTGGTGTCAGGCAGAGAATAAAGCAAATGCCAAGATACCCCTTCTGATTGCCTACTGATTTGGACAAAGGGAAAAGAACCAAGAAGAAAATAAAGGGGCACTGGAAAAAACAGCACTGTATCATTTCACTCATTTTGTTTTATCTGCCAGTTTCTTAATGACTGTCATTACCATTGATTTTTCCTGAGTAGATTTTGTCATTTACAGTCTGCTCTAGCTGTTTTCTTTCAGAAAGAAACATCAGGGCACTGGGGAAGGAAGTGGTGAGAGCTCTGCTTTTTGCCATGCTGAAGCCAGTGCTGTGGAGGTCAGCAAGGTCCATCCCTTTTGGGAAAAGCATCAGACACAAAAAGAATACTTTCCTGAATGGGCATTTACAGAAAGCTACACTGAGAATCCTTGAAGGTTCATCTTGGAATTGTCCATATGTCTTGATGTATCTGAAGTATCTTAGAATGTGTCCCCAGTGATTAAGTTGGGCAGTGACAGTCAAGGTAAAACAGAAGCAACAAAACTCATGTAAGAGTTTGAAGGACTACTATGAGGTTTTAGTCCACATGGAAACCTCCTGATTTCAAATAGGACTGCTTTTCTACCAATAATTGAGCTGTAAGGTGAATTCACACAGTTTTCCAGAAGGTGTAGTCCCTAAGAACTTTTTTAGCTTAGCATCTGGAGCTCCTTAGGAGGGATTTTTGCCCCCACTTTTTTCAGAAAAAAAAAAAAAAAAAAAAAAAAGAGTCCATATAATGCTCAGTGTAACAAATCCTTGAAATCTACCTGAAGTGTCTGGCCTCTGCTACATATGAATGCCATTGCCTATACTGAATGAATAATGGATAAGGAAAGTTTCATTCCACACATTTGACTTTTGCTCATGAATTCCCCAGTGGCAAATCACATTAGTCATAATCACTTGCTGAGTAATTTCCACAAATTAGTTTTGGTCTGTACTTCCACTGCCCACAGTACTTTGTTATTAATCATTATTATAAATTGTTTCCCTCACAGGCTGGTTCTGTTAACTTTTAGGGGACAGAGTTTTGCTTTTTTTCCCTGGTGGGTTGAACATACCATGTAGATCTGCACTGCCAGTAAAAATAGCCTGCCCTACAGATTAAAATTAGTCTGCTGTGAGTTCTGTAAAATTGCTTGAACTTGCATGTATTTAACCGATAAACTAATTTCCAGTAACGAAAAAAATATAGAAGCCTAGATATACTGAGTCTGATCAGCTGCATTCCAGCCCCAAAGCAGCAGGAGGGGACTCTGGCCCTGACCACTCTTGTCTCAGCCAGGCTGAGCAGAGTTCCCTGCACCTCCCCACCAGCCCCTCACTGTAGGACCACATCTCTCCACAGCAAGTTCTCAGGAAACTCTCATGCATCATACACTGCTCTGTGTATGCAACTATTGCTTAGGGCAATATGTGTCTGAGGTCAGAAGAAATGAGGCAGGTGGGGGATAGAGTCATGCTCTTTTTTGAGGCAAGAGATGGCAGTGTCTGGTTTTCACTAAGCGACAGAGGTAGTAGTAGCAGCTGGCAGATGCCATCAGTATGTATACAGCAGTATGTCTAGTCTCCAGCATGTTCCTACATTATTTCTTTCAGTCTCCACAGGGAAGAACACCTCTAGACAGTTTTGGCACAGTCTTTGTGCCCAAGCCCACTGGGGTAGATGCGATGGTGAGTATGACGGGGATAAATGATGATGGAACTCCTCATCTGACTCTCATGTAAGATGTATAGCACACAAGAACAGTATGCATGTGTGACAAGTATATTGCAGAGCAGTGCTGAGGAATATTTTCATATGGTTGTGATGGACTAAAATACAGCAAATTCTTTGACAATGCAAGTGAAAACTCATGGAATTATTTATTTTTCTAGCTATAGATCACTGTCCAGCTTTTAGACTGGCTGCTGCTGTAATGCCATCACAGGCACCAGTCTTAAATTTTAGACTTTCTGTTGAGGTACTTTGCTCTTATAAATAATTTCTCTTTTGCTAGGTATGGTACAAATCTTTAATCCTGACTCAGTGTTTAAGACCAGAAATATCTTTTTTGCAGGTTCACTGTTCCACACTAATCATTTGCAAATTATTACAGTGATCAACAAATGAAAGAGAAATACTTAGGATGATAGTACCGCAGTGACATGAATATTACTGCTGGCTCTCTGTTCCCAGGACTCCTCTTGTCCATCTGATGTCCCTCTGCTGTGTACACCTCTCCAATGACAGGCTATTTTCTCCTGCTCTTTCCTGTTTAGAAGACAATTTGAGGAGCCTGTTGCTGATTTATGAGCCCTTTCATGGTTTTAATTCATTGGACCTGACCAACAGAAACAAATGTCACATTCCCAAGTGCTTTGCAAAGAAACAGGGATTTTCTTGGGTCCTCAGACCCAGCAGATTCTGTTTATCTGCTCTGGAATTTTCCTTTGTAAGCATTATTTTTGAAGCAGCATTTCATTTGAACCTGGACTGATAACTTCTACTCCATCTGTGGCCTACAAGCACTTTTTATCACATAACACCTGACTGGGATTGGGAATGTTTGTATAGGTAGCAAAGAAGCTACTGCTCTGTGAACATTCTTGGCATAATAGAGTTAGACCACTCATTCTTCAGTAGTTTTTATAAAAGAAATTCCTGGGCACAGCCAGGCACTTCAACTTTGGGAGGAGCCAGCCTAGAAGCCAGAACTCCATTCCCTTTTGTTTGTTTTCTAGCCCTTACAGCAGCTGCTTATCCATTGTAATCCCTGAATTGATCCTGTCATTGCAGTTCAGGGAATCAGAAAAATAGAGAAAAAGGATCACTTGGCTATAAATCTGAGAGTTCACACCTCTGCAGGAAAATGCTTAAAAATATTTCAGAGGACAAAAGCCCATCTGAAAATGCAGTAAGAAACTCTGTCAGCCCAAGTGGAGCTGTTCTTATTTGCAGAAGGAAAGAGCTAGCTCAGCAGCCAGAGCTGTATGCATTTTACTTTGCACCTACAGCAAATATATCTATGTAACCAGATGCTTTAGTTTTCAGTCTAGATTTTATCCTAGCTCATAGTTAGGGTTCCAGTCAGATATTAGCATATTTCAGATACACAAAAAACATCAGGTGACAACAGGGGGTATCCATTGATATATCAAAATATGTGTTTGGAAACCACTTGCCAGGCTCAGAATGAAAATGTTGTTGCATATAAACTTTAGTAGGAAAATACAAGATAGAACAGAGTAGCCCAGGCAGTGAGAGTATTGTTCTCACAAGACACAGAAAGCATGAGTTTCTGAGATGGAAGAAATCTGCTCCCTCTGAGGAAGCCTGAGCTCAGCAAAGTCATCAGCACAGCCCCAGTGGGAGCATGATCAAATCCAGGGCTTACTATTCCATTTCTCATGCAGTGCAGTAACAACTGCAATTTGAACCATGCTATAGTTTAATAATAAACAAAAGAGAGGTTTGGCTGTTTTTTTTAATGAGTCTGTTAAAGACTTTTTCACATCTTTCAAATATAGTTAGCCCAGTGGCATCTGTACTTGTAAGAACAGATATTCAGTTACCGTATAACTGAGTATGAGTTTTATCTCAGCAACTCTCTTGAGGAATAGCCTATGGGTTCTTTTCAGTGTAGTGCCCTGTGTAAAATCATAGCAGTGTAAATAGAGTGGGAAGGCCATTACTTCATTATAGCTCCACAAAGATCTGCAAAACTCAAAACTTCAAGCTGTGCGTTGTTCACATTCTGTTCCTGCCAGTGTTATGGTTGCTGCAATTCCATGAATCATTCCCAATTTATTGGCACAATTACTCTTACCAGCCTCACTGAAAAGCAAATAAATACCAAAAAGTTAGAGCCAGTAAAATGTCTAGTGCACTCAATCAGAAACCTAAATTACTTTGCACTAGGACTGCCTTGTAAGTCCTTTTAGAAAGCACAGGGAGTTCCACACTGGATTGCCACTGGACCATTTTGCAGCACATAAAGGGCAACTGAAGCAGGTTGGCAGTTAGGACTGTCAATTAAGTTCCTTAATTGGCAGGAGCAAGAGAGGATGAAATCAGTCCTGGTCCTGAAAACATTTGCAAGGGTGAAGCCATTAGAGAGGAGCAGTTCTGCTCTTTCCAGGTGAACCACAGCACTGCTCTAATTGTGCAGCAGTGTCAGAGTGAACAAGAGTCATTCTTCCTTGCTTCTTCCTTTTCAGATGTGCCAACAGAACTCAAAAATTCTGTTGCACACTGCACATGTGCATGTGAAGGGTGTTTGTGAACATACATGGTACATGACTGTGTTTCCCATGTATTATGTGATAAATCTCAGGCAGTCAGACCCTTGATGACACCAGTAAGACTAAAGCAGTTTCTACTTCTACTCTCTGCCTTCTACTATTGGATTTCTAATTGAAAACATATCTAATGACTTTCAGGACTGTTTAGGGTGTTTATGTGTCTGTACATGAACATATGGATATAAATAGGAAACCCACATTGCCTAAAAGAGCCCATGAGCAAAGAGCACCCCTGCTTTCATTACTGACTGCATATTCCCTTTTACAAGAGGCTCAGAAATGCCAAGCTGTTTCAGCTGATGGCATCATAACAATAATTCTATTCTGAACTTTACAGTTGACAGCATTTCTCAAAGAAATCCATTCATATTGATGTTAAGGACAGGGCCAGCTTTGGCACGTGTATTGCTGGATACAACGCAGTAAGAATAAAAACTGGAATTGCTAGGTAATAAAACATATGACAAAATTACTGTCTTCATGGGGAATAACACAGATAAATCATAAACTGTTTTCTCCAGATGCTAAATGTAAGTTGTGGCAAAGTTATTCTAGTTATTTTCATGACAAGCATCAATCATTTCTTTCAATTGATACATAATTGCAGACCTGATAAGAGCACTAACCATCTTCCTTTCAGGCTAAATGGAAGAAGAAATTAAACATCTGCTTATGGAAAGGTAGTGAGGGACAACTGGAGGCTACTGCCCAAGAAAATGGGTGTAATTACAAAGGCCGGACTAAGCCCTGTGGTCTAAAGAAGCTGGGGATTTATTTCAGTGACTTGAATTTTAAAAAAGACTGTGGGATTTATGCAGCCATGAGAGTGTTTGTGGGGAAAAGCACGGAGGCTCTTTTCTTCCTTTCCATGGGCATGAAACAAGCAGGAGGAAAAACAGAACTAGTGAATAAAAAACTCCCTGTTCTGTTTTCTGTCTTGGCAGAGCAAAAGAGTTTTCTACACGACATTTGTGATATGTAGGACTATACCAAAAAAGTGTTTGTATTCTTGGAAAATTATTTGCATAATTTTAACTTCAGAAGAAATTCTGAATTCTATTAGTTCAGCACCCAAATCTGTGCAAAATATTTGTCCCTTGGCCTTGTGCTGACTTTTCATCACTGTACTGACCAAAACCTAGAGACATGACTAATGAGTTCAGGGTTCCTGTACCTTGGAAGGTTTCCAGGTAAGAGCTGATAGATTTATTTGAGCTGTCTTTAACACCTCAGTTTAAAGAGAAACTGCCTACAAAGAAACCTGGCTTTCCTACCCACAAGTTGAACCACAGGGACTTTTATGGGACAAGTGAGGTTGAAAAGAGAACAGGCAGTTGAAACAGACTACGTCTTATGTAGTCACAATTAATAATCTTTTACACTTTCTTTGTTAAATAAAGCAATAATGTGTTTAAATGCTTTGGGTAAAGAGATCTGTCTGTATGCTCTTGCATACCATTTTTTCTCGTAGAAAGCAAATCAGGATGCCCATGCCCCCAGTGAGATTCTGGGAAAGAGCATCCACTGGGCATCAGGGGAACCACCACTGCCCCTGAAAACAGGTACCCATGGTCACACATGAGTGGCAGGTGCTGAGTAATTGGTCTCCTGGTCCCAGCTCTGAACATGCTGAAAAATCTTGCCTGGGCTCTGCTTATTATCCAGAGGCTTAAAACATCCCAACACCATTTAAAGGCAACCTCCTGCCTAAAAGACAGGAAAAGATGTGCAAATAAGAGTGTTCTGCAAAAGACATGAGAGTATTTAGGTTTGCAGACATACTCTAAAGCATATTGCTTTTCCTCTAACCTCAAGATACCAGGTGAGTTTTGAAGTTCAAGTATTTGACTGTATGCTCAAGGAGTTTTGTAGGATTTCTGGATCACTTTGCTTTGTAGCTTCCTCCCACCTAGCAAATCCTGCCACCCACACAGCAAAAAGATATCTTTTGGCAGTGACTGGTAGTCCATAAAATGGTATAAAGGCTCATGTATAGTGGGTGGGGGTAAAAACACCCCGTCACAGAGAGGGAAGAGCAATTAGTTTCACTGTCACTCACTAGCCAGCAGAGCCCAGCATGGAAATCCAAGGCACATTTGTGAGAGGAATGATGTTGAAATAAGAGTGATGACTTCAATAAGACCCTCAGTATCTGTGGGAGATGCAATGATGAAGTCTCCTGAAGATGACAATGAGTAGAGGATAGCTGCACTTGCTCAGTCCAAACATGCTTGCTCTGAAATCCATCTTCTGTTTGTCAGTTTTCATGTACTTGTCACACCAAGGACAAGCTGAAAGCTGCAATATAAATAAGATGTCTGTTGGAGAAATGTGTTGCTTATTATATGCTTTATAAGGCAAAATCAAGCCAGTGAATGAAGTGGTATTCTGGACAGCACAGGTAACATCTCCCAGAGAAGCAGTGACTGCTTTGTTTACATTGCAAAGGATGAGAAGTGGGACTCAAAGGAAGCCAAACTACCCAAACAGGGAACTGAGATGAAGCAGAATGATTTGCATTCTAAATATGGGAATTTTTTTGTCTCAGTTCCAGGACAATGCCAGGACTGAAATATTGCATTTTCACCAAAAGAGGATAGTGGTTTGCAATATGCCATTGATTTCTTTAGCTAGAAGATTGCTTCTGCTTTTGATACTCATTTGTAGCCAGTAATGTGGGGAAAAATCAGAATACCTCAGAAATTAAAGAGTCTGGTGATGTTATAGCTAATACTGTGAGTATTGGTTGGTTTGCCCATCCATGTTGTTTCACCAAAATAAATCCTAGTAACAGTCAAGAACAAAGACAAGTTTTGGTTTTATATCAATTGTGATTTAGTTGGGTTTTTTTGATTTTTCTATTCCAGTTTTGTGTGCTTAGGTATTGCAGTGGGCCAGGAGACACTTCCTTCCAGTTGCTCTTAGCTTGTATGTAACAATTTGCTGTTATTTTTATAAAGATGGTTCAAGCTGAGATGATTGATAGACTGTTACTCTAAGAGCAACAAATTTTCCCTTTCTGATGTATATTTTTAGGAATAAATCTTAGAAGTTGAATACACATTTCTGATTAACCATGCGTGAAATTAACTACACTGAATTAGAGGGGAATTTCACTGGGTGCCCATAATTTATCAAAATACGAAAGACAGATAAAGTAAAAACGTAAGGTGTTAGCACAGTGAGACGATCTTTATTTATAAGCAGCATTTAGCACCATTTAATTCATTACTTTGGTTTCTAGTGACCATCTGTCATAGCTGCTGTCAGCTTCACAAGCCTGGTGAACTTTGCCAGTCCTGGTGTTAGACTTCAAAAGATGCTGCCACCCCTGTGACTTGGATCCAGATACCATATTGTGGCAGAGTGGAACAAAGAGTGGTTTTGGCAGGAACTAGAAGAGGTTGGCCCTGTGTTTCAGTTCTGCTCCTTTCAAAGTAGCAGGCATTTAATTGGATTAACTGGGCTGACGTCACTATTGCTTGAAGAGGTAGCATCATGTTCAACATCAGATACCCTCTTAGTAATCAGAATATTGTTATTCAGGGCCATTTTAGAAATGCTGAGAACTAAACCCCTGTTGCAGGATTGTACTCCTCTCACAAATGAGGTCCATAGCAAGACCAGGTAAATGCATTTGATATTTCCCAAATAGCTCCTATGGCATAAAAGAAGTGAGGAGCTTTCAAAGAATAGATTATAAAAATCTTTTTAGATACCTGGAAAGCAGTGGACACTCATGAGATGTATCAATGGCTTCATCAGTGCAGCCTGGCTCAGCTGATTGCAATAAACTTCAAAAGACATTTATCAAATATTAATCCTTTTAAAATTCTCTTTAAGAAACATGTGGACATGTAGTCCATATCAATTTCCTTTCTTATATTCAGCTCACAAACATATTTTCAAGGCCTGTGGATCTTGGCATGCATACTTGTCGTGCTGGTACAGAGATTGTTCCTGAAACTCCCATTTATAGTCTCCTGTGACTGTGCAGAAGCTCTGGAAAGAGTTTTATTGACTTGTGTTCTTGCCACTGTCCTCACACTGGCTGAGGAGGAGCTGTTCTCACCTCTGTTGAAGAGTATGTACAAGAACACTTTTTTACTACAGGGTACAGAACGCTGAATTTCAAATCCCTGTTTGCAAATTTTCCTGCTTTCTTGAAAGTTCATGTACTGGGCTAGAATTTCCAAGTGTATTTCAGATTTGGCAACAAAATGAAAAATGGACAAGAAACATGTATGTGAACATACAGATAGCACAATAATAATAGTGGTATTGTTCAGTAGCTATCATTTTTTACAAGAGAGTAATAATCTGATTATTTTAATCCTTTTCATTTGACATTTTATATAAAATTATTGTGTATTTATGGTATTGGTGACCTGTTACTGATCCTTGATCTGCTTATTATCAAGAGTAAGACTTTAGTACGTTTTGCAAACAGCACTTGTATATGCTATGCCTTCTATACATCTTTAGCATTCTTTTGCTGTCCCAGTGAACACAGAAAATGCCTTGTGCAATAAAAAAGACTCATGGGCGCCACAGGAGCTAATACATTGGGAATGTATAGTAGTCTGAGCAGGTGAATGAAGCTGGAGGTAGCTTTTGTTCTGAGCTGTTTGAGGAGGCACATTCTGAAGACCACTGGCACATTCTCTCTTCCCATTGGCAAATCTCCCGTGAGAGTTGTGGTAAGCTGGGCATGATCAATCCTCAAAATCTGTTCCATTAGCATAGATGTAGAGCTGGACCAGCCTATGCAGTTTTATTGTCTCTGCCATGCCTAGAGGGTCTGCCCACCTCTCTTCAAGAGTGCTGTCTCCTGGATTTCCCCACCTCCATTGAATGCATGTGAATTACAGGTTGGTTCCTGCACTACAGGTGGACTTGTGGCAGCCCAGCAGCCCCCTGCACATCGCCGAAGGTAGAGCCGCTGACGTGCGAGTGCCGCAGAACACGGCGCCCAGCCTGCTGCCCTTCCTGCAGCAAGCAAACATCCACTACACGTAAGCCCATGCTTCACTTCCTGCTCCTCGCCTCAGAGACCTGGCCTTCGGGGCAGGTCTGCACCCACCACACCAAGGGGGCTCGAAAATATGTTCCACATCACAGCAATTAGGCTGGCAGACAGCTAGGCATTGCCAAGAAAACAACCGCTTCAACAGCAGAGTAGAAAATCTCCCACGGGCAGGCAGCTTTAATTAAATGTCCTCCTTTGGAGTCAAGCTGAAGTGTTTTCAATGTATGTGGAATCACATCTGTTAAGAGAGGGTTGATAATTAGTAATTCTACAGCCTGCTTTGCCTCTTTATTTAGCAGGAGGAAGGTTTATTTACAAGTGAGCTCAAATGCAGAGGCAAGACTTCATCAATAATACAGGAACATACTACATCTGTGATTCTCCATTCCCAGTGACCAACACAAGTCATACACTACAAATGTACACTTACGATCACATATCATTTATAGTGCTCCTTAAAAAAATTCAAGAGCATCTCAGAGTATACTTATTCTTTCATATTTATCCATATGATGTACTGGACAAGAGTAATGATCTTGTCATTAAAGCCTTTTCAGTGACTTGCCTGAGCATGTAAATAATCAGCTGATGCGTTATTTGAGTTCTCAAACATTTGCTGAGTGCAGACCTATGTGAGGTTATTTATACGTATTTCTCAGTGATAAAAGGATGGTGTAAATCATACTGCAGATGTATTTAAGTATACATATGTATAGTAATTATCAGAATCCCATTTTTATTATAACAATGGTCTCTCCTTAATTTTTTGTTCTAAAAGTACAGAAACAAACATAAGGAAATTAAGTACACAAGCTCCATAGCTGCAGTTCAGTGACTTTCATGTGGGTTCAACACTGCTTCTGTTTTCTTTGTGTTTAAAACTGAGATGGGGATTTCTGTAATTGTTTTCCTGTGCTTATAAAAAATGTTCCCTAATTACTGTGACCCAGCAGTTGTATTCACGTCTACTGCTGTTCCTGCTCACAGTAATCACCTTTAATGAAATGACAGAAGGACATTTTATATGTGTTATAAACATTCTCTGTACTTGAAGACTTCTGCTTGGGTTGCATAACAGTGTGCAAGGGCAAGAGCTGCCAGAGCAAAGGGTCTCTGCAGTTAAACTCAAAAAACTTCCTATAAATGCTAGAACAACATTAAATTAATCTTCCACAGAGAAAATCTCTCTGACTTTTGGCATACAAGTTGTGTGCACTCCGAAGGAAACTGGGTAGCATTTTGCCAGGTACAGACTTGTCCTTTGCTCTCTTCATCTCCCTGCTGCCCATTATGGATGGTCCCAGCCATCAGCAGCAGAGCCCTGCAAAGCCTCAACAGGCATGTTCTTGTCCTGACAAACTTCCTGAGATCTGTAACTCCACAAGAGCCAGGAGGATTCACCATGAGAGCAACAACAGCCAAGTCAGGGAGCAGCAGGAGCAGGCTGGCCAAGCACAGCACAGCTGGGGTAGGGACCACGGTCCTGAGCTGAAGTGCAGCTTCACTGCCAAGATTTTGTACAGCTCCTTTTCACAAGGCTGATTTTCACAATTTTTTAATTCATTTTTTTTTACACACACTGCAATGGAGTTAAATTTCTACATCACTTTTGGAACTGGAAAATCTGAAGCAAATGCCAGATAAAATTTCAGCATGATGCAGTGATGCTTACCTAAATTATGACAAATTCACAAAGTCAGGAAGCATTTAAGCATGCCTATTAGTGACCAGCACTTGCCTGTAAAAGAGACTTATTTCTCTTAGGGTTTTATTTCATGACAAGATGGCCGTGCAAACAAGCCAAGCATCAGAAGAACTCTGCACCAAGTTCCCTTGGTTGTCAGTTTTCTGGTAAATAAGCTACTTAGGTTGCATTCAGACCTGAGGGACTTAAGCACCTTTGTGTTATAAACATACACAGTACATAATCATTTAAGAGTAAAGAAAGATTATCAAATCTCGTTTAGAGTACTGATGTATAAATAAGCAGAGCGAGCTTGATTCTGGTAGGTGCTTAAACTAATCAGAATTCTGCAAATCAATACAATATTTTTTTTAAATATTAGATGTCCTAATGACTTGAGTAAAATCACTCTTTTAATCAGCTTTACAGTGCTGGTCTTATAGTATATATAGCACACTGCAAGTCAAGACTATAATCCTTTAGTTTGCTTAATGAATGTTGCTGGTGTAGAACAATGTAATTCCTAATTATACAACTACTTCACTAATGCATTGGAAGATGAGAATAACCTTTACTTTGATACTGTATGTAGACAAACATATTACCTTTGAGGTATCTGCTGCACAGCTGACTTTGGAGAAGAGTAAATGCCATTTCTTTCCATCTTTTTCCAATCACTGCAGCTAATGCCTAGAAAAATTTAAAAGGTTGAGTGTGACTGTCAGTTCATGGGAATGGTGAATTAGTGGCATGGTGATTACATATTGCCATGCTTTAGGAGAAGGAGGCATACGAGGATGACTGTCAGTTTTACACTAATGTTGTTACAGATATCCATTACAATATTCCCAGCTTCTGCTACTCTCTGATGGAATGGATGGATGCTTCAACTTCATTATAATTATTTTTAGATTTTTCTGTATTATAATTTTTTTATATTCATATAATTTTTTAATTTTGCCATAAAACAGAAGAGTTTTCATCTTACAGAGCTCTTTCTGCATTTTGGTCTTAATGCAAAGAACCTCTCAATTTTATGCAAGTATATTTAATTTTTATTAGTATATTAGTATTTTTTAGTATTTATAAGTATATTAGTATTTTCCCTATTTTTCCTGAGTTATTTTAACAAAACTGGCAAACAACTACAGCAGAGTAGATAATGTAAACAGCAAAGCCTACTTTAGATTTTTTGTTTGCTGTTTTTTCATTTTTCACAGACAGAATGGTAATGCCGCCAAGTTCTTAATTATTTTTTGTTTTGCCTCTACCACTTGTAGCTATATGGAATGTTTCATGCCACTCCCAAGAGAAAGTATGTGCATATTCTTCTAAGCTTAAAAAGATTTTGAAAAGGTTTGAAATCAGTTTTTGAAGATCCATGATCACATTGTATAATTGGATTGTAAAAGAAGACAGCAAATTCTGCTCTATAAACAAATTAAAGTGGTTGCTTCTTTATATTGGCTACATTATTTACATCATTTTAGTTTAGTTGTTTAACAAGTTTATTGTGTTTTTAAAGGCACTGTTACATTTCAAAGCAGCTGGAGTATTTATTTGGCAGCTTATATTCAAGTGAGCCTGAAGCACTCTGTTGTCAAAATGTAACAGATGAAGTAAAGTCAGGATGGTTTAACTTCTGCTATATTTCTTCTAAACGTGATTATTGTTCTGATTTAGCTTGTGTGTTCTACTAGTTTTTCAGTAATAGCACTATCTTTTTTTACCTAGGATTCTCATATCAGACCTACAGCAAGCAATAGAAAACCAAACTGGAGTGAGGTCACATAGGAATCGAAGGTCCCTCTCTGGGTATAACTACGAAGTGTACCACTCCCTGGAAGAGGTGCATGAAAATTCATATTGTTCCTCTTATCTACTACAATGTTGTATTTAATAAGGCTAAGATTTCATTCTCTCTACAAGTTCTAGTTACCTGTTCATCTTCAGAAGTGTTTTAAGTGTTTCTTCTTGAAAAAGAGGCACATCCTTGGAAAAAAAAAATATGTATTCAAGGCTTATCTTTACATGTAACTATCTTTCACAGCATCTGAGCTTTGTTTTTAAAGTAGATCTTTTACTCTGGCAGAATAACAGATTTCACTGAGTGATTGATCACACTAAGTCATTTAATCAAGTAACATGAGCAAATGCTTAAGTATTTGCACTGGAGGTACAAATACCTAAAACCACTGAGATATAAACTCACGTATAAGGAACACTATCCTGGGTGATGTCTGGGTAAATAATTTCTGTTGATTTTAGTGTGCTCCCATGCAGTTTCAGTCTTCACCAAAACAGTCACTGGGCTGAGCATGGGGATTGCTGCACCTCTAGAAGATCTGGTGCCTGTGAAACAAATATTGCAGGTAGCATTGAGTCATGTATGTCAAGCTGTTTGCCATTGTGTTCTGGCAGGCAGAATCAGGGACCTTCTTTCTTCTTTCCATCAATATTTAGTGGCAAATGGTGGATTAGCCCCATCCCCATATTTTCGATGGACAGCTTATGCATTCCAGTAATACCCAACAATGAAATGGAAAAAACGTCCCATGTGAAGGCTGCATCCAGCCTCTGGCAACAGAGCTATGTGAGCCAAATAGTGGTTAAAGTGTGAAAACAAAAACAAACAAGACAAAAATAAATACTACAGGAAAATAGTAGACAGAGGACTGAGAGCTGAGTTCAATAAATGTATTGCAGTTTCTTCCCATGAAATGCAAAGATTGAAACAATTATTTTATTTCTGTATTTGCAGATCGAGGACTGGATGCATTATCTGAATAGAACTCATTCAGATCTTGTTCACATGTTCTCTGTTGGAAAATCCTATGAAGGGAGACCACTGTATGTATTGAAGGTAAAGATTAAATAGTCATTAATGAGGCTAAAATCTGGAATCAGGGACAGACGCTTTGTAATTTATGTTACAGCCTATACACCAGAGACACAGCTTAACTGTTGCCTAAGGATAAGTTGCTAAAATCTATGTATCTCTCTGAATGTCATCTTTAATGAAAAAAGGGAGGAAAAAAGCTGGAAAACTAAAAGCCAAATCCTGTTTACCTGGATTGGATATGTGTGGAGAAAGATAACAGGACAAGTTCAATTAGCAGGATTTGGATTTAAGGGGATTGGAAAGCTTTTCGTTTATAGACAAGTAGGGGAGCAGTTATGTTGGAGAGAGATCCCCGAGGACTCTGGAGTCCTTCTCAGCATGTGCTACATGTGCTTCTTCTTTAGCTACTGACAAAATGTTGGGGTTGTGTGCTCTCAACTCACATGACTAGGCCCACAAATTAGGCTGTGTTAGCAAGATGCAAAAAATCTTACTTTCAATGTGTTTTCTTTTCAGCTGCTGTTGAAGAGTTCTGAGAATTTGATTCTTTGTCAGGCTGTTCATGTAGTGTGATTGTTCCTCAACCTATTCCGTATGATATCATTCCTTATAAAAGAGGAACTGAGAGATCTCACTTTTCCATTTTTTTTTTCTCCATAGGTCAGCCTTGATATCTTGGCCATACCTGCCTAATATTATCTTGGCCATTCCTTTTAAAACAATAAATTTGTGTTCCTTTATATGAGGAAATTCAAAGTGTTCTAGTCTCTCTCACAATCTATTATTTTCTCATTATTGTGTTTTCACTAATGTCATGAGATCTACTGGTGTTTTGTGAATATTCACACTTCAAGTTAGGTAAAAGATCACGGCCCTACAAGAAAGCTGTCTGGATAGACTGTGGGATTCATGCAAGAGAGTGGATTGGCCCTGCCTTTTGCCAGTGGTTCGTGAAAGAAGTAAGTGTTTAAAATTTACAGTCATAGAGCCCCTTCTGTTCAATAAACTTTGCATTTTTGCTGTAACAGATCTAACACATTACTAATAAGGAAAATAACTAGCTATTATACCTCTCTTTTTTTTTTTTTTTTAATTATTTCTAGAATATTTAAGTGCTTAATAAATAAAGCTGTTAGTGACAGCCAGACACAGCTAGGCACAGGACAAAAATACACCAGATTCATACTGGCACAGATACGAAGTTGGATCTTAGTCCGAGACCTAAAAATGTGCAGGTCGTAATTCTGGTAATGGCCCAGGTAAATCAGTGCCAGTGTGGATTGCTTCAGATCAGTTCAGCAGGATCTTTGCTTTAAGGTCTTAGCTTAAAAGAAACATTTCTCTTTTGTGTAATTCCATAGGAAGCTAAAGTCGCATAATCATGAAATAGAATCACATAATTGTTCAGGTTTGAAAAGACCTTTCATATCATCAAGTCCAACAGTTAACCTAACACTGCCAAGTCCACTGCTAAGCTATCATCCTAAGTGCCACATCTACACATCTTTTAAGTACCTCCAGGGATGGTGACTTAAGCGCTTCACTAGGCAGCCTGTTGCAATGTTTGACAACCCTTTCAGTGAAGAAATTTTTCCCAGTATCTAGTCTAAGCCTCCCCTTGCTCAACTTGAGGCCATATTCTCTTGTCCTGTCCCTTGTTACTTGAGAGAAGGGGCCAACTCACACCTAGCTACACCCTCCTCTGAGGTAGAGAGCAGTAAGAGCCTTCCTGAGCCTCCTTTTCTCTAAAGACCCTCAGATCCCTCAGCTGCTCCTTGTCACATTTGTGCTCCAGACCTTCACCAGCTTCATTTCCTTTCCTCGGACTCACTCAAGCACCTCAGTGTCTTTTTTGTACTGAGGGGCCCAGAACTGGACACAGGATTCAAGGTGCTGCCTCACCACTCCCGAGTACAGGGAGATAATCACTGCCCTGGTCCTGCTGGCCACACTATTGCTGATCCAGGCCAAGATGCCATTGGCCTTCTTGGCCACCTGGGCACAGCTGGATCATGTTCAGCTGCTATTGACCAGCACCCCCAGGTCCTTTTCCAACGGGCATCTTTCCAGCCACTCTTCCCTCAGCCTGTAGCATTGCATGAGGTCTCTGTGATTTGTGTGCAGGGCCTGGCACTTGGCCTTTCTGAACAGCTGGTCTCAATCTGTCAAGAACTCATCTACCATGCTTTTATCATGGCTTCCAGCTCCAGTTTGTTGCTCATCCTGTGTGTATTGGTGTGTTTTGAGTATTTTGCATACCATTTTTTGCACAAAATAAGGGTTGCAATATGCTTTTACAAGGTTCTTCCGATAAACACAGTGTTTTCTCACTTTTCTTCCCACCCATCACTGTGTAATTCTACAATGTATTAATACCTCCTCTGATTTGGTGACAGTAAACTTCTGCATCATCAACACCTTAATGTTGAGATGATCATATAACCATGTGTGGCCTTCCCTCAGGCTTCACAACAGTGTATTGGGAAAGTACAGAAATAATGAGGCCACTACAGTTTGGATGAGCCTGTCGCCATGGATAGGCTAAACAAGATCCAGGAGCTGATCTCCAAAGTTCGGTGTGCAATGATGGTGTGTCTTCTTGTTAAGACTCCTGTTCATGTAAAGATGAACTAACTTGCAGTTTCTGAGCAGCTTTGCTACCCAGGAGATCATGCTGCAGTAAGGAAGGAAGCTGGTAGAGAATGGAACTGGTGAGAAGCCTATTGCTTAAGTACCTCTTCCTTACCAAGGTTTTCCCATAAAGCACTACAATGTGGCAGTAGGGTAAAAATCACAAGGTTTCTCTGTAGACCTTTAGGAGAATACAGGCTGTGGTTGGTTGTTATTTGAGATCTTCATAGAGTAGCTTGTAAGGCTCCTTTACTAATTATGTAAAAACATGTTCCTAGATTAAAAGTAGTCTCCGCAGAGTTCCTTCAGACTACAAGAATGTACAACCTTTGTCTGCCCATCCCTCTTAGAGTATTATTTCAATCTAGTACCAAAGCAAAAAGCATCAGGAAGATAATACATTATGCTCATAGTCTCCGTCATCATATTAAAATGACTGGAAAAGGAGGAGAAACAAGATTATTAGGATGGTTTAGGTTATTGCTTTTCTCATTGTATGAATTAGACATTTTTAGTAAGAACTCTGGGAAAACTGAAGGTCTCTCTGCTCTTCAAACTCTGCAATTCTGTTTTGCTGGCAAGCTCCTCCCTTAAGCACCTCTGCAGCCTGGCAGCCCAGTTTTCCATCCTCCCTGGTACTTACAGGCAGTTCTGAGAACGGGCTGTCAGCTTGGAAAAAGATTTTTCCTGGCATGTTTGTTGACTCTAAGGAATAGCACCACAAGCCCACTGATTTAAGGCAAGCAAAAAGAAGCATTGGATTTACATGACATTGGCTTCTTTTCTAGCAGGAACAGCATACATGCATTCCTTTACTGTGCAGGCAGCCTGAAATATTTTACCAAGCTTTCACTTCACCCTGTGATCTCTTACGCTTATTTTTATTAAAATATATCAATGTTCTTGTGTACAAGAAGGCTTTCTAAGCAATTTAGCTTAGGAAGAAAACCCTCTATGCATGAATGTCACTTACCATTTGGGCTCAAGACTGGGTGCTGCAAACTTTACCAGATACTCCTGTCCAGCTTGGAAATCCTCAGTATTTTGCTTGCACCTCTGGAAGTGGGAGCTTCTGAGTGACAGTGGATTTTCTTCAAGCAATGGGAGATGCCACCTCGGAAGGCTGGAGGTGCCAGTGAGCAGCTGCTCGTGTGGTTTGCCAGGGTATGGCAGCAGCTCCCCTCTTTCTACAAAGAAACTGGAATTGTTCAGCTAAACTGGACCTGGCTCCTACCTATTTAGAATACCAAACAGACTAAAGCAGATCAGACTTGGGAAGTGAGGATGTAAGGCTGGAGCATGGGAAGGCAAGAGGCTGTCTGCTATGCAGGCTTGTTCTGTATTTGGGCAATTAAAATAATTAGAGAAAAAAAAATACTAACTAAGGAAAAAAAAGATAGAGAAGTTAAAGATTTAAAAGAGAAAGAGAATGCACAGGATATTATGTGATAATATAATTCAAAGTACAAAAGCAGCCTACTCACATTTTGAAACAAACAGAAGGAGAGCAAAGACTATGGTTTGCGTAGTTGTGGGTTTTGTTTGGTTTCTGTGTTGGCTTTTTTTATTCTTATAATCTACTCCAGAATGAGCTCTAGCCTTGGCTCTCTGTTCCATAGATCTGATGTTAATAACAACATCCCTGTTTGTTTCTGTGGAAGGCGCCCCTGAATGTCTGTAGTCTCTCAGCTAAAGATAATCAGATGTTCTGTCAGGATTAGCCATACTGGTGGCCTCTGACAAACCCCACCTCATGATCATTGAATTTCAAGTACAGAAAGGGGACACCCTGCACACACAGGAGCAGAGTTTTTAGGTACCACATAATGAGCCACAGAGAAGTGTCTGCAGCTGTACTGTAGTGAAATAGCAGTCAGGTTACAGTGGAGTCCATCCAATTCAAGCCTTACTCAGCTGGAGAGGGACGGAAAAAGGACTCTGATAGCGGAAATATTATGTGACCTGTGGTGGAGGGAAGCAAGACAAACTGTAAAAGGAAACAGAACTGATAAATGTGGGCTACTTTGAAGGCAACCTGCAAATATAAATGGACCTGGAATTTGTGTCCACAACAAGAGATTTAGGAAAAAAAAAAAGGAAAAAAGTTTGTTAGCTTACAATTTTAAAAAGGCTACATGGAATCTAATATATTAATATGTGTTAGCAAGTATTGCAAACTGGAATGAAAGGTACTCTATTATGTGCAGTTACTTTGTAGAAAGCAGTAGACTTTAGAAACAAAATTCAGATATACCATGTATTTATCCAAAATTTAATAGTCCTCATAGAAACAAAGACACAATACGTATAGCCATTTTGCAAAAATACAATTATATATGTACATATGTAAAGTAAGAATATTTAACTCCTATTCATTGAACAAGGAGAAGCAGAATTCAGGTATCATATTATCCAGACCTCAAATTTAGGATTTTGCCATTTCTTTAGAAATATGAAATATGGTTCACAGGCTGCTATTCAAATTAACATCAAAACAATATTCTGTTTCAGTTTTAGTGAAAGCAGATGAGGATTCCCATTACATCTGGTTTTGACTTTCTTCCCTCTAATAAATGCTGCCATTTGATCCATTTCAATGATGTATAACCTTGAGATGTCATTCATACAATATTTTCAGAAAGCAGCATAGTGGAGATGTGACTTTGATATATGTTATTCTTTGTTTCTGATGCAGGAATTTGTATTTCAATATTAGAAAACTCAAGAAATATATTTAAAAACCTTCAAGTAGCATGTTTTTTCTTCTTGACAAAATGTTCTAAGAGTCCAATATCAACTGTAAGGGAAACATCCATGAAGATCAAATGCATCTCCCTACAGGAGTGTCCTCCTCAGGGCTTCCAGTGAAGGTGAAAATAGCTTCATACTTTGGAAATGCAGTAACCTCCACCATCACCTTCTTCTCCCATCCTCAACAGTGATTCCAATTATTTGAGTTCCCAAATTATTCAAGAGTATGTGTCTGGGCTTCTTTGTGCTCCCAGGGAGCAAACATGTAACCCCAGAGAAAGAAGTTAAAGGCTGATGGCAGTCCTCAGAGGGTTTTTGTTGTTTGTTTGTTTTTTTCATGCTGACATTGGTATTGATTTATTCCACAACCAGGCTAGAATCCTGTCTTTTCACTCCATAATAACGAGCCAAGAGAAATGCACAGACTGTCCAAGAAGCAAAGTGGCAACATCTGCCCCCACTATTCTCAGCTTGAGCTTGATTTATGAGTCACCTCGTGGGATGCATATGGGATGCATACTGCCAATTAGCCAGCCATTAGGCTTGTGGACCAGGCCCCAGAGGCCAGTCTTTACCAGGAATTTTGCAGCATTCAATACCTCAGATTCTTCCTCAAGAATGTTTATGAAGTGGTTGAGTGCAGACAGCTAAAGGAGCAGCACATACACAGAACTTGGTCAGGACAACAGTGCACTCAGCTGCAGGGCCAAGCAGGGGACCCAGACAGTGTTAAAAAGGGTTGGCTCTTCTTCTGCACTGTTCAGGCCATGTGGTCAAAAGGCAATAAAGCTATAAGTATTCTTACTTTAAGATCTGCTGAAAGCCAGTGTAGCACTTATACTCATTCTACAAAATTCCACAGTTTGTCCTGATGGACAAAACATCTGCAATATGCTGCATCGACAGGCAGAGCAGCACTCAGTCATTCATTCCAGTGCTGAAGCCCACACTGTCAGGAAAACTGCTTCACAGTCTGTCTGGATCTTTGCTGGGTCTCGCTGAGCTCCACCAAAACCAGTAGTCCTTTGGGATTTAGAAAATTTCTTTCCCTGTGCTATCCATAACTACCAGAGCCTCAAAATACTGGCTACATGTCAAATTCAGATACCAGCTTTTTCACCCACTTCAGAAATAGTCTGATCTTGGGGATATGTAAGATATATATGTGAAGCAATACAATAATATTTCTTAAAGATTTTACACTTGATCTATCCCTTGTCAACTGACTGAAATCTTTTGAACAGGTACAGCTGAAACACTGTTCCCACAACCCAGGGTTTCAGACTAATATTAATTCAGAAGATGCTCATTACACCTATATTTAGTTATTCTTTGAGACAATGTGTTCCACCCACTGTAATAGGCTTTCCATCTCCATTTTATGGAGTTCTCCATGCCGAAGTTTTGAACCACAGAGGAAAGAAAGCAAGGACCTGACTGCCTCTACATATAAGCCACACATTTATGCCAGTCCATTCCTGGGTACAGGAATGCCACTGTTCCTAACCTATCTTTGATAGATGGTCCTTAAAAATCTGAAGAGCTTTTGAAATAATTTGAAATATTCCAAAGTGAATGAGAGGCAGGCAAGGCTAAAATAAGCACTGTACCTGTAGCTTTTTCCTTTCACCCTTTAGCTGGATGCTCTTTTTTCCAAGGTCTGCTCCCTTTGGCTAAAGCTCTTTAGCTGATGTTGGCTTGACATGGAATTTTTGTTGCTCTTTAAATCATTGCATCTTCTTACTCTATGAAATCTTCCTATCTGGGTATTCCTCCAGTTGTTGATCAATTTTTTGTTTACCCTTTGTTTAGGTAAGTCAGAAGTTTCCAAGGGCTGTGTCTTGCCCCACTGCAGCCTCCTTCACAGGTGCCAGTGGTGATGGCACTACAAAATCTGGGCTTTTTTCGCCTTGAAGGACCAGTCATCTGGTGACAATGTCTCCTCAAATGTCTGCAACTCATTCAGTAAATGCAATGCAATCATTGGAGCTTAATTTTTATTGTTTGCCAGATTCTAGTCTCCCCAGCTGTCTTTTTAGCTGCCTAACTTCAGAAGAAAAATGGACTGCTTTGAGTGCTCCCTATATATTCATTATCTGGAGGAAAAAATCCATCTGTTTCATCCTGCAGTATCTATATTTGAAACACTCAGCCTTGCTTGTTTTCAGCTAATTTGTTCTTCTCTGTCAGGAGCTTCTGCTTGGAACACTATTTGTTTTTTCTCCATCAGAGAGATCACCTCTTCCAGCCTCTTCACTCAGCACTTCATTCATAAGCCTTTCAGCAGTAAGAGGCACTGGTACCAATGCAGAATTTGTTTTATCCTCATGATTTTTTTCCATCCTGCAAATGCTATTCCTGGCGTTTGAAGTTCATGTGCAGTATCCACACCTACGTGTAGTAGTTTCTGCTTCTACTCAACGTCTCCCTTCCATTCCACAGCTGTTTCAGTTCTGAATGTGTTCAGGTTTTTTGGCAGCCATCCTATATACCACTTCTCTCTGAGTATCTGCATCTCTCTAACACATGCTTGCTACTGAAAATGTGCACCACTTCTGAGGGGAAGGAAAATAAAGTAGCAGTGAGCACTATCAACAAGAGTTTCCTGATCTGGGGCCTCAGTTGGGATGCTTTTTTTTAATGGATAAAATCTAAGCCAATGCCAAAAAGATGGAGTGCAGTACCATGGTATCACCACAACGAGGCATGTGATGCATTGTTTTAAATGCAGCCGTGGCAAACCATTTTTATCCTGTGAAGTATCTCTCTCTCTTTTGATCCATGGTGGAATATCTCTGGTTGTATTCAACAGTAAGACAGTTTGGGGAAGGTTCTTTCCTTTGCTGTTACATCTTCATGATAGCAAGTTTATAAAAAACAGTTAAAATTGTTTTCAGTTTTCCTTTTCCCAAACGAAGTAATTACTACATTATTTTTTGTGTGCACTTTCAACTACCCAGCTGCATCTTCCTGCCTACCCATGATCTTAAGGTAAAAAGTGCTTTCATCTTGCTTGCAGCTATTAGTTTTTCACAATGTGAGTAGATCTTGATAAAAGTAACACTGCAGCTGTGTTGTGCCTGTAATACAAATTCTTCAATGACACTTGCTCATGTGAAGTCCTATTTAAGTATTCGTCACTAGGACATTCAGATTCTAGCCCCTGAAGGCTTTTAAGCTGTTGGGTATGTTCTTCTTCAAGGCATGAAAAGAATTCACATTGTTGTTCCAACACATTATTTGCCCTAAGGAAGAAATTCTGCTCTGTATTTTAGCAGTCCACTCCTGTATGATGGCACTGAGTAATTAGGGCCTCAGTAAAACTGCTGATATGCAGAAACACTACTGAGCATGGGAAAGGACTGTGAAAGAAAATTCCATATGTTGGACAATTCAGCTGTTCCAGAAATGGAATTATGGAATTACAAGCAATTATTTATATCTTAAGTATTTAACTGTGTCTCAAAAATTTAATTAAGCCTTGTTTTCAAGTGAGTTCTCTTGGGTTTCCCTCAATATGTGCTACCCTGGACCAGCACAAACAGGATGTAAAATTCAATAATTGCATTTTTCAGAGGCAAATATCTTAGTGGGTCTCCACCAAGTTGGTGGGCACTAATTTTATACAATTACTAGTAAAGAAATCTGCATTACCCCTTTCAAAGTATTCACAGAGCTTCAGAAAAACTCAGGCCCTTCTTTTGCCTGATAGGCAGTCCTTTGTCTTGTTTGGGACCTGAGAGGTTCTTCTTTTTGTACTACCTCTCTGAGTGGAACCAAGATGTTGTGTCTCCAATTCCTATTAAGATCTGTGTAATTATTCATCTTCTTTCCCTACAAGATGCTCCCTTTGCTTGAGTGGTCCCAACCTTGCACAAGTTTCCTGGAATGGCTGTTTGCTTATCTAACATGTTAATCACACCATCGTCCCTTTGCTTCTTCTTTGCTTCAGCATCTTCTCCATTCGCATCCTTAAGCAGCTTCATAATCAAGTCTTCGAGATTCTGCAGATCCTTCTTGTCAGAGTCTATTTATGGGTGTTGAGGAGTAGTTGCAGCACACTCCTCTTTCTCAGTTGTTGCTGAGTTTCTCCTGCGATAAATGCCTTCAAAGAGGAAGGAAGATTTTGGTTGGTATTAAACAAAAGAGATAAATCAGACACAGTTCAAGCTTTAGCCTTGAAAATTTGACCCTTTGTTATAAGCCATTTGTTTTTAAATACTCTGTTGTATCTTAGCTTTAATAATGGGCTTACCACTCTGCCTGTGATTTGAATGCCAAAGCAGGACAGTAGCAGTAAAAGGGAAAACAGAGATTAAAAGGTGAACTGCTTCCAAGAGCAGAGACAGAGCTCATTACTAATTTGCCAAACTGATAAAGTGGCAGTGAAGGCCTGAATGGCAGATCATAGTGTCAGCCTGTAAAGTGTAACATGTACAGATAAAAGTAAAATATTGTGTGTTACAGTCAGAAAGGATGTTTTAACTGGTATCTTAATAATGGCATGGAAGAGTTAATCCTGTTTGCCAGAAGCAGTTTTATGCGATTTCTGGCAGAACAGTAAATGGAGTCAATTCCTTGTGCTAAAATAGCAACTGTTTAATTCAGTATGATTGTTTAATTCAAAATCAGAAACAGCAAAAGCTGATTGTTACCTTAAATTTAATAATAATTAATTGTGGGATAGCAAATCCTTATTAAGCTCTACTGGGATTTCAGAGTTGCTCCCAACCCTGTGTCCTTGCTTTGTCCTTCTCAGTCAATCCCCTGATTTTATAAAAAGCCTAACTGCATCCTAAATCCATTTTACACTCTTGCTTTTTATTGCCTTGGCAGTTTACAATATAGCTCTTTTGTTTACTTCGTCCCCTAAATTAAATTTCCTCTGGTCCAGATCCTCAGCCAGCCTAAGCCGGAATAGCTCTATCAACAACCATCACTCAGCTGATCCAGATGATCGAGCCCCCTCCTATTAATCACTGGTCCTTTCCCCATCCCCCAGGCAGATTGCTTGCACGGTGTTGGCACTGTTCCTCTATCATCTGGTCGCTCGCTAATAACACGATTCAGCATTTATTGGGCAGGTCTGGCTCTCTGCACATTCAGCAGCAAAGCTGCTATTGATTGCATGATGGGGAAGCAGAATCAACCCATATTCTGAGAGCTCTCTGCAAAGTACAAGGCAGTTAATTCCCTAATGGTTTATATTCACCTTGCTCATGTCACAGCAGACAGAAAAGGTTTCTGCACTGAAAAGGTTTCAGGCGGGGGTGGTTCACATGACCATTGTTGGGAGGACTCGAGAGTCACGTCACAAAAGGCAAGTTGTGGGCTTTGCTCCAGCAAGGACACACCTTGGTAACTGGAAGGCTCATTGCCAAGGATTATACAGTCTGTGTTGCCTGATTACATACATCAAATTAAATTGCCTTATAAAAGCAGTACAAAAGGCAAAATATTTTCAGCAAAAAGAGCAAATGTGATCTCAATCTACCTACACTCTTGCTTTCCAAGAAGAAATCCACTCTAGATCCACTGTATTTTTAATGAAATACTACTCTAAAAAGGTAGCCAAGTTATTAAAAAACCCCATATATACTTTAAAGAACAGAATTGAATGATGTGTTTGGCTCTAAACCAACGTTAAGACTTTAAATTTTGAAGATTATTACTGGGGACTATAATGCTTTATAAAGTCTTTTCTAGCATTTTTTCAATGACAACAGGCATTAAAATAAAATAAAGTACTATAAAACCTTGGCAATTTGCTGCATATATTTTGTCTGGGTTTTTAAATGGTGGTGCTTTCACCTAGCAAGGAAAATATGTTCTTCACAGGAATTAAAACATATTGGATATTAAAAAGTCTTAATTCAAATATTTTCATTATAGCACTTTCTGCAAATTTGGAAAGGTTCTGAAAAATACGCAAAGTTCATCCATGCAATTTTAAGCAGCATATTACCTTTAATTAATTAATCGTCTGTAGTTATTTTAAGGAGATGATTTTTAAAGTGTTTTTAAGAGTTTAGTCTCACAGCACTGCAGTTTAAAACACAGTACATAACACAGTGTAATAAAAGGCACAGTTACAGATGTAACCAGCAGCAAAAGAATGGCATACAAAATACAGATACAAGCACATGTGCCAATTTCATCATCACTGCTATGTAAATAACCACCATGGGGGTACAACCTGAGTTTGATTTGCTAATACTGTCTAAAAAGAGAAAAGCATTAAAAAAATCAAGGAAGTACAGTGTGGTGCATTTTTTCCTCCCCAGTTAAACCACTTCTCCCTGAAATAAGTATGAAAAAATGTTTATTTTCCTTGACTCACATTTTGGAGCATGGGTTGGTTCTGTTTCTGCTGTAAGAACAGTTTTGCCAATTTAACATCCATATTTACCATATAGGCTCCTAATGCTCTGCAGATTTAAGTGCAAGGCCAGCCTAATGCACATAGTAGCTCTGCTTACTTCAATACATGTTCTCTGCATGTGGAATAGCAATGACACAGAGTCCTTATTTTCACAGTCATTGTTTTTGAGTAGCCATTGATTTGACAAATCAATGTTTTGAGAAAATTATTTTTTTGCGGTTCCCTAAAAACCAATATTTTTACCCAAATATATTTGAAGACTTGATATGGCTTTTTAATACAAGTAAATCAAATTAAATTGCAATACCTGCTAAGAATTTTTGGGTAATTTCTGGCACATGGGCCAGGGAACTTATAACCTTCTCACTGGCCAGGGACTTTCTCCTGGGCAGTCCATCAAGCTTCCCCTCAAAAGCACACTGTCATTCCCTTCTCCCCTCCAAATGCCTCTTTCAGGATCTCACCCCAACATGCAATGCTCCACACCGCCCTGTCCCAGCTGCTGACTAAGTCTCATTTCATTCTGTGCTTTGACCCTTTGCCTTCTATTCCTCACTTTCCCCTCCTCTTGCCTGGCTGAAACAGAAGAGCTCGGTGTGGAGTAGCACTGGGTGACTTGGCTCTGCACAGGGATAATGTGCTGCTTTGGATCTGATAGGGAGGCTGAAGGACTTGCACGTGCAAAGCACTTCTGGGAGGGTGAGATGAAGCTGGGTAAGGAAAAAGCACAACACAACAGAGGGATGGTTAATGAACCACACAGAAAAAGTATTTAGAAGTCTCACTAATCCCCTCAGTAAAGAAAAAAGTCATACTCCTCCATGAGTAAATTTGAGTTCAAGACATGTCCAGATGTATGGTTATTTCTTACAGGTATTCCACACAAAGCATCTGTCACCTCCCATGGCAGCTTCAGTAATTCAAACAGCTGCATGGTTAGGAGCCCAGAAGTATTGAATTCCTGTACTTCACACTGTTCCTAAGCATTTGTCAATTGAAAAGCATTTAGCATAGTTTATTTCAGAGCAAATGTTTTCCTTTGCTCCCCAAACACATGCTACTCTTCAGATCTGAAGGGCCAGAAATACTGCAGAGCAGAAGGCTGTAATCACAGTAGCAGGAGGAGAGGAGCCAGGCTCAGGCATCCCTCTGAACCCAGCATCAGTGTGATATGCTTTCCACCTGCCACGTGAAGCACTGGATTCCTCACCATACTGAATCAAAACTTAAACTTTGAAGGATGCAAATTTTATGCCCATCTATGACAAGGGACAGTATTTACAAGAGCATGGGGAGTATAAGATTCCTGGAACTCACAAAGGAGCTTCTCTGGCAAATAGAACTGCTGAGGAGCCTCTGGTTTTGCTGCATTATTCTAAGATACAGAATGGAATAAAACAAAAACTTTCCCTACGTAGAGTTCTTCCACCAACCTTTATACTAAAGGTCCTCCAAAAATAGAGAGGTGTCTAAATTTTAAAGGAATAAGCTGCCTGGATTGATAACTGTATGTATAATAAACTACTTTGAATACAAAAAAGCTGTGTTGTGAGCCTTAAATGCTTTAAGACCTTGTCAAATCACCTGGTGGAAACAACAGGATTCCATTGTCTTACAGGAGCTAAACTCATTTCTTCAACTAAGAATCTATTCCACTGACTTTCAGCTCTTACTTCAAGAAACACTTTGTATGCATTTGCTTCTCTGTAATGAGTTGTATTTTCTTGAGTATTGAAAGCAACTGAGAAGCAGAGAGAATAGGGTCTTTAGAACACCTTTTTCACATGTTCACGTGCTGTCTGAATCACATTTGCAAGAACGTGTCAACCTTTCAAGCCCAACTTGAAAAGTCTGTGGTGCCATGAGAACAGACTTCTGTACTGCCAAATGCCTCATGACTGTCTTAGTCCATCACAATACTTAATTAGGAAATTATTTTTATTATGGAAACTATTTTCTTTGGCTTTTCTGCTTTAGGCACTTCAGACACACCAGACTGATCCTGACATGAGAAAGATGCTAACTCAGCTGTATTTCTATATCATGCCTGTGTTTAATGTGGATGGATATCATTTCAGCTGGACAAATGTAAGTAATGTCAGTAGTATTACTCAAAAAATTATTCCAACAGGAAAGATCGAATGGTTGTTACATTATTCAAAGGTGACTGTATAATCTGAGCTATCACTTTGTGTCTTGAAAAATGGAGGTAAATTATTCCACTTAGAATACTGAATGTCTTTACCAGGGTTGATTTGTTATGTGTACAAATATATTTTTGCCAAAATACAGTAATATTTCTATTTAAATATTTTGTAACTTATGCTAGGATCGATTTTGGAGGAAAACAAGATCAAAGAACATGAGGTTTCACTGTCATGGTGTTGATGCTAATCGCAACTGGAAAGTGAAGTGGTGTGGTAAGTATGAAGATACTTACCCCAGTTCAGATTACCCTGTATTTAATTATCTGACAGAGGTAATTATTCAAGTAGGTTAGGTCACACATGTTGTGAAGCGTTCTCTTTTCCGTAGTTAAAGATATTTTCCCATAAAGCCATAAGCCAAGGCTCAAATCTTCCTACTAACTTCTGAAAAAATAGAAGTCCTGAACTTCAGGAAAATAGACCTTACTACAAGTAAAAAGTTTTCATGGAGAATGTGTCACAGTTTTAAAAATCACACATACAGCTATTCTGTATTTTAGCAATCATATATATAATTTGAAGCATAGTGTTGAGAATGGACCACAACTTTTCAGGATTTACCTAACTACAGCTTTAGGAAAAATTTCAAGCTTCATTTTATTAATTTGCCATTGCTCTGAAATTATTTTCTCTTTGGAAATGTCAAGCTTACTTTGTTGGCCTTTGTTGGTCTCTAATGCTTTCATTATTGGTGATATAGGAAGGTTCTTCATGCATTCATGGAGATACAATTTCAAACTCCCAGCACTTCCATAAGTACTTCATAAAAATTGGCCTCAATTTTGCATAGAGAATGCAGCAACAATGAAATAACTAGCAGAAGATCTGGAATGGACCCACCAAAGAACAAATGGTATTTTATTAAATCTCTCAGAAAGATAGTGCAACTCACACAGGGATAAGCAGCCCTAGAAGTTTTGGTATAAGAAAGTAAGAACACTGAAATGTGGCAATATATACCTGCTGACCTACTCTGCCATCTTAAGGAACTTCCTCTACCTCTCTGTGCAGGTGTTTTCTCAGCCAGCATTAGTCCACCTTCCTTATTTACATTATAAACTCGTAAAACCAAGAAATTGTGTTTGCACAGTGCAAGGGTCCTGCCTTCAGCCCATCCCTCTTGCACTGGAAGTCTCTAAATGTTTCCACAATACTTAGATTGCATGCAGTAGGAGTGAGCCCTGTATGGTCTGGCTTGCAACAGCTGGATTGTTTCAGTAGAGTTTGGAGAATTGTAAGGATAAAAGTGAGTGTGAGTAAGATTACAGAAGAAAGATTACAATTTAAATGAGTGTGAACAGATGCAAAGATCCAATCCAGTATGGACCTGTGAAACATGCTTCAAATTGTTGTCAACTCTACCCCCTGCAAGGAGAGGACTGACACAGAAGCAGTCACAGAAAGCCTGAGTTAGCTGAGAAACCCTCCATTACAGGAGACAGGCACAGGACTGCTATCACAATCTTTAAGGCAATTTTATGCTGCCAAAATAATGTAAAAATGAACCAGTCCTTCATCACTGTTACTGAAGTATATAATTAACTTAAGTGTGTAAGCCACAACTGCAGGTATTTGGGGGACACCCATTTACTGTTCAGAAGATAGCCATTGGCATAATTGGAATGATCAGTTCTCTTACAGTGTGTTGAGAGATATATCCTAGGTGCCTACAAGTGCATCATTAATACTCAGTGCATTTTCTTTCTAGTTCTAATTAATCTTTCTGGGGTTCCTCCTCTCTCTTCCTGCTCCCTAGCCACTGTATTAAAGCACATTTTTCATTCAGTCCTAAAAATGTTTGCTTAGTTTTAATTCAAAAAACTATTTTTTGTAGCTTAGTGAAACTGTACCAGTACCCATATGTTGTGTGTTGTAATCCCCTAGTTTTTGCATTTCTCCCCTGCACTGAATATGAAAGACGGGTTCCCACCCCAAGTTTAAAAAATAAAAATTCCTTCAAGGTTGCTTGTCATCCCAACAAGCATGTGCTCTGCTTCCTGCATTGGACCCCATCCCAACAAGCATGTGCTCTGCTTCCTGCATTGGACCCCAAAGTCTGTCTGATTGTCTATTTTGATGGAGAATAAAAAGCTCTTTCATGAACTGGGCCGACTGGTACTCAGATGACCCTAACTAGTCACCTGGTGTTCTCATTAATATTTGACACTAGATGAGTCAGAGAAGAATCTGGATCATGTCACACTTTGAGGCTTGTGTAATCATGGTGAGTTCAACATTTAAAACTGCATGTGCTTGTGAAAACCTCTTCATTCAGTTCAGTTGCACTTTGAGTTTTCAGACAGGCTTGAACTTCACTGTGGGGCTTCCAGGCAGGTGTGCTGTGGCAGACTCTGGCCTCAGCAAAGCCGCCGAATGCTATCAGCAGTGAGCTAGTCAGTGCTGATAACAACAGTATCCCATCTGCTTTCCTCTTCCTTTCTAGTGTAGGACTTTGATGTAAGCCTTATGATTCTCTAGGGACCCAGCAAAGGGCCATATCACTGCTGGATTTCATGTTGCAGCTCCCTGTATTCAAAACAGTGCACAGAAATTGCACACAGACCCATGTTAATGCAGGCAGCAAGAACTCTGGGTGGAAATGCTCCTTGCAATGCATATGTATGTGCAATAACTAGTACAATGGTTTAATGGGTATGAAATAAATAGCAACTTTAAAGCAAATAATGAGGTACTTAGAATTAAATTATCTCACAGGGCAAATCTAGTTAAAGCGTTGCATCCAAATCCCCAAGAGGACAACAGTGGGAGTTAAAATTTCCACCACATTCCAATTTCCAGTGCACCTCTGTGCTCACTGAGGGCAGTATCCCATACTCACAGAAGTGGCTGCAAGGAAGTTTGAAAATCATGCTCCAGCTCATTCATCCTCTCAGTCTTCCTTCTGTACCAAAGCACTGGCTTTATCAGTCTCGGCACACATTTTTTTGTTCATTTGATCCCATGATGGATGTTGCAGGATACTTGTCCTTGTCCACCCCCAGTATGCTGTCAGGTACAAAAATAAGACAGCATGGTAACATTTTACACAATTCCATTTCCTTCTCATTACTGTAACTCAGAAATGTCGCAGGAATTGATACATACTGCATCAATTCTTTTTTCATTCTTGAGTTACTTTAAAAGAACTTCCAGTATGAAAATTGAGCATATCCTTACATTATCCAAGGCCACCATAGAAACCATCTTTTTTTACTGCCAGCCAGCTTCACTTAAGGCAAAGCATTAACTACAGCACGTGGCTCACCATAATAGGCTGGACAGTTTAGAGAGTTTTTTCCTTCACTGGAAGTCACTAAACTGAGCAATATTTTATCACTGGGTCATTTTACCATTAGCTTGTAGGAGTCCACTGTTTATTAACAGTGTTATGCATTGCCATTATTCAGTATGCAATAGTGTTACAGGAGATGAAGCATCCATAAAAAAAAGCAAAGGCTCTGGAGACTCTGTTAAATAGCCCTCCTTTAGCTATATTATCTGAAAAGAAATCAAGGCAGAGTGCTCTTGGGATTTGGATGACTTGGTGGCCATCTGTTCTGCATGGAGGAGACCATCTGCCCTCTATATAACCCTTCCATATCCACTGCAATCCAAGCACTAATACCTTTTAAAGTCCCCACCTATGGCCATTAAATAGTAGCCTCAGTTTTCATCTTACAAATGAAACTGCAGCATGAAATTCTTCCACTTCTTTTTTTTTTTTTTTTTTTTTTTGCATTAGGTTGATTGCATAACCCTCTTTTAGTTTATATCATTATGCCTTCTCATACACTGCTCTTTCCTTATTAATTGAAGATGGCAGTGCTTACTACACAAAGGAAAGCTAATAAAATGCTGCTGTTGTTATTCCCTGATGGCACCAGGCAAGTTTGCAAACAAACTATTATTATTCTGCAGGTCAATGTAAAACGTGTGGTATTTT
Source organism: Entomyzon cyanotis (assembly GCA_024500445.1). Taxonomy (NCBI): domain Eukaryota; kingdom Metazoa; phylum Chordata; class Aves; order Passeriformes; family Meliphagidae; genus Entomyzon; species Entomyzon cyanotis. The sequence goes on from JAKEPQ010001005.1 coordinate 18,841,297, forward strand.
GAAATTACAGCGGATAAAAGAGCAGAGTAGATTTGCATAAATATTGTTCTTTTAGGCCCAGGCCCTAAGCTGTAAATGAGATGATGGCTTAGATCCAGAATTGCTAAATTATAAAGGAGCCACAGCCACATCTCCTTTTCTAAGTTTCATCTTTCAGTACCTCATGGGATCTTACAGGTGCATCTTGCTGCCACCTGAGCAGGTTGACGTAAAGATATCCTCAAAACTGAACCCCTGCCCTAAAGTTGAAGGGAAGATAGGCCCTGTACAAAGTGAGATGATTTCTATTTCAGCTGACTGAGCAGTCATCCCACGTGGCTTTTCTTTTTTTCCATGAGGTTTTCAGGAAAATAGGCAGTAGTCAGGAACTATTATCATGTTTTTAAGACCATCCCTGTTGAAGTTATCTACCTACAATTGTAACCACCACTGTAGTTGATAGAATGTTAAAAGCTCTAAAAGGCTAGATTTGTCCTGGGAGTGACTAATGAAAGAGGTATAGCTCTCTGATTTCAAATAGACCAACTGAGACCCATTAGCAGTTTTAATACTCAAATGCTGTCATAAAATGTGCTGCTGATAGGAGAAGCCAGGGAAGAAAATACACTGAAGTCAAGTTCTCCTTTCTTAGTTGGAAAGAACATATCCCCCTGGGAGAACTGTGTGTAGTTGGCCAATTGGGCACTTGGTGTGTCTACTAGATGAACAAGCAGATTGCTGCACTGAGGTCCCACAGGCTCATGCCCATCGGGCACAAGAAAGCAATTTGTTTATTGCCTTTCACGCTTTTGCACATGGGCCAAAAGAGGTTGAGCCAGAAGCTGACCCTTGGAGCTTCTCTGTGATTGCTCACAATCAACTTTCTCTTTCAACCTCTAGATGAAGGTGCTTCACTTCACCCATGTGATGACACTTACTGTGGTCCTTTCCCCGAGTCTGAGCCTGAAGTAAAGGCTGTTGCTCATTTCCTCCGCAAACACCGGAAACAAATAAAAGCCTATTTGTCCTTCCATGCATATGCACAGATGCTGCTGTACCCTTACTCTTACAAATATGCAACCATTCCGAACTTCAACTGTGTGGTAAGTACATTAAAACATGCAAGAATATGCTCCTCTGTATATCTTTTGGTATGTTGTGTTTTGAGAGGAGACTTATTTTTTTCAATAATTTGCACATATTTAATATTGAGCAGTATTTATTCTGGATCCACTTGCAATCACATTTCTGGTTATATAACCTTCACTCACCATGAGTCAGTGGTAATTTGATTAAAATGGTATATGCCTTTCATCCATCAGTCCCTTTAAATTACTTTATAGGATAAATCCCTAAGTTTTAATTATAGTTATTATCATTTTATTTAATTAACTGTAATGGGAATTACAAATTTAAGTCCTTGGGCATCTAGTGGAAATTCTTTCTCTTCATGCTCAGAACTTAAACACTAGGAGCAAAAAGAAGATCATCTTCAATGTTATGAACAAAATAAAATTGAAATTGCTTATGTTTATCAATTCAAGAAGAAATCTCTTAGATTTCTCCAAAATTAAAGCTTCGATTGCACTATGTGTCGTTCAGGTCAGACACAGTGTTTTTAACCCCTTCAGAGAAGCAGTTAATTAAAATCTTTATAAAGGAGCTTCTTTATATTAGAAAAATACGTTAGTAAGAATACATGTTTTGGTGGAAGCCTATTGATTCACAGATACGTAGATTTCATATATTCCATGCTCATCCAAATGCATAGCTATTCCCTCTGCTTGCAGTCTGAGATCTGTTTCAGCCAGCCTGCTGTTCATAAAATGCCCCTTATGGCTTATTCTCTGAGGGACACATGGGTAAGCTTTGCTCTCTCTCTGCTCACAGACCCACGTTGCACCAACCAGTTGCATGCCTCTTTCTTTCACCCTCAGTCAAATTACATTTTCCATTTATCTTCCATTTTAACCTTGAAAGTTGCAGTGACTTTTAACTTGCTGGTTTAAGCTAGTTTTCTCCAAAGGAGCTTAACTGCACCTTAGGTTTATCCTGTGCAGAATAAATGATGCTGTCAGTCCCTGGAGCTTCACTGAAGTTTCACTCAGTTGTTTTCTCAAGAGGCTGAGCAGCCAGCATTCCACAAACTAAACTCTCTTTGTAGGTTTATTTCCATTGAGACACTTCATTTCAGTAGCTACTAAACATTCTTCTGTCTGATGCCATTCCTGTGAAACAGAGCATATTAGAAGTTAACAAAGCAGCCAGAGGAGCTAAAAATATTAGATTTGTGGGTATTGACCATCCAACACTGTATTGACTGTGAATAAATTTATCCACCTTTTTTTTCTTTTTATTCTGCCTTCACACTGTTGGGGAATGACAAGGAGAAAGGAGTTTCCCAAGTGAATTAGTTAGCAAAAAACAGACTGGGAATTTAAAATCACACACTCTCATTCCTTTGAAGATCAGCAGGTGCAAGCATATTTTTTTAAGAACAGATAGCAGAGAGGAAGGTAAAGGCATGGTATTAGGAAGAATCAGCATCTTCTTTGCAAGTATATGATTATTGAGTATCTGACTAAAATATCCAGAGTAATGTAAGCCAATAGAAGATGCTATAGACAGGAAATTCATTGTAAGGAGAAGGAAGATCTAGCAGTGTTTTCACACACAACAGTATATTTTCAATTCATTCTGATCTTTTTGTTCAAGGGATAATTGAATTCTGAGATGGGGAGTAACTGCCCCTCCACTCGTACACACTCTGCCTTTTTTCCATCCATTGCTTTTAGACCAAAGGATCCCAGTTCTTGATATTTAGCAAGTATTTCTCAGGTTTGCAAGACCTTGGATCAGGCTTCTTATCAGAGAGAGTGGAGCACAGACCTAAAGGAACAAATACAGACACTGTTTTAAACAACAGCCATGGAAAACTGGAAGCCAAATCCCAATTCTAAATATCTTGCCAGTATTTGAACTTTAAACTTCTTTTTATTGCAGTGGGTCAAAAAGAAGAGGGGGAGTTGAAATAAGAAACTGAAGTAATTTCCTGTTATTTATAAAGCTCATTATAGGGATCATAGTGAAAATTAAGGGAACACTTGTTTCTTATTTATTTGTGTGTTTTAATGCTTGCCTACAGCCAAAGGCTCCATCACCTGGTGGCTCATAAATGTATTGTTTTTAGTACTGGAAGTCTCTAAAATGGTGTCTTAGGCTGAGGATTCAGATTCTCCAGTTCTCTTGGAAATTGCAGTGAGCTGGAATGTGATAGATCTCTGTTTCCTGACACTGATGGAACAAACAGTGTTGGTCTACATGGGCTGTGTGCAGTGGACAACTGTAGGACCCCACATACATAGCAGATAAATAGCTTTTGGTGCTAACAGTGGGCTACAATTAATTCTGAGCAGAGGAAAGGCTGTTTCTGTCTGGGTTGGATTATTCTAGTGAGCTGTCAGTTACCATTTCAATTAAAGTGTTCAATTATTCAGAGCTGCTTTGAAACTGGAGAGCTGTGTACTGATCTCAACATGCATATTCTGTTCTAATTTAGGCACAATCTCTTATTAACACTCTCCTGAAATCTGTTCTTTTAAGATGCTTAAAATGAAAGTGCTCTTTCAGATGGAAAAAAAAAATCGAGCAGAAACATACATCCATCTCGAGAGTTGTAAATTTCACCTGATTTTCACCCCTTTTCTTCCTGTACTGTCATTTGCCTTAGTGTTTGCAGTGAAATTATATGGCATGACTGAGTTTGTGTACATCTTTGCAAAAATCTGGTAATTTTAAGTGGCATTTTCTCCTTGAGGGTGTTCAAAGACTGGTTGCCTGGATTTATTCAGGATCCAACCTGTGCAGTATGATGCAGTAGGAGCTGTCCCTTTCTTTGGGCACATAGCTGTAACAGTGGAAGCCAGCTGCATTCCTCAAGGCTGAGCTTCAAGTTCACAGTGCCCAGGGATGTGTGCCCACATGGTGGACATGGATTTGGGATGCTCCCTGTTTGCCCTGCAGATAGTTGCTGCCTCTGCACAGGCCCCATTACTTTGTGCTGATTTTAAATGGCATTGCCAAAATATTTCTTTGAAAGATTTCAATAGGATTTGCTTCTGTTATCTCGCTGCTGTACAGCGTGTAACTCCTGCGCAGGGAGTCTTCTCGTTTGTGGCTATGTTCTCCTTGCCATGTTGCATTTACCAGGACTTTGCTCTCCACCCCTCTCAGCTCCATCAGCTGAGCCTCATCTGGTTGTGCCTAACAAATTTTTGTAATGGAGTAAAAATTTTGTACTCTTTCATTTGCTGATAGCAGTTTCTGTGTAAAATAAACTCTCCAAAGCTCTACCTGCAGATAAGTAAGTGAAAATGAACTTATTTTTGTTTCTGGAAACTGTTTTAAAACAGTTTCCTCTAGCTTCCCTACTCAGACAGACAAAGCCTGCATGGGTCAGACCCAGGATTAAGTTAGAATCCCAATTCCTGACAAGGGCAAACAAGTGGAAGGATAGGAAAAACATATAAATGGAAAGGCAAGTATAGGGTAATTCTTCCCCAGTGTATTCATCTAGCACCTGATGAATAACAATTTAAGGACTGAGTTAATGAAGACTTACATAAACCAAAACCTACAGCTCTTCTGTTCAAGTAAGTAAAACAACTAAAACAACCATCACAGCTTTACCCAGTGGTTCAAAGTCCAGCAGTTTCTAGCTCCAAAGATAATAATTTCCTGTTCTCTATACAGAGATGACTGTGTTTTCCTGGCCTTCATTGTGCATTCTCCAATATCCTTTTCTTTGGATAATAATATTCCTTTTCCTTTCAAATATGTGCATCCTTTGTGTGTGTTTGGATGCTCTATCCATATATGACTCTCAGAATTTGCCATGGGCCAGGCCTTCTACACCCAGTTTCACAGGATGCCATGAACCTCCTAAACAGCCTGCAGCTGCAAGCTGCTGCAATGTAGGTGCTGATATTTCCCATACAGTACTGAAATCACATTTCTGTAATAGTGGAAAGAGCTCTCCAAGACTATATCACCAGGCCCCAGAGAAAGTTAGACCAGCAGTGAACATTTACCTGCTGATCAGAGATTCAGGAGTAGAATTTGCCTCCTTCTTTCTTCCCACTCTGCTCACTGAACCACTGTGAAGTGCCAACAGTACTTCATTTCTCCTTCACAAGCCCAGCAGAGACAAGGTTTAGTGAACTGGGAAATACATCCTCAGAAAATGCATGCATGGCTTTTGAACTGCATAAAAAAGAGATTATTTCATCTCATGGTCTTACGTGTAATCTAAATTTGTCATGTTGCTAAATTGACATGTATACCTATAATTACAAATACTTAATGTCTGATCATTCACAGTGCAGTGAGCTCTTTTATGCCATGAAAATACCAAACCAAGTTTTTCAGGGAATTGATGTCATTAAAAATAACTAATGCATTTATCCTTTACAATCATTTTAACTTAGCTGCCACAGACTCATGAAACACAGTATTGCACCAGAAGTCAATGATCCATTGACTCAGGTTCCAATCACAATACTTAATTCAAAGTCTGATTTCTGTGTTTGGCTTTTTCTCCTCCCCAGGAATTAGCAGCCTATAATGCTGTTAACGCTCTTCAGTCAGCCTATGGTGTAAGATACAGATATGGCCCTGCATCCAGCACTTTGTGTAAGTTTTCCTCTGCAGGTTTGTGACTTTGACCTTCCTACAGCAAGAAGGAGAATACCCTTATTATAACAAAGAATGCAAACACTATTTAAAGTGAACTTTGTTCCAGTTTTGGGTTGTGAGGAAGGCAGAAGAAAGTTTTGCAACTGATTCAGTCAGTTGATTGCAGTAAGATTGACTCAACTGATGCAATAAAAGTGATCAAAATACAATGCATTTGAGAGTCAAAATCCAGCAAATAACATATTCATTGCATATAAAACTGTGGGGGTTTTTTAAAAGAAAAACTAAGACATTAAAAGCCATACCTTTATCAGGTACTGCAAATGCACTACTAAATTGTAACAGCATTTGTCAGGCAAGCTCTCTGTAAACAGGTAAGACAAAAAGAAGTTCAACAGGTTTTAACAAGACACTTTTTTTTCTTTTCTGAAACCTTGAGGCCTGAATCTGTGGCTAACAATGACAGGCATTGAAAAAATGAAAAGCTAAAGACTTTTCACAAGTAATCTCCAGCATCTCCTCTGCCATTGCTGTGTTTCTGCTACAGTGCCACTTGCCATGGGCCTCCATCTCACAGCATAGTCATCATCATGTGCTTGTTACACTGCAGTCAGTCACTGTGTCAAAGGAAAAGCAGTGTGAATTAATGCCAGAATTCACAGATTACAGCAGGCCACATGAGAGATGTATCTGTATAAAAAAAAAAAAAAGTGTCTTGGGTAATCAACGTACGGAGATAACGAAAGCATAAGCAGCACACTTCCTCAGGAAGATTTGTTAATATTAGACACCACCTATGCAAACACTCATGCTGTGAGGAAATGGTGAGAAAGTAAGACAAATGAAAAGAATTTTAAAAGCACTTTAAAAAGAAGATGGTGGATTACTTTATCACCTTTCCCCCTTCTCACTGCAAATTAATTGCCTAAAAAACCCAATTTAAATCTAGAAGCATGCAGAGCTCTCCAGTGCAGCTGGGAGATCTTTGTGGAAGGAAAGCTTTAGACTGCACTCACATGGGGACAAGAAGAGTTTGAGGCTTTATTCTAGGTATTCTTTTATTAGAGGTTTTGTTTACACAAAATAGTTACAATATTTTTTCCTGTGAAAATGAAGGGTCTAATCCATACTCTGCTGAGCACATTTCTCCAGGTGCTCGTGCTGTTTCCTGCAGGGTGTTCAGGATCAGGGCAAGCAACAGCTGTCGTTTCAAGTATACTCACTGAGTCCCGCAGACAAAATGCCACAAGAAACCCCTGTTGATTTCAGCATGTCCTGCATGTAACATTTTTTAATGTTTTCTCTGAATTGCCTCTTTCAGATGTGAGTTCTGGCAGCTCTATGGACTGGGCCTACAAAAATGGCATCCCCTATGCATTTGCATTCGAGCTGCGTGACACTGGCCACTTTGGATTTTTGCTTCCTGAGACGCTGATCAAACCAACCTGCACAGAGACCATGCTTGCAGTTAAAAATATAACTCTTCACTTGCTGAAGAAATGTCATTGAGATGTATTTCTAAGAGCTGGAAATGAATGTTTTACTCCCATTGCTGATGCCTTTCAGTGTGTTCAGTTGCCATTCGAAGTTTGGTCACTTCAAAATTCTAGAAGCTAATGGGAAATATGGTACTGTTTCTGCCAAATTTACTTAGTGGAAAATGGGGAAAAAATCATTTAATATCTGCTCTTCCAAAGTCCATAAAGTTGATATACTAACTTAATTACCAGTTTTGTGCAAAACAGTTTCTTCTTTTTGCAATAAAACTTGAATTCTGCAACTTCAGTGAGGCAGGTCCTAAAATAAAGTGTCACTTCCAGGCAGTTCCTGGCCTTACTCCTCAACCTAATATGAAGACTTTCCATGGGGTCTCTTGAACCAAGGGATAAAGTTTACATTTATGTAAATATACCCTGTGACCCAACACAGGCCGTTATCTACAGCAATAAATGCCTTACAGTGGTAGCTTGCTGCGCTGCAAGTGGCAGTGTGGCTTTCTCCTGCGTGTACATGTACATACATACATACATATATGCACTTTTGTGATTTTTTTTCATATTATGCAATAATTTGAACCAAGGTTTCCTTTCACTGTTCAGAGAAATCTACTTTGAAGTGTATATAATTGAAGTGGACTCAAAATCAATATATTGTTTTTGAAAATGTAACTTTCCTAGTGATGTGTAAGAACTATAATGAAATATTATTGAGATAGACAATACTCTGCTTTATGGAGAGACAAAGCAACTTGCCATGACTTGGAACTTGAAGCTGGCAGTCAACTGGTGCATCTGGGCTCTGCTGTAGTCAATGACTGCCCATTTCCACCAGCCAAGGATTTAGCCTTAAACTGTAATTAACTGATGTTTTATTTATCAGTATTCTTGCAGTGAGTTCTGTAGCTCTTTGGCTATGTGGCTCTTCTTGGAAGTCGTATTTTTTTGCATGTTTTAAAGGAATTAATAAATTTTTAATCGATTCTTAAGTGAGCCAGAGGTAAAGGTAGAAGGCTTACAGCTGAAATAAAATGAATAAGCACCACGTTTGAAAGAATAATGAAAGCACAGGGAAGATAACAACATGTTGAGGGTTTTTTAGTACTTTTAAAATACTTTTTTTTATCGTCTTATATCTGCAGAAGCATATATTTTACTTTATGAATTTTGAGTTTAATCTTTTGCCATTACCTGTTGACTAAAACATATTTGTTAATAAAAATGTCAAGGCATTTTGAAGTATTCTTCGCATTTCACTTAAGTGTCAAAACTTTAGTTCAAGGATGTAACAATTTTACCTATCTGCAAAACATTTCTGACACTAAGTGTTGCAACGTGTGTCCTTCCCCTGATCCCTCCCCCTTGACCCTTCCGGACTGGCTGATGTGAGCCAGGACCACCTCCTAACCCCACGGATAAAAGCCCAGCAGGAGCCGGAACCCAGCCTCTTTGATTCTGGGTTTCATGGAGCAACTATCCTCCCCCGACTCTCCCTTCCCCACTCCCCAGTGCCATCCTTCATTATCCCAATAAACCACCTGAAGCCTGGAATGAACAGCTACCTTTCTAGACTTGCGACGCTTCCTCATAGACCCAGTCTGACCAGTCCCACCGCTCGGGGCCAAGAAGAAAACATCCTGCGTGTTCCGGCTCTGGGGCAGCCCTCCCCCCCGCAGCAGGGGAGAGCTGCCCTTGGGTACCGCACTGCTGCAACTAAGGATGAGGAATTTTTAAAAACCTACATCCTCTCTAAATAAGCACTTGAACTTAGAAAATAGGCAATCTTTGTAAGTCTTGTAAGGGAAGCACTGTATTTAATTAAGAATATCATTGTTTTCAGGACTACAAAAGGCATTCAGTGAGCAAAGATGACAGAATTGCATTCTATTTGTCTAATATTTTGTTAATAAATGCATTGGTTTTACAGAAAGTTTCTGAAGGCTTGTTCAGATTTGTTTAGTTCAGTCCTGTTTGAGTAATGCAAGTTTCTGTTCTGGTTTATTAAAGTCATGGGGACAGAAGCTCTCACAATAGTGATTTCCAATTGCTTATGACCACAACCATTAAATACTTTGAATACAGCAATAACTGTCTTCTGCTATGCACAGATTCCTGACCGATGACCTTGATAATGGTATAAATTATTAGCACTGATTGTTATGAGTTACTCTGAATTTAGGTGACAAGATTGTGCCACAAGGACATAGGAGACTGAAGTGAAGATCAGAATGAATGAGGGATGTCTAATCAGCATGAGGCAAATTTTCCTCTGAATTGCTGCAGTACAAGCATGGACCAGGAGAAACCAGATTCTGATGTGGTGGTTTGATTCCTGATCACAGTCCAATAGTTAATCATATGAAATATTTCAGCTTTATCTTCATACCATTACAACTCCAGTGGTAATGAAAAGTAATTGAACTCTTGGAGCAAGAAAAGGAAACAAGCAAATACCCTCTTTTAGTTACCAAAAGGACCTAACATGTCCTTTTAACCTAGAAGGTCCTAGTTGATAGGAATAAGTGCAAGTATTCTTAAATTTATCTAAGAAGCTTTGACATTTAGAAGTACTTGATATCAAAACCTTTCCATGAATAAAGCTACACACTAGTATATGGATGGACTTTGCTTGAATGTTATGTATGATGTGCAACTGAGAACTCTGAGCTGAGTTTTGAAGACCTTGCAGGGTAACTTAATGCCCCATAGCTGAATACAAGTGTAACAGACCTTTAATTTCAGGGTCATTAAAGCTGGTGGAAAGACAAGCACTAGGGAAGAACAAGCACTGTTTCCTCACATAAGCATTTGTAAGATAATTTTTCAGCAAAAGAGTGATTCTAAATAGAGTCGTTTACCCTAAGGAAGGAATAATGGCAATCAGCTATTTGGATATGGAATCATATAGCTCTTGTTGACTTATAAATATTATTTCTCAAGAACACCTCTTTTTTTATCTCTATAATTTCTTACTTTTCTTCCCTTAGTACTTTTCAGCAGTTTTTATTGACTACAGGACAACAGAATAGAAAGCTGGTTATGGGAAAAGTGAATTTATTTTATGATCATACATACAGTTTATCACTCAACACAATAAAAAGTACATGAACAGCAAAACACCATTTATTAACCCAGCAGTCAAAATCACATATACAGTGATTATATGAAATCCAGAAGTTACGCTTCCATTGATTATTGATAGAATAATTATAACCACTTCTGTAACTTGGAAAACAACATCTGGGGTTTTTTTTAATAGCTTTTAATTTTTATAAACAAACCTCTGAGATTAATAGGAAAGAAACAGGTCCATGCCTCTTCAAGTCACTCTTCCCAAAAAGAAGTATTACAAATTACAATAAATCATCATTCATAAACTGGTTTTTAAAATGGCCTTTAGAGGTCAAAAAAGGTATTGAGCTTTGCTGCAAACCTTGAAGAAAGAGCACTGCTGATGGCTGAAGCTCCTTCTGTATTTTCCAGAAGTTGCTTCAAAAAGGTCAGTGTATTTGGTCACTCATAACATATAAAGCTTATGCAAAACTGCAGCTCCTTTTTGAGAACTGCAGTAGCTTGTCTGAAATTTGAATTGGAAGAGTCCAAATGACCTTGAATGCCAACATGCATTTATATCCAGAGCCAGTCCGCTTGTCTATAAGAAACAGCATTGTGCAGATTGAGCTGCCTACTCGAGGAGGGCACAGAATAGTCCTTGATGGATAAGACTATGTCTAATTCTTAGGGTTGGGAAGAAAATTTTGTATTTCCTATGAAAAATAAGTTAATATTCAAGTGCTCCAGTTTATTTCTGTTAAACAATCCCTTCACTGTTTATATTTACATTCATCTTAATGGCACCAGAGAATAAGATACTCAGTAGCATTGGTAGGGTAATAAGTACTTTTGTGAGCACTTTGACCTTTCCTTCGGTTGTGCAAAACTACTGTACCATTTCCATAGTTCACTGTTTTGTAGCAGTCACATTCAGTCTCACACATGCATTCGTGTTTTGAATTTTATGCCGAAAAGCCAGATATTACCATCTTTCAGTAGCTCTTAAGTGATGGTAAAACACCAGAACAATATCTCAGATGCATGGAGATACAACTATTGTTCTGCTGTAGAAAACATAATAAGAGAATAGAGATTTAAATAAATTACAGAAAGACTTTTTTAAATATAAACCCTGTGATATTAGGTATACTTCTTTAAAAAAAATTAAATGCTCACAACACAAAATAATTTGTAAGTTTGTTGGAAATTTAAACATCTTCTGTCCACAGAAGATGTAGATGATTTGCCATGTGCACAATGTATGCCCAAATCTCATAATCACTCAGGATAAAAAATTCAGGTCCAAACAGCTGTAAATACCTTCTACTTCACTGTATAGGAGGGAAGGTGGGTGTGGAGAGAGCTGCCTTCTGAGTGACTGCATCAAGAGACCTTCCAGCCCTATCAGCGCCACCAAGCTGGGAGTACTGATGCTGTTGGTGGGTCTGTCTTGGAGGAAGTGGAACAACTCCAAAGTGGTTTTCAGACTCCTTGGCTGAACATGCCTGTCGCCCCAAGCATGATGTGCTGGTTGAGCAGTTTGTCAGAAATTCACAGCCTTAGACTGCTCAGGGTGAAAAAAGGGCTTGCCTTAACAACAAGGTCTTCTGTTAACGTCTGCAAGTTTGGGAACTAGCAGTGAGCTAACACATGGTTCTCCTTAGAAAATGATGTTTGGGGCAAAGACATTGAGAATTGGGAAATCTTTAGCCCCTGAATGCTTGTCCTTGCCTGACAGGCAGGAGCAGTCAAGCAGAAAGTCTCAGTTCTTTCCACTTATAAGGTGGAGGTCCTTTCAAGCCCTCTTGTGAGAGACCACGGCAAGCACAGCAGGGCTTGCCCTTGGATTCAGACATCAGGGAATGCACTCATAAATAAGAGATTCAAATGTTAATTAAAAAAATCTGCCACTGTCCCCAGCCATGCAGAAAGCATACTTTGCCTGTGACAAGAAAAATCCATCCATTGCCATAAAAATGTGGGGTAATATATTCCATCAGTGCTGTCTGCTCTGAGAGGCCAGCCGTTCTAGCACTGCTTGGCCTTTTTGAAAAAGACATGTGGCAGAATACCGATAACAATGAAATATTTTAAACTACCTCCAGGTCTGTAGGAGCATATACTTTATATAAAATAATAGATAAAAGCTTCTGAAATAAATACTGTGCTATGACTGGGAGCAGGTGTTTTAGTCTTTTGTGCTAACTATGATGTGCCAGGCTATTCCTCTGCATACCAGGATGGATCAATGCTGGGGGGAGTGTCTCTTTTTTTTAACCAATTAATGAAACCTTTTTTCCCAATTCTGAGCAGAATATCAAGTTAGGCCTGAAAAAACATACACACAAAAGAGTTTGATAAAATTAGATTTTAAAAAGAGAATCTTCAGTTTTCTTGAAAATAATGCAGCTGTTAAAATCACAGCCATAATTTTCAGGTGGCTTATTGTTTTCAGCATGTCATAACTGAAAAAAAACCCAGTTATAGCAGCCTTGAAAGCTGAGCAGAGATGACTGATCTACTCACTGTTTAATTTCCTTTGTTTCATTTCACTTTGTTTCTAGATTGAGAAAATCTGTTGATTGGGCTGAATTGATGGAGTACAGTCAAAAAGCTGAGTGTAAAGGATTTTTCTGTGCCTAATGAGCTAGAAATAGCTACTTAAAAAAAAAAAAGTAGCTTCATCTATTTTAAGTTCTTTATACAGACTAATTGCTTTACACTGTTTGAATGAAATTATCACATTCACAGAGATGGTTTGGAAGGATGTATTGCTATTTTGTAGTGAACCAGCCAGTTTTCTAGGGGTTAAAATCTTGAAATGCCTACTAGTGTTGCAGGAGAACAAGAGCTGCTCTTTGGCTGTGATAGCACAAAATCTGTACTTGAGCCTTCTCTAACAGGACAAATTTGCTCTATCATGCTGCGTGCACCTCCATTTTTCTCCCTCCATTTTAAAAAAGAAGTGAATTCTGTCTGTTGGTGATGACTTTAGGCTATAAAAGAGCCTAACTTGTGGTACTAAATTTAAATCATGAACCTGTTAACATGTGTGAACTTCCCTACATACCTACGCAGAGCCATTCACACACAAACACTGTGTCTGGCTGCACAATGTGTCCTGTGTGATGGTTTATGTAATGGTGTAGCTGCAATTCTTGGCAACTGCAGGGCTGCTGATGGCAGGCAGCATGTGTTCAGCAGCTCTGCTCTGCCTGCTGTAAGCACATGCAAGTTCAGCTCGTCTGGCCAGTTCCCTAAAAGCCCTTTGACACCATTTCACTGTGCAACACAGGAAGTTCTCACTTCTACTGCAGTTTGTCTCTGTGGGTTACCTGCCACTGCTGTTGACACACCACCTACGAGCTCCCCTCCTGGGCCAAGCCCTTTGTGTGCTGCACCCTACACAGCTCAGAGGTCAGGGTTTGCTGTTATGAATATTAGGGCAGAGACTGTGAGAGGGTGTTATGCCCCCTACTCCCAATGTGGATTGCATCCCAGGAAGCTTTAATTACCTCGTGCATAATGAAGAAGGTCCTATACCATTGCCCAGAGTGAAAAAAGGCGTGTCGGGGATTGTGCCTGGAAAGTCTGGAAGCATTAAGGAGAACACTGGAGAGCCTACAGGCCCATACCCCCTGCCATCAGGATTTTTGGAAATGCTTCAGCCCATGAACAACTCTTCTATATATTAACCATTTGCAGGAATACATTTTTAAAACAGTAATTTTAGACAAAGAAACCCCTCATCTTACACATGTGAAAGATTTTCTTTAGAAGTTTTTGTATTTATTTCAATGGGGTTTCTTTTCTGAGAAATGAAACCTCCTCTAAGAAGCTGGGGTAGAAATAATGTGAAGTTGCTGTCATGCTGAAGGCTGTTTCGGGAGCCAGTGGAATGCAATCCACTACCTGTCAAACACACACTGCAGATAATAAGTGCAACCTTCAGCAGAGGTCTCAGCAGAGACCTCACTGCAAACGTGTCTGAAGACTGGGATATTCCTCAGATAGCAGTTTTGATGTAGAGTAGCTAATGAAGGTTGGGAAGCTCTTCTACAACTCTCTCCTCTTGAGCTGAGAGTAGGAACATCACGTTCCATTCCACAGCTGTCAGGACTGCACTTTTCAAAAAAACATTAGTCTGTGTCAGAGTTTTAGCAGAGAAAGGAAGGTCCCTATTCATTTCACACTCCTCTGCACGGCACCAGGGGAAGGACTCCTTTGCTGGTGTGCCTGGCTGCAGATCCACTGGCACTCAGCCCATCAGAAACAGCATTGTTTGAAATTGATGGAATCACTGCCTTGTTTTTCTTTTGCCTTTATGAAAATTGTAAACAACCCATTGGTGCTAATGCCTGGATATACACAAGAATAACTCTCTCCTGTTTAGGTTTCTGTTGAAGGTCACACAAAAAGCTGATTTCTTGAAAATTACTTTTTGGATTCAGCAATTTCCATTCTGCTGAAAGCAGTTTGTATGTACATGGGGGAAAAATAATCCCAGAAGACAAATTATTAATAGAAAGTTTTATCCAAAACCAAGTACAGTATGTATTGTTTTCATAGTCTAATTCGGAATGCACAGACCAAAAGTGGAACATTTGGAGTATGTTTTCTATTTTCACTTGGTATCAGGACTAAAAATAAGGACAAAGGACAGAAGTCTATAACATGGAATAGAGGAAAAATCCAAATTAAGTGGCAAGACTATGCCCTAACAGCAGCAGAGATTAACTAGTATAAAAAGGCATTTTTATTTTTAATAATAAAATCAGCAAATCAGCAATACCTTAGAAAGATGAAAGAAAATAGTGTTGAATAATGTTGATGTTTGAAAAACCCAGAGCTGCTTGGGTCAGATGACATACTGGGAGAGTGAACAGCTATCAGTGACGAAACAAACAGGTGGAAGAACAAAACTTAGAAAAAAATTTGGCAAACAAGCAAAGACTAATCATTTAGACTGAATGACACTCTGTGAGGAGTATAAAAATAACTTCTTCCTAAATAAGTAAAGTAAACAGATACTGCAGGGATTATTTCTAAAAGTAACAAGCAGAGAAGATGAGACAGACACTAAAATGAAGAAAATAACTCCTCTGTTCATCTGATGGTGTCAAAGCCCACAATCAAGCTTCTTTTACCTAAAAAAAATTTACCTGCCTTTGGAGTACACCCATGGGGACAAGGTAAATTAATATTCAGGGACCATGTCACATAATTAATTTTTGGTGTATGTGGATACTAGAAAGAGGTAAAAGGTATCTATCTAGTAATGCTTAGAAAAAGCACCTTACCTGGCAATAAACCTTACCTGGGAATACCAGTGTTTCCAACTCCATGCAAATTTGCACTTTACCTCTCCAGCTGTACGTGTGGATAAAGCGTAACACAACAAAGCCAGATTGGTAGCTGCTGTGTGAAGAAGCAGAGCAGTGGATTCTGTACAGAAGTATCAGAAGTTGTCTGCATTGTATTTGGGGGTTTTTCCACAAGGGAACACGCATAAGTTTAAAAAGTACCATGTAGGTCCTATAAGATAGAGGAAACTGAAAGAGGGTTAAAGATTAGCTTCCCTCACGTAAAGCCTCACTTGCCATAAAATTCATCAAAATATTGATCCTACTCCATAGTAGAAATGCACTTCTTCTTCCACTTTTCATTAAACACCCACAATGCCACACAACAATGATTTTTATCAATTCTCCTGCATTTCAATGCACTTTCATAAGTACACAGCTTTTCAAGAGCAGATTGATACCATAGCTGAAAAGGATAAAGTTACAGCACAACCAGTATACAGTATGAAATTAAAGACGTAATAAATTCCAAGCAAAAAGCAGCACTGGAACCCAGGAGATGAGACTTATACAGGAATATTTCCAAGAAAGCCTTTCTTAGGCTTCCCTAAATCTTGACAATGTGTATCTATTTAAATCACACTTATTGCTCAGATTCACTGGAGTACAGAAGTCAAGGCTGTAAAGAAAGTGAAAACTATTGGATGTTTATCATTTTGCTTGCCATTCAGTGTGAGAAAGTATTTAATACAGCCAGAGTCACTCTATTTGCCTATTATACACCTATTTTAAAAAGCAACAATAAATAAATATTAACTTTTAAACTATGCAAATTTGTTATACAAAGGAGTATTACCTTTCTAGGCTCACACACTTCAATTACAAATCTCTCTGTACTTCACAGTAGGCGTTCCCTGGCAATTACATTCACTACCATGAAAAAGATCCAAGCCTTTAACAGCCTGATAACAGCCTGATCACTTTATTTCAGCATATTGACAAAAAGTGGCAATAATCCTTCAGCCAAAAGCTTTAATTCAGATTTCTGAGATATACCAGTAAATCCACCCATTCTTTCATGTCTGATAAAAAAAACAAACTAGGCACCCTTATACCTCCTGCTGGGGTAGAGTAATGCAGGATACTAAGGAAGAAAAAGGTGTTAGAGTTATAGGCTTACCAATGCTGCCATTCACCTTCTGTTTTTCTGTATTAATTCCCTGGGGTGGCAGGCCTCAACTTTCACCTGTCTGGGAGAAAAAATTCATGATTTTCTGCTCTGAAGATGGGATTTAACTCATCTGACTTCAACTCGGTCAAAGCTATTCATCTAAACTCAATTGGTTCCCTCTGCTGTTGGTAGAGAAAAGTAAAGGCTGTAGAAGATGACAGGTCACATCTACCTTACACTTGGTGCCATCGGTACTGCATGAGTTACTCATTAGATGTCAGTCTTCTTGCATAGCAAGAGCCATTCTATGATTCTTCAAAATAAATGTTATTTATTTTAGCCATAAATATTTGTCTAATAGAAAATAACATACACATAATCAGCAAACTGTGTATATGTATTGCTGTCACATAACTTCAACTCTAACTCAGGCAGACCTAATTTATTCAGCCACCACAAGTGAAGCCTGGCATCTTTCAGGTGCTGTGGACCATGAATGCTTCTCCTTTTCTGTCTCTCATGTCTCTTTTAATCCCACCTGCTATTTTTGTTACTCTACATTCACATTTCATTTCTTGTCCTTGTATTTGGCTGGAGAGGGAGACGAAAATATCCTTGTATTTTGCTGGAGAGGGAGATAAATGTTAGCCATCTAACACTAATCTATATGAGTTAGGTGCTTGGTGAATTCTTCTTCTTCTTTTTTTCCTGGACAGATCTTTTAGAAGTTAAACAAATGCTACTATACAGAATACAGAAAATACCAAAGACACATAGTATAATGATACATGAATAATCAAGCAATGCAGAGTATTCAGATTCTATCATAGGGCAGTTCCAAATCTGTCACTGAAAATAGCAAATTCCAGGGTTGTTAAGACCTTGTGGATTTTACCCCAGCAGCTGCCTGGCTGTCAGCTGCCTGCTGAATCCATAGGAGACACCCCTGTAAACAGTCAGTCTCCTCTGTTAATTATCTCTTTTTCTTGTTTCTAGCAGGAATTACATGGTATTTAAAGACTACTGATTTTAAAGTGAAAACGTTACCTTATTTTTATAAGAAACTCCATGCTTGATGCAAACACTCAGTAATGGAGACTGGTAAACAAATATTCACAGTAAGCTTTACCCTCTTCAGCTTCCCACTGCAGAAACCAATCTTCTTGCAAAAGCCAATACCTTCATTAGAAAGAAAATTCACTCTGAGTTTTTTATGAGCAAGAGAACTAAAATGTAGTCACAGGTTCATGGTAAAACATTTATCAGAATTGTATGTGTGAAATAAATACTTTCTAGTGAACAACATAGTAAAAACAACCTCAGAATTTATGCACAGAACTAGTGATTACAGATTTCTGTGTTCTGTGATTTTTTTTTAATTGATGTTTTTGCAATTACTGCAACATTTAGGTTTGCAACTACACTGGAATGCTTTAATATTTTATTTCACAGAGTGACCACATTTACCAAATGTGCACAAATGTGCAAAGCTTGCCTATAAGACATTGCTGTTACCCTCAGATTTTTAAACCAGAGAACAGTCAGCTCCTATAGAGGGCTCTCACCTATTTCAAAGGACACAGCCTCATTCTTATACAGTACACTGTGAATTTAAAGCCAATTTGCATTTTAATTTTCTTCCTTTGATACAGCACTATGGTAAAAAGTGAAAATATGAACTTAAGCCTCCACAAACTTGGGGAAAATTCTAATCGGGTCTCATATGATGTGACATGAATGCCTCTAATTGCTATTATATAGAGAAGCATGATTGTGTACCCTTCTTTACATTCTTCTCAATGAACTATTATGCCTCAGGATTAAGGAAGCTATCTTGAAGGTGCCACATACACTGCTGCACCAAAAAAGGCAGAAATTCCGGGTGCCCATGCTGCATGTTCTGGTTTCTAAGTATCCACACGTGGACTAACCTCATGCATGTGAGAGAGCTGACTGCCAGCATGCTTCATTTTGAAAAACTGCACCATATTGCATTCTTCTTAGATCTGTGTACATGCCATTTGTGCACTTTAATACCCTACATATTATTTCTATTCTAGAACGGTGAGCAAAGGAGAAGCAATGTGCTGACAAGAGTTTAAATCAGGAAATCTTAAGGAAGGAGAAACTAATGAATAGAAGTGGTTTGGCAGGTGATCATTTTAAGGATGACACCTGCAGCAGTCCAGAGGGGTGACCCCATCACCTGGATACCAAGTAGACCAATTCAAGCTCCACTGCTATAACCTGCTATTAAATAAATGTAGCTAAACTTTTGTTGCAAAACATATCTAGTCCCAGAGCTAGCCAAGGAAGTAAGTTTGGCCCAGGTACATGTAAAACACCATAAAGATTATCGTTAATGTTGATTTGTATTGTTATGTATCTATTACAAAGGCCCTGTAGAATTACCTGCTGCATGTCTCACAAACTACAATAAATTATATTTGTACCAGCCTAACAATGTTTGTTTAGCTTTTTTAGCTACAGGCAATTATAAATTGAACTTCAACAGTACCAGTGGAACAGTAAAATTCTCTGACAGCCACTGTCCCTACTTCTGTTCAGGAAGACTTAAAATTACAAAACAAAGAAACAGCACACAATAAAAACCTACAGATATCAAATCTTAATCTTCCAGGTCTGCCTGGATCAAAACCCAGACAGCAGCAGCTTTCAATGTAATGTAAAACAATGCATCATACGTGCTGTGAACCAGTCAGTTCAGTTTTTCATGATCCAGACTGCACATCAGCTGTGACACTTGACTTGAAACTAGAAACATATTAGAAGTCTAATCAAAATTGTTGCAGGTGTTTCAAAATGTCTTTTTAAAATATTTGACTGAATACACATCTAGTAAACAGTTAGCTAACTGGCATATTAGAATGAATCACTGCAGTGCTTCTTTAATGTCTTTCTTTTAGGCAAAAGTATCCATAATTCCCATTAAATTTTATCTTTCAAGTTATTCATATTAAAAATCTTTCATTCATGTGATGAAGCCCACAGTTTATAAAGTATATGCTCAAACATCAGTTATTGTATTTTTGACAGGAAATGACCCACTGCAGTTGCTGGAGAAAACAATCAGGCAGATTCAAAGATAATTTCATGGCATTTAAAAGTGGTTATTGCTTCAGTCTCATTGTTTCGCACCTTAGTTCACATGACTTTTAGGACCTCTCTAAGCATTTCAACACGATATTAAAGTACTTGGAAACCACCCTTGTTATTCATTTTACTTACCCTGCCCAGAGATTAAAGGGATATTTTTCTCCAGCTGAATTCCATTCAACTTTTCTCAGTCGATTTTCATTTTCAACTGTTCTTTTGTTATTAGCAGCTTATTGAAAGCGAGCTGCATAAACCTTTGAAAATGCTCAAGTTCTAAAGTGCTACATTGAATTCACCTCAGATCAAGGGGAAAAGAGTCACTCAGTGTATAAAAATTAGGTTCAGACTAATGCTTCATGAACCCAATATCTAGGCTATTTAATTACTAATCTGTAGGACGACTCAGCATGCAGTACACTGGTCATGTCACATCAGTCACAAAGACCTGCAAGATACTGAAGCTAGGATATAAAGGTGGAACAGTTATCATTTTCAGTAAATTTGTTACTTTGCTCATTTGTCAGAATATTGCCATTTTTTGAACTGACACTGGAGATTAAGAATGTGTGATAAGATACATACTACAGTAGTCTTTCCTATTATACAGGTATTTAGGGAGGTAATTAATTAACCAGGCTCACCCACAGAGTAATCCAGGAAATCCATAATGGTAGTGACAGCACCTCCCAGGAAAAAGGGCAATCATGTTGTGGCTCCTTCCTCTTCAATAGTTTCTCCTGAGAATCCAATAATAGTTCCTTAGCAATTTTATCTTCTGGACTTGGCTGGGACAAGCAATAAATCAGTGGATCTTGTTGCTAGTTTTGCCATACATTCTCCAAATGTCTTCTTTTGCAGTGCAAAGGCTCTGAGGAAATTGCTGGAGCTTTATATTCTTGGCATTTAGAGACAGAAATATTTGCCATCATGAAGTAGTCACTACAATGGCTTAGATTTACCTTTGTGTTTGCATAGCATCACCTAAAACAATAACTGTATAGTAGGTTCCTGTCGCTGTTGAGCGGCTAGTTGAGGAATGACCCAAGGTCTCAGACAAGGAAAGAGAGAAGAGAGCTTTATTGTTTTGAATTCCATATATATAGAGTTTACAGAGGTGCCCCAGATTGGTCAGCCCGAGACCTCCCCCTAGGCCCAATTGGCCAAGCCCGAACTGACCTAATCCGGAGAAGTTGTTTGCAAAACATCCAAACTTTATCTCGTTTATGAAATATAGCAAAATGTTCCCACGGGAAGGACCTGTGCTAGCCACAGGTTCCTGGTTCAGGGTAAAGATGTTCTCTTCATTATTATGTTCCCCAAAAACCCCAGTCTTCTTCAATAGTGTCTCAGAAAATCAACTTTTTAGACAGTTAGGGCTGATACATCCATAATCAGGCCCTCAAGTGTGAAAAACGACTAAAGAAACTCTTCTAAAAACCCTGTATGACCATTTTTTTTAAACCCATTTCCTTCTGTCTTTAAGATGGATACACATATTCCTTCTTCATTCACAGTATTAGGGAACAGAATGCTAGGATGTCATGGAAGCTGGGAACTGAATTATTTATCTGTTAGCAGGAGCAAGATGCAGAAGAAAAAACAAGTTGAGAACTCCTATAGGTAAGATAGAAGAAAATGTATTCCCACAGAAAAAGACCTAGAAAAAGGAATCATATTCCATCAAGTGCACTGGTATAACTTCCAGCACATAAATTCAAGCTACAGCTGGGAGCCTTTGATATCCTCTCACAGTTTTCAGCCACAATTCAAAACCTTAT
Source organism: Entomyzon cyanotis (assembly GCA_024500445.1). Lineage (NCBI taxonomy): Eukaryota > Metazoa > Chordata > Aves > Passeriformes > Meliphagidae > Entomyzon > Entomyzon cyanotis. Next base: position 18,862,889 of record JAKEPQ010001005.1, read on the forward strand.
TCCATCAACCACAAGAGGTGGGATTTTTTCTTCACTGCTCTCTGACATTTTTCCTACATGTCACAAACCGACAAATAGCATGCTTTGCTAGGAGTATATTTCCTCACTTAACTGTAGTATCAATTTCAATATCTATTTCAATACAGCAAGAGTCTGAACTTTTTAGCTTTAAGGTATGAATTTGTCACCTTGAAAGAGCCTCCTCACAGAGATGGATGTTTATTTCCTTACTGGTCATTCCAAGGTGTTACATGCTTTTGTACGAATGTTTGGAACAAACCTATGTACTGGTGCATATTCCCTCTGCCAACAAACATTTGCTTTTTTCTCATTCAGTGTAACAGTGGATATACTGCAACCTGTTAGAATCCTCATGCTATGAACAAACCAACCTCTTCAATTCAGCTTCACAATTTATGCAAAAAAAAGCCCTAAATAACAAAAAAAACCTCTTAAAAAATTAAAGTACATTTATGGTGAGTGTATCTCTTGCAGTTTGGTTGACAGACTGTGATCCTTTACATAATGCAATACCCTGAATATTCTGGATTATGCCTCACATATTCTTAGAAGGGTGGCAGCGCTATGAGTCCACATAGGAACACAGAGGAATGCCTGGTTTGTGCCTCAGTATTACATGACCAAGCACCACTAGCAGACCTGTTATATCTTATGCATTCAGTAAGAATCTTGGAAACTTCTCCACCAAGGTGCCTGCAGTTGAGAGCATAATCATAGCTTCTCTCTTGTTCCAGGTTCCCATCTGTCAGATCCATCTGGACTCTGATCCATCACGCACTGATTATCTGCATCTGGTACATGAAAACAGGATGGGAACAGATGCAAAGTACTATACAGGAGCTAAAGTAGGTGACAAGTGAGCCACCACGATTAAAGGTTCATATGCATTGGCAGGAATACACTAGTCCTATCTAGTGACCCATCCATCCTATAGATGGGGTTACATACAGAGACAGGGCAGAGTGCTCTCTTGCACAATGGAAATAATCAAGAAAACTTATAATAGAATTAGTAGTTTAAACAATACTTTAAGTTGGTATAGACCAACATTGTTGCAATTAAAAACCAAAAAAATTTAGTCTGATCTCTTTTTACCTATTTTCTTGTTCTTTTTTTTATCTAGATCAGGATGTGGAATACATATCTGGATTAAAAATCTTCTGTTTCTTGTCAGGTTATTTTCAATTTAATTAAATTCTGAATATAATTCAGCACATAATTCAGAACATAAAAATGCAAATGCTTACACTGACCAAGGAAGCAAGAAACATATAGGTAGGAGCAGGAAGGATTGCAGCTTCTAGTAGCAGTTCTGTCTTATTCTAACCTGAAGTGATCACAGTCTAATTATTACTGTGCTGTTTCAAAGCTCATCAAGATTATTTAAAAAGATAGTGCCACCACAAGCAGCAGCCCTCCTCATCACCCATATTCCCCACTCCCTTTCTTGTGTAAGATTTACTGAATATGCAGGTAAGTCTGACCAATTAACTGATCCCACTGAAAACTAACTTTCTAATAAGACTGATTTTTGGCTGAACCAGAGATGAACTAACTGATTGCACAGTTACACAACTGGACCAACACAAGAAAGTGGATGGGTACTCATACAAGTGAAAGAGTTCCCTTTGGGAGGCAGAACAGCTGGAGATCATCAGCTTTTTCTAAGCATGAAACTTCATTTATATTATTCTCTTTTACTGCTCATCTGACTTTTAAGCAAAGGCTTCTAGTCCTAGCTTTTCAGTATTTTCAAACAAGCACTACATGTAATTGTGGTATGTGAAACCAGCAGAAGCAGGTGCTAATTGTTCCTCTCACGTGGAAAGTTCTTTACAGCTTTTTAAACAAATATCTAACACTCACTGAAAACAGTTTGAATATATGAAACAATATAAATGGCTTCTGGAATATTCCAGTTAACTGGTAAATAAAAATGTACTAGACAGTAATGTTTGCAGTGTTTCTCAAATGCACTTTTTTCTCTTGTGCTGCTCTATGTTTAAATGTTAAGGCTCCAAGAAAGCAGTGGTTGTTTTGTGCTTTTGGGCATGCATACTAATATGCTACTTCTAGCATTTCTAGGTTGGTCAGAAAATATTTCTCAGGTTTGATTGGACAACTATAATATTTCATACATTATGTTGCCAGCAGGCTTAGCAATTTGAGCAGAAAAACCAATTAACAGTCCTTTTCCACATCTTGAGGATTTCATCAGCAACCAAATAGGGATCTCTACAGCTATGAGGATTACAGTTCTTGGGTCAGACATTTACTAGTAAAACAAATTACTAGTAAAGCAAAGATCTGCATGCTGAAACCAAAACAATTCAGGCAGTAGAATCATTGTACATAACAAGCTTTTTGGAATTCTTTGCAAGGCACTGCTGTCATATGGCACAATCTGCTCCTCAGGGCTCTGTGCTGGGGCAAGTCCTGCTTAATAACCTTATCAACAATCTGAACAAGGGGATTGAGAGCACCCTCAGTCACTTTGCAGATGATACTCAGTTGGGTGGGAGTGTTGATCTCCTGGAGAAAAGGAAGGCTCTGCAGAGGCATCTGGACAGGCTGAATCAATGGGCCAAGGCCAACTGTATGAGGTTCAACAAGGCAACAAGGCCAATTGCCAGTCATGCCCTTGGGTCACAACAATCCCATGCAGTGCTACAGATTTGGGTAAGCATGGCTGGAAAGATGCCCATTGGAAAAGGACCTGGGGGTGCTGGTCAACAGTGGCTGAACATGAGTCAGTGTCTGCCTGGGTGGCCAAGAAGGCCAATGGCATCCTGGCCTGGATCAGCAATAGTGTGGCCAGCAGGACCAGGGCAGCGATTGCCCTCCTGTACTTGGCACTGGTGAGGTCACACTTCAAATCCTGTGCTGGATTCAAGGCATTAAGGTGCTGGAGCATGTCCTGAGAAGGGCAACACAGCTGGTAAAGGGTCTGAAGCACAGGACTCATGAGGAGCAGCTGAGAGAGCTGGGAGCTGAGGAGCTTTCTCCTCCTGGAGAAAAGGAGGTTCAGTAGGGCCCTTATCACACTCTACAACTACTTGAAAGGAGATTTTAGCCAGGTGGGTGTCAGCCTTTTCTCCCAAGTAACAAGTGATAGTACAAGAGGAAATGGCCTCAAGTTGCACCAAGGGACGTTTAGATCAGACATTAATAGAAATTGCTTCACCAAAAGGATTGCCGAGGTTTGGAATAGACTGCCCAGGGAAATCATTAAGTCACCATTCCTGAAGGTATTGAAAAGGCTTGTAGATGTGGCACTTAGGGACATGGTTTATTGGTGGACTTGGCAGCACTGGGTTAGGTTCAATGACCTTAAACGTCTTTCCCAGCTAAATGATTCTAATAAGGAATCCACTTAAGACAAATATTCTAAGTCTTCACCTTTTCATTCTTATGAGTTTTCTCATTCTCCTTTCACTAGAGATAAGCCACTAGCTTTCAAAGTAATCAACTAAGAATTAAACACATTCCTTATGGTCTCTGTAACAAAATCTTCCCTCAAAATTCTTCCTTGAAGACCATAGCTTTTTTAAAATAATTGATCAAACATTATTTTAATAGCTGGCACACCTAGTAAATGATGCTGTCATAACAACTGACTTTATTCAAAGCATTTGGACCCAGCACATAGGCTGATCACTATTCATATCGTATCCCTAAATGAGGGCATGGGACTTTTTCTCTCCATATAATAGCTCCCCTGTGATTTCCATCCTTCCCATCAGCTCTGGGAAGGAAACTGAATGTTAACCTACTGGACAGGTGATTTACAGATCTCCCTGTGCAACTTCAGATGCAGGCTCTGCACTGTTGCAGAGTTTAGGTAGTGTTTGCCTTGTGACTAGAATGTAGATGTAGATTACCAGCTGTGCCAAGCTACAAATTGAGTCAACAGAGCAGCAGTTGTTTGAAACTGAGAACAGAATTTGAAGATTCAACTCACATTAAAAAATACCCAAACCAAAACAAGCATTCATATTATAGCAGGAATGAAAGACATGGAAGTGAGTCTCTTTTTGACAGGTCTTTTTCTCCAGACACTTCAGCAGCAATTCTATATGCTCAACTAAAACATATTTTACATGTAAAATTATCTGGTGTACAGAATATGAAAATAGACATTAATATGAACAAAACAGATAACTGCAGTGCTCAGTGCTCTTTATGTACAGATACCCATTGTCTTCATATAGCAAGTCTATTTCTGCTAAATGGACTGTGAAAATCAATAGCAAACTCCATTTGCTAAATAACACTTGTAAGCTCTGACTTGGCTAAGAGAATCTGGACTCAAATGGTTTGTGCAAACCTACCAAGCAAGAACTCCAAGGGAATTCTTAATTCTTGCCATGTGGTCACTAGCAGGCAGCTTTGAAAGACCAAAATAATTTTGACATTTGCATTTCTGACCTTGCACCTGTGCAAAAAAAAAAGAAAAAGAAAAAAATAAGAAAATACTTAGCTAACAGGCAAAAGGTTTTCCCTAAATAAATTACTAAAAATAATCCTATTATGTTTAGCAATTTTCCTGCTGAAGACACAGTCTTTTGAATAAATCAACATAATCTGATACGGTCTTTTTTTCAGGAATCAATGTGCTTGGTGATATGAGTTCCTTAAATTAAAATAGAGACACCAGTAAGGCACCAAGTAATTTTGGCACAAGTAATTTCTCATTTGGGAAACTGAATTAAGCAACATTGGGCAGAATTAGCTGCCTCTTCATTAGGGGGCTGAGATCACTGTACCTAATGCAGCTACAATGAGTGTGTTGTAGGTAAATAAACTAGTGCTCAAATAAACTGCTTACAAGGCATGACAGTCTGGGCAGACTCTCTCAAATGCTCCATGAGGAAGGTGTCAGGATTAACTTTGGAAGACTGTGCTCCTGACTGGTACAGCAGGACCACAGGAATAGAGAACAGCCTGGAAAGGTTTGCTGGGGATAACCCCTTTGCTGTGCGCTGGCTCTGTCCTGACAGGCAAGAGATGGCCCCTGGTTTCCACAACCACCCCTGCTCTCTGCACACTGAAGCTATAGCCTTGTCCCACCCTACTTGAAAGGTGTATCTAGAACTTCTGCTCTTTCATTTCCAAATTAATGTCTAAGATTTTTTTGGTTTTGTATCAGGTAAAAAATTTCTAAACCAGACCTGCCTTCAGTTAGTGCCAAATTCTTTTAAATACTGGTGTACCACTTCTGAGTGCAAAAGCTGGCCCTATTATGTTTTTGCAGCTTACCAGTTAGCCAGGGTCCACCTGAGCTTTTCTTGGTTCTGAACCAAGCATGAGGAAATGATCGTTTTGCACTCTGGGAGGAAAAAGGACCAAACACAAAAAACCCCAAAAAAATCAAACCAAACCAAAACCAAAACAAAACAAAAAAAAAAACCCACCAAAAAAAAAAAAAAAAAAAAAAAAAAAAAGAGAGAGAGAGTACCCAGGGGAAAAAAAAAAAAAAGAAAAAAAAAATTCCCACACATTCACAAAAAAATGCCAACAATTTAACAAAGTATGAAATTATAAAAGGCATTGTCCCGTTGTAAGTGAAGGTACAATTACTATGTTTTTCAATGCTCTGTGCTCCCAGGGCGCGTGCAGTAGGAAGAACCGCGGGGTGACAGCGTTTCAGCTCGAGGATGCAGGCGAGAGGGGAATGACAGCACGCGAACCCGCGGATGCAGCCCTCGGCGCCCGAGGGGAGCTGCGGGCAGGCGGCTACGGCAGCGGGCGGGGCGGGGAGGGGCTGAGGAGCGCCCCGGGGAGCCCGGGCACCTCCCACGCCCCTAGGCGTTTCTCCCTCCCTCCGTGCCGGTGGGCTGCTCTCTGGTTGCTCCCCCTGAGCCGGAGCCCGGCCGTTTCTCGTCAGCGAAGGCGGCGGCCGGGGAAGGAGGGCAGGTTCTCTCCGAGGGAGGCCCCTTGCCCCAGCCCCGGCAGAGCCCGCCCTTCAGGGGCAGGTGGAGCATCCCGGGGGAGCCTTCCTCCTCCTCCACCTCCTAGCGCCGGTGGCCCGGAAGGGAAGCCCTGCCCCTCCTCCTCATCCAGCTCCCAGGTGGCAGCGGCCATCTCCGTGCGTTCCTCTCCGCTGCCTCCCGCGGCTCCGCTCCACCTGTAGCGCGGCCGCGGGGCGGGCAGAAGGGGACTGCCCCCCGCCCTCCCGCTTCCCTCCGCCCGCCCTGCCTCCCGGGACACGGCCGCCGCTTCCTCCCGCTCCGGCTGCGGCCCTGACGTCGCTTCCTTCCAACATGGCGAGGGCAGGTTGTTGCTGCGGCCGCCGCCGCCGGTGCTGATGGAGACGGGTGCGGGCCGGGTGCGGCTCGGGGACTGACGGGCGCCGTCCGCGCACACACGCAGCGAGGGTGGGAGGAGAAGGGAGGAGAAGGCTTCGTCCTCCCTCAGCCGCGGGGGTTGGCTGTCGGCGCCGCTCGGGCCCAGCGCAGCCTCTCCCGGGGGAGCCGCCGGGCGGGTGTCGGGACGCCCTGCGAGGGAGCCCTTCCCCCGCGCCCGCGGCGGCCCCTGGCAGCGCTCCCGGCGGGAGAGGCCGGTGCCCCGCGCTCGCTGCCCCGCTCCACCCTCCTCTCACGGCTCGATCGCGCCCATGTATGAAGGGAAGAAGACGAAAAACATGTTTCTGACCCGGGCCCTGGAGAAGATCCTGGCCGACAAGGAGGTGAAGAAGGCGCATCACTCCCAGCTGCGCAAAGCCTGCGAGGTGGCACTAGGTGAGGCGCAGCCCGGGCGGGAAGGGAAGGGGCGGCCAGAGGTCGGGGTGTGCTCCGGGGCCCGCTTTGCCTGTGCGTGTTTGTGTTGCGGGGGGGCTGTGGGGCTTCGGGGGGAATGAGGCAGAGGGGCTGCCCGGTAGGGAAGGGCCGGAGGAGGTGGGGTTGCGGGCTGAGTCGTGGCACAGGTTTGGGTCGTGCAGCACAGCCTCCCGGAGATGTGGGCGCCCTGAGCTGCGGACCAGCATCGCCCCTCGCCGGGAGCGGCCCCGTGCTGACAGCAGCGGCGAGGGCGCTGCGACGCCCGCCGGGCTCTCCTCCTTCTCTTCCTCCTCCTCCTCCTCCCCGCTCGCAGGATGAATAGGCAGACACGGAGCTGAGCTGACCTGGAAGCAGACGGCCGGCGGGGAGGGAGCAGGTGATAGGCAGCGGTGAGGGAGGAGGGACGGGTGAGGAAGAGAGGGTGGCGGAAGAGCGAGAGACAATGACACCAGGCCACGTCTGGAGCCGGTGGCCCCTCGGAGCCGGGAGAAGGGCTGGAGAGGGAGACGATGGTCCGGGAGATGTGCGAGGGAGGGTCTTATCCGAGTCCTTCCTGGTGGAGGAACAGCTGATGGGGAGGAGGGCTTCCTTCATGCATGGCAGAGCTGGAGCGGCCACGGAAGATAACAGAATTACAGAGTTGTTAGGGTTGGAAGGGACCTCTGGAGATCATCTAGTCCAGCCCCCATGTTATTGAATTCCCAGGATGTGGGAACGTTTGCCTGCTTCGGGCCGAAGGAGGGGTGTTGGGTTTGTAGTGCAGCTGTGTCAGCACCAGCTCGGCTGGGAGCGGGAGGGAAGTACCGGTGCTGAACAGTACAAAGCACATGTAGGCATCCAATTACAGGCAGCTTAAAAGGACAACTTGGACTTCACAGCTCTGACATGATGAGTGCAGGCGGGGCTTGAACCTATGTGGCAAAATACTGACATAATTGCTGAAAGACTTCTGGAGAAAGACCCGTTTTATCTAAGTAATATGTAAATGGATTATGTCCCTCCCTGGTGTAATTGTTTCTGTTTTGGAGATAATTATCTTGATTTTGTACAGTAATAATGTCTGTTTAAATTGATTTGTGTGAAGAGATAACATTAAATTGAAACTTACATGTTTTAAAAATGAATATAAGTAATTTGAATTTGTTCTTTTGTCATTCTATTAATTCACATGTTAGTGCGTAATTTTTTTTTTTTTAAGAGCAGTCCTTGATTTCTCTGTGAAAGATCCTGGCAAAGGGAGGGGCAGAAATAACCATGGTTCAGCTGTTTATTTCTTCTTAATTAAAATCGATAAGAAACAGGTTTTTTCTTACATATCTCATTTATCACTGGAGTGGTTAACAATAATATTATGATTTATGCAGATGGGATTAAATTGATAATCCTTTTGGCTCTTCTGTTGACTTTAGATTGTACATTCAAGTTAGAAAAAAACCAGAGAAATGGTTTTATTGTTAAACTGAATTTATATCCAGCCTCTATGTCATCCATAGAATTAGACATTGGTATTAATCTTGTGTTTCTGCCATACTTCATTTCAGTAGCTTGATCTATCTTAAGTATCACCCAGCTCCCTCCAAGCATGGCTCCATTGTGTTACGAAGATTATAAAGCAGCCTCTCTAGATTGTACAGCCTGCCTCTTGTGTCATGCAAACTGATTTGTGCGAGGACACCCTCAAGCATGCATCCCAGTGGTTTCTGTCCTACAGCTTCATTGAAACGTTCTCCTGTGGATCTGATTGTGTGATTGGGGTTTAAATAGGAAGACAGTAGGATGTGGGTGTAGAAACCGTTAAGGCAGGAATGAACAAATACAAAGTTGCGTGTACTACTTTACACATATAGAAACATATATATGTAGTATCATGAACTTGAAAAATACCAGACATGATGTTAACTATCATAGAGTCTTACTGAAGTATTTTTTTTTTGTTACAATTTTGTTACAAAATATTGTCAGTGATCGTAAATTTAGCATGGTCCATTGTCTGGTTTTGTGTGTGATACACTCCTAATTCAGAAGTGGCAATATGTAACTCTTGAATAGAGTATGTCTATGTGTGAGAAAACTTCTGGAGAAAAGTACATATCATCTGTATTTCACATATGGGGCAATTGGCTGTTAAAGCTGAGCTATGATTTTTGTAGCAGTATTGGAAATAACATGCACACGTTGTGTTCTGTCCATTTAGATCCTCATCTGTTGAGACTGCCTCTTATTCCTGAGAAATTGCTTTATTTTGGAGAGCAGCAACATTAATGATAAAACATGAGTAAAATAGTAATTTAGAATTGAATTTAATTTGGTGCTAATTCTGGCAAAGTCTAACTACAGTTTTATTGGATTTTTAAAATGGTAGTTAAATAAAAAGTAGCTTTTAAAAATCATGGCAGTACTTCCAATATCCTCAAATCAACTTTTTTTTTCAGCATGAATATTTAATTGATTAGTCTTCACTGATGTTATCTGATTAATATAAAACTCTGCCATTAAGATTTTTTTTCGAACTGCATGACTGTAGTGAGATGTTGCTTTTTATTTACTACTGACAATAGGTCAGATATTCTAACTAGTAGTTTTTACTAATTCAGGCTTTTTTGTTTCATTTTCTAAATCGACTATTTACATTATTTTATATTGCTTGTATAAAATGATCTGCTATTGAAGTATTTGATAAACAAGTAAGCAATGACCAGAAATACAGTATGCCTGTAAACATATTGTAGGTATTGTAGGCAAACAAATTGTAGGTCTGCTTTTCAGATTGAAGTTAGAAGCAGTATTTTAAGCACCTTTAGTAGTCTCCCTTTGTCATTTTCAATCCCCATATATTTTCTTAAAAATCTGTGCTGTTGCATTCCATTAACATTATACATAATTTATTTTTTATTTGTGAATTCTTAGGGAGAAAAGCCTTGCAACGTTCCTGGTGTATGTTACTGTGGCAGTTTGACCTCTGAACAGATGTTGATGAGGTCCTTCTAGTATGACCGTTTTTCTGGTGATTAGAAGATAAGAAAGCAAAATATGAATTACGTATTACCACCTGAATTATAGATGTTATTTAGCTTTTTAACAGGAATGAAATTAAGCCTGATAATTGTAGCATCCCATATTTGATGATTCACCAGGTTGCGTCTGGATTTCTACAGAACAGTTGAGTTTAATTTAACACTGTCCTTTCTGAAAGGTATTCTCTGTAAAATCATAACATTTCTTTAGTCACCTAATGAAATACAGCTAATTTAGAACTTTGTATTGTATACTTTCATAGCAACAACTCTTACTCTATGTAAGGAATGAGTTTATTCTTAAAATTGTCCACTTGCAGAAAGCATCAGGCTGCAAGCTGTCAGCAGGATTAGATCTAGAAGCTCCTTTTCCAGTGAGTTGCCTCCACTGCTGTTTCTGTATTGGTTTTCAGCCATGTTACATTCTAGGAAACTTTACTGTAAACATACTGCATTTGCATAAATGCTGAAAGGTCTTGGGGGAAAAAAATCCTCATCTGAACATAAAGTTTTTAATAAAATGAGCAAAAACTGTTAGTGCTTCATGTCAGAACCCAGAGCATGGATTTGTTTGCCTGAAAAGGTGGCTTCACAGGACCAAGCTGAGCAAATCAGAATGCCCTGCTTGTATAAAGTCTGCTAGTTCAACTGCAAGTCAGGAGTCAAACAACTCTTCCATAAAACTGCAAACCAGAAGTGATATAAAATTATATGGATATGTACCTAGTACGTACTTTAAAGAAACGTGTGCATGTGCTGCCTGGAGTTCTGGAGCTACTGACTGAAGAGGGCTGCAACTTAGTTTTAAAAGGTTCTCTAGTGCTCCTTGTATTGTTTATTTTAGTCTGCCTTGCAAGGATCCTGCCTGGTGATGTAGGTCTCATGCAGTGGGAAAGTAGCAGCTCTGTTCAGTTTGTACTGGTGTTAAGTGTATGTGTAGGATGATGAAGCAGTGGTCTATAATTAAGCACTTAGTTTCTCTGAAAACAGGTAACGCTTGGATTAGAACTAAACGCAGAGCAATGAAGCTTCATCTATGTCCATACCTGTGCAGATCTGCAAACAACCTCTCACCTACTTAAGTTTTTGTGTCTCTTTTGACTTTTCCTCGTTTCATCTTCATGTGTCCTTCGCATATACAAACAATTGCGATACATTAAAACGAGTTAGGTTAGCAGTCAGTGCAGAAATTTGTGTATGTGTAGGAAACTCTGGGTGCATTGGAAGATACCTTCCAACACTACAGTGAACAGTTAAAAATGCATTCTGAAGACCATTATCATGTTATTGTTCTGAACTTAATTTTACTGGCGAAGTTGTGGATGGGCTAAATTCCTGTTTGTGTTTTGGATAGTGCTGTTCCTTCTGTAGGCTTCCTTTTATTTTTCATGAAAATTAGTTGTCCTTTTTTAGAAACTGAAGGTCAGAATTTTTGGAGTATTTTTTTATTATGCTGGATACAAAAATATTAGTATTGCAATATTGTCTGTTGTCTTCATGTGCTATAGGCATTTATTTTCATAATATACAAGTCACTATTGTCCATAAAAATTTATTTTCTGGTTGTAAGTCTTCTTCTGAAACACTCATTTTTAAGCAAGGAGGATAAGTGGAGATTTCATGCTAGTAAAAAAACCCTAAGATATATATTTAAAAAAAAAAAACCCTGAGAATTGCATCTGCCCTTCCCTCCTTTTGCTTGCTTTACTAAGCTTGGGCTTTAATAGCAGGCTTTCAGTGTGGTTAAGATCTCATCTACTTTTGCAAAAGATTTAAAACTGGGCTTGATAACAGTAAGGTTTGGTTGTCCCCATAAAATGTTTTCCAGGTTGCCTTCAGCATTTGATATGTAAGGTGCTATTTATGCAGAATTTATGGGGCTAATTTAAGAAAAGTTGTGTGTGGTGGGATGTTTTATTGTTTCAAGTACAATCAGATCTTGGCTGTGCAGAATGACAGTGCTGATGAGGTTTAATCTCTTGAGAGAGGGGACGGTTGGCAGGGTGTATGTAAAAGCACTTTTGTAGAAAACAAGTGGATTGTATCTGGGTTAGAAAAATGTTAATGGAGAATGAGTATCAAATACTTGGGTTTTGTCTTGGAAGTTAAAAATGGTATTTCTTTTAGGTAGCTGACTTTATCCTGAAATATGTGTTCAGTTAAAGCCTTTGATATTTTGAAAGTTTGAACATTGATTTTCACTATCTTTTAAAATTTAATCCCCAAAGACTTCAACATATCTTTGTGACACAGGACAGCTTTTAATACCTCTGTTTTACTGCATATTTTGGAGCCCTAATTAGAATGTTGAAGCTTAAAATGAGAAGTTGTTGCCTGTGACCAGAATGAATCTATTTCTTTTAAGAACTATCTTTACTGTTTTGTGGGGTTTTGGTCTAGTTGATGTTTTTTCTCTATACCCTTTTCCAGTGTATTACTTCTGTAATTGTTATCTTTTCCTTTCTTCTCTTGGTTCTTGTCTCCAGTTAACCACTGTGCCATTCATTCAGGATGACAACAGTGTCCATTCTTACATGTCTTCTTCATATACAAATGCTAAATGTAAATTCAACTGTTGACATCAGTTGTACATTTCCAAACTTTCTAGAATCCTTCAGAGAGCAATTGGTATTGAGATAGTATTTGATAATATATTCTATATATGTTAGCTTGTGCAGTTGTTAGGAAGGAATTTGGTGTTTATAGAGGGGGAAGCATCAACCATTGGTGTTGTAGTCAGCCTCTCCTGGTCTTTGCAGACATCCTAGCTGAAATCATGGACTTACAAAGATGAGAAAGACTTGTCTTTTTGGGGGGCACCTAGCTGTCTGTTCTGGGGTTTTAGTGGTGATATTTTTATCAGGTTGCTGATTAGTTTGTACTTTAAATGAATGCTGCTAGGAGCCTGGGAAGCAAAACCTGCAAACTTGTACATAACTCTTATTCTGTTCTACACCAGCCAATGGTAGATCAGAGACTTGAATAGGCCGGGGAAAAGAGTTTCATGTTTTCTGCATCCAGCTGGAAAGCTTTCCTGCATTATGTGTAAATTGGTGGTTTGCGGGGTGAAAATATTCTGGTCTGTGAAAGACAGCTACTGTCAGTGGAGCGTTATAGGCTGAAGGACTTGGGAAACAGCTCTGCAGATTTCAAGGAAAGAGGGAGGTATCATGGAAATACAGCTGAGCAAGAAGTTTGGTAATTTTTATCTGTAAAGGAGGCAGACCTTTACTGTGTGTGTTTAAAAGCCAAAAATAATGTATAGTAGCTGTGCTAGTCAGATGCATACAGCCCAAGAAGTATGCATAGTCCCCAGTTAGCCTATAGTTCTTTTCCATAAGTAATCAGTAGAAGAAACTAGGTTACACCTAGGCAAAACAGACTTTTCAGAAAAATCACATACAAGAAGTCTCCAAACAACCAGAGAAAACATAAAATGCTTTGGTGGGATTTTATAGAAAGGGAATGTTGTACAAGGATAATTGAACAAATGGTGGCTGGTGTTTCTATGAAAAGCACTTAATGTGCTAACCTAAAATGACGAAGAAAACACAAAACCCCAAACCTACCAAACAGCACCACCACCCCTGCCCCCAGCCTATATAATTTATAGATACTGTAATAGAATGCAGGGGAGTGTTAAAAAAAAAGTCTGTTTTGATGGGTAAGGCAGATCATACTTGTTAGGTGATGCTTTCCATTGTCAGTATAAATGTAGAGAGACACTAAAAATAGGTCTGTCAAGACCCAAGAGTTTGAACTACCTGGCACAATTCTCTTACTGATTTTTAATCAATCTTGGGACATTGAGAAAATTCCAAAGGACTGGAAGACATTTGCTACTGTGCCAGCATTGTTCCAAGGATTAATAGGATGACCTAGGTAATTACTAGTGTATTGGCTTAATGTTGGTACCAGGCAAAGTTGTGGAGTGACTGATATATATGCCAGTGAGAACAAAATTGACAATCAGCAAGGGTTTGAGAAAGATTTAAAATAATTAAAAAAAAAAAAGCAGGTCCTCTATCAGTTTTAAGATTTGGGGATAGATTATAAGGCATTTTCACTACCTGTTAGTCTTCTGTAACTCTTCTGTTCTTCACTTCTTAATTTTACATGATTACATGATTAAAAGAAAAAATTTACATGATTAAAAGAAAAAATTGGCAAACTGGTAGAAAAAGGATTGATAAAATTTCATTTGAGTTGATAAATATTAACAAATTTTGGTGTGAGGGCTTTTTTTTTAATGGTGTTTAGTGGGTTGGTTGACTTGGTTTGGTTTTTGTTCCACCCCATTTTTCATATTGCTTCTTTCCAGTCTACCCTTGTTCTTAGTTTTTAGGTATTCTTGGTGTTGGAGATTTTGCTTGGGTTTCTTCAGGGGTTTCTGGACTCGGTGGTGTTTGCTGGTTTTCTTTAATTTGAAGTTTTAAATGTGTTAGTAGATGATGAATTTCAGTTTGGAAGCAGGAAGTTCTTTTAAAAGAACTTGAAGTCTTGAGGAAGCTGAGCTCTTGTTATGATGCTGTGGTCAAGAGCAGTTGAAGAGCTTGGGTAGGGAAAGTGGAGGTTGTACTAGCTCTGTCCCTTACACAACTTACAGCCATTTTGTAATGCATGGATGGGGTTTTTGTCTTAAATCCAAGCTTTTTAATTTAGAATTGTGTAAACACTTTAATAGCATAACTAGATTTTTGCAAAACCAAAGCATCTTTTAATAAGATATCTAGGGCATGATTGCTTTGGACTTTAATTCCTTCAGTTTGACTCTCTTTCCTGTCCCCATTTCTGGTACTCTGTCATGTATACTCACATGGTACAAGATTGCATGGTCATTTATTTATTTATAACTTGGTTTTGTTCAAATCGGTAATGTCTGCTGTCCAGTACTCATCAGTTTTGTTTTAATTTCGTGTATTTCTTATGTCAGAAAAATTGTATTTTAAAGATAATTGAAGATACTTGCCCTTGAAATAAATGGGCATATTCAAGCTCTTTTTTGTCTATTTAAACACAGAGGGAGATAGATTTCAAAAAGATGATCCATTAATAATACCAATTCTGTACGTACTGCCTTTAGCACTTGTTGTTCTAATAATCTCAACAAGTTTTGTGAAGTTATTCTTACTTTTCAGTTAAAAGTAAAAGTGTAACTACATTTGTAAATATTTCATGCAAAGATATTTTAGCCAGTGCTGGATTCAGGAGTGTTTTGCTCCTTTTTTTTCACTTGAAGCCACTTGAAGTGACTCCCAAGTGTCAATTTGCATTGCAGCTGGTTTGAATGACCAGCATGCTTCAACATTGCAATGTGCAGCCTTGCAGTTTGAGAGAAATGGGGGAGAAGATATTTTTAGACTTGGAAATTGAGATAAAAATACTGAGGTTGACTGAAGATATTACGTAGCATTTTATACTACAGTCTGAGCTGTCTGGTTCAGTAGTATGAAGTAGACTTTCAAAGTCTCAAATCTGTAAATTAAAAGTAAGTAGTGTGCCAGTGGTGTGATTTTTTTGGTAGCTTCCCATCATATTTCAGTTTTCAAACGGTGCTACAAATTAATGCAGATACACTTACACAAAGCAGTGTATTTTAATGCAAGTTGTAAGCATAAGCCAACAGGAATGTCCTTCCAAGTGAAGATACGTTTAGCAAAGGGGTGGTTCTGTTGTGTGTAAAACGAACACACTGCTGCATGCCTGGGAAGTGATGTTGCAAGTGCTAACGGTGTGTATAAAGGTCTGGGTGGTACTGTTACCTGGACTGAGAGTGCAGCAGCCAACATAACATCACAGAGTTCTTTCTGCTACTCAGGAAAGCTGGAAAAGGCAGAGTCTTAACTTGGCTTGCTTAATGTGACTGTGATGTTTGCAAGAATGTGGTCGTAGGTCATGTGTGGAGTGTAGGAAAGTGAATAGGAATAAATTAACCTCTGTTTTCATTATTCTGAGATGGAAACAGAGCTTTATAGCCTTAAGTAAAATTGCTAGAATAGAACAGCTGCATTTGCATGGAAGTTTGAAAGCTGGATAAAAACTAAGTGTCTGAGAAGTGTGATTAAAATTTCTTCACCTGTATCAAAATGAGACACTTGGATGTTTTCCACTTGTGATTTAACATACGAAACCTGATTTTGTGTGACTATGCATATAAATAGATCTCAAATGCTTAGAAATTTTGCTGTAAAGAGAAATAGTTTTCTTCTTTAAAATTGTACTTTAGCACTGTGGGGAATATAGTCTGTGGTGGTTTGTGATGTTTGGAGAAGCTTCAGGTTTGTATCTTAGTTCCCTTTCTCTTCCTTTCTGCACCTAAGTTTGACCTCCTGAGTCTTGCTCAAAACAAAATCTGTGTTCAAATTATTAACAGCCTTTTATATTGAAGGAAAGGCAGCACTTGGACCATTCTTTCCTTGTTCACCTCCTTACCACATGAAAGCTGAAGCTGCTGTCTGCTTGGTTGCTGTCCAGGTCTTTCAGTGATGAACTTGAGGCAGGTGTTGAGTTTTTTGACTGACTTCTGTAGTTTTTAACAGTTTATACTTAACGGTAATTACTTATACTTTCTGCTTTACGGAGATTCTGCTTCTCCTACTTACTCTTTAAGAGCATTTTAGGACACATAGTTAAATAAACTGTAAACTTAACTGTATTGTTAAAAGAATTTGTGTAGTCAATGCAAGTACATTTTCTCATAATACTTGATTATGAACTACGGATCCAGTGGATCCAGTGAATATGGAACTGAATGCCTGAAATTCTTCATAGTTTGGTAAGCAGTGGTAAAATAAGCACTTTCTTGTAGCACGGTTGGCAACATCAATAAAGTTAATAATACTGAGTAATGTTTCACTTGCCTTCTTAAGGGTATCTGAGAAAAGAGAGAATAGTTGTCATATGAGTAATTGTCTTAATTTATGCAATCTGAAGTTCTAAAAAAATTTATTGGCTGTAAATAAAGGAAAGAACATGGAGAACTAAGATTTCATTGTATTAATAATTAATGCATATGTGCTGTACTGAAGGCAGTCACACTGGAGCTTTCAGTAATATTCATATTCTTACTTCATGTGTTCTTTCAAATATATTAGTCTGAGCTGCCTTCTGAATCAGCACTTCATGAAGAAATCAGGACTTCAGTAACTGGATTATCACCTTGAATGCTTCATTTAAAAGAGCTCACATCAGGACTTCTGATTTACAGTTTGAGCTTTCTAATACAAGCTTTTGTTGGAGTGAAAATTACAAACTTGATAGGGTTGTAACTTCGTTGGGGGGCATACTACAGACATAAAAATAAACTGAAGTCCATACTTTTCTATTATCTTTATTTTGTTTCCTCTATCAAATATAACTTTATGAGTTATGAATTTTGTAGACAATCATTAAATTGCAGTCTTCTGACCATCATCTTGTAGCTGGAAAAGATAATTATTTTCTTACAATTCAGAGCTACAGCAGGAGAGAAATGGCTTAGTGCTCTTTTAATTAGAAGGTTACCAGTAGTATAATTCATGTATAGACTTACATGTGACCTTTAAAGTTTTAGTGGCTGAAATGAATGAGAGTCTTGCAGTGTCATGTGTTTTGTTGCTTTTGGAGTTGCTGTAGTGAGCAGGATACTTAATGGGAGTATGTTGGGGGTTTGTTTTGTTGGTTTTTGTTTGGTATTTGGTTTTGGGGGTTTCTCTGCAATTTCTCTAGTTATCATGGACTTAAAATTATCTTGTATTTAAGTCTGAAATAAGGCTTAGTAATTTTCAGCTTTTAAATTACCATTTAAATGACCCATTTCCAAAAGGGAAAAAAATGATTGCACTCAGATACCTACAGCAAGGTTAAAAATAAAATGTAGATTTTTCCCAAGGGATCTTTTAATTTGATTCTGGCTGTTCTTAGAACTTGACACTGCGCAAGACCTTAACCTGTCCTTGGTTGTATCTTTGTGTTTGACAAGTCACAAATTCTGTGACCAGTTCTGGTCATCAGAACAGAAACAGACCTCATGCACACTGAAAACGTTATAACAAATGATTGTCCATGTTGTCAGGAAGATAATCAAAAAGCCTAAGGTTCCCTTTTTGCAGAGTGTAGGAAGGGTTTCTACCCATACTTTAATCAGCTTTAACTCTGAATTTTATTTAAAAAATCTAGCAGTCAAAATAAATACCTACTTTGAGAGGAAGATGCTCACATGACTGACTTAGAATAATCTTTTTATGCCAGGATTTCTTTTATTCTGTGAGTCTGTTCTGTATGTATATTACATCTAATTAGTATGTTGTATACTTGTGTTTATGGAGGGCACAGCAGAGATGTAATTACTTTTATTACCTTGAGTAATCTGTGAAACTTGTATATGATAGTAGTTTGTGGTAGTTGGCTGTACTTTAAAAAAACATGGAATAAGGGTGCATCATCACTGCTATGCATGCATGTTTACTCCTGAAAAAAAAACGTTTAAAAGAGAAGGGAATGTTTGAAGGATTGTGTTACATTACAAAGTCTGCTGAAGAGGTGGGCTGTGTGAAGAGGGGACACGTAGCTTTTGTTCATACTGCCAAATGATCCAAAAACAAGACTGAGAAACATAATGA
Organism: Entomyzon cyanotis; assembly: GCA_024500445.1. Classification (NCBI taxonomy): domain Eukaryota; kingdom Metazoa; phylum Chordata; class Aves; order Passeriformes; family Meliphagidae; genus Entomyzon; species Entomyzon cyanotis. Next base: position 18,881,303 of record JAKEPQ010001005.1, read on the forward strand.
CAGTCTTGTTCTGCAGCAGCAGCAGCAGCCTGTCTTTGCCAGAATAAGTACAGAGTATTAGTAAAACGTTTATTTCAGTCTTTGTTTGTCACCAACCAAGGAAATGTCAAATACAGCATAGTAGAAAATAACAGAGAAGTCTGAAGAAATAGTTTCATCAATAGGTAGCTCTGTCAAAAATGAATGTATGCTTATATATGAATGCCAGAAGCCTTCAAAAATAGTCAGCTGAGAAAGCATCAGTGGTTTTTCAAATGAGGATGCTGTCTTAACAGGCCAGGAATGAGAAGGGATAATTTGTGGGACATTCTTAATTCCGTAGCATTAATTATTAAGGTGTGAATATTTAATTTGTTGTACTTGACAGAAAGCTGAGTCATGCTAGGTAAATTAATTCAACTGTGTTGACAGGTAACATTCAGTTGAAATGTATTGAGCAGTTCTTGAGTCCTTCTTGACCAGGAAGTGATTTAAGATGTAGCAATTGAAGAGCTCATCTGTAATAGTGAACAATCTCATCATTGTATGCTCAGAGATAATCTCAAATTTAGTTTCATAGCAGTCACGAAAAAACTCACTAAAGACCATATTTTTTTCTTTCAAAGAGTCATGCAAGATTGAGGGATCAAAAAGGGGAGCAAAATTAGAGCTGATTGTTCGCCAGGTGTTTTGTTAAAAGTTAGTGGATATCAGCTATTCATAAAAGCTTGTCAAAAGCCTGTAATAAAGCTGGTATGAGCAAATAGCAAAGCAAACACACCCGTATCCATATGGCATGTACATTATAATGGTTTCACAAAAATATTTGGGGAATATAAACATACTGAAGAAGACAAAATACATTATTTACCTTTTTGCTGTTTATGGAAGCTGAGGAAGTTTCCTATAGGAATTAAAATAAATGAGTCAGAAATTTCCCAATTTGAAATTTAAACTAAAGATCCTATTAACTTGCTAGGATTAGGAGTTTTTAAAGGGCCTTAAATCTGGAATTGCTGGACTGTTTAATAGAGCATGTTAGATTTAATTTTCATTAATTGCTAACAAAGAAATGGGAGGTACTAAAAGTGACTAGAGCCAGTGGTTTACTTTTTTAAAAAAAAAAAATTGTGCTGGGGGTATGAGGGATGAAAGAATCTTGAGAACTTCAGCCTGTCAAGTCTGAACTGTAGCAAAGAATAAAACTAGTGGAGGACAGAATGGATGTGTGTGCTGTGGTGAGGAAGGATCGGTGCAAAATTTTTTGAGGGGAAACCTACCATCCTAAACCTGCAGGGCAGAGTCACTGAGTGTATAGATAAGTGTAAGATAACCCAGTTTTACAGTGAACCTCAACCAGGTTGCTCACTCAAGGTTCCTGAAGGCACTGAGCTCTCAGGATTACATGTTCTGCTTTCCCTCCAAAGAGGTGTTTCAGTTCTGTTTCAATTCTCTAAAGGTTTGTGGTGTTTTGGGGTGAGTGGTGAGGTGACAAAGGTTAATTAAAGAAAATATTTAACAGTGAAAACGACTTGCTAAAGGCAGCAGTTGTGCTGTACTGACCCACTCACTCCTTGATCAAAGGGCACTGGTTGGATGCTGCTAAATGCCAGCTGACCTGTATCATAGGAGGAGGAAACTGGTCAAAAATTTGGGTGCACAAACATGGGCTCTAAAAAAGACTTACATCTGTCAAGAGGGTGTGTGGCAATTGACTTACTGTGAATGATTCCATCAAGATATTGATTCCTTTGTCAAAAAGACAAATACGAAAACAATAGAGAAAAAGAATGAAGCAGTTAGGCTGCTTTATAAAGATACCATGTGTTCCATGTGCAGTTTTGCTCTCTGCTGCCTTCTTGATGCATTGGAAGTCAACAAGAATGATTGAAAATGTGGAATGCCTTCCAGAGGTGATAAGCAGACTGTGCTTTTTATTCCCTGAAGGGGAAAGAAATGAGGGATGGATGTAAAAGGAAGTTTATAAAATTGTAAGTAGCATAGACATGACAAGAGAATAATTGATTGTAGTTTCTCATAATGCAGATACAGAGATCCTGTAAAGAACTCAGCTTATTTAAGTAAAGCAAAAAAAAAGTTCCTTCCTGCAGCTTATAATTACACTCATCCCAAAAGTTAAAATGGTTTGAAAAGTGATTAAGTGAAAATTTAACCAGGGTTGTCAAACCTGCAGGAACAGTCTCTGTACAGGAAGAGGATAAGCCACAGATGGCTAAATACTGGTAGGAGGGAACTATTGCAGCATTCCTGCCCTGTTTTTGTAATCTGCATTTACTTGAGCATATGCTGTTGGCCATTCCTGGAAGCAAAATGAAGACTGGATATCAAGGGTTTAAGAAAAACTTGCTGTTCTTGTATCTTTCTGTCCAATACAGTCAGATGTTTTTAGATGTTAATTTCTGGGTTTGTTCCCCAGTTCCCAAAGCTCTCACAAACTTTATTTAAAAATCTGGGGTAGGGTTGCTCTGGTTTTGTTTGCATCTTTGGACACTGGTCTTAGGTATTTCATGAAACATTCATTGTCCATCAGGCTTTATTACTTGCCTTTGTTCCTCTTGTTCAAAATTTATTTTTCTACTACATCTGCGCTTTATGGTGAAATAGCTTTTGAGCTGGGTAGTACAAAAGTTAAAAACTATTTATTTACTTATTTATTTATATATTAAAATGCGTGGTTGGCTGCAAAGGGAAAAAATTTTTCTTCTTAACTAAACGGACTAGAGCTATGCATACAAATCCCTGTCTTATGACATGAAATGATGATTGAAAATACTGATGTTCTGGGAATGGCATCATGAACTGAAGATATACTAATTCTAGAATGAAACTTTGCATGTAGGTGTAAAAAGCTGTGTTGTATCTGAAGTAGGAAGAACAGAATGCTTGTATAACACAAGGCGAGCTCAACTGTTGCAAAATGTACAAGTAGCTTGATTTTTTCAGGTCATGTTTGGTCAGGCCTTAAAATGTTGATTCATAAAGAACCCAAGTACATAAGTGAAAATAGTTTTTGTTTCTTTTGAGTTTCTGTGATAATTTATGTAAATACAACACTTCATGTATACAACTGTAATACTGTTACTAAAGTATGAGTGTTGGTGCTGAGGAGAAATCAAGAAACTGGCTTTGTGACAAATTCATGTTGTCTCCTGCTTCTGTTACTGTGTTGTTCATGCTGTCATGAGAGCGTAACCTCTTGAAGCAGGACTCAGTTAAAGAGTAATGTGCCTAAGATTAGGGGCCTTCATATGTATCTGTATTCCATAATTATTGTTCAGCTCTCTGCTGGCTTTGGTGAATGCTTGGGCAAATTCTGAAGCAGACATCCTGGTCCATCTGCTGCACAGCTCCCTCACCTCATGACTGCAGTGAAAACTTGCATTTACAAGAGGTCAGGCAGACAGCATACATGAAAACGTGCAGGGAAAAACATCATATATGTCAAACTGAATACTAGATGGAGTGCAACATTTGTGTTTCTAAATGTAGGTTCAGTTGAATATTTGGGATACTTTTTTGGTTGTGAATGCAAACAGTTAAAATGCTAATTACATTTTAAGAGTTAGTCAGATACTTAAGAGACTTGTTTCTGTTAAGCCTTCTGTTATTGCATTGTTTGACTGCAAGTGAGTGTGCAGAAATTTCTCTCTTGTAGGGATGGATACGGTGGAAGAATCCAGCAATTACATTGCAGAGGGGTGAGATAATTTCATACTATCAGGTCTTTGATTTTTTTTTTTTTTTTTTTGAGTCAGACTGCTCATTTTTGCCTACTTTGAACTTTAAAGGTCAAAGTTAAAAATGATCTTCAGAGAGAAGCTCATTCTGTCCTTTCAGATGAGATCCAAATCCCAGGATTTTGTTCTGGATATATTTCATTTCAGATAAGCTTTTTCAGGTAGGTAGAAATTAATTGATTAAAAATGCTTTCCCTATTTCAAATATAATCTTGTGTCTGCAAATTTTGTTCCTGCTTTTGTCATATATGTTTATTTATAAATACGTCTATATTGTTATTACTTTTTGACAGAAACACACACTTTTCAAAGCCGAGGAATGTGCATGAGTTTCTGATTTTAAGAATGGCTTCCTCTCTTTTCCATCATTTAAAGGAGGGGAGAGAGAGAAAGCCAAACTTAATATGAAAAGACACGGTGCATTACTGCACACTTGTTTTCTATGTAAGACATGATACTACATTTCTTTCATATCTGATAGCCTTCACCAGAAATGTTATACATAATCAGTTATGTTCCTTTGAGTTTACAGATGAAGAACTGAGGCTGCTTTTGACTTTTCTGAATTTCAGAGGGCAACATATCAAGCTACTGTGGCAAATCAAGAATTATTGATGATTCACGTTCTCTAGAAATAGGCAAACACACTTGACAGTATGGAACTACTGCTTTCCTTGTGGCTTGGAGAAAGCATAAACCCACCATGTCCAGAGAGAGTGTCTGCAGCCCTGCTCTTGCATGTAGTGCAAGCTACAGTTCTGCTGACTGGAACAAATACTCAATCAAGTGAACTAATGAATGTTTGAGAAAATTGATAGGAGGATGGGATGTACTGAGTCTCTCTTCAGGATACACTATTGAGAATTTCTGTCTGTCCTGATTTTTCACTCTTTTCTCTTTGATGAGTATGCTGAGAAACTAATGTATTCCACCAGTTGACTCCGGTAAACAAGACTTGGGTTGAGTCCCCTTGTCTTGCATGAACTATTCTAGAGAGACTGGTGGAGTTACATTTACTTCAGGCCGTTAAGTTCTATCATCCTTTGAGGCTCAACCTTGCCCCCCTCCCTTGAATTTGTAACTTAATTTCATTAGTAGATTCCCAGCTCTTTTTAGGGGGTTACAAGTGTTTGCAGGAATTCACAGAGTGCTTTGTAATGTTGGGTTGCTGCGAGAGAGGTGGTGTAAATGAAGTCTCACTACTGATAAGAGTTACGCTGATTATAATCACTATGTTACAGAATTTATAATTTGTAGTCAGTTTCTTTCTTGTCATGTGCTGCTTAGATGGCAGTTATAATTCTTTGCAAGAATACTTGAAAAATCAATTCCTGAGGCAAGAAGCTGCTTTTTATGGTTTGTTTAGGTTTTGTTTTGTCTGTCTCCAGACTTGCAATGTTTTTCTTAGTCCAGCCTATGCTATTTTCCTGAGATACATTGGTAAGAATCTTTTTATATACTGATGTGTATACTGTTGCACTTGGTGGAATGGCTTTCTCTTTAAATTGTAGTTATTTGGACCTGAATAATTGTAGTGTACCCTTTCATCAAACTCTTGTAGGAGGTCTGCCTTATTTTGGTGTTTCTCTGCATTATTTTGTCCTCTTATATTCTTTAATAAAGAAATAAATTACCTCCCTCAACACACATTTTCATGTTTCCATGTTGAATTTCATTGCTGTTCTGTTATTCCAATCTGTTACAATTTAACAACCCATAAATCCCCAGCAGTAGCAGTAATACTGGGTAGAGCATTTGTTTTCTTCCCCATCCTACCCTTCACCACATGGCAAAACCAGGTGTACGAACTCATCCACATTGTGGGTTTAAAAAAAAAAAAAGTATTTTAAAATTTAAGTTAAAAATGTTAACACTTGTGTTCTTAATCCAGTGTTACTTTGACACTTTTTAACTAGTAAAGTCCCTCTGCAGTTCTATAGCAGCTGTGCAAGACAGCTGTACTGGATTAATACAGATAAATTATGCAGCCGGGAGGAAAAGGATGTTAAATAACAACTGATTTTCTGCTGTTCAACACAGTGAACAGCATTGTAAATGTTTCTTGCTGAATAGTTTTTCTTTGTTTTCAGTAGGAGTTAATTCATTTGTGTGTATAGCACACATATGCTGTCTTCTTTCTTTAAGCAGCAAAAAATACAAAAAAAGTAATAAAAGTATCTGAGTGAAGGTAGTTCATGTGGTTTTCAAAATGTGCTACCTGGCTCCATTTGGATAGCACATTTGGATTGCTGTGTTGCTGGGGTTGTAGCCTCTAGAATCAGAATTTACATGACTCACAAATGTTTTAATACATGACATGAGAAAGAGTCAGAAAAAATTTACACATTGTGAATATGAAAAAGAAAATACAGTTGCAGGTTTTCCCCTCCTTATGTGATAAAGAAACATTATTGTCCTGTCAAAACTTTACTTCATTACAAATAAAGCAGTAATGTTGATGAAACATAGTAGGTAAACTTCACAGGGTTTTGCAGTATATTTATTCCAGTGCATTTTTTTTGGTGTACACTGCCATGGGCAATTCTGTTCCAGCTCTTCCCAAAACATGTGATGCATATGAGGTGTGGCAACTTGGGGTCACACAGATCTACAGTGAGTTGGAATAGCTCACTGATGCCATGAAAACTAAAATTATCAGGCTATTTAAACTCCATATCTTGGTAGCTACTGTGTAGGGAGTTTGCAAATAAGCACAAACAGATGGTGGAATAGGAGGAGCCATCTTTTTTGGTGGTCACCCTCAGATAGACTGGATTAAAGCACAGTGGAAAACTGTCTCTCTAGGCAAGATACTTTTTATAGTCTGGTTAGGTCACTATGTATTTGATGAGCAACCAAACTACTTTTATGTTAATGCACCTTTTCAGCAACTTGTGCCAGCTGTTGTGAGCATGAAACCAACATACAGAGGTAGTGAGAGGAGGTGCCAAAAGGCTGGCACAAGGTATTTGAGGGGTATGCCCTGCGTGATTAAAATAAATACACATGGCTATCCTCTTGTAACTCTGTTTAAAGATGTAAATAAAAGGTCTATTTCCATTCTTTGATACTGGTCTAGAGGCACAAGTTTGAATATGGCTGGGAGTTTGCTGTAGATTTAATAAAGTATGGGGACCCATCCCCTCTGCTTCCTCCAAATGAGGGGAAGCAGAGGGATTTACTGATGTAGAAAATGAGCTTTTCAGCCATGTTAGAAAATAAATGCTACTAAGAATGACTGCTGTTCAGTTACCCTTGGAAATGTGTGACCTCTGTGTGTGACACCGCTTCTCAAGTAGTCAGTGAAGCAACTTGACAGTAGTCTCAACTTGGTTTAGCAAATAGAAGGATTATTACAGGAAATCCAGTTATAAAACCCCACCGGACTGAATTATTCTGAATTAATTTTAAGCAGAATGAAGCCGCTAGAGTTGTTTTGCTTTTGTGTGGATTTGCCAGTGATTCTGTATTTGAAAATGTCATATCTAATAAACTGAAGGAGTGGGTAGTAAGTTTCACTGAATCAAGACAGGTTGTGCATTCAGGTTTCAAAATTTACACCACAAAATTGCATATTCCTGAGTGGTGTATTATGAGCAGGGCTGGGGAAAAGTTGTAGTTCTGTATGAGTGTCTAAAAATGGCTAAAAAGAAAACTGAGAAAAAAGGAGGAGATAGCTTCAAAGATTAAAAAAAAACTATAAGGACCATGAGACATAATGACTTTGGAAGTGCAGATATAAGAGTAGAGAAACACTTTGACAGGATTTGCTGCAAATCTGTAGCACATCAGGAACTATGGCATGGGTAGTAAAACCAGATAATGTTCCCTTCCTGTATTAGCACTCTTCAGAGGAATTAGTGTCAGCTAAAGTTGAAGCATCTTACCAAAGTCTGCATTCGTGGCTTTTGAGCTTTTCCTTTGTGTGTATGTAAATATTTCTCTGCATGCTTCAAAGGTTACTACTCCATGTTTATCAAAGATAATGAGAGATGACTTAGCATTTCACTTGATTAGAGGGTTTCAGGGTTTTGTAGAGCACAAGGAGTAGGATTTACACAGAATTTCATCAAGAGTTATCAGACTCAAAATGTAACTGATATTTGTTTGGAATGCTACTTCTTAAATAGTGTTGATTAATCTGCATACTTGGTTACTCCTTCTATACATGTAAACATGACTTTGAAACAGTATAATATGTTGGAATGGAAGTGTACAAATATACCCCTGAGGTTGTTTTATTTGTTTGAACAAGAATTATTTGTTACTGTATTATTATATATATTATATTATTATAAATATTTCTTATTATATAAATGCTAAGTGAAGACTAGTGCAGTAATTTTCTTAAATCTGTGCAGAACTTTGCTGTTTTCTGTCCCTGTGCCTAGCTGTGTGAGCTATAATTTTACAGACAAAGGAAACTAGGTATAAAGAAAAGTTAATTAACCCCAGCAGGAACCAGTAGTTGTACAGATGTGTGAATAAACTATTAACTGAAGGCCTGTGCTAAAGTCTGTGCTCAGGAATTTTGAGAGGGAAGAAACACTCATGATATTTTACAGTGGGAAGAACGTATTCAGGTAAAATTCAAACTTTGGTGCTGTATTGTGCTTGGAGTGGCATCTGTATTTCTTCCAATCCAGTTTTTCTTTAGGTTAGCTTCCTGAATTAGAACAAAAACTGCACCCTAAAGGCCTAGTGCTGCTGTCAGCCTCTTCTTGGACTCCCACAAATGGGCTTTTTTTGTCCATCTTCTAGACACTGTGTTGAAGAGGATTTGAGGGAAGGGAGGAGAGATCTCTGTGCATCCTGGAAGGTATGATGGAAAAAGCTATTTATAGGATTTAGAGGAAGACATAGTGCTGTTGTAGGTATCTTGGGAATTCCATTAAGAAACAATTTCAGCTTTTATAATGAGTGATTTCTTCTGCAGGCTACCCAAAATACTGTACATTTCAGTACTATGTTCCTATAATGAATTTGTGTACACTGTTACCAGTTTTAGGCAGGTCAACCTGATTTGATAATCTAGGGGAATAGTAGTGTTGTACTAAACTGTTTAAATATTCTGTGCTGGTTTGAGATCCCAGTGAGGCTTTTTATAAAGCTTTCGGTTTTTGTCTGTTTGCTATTGCATACACTGATACCAACTGACATTGCAGATAGATGTATTAAAAGTTACTGAAGTTAATTACACCCCTAACTTAGCAGTTAATTTAACTGCTACAGTTAAAAAATAAATTGGAGAGGAAAATACAATAATCTGAGTTTGACACTTCTCCATTCCTCCTCAGCACAGGGAAACATTCTGAAACTTGGGGTAGTTCACAGGTCAGATGCAGTGAGGCAAAGGCTCTGTGGGAGCAAGAACAGTGATCAGCTGAAAGCGTGAAGAAAATCTCTGTGTGTGTTCTAGACACTTTCACTTGGCAAATCTTCAGCTTTGTGGAAGATCTGCAAGCAGTTTAGATGTTAGGGACAATGGTTGGGCAAAACCAAGTGCTAAATTTGATGCATGTATTTTTACATAAACTTACTGTTTTTTCTTAAATGTACTGACATAGCAGAAATTGCCCACAGAGAGCAGCTCTGGATCATTTTTTAAATACAGTGGCACTTGAGTTAAAAGCAGCTGTATGTTTCTCCAGTTCCATTATTTCGACGCCTTAGATGTAATTATGTTAGGTTTTTTCTGAAGTCTTTTTCTTAGTGGCTTTTGGGTGTTAGTACTTCCTTACTTTAGCTGAATAGACAAGAGACTTTCTGACACTGCTTGAAGCTAACAGATGTCCAGAAAACAAATAAATTTCAGATATTTACTAAGAAATATATTCTAATAACACAGTTTGGGGAAGAACGTACTCAGCATGACCTGTTTGGAATTTCATCTCATTGAGGGAGAAAGTGGTTTTTTTGCTTCTGTCAAATTTATATGGCTTTACTACTGTAAGTTCAAAATTGGTACTTTTTAAAAATTAAACTCTTACCCTTTGTGTAATAATCTTATTACATGGTTAGGAATGTAGTTAATTAAAGTTATGTTGAAATAAATACTGAATTTCTAGTTTTATATTACAGAGTTTCTGTATACCGTAACATGGAGAAAGACATTGTTAGTACTGTTAATGTGGGAAAATTTGGCAGTTTTTAATCATTTAGTTGCCACAATATTTAGTATGATACTGGAGACAATCACTGGAATACTTGGATGGAAGAATGCCAGCAAAGTCAATTCAAGCAAAGCTTTAATGTTTTAATTGGATTTCACCTTTTTTCTTTTAAATATAGATAGAGATATAATTTAAATTCAGCTTCACTGCTTGTTCCTTGGATCTTATCTGCTTGCTTTGACTTGAAAGAATTGAATGCAAATTGTTTCCTTCTCACAGTAGTCTTCCATGGTATAAGTCATGTGAACTCCAAACGCTGATTTGTTTCCTTGAAGTATTGCAGCCTGTGCTGCTTTGGATGGTTGTAGCTTCTGATTACCCAGGATGCTTACAGTTCTTTAAAATGTCACTGCTTGCTGTCATGAGTTCGTTATATATTTTATAAACTTTTATTTTGATGCTTACAGTGAATATTAGGCTTTAGATGTGCAGATCCTTGTGGAGTTGAGACTTATGCATGTGCTTCTCTGGCAGGTAACATCAGTTGTTTGGAATACAATATTATGGGAATGTAATACGTACGTGTTTTTGGATATAGCTCTGATGCAAGAATGTAAAAACAATGAGAGATTAATTAAATACTTCTAGGTGTGTGGGGTTTTCCTAATGCCATATTTTGTAATGAACTTGTAAAGTATTTTTCCACTTTATGGTAATCGTTTGCATTTTTCCCAATAGCAAGTTCCATAAGAATACTTTCTCCTGTAATCTAGCACACATCTTGATGTTGATATCATAGAACTTAGCTCCATGTAGCATTCCTAAAGGTAATAGTTTAATTATTCCTTACTTGATGAGAATGTTATCCTTGACTTCTGCCAAAGTTTAACTGTAGAATATTTAAAGTTCACTTAGTATGACAGCATATTAAGGTAACCAGAAGGAAATAATACCTAAAGATACCCATTTGAAATTTAGGTTATTAATGATGCCCTTCAATGTAGTTAATGTTTAGGTCATACTTTGAATTGGATACAAGCAGGGTGAGCAGTGAATTAGTCTTAAATTGGAGTTTGTTCAGTATTATAATCCAGTATTACCCACAGCACCTACTTGACCTATTTGGCCATTTGGACATTGCTGTTTGGTGTTACTCACTGTCATTACAGAGAGATTTGTAGATTTTGTAGTTGCGAATAAGATTAGCTGGTTATAAAATGTTAAAAGAAGAAAGAGAAAACTGGAAACTAGTTGGTTTTTTATATTAAAAACTATGAGCAGTTTGAAGAGGGTAAGGAAAGGCATTCAAATGACATGTTAAAGTAATGAATTAAAGCTGGAGAGGGGAGAATGAAATTTTGGATACCTATTATGGTGGTTTATCTCTGGCTAGCAACTAAGCCCTACATAGCCTCTCACTGTCTTGTATCAGAGGGAGAACTGGAAGGGTAAAAGTGCAAAAACGTTTGGTTGAGACAATGCCAGGTAAGTAAAAAAAAAAAAAAGGGAAAGAGGGAGAAATGACAACAAAGAAAATCAAACCCAAGAAACATGTGTGATGCAGAAAACAAGCAGTAGCTCACCACCAGGCGACCCATTATCAGCCAGTCCCCAAGCAGCAGTAGACAAACTGCCCACACAGCCCCACCTCATGCCCCAGTTTTTTATTCCTGAGCATGACACCATATGGAATGGAATATCCCTTTGGCTTGTTGGGCTCATCTGTTGTGGCTGTGTCCTCTCCCAACTCCCTGGGCATCCCCAGCCTGCTCACTGGTGGGGTGGAGTGAGAAACTGAAAAAAGGATTTGACTTTCTGTAAGCACTGCTCAGCAACAACTAAAACATTCCTGAATTATCAGCAGTGTCTCCAGCAGAAATCCAAAATGCAGCACCATACAAGCTACTTCAAATAAAATTAGCTCTAACCCAGCCAAAACCAACAACAAAGGTCTTAGACATTTTCAGAGATTTCTTTGCAATTATGATGGTCTGTAGAAGTGTAGATGAAATGGAAAATTACGTTGGAACTCATGCACATGACTCATTTTACCTGCTTGGTGAAACAGTTGATGCATACCATTGTAAAACTGCAAAATAATGTATCTCTTTGATCATCTCTAGCTTCTGTGTGCAAAAGCTTCATGTATTTCCATTAATTCTGTGATAGAGCTGTAAAAAGAGGTCTTCTAGAGCTATGTGTGAATGGGAGATTTGGAAGAGGTTTATGTTGTCATTTCTGTACTTTTAAATAATTAAAATTAGTTCAGTTTTAGGACACATAATCGTTTCAGTGCCATAGAATAATCTGAGCTATTTTTCATAGTAATTCGGTATTTACATCACAGATAATACAGACAAAGCTGTTGTCCTTCTCTACAGTTTTCATTCCCTATTTCAGTATCTTATGTACTTTTTTACTTCTTCCTTCCCAGAATGAATGGTGATTCTGAGATAATAAGATTACCCAGCTCTTAAGTCCTCTCTGTTGCAGTTTTGCTTGTGTGTTTGGAGAGAGGGAGAGCAAAATAAGGAAGTAGCCTATGTTTTCAGGCCATACTTCATCTTTCTTTTTTAGCTAATTTTCAGTTCTGCAGGGATTACTTTTTCTCATTTAAAAGAATGCATGAGTCAGTGTTCTGGTTCATCTGTCTTGAACAGATTATTTATCTAGCATGAGAATTGTTAGTTACCTTTATTATAATCTGGTTTTCTGCTTATAATGCTTCTTGAATTTTTGTATGCTTCCTACTGGATGTGGTTGATACATGACCATAAAATTGTACTGTGATTGTGTTGTGGCGTGCAGAGCAGAGGGAGCAATCAGACAGTGAAAGAAATTAGATTTTCTCTATTCTCAAGGGTAAAAGTAAAGTTAAAATCTACTCTTTTACCTCATTCATACTAATAGTATCATACCATGTGTTTCCCTGCAATTAAAAATATTTCAGTCTTCTAAAAATAAATTACAACAGCCACTGTAAGAACCTTCCTTTTTATTTAACAAAGGTTATAAAATCAGTAGTTTCACATTAATAGACTTAGGCAATGCTGCTTGAAATGGTAGTAACATTTAGTTAGGTTAACACTTCTATAAGCCTTTTACCTCTGCTCAGTTTTGTTGGCAACTTTAAACTTGGAAGCCATTTAGTTTTATGGTTGATAATGTTGTTTGTTGGACAGTCTTTAGAGTATCTCAGGGAGCAGAGTTCCTGGGTGTGAATGCTAAGGTGAGAGATAAAATAATGGAAAGTATGAAGATGCTGGAAGGGAGGAAGAGAGTTTCTTCTCCTTCCTGTTGGTCAGGAATTTGTCGTCAAGCGAGTAGAAGGATTGAATGTCATAACCTGGGAAGAAGGTATACTTTACTGAAACATTGCTGACTATGAGCCTTATTGTTATTATTGTTACTTATTAAGGTGTGCTTGGTGTCTGGAATATGGAGTTACTTTTTCATGTTTTGTCTAGTCCTGGGTAGCCCAGATTTGAACAACTTTTGGAGTAGCTGTTTCTGGGGTGAACCACTTACCTGCTAACCTCTGGGGCTTACTGGGGGTAGATATGAACATCTTATTTATCTTACCATAAATAAGATGTAGATTTTAAGTTGATGTGCATTCCATATGTTTTCTTGATGTTGAGGAAGTCAGTTAGGAAACATTTTTTCTACTACTGATTAGTGATTAAAATACCAGGCTTGAGAATCTGTGTTCAGTAAGTGAATCAGTATAACCATGTGACATGGTGAATGAAAGACAGGATGCAGACAAAGTGTGCTTTTGCTGCATGGGAGCTTAGTTAGAAATAGTAAGTTGGTGGGTTTTTTGTCAGAATCAATCCATGCCACTGGTTTAAGGCTTATATGCAAAACTCCAAGTAAAGTGTTTGGTTTAGTTGATTATGGTTTTGCATGTTTGAACAGGACTTGATATTGGAATGGATTTCCTGAGAGGATTTCTTAAACAAAACACACACACACACATATATATATTAATTCTTGATCCTATGGAGTTTATTTCAAATACGTATTGCTTCAGCATTGGAAAACCTAGGCTTTATAGAATTCCCTATGATTTAAGTATGCAACATGACTACAGAATAGACAAGACTACTCTTGAATCAAAGATGTTTCCTAAAATTAGTTCCAGTAATTTAAAATTATTTTGAAATGTATTGTTAAAAAATTGCTTGAAATGTTTGTCAAAAACATTCAACTATACATCCTTCTGTTATACATCAAAATAGTATGGAAGAGAGGCACTACAGACTTTTTTCCTCTCCATTAGTCATTTCTGTGGTATCTAACACTGTTTAAAACCAAGGGTGATAGGTGGTCACTAAGATTTCACATAAAAACTAGCAGTGGTGGATCGGTTGGTTGTGTTTCTGTATGATCTGTGTTTATTAAGCAGGATATACTTTATATCCTTTTTGGGTAAGTTAATGGTTCTAATAATATTTGTGTTTTCCTTGTTATTTCTATATATGTCAGCTGTGAAAGAGCTGGCCAGTGTCTTCACAGAAGTATTCTAGGAGTGTGATGTTTAGGGGACATGGCTGGATGCAAATTTAAGCATTCAGTTTTGATTAGAGATTTGCAAAATAATAATGATACAGTTTGCAATCAATACAGCTGAAGAGTAGAGGTACTTACGAAACTGTAAGCACGTCTTTTCTGTTTTATAATAATCCCAGTTTCAAATATTTACCTAAATAGTTTTGCTTTCCAGTAGTTTTCTGTTATTTAATTTTGTATTTGTGGTTATGATACCGTTTCTATAACTATGCCTTTGTTTCATTTTACAGAGGAAATAAAGGCTGAAACAGAAAAGCAAAGGTATGTGATAATTCATCATATTAAATGATAGTGCTTTTAACGTCTTAAAATGTGTACCATAATTAATCTGCATGGGCAGTATGGGCTCTCTCTGGAAAGCGTTTTCAACATATTTCGGGTGGTTGGTGGTATCTGGAAACATACAGATAGTGCTGCTTTCTGTGACTAGCTGTTCTGGTGCAAGGCACAGGGCTTGGGAGAAGCAGCAGAATGTAGCTTAGAGGGAGCAGGGTGGTACTGTCTGGCCTGGGAGCATAGGAAATGGGGATCAAAATTGGAAAAGGTCTTTGTGGGTGGCACAGAAATTTCTTCCAGTGTATTGGAAGAGCCTTGAAGTGGATTCAGAGAAGGAAGAAGAATGCAGATAAAAAACCTGAAGTGAGTTATCAAGGGGAGGAGATTGGGGTGAGGAAGTAGGAATGACCAGAGAAAAGTAATGTAACTGGAAAAGACAGTGTCTGAAAAGGACCTTGTTAGGAAATAAGTGTAGATTTTTGAAAGCAGTTCCTCTACAAGTGAAGGTAAACCCAAAAACTGACGTTCAGCAGTCTTCTGCTGTCAACAAACTTTTAAGTATTGCTAAACTGTGGAATCTGTTATTGGTATTTTATTACATGTTCCACAGGATCATCTTCCTCATCCAATGTGCCTTGCTAACTCTGAGTCAGGGCTGTGTGGTGAAGACTGTTCATACCACTTGTTCAAAGAATTGGATCAGTGGGTGAAACTGAGGATGAAAGTTTTCTTAGACAGATGGGTGCTGCTTGTTCTCCCCTGTAACTGGATTTCAGTTTTGGTAAATCATTTAAACCACGGCTGTGAGAGTTGGATGCTAATGATTTCTGCTTCATCTCCTGGATATTTGAGCAGAAAGCTACAACGTTGGTTTTCATTTCTAGCTGGAATAAAGTTTCAGAACTTTGTTTCAGAAGATGTAAAGGAAAACTTAATATCAAATATGCGGAAAAATTTAGTCTTGCAGCTTATCGAATTGAGCATATAAAACTTAGTGGGTACATCTGATTGAGACTCTGCTTCACTTTCCACCAGCAAAATAAAGTCAATACCATGAGCTCACAGTAAGATTGTAAAAATAAATTTAATATTTGTGTAGTGTTTAGAAATTTTTTCATCAAGCACCACAAGATTATCTCAGACAGAAAGTAATAATGTGAATTTATAATAGGTTTTTCTTAGAGTAGTATAAATAAAGCAGAAGTCCACATTGTGAAGCACGATAAGAAAAAACGCTTTATGTTAAATATTCAGTGAGCAATATTTGTTCTGGACACTGAATAAGGAAAAGTAATATCTTGTCCTGTAGTTAAATATCATGCTAAAATTAATGAGACCACAGAATTAAAATCATTAATACAAATATGGTTCAGCTGATTCATAACTACAGGTACATAATTTCTGCCCTATTAATGTCTGAAGTCATGATTTTTGGGGGTGGTAGAGTGTGTATGTCTTCCTGTATACATTTTCTAAATAGGTTCTGATTTGTTCAGTGCTGTCTTTATTTTGATAGTAGCCTTTTGCTGCTGTGAAGGCTTTGCTGGACTTGGAAATCATGAATGGACTTCTCTGTTCTTATTGTAGAGTCAAATATTTTAGGTGCAGTTGAAAATACTGTTTTTCTAGGCCCTAGAATAGAGAAGCTTCTTAGTCTATTAAATTATTTTCAGTTTCTTACTTCTGTAATTGGGATTCAAATACCTTAATAAGGGATATCTAATGATGATTCTTTTAAGTTTTCCTGTCCCTATTAAAGGTATCTAACCTCAGTTAACCTGGAATGCAGTGAAGAATAGATAATTTCCACCTTCCAGAATTTTTGCATGGAAAACAGCTTCTTTTGTTTTGCTGTTTGTTTTTTAAACAGACCTGGTATTTGGTAGTGGGGAGCAGGGGAAAGGACTAGAAAAGCACAAGCTGATTTATGTAACTATTACACAACAAATGCTGCCAAAATAATTTTCCCAATCTATTGTTTGATACATACCTTAGTCTTTCTCTATGGCTAATACATAAATATCAGCATATTTCATAATTGCCATGCTTGGTAGATGCCTTGGTGGAAGAATGTTTTGGGGATAGTTTCTGGGTTTAGAAACAATTCACTGACATTAAGAAGTCCTTTTGAGTTTCTCTTTTCCCCTCCCTGCTATCCCCTTCCCTTACATTGTCAGCAATGTGATGAGCTCACTGAGTTGCTTTTCCAGAGACAAATGTGCATCTTCTTCCATATTTCATATCTTGCCCATTTTAAAATAGCTTTCAATTAAGAGAATTAAGAGATGCTCCAGGCTTATGCAGCAGCTTGCTGTGGTGTGGGTGCTTCATTTTCAGAATCTCATCATGGCCTGTTCCTTGTTTTGAACAATTCTGGGTCTACTTCCAGAGTGCTCTTTTAACTTAATTTTAATGGTTTCAATGGATGTAATCACTAGATGAGGAGCAGTCTTGTCATAAGACATAAGCAACAGATAACTGCCCTTTCATTCCTCAAGAGTAAAGCTCTTATAGGAATATCAGAGAGGTTTAAGAACATAGAAGAATCATGTACTTCCTCTGCAACTTATCTGATTAGGGTATTGTTCAAAAGAGCTCTGCTTCCAGCAATACAGGACAATAAGTACAGTTGTGCATCCAACAGTAAAACAAACCTCTGCTTTTCTTCAGGAAAAAAGTTTGTAGGGATAAATTTTTAAACTTTCAAAAGAGATTTATTCAATAAAAAGTAGCATCTTAATACTAATTGTTCACTCTTAAGACTTAGAATTTGGTGCCCTTTTTAAGCAACCTGAACAAGGAGATCTGTTTGAATGTGGTGCCAGATGTAATCTCAAGGACAACCCAGCCTGCTCCTTGAAAAGCTGCAACTCATTTGTATTGATTAGTTTAAGGCCCACGCCATAATGCATGGGACTGCAATCATGCTTTGGATTTATAATAAACTCTTAGCAGTTCATTTTTCTACTTCAGGAACATGAAAATGAATGCATTCCTTGAAGCATCTGATTTAATTAGCAACATGCATAGGACCTGTATTTGAAAGTAGTTGTTCTGTAAAGATCTGTTTTAATTACTGCAAGAATTCTACAGGCTTTCCTACAGAATATGAATTTTGCACTTTTTAAAATACTCCTAATCAAGTCTGTGTGAGACAATGTAGTTTGCCTTTTATCTAAAGATACCTATGTGTGCACAAAAATGGTTAGGAATGCTTTATATAAAGGTGATGAGTTATGCTGTGAAGTGAAAAATCTGAACATCTTTCTTTGAGCCAAACTGCATTGATGCACTAATATTAGTGAAAAATGACCCATTCTTAATTATCCTTTTTTTGTAAGTATTAATGAGCATGACCTTTGTAAAGGTGCTATAATCAATAAAACTTCACCAATTCATAATTTTCTTGCTTTTGTACAGTTAGTAATTTCTGATAGTTTGCCTGAGTGAGATACATTGGTGACTGCTGAACTGTTAATTTAAGTGGTGTTACCTGAAGCAGAGATGAAGGTTCAGCTTGTTTTATTTTGTTAGTTTGTTGCTTTTGCTAATCTAGTCAGGGGAGTCCTTTGGTATTTGAGAGGAAACAAGTCTCTATGACTCCAAACCTGCAGGGACCACTGAACATTCCCTTAGTGTGCAAATAAGTCAATTTGCCTGGTCCACAAAGGAGCCATGACGTGTAAGTGTTAAGAATACTTTACATATTACCATTGTTAACTTCATAGAAGTTATTCTTTCCTGAAGTTAATTTTCTTGATATTTTATTTCATTCATAAACATTGTAGTAGTGAGAACTATTTTTGTAATCACTTTACAGTATTCTAATACAATCATTCTGTTTAGTCCCCCTCATGGAGAAGCAAAGTCTGGTTCAAGCACTCTTCCACCTGTGAAGTCAAAGACAAGCTTTATTGAAGCAGACAAGTACTTCCTACCATTTGAATTGGCATGCCAGTCCAAGTGCCCCAGGATTGTCAGTACATCTCTAGATTGTTTACAGGTCTGTATGAAGATGAACTTTAACTATCAACTGTAAAATCCTGTTGCTTTGGAGGAGGAGTGCAGTTGTATGTCATAAATAGTATAATGGGGTTTTTATTATTTTACTTAATTGCACAAACAACCAAATAGAATGTATTTCTCACAAAAGATGAATGTGTGCCTTATTTATTATGTAGTGTATGTATGTATTTCTTTGTGTGTATACGTGTTACCACAGTTACATATTTGAGTTACTATGTACAGCTACCTATTTTCATGTGTTTAAATGTGTGTTGAACTAACACAGCAGGTATAGCATTAGCAAATTTATTTTATGCTATTTACAATTGCAGTAAAATATTTTCAATTCAAGGTGTCTAGTCTCTCAAAGCTCTGAGGCTCCTATAATGTATTCAGAAGAAATTCTTCAGCGTTGTATTTAACCCTTCACTCCTCCAGAGCAGCCCAACAATGAATTCAGTTTACAGTCACAGGCACATGTGTGCCTGGCCTGCCCTCATACCGTGATGCTACTCTGTGTAGCATGGGGATTTACAAATACTCTTGTGCCTAAAGTGTTCAGAAGATGATCTTACTAATTTGGTAATAAATTCCACTTTTAAGTATTGAAGACCTAAGGAAAGAAAAAGATACTAGAACACTTAAAAACAGAAGAAACACTTAAAAATAGAACACTAGCTAGTTGCTTAAATAGAAAGCATTTGCAGCTGGTTTATCTGGTATAAAAAATATTTGTGTGTTGACTATATATGAAGATGTGTGATGTTAGTTTTTAGAAACCTGTTTGTTTTAAAACATTGTTAACCGATGAACAAAACCTTTAAACTTGCAACAAACTGTATTGCAGTTGCTGACTGAAAATGGAATAAGTGGAATAAATGGATATGTAAAAAAATCCTTGGTGTTTTATGAGACATGGGGTAGAATGTACTGTTTTAATTATTCTGTGCAAGTCAGATCAGCTGAATTTATTTATTATAACAAAAAGCTGGCCTGATTTTTTAAGCTCTTATTTACATGTTTTTTTCTCTTCTCTCCAGAAACTTATAGCATATGGGCACTTGACAGGGAACGCTCCAGACAGTACAGCTCCAGGAAAAAAACTAATTGATAGAATTATCGAGACAATATGTGGCTGTTTTCAAGGCCCTCAAACAGACGAAGGGGTTCAGCTACAAATAATAAAGGTAACGCATTTAATACTTCTGTATTTATAGTGATGGCAGCAGGAAGACATTCATGACCCCAGAGTTCAAAAGAAGAAGTGCTTATTTGTAAATGCCATGGTAGTTTTAAAATATTTTCTTGATCCGGTTTCTTAGAGATTGAAACTCCTTATCCTGTGCCCATCCCCTAATTTCTCCAGCTTCATTTTGAGTGAACTCATGGTTGTGGCCTCAAGTCTTGTACATGGACCACTGGGTGAAATTTTATTCACAGCAGACCTGTGGAGCCTCTAATTGTGAGGAATTACTGTCAAACAATCCAGCACTCCCAGTGGGGGAAATGGTAATTAAGCAGCAAATTTTAAAATCCGTTTTGGAGTTGGTTGATGAAATGCAATTAGACCTGGCAGCTGGACATTACCATGGTAGCTTTGTGCTGCTGCGTTATACACTTTTGCTTGAAGGAGGTCCAGGGTTTCCTTCCACAGCTTACATAAATGTTGCATGTGGAGTTTGTACAAATGTTTCTGGGGAACCTGTTTTCTGATTGCAGCCTTTAATTATGGGTATTTGTTGCAGGAAATTACTATGCCAAGTACTAGAATTTAGCTGCCTAGTGGAAATGCTGTACCCTGCTCCTGTAACAGCGGTCTTTGAATGGCTGCAATGGTGAGCAGCAGTGAAGAATACAATTGAAATTAGTTAAGGGATATGGAGTGTTTGTTACTTATAATCTTGTTTATAAGTATCCTGAGGCACTGGCATTTCTTGCAGATTGTATTTACTTGTTTCAGTGCAAAGAATGTAGTTTGTTCTTCTCCCCTGTTCATAGTTCAAACCTTCCTTGTTCTTTTTTGCACTCCACTTCTTCAGCAAAGAGCTGTCATAAATGTTGTTTCATGCTGCCGTTCTCTAGATTTGTTGTGTTGTTTTGCCCAAGCATTTAAGATGTTTTTCATCCTGCAAAGGGAAGTTTTCATTGATTTAAACTTTCAGTGGCTGAAACTATTACAACTCTCTCCTATTGTAATACCATCTCTTTGAATGCTTTCTTCTTCCAGTCGTCCCTGCCTGAAGGGGGCTTTTCTAAGAGCTGATACTCCTTCTGTCCAGGAGAGCAGCTGAGAAAGTAAATTCTTCAACAGTTGTAAAATGCATTAAGTGTGTCCACTTACTTAGAGCCTTAATTTTTTTACTGTGTAGATTTAGCTAATTGCCATGGTAGAATGACTGTGGAAGTGGAAAGTGCTGTTCTGACTTGGACTCCATCTTTGTCCAATACACTGAACACTATAAAAAACTTGAAAATTTTAAATAACCTTGGCAGAGACCTGAACTTTTGACTTTGGAGGAATAATGAAACTGTTCAGTCACATTCTTTTATGCTTCATAACTCTTCAATTCTGAGATGAATGTGGACCCTGCTTCTCCAGTATGATATGAAGGATGGGTTATATATCTTCTTAGATTCTTCTGTGGTCCTGGTGGTTAGTATTTTGTCTGAAGAACTTTAATTCCATCAGGGAGACAGAAGGCAGGGGACCTGGATCTCCTGCTTTTTTGTGCTGGTGCTCCCAGGCTGTTACGCACAACATAAGCAGCACTCCCACAGGGCAGCTGCTTCACCAGCACCACAGTGAAAGCTGAGAACTTTGATCACTTGGACATCTTCTCTGGAGGATTGTCTTGGTTCTGCATGCAGAATCAGTGGCCCTTGCATAGCTTGCTGCCCTCACTCTGGGATCTGGGAGCCATTGTGGGGTAAGAGTTTACACACAGTGCTGTTTCTGAGTTACTAGGTGGCTTTCCAGGGGTGGAGTCATCTTAAGCCTGTTCCCAACAACCAGAGCCACTGAGACATTCTGAAAATACCTTTCTGCTGACTACTAAGGAAATAATCTTGCTGACACCGAGGAGTGTAATTTGTCTTTTTTTAGTTATCTAAGCTTTAGAGTCATGTCCTGTGGTAGTTTTGATGGTGGCCAGTTTAACTTTTCTGCTCCTATTTTTGCCTGCATGTTCTCTTCTCTCTAATGCCCTTGTTCTTCATCTACCAGCCCCATCATGAACCAGACTGGGAAATTGGCTTTTTCCTGCCTTTCGCTTGTAGTTTAGTTCGATTTGGTGTTATTCTGATGTGAAGCCATGTAACTTTCTTGCACAGTTGTTGTGGTGGGGATTGTTGTGCAGAAAAAACGCAAGTAATTAGACCGCTGATGCAATTAAAAGCGGTTTATTCAAAGTGTGTGTGAAATAACATCCCTTGATTGAATCTTGCTGCCTTCAGGCTTGCTTTCCTAAGGCATTTGTGGCATTTGTGGTGTGTGAGTGCAGACTTGCACTTATAGTTGCAGAGGTCTTAGCTGAAGTTCTGTTTACATTTCTTCTGGCCTTTTGGTGCCTGAAGAACTAAAATTGTGACGAAACTTGTACTTTCTTATTTTAATCTGTGAAGAAAGAATAGGGATGAGGAGGAAGGATGTGACACCTGATCAACTGTTTATACTCATGTGTTTTCTTTCCTTGGTTTGCTGTATGAAAAGTATTTGCTATTATCTAGGTACTTCTACAGTTTAACTTATTAAAAGTTTGGCAGACAAAAATCATTGCATGTGCTTTATATTTGTAGTCTGAAAAGTTGAATGTTATTTAATGACTTTTAGTGTCACTTAAATTCAAAAACTATTTATCTGTGAAGGTTATTTGATATATTTGTTGTTTTGTGGTTTAAGCAGTTCAGTTTCCTGTGTTTTTTCAAAAGTCAGTCCATACTAACATGTTATTTTGTGATATGTAAATGTTTGGACTTCAAGTTAACAAAATTATTCAAGTTTAAAAAAATTATTATTGAAAATAACCCTCTAGACCCTGTCAAAGGAAACAGAATTATGTGGTTCCAGCAGCTAATTAACACTAGAGAGAGGAGCTAGGGCTACCGTGTTTTATGTGCTGTTCCAAGTACTCGAGTTTCCAGGCAACTGAATTACGAAATTAAGACAAAGTAAGCCCGTGCTGATCAGATGACAGCTGTACTGTGTCATAAATCTTCCAAAGATGAGACGATCAGAGTTGGCTGAGAGGAGGAAAAAACTGACCCTGAGCTGAAAATCATTCTCCTGGTTGTAATCACATTATTTTGTTGTAACCGTGCCATTCATATAGAATATTCAGTGTGGAAGGAATCAAAAGTTTAGAGTTATAGATGGATGCTGGATGTTTTTAGCAGAGTATTATTGTTAATTTAGTTTACTTTTAAAATTACATTCGTTTTGCCTCACAAAGCATGATACTTCCTGCACTGTTCTAATGCATTTGTTTTAAATAATAGAAAATTCACTCAGCAAACGTGCTTCAGGCTAAAAGAAAAAATATTGTGGTTGTCACACAAAGATTTGATAATCTGTAACTCAGGAAATCATTCTGAAGTTTTTTCTCCTTTCCCAAAGTCATCCAAGGTTGTTTATAAAAACAAGTAAGCTTCATTTACACTAAGTAGGTGGCAGCACAGAACAGTAGGGTCTTTCTCAAACACAGAACAATAGGTATGAAGGATTGGAGGGAAAGCATAAGGAAACAAACAGTCAGGGTGGTAGCCAGTAGTTTCAGGGCAAGGAAAGCTTGTTGGCTGTTTGTATTTTTGCAGACTTTGTGACAAAGAAAGCTTTTGTGGAAGGACCTGAAGAAGAAAGAAGTGGTGCTAACCTTACGCAAAGGTTCCCTTCCATGCCTAAAGAACAGCAAAGGGAGGAGTAAATAAAGTAGGCTTTTTTTTTTCCTTTCCTTTATTTATTAGCTCACAGTGAAGATACTCGATGAAAACAGGTGAGCTAAGTGTGACCAGAAGGAGTAGGAACTCAATTGCAAAAAGCCTTGAGCAGCAAAACTTTACGTGGTAGAAAAGGGCACCATAATATTGTGACTCCATAGGAGTAGCTTGCTGTTCTGACCTCTGCAGAGAGCCAGTTTTCTGTCCAGGCTTTGTTCCTAGACTTTGTCCTACCCCATCCCTTCACATAGCATGTATTTAATACTCTGCGTTTACTGAAATCACTTTTAAAACAAGCAAAGAAAACCCCAAAACTAAACACCAGAGAACCACGTGTGGGTGCTTTTATTCTCTATGATTTTGAATTGTATTGATGAGTTGCTGTTAAAATAGCACAGGTGGCTTCATGCCCCGAACCTGTTGCAAAGTAAGCAGTAAGAGTGTATGGCTGGGAGGAAGGCAGAGCTTTTGTTACTCCACCTCTCAGGTACAGGTGCTGTTGTGTAGCAGTTTTAAGATTTTGTGTCATCCTGCTTAACTGGGGACCATTGCTGAGGTGGTTGTCTTCTACTCATCTGTCGCTCCTCTCTTCTTCCTCATGTTGGACATAGAAGCTGTTTGGTCACAGAGTAAGGCTGGGGAGTAACATGTAGAAAAGTACTAAAATGAGAAAGGAAGGGTTTATTTTTCTAACCTATGAGTTCCCAAGGGTTTTAGAGGAGCAGTACTGCCACTTCTGATCATAACCTGTGGTTTCTCAGGGTTAGCTGTCATGCCATTGTGATAATGATGTACTCGTTTATGATAGGGAATCAGGTGATTTTGCTCACGGCATGTCAGCAAATTGAGCCTTAAATGGAAGCTGCCAAGAGGGAAGGATGTTCAGAAAGTAATTGTAAAATACTTCCTGTTTTGCATTCATTCTCATATTTCTACTGGATTGTCGTAGTAGAGGAAGAGAAATGGCACTGAGATGTGAAGTTAGCATGACTAATAGCCTGAGGATGGCTCTAAATTGTAAGGAAGATGAAAGATACTAGCAAGAGATTAAAGCTAAAAATGCTTATCAGTTTGCAAACGGTTTGCAAATGTGTATAGTAGTCATTAAGATTAGTATCTAGTGCCTGGAAAGGAAATAAACCCAAAGAAGAAACTGTTGAGTGCTCTGTAAAATCTTCTATAGTTTGATATCTGCAAGGAGATGCCCTGTAGAAAAACTGATTCCTCAGTCTGCACAGAATATGTTATTCAGTGAATTTGGATTAATATATTAAGGAGGTATGTCTCTGTGTTTGTTTGAAGCATTTGTTTGCCTCCACACCTCTAATCAGATGGTGTGAAAAGAACCAGGCTCTACTATTCATAACAAGCATACTGAAGAAAACTTAGGAAATTCAAGCTGTTAAACCAATTAAAACAAAAGTCTGACAATTGTCTGTAGCCTTGTCACCTTTCTCTACTAGCTGGCTCTGCTTTCTATTATTAAAAGTTGGGGAGAAGAACCTCATAAGACTTCACTGAACTGAGATGGAAGTTAAAAATGGATTTTCAAATATCAGCTTCTTAACCATCCAAATTTAAGGAGACAGAAAGTGACACAAAGGAGTTACTTTATGAATGACATCAGTAGAACCAGAGATGGAGAACTGATCCTCCTG
Source organism: Entomyzon cyanotis (assembly GCA_024500445.1). Taxonomy (NCBI): domain Eukaryota; kingdom Metazoa; phylum Chordata; class Aves; order Passeriformes; family Meliphagidae; genus Entomyzon; species Entomyzon cyanotis. Next base: position 18,906,599 of record JAKEPQ010001005.1, read on the forward strand.
CACCTTTTCATTAGTGTCCCAAATGCTAGGCTGCAAGAGGTCTTGTCTTCCAAGTGAGAAGCTGTAGGTGGTTCTTAAACTGGTGTATTGAGTGTGTGTGTATGTGTCAGTGGTATAATTTGTAACTGAGTCAAAGAAATATTAAGTAAATCTCAATATGTACTATATTAGATCCAAACAGTAGTGGTTTGGAAAAAATAGCTGTTTATGCCTTCATCCACTTGTTCAGCTTATTTTCAAGAGTGCCTGATTTTACTTTTTATGGGTTTGAGTGAGTAATAGGTACTATTTCTTCACTTCTTGGTGCCTTGTGTGTATAGAAGTTCTGGCAATGTCAGTTAGAGATGTGAGGTTTAATAATGGTTTAATGAGTAAATTACCCAACACTTGAAATAACTTTTGTTTTTAACTGTGATAAATTTACAAAAGTAGGAGCTTTCCAGTGCTTCAGTTCTTTCTTACCTACCCTAAACATCCCATTAAATGATTAGTCTGTCTAAGTTTTTAATGCTCAAAATTCGCTGATTCCTAGATTACGGTGAATATAAACTGTTGTGAACCAGGCTCTTCCCCTTTCCTTCCCCTCTCAAACACACACTCTGACAGTGTTTTCAAACCCTTTCCTCAGCTTTCATCTGCCTCTATATCTTCCCTTTAATCCAACCTGCGTCTACCTCACATAATTTGTTCCTTACTTCTGTTTTATCTGATCTTTAAGAGGCTTAAGTGCATTTCTTTTAAAGAGAAGCAGATACTAGCTCAATGGGAAGAAATACGTGAATTTCTACATAGGGGGCAACACAATTTTCTAGTATGTACTAAAAAAGGCTTTTATAAAGGATAGTTGTCTTACTGCAACTGTTTAATCTCATATTCAATCATTGTTCATCACATTTACATTTATTTCTGAAACAGCTTTTGGCCCCTTTGGTTTCCCTTCCAAGTTTTAACAGATAGTCTGTTCTTGTTTTATGACTAGAAAATTTGACGATGAACTCTGTTAGCTCCCTCTCTGATAGCTCCATCGGTTACTTCTTGCTGTTACGTGCTATGAAACATATATTTCTTAGATATGTGGATTAAAAACACTCAGTTTAATATAACTGGTAAATATGATTTTCCATATGGCTACAAGAGTGTGTGAGAAAACATAATAAAATTGCAGTTCAAGGTACATATTCAGATATATTTTAGAAGCAATCCAGTTTTGGTATTTATTAATGTGCAAACTGTTTGATTGATAAATGTTTTGACTGGTAAATATATATGTGTGTGTGTTTCTTTATCTAGGCTTTACTCACTGCAGTAACATCTCAACACATAGAAATCCATGAAGGAACAGTGCTACAGGCTGTAAGAACATGTTACAATATCTACCTAGCAAGCAAAAATCTAATAAATCAAACTACAGCCAAGGCTACTCTAACACAAATGCTGAATGTCATTTTTGCACGTATGGAAAACCAAGCAGTGAGTATCTCAGTATCTTTTGCTAGAAGCTATCTCTTGAAAGCAAACCAGCTTTGAGAGATTTGTTTCATCATTATTAAAGCTTTTTGGGTTTTCTAACTTGGGTTCTTTGGGGCAAAAAAAGAATCTGGTATCTGATATTTTTCTTCTTGTGTTTTGCACTCTGAAATAAGTGGAAATTTGGGGTTTGGGGGTAGGGGTGGTGTGTAGGTTTTAAACTTCCCATAGTGGTCCGCTATATTTAATAGATGTATTTACCTCAGAGGACATCTTGCATTGACTTTACATGTTGCTTTGACTTTGCATGTTGTCGTAATCCATTAGACAAGTCGCAGAAATTCTTCCCCTTCGGGGGATTCCAGAACAAGGGACCACGAAAAAGTCTGCCTTGATGTTTTTCCAAGCACTTCGTGTTTATTGTTACATCTACTCCCTGAACTTCCTTATAGAGCAGGCAGACAACTCTTGGTCTTATGGTTTATGTAGCGTAGTCATCCTTTCTTTGAACTACGTGCATAGTTGGGAAGCAGCCCTCTTTCAATGGATTATCCCATGATACTGAAGTTATTTATAATTAAACAAAAATGCATTTTCTTAAACTGTTACAGCTTTAGGAAGGCACTGTGTAAGCAGAGACAATAGAGGTGTCATCTTTATAAAATAATGCATATATCGTCTTGTTTTATTTTGATAGTGAAGTTCTTGTGTGTTTGCAATGCTTTTGTAGCTTCAGGAAGCCAAACAGATGGAAAAGGAAAGACACAGGCAGCAACACCATCTCCAGCAGTCTCCAGTAAGCCATCATGAGCCTGAATCACCTCAGTTGAGACATATTCCAGCACAGACTGATCAGCTGTCCAAAGACCATGAGAGAGAGCTTGACCACAGCACAAATGATGTGGACAAGAACCTTCAAGAAGATATTGAGGCAGAAAATGGATCTGACATTTCTAGTGCTGAAAACGAACAGACAGAAGCTGACCAAGCCACAGCAGCAGAAAGTAATCAGTGTGTATTTCTGTTTCATGGAGGGAGGGAAAAGGTCTGTAAAAAGAAAGGCTTGAGGACTGTCTTTTTTCGCTCTCCCAAATCTGGAGTCAGGCATAAGTTTTCAAGTAGTTGACTTATGCAAAATGCCCATTTGTCCTTGTTCCCACTGTCCATCAAGAGTATCCTTTAGTCCTACATTCTGTTGTACTCTCTCTATCAAAATTATTTTTTTGCATCTATGTAATATTGTGAAAGTTTTTGAGAATAACATCTCAAAACCATCAAATTTTCAGTGTTTAATGTATGTGAAGATACAAAATTAATGTATTTGTTGGCATAGGCCTATAGATTAATTGCCATTTACAGGTTAAACACTGGAATTCCTACATTCTGCAAATAAGTATTTTTGAAGCATCCAAACATTTATTAAGCAATTTGTAGTTGAATTCTGAAATATTAAGTGCAAGCAAAATACCTTCTTGCTTTCAGAGTTTCTCATTAATACTTGTTTGTGTTTGTTTTTCTTTATAAAGATCTTTCTAAAGCTGATGGAGGAACATATGATGGTGAAAGCAATGAGTGTGAAGAGAAGGCACAAGAAATTGTAGAAAGCATTGTGCAGGAAATGGTGAACATAGTAGTTGGAGGTATTATATTACTATCTGCCTAGTCAATAGCAACTGTGGTCTGATTCATGAACTTAAGAATTATTTTACCACTTTCAAATATTTAACTGAAATTTATAATCATTTAAATATGACTTAGATGCTGAAGAAGACAGTGTCAATTGTCAGACTTTAGCTGTGCATTATTTAACAGTAAAACGGACAGGATTTCATACATTGATTTACATTCTTTATATTGGAGACTAATGTTCTTTTAAAATACAAGTTCTTGGTGGTTTTTTGTATTATTATTGTTATTATCATTATTGTCTTTATTATTTCTATATGAACACTTTTCAGAAATGGTTCTCTCTCTGTAGTAGCAGTGTATCACTATATTTTTCAGTTTGTTGGAAATTGTGTCTCAGACTAGTGAGTGATGTCTCCTACCAATACTTCTTGGAAACTTGGTAGAGTGGGGACACTGGCAATGTGAAGTTACAAGTAAAATTTTTATTGTAATTTTCATTAGTGGGAGTCAATAGTATTTGCAATTTTTATAGTTCTGTAATGCCATGTGAATTCTGCCAGAAGCTGCTCCTTATGATTGTTTTAGTATTTAAATGTTGATTTTAAAAGCTCTTTTTCATTTTTAAACTCATTTAACATTTGTTTTTACATTTTTTCTGGTAGATGTGGAAGGGACTGCAGGTGGTGATGGCACAACTGTATCGTTAGAGGATGGCAGTGACAGTGAAAACATTCAGGCAAATGGAATTCCAGGGACTCCAATTTCTGTTGCTTATACACCATCTTTACCTGATGACAGATTATCTGTCTCTTCCAACGATACTCAGGTACAGGCAGTTATAAATCAGGAAATTCTGAAAAAAAGTATTGTTTTAAATGGTGCACTTGTGCAGAGTGATTTGTGTAATTCCATAAAATAAGTTACTGAGATGAATTTCTAGTGTTGTCACGTTTTTCTACTTTAATGAACTACTTAAATGAAATTTTTCTGAACAGATTTTGTGTGCAATGTCTTTTTTATCCCAATATGTTTTTAGCTGCCTCAAGGAGTTCACTGTTCCAAGATTAGAGAACTCAGTTTCCTGTTTTGTGAAGTGCTCTTGAGAAGCTATAAAACTAGTATTCAATATACACAGTGAAACATATAGCGAATTATACACATGCCTGTGTAATTTAAGTGTGTTCTTTTCAAACAATAAATAGAAATTTCAAGCTGATAGCATGATGTTAATGCAGTGAATTCAGATTGAGTTTCATGTCTGAGAGGATTTGATTTCCATTAACAAAATAAATGTGGAAATAAACTCCCTGTGTTGTATCAGACGTGTACACTTGTCAGCTGACCAAGAGTATCTGCTCTTGATCAGAGAGTACTGAGTAATTAGGTTTGAGGATAATAATTTTAAGTTTAAAAAGTTACAGTCACATAGGCCATACAAATAGAAAACTAACATTAAATATGTTGCTTATATGTGGAACAATAATACAGAATTTAGTAATAGGAGTGTTTATGGTACTATAGAAATTTTATCAAATGTATCTAGTGACAGCTAACTATTCACATTCTATTAAAATATTGAGTGTTTGGGTCTTTTTAAACTAGTTATCTACTGAAAGTGCCTGGCAGCAATCACTGCAAATTACCCTACTTAAACCTGACCTACCTAATTTCATTACACTGTTTAATTAATTTTGACTTTTTACTGAGTAGGCAGTTTTTAGTAGTGACTTTCATTTCAACTGAATTACAGAATGTTTTGTTTTAGTTTTGAGACCATAAAGCTAAAGTAAATTAATTATATTTGTATAATATATTAACTTCTTATTGCTCGGAGGTGGGGATTTCCCTACACATGCTGCTAATGCAAAATGGAATACTGAAATATGTTAACTTCCTTAGGAATCTGGAAATTCTTCAGGACCTACCCCTGGTGCTAAGTTTTCCCACATTTTACAAAAGGATGCCTTCCTTGTATTCAGGTCACTGTGTAAACTCTCCATGAAGCCCCTGTCAGATGGACCACCAGATCCAAAGTAAGTAGAATTTAAGAGTTTTCTTAGTGAATATGAAAATAAAAATAAATTACTTAAATATTTTTGTGAGTCCTATTAATGAGAAAATGATGATATTGTGAAAAGGACCTAAAAACTTTAGAAAGGTACTTTTATATTTTAATGCATCTTTTGTATATCCGTTTAGAAGTTTCTTAACACCTATCCTTTTACAAGTACATCATGTTCTTCCTACCTTGCTGTTTATAATGCCTTTCCAAAGGGTTTGTATAGAAAATCTTCAGGTATTTCTGGTCTTGCTCACGTTGCTCTGCTTTTGGTATCTTCTGGGTTTGTAACCTTTGCTGGTTATGCCCCATAATTTCCTTCATCTCTTGCATATTGCTCACCATCCAAAACATATCCCTGTATTGGCTCCTGGGAAGAAAATTAACTCTACAGCAGCTGAAACCTGTGTATTTGTATATCCAATACACATACGCAGCTCTCCTTCATCTTAATACAAGCTCCTCACCTGGAGCTGATAAGTGGTTTTGATAAATTCATGATACAGTGTTTCATTCTTTTGTTCAGGTTGGACACTTGTCAGCCTATTTAATTAAAACACAAACGGTTGATAATAAATTATTTGGCTGGTTTTTTCTGACTGACAATACCATGTTTTCAGTTCATTTCTAGAAGTGTTTGTTGTGAAGCAAATATAGATTCTCCTCTATAGATGGGTGCCAGTATTGAGTGTCAGCAGAAAGGTTTGCTTTCTGATCTTGGATTTATATGCATATAATTTGTATACATTTTTTGCATGTTAGGAACAGTTGCTAATAATTTTCAAGAGGAGTACTTTTTTGTTCCTAAGAGATTAAATTAAAACTGTAGTATGATTTCAGATGACAGTGAAAGGCCTGGTATGCTTCAAAATAATATCAGCTTTACTCTTCCGAGTTTAGCTTTTAAAGCAGGTAACTTTAAGACAGTTTAGTTTAATCAGTGATGTGTGGTGTGGATTTAATAAGTTGAAAAAGATATGATGTAGTCAAAAGGGTTTGAAGGTTTAGTCTGGAAATGTTTTTAAATTATTTTAAATTAGTTTAAATTATCTAGCAGTGTGGAAAGTCAGGACATTAAAGAATGAAGACTGAGGCATGAGGGTTTTCCTCACTATTTCTGAGAGCTGTCTTCCAGGAAATGCCATGAAAATCTTGTGGGTTTAGTTAGTACTCTGAGAGTGAAGCTGTCCATTTATTAAAGGCTTTAATGGATTAACTCCCTTTGCAAGAGCAGTAATAGCTATTGAGGCACTTGGAAAATCTCATCTGAATCCATAGAGTCCTTGACATTCGTGTTAGAACTGGTGAAGCTCCTCATACATAACAAACTGGAGAAAAAGGCATTTAGGGCAACAAAAATTCACTGCAAATACATTTGAAGATAACCCATATTTGGAGAAGTGCCAAGAATTTATTGGTGGTTCTGAGGCATTGATGGCTTTTTGAACCATTACAAACATGCTGTAATTGGAAGAGGAGGCGTAGGATATCTATGGCATTTCAAGAGTCTTATCTGCCTCTTTAAAAATCTTATTTACAATGAAATTTGTTATGAAGTCTGTAATGAAAAGTATTTTCAAATTTTAGGTAACTGAACATGAAGCTTTAGCTTAAAATCACAAGTCTTGGAGTTAAGATCAGCATTTTGCTTCCTGGGAACATGGTTTATGTCTTTGGTTTTTTCTCTGGAATAAAATAAGATGGGGTGAAATATAGCTCAAAGGTTTGCTTGCAGGTTTTTGTTTTTATGTTAAACCTGTTCTAAATTAAGTGAGCTTTACACATCATACAAAATTGTTAAGGTCGGCATGTTGGGATTTCAGGTAGGAGCTGACACTTGCTGGAAGTAGGCAATATTTAATATTTATGACTGAAATTCTCTTCATATTGAAATGCTTACATTCCATAGCATTTGGTATGGTGTGGTCATGTGCTGTCTGCACACCTGGTACCATGTGATACAAAATCAAGCCTTTTGCATCAAAAGAGATTGTTATGTCAGCTTCCATGCAGTGCCAGCACCAAGCATTTTCTTAAAGAACTCCTACAGAGAGCAATTTTGGGGCATTGACTTTGACTTGCAGCCCATTAGGAGAAATGTGATGGACAAGTCCCTCTCTCAATTTGACTGGCTGTTAGAAAACAGTCAAAAGCGTCTTTAAGAAAATGTCTACTGTGGGAATTATATTCTGAGTTTGAAATGTTTGCAGATTAATTTCCCCATCCCACTTTGTTGGGCAGAAATAATTGAGTTTATTTGCAATGTACCTAATATTAATTAGCGGTTTTGGTTCTAGTTAGATTGGAGTTACTTTTTTTTTCCATTAAGCTTATATATTTGCACTATATAGCAAATATCCAGCTACTCTGTGTCACAGATTGCCTTGGAGCACTGCTTACTGTGTCTGAGCTGTACTGGATGAAAAATTTCCTGCCATTGTTCCGTGTGTTTCATAACTGCCCTCTGTCAGGGGTGGTTGTTTAATGAAAGCTGTGGACTGTCCTGTTGGGGTAGCCAATTGTGTCTATACCTGCCCTTCAGAAGAGATACAGCCTTTTTTGAAATGGTCAGGAGTGGGAAGGAGCATCAGGGGTCTTTGGAGAGAATGGTTTCACCTGGAATGCCATTTATTGCATTGTATTTTAATAGATGCAGATTTCCTTTATGCTTTTTTCATGGGCAGTTTGAGGGTTTTTTGGCTGTTTTGTTGTGTTTGTTGTTTTGGGGGTTTTAGAGCAAAAATAGTAGCACTGATCTGACATGAATTCTGGCTTACTTGAGTCTGTAAGAACATTACTGTGGAACACTTGACAACACTGTTGTCTGACTTGGTGGTTGCCATGCTTAAATTAGGCACCTTATGTATCTTACCTGCTCTCAGTGGGGGAGTGGCCCAGTGACTGATTAATGCTGTATATGAGAAAAGATATTTCAGTGTTGGCAGGAAGTAGGTCAGGCGGTACAGCTGTTGTCTTTATAGTCCTTCAACTCACTTTCCATGCTGGTGGAAATAGAGGAGGAGGAGGAGAAATTTCCGCCTTCTACTAGTCAGGGTTTGGTAGATGAGCTAGATATTTTAGATGGGATCTTCCAAAGCTCTGTTAATGGGAAAAAATGCTCTTTCATCCTCTGGCTAAAAGGGCAGCGTTGCCTCTTGTTGCTGCTGTTCTGCGGTGCAGAAGAGAGAGTGGTTCAACAGTAATTTTTCTTTTTCTGGAAAAAATTCTTCTTGCCCGTATTCGTGGTTGAAAAATGACCAGTTCAACAAAATAAGATCAGGATCTTTTTATGACCCTTTCTGCAATAGGTTGTGTCTAATTTGAGTTTCTCTCATTGACATTCCACTTGCAAAATCATTGTGATGAATATTGACTTTTCAAGAGAATGCGTTTTATTTTTAATGACTTACACTGGACTGACATCCTGCACTGTTTTGTTCTAGGTCTCATGAACTGCGATCAAAGATTCTTTCATTGCAGTTGCTTCTGTCCATTCTGCAAAATGCAGGACCAGTCTTCAGGACAAATGAGATGTTCATTAATGCTATAAAGCAATACCTTTGTGTTGCACTGTCAAAAAATGGAGTCTCATCAGTTCCAGAAGTTTTTGAACTTTCACTTTCCATATTTCTTACCCTCCTGTCAAACTTTAAGACTCATCTAAAGATGCAGATTGAGGTATGTTACATTAATTTCTAATTAAGTGTGTGGGAGGTGTGAAGTGAAGATTTGTTTATATTTGTGTCGCTTGGTCTTGCTTAAATAAATTTGTTTTCATTTGTGACTCACAGCTTTTGTGTAAGACTTGCCAGATCTTCCTTGTTTTGAAGTTTTCTGTTGGGTGTGGCATGGTATTATCGCAGAATGTTGCTGAAACACAGTATTGTGTAGGTTTGTGGCTAAGCTCAACCAGTGTTCAATAATGCAATTAAGAAAATTTAGCCCTGCACTGCATATTATTAAATTAAGAAAATGAATACCCTTATGAAAAGACTGTGTAATATATGGTCTTACAAAATAATTTTAGAATAAAAATTAATGACTTGAGAAGTATTGTGGATTCTCTTTGAGATCACTTGAACAGATTTATTTAGCTAAGGAAGTCCCAGCTATTTGATTATTGTAGCCACTTCCCTTTGCTTATCAGGGCCTCTGTCAATATATGTCCTGAATTAGATGATTTAATTCCCTTGGACTGTAAGTGGAGATAATTCCATATTCTTAGCAATAAGCTATATAAGTCCTGGCAGACATGGTGGATTTTCAATGGGTCCATTCTAAATCATAGGGAAAAGGAAGATGTATCCCCATATGGGCCTTTCACTTAAGAGTTGGACTCAATGATCTTTGCAGATCCCTTTGAAATTGGAATATTCTGTAGTTCTGTGTGTGGAGGTTTTGTTCTTGGATTTACTCTTTGTGCCATGAGGTACAAGCAGCTTCTCCGAACCACTCTGTCCTCTGTATACCCTCCTGTGGTGTCCCATGTGTTGAAGATCTTAATTCTGTGATGAATAAAGTCGTAGAGTGTGCTGTGTATCCCTGCTGTTTATTTTAGTAATTCTATGTTTGGAGATGTCAGTGTGAATACTAAAGCCAACAGATTGCCCCATCCATGTGGAACTTAAGAATGTGAAAAAATTCTTAGAAATGTTGATAATCTTGCTGTTATAAGGACCTTGAACTCAGGAATTTCTTCATCTGTGGATGTCATTGTACAAGTTGATACAAATGGCTGCTTTGGAGGAAGAACCTCATTTTGACGGTAGCATGTCAGAAAATGATTGTGTTCTGATCACTCACCAGGTCATTTTGATATTTCTTTGGGGAGGAAACAGTAAGATTTCCAGTATATCGTTGAGCATAGATTGGATAGAAATGATTGAATGTGCCTTGAAAATATGATGCATTTTGAAGAGTTTCAAGACCAACTGTGTGTTCAACAAGACTGTAGTGCATGTGTGGTGTTTGGCACATCAGACAGACTGGGTGGAGCCACTCCTCAGTCCCACAGCCTGCTTCCCTGAAGTGTTGGACTTGCTGTGTTCAGAGAGCTTACAAGTCAGCATGTAGGTGGTGAACGCATTGCAGTTCCCTGACAGAAATTTGATAGGTTTCCATCACTGCCAGCCTTTCACAAATTCCAAACAGAACATGAAGGCAGAGGAAAACTGGATATAGGATGCTCTACACTATTGCAGCAGGTTCTAGAATATGCTAAATTAGGAGCATCACCACATAACAGGGCTACATTTCCTCTTTGTGAATAAGGAGACCAAAAACTTGATGCTCCTGAAGTGTCCATCTATTACAAAGTATGGGGTACAGCAGTTTCTAGAAACTTTTTTATTTTTCCTGGTTGTGAGATAAGAATTCTTTTCTGCTACTGATCCTAAAGGTTATTCTGAAAATGTGGGTAGACATGTAGATAACTTCACATTCAGTTTGTGTCTTGGAGCTGTAAAGAGAGCCATATGCTCTGATTTATAATATGCAAAATCTATATATTTTGGGATCGAGGCTGCATTTTTCATCTGTGTAAGAATTTTCTGGCATGTTTTAAAAGAGCAGGTTCTGATTCTATTGAAAGTGACCCTCCTTTGGCCTGTTGACTCTCATATTTAGCTAACACTCCCCATTGACAGTAAAATAGTTTGAGTTGTACCTTAGTTGTATTGTAACTGTAATTCTGAGTGGGTTAATGAATATATTTGCAGCAAATCAAATCCTAGATATCAGAGAAGTTGGGGTGTCATTTAGCTGTACTTAGCATTGCTACCCTTTCATAGCTGTGAATAAGCTACCTTAAAAGTCATACTTGAGTTGACCAAACATAATAAATAATTAGCTCTTTTCTGGTTTAGTTCTCCAGTATACTAGGAACAAAGTCTCAACTCTGTGATGTGAATTGCAATAAGTTACATAGTGATAAATAGCATTTTCAAATAGCTGAAATGTAAACCATCACTACAGTTTTGAGAAGTTCTTCATTCCAGGATATACTTGCCCAAAGGTGACACCAGAAGCAAGAATTCAGCTCGATCTCAGGCGTGGAGATCTGAACTGCCTTTATAGTATGCAGAGCTTCCGGCTCTTTTCTCTTCTAGCTTAGATTTGGGTTTAGTTTTTGTCCCTGAAACTTTTTTCTCTGCCTCATCAGTGACTTCTTTTTTAAATTTTCTACCAGAAAAGAAATAATTTTGCTGGTTCCAGAGAGTATTGAAAATTACTGTCTTTCAGTAAAAAATCAGAAAACACCAAATGTGTATCTGAGGGTTACTCACAGCATGACATTTATTAAATTTCTCTGATTACATAAAATTGTGGTTAAAATCGGTCTAGTACTCGTTAGTATGTTTAAGCACTTCCAAGTCTTTGAATTGTTATGTGTGGAGCCCCTTTGGTTTCATAGGGGTGCTTTCCTTGTTAAGACAGTTAGCTGGGACTGTGCTGTGTGCCTCTCTTCTGCTAAAAAGATTAATAAAATGTAACTATTGTTAGCACATTTTGCTTGAGGAAATAGCTTACCGCCTAAAAGTCAGTGTTGTTGTTTTTCCCCAGATGTGTGACTTAAAGTGGAAATAGCCTTATGTTTATGTCTGCCTGGCTAATAGCATAAAAATCTCTGTAAAAATTCTCTGCTATGAAGGAATAGTTAATATTAAAAATAGGGGTAGTTATATGTTTTTTTATATTAATGTGATGCTATTGGAGAAGTTGAGTGGCCCTCTAGTACAACTGTATGTTGCGGATTTGGTGGGTACAAGTGGCTGTGAAGAGCTGAGCTTTCAGAGGTGCAGAACAGTGATGCAATGTGGTGTGGGATGGTGATGTAATGCCCTGTAGCAGTTCACGTTTGAGTTATGGCAGTTGCTGCTGCTCAAGGAAGAAGTGAGAAGAGAAGCCTTAGCTTAGCTGCTAAACAAGCTCAGCTGAATTAGTCAGCCTGTGGTGCTGATGGATCTGGTGAGGAACTAATTGAGAGGGGATAAAATAGTTTGTGGTCTGGACAGCAGCACCTGTACTAAAGTGATTCCAGGACCAACTTATCTCTGTTCTAGGGAAGAGTAACCTTCCTATTAATGGCATTGCTGCATGCTGTGCCTGACAAGTACCCTTCTTCCAATAATCTAGAGTGATTCTTTTGTGTCAAAATGTTTCTGTTGTAATGAAGGTGCCATCATGTCATCATCTTGTAGAGAAAATACGTTAGTCATGAAATCTCTTCTTTGAAAATCCCAAATGAACTTTTAACAGCAGTTTAGGCTTCATGTTAGGCTGAATTGTCCTTCAGGATTTGACATGATTCCCAATTCTTCTGGTTTTGAATGCTCAGAAAAAACCCCAAATTTTTCATATGGATGACCCTGCAAAAATACTTAAGTAAATAATTCAAATTCCTAATTTGCATGTATCAATCACAAGTTGTGTTTCTTCCTTTCCTCCCTTTTTTTTTGCCTTTTCATTATTTCCTGTACCTCTAAAATGCTGCTTTCAGAATTACGTCAGAATTTTGACTGTCAAAGTTAGTGACTGTGTTTGTAACAGATTTTTTTTTCTCTCTCTTCCTGGAATATTTGCTAGGTTTTCTTCAAAGAAATTTTCCTGTATATCTTGGAAACTTCTACTAGCTCATTTGATCATAAGTGGATGGTTATACAAACGCTGACAAGGATATGTGCAGGTATTAAGGACTGTTGTTCTAGATTTTGTTATTTATCTTAAAGAGCAAAACTATACTTGCCTTCCATTATCTAGTTTTTCTTCCAAGTTTGACAATGCCACTTTATTTGCAGATGCCCAGAGCGTAGTGGACATCTATGTGAACTATGATTGTGATTTAAATGCAGCAAATATATTTGAAAGGCTGGTTAATGACTTATCAAAGATTGCTCAAGGAAGAGGTAGCCAAGAACTTGGCATGTCCAATGTTCAGGTAAAAATTGCACCAAACTTAATGAAATTTCGTGTTTCTTGGCATGATAGGTTCAGACTAAACTCTCCAGTCCACTAATTAATTGTTTATGGAATCTTTTCTAGGAATTAAGTTTGAGGAAAAAAGGATTGGAATGCTTAGTATCAATCTTGAAATGCATGGTGGAATGGAGTAAGGATCAATATGTAAATCCCAATTCCCAGACAACACTTGGTAAGACATGTGATGTGTTTTTTCTGGCTTCAGTAAAGAGGTACTGCAGGAGTTGTGTGTTCTTCCAGTATTTTGATGCTGTAAGTGTCCAGACTGGTAGAGCCTCTTGCATTAAAAAAATACTTTTTTTTCTTTGGTAGAAATATTGATAAATTTGGTGTCATTTAGACAAGTTGTCTTAGTTGTCTTTTCCTAATTATGTGAACTCTTAGAATTCTTCTTGACTGAAAATGTCTAAATCCTGGTTTTTTCTGTATTACTGATTTTAAAGGTATCTCAAAACTTGCTTTGAAGCTCCCTTAATTTTATCTAATTTCATGATTAAATAACTACTAAAGCAAGCTGAATGGAGAGCATTTTTTTTTTCTTATGAGTTAAAAAATATTTACTTACTATTTACTTACACATTTTACAGCTGAAGAATTTTGAATGTTGTAAGCTGTGAAGTAATGAAATCATTACTTGTTTTAGTCTTGTTTTCATCTGCCCTGAGATAAGAAGTGCTAAGGTTATGCCAGAATTTTCAGATTAAGCACTTCAAGTTGGTAGATGAAGTAATAAACTTTCTAGGGGTGGTTAGCATGGCTGTCTTTGTGAACTGAGAGCATCAGCTCCTTGGCATGCCTAAATTCCTTTGAACACTGTTTCAAAAACTTAGAATAGTTGCTCCCCGTTAAAAGTGATACTGGATTTGAAAATAAAATATAGAAGCTGTAGTTGGTTTTCTAAGATGCTGGAGTTTTTTCCCCCAAGTGCCTGCAAATAACAGTTGTAATTTAAGGCTTAAATTTCAGTGTGCGATGAACTGAAAGAAATCTCCTTGATATGTTGTAGTGATTTTTTTAAGTATTACTTACTTTCCCAACCAAAACAGAACCAGAGAATATATGAACATACATGATTGAAGATAACCTTGAGTTTCAGAAGCCTTCAGAGAGGATTTGACATTTGATTTTTATTTCTTTTCACTGTATGTATATTGGATATATGTAACCCTTTCCAATTTATAGGCCAAGAAAAACCTACAGAACAGGACAGCAGTGAAACCAAACACCCTGAGACAATTAACAGATATGGAAGTTTAAATTCTTTGGATTCTACTGCTTCATCAGGAATTGGCAGTTACAGCACACAGATGTCTGGCACTGACAACCCAGAGCAGTTTGAGGTCCTAAAGCAACAAAAGGAAATAATAGAACAAGGAATTGACTTGTGAGTGCCCTTTTATCACCCGTGGGAGGGTGGATTCTTTCGGAGCTATGAAGATTCCTGGGTTTTTCTTCCTTCTCCTCATAGATACTCATCTTGTGTTAGGAAAAAAACTCTGGATGTAGCAGCACTTCCTCTGGTGAAAGAGTGCTGAATGGCGTCCCCTTTGGAGCCTGTCAACAGTGTTTTGTGTTAACCTAATTCCTCACAGCTAGAAGATGAGTACTCTGAATGTTTGTTCTTTTTTCTCCAGACCTGCTTGTCTAAAAATAAGGTTTTTATATTTGGATAAAAAGAACATTGAACTCGTGATCATTTGAATATGACCTGTTTTAATGTTCATGTTACTGATGAAAATGCCTATATGCTTATGCTGATGAGTCCTTATGATTAATTAACTTGTCATAATTAGAACTGGAGGATAGTGTAATTTTTGCAGTGCAGTCTGACATGCATCTTCTGTGTGATTTCATCTTCATCACCGTTATCTCCTCTATGAGGTCAATTTATGCAAAAATAAACGTTTCCTCTCATAGTTTTGGGATCCTGCACAAATATGCCTTAGTCCTTTAGGGCTTCAGTTTCTTTCAGCTTCCTGGTTCTGTGTCTTGTGCATTTCATTCTTATAGGCAACTAATAAATTTGCTGATTGTTTCATACAGATTAAGATAAAAATCAACAGAGCATAATTGTTCTTTCCAAGTCAAGATTTTGCTGTCTTTGTGGAATATTTTTTCCTTCATGAGTACCAGAGTAAATGGGAATAGCTCATTCCTGTCTAATGTGCAGTTTGATAAAGGAAAAATATTTAATATGTAGGTTTTTCAGCACCTCATCTGAAATTACTAAATCTTTTTACTTAAGCTGGTACAGCTTTGTGCATGGATAAAAGGGTTAACTCTCATTTTATCCTGCTCTTCCTTGTACAGATTCAATAAGAAACCAAAGAGGGGGATTCAGTACCTGCAAGAACAAGGAATGCTTGGCACTACCCCTGAAGATATTGCTCAATTCTTGCATCAAGAGGAAAGATTAGATTCAGTAAGGAAACTGTTTTCCTGATGGTTGTCTGTGCTCATGCTGATGTGTTTATACTAACTGCAGATCACTTGATAGTGCTGAGAGTGCATAACATGTTATTGTGGAATGAAGAAAAGGAAATTTCTCTCTCCTAAAATTTGTAAGCTCAAGGAATTTAAGCTGGAGGGTGCATTAGAGCTGTACCCTGTGCTCTGTGCATCCTGCACTTCAGCAAGGTGTAAAGCAAGAGACTGACCTACTTGAGCTGACTCAAAACTTTCATTTAGTTGCTGGTATAGCTTGAAGCAACTTAGTAAATGTTATATAATTTAGTAAGGAATTGCCAGAATTATCTGTGCTTCAGAAATGACTGGAAAAATAGTGTGGTGCAACAACATTAAAAGCCCTTTTTTCTGTCCCCAGAGGAAAGTTATTTAATCAAGATTAGTTCTTTGATTTTATTTACAGCTACCAGCTGTTGCTGTGCTTGGATGGGTTCTGCAGTATCTGGCTAGGGAGGAGTGGGAATATCTCATGTTAATATTATCATGAAAAACCCAACTTTTTGAAACAGCAGTTCTCACCATTTTGCATAGAAACCACACCCATTGCTGCCCATGTTTGCAACTGTGGCTGAAGTCACAAATTTCAGTATTAATGCTTAGAATCAGACATCAAAACATTTTTTTAAACTCAGTTTACATATACAGACATCTTTATCTGAATGCATGCTGTTTTTCACCGTACCATGTTGCAGTGACAGTGATCAACTTCGATGCACTTGAGTACCAGCTATTCATATTTGAGCATCTGTTTGAGATCAGTAATCTAGGGGATAAAGTTGAGTTTAGTAAGCTTTTTATTCCTTTAATAAGTTTCTTAACTACAAAAATCATTATAGCAGAGAACAATCATTGGTAATACTAACCTCGGCTTGTACACGCGTGAAATTCATCTAAGGAAGAAATGGCATGTGAGTAAAAGCAGAGGAGGAAGAATGTAGGCAGATATGCTTGAGCATGTAAGAGCATTATGATGGAGTATATGGCCAAAATATTTTTCTTTAGACAGTAGAGGAGAAGCAGGAATATGTCTCAGTTAACTGCAATACATGCCTCTCTTTTTGTAAGACATTTGACATGTTGTTGTTATTTCTAATTTTTTTCAAATATAAATGCACTACTTCGTCTTTTTTGTTCTTATTTTAGACTCAGGTTGGGGAGTTCCTGGGAGACAATGATAAATTTAACAAAGAAGTCATGTATGCATATGTAGACCAACACGACTTTTCGGGAAAGGATTTTGTTTCAGCTCTGCGCATGTTTCTAGAAGGATTTCGTCTACCAGGAGAAGCTCAAAAAATTGATCGTTTAATGGAGAAATTTGCTGCTAGATATTTAGAATGTAACCAGGGGTAAGACGTACTTCTACTTCAAAACTTTGGAAAGCTGAATAATTAGTAAAAAATCCTAATAAATTATATTTGCTGTTCTTTTTCTCCTTTTTGCCTTCAGGCAAACTCTTTTTGCTAGTGCAGATACTGCATATGTTTTAGCTTACTCAATTATCATGTTGACAACAGATCTTCACAGTCCACAGGTATGTTGCTGGAATAAATATCTGTGTAATTCATAGGCATGTAACTTTCAGGCTTGTGACAGTGTAATTGTAAAAAAGCTTGATGTCCAGTTTAGCACTAATATGTGTGTAAGAAGCAAGGTAGCTTGAGTTTGTACATCTTTTAAGTAACGGTATTATGTTTCATAGGTATTGATATTTTTAAGTTGTTTTGGTTAGGCCTTTCAGTAAAGTAGATTTCTGTAAGATAGATAGTTTAGTCTTTATGACAAGATAAAGCACGTTTTTTCTTTCTTTCTTCCTTTTTTTAATGTATATTTTATTTGGCATACATTTGATCTGTGGATCCTACCAAATATTTGAGTGTTGAAATCTCCTCATGGCATTGTGGTATATTGTAGATTTGACAGTGTAGTCTTGCATATGTTGAATACTTTAAAATGTCTTCTGAATCAGCAGGTTTATCCTTGATAGTAACTTTTCATGAGCTGGTCAGTTTTATAGGCAGCATTGTAACTGTGATGAGCTTGCCTCACTTGTTGATATTTACAGCTACTTTCTGTATTTCAGGTTAAGAATAAAATGACAAAAGAGCAGTATATTAAAATGAATAGAGGTATCAATGATAGCAAAGATCTCCCTGAAGAATATTTGTCTGCTATCTATAATGAAATAGCGGGAAAGAAGATTTCAATGAAAGAAACAAAAGAATTAACAATACCCACGAAATCCAGTAAACAAAGTAAGTAGTTGCATTGTTAGCTTTTTTCAAGGGTTGGCTTTTCAGTTTCATGAAGTTCTTCTTTTCAAAATAAGCATTGAATGAAGCAAACACCACTCACTCAAGTCACAATGTGTCCTAGCTTCTAATTTCATATCCTTTTCTTCTTAACATAAATGCATGATGCTAACCTCAAATCTGCATTAAATGCAGCTGCTTATTTTCACTTCCCTTTACATCTGAATTCCTGGCAATCGGTGCATTAACCATGAAGGAGGCAGGTTTTGCTGTTCAGCAGCAACACAGGGAAATTGGAGGGCTTTATGAAGTTCTGGTGTTGCCAATAGGTACAGTGCAGAACTCACACACTGGGTGTGTCTTCTATTTCTGAAGTAACTATTGTGATTTCCTGCAATAACCAATCTGTCATCTTCAAAAATTTTGCAATATTTGGTTCTTAGGGCCCAATTTGTGCACTTTATTAATTACCTTTTTCTCTCTCAGATACCAGAACAGCCTTTTGTGTTTGCACAGTAAAGATTGAGATGTTACTCATTCTAGCTTTTCTACAGAGAACATTGAGACTTAACTTTTTCCCAACATGTTTCTATAATTTAAGTCCTATGTTAGCCTTATGAATGGATTCTTACAGGAAATTTACATCTGGAGAAAAGAATCACTCTTGTTTTCAGTATTCATTCACTTAACATAATGTTTTATTGTAATTTTTAAAAATCTGGTAATTACATGCTTTTTGGATGTCACTATCTTGATGAGATGGAGGTTCTGTAATGGAAATGAAAAGGTTTAATGTAGTTCTTGCTTTGAAAAAGGATGTCCAGTTATTTTTGTTGTTTTCTCTGCTGATGGATTACTATGAAATTTCTCTTCATTTTGAATTTAGCTTAGTGAGTGTGATATTTATGCTGTCAGTTGAGGTGATGGAGAAGAAATCTCTCGTTGTTCAAATCTTAAAATTCTGTAAAGGTTTAAAAATAGTTTACATTTCATACACAAATTTGCCTTAAATTTTGTCTATATTGTAAAAGAAATACAAGAAGGCTGGTGTGATAATTTCAGAAAGCAAAGATAATACAAAGATGCATCTGAGTGATGCATTACTTAATGAAAAACATAGTATCATTATATTCCTAAAGACACCATTGCTAAAGATGCACAAGTGAGAGGAAAAATGTGTTTGCAGGTGTTGCTAGTGAAAAGCAGAGAAGACTCCTATATAACTTGGAAATGGAACAAATGGCTAAAACAGCTAAAGCTCTTATGGAGGCAGTGAGCCACGTTCAGGCCCCTTTTACCAGTGCAACACACCTGGAGCATGTGAGACCCATGTTTAAGGTGAGATACATGTTTAGATAATCATGTAAAATATCACAGTTTGTTAGTATAAAATGCTGACTGACATGATTTATTGAAAATACTAAAGATTTGCATCTTCTATGTTTTGCTCATTTTGTTAATTATTTAACTTGCTACAAGAAAGAGCATTTTGAGCCTTCTAATCTAGATTCATTTACCATGGAATTTAAGAAGTTTCTGTGCTGATAGAAGAAGCATCTTGATGCAGTGGAGGAGTTATGAGGAATGTGCTAAAGGGAGAAAAATATAAAAAGTAGTTAAAAACCTGATAGGATTTTTATTTCAGATATAGAGGTATAGTCAAAAAACAGATTTATAAAACTGAGAAATTACTAATATCAGGTCATTGTTTCAGGTCCCCCCTACTGCTTCTAAGGGAAATTACTTCATTGCATTTTGTGAGAGCACTTACCAGGAAAAGCTTTTATCTGATGTCTGTTGCAAATTAATACTGAAGAAAAGCTAGGACTCTTATCCAGTGTAGGGGAGGAAGCTGGACCTGTATTGAATTATTATTCTAAACAAGTGTCCGCTATTGTGTAAGTGCAAAGCTGTCTGCATCCCAAATGCCTTGTCCATACCAGTGATTCAGATTCATAGATGCAGAGTATGTTCAGAGTGTACCATGCCTCAGCATGCTCTTCGATGTGGTCTCTGGCATAACTAACTCACAGCAGTCATCTGCCATTGAGATAAATTGCTGTGCCCTTACCGTACTCTCATTTGTGCCCTTGTTCAAGTCATGGTCCTCACATGACCCCTTTGTGAACTGCTCCAGGGAAGTATCAGACCACTACCACTGTATAAACAAATGGTTCCCTGCAGGGATGTGCTGTGAGGTCAGGTGGAGCTCCAGGCCCAAGAATCATTGAAACATTTAGGTTGAAACAGACTCCTAAAAGCTTTGAGTCCCACTGTTAACCTGGCATTGCCAAGTCCACCACTAAACGATGTCCCTAAGTGCCACATCTGCATGTCTTTTAATCACTTCCAGCGTTGGTGCCTGCACCTCTTCCTTGGGCAGCTTGTTCCAACTTTCATCAACTGCATCTGCGAAGGAACATTACCTAATATTCAATCTAAGCCTCTCCTGGTGCAACTTGAGGCCACTTGCTGTCATCCTTTCCCTCCTTACTTGGGAGAAGAGACCAATTGCCACCTCTTTCACCAGCTCCATTGTCCTTCTCTGGACACACTCCAACACCTCGATGTCTTTCTTGTAGTGAGGGCCCAAAACTGAACACAGGATTCAAAGAGTGGCCTCACCAGTGATGAGTAGAGAGGGAGGGTCGCTGCCCTGGTTCTGCTGGCCACACTATTGCTGGTACAGGCCAAGATGCCATTGGCCTTCTTGGCCACCTGGGCACACTGAGGATCTAGCTGTAAGATTGCTGTCTATGAGGCAAAGTTATGAGTTTATTAAAAAAACTAGCATAGTGTTGCATTTGTACAGAGGAGCACTAAGCACAGACTTTGTTATAAATTTACTTTTAGGCTGTTCAAGGTGTCACATAGCAGAGGTGTACTATACTTTCTCTCTGTTGACTTCCTTAAGGCTGAAATAAAATAATTCACATGCAGGCATATCTGCAAAATTCGTAGTGTGGTTTTCTTTAAGATAGCAGCCCTAATGCTTCCTACCCCTTAGTATCTGAAAAGTATATTTCCAAAGTTCATTTTCAAAGGAGCAAAACATTAAGCACCTGGGTTAAATTAACACCCTAAACATCTTTCATGAAGGTGCAAAAAATTAGAAGTTGTTACTTGAAGTTACTTGCAGATGTTTTTGAACTAATTAAAGTACTGAGGACAGTGTAATGTATTGAACAAAGGGCCCTCTTCTCAAAAAAATGTGAGAACTGTGGAATTTGAACACTTAATTTCACTTCTGTTATTTAACTTAAATTTTCAGCTGAACTTTACAAATATCTGGGTATCTCACCCATTGATGTCCACATAAAATTGATCATTATAACTGTATTTACAGATACATTGACTGAATTTTTAAAACAGCAAAAATTCACTTTATGCACCCATCTAATCAGCCCAAAGTCCGGTTTTGAGGCTTGATTTTCACCTTTGTCAACAAAACAGTCTAGAAATAACAGCGTACATCTAGTTATAAAGCACGGTCTACAGACCATTAGATAGTTCTAAGAAAATATTTCAGTTTTATGATTTTTTAAGTTTAGTTTTGGTTTCAACAGCAATGAAAATTAAGCAGGTGGTGAGAAGAAACACATATTTCTGAAAATAAAATCATAGAATATTTTGGGTTGGAAGGGACCTTTAAAGGTCATACAATAGGGAATTAAATCCTGAATCTGTGAATTCATCTGATGCCTATAATACTGTCCTACAGTTACTGTTTGGTATGTGCAAGCGTTAAATGCTTTTTGGAGGTAGTGCTTTTGGGATTGCTGGCTTAAATGAAACCAAAGCTCTGTGGTGCGTCATTTTATTATGAAACTAAGTGTGAAATCTGTTGCTCCTTGCTGTGCCCGTTGGCTCTGTATTTCATCTGGGGTGACTTCAGGTAAAATTAATTCTAAAATCATTCTGGGTACTGTTGTGTTTCCTCTTCTTAATCCCATGTAGTTATAGCAGGATCCTCTGCATCTTTTCACTGTTTTTTCTGTCTTTGGGAGAGGGAGACTTGATCACAAGGAAAGGACTATGTAGACTCTTGCAGTAATTTTAGTTGCATATATTACACTCTAAAGTGCCACCTAAGGCAAGAGGAATGGGAAGCATTGACAGTGGCTTAGGTTCAAAAGGATGGAGGGACAAGGGCAACAAAATTAGTAGTACAGAGATAAGGCAAGGTCATGTCCTGCATTTTTTTGTTGTTGTTGTCTTACCACAATTCTAGTGTAATTAATAAAGTTTGCCTTATTTTTGCTACCTTCATTTTTTTTTTCTTGCTGGTGTTATTAAGACAAGCTAGTCTTATTTAAGTACGTACTTTTCATCATAAAGAAATCTGTGAAATGGTATGTTGGTTATTACAATAACTAGGCTCCGTTTTTCAGTGTGCAAAGATAAAAGTTATCCTGGGAATGCTAAAACTCTAACAGATATCTAATTGACATAGCTTATGGGTTTGGTTTTTGCAGCTATCTGAAGATGGCTGTCTGTTAGTTGCTGAGGGAGAGGATGAGTGCTTTTGAGGGGAGCTCCACTCTACATTACTTCTGTCCCATTCTGTGTCTCATGTCTCTTCTAGCCACACTTTATACTACTCGGTGTCTCATGTCTATCTGTTTTATTTCCTGTTTGGCAAAAGGCAACATCAAGTTAATGATGTGAAGTTAACGATGGAATTTACACTTCAGCAAGATGTTGAAATATAACATTCCCTTCAAGTACCAACAATTGCTAATATAAGACTAACTTTGCATACATTCCAGTTGGCATGGACACCTTTTCTAGCTGCATTCAGCGTGGGTCTACAGGACTGTGATGACACCGAAGTTGCCTCTCTTTGTCTGGAGGGTATACGATGTGCAATCCGGATTGCTTGCATTTTCAACATTCAGGTAAAAAATGTAAGATTGAGACAATACTTTGATTTATGTACCAGCAAAATGTTAGTGGGGTTCTAAGAGTCCTTGTTGCTGAAGCTATGCACTGCAATACCAGGAGGCTGCCTGCTTCTGACATTACTATTTCATCTGATACTTGACTGGAAGTGTAAATGAAGTGACCTTTATTTTTCCCAGTGTTTTGTGGTAAGTGCTTCCATGTGTCTGAATTCTTGTTTCCCTAGAAATTGACTACTTTTATGTCAAAGTACTTTCTAGCTTTATTACAAGGCTGTTCAGCTATGTTGTGTTGTTTTATAAAATGAGTCTCTGTGTCCTGTTAAATAGTATCTCTGTGAACTATATTTGAAATATTGTTATCAACTTCAGAGAGATTATATTAATCTGAGATGTGTATAAATGGATACCCTATTACTAGTTATGTCACTGGAAATGGCATTCCTGGTGTAATGAATGAATGTATCTTGCATTAAGCGCAATGCCAAGAATGCCAGACGCTCTGGCTCCAGAGGGTGATTGTGATTAAACTTGGGCTTTTATTGGCTTTTGTTTTTCTATTTAAAAACCCTTGGTAGGGAAGGTACAATTACATTATTGTAGATTGTTAATTAATAAATGGAGTACTGGTCTGCCATAAGTCCATTGTAGGGATAGCTGAAGAGAGGGTCAAGCAAAATTCATGTTTGTCATCATGTTATTTCATATGTACATTGAAAATGCTTAAAAAGCAAACAAAAACAAACCAAGAAAACACACACCAACCCAAAACCAACCATATAAGACTAAGTAGAAAATGTTGAAGTATGATACAATAGCAAATGCTTTATTTCCTTCTCCCCTTGCACTTGTATTTGGCCCATTAGGTAATATTTTATCACTAATGTGGAAAGGCACATTGGGACATTTGATACAGCTGCTTAAAAAAACCATTTAAGATCGTGTAAGATTTCCTTCCTCTGTCTTTCCTCCTAATTTTTGCATCTGTTCTGTCTCATAGCTGAACAGACGTAAAAATTTGGTTAACAAAGCCTTCCCTGGAGCCTGCAGATGTTCAGTGAAATTCACACTCCATTTACTTTTGTTTCTAAGCTGCAAAAGTGGAGCTGGTACAAATACCAGTTTGAGCAGGGGCAGAGTTTAGTTCTTAGTCCTGCAGTGGTCAGCCTTGTGTGGGCAGGGCAAGGACATGTTTGCTTTAAGATCCCCATGATTCAGTTGTACCCTTAAATTGGCTTGGGACATGACTGAACTGGAGGTGATCCAAAAACAAGTTCTTAAATTTCAGAGAATGAGAAGTGTTGCTTTTGAAGTTTCAATATAAGCAATATTTCTTCTTGGTTTTCTATGGGAGTTCTGTTTTGTTGATATAATTAAAAGCAGCACTGGTTTGTTGGTGATTTCAGTATTACAGGATGATTCCAATTCACAAATTCTTGATTAGATGGGATATTATCTGACTTCAGACACCAGATAGCTCTGGTGATTTGAAGGAGACTGACACATCTGTACTTGAGCTGATTACGTATCATTTCTGTTGGAATGAAATGTTTCCTCATGTGCTTAAGATGGTAACTTTACAATTTCATTGTGCAAATGTACAGAAATTAAGATTGGTGTCTATTAAGAGTTAACATTGGTTTACACACCATGAGAGATAATGGAGAGATGTGGATGCCTTTAATTTTAAGAAAATTTCCCGAGTACACAATATAGTTTAAATTATGCGTGTTCACCTCTAAAACCACAATTATAAAATCTGTTTTTAATTATTTATGCTTTTAATCTTAGACTTGTCACACAGTGTGACTTTTGTCTATAAGCATCTGAGACAAGATATGCACCAAAAGGATGTACTTAATCGGCTTATATCATCATGTTTTAATTTCTGGGTGGTGGACACATTGTTTAGGTTTTCTCTGATTTTGCTGGCTTGGAAAAAGGTGGGGAGAGGGAATACCTGTATGGATGAGTAGGACTGAAAACATTTTCTTTTTACAAAAGATACACAGTTTGTAGACTCTACAGCTTCGTTGCTTACTACAGTTTCTTTGAGACTTCCATTTCTCAATGCTTCTGCATCAATTTGTGTGCCTTTGCCAGCATACTCTGCAGTAGTGGCAGTATGTCCCTTCTACCATAGCCTGCTGTTGCAGTGTTTGTGTTTGCTCTGTGGAACAGGCATTCTTCCTGGGATTTTTTTTTTTTCTATTTTATATTTGGTTGTTTTCTGGGCTTAATTATTTTTTACTTTAAAGTAGCTCTAAATATCCAAATAGTTAAATATACTTCATAATTGTCATTTGTTTATCTGGTGTGCAACCATTTAACTTTATGGCCTTCAGGTTGATACATAACCAGAGAATAAAATGGACTTGTGGGCTGAACTGTAATCCCCTTTTTACCATTGTAATTGGTTTGTGTGATATTTGAGGAGTTTCCTTTGTTGTTTGTAGATACCATACACAAAGAGTAGGTAACTGCATAAAATTTTTTTTGGTAAGATTTGTGTAGGTTATGGTCACTTGCTGTTTACCCATCCATGACACTTTCTTCAGAAGCTTCTCAGGTGCTCCAAATTATGCAGATCAAATCAAATAAGTTTTGAATAATTCCACTGAATTGGCATAACATACCTCTTAGATACATTTCTCAGATTTTGTTGACAAAAAATGCTACAACTTGAGTGAGTCTGCTAAGGCAGCATTTTTAGAGTAGGTCTGAGTATAGTACAAGAATATTAAAAGCTTAGCTAAGGAGCAACATTTCTTCTGAAACAGCATCCTGTTTTCCCCAAAAAAGACCAAACTAGAAACCTAAATACAACCTATGTGTTCTGTGCTGTCAGACATTACACTTCATGTTCCTGAATAGAAGGAACCTGATTTTATCCCACAGATATCTTCTTACGGGTGAAGAACATGAGATATTTTCACTATGCTTTGGAAATTCAGTTCTAGGAAGAGACAGGTAAATGGTATAGTTGATGAAATCACACAGATTGTACTAAGAACAAGAAATGGAGAAAATACTTATAAGACTTTTGTTTCTTTCCCTCCCATTTGTAGCTTGAAAGAGATGCCTATGTTCAAGCATTAGCAAGATTTACGTTGCTTACAGTGAGTTCTGGTATTACTGAAATGAAGCAGAAGAATATTGACACCATTAAAACTCTCATCACAGTGGCTCATACAGATGGAAACTATTTAGGAAATTCCTGGCATGAGGTACAAGTCATTTGTACTTAAACTGTAAGAAAGCATGTTTACTGATTTTCAGCACAGTACTGTGCTTGTTTGTGCATAAATACAGTGGGATTTAGATAAGTGCCAAGTATATACTTTTGTTGCATACATTATGCAGCCAATTAAAGTAGCAAAACATGTCCAAGTGAGAAGTAAAATTGAGAGAGATTAGTCCAGCACTATTTAAATGAATACTCATTTTAGATGGAAGAACATGTTGTCTAACCTCAAGTGTTCAGAATTGTTTTCTTCCAAAGATCTTTACTTGCTTTTTACTATTTCAAAGTGCTTTTTGTTGATAAACAACTTCTTTATTCTCTGGAATAGATTCTGAAATGCATCAGTCAACTCGAACTGGCACAGCTAATAGGAACTGGAGTAAAACCTCGCTACATCTCAGGGACAGTGCGTGGCAGGGAAGGTTCTTTTACTGGAACGAAAGATCAGGCACCTGATGAATTTGTGGGGCTGGGACTGGGTAAGTAATGCAGATGTGAAGTATTTCATTTAACTGGTTTTGTTCAGAGAACTATTCAAATTTGTTCTGTGATTTTGTGTGAGGTTTTGACAAAAGACTGGGGAGTAGTCCTTGTAAAACTCTTGGGCTTTGAACAGACTTACTCCAGTTTTTGGAATATTTAGTTTGCTCTGTTATTATTACTAGGGTGGGAAATGTAAGAAAATTACATATATATTATTCATCTCTATTAAAATACAGCTTTCCAACTAAGAATGGATTGCAGATGGTATGACCAGATTTAATAATATTGCAATGTTACAGCACCAAGTATTTTACCAAGCAAGCAATTCAGTATGTGTAGGTTAAGCATCTGTTATGGAGCTTTGTGAGAAATACACAGAATTCAAACCAAGTGGAAGATTAATTTAGCTTAAATTCTGAAATTCCATTTCTTTCTTATTTTGGTTACTTTGGTACTGAGTAAGTGCTTTTTTTAGGCTTGAGCACCAAAATATACTCCAAAAATGAGATATTGTTTCTTATCTTCCTAGAAAAGTATAACAGTCTAACCTTAAATTATCTTTAAAAGGTTAGGGGGTTGTTTATTTGTTTTAAATGGGAACACAAAGATATATAGGTGTAGGGTATTAGAAAACTCCGGAAACATCAAAGTGTATATGTAATTCTACTTGACTATGAGAAAGTTTCAGTTACTGTGTGATGCTCAGTATCTCCTGCCTTTGGAACTTCACCCACAGCCAAACAAAAGCTTTGTCTTCCCTCAGCTTTTCATGTAACTTTTTTTTGAGTAATGATAATTTTTCTATTTTTCCTGATTTTAGCCCCCAAACGAGTCCTAATCATCCAGCTTTGTCTTCTCCTCAGAGAGTTTTCCTTCTCCTGTAGTCAGTCCTTTTCTTTCCTTTCTGCTGCCCTTTGGCCTGCCTCTGTGTACTCCTCTCACCTTTCCAAGCATTGATGAAGGGAGAACTTAGACCTCGGAATCAATGAGTCTACCAACATCTCATAAACTGAGCTTCTTCCTGCCCTTCCAATATGCATACTTCAGTTTAGTGTTCCCTGATGACCTGAGCAACTTGGCTACTTCCAAGTGCTGGCAGTTTCTGTATGCTGCAGTGACTGGCCTTTAAAGGTTTAAATCCTAATAACTCAAGAATGTAAACTCTATTCGGGTGTCTCTAAATCATACCTGCTAGTCATTGGTGTAGATCCAGCTCATAAAGGCCTTTTGCTGCTGTCAACTACTCTGCTAGGGAAAATAGTTTATGTCCAAATGCATAAAATGTTTCTGTCTGAATTGAATTTCTGGAATGTTTATTACAGTGGACATATGGAAACTTAACCATTTTCTTCTTTATTAATAATGTTGCTTCAGTCTTATAGAAAAATGCTTAACTTGTTTTTCGTGCCCTAAGGGGCTGTTAGAACATTTTCTCAACTGTTTTGGTTATTTCCCTTCTTTCCATAAATCTGTTTTTGCAGATTGTTTAATTTTCTATGATTACTCCAAAGTATGCATTGGAACTACAGGTTTCAAGCAACCTTTCTGTAAACCTGAATTCCTGTGAAGAGCACATAGTGAGTTGTTTAGAGTGAGTGAAGCTGCAGTCTGGTGGCACAGAAGCTCCATCTTTCAGACTCTCAGATTTTTCAGACCTGCTTGTAAAATCAGATGTGGATAAGCAGCAGTGCTCACTCTTCTTGCTGAAGTTGATGTGCTTTTTGAAATAACAAAGATCAACAAAACCAAACCCAAAAGCTCCTTTGCTCATTTAGTGCCTCAAAAAGGATTCAGGTGTGGCTCTTCAGGCATCTGCATTCAACTGTCTGTATCTCTTGTATTACATTACTGCTATGGCCTCTTTTTTGGTTGTACTTGAAAATTGAAAACATCACAAGCATGTAGGTTGTAAAAGTGAGTGAATAAGCATCTATCCGATTGCCCCTCTGGTAGGAATGTTGCCTTACTTGGAGTTGTATTGTAAAATT
The DNA here is from genome assembly GCA_024500445.1 of Entomyzon cyanotis. NCBI lineage: Eukaryota > Metazoa > Chordata > Aves > Passeriformes > Meliphagidae > Entomyzon > Entomyzon cyanotis. The sequence continues at coordinate 18,935,065 of JAKEPQ010001005.1, forward strand.
CACATTCTTCTACTTCAGTTTCTGTTCACAAAGTTGGAAAACAAAACCTGCTGCTGTGAGTCGGTTGTAGCCAAAGCATAGTTCCTGGGTAACAAGAAATCCTCTTTGGACAGTGGGAATCTGAGGAGTCTGTTTTTCTTAAAGCAGTTACATAGCTGACTCCTGTGTTTCATTGTAAAAGGTTTCACAACTGTTAAAGTCTGCTGTCTGTTTAGGTTTTCCAGCATTGAATTACAAATCCTGCGATTACAAGGAATTCTCATGTAAGTTGGTAGAGTTGGTGAAGGTTCTGACTCCTTGGAAATAGCCCTTCAAATTCTCTTCACACTCTGCTGCTCATTTGATTTGTTTCTTAGCTGACTCATTACCCAGATTCAAGCTAATTGACACTGGCAGGTTGTGTGCTTGCAAGAGAAGTCTTGATCAAACTCAGTTGTATTATAAGTTGATGAAATACCAGTATGAAGTTTCATATGTGTGTACAGTAAAGTTGTTCCATAAAGGCCCTAGAAAAGTATTTCAGATGGGTCAGGTTGTATAGATTTGACAGTCACCCCCAGCCACCTCCAGGTGTGGGTGGAGCACATCAAGACTGAGGCAGGCTGAAACATGAAAAGCTTTTCTCTCAGTAAACCTCTCAGAACAGAACTGCAGGCCTTCTTTCAGTCTTCTGTTCTTCTCTATATTTCTGGGAAAAAAACCCCTAAATAAAGGTTATGTGGTATTGCCCGGAGTGGTTGCAAGATTCCTGCTCTTCTTTTGATGGTGGTTCAAGGGGAGTTTGGAGATTGCTAAAAATTTCAGAATTTTTCTCACTGCAAAGTTAGCAGTTTCTTAATATAAGCTTTGCCAGATGTGGGTTACAGTTTCTAGCCTCCAAAATAAATAATTGCCATTTATATTTACAGCTATTTCTCACTATTCTTAGGTGATAATTTTGCTGTCATTGAGATGTAGCCTAAAAATGGAGTTTTGGTGGAAACTCTTCTCTGTGAATGATTAAAAATAAAATCTTTCGGGGTGGACTTACTTACTTCATGCTAATTAAGTGTGAAAAATTCTCCTCTAAGCTGTATTCTTAATCATATGTTGTGTATTTTAAGTGGCATGGTTACCAAAGGTTCATTGAAAGATGGAGGGAAAAAAGGTGATTCTTGTGGGTTTTATTTTTTTTACTTGTATCTATTGCTCCAAATGTGGACAGTTTTCTGGGACTAGTATAGTTTAATACATGGATAGAGAATCCAGGTAATTAGGACTTACACCACCACGCAACTGTTCACTGACATGTCCAGCTCGTGCAAGGGAAATTAATAATGTGCTTCTCTTTTTTTGTGAATTAAAAATCTATTTAATTATATTGGTAGTGGCACAACTTTTACTCTCCTTTCTCCCCAGCTTCTTTTGTGTTTTCTCTTACCCATTTTTCAATTTATTTTCACTGTAGTTGGTGGAAACGTGGATTGGAAGCAGATAGCAAGTATTCAGGAATCCATTGGTGAAACTAGCTCCCAGAGCGTTGTTGTTGCTGTAGACAGGTACTGTATTAAATTTGTTGTTGCCACCTGAAGTTTTTTAAGCAGTACTTGAATACCCTGTGCTAAGAAAAGGGCCTTATTAATTTATTTGGAAAAGTCTACATAGAAACTACCATAGAGAAGTGTTTTTCAGTTTTGGAGGAGGGGTTCCCATTTTTTGGGGGTCATTGGTATTTTTGCAAGAAGGAGCAGAGCAAAGATTAGGCAAAAAGCCTTTTTACTGATAAAAAAATTACTACAGATTTGCAGAATGAAGTCTGCTGTAGTGTCTGTTGAATCTTGATTTGCTGAATATAGTAACAGATAGCAGATCTCATTTGCCTTACTACTGAGGGCATTATTGTCAGACCCTTTTTCTCCTAAATGTAATTGCTGACTCCCTGCTTTCCTCTAGGTTATGTAGATGTTGTCTGAAATGACCAAAATTATTATTCCAGTCTTCCTTTTTATGAATCATTTAACTGGATTTGACTAGGCAGAATACACATTATGAACATTCCCTGTTTATATCATACAGTACTGATCGAACTGAAGTGTTCATGGATCTTGCTTGCTCAGCATGTAAGAAATCAGAACATACAATTTTCTTAATGGTTGTCAAAATTGATGAAGAGGTATCATTTTGAAGGCTTACAAACATTTTTGTGGTTAAAGTATAGGCATCAAGATCGATGTCAGTTCAGTGAAAAGTTGTTTTGCAGTAAAATCACATCAAGTGCACTGGAAGTTTGATGTCAAACAAGTAAGAACTGTGTAGGTTTGCAGTGTCCCTCCCTGCTGCATAATGGGAAGTGTTTCAATGCAAATGGGAATTGTGCACTCTGGAGAAGTTTGACTTCTGTATTTGGATCAGGGATGATAAAAACTGACAGTATTATTAGTATTCCTTTACAATTACTAATTGTTTTTTAATAAATAAAGGTAATCAGAGGGTGTCTGTATATTATGAAGAAAAAAAAAGACAAGGAAGCTTGAATACATGTTTAATAGATGCTTTTCTTCAGAAATTGTAACAATGTCTTTAACTGCACTTTACAGAATATTTACAGGATCTACAAGGCTGGATGGAAATGCTATTGGTAAGTTTTCTCTCTTCCCTACCCCTCCCCACCCCTATAAACCAAACCTTGGAAAACTATTGCATTAAAATCTGTGGTCATTTAACAGTGGATTTCGTTCGCTGGCTTTGTGCTGTATCTATGGATGAGCTGCTGTCTGCTACCCACCCTCGAATGTTTAGTCTGCAGAAGATAGTAGAGATTTCTTATTACAACATGGGCCGGATAAGGTTACAGTGGTCTAGGATCTGGGAAGTTATTGGCGATCATTTTAATAAGGTATCCCTGTTCATGATTATAGTGCATATTCCTTCAGTGATCGATACAGATTCATTTCATTTTGAGATTTATTGGAAAAGCATGTGCTTATCTGAATCATAGTGTTTTTTCTGTCCTTCTCTGTAAGCTTAAACCAACAAAAATTGTAAAGCTGGAAAGACCTGTGAGAAGGCAGAGGTAAATAATGTAATTAATGTAAAAACAGAAGTATCATGACCTGGTCTAGACCTGGCTGCTGTTAGTTTCGTGTTATAATTTTTGGGGCTGTTTCATGATGCTTGGGTTAAGAGGTTCTCTTCTGTTCAAGTCTAAATTGACTGTTTATCAAATGAATATTTGACATGCATTTTAAGACAGCTGTTGAAGGTCTTTTAAGACAGCTTGCTTATTTTTAGGAAGTTTTAAATGCCAGGTTATTTAATGTAGAAAATAGCTGGAATTAGTGAGGGATTATTGAATTGCATAAACAGTGTGGTTTCTGGAATTGACTACAGTTTAATTTTGTTAATTTTCCAGTACTGCTTAGTTCTCTGTTATCAACTGTAAAGGCAGCTTGTGGTGAATCTATAAGAATTCTGATTCAAGCTTACTCTGCATTTCTATTCTATATTTTCAGGTTGGCTGCAATCCCAATGAAGATGTAGCTATTTTTGCAGTAGACTCATTAAGGCAATTGTCAATGAAGTTCTTGGAAAAAGGCGAACTTGCTAATTTCCGATTCCAGAAGGACTTCCTTAGACCATTTGAACATATCATGAAAAGAAACAGGTAATAACATACTATTAAGTGAATTGCCTGGGATCACAAGCATCAACTTTCGCAATTAATGTTGCAAATGCTTTTGTAAAATCAGTTGTTAGAGAATTATACTATTCTACTTGATTATGTAATTTAGTTTAAAAAATTATTGTTTATTATCCTAATTCAGGTCTCCTACTATTCGAGACATGGTTGTACGGTGTATTGCACAGATGGTGAATTCCCAGGCTGCTAACATTCGTTCTGGCTGGAAAAATATTTTTTCAGTATTTCATCTGGCAGCCTCAGATCAGGATGAAAGTATAGTGGAATTGGCATTCCAGACTACAGGACACATTGTCAGTGAGTATGGACAATATTCAGACGTCATGGAAGTGTGTGTCACTCCAGAGCCCTAAAAGCTTTGTTTGTCTGTGGACTCCACAGCCTGTAGAGTAAAGCCTGCTTTGTGTCTTGGAACCAATGATTTGCACTTTCCAATCAATTCCCTGGGAAAATACTTTTAAAAGTCAATAAGATTAGAGTTATCTGGCTTTCTTTATGCCTTCGTAGCTTGTTTGTTTGTAGCATTCTGTAGTAAAACAAGTCAGGCCTTAGATAATTCTGTTGAATGTATACATTTTCATTTAAGTGAAATGAAAACGTACACTTTTTCCCCCCCCCCGGGTTACTCCCAGGGAAAAAAAAAAAAGAGGTTTAGCCATTTTACTAATACATTGTTCGCTTAACTTTTTCTGTGTTTCTGAATTGTGCTTGTGTGAGGCCTGTTTGGGAGAAAGTGCTGAGCTAGGAGGCACTGTGATGCCTCTCTCCATTCTAATCTAGATCCCAGGCTTTAAGGGATCTCTTTATTCTGTCAGAACCTCTGCTAGTTTATAAAACTGTTTCAGCATCAACGAAGCACTTTTTTCTCTTCAAAAGTAGCTATTTAAAAACAAGGCATGTTGCTGGGGAGCCGGTCAATTAGTAGATGTAACTCCATGCTTCATGTATCCATCTTAATCTCTGGTCACACAGACTAGTATTAAACAGTAAGACTATTGCTCTAGTCTTGTTTAACTCTTACATTTCCCTGCTTAAGTCTAGATGCTACCTTAATTTCTATTAAACACTTGCTGTTAAAATGAAATGACCTCTAGGTGATTTTTTGTTTTGTTTTGTTTTGCTTTTCCTTTAGTTTTTCTTACTACTCAGGCATTTGATAGCACCAATCAATGAACCAGTCTCTCATGACTTCTGTTATAGTCAGTTCATATTAGAATTAATAGATTTTAAAGCACAACACATTTTTTTCTCCTGTTCACACTTCTCTCTCAGCAATCGTGTTTGAAAAACACTTCCCAGCAACCATAGATTCTTTCCAGGATGCAGTGAAGTGCTTGTCTGAATTTGCCTGCAATGCAGCATTTCCAGATACCAGTATGGAAGCGATCCGCCTCATTCGCCACTGTGCAAAATATGTGTCTGACAGACCTCAGGTACAGTCTGTGTTAACTAAATTATAAGTGTTTTTATAAAGAAAAAAATACTTATGCTAAACTTACTGGCTTCCCTTTCAATTTTCATGGATTAATGATAAATGTACTTTATTCAGAAACAATAGGAGTATAAAATGCCATAGACTTTGAAAATATCAGTGATTTTTTTTCTTCTTTTATCCCCCTTAGCCCATCCCTGTCCACCCAGTTCAGCTGGAGACTAGCATTCCTGAGAGCTGCTGGAAATCAGCATATCTCAGGATCTGCTCTCTACTGAGAAATGTTGTGAAGAGTAGATCATGGCATAAGAAATAATGTTTGATATCATCAAAATGTTATGGTTAGATCTTCACTTTCAGAGCTGTGTCTGTAAAAATGAGAGCAAGAGACTTACACTGAACTGCAAGCAAAAGCTGGTGCTTGAATGTATAATCTCATTTATTTTTTTAAGTTTATTCATCATAATGTACTTAGCATTACTTTGAAAAACACTTCCTTTTCTCAGTGTTACAGTTTTGATTGTGAGCTCATCTGAGGTATCAGGGTGTAGTACTGTTGCAGGAGAGATTGTTGTTTACAGTCCAAATTGTGTTTTATTTTGAAGAACCTAACTTCTGTGACTCTGTGTAACCCTGTGTTTCCTTCTTAAGGCATTCAAGGAGTACACAAGTGATGATATGAATGTAGCTCCTGAAGACAGAGTGTGGGTCCGAGGATGGTTCCCAATTCTCTTTGAGTTGTCCTGTATCATCAATAGATGCAAATTAGATGTAAGAACCAGGTAACAACCAGTATTTGTAATTTAAGTTTTAAAAGTCTTACTTTACATTTACCAAGAGTTATTTCTATTTTAAAATTGTAATCACTGTAAAATGACTTGCGTATTTAATTTGGGTGACGCCACTGCGGAAACAGCAAACACCTTTTAAATAGACACTGGAATACAAAAATTAGGTCTGTGTTCTCTCCATTTGAAATTTTTGTTTTCTGTTACAATAAATAACAATAAACCTTGGGGGTTTTAGAATTGGTTTTATACCATGATTCATTAACTGGTTGAGGATTGCAAAAGTGGTTAAAAAAAGCAAAGCTGTACTCTGATCTCATGTAAAACCTGCTTATTTTCCTGGAACATGATTTTCCCTTGCAGGAAGATCCAGTAAAGTGTTTCAGTTGCAGTTCTGATGTGAAATATGAGGGGTTGTATACAAATAACTTTAAATTTACACATTGGCATGCGAGCTGTGCATCTGGACTCCCTTTCTAGCTGCTGAAGGTTAATACTTGTTTCTAGACCTTTGTATTTTTTAACTGGAAATATTTCTTTATTAATTTTTGTGGTCCTTGGTAAAGAAGTTGGTTTACTGTTTTAATTTGAAATTACCACAGTTCTCAAAAATAATTTTTGGCTATTGCCTGCAACTATAAAGTGCTTTTTTTACAAGCTGATTTCCTACTTAGTTTTTGTGTACTCATCTGCATGTATAATGTTCTCAACAGTATTTGAGGCTGTTATTGCTGCTGCAGTTGGACTTACTTGGTCTCGTTCATGTCTTTCTGTAACTCTAAGTTGTTCTTTCTTCATTTCAGGGGCTTAACAGTAATGTTTGAAATAATGAAGACATATGGCCATACTTACGAGAAACACTGGTGGCAAGATTTGTTTCGGATTGTCTTCAGGATATTTGACAACATGAAACTGCCAGAACAGCAGACTGAGGTGAAAAAAGTGAAGGAAGATAATTTACATGAGAACTACATTAACAGTAGAAAACTTGAAATATAGCTTTGTCAAGTCATGTAGGGTAAACCTCAAAACTTGGATGGTGGACTTGTGGTTCTAGTAGCTTTATTTTGTTTTAATAGCATTCTGTTTTCATTTTTTGAAACCATGAATGTAAAAGGCCTGCTAGTTTACACTATAAACTGTAGAAGAATAGCATGAAGTGCAGTGTATTTAGGGTTTGTAAGAACTGTAGCTTTTACATGTGATATCTGGAATCTGAGACACAACACTTGAGTAAGGCTTGTAATCAGCAGTGAAGTCATAATTGGAAGAAAGAAGTTCTTCCAAGAAATTAGTTCAAGATTTATTGATGACAAGGCAAAAAAAAAAAAGTCAACCAAACAGAAACCAAAAAAACCCATAACCAACCCACAAACAAACAAAATCCACCCAAAACAGCACTGTGCTGTCATTGCACCCTTTTGACCAGCCATCCAAGTTTTGATCTGCCCAACCAGAACCAGGTACTGTTCTGACAAACAGCTGAACAGAAATGGGCTTAAAAATGTAAATAATGTTTAAATTATTAATATTAGAAGTTAGATCAAAATTGTCAATTGTTTGAGAGGCTTTGTCTGGCTATTTGTAGTAGGACATGTCTCACTTTGTAAATTTTTATTTGCTGGAAAACACTTAAACACAGCTTTAGCTTGATGTTAAATTGTTGAGCTAGGACAGTTGCTTGTTTGTCTGTTCGTGTAGTTCTTTTTAAAGCTGCTAGTTAGCAAAGCAGAAGTTGAGACTCCGGATTTTGAGGTTTTGAGACGCAGAAATGAATTTCACATCACTGTAAAGCAAATTGAGTAAAACCAAATGTTCATCTGTATGTGTATCCTAAAGTTTCACCTTTAGGTTGTAACTCTTCTTTTTTTTGACTCTTAGAAAGCTGAATGGATGACAACTACTTGCAACCATGCACTTTATGCAATATGTGATGTATTTACACAGTATTTAGAAGTACTTAGTGATGTTCTTTTGGATGATATATTTGCACAGCTGTACTGGTGTGTGCAGCAAGGTAGGAACTGTACAAATTATGTTAAAACAATGTTAACATTTTACTCTGTTGAATGTGAATAAACAAATACACTGTTTGTCTTTTACAGACAATGAACAACTGGCACGATCTGGTACAAACTGTTTGGAGAATGTTGTCATCCTTAATGGTGAAAAGTTCACCCTAGAAATCTGGGATAAAACTTGCACTTGCATGCTGGATATTTTCAAAACTACAATCCCTCATGCGTAAGACAACTGTTGATAATTATGCTTTGTAAAATAATTTAACTAAATGACTTGCCCATATCAGACTCTTAGATATCTCATAGGTGGGCCGAACAAAAAGCTGTTATGTGTGGACTAAAGAGAAACAGACTTACTTGGAATGTAATGATAAATTAGGTGTAGGTATTCTTTTGTATTGTAAATGATAAAGTGTTAAAAACTAAAATACTGTATAGGAGATAAGCCAAAAAAAAAACCCCAACAACCCCAGAATGTAACATCATTCAGTTTTAAAGTTTTGTATTTTTGGAGAAATGCTATCTGATTCTTTTGGTTATTTTCTTCTTTTGTAATAGAAGATGCAGACTTCAACGTTCCTAATTACCTGTGAAGCTTTTTCCACAAAATACTAAAAGAGTGCAAGAGTCTTACAGATTTAAGTCTCTGTGGTTGATGGTTAATTTCCATCATATGCTTAAATGAATCTCAATATTTTAATGAAAATTATCTTGGCTTTTGGTAACTCCTTCCCTTCCTGTAATAACTAAATGTGGGGTTTCTTGGAGTAAGCCCATACCATTCTGAGTGTTATGTTTTATACATGCTCAAGCAGAGTAGCAAGAAATCATGGCATTGTACCAAAGACAAAGGGTTTTTCCCCTGTGCTACCAACACTGAGATGAAACACTACTTGTTTTCAAATCTGGTAGTCTTCATAGTGAACTGTTGTATTATTACTTGTCCTGTGTCTTGTCATCCAGTTCATATTGTTTGCTTCTGGGACCTTGTTTAGTCCTGAAGAAAACTGAAGCAAAAGGAACCATCTGCATGTCAGTCTTCCCTTAATTTTAGAGCTGTATATCAGATAGCACTGTAAGAGAGCTTCATTCATTCATTAAAAGATAAAATCTCTCTCTACCTCACCTGTTTTTTATGTAAGTAGGTACAAATTAATTCCATCCAAAAAAACAATTACAAAATGAAGCTGAACTATTTAGGAGCTAGCAAGATACTTCCTTCTGCATTTTGGTAACTGCCAAAAATAAAATTGGAACCCATATTTCTCAATTTAGAAGTCCAGTTGAATTAGCCCTAACTTACTATAGCCTGTACTTGGAAAGATTTTAGTATGAATATTCACTAGTGGGACATTTGCTTTGGTTTCAGCATGTGATCAAAATTCAAGTTTCTGGGTATTCTTATAGTTGAATATTAGAAACCCTTCTAGAGCAGCATCTTGGATATCTTAATATTTAGACATACTCAAAATATTGCTGTTGCCTTTAGTTATATCTAATTTGAAATCTGTGCATTATTCGCTTTGATGTTGATGGCACTTCACTTTTCAAATGGAGTTATTTTTCCTTGGAGAGTATCAGACTCCTTCCTTAATCTTTCTCTTTCTCTTTTTTTCTAGTGTAATCTTTCTGTGCCATGTTTTGAGAACTTCATTATATTATTCCTTCTAAATTTTTGGAAGGTTCCCAGCTTTTGCAGTGTTACTTTGATTTTAAATGAGGGTACTTATCTTTTTTTACTTCTCTTTCTGAGTCCTAGGAGGATACTTATTTTTTTTGCTCTCTTTTTATGGGATCTGGTTTATTTTCTGTGACTCCTGGTTTGGCTGACATTTTGTATTTTTATTTCTTAGTCCTTCTGTTAGCCATATTTTTGCAATGGAGCTTTTCCTGCCCTACCATCCTTAGGGGTTTTTTTTGGTTTTGGTTTGGTTTGGTTTGGTTTTTTGTTTTTTAAGGGGGGGCTTGGTTTTTGTTTGTTTTGTGGGGGTTTTTTTGGTTTTTTGGGGTTTTTTTGACAATGCAGTTTTAATACTCATCTTGTTGTGGAGGCTGCCTCAGTGCTTAGAGAAGAAGGCAAATCTTTTTACCTTTGTTTTTCCATGCCTAGTAGTAATACAGTAGTTAATGTTGAAATGATCACAGACAACTCACACAGTTGTATGTATGAAAACTTTATGGGCAAGTGCTTTATTGCTAATTGTCTTCAAATAGAGGTTACAAATCTCTGGAGTGTAAAGTAGCTTCTGGCAGAAGTTCTTATTACTCTGATCAGGTAGCGTAACATATGTTGCTTTTTAGCGTTCATATAAAGGATCTTCCAGGTATTGTGTAACCAACTTTTTTAATTTAAGAGCTGCAACATTGGCTGCAGTAGTTCTTAGTTGAAGTGTCAGCCTCTGCTGGTTCTTGGCAAGTTACTTTTTTGCAAAGAGAGATGATCATATTTCCATGTTTGGAAAATGTACTAGAATATCTACTCAGATACCAATTTCTGCAAGGATCACTTACTAGAAAACCACAAACCATACTGCTGCCAAGCTTCTACAGATCACTGAGGTGTTGAAAGCTAAAGATACTAATACAGAATGACACAGAATGGCTGTGATTGGAAAGGGCTCTGGAGGTTTTGTGGTACAACCCCTTTGCTTAGGCATGACCCCTCAGAGCAGTTTTCCCAGGGACATGTCCTGACTTTTGAATATCTCCAAGGAGGGAATCTCCACAGCCTTTCTGGGTGACTTCTGCCAGTACTTGATCACCCTCACAGTGAAAAAGTGTTTCATAATGCTCATAGGGCACTTCCTGTGTTTGTTTGTGCCATTGCCTCTGGTCCTGGCATTGTGAATCATTGGAAAAAGCCTGGCTCTGTCCTATTTGCACCCACATTTCAGATATTTATAGTATGTTGATGAGATGTCCTAAAGCTTTTCTTCTCCAGGCTGGACAGTTCCAGTTCTCTTAGACTCTCCTCCTAGGAGAGATGCTCTAGTTCCTTCCTCACCTTTGTGGCTTTTTGCTGAACTTTCTCTGGTAGGTCCAAGTCCCTCATACTGGGGAGCCCAGGACTGGCCGCTGTGCTGAGCTGAGGGGCAGGATCCCCTTCCCACCTGCTGGCAGCTCTCCTCACACAGCCCAATGTTTGCTTTCTCTGCAGCAAGGGCACCCTGATCACTCATGTCCAGCCTGCTGTCCACCAGGATCCCCAGGGCTCTCTCTGGGGCCCAAGCTGCTTCCCAGTGGCCAGCCCCCAGCACATCCTGGGGTGTGAGGTTGTTTCTCCTGCGGTGAAGAACTTTGTTGTTCCCCTCACTGAACTGCATACAGTTCCCATGAGCCCATTTCTCCAGGCTGTTGAGGTCCCTCTGGATGACCCTCCGGTGTTTCAGCCACTTCTCCTGCTTTTGTATCATCCAGCTTCCTGAGTGTCTGCCCTGCCCCATCACCCAGATCATTAGGATGTTGGACAGAGTTGGACCCAGTATTGAGCCCTGGATGTGTACCACTAGTTAGTGGCCTCCAGCCAGATTCTGTGCATCTAATCACCATTCTCTTGGCTTCGCTGTTCAGTCAGTTTTTAGACCACCTCACTGTTTCTTGACTAGCCCATTGTTTGTTAGCTTATTTTAATAGGTTTTTTTTACTTTCTCTTTTAGTTTAATTTCTATCCTGGTTATAATTTTTGTAAATTTAAATTTTCTGAAGCTTCATGAGAGCAAGTCTTGGCTTTCTGGTGCTGAGAAATCCAGTGAGAGTGCCCTCTTGTCCTCAAAACATTCAAGAGGTAGAATTGATTCCTTGCACAAATTATGATGGTCTGGTCTCTGTTGGCTCATAATGGCTCATTATCCAAATGCCTCTATTTGTGTCCTTACAGCTTTCAAAAATCAATTCAGTTCTCTTTTGTATTTTATTTGTTGTCTTATTCGATGCCTCAAGATTTTATCTTTTCCTACCTCCAATTTGTCTTTTTAGTTATCCAGTATTTAGTTTTCTAACTAAATATTCATCAGTGGTATATTTATTTAGGATGCTTAACTTGGTGGGGAAAGCTCTCCCTTAGGATATGCAGACACAAATGTCCCATGTGTGTTACCTCACACAGATTGAGACCAAAGACTTTGGAGATCATGGCAATTGACTTTAATCTTACTTTTTAGCAATAGGTTGGATAGGATAAGAGATGATAGGACCACTTAGATTAATCAATCCAGTTTCCCTCAATTCTTGGCAGGCACAGACAGCCTCAGTAAGTTAAAATTAGTATAGAAATCCTTTAGTGCTAAGGTTAAGATCCTCAAGACAGCAGAGTCCTACAGGAGATCAGCAAGGGAGAGATCAGAAGTATTGTCAGTGACTTGATACCTCATAATAGCAGTGAATCCTGAGTGGAAGTGGTGAAATCTTAAGTGGAAATAGAAACATAATGCTGGAACATACCCCAGAAAGAGAATGCAAAACATCTCCAAATGTTCATGTAATCTGTTCTGGAATAGATTCATTCCTTATTCTAGGTAAAGCTTAAGGCTGTGTGGGAGAAGAGGCCCACTAATGGCACTAAAGCACTGCCTTAAGACAAATCCAGTATTTCTGAGAAAAATTAATTCACCTCCACATAGTCCACTTGTCCATCTAAGGTAGTTGGCAGAAATGTTGAAGTTCAAAAAACACAGTACTTACATGTTTAAATATGTGTGAAAGAATAAAAGGGCACTTAGAATTTAAATTAATGCAAAAAACCCACACAATGTTGGGGGGGACTTTCTAGAGTGTTGGTTCTGATGTATATTTCAAACTTAGTAACTTTGGGACTGGTTTTGTGTTTTCAAGGCTGCTGACTTGGCGACCAGTTGGTGGGGAGTTTTGCTCTGGCTCTCCCTCTGATGCAAAAGAAAAACTGGTAAGCTGCTGAAATAAAAAAATAATTTAAGATTGCAAGAGCTTGGTACAAATGTGTTGTCATATGGAGTAAGTGAAAAGTATATTTGGTTTATATACATTTTTGAATTTTGTTGTACTTGAATTTTTTTTTCAGCTCAAGTGCTATTTAATGTTTAAAAATGGTAAGGAATTAATTGATAAAGAAGTACTTTGCTTACAGCAAAGTTGACTTCCAGCAATTGCCTGTATTAGTTACCTGTCTTTGTTTTAGGTAATGTCCTGTGTCTGATAGGTTTCTCTAATACTGTATTTGGGCTTTGCGTTGTTTTCTGGCTTGGGTCGTGGTTTTTCTTTCATTTTGATGTATTGGCAAGAAGAGAAACTGCTAAGAGTGATAGATTGACTTTTTTCTCTCAAAATTTTCTCTTGTAATAAGACCTTAAATATCTATTTAAAATAGAAAATTCAAATAACCATCCGATTTCTTAGTGTTGATTGAATAAACTATTGTGGAGTCTGGATTTGCCTGCAAGTGACAGCCCTGTAGCTACTTTGCTACTGATCGGAATTTTAGCTTTTGGACATTCTCACAAGATTGCTGCATGAAGTTCTTTATAGATTAATGAAGCACTGGACAACAGTTGTTCAAGGATAATGGTCCCAAATGAGCTTTACTAAGAGAGACCAACTCCCTCCATTTATCTTTATGAAGTGTTAACATAATTCAGTTAAAATAGAGAGTAAATGGGATGGCTGGTTCTCATTATGTGGGTATTGTACCTTCATACTGTATCATGACACATTTATAGTGCCTTGATCTAAATATATTGGCTATATTTTTGATCCATTTATGCCAAATGTAATAGCATGCATAAATGGAAAATAAATTTAATGTCTTAGTCTTGAGTAAATTGAAAGATCTTTTCCCTTTGAAATAGTTTAACATGAATTTTTTTTTAATTATTTTTGTCTTCAGTGTAAAAAGACATTTTGCGAATCAGAATTAACAGAACTTTCATAATAAATGATACTAAAGGAAAAATATGTTGGCTCCTCTCATTTAGTAAGATAGAATTTTTGCAGGCTCTGGATATTCTCATATCAGTTTTCTTTAGGTAGCTCAAATATGATGGAGTGTTTTGCTATCAGTAGACATGATACCTATTAAAATATATTTTTTTACTTAGTAGAGATTAAAACCTTGGTTATCTACTGATCTAAGAAGCTGAGATGTTCTTTACAGGAACCTTGCAGCAAACCTCCTACTCTTTATCTGGTAAAAGCCGTAGTAGCTCTTGGCTGACAGAAGAAATGCTTGGAGGGAATACAAAAACCTATCTGAAAAATGCTGCTCACTTTTCTGTGTACTTAAATGTTTGTTGCTTGTTAAATTTTCATTTGTTTCTTAGTAGCTCATCTTGTTAAAAAATCTTTCATGAATATTCATAGCAAATAAGAATAAAGTGAAGGAAAGTGCAGTGTTGAAACAGCAAATGTCTTGAGCTCGGAAGAGCACAGCACTATTACCAGTTAGGTTGCAAAAGCTTTCTGTAAGTTAATAATTTAAATTTTTTTTCTTTTTTCTTGCTTTTCAGGATACAATCTCGCAGAAGTCAGTAGATATCCATGATTCCATTCAGCCTCGATCTTCAGATGGACGTCCTTATCAGCCCAGCACAGGGGCCACAGTAGCTGAAGAAACGAGTAAAGCCAGGCTGACAGCAAGTGTGTGCTCTGCAGTGATTTGGCACTTGATATCGGCTAAGAATTGTATTTAGTAGATGTTTGATGTATTAGTTATAGCTCCAGCTGTGACTCCAGAAACGAAATGTGAAGAAATCATATTGTGTAGTTTTTTTTCTTCATGTAGTATGGCAGAACTCTCTTAGACTCCTGTGGGTCCACATTTTTGGCCTGTGTTTTAAAAATCCAAGAGTTCAACTGCAAGCTTCTAGGCTTTTTACCCAAAGCAGGATATTCACAATAGCAGTCTACTTACAATGCTGTGTATTTTTTTTTCTTATGAGCAGAGATTTTTCAGTGCAAAATGTGACAGAAGCACTAATTGAAAGAATTCTGTCTATGATTTGAAGAGAGTGTATCAAGCCCTTATTTAAGATACTTGTTCAGTTATGTGTTGGTGCTTAAAATGATCTCATAGGGATACTAGTACTTGCCACCGTTGCAAACAAGCAATGATGCCAGTGATGTGCTAAGTCTCATGCCTGGGAACAGCCTCAGCCTCTGGCTCTTGCTATTGCACTGAAGGTCCAAGCCACTCATTTTGGTGATTTTTAGGTAACATTGAACCAGGTTGATCTAACGTATCACAGACGAGTTCAGGAAACAGTTTTTTAAGATGGTCCAGTTGGTAGCATGGTGATCTGTCCTGATGTTAGTAATTCAGACGTGTAGATTCCAGGTTTGCTTATGAATTTGCTGGAAGTTAAACTGTTCTTCAACTTGCCCTCAGAATAGCTCAAAAAAGTTCTTTAGTTAACAAGTAATTTTCTTTCCTTTAAAGAATTTCCAGAACAGAAGTTATTTGCTGCTCTTTTGATCAAGTGCGTTGTACAGCTGGAACTCATTCAGACGATCGACAACATTGTGTTCTTCCCAGCAACTAGCAAGAAAGAGGATGCAGAGAATCTAGCAGCAGCACAAGTAAGTGGAACTGATAGATCTTCCTTTTTAACTGCTTTCCCTCCAAAAGTTTTAAGATAAAGTTTCTTGAACTCACATAACATCTGCTGAATTACAATTTTTACATGCATTTGAGAAGTTCCACTGCACTGCTGAGCTCTTCTACAACTTCCATTAAATTGCATTTGCTGTGCCAGGGCAGCACTGTGGAGATTAAAACATGTATGGTTTAAAGGGATGTATGTAACTGGGGTGTGGATACAGCCTTTAATAGAGTTTTAAGTACAAATACAGATGTAAACAGGGTAGGATTGAGTTATCACAGGAGCTTGCAGAAGACAGTTGTGAATTTTTATTTCAAATCTTTTTTGTCCTTTTTTTTTTTTAATAGAGAGATGCAGTAGACTTTGATGTGCATGTGGATACACAGGATCAAGGGATGTATCGTTTCCTAACATCACAGCAGCTTTTCAAACTTCTCGATTGTCTGCTGGAATCTCACAGATTTGCTAAAGCATTTAATTCAAACAATGAACAGAGAACTGCTCTCTGGAAAGCAGGTCAGTCAGTCACCTTGGAGAAATATTTTGTGACAGTGGGAATTGACCCAAAAATAGGTTAAAAGTATTTTGGTGCTGAATGTAAAAGTTGAAGCTTTAGGTTTATAACTGTAGGATTCCTAAAGGAAGGAGACCTCATCTGTGCAGATGCAAATATCTTTGGTTTCATAAAATTTGAGGTTTCCCCGAGGTACAGCTGCCAAGCTGATTATGGGCTGTAGGTGTGAGTCCCATGGTTGAAAGCTGCAGGCACAAACATGAGTTTCATAGCTACTTGGAAGATGATATTAAAAATGGGTGCCAAACACAATTATGGCACAAATAATTAGGTTAATTTTTAGCAATGCTCCATTGTACTAAATGTTACGAGAAATTAATTAACTAAGGTGGATCTTCTAATTGTCTATGTGCAGAAGATGCTTAGAAAGAGAAGTGGGGGACTGTAAGAAAAAATGTCAGCTGAACCAAAAATCTAAATGGATGCTTGGGATTCCTGTAGGTTTCAAAGGCAAATCAAAGCCCAACCTGCTGAAGCAGGAGACGAGCAGCCTGGCGTGTGGGCTGCGCATCCTGTTCCGCATGTACATGGATGAGAGCCGCACCAACGCCTGGGAGGAAGTCCAGCAAAGACTGCTAAAGTAAGGGCCATGGAACTGAACCTGTTCAGGTCATTCCTGATGTTAAAAAAGGCAGGGGGGTTTATTTAAAAGGATAGACCTTCTCTGTCTGCAGTAAACTTCTACAGCTAACACGTGTGTGGTGGTCACAGATCATTATTACGAGTTTTCAGTTCTGTGGGGAGAGCTGTGCCTCCAGCTACTGATGCTGTCTCTCCTTTTTGTTCTCATTATGTTTTGCAGGTGAGAGCAAAGGTTTTGTCACCTTTTCTTTTGTATCGTGGTTAGGTGGGGGCTTGTTAAGCTCTTCTTTAAAAAGGAAACCAACTATCACCTAAACCCTGTTTTTTCTTTCACTAACCTCAGGCATTTTAGGGAACTGGCACTGTTTGTTCTCATTTGCAGAAATGGACACTGGGTTTGAGCAGCCTTGTGGGCATACAGAGACTTTTGGCTCTTTGGTTATTCATGTGAATTTTTTGTTTACAAAGTTTTTCAAGCAACTGTTGGAATAAGAGAGGGCTTAAAACCACAACAGTAACACCAAAGTAACACTAAAAGGCTTTAAGGTTCACAGACTAGGAAACAGAGCTGAAAACTGCCTGGTTACATCAACATGAGATGTTCCTAAAGTCCACATAGCATTTTGTCACATACCTCTCCAAGAGCACTTAATACATTTCAAATATGTGCACAAACAGCATAATCACATATTGTCAGCTTATTTATTACTGAAGTCCTAGGACTTTGAGTTGAACAAAGTCACTGCTTTCCATTGTTAGCCAGGCTTAGAGTAGCTTTCATAAAACAAGGCTGTTACACACCCGGGCTTGAGACTGCCAGAAGTTGCAAAGTCAAAGCTTTCTCTCTTCAGTAGAGCTCAGAAAGAAATATGAGTTACTGATTTTTCGTGTCTTTTGTCTCCAGTGTCTGCAGTGAGGCTCTGAGCTATTTCCTCACTCTTACATCAGAAAGTCATCGGGAAGCCTGGACTAACCTTTTACTCCTATTTTTGACTAAAGTCCTGAAGATAAGTGATGAAAGGGTAAGTAACTGGAATGATGTTTCAGATGATGTTTACAGGTAAAAAGTAGTTCCAGACTGGTTAGTCACACACAGGTACAGACTTGACTTTAAAAGCTCCTGCTGCTCTGTAGACACTCTCGTGTTGAGGGGAATGTACATTCAAACTGCACTTGACAGATACTGGCACTAATAATTCAGTGTGAAGGTGCAGTGAGTGATAAAATAAAACGTGTCAGAGAAGTTTAAACATGCTGGAATCCTTCAGAACTGTGTGTTAATTTGTTTTTACCCCTCTCCTGCTGAGGAAGATGATTAGTGATGATATTTTATTCAAAGAATTAACTCCTGTTTCTGCCTCCAGTGCTGCAGGTAAATGTACACCTTGACCTTCTCCACAGCAATTCTCCAGTAAATAAACCCCTATTTAGATCTCCCTCTGTTTCTAAGAAAATTTGGCTGAAATAATTAGGTGAAAAAGGCCAACTGCAAGAAAAAGCTCAAATTAAAAAAATACTTCCACTTGGACACTAAGCATTAGTAAGGAGCTTTGTGTAGCTGGTGAGCATCTGTCAGAGTACAGCTAGTACAGAGTACAGCTGTACAGAGTACAGCACAGCTGTCTTAGCCTTATTATAGCATTGCGTAAAGATGTTTCTGGTTGTCTCTGTGAGTTTTTCACCCTCATTTGGGAGAGCGTTTAAAATTCATACTTTGCAGTGTGCTTTCTGAGGTGTATTGATGCATAATAGAGTGATTTCTTCTGTTTGTTTTCTCCTCAGTTCAAGGCCCATGCCTCATTCTACTATCCTTTGTTGTGTGAAATCATGCAGTTTGACCTTATTCCTGAGCTTCGAGCTGTTTTGCGAAGGTTTTTCCTGCGGATTGGTGTGGTTTTCCAAATATCCCAACCACCAGAACAAGAGTCTGGACTAAGCAAGCATTAGCAGATATTGATGCTGTGTTTAAAAGTTTATATTCCTCAGCTAAATAAAAGGACCAGGTAGCTGGGCCATTCTGTCTGGATATCCATATAAATGATTTCTTTCTCTGGCAACGTGTATCCAAGGGTTAACGGTACCGACGCTTACAACTGTAATTAAGGCTTGCAACACTCCAGTCCCTCTCTTTCCTGGTGGATTCTCTCTCATCAATTTCTCTTGCCTGGCTTGTGCTGAGCACAGAGCCAGTTTTTAGCACAGTCCCCTTGTCAGCACGGGCTGCAGTGTCCTTTACTGTCCTAGACAGCAGCGTAGCAACAGATGTTTATGGCGGGTGTGAAAGTAAAATGTACCCAAAGAAACATATATATGTAAAGGTTTGAGCTTCTGCGAGAAGTACAACTCAGGAGAGCTGTATTTTGAAGGATAAAATGTTTATAGTGAAAAGAAAATGGAGATTATTGTTCATGGAAAAAGATATTTAGCAGCTATGTCTGATATTCTAAGATTTTTGCACACTCAGGCTGTCTGAGACATTGGTAATCATCCTTCTGTGAAAATGTACAGAGATGCAGGTCTGTAATATAAACTCTTTAACACTATACAGTTCTTCCCGAATCATTTTATTTCTGTATTACTGATTTGTTGAAAGCCCATAACTCTTCCTTGTTTACCAAATGCACTAGAAGTTTGGGTTTCTTTTCTTTGGGTTGTGATTTTTTTTTTTTTGTTTTGTTTCTTTGTTGTTTTCTTTGGGGGTTTTGGGGTTTTTTGGGTGTGGGTTTTTGGGGTTTTTTTGTTGGGGTTTTTTGTGGGGGACGTTGGATTGGGGCTTTTTGTTTTCTTTTGTTTTGTTTTTTGGGGGTTTTTTTTGTTGTTATTGTTATTTTTTGTTTGTTTTGTTTCATTGTAGCCCAGAAGTTATTGTTGCCGACTTTTGTCAAGAACAGTGGTAGAAATATCACGACTGACATAACTACCTGTAATATACTTGTTTTAGGGCTTTTAAATATAACGAGCCATTGAAATGATGATCTTACAAGGACTGGAACTTGAATCACTGCAAACAAGTCTAGGTTGTGTCTGCTGTCAGATGTTTTTTGTTTGATGTAGATTTCACTTTTATGTACAGAATTTAATGTTGGATATATTCAAGTAACAAATCTGGCATGGTTTGGGGATGGTTAAATTTATTGGAAATGTATTCATACTGTGAATTGTGCTCTGATGGTTAACAGACGAGATTGTCAAGCATTCTGTATTACAATGGGTGTAGAAATTTTTTTCAGATGGACAAAATGTATATGGTACAGATATGTAAAGTTTTCTATGTAAAAAAAATTCTGTACAACTTTCTGTACAATATTTGGTTCTCATCTGGCATATTCTAATCAGGTTATAGGTCAATAAAGTTTTTGAACTCTTTCATCAGTGCAATCAAAACCAGTCTAATCCACAGCTACTTGTTTTACAGTTTGTTTTGCCTCACACTTTTGTTTCAAAGGAGCAAAGCCCAAACCCCACAAGCAGAAAGGTGGGTGCCCTTTGGTTGACTGGGATACGTCTTCTCACTCTTAGAGACAAATACAGAGTGGAAAAGAGTGGCAAATTTAAAAAAAAAAAAAAAAGAAAAGGTGGGCAGGGCTGGAGGAGAGTAAAAGTGCTTATATGTGAACTTGTCAAATGAACCCTGTAGCAAATGAATCGGTAGCACAGATAGAAACTCAAATACTGCACTTTGCTTTCTGGGGATTAAAATACAAATATCAAACAGCTGATGGAGAAAGGAGGAAGGGAAGGGCTGGGATTGCAGTTCTGCTGCCTGCTGACTTGGGACACTTCAGCCAGCTCAGCCTTGTCAGCATCTTTGATTTTCTAAGTGAAAGTGGAATTGGATTGTTCTCCAGTGTGTTCCCACAAAACTGACTGGCACGGGAGAGCAGTGTGAAGACCAAGAAGGTGTGGGAGGGAGCCTCGTCTCTCTTACAAGGCAATCAATCTGCCATAGACATTCATGGCAGGCTCCAGAAATAAGCATAAGCAGGTCAATGAAATAGCTATGGAAAAGCCAGAAAAGGGAATTAAAATGCTATGACCTGTGATTCAGAGTTTGCTCACAAAGTCAATTGGGGTGTAGCAAAACCAAAATAGCAATTACCAGTGTGTCAGAAGGGGGAGAATTGAGGTTATTTGAATTAATTGTAGTTGTAACAGCCTTTCCTCTTGGGCTGTATTTTACTTGTTCAGTTTGTTGTGCCGTGTTTAAATATTAAACCACTGTGCTAGGCCAGACCTGAGGTCTTTCTTTGTCTGATAGTGATCAGTAATATTTTTTAGAGTGAGTATAATGTGTCCTATTCCTGGTGTCGTAATCCTGTTGTCATACTCTCCTGCATGGCTTTTGCAAACTGTTCTGAGACCATTATCGAGGTGTTCCTGACCCTGCTGCCCTGAGCACTATTAAAACAATCACTGTTCCTTGTTTGTCTTCCCAATTGCTTTCTGATCATCTGTGTTCAACATAGAACAGTGAGTGCGATGAATTATCTAAAGAGTTGGGCAGTGGGGCTCTTTTTGGTTTTAAACCTCATTGATTCATTTGGTTTTTGTACTCCTCTTTAGTTATGACATTTTTCTTTTACCACCTGGCCTTCTCCTGCCTTATTTATGTGGAAAAGGCCCACCCAATAGCTGTTTAATTTTGGTTCACTGGAAACTGAACTTTGGTATCATAACTCTTCTGTGGTGCTCTTTAGTTCTTGCAATGCCAGAGCAGAACCAAGTGTACTCTGGGCATCATATTCAACTTGCATCTCTCTGAACATTCACAGTTGCAATTACGATCAAAAATCTGGGGTCAGGGGCAGGGAATAGGTTCTGTTTTAGTCATCCCAGTATCCATCAGGGCTGTGGACTGCAGATACCTTTTTTTTGCAGGTGAGGCTGTCATGACAAAATTTTACAAAGTTAGGAAGTCAGAAGGGCCCAGCCAAAAGCTGAACTTTGGAGAGGCAGAGAAAGTGAAGGAAAGATCTGGAAAGTGCAAAGAAGTGAGAGTGTCCTGAGCAGCAGCCTGAGTGGCCAAGAGGTACTGTAGGGTAGCTGTAGGGAAGAGTGGAATTCATGGTGCTAAGGGTTGCTGAGCAGTGAGGTTAAAGACATTTCAGTGATTTCAGGCCATGGCACAGGTGAAGGAAGTAATTCAGAGGGGCTGTGCCATGTCCTGGCCTTAAACCAGAGGAAAGAAATGCCAGCCCCTGATGGTCTCTGGCATTTACAAAACCTACTGCAGTTAAAGTAGTTTTTTAGGGTAACAGTTTATGCTTGTGTCAGGGCTGAAACTCTGATTAAAATTAAGGGACTAAAGGAAAATAAAATTCAGCTATAACAGTTTATGCTTGTGTCAGGGCTGAAACTCTGATTAAAATTAAGGGACTAAAGGAAAATAAAATTCAGCTAGATGAGTAAAAAGAAATTTTACCTGTAGCCTGGAGTTAGCACAGTGAATGTGTCACAAAGTTCAGCTTGTGAAGCAACTGGATAGAGCCTTCAGGCAGGTGACAAAGTATAAAAGGCAGAAGGTGGGCTTTGGCATGAGAGGATGGTTAAGTGTATTTACTATAAAGCATTTTCATCTCAGCTGCTTGAAATTACTTCCCCTGCCTCTGGGAAATCCAGACTGAAGCAGCCTTGCAGCCTGCAGTGCATGCTCCAGCCCAGGTCCAGGATTACACCACTGCCCCTGCATGAGTGGCCACTGCTGACATACCCACGCTGCTGAACAGGAGCCTTCTCACTGCTGAGCCAGAAATTCAGGGTAAGAATTTTCCTGATTTGGCAAATCCTCTCTGGGAAAGAATGTGCTAAACCCATGAAGAAGCAAAACACTACATAGGTTTGAAGTACATCTGTCAGCAAACATTGGCTGCCGTCATCGTGGAACTGCTTTAGCCTTCAACCAGATTTACAAAAGCTTGAAGGTGGCATTTTAGTAAAAATAAAAGACCTTTGTAAAAAGTTCTTGTTTGTATCAGTGGTTTGTTGGGGTCTTTTTTTTCTCCTGTTGATCAAGTTTAGGCCTCTGGGTGGGAATTTCCTAACCAAGAGTTGCAGCATTACCTCTGCTTCACCTCGGTTGTGTAGTTCACTGAACTCCTAAAATCTTGCTTCTACCTACATGTCCTTCTTGCTAAAGCTCTGCGCTCTTAACAGATACTCCATGTGTATCTGTTTCTTTGGAGACAGCCTTAACACTCCTGTTTGTCCATGAGAAAATGAAAGCTGAAGCAAATCATAGACTAAGAAAATTTAAGTCGGCTTTCACATTTTTTGTAACAAAAATAATTTTAGTAACAAAATACTTTATTAACTCTTCAATCAGAAACATAAATATATGCAACAGTATCTTTTCAGCACATGACAACTTAAGGAATGTAAGATACATTGCTAATAGTCTTTTTTTTTCCATGAAAGTGTTAGCTGTGCTTTCATGCAGGATAACATCCTGTATGAAAATCAAGTGTCCTTCTTCAAGTTACTCACTCTTTGGGTAAAAACCTAACCTTCTCCTGTTGGGCTTCTCTAATGCCAGACAATTTTGGAGTTTGACTGTAAAGCTAAAAAACATCTTTGATTTAATATGAAATTCACACACACCACACACTGTTTCTGTGCTAAGTCCAGCTCCGAGGCTGAAACTTAAGCTGTATAAAAAGTGCAAAAGCTGCCAAGCTATTCCTCCATTTCCCACATCACAGAATAGAAACATCCCTGCGCTACATCTCCGTTCCACTGCAGAGACTGATCTTTTATTATTGCTATTTGAATTACACACACAACTCCACACTCTGTACATGGAAGAGAGCTCTCCCTGCAGGATTCCCTGGCAGGTGCAGCGATGCTGAAGGGTCCCTTCAGCAGGGGGAAGAGGCGCGGTGGCTTCCCGGGCTGAGTCAGCCGTGTGCCGTGGAGAGGCCCTGCCAACCCAGCGGGAGAGCATTGTCCGGGGAAAGCTTTGCCGAGCTCGGCTGCTCCGCCAGGAGTCTCCGCAGCGTGGCTGACGTTCCCGGTCGCAGCCAGGGCTCTGTGGCCACGGTGTCGGTGGAGCTGGAGCGTCTGCCGGAGTGCGACTGAGCGCGCTTCAAAAGGTCATCCACATCCCCTAAGGAAATGTCATCACCTGGGAGAGGAGGAGAGCAATGCGCGTTAGAGGGGATAGAAGCTCTTCCCGTCACAACAATGGGCAGGATTGGCTGCCAGGAGTGTATAAACACGGCTTCTAAATGATGTTTCTTTCTATTTAACACGTTTGCTGATGTTCTGGGGATCTGGGCCCCAACAGCTCCCCACCACCGGCTCAGCAAAGGGATAAGGATACAGGCAAAGGTGGATGGACTCGGCAGAGGGTTCTTGCTTTCCAAAAAGCTTCTGTTTAGGGGGAGGTCAAATCTGTCAGTGCATATATGCATAAAAATGCATGTAAAAATAAAGCCATTCAATTACAGTGGCTGGGCTTAGACAGTCCTTGTCCAAGCCTACTTGCATAGACAGTCTCCTGCTGAGGAAGAATTGTTTTAACTTGGTTTAGCAGTGCAAAGGCAAGTGAGCCTGCGCATCACAGCCCAGCACAGCCCAAAACCTCAGTGCAATGTCATGCTGCAACTGGCTAACTTGGGATCTTCCAGATGCAAAACAAACCCCACCAAACAAAAAACAGAACTGCCTTGCCTTTGAACGTGGGGTCTTTATCACTGTGAAATCTGTCATTACTTGTTTCAGTTCTGTCAGCAATCATACATATACCTAATAACTTAAACAATAGTTTTTAGTGTGGATTATCAAACAACATACATTTTTACTATATGTGAAGGTGTATGAAAGTATTACTTCCTCTGTGCTCTTTGGTTTTTGGCTTCACAACATTTAATTTTTACATACTCAAACCAAAAAATTATGCAAACCTCCTGTATCTATAACGACTGAAAAATGCAATGTTTTCCTCTTAAAACTGAGTCATATCAATGAGGAGATTCTGGTTTCTTGGTCTTTAAGGTGGGCAAAAAAATGTTTAAAGACTCTGGATTGGGAAAAAAGCCAACATTTTTGCAGAAACATCCTAATTTAAGCAAAACAGGATTTTATATTCTTTAGTGATTAAATAATTCACCTAAGCAATTAGTAAGTGTGATGCAATTTAAGTATCTGGATGACTTTTACATATTTCAGGTTTTTATTCTGGAAAAAAGATGACTTTTTAAAAATGAGAATTTAAACCAAAGCTTCTCTGAAGATTCTCATTAAAAACTGGAAGTTGATGGTCTAAGCATGGGTGTGAGAGCCCAAGGCCTGGAGAAGCAGCAGCCAGGTGTGCAGGGGTGAAGGGAAGGACAGGAACTGCACAGCCCCACACTCACTGGGAGTAAGGGCTCAGATTTCCTCTTTGTGTGTTAGGTGGATTGAAGGTTCTAAAACAAAATGCCAAATACTTTTTGTTCCAAAAGAACTTGGCACAAATCATTAGTTCTGTCAAATCATCCAGACAGTGATCTGATCATTCTCCAAGCCTTCTCAGCCTGGTTAAAACTTGTCTGTAACACTAGAAGTGAGAGCAGAACTCCCTCTCTCTGAGGCCTGTCATCTCCTGTGTTTGAAGCTGGCAGAGTGAACCTCTCTGTCTCCTAAATTCTGGATCAGATGAACTCTCCTGTGTGTTGGAACCCACAGTTTTTTGCATTCATAGGTTATAGTGAGGTTAACAACAGCAAAATGGCAGGAAAAGTGATACCTAAAAAAATTAATTTTCTCTTTGCTGCTTTAAGAGATGATATTTAGCAACAATAAAAATAAGGTTTATAAAGAGACAAAAAACTGTGAATGTCCAGGCCAGAGAGCTGCATTTCCCCATGCTTAACTGCTACTGCCTTTAAAGCAATGACTTTAGACTTCCAGATGTCAAAGGCAAGATCAACTGTTCTGCCAGAGATAGGATCACAGTGCACATCACTGTATCAGACTCACTTGGTGCTGCTTTTAGAAAGCACAGCAGATCAGCTGCTCTGCAGAACTTCATCGTGAATTTCAACACTTTGCACACTCCATAAAAAACTGTCCTTAATTGGGACACATACCAAGACTTGATAATTCAGTTTGCATGTGGAGGCTGGGGGTAAGGAGAGCTTTTCCTTAGCATGAAATACTGGTTTAGAAATTGAATGGTGTCTGGATTCCTGCAAAATACCAACAGCAGCATATTCTGTGTGCCCAATCCATGAGAATTCCCTCTTCTGTATCTGAGCCTGCTCTTGTTTATGCCCTTAGGAAGACACATACCTTGATTGACAGAGATGGTATCTGCTGGCTTACAGAGACTCCATCACCCAAATATTCACCAACTCTACAATGACAAGAATTTTTTTGAATGGGTGAAAATGGAGGAGAAGGCCTGGCTCCTTTTTTCTAATTTTCCAATTGAGAAAACAATACTTAGGATGCCTTTAAGACTCCCACATCAGTCCCATAGGAGAAAGTGAACTGCTGTGGACAGAGCCTCCTTATTAACAAGATCAGCTCTTAGAATTTATCAAAGCCTGTGAATTGCCATCTCTGGTCATTTCAAGGGAAGATAACCAGGTTCCCTAGTTAAATATTTGAGAGATTTGGTTTCTCTTAGCAGTGTCTCTGAGGGCAGAGGAGAAATGACAGTCCTGGCTGCTCAGAAAGCAAGAGGATGCCACAAGGGTTCTATCAGACTGTTAAGGAAAAGGAATAAAAAATCTTGGCTTCACTCATTTTTTTCTGTAAAGTCCCTGAGCACAAGGAGGGAACAGGAGGGCAGGCAGCAGTGCAGCCTGAACGAGCACAGCTGAGCAAGAGGATCTCTTCCTACCTTTCCAAGAGGCACATATGCCATGGATGAGTGATGGGTCCCCCATGTGCTCCAGAGAACAAGCTATGCACAGACATATAAATATATATCTATATACACACACACACATCAAAATTATATTTATCTAAAGGCTGAAGCTCTGGAGACTGTGGCAAACAGAAGACAAGCGAAATAAAAAGTAGTGCATGCAATACGAAGTGAAATTATAAAAGAGGTGAGATACAACAAGGACACAGAAGTAAAAGAAGTTCACGTAGCAAAAATATCTGGGTGGAGTAAAGTTAGTAAAGAGTTTATTTAGATTATAGAGAAAAATTAGTACGAACAGGTGGTTTTTTTTTAGTGACTTAAAATCACAGTCAGATGCTTAAAACAAAACAAAAAAACAAAAAACAAAAAAACAAAAAAAAAAAGGATGAAGTGCTTCTAGGAGTACCCATAGCAACAGAATCAAAAATACTGCCAGCATCTGTACTCTCATTAAGTTTATAAAAAGGATACTGATACTGTAATTGCCTAGACAGCATAGCAACCATCTCCAAAAAAAGGGAGATTTTAGACTTGTATGAAAGAATCATTAGCACTAAGTGTATGAACTGGGTACAATCCATGTGAGAAATAAAAGGCCATTAATGGTTGCCATCATTGGTACTTCATACACAAAAGGGATCTAGATCAGGCAGCCAGCATATGGAGATGCTCCAAGACAACTCCCAGCATCTGATGTAAGAAACATGGAGTGAATTCAAGTGTGTGTGTGCAGTGAAAGAGGTATCAATATCAAATACATACTCAAATACTGAATGATCATTAATATTAACAAACCACTAGAAAATCAAATTAACTAGAAACTGAAGTACTTCATCATACACAATTCTCTTCATGCTGGTTGGACCACAGACATCTGATTCCCAGGAATGCCAAGAAACTCACACAGGCACCTCATCATCATTCATCACTCAGGCATTTCCTTTCTTCCCAGTGATATTTCAGCTGTGCATCTGGATATCCCCATCCTCCTGCCCACAGTGACACAGGGCAGTGGTGCTCACAGGGCAAGTATGAGTGGCTGATCAGACAGGAATCAGAGCATTTTTTCTTATTCCCCTCCTCTAAACTTACTCTAAAGAAGTTATGTTGAAGTGTGCAGGGGAAGCCCTTCCACCAGCTACAGCGCTCTACAAATAACTCCTGTGTTTCATCTGGTCACTCACTGTTCATCTACACGAAACCTATTATTATTTGTTCCTTCAATTATTGCAATTACTTAGGATTCACTACATCATGTACTTAGGATTCACTACATACATACAGGGAGCATACCCAAGGAGGGAGATTTCTGCTGGAGCTCAGTCAGTCTGTGCAATCGTTCCTCATTCCTGCCTTTCAACTGATCCACGTCGAGGCTGAAGTTTGAGTGCAAAGAGAAGCTGTCAGGCTGCAGCAGTGGTGTCTGGCCTGGTGGAACTTCCTCCTGCAGAGAATCCAAAAAGTGCACAAATCCTTCAGTAAAACAGCATACTTCTTAAAAGGGCAAATAGCTATGCATGTACTCTCTCAGGAGCCACAACATGGAGTCACTGTGGAACCACAGGAGCTGTCTGACATTACATCTGTGGTCCACCTTCCCATGTAAGCCAATCCAGTTCTCATACGTACAGCACTCTCCAAAGCTCTCTGCTTTAGTCGTCTCCTCTCCCTTGCAGAGGATGGGAGCTGTGGTAATGAATTAACTTCTTCTAAGGCAGAAAACGTTTCCCCATTAGCACCTGGAAAAACAGGTGAAATAATTTTCAAAGAAATCAAAATACCAGAGAGCACTCAAACCTTGTGTATGTTTCGAAATGGGCCAATATATTGTACTTGACTCCATCACAGGAATCAAAGGAATGTATTCATAACAGATCCTGTTTATACCTAGACCTTTAAAGAAAATGAGTACTCAAATGGGTGCAGTATCTCTGCTTGAAAGAGAACACTTGGAAAATCAGAGTAATAAAAAGATATAATCGTGTAACAAATTATGTTTGTAAATATGCTATTTGGAGTATATAATAACATTACATGGAATGACAATGTTGCATGGAATATGGTAACACAAAATCTGTGTGTTAATCATACATCCTTGGTCACATCTCTGCCTTTTCATGCAATAAAATATTAAAATCTGTTCATACAAAATTAAGTAACTACACTTTTTGATCATACTTGTATCACATTACAGTGGAGGGAGTTTAATCTATTTTTACAACATAAATGAACCCTAAGGTCATATCTCTGTTTCACACTTGTCTATTTCCCTTTCTTTAGCTGATTCTGGAAACTCTGTAAAACACAGACTCTTTCAAAAAAGTGGGGTTTTTTTTTCCTCCAGGACCAGTAACCACTGCCTGGGGCTGCTTCATGGCTTGGCTGCTCCTTGGTGCAGACAGTGGGCTCTGCTCAACAAAACCCCTACAGAATCCATCACCACCTCTTCGTGACAACGAAGTCACACTTTAGAAAAGTGGTTAGCTCAGCATGTCACATAAAGTTTAAAAAAAAAAAATTAAAAAAATATATTATATATATGTGTGTGTGTAAATTCTGAAAGTAACAAACAGTTATTTTGGTTGAAAATTGGAATACTTAGGTTTCAAAAATAAATTTGATTGATATCAAACAAGTTCAGGTTAACGAAAAGAGATTTTTTAAGTTGTCAGTTGTTTTTTCCCTAAAAATAATTTTTTATTCTCATCGTGTCTTTTCTCTCCCACAGTTTCACCAAAGGTACTCATGCTCTTATCACAAATGTTTCAAGTAAAAAAATCAAAGCATAACTTTGAAATGGTGTAAGGCTAACAATTCATGTATCAGAATTCCAGCTACAAGACCAGCTATACTTCATTATATCCAAAGTAGTGCTATTACTCAGAATATAAAAAATGGTTTAACAATGTGAATTTATCACAGCAAAGGACAAGCTTAAGAATTTATTTGTACCATTAGTGTATCATCAGTATCAGATGCTACCTGTTCTGGAAGCATCTATCATTCAGATCCTGCTACACAGAGATGCTTTCAAATCACTGCATTAACACTAATGGATCCTAGGGTTCCCAGTGAGGCAAAACTGATAAACCACTTTATTTCTAACTGCCTCAAATTTCTGAGTCCTATGAGATAAATTCATTTGTAATGCTGACATAATAAAAGTCAAAACTGAGTTGGATTTTAAACCCATGTCAAAAAAAAAAACAACAAAAACACAGGGTAATGTTACACTCTTCTTAAGAAATGGAAAACACTGTTAAAATACACTTCTCTATTTCAGAAAACACCCTCAGCCAATGTGAGCAGCACAACTCACAGAAAAGGCAGCCCACAGATAATGGTAGTTATTATTTTTCATTTCAGAAATATAACTCACCAGATTCATACTCAGAATGTTAGTAGCTATTTATAAAACCCAAATAATGCAAAGGATAACACATTTTTAGTTAGTGCCTACAGCTCACTATTGAAGAAAATGGTTTTATTCTTCTCCCAGTCCAACTGGTACTTGCAGTTTAGTGAGGTGTTGGAGTTAACCTAGCATATTATTTATCCCCCCACACACTTTTCCCCCTTTTTTTCCTCCCAGATCATTTATGATTGAAGAAAAAGGGTGTGAGGACTATAAATATCATTAACCTTATGCAAGTAGTGAACAAAACCAAGAGTACCCCATTACAGAGATGGCAGATTCAGAGCAGATGAAAGGAGATAGTTCAGAGAAGGCACAGGTTGGATATTTATCCACACAATACTGCTGATGGTAAACAGGGATTCAAAAATGCTGATTCCAGTTCATGAAAGACATCATCTACGAAAGGCCCAGCTTAGCAAGACTTATGAAAGGCAATCTTCTACAAGTAACTGGAAGCTGGAAGAGTCCTGCATGTCTGCCCTGCATCTTGTGCTCCTCTCCATGATCCTGTCCTGGCTGAGATGGGATATTTGGCCACATCCTAGACTGATGGGCTCTCCTAAGGGATCCTTTCACCATTGGGCTGTACTAACACACAGTAATGCCTAACCTGAAAAGCAAGGTATTGCAGACTATAGAGAGTACCAAATGCCCTCAACAAGGCTCAAAGCCCCACCCTGTGCCCTTCCCAATGCCAGGTTCTATCCTGTACTCCAGGACTTGCACGTTAACAGAATAGGCTTGAATACATTTGGAACATAAAATTCTGCTTTTAGCCAAAGCCAGAGATAATAATCATCAGTTTATAGAAACACTGTTTCATTTAAAAGTACCTGCAAGTCTCTACTGCATCTTCCCTACAGCAAAGAATAAAAACTTTGCAAGATGGTTTCCCATAGATGACTGAAAGAAATGTCAAGACACTGTAATGCCTGCTAATGGAAAATATGTAGAGGCCTGAGCTGGTTGGGTTTTTCTAGCCTTGTTTCTAGTGACTAGAAATTTCTAGTGACTAGAATGCATATAAAGGTTGAATAAAGAGACATTACATGAGGCAGTCTATACAGAAATCTTAGGAAAACTAAAAATCACCTACTTCAGATGATGAATAAGTGACAATGTCTGTAAGTATGATGTTGCAAATGACATGAAATAATATGTGAACAGCAGAAAAGAGACTAATTTAGAATGAAATGCTATTTTATACCATATAATCATACTTAAAATCAAGTATGCTTGTAAATCAAAAGAATAACCATGAAAAGAATCACTGACTGTCTAAGACTTGTATTTCACTGTGGACAGATTGCAATTGTAAGCTGTGATTGCCAATGAATTCTATTATTTGTAGCAGAACAATAGAAAAGCATTGCCTATGCTACCATTGTAACACATTTCCTTAATAAATATTAGCTTTTCCTTATCCAAAGCTGGGAAGATGTCAAAAAAAAGTTCCTTGACAAGAGTAACATCCCAGACAAAGCACGAAGAGCGGAGAAAGATGCTTTCTTATGAAAAGATGTAAGGTGGTAAAGGGCAAGTGAGTAGCATCATTAAATTCAGGTGTCATCTACACAAATCTATTCCAGTGAAATTTCATAAATCTTTGCATTTTAATTTGGAGGCATAACTTTCTAATACTTCAAACAAATCACTATAGCTATAACCACTGCAACTTTCAAAACAGTAATAATCATTTTAGAGACACAGCATTAGACTAAACCACGTGTCTGTAAACTCACAACATGTTTGAGCAGAGGTATAAACTTACCAATAAAAGCACTATCCGATTCCAACAGTGAATTTTTCTGGAATTCTTTAGAGTCATTCCTGGACTACAGAAGTGAAACAGAAAAAATAGAAATTCAGAAGCCTCAATATATTTCTGGGTCCAAATTATAATTAATGTAAATTAATTGCCAAACCTCTGCAAAGCTAAGAGCAGCTCTACAATATCAATATCCTACTATCTCTGACTTTGTGATTCTAAAAACCCAATACATTTTTAAATAACTCATATTCTCTTTAAGCATTAGGTTGGTTTCTTTTACTCTTCGGTAGAAATCCCATTTGCTGAAATTGCCTACACATGGCAACTGCTGTGGTGATTTGTGTAACACAGACATTTCCATCAAGAAATGGATCCTTGTCACTCTGCATGAGGTTCAGAACAGTCAGTGCTTGAACTGAGCTTTGCACTTAAGGTTTGTATGACATATTGATCAAATGAAGAACAATTCCTTATGTTTCACTTATCCCACCACATACAATCTTTGACATTAAAGCATTAAAAATAACAAATTTCTACATCATAATATCAAGCACTAAGACCAATACGCATAGTTCACTGCAGAGTTGCAACCATTTGTTACAGAAATCCTACTGTGGAATAATTTATGTTGAAAACCACTCTAAAATCACAGCAGTAGAAACCAGCAGAGGAAACAGAACAAGAGAAAACAAACCTTTTACTGCAAAGCATTGCTCAATGAAAATTTTAGGCATTAAATTGCATTAATGTATATAAAGTGCATTAATGAGATTAACTATAAAGTGCATTAATGAGATTATTTTTTAAAATAAAAACTGTTTTATTTCTATGTTTTGTTACAGTATTATCCTCAAGGTTAATGTCTTTGCTGTTGCACAGTCTCCAGTTTTTCATTGTTTCACATTACCATGAAACACAACTGGACTCTGTTATTCAGTATTTTGGATTAGTGGAATATTCTAATTTGATAGCACTTTATTTTTTTCTTTTCACCAAGTCAGAAAATAACCATCCCATCTGAGAACACACCCAATTCTTGACTGCCAAGTGCATCACTTAAACCACCTGAATTCAGAGCAACTGCTTCTGGCTTGCCTTTTTCTACTAATTCTCACCACACCCCCGCCCAGCAGCAATCTAACATCATATGAACATAAAATAAGTATCAATGAATATAAAAGGAGGAGAGTTAAAGAATCAGGCCATCTCTATATACAAAGATAAGCAACTTGTATATCATGTTTAAAGAAGCTGCCACTTGTGTAGACAAGCAAAAGAAAGAAATAAGCTTGCTGTTTTGTTACTTAAGTGTAATTCCCTTCTCCAAACCAATGAAAGACACAATATTTCTCACACTTGAAAAAGTAACATAATAAAAAACCTCTTATTCTTACCAGGCCCATGGGTTGTGAATAGCTGTCCAAAGCAGAATCATCTTGATCGACAAAAGCTACATAAACAAGAGACAAAACAATAGGGTTGACATAAAAATGGTTAATAACCAAATATATTTTATCATCCTATTATTGCATGAAGACCAGTGTGCATTACATCTTTAAATACACATAAATTATAATGAATAAATGAGTTTTTAAAACGTTTGAGTCAAACAATTTTTTTCAGTTTCCTTAAGTAAATCTAAGTAGAATCAGAGAAGTCAAACAGAAATGTGTAATGTATTCTTTCTCATCTGTTTTCTTTGCTCCTGGCAGGGAGTAACAACCAGAGCAGGGACTGCAGAAAGCCCCAAGACTGAATGCACATTCAACATGCTGAGCACACCACACTTCCTGCTTTCAAAGAGGAGTTGAACCAGACAGAGATTGTTTCACAGAGAAAAGGGGTAAGAATATATATGTTTTTATCTATGGATAAAACCTCAGTTCTGAAAAGCCCAGAGAACCATCCTGAAAGTTAAGCTACCAATGACCCAATGCACGCTGGAAATGCAAAGAAGCAGAACTGAAGTTACTTTTCTTACGTAGTTTAAGTTTTCAAATTAAATATTTAGTAAGATAGTTTTTGTTTCTTACATCTCTGCCCCACAAACATACTCAGTGTGTAGCTGACCTTCTGTCCAGCATCAGAGCACATAAGCTGTCAGTCCTCCTGGGCTGACACCTAATCCATTCCTGACACTGCTCCAGTCCAGCAGCACCCAGCACTGCAGCACAACATCATCAAACCTGCTCTTGGGGCTTCCCCTCCCATCCCCCAGAATAATAATCATCCAGAAGCCTGCAAAAGACTACCTCATTTATAGGGATGCAGCCAGAATATAAAAACTTGGGACATTTAAAACATTGATTTCTCAGTTTATAGTTCCATTAATAGTCAACGTATTCCTCTTTCACATAAAGAGAAAAACAAACATATCAGAGGGAAAAGTGTATGAAAAGCATGTAAGGCAAAGAACACTTACACATAGTGTGGGAAAAGAGGTATGCCTTTGCCACAAAAGTCCATAAGACATTATTTCACCCACAGTACAAAAGCACATACTGCTTTAATTCATCTTTCCTTCTGCCTTAAATCAGACAATAAAACCACTCATCTATTTTCAGTGAGAGGAAGATGATAAATTCATCTCTGAGGAAAATAAACTGGAAATAGAAAGATGGCAACTAATTCTCTTGCTCAGTACTCAGTGACAGACTATAAAGTTAAATGATGTTGTAAAGCAGTAGGAGAGAGAACGAAAAAGCAGTTAAAGGATCCTCTAGAAGCATCAGTAGAAAATACTTATAAAAATCAGCTGCCTATTTACCAACTAATCTAAGCTAACCTGAAGAGGCCTTTTCTTGGATGTATTTCATGGAAGCCTACTTTAAGCATTAGCAGAAGTCTAAATGACTGCTTGTGCTTGAAATTAATGGAAAAGGCAAATTTGCTTTCTAGATGGTGGAGGTTCTCTTCAGAAAACATTAAATGAAAACCTTCTCAGATTGGTCTATTAAAAAATATTCTAATGGTAGAGTAGAAAACCAGAACCAATCCCCAGAGAGACCTCAGCTGAAGCTGATGAATTATCTGTCACCATTTCAGTCAATCTCATGGAGAGGAAGACTGAAGTCAACCCTATACATTCCATTTAGACATTAAATTATATTCACAACCATATAATTAACACAGAAAGTGGTATAGATATGCTTATTTGCAACTGTGATGTTCTATTATCCATAAGCAATATTGCACACATTGCTTGAACATCTGTCCAATACAGAATAGGAATCATCTTTAAGACTCAACAGGATATTGAACAAAACACTAACTGTCACCCTTCACATCTTGATATCAATTTTGTTAATCTTACTCACATACAGGTCTGGCAACAGCTCACAGGAGATAGCCTCAAAGACCAGTGACTAGAAGAGGCATTCTGTATTTCCAAAGCAGTAGGGAAAAATGTAAATATTTTCCTTCCACATGTACTTGGTTTTATTTAATGCTCAACTTTCACCTCAGGCTAATTAAGGAGCAATTCTGTGGATGACTGTGGCAAGGGGGTACTGTGAGAAGATGCCAGGGGCTACCCTGTGCTGGGCACAGCCAGTGCCACAATGCAGCTACTGCAGGACACAGAAAGACCTATCAGTCAGGCTTGTGATGCCTCTGCAAACAAACCTGAGAAAGAGCAAATCAAAGCATGGTGGTAGGAGTGAGGACAAGCCTGTGACAAGCAGGCCTGGAGGCACCAAGGCCAGAGAAGAGGGAGGAGAAGGTGCTCAGGTACCAGAGCAGAGATTCCCCTGCAGCCCCTGAAGGACACTATGGTAGAGCAGATCAAAAGGTGCAAGAAGACAGAAGCAGCAGAGAGAAACACTATGTAATGACCATAACTCCCACCCTGCTCATGCCTGACATTGCTGTGGCAGGACGCTCACCCCCTCCCCCTTCTCTCTCTGATCAGTCCTAAGAAATGGATGGCTCAACTTAGGTTGATAGCCTATTCAACAGCTATCTGCTGCTGGCGACTGAAAGTCTGAAAAGACACTCCCCTGCAGAGTGTAGAGAGAAAGTGAGAAATTTTCAGTGACTACAAATACACACTTTTATCCTATAAAAAGCTCACGAAATCTCAGAAAGGTAGAAGCTTTTCTACATGGACATCGGAACGTGAAGTAAGGCCTTCTCCCCAGGGTTTTGGACGCAGCCCTGTGGTTACTTCCCGAGGGATTGAGTGAGGAAATTTTAATGTATTCCAGCTCCAAATTGGATTTGGTAAGATCATTTGAGTTTCCTAAATTGTATTATTCCAGCTAACTTATAGGTACCTTTCTTAACTTGCATTTCAGCTAGCTCAAGCAAGCATTTCTTGCATTTTTAACTATTTTTATAGTTCAAGCAAGGTTTTACCCCATAATTGCATTTTTAACTATTGTAGTGTTGCAATTATGCATTCATTGTGTGTTTATGTGTGTCAATCTGTTCTATGTTTGTATGTTTGTTATGTTCTGTGTCAAATAAATGCTATTTTTAGACAAATCGGCCAGATATCAAAGAATCTTGCGAACAGGACTAAGTCTTGGGGAACTAGCTATCTTAAAGTCTGTCAAACTGCAAAAACTCATAAAATTCCTGTCTCCCATGCAAGACAATTGCTCATTGCATCACAGAAAGGACTGAACATAACCTGGGGTGATACCAAGGAAGGGGAGCAGGAGAACGAAGGAGTGAAACTGGGCATGGGGAAGGGGCAGAAAAAGTGCAGGCTTCATGCTTGTCTTTTTATTTTCCACTACTCAAAGTCAGTAATCAAACATTTAGGTCTGTAGTAATTAGGTTGATTTTCCCTAAGTCAGGTCTGTTTTGCCCACAACAGCAATTTGTAACCAGTCTCCCCATCTGTACCTTGGCCAACAAGCTTTATTCTTCCTGTTTCACCAAAGGGCAGGAGTGAGGGGACATAAGCAGGAGAGCAGCCAGGTAGGAGTCTGGCTGCTAGCAAAGGCTAAGCCACCACAGAAATAAAGTTACTACCTCTTCAAAAATTTTGTTAGGCCAGTCTGAATTACAGAGGCAAACACTCTTCAAAGAAATCTGTACCTTGCACTCAAAACTGAGTTCACTTGTATAGGTTTAAGCAATTCTCATTATGATTTTAAATATAATCTAAAATAACTGGCAATACTGCTCTTTCATGGCTGCTTGTAAAAGATATCTCAATGAACCTTATGTCTAGAATTAATGGTAGCATGCAAAAAAAGGGATATTTCGTTTACTTTTCACTGTTTCCACAATATGCAGCCAAAATATTTTACCATGTTACGATGTTAATGTTTTATTATCTTAGGATCATCTCTATTAAGAAATACAAGCAACATTTTCCTTCTGGAACCTCACAGTAGTTACAATATCTCACATGTGGTTTCCAAAGCAAAGGCTCTTTATGGACACAGGTTTCTGAAACTTTGAAATAGATCAACCCAAGATCATGGAAATAAAAGAGATTTCATCCATTAAAAGAAGACCAAGGTGAAGATACACTGGCTACATTTTAATCAATTCACAGTTCAAAGACATCCTACTTCCTCTGTAAGAATTCAAGAATTGCTCCATGGAACTTACCTACTAACACTTGTATCACAATTCAGCAAAAGAGTTTCACTGCTCTGTAGTTTTCTTCAAGAAACAGTAACAAAACTAATTTTCTCTTACATTATTATGAAATATGAATTGAATTATTTTCAGGAAACCAAAGAGAAACAGTCACAGTAATTAAAAAAAACCCAAAAACTAAGTACAAAACCACAAAAGCTCCCCCAAACACTCAATTTTTTTTATGCTTATATTATGAAAGAATTTCAGCATTCTGGTGTTTTATACTGTTTCATACTGCAGTGCTGACATTGGACTTGAAAGAAGCAAAACTAGAGCTAGTGAGTTTTAATTCTTACCAAATAAAAATCACACAATTTCAAGGATTTTTGTTTATCTCTGAGCATTCATTCCTCACCTTCTGTTTCTCTCCTCATTCTCATTC
Source organism: Entomyzon cyanotis (assembly GCA_024500445.1). NCBI lineage: Eukaryota > Metazoa > Chordata > Aves > Passeriformes > Meliphagidae > Entomyzon > Entomyzon cyanotis. The sequence goes on from JAKEPQ010001005.1 coordinate 18,972,737, forward strand.
TGTCAAGTTTCTTCTGTTGCTCCCTCAACAGTGCCTGCTGTTGAATCTCTAGAGTCTGGTCATCTTTTGGAGGATCAGGATACATGTGCCTCAAGCCCATACGTGTTTCAGGATCTAGAGCAAAGATATGAAACTCACGTTTTTTTTCCCTAAATCAACATTTCTGAAAAGGATTTATAAAGAAAAAGCATTTTCAAAGTCATAGAAAAACATTAAAAATACTGCGGTGACAATGGTCAAGAGGATGAGCCACTCTGCAATGATTTTACAATTTTACTATATTAAAAACATATATTTTTCTGGTAAAGAAGAAACAGAAGGTTACACAGAAACATAATTTGTTGGTGGACAAGAAAGTCCATTTTTTCAATCTACTTTCAGCAACACCATAAAATCAAATGCACAAGTTTAAGCAGCAGGGACTAGAAGATAGGTGAATGCTCCAAGTGATGATGCAGCATTGTAATGCCATGAATTCCATGGAATTGCAGGAAGAGCCCCACAGAGAGATAAACACACACACAGAATAGTGTCCACAAAGTGCACTGCATGGGCAGTAGCTCACGAAGAGCCTGATTTTTATTTTTGTCTTTAAATCCTGCGTGGAATGGAAGATGGAGGAAAAGGATACCTACCCTTCTTCGTCAGTAACAAGAAGGACACCTACCCTGTTTCCCTACCCTTCTTCATCAGTAACAAGAAGATCTACCTGCCTTTGTACTTAAGTTCATTAAATTCCCAGATATTCTGTATATTGACAGGATCTTGTGCCTCCTTCAACAAAAGTCGCCGAACTGGAGCCTGCAGACGAAGCCTGGCCATCTCAAATATATCCCTTGGATTCTTCTCCCTCCTCCTGCTTGAAAAGTTTGTAAAACAAGCAGAATGCAATTTAACATCATAACACTAATGAGTTGGATGGAAATATAGTATTGATAAAGTTCAGATCTTTTATCTTTAAATAAAGCTATCAAAACAGGAAAATAAATTTGCAAGTAATGACACTGCATATTGCGTTATAAAAAGGAGATAACCTACTTAACATTAAAGAAACCCTCACATTTTACAGAGTGGAACTAAGACTGGTAATTAAGGGAATCTTTTCCAGCTAATTGGTATGATTAAAACATTTTGGAAGCAAACCAAATTTATTAAATAAAGAGAATATGATTTTTCAATAAGAAAGTACTTCCACAACAGTACATTTTTCACAAGTATATTCAGCAGCAGTAGTACTGCAGTTTACAGGCAAAAATTATGCCCTAGGAAAAAGATAATGAGATAAAATACTGCCTTAGACATCTGTTTTCTCTTCAAGACAGAGCATTGCAACTTTGTATCTCACTAGTACAGCCATTCTTATAATAAACTTTAACAAGACTCTTGGAAAAATCCCAAACACATTAGAAAAAAATAAGAAAATATTTTATATACAAGTTCTACCTTTATATTTTCATTCCACTCATGTATATTGGCCTACTAATACTAGCTAATAATACATAGTAACTCTAAGTTCCTGTGAAAAATCTAACTTTTAAAAGAAGATTAAATTCTTACCATGTAATTGGTGCATTATCATGACTGGCCACATTTAGCAACTGTTCCTGCAGTCGCCTCTCTTCACTACGAAGCTGTTTCCTCATCTCTGATAATTCATTTATCACATTCTTCCTTTCCTCTGGAATTTAGCACAAATAATTTAAAATAGGGAATGTCAGAGCAACTTTTCTGCCTACTTATAAGCTTAAGGTAAAAAAATAAAGGGAAAAAACAGATATAATGAAATGTTAATTAAAACAAGGATTGTACAAACACAAGAGTCACAACAGTTCACATACTAGAAATCAGATCAGAGTTAATATTTTGAGACAGCACAAGGACCAGAACCCTTAAAACAGAAAGCATTCTGTTTCAACAGAATGCTCTCAGCATTCTTTCAGCAGAAAACATACAAATGTCATTGGAAATGTTTTGCTATATTTAAAAAAGGAAAAGCTACGAAATACAAGTGGGTGTTACCAGTAAATTGCCTTATTTTGAAATAAGCAAACCTACACAGTCCTCAGATAACAGGAATTCAAGTGGTATCTGCAAGCACTCAACATCTTTTTTTTTTCTTGACTCAAAAGTGGGACAAGTGTCTGCCTAGTGCAGACTCTCTGAAGTGGTCAAGAGTTCTAATTTCAATTTTTAATACATGCTTATGTTGACTTTTCTGACCTACTTTGGGTCAGTGCTGTTTTTTGTGGTCAGGATGGCATTCCTTCACAAGTTAAACCAGTTTCAGAAATTCCTCATTTTCCAAATAACATAATTTGATATTTTACTGACTTTTAGACTTCAATGTCCAGAACTTGGCAGGCAAGCAAGTCTTACTAGTTTAAATCCTCAAACACAAGACTTAATTTATAAATCTTTATTCCTCTCGTGACAGATGGTCTGAGTCCATCAATTTCCAATGACTGCATTAAGAACCACTCTGCCTTCCATTTAGTGGAAAAACCACAACACCCCAGATTGGCCTCAGGTACTTTCTGCTGCAGGCTAGCATTTGTAGGACACCATTTATGGCTACATTCCATGTGTTGTTTCTTACATACTTGTAAAAAAAAGTATCAGCAGAAAAATTACTGCTTTCCACCCACATATTGCCAAGATAACTAATATTAAAAAAGCAAAGGAGATCCTTCGAGCACATTTGAATTTTAGAACTGCCAGTGAAAGCAGAGAGGAATCAGGAGAGGATTAGGGAGACTAACAGAGGTAGGTAGAATTTAAGAGCTAGGACTGCAATGCTCTATACTCTGTTGATCTAATCCCTTACTCAGCCAATCCAAAACTCTCCCGTTTTGCAATATACTGGCCACTGTTCCAAGAGATGCAGCACTTCCCATGCAGAGTATTCCATTATCAGAGTTTTTACAAAAAAAACCCTCCTGATGATGACACATAATAAATGAATTTTTATTTTGTCTTAAAACTTCAGACATGCCATGCTAATGCATTGATAGTACTAAAACAGAGAAAACACCTAGATAGAAATGCAGACTTCAAAGGACTATTTTTTGCAGGCAAGAAAAGGAAGTGTAACTGAGAACTGTAACAGAAAGCAAGCTTGGAATAAAGACAAACACCCACCTAGTGAACGCAACTGATTTCTTCTAGCAGGGACAGGTGGAGAAGGAGCTCTTGGCTGTGCAGGATTCTAGTGATCATCATGAATACAAAATATTAATTTGTAATGGGAAGAAAATACATTTTATTTCCTTATTTTACATTCAATTTACATTAACAACTGGAAGACAGAACAGCAACCTTACAGGTTGCTAATGCTTAAGGTTTTTTAGATCTGATCTTTAAATGTATAGTCCAAATTACTATGACAATACCTATAATGCACTAGTCAGAGATCTAAACAAACAAGTATTGCTAAAGAAATAAGCTGACCTATCTCCAGAGCATTCTTCACATTTAGGGAAAGCAATGGTTTTAATAAGATTTAAAGTGTGACATAAAATATTCTCTCAAACTGCACTGTGAAGTATCTAGCCCCAGCTCAGACAGAGAGATAGTAAAAAACAAACACACACACACACACACACTTTTTCAATAACATGACAGAAGTGTAGCCTGAGATTCAAATATCATAAACAATTATTTAATCTACTCTCTTCTAGAAGTTTATTTAAAAAGCAAAAAAACCCAGAGAAGATTATCAAGTAAAAGAAATGAGGGGTCTCAGAACCACCATTGTAACTCATTTGTGACACAGAGAAGAAAGCAAAGCATATTAGGAGTTGTAATCTTCTTGTAGCTTCAAAAACATAAAGATTACACAATAATATCAGTGCCTATGAATCAACATTAAACTTCATGCCTGAGCTAAGTTCTTCTCTGAGTGAATATGATGAGCTGCTAGATTATATGTAAACAAACTTTCTTACCCTAAATCTTGAGATCATTAGACCCTTGGTAAGGGTCTGGACATTGTATGTCCTCTCCAAAAAGAGGTACTCATTCCTACAGAAAATACACATGCGAAAAAAATCCCAAAAATAAAAAATAAAGCAAAAAAAATCTTCAACACTTGAAATAAAATTTAACCTTATATTTCAGAGCAACAAGACTGGTTAATGTAAAGACTGTCTCATTATCCATGGCATTCCAGTAATAACTGGCAAACTAAAAATCTGCCATGATTTCATACATTGTACTGTCTCAAATAAACCAGTAGAAGTTTGCTATAATAACCATACTTGTGCATAGTAAGACAGGCGGCTCTCAGCAGAGGGAATCCTTTCTTCTTTTCTTACTGATTTGTTCTGAAGGGCAGGAATGATGGGTGAAGATTGTCGTGACACCTGCAGGGAGGAAACTAAGACTGAAACTACTTTCCTATAGCTTCTGAATAAAGTGTTACTTTGGACAGGAAAAGTTTTGTTAGTCTTATTCCTCTGATGGAAAAAAACGTTCTTAAGCGCATAAAACAATTGCCAAAATTATTTAATGTGATTTTTTTTCCGATCTATAGCAATTGTAATAACTTTTTTCTGTGCTGTGTAGGGTTTTTTTAAAATTTATATTTACATAAAGTTAAATATCTTTTTTCCTCTAGACACTTCTTTTCTATCTGTCCATTTAAAAGAAATGACAGAAATTTGGTAGAAATTTTATAAGAGAGACAATTTTATAATTTACTTTGGTTTTGTCCATCAGAATGCTATGTGATGGACATTTTACATCATCCAGGTCAAAGGCAAATAATTAAATTATCAAAAACACCATTGCTCAAGATGAACAGTCCTACCAGTCCTCTAATAAATAATTGTATTTGCACCTCAGCAAATGCAGGTCAAGGTATTTCACAGCAGATATAAAAATCAGCTATCAAGTGCAGATTATTGATCTTGCTTTTACTATTTTTTAACACAAATTTGATCAACAAGATAAGGTTCCACTGCAGCATGTCTGATTTTTCCATCAACTGTTCCCTGTTTGTGCATTAAATATAATGCAGTTTGATAGACTGAGAGGGGAACAACACTGAAGGTAGAGGTGTAAAAAATCATATGATTTCCTTAAAATCCAGTTATTTTTAAAGGTTATCTTAGAAGGTCACTTAAGCATACCATCTTCTTTTCCTCTTCCATCTTCTCTTTCTCAAAATATTGTCGAAGTTGTTCCTCTTGCTTTTCTTCTTTTTCTTTTCTTTGTTTTTCTGCCTCTTTTTTCCTTTCTTCATCTAATTGAATTACTTCTTTATTTTTCAGCCTTCGCTGTAACATAATTAATACATAAAAAGACCCAGTTACTAAAGTTTTGTTTGCTTTTGACTTGAGGAGTTAAAATTACACATTAAAGTGATCAGTATGAAACAAAAAAAACATATTTCATTAGTCTGACTTCAAATATTCAAATTAAAATATATCTCATGCAAATATTAAACATCAGCAACCCTAGCTTTGCTAACACCATTAAACAGAATTCCTAATAATTTCTATAAACACCAATTTGTGACCCCAGATCTGCCATCAGCTCAGGCTAAACTGTAGGAGCCATTTCCAAAAATTGAGATTCAAACAAAACATACTGCAGACATCACCACACTATCACAAGACCACAGAGAAAATTATCATCTGGTCTCAGTTTTAGTCTTGTGACTGTGAATAGCAGTGATACCAGTTAGCTCCCTACTCTCTCCTAGACCAGCTCTAGTACCCAGAAGACAAGGCTCATCCAACTAATTTGCTAACACTGGGGAAGGAGAATTCAGAATATAAACTACACATTCTGTCTTAGAAATTTTCAAGTCCTACATCCTAAGCTGATCTCTCATAATCCCATTGGGTACTGAAAGACTCCTCCTTCTCTGACGGCCTTGTGTCCTCTTCCTACAATTATTTATTATATTTTAAATTATGCACATTTATTTTAAAAGGCAAACACAAGAAATAAAGCCTTTGTGTTTGAATTAAATCCATGCGTATTGATTTAGATTTGAATTTACCTCCATGAAAAGTATTCATTAGATTTGCCTGGCATTCTTCCAAAATAAGCAGTGTTCTCATCTCAAAGATATCTCCTTGCCAATTCAAAAAAAGGTTTTACAAAATATTCCTGTATAGTTACATTTTACAAATAGTTCCATGAGAGCTAGATATAAGACAAAAATTGGGATGATATTTTTTTAATTCACCAATTTGACAAAGGTTTTTATTGGCCTCACCACCAACTTCTTTTAGAAAGGAGAGCACCACTGTCATTTATAAAACTAAAGATTTTTTATTGAAAGAATTAACAGTACTTCAAGTTTATAATACACCATAAAGAGTGAAAAGAATCTGCTAGTTAATGCTGACAATTCGCTACTTCTCCTCTGCCTAATGCAGACCCATTTAAAAGCAAGGACCAATTCACAGGACACTTCTCAGCTTACCTTCTAGACAACAAACAGTACAAAGGGTTAGTTTAGGATGGAAAGAAGTCAAAGTATCAAAATACTACACCTCCTCATCTTTCCTCCTTCTCTCCTCTAGTTCCTCTTCATATGCTTTTTGAATTCTCATCCTCTGCTCTGCCAGTCGTTTTTCCTCTTTTTCTTCTTCCATTCTAAGTCTTTCTCGCTCTGCTTCTTCTCTGCGTCTCTTTTCTTCAATCTTAAAAATAAAACAAAGTATTCAACTGTCAATAGTCAGCAATAATCAACATTTACCACCATGTTCCTTTGCAGTATCTACTTGCAAAATCAAGAGCTATATTGTGCAACCAAGAGAATCCTAGGGTCTGACCTGTATTTCAGCTTCAGAATTCCTTTAAAATGAGATTCTATTTTACTATTTCTTTCTGGCCACCATTTATGGAGCCAGCCCCCAGTACAAAAACTAGTTATAAACACAACTAATAAAACCAGAGTATTTCCTAATACCTGCTCTATTTCAGATGTGCTTGAATAACACTTTTATTCACTGACTTAATAATGGAAGATGGGAAAACAAAAAGATATGGTAATTTTCCATTCCACAATTACAGTACTTTTAGATTAAGTGCTGGCTTACTGAAGCAAAAGGTCTGCCCATTCTTTAGTCCTTTTGGCAGCCCTATACATGGAAAAAAACACCTCGATCTTCTCTTTTCAAGAGATCCACATTAAACTACTGTATGACTTTAGTATTCTCTTAAATGATCTATGATTTCCTTGATAATGGTATTTCATTACATCGATATATAATCTGTGCAGCATAAGATTAAATGTGAATTATTTTGGACAGAAGATATAAGCTGGTTGAAGAACAATCAGGTTTTATTAACCCATCAATAACGATGGGTATTTTTACAATACACTATGACTGATCACCATTTCATTTTGATGAACATGCGTTTTTATCATATCAACTTCCAAGGGCAAACATCTTTGTTTCTGTATATATTTATCTATGCAAACCTGTAATGTATGCAGAGTTTGAGAACTCAATACTGTATTTAAAGAGCTGTACTTAAAAAAAAAAAAAAAAGATAGAACCTAGATTAAAGAAGCAAACTATTTAGAAATGCTTGTATAAGTGATGCTATTATGTAAGCCAAAATCCAAGAAACTCGATAGTATGTAGATTTTAGTACACCTCTTGTGTACAGAGTTGGCTATGACAGCACAAGTAAGGTCTTTGGTTGGCAGGGATGACCTACTCTGACTGTAAATCCTCTTTTTACAATTTATTTTACCAGATGGTATCTGGCATGTGCATTCACCTGTAGACGGAGGAAGTTCTTGTAGGATTCCTGTCGCTTAAGCTGCTCTGGAGATGGAGGTTCACTGAACACATTACCTCGGGCAAAAGGAGAGGCCTGTGCAAATGTAACACCTAAGGGAAGGGAAAAGTTACAGATAAAAATCAAATAAAACTTAACACAGTAAGCCAGAGTGAAGAAGGGGGAATCTGAGACACTTGTTTCAAAAGGAAGCTTATGACAGCCGTAACTCAAGGCTATAGCTGGGCTTAAAACTTCTTATATTGTCTGCATGGAAACCTGCTAGGTTTTAACTGCCTAATACCATCCAAGCGAGTTGTATTTCTACAAAATAACACCTATTCTACTGAAAAAAGTCACCTATTCTACTGTCACCTATTCTACCGTCCCATTGGCAGCTTAGTATCTGAAAACATTACCTGCAAGTTAATGAGAACAGGAAATACTTTACATCTACTAACTTTACTGCTTGCAATTTCTCTGACTTAGAACATACATTTATGTTCCTCAGGTTTATTCACTCTTTAAAAACAAAGCATCCTAACAGAACAAATATTTGCATAAAATAGCAAAGGATGCTACAAAAAGCAAAACCTCAGACTAGCAAATAAAATTCTAAGCAGTCAGAAAACCAAATTCTGACAGTATAAAGTGCTTTCTGTGCTATGAAACTTAAAATGTCAGGTCTCCTTTAGCCCTGAGTTACAACCATGGCATAACCAGACAGTCTAGACAGGAGGATTAATTCAGACACCACACAGAGCAGGTTTTGCAGAACAGAGTCCCTACAAGAGGCAGAGGAGAAAGAAAGGAAGTAAAGGAAAAGCAGAGTAAGTTGTGTTAACTTTCCGGCTCATACAACATGTCCTTCACCAGTATCATGTCTGCTCTGAAGGACACTGCCTCAAGGATGTGCAAGAGCAGTAGCTCCACTGAGCTGAGAGAAACACTGCATTTCCCTATATGGTGAGATACGACCCAAGTCAGATGAAAGCAGAAATAACACATAAAAGCATTCCCATAGGAATGCACATGTTTACTGCTACAGCCTAGCCTTAGGAGCACATGTTTGCATACCAAGAAGTAGACTTTGAGGTTATTTTTCCTTACATGGAAGCAGTACTTGAGTCCTTCCAAAGTATAACTAAATTTACAAGTGGCTCTTTCATGATGGAGTTACTTCCATATAAAAAAGCAGAACAAATTTTATGTACTATTTATAAGACATGGATACAAGACAGACAAGTTACTATGGAAAGTATCAAGGAAAACGCTTGCTGTGTACCAACTACTATGCTGCAAGTTCCTCTTTTAATAGGGTAGTGTACAAGAAAAAACCCCACAAAACCAAGCAACCAAACCCACCAAAACATACACAAAGACACTCTACTGCATGGCTGATCAAATTCAAAGTGCAAGATTATAAAGTTTCCATCCCTGATGTGCACCACCTCCTAATCCCAAAGTAAGTGATCTAACCAGGGACCTCTTGGCTGTTCCATATTATTACTTTATCAGCCTTCCTCTTTCACTTCTAACTAAATGGTTAAATATACACTCTGTTAGGGATAAAAAGCAAGTGGTGGGACAGAAGGAACAAAAGTCAGTGGTAAGGATGCAGAACTGAAGTTGTGCAAAATAGATTCATGCCCCAAATACCATGTAATTCTTTATCCAGAAGTGCAACAATCCACAGAGGAGAAAGAAAAGTAGCATCTAAGCTGAGCTGAGAAGATGATCACCAATCCTGGCCTTTGCCCATCCTAAACTAGGGACAGTTCTGGAGTACCACAGTGCTCTCATTTAGATGTCTCCCAAAATATAAGGAGATAAAGATGCATTAGTTTTAAAATGTGAAAATAAAACAAAATCCCTAAAACTTGGAGGCAATGCACAGAGCTCCATACGTACCCAATTTACCTGGAACTTTTTAGAACTTTTGAACTTAGTTACAGTACCATTTTCACCTTAACCTCTAATATCATACACCTGAAGACCTTCCATCTCATTTTATTCAATATTCTCATCTACTACACAGCTGTGTTTTACTGTGTCATTTAAAAATAAAACAAATATGCATGAAGATTTTATTAGAAAACTAATATACTGATCCTGACTCTTCAGGGCTAAAACAGCTTTAGTTATCATTAGTGACATGACAGATAGGATTTCAAGAGCACACAGCGACAGCAATGAAGAAATTTGGGAAAGAAGCATGATGCTGACTTCACAGGTAGAGAGCACTAACACTATCAAAGGACTATTAGGAAGAGGTAAAGAGCTATGTAACTTTCATTACTAAGACTTATGGATCATTAAAGGAGTAATACAGTATTCTTAAAAACCTGCTATTTTATTTGTAGATGCTTCTGAGTTCTCAGGTCTTGAGGAGGGCAAACTTAGGTCAACAATAGCCCTTTTATCTTCATATAGTCTTGCCTCTGGATTATGATATGCCTCTTCATTTCGCTTGTGCATGACATTCAAGTCCGCTAAAGGAAAGGGGAAATAACTGTTTATAGCATTTTAGTCTCATAAAGGCATGTTCACTGCAGATTCTCCAAAATACAGGGGATTTTGATCAGATTCCACTTTTCCTGGGCATATCAGCCACGGGAACAAAAAATTCAGGCAAAGACAAGAATATAGAGGATAAGGGTGAAATACTAATAATTAGGTACAGATGAAATTAATTAACAGATTCAAATATTTATTTTGTTGCTTTTCCTTTGTTGGGAATGATTCTTCACAACAGACCTCCCTGCTCCCCTGCCTCAAAATGCTATTCAATGGAGAGATAAAGAACTCAAAGACAAATTGACTGACAAGTCTGTGTTGACAAGCATGTATTTAGAACCACCCTTTATCTCCTTAAAGCTGTGAAATACTTTTGATTTTAGTATTGATATTTTAAGTGCTGAATCTCTCTTTAATTTCTATTGAGGGCAGTAAGTGCAATTGAAGCACTAAAGCATATTTTGGTCTTCATGTCTTCAGTCAGAATCCAGGTGCAGATTTCTCTATGTAAGCAATGCAACATTATCCAACATTTTCATCAAAATTTACATAGTGCCTGATCAAAAATGTTAATTTCAGCTCATTTTCAAGTGTTACCATAGTACACTTAGAAGGCTCATTTCAAGACAAAAATGTACTGCACAGTTTTCAGATTACCTTTTGAAATAGTGTTTCTGATAATTTCTGATAATCATTTAAGCACGCAGATTCCAAGAACTTTAAATTACATGCCTCTCTGTAAAGCAGCCTTTGCATATATCAGAGCCCCAAAAGCTATTTACAGACATTTTTAAGAGGATAAAAAGACAAGTCACACTGCATTAAAAAGAAACATGTCAGAAAGCATGTTCTGTTACACGACATTTGACTCATAGCTTATCCATCATGTTGCCAAGCTATGGCGGGAAAAGTACTTTACATATGTAATTCAGGAAAACAGGTTTTCTTGGTTTCTCATTTACAGAGAGAGACAAACTTCCCAGCAGTTACATGCAGAGCTCAGGCACCTTTACATTTCTAGACACATTGTTAAAGCCTAGAGAAGAAGCCAACACGTAAATGCAGTGCCTGAAGTCAGGCAGTATGAACACCTCTATCTGCCCTGAGGATAAACACAAGCTTGGATCCTTAATACAAGCTTCTAAATTTGTAATTTGGCCACAAAATCTTTAAAAAGCATTTAAACTTTACTCACAACTCTCAAAATATACTAATAATTTTGACACATGTTATCAGGTGTCGTACAACTGAAACTAATTACTTTTTATATATAATCTGTTATCCAGTAAATATTTATGTCATGATTTACTGGAAGGGTAGATGAATAACCTGGATCACAGCTGTCTTCCAGCTCACTACTCCTATCTTGCACAAAACAGCACTTGGAAATAAATAAGCCTTAAAAAACATTACTGCTGAATGCTCTTTATATAGCCATTTACCAGCATTGTTACTTCAGGAAATGTAAATATTCCACTTTGTACGTTTATAAAAACATTCTTCCATTTTTCATATCACAAGTAGAGATTGCTAAGCCTAGAAATTATTTTTAAAATGAAAAAAAAATTAAAACCTGTTCCTAGGGCATGGTTAAATAAAACTCTTCACAACAGACTTTAGCATATTTGTATTGCAGATGATTCTGACAGCTTGTTTTCCTCCTTCTCCCTTCACGACTGCATTGTGTCTTCACTGACAGTTGATATATCCCGTGTTTCCCATTTTGTTCAGATTATACTCTTTGAATGATTCTATAGAAATCAAAATAATAACTATTCCTAGAGTGCATCTCCTTGAAACAAGTAAGTCTTATTTGTCAAGGGCTACCAGTGTTACAAAACAAGGAATAATATGGCTGAATAGAACCCTTACGAGAGGAAGAAAACATCGGTCTTGAAAAGTTAATCCATTATTTTCAGAAACATACTTATCAGATTTCCTTCTGCATCTTTGAGAGGAGCACCACCACCACCCCTTCCCCAGGGGTTGTAATTCCTCATTTCTGCTTCTAACTTCTCCTTCTCCTCTCGCTCTTGTCTGCGTCGCTCTTCTCTCTCTCTTATCTAAAAACAAACCAACCAAAGTTAGCTCCACAATAATATCACAGTAATTAGAAGTTTAATAAAAAGTAAATGGAGTAAACGGAATGCTCTCATTATCTATTTCCCTCATCCACATCAAACAAATCCAAACAGTTCACTGTCTACACTGTAGACAGTGCATTGAATTCTGTTGTCCAAACATGCATGTCCAGTTGTGCATAATCAGAAAACATACAGATACACATTACAAGACTTCAAGAAATGTTCACATCTGACATTTGTACTAGATCAAAAGTTCCACATCTTTGGATCTTTTATACAGATGTTTATACTGCCTGAAATTAAAAAGGCAAAGTTCTACAATATTACTGCACTTGCTTCTCTCAATCTGGCATATTTTAACCAAAACTTAGACTGGAGTTGACTCCTAATAATAAATGCCTCAACAGAATGTTACACAATTCTATTAATCATTCTTAAAATAGTTTTCTGCAGTAATACACTACGATCTATGTATATAACACAGGGATGTTCATATGTTTTGTTCTTCTTTTTCTTCAAAATCATGTATGCAACTAAATCTCCTAATAACTGTAGCATTTGTAAAGTGAACAGCTGTTTAAACATCCACCTACTCAAAGCTTTTAAAACATTAACTATTTATGTAGTTGAAATGTATTGCTGTATTTTTCTTCAGTTTATTTCTCATGTGCATTAGATAAACATTTCATTAGATAAATATAGTTAGATAAAACACAGAGAGGGTGGTGAGGTACTGGAACAGGTTGCCCAGATAAGCTGTGGATGCTCCATCCCTGGAAGTGTTCAAGGCCAGGCTGGATGGGGCTTCACACAGCCTGGTCTAGTAAGCTAAATAAAATGGTCTTAAAGAGTACTACAGTTACAATTGTATGTCAAAAAATAGAATAACAAAGAGTCAAAATTTATCCCTCAGTACCTGCTGTTGTAATTCTTGTTGATAAGATAATGTTGACTCTTTGGAAGGTTTTGTTTTTTCTTCAGAAAACACTCCTATGCTTCTTTGTCTGTCTCCTGTATTCCTCTGTCCAATGCTGTTTCTAAATTGAAAAATCACACATATAACAGGAAAACATCACAGGGTCCAGAGGAGGGTAATTTAAAAAAGAAACCCTTCCTGAAATGTTTAAGATTAAATGTTGTTTACCACAGCCTGGCAGTTTATAATCTCAAACATCTTCCTAAATCCAGATGAAAACAGCCGTTCACTGAATTACTCCCTTATTGTCTAGACAGAAATCCTTAATTAGAAGTTTGAAGAGTTGTCTTTAACATGTTTATTTTAAAGGCCTATCTGTTCTCAGCAAAATATTCCCAACACAAAAAGTATATAAATGCAGATAAATACTCACAAAGAATATGAATATAGATAACACTTACACAGACTGCTCTACTGGGGCTTGGCCTAAAGGAGGATCCAGATGAGGTGGGGGCTGCATTCCCATCATACCTGTACCATCTGCACAGTGAAAAAAAACCCGCCTATTTTAAGTTTTGAATGCTCAGATATAAATATCTGTCATTATTTAAAAGAACAGAGTTCACTGCTCTGTGAACAGACTCTGTAAGTGCAGGATTACAAACAGGATTCTTAGCTTCTATATTTTACCTTTTCTATGAAGGCAGCACAACAATTTTTTAAAAATATTTCTACCTTTTCCTCTAAAAAAGCAAAAAGAAGAAAAAAAGAGAAAAACGAACACCACACAATCTAGTCCCTTCCTACATACATCACAATTGTTTCAATCATGAAATCATCATGAAGCAGTCAAAGGATACAAAAAAAAAGTCTTTACAATATAAAGGTAGACTGCTTCATACATTATTTTAATATATTTCATGTTTTAAAAAATACCTTTAAAATATTTAAAATTATATCTGAAATTGTAAAAACACCTAAACGTGTAATTAATTGCGATTTAAGCAATTTTATAAAATGTTTTTATTATCAGAATTATAAAGAAAATTATCTGGGAGGAGTAACGACAAAGTATCTGAGACTAGAGCTTGTCTAAGTGACGAACAAGATTTCTGGAAGACACAGCCTCTTTTGCTGCTGGTGAAAATTACTTCATTTGAGAAGAGTATTGAAAAAAGCCCTTTTCATTCAGCGCACATCTAAAAAATAGGTTTAATTTGCTGTTACAAGTTCTACATTACTCATCATTTAACTAGATTAAAAGCAGTCATCTGAATCACTCTTAACAACCAATCCACCTAAAATCATCAACTTACAATATGCAAGAGCAGGATCCAAAGGATTCCTAGCCCCATAAAAGTAATAAGCATCATCATAAGGTGTTTTATAGTTGTCTGTCAAAACTGGTGGCGGAGGTGGTGGCAACGGTGCAAGCCTTAAAGGAAAAGAGACACAATTCCTTGATTTGCTGTACAACTGCAAAGATATCATCAGAAGAAGTGGGGAAAGGAGAGGAGACGGAGGGAAAGAGAATGGAGCAGGGATGGGGATAGAAAGAGAATTCATTATGGAAAAATTCTAGATGTAGTTCAGCTGAAGACCTCTCATTAGTGCCATGCAGGAACAAGATGTAACAGGTCTCAGCAGGGAATTAACCTTCCCTTAGGGAGTTGTATATGAACCCAGACTGTTCCAGAGATCTCAAGAACACAAAACAAGCACACCTTCTCTAAGTGCCTCAGTTAATGGTACTTCCTGGCTACATCAGTAAAGAAAACCAGGCAAGAACTGGTCTAAGAGTGAGTAGCACAGCACAGCTTAAGCCACATGCCTGAAGCTCCTTCTCTCCCTGAACAATTTAGTCACAATCACAGCATCTAGTGGAAGCTGTCCTTGCCTACAGTGTAGTCCTGAGCTCAGCCCTGGGAGACTGCTCAATTAGCAGGGGCCAAACTCATGCCATACCAGCCTTCGGAAACCATGGATTCTGCTGGGCATGTGCCCAAGCATCCTCACAACAGGATTCAATATTACAGACATGGACATAATTTCTACAGCACAATCCTTATCCTACACAAACATCCACTTAGAGAGAGCTGTCTTCAGAGATAATACAGTCTCCATGGATTTTTTCAAATAAACTGTGAAGAAATTAACATTAAGAATTTATTCCAGTGCAAAGCAGTTAGTTTTCTGTTAATTGTCAAAATATTATTTCTACCTTCAGCAGCTCCTCGGAGAAGGATCAACAGCACCACTGAGCTCTACCTCAGCAGTAATAACAAGCTAAAAAACAATCTTATTTAACATACAAAATGAATATGATGATGAAGCACCTGGGAGCTGCTATTTCCCCAAGACTGCTGACTAGACCCCTCTGGAAGTCTTTATCACTCTGAGAGTCTTCATTCACTGCAGAGGCTGAACGGGCAGGCATTGGAGTTTGGAAAGCCACCCTGGGCCTTTCAGGAGGTACTTTCTCTTCAAAAGCTCTTGCTGTGAAGCCGAACTGTTTCAATCTATTTGGCTGAAGGAAAAAAAAAAAGAAGTAAGAGAAAAAGAGAGAGAAAAACAAAACAAAACAAAACAGTTACCTTATTACTAGGAAATAATAACCAGGAAATCGTAACCTCCATTTATGACAGGTTAAACACTTCGCTGGATCCCAACCAGCTATTTAAATTTCTAGTAACTGCATTTTTTTCCTCCCAGTGATCTACTGGGAATCCAGTACTACAAGGAAATCTAGGAAGTTTATCACAGATTTATGAAAAGCAACCTTATCACAGGTTTCAGGAAGTATAATGAATCTAGTTAAGGTCCATAAAAAAAGAACATTTCCTCAGCTATCTGTAGTGCAATTTAACTACAGCTGCCAATTTTCTACAGAGACAGTATTCTCATATTATACATAGGAAAAGTTTCTGAAATCCTTCCCCTCCATCCCAAGACTGAAATAGCTCATAATCAGTAAAAACTAAAAATCAAATACACACTGAAACTTTTTCCAATAAACATTTCCTTGCAATAGCATTAACATAGTTTTTAAATTCCTTTGATCTTTCTAATGTTTTCAACCACAAAAATTAAAAATTTTGGGGGGAGTTCCTTTAAAACAGAAATAGCAAATGTTTATTGATAATTGGCAGCCTCAGAAGAAAGTCAAAGGCAACATGCAAATAAGGTGAAGGCATGCAAGTCAGTTAGTTTCAGAACTATCCTATCATACCCAGAAAGCCCTTACAGCAACTGCTCTGCATAACTGTTTTAATGTTTGTTTAAATAAGGCAATATAATAGAATGGAAACAAATCATACATTGTATAAGTAAAACAAATTTTGTTCTGAATTTATTGCCCCTAACATTGTAGTTCTTCAACTAACATGCATTCGGAGAAAATAATACCAGAAACCAGCTAAGTAATTATAAAATATCTATCAGAAAACCCTATACCCTACAATATGGAAATATTTCAACAAAATATTAAATCTTTACCTCCTCATCACTTAGCTGCAAGACAGTATACACAAGGTAGTTAGCACTCACCAATCATGGACTACAGTGTTTAGATAAAAATTCTCACAATCTACTAAGTGTGAATATTTGCTTATAACATTTAACTTCAAATTTCTAGATGTGAATACAGAATTAGGTAACAGATACTAGCTAAAGCAACTGAATTTTATAAAGCAGTCTACAGACTTTTTGTCTTTTCAAATCCAGTGTCTTGAGCAGCAGAACATTTAAAACAGCCGTTCTCACTAACAACTTTAATCTGAACCATTCCCAAAATGCCCCAGATTTCAGCTCTACAGCTGATTTCAGATGTGACTTCAGTACTCAGTTCATCCTGGGGATTGTTTCACTTTAAACAAGCAGCACATACAACAGTCTACATTTATAGATTCTTAATCAGGCATTGCTATTTAACCAACCTGTAATTAATCAAGAAATCCACCTAATTAGAATCTCTCCCTGAGAGGCAATTTAAAGCTAACAGTGACTGATGCTTAATGAATGTAGCAATTCAACTTAATTGACGGCTTTCAGCTAAATTAGTGGTTTTAAAACACTATGCATGCCCTGTACTTGCTCTAGATATAATTTTGTTCCTACAACAGGCACTTTTCAGACTCTAACTGAGATGTGCATGGTATATTGAGTGCCGCAGCACAGCATGCTTCTGCATAGTCAGCTTTGATTACACAGTACTGTTTACACTGACCTTGCAGCCTGCTGAGCCAGAAGAGCCAGCATCCCCTGCTCAGTTCTGCCTCCTTTCCTGCCTGCTCCCAGCTGTACACGCCAACCCTCTCCTTTTCACCATCTGAATCTCTCATCAGCCAGCTGACCTCTCTATGCCAACCAAAGCAGCAGAACAGATTCAGAGTTTTGCCAGATAACTAAGCTGAATCAGTTTGCAACAAGGACCAAACAAGCATGACAGACACTTTAAGCAGGGAGGGCAGGAACATGAAATGAGAGAGGTGTTCTCCTTTCCCATTCAGGAGAATTTTGATTCAGCTTCATTACTTGTCTGTGTGCATTCTCAGTTTCCTGTCTCAGAAGCTTCACAGAAAGAAATAAATGCTTTCACAGAATATTCAGAGTTGGAAGGGACCCACAAAGATCTGACCAATAGTATCTTACAGCTATTCATTCACCTTCATTTTCTAGCAAATAGGACCTTCTTTTACCTCTACGAACCCTCCAGAAATGGCACAAGTTTCATTCTGTGTCATAACCTTCCCCAAAAAGAGCACTGTTGATAATTTAAACCAGTAACCAGTTAAATTAATAACCAGTCTAGCTTGCAAGTTACCACCCTACATCTTAAACAGCACATCTCCACCATACCTGATCTGCAGTGGCTTTGGGCACATAGCAAATACATAAAAATCATACAAGTTCTGTGACTGTCAGTCTCCTACTAATGTTACCTAGTGCTGACAACCTCCTTCTTGATACATGCTAATCAAAATTCTTAGCATAATCATCACCTTACTAAGGAAGTGGAGACAGTAGTAACACTGCATTAAGTCTTACAAACAACACAATTCTAAACATCTTGCTTTTTACAAAATCCTATAAAAATGCTTGTGATCCTAAACAGTATATTGGATAATTTTTAAAAATTTACAAATTTTAAATTAAAAACTGCTATAATGAGATCAACTCATCTGCCAAACAACCTTTTTCTTTTAAATTGAGAAAGAGAAAAAGCTTTCTGCAGCGTACTTTGCATTCCCAAAGAAAAGTTACTACTCTGTGTGGCTAGCACAGGTCTTTCCCGTGAGAACATTTTGCTACATTTCATAAACAAAGATAAAGTTTGGATGTTTTGCAAACAACGTCTCCGGATTAGGTCAGTTTGGGCTTGGCCAATTGGGCCTAGGGGGAGGTCTCGGGCTGACCAATCTGGGGCACCTCTGTAAACTCTATATATATGGAAATCAAAATAATAAAGACACCTTCTCTCTTTCCTTGTCTGAGAACCTGGGTCATTTCTCAGCTAGCGGCTCAACAGCGACATCTCTGTGCCTGTAAGAGGCTACCACTGGACACTAAGTATTCTTTCCATGATACCCCCTGTTTGTACAAATTTCCACTTGGACACAGCAAAAGAAAATGTTCAATAACTTCCATGAAAATATTTTCCTCTTAAGCTGAAAGCATGTGTAATGACTTACAACGTGTACTGGTTTTGGCTGGGGAAGAATTAATTTTCTTCATAGTGGCTGGTATGGGGCTGTGTTTTGGATTTGTGCTGAACACAGGGTTGACAATATAGAGATGTTTTTGTTATTGCTAAACAGGGCTTACACAGAGCCAAGGCCTTTTCTGCTTTTTGTGGTGCCACACTGGTGACGAAGCTGGGGGTGGCCTGGGATGCTGGGAGAAGACACAGCTGGGACAGGTGACCCCAACTGACCAAAGGGATATTCCAGACCGTTTGACATCGTGCTCAGTCACTTAAGTGACTAAGGAATCACTTTCATTCCTTAAAGTGCAGATGTGGAAGAAAGGAAGGGGATGTTGTTTGTCTTCCCAAGATGTGTGATGGCTGAACACCTGCCTGTCCATGGGAAGCACTGAATTAATTCCTTCTTTTGCTTTGCTGGTGCGTGCAGCTTTTGCTTTCCCTATTAAACTGTCTTCATCTCAACCCATGAGTTTTCCAGCTTTTACCCTTCCTATTCTCTTTCTGATCCCACTGGTGGGGAAGTGAGCAAGCGGCTGCTCATGGGGCTTGGCTGCAGGATCAGGTTAAAACACAACACAGCCTCATCAGCCTTCAATTTTGTTCTATACTGATGACCTATTAAAAAGAAAATAGCCCAGCATTAATCATTTCACAGGATCTCTACAGAGTTTTGTGACTGAGCAACCACAGTGTACATGTTAAAAAAAAAAAAAAAAGAATAGGCTACAGAGGTGAAAGAAAATCCTAAGTTTCTTACCTTCTTTTCTGGGTCTTGAGCTCCAGAAGCAGCAACTAAGAGATCAAGTTCCTTCTCACTGTTTTATTGTTTTTTTAAAAAAAGGATCAAATCAGAAAGCAATAACAACTATACTCATTCTTTCAAAGCACAAACTCATAACTCTAGTTAAAATAACTCACAAAATACAGGGTAATGGAAGACAATGATTCTAGTTGATTTCTTCTGGAGTCAGGGACAGAAATTGTGTAATGTTTGTAAATAAACAGAACTCTCAAGAAGTATCTGGCTATCACCTATTCCACCTAGTAAAAATCCAACTATCATAAAAGGACAAACCATCACAATACTTTTTACTACAACTTTTCAGGACCTTCCTAAAAAACTGTCTTTATTCATGTTCAAGAAGTTAATATTAAACACATTGAACTGAATTATTCAAAAGTGCAGCAATAAATACTATTTTGTAATCTCTGGGCTCAGGCTTGTTCTGCATGCACAATTTTTGTTGCAGTGAGACTGTCAATAGTAACTGATATTTCATTCCTTATCCCTTCCCTAATATTGCTGTGTGGTTTTATGTATCCATACTATTATTCAGTAGGCAGCTACTACTATGTAAGGACACAATTAATATTTTATTATTCTGCATAAGCCAGATGGTCAAAAGCTTTAAAAATTAAAGGTTACTGTCCTAAATGGGAGGGCAAAAACAAGATTAATTTTCTACTTTTCCAACTAGTTAGGCACTCCTCTACCAGTGAAAAAAGATAACTTCAGCTAAAGTTTCTTTACCCTTGAGGAACTAAAAAAATCCATTTTAAAAATAAAAAAATACTTGGGTTTTCTTTGTTCACCTGAAAGCTTGTGAATATGTTCATTAAAAACTAAAGCTCCCATGACAATGAGTTAACTGAATGCAATATTACCTAGATACCTGGAATCCTTTAGTTATGAAATTGCTTCTTACCACACTGAATTAATAAAATGCCTTTAAATTTCAGCCATTATCTTTAAAAAAATATAGTTACTTTGCATTACCGTCTCCTATTTCGCTGTTGCTCAGCCATCTGTTCCATTAGCTCTTGTCTGTATTTCTCCTTTCTCCTTCGGAGAAGTTCTTGGTTGTGACCACCTAATGGAAATGACCACACATTTGTGTAAATACTCCACAAAACACACAAAAGGTACTGGACAAAGGCATTGTCTTTCAGTCAATTTAAAAACTGAAACACAGCAGACTATATGAACACTGAATCTTTACTGACTAAAAAAAAATAGGTATCTAGTTTTATTAGACAATTTGTTTGGAGTATGATGACAAAATCTACTCAAAATCTTCATTACTATTTTCCTAATTTGCCTGGTTTTGTATAGTCAGGAAGCTAAAAATTTCAAAGCTATTTGATACAACAGCAACTAAAATAAGTTGATTTTTAGTTTAATTTTAACCTTTAATTTTTTTTCCACCTCTAATGTTCACCTAAGGAAGATACACTACAGCACTCCAAAATTATGAGGTACTGCTCTGCATAAAAATGAAAATTAAAACTGAAGGGAGTCAAACCCATGGGAAGGAAAGCAAATTGCTCCACATTTAAAATGGTCCCCATGACTACTAATAACTAACAAAGTAATGATAGATGCATGTATGCAAAAGGAAATGGTGATAACAGCTCATGCACATTTTAAGGAACACAAAAAACTTTCAATTTGTGGTGGCTCCCCTACAATAAGAATGAAGGTCTTCTAATATTTTAAAAACAAACCCCAAAGAATATCATCACTACTTTCTGTATAGTATAACTATCAGACACAAATACTCCTGACATACTCTGTATACAAAGTGACTGTGGAGCTCTGGTGAAGTAGACCTGAATAATAAAGAGAAGGAAGCTGGAAAGAAACTAAAACGAAAGCCAAATAAACAACAGCAACAAAACCTGATGAATGACTGACTGATTTTTTTATTTAACTATTGTGCCAAGACTACAAAGCGACCAAAATGTGCAAGATAACCTCATGGTTTGTGAGTTTGGGGGAGTCTGAAATCACTTCTCATTTTCAAAAATTCCAAGTTTTAATTTACTTAATATTTACACAACATAGTTAACAATACTCTTTGAACCAGGACTGCTAGGAGTACAAATTCACACCTCTGTGTCCTCAAGTTACTACAAATGAGATGACTGGGCAGACCAGAGACTGACCACTACAGCTGGTTTAATGTTGCCTTTAAATAGTTCCAAAAAATTGACCTGCCACCTATAGCACTGAAGTTCAGGTAAATTCAAATGAAAAAATTAGCAGAAATTATTCTGACAACTATTAATCTATTTTTCCATAATTCAAAGCTAGCTTGACTTCAAAAGCTCCCACCCAAAGAATTACTACAGTTCTTTTATTCTTGCCTTATAGTTTTCTGAATTCAGCTAAGAATGCTATGTCTTCACCAGTATTTCTCTCTATTATACTCTCTCTATTACTCTGTTCCCTGCTAAATTTTATGGCTATGTTAAAATAAGATGATCAGAATAATTTGTTCTTGTCCAAGGCTGTGAACAGTACCATTTTCTATATTTCTGCAATTAAAATTCACTATAAAGCTGCGTCTTTAACAATACAGAGGTTAAGATTTCTCCTATATTTAATTTTGTTAAAAAAAAAATTAATCACATATCTGGGCCTTAAAATGTTAATGAAATCTAAGAAGAAACTTGGGTTCTTCAGAATTAATTAGTAGGTCCTGTTACATTAAGGGAGAAAAGGAACATGCTTTGCTTTAGCTTCTCTATGTAAACAATACTTATTTACCAGTCTTGGAGACAGCTAGCACAAGGGAAAAGAAAAGCTCATTTTTCTAGTTTTTAACTATTCACAGAGAGAAATAATATGTGCAAAGAAAGTCTAACTCAGTGTTATTAGTTAGGTTTTTATACATACCAAGAACAAGGCCTGTTGCATATCGCATTTCAACTGCAGACTTGGCCTGTTCATTACTGGAAGAACTAATCTGTACCTGATTTCTGGCAAAAAAAAAAAAAAGAAAATGGAATGATCAAACTCTAGAATTTCCTGCACAGTCTGTGAGAAACACGACACACTCACTTACATCACTATGTGGCACATTGATGACAAACAGTTTTCCTACAATCCGAGAAATATCCCAAGCAAAAGAAGAAACTGCTTGGCAAAAAGGCATTTCTCGCAATTCCCACTGGCCTGTGGTTTCTGAAGCCATCAGAAAAACTGACTCAGTTGAGCACTTCAACCATGCTGACAGACTGAATGGTGCCAGTCAAGAGTTTATGTAGGAAATTTAGAAGTGTTCTGCTTCTGCCTCACCCACTTAGATCACTTCAGGATGTGCAAAACCAAGACAAGAGGAAGGAATGGGATTTCAAAATTACTATTAAAACAAGATTCCACACTACTTGACTCAATAAAAGTCATCAGTTGGAGAATAGGTGCTCTATTAAAAAGAAAACTGGCATGCAAGCCTCAATGGCCATTTTCAAAGGAAATATGTTTTTCTAGCTGCAGGAAAAACTAGCAGGCATTTCAGACAATGTTTTGAGATTTCAAGTCAACATTTTCCCCTCACCATGATTTTGTAGTGCAATTATCAGAAAAATACACAGAATACCACACCTAGGATCTCCAGTCCTTGAGATCGACCACACATGTGCTCTCTCCTTTAATTCATCTTCATAATCTGCAGGTACATCTCTTACCATTCCACTCAGATAAGGCCTTAAAGAAATAGAAAATATTCAGCTATGCTTGCCTAGGAACAGCCAATCTGAAATGGAAGGATCAGCAGTTTCATGCAAATGGATCTGCTGCCTGAATGCACACTGGACAGCAGAACCAGTTCTGAAAATACCACACAAATTTTCTAGAAATAACTCTCTTTGTTAGCACTGTCAGGGCAGCTCCCTGCCTGGAGTGTGAATTCCCAAGCCTGATTTCCTGCAGCCTTTTTCTAATGAGCCTGGTTAAGAGTTTTGAGAGCTAAAGAGCTTTTGACACTCACACTGCATTAACTGAAACAGATCTTGCTGCTCTTAATCCCCAGGAGCCAACAAAGTCTTCAACAGATTTTGGAACACAGCTATTGGGTGACTCTGGTGAAACAGCCAATTCAGATATGAAAAGCTTCTTTAATGAAAATCTACACTTCACTACTTATCTGATAGAATTTTAAATGGTGAGGTGACTTTTGATCAAAAGACAGGCAACACCATGAATAAAAAAATTCAGGAGCTAAAATTTGAGTCATCTACATAAGAAGTGAAATCATATGATTGAAACTTCAAGTAACTATAAAGATGCCAAATATTGTGTGGACATAAGGGAACTGTTCCTGAAAAGATCTGGGATAGTAGAATTTATAAGCTTTTCTTGACTTGCAAAATAACAACTCTTTAAGGAGGACTTCAAGATATCATGACAAAATAGCGCAAAAATAGGTATTCAATGAAAAATAAAGTACCCAACAAATGCCAACAAAGTTATATATTTTCCAGTGCTGGACAGAACTGTGGACTTCCTATTAAGCAAACAAAAAAACCACCAAAGACTAGGTAAACATGGGAAAAAAATTATTTTACGTGAAAACAACCATAGCTCTGCCTATCTCTAATTTAAATAAAAGCCAATAATCAAAGGCAAAAGGATGCAAGTAGATTATTAAAAATTGATCTGGCATCTTAGCAACCCACAAGAACATGAAAGAAGAACATTCACCCTCTTGGCATAATGTGATTTTTTTCATGATCAAGATCATGTTTATGACAACAATCAATCTGCTCCTTACAAGGCTGGTCACGCAAGGCTGAAACACAGTTAGGAAATAGAAAGCCAAGCCCCCAGTGTAATGAAAGGGTGCAGGAAGGAAGCAAAGAAACAAACCTTGGGCTTTAAAAGGCAACCTTTTTTTAAAAAGCAGTCAGCTTAGCACAGCAGGCCCAGACATGTTGGCCCAATTCAATCAAGAAGCTGCTGTTTCCTGTTTACAGGACAGACCTGAGAGCTGGGGATGGACTAAAGCATTCCACTCCTAAGAACCAAAACATTTTGCAATTCTTCTCACTTCCCTATTACCATTTCTGTTTGTTGAAATATGCCACAGACCTCGTGCCGCCATCAAAACAGAAACCCTTCTGAAAAGTCCTGTTTTGAACATCTGCCTCTCCAAACTAATAAACCCCATATAAAAACCTAAGAACTTTAGTAGAGCAAATGAAAATATGCCTCCTTTTGAATTTAGTTTCCACGAATCATGAATCAAATGTGTTCGGGAAAAGATGACTTTGCCGGAAACATAGAAAAAACCTGCTAACTCTTCAGAAGGTGAGCTCTCACTAAGAGATGTGTTTCTCCTTGAAGAGACTGAACGTAGTTCATAGGAGGTTAAGTGGAGCTCTTGCAAAGGAGAAGAAAGTACTAGACAAAAAACCACATTTAATAAAGAAATACTGAAAATTAATTTTCAATTAAAATTAATTAGTTGAAAATACACACAAAAACCCCCAAACAAAATGTACAAAATTAAGTTCAGGTAATTCAAGTGATGGTCCAGCAGCTTATTTTAAGAAGATGCACCAAATTGGCCAACAGCAAAGACTCTCATCTCTATTCTCTTTTAAAAGAAAACTTATATTAAAGCAGTTTCAGAGGTCTCGCCAAATAGCCTAGTGATATAATAGTCACAGGTATTTATATAAGCACCATCCAGTTTTCTGGAATAACTAAAAAATAGTATACTAATATTCAACATGATGTCTACTGGTAGTTCAAACACCATACTTGCTGATATTTTACCGATATAATTCTGTATCAATTCTTTGAAAAACAAAGTAAACCCTCAAACGTTATCAAATGGTTACTTTCACTTAAATATTAGACTCTGTGTCCAACTGCATTAGACAGTGGCAAAGAGCCACCTAATAAAAAGAGGACACATCCTTCTGACTATGAATTTACACAGAAAATTAAACATTGCTGTTAGTTTCAAAAATATTTTGGTTGTCTTTGTTAGACACAAAGTTAAGCTAATATTTTTCTTTCTGAAAAGCTATAGAACAAGTCCACTCTATCCTTAAACTTCCTTTGCTCATTTCTACCAATAATACACTACAGAATGGAACAAATTTTGAATTTTGCATTCTCTTCTCTGAATCTCAGCAGAAAAGAGGCAATCTTGTTCCTCTCGTCTATTTAACCGCTGTTTCCATTTGCTAGTCGTTTTCAGAAACACTGTATGAATAAATACATGCTTTTTAGAAGCACAACAGAACACACAGTCTGAAACTTTGTAATAACCCATTTCTTAGAGTCTGCCTCTCCCACATGCTTCCAGACATTTCATTTTTTCCACACACATAATTCCTTTTTGCTTACTTTTTTTTGAAGTCTGAGAGAAAATATCAAGAGCTATTTTTGGAGAAAAATTATTCTAACTCTATTGTCATTTGAAACTGGAAGAGAAATATGAGTTCATTGAATTCAAAAAATGCTTCTATAGTAGAAGAGCATTTCTCCTCCCCCCAGTTATTAATTTGCAGTACTATCCAGAAAATTACCCCTGTAAACAGTGACTCAAAAGATCATTTAATCCACCTACCAGCAACTAACAACAAAACGTAATTGTAATATTTAACACTGTTCAGATAGGTACAATTTGTCTTTGTTTTTCCTAGAAGTGTTAATGCTAGAAAAAAAAGAAAGTGTTAAAAAGAAAGTGTTCTTTGCCTTACAAAGGAAGGACACTGGTGGCACCTTCATTGAAGCAATTGCAGGAAAATAATCCTGGCAACAGGCTTAACACACATAAAAATATCTACAACACTCATGTTTCCAAGACCTGGAAAGGGAACAAATGAACACTTATGAAGTATAATTTGAAAATTATTTACAATAAACTTTACTGCTTTATTTAGCTGTATAAACAAATCAGTTTCAAGTGTGGTACTGTTTCACACCACAACCGATTTTGAAAGCAACCAGGTCTTGCAATGGAATAACTAAAGGTGGCCAGAATGCCAAACCCTGAATGAATAGGAAGGCTATATTTTTTTCTTTTAAATAAGTAAGCTAGAAGGGAAAGATTAACAACTGATGTCAAAGTAACCAAACTCATGTATCAGTTAACAGGGTAAAGACTGAACAGTACATAATATCAGTTTTCCTCCTGAATGATTTATATAAGACGCTCTCTTTTGTTTGGTTTGGGCTTTCATAAATGTTTATTCAACCTGTGTAGCTATTACAGAGATTAGCACCTATTAAAACCATCAGGATTTGGTTCAACTACACAGATGTTTAAAGTCTGTCATTTAGCAAGACACAGAGTAAAAAAGAGGTTTTTTTAAAAAATAGACTTGCATTTTATACACATAGTCATATGTACCAAAATTTGAAGCTCAAACCAGTTTTGGAATCTGAACTGAAAATTGACTTGCTAAGTCTGTAATAGTTAACTGTCACAGACAAAGGAAAGAGAGGCAACATTGGGATCCTAGTGCAGGGGTTTGCTCTCAAATATTAACATGTTTTCAGGCAAACCACTCTTCATAAAAATGAATTGTGGACTGCTGCTTCTGGGGCAATTTCTCTAGTATCCTTGGTTTGCTGTAACATATAAAATGCTTCTTAATATATGATATATAGTCTTAGGTACTGGCCCAATTTTTCAACACTTTTTCTGTAAATTACTGCAAAGTTCCTTTTTGTAAATACAACAGTAAGTATAACAATCCTGCTTTCACATGGGGATCTTCTCTAATATTTAAAGAGAGCAAACCATGGCTGCCAATAAGCACTACAGAAATAAAGGAGCAAATGGAATTAAGAATACCTTTCAGCGTAAGAACCCAGGGGAGATTTTCTGTCATAGGTGCTTTCATATCTAAATCTAGGGTCCATTTCTGCATTTGTATCAGGATCATAGTCCTCTCTGTAGTACCTCCTACCAAAATCACCATCTTCATCAATTCTGTGATGTTTCCTAGTAGGAATTACAGACTGGCTAGCAAATATAGGATGTCTTCGATTGGGAACATCCAAATCTTCATCAAGTCTTTTATTTAGTAGTCGACTTCTTAATTCAACTTCATTGTCTAACCTGTGGTACCTGTCTTCCTCCAGCCATCTCTTATTTAGCAGCTCTTCACAACCCTCTGTAGAAGTAAAGGCATCCTTCTTGGGAGGTTCTGCACTTGTATTACAGGGCTGTACTTCTGTATGTAGTTGTGGCTGGAGCCTGGTAACAGCAATAGGTGTTTTATTCCTCTGCATCTCATTCTGTTTAATAGAAAAATATTGAAAGAGTTGAATATAAACAAATTGCATTAAGTAAAACCTTAGTTTTGTATTTCTTCAAATAAACCCTAAACAAAGAGAAAGGGGAGAGGTGAGCAAGGAACATAGTTCAAGAAGTGCTTAAAAGCTAGGGTTTTATTAATTTTTCCTGAGAAAAAAAAAAACCTACTCTTCCTCTTATCTAATGTCTTTCAGAAGAATGGCTACCAATACTGGACAAGTCTTTTACAAACTCCAATCTGACCTTCAGTTTTACAGGTGCAAAGAATTAAAAAAACACTTCAAACTTTACTTTATTAAGTGACTAGGTATCCTCACTCTATCCAGATTCAGGCAAGTCTGTAATACTTCTCAACCATGAGCACAACCTTTTAACATGAACATTTCTTAATCTATTTCTCTGCTCCTCAGGAAATGATATAATGAGAAAGCACAGATTAAAAAAAAAACCCTATGACACCCTGGACTAGTGTTCAATACACAGTCCTAACAATAACCATGGTTTTGGATAAATCCTGTAGTATTTCTGCGTACTAATCTTTCTCGAATCTTTCTTCTATGGAATAACAGTAACAGTAACTCATACTTCACAAAATTTAATGAAAAATAAATTTAGTATGTAAATGACACCAAACTGGGAGGAAGGATCAATACACTAGAGGGTATGACTGTCACTCAGAAGGGTCTTGACAAACTGGAGAAACATGCTGACAAAAAGCTCTTGAAGATGAACAAATGCAAAGGCAAAACTCTGCATCTGAGACAGAACAGTGCCACACACCAGGACAGGCTGGGCACTGACCACCTAGAGAGCAGTTCTGCAGAAAAAGGCCTGGGTTAGTGGTGGACAAGGAGCTGAACACGAGGCAG
The DNA here is from genome assembly GCA_024500445.1 of Entomyzon cyanotis. Taxonomy (NCBI): domain Eukaryota; kingdom Metazoa; phylum Chordata; class Aves; order Passeriformes; family Meliphagidae; genus Entomyzon; species Entomyzon cyanotis. Next base: position 19,001,635 of record JAKEPQ010001005.1, read on the forward strand.
CAGAGCACTCTTGCAGTTGATGACTGCCAACCACGCCCTGGGCTGCTGTATCTGTGCAGGTCAAGTTAAGTGATCCTTCTCCTCTGCTCAGTATTTATTCAGTATTTAGGTTCTGGTGTAGTGTGTCCAGTCTCTGTCTCCCCTCCCAACAGATACTGATGAACTGGAGAAAGTGCAGAAGGTGGCTACTGAGATGGTTAAGGTATTTGAGCTCTTAAAGGAGAAGCTGACAGAGCTGCGTTTATTCAGCCTGGAAAATGATTAAGGAGGATGTGTATGGAGCAGGAGGAACTAATAATTGCAGGCCCTATGGAACAAGTGGTTAGAGAGACACCAGTATTCATAGTTTTTAAAGAACCAACAGTCACAAGTCGCAGCAAAGGAAATTCCAGTGGGATACAGACGAACAGAAGTTCAGATGAAGCAATTAAAGCAGTGGAACAGGTTGCCCAGAGGACTGTGGATTTTCCATCCTTTCAAAACTCCACCAAATAAAGCTCGACCAACCTAATCTAAACTGTGAAATTAACTCTACTCTAAGCAGTGTTTTTCCTATGACTATCTAAACTGTTGGATCAAACTTCGGAGGTCACATGTAATTTGATTCTCACTCCCTTAAATTAATACCCTTCAGAGATGGCATAATTTTAACAAATCCTGACCAGTTTTTTTTCCTGTTCGTTCTTTTCTGACAGCAAAATTGTTTCTACACAAGAATAATAAAAATACAATTTAAAGGTCCAATTGGATGACAAATAACGCAAAAAGAAAAACCTTTGAGTCCCTAAAAAGTTTTAATTATGTAAGTCAGTTTAGGAAACCTAAGTGTCCAAACACGCAGAAAAATTTTACAGATTTATAGACTCAGTTGCACAAAAACAAGCCGCATTTTTGCCAGTGTTTCCTAGGGATCACTGCTGTGTAGCACTCCAAGTCCTTAAGAAGGCAGTAAGAATGAGATACTGAATTCCAGCATCTAAAGGAAGCCTGAATGCTGCCACAGATTAAAATAGTTTTCAACTATATGACACTCCAATGCACTTGAAGGAAAATATGTTTCTCATAAAAAACCAATCTTTCTAGAGACAGACAAGAAACATTCTTCTAAACAGAAATTACAGATACAGGGGGATTTGCACTTGCCAACTGCTGTAAAGGAAGCATTAAACTTCCAGTTGTTTTGGGTACAAATACAAGGTCCTTCATAGAATGACCTAGCTCCACACTACTGTACCCTTTAGAATTTCAATTTGAAAAGAAGTGGAAGGACTTCTTAAATCAAACTCAGTAGATGAGAGTTCCAAATTATTACAGTCCATCACTAAACTGAGGCAAAAATATTTTAAAAAGAAAATTTATCTACATAATATTTTACAGATCAATATATTGCTTCCAGATTACTAAAACAAAGGGTCTCACAACAATGCTAATCAGATCTAAAAATCCTATTGGCTGATGCACTAGTTTTGGTTGGGACAGATTTCTTCATAGTAGCTTGTGCAACGCTATGTGTTAGATTTGTGGTGAAAACAGTGTTGATAACACAAGGATAATTTAATTCCTACTGCAAAGTACTACCACAGTGTCAAGGGCTTTTCTGCTTCTTACACTGCCCCACCAGCAAGGAGGCTGCAAGTACATGGGACATTGGGAGGGGACACAACCAGGACACATGATCCCAACTGACCAAAGGGATATTCCACACTATAGGAGGTCATATAAAGCTGGGGAAAGGAGAAGGAAGGGAGGAACATTCAGACTGATAGCATTTGTCTTCCCAAATCACCATTACATGTGATGGAGCCTGACTTTTCTGGGGATGGCTGAACACCTGCCTGCCTGTGGGAAGTGGTGAATGAATTCCTTGTTTTGCTTTGCTTGTGTGAGCAGCTTTTCCTTTACCCATTAAACTGTCTTTAACTCAACCTACAATCTTTCTCACTTTTACCCTTCTGATTCTTTCCCAGATCCAACAGAGATGAGTGTGTGTGTGTGTTCCCAGCTGCTTACTGATACACAAATCAAAGGCCTCAGCTCAGAACAGAATTTCGATTATGTGTGTGTCTAGCTCACTTTCAGCATTAAAGGCTTTCTTGGTTTTTATTCACAAACGCACAGCACCATGTTCTGGACAGCTGCCTACACTTGCCTGGCTTTCTGCATGACAGAGGGGAAAAGCATCTACAAATAAAAGCTAAGGAGCACTATGTGGAGTTCGACATTTTGTTCAAAAAGACAGCTTTTTTGAATACCACTTTTATCACCAAGAACAACCGAGAGATTTGCTTCAGACACACAGAAGAATGAAAGCATCCTTCTACCAGACAGACATGACAGAAGCAGGAATCAAGAACTGAAATGTATGAGTCATAACCAGGACTTGCTTAGAAGCATTAATAAAATTGTGGCCTAATTGTATATTATTTGTTTATTTTGTCTTACTTTGTATGTCTGAATCAATGACAGGACTGTAAAACTCCATTACCTCTCTGTTTTTCTTTCCTAATTTCCTTAGCCTTTCATTCCATTCTTCTTTATCCCTGAGATATTGATTGTACTCCTTGTTTCTTTCAAGCCGTAATTTCTCCTAAAATAGGCATTGAAAAAGGAATCATAATTTTGCATTTTTAGTAGCTTTTAATTTCACAGAATTGCAGTACTAAATGAATACTGTGTGTTTGCCCCCCACCCCTTCACATTCCTTATGATGTACAAATAAGGCCTGAATTGCTTTGAGGTTTTAATTAATTTTCTCTTAGCATGGCATTTTCTCTTAATCTGAAACCTGTAAGTAGAAGTCAGCTTCTTGGGCATGAAGTCTAGTCTCCAGAGATACTGCTGTATTTCAAGGTCCATCTTAAAACCAGGTAGGTTTCCTCCTGCTAAGCCTATTCCAAAATTTGCCAAAGCCTCTCACCCACAATTAGGAATCACCTTCTGATTTCCAATCTAATGTATTTACAGCTGATTTTCAAACATTATGATTTATTTCTTTGTGTTAAGTTTAGTGGTGACTTGCCCCATTCACAATTAAAACAGGATAGCAAATACAAGTATAGACAAGGTGTATCAATTACAGCTTAGGGTATTATAATTTGAATTGTCAAATTCAAACAAGCAGTTAAACTGACTGCAAAAAGTCAAAAGTGCAAAGAATGCAAGGAAAACCAAGAAAAACAGGATCTAAGCTTGTTGTCCTAGCTGTTTGTGCAAGGTGATAACATTTATAACCAGCTTTCTCAGGTCTAAAAATATCCATTAATTATACATCAATAGCCTAATAATGAAATAGGAAATACAAAGGTCTCCAGATAAAGCAAACTCTAATTTGCATTATTTCTTTATATTAGTCCCTTATGTTTAGAGCATGGGGCATCTCTTATACTACCTCATTCCAACAATCATATAAAGGAAAAAAAGACAATTATACTAAAGTATTATGAATCAGGCTCTTTTCCACTACAGCATTTTCCAATAAAAAAGTAAAAGTACTAAAAAAATCTGAACATTACACATCCATTTACTTTACTTACTTACTATTTGTTTGAACAAATTTCAAACACAAACAATTTACACCTCAATCCCCATGTAAATACCAGATTACTACAAATTTCGCAGATTAGACTAATGCTCTCCAAAATAATTTTCAGGTTTTTGCATTTTTTTCCAAAATGTGTGTCTATAGATTTTCTAATAGTGACAATATAAAACACGCAGACAGCCATGAAAGCTGCCTGAGAGGCATTTTCCAAAGGTGAGAAACCAGCATTGTCTTTAATAGGTGGCAAAACACCTGGCAGAAAATTCAATATGCTGTATGACTGCGCATTTGACCTAATAAAGGAAACTAATATGCAAATGTTAACCTCTCATTACTCTGCCCAGAGGCCAACTGATTAACAGGGCACAATGTGACATCTTCTGGCAGCTTTTAGGTTCTGCAACGGGAACAAATTGGTAAAAAGGATACAACACACCTGCACAGAGCTGATATGATATAAACACACCAATGATAAGACATGTTTCTAGTACAAATACACCTTTAATTTCCACAAAATTAATCAAACATACTTTATTTTTTCACTGTTACAGCACACCTACTTGCAAGGGTTGATACAAAGTTCGTGAGAACTTGAAGCTAACATAAACTCAGTGTAAGTGCATGCTGCCCCTGAGGAGTCCTTTGTCCTTTATGGGTGTTTCATTCTTGCTGCCTCCTTTTTATACTTATATAACTTGGAGTTTGGGGCTTTTTCATAAAAGCAGTTTTCACTGATTTGAGTTCTCACCTGGCTCCTCCTATGGCCAAACCAAGAGCACAAGAGGGACAGACAGTTCAAGCACAAGAGCAAGGCAAACCAACCCCATAGCAGAAGTCTTGCACCAGATTGCAGTGACAGCATAGCCCCAAACACAGATCAAGAGTACAACATCAAGGCAACAAAAGTTAAAAACAAAGCCCCCAAGAGTGCAAATGTCTGGTCCTCCTCCAGCAACAGAGTTCGTATTTTTGCCTTGAATCTCTGCTGTGCTTTGACCAATTTTAACAACCAACCAGTGGTTTTTATGAAGTGAGCAAAAATATCAATAAAATACAAAGTTTTTGCTGATTCAACTTCATGGATCAATTTACACCAAACACAAGAAAGGAACTGGGAATATAAGGCCAACAGCATGAGGGCAGGAGGAGAGCTGACCCCTCTAAGACTGATTTGGGCTTTCACAGAATCACACCATACATCAGAGGAAAGAATCAGACATTAAGAAAATTCACATATGCATGTTGCATTTTCGTGTTTGAATCTCCATGAACCTCTGAGATCAGGGAGACTTTTGTGGCTGGTACCCTTCCACAACAAATGAAAACAAGATCATAAACTGGTAAGAAACATCACGGAGATTGAAGGGGCTAAACAAGAGAATGCATACTCCTTTCAAAAAATAAATTAGCATGTGTACTCTCAGAGAAAGACTGGAAATTGGGAAGATTCCTACGTTAACAGCATGAAATATGTGAAATACCAGATCAGCTTTTATTTAGATTCCTGGATTCACCTGTTAAAAAAAATTGCTTGAGGATAAGCAGGTAGGTTAAGCGTACACAAAAGATATCAAAGCAAATCGTGTTCAGCAGAGAGCCCACTTCCTTCCGTGCTGATAGGAACTGATGCAAATATTTTTAAAACCATACCCAGGCTGCAGTAAGAAGAGTAATAAATTAGAAAAGTATGTACAATTTTAAGAAAAACAGTATTCTTTATCAGATCAACATTAACTGCTGGACAAAACCCAGCGCTCTGATTGTTGAACGGACTAAGTACTGCAGGTTTGTGGATCAGAGGTAACAAACCTCAAACGAGTATCAGTATAGAATTATATCTATATAATACAAAATAAATATCTAAAACTTAAGTATACAGGTAAGCCAGGATTAAAAATTTTAAAAAAAAAAAAAAAAAATTGAAAGACCTAACTCTTCTGAAAATTATTACTAATTATCACCTCCAAAAACACTCATTTGTGTATGAAAAAAAAATAATAAAACCCAACAAAAAAAATTAAGTGGAAGTGCTTTTTCCCTAACAGTTTCAACACCCAGGTTCATTTCCAAGTTATACTCCATTTACTTAACTTCCTTCATATATTTACCTTAGCAGATCTTCGCTCATCAATAGGAAGAGATAATCCCTGAGTATATGGATCTACTTCACCAGTAGTCAGATAATTTTTCTACATTTAAAAAAAAAATTAAAACCATTCAATACATTTTAAAATACAAATTAAAACCATTCAATACTCAATAAAAAGTTGTTAGGAATTATATTTTCTGAAAATAATTGGAGCAATTTAATGAAATAAAGACTGAAGACAATCTTCAAATTTTGAAAATGCAGTATGTTTTTGGAACACATGAATGAAGTGAAGTCAAGGAGTGCAGGAAGTAAATGTCTTTGTTAAGTTTTAAGCTTGAGTTTGAAAGTGTTTGTCACTTCTTCCATGTTACACTATTTCCAGTGCTATGCAAGTTAGTCTCTATATTTAAAAAACCCTATTTTTATTCAAAGAAACCCTACTCAGTTCTTCTGTAGCACAAGTACAAGCATCTGTACATACAAGGAATTTTCCAAGACATTTCCTTATTTAAGAGGAAAAATTGTTTTTTCTAACTGCAGAAAACATGTATGCCTACCTCTTATTTTAACAGATGGAATTCATGCTAACAGTAGCACACCTCTTTATCCCAACAGCGTTTTCTATACCAGCAATCCCCCAATGTTTCAGCATAATGACCCATCACCAAATCTTGTGATTCCTCATGGACCATCAGTCACTTTCAGAACAGAAAAACCCAAAGGCTGCTGCTCCATATAAATCCGTGTGCTGCAGCTTGGGAACTGGACTGTGCAGCAAGTCAAAGTACCTGCTTTTCAAACCAAACACCAGTGCTGGAGCAGGTCCTTGGATTTCTAGGTCTAGTGGCTTCTCATACATCACTTCTTTACTAAAAGCATCCCCAGGCCACTCTCAGTCAATCACTGTTTTATAAATCTGATTATCCTTAATAAAAAGATTATCTATTTGTGTGCAATGGGCTGAAGAGGGGAAGGGGTGAGATACAGTATTTCACGAGTACTGTTTCCTTTTGTTAGCTATGATGCAATGTAGCCTAAAAGCTTACAGGAATAACAAGAAGAGCTCTACCTGTTCCAATACAAACCCATATCATTATAAATTATATTTCAAACTAGCCATTAAAAGATTTAAGGGATTTAATAATCATGCAAATATTCAAGCACCAAGACAACTAGATTTATATGGAAAACCAAGTTATTTCTACTAGAAAAATCAAATAAATTGTAATCCTCATTATTAAGTAATTCTTTACCTGCATTTTGAAGACATCTCTAGAGATTACCTCTGATCTTAAAAACGTATTTTCCAAAATCAGAACCTGATATGGAAGCTGCATTTTTCTAGATAAGTAAGACTAAGCAAGTCTTACTTACTTACAAAAAAAATCACTGCAAGAACTGCTAAAAGTTCCACCATCTCTTTAGGTGGGAGAAAGAAATTAGAGATTGTTATCTTAGTTCTTCCTCTGTCCTTACAAGCTTAATATAGCTAACATGTACTGGACCAAATACACAAACAAACAAAAAGCCTTGCAAACCTAAATTTGTAAAACTGAAGTTCAGTTGAGAATAAAACACTAGAAGTTAATGTAAAAATTGTATTATTTGGTTACTTTGGTGATAATTATGAAACATTCAGTTTTAACACAATATTTTAACTTTGAAAATAATCTGGAGTTTTAAATTAAACAAGAAGCAAAAATTATGAAAGTATAATTTTGATTAGAGGTTAAGAAGAGAGTTTTTTCTGCTGTTGCTATTGTTATTAAAGAATTCTAGTGCATGCTAATATACCCAATTTGTATCATATGCATGTTATTCAAAGCCCCAGAAAAAGAAGCAGATTGTGTTTCTACCACGTTACCTCCAGGTCCTTTACCAAAGTTGCTCAGTCTGAGCAATCTGGATGGACAGCATTAAATTTGAAAACTATAGACACATGAAAGTATAAAAATATTTTTAAAAATTAAGATTAATTAAACAAAGGTTGCAAAAATAACACCAGAGGTGTTATTTTTTCCTCATAATACTTGTTTGTATTTTTGCATTCTGGCCAGTAGGTGCTAAATCACTGGCTCTACTTCTTCCCTAAGCACCACTGATGAGATTTCATAGAGTCAGGGAAGAAAAAAGCCCTGACTCTAGTTGTGATTACATGTTATAATATTTATATAGGTTACTATTTTATTCCTGCTTTATAAAGTACATATGCTAAGAAAAAAAATCTGAACCCTTAATATCTACATAACTGATAATTCTTGAAGCAAATGTCTACTAAAATAAAAACTATTGTAGAGCCAGCATTAGACAGCAACAATGGCAACTGGAAAGGAAAAAGGAAATCAACAAGTGTTTTAAAAACTTAATAAAGGAAAATAAAATATACAAGTAATAATTTTGCACAAAGCAAGCAATGCTGTTAGTCACAACTAATCACTACAGCATGCATAAATGCACAAAGCACAAAAAAGGTAATGATTTTTTGAATTCCAAGAGCATACAGCTTTCAAACAAAGCAAAAGGCAACGAATTTGAAAGAAAAAAAATAATATTGAAGGCACCCTACCTTTCTTTTTGCCTGTGAAATACCCTAAAAATCAGGGAAAAGATACTATTCAAAAAGAGACTTTGACTGAAAAATATTTGACTTTTAAAAAAGATTTCCTTTCTTAAAGCAAATCTATTCTTTCATTTTAAGAACTAAAGGCACACGTAAATAGTATTTTCATAATACACAAATTATTTGATTCCTTATTTTTTTCCCCTCTCATGAAGAGCAGCTACAGAATATTCCCAAGATGATGACATTTCACACACATCATTTCAATTTTAAATTTACTGTGACATGTAGTAAATCATGTTAAGCAGAACATCAAAGGTTTTTTCTTTCTAAAATTGAAAAGAAGATGTCAAATAGAGTCACACTAAATATAGGGATATTCTTACCCCAATTACAGACCACAGAACACATAAGTACTTCAGGAAGTAACAGATTTTAAATTCTTAAGAAAAAAAAACTAAGGAAGAAGCGAAACCAAATAAATAAAGTACTCAGAATGAAGCGCACTAAGTCATATGTAGTCTCATGGCATCTGTAGAAACCTAAAATATATAAACTTTCCTAGAGGTACCATTTTGAAATTACTTTTACCCAAGTCTTCAAAATCAGTCATTGCTCATAATGAATGCCTGCTTAAAAAAAAAATCTACAGATATTTAATTGAATGAAAATTAATAATGAGAGAATAATTTTAAGAGACTCACTAAAGTCAAGCAGCCAGACTAGCAGCTTTACCTGAGAAAGATATCGTCTATAATCTTGTCGAAGCTCCTCTTTGAGTTTATGTTTTTTTCGTTCATATTCTTCTCCAAGAGGTAAACTCAAGCCATAGTCACCTGCAAAATTAACACCGTTAAATATCATTATTACAATTTTGCATCAATACAAAGCAAAACCTACATCTGGATTTTTATTAGACACAAGCAATAAAAAAAAAATTAACTGTGCAACCAGTAATTACACAATAGCTGTTAAAAAAGCACCTCTGTATGAGTAGTTGGGTGAAAAGCATAGAAAAATAGCCTAGTATTTGGATATTAGTTTTCCTCTCATCCTTCAACATTTTCTTCCCAATACAAAAAAAAAAACCCAGAAAGAAAACCCATAAGCTGAATTTATTTGAATATTGTACATATTTCTTTAGTCAATGTATATTTCCAAAGAAATCTCCTTTTACATGTAAGATTCTAAATTATTCTTATATTTCAAGCTGTGCTTACCACACAGAAAAAACATACTTCCCAAATGAAAGCAACAAGCTATTTGTTTTGCATGTGAAAAATATGTTTGCTCCTACACAGCTAGATGGAATCTGACCATATGACAACAATAGTAATCATTTTCCTTTCCACCTCAGTGTTTCTCATCATAGTAGACCCAAAACACATTAGTACTTTTCTGAGATTACTATCAGGTCTCATAACAGCTGTACTCTTAAAACATAATAAAATATAATGCTGTGCAAGCTGTTTGCTGTTCCAAAAATACATTATAAAGTACTTTATAAGAAACATTCTCTACCCCAGAAGCCCATCACTGTACTCACTTTCACCACTCTCCACAGAGAGTAGTGAATTCCACAAAATCACACAACTTGTGACAAAGATTACAACTGGGTATTATTCTTATTCTTATTATTACTTCACATTTTCCTTCTAAAAGCACTTTTACATCTTGTAATCAATGTAAAATTAGTAGCAAGGAGTAAGAGGGAAGAGAGGGATATTCAAGACTTACTCTTAGATCAGTCTCAATTTATTGTAGGGCAGTTTGGCCTGTCTCAAGATACACTCTGACTTAAAACTATCCCCATGAGCTACCGAAACAGTGTAACAGGGAAGAAGTAGCAAACAGGAGTCAGCCTGATGTTCTGCAGAACCAAAGGACCCAATACCTGATTAAACACCTCCTATGCTATTCTGAAACAGCCTGCAGAGTCCAACTATTAATCAAAATCTGCGTGGGAATTTCTCCTCCAACCTGAAAGTTACTATTCTCCTAATTTTGCACATGAGGCAAGTGTGACCTCCACTAAAAAAATATTGTACCATTTCAAACTTCAGAAAAGGGGTAAGTACAAAGAGGAATAGAATTCAGAAGAATGGTTTGTTTCAGCTACTTGCTCTTGCCTTTTATTTTCATATGAATTATTGCTGAATTAATTATAGAAAACTAAGAAAAAGATCAAAAGCAACTAACAAGTTGGAGGAAAGATTCATTCAGTAATTTCACAGATGCCACTGAAATTCAGTACCAAAAAAAAAAAAAAAAAAAAAAACCGGAGAAAATGAATGAGAATCCAGTGCTTTGATTCAAAGACATGAAGTATTCAAACTAAAGATGGTTTAAAAATAATTTTTTTACAGAGGGCACCAGAAAAGCACTGAGATAACAATTATGGGCAGTGATCTGGAGGATATTTGAAAAATATGCATTTCAAAAAATTACTCTAGGAGAGCCTAGCAGAGCACAATTACTCCAATTAACATAAATTCAACCTAATTTTATGCAAAATTTGTCTGAATTCTTCTGACAGTATAAGAGATACACTTTCTTTGTAATTGTTTTTCTACTTTTGTTTACTCTGTATTTGCTGTATTTATTTGCCATTTCACATTCTATTAACCACATATAATCACACTGACAATGATTTGATTTTAATGTTAAGATTTTAAATGCATTTTTACATAAACCTTTCCACATATGTAATGCTGAGAAACAACTGCAACTTCATTCAGTCTGAATCTCAACACTACTGCTAGAACTATTGAATATACTTAGTAGATACTTATTCAAGTGCTGCCCTCTAGCCAAATTTATCCATTATGACTTCTGGCAGCAAGAAATACTTGATTATCATTTCAAATATTTTTCTGTGAAATTTTACTCTGAAGGTCTTTGAGGGGCTTGCCTTGCTGATGGCTGCAAGTTCTATTTATACAACATCTCTATAAAAACCATACTTTTACTTATGCAGCTGTGATGAGTTCAGACCCACAGATTCACAAGCTCAGGCTTCATCTCCCACTGGAAGCTGCAGAATTACACCAGGGTTACAGTAGGCACAGTATGAAAACGAATGAGGTACAAACCCAAAGTGTCTACACGTGAAAGAAAAGAGTTACCTATCGACAAGAAATAGGACACAGAAAAGCTCTAAAGCTCTCAGGAAAAATCTGAGCTACACAAGTGTAGTTAAGGAAAAACAGTAGTGCCTACAGAAGGGAGATGTTAGGACAAGTAAGGAAAGGTGGCACACTGCAGGAATATTAAAATGGGGAAAGGACCACTACCACACATTTTCAATCAAACATCACAAAGAAAAAAAAAGGAAAAGGACAATATATAAAGAAAACAGTTATTTAACTGGTAGCCACACTAAAACAAATCTAACCGTTTGACTTGGTTAAGATTTCAACCAAAACTAAGTCCTTTGTTCTTTCCCTGTACAATAAATGACTACATTGTAACAAAATTACAAGAGCAATACAAACAGTTTAAACTGCCTAAATGTTTGAAACACACTATTTAAAAGAAAAATTAGTTTAGCTATGTGCATCTTAGTCAAGTTCGACAAGGACTCTTAAGCTAAGAGGCAGAAAGAAAGAGGCCTTACTTCCCTGGCACAACATACAGGGAATGTACTCTTTTGCAGCAAAGTCCAGATGAAAGATGGACTTTTAAAGATTTTGTTCCACCCCAATACGACAGGAAAGGACACATCACCTATCAAGGACTGGCAAGCAGGTTTTTTGTGTTGTCCTTTTTTTGTTTGGTTGGTTTGGGAATTTTTAATGGTACTATCTCTACAAGAAGAAGAAGAAAGCTTTTGGGATATTTTCCTGATTAAAAAAGAAAGAAAGCCTAACTACAAAAAAAATTCCATACAATCCCAAGACTTTCGGAAGACTGAGGAATTATTATGCTCTTGAATGATAATCTCATGATTAAAGATACAAAGCAGTAATTCCCTTCCAAAAATTCCCAAAAGTAAATGCTACTTAAATATAGAAGACATATTAAAAAATATATACTATACCTAAAGTATATTTCTGTTGACTATTTGGAGGTATATTTTCTTTAGCCATGGAGATTAACATCTTGCTAGTTTCAGAAAGCTTCTCTGATTCCTTTTTCTGAAAACAAAACAAAATGGTTTACTGCATCACAAAGTAAAGGAAATATCACATAAAAGAACAACATTAGTAATGCAATTATTAGCACCGGAGAACAGAGAGATTGAAAGTAATGCTGGATTAACACAGCAAAATTACTAATAGGAAAACTGTGATAAGAACAGAGTTTTTTTTTAATTGTTATTTGCCTTTTATATTTCGTAGTTTCTGGAACTATGAAATTTTTAGGATATTTCCACCTTCCATCCTCATCCCAACACCCAAGCTCTGAAGTGGGCAGAGGACAAGATCCTTGCTAATCAACTTCTCTAGGAAGGGGCAAAGGAATAATAAAAGCCATGTACAAGAGTATTCTCGCTTGTAAAACACAAATCTTACTGTGCATGCCTGGTGGCAAACTGGTTTTTTAAAATCTATATGCAGATATGAAGTACTAAAGTTAGGAATTAGTTTGAATAGATAAATCTTTAATATATTCTTTAACAACAAATACAGTTTTAAAAGCACAGTAAAAGCACGCTTCAGTCAAAACTTTGGCAACAGAAGTATTTAAATTCTGGACAAATTTTTAATACTCTTACCCTCATTTCCATGTAAGGTGGGTCATTTTCAAGTTCTGCCTTATCTTGTGCCAACTTGGCCTTCTGGTCTTCAATAAATTTGTCTAAATCATCTGCCATCGTTTCTAAGGTTACAGAAAATACGTAGAACATGGCATTTACATTAGAACCTCAAAAATGTAAATCTCAATTACAGTTGCTTAAGACAGCAGTTAAAAATAATCAGATTTCTCCCTCAGAACTATGAGCCTTAAGATGTTTGCTGGGTCAACAAAACAAATGACTTAGGAAACCCATCCATGGAGAAGACTACTTGATGTTTCACCAGAGAGAAAATTCAAAGATTTCAGATTACAAGACTGAAGATACTTCTCTAATCATTTTTCCTAACATGGTTGAAGTATTTAGGGGTCGTTTTTTTAACCGCAAGTCTACCAGTGACCCTTCGCTACACACTAGCACAAGCTTACTCTTAGTGAACTATAAAATCAATATTAGAAAACATAGAAAAGTAAACAGGATGAAGGAATCATTAGAAAAAAAAGTACAAAAAGTGCAAGATACATGTACAGTCTAAAATAAGGACCACATCATACTATTAATTCTGTGCTTATCATGAGAAGTCTTAAAAATAACAAAGCTTACTCAAAACAAAACATAAAATTACAAAAATGCCCTCACAAAATACATGCATGGTGTTTCTGGAGCTGGAGTCAAGAGTGTATCACTACCTCCTGTACCACTAAAATAGCAGAGGCAATAAGAACAGTAATAATTCTGCAATAATCATAAGATTGGAGATATGATGAGGCATTGACTCAGAATCAGACAAGCCACTGATCCGTATGAAAACATGTACTGAGGAATAGCTGATTACCTCTCTTCCATTAGTTGTGCACCTTGAATATTTAACTGAAAGGCCTTCAGAGAAGAAATTTTAGCATCTTATTTGTGGAATTGAATGTATATTGCTGCTTTCAATAGCCTCATAATAAAAATTAAAGTCAATCAAATTCATATCAATGGAACTGTACAAAAGTTGGGTTAGAATAGTCCTATCAGAACTAAAAATACTGCAAAGCTGCATACTAACTACTTATGTAAAAAAAGAAAGACACAACCAAAAAGAATGACTGCATTCAAGCCTACCTATCCTAATCTCCACTCAGCATTTTCATCAACTCCACGGGAGGAGGAGTTTTACAAAACCAAGCCTACTGATTAAAAAAATAAATCTTTGTTATATTCCATGCTTAAAAGCATGAAACTGAGAAGAAAATTATGATACTCAAATCACTCTAGTGCTACCCATGCAGCTTAAGCACAAGGATTGCTTATGCAGGTTCCTGAAAAATCCCATCACATCCAGTATCTAAAGTAGGACTGTACAGCAGGTTTTTTGAGGCTAATTCAGTATCTTTCTAAAGCCTCCAGACTGCATGAAGTAAACAACAGGCAAATGATAAAGGTATATTAGAAAACAGTTTCAGGAAGAGGATCAAAGAACTCAAAAACAACAGCAACAAATAAAACCCAAACCACCATCTCAAGGACAAGAAGGTAGCACACAGGTTAACATAAAAATAATGTGTCCAGAGAGACTGAGAAAAATGCTCACTAGAAGCAAGATGGAAATTAAAAAAATGCACAAATTCTGTAAGTCAAGTAATAGCATGCTAACTTAATATAAAGAATACATCTGCTTGATGTATTCCTCAGAATGTACTCCTTTAAACTTTTTCTCTTTTTTGATTCATAATATAAAATTATAATATTGTTACAAAGGAGGCAGAACTAGGCCAACGCATTTACAATTCCTAGTGGTAATACAGGACAATCAATGCCAAAAATAAATACCCCCATCTGATTTGTCCTAAATCTTTAATCTCATTAGTTTTGCACACTGATAAAGGATAAAAGAAATCTGAAAGAGGATAAGTTTCCAGGCATGGTAAATTTTATTTAGCCTATTAGGTTACGAAACAATAATGAAAGAACTGCTCTGAAAGGGTGAAACAACTTGTCATACTAAAGAATTTAGAAGTTGGTCTCATCAACTACGCCGTGCTGCAGAGTCATCAGGAGGAAAATTACCACACGTAGGAGGCACTGTGAGAAGCCCTTCCAAAAGCTCACTGACTGTAACATCTACATTTCTTACCTCTATTTACAACAGCTTTTATAAACTCTAGCACTGTTTCCAAATCACTGTATGGGAATGGTAGCAAACTTAGTCTGAGAGGTGGCATGAGGAAAGGAGTCTTGGCAGTGTATTTTCTATCTAGCACAAGGAACACAATGAATATTCCAGCATTCTGCATTCCTATCATATTGCTCAAAAGGGCAATATAATAAATTAAAAAGATAAAGCAGATACAATTGAATGACACAAGCAATTCAATTGGTGTGAAGAAAGCTTGCAACTCCAGGCCTTGGAGAACACTAAGATGACTAATGCTACAGCACTGTTGATTCAGCATACCTTTAATACAGCTAAATTGCAAGGAAGAACAGCTGTATCCTTCTCAGAAATACCTGGACATTTTATGTCCTAACATCATTCTGCTTGAGTTGATCTTCTTAAAAAAATGCATGAGTGCAAGCTTTATGAAATAAGCAAAAAGAATATATTATACTGAAAAAGAAAAATTTCTTAGTTATTCTAAGCAAAAGAGTGACAACTTGAATGTGATGCATACACTGCTAAGTTCCAAAAATATAGCAGCATGTAAGCAAATATCCTACTGAATATTAATCAACTTTATCATCTACTGTACCATGTGAAGAGATCACGACTAATCACAAAAAAATAAAGAAACAACATATTTCTGAGATGAGAGCTATCACAGCCCCCAGGCGACAGTACCGAACTCGCAGCGAACTGTCAACTTCCAACTGCCTTCACATGGCTGCACAAACGCTCTGAGGCAAAGCCTGACACTACAACACCACTTCAGAACAAAATAATTTATTTTCACTTTAGCAATGCATCTGAACTCCTTTTGCGCATTTCTAGATCTTTGCAATTACTAGTAAAAGTAGCAGATTCAAAACCAAGCTTGGAGGCATCGCTCCATGGGCACATGCAGAGCACAAAGGAGAAGTCAGGATTTGCTGTAAACACTTAAAAATCCATCCACATACCCTCAAAAATATGAGATGTAAACATATTTTTCAAACTTTTTGGAAAACAGTATTTTGTAAATGCTATTTCTAAAAAATGTTTGATATCACTTATTTCCCAGCTTTCCTTTAGCTCTTGCAACTCTAAATTTTGGATTATTTGCATTCCCAAAACAATGAATTATTTAAAAGCAAACTCCATTAAACACACTGCTGCTATATATTCAAGTAGTGTCTGAAAACATCCTATAAAAATATTTTTACTTTTTTTTGAGAAGATTTGAGATTTTCATAGCTTCTTTTCCATATTCAGAGTTTTCACAAAAGCAACTCTAAATAATTACAGTGTCACCTAGGTAGACTTCAACTTAAGCAAACATATCAAGCAATAGAAAGCATACAGATATTCAAGAACTTACTAGACAAGTTTGAACATGACATTTTTATTGGATCTATTCCCAAAAAGAGTTAATAATGCATGTGTCTCTATTCGCGGTATTCAAAACATCTAAGTGCATATGTATTGTATGTACTATATTTAGCTATGTATTGTGTAGCGACTTTATCACCTAAAGCAATGTTTACTTCATTCCTTTTTAATCTCTCCCTTCCCCTCCTAATTGTTCAGGAACGCACAAATTTTAAAACGAGCATTCGTCCTGATAAAATCAGGAATTCCTCCCTTCCATGCTGTTATAGCATTAAAATAACATCAGGAGCACCGGCAAAATGACAATTCCCATCCACATGAACTGCAGCATGAGTGGCTGGAAGGAGGGAAATGCTTTGACAGAGCAACTATATGCCACGTTTAGTAATTGTACTCACAGGTTACACGGCCACTAATTGCATCATTAAGAAACACTGTTCAAAGTTTAACCCAAACTTCCCAAGGATTTAGTACTGGCTACTTCTCTACCCTTGTGAATGGCACTTAGAATAAGCTCCTGCTGCCATAGATGTGCTCCCTGCCCTTCAAATACATTGCTGAAAAAGCACAGATTCCAGGGTCTGACCACTCACAAGTAACAAACTCTGACTAAAGCAACGGGACTTTTTCACAACTGAAAAGGCAATCCATCCTCTGTACAACCAAGCAACAAGTTTCGCGAGTTACTTCCCCTCCACTACAGGGCTTATCTACTTTTCAGAGCACGCAATTTGATCCAAAAAGACGCTAATTTCGAACAACTTTCAGACCCCGGAGATCAGGTTTATTTCTCCAAGAGCGACAGCTCGGGGAAGCGCCTCTCGCCCGGCCTGCGGCGCCCGCCTCCCAGCCTCCCTCCTCGCCTCCCTCCTCGCCAGCACCTCTGGGGCACTCCGGAGGTTCCGACCCGCCAGGGAGCAGCTGCGGGGCGGGGATGCGGCACTCCGGGCTCGGCCCCTTTCCGGATCGCGGCGCCGTCGTCAGGCAACGGCCGCACAACAAGCGGCCCCGCCGGAGGGCCGGGCCGGGCCGGGCCGAGCCCAGCCCAGCCCAGCCCAGCCCAGCCCCGCCGCCCCCGCAGGGACCCCCCGACCCGCCGGTACGCCCCGGGCGCGCCCCCGCCCCGTCCCGCTCCGGAGCCCGTCCCGCTGCCCAGCGAGCCCGCCTCGCTCCCGCCGCCGCCCGCTCTGGGCTGTGAATGATGCGGGCGGTAGAACCGCCCGGGGGTGCTGCCAGGAGTGTCCCCGGACGCCGCGCCGCCCCCGCCGCCCGCTCACCGGTGCCGGCAGCCGCGGCTCCGTCCGTGCCCCGCGCGTTACCGCCGCCCCGGAACCCGGCAGGCGGCGCCGCGCAGCGCCCCCCGCTGCCCCGGAGGGCGGAGCGACCCCGCCACCGCCTCCTCCCGGGCGGGGAAAGGGACCGGAGGGGAGGCGGCGGCGGGCGGGCTGCTCGGCGTCACAGGATGGAGCAGGTTAGTAGGGACCACAGTGGGTCACCCGGTCCAACCTCCCTGCTCGAGCAGGGTCACCCCAGAGCACATGGCACAGGATTGCACCCAGAGTATTCTTGAGCATCTCCAGAGACAGAGACCCCCACAACCTTTCTGGGCAATCTGTTTCAGTGTTCAGTCACCTGCACTGTAAAGAAGTTCTTCCTCATCTTCAGGGGGAATTTCCTGTGCATCAGTTTTCTTGCCTCTTGTCCTATTGCTTGGCACCTTCGAGCAGAGCCTGGCCCCATCCTCTTGACACTTCCCACTTCGGATACTTAGATACATTGATTAAGGCCCCCTCTCCGTTGTCTCTTCTCGAGGCTGAGCAGGCCCAGCTCCCTCAGCCTTTCCTCATGAAAGAGATGCTCCACATCCTTAAACATCTTTGTTGCCCTCCGCTGGAGCCGCTCCAGAAGTCCCGTGTCCCTTTCGTACTGAGTCGCCCAGGACTGGTCACAGTAATTTAAAAAGTATAAGTAAATAAATAAATGGATAAATGCAGAGCAAGGCCTCCGCCCGGCCCAGGTCGAGTTTCTGCGGTGCCGCTTCCCGGGGCGAGCGGGTCGGGCCCGGCCGCGTGCAGAGCCGAGCGCGGCCGCTGGGGGCGCAGCGCCGCCCGCCCCGGGCCTGCGCGGACCGTACCACCCTGGTCTGCACCCCCGCGCCGCGCTTGGTTGGGCCGGCGGCCCGGTGCGGCGGTGCGGAGTCGGAGCCGGGGCGGGACTGGGGGCGATGGCGGCGGCGGGCAGCGGCGCCTCCGGGAGCGGGATGGCGCAGAAGACGTGGGAGCTGGCGAACAACATGCAGGAGGCGCAGAGCATCGACGAGATCTACAAGTACGACCGCAAGCAGCAGCAGGAGATCCTGGCGGCCAAGCCCTGGACCAAGGAGTGAGTGGGAGCGGGGCGGCGGGCCTGCCGGGCGGGCGGTGAGGAGCGGCTTGATCTGATGGTTCCACCTTCCCTCCCGCGGCCTCTGCGCTGCTGCAGCCACCATTACTTCAAGTACTGCAAGATCTCTGCGCTGGCGCTGCTGAAGATGGTGATGCACGCCAGGTCCGGCGGCAACCTGGAGGTGATGGGGCTGATGCTGGGCAAGGTGGACGGGGAGACCATGATCATCATGGACAGCTTCGCCCTGCCCGTGGAGGGCACCGAGACCCGCGTCAACGCGCAGGCCGCCGCCTACGAGTACATGGCTGCCTACATCGAGAACGCCAAGCAGGTAAGGAGCGGTGGCAGCGGCTGTTGGATCCCCTCCGTGGGGATCCTGTGGGTCTTATGAGCTACAGGATCATACTCGGGGGGTTGCAGGCTTCCCCTCTCCCGCAGTGATAAAGCGCCTGCCCGATTGTCCTGTTTCTCCTCAAACATGACAGTGAGAACTGTGTCAGCAGCAGGGAACGCAGGGCCCTGTAAACATTTTCACATACACATTTCCTTGACTTACAGTAGGCCATCAAAAGTTGGACACGATGATCTTAGAGTCAGTAGGGTTGGAATCATTTTCCAACCCTAATGATTCTATGACAAATACTGCATTCTCCTTCTCTTTGTAAATCACTTTCATTGCTGAGGAAGTGTTTTCGTGGCTGCAGCTGGTGGCTGTGTGAGGGAGCGTGTTTCTAAAATAAGTGATACATTTTTCTAAAAACAGTATGCAAAATTAATATATGTGTGCATTGGACATACTTGGTATTTGTAGATCAGGATTATGACATTTATTCTTACATTCTTCTAGGGTCTGAACTGTATAGCCATGCTGCTCTTTTCCACAAAATAAAAAAGACTTACTTGTGAAGAAAATGCCAATGAGGGAATAAGTACATTTCAGTTCAACTTAATTATTCATATTTATAATTTTGAAATTTAGGTGAACAGACTCACTTGTCTGTTTCCCATCTTTGTGACTTTCTATTCCGAGATCCATGTCATATTAAAGCTGACTATACAGTAAAGTTCTCACATGCAGAAGGATAACAGAAATACGACTCTGCTCTGTGGCTGATGTGCTTCTTCCAATACAGGACAATACTATACTACAAAAAAGAGTTGAAATAACTTCAGCTCTCTAAGCTCAAACAGTTTGGAGACCCACTTGACCCTTTGATTTTCAAACCAGCCAAAATTAGAAGCCCCTTGCTTACTAAGTGGATATAACAGAGGAGTATTTGGATTATTTTGGAGAGTTGTAGTTATGTTCACGGGCTTATGTACGATTGGAGATATTGAAATGCATGTGCATTAGGCTGAATCATAACAATAACAAAGAGTAAACATCCAGAAATAGTTATGTTCTGTGACGTTTTTAAAATTATTAAATTCAGGAAATTTAGAAGTAATTAATCTAGTTTGTTTTATCTGAAAACAGTGTCATGATGCTAATACTCCTGTTGCAGCAAGTAGGTTACTTGAAGAGATGTCTTTGACTAAAGATGTAGTCATACTATCTTTAGATAAAGACACAGTCATACAATTCCATTCTTAGGTAGAAATACTCAAATTTGAAATGGTAAGTATATAGCATAAAATTATAAACAGTTCGTCATGTTTTAAACAGTCCAGGTTTCTGTAGGAGCTCTTACATGATACAGAACATTTTTTTCCCCATTATTTATGTTCTTTGGTTTTGTCTATAGTTGGTTTTACACTTTTGAAACTGAACTTGTGCAAATGAAATAACTCAGCTTTCCTGGTGCTCTGGCAGAGTTTTCATGCTGGCTGTTTCCTACTTGATTTTGGCAAGCACTTGTTTCTGGAATAGCTCTTTTTATCAGTAGAGTGCTAGTTAATATATCCCCCTATATAAGTGCTTTATGGATGCAAGTTCCACTTACTGGATTCTCCATGGACAGGACCTGGTCTTAATGTAGTTCAAATGTGTTATTTGGCTTTGAAAGAAAACACACATTCTTTAGTTGTAAAGAAAATTGTTGTAAAAAAATAGAAATATTATTCACGAGTTTAAAAAGAAAGTAGGCAGTTTGTGTGTTCTTTCTCATCATTACTGGAGCAGCCAGTAAAGAATTCCGTAGAGAGGATTACAAAAATTAGGTTCAATGGGTATTTATTCTTTTGGGGTTTTTTGGCTTTGCTCCTTTCTCTTCCAATACTTTTAGAGATAGCCGGGTGTATTATTTGGAAACTCCTATTTTGATGTTTTATCTGATAAAAAGTTGTCAAAAATTCTTTTTTTTGGCTTTTAGCCCTGGCTCCAGGCAATAATTTCTGTCACTTCTGGTGTTTGAAAACATCCCTTTGAAGTTATTTTTTAAACCCACTACTAATATAATAGTATATGCCTCTGAGATATGTTGCCATACTAAATAATTCATTCTTTTCTGATATTCCCTACATTATACGAGATTATACATACTTGTGTTACGTCCTTAAGAAATTTCTCAGCCCTGCTGAGAAGTCCCAGCTCACCATCCAGCTGCGTGGAACCTCCTCTGTGCTTCAGCTGTCACTGAAGAAGAAGCTCCAGGCTCCTTGAAGGCCTTTTATCTGTGGCAGCGGCTGTAGCAGAGAATGCCAGTACTACATATCGTACAGTTTCTAGGGAATAGTTCAGCACGAGTGGAAATTCCAGTTTATCCTGGCGCCGCCTTGCAGTGCGCTGGAAGTGCCGCTGGAGGGCAGGCGGTGCTTTGGGAACGGAGCTGAACGCTGGGGTTGTTTCCCTTCCCTGCTCTTAGGTCGGACGGCTGGAAAATGCCATCGGCTGGTACCACAGTCACCCCGGCTACGGCTGCTGGCTCTCGGGGATCGATGTCAGTACCCAGATGCTTAATCAGCAATTTCAGGAACCCTTCGTAGCAGTGGTAGTAAGTACTGGCTGATGGGTGAGAACACTGCGTAGCAAATCATGTTGAGGGGGAAATAATTTTTGGATTTCTGTCTGTTAGCATTCTAGTAGTGTGTACTTTGTATGATGGAAGTGTTAGATCCACACTTCAAACTGGTGCCACTCCTTTCGCTTTGCTGGCCACATACTGGCCAAACCAGTAGTGTTGCTTGCCTAGACCGTTTTCACTGCATTATTCCAAGTTACGGTACATTTCTTATGAGAGGAGTTTTTAAAGTATTTTGGAAATACAGAAAATTAATTTGGAAAAGTGATCCACAGAAAGCTATTGATATTCCCATCTTTTTAGAGAGTCTTATACCAACAGAAAAAGTACTCTTTATAATAGAACTAATACAATTTGCATTAATTGCATTTCTGAAACAAAATTACTGTAAACTTAATCTATGCCTGTAATAGTTTATAAAATACATGTAACAAGTATTACCTGTATTTCTACAGATTGATCCAACAAGAACAATATCTGCAGGAAAAGTAAATCTTGGAGCTTTTAGGACATATCCTAAGGTAAATAGTCAAAATTACCTAGTGTGTGATCACTGAACTGTCTTTAAATAACTATAGATTGGTTCTAAAGATTACTGCAATGATTGATTGAGTTTGGTCTGCTGTGCTGTACTGAATAGCATTGTTAGTTCCAAAGGAAGATGTGCTCATACACTGGTTACTGCATACCTTTAGATATTGATAATGTTTATAAAGGTTGATGTCTAGTTTGGTTTTCATGAAGTTTTGGCAGTGTTAAAGCAAATACACTGTCCATATTGTGGCACTGTCCCAAAATTATGTAGCTCCATATAGCCATTTTTTAATGGATATAGTTGTAGGTAGCATTCATCAGAATGGTTTTGCGTTAATTCTTCTCTCTTTATTTTTTAGGCATAAAACCAAATGTTAATGGCATGTTTAATATGTTGTAATTTGCTTTTCATTTGAGAAAAGGAAAGTTCAAAACTATCCACTTAACTTTTTTAAATAAATATGAATCTTCACAAACTAATGTTCAAAAAAGTTAATTACAATATGGGTTAGGCTTAGAACTAGAAAATCACATCAGTATTGGAGAGCTAGGTCTCCAAATGCATGCTCTCACATATACTTCTGGCTGTGCTACTTAATTTCAATCCAATGAAGTTCAAGTATATCTTTTAAATACCCAGTTATTAGTGAATCAAGAACTTCAGGCAGTCATCCAGTAAAACAATTATCAAAATTAATTGTTTAATAAAAATTAGATTTTGTAATTAACAAAAATGTTTTTGAGAGGTCCAGGCATTATTTTTGTTGACAAAAACATGAGAGAACAGTTTCAGGAAATTCAAGAAAATATTTACTTCTGTGGGCAAACCACTTCATAAAAACTTCAAGAATTTTGAACAGGGAGAAGAATTCTGCACCTGAAAACCAAATCACATCTAGAAAATGCACATTAGAAGCATATTTTTAGGGATTTCTCACAGTGGACTGCAGGCAGTTTTTGCTTAGTCACTAGCTGTGAGTGGCATCATCTTGGCTAAACAAGTAACTGAAAGTTTTAGGTGTACCTAAGACAAATCCATGGATGTTTCTTCCCTCTTCTCATGTCTGCTATCTTCCCTCAAAATTTCCAATAATAGGTAGAGAAATACTGTCTAAGAAGAAGCTTGCTTTTTCTTTCATCTAATCATAGCTTGCCATGTTACTAGCTTAAAAAATCAACCATGACCACTAGCTTGCTTTTGATAAACCTGCAAATGTAATGACTAGTGCAGCTAGTAAAGCCAAATGTAAACCTGAGATCTAAGAAAATTCTGAATTTTCTGTGAGGGAAAATGTCATTTTCTCTAGGAAAAATAAACTAGAATTGCATAAAGTAGAATTTTTTGTTAAAGTTTAGGCATTTTAAAAAGTCACAGAATTACTGTGTCATCTTTTCCCTTTGTTAAAATTTTAGGGCTATAAACCTCCAGATGAAGGTCCCTCTGAATACCAGACTATTCCACTCAATAAAATAGAAGACTTTGGTGTACATTGTAAACAGTAAGTAACATAAAAACTACTAACTTTAGCTTTTTTGTGTGTGTGTTTAGGTTAGTGATTCAGTATGGAAAAGTAAATTACTTGTAGGGTTTCAAATCTTGAAGTTCATTGTTGCTTTAGCACTCTTGGTTTTGTGAAAAGAGTGTTACTGGTATTTATCAGGAGATGTTTCAGGGGAGAACTGTTACAAAGATAAAGATGAACCTGGTTAAAAGTTTTAGCAGTTGATTTCTGAACACCTTTGAGCAGTGGTGCCTTGTTAGGGCAGGGAGGAAAGGCTCAGATGTCGATTGATCATCAGGACTGGGGAGGCTGTAATATCACTGCTCTTCTGAGTAGGGGCAGGTGCTGTGCAGCTCCTTACCTTGCATTACTGGGACTGTTAACTTCTAACACCACTAAAGCCTGGCTTTCAAAATAGGCGTGCTAGAATGTAAGATTGTTTGCCTGTTTGTAACACTTACTGCTACCAAGCATTCCTCAAGAAATTAGAGGTGATATATGCAAAACTACAATCATCTGTAAGTTATTACAGTGTTGAAGAACACAAGCATGGAACAGGTTGTTAAAAGAATAATTAAAACCCCCTTGCAATCTCATTTAACAGAACACAGCAGTATGTATGGGGATTATGTATTAAATCTATATATGAATTACTTAGGGAAAATCATACAGAGTTACAATTGGAACTGGGAGTAACTTCAAATGCTTTGAATTTTTGAAGATACTTCCTATTGATAAGGATTTTTTGAGTTGCATGTAATTTGAGTGTGATAGTCAAACGAGACATTTAGATGGAAACTTATTTTGTTTGCATGTTTGTCTTTAAAGGTATTATGCTTTAGAAGTCTCATACTTTAAATCATCTTTGGATCGTAAATTGCTTGAGCTTTTGTGGAACAAGTACTGGGTGAACACTCTCAGTTCTTCTAGTTTGCTTACTGTAAGTACCACAGTTGTGTGCATTGCTTCAGCCATGAGTGCTGAAAGCCAGGCCCCCCTGCTGTAAAATGGTTAACAGGACACTGATAGATATAGATGAAGAATCTGTCAGATAAAACAAGAAAGGAAGGTTTTCCTAATCATAAATTCTGAAATGTTCCTCATACCTGCTCTGTAAAAGTAGAAGGTGGGAATAACGTGTTTAATTTTACTGAGTTCTCTCTATACACTTAGATTTTGTCTTAAATACTTTTTAACCTTGTATCTCTATGGAGCACTGTAATGAATAATGCTGTTTAATAAGTAAACACTTCTTAAAAAATAAACAATGGAACTGTTAAAATTAGGTTACAAAAGAAATACTGCAGGTAGACCTTCAATGTAACAGCTCAGCATCAAAACCTTCCCTCTGCATAAGCCAAGGGTTTTTTTTCTTCTTGTTCAAAACCAGCTGAGTTTTACTTTTTCATAACTTAGGACATGCGTTGAAAGTAATAAAAAGTACCCAATTCAGGCTTTAGGGATTGAGCGTTTGTCAGATGTTCAGCTTCTGTTCTCTTAACCACACTCATGTTCTATATGACTTCAATTGCAGATATAGCTTAAAACATGCAGCACTAGCCTCTTAAAAGCTTTTCTCAGATTTGGTTTGTGTATAAATGCTTGGATTGATAGCTTAAATTCAGTAAGTTTATTACCTTCTTTCTCCTAAGAATGCTGACTACACCACTGGCCAAGTCTTTGATTTATCTGAAAAATTAGAACAGTCAGAAGCTCAGCTTGGAAGGGGCAGTTTCATGCTGGGTTTAGAGACTCATGACAAGAAATCAGAAGACAAACTTGCAAAAGCAACAAGAGACAGGTAAGATAACACATCCATGTGTTCTTCCCTGTGCGTTTTAAAGTTTTATCATGCCTGTAACTGTAAGATGACAAGATTAGACATAAGAATGATTAGGTTATAGATAGGAATGAGAGACTCCAGAAGTCACTAGTTATTTTTGAAAGTTAAAGAAAATCTTGCCACTGTTAAACCTACAATGAATTTTTAATTTTTGGGGGTTTGGAATAAAGTCAGCTCGACTTTATTAAACAAAAAATTGCTGTAAAACTCCATCAGTATCTAGCAAACAAAAAACTGTTTTCTGTCAAATGCAGAATTGTAACTTTGCTAGAAATCCACGCATTTTTGTGGTTAATCAGATTAAAACTAACAGTAAATAGAATTATGGTATAGAACATGATTTTAGGAACTAGTGTTAACAGTCCAGAGAGTTTATTTTACACTTGTTTAGTACTTTTACTAACTTAAAAATTATGAACTCCTTTTTTTTCCTATTTCTTAATTAATGTATCCTTTTTTTCACAAATGAGAAAAGGTTGGGTTTGATACTGTTTCTTGTTTTTAAGAAGTAGTTCACAGATATTCTGGCCTTTATATTTAGCTGCCCTTCCTGACAGCAAATACTTGCTATTACCAGTTAATAAACTTATTATCACTGGGTGTACAACATTATTTCAAAGAAGTTGTAATATTTTCCCTCAGTTTTGGGAAATGTTTATTGGTAATCAGCTCTGTTTATTTTGAGCTTTGAAGTACACAAGTTGCTTCTCAGTATTACTCACATCTCTCTCCCAATAGTCTTAAGAATACGTGTGCTTAGACTACATCATGTTAGAGTCACCATTTTTTCAAGTAAAATCTTTTAACAAGGGTAGTAGTATCTAACAGGTCATAAAGCTGGGTTGTTCAAGGATACAGTATTTGGCAAATTTCAGACTTTGAAAACCAAGAAATATTGCACTGTACATGCTGGTACAAACTCAGGTCCATCTGTGGAGAAGGCAGGACTCACCTGCACACACCTCAGGAGTGTTCTGAGTGAGATGTAGTAATTCCATTTTATAAGGAACAATTCTGTAGAATCCCTTGGAACAGACTGCAAAAATTGAACAAAATCTGGAACGTTTGCATTGGTGTTTTTTCAGATTTTGAGGCTTTCTGTCCGTCTTCCCTATCACTTCATGTTGATAGTAGAACAGTTTCCTGGTATTCTCTCCCCCTCTCCATGTTAGCATAGTGTTCCATACTACAAACTTTACTAAGGAATTGTTTTTGCGATACCAGAGGAGTGGTAACTTACATAGGTAAAAAAAATCAAGAGACAAAAAGGAGCTCTTGTGCGAACAGAAATAACTTTATTTATATCTTGCTCACTGTGACTCAGTGAACACGGGCTTTGCCTTAATAAAGAGAGGAGTCAGCCTGTGTTGGACAAGCCTTTGTTCCCCAGTAAGGAGTGGGGGAATACCTGCAAATGTAACATGGTCATTGCTAAATAGAATCAGAGCTGCTGTTGTGCTGCTGTCTTCTGTGCATTTGTTTCCTTCTTACGGAAAGTTAACAGTTCTAAAGTTTTCTGACAAGTTGGAGAGGGGTTGACTTTATAAAAATTAGTACTCATTTAGTCTATTTCAGTTCCAGAATACATTTGCAGTGGCGTTAGTGCTGGTACTAGCTCATAGCAGCCAGGTTAAGTGATACCTCCCAGTTCCTGTAGGAAAACTGATTAGCAATGCTTTCATGAGATGGATGGAGTTGCTGACAAGTTTGCATTGATTTTGATCTCTGTTTGGAGTCCCATAATACTGACTGCATTTTATTTTCCCATTGCTCTCACATGCTTACTCTAAGAAATAACTCCTCTGATCATCCGACTATATTATTTCTTACAGTGGTTCTAGGTATTTTTCTTTTCTGTTCTTTTTAGTCTTCATCAGTAGTTAGTTTATAAATTGGAATGGACTGGAAGGGATTGTTTTTGTCAGGAATTCTGCTTTCCTGTGCAGCAAAAGCTACTATAGTTCCCAGAATGGATTGTAGCACTTTTACAGATGCATGCTTTTCTTCAACTAGGGATCTTTCCTAACAGAAGAGTAAAGACAGTAGAAGACCTATGCAGACCCAGGACAGTTAATTTAGTGTCACCTAAATTACATTGAAAAAATAAGGTTGCAAAGTTTACTAAGGGATTGTTGGACATACCTGTTTTGGGAAAACAGTGCTTTAAGGCATTAGCATAAAGGTGCTTACACTGGGCCGTATGATAACTTCTCTTACTGTCCATGCACGTCTCTAAGCCACCTTCTAAGGGGACATGCATTAACTAAATTGTGCTCCAAGTTGGCTTCCTTTTCCTAGGATTCCTTTATCTTTCTAGTAGTAATTTGTCCCTATTCTCCATGCCTTCAGGGCTGATTTATCATTCATTCATTATATCCACCATTTGTATATTCTGTTTTTATTTGTTAGTTTGACACTACATTGCCCTAAGTCAGACATTGCGGAAAACTTGGATCTGTCGGAATCCACTCATCTCTTTGGGAGTTTTGCACATTACGTATTTTGACCAATAACTGATTTACTCTATTAACTCTTCCTTTAACGTTCCCTGTAAAGTTTCTCAGAGGAGCCACGGTTACTGTGCTCTTCTGTCCTGCACTTGGGCAAAGGAAATAAGGTAGAGAACAGTGAGAGCCTGCAGGTATTGAAAACACCAGCTGATAGCTCCATTCCCCTAAGGATTTTTTAAATTTTTTTTGGCTCAGATGACCACAGAGCCCACTTGCTGTTGTTAACGTAAGATGTCCTAAATTGCAAGACAAAGAAGTTTTCTGGAATTGGTCTTTGTGTATATAGTCAGTCTGCTTTAAAAGTGACAAAAAGATATTGGCAACAATGGCTAAATTGCTGCATGTGACTGTTCCTTTCTGGACAGTTTTTAAGATTCATGGGGTTATGGGCACCCTGAACTTCCAAAACAGCTGGATATCTTCAAGGAAAATGACAGTTCAGTTCAGTTTTTGTCCAACATTGAATTTATGCTTGTTTTTCAGCTGCAAGACCACCATAGAAGCTATACATGGATTGATGTCTCAGGTTATTAAGGATAAACTTTTTAATCAAATTAATATAGCTTGACGTGCATCACCAACTGATATGTATCTCCCCAGCAGAAAATATCATAGTTTCTTTTGCTTGGACTTGTTCAATTTGGGAAATGAAACTGAAGTGGAAAATTTTTCATTTAATTTGTAGTACTTTAATATTTCCCACCTGTTTGACCAGTTTTAAAGAACAAAATGTTCCAAAATGTAGTGCAACTTTTTGTTCTTTATCATAAAACCAGTTTGCAGAATTGTTCCAGAGGAAAATAAATGTGACTTACTGGATTTTGCTCTTAGATATTTATCTCTATTATCCTACTGCAATAAAAGAATTTTGAAACTAAATATGTGTTTTCGGCCTTGATATTTTTGGCAAATGTTTATCTTCTTTTACTGGTTTTCTTACTGTTCTGTAGAAAAGTTCTGTCTACTCAGTTAGATTAGATAGGTAACCTATGCAGTGGAAGAAGTTTATTTCTCAGATTTTAATATCTGCGCTTAATTTTAAGAATTGAAATCCCACTTGTTTATCTTTTAACAAGTTATTAAATCTAATGGAACCTTTCCTGATTTATGTTTACTGGTCCAGTCAGAAATGGCTTCTTTTCACAATAATGAAACATTTATGCATGGTACAACAGTATTTTGCTTATAGCTTCATACTCATGATGGACATTTTATATTTCTAAATAGTCAACTATTGACCAGCTCTGCAATGAAACTCATAATATGGTTATATACCATTACTTTTTGCAGCTCACCTTCTAATGCTTGTCATAGTCACTTGTATACAAAGGAACAAAATGAAAAATTACCTTTGAAATACGAAGTAGGCTAATTTCAGGCCACAGATATTAAATGCATTAATCATAATTTCTGGCTTACAACATGGTGCTGCTGCAGGGCTGATCTAAGTTTGTTTTGGAGGCTTTTATACTGCCTTTCAGTATTACAAGATGTTTGGATTCCTTTTAAGTTTTTGTCCTTAATCCCGAGTTTCCTGGGGGTTTTGGAATGTTTACTTTTGGAATAATTTATGCTTTATAGAATATGCCATTATGCTTTATACCGTAAGTAACGAATACTGCTTTCAACCTTAGCTCTGCCTTGATGTGGGTTTTGTTTTTGTTTTGGTCTGGAAATTTTAATAGCTATTACTCATTTAGGCGTTTTCATCCAAATAGTTTCCAGTGCATTTGAAGTTAAGATGCAAGTTATACAATGAAAATTTGTAATTCAGCAGGCAAATGCAGATACCCTGAAGCAGAAGTTCATCAAGAGTTTTAAGGCAGCAGCATCCAACTGTATAGAAAAAATATGTTTAATCAGAGCTAGTAAATTTGAGATAATTATCAGATGTGCAGTTTGATAGGAAAACGGTTTCATTCTTGCAGCATGATAGTGGTGATGGGGAGTCAGGAGGAGAAAGCTCTGGTATTTTAATAGTCAAAGCTATTTATTTTCTTGGAAATTGCACCAGTAGACTTCTGTACAAACAAGCACGGTACATAAGTACACAGCAGTTCCTTTTAAGTGCAAGGAATATACAGTGAGTGTACCTGGCCAGTAACGTTTCTTACTTACTTTCTTCCACAGGTGTTTGAGACTTTAAATTTAGCACACAGCCATTGTCCCAGTCAATATGTATTTACACAAAGAAGTACCCTGCTTTTGTGAGAAAGGTTATATTTCCTAATAGGCATTTCTACTGCCACTTTGTAGAATTCTCTTTGTGTAACATGATCCAAAAGTTTTGCACATCTTGTGTGTACTTAAAATATAAAATAATAGTTTAATCTCATATTAGTCTATTGATTGTATTTAAACTGTCCTTGTTTGTGATAGCATTGAACTGAATTTTTTTGCATGTAGGCTTATACCCAATGTTTTTCAGTCACAGCTTAATTTAAAATACCAAGTTGTTTTATAAACTACAGCAATGTGAATGCTTATGTTCTAATATTCATGTGAACAGCTGTCCATTGAGTTATGTACCTTGCTACTTGCTGAACATATGGTGTTACAACTCAATTTCAAATCGTCCAGGTAGTGGAGCTGTACCTGTGGCCTGCACAGGATCCTTTATGCAGTGTTCAGGAACTAAAATAGTAGGACCCTTGTCTTTGTTCAGCCATTTGTAATGCTAGCATTATTCCAAATTCTGACATTAGAATTCCATGCATTGAAGCTCATTACCACAAAGGAGTCATCCCCATCTACAGACATAAATGTATCCTGAAAATGGAGAATCATTAACAGATAGGTGCCTTCATTCTACCAAGTAGTTGTGAGACTTCAAAAATATTAGTAAAAAGGGTATTGTCAAGAACAACACATGTTGTGTACCAACCAATTTATTCTTCCCCATTTGCACCCGCTTTTTATACAGAAATTAGTTTATGCAAGTAAGTGCCATATATCAGGTAGTTGACAGCGGAAGTAATGCAGTACATACTAAAGCACATACAAAAGGGTTCTTCTTGGATCTTTTGAGACAAGCATGCATTCCAAAATCCTGCATGCCTTTTACATTTTAATAAATAAAAATCTTAATGAACACAACTAATTTGTTCATCTCACAGTATTTGCCAACATATTAAAAAGTATAGTATGCTGAAAACACTGAATTGTGTTTGAACTTCTTCCCTATCCTATACTGTTTTTCTGGTTTGAAGCATACCTGTATGCTCCCCTTTCTTATGTATGCAAATTGCATTTTTAAATAATTTATACATACTAATATCAACAAAGTCTAAAGAAATACAAATGGATATTTGTAACAGTCAAATACCAAGGACTAAGCTGTCATACGTGATAGAGTACTGGTTTGCCTTATTGTGAGCAAGCTTGAAGAAGAGCCATTCAGATTTATTCTGTGACTACTGGCAAAAAGTTTCTTCATTATCCTATCAGATCTCCTTCTCCTTTGAAGTTCCCTTCAAATGGTTGGTGAGGAATGGAATGACAGCTCCTATAAATTAATTTTATTGCCTGAAGATTGAATGGTTGGGCTTCTGTTGCAGCACGAACAAGAAAAAAAGACATAATCTTTCTTGCCTTTTTCACTTTTTAATTTACTGCATGGAGTAGTGCAGTTGTGAGAGACTGGCTTCTATTTCTGTTTCCCTGTTGTCTTGTCTTCCAGCCTATATTAAATGGAAGTAGGTAAGAGAAGGTGAAGGGTTAAGGGAAACGCCCTGATGACGGACCATCACTAAAGGCAGCTGTAGGAGTGCTGCTGAGGGAGAGCACCTGAACCTGGCCATGAATGATCTAGTAGCTTTCTAGAGTACTTCTAATAGTGTGGCATGGGGTGATTAACTGTTGTTTGCTTTACCCTCCACCTTTACGTTTATTACCTTTCATCATATCGTCACCTCAGCCTTCTCTCTAAATTGAGAAGTTTCAGCTTTTTTATGCTGTTATAAAGCTGTCACTTTACTCACTTCATAATTTTAGTTTCCCTCCATACATCCCACATCCTACTTTGGCTTTGACACACAGCTCAGACCTGCACTGTACTCAAGATTTGGGTGCACCGAAATTTTAGAGAGAGGCAAAATAGTTCTCCCTCATTCCCTTGTCTCCCTTGTAAAAAGCTAATTAGGTGATCAGGCTATTAGGGTCAGTTTTTTTCTAAATATGTCTGCATCCAGCAGCTCGATTTGTACCCTGAAGCACACAGATTTTCAAAACCTCAGCACTTACTCTGAGGGAAAATGGGAGTTAGTAAATACTAAGTGTTTGCCTAGATCTCTTTATATTAGATATCTACTGGAGACAGCCTTTTTGAAGGATTATGCTAAATGGGAATTTTAAAAAATAAGATCAGTACACTGAAGAAAGACAAATTTTAGAGAATGTTTCAGTCCCAAAAACTTTTTCTGGCACCGTTAGCCACAGGTGTCTGGGTTTTGTCACAAACTCTAATCTCTACTCTTACAAGCAGCCTCACTGAAGTCAAATATTTTTGCTTCAGAAAAAGCAAATAAAAAGGCTGACCTTAAACTTTTGCTTTTGAGCAGCATCACAAGTTCTTCAGTTGTTCCTTACCTCACATTCATGCCAGGTCAGAAGAAATATTCCTTGAGCATTTCATAAATTATCTTTGATTCTAGCACTGGAAGAACAGGCAACTGTGACCTGGTTACAACGGTTCTGTTCATCATCTGTCTTTGGTATTCCTTGAAAAACTTGCCTTGCCCCAAAAAGTCCCTGTACAGACCCCATTTGACAAGGGACTCTCTTGTTTTCCTCACCTTTGGTGGCAGTGTGTGCACAGATTAAATAGAATGAGCTCTTTCAAATTTGATATTTAGTAAATGAAGCATAATATTCTTGCATTCCTATCACTTGTGCCTTTTATAAAGTTTTGACTGCAGCTGGTTTTGAATATTTTGATTTTAGCTTAACTTGTCCAGTGTTTCATGAAATTTCAGTGTGGCAGATATAGTTGCTTTAGAAAGTATAAGGTTGCCATGAACTTGGGTACAGGATCACTCCGGCACAGTGTAGTATATTGCCCCAAGGCATGTGGTCTTTCTATAGCAGTCCTCCATTTATTATGAACTCTAATGCCAGTTGATTATTTAATGTTGATTATGAAATACGGAAGAATCCAAGCTGCAAAGCTAATTGCTGAAATGTTACTATTTTGTTTATAAGGTTAAAAATATAGTAAATGTAATTGAACATTAATCACCTTACTTATTTTCTCCCTTTTGTTAAATTTTGGACTTATTTTTAAATTTAATTCAATGTTTTAAGATAAGTTTGGTATGTTACTTTCTCTTTGCTAAATATGCTATTTATTTTATCTATTGTTATGGCTGTCCCCCAAATTGGACTCTCATTACACCATTAAAATTTCTTCACTGAGAGGGGTCAAGCACTGGAAAAAGCTTCCCAGGGAAGTGGTTGAGTCACCATCACTGGAAGTTTTTAAAAGACATGTGTATGTTGCACTTGGGGACATGGTTTAATAGTGGACTTGGCAGTGCTAGGGCAACAGTTGGACTTGATGATCATTCCAACCTTAATGATTCTATGGTTCTGGTATATTTAAAATATTTATTGAAATCTCAATATAAACTATTTTGTATATCATAAACCAGGTTAAGATAAAATGATAAAAGCAAATACTTTAAAAAACCAAAAAAAAATGTAAATACTACGGAGCTGAGCTAGCATCATTTTAGGGTGCAAGTTCCTAAGAGAAAAAAATTATTAAAATATGGGGTGATAAAATATAAGATTAATTGCATGCACACAGGACTTTTTTCATGTGTCAAGTCTTGAAGAACTGACATCAGAGAGTATCCAGTTCATTGTAAGATTTTTCTGGAGTTAAAAACAATTATGCTAAACCTTTAAGGAATTAATGAAGTATCTTGTTCCTCAGGGTGTATTTTTATGAGCTGTAGTTTTACTTTTCAGAGCCTCAGAATAATACCCACAAGGAAATATGTAATTTGGGAAAGTTAATTTTGACCCTCAGATGAAACCTCTAACATATGAAATATCTGCTGTGACGTTTGGTTTGTTTTTAATTAGGAAAAATTGCTTCATACAGGACTTTCTGAAAACTACAGTATTCTGGGAAGTAGCATGGTCCAGTGGATAGGTCACAGGACTGCATCTCAGGAGAATGGGGTTTCTTCCTGGCTTTTCAAAAACCAGGAGTGCATAAACTTTAGCAAGGTATTTTTGCCAGAGCTGTTGTCTCTTTCTCTCTATGAAATAAGATTAATCATTAGCCTTTTAAAAACAAAGATGATAAAGCATATGTAAGTATTACTGGGTTTATACACTAAAGGTCATCACTACATCTCTAGTTTGTCCGACATTACCACTTTAAATAACAATTTGTAATAATGCTGTTAGCAAAGAATGTTTACTGTGTTTTGCATAGTTTGTCTCTTTAGATCATCACAGATAGGAAATGGCTAAGCCCTTTGAGAGGATTATAAATGTATTGTTTTCAGAACTCTTAATTTTCAACTGAAACATGTATCCAACTCCTATGTAAATTTTTCCATTATTTCCTGTGTGAATTTCTGCTTGCTCTAGCCTAAATTACCTTAGGGCTTATGTACAACTGCAGTGGCATTACTTTATTATAAAAGGAAATTAATTTATGTGCTTGCATCTAATGGCATGCAATCTTTAGTAATTACAACCATCTGAACTTTCTTCTCCATCTGAAGAGAAGTTGCATTCACATTATTTGAGGTTAGAATTAAGCTTATATTTTAAATCTGTTTCTAAGGGAGGCATTTTCAGTCTGAGTTCTACAAAGCTGGAGATCTAACTAGAGAAAATGGCAGATACTGTTTCAACTCAAACAAGCTGTGTGTATTCTACATGGTGATACAAACTCCAAACTAGCTCTTCATTATTCCAAGTTTGTATGGAAATTCTTTTCCCCCTTTAAAAACTCTACGTAGGACATTTAGGTAAAACTCTGAGAGTAGCAAAAATGGCTTAACATAAATATTTATGTAAATCATCAGCTGGGGACAAATAACATGTAAATAACACCTTATACCTATTTAAGAACAAATAATGACTGTGAGTACTCAGATCTTTATACAATGTTTGACAAAATAATGCGAGACACCAGTACATTTTGGGACGGTTTCTGAATCATAGCAGCATATCGTAATTTTTACTTTCTATTCTTGATTCATCTGTCAAACTTCATTACAGTATTTCCTAAGCTGTTATTTTCTCTATGGTGAAAACTTTGTGTTTCGAATTATTTCTTATCACTCATCTTTGGAGACAGGATTTTGCATTTCCCAAAATCTCCATCATCCTCTCTGCTGGAGGTAAGATACAAAGTTTATTTAAGAAAAAAATAAACCTTATGAAGATAAGAAAAAAATAAACCTTATGAAGATAAAATGTTTATCGTAACAAACAAGTAATTTTCTAATAACTTCAATTTTTTTTCCAGGCTCTAACAGATTTTAATGCTGCAGATTTGTCACTTCATTGTCTTTGTTGACTAAGGTGCTCTAATCCCAGTTGTTTAATTGTTCTGATCATGCAAATTTGTAGCATGGATGAAGAGGTCCATCCATCTCAGTCTGATGAAATTAGCTGTAGTAGTACGTTGCATAAATAGATAGCTACTTGCATAGTAGCTACGTAGCAGTAGCAACTATTGTAGTAGTACGTTGCATAGATATCTAAAGCTACTACTTAACTTGTTTTAAGTTGTTTTCCTTGCCCCAGCCTGCATACTGTTTGGGCTGTGCAAAACAGACATGAGAAACTTAACAATTTGTGGGTTTGTAGTAGTTCTAAGCAGGCAATCATGGTTTAAAAGGATAAAAACTTTTATTTTATTTGAAGGCCTAGAAGGACCAAATGAAATAAATAAAGATCTTTAGACTGAACTTGCTCTATAGAAAGGCATTCTATTTATAAGTAGTTAAATTTTCTCTTTTTTCTCTTATGTTTGGTTGTTGTGGTTTGGGGGTTTTTTAATTATACTAATTTCAAGGAGTTTGTTTACTCCTCATAAATATTAAAGCCTTTCATTTATCTCTGAAATCTTTTGATGAAGTTGTCTGGCTGTGAAGAGCACCAGCTTTTGCTTCTAATAGGAAAAAAGATGTGTAGATCTCTTGTCTGTGCCACTATAGAAAATGAGCCAAAGAATTGAACAGTGGCCTCTGTCAATGCTGTATATTCTCTTGAATTCAGTGCTTCTCCATTAAAGACTTTTTTCCTTCTAGCATGGTTTGTTAGCTTTCTAAAATGAGATCTAAAGTTGTGACTTAATCCTTGCAAGATGAAGGCAACATGAAATGCAGACTTCTCCTGTTCTGAACTTAGAGCAAACCTTTGCAGAGGGCTCAGTATTGTTGCTAAATTAATGTAGAACCACTGTACTATGCATGGAAAATAGGGAAAGCAAGGTGATGTGTAAGTGTTCTTGGCTTTATGAAAAAGATATTGTAGTCAATGACATCTAACATGTAAGTAAAACAAAAAAGTAACCTACCCCCTGTAATGAAATTTAAATAATTTCAAGCCAAAAGAGTATAAAATCCCGTTCTTTCCTCCCCACCTTTCTTAGGATGTGGGAACAAAATGTTATGTGTTCTTGTTGATAAGAGATGGGAGTTTGAGATGGTGGGTTCAGGTCTGCAGACAATGGTGTTCAAACATGTGAAGCATGTACAGGAGGGTTATTGTGGTAATAGCTGCAAGTTCCCCACACCCCTTTCTTAATGACTGTACTTGTCACCTATTGTCCTGCCTTCCCCACCCCCCGTGGTCCTGGCCACTCCCTCCAGTTTCCCCTATTGGTTCCTGTATTCCTAACTCCGCCCCTGTACCTCCCCTGTACCCAGAGGTCACTGGGCCTGTGTGCTGTCCCTGCCCCTCTCTGTTTCCCTATAAAACCCCTCACCCTCCACCATCTTGCGGTCTATGCTCCACCTGTGTCTATGCGCCACATGTGGCTGTGTATGTGAGGCCTTCACCCTCGAGGCATCTCTGCCTCGGGGAGGTCATTGGCCTCTGCTGCACTATTGCGGTGGCCATGGCACATCTGAGTGCCCCAACCCCCTGGGAGAGAGATGGGCATGGTTCCTGGGCTTGGTACACTCCCAGGACCCCCTGCTCTCCAGGCCGGTTGGAAGGCACCCAGCTTGACAAGGTGTGACAGCCACTTCTCTCCCCCTCCCCCGGTTCCAAATACAGTTTTAATTCTAGAATGTTCTTCTTTGTTCGTGTTAAAGCAGATATTTGGTTGGAGTTCATATTATGGTATTGTCATTTCTTTGGTCATATATGTTGTCGTTCAAAAATCCCCCTTTCCCTATTTGCTCCCCAAGCCTCCTCCTTCCCTTTCCCCTCCCCCTATAAAAGTTATTGTATGACAGTGCCCGGGGCCATTTTGTCACTGTCTCCGGGACCCCTCCAACTCCCCTCTCCTTACCTAAATAAACCCTCCTTGGAGCACCGACAATTTGGTCTGTATCTCCTGCATTCTTTGCCGACCCACTGACAGCACCTGCGCTCCCTCGGAGCCCTGCCCTCTCCCGCAGTCTTGCCCTTCTACGAACTCCAGGGTGGTGGGGCACCCACGGACCGAACCCCCACACTGCACCATGCGAATAAACATCTTCCATGGACACGACGCATGGACCCTCCTCGCCTCCTTTATCACCGCTGGTTGTGGAAGCAGACGAACCAGAGCTAGCTGTGTGGCTCCCTGGCCTGTGACAGCGCAGCGTCCAGCCCTGGGACAGAGGGTTTGGAGTACTGAGGCGCTGAACCGGGCTGGGTAGAGAAGCTCTAGGGTAAAGTCTGCTGCAACATCCTATAAACCACAACAGAGGGTGATAACACTGCTAATTCTCCATTTTTATAGATACTTGAATCATTTTGTCACTTCAAGATCTGAATGATTCCTAACATCTGTTGATCCAAAATGAATTTGTACTCAGTACAAATTTAGAAGCCAAAGTGTTGAGCATCAGTATTAAACATCTTGGTTTACAGTAGACTTACTTGTCTAAAAGTAGTGTGCTAGCTAAGGAATAGAATCTGCAGCAGCCCAACGTTCATGAAATATTCATGGAACTTTATTTCACTTACTAGTGTTAGGGCTGAATGGGCTTTACATACCCATAGGTATTGGGATTGGGACCCATCAGTTTAACATCTTTGTTGGTGACATGCACAGTGGGATCAAGTGTACCCTCAACAAGTTTACTAATGACACCAAGCTGTGTGGTGTGGTCAATATGCTGGACAGGAGAGACACCATCCAGAGTGACCTTGACAGGCTTGAGAGGTGGGGCCATGCAAACTTCCTGAAGTTCCACAAGGCCAAGTGCAAGGTCCTGCACCATGGCTGGGGCAAATCCCAAGCACAAATACAGGCTGGGCAGAAAAAGGACAAGAAGCCTGACATGTCTCAGCAGTGTGTACTCACAGCCCAGAAAGCCCAACTGTGTCCTGGGCTGTGTCAAAATAAGCATGGCCAGCAGGGAGGTGATTCTCCCCCTCCACTCTCGTGAGACCCCCACCTGGAGTATTTATGTCTAGGTCTGGGGCCTCCAAAAAAAGACATGGACCTGTTGGAATGAGTCCAGAGGAGGGCCACTAAGTTTATTACGGGGCTGGAGGACCTCTCCTATGAAGTCAAGCTGAGAGAGCTGGGGTTGTTCAGCCTGGAGAACACTTCAGAGAGACCTTACAGCAGCCTTCCACTATCTAAAGCGGTCTGCAAGAAGAATGGAGATGGACTTTTTACAAGGGCATGTTGTGTTAGGACACAACAAGGGGGAGTGCCTTTAAGCTGAAGGAGGGTAGGTTTAGATTAGCCAGTAGGAAGGAATTATTTTCTGTGAGGGTGGTGAGGCACTTAAATAGATTGCCCAGAGAAGTTATGGATGCCCCATCCCTGGAAGTGTTCAAGGCCAGGTCGGATGGGGCATTAACCTGGTCTACTGGAAGATGTCCCTGCTCATGGAAGGGGAGTTGGAATCAGATGATCTTTAAATGGATCTTAAGGTCCCTTCAACCAAACCACTCAAGGATTCTACGATTCTATGATGATTTCTCAAATACCGGAGCCACCACCACAGCCCCAAGAGCACAAGAAGGGCTGCAGCCCGGCTCTGCCACTGCAGCATGGCACTGAAGAGCAGTGGTCTCTGGGCTGTCTCATTCTGCTCCAGTTCCTGCAGCAGCCGAGTCATCTCCTATCTCAGCATTTCCATATGCTGCCACATGCGCTCACATGTGGCCTCATCCAGCTCCCTACTGACCGTCTGCATGTGCTGGATGATGATGTTACACACCACACGGAAGAACACTTGGGCAGCCACGGCCTGGAGGAGGAGGGAGAGGAGTCAAGTGGGTCTGGGAAGCATCGGGGAGCAGGTATTAAAGCTGCACAGAGCTCAGAGCAGGTAGGAGTAGGGGTGAGGCTGCTGGCAGGGGGCCGGGCTCTTGATGCAGGGTGAGAATCCACATTTCTGTCCCAGCTCTAGCCCAGCCCAGCCTCGCCCTGCCTGCTCACCTCTGGCCCAGGCCCTGAAAACCAGCTCCACTGTGACTTGTCCCCTAGGATGTCATACGGCCAAAGCCCCTCACTGACATTCCCAGGCCCACCTTAGCTCTGCAGCTCACATCTTTCCTGGTAGCAAGAGCCTCGATAGGACACAGCCTTGAAGGACAGACCCACCTGGCACAACTGGTAATAGGGGTAGGATACAGGAGTGGTGTGGAGGTGCAGAGGCCTGAAATGGTCACATAAGAGCCCCAGTCCCCAGCAGTCAATGTGGCGCAGCTCCCCGAAGGAGATGATGCGAACTCCTGGGACTCTGAAGACGAAGTCTAGGCCGCTGCCCTCCTCCCCCAGAAAGTTTTCTGTTCGTTTATTGGTTAAAAGTTTGGTTACCCTGCCCTTGTTACCACCCCTGTTGCTGCCCCTACCTAGAATGTTCTGTTTCCCTCGTTCCCTCATTGGTTGTTGTACTGCTCCGCCCTGGTTGTACATGATTTGCTCCCCCGCTTGTCCCTCAACAAGGCACTGGAGCCCGCTGGCTCCGCCCCTGCGGTTCCTCCCTGTGAAACCCGTACCCCCATATAAAACCCCCTGCCCTCTTTGTTCTGGGCCCTTGGTGCCTTGTGCTTCCCAAGTGCCAGAGGGTTCTCCGACATCCTTGCTGCTGCTTCATCCTTAATAAAGTGGACCCTGGAGACCTTCAGCTCTCTCAGCTTCTTTGCTCTCGGTGGCCTTATCCTTGTGTGTCTCTCCGCGACACTGGACACTCCACTCCTCCCCGGGGCGGCACAACCCAAGGTGGCTGAGCAGGCCGGTGCATCATAGGAGAAGCCTAAGCCTAAGCCCATCGTAGGAGAAGCCTAAGCTCCTACAACAAGTGGCACCCAACGGGTCCCTCCTATCCCTCCAGCCGCCTGAAGGAAAGGAGTGATTTCTTGGACTGCTGCTTTGCAAGTCGCAGCACTCTCGCTTTGTGAGAGGTGCTCCTTACAACTGCCAGGACCGAGCCCACCGGTCATGGAGCGTCGCTGGTGGACGAGACTGCCCGACCTCGTCGTGACGCCGACGGCAATGTCCTGCAGGAGCCCGTACAGAGACCACCCAACCAGCTTTCAGTTTAGGTACGGGGCAGTGGGAAGGGGTCCCCCGGCGTGCCTCCCTTTTGTTAAGTTTTCCATTCCTGGTCGGGTGGGTGAAGAAATCTTTAGGTTAATTTGACCTCCATTCCGAATCATGGGCGCCAAATTAACAAAAGATGAGAGAGATTTTTATGTTTCCCTTAAACATTCCCTTATAGTAGCCCGTTTTCTGTTTTCTTCCCCGCTCCTGAAATATTTCGTTAAATTTTTATTCGCGGAATTCCCAGACACCACTATCCACGATGTCGACTCCCCCGAGTTCTGGCGTCACGTCAGAACCCAAATGAATTTTTTGCCATCAATGAGAGATCCAAGAGTTGACCAATTTTTTGGGATTTTAAATAAAATCCTGCATGTCATCTGTCCCTTTTGGAGCATGAAGACTCCCACTCACCCTTCCCCGTCTTCCCTTCCCCCCACTAACCCTTCCCCAAAACCCTTGGGAGGCAGCTGCAGCAGCTCAGAAAGCCGAAAGGCTCAGAGTTCCTGCCCGGTCTCCGGCACTCCTGCAGCAGCTTCTGTCCCAGCTCAGGGGGGACGTTGCGAACCCTCCTTGAGCACCCCTAGTTCTGTCGTCCCAGACCTTTCTTCCCCAGTTCAGCCTTCCCCATTAGTCCCCCGTGCACCCCACAAAGTTTCCTTTAAGCTTCCCGAGGAGCCATGTAATGGCGGCAAGTCACGCCAAAATGGTGTCGACCGCATGGCTTCCTCACCCCCCACTTCTCCTTCCCAATATTCCCCGCTTCCCGCTTCTTTTTCGGTTTTCCCGACGAGCTATCCCCCTAATCCCTCGCACTGGGCCGTTACTCAATCAATAAGCGGGCCCCTCCCTCCCCTCGGACCCTCCGCCCCCCAACCCACCCCCTTCATCCCAACCCCTCCCACTTCCCCTTTCCCACCCAAGCCACACCTCTTTGACTCCTCCCCAGATCTCCGTTGGTTACCCCTCCCCTTTTTCCACCCCCTCCAAACCCCTCCCTGGAGGTGGGACTTCCTGGTTCTCACGGCCTCTCTTCCGGTTCCCACCGTGAAGACACCATGTTAGGTGGCCCTTCTGGTTTCGACCAGAAAGAAGCCATCTTGGATCCACCTTCTGGCCTTGACCAGAATGGTGCCATCTTGGATGGCCCTCCCGGCTCTGACCGGAAGGAAGCCATCTTGGATGGCCCCTCCTGTCTTGACCAGAAGGATGCCATCTTGGATACACAACCGGAAGTCCTCCAGGACTCCTTCACAGCACCAGTCCAGATTTCATGGGCGGGCCACAACCCATGATGGGAGCCTTTTGATTGCACCGCTCTCAAAGATTTAACAAAAACACAAAAAGAGTTTGGGCGTCACTCGAGTTATTTCCGGTCTGTCCTGCACGCCACGTTAACAGGCATGCCCTTAGTCCCCACGGACATTAAGTTGATCATGTCCTGCCTACTCTCTCCCATTGAGTACCAGGAGTGGGAAGATGAGTGGAAAGGACATGTGAGGGAACTAAGGAGAACTCTTCCAGGGAGTGCTGCGGGCAACAGCCTCTCATTTGATTTGCTTGTGGGTGAAGGGGATTTTACTAAACCCCAGGTTCAAACCCGCGACATCCCTACAGATGTCCCCGCCTTGTTGGCCAGTGCTGCTGAACGAGTGCTGCTTGGTATCCCTCCAGTGGATGCCCCAACTGTTCCCTACCTAGAGATCTTCCAGGGGCCTGACGAGTCTTTTGCGAGCTTTGTTGAAAAACTAAAGCAAGCAACTGACCATCAGGTCCCAGATGTTTACATCAGAGACCAGCTGTTGGTCGATGGCGCCATCACACAAGCTAATCGCGTGTGCAAGGAAATAGTTTTAGCGCTTCCGCATCAGCCCAGGCCGACCATCAGCCAGATGGTGAGCGCCTGCAGACGGCTCGCCGCCATCAAGGCCCTCACCACCACCCCCGAGCAGGCGCTCGCCGTCAACCGCACCTATGCCACTTGCAATAGGTGCAGGAAAAGAGGGCATTATGCGGCAGAATGCCCAACACCAGTGGAAGAA
Source organism: Entomyzon cyanotis (assembly GCA_024500445.1). Lineage (NCBI taxonomy): Eukaryota > Metazoa > Chordata > Aves > Passeriformes > Meliphagidae > Entomyzon > Entomyzon cyanotis. The sequence continues at coordinate 19,044,544 of JAKEPQ010001005.1, forward strand.
ATCCCCAAGTTGCTCCGCTCCCCTAAGACATCAGCCCGCGCTCAGCACCCTCCCCAGTTTGTCCTAGCTGACCCTGTCCCCCCTCCTCTTCCCCACCCTGCTGGCCAGGGAAACTGAAGGAGCAGCGTGAGATGCTGGCCTCACGCTGCCTACAGCAACCGGCCGGCCTCAACCCCACAGAATTCCATCCAGCGTGGGTCAAGCAAGACATTACGATACCCGGCTCTGGACTTTTCATTATCAACACAAAATGTGACCTTCCTGACACCTATGTGTTTGCTCTTGCAGATGCAGAGAGAGGACCCTGACGAATTTCCATCATCCCTTCCTTGATCAGAGTGGATCCTGATGGGTTCTTCCCAATTCACGTTGAAGTAGCTGACCCACCTCTTTATCTTGCTGGGAAGCAGGTCATTGCAAGAGTCAAAGCCTTCCCGTTCCAAGCTATAGCTATGGGCCTACCGGTTGTTGCCTGGTCAGAAGTCGTTGGTAAGAGCAGACCAATGCTTACCTGCAGGCTCTCCCAGAGAGGGGACAACACCTCCCTCTCTGGAATGATTGATACTGGGGCAGATGTCACGGTCATCTCCTCTGTGAGTTGGCCATCAGCATGGGCCAAAGAATCTGTGGCAGGGTCGCTTTGTGGTGTGGGAGGGTACACTCCCGTGGAGAGAAACAAACATCTTGTGCAAATCGAGGGACCTGAAGGTCGCATCGCCACGGTGCGGCCCTTCATCATTCAGTCAGGCTTCATCTATGGGGGAGAGACGCCATGTCTCAATGGGGGACCCGGGTTGAATTGGCTCTGGCTCAGAATTTTTGACTGGGGTCACTGGTGAGCGCCCGACTCAGGCGCTCAATTGGACAACCGATGAACCCGTCTGGGTCGACCAGTGGCCCCTTCCATCATACAAATTAAAGGCACTCGAGAAGCTTGTGGAGGAGCAACTGGAAAAGGGGCACATCGTCCCCTCGACCAGTCCATGGAACTCCCTGGTTTTTGTTATACGAAAGGCAGGGAGTGACAAATGGAGGCTCCTCCACGACCTCAGAGAAATTAACAAAGTCATTGAAGACATGGGGTCGCTTCAGCCAGGATTGCCCTCTCCCTCGATGCTCCCGCGGGACTGGAAAATTGCGGTTATTGACATCAAGGACTGCTTTTTCCAGATCCCCCTGCACCCACGTGACGCGCCCAGATTTGCTTTTTCAGTGCCTGCTACCAACAGGCACCGCCCGATACATCGCTACCACTGGCAAGTGCTCCCTCAAGGGATGAAGAACTCCCCCACCACTTGCCAGTGGTAAGTTGACAGCATTCTGTCGCCAGTTCAAGAGCTTGCGCGTGAGTCAATCATCGTCCATTATATGGACGATGTATTGATCTGTTCCCCAACCAACCAGATTCTGAGGCAGTCTCTCTCCATAGCTGTGGGGGCTTTGGAGAGTGAGGGTTTTGAGATCCAGCCCTCATAAGTCCAGGTAACTGCCCCGTGACAATACCTTGGGGCAAAAATAGAGGAGCAAACAATAATACCTATGCCAATCAAAATAATTGATAATCCGACCAACTTGCAGGAAATGCACCAACTGTGCAGCTCAATCAACTGGATTCGGCCCCTGATTGGCATCTCCTCGGAAGACTTGGCTCCACTCTTTCAACTCCTTTGCGGAGACCATGACCTGACATCCCCAAGGACATCGACCCTGGAAGCACGTGAGTCAATCAAGAAAGTGCAAATTGCTCTGAAAATGCGTCAAATCCACCGATTTGACCCAAAATTGCCCTTTCAATTAGCAATTCAAGGAAAAATGCCCCACTTGCATGGCCTCATCTTTCAGTGGGATGACGCCCAGAAAGATCCGCTCCTCATTATTGAGTGGATCTTCCTGTCCGTCAACTCATCCAGAGTTCTGGTTTCGCCACAGGACAAGATGGCACAAGTTATTCGGCGAGCGACATCCTGTCTGACCACCCTGGTGGGGTGTGACTTTTCATTCATTCACCTGCCATTACAAATTTCAGAATTCGAGTTTGTTCTCCAAAAGAGTGAGGAGATGCAGATAGCTCTTGATTCTTATACTGGCCAGGTAGTCACCTGGTTTCCAAAACATCCTCTGCTCCGTGTAGAGTTCAAAATTGTATTAGATCGGGTAAAAGTAGAAAACCCCTCAAAGCCTTGACCCTTTATACAGACGGCTCGGGCAGATCTGGGAAATTGGTAATTACTTGGAGAAACCCTTCGACACAGAAGTGGGAATCGGATGTCGAGATTGTTCGAGGGTCTCCCCAAGTGGCCGAGCTCGCAGCTGCCGTCAGGGCCTTTGAGCGCTTTTCTGAACCCTTCAATTTGATCACCAATTCGGCTTATGTAGCAGGTATAGTTTCAAGAGCTGAAGACAGTTGGCTGTCGGGCTCCTCCAACCCCCAAATTAATGCTTTGATCATGAGACTTAAAAGGTCTATCACCCACCGTGATCAACCCTTTTATGTGATGGATGTGAGGTCACACACCGACCTTCCCGGCCCTGTCGCGGAAGGGAACAGAATGGCAGATGCGCTTGCAGTGCCCATGCATGTCGCCAATGTGCCTGATCGATTCCAACAGGCCACACTGAGCCATGCACTGTTTCATCAAAATGTCCAGGCCTTGAAGCAAATGTTTGAATTGACAGTGGACCAAGCCAAGGCCATTGTGCCAACCTGCCCCCAGTGTCAACCCCTCCGAATAACATCAATGGGATCAGGGATCAATCCCAGAGGGCTTAACAGTGGGGAACTTTGGCAGACAGATGTGACACACATGCCTGAATTCAGCAGATTAAAATTTGTACATGTTTCCATTGTCACCTTTTCAGGCGCAATTTTTGCCTCCGCGCATTCGGGGGAAAAGGCGAAGGATACGATTTCGCATTTCCTGCAAGCCTTCACCATCCTTGGCATTTCCCGCAAAATAAAGACAGACAATGGCCCCTGCTACATCTTGGGGCCAGTGAAGAAGCTTTTTCTTCAGTGGGGGATCTCCCAGGTCACCGGAATCCCCCACTCAGCGACGGGTCAAGCCCTGGTGGAAAGGGCCCACCAATCCCTCAACAGAGTGCTTGTCCAGCAGAAGGGGGGGACCCGAAACAGAGACCCCGGGCAATCAGCTTGCCAGGGCTCATTTTACACTAAATATTTTTAACTGCTCCGATCAAGAGCCAGACCCCCCTGTGGTTCGCCACTTTTCCAACTCAACGCGAGCCAAGCTGAAGGAGCGCCCTCTTGTCCTGATCAAAGAACTGGACTCCCTCAAAATCGTGGGTCCCTTCGAGCTTATCACCTGGGATCGGGGATATGGCTGTGTCTCTACCCCTGAACGGCCACGATGGGTCCCTGGGAAATTTATCAAGCCTTTTCTCAAAGCCTTGCACCAGTCACCGCGTCCAGCCAAGCGAGATGTCACCTCCTCGCACTGGAGGCAGAAGAAGAAAAGGCAGACCCCTCCTTCGTCACCGTCTCGCCGCAGAAGACCTTGCCGACACCACTCTCTGTGAATCTGCCAAGTCCAGCCGAAGTCCCTGTGCCAGCCGTCCTATATCCTACCCCCTCTTCCCTACAGTCTTTCCTTCCCCCCTCCCCAGCCATCCCCCACCAAATATTAATTTGAGTTTTCAACTTCTTTTGTGTTTTTTCCCCCTACTCAGAGATGGCCTTCTCCCTGTGTCTCGTCAGCCTGGAAATTGTCCTGCTCTTCATGTCGCCCGTCCACCTTTGGGTCGTGAGGCAGCCAGAGTCAAATGTGTGGGTGGCGCTCGCCAAAGCTATGAGCCATGAGCAAATGTGTCTATCGACAGATGCGGTCCGAGATCCACTGTCGTCTGCTCTAGTGAGGGTCCCAAGCCCAATTAGCGAGTTCCTGTCCCTCCTTGTCCATTTCTGGAAAATGGTGAATGCGATAAAATCAAATAAGTATATGTATGTTAAGGACCGCCAACAAATTTCCCTCGCTCTTCCCATTAGGAACCTGCTTCTGCTTTGGCAGCAGTGGCTCCCTCAAGAGAAGCAGATGAAGGAAGAGCCCCATGAATTCCAGCTAATTGGCTCGCTGAAGGCTCATTCCTGCATGCAACTCAATTTTACACCCAGATACAGGCAGGATGAGCAAATCTATCAGGGGCTGAGACAGGGAAATCCAAATTATGTTGCGAACAATTGGTGCTACCAGATTGCCCACGTAAAAGGGCCCTCATCTCCTGATCTGTATTATCCCCACCCAATTGAGCTCCCTGAGGGAATGTTTCTCATCTGTGGCAAACAAGCCTGGGCTGGTATCCCCTCTCACCTTACAGGACGTCCATGTACTTCCAGGCACCTGACTCTTGCTTCACCCAACATGACCCACCTTCCAGTGTGGGCCAACAATTCGGCCATTAAAACCGACAATGTAGAACCAGATTGCAGCACCAATATTTACCATTGGAGCAAGGGCAAAAGAATCGTGGTCTCGGTGTTCCTGCCTTGGGCTGCAGCCAAGGCCTTAGGGGAACTCGGGAACCTCGAATGTTGGGTTGCGAAGCAAGCGCGGTTAACATCTAGCGCCCTGGCTGACCTCCTGAGAGACGAGCAAATAACTAGACAGGCGACCCTTCAAAATAGAGCGGCAATCGATTTTTTGCACCTGGCCCATGGCCACAGCTGCCACCAATTTCACGGGCTCTGCTGCTTCAATCTGTCTTCAAAAAGCGAGAGCATGCACCAAAAAATCCAAGATATGCAGGTTCTCATCAAGAACGTCCAATTCAAAAGCCATCAGTGGTTTGAGGACACCAAAGCTGCAGTCCACCGCACCATTAATGAAACAATCAAGATGGCCGGTGGATGGGCACACCATTTTCTAAAGAGCCTGGGCCTTCCTGAGTGGGGAACGACGCTTTTAAAAGACTGTTTTATTATTTTGCTTGCCACTTCTTTTGTTGCTGCCGCTTTTGCCATTACCAGGCGCTTTTTAGTTAAACAATTTTTCGCATTAATTAATAAAGAAGAGGGAGGTGTGGAGGTGCAGAGGCCTGAAATGGTCACATAAGAGCCCCAGTCCCCAGCAGTCAATGTGGCGCAGCTCCCCGAAGGAGATGATGCGAACTCCTGGGACTCTGAAGACGAAGTCTAGGCCGCTGCCCTCCTCCCCCAGAAAGTTTTCTGTTCGTTTATTGGTTAAAAGTTTGGTTACCCTGCCCTTGTTACCACCCCTGTTGCTGCCCCTACCTAGAATGTTCTGTTTCCCTCATTCCCTCATTGGTTGTTGTATTGCTCCGCCCTGGTTGTACATGATTTGCTCCCCCGCTTGTCCCTCAACAAGGCACTGGAGCCCGCTGGCTCCGCCCCTGCGGTTCCTCCCTGTGAAACCCGTACCCCCATATAAAACCCCCTGCCCTCTTTGTTCTGGGCCCTTGGTGCCTTGTGCTTCCCAAGTGCCAGAGGGTTCTCCGACATCCTTGCTGCTGCTTCATCCTTAATAAAGTGGACCCTGGAGACCTTCAGCTCTCTCAGCTTCTTTGCTCTCGGTGGCCTTATCCTTGTGTGTCTCTCCGCGACACTGGACACTCCACTCCTCCCCGGGGCGGCATGACCCGAGGTCGCTGAGCAGGCCGGTGCATCGTAGGAGAAGCGGACAGGGAGAAGCCTAAGCTCCTACAACAGAGTGGCTTCTTCATACTAGGTGAGAAGCTGCTACAAGTTCCCTCCATGTCCCACCACTTGCCAAGGCCAAGCCCATCAGTGATGGTGGTAGCCATGGATAACATATTTAAGCAAGGGAGGAAAAAAAGGAGGAGAAGGGAATTCAGGCACCAGAGCAGAGATTCCCCTGCAGTCCATAGTAAAGACCATGGCCAGGCAGGATGTGCTCCTGCAGCCCATGGAGGTCCACAGTGGAGCAGGGAGAGACCTGCAGCCCATGGATGTGCCTGAAGGAATCTTTGACTGTGGGAAGCCCATGCTGCAACAGGCAAGAGTGTGAGGAGTCCTCCCCTAAGCAGGAAGGAGCAACACTCTCCACAACCCCCATTCCCCTATTTGCTCTGCTCCAAGTTTTTGAGAATCTTGCATTTTCTACCTTTGAAAATGTAAAAACCAAATTCAAATTAATTGGACCAAGTTACTTCAGATGTATTTTACATAATAAAACATGTTTGCTCTTAACATTTTGTGTCATTTTTCCTGTAAGAGAAATAAGAAATCAAGTCCTAATCTTGGTTTCATTGGAAGCAATCACCCTGAGCCTTCTCTTCTCCAGACTGGACAGTCACAGCTTTTTCAATCACTCCTTAAAAGAGAGATGCTCCAGTCCCTTCATCATCTTACCAGCCCTTAGATGGTCTCTCTCCAGTATGTCCATGTCTCTCTTGTACTGAAGAGCCCAGAGCTGGACACCAGCACCTTTCTGTTAAATACAGTATCCACTCCATTTATGAAACTATTAACTTTTCCAATTCATGCATGAGGGAAATGAACCATACATGATTTTGGGTTTGCCAGTAGTCAATGCTCACATGGACTACTGGCATGCAGGAAGAAGGGGCAACGCCATATGGGAAAACTGCTGGTTAACAAGATTTAAGAACACATAGCCTTACTAAGACATTAATAAGACGAAGAGCTCTGGACATACAGACAGACTGGGATGCTGGAAAGCAGTACCATGGAAAGGGATTTGGGGATCCTGGTCAATGGCAAGTTGAGTATGAGTCAACAGTGCCCTGGCAGCCAGGGGGCCACCAGTGTTCTGTAGTGCATCAGGCACAGCATCACCAGCTGCTCAAGGGAGGGGATTGTCCTGCTCTGCTCTGCACTGAGGTAGCCTCACCTTAAGTACTGCTGTTCACAAAAATCAGATTCATTTCCTGCTGTGCAACAAACCAATAATTACACACTTGAGAGAGACATTGATTATTTATCTAAAAATTGCACAAGCCTGGCTGCCTGGTGGAATTTCACAAATCAAGTACATGAACTACCAAAACTTTTTACTATTCATACGTTTTAGCAAACAAAGGAATTAGTGTTCATTGGCCATTAGTTACATAGTTTTCGTTTGAATTCATATTCTACTACTGGTTAACAATTCTCTTGCTGCTTATGGGAATTAGTTCATATTTCTTTCTCTTCTTATAGGGTTGCTGGTCTCTGAGTTGGAGGTTGTAGATCTCCCCCTGCCGGAATTACCTTTCACTCAGTTGGAGTTGATTTCAGCACAATTGCTGAGTTGGCTTTATTAGTTCTTTCCTTATCTTGGGAGTTCTACCAGATGTCTTTGTAGCTCATAAATTCTGCATTCTTTGTGTCCAGTATCAGTCGGCATCCTTTTCTTCAAGCTTTATTAACCTCCCCCTAGGTCTCAGATCATTGAAGCATGTCAAGCCCTAAACTTTAACAAGGAAATTCTACAAACAAGTAATTTATTTTTCTAACACATAGATATCACTTAGAGCTTGCTTGTTAGCTGCTATCTGTTTCACAAATTAAAATCTCCCTTGTTGATTGGACTCAAAAGTATACAAAGATCAAATAGCAAAGAACATCCTTTCTTAAGAAAATTTTTCAACAGTCCGGTGTGCAGTTTTGGGCACCACAATATAAAAATGACATTAAGCTATTACAGAGGGTGCAAAGGGGGGCAAGGAGGATAGTTAAGGGACTGGAGGGGAAGCTCTGTGACAGTGGTCGAAGTCACTTTTTCTGTTAGGCTTGGAGGAGACTGAGGGGAGACCTCTGTGCAGTCTACAACTTCATCGAGAGGGAGAGCAGAAGGTCATGCATGGATCACTCATCTCTTCTCTGTGGTGTCCAGTGACAGGGAATGGCCTGCCGTTGTGTCTGAAGAGGTTTAGGTCGGATATTGGGAAAAGGTTTTCCAACCAGAAGGTGGTTGGGCACTGGAACAGGCTCCCCAGGGAAGCGGTCACAGCACCAAGCCTGACAAGAGTTCAAGAAGCGTTTGAACAATGCACTCTGGCACATGGTGTAATTTCTGGGGAGTCCTGTGCAGGAGCTGGACTCGACAACCGTTGCGGGTCCTTTCCAAGTCGGGACACTCTAGTAACGCCACAAACATGGCTCCGCCGCCGCCGCCGCCGCCGCCGCCACCTGCCCGCGCGGCGCCCAGTGAGGCTCGCGGCTGCGCAGGCGCAGAAAAAGCCCCGTCCCTGCTATCCCTCTCCTCGGCGCTGATTGGGCGAGGCTGGCGCGCGCCGCGGCCGGCACGGGGTCGCCCCGCCCCTCGGCGGTTGGCTGCGGTTGCCGCGGCAGCCCGGGGCCGGCCGCTCGCTGAGGGAGGGCGCTGAGGGAGAGCGGGCCGGGCGGGAGGCGCTCTCCTCCCGGGAGGCCCTGGAGCGGATCCCGTCCCGCGCCCGCCAGCCCAGCCGCCTTCCCACCGGCCCTGCTGGGAAGCAGTTGGTAGGGCGGCCACGGGACGGGGAGGGCAGTGTGTAATCGCACGGCTCTTGGTAGGAAGCGGCTGGGGGAGCGAGGGAGGGTGATCTTCTCGGCTTTCCCTCCGCTCATTCTTCTAGGTTTGGAAGAAGGTCTGAGAAGGGGCCCAGAAAGGTAATTTTATCTAGAAAGCGAGCAACTCGCAGTAGAAAAACAAGCCGCCCACAATGTCCTTTCAGCTTTCCTTCATCCCTCATCTTTTAGAATAAAAGTTCAAAGCGAATCCCGTATGGATAAAGGAGCGCTACTGAGCTTCAGCTTAGTTTAGTAAGGAAGTTTCTTCTGCCTTCACAGCCTCGATCTAGGCTTTTCTTCAGTTTATCTTCATTGCAGTGCTGGCAAGGAGGATTCTCTGGGCGAGGTTTAGCTCTGGGATGCTTTTTGCTCTCTCCCTGCTTGTTCTGATACACTAATGTGGAGCTTTTGTATATCAGCTAAAATACATAATATACATTGGAATATGTACCTGCTTAAGAGGTGACCTTTCTATTCTGAGTCATTGAGTTATGTCTGTTAGGATATCTTTGTCCCAAGATCGTTTATACATCCATTTCGATATTAGTCATTTACCTTCTTCCCCTTCCCCTATCCCCTCATTTATAAGCCCACTTATATGAGCCACAGCTTGAAAAAAAAGTTGGTGTTGTGGTGAGAGCCTCTATAATATGCCTTAGTGTGAAAAACTCAGTTTTTAACTGTGCAGAACATGCAGTGGTGTGCATGACAAAAGTGCTGTGCAGATATATAAAGAGTACTGTAGCTTAATAGCATCTCTCACAGCCCATAAAACCTGTTATGTACTGTCCTGTATTTTCTACCTAATAATGAGATTATGAGCTTCCATTAACTAGCTACTATGTGTGAGAATTATGCCTGCTGTGGAGCACTGTGCTCATATTTCTGTATGAAAAAGGTGAAAACTAGGATACAACCTTCTTAAGCTAACTGAAACAGTAAATCAAATAGACAAATTATTTTAAATGTTAATTAATACACCAAAAACTTGATGAAATGTGAGCAATAAAAGGGGTAGGATTTTATAAACAACGTAGTATCACTGTAAATAGAAAGGGTGTTGGTGAGGATATGTCAGATTTGAAGTATACATATAAGCTTTGTTGTAGATCTGGGATACAAGTAGTATAACGTTTTCCTTTTTTGTTTTTAAGGAATTCTATAAAACTACTTGGGAGAGTGCGTGGAATACACGATTAAAAGAAGTGGTAGAGCAGCTTGACGTATTGCAGAGCCATGGTTCGACTAACAATGGACCTAATTGCTAAAAATACCAATCACAAGAGTCGTAGTGAAGAGGACTTTGGACAGTATCTGCAAAAAATAACTCATCTGAATTTGTCAGATAAAAATATTGACACAATAGTAAGATTTACTTTTCATTATTCCTTTTAAACTGGCTCCTCTAATGTTTTGTAGTTACTGTTATGATGAGGTGTTCATAGTTAGAGAGACAAACAAGAAAAGCCAAGTTTTACAGAGTTGTTAACTTGCAGCACAATCTTTTCAATCTATCTGTGATTTATTCCTTAAATTTCAGAGGAAGTCTGAGAAAGGAAAGGAGAGTTCAGGAACAGGAAATAACCCGAGTGAGGTTAACAAATTTGGACTGGTGTAGTGGCTTTTTCAAGTTAGGTTAAAAATATACTTCTTTTTTTTTTTAATTGTTCCCTGGGGCTTACTCATTAAAAAAATAATCCATGAGCTTTTTATTTTTAAAGACTAAACCTGCAAACTTAACCCAGTCCTTCTTCCTCTGAATTTAATAATAGGAAGTGTATACAGGTTTCAGTAAGTTCTGAGTTAATTCAGATCCCCTCAAGATACGGAGTACATTTTGAAACTGCTGAGCTCTGAACAACTGCATTGTTGAATGTGGTGGATTTCTGCTTCAAAAGCTTGATTTCAGTCAAGAAGAAATCGCTTGTTCTGTGTGAACAGATCCCTGTAAAGCAAATGGGTTTATTCAGCCCACTCAAAGGAATCCATCTGATGAAGACAGGGAAGGGAATGAAGTCACATTGGATGTGGTGTGTCTGCTGGCTATGCCCGTAGTCCTCAACGTCTGTATGGCAAAATAGTAATGACAGATTTCAGTCTTCAGTCTGATGATAACTGACAGTATATAATAACTCCATTTTTCTAGCAAAAATAGTTTTGAAAAATGTTTGCTAAAGGTGAAAATTTATAAATCATGCAGCAGAACTTAAATATAAGAACAATCAATAGCTTCCAGAAGCAGGCAGTGAGTGAACATTAAGTAGCATGTTATTGTTTATTTCAGGGTGACCTCTCTTTCTGTAAAAATCTGAGAGTTCTATATTTATATGATAACCAAATCAGCCAAATCCAGAACTTGGACTTTGCTTCAAATATAACGCACCTTTACCTTCAGAACAATCGTATTTCAAATATAGACAATCTCTCATCACTGAAAAAACTTGAAAAACTGTAAGTTGAAAATAATGCGTTTATTTTACTAGTAAAAAGAATAGTTATGACACTTAAGGATTTTTTAAATTGTGTAACCATTAAGCTCCTTTCAGCTCTTAAATTTTGCTTTTCAAATAGAAGTAATTGCTTATTTTTTATGGCATGTTTTGTGATAAAAGTAATGACATATTATCTTGACATATATATTTGCATTTAAATAATTTTTTTTTTCAGTCATATGATAATAATAATAATGATAGATAATAATAATAATAATAATAAATAGTAGTAGATAAAACTGAAAAAAACTCCTTGAATCAGTTAAGTGTATGTTCTACTTGTATGCTAGGTTATTTACTTTTTTAAAATCATAATTTCCAAGTATTATTCAATAATGCTTGAAAAATATTTTGCTTTATATATTGAAGTCTTGTGTTTGCTCTTACTTTCTAAGGATATTAAATCTATTTTGTGTTCTATTCTGTAGATATTTGGGAGGAAACTATATCACTGTAGTAGAGGGTTTGGATAAAGTAGGAGAACTAAGGGAGCTACATATTGAAAATCAACATCTCCCTCTTGGTGAAAAGCTTCTGTTTGATCCAGTGTCTCTTAGCTCCCTGGCAGTAAGTACATTTTGAGAATTTCAATGAGCCAATTATCAGCAGATCAGTATTTTTATGAGAAATTATTAGGACTTGATCACTCTGTATTTTCCTTCTTTGCCAATTGGTGGCATTCTTTCAAATTCTACGGATGGAATCCCACCCTAATTCTCATGTAAGCTAGGAGTCCAGCAAATTCTACTTCATCAGGTTTTTTTATTATGAAGAATGAAAATGAGAGGAAAGAGAGAGAGGAATTAAGGAAGTATGTGGATGCCCTATACCAACAGACCATGAATAAACTAAAAAAGGGGTGTGAATTTATCATTCTTAGTTTTCTTAGTCTGTTTAATTTTTAGTGAATTTTTTTTGTTGGTATTTCTCTGATTTGATTGTTATAGTTGTTTAATTATTTCCTTTTGTATTTCTGTAGAAAATGGAATGGAAAAAAAGGCACAAACACCTTTTTTCCCCTGGATATTAGAAAGAACAGTCAAAAGCATTCAGCTTTCGTTCTGTGGTTTTTCTATGTTTTGTTATGTTAAGATTTCAGGAAATCTCTTTGAAGTTGTCTTTCAACATGTTAATTGCTCAGAAAACATAAAACGTATTGAAGAGGTTAAAAAGTAGGCTTTTTCTGCTAATGGATGTAGTTCTGTACTAAAAAAATTCCTTTTGCTCTATCTCCCGTAGTGTAGTAAGGGCTTGATGAGCCTTTTTTTATGATGACGAACTCACTAAGGAGTGAGTTCTTTTGTTCCCATATATATCATAAATATTTGACCTAGGTCTATGTTTTTCCTGTTTTGAGATTAAGTAATCTAAGACAAGTATTGCTGTTTTTCTTTAATAGAAATGAGTCATTACTGTGAGAGCATTTGTACTTTGTTCCTTCTATATTGGAGAATTATCAAAGTCCATGGAAGTTTTATAGCTATAATCTTCCCAGGATAATAACTTATAATAAACTCTTCCACGTTTTTCAGCATTCTGGCCTAGATTTTGTTTTCTATGGCTTTTATTAAAGGCCTTTTGATGTGGGGTTTGTTTTGTTTTCTAAGAAACACTTTACATTCTTGACAATGTAACATCTTTGTTGCGGCTAAACGTAAAAACATTCTATTTTATCCTCCTAGTGCTAAGTGTTTGGAGCCTTTCTAAGTCCTCACTTTTTACTTCTTCATCTGTTTCTGGCTCTTTTAGTGGTGTCAGAGATGAAAGAAATAAAAGCGTGAGGCCATATTGCTCTCTGTGTACCACAGGCAAATGTTTTAATGATGACAATGTCATAAATCTGACTGAGAACATTAAGTTTATAAACTGTGTTTATCAGGTAAACTGTCTGCAATGCAAATGTTGGTCAAATTTTTTAAGGGGATTAGTTTTCTGTATAAACTGCTGAAATAGAGATTTTCCAACCAATGCTAAGTCCCATACCTTGTATAATTCTAAACTCACTCAATTAGGTGTCCCTTTTCATTTTCTAGAGATGTAAACTTCTTCCTTTTATGTGAAACTGCATTAGTATTTCCCAAGATGAAGAACTGAAATACATTTAGTTTTTTATCTAAAATGTAAAGATCTCTGTAACTATTGTCTGTTACAAATGGCAAAATGCAATATGTGACTCAGTACTGTTCCAGAGAAGGGGTAAGGATCAGAGGTATGGATACCAAGAGGTTTGTAGGATTAAGCCTGAAAGAAAAACAGTGTAGTCCAGCTGTTAAATGAGACTACATGGGTACCACATATGGGCTTCAGCTCTGCAGTTCAGATGCAATCTCCCGGTATAAGAAGAATGTGGACCTGCTACAGCAAGTCCAGAGAGGGCCACAAAGAGGATCAGAGGTTGGAGCACTTCATCTATGAAGACAGGTTGAGAGACTTGAGTTTGTTCACTCTGGAGAGGAGAAGGCTCCAGGGACACCTTATACCAGCGCTCCAGTACTTAAAGGGGCTTATAAGAAAGCTGGAGAGGCACTTTTTACAAGGGTGTGTTGTGATAGGACACGGGGTAATGGCCTGAAACTGATTGAGGGCAGGTTTAGATTAGATAATAGAAAGAAATTCTTTGCTTGTGAGGGTGCTGAGAGACTGGAATAGATTACAAGGAGAAGCAGTGGATGCCCCATCCCTGGAAGTGTTCAAGGCCAGGTTGGATGGGGCCTTGGGCAGCCTGGTCTACTGGAAGGTGTCCCTGCTCATGGCAGGGGGATTGGACTAGATAGTCTTTACAGTCTCTTTCAACCCAAACCATTCTATGATTCTGTTAAATGGCAGTCAGTTTCAATGTGTGTTTCATACTTTAAAAGTAGAGTTAGTAGCACTTGCAGAACTCTGTAAAGCATTTGAACATGTTTAAAGAAAACCAAAAATTCTGTATTTACAAAAATTCCTGAAATAATTGAGAAACAATCTTACTTTGATTTCACTTCAAAACCAGAATAAATTACATTTTAGGACAAGATGGAAAACCAACATAAAACAATCTGTATGGTATGTGAATGTTGTATTTGCATGTTTCTTATTCATATTTTTGTTAATCTTTTAAGATAATTTCCTGTTATAATTTATAACTTGACTCCTACATGGCATGAAAAAAATACTTATTTTTCTGCTTTTCTTCCTTCAGAAATCTTTGTCTGTATTGAATATCAGCAATAACAACATTGATGAATTAGAAGAACTGGCAGTTTTGAAAAATCTTTCTTATCTTAAAGCAGTTGACAATCGACTTAAACATATGAAGGTATCAAAATAAATATTTGTAATAATAAGTATGGATTATAAGAAATCAGTCACATTCATCTTTATCACTAAATATATGAGTAAAAAATTTTGCTTCTGCAGTTACTAAATCTCTGGCTTGTCAAGCATGCTGTCTTTTCTTATATAGAAATCTTTCTAAGATTAAAAATGGAGAAGCATTTATCTAGGATGTCAAAATTTATATTTTTATTAATCAGTACCGAAATGAATCTGCCTAAATATTAACCCAAATCACCAAGACAAAACCTTAATTAAAGTAAACTCTTTCATTTCTGGTTTGCATATACATTTTATTTCCTTATTAAACTTAACTTTCATTGGTTAGTAATTATTAAAATGACTATTCTTATTACCTCTTAGAACAAAACATATTTTTAAGAGATTGTTGAGAGAATTTGGCAGTTCTGTTTACTAATGAGGAGATTGCAGTATTTTGTGTTCATAACCAAGTAACTGATCAATATATTTTATTTGGACTCTTCATTTTTTTACACTTTAATATTAAAAAATGTTGAATGATGCCCTTCTTTTTTACTAGAGAACTACTAATGCTTTGTATTTCAACTCCTGGCTTTGACTGTGTTTGAATTTACAGCAAAATACAATTTATGTAGGCTTTATGTAGTCTAAAATCACATTGGAAATATTGGTTACATCAAAATAGCAGACAGCTTTTTCAAATAGGCAGTCTCCCCAAAGCTTCCCTTATTAAAAGGAAACCTTTTGTAAATAAAACATATTACAGAGATTTTTATATTGGCTCTTTTTTATAAATAAAATATACTCCTGTTGTGATGATCTTAAAAGAAAATGTCATAGGCAAAGAACCAATTAATTTTAAGAATGAGGATGCCAGTTTGGAGACAACATTTGCAGTGTCTGAGGAAGAAACTGTCCTCTGAAACAGAATAAGGACAGGACAAAAAGACTGCATTATTTAGTAACTGTGTATATATTACTTATTCATTATTAAATTTCATTATTTAATAGTCAGGAAAACCAGAATTATATTTACCCAAATCAATTAGATATGTAGATTTCTGTGTTACATGGTCACAACTTTTGAAAAATTATATGATTAGCATTTGAGTTTGCTGCTGCTGCTATCCATTACACTCGGATTAAGCTCCAGTATATTTTGAAAGTGACTGTTCTGTGTGTTTTCTAAACAATGTCCAAGTTTTGAAATATATGGAACAGGGAAGGTGTTTCTATTCATATCTTTGCAGACCTGTAAAATAATGGACATATCAGACGTGTTTAATACACGGTGTAATGCAGGTGGATATCCAGCTTTCCAGCTACAATTACTGAGTTTTAAGTAATTTTGTTAGGCTCTACCTATCACTAATATTATTTCCTAAATAAAGAAAAAACAAACTGTTGAAAAAAGCAGTGAGCCATGAAAACTGTTTTTTAAAAGTCAGTTTTACCTCTGTGTAAGAGGCTTTAGCTCACTCTGAACATCTATAAGGAGAACAATCTTATACAGCCACTGACTGTTCAAAAAAAATAGCTAAGGGAAGTTTTTAGTATGTTTCAATTTTTTTGCATCCCTGAATTTCATGATTGCATGACATACATTATTCTACAACTGTGAAAGCTGCAAGGATTTTAGGGGTACACAGTTCTACACACTTTAATTGGTTCTGCTGGCTGAACTTGTTACACGCAGCAAAGGCTCTTTCATTCCCACACAAGCTGCCTCCATTCCCCTCCCTCTTGTCCCTCTGTTGTCAAAGCTCTGATATATACCTCTTTTTCATGCCAAAAGTGCTATGTCCCCTGTTTTCCCATTCTTGCTTTTCCATCACTGCCATCAAGAACATCCCCAAGAATGTCTGGCATTGATCAGAGATTGTGGCAGTGCTGCATGACAGAGAAGTGTAGGAGAGGTCTGTACCCAGCTGTGCTTCACCTGGTGGGAAGAGAAACTGTAGAGGACCTATCTGTGTCTGAGCTGGTCTGGTGAACTGCAGGAATAACATGGAATCTTTGTAAAAGTAGAAAATACGAAAGGCATAAGAAATGCATGAAATACAATCTTCTTGTGTAGACTTCGCTCACTTTTGTGTGTTTAGTATAGTTGTTTTATATTTAAACAGTTCTCGCAGTTTTTTCACTTTATTATGAAAACCCATATTCCTTCACTTTTCAACTATGCCACCTTGATTTCGGCATAGTTGAAAATTAGGACTAGTAAATTCAAACACTTAAGGTTGTGGCTAATTCAAGGCTTAGTTAGCATAATTAACAGACATCAAGGCATATGACCTTGTTTCACTTGACTGAAATTTATATAATGCAGTCTGAACAGTAGAAAGAAGAAAATCAAGTAATTTTTCTGAATTCATGCAAAATAACTGTGGCTAGCTACCACATGCAAAAATTATATCGTAGGTCAGTTATCAAGAATATAATTGATTTTAAGAGAACTGACTTTTCTTTGTTTTCTATTGCTTGCTACTTCATTTATTTATCCTACTGAGGTTTTGGTTTGCTGTAATCAGAATCACAAGGTCTTCTAGACTGCAGTGTATTTGGGTTGGAATTAAGGAATTTTTTCAAAACACTATGTCTATTAAAAAGCCCGACTATGTCTATTTAAAAAATTCCTTTTATTCCTTTTTTATAAAAAGCCAGAATATAATTTCTTTATTTATTGAGTTCATTAGTTTTGGGATTATAGTTTGTGTGAGTGTTTGGATAGATAGAAAAAATATAGCTAGAAATACCTGTAAAAATCTGTGTTTCCCAAGTCTTTTAATTTATTCAACCTCTGTCCAGTATTGATTATGACAAGAGGATATCACAAAAGATGAATTCATTCACTTCAGAATTGAGTCAGGAACAAGAGAAAAATTATAGATTTTCTCAAATAGATTATGACAGGTAATCAAACTGGTGACAAATTGCTGTCTGTAGATGTAGCTGGGGCAGTTGGATTAGAAGTTTCCGATAAAAACTGGAGCATACTGGTCAAATACCAATTCTTAAATGACCACTGTTAATTGGTAAGAAAGTTGTTGCCAGCAGTACAGCTGCCTACTCAGGCACTTGCCCTTCCCCCTCCCCACCCTCCCCGATGGAATATAATTTGCTCGTCAGTATTTTGTAGCAGACCTCAAAGTGATAGCATGACATGATCATTTATCAAACGGAGCCTGCCCAGAAGAGTGTCTGGTCCCTTTAGTACAGCTTATTGAAAGGCTGGGAAGTGAAAGCACTTTATTAGAGACAGGAAGGCAATGAACAACTAGAGCGTATCGAAAGGGTAATCATATTTCAGCACAGGATTAGTGTGCTCTTAGATAAACATACACTGGAGTAAGCATGTTCTGGGTCATTTATCAAGTAAGTAACAGCTAACAAAAATCTACAGGACTCTGTATACATTCATCAAAGTTAAACTGTATACACTTTATTTCAGTAATAGACAACTTTGTGTTGCAAAACTATTACTTGGAAAAATTCTTTCTAGTGAGATCTAGAACACATTACAGACTTCAATGATAGTGTCTGAATGCTTAGGTAAGAATAAATAAATATGCTTCCTAAATTATTTTTCTTTTTTAATAAGTCTAGCCTAAAATATTTTGCTCCTACATTCTGTTTGTACTTAAGTGTTAGCATCTGAATTATGGGGGTTATCACGTTGCTATTGTGGTACATGCTGATTAAGCTTTGCTGTGTAACATACAAAAATTATTAACATTTCTTCATGTGGACTGGGCCTCAGAGTTTATTGCATTGTTTTGCCAGTCTTGATCCTCACAGAACCAGACTTTTGCACTCTATTTTTCTAAAAAGACATTTTTATCACTGAGTAACAATCAATGATTTCAGCATCATCTTAGATAGACCAAAAATTATATGGTTCGGAGGTTTGAGGCTGTCCTGCCACTTTTGCCTCCATGTCATTTTTCCTAATATATATTATATAACCCACAGAGTATTTCCAAGAGGATTTTCTACCAATGGAGATGAGCCAGCAAAAGCAGAATTTTCCCTGCTTGTGTTGCCCAAGCAATTTTCTAAATTTGAAGGAGCTAAGAGATACCTACATTGCTAGACTTCATTGTTGGCATCAAGCTACAAAATTTTACACACTTTGCAGTTTAGAATCTGTCACAGCATGATTTGTAGATTTTTCCAAATTATTACAATAGTAGAACATAAATTCTCTCTCCTCTTCTATTTATACAGATTGTCTTGAATCCCTCCTTAAGCTTTTCACACATACAAGGAAAGCCTGTCAAGAATGGGAGTTAAATGAAATTTTGGAAAGAAAGTATTTCAGAAAGTACGGTGTCTGAGTAGAAAGGACCGATCTGCTAAACTTTGCATGTTTTTAACTTGAATTTATTATATTTAAAAGACAGAGTAGTTTTATCTAGGTCATACTGCCCCTGGGTAATCAGACAGAAACACAGATGGAGAAAGGTATATTTCATCAATTTTACTGTTTAGGCTAATACAATAACTGACCACCCACAGTTAGGTAGTGAGGGATTACTGTTTCTCCTGTAAAATACAGTTCTACATATAGATAAAGAGAGAGAGGCAGTCCACTGTGGATTGCATGATTTTTAGCTTTATTTTTCAGTCTGTCCTTTATCTGTATAAAGTATTTATTGTTCCACACACTGATACTCTAAGGGCTCTGTAAGACCATGGGGATGCATTAACAGACATTACATATAATACAAATTTTTTTTGTTACTAATTCCTAGGCTTTAGGTTCTTATAAGTGGAATTGAAGTGGTAGTTTTCCATAGATGGTATTTCTGTATCCTTAAAAATGCAGCATCTGCCAACATCACCATTTCTTCTGTGCAATTATGATATATTCAGGGGCTGCTATGGACCACTCCATTTGAAAATGCACATTGTTAATGTGCATATTAATGCATGTGAATAGTCCCATTGAAGTTATTTCTGTGTGCAGGATTTGGGCCTGGCTGAACAAATCACATTACTGTTGAATTTTACTCTGGAGGGGGAAACATAATCACTATGTTCTGTTGTTGTTTCAATTGCAGGATTTGGAGGTTGTATTAAACAAATGGACAAAGCTACGCAGAATAGATCTTACAGGAAACCCTATCTGCCAAAAACCAAAGTACAGGGACAGGATTATAGTACAGTCACAGACTTTAGGTAAAAAATTAAATCAGTAGCCCCACCCATAACCCCCAATCATTTAGGAAACAACTGAAAAATTAATTGTTCTTGAGTAGCACTGTGTATGTAAACACAGTTACTGCTATAGATATTTATGTCAAATCATAAATTTTTAATTTATGTAGAAAGCTAAAACTGCTTATGTAATCAGCGTCACACGCCATCTTGTTTGGCTTTTGGTATTAGTAGTAGTAATCATTTGTTTTATAATAGGTGATTGGTGACATTGTTACAGGACAATTTTTTGTGTTCATATTCCAGGTGTTGTGAAACTGATTTTCAAAGATGAGTTTAATCTATTCCCCTTTCAATCTATAGTAGTTACTGAAGTGTTTTTGTTGTACACTGTCAGTTGTGCAGATTCCACCTCACTGTGTTTGAATTTGTCATATAACATTCATCCTTAAACTTATAAGCAGTTCAGACTTACGTTATGGGTGTATTTGTCAATCTTAACCCTTACAGTGCTGTTCATATTATTATGATGAGATAATTTTAGCATAAAAAGAAGAAAGTTATTCTTCTATATCTAAACAGTTATACTGTATAAATAAATTTTTTAAATCTGCAGTTTTTTACTTTTTTTTTAAATAAAGGTAGCAATTATCTTTCAAGTTATAATTACAGAACTTGGGTTTTCTCTGAGTACAAAATATTGGCCATTAAGAGAAAGAAACAACCTATCTGCACAATGAAAATAACAGTGCCTTAGGGCAGTTCTGATGCAACCTAAATTTGTGGTCACACGAGGTTATTTCATTGGGGCTGACTCAAAAATGCAGATGCAACCAATGAATCATAGAGCATAAGATTTATGGCACCTAAGTGAGTAAAGTTAACCTTAGCGAGGCAAATCTGTGTGACTGTCTTCATGATCAGTAGAATTCCTTGATTGCTAAGATGCGTAGTTTCCCTCTCAACCTGAATTTTTGTGTCTATCTATACCCTGTGTAAGAGCATAATTGTTCTTCAGAACTTTATAGAAAGTCTTGCATGTTAACCAGATGTGAAATATGTATATTTCCCTTGAAAGTTATAAAAATTGTAGACATTTTTGTGTAATTAGGACATGTTAACTCACTCTTGCATCTTGAATATGAATATCAATTGTTATTGGGTATTTTTTCTTTACCAAAATACTAGAAAAAGAAAAAATTATTTGAAGAGAATGAATATAGAGCCAATACACATTGCATATAACTTTGTATAGCACTTTAGTTCATATTGTATCGCAGAAAATGTTCTCTTTTGCAGAATCCCTCGATGGGAAAGAGATTAAAGAAATAGAAAGACATTTCTTAATGAATTGGAAAGCCTCCAAAGCTGCCAGGAAAAAAAGCAATGAAAGAATGACAGATGAACATACAGCCTATGTACAATTTTGTAAGCAAACAAATCAATTACTTGATGCTTTTTTAAAATTTATGGAATTCATTAAATAGCAGCTGTAAGGAACTACACTAAGAACTGTATGTAAGAGACTTGTACCAGTGATGAGTCCAATGGACACAAGTAGAAATTGAGCTTTCCCAATGTAAAATTTAATTGTAGCACTAGTTCATGTGGTGGTTTTTTCCTTACAACCCAATCTCCTAAAATTATGGAAAGGGGTAGCTAGTACATTTTGAGTGTGTAAATACTCACATTTACTTTCTGTATTTAAAAAATATTGGGCATTCTAGAATAAATACATATAAAATACATCAGACTTTTAAAATCTATTTCTTGATACTTACTTGATCTGTGTATATTGCCAGTCTTTTTAAAGGCCTTCACAAAGACACATGTCCAGCAGAAGTCCAAGTTTTAAACTTGGAAAGAAAAAAAGTCTGGGAAATAAAAAAGCCTGAAACCCTTTTTGGGGTTTAAAGGTAACATGTTCTTCAAGTGGGAAAATTAATTAGTTTTGAAACACACGCAAAACCTGAACTAAAGATTGAGTTTTTTTTTAAATGGTGGGGAGGTGGTGATTGATACAGGGTTAACTGCAGGTTAAAATATAAATGACTTAAGAGCATGTCTTATCATCTTGCAAGATTTGGATACGGATTTGAAATTACTCAAAATGGTTTGAATGACCATAGTTATAAAATAAAATTGGTGGCAGTTACACTGTTGCTATCAAAAGATAAATTAATAGGTTATTTTTTGAAGACCTGAAGGCTGGTGCTCTCCCTGCCAGAACCAGCCCTAAAATAGTTGGAGTCTCAGTGTTTGAAAGCCACATATAAGTGGCAATGGTTCTAAAATAGTCTTCTGAATAATTACTGATATAAGGAGGTGCTATGTAATTGAATTTACTCTCTTTCAAATAACTCTATCTGAATGGTAATACCTGTTTTAATATTCACCTTCATCAGTGTTTGCAGCACCTTCCATAATTCCATTCAAAGTTTTCCATTCTCAGTTATCAAATTGGAGGTATTTTACATTAAGGTTCGTAACACTGTTTTCTATAATGAGATATATTTGAACCTGTGATCAATCATACAATATTAAATAGATATGGTTTGACTTGGGATATTGAATTAATCCTTTTTTCTTTCTGTTTTCTGCAGCTGACTCTGAAACACCCACTCGCACTCTTCCCTCTCACTCTGTGAAAGAAAAAGTAAATTATTTAAAAAAGCAGAAAGTTGAAAGAAAATCTCTGCCAGGAATCCGTGAAAAAGAAGTCAGATGGAAAGACAGGTGTGTTCCTCAAACTTCTTCCTTTTGGTTATATTGATTATTGTTTATACAGCTCTTGCTGAATCAGCTGGAAAATGAGTACAGGAAGGTAGAATTTAATCTGAAATATTTTTTTAAACCATATTATATTTATTGTTTTTATTTCTTTGAAAGACAGGATAATAGATTTCAGTTTCTGGTTATAAATCAGTGGACTAGCTAATATGAGTAACTTTAGTGTTACTAGTTTCTGTCATATGCATTTAATTGTAATAATTTTCCACAAAGGCAAAATAATGTCGAAGCTAATTCTTAGAAGTAAGTTAAGATGTCACTACCATTGGTGAAGGGTGATCCTGTGCATGGAGTCACCTGCAGAAGGAGAGGCAATTGCTTTTCATCACTACAGCCTACTTCTAACAGCCATGCTCCAGTTGCACCTGTAGTAATGGTGTAGTTAAGTATTTAATATCATTCCTTCCAGACTTTTAATGCTATTTTTAACCTAAGGGTTTTATTATCTAATAGCTGAACTATCCAACAAAAATAAAATCATCATTGCTACAATGCTGTAAATAAAATAAATAAATACATGCAACTGACACAGATATTCTTTTGTAACTAAATTACTAAATGTAGTGTTCTATTTTACATTCAAGTTAGAATTTATTAGTGTGTTTGACAATTTAACTGAGCAACATTTAATGCTATTTTATTTTTGACAGCTTACCACTTTCCATTCCATCAGTTTTGTTCCTTCTTATTATTTGTTCTGATTAAAAATAGCTGCCTTTCCCTTGAAAAGGAAAGAAGAACTGCAAATCACAAAGCTGCTCTCTTTCAAATAATTTTTGTTCATCACATGACAGTGGATATATTCTGTCCTAAAAAGAAACTGAACTTGTCATATATGTGTTCTTGAATTTTTTTTCTTGCTGCAAAAAGCAAAGCAGTGGAGCAGTTAAAAACAAGAACTGCAGAAACAATGTACTAGTTGTTGTAAAAATTATGTTCCAGTGAATAGTCTGGGCTTCTGAAATTTAGAGGGATAAGGACTAATGCTCATGCCATAGAAATATTATTGGGTTTTTTAAAATTCTACTGTAAGATGGGTTTTTCCACATGCTCAGTGTTCTGTCAGCTTGCATGTCATCTTCATTAGCATCCTGTCTTTTGAGCCAGGCTGAGTAAAACTGTGCTTTCCATTTACCATTCCCCTTAGTCCTAAAAAAGGATGGAACATGCATGCACAATATATTTTCTACTGTAAGGCCTTCTGCTATTCCCTTTGATTCTGATTCTGCTTTACAATGTTAAAAGGCTGTCCAACTGTTGAAACTCTTTGCTTGGCAAAAATTTTCTCAGTATTAAAAAGCTGGAATACAATCCTGGCTGTTGAAATCCCTTTTGACCCTAGAAAGCCAAAGAGTGCATCTTCCATACTTGATTAAAATAAAATGTCTGTATTTTTATTAATTTACATTTATCAGTTAAACAATTTGAGTGGGTTTTTTTTAGTGTTAGTCTAGAAGATTTTAGTCTGATTTCACAGAAAGGTTAGAAGAAACTGCAGTCAGATGACATGCATTTAATATTTGCTAAAAACTTGTAAGTGGCACTTTTATCTTAGATGCTGAAGGTTGCTGTACCCTAAAATTTCATGTGTTATCACTGATTCTGAGATGTATTCTAATCTTGTTACTAGAGGAATTCCACAGAAATCAGAGAGTTTTGGGAGTTAAAGGTTTGTGAATTCTTTAGAATGTTTATTGGGAGAAAAACCTAAACCCTCAAAAATATAAATATTTATTTTCAGAGTTTATGCAGATATGAAAAAATGACAAATCATAGTATTCCCTTGTCAGATCCAGTAATTAGGGATATACATGAATGTGCCCACAAGTAAAGGAAGGAAATTTTGTCAAACTGAACAAATACCTATATTGTTTAATTGAAATTCAGTATTGGACCAAAGAAATTAGTGAATTTTAATACTACCCTCTGTGTTAGTCAAATAAATTATTCCAACAGATGTTTCCTCTTTCCCTATACATGCTAGGTGATGTTTGACCTTGGCAACTGAAAAACAGGCATTAAATGCCTTTTTAACCTACATCTAAGATCCACTGAGGATTGCATACAGCTTGAATAATGAAAAAAGCCATTTATTACTAGATTACTGAAATATGTCATTAATCTTTCTTTTTTGTGATATAAAAACAATAGCAATTTAATATTGGATTTTAAGTTAGTTTTGAACATTCAGAGAAAATTATGGATATTGGCAGGAAGTAATTAAAAGAAACCAAATCACTTAACTATTTTAAAGATACCTAATACCTTCCAATGGGATATACCATTATTAGTTTTCCCTGAGTAGAGAAGTTGTTGAAATTTTGATGTTGTAAACTTAATCTGTAACCAGCAGTTTCTGCCCTCATTGCCTCATTCATGGAATTAAATATTGTGGTAGGTATTTGTAGCAATTCAGAGTGTGGTGGGAAAGTTACCTTTTCTCTCTCCAGCATATGTTATGGGATTAGCAACATGGAAATATTTTTAACCATGTAGTCAGCATGTCATAAATACTCTGGATTGTGCCAACTAATCATGAGCCACTCTGGTGCCACTATGCACATCCTGTATAGTTCAAGTTCTAGTCCAAATGGAAGGAACTTGCAGTGAACAATGCTAGTTCTCCCTCTTCTTAAGCAGGTGCTTGTATCAACATTGTATTTAATTAGTTAAATATTTATAATTTACTTGAGTTGTGGTGATTTGTGTGGTCTGAAATCTACACAGGATAATGTATATTTGGTAACAGGTAAGAATGTACATGTTCTGCATGTATACCAATCTTTTTTTTATATGAATCCAACTAGCATTATAATAAATAAAATTATTAAGGTCTGTTATATGACAGTTTTTTGGGGAGAGATGATATGGAGACTATAATTATATATACCCAAAACATAAGCTTTGCAATGATGCACATATTTCACATTACAGAATATGGTTCTCTTATTTGAGAGGGAGGTGGGGAAATACGTTACCTCTGGATAACCTGAATCTTGTTCTCTTACTGAGTATCAATTTCAGCAAACATCTGAAAATTCAAGAATAAAAAATATCCTTAGCCTTGGTTCCAGGAGAAGGAAAAATACAGATTTAAGATACAAACCAGTGCAGTTTTAGCTGCACATCCTCGAGTTGGTTTTAGCAGCTGAAGAGCTTACAAGCGCTCCAAATGTATTCAGAATTAGGTGCATTAAATACTTAGAGATACCAGCTGGAGCCCTTTGCAAGAGCTGAGAGCATGTTTGGAACAGACATGGAGTGCCTTTTCCAGCAGTCTGTCTCCCTGCCTTTCCTTGGTGATGGTGTTGAAGGAAAAATGTAAACATCTCCTTAGTGAGGTCTAGAAAGTATCAATCAGCATTTAGTGGTGAAGCCTGTGGAAGAGAAATATAAGAAATTTACTTGCTGTTGGATTATTCAGCCATGACGTAGGATATGAAAGGAGTCACCACAATGCTAGATAAAGTGTAAGAATAAAGAGATAAACTGAAGTTCTGAAATTAAATAGAGTTGCTGAAGCAGTCATTTGAATGAAGGTCAGGTATAGCAGTTTCTGGTTACTACGGCCTAGGTAAGGTCTCAGCCAGTTTAGTGGTTGGTTCCCTTTTGTTTTCTGGAGAATATATACTACCTGCAAAGGTGAGTGTAAGTGCTTTTGCAGGACCATAATTAACATTATAGTAATCTGTACCCTAGTGGTATTTTTGGTATCCATGTTTACAGCCTCGCTGGATGTGGTGCTGAGTGATTCTCCCCATGATCCTTCATACTCTGTTCAGAAGGAAAAATATAACTATCATCACAAACATACAAGATGATATACAAATGGCATTTTCTTCTGTCTAAACTTATTTCAGTAGTGGTAATTAAAAAAAAAAAAAACAAGAAGAAGTAGGTCTAATCTTTGCAGAATTTGTAGTACTTTACACTGCCATGTCATCCAGTGTCCTAAAAGTGGTGATAAAAGGCATCCGTTTTTGCCCATGCCCTGCCTCCCCACTCCAGTTCTCTGTACTGCTGGCTGTGCCCAAAGCTGAGAAGGAGTAAAGATCTAAACCACACTAACAGCACACGTGCACTGACAGACCCCCTGTGCCCTTGAAAAGAGTAAATCCTTTTCAAAGCACGGAGAGAGAGCACATCTGCTGGTGAGCGGATTGCCAGCTGGACCACGCGTACTCCTACATGTCTGGCTGGCCAGATAGAAGATAGACACATTCTTGACTGGCAGTCTGGTGGGAGCACATTTGCTTGCAATAGTCTGCTCCCTCTTCCAGGAGATATGGGCTATTTTCTAGACATTTAGAAGACCAAATGGCACATGCGAATGGTCAGTCAGTAGATGGTCAACAACTTAGTGGGCT
The DNA here is from genome assembly GCA_024500445.1 of Entomyzon cyanotis. Lineage (NCBI taxonomy): Eukaryota > Metazoa > Chordata > Aves > Passeriformes > Meliphagidae > Entomyzon > Entomyzon cyanotis. The sequence continues at coordinate 19,071,132 of JAKEPQ010001005.1, forward strand.
GCAGGCTGTCAGCCACTCTGAAGAACATTGAAACCCAGCCTGTTTGAAATCTGCTACACCAAATACATGAATATTTAGAATCCTTTAGGTTGGAAGATCATCAAGTCCAACTGTAAGCCAGTAACATTTTAAACAGAACGCAGAATGACAGAGAATTACTTAGTGATTTTAGAGTGAGTTGCATCTTGTAACTGGTTTCATCAAAATTGTATCAGGGATGAAATACTATTTTAGGATGGTAAACAAAAAGCAAACTCATATCTGCATACCTGTTTTTCAGGTGTTACGTGTTCACGCTGATAGTTAATGGACAAATGAAACACTCAGTATGCAGTGTTTATTTTTTCCTATCCTTAGATCTTTGTTGTCAGATCAGTTTAGACTACTGTTGAGAAAAAATCTCAAAACTTCATAATATTTTTGGTCTACTGCATTAGCATTCCACATTTTTTATTGTGCAACTAACTGACAAAATTATAAAAATCCCTTTAGTAACACAAATATTAATCTAATTAACAAAGTAAAGAAGTAATGCTGTGTTGTCAGGTTTTTAAAATACATACCTCATGTGAGTTTTTTAAAAAGTATTTTGAGGTTAAAATAAAGACTGCTGCTTGAATAGAAATATATAAATAAATTCTTTCATTTCAGTATAACTCTGTTGAAGTCAGTTCCAATAATCTAATTTATTGCAATGATATAAACACTGTTTCAATATTTACCTTCCTGTATCTGGTCACACCTTGAGTCAGCACACTCCCATCTCTGAAAAGTTGAAAGCAGCTGCTTTAACAAACCTGAGGTGAAAACACAGTCACTGTGCCCTCATCTAGCAAGGTGAGATACCACATTTTGAAGGACAGCATTGCAACCACTAATTCCTTGGTAGCAGCTATACCTCCTCAAATTCACTTCCGACACCTTGGTATGTATCCCATCCAATTGCAAAGACTTGCATATGTCAGATTTGCCTTAGTGGTTCCTAAATTAGCCATCATCTACTGTTGGTAGTATTTCTCCCCACCAAAAACTGTTCCTAGGACCTAAGAGGTGTGAGACCAGGCCTTACCAGTAAAGACTCTGATGCTTTTAGAACTTCCACAATACTGTTGGTGTGTTGGAAGTACCAAAAGGAAAAAAAAATACATCCCTGCCTGAATACATCCCCTTGGTACTACTCTTACCATAATCAGAATATATATAAACACACAGTGTTTGAGTTACTGATCTAAAGTTCATATTTGAACTTTAAATCCACAACCAATGAAAAAGTACCATTTTTCTTAAATAACATATTAAAACCAGAGCAAAGTGTAATTTCATTTAATGCTGTATTACTTATTTATATATGCAGGTATAAAGCAGACACAGCACTGCCTGTGATACAGCTATAAAAGCCATACAATTCGGAAGTTCTGAGATAGGGGCAGAAAGGGGGAAAAGGTAGCCAGAAAATTGTCAATACCTATTGATTTTTCAGAATGAGGATTCAGACATGGGATCTGTTAATATGGGATAGTATGTGGTTGTATTCAGAGTGTAACTGGTAAAAGTAAGTGCATCTGAAAGGCTCTCTTTCCTGTTTTTCTTACAATTTTTTTTTCTCAGTGTGGTGTACAAAGTAGCTATCCTGACTTAACAGAGCTCTGAGGCAAAATGATTAATTATTTGAACGTGCTTATTTAGTCACCAAATGATAGAATTTATACATTGTAACTGAAAACAATACTTTTTCATTTGCTAGGGAAAAAAAAACCCTGCAAAAATATATTTTAAGTCACTTGGCCTTGAAGAATTCTAGGAATTCACTGCTTAAAAAGTTGTATTTGAACCTTACCTCTTCAATCAAACAACACTGTAACCAGAAACTACAGAAATGACTGACTACATCTTTCTGTTCTTCTAATTCTGAGCAGAATTAATTGCATCAAAACCAAGATAAATCCAAGCCAGCTGTGAAATGATCCATGTAATAGACTAATACTTTAAATCAAAAAGAGTTTTGATTCAATAAGCTCTTCCTTTCTTGGAGAGTTAACATGTTAGACTGCCTTAGTAATCACTGATTACATGTCCAGTAAAGTCAGGTATAATCAGTTACACATAGTTTGTAGGAAAATGTTTTGCAATAAAAGACTGAATCTTACGTGATTTCGTTTGTATGAGAAATTGCTTCAATCAATTATTACTAAGATTTTGTTCCTTATGGGACTTGAAAATTAAAAGTATTTGATACACATTTATGTTGGAAAAAAGTTAACACCATTTTTGTCCATGGAAAAACTCAGTGTTGTAATAAAAGAATGTATAATACCCCAAATGGACAAATTCTGTCAATTCAGAATAGTCTGGTTCCAGGTTTGGCACTGGGAAGACAAACAAAAGGACTTTCACTGCAACAGCCACTAACCTTGCAATAGGTAAAGATCTTTTTTTCTCATCAGCAGCATTTGATAACACTGCTTATAATTTTTGTAGAAATGTTGAGTGTTCCTGGGAAGTGTTAATGACAACGGGAGCAATAGGTGTGGTTGTGACATAAAGATCTCACCTAACTTCTCTGATCTCTCTGATGTAGGTTGCGGAGAAGTCTGAAGGAAAGGCAGAAGTAATTTGAATTCTAAAAGCCAGAAGTTACAGGATGTGAAGACTTAACCATTATTGATTTATTTTTTCCCTCTCAAAGCTTACAAAGAAAGATAATAGTGTCTCCATGGATATGTAGTCTGTGTCTTTTTAATCTCAAAACCAGACAAAATTAAGTATGTTGAACTTAACACTGCTTTCTAAGAACATTCAGAAAAATAAGGGGACTGCCTATTTATTTAGAAGCAATGCTTTGTCTCAAAAGCATATAAAAACACAAGCAAGTACTAGGCTAAATTGCTTGCCTAATTCTTACACTTCTTCAAGGAACGAGTTGTTTTAGCCAGTGTCTTACCTGATAGCTACTTCTTTCCCTAGACGATACTCAGCAATTGTGCAGAGGTGTGTTCACTGTATAGTCAGGGAGTCAATAGTCTTGGTGAGCATGTTCACACTGTCAGCTGCTGATTGCAGACTCAATGCAACACATTAGGAAGCCACCTCCTGATCTCTATGTAATGGTGTTATCTTTGTACCTTACACTTCTCCCTGCCTCACACACACCCATTTAAAAGTGTTTAATGGATTTTTAGTATTTCTCCATGTGGGTTGTGCTGGGTAAGCTATCTTGAACATAGTTTATTTTTCATAAATTCTGAGTATTTCTGGATTAAAGATTTTACTTTCTTGTACCATAAATAAAACATTGAAGACCTGAATGAATTACTGCTGATACAACATGTGCCAGGGGGCTTCACACAGAGAATCGCAGACCCAAGCAACTCATGTCTAGCTAAAACAAACCCCTAACAGAGTCTTCCCTGGTAAAACAGCAAAGTGGGTCTCGCTCTCTCTGGATCTGCTGTCCCTCTCACTTCTTATATTCTGTAATAGCTTGGCTACATCCCAGCTGCATACATGTATCTTCAAGCCCATTCTCTGGCCTGGCCTAAAGTCTGAAGTCTGCAATTTGCCTTCAGTGCAATCATCCACACTGTCATCTGATGCATAAATATTCACACTTCCCGAACTCCAGCAGCAAAACCTGCTCTGCTCCAACTGTTTACTCACGCTGGCTACAACACTTTGCTTCTTGCATGGCTGCTATCAGAGGGACAACTGGGAGCCAGACCTCCTGGGGTTCTCATCCTTCACCCTGGTTTTCCTTTCTTTTTTCTTACAGTGAGAACAACCAAATTAGCAAAGACCCTTCCAAATTGAACATCTTCCTACAATGGAATAGTTTAGAAGTATTTTCTTAAATATGTGTGGGTAATGAAATAGAATTATGGTGGGATCTCAGTGTATCTAAGTCCCTTGATACTATGGTCTAACACTTATGTACACACACACACACACACCCCCATAATGGAGCCCTTCTGATACATATTTTAAATATATTTTTCAAGTAAATATTACTGAGAAAATGCCATAGACAGTATATTGATACACTGTAATATGGCATATTTAACATAAATGTGAAATATGCTATGGTTCTACAGTACACTATCAACATGGCATTTGAAACAAGGAGGAAAAAGTATTTAATTGGAAATCCCAAAAATATTCATTTGGCTTTGGAATCCATTATGAAATGCTGAGATTTCTCAAAGAAGCAAAAGTTATTAACTGCAACTAATTTTTATTCTTCTGTGGCTGTGTCCTGCCTTTGATTTTCTCCCAGGCTACAGCTGGAATCTGTGGGACCTGACACAATCTGTGTGTGGCTTCCTGCCGGAATTGTTTTACTCAGAAAAGCAATGTTTCTGCTGGTCTCTGTCAGAAGCACCAATAACTGCTGCACCATACCAGCAGGCAAGAACATTTGAGAAATCCTTATACAGAAATGGAATGGGAGAAAATGAACAAATTGGAAAGAAATACCCTAATGTTCATGCTGAATTGTAGCCATAAAACCAGAAAATAATTTGACATGAAGGGAGCAGAGTGTACCTGGAAAGACATCACTCTGTCCCTGGTAGAACTTCTTCTTACCTAAATCACACTGGAAATCTGGCTCTTCTGTGACTCTGACATTTCTCAGATTTGAGATATACTGTGGAAGGAAGGGCAGGAAAAGTAATTCTCAGTCACTTGTCTGTGAAAAAAGAAGAAGAAACAGCTGCAGCAGCTTGTTACAGCTTTAGACTTAAATAGTGGGTTGATACAAGAAAATAATCACTGGATGTCTTTCTGGTTATAACGGAGGAGGTGTCATCTGATGGGAGAAAGTCTTGATGGACCAAAGAATAACTGTTTTTAAATTTATCTCTATTTGGGGTTATTTAAAATATATCTAAAGTACCCCTTTTTTGGTAACAGGGCTAGCAGCCAGAGTGGTCTCTCCAAGCTCTGATCACAAATCTCACCGTGCAATCTCCCTAATCACACTCTGCAGCAAGCTGGATTTGGTGTTGTCCAAAGATGGTAATGGGAGTTCCATCACCACTTCTCTTCCAACTCCTTCCATTGGATTTCCTGAGGCAGAGCTCAGTGTACAGTGTGAAACTCTAACAAAGTATTGTGTCATTAATCTCATTAGAGCAGAGAAGAGCACAGCGCTCACAATGTGCTGATTTAGGGTGGCTGGGAAGTCTCAGGGCAGCTGGGACACCTGCTATCAAGTTCTTTGTTAGTGACATAGTTGAGTGCCCCACGGCCTAGTGAGGAGAAGTCCTCTTTGAGTAGGCATTTCTTAGGTGAGCAGACCGAGGACACCTCCTTGGGGTGTAGAAGAGCTGACCTCCAGGCTTGTGTGCCGATCCCAGTCTGAGCGTGTATGGCACTTACAGGATGACAGAGGAGCCCCAGTGGAACTGTGGCTGGAAGGCAAGTCTCCCAGCTCCCCAGAGAGTCTGGGATCAGTTCATCCACATCACACCACAGTGTCAGAGTGTTTTCAGTACCAGCTTAATGATATGTTCAAGAATTGCTTGTTTGAGCCCCAGAGGCTGACTGAGCAGAGGGGTGTCTGTCAAGTGAATTTTTAAGAGGTTTTGGTTGCAGAAAGGATTCAGCAATGCTCACTTGAGCTGGAGGCAGCCCTGAGAACCTCAGGGTCAAAACATGGCTTAGCAGGGCTGCTTGGAGACCTCCAGGCTGCTTGCTGTCCTCCAGAGACCCAGGGTCTTCTTTCTTTTGCACCCTGGGTGCCAAAGGATGGTCTCTGGTGCCGGTGAAGTCCATCATCACAGCCATGTACATACTGACAAGAGTAGCTTTTGTCAGAGTAGCTCCTGAGGGCTGAAGGGAAACCCCCACCGAGGCTGCCAGCACCGGGCAAAGGTAAACGTTGAGGCACAGTTTCAGTACTTAAATCACAGACTAATTTAAGTACTTAACTTAGAATTTAGTGCTTAAATTCAGTATTTAATTGAGCACCTTTAGAGCAGCTCGACAGCATTCCTTGCCGTCCAGCCCTCTCCGGCCCGGGGGAAGCAGTTCCTCGGGGCTACGGATGCCAGCGCCAGGGCAGAAAGGGCGGGGGGCCTCGGCGGGGCGGCGGGGCCGGGCAGGGCAGGGGTCCCTCCTGCGGGCAGCCCCGGCATCCCCGTCCCCATCAGCGCGGCGCTGCTGGAATGCTCGGGCCGGAGCGTTTGGCTGGGCCGGCCCGGCGGCTGCGGCTGCGGCGGGAGCTCTGCGGGCTCAGCCGGGCCGGGCTGAAGGCAGATGGGTGTCCGGATCCCCCTGCGCCGCTCCCGCCCGCGCCGGGCCATCGCCGGGCTCGTCCCTTCTCGGCACTTCCAATTAGCGCTAAAGTTTAAGTCCTTAATTTTCTTGGCTGCAAACCCGGTAACGAATCGCTCAGACTTTGTTTTTCCACTGCTCCCGAGGCTTGATTTATTGTGTCTCCGTTATCGCACAATCAGGCTTCGTTCAAAATGTTATTCTGGGCTAATTCCATACCCCGGTATTTATTTTGACTGTCCTTTCTCATTAGCGTTGTTGATTTTCAATCGCTCCCCGTTCGTTCCCTGTTCAATCCCCTCTGTGCCCGCTCGGGCTCGCCTCATCCCGTCCGCGTTTCCATCCCGTGGCTCGGTGTCCCGAGCGGTGCCCGGGCAGCACCACCCGCTGCCCCGCGGTGCGGCACCGAGCCTGGCCCGGGGGAACCCGCTGCGCCCGGGAACATCCGCGAGCCGGAGATGCGGTGGCGGAGCGGAGAGAAAGGGCTCGCTCTTAGCAGGGCAGCGCCCGAGCTCCCAGCCCAGCGATTAAATTTCTCTCCTCCAGCAAAACCGTTACTTTATCCTAAGAAAAACAGGGCGAGCGGGGCGAGCGGCGGCGCGGGGCGGCGGGACCCGCTCGGACACGGGGCCGGGCGCGGGGGAGGGCGAGGGGAGCGTGAGGCGATGCCGCCCCCGACAGCTCCGTGATTGATGACCCACCCGCCCGGCAAGGGGCGGTCGCCGTCGCCCGGGCTGGCGGGGGAGGCCGGCGGCCAGGTGCGACCCAACCGCGCCGCACCCACCGGCCGCGACGGCTTATAAACAGCGGGCAGGACGGGGCGCGACGGGACGGGACGGAGGCGCCGGGAGGGGCTGCCTCTCCGCACCGGGACGGAAGGGTAAGTTCATTCCCGGCCGGGCACCGCGAGGTCCCGACAGGTCCCGGGCAGCCGGGGTCTCCCGCCGGGGTGCGGGACGGGCACGCAGCAGCCGCCGCACAGCTCCGGTGCTGCTCCCGTACAGCCGCAGGCCAGTTCCCATTTCTGTGCGCCCCAGAAAGGATTCTCGTTACCTGATACCGGAGTTACACAGCGGGCGAGGTCTTTTTAAAACCGATGCAAAATAATTCAGATTCACTGCGTAAACGGAAAAGTTTATCTAAGGTTTCCACCTGTTTGTTTTCAGTTTGTGTGCACTGTTCTGGCGTTTTCCATCTTTTCCTTGTCTGTGTGGGCAGGTTGCCTTCATCGCCGTTTCATTCACACAGAATATAAGACTGAAATAAGTATTGTGCTGGGTTTTTTTTGGTGAAAGATGTCAAACCAATCATGTCTTTGTAGTGTCATGTAAAAACACAAATGCATCTGCACGCATTATATATATAAATATATATATAGTGCAGTATATAAATACTGCACTAGGAGTGCTTTAGAAACAACATATTTAAACTTACTTTTACAGCCCTGTTTCCAACTCTCTCAGCATACCAGGTGGCAAGTGGGTGTTTGTAAAAATTACTGTGATTATTTTAAAAATCAAACCTTTCTTGTAAAATTTTCAAAAGAAAATGACTGTTACCCACAGACTTTTTATTTACTTTAGTTTTTAGCAGCATTTTTTGGACGATGGGGTTTGGGCAAAGCCTGGGTTTGCAGCACCTGGAATGTGCACCCTGATTACTCCGGGGAGAAGAGGAATGCTGCCCAGTCCCGGTGGGCAACAGAAGTGACCCTGGCCGTGGATCCAGGAACCACCATGGTTTGGCTATGCCTGTGCACATACCTGCAGCAGATCCTTTATTTCTGTGTAGCAGATTTTGCTGTTTGTATTTCATGGGAAGTCTGACAGTGGAGAAATTTAATTCAGAGTGAAATCTCTGATTTCCACTGCTGAAATACTGTACATTTTTTTCCACAGGCCTGGGATTTCATTTCATATAGATGTGAAGCTCCTAAACCAGAAAATCCTACTTCCAGGGGCACCCAAGGAGATGAGGTTTTTAGGTATGTGCATTAATATCTACTGTACATCACTCAAAGTCATTCCAGTTCTTAATACACCAGCACGGCAAAATCAAAACTGTGTGTAAAGCAGCCCTAGGCCTTTATTAAGTTTTATTTTATATTGATCAGCGAGGTTTTTTGCTTTGGTTTAGAGCTACAATGTGCACAGAGTATTTCACAAATAATTTCAGTCTAACCTGTACTGCAACTGAAGATTACATGATAAAACTCTGTGAGGCAGAGTAATAGCAAATTGGTCGCAATTAATCACCCAAAATAATAACAATAAAAATGTCTTCTAAATACCATCACATTGTAGCATTGCAAAAAGCATTATTTAGAAACCTTTCCTTGTCTTTGACAGAAATCTTTGACTTCAGCATGTGCTAGAAATGCTTTGCAAAATCAAGAGCTAATTCTTGTAAATGTAGATATTCAGTCATTTATGTGCATCAATTTTATTTAAATTTTTTGTTAGGCAGTATTTTGATGAAATTAAAAGGTTTAATAACTTGTTCCTGCCCTTGTCTAGCCAGGCTTTCACGGGAACAGACACTCCTAATACGTGAAAGCTGGGATCTGGGACACCCAGGAGGGCTGCTTCACTGAGGACACCAGGATCAGGTATTGTTTAATCTAAGAAGTGCTGCACTTTGAGTAATATTGATTGAATTGCATTTTTCTGTGGAACTGAATGAATTAAAGAACTGTGAGTTCTATTACAGGCAGAGATGACTGACTGGCTTTTCCAAAAGCTGGGAAAAGACCTTGTGGTCACTGTTTTCAGCTTTTCTCAAAAGAACTTTTTTATGTTTTCAAAAGGTTCTTTTGCCCCCCAATGGCCAAAATACATCTTACAAAATTGCTTGAAAGTTTGAAAATTTATTTTATAAGGGATAAGCATGGCATTTTTTCATAATGTTAGGGGTGGGAAGACAGAAGAGGGCAGTTCCTGATCCTTTAAAATTATGGACCAAGTTTTGTACTTCAAAAACTGAGTCAGTGCTCTGTGACTCCACTTACTGCGGAATCTGAAAAGGATATTTTTCCTTCCATAATCCATGGAGGACTGATCACCTATGCGACTGTTGATAAAATGATTGCAACTAAATAGAAAATATACGAACAGTTCCACATTCTAAATCACACAGAGACCATGTTTTTAAAATTGCATTTAGCCTAATTTTCAGTTGTAAATGGAAACCACTGTGGCAGTGCCTCTGGGCCATGCCTGTTGGGTTTTCTCAGAAGTCGTCTTTGGGCTATGAGTGACTCAAAAAATCTGTTCTGTGTAATACTGTCCAAAAAATTAAATACCGATTGTTGCAAAGATTTTAACTTCTGTTGTGTACCCATGTGTGATGCTGAATTTGTAAGCGGCGAGTGGAAAAGTGGCTCACACAGCCGCATCCTGGCTTTTCCTAGCACAGCAGCCCCTGTGTTTCTGCCCATCCCGGTTTCCAGAACGCGCTGGCTCCAGCTCAGCGCAGCATCTTACTGTAGAGATGCTCTTGTTGCTTGCAGGACACTCCCTGCCGGGGAAGTCACCGATGGACTGTGGACACTTAGCGGAGAGCAGCGAGATCTGCAGCCCGGGCGCAGAGCCCGATTCCCCGTTGCCCTGTGCCGGCAGCAATTCCTGCCTGCCCCTGGCGGCCGCGCCGCGGGCTGGGGCTCCTCCGGGCCGCCCTGCCGCCGCCAACGCCGCCCGGGAGCGCAGCCGGGTCCAGACCCTGCGCCATGCCTTCCTCGAGCTGCAGAAGACCCTGCCCTCCGTGCCGCCCGACACCAAGCTCTCCAAGCTGGACGTGCTCCTCCTGGCCACCACCTACATCGCACACCTCACCCGCAGCCTGCAGGATGAGGAAGAGGCGCCGGGAGAGGGCTTGGGCACCCTCCGTGGGGATGGATACCTGCATCCTGTCAAGGTAGGAGAGCTGAGAAGCAGCTACCACCTTCTGTGAGCGAGTGAGTACATTGGCCTTAGATACGTAGATGAAACCAAAGATTTCAAGTTCCTCTACCTTGCCTAGAGGTAATTAATGGAAATCTTGCCTGGACTAATCATTATGCCTAGGTGTTAGAGGTCTGATGGAAATATCTTGGTGCTTTGTTCCTCCAGCTTCAGGGACTTTGCACCAAAATATCAAATCTAGTGTAGGTCCAGACTTGGTGGGACATGTTTTTTTGGAAGTGAAGGGGGCGATCAGCACCAGAGGAGTACTTGCATCTTCTTGGTCCCTGTGTGGAAACCTTGGTGATCCCCCCAGACCCAACAGATCCTGCTGGGGGCTGTATGTGCTGAGGTGACACTGTCCCACAGCAGTGATCCAGCCACGGCTGGGCCTGCTTTGGTTCTGCTGCTGAGGCAGCCCAGTGTGGACAGGGGCATAAATGACCAGCCATGTGTTAATTACTTCCATGAAAGTGCTTTCCTGAAGCATTTCTCTAGTTGGCATTTGCTCTTTCCTTTGTCAAAAAAAATCAAAGCAATGCAGAGGGGATGAGAAAGGGGAACTGCTCTTGGAAAGGACCTGGGCTGGAAGCTGTTTCCAAAGGCAGTGCTCACTGACTGATGGGGCTCAGACACCACGGGGTATTTTCTTTGGCTCTGCTGGCAGGGAGTGAGTTAGAGCACTGGGATGTTTTCTTTACTTTTTTTTTTTTTTTTTTTTTAAAGAGTCTGAATTCAGAAAGATTTAATTAAGATTAATTTGTGAAGTAATCTCTAATTTCTATAAAGTGCCTAATTCACAGAGAGTTCCTTGTTCACAATGTTTGTCACTGTATTTTACAGCATGATGTGAACATAGGCTTCTGAGGCCATTTAAATGATTAGCAGACCCATAAAGAAACCAAAACCTCCATATCAATTAGAAGACGGTTATAGTTTAAGTTTAAAAATACTGTGATGTATTTCAAAATAAGTTCATAATAGCTTCTGTTAGTTCCCTCAGTCACAGTGAAAGGACACAGGTCTCTTATGGTACTTTTTATCAGCTGCCAACTACTACTGGCAGAAAAATACTCTTGAATAGGTATTACAGCAGTTAAATGATCCAGATGTGCATTTCCCAGGCTACTGGAATAGGGCAATACTGGATTCACTTAAGCAGTTATTTTTTTATGAATATATTTGATGGAAGTGTCACAGACAAATCCTAGCATTTGCTTCAAAAACTCCAAAATGCAGGATGTGAGACAGACTTTAACAACACTGATAGATTAAGCACAGTAAATACAAATAATGAGGAAAGTTAAATATCCAAGTACAGTCATGTGTACCCTGAATGAAAAATATGGTTAATGACTTTAAACTCGGATGGTTTACTGGTGACAAACTCCTAACATCATACTTGAAATGAAATTACTGAATGAGATCATACAGTCGTTCCAAGTGATAATATAATGCTGCTTTACATCTTTGAATAGAAGAGCTAAGATTTATCTGCAGTATTATTAAGTGCCCCTTACCCACAGGAAAGGTCTGTTCCCAAAAGAGTCTTAAAAAAACTGCATTCTTTTGGAACGACATGCTGGCTGCATTTTGGGTATTTTTGCATCCGATGTGTGTGACAAGTTGTTTTTTCAAACATCCACCTCTCTAATACTGAACTGGGCACAGCAAACGAGTTCCTCCCAATGCTCCCTCCCAAGAGCCAGGCTCCCAGCTGTGGCCACCCGCACCACAGGGCTGCTTGCAGTGAGTAACCTGCTGGGGTTAAGAGATTTGAGCTGTCAGAATAAATATTTAACACCAGTGTAACTGATGATTCCAAAAATCAGTGAGTAGAAGGATAGATTGTCTCATCTCAAATAGCTGCAGCTGACAAGAACAAGAAGCTGTGAGTGCTGAAAATTGCCAAGGTGCAAGTGCATTAAATTCCCTCTAACTCACAGCCTTGAGCAGGAGGCTCTGTGCTGCAGGTTGGTGTTGTGGGGCCCAACCATCAGGGATGGGTGTGCATATGGGGTGCAATCCCGGCAGGTGCAGGTGTATCCCTGTAGTTAGTATCCCTGGTGCCTTGAGAAGGAATGCTTTGTTTTATTCTACTAAAAGAACATCTATGACACAAACTGTGCTAGGATGACCAGCCAGCACAGCCTGCTCCTGTCTGCAGGGGCACGGCAGGGTTGGGAGCTGTGCCTCATGATTAATCACCAAAGTAAATACCCAGGCTGAGGCTCCCTTACCAAGCTCCTAACATTTTCCAGCGAATGACAAAACAGGAACTGTTTGGCAACAGTTTCCTATTTTCTGGTACTGTGATTCCATCAATCCCTAAAGCTTTGCTGAGAGCTGCAGTCAGAGTGCAAAGATCCCAGGTGTCTCAGTGCTGTGCTTGTCTCCTCTCTTGCAGAAGTGGCCCATGCGTTCCAGGCTGTACATTGGAGCTACGGGACAGTTTCTGACTCACTCGGCACAGGGAGACAGCGCAAACCATGGGGAAACATCAACATCTTCACAGATCTAACCTCCCTTTTTGCTTTTAAAAAGTGGTTATTTATTACACCTTATATATATATATATTTAAATTTAAAATAGTATCTACAGACAAACTATAATTCCTGAAACATTGTTTTTAGAGCAGAAGGAATTGATTCTTAAATGTAATTAATACCTCATTAAGTTAATGTGACACATCACTGGTTTCTGTCATTGCTGGGATCTGAATGGGGGGGAGTGGGTGACTGCAGCCAGCATCAACATGAGCAGCAGCAGCAAAGAGCTGTCAGCAGAGTAAGTATCCTAGTCCTCTCTGGGAGAAGTGCTGTGAGAAAGAGAGGAGGAGTGATGTGGTACTGGCCAAGTGCAGGGCAAAACAGGCTTGGGTGAAAAGCAAAGGGCAAGGCTAAGAATAGCAACTGTAATTCCACACAGACTTTCTCCACTGCTTAAAGCTGATGGCAGAAATCCCCCTGACTGCAGCTGTCAGGTCAAGGCTTCACCTATCGGATAATCCTACATGTTTGTAGCTATTGCTGGGAATGTGGGTGCATGTTCATGGAGTAAAAACGTGCTGAGAGACCTGTCCCTCCTGCCCAGAGCGCTGTGTGTTGGGCACTGCCTGTATCCACTTACAGGACTGGGCTGCATGCTACAGGGCTCAGCCTGTGTTTGTTACCCCAGCACAACCAAGTGTCTACTCACCACACCACAGCTCATTTAATTTAAGGGGTTCACATGTTGGAGCAGATGAGCCCAAAGTGTTGGCTTGTTCGTAGCACACTTGTTCACTTCAACACCTTCTATATTTAGGCAAGAAAAGTTGAAACTCAATGCACAAATGTCATTTGTTGTATCTGTTCTGTAAAACACTGTACTTCTCATATGGTTTGTTATTGCTGAGGTAAATGTTCTATTAAATATTATTCAGTGAAGATGATATACTACTGAGTTGCAGAAGTTGTTATCAGTTTCTCATTATTCATTATAATATTCTACATTTATAGATGCTGTCTTCTTTCTGAAGGCTTCGTGGGTTAAATTTTAAAATTATGTTTAGGGGAAAAAATATTAGCCAGAACAACTTTAAAAAAAAAGTACGGTAAAATCGGGAGCTCTCCACTGCCCCAGCAACATTCTGAGCTATTAACAAGATACTATACCTGGAAGGCACAGAATTCAAGAAAGGTGAAAAAAAGGGTTCCTCCGTGTTTTTAAAGGCTTATTGCTTTAAATGTTATTGAAGGATTCTGACTGCTCACCCGGGAAGCAGTGGTTCAGTTGGACAGCAGGAAGAATTTCTTAAAGCTCTTAAGCATTAGAATGGGCTGCCCAAGGAGGTGGTGGAATCACCATTCCTGGAGATGCTCAAGAAAAGACAGGATGTGTCACTTAGTGCCATGGTCTAATTGACAAGGTGCTGATCAGTCAAAGGTAATCAGCATTCCTTTCCAACTTAGTTGATTCTGCAAGCATGAAAAATGCTTTAGTAATAAGTGTTAAAAACATGGAAAGCTACGAATGGATGGCACGGAGAATACATCTCAGACTCTTATTACTGAGCTGCAAGAGCTGTATCAGTTTCTCATTGTACACGATAATATTTACGGATGCTGTCTTCTTTCTGAAGACTTTAAATTTTCAAATGACATTTAGGACAAAAGGAAAACAAAAGTACTAGCAAAACCAAGTCATTAAAAAAACATGATGAAATCTGGAGCTCTACACCCCTCCTGCAGTATTTACAATGGAGTATTTACAGTGCTCTGAAGGCAGAGAATCAGAACAGCTAACACTGTAGCTTCTTACTGTAGCCACGTCCCTAAGACTTTCCCAGTATTTTATGGAATTATTAAAGGCCAGTAAGAACATGCAGAATTATAACAGCAGTTTTTCATTTGAGAAGAGCTCCCCGTATTTACGAGTTGGGATCATTCTTTTCCTTGAGACAGATTATTCTTCATCAGAATTAAGGCTTTCCTTCCAGAACCAAGACACTAGGTTAGGCAACACACTCTCTTCGACCAGGGCAAGAGCTTTTATCTTCTAGAAATTTGCACAGCAGGATAACAACAGATCCTCTGAACAACAGATCCTCCTCCAGTACGAGTAATCAGTCATTCCTCACACTGGCGCTTGTTTTAGGAAAATAGTCATACCTTGGTGTATTTGGTTCAAACCTGAAGTTCAGTTCCAGTGATACATTTGCTACGAACAGTTCATATCCTCGTATAGTGAAATATAAGAGTTTGGCGTTTAGCACTAGGAATACGCACGTGCTTAGGGATAAAGTTGTACCGTGTCTATACATTGCCATCAAAAGGTGGCATTTTTCATGGAGGAACCTAGATCTCGGCAAACCTCGGTCATTGTCATCACAGCTTTTCCCTCGGAGGGATGGGGCAGGCGAGCTTCCCGCGGCCACAGCAAGTGCGCTGCCTGCGCAGGACCTGCGGCAGGGAGGGATCTGCTTTCGCGGCTGTGACTCCACCAGCGCCCGCGGCCACGCATTGCATTCCCCTCGCTCACCCATCGCTCCGAGCGCCGCTTCCCCCGTTCCCCGTGCGCGCGCAGCCGGAAGGCGCCGTGCCCGCCCCGCCCCGCCCCGGCGCACCGCGTATTTAGCGGGATCGCGCCTCGGAAATCGCCTTTCCGCGGAGGATGGAACCGCGGGGAGCGTGCCTGCCCGCCCGGGAGCCGGGCTGCGTGTCTTGGTGGGTGCCTGGATGGGTGTGGCGGGGCCCGGCCCGCGTGTGCGGGTCCCCTTTGGGCGGCGGAGCCGGGGGTGCTGTCTGGAGGGCGAATGCCGAGCGTGGGGCGTGCCCGTGCCGCGCCGTGCCTCCGCAGCTGCTCCGCCGTGCCGCGGGCGTGGGAGCGGCAGCAGCGGCCGCCGAGTCTGATGGGTGCAGCTTGAAAGAGGGGAAATTTATGTCAGATATTGGAAGGAAATTCTTCACTGTGAGGGTGGTGCGGCCCTTGGAACAGGGAGGTTGTGAGTGCCCCAACGCTGGTGGCGTGTATAGCCAGGCTGGATAAAGGCCTTGAGCAACCAGGTCTAGTGGGCGGTGTCCCTGCCCGTGGCAGAAAAGGGATTGCGACCAGATGTGATCTCTAAGGCCCACTGCAGAGCCTTAACATTCTGTGATTCCGTGATCCCACCGTGTCGATGTGCAGTGATCCCTGTGATTCCATCGGAGCCGCCCGACCTCCGCCGTGCTCCTTGGAGCAGCTCCTGGCTCGGCACTCCAGACACATGCTCGTCTGAATAGCAGAGTGATTTCTGGCCTTCGCAGAGGCATTAGAAATGCCCCCAGCTGGTTAATGTGAGAAATCCCCACATGGCAGGTCAGAGCAATGGCTGTAACGCCAGAGTTGCAGGGATGATTTGATCGTGCTCTTCCAAACAGCCAAAGCCATCACTTAAAAGAGCAGTGGTTGTCGTGTGGTTCTGACTGTGCCTGTGTCTCCGCTGGTTGCTGGGGTGGCTCAGTTAAAGCTGACACTCCAGCCACAGGGGCTTTCCGGGAGAGTGGGTGCCATGGGAGACTGAGATGGACCTAATTAGTGTGTGCCACGTGGTGGTTACTTTGAGCTGTCTCTTGGCTCATCAAGTCTTAAAAGGAATGACAGATTGGACATTCAGAGACCCTTGGTTTTGCTGACAGATCGTTTTCATCCTCAAATGCCTGTCGTAATTCAAAAGATAAATTGCCTTCTTTTTCCTTTGGGGAATTGGGCAAGGGCTGTGCGGTGACCCAGACCATGCCCTTTTTCAGGTTGTAGGCACTGATCCAAACGGTGGGCTCTGGCAGGGACAGGGCTCCGGGGTATCAGCAGCCTCTGGGGTAAAGCTCTCCTGCCAGGACTGCAGTGTGAGCGCTGACCTCAGTTCAACTGGTGGTGGAACATCAGCGAGTTCCCCAGAGTGTCGCACATGAACTGGGGTTAAAGGTTGTACCTTGGCGGGGTGCTCCTCTCTTCAGCCTGGCTCATCATTAGGAGCACTGTACTCATCCTGCAATCAGTCACTCCTCACACTGGACCTTGTTTTAGGAAAATGGTCATGCCTCTGCTTAACCTTGATCTTGGCTGATGCTCTCTGTAGCTTTCTCCTCAGGTGATTATAAAGCAAGCATGAGGTTGCTGTTTCTTTGACTGGCTTACTGTCCCCAAATTAGTGTTAATGCTTTCTACTACTGGCTCAGCAGTGGAGCTCTCTGAATCAAACATCTTGTCATTGTCTTAGGTGGAAAGTGAAGCTCAAGATGAGTTTGTTACCACCTTTGAGAATCCTCAGTCTGGACTCTGCCATGCCTTGCAAGCAGAAAGATGCCACGTGAATTCTGGAGCTACAGAAGTAAGTATTTCTTACTGTACTTAAACATGTTGAGGGAAGCTTCATAAAATCTAGATTAGGAGTTCTGAAGCTGTTTAATGGATTGCAAATTTCCTTACAGGTGGAAAAAGGACGAATATAGTTGTATGTAGGGTTAAGAGGTTGAAATTCTTACAGAAGGTATTATGGCAACTAAAATCTCCTAAGTCTTGCTCCCCATAACAAAGCAGGTGCAATCCAAGAATCCCAAAGGAGTCAGAAGGGAGAGGTTTGTATCAGAGAGTCAAATACTTTTTAACTGTGGAAACAAGACTTCTGATTTGAAGAATTAATGGATGTTGAAAGTGAGACAATTAAGTGAAGAACAGTATGTTCAGATTACAGTCCATGCTGGCACTTAACTCGTGTCAGTCTTGGAATATATTCCAAAGGGAAAGGTGACTGTAGTAGCGAACTTTACCTCTAGAAAGATACTTAGCATGTGCGGTTTGAATGAAAGAGAGGGACCTATGTTTTTATGTCCAAAGAGAGGTTTTTTCCTCTTGTTCTTGGCTATACTGAATCCATTCTGAGTTTAACAGTTAAAACCAAGGTTCTGCCTCAGCTTACAGTAGTACAACTCTTGAGACAAACTTAACCCATTCCCTTGTATTTGGCACCTGGAAAAAGCAGTCTTACCCAAAGGCAGGAAACTGCTGGCATAATGATGATGACCCTTTGCCGTTTACCCAACTGAATATTGTGATGAGCAGTGTTGTATATCTGATGTGCCAGCTAATCAGTAGGGTTTTTCCAGTTTGATTTGCTCCTGTAATTGCTGATTTTATTTATTGTTTTCAAGGTTCTGTGACATCAGATGAGCATCTCCACTGTCTTCCAGCCTTCTGTGTGTACACAGAGTAAGCAGGAGAGTCCATCCACTTCTAGAAGTGCAGGTGTTTAAGGAGGTGAGTTGCTTTTTTTTACTGTCACAGTACTCAGTACCAGCACTCAGGCTCCTGCAGGCTGTACTGCCATCCAGGGAAAGCCTGCACTGGCCATATTGGCCACTGTCCATTCCTTGTGGTATTGCTACAAGTCTTCCAGTTTTCAAGAGATTATGGGAGAAACTGGGGAGAGGCAAGGATAAAATGTCTCTTTTTGCAGAAAATTCCTTAAAATTGCATCTCAAAAATAGTGATTTATAAAGGGAATCTATTTCAGCCTACTCTTAAGAATAATTTTGCTGGCATAATGATGAGACTTTTGCCGTTTACCCATCTGAATGTTTTTTGATGTGTATCTTTGAATCTGAAATGCCAGTGAGGGTAATACCTTTGTGTAAGATTGACTAAGGGTACAGGAAACTAATTTATTACTGTTACTGTTCTTAGCTTGAAAACAGAAGCCTGGAATGTGGAGTTCTAATGCACTTGGAAATGCTTCCATTGCCCTTCCTGCTCTTCAGAAATACTGCTTGGTTCCATAGTATGGCAGAGGAGTAGCTGTTCACTGAAAATGTCTGAATAATCCTGGAATGAAGTTCAGGGTAGAATGTCACTCTAATAAGAGAAGTGGCCTTATAGGCACTCTTAAAACTTAGTATGAATATTTGAGTGTATAAAATAAATGGATCAAAAGGGAATAAAGCAAGGATTAAAATGTGGGAAAACTTGCATTGTCTGAATGAGTGTTTACAATGTTAGTGAGTATGAATAAAATCTTGGATTTCTGTTTTCAGTGACTGATTTTTTTGTTGAGGGTTTGGGAGCAGTAGCACTGTGATCCTGCTGGATAACATCCTGGGTAGGAGTAACACAAGCCTTAAGTATTGAGCTTGTCCAAATTTGACAGGAAGTCTGTACAATTTTACTTCTGCTTTTTTATTTAACACGTATCTCTTGGATGTAAGATTTGCTGAGGATTATGTCTAGTGCTGTATCCTTACTGGGAAGATACAATACAGGAAAGCCCATAGCTGGGGAAGCATACTGTGCTTCAAATACTTCATCTTCTACCACACCATTCTTCATACTTGTTTTTACAGTAAGGTAGAGCTGAACTCATTGAGCTGCCTGCCTACCTAATTGATTGACTAATATTTTTTTACCTAACTGTAGCAGTCTACTGTCCCCTGCAGTCTGTATGAAATAATGTGTAAACACTGGGTTTTGCAGGTTGGGGTGTTTTGGTGGGTTCCTTATGTGGTTTGTTTTGTGGGCTTCTTTGTTTTTTTGGGGTTTGGGTTTTGGTTGCAGGAGCATCTGGCATCCTTATCTCATGTTGCTATAATGTAAAAAGACACAACATGAAGCAGTATTATAATATTTTTATACATTGCAAAATCTATACAGCATGAGTAATTAAAGACTGTTGACTTAAACTAGGAAGAGTTTTAATGTACTTAAAACTACTTAACCCTCAGAGTGATACATTTAAAAAGAAGCAACAAGAAAAACTGAAGAATTCAGGTAGTTGAAATGAAACATTAGATTCTGAACTGATGGTTTAATCTTTAGTTGTAGTCTTATTAAAAATCCTGAATCCTAAATTGCTCCTAACTTAACTGTCAATGAAGAGTGATAGCCAGGAAGAGAAGTTCTGGTTAGGACTGTATTCTGAAGCCATGGCCTTTCAGAAAGAAGATCCTTCCTGCCTTCAAAGAACACTGTCAGAAAACTTGTGATTCAAGTCCTGTTATTCCCTGGTAAAACAGCACTGAACTGTCTTCTACAACTACTAAGATTTTAGTAATTTTGTATTTCTAACTAATCTCTCAAAAAGCCGAAGCTTCAGGCTTTACTTAAGAGTGGAGTGTTTACTCTTCATTGGTGTTAATGTGAATTCCTGGGCTATAGGCAGCAATAAACTTCAGCAGTTGATGGTGACACTGCATGAGGTAAATATCTCTCTGTTGCAGGGAGTTTTCATCACTGAGGTCAAATGGAAATACAGGATTTGGTGCTACACATAATGCAGATGTTCCTAAGCAAAGAAAAATATTTAGGCTGAAAGACTTGATATTTACTGGGACTTTGGGGAAAAAAAGTCTGTGATGCAAATTACGTAATAATGTAATCCTAGATCATAATTCTTACCTTGCTTCCAAATCTGTGTGTGAACAAATATGACTGATGCTTGATAAACAAAAGAACCTCCAACCCTTGTTTTTGGTTTCCCCAGGGAGGGAAATTTGTCCTTTGTTTACCCTGAGCCAATGTTAGAGGAGCAATGCCTTAAATAAGGCAGTGTGAAGGACAGATTTGGTGCTGGCCTGTGGCCTCATTACATACAGCATTGAGACTTGACAGAGAAGTCAAACTGACAGACCAGACCAGTCTTCAACTGGAAGTTCTGGATTTTGGTTTGAAATTAACTCTTATTGCAATCAGTGGATATAAGTTTTTTTCAGACTGACAAAATATGAAAGTGATGCGCCCAAGACTAAGGACTGAGTTGCATTATTTACCATGTTTTAGGGTCAGCGATGACTCAAATAACAAAACTGCAATCACTGCATCTTCCTCAAGTACTGTCTGTCTTAAACTGAGCTTGGCATGAGCCTTAGACAGGGAAATCCTAAGAGATCAATATAAGCATGTCAGAAATAAATATTGCAGGCATGAATGCGATGTGTATTGCCCTGTTCCAAGCACTTCTGTAAATTAAAAGTTAACATAGGTGGTTTTTTTCATACTTGAGCTGTGCAGTTACACTTATCAATGACAAAATACCTATGCATTAATTTTTTGTGCTAAAAAATGGAACTTGGCATATTATCCATTAATAAAGGTTTTGTTCCGATAATAAAGCTGTGCATAGTAAAATCCCACTTTGTTTTTTTAGATAGCTTAATAATGATACATGTTTTGTAAATAGCTAGGGGTTTGGGGTTTTTTTTGTGCCTGGCAAAATTGTTTGAACTTAGGTTTCTTTTAGCAGTGTCAATATATAAAATAACTGACATTCATAAATGGCAAATAAGAGTATTTATGCTTGAACTTTTGAAAACATGAGTCTTACCTAGATTAATATGAAACAAACTCCTGAGTACATTAGCACAATTTGTCTTTTAAACTGAAAAGTAGGACATACAGAATTTTTAGTGCAGATGCTGATAATGTTGATCCATGAATGGAATCTCTTCTCACCCTGCGACTTGCAAGATAGTAGCTCTGGATGAGGTTTTCTGCTTTTGAACTGAGTTCAACATGCAGATTCCTAGCAAACAAAATAAACTAGAGAGAGGGCATACATTTTAAATATTTAGTTGGAAAATAAAGAACTCACATTTTTTCACACCTTTTAACATACCAGTGACATACAGCTGGACAATATATCCTACCAACAGTTTTAATAGGAAAGACAGTTGTCACCATTTGGCTATGCTGAATAAGGAAAATATTAAGGATAATAATAAGGACAGTTCTTGGATAGTAAACGGAATGATAGAATGGTTTGGGTTGGAAGGCACCTTAAAGATTATCCAGTTCCGACTCTTCTGCTATGGGCAGGGACACTTTCCCCTGGGGACAGCCCCCCCATCCAGCCTGGTCTTGAACACTTCCAGGGAATCATCTGTTAGTTATACTACAGATACTGACTATTTAGAATGGAATATTAACTTCTGCTAGTGATGGTAAACTTTTTTGTCAAAAATAGTTATTGGAGATCTGTTTTCATATGAATGTTAACCTAGTATGTTTTCCAGAAACATGATCAAACTGAATTTATTATGCTGACCCATTTCAAGAACTGAAGCTGGTTTTATTAATGATTCTGTTAGTGCTAGTGGTTGGGGAAAGGGCAGAAAGTGAGTATTAAAAACAAGAAGACTGTGCAGAGAGAACTTTCTGATACCAAAACCAGGATGATATTCACAAATACAGTGCATTTCTAAATTATTGTATATAATCTGTTACCTCCTCATAATCCTGTGTTCTGAACTGCTGTGAGACTTTGTAGAGCATAGCTTCAGGATTAATGGCTTTTTTCAAGACATGATGTACAAGAGGAGAAGATGGGTGACAGGAGGGAAACTCATTGTAGATCAAGAGCCCAAAACCATCTACAAGGTTAACTGGAATTAAACTCGTGTCCTAAAGAGAAGACCCATAGAAAGAAGACCCATACTTTATCTTGGCCTTTTGACTTGTAGGAGCATCACAGTGTTTTCCATCTGAAATATCCTGTATCCACTTATCCTGCAAGATTATCTAATGAATTACCTGTAATACTTAGTATTTGTTTCATTGACACCTGCTTTTGGGAAAGCTGTCTCATTTTATAAGATACTTGATTTAAAGTTACTTAAGTTGTGACTTTCTGGGAAATACAAGTTTTATTGTTTCCATTATTTTATAGGTAGAAATAACGAAAACCACAAATGACAGCTATAGTACAGTTCCTCTCATAACAAGGCATGTGCTTTACCATCTGTCCAATTAGAAAGTTCTCCTTTTGTGTATGTTTCTTTGAGGATGAATCCACATCTACAAAGGACCAAAAGTTGGTCTGAACTGAAATAGTAACTTGCTGGTCAGCCTCTTCTCCGTACTTCTTCCCAGGAATAAATACTGCTGTTGTTCTGCTCTCTAGCACTAGGATAAGACAAAATTCATGAGTAACATTATTGATTTAGCTTAGCTTTAAATTCTAGTCCCACACACATCTGAAATCAGTAATGATTATGATTTTGCTGAATTGTTACGATTAACGGATGTCTGTAGTAGAGCAGATTTAAGTTTACAGGACCTAGGCTTTTTTTGTCCTTATGTCTTACACAGACTCATTAAAAACAGCTTACAAGTTTTTGCAGCATGTGAATACCATAAACTGAGGAACAAAACTAGACACGAGTTTGCATATTTGTTTAGTTCTGTCCCCTCATTTTTTAGGAGGTAGGAGATTACCAGACTGCAGAAGTTCAAGTTTATCCTTTTTATATGAACATAAGTCTCCTATGTAACAGATGCCACCCTTGGCCAGCACAGCACTGCAGGCTTGAATACTGGCACTTCCAGTTCCATGTTTATCTTTGGACACAGAAGGAAAAATTTCACTAGAAGGTGGGTGTCGTATGCCACGAGGCAGAAGACATAAACTGTAATTCAGAAGCCTGGAGGATTAAATAATTCTGTCAGTCATAAATTGTTAAATTATTCACTTCTAAAAAAAACTTAAAACAGTAAGTATTGACTCACTTAGAAACAACAACAAAAGCCCTTAACATGAAACTAATGTTTAACTTTTAATACAGAAGTAGAGGTTCAAGCCTACTGTCCAACAGCTGTCATTACGATTTTATTTCTTATGGATTAAACATTAGGCAAATCATGGTTTGCAGAAGTAATTTCTAGGAAATCAAAGATGTCTCGTAATTTAACCCCACATTGTTAACTCCTCTTTCTATCCTAGAGAAACTTTTCCAGTGATTTAAAAGTTTAGAGGATTACTAATTCTGGCCATCTGGGAAAAATGAAAGGGCTGGAACTTGTAAACTCTGCCTTCCTGAGTTACACACCCCCCTCCAATTCTTTTGGAGAAAGGAGGTATAGAATGTCTTTTTCATCCCTTGTACTATGTTCCTTGGCACAGAGAGGTTGCAAATTGTCTGTCTGGTTCCACAATCAAAGGCTCTTAATGATTTTAAGATGTCAGAACATGGTTTGTCCTACTATTACAACCTGGGAGAAAATTACTAAGTAAAATTAGTACGAATTAGTAAATAGGGTATTGCACCAATGGAAATGTGTAGGAAATGCCTACTTTGACAGGCCGCTGTGTGCACATTCAAGACAGTACAAATTACAATTTTGATCATGATTTACAGTGCACAACTATTTTAATACCAACCAGATGCTTTGATTCTTAAAACACTGAACTGTTTCTCTTCAGAAATCTTAACCTGGGAAAAAAGAAATCTGGCAGATCACATTTTTTATAATTTGAACTAATTTCTGCAGCTAAATTTTGAAGTAGTCAATGTTTTGAGGTTTTTTTTCACAACAAAAAGTATTAGTGAATTTGTTGAAGAACTCCCAAATGAAAATAAAATTCATGCCAGTTCC
Source organism: Entomyzon cyanotis (assembly GCA_024500445.1). Taxonomy (NCBI): domain Eukaryota; kingdom Metazoa; phylum Chordata; class Aves; order Passeriformes; family Meliphagidae; genus Entomyzon; species Entomyzon cyanotis. The sequence goes on from JAKEPQ010001005.1 coordinate 19,095,221, forward strand.
AGAGATCTTTTTTAAGTTAGGGAAGGAGAAAGTACTTTTGTTTAAGTTAATGTAACTGTAAAGCTGAGCATATTGTACTTTTCTGCAGAGTATGTAAAATTGTATTAACAGTTTATAGTTGCATGAATAAATAAATACATAAAATGCATAGAGAAAAATGATTAAAGGCAACAACAACCAGATTTATAATCTATGTGTAAAGATGTATATACCTTATCAGTATGGTTTTTATGATACACACTGCTTACTTATTGAAAATGCTGGTAACTGGGAATCAGTGATGAAAAGCCTTAAATTGATGCAAGGTTTGAAAAGTTGAGCCTCTTTTTTTTGTCATTACCAGCTTCTGAGACAGTCTTCAGTTTTGATTTTAGAAGAATCTTTTGTCTGAGCTCAGCAAAACAGTGCTAGTGTTAAATTCTTACTGTAATTTTACGACAGTTTTAGAAGGTTTTATAATTAAGGAAGTTTGATCTAGATTTATCATATGAAAGAAACAATATGTACCAGGGATAAAAACTGAGTATTTAACTAAGTTGGAGCCTTGTATATTCTTTTAAAACAAACTCTCTAGCTTTTCATGTAAGAAAGACCAATCCTATTGTCTTTAAAACCCCTAAATTTTAAATTGTAATTTATGTGAAAAAATAAGGGATCTCTTTACCTGTCAATTACTAGTGTGTCGCTCGTCATAATCAAGAGATCCAGATAATCTGCATTTTCTTTTTCACATGTCTGTACTAGACTCAGCAATATTGCAAGTTTAAGAGTATTGTAAGTGCCTGGTGGAACAACTTGAGAAGCAAAGATGTTGGCCAGGACAGCAGTAAACCTCCAGCAAGAGCTTGAAGTCAGTGAGAGAAGATACTTAAAATTGTCACTGACAAAAGAAAGACCTAATGGAAACAAAGTACAGATGAACAAACACATTAAAGACACCTATGCAGGTATGTTAGAACAAATCACTATTGTAGTCGTGATGCAAAACTTACTAAGAACAATTACATCTCTGTATTAAGGACAAATTCAAAATGTAAGCGTCTTTGACACTGTTAATTTCACTGCAAAAAAGGTAGCAGATATGATCTGCTAGAAGTGATGGACTAAACAATGAAAAACAAACTGAGACATCAGCTTCATTTTATATGATTTCAAAGTACTTTCCAATGGATAGGAGAAGATGAAAAGAGAAGTTTAAGAACTACAGTAAATAATTAGGGAGTTTCCCAATGCATGGAAAGTGGGCAAAAGCAGATATTCTCAAGTAACAGCAAGTACACATTTCAGACTGTAAGAGGAAAGTCCTGAGTGGTTTTGTAATCTGGACCTCTAGATAATAAAAAACTGTACCAATTCCCAAGATTTTTTTCCTAGGAGGTCTTCCAACTTTTTTTCAAGTCAGTTTTTAATGGAACTTTCTTACCATTTGGTTTATAGAGCTGTACACTATTGACTTCTATACATGCAGTAGCTTGTGGGCCATTTTGTACACAAGCTGGAATTCCTATAATCCTGTAGTGGTTTCCTATTGTCATTTTATTGGCCAGTTCATCTGGAAATAATAAAAAAATAAGAGTGTGGGGGGGCAAAGCTGCAGATATGTTAGGGCATAAAAACAGTTTTAAAGACATGGTCAGAAAACTTCTACACATTCTGAACATTTGACTTTATGATTTAGCATTGGCAGAAAACAAAAAGCTGGCTGCCAGATCAATAATGGACTAGAATATAACAAAGCATACAATTTTAATTAATTAGTGTAAACAGTGAGGAAGGCACACTAGGTTAGGGAAAATAGATTAATGATAATGGACAATGCATTTAGTTCTGCATTGAAAAGAAAATCAGTTTTTTGCAAGTGTGTTTTGTACTCTGAAAATTGTGGCACCACCATTATCAGTCACTGTCCTATAAAATGTCAGAGAAAAAAATCCAATGCAATAAAGAGGAGATACAAACTACACAGATTTCAATAAGACACACAAATAGCTTTGTGAACCTTTGTACTTCTGTGCGCCTTAGAAAACAAAATCTGATTTGTTTTTTGAAACTGAGAATTCAATCCAACCAGATCTCAGTCTCAGCGTGAGAAATGCCGTAATCACACTGATCACTGGGGCCAGTGGAAATTTAATGCATGCAACTCACAGTATCTTGACGATAAATTGTTCTATAAAAAATTTTAATATAAATTTAGTACTACCAGTGTCTATTTCGTTTTCAATAAATGAACCATGTAATTCCATATGGAATGGCAGAGGGCTTTTTGTTGCTTGTCTCTTTGTTTGGGTTTTTTTTTTTAAGAATTAATGGAAGTATGTTGCTGAGTTGTGATTTTAGTTGGATATTAACATTAGAAATAATTTAATGTTGGTTTCCCAGTGGAAGTAGAAGCCAAAAATCCTGATGGAATGTGAAAAACAGCTAGATTGAGGAAGGATGTTAAAAATGCATTAAGTTAGTACAGAACAGTATGACCAAAGGAAGTAGAAAGGAGGAAAAAACAAGCAACAGGTAGAATAAGACACTGTCAAGCTGGCCAGGGGATTTTAATTAAATGGAGGTGTAAAAGTGACACAAGAATTTTGCTATGTACACTCTGCAATCACTTACGCACACTGCTTTGCCACCTAGGTACTTTTTAAAAAAATTAAGGGGGGGAGTACAGAAAGAACTGCAATACAGATTATGACTTTCACCATTTTAACAAAAAAAAATTGAGCTACAGTTGCAAGGGATTATTGTGGATCAATTCTGAAACACATTTGACAAAACTGAAGTTCAGCTTACCTCTCAAGAACACTGTAAATGCCTGAATCCTAAAATGTGATTTATCATTGGAATATCCTTTCAAAGCATTCAGAATTTTAGCATCAATCATTTCAACTATTTGCTTATCTTTCAAAACAAAGGCAAAGAAAAAGGTTAGTTCTTTTGAAAACATATTTTTTATAATGACTGGTGTATTTTAAGTAGGCTTTTTCCACTTAAATATTTTGTTTACTTATTGTGTAACAGAAGTAGGAAGGTAGCAGATCTAAAGTAAGATTACACAGATCCTACCACCAAGTACTCTAAATTTCATGTCTTCCTGCAGTGGTGAAGAACACAAGCTACACACAAAATCAGTCCTCACTGTAGCAGACTCTGTAGCTCCAGGACAATGCACTCTGATGCACTTAAACCCTAAAAAAAAAAAAGTAATAATTTACCAGCCATTTAAAAGGAGGGCATTGCTTTAGTTTTAAATCTTTCCCATGAAGAACAGAAAGCAATTAAAATACTGGACAGTGAAATCCCAAATTTATTATGCGTTTCTTCAGATGAGACTCCCTTACATACTCCACTAAAATGATCCATATAATTTATTGTGGGTTGGCCACGAGATGGCAGAGTTTCCTACTGCACATTCCCAAGCTGAACCGCTTGCTTGAGAAGTGAGCCACTGCCGCTTCTGGCTTCTGTCCATGACATGCGACATGGATAGTCACTATTAGAGGTACGTGTCCTCATAAAAATGTCTGTATGACTTAATCTGCAGTCTCCAAACTTTGGGATTTAGCATCTCTTTTATAACTGTATTGTCTTCTCTTACAGAAGCAGCAAAAAACCAGCCTTAAAAGTACTTAGGGCCTCTCCCTGCAATGGTATAAGCAGTTTGGTATTATTACTCAAAGTAGTAGTTTCACAGAAGTCTACTCATTAAAGCAAACTTGTTTTATGCTAGAAGCTTTTGCCAGCCACTTCAATATGCACAAAAGCATATTGCTGTGTGGTGTTTTAATAGGAAGAGTTTCCAAGGAAAAAGGTATTTTACCAGTTTAGTTTTTTTACTTTTGAGTTATTTTATTGTTATTCAAGATATTTAAATATTAAATTATTTAAGATATTAAATATAGTCAAGTTATACTTGTGACCTATGTTTTCTCCTATAAATGATCTTCAGCATTAGGAAAAGAAATTGCTGGCATAGCTATGCTTCCAAAACAATTAATGCTAAGAAAGTCTACTTCTTTCAATTAATAAAACTCCTGCTGTGCTCATTACAAAAATGTATGCACAATAAAACTATGTAGGAAAATACCTTTCTTATACTAGGTTTTTAATATCTTATTACCAAATTTATTAAAAAGCTTTTGAAATAGTATTGATTAATATATTTTTTTACTACCTTGAGAAAATGGACAGGTTTCCTCAGTACAAAGAAATCTTGCTCCTTGTGTGTACTTTGTTACAGTTCCCATTGCAATCACTATCCCTTCAGACATATAAAATCTTTGAGATGTGTAATTAAAGGGATATGCAGAAAGACTCAGAACATAACTTGGTAAAGGTGGCAAATGTGTTGGTTTCAGCAATATACTGATCTAGCAAGAGACACAATTGCATTAATATAAAATATATTTTTATTTAAAACTGCTGTACTTTTCTTGGACAATGTGATACATAACTGTTAAAAATTTCAAAACCACATGCAGAGTAACTAGGTTACATATTAATTAATCTCACAATTGCAGTTTGGTTGGGTGAGACTTCCAGCTACTTTTAATTGCAAGTAATACTGCAATCAAGGGAAAATGAAAACTTAATACAAAAATATTTGTTAATACTTCACTATACTTAGAAGACTCAAGATCTAAATGGAGAAAACCAATGCAGACTCACCTGGGCTTCTGTCTGCAATTGTTCAATTAATGATAATGTCTTAATAGCTATAAAGCATACCTGTGATGGAAAAATAACTTCATTTTAGAAAGGAAAATCTTGTTAAAATACAGATGATGCACTTTTTTCTGCTCATCTATAATTACACACTTACTGACTGAAAAATCTGTGCAGCTTGTAGGGGATTATGAAGTATGTAGTTTCCAAGAGTTGCATCCAACTCAGCAATGTCAGAAGGATTAATTGAAATAACGAAACGATAAACTGCATAACTTTGTTTTGAGTCTGTAGGAGCAAAAAGTATCTTAAAATAACAAATATTTGAATAACATTATGTATCAATTTAACAGCCTATGTATTGAGTAATACCATTATATTTTTTGCAATCATGCACAAATTTCTGAAGGCCACCACTTCTGTCAAGGTAGACAAGGACAACTTCCCTCATTTTCTGTATTTCAGGATCCATCTTCCAAGATCTTTGCACTCTTTATCCAACTGTGGGAATAAACTGTGAAGAAATGATGGTAACACTGGCCATGCTATAATAGTAACAATAAATTTACGTATAGAAAAAGCCACACAAAATTAAAACAGTCTCTTTTTCAAACTAGGCAATTCTTGAAGGATTTTTAAAATTCAATTCAAAGTTCTTTCCAATGACTGAAGCATACCCTATTTCTGGAGTAAATTTCTGAAGAATGCTCTAGTGTTTTCATTTTGTCAGTGAATTATTTCAGTCTCCTAATTCCCTAACCCATGAAATTAAAGTTTCCATTTAATTTAACCTCCCCCGTAGATTTTATAACCACCATATCAAAAGTAAGACTTAAAATTTTATCTCCCTTATTTGAGAAGTCTGTCATAGCAGTTAAAAGTGTGAAAGTGGGCAACATCTCCTTTCTTAAAATCTGACTTTCCTACTCTGTTGTGACCTCCTGTAGCACCCACTTCAGGTGCTGATCTTGCACTTATTTCCATCCATGTACACAGAAGGTCAGTCCTGGTTCCCACTGACAAAGCTTTTATAACTGCAATTATGGTTTGGAGGCTGACCGTGCTCTTCAGTGTTGTTTTCATTGTGTATTACCCACATCTCTATGTACTTTATATTTTTCAAAAGAGTAGAGTCTTGTACCATGAAGCACTACTTTGCAGAATTTAGAAAGAGAATTACTAAGGCCAAAATATGGTATTTTGTATATATGCATCTGTTTTCATGGCTTACAGATTTTCTTCTGCAAAGCGTCCTTACTCCTCTCTATTGATGACCAATATCAAACAACACTGGAATTTTCAAAAGTAAAACTTAGCTACTGGGTAAAGGATAGGATATGGAATTACTAGCTGATGAGGAATCAAAGCTCACAGCATATGAAAGATCCCCGGTAGGAATTCACAGAACTGACTTTGGGAGGAGAAACAGATCAACATCCAAGAGAGGAGTGACTGGATTGCAGAGCAACTCCAGTGTGGCAGCAGTGTAAACCTTGTGGCCTGTACACTGTGCTCTGTACACTGTGGACTTCGGTGTGTTTAATACCTTAAGTAACAAATTATAGGCACAAGCTGAAAGAGAATTTATATAGGGACTTTTCCCCCCCCAGTGGGTTTGGGATTACTCCTGTACAATTACTACTCCATCCCTTGAAATCTTCAGCGAGAAGGGCTTAAAGGTACACACACAGATCCACTGTATCTCCCTGGATCTTGTGTTGCCCGGGCTGGACAGACAGGACACCACAAATGATGAGGAAGGACTGAGCTATGGCCCAGCTCATTGTGCACTGAGCAGCCATCACCCAAGCTTCATAAAATAAAGCTTGACCAGGGTGACGGTGTTCACCAGTGTCCCCACAGCCAGCTAAACCCACTCCTGGGGGGACTCGGCACGGACACCCAGCATCTCCTGCCTGGCTTCAGGCTCCTGCCATCAGCACCCCTTCTTCACAGACCTCTCCACCCAAGTTATTCACCAGGCTCACTACGCCGGGGAGGCAGCAATGGGCACCGAAGGGGCCGCGCCGCCGCTCCCCGTGCCCGCGGGGGAGCCGAACGGGGCTGTGTGCGAAGCGGCAGCGAGGGCTCGGCAGCCGCGAGCCGAGGCTCCCTCAGCCGCTGCCTTAGCCCTCAGCCGGGGCTCCCTCAGCCGCTCCCTCAGCCCTCAGCCGGGGCTCCCTCAGCCCTCAGCCGGGGCTCCCTCAGCCCTCAGCCGGGGCTCCCTCAGCCCTCAGCCGGGGCTCCCTCAGCCCTCAGCCGGGGCTCCCTCAGCCCTCAGCCGGGGCTCCCTCAGCCCTCAGCCCTCAGCCGGGGCTCCCTCAGCCCTCAGCCGGCGGCGCAGGGCGAACGGCGCCTCGGCCCGCAGGCAGTGCGAGCCCTCAGGGAAGGCAATTCCCAGCCCACCCCCCACCCACAGCTGCCCCAACCCCGCGGCCACCGCCGGGACTGGCGACTCGGTCCCACACGGCTACTGCCTACACCCTCCGTCAGGGCACTGGGACATAGCTCTGACAGTGTACAATGTGCTTATAAACCCATTTTCTCTCATGAATACATACTGCATATTTAATTGCTTGCCTTTAGCATGCCAGCCACTCCCAAACTTACCTCCCCGGGAGAGCACCTCTGAACTCTATTTGTGTCGCATTTCAGTTCCCATTTTTACAACCATCGTCCATTTCCGTCAGTCCGTCTTTCGTGTGGTGTCTCTCGTTCCCTTCCCTGCCGAGGGACTGGCAACCACAAGCAGCACTGTTCCCCAGCCCCCATAGCTCCGGAGAAAGGTCTGCTCCTCACAGGGGCCTTGGGTTCCCTCTCTGGGAAGAACTATACCCTTTTGCTACAGACAGGCCAAACAAAACCCCGTGCACAAGTCACAAAAAGGCAAATTCTGCCTCCCTTTCTTACCAGCCAAAACAAGAAGGGCGCAGCACAGGTGGTTCCGGTACAGGTCCACTCTCCTCTCTAGGCTTTAGCAAGTGTTTCAGATGTAATTTTTCAGCTCAGCCCTGGGTGAAGAGACTATGACACTCCAAACTTGCACATCTCACTCTGGAAACCATTCTCATGGGATGCACAGAGATGTGGAAGAAGGGCACGAGGTGCAGAAATACTGTGTGGCTTTCTTGCCTGATGTTGTAGAGTGTTAACCTTTAACTTAAAGAACTTAACTACTGCAAGTGATGTGTTGAACACATTAACACTTTGCCAAAAAGGCAGTCTGCTGAAGGAAAAAGCTTAATGAACAATTATTAAGCTGCTCTCCCAGAAGTAACTTCAACTGCTACTGCCCTGTTTTTTCGAAGGAAAGAACTGCTGAATTCTGACCAAAAAGAAAAAACAAACACCTCATCCAGGCAGGCAGCTAAATATGAACATCTTGGAATACAAGACAAAAATTAAAAAGGGTGCTGGCTCCTACAGCAACGATTTCTAAAGTATTTCCTCTCCTTCCCATCTCTCTACAGCACTGTACCTCCTTGCCATGAAGAGAAAGTAGTTACAGTAGCCACATAATTTCACAATAATTTCTGGAGCATACAGACCAAAAATTCAGTATCTGAATGGATACTTCCTTTCATACCATCAATTTCTGTTTTCCAATCCATCAGAAAGCTATGTTAAAAAAAAAAAAAAAAAGTACAAAACAAAACCAAAATGAACCCAAACAAAAACCACCAGGGCTGTTGCTTCCAAATTATTTTAATGCCAAGAAAACAATTCACATAGTTCTTGGTTGTGCTGAACAGCCACATAGCTATTTTCAATCCTTGCAGAAGAGAACTATGGAAAATGAGTGCCAAGCCACCGTTCTGCTCCCACAAATGATACAGTTCCTTCCCTCCTTCTCTGCCAATAAAAATTCTTACTTCTTTTACCAATCACTCCTTCCAAAACTACACGTAGCAACTGGTGAGCATCACTTAACCATTATGTGGGAGACTGCTCTAGAACATACTCCTTGAGATAAGCAAGGAATCCTGTTTTACCTTCCACTTTTCAAAAATATTGATACATTTATTTCAAAAGAAGTATGATTTGATACACTCCCTCTAGGTTCTCAATTTTTATCTGATCTTGATGCAATATAAAGAGTATTTCTTTTAGCTGCTTATTTTGTAAAAAACAAGGTGACATTACTGAAATTTATGTAACATTCATTCAGTTTATGTATCATTACGATATATCAGTATCTTATCAGAATTCTTTCAATAATACATTTAACTGAATGTATTTATGAACAAAAAACTGAACATTTTTTTGAGTAACACACAAAAATAAGTTGTTATTTACAAGTAATATATATAATAAAACTACTACCATTATATGCCTTTTATACACTGTAACTGCAGTCAATTTTTGCATTGTTTAAAAAAAATTTCCTTAAACAGAAATTGTTCAGACTTATCCATTTGTCCATACACATGTATGTTATGAGAAATACAATAGCTTTTCACATTTTTAAAATTATCAGTGTAATTTACATTTTTCCCCAATATCAAGTGAAGATTTAAAAATGATGCAAACTGGAACACAAAGACAAGTAGCTATGAATGCTGAAATACTATCAATTTGGAACATAAGAGTGTTTTAAACTACCAATCTGTGAGAAAAATCCCTAGTATTTGGCATGATCATCTCACCACCCACCCCCAAAATGTCAAAGCTAGATAGCCTTTTAAAGTAACTGTGATTATTGCATATTAGATCTTTGGAGAAGCAGAGCTTTAACCAAAATATATTTTTAATGTAGCTGAAATACAGACATACTTAGCTCAGGGAGGAAAGAAAAGTAGAACACGTAGTAAGTAGTGTTATCAAATCAATCCAGTTAATTTGTTCTGTCCTTGCTTTGAGTAATCCTCCATACCTCTGATAATCCAGTTAAGTCAATGGGTACTTCAGCAAGTGCAAGAGCAACAATCCAGTTTTATGTGACCAAGTTTTCATTCTGCAGAAGTCCTTTAAGAATCTTGGTCCTTAATTTACATCATTTAAGTGCTGACAGGTAAATTAACACATATTCCAAACTGGTAACAGGGAAAACATTTACCTTTTTTTAAACCAGGATATACAAAAGACAATTTGCATAGTTACAATTCAAGCACAAAGTCACTGTAAATAAGTACAAAAGCATTTATAAATTTACTAAATTTGCTGCTGTTTGTGCCAGCCAAATTAGACAGGAATGAATGTAAACTTGAAGGGATTGGAGGAGAACAGTCAGTGTTTTTGCTTAAAAAATATGTAGAGAATGCTTTTAAAGGTTTTAAAAAATATTTTCTGCAGCAGGAACGAACAGTTCAAACCCCAAAGAAAGCCATCCAAAAATGCCCAAATTCCTCCTATACAGCAGACAAAATTTGTTCATAGGTTTCAAACCTACATACAAAACGAGGCACTATTTACGCTATTTTGGAATGTGTCCATAATCCTAACCTTTCAGTTCACCCCAAGACTTCCAAACCATTCTTCACTTCTAACTTCCTAGGAAAACATATCTTCAGAAGGTGGTGCATAAGAAAATCCAACAAATGCATCATCTGCCTCTAGGACACTGGCATTAACAATGTTGTAGTCAGAAGAAACACAAACTGAGTAGGGGACCATTTCTTCCGTGAACACTGCATCAAAATTCCCAATATCGTCTGGTCCAACCTAGAAAACAGGAAGATCTGTCAGTCATCATATTAATATGGTGTTTTAAACTTGTGCTTGTCCTTTAGATTCCAAATTTAACTCTCCAGGCTATCTATCTTGTTCTTTTAAAGGAAGCCCAACCCTCCATCTCTGAAAATAGCTATTAAAAGGCTGGATTTTTGGGTTGGAGTTTTGGCCAAATCCTACGTTCTCAATGATCCTAAAAAATATGGAAAAAAGTCTCTCTTATGGAGGTTAGCCCAGATGGTTAGAGCATGGTGCTAGCAACACCAAGTTTATGGGTTCAGTCCCCATATGGGGCATGCACTTAAAAGCTAGACTTGATGATCCTTGTGGGTCCTCTTCAACTCAGAATATTCTGTGATGTGTCATCTGAGATGCAAACACTACCACCACCACCACTCTCCCAGGCACCTACCACATTAGGATTAAATGGTGGTGGAATCTTCTTCTGGAGAAGGTCAGTCCAGCTGAGAGATTCGAAGAACGGGTGCTTTTGAATTTCAAGCTGCAGCAAACAATAAAGATTTTAGATATTTCAAAAATCAATCCTGTGCATCATAGTAAGTATTACTTAATAATACATGCACATAGGGAAATTCTTATGTGCATGTCCTTATCAATTTGTTTATTCACAATTTACTTTGCAATAAAAGCTGTAGTTGTTAAAAACAGCAGATAAAATTTGTTAGACTGCCTCTATCAATGGTTTTCCTTTTAAGAACATACTTTCTGCTTTTAAGCCCTAAAATTGATGACCTTGAAGTCTACCACAGAGCAAGAATGCTTTCTATTAGTATCTGTTCCTGCCTTGAAGTTTTGTTAGTTTTTGTTAAGTATATCACTGTCTGAGAAGCAGCTGCTTCAACAACTCTGCAATATACTTATATTTCAGAAGCAGCAAACAGCTGTGCTAAATACTACCATCCTTGCATCTCGCTCAGTTACAAGGTCAACAGACTAACACAAGGACTGCAAACCAAAGACTATGAAGATCCCACCACTAATGGACAGAGTACATCTTCTAGATCAATCCTCATCACACGGTTCTGAAGACACCTGTAACTTTCTCACGATGACTGCTTGTGAACAAAGGTTTTGTTGCTACACTGGGAAAATGTTTGCCATGACTTTAAGGCTAAAAAAAGGGCTGCTTTTTGCATGGAACTATTGTTCCTCTTTAGCTGAAGACTGGTTTCCAAGTCACTAGTTAATATTACCACATGACAGCCTTTTGTTTTGATTATTTCCCAGTTTCACCACAAACAGTGAAACCTACTTTTGTCCACCTTAGTGACTGCTGCACCAGCCACTGCGTTTCCTTTGCTGGCAGGTACAGCAAAGAAAGGATCAAAATACCCCACAATGATCATCGCTATCTTATCCAGAGCAAATTTAAGGGATAGACCCCACGGGTTTCTTTACTGAAGAAATAAAAAGGAGGGAAGCAGAGACAAACATAGCAATGCAATCTCTATCTCCAGCTATTCATCCTGTGCTGTGCACATGAATTTTGTGTGTCCCTTTAAATGAAATATGCTTTGATATATTAGGACATTACTTACAAAGTCTTCCCTCGCTCCAAGTCTGCTTTGCCGATCTTTCTCCAAAAGTTCTTCCAGGATAGACCAGGCTGTAAGACTGATTCCTGGGCGCAAAACCAGGGGTTTATGAAGAATATTATCATACATCTCAGCAACATCACGGCAGTAAAAAGGAGGCTAAAAAAATACAAGTTATACATGAATCTGAAGCCACATGCAATGTTGTTTCATACATTACATATGATCAGTAAATATTACAAGACATACAAGCTGCTAGCACTGAAGCAGAAATCTCCTTCTTTTTATGCACTGCTAACTTCTAATTCAGTCATCACCATTGCCAGAACTTTACACTTGATAACTTCCCACCACCCGCCTCCTCTACTCTTAATGTGTTCTCACACTCATAAGTAGCCATAGATGCCATCCAGCTTCAAAGCTCCCATTGAACTTGCCTGAAAAGAACCTGAAAATGGGAAAACAAATCCATCTCCCTATTTAAAGTCCTATGGGAGGAGACAGAACTTGAGAAAACTAAAAGAACAGATTGTTACTGGAGTAATTACATATGACTAGAAGAAGCATAGCGAGATTGTTTTTTTTCTAATGCTGTCAAAAGCCAGGAGAAAACCTGGGATACCTAAGTAAAAAAATAAGTCTTATTTTTCTTTATTCCAATATTTGACAAAATTTTCCTTATAACCTGGGGGGTTTTGCATTGTGTATTATCACTGTTGATTCAGTTTACTCTCACAGTCCCTCAAAGTGATGACTACTGATTTTGCTGATGTCTATGACTTAACTTTTCCATGAACTGTCAGACACCAAGAGGCAATGTAAAATCCAAAAGAGAAAGACAGGTGCTATGTTTAGTACAAGACAGTCTGTTAATCCACTTAAACAGAGTATTCCAATATTATTACAAAAGCCAGCATCTTTAACACTCAAAGGTTACTTCAAATAAAATTGGAGAGGGGAGGAAAGCAACCTTTACGTGTCAGGTACATACCAGCCCATAAAGCATTTCATAAAGAACTGCACCAAGGCACCACCAGTCTACTGTGTTGTCATAGGGCTGCTTTTTAATGACTTCTGGTGCAAGATACTAAAATATAAAAAAAAAAAATGTATATTAGAGCATTAGGCTAGCATGGATAAAAGCTAGATTTTAGTCACATCATAGTAAACCCTTTCAGGAAAACTTGCTTCATAACAGTCAAATGTTTCAGCTGAATACTACACCTCACTCATCCTTCACTGCCTTCAAAGGTTTTTCCTGTAATTTAAAGTATGTTTATCACCAAAGCTTCTAGTCCTGTCATTTCAGTGAATCCCTCACATGTGTTCAAGCCTTCCATATTCTAAGTTTTCCAGTGTAGTTTTCTCAGTAAAAAGACAACAGAGTTCAGTAACTCAGTTAGCAAGTTTGAAGTTTCATGCAACTGCAGTGATTTGCTTGAGTCACAGATATTAATTCCCCATAAACTTCCTAAGAATCAGTGGCAGGATATGGTCAGCAGATTCGTATTGACAAATCTGTAGTAGCTGTAACACAAGCTAACTGTCCTGTGTCTACCCAGCAGTTAGGAGACATGGGAGAAAACAGTATTTAGAAAGGGCTGAAAAAACAGAGGAAGGAAGAGATGAGTTACAGCCATGTGGGCAAGCAGTAGACACTGCATACTAGTAAAAAGAACAACGAATAGATCTGTAGGGAGCTCGTCTTTCATCTTTGGTTTGGTTTCAGCTTGTTAAAAGAATGCAAACCTCCCAGCAGTACAAAACACAGTATTTGACCTTCCAGTTACACGAGTATTAATAATAGCCAACAGTCACTAATTACTAACAAAAAATCCCATGGAAGTTGTCAACATACTTCTGGGGTCCCACAGAAAGTTGCAGTGGTATCAGAAGTTGCAATCCCTTCTTTACAAAGTCCGAAGTCTGTCAACACGACATGACCCTGTTTAAGAAAAAGTGATATGTTAAAAAGAGAACATACTCAACATGCAGATATGCACAAGTGTCAATTTTGTGAGAGAACACAAAAAACAGAAACAATCTTGCATACTTACTAGTGAATCTAGGAGAATGTTTTCTGGTTTTAAATCCCTATTAAAAAAAAAAAAAGTATTAAATCAAGACAGCAGTTATAAGAGCTTTCAAGGCAAGGGATTTTATTCTTCAGCTGAAAGCTTCAAGTTTTGATGGAAATTGCTATGTTCAGGTTTCCTGTAAGATGATTTGATGTAGAGTTTTTTATTTGGCAATTTGTCCTATTTTGAACTTCTGCAGGTCAAGGATACATTTCAGAAACTTACCTGTACACTATATTTATGGAGTGTAAGTAGCCCAATGCACTGGCTATTTCAGCAGCATAAAATCTGGCTCTGTGCTCAGGAAAGGAACGCTCTCTTTGTAAGTGAAAGAACAGCTGTAAATATGCAAATAGGAAATAAGAACATTTCAGAGGCAAAAAAAAAAAAAAGGCTAATAACATGTAATTTTAAAGTGAAGACTAATTAATTTTGTTGTCCACTTAAAAAAAAAAGTACAATGAAATAAAATTGGTTTTACTGCATGATTTAGTCATTGCTTTACCCTCTTCCCTTCTTCTTTTTTGTAGCTCAGATGGATAGGTAGCTCAAACACATTCCCTTAAAACCAGGACTAGTCAAAATGAACTAGAGTAAATCATTAAAGCTGTGAATAGAAGTTGGCAAGACTAAATCATGCCAGATTGCCTCCAAGCAGAATATAACCTGGTGTCAAGTAAGTCATCTTTCATTTCTGTAAATGCTTGTATTCAAAGATTTGTGTAATTATTTATAGAATTGTATTCTGAAATAACAGAGATGTAGATCACTGTGTGAGATGATCCACCAATTTTCTCTTCTACAGACAACTGTCTGGCTTCAAATAATTCGAACAGATACAAAAGTGAAGACAAAGGTTAAATCATAAACATACAGATTCAACTATACTACACATTCAACTTAAAGATTTTAAGAAAAATGAAGTTTCCCAGTTTCTGCCTACAAAGTTTAAGAAAAATAAAAAGCCACTCAGCTTTCCAAGCACTTCATTCAAATTTGAAAGCTGTTTTGAACTGTATTTTAGTTTGCCTGAAACAATACAAAATGTGGGTTCTGGCCACAATTCACAGGATCCACAATCAGGATTTTGCTAATACAGTCTAAATAAGATGACAGCACATTAGACAAGAAAAAAGCCCATCTTGTCCCAACTCTGACACAGTATCACAAATATCAGTTTCCTTCCTTCCCCTTTTGAAATGTCAGCATCTCAGCCAATGCAGATGCAAGAGGAAGACAGTGTTACAATGGTGAAAAATGTAAACATAAGATTAATGCATAATAAAGTTAAATTTATATGACTGTAAAATACAGTATTTGTATCTGGCAATCATGAATAGACTGGGACTGAAGTTGTCAACAAGAACAGGAACAGGGTCCAAATAGCTACAGAAGTCTGTAGCAACAGCACATAATAATAGGATTTTCAAAATTGGGAGAATGCTGATCACAGCCCATTGTAAAGGATCATTCTGCCCCTCCCACCTAGAATTAGCAGAATAGACAGACTAAAATGCTAACAAAACCACTACATACCTCTCCTCCATTAACAAAATCCAGGACAAAGTAAAGCTTTTCTGTTGTTTGGAATGAGTAATGTAATCCAACCAAAAATGGATGTTTCACATTTTTCAAAAGCACATTACGTTCAGCCATAATATGTTTTTGCTGCAAGAAGTAAGAGATCAATAAGTAAACAGGAATGATTTTGTAATTAAGGAAAAAAAACCAAGGGAGGTTGGTGGAAAAAGACTATTTCTCTTAACCTCTTTCCTATTGAGAACAATTTTTTTCTGCAACACCTTGACAGCATAGTATTTCCCATCCAGTTTTCGTTTTGCAAGAAGAACCTGTGAAATTTGAAAAAAAAAAAAAAAGACTGTTAACAGTTCACATACTATTAGTAATATTTTATCATTTCAGAATAGCTGGAAAGTGTTCATGCTGTTTCTTCACCATACAGTCACTTTGCTTCTAATACAGTCAATCAACAATATATTTGCCAATAGAGTGATCTCACAGTTCAGTAAAAATTTATCATGACAGTGGTATTATGAAAGACTGAATTATAATATTTATTTTCCATGACCTTCTAAATCTCTATCAAAATAATTTTCAGCTTTTATGGGATAAATTTTAAAGATAATTGAAAGAAAAACAACAATACAATAAATAATTGGGAAACAGATTTCAAGAGGGCTTTCCTTTGGCATTTGTCTAAGATATCAACATTTAAGGCACTTGTCAATATGCTGTTGCTCACACTGCTCCATAGTATCAGGGATTTCACAGAATAGACCATGACAACAAGAGGAAAAACATGATTCGTACTTGAGCTGCTGCATAAGCACAGGGGTACCTCCCTTCCTCCCTGGGGGAAACAGAGGATCCCAACTGCACTTAATGAGAAAGGGAAACTCTCCCTTTTGTTAGTCCCAACAAGTGGCTGAGGCAGCCAACACTGCATCAGGGAAAAAAAGGCAGGGGCACAAAGCAGCAGCAAAAGGGATCCAAGAGAACAGTTTATGGGCCACCCTAGACCAACACTACTTCTGGAACCTCTGGCCAAGTCTCCAGTCACTGTGCATGAGAAATCAGCAAGCATCCTTGCACCACCATAAGACACAGGAATAAAAGCTCACCTTGCCAAAGCTGCCTTTCCCAATAACTTTCAGGAAATCAAAGTCTGTTGGTTTAGCACTGAAAGATATTTAGGAAGGAGACAGGTCATCTGGGTAGAAATTACAAGCTTTATAGCTGTACAGCAGTGTAGTGTAGCACTCGAATTGCAAAGTGAGAACAATGGCTTGTTAGCACCCTCCTTTTCTCTGTTCCACCCAGCACTGCTTCTGCAGACCTGTCCTCAGACACAATGACTCCTCTTCACTTTGCAATTCCATTTTCCTCTAGGGAAGGTGTTCAAGTTGCATCCTCTGAGTTGATTTTATTTACTAAGCTTAACCTTATGATTAAAGGAGAAGCAAGACTGTTCTTTCATTCTTCACAGTCTAGTTTCTTGTAATTTGTAAGTCTCCATTTCCCCATGACTTCTCCTGGAGTTTATTTCTTATTTCTAGGGGTCCAAATGAGTTCTAAAGCTTACACGAGGAAAGGAAGGACCAAGTTTGTTATCTATTCCCTCTTACTTATCCTATTCTTCCGTCCATCCAGCCCTCCCTCATTTCAAATTTCAGTAAGAGATGGGAGGTCCTAACACCTGTCTCTTCTGGGTGTGTGTATGAATTCACTCTCAGTTTTTCCATTTCCCACATCACCACTCCTTTCAGTTTTTCCCAGGATTCCCTTATTCTTTCCTGAATACAATTCTGTCAGCGAAACAATTATCCGTGTTTTCAAATTCCAAAACAAGTTACATCACCATACACCTCTCTATTTATTGCCCCTGAAGGGAAGGACTCTTAAATTTCATTTCTTACTGCAATCTATTAACCACTTCCTCCTGCTAGCCCAGAACAAATCTGTGAGGAAAGCAAAACCAAAATAGCAGTCATCTCCTAGATGAGAAAAGCAGATTCACACAGAACTGAGAAGAGAAACTCTACAGAGGACACCCAACAGAGACACAAGTTACCACTGCAGTAACTGGGTTGTAGCACCAACAAGGCAAGCTGCTCCTCTGCCATGCAAAAACTTGTTTTCAGAAGCTGTGGGACAACTCCTGAGGTCAGTCTAGCTTTTCAGGTTTTACAATTAATTTTAATCCAATTTAATTAAATTTTAAAATTACATTAAATTGAATTACATTTAATTCAATTTAATTGAAACCTACTGAGGATTTCCAGATGGTCCCAGGTTGATATTCTGTGAGGTAGAGTTTAACTGTTGGGAGAAACAAAGAGGTTTACTTGTAATACTTTTTCTTAAATTCTCTCTTATCTTTCAACCAATCCTAATTTTAAAATACTCTACTATCAGCTCAAGGCATGCTTTTAAACTTGTTACATTAGAATTTTAAAGAGATCTAACATCCAGATTGGGAACTGAAATATCTGGCCATCATCACCTTGTCACAAATTATTTCTACACACATCCTGTTCAAGGATGAAGGTAATAAAATATTTGTGTCCAGACACAGAGGAAAAGATCAGAAATAAAAACTGAAGAGTATTTCAATAAACAACTTGTTCCTCATTCAGAACTTAACCCTTTCTATACTTGCTTCATGAATGCATATTCCGCATTTTATTCCAAATTCTTCAAGTTCTTACTAATACAGTAATTTTAAACCCACACTGTTTATACGAGTAATTAATGAAAGACACTGTGCTTTTAAAAGTACAAAAGTGAATGCTCTCCCAGCCCCAAGAAAAATATTACCAACCTTTTCTATCCTGACATTAAAGGTTAAATAACTCAATTCCTGGAATTCCATGAACCTTACTGGTACACACCCAGGCAGAATTTGTAAATTGCAGGGAGCAGAGGAAGCCACTGCCATTTAGGTAATTTTCTCCATTTTGTTTTTGATTTAAAAAAGCAGTATTTGTATTCTCACTGTGGTTCTGGACTTTATCAGAGAACAATAAGCTGCACTCAAATACAAGCTACCTGGGGACAGGCTGTCAGCCAGCACAAACCAATACTCCAGAAGTGGAGAATGGCCTGACAGCAGCACTGGATGCTACTACTCACTGAAATAAGCCAGTGGCAATGGAAAGTTTTAAAGGAACTACTGTATAAAAGAATTTTTTTGAAGGCTTATTTTTGTTCCTTGTTGTTTTGCTTTATCATTTACAGTAACTGTAAGGTGAGTTTTTCACCAAAAATATGGGGTCCAGGCCATTACGTAGCAGCTCTCTTCCCATTTTGGAATTTGTTGTGGCATGACACATCATTAATCTTCCACAGAACGTCTATATCATTCCACATTACTTAAAATACCTTTCAAAGGAGGAGGAAACAGGTATTTTAAACTAGTGACTTTGGAAATTAAACTTTCAGAACACACTAAATCTCCTGTGGATCACACACAAACCAAAACAACTCTTACATCTTTAACAGGGGCTGAAGAAGACGAAAAGTACTAAGATCACATCTTTATGCCAATTAGTAAGCAAAGGAGAAAACAAGCTTAAATATGGCACTTTTGCCTTCTTAAAAATACTCCTATTTTCAAACAGCACTGTTTCTGGAGGCTGTAAACTAATTTTCAGAGAAGCCATCCAGCTATATAGTGGCTTTTTTGACAAAGAAACTTCAGACCTCACACAGTGTTATATGTGAAATGAAATCAAACCCATCTTTGCTCCTAAGTCACTTTAAAAAAGACTGCATTTTTTCCCCTGAGAGAATTCTATTTCTCCCCATCTTTAAAAGGAAGAACACGGAAGCAAACAAAAAGACAATTAAGCATTCAATCTCCCCTGCTCCTTGCCAGATGTTCTTAGCAAGAGCCTTTGAACAGAGTGCAAAAACTATGACAGCTAAGCTATGACAGAAGTTGTGTTTCTTTAACCCGTATAGCAACTGGGGAATAAGCAAGACAAAGCCAGCAATCACTTTTACTCTTCTCTGCAGTTCACATCTGACAGAACAACAGTTTAAAGCCCACAGTGGAACTGAGTAGTTTAAAAAGAACAGGGAGGGGATTTATTGCAAAACGTACCAGCAGTTTTCAGTAAATAATGTACCTAAAAAGACTGCCCTCAAGCAGCTAAAATTTAGAAGACTGTTTTACTCCTGTTTTATTACCTTCCGACTACTCCTTTCATCTTCATCTTCAGATGGATCCGACTGGTGTTTTGGGTTATCCATCTGAAGAAATGCTCTGACATCTGGGCTAGAAACACAGTTAACTTCATTAGCACACTAATACTTTGCATGATTTTCAGCCATGAACACAGAGCATAGGACTGAACAGCAGCATACAGAGGAGTTACTCATCACCAAGCTTTATATTTAAATTCTGGTAATTAAGGACTGTGTACAAGCAATACTTTCTTTTATAGCAACATAATTTAGCTGCCAAGTGTGTTATATACAGCACGAAATTCTTCACTTGCAAAAACCTGACACATTAAAGTATATGTATGTGAAGACTTCAGAAGGAAACACTGCAGTACTGCATTTAAAGATAATGATCAGAAGAAAGCAGGAGTTCTAACTGGCTAGCAACCATCAAGAAACCAACTGTCTTCCATAAAACCAAAGAATTTAAATTTTTGCTGAGTTTTCTAAGATTAATTAAATAGTCCAATATGATAAGGAATTAAATACATCATGTGTATCCCAAGGAAAGGCACACGTTCCAAGAGATACACAGGTAATGTTCCTGTCTCCGTTCACTTTAGAACGAAAAATGGTGAACTTGTTTTCAGAATTCCTTCTGGCTGGGCACCGTCAAAACAGTGTTAAGAAATCCTTCAAGTCAGCTACAGGACACAAATGCTTCAGGAATTAGCAACAGGCGTCCCACAGTGCCTAAGGAGATGCATATTATCTTCAGCAGCAGTTTCAAGCTCTGTCTTGGTGGGGCTGGGGGACAAGGACAGAGAAAGGTGGGAAAGTAAAGAGAATTCCAAGAACCTGCTTCTAGGAAGAAAGGCTTGTCCAACAGTTCAAAAGAATGTAATGTCTTTCTGAACCACAGCACAGGGCAAGTAAAGAATAATGTAATACAACTGAGGCAAAATTAATTCCTAAAAAAATGGGTATCATGTATAGCCTATAAACCACTTCAAGTGATGATTTGGATCTTTCAAGTTCCTTCAGTTTACTGGAAGGCAACCTTCTTATCAAGGAAGAAATCTTACCTACATTTCAGAGACAAAGTTCCTTGAGAAAGACTCAGGGCAGTCATTGATAGGAAACTCCACATGAGCCATGCAGTACAAGAAAAGCACTAACTTACTATGGAGTAGCTCTTTTAATCTGTCCCTAGAATATATAAAATAGGGTGGTTTTATATAAGGAACAGATGCACTTGCTTTGCTATTTTCAATCCATTTCACCCTCCACAGTGAGGATCAGAAGTAAGAGATGAGCTGTTTCTGACACTTCTCCAACTTCTGTAATTTCACGTCAGCACTACTGAACCTACCCCATGTCCTACGTTATCTGAGGCTCCCAGTCTTCAACACCTACATTATTTATTCCTAAGTCCTATTTGAAATGTGTTTCAGTTACCTTCAAACTTTCAGGTTTAAAGTACAGCAACAAGACTGTTCACAAAACTTCCCACCATCATTTCACTTTAATTCCTCCCCTTTTATATCAACGACAAATTCTGATCTATTTCAGCATCTGTCTTGTATCCTGAGACCAGGAAGACAAAAATCACAGTGGTTTGAACATTGTGGTAATACTGGGTTACGATGCAACAGTTTAAGTTTCAGAACATTTGGGTATCATAAAAATCAAGAATTAGAAGTTCTGGTTAATGCTTTTCACTAGACAGAACAGCAGAACCAGACCTTAATTACCTTTCAGCATTAATTATTCTGAACAACTGGCTGATTAAATAGAGCATGTTGTAACACATCTCAAATAGTTACTATAGTAACTTTGTCCATGACTGAATTCACAGCAGGAACAACATAAATTAAAAATACCAATTCACAGGAAAAGGCTGTACATTTGCAGGGTATTCCACAATCTCCACAATCCACAAAAGCCACAATCATAACTGATCGATGTTACACTGCTCATGTTTGCAGTTCTAAAAGCACTGTTAAGAACTAGTATTTAAAAATAAAAAGGTTAACATACCAATTTCTCAGGCAAGACTGCAGCACGTTAAGCAAAATGCTATATAGATTGATGGGAGTTGTATGCTGTATTAGCTCATGTGTATTAACTCAATGTATTTTAGAATACATGGAAACTATTCCTAAAATAATCTCACCTGTGAAATTAAAAGGATTGAGAAAACTATTTCAAAAGGGATGCTCAATATACATTGCACATATATTACCAGCAGAAGTTGATTTTGTCTGGATTTTTATGATTGAATGAATAAACTTATTTTATGGATTATCTCTGAATTACACAAAATGGTGTCAAGCTCTGCTTAAATACAGTTGCTTATGTAATACTTGTTCTGCATTAGTCTTCCTGTAAAAACAATATAATACCACACAAAAATTTTGGACACATAGAATAATATGAACAAACCCAAAAAGTGACACAAATTTCAAAGCAAAATGGTAAAATTAATAGCCAGAGACAGAAACTTAACATTTAAGACACACTTTATTTAAATAATGGTGCCCAGCTCCTCCCTCTTCTTGCCACATTTTCTATGAGAGTAAACCACTGGTCTCTTTCTTACAGAAAGCAAAGGTTCAAAAAGCCCTAATACAGTAAAGAACAGTAATGGTTTAAAAGAGGACAATAATGTAATGCAAGGTTTGCTTCCCCCAACACAGGCTGCAAGATCTTACAATTCAGGGGTTTCACATTCACTTTTATATTAATCAGATTTTGAAATCAAAAAACAAAAAAAGACTGATTTTCTTCTAGGGAACACATTCTCACTTACAGAATGAGAATGAGAATGTAAGACCCCACATCTCACTTACAGAACTGATAACTCATTTCCCCACAGGTTGCAAAGTATTGTCATTCTTGAGTTCTTCAGGTGTAATGCAAATGTTCTCATTCTCATTTAGGAGCTACTTTGGACTATTTAAAAATAACTGCATTACATCTTTAATGCATCCTCTATTATACAGTTTTTCAAACAGGTTTTCTTTGGACATGTTCTGATAGACAGCAATTAAATGCATTAATACTTCAGTGAAGGCCTACATTTGAGGGGGTGAGCAGCCCACTTTCAGGAGTTGTGCAGTGTTTTAGGGAGCTTCACAGAGCTCATTAGGAACAAACTCCCAGCTCCTACATTAAGGACATCAGTCAGCAAGGGGGATGCTTTATTGGATCTCTATCCCTTCTGCCACCTTTTCTTGGAACACCTGCCTTCAACTCATGAGAACAAGCTGTCTATCACACTAAGTTTGCTGAGGAAATGCAGCTTGAAGCCAGTCTACTTAATTCCCCAATTGGACTAAGCCAGTAATCTCACCCTGTATTCCACCTGACAGTGACTGCAGGAAAATCCTTATCGACTGTCACAGAGACTCCCTAATCACCCCAACACACTCCAGGTTTTTCTTGGATTTTTATGGAGCAAAAAGGTTTGGTTTTGATACAATATTCAAGCAGAGTGCCAGACCCAAGAAAAAAGCCCATTGAAGGAAAATACGAACACAGTGCTACATGTTTCAAAGAATAATGGAAGTACTACTATCTTGGACACACTGAATCTGACATTTGTGCTTTTCATTTCAGATGTTCAGGTGCCTTCCCATTCAGAAATGAGAACATCTTGAGTAATCCTTAAGCTTTTAGTGAAACTATTTTCCTAAGCAGGACTTAAAATATATGACATGCTGATACTGGTTTTAATGCTTAAAAGATGCAGTGGAAGATGGATTTCCTAATGATTCTCTGAGAATACATAACCCACTATGTCTTCCTTGTACATCACTAATGTTACATAAATTATTTGACCTAGTATCAAATTTCATCAGCACATTAAAGCAAAACAATCTAAGAAAGCAAGGATGGACTATCTGTGAAGATTCAGTCATCACATATTCATAGAGTAGCTTCTATCAGATTTCACAAAAAATCCCAACCACTAAGATCACAGATCTAGTATTCAATTACAATATTCACTGGCATACAGAAAAGGTGACAGATTACACAATTATTAACATAATTTGTTGCAATGGAACACTGCAAAAAGTAGAAGCTAACTTCAGAAAAACAACCACCTTGCAGTGATTAAAAGAAAAACAACACAGAAATTACTACAAAATTAAATGCTTTTGCACTAAGTTGTGAATTAAAGGCTTTTCCTCTCGCTGAATTCATTGTTTCTTTAAGGGTGAGGTGGAGGAGAACAGCACGAAACAAACTTCAGTCTCTATTTATTGTTTTTATTTTAGAACTGTGTTTAATAAGCTTGTTATTGAACACACTTTCAACAGCACCAAACACTATCAGACCTATGTCTTAACCCTGGTTTAAGTCAGTTTAATGGATCAGGCAAGCTAAGTGCCATATTAAAGAACATTGATTCTGCTACAGTCACATTCAAGCATAAACCGATTTCAAAAGCTCACAAAAATTTAAGCAGGCAGGTGGATTTGAGGTTTCATGCCTTCTTTTTTAGCACACAATTTTGTGCTGTCCATAACAAAAAAAGCACCATTTTACCTTTGAAGAACAAATATAGTATGTTTTGAGACAAAAATATTTGGTAATTGGACATACTGACAACCAGAGGAGGAGACTGGCTTAAATAAAGCAGTACGCTTTCCAAATGTAACAAAACAGATTAGTTTTCAATAATTTGTTATATTAAAGTGCTTTTTTATTATTTCCCAAAGAACAGTACCACGAACACAAACCTCATAGTATTTGTTCTGGTGGAAAAGTATCCTCCCGTAAAGACTTTGTTATTAATTTTTTTCCACTAATCAAAAGAAGTATATATAAAATGCTCCTTTTTAATTTAAAAAGATAGCACATATTTCAGGTTGACATGACATTAAATAGTTCATTCGTTGTGAAAAAAGAAAATCTCTCTGCACGCTGCGAACTGCAGCGATATTCTGTTACTTTTTTCCTGTGGGAAATAGGCAATTTCACAGGCTGTACAAATAGGCTAATTAAACAAAGTGTATGTATTAAAGACATTTACTCAACACTAAAGCCAAGCACAGAGCTTTACCATTTCACTAGTTTAAGCAACACAGAAAGCTGCGTGGATTTAGTTTAAACTGATTACAGCTTTCGGCTGAAAGAAGGCACCGGTTTGCCCTGCAATGAGCTCACACACAAAGTGCTGTTCTCCAGATTTACCTGGAGCTGACTCTGTCCTAACATCACCTCCCATTCACCACTGGTGGTGGTGAACACACCTGCAGTTCTGCTGTTGGAGCACTTTAGGTACAAGCTTATTCATCGTTTCCTTTAGGCAGCTCAGCTTGGTTAACCCAAACCCTCTCAGTCAGCTAATTAAGCCACTTGGTTAATGTGCTTTAAACAAGTTCTGAAGCACACATGAACTACTCTACCAAAAAAAATAAAAGGATGCAGGCAGCGACTGACTGCAAGCAACACAATAGCAAGGGGCAGCAGGGCCCTCAAACAGAACAGCCACTGGCAAAACAAACACCTGCCCTACAGCAACAGTTCATGATGGGATCTGCACCCCTAGAATTAAGATCAGTTCATTGCCTGCAGATTGATTTGTAGGTTGGTTTTCAGAAAATAAAAACACTTTTATACTGTTCAGTCTGTAGATTTTTCCTGAATGGATGGTCATGTCGTTTATTTTTTTACACTGGAGAGTTCTGAACAGGTAAAATACATTTTCTGGTCAAATGCTTAATTTGGAATTTTGTATTTAGCATGTTTTTTTATCTCGTATCTTTTCAACAGTCCTTATAAAACAGAAAAGAAACTACTTACTGGTTGCATAGCTCTGGCTGTCTAACTAAATTTTGAATGAATTCATTCAGTCCTGCTCTTCTCTGTTTAATAAAATCTGAAAAAAACAGATTTATTAGAATCATCAGTCAGCTTGTGAAAAAGACTTATTTTCTT
This sequence comes from Entomyzon cyanotis, assembly GCA_024500445.1. NCBI lineage: Eukaryota > Metazoa > Chordata > Aves > Passeriformes > Meliphagidae > Entomyzon > Entomyzon cyanotis. The sequence continues at coordinate 19,120,824 of JAKEPQ010001005.1, forward strand.
ATTCAGCTTTTCTAAGATTTAAAATAGCAGTTAAAAGGAGACTGGCCTATGAGTGATTTAAAACAGGATTGGTTCTACATATGAAAATCGCAAGCTTAAAACATCGAATGGAGCTGAGAGAACAAATTCCAGTTTCTCTGTAACACTACTTAAAAAGGTAGAAAGCCAGGTGGATTAGAAGTGCCAGCTTGTGCTTCAAGAGCAGTGTGTAACCACAGCAGGCTAACCGGTGCAGCCTTCGTTATACAGGTGAGCCCTTCAAGACCTGATTCCACAAAACCAAAAAATCCAAGAACCCACAGGCAAAACCTGCCATCAGTTGCACAAATCAAGTTTTTACATGAACAGTCCCACCAAGCACCAGATTTCCATAATATATGCATGGCAGTGGGAAAATTGCACAGTTCATCCTGCCGGCAGGCACTCAGATACAGCCATCAAAGATAACAAAATAAAATACTTTCCTTCAGGTTTTGGACATCATGTCCAACATTAAAAAAGATAAGGCTCAGAATCCCTTCTCTTATCTAAAGCTTAACACACGTAACTGTTCTGTAGCAATATGGAAAGATACACAGAGGATTTAGAATAGAAAGAGAGTTCTAACATAAAGTGTTAAACTGAATAATCTCACATTACACATATCGACAATAATTTGTATGGAAAAAGAATATTTAACTTGTGTATTAACTTATAAGGCATTCCAATGACTGTCATATGCAGATCGCTGACAATTATTAATACTTTAAGTTTTAATTAACAGCTGTATTAAGAAAAATGTCCATATTGTTTGAGGCATATAATCCCTAAACCCTTCCAAGGGTATTCAATAACCCAAATTAAATTTGGGTTATTAAACACCTAACTGGAACATAACTGGAAGGTAAATTTCCATACAGATATTGTATTATATTATATTACATTATAGGAGTCACCAACATCAGCAGTTTCAGTTTCAGTGGCAGATGTATGTACAGTGTCATCAGATAGCCTTACAGAGCTATCCATGCTGGTGAAGATAAAACACCTGTGACATCTGAAATTTTCAGATTCTGTATTCTGACTGGTTTCTGTTCCATTTTCTCAAGTTAAAACAAGATTAATTTTGAAACAACCTAAGTGCCAATAAAAATGGAGCATATAAATGGCAATTTTAATGACAGTATTTTTGGTAGATTTTGGGTGAAGGGATGTAAAGGTCTCACTCTGCTGCATTTCAATGCGGTAGTACAATGCTGCATACCCATGGATGGATTAAAGAAGTAAAATACCTTTTCAATATTTGTCAAATATGTAACTTGTTTCAGGAGCCAGCAGAAACATTACTTCAAAGCTTCAATAAATCAGTGTTAAGAAAAAGAATTATTTACATAAGCATCATGGCTCCATCTCCTCCCTGCCTCCCAGCAAGAAACATCTTGAGAACTATTTAGTTTCTCATGCTTCAAGGATTTCACCGTAGTTCACGGAAATTTAGAACAAGTTTGAGGACTTTGTTTCACATATATAATTTTAATGATGTTTTAGTTGAGGCTTTTTCCCCATTCAAACTCCAGTTTCCTAAATTTGGCTCCAAGAAATGCACCTGCGTATTTGCCTGTACAGCAAACCAGACTGTATGACATTCTCTGGTCTTCAGCCAGCTCTGAAAATCCCAAGGTCAGAGAAAGGGAACCAGAACTAAACAAAAAGTCCCTGTAGACAAAATACATGTGGAACTTTTGGCAATCATTTACATCTTTATCAGAAGAGAACATCAGAGCTTGGATACTTGTGTTTGATTATTTTAATAAAGAATAAAACAGAATTTCGTATGAGGATCCAGATGATTAACTACAACTGCCAAAAACTAGGTTTGTTTGTAAGAACTTTTAAAAACCTCAAACCTACACATCCTAAGAGTTCAACAGCTTTGGATCCATTTGTTCCTCAGCAAAGGAGAAAATGAAAGGATTGAAACAGGTGCAGGAGGAGATGAAACTACAAACAGTCTGATCACATCAGCAAGCCAGGGGGGAGGGTGGGAGGTTTCCAAAGATCATCAGGGAAACCCTGAAGTACAAACGGCTTGAATGAATAGTATAAACACACAGAGCAATGGCCTGACCTTCCCATTTGCCATTTCAGTTATTCACCCGTGGTGCCACCCAGGTTAATTCAACACACTTTGCAAGTGAATTTTATTAGTATTTTGCTGCGTACAGAGCAAGCTACATGGGGACCTATCACTGGTAACTGGAGCACAACATGTTCACATCGGACAGGCTTCCTGTTGTTGTTCCACTTGCAGAAGAAGTTCATTTTCACCTAAACTGTACAAGGAAGCACGTTTAGATACAGAGAGTTCAAAAGTCCTCAAAGATAAATCCTTGAGTTATTTAATGTTTTAAAGGTGGTGGTGGGGGAAGTCACACAAAGAAAGTTTAAAAATGACTATGCATAACGCTTAGGAAGAGTCTGGGGTTTGGCTTTTGCTTTTATAGGAGAGAGATCACACCTGACAGTTCAGAATATCTCACAAGCCTGATTATGGGAGGGTTGGGAGGAGCTATAGCCCTCAGTGCAAGAGAGGCACTGGGCGACCAAGCAATGCTTTGTTCACTATCACAAGGTAAAACACCTACCCACGCTAGTTCCTGCTCTTGACTGAAGCATGACTAAACTTTGGTTTAGTCACTGTTTTGAGGACCGCTGCAAAACTCATCTAAGATAGCTTCTTGTAGGCTGGAATAGATCAATTTTTATATAAAGAAACTGACAAAATGAATAACAAGATGATGACATACCAGGATCAAAATTATCTCCAAATATTCTTTTAGCTGGAATCTTCAGGTTCATGGTGGGAAATTGCTTCTTTAGCTGAAAACAAAACACATAAAATTGGATTGTGCTTAGACATTGAAGTAACTGCAATAATTGCATTTTGTTTGTTTTCTGATGAACAGTTTGAACACCTGATTATTAGTAATTCTGCTCCACTATGACATCTCCTCTACTCATACACATGGGGGGAAAAACATACTCAGAACAATCTGTACTCAGCCTGTTTGTAATAAACATACCCTTTTGAATTCAAAGGCCATCTCATCTTCATCTTATGGACTACTAGAGCAATAGTGCCCAAATTATTTGCCCCAGGTTAAAAAAACAAGTTTCAGTGCTGTTTTTATTTTGCCTTTTTTCCTTTCTCCATAACTTTTTCTCTCTTTGGGTTGTTTTTTTCTTACTTGCTTGCACAGGGCTGTATGCATAAGGTTTAGTACGGGCTGGGGATACAGGCACCTGGGTTTTGTCCAAATGATGTTCTTAAAGCTTTAGAAATCATAGGTGGTCTACCCCTACATCAAAATTGCAAACAGATGAACAGTCTATTTTATGATCCTGCATTTGATAATTCAATTATTACACTTGATAAACTGACCAGAAGATTGTATACACCAACACTGAATTATATATTAAAAAAAACCCCAAACGTGACACGAGTAAAGCCTCAACTACATTTAATTCAGCTTCAAGTGCTCCAGAAGAGCAATCTTACTCTCATCCTCTTTAAGAGTAGTTTTCTAATACAGTAGCTGGCAATTCCTCTCTTAGCAACACCAATATATCTTTCAGTGAGCAGCACAAATTCTTTTTTGTGTACTATACTGTACAAACTACACTGAATAGAAATTGGACTAAATGCCCTCCTGGTTAGGTTTCCCCAGGACCTCACCTCTGCCCACGTTAGACAGACCAGTGCTTAACAAACTTCAGCAGAGCAAGGCCAATCCAAATAGCAAGAGAACGTGGCAAAGGAACAGGATCACCAACACTCCCTCTGAAAGGAGGATATTGTTTCCACATCCCTTACAGGTCTATCCCTGCAAGATGCAGGCAAAGCATAGCCTGGGGTATCCAGGGACATTTCAGCTCAGACCTTGTAGAATAGCTCCAGGCTCACAGCCAGCACTTGGAGACCACTGCCACACACAAATCCACGCACAGTGAGGCACATGGGAGAAAGCACGACTACCTCCCAGAGAGACAACGGAAGGGAAGTGGAGACACAAATAAGCAACTGGTAATATTTTAATATGGGGATAAGAGGAGAATTGTTTTCTCTTTTGTAAAAGCAAAAAATTATGGTCCCTGAACATGAAGAATTGGACAAACATATGGACACAGCACACATAACTCAGATTCATATCTGAGCAAGTATTTTCCCAACTTGCCCACTGTGCAAAAAGGGCAAAATCCTCTTCTAGCAACAAACATAAGAAATACATACTTAGCTGCTGAAGAGGTTTATTTTATTTGGAACACTGACCACATAGTTTTGTGTGCAAAACCTGCTATGAAACTGCAGGTATGAATTGCTATGAATGACTTACTAGAAAATTTCTGTTAAGAAATAAGGATTTGTTCATTGTTTTCAGTACTTCAAAGAAAAACACTTATTTTCAGAGAAATATATTATCTAGATGTTTTATAGGGTTTTTTAATCATGAACAAATGCACATTTAAAATGTTTTGACAACCACTAAATTGTAAGTTTCATTAAGTTATGATCCCAAGTAACTATAAAAAAAGTGACAAGTAAGTGGAGTTTGAATCTGAAATTCAAACAAACCAAAGTTTAAAATACTCATTCCATCATTTTCTTTAATCAGGCTCCTATGAAATGTTGACTCAAATTCCTCAAGAGGGGATTAACTCAAACCACAACACTGCAAGCAAGTGTTACTCTGCTGTTCTGGTATCATTTCATAGCTTGCTTTTTGCTTACCGTATTGTAGAGTTTATCAAATTCTGCATACCGTCGAAGGACAAACCATTCATTTCTGCCAACAGAGACCAACACTTTGTAAACCTGCAAGAACAAAGACAGTGTTATTGCCCACAAAGCTTAGTAAAACCTCCCAGGTTTAATCCTGTGGTAAAAGTAAGGGCACGTTGTTGAACTTACTGTGTAAATGCAATTATTGAACTATGTATTCCTTACAGCTAAGTCACCTAGGTATCAACACAAACGATTAAAAGAACAATTAAGAGTATCTGGTATCTGGTACTTTACAGAATTTTTTTTAAACACCAGGTAAGCAAACACCAACACCAAAATTGATTTAATGATGTTTCATAAATTAATTAATATCCAATCAGAACATCTGGCCCTCAGACAGTAGTCTATTAAAATTTACTATGAGATTCTTTAACAACTTGATAATCCATAATAAAGACTAATATTAAAGAAGCAAAGCATTTAAAAATACTGAAGACTGCCTTCACCAAAACCTGAAGAGAAAGTACATATGGAAGGTACAAAAATAACTGTTCTTTGCAACACCTTGAACACAGAAGAATCCTGGCTGATGGCACAATTGTTCAGGGAGGAAAAAATGGTGCTGTGGCTGAAATACAGCCCATATAACATCATACACAGCACTGGGATGAAGGGAGGTAGAGCTGGAACCTGCTGCACACTTCCAGCCTTTTAAATGCCAGGTCACAGAGGACTTCAGCAACCCAGACAGATCATCAGTCCCTGGATTCATAAATCTGGTTGACAGCTGTGTATCCAGCAGGCTTCTCCTGTCTCTTAGACAATTAGTTGTCATCACTTCTCTACCTTCTTGTACTTCCAGAAGAAGCTCAGCTATTCCTTCAGGGAAGAGGATGGGCAGCAAGAAAATGAGCGCAGAGCGCTGCTAATTCCCAATGCAGAAACCTGGACTCCCTTCTGCCCTGCACCAGCACCTTGGCTCTCTCTCTTAACTCCTGCAGGGGAAGTGGCAGCCACCACCATCAGTTCCTCAGCCTGAGGGCTGCAATCATGCTGTGTTTAACTGCTCACATAAGCTGTTCTCAGTCCCAGGCCCTGGGGAACACAGGAAGCTGGATGGAAGCATGCAGCAGAATGCTGATGAGACCTTCTAAGAAAACCCACTTTCCCTCATACTGCTAAACAAGTGTTAGCATAAAACCTACCCACAAAATTTCTAGAGCCTCCCTAGACTGTAAATAGGGAAAGCCTCAGCTGCAAAAACTTATGCACTGTCCTCCTGAACTCAGTATCTTACACAGCAATCAAGTCCTGCAAGCAGTGTTCAAACCCAAAACACCTCCACTCCCCGTGACTGCACTTATGCCAGCACACTTAAGCAGAGGGCCCAGGTAGCTGGGCAGAAAGCACAGACTGCAGAATGCACAGGCAAGCATAACTTAGGATAGGAGATGATATCTACCTCCTTGGCAACTGCAAAATTAAAACAGTTTTGTTCTCAGAGTAGCTGTAGAACAATGACACAATCAACATTTTTTACACAAGAGAGCATTAAAAACCTGTACGAGGTGATCCAGTTCACACCACCAACAAAGCTCTTGCACACCCCAACAAAGCAAAAGCTGCAAGTTCAACAGTTATGGAAGCACTGAGCGGTAAGAACGCGTGCAATATCCACAAAGAATCTGGGAAAACCTAAAACCATTACATATCTGGGCTGTATTACCACTCACAGCTAATATCATCTATAAAATTATTAGAGAGATGTCCAGTGCTTATTTCTAGAACAGTGGGCAGGAGGAATCTAGACATACTTAGATAATAACGTTTTGAAGTCTAATTATCTCTAATTCAAATTTGGTCTTAGAAAACTCCTTAAATATAGATATATGATGCATACACAACTCATAATATGTGGGTAAAAACCACAAAACTCTGAGAAAAATTAAAAGGAAGCAACAGAATCCCTAAAACATCACCATAAACTATCTTCCCACATACATACAGGACAAGATCCAGCTATTTCGGGCTTCAGTAAGATTTCTTCACAAAATAAGTCACTGAAATTAAAAGACTTCAACTCTGTTGGGGTAGCTCATGCTCCTGGATTAAACACTTGATTTTTATTAAACAAAGAAAAATAAAAAGGTAAGCTGTTTTCCAATTTTGAGAAAGCAATCATTGAGAAAGTAAGGAAACTATTTATTGTCAACAAATTAAAAAATACCCAACTCCAATTTCCACAGGGCTGGGGATTAATATTATACATCACATGTCTGAGACAAAGTTTTCAGATTTAATCAGACAGACAGCACCCTTGAAAGAGATTTTTTAATAAGCCTGTATACAATTGTGGTGTGAAGGGAGACGAGAACAGGTCAGAAGAGAAAATTAAGCCTCAGACATCAAACAGCATAGGGATAAAAGTGAGAAACCCAAAACAAAGCTATTTCTAAAAACAGACAAAAGAATGACCTAATATGCAGCAAGGACAGAACAGAAATTAATATAGGCTAGATATGGTCCAAAACAAGGAAATACTTTACTCTTTTTATCCAGAAAGTGAATGCTGAATCTTCAGAAAAATGCAGGACAGTAAACTAGTGTGGATTTACAGAGGCTGGTTGCCATGAATTAAGTGGAAAGCAAATTTTCTGGGTGCCAGAACACCCAGAAAATACAAACATGTAATTATTTGAAAAAAAAAAAGAAAGGTAGTAAATATATCAAAAGTATGCAGTATTTAACAAAACTAAATCAAATATTCAATAAAAGGTCATGCAATGCACAGGAAGAATGAAAAGTTCACTTCCAAAGACAAAACTGAAAATCCCATTTAATTATCAGAATGACAACTGCTCACAGACATGATTGTTTTTAACATGATTGTTTTTTAAAAAAGCTTTATCAGAATAAGTGTGAGGGGGAAAAGTAGAGCTAGCAAAAGCTAAGTTGCACATACTTGTCTTGTTTCCATGCCAGCATTAAGTGAGCCACTGAAAGGTTTGAGCTGAAATTCATAGTTTCTATTCAGACCAGTAAGATTCTAGAAGCATCTCTGAAGCAGCAGTGATCCCTACTGTAAGCAACAGTAAGGTGAAGACTATACAGTCACCTGAAATCTTTCCTAGCCTTTATCACTCTGACCTTTCTTTTCACCCCAAGGTTCTTACTGCTCTTTATAAAAATGGTACTAGTGTGGCTATCAAAAAGAGACAGCCCTACGACAAACTTGGTAAGAACTGTTCCCCCCCGCACGCCTTTCTCACTCCCTGTCAAAGCACTGATGGGATTTTGTCATTACACACAGCTACAGAAGAGGGGACACAGTAAAAGCACTGACACATGCTGGAATTCACAGCTTCTACCATGAAGTTTAGTATGACCCTCACTTCTGTTATCAAATCCTAAAATATATGTGATAATATTCAAAAGCTTGGTTGTGAAAAGCACTTCTTGTCAAGCTGCTAATTACTTCCTGACACAGAAAGCAGAAGCCAGCAAGACAAAATGTACCTCTGCACTGTGTAAGCTGGGCTGGATTCCTTCCCGCCTCCTCCTTCAGCCCCCCATTTCTGATGTTTCCTACTCTTGCTCATACAGCTTTCTGAAGGGCACACCCAAAGAAATTGCCTTTACACTGCTCAGGTTGTCTCACTGACCTTTACGTAAAATGACCTGGAAACCACAACATTAGTACATGCTCAGTGCACCATTGGCATATTTTTACAGCAGAACTGCCAACACTGAGGCAACAAAACCAACCTGTTTTGCTCAAGTTTAGACTTTCATGAAGGTTTTCCTGCTCACCTGAGTCTCACATGCATGCAGAATCTTAAAGAATTAGTGAAGTTCTCTTTTTGTTATTCCCTTTACCAGCACACTCCTTCCTCAATTACATCTTGACACACTTGTAGAATCAAACAGCACTGTTCTTCTCCGAGTAAGGCAGGGGAAAAGGAAAGGGAGATAATGTAACTCATAGTAAACCTTTGTTTTGTTGTGTTCTTCAGACAGCCACGTAAGGGTGTTTGCATTCCTCATCTGTAGAGTGACTAATTCACTCAGTGAAAAAAAATCTTAGAGGAAGTTGCACAAGAGCAATGAAACAGTTTGAGCTTTTTGAAGGAAGTATTTTGATTGTGTCATTTAGGGTTATATAGAAGCAAAACAAAAATCCATACCACACGACTTTATTTTTCAGTACGCAATGCAAAGAATTTCCCACACAGTAGGAAGACTTCACAACCAGAAAGTCAAACTGGGAGGCAAAGGAAGAGGGAGAGGAATGACAAGGAGTGGAAATGGGAACAGGATAGGAAAAAACTCATAAGCATTAGAATCAGAAACAGGAAGGAAGACAGAAAAAAAGTTTTGAAAGAATTGGATAGTTTATATCTTTTTCATTTTAAACAAAAAAAAAAAATACGATAATATAATAGGATGTCTGTGAAAGAATGGCCATGAAAACAAGCAAACAAAAAAACCACAGAGAACCAAATCCACACTTTATGCCTTTACAAAATAAATGTGTTCATGACAAATCATGCAGAATGCCAAAAATGGTACCAAAATGTTTTCTCTATCCTGTGTTTGGATATTTAGATATTTTATACAAGCAAATGCAGCTATTTCAGGGTAAAAAAAGGCAGAAATTTGTAAAAGCAAGCTCTTTTTGCAGAAAGCAACACAGGTAAACACAAAAATATTCACAACTTTTCACACTGGACTACGGCCAGTACTCACAAGAGCAAGGAAACTGATTTCCATAAACCTATTGAAAATCATATGAAGCTTAGCAGCAGAAGAAAAGAAAGCAGCACTGCTAGGCACCAATAGCCTATGCATTTGCCCACAGTACTTACTCTCTTACATACTTACAGTAAATCTCTTTTTCTTCTCTCTGTGTTCATCAGAGCTAGGAATGCTAACGCTTGGGCAGCTCTCTTTGAGATCCATTGTGTATTTCTTGAGACAAATTCGTTACAGGACCCTGCTTCGGGCGTTGCAATCAGGAGGTATCGTCAACGGTACTGATCCAAGATACACAGTTTTTCTTGAGAAAATGTGAATTCCATCATGTAATCCTAAAGTGAACATAGAAGGAAAATTAAGTACAAGCACTCTTAACTACCAGTGCTAAAAACCTGTGTGACAAGAACTTTTCCTGGCAGGAAATGCACTTCAATATTCACATATAAAGCCATAATCATGCCTATTTTGTAAACTTTCATGCTTGTAGTCCTTTGTTGTTTCACTGAAATCACTCATATTCTCCAAGGACAGAAGTGCATGCAAAAATCACTGAGTTGTGTAGACATACTGGAAACAGATTTGGGCTCACTACAGACAGTACTTTGAAGGAACAAAGGGCAGGAAGAAATAATTGAAGGTGACAACCTGGTATCAGACATCTGAGAAATGCCACCAACTTGTACATTCAGAACGACCTATTTCAATACTAAAGGTTTTCAACTGCAAGAGTCTGTACCAGAGGGCACTTCAGATTTGTCAGAACATGCTGAGTGCATTTAAATGTCACATCAGAGATTAAAGATGACATGAGAAAAACTAATTTTTCATGTGAATTTTAGAGAGGGACACAGGCAGCATCATGTGTCTGTCTGAATATTTACTTTTCTGCCCCTCTTTCCCCATACCAGGCATACTTTGTGTTTAGCAGAACACAGGGTGTAAGGTCACGCTTTGCCTTCAGTGAAACACTTCAGTTTTCTTGCAGAACGGGAGAAGGGCACAACTCAAGAGACTCAGACTAATGCCATCAAAAAGGCAGAAAGCTTAGTATTAACCAGACGCCTCTTCCTGTACTCCTGGAGTGACAGTATTCTCCACACCTGCCCTGACCACAAGCATATTGTTTACTGCACCCCACTGTTAACAAAAGGAACTTCAGTGTCTCGGAGCAGACGAAATTAATGCTGCATAGGTACAACCTTCTGGGCCTGTGCAGCACAGCCACCTGAAGTGCTCTACAGTGAATGCTACACAGCTTTTAGACCAAGACGTGTCTGATCAACTTATAAACGTGAGAGAAGAGTTTTAGAAAGAAGGGGGAGCTTACTTCTCTTCCAAATAACTAGAGGAAAAAGGAGCGCCCAGTTCAATGTTAACTCCCTATTTTCTTAAAACAGGGAAGTATAAAAGTGAACTCTGTATTTCGTATCATAAATTTCCAAAATGCACAAACTAATCTAATGCAATCCTGCTATTAGAGAGACACCCATATTTATGTTGGCCCAAAGGCCAAAGCTCCTGGAATTCAGTGAAAAGAGTTGTTCTTGATACACAACTAGCCTCAGTCAGTCAACTGACTATTTTTCTTGCTCTCAAAAGCAAGATCATCAAACCTCATGTTGTTATTTCTCCCGTTGCCATTTAAAATTGAGTTAATGTTCAAAGATCTATCTCATGACTTTAACAAAAAGGAACATTTAAGACCCCTGTAATCACAGTGAAGTGATAGATTATCCATACTGCACCACATACAGAAAATTATTTTTAGCTACAACTGCATTTACCTTAATTTGATTGTTCCTTGCTTCACCAATTACATAATTACAGTGTTGAGCAGGGTTAAGCTTCTCCCCCACCTTTATTTGACTAGAACACAGTTCATCCAGCCAGTTACACATACGACAAGTTTCAAATTGGTTTCTCTTTTCCTTTGGAAAGCTACTGTTAAAAGCTTTATTACAAGGCACATCTTCCACAATTTTATACAGCATGAGATTAAGAGTGTTCTTCTCCCATTGCCACATACTAAAATTTAGATGTAAAGGTTGACTAAGCTCTTCTCCATCACAAGAGGTCCACTAAAACAGTCAATGGGCACTACTTCCCGTAAGTGTTTCACTAAGCTTAGACTTTACTAAGCACTGGTGTCAATCGTTAGCCACTTCAGGTCCAGTGTCAGGAACTGAGCATTAAGTCCCTGTGTTTTATCTGTCTTCCTGCTCATCACAGAAAAACAAGTAAAGCTTTAAAATGGTGTTCCCTGATTGATATCACTCACTGTCCTTCTCCTCTTGTAAACCAACATTCACTACAAAGCTTCCCAACATGCCTGCACTCATTTTCACAATACAGGCTGTATTTCTCTCATCCCTTCAGTTTCTTATTTTTAGTGTCAGAGTTTTAAATGCCAGTACAGGAGCCATATGGATTAAAAGCTGCAGTCGTGGAAGACTGAGCTTCATTTCAGATCTGAAGTTGAAAGATCTCTGAAAAACAAAAGGAGGAGTCAAACAAAAAGTGTCAACCAGATTAATTCAGGAAGAGTTTATTCCTCTTACTGGGGAGAAGAAGAATAAATCATCTGAGAAGCCAAAACTGTAATGTTCACATTTCTTTCTTCAAGCTGCCTGGAAGATCACTGGCTGTGATTATTTTCTTTCCCTGAGGCATCTCCTCTGAGCCACGCCTGGGTCACCAACACTAAGCTGAACTGACAAACTTGGAAGAACTGCATTTTCACTTTGCCACTAAGCTCCAGCGGATCAGAGCTTTCTTTCAATTTCTATTTGGCTCGAGCATATCAGCTCTTGAGAGCTTCTTACATCTGAACTGTAGGTCTGACTACGGAAATAGGGACAGACTTGCCTTTATCTTTACCATGCTGTAGTTAGGAACACAGCTGCATCTTAAGTAGCAGATAAAACCACTAATGCTGTGATAACTACATGAAGTAATAATGGAGAGAAAATAGTACAGAGAAATTTTTATCCACAGCTTCAAAAGTGGAAATTGCAGCATTTTGAAGGATGCCAGATACGAGAGAATTTAACAGACTCTGTCAGCAGGGAAGTCTACTTCTGGTTACAGCGTTTCCTGTAACTAACAACAAGCAGCCCCTGGGCTCAAATTTGGTAACAGACCAAAAGGGAAGGGAACTTCAGAAAACCACGCAGCAAAGTAAGTCCCCTTGAATCAAACTTGGGCATCAATGAAATATGTAGATAATGCAGATAACCTGCAAGACAGGTTAATGCTGAGACCAATGTTGTCCAGAAACAGCTAAAACTTAAGCTGCTACAGTATGCAGGCCTGGAACAGAAGGCACAGAGAAAGTTAGAGTACAACAGAAGTCACTGGTCCTTCTTGCACAGTTTCAAGCCTATCAACAGCTACACTGTCCATTCTCTCCATAGGGGCTGTCAAAAAGCCAGCAATATTTTCACTGTTTCCTGCAGGAAGCCACAACAACATCAATTTTCAGGCTGACCCTTGCCTCTGGTGAAGCAAGAGCATGGCAGTAGCAGAACTCTGACACCATGAGAGCATTCACAAATCTACTACACTCACAAATGAATGCCTGACATAAAATCTTCTGTGCAGCCTCCTAAGAGCTTCATGCAAAAGGCAAATAGTACATAGTTTAGCAGTATGCGCCATCCTTCTTTTACTCTCTTCTGCATAAGCAAACTGTATTAGAAAAGGTTTCTGAAATTTAATCAGACTATTTTATTCTGCACTGAAACATTTTCTATTCTTTTTAAAATGGTAATGGCCTAAAGATGGTATCACTATATAATCAAAAGACCCTTTTTCTGGGTGCTTATGCTTCAACCTCTGCCCAGAATGTCCAAGGCTAGATCAGGTAGCTGTATACTCTCCTGCTGTCTCTCCTCCTGCTGGCAAACCGCCTTAAATGCCTCTAAGGCAAATCACACTCTTTGAATAACACAAGGGAAGCAGAGACAAGAACAGACAAAAAACCCAAAAAACTCTCCCTGCAAGCACACTTGGGAGGAATCACCATATCCACTGGAACAGAACAGGCACTTCCCTACACACTACTCATCTGCCTTGAAGGACTTTGGGATTGAATCATCAATAAAACCAGCTGCTGAAAATCTCAGCTGTGATTCCAGTTACAGAACGAACCTGCATATAAAGAAACAGAAAGCAAGGCACAGGAGGCAGTCCCATTATTCACTATAAACACTACCCTATTTCCTCTAACTTTAGAGAAAGTATCAACTTTGGCATACTTTTCATCATTTGCTCAGTCTTCTCCACAAATACACTGATAATGGCTCAACATATCACTGGATCTTACACAACCTTGGAAAAAACCCAGCAAGTCAACTTTATCTCAACCTCTCTATGAAGAAATAGTGTCCCATTCTTGTTACCAGACAGGCAGCTGACACACAGGAAATGGGAGACAAGATATTCAGAATCCAGTGCAACAGAAATACAGGATGAGGAGATCCAGGGACTGACCGTACGTGACATCAAATGCTTCAGAAAAAGTCAAAAGCAAAACACAGATTGCTAACCTCTAAAGAGAGAGGAGGTTTCCAGAAGCTGCTCAATAACAAAGTTCTGGAGAAAACAGGTTTCATTCACGGAAGACATCCTTTTAAATATCACATTACATACAATTTTTAATACAGTAACATCAGACGCCAGGGTAGATCTCCAGCAAGACTTCACCTGAATTAAAAAAGGGAGCACCAACCAAAATTCTCTAGTCAATCCTTGTATTATCTCCACACTCCCTTCCAGCTACAATTTGAGAGAGTTGAGAATTCAGCCACTGGTGTAAAGAAAAAGCCTGCTCCCTGTTTACACATCCACCCACTACCTAGCAGTTTTAAAAATCTCTAGTAGCACCACTCCTCTGCAGCAACGTGGGCAAAGTCCAATTCAACCGAATCTTTCTACTCAGTAAAAAGGACTGCAGGTAAAGTAAAAACTCAACCAATGGAATGAAATAAGTAATTACCCTCTTTTTGTCTGTATCAAATTTACTTTGGTGAAGTCAGGCAAGCATAACCTTCCCACGACTGTACTGCACCCAAGAACATCCCTTCTGCCCCACCTCCCAAAAGAAGCTCCAGTAAATTACTCTTAACTGGCATATAACAAGATTTATGGCTTGGGCTAGAGCGATTTGCACTCATATTTATTACATGACAGAACACAGGTTCTCTGCTGTGGTAAGCAAACCCTGAGTAATAAAATGGGTCTTAAGAACAAATACCACCAATAAGAGGCAGCTGTCTTTTAATCCTGAACATGGCTCCATAGTAATTTCAACTTCAGCCTGTGTCCATGGTGTCCAGAAGTATCACTATGTGCCTCAGATGGTATGACTTACACAAACAACAGAGTATATTAAAAAAATCCAGTTTGTATTACACTTGCTACTTGCACATTTCTTGGTGTGCTTTCTCAGCCTGCCTACGCAACAGGTCCAATTAAATTTTAAATGTAGAGGCCTAAGGATAGCACAGCTCAAGAGTTGTAGCAACAGCACTGTAAGCTACTTTGAAGAGGTCTTACAGACAGCTGACAGCAGCCACCTGCAACATAGTCAGTTCTACATAAGAGGGCAGTCAGACTTCAGTAAACACCAAGCAAATAATCCAGCCTCATTCTACTCCTCTGGATGAAAATTAAACAAGAGAACATCACGTTTCAATTCCAGATATACTGGACATGTTCTTGCATGACCTTCAACAGAAGTCACCAACTGCTCTCCCTCTGTTGCACTACATAAACACAGAATTCCAATCTGTTTAAAACTGATGTTATTGCTAATGCATTGAACATGGAGACAGTTCCTGGATTTTAAGTACTGTAACTGTCAAAAGGGTAAAATCCATATAACAGAATATAGCTGGATAATAACATAATGAAATATGTAAATCCAAGCTACAGGCCACAATCCAGAAATCACACTTTTGAAGTCTGTACTTTACAGAATTGATGGCTGCCTAGAACCATAAAGCTGTTGGATAATGAAAAGGCAACAACTTGAACACTGGAATGTAAAAAGCAAGCAAGAGAAAGACCCTTTAGCAACATACAAACTGCATGTCCAGTTCACCACCAGTTGATTCATCATGTTACATTGGTGCAACCACAGCGAGTATTCTCTGTCCATTCTTCAGGGACTCCCGCAGGTAAGAGCATACACTGACCTCTCACATATTTCTGTGCTGCACAGAGAATGAGAACGTTCAATTCCGTAAGGATTCACAGATTAGTTGCTTATGTACATAAAACAGAATTCAGTGCAACAACATCAGATGTGGTGAGGCTGTAATTTACATCACAGGTGGGAATTTGAAGCTGGAAAGCAATTTTAACACATTATGTTGTTATTATTATTATGTTACATTATCATGTAACCACTAGTGCCTACTTCAGCTTTGCCAATGTTGTTAAAACAAGCAGTACTTCTCACTGACGTGGGCAAGTAAATTGTGCTGCATTTCTGATCTAAACAAGGATCTCAAAGTATCTTTTAAGAAATAGGTCAGTTTTCTAGCTTTAACTTGTAAGAAATGCCATGCATAGAGACTACCTTAATAACAGTGAACTTTCCAAAATGCTTTCCAGAAGCTAGTAACAATTTTTCCTGAAATCTAAAGTATTTCAAAGCCTTCAGGAAAACACTCCTCCATACGCAGCTTCTGTTTTTACCATTAGTTCATATTACAGTCACTGAAGAGATTGATGTGCAGGTGAAGACCAAAAAAAACCACAAAAAACTCTATTTAGACACTGAGACTGAAACAACGATAGCGTTAGAAGAATCCTAAATAGAGTAACATCAACCCTTAAAAATATAGTCTTGTTCTGTGTGTGTGTCTATAAAAGCACTTGAAATGTCTGAAAGGATTTACAAAAAAACTTAGCTACAAGGATATCGCAACAAGCGATATTCAGAGAAATCTTCAGCACAGGAAGAACCGTAAGGGCATTCAGGTGACACTGCGGCGTTGTGATGAAATGCAGTACCGGCACGACAGCGTATCCTAAGTTTACAGGGGAATAAGAAAGGCACATTCCATCCTGCAAAACTACTGCACATTTAGAAGCAGCACAGTTACACCTTTACGAGCTGCTAGAGGACGAAAACTCACATAAACACTAAGAAAAAAAAAAAAAATACTAACTGTCAAAACAGCTTTAGCCGTAATACTTTACAACAGCTTTTTAATTAACCTCCGCAAAATAAATTCCTCAAGGGTACCTGATTCCCGACAAGGCAGAGTTGCCTAAGACGCTTCAGTTTCCCAGGAGCACACTTCAGTGCTGCTCCCTCGAAACACCAGCACGCCCTGGCTGCGAACCACTCGGGGAAGGACGAGACCGACAGCGCAGAGGCCGCTCCGGTTCTCTCCCCGGGTACCGCGGACCCGCACCTACCTCCTCCTGCTCCTCCTCCTCGTGCTCTTCCTCGTCCTCCCCACCCGCGCAGCCACCGGCTTCACCGCACCGCGAGGACCTCGGGGATGAAACCCAATCTCTCGCCTTCACCCCGACAGCTCTTTCTCGGCTCCCCGACTTCTAAGAATTTAAGGCGTTCCTCCCGTTCCCGGCGCACCGCCCGCCGCCGCTGCCCCGCGCGGCCATCTCCCGCCCCCGCCGGATAACGCGCCCGGGGCTCGGCGGCCCGGGAGAGGGAAAGGCAAAGGCGACTCCGCCTGGGCGCGGAGGCTGCGGCCGCCCTCCTTCCCTCCCTCCCTCCCTCCCTCCTTCTCTTCTTCCCTCCCTCTCTCCCTGCCTCCTGCCTCTCGCCCCTCCCCGCCCGCGGCGCCAGGCTGCCCGCCCGCCCGCCCGCGCAACGCTGCGCGGAGCCCAGACCCCGTCTTGCTCCGGGCTGTAGGACGAGGCCGGCAGGCGAGATCCTCTCCCCTCCCGCCCTATGTAGATATATATATCTACACTGAAAAACAAAGCTTTAAAAAATATTTTTTTTAAGGGCAAGTTTCCACTTCCCCTAATCCCAAGGTTTCAGTCCCCTCTCCCCTCCCCAGCCCCTAGGGGGATGCTCCTGATTCTGCTGGGCGGCTCCCCACAGAAACTCTGGAAAAACAGCAGCGCTCTGGTAAAAATAACCTAAAAACACCCCTACGCACATGAGGGGCTTCCGTTTAACTCTTCAGTGTGTCCAGGGGTGCCCACAATCCACCGGTAAGACCGTCATTAAACCAACCAGCCACCGTAATGACAGCTCTCCTTCTGTATGGGCAGGAGGAATAACACAAGGAAAATGAGATAGGTTTGTATAATATTTAGCACTATTTAGGGAACTGTTTCTGCACCCTCTGGTATTTCAGGGATAAGTTTCAATATCCCCGTTAAAATTCAACTGGACCTCCTAAAATTATGTATAACTTGGTAAGTTTTTCCTGAGCAAATTGAGGCCATAAAACAGTTACAAAAGTATACATTCAAGGGGGGAAAAAAGCTCCTTTAATGACAGTATCACTCCTCCCTTTATGTTGTTAACAAGATCTAAAAGTGTGGGAGAGACAGGAGTTAGCATGGATTCTGTTTATCAGAAAAGACCACCACACCCATTAAGTTAAATGACAGTCATGTTTACTGAGGATCTGCTATGCTTTCAAACATTCAGAGGCTTAAGAGGCAGGGAATATCTACTGCAAATGGTAACACAGGATGAGGTAAAAGGCTATGTCATTTTAGCTTTCTCCCTATAAATACCTGAAATATTTCTTGGGATTTCAACGGCCATGTAAAGAACGAGCAAGTGTGAAAATACTGCTGCCCACTCCACTGTACTATGAATGTAACACCTGGGTGTCCCCAAAATCCCTCAAGTTGTCATCAGGAACTCTTCTATTGATTATGGAGAACCCGGATGTTCTACAGGCCTGTCTTCACAAGACTTGTATTTGGGCCTGACAAGACATGATTTCGATGCTCATTTCAACAGCCACAGGTATTGGCAAGTATCAGATACTTGCCAGGCAAGGAGCAATTTGGGAGATCCTGTTTCTGAGCAGTCCTGCTGCAGAAGTACTCCTGCATAATACTACACTCATGTGTCAGGCACTGACAGTCATCCAAGCACTCTCCAAAAACAAATCAGAGAAGCAGTCTGGCAGTTTTTAAAATACGTCAGTGTTTGGATTAGTGTGTTGTAACTGTGTACACACAAGCTACAAGTCAACTGGATCACAAGCTTCCATTTCAGTAGAGTCCACACAAGAAGAAATGAGGAATTTTCCCATCCTAACCTGCCCTTTCCTGATTTTGGAGTTTTGTGGTTTTGGATAGGCACTGCTAGATATTGAGACTCAGCATTGTAGCAACAGCCTTCTCCTGCTTCATTGAATCTGGAAAGGTATTTGCCTCTGCATTCATGGGGAGGTTTTCAAGAAGCTTTGTTAGGATTTCTCATGGTGAGCCCCAGACCAGAATGCTTCTGAACTTCAGTCAGAATAACTCATTGGCAAATAATTTAGTCACGTAATCTGTATTCAAGAGCTATTTTACTTTGCAGTTGTTTGGAAGTGTTTTGCTTCTGTCTGGTTGATAGTTTTCAGTTAATTATTCACTTGTCAGCAAATCTGTTGCATGGAGCTATTGGACTGATTTACAGTACAGCCTCAAGCCAGGAAAGGTGAGAAGATTACCCTGGCTTAGAGATAATTTAACTCTGTCTCCCTGTCCTCACAGTCTAAGCCCTAAACCTTTGACTAAACAGTGGCTATTTGCCCTTCCTCACACTGAAAATCTCTCTCTAAAGACTGGACTGTTGAGCAGTTAATTTTATGCAGTTCCTCTCCCTATTCTGGAGTAGGTAATTAGAGATCAGCAACACGGTACATACCCTTAAATTGTAATTTGCCTGAATGAATTCCACAGCATGTTCATCTGTCTAATGCATCATACTATGCAAAACACTGCTAACGTCCTAAAATTTAAATAAATTGTAATTTACAGATTTGCTTGATGAGCTTTTAAAGGCTAATACTCTAATGTCAAGGCGGATACCTGGTGGTTAACAGCATAGCACACACAGAAATGCATGGAACTCAACTTGCCTTTTAGTGAAGTTAAAGGTCAGCATTAACTCTGACATTTTTATCCCCAGGAACTCCCTTGCATTCCCCATGTCTGTTTTCTGGGCAGTAATACACACAGAGAATCTCATTTCCACTGCTTTGCAACACTTTGCGTCTAAGGAATGTTACAAATCCATGTACTGTGCTGTCATCCCAACTATTTTAAGTCTTTGCTCAAGGAATATTAGTGATTGAGTGGTGGGGGTGGAAACAACAATAAAAGGGAAGAGAAATGAAGGACCCATCTCAAACCATTGCAAATGCAAGAGGTCACAGAAATGCAGAGTACCTTTAACGTGTTTCTCCGAGCCCAGGATGAGCAGGTAGCAACAATATGAACTATTCAGTTCTGTTTTTACTGAAAATGTCCTTAAATTCGTATGAAAACCTTGCCCCTGACCAAAGATCAAAAGTCTCATTTTATAACATCAAGACAACTACACAGACAAAAATAGAGCATAAAAAAACATTGTAAGACAAAGATGAACATAAATACAGATGACTAGTTTAAATGCAGCCAGGAGCTTTGCTAGTGAACACTGTTCTACATTAATTTACTGTGAAACTTTTGTATACATTTAAATTTTCACACAAAAAGCACAGCCCAAACCACGTGACCAGTGTAGTCCAAAAATTTTAGTTATTTCTAAAACACCGCGGGTCATTGAGTAATAAAAACATTACCTCACTATCAGCTTCAAACACCAACACCACAGCTTTCCATGTCAGTTCCTGCATCTTCAAAGGAGTATCTTAGCCTATCTCTGTTAACACCAAGCTATCTATCCTACTCCTCACACCAAGGAAAACACAATCTCCTTGCCCCAGAGCGGGCTGTTAATAGTTACCAGGCTTGGACACTAAGATGAGATGGTGTTTGGAATTAAAACTTCTTCTGTGGCAGTATCTTGCCAACCAGCAGATCTGGTTAAACCAAATGCATGTCTGTTTAAAACCCTGCAAAAGTGATACGGTAATAGATATGAAGTGATCTTCTAAATAATTATTGTCAGCCTTTAGCCCATCAAGCCCTGAACTTACACTTCATTCAGGAAACACCTCATGGCCACTAGTAGCTAACTTCACATGAGCCAACTGTTTTAATGAAAGAGCCCAAATCCCAGCAGGTTGTACCCACCTACACAGCATTGAACAGTCTGAGGACATCAGCCCTTGGAAAAGCCTCAGGCTGCTGCCATGGATGGGCCTCACAATGACACAGGCACAGCAACTCATCTAACATCAGGGACTCACTTTGCTGCCACAAAGACACCATAAATGTATGAAGACAGAGGTGCACCCATCCTGCTCTACGAATTACACTGCTTTCCAGCCTCCTGTCTGAAGGCTAAGTAGGCTATTATTCATACCCCACTGTCTGCTTAGGAGCAGGGCTTAGAAGAGGCTCGGGCATGGGCCACTTGGGACCAGGCATTCAGCACAGCAAAGCGTGACACCCGAGAATTGTGTACTGGAGAAGAGTGTCCTGTTGGACTCCCTGGACTCATGAGAATACCAGAAAACACAGACAAAATCAAGTAAGAGAAGACACTCGGTGGGAATGTGAACTAGCTGAAAGCCTGAGAGTTAAAACTGTGAAAGAAATGCCAGCTGGGCAAGATTTAAAGCCCACAATGCAGGTGCAAGCAACAGCATCACCAGGTAACTGTTCTTTACCAAAGCTGGTTTTTTAACACTTAATGAATGTATGCATATTAATGGATTTCATTTAACTCATTTTCATACTTGCATGCCTCTGCTTATTAGAGGAGTCTGAGTAATGGTTCAGTTTTACATGAGCTGTGCAGGGGAAATGGTTTTTCCCCCTACTTTCTTTTTGTTCACTAGATCAGCTGCAGAATGTCTTGAGATGACAGTCTTTCAATTTGAAGGAATGAAATGAATACTTAAAAGACTGATTCATTGCAAACATATACTTCAGTCCCTTCTCCCAAGCAAACTAACCAACCCACCAGAAACTACCACAAGCCATCTAAACAAGTACAGCTGAAAGATTCAGTATTATCTCTTGACAAAGCGTACGAACTTGGCAAGTAAAAGGAAGCTTCATTCATAGTGACATTTATAGTGAACTGCTGGTTTTGCAGCACTCCAGACACAAAAATGATGATCCATATATTACAAGAAGAATGTCCTGGAGCACAGAGGTTAATGAATATCAAAACCACGATCTGCAACAATGCTACATAGACTTTCCCTTAGCATAGCAAACACCACAAATCAAAATGATGGAAAACTAGAAAAACCATAATAAACTGCATAATTTCAGGAACATCACAGAGTGTGTATAACATGAACCAGAAAAATGACAGCAGCACCACATCAAAGAAATTCTTCACAGAAGCTAAGAAGAAAACTGGTTTAAATCAACTGATGCATATACTAAAAAGGAACACTAGTACACAAACAAGTATTCTGCCAATAGCATAAATGAACAATGAAATTTCAAAGTAAAAAAGCAGTATCAGACTGTGAAATACTGTATCTGCAATTTCAATGCATGCATCTCTGTTTTCCTGACTTCATCCTCCTCCAGTTCTTTACTTCCCTCATTCACACACCAAATTGTATTATTGTTACCATATATGGAGTGCTTTTTTCCAGGTTAGTTTCACTTTTTTCAAGATTAATTTCTAAAACTTACTTAGCATGCAAGGCATTTAAAGTGAATGGTGAATTCAGTGTGCATGAACTGTCTGACCCAAACACTGCTGTTTACATCCTGTTCACTTATCACTCCAATAGCTGGCAGGATTCCACCAGGAGACATCATCCAACCATAGCTGTGTCCTTAGGAGAAGCACCACTATCAGAGGGCACATGGCCTGTATCTCTTTTTGTCGTGCCCCTGCCCACACTCACTGGAAGTGTGCAGTCTGGAGCAAGTACCCAAGTGAAACCTCCACCAACTAGTTCAGCTACCAGAAGAAGAACAGTATGCATGCTGAACTCCTGATAGCCAAGCTTACCTCAGTTATCAGTTATTTCAGAGACCCACAGTGTGGATACTGCCTCAAGCCACCTCCACTTGCTCACAAGGAAGCACAAAAGATTTACATGGATCCAAGAATACGAGGAAAAAGAAGTACATTGGACCTGACTTACCACCAAGTCCTACAAGGGTGAATACATACATAACAAAAGGGAATACATATATAACAGAAGGACAAAGATAACCAGCTGCTTTATAGGCATATAGCAACACATGTGCTTGACATGTCACATATACAGCTTATCAGTACATGCTGACATGTTCTGGGACTAGTTTCAGCAGACATGCATAAAACACAGTGATAAATTACTGCACTGGTAAACACTGTGAAGCTGAAGTTATCAAATACAGCCCATAAAGTATAAATTGCTAAAAAACCTCCCAACTGACAGCATGACCTGCATTTCACTCTCAACAAAGACTCTTTGGAATTCCATTTATAAATACAGTTCTATAAAATAGGTCAAGTCTCTGAGTTTCCAGGAGATCTGAGCAGTTTGTGCAGGAAGGTATACCAAAGCTAAGTATAAAAGAAAAAAATCTCTCTAAGTGGTAATTCTGTATGGATGTTTCTTATTTCAGCCTCCTGAATCCCAGCTACAGCACGTTCTACTAGAATTGCAAATACAGGCTGGGGTGAACAAACATGCTTTGGTAAACAAGTTCTCTGGCACACAATGTTACGTAGGTGGGGTCTACCCAGAATGTCAAGAGTTCTTCCTCAAATTGTAGAGATGAGCAAGAACACAAGGACCATGTTTGCATTTTCAAGCTATTTACTGGTATTCTATTCAAAAGAAACTGAACGAGGGCTTTGGTTTGGGGTGTGTATGTCCCCTCACAGAAGGCTCACAGGCTTTTTCCAAAATAAAAGCATTTTAAAGGCAGCCTAGGATCTACAGAATAGACCAGATTTGTTTTTGCTATTCTAATAATACTTCCAACAAACTGTTTATGGCAAAAGACACATGCATTCCACCAAAGCACTGTTATGCACCAACTCAGTGCAGAAAAAAGGTAGCAACGATGAAAAAATAACAATCTACCAAAGCATACATCTTCTACAAGAAGATGTATGCTATAATCCAAAAAAGACACAGACTTAAGAAAAATGTTTTAAGAGTTTATTATTTGCTGACCTTATTTTGCTTACTTGTTTATCTAGTCATTTCCCAGGTTTGTCATATTTCCAACCCTACTCCTGACCCACAAAGATGATGTATATTCGTCTACCTGCCACAGAGTCCGATTTTTGTTCTCCAAGAACAAATACTCTCATTTTCAGTCCTGGAAACTATGGGTCAGTGTTTGAAGGGTACATGTGGGTCTGAACTATTAAGTGAGTTTCAGCAAAGATTTACATAAAGATACATCAGCAATATTTTACATAAAATAATAATAAAGATGTATACAGTCCTCTTACACCAGGTAAAACCAATACAAGAAGAAGCAGGTACAGATAATCAACTTCTGGACTCCACTAAACTAATTTTTTCTTTAACTTACCTTTCTTCTTATAATATGGCAATCAAGCAGAAGACAGTTAATGGAATATTGTAAATCTAAGTATAGAGCATAAGCAACAATTAAATAAATCACTCTAATCTTGATACTAACTCAAGTAACTCTCAACACTAACTAACCACTGTTCCACTACGCAGTTTTAAAATGGAACATGGCAGTATTTAATATTTCAGGTCAGCAACTTTTGGCTAGGTATTGTGGTGTTGGAGGAGGGGCCATGGATCACACAGAACAAGAAAAGATACTGTAGGCTACAGCACAGAACATGATACTAGGTAGGAGGAATTATCATGAAATTGCATCTATTGACATTTAGCTTTGTCAATGCACATTTAGATGTACATACAGCCATTTAAAAAGGGACAATAAGAACCAGATTATTTAAAATACATAGTATTTTCTTGAAGTCATTGTTCAAGTTACTAAAATGTTTCATGAGAAAATGTTCCTGCACACAATCCAAGCTACTCTTGGATCTATCAAGAGTAAGTCTTATTCCAGCTACAGTTTTCTCCAGCAATGCTGTACAAATTCAAACAGTTTTTTTAGATGACAGCACAATTTTAAGCTTGCACAAGAACACAAAAGAGCAAAATGTCAAGAGTTTTCTAATTGCATGGCAATCTTTGTGTCAACCTGGTTCATTTAATGTTTTTATAAATCTTTGAATTAAATTTTGTTCTAGAAAGAATATAAGGATTTTGTAAAACCATGAGAACTCAAGATGTACATTTCCCAAACTGAAGCTCTTGATAAGTATGTTGTTACTGCATTGATACTGAAATATGGGATCTGTGTGGAATCTGTATAGCATTCAAGAAGCTAGCAATAATCAACCTCTATTTGGATGCAATTGCAGTAGTAATGAGGATCTCCTAACTGGAATAGGCACCATTGTAGCAGATGCTAATAGAAGTGGTGTTCAAGGAGGGTACTAATATCTCTCACTCTTGGATTGTCTGAAGTAGATCCCATGCAAGTACTCAATAATTTCTCCGTGTCACACTAGCTCTGTTTCCCCTCAGGTCTGGGATGAGTCACTAGCAGTTTGCTACACCAAATTGCTTCCGATTCAAATGTACCTTTCATTTATATAAAAAGTGTTTCGGTAACAGCCCTTCAAAATACCCACTTGAGAAATAATGTTTCATTGTTCACCTTTACGTAACTGTGGTTCTCCCAGGCCTACGCTGCTCTTTTTTTTTTATTTGTTTGTCACCAATTTATGCCTACCCAAAAGCAGTTGTTGCCACACCAGAACCACAGGGACAACTGCACTGCTGCTGTGGTCACCTCCCCTAGGGAGCCTGGGGTGGCAGGCAATGTCCAGCCAAGGGGTCCTCACCACCACCACTGTTAAAATAAAGTTGGGGTAATTGTGGATATTTTCATCCTTCGCCCATCTACCTCCACTGACTGATTTGGAAGCGAGTCTGAAGTCAGAAAATATAACCACTATTTATTTCTCACTCTTACAGGAATAATGACTAATTTTGAGAAGAGAAATGCAGAAGTAATCAGTATTCTTTTAAAGGCACAGTAAGGAAGTTGGAAGTTTGTACTGCTGACTCCTATCTCCAGCATTCCTATAGGCATAATTGCTCAATGAAGTTTTCATATACACTTTATTGCATGCATTGTGAACAGCTTATCAGCTGGGATAGAGCACATTTTCTTCCTATTAGTTGATACAGTGCTGTGTTTTGGATGCAGTATGAGAATAGTGTTGATAATGCATTGCTGTTTTAGTTGTTGCTAAGCAATGTTTACCCTAAGTCAAAGGCTTTTCAGGTTCCCATCCTCGCCACTGAGCAGGTGCACAAGAGGCTGGCAGGGATCACAGCTGGGACAGCTGACCCAAACTGGCCAAAGGGATATTCCACACCTCAGAACATCATACACTGCATATAAACTGGGGGAGTTGGCCAGGAGCCACCAATTGCTGCTCAGGGCTGGGCTGGGCATCAGTAGATGGTGAGCAGTTGTATTGCCATCACTTCTTTCTTTTGGATTTTTTCCTCTCCTTTTCTTCATTACAACTACTACTACTACTACTATTATTATATTAATTATTATATTATTATATTATTATATTATTATATTTATTATTATATTATAATATTATTATATTTTACTTTACTTCAATTCTTAAACTGTTCTTACCTCAGCCTATGGGTTTTACCCTTCTCCAATTCTCCCCGCCCATCCCACCCGGGGAGGTGGAGAGAGCAAGGGGCTGCGTGGTACTTGGTTCCCAGCTCCATAGCATGAACCTACACATTTAAACTAGTATCACATTTTCAAATCTGGTTTATGGGAAGGATGTCTCAAGTCACACAAGCCAGAGCAATTTATGAGATAAAGGAGAGGCAGTAGAACTTCTATCAGCTAACAAAAGGACCAGTGGTTGAATGAGACAAAAAGCAAACAAATGAAACATCAAACAAACACCAAAGAAAATGACAGTTTGGATGTTTCACATAAAAGAAATTTTGAAAGCATTAACATGCCTACTATGGTGGACAGGTAGAGCCAAAGTATGCTAGAATTGTGAAAGTATGGAAACAAGATGTTTGGATTATTTATTTAATTTATTTAATTTATTGAGTTTTGTTTTATTGGGTGTCCAGGAAAGTTGAGAGGAGAGACCATGACTTCCTGTAGTGTCTGGAAGAATAGAGAGGAAAACATGCAGAACTGACACTCCTTTGCTTTGTAACTAAAAAAATAGTAATAGTTTTGAAATTTTCTTTTTTAAGGAAAGAAACCACCCCAAAAAAGCCCCACACATATATGGGGGGGAGGGGACAAATTTACTGTGAAAGTAAATTGGACAAAAAAAATTACTTCAGAGAATAATTGTCAGTCTCTTCTGAACACATAAATTGTGGAATTTGTCTTATATTTTAACCAGATCCTTTTCAAAGTGTGGCAGCACATGTCACAGCATTAATTCAGAGGAACTGCTGCACTTGTGGGCTTCTCATAGCAGGGTGGGTGCCTTTTTCACTCACCCTGGATGTGAAGCAAGTCAATGGTAAGCCTTTAGCATCACTGGTGTCACCACAGGTGAATATGCAAAGGTTCAGCTCTCTTTCAGGAGTGGAATGCAGTGCAGCATTCCCCTTTCAAAACAGCAAGGAGAGGCATTTCAGTTAACTGCTGAGGTCACCCACGTCAAACAGCTGTGTTTGTTCTGCTGGAGTGGTTCTGTTAAAATGTTCTACTTTCATTGCTGTAATGAGCTGTGGAAATAAATCCATGGTTGGAAGAGTCTGGATCCAGCATCTGACCTTTGTACAGGATCAACAACTCATGAAACAAAATCTGGATCATCCCACGAATGGACTGAGGTTACAGACCAGAAATGGAGACTAGATGATCTTCAAGGCCCCTTCCAATCCAAACCATTCAGTTATTCTGTACATCTGAAAGGACACACTCTCCTCACATTTTAAACTGATGTTTCCCACTATGGCAGATCCATTGTCACTGTGCACAATGGCAAACAAGGACAATCACAGTCGGCAGAATCTGAAGCATTGCAAGAACAAGCCATTGCACTGATAGGGCTAATCAGTTTAAACAACAACAAAGCCATTAAAAACCACCTACCAGCAGCAGAGTTATTTGTTTGATATCTCAAATCTACACATCAAACAGCTAGAAACTTAGAGGTAAAAGAGAAGAGCCTGAACTGGGAATCTACTAGCACATGGTATCTCGACAGTCACATGGAAAAAGGACCAAAGGCCTGTGAATTGACAGCACTTTAGTTTAGCTTAGACTTAAACTCCTTTTATTTAAAACTCAGATTTTTTTTAATTTAAAAAAGGCAGCACAGATCCTTTAGATTTGAATCTAGACAAATGGAAAGCAATCGGTTCAGAAGAAAAGTTGACTAAACCTCATGAAATGGGAGGTGGGGGGGCCCAAGAATGTAGCAAAGAGAATGTAAACACAAGAGACACTAAGAGGGGAGACAAGAAAAAAGCGACAATGCTTCTACAAAATAATACAAGAGGATAATCTGTGCTTGTGCCCTGTGAAAATAAATAGCAGAAGAAGCACAAGATTTATTTGTCAAGACTGACACAGAATATGAAAACATGGTCAAATTGCTAGCCATAAGTATAAAATCTGCAGAAGTACATAGTTATGAGAATCAGCATGGTGAAGATAGAATTATAATGAAAAAAGAAGACTAACAACAAAAATAAATCCTTATTATCAATATGTTTATAGCTTAAGAGCAAGAAAAACCTTCTGGCCCTAGTCAACACAGAGAAAAGCTGATGAGAGATGACATCCAGAAGACTACCATGTTTAGGACATCAGTCTTCACCAAGAGGGTCAAATGGCATTGATTGGCATAAATAATAGGAATGACAGGTAAGATTTCAGGAGGAAAGGGAGAGAGACAGAGAATGTGAATGGAAGCACGTGCATGTATGCACAATGGAAGAAAACCCAAGTAAACAAACCAACACAACAAAAAACAACAGGTAAGAATATTGAAGACCCAGTGCATTAGTTTAACTTCAGATTCCTGGGGAAAACAATCCAGACAGATCAATTAGCAGCACCTGGAAGATAATCCTAAGTAACAGCCAAAAGAGATTTGTTAAATCACATTGCTAACTTCCTCTGACAGCCTTCCAGATAGGTAGGAGAGAAATCACAGATGTCACATCTTCCGTTTAGAAAAGCTTTGAAACTGCCTCGAGATATTTTAACAACCAAGCTACAGATGCAGGAAGAGTAAGTATTAGTTCTGGATGTGAGAAACAAAGGTTAAATATATCATCATCAGGACAGAGTAGTGATCTGGAAGGATGGAGTGAAATGTAGCAGGTTATGTACAAGATACTGCCCACAGGCAGGAAACATCTAGTATGAAAATACAGGATGGGAAACAAGGCCTCAGACTACAGCAGGTCACAAGACACAAATGTCATGCTGTTCTAAGAAAGACGAACATTGCTATGAGATATAAAATAAAAGTGTTGAGAATGGAAAGCATTGGTAGTGGAAAGCCTGAACATAATCTGCTGAACTCAAAAAAATCCTGCTTTACTCTGTTTATGTCTGAATACCTAGGAAAGATGTGGGCCTACCTAAGCGGGTCTAGGGAACAGAAATGAGGATGAAAACTGGTCTGAAAATGTGACTTATGGGGAAGTGGGATGGACAAGCTAGTGTGGGGTGGGGGGAACCCACCTGAGGGATAGCTGTTACCTTGGGAGACTACTTTAAAGAGAAGGGAATTGTCTCTTCATGACAAGTCCTAATGAGCGTAAAAGGAGCACAGAAAAGATTCAGGCTAAACACTGGAGGTGGGGAGACAAAAACATGAAAAAAATATTGGAAGGGTAGTGAAGCAAAGGAAGAGATTTCACCAGGAAAGAGCTTTAAAAACAGCTGAAGCAAACACTTCTTCATAAAAGACAGATTGCACTTTTCGGGCAGAGACAACTTGAGACTGAGACCTTATGGCTGGGAGCAATGGTTGAGAAAAGCAATGGTGGCAAAGCAGAAGTGAGGGGAAGGAAATGTTGTTTAGAAACAGAGAGTGAAGCACTGAGGGAAGTCAAGTACCAAGCAAGAAACTGAGAAAAAGGAAGATGAAAAATGAGACTGCCATTTGCAAGGAGAGTAATTTCAGAGATGTGTTACACTTTCATGAGCAATGACTTACGAGGCTGCACCTGAAGTCAAGAGAAAAGACAGGCTCCAGGTGCTTGGATCTACTCTTGCTGCAGTTTTTGTTTCAATGTCTACCTTAGCAAGTAGTGCAGTGCAAGAAAAGCATACCCACAGAGAGGACAACAGTTGATGCTGAAGACGCAGCATCCATATGACCCATGTTGGCAGGGCAGGATTTGTATGTTTTGCTTCAACCCAGCTTTAGCCTGCTCCTGTGGGCAGGACACTCGCCCCGGGTTCAGTAGGGGCTAAAAGCACTCCTGAAGAACAACTTCCAGTCTTACTTCATCTGACAGCAATCCAGCTCATGTTCCTCCGGATCCCTCAGAAAATTGAACCACAAGGTATGTACTCCAAAAGCATTCTCCTGATCAGAACTAATACTGTAGCAGAGACTCATTTTAAGTCAAACCAGAGTAATTCAGGGACCAACCATGGCATCCATGTGGCAGAGACCAAAGCAGGACACACCAGCTGCAGCAGATCAGAGCAACACTGATTTCCTCCACTGTTAGAATGATCTAAATGCTTTGCAGCAAGAACCCTGACAGGAGTGACAGTGTTCAGTGTCTAGACACCAGACACTGACTGATTTGAGACAACATATTGACCATTTTAACTGACATCTGATGTGACATATGGACATCTTTGGTAGATCTGTAAATACACTGGAACAACTATCACAATATTTTAACTTAGTAACTGCATTTGCTCTAAAATAACATTGCTAATAATCTGTCTTATTTTTCTTTCTTTCTTTTCTTTAAATGAGGACCTATGTCCAGGAACTTTCTGACTCATAAATTAAAACAGCAAAACCAAAACACAGGGCCAAGCACCCAAGTCATCAATCTCTTCCAGCTGCTGAGTTATAGAGCAGTAACCAAGACAAAGAATGTTCCAGTTTCTCCTAGCCAGTTCCTAATACCAACACATTTTCATTTCATGAACTTTCTTTTCCTAAAGAAGTGTAAATTGTGCATGTCTGTGTGTGCCCCTGTTTAGATTCTGAGCTGCAAGACTGTCCTCTGTTCCTTATGCTCTGTAGCTTCTGAAGTATTCAGCCTCTTCAGATTCCTTGTCAAAAAATGTTTTGTTTCTTACTCTGTGCACATCACACATCCAACATGGTTCCCTGAATAATTATCCAGGATTTGACTGGGTGGTTGATGATAAAATTTCTTTCAGGTCACTTCAAGTGATGCTCCTGTGTAAAACAGCAAACCGATTTTTGCACACATTGACAAGTTTGCAGTTTAATTTCTGAGTAAAACCCTGTGTTATGAGATTCCTCCTTCTATCTCTATTTCAATTATTTATAAATAAACACACACTGTATGGGTAAAAACCCCACAAAGTAATATCAAAAATACAATTAAAACATTTTAAAATTAAATTAAAGCACAGAAATTCAAGATACCTTTTAATACATGACAGAAACTACAGAAATCTGATTTTATTCCCAGATAATTAAACTGGCTGAGGGCATAAAACATAAGAATATCTTAACTGAGGATCCGAGCCAGCTCGTGTTGCAGAGCTGTGTTTACAAGACAGGCATTATTTACACATTCCAGTGAAGTATTCCACAGATTTAACATTTTAAGGCGGTTTATGAATTTCTAATGTCAATTCACATAAAATGTGCTTAAACACCCAGATGCTATGACCAAAACTGAATGAATCATAAATTTGAAGTTCATCTGAACTGGTGAGGTTAAGTCAAGCTTCTAGTATAAATTTACATTGCTTTGGATGTGTAAATTAACATCCAAGCAGCAAAATTTACTTTTAATTGGCTTGGACCATAGATGAACTCTTTCCCTTTTAGTCTGTCTTCTGATTTTAATTGGGTAGAAAACTACTGTAAATATTTTCTTCTCTCTCACCCCTTCTTCCCAAGGTTTTTTATAAACAAGTGAGGTATTGTTTAGCTGCTGTGCTCTAGACCCCACACACCCCAAAGCAAAACACAGAAAAAATATGTGTTCAGATTGCTACAAGGCAGGTTTTTATACATTTTTTGATCACACACCAGCAAACAACTTGCCCACCTCCAAACAAATTGATCAGTGCAACTTATAGTATCTTTTTAGTTTTGCTCCTCATGATCTGTAAGGAGAGAAAAGTAGGCTTGGAAGCTTCGGCAAAGGAACCTAAACAGATTTGCTCAGCAGCCTCCGAGTCTCTGGTCAACAGCTCTGTGCTGTTCAAAGCCCAAGTACAAGCGCATCACTGTTCTCTCATTTAAATGTAGAATAATTCTAGGATTCATGGCAATGCCAGCTTAAATTTAGCTCTAAAGAAACCCTTTGTTTTCAAATAAATCAGTGCCTGGTTTTAGATAATTTTATAAAGAATCCTATTCATCCACCACGTAACCTATTAGTTAACATGAAAAGAGCACCAAAGAGGCAGCCAACCTCCAAAAAATTCTGAAGAAAAGTGAAGTTAAACCAATCTATCTGGCATATGCCTTTAGAGTTACATATAATGTGTGTGGGCACATACACAAGATGTAAAACCTCATTGCAAACAGCACAGTTCATTCTTGATACAAACACTTTACACCAAGACAGTTGAAAATTTTGTAGCACACTGGCCACATTCACCAGAGCACAGTCATTGTCTGTTTTTCTCTCACTGCTGCAAGTGTCACATTATTTTCAAGGGACACAACTAAGGGAAAGTTTTGGGGTTCCCTGACAGAGAAACCCCATCTGTTTTTTATCAGGGCTCTGAAAACTGAAGGATGGCAGGAAAGAGTTGTTAGTCCCAATGATTCTGAAGACAACAGATATTCTCTTACCAAAGGGTGATTTGCAAGGGTGAAATTTAGATATTAAAATGCTGCTTAACCATTTCCACACTAGTCTGAAAAATCCGTGACCCCTTTTAAAGAGCAATTGATGAAAACATGTTAGTTATTTACAAGACATTTACTGTGAGTACTGGGAGATGAAATTAACAGCATTACTTTTATTGCTTAAATGAAACAGGAGGGCCTAGTATTTGAAAAAAAATAAATCAGGAGGCAAATTGGATAATTGGATTCTAGAGTATCAGCATCCACTATGACTTGAAATAACCCCCTTCTGTTTCACTTCTTACCTCTCATAAAACATTGCTATATACTCCTTCTACATACTCCTTAATGTACATGCTTTTTTTAATTTACCTTCTGTGAAAACATAGCTTTTTTCTTCCCCCCCCCCTTGAATATATTCAAGGTGCACCACTACTAATGCAGCAAGGAAGCAGAAGTCTCCTAGTTCTTCAATGCACTTATCTTCGAGGCATTTGAACATCTGGGCACTTTTGCCAGTTACCTTTTATTTCTGAATTGTCCTAAGTTTTCTCTGTTTTGTAGTTTTTAGCAGCATTCCAAACTTGTAGGCTTAATGCATCTTGCTTTGGCAAAGCATGGTTATGTCCCATCCAAAGGGAATACTGGAGATGTTTCTTTCTTTAATTATCTCCTGTCCCTCTTCTATGCTCTTCCCAGGACTAAAGCAAAACACATACTGTAAACTCGAAATTCCAGCATGGCTGAGTAAAAGCATTCATTTTCTGAATGCTCAGTCCTTACTTATTTACTAAACTTAGTATGAAACATATTTTAGGGCTTGATAGTGATCCTAGTTCATAAATACCTAACACTAAGATTAAGAAACAAATTTTTAAAAAGTCTAAACCTAAATTGTTGTAATGTAAACACACAGTAGTTCAGAGTCCTGCAGACCAAGTACATTTGCATCCAAACACATGCATCCAACATCCCTCCACTGAAGTAGGAACTACACAGGGTATGGAAGAGGCCAGAACACAGACAGTCATGACCTGTAGCACATTCTCTAGATGAGCTGGAGCCTTGAGAAGAGAAGGCTTGAGGGGCACCTAACAGCAGCCTCCCCATGTCCTTGAGAAGGTCACCAAGAGAGACTCTGTGGTGCCTTGCACTGCATAGCATGGGAAGGGAAATCCCAACATGGATAACTGACCACTAGGACAGGTTGCCCAGGGAGCCTGTGAAGCCTCTGTCTTTGGGGGTTTTCAAAACCCAGGCAAACAAAGCCCTGCACAGTCCTATCTGAACTCAGGGTTAATCCTGAGTTAACTCACCACCTTCAGATGTTCCTTCTAACCAGAGTAACAGCAAGATTTAAGATGTTTAGCCCTGAGCAGCACTTACCCCTTCAGCTTAGCCTTCTAGTTGAATCCAGAAATGTCACTGTAATGCAATATTATATACCACACCATGGGAACAATACACTTTACAAGTGCCCTTACATTTTCTCATTAAAATAGCAATTTGAGCACAGATTAATAATGCAAAGCCCTGAAATAATTATTAAGATAGCTCTTGAAAAATAGAACTGTGTTTCTGTGGCTAGCACAGACCTTTCCCGTGAGAATTCTTTCTCTCTTCTTCCTGTGTTTTATAAACAAAGATAAAGTTTGGATGTTTGTTGAAACAGTTTCTCAAAATATGGACAGTTCAGGCCAGGCCAATCAGGCCTAGGGGGAGGCTTCGAACTGACCAATCTGGGTGACCTTTAAAAAGTCTATATAAGTTGGAATTAAATAATAAAATCTTCTTCTTGATGCCACACTTTGAACCTGGATCTTCTTTCTCTGCTAGCGGCTCAACAGCAACATGTTTCCAATTTGTGCCTTGTTTTTACAGCAAAGTTACAATGTCTCAATAATTGGCACACAGCTTGCACACATTTAGATACCAGATTTTACATCCTATATTGTATTGATAAATAGCTGGGATTGACTTCAGTTGCATGGATCTTCGATAAACACCCAAACATGAGGTGTAACTCCATGGGACACAGCAAATCTATTCTGATGCACCTGCTGCATTAGCAACATTGAGTCTGGGATCAGAGGCAAAGCTTTCCTTGGTCTAATGTCTGTTCCAAAATATTTTGCAATTAACGATACAGTAAAGATATTTTAAATAGCTCTGTTTCCTCGGTTATTTCACAACAGCGAGCAAGAGATGGAGAAGTACCATTGAAGGACAACTAGTCCCAAGGGCTGGAAGAGACAGCAGCAGCAAACCAACATGCTGCTGCCTCATGAGGTGATGGAAACATGTTGGTCTGGCTTCTCAGCAGAGGCAAAGGTTCAGACATTGGTACCCCTTCGGTTTACTCCACGAGAAACGTAAGTCTGTGAAGCTACGCAACTTCTGCCCTAGCAGTATTTTGCAATAGTATTTGGCAAAGCACTCAGCACTAGCAGCTTGCTGGTTGCCCTCACAGTTTCAAACAAGACTGCCAAGAAGTAGGATGTGACATCTTGTTGAATAAAGGAGCTGTGAAATAAATTTAGCCATCAATCTTGCTTACCCACACTCCCCCAACCCCCAGGTGCTTTCCTGCCCTAAACCACAGAAAGACTGTAATTGCAAAGCATTGCAAACATGAGGGAATAAGGAAGTTCCTTCCCGTCCTCAGATGATGCTCACAGGGTGTCTGAGTGAGCATTCAACTGCAGTGAAAAGGTCACACGAAGATACAGCCTTACTTCTTCCTTTGCTGAGGAGTAGGGAGGAAGAATGCTAACACAGAACTGGGCAAGGGAATGGAGTTACAGGTCAGGACACAAACACACAAATCTGTGGCATGGAACACATAAAAGACCAGCTAAAATCCTGAGTAATACAAAACTGGCAGGGTGACACCTATCACCATGCAGATACACTGTGCAAGAGTGGTGGCCTAGGATGGAGATTCCTGCACTGGAAATGGGGCTTTCTGGAAGGAAAACACTGGACACTTTCCCCACTTCAGCTTGCAGGCTTGAACTTCTAAACTGGGACTACAAACAGCTGTCACCACCCACTCCAGATCTCTGAGCCTGTTCTTCCACCGGGCCCAGTTCTCTCCGAGAGAAATTAGCCAAGTGTTGATCCTCTCTTGAAACACAGAGGATGTCACAGAAATGCTCACCTGTGATAAGTCTCATCATCAGCAAGCAGCCACCAGATTCCACAGCAGTGGTACACAAACTGCTGTGACAGACTCAAGGTTCTGGTGTTCCCTCATGTCAGCCTCGGGCAACCTGCTGTATCTTCCATGAGACAGCCCAGGCTGAACACAAGGAGTGAAGTGCACCCTTCTGCTCGCTTCCTTCAGCCTATTCAACAGCTGCAGAGGTCAAAGAAGATGTGGATTTGAACCCCTTGGGCACAGGGACCAGGAACCCAAGTTTCAACTACCAGAACACAGTCCACTGTTTAGACAAATCCCGCCACCAGCAGCTCTGTGGGACAGGTGAGCACTGGCTCCTCTTCCGGCAGTGTTCTCAAAAGGAAACACACAACTGCATTTCAAGACACAACTGATCACATCAGCGCGTGTGTTTACAATGCGCTTGCCAGGTGTCCTACTTTCTTCATCTCCTAAGGGCTTTGATGCTCAACTACAGCAGCTCTAGATAAGGCGCTTAAGAACTTTCTGCTCAAAGAGGGAGATCCAATATGTTTAAGACACTTTCAAAGTCAGGCAGACACAGTGTTAGGTGGTTTGGAAAACTTGGGGGAATAAATTCTGTTTGAGAATTAGGAATGCGAGCAGGAACCTGATTAACATATTTTAAAATGTTCTTACAGTATGCTGAAGCCCTTCAGTTCTGCTTTGGAAAGCGTGTTTGCTTTGTAGGACATTTTAGCATATGGATACTACTTAAACTAGAACAAAATGAATCCTTCAATACAAACATTCATAGAGCTAACTTCAAATAAAAACAACATATTGCTTTACTACAGTTCAGTCTCTATAAATACATACAGTACTTATGGTAGTTTCTAGTTCCTTGGTCTATAGAAAAGAAAAATCATAGCAGAGTAAGTCTTCAGTGACTTAGGGATGTCCAAATATGAAGTCACAAAACCAGCCAATAGTGACTTTCCTTTTGAGAAGCGCCCATTCCTTTAAAATAACATTCTTCTAAATGACAAGTTAGACAGCCAAAACAAAAAAATAATTTAGAACTGCAAATATGTGTAATATGAGCTCTATTTCCATGCATAAATGCAGAGCATTTGTGTATAAAATGGCTTGTAGTCATGGGACATGCATGCAGATTATAAAACTGTTACTTGCATGCAGATTATAAAACTGAAACCATCTGGAAAATCATTTGGGATACAGCGAGGATAACCCAGGAGAGAACTCATGTGTGGATGTGGCTGAAGGATCACAGCTTATTAGAAGCTTATCCTGTATGGATGGGATGGAAAATAAGATTTGACATACCCTCTTACACAGTGATGATTAACATGAACCTGCAATTAGCATGCATGGCATTTTAGATTGACAGATGATTTCCATCATAAACCCTAGATCCCAAGAGAGACAAGAGATGCTTTGCATCTATTTTTATTTGCTAATACCTGGGACATTTTATTTAATATACTTTATTTTTGGCCCTCAGCACACCCTATTGAAATATCTTGTTGCTGGGTCAAGTCAGCTTTGGAAGCTTGCAACTATTCCAGCTAGCTAGGCTGAAGCAATTCTGCATATTAAAAACCACCAATCACTATTTTAAACACATGCCATTACAGTCAAATTATCCACCTACTAGTGGATTGACTTTAAACAAGTCAAAAAATGAACAGCGTAATGATTTTAAAGTGCTCACATCTTAAAACTTGAACTATTAGCTCCCTGCAATACATTATTTTATAAGCAGAGTGGACTAGGTATCATCCAGCTAATGTCCCCCCTTCAGGATCTTTGAAGACTTCTGTTTAATGAGACTTGAACATCCAGCTTTGTCAGGCTTCTTAGAAAGACACCTGTCCTCAGAGAATGAGAATGCACATAGTGATGATAATAAAAAGCAACAATTCCTATGGGTTGTTGATTATCAGGATGAAGATCCCCTCAGAACAACATAACCAATAAATTGCAAGTCCTGCAGTACTCTGGATGCAGCGCATGTATTCACCAGTCCGCGTAACTTTCCCTCAGGAAATGTTTAATCCTCTTTTAAGATTACAATAGATACTGAATTTATTAGATTAGCATGGAAGAAATTAAATGCAAGGGCTGTCAACATCTATTTTGAGTGTCCGGCATAAATGTCAATGCTATTTCAATGCTTAGAGCATGTAAAAAGAGGCTGTAGCACCTAATGGAGAGAAATACAGAGATCACTAACTGGGTTTTGCTGCCAACTAGTGCATACTTCTGCTCTTCATACAATCTCAAAAATTAAGGGAAAGAGCCTGGCAGAATTCAGATTAAAAAAAAAGTTTTGCAAGAGCATGTAAGTCTCAGCAAGGGGAAGCCAAGGACCTCTGACCAATGCTCACAAAAGCACTGAGGTAGACATCCAGCAATACAAAGTCATGCAGGTGAATGTTATGGGATACTCTTTCAAGCTCGACCAGTTCTCTCCTTAATTCAAATCCTTCAAGTCTGCATCAGAATTTCACCTTCCCGTAAAAGATCCGTGCAGGAAGCACCGATACTTTGCAAGTCTTTCTGCACAGGAGTTGGAAGCATTATTTTCATTCTCTCCCTGCCTCCAACCTTCTCTCACGCTGAAGGTGCTTAAACGGGTAAAGAGGCAATTCCAGCCCTTGCCTCTCTCGCACAGAGACCACCAGAAAGAGGGACTGCAGACCCAAACTGTGTTCACTGCTTCTCCTCTGCGAGGCACAAAGCAAAGTGAACCAGGGTCTCCTCATCCTGCTGGGGCAGGGGGAAAAGACTCTCTGGAAAAGGGCTCTTTCACCTGCTCGAAATGTAAACGCCAAGCCATTCTTCACCTCTTAAATGTCTGCTTCCAGCATAGCTTTACTGTCTGTATAGAATTAAGTAGTGGAACTGAAATGGAGTTTGGTGGTGTCTGTAGCTGCAACCCAGAAATCAAACTCTTCCACCCCGACCCAGCCATGCAAAATAAAGCACAGTATGTAAAACTACACATCCATGCTTAAAAACATTAGGGCAAGAGTACTAGCAGGAGCCAGTAACACTGCTGGAGAAGAGTGGGAATTGAAAAAAAAAAAGAAAGGAGAGGAGAATGTGAAACACTAAATGACTTTACAACTTCTTTGCAAATATAGTATCTAAAATTATAGCGGCGTGGGCGGGGGTGGGGGGTGGGGGGAGCAGAAGTTTCTCCATGTTTGTTTGTTTATTCGCCTGCGAGCACTTTGCCCCCAGTCCGTGAGGGGATCCCTGCCGCCGGAGCCGCACGCCCACGCGGAGCAGCGCTTTCCTGCGGGAACACTGAGCCCCCCGGGCCCTCCGCAGGAGCCTGGCGAGGGCCGCACCGAGCACCGGGAACGCCGCGGGTGTGGGCAAAGCACGCAGGCGTTTTCGGGCTGCAACAAAAGGGAAGCGAAACGTCCCCGAGTCCAGTGTCCCCGAGAGAGTCCCGTGTCCCCGCGGCCGCTGAACCTCCGCGGCTCCGGACGGCCCCTCTTTACCACGCCCGTGGGAGGGGGCGCGGACCCAGGGACGGCCGAACCCCACGTACCTGCCTCCCTCCGGCGCTCCGTCCCTCCGCCGGCCGGGGCGAGCCGGGCATGTACTTTCGCCCGTTCGTCAGTCCGCCCGTCCGTCCGTCCGCTCGGGCTGCCGCTTCCTCCTCCCTGCCGCGTCAGCCGCGCTCCTCCCGCCGCGGTCGCGGGATGACGGGCTCCCCTCACGGGGCTGCGCCCACCCCGGGGCGGCCTCGGGCCACCGCCGCTCCCCGCCGGCGCAGGCGGGGCCGCTGTCGTTGTCGCTGTCGGTGCCGCCCCCGCCCCCGCCGCCGGCCCGCCCCGACCAGCGCCCCCCGGGCGGCGGCAGCCGCGGGGTCAGGCGGGGACTCGCAGCCGGGGCCGCTCCCGCTCCCGCTCCCGCCCGGGGCCCCGCGGCTGCAGCTGCCGAGGGAGCGCAGAGCCTGCGGCTGCCGGTTAACGCGGCTTGTGCAACCCGGGGACGGATTACCGCGATCCTCCCGCTAAAGCGGCGGATAATCCGGGACGACGCCGTGCTCCCCACATACAGCGCCCAGCGGGAGCGCAGGCTGCGCTTCGGGAGAGGGTTCCGAGAGCTGGCCGTGCTGCCAGGCCGCTGGCAGGGACTGTGCTCCATCGGGACACATAGCGAGCCTGCCCGGGGCCGAGCCGCTCCGTCTGCTGCAGAGCTCTCACACCCTGGCACAGACAGCGACGGTGGTTTTCTATGCCAGTATTTTATCCATCTGGGCCGAAAAAGTAGATCAGTCAGGCTGGATGGGGGAGAGAGACATCGGAAACACCCGTTAGGGTACAGAACTATTCTCCCCACTCTGTTCTCTAGGCATTATTTTGCCTTTTTTCTTTAATAGTCACCTTCCGTGCTTCTCACAGCAGGATGTGGTAAAAATAGTTATCAGTTTGTCTCAAGCAACATTTGTTATCTCTCTTTTGGCTGCTTTTCTATGCTTCCTGGCACACTTTATTCTCCACAAGCTACCGCAGGATGCAGCACAGCAAAACTCATTTCACCCTTCGTTTGTGCAATCCTGCCTCAAAACACTTCTGTCTATCACTCGTGGTTTTGTGTATGGCCAACTGAGGTCCCACCGTGGCACACGTTAGGAGATGGTACCAGCTTGGGGGCTTCACAAAACATAGAGAATTTCCAGGAAGGCCTTGGAGAGTGGATGTGAGATGAAGGATGATGTTCCAAGCCCAATCAGGGCTCAGGTGAAATTTTTTAGTCATAAAAAGAGGAAAGGAAGAGACTCCTGAGAAAAACAGCTCTTGCATCCTGAGAAGTTGGAAAGAAAACAGAGACTATAGCATGGGCAAAAGTGAATCCCAGACAAAGAGCTCAATCTGATGGTCTGGTATAGTTAATCTGTTGTCATAGTACATCTTAAAAGAATGATCCCTAAATTACAATGTCCCTTCAATACTGTTTGGATGGTTCCTTCCTTTCCAGCTTTTAGTTAAGCAAAGGAGTGAGATTAAAAAGTACAGCTAAAAGCCAGATCTTCAGGGAAAGGTAGATGTCGCTGTTAAGCAGCTAGCTGAGGACTGACCCAAGTTCTTAGACAAGGAAAGACAGGAGAAAAGGAACTTTATTGTTTTGAATTCCATATATAGAGAGTCTACAGAAGTGCCCCAGATTGGTCAGCCCGAGACCTCCCCCTAGGCCCAATTGGCCAAGCCCGAACTGACCTAATCCGGAGAAACTGTTTGCAAAACATCCAAACTTTATCTTGTTTATGAAATATAGCAAAATGTTCCCACGGGAAGAACCTGTGCTAGCCACAGGTAGGAATAAGCAGTTCTTGCCAAGATGGTATGTTTTCATGCAAACTTTCTTACTCTCTCCATTCAGGGATTTTACTAACATATTTTTAGTGGGAATACTGTCTTAACCCATCATTATGCCCAGTCACTTGACTGCACCTAAAATTCACTTCTAGTCTTCATCTTTTCTTTAGTCTACCACCACTCACTTGTATACTCAAACTGCTACAACAATTGCTGTTGTGCCAAACATTTCTTTTTCTGATGGCTTCTTTAAAACTGCTGATGGTTCAAAATATGGACTCAGAAAATTGCCAGATTATTTATATAATTTGAAATAGAAAGTTGAAGTACATTTAAACGTCATGGGAACTACTGACCTGTCGACCTCATTTCTTTGCCTGGGAAGATCATGGAACAGATCCGCCTAGAAGTTATGCTATATCAAATGGAGGACAGGGAGGTGATTCAGAACAGCCAACAAGGGCAAGTTCTGCGTGACCAAAGTAGTGACAATGTACAGTGGTGTGATTACAGCACTGGACAAAGGAAGGCCTACAGATGTCATTTGTCTGGACTTCTGTCCAAGGCCCTTGGTACAGTCCCCACAACATCCTTCCCTCTAAATTGAAGATACAAATTTCATGTGTAGACTGTCTATTGTATGAGAAATTGGTTGGATGATTGCATCCAGAGGGTAGTGGTCAATGGCTCAATGTCCAGGTGGAGATCAGGGACAAGTGGTATTTCTCAGGAGTCCATACTGGGACCAATGCTCTTCAGTGTCTTCATCAATGACATAGACAAAGGGATCAAGTGCACTCAGCAAATTTGCAGATGACACCAAGCCAAGTGGTGCTGTTGATAGGCCTGAAGGACAGGATGCCATCTAGAGAGACCTGGACAAACTCCAGAAGTGGGCCCATGGAAACCTCGTGAGTTTTCCAAACAAGGCCAAGTGCAAGACACTACAACTGGGTAGGGGCAGCCCCCAGTATCAATACAAGTTGGGGGATGAATGGATGGAGAGCAGACTTGTGGAGAAGGACTTGTGGTGGATGAAAAGCTGGATGTGACCTGGCCATATGTGCTTGTGGTTTAGAAAGCTGACTGTATCCTGCGCTGCATCAAAAGCAGTGTGGCCAGCAGGTCGAGGGAGGGGATTCAGCCCCCTTCTTTGCTGTGATGAGATCCCACCCTGAGTACTGCATCCAGCTCTGGGGTCCCCAATACAGGAAGGACATGGACTTGTTGGAACAAGTCTTTGTCCAGACAAGGGAGGTCCATGAAGGTGGTCCATGAGAGGTGCTCAGAGGTCTGAAGCACCTCTCCTATGAAGACAGGCTGAGAGAGTTGAGGTTGTTCAGCCCAGAGAAGAGAAGGCTCCAGGGAGACCTTATAGTACCTTCCAGTACTTAAAGGGGGCCTGTAAGAGAGCTGGAGAGGGACTTCTTACAAGGGCATAGAGTGATGGACAATAATGGCTTAAACTAACAGAGATTAGATATAAGGAAGAGAAATTTTACAATGAGGGCGGTGAAACACTGGAACAGGCTGCCTATGAGTGGTAGA
Organism: Entomyzon cyanotis; assembly: GCA_024500445.1. Lineage (NCBI taxonomy): Eukaryota > Metazoa > Chordata > Aves > Passeriformes > Meliphagidae > Entomyzon > Entomyzon cyanotis. The sequence continues at coordinate 19,163,519 of JAKEPQ010001005.1, forward strand.
TTCCCCATCCCTAGAAACATCCAAGGTCAGCTGGATGGGGCTTTGTGCACTCTGATTGAGCTGAAGATGCCCCTGCTCATTGCAGGCAGGTTGGGCTAGATGGCCTTTAGAGGTCCCTTCCAACCTGAACTATTCTATGATTCTGTGTTTCTGTGATCATCGTAACCTTACGTTTCTCATGAGGCTTGCATACATTTAACATTAGGTATACGTGGGTGTCCGTGATCCATCTTGCATGTGTAATTATTTAGAATACAGTCACACAGAAAACTTTTCAGGACAACTTCCAAAAAGCAAATCTCCAGCCAAAAAGGTTATGCAGTTTGACCCATTCAACAGACCCACCCCTGTTATGCAGAAGTAATGCTAAAAAGTGATGAGTGATTCTTGCTATATTATTACTTGGAAGAAAGGATTTGATTAACACAACTAAACATTTCCTGTTAGGCTTAGATTTTCAGGAATTAATCTGTCAGTGTTAGAATCCTATTTTTGCTTTGGATTAAATCAATAGAGACAAGACTGAATAATAGATGTAACCATTCCCTCCCCTTCCTTCTCGCCCAAAGAACCCAAATGAGGAAAAAGTCTTGAAATATATTCTCCCATATCAGGACAAAACTAAAAAAAACAAAAAATGTTCTTTCCCCTCCCTAAAAAGGAAAGATCTGTTCAACCCTGAAGTAACTTATAACCTGACAGATCATCAGAACATACTTGACCCTCTTAAACACTGGATAAAGTGCCTACAGAAGTTTTACTTGCAAATCTCTAACCAGGTATACTTGTACTGTTTATTCCTTATCAGAAATTAAAAATGGTGAGAAGCATCCATCGTAAGAGAAATCCACCTCAGTTAAATAACAATAACAAGCAAGTCTAGAAAGAGTTTTCCTGCCACTTAAAAGAACACACAGATGCACAAAGGAACACAAAAGGTCAGCTGTAAATAGCATATTTTATCAATTGAGGGGTCTGAAGCACTGGAAGCCTCTTCTAGTCCTTTTTGTGTGCATGTGTGTGTAAACACACTACAAATCCTTCTTTGACTTGATATAATCCGTTTTTTTCCTGCTTCACATACAGTTTGACACAAACTAGGCAGCTTGAGAAAGACATGGTCCTCTTGCAGGTGATGGGTTGCCATGTTGACAGCCTGGGGAAAAGTTTCCAGTCTAGACCACAATGTGCAGCTGCAACCCTGGCCCCACCATGATTTTGCCATGGTGGTGGTGGAGTTCTTGAGCAACTGGAAAGTCACACTCTTTCCAAGTTTATTTCTCCACACCAGAGACTCTTCTGTTGCTAGTCAGGCTATTGCACTCCTGTACAGTCACAGCAGAAAACCTTAATATCAAAGTGAATCTTAACCACTTCCACTTCAATATAAGCAGAGTTCACCTATGGTAAAAGCCTCTTAAAAAAAAGAAAAAAAAAGGAACAAAGGAAAAATGAGGTGCCACTACAGCCAGCCTTTTCTTCCATCTTAATTTTCCTGTAAGAATGGCATGTTTTCCTCTTGCTCTGGTATTCCACTGCGAGGACACAAGTACACACTCAAGGTCCCTAATGCTATGTCTTCCACACAAGGAAGCACTAAACTTAGAAAATCTTTAAAAGGTCAGTCTCGGGCCTGCTGCTGAGCAAACGAAGCTAACAGATGTGCCTCATTTGTTCCCTAATGTCTGCTCCATTGTTTGTTTTCTTCTCTTATGCATATCCTTCCAGACAACCTTCCAGGTTGATTTGTTTAACTACACGCATGTCAATGTCTGAACAGCACACCTAAAAGCACCAGGAACACAGAAGAAAACAGAAAAAACAGATGATGATGACACTCTGATTTTAAAGCATAACCAAACTCCTGTCAATATCAACAGTCTGGTGCACAGACTGAGGTCAGAGCAAACCCTTTGAGCAGTAACTCAGTAGTTGTGGAGATGTGCATTCTCACCTTACTATGAGAAACCAGACAAAGGGGAGAAACATCTTTTGTGAGGTCACCATGACTTCTTGCTATACTTTCTTTTATTCTTTATTGCTTCACCTATTTGCATGTCTCCGCCTTTCTTCCCTTTGCACTTCTTTCCCCATAGCAACTCTGCCTTCACACATCCTACTTCTGCCTCCTCCCACAAGAAGAAGCCACGTAACAGCACAGGCTGAACTTTAGAGGGGAAATTGCAAAGACAAATGGTCGTTAGCTGATGAAGACTTGTAGCAAGCTCTCTCGCACTATAGGCTATGAGCTGAAGTAGGGATGAAAGAAGCAGACTCAGGACAAGTGGAATAAAGGAAGTTTAAAAAGTTTTGAAGTACAGAGCAGAAAGTTATACAAGGTGATCTTTTACCTAGGCTTGTCTGTTCAGCCAACCTGACAGTACATGCTCAGGCTAGTTAGATCCCCCACAACCACATACTAAACAGGAAATAAATCAATGATTACATATCATGAGAAAGGCTTGTTGTGACATGGATTCATCTGCCACTGAATCCATGTTCATGAAGAGGTTCCTATCTTCAGGCATGTAAATTCCCATCTTTTCAGAGCAAGTTCCTGAAGGAATGATAAAGTTCATCTTCAGGAGGCTAGCTAACAATTCATATTTCTAATTAACATAGAGATTTACAAGGTGTAAGTATTGAACATGCTTTCCTCCAGTAAGGTGGTATAACACACATTTTATTGAATGTTTGAAATACGGACCACAGCAATTAAGATGAAAATGTAACACAAATGTTAAATAAAAAGAAACTGAAATGCTTTATTGAATTCCAGGAACTTAGTTACCAAATCACATCTGGGGATGCCTGCGTCTCATTGTGCCTTCAAGGAAAAATCATCTTCTCCAAAGCATTGCCATTAGGCTTTCACATCAACACCCAAATCACAACAAGTACAGAGGAGTAGAGGTCACTCTTCTCATAGCCACCATTTTATGTGGGTTATATTTCCCACAGTGTTGGATGCTTTGAATTTCACACTTTAGTTTGTATTTGTCATGAGTAAATCTAGATCAGATTTTTGCAGAATTGGAGCTCATGGGCAGATATTCAGATAAGTGAAAACAGAGATGTTTCCTAGTTGTAGTTGTTATTAAATAATGGTCATTTGCTGTTTGATCCTGAGACATGATGAATACTGGTGGAAGATGTTGGGAAGTGATATTCCAGGACATGTAAGCACTGTTGCTTTGTCCCTGACTAGGAGCAGCTTTCAAGTGAGCAAGCACAGTTCTTTCCCTGGAATAGTGAGATACCTCTCAGCAATTAAGCATCGTATCCTCTGTCTAGGTAGCTAGTAATCATGCTTTATTTTCTTTCCCTTCTTCCAAAACCAAAATTTGTTATTTGTTAATCATATCTTCTTACTCAACTGTTGTGACATATTGTGCTGCTTTAGTGTGTTCTCTGTAAAGTTCAACGTTAATTAGACCAGAAGTTTCACTGCCCTTCAGCTTTTGTTACTGGATGCACTGTAAGACTCATCCCATTCACACCACAAGCCTGTTAAATTTTTGCATACAAAGCAGAGCCCATTTTTTGCATTCAGGATCCCTGCTGCTGTGAACTATATCATATGAAACATCAGTGACGTTGGTTACAGCATCTAACAGTCAACCTCTGCAAGCACAATCAACTAAAATAATGGAAGACCGTATGTTCTTCAAATCTGTAATAAGCTTCTTTAAAACTTATTTTTAAATTTAAAATTGTTTTTACATTTGAAACTCTTTATTTTAAATCTATTAAATAACAGTTCTCTAACATCCAGCCAAGAATCAGAAGCTATTTCTCTACAAAAGGATACAAGAAGAAAGGGCAATATGGTATATATTACAAGGATGGCACATAATTGTTTTATCAAGATAACTTCAGATGGAAATCCAAAGAATAGAGCAAAGAAAACATGAGAGGACATGTAGTCATCTTACTCAATGCAAACTGTAATAATTAAGCAGATGGTAAGTTGGAGGCCCTACGTGAAACACTAAGTCTACTTTTGCTTCTTGACATGGTTGTATAAAAGGGAATTGGGATTAAAACTTTGTGGTATAGGGGGAAAAAAAGCATTATGTGATATAACAATGTAAGTTTCCAAGAAGATGAAATTGAATTGGCTTACCAAAGTTTCAGTGTAAGAACATACCCCACTTAGAGAACAGATTTATTTAATGAAGTGGGTTTTTGTTTCTTCTCCTTTTTCCTTTCCATCCTAGCTGTGGCTGCCATTTTGGGGAACAAGAAAACCCCTGCCTCATATGTTTCCCATGAGTTATCAGGAAGTAGCAACAATGAGTCAACAGCTTTCACAGATATAAAATCTCAAAACCTACCACAAATTCATGGAGGTGTTCTTATCTGTCTTAATACAGGAGTTAGGATCTAAAATATTTCAAATAAGAGAATGAGCCTTTTGAGTCGGCAAGATTACAAGACTGTAAGGAAGCTGTAATCCATTTCTAAATGGAGGGGTTACTAAGGTTTATATGTCTGAATTCTTTTAGGTATGTGTCAGCTGGAAGTGTTATTACTTAATGCTCACTTGTCATTAACAGGCACTCTTTTCAGCTCTGCTGATAGTGAAAGTGCAACCTAAAAATTAAATAAAATTTTTGTTTTCCTTCAGTTATTGTTCTGTTTTCTTATCTTTACTGTCTTCTGTTCTATGAACTTTTCTGCCCTGTAATGCAGTACAAATGCAACCAGACTAAGGAAACGGATGACATCTCTACTGTAGGGCAAAATGGGTAAGACCTGAAGTAACTCTTTTTTTTTTTCCTCTTTTATAAGCTTGCATACAGACATAAGCATAGTGAAATTTAGTGGGCATACAATGAAAGGATAGCTGAACTGTGCAAGTGAGTAAAAGATATCTGTGTTACTAAACCCTGGGATCTTCAGTGTGCTGTAACTTTATTCTAAAAGCATCCATTTTGTAATCAGCTCCTGCAGAGCACCAGCAGGAAGGGCCCAGTGAATGTCCTAGGTGTTCTTTCCAATGGTCCTTAGATCTGCTGTCAGTAGAGCATATTTTTCTCATCTTCTGTATTTCTCTATCATGATTCTTTATTTAGATCTTGACTCTTCCTTCCAGTTTGTGTGTTACCTAGCTTTTGCATGTTTATATGAGGACATCCATTCTTTGTCTCAACCTTTTTTTCCTAGATCATGATTAATTTTTTGTTCATACAGCATAGACTTTTCCCTGTTGGTTCTCATGTTGCTTGAAATGAGGTACTAACACACACTGTGCTTGCTGCATGTTGCCATGTTGATCCTTTTGTATCCCTGTGATACTCATTCTCTGAATCCTTTAAAAGGCTTTGTTTTTTCATAACAATATGACGTGGCTGACTCACAATCAGTTTGTGATTCACTGTATGCCCTGATACTTTCTGAAAAATGTTTCCAATAAATGTACTCCTTTATCTTGTGATTACAAGTGAGAATAAAATATTATATATGCTGATTTCTAATCCTATTTATTTCACTAGCTTGTCAAGAGAATTTTGAACTATACGTTTCTCCCCCAAAGTGCTTGCAACTCTTTCCAGCTCAGTGTTTCCCACAAGTTTAATAAGTATAATCTTGCATGTAATTAATGAACAGACTGAAGACAGATGTCTGCGTAACCTCATTTTGATATGCTTTTACAGTTTGGTAGTGACCAGCTGCTCTGCATATGCTGTGGTTATGTAAGTTTGCTGTAATAATGGCTTTTCTATCTAGCACAGCAGTATCAGATCAGTACATTTTCTGCCAGCTTGATTGTCAAGTGTAATATCAGAGGATACCAAAACTCATGAATGCCAAGATCAGACAGCTATCACTTCTTTTCTGGTATGTGCTCTGCCCTCACTGAGAGAAAATAGGTGACCATATTGGGCTGGCATTGCCAACTACTCCTCACAGAAATAATGCACTTGCAGTGTTCTTCTTATATCCTCTTAATTACATCTTACTTTCTGCTTTGGCATCATTGGATTCCGCCCCCCTCCCCGCCACCCCCCCGCCACTTTCTGTTTGGTAATTTGATTTAGTGGGGGTTTTTGCCATGGTGTTTTTTGAGTTTTGGGGTCTAGGTCGTTGTTTAACCAGAGTGATTTTTCTACACTTTACTATTCCTTGGATTGAGATGGTTTGGGTACATATAATCTCAGATTTTTTTCTGATTTATTTTTTATTTTTACTTCCTTCACATGCAGTATTATCTAGAAATGTGGGGAGTTCCAAAGATGCTGTATAAAGCTGTCTTTCTTTCGGTCTCTTGTTATTTCATCAAGTTGTGCAACTTGTTTGTTACTTTAGTTTACTCATCTAGATTTGCTCAGATTCAAATCCAGAAAGCCTTCCCTATAGGATGCCTGACATATTCTGAATCGACAGAATGTCTCTCCAACTTTCTGCCTGTGAGTGAGCTTTCTCCTGCTGCACCTGCAGCTAGCTCTTAATTTGAGTAGTGAGGTTGACCTTAGTATGATTTTATTTGAAAACCTCCTTTTAAAAATTTTATCCCCTGGATCATCCTTATGCTCTATAGTAAAGTCATACCATAAGGAGGATCTTTGCAGTTACTTTATCAGATCACCTGATGAGTTCCGGACCTCAGAACAGGCTCTCATATTCTCAGTGTGAAAATCACGGTGTCCTGTCATTCTCCAGCACAAAATGTTCTTCGAGACCAGCATCTGTCTTGTGAACCACCCTACCGTGCTCGCTATGCAAATGAAATATCAGTGCGTAAGCAAAGCTCGTCCTACTTATTTTCTGTGGTGTACAAACATGTAGGAGGTTCAGCAGCTGGACCCTCTGTTTCTCTTTATTTGGTTAGTCACATAAAAGGCAGTAGAGTGACACAGTGGTGCCTCACGGCATTAATATATCACTCGTGCAGCGCGGCACTTCCCGGGATGATGGGAAAGTTCCCTTGGTGAGCTTCTGCTGACATCTACTGCCAGAGCTGAACGCAGCAGAACAACGCAGGGAAGGCACCGTCCCTCCCACGGGATTCTTGTTGAGTAGCTTTGGATTGGGACTACCAGTATTGTATGTAAAGAGGCAAATACCATCCATTGTTTTATGGAAATAAATTATATAGACCAGAAATAGCAAAGGCGCCAGGAGCAATTTGGTGGGTTTTTTGGTTGGTTTTGGTTGGTTTTGATCTTTAGGGATTTTTTTCTGGTAAAATTAGTGACGGACAAGAGTTAATTGAAAGTCACTTCATGCATTTTCTATTATAAAAGCAAATGAGTTTATAATGGGAAAATACCCCTCCAAGACAAAAAAATATTTTACTTTTAAAATATTTTTTGATAGTTGGTACATCTTCATTGTTACCGTGAGTGGTTTGACATCAGAAGCAAGAAAAATCTGTTCTTCAAAGAAATTCCTGCCCAGTAGAAGCACCTGTTTCTTTGGTTTTGCAAAGCTCCTTTTCACTCACTTCAATACCTAGAAATCACATCCAGGACAAGTAAGATCCCACTTACTGGAAGGTTGTTAGTGAACTGCAATGAATTCATGAACACAAGAGCTGTAGTTTAGACCTTTATAGGTGTATGAAGAACCAAGAACCTTTCTGAGCTGTCAGAAAACTAGAAACTAGTACAACATCTGGCTACTGGTGGTAAGGCAGTTTGAGCACGGTGGATGGTAGACTATTATGCTCAGTTCAGTTGCCAAAGGACAGGGCAGCAAACTAGTTGGAAGGGTTCATCTAGTTTAAATTTGACATGTTATAACATCTAGTTTAAAAACCCTCAGGAGAAAATCTGAGGATAGAATGGCTTTGTTTGTTTTTCTTTTTTTCAGCCTGTTGATCCACTCCCACCATTTTGTATTTGTGTACCAGTTTCTCTCATCTGTCTTCAACTCTGAAAAACACAGGCTCTCAACCAGTGAAATGATTCAAAATTTTAAGCATAATCACAAGGCAGGCATCACTGCTATGTGCTCTCTGTAAGAAGCATTTGATGTCTTTGTCCCCCATTTATATCCTTCACTTGGCAATTCATCTGTACTGGAAATGCTGTTCATCCTTTAAACTGGGTATTTGCAAAGAGAATTTCACTTATGACCAGACAGTTAATTGGGACATTTAAATACATGTGATTGTCATACAGATTTAAGTAAACCTTTAACAGCTGATGAGATCAGTGACTGCATACCCTGTGAACATACAAATCAATAGGGCAGTGAGAGTGTTAGTTGCTCAACCTATTTTATTTTGAGGCATTTATCTTTTAGTGTAATGGGATTGTGCCATTTGTTCAATTTGTATCTGACAGAGCACATAAACATTCACAGTAATTGCCACTGAGGCTTCCATATAATCAGGTTACACATCTAAGCTAATAACACTTACATTGTCCTTTTGTATAACAGTCTATTGCCCTAAAGATTGATTTTCTATTGACAGTTCCTGAACACTGACAGTCCTGATGAATCAATTTTGTTTGCCAGTTGTGCTGACATCAGGTTGCAAAGAGATATTCAGAGTGAAAAAAAGTGGGGCCTTAACTTTGCAGAGGAGTTTGCACGTGAAATCAATTTGAAATGTTTCAAGATAGGGCCCCAGAACCAGATTTTGAGCCAAGAAATAAAAGGAAAGCATAGGTAAACACACCCAAACCAGTGTTGAGCAGCTTGTCTTGGATGCTGAGATTGACCCGGCATGAGAGTCAGCTGTAGAGTTGCTCTTACTGGACAAGGCTGTACCTGAACAACCATTGGGAACATTGATTTTGCTGCAGCAAAACCTTTGAGCAGATTATTTGGATGGTAGTAATTAGTACTGGAACCTCTGCCCAGTAGTTCACTTTTCATGTTGTTTTCCTAATGCATTCATGTTTTGCTAACACATTTTGGGCAGCCCAAATTTGGTCTCCTGTAGGAATGACATCAGTGTTAACAGAGAGCATCTATTAGTGGTGTGAATTGCTGAACCTGGTGCAATGGCAGCACTTCAAGCTCTGCCTCTGTGAAAGCACTGAATGAAAACATTTTTTAATTCTGGAGATCATTGGAAGGCAGTAGAAGAGGGATATGGAAGTTATTCAGTTGGATGTATCCAGGACAAGAGTTACCAGTCCAGGTGCTGTTTTCTAATTGCCATTGACTAACTATTAATTAACCCAAAGGTTCATGAAAGCTGAAGTTGCTCAGTGGTCATTCCTGTCCTTCCAGAACACTGCTGGGCTGTACGCTGCCTCCAAGGATGAGGAGATGAGGAGGCCTGTGACCAACACCCCTCTGGAATACTGCAGTTAGCATGGTGGTTAGTGCTTGGGCTTTTCACAATGCCTGCTTAAGTGATGGGCAAAACAAGATACGTAGTTCAGCAGCAGTCTAGAAGTAAGTGCCAAATTGGCTTAACAGGAGCAAGAAGAACCCACACAGCACTTGAAGCTGCTCTGTGCAGTGAACTCCTTGTAGCTGATACTACTAACAGTACTGATGATATCATAAGTACTATCCAGTTGTGGGTCTACACATGCTTTTTAGATGTGGGTGTCACATCAAAATAGAAAAATGTCGCATTCATTGTGGGGTGTGATGAGATTGCCATCTTCCCACTAGCTCACACTTTTGTTTTCTCTCTCCTCTTTTCTTGAATGTAAATGTAGAGTTTTCAGGGCCAGTTCAGGCTAAACTGCGAGTCTTGCAGGCTTGGCAGGATCAACTCTGCAAGGCTATCAATGAAGAAAACACCAGATTTTAGCTATCCTTTCTAAAAATCATGGTGTAGTTGAAGGCTGATAATAACTTTCACTTCTTGAGAACATAGATCATCTACTAGTTTATCATGATCTGTTCTTTGGCACGCTGCACGAGCCTTTTGTTTCTGTTTAGCTGGAAAATTCTGTTATTGCTCTTCCAAAGAAACAAGTGCCTCTGAAAAATAATTGCTTTGACCTGGGAATGACCCATTTCCTGAGGGTAGATGACAAAGAAGTGGGGGAATAGCACTGGGTGAAGATTAAACTGAAATTTTTACATCTCTCATCCTGGGCCTGAAATGAATGCCTGGTATTTTGACTCAGTGCTTGGTTCTCATCAACAAAGTGGCATGGGTTCAGGTATGTCCTGTTGCTGACAATTAATCACTCTTCTGACCCATTACAAATAGATTTAACTTTGTAGTCAGCATGATCTTCAATCCTACTTTTTTGACTGTGATGTTGTTGTTTGCCTGTGAAAATAGCATGGCTCTTGCCATGATCTCTGGTAGGACTCATTGCTACACTCTGCAGGGTATTTACTAACAAGGCAGACACTATTTCCTGAATTTTCCTTTAAGACTGCTTAAAGATTTAGTTACTTGTATAATCTGTATTCAGTGATACAACACAGAACTTCCTTATCCTGTTTGCCAGATGCAGTGTATAAAGCTTGTAAATAAAGATGCATTTAATTTGCATAAATTATTAGCTTGCCAGAGAACTGTGATTTTTATCAAAGATTCTGTAACGAAAGTTTATTGTTGTGGAAATTGCTTGGGCAATCAATCATGATCATAAGTCTGCATATAGCTAGAAAACTTACAAATGTCATTCATCAAAAACATCCATGTTAATTAGGGTCAAGCACCATTCAAAAGATTCCTCTTTTGAATATAATTTATCAGTGAAATTAATACAAGGACTAGAAAGGAGAAATGGTTTTGACTTTACAGTTAGAGTGCTTTGATAAAAACATCTGGCTGGAGAAATAAACAAAACATCAAAAGTTCCATCAGCTTTGACAGTACAAGTGAATTATTTCACCAGGGTGCTCCCTACTATTGACTACAAAGTTCTATTAAACAATAACAGAAGTGTTTATTTCCCAAATGTGAAAAACTGGATTGCTCCAGAGGCCAGCGATGTTACAGAAAAATTCTTTGACATTTCTTCAAAATGCAGGCCGGGTTAGCACAGGATTGTCACCGGCTGATGCCCTGAATAGTGCCCATTCTCAGTGGCTGCCACACAGTTTCACAGAGGACAGAGGCTTCCCTATTTGCATTTTTACTGCGTTCCCGCAACTTATGAAGGGGAGACTAAGGAATGAATGGGCACAGAGTGCTGATTTATCCCCAAGTACAAGGCACATTGGCAGGATTATGGAGCTGGTGATTCTCCTACCTTATTGTCATACACATAAAAAAGTATTAGTAGCAGGCAAGAATGAAAATCTCTCATAATTTTCACCTTTTCCTCTTCAAACCTGCCACATATTTGGAAAGTTATGAGATTATGCTGTGGAATGCATACTTTTACACACACACACACACACACACACACACACACACAGAGACACAGACACAGACACATTTTCTGTGCTTGACAAATTACTGAAACCGAAAGAGAATGAGCATGCACAGCTCAGCTGCTGTCACTGGAAGGTGGCAGTGCTCAGTCTGTCACAGGGCCAGGCCCGGAGCCATTTTTTTCCTTAAGCCTGTGATAAAGCACAGAAATAGATTTTTTTTTTCTGTATGTATTAATCATCTGAATCTTTATAATTTAAATGTCAGATGTATAAATTACTTTTCATGGATTAATGAAAATGAAACGTGCTCTTTGTATTGGAAAGTACAAGCACAATGCTATCTCTATGATACAATCTCTATGATTTTTATTCTAATTTTAGATCATTTGAGTGACTATAGAATAGGTGAGGCCTTGAGGGATGTAAATTCCAGGTGTTTGTTTGGTAGAACAAGGATGAAGGAGGAGGGAGGAAGTGGTAACTTTTTTTGCCCTTGTGTCCATAGGGGTAGTCACTGGTACTTGGTATTACCCTGTGAGGTGCCACCTTGTCCTCCGAAATTCAGCTAGTGTTTTCCTTAATTTAAGGATAAATCTCTATCTGAATAGCTTTCAGAGAGCTTAACTCCCCCGTGTGCTGACAGTATCCCTTCTTGAGCTTTCCACATGAATACACTGCCAGCCCAGTGTAATTAGGTTGGAAGTTGTGAACATTATTCCATTTCATTTTGGCAAAAGTATAATTTCAGACGGCCACTGGAGATAACGTAAGCGCCAGCTCCGTTCCCTCATTATCTCCTGACGTAGCACCAGCTGCAGGGAGCACTCGTGTTAACAGCTTGCTCTCGCGTCTCCTTGCGCCTTGTTTTGTCGCTATCAGCAGCCGGCAGCCGGGAACACCTCCGCTCAGATAGCTCACCTCCCGGCCGCGGCTCCTCGGGAATCGAAACCGCGAGGCGGGTGTGTTGAGCTCCAGAAACCCCGACGAGCTCAAGGGGCAGGCACGGGGCAGGCACAGCCCAGCCGCCGCCCGGGCCTGGCTGCAGTGCTGTCGGGGCAGAGGCTGGGGTCAGAGCCCGTGTGCCCCGCCTGCAGGGAACGCTGCCTGGCAGGACACGCTGCTGCCGTGCTTTTGGAAACCTCCGTGCCCAGGAAGCTCTCGGGGGCACCTCCAGGCACTCAGACCCGCCTTTGGCGGCACTGCTGAGGGGAAGGCTGGGGCCGGCCTCCGTCCTGTCCCTTTCTGTCAGCCCCTTGCCAGCAGCAACCTGTTGGAGCTGAGCAGCCTCCCAGCCCCGGAGCCTGTCCAGGGGGACAGGTGACACGGGAAGGAGCCTCGCCCGGGTACTCCTGCGGGACGTGAGCGGGCGGGGGGCGAGGGGGCAGAGGAGAAATACACACTTGGAGTGTCACCTCAGACCGCCCCCGGGGGTGGCAGAGGAGGGATATACTTAGAGTGTGACCTCAAACCAGCACCCGAGGGGCACAGAGAGAGGAATGTACACATGGGATGTCACCTCAGACCAACACCAGAGCGGGACAGGGCAGCAATACATATGTGGGGTGTCACCTCAGACCCTACTCCCACCCCCAGCACTCCCGCAGGAAGCGCAACAAGCGCCTCCGAGCGCCCTGTGCGTCCCTCTCGGCCCACCCGTCCGCGGACTACACTTCCCAGTAACCCCGCGGGGACTCGGTCCTCCCCCGCCCTCCCTCTCTCCTGTGCATGGCATCACGGTCACTGTAGTCTCCGCTACACCCCCGGCTCCCTTCCTCTCGCTGAGCCTCAGCGGCAGGCAGAACTACCACTCCCATCTGCCCCTGCGGCGCCGCGCGTGCGCCGCCGGCGTGGACGTGCGCGAGGCCGCGGCGTTGCGGGCACTGAGGCGGCCGAGGGGCGGTGAGAACAGCGGCGGCTTCCGCGTCGGGCGGGGGGCGGCGGGTGGCGCTCGGTACCGCACGGGCGGCACCGGCACCGGCGGCGTCTGAGAGGCGGTGGTCGTTGTCCGGCGCGCAGGGAATGCGCCTGTGAGGGCGGCGGAGGAGCGGGTGCGGGTGAAGCCCGGACGGAGCGGAGCGATGTCCCAGCCCCAGCAGCCGCCGCCGCCGTCCCCTCAGCAGCAGCCGCAGCCGCCGCCTCCGTCCGCCTCCAAGAAGCGAGACCGGCGCATCTTCTCGGGCACCTGCCCCGACCCCAAATGCCAGGCGCGGCTGTTCTTCCCGGCGCACGGGCCGCAGGGCAGCGGCAGCATCGAGTGCACGGACTGCGGGCGGCGCCACGAGCAGCGGCAGCTGCTGGCCGTGGAGGAGGTGACGGACCCCGACCTGGTGCTGCACAACCTGCTGCGGAATGCGCTGCTGGGCGTCAGCGGCGCCGGCCCGCCCCGTAGGAATACCGAGCTCGTCAAAGTCAATGGCCTCTCCAACTATCACTGCAAGCTCCTGGCCCCCATCCTGGCCCGCTACGGGATGGATAAGCAGACTGGCAAAGCCAAGCTCCTCACGGAGATGAACCAGGGAGACATCTTTGACTGCTCCCTCCTGGGCGACCGCGCCTTCCTCATCGAGCCAGAGCACGTCGAAACCATGGGTTACGGGAAGGACCGCTCTGGCAGCCTCATCTACCTGCACGACACCCTGGAGGACATCAAGAAGGCCAACAACAGTCAAGAGTGCCTCATTCCTGTCCACGTGGATGGAGATGGTCACTGCCTTGTCCATGCAGTCTCGCGAGCACTTGTTGGTAGGGAACTGTTCTGGCATGCTCTCCGAGAGAATCTAAAGAAGCATTTTGAGGAAAATCTAAGCCACTACAAGGCACTTTTCCACGACTTTATTGATGCTGCAGAGTGGGAGGACATTATCAATGAATGTGACCCTTTGTTTGTTCCTCCAGAAGGTGTGCCAATGGGCCTTAGGAATATTCACATCTTTGGTCTGGCCAATGTGCTTCACCGGCCTATCATCCTGTTAGACTCCTTGAGTGGAATGCGAAGCTCTGGAGATTATTCAGCGACTTTCCTCCCTGGTCTGATACCTCTGGAAAAATGCATGGGAAAAGATGGCATGTTGAACAAGCCAATCTGCATTGCATGGAGTAGCTCAGGACGTAACCATTATATTCCTCTGGTTGGAATAAAAGGTGCTGCTTTACCTAAGCTGCCTAGGAAGCTACTTCCTAAAGCCTGGGGAGTTCCTCAAGACCTCATCAAAAAATACATCATGTTAGAGGAGGACGGTGGTTGTATTATTGGAGGAGACAGAAGTTTGCAGGATAAGTACTTGATGAGGCTTGTTGCTGCGATGGAGGAGGTTTTCATGAGCAAACACGGTATCCACCCCAGTCTTGTAGCTGATGTGCATCAGTATTTCTACAGAAGGACTGGTGTAATAGGGGTCCAGCCCGAAGAGGTCACTGCAGCTGCCAAAAAAGCAGTGATGGACAACCGCCTTCACAGGTGCCTCATTTGTGGGGCTCTTTCAGAGCATCATGTCCCCCCAGAGTGGCTGGCTCCTGGGGGGAAGCTGTATAACCTGGCAAAAAGTACCCATGGCCAGCTAAGACCTGACAAAAATTACAGTTTTCCCCTGAACAGTTTGGTGTGTTCTTACAACCCTGTGAAGGATGTGCTGGTACCAGACTATGGCCTGAGTAATTTGACTGTTTGTAACTGGTGTCATGGTAACTTAATGCGTCGTGTCAGAGAAGATGGGTCTGTTTTATATATTGATGGAGACAGAACTAATACTAGGTCTACAGGTGGCAAATGTGGCTGTGGATTCAAGCACTACTGGGAAGGTAAAGAATATGACAATCTGCCTGAAGCTTTTCCTATAACTCTAGAGTGGGGTGGAAGAGTGGTGAGAGAGACTGTTTACTGGTTCCAGTATGAAAGTGACACCTCTTTGAACAGCAATGTGTATGATGTCGCCATGAAACTTGTTACCAAGCACTTCCCCGGTGAATTTGGTAGTGAGATTCTTGTTCAGAAAGTTGTCAACACAATACTGCACCAAACTGCCAAAAAGAACCCTGATGATTATACCCCTGTAAATATTGATGGTGCTCATGCCCAAAGAGCTGATGATGTACAGCAAGGACAAGAGTCAGAGTCACAACTTCCAACCAAAATAATTTTGACTGGACAGAAGACTAAAACTTTGCACAAGGAGGAGTTGAATATGAGCAAAGCTGAAAGAACTATTCAGCAGAACATTGTGGACCAGGCTTCTGTAATGCAGAAACGTAAAAGTGAAAAATTGAAACAAGAGCATAAAGGGCAGCCCAGGACTGCTTCTCCTGGGGCTGTTCGAGAGGGACCCTCCTCTGCACCTGCTACACCAACCAAAACCCCGTATTCTCCAACATCTGCAAAAGAAAAGAAAATACGAATAACCACCAATGATGGGAGGCAGTCAATGCTTACCTTGAAGTGCACTACCACCTTCTTGGAACTACAGGAGGGCATAGCAAGAGAATTTAATATTCCCCCATATTTGCAATGTATTCGCTACGGCTTTCCTCCAAAAGAGCTTCTGCCTCCCAAAGAAGGCATGGAAAACGAGCCTGTTCCTTTGCAACATGGTGACAGGATTGCCATAGAAATCCTGAAGAGCAAGGAGGAAGGCAGGCAGGCTGCCTCAGTGCACTCGACCCATGCTGTGAAGCACGAAGATGTTGCTGTGACCAGTAAGATCTCATCGAAGGATTTGCAAGAGCAAGTTGATAAGGAGATGTATTCACTCTGTCTTCTGGCAACGCTTATGGGTAAGGCTGACTTCATGTTCTTCAAAATTGTGTTTTTAAGTAGAAGATAACATTTTGCAAGCTGTAGTTACACACACATTTTACTTTTTCTTAAATAATGGTTAATCGGGTTTATTCCTTTATTAGAAGAACATTTAGTATGCTCTGAGTGATCTTTAAAAATGCATATATGGGGTATATGAGATACTTGTTCTTTCTTTGCTATGAAGTCTTTTAAAAATTGCTGTTAAGAAGTGGTTGCACTGCCTCTGCTGTCCTGTCTCTTTTTGTTTTTCCTGCCTCTCATGGGGCACACATCTGAAATGTATGTGTGAAAGCGGCACACTCCCTTTTTTCCTACATCTCTGTCAGGTTTCAGGAAATAAATTCAGAGCAGACGTGAGAAGGGGATGCTGAGTGTCTGCTCATAGGAAATTTGAGGACCAGATTTTCACCTTTGTAGTAGGATAACATCCTGGCATTTGGCCTCACAGGGAGTCGTCTTGGTTTAAGCAAATCGATTTGACATTTTCTCTTTAGGTAATCTGCTAAATTTCAGTGAAGATCTGGTCTTTTTAGAGAGCTGAGAAAAGTATTATTTCAGAATATAAGCAGAGGAGAAACTGAAAGCATCTAAACATGAATCTGAATTCCAAAGGTTGGACATAGAGTTGCTAAGCTATACTTATAAATTATCAGTCATGTAAATCTAACTGTTAATAATTGAAGAAAAAAGGACTTTTCTCAGGTGCTCGTGTTTTTTAATTTTCCTGTTTGAACTCAGGAGACTTGGAACCCCATTTGTGTATTTTGTTCATCAGGTTTCGCAGTTCTTGCTGCTTTCTGGCAGGAAGTAGAACTGTAATTATCATACATTCAGCTCTATGAACCAGTTGAATAGTCATGTTTACAGGTTTGGTTTTTTTTGTGGGAGCCTTCTCTTTTGCTGGAGGGATTTGGTGTGGCTAGAGCATGTGATGTTTCAGAAATGAAACAATTACGTAATTACAGAGTGGTATGTCAAAAGTTCATCAAGCAGAACTTTGATTCTTTTCCAAGCATGATTGTTTACTGCTGTGTCTCTTGCAAGATAGTGTGCTGAATCACTACTCACCTCATCACACTGACATTTACACCCCAGTTCCAACGCGCAGGAAGAAGTTAGGTTTAAAAGTGGTCTTAATTTTGAGATGAAGCTTTAAAGAGTGCTTTCCTGTCTGCAGGAAATACTGCTGAAAGTATAGTTAATTGGCTTCAAAAAAACTTCAGCATGCTTTAAAAGTATCTTGGTTACTTCAGCATTAAGGTCTGTCATTATTTAAAAGGTGCTTATCTGTAAACTGTGAGCTGATCTTGTATGCAAGAATCACTTTTTGTCTTTGCCGTCACTACTGTTAGATTCTTCTTTAAGAGCACAGGTTAGAATAGAATTTACCTCACCCTTCTCTGGCTGCATCCATTGTGCATTACTAATAGAAGTAAAAGCGGCAGCAACTGATAAACCAACCAGTTATGAACCCCTATGTAGCTACTGAATAAGATGCTATTATTATATCATCACTTTTCTCATTGGGTCTTCATTTTCATTTAAAGATACTTGTGGAAAAGATCTGGTTACTAGACTCTTCACAATTGTGATTTTTCAATGGATTAACAAACTTCCTAAGTCTTTGCACTTTCTTAAGAGTGGCAGTTCCTCAAGGTAGCATATTCAGCCTTTTGGGACAAGAAGCCTTAGTTTTTCTCAACGACGTTTCTGTACTGCTAAAAACTGCTGCAAGAGTCTGAGAACCAGCTTTGTAACTTTGTTCTGCTAAAAATATTCTTGTAATACAGCCAGATTAGAATATGTAGAGGGGAGATGCTGTTGAGATAGCTCACCGGGCCAGACACTTTTCCCCAGTACCCATAGTGGAAGTGTCTTCAAACATCCATAATTATTCATTCTGTGTGCTTGAAAGATTTTCTTTCATACAGAGTCTCCTGTAGGCTGAAATATTGCTTTCATATTTCACCTATTAGAATTTTTTTTTCTGGACTCAGTTACTTAGACTTTTAGATTATGTTCTTTAATTTTTCTGTATATAATTTAAAAACAAGCCCTGGGAAATTTGATACTGCAATTTCTGGACCACTTAACAGATTATGCATGATTTTTTGTAAAGCTTTCTCTTCTCTTTTTTTTTGTTTAGCTCAAAATACAGTATTCTATAGGGAAATTACTAAAGGAATTGGAAGTTTACATTAACATATTAAAACCATTATATTTTAAAACAGATTTAATTACACCCATGCAAGGACACGCTGAATACATGCAAGCTAAATATGAATCTATTTTGATTGGTTTGTTTTTCATTGATGAATTCATTCATACACAAGGAGTCAAAATAGCCAGGTTTAAATTAAATGTATTATTTGATACCAGGATTATCCTGGAATTAAACAGCTTGCTTTTAAGCCAGCTGTAGTTTCCTATAATGTATGTTTATCGATTGAGTTTTTTATTTGTTTTGCACTTCTGTGTGTTCTCCCTGCTGTATGAAGTGACAGTCTTGGGCTTACAGCAGGTGCAGGCAAACTTACACCAGCAAACAAGGCGTGTTTGTGGGTAGGACAGTCTTGATTTCTTACCATACCTTAATGTTCTGGGGTTGGGATGTAGTCTGAGGAAGTGTGTACTGGAGTAGGAACAGTGCAGAGAACATAATCCCTTTGATAAATGTAGTGTCTTGAGGGAGTTTTTAATCTAACTAAATGATCATCCAAATTAACTTGTGACCTACAAACATCTCACTGCCATGGCAAACAAACCCAAAACAAGTGGTAAAACTGAATAGCAGAAATGTGCAAACCTCAAACGTAGTTTAGTTGAGTCACACATACTGGTTCCTCTGATCTGGGAAAGTCCAGTTGTAGCTGTGGGGGTTTTTGGTCTTCCAGTGGGAGATCTCTATCAAAACAGTGTCATTAGTTTGTATTTCTTTCAGTGGCTGATGCCTTTGTATTGTGAGCCCTGCTCTCCATGCTTTCCTGCATGTAGTCCTTGTTAGTGTTGCATAAAAGGCTATCCAAACAGTGATGCTTCTCTTGTGCAAGGCTTGAAAAATCATGCCCACAGCAAATAGGTAATCATTCCTTGGAAAATGTCAGTAATGTCTAAAACTGGGCTTCTTCTAAAAGTCTAGTGGCTGTCTTGTGGAATGAAAGGGAACCCTTCAAATAATAACAGATTGCTCAATGCAGCAGTAAAGGAGTCCTTAGTATGGAGTCCTGATGTGTGTGGCCTTTTCAGGCTTTGGTGGATTGACAGCTGTATTCTGTTACTTCTCAGTGCAGTGGTTATTTTGATTGCTGTGGACAGTGTTTAAACCATCCAGAAACCACTTGCAAGGGGCACAGCAGTGATGCTCTGGAGCTGTTGTGTATAGGGATGTGCATTTCAAGTTGTAAATGAGAATAAGGATACAGGTAGCAGTGACAGAAGACCTCCTTCAGTAGATCATGGAAAATAAGTAAAAAAAGTAGTTGGTTTATTACTTGGATGTTCTTCTTGGAAGTGAGGGCCAAATTTGTGAACTTGATGTGCAAATAAATCTAATGAGCCTGAGCATACATGGTGTGAGGGAATACTTTCAAAATTAATCAGATTATATAGGTCTCCTGTCTTTAAAATGTCTAAAGACAGAATGTGATAAATGGGGACTTGAGTAATGCCTGGAGAGGTGAGTGACAATTGTGGGGGAACTGACAAGCAGGGGAGTGTGGAATTCTGTGCCTCCTGTGCCTGGGTCGGATAGGAGAGTAGTCACAGTTACCTTGTGGGATATGCGGTAAAGAAATGCAGGGAGAAATGTAGATGCATATATTCAGTATGTGGAAGCTATTAAAATAGGTCTTTTATTTTCCTTATAGCAGGAAGCAAAGACATACTGGTGGGTAATATTTTACAGCCTCACACATTCCAGCTATCTCTAGCCAAGTAGTTAGTACACCCAGTTAACTACAGTTGAAGATTTACATTCTCCAATCTTAATAGAAATTTGAGAGATGTGGTTATTGAGATTTCAATCCCTACAGAAGGGGGCAATTTCTGTCTAAAATATCTTGATGTGCTCCCTGAATATTTGATGGAAAGTGGCAAAACCAATTTTTTTCTGAAAATGTGTATGCACAGTAGTTATGTCTGCATCAGGAGAATGGAATTTATCAGTACTTTCTGTTTGCACTGCTTAGACAGCTACAGCGTATGTCACTTCTCTGAAGCAGGTAAGTGGTTAGCAAAAAAAGGAAAAGGGTAGAGGCAAAATGCAGAGCTGAACTGATTGAACAGCTGCTGTTAGGTCACTGATATTCCATCATTGGAACCCAATTTTTCTGTTCTTTATATTTCTTCCTGGTGTAGTCTAGGTTGATTTTTTTTTTTTCTCTCCATGGCATTTAAAGTTGTCACATTTCAATGCCATTTTTGGCATTGTTGAAAAATGCCAGTTATACAGGACTGCCAGGGCCTCATGGTTAGTATTTTGTTTCTAACTCTCAAGAAAAGCAAGGTACAAACACAGCTTCTACACAGCTGCCTGTTTGTGTCTCAGCTGCAGTATTAAGTCTGCTGTGTGGCAGCTGTGAAATTGAGCTCTGATTTTTGAGAAGGTTTAAGGATATAGAATTCAAGTTTTAATGAGGAAGGATATGTGCTTGAATTCTGGAAGCGTGTTAATAATTTCCTAGTTTAATGTTGAAAGTAGAGGTAGGAAGGGAACAGAGACTCGTGTTTAGGGCCTGGCAAAGAACCAGGAGCTGCACCTTGAGTCAAGTCAAATTTGGGAACCTTTGTACTAGAGCATATGGGATATTGGACTGCAGACAGTGGTATGTTTTTCTGATAGTCTGTCAATGTCCTGGGCTCCTGTTCTCTGCATTTGCAATAAAAATTCAAATTCTTAATTACATAGAAGACAGTGAGGACTCAGCTGTTGATTTAAGGAGTTACATTTTCAGCCATTGTCTATAATATGAAAATACAACTGTTTAATTTTAATGATCTTGTTTGATTTTTACAGGAGAAGATGTTTGGTCTTACGCAAAGGGGCTTCCTCAGTTGTTTCAGCAGGGCGGAGTATTCTACAGCATAATGAAGAAAACAACAGGTATTTTTTTGGTTTTGTTTTTATTCCTTCTTTCCTCCATTTTCAAATCCTGTAAATTGGTATTGAATCACTTGTAAGCGTAAATATATATTTTTTTCTATGACTGTGGTAAATTTTCATTCTTATAATGTTGGAGAACTTCTAATGCTCCCTCAGACAGACTAAGGCTAGGGAATCTGCCTAAACCTACTTCATTGAACTTAAACCTTATTTTCTGAAATTTCCACTTCCTGAATTGTACAAACAACTCATTTTTCTCTTTTTTTTTTAAGGAGAATATGACCCAAAAAAGTAAACTGATTTTTTGTTTTCTAAATTTTTTTCTCCTGTAAAGATCAAACAAGAAGAAAATCATAGCACCTATTCCTGTTATACTTTAAAACACTTACTGGATAAGGAGTTTATCTTTCTAGTGTGCTTCTTAATAGATATTTTATACGGGGTACTGCATATTTTAAATGATTGGTTAAATTTGTTTTTCATATTCCTAAGATTGTTGTTCAAAAGCAAAGCTAGCCATACTCTTCCTGTACTGCTGAATATCACATCTTGGGCTCTGTGGAGAATAACCAAGCAAGCAGAGTATATTTTATTTTTAGGTGGCTTTACAAATACTGGCTACAAAGAATAGCAAGTGTTTCTTTAGAGAAGAAAGTACTAACGAGTTACTTTCAAAGTTTATTTTCTTCATGAAATCTTTGCATTTTTAGTTTAGCTCTTGTGGTTTCATCTATTATAATCATTCCTTTGCTGCTTTCTTGCTGTTTGATTTTTTCTTAGGCAGTTTTATCAACCTTAACTTTATCTTACTTATTTCTGGGAATTTATTAAAATGCATAGAATACTCAATGCCCACTACCTCTCACTGACTTGTTAGCCTGGATAATAGAATTATCATGCAAATGTCTTTAGCAGATCTATTTCCTTTTAGTTTTCCTTCTTTTACTATGCTTGTACAGTAAAGTCTGGAATATTGTTTATGGCAAGTGAATCAGCTTAAACAGTGCCTGATGGAAAGCGCATTTTTGTGCAATGGCTAGCCAGACTTGAAGATCTGAAATGAATCCAAGGACTTTTAACCCAATTGACAGAAAATGTCTATGCCATTTTTCCTAACTAACTGTGTAAGAAATAGGCTGTGGGAGATGATAGTGTAAAACACCTGCATACAAAGAAGTGCAGTAATTTCAAATACCGACTATCTTGGTAGATGCAATTACTATTTCAGCATTAACACACTTTTATAATTCCAGTGTGCGACTATCTGACTCATCTTTCCACTTTGAGAAGCTCTTTACCTATTTGTAATCTTTTAGGCGATGTAATAATGCAGCTATCTTACTGGACCTTTGGAACAAAGTTTTCTGTGGAGTGTAGGTACTGTTAATCAATTGAAGTTTGACTTAACAGATCTTGTTTGAGATCTTACTTTGAGATTTTGGGATTGCAGTTTCAGAGGCAGTTTGTTCCATCATAGGAATTCATACAGTTCCCTCTTCTGCAAATGAAAGTTGAGCTGCTAAATTATGTACTTAAAATATGTTCTTCAGGCTCAGTTAGACATGTAGGTGTTTGAGGTTAAATTTTGTCCTGTGTTTTGCCTGTTTGGTTATTGCCTGTCATGGTATGTAGAGAAAGGAGCTGCATTTCTGAATCTCTCAGAATAAAATTTTATTTGTAGGTTCTCTGCAGCTGTGCATGTGTGAATCAGAAGCTGTGGAGAATGAGTGCGATTGGTTAGTTGGTTTGTTAGTATGAAAACAGTTTAATAATCTATCAAATAGTTGAAAAACCTTTTTCATTGATGCCCAGAATACTCGTTTTGAAAGCATTGTATTTGATAACACAGAAATTGCTTGTTGTGTTTCTTCCCTTCTGAACAATTTCTGGTGGTTTTCTTCAAGAGTTTTGAGAATGTGAGGAAAAATCCCAATAATTTACCTATTCCTGGCACTTTTTAAACAGTGTTGTTTTCATTGTGGCTCTCCATGTGTAGCTGATAGAGCTAAAGTGAAGAGAATAGTTGCAGCCAAGTTTTCATCTGCAGATAGCTTTTAGCTCACGGAAAGCCACCATCATTGAAGTGATACCTTACTGCTTTTACCACAGCCTACATGGGACAGAGTTGAAAGAGTTATTTTGTGTTTTATGATGATAAACTGTAAAAAATGAACGTTGTCCATTTTTGACACACAGAAGCGTCAGAACTTAAAATTATCTAGTGAACTCTCAGTTTTAACAGATTGGTCGAATAGTGAGTGCGACAATGACACAAACAGCAGATCAAAAATATTATGCCTTATGTTTGTTTTGTAAAGGTTAATAGTTACAATCTCCAGGACTACTAAATACAGTAAGCTTGAAATATTTCTGTTTATCTAGCAACACTTCCTCTCTCTGAGAAGAAGACAAAATAGCAAATTTGAAATTCCTCAGGCTTAGCAGCAGTTACGCAACCTGAAATTCTACTACAGTTCTAACTACTATGAAAGTGGCCTTAAATAGTGTTTCTCCAGATAGTGTTTTGAAATGTGCTCCTTGTCAGTTTTCTGGTTTTGATTTTTGCTGGTTTGGTTTTGTGTGGTTTTGGGGGCTGTGGGGTGGTGGTAGGGATGGTGTTTGGCTTGTATTACATTACTGCAAGCATAGAACTGCAAGTCATAGCAAGGTGGTTATTTTATCTCATAATAGTACAGTATTGTCTCTTCAGCAGAGTAATCACAGAAGGCAGCAGCATCTTTGCAGCATACTGTGGTTGCTGTCGTATAGCATAAAAGCCTAATTTTTTTCTCCCACAGTAGTAACTTCCAGTGCGTTTGATTTTACGTACTTGATTCAGTAAATTTAAATACAGTAGCTACTATTATTGTGTGTTCAGAGCATGCCTTAAAATATGTTACCATTTTCAATAACTTCTCCTATCTTTATAGGTTTGGCTGATGGCAAGCACTGCACTTTTCCACATCTGCCTGGTAAAAACTTTGTGTACAATGCAGCAGAAGACAGATTAGAGCTGTGTGTGGATGCTGCTGGGCACTTCCCAATCGGTCCTGATGTTGAAGAGCTGGTTAAAGAGGCTTTAAGTCAAGTGCGAGCAGAAGCTGCTTCAAGAAGCAGGGAAGCAAGTCCTTCACATGGAATGCTGAAACTGGGTAGTGGTGGAGTAGTGAAAAAGAAATCTGAACAACTACATAACATAACTGCATTTCAAGGAAAGGGTCATTCCCTAGGAACTGCATCTAGTAGTCAACAACATGATCAAAGAGCCAGGGAAACACCACTTTTAAGAAAGCATAGCACAGAAACGGACTTCAGTCCTTCTGCTAAAATTGAGCCTTCTGTATTCACAGCTGCTTCTGGTAACAGTGAGCTTATTCGAATTGCTCCGGGAGTTGTGACAATGAGAGACAGCAGGCAGCTTGACCCCACTTTGATTGAGGCACAGAGAAAAAAGTTGCAGGAAATGGTCTCTTCTATTCAGGCTTCAATGGATAGACATTTGCGGGATCAGAATACAGAGCAGTCAGCATCAGGTGATGTATCTCAAAGAAAAGTAGAGGCAGTGAGTTCAACTGCTAAAACTGGGAGCTTTCAGGCTGCCTTACCCGAATCATTTTCTGCACCAGGTGGTACTGAACACTTGAATACTGAATCAACTGATGGTAACATGGTGAATTCTGTGGGAACAACATTCCCTGCAAGGTCTAAAGCACAAAAGGGAAATTCTGTTGAGGAGCTTGAGGAGATGGATAGTCAAGATGCAGGAATCACTAATGCAACTGAGCCAATGGATCACTCTTGATAGGTTAAAATCTAGTAAGGGTAGAAGAAATTACTGTTCACATGTAATGTTTATTGGCTGGGCCACACAAAGTGATTAGTTATTAAATCTTGTATGTATGTCAAAGATTATATCATCTTATTCAGTGCATGATAAGCGTGTGATTGGCAATAGCTTTCAATATTACCATACTGCTGCCCAGGCTGGCTCTGTTACCTGTAAATTAGTTCTTAGGAAATGCACTGAGATGAATATCTGCTGTACATGTGGGTTCTTGAAAATTCTTTGTAATTTTTAATTTCTTAAAAGTCTTAAAATTTAAGCCCATGCAAGGTTCTTACCATGCTAGCTTAAGGTTACTGGAAGGGCTAGAACAGGCAAAACTAGAAATATGGCAAAGTTAATTCTGTCCCAGGTACTTAATTCCAATTAAAAATACACTATAAACATAAATTAGACATAAATTTCTAAAAGCAACTGAAACGAAACTTCCGCTCAATTTGATAATGCAGCATATAGAGTACTTTTAATTACATTGTGCTGGCATTTCTCCAATTTAATAACTTTTTCATTCACATCCTCCTCTCAGAAATCTTGGAATAAGTTTAACTTTAGTAAACTAAAGTCTAAGTTCTCCTATTTTCAGTTTAAACAAGTTAGGAAAAAAGGCCGCTTACCCTATATGATGAAGTTACATTGAATGTGGTGTGGTTATGCATGGCTGTCTGAGCCAACACAACCATTTTGGTGCTCTGTTAGTAGCATGTCTTTATTTCCTCCCAAATACCAAACTGGTCAGGTGGTTGTGAAACTTTTGAGACAATTATGGGAGAGAAGTTGGCAATTGCAAGTAAGAACAAATGTTCAGTGGCAAATCCATTTCTTTTAGAAGACTTTGATTGCTAGCATTGGTTAGAAATGGCAAAAATGAAATAACAGCTGTCCTCTTAAGAGGAAATTAACAATTTATTGGAAGGAAATTACTCTCTAACATGCATTATCCTAGAGTGTTTGGTGATAATTGAGCTTTTAGAAGCTCACTGTTTACTCTGTGGGAACAAGGAATACATGCTGTTTCAGTGTCTATAAAGACTACCCACCTCTCTCAGCCTCACTTCAGTTTGTGATGCAGATTTCTCTGCATCAGTGATAATAGAGCTGGTATCCACTTAAGTAGTGTGTTCATCAGACCTGTAGTGCTAGATTTTAAGAAGCAGCCATTGAGCTTGCTCCCTAAGGATGGAATGTGTTTCTGATACTGCACTTTGCTTCCTATCTTCATAGTCATTTAAATGCACTATTGTTGCTTCTTCTCATGGTAAAATAACATTGAATGGATGAAAAGATGTTAATACAGCTTCAAGGGAATTAAGAGCATTTAAATACTGAAGTCTGTGTTTGTGCACATGTAAGTTTTTACCAGTTCACAAATGTGGTTTGTGTTGTATATGTTTGTATTCAGAAAAGTCTCCTCACTTTTTACGTTTCTAATCACTTAAACAGTTCTAAGCGTTAGTACGATAAAATGTTCCATGAGGAAGGATTTATTTTTGTATGTAGAACTGAAATGAAGCAAGTCACTTAAAGAATAGCCCTTCTCTTTTGTCAAAGTAAATTAAAATGCCTTTGTTGGTTAAGTTTTTATGTAGATGGTGCAAATATTTTATGATTTCGTACACTACTTAGAGGTAAAATAGAAATTCCACATTTTCACAAATAAATGAAAAATGCTAAGATCTCAAATTGCTACCCAGTAAGTTAGCAATTTGGAAACTTGGAATGTATGAAGTAATTGGCTTGCCAGAACTGACCTTGCTGATGCACTGATTAACTGGCAGGGCTTATTCAATGAGAAACAGGATGCACATGCAGCAGCTGGAAGACTGCCATGACTTCTGAAAACATTTAGTCTCCCATGAATCAGTCTAGCTGGCTGAAGGCTACATCCATATAGAAAATGTTGAGTAGAGGCTTGTTCTTTGTCACAGTGTTAGAAAAGTATAGCAGTGGCATGTTCCTGGAAAAGAGTTTAAATTGGGAGAGGCTGAGGGGGGAGGAATCTCCTGGATCTCTTGCATTTTAGACCAGGTAACCATTGCTTTGATAGTTTTAACCTTTTCTTTAGGGAAAAGAGTCTTCCTTGGCTGGAAAAATAATGAGTGAGCAGTGTATATAAGAGAATTTTAAGTTTGAAATAAATTGAAATATTTATTGCACATCATTCTTATTTCAAGGAAGAATGCTTACTTCTTTCATGCCTTTCTGGTAAAGACTGCAGAAGTTCGTATGCCTTTTACTGTGTAAAGAGGAAGGCTGGGTTTAGTTTTGACACACTTCCCATTTCAGCAGTAATTTGACATTTTCCTTCTCATCTAAATAGAAATAGAAACAGATAATTGCTCTGTTTGACTCACCATTAGTGTCATTTCGGGCCCACTCAAGTCGTGTAGATCAGAACCCTCCAGTTCCTAAAAGAAGATGGTCTCAAAGGACTGGTAAAATGGTGTCAATCACAAGATCCGCTGGTGTGAATTCTGCAAAGCAGGATTGTGCATATTTCTTTGCAGTGTTCTTATTTCTTGTAGCTTTCTCATGCATTTAATATCAGTGGTTTTGAGAAAGATAGATAGCTTTTGATACTCTCGAGTGAAGCTAAACTTCATCTGTGTGCCAGTGAGATGTGTGACTGTGCAGGAGAAGTGAAATAAAGAACACCGAAGTGTAAGTTGGAGCAGATGTTTCATTTGGTTGCTGGCAGTGGGTGCAAATATAAGTTTAGACAAGTCTGTGTGCCTGTCTAAGGAGCACCAGTGTGCTTGTTAGAATTCCCTGTTACAGTCAGGAAAATGCTGGTGGGGTAAAAGGGCAGGGAAGACTTCAGCTCATTGTGGGTGAGAAGACATGTTAGTAGGACTTCTCAATGTCAAGAAGGGTGTCCTTTTCTCAAAAAGTAAAAGCATCAACCCAAATTCTGGCTACCATATAGCCTGTGGAAAGAGGCTGTGGTTTTGAGCACCCACCTTGATTACTTTCTTTTCTGAAGGCCAACCATCTTCTACACTGTGTCTCATGGCAAAGAAGACCCATAATTAGAAAATCCTAAACTTTACTATGGCTTAGTGCATATAACCCAAAGAAAAAATGATTACTAAAAATAGAGGCCTAGTACAAAAATAAAAATGGGAATGAACTAGATTCCTGATGAGTATATGGGAAATCTCGGGAGAGCAGATCAGTTTTCCAGGGACATGCAAGACTTTTACTATTTCAAATGGCTGGCTGTTCAGTAAGGTTGACTGTTTGATAGTGCTGTTTCTCTCTGAATTGTTTGCATTTCAGTGAGGGAAAATAAATAGCAGATTTTCAAACAATATCAAAGAAATGTATTTGGGATGTCTTCCCTGTTGTAGTTACAAAACAGCTGTGTGCATTGTTGGCTTTGTGATCCCATGTAGTTTACTAGTCTTGTGATGGCTGCAAAATACGAGCTAGACATTGCCTCTGACAGAGTACTCTGGCTGTGTCACAGAGGCACAGTGCCACAGGGCTGTTTGCTAACAACCCTGCAAGGGCAAAATACTTCATTTACAATCTTTCATAAAGTAGAATGTGTTGTCACTGTCACAGGGTTAGCAGAGTTGCTTGCTAGTTTTCCAATGCGCTGAAAATGCCAGGTAACAAAATGTATGTTTACAGCTGGGAGAGTGATGCTCGATCTAAATTGTATGGAAAATGAATGATTTAAGAAGATGCCACTGTTATCTCTAC
This sequence comes from Entomyzon cyanotis, assembly GCA_024500445.1. Taxonomy (NCBI): domain Eukaryota; kingdom Metazoa; phylum Chordata; class Aves; order Passeriformes; family Meliphagidae; genus Entomyzon; species Entomyzon cyanotis. The sequence continues at coordinate 19,192,220 of JAKEPQ010001005.1, forward strand.
ATTTGTTTGGCTCCTATTTTTAAATATCAGAATCTACATGCTTTTGTAAAATAATAATAATATGAATATGAAGTTGATCCTTTTGTTAAGAAAAGCCACAACAGAGAGTGGTTTCTTTGTTTTGCTTGTGGATATCAGTTTAGCTTCATGAAGAAGTTGCTTAAGATCTTTAGAATGCAGGATTCCCTCTGAGCCCTTATGCCTGTGGTTGAGCAATAAAAGGTTGAAACAAGAGTGGTATTTTCAGAATTATTTTACATTTGATGAGGATTATTGCCAAGAAATGAAAGAGTGCACTTTTAGGAGGGAATGCTATTTAAAATGTATAAATAGGAGTTAAAATAGTGTATATATTTAGAAAAAAATCTTTTTAAAAAGTAAGTGCTTTACATGTTGAATTAAAAATAAATTAGCATAGAAACTATACCATCTTCACAGTACTGGCTGTTATCCAGCAAGGTTTGGTTTGTTTTATTTGTGATTGCTGTACTAATTATATTTGATTTTTTTATCTGTAATGTAACAATAGTGTATTATAACAGTATATAGTGTACTATACTACACTTCACTGTACAGTATTTGGAATTTTCTTTGATTGCTATATTAAAACTATAAGTTAAAACATCTGCTTTGGTTTATAAGGTGCAACTTTTATTTAGTCTTTCATACATTAGCTTGTTTAATTAATGCTGATTTGCCTCCAAAATGAGTCAGTTGGAAGTATATTAATTTCTGCATTTTGCATATAAATTGCATTATACTTGCATACATGAATACTAGTACAGAAGTTGAAAAACTGATACAACTCTTAGAAAAGTAAAATCTGATGTAATCCATTTTCCTTTAGTAATAGTTCTGTTTAAAAGTAACTTCTTTGAAAAAAAAGTTGGATTTTTTTACCTCATATCTGTTCTAAATATTTCATTAAATGCATAGGACCTTTGAATTTAAGAGATTTCTAAACCATATATATTTCATATATTTGAGACCAAACTTCAAGACCTGAATCTTTTTTCCAAAGTTACCACCAAGAAGATGTAGAAAAATGCTGACCAAGTCAGCATTTAAGATACCTTGCAATCTGTGATTCAAAACATTGGTCAAAATGTGTTTCAAAGCAAAATTTTAATGCATGCATGGAATATTCAAGCATGAATAGTATAATTTGGAAGAACTAGGCTTTTGAAAATTTGGCAATACTCAAAGATGAACATATTGACAACTATTTAAATTATCTCTGTGCTTTTCCCACCAGCTACATGTGGTACTTTGTTTCACAAATTGGCTTTAATCAAAACTGCGAGCCTAGAAAGAAGCCATAAAACCCATCTGCAAAACTCCTGTGTTACTTCTTCCTGTATTTTACTGAAAGGCTTTAATTCCAAGTGTGCTAGCATTAAAGCATTCTTTAAAATGATGGGTGTAAATACACAGAGTTAATTTTGATTGCATGTCATACCATGGAGAATTGAAAATTATCCGTCAGAAGATTTGTATCTCAAAAGCTTAAATGCTTAATGCTAAACTAGAAATTTGCTCATCTTTATTAATGCAGTATTTATAATCTGAGCCAAAACCAGTATTGAATGTATGAAGCAACAAAGTTAAGTCTGCTTTCAAAAGGTTTTCGTTTTACTTCTGCAATTAATTGTACAGCCTTAATACCTGTCTAAATTTTTATTTTGGATTGAAGTTGTTTGGTTTGGATTGTTATTTGTTGTTTGTTTAGTTTGTCTCATTTTTTCTTACGCGTGTCCACAGCAAATGTGTTGTAACATCACTGTAAGACCCCAGCTTCCTGTTACCATAAGACTCCTCAAAATACAATCTTATTCCTAGGGCCAGGGTGAGGGTGAACCTGCAAAAGTTAATTGAAATTATACTGTTTTGCTTAATGTGGAGACTTTGATATATGTTGGTTTTTTCTGGTTTGTGATGTTTTGAGTATTTTGAGTATTTGAGTATTTTGAGTTTGTGATGTTTTGAGAAACAGGTTTAGAAAAGTAGGTCTTTGGATTCATAGTAGATTTGATGGCCAGGCTGACATTGCAGAAACCTTGTTGCTACAGCTGGTTTGAAATGAATTTTTTGGATTTGAATTACTTAAATTGATGTACACTGGGTTATTCTGAATATCTATTAACACAGTCACAGGCATTAGATTTCAGTGTAAGCATGATCTCTGGTGCAGTTATTTGCAGGCACTTTAAGAGGCTTCAGAAAAGACTTATTCTCTGTTCTTTTACTGAAAAACATTGATTATGAGATAGCTGCATAGACTTGTATTTGGACTTTATCCATCTCTATTTTTAAAAGACTGCCTAATTTTGTTTTCTACTGGAAATAAGACTTCTAGTGGCTTGCCTTGCTGGTAGCAAATCTAATTTCACTTCTAAAGTGATTCTGTAGGTCTGGACTGGGTCTGCTGTTTGGAAACTTGTATTCACTAAGTGAAAAATTAAAAGAAAGATGGCAGATGGAAGGAAGTTACCAGAAATCATAAGACGGTTTAAATGATGCTGTGGTTCTTATTAGCCAACAATCTGTCGAGTCTGGCAGCATGAAATGCACAGTCACTTCTTACAAACCCTTAAAAGCATGCTTCAAGCAACTTCTTTGAGAGTAAGAAAACTTGATTTTATAGGCTACCTTGTCAAGTCAGCATGTAAGATTTCTTTAAAATTAAGTTTCTTTCAGATTGTCATGTTGTTGTGTAAATGTAGAGCAATATTTGCCAGATGCTACATCCTGATCCTAAATTCTCCTTTCCCACATGCATTTGTCCCACCTCTGCAAATCCTCAAGAGGTCTCTTCTGATGCTGAGCTGGCTTTCCTGTTTGCTTTTCATCTGTCATTTGAGCTTTAATTCTGTGTCCTTTTTACCATGGATGTTTTTGTAAGTTTATTGTCCTCTGTTTATACTGCTGCTCTTACAGTCAGTAAGAGGCAACAAATGATCAAATTTCACAGAAATTAGACTGATGGATATGAAAACCTTATTACAAGCATGGCTACCTTATATGGCACAGAAAGGAGCTAAGGGAGATTCCTGGGAGAGGGGATGACTTAACTGCATATTCAGGACAGAGAAGATACATAAGGAAATATCAATGTTTCTAAAAATTCACCTTGTCATTCTGTAGGGCAACCATATTTTATGTTGTTCCATCTCCACAGTGGAGCTTTAGAAGCTGCAGTGGCTCACTCCAAATCCGGAGACTTCCCTAAGACCCACCTTTCTTTTCTCCTAGGAGCAGAAGCTGCCAAATGCCTACATTTCAACCCAATGGGAGAGAAGGGGTGAGACCTCACCACACATTGCCCCATGATGGTGTAGGTTTTGTGGCAGTGAGAGAAAAGGCAAAACACACAGAAAGGGTAAGGGCCTAACTTAAACACATGGGGAATTAAATAACTTCTATTTCTAACTATTTGTATGCTCAAATCTGCTCAGGCATACATTGTTGCTCAGTACATACCAAATCCTACATCTGAATGTTGCACATACAAGAATACTACTTCTTTCTTCATGATGTCTATCCTAGAATAAGGACCTTCCTGGCTTCCTAAGACAGATGCTGGAAATAACAATTATTTCTGCAGACAGCAAAGATGGATGCAGGAAATAAAGATCAAGAGTACTTGCTTCTTTTTGCTTTCAAAATAAAAAAAGTCAAGGTATGGTACAATGGAAGAAACTAAATGCCAGTATTTGTTTCTTTGCTCCCTCTGTTTCTCCTTACTGTAACTACTTCTTTACCCTGCCACATTCATCAACCTATCTTATTGGTTTGTTTACTTCTCTGTGTTTGAGGTCAGCTGAGCTAACCCATTCCCTCCTGAGTCTGGAAACTTTGAACTCTCAGATATCTATAAATTCCCAGGTATCTATTGCCACTGTGGAAATAATTTTTTTTTTTTTTTTTAAATTTAATGTTTTGTTTCTTTCCAACCCTAACTCTGAGGTTCTACATTGTAAACTCTCATAAACTTGCATCTTTCCACAAACTCGGAAAATACATTTGCAGTAACTGAGGAGCTTTCGTGGACACCTGTTCTGCCTGGCAAAGTGGAGCCAGGATGGAAATAGCAGTCTTTTGTTTCTGTAAACACCCTCTGATCTCTCTTCTCCCCTCCTGCTGGAATTCTGCAGGGCATGGGAGCAACGCTGCCTTGGATAAAGAGGTAAACTACATTTTTGCAAGCAGCAGAGGCCAGCACCTCTGGGAGTGCTGGTTGTGATACTGGCAGACTTGTCTGTGGGATTCCTATTTTCGTAATCAGTGTTGGGAGTCTTGTTGCTAGTTTAGAAATCTGGGGATCAAAACTCCTCTTTTTATAAAGTAGTTTTGATTTTTGGGGTAGAAAGTCAAGCCAGTGCTTTTCATCTATCCCCAGGCTGCTATTGAACTTAGGCTGAATCTAGGCTTGTCTGACTCTAGCTCAGGCTGCTGCTGGGACACCTACTGCTGCCAGACTGTCAGCTTGGCTCAGTCTGGCTCTGACTGCTTTAGTCCCGTTCTTTAAGAGTACTTGTTTGCTCCTGGGGATGACAAAATCCAAGAATGAAGTTAGCTTCTCTTGCATTTCTAGTGATGACTTAACTAGGATGTAATTCTAAAACCATGGGGTAATGCTAGTACCTGATTAACAGGTGACTTGCAAATGTTCCCTTTGGTCTCCAAAGTTGAAAATATGTTGGTGAAATGCTTTTTAAAAAACATTTGCATACCTAACCAGAACTAGTAAAATTATTCCTCCATAATTTCCAAAATAAACGAGGCATTTGAGAAATTAGAAAGGTTGTTAACTGAGATTAATATTGTAAAACTAATCTTCCAGTGGTATCACTATTAGTTATTGGACAGTTGATAGCAAGATGATAGGTAATTTCTGAGTGTAAACTTAGCAATATTTTTTTCCTCTTTCATTGATTCAAGGCTGTTCCAATTTTAGGCCCTAAAAAGTAATGTTTGCCTGTATAATGCCTCACACAAATTAATGCAGGTGCCATTGAAACCATAGGTGAGGTAATTGCCAAATGAAATTTGTGTCTTCAAAGAAATACTGTCAATCAGTGTAGCTGCCACTGTACTTTGCACAGCAGATGAGGTGAGGTTTAGAGCTTGATTTCCAAGTGACAGCATCCATCTGAGCTGTGCACTGACACCATTTCCTTGCATTCTGTGCAAGAGGAATTCTAGTGTTGGTCTCTGGCAGGGCTATATCCCTGGAGCTGCTTTATTGATCTTCTGAGCCTGGGAACTGGGGTTGTTTTTTCAGTCCAAGGCTTGATCTCAAGGCCACCTCAGATTTCTTTCAGTAGTTGTACAGACTCCTTGATAAGCTGATATAGGCTGCTTTGGAAGCCTGCAAGATGTTTTGTGTGCATGATAGTCAGGGAGGTTAATTCACTAGTATAAATTCTGAGCCCATCCAGATGCACTTGATTGTTTTGGTATTTGTATGATATGGTAGTCTTTAAGCCTTATGTTTCCACCCTCCCTACTCTAGCATGAATAATGTCAATACAGTAAGGTAAAATTAATGAAATCTCAAAGTACATACAATTCTTCTGTGTCTGAACACAGGCTAATTGAATTAGGTGAAAGTAGCAGCACTTCTTCTACCCTCCAAAAGGCTCTATAAAAAGGTTGAGTCAAAGTGCCCAGAACTTGCTAACTCTTCTGGGTGAAGTAGTTGATCCTGTAAGAGTTAACATCTTAGAAAAGTGTTATGAGAAGCATTTAGAGAGAATTCCATCAAAATCAGATCAGCCATGACTAGAATATTGTCCTTCAGAATCTTTGATACCAAGCAGTTGGGGAAAAAAAATAATAAAACAAGACTAAGTATGAGTCTGAAGGCACACAGCAAGTTGAAATTGCTCTGAACTGTGGCTTCCCTGAACTGTGACATGACTAGAGTACGGATGACAAGCTGGAATCTTGGGTGCTGAGACATAGAACAGATGCAGATAATAAGGGGCTGTCATATGAAGAACTATTTTAATTTAAGAGTATCTGGTGCATATCCTTGTGCTCTTCATTGGGAATTTCTCCAGACATGGGGAGGAAGCTCAGCCCCCACCAGGATGATGCAAGCAAGAACACCGTGGGCACTGGATGAGTAGTGCTCTGACACTGAATGGAGGCCAAATCAAACAGCTGCCCTGAAGACTTGATGGATGCATATGGTTTGATTGACATTTGGTGTTCAGCCAGTGCTGAGCTCTGAAGATTGCAGTCATTGGAGCAACTGGTGATCAAATACTGAAGACTACTAAAAGGGAAGTACCTGGTAAAAACCCTATAAGCTCACCTACACTGAGCTTTTTCTTTATTTTAGCGATCATCAAGTGTTTCTTTTACTTTATAGATCTTAGTTCTGTGAGACTGGCAGCAATCTATTGGGAAACTCTTTGCTGAGGAAATAAGTCAGTTGTTTGCTACAATAAAAAAAATGGATTCTTGAGTTTACTTTGTAGGGATTTTGCTAGACTCTTCTATCATACCAAGAAGTCCATTGTGTGCCTTGTTGATTATTTGTGCTGAGAATCATCTTCACAAAGATGCTGGGTTCCTCTCTTTCAAGGTTTCCAAACAACCTACAGGGAGAACATTTAGGACAGACTGATTATTCGTAACTTCAATTCAGTGATGTTAAGCCCTGTGCCTCCCAGGGAATATCCATGTATTGCTTTATTGTCCAGAGAAATGTTGAATTGGCTGCCTGAAGTCACAATGAGATTCTGATGCATAGCAGCAAAGAATTACAAACTTCTGCATGTGACTTCAGAGTTTTTCTGAAGTTTCAACCTTGTGACAATAAGGCAGTGTGATCATGACTGGTATTTTTTATTCATTAAAGGCTTTGTCAGGGAATAGATGGAATTCTCACCGAATTGGAGCAGTAAAAAATGAGCCAAACAATACACATAAGGACTTAACATATGGCCTTATAAAGTGCTACCTTCATAGCACTGCAGCTCGGTGAAATTTTTTGAAGCGTCAATGTTGCACGAAAAGCAACCTGTTTCCCAGCAGGAGCAATCTGCTGTTAGTTAGGGTCATAATGAATGCCTAATAGAAGTTTTTCCCCTGCAGATCAGCAGGAAACTAAACAAAAAGGAATAAATAATGGAGCAAATGACAGGATCATCACTCTCTCTCTTCCAGGGCACTTTGCCCATTGAATCATCTGGGTAAGAGCAAATGTCCTGTCTTTGGAAGTGTGTTGCCCACTGCTGTTAGCACTGGGGCATTGCTACAAAACCCAAGCAAGATCCAAATCCCAACAGCTGATTTCAATATTGTTTGGTTTTGATTTGTCAGGAGACACAACTAAACAGTCCTAAGAATGGGAAAGTGGCAAAAATGCCACTGGAAGTAAATCCACTGTGACTCAAGGTATATGAGCTGGGAGTGATGGTGGCATTTTCCTCATCCTGACACCCTGAACCTGCAGCAATGTCTTTGCACCTGGTCAAGTTCTTTGGGTCTAGGCTGGAATTGAGCTCTCCTTTGTCACAAGGGAGGCTTGGGAAGGACAAACAAAGGCAGAAAGCAGTTCTTGTACAAGGGGACTTAGATATTGCTGGCTGGTCAGTGTCCTATCAGAAGTCTATTGAGACTGAGCTGGGTGGCTTGTGGGCCATGACAGCTCTGACGGGATGGGAAGGGACAGTCCATGTCCCACTACAGACACAGTGTCTGTTTGTGTCTTCTTTCTTATAAAGTCTCTGAAAAGAGAAGCAGACCTCTGGCTTGCTTTTGTGGAGTTACGAGAAGCTGAGATAGAGTGGGATGCATCTCCATACTTTTTTTTTAAAATTTTATATCATGTAGGAGCAAAAGAAATTCCAAACACTAGACCTTGTCACACAGGACAGTAACAGGATTAAAAAAAGGAGAAAAAACGGAGGTGTGTGCTGGTGTACTCCAAGGAGAATGTTTACTGTATGTCATAACAATCTGCATCTTTAGGCTATTATTCTTTCTAACAGCAGGACCATCAGTACTTACTAATTTAGCAATTTATTTCGGCTAATGCTTTCAGGATCTATTTCCTGCAAATTAGGAACACACGTGTTTCTGTGGGAATATACAGGAAGGTACCTATTCAGACAACAATATTTTTATTTCAGGCTCCATTCACTTTGAATTAAATATAAATGAGTGCTAAAAGATGCCATTTCATACTGTATGAGGCTGACGACACAAATCCTGTCTCAGGGTGATTTTTTATTATTTTTTCATTAGAGTTTTTGTAGTTCAAACACTCCTGTCAGAGCTTTGATGTGGGGAAACCTGCTGCGTTGTCATCTCTGGATACTAAAAGTGCATCCCAGGGAATGTAGATTGGTGCTGAACACCTATTAGCAAAGACTACAAATAAAAACTTCAAGGAATATTTTTTCTTCATGAAAGATGCAGTGTTACGACTTCGCCATTGTACGAGTAGGTTTGTGGTGCGGGTGAAGCTGGGTTTCTGGTGGGTTTCTGGTGGGTTTCTGGTGGGTTTTTGCCCTCCCGTGCCGTGGGGGCTGTGCCGCCGCCTGCAGTTCCCGCGTGCCCGCGCAGGGGGCGCTGTGAGCCCGGCGCTCCTCCCGCCGGCCCCGGGAGCATCCGCGGAGCTGTGGGGATGTACAGATCCATACAGGGCTGTGTTGAGTCAGGCAACCTCTGTAAACTCCATCCTGGTGGACAACAGACTGCCCGTGAGCCAGCGGTGTGCCCCGCTGCCCAAGAAGGCCAGAGGTACGCTGGGGTGCATTAGGAAGAGCATTGCCAGCAGGTCGAGGGAGATGATCCTGTGCCTGTACTGACCCCTGGTGAGGTCAGATCCGGAGTGCTGTGTGCGGTTCTGGGCTCTTCAGGACATGACAGACACGGAGCTTCCGCAGCAGGTCCAGTGGAGGGCTGCAAAGATGATTAAGGGAGTGCAGCATCTTTCTTTAAATACAGTTGAAAGCATAATGGAGCATCTCGTGTAGTGACAGGACAAGGGGGAATGGATTCAAACTAAAAGACAGTAGGTTTAAATTAGATATTAGGAAAACATGCTTGATCACCCTTTACTAAGAGTGGTGAGGCACTGGAAAAGGTTGCCCGGAGAAGTTGTGTATGCCCCATCCCTGAAAATGTTCCAGGCCAGGTTGCATGGGGTTTTGAGCAGCCTGGTCTAGTGGAAGGTGTCCCTGCCCGTGGCATGAAGGCTGCAACTAGATGATCTTTAAGGTCCTTTCCAACCCAAATGGTTCTATGGTTCCAGCTAAAGACTTGTGTAGGGAAATACCTAGAATACACAGAGGTTCTGCTGGAATGTAGCTTGTATTTCATGATGGTGATAGCTTCAGGAGGTCATTGCCTCTGTGGTGGTTAGCAAATTTCCCTAAACCATTGAAAAAAAAGTATTTGGAATAAGAAACCATCTGCTGTTTTAGTGATTTGTTTTGCCCACTAAAGTAAGAATCACATTGCAATTAATAAAAAGTCACGGTTTGGTCCTTATGATGGATGTGAGCACCCCAGTGTCAAGTGAACACCATGGCTGAGCACCTTTAAATTCTGTCCCTACCCGTCTGTGGATTTTTGACTGTAGAGCTGCTAACACCTGTCTTTACAGGAGGTGCTCCCACCTTGTTCTCCTAGGAGCTCCGTGGAGTCCACGTGTCCATCAGCACAGCCACATGAGGATGCGATGGCATGTTTTTAACAGAGGGGAAGCTGTAGCCAGGCGGGGCTCAGCTTCTACCAGGCAACTACTGACCTGACGAGAGGACACAGTCTTAAGCTGTGTCAGGGGAGGTTTACGTTAGACAATAGGAGGAATTTCTTCACGGAAAGTGTGATTTAACATTGGAATGGGCAGCCCAGAGAGGTGGTGGAATCACTGCCCTTGGAGGTATTCAATGAAGCACTGGACGTGGCACTCAGTGCCACGAGGTAGGTGACGGTGGTGTTCGGTCATAGGTGGGACCCGATGATCTGAGAGGTCTTTTCCAACCTGATTCTGTTTGGGGGTGGCCTCTTCCCAACAGACCCGGGCGGTGGTTGGAGCAGGCGCCCCATAAGAGCGCTGGCTGGATGATGGATGAGACCCACGCTTCCCGCTCCTCAAGCACACGTGCAACTACAGGGCACGGATTTTTCGGCACGGGAGGGAAGCGGGAAGCGCTGCCCTCGTACCCCGGGACAGATCGTCCCGGCGCGGGAGCGTTAGGGGCCGAGAGCGCCGCGCCCCCAGCGCTGACAGAGCCGCCGGCAGCAGCGCCGAGGGGGCGGGAGCCGCCGCTGGACCTTTGGGCCGCTCGCAGTTCCATGTCTCCGTCCAGACTCCGTCTCTACACTCCAGCCGTTCCCAGGGAGGGAATTCCGACTCTAGTTAGGGCGCACATCACCAGTGGCGGCGGGAAGAAAGGCTATATACCGCAAATCTCAAAAAACAGGCAGCTCCCTTCGATAGCTCAGCTGGTAGAGCGGAGGACTGTAGAGGCGCGGCCCGCGGGAATCCTTAGGTCGCTGGTTCGATTCCGGCTCGAAGGAGACGCTCGGTTTTGCCGCGCGAGGGAGGCCTCACCGTTACGTTTTCATTCTTTTGCCGTCGGGAGCCGCCGCCGTTGCCGCCGGCGCGGGAGCGGCTCGCGGGCGCTCGCGGCGGGGCGTTGCGGAGCCGCCCTGCTCCCCCGCGGCCCCGTCACATCGCCCGCCCGCCGGCGCGAGGCCCCGCCCCTCCCGCCCGGCGCGCGGAGCCGCGTGCGGCCGGCGGCGGCCAATGGGGCGTCAGTCCGCCTGCGCAGATTCAAACGGCGGCTCGCGGGGGGAAGGCTGCGCGCGAGATTCGGGCGGCACCGGCAGAGCGCGCCGCGAGCGCCGGCGGCTGAGCCCGAGCGGCGGTGGCGGCCGGTGCGCGGCGGGGGCCGGGCGGGCACAGGGCAGGGCAGCGGAGCAGAGCGGCCCGGGCACGGAGGGAAGGAGGGCGGCAGGCACCGCCGGAGCCCGCGGCAGCTCTGACAGCATCGGAGAGCGAGACACAGTAGGGGCGCGAAAGGGGTCGCTGCGCGCCCCGTCCTTGCGGGCAGCGGCCAGGCCGAGCCATGCCTGAAGCGCCGGGGCCGGGCCGGGGCTGAGGGCGGCCGCCGGGGCGCTGCGGGCACCGCGGGGAACAGCGGGCCCTGGGAGGATCCCTGCCCGGCTAGAGCCTTTCTGAGCCGCCGGTGCCCCGCTACGTTCCCTGCCCTGCCGTGAGAGAGGGAGCCCGGGCGGCTGGGGGCTCCGTGCTGCGCCCGCGGCCGTGGCGGCCCCCCCTATGGTGCGCGCCGAGGATGGCGGAGAGACGGCGCAGGTGAGTGCGGGACCGGGGCGCTCTGCGCTTTCTGCCCCCATCCCCTCCCGGGCAGTGCTGCCTTCCACGCCGCCGCCCCTAGCCCAGGTGCCCCCCGGCCCCGGGATCCCGGCCAGGTGCCGCCCCGCCCCCTCACCGCTGGTCTCGGCCTCCTTCCACCGCCCCAGCCTCGGCTGTCACTGCCCACCTCCCTGCCCCCTCCGACAGCCTCGCAGGTATCTCTTCTCTCGGACTTCTGGGCACCACCTCTCGCGTAGAAATCCCGCCTTTCTCCTGGCAGCTGCTCTCACTTCTGTGGTTTCGCTCAGGTCGTCTTTGTTATAGCTTACCTGGGCAACTGAGCCTGTCAGTAACTACGTCGTCTCCGCAGCAGCTTCCCGTGCTGGTTGTTTTCCTTCTAGTGGAATAATACTTTTTCCTTTTCACCTCCTGAATGGCTTTGGCACAGCCTTGATGTAAGGTTTGGGCCTGTTGATTCTTCCAGTACCTTCAATGTACCTACTTTCTCTCATCTGACACATTCTTTGATTGAAGATGTCACAATCTAGCCTGAAATATTCCTGAGACATGTTTTGCTCAAGAGCTCCAGCAGCTGCCCTAGATGGCTTTCATACATCTTTTGTTATATTGATATGAAAATGGGTGTGTCTTTGCTTTGTATTCAGAAGGTGGGTCTTGGAGAACTGTTTTGTCGCTATGGTTATTCTTGTCTTAAATCAGTTTCTGGAAAGTGATAAAGAAATGTAAGAGAAGCACTAGGATTGAGAAAGGAAAGGATACTCGGTGATTTACCTATGGCATCTGGGATTTATTGTGAATGCATACTTTTCAGGAATTTGGGATGGTTTCAAAGTTACACATATTAAAACTACTTCTGCATTTTCCTCTGATGTGGAAAAAATTTATAGGAGAGTATTTTTCTGGAAAAATTGCAACTAAAGCAAGAAAGCAATGCTTTGGTGTTCTAGTTGTGTAAGCCACAAAAGAGCTTTGCTTGCAGAGGCTGACTGCTGAAGCTCTGTGTGCTTGGCTGTCTGCAAGAATAGCGTGGAGACAGAATGTTTGTTGTCACTGCTAATTAGCATTTTGTAGTTTAAGGGACTTTCACCTGTGGTATTAAAAGCAGTAGTTTCATTTTTGTCGAGCTTTAGCTTGTATTGTCTCATGGCTGTGGAGTGCTTTGATTTCATAATTGAAAATACAGCAGGTTGTGGATAGCAGAGGAAGGTTTGGTTAGAGATCGGTAGCCCGAGGCGGATGCTGTGTCAGTGTCTGATGATGCTATCTCTACAACTAAATTATTGAAGCTATGAGTTGACATAAAAGTGGCTTCAAGATTTTTAGTCTAGATGTAGAGTAAGGAGAAAGTATAATTGTTTTTCACCAAATGGTGTTTAATCTTAAATTTATTTAATGTTAAACTGGTGTTGGTTGTTGCATTTGCAAGCTTGATTTTTTTCCTTTAATGGTTCTCAACTCAGAATTGCAAGGACAGCTAGCACAGATCTCACATAAAACGTACTTTATTGTTCCAGATGTTTTATTTGATGAAATTTGGTGTCTGCCTTCCACTTCGGTGCAGTATTTTAGCACAGTTTCATAACTGCAAAAGAATTGTCAAATGAGCTATAACAACCCCCACCTGTTTGAAAATCTTGTCCTTTGAATTAAAAACTTAAAGTAGTAGTCCCAACTCTTCATCTGTATTTGATTTCTAGTCTATTGTAGCACTATTCTAAACAGGACTCAGGACTAGGAGGTTGTTGAGGTGGAATCGAGGTGCAGGAGAGGTTAGCGCCTGCTTGGCGCACGGAGGCACGGTCGGCTGTGCCGGTTTGGCTGTGGGACGCGTGTGCGGCCGGAGAATTTCCAGGGCAGGGCTCTGAACCGCAGCTGCCCGCGGGGCCCCCGCGTTGTCTGGCATTGGCACTCTCATGGGCGTCACTGCCGTGTACGTGGAGCCCCTTCTCTTCTTTTGAATCCCTGTGACTTTTCATGGAACTGGAAACTGTTTGTAAACTAGTTTGCTGTGCAGTGGGTGAGGAGGTTGTGTTGACAAAGGGCTGGACAAGAAGGCCAAATTTTAGTTAAAAGTGAACTGTATGGCTTGCTTGGTATGAAGTGGTATTATGAGAAGCATGTTTTGGTATTACAATCCTAAGATATATCCTTGAAGTTTGTCAAATACCTGTGGACAAAAAAAGAAAAAAAAAAAGGAGGTGGTAGGGAGAAGAAAAAACTTAGTTACTTCTGAGTTTAAGTTCTCTTATTTTAAGTCTTAAGCCAGTTAATGCAAACACAGTCATTTTGTTTGCAGCTCATTTTTTTTGAAAGTGTGGTGAAGAATTTGCTGTTTACCTTTCCACAAGTTTATTGCCTTGTCTTTCAGCAACTTAGAGTTTTAATACATTTACATTTTACTGCTGCATCATGAAACTGAGTAGGGCAAATACAGATGTGTTGTAGGGTGTAGAAGCAAGTCTGCAAGAGTTGGGCACTTACTATCCTGTGGTAGTGCTTTTGAATAAAGTATGCTCTTTTTGGCTAATAGGACCAGACTTAATGGGAAATAACAAATAATGTGTAAATGGTTAATCAGCATACTGTGCTGTGTGTTCTGGAAAATAATGGCGAGATCTCCCATCTAATCTGTTCTTAGGACATTAGCACAGGTTAATTTTATTACTGGGGAAGACTTTTTTATACTTTTGGTTGAAAAATTGAAGTAATTGTCAAGGATGAGCAGAACTAATGTTTTGTTTCAAATGAGAATTTATATTTTTATTCTCTTTTGTACCAATAATAGAATGGAGAAAAATTAAAATTGCAGTGTGAAACTGCTTTTAATTTAGGCGGTGTATTTGGATGAGAGTCCCTTCTTTGTGCCTTTGGTGTAAGTAATGGAGGGGCACTGCAGCTCTTGTTAGACCTAGGTTTCCCCATGTGTTTGAATTTATGCTAACGTGAGTCACTGACACAGAAGCTTAAGTGATGATTCCATGAAACACTTGCCTGTGCCGCCTGTTTGGAAGGCTTTGTTTAACCAGGCCGTGGAATTCCGCATTTCTCCAGTAGATGGAGCGTCAGCTACGTGGAGTCGCAGAGGTGCCTGGCTCCCTGCCCCTCTGGCTCCACTTTGAGGGTCAGCATTGATGCCCGAGTCATTTCTGTTGGAACTTATCTGTCTTCAAAGATTTGTATCTAATTCCTGTAACACTGAGGCAGCGCTTTTAGTCAGGTCAGCAGCCCACTTAAAATCTCAAGTTGCCATTTGCTTATTTGACGCTCTTGTTTGTTTCAGTTACGGAGGTGGATCATGAATGTATTTTGCAGTCTAAGAAACAATTCTATAAGCTCCTTCATGTAAAATAAAAATTAAAAAATGTGTTACAAAAACATGAATATTAAAAAGTAGTTTTTACTTCAATTTGAAGTCTTGAGTTGGAATGAATTATCTGTCCAGTGTGTGGCCTTGAAATTAAAATCAGTTCTGTCCTTTGACATGGTGAGCTGCTGGAGGCAGACCTTGTGATCGTGCAAATCCCATATGTCATTTTAGAACCATGTATACAGATTGGAAAAAAGTTAAAACTAGTTAGGAAAAAATGTAATTCAGGGTACTTTAAACTCTATTTTGATCTTCTTCACTCTCCTGTTGTACTTTGCAGTGAGGAAGATGATGACTTTCAGTATATGGATCATGACTATGAAGTACCACAGCAAAAAGGTTTGAAGAAGATATGTAGCAAGGTGAAATGGACCCGTGAAGAGGTAATACTTTTTTTTTGCTTTAGTCTGATCCCTACCTGATCTTGTTAGCTCATGAAATATGTTATTATTTAGTATTGTATTTGGATAGGATGTAACATTTACTGGCTGAGGTTATGTCTTAACAGGATGAAAGGCTAAAGAAGCTAGTGGAACAAAATGGTACAGATGATTGGGCTTTCATTGCTAGTCATCTACAAGTAAGTTGAATTTCTGTTTCAGTTAAGTTCTCTTAGTGTTTACTTTGGTCATATGTCTAATTTGGAAACGAGGTGAAATAGAATCAGAAGCACATAACAATAAAAACTGTTTTAGAGGATGCTTCTAAAACAGACTTCAGGTCTAGCTCAGACCTTGAAAAACCTTATTGGCTTAGTCTTCAGTGATAGTCTGAAATGATCAAAAATAGTTGATGCCTTCTTTGCTATTTGTTTTCATTATGGAATATATTCCTGTATCTTATTGGTTCCATTACTTGTGGTGGCTATATCCACAGTTCACGGGTTGCTTCTGAAGCAGCGAGGAGAGTGGGTTGCATCTGAAAGACTGCTTGAAAGGAACAGGGTGAATTTCTTAAACACCATAGGCAAGGAGGCACACATGTTTTATTTATTTCTGTGTGTTTGTTGGGTTCTTTTTGTTTGTTTGGGTTTGGTTTGGGTATTTTTTAAAGTGATGACTAGCTCCCTGAGGCACTAGTAGAAAGTACCTACAACTAGAATTAATGATGTTTGTTTCTCTTCTGAACAGATGTTAGAAAATGCCTGTTGGAAAAACATAGTAGAATCTAAGGCTGAAATCACTTCCTAGAAGTGGTATTGAATATTGAAATATTAGAAATCAAAAAATTAGACCTCCTCCTACCTTTGAGGTTCTTACAATATTGTGTGGGATGATATGGTTGTATGAAATTCCATTGTAAGGTAAAAAAATACTTTAATTTCTAAATGCTGAACAGCTATAACTTTGAATTGTTTTCATCATATTTTTGTGCAACTGTGATGCTTCTGACTTTTTTTCCAAGTGGCAAAATATAGATATCAGGGAATAAACTCAAAGCTTCTAAATTTACGTAGTGCATAAGGAAATCCATATTCCTTACATGTGTATTATTCCCTTATAAAAATCAGTGAAATGAGTGAATGGTAGAGAGTGTGATAATATCAAACAGCTTTTAGATTAAGCTGTTCGAAAATGTTTGGCAATACTCATATGCAGGTGTAGTATGGAGTTGCATTTAACAGATCTAACAATGTAGTAAAAAGTTCTCCAGCTGAAAACAAATGCTTCTGGAGATTAAAAAGCTGTTGTTCAGCTGTGCCCAAGTGTGGTTAAAAAAATATTCCCCAGTTAGCATGGGAAACGTGCATGATCAGATTGCCTACTGCAGAATCATTGATGTTGGCAGGAACTTCTCCAGGTTATCTGGTTCATCCGCTGGAGCAGGCTGCCCAGGATGGTGTCCTTTTGGGTTTGAATATCACGATGGATGGAGACTCCACAGCCTCTTTAGGCAACCCATTGCAACAGCCAAATAATAGAGACTGGCATAATTTGCACATACCTTGTTACTGACGGCCTTTTGCTAGGTAAAACAAGTGTATCATGAATTGTAAAGGCCATCAAACTTCGGTGTTTTCAAACCCTCACTTTGTTACTGGACTGGACATAGGTAAACCTTCCCTCCATTCTGCCCCAAAAAAGTGAAGATGGCTTCAAGGTGACTCTCAAGAGAGGGAATGTAGCTTGTAATCACTTTCAGGTTTTTTTGTGGTTAAGGCAGACTGAAATGATTATATTGTTTCATCCTATCATTTGCTTTGCTCTTCTCTCCAAATTATATTATTATTTCAGAAATGTCTGGAAGATAAAAGCACTGAAAGGCTACAATTCAAAATGTTTTTCTTTCATCAAAATACAAACAGCTATCCTGTATTGAGTCTGTCTTTTACAGCTTGTTTTCAACAGGAAATGATGATGTTTTGTAACAGACTGTAGTGTGCTTTTAATCGTACAATTACTACTTGTGATTAGCTTGAAGATACCGAGAACAATGTAATTTCAAGTGTTAGTGTTCTGGGTGTTTTTTCTGGTCTTGCAGACTGCTGCTTTGTTAACTTCATCTTAGCATGGTAACACCTTTACTTGGTAGACAAACCGAGCAAAACCTTGCAAAACTGATATTTGCTATCCTACAGCTTGCACTGAAGCAAATAAATAATCATGTCCTGGTGTTAAAAAAGTATGTTATCCTAGGGCAGGCTCTTACCTGCGTATTTCTAAGGATTGGACCAACCTCTTCATATAGACAGTTTATAGGAGGCCAAGTGAAAGTTCTCTTTCATAACTGGGAAAAATATTTCAAAAGATTCTCAGTGAAGCTACAGAAAAGCACCATCTGTCCTGACCAGCAAAAGCCATGTCGTTTAATTAGTATGTGTTAACTAAATTTGATATAAATTTGTTTTCCTTAACACTCCAGTAAAGAGCTGAGAATACATTCATCTGGGACTTAGGAAATGTGTATTCTTTTATTTGAAAGAAAAACTATTTCCTTAAAAAGATTCTCTCCTTATTTGAGTTATAGATAATGTCAAAAGTATATCGGCCACAAAGTTCAGAGAAAGTGTGGAGTAATGAGGAAAAAATAAATTCTTCTTTAAAGAAGAGTAGGTTAGTAAGTTCTGAATTTGATTATCAACTTAGTGTGTTGAAGTAATTAGATTAGAGCTTCATGCAAGGTGTCTTTTTTCTGGAGAAGAGTTTTTATAAGCAACTGGAATAAGAAGTAGTAAGGGAGAATTTAACTATTATACTTAGCACAAAAGTTCTAAATAAGTATTTTAATTTGAAATAAGCTAATAATTCACGCTAGAAAGTACTTACAGATTTATGTATTCGAGAGTTTAACAGCTACACTGGTCTTCTAAAACTGTTTCAGAATCGTTCAGATTTTCAGTGCCAGCATCGATGGCAGAAGGTACTAAACCCAGAATTGATTAAAGGTCCCTGGACTAAAGAAGAAGATCAGAGGGTAATAAAAACTAATTGATACTCTGCTCTTTAATAAAATTGGCATATGACTGCTTAGAATGTGTTCTTCTTCTTAAGTTTCATTCCCATATAGTTGGTGTCTGATGCATCTTGTGACATGGTTACTTATATTACAGTATGATGTATGAGAAGAATTCTCTGTTAAGTAGATGGAATGTCTGGTCTGCTCAAGTGTTTCATTTCCCATTAGTGAGATTGCTGGCTGAATTACTCTGGCTTATCAAGTAGGGGGGGATCTCTTGGTAACACTAAAGATCAAAGGTCTTGTTTATACCTGTTGTTTACAGACTTGACAGGATTGGAAATAAGGGAAATTATTTCATAATCTACTGTTACAACCCTGAGATCAGCTCAGTTAATTAGAGCATGGTGCTAATAATGCCAAGGTTGTGAGTTTGATTTGTATATGGGCCGTTGGACTCAAATGATCCTTCTGGGTACACAGAATACTGTGATCCTTCCAACACAGAATATTTTATGAAACCATTTCTTTCTATAAAGAAGCTATCAATGTTTTAGACTCGTCTTTTACCCCACTGTTATTAATCTGTACTGCAGCCTTTTGCCTGCAAAATTTGGACTGCCTTGTAGGAAGGTGCAAATACAGCTTTCACATGATATTTGGAATTTGTTTCTTGTTCCTACTGTTTAAAACTGTTGTAAGATGCTTTAAAATACTATTTGTCAATTTATGAATATGGTCTTCCTAATTTTTTTTTTACAGTTCTCATTAATCTTTTAGGAAAAAGCATTTAATGTGTAAAAACTCCCTACCTCCATTCCATTTCTAGGTTTAGAGGTGTGGGTTTTTCCTCATATGTATATTGTTGAAAAAGGTCAAATGAAACATCTTTACCAGTTTCTTTTTGGCCTGTCCTAATGTCAGCTTATACAGTGGGTGACAGAAAGGGAGCTTCCAAATGAATGTTTTCATCTGTATGCACTTACATTCTAAACAGATAATTTGGAGTTAGTAATTTTTTGATTTCTTGAAAAATAATTTTTAACCCCCCAAGTCATTGTCTGCCTCCTTAGGCCTAATATCAATTGACTGTTATAATGCTGTTCTAAAATGTGAGTTTATCAGTGTTCTCAGCCTTTGATTCGGTAAATTAGGTTTTGAAATTATGTGCTTTCATCTGTATTCCAGGTTATTGAATTAGTTCAGAAGTATGGTCCAAAGCGCTGGTCTCTAATTGCAAAACACCTGAAAGGAAGAATAGGCAAGCAATGCAGAGAAAGATGGCATAACCATCTCAATCCTGAGGTAAAAAAGTCTTCGTGGACGGAAGAAGAGGACAGAATAATCTATGAAGCTCACAAGCGTTTGGGAAACCGATGGGCTGAAATAGCAAAACTTCTTCCTGGAAGGTGCTTTTCAACTCTATTTGTGTTAAATGTTGAATATGAGAAGTGGTCATCACAGTACCCTTTCAAATCATAACTTGTCAGTTAGAGAGCATCTTTTGAAACTTACATCACAACGTGTTTATCTTTATAGATGCTAAAAATCTTTTGCAATTGTTATGTATTCTTAAAAAGCCATAAACCCCGTAAAGACACCTCTAATGCTCTGGACATATCTTCAAAATTCTCCTAATCACTTAAAACCCCTCTGTAATAGAGCTGAAGAGAATTAACTGCATGTAGTAGTAGAAAAATGATTTGCTATCAAAGTGCCTTCATTAACTTGCATTTGAGGGTGACTTTCCTGGTTTAAGATCAGATTTTTTTTTGTAGCACTTGTTGAACTGGACACTTGTAACAGAAAATCTTAGTAACCTTCAAATGTGCAGGCTTAGGAGTCATGCATTGCAAAGTTAGTTGGTTATCATGAAGTCTCTAAGTTAATAATTAATTGTATGCATTGTTCTTCTTATATTTCTTTCAAGTTTGACTGCCAATTTTTATGGTTGTGGAAAACAAAATTTTAGTGTGTGAAGAGTTTAGTGAAATCATTATTTTACCTTGTACTGTTAATTGAAATTCAGTGTTAAGCTGTCCCTTTCTGAATTCAGTTTGTCTGTTCAGGAGGTGACTGTCTAGCGGTGCCTAAGGAATGTCAGCATTTGTTACCTTGGCATAATGAGACATGTGTGCTTGAAAATTTTGTGCTTTGATTAAGTGCGCAATCCACGGCTCACAGTAAATCCTTTGGAGGAATGAGAAGAGAATGGGTTGCATATAAATAGAATTTCAGAGAGGGAAGATGAGTTTGAAAAGGAATTCCTAATTTACTAACTTGTTTGTTGTCAATAAATCAGAGACTCTTAGCTAAAGATTGCTAAAGATCATAGACCTAGAATGCTTGTAGAGTCCAACACTAGTGGAATGAAAAAGGGGAATACTTCTTGGAGGTGACTTTAAGTGAAGAATGGGGCTTTAACCAATTTTTGTTTCTCTACCAAAGGCTAGGAATAATTATGCTAGTATTTTAGACTGTAATACAGTTAGAGTCTACTCTTGCCTAAAAGTGATTTCAGCCTGTTTGTCAAAATGCCATTCCTGTTTTTCCCCATCCATGATCAAGCGGATGAAGAGGTAGTAGGGTGTTCTTCCATAAAGCTGCACATAAAATATAGAGGGGGAGTTGCAGGCTGTCAGCTTGAGAAGAGATGTCTTCCAGTGGCAAACACCAGCCAGAGTGCCTTTATTATGCTGTGGGACAGTGGGGTGATTGTCTTAGCTACGTATACTACAAATTCATAGCAGAGGGGTAAATAACCAAGTGTTCACTATGTTATTCCAAGTAGCTAAGAAAACAGGTTCCCCCTCATGATTACAGTCAGAAACAAGGCCTTCTCTTTTTCTGCCCTTAATTTCCTGCAGACTTAAGTTTAGTAGAAGGAAGTTTTTAAAAGAGTAGCTTTCTAATAGTTATGCCAAAACCCCACTGGTAATAGAACTTTCAGTCTAAGATGCTGGAGACTTCTGGATTTGTGACTTCAGATGAACGTACTCTAGAAAGCCTGTAAATTGTGCCATATATTAAATTTTGAGATACACATACCAGTCACTGTTTTATACTTTCATTTTAGGACTGACAATTCAATTAAAAATCACTGGAATTCAACAATGCGAAGAAAGGTGGAACAGGAAGGATATTTGCAAAGTGTTATAAAGTCTGAAAGCACTAGTTCTGCTGAACTTCAGCCCCAACCCTGTCTGACTATGGAACACTTGCACACTCAGAATCAATTTTATGTACCTGTTCAGGCACATGTAAGTTCAAAATTTAGAATAATAAATATTTTCCAGTTTCAAATAATAGATTTGGTTTCAAACAAGAAATAAATCTGAAAGCTTGAAGATCTGTTGAGTATTTTTGTGATTTTTATGGCAGCTTAGGCTTTGTAAAACATAAATAGTTTATGTAAAATAAACAAGAGATAATTTTATAGTCTCCTTTTGTTGAGGTTTGTAAAATGTCTTATGTCTTTTTAGATTCCAGCATATCAGTATGCCTCACCAGAAGGCAGCTGTCTAGAACATGCTCCATCTTCTTCCAACATAGTTCAGGTAAACTGTTAACAGCCTTTGTAAATTAAAGAGAATTTATTGCATATCATATAGTGAAATCAAGAGTTAAAAGACGTGTATCTTCAAAACGCCTTTTAGTCTTTATCATTCACCTAAATTTGTAGAAGTTCCTCTATAAGTAGGCTTGCTAGTGTAGTTGGTAGTTCTAGGTAGGAAAAACAAAGCTCTCTTGATATAGCCCATAAACACGATGTTCGTGCTTATTTCTGATAGAAATAAAGCTTAAAATGTAGGCAACTTGTTAAAGCTTGAGGTTAAATCGTGACCTATAGTAGTATTACCTACCTTATGAGAGATCTAAAGACAAGACTTTACTATTTACAAATATATAATAAATATAACCCTGTCCAAAATAGCTTACCCTAGCAAATAACTTACTGTGACTTCCACTTCTGGCTGTGCTTTTTTTGTTCTCATTAGGTTTTATTTCCTTCTCGCTGATAAACATCATTCAATCAGTTGAAGACGTTCTAAATGAACGTCTAAAGACGTTTGCAGCATTCTAAATGCTGAAGAATTAAGAAACTTTAAAACAAATAAAATTGGATATGTTACTACCTTTTACTTCTTTGGGCTCGCTTGGAATATATCTGAAATTCCTCATGTGGTGCAGAATGAATATACATCTTTGTTTCTAATATGACTACTTGGAAGAATTTTTGTGAATTTGGAATTAGTAAAAAAAGTATTTTGACACAGGGAATAATACATGTTTTGTTTGTGTTAGAGGATTTCCGTAGAATCCTCTACCTAACCTGAAGTTTCCCTGTGCGGGTCATCTGTTTCATGTTGCATTTTCTTCCCTGTTTTGGTGTGAGAATACAAGTCACAATAAAGCCTCATATAGCTTTTGACACTCTGGATTGCCCCCGACACAAAAGTATAAGATACTTTCTGCTCCTTGAAGTACTCTCTAAACTGGGGATAGCATATATCCTCACCCATATTTATAGCAATAATGGGCAGTGTTAAAGAGCTTAAGAACAAACAAACCAATCAAAACCAATGAGTTAATTTTCTTTTCTGATAGTAGTGGTGGAATTGCTTGTATTGATAGTGTCAGCAAAAGCTGATTCGAAACACTTTGTTGCGCACTTAGTGAGGATAAATAAGACAAAATTTTAGAAAGCGTGTGAAGACACAAATGCATCAACCAGTGTGCCAACAGTGTTGGTTCTATTAAAGATACAATGTAGTGACTTTAGTTCAGAAGGTCTTACAGCACACTGATCACTTACAGGCCATATTAGAATCCAGTTAAAATACCACCTTACCACTTTAACATCAGATCCATTTCCTGGTAATTGGAGTTGTTTTGCTTCTGAGTGACTTCTGTACTACAAAATACGATACAGCTTGAACAGTTCTATTCCCTCTGTGTGTGGATTCCTGTTAAAAATACAGCTGTGTTATAATATAGAAGGGGTGGTGGAAGTGGAAAATAGTAATGGCTTCTTTCTTAAATTTTTCAGCAGCCATTTATTGATGATGATCCTGATAAAGAAAAGAAAATAAAGGAACTTGAGTTGCTACTTATGTCAGCAGAGAATGAAATCAGAAGAAAACAAATGTCTTCTGTAAGGACTGTAAATTTCTCTAAATATATGAACGTGCATTACTGAGGTTAATCCTCAGCAATTGAGTAACGGTTCTTTGGTTTAGTGTGGTGCTTTTTTCACCTGACCCTCTAAAATCAAACCTATGGCTGTTGCATTGTAAAACAAAAATCTATATATTAGAACTGAGACAACTTCTTTTTAGTGCAGTTTTCTAAACTGTGAAGGCAGCAGAAGTATGACCAGCAATTTGGCAGTACCTAAGACCCAGTATTTTAATCCTCTTCAAGAGGTAACACATTTGATGTCACTGCGATTCAGTTTTATAGATCAGCAATGTTGATCATCTGCTCAACAGAGAAAGGTGAAAAATACCTGTGCTTTGCCCCATTTGATTTTGAAATGCCCTGTAGATTATATTTTCCTCAAACTTCAGTCAGAGTGTTTGCAATACTTAATATCCACATTTGGACATGACAAATAGTAAATAAATATGTACTGTACACAATTTGTGTGTGGAATTTCCCTAAATCTGTAGAAGTAGGGTAACTTGCAGATGACCATCACTGATTTCCTCAGAAGGCTGTGCATATCAGACACCCAAGTAACCCAACCATATTGATTACTATTTTAGGTTATAGGTGAACTTCATGTTTTATGTGGTGGAGCTATTCCTGGCATTCTTTTGAAACAGTGCAATGTTCTACTTATCTAGTAGAATCTAGTTTGCTTCAAGATTTCCAATCAAAATTAAACTTTGTTTCTTGGGTCCTAAACAATCTACTGAAATGGGGTAACCTTATAGAAGTTCACTAAACTATTAATGCAAAGCCTGCATTAAAAAAAAACCCAGATAACACAAGTAGTATTTTACACTCTAGAAACATTTCCTAATCTTAAAGTCTACCTGTGTTCTGTACTGAAGATGGCTTCATAATATACTGGTCTTCAGGTATGCAAGAAACTTGCATCAGAAATGGCTTCCCATACAGCCCATTATTACTTAAGTTATGAGTGTGTATAAGATATGAATGAGAGGTAAGACAAAAATATGAGAATTTGAGAATGCTGAGTATGTTAATGTAAAGAGAAAATTAACTGCATTTATTGAAACAGATAATTAGTATTTGAAAATGCCAAAATTATTAGTTATGCTTAGTATTTCTGCTTTTTTTTTCCTGCCCTGCAGTCACATAATTGACTCTTTTCAACGTCTAAGTTGAGTAAGATTAACATGGTTTTTCATAACTTTTTAGCAAGCTGGAAGCTTGTCCTGTTGGTCTGGGAATTTTATCATGGAGGACTGTATGCCTAATACACTGAGTAGCCTTGAGGAACAAACAAGTGATTTCTACAGCATGGATGAGACCCGCATCACACCTGTTCAGCAGAATTCACCACCTAAGTATTTGGGTGTAGAAGCAAATAGAATGTTAACACCTCTACAAACCATTCCAGAATTTGCAGAGACACTAGATCTTATGGAAATTGTAAGTTTGTATTCCTTCTAAAAATTTAATTAGGAATGTCAACTTAGACAATATGTGTGAAATACTCTTAAAATTACCTTATTTTGTATTTGTCTATAATTTCAGCCTTATCAAGTGTTGTTTTTGCCTGTTTTAAAGAATTGTGTTTTAAAATACTCATATGATTGTATGAAAAACAGGGAGCATAATTCAGTATATGGCTTGTGGAGGTAGAGAGCTGATAGATCATGAAGTAATCTTGGATAAGCCTGCTTGTGTTTTGCATCTTGCCTCATAGGATCCAGTAGCGTGGAGTGATACCTGTTTTGAGCTTTCAGAGGCTGTTGTATCTCCTGTCAAGCCAGCTCCAGTAAAACTAATGAGGCTTCAACACAGCGAAGGGGCTGCAGAGTGCCAGTATAATGTCAGCGTTATGCTTGATGGCAAAAATCACGGTAGCATCAGTGGTGATGAGGAAACAGTTTTTTCAACAACCTCAAACTTAACTAAGTTCAGCAATCCACCTGCTATCCTGAGAAAGAAAAAGAGGTTGCGCGTTGGGCAATCCCCGGTTACTGATCTGAACGATGGCTTGTGTAATGATGCCGTCAATGTTGCACTAAAGCGGACACCAGTGAAAACACTACCATTTTCTCCATCACAGGTGAGTGTATTTTGAAATGTGACTAAACATGAAGACTATTGTGGGTAGGTTATAAATTTTAAATAGTTTCTTCCCCAGTAGTGCACTGTGGCCTAAATAAATATGTCAAAAAACTTCTTAAAACATCTGTGTAAGGGTAAATATCTTAAAAATAAATCATTAAATAACCTCTGTTTTGAATACTGATGGGGAGGGCAGCAGCTGTGACAACCTGTGTCTCAGCTCGCACTTCCTCATGCAAATAATTGTTGATAGAGACCTTTTGTCTCTGTGACTCAAGTAGTAGGGATTTTAGGCAGAAAATCAAGGTTTCAGCAATCAGTCCAAGTCAAGAATAGAGTATTGGGGTTTGTCTGTAAAAGTCTTTCAGATATATGTGTATAATTTTGGGTTTTTTTTGCTGTTCAGCACAATGGTGAAACTTTGTCCTGTAAGGTTGCCTTTTTTTTTTCCCTCTCTTGTGCTTAGTTTTTCAACACTTGCTCTGGAAATGAACAATTTAACTTTGAAAATCCTTCTTTTACATCGACTCCAATCTGTGGGCAGAAAGTTCTTATTACGACTCCTCTACACAAGGAAATGACACCACAAGATCAAAAGGAAAATGTGGGGTAGGTTTATTACATTAAACATTGGGTGGTGTTACTAAATTAATGTTTAATACATGTGGAGTAATACTATGGTGATCTCAGTACTTGCAGATTCATGGTGGTGATATCTGTTGTGTAAATGAAGGTATTTTAAAATGTTTCTTAATTTTAGTACATTACTAATGATAAAATATTAAAGTACAAGTATGAACGCTTTTCTATGCTTGAATAGTTTTAGGACTCCCACAATGAGAAGATCTCTTTTGGGTTCAACACCAAGGACACCAACTCCTTTTAAAAATGCTTTGGCTGCTCAGGAAAAAAAGTATGGTCCCCTCAGACTTATGGTATGTGATGATACTGTTTCTTTTCTTCTTTGTTGAAGTCTAAATGCCCCCTTGGTTTTGAGGTACTGTAAGCCTCAGTGTGATTTTAGAAAGCATTTTCTTATCCTAGAGGACAACTAGAATGTGAATCAAAAACGCTTCAGATTTGGTTGTGAGACTTGCATCCTTCAGTGTAGTATGGAGGCACTGTCCTCTTGAATAGTAATTTGGTCCTTATAATCATTTGATCCACAGTAAGCTGAAATGCATCAGTTTCATATTTGTGAGTTGTTTTAAGTTTGCCTAGCCTTTCTAACACTGTATCTCTTACAAGGCGGTAATTGCACAATTGCCTGAGATTTTAATACTTTAGGATTTTGTTTTTTCAAAGGAAAAATTGTAAGTTAGAGAATGAATGGATGTTGGTTCTCCGGCTGGGTAATCTAGTAAGAGCAAGTTGCTGAAGATGAGTATGACTGACCTCATTATTTTAAACAACTTTAATGTTTCCTTTGAAAAACTGCATTATCTTTGAATCCTCTGAACTATGTTAGAACTGAGTTGTTCTCTGGTTTTGGTTCTTCTACAGCACTAGGACTGAAACTAGGTGTTTACCACAGTGTGACAATGTTAAGCAATGTTTGCAGTTTTCTTCATCCTAAATCCCAAAATTTTAGTATAGTATAGCAGTTCATGATCCTCTGATTCTTCTGGCTGTCACAGATTTTTTTTGTTTGTTTGTTTTGTTTTTGTTGATGACGGAAAATGTTGCCTTTCTTTGTTAGTTTGTTCCAAATGCATTCAGTTTTCGTTCTCTTCCTAGCCTAGCTAAGGTATGTTAATGCATAATAACTTTTGGAATTCAGTAGACATATGCTTTTCAAGTTCTGAAAAAATTCCAGCCAATATATATTGACTACTTCTTTTCTGCAAACGCAGAAGGTAGCTCAGATTTTGCCACAGGGCTTGGCACCATCTGTGTTACCCTATAGATTCACAGTCCCTCACTATGCAAATGGAGTGGTTTGGCATTCCTGTTTCTGTCCACTATTAACCTCCTGTTCAAAATCAAATTTTGAGGGCTTAAGGGAATTCTTCTCCTGTTGGTACACAAAGGAGCCATCTGTATGGGTTCTGTGAAATTCTATGCTGTACTTAGGACTATCAATGTCTTATTCAAAGATTTGTGTTCAAATTGGTATAAATACTTTTCACGACAACATTCATACATTTCTAGTACAGTTTTTTAGTATGTTTTAATGCACATATATATAAATACGTGTTTAAGTAGGTATTTAGTATATATAAATGATTTTTATCCCTTTTACCAGTAGATAGCCATTACGAATAAGTGCAAAGAAGTAGTTTGTCTTCTTCAATGCTACCTTGCATTTTTGAGGCACTGTGTGCATGTATATGTTTTATCTGGCTAGAAATAATGTGGAGTAAAATGAACTTACAGAAATCTTCATAGCCTTGAAATGTAGCCCTGTGGTTTTCAACTGCAGTAATTTAGATCCTTTGTTGCTACATCTTGCAAGATCTCTTTTCTGGCCTGCATTAGCTGAAAGTAGTATGTGGTAAGAACTGGAACTAATAGACTTCCTGTATTTTCTTCTTCAATTTTAATTAACTTTTAGTCACAACCACTTGCCTTCTCGGAGGAAGACATTAGGGAAGTTTTGAAAGAGGAAACTGGAACAGATATATTTCCCAAGGAGGAAGATGACACTTTGTATAAAAACTGCAAGCAGGAGGTAATATGACAATAGTAATTTCAAACAAGATATAACTGCTTTTAAAGAATATTTTACATTTTTTTTTCTCTGCAAAATGTTTATTTCAGCACAACTTTTCTAAAAAAGTCAGAAAATCACTGGTCCTAGATTCACAGGAAAAAGAAGAGCTTGGTGCCCAGCGCTTGATAGAAGATAATAGTTTAGATGTACAGGTAAGAATTAAACTAAACTAACTGAAGAGCATCACTGGCAGCAATAATAATATGGAACTATATATCTTTTGTTCTGTCAACTAAAATAAATTTTTTGATTGAAGCTAGATTCATGCATCTAGAAAGTGAAAAATATCTTCAGGTTGAAATATTATTTTAAGTAATTTATTTAAGAAATGGGTGAACATTGGGCTTGAATTCATGCATGAATTTTTCCTTTCAGGCCTTCAGAGTAGGATTGGTAAAGTAATGTGAATGCTTTGCAGGTTTGCTATTGCAGCAAAGCTGTTTCCATGCTGGTTACCTATAAACTTTAGCATACACAGCATACTGAAGCTCTCTGCACTATACCAGGAAGATGACATTTGCTCCTGTGCTTTGCACACTTGACAGTCTGGCAGATGTGTTCTGAAAATACTTAATTGCATAACAGGCAGCATGTTTTTCCTGCTTCACATAGTAGGGGAATACTTTAAGAAATATCAAGCATGTAAAAGATGAAATTTGTATGCTTCCTCTGCCTAAAGAAATTTGAATACTTCTGCCTCAACAACCAAGACATGAAGAAATCAGATATGGGGCTGTTTTGGTCCCTCTTTCCTTTAAAAAGAAGCTCAGTGTTTTGTGAGTTGAGTGATTGAATAGATTGTTCTTTAGTCTTGTAGGAAAACTTTGTTCTAATGTGGTTCTTAATGTTTGTATGTGTTAAATTCTTTAAGAGTAAATGTCTGTGATTCTTGATTAGGTTTAAGGCTATATTCAGGATGAAGGAGCCAAGGTCCTTAAAAAGACTGCATAAGGTGCTTAAATCATACTCCTTTCTTTCCGATTTTCTAAATTCCCTTCTAAAGTGCCTCTTAGACTCTGTGCCAAGCCTTTGGTATCTGCCTGCTGAGTGTTGGGTGCTCTGCCATCTAGTGGGAATTGCCAGCTTCCCCAAAAACATCTTTTGTGAGGAGCAGTAGTGCTGCAGCCATTCCAATCATAACCAAAATGCATGGTGTTCTCTTAATAATGTTTTGCTATGATACGGTATATTTTGTATTGCTGATGTTCAGGTTATTGAGATACACCATGATGTTGTGGTCTGTTAAAGTCTGGGGACTGGGGAAAAGTTGATTTTTCCATCATTTTCGTGAGGAATCCTGGTGCAACAGGAGCATTCACTCTTAGCAAGAGAGATAGTGGTAGTATCTTATTGAAAAGTGAAAAATATACTAGTCCTTGAGTAGAAACTGTGCAGCCATGTGATGATGATTTGGGAATAAGGTCTGAGGTAAAATAAATACTTAAAGGTGGTTTAATAAAGTTTAATGGGGCGTTCTTGTAAGCAAGCAAGTACATATGCCACTGTTACTGTCATTTAATTTTTGGTCATTAAAATTGTTATATATCTGTCTTCCACTTTTGCATACTGAAACTGGATTAATTTCTTTTTATTTCTAAACATTATCAACATATAAAACTCTTCTGGAATGATCCATCCAGTGCTTATTTCAGCTCTTAAAGCAGTTCCTCCCCCTGAAACTTATGTGATCTTACTTTTTTGACTCCAGTCTCCTTGTCCTTACTTTCACAAGGGTTGTGCTAGAAGCAAATTACAAGCTTTTTTCTTTAAAACTGTTCTGTAGTTACCACTTTATCAAATCTTGTTCTTAACAGAATGTTATCAGAGTAGCGTGGCTTTGGAATAAAGAACTTATCTACTCAGTAATACCTAAAACATGCTAGCAGCTGCTTGTTGTACTATACTTAGTGTTGACTATGGATCCCAGTATGGACCAGGCTACTGTTCATTACATTTTCTTTTCAGATTCTTTCCTAGGGTCTTTCTGATAGTATTTGCTTTGTTTACATTTTGGCTTCTCTGAACACAGCAGTTGAAGTCTTTTTATATTAAATACTAATTATTATTCCTGTTCCCTACCCTCTTTTTTGTCAATAGTCAAAAAATGCATATACCACATCTTTATTAATGACACCATTGTTGGAAATACAGGACAACAGATATAACCTGACATCAGAAAAACAGGATACAAATCCAGCAAACAAAGCAAATGCAGTAATTAAGAAGAAACTGAATGCATGTGCTACAAAAAATGTCAAAATGGAGAAAGCTCTTCAGGTCTGGATGCAAAGAATTCTGTTAGTTCTGTTAGCGGGTTAAAAAAGAATTTTTGTGTTGTTTTGTTTCTGTCTTGCACTAATGTCTAGAATTGTTGAAATCAGTGATCCAGTTTCAGTCAGTGTTTCCATGATCCTTATTCCTTGTAAGTTGGTCATTTGTCCAGAAAGTATTTATTCGTAGCTAAGTTCTTTAAATACAACCCTGATGTTTCACACTTTGTTTCAGTGAAACAACCTGATTTTTCACTGAAATTTAGATGTGGGGGAGAAAAAACAGGGTAGGGTAGACCTGCAGAACAAGTCTGGGTGCCCAAGACTAGGAGTTAGAAAACTTGACCTGGTGCAAACTAAACTTCTACAGCACTTTCTAGTTTCTAAAATTTGTCTGGTACTTACTTCATAATAAGGCCAGTGGGATTCATTAAGGAGAGTTCATCCACAGGTTCTGTTTGGTAATGGTTCTTGTAATGGGCCAGTTCTTGTGCATCCATGTATTTTCAATACTGGTAAAACCATGGAACCTAGTTTTCCCTCCGTGTGTGTCCTGACCACCAGCTTTAAGAAGAGATTCTTTGACCTGACTTCGTACCAATTCCAGTTTGTCCCATAGGGAGTTAATGTATAAAGATTTTTTGTCTTCTCAGAATATCTACAGCTCTGTATTAATGAAAAAATAATAATAAAAGACAGGACACCTGGAGCCTGATCTTCCATGTTCTGCTTAATTGCTTTAACAATGCTGTTTTTAAGTACAGAGGCAACAGTACTACTTTCTGATCTTTTCTTATGAGAAGGAAGAAGAAAATTCATTTGTGATACTAAAATTTAAAAAAAAATAAGAAAATTATTTTTGCTGTGAATTGCAGCAAAGGGGAATGTATCTATCTGGCCCCAGAAGTATGCTCTTTAGAATACTTAAAATGGGAGCTTAGTCATAGTGTACTCACAAATGTTTTCATTGAACCATCTTTTCTTTTTTCTCTTTTCCCAGAGAAATTCCCTCTCATTTTTGTGACCTCTCTAACCCCAAGTCCCTTCCATGAATCAAGTTCTGCTAAATTTACAGAGAATCTCAAACAGCTAATTTTCTCTGTGAATCTATATGCAGAACTGATCCTTTGGATCAGTTTCTAGCTCGATGTGGGAGGGAGAAGATCATGCATTCTTCATCGTGCTACAATCATCCAGTGTCAGGTCCAGTTTGGAGCTGAAACAAATCAGCTCGAGATTCAGAACATCATGTGAAGGTGTAGGCTTTGCTTCATGGAGGAAGCAGGACTAGTAGCTTAATTATGATTCTATTCATCATTTTTATTCCCAATTCCTTTGCCATTGCTAATATATTCCAAAAAAGTCTGGCCATTCTTCCACAGGTGCCACTTGGTTCAGTAAAGTTCTTCACAATATTTTCAGCTGCCAAATCATTTTGCCTTACTTGGTGTCTCCAGACAGCTGTCAGTAATGTGTTTTTCTCCTTGCTGAACTTCGTACCTTTAAAGAGGAAGATACTCAAAGAGAAGCTGACTTAATTAGCTTCCCTTTTATGTATTAATTGTTGAACTAGTTAGACCCTATTGAAGAGTCTTTTTCATTTTGTGTGTTAGAACTTGAAGCATAACCTAGATGTACTGCTGGGGAGCTGGATTAAGGAGTGGAGGGGGAGCTCTGTCACAGGTTTTAGGTATTGTACTGTAGAACTGGATTTTTCTCAGTAAAATACACTATTACTAGGCTTTGATAATTTATTATTATTCTGAAATGTTGTATGAGAATTACTTAAGTATTTTAGTTTGTTAAAAGAAGCTTTTTAAAAGAATTTTATTTTATGCAGCCCAATCGTGACTGGGAAGCCGTTGTTTATGGAAAAACAGAAGACCAGCTTATCATGACTGAGCAAGCAAGAAGGTATCTGAGCACATACACAGCTACCAACAGCAATTCAAGGTCTCTGATACTGTGATGGTCACTGCAGCTGACAACCATCTCTTTCCGGTGGAACTGAAACAATGTTGGAGGCCATTGCCTTGCCATACTTGGGAATTAAGTCTTTACTTTGAGAGAGTCTGCCAAGGGAAACCTTAAAGCTTCCTAAAAGCTTCCTTTCTTCTTTTGACTGACAAAGAACAGACATGAAACTCTTGCATTCTTTACCAAGGGATACTGCCAACAGTTCTGCAATGAATTTTTTAAAATATTAAGAGAGTAACACCCTAAAATATAAAGAAGGGTAAAATACATTGCAGTACTGACAATATGCAGTTTTTAGGTCTATTTTTCATATTTATTCTTTTGACTTGCATCGCTTTTTTTATCTGTTAGAGCATTTTCAATATAGAGTAGGTTTATAGTTTGTTACTGGTTTCCAAACGAGCAACATACATGACTGAATGTGCTTTTGCTTATGTAGCATTTTTCTAGTATATAAAGAAACACAATGGAAAGGAGTACAAAGGAAGGATAGGAAGTTGCACTACTAATTTTTTTGGTATGCTGCAAAACAATGAATTAACTACAGTGTTAAATATATTTATTTGCAAATGGTACTAGAAGTAGGCAGAGGGGGGGTGAATTAAGTTTAGTGTAAAGCATCAGTATTTTCTTCATAAATCTCAAAATGAGATGATTGTTGAATGTATTGTACAGTATGTAGGAACAAGGAGAATTTTGTAAATTGGAAAGGAGTCTGTTTTTATAATTTATTTCCATTTCAAAGCTTAAATGTAGATATTTATATGTATGCAGGTTGTCTAGAGGCCAATGTTGTTTCCTGTTAAAACAGCTAAGATGGAAAAAAAAAGGACAAGTTTAAAATATATGAAATAGCAGAGGAATTACAGTGGTGAAGTGTAAGAATCTATACTGTATGTTACATCTACATAAGGATTGCACTATAGCCCTAAAATCATGTTGGTCTACAACATAATTACAAGGTATTCCTGTATCATACAGCAGCTGTTCCTGTACCTTGTTTAAATATATTTAGAAAGAAATGGTGGGGTCTTATATGAGACTGAGGAGTACTTTGTCCTGCATAGGAACTAAAAACTAATGCATTTTCAATATATATATTTTATTCTATTTTTTTTAAAGAAACTTGGCACCTTGGATCTCAAAACAATTGTATCTGCACTTAACTTTGACCATTATATACTGACTAAATGTTTGAAGAGCAAAGAGAACGTTCTTTTATTTATGAAAAACCTTTGTCCTTATTTAAAGGTATACAGGTCACAACACTTGCTTTAGTTGCCTATTTTAGGTATTTGCACTTATTTTATGTCTTTATTTTTGGTTTTGAAGGAATGTTTTGGTTTGCTTTTGTTGTAGAGATTTTTATGTAGTTAATTTCGAGCAAATTATAATGGAGTGCTCTCAACAGATACTGACAGGTAAATAGAATTGAACACTGTAGTTTTAGTTATTTATAATTCAAACACTCTTCCTCTCCACTCCCGGGTGTGCTGCTACAGATCGTGGCAGAATCGGCTTGCTGCTATGAGAGATGGAAAGAGCGAGCATCATATGCACTGTATGTAAAATTACATGATGTCAGGTTCTCTAGTTAACTTTATGAGGTCAACCAGTACTATGCAGGGTGTGGAAAGTGTTCCTAACACTTTAATATCAAAGATGGTAGAGAAGAATTAATTAATGGAGAATTTTAACATTTTAACATGTGATGAGTGGCACAAGGAAGGTAATGGGTTCTTAAACTTTTTTAAAGCATCTCAGCTTATACAATCCTTGTTTTTACGAGCTTTTTGATATTGGCTCTAATAGTAGTAGGCACAAACATTTTTAGCAGTTTTTAATTCACATCAAAATTGTAAGGGGGTGGGAACCCTATTATAAGCAAGGGATCAGAAAATGCCCATCATGCCAGGATTACTCCTCACCTGGGAAAATTTAGAGGAGTCAATTGGAATTCTTGGCAGTCCTAGATTTAGGTGTGCGTTACCAGAATGGATTTAACAGCAAGATATAGTGCTGGAGACAGCATTTAATTCACAAAAAATGAAATCAGACATTAAGACAGAATGACTATCTAGAATGCGGATGGTATATTGAAGTAGAAATGGTATCATCAAAACTACCTATACCAAGTTTAAGCATAGATTTATGGTAAGTAGTAATAATTTGTGTTGGTATTGGTTGGATCGTTTAGTTAACTCCTACTTTGTTGCTTTAGCAGGAAGGTTTTAATCTTTCATATGTCAGGCATCTTATTACTTTTTGAATGTTGTGTGCATTTGCATTTCTTTCAGTTTATAGGTAAATTGTACATGCAGCAGCCAAACTTGCATGAAACCTAAATACATATTACACCATATTTTTGTTCTAAGGTTTGACATAATGTACAACAAATGCCTTGTTTATCTTAGTTTTTGTTGTACTACAAACTTTTCTTTTATGTAAGAGAATCTCACAATACAGACCGTGTTAATGTCAGAAATAAAGAATCTATGTACCAGGTTACTGTTAGTGTCTTTTGTTTGAAAACTGTAACACTCAGTGCTTGTTAAAACACTGTATGTGTGTATGTATGTGTGCCTGTGGAACTGCAAGAGACCTGTGTTTTCTGGACTGGGCAGAGACAGCAGACATGGGAATCAGTGGGTTACACTGCAGGGTGGAGTCCCTTGGCAGTACCTACTTCAATCCAACCTGCATGTAAGCCTGCTTGTATCTGATTATCAGTTTATATTTGTCTCTCAAAGCTGTAACACAATTTTTTAAAATACAGAATACAATTTGAGGAATGAATGCTGTTACTCTAAAGCTTTTGTTACATTCCTTTTATTTGTATGATAGAAGTATTTTAGTATGTGTGCCTGAGTCTTGGGAGGTAAATGCAAGTGTAAGATGTGCAGTGTGATTTTATTCCCCTCCCTTCCTGCCCAGTAGTTCTCACTAACATGTATTAATCTGAGTTAGTGTTAAACTCTTATTCTGATAGAAACATGGGCATTCAATACAAAATTTCTATTTCCTCCCCCAGTTTCATGACAATATAAATGACAATTAAGGAGACAATTGAAGGAGAAGTATGAGAGGGACTAACGCAAGCCAGTTCTTCAGAAATAGGTCCTGGTAATTTGTATCATCTAACTTTAAGCTGTGTAAGCAAACTGACTGTTACAGGGGCTTTGCTGGGAATTTGACTGTCATAGCCAGACCACTGTATGAGTAACCTGCAGACCTGCTCATGTTTGTTTGCATGTGTGAAGTTTTCCATCGCTTGGGACAAGTGAGGTGGACTGACAGAGCATTTATTCATGTCGTGGCTGGCTGCTGATGTCTGAAAGGGGGATGAAGTGTAGGTAGAGGAAAGTGCAGCCTAGTGATGCAGCAAGTTCATTTTTCTGTGTTGACTTTCCTCAGTGAAACAAAGTAGAGCAGATGGACAGCTAGTCAGGCAGGTTTGGCAGGTACTACAATCCTAAGTTTTGTTATGTGAAAACTCTTGGAGCTTTTCTTATGGGCCTGACTTTTACTTGGAAGAAATGGTCTTTAAGGAATTGATTGGTGAGAATAATCCTAGTTCCTACTGCTGTTTCTCAGATTTTACATGAGAATAACTCTACTAGGTTTGCCCCAAATCAAAACTGATCCAATGCCGTGAATGAATCAAGCTTTGTGAAATAAGGGTTTTAACACTGAATATTAATGGACCAAGGTTGCATCGTACCTGTGACCAAGACACACAATGCCAACAACAAAAAATTTGAAAGTGAAATTGATCTTGCATTTGGTTTTGACAAATACTCTGATAAAGGTTCAGTGCCTAGGCAGAAAATACACTG
The DNA here is from genome assembly GCA_024500445.1 of Entomyzon cyanotis. Lineage (NCBI taxonomy): Eukaryota > Metazoa > Chordata > Aves > Passeriformes > Meliphagidae > Entomyzon > Entomyzon cyanotis. The sequence goes on from JAKEPQ010001005.1 coordinate 19,228,416, forward strand.
ATGTCTTCTAATGCTAGACCTCGTTTAATTTTTTTATAAGTTTCCTTGACATTGGATAAGCTCAAGCTTTACAGGCTTAAATGCTTACTTTCATGAGGAAGCTGTGGATTACTGTTTCTGTGCCAGCAGAGCCAAAAGATTGGTCCCTCTTGAAGCTGCAGCATACTGGTCTGTGTGGCTTCCCCTGGAGACAGCCAGCTTATCCCTCAAGCGGGTTGGATTCTTGCCCTGCAGCTGAAGGGAACAATGGGATCCTTGTAGTTCTGCTAGCATGATGTGTTGGAAGAACAGGTAAGCTTTGGACATTTATACACAATCTTACATTTTTGTATAAAGTAAAAATCCAAATGTTCATACCCACTATATCACCTTAATGAAGAAACCGCAGTAGTGCAGCTTCTGTTTGCATCTGGAGTAAGATATGTGCAATGTGGCATTCTTCGGTTTCAGCTTGTGTTGGTGGTGTGGTTTTCTTTTTTTTTAATTTCATTTTCTCTTTTGCTTCATTACTGTGCATGTTTTTTGTTAGGTACAGAACTGAAAGGAGTCCTCTGGCAGTGCCTACTATTGGGCTGTATCGCCCCAGTGATGCAGTTGCTGTTGCAATGGGAGTTCTGTCTACCTGCTACTACATTTTACAGAAATTTTAGGTTCAAATTTAGAGTCCTCTGGATTATTTCCCTGACCTCTGATTTCCTGTGTCATCACACCCTCTGATCACAGAGAGTAAGGATATTAATCGCCTTAGTGCAAGCAAGCTGGGAATGGGTTGTGTATTGGCTGGCAGTGATGGATATGTGTGATTGTCCTGTGTAGTCTGAGGGGAAGGGGTGCTTCTCTCTTTTGGAGAGGGAGAATTCTGCTTACTCAGCATTTACTTCCTTGCCCACTGTTGGCCAGTTATTTGGTCATAGTTACTCTTTTTAAAAGTGATTGGTGGTTGCACAACCAACAGAGCTTCAGTGCACCTCTTGGGGTGTTGTGCACTCTGCTCTGAAATAGTCTGTCCCGTTGGTTGAAAAATATTTGCTCAGCTTTCTGAGGGGTGTCAAGTTCTTACACCAATAGGCATTAAATAAAAAATAATTTAAAAATTATCACTAGGACATACCCATAAAGCAGACAAAGAAAACTCAGAGGAAAGTGCTTATTGAAAGACTGCTCATAAGCAGTGATACAAAGTATCACAGAAGTGTTTGTAGAAAATGTCTGAACGACACGAGCTATGCAGACACGTTAGATGGAAAGGCAGAGTTTGGAAAAGCAATCAGCTTCGTACATCAGAGCAGTTGAGGTTGTTCTTCTATGTACACGTAGGGATGACTTGGCTTGTGCTCGTCTCAAAGCTGAGTGGCGTGCGGGCGGACAGCGTCCTTGTTCTCCTACTTCTTGTGCTGGCAAGCGTGTGTTTGTGGCAGCTCAAACCCGGTGTCCGAGAGGACTCGCCCAGCGCCGGGGCTGGGGCTGCGCGGCGCGGCGCGGCGAAGGGGAAGCGCCTGAGCGGGGCCGAATAGCCGGATAAATCAGCCGCCGGCAATTTACAAATGAATGCCACGTTCTCCTCAGCCATACGGAAACAGGGCATCAGCGGTGTCTGGAGGGCCCGTGTCACCAGAAGTAGGCCAGTTTGTGCGTCGTCCTGCGCTGGCAAACGGCCAGGCTTTGTGTGCTCCAGACACCAGATGGGAAGCAATTATGAGTGTGACAAGCGGGTCATCTGGCAGACACTCTGTGGACCTGCTGCTGCATAATTTTTGGCGGGAAGAGGAGAGCTTTTTCTTTTCTTTCCCCCACCCCACCCCCCTTTTCTTTTTTTTTCTCCCTCTTTTTTTGGTTTTTTTTTTTTTTTTAATTTTGGTATTGTTAACACAGCATCTCCTTTAGCAACCTTTCAGTGACTGGGTATGGAGCATCCTGTATTTGCTGAGCTGATACTCCTTTTGTGCCTTGGGGTGAGCACTCTGGAATACAAGTATTTTCCCTTGGGCCAACAGTAAGTGATGGTTATGCTTGTGTTTGTACATCGTGTAGTTTGCAAATACTGGCCCTCAGTGCTGGCACGGGTGTTTCAGCCACTTGGCCAGCCAGGCTGGGGCAGAAGACTTCCAGCGCAGAGCAGGAGAATGAAGTAGCCTGGAAGATCATGCAGCATGGACCTGGTTGTCCAACAGTGAGAGAGAAACCTCCCACCTCCCTGTAGGGCCAGGTGGAGGGGCTGGACCTTTTGGCAGCTGGGGCCAACATGGGACCTCATCGGTTTGTCCTTTGACCATAGTCACTGGGTTGTGAAAGGGGAGTTTTGCGAACACGGACAAATCAGCTTAGCTGGCTCCAGCTGAGTGGGACAATGCAGCCCCTCGGCTAAGAGCCTGTTGCTAATTGCATTGGGCAAATGTGCAAGACATATTACATCTTCCATTGCTTTTGTCTGTCTTGCTGGGGGAAAATGGCAAACATGGCCTGGGTCACCCGAGGTCGCCCTTTTCAGGGGGTGGTGGAGGCGGCGAAAGTCCAAGTAGGCGCAGGGGCTCCATTGGTCCTGGCCCCAGAGGGGAGAGCCAGGGCTGGCTGGCAGCAGATGCCTCTCTCCCTGCTGAGCTCCTGAGGAACTTGGTGAAAACGCGTGGCATCTGACTCTCTCCCTCAGCAGCAGCTCAGGAGCAAACATGGGTATAAACACATGGCAGGGGGAATTTCTCTGCACCTGAGGTGCTCCCAGCTCATGCATATAGTGAATGACCCTCAACTATGTGCCTGTAAATAGCTGCAGAATTTGAATCCTCTGGAAATCATGTTCATTAGAGCTTTTAGGTTCAGTCTCAGTTCAGCTTGTAACACACACTGTCAGCAATTTTATGGATGGTCCTATGCAGGGTTGGAAGTTGGACTTGATGATCCTTGTGGGGCCCTTCCAACTCAGCATATTCTGTGGCTCTGTAATGTTTCCTGCTGGTAAAGGTTTGTCCAGGAGTCATCAGGGACTGTGTTTATAACCCAGCCTGGCCCTGCATGAGTTAGAATTTTGTTCCTTGCCCTTGGGGAAGACAGGAATAAGCATGCATGTTTCTCCTTGTCTGGTTTTTCGACAGGATATTGCCAGGAGGACGACGAAAAGAGGCAACCAGGCTCCAAGCAAAGTTGAAAAAGTGTTTAATTACCTAACAGAGTTGGAGGATAAATGCAGCAAAAATAAACTTTTCATACAGTTTTGGTTCACTCCCCCTCCCTCTTACGAACCTATAGTATTCACCCCCTTTCCTCCTTTACAGTCAACAAGCCGGGTGGTGGGGGAGGGTGTGGGGTCTCTTTCAGTCCACAGAGCAGATTCTCAAATTTACTCATCACCACAATTCTTCTACTACAAATACTCTTTATCTCTACTTATTTCTCTCTCTCTCCAGACAGTTTTCCTTTCTGCTCTCACCCCCACCCTCTTAAGAAGCAGTCTCTGCACCACCCCCCCTTTTTCCTCTTTCCAAACCAGCAACACACACGGGGGCAGGTTGAGGGGTCCTCTGGTCAGTCCAATCAGGAAAAGAGGTTCTCTACTTGGCCAGGGGTCCTTCCCACGAGAGACAGTCCTTTGAGAACTTCTTTGGCGTGTCCAATCTCACGACAACATCCCCCGAAATTCTGCTGCAACATGAGTCTTTTGTCCATAGGGTGCTGTGCAGACTCTCCCAAGCCGAGGCCAGGCTGCTTCCATGCCAGGAGCAAGGCCTTTCTCTCCTTTGCAAGGCCTTTGCAGTTTTAACTCTTAGATGAGACTCCCACTGGTTCACAGTCTTTCCAGGCATCCACCTGCTCTTCTGGCGTGGGCTGTGGGTGATTTTCTGCACTCCTGTGGACTCCATGGGCTGCAGGGGACCTCCTGCCCCCCCATGCCTTCACTGTGCTAGCAGAGGGTTTTCAGCTCCAGCACTGGGTGCCCCTCCTCCCCCACCTTCTTCACTGACCTTGGCCTCCATGCTGTTCTCCCTCACATATTTTCACCTCCACCTCCTCCTCCTCCAACTACAAAGAAGTGAAAGAAGTCGTGCCTGCTTTGTTTTGAATTTTCTTAAATATGTTTTCACAGAGGCTAACCAGCACCTCCAATTGGCCCAAACCTGGCCGCAGCATGTCCATCACCTTCAGAGCCATCAGAGATTGGCTCTGCTGGACTTGATGTAAAAACTTCCAGAACTTGCACTCAGACACACAGGAGCCATCTTTGTGCCACACCCCACCCCTCAGACACCTCCCCAGACCTACTACAACAGCTTCTGAGGGGTCCAAATTTCTCCTAGATGTTAAAAACACTTCACTGATGTTTTGGCCAATCAAAACCACCACATTCCACCCCTCGCCTCTGCAAACACATATTTAAGAATCATCAAAATCAACATGCTATATAGAATAAATCCACCCCTAGGACTTCTACTACAATTCTACTTTAAAACAGAAATTAATTCTTGTTTGCCCATAACTTCTCCTGGTCAGTGTCCTTATCTCAAAACACTCATGACTCTTTCCCCGTACGGGCCACCAAAAAATGTCATGGTTTTTTCGACAGGATATTGCCAGGAGGACGCACGAAAAGAGGGCAACCAGGCTCCAAGCTTAAAGTTGCAAAAAGTGTTTAATTACCTAACAGAGTTGGAGGATAAATGCAGGCAAAAATAAACTTTTCATACAGTTTTGGTTCACTCCCCCTCCCTCTTACGAACCTATAGTATTCACCCCCTTTCCTCCTTTACAGTCAACAAGCCGGGTGGTGGGGGCAGGGTGTGGGGTCTCTTTTCAGTCCACAGAGCAGATTCTCAAATTTACTCATCACCACAATTCTTCTACTACAAATACTCTTTATCTCTACTTATTTCTCTCTCTCTCCAGACAGTTTTCCTTTCTGCTCTCACCCCCACCCTCTTAAGAAGCAGTCTCTCACTCACCCCCCCCTTTTTCCTCTTTCCAAACCAGCAACACACACAGGGGGCAGGTTGAGGGGTCCTCTGGTCAGTCCAATCAGGAAAAGAGGTTCTCTACTTGGCCAGGGGTCCTTCCCACGAGAGACAGTCCTTTGAGAACTTCTTTGGCGTGGGTCCAATCTCACACAACATCCCGCCCGAAATTCTGCTGCAACATGAGTCTTTTTGTCCATAGGGTGCTGTGCAGACTCTCCCAAGCCGAGGCCAGGCTGCTTCCATGCCAGGAGCAAGGCCTTTCTCTCCTTTGCAAGGCCTTTGCAGTTTTAACTCTTAGATGAGACTCCCACTGGTTCACAGTCTTTTCCAGGCATCCACCTGCTCTTCTGGCGTGGGCTGTGGGTGATTTTCTGCACTCCTGTGGACTCCATGGGCTGCAGGGGGACCTCCTGCCCCCATGGCCTTCACTGTGGCTAGCAGAGGGTTTTCAGCTCCAGCACTGGGTGCCCCTCCTCCCCCACCTTCTTCACTGACCTTGGCGTCTCCATGCTGTTCTCCCTCACATATTTTCACCTCCACCTCCTCCTCCTCCAACTACAAAGAAGTGAAAGAAGTGCGTGCCTGCTTTGTTTTGAATTTTTCTTAAATATGTTTTCACAGAGGCGTAACCAGCACCTCCAATTGGCCCAAACCTGGCCGGCAGCATGTCCATCACCTTCAGAGCCATCAGAGATTGGCTCTGCTGGACTTGATGTAAAAACTTCCAGAACTTGCACTCAGGACACACAGGAGCCATCTTTGTGCCACACCCCACCCCTCAGACACCTCCCCAGACCTACTACAACAGCTTCTGAGGGGTCCAAATTTCTCCTAGATGTTAAAAACACTTCACTGATGTTTTGGGCAATCAAAACCACCACACTCCTCTCCAGCTTTAAACGAGCAGGTAACAGTGAGGTAAGAAGAAAAATGTTGCCATGAAGAGAATTAGTGGTTGCAAGAACAATTTCAGAGGAGAAGCACCTGTGGACTCTAATCCTGTTCATCTTCCCATGGTTCGGTGCCAGGCTTTGTGACAAGGGCAGTGTGAACACTCCAGTTTCAGACTACCTCCCTGCTCCTTAGCAGCTCAGTTCTGCAGGTTGACAAGCACTGGATCTGGCTGTGAACAGCAGTCCTTGTCTACCTCATCCTTCTATGTCCTTTCACCTCTATTGATAGACTGCTTACATTCATAGCAAAGGCACGTTCTGCAAAGGTGTTTGGAGGCAGCTCTTCTTAAACAGTCAAAAGTCCAAATAATTAAAAAATGTTGAAAAAATTCACCATGTTTGTGCAAGGTCTGAACACAACAGAATGGGAGAAAAAGATGATGCTAATTTAGTTAAAATCTGTAGAGCTAAGTGAGCAGGACCATCTTGAGTGCCAGCACCTCTGTGTGTCTATTGAGTGCTGATCTTAGATATCATGAAGTTTGGAGCTGAATCTACATGCACACACCTCTAAAGTTCAGGTTCTGGCTGGACCAAAGCACTCGCCATTGTACCCTGGTAACATTTTTCCCCCTTAGGCTTTATTTTTATTTTTTCCATTTAACTTTTTAAAATTTTATTTTATTTTTAAATTAAACTCTGAGAGACAATTTGGGAGATGTGAGTTTTTATGTCTAATGACTGTGGACAGAATATTTTCAGGCAGAGTTTGGGGTTTTTTTTGTGTGGGTGTTTTTTTTGGTTTTTTTTTTTTTTTTTTTTGCAAAGTGTGTGATGGCAGGATAAAAGTGTGATCATATTGTAGCATAATGCTTATGGACCGTTGTTTTTCTTCTGTGTGTAATGCCAGAACAAAAGGTCTTTCTGGCTCTTTACTGAACATGAATGAAGCTATTGGCTATTGATTTACTTAAGCAATATGACAGCTGCAAAGCAGGCGGAACATAGATCTTGGGGGGAAGAAAGATCTTCAGACACCTCAATGGCTTTACTTTATAGTAGTGACCTTCATTTGCTGGGTTAGTTGTCAGACTTGTCCCCTGCTCTGGATGCCTTGCTGTGACCTCATATCAGCAGCAGTCAGGCAGTGATGCTAGGTGAACTACTGAAAACTGAGCAGCCCATGGGCCATCAGGTGTTAACTGAGTGTTAACTTTATGCCTGTTCTGCCTGAGTTTTGAACCTTACTTTTCCCCGTCTTCTATTAATAGTCATTGCTGAAGTGTTCAGCTAAGTGGCTGTGGTGCAATTCTGTGACTTTATAAATACATGTAGGTATATCGCAGCAGTTTTTCTACCCTATTTTTAGGCACTTGGATTAGCTGGAGTAGATTTTTATTTTGTTGAAGTCTGCTTTTACTGAGCCTCTAAATGTCTTGCAGAACAGAAATTTGCAACCTTGTTAATACTATCACTCTCCTGAGCGAAATGCAAGCACCTATGAGTCAGAAGATGATGGTGCCAGCCAGGTTAGCTGGTGACAGAGGGAGAGATATGAAGATGGAACCTGTGTCTGGGTAAAGCAGCATTTACCTCTGCACACCTCGGTGGTTGCCTTTCTTTCTTCTCCATTAGAGGATACCCAGAAAAGAAGGTCAGGGCTTTCCCACCCTCTGGGAAGAGCATCCAGCACCCTCTCACATCTCTGAAGGGTTTCTCTGAGGGGTGATGCCACAGAGGAAGGCAGAATGGGCTGAGTCCTTCTGCTCCGTGGGGTCCCTGGAAAGGGACTGCATGGCTGTTTCCACCTCCTTACGCACAGGGAGGATTGACATGGGCAAAACAGGTGCTGGGGTGGTGACAACCAGACTGTAGCTGTTTTGCACAGTTGTGGCGACTCCTCTGTCACACTGTCTGATTTCTTTAGGTGGTGAAGGTCAGGGAAGGAAGGGCATTACCTGAGGCACTGCACAATCACTGAGCATCTCTGCTTTCCACATGGGCACCCTGTGTCTGGTGAGGGCCTTGTGCCTGGCTCCACAACAGCCACACAGCCAGAGCACATCGGTCAGGTGTCAGCTGAACTGGATGCAACAGTCACAAAATACAGGTCCCCTTGCCAAACCCCAGGCTGGGTGATAACAACCTCCATTCCCAGCCTTGCCTGCTGCACAACAGCTTTGCACAAACCTTTGCTGCATGTGGCTGGTGCACTGACGCACAGGAGCAAGCGTGTCAGCCGCTGGGAGTTTCCATGTCAAAGGGTTTGTCTGTGGAAGAAATTTATTTGAGGCTTATTTCTCACTCTTTTTTACCCCCTAGAATATTTGTGTCTCTTCAGCTAATGGGATGACACACTTCCAGTACGTTGCTGTCAGCTAAATAACTTGGTGTTTCTATTTATAAAGTAAATTACTTGAAAAAATTTATTAGCCAAGCTTGAATTTTTATATATTACAATTGAGATTAAACAAAAAACATTGTAAGAGTCTGAATGTTGATGAACACAATTTATGAGTGTTTATTATAGATAAGTAATGTGAAATCACATCTGGACTATTTTGTCCAGTTCTGGAGCCCTGCAACATAAAGATTTGAATGTGCTGGACCAAGTCCAGAGGAGGTTGATGAAGATGCTCAGAGGGCTGGACCACCTCTCCTATGGAGACAGAGTTGGGGCTGCTCAGCCTGGAGGAGCAAAGGCTCCTGGGAGACCTTAGAGCAGCATTTCAGTAGCTAAAGCGAGCTCCAGGAGAGCTGGAGAAGGACTTTCAACAAGGACACGTGGAGATAGGACAATGGGGAATGGCTTTGAAGTGAAATAGGGTAGGTTTAGATTAGATATTAGGAAGAAATTCTTCCCTGTGGGGGTAGTGAGGCATTCAACAGGTTGCCCTGAGAGGCTGTGGATGCCCCATCCCCGCAAGTGTTCAAAATCAGGCTGGTTTTGAGCAACCTGGTCTAGTGGCAGGTGTCCTTGACCCTGACAGGGGCTTGGAACTAGATGGTCTTAAAGGTCTTCACTGCCAGAGTGGGCTGTAATTTCCAAAGTTTTTGCTATGTGTACAGTGGTCTTTGTTACTCGGGCAACAGCTTTGATGAGCAGACTTGTTTCCTGAGCCCCACCTTCGCTTGCGATGGCACATCACAGCCACAGTGTCTGGTTTTGCAGTGTCAGCTCCCGGTGTGCCCCGGGCTCACTTCACCCAAAAGTGCCTCGTCAGACACAGGAGTGAAGAACTCTGCATGCTGCGGGGGCCTTTGCATGTCTCTTCTGCTTTATGGTCCAGTGAAGCCCTCCTTCCCCAAAAAGGGAGCATCAGACAAATAGATTGTGTTCTACCTCTTGCTGTTTCACTGCTATGCAAAACATGATGGCTCAGTAGGAAAATATCGGTCTAAAATAAAGCAGAGTCAAATGCTAGGCAGGTGATTCTGCAGGACAGGAGGTTTGATGTGGTGAGACACCTGGCTGGGACTGGGGGCTGCCAGCAAGAGTCTGCACTGGTCTGCCACCTTTGGGCCAGCTCTGAGGCCCTGTACTGCTCCACAGGGCCTATTAATTAAAGGCTGTTAAATATGATATCTCTTTTAGTAGGAACCCCAACCTGATGGCTAAGAAGAGGCATACCATTCACACGTGCTTCCATTTCATCCCAAATTGTCCCCCTTTGAACTCAACTCCCAAGGTTTTCTGGGCCTTCATCGAACTGAATAAAATATTGAACTCCTTTTTTTCCTCCTAAACACTTCAGTTTTTATCATACTGATGTATGTGGCCATATATTTAAATAAGAGTTCTGACACTTCAAAAGAGTTTTGAATACCACATCGTTTAGGGTTAGCGTTGAGAGAGTCAAAGAGCCTACAGCTCCAGGCACACTGGGCCTGGAAAAAGCATGCCAAGGTGATCCCAGCAGGGCCTCAACATTGCTGCTCCTACATCTTTCTGATCTGGACCACCTGATTTATTCCAAGGATTTCACACAGGATTCCTCCCTGTACCTATCAGGCTTGGCAGGAGTGCCCACTCACGAGACAGGCGATTTGGCCACAAGCTTGGTGGAAGGGAATCTTGAAAAACTAATGGATGATCTCTCCCGGGGCAAATTAGAAGAGGTGGTATTAGAATGGCTGGACAAAATGTCCGAGAATCCAAATGCAGAGAAGTGTACTATGAGCCTGAGAGCCACCCCTTTATTGACCTAGGCAGGGAAGAAAGTCTGCTAAATACACCAAAACAGGGAAAATAAAAGCTTTGCTCCCTTTAGGTGCACGGGTGAGATGAGGCTCAATTACTGTTGGAACAGCTCACTGATGATGGACATAGAGATCTCTACTGACGGTAGCTGTTGGCCCCAAAAACCAATTACTAACATTTTTAGTGGATGCTGGGGCTCAGGTATCAGCCCTGGCTAAGCAAGATGTCATCCCATCCAAACAGCCCTTGCTCGTAATGAGTGCGCTGGGCTGTCACGACCACTAAATACCACTGCAGTTAGTCTTATGTTACTGGGAGAAGAAGCTAGCATAACTGTTACCATGGCAACAAGGGACTGCCCTAAAGCTTACTGGGACCGGATGTTTTGAAGGGGAGGACTTGACATGACAATCTGGGGTGGCAGTGGTCCTTTGGAACCACCAACCACCAAATTAGACTGTTGCACATTGCCCCACATCTTCCCCCTTCAAAACTAACAAGTGTCAAATCCTATCCACTGCCCTTGGGGGCCTGGGAGGGAATTTCCCCGGTTCTAAGGGACTCGGAAAAATGGGAAATTATTATCCCCACTCACTCAGCTTTCAGTTCTCTGGTATGACCAGTGCGAAAACCAAATGGCAAGTGGAGATTAACCGTGGACTATCGCTGCCTCAGTGCTGACAGAGACCCCTTAACAGCAGCTGTACCAAATATTGCTGAGCTCACAGCCACCAGCCAGGAACAGGCACACAGGGTCATGGCCACGGTTGGTATTAAAGACATCTTTTTTACGGTGCCATTGCAGCAAGGGATCGAGATCGGTTTGTCTTTATGTGGGGTGGGGCAACAGTATTCCTCCACTGGGCTTCCTCAGGGGTACAAACGTTCACTCACCTCAGCTCGCCATGCTCTGGCAAAAGAATTGGAAAAGATAACAGTATAAGAGGGGGTGAAAGTTTACCACTGCATTGATAATATACTCATAGGACGTAACCTTAAGGAGGAGGTTAGGACTACCCAGAATAACATCATTACTCACCTTGAAGGTTTAGGGTTGAGCTGCTCACTTGTGAATCATCTATGGAGTTAATGCTGAGATTTAAAAAACCTCACACAGATAATTGTGTCTATTTTACATTGTAGAGTTTCTTAGCAGGGGTCTCATCTGAGAAATCTGACTTGTTTCAATTTTGTGTGTGCAAGTTCTGATATTGCAGCTTTTCTGACTGGGTAACTTACAGATGTAAAATTATTCCACTGATGTCAATGTTTGAGTTTAAATATTTTCTGTATAAAGTGTGTGGTATTCACTCAAACAGTGATGTGTCTGTGATTGACTCTTCCAGCAACCCTGCCTGCTACAGGACATGTAAAGTGAGAGCAAAAGGGGAAGAAAGGCAGGCACAGCATATCTGAAGGGGTTTTTTCATGCATCAGTAGGAATTATTTTATGTATTATCCTAGCCTAAATTCACTACAGTTTATGTAAATAAAGTGGTATGCAAAGTAATGATGCATATTTTAGTGAGTAGCTCTATCACAAAGATGGTTTTGAAACGGTGAGGAGAAATTAGAAACCTTTTTTTGGGGGGGGAAATGAACTATAAATGACTGTAAGTGGGACAGACTATCATCATGCAGTCTCTTTCTGTCAGGTCAGTGCCCTAGTCAGTCTCTAGTTCTGGGGAACACCAAATTACAAATTAACATGAAACATGTCTGAAAAATGCATCTTCTCACAGATGTTATAAATTATGGCAACGGGCTTGTGTCTGGTAGTGCCAGAGGTGATGCTTTTGGCTGCACAGCTAACAACCTCTGTCTTTGGTGGAAAAATGGTACAGTTAATTTATTTTTGTAATCCCTATTTCACATTTTTCTGACGGTGTGCTGGAGTCAACCCAACATAGCTTTCTGTACAGTTTCACCTGGAAAATATATTGCATGTCCACATCCTCTTCCATACTCATGCTGATATTTTTAATGCATGGCTAAAGAGTGGATATTCACAGAGGAGTTCCCAGCAGAAGCCAAGTCCTGGAAAAAAAATCTGTGCCAGGTCCTGTGGTGTGGACACTCACTGAGAGGACATTCTCTGGCTGCTCATACTAAACACAGATGGTATCTGTAATGGAAGGGCCAGAAACGTTTCGCTGGAGCTCTGTGAGTGTGGGGAGTACTGCAGGCAGGGAACAAATCAATCCTCTAATGGAGAGCTTTGAAGTCTGGGTTGGTGGACCATGCCAACACCACATGTCTTCTTTCCTTGTATCCTGAAGTCTTTCCACTTGCAGTCCTGAGTCAACTCCCCTAGGCTGGGCTCCTGTGGCCCTGTGCAATCCACCTCAGGCTGGGCCATGGTTCAGCAGGGCGTCTCCAAAGACAGGGCTGTGTTTGAGGTAAGTTCAGTGACTTTGTTGTTAACTTGTGGGATAAAGACTGGGAGCAATTGGTTTTATTCTCTACCAGAGCCTTAACTACCTTTGAGGAGTCTCTGTGTTGGCACTCTAATTTGATGGAAGGAGGCGACGCAAATGTTGTGTCTGGAATGAGCTTGAGGTCAGGTGTGTAAAGGTGTATCTGATGTCTAACTGCTGATGGTGCCAGCGCTTTTCTCTGCATATCTGATAACAAACAATGGTTCTACCACCTGTACAGTACTGGAGCTGCTCACAAACACACTTTCAGGCTGTGGAGAACAAAGGTCATGTTCTTTGCTACCAGGTGTTAACATTTTTCAGTACCATACACCCTCCTTTACTTTCCACTAAATGCTTCCCAAAAGCTCTTCAGTCGCTGTATGTTACCACATGCTACTTGTTTATTTTGCTGAGTTGGTTTTTTTTTTTTAAGAATAGAACATACTTTTAAAGCAATAAAATAAATATCTACTACAATAAAAAAATCTCCACATCAGTTCCTGGAATACAAGGAAATTAAATATGTTTCTTGTAAATATCTCCTTTTCTTGGCGATCCAAATTATAAATTAAATAAATAAGAAAAACATAAATACACATGTCAAGATACAGCAATTATTAAGAAGAAATATTAATCATCTCCACCTCCATCCTCATACTGTTTAAAGCTATTAATTAACAAATTAAATACTACTACTACAATGCAACTTTCTCAACAGACAAAACTTTTGCTGTCCTGGACTACGTTTTGGTACTTTATGGGCCATGTTAGCTACAAGGGCAGGTACCACGAATGCTCACTCTCTTAATTACACCTAATTCAGCAAATGGACTTTTCCCACTGTCTGTCCATCATCCTTATTTTTGCTTTGTTTAGGAAATGAGACCAAAAAAGGGAACCAGTGATTGCTGTTCTCCCTATTCCTTGAATGTATGTATTGCTATGCAAGGGAGTAGTCCCACTGAATTTACCAGGTTTACCTGTACGTGTAAAAACACATATGTGGGTTCCTGGCAGGATTTCTATGGGCTGAGGAGGGGGCTGAAGTGTGGCTGGTGATATTTGTGAAAGGTGTTTCAGGAAGCTCTTGGCCATGGCTCCAGCTTGGTTCAGTCATAGAGAACATGCTGTTGGCAGGGTCAGGATGCTCAGACTATTGCACAGGGTCAGTGTGCCAGGCTCTAATTTAAAGGTGGTGTGGACCCCTGTGAGAAACCTGCTCTGGTGTTGTTCAGGTGTGCAGCCTTCAAATTGTGTTCTTCTTTCCCAGGAGTGAGAAATAATAGCAGGAGAGCAGATCATCCCTGTGTCAGGCTGCTAGGCCAGAGAAGCCTTTGGTAATGAGGGGAGAGATTTCTAGGTGCAAAATTGTCCTCTGACTAGTTGAGCACCTCTGAAGGAGGAGCCTGTGACTGAAGCAGTGATGGACAGCTGAACAGGAGGGCTGAGAGAGGTATTTCATGAAGGTGTAGTATCTCTCTCTCCTTGGCAGACTCTGGACTGACTTGGCTCTAGCAGTATGAAAAGCCATAGTACCTTCTAAAGTAAGAACTTCCATCCCCATCCTACCATTTCCATCATGTCCAGCCCTACATATGTTTTCCCTGCTGCCCTCCTTGGAGCCATCAGGGACATGTGCTCTGGAAAGCTATGTCTGCTCCATTTGTTTTCCCACCCCATGAACTTCGGTTGCTAGGCTGTCAAGCTGCAAACATTTCCTGTGCACTGCTCCACCCCACTCAGCCCAAAGCCAGAAGACCTGGCTGCCTTTCCCTCCCAGCCAGGTGGTACCTTGGCACTCCTGAGCTGGTGACCCCTGGCCAGGGCCAGCTGTCCCTCACTACCATGGCACTGTCTGTGATGGCATCTCAGCGCATTTCACTGCACTGGCTGCAGGCAAACAAGTTTTAGATGGGAGCTCCTTCCCTCTGCTGCTGTCACAGAGTAAGACCTTTTTGTTAAATTTACGCTTTGGTGCACTGGCAGTTAGATTAGAGGTCATCATTACTATGAACAACAGGAGATACGCCTCCTCCACCTTTAAATAAAAAATTCTGTATTTAGGGAAATCAGTGTCTATAATAACTGGGAGAGCACTCACAGAAGACAAGTACTGCTCATGACTAATATAATATTGTCCGTAACAGTGGCAAGAACTTTTTTTGTAAAACTGTTTTGTTCTTTTTTGAGAGGAAAACCGAAGGGGACCTGACCAGCAATTTCTAAATTGGAAAAAAAAATTAAAAGCAAATTCAATTAAATCCATTCATGGTTCCTTACATGCAAATATCTTATACTTAATCACCTAGCTGCACCATTTACATATTTTCCTTCCTCCTAGTATTTTGTGCACTTAATGTTATATCCTCTACCACATGGCTAGAGGGTAAATTGCTGACTACCACTTCACTTATAAGCAGGTTCTATGGCAGAAAGTATCTCTTGAGGTTATCCAGTTGCTCACAATTTGATCTGACAGGACACCTTAAAACACTAATCACTTATCACATAGCAAAGTTTGGTACATATGTTTGTAAACTTGTTCAGTTCTCCCCCATTGTTTTAGAATTTTTGCCTCTTATACTCCTGCCTCGAAACATCAAAACTGAAGGAAAAAAGAGGTTTAGCATGTGTAATTCAGCCAAGCATATCACAAGATGTGGTTTTTACCTCATTATTTGAGGGGGGAAGGACAACAAGCAGAAGTGTGCAACAAGTAGATCCCTGGAATTTAATGGCACTCTGTAATCAATCTCTTGCCTTGCAGGAATACACAAACTTCTTGGTAGGCTTTTCTTGTTGCAAGTCCGAGTTTGTTCGGACAGGACATAGAAAATGGTGAATGGGTTGGCAGTATTCTCAGCATCATTAAGTCAAGATGTAAATCTAGTGGGATAGCTGGGATTTCAGTGTAATGCAACAAGGAAAGGCCATTGAGTTGCATCATGTTCACCATTTTTACCTTAGTTAGCCTTTCTCTCTCTCTTCTGAGGCAATGGCATCAAGTAATAAAAAGGATATAGTTTTCCTGGGTGAGCAGTGCTGTGTCTGTTCCCTCATTGATCCTAAAGCACCTTGTCCTGCTAAAGGACCTTCTGCCTTTCCAAGTGATACTGAGCCTTATCAGTCCGCCTCAAAGGCACTGTTTGTAGCCCCCAGGTACTCTGACTTCTTCTTGTGCTTCATCCACATCTTCCTCAGGAGGCTGGGTGTCCCGCACAGGTTGCCTCCTGTCAGTGGCAGGGAAGCTTCTGCTCCTGGTGGCAGGGCCAGGTCATACTCTGCTGTCTTCCTCCAGCGCTGCCTATGGCTAACAAATAAAGCACAGATGTGTACAGAGTGCTTCTCCCTGGCCCTTCTTCCCTGCTCACTGCCACCAGCCACTCAGAGCCAAGAGCTGCCTGGCTGAAAAGATGTGTCCGTGCCTGGCCCATCCCTGGGGCTGGCAGGTCCGGAATGAGCAGGGGCTCTGGATGCTGCAGCTGCCACTGCTCAGCCTGGGGTCCTTTTTCCCTTGCTGTCAGAGGGGACACTCACACAAGGGGATGGGCTACAAGTGGGGCCACCCTAAGTGCATCCTCTCTAGTAAGGAGCAGGTGGATTGCCCAAGGAGAGAGCTGGGCCCTTCCACCAAAGTCCCAGGGACCATGTGGCTGTGCTCAGGAGTGGTGAGCTCCACTGGCTGAGGGGAACTTACACCTCTGTGTACTGAGTGTGAGGACACTGTGACAATGAACTAGCTACTGTCCCTCAGGTGACAGTGATGGCATCTCAAATCCCACCTGGATCCATGTCTGGGTTAACTGCCTGCTGATGAGTACATTTGTACTATGGTCGAGCTGTTCTTCAATTAGACTTAAATACATAATTTAAAATTAAATACATAATTAAAAAAAAATTAATTACATTTTCTAATTACATTTTAGGGCAAATATTATAGACTTAGGGGGAAAATACTTATATTTTGAATTAATATGATTTTTTTCTAATTATAAAGTAGAGCTGTAATGGGCACTGAGGTAGCTGTATAAATAGCCATGGCTGATAATAAAATCAGCATATCCTTTACCAATCTCTCCCTGCCTTTGGGAAACAAGAGGCATGGCTGGTGGGTGGGAAAGGACTTACTCTTCTGTAGAAGTGCGGTCACGCGTGGGCGAGCCTGTGACAGCCACAGCTTTCACTGTGATGTGGGCAACTGGAGATGGAGTAATCTGAGGGAGGATAAAGCACATCATTAGGAAATGCCACTGATGAGCAGGGACACCGGTTCATCTGAGGAAAGAGGCTGTTTTAAGAAAACCAATAAATACTGTAAATCTCTTAACAAGAGAAAGCAGGTTAAGGATTTGCCTGCCCAACTCTCACCCACACAATTACCAGCTGCTCACGTGAATGTTCTCACTGAGCTCAGCACAGGACTTGTATGAGTGAGAGTTACACCTCCCATCTAAGAAGGGAGCCTTGAAGAACTTTTTATTCCCTAGGTTTTATGTTTAGCTTCCCGAGGCAGTGAGGTTTTTTGCAGACTGAGCAGCCTGCCTTTTGCAGCTCTCCACCTCTACAGCTTCCTGGGAAGCAGATGTCTCAGCCATCACAGTTCCTTGAGCATTCAGAGGTGTTTCCCTGTTTTGTTGGGTGCTGCTCTGTGGTGTGGGGGGCCCTGGTTATGCTCCTTTTCTGCCATGGCCCCACAAGTGCCTAATCATCCACTTCCTCTTTGTTTTATTTGATTGTAAGTTGCCTGCCAGAACTGAGTCACATTTTCCCATAAACAAGTCACTGAGAATAGCATATCCTCTAAGACAGTAAGCTAAAGTGTGAGTTGCCCAGAAATAGAAAAAAATGTCAAAAATTGTGAGGTGATCTCATTATTTCAGGCAATAAGCACACTCATTAATTTTACTGGCAATCCTGAAAAAATTGTTTGTATTATTGTCTCTACCATAACTGGTCTTAAGCTTTCTAGGGCTATTTCTCCTACGAGTAATCTGAGACTGGATACATTTAAGTGTGTTTTTCAAGTATCTTAAGACTTAGAGATGTTTGAAATTACCTTGGCAAGCATCCTTTGAAATTTTGCTGTGTTAATTACTGGTAGGTTCAATTAGTTTCATTACACTGAATAACATTAGTTTTAACCATCCTTAAGTTCTGTACTGTCATTTTTCTTAAGTGTAGCCCAGCTAGTATACATACATAGCAAGTATGCTGCAGCCATCTAAAAGAGCCTTTGAAGTCACGGAGTTTTGTAGTGTGGTCTGGTGTTGGCCAGAAACTATTCAAAATAATTTTTTCTCATTGAAAAATTAGTTTTTATTAAATGTAGATTTGAAAATTTGGAGGGGGAGGATTGTAAGACCAGGAAGGGAGGGAGAACATTTTAGTAAAGGTGAGTAATTTTTAACCAGAACATTTTTTCTGTCCATTACAGAACACATTTTGGGGGTTTGTATGATGATTTTCCCATAAATTCTTTATTGAGGTTTCTGACTCTTGAGATTATCATGTCAGGTTGGCATTGTGGAGAATACAAATTCTTTGATGCTTTTTCCACTGGCGAAATTATTTTTTTCCCAATTTATGAAATTCCCTGAGAGACAAGAAGCTAATTCCTCCTGGCTCTTGTAGGTGGCTGAGCATCCAGAACAGGAGCCTGCCTGTTCCCATCCCACCACTCTTCCTGCTTCCTGAGGGGCAGTCAACCATCCTGTGCCAGTCTCTGGTCCTAGCTAAGGGATCCTCTGGCATAAATTATGTTTCAAGCTTTAACAGAGGCTTTAATAAGCTTTAACAGATTTTTAACAGAAATCTGCAGGTACTACAACAGACTGACATGCTGTTACTGTGGGATATGCTGACAGGTACAAGGTTTTAAGATGCATTGTTAGTTGGTCTTGCTCTATTTGCTTACCAAAGATTTTCTATCCAACAGGTGATTATAGGAATTGGATGACTCTCGTTCAGTAATTCCCACTGCAAAGCATAAGAAACATGATATTATCTGCAATTATCTCATTGGCATAACTTGTATGAAAAATCTCCTTCCATGCAGTAAAACCCAGATATGGACAGAGCCCAGATACAGTTTATAGTCCTACCAGACTTGATTGTAGCCAAAAGCATAGAGTTTCCTTCACTGTGATCATCTATTATGATGTCAAAATAAGTGATTGTGGAAGTGCTTAAGTCATTCTGGACAGTGTCTCAATTGCTTGCTCCTGGGCTTTTCCAATGAGATGATGAACTGCCCTCAGCAGACCAAGCTAAGTGGGAGCCCTTTCCCCTCTGTAAACACTCACAGGCAAAGAACCCAAATGCTGCTCCTCAGCCCCTACTGCATGTTTATCCTGCCTAGGAGATCATTCTCTCCTTTCTGGATTTCCCTGGAGAGTTATTTCAACCTGGGCAGAGATGCGTGCTATGTCTACCCTGTCACAAGGAAGGATTTCCACCTTTCTGCCTGTGGCTGAGTGACATCTCTCTCCGCTGTCCTCAACTCTGAAGGTTACTCTTCACTTTCAAGTAATTGCTCATCTGATAACTTACCTGTGGATAAATGGTCACTGACATTCCTGCTCACTGTGCCAAGCAAAACAATGGGTGAGGGATGCCAGATTTTTTCATGAAGCCAAATCCTCCTATTTGGCTGTGGGAATGTGGACCTCTCTCCCTCTGGGACCAGTGGAATACAAATAATGACAGCAAATATGGAAATAGCCAGGGGGCTGCTTATAGTGCTGTCTCCAGCCTGACTTAGGAATCAGAACTGTCTTCTCCTTCTGGGGGCAATAGTTGTCTATGATAAATATCTTAACCAGCTTCTTGCTTCTCACTTCCCTTTCCACCCCCCTCCAGTAATTCCATTAGGTACCTTACTGTATCCCTCACGTCAAAGTTAATGCAATTACCTCCTCTCATCTTGCATATTAGGTACTAACAGTATTCAGCAACTGGATGCAGGCATCAGTGTTTCAGCCAATGCCCTTTTTTTTTTGTTTGATTTGGTTTTGTTTTCTCTTGCATTGTCTGATTCTTCCCTTCAGCACATCCCTTTTCTTAATTAGATATAGAAAATGTTCTTGCAAGCTTTTAGCAAAATATCTAAGTGAAAGAAAGTCCTCATGGCTTCAGGTTTGTAGTTGCTCCCCTCAGGACACTGGTGGCTGCATGTGGTGTGAATTCCATTTCCAGAAGTGCCTTCTCACATGCTGGAATGGATTGTCCTTCTGCTTTGCTATTTGTGCAGGATTTCTGATGCTAGCAATAAACATGTTGATGGCCTCATCTGTGTTCTTTCATTTGCTTGTTTGTTTTTTGTTCCAATTTAAACTTACTTTCTAAGTTCTGCCTACTCATTTCCCTTTCTCCCCCTATGAGACCTGTTTCCCCCTTTTCTACTCTTCTTTTTAGATTCCTACAGCTTTTCTCTTGTTTGCACCTATCTGTCATCCTTTCCCTCTCATCTCCCCTAGCAGCAGAGACCAGCAGTCCCTCCTTTCTCCCTCTCTGGCTCTCTGCCGCCCTTTACCCTGCAGCCACTCCTCCTCTCCCCACTCCAGTCCTGAAGCTCCAGTTCTTTGTTCAGCCACATCTTGGCTCTGGTCCTGATTTGAGATCTTTCCTTATGGTCCCAGGGTCAGTTTCTTCCTTCCCAGTTTCCTAGACCCTGCTCTTGTCAGGTCTGTATTCCTAATGGCATGGCTTATGTGCAGTGTGGTTGCAGACCAGCAATGTGAGGAACATACACCTTCATGGACCTGCTTTAGAGATTTAGCACCTTTTAACACCTACATGTCCAATTTCTTTTGAAAAAACCTGCCAGGTGGGATTTCTTTAAAGGCATATGACTTGACTACATCTGGGTGATTTTTCAAAGGAGAGCAAAAGATGTGTTTTTGATTAAAAGGCCATCCCATGTGAAACTGCACAGCCCCGTTCCAGTTTCAATCTTCCAAACACAATACACCAATGCTGAAGGAGCTGAATGACCACTCTGTTTATGTTTACTCATCTCCTTGGTTTTATATTGGCAAGCTCTATTTTTCCTCCACGGTTTCTCACAAATATGCTGAACAAGTTTTGGTTGGAAAAAAAATCAGGCCTGTGGCTGACATCCAGAATTTGAAATTTCATCCCAAATGATTATGTTCTGTCTAATTCTAAGCAGCTGAACAGGGATCTTATATAATAAGATGACTAAGGCAAACTCAGTAATTTACAGTTTATCATCTCTAAAATGTTGTCAGGGTGTGTTTATGACTCTGAATAAATTGAGCAATGCCACGGTCATTATCTCATTAATTCCACTGGATATTTTAAGCATGGAATTCTCCTCCAGGTACATAACAAAGTGCCCGCTTCGCTGCAAACTGCAAGACTGCCATATCTAAAAATGTTCCAAAGCCACGGAGGAACGAAGCCCTTTGCCGGGACTCACCGTGCTGGGCAGAGCCCTTGGCAGGGCAGGCTCCTCGCTGCCCACCCTGCAGGCATCCCACGCCCCGCGCATCCTCCTCGCCCCTCGCCTCGTACAGCACCTGCAGCAGGTCGCCCTGGTGGGGCCGGCGGTCCGATATGGCCACGACCTGCAGGGGAGAGGAAAACCATCCCGTTACACCCAGCCCTGGGCATTAGGTGTGCTGCCCAGGTCATGGGGAGCTGAAAGGCTGCTTGTTCTTTCCACTGTTTTACTGCCATCCAAAGGGGGTTTTGTTAGGAAGGGACTGTGAGGTTTGTGGGATTTTGTTTGGGTCCAGCTTCTGTGTGTGAGGTGTATAGAACTACGGGAAAGTCCTGCTGGGTCTCTCTGGGACCCAGCTACTTAGTTGTACCTTTCTGTACTCTCAGGGGACTGAAATGTGCTGCTTTCCAAGTTCTACTGAATAGGATATACCTCTGAGACAGCTCAGATTTAATCTCTTATTGCATCACATCTAGGGCAGTCAGTCAAACTTATGCTATGTGAATTACAAATGCAGTTTCCTCATGGTCTCTCCTGTCTTTTGGACTTACTTACATTTTGTACCTGGTAAATGACTACAAAGAATATGAGGCACTGAGGAATTGTGCTCCTAGAGATTAATTTTCACAAACATTAGTTCACATAAACAAAACTCACTGACAGCTGCAACTTTGAGCATCAGCTCCCCTTGTATCTCCAACAGTCCCTGAAAACAAGCACGAACAAAATCAAGTTCTTTTCCAATCAGTTGTGACTAAACCATGGCACTCACAGGCAGCTGAGGAGGCCAGAGCTAATGTGAATTTGAAAAAACAGGGATGCACCTTCAGGAAGTGGATTCATCAGGACTGTTATCCAGGATGATCTGGAAAGAGTTTTCTCAAGAAGATCAAAGTTCCAACAGCAGGGAAAGAGTGTGTCATACTTTGTTGGGTTTTTTTATTCTTCCCTAAAGACTTGCTGCTGTCACACAGAGAACCACTTAAACAGGGTGAAGATCCAAGCCAGCAAGGAAACAAGACACATGGCAACTCTTCAGGCTGCTTCCTATTAGACTTACTTATGTTGGAAGATCATGAGAAAAGCAGTTCCTTGCATCTAACTGATGACTGGTAGCTGCTGTCTGCAGGTTTTAGATGTAAATATAGTTATTTTGTCTCAAGACTGAGACCAGCAACTGACCAGCCCACGACTGACATAGAGAAATCCTTAATTCTATCTATTGCTCTGCCTTCTAACACACACTCAGGATGAAATTCAAGCAGGTCCCCTCATGCCAAATTGTCCATTTCCTCTAATTAAGCTTTAATTCAGTTTTCCATTAATGTGCAATATTCTGTGTATGTGATTTTTTACAGAGACATAAAAACACACGCAAACCCATGTTTTCCAAACCAGGAAAGAAGAAAAATCCCAACCTGACCACTTTTAACTCTTTTGTCTCAGTGTACCCTCAGGAGTCTGGAGAAGGCCACAGGACTTAAATCCTACTGACTAGTAGGATGAGGAGCAAAAACTGTCCAACTACAGGCAAAAATTCTCCTGGAAAAGGCAGATAAGGCAACCAAAGCCTAATCCAAGTCTGAATATGGGTTTTCTCCTATTTCTGTGGATTTCAACACACAGCCTAACACAGTCTGTGTGCTGTAAGCTAAAGGTCATGCCCAGTGTTAAGTTACAGTTAAAGGGACAACTGATGTCCTTGAAGACAAGCACATGCTGAAGGAGGCTGCAGCTGCTTCCCAGCTCCACCGATCACAAACCTGGAGCTGCCAACAGAGCATTGCTCTGATGTTTCAGAAATGAGGGTGATGCTGGTTGTGAGAGGCCTTCTGTTGCTGCTGAAGCTGTTGGCATTGGCTCCCTCCCAGCTGCCCTGTGCATCCCTGTGCAGCAGCTCCTTGCAGGCTCCTGTGTCCACACACACCCTGACCACACAAACCTTGCAAGCTGCTTACCAGGGTATCACCCCCTTCACCACAGGGACACCAGGGGAGACACCTGTCTTCAGCACTAATATGATGGGACTGTGGCTGGCAGGGGTCTCTAATGACAGTCCTTGGAGTCTGCCTCAAGTGCACTGAGCTCTTCTAGCTTTCAAGGAATGCCACAAAGCTCAGCTTTTCCCAGCATCTCTGGAAAAATGCCCAGTGCTCTTGGTCACACCCAGTCTTTGCTGGTGTGTGATGGAAAATGTAATCAACCCTCTGCTACTGAGACACCTGAGGTCACTTACTTTGCATTGTCATGGAAAGAGCATTTTTGGTAAGTAGGATGCTGGCTGCAGTCACCTCTAATCCTGAAAGTGGCTTATTTGATCAGTGTAAACCACCATGGACTTGAAACTTAACATTCTACCTACGTGTTGCACAGGATGAAATATGGTTTGGGGAAAAGAAGCAGGATTTTTGTCTTGATTAATAGCAAGGATTATTTAGGCACATTGTCTGTGGTTTTGAGATTCCTTGTTACACGTAATGTTTGTAATGCCAAAATGCCTTCAAGCAGCAGAATCTGTATAAATAAGTTACAGTGCCATTTTCCATTACAGCTGGAGACAACAGAGCAATCTCTATAACATATCTTCAGAGAACATCTTTGCAGCATTTGGTTGTAGCACACTTTGGGAGTTCCTTATCTCCTAATTCAAGATTTCTCTGTGACTTTGGCTACCTCACCCATTACTGTAATACGTAAAGACTTATCTAGGTCAGGAAACTAAACCTGCTGGAGCTCAGTTTTGATCTGAAGTGGAGCTGACATTTCTCTAGGGTACCTAGGGTAAGGCAGAAGGATCAGCTGGGAGTCACTTTTCTTTTCTAGACATACCAGGGAATTTAAATCTGTGCGAATGGCAGAGTCAGCCAAACTATGTAGAATTAGCAAACTGCTCTCAAAAAACCTACTTATTTTAGAACCTGTAAATCCTTTGACTGGTTCAGTGTGTTTGCAGGACACCGACTCTGAAATCAGAGCTCAGCAAATTCTCTTTTTATGGACTTTGCCATGCACATGAGAGCACTGAGTCCTGGCATACCCGCTGTTGGAATTAGCTGTATTAAGAGGGAAGTGGCACGGGGAACACAGGATGGTTGCAGAGAGGCTGTTCCAACCATCCTGATCCTGGACTTAAAGTCCTTCTGCCAACCAACAACCATCCAGAAAAGGTGAAATTAAATATCTGGCTTTAGATAAAACTTTGAAAGTTAGAGTCTGAACAACAAAGTGCTTGTTAGTGGAGAAAATTACAGATTTGTAAAGTTAAGTTCTTTGTGATGGCCTAATGCTGAGCTAATTTTTAATGTGGCAGCTCTAGCATACACAGGGGTATTTTCTACTTTCTTGCAAAGTAGCCAGGTACTGGTGTCCAGACAGTTCTACTCAAGGTTTTTGGGGCTAGAAGAAGGGAAGAGAATGGAAGGATTACTATCACCAGAAATAACTCTTAATAGGGCAATAGGAACTGCAAATACACATACTGGTGAAACACACAGCTAAAAAAAGAGGTGCTTCCCCCTTTCTGTCACCCTTCCACAGTCATTATCATGCTTTTGGGATGGCTTCTTGAATGTGGTGGAAGTTACCCCCCACAGTCAGTAATTTGAATGTTAAATCACTTAATGCTACACTGCTTGAGTATTTCTGCTGCAGAAAAAAAAAGTCTGGCAGATGTCCACATTGGTTGCTATTTTTGTCCTTGCTGAGGATTAAAGTTGTGCATCCAGTGCAATCACCAGAGCAGAAGATTTTATGTTAGCTGAGGCATTTTTACAGATCTGACTGCAGGTGCAGATGTAAAAGTGAAAATAAATAATCATTCTGTGACTTTTCTGTGGGTCTAGAAATTGGCAATCACAGCTTCCTCACAGGCACGTCTATTCCAGTATGTACAATTTATTTCAATGCTTTCTTATGAGCCATAAGCAGCTGCATCCCACTGAAGAAGGGGGATGTCTAAGAGCTGACTGTACCAGTCACTTTGGTTTGAGAGCCATCCTTGTTTTTGTAGCTGGAGCTGCAGACCATTCCTCAGGCTCAGTGCTTCCACTGCTAATATGATGCTGCCTTCATCATGACTGAGAGCCAATCAAAGGACATCCTTAACTGGGGTCAGGAAAGCCCCAAAGGAAAAAAAAACAATCCTCTTAAAATACAGCAACAAAATAGGGACTTTCTTATCTAATTTTCTTAGGCCTTTATGAGTATAGTACTGCCACAGCAGCTGATCCAATCCAAATTAAATATTAGATGCTTCCATTTAGTAGAAACAACTATCTAGTGAGATTTGGAACATGATAACAGACATAGAACTGCCCTTGATTTTGATGAAAGCCAGCTGAAAATTTTCAGCTGAATAGTTTTATGAGAAATTTTGTCAAAAAAAACCCCCAAACCAAAAACTGAGCATTCTGTTTCATCAAGTCAGAATAGTTCACTTTCAGTTTGGACTTTTCTGCTGTTTTTATATTGCATGGAAAACAAAATATACCAAAGGTTAAATATATAACAGTGGGGTATCTCAAAATGGCTTATTTTGAAGTAACACTCCAGCAGTCTGACTCCTCCTCATTCAAAATGAAGAGTAATTTTGAGATCTCAGCCTGAGCTATGGGACAAAACCAACAAGACTGTCACAATTTGGGAAAACATACACATGCATAGTTTCTACCCCAAAAATGACAGACATGTTACTGACTCTTTCTGGGGACCACTTCAGGTGTCCTGTGATGTACTGGGATCCTCTGATCTGCTTCAATAACAAAAAGAGGGGATGGGAGTGAATGTGGTGAGGTTTTTTTCCAGTTCACAGATTAAGTGTGGTAAGCAGGAGGACCTACAGTTCTGTGGGGAGATCAGGGAATCAGGAATACAAAGAAAAAGCTCTCTAAAAATGAGCATGGATCTGGGAAGTAGGAAAGGGCATGGAAAAAGGAAAGGCCATGGAGCAAAATGCTTCAACAAAGTGCTAGAGAAGAGACAGGTCTGTGATGAGAAGAAATGATTTGGCAGAAGAATCTCAGAACTTGTAAGAAGTGCTTTGATACGCCAGAGAGAAAGAGACTGTCATTCCTACAAATCAGCTAAAAGGATTGTGGGAGGGGTTGTGAATGGGTCAAGTAGATTTAAGGAGGGAAAACTGTCTCTGAAGACAAGAAACCTCACACCCATGTGTGATGGCACCTGAACCTGCAAGACATTTACTCAGAGCATGAAAAACGTTCAGTTATTTTAATTAGAATTTGTTAATTCTAATTTGGGGCGTACCTTGCCTGCAGGGAGTGGGTAAAGCTCCTGCTGTGCCTCTGCACAGGGGCTGAGGCAAGGGCAGGCAAGCACTGCTGGGACCAAGGAAATCATCCTCCTTGGGTCTCTCTGTGCCATCCTTTAGGGTCAAAGTTACAGTCCATTGCTTCCTGTTTTTCTCCCAAATTCCCTAGGATGCTGGCTACTTGATTAACATGTATATGTATTGATATGATTTGTTTACTTTTCGTTCCTGCATGTCTCTCTGGAATTATTGTGAAGGCTCTATGGATAAGAATTAAGTTTATGATTCCCTCAGATGGCCCATGTTGATAAGCCACCATGTTCAATTTGACTAGCTCTGCATGGCAAGACTGTATTTTTTTTTCAAAGCACTTCTATAAATAAACTGCAGCTTTACAGAAACTCCCCTTTCTGTTTCCCACCCCACTCCCTTCATCCGACACTGATACACTTCTTTACCCTGAAAGATCTGTGTCCCATTTATCCACAGCACTTTTAAAGGTAAGCGTAGGTAACTAGAATTAAAAAAAAAAAAAAAAAAAAGGAGGAGAAAGGAGCTTTTTCTTACACTCTTTGTTAGGATGTGCTGCGTAGATTTGGCTCGTCTCCGGGCAGGACTACATGCTGCAAAAAGAAGAACAGGAACATGGTCAGGAGCCCATGGAGGTGGACAAATGCCTCTAAAAGTCTTCTGTAAGGGTACACTGGGGGCATGGTGGGGAGAGGGGGAAGAAGAAAGGGTGTAAGGAAGATTCCAGCTGAAACAATCCAAAAGGAAGTCCTTTTTGAGGCCATGTCAGAGACCATGCTCTAGCTGTACATGGGGCAACAGCCTATCCCAAGTTTCTGCACCTCTCCCATAGGCTTCCCAGAGGAACACTCCTTTCTCAGTTTTGATCCAGCCTCCCACCTGCCAATATTTCAGTAGGAGGTGAGTAGTGTCTACATTAACTTGGAGACTCCTATGATTTTATGTAGACTTTATGTAGACTTTATCAATAAGCTCAAACTCCCTCATGGCTTCATTTCACTTTTACTGCATGATGTCCAAAGCACAGCATTTGCACTAAGCCTAATCTTTTCTTTTTCAATCCTCAAAATGACTCATTTGGTTCTTTAGCTTGGGACATTTTGCCTAAAGTCTATTTCTGAATTTTATTTCTTAGACTCATGAAGACACCAAAACCATAAAACCACTAGCCAACAGACACACAGGATGCCAGGTCCCTAAGCCAAATTTTTGTCTGGATTGAAGTGATTAGTTTTGGGTGGTGGTTTTATTGGACTAAGTGAAGGCTCTTTAAACTCTTGTTGTTGGAGTTAGACTTGAAACTGGCCTGAAACACCCTGTGATACTCCCAGCTCTCCCTCTCATCATATCTTCCCCTGCCTTTTGTTCAGGCTACAGGAGCTACAGGATTTAGCAGCCAGTGACAGAAAGAGGCCTGCAGAAAGCTGCCAAATGTGGAGAATTAACTCCAATTCTAAAGGCTGACCCTGGGGGCAAGGCACGTGAATGGGGGTTTCCTATTCAGACTCTGTGTGTAATCCAAAGGCTTTGAAGAGCCAGGAAGGTTTGCTATAGGATGATGGGTGACTCCTGCTCTCCAGGTGAGCTTTCCTTTACATATTTGGCATACATTTAACTCCAGGAGTTGCAGTGCTTATCACTGCTATGCATTACAGTTGGCAGAGTTTTGGAGCTGTGGAAGCTGCTGGAGGTCATCCAAGGCTGCTCGTTGCTGCAGCCAAACTCCTCTCCTCAGATGGCAGGAACAACAAGTGACTGGGCTTTCCAGGCCTCTGGTACAAGGCGAGCTGGTAGTGAGACCAAAGTCACTCTTCCTAGACAGCTCATGCACGTCTAACAGCCACCCCTCCACATCCCAGTGAGGATACAAGTACTGAGCATTAGGACCCCACTGGAATGAGAATTTTGGCCTGTGCTGT
Source organism: Entomyzon cyanotis (assembly GCA_024500445.1). Classification (NCBI taxonomy): domain Eukaryota; kingdom Metazoa; phylum Chordata; class Aves; order Passeriformes; family Meliphagidae; genus Entomyzon; species Entomyzon cyanotis. The sequence goes on from JAKEPQ010001005.1 coordinate 19,256,555, forward strand.
GCCTGTAGTGAAACAGGACAGGAACATGGGAGGGTTCCTGTGAGCAGCTCATTGCAGCACAGGGCACTTCCATGCTGAACTCGTCACAAGTAAGTTAACAGCCTGCCTAGTGTGTGCTAAGCTGTCAGTACGATTACAGTCTGTTCTGCATGGTGTGATATCCTCAGGGATCCTTACTGTCTTCTCCTGCAGGACACATTTTATATTTTAAACCATGGTGACTGTGGGATGAAAGCCAGACAAACATAAGGAAGGTGGTTTGGTTTTTTTTAACCTAGGATTATGCTGTAAGTTGTTTTTGAAGCTGCTTCCATCACCTTTACTTTTGGAATTTCATTGTGTGAGGACTAAACTAATTGCTCACTAGGAAAACACTCAAGTGCAGAAAAGTTTAGTGATGCAAGGAATTATCTTCTTGTCTCTGATATTTTAGGTGTTTTACCAGAGAGTGTAAGGAGCACAGTTTATAGAGATTTCTACCAGAAGCAAGTGCTGTTGTGCTGTATAGCTGCTACCCAGGCTGGTGCACAATGAACAACACATAATTATGCCTAGCACTAATAAATTTGTATACTTTCAGAGTACATATGCTCCACAGTCCAACTCAGTGCCTGTCATCCACCAGAGAGTGGCAAAAGGCTTACAGGGGCTGAAGAAAGGCAAGGCGTGAAAGGGAAGTAACAGCACCAGCAAACATGCAATTACTTGAATAGGCATTGAAAGAAGGGTGAATCACAGAGGTAGCCAGAAGTGACCCACTTGTGTGGGAATACAATGGCAGCAGTGCAAACAGTGGGGCTGCAAGGCTGTCCCTGCAAGCACGAATTTCTGCAGAGAGATGGAGAAGGAAGGACGAATCCTTGCAGATATTGTATGTGGATTTGCCTGCAAAAGGATGTTTGTATGTGCAGCCCGGCTTTCAGGCAACAAATACAATTACAGTGATGGTTCACTTTGTCATTTCCACTTATATTCCAAAATTAAGCAGCTGAGAGCTCATGCTCGCAGCTTCAAGTAAAGATCTGATCTGGCCCCACAATTTGTTTTCCCTGCTTTCCCCTGCTTTCTTGTTGCTGAAATATGCAGCCATTGAGTTTAAACTAATTTGTTCAATCAAATGCAGGCTGGGCTTTGTCCGGTTCTTACTCTTCATTAGAAGCAATTAATGTTAATCATGCATTCATTTCCAGGGCATGGCTTTGGAAATGTTCCATTTATTGAGCCAGCAGACTTAAATTCAACATTCATGCACTTCACCCACTTCTAACTGCTCGCAGAACTTCATTCTCTTTTCTATTACACAGAATAACCACACAGTTGCAAGCTGTCACTTTAGCAGTTACCTCATAGGTATAGCAACACCGATTCCAGATCTCCCAATTTTGCCAGAGCAAAGATTTTATAGAGCCACAATATCGAAGCACCTGCACGGATTAGCTTGAGAAAGCAGCAGTGAGTGCTGGGCTGCAGGAAGAGCACGGCACGGCAGAAAGGATGAGCTGCTCACTTCAAACATTTCCCCCTTGCTAAACATCCCATCCCTCTAAAAGACAACACCGTAGCAGTTGTTAGATTTTGATGTACTCACATTTGGATGAAATCACGGTGAAAACTTCTAAATTTTCATCACTGCAGCTGTAAATCTGGTGCATTTTCCACCTCTCCCTACTGACTGCCTTTCAGCTTCATGCAACCGCTCTGAACTTCTGGTAAATAGGTTTCACTAATCCAATCTGGCTCTGTGATCATTGTCCAGATCTACAAAGGACAGACTGATGCTGTGATCTCATCTCATTCCATATTCTTCATTGCAACATTTTCTGCTCCCATCTGCCTTTCTATGAATAATATTAACACAAAGATTTAATTTAGCTGTTACTTAAGCCTCTGCTCAGATAGGAGCATTTTATTTTACATCTCCTTTAGCAGTGTGGAGAATCCTCTGCAATAAATAGCTAATAATTAAAGTCTAATCTATAGGCAAACAAATGTTTACAGAAGTACTGTAAGGATTTTTAAAAGTAAGTTGGGTTAAGTGTGCACTTTAACACATTTCCCATAAAAATCTGGTCTCCTTACATATAATGATGATATGATTATAGGTATATTAAGAAAAGCATTTTGTGCTTTACCTTTTCATTTCACAAACAAACACTGGAATCCTGGGCATTTCAAAGTAAAATTTTGAAAGCAGATGTCTAAGAAAGGGCACATCAAGTAGATGTGCATAAGTCTCCATGTCCCCTACATTTCTGTGGTTGCAAAGGGAGGCAAAGTGGTTCAGTCATAAATGGGTTCCTGATTTGATGGCTCTGAGGCCTAATCCCATATTTATGCATTTCAATAAAGGGTCTTCTTGCCAAAGCTTTTAATTTATTAATACTCCCATCAGAAATTGTTCCTTTCCACCTCTATGAATATCAGCCCCCTCAACTTCTGGTGACTTAATGCTGCCATGGACACCCAAGACAGAAAATTTTGGCTTGCAGGCTCCAGCAACTGATGTAGTTGGAGCACTTTCAAGTGTGAATAATGATATTAAATTATATCAGTCTAATGAATAGCCTTCATTGCTACCACGTGTGTGTCTAATTAACACAAAAACAAGGGCTGTCTTCTCCTATAGATGTCTGCCACCAACAGTCCCAGATGGAAAGTGCTGGTGAACATGGGTTGCCACTGTCATATTGATGAATGTTTCTTGTTTGAAATAATAAATATTGGTCAAATAGACATCCTGAACCTGGAAGCACTTTGGTCGAGTGGAAGGTGTCACTGTTTCAAGACAGCAGTGAGTGAAGAGAACTTGTCACCTCTCAGGGCAGGCTCCTGCTGTCCAGGGGCAGCAGAGCCTTTGCTGGGCTGGGGGCATTGTCCCAGGAAACCGTGCCGTGCTGGAAGCAGGCAGTGGGACGGCAATATAATCAACCAAAAGTTCAATTAGTTTTTGATTTATTGCGCCACATGTTCTGCTTGTATGACTGATGTCATTAACATCAGGCTGGGCTGGTGCATTCATCTGTCTCTGCCCGGCTGCCTCTGAAGGCTCACACACTCAACAGATGGGGAGCTGCACGGGTGCGAAGGCAATTGTTTACCCCCCTATTGTTCCTGTGTCAAGCAATCAACCCAAATCCATTACCCACCGAGAAAAAGATCAGCGCACCGTCCATTCAGCACTGAATGGGGCAGAGGCGGTTATGCAGGAGGCTTTAAAAGCTTTCAAAAGGATAAAAAAAAATAATGAAGACCAACACTGAATAGTCGATTAGAAAAAAAAAAGCTATAACAAATCTCACCCACCCTTTATTTCACCTTCAGATATGCAGAGTCCTATGAGAAGAGGGGCACTTTTGGATCTAAGTCATTGTTTTCCTAATTCTAGGTACAACCTATGGATATTTTCAAATCATATATGGCGTTAACATTAGAACAAGTATTGGGTGCTTCATACTTTGAGAGTTGGTGGGATGTGGAAACTGAAGTAAGACTCTAGAGCTGGTTACCAGCTGGCATTCACTGCATTACAAGGCAGGTAGGATTTGGACACATCTCTACAAGGCACAGGACACTCTGGGGATCAATCACTGTACAGAGAGCTGATGAAAGGCACTCACATCACTTCCAGACAGAAAAATAGGGCTCAGGAGGACAAATATAATATAACTCACCTGGAATCCTCATCTGGGAATGAATTCTCCCCTCTTGATGAAAGGGAGTTTGCTTCTTCATTTTGTCCAGATCTCACAAAGTAGTTGAGCACTAAGAATGCTCTGAGTTTTACACAAAATCTTAGCATGGCTTCAAGAGAAGGACAGCCATATTGGGCTACTTTTTTCTACCTGTCTGGGAGATATTTGGGGTAAATCTCCAATGTTGGGTTTAGCTATGAAATGGTGTAATTATACCTGCCAAGGAAGTGTACTACAAAGCTTGACTGCATGCTACCTGGTGAAGAAAAGTAGGCAGTAATTTTAGACTTGGAGGAGAAACTCTCCGCAGTGTCTAACCTAGGAACTTGCAGAGCCACATCAGACAATCTCACATGGTATCTCCCTCCAGCTCCCTTCTCACCTGACAAGAGTCCAATCTGTGGTGGGAGCAGAAAACCAAACAGTTTTTGATGTTAAAATCTTGGTTTTGTTCCCCAAACCACATAAAACATCTAGAAACCAGGCTCAAATTTTTCGCTCTCTGCTAAAGTGGGGAATAAGCTATTAACTTAATTAACATGCAGCCATGAGAATACCCAAAGAAGTTTTTGCACTGGGGTGTATCTTTGACCAATGACTCCCAAGTGGGATCCAAGTTCCTCCCTGTGGGCTGTGATATAGCAGCTTACCAAATACCCACTCTCAGTGTCGATAGCAAAGGATCAAAACCTTTCCTGGTGCCAGAACAAGGTTATCAAAGGTGAATGGGGACAACCAGGAGGTGAAGGATGAGGAGAACTCAGGACACGAGAACAGACATATGGTATCTGACAAAACACCCATCTAAACTTATCTGCAGGTCTGGGATGGGGAAGGTATTTGATTCTTGAGAATGTGGGTAGAAAAGAAGGAAAGGTGAAGGAGAAGAGATGTTTGTTGAAGCTGAAAGAAAATAGCTGCAGCAGAAGGTTCAGAAAACCTTGTGAAAATAGCAGAAAATCATATAAACTGGAGAAATGTCCCTCTGGGGAGGTGACAAGGGTGTTTTTTCCAAAGCCTGAATCTGTTAGGACATACTTGGAAGAAACTAGTGTAGATGCTTGTCCTGTTTACCAAGTATAGCAGAGCTGGTAAACTTAAAAGGAATCAAATAAAAAAAAATATGGTTACAAAAACTGTAATTAAAACTTTGAGTGATATAAGATAAGTGTCAGAAACCTCTAGCCCTTATTTATCCTGGCCTCTGTGAACAAATGAATCCTTTTTCAGGGCAGCATTCTTCCAGTGAAGTTGGTGGGAAGCAAACTGGTACTCTCATCATATGCAAGATGTATTGCTAAGGGATTCCCTGGCCCACAGAGGACAGAGCTTTTCCCAAGGCAGGCCACTGTCTTCTCCCTGGATCTTGTACCTTGTTGCATAAGAGGCAAATCTAATCTTTACTGAGCCACTTGAGCCTATTTCTTACTGTTAGCTGGGCTATATGATAAGGATAAACCCCAGGTATTTTTGGAATAGGATTGTGAAACAGAGGGATGTGCAGATAACCATTTAAAAATAAGATGGGATAAAACTGCACATGCATACTGCAGGCATCTACTCTAAACCACTTCTGCATGATGCAATGCCAGCAGCATTTTTTGTGGAAGGAAAATCGCTTTGTTTCAGTTCAGGGCCACAGAATTGCAACTGCAAATAACTGGAAAGGAAAACCAACCAAAAAAGCAAACTATAAAGTGAGTTTCTCTTGCATAATCTGTTATTTTTCTCTGAATGAAAGGAATAGAGACACAGATACACTATCAGCAACTTCAACTTACACTCATAGCAGACAGCAACACCAGTGCAAAATTGAAGTAGCACCACACAGTCTAAAGGTCTGTGAATTAGTGAAGAATTTTCAAAAGTAACATTTGAATTTGCATCTGTCTAGAAGCTGCTGCAACAGACTTTTTCCTGAATGGGAATAAGATTGAGGCTTTCAAAAAACATTTTGAACTTTAAATTCACAACAGGGAACCAAGAGAGAAAGATGCAAGAGCTGTGCAGTTTGAAAAGATGAGTGTGCAGGCTTCTCTGCTAATTGGGAAAGCAACTACCAGCCAGATCTGGAACACAGGTTGAAAGCATCCCCCCACTAGTTACAGAAAGATATTGCAGGATTCTGAAAGAAAGAAAAAAACCCACAAATCTGGTTGGCTTCTCTTAAAAAAGTTACATATAGATAATTGGGCATTCACAAACTTGCCCTAAGCTTGTAAAACACACTTGAGTAAGTCCATCTGATGATTAGGGAGAAACACAATGCCCAGCACCACAAGGTTCAAGTCCCACAGAGCTTGTGCCAACAGCAGGGATTGCACTAAGCCAGTATTAAAGCTAGGGCCAGGTTGAGCACGTGGAGGCTTAACAAGCTTTCATATACTGGTCATGTACTGGTAATCCACAGAAAGTATTAAAAATGCCAACAAAGGAGCGATATGTCCAAACTGGGCTGTGACAACAATAGTTTATTAAGATGCTAATCTTTAATTACATTTGTCCTTAATTTATTAATTTTCCAAGCCAATAGATCAGTGACGTCTTTATTCCCCTGATAAAGCACAATGATTTTTAGAGAGGGATTTTTCCACTGCCATTTTTTTCCTTTAAAACATTTTAAGATTATTTTGACTATTGGCTCCTTCTATAAACATAACCATTTTTTGGCAAACAAGCACATTAATCAAAGCTTGTTCTGTGGTTCCTGGATTTAGGCTGTGGTAGCTCTTTTGCTGCAACTGCATAATGAGTCTCATGCCATATGCAGTAAAATCTACTCTTGGGTAACCAGGAACAAAATACTTAGGATTTCTCCAATGGATAAGTGGAAAGAATAAGGCCACCTGAACTGTCACCTTACATGTCTCTAGTGTGTCCTCACACAGCCATCAAGCTCCTTTTGCCACATGCAACACATGTGCTCTGTGGGGATGAAAGGTCTTTGGAGGGTATCAGATGGCATTGCCTCCTCTGGCTTAAACTCTGTGTGAAAATGAGATTAAATTTAAAACAAGGACCATAATTATTTGGACTCAGAGACCATGGGACTAGGAACTTAGAAAACAGAAAGTAAAAGCTGTATTTAAGGCATAAAAGCAGGATCAAATTTATGAGTCCCCTTTTGGTCCAGACCTAAGTTATGGGGCCTGTGTGAAGAAGCAAGGTAGCACGGGAGATGGCACTGCGACAGAGGAGGCTTCAGAATTGCTGTGCCTTTGAAATGTGATTATTTTGAGGTATCTTTTGTGCAACCAGTACATCAAATGACCATAGAGCATACAGGTAAGAGTCTGCAGGGGGGAAACTCGGATGCCAATAATCCTAAAACAGTTTTTGCAGAGATGAAGCCATTTATCTGATCTCCCTGCTGGTTCAGTCTCTGTCCTCTCCACTGATGCTGCCCGTAGGGGTGTCAAAGATCTTCTGCTGTAAGTACTTGACTTGTTTGTAGGAATCTGATTAAAGTAGATCACCTCAGATAACAAGAGGAATTAATGCTGCAAATACATAGGAGAGGATTTTCAAGCTTATAAGCTACATAGAGGTCAGTACTTTTCAAGTCACGCAGCAGCCTCCGAGATCTCTGATATTCGCGGAACTGATGATCCTTTCTTGTCCTTTTCCTCTCTCCTGTTAGGCTGTACAGTTAAGCATTTGCCTTTATTAATTCAGTTCTACTTGTAATCTGATCAGTTGCTCTGTCCACCACTAGGAAAGTACTGTACAGAGTTAACCCTGGGAGAAAAAAACACCCAAAAGGGAACAGGAAAGAAGTTTTGTGGGTCTTGCTATGGACATGGCACATTCTCCTTAATAACTACATAAGTCTAGATTCGTCATTCTTCAGGTTTTTACTATTTTTAAAATGCATATTCTCATCTTAGATATCCCCCTGAATTCTGATGTTTCTATATTCTCTCAACTTGGTGAGCCAAAAGTAGTAGACTCCTAGATCCTAGCACTCCAATTTTTTCTCTCTGTAACATGCAACCATGTTATATACTCTCAACACCTCAGCTGTGAGCAACTGCACTCAAATGTCTGCACACATGCCAGTTTTCCCCAGTGCCTGGCTTGCTGTGTGCATGCCAATGTCTCTGCATGTCCTGAGCTAAAGGACATGCTCAGACCTTTAGCACCCATCAGCCATCCCTGTGCTGCCTTTTTTGGGCACGTTTGCAGTTTAGCTCAGCTCTGTTGGGTAAAGCCCCAAATTGGGCTTTATGGTTGATGACATTATAATTTCTGACATGAGAAATCACAGTTACTTTACTGTCAAAATCTGCCCACCAGCTCTGTGCTCAGTTTTACCAGTGGAGGAGTCCTAACTTTAGGTCTTCCATATAAAATACAAGTACAGTAGGTAGGAAGTACGTCAGCTGCACAGCACTGGCACAGCTTCAACCCTTCCTGGAGAGGGACTGATCCACTGGAACATGTGTTACAGAGGCTCTGCGATTTTAGTCGTGCAAGGCAAATGCAATTCAGGCCATTCATGTTAATTCCCATTTCTTGCTGCTTGGATAAGCACATGGTGACAACTTTCACGAAGCAGGGACCTGTCCATTGGAAAATGGATTATGATCACCAACTCTTGCACATAATCTACCGAGCAATCATCTAGTGGTCACTAGTGAGACACCATAGGTCTGTGCTGGTGACCTAGAGGTGAAATGACTTTCTTTGTCTTTCTGAATCCCTGAAGCATTCAGACCCTGATCAGGGGGGATGTTCTGATCTAAACCACCATTAATCTTCCTTAAGGTGAAAAGGTCAGAAGAGCAAGTTATTTAATGTTAACTGTTCTTTTTTTATGCCAGCAAAAAAGCTTCTTTATTCCCAATGCTGTCTTAAAATATACAGCAACACTTGAACATCCAAATTTCCACAGTCATTTTTTGAAAGTGATGTCACCTTTAGATAAATGACAAAGAGCATGCACAGTGTCAACCCCCCACAGCTGTGTCCATAGCCATAAAAACAATGCCACACAATGTTGTCCTTAAATCCCATAAAGACAAGCAACAATGCCAGAGAACGAAGCGATAACGTATTGGAGCTGCTGACAATCAGTCTTTAACATGTGTTATCCATTTGACTGCAGGTGTAAATCAGCATTTCAATGTCAACTTGCTAATTTAAGGCTGCATGCTCAAACACCCAGAGTACCCCAGAGAAAGCACAAGGGTACTGTTGAAGTAGGTCAAAGTCACTGCAAGTCAGGGAACACAGAGGAAAAGTTCCCCATCAGTTAACCAGTTTGGGCTATGAGACATGTATTTCATGATAAAGTAATATTAGTTTAAATTAAACATTTAATGGGAGCTCAGACTACAGTGTCGGCACAACCAATATTCCTTTGCTGCTCAGTTGGCTTTGGTGGTGTGTGTGCAGCCAGTGTGTGCGGCCGAGGAACCAAGCTGTGTGGCTCTATAGGGTGACACGAATTAACACATGAATTATCTCCAAAGGATATAAGTCACATTTCCTCTGCTTTCACTTAACTAAGCCACCTCACGGGTGTACATTAATTTTCCCCTTTAATTCCCATGTTCAGAGAAATACGGAAAATATCTGTTGCCATTTGTTGTACTTGGAGTTCTCTGAAAACGAAGAACATGTAACTTTTCAATAGAAACCAAAGAGTGAAAGTACATCCCCTTCTCCTATTACTAGGAAAGCAGTTAACTTAAGAACCTGATTAACAGTCCATTGAGCTGTGTCAAATGGCTCTTTCTATTATTATCTGGCTGAACAACATTTTCAACCAACACACTCATGGCAGCTATTTCAGTACTATGGGGAAAAAAAACAAACTGAATGGCATTTTAGTGGGCTAATGGAAGACTAGAACTGGAAAAGCATAAAACTGCAATCAGAAATGTTACATCTAAGAGAAATGTAGCCTTCCTAACCATAACCCAGGTGTGGGGCTTTTTTTTGGTCTCACTTTCATTGAGAAATTCAGAGCAAACAGTAGAAGCTTCTGCTTTTTCTCATGGACCTAAAAATTATGCACTAAACATTTTATAACAAACTGACCCTGCGTGATTTCTCAAACGTACACTGCAGGCAAACAGAAAGGTTGAAAAATATGCATGTGCAAACAGAGCTGAAACCTCTGCAAATTTGGTCACTGACAGTCTTGCAACATCACTGCCCAGAGGAAACTTTTCTTCTACAGGTGGCTGGGCAGGATGTCAAAGATTAAATCAGACCTCGAGGCAGGATTAGCAGAGGTGGGTAGGTGTGGAAGACTCTCTTCCCACTTCTCAGGGCTGACACTGCAGCAGGCAAGCAGCTTGCGCAATGCTGCATGAACTACGGCTGCTGGAGACATCAAGAAAATGGTGGCATCAATTTCTGCATTCACTAGCTGGTGCTTGCATTTAAATTAAGTTCATTTTTATTTATGAAGCATGCAGTGATGGTCTGAGGTAAAACAGAGACACTGCCTCGAGGCCTTCTGCTGCATTGCATCAGGTTGCCCTTGTCCCCTCTACACAGACATGCTTAATGCAGCGATGGATTTATTTGGTTGGAGCTGTTGAATCCAAGGCACACTGCACGTGTCCTGGAGCACAGTGATGCTTAAGCAGATTTACTCAGGGGTTATGGAAAGGGCCTAGACAGAGCTTGGCTGTGTCCCTTAACCATTGCTTTTTCTCATCCATTTTTTCAGGTCTCAGGGAGAGAGAAAGCCAATCACAAGACAGAAGACGACACCCATGGCACAAGACAGTGCAACAGGAATGAGCATATACACTAACATGCCTGCAGTTCTTCCAAGTTTATTCACACAGTATGATGGTGAAAGTTTTTGAAGATTTAGGCATGTTAGTTACATAGATTTTGCTTTGTTCTCTTATTAATGGCTGAGAAAATTAGCACTGGTAGGGGAAGAGGCAAGGAAAATGAGGGGGTGGACAAACAACTGTACCAGCTGCTCTCATTTCTAGAAATCCAAAGCAGCAATCCTGCAGGCTCTACGTTGTGAGGAGAGTGGGTTTTCCATTTGGTACTCCAGATAAAACTATACCTGCTGGTAAACTATCTTCACCAGCACTATATATGCACTTGCTCATACTTGCTCCCCAAAGCTTATCTAATCAATGTAGATGGACTGAGTAATGTAGATGAGTGAGTAATCAGATGGACCAGGTTTTGGGTTGTGTTTACCTGAACAGAGCTCAGAGAATACAGAGTCAAATGCTGCTCTGAAACACTTTCAAACAAGCTTGAGTTTATTTTTGTTATTTGCATTTCAGCATCATCTAAAGTAACAGATCCATCACAGAGGGCTTGAGTTACAGAGCAGTAACAGGAGCCACAAGAACAAGCCTCCCAGATTTCACACACATGCCAAACCACTGCTGGGCACTCACAATTCCAGTGTTACCCCAGCTCCCCACTGAAACACCAGCACAGAGTAATTTAGTAAGATAATACATGAAAACACCCATGTAACTCTTCAGTTGTGAAAACAACTATCATTGCCCAGGAGCCAGGATGTGACAACCTGTCATATCATCACTGTTCGAAAGAGAGTATTCTGGGGCAACTTGAGGTCCCTTACTTTTTCCTCAGAAAATCTCTACTGGTAACTAATTGGTGGTGGAAACTGATGTGCGTGAGAGTGATTTCACAACCAGCAAAAGACCAGTTGAAGACCTTGATGCTGCCAAAGGGCTGTGGAAAACAGAAATGCCCCTTCTTACAGCACCATTTGCTTATGTTAGGTTAGGTATTACATAAAACACTTTGTCTCATCTGTAAAATATGGGCCTTGAAGGGGGTATGAGGTTTATTTTAAAAACTAACAATAGCTGTGTGTTACCTGGTATAGGAAGTTAAGTGTGAGGTTCTGACAGTTGAAAATGCAGCCTGCCAATTACTGCCACACTGGCATAAAGGCAGATAAAAATGTGTGCTGGAAGAAGTTATCCTACCTCCCTAACTAGCCCATCAAAATACTCTGCTGCAGTGATAGAATCACATGATCCTCAGTTCCCCAGAAAGTATATTCCCCCCAAACACAGGATGACTGCCATCAATTACCCTCCTAGACAAAAAGATTGTCTCTTCATGAATCTGTACTGCTACCACACACTGGAGAAAGACAGGAGTGGAAAGTCTCAACAGGCTGAAAGTTTACATAGAACCACAGAATGGTTTGGGCTGGAAGGGACCTTAAAGAGCACCTAGTTCTAACCTACCTGCCACATGGGCAGGGACACCTTTCACTAGACTGTGCTGCTCAGAGCCTCATCCAGCCTGACTTTGAACAACAGGGCTTGACACAAAGTTTTGACAAAAAGTTGTTTTCCCTAAACATGGCAGCTTTGCACATTACAATAAAGGGAATCCCTTGCTATCACAACATCAGCCTTCATAACAGAGGTACTTGTGGGCAATTTCAGCAGAAAGAAAGATTCAGAGGGAGATGGAAATCACATGTGTATCCCAGCAAAGGCTGAGACACAGTGGCAGTGCAGTCCTATGGCCACCAAACCTGTTTTGATGCTGAAAACAACCAGTCCTCAACCAGTATCCATCCACCTGTTTCAACAGCACTGAAACAGATCCAGTATCAATTTCCAGTACCCATCTGTCCTCAGATTCTAGGACAGCACTAGCTTGATCAGACAAATACACAAATGCAAAGGTGCAAGCATAGAGCCTTCTTCTTTAACAGGGTGACTGAAGAGTGCTCCCTTCCCAGCACACAGGAAGTTGTGGGGGTCTTCTCTCATTTGTCCTGTGCTGTGGTAGCTGCATGAATCAGAGGCTGAAAGAGTCCAACATGAAGCAGAATCTGATTTAAATGAACTGTACACACAACCACATGAACTTGTTAAAAAAAGGAAAATAGTATTAAAATTTGAGTTTCATTTCTCCCTTCCCCACTTCCCTTTCTCAGTTGACAGTCAACCAGCTGGTTAACTGCTCTGAAGGTGCATGCTCATTCCCACATTTAACCAGTGCTCCCCGTGGGGCCACTGTGCAGCCAAATGCTTCACCACCATTTTTTAATATTGAACCACAGAACACAGCCACTTCCTCAAGCTGGTGGCTGCACTCTGAGGGACAGCACCTGCAGGAGCTCAGCAAAGCAACTGATTCACAGCAAAGTGAGACACAGTTCAGAGCTTCCTTCCACAGACCACAGCAGGAAAAGGGAGATACTGCCTCCAGAGAGACAATGACCATGATGGATGCTGTCTTACTGTTATATGGTTTCTATTGAGTATGTGACCATGCTTCACTCTGGTTTTGCTCCTCTGATGAACAATTCATATAGATCATAAAAGGAAAGATAAATATATGACAATCATAGAGATTATAAGAGGAAAGATAAATCTATGACAATATATGTCAGAATTTTAACCCAAAGAAAATTTTCAAGCAGCCTTTTCCAAACAGCTATGAAGTGTGTAGATTTTTTCTTAACCAAACAATGAAAATACGCCCCAGTTTGAGAGCCTTCTTAGCAAAGCCAGATGGTAAAAAGATGATAAAGCAGAACAGAATATAGTAAGCTGACATTTTCTGCAAGGGTCTTCCCCTCCCTAATTAAAAATTACCTTAATTTTTTCTTAACTAGCATGACTTTTAAAAACAAAATAATGGATAATTTGAATAGAAGCATAATTTGCAAAATGGTTTGAAATATCCCTTAAAACATTTTTCCACCTTTGACCCCTCTAAAGCATAAAAAAAGCTGTCAGTAATGCAACAAATCTGCTCCAACTTTTATGCAAGTCAATACCACTGACTATTCAGCACGAAAGAAACCACAGTCAAGTCCTCACTTCAAAGCACCATTTAGTTAAAGGTGAATTACATGACCTTTTGGCAGTGTACAATGGAACAGAATTCAAAGGTACCCAAATTCTTCCATTGGGTACACAAATTCAATCCCACATCTATGAGAAACCACCTCTGTGTTAGAATAGACCACACTTTCCAGAACAAAATGTTTAAGCTAATAAAGTTTCATGGAAGCCTCAAAGAGGGCAGATAAGTCTTCTTCTGTTTGGGGACGTGGTGATAGTTTAGTCACTCTCTCCTGAAAGATTAAAGAAAAACAGGATTATAAATGGATTCTCCAATAAAATTAATCAAAAAGTAGTCAAATTATATGTCTCTGTACTAAGACAGTAGTACTCTATACTCTATATTAGATAGTACAGTACTATAGATACTATAATACTACAGTACTATCGATAGTACTCTGTACTATCCTTCACAGAGAATAACAAGGTTTTGCAAATAAGTAATCAAGTAATTAAGGTTGAAGCGTCATCAGCTGTACAGTACTTTCAAGAATATATTAGCTAAAATTTCCTATAATTAAATATACAGAAGCAAGATCAGAATGCTGTTCAGTTGCAGAGTCAAGCACTGCAAGCATGGGCCTTCTCTGTCCCATATATCAGTACACTGGAGGACATTATCTGGGAATATAGTGCATTTGAAAACTCATTTGCCAGCACGGAACTAGGAGGTAAGAGTTTTCGGGACCAAGACTTTCAAAATACAACTCTCAAGGCCCAGGAGCTGCTGTAAATGGGGAGAATAAACAACACTTGTACGTCAGACTCCGAAAAAAAACAAAGCAAGGGATAGTATGAAACTGCTTAATAAATAGCCCCACACCTCAGAGTCAGAATACAAAGTAGCCGTGGTCAGTTTTCATTTAGACAGTGATTCAACAGAATTCTCAGGTGCCGAAGTTCCACTGACTGAAATGAAACTCAGGCATGTGCTTCACTACTCTGCTTGACAAAATAACCACAAAGGCAGGGGCAGCAAGACAGAAAAGCCCCGTGCTACTGAGGATGAGGAGCTGCATTAGTATAGGTACCCAGTTACTGCAGAATCATTCATCTGAAACGGTGCAGTATCAGTGTGCTCATACTGGTTATGATTAGCATTTCCATGTTTCCAACAACCAATAATTTAAACATTTATTGAAATACTGGGGAGAGTTAGAAATCTGCAAAGACAGAGGCCAGGCCTACACTAGGAACACATTATCTTTAAATAAGGTGTGTTTTGGCAAGAGAGATTCTTCTGCTACAACCTGTTTCAACATCTCCCTTGTGGAAGATGCTGCCCTCCAGCTTAAACATTTCCCCCTTTTTTCCCACGTGAGACAGTGGATATCATTTGCCGAGGTCCTTGCCTCAGCCACGGAGTGGGATGCTGGGGAAGGGGCTCCCCCAGTGCCCTGCCAGGGTGCGAGGCTCAGCTGAGCCCCCTGGGAGGAGAGCACACCCCACTGCCCAGCGTGATGCCACAGTGCGAGGCTGCAGCCACTGCACTTCCCCCCAGCCTGCGGGATGCCATTTGTGGGCAGGCTGGATGTGGTTACACAGCAAGCGAGGCCACCACACTGCAAACTCAATGCGAAATAGTGGTCTAGCTTGGTGAGGAAGTCAGCTGTGAGGTATTCACAGTTCATAATCATGGTTAGCATGGCTTGTGAGGAGTCTGAAAAGTGCAGCTCTGTGTGCATAATTTTACCTACAGAAGCAGCTTTACTGGTGTATAAGTAGCAATCAAATGGTACCTCTTTCCCCCATCCCTGACCAGTGCTGCTACACACAGAAATCCAGCCAAAGAGAAGGTTAAGATTCTTCTATGCAGTTTTGAAACCAAAAGGAAAATCCAAATAGCGCTAGGGCAAAAGTGCGTTGTGTTTTTCAGACTCATAATATGCAAAATATAATAACACAGTACTCAAGTATTCATAAATTCATCAGGCTTACATTAGGACATTCTAGGCCAAAGCACAGTTTTGCAGTTCTGTGCATCGAGATGCCTAGCGTTATCTGTAAAATCACACCGGGTGACAGGAGACAGCCAGCCTGACAGCCTGACAGACTGGAGCATCTCCCAGCTCCATCGACAGAAGGCTGCAAACGGATGCTCCTCCCATATGCCTCGACACAGAGGCACCAGCACTACCTCTGCACAAGCCTGCTGATATTTGCTGGTGCCCAGACAGCAAGGCCCTGGCTTCCTCAGTCTGACTCAGTGCATTCTGGTGCCATGCCAAACCCAGCAGCTCCGGACTCGTCACTGGCTCAGCCCCACTTGCAGCTGCCTCTGGGACATCTGCAGGGGGTGGGTGGACAGAGAAGAGCCCTTCCAGCATCTCTTATTTTCAGTGCCCCCATCTCCTCTCAAACACCACCACAGGGCCAGCCACCTTGAATCTTGAGATAGCATATTCTTTGCTCGAATCACTGCTGTCTGTAAATAAGGTCAATTTCAATAGACTCACTTAGAAAAGAAAATAAAATTCTGTTTTAACTTCAAGCACAGATGTCTGTCCCAGCAGAGCTCCCACCCCAAATCCCAACAGTCAGATTACTTTTTTCCCAGCAGCCTGCACTTCACAGCATGGAATATACTTTGCAAACTTTTTGGTGCTATTACCGCTGCACCACGTTGCTTTGCTGATGTGAATGAGCCATTGCTGTATTACAAAGCAAACCTACTGCAAGATGAAAAGCAAAAAAAATTGTATCAAAAAATAAACTGTATGGACTAACCCTGTGGGTATTAACAGACTATTAAGGAATACCAATACATTTTCATCATGTTACATCTCATATAAAAATAAGGGTTGAGAAACTGTTAGGTTGTTTCATTTTACACAGTACAATTAATCACTAACGCCATAAGATGACAGAAAAACCCTTCAACATCTTTGGGTGAAGAATCCTCCCCCAGCTATGCAAAACTTGCATTCAATGGTTGTTTTAAAGAAACATGTTTATCAAAACAAACCCTCCAAATACCCCATAACAATTTACATGAATAACCTACTTGATGGGTGCTCAGAGACCCTAGTTTTCTTCCTGGCTTTGCCACTGCTCTGTTGTGTATGATCCTAAGTAGTTGCACCTTTGTGTCATTTTCTCAGGTATAAAACAGGAATATTAATATTTACTGTTAATGTAACTGTTCTAAGTTGCTCTGAGATTTATGAATGAGAAGAACTGTACAGCATGTGCAGTAAAAAGTGAATAAACATTTGGGCTACAAAATTTTCACTTTCTCCATAGTATTTATTTCCCTTGTAACTTGCTAGAAACAAATACTAGGTCCATTGCATATGAATCAAACTGTCTTTTTACAAGGAAGACACTGGATTTTGCTTAAAGAGTGGTGTGTTGCTTTTTGCAGTGTCTTTGTGAGCACTGAAACAATAAAGGGTATTACAAATTTAATCTATATCATCCCAGGGGACCTTATTTCAAATTCTGATGGGGATCAATGGAACAAAAAAGCCATCTGCGAAGAAAAATGCAACTTCTCAATATGGAAAGTTTAATGCAAAGTGAGTTTGGTCATTCTTACCAGATAGCACTTAGTATTAAGGCTTTATCTACAGACCACCTGCATACATAATTAAGAGAGGTAGTTATGAAAAAGCAGTATCTGACGCAAAGATCAAAGGCCTATGAAAAAATCCTCTTTTTAAAAAATGTAACATTAAAAAAAAAACCCAAACCAAACACTTAGCCCTTTTTTCTGAATCCATGTGAAAACTGCAGCATGCACTCCATCCCACTGAAATGAAAAACCTAAATCATGAAGTGAAACACAATAGAGTTGACTATCTGTAATTTTCTCCATTTAAATAGTTTTCATGTAGGAATAGAAATACAAGTTGCTTGAAAAGAAGCATTTCTGTTTTTGCCAAAATCTGTTCTATTTTATTTGACAAGAAAAACTGTTTTGCTCTCTGTCTTACCTGGGGCAGAGTGCCTTTGACTAATGCAGGGATGTCTGCTTTGGAATAACCAATTGCAGCTAAGCCATCATCAACATTCAGATCAAATAGGAATTTCCGGAGTGTGTCTGCCAAAATAAGCCCCGCATCTTTGATTCTGGCAGTACGGATGTCAGCTCCTAAAATAAGACATAATGCCTTGACTGTAGGGTGGAGAGAGCAGAGGAAGCCTGTCCTGGACTTAATTTAATCATAATATCAGCTGAATACATATCCATACATAACAGCCACTGCCCTAAAAGCAACATGAAGTCAAAAGAGGATCAGTCTTCATTTTACAGTTGGAATAACTTGTAAAAGGTGAAATAAAACAAGATCACAAGTAGGTTAATGGCTGCCAAAAAGACTAACTGCCACATGAGGTTAACTTCCTTTCCCTCTGTGCTTACAGGGAGAAGCACTTTTCAGTCTGACTAACTGCTGGGAGGAAAGAAGCTAACGCATGAACGTCAGTGGTATTTATTTGTATGGACAGTGTGCCAAATGCTAACTTCATTTTAAGGCCTTGAGTTTGCTGACATCTAGAGGATTGTTCTGTTAAATTACACATTCACAGAGAGGACTACAGCATGTAGGCTAAAAAAGGCAGGAGATGGCAGGACAGTGTCCGGGGGTTGAGTAAATTCTAAATTTATTGCTGTTTGAGTATGTGCTGACTTGTGTAGGGGACTATAGAACTAAAGAGGAGGAGCTGCTCTCTTTGACACATCTACTGAACAGCAACAAAAACATCAATATAAAATGAAAGATTACGAGTATTTCTTACATAATAGCTTCTGTACCCTTCTTCAATGAATGTTCAGGACTTACTTAAAAATAATAATAAATGCATGTCCACACAGGAGCCCCAGATTCCTCCATATGATTTCTTTCAAAGTAACCCGAGCTAGACTGATTCTCTGTGTAACCTCAATGATGTTACACCAGAACTATGTTAGGTCCAAGTGCCATACTGAGAGATGAGTAAGAGCTTGTAGCTACAGGAAAAATATTTTCTGCGATCCTCATGCAGCTCAGTGTGACAAAGGCAGTTAAGTGAACAGGAGACCTACAAGCTCACTTGAAGAGCTAAGATATTCAGGTAGTAAGACTGGCAGTAATGTAGCAAATAATGTCTGGGAGAAACTGATAAATAAGACATGACAGTGTCTTGTACAAAGTCTTGTGCTATTGGGACTATGCCATGAAGTCTGAGTTTATCCTGGGTTTTGCTGTGGAGGGGTAACTAGGACATAAGCCCACTATCTTCAGACAGTAAAGTAAAAGGGAAAGGGAGGAGAATAAAACATGCCGGCAAATGCACAGTTTTAAAATATTGCTATAGTTCTAGTACTTTCTTTCTGCTCAACCTAAAAGATACATCAGTCTTTGATTGCACTTCAAAAATTTCTGGCCACATGCACACCTATTTCAACTGTTTAAGAATCCACCCAGGGAGGTATTAAGCTTTCTCTGGCTGCACAATTCACAATTCACAGCTGTACATACACACAACATAACTATTTAGTAATCTGCCTCATGTCATAAAATACCTTCTTAGTCATTACATTTGGCAACGTGACAAATTTGAATCAGCTACTGTAGTGAGTTGGACTCTGGACTGGACTCAGAAGCAAACACCCCAGATGGGAATTAATAAATTCAATTCCACATGACATGTTTTCGGCAGAGTCCCTTTACAGCAAGGCACAAAACGACGTAGCTAAAATTCCTACTGAGAAAATTATCAGAACTTTTAGAGACAGAATTTATGGCAGCAATTAAAACCACAAAACCTAAAGGAACTGCATTTTAGTCACTTGTTTTAAAATCAAGAGCCAGAGCTGAAATTCTCTGATATGCTGTGCTGACCAGTTACTCAGAAACATTTTCTCCATCTAATTTTAGTTGTGTGGTATTGCTGTAGGAACACAGACATTTATTAGCTTAATATATGATTCCTAGTAGATTTGTGTTTTGGTTTTGGCCATAGGCAGGACAGCATAGTCTTCGAGAAAGTCTGAACAACCTCACAGACAATTTTTATGAAATAAACATAACTTTCACCCAATGTAGTTTTTCTGACTGTGTTGTTTTGCACCCTCTTTAAAATACTGTGGTATTTTCATTGTATATACAAAAGCCCCACTCTTTCTTGACAGCACTAAAAATGAAATCTCCAATTCTTTCAGATTACTTACACAAGAAGTCATGTATGTGACTGGATTGCTGTGACTTGCATACAGAAGGCTGACCATACAAGGGACTGAACACAAATTTTCCAAATACCAGAAGAGTTTGCCTAACCACTTTCTCTCCACCCCCTGCACTGCTGTGCATGTGACTGTGACTGCTCCTTAGCCAGCATGGGTATTAGCAGCAGTTTTGCCACGACACAGAACCCCAGTGCAGACAAAAAACCTGACCTTAGACATAAATAAATTAGCTCACTACACAGCCATGCTGTCACAGCTAGACTAACAGCTCTGAGATTGCATCACTGGAAGCTGGTTTATTACCCACAGTCATGCTGGGGGTGCAATAACGAGGCATCCTTTCTCTTAGGACACCCTTTGGTGATGGGCTGCACACATAACAAGGCTCTGTATGAAAAAATAACCTTTAAATGAGCTGTCAGCTTGCAGCATTCACTTTTATTCTGCTACAAAGCAGAAAAGGCCATTTTGTTCATTAATCTGCTTCTTAGCTATTACACGTGTCCACAGAAGAGCTGCTCCAGAAGACCTTTCCCTCCTTTCCCTTGACATCAACCACTGAGAAATTCCAAAACCTACAAACAAGCTTAGAGCTACATTAGAAAGACTAAAACCCACAACTGTGTGCCACGGAAAAAGAGCAGAAGTGATTAAGAATTTCACTGTTCTAATTCATTACCACAACAGGCAATTTCTTAGGCAATGTCCTTCCTTTCTGCTGAAAAATGCCCCTGAGTACTGGTTCACTTCATGTTAACTACACTCCATAAAGCACCAAGAGTTGAGCCAATCACTGCTACCCTTGTTTGATTTGCAATAGACTTCCAGTTAATTTCAGCTGTCCAGTTTTCTGGTCAAGAATCAGATTTCTCCAGCTTGTTCCTCTAATCACATAATTCAATATCAAAATTCAGCATTATTCTATCTCATTTGCATTACACATAACTCCAGAATCTTGTTTTTTAAACTTAAACCCCTCCCAACAACCAAGGACAATTGCTTGCACATATTGTTTTTCAATCCCAAAATGTCATTTTGGAAAGATTTCCATTTGTATGTGAGAACTGTACCCATAGAGATTCCTACCTAGAATCTCTGCAGCTTCTAAGTGGCGCTCAGGATGTATCTGTGCTGTGAAAGCAAACACTGCTGGGGATGTCAGCACCACAGAAAGGCCATGTGGCTGGGGGAAAGAAAGAAAGAAAAAAAAGAAAAAACCACATCAACAGGACATGTACTTTAACTTCAATGGACTTTAATGCTCATTAATGACAGATAACAGATAATTGAAATGTGTAATAAAAACCCAAAAAGAAACAAGTTTTACCACTAAAGAGTGATCCACATTATAATCCTTTGGTTTATAAGTTTTCACGAACCCAGAAATAGGGTAAGACATTCCATGGCTGGAATAGAGAGCAGAGAGAAAGTGGTTAGGGCAGCTCTCCCGGTATTTGGAAAATTTGTGTTCAGTACCTTGTGTGGTCAGTTTTTGGTATGCAAGTCTCTTCAGTACAGATACTCAGAAGGTATTGACAGGTATGGTGTGGATATTAGGTACAGACAACCCTCATCCCTCTGCACCTCAGGGACCTAGCTGTAAAAAACAGTACCTCCTTACTTTGTGAGCGTAAAGTTATATTGCTCCACTGACTGGACTGAAAGATGTTCAGTTCCTGAAGTAATACAGATACGCCAAAAATATCATAATCTGCATTAACTATGTGTTCACACTGCCTGAGAAAAATAAACTTTAATTTCAAGGTATAATTGAAAGAGTCGACTTGCTCAAAGAGAAGGAATGAAAGGAAGGTCTCTGAAGAGAACAACTGCTAATAACTACTGCACACAATTTGGGTTTTGGCTTTGCTTCTTTGAGATTTTCATCCAAATGAAATTATATTGTCTTGCAATACTAATTACAGCTCATTTCAGACTGCTGATTGCCTACCCCACAGACAAACTCACAGATAATTGCATCAGTTCAGGAAAAACTCAAGATTACATCATTGCTGTCTTACTGCGGAACAACTGGCATGAAATCTAACATTTTAAGTGTCATTGACTATTTTTACTCTTGTTTTTACTACCAAGAAAGGTAAAGAAGGCTGTGTTTTGTAATTTTCACGTGACTGGTTTTGAGTATCACAACCCAGAAAACACAGTCCTTATATACACAAATGCCAGGAGCCTATCAGTTTGTCACAACACGCAGGTCCTTCAGCATGACAGGCCAGGCTACAATCCCTTACTATACATTGAACAACAGAGCCAGCAACAACTTCGACAATCTGAAACAAACACTAGCTAGAAACTGACCTCTACTATTTTTCTGTACTCACCAGAGATGAACACCAGCATTGCCAAAGCCAATACCAGCAAAAGCACTTGCCAGGTGCATGTTGGCTCTCGCTTCAAGGTCTTCAGGGTTTCTGATGGCTCTGTGCACCATGGAGGCAAATGGTACTAATGAATTCACAAACAGATTGGTGATTCAGGAGGGAGAAGGGAGAGGGGGCTTATTTATGGACAGATATACAAAAAATCTTATAGATAAGCGGAAATAAAAATGCTGGAAATGGAATCAAGTCACACTTTGGTAAAAGAACAATCCTGGTTCTGGATCACTTAAGCAGATCAGACTGGTTCAGTGAAGGGCAAGCTTCACTCTTCCAAAAACCAGGTAAATAGAGTGAATTTAACCAAATTCAACTCAGTGGTGAATTTAAGAAATTCTTCTTAGTAGCTTTGGTAATTCTATGTATGGCTCCAGGATCACTCCAGCTTTTTCACCATTTCATTAGGTGGTGGTCTAGACCCCACCACCTGTGTGGGAAAAAGGATTCCTTGCCTTTCTATGCCTCAGGCTCCTTGTGCAATTTGACAAAAAATCTCACATTCCACAAGAACAAAAACCAACTATTTTAACTACCTAGGTACTGTAAAAAGTCTTTTTCAAAAAACCCCCACACTGATCATTAATAGAAGTGCACATAGTATACAAAAGCTGTAAACAGGCTAAAGCCTTATTGACAGGAATCAAAAACCACTCCCACCTAAGTCAAGATCTATTCTAAACTGAAGGTCTCCTACGTATGAACAGGTTTTGAATAAATGCATAATTTTGCACATTTGTAAGTGCATATCATTACCTTCTTGATGGATGTGAAAGTATCTGAATTTACAATAAAGGTCACAGAAATAACATCAGCAGTATTTTATTCAGTTTGTTACATATTCCCCTTATACTGTCACTGAAAGGAGATCCTTGAAACAACATGGAAA
Source organism: Entomyzon cyanotis (assembly GCA_024500445.1). Taxonomy (NCBI): domain Eukaryota; kingdom Metazoa; phylum Chordata; class Aves; order Passeriformes; family Meliphagidae; genus Entomyzon; species Entomyzon cyanotis. Next base: position 19,279,540 of record JAKEPQ010001005.1, read on the forward strand.
TGCTGTTCTCATATTAACTGAAGAGCTTGAAATACCTTTAACTGAGGACTTCTAAAATGGATTCACAGAGGCATTAAAAACTACCTCCACAAGACAAACTACTAATCCAAATTCTATTTTCAATTGTATTTGAAAAATATCTTGCTGTGTTTAAGAAAAACCCAGGGTAGAAAACAAAAGCTTAATGTTGCAGCTTGCCTTATTTTAGCCTAAAATTTACATTCTTGTAAGCATCCCTTTTAGGGCACTGAAGACTGAACATACTGCAGGGGAGATGGCTGTTAAATGTGTTACCTTTTCAAATATTTAGCGACAATGCGCAGAGCATGAAGAGCCCAGACATCGCTGACAGGGTTGCTGCCTTGGTAGGCTGGTCGGTTGATGGGGTTGGAAGGGCAGGGACTGCGCTTGTTGTAAGGGAGAGCGGTGTATGATTCCAGGGCATGGCTAACAGGAAGATTAAGAAATGAATTATTTAAGGGGGAGAGCTCCATTTTACTGCCCTGCTTTACTGCCCATCCTTTGAATGCAGGTTCTTATTTAATTCTAGTGTTCAACAGCTACTGAAACGAGAAACACAATCTCACAGACAACTGGGAGAATGCTGGGTGGGCACCTCCAGAGCACTTCACTCTCCAACAAACACACGGAAGGCAATCCAAACACAGGCACTTTCTATCAGCTCACAGCATACTAAAAGCTAGGTTGGATACACTGGCACCTGTAGTGTTTTTCACTGAAGAGGGCTGTACATGTGCAATGAGTGCATTTCCTTTCCATAGGACAGGAACCATGAGAGGCTTTAGCACTGGAAGTGGCATAAGGTACTTTTCTTTTAGAAATACTGACCTTGAAAGAATTATGAGTATGATATGTAACCTAAGTGGAACTGCCAATAGTCTTATCTCCCAGATACACGTGAATCTGACCACATAAAGAAGGGGCATTGCCTACATGGCTCTATTTAGATGAACAAAACTACAGACAAGCCATTTTCATTGATGAACAAGTGCCTTTTCTCCATTACAGACATTGCAGTCCTGGGTCCTTCACCAAGCTTGAGAAACCACAGTTTCATTACATATCTATTACTTTAATATACATAGCACCCAGAAGCAAAGTAAGATCTGGCTCTCCAAATAGAAATGTCAAAACATTTTGTGCAGTTAAGCTGTAGGTTTAAGATGAAGAAAAAATTTGTGCCAAGTGGAAAGCAAACTATGAGATTGGCTCCAAAAATGACCATAGCTGGGTGAAGGTTGCCAGCATCTCACAAGGTTTTACAAATTTTTGTTGACACATCATGGCTTTTGTTAGAAAATTCTTGTTCTGTATTCCCTGCCATGTCTGTGATACATGACAAATCCTGTTACAATTGTGATCAATCATCTCTATGGTCTCTTAAAAAGGGACACCTACTACTCTCTTCCCTGATAACAACTGTCCTGGAAGCAAACGGTTACTCCAGTGTACTGCAAAAAAATTCAAATTTCTGCAAATGCAGAATTAGTTTCTATACATTTTGAGGGAGGCAGTGAAATTAAGTAAGAGGAAAGTATGACAGAGCTCACCTTAACAAGAACAGCAAACAGAGGAAAAAAGATCATCCTCTTCTGCTCTCAAAATATTTTTTTTCTACAATCATCATAGTAAAAATACAAAATTAAATAAATTCAAGTAGCAGCCTATGCAGAAAACTCACCAAAGCACATCAAAGCCACTGTTGGCCACTATTCGTTCAGGCATAGACAGTGTGTGTAAAGGATCAATGATGCCTAATGTTGGCTTAATGGCTCTTGAAGCAATACCTGGAATGTGTAAAGTGAGGAAAATCAGTTAAAGATTTTTTGCAACAAAATAGGACAAGATAAGCTTAATGTTCAAAACCTGACAACAAGGAGGGAAAAAATATTTGAAACTATGAACACAAAAGCAAAGAGAGATAAGGGAGGGAAGAGAGTATCTATGAATGTAAGACTTACTGACGATGAAGTCTTTCTAACAGAGTTATATGATCTGAGACTTTTGCCTGAAGTGGATTATACCAGACAGTGTTCTCTCTCTGTTTGCAACCCTTCCTGAGCAGCCTTGCAAAATGTCTGTGCTAAAAGGCATCTGTAGTTTTCTTAATTTGTATCTTCGGTGGACAGTCAGAGGGCAAAACTGGTTTGTGTCTACAATCAATTGCCATTGTCAACTGCTGTCTTCAGCATCTGTAATAACCATGTTGTATTTTGGTTAAGGGGGCACAGATGTAGCTTTCAGACAGACAGACAGACAGGCACAGACTGATAGACCACGTATCGACTAGAAAACTCTTGAGCTATTGTCAAACCTCCTCAGCACACCCATCTGGGTCCCAAGTTCTGCAGACTGTGTGGCATATAAAATCCACATGTTTAGAAGCAAAACCTCAAAACAGTTATGAAGCTCAAGATGACATTTTAGCCTTAATCTTTATTTGCCAGGGATGAAAAGGTCAAAGGAAGACAGTGTCCCTCACTTGCACAGCATCCCAGGCCTGAGGTTTCCAAAGTCAGGAAAAGCAACATTTGGTTGCAATTACACAACAAAGAAACAGAAGTCTTAAAAGTAGAAAGAGAAATACAGAGGAAATAAGGAACAGTTGGTTGACCCTGAATATAAGTAGAAATTTCCTTTGCAATTAACATTTTCTGCCATTTAAGGACTTGAAAGATTTTAGTTTCCTGTTTTGCCTTTAAACTATAATCCACTGTATTACATAGGTATTTCATTATGCTAATATGCTATAAATTTAATTCAAGGAGGAAACCTTTAAGCTTTTCAAATTTGCCTGTGGCAGTTGAACCAAACAAAACGACACCTGAAATGACATGCAGTATCCTTTCCTCTCAAGGCAGGGAAATAATAAAGACATTGGAAAAGCAATTGTCTTGAACAGCATACAAAAAACTCCACAAAACAAACACAAAATCCCAAAGGAAAACACCAAAACCTCACCGGTTTTAACTTTTAGTTCTTTGAAGTCAAAAATGGCAACACCAGTGGTTTCACTTCCAGTGCCAGATGTTGTAGGAACTTAAAAGGAAGAATGGGGTTACCAACAAATAATAAGCAACATACAATATTGCAAAATAAATAAGAAACCCACAATAGTTACACCACCAAAAATACAGGACCCAGGAAATCTTGGAGGTATCCCTGTTCCAAAGCCAACAGATCAAAGGGAAACTGCTACTTTGATCTCTTTTCTCAGCAAAGGAGTCTAACTGAGCCAATCATGATAAAGTAATGACCAAACCACTGACTTTATCTCCACTGAAGTAAATAGCAAAATTGCTGCTGAGTACAACTAGAGGAGAAGTAAGGCCAAAGGAAGTTGAAACAGTCATGGTAAACTGATTTCAGTAGAACTATCAGAGAGTGTAAATGACTCACCTTCCCCTCGCCCCAAGTCTCCACACGCCCTCCTCGTGCTTTACCTGCGATAAGTGGCTTGAGGGGCACAGTGACAGGCTTCCCTTTCCCAATGGGAGCATTGACATAATCCAAGAATTCTGATGAAGGGCTGGCTGCATACAGGTTGGCAGCTTTACAGGTGTCTATTACAGACCCACCTCCAACAGCAACATAGGCATCAAACTCTCCCTTTTTAGCAAATTGAATGGCATCTAGGAAACTTGGAACACAAGAAAAATTTTCCAATTAGCCAGGATAAAACCAGTAGGTAGGGGAACTAACTATTAAGACCAGCATGCAGGCCACAAGGAGGTGTTTAAAGAGCCATATGGAATCCTGTAAAGGCCTAGGTACTACTTGGAGAAATGCACTGTCAGAAGTAAATTGTACCTTTGGTCTGTGGGCTCCACACGGACACTATCATACATTTGAAAGTTTATACCATATTTCGCCAAGGAATTCAATACTGCATTTACAGGAGGGAGCTTGGAGAGGTTTTTATCTGTCATCAAACAAACTCTTCTAGCACCAAGATTCTGCAGGTCCTACAATAATGAATCAAAAAACCAAACAACTGGTATAAAATCATACACTTAACTACTTAAACATTAATCCAAATAAACTAAGCCATTTGATAATAATAAAACCCTGATTTAGAAATAGTTGGTTATTGTAAAATTTTTAGAACTGTATCAACGGAAGAAAAAGAGCATTAACCACACACATGTAGAACACAGAAAGCAGAATAAAGTTTAAAGCTGCCAAATTTATGTAGATGAAGTCCTATGATGGGAAAAAAAAGAAGCTGTTGAACCACATGGAACCACTTTAGACTACAGTAAAATGTAAAATACTTTTTGAAATATTTTTCCCTACACAATTCCTGTGAGAATAAAAAGGCCTTTTCACAGGTTGTTTCCACTAACTGCCTATCAAAGCAGACAATTAAAATCTTGACAATTTAATACTGAATACTAAGTTACTGATGAAAAATCAAAATAAGGTGGCAAAAGGAAGAAAAATAATGCTATATCCTAACCTTTGCTAAGTTAATTGTCACAATAGCTATATAATATGTATAAATAATTCTAGTGCTATTTGAAGATACTAGAGGTTCTGACTAATTTCAATTACTGTCTGACTATAATCTTACTTTACAAATTCGCAAATAAAAAAGAGATCTGTTAATGCTAGAAATGCCAAGAAAGGAGGAAAAAATGATAAATGAAAAAACCCAGTGATAAAAGCATACTGGAACAATGTATTCAGGTGAACCATCTCACACTGCTGAAACAAAAATTCTACACTTTCACTGGGCAAACTCAGAGCTGAATGACTATCTAGCTAATTTAATAGAATGTCTCTGATTCATTTTAATGAGCTCTAGAAAGATGAAAGTGATTTTGAGAAAATCCTGGTGACTCACCAGGATTTGAAACTTTCTGAATTAAATTCCCTGTCAGAGAAAAATATTGTTGCATAATTCTTGCAAATCATCAATGACCCAATTTTCCCCTGAGCTGCATTTCATGCTCTCATACCACAGCAGCACTGATTCACCATGCCTCTGTTATTTAACCAACAGTATTTCCCAATCTTTTTATGCTGGTACATAGGACCACACATAACTGCAAAGCAGTGGAGATTCAGACACACCATATATCAGCTTTCCTCTATTAAGTGGATTGATAGCACCAGCAGCCCTTTAGAAAATAACTTTTCACCAGTGATGAACTTACAGCACGGCAGCTTACCATGCCAATCTCTTTAGTAACTCCTTCTCCATAGCGGATGTTCGAAATGGCCATCTACAAAAAAAAAAAAAAAAAAAAAAAAAGAAAAGAAAAAGAAAAGAAAAAAAAAGAAAAAGAAAAAAAAAGAAAAAAAAGAAAAAAAAAGAAAAAAAAGAAAAAAAAGAAAAAAAAAGAAAAAAAAAGAAAAAAAAGAAAAAAAAAGAAAAAAAAAGAAAAAAACCCCTTTTATTTCTGGACAAAAATGGCATCTAGCCATATTTGTCAAGAAGTATTGTTTATAGAACTTTTAAATGAAATGTATTTTTTTATTAAATCTACCTCAAATGCATAGTCTGTATTCCCCAGGGTGGGCCGTTCAGGGACTGGAATGGAAATGAAACAGTAGAATTAGGGAACAAAAAGTGATTTCAATCTGTTTCTCAACACTAGAGTTGACAGATTCCCTTGCTTGTAGAATCACTAATATATTTGCACAGGTCATCTCAGCGTGTCTGGATAACAGTTACCCATTTCATCTCTTGTTGTTTATGAGATTAAATGATCCAAGTACTTGATCTGACTCGTGTAATTCAACAAAAAAATTAAGTTTTTTCAAGTTATTTCAAGAATTAGGTATTTCTTATAAAAACGGAATAAATTAGCAGGAAGGTTGCATGAGAATTTGTTTGCAGTCTACAAAGACCATTACAGCACATAAGTAGAACTGAATATGTGTAGAGCATGCAGGCTGCTACATACCAGCTGAGAGGTGCTAGAAATCTGTAAGGGCTACATGATAACGTTCAGAACAACGTTTAAGACAAATTCATGAGACATCCTCTATATGTACCTGGATAGAGAACACCTTTTGTATGCATGGGAGCAATACTAACAGGTGTTCACACTTCTTTTTACTTCTGCCTAGTCCTGAACTTGCAGGTGAAACTGAATTGCTTGCTAGAAAATTACTGCATGAACTGCTAATAATAAATATGAATCAGTGTGTTACTGTTAACTTTACATAGAAGAAAAGATATAAGGACAGTGTTTCAGTCACAGCCTCTCTCTGCCATGTCATTTTTGCATGTATTATCACAAAACTCTATTTTTGGCATATCCTGATTTTGCCACAGAGTGAAGCAAACGACATCAACTGAAATTGCCCATTCTTCTCCAAGAAAAGATCAGGTGAGGCATTCTGCTCTTCCTGCTGAAGTCATGCCTTACGTCTGCTACATTAATTGAACATATGCAATTTGGATTCCGATCCAAAGAATGAAGCCATGATAATGAGTCTTACAGACACTCTGGGGTGCACTGAAGCACTGACCCACAACAGTAACAGATAGACATATTAAAATCCTTTATGTACTTTTTATTCAAGCACAGGCCAGATGCTATCAGCTCTTTCATTGCCACCTCTTGCCAGGCTGTACATGTTTGACCTCTCCTGGAACTGGAGTCTGCTGTACTTTCAGTCATTAATTTGACAGGCTAAGGACATGTCCAAATCATTTAATCTCTTGCTTTCTGATAGCATAATAGATGCCCTGCTGTTACATTCTTGCACCAAACTTAACTTTCAGGGCAAATTTTACTGAGTTCAAAAATGGCACTATTTCCTCAAACACCGCCAAGAAACACAAAGAACTTTTTTTTCAGCTATAGTCACTGTTCAATCAATTCCCACTATTTACTGAACTTGTATCACCTTACTACAGTATAGACTCATGCTGCCTAAAACTTTCAGAGAGGGTTCTTAACTCAGGCGTCTATTTAGCAAGAGCTGTTTGAATTGACTGAGTAGGTCATCAAGCAGACGAGCAAAAGAATGAGATTCTATTTCTCAGCTGCGCTATTGTCTTGCTGTATGATGGTCTTGAGCAAAACAAGTATCTGAACATGTAAATAGCTTTTCCATATGCAAAATAACAATGCCAATTCTTTAAGAAGTGTTTTAAGCATGTGAGACCATGCTACTTAGAGTTACACATTACTGAACTTATGGCCCAAACCACTGATTTTTAGTGGATCTGGAGACTGACCAAAGATCTGGAGGCCAACAGACAGTTATTCTCATAGCCTCCCTGCAGTCCATGCTAACAAAAACTCCTCCCAGGGTGACTGGGTCACTCAGTGCAGCTCCCCTGCTTCTAGTCCACAATCCTGGCCTACGTGAGCTGCGTTCTTGGAAGTGACTGTCTAAAAAGCCTATGGAGATTTTATTCCCCAGGCCAACACGGCAGACCTTTGTGAAAAGCTACATTTTATCCATATCACCTCCTGTTTCTTTTCTAATGTAAGAGCTGTGTATCCAAAAGCAGATGAAAAGTTGAGATGGTTCAGGTGATGACAGCCAGAGCAAAGTTCAGATCAACTTGCCCCACGGTATGGAAAGGGAGGGGACAGGAGGCAGTAACTGGTTTATGGGGGAACAGTGACTCTCTCCAACAATAACCACTATCATTGCACAGATGCAAAACAACAGGATTCTCCTTTAGGTTGTTCCTTCCCACCTGTTCCCCTGCACCCTTTGCTGAGGTTACACGGACATACACAGCCCTCTGCAGGGCCACGGTCTCCTACAGAATTATTCTGGAGACACAAATTAAGTCTTACCTTGGGAATAAGTGTGGCCATGGCTCGGGCACCGACAACTAATTAAAATGTTAAAAAAAAAAAAAAAAAAAAAAGGTATGGTTAAAAGGGGAAAACGAAATATTTTACAGGAGACGTCCTACAAGTCTCCTGTAAGCAGGCATTGCAGGGGCCTGCAGCTGAGCCCGGCGGGAGCGGGCACGGGCGGACTCTGCAGGGGCGGCCGCTTTTCGCCCTCCGGACTCGGCTCCGGCCTGCCGCCGACCCCGGGCGGGACCCCGCGGAGGAACTCCCGGGAGGAACCCCGCGACCCGGCCCGCCGCACTCACGCTGCCCGCTCCAGCTGCCGCAGCAGGCGGGACACCCGCTCCCGCCCCGCCGCCATGGCCCGGATCTGGGCACGGACAGGGACAGGCACAGGCACAGGGCCGGCGGCAGCGCCTCCTCCCGGGACTGTGCCGCTGGCCGGCCCCGCTCTCGTCACACGGGTGACCCAAACAGGACCCGCGCGGGGGAGGCGAGCAGTGTCCGCATTCAGCAGCCCCACCCCACGGTCCTACGTTGTTAAAACCCAATTCACGCCTGTTTTAAGGCAAGCAAAGCCTGATTGCTAAAATATACAGCACAGAACACCAGTGAAGAGCGACTAAAATCTAGTACTGAGTGCGTGTCACAGCATTTGTCACGGAAAAATATTTAAAGCAATGGAATTGCAGAGTGAAAATAATAAAAGCCACGGCCCAGCAACAAGTGGAGGAGCAACGGCCATAAACTAAAACACAAGAAGCTTCACCTCAATGTGAGGAAGAATTTCTTTACATTGAGGGTGGCAGAGCACTGGAACAAGCTGCCCAGGGAGGTCGTGGTCTCCCTCCCTGGCGACATTCAAAACCCACCTGAACGTGTTCCTGTGTCACCTGCTCTAGGTGACCCTGCCTCGGCAGGGGGCTTGCATGAGATGATCTCCAGCGGTCCCTCCCAACAAGAACAATTCTGTCATTCTGTGAAATTGCATGGTAAGTAACAGTGCAGGATGAATCAAAATTCTGTAACTGTATTTTTAAGATACTCTAAGCTGTGCTACTTAGCTGCCAGCAGTGTATCAGAACAAGCAAAGGTAATGTTGGATTCTGACAAAAAAGCATTATTTTTCTGTTGTAACAGATGTATTTTGCATTTGCATATTCCTATGCCTTACTTATTATAGAGTTGCAGAAAAAGTTAAGGCTTTAAAAAATGGAATTATCTGCAATACTTATGTAAAGACATGCAGCTGGTGTACTTCAGATATTGAAGATAGTAAAGATTTCCATTTTGTGGATGTATGTCTCTGCCCCACAACAGGGGAGATTGGAACTACACTATCTTTAAAGTTCCTTCCAACCCACACCGCTCAATGATTCTATGAGCAGGTCAGATGAGCCTAAAATTCACGATTTTGCAAGGTGCTGAGCTTGAAAAAGCAGGTTAGTGGCCTGCTCAGGCCCCCACATGAAGCTGCAAAACCTTTATCCACTTGTGAGAGCCAGAAAGTGGCAACACCACAGGAACACCTGCACCTCTGCTCAGACAACCACATTGCTGCTGGAAATTAACAAACTCCATTGGATTTTGGTGGAGAAAGTTGACCAATAGCTTTGTGAGCAGCACAGAATTCTTATCAGCAGTATACGCATATGGGAAAAGAGCCCTTCTCTCTGGCTGAGCAGGCACAAGATGTGCCCTATGGAAATGCCTGAAAGATCAGAGGTCTGGAATATATAACAACCTTTTCCACCTGTCCAAGTGTTTGTTGCCCCTGCTTTGCCTTGATACTTATGCTGCAGACTGCTCAGCACAGGGGCAAGAAGCATCAGAGAAGCAAAGAACACACCTTATGCAAGTCCCATAGGTTGGGCACCCATAGTGGGTGGTTTCATAGTCAGTCCATCAGTGCCATCCAAGCTCCAAGGTGTATGTACCCTTCTGCCTCAGTGGCCTCTCTACACAAGAGGTTTTGCTTTCTGATGCTTTTTACTGAAGCTGCTATCCTAACTGAACTGCTACAGAATGAGACAAGAGAACTGCTGAAATCACCCTGCTTTTTCAAACTCATTTGCACTGAGGCAATACATCATTAACCACTCACAAACTTCCAAGTTTGAACACCTGATTTAACTGAGATTACTGAAACTTGTTTTACTAACTTTCTTACCAGGGAACAGCATCTTTCTTATAGCTACGCCATACACTGACACAGCAGATTGTTTTTTTTCCTATTTCAGGTGTACATGTGACACTACAAAGTTCAAAAGAGTAACGAGCTGAAGTCTGAGAGAATTTCTACTACCTGCTCTCACATAGCTTGGTAAACATTGTACAATTATTCCTATGAAATGATGGATTACTGTTAGTACAGGGAAAAATTTAGGTTTTAACCTGTTCAATACAAACATTTTTCTGTTGAATTCAATGGCTAGTCACTGGCTTTGACTACCTTTTTTAATTACCAAAATGCTCTAGAAAACCTGTACAATTTCTTAGGCCCTGCAATAAATCTTACAGTAAATTTCCATGTTGCTTTTGTGAGTCTGAATACCACAGAGCTGAGCAGCATAAGCTGATTTATAGAGCAAGAGCTCCACCGTCAGGCCATGTGCCCAAGGCAGAGAGCAGCAGCCACATCCTTTAACTGGATCTGTGGCTGTTACTCCATCAAAACTCCGGGTGACTTCTGCAGTCGCCCCCAGCCCCAGTTACCTGAAAATGGGACACCTTTCCTCAGCTGTGGTCCTGCTAGAAATGCTGCAGGCCAACTGTGAAGCAACATTACCTGTGAAACAAATCACTGTGAAACTCTCAGCCTGGGGGGGACCGGGGCTCGCGACCCCCTTCATAGGCCACCAAGTTCCCTCGGGCGGAGAACACAGCCCTCCTTGTTTACCAGCTAAGAGGCAAACGCAGGGTATTTTAGAAAGGCCAAGAGCGCATTTATTGACAGATACGTGTGTGAACAGAGCACCGGGCAGGAGGCTGGCAGCGACAGTCCCTTCCCACAACTGGGTGGGAATCCCCAGCCCGTGCTGCACACTGTCCCTTACGCCTTCTTTCTCTTGCCCCCGCCGGTGCCACCGCCCGCAGGTTTCTGCTGCTGTGACTGCCGCCGAGCTCCGCTCTTCTTGCCGCTGCGCCCAGGCCGCTGCTGCCGGCGGCCGCGCTTGCCCCGCTTCGACTGCTTCTTGCCTTTGTTGGCGGCGGCCGCCTCGGCTTCCTCCTGCCGCAGCTGCTTGTTGACGGCGCGGGTGATGTCGAGCACCGGCTTCTTGCGGCCCATGTCCCGCAGCAGCTCCAGCTGCCGGCTGCGCTCGGCCGCCAGATTGCCCAGCAGCGGCTCGAAGCGGCGCTTCTTGCCGCCGCTGCGGGAGGGCGGCTCCGCCGGCTCCTTCGGCAGCCGCGGCTGGAAACGGCCGAGCGAGGCGGTGGAGACGCGGGCGACGCCGGCGACCCGGCGCAGCTCGTCGCGGTCCTGGTGGCCGGTGGGGTGCAGGGGCGCGGCGGGCACGGCGCTGCCGGCGCGGTGGGCTCGGGCCAGGTTGCGCAGCCGGTTCAGCTCGTTGCGAGCCACCCGCTCCCGCTTCTCCCGCCGCAGCCGGGCGAACTGGTCCTCCTCGGGGTCGGCGCCCGCCGGCACCTCCGCCAGCCAGGCGCGGGACGGGTCTCCGCCCGCCCGTCGGTAGCCCCAGCGCCGCCGCCACTCCTTGGCCTGCTCGTCCCACACCAGCGAGGTTTTCTTCTTGCGGCGGATGCCCTTCAGCCGCGCGAACTGCTCCCAGCGCGTCGGCGGCCGCGGCTTCGGCGGCGGCTTCTCCCGCGGCAGGCGGAAGGTGGGCTCGGGCAGCTGCGCCACCAGCGGGCCCCCGACGCCGCCGGCGCGCTCGGCCGGCAGCTCCCAGAGCCGGGACACGAGCAGCTGCGTGTTGTCGCGGGCTAGCGCCCGCAGCAGCGCCTCCCGCCGCGGGCCGGCCCCGCGCAGCGCCGCCGCCGCCGGGGGATTGCGGTCCAGCGCCAGCAAGTTGCCCAGGTCGAACTCCAGCTCCAGCTCCTTTTCCACCGTGATGCTCCGCCGTTTCTCGGCCTCCTGCTCCTCGGCAGCCGCCAGCACCGCCTCCACCCGCACGGCCGCCATGGCAGCGGCTCCACGTGCGAGCGGCGCCGCCGCTGCCCCGGGAGCGCGGCAAAGCTCCGCCGGGTCAGCGCGCCGGAACCTCCGTGCCCGGAACTGCCGTGCCCGGGGGTGCCGAGGGGGCGGGATCGGCGCAATGCCCGCCGGGAGATGTAGTCCCGTTGCGCCGGCCCGCCAGAGGGCGCCGTGGCTCCCTGCAGCCCGTCCCGCGGCCCGCGCAGCCGCCGGCCTGTCACCGCGTCTCAGCTCCCCTGCCACGGGACCCTGCGGCCCTGGCTTATGGGCAGGCGCTTCCAGAATCACAGAATCAGTTGGGCTGGTAAAGCCCTTTGAGGTCATCAAGTCCAAGCTTTGACCAAACATCACCATGTCAACTAGACCAGGGCACTGAGTGCAAAGTCCAGTCTTTCCTTAAAAACCTTCAGGGGCAGAGACTCCACCACTTCCCTGGGCAGCCCCTTCTGATGTTTAATCACCCTTTTCGTGAAGAAATTATTTCTAATATCCAGCCTGAACCTCCCCTGGTGCAGCTTATATCCTCTCATCCTGTCACTGTTTGACTGGGTGAACAGGCCGAACGCCACCTGGCTACAGCCTCCTTTCATGTAGTTATAGAGAAGGATAAGATCACCCCTGAGCCTGCTCTTCTCCAGCCTAAGCAGCCCCGGCTCCCTTGTCCACTCCTCATAAGGCTTAACCGTCTGGGCCCTTCACCAAGGGTATCACCAACGATACTGATCAAATTCCCAGTGTCTCGCAGGCTGGGATTGTGTGGGGCTCAGGGTGGCCCCAAATCTGTCTCCTGCCACCACCACAAGTGGTGCTGAAGTGGAAAATGTGTGGGAAGAATGAGCACATGAGGGGCTGCAAATGCCAAAAGCAGAGAGGTGGGACCATCACACAGTCAATGGGGCCCTGCAACTGCCCTTGCCTTTGCCTGAGCTAGGCACATGCCATGGCATCCAAACACTGAGCAGGGCAGGGACTGAGACACAGGAATGTACTTTTCCCATGGGGTTTAGGGTTTTTTTGGTTTTGTTTCTTGATGGGTTTTTTTTAAGCATGGGATTCTGTTTGCTCTTGTCTGTCTCCTTGCTATGAGCAGCACCTCTGAGTACTCCTCGCAGGACCAAAATTCAAGTATTATACTGCAGCTCCACAGAGACCCAGAGGTGGTGTGGGTAAATCTCCCTGCAGAGAAGGGAGGGGAGGAACAGCATTTGGGAAGCAGTATCATCTGGCAGATGTCTCATCAGACATAATTATATGTGGAGTGATCAGGCTGATATGGTGTGCACCCAAAGGTCAGCTGGGTCAAAGATACCTCCATGCTATTTTAAAACAAATGGGTTACAGGAGAATCCTTTTATAGCTATACAGTGATTTGGCTTATGTGGCCATGACATTTTGAGCTGATCCCCTGTGGCCTGAAAACAAGCTCATGATAGCATTTAGACTGCAGTCAAGGGAAATGATGGGTGTTTTTATACAACATACAGTTCTCTGCTGAGTTATTATCCCATTTTTGCCTTTACATTAGTTTTGGAGTGATGGAAATGATTTAGTATAATGTCTCAGCAGTATTGTTGAAATGAAAACAAAATGCCATGTTTGTAAGATGAGAACAAATAGCTGATTCTCAAATTCTAATGGCTAGCGTAATAAAACTTACCCATAGTCTAACTATGATAATTTTTTTCCCCAAGTCAGGAGTGTTGAGCATGATTTGTATACTATGGAGCAACAGAGTCCCTGTGTATTTCAATCCAAGCTGGCTGGCACAGACTATTTTCTCGTTTGCCACAAGATGGCATTGGATAGTATTTTGTACGGTCTTGGACAGCTCATACTTTCACTTGCAATTGCAGATAAAATTAATTTTAAAGACAGTTCTTTGAAGAGATGCATATGCACTATCTAGATTTAGGCATAAATTTAAACTTTTGAACTGCAAGGTCCACTGTTTTGACAGTCTGGTTAATACCTTTACACGGATCCATGTACCCTCCTGTTTTATCCTTATACAGTTAAATCTTGGAATTCTTTTGGTCCATACTTGTACAAAGCCCAGAATGCTTCAGGTAGATGCCTTGGCCTGAGAGGAAATAATTGGTAATATTTGTTGCGCTTCCCAAGTTGCTTGAAGCATTAATGATTATCACTGGAATAGCAGAAGGAATGCATGCCAGGGATTGATCTTGTTTTAACTGAAAACATGTAGAGGAATCTCAGAAGGTAAAAATTACTTTCTGGAAACTGCTGTGTTGATCTGAATTCCAGCCTTTTCATGTATTCCAGGAATCTGCACCTCAGAGCATGACCCTGCTTTTGGCATTTGCAGTTTGTGATTTCACGGTGTGGTTGAGAAGGTAGTAGATGGAAGAATATTGGAATGGATTTCTAAACCAAGATTTGTAAATAGTCATGGATACTTTGGGAAACTGTCCCATTCTGAGGAGAAGCTTCTGAGCTTACTGTAGTAATCACAGCCATAGTTTGAGTTGTACTCCTATTTTAGAGCTGGGAATTACACCCAGGTACATGGCTTCTGTTAAGGGAACAGGTCTGTCAGTACTGCTGCAAATTTGGGCTTTGCAGAAGATGAAAGGGTGATACCAATGTTCAGTTATAGAAAAAGCTTTTAGGAAAGGAATGTTTTTGTTATTTCATGTTTAATTCAGTTTTTTAAAAAGAGTTTTCCAGCAATTTTTGGAAGAATTAATTTTTAGAAATATTTATTCATTTTTATAATCTCTGTTCTGGGGTTCCTGTGTTCCTTTTAGCATATCAAATATCCCATTTCACAAACTGTCTGTGGGCTGTGCTCAGCCATAGGGCTTGACAACAGCTAACTGTGGCCACTTACAATCCATAGATAATGAAACAATTTCATCATTGCTCTCCCTTTCCCTGAGGTAATTTATCTCTTCAGTATGAACAACAGCAATACATGTCATAGTATGTGCATGTATGTGCTGAATGCCTTACTGTATGCTTTCTTTCTTTACTGTGAGGTGACCAGACAGAGTTTGGATGCTCTAGCAAAGTGCAGTTTTTCTTTGGGGTGAAGAAGGCTGTAGGGTTTTGGGTGTTTTAAAAATTTTTTTTAAACCACTTGAAAAAATTAGCTGCATGAAAAGTATAAAATGACAGAGTATAATTTGCAGAAACACTTGTCCAAAAGATTATTTGAAAGCATAATGCAGGATATATGTAATACACAAAAGAACTTCACCACCAACGTAATTTACTGTCAGGTTTGTTTTTCTTGTGAAAAAGAATAAAGAATTATCCTACTTAACTTTTATTTTTGTAGTTTTTGTTCAGCTGGGCTACAGCTTGAAGTTTGTATTTGATAGGAGCTGCTCTAATATACAGGATTCATGTCTCACTGTTAGTGATACCATTAACTTAGATTTACTCTTCAAACTTTTGCCAATTACCTCTGGATGGCAGTAGATGTAGTTACAAGATGATTCAATCAATTCATAAGCCTGCTGAGAGGATTGTTATGAAGAACACTTTTATCAGGCAAACTCAAAGTGCTGATAATTTTGGAAAATAGTAGAAAGTGCCCTTAAAATATCCACACTACCTCCAAATCATTCCCTTCCACTGACTTTGTTCAGTACATTTTGAAGTAAAAATCTATGCTGTAGGATTTCTTTGTATGAGGGAGAAGTTGTTTGCTCACTGAAGCTAAATTAAGTACAATAATTTATATACCAAATTCTGCTTCTTGATATATTTTTTTTTTACCCCTGGAAGATAGACTTAATGTATTTCAGCATGTATCCTATTTTTTGGGACTTATACAGGACATTATTTTTCCAGTCCAAATAATGAAACATAGGAATGCAAATTTTGCTAAACAAAGACTTTTTCTTACACACTAGTCCATGCAATGTGAAAAAATTGTTTATAAGGAATAAAAAAATTACAAATATTTAAGGCATCATCTTTTATAAAATGTGAGAGTTGACTTCAGCAGTGTAACAAAAATAGGTTTAATAGTCACAGCTTTTCCTATTACAAGAATTAAATTACTCATTACAGATAATGGGGCATTCCTTCTCATGGTTTCATCACTGTAAGGCCCTACTGTAGGAGCCTTGTAAGGGACATGCTTAATTCTAAGCAAGTTCTGTTGATAGTGATGATTTTATCTCTGCTCATATGCTTAAAAACGTTTCTGGTTCATTTGTAAATGAGCAGGATTAAATTTTCTGTCCAAAGATTCAATGTGATTATAGCAGAATGCTGTACTTACGAAAAAAGCCATGCAGATGAAACTCAGGAGACTGTAGCTCTGGTTCCAAAACCTAAGCCTGGGTAGTTTGGAATGCAGTTACAAGTGGATAACTAAGCAGAGACTGATTTTTGGTGCAGAAGCCAGAACACAGATAGCTGATGAGATAGAAGGCAGATTCGGATGACTGCAGGCAGTGTGGAAAGTGATGGGTAGACCAGAATCTATTTTCATCGTTCAACTGATTGTGACTCTGTGGTTTCACTGAACTGATTTTGGGTAAACAAAACAAAGCTAAGCTAATTTGAGGCCTTCCCAAGTCCTTGATGCCTATCTTGCTATGCATTAGGGAATCAGACTGAGAACAGATTGTGATGTGGTTTGCTTTTTTATGAGCTTAACTGTGACCTGATTTTTGTTTGAGAAAGTTTTCTTGTAGCACAGTCTTAATATTAGAAATACCAGCAATGGTGTGTCTGGTTTTGTTGGGTATTTTTTAGGATAATTTAAAGAACAGAACAAGAACTTTATCAGGCAGTGATGGAAAGAATGGCAACATAGTAACACATTCCTTTTCCAGGGTCAGTCCTTCTTATCATCTGTCTAGAGTAGACCTACTTTTTGGCATAAGATTACTTCTGCAAGTTAAAAAAAGCCAATGAAGACATTTACTTCTTTTAGAACAAATCTGTCACGCTCAGAGATTTGTCCTTGATTCAGTCAGCAGTTGTAAACAGAAGAACAAAACCAGTTTCTCTGTTCTTGGGTTGGGTTCATGGTTGGCATTATCTCCAGCATTGGAAGCGAGATGAAACATGTAAGTCTTCATCCATGACACAAAAGTTGTGCCATAGTCAGTAGTGATTATTGGAGACAGAAGGACACAAGACAAATTAAATGAAGCAAGAGGTTCAGTGCTAAGAATCTGAGAGAAGGGTAAATGTATGTCTGCTGACAATGGCCATGCCAGGTCCTATGTTCTCTTGCTTTTGTGAGTCAGAAATAATCCATTTCCCACCAGGGGCCTTCCTGGGACATGTTTTCAATAGAAAATGTTATCCTTTTATGTGCAGGTATAGATACTCCATGCATGTGATTAAACCTATGCAGATAACAGCATTCACATGCACAAGAGATCCAAATACTGATTATGGTAAAGGAAAATATATGCGATTTGATCTTAAAGCAAGACAATGCAATGCACTCAGGACTGTGATTCTTCAGGAAATTTTGGGGGAAATTTGAACCTGAGACTGGGCATAGATCCAAGCATCATTTCATACACATATGATAACCATTTCACACACCTTGACTGCCTGAATCTTCTCCCAGTATTTGCTGGATGACCTGGAGATGTATACTGAAGTCCTGCTTGCAGAAGGTGTCTTCAAAGCCTCAGCACTATGTGACAGCAATTTTAAAAGGCTCTCCAAACATGCTTTGTAACCTTTTATCCTCCATGTTTCCCTTCATCAGCAAGGCTGATCTGTCAGAATCAAATTTTGTCATCAGTGTGTTTTCAGACTATTTTGTTCTTAAAACCACATTAAAGACTTCAAGGTCTTGCTATGGCATTTTCAGTTGATAGTTATTAATGAAATGGGAGAGAAGTTTTTGTTTAGATCTTTTTGTACACATAAACAGGACACTTTATATGTTAAATCCAACATATTAAGGAGGTTTTCAACCACATGTAACCACAGGTGACTCGAGTAAGACAAGGATCATCTGTACACTTATATGAGCTTCTGCCTAGGATGTATGCTGTGGCTTAGAGTAAATTAGAAGAAACTCTGTTAAGCAAAAA
Source organism: Entomyzon cyanotis (assembly GCA_024500445.1). Lineage (NCBI taxonomy): Eukaryota > Metazoa > Chordata > Aves > Passeriformes > Meliphagidae > Entomyzon > Entomyzon cyanotis. The sequence continues at coordinate 19,297,530 of JAKEPQ010001005.1, forward strand.
TATTACTAATTTTGAATGTCATACAGCCTAGGGCTGTGGCTCTACATCATTACCCAGTGATGACAGATTTGGTTAAAATAGTTCTTATGCTGAAAAAGAAGTCCTAGAGATTAACATAGTCAATTCACACGTTTTAGGCCGTGCTCACAGGGTAGCTGCATCAGCATAGCTTCTGGGGTGGGATGGGTCTGTGAATTCGTGGTTGGGCATTCAAGAGGAAACAGCAATCTCTCAGACTGGTTTGTTTCCTGGGAGAATTAGCCACAGCTTGACTCACAATCAGGGATGACTTACCTTGGAGAGCTAGTCATGGTTTGTGCCTAGACAGTCTACCAAACCTCTTCTTGAAGAAGTCTGCCTTGTAATGTAGCTTAACTGCTCATGTAGCAGCAGAGATCTCCCATACCTGTTCCTGTAGCAACCAGAGCTCACAGCTTGGTGTGTTAAGGGAAAATGGCAGCAATTTGCTGTTACCTTACAATATACTACAAACTAAACAAGTTGCTACATAGATTGCTCAGTGATTCCTGCAAAAGGTTTGGGAATGTCTTGGATGGGTGGGGTGGGAATAACTGGAAGCAGGAATGACGTTGGCCATCACAAGGTAACCTCCCTGCTGCTGCTGCTGCTGAATCAGAGCCCTCAGAGCTGGGGCAGGAAATCCCTGTCCTAATCTGCACTCAGAGCTCTTGAGTCCTTGGAGGGGATGAGACTCTCTGAGCTGCTCAGAGCCTCCCTCGTGCTGCCACAAACCCAAATCAGCTCTTCTGCACAGTGCATCTTTATTCTTTTAGTTTTCTGCAGTATGCCTCTGTTCCTCAGCAACTACACTATATGAAAAGGGGCAAAATGGGATAGATTCCAGAATCCTAGAGGTACTGTGGGAATTGCTCAATCTGTAATTTTTCTGAGTTACTGAGGAAATTTTAAAGCAGGGGCAGGGCAATTTTGTGTGTAGTAGTAGTTAGGAGCAATAAAATAAAAATTAATAAGTATTTTCACACAATAAATGAAAGCAACAAAATAGAAGGTTTGCTTCTTTTACCAAGGGTGCATGTGTGACTTAATCCACGACACTGTTAACTGTTGGTTTAAAACCTGCAAATTTCTCATACAGCTCATGTTTAGTCTTTACTTCTGGGACTACCTGTCAGTGTGAGGTACCATGTGGAAATACAAGTGTTTGCTGGGCTGCATTGTTCCTTCTTATTGCCCCTTTCTCTGTTTACAGGGCCAAGCATGTACATTCTCTAGCTGCCCAAATATCCCTGTCTCTGACAAAAGACATCTTCCTTTTCCTTGAAGATGATGTACACCTGCTTCTTCTCTGGGCTTCCAAATACTTGCCTTGCTTCATCCAGGATATGCTATCCAGAGTGCCTTTGAGGTTCTCCATAAAACCCATCACCTGGATCTTTGTTTTCCACTCAACACTCTCATTCCCTTCTGTTGTTCCTTCTTCACTGAATTAAAGCATGTGCAGGATCATAGGATAGTTTGTGTTGGAAGGGACCTTTAGAGGCCACCTAGTCCAACCTGCCTGCAATGAGCTGGGACATCTTCGATCTACAAAGCCTGTTAATCCTATTGTATTTACTTATTTGCCTCTGTTTTTGAAGCTGCACTTCATAGCCTGTGCTCTACCCTGATCATGCCCAGTAGTATTTCTAATTTCATCTGTGATGCACCAACTTTGAATTCGTATGATTTGTGAGGAAATCTTGCTGCAGCCTGCAGCCTGTCTCTTGAATGGTTTGTTGGTGGGCAGAACAGCCACTTGCAGTGTCCAGGTGTGTGTCAGAGCATGTGTTTCTGATGCAGATCTACAGAGCACTTCTGGGGACCTGGCAAATGTACCTACCAAGTTGTGTGAGTAAGCCAGGCTGAACTTTCCTATAATGCCCTGATATAAATGCGTGGTAAGTGTGAGAAACAGGTGTTGGTAAGTTTGAGAAATAGTTGAGTTGTGAATTAAGCTTGTGACTCAACCCTTTTGATGGGACTGGTCAATTAGAGGATCATGGAAAATCCCAGCTGTACCTTTGCTGTGGGCAATGTTATGTACTGGAAAGCAATTCTTTTCACTCACTTGGTAAGGCCTTTCCTGGGTTTTGTATCCTACACCAATGAAAATACAGACATCTATAATCAAAGAGAGCAGATGAAAGAAGAGGAAAGCTACATGGAAAAATACTTCATAAATGCTTCTTAGAGGATCAGTAGGGAAGAAGGAGGTGAGCAACATCTCTTTAAATAAATGGTTTGAATGATCGCAGCTTTTCCTTCACTCCAATTTACTCAAGCTGTGCAAAACAACTCTAGAGAAAGCATATTCTCATTATGTTTTTGCTGATTAGAGAAAGAAAAAAGCCAGCCTGGTAGGTGGCTTAGGACTGGATGGAGAATATTCACAGATTTTGTTCAGGCTATGGATTATTATGATGGAAACATCTGAGACTAAGCTTGTCTTTTAAATAAACCCTCTAAACTCAAACAACTTGAACAAAAAGAAAAGCAAATGGATACTATCAAACATCTTACTAGGCAAAAAGGCTGGGTTTGGATTGGAAATTCAGAGATTTGTGATCATTATCTCAATGGATTTAATCGCGGTTTTCAAGGTGGCATGAAATATTTTTTGTACATATAGGAAAAATGAACTTTGACTGCAGTATTGATTGCTGTCCTCTGGGGAAAGAATGGATCTTTTTTATGCCTTCACATTTGAGTTTGCATTTCTGTGTAAATTACACTTGTTTATAATTACATATATAAAAAATAATATATCCTTGCAAACCTGTTTTCCTGCCTCCCTTCAGCTGGCTACTTTTGTTTTACAAGCCACCTATGTTACCACTTGTGTTAGATAGAGAAGAGCAAAATTTAGCTAGGTTCCCTATATGTTGTGGGCAGTGAGTGGGGCTTGCCAAGATAATGGGAGCTAATGCTAGATGAGAGCTGTTCAGACAAATCAAAATATGCTGACTGCTACCTTGTTTCATCTCTCAGCTTCATCTAAACTACATGGGGAAACTCCTCTTTGCAGCCTGGTTCAGGAAGGCACTCAGGCACATGAAGAATCCTACTGACTTATGGGTTTGAAGTGAGGTTTGCATTTAACTGCAAGTTTTGTAAGCAGAATTCTCCAGTAGTGTGTGTCACTGAGCACAAAATTGCAAAGCCCTGCATTCTCACCATGGTATCAACATGGAGGAGCATAGGCACCAGTGGAACATGGATTGTTGGAAGTATCATTTGTTTCAATGTACATGACTTATGGGAAATGCCTCACATAGACACTATGTGTATTTGTTCTCAGTGTGAATCCACCCATGCACCTTTTGGAGTTTCTCAATGAAATTGTTCTCTGCTAACATTAGTACAACAGAGTCCCTGAGTAACTGCTGGCTATGTACATCACTTTATAAGAACTAACAAATGCAAGGCCAAATAATATGTTAATTACCACTTGTCAAAACAGAAGTGCTCTTGTGACCTTTATCTGTATTGTACAAACTATCTTTGAGAGGTTTTTTTGAGTCATTATGAAAACTATGTGGGACCTGATCCAGAAAGCTTTTACACACCAAATTCTCTCATTGCTTCTGTACAGGTCTGCAGACTGATCCTTGACAGGTGTAACTTGGTGTTGCCTAGAGTTTCATCAGCTTTGCCAGCTGAGCCTGCTTTTGTGCACAGCCTCTCAGTGAGACTAATTAGAAGGCCACAGCTTTACAGCATTTGTCCAGAGAGTTGCTCTGCTTTGTTTGTTTCTGAGGGTATAGTTAGGGCACTGTTACGTGCAAAGATATTAAAAACTGTCTGAGTATCTGCAAGATACAGGTAGGTACCCTCAGAGAGTACAATTAAGATAAGTTGTTGAAAAGGGTGTGGAAATGGAAAAAAATCATGCAGATACTCCAGGCAATTAGTAACATCCTTGTAACTTGCATTACATACTCACACAGGCACTGTGAATGAGGCCTCAGGAAGGAAGCTTTTCCCACCTATTCCCTACAGTTTCCTGAGATTTTTTAAAAGTTTTCCCAAGAGAACACATGGGTGTTTGTTGGCTGGAAGGATTGTGTCGAGAATTCAAAAATCACACACTTGCAGCACTGTGAAGGGGAAGGACCTCCAGAAGTTGCAGTGATGATAATTGTGCCTCTAAGCCATCCTTGTTTGTGGTTGGTTCTTGAGACTTTTTATACTTTGTGCTGCCCCTTGAAAACTCTCAAATGTGCCCACATCTTTCTCAGGCTTTGATACCCCAAATGAAAATCAGTAACATACCTCCCAAGTCCATCCAATGGACATCCTGCCTTCCTTTTAGTGCCACAAAGAGTAAGAATAGTTTGGGGTTTTTTTCCCTCTTTTTTCCAGCATCACACACTTGATTTATATTCAGCTCATGAGACAATATAACATCATCTTGTGCACAACTGCTGCCTAATGAGAGGTTCCCCCTTATAGAATATAATACAATAAACAGTATTATATAGTCCATATTAAATTAAATTGGAAACAGTAAGCTGAGCATCTCAATAATGTATTAACTCTTGCAGTCCCGACCTATATGAGATTATTAAGGCCTCATAGAACAGGACCAACATTCATTTTCTGATATCATACTTGCACTGTATAGATGAATAGAAGAATATTGAACATGTAGATCAAGTGAAAAGCAAAGTAGCAGAGAGAGGGAACCCATCTGAATTCTTCACTCAGAAGTGGAACTGGCAGAGAATTGTGAAACTGGCAGAGAACTGTGAGAAAGGACTGCAAAGCTTCAGAACTTTCTAGGGTGCTGCCTAGAAAAGGCAGGGTGAACAATCCCTTTGGCTGCCACAAACGGCAAGTCCCATAGTGGTGATCAACAACATTTTTTGTGGAAACCTGAAGTAGACCATAAAGTTCTCAACAAAGACATTTTGAAATGTCAAGAATACTGCAATTGACAACAGAATGTCACTTGGGAAAAAGCACATCTTGATACCAAAGCAGATGGCAGATGAGACAATTGAGCACTATGTCATATAGCTGTACAATAAAGCAAAGTCATATGAATTTGACCAGACAGCAGCCTAATTTGTGACTTAATAATTTGTCTTCTAACATATCACCAGGTGAAAACAGGGTATGGGAAACTCCTCTACCATGAGTAGTTGGGGCTGGCATGACCTAATGAAAAACTGTGCTCTGTTTCTTTTTCTAAATTCGGAATCAGTACAGGAACTGTCTTTCAAGAAAAAGGCCTAAGCTGTCAGAGTTTTGAAAAGTGTGTATGAACAAAATCCTGTATATTCTAACTCTACAAAGCATGTAGCCATTTAAATATGGAACACTGCTGCTCATCTCATCTAATTTAAGATTTTCTTACTCTGTTTTCCCATTTGTACAGTCCGGTGGATTTAAATGGATTTCTCTGTTTTTCACTTTTGTCTAAATGAAACAGGAGTTGGCATCCTGAAACAGGAGTGAAAATTTATGTGCAATGGTCTGATTTTCATTTAGTAAGACATCACTTTGATCTTCTCTGACTGTGTAACAGAATTGTGAAACAAATGTGAATGTAATCTATATAGACAATGAGATGCAAAAAAGATTTTGTATCAGAAAACATTAAGGCTGAAAATGGCTTTGCTCCTTAGGACCTGAGCATAGATGAATTAATTTCTACTCACATATGCACTGTTATAACGAGCCAGAATTTAACTGGAGGCCTGGAGGCAGTTAGAATTAGAAATTAGAGTATTTGCATACTCAGAAACTTAGTCTAAAAAGAAAATGAGATCTACCTATTTCCTCATTAATTTCCAGGTGTCTTCTTGTTAGTTACCTTTATTTCAGCAAGTGCTTTGTAAAACATTTAAAGTCTTTACAGAATACTGAAATTTTATTAGAAACTACCTTGAGCTTAATTTGCACAATAATTCATTTTTTGGGAAGTATTACTGAGAAGCAGCTGACAATAAAGATCTCTAAATATTTAAAATTCAAGTGCTGGAGAGGGTCTCATCACATTAGAAAGCAATCAACCATCTTGAGACAGGTTAATAAAAGCACCTTAAACTCATCATCAAAAGGCGCTCTTGATTTCCATTATCAGGCACAGGACTCTGAATGATTCATTGATCACATTTTCTCTGTTCAACAAAAATATCATGAGCTGAAAGGTTTCAAGATATGCAGCATGAGAGGATTTTTTTCCTGCTTTACAACTGCATTTGACAGATGACCTTTAGTCTTTCTTTCACATTAGTGAGATATTTAACGAAAATAATGTGGATACATTTTTCAGTGTTATCTGATGCACATGCTCACAGAATCCTCTTTTTGGTACCACACAGTAAACAGATAAAAGAGTCTTCTCTAAATGCCTTCATTATGAATAAATGCCCTGCTTTCAGCTTTCCTCTTCCAGTAAGATCACAAGGTTAAAAAGCCTCCGAATGATTCTATGAATGCATGTAGTTAACCTGATGCTGTTTCACTGGGAGATTTGTGCATGTGTAGATATACAGGAGGTTTTCAGGAGGGTTGTGTAGTCTCTTTGCATCCCTTCCATCCAACATGCCAACAGGTGCACTTGGTTCTCCAAAGTATCAAGAGGTTCCATGCATGTTGATTTACACCTTTGCTGTTGTGCACCTCAGGGAGTGGATGGTGGCTCGCCTTTCCATCCTGAGAGCACCTGACATTTCCTGGCTGGGGTACAGATAACAAGGGAGCTGTTGAGGACATCTGCAGCCAAGTGCTCACCCAGGGTCCTGGGCAGATTTGCAAAGTCTATGCAGAAGTATTGCTGTCAGCACCAGAGCTGGCAGCTGAAGGTGACTCAAGTATGAGCTGCAGTCACACCTCTGGATCATGGCAATATTCCCATTTTCACTGCTTCTTCAGCCCTGGCAAGCATCTCATCCTGCTGAAACTTCAGATCAGAGATGTTGTGGAGGGCACAAGATTGCAGAAAAGTGTTAGAAGAGCTACGTCACCCCAGAGCTCCTCACTGGTACGTCAGTGGTGCTCACTGCACATCCTCACTCTGTCTGTTGTGCAGGTAGAAGCTGAAGTTATTCCACTGAAGTCAATAAGCTCGAAAACTGTGGCCTTGTCTGTCTGAAGACCTTTCTCTGCAGAGTGGAAGGGAGCAAGGGAAGTTGTTCTGCTGGGATGAGCTAACGCCCCTGTGCTCTGCAGGTGGGAATGGGGAGGAAGGTGAGAAGTAGGCAGACAGCATCACAGAACAGCTGGCAGAACATGATGAGCTCAAGGTCACTTGGCTGTTGGCCCAAATCCATCCAAAAATACCAAACCCCAGCAATTAGTCAGGCCGTCAGCTCCAAAAAAAAAAAAAAAAAAAAAAAAAGCTGAGCCATGTCATTGTTCAGCAAGGGTATCAAGGTTCTGCTAGCAACCTTTGGAAGGCTGCCATGGATGGGACCATTCCTGTTTGTTGCCTAGCTCGTAATTGTGAATTGAACTCAGTGTCATTTTACTCAAACACCTTCCTGAAAACTGATTCAGAAGTGTGTTCTCAAATGGATCAGGGATTCCTGGTAATTTCTCAGCTTCTCTTGGGATGAAGAGGTGGATGGCTGAAGGCAGCAATGCTTTGATGCAAGATGCCTGCTAGAATGAAAAGTACAGGCTCTGAAGAGAAGCTTTTCCTGTCTCTGAGGCTTTTACAAGGTTCCATCAATTCTGAGACAGTTGAATCTTTCTTCCCCCTCTATTAATAAACACAAATGTGTGGAAAATTACCCTAATCTTCTTCCAAAGAGGATGTGCCTCCAGAATCACTTCCAGTACCGGGGACCTCAGAATTCTGCTACCATATTTAGAGGCGATAAAAAGAGTCCTTGCATTTCTGACCAAAATCCAAATATAGCCTATTTCTTTCTGCCAACTGAAAATGCACCTTTTTATTTCATTCAGTTTTGTTTAAATCTAACTTTGTTCCAAACTTTTCATTCTATAAATGTCTCTTTCACTATAATTATTTAAATAAAGTGGGATAGTGCCCAATTTAGTGAACTGAATTAGTATGCTACTTAATGTGCCTGCTATTGTCATTCTATTAGGGCTTGTGCTCTGTTCCTGTTACGATTTCCCCGACTCCAGTGGATTTACAGAAGACCTGAACCCAGCCCATGAAGGAAAGTTTATCACAGTCAGTTCTATTTTACAAATGTAAGTAGACGTAGTTGCTATTTCTACGTGATTCTTCAGAGTTTTCATGCTGGGGGGAATACACTGGTTTCTACTTGGCCAGGCATTGGCTTTATGGTTAGAAACTGGCAGCAGATGTCAGTGATACCCTGACACATCTAAGCCTGACTGCCTTGCATCTTGTGGTGTGCCAAGTCCTGGTTTACCAAACATTAAGTTGATCTTCAGCTTGGCAGTGTGATAGCTTTTTCTGTGGTGGGCATCTCTCTCTGGGAGGTGGGGAACATGGAGCTCAAGAGCCCCTGAGAACATCAGGAAGCAGAAGAGACCATGCAGGAGTGTGGGGCATGTTACTGTGTTAATAACCTCGAGTAGCTTTAGGTGCCTGCACTCCAGGGAGCCACAGGGAGCTGGTTCTTCAGGCTTCTTTTAGAGCCAGGGGAGATAAACAAGAAATACCAAGATGCTCTGGATAACTTCTTTGAGGCAAGACAAAACTTGCCCTAGAAGTGCTTGTTTCTCTTCAGTAATCTTAGTGACAATTTGAGTAACCCCAGCATAGCCCTCATTAGTAGGTGTCACAGGTAGGCGAGATGAGGTGAGATGATCCTATCTTTGTTGTGAGGGTCACCAGCAGGTAGAGACCGTTCAAGATACAATGTATATATTCCCTATTCAGAGTATTTTTTTCTTGCTTTCTTCTTTTTCTGCCTTCTGAAGAAGCCATTTTTTTTCTCCTCCACACTCCTTTCCTGTTTCTTTTCACCCTTTGTTTAAAATTTCTATTCATAGTCTCTTTTCTTCTACACTTCAGTGCTTTGAGATAATGATGAGTCTATAGAAATGGATTTGGCAATGAGATTACTTAAGGAATTCCTGGAAAATATTTGCTCATCTCCTGAGGGTTAAAGGCAAAAAGCAGGCCAGTAAACTGGACAGACTCATTTAACTGCCCTTGCTGAATGCTCCCCTCTTGCCCCACCTGTGTGTCACCCACTTTCAGTCCTTTATCTGAGGTTCCAGAAAAAAGTAATCATCAAACCTATGATCTGGAGAAGGGATTGTGCACAGCAGTGAGACTGGTCTTATCCAGTGTGCCCTGTGTCCACAGAGGCTCCTCCAAGTGATCTTCTGTCCTACCTGGAATTTCTCATGGCAGATTTATGTATTTCATCCACTGCCAGGAGACTCATGCACTGGGACTTTCAGGGTGCAGTGATGCTAGAGCTAAACACCTCCCCTGGTTTAGGGGCTGAGTGCTGCTGAAAGAGGGTGGTGGTGACATCTTCTGCCCCTGTCTCCCTACCTGTGGAAACCTGCACTTCCCGTGTGCCAGTGACACATGTCTGACCTCAGAGTGAGTCAGCTCAGTGGATGGACCAGCAGAAAATCAGATTAAAAAGGAATGAATTTTTCTTGGTGAGGGAAAGAGATTTCTGGTCTCTGTTCTTTTGAAACTGTGGGCTTTCAGGTACAGCACTGCTGTGCTCTGGGAGACAGTGTAAAAGCAGTATATAAGTCTTTAAAATGTCTGTGAAGAGATAGTACACAATGATCCAGGTCAGCTCCTTCAGAAATTTCCTGTTGTCTTCAGTTACTCTGGATTTCATTGTGTTTCCTTGCTTTTGTGTTTCTACAGTGCTGTTAATATTCTCCTGCTTACTCTGCATGGTCAAAGACCAAGATACTGTAAAACGCTTCACCACAACACTAAAACCAGGGGTGTCTCTGCACTGGAAAGCACTTATACAACTATGCTTTATATACTTTTGTGACACCAGGCTGCACTCTACTCCTGCTCATGCTACTGAAATTCAGGAGTGATTCCTAAAACATTTGATAATTGGGTCTTTGGATCCAGTCAAGCAGGTAATGTGGGGAAAAAAATGGTCTGCAATAGCTTTTGCTTTCTTCTCTTGTATCCTTTGAGGGAGCAATTCAGAATGCCTTCCCTGAACAATATTGTGCTGCTGATGTGGGAAGGTAAGTACTGTCCTGAGCTTTGTGAAAGGGGAAGCCAGATTATGTCAGTGTCCTCACAGCCTTAGCCGGGTGGTGTTATGTGAGAAAGGGTTGCACTATTAAGGTGGTTGGCCAAAGCCTCTTCACTTCTCCCCAGCAGACCTGAGCCTGCCCCATGCCTGAAGCACAGTACCCCCTGCTCACATTTGCTGTGGCTTCTCATTAGAGAATTCACCAGATTACTTGTCAAAGATAAACTAGGAGTGTAATCCCAGTGGATTTGTTCACAAATGCAAATCAATACTCACAGCGGGGTTTTTTTTTGGTTGCTTTTTTTTTCTGATTGTTTGTTTTGTTTTGTTTTTTAGGGGGAGCTAGTAACATTTGTTCGACTGTATTCCTTACACTTGAGCTATAAAAACCAGCAAATTAAGGCTCAGCATGAAGCCACATAACAAAAAAAAATCAAAAAGTGACAGCAGAAATGTTTCCGTATCCACCCACCACTTGAACAAAGGAATAGGGAATAGTGTCTTGCTTGTTTCAGAAGGACTGTCATAATGATCCAGCCTAACAAACCATAAAGTCCAGTCCTCCTTAGAGTCCTTTACAATTTTGCAAGTGAAAATGCTTGTTTTTTCCTAGAGTTGTAAAGGAGGATGCAAAGTGGTGCCAGGCAATCCAGTTCGAAGGGAAAACACTGTAGTTCCTCCTCCCTGTGACTCCAAAGGAAGGCTTTTGAAATGGTGGATTGAGCACAAAAACTTTGAAGATGTGAACTATACAAACACAGAAAATGATATTATACTTGTCTGCAAGTTTCACATTCAATCAACCTTTGTGCAGAGTTACATGAACATTATCTATGTGCATTCAGCACATCCTGCTTTCATTGCAAATCCCCTTTCTGTCTGCCCAGTTTCTGACATGATTTGGGTGCACCCATTTTGGGATAAAGATCCAGGGACTTGGTTCCCCAGTAGGGGCCACTTTCTTTTAGTCTGCCAGATCTTTCATTACACACATCTGTGATATGCAGTTGTGAGTCAGTCTGCCTTTTGGGGATGTCAGAGCTGGACACACTGGGGTTTTCAGCATCTACCACCTGGACAGTCTGTCCTTGACTCTGTTCCCTTTCAGGACAATTACATACATCTGAAATTTTTCATTCCTTCCTGTTACAAAAGCAATTTCCATATCAATATGTTTTGTGACTCAGTCATTTTTTCCTAGCCCTAAATGTATGATCTCTCTCAGAACTGAGATGCCAATCCCTTTACTTTTTACAAGCTAGTCTTGTTTCTTTAGTGTAGGGATACGGACTTACCCAGAAGTCTCTGGAAGTAATTCCATTCTTCATGCATACATCCTCCTGAAGTGTCAACTGCAAAAGCCATTTGTCTTCATTTCCTGTACCAAAACTGGAGGACAACGTTACTGTGTACCAATTACTGCCTTGTACTGCTCTCTACCTCTCAGGTGCATTTCATTATAACTCTGTTTCAGTTTAGAAATGGTCCCAGCAGTGGTTGCACATTTGAGGTGACAAATGGTAATCTGTCCTCGCTGCTCCTTAAGGGCCAGCCTAATGGACCTGAAGGCAGCTGGAAGCCACTGCAGCTTTACATCAGGTTAAGGCCTTGGCTGCACCACAGCTCCTGCAGCTGTAGCTTCCTTGTGTGACCTCCCAGCAGAGGAGGAACTCATACTTTTACAAACTGTATGAAAAAAAATAAATGAAGCAAAGATTGTCTTCTGTAGGAGCAGCTGTGCTCACAGAAGATGTTTTTGTAGTGGTGAGCCAAATGGTGAGAGTTTGCACTCTGGGCAGATACTGCAGGAACTGTTCACAGCAGAGATTTGGTCCAGTCAGGGGCAGCCCCAGCTCCATAACACTGCTTTGCTTGTGTGGCTGCCTGCTCAAGCACATCTCATGCCTGCTGGTGAAGTTCTGCAGTTTCTTGCCACACTCTGCACAAAACTGACTGAAAAAGCAGAGCTGAGCTGTAATTCTTCTAAATTAATAGAGTTCTAGAACAGAGAACAATAACAAATTGAACCTCTCATTTTGTTGAATATGCCTACTTTTGTATTTGGGATATCCTAGTTTGAGAGCTCCTTCTGTCAGTATGGGGCTTTAGAAACAAAACATCTATATAAATATATATTATTTCCATAATATGCAACTAAATTAGCTATTTAAATATAATTATTATATTTTTTCATTGGATAATTTTTAAAACAAGTATTAAATTTTTCATTTGATAATTTTATCTCTCTTTTTAATTTTTATGGTTTTTGTTTTTTCTTTTTTTTTAACTTCAGAGACACAAGGAAAAACATCTTTGAATATACTTCTAGGAAAACAATCCAAAGTTGGTAAGTCAAATGCTCTGTTACTGCACCAGACAAAGGGGAAGTAACCAAACTGTGATGGCACCATTCATTAAAGGTAAAGCAACTCAGAACTTCACAACATAGCAAATGATTTAGGTGCGTCTATCTGACTTGATGGTTACGTCTGTACTGTGGTCTAGACCAAGAAAATAAACCCCTAACTCTAACCTCCTATGATTACTTCTGAAGTACTTTAGTATTATCACATCTTCCTGGCTTTGCTGTTTTCATTACTCCTGACAGAACGTTTGGGTAAATGCAAGAGAAAGAGAGGATTGTATAGCAGTTTGACAGTTCTAATTATGAATATTTAAGAGCTGCTTAAATGTGCTCTCTTCTATCACCTAATTTGCTATCAATGACAGCATTGGAAGCACTTGTCTCATTTTTCAAATCAAAGCTTCCTCAAGCAAAATGCTTGGAGACTGAATAGCTTATGCATTCTATTAATCACAGAGGGTGGGAAAAGATCCATCAAGTGCTTCAGATAGTTTGAGAGTGTTCCATCCTTGTAGAGCTTTCACTTCCCATTTCTAACAGATGAGTGCATTTGCCTCCTTTGAATGATCTTTGTGATTCTTTCTCATCCAAAAATGGTTTCAGATTTATCTTCCTTCAACATTGCGTCAAATCATGCCTGAATATTTATAAAAAGAGTAAATTTTGATTTGGGTTAGTCATAGATAGGAGGAAATAGTAGTCATATATTGTTTTCCTAAAGAGGGATAGCTCTTACTCTGCTTCGAGTGAGTCAAGTTTCATTGAAAATGTGTTACAATTCAGATGGATAAGTGTGGCCACTACAACTTTGAAATGAACTTTCTTGATTTGAGACAGAAACAGTATTGTTGCCTGGTGTTTATTCTGTGATTACCATTTTCTAGTAGTGACTACTACTTTCTGCACTTGAGGTTGACTTTGGCCATAATGGTAGAATGACCCCAATTAATTTTATGGGAGTTTTGTTCTTTATGCATGTAATGCAGAGAAGTGTCTTCTCCTTACTACATAATGTCCACCAGACTCTCCCCAAAAATGACATACAAATTCTGCAGGATGTGCTTAATTCCTGGAGCTGGAGAAGGGAGAAATCTTCAAACATGTGCAGACCATACCTAGCTAGGTAATAGCTAAGCTGGCCTTTTGCCTCCTGGGTAGCTTGTGATGGCAGAGCTGTGTGATAACTTGCCCAGCTTTTTGAAGGAGTTTGTTTGCAGTTCTTGTTTCCTTCTGTTTTTTTGTTACAAGTTGCGAATTTACTTTCCATGTGCTAATGGAAAATGACGTGAAGCAAAAAACCTCAATTCTTCACTGAGCAACATCTTGTGGAATTTCCTACTATTACCAGAGGAGAATATAATTCCTCCTGGTCTCATCAAATTTAGGAAGATGGTGGCAAGAGGACACAATTTCCAGACTGGAGGTGTGTGGGATTCAAAAGTCATGTCTGTCTTTGTTAGATAAGAGCAGCGGAAAAAAATGTTTAAGTTGGGAAGCAGAGAAAAGAAGGAAGATTAAAAGAAATGGTTTGGGAAAATCAAGAGTAGGGCCAGAATGTCTTCACATACACTGACACAGCTGGATAAAACTGCCCTTGAGCACAGAAGTGCCTAGTTCCACAACTCCCAAATTAATAAGATCTGCATTGAGTCACCTAGGAGTGAACATCTTACCAAAGACACCCACAGCTGAAAATTTTAGATTTTTGTTTTCATAAAGTGTTGTTTTATAGCCTATATTTAGTTTACATCTTCATGGGTCTAAACTTAGAAAAATTTTTGTCCAGCTACCAAGCTAGAGGGAGCTACAGAAAAATAAGGATGCAAACCTCTCAGAATTCTGCTGTTAACAGTTTCTTACACTTATGCCATTGATTATGTTTCTACTTTTTCAGAAAGATGTTTTAATTTGCTTCTGATTCACAGTCAGCTTTCATAGCACAGCAATTTGTTTCTCACCATTTCTCTCTGTTTAAGGGAGAATCTGTGTACAATTCCATACTCCCATTGCTATGTGCCTTGCTGTTAATGCATTCCTTCAGTCTGTCTTTAAAAACACCTTAAAACAGAGCTACAGTTTTAATTATGTAAGGCTTTTGTTGTTGTTGTTGTTGAGGGAAGGAAGACCAGCTAACAAAGAAAAACAGGATGCCCTTTCTTGGAAGGATGAACTGTCCTGAAACAACTACCAGGATTGTGGATTTCCTGCTGAGTGACAGGTGAGACTTTGAAGAGGGGAGGTTGCAGCCAAATACTAAGTTTGGCCTCAAAGAGATGAGATAAACCCAGCTGCACTCCATGGATTGACAGAAATTAATAGAGACCCTATAAATGAGGCTGTGAGGAAGAATATGAGTCTGCTTACATTTTTCGGTCAAAATTATGCGTTTTGGTTAATTGAAATGATTAGCACCCGAGGCATATTAACTGTGCTCTTCAGCCTAGTGTAAATGAGCTCACAGAATCATGTCCTTTTTACAAAGTTGAAAATGGGTCAAAAATAAATTGAATCAGTGACCTTTTCCAGTAGTTTTCCCAGGGGCAAAGCAGAATTTGTCATGTGCCCAAGCAATCTACTTTTTTTTTTTTTTTTTTTTTAACAACATTCTCTGTTCTGTGGGGATTTTTAGCAGTCTCCAAACTTTGGCACCTGAGTTCTGCTGGTCACAGCTCATGTTGCAGCCTGGAAGCACTTCAATAACCCTACTGACACAATGCAACTGGTGCTCCTCCAGACCTAGAGAATGAAATAAGCACAGGCTCACAGAATGGCTGAGGTGAGAAGGGGCCTGGAGGGCACCTGCTGACCCCTTGCTCAAGCTGGGTCACCTAGACCACGTTGCCCAGGACCATGTCCAAAGAGGTTTTGAGTATCTCCGAGGATGAAGACTTCCATGACCTACTGGGCAACCTGTGCCAGGGTGTAGTCACTCTCACAGTGAAAAGGTTTGTCCTGATGTTCAGAGGAAGCATCCTGTGTTTCAGTTTGTGCCTATTGCTTCTGGTTGTGGCACTGGACACCACTGAAAAGAGTCTGTCTCTGTCCTTGTTACACTCTCTACCTTTACATCAGTTCATGCCAAGATATTGTGTTGTTGTATTAATCACCTTAACAAAATTCCAGGCTTGATTAGTGGGGATGTGTGATGCAGAGAGCAGGAAGAAATATTTCAATAGGCTTTTGATGAGTTGATGTATAAAGAGGCAAATGAATTATGTAATTTCTACTAATTTTTACTGGAATAGTTACTTGGGGTATAAGAACAAGAACAAAGAACTTTGATACAACAACTCTCTGTGCCAATTAATGTTTGTGGTATATATCAGGCAGCCATTTGATGAAATAAATAATAGCTGATGCAGAAATTGAAGTGCTAATTTCTCCTCTCTCAAATGAGTGCTCTACACATCTGATTAAATGCTCTCATGTATTCTTTCTGTCTGCTCTTTCTTCTCTCTGCCTTCAGAAAGAGCTCTGGAGAAGTGGTGTGTAGGGCTGAGAGTGGGTCACTGAGCCCAAGTCTCCCACCTGCTGACAGATTGTTGCTTCAACTAAATTACTGGGGAAAAAAAGAGGAAATTGCTCCTCTTTTCTGGTTTTGTGGGGCCCTTTATGTACTAGGGCACACAGAGATTTTCTTCTTGAGTGATTCAAGTGCTACAGGCAAAATAGAGAACTGTTGGTTTGTAGTTCCAGAGAGGATGCAGACAGGAGCCAAGGAGCTGGGAGTTAACTTTGCCAGGGCTGGGGTACTTCTGAGAAGACCCAGATGCAGATTTTTACCCTGTTGTTGTATGTGCAATGTAGCTGCTCTCAGTGTTAGCGAGTTCTTGCACTAGGAACTTGTACTAGGATCATATGCTGCAGTCTTCAGTCATCTCTGGCACAGCCATATCTCTGAAAATAAATGTGGGGACAAATCTCATCCCACTTCAGCTGGTTAGTAGATAACCATCTTGGGACTGAGACCAATTGTATGAGATTCAAGAAGGAAAAGTGCCAGGTCCTGCACCTGGATCACAACAATGCCATGCAATGCTACAGGCTTGGGGCAGAGTGCCTGGGAGGTTGCCTAGTGGAAAAGGACTTGGAAGTGCTGGTCAATAGCAGCTGAATGTGAGCCAGAGTGTGCCCAGGTGGCCAAGAAGGCCAATGCAGCCAGGCTTATATCAGGAATAGTGTAGCCAACAGGACCAGGGCAGTGATTGTCCCTCTGTATTCAGCATTGCTGTGGGTGCATCTTGAGTCCTATGTTCAGTTTTGGGCCCCTCACTACAAGAAGGACATTGAGGTGCTGGAGCATGTCCAGAGAAGGGCAATGGAGTTGGTGAAGGATCTGGATCACGAGTCTGATGAGGAGCAGCTGAGGGAGCTGGCATTGTTTAGCCTGAAGAAAAGAAGGCTTGGGGAGACCTTATAACCCTCCTCAACTACCTGAAAGAAGTTTGTAGTGAGGTGGGAGTTGTGTTTCTTCTTCCAGGTAACAAGTGACAGGACAAGAGGATATTTCCTCAATCTGCGCCAGAGGAGGTCTAGATATGGCACATGGAGACATGATTTAGCTTTAAGTTGGATGACAGTGCTGGGTTTACTGCTGGACTCAATGGTCTCAGAGGTCTTTTTCAACCTTAACCATTCTATGATTCTATCTAGCTTCCTCTACACAAAGATGGAAGGCACCTCCATAGAGGCATTTGTCCAACTCACCTAAAATGAGCTGAACTGCCTCTGGAGCTTCTCTCTCACCACTGCTGGCAGAGGGAGTGGAGGCAGTTAGCTGAGCAGGTCATCTGGAGTGAGATTTAGGTGCAGATTACAACTGCGTGCCTACCAGTAGGATGCTCTGTAGTGTCGACTGGTGCCTGAACTCCTGTATATAACTACTTGAAATCCCTTAGAGAATCAAGTGCATTTGATTCATATGCAAGAATCATCATATCAGGGCTGACAGATATGCTATAGGACCTGTAGGAGACACCAATCCTTCTGAAGCAGCAGCTCGTCAGGAAGGGTACACTAGGACATCCTGAAAGCATAACAAGTTGTCTATCCTTGGACAAAGGAATCAAAACCCTGCTCAGAGCAGGCAGTGTAGCTTACTGTCAGGGACCTGTGCAAATCCCTCTCAGTCCTGGGCATTTGGCAGCCTGGGCTCAGGACCAGCTTAGACATGGTTATCCCTGTGGGATCACAGGGCTCTTGGCTAATGCTGGTTTCCATTGCCATGTCTGCTCAGCTCTTCTTTCCTGGATGCTCCACAAATGTGCACAGTGCCAGCAAACCTTCCACCCTGCCTATCCTGCTGTTACCTTTGGATCCCAGGTCCCCTTCCAAAGCAGGCCCACTCTTGCTGTTTCCTGACACTCAAGGTAGTGATTTAGCCCACCAAAATGTAAACAAATTCTGTCTGGGCAGCTCTTTACCTCCCCTGACTGTATTGATTAAAGCTCTGCTGGCAGTGATTGGCGGTTCAGACACTTGTATCCCATGGCAACATCTGTCACAGCTAAATTTAAGTGTCTGAAACCAAAGAGGAATTTCACTTTTGCCACAGAGACAGTCAGTGCTCAGTTCAGTTTCCTTGACATAGGTGTTCAGAGGTGACCCATTCCATGGAAAAGCTGGAAGCATCCTGCAGGAGCAGTGGGGAGTCTGTGTTTTGCTGGAGCAGTGCAGGAGGCTGGGTGGCAGAGCCTAAGTGACCTCTTGTGGGACCAGGTGCTCACATTCAGGCAGATGGCTTCTGCCCTTAAAATCAGTTGAGGTGAATCTCTCATGGACAGCCTGATGCTCTTTAGCCTTGAATGCATATGTTCTTCCTGCAAGCTGAACACAAAATGCCTTCGCACCCCCTGCTGCGGGTCAAAGTCAGAATGAGTTTGTAGTTCCAGAGAGGAACTACACCTTCTTCCACCAAGCAGTGGGGAACCAGCTGGGGACCCAGGAGCCCAGCAGCTGGGGGACACTGGGGCAGCCCTGGCCTTCAGGGACATCCCTGGGGATGGGTTGAGGCTGGGACAGCATGTTAGTCCATACTGGGGATCTGGCCCAGTGTGGGAAACTGTAAACAGACATGGCCCAGGGTGGCCAGGCTGTGTTCTGGCCATGTTCTCCTGTGGCCATGGCAGATCCCATGTTGGCTGTGCCGGTCCTGAGCTGCCCTGAGCCTGATGGCAGCACCCAGAGCAGGGGGTGCCTCAGGGAGGGCCCTGCTGCTGTGATTGCAGCTCCTCGTAGCTCTAGAGCTCCTTTCCCAACCATCCATTGGGAAGTGCCCACTGCCCCCTTTAAAACATCTGAGGAGCAAATTTCTGACCCAAAAATGCATCTGCTGTTCCTTTTGAACACAGTGAAGATCAGAGCAAAACCATGGAATCTGCTTTCTCAAATGATAAACTTGCTTCAGACACATTTTGTTGTTATTGACATAAATGACAGTATGTTTTAAGGGTGTGTACTTGTTTGATGCCCTGTGTGCATAGAGCAGTGCATAAAATTTGAATTCTGCTGCATGATGACTTTTTGCAAAAGGAGTGCAAAACTCACCATGAGTCTGCATAATTTCCAGTTGCACATTTCTCCATCATTAGTGAGATTTTGCAACAATTCTCTGTATGATGAAGATGTTCCTAAAATAACTGTATGGATCCTGCATCTTATCCACAGCTGTATCAGGGGATGTGTGGGAGGTGTCAACAAAGACACTAGGTAGATTTGAATGTCTAATTAGTGTAGTGGGTATTTTGTTAATTATGTGCAAGAACAATTTAACTATTCTAAAATGTGTTTCAGATAGAGCTTCCATGTCTAGGGGTTTTTTTGTGTCTTATCTATAAGGTAATAGCAGTGGGGGAATTAGCTGAACACTCACCAAAGGTATTTTCTTGACCACAAGTGATCATCTTTCTCAGTTTGTGTATAGAAAAATACACTGCTTTTACTTTTGTGTTAAAACATTTACTCTACCTCAGAATCCTGCTATCCTTCCTTGGAAAGGAAAATAAAGGCAGTCTTCAACATAATTCAAGAAATAAGAGAAATGAATCAAAATATTTGGGTATTTGGACAGGAGATAATTTCAATATTTTATGTAGGTGTATAAGCCTTGAGCTATATTTGTAATGTAGTGTCATTTGCTTTTCCTTTCAGTTGTGGATGCTGAAAGACCTGACATTTAGCTCTTTTTCAGAATAGGGCAGTTTTGGTAACAACCAATTTTTTTAAGATGAGTAAGGTAATTTTTTTGGTTTGAGGTCAGCAGAAAAAGTCATCAAAACTTTCATAGCTAACTTTTTCTAATGAATTCCTAAATGATTCAATGGTGTTATGACTTTTCATATTCTTTAAGTAGTTTTTACAAAATTTTCATATATTGGAGATAGTGCAATATCTTTTGAACTTCTTTGATTCCAATTGCATCAAAACTGGTCTTCAAAAGTGGTCTAAATTAGTTAATGTTTTCTGCTGGGGAACTGTGGAAGACACTGTTTTTTATATATTTTTTTCTTAATTGCTAGTTTAAATAGGACTTTTTCAAGCCAATACTCTCTCCAGTTTGGGTACAAGTCTTCATTGCGACTTGGTTGGGTTCACATTTTCAGTAAGGTCTTGCACAAAGTTTTATGAAAGGGTTTTCAAGATGGCAATAAGTGGAATGATGAAGTGCTAGAATTGAGGAAAAGAAGAAGATGCCTCAGCTTTTGGGATGATGGCCACATGGGTGAGCTAAGGGTAGAAGAAATCAGAACACAGGTCACTCAGCTGGCCTCTGGCCAGTGTTTCCCTGCATCCCCAGGAAACCCATGAACAAGGACTGATCCCAACCAGTGTTGTGACCTCAGTTCTACCTCCCACTTTGGAAGAACGTGACAGACAGTGAGAACTCACATTTAAAAAAAAAAAAAATAGGAGAGCTATTAGTGCCGAAAAGGCTGGAGAGACCTGAGATTGCTGCCTGCAATTTCAAGTAAATGAGAATTTATCATTTCCCAAATGTGGTGTTTCCTCTTTGTTGGTACTGGCTACATTTTAAAAAAGTTAATTTTCATGGTGTGCTTGGCACTGATATGTAGCAGTCACGTTCAGTCATGCTGTCTAAGTTTAATTCATATTGAATTTTCTCTAACTAGTCTTAAGCACAGTTTTATGTGTTTGCTCTTCTTATTGCCTAGGTTGAACTCATTTGTTTCCACATCTCTTGGGCTAAGGGAATCAGATCCATGCCACACCTCTTCAATGAAACAGCAATCCATATCCAGTTGTCAATTATACCTCACATGTAAT
Source organism: Entomyzon cyanotis (assembly GCA_024500445.1). Taxonomy (NCBI): domain Eukaryota; kingdom Metazoa; phylum Chordata; class Aves; order Passeriformes; family Meliphagidae; genus Entomyzon; species Entomyzon cyanotis. The sequence goes on from JAKEPQ010001005.1 coordinate 19,318,344, forward strand.
TACTTTCTCTAGGGTGGGAGAGACGGTGTGGAAGGATAGTGTTACTTACGGATGAGCCTCCAAAATGAGTTTTTCTAGCATTTTCATTTCTTGATTTCCAGTTCTCTTCTGCAGTTTGAGCACGACCTTTGACAGACTGCTGACACTGCTGACAGTGTGACCATTCATTGCTCTGACAGGTCCTTTGCCTCCTGATTACTTCTCTGTATTCTTTGCTTGTGGAAAAATGACTTTATTTTCCTGTGCTAAAAAACCTTTCTAGTTGTCTTGCTGTGTTTGGCTGGAATTTGATCAATAATCAAGAAGGTATTTATTCTTAACCCAAACTTTATTCAGTTAAGAACCAAGCCTTCCCCTCACCCCCCCCGCCCCACTCCCCAGACAAACAACCAAAAAACAATCCCAACCAGAAACCCCAAACCCCACAAAATCTAAGCCCCCTTAAATCCAAAGCAGGAAATGTATTTAAACAGCCACATAGGGTAGGGGCCAGGTGAAATACGTGTTTGAACAGAGGTGCTGTGTGGAAGGTCTTGTGGGCCCCATGCAGTGGCAGTGTCTCTGCCATGTAATCCAACATTCTCTGTCACATGAACAAAATTGACAAGAGCATGTATGTGTAAGAGGTCATGAGATTAGATGTTGCAGAAAGGGGCTGCATTTTTTCAGGAAAGGGAGGCAGAAGGTCACAGACTGCTCGAACAATTTCTCTGGCTTCCCATCTGCCCTTGCCAACATTTCTGTGTCTTTTGCAGAAGATGGATTAATCTTCAGGCTGGCTGGCTCTAACCCAAACACTCTAGGCCAAGTACCCCTGCTCTACATCATCTGCAGAGATGTTCAGAAGGTCAATTAGGCAAGCAGTTTGATACCTGTAGTCATAGCCTCTGATCCGTGACTGTGGGGTCTCAAGTTGACACTCCCAAGGATACTTGTCCTGGTGCCACATCAGGGTAGGGAAAGCATAGCTCCCCAACTGTAGGGATCACCTTTGCAGGTGGCTAGGGTTAGCAGAACTGTGCTGATTTACAGTACTTGATAATCTGGTGCCCCATAAACTGGAAAAAGGTTTGCATGGAAACAGGACAAGACACTACAGACACAAATTATTTCAGAGGAAATTCTGTTTGAATACAAGAAAACAAAAATCATGATGAGAACAGTTAAACAGAGGGTACACAGGGAAGTGGTGGCATCTCCCTCACTACAAGTGAGTTCTTCAAGCTTGACTTGATGGAGACTTCGGAAAGCTAATCTGAAGCCTTGCTTTCAAAGGACAGGAGGATCAAGGGATCTCCAGAAGTCCCTTTATGCCTTGGCTTCTGTCTGCTTTGCACTTGTACCATAATCTATTTGAAAGAGGGACAAAACTTTTGGAAGTAGAAAGAGCAGACCAGGAATAAATCAGACTAGTGACATGAAAAGAGCAATATTGCTATGTGACTACAAGCAATAGATGGGATGAACTGTGGATAAAAGACAGATATACCCACAGAGAAGGGTTCAGAATTAAATATGGCCATTTCCCTCGTTGTAATAAAAATTATTACCTGAAGTTAAAGCAAAAGCTTCTTGATAGGACCAAGCCTCCTGCATCACCTAATTAGTCTTTATAATTTTCTGCTCTATAGATGCTGATTCTGTCATGGCTTATACCTGCAGTTGCAGCAAGACGAGATTTGAAGAATAAAAGGGATGCACAGAGAAAAACTGCCTTCTTCCTGTAAAGAGTATGTATCATGGAAGCCACTTTCGATTATTTTATTCTATTACTCACGTTGAGATCTGTACCTAAAAATAGAAATCCCATTAATTAAGATAAATAAGTGGCACATTTAACAGAATCAAATTAAATATATAAGTCTTAAGCAAAGATTCTTGTAACCATGTTAATTCGTTAAACTGCAGGTGGTCTCACCATGAGGACATTATATGAAAGTGTCACTCATTAATAATCTTTTCCTGCCACTTTTGAATTAAATAATTTATAGGGATCCTGTGCATTTCCTCTGCTGATTAACAAACTTGCTATTACATACTACTGTAGGAGGTAAAAGTCCTCAATATTATCAAAGCTGAAGTGATTTCTGATTTACCTGAATTTTATCCTGTTCTTCATATTTCATATTATATTTCTAGTAAACTACAGTTGATACAGGCTTAGATTTAGAACACAAGGACTTTTTAATTTTAAAATATAAAATATTTCAGAATTAGTGCTTTCTTCATCTAACTGACAAATTCCCAGAGTAGGATCTCAGGCAGGTATAAATCTAAGCAACTGCTATTTAAGCCAGTAGATCAATGACAGCTTACTCCTGCTGAGTGGCTGTTCATGGTTAGCTTACAGCTACAGGCACAAGCACAGCATGAGAAAAGAGTGGGAAGTGAAGTTCTAGGGAAGGCCAAGGGCAATTTGTTATTTAAAAGTTCAAATGCATTTGTAACAGCCCTGAAATTACGCCCTGCTCGTGCTGATGGACCTACAGCAGTTTGGAGTTCTAGAGTCAAGTCAATGGCAAAACTGCTGTGGGTTTCACCCATGACCTAATCACTGAATTACAGTTTGAATGGTGCCAGCCATTGTTCTGTTGCACTCCTCCCAGCTGTTTGTTCCATTCCCACTTCCATGTGCAGCTGGCTCCAGTTTTTCTTTCCATAACTTCCTCATGCCAATTTAAGACTCACTGACTGTAGGTCTAAACAACTTCAAAGCACCTACTAAACTGTTTTATTCCACCACTTCCCCAGGCAGTCTGTTCCAATGCTTTACTACCCTTGCTGTGAAAAAAAATTCCCAATATCTAATCTAAAACTTCCCTGTCTCAATTTGACATTTCTTTTTGTCCTATCATGTGTTACCTGGGAGACCCTCACCAGGCTACAACCTCCTCTCAGGTAGTTGTAGAGAGCAATAGGGTCCCTTCTGAGCCTCCTTTGCTTCAGCCTAAAGACCCCCAGCTCCCTCAGCTGCTCCTCATGAGACTCGTCCTCCAGACTCTTCCCCAGCTCTGCTGCCCTTCTCTGGACCCTCTCCAGCTTCTCAGTGTATTCCCTGTAGTGAGAGGTCTAAAACTGAACACAGGATTCAAGGTGTGGCCTCACCACTGCCAAGTACAGAGGGGTGAAGATGTCCTGACAGCTTACCTGCTTTCTCCAGCTCTCACAAACCCATCTCATGAGAGTTTTAGCTTTCCTGCCTGCCGGGGCCCCAAGTATATTCCCTGATCCAGTGCTGGTGCAGCTAAGGGCAGTGCCTAGCCCTGTGGTCACGGAAATGATGTGGCCACAACTGGGCCCAACCACTCTAGGCATGTCTGACCCTGTTTATGCTCCCTGGATCTGACCTTGACCCCCACCTGTGGGCTGACATCCTGTCCCAGCCTCGGTCCATCCCCAGAGAGGTGCCCAATGCCTGGAACTGGGGCTGCCCCATTGTCCCCTGACTGCCCTGCTCCTGGCTGGGGTTGGACAGGATGGCCTGCTAGGGCCTGTCCTGCTGTGCTGGGGAGCTCCCACTGCTTCCCAAGGAGCCTCCAGATCCTACGGTGCCCTGGCAGTGCCCGGTTGCCATCTTCTATGAGGTACATTGGAGTGAGGAGCATGTAGAGCAGCCTCCAAGCCCACCTGTATTGTTAGGAGCAGGCAGAACACAATACATAATACCCAGTTATTGTGCACCCTGGGCCTTCCTCTTCCCCCACCAGCCCTGCTCAGCTTGGCAGAGACCCTGAACTACCACTGTCAAACTCATGAGTCCACTTGTGACTGAAAGGAGATGGGGAAAGATCATCCCTGTCACCTCTTTATCAACAGCAATGACACATTGTAGGAAACTGCTGTCTGTCTCCAGCAAGGTAGCAAGAAACTCATGAATTATTTATTAGTTCAATTAGTTGACATGGGCAAAGAGTGGTGAGGGCTATAAAATAATTACTTATTGATTTGCCTTTTCTTCCTCAAACTGCCTCATGATTTTGGTGCAAGACAGCAAAAGCACAAGGGCTTGGGAGCCTGGTTGCTGTCCCTTCTGGTTACAGTGCAGCTGGCATTACAAATAATGAGTCCTCAGCTCTGGACATGTCCAAATATTGGTGCTGGCACAACAGACAGAATAACTTTATTTGCTACAGCACAGATGCTGTTACCCCATTATTTTCTACAGACATGTTAAGCAACAATCAATAACTCTCTGTCTGCTTATGGCATTTGGAAATCTCTGGGGAGTACTTATGACACTCATTTGTTTTTCACACTTGCCATTAAATTGTATCCAAAATGCCCCAGACCTTCAAAAGGTGGCTATGTCTTGGCAGCATATTAAAAGGTATTTTTTATGGTGTGTATTTAAAAGGGGACTAATTTTTGTGCATATTAATACTAACAAAAAAAAAAAATCGACCCAACTTCAGAATATGACAGACTATGACACTCTTCCAAAGAGCAAGGAAGGGCTAGTAGCATATTTTTAGATAATTCAGAATTGTGCACAACTTCAGTAAACTTCAACAGCTACTTCATTTTTGTTGCTATAGGTAGTTGTTTTGTTGCTTTAGGTAGTTACTGATGTTGGTTATGGTTTGTATCAATCCCTGTGTCAGGAGGTCATCATATAGGAGACAGTCTGAAAGTGATGCCTTCTACTTGCTGGTGATGGTATAGATATCACAAACACTCTTTTGTTGATTTGTCACCATAGGCCACTGCACTTGGCTATGGGAGCTCATCACAGAATGCTTTAATTAACTCTTTTGAAATTTAAAGTAAGTTGCAAAACAAATACAGACCAAATGATGAGTTGTTTCAAGTAAATCCAAAGCTCTAAGAACATTATTGGGAACAAACAAATCCAATCATCTTGGAATGCTGTTGGAAATTCATGTCCTAGGGTAATGGTGTGACTAAGAATTTGTATCATGGCTCAGGACGTCCTGCATTTTGAAGCACAACAGTTTTTTAATTTTTTGACTGTTGTCAAACTGCAAGTTAGAAAATTACATTAGTCATCACAGTCTGTGGTCAGGAAATGTCAGGTCCACTGAAAATCATTTCTAAGCACAGAAGAATATGGAGACATTTCTATCATAAGACTAGCCTGAGGTGAGCAAAAGTGGATGTGACAAGCACTGACATTTAAACCTTGAATCAAAATTATAGATTTGAAGAGAGGAGCAAGATTTTCTTTAGCTGGTGACTACCATCTATTCTACTTCCTATTTGCTGGTTACCCAACTCCTAGATTCATGTAGCACAGAGCTGTTTGCTCTTCTGTGCTGATCAAAGAAGTGTCCTGATCAGATTCTGCAACTTTTTGAGTTGCAGTCTCAACAGAATCTCAACTGTTTGAGTAAAAGCCAGCAAGGTGGATTCTCCCCACTGGCTTTACAGCACCAACAGTGCCATTTTTCTTGATGCTGTTGTTGTGTGGTGCAATGATGGATGACCACCTTGTATCCAGCTCTTGCACTAACTATATACTGACAACAACAGGAAAATCAAGCTTAGGACCTTCTGTGTTTGGTTGATCCAGGCTAGCAATTAAGCCCCCACCCAGCCATTCACTCACTCACTTTAGTGGGATGGAGGAGAGGAGCAAAAGTGAAAAAACTGCTAAGTTGACATAAATACAGTTTAGTCAGTGAAGGCATGAGAAGAGAGAGGGAGAGGAAAAAAATAACGCAAGGGATAATCATCCCAAAAGTGCCAAGTCAGTCTCTGAGCAATGGCTAGTTGGGAAAGTAACCATTTGAAAACTGGTCTTTCCATGTTTTATTGCTGAGTATGAAGTTATATGGTGCGGAAAATCCCTTTGGGTAGTTCAAGTCAGCTCTCCCAGCTGTTCCACCACCAAGCCTCTTGCCCACCCCTAGCCTTCTCCCGGGGGGCAGAGCCAGGAACAGAGAAAGTGCTGCTCAGCAATAACTAAGAGATTGGTGTGTTACCAACACTGTTTTAGTCACAAAGTCAAACCACAGTATCCTGTGAAATGCTCTGAAAAAAGCTAACTCTATCCCAGACCAGCCCAGTAGAATTTCATACCAGCGATTGCTTGTGAAATACCTGGACTGAGATACTGGTTCACCTTCAGCTCTCCTGCTCTCATCCTGCAGGGCCAAGTCACAGCCCGACCACAAGCTGGAGCTAAGGTGGGTCTGGAGATGAGCTTTCTAGAAATCATGTTTGTTCCTGTCTTGTCTGGTGACTCTGTGGTGACTGTGGTCTTGCTGATGGTGATGTCACCGTGAAACAACACTGGAGAATTTCCAGCATTTCTAGCAGAGCTAGAAAATTACATATAAAACAGCTGAGCAGAATAGTGTGGTTGGAAGCTTCAAACATCAAAAGATAGAAAATTACATGATTAGGTTGCCCATACAATCACTGTATGGGGGATTATCACAGTCTTCTTGTTTGCCCTTTAACTGTCTTCAGCTCCACAGTCATACACCACTTTCACCATGGACAACTTTAACTCAAGCATTTTCTTAAGTGCTTGCCTGTGCAACACTAATGTTCTCAGCAGTTTCTATTTAACATGATGTGGGTGAGCTGTGGATATTTGCAAGAAGTTTTTACTCTTTTTGTTTATTTCTTTTCAATATTTTCAGGAAGCAGAATTGAAAAACATTGTGTTAAGTGGGGTCAGAATGAGAAATGTCAAGATCTTATTAAAAAGCATTCATAGTCTGGCCATTCAGCTCATCCAGTAGGTCTCCTAATATTTTCTTGCAATCTGTTTGGGAAGTGAGCTTCTTCAGCAAGTAAATGTTAGCAGGAAATTAGGGGAAAATTTCCAGCAGTTAAGGACTCTTATGTTCAAGTGTTATTTTGAAAATATTTCTGGTTAAGTGCTAACACATTTTCAAGTGTCATTTAACAGGTATGATGGCATTTCATGTGGGAGGTGAGTGTACACCAACAACAGTACTACTCCCTCAGCATGACACATATGTTCATTTTGTGTGCTAGAACAGTATGGTTTCATGGGCACCTTGTCAATACCTACATTGGCATAATTCACAGAGTAATCCTATGGGGATTGTAAATTTAATTGCTGTCAGAGTGCTTAGAGGCATTTTTGCACATCAAATCAAAATACGTAAATAAAAAGTAAGGCAAACTTTTCTCTTCAGCAAAGACACTTTCTACCAGCAGTGGCTCCAAGTTCTACTGTTGGCTGCCTACCAGCTACCCAGTCCGCATCTGTGGCTCTGGATGAAGAAGTAAAGCCCAACCACACCAGTGGACAGCGCAGGTTTTGCCAAATTGAAGGAACTAGGTAAACATAGTTGCTGGTAAATGTGTTTGGTCTGGAAGGGGATTTCTGACTGGCTGAGGGAAAAGGTCAGAGCAGCCTTCAAACAAGACTGTCCACCAGGTGCTCTGTGGTGGGTGTTTGACAAAGCTTAGTGTACCCCTGAGAGGAATTACGTGGCTTTTGGAGGAGAGCTTTCCCTGGGGTCCTTCCTTTGTTTTTCCTGCAGTGGCAAAGGACAGTCTACATCATTCTGCCCACTACCTTTTTCCTCAGTCCTTATTATGTTGACACCATGGCCTTTTCCTTCTTGGCAACTCTACTTATGCAATTTAGCAGCTGGTAGTAGTGAGGTGTCAAAGGTCACAGCAAATACATGAATTTTACCTTCTTCTATTCTGACTATAGGATTTATCCTCTTAGCATTGGCCTCTGTGTGACACCAAAGAGGCAGTAAGTTTATCCATTGACTAGTAAGTTTATGTGCTTTTTTCTGTACCAGAATTCTGCTGCTGTTTACGTAGTTATAAGCCATGACAGGCTTTATTAAGTTAATATAAACACAGCACTGTGAACAAGCAAACCTCTGTAACAGTTAATACTTCTAGCATATTGTGTAAAGAATTATCAAGGTGACACTGCATAAATATTTTCCCTCCATTCTTGCTTCTAAATGTCTTTGTAATCTTCTGTGAAGTCAGAGTTCTTGAATAAGGATGCTGTAAAAATAAGAGGCGTTTGCTAATGTTAAAATTAGGGCTGCATGATGACTGGCAAAATGGGGAACAAATCGTGTTCAGGTTGAACCATGTGTAATTGTCCTCCTTTTCTTTTCATGGAACTGTAAATCCCAAGCATCTGGGAGGCAGTGGCTCCTGTTTAGACCAGTAACTCAAGGGCAAGAGCGTTCCACAGGGTGGGAGATGCTGGGTCAGCTTTAGCCCCTGAAAAGCGGTTTTGATATCCACATTTCTGAGTGTCTCAGAGATTGTTTTATGTGAATTTTTTAAGGTGGAAAGGCAGGCAGGAGATGGTGGGAAGAGGTTCCCAGTCACTCTTGTCCCTGTTATCCCCCTGTGTACAAATAGCGAAATGCCAACACAAACAGGAGACAAACCCAGATGACCTGTCACACTGCTGGGACAACCTGTCACTTGGCTGCCAACCACAGAAGATTTTGGCAATCAGGCTGCAGCCTCTGTCTGTCCAATCACTTACTACAAAACAGACCTGTCTAAAAAGGAAAAACTGTGTGGATATCCATTGCCTACTTTATAGGCCATTTGAGAACAGTGCAGTTAAAGGACGTTCATATCCAGGGGTGGCCTTATTAAGGGTAGGAATTTCAGGCAAAACTCCTCTATTCCCCAGTGGTTACTCCAGCTACCTCCAGTGGACTCCTCCCAGTAGTACAATCCCAGCTGGGAGCTGTACAGGACACTGGGCAAATGTATGCAGAAAGTGACTAATGTGCCTCATGTTTAGGCTCATTAGAAATGTGAAAATTCTAGGAATTTGTTTCGTTAAACTAGGACTTTTCTTGCCTTCCCCATCCTCCATTCCTTTCAAGGGAAGCCTTATATTGAGGACAGTGTCTGGATTCACCTCCTGTCAGACAAAGAGGATAACTGCAAGCTGGGTGTTTTTTATCCAAAGAAGAATCTCCTTTAAGGGTCCCAGTCTAATTGATTATAGACTAGTGTGCAAGCAATATTAATTTTAATTAAAAAAATGTCGGGATATGTCGCTGTTGAGCGGCTAGCTGAGGAATGACCCAAGTTCTCAGACAAGGAAAGAGAGAAGAAGAGAACTTTATTGTTTTGAATTCCATATATATAGAGTTTACAGAGGTGCCCCAGATTGGTCAGCCCGAGACCTCCCCCTAGGCCCAATTGGCCAAGCCCGAACTGACCCAATCCGGAGAAGTTGCCTGCAAAACATCCAAACTTTATCTTGTTTATGAAATATAGCAAAATGTTCCCACGGGAAGAACCTGTGCTAACCACAGGGATGTTTGACCTTTTCCTTCTCAGAAATGCCTGTCCTCACTGTATTGTCTGCTGTCTGAGAGGTCTCACAGGCTTCTGCTGAAAGGGAGTGCCACACCAATGTATGAAAGAGCAGAAATCCAATGACCTTGAGATCAAGAAAGTATTTTCATCTGTTTTGATGGATTTTGTACAAAGCCTTATGATAAGTGATGTTTATGTATCACATTTATGAACATTTCACCTCTTGATTTATGGCTGAAATAAATATGCTCAAACCCTGGCTGTTATACAGCATGAAAAGTTTACTACACTGATTTTCTTCTCTCGTAACATAAATTCTTTTTGGTTATAAGCTTTGTGATATCACTGGTACTGTATACATACATATCACTGATGCAAAATAATGAAGAATGAGACCTATGGACTGATTTATATTAACTGAGGACAAAACTGGCATGCTTTATTTTAATAGTTCAGGTGCAGAAGTTCTCCTCGTCTTTAGTTAACAAGTCACTTGCATTCAAACATTCACCAGAAGAAGCCCCAGAGGAAAATTTGAATAAATCTGTTATTGTTTCCATATCTTATATGCATAAACAGTTGATGATATAAACTCTACTGGCAATTAACATTTAATACAGAAAGTGTTAGCATTTTTTAAAATAAAAAACATTGCTCTTATCTTTTAAGGATAAACCCATTTAATTTTCTTTTTCATCATATCCTACCTTATTTCAGGTTATCTTTTTTATTATTTTTATTTCTACCATATATTCATTATCATCAGGAGATGCAAGGCATAAACCATAACATTTTACTTACATTTGCTCAAATAAAAAAGGAGTTATAAATATTTATCACCAAATTTCAATGTCTTGCCAAACAAAAATGTAGGACTCCATTTTTTAAAGGGCAAAGTAGTGAAATGGTTGTATAACAGCATGAATGCTGCTAGCCTAAGTCTACTTTTACTGACTTCAATGTCTCTGGCTTGCTTTCCTTCTCCTTGCTTTACCCCCAGGATTTGGTCTATTTTATCCATGGCGGTCCCCAGATGAAATGTTCTTGAGTGAGATCCCCAAAAGATGCATGCATTTTAATATTCACTATCTTGGAACCGACAGGTAGCATCAGCAAAAGTCTGTATGTTTGACCTCAGGGCAACAGGGGCTCTTAGCTTGAATTTTGTAGGCTTTAAGACAATAATAGTCTGTTAGGACAAATGTAAGAAGGGGAGAAGTGAGGAGTTAATAGGCATGCTAGAAGATCTGGGCAAGAGCATTTCAGGCATATTAACTTGATGTGACCCTGAAAAGCTCACAAGGTAAGTCAGGGTTTCTGATGAGAAGACAAGAAATATGATCTAAAGAGCTGTTCATTGACTTGCAGTTTCTAAATGGCAACCAAAGTTTGTGTACCAGCTTTCTTTGCAAAAGCCAATTTCTGGTCATTTCTTTGGCAAGCTTTGAAAAATCCTGGTGTTTGGGGCAATTTTAATTGAGCATTCTAATAACATTTGACACATGAACAGAAACTAGCCCCTGTGACTAAAAATGTTTCAATGAGGCAAAAATTTTTGAAACCTTTGCTTTTTCCTTGTATGCTTTGAAAAAGCTGGGGAGGCCTTTTGTAAACATTGCATATCTTAACACTGGCCAGGGACCCATCAAATAATCTGAACAAGGTACAGACCTTTTCTTGTAAAGGGCTGTGCGCTGAAAGTCTGTAAATAAAATACTATTGTTCAAATATCAGGAAGCATTCCTGACCATCATGATGGTGGGTCACGAAGAAATGGGAAACTGGGTCTGAAAAAGGAGTCAGCCAGGGAGGGAGTCCTAGAGAATGTATTAACTTCAGGACATGCTGAGTCACCTGCTTGATTTCGGTGGGTATAAATGAGAATGAAGTCTTCCCAGTATCTTAAAAGGGAGATCAGTGCTGAACAGTCCCAAGGAATCTGGGAAACTTTGTATTTGTGTTGGGAGAAAAACAGTAAGGACTTGCACAGACTGCAACAGATAGGTAAGTTCTTCACCCCTCTGACCCTAGATGGGAAAGAGAAAACCATTAGACCACTGGAAGATGTTGCAGACATATTTTAAGTAAAGGTCACTGATTTGATTTATTTCTGCTGGGGACTCAGAGCCCTCCCTTTCAGAAGTAGGTACTGTAAAAGTCAGCTTGAGTCTTTCAGGTATAGGTGTAGTGCATCATTCTGAGAAAGGTCAGAGCAAGCAACAGTTCCTCTTCTTGAAAGGCACCAAGAAAGAAATAGGCTTCTATTAAAACTTGTTCTACAAAGTTTTGCCTAGAATTTGAGCAGAGTATTTTCAGATGTAAACAGGAAGTTTTTCCTCATGGGAAAATTCTCAGTCTTTCAGGTGTCCTAAGGTATGGTGAGCCAGTCTGTTAGAAAAGAGCTGTCTGATGATAAACCAGAACTGAACCATTTTTAAAGGAGAACATGATAGTATTACTTACTAAAATTATCTTTATTTTTCCACCAGTAAATGAGCATGAAAATTTAAAAATTTTTTTAGATTCAGATGGAGCCATGAAAATGAAGAATTAACAGTGCAGGATATTGTCAATTTCATGTGGCTGGAAGAGTTTTTTTACTTCAGCTGTTGACTAAATAAATATTTAATAGTGCAATTCATGGAGTACTTTCTATGTCAGTGGTTACCCTGTTTATTTAAAGTCATAATTCCACTACTGCCATTTTTTAACATTAAAAGTAATGAGTGATATTAAAATGGTAATCTGGAAATGTGCCCACAATTTGGTATAAGCACATAAAAAAATCATGAGAATGTGATTCAGAGGCAGAAAAATCAGTTCAAGAGAAGTGTGTCTGTCAACCTATAAGTGCTTTTTTATATATAGATTAAGAAATTTTGTGCACAATATACAGAACTGAGTATTGTGAACTGGCTGTTGTTAACTAGATTTCTATGTTAAATACAAGTGATAATTAAGGTCACATTTAGAATCTTTCAGGGACATAATTTATAGCTATACACCAGTAGGTTTTGAGTGCATCAGACCTCATTTGCTCTGTGACTATAGAGCTGTGGAGTCTATTGCAAATCCAAGAATAATTTCAGGAATAGGGTGCAAGGTTTCAACTAACATATCTTGTACAGGTATTTACACCAGACAGAATATCTATATCTATCTATATCTATCTATATCTATCTATATCTATCTATATCTGTCTATATCTATATCTATCTATATAATCTATATCTATATCTATATCTATCTATATATCTATATCATCTATATCTATATCTATATCATCTATATCTATATCTATCTATATCTATATCCTCTATATCTATATCTATATCATCTATAAATTTCTGGCCCAATAATCTCCTGGTTTAGTCTGCCATTAAAGAGTAAAATCCCATGCTGTTATCACTGGATTGTTGAGACAGAGAATCCAGCATTTTTTCTGTTTACTTTGAGTCCAAACACAACATTTCTGGCAACATGGACCATAAAGACTCTATGGTTTGCTGATGATCAGGTTATGCCAAGACAAGACTAACTGAGAACTAGACTGGTTTTGACTTTTAACTGGAAGAAGAGCAAGAAATCCATGCAAGCATGTTTGTCTGCTTAACGATCAGTCTTTTGACTCAGTGGAGTTGATTTTACTAAAGCTGAAGTTCCTTCTTGTCATATCCTTCTTTTTGCTTCAGACTAATACCCTTTCCAAATGAATGATGTCCAGAGGTGCTATCAGAGCATTCCCAAAGTCATTTGGTCTGGTGCAAGATTTATTCTGGTGAGAACTTATCCACCTTAGAAAACTGTAGTTCTTAAGCCATCCAGGTAGAGTAACAGTGACAAGATGGTCCTGGCATAGTCACACGGGCTGGGCTGATGGAGATGTGCAGGTAGCTGGAGAGCTTGTTCTGAATCTGAAACAGAGGTAGGTGGCACTTGGACCAGGTATCTTGAGTAAGGCCAACCTGTATCTGGTAATTTGCATCACTTAATGGGTGTCCCAGAATTTGCTGACCTCTTCTGTCTCCCCAGGTCTTTGGCATCTTGTTCCATCACTTACAGCTTGTCTGAGGGATTGGATTAAGATAAAGCACTTTCCATTAACTTGGCAATCAGTGGGCACAAGTTCTGAAGGAGCTTTTAGATACCCAAATCCTACCAAATTTCTTTGGAGGTTGGGTGTCTGCCTCCCACAGGCTCTTTTGAATATCAGTTCCATAACTTTTCAATCAGATGTAAGGGTGGAGGGAGCGGAGCCCAGAATTGGCTAAGAAGTGCAGTAATAACTTAAGTGACTTCAAGTGAGGTAAATACTAAATATAAATTTCCAGTTTGACACAGAATCCACTGACAGCACCATAATCTCAGATCCTTCCATCATGCATGATTATAAGCACTCATTGGCATGAGGCACCTATCTGTCACATTTATAGTTAGAAGCAGTGGAGGCAGCTGACATCTGACAGGGATGAGGCAGACCTGACAGGCACCCCCATCTTGGCTTGCTGCTGCTCTCCCTTTCATTCCTGTCTTTCAGAGGCTGGTATGGCATCTCCTCCCTATGGCACAGGCTCTGCTTGCCTGGGTCTCACTACCACTGGAGGGAAACATGCCTTTTTGGGGTTATTTCACAGCCTTGCTGCTGATGTTGGCAGACATCAGGGCACGGGTCTTTGAAATGGGAAAGTAATTTCTCAGAGCAGAAGCCCCTTTAAGACAGGGCATGCCCACATTCTGTTTGCTGATTGTCAGGGACTTCTCTGTTTACCCTTTAAAAACTCAGCAGTAGTGGATTGTTCCTGAACATGGGCTTGGGAATTGGGATTGGTTCAGCCATGTGTATTTACCAGCTCAAGAATGTGATAATCCTTCCAGACCAAGTGCCAGATCTCTGCTATGAGGAACAGGCAGTCTCTGAGCTGGATAGCACTAAAAAAATCAGTCCTACATTATCGTAGGAGAAGAATAGATGAATAATGACTAAAGAGATGTTTTAGACTCTGCTTCTTTTTTCCTTCCTTGAAGAGGATAATATCTGCCTTCTCTTTTCCTGGCAAAGCTCACCTCTTTCCTCACACTTGTTTACTGCTCAAAGTATCACCTTGGTGGAGGTCATAGTCCATCCACACCCACTCTCATGATTCATACAATTCTCATCAGCAAACAGAAAAGAATCAGTCCAGAAGCTGGTGGTATCCTGATTCCTGAATACAATTTATATAATTATAAAATATTATAAAAGTGTCTTTAAAATAACTTCAAAAACCGAAGGGAACACAGGGAATGCAGTCAGTGGTGGGTGGATGAATGAATGTTCAGATCGAATGTTCAGATCAACATTCATCTTATTTCTGGGATGTCCTCTAATTTTTTGCTAAAATTTGCCGTGAAAATGACTAGGAATTACTAACAGATGATCTCACTGTATTAGATTGATGTCTAAAGCTGAGAATTGTCAATAAATTTTGTCTTTGATACCTAACAGGCAACTGTCAAATTTATTCTCTTAACTATGCCACAACCATGACGCTTTTATGGTCAGCCTATTGCTGAAACAAGGAAACAGATTCCTCTTATTTTCTTACACCTGCTAAATCTAAAATAACACCCCCGTTGAAATCAGTGGCAGAATTTGGCCTGTCAACATTTTATGAGTTTTAAAAACAGCAAGGAATTGAAAAGAAATTTGCTGTCTCCAACTTTAGCAGAGGAACTTTATCTATCAGGCAGCTTCTGTAGTCTACCTGAGGTTGATTGATGTTAGCTTAATAATGATGATCGATTAGATCATCAGTGTCATCCTTAGAAAGAATGTACTTTAGCTAATGACATCAGTTGACTAATAGATTCCTGTTTAAATGTCAAGGGGCCAGAGAAAGACACTCCGCTAAGTACTTACATTATACCTATTGAAAAAAATCACATTGAGTCTACCTTACAAAGGACTTTTGTGCCATAGTTATAAGCCTTCTATTTTCTCTACTACTCACAAGCAAATTCTGCTCTAAGTTACAACAGTGTAAAGCTGAGAGTTACTCCATTTGTGTTCAAAGTTTGGATCAGTCTTTCTAGACACCACAAG
This sequence comes from Entomyzon cyanotis, assembly GCA_024500445.1. Taxonomy (NCBI): domain Eukaryota; kingdom Metazoa; phylum Chordata; class Aves; order Passeriformes; family Meliphagidae; genus Entomyzon; species Entomyzon cyanotis. The sequence continues at coordinate 19,333,693 of JAKEPQ010001005.1, forward strand.
GTATAAATCACTAAGCTGTCACCCAAATGTTTCTTTCCCTGCTGTCATTACAGAGAGCACATATCCAGCCCTGAAACCAGAGGTGTGGAAGCTGGGTCTGTTGTTCACTGTTGCCTCAGAAAAAAAAAATTGGTTTAATTTTTCTTTTCCAGTCTGCTTCTTTTGTATAAACTCAAAGTCCCTTCTTCAAATTATATACACTTCCTACGAAAATTTAGAGAGTATCTTCCATCACTGTTGCTGTAAACAAACTGCTTTTCGCCTTTGCCTCAAGCAGAAGATTCCAGATGGATTTTACATTAATGTTATGCACAAGTTAATGACTCCAGTCAGCTATATTACGCAATGAAATTTCCAAACATAACATCCAGTTGATTTTAAAATTAGCATTCAAGGAAATACTTGCTTAATACAGATTTAGAATGGGTAAATATGAATGGGAATGCCATTCAATTACTACCTAATTTATGGATTCCTTATGGAGAGGTACAATTTATGACAAGATATGGCTAACCTTCAGCTCATACAAGGAGGTGATTGAATGAAAGGCACACTATGCTATGTGCAGATGTGTAATTGGACAGTAGGAGAAAGACTTGTACTTTGAACTTGAATCAAAATTTACAGAACTGTGAGCAAACCAATTCACTCTATTTTGATGGTATGCCTAAAAGCTTTCTTATGCTGAAATTTAATTAGCAGACAGATTTATTCCCTTTCAGAAAATCACTGCCAGTGTAAAAGTAAGGTGCAAAGCTGCTAGAGGCAGCATTGCAGATACATATGTAGATTTCATTGTTCCCAAACATGTATGCATTAAATTTAGTTGCCCATCCGGCAACAGTTGTATTTTTATAACTGGAATTTGAATATGCTAAAGTGAATGTATGATTTTCCCAGCTCTGGCTCACTTGAGTCAAAAAACTTCATCAGAAGTTGACTACAGATGCTTCCTGAGAAAAACAAACCAAAACAAAATTACCGAGCAAGGATATTTGTTTAGAGATCATCACAAATTGAATTGCTGCTGACATTCAGTTCCCTTGACCATGTTCTTTCTGGAGCAGGCTGATCTGAGAGGACTTTTGCAAGCAGTGGCAAGGAAAAAGTGAATTAGCAGTGCTGATTCCCCAGAGAATCAGAGGAGAGTCTCTACCTGAGGGATGATCTTACGCTGCCACTGAGCTCTCAGGGAGCTGGAGCAGGGTGACATCTTTGTGGAGGAGAGACACTCTTCCTTGTTTATCACTCACCAGAGCAGGGGAGGAAGGAAGTCAGGGAAATGAATATGCAGGACAATATTCCATCGTGCCAGCAAAAATCAGGAGGATGAAACACACAGGATGATGTGGCTATTCATGGCATTTAATTTTACTTAAATAACCTTATAATAACTTAAGTTGACAAAGTTGTTCACTACAGGCTCACCCCAAAAGACTTTTATTGGACTGGACCCTGACTGGCAATGCACAATCTGCTACATCCTGAATTTATTCCAAGGTTTGTCAGCTGGCATCTTTGGCCCTCAGTTGTGCTCCATCACAATGTATGAGCATTACAGATTGGTGCTAACTTTTCTTGTCCTGTATCAAACTATCTTGCACTACTGAGAAGGCAAAGACAAAGGCAATCCAGGGACTAATACAGCCATGACCTTCCTGGATGTTGAGGAGGACATTTTATGGAGATGTATGCTCTTCATGGTGCGATGTAACCTGGAGAGACCTTTGAAAGTTTTAAATGAGCTAGAAAAGCTCATTTCCACTCCTGGAAGAGCCTAGATGCGGCAGTATGACAGTCAGTACAAAAGGCTGTTGGAAATTTGTCCTGGATGTAATTCAGCCAGTAAAAGATGTATTGCCTCAGCTTTTCAGTGCTACCCACTCTTAGGGGCTATGGCTACTCTGATCTGCTTACCCAGCTACCAGTGCAAGTGCTCCCACCTCAGGGAAAATGAGCAAAATAAATCCAAATCTGATGTTTAAATTTGTAATTTTTAATTGGCTTGGCTAACACAAGCAGCTCTGTGGGCAGCAATAGAGAAGCCATTTCCATGACCCCCAGTCTCTGCGAGCTGGGCAGTGTTGGAAAGTGGTGAGCTGTGGTCTGCAAGGAGCTTTGTGTCTGTGGCTCCAGCATCCCCACACACACAGACATGCTGTGCTTTCTGTCAGAGAGGGGCTGCAGCTCTCTAAAGATCCTTCATGGTAGGCTGGAAGTGCTCAGTCTTATTTGTAAGAGTATGACATATAGTCCATATGTCTGACTTCAGCGGACATTGAGCTGAACTGAAATCCAGCTACTTTAAATTCAAAGATGCTGAGGTGCTCCACAACACCAAACAGCTAGAAAAAACAGCTGTGTACTTGATGCTGCTCAGGCTCTGCTGTGACCCAGTAGAGTTCAGAGAGAAGATAAAATACTGCTATGAAGGTAACAGCTCACTAAGTGATGTGGGTTTGAAATTCAACCAGCTATCATTATGAAAGTAATTACAATATGGCTTAAAAGACCTAGCAAAGAGCTGTTCTCTTTGCAATTTCAGGATAAGGAGATGTATTCATTGTCTCATTACTTATTGCACAATTTGCTCAACCTCACCTTTTGCTTGCCTAGGAAATAAAAACATACTGAGAATGTCTTTTTGCAAGAAGAAAAACAACTTGAACATTTCTATTGCTATCTATCTATCTGTTAATTTAAGTCTTTAAAAGAAAATCATACATTGTGACCACCAATCTAGACCTAAAGAACTAAATAAATGAAGAAGAATTTGGCATTTTTAGAAGTTGTTTTTTTAAAATTATTTTTTAACATTTTATTTCCCAAGATGAAACATTAACTCTTAATAGTGGATTTTGCAAAAGCTTTATTTTCAGATTTCCTGCTCAGTGCCTCATGCTGTGACTCACAGTGTGCAGTTGTATAGGTCACATCAGACTCCTTTCTTTAAGAAAAACATGATGTCACATGTGCGGCCCAGTGTGATGTGTCAGAGCACATGAGGGGTCATGCTTGAAATGTGACAGAAATAGTTCTCAAATTCACTTAAAATCTAGGGACAAACAGCAAAGTGCTAGACAAAGCTGTCACAAGATGTTAATAGTACTAATTCTTATGCTTTTCTATAGCAACTTTAATCATGAAACGTGACCAACTCTGGACCAAAGAAATAATTTTCTGTTTTAAGTATGGTTTAACAGGAATTTTTTTCCCTGAAGAAATAATGAGTGAAATTGAATCTCTGTTTTAGTGACCTACCTAGATTTAGTCTAAAACATAAAAGCTTGTGAGTTTATGAGCCCCTTAGGTTTATGGTTTTCATTTCACTTGGTGTGGTACTGTCATGCTGAGTTTTGCTTCAGAAACAACCCAAAAAGGAAGGTACCACCTATGAATCTCTCTCCTTGAAGATGTTCAAAAGTTGCCTTTACACAATGCTGGGCAACTGGCTCTAAGTGGCCCTCCTGAGCACAGGGGTTGGACAAGATGCCTTCCAGAGGTTCCTTCCCGCCTTGACCATTCTCTGCTTCTGTGTAATCAGCAGCAATACATTGACCCACAGCTACAATTATATCCTGAATCCTCAACTAAAGACACTTCTAAACTTTTTTTAGGTCTAGATTTTCTTTGATGACCACCAGCCCTGTGCAATTCTTGGGTCAGGTAAATACCTATTACTGTGGCTTCCCAAGTACTTTGAGCTGTGTGTTTGTCTGCTTGCAGGTTGATTTTCTACAAAGTAGCACCAGTGACAAGAAAGAGATTTGGGTTAAAATAGACTGACAATAACCATATTTAAATTAATCTCCCTCTGAAACGATGAGCACATGTATATACATGAACTTCATGAATTAATAAAAAATTTACTTTTATTCTCCTAAGCATACACACATCCTTTTCCATAATATGCTTTATGAAAGTGGTTGCTGTCATCATCTCAATGAGAGTTTACAGTTAATATTTAATCCCAAAGTTTCTTACAAAAGAAAGGAATCCATTTTACAATATTGCATTCTGATAAATCTTTGACCAGATCTGCTCAAAAGTCTGGACAGCATTTGTCTTTGCTTGAGTCCAGGCCTGCCCTGTTGCACGTACACTATAGATTCACTTCTGTATGTGGTAATTAACTGTTTCTCATTACTCATCTATACAAACCACTGCAGCTCTTTTTTCTTTCAGTTGTGTTGCACTGGTGCAATATTTTTTCCTCTTTACTTGCACTATGACAACGAAATTTTGTACTGTGCCCATGTCGTGAGTCTGTCCAACAATACAGCATTATTGTCTTTATGTTTAAAAATTTCACTCAGGATTTCTAAATATTCCTGAACACAGCAACTCTTAATGGGAACAGTTGTCAGATGAAAATTATTGTCTCTAAGTTCTGTGCTTATTAGCATTTAGCAGCCTCTTTGGAGTAATTAATTGTCCTTTCCTATTGAAAATCTTCATTGTTTGGTAAAACTGCCAGGTTTTTTGAAGTGTGGGACCAAAATTCATTTGATCTTGTTGCCTAAAAAAAAAAAAAAATCTTTAATTTCCTGACTCTTCTGTGAGAACAAGTGTGGTTAAAAAGGGCTGATTGCTCTTTTCTAGTGCTGCCATTGGACTTACGTTCAGGGAGTTGAAAGTCATCATTTCTTCTTCTCCTAAGCTCTTCTAAAATGTCACTCTTGACATGTACTGTATACACACTGCAAAGTGTGCCCAGATCCCACATCCAGGCTTTTATCCAAACCTCTGGTCTGGCCAAGTTTTTGGGGTTTATTGCACACAATCCATGCACATCCTTTTCTTCTATTCTGGTGCATTAGTTCAGAGTTTGGTGTAAAGGAGTTATAGAAACATGTCCCAAAGTCTTTAAAACCCCTTCAATAGAGCCACTTGAAGGACTAGCTCGTGGGAGAACCTGTCTGCCCATCAGCCACCTCAGCCTGAGCCTGCCTCTGGTGTGTCCCAGGCTGAACTTGGGCAGGCACGTGTTTCCCACAGGAGGTGAGTGGCTTTACTCAGCGCCCATTTGTCTCCTGCTTGCTGAGACAAGGAGGTGCCATTCTGGTTTTATTTAACTCTAATGACACCCAGGTTTGCTCCAGCTACATCAGAAAAGGTGCAGAAAGGGAAAGCCAGGCTCTGCACGGGTACAGGGGCTGGCAGGGTGTGGCACAGCTGATGGTGAGGCTGAGAATGAGAGTGGGACTTGTCTCCTCTGCTTACTGGGCATTGCACAGCAAGCATTGCATGCTGCATTAAAATTATTCAGGTATTAACAAGTCGATGTGTTCATCCAGCACAGGCTCAGGGAGAAACCGCCTGGGTCCATGCCCAAGGAGCAGCAGCCAGAGCTGTACCCCAGTTTATAGGTGAGGAAGGACCAGTGCAGGCACATCTGGGCAAGAGGCAGGGAGTTCTTGGGCTACAGACTGAGTCACTAACAGGTTCCCATCTGACTAGTTTGGCTACCGTGGACTTTGTAGTTTTATAAAGCCAGGTTATAGAGTCAAGAAAGGTTAAATCCCAAGCAGAACACATTTGCTCCTTTTCAGAAGTACATCAGGCTGTGTTAATAACACTCCATCCCAAACCCTTGTTTCAGTTTGTTCCCTACTCCTATCTATATTCAGAAGAAAGGGGAAGCTAGCTCCTTAAAATATTTATAAAGCATTTTGTGCAACTAGTCTAAGTTCTAAATTTAACTTTCCCCCTAAAGCCACAAGACACTTTTGGTAATAAATTCTCTCTTTTTTTCTTATTTGAGAAGGAAAAAATGTTTATTTTTAACAATTCAGTTCAGAGGAAAAATTATAGCATAGTGAATAGCAAGTAATTAGCAATTCTCTCTATTATCCAAACCAGCAGGTCTTCCATTAACAAGGGCAATTTCTGGCCCCTGGATTATAAAATCAATCAGGCAGTTCATTTTTCTTTAATTTCGGGGAATTAAGTAATTATAAATGAGTCAAAAGCTGCATGTAGGACTTGTATTTACCTGTGCTGAGTTGATTTAGCTGATTTAATACCACTTTCTTACTCTTTCTGATTTATTTTTTGAAGCTGGGGTTGTTGGTTCTGTGTAATTTATCCCAGATTAAGGACAGTTATTAAAGACTCTCTCCAGCAAATCTGAAGCAGACAGCACCTTAATTCTTGCTTTAAGAAATGTGCTTAGACAGCCTGACACTCAGCCAAACAGGGAACACAGGCTGGGAACTGCTGCATCTATTCTGTTTTGTCTGCAAATTTAATAGAAGACTTTTGGGTTTTTTGAACAGGCATGTGTGTTGGAACATGGAACAGCTGGTGGGTCAGCTGGACAAGGCAGCTCAAATGAAACTTAAATACAGGAGTTAAGTTTTGTGTCCCCTTTCTGAGTCTGGATTTTATTCAACTGTAGTAGAAAGCTTTAAGTAGTACATAGCAGAGGCTACTATTGTGCACCAGGTAGGACCGAGGAGGAAACATTCATGTCCATATTTTGCCTTTCTGAAAAAAGAGACTTAATTGAGTTTTTCTTTGCCAGTAGGTTTTTACTATCTGAAGGCCTTACATAGGAAGCAGGAAACCGTTCATTTGATTTCTTCTAGGCCACTTGACTACCCATAAATATTTGCTGCATGCCAGCCTCCAACTTTATGCTCCAAAGACAGGAGCAGCTACATATCTACTTGCACCTTGAGCTCTTGCTCTGAGTTGGTGCTATTAAGTGGAGTCACAGTCAAACCAGTCAATGCTGGGAAGAAAAGTGTGAGCCAGGGAAAAGAGGAGCATGGAGAGGTGATACTACAGCCATTGGCTTGACCAGCTGCTGCAGCCCTAGAGGCACATGGAGCCCTGCAGAATTCAAAACTGGCCTGAATTATGCCATGGTGTAAAACAGTTTCTGGGAGACAGAGGAAAACTGAATAAGCGTGAAAACATGTTGGTAAGCTCTAGGGTAATTGAAGGCCTGTTTTATGACATAGGTGCAGGACTAGAAATCTTCCTCGTAAATTCAAACTGCAGTCAACGGTGCTGCTGGATTGTGTCGTTTTGCCTTTGAAGATTAAAAGATTTGGGTGGCTGAGATTAAAGTACACTTTTACTGCGTGAAGGCATACAATCCACCTACTCAAAGAATTAGATGAGTCATTCAAAAATTCAGTGCATCAATACATTACTTTTTAAACACAAACAAATTCTGAATTAACAGTGGCAGTGCGTTCAAAGATACTGTGAATGGGCACACGCTTATGAGCGTTTGGTTGAAAACATTATGGTGAAGCTGACTTGGTACCATCAAGGACAAAAAAAATACAAAGATGGGTGTGAAAATGGAGAATGAAGATGGGTTAATGAAGATTGTATGAAAATAGGTCTGAAGATTTAACGCCAGAAAACATCTTTGGGTCATCCAGCCTGAAACCCTTTGTCATCACATGCAGGTGCATGGCATGCAGGTCATCATGACCTCTAAGAAGAATTCAGTCACATGTTTAATGAAAGACCTCCCAGAAATACACCAAGTCCTGGTCTGAAAGCACTTGAGAATTGGAGAGCCTTGCTCTTGACTAGTCAGTCTAGGACAATGGATACCTGTTTTCTTAATAAAAAGAGTGTGTCTCAGCACTGACTTAGAGATGTGTGGCCCATGTTTTCCTTCAGTGTCACCTCTCAGCAAGGTGAGCAGATTTGGCTATAGTGTGTGCGCTGCTGCTGGTTCCTGAACAAGCTCAGTAAACACCATCTTAGGGGGCTACATACCCTCAACAAAATCTAAATCAGTGTCTGCAAAACCCTGGGCTCAAGCTTTTGGTCTTGTGTATGCCAGCACCCTGTTGTTTCTGTGATGAGATACAGATGTGTTGATTTGGAGACCTTTACTACCTTGTTCTCTTTAAAACACTGCGTACATGGACTATACTGCCTGGGCCTCATCTGGAAAAGGAGAAATTTGGTTGCACACGTTCCAGTGCTCCTTCAGCTCTGCTGCCTCATCTTCGGGATGACACACATTGCAGGTGATATAATGTTTTCTTCCAGACCTCAGGAGCAGACTTGTTAGTCACTGGAGAACTCAGCACAACTCAATTAAATTTCTTCCACTACTTAATTGACATTTAGTCAGCTGCGAAGCAAACAACACCAACAGAAAACAGTCCTTCCCTTCAGTTAAGATGTTATGAAACTTCATAACATTCCAACTGGCCAAATGTGAGGACGAAATGAGGAAAATCTAATTAGACATTGCATGGCCTCTCCTTCAAGATTAAATGTAATGAATTTGTGGTTACAGCTTCCCTTGAGGATCCTCCTACTCATGTCAGGCACGCAGAAGTGTTAAAACATCTGTGACAGAATGGTGCATAACATAATATGTAATCTGTGGTCACAAGATTGGGGTTAACTCTACCAGCCAAAGAAGGGATGTGTCTGCTGAAGGCTTGAGGCTCTGAGCATCTGTGATAACCTTAATCTCTGAAAATGAGATGGGCATGCACAGCTTTTGCTACAGCAATGCGAGGCACACCTCAGCTTTGGATGTCATAGGAGATTGGTCTTGAGAGTGATGCAGGGCAGTGTGCCTGTCTTTGGGAACAACACCTTAAAAACAGTTTCCAGCACTTAGCAAATAACACCATTCTTTGAGCCATTGAGGTTTTTTCCCTAACAATTCCTGAAATCATGCAAATTTAAGAAAGCATATAGTTGTCAGGATCCTGCTGCCTCTTAGCCAAACTACTGTGATGCAGGAACACAAAATGTATGAAATCTCCCTTTCCTCCAGAACACAGAGAGGGAGCTAATGAAGAAATGATAGATAAAACTTGACTTCAACAGACTTTTAATATTCTCTCAGGGGTGTTCATCTTAAGCAGTGTGAAGGAATTTGGTCTAGTTCAAGTTTCTTTCTGGTAGTCTATGGACTGATCTCTAGCCTTTTGCTATGTATCAGAGGTGAGTTGCAAAATAGATGCTAACAACAGTTAAAAAGAAATGTGTGCACACTCCTGTGTTTGTTGGGAATGCAACATAAGGAAGGAGGACAAAAAAGCTTTCACCTAGTTTTCACCACACCTAAATCTCATGTGGTGTCATTGCATAAGATGGTCTATGGATTTTTACTTTATTTTATTTGTCAGAAGGGTGGACTGGTTCTTGTTAAATAAGATTGAAGAGGATTGCTCTAAATGAAAATGCAATACAGACTGTGCAAATCTGATTTTAAAGATCTTGTTCAGAGAGAAGTTATGATTACCTTCCAAATGAGGAGATGCATTCAAGGACTTATAACCTGGGCTTGATATTAAGTATTTCATTAGTGGTTTGGATGATGGAATAGAGAATATACCTGTTAAACCTGCATATGACTCCCATCTGTGAGGAGCAGCATGAACGACAAAGGACTGAAGTGTTCTTAACAAAATGAAAAGAAACCCCCACACTGGGCTAAAAAGCTACAGTTCAATAAGCTAAATTTTATTTTTAGGAAGAAAAAGACACAAATCTAAAATTAGAGTCTTCAGCAGACATATATCTACTGGAAGAAGCCTAGGAATTTCAACAGACCTCTACTGAACTTGTGTGACTTTTTTTTTTTTTAATTAAAAAAGCAGATCTCACACTAAGGTGTGTGACAAGGAGTGTTTTACTCACTCCTGATAAGGCATCACTTTAGTCTTGTGTCCAGTTTTGTGTCCACCATCCTGTGAGAGATGTAGAGTCCGGAGGAGAATAGTGTGGGAGTTGCAGTCCTAGGAAACAAAGTGTCTGTGGGTAGATGGAAGCAACCTAGAGGGGTTAATACAAAGAAGACTGAGTGAAGCACAGTCACAGTCTGCAAGTAATGTTTTGATAGGATGAAAACTCATGGGCTATGTTGATATTGTGGTTAAGTCTTAGGAAACCTTGGCGATGGTAAAGAAAGATTAATGTGAGAGGCTGTGGAGTCTCTGTGATCCTACCTTGATGCAAGACAATGGTCTGGTGTTTCTCAGGCAGGACCATCAGACAGGTGAGGCGGTGTGGATGCACAGCTGCCAGCAGCATAGGTGTTCTACCCACCTTCTGCTCCACCAAAGTCAACAAGGAATAATTTGTGGCGTATTTTGTATATCCTACCCTCCATTCTCATTTGGGTTGAGCTTCCCATATTCAAGGTATTGAGCTTTCCATCTCACACTTCCACTGCTTGCCTCTATTTTAACTGCTAATAATCAGTTTTAGAACACCTTCTGTACAAGTCATTTATGGTTTCATACCAAACAGGAGTTTTTAACTCAGTTTCTGAGGCTGAATTAGCAGAAGCAGCAAGCAAAACAAAATTCTCACTTTCAATGCGTGGTTTAGAAAGCACAGAAGGAGAAAGCCTCTACCATTCAGATGTTAGAGAGCATAGTAAGCATTGCTGACAGAACTGAGGTTCACAGTGCCTGTAAAGCAGATCAGGCTCCTGAGTATGTAGGAATCAATTTTGGAGCCAAGTTGTACTACGGAGAAAGTGGCAGCTAAGAGTGGTCCCTTGAGGTAAGAACATTTATGGTGGTGTAAGCCATGTCTGGCTGAGGGGAAAAACAGGCCCAAAGAAACTTGACTCATATTAGATTATCATAACATCAGCTTCAGCCCCAATGGTCTTCAGCTTCTCACACTGATAGTGATTAAACCCTTGTCACATGAAATATTGATTTCAACTGAATTATTTCTGTTCAGACAACATGAAGGAGGTGGTCTATCCCTGTGAGTGTGGAAGGTCAGTGTGTCCTCAGAAAATATATAGAAGTAGCCTGCCCTTCCAGCATGGATTATTGTTTCAATACATGCAGGAACAGGAAAGCATTATGCATGTGCATTTCCCAATGGCTAGCTTCAGCACTAAAGGGAGAAGTAACATTTGCATTCCTTAAAGAACTGATTGAGATTCTAAAAACAGATTGGAAACTTAATGGTAAGAAAGGCACAGCTTGAAAGTCTTTACTTTTTGGCATGAAAGTGTGGACCAGATTGACACAATCTGTGACGTAGTTTCTAATGAAGCATTTGTAATGAGACATTTAAAGCAACTCAAGAGGCCTCTCTATCCTGTTAGGGAAAGAACACAAGGAGCACATATTTGAAATTCATTCAGCAGTGAATACATAAGCTGATCTTGACATGAATTTAGAGTAGGATTCAATTGTAGATAGGTGCTTGGGGAAGAAGTTGCTTGTAGAAAAAAAAAAGAGAGAAGAAAAGAGAGAGAGAGAGATAAATTAAGAGTTAAAACAGTTGGAGGAAACTCTTGGGAAAATTACCAAGAAGAGAGAGAGAGGTTTCTGCTTATTGAACTGTTGAATCATGGAACTGATTTCAGTTGGAAAACTTTGTGCTGAAATTTCATACAGAGACAAATTTGGTTTTCTTAGTAGGTAGGTGGGAAGGGTGAGACCTTCTGATTTCTGTTTGTCATTCATATCTTGTTTACCCCAGGCAGGGAGGTGTCTTTGATGCTCACTAACACACTGTGACAAGCCCTTTTTAAACTTCTGATGTAGCTGGTATGAGTATGAGAAATCTACAGATTTCTTTTTCCTTGGTGTTTAAATATTTATTAATTAGGCAACTCAAAGCATCACCCTAGGTCTGACCTTGACCCACTAACATCTGTTAAAATAATAGCTTACCTTATTTCCCTGCTGAAAAACACCTGTTTCCCTACAGAACATCACAACAAATGAATGGCTGTGCTCTAGTGATCTGACCTTGATTCTGTAGCTCTGTTTTCTGATCTTAAAATATTGTTATTCCTTGCTTCCTTTGCTAATTAGTTAGGGATTAATTTTCCACCTAATCTGCTTCTCTAGCTTTTTGAATATAAAGTGTTTATAAGTGCCAAATATTGCTGTTACTTCTGATTAGGTTATTAGGTAATAATCAGTAGCTGAAATAGGACTTCCCAGAATGAGAAGCAAGCATGGCACTCTTCCATCTTCTTTCCTGTCTGTGGAACGGCTGACTTGCTCTGAAGCAGCACTCTGTGAACACCTTGCTCAGGTGTTTATGGCTGAGTGAGACAGACGAATTCACAGGTGCATTTTAATACCCCACCACAAAATCAACTTTTGGATGCAGTGGCAGCTATGTCTTTCAGTGACATCAGTTGCATGTGCCACTCTACAGCTGTCCTTTAGGACCGTAATCCAGACATGTGAGAACCCAAAAAGACTAATTCTTTGGTTCACATGGCCTGACTTTTGACCCAGTTTCTGTGCCTAGTATTTCCTCCTGGCTGGCTTGAGGCCTTCAGAGGTGCTAATTGAAAACTCCAGGCAGGAGGAATTAGGTGGAAGCTGAGCTGAGTGATCCCGAGCATGGACTGTCTCCTGTCGCGTGTGAACGTCAGAGAAATGTCTAATTACAAAAGCCGTCATCTTCCTCGGTAGTCATGGGCTGACAACTAGCATTGGCATCAGGGAAATTCTTGTTCTGGGTACACTTTTGGATTGATTTTGCTGTCAGGATCTAAGTCAGGATGGAATTCCCAGCTCTACCCTTCAAGATTCAGTCTGCAGCATCTTTTATGTCTGTGCTGATGTTACTATACTGAGCTGTGTGAGGGAAGGAGTTGGCTTTATGTTGTCAAGTGTAATAAACCCAAATGTTAGCATGAATTTGCTAACAAATGAAGGTAATTGGGCTCTTTAGGAGGGAATGAGATGACAGCTTTTACTGTACTTCAAATATCAGTCCCAATTACTGTAAATACGATCATGATGCAAAACATTAATTAGGAAAATCTGAACTGTTTGAAAAGTGGAGTCCCATATGAATGATTAACTGCATGCAAAATATTGTGCCTGATTAGAGGCATTCTACTGAGACACCCATCTGTGAGCTCAGAAAAACCTGGTAGAAGGCAAGGAGAGATCACAGTGCTGAGGGACTGGCACGGGTGAGATGACCATGGGCTATGTGTATCTCACATAGGGTTGTAGGGTTTCTGGGACAGGAACACCTTTGTACCCTGTATTCTTCACTGTAAGCATCATCAGAAAGAATATTTCAGGTGTAAATAAGTCAGGCACTGCAACAGTACATGGTTTATTCACAGTCACTTAGGACAACAGGACCAGAGAGGGAATGAGCATCTATTCCAGCATAAGAAATTAGGGTCTTCTAAGCCTTAGTCTGAGCCTCAGTCTTATTCCTTACACAAGAGTGGAAGTGGCTGCCCACAAAAAGGTGGGAAATAAAACTTCTCAAAAAACCCAGTGGTGAGCAGAAAGCCCAGGAACTACAAAATTTCTCCTAAATCACCTCAAGTGCTCTTTCTGGAGCTGGTGGTTCTTGTGATCCTGCATTAGCAAGCATGCATCAATTGCCAATTTAAAGAACTCACCTGGAAATGATAGAATAAACACATCTACCAGTTGTCTCCACTCAGTCATGGGTAAACCTCAAATAGTGAAGGACATTCTACTGTAATAATGCCTGTATTATATGTATATATATATATATTTAAGGCCTTAAGGCCTTTTGAACATAGCTCAGTAACATAATTCATTTGGGGAAAAAAGGAAAGGAATAATCTCCTAATCTTGTGACTTAGTTTTATTCATGTGTTATTTGGCAGAGAGAGGGACCATAAGAGCTCAAAACACTTTATCTGTTGTTTTGTATCTTATTTGAAATGCATTGGTCTTCTCAGTTAATTAAAAATACTAAATAACTAAGCTATTGTTGTTTTATTATGAAACTTGGGTAAATGTTGCCAAATGGGCTATTTTAAGCAGAATATTCAGTTGTAGTCTAAATGTACTATTGTTCCCCGTTTGGACATGTGTCCATAGCCAATGAAAAATAAAAGCTGACAAAATGGTGTTTCTTTGTCAATACCTTGGTGAAAGAATAAAACAACAAAGGATAATTGTTTGTACTTTGGACTCCTTTTTCTGGCAGTTCTCAGCCTGAAAGTCCCCTCTCTATTTTGGTGGTGGTGCCACATTCATTGCTGGTAGAACTGCTCACCACCAGATCACCCACTGATCCAGCTGGAGCATGAATATTCGCTCCCATTTCTGTCAAATTACTCACATCACGTGCTGTGGTATTTATACTGCCTCCATCTTCTGTGCCAGCTTTTGGGGGAACAGATGATACCCAGAGCAGCACAAACCCCGCTGGTACAAAATTAACTTGCTTTTGAAGAATTTTGATCCAGCAGCACTTTGCACCAGGTGGCTGCAGCACTTTTGATCCAATACTGGCAGGCGCCAGGTCAGATTTGCAGTACTTGGAGCTGTGTGCCCAGAGCTTGCTCTGATCATGGCATGAGCTTTTCTGCTTTTCTTTCTGAGCAGCTTTAGTCTTGTCAGCCTCTTTCAGATGGATAGCCTTCCAAAACCAACGTCCAATAAACTTCCCCTGCTTGTTATATCGATACATGGCATTATTGGTGAGAATTTTGGGGACAGAAAATAGTATTGCTTATTGTCTGATTCCCTAGGGTACCATAATTGATACTAACATTTATCCCAAAATGGAAGGTGGCCATTTGTCCCAAAGAAAATGGGTCTAGTGCATAACAATGCAATATTATACAAATGATATAAGACTATAATAATGACAAACTATGTCATGTCCTAGAAGCTGAATTTGTTATCTCAGTAGGCTCCTTTTATGACAAAATGAAGCCAGGCCTATTCATGAGCAGCTTATGAAAATTTTGCTTCAAGTGTTTTATCAGCTAATTGTTTAGGAGCTCTTCAAGAAATTCCCTAACCATTGACCATGATGCTACATTTTATTAGCTACCTCTTGTTGATTCAGAAGTAGCAGTCTTTCACAGTCTATTTTCATAGATTAAAGTTGATGAAGGAGGTGTAATTGCCTAGATTTGAAGAGAGTTAAATACAGAAAACACACAGCAAGCTGTAAGAGGAGGGTTCTTTTGGGGGCCTTTTAAAATCAGTTGCTAAAGAATGGTGCAGGTAACAAGTCATAAGTACTGTTAGTTGATAATAAAAATGGTTATTCACTGCTCTTGTGGTCTCTGTTTGATTTGGAGAGGTCTGTGCTGCAAACCTGCCACTGAAACCTCATTCTGTGGATCTTGCAGCTGAGATGTACCTGCTCTTCCTATCATTGCTCGAAATTCCACCACAGCATGGAAGTTTCCCTTTGAGGATGGTGCGTAGAGGGAACAATTCCCAGAGGATTGATTTCTCAGTTCAGCCATTCACCAGCAGGACAAGAAAAGCCTCAGCTATGGCAGATGCTCCTGTCAGTAATGCTGTAACTCACTCTTTGTTCTTGCTGTCTAACTCAAGGTCCTTAACCTGAAATGCAGTGCAATTCACTGTCACTGAAAGAGCTTCTGGTATCATCCCTAAAGTGGGACATTGTCACTGTTGAAAGGCCTGGTGTTTGTTTTAAGCATTATTTGACTCATACATGTTTGGTAATGTGTGGATCTTGTGCTCAGCTTAGGGACAATGAGATGAGATTAACTCAGGAATAGTTGCATTTGAGGTAGTTGTTCTCATTACATTGACAATGAGTGCTTCTGGATGTACAGTTACAAGAACTTTAAGAAATGAGCAGGAAGAATTGAGGGTGATTGCTTTCCAGAATAGCTAGCCCCTAAAACTACAAAACAGGTTATAGTCCTCCTAAAAGCACAGAGAGCTGAGAGAGACTAAAGGACAAGGAGTCCAGCCATCTTTTACCTGAAAACCAGATGGAATAAATGTTTGCTGGGTACAAGATAGCTGAGTTCTAGCACCACCTCTTGGCTCCCACCTGTAGGTATGCGATGATTCCAGCTAAATAAATGAAATGGGAAATCATGAAGCTTAGCCTTTTTTTGGATGAAAATCGCTCCATTCTTCTCTTTTTGGAGAGATGTTATTTCCTCAGCTAGAGGCAAAAAGCAGGTAACCTACCAGTCTTACAAAGCACTGCTGGAATTTCTGGAATTTCCACTGGAAATCTGAGCTGTGGATGATTGTCTGTATTGTTTTTGTTGTGGAAGAATCAGGGTTTCTACAATCAATTACAAAATCAATTCCTTCCTTTTTCAGAGTAAGGGCAGCAATGTCAGATGCAAAGATATCTTTCCTAGGAAAAGAAGGGTCTTGCAAGTTTTACAGATGGGTTGTAGAGCTGCAGTTCTCTTTTTCCTTTCACAGTCATGTACATGTTAGGATCTGTTATGGGGCTTGTTTATTTTTAATGCAGATGTCATTCACAGACAGAGCACTTCTCAATCAATCTTTGTTCAGACAGGTTCACAAAATAAAATTCTATGCTATCCTATTGAAATTCTATTGTATTAAGCACAAAACCTGTCTCTGGGTCGCCAAGTCCCTAAGCCACAGACTGCTTCCCATCAGAGCCCCTGAGCACAGAGCTGCATGATCAGGCCTGAGGACATGGAGTAGGAGGCAGAGAGAGATGTTTGACTGAAGGCTCTGGCAAGCGAATGACAGCCCGTGCTGTATTTGTGAAATATGGCGAGCACTGTAATAGTTGTTACTTCTGCAGCACTCACAAGCATGGTACAGTTGAAGACACAACTAGTTTATGGCTAGTAAGTGAAGCATCTGTTATTTCCTGAGGGAAAATGCAATTGGGACTTACAGCCTGAGACTGGCATCCTGGGTAGTGAGTGGCATGATACTGATACTGTGCTTGGCAAATTGGAGAAGGCCAGGTTATTTAGAGTGTAAGATCTGTATATACCCCATCTGAAACTGTGCTATCAAAACATTTCTTTTTTTCTCCAAAACCACAAGGAATTATACATGTCATGATATCACAGCATTTACTGTCAGAAGAGAGAAGCCACTAGGAGACTTATTTCAGTTTAGATTCTTGAAAACATCTTAGTCTGTCTGAAGCTACACCCTAGCCATAAGTGGAGGCTGAAGGATAAGTAGATAGTTTGTTGTTGTTATTGAACAGAGACAGGTTATCAGTAGGTGTCAATGAGCATGAAGAGATTCACCAGACTGTTGTCTGCAACTCCTCTGCAGTTGGCATCATTCATGTCCAAATCTTGGAAGACTGAAGTCAAACTGAACAGGACCTCTGGGATGCTGTGGTGGAAGTATATGCAGATGGAAGACTTATTTCTCATGGCTTCGGTCACAATGACAGATAATGTGTAAAGATATTTAAACTATGGCATTCGTTCTTTGGATCATGAGGCAGCTCTGCCTCAAGCTCCATGTGTTATCTCAGGCAGAGTCATGCAGAGAGATAGGCTTGCACTTCAGGACAATGTTCAAGATTTAAAATCTGGCCTTGATCCCAAACTGGGACTTCGTTTTCATTCTTTACAAAAGAAGAGTCAGGTAACGCCTTGTTTTCCATCAGCAGATTTGACCCTGCTTGGTTTTGACTTTCATAGATCTGTAATGGGATTATCAAGTAGCTCATTTGTTGAAATGAAGACCTGTTATGAGGGCACAAAACTGGGATATCTATCCCTTAGCTAGGTATGTAGCACATGTTTTTTATTAGAAGTTTGTCCTCAAGTGTTGCTAAACCGCTGAAGGAGGAAGGATAGTCCCGTGTCTGCAGCAAGAGATATAGTAGCCAGCTACAACACAAAAACCCCCCATGTGGCACAATTCCTAATGTCTCAGAGAGGATAAATACCTCCTTTCTTGGCTCCCTGGAGGACCTGCTCAAGTATTTCCTGGGTCTAAACAGCTATACTGGAAATGTCGGTTGGCTGTGAATCTCACAATATTTTTTCTCATTCATTTCTTTAATTTGAGAATTATTCATTAAGAGAAATAGCAAAAAGACCCAGAGAGAAATCCTGCCTTTTAGGCACAGGCACTGTAGTGGTGAAATTGGAGAGTACCTTGAGTCACAGATATGTGCCTACTGCATTATTATTGCTGACATGGTAAAGACATGATGATGCAGTTCAATCACCTGTTGCCATTTAGAAGGCAGTTCATTTACTGCTGCCCTTATTTTCCAGTTCACCAGTTCCTTCTTATTGGCATCTCCTTCCCATTCCTATTCTGCAACAGTCAGCTAGCCTCCATCACACAGCTCTGCCAAAAGCTCTGCCAAGACAAATAGGAGGAGAGTGTGTGCTTTTCACTTTGAGGCCAAAAAAAGTTTAATTACAGTCAGTGTCAAACCCCTAGATTTCAGGATGCAAAATTTCATCCCATCTGAGTCAAAACCAGTACCTTTTCCCCTTCAGGATCATTAATACAGACAGGACAAACAAGGAACTGAGATGTACTCCCTACACTATACCCAGAAATCTTGTTCCTTCCCTTACCAGCAAAGAAAGAGACCTTTCTCACTCTCAAGCCTAAAATCAATCCTGACTAAGCTCCAAGTGCTTTTGTGTCAACGCTTGTATTAGATGTGTTTCCAGGTTCCTCAGAATCCAAATGTTATGGCAGAGGCAATGCTGAGCCCCCACCCTAGGGTGGCATCCCTTGGAGGTTCAGATGAGCTGTCTGGTTGAGCCATAATTTTTTAAAAGAAGATTTTAAAATCTGGGGACAAGATACTCAGAAACCTGAAAAGAGACAACGTTAGGGAGTTTATTATTATTCACGCTGTTGTCTCACAACAACACCCAAAGGTCAGTGGCACTCACTGTTAACACCTTAAATTTGGCTCCTCTAAAATTATTTTTCACGCAGCTTTCACTAAGGGAACTGAAAAAGCCTTATAGGGACACTCCCAACCTTTGTATGCCCATATATGTGGCTGACTCAAAAGATACACTATCAACTCAAGTATTGCCTAAAATTAGACTTTATTTACTGATTACAGTTCTGATGTTATTTTTTAAGTTTAAAAAAAGCTTTGGCCCCTCTGGTAGCAGCTATCTTCTCCTGTTTGAAAGCATCCTAGGGGGAGCCATGAACTTACACCTCCTAATGTCTCTGAGGCCAACCTGTTAATCTCCGCTTCAGTACCTAACTCAAAGATTTCATCCTTTCTCTGTCCTTTAGGATGAGCTAGGTTGTTTCAGAGATGAGTGTTGAAGAGCTCTTGGCATTTACCCAGATAGTTTTAGCCAAGTTTCTGTTTAACCAGCCTCGGTGATCCCAGGGCATGTAGAGCAGCACATAGTGAGAGAGTGCTGAGTTTCTGCTCCTCCAAATGCAGGTACTTGCTCTTGCACAGGAAAGTGAGGAGCCTTCAGCAAGATTCTTAAATGAGGTGCTGCACTGCATTGCCAGAACACTGTGAAACAAACTAGGACAGTCCAAGCATCTCTGTGCTCATTACCTGGGGTAGGCTTGCCTGTAACACCCCCATCCTGCAGCCTTGCTTGGAAGCAGAATTCATGTGTCCTGGTGCTAGTTTTAGCCCAGTCTGGGGGTCTTGATTCTGAATAGTGTTGGACTATCTCAGTGCAGAAGGCATTTCAGTGCTAAACAAAATTAGCTGTATATGGCTATTCATTAACTTCAGTGGTAGTATTTGCAAAGCGGTTTGAGATCTGCTTCTTATCCTAAGAGTAAACTGTAGTTTTGTATCAGCATTGTCTTCTCATAAAAATGAAGTGTTTTCAAATAAAACTCTATTGGCCTCTGGCTTAGAGAAATGTTTGTTGATCCTGTACACCAGAGATGCTGATGAAAACCAACTTCATGTTCCCAGCTAATTTAATGCTACTATTTACTATAATGTACTGCTTGAATTGCAGTAGCACTTAGGATTCCTAGTCACAGACTAGGGTGCTGCTGTGCTAGACACCAGGCAGGCATGGAAGAAAAAAGAAAGTCCCTTCCCTAAAGAATTTGCAGTCTCTGGCATGAGTATGGTCATTATAAAGACAACGATCTTTTTTTCCAAGAAACGCCTCATCTTGTTCATTATCCCTTGCAATTAGTCTCATGGGGCTCCACTTCCAGCAACATGCACCTGTTAAGTGCAGCCTAATCGGAGCTGAGAGAGATTTTGATTCTTCCATTTTTTAATGAACAACAAATGGTGCATTAGAGATGTTTGCTACTTCAAATATTCAGACATCTGAATTTCTAATTGTTTAGCATTAGTCATAACTTAAGTAGGACAGAGCAGGTTCTATATATAGCTCGTTGCCCAGCCATTCAAGATAGATAGTGTGTTTGTATTTCTTGCCATACTTCCTCACTTGAAAGGAGTGAGAAGGCAGTTGCAACAACTCAAGCACTCCAAAATTGTTCTGCCCTCTTCTCCTCTCCCCCATGATATTGAGATTGTTTTCAGAATCATAAGATTTTTAAAGAAGATTAATTCTCGATCCTTCTGGTGGTTTTTTGGGGATTCTCAGCCCTGATGGTATAGCTGGATGATGTCTTTAAGCTTGAAAACTAAATTTTCTTTTTTTTTTTTTTTTTTTTTAGCAACAACTGAAATCATAACAAGATTCCAGGAGCAGGAGTTGGCCTTGGTATCACAGAAGTCCTTTAATTGCACTGATCATTTTCCCCCTCTACTGAGTTTTCATTTTTCAGTCTCATTCCCATGTTGTATGTATTCTTACATGAGAATATATCATGTGTCTCACATTACTCACATCCAGCTCTGGGGTCCTTAGCACAGGAAAGACATGGACCTGTTGGAGTGAGTCCAGAGAAGTGACAGAGAGATGATCAGGGAGCTGGAACACCCCTCCTATGAGGAAAGGCTGAAAGAGTTGGGGCTGTTCAGCCTGGAGAAGAGAAGGCTCTGGGGGAACCTTGGTGCACGTTCCAGTACCTAATAGGGGCTGATGAGAAAGGGAAAAACTTCCTAGCAGAGCCTGTTACAATAGGACAAGGGGTAATGGCTCTGGACTAAAGGAGGGTTGATTTAGTTTAGATATAAGGAAGAATTTTTTACGATGAGGGTGGTAAAACTGGAACTGGTTTCCCAGAGAGGCAATAGATGCACTCTCCCTAAAACCTTCAAGATCAGTTTGGATGGGGCTCTCATTGAGTTGAAGGAGTCCCTGCTTATTGCAAGGGGGTTGGACTAGATGACCTTAAAAGGTCCCTTCCGAACAAAACTATCCAGTGATTCTATGATTATGAAGGAAATCCTGGCTCACAACAAGCACACATGGTGGGCGTTTTGCAATTGAATGGGGGTTTCACTTCCTGCAAATTCAAACTCCAGCATTTATTCCATTACCCTCTCCAACAGGAGAACAGTGGGTTGGCCATTAAAAATAACACAATCCAGAAATTTACTCAGCTTCTGCCTGGATGCTGGAAAATGCCATACCAGCCCAGTTGTGCTCAAATGTTTCTCTTGAATTTTCTAGTAGTGCTCAGATCTATTACCCTGGCTGCCTGGTTCCCCCATGCTTGTGACATGGCTACAACTTCTGAGCAAAATGCACTAAATCTTGCTGCTGACACTGATGGCTGATGGCAGGCCTGCTGCTGCACATGATGAGAGCAAGGCAGGGTCCCTGGTGTCAGCAGCATATTGAAGGCTGAAGCCGTCACTGGCCCAGTGCTCTTTCCCATAGGGACATCCTAGCTGGGCAGACAGGGTCTCATCTGCTCCTGGCCTTTTGTGGACTTTTCCTCACAGACTCCCTGGAACAAGCCTGCCCACAGTCATCCATAACACAATTACAGCCCTGTAGGCTCCGCTCTGTGCCCCTCTCCCAGCCCCACGTTAAGGGTCAATTCTGGGACAGAGATGTTCCTGGGGAGAGACACTGTGGAATTCCCTCCTCCCCCCCCTGCCCTTCCCCGAAGGTCCACCCTGGTCTCCTCTACTTCCCCTTGGCCAGTGGTTTGGCCTGTGTGCCTGGTGCCTGCCCTCTCCTGGCTCAACATTCCCCGTTTTGCTGACTGGAGCCATACCCTGCTGTCCATATTATCTGCCTGTGTCCACATCTCTGCCACTCTGAACTAGGGTGAACCTGGCTATTTCAGGGGCTATTGTTCCAGATGTATGCCAGATGCAAATGCAAATCCTTGTCCTTGCCTCAGTCTGTGCCAAGGACAGACAGACAAATTGGATACTCAGCTAACCAGCAAAATTTCTTTCATGGCTAAATGTGCCCAGACACCAAGACAACCAGGAATACCAATTGCTCAGCACTCCTGTTTGATGGATTTCCTTGTTGCTACCAATAACTGTGAGATTAGTTCCTGCAGCATTACCATTACCAGCACAGAGGGCTCATGCACGTGCCTGAGCAGCCTTCTCCAGCCCTTATTCGAGAGCAAGAATAGCAGCTGACAAGTCTTGTGAGGTAAATATAAAGGTCAGCTGTTGCCTCCCTGGATGAGGGCTGTCAGGAGGAGAGAGGCACAGCACTCTGCTGCCTGCACACTTCTCCCAGCTTCTGCAAGTCCCTTCTCTGCTCAGAGGAAGAGAGCAATGCTGTGAGGCCTCCAGAAGTGCTGTTTGGTGTTGTCCAAGTGGGTATGGGAGCAGCTCCTCCCCATGTTGCACTGGCTGGTGGGAATATCCCCCTGAACAGGCAGGGTTTTGGGCAAAGGGAAGGCTCTGGCTGGGGCAGTATGTCCATGCTTGGGATTCCTGAGCAGTGCACGCTGGCCCCTGCTCAACTGGGGGTCAGGCTTTGGGATGAAAACTGTCCCTGCAAATCCACTCGTGTGTGAGCTGCTGGGAACGGCTGTGTTCTTCCCAGACACGGTGGAACCGAGAGGATATTCCAGAGGAATTTTTCCTTCTGCTGGGACCCCCAAACCCATAAAATTATGTCTTGTGGGCAGATGTCTGGGATTGAAAGCATGAACATGAAATTGTGAATGAAAATAGTCCTCTGGTTGAGCTAATGAACTTGGTCTCAGTTAATGCACATTCACTTGTTCTTCTTACACAATTCCTGGAGGGATACCTGATAAATTTCTTCACCGTCTCATGCTGTTTTCCCCACTGGAAAATTCGGGAAATTAAGATGCTTTCCTGTCTCTCTCACAGGACTGTAGGAAAATCTGTTACAAATTACAGGTGGAGCTCTGCTATAAGATTGAGGTGTACCACAGAAAATCTCTGTGACAGGAGCACATGACTTCCGTCCTGGAGGAAGGTGATTGAAAAATGAAAGAGAAATTAAAAGTGAATGAGAGAATTTTGAAGACTTCTGGGGTCAGAAGAAAAGGGCAGATAGCTGAACCCCTTAGCAGTTTCATTCTTCATCCTGACCTACAAAATACTTTTTTTGTATTTAATTGATTTATTTTGATTGATTTTTACAATTCACTTTAATTGAAGTTCTCTATGATTACTCTAGCAAATTCAGTCTGCTCTGCTGAGGAATAATAGGCAAATGCATTTAGGTTTTAAAATTACTTATCACCTTCAGGCATAGTAAGATACCCTGAATTTGTCTTTTCTTTTTCACTTAGTTGCCTTAGAATCCATAATATTTATGACTATCACATATAGATTTCTTTGTATCAGGACTACAAAAAGGTGAAATGGAAGTGTGATGTATACATGTGTCAGTGCATGATTGCTGGCATCTCAGACTGGGCGAGATGAGCTGAGCTCACCTGAAATAGTCACAGACTGTAGGATCACGTTAGAGAGCTGATATCACAGGGATCAAGAATGATGGGGATCGCATGGAGGGGTATTGTGAGATGATGTGGAAATGTTTGCTGAGTACAACAATGCAAAAAATCCTTACTGCCTACTGAAAAAGGCTGGAGTGGGAATGAAATACTGCATTGTGGTAGAAAGTTGATCTACATCTAGTGTGTGTCCTTCCATGTTCGTAGTTGGACATCTTCAAAAATACCTGGGGTAAGAGCCATGCCCTCAGTTTAACACCATCCCCTCTGTATTACTATACTTAGAACTGTGTGATCTCTCTGCTATGGTCAGTTGGTGAGGAGGGGATTCTTCTCGCCTCACATTGCTGTCTAAGAATTCAGCAACCAGGCAAAGGTGGTTGTCTGCACTCCCTTTATAGACAAGGGAACAAGGTGAACTTCTCCAGAAACCTGAAGGTGCTCTATTGCGGTGGGATGCATCATGCTCTGGGCATGCTTTTGCTTTCCCTTAGCTACCTCAGAGTGGCTGTAATTGCTTTTCAGTAGGTGCCTGAGTTTGAGATCAGCAAGGCTAAAGGGCAGGAGCACTCAACCCAAGTCAGAGGAGAGGAAATGGGCCTTGATAGTGCTTTAATTTTCTAGACAATCTTATTTTGTGATTCACTGTAAAAATTCTGTTTGCTCCCAATGTTTGCAGAGTGAGTCAAATATGAACATTTTCCTTATGAGGGTTATGCTAATCTCAGACTATATCACTAAACAGAAATCTCTAATCCAGATGTACCTGATGTCCTCCTTGTCTTTCTTTTTCACCCCTCTGGTGAGAAGTCAAGATTTCTTCTGTTGTAATCTCCTTCAGGATTGACAGCTGAGATTTCACTCAAAAACTAGTGACTCTGGAGAAAGGACTTTTATATTCCTAGGCAGTCAGTTCTGCATTTGAAGTGCTGAGGGAATTACTTTTTGGTTTATGTATCTGTGATATTTTATATTTCTCATTATCAAGACATCCAACTGTCTCACAGTCTTCCCTGCATTGCTGCAAGTCCTCTCACACATCACTCAGGAGCTATGAGGAAAGTGGGGTAATAAGACCATTGTTGGCTTAGAAACAAGCTTGTGTGAGATGCAGACCTTGCTCAGAGCCAGGGGTGAGGGAAAATGGGAGAAGAAACTGGCAGGTTGTACAGCTCTTGTGAAAACTTGAGGATCCTAGCCTGCTTCTATGTTGTGTTTGCTATACTTGAATTTCTTCAAGGGAAAAAACTGTCTGCCGAAAGAGACCTAAATAATATTGTAAATGATTAAAAATATGATATAACCTGAGCCAGTTCTCACTGGGATCAATCTCTTGGAGAAATGCAGTTCGGTCTTATCCAGACATCAAAACATCAAAAAAATATATTACTTGGATCAAAATTCTTCCTTCTTTACATTTATGGTTATACTATTTTAAAATATTTTTATGTTTTTAAAGGATATGTTAAACCTAAAAATGGAGACACTGTGATAAAACCCAGCCCAGAGCACATCTGAAGGGTTTGAGTTTAATAAGTGCCTCTTACATTTTCCATCAACTGATTGAACTTAGCTCCTGTTTCTTTGAACCTCTTGTTCTCCCTGAAAGCCGTGCTGACATGCTTTAAAAGCATACAAATAGCTGCTGCTGTGACTAGCTACACAAAATATTCTGTTCTGTAATACGCATTTCAGTTCATGAATGCCTGAGCAAAAAGTGGTAATGAAGAGCTAAATCTCTGGTATTGCTACATGTTTTTCCATTTGTTTCTTCATGATGCACCAGATCTGATTCTTTGGCACTTTGCCAAAAGCATCTGAGGCTGGAGCTAGGTATAGCTAAAATTGAAATGTAAAGCATCCCTAAGAAGATGCTCAGAGTTGGGCTGCGGCCAACCTCATACATTAAGTTGTTTTAACTTTGTAATTTTATTAAGGAAATGGGTTTCAGATTTATCACTTACTTTCTATCAATAGCATATGGCCACCGGTTCTATCCCAACTCCTCACTGTGATGGAAGTCATGCAAGTCCATGATCCCAGCCGTTTACTGTCTAAGCAAGATAAAACCAGGAGATTTTCTGTAAAGTTCTCCAATTTAAAGGGAAGGATATGACTGATCTTGCAACTGAGGCAGTGGAGAAGCAGGACTGAGAGGCATTGGCAGAGATGATGGGATGCAAAAATGGAAGAACACACATTACACATGGAACGGGTGTTGGGCAGAAGTTATTTCTATAGGCAGCACTACCTCTTGAAGAGATCAGAGGGCAAGAAACCCAGGTGGAGACATTGGTGTAATATGGTCTGGAGCCTGAAGACATAATGGTCGCAGGAGAGCACTTCGAAGAAAGCTCCACGTGGGATTAGGAGAGGCTGGAAAGGAGGGCCTTAGCTGAGGGGGGCAAACAGGGGAAGCACACGGCCATGGCTTTGAAGAGGTGGGGAAGATCAGCTAGTGAAGTCGAGATGGGGATAAAAGAGCAGTTGTTTCCTCCGCGCAAACAGTGGGAAGGCAATGGAGAGGGGCACGGGCCAGAGCGGGGAGCGGGTGCCGGCAGCGCGGAGCCAGGGCCGGGACGGGCAGGCGGCGCTGCCAGCGCTGCCAGGGGAGAAGGAGCGGGCTGAGCGCTGCCAGGGGAGAAGGAGCGGGCTGAGCGCTGCCGGAGCGATGTCCCTGCCCCGGCAGATGCTCCCGGGCAGCAGTCCCGTCCTTCCCCGCCATTCCGGGGCTTTCCGCCCCCTCTCCCCCTGGCGGGACCCGGGGCAGCCGCGGTGCCGGCACTGCCGCGGGTCTCTCCCGGCAATGGCAGCTGCTCTGCCTCTTCCCCCGGGCTCGGCTGCCGCCCTGCCCGCCTTGCAGGGCGAGCGCTGCCCCGGCCCGGCCGGGGAGCAAAGACGGGACCCACGCAAAACGAGAGCCCCGCGGAGCCTCCTGCGCCGAGACACCACGGTCGCTCCGTGCCGGCGGGCGCGGAGGCGGCGGAGGGCGGGGGGCCGGGGAGGACGGGGGATGGAGAAGGAGATAGCCCGAGAGAGCAGCCCCGGCCCCGCTCGGGTCGGGTTCCTCCCCGCGGGCCGGCCCGTGAGTGGAAAGTTTCCCCGGAGTGACCTCTCATAGTACGCGCCCGCTAGGAAATCTCATTCAAGTATTTTTGTCAATGGGGTGGGGGGGGCATCCTGCTCCCCGGCCCCCGGCCCGGCTGACGTCACTGCAGAGGCGATAAATATCTGTTGATATAATTGGACGTGAGATTTGGGGTTGCGATAGCGAAACTCGGCCCATCGCCGCTCCGACGGGCCCCCATGATTTATTCAGCAGTAGATCGGGGCACGCAATCGGGCTGTCAGGAGAGCGTCAGCTTATTAGGCAAGTTCTGCGTGATTCCAGGAGAGGGTCTAAGCTATAAAAATCCCTCGCCCCGGCTCTGATTAGTACCAAATCTGATCCCAAGTTCGCCGGGAGCCGGCTCCGAGGGAGAGCGAGACGAAGGGACGCCGGGCACCGCCGAGTCCCGCCGCTGCCCGCCCTGCCCTACCGAGTCCACCGCCGCCCCAGGTAGGTGCGGGGCCGCGCCCGGGCGCGCAGCGGATGCGCTGCCCTGCGCTGAGCGGGGCTGAGCGCCGCGTCCCGCGGGATACGGGGAACTGTCCTGGCCGGGCAGGGAGCGGGGTGGCGGGGAACGGGCGCTCGAACGCCGCAGCTCGTGGGGAAAGCCGCCCCGCCGCAGGCACCCCACGCTCCCCCTGGCCCCGGGGGGTGAAGAGGCGCGGGTCGCGAACACGCGTGGACTCTCCGCAGGCGCTCAGCCTAGCCTGGCCCTCGGGAGCCGCCGCCGGCGCAGCCCAGAGCCGCCCCGCGGAGCTGTTCCGTGGGGCTGTTCCGCGGGGCTGTTCCGCGGGGCTGTTCTGCGGGGAGCGGCCGCCTCGACGGCGCGGGTGGACGGGCCGCGGTGAGCGCGGTCGGGGGTGGTGTGCGGAGCGCGGAGAGGCGCGGAACGGCGCGGAGGAGTGCGGAGGGGCGCGGAGCGGCATGTTTCAGCACCGGGACAGCGGCGGAGGGGACGCCCCCTCTCCTGCCCCGCGCTGCCCTCCCCGCCGCCGCGGCTCGGCTGTGTAACCCAACCCCGTCCCCCGTCTGCCCCCGCAGGTTTGGGCCCCGATCATGAAGATCCCGCTGCTGGTCTCCACGGGAATCCTGCTGGTCGCCCTCCTGCCCTGCCAGGAGTGCAGAGCTCTCAGCAAGAGCCCGGCATCCGTCCCCGGCGCTCTGCACCAGCCAGATTTCTTCCAGCAGCAGCAGCAACAGCAGCAGCAACACCAGCAAACTCTGCCCGTCCTGCTCCGCATGGGAGAAGAGTATTTCCTGCGCCTGGGCAACCTTCACAAGAGACCCGTTGGCTCTTCCTCCGCCTCCTCCAGCAGCACTAGCCACCTACAGCCCGAAGGCTCCGCCAGCAACTTTTTCCGGGCGGCGGTTCAACAGCTGCAGCAGCTGCCCGAGCGCTCGCCGGGGAGCCGAGAGGACGGCGAAGCCGAGGGTGAGGCCGTGGAGAGGGAGAAGCGATCCGAGGAGCCCCCTATTTCTCTGGATCTGACTTTCCACCTCCTGCGAGAAGTCTTGGAGATGGCCCGAGCCGAGCAGTTAGCGCAGCAAGCTCACAGCAACAGGAAACTGATGGAGATAATCGGAAAGTGAAACGGCCCCTCCCCGCCTTGCCAAAGAGATTCCGCAGTTAGCACAAGAATAATTACACCGTCCGATGTACCATAGTGCTGCTCTGATGTCATCTCTTTATTTTTATATAGCTTTAAACCTAGAAGGGTGTACTCCGAACAGCCTCTGTCCCTTGACTAGCATGCACAACCGTGTACCAAGTGCAGAAACACGAGTGTCGTTTGTAACCTCCCCTACCTTTATTTATTTCTCCATTTCCCAGTTATTCTAGTGCCATCGCTAAGTAGGGATGTGTGAGCATTGGAAGAAATGGTGCCAAGAAGACAGAAAACTTTTCTGCTAGGGGCAGGGAGGTGGGAGGGGGAATCTCTGTAAGCTACTTTCAATCCACTTTTTTTCTTGTAAACATTTTCACAATAAAACATCTTTTCAGCGCTCGGTCGATTTGGTTGTGTAAGAGAATGTTTAATATTTATATTTTTAATAAAAGCCGCAAAGTAAAGATGACTTGATAGACTTTCTTGCCTGGACACCTGAGGGCTGCTCCGCCTCCCCCAGCGTTTACCGGGGCGGTGGGAGTTGCCCGCGGCCGTGGACACCCAGAGCCGCGGGGAGCCCTGTATCTCCCCCGGGGATGTTTTTACCCTCCCCGCCCCGGGGAGCCCCATCTCCGCGGGCTCTCCCACAGATGCGCCCCGACGCCGCCGGCCCTGCACGGGGACTGCCGCACGCCGCCGCCCTTGGCACAGGCTGTTCCCGGGAACGGGGCGTCGAGGGCAAATCGCTGCCCCCCGGCGCTGCCGAATCCCACCTCAGTAGACCCCCGAGGGCGCTCCCTGGCTCCTGCCGCTGTGGCCGAGACCGGGCAGCCTCCTCCCGCCGGGGAGCAGCGATGGGAAAGCGGCGAGGCGCTCCGGCATCTCTTTTGCGTTTTCGTTCTGGCTCTGTGCATCCTCCCCTCACCCCAAAGGGCAGGTTCCTCCCTGCTTCGGCTTCCCCCGTCCCGACGGCGGTGCCCAGACAGGGTGCCTCCCAGGGGCTCTAGGGAAGCAGCAGCGCATGTGGAGAAACTTCCCTGGAGGAGCTGGTGGAAATCTCCAGGACGACCGGGAGAAAATAGTAAATCCCTCACCCCGAACCAAATCCCAGGGAAAAGCTGCTCCAGCAGCCGGAGGCGATGCGGTGGCGGTGCTGGGCGGCGCTCGTTCTGGGCTGTGCGAGTTCCAAAGCTTCGCGCGGAGCTCGCCTGCGCAAAACTCTAGCAGGAGAGTTCTCCAGGGAAAACAGATACCAGTGCGGGTTGGTGTGACTCGGGCCGGCAGGTGTCCAGGGCGACGGGTGTCCAGGACGGGGTCTGACCCGACACAGCCTGCTAACCAGTCTGCACTGCCAGCTCACCAGTCCTGCTGGGGCACAGCGCAGCCTCATGGCCTCTCACAGTCCCCTGCCAAAACAGTGCATCGAGGGCCTGGCTCGGGGATTTGGGAAAGATCCACAAGTAACCCTAGGGCAGAGCTTGACACCTGGTCCCCGATGGCACCAAGCACTCCCGGCAGCCTGCCAATCTCTCTTAAACACTACTGAGTGTTGACACCCTGCTCCTAGTGACAAAAATCACAGAGTGTCGACTTCAGTACAACTTGTAGAGCCTCTTTTAAGACACAAATTTGATTTCATTAGACGGCTCAACATCTGCAATGCACATGGAACAGGACAGTCAGCATCTGCCTTTTCTACAGCACAACACAGAGGCTTCAAATTAAGCCTTGAGCGAGTACCTGTGACCACCTCATCGCACTCTGGTTTAATGGAAGAACATGCCCCCTTTTGCAGATACACTGATAGCTGAGAAGACACAGACGCAGGTTGCGGCTGGACAGACTGGGCAGCACTTCAGCAACTGCCCCACGTACTCAGAGCTGTGGGGGTGTCTTGGCCAGTGATTTTGGCGTGTGCATCGTCCTCATTTCTGCCACTGGGAATCTTCCTCACAAATAACATGTTTCTGTGAGCGTCATCTGTTGTGGTTTCATAGAAAGAGTAAGTGCAAAGGAAGAAATGGCAGCTTCCTTCTTCCCTCCCGTGTTCAGCCTCCGCAGCCTGGGAGGCACCAGTACTGTTAGACACAACCCTGCCTTGGGGCTGCCAAGGACATGATAGTGTCACTGAAGTCACCAGCACTGAGAAGCAGGGATGCAGGAGGATACTGAGGAGAAACACTGTTTTGGCAAAGGATGCTACTAGTGAATATCATACCAGCATTTTAGCTAAGAACATCGATGAAGTGTACACCTACATGGGGATGTGCCATCAAGTGAGTTACAAAACACTAGCAGTGCTCAGCCTAAAGCTGTAGTGATGCTTCTTTCCCCTTGGAAACAAGGAATTATTGGAAAACACTCTGACTACAATACATATAGCAATCTGTCCCCATGCCCCCCTCCCTCTCAGGTCTGTCATGTCAAGAGTACGATGTGGAGGTTAGCTGAGTTCCTAGGAATGAAACCTGCTCAGATGTCCCTTTCCAGGCCAGTTTCTTTGCTGACTGCAGCCAGGCTGCCTGTGCTCACGGTCCTTCCGAGGAGAAGCACACCAGAAGCCAGCCAGAGTGAGTCATCATTCATTCAGTGAGTTCAACCAGGAGAAGGAGAAGACATGACGAGCTGGCTCGTCACCCCTCTCACTGCTCACGGGAGCTTCCTCCACTCGTCCTTGAGGGTATGGTTCAGAACCAGTCTGCAAAGGAAGGAAAGGTTGACAAATGGAAGAGGAAAAGATGAATTGCGTTAAAATCTGTAAGATTTCACAACATGCAGGGAAACAATGAAGTGGGAAAGAAGGGAAAAGGCAGGCAGCATGGAAATTTGGGAAGCTAAGACAGACTTCTAACACCAGAGAAGTCAGAGGGACTTTTGCCCTGACCAGTGGCTGAGGAAGGGTTATGCTGCACGAGTGTGTCACATCTGTGTGAAGGGCTTAGTCCTGATTTGGACCTCTGGAATATTATTGCACTGAAGGTGATAAATGCCTGTTCAGAAGTGATCCTGAGCCAGCTTGGCTTGTGTAGTTGGGCCTCCAGATTGATGTGAACCAGAGCCAAATGTTATTGCCAGTGCATTGCTACTCAAAATGATGCTTGTTCTGCTGTTATGAAATCTGCCTTGGATGTGTTTTCTTTTTTTTTTCTTTAATGTCTTCTAATATTTATTTCACTTCAATTTTTCAATTTAACTCAGATGAGGAACAGGAAATAAGTAATACAGAGTTATAAACTCCAGTTCATATCTGTCCTTTGTTTGCATAGGTATCCTACACTTACAGTAGAGAAAGGAATCTGGACATGATACACTGTATTTGCTAATAAAAGGAATTTCTAAAATTAGTTGAATATTTAAAAGACCAGTGTAATAGGCAGAAATATTTTACTAGTTCCAGATCCCTTTGGCAGAGAATGAAGATTTCTTTGTGATAGTATCAGAAATCCTATTAAAGATAAAATATATAAAAATGTGTGTTTGCTAAGGAGAGCCTTATGTCTACATCATTAAAGCCATAATTTGGCTTGCAATATAGAGGGTTTTTTTGCCCTTTGTATTCCTAGATGCACACATACATTATTGTACATTCTTAAAATTAAACCAGCCATGCCATCAGTCTTCTTTGTGCAGGGTTTCAGCTTACTTCGGAAGCTTCAGCATGATCTCAGGTGACCTATTTGATGTCAACATACTACTCAATAGAGGGAAAATGACAAAGTAGTATCTTCTGAATTTTAACGTCTCAATTATTTATGGAATTGTGCTGAAACAAAAAGTTATCCAAGCAGTGTTGCTAACAGACACATCCAGTAACAAACATTGAAGCAGAGATGCTTGTGAGGAACTGAAGCATGGGATGGATCATTTTCCTGAGCATTTTTATAAGTACTTTGTGTTAAAGTGTATTACAAGAAAAAGTAAGAACTAGTGGTGTGTTAAGTATAAATTGGCTATTGGGCTTCATTCCAGTTACTACCTATTTTGTTGTTACTACCTGTTGGTGTCACCAACAAACAAGACAGCATGAAGGTATGAAAAGAAATAGGTACCTATTTCTTTACTTATATCTAGAACTTTATTAGAGTTCACAGAGCCATTTTTATCAAGATCCTTGATTGCTCTAAAGTGAAACAGCCCTATTTATTTCAATGAAATATTATCTGAGAAACTGCTTTACTGTTTGAAATGTGGACTTATCTTTGACTTAGATTCATACTTTCAAAGCAAGGCACTCATTGCTACTCACTGCAACATAAAGAACCCAAAGAGGATTTTTATGGACAGGGATCTTTCACACAAAAATAGCTTTTGCTTGCTAACTTTATAATGTACTTCATTGAGAGCACAGGCATGAGGAAAACCATGGGAGAAACAGCTGCCTACTTGAATGCAAAAGTCCATTTCCAGCAATGCTTATGAGAAGGGCTGTCTCCCAGGCTTATGCAAAAGTATGGTAGAGAATTGGGCCCAGGGGCCCAGATATTCAGCTGAAAGGCAGGTAGCTAATTGAGTCCTGATAATAGAAGATCTGCCTCTCAGCCCTGGAAAGTGCTGATTGCAAACCTTTCAACCTGATTACAAAAGTCAGGTATCAGCAGTAAATACACCGCTAGATTTTCTGTGATATAAGGTATTTGGCGCTCTCTTGATCTTGGTAGATGCAGGAGCGTAGGTGGTTTGTTAGTCTTCTGTGATGCTGAAAATTTTGTCTTCATTTTTGGAAGGGCAGTCAGAGTGCCTGGACTAGCTAAGAGTAATTTTGAAACTGGTTGTGCAATTTTGTGCACCAAGCCCTCAGTGGTGTGTGTAAGCAGGCATGGGACAGTCCTCCTTTCTTCTCACCCTGTAAAGGAATAGGACTGGCAGGAGGTTTAAAACAGAATTCCTTTTATTTTTTCCTCTTCCAAGAAAGACTGCAAGGCAGGCTTCTTTTAGCACTTCCACTTGCTAGTCCAACCAGCCACTATCCAGAAATTTACATTAAATCAAGATTAACTTTGAAGCAAATATTTATCTAAGAGTTTAAAGTTATGCTGAGTATTTCATAGGATTTGGACCCAATATATTAGAAGACAAAAAGCACAATGTAATGTGCAAGCTGACTGCATTAGCTTGTTAACCAGTGCTGCTGCTACAGCATTTCAAGCAAAACAATCTTTGTCTGCATCACTGCCAAAACTATATTTCATAATGTGTTAACTCCTTCATATTTTGCTGTGATGACATCTTCCTGTGTCAGCAAAACAATGTTGGAACTCCAACACATTCCCACTGGGTTTGGCTGGATGAAGCATTTGCTACTGCACCTTGCTGGACTCAGCAGGCTGCCAGTCTGCAATACCTCGATGTGCCTTTCCAAGACCAATCATTTTCCATCACACCCAGCCAGGAGTGAAGCAAGCACAAAAATGACAGCAGGGCCATTACCTGGCTTTTAGGCTTGTGTTTCCACACCTGTGACACTTTAGTGCTTGCCTCTGAATCATACAGTGACTGAGGTAGGGTCTCTTCATGTAAGACAAGAAACCACTGAAGGTTCCAGCAGCAACTTTGTTCATGTTATTAAGTCCATCCTTACCTTCCAGCAGCAGCTGACACAACTCAGGGTTATACAGTGTGCTGGAATTGTCTAAGACAGATTTCCGCTATGGATTTTACAGAAAAAACCTGTTTTGAACCAGGCTGTGGTTGGGAAAGACAGAATGCAGAAGCAGGTCTACTCAGTGTCACTGGCTGCTCTGGCTGCTCTGGCTGCTCTGAATCTCATCCTGGATTATCTTGCTCTCCCTGTTACTGCAACCCTATTCTGCTGCCAGAGGAAAGCTCCGAGCTGAGCATGGCACAGCCCTTGCCACATGCCTTTAGGACAGTCCAGATTCAACACTTCATTGTGTCTGTCCATTTCTATTAGGTAACTGTTGTCAAGCTTCTACCTGAGCTTTATCCTAGCCTTGGAGATCTCATGGGTAGGGCTTGTTTTTCACATTACCTAGAATAACAAGTCCCAACCCTTTGGGTCCCTAAAAGTAATAAGGAATAACTAAAGTGTTTACCTCAGATTACATTAATCACATTAGGCCAATGCTGAGAGAGTGCTGAATACTTACACTTTGATTTATATTTTCCCTTGTGGTGTTGAGTGACATCAGATGGTGCTTTCAAAAAGCACCAGGAATTTTCACCAGGCCAGCTCATGAAGTGGGGAGGGAAGTACACTGTGCATGACTGATGGTTGGTTTTGTTTTTCCCATAAGCAAAGTCCAGGCTGGAGTTTACGTGCCAATTCTTTGGAGGTGCTGAACAACCACAACTCCCACTGAGCAGCCATTCA
Organism: Entomyzon cyanotis; assembly: GCA_024500445.1. NCBI lineage: Eukaryota > Metazoa > Chordata > Aves > Passeriformes > Meliphagidae > Entomyzon > Entomyzon cyanotis. The sequence continues at coordinate 19,368,223 of JAKEPQ010001005.1, forward strand.
GCACTCCTCAGCATCTGGCACGCTAGATTTTGTATGAATAAAGTGTAAGGATCTCAGAGTTGAGCCTGATGAGTCGTTTTAAAGTTGCAGGTATTCAGCATCTTTCAGTATTTGCTTCCTTAAGCAGGGCTCTACTTAAATCTATATAAGGTTCTTGTAAAAGGGTGTGGAGACAAGGAAAGAGATGAGTGGGATGGTTTGTCATAACATTTTCATTTATCAGGTCCCAGCAGTTATTCTATTTATGCTGGGGAAAAATATGCAGTCTAGGCCTTTTAGATATTTGAAATACAACAAAGTCTGCACATTGTTTTCTGCTTTACTAGCACTAATCTCTGTAGCCTTTAGGTACAAAGGCTGGGATCTATATTACCAATATATTAGTCTATATTAGTCTTCCAGAAACAAGATACTCACTCAAGCAAACTCTACTCATGCTAATGGGAGTGATGAGAAAAAGGCCTCTAATGGGAGTGATGAGAAAAAGGCACAACCAGAGGGTCATTTGTCCCATCCTCAAAGAAGTGGATTGCCTTCTGGAGGTACCTGTTTCTTTCTACTGGCTCTAGAGACACTCTGGGTGATTGGATTAGACTAGATCCGGCTTTTAAGCAATTATATGAGAAATATTCCAGACAAGTATTTCAGGATAACAGAAAAGTCCTTGATAGGAATTGAGCAGTTTGACTGCACTATTATTTTTACAAGACAACAAACTCTTAAATTTAGGAAGTGGGGAGGAAAGGTGAAGGGATGAATTGCTTCATAATCTACTTTAATGCAGATGGATGAGATGGTTGATTTCAACCTACTTGGATGTTTTCTGGAGCAACAAAGCTAACCAAAGCAGGTTCTGCCCCTTGGGTCCCCATTCACCTCTTCCTGCTTTGGTTCCATGGTTCACTGCTCATTTGCATTGCTGCAGCTCTTCGAAGGGCTGTGCTAAGAATGGGAATGTCACTGGAATGACATCAATTTTTTGGTTGGTTTTTTTGAGGTGAAGGAAGATATTTTTAAACCTGGATCATTTGAATGATTTTATTTCAGCACATCTCATCAAACAGCTGCCTCAGGACAAATGCCTTGTGAGTAGTGGCATCTGGGCAGCAAGAAGAAGCAGGGCCATTTGGCAAGAAACTCCTGAATCACCTTTGCTGCCAGAGGAAAAAATGGATTCACACCCTTAGAGGCACATGAACTACCCAGTGTCTTTGCTGCCTCCTCTTGATCCAGCAGGAGAGCAAGGGTGTGAATTTGTTAGAAAGTGTGGGTCTTGGAGAGAGAAGAAGTGAAAATACAGGTTGCTTGCTTTTAGGGTTTCTGTGGCTTCAGAAAATGAGCAAGAAATTAAATTTAATTCCCATTTTTAGCTGGCTTGTTTAGAAACAACCCCCAGTGTTGACAAGAACAGGCATGATTAAAAAATGCTAGCTGGTTGCAAAGCAATCACAGAATCTGTAGGCTATGTTTGTCTGCCTCAAATGTCAAGTGTTACACTTCTGGCACTCAACACTTCCAGGCAGCGGAAACAAAGGAAACACAACAGGTTATTTTTAAATGGGTTAAACTTTAGTTCAAGCATTTTGTTTTCATATTTTTATGCAGTCTAGCTCCTTCAGCATAACACCTGGCAGCTGTCACCTATATCACAACAATATTGTTTCAAAGCTAAGGGGCTGCTTATTTTGTATGGATCTTTTTTATCAGCAGGAATCAACAGAGCATTCTCCAAAATAATTGCTACAATTACTGCCACAGAAACACATAAGGTAGCAGACAAAATTATATGCACAGATAAGCTCCATCAGCCACAGCATTATATGTAACATTCTCTTTATAGTGGTCAGCAATGAATTTAAAAGTCCATGGGGAGGAAATGCCTTTCTTCAATAGATTATCACTATATTACAATTAACATGATGTGGATAATGTCTAATGCAGAGTCTCTTACACAATGAACTCAAAGAGATCAAATATATTTCAGAGGAAAACAGCCTGAGTAGCTTATTTTAGTGTAGATTCCATTTATCTCCCGTGGGACATGAAGGTCCAGACACTTGAACTTGTGGTGGAAACAGCATTAGAGTATGGTATGGGAGAGCAGCTTTCTTCTCAGCATTACTTGGGACAAATGAAATACAGTTCTCTTATATAAGTCACCTATTTTCTTCATGACTCAAAGAAGAAAAGGCAGAAATAACATACTTGTGTAATATTTGACCCATTGCTGCACCTCATTAGTCCAACTTTTTATTGAGAGTAATTAACTACAGATTTGCATAAAACCTAGTCCTGCCACTGTCCAGGAAAATGAAGGAAACACAAGAGGATAGTCTTAAAAACATGTGAATGTTAAAACTGCATGATCAGAACAGTCTGTCCTGCATCTATCCATATAATTTTTGGTTCCTCTTGGAGTGAAGGTTTTTCAGGACCCCAGCCTTCTACCATTTCTGCTTGCTTCCAGCCCTGATGGAGAACTGTCTAGCAAAGGAAGGATCATATTGAGAGGCTGCAGTAGTAAGTGCTGGTCACGTGCTACATGCTGGTCACCAGTGCCAGGAAGCTACTCATGACTACCAGTTGTTGCCTCTTCCTCCTACTGCTGCTTTGTCAGACAAATAGATATGACTTCAGATTAACAAGTTAAATGTGAAGTAAAGACCTTCCAAGAACTTCTCCATGGCAGTGGAGAAGTTCTAATCCATGCTGTAGAAACTTTGCTATTAGCTTTCAGGGAGAAGTAGAAAACATAGTAATGGTTAATGTCCTGTCTGTCTCTGTCAGGCAGTCTCTCCTTTGACTAATACACACTTTTGTGTATCAAAGCCTTTTCTTCCTCTGCAAATGGCACTTTTGTAAATAAAATGAATGACACAGAGTGATAGTTCAGACTGTGATCTACCCTGGAGCTCCATTCATGGGATCAGATAACACAGCCAGCATAGCTTCGAGGTGTGTAGACATACACATCCCATGCTTGGAGGCTCATCCCGTGCTGCTCACATTGTGAGTGACAGACTGACGTGGGCTCTTTTAAGTGTGCAGGGGGTGACAGTGGTGTATGTGAGTTGGGGACACAGCACAGCTTCTCTGAGAGATAAAACCAGTGGAGAGCCAGGACAAAAACCTGGATTGTCAGCTAAAGCAACCTGTTGCCATTCCTAAAAGCCACCATGTAAAGGAAGAAGAAAATCTTGGCCACAGTTACAACATTTTTTCCCTCATCAGCTGTTGCTGCTGCCACTTTTCCTTTGTGTGCTCATTTTTCCATGTCTCCTGTTGCCTGAACCTTCTCCTTACTGCAACCACAGCAACTGAAGCTGTTATCCAAACTATGACTCTGCTCCAAAACTCCAAAACTGCTCAGTGAGTAGTGTCATGACTTCCCAGATCTATGTCTGTCACGTCAAATCTCACATGCTAATCTCTGCTTGCCCATTACCAATGCTGGCCTGCTTGCACAGCACTCAGCCAAGCCAAGAGCAAGGTATTAAAACAAGCTTCCTTCTGTCCATCTCACACTATTCCCAGGTGAAGTCCAAGGAAGCTGTGATAAATACTGCTGTTAGAGCTTTGGATTCAATTACAGTTATTTACCACTTATTGCCAGGGTATACAGTACAGATTGCAGTCACTGTCATCAGAGGCAAGCTTGGAACTGACCTGCATCTAGGCAGGCACCAGCTCGATTTTTAAAAAAAGGAATTTATTTATTTCATAAAATTAAGTTTTGAAATTGGGCATAAATATAAAAATGAATGTATTCTAAAAACAAATCTGGTGCCAGATGTTGAAGAGGCTCATCAGCACTGACGGGGGAAATGACAGCTATATTTTCTTGGCAAGGCATTTTGTAATATTTTGTAATAGAATAAGTCTTACAGCAAGTGTTTCATCATGAACAAAAACCACTTCTGTGTACAGAAGTGCTGAGCCAGGAGTGCTCTGAGTGACTGATCTGTATTTCGATCACCACCTTCAGTGGTTGAGATAGACTCAGGCAGATTTTATAGGGTGCTCTCTAAATTGAAAAGAGCAATGAGAAATTCAGATCATTTATCCTCCAGGATTGGGAGATCCTCATTCTGTGCTCAGTCAAAGGCATGATGTCTGTGTTGGACATCTGTAGCATGGTTTGAACATCGCAGCACCTATTGGCTGCCAGCCAGCGATAACAGGTTTTTTTAATTAGTCACCAGTCTCTTACTTAATGACCTGAAGATTATTGCAAAGATGCCAGGAATATATATCACCTGAAAAGAGACATAAGACTGAATCATCACTGTTTGATATGTCAGTCTCCATTTTTTCCATTTAATTTTGGCTGCACATGCAGCCCCCCTGGTCTTTATCTCCATTTTATATGTGTGGTAGGTGGGCATTGCAGGGTGCTGCAGTCCAGCCCCTCACCTGCTCACAAGCCTGGAAAGCCTGCAAGTGGAATGATATACAAACATAGGGACTAAGGCTCTGTTAACTAATTACCACCACTGGGACTTTCAGTCATATAGGCTGTCATTTAAATATTGATCCATATCTAATGGTTACAGAACTATGAGTGCTGCTTTCCAGAGGTGAGTGAATGGCTACACTGAAAGCCTGGGCTGTCTCAAGGCTGTAGGATAACTAACCAAATATTCCACAAACAGATGGCTTGTGTAGTTGGGACATACATCTATTGTAATGTGATGTAAACCAGCAACATCTGTGATTAAGAAATATTTTTTTGTTTACACTCTACTTTCCTTTCCAAACACCTTAACTATGAGCAGAACAAGTGATGCTTGGAGAAGGAGGTTGAATGGAGGTAGAATTCAATATTTAAATGAGCTAGTCACAGAAAGACAATGTCTAGGTGAGCCTGGCCTCATATTAATTGCAACGGGAGAAATAATTTTGTCCAAACTCATTGTAGAGATTCTTTCACTAGGAATAGATTGAAAAAAATGAACTATACATAAATCAGATGGTATCTATGACTCACCAGACAAACAGCAGAGCAGACTATTTGAGGTAAAACTTCAGGTGAAGTATTTGCCACTCATATTAATTATGAGAAACTGTTGTCTGAAAGCTGGTCTTAATGCATTGCCCTCACGACTCATCACTGCTGCCTCTGAATCACTCAGATAATTCTCAAAATTAAGAGAGAGGGAGGTGTTAAAAGAGGAACAATCAAGACTTTCCTGATTTTCTCTGCAAGTATTGCCAAACTGAGGAGGAAAAATTTCACCTGAAGCACAAAGTCAAGATACAAAATGGAAATTTACAGGCAAAATTTGCCACCAACTGAACATCAGCCAGAGTGGCCTCAGACGTAGCTGCTGTCACCGAGTCCCAACTCACTGAGTCAAACTGCAGAGAAGAAAAGGCAGAACTTCTTGACTGTTGAGTCTCTTGTATCTAATGTTTGCCCTATACTTCAGCTACAGGCTGAATGCTTCCCCCCTCCCCCCTTCCCCCAGTTAAATTTAAGAGATGTTTAGGAAGAAGATTAAAACAGAGTTTTATTTGGGCTTCTACACCAGCTGATTCAAGGGTCTCCTACAAAAGGCTCAGCTTCATGGAGGATAGATGACCTATTTTCATTCAGTCAAACCTTGCAGATTTTTTAATGGTACAGAAATAAAACCATCCAGTTTTCTACCTAAGAAAAGGTAAAATACAGGGATATCAAGACCTAGATTGCAAATATCAAGTTGATTTTTGCTGTCTGCATTCCCGGATCCTTCATTAGCACTAAACACACTTGTTGCAGAGCCAGAGAGCTTTTGGAGCAGCAGCTGGTGTCTTGGAAGAGAGCTACCTGTGCTATGCCAGTGGCTGATGCTAACAAACCTCTTGTTCTGCTCTGGGGGAAACTGTGGGAAGGCTGTGTCAGATAGGCCAGAGGGAACTGAGACCCTTTCTTAGCACCATTCCTGCAAGATCCAGCTTTGCAAGACTGCCTTCTCTTGACCAATAAATCCCTCTTGGAACAGCAGGCTTGAAGTGGGTACTTATCTTCCTTACCTGAGCAGATTGGCAAGAGTGAATTTCCAATTTGGTGAAGAGAAAATTATTTATTTGTGTTCTGCTGTCATGCTTGTGCAAACACTCCAGAGCAGTGCTGTGATACACTGTGGGACCATGCCTTTTATACCCTGATGGAAAAGTGGAGCTATGTAGGCAAAGAGCACAGCGTAATCTCTTGGCCTTATTTTGGTTTTCAATGATCTTATTTTGTCCATGTTGTCTGCATATTGACATGACAACCAATCAGCTAAAACTTAGCTAAATACTGACCTCTCTGACGTGATTTAAAGCTGTCTTGTGGAAAAAGAAATTGAAGGATCACCAGCTGAAATTGAAGTATTCAGCAGCAGGGCAAAGAGAACTACAGTACATGAATACAGAGAGGACTGTCCTTATGGTAATTCTGGCAGATGGCATAAGGTTGCGAGCAAGTAATAGAAAATTTTAAAAGTAATGAAACAAGATTAGCATAGGCCATTCTATTAGTATTTCTCCTCCCAAACAGTTCAGCCCTGATAATATTTTATATCCTCATGGAATTAAAGCACTGTACTTACTGGCTGCAAAGGGAAATTAGATCAGGTTACTGTTTGTGTATTATTAACTTGCATTTCCTTTGGACTACATGTATGCACTGGAGTCCTTTGGAGCCACGGATAGACCCTTTTCTTATAGGGAACTTGAACAATGGAATACAGGCTCCAGTACTTCATCTTAGGTGAAATAAATCAGGTAACCACAGACATAGACAAACCAAGACTTTCATGAACTCTCACAAATTTTTAGGGTTTCACTGCATGAGAGATGTTGCTGACAAAATATGATTAGGCAAAGTTGTGGGACTTCAAGATCTGTTTCTCCCATGCACTGAAAAGGGCTGCTGCTTTGTCTGTGTCACCCTCCACTAATATATCCCTCCCCATGGTGGTGAGGTAATTCATTGATACTATTCCTGCTCCCCATGTTTTAATCATTTGCTGCTGGTTGCCATCTCCAGAGGCTCAGATCCCCCCAGCTCTAGACGCAGAACAGAGGCAGCTGGGTTGGGAGCAATGTCACCTCACGCTCAGCAGGCAGGTGGAAGAGGTGCCAAGTGAGAAGCAGCAGCAGCTGCTGAACTCTCTCTTACAGGAGACGCCTCTCATTCTCCGTCAGAGGCAGAAGCAGCCCGTGGTGACCACACTTCTGACTTAGGCACTCCCTGAAAAATATGAACTTCTCTAATGCAGAGTTATCTATTTTGTTCATGCTGAATCATTTTCTGTCCCTTCTTACACCAAGCAATCTGTACACCTGTGGGCTGCATCTCCTGTTGCCTTATCCCTGCTGCTACACCATCCTGCATTCTGGAGGAAATTTATAGATGTAACAATGTAATTTCTTAGAGTTTCTTAGAAATGACCCTTAAATAAAATAAATGTTGGGAATTAATAGGGGAACTGATCTCTTTTCACTGCTGAATAACAAGGAAATCCCTATTGGGGCATTCTATTAAAATAGCTTGAAAATAAATTATATGCTGCTCTTATGATGACAGTCATGCAGATTTATATTATTATAAATTATTATACAGCTATTCAAAGTAATTTTGTTATTTGACTTTCAGGCGCTTATCATACAAAGGAACAAGGGCAGTGACCTGATCTCTCGCATGAAAGATGAAGACACATAAACTGTCTAACCAGCCACTTCACTATGCAGGGAGAATAAAATAATTTTAATGCAAATAGAATCTGAGACCAAAATGCTTTTTTCCTTCACCTCCTTTCTACTTCATTATTAAATAAATCATAAAGATGTCACTGGAGACCACACAGAATGAGGTCTCAAAGGGTAGAAATATGAGCTTTCTGCATTTGTCTATTTTTAATTTCAAAAGGTATTCTGAATTAAAAAAATATAGAGGGGGAAAAAAAGCATAGTGCTCTTCACATGTCTGATTTCCCAGGAGTACAAACAACCTCTATGTCCTCTTGTAACAATACGGCAAATTTTCAAAACCAAACAGAAATAAATTAAAATTAAACTACGATCCATGAACCTATTTGGGATTCACAGTGTCCCAAGCTTTTCAAATTCAAATTACTACCAGGCAGTAAATCTTTTTGCCTAATTTAAGCAACTAAAGTGTAGATGATAACTTCTGTTAAACTTCCCTTTTAATTTTTTTAATGGAGAGATATTCTTCTGTCATAGTGCTGGAAGTTCTGCACATAAAAGCTGAATAATAATATGTCATTTTTCATAGATGCTTCATATCCTGTACAGTGCTGACAGCATAGTGCAGAAAGTGAGCAAGGAAAACCAAGCATTTTTATGTTGAAGAATAGATCAAAATTGAATTTGTCTGTCATTTGAGCAAATCCCTAAAGGTGACCACAGCTGTTTTGTGTCAGAGGCTTTTGCTCTTCAGTAAATAACATTAAATATCCCAGTCTTGACACAGAATTGTCTGCATATCAATCATATCACACTGCAAATTGAGCACACACGTATGTCTTACCTAGGAGGGGTGTGAATTTGGAGCTGGAAGAACTAAATCATGGATATTGTCTACCAAAAAAAGGGGTTACCCCAGAAGAGATGTTATGGAGCAGTTATCATTTAAATTACAGAGTTTGTGTTTGGGACAACTTCACTTGGTAGTGAAGTTCTTAGTCCTTGATCTTGTGGATATTTCAGCTCTTAATGTGACCTACAGGAAAAAAGCCTTTGTCTAAATTGGTTGAGCTTCCTGCGGATGCTGCATTTCAAGGCCATTACTGGTACTCCATGCTCACTGGGAATGTGGGAGAGATAGCTTTGAATGCCTGTGGTGGGACCTGAAGAGGATGTGGGATGTGAAGGGACACTTTCTGTCTTCATGGGGAGCTCTGGAGAATGGGGCTCAAGCCATCCACCCAAAGGAGCACCGGTGATTTGCTTGCACTAGTAATCCTGGCAGCAGGATTGTTCAGTGGATTTGTTTTCCTGACCTTTACCCCTCTGATGGCAAGCATTGCCCTCCAGCTCTTCCTCCTCTACTTGGACTGAACAAGCTTGGTGTTCTTCACATCTGTAAACCAACAGGTTCTCCATCCTGCTGGTCATCTGAACAGCAACTGAAATATAAGCCCATGTATCTGAAAGAGTAAATGTCTCTTTTCATTTTGAACAAGGGAGATGCAATGTTTAACCATGCAGGAGTAAGCTGAAGGGTGGCACTTGTGAGGAGGAAGAAATGTTTTAGGCAGCTTGTATTGTGAACTAGCATGAAGTTTTTGGATGGGAAGAAAGGGAAAAAATCCTTTAAAGCTATGTAGGAACATCACCAGATACACAATTTGAACTGTTAGTTAATTGTAAAATGAAATATTTCCTACCCATGAAAGTACAAATCATGTATTGAATCAGTTTCCAAAGATGATGTAGTATGATAAGAAATGCCAAAAGTGTTATGCAGAATGCTAACTCCTGTGAGAAAATAAGAAGAGTGCTTCACCAGTGTTGTCATTACATGAACTAGTCATTATCACTATGGTCCATGAAAAAGCTCTGCTTCCACAGCACTTTTCCATTATATAGTTTAATTAGAGAAAAGGAGTAAATACAGTCGTGTGAAGAACATCAGCTGGAGGTTTAAAAAAAAAAGGAATATAGCATTTCAGAGTGGGTTGTGTGAAACCACATGCATGAAAAACACAGTTGAAGTTCACATACTTGAAAATGATCACTGCCACACAACAGCAGCCATTTTCTTTTTAACATAGACACATCTCAGCTCAGATCCATAAATCTGACCACAGCATCATCTCACAGCATCACCGTCTCTTGGTCACTCTGCTTTTTATATTCTTCTGCACTTTTCTGCTTCTTGAGCTTTCCTATCCCTTGCTCTGTCTCCAGCCCAGTGGCAATCCCATCCTCAGCTGTTTCCCTGCTCCTTCCTCCCATATCACCAGAACCATGCGCTACTCTCCTCGACATCCTCCTCCTCCCAAAATGTCAGTGTCACCTGTAATCTGGGAAAATATCAGGACACAGCACCCCCACACTCACACACCGAAAGGAACTGACATCTTTCCTATGTGCCTGTTTTTACTCCTGGTACTCAATGAAGAAAGCTGGGTACCAGACTGCTGCTGTTTTTCAGCCAGCTGCCCACATCAAATGCAAGTTTTGTTCCTTTGCTTGTTGTTGGTAAATTAGGGCTGAGGAAAGCAGACCTCACTTAGGTAAGCTCTGAGGGAATTAACCAAGTACAGAATTTACCTGCCTATGCTGAATTTAGGCTGCCTGGTCATCGGTGTAACTGATAAGAAAGAACAGCAGCAATAAATTTTACTGTGATGTTACTTTCTGTTGGCTCATTTGGAATACACTTCATAAGAAAATATCATAGCAGATTTGATAATTTTAAAGCACTTTTGGTTTTCATTCCACTGAAGTATTCTCAAATAATACCCTGACTTGAAAAATACTTACTGAAATTTGGTGGTCAAATGTTGCTTTTAACAAAGTCGGTGAAGTCAGCCACCACATCCAAGTGTCACTGACTGAAACCTCTAGCAGAAGATAAGTGCCCCTTTTATCATATCTCTTAACTTTTTGCTCAGCACAAGATTGGCTATCACCCCTACAGCTGCTTATATATGCTATATAGTCATCTAAATGACCCAAAGAAAATAGCATGAAATACTTACTACCCATTTGTGCTTACTCACACTCACTCACACACACACACACACACACACACACACGCATAACCTCCTCTCATCACACACATATAGGTAATTGCTTTGTTAAAACATGCAGCTGGAACCTGTAAATTGTGATGGTTCAATTTAGAGAGTGCTGCTCATGGGCTGGTCACCAGACACTGGAGCAGGAGCTGGTGTAGTGTGCAAATCCTTGCACAGCTCCCTCAACTTTGTTCCTTGTGTCTTTAGCCCATGTGGATTTAGTATTCATATGCAGAAGGACGATTATTCAAATTCAGGTTATGCCAACTCTAATATTGTACTTTCAAGGAAAACATCCTCCTGTACTCAACACATCAGTATCTGTTATCCCATCATTCTACTGAGTGTCTAACACTGAACTGGAATGTATTATCTTCATGCTCTCTTTTAATCAAGACTCAAGAATCCTTGGAACAAGCCATCTGCCACAGGTCTGAACCCAGGAAATCACACTGCTTACTGAGAGGCAATCAAACACAAACGAAGGCTTTAGGTGTGTGCAGAGTTTCATGTTCACATGGAGAAGCACTCCAGGTGCAGCCACAGAGCTGCTGAATGCAAAGCCAAGCCATAGCTGCTCAACCAGCCATGGTAGGACAGCACATACACAAGACTTTCAGCAGGTGATGAGAGTAATCTCATGCACAGGATTTCTCTGCCACTAACACATGCAAATATCTGATGTGCAGAGACACTGCCAGCCCCTCCAACAGCTCCTGTGTATGAGTAACTCGGGTAACAGCTGGCACAAGCAAGGTGCACTGGCAGGTAAGCACAAGCAACCATCAGCATGCTGCTCTGAAGCTATAGAGCCAGCCTGTCACATATTGAAACCATCTATAAATCCAGTGGGTATGCTGAAATGACAGTTTGTGCCACTCTTGTATTTTTGAAATTATTCTTATTCTTTAGCATGCAGAGGAAAATGCAGTCACATTTTCCTTAGAACTGCTGTTCCCGCCTTGCTGCACGTCACAGCCTTCTGGGGTGACTTCGGAAGCACTGACCTTGGATGTCGCTGCAGTGGCATTACTTTCCTTACCACTCCCTGGTGCACTCTCCTCGATTGTTGCTGCTGTTGGGGCTTCTGCCTTCTTTGCACTTGTTTCCAGAGAAACAGGAGTCCCTACTTTCCCCGGCCCACTCACTGGGGTTGAGCTTGGACTGCTTGGTTGCCGTGACTGGGACTTATACCAACTAGGGTAAAGCAAGGGATCGACGGTTTCTGCTGTGGCCAGCACTTGAGTGGCAGACTCGGGGGTCTGTTGAGAACCACTTGGTGTCACAACCACATCCTTAATCAGGACAGATAAAGAGAAGAACAAGCAGAGTGCACCACGTTACCTTCCTGCTGTAGTCACATTGTTCTGCATATTGTGTTTGTTATATATCACTGCAAAGCATAGATTTGTCCTGCTACATGATCTGAAAGAGTTGCAATCAAAATGCGAAGCAAAAGAAACTATAGTTTGAATAACACCAACAGAAGAAAGAAAATAAATTACCGCAAAAATAGAACAGTAGAGGGTAGAACAAGCTGGGAAGGGGGTGCTGACTGAGAAAGGAGTGAGCAAGGGGTTCCTTAACTCAGTTAAACCCTCAATTAAATTCTAAAAATGTACGAAATTCTGCATAAGAGCCTCATGAACCCATACCAGCCATGAATGATAGGTTTAGGTACCTTCAAATGGCTTGTTGGGTTTTAGGTTAAGAACAACATGTTTGCCAATGAGTCTGTTGATATGAGCAGTCAGAATAAGGGGAATACTGGAGAGAAGCATTTGCCCACCAGCTTTGCCATCAATGCTATAAACCAAGCACTGTTGCTCTGCCAGGAAGAGGAGCAGCCAGATGAACTGCACCTCTCTACGTGCGTCAAACTCTCAGGTTCCTACACACACAACCTGCTGTCACCACAGCGTTTCTGCTTTGCCTTTTTACACCAGAAGGCAAAAACTGAAATACAGGTATCCCTTGAACCACAACACCCACATGCTGTGTCTGACTCCATGCCTGATTATTTCCTAATGGCATTTTGTAATTGCTAGAGCAGCATGCTGTACTTTTCTCACTTTAGTCTTAGAAATTAGAGGATTCATGTTAGTGGGCAGAATTTCTTGTGTCTAGTTCTTGCTTGCATAAAACCCTACATCAGTTAAGGAATACAAGTTTAGTTAAGTCAGTGCAAATCTTCAAAAGATAAATTTTGATTAAATCAATAAAGCCTGATTTAAGAGCATCTTCACATGACTGGTGAAAACTCACACATGTTTTTAGATCAAAGCAAGAATGAATCTGTAGTATTTATTTTCACTTGTTTTATGTGGGGAGCTTGTTACAATTAAAGATGCTTTCTTGTTTTCACGTGAGTCTCCTCAAATATATTCACAGCAGCCTTTACCCTCTCAGCAACTTCACTGAGTAAATTGTGTAAGAGGAAAATTTGCTAAGTTAATGATATGCAATGCAAACTAAAGTAGCACATGAAGCACATTTTTTAATGTATGTCTTTTAAAATATGCAGCAATTATGGAGTCATTCTAATCACATTCCCTAAGAAAAGTGTTGGCCTAAAATATTCACAAGATTCACACCATGAACCTGTTTGCTGTTAGGCTGTAAGAGGCAATTTCCTCTCCTGTTTGGTGTATGATATTCCTGCATCTACCCTAGACATATCCCAAAGACGATCAGAGCAGAAGGCAGCAGGCACCATTCGCAGAAAACAGATTAGAAGTATAATCTAAAAATTGGTGGTGGAAAACTCACTAAAACCAGAGAGAATGCCAAATTCTCTTAGTATAAATATTTTAACAATCATCTAGTTTATAACAGTTAGTCTTAGTTAAATCACAGCAGGCAGAACATTCACTGTAATGCGCTTAACTCCCAAACAGAGTCTCTTTTATTTATAACTTATGTATCCCATATATATCTTAATTTATCTAGCAGCTAATTTTTTGCTTATCAAGTGATACATGCACAGGTTGAGAAGCCAGGGTGAAGTTCCATGTATGTGTACAAGGGCAATAAATAATTCTGCTCTCCAGTGCATTGACTCCTTTAGCCCTGCTCCTTATTTATGGCACCCACAGGACACAGGGGAGCATTCTGTGGCTCTGCCAGGTGCACTCAGCATAGCTGGCAGGGCAGTGGGACAGCAGAGACATTTACCTGAGCAGCTGGGGCAGCCAGCACTGGCACTGGAGTGGGTTCAGCCAGGGGCTCTCTCCCTGCACTCTGCAGTTCAGGGTCCTGCTGAGGTGGCTGTGCTGCTCTCTCTGCCCCTTCCTCTTCCACCTCTTCTTCCTCTTCCTCCTCTCCTGATGACTCCGTGTGGACTTCACCCAAAGCTTCACCATCATCTGTCTCCTCATCTCCTTCTTCTCCCTCCTCCTCTGGAAGGACACGTGTAAAAGGACAAGGTTAAGCACCACGTGCAGATGGCTTCAGTCTTTACGCAATTAAAGAGCCATTTGCAATTGCATGGCAAAGTCACTGATAATCTGCTGGCTGGCGGAGAGGGTATTGGTGAGGAGCCTGCTCCCACCAGCCTGGACTGGGCACTGCCATGGAGCTGCCAGCAGGAGCTTTGGGGCAGGGAAGACACTGAACACACATGGTGGTTAAAGTCTTAAAGCTGGCCCTTTCCATGGGAAGGAGGACAGAAAATCCTGTCAATGCAGTTATCCTCGTGAGGGATGTGCAGCACAGCCCTGCATGTTTTGGGGAGAGGATACCTGGGATCTGGCACAATCTGTCATGGAAAAAAGTCTTTCTTCCAATTCTAGGTATATGCTTGCTTTAATGCTATTGAAGCCGTCATCATAATTATTTACCAGATCAGTGCTTTGCAATGCATGACTGGAGGTTTGAGATACCAGCATCCCTAAATCAGACTGTCAGACCATTGCTTTTGTGCCATCTGACACATCCTGTGGTCTGTAGTTGTGGCTCAGGTTTTTCTCCAGAGGGAAGCTTCTAGCACAGGACTTTCTTTTGTATAATCACACTAGTTACCCTAAAAAATGTTAGATGTTATTCAGAGCCATCCTAGCGCTTCAGAGAAATAAACTTAGATTTGCTTATAATTGATACATAATGCTCTGGTTACATTTTAGGATAGAGAGAAATATCTGATTCAAGGTTTCCTACTCAGTATCATGTAAATCACACATAGCTGCTATATGAGAAAGAAATTTTGTGAAATAAAATACATACCTCTGTCAAAATCAATTTCTCGTATTATTTTTTCTTCTCTACTGAGGTTTACTGTGAATTGGTTCATCATTTCATACCCATCCTCTATTTTTTCCATTTGAAATCCTTTAGAAGCTTCAGTAATTCTAAAACATTGATTGGTTATTGGCATTTGGATTTGAAGATAAATTTATAAATTGTAAGTGATTATAAAGAACAAGAGTCTCAAGTTTAAATACTTACTTTTGTAGCAATGTTTTGGCATTCTGTGGAAATAAAAAAGAAATAAGTGACTTAATGATTCAATTTTTTTAGGGATTTTATGCATAGAGAAACAATTTTTACACTGGCAGCTTCTAAAAGCATTAATAAGGATTTCATAAGTGACAGCCATGACATCTATTAATGAGATTAAATTTGGATGGTAGTTAATATACAGATGAGCAAACCTTTCAGTTCATTGAAAATGTTTTAATTAGAATGCGAATATGATGGGAAATATGCACAGTTGTTAAAAAAACCCAAATGGAAATATTTTTCCTCTTTTTTTTGGTTGTGTTTGTGGTGAAAAGCATTTGGTCTGTTACCCTCTTTAGTCACAGTTTAATTACATCTTTGACTATCCTTAAGGGCATTCTTTTGGAGAGACAAAATTCTATTTGTCTCAGAAGAATATTGTACTCTTCAAAGGCAATTCTTTGATGAAAGTAAGTGGGAGTTGTTTTATTTTGTTTTTATTTGTTAGTGTTTTGTTTTGCTTTGCTTTTGTTTTGTTGGGGTTTTTCTGTAGAAAATGCCCTTCCAGCCTTTATTATAGAGGAATTGTAAACTCGCAAGACAGAAATTCTACACCAATGAATTCATTGGACAGGCTGCTAATGGTTTCCCACTCATCTCTCTTAAGTTTATAGAAAGAAAACACAAGAAAAAAAATTAAGTAAAGGCATAAATGTGTAACTCAGCACAAAAATTATATGGAAAGTTAATAGTTTTGTCAACATGTAAATGAAACCTATAAATCTCAGAAGTTCATGTGCACATGAACATATAGTCCCACCATGATATTGGTAGGAAAAGATTAGCTGGAAAATGTTTAAATTCCTGTTTCTTCTATGGGGACCAGAAGTTCATACACATGATAGTATAGATTTTGGGCAAATACTCATGTTCTGGATTTGGATACTATTCACAAGAAGAGTGGTGTTTGAAAAATTAGTTTAAATGAATGTTTACGTGAATATAACCAAACTCTGAATGGGCTTGCAATTGAGAAATGCTTACATAATATCAATAAACCCATCATTTTTTTTCCTATCTCTATTTATAGACTTTATACCTGCAAAAACACAGCCATTTCTGGTTCTTCCATGAACTGGATTCCTGATTCAACCAGTTTTGACACAGCTTCCAAGTGATCCGCATACTTCTTTATCAGGGAGCGGATGTGTTCCAGTTTCTCCTCTTGGGTTCTAGTGATTATTTGTGTCATCTCATTTTTTCTTTCTTCCAGTACAGAATAGAGATAATCAAATTTTTCACACAACTGTTCTTTCTGTCGTTTGCAGCATTCCTGTGAATCATTTGGTTTATGTTAAACATGTTATGTTCTTAAAAGGGTTTCTATTTTTACAGTTACTTGGAAGCATTTTCATCAAAGAAATTCCTCTTTCTGAACAGCGCAAAGGATTCTGAATGACCCCAGAGACTTTTATAATTTTCAAAGTCCAAGCTGTTGGAACAAAAGTTTAAAAACTCTTCTCAAACTCTGAGTTTCAAGGCACTGAAAGCCCCCAAACAGGTTATTGTATAACTTGTGAGTCTGCTAAAAAAAGTAAAAAGGTATTTATGATGTCTGTAGTGATACATCAAAGTCTGCAGAAAAAGTAAAAGCCCCCACCGTATTAGCAGCTGGGTTCATTTGCGTGAACAGAATGGTTTTAAAAGGAGTGAGCATCTCAAACAGCTCTGGAGAATTTTCCTTTTCTACCAGAGTACCTGGAACAATCCTGGCTGGGCTTGATTTTCACATACGCCCTCTTAGACTCTATTTGGACAAGAGGCGTCCATTATGTTCCATTTACTGCACACTGAATGAGGTACAGGTTCTGCAAAGAAAATGGTGTGTGACAGAAGAACAAAGATAAGAAGGAGGAATCAGATTCCAACCATATGTTCAGGCACTGATTTTCACATCATTTTTTGAGACACTTCTATTGTCCTTCCACCCAGAGAACAGCAGCTTGCCCTGAGTAAGGAGGATGGGTTTGATGACTGCTGCATTGAGCGCTCTCTAAAAAGAACAAACTGCACTTGTAAAGGAGAATTTATGGGGAGGAAATGGGAGACAGATTATATATAATGTCTGAGGTCTACCAAATAGAAGTACTTGAGTCATCTGTGTGCCCCAGGGCATAACCTTATTGTGGTTAGACCTGGTTGTGGATGGTGGTGATTATTTAAATCTCTTTCCAAGGAGCTGAGGTTGGATCGATTTCTCATCTTTGTCCCTTGAGGCATAATGATAAGATCCTGGCAGCACAGGATTATTAACAGTCCCACAGTACTTTTGGAAGGGATAAGACTGATTATTCACAGCACTTGGCCAGAGGGCACCCCACTTTTTACTTGCCTTTCAGCCAGAGCTCATTCCTATGAGTGGTGATAGTCTGCTCTGGGTCGTTCAAAGGAGAAAGCCTTTTAAAGATGTACACATTTGGCTAAGAATCACTGTCCACATGGGTTTGGAGAGGGGATTGAATGCACATCTTGATGCATTGACCCCAGTATCCACCTCTGCTTCCCAATGAGGAAGGCTAGGATAAACTGGCACTCCTAATTTAAATCCCCTTGCAGGGGGTGCAGGCTTGTCCTGCCTTCTGGGAGTCCTTGTAACTTTGTAGAAATTCCTGATCAGTGCAATTACACAGGGTGGGGTTAAGGAAGTTTTCAAACCAAGTGAGTCATGGTTTCTGGGTAACCTTCTATATTCTGACCTCAAATAATCTTCTCTTCTTCCACTCTTCTCCTAGCTTTCTCCCCATTAAGTGCCATTCAGATTACTTATAAAACACCCTTAATTTCTAGACAGGTGTATGCTATCTTTGTCATTTGACACAGGACAAGTGTTAGGGAAAGAAGGGCAAGCAAGTGATAGCAGGGTGCCCTGAGAGATCCTTCTCTGTCTTTAAGCACTAATATATATTTCCTGCCAGCAGATATTGCAGAGTTGTGAATCTCAAGAGTGAGAGTACAAAACAGGTTTCTAACTGCAAATGCTGAAATATTTCTGAAATGCTCTCTTTCCCCATAAAATGTTCCCATATGAAGTCTCTGCCTGATGGAATTACCCTAATCAGATTCTGTGTAATGAGAAAGGTTAACAAATACATGACTCCATTCTAAAAAGTTCTCAGCCTTTTTGTTTTTTAAAGCACAACTACATCAAAAAGAAAGGAGTCCTTGCTACTGAGCGTGAGTCTCACTGCTTGTTTCAAAGGACCGGTATTGACTGGCCTATGATATTAGCATTTGAAAGAAACACTGCAATTTTTCCTTTGTTATTAGACTTGTTTACAGGGCTAAATAGAACTTAATTATTTATTATAGTTTTCTGGTATTTAGCATTTTATATTTTCTCAATTTTTAGTATTCTATGTGAGTTAGGTCTACCTTTCAATCAGCTAAAAGCTATACAAGTATTGATTTTTTTTTCTTTTCTGGTTTTTAGGGTTGGAGAGGATCAGTAGCTACATGTAGAACTGTAGGCTATTTCTTTTTCCAGCTAAAAGGAAAATGATAATGTATTTTCTGCTAAAGCAGATATTTATTGCTCTCTGCTAAGTGTTAAGCAGAAAGAAGAGACAATCCTGGATTGTAAAGGTTATTTCCATGTGTTAACATTACTGAGTTCCAGCTGTAGCTTCTCATCTTCAAGGACAAACTGATGTCAGTTCAGACAAAGCTCTTGCATAGTAGGAAATGTGATTTGCTTGAAATGCAACATGGAAGTGCCAAGGTAAACTCTAAGATCTATTTTCTGCAATCTTTGACTTTAAAGGTGAAAAGACTGATAAAACATCTGAAGGTAAAATGGCTGCACTTGCTTTGGGCTTTGACTTTAAAGTTAGATTTTAAACTGAGTGGATGACTCTGAGGAAGCTAGTTTCAGAAACTTGTATTTTAAAGATATTTTTAGCACAGTGTTTTCATACTTCAGACTAGGTGTTTGAAGATTTGTTTCTGGTTCAGGTAGTTCAGTTTAAATGAGTGTAAGCTTTTGCTTTTGTATAATTCAAATTTCTGCAGTTAACCTACTTGAAAGGCTGGTTTCTGTCTGCAAAGTCCTGATAGCAGCCAACTTTATCCTTGTGGTGTGAAGGCTTCCTGACTACAAAGTTCTGACTGCCATTAATGTGCTCTCTCATTTACTTGGGCCAATGGTTTCCTGTTCTTTGAAACAAACACAGACATTTTCTGCTCCTTCTTGCTCAGAATTGGGTACACAGATTGTGTAACTGTTTTTTCTTACTAATTAGAATCTATAAATCTTGGATTAACTTCTTTTTCCTCTATACATCTTGGATTAACTTCTTTTTCTCTACCATTTCTCTGTTCTGCTCCAGATCTGAAGGGTCAATATAATTCTAATTGGGCTGAGAGGGATGCAACTCCTTCACTAGATGCTTCATCAAACTCTGATCACAAAATCAATTCATATGAGCTCCTTTCAGTCTATTGCTCTGTGATACTCAGATTGGTCAAAGTTGATGTTTATATTTGCTTTGCTGATGCAAAGTTCTCAGAGGAAATGAAAGCCACTTCTGCTATTGAATAACACAAAACTAATTCCAACTCTTTCAGAGTGAGGCCTTTACCAGGAAGTCCAGTAAGAACCCAAACTCTTTCCTCCCATGAGCAACAAAACAAGACTCCTTAAAGCACAACGTAAGTATATTAAAACACTGCTGTGCAGAAGACAAAACAATCAAATACAGAGAAAATACTGCCGTACCTGTGAACCATACTGTGCCTACCCTGTGGCTGAGACTAGGGCTCTGTTCACCAGACCTGTCAGACCTCAGACAAATACTAGTCTTTTACAGCTCTAAAATCTGATCTCAGATATTAAATGAGCTGGGCGTTGATGGCATTTTGGTGGATCTGCATTTAACTTCAGTGAGATCCTATTCCACTAAGAATATTGAGCAAGACTTGCTGATATGGATTATCCTTATTCTTTATCCTCCACCATATAGCAAATGTCAGAGGTGCTGAGCAGGATGTATCCTTTGGTTGAGGCAGTACATCTTGATAATGTGCAAAGCCATGAGGAATAGTTTAGTGAAACAATGTGGGAATGCATTTGGCTGAAGTGAGGTCTGTTAAAGAATGAGCATTACTAGATATTTAAAAGACTCAATGTTACACTGAAATAACTGCATTTAAAAAGGTGATACCTACCTCAACTGTCTTGCAGGTCTCCTCCAGCTGCGTAACAATCCCTTGCATTCTGTCATTGCTACCCACCAGGACTGCAATGCCATCACTCAGCTCAGACTAGGCAGTAAGGGGAGAGCAAGTAGAATGGTGTTAGGTGCTGTTACACTTCAGGGTGACACATTTAACAGTGGGCAGCAGGAGACAAATAAGCCATACTCAGGATATTACTTCATCCTTCCACCAGAACTGGGGAAAAATTGGAGCTTTCTGTGCCCACGAGATATCTGATTGTACTTTGACATTTGTTTCTTCTCGCAACACACCATGAAAACACTGATATTTTGGAACTTTTAATGGAGAAGAAGCTGTAGTTTGGAAAGAAGAAAGCACTTTGCTCTAGGAGATCCTTCTACATGCTTTTGTTTGAAGTGCTGTTTCAACAGGTCCAAAATATTCCCTTTGGGTTTGTTGAGAGAAAAGGCTTTGTCTCTTGAGGGGTTGTTTTGTCAGTGTCTGTGTCTAGCCACACCACTCTGGTATTTCCCTGAGGACTGTAGATCTTGGCTTCAAAATGGAGAAGAGGTGGCCCATGTACCTGGGGGGACCAAGGTGTTACAGAGTCCCTGGCATGTAGGCAGTGGGGTTGGGGTTGTGGTGAGAGGGGACAGGAGAAAAGGAGAAGGTGGAGCCTGAGCCACCCTTCAGGCATGAGGGAAATGAGTGGAGGAAGAAAATAACCTGAGTGTGGGGATGGACATGATTGTGAGGTATCCCTAGGAGAAACAAAGCAGCCATTCCTAGGGAACTTGGGGAGGGTCCTGGGGAGTGCAAGGGGCCCTTGGCAAATTGCTGTAGTAACAGAGACAACTGTGTTCATGGACTCCACAGCTCTGTAAAGGATCCTTTGAAGCCTTCACAGCTCTGTAAAGGATCCTTTGAAGCATGCATTCTGCAGCCTCCAGGTTACACCTCCCATCTAGGGCACGACAGCCCCTTTCCATGGGCACTCTGGGAAGGAAAACACAGCTTGCAAATCTCCCTGCAAAGTGAGTGACTGGGGGCATGGATTCAGTCCAAGAAACTTCTCCTCCTTTTTTTGATTGAAGAGGGTGTTTGTAACTACTTTCCTAAAGTGACTCCTCATTTGTAGTTTCTGCACACAAGCATCTGTGTGACAAAGTTGGAGGCTGGGATTACAAACTTGGCCTGTCTGATTGCTTGCCCCATTGGGGCCCTCCAGAAAAATGAGCTGTTTATCTCAGGAGGATAACCCAGTGAGTCAGGTTTTAAATTAATACTGTATTAAAAATAAACAAGTCTTCTACTGGTGACAGCAAGGGCAGAAGATGTTAGGTACATCCTGTGCTGCCAACTATTGAATATTCCTTCGTTCACTTGCAGGAGGAGGTTTTTCACTTAACTTTTCTTAAAAAAGGGATGCTTAAATGTAAAATGCCTGAAAGATAACTATTTGATTTGAAATGGTCTGTTCTCTTTCCAGGTCCTAGTGTTGGAAGTCTCACTTGTTTGTCTGATCTAAAAGCACTGAAAAAAGGGATTAGGAACTCAAAAGAGAGATCCTCAGATCCACATCAAAATTGGGACAGTGTAATATCTTTATCTGTGATCTCTCATAAATTTATTTTCCTGTGTTTCTAAACAATTCCTACAGATTTATAAGAGCCTTTTGGTCCCACATAGGAGTGGCAAAGGCACCCCCAGACCCTTTTGGAAACTCGCAGGAGGCCCATGGGAATACTTTCTTGTAGATGGTCATGTCAGTTTCCTCCAGGACTATGAGAAACAAGAAGATATTTACCTTCTGTTGCTGGTAAACATTTGTGAGAGGAGCAACCTGACAGTCTTTGTGGGCACCAAAGATTTTGCACAAGGAGCAGGTGGGCATTTCACAGTTCAAACAATAGATATTAATTTTCTCGTCTTCGTGCTCTTCGCACATTGGCTGGTCACACTTCCTTTCAGGTCTGCAGAAGAAAACAAGTTTAAAATAAACATGGTGCTCGTGAGTTTTGATAACACTGAGGGTATTAGCATGAAACACGGTACATTTGTATAGCAGCATACAAGGTTGACTGAATACACAGCAGAGATGTAAACCTGCCACATGGGATGACTAAAGAGACAGCAGTACAGCTTAATGCACTGACACAATATGATGTGATGACAATATAGCAACATGACTTCATATGGGGATTCCCATACCAATGAGGAATGTGACTGGGAGTGTGACAGAACCCTTGCTCATATGAAAAAATTTAAATAACCTCACTAAGCCTGGACTCAGACTACTCATGTATTTTAATTAGCATGTTATCTAACATCTGTCAGAAATATGAAACATATGTAATTTCTTTCTGGCTCTTCATGCAAATTGTTTTCCACTCAGCTTAATGCAGCAAACCTCTTATGGAGGGGACTGATTTTAAGCAAGAGTTGTAGATACTGATGAACCCTTAGGCCCGTAACTCGAAATCTCTGCTGACGAGAGTTTTGAGGTCCTGGTCAGGACTGTCAATATCCAACAGCACTGAGTCCTTACGGCCTTTGCATTAGGCCAGCAACCAAAACAAGGTGTCACACAAATTAATTTCAGCCAGGTGACACATGCCTAACTTTTACAGAGTCAAACATTTTAGCAGTAGTTTACTCAGCTGTACCCAGCAGAAAGGGCATGGGCTACACAGGTGTTCCTCTCCTGTGCTAAGCCAGGAACTGTAGCCACATTATAGCTCAGTCTGATCTTCACCAAAACGATTTAGCTGTATACACACAAGTCTACACAACCTCCTATTTTAGGAACTAATTTAGTTGCAGCTTCCTTCAAATGAGCCACTTAAGTGACATTGTCAGTGCAAGTGACAGCTCTGGTCTGGTGTGTGTGGGCAAGGTGGCACTTTCCTGAGCCCACACTTCAGGCTTAACACCCTGAGCACATCTGTGGCAGACACGTGAGTGTGTGAGGATGTGGTACAGAAGACAGGGGCCAGTAGACTGACGGAAATAGTGTGTCTGGGGTTCAAGCCTTCAAAAGCCACCACTTCTACTGTGGCAATGTTAAAAACTTTCAGCATAAACCATTATCCCTTTCTGCTAGTGTTTGGAAAGAGAACTATGACTTATTTGTAGCAAGTGGAACAATGGCATCATATAAATACATTTTTTCATTGTTATAAACTATAGAATTTAATGGAATTACATGGGAACATTTTTAAAGCCATTCTACAGAGCTCTGTAGCAAAGGGGCAAGCAGTCATTCTATTAAAGCTTAAAATGTATGGAAAAAAATTATATTATATTACAGTATAGTTTTTCCATACAGTTTGGTAGAGTGAATACAGCATTTATTTTTCAATGACAAAGCACAGATTTTCTCTTCTGAAGGAAATGGAATATGATCAGTTAGATGCATTTAAAAATCTATGAAGAAACAAAATGTCTCACACATTCATGTCTTTTTTAATCTAAGAGTGCCCTGGGATTTAAAGGGTTCATAAGGAAAATCTGTAATCTGCCATATAACATGATACACCAGAATAAGACAAGACTAACACTTCTGTAGAAAGCCTGTGTTATTTGGGTCAGATTTCCAGCATTCATTAACATAAGGCACTTCATCAAATCCAGCATTGTTTCAATGCTAGTCAAAAGAGGTGTGTCTCCTCCATAAAAAATGTTTTACATTGTTTGCAGATTACTGCAAACACCCCTAATATATTCATGTTATAGTGCACCAGTGGGAGGGCCGGTGTGTGAGGGCAATACAATGAATTTCAAAGTGATTAATTAAGCTTGAGATAGCAGCTCTTCGTGCAAATATTTACAAGAGCAGAGCCAGAAACTACTAGAATTTTATTGGACGCTGGATCTGTGCCACTTACATGAAAGACACATTGCATAGAGCAAAAAGGTGACGGTGTCAAGCAAGTTCAGCCAGAAGCAGCCAACCTTCAAAGGTGCCGCAAAGAGCTGTAAGAAACCTGGCAGAACTCCTTGAACTAGTGGGGCCCTGAAGATAGTGTCAGAAGACTAGAAATAAACAGATTTACAGTCTCCTCACCAGGCTGTGCAAAAGGAGAGATTTTTAGCACAGCATTCCCTGACTTCAGAAGGGATCCTCTAGATCTATGCTGGGGTAGCAAAGGCAAAAACACAATCTCCAAGGTTAAAATGGAGACTGCTTCTGACACAGATTAAAGAGTAGCTGATAGGAAAATGACTGCATGCCTTTAGTAACAGAAAAGATTCACCACAGCTGTGCTTGTGGCTAGAGAAATGTCAGGTTGCTGAAATGTCCTGATAACTTCACGGTCTCCTTCTTGGACTCTTCTCTTTGAGATGCTAAGCCTGTGTTTGACTGCTAGAGGCTTATTCTTTCCCATTGAAATCGTGTTTGGACCACACCTGAAGTACTGACTGGGTCCCGTTCTGGACTCCCCAGTTTGTGAGAGACATTGACAAACTGGAGAGCGTCCAGCAAAGGGGGCTGAAAATTATTAAGGGTCTTCAGCAGCTCTTCTGTGAGGAAAGGCTGAGAGCTGGAACTTTCAGCCTGGATCAGAGAAGGTTAAAGGGAATCTTAACAATGACCTTGATCGTATCGATACCTTCAGGTATCTAAATACCTGAATGGAGGGTGTAATGAGGATGGCATCAGGCACTTTTCAATGCCAGGACCAGAGGCAATGGGAACAAACTGAAACATGGGAGGTACCCTCTGAACATCAGGAAACACTTTTTTACTGTGAGAGTCACTGAGCACTTGGCACAGGTTTCCCAGGATGGTTGTGGAGTTTCCCTCCTTGAAGACACTCATAAGCCATCTGGACATGGTACTGGGCAACTGGCTCCAGGTGGTCCTGCTTGAGCAGTGGGTGGTTGGACCCCATGACTCCCAGGGATTCCTTTCAATCTCAACCATTCTGTGACTGTGATTTGGTGAGGAAATGCAAAGCTGCTGGGCACATAAAGAAGCATACTTTAACTAAGAACATAGTAAGACCTTAGGAAAACTGCTGTTAGAAAGCATGTTTTCTGTAGGATTTTTTCAAATCCAGAAAGGTCTCTACTTGAAATCCTGAATCCAATTTTGATTGGGTTTTTACTGAGGATCCTAAGACAGCTGTAGCCCCTCCTGTGCCATCACATCACCTCGTGTCTGCACCTGGTCAGGGGATGGAGAGGATCTGCATGACTATGAGGCACAGTCAGGTCATTAGTGAAGATAGGAAACTGCATTTGCCATAGTATCAATGTTGGGCATACAGCACTAATGATTGGCCTCCACTTGACTTCATACTGCTCACCATGACTCTTTGAGTCTGGTAGTACAGCCAGTTTTTGGTCCAGTTCACTTTCCACTGCTCACTCTAGACCTTATTTCAACAGTTTATCAATAAAGATGTCACAGGAGAGAGTGTCTAAAGTCTAGACAAACAGTATCTGCTGCTTACCTCTCATGCACTGAGTTAGTCATCTCACTGTAAAAAGATATCAGGTTGATCACACTGATTTCCTCTCCATAAATCCATGCTGACTATTTCTAATCACCTTCTTGTCATTCATATATTTGGAAATTGTTTCCAGGGGAGTTTGAATTAAATACTTTCTAGGGACCAGTGTGCATGACCAGTCTGTGGTTCCCTGGATTCTCTTCCTTACATTCCTTGAAGATTGGAGGAACATTTGCTTTCTTTCAGTCCAGTCCACAGGAAACTGTTCCCATTACCACAGCCTTCTGAAGATTATTGAGAGTGACCTTGCAATAATATCCATCAGTTCCCTCACCAGTTATGGGTGCCTCCCATCAGGATGTCCAATTTTTTTTTTTTAATATTCTCTAACCTGATGCCCCTCCATCAAAGGTGAGTCTTCCTTGCTCTAGACTTTTCCACTGGTCTCAGGGTATTACTTAAACTTCCTTAAAACTGAGCTTACTAGTAAAGTCTGAGGTGAAGGTGGCATTGAGTACATTGCCCTTTTCTACATCCTGTGTTACATGAGGCCCTGCTCTGTTTATCTGTGAACTCACACTTTCCCTAATCTTCCTTCTGCTGCTGATGCAGCAGTAGAAGCTCTCATTAGCCTTCATGTCTCTCATCAGATTCAGTTCCAGGTGGACTTTGGCTTTTCTAACTTCATCAGTATGTGCTTGGAGTGTCTCAAAATCTTCCTGAATAACTAGACCATCTTCTTTTTGCTTATTTTTAAAGGTTTTATTCTTACCAGGAGCCCCCTCCTAATCAACAAAGGTATTCTGTCACCATTGCTTGAGTTCCTGTATATGGGGATAAACCATTTTTGACCTTAGATGAGGTGGTCTTTGAAAATCTGCCGGAATGATGGACTCCCTCAAAAACAGTGAAAAGCCCACCAATACCCAGGGTAGAAATGTTCCTTGAAAAATAAGAAGGCTATAGAAGTTCATATGGACATAAGGATTCCTGTCATGAATGCCCAGCCCAAAAAAACTATTGGCACAGGTGAGCTTGGGGCTTTGTCTCATGGGGAGTTGGAGAAGATCCAGGTGATCTCGCTCCTGAAAACTGCTCAGCCTGTGGGGCTCCTCCTCGCTTGGTGATCTGTGGTCAGGGAGCACATTTCCCAGGCCTAGAATATCTGAGATGCCCAGACACCCCTGCAGCCTGGCCTAGAGAGACGTCCTGCCTTGAGAGTTTGGGCTAAGACCTCGAACATGTCAGGGAGAGAGGCTTCTGGCAGTGCTGGCTATGGGGACCTGCAGCATGTCAGCACCATCACAGAGCCCATGCAGGCTGCTCTCAGCACAGCCTGGTCCCTGCTGCACACTCTGCTCCATCCATGCTCGGGACTGCAGGGACAGCCTGTTCCTCAGGCTCTCCCTGGTAGGTGCAAGGCAGAAAGAGTGCTTGACCCTCCCTGATCAGGATTCAGCTGCTAACAAAGCCCAAAGCACCTTTTGATCTGGAATAGCCAGCCGAGCTCATTAGAACGTGCCAGATCTTACAAAAAGCCCCAGCCTCCTGTTGCTATCCTTTCCTGGTGACAGCAGGCATCCTGATGTTCCTCAGATAGTTTAGGTGATCAGCAGCCTACAGATTTTCAAAGACTGATTTAATTTTTAGCCAGCTCAATTTCCACTGTTTTCATTCCTTTGCTGTCTTTTAAAGCTTTGTATGAGCCATCTCCTGCTTGAAGAATTCTTCGCTTGTGTTGCTAACACTTTCTAAATTGGGCAACAGGCTATGCTGCCATCAGCTGGAATTTGATGAGCAATGGGATAAAAGACCATATGATGTGATACTTAGTAATAGGAGGGGCTGCATATGAGGGCTCAGGCAGATTCTCCCAGTCTCATTGTCCAGCTCCTGCCCCAGTTTTTATTTTAAAAAAACCCAATTCCTTAATTCAAATAGAAAATCCAATTACAAAAAACCCACTACTTTAAAAATAAGCTATTTTTACCTAAGCAGGAGCCAAAGCTTGCTCCCTTTACTCTCCCTTTACTCTAAGTTCATGTGAAATGCAGATGGGAGCTGGCATCATTCTGGCACATGCAGTTATAGTGAGTTATACCCACAGGAGAGCTCAAGGGGAAGAGTCTCCTATCTGGAAATCACATGTGCTGCCAGTTTGAAGGGTTGTCTTGGGAAGAACAAGGAGGCAAAGATCACATCTCACCCTTCTTCCTACGTATCTCTGCCAGACTCCAGTTGTCAGTATAGAAGAGACTAGTACAAAATAAAGAAGTGGGGAAGTCTTGATTTCCTTTGACTTTTTGCTTTCAGGGGGGCAGCACAGGAAAAGCCATGAAAGATCTGCTCACACTCTCAGGGGAGCCCAGGGAATGTTAGGTGGAGGGAGATAAGCAGCTGAGGCCCATAAAGGGCCAAATAGCTTAGATAATGCTGCTATGCATTGTTGCTACTACATAACCCTGACAATAATTGTCATTCTAAGGACATACATGAAGGTTAAATAAGCACCTTAACATATTAAATAAACTAATCTTTTTGAGAAATACATAAGCAAATATATGTTCCTTTTTTCCCCCCCTATTCTCCTGTTTTATTCATGAAGTGTTTTACTTCTGTGGAATTAAAAAAAAAAATCTACTAAATCTATTCTTACATTCCTGTTTATCTGTATTTTGTTCCATTTGCCCTTGAATGACATGGGAAAAAGGAGCTGCATTTTTTTTTTTTTTTTTTTTTTGAGTTATGTGCTACTGTGAGCTGAAAAAAAGCAAAACCAAGGAAGATATGAGGCCACACATGTCCAGCTTATTTGGCCAAAAGCAAAGTCCACTTTGTTGATTCATTTCCTCTGAGATTTTCCTGACTAAAATAATATTTGCGTATCAATGACACACACAGGGGGACTGACCTTTACTTGGCACTGAGCGCAAAGGGCAGCAGAAAGGACAATTTTAAGCCAACTTCGTGCTCTCCAATGCTTTGGAGTGCCAGCCTATGCCCAGCTGCAACAGTCCTCAGATTCAAACAGCTGAGAATAGCCAAAGCCACTGTCAGGCTCCAAAACATTCTCTGTTCTGGTGACTGTCCACCTCTGCTGGAGGAGGTCTCCTCAGCCATCCTGGGGACTGGCTGCTGATGTTTGTGTCTATCTGCACCAGTGATGTTACGTGACTGTGCCTGGGAAACCCAGCTCCTTGTTGCAATGGGATCAGAAGACTGTCAGGGAGCACGGCCTGGATTATACCTTTCAGGTGAACAAAACACCTTGCCATACAAAACCAACCCTAAGGATCCATGCTGGTGACAAAAACCAGTTTCCCTAGGTGAGAACTCCTTGCTTGGTGGCCTGGGACCAGGTTAACTTCATCATAGAATCATAGAATTATAGAATGGTTTGGGTTGGAAAGGACTTGAGAGATCATCTAGTTCCAACATCCCTACCTTGGGCAGAGACACCTTCCACTAGCCCCGGTTGTGTGAAGCCCCATCCATCCTGGCCTCGAGCACTGCCAGGGATGGAGCATCCACAACCTCTCTGGGCAAGCTGTGCCAGTGCCTCACCACCCTCATAGTGAAGAATTTCTTTCTATATCCTATTTAAACCTACTCTCTTTCAGTTTAAAGCCATTCCCCCTTGTCCTATCACTACATGCCCTTGTCAAAAGTCCCTCTCCAGCCCTCTTGTAGGCCCCCTTCAGGTACTGAAAGGTGCTCTAAGGTCTCTTCAGGCCCTTGTCTTCTCCAGGCTGAACAACCCCAACTCTTTCAGAGGAGAGATGCTCCAGCCCTCTGAGCATTTTTGCGTCCCTCCTCTGGACTTGCTCCAGCAGGTCTATGTCTTTCTTGTTCTAAGGACGCCAGAGCTGGATGCACTACTCCAGGTGGGGTCTCATAAGAGCAGAGTAGAGGGAGATTACCTCCTTCACCTTCCCCCCTACTAAGTTCTCCACAGTGGTACCATGCATTCAGCCCATCTCAGGGAAATAGAGATGAGAAAATATTTGTCTGTTTCTGGATCCATTACACATCAAATGCAAGAAATTACCATCCAGGAGTGATCTTACTTTTTAGGATTAACCCATTCCTCTGCCCTGAGGTCTTGATTCTTGTTCATAGGCACACAGCTCTGATGCATATTGTTTCTGGCTATTCCTTCTCTTTTATGGACTCCAAATAAGACTTGATTTCATGAATTCACATCCCAAGCTGATAGGAATGGAGATATTTTTAATGGAATTTTCATTTGACATTGTGATGCAGGGTACCTTCTGTGTTAAATTCAGTTTTCTTCTTGTTTGCACTGTTTGTACCTCAGGATTTTCTAACAAGATCTGAAATCCTTTCCCTTCTTTAGCATGAGAATGCACAGGTTAAAGACAAATAAGAATTGTCTGAACTGTTTTTGCAACAAATGATGTTAACCAAGATACTTTTCCCTTAATCATGTGAGTAGCTGTGCTGACCTCAAGGGTTTTGCTTGCACAGGTAAGTGTGGGCTCATGTGAATAAGCATGGCCCAAACCTCTGCTGCAAGTGGAAACAGGGAAGCTCAGCATCTATTTGAATAAAATTTTCTGCGCTCAGTGAGAGCTCACTTCATTGTGCAGCAGACAGTCGGGCAGGGCAGCATGATCCCTTTCTGTTTTTCCAAGAGACAAAACAGCTAAATCAACCTCACATGTGCCAAGTGGAAAGACCAAAGGGTCAGTCCCCTAAGCTGTATCTGCTTTTTGGCAAACACCCTCTGAAGGACACATATTCCCTTGTTACCTTGTGGACTCCTGCTTGTAGATGTCGATGATGTTCTCCACCAACAGGTTCCTCTGCAGCCCATAGACACCGTGTCGGTCCAAGACCACCTCGTGCCTGCAGGAGGGACAGCGGAATCGGCCTCCCGACGCCACAGTTGTACCTCCCCTGGTCGGCAGGTAGGGGTTGGAGGCCTGTTCTTGCCAAACAGCACAAGGAGAGTGGGGTACAGCCATGAAAATCCATGAAAGCTTCTTCCAAATGCTCCAAATGGTAGGAAACAATTTGTCACTATGCCCAATGAGAGGGCAATTGCGACATGTCACTCCTGGGAAAGCACCTGGTGACTGCTGGGCAAGGGGCCAGTCCCTCAGCTCACACTCGGCCATGTCACCATAGCCAACAGGTGGCACTTTCACCTGTTGTGAGCTCAGCCCTGGCACCCAGATACATCAACTTTGGCCTTAAATCACTCCCCCCACCCTGCCTCACCAACTCTTAAAATTAATCTACAAAAACATGTAAAAAACCTACTTTCCCATTCATTCCAACCAGTGCTGCTTGGGAAGCAGAGCTCTGTACTGGAAGAAACCTACCTGGAAGATGTCACTGGCGCACTTCCGACAGAGGTTGTGCTGGCAGGGCAGGATGACCACTGGCTTGGTGAACATCTCCAAGCAGATGGGGCAGATCAGCTGTTTCTCCAGGTTATCCATAGTTTGCTGCTCTTTGGAGAATGACTTGTAGCTCAGGGAGGTGCTCATCCCTAGCTTTTCCTGGTGCATATGATCAGGGCCACGGCCTTGTGGAGAGGTTTTGGGGTTAATTTCTTTTGAAATAAGTCCAAGTTTGTGCTGCAGTCAGAGGCTCTCTGGGTTGCTCGGGCTGGAGGACATTGTTTGAATGAGGGGCCGAGTGGAGCCAGGGCTGTTTTTAGCAGCGCTGCGTCACGAGCTGCCATCCTGCCGTGCCCATATATGCGCGTGAGAGCAGGACAGGCTGGGACAGGTGACAGCTGCCGGGGGGAGGGGGGAGGCCAGAGAGGCCCTGGCTCTCCTCACTCACACATGGCAGCCTTCACCCCTTGAGGAGTTGGGAGAGTGATAAGCAAAGGCCCTTTCCTTATCTTTGCCAGTCAATGGAGAGCGCAGGGCTGCCCCAGCCTGCGCAGCCACATCCTGCAGCCTAATAAATGCTCTGCTGTGAGCGAGCAGCCGTGGCCATGAGAGGCTGGATGTAATTTTGCCCATGTGTTTTGGCAGGCTCCAGGATCCTACCTTTCCAAGGTGTGAAGTACACGTGGTTACTGGAGAAGACAAGAGGAGTGATGGCTACTCTGGGCTTGAACATTTCAGGGTGTGAACATCTCACTACCTTGAAAACCAGACAAACAAAATTGCCTGCCTCTAACTGCGCTTAAGTTTCTTCTGGTAGGATTTTGGTCTTAGGAGCTGTAACATAAAAATCTGACATGACTATTCATGCTATTAACTCCATGGGCAGGTTAAATATGCATTAAAAACATAATTTGAGTTTCCTGATGAGAAAAAAAATAGAAGAAATACAATGTGAAAGGCTTTCATTTGTGCTGCTAGAGAATAGGTACTAATTGTATATGCTCTCTCTCTGGATAGTTTAATTCAAATACATTTTACTTTTGGGCACTGCTGTGTTTATATCTGTTTATTAGACACTGATATCCCTTTCAGCTTGGCACTTGTTCCAGAGTTATTTTTAAAATGACAATTTCCCAGATAATTTGTGACATGTGATGCCTGATCTTAAGGGAAAGCCATCTGTGCTTCTACTTGCCAATAATTTATCACACAACTGTACAAGCAATAAATATTTCATCCTTAAATTTAAGCCAAAGACCCTGCATTACTGTATAAAATCACATTGCCACCATACTGTACATGTAACCAGAATATTTTCTTCTCTTTTAATCAATAACTGCAATACTTTCTCAGCTAAGTGTCTTGTAGGAACCTCTAATGTTTATTCTGCCTTATGACAGTATAGGGCTTGCATCTGAAAAATGCAGTGGAGCAGCTGTGAGTGCCCTATGCACCCAGGGGCAGACCCCAGTTCTAAAGCAGGGCCCTCAGTCTGCATGCAGCACCAGTCCGGAAACTTCAGGAAAATATAAAAGTGAAGGTTTTCATTGATTGCTGCATGAAATGAATACCATCCTCTGCATGCAATTGTAATAAATAACATTAAATTAAATGTACTATTGGCTATTTTATTTTCAGTGCCTTACATGCTTCTTAAATGTTTGAGTGAACTCCTGTACTCATTTGCAGCCAACCGAGCTGGAAATTCCCCTGGGTAAACTTACACACATTTGTCAGCAGTCCCATAAAAACAAATCGATTTTTCTAAGTCTTGTATTCATGGGAAATTAACGACAGCTTAGTTAAAAACATTTGAAATCACACCTTTGCTTCCACTGCCTGGTGTGGACAAGAGCCTGGAGTCCAGTGGGAGAAGCTGCTCTGGCAGCTGAACTGCGGACAGCTGGGGCTTTGGCAGGGCTGGCAGGGAGTCTGCCCTGGCAGCAACAAGAAGATATTTCTCTTCTTTCCCTCCCCTCCATGGCTGGGTCAGAGGTGACTTTTGCATCTGGAGGAATCTGAATGCCTCATTCTTGCTCTCCTAACTTTGAGTCAGCTGCCCCTTGCACAGCAAAACCTGCTTCAATAAGGGGCTCTGAGTTAGATGAGGAAAGCTGTCCTCACCTAGCAGGGCAGGAGCTTCCACCTCACTGCACAGGCAGAAACTGAAATTCTGGAGGGAAAAGCTGAAGGCTAGAAATGTCAGCACACAGTAACACCTGCATATGCTGATGTAGGGAAGGGGGTGTTCACGGCATGAAAAAAAGCTGTGCTGGCCCTTTGGAGAATGAACTGAGGCACCTCTCAGGGTGTAACATGTCTCTGGGATGTGGTTCTGGTGAATTTATACCTACCGGTGGTAGCCCCCAGAAGCCTTCTGTTAACTGGCTGAGCGGGACATCGGGTGCATCTGCAGAGGACATCTGGTGGCAACAAGGTGAGGGACAGTGTGCGGCTGGCTTTTGCCTTTCTGTATGCTGAAGCATGCTGCCAAGGAACAGGTAATAAACAGCAAAACCAAAAAGAGGAGTCAACAATACAAAGATAAACTCACCTTTTGCAACCAGGCCTGAGCTGAAATATTTTTCTGGCAGTAATATGTAGTCCAGACATGTGAAAAATTAGTACAGGTTTTTCTGACAAGGTATTATGAACCTCAGCAATAAATTATAGGTAAGAAAATGCAGAGGCTTGACCATATTTGCAAAGGCAGGATGAGAAGTGCCAGGAAAGCCACACATTGTATGACCACTCTGCAACAAAGAGGAAGAGAACAGCAAATTCCAAGACACTGAGGAGAAACAGGAAGATCCTGCTGCTGGTCTTCAGCAGTGACTACTTAGGATGAGTTTCAAAGAACTCATACTGAGAAAGAGCCTGGCACCCTCCTGTCTTTCCCTGGCAGCCCTGCCCCCCTCCTCTTCCTCCCCTTCCACTCCTGCAGGGGAAGACCCCTAGCACGCACAGCTGTCCACCTCTGAAGAGTCACCAAGTCAAACCATCTCTCAAGAGACAAACAAAGGGTAAGAGGACTTGCTTCTACCCCCCTCCTGGCCAAAAACTGAATCTCTGCCAGCCATCACCAAGAGGAAGTCTACTTTTTTTCTTTTTTTTCAGTATTGCTTGCCTGGGAGTGTTACCTGGCTTTGTTGACACAAGCAGAACACTAATTCCTAAAGGCAGGCTTGCTTTTACAGACATTACTTCTAACTCCTCTATTTTGCGGCCAAATAACAGCTTGCAGCCCATGGAGTGATGGCCTGGAACCTGGAAAGCTGGCTGCAAAGCACTGGGTTTAGGAGAGGGATTTGGAGGAGGAAGGAGAGGTTGAGTGATGTCCAGGTTCAGGTTTCAATGCCATAATGACATCTCTGGGGTTTGCATTCACAGAATTCCCCTCTGCAACCTCTTATCTTGTACCAGAGCTGTGAAGCTCTTGTGTGTCACTCAGAAAATCAGCCCTGTGCCTCTCTGGCATGACTGGAAAACAAAGAGAAAAATCATATTTTGGTCAGAGGATGCTGTCAAAAATATGCTCCCACATGACTTGCTTCCCCAACAAGCCTGCAGAAAAATGTCCACTCTGCAAGGAGCAGGCTCCTTGCCAGGCATCCTGTCCTGGACATGGTGGGTGGTGAGAAGCATCCTGGTCCATGGGGTGACAGTGCCTTGGCCTACTGCCAGCCCACCTTCTGCCTGTCCTGGGGGATGAGCAAGCACCCTGCCACCCAGCCCAGGTGTGGACAGATCTCTACACTGGCAGCTGCCTAAAGCAGATGGGTGCTACCCCCTCATTCCCTGGGCAGGGATCAACACCCACCCCTACTCCGCTGCCTCCAGCAGCTCCCCACACTCCTGAGACTGGTGAGACACACCCTGCAGGCTTTCCACAACAGCCCAGCTGCTGGAAGAGGACAGGCCTGGTGGATACCTGAGCAATACAACATCCTAACAAAAATGAGGTTGCTGTCTCAAATTATGCCCACCCAAATGTGAGACTTAGGGCAAAATGATGATGGATCCTTCCCCTCTTCCCATACTGCTAACTCTGCTTGTTGTTCTGGCTGAAAAGATTTGCATTTTTAGCCAAGCATCCCTCGGGGAGGCTAGGGGAGGCCCTCCATCCATCTCACCTTTTGTCTGTGCCCATTTACCCTGCCGTGAACAGTCCCTCAGGATTGGGTGGCAAGCACCGGCATTCCCACCTACAGCCAGCATGTTGCAGAGACTCAAATTTCACTTACCTTGGCAACAACTTACTGAGCCGACAAGCCAGCTATAAAATGAAGCCCTCCTACCTATGAAAGCGCAAACTGCAAATGATACTTTGCATTTCATGCTTTTATTGTGATCAATAGACACTCCATGATAAATACTGAGACTATCCCTTGTGTGTGACTCAATTTAAGCAGCCAAAGAGAGCCTTTGGAACAGAGACAACTGCTTTCAAAAACAGTTGCCTTTTAAGACTGACATTTTTTCCACTCAACACACACACACACACACACACACATATATATATATATATATATTTGTCTTTGTGTACCTCATATGTGATGACAGGCCATATGCGGTCAGTATTTAGAGACCTAAAAACAGTCTGCAGGTTGGTTTCAGATCTCCAGGAAAACAAAGACCAGCACAGGAGATAATGACATCTTTCGAAAGTTCCTTTTGCACATACAAAATCACAGCAGAAGAGGAAAGCTCAAAGCATTTCCAAGGGTGAGTCACTGGGAGCACATCAAATGTACAGGACATGAGATTTCAGGGACAAGCTACAAAGACCAGAGAGAGGGATGATATCTGCACTTTTCTTCTGAATAGAGGATGGACACTGCCCTGAGCTGAACTGTACTCAAAAGCAGCCTTCTCTGGGCTTATCCAAGCTCAAGGACCTTCCAGAGTTTGCAGCAAACTGGGAGAAAAATGGCATAAAATGGCATATGATAATAACTTCTGCTCCAAATTTATTAGTGGTAGCAACATAAATTATAACAGACAAACCTCAGAGATTTGGATTAAAATACCTTGAAACAGTGAGAGTCTGTGGACAAACTGCATCAAGGACTCATTCCTGCATGCTGTGGTATTGCCATCATTGTGACACCAAGACATGGGGTCATTGCCCCAGCTCTCTACCTGAGAGAAAGAGGATCCTTTGGCATCCTTCTGCCCTCCAGCAGTGCCAGCAAGCCAGCATGAACCTGTCACTCAGCTTTAGGGGACACAGGGAAACAACACTCTCCCAAAAGAAAGCCCTAGTTTCCTCAGAGTCCTAAAGATGAGGATGAGAAATGGTGCTCAGGCCATACTCTTCAGGCAGGCAGTGTGACCCTGCAAGGTGATTAACATGAGGCACTTATCATCTTCCTTGTAATTGTCTGTGTCTAACATCTCAAAATCAGTGAGCCTGAAAAGACCAGCTGTAGGATAACAAGCATGAGATGAGCAAATATCATCTGCATCTCCCCAAACCACATGCAACTTTACAAACCCAAAGATTCCCAAACCCTCATCCCCACCACACATTACTGCTAGAAAGAGATCCCTATTTCACAGCCAAGGCACAAAAGTATGTCCAAAGGACTGAAGGAAGTATTGCATGTGGGAAAGGAATAGCACTGTATTACTGCCTACCTAAAAATAGGTCCTTTCCAGGGCTAGGGACAAGTTTCACAGATAACAGGAGCAAGCTTGCTTTTCCACACCCCTAAACATACCCTGCTGTGAAAATGAGACATGTAGGAAGAAAGGATATAAGTAAAACAAAAGCAGTTAGGAAAAGGGGAGTGCACACCAGTTAGAAAAGTGGGAAAATCCCACTTCCTTCTAAAGAGTAAGAAAACAAGTACTTTATAATTTTAACACAATCCTCTGCTTTTCAAATGCACCCCTGACCTTGTGATAGCTCTACTTAGCTATCACAGCATTCCATGAGAGCCTGTTCATAAATCATGTCTAGATGTCTCCCCCACTAGCAGAAAGATAGGAATGGTGGATCCTCCCAAGTACCTCTATTTTTTGGAATAACAGGGATGTTTGGTTCTGGGTTAGCAGTGGAGGAGTTGGTGCTGTGGCAGTGGGGATGAACAGAGGTGGCACAGCAGGGGTAGTGCTAGGGGGCCTCCTAAGCCTACCAGAATTTAAGGAGAAGGGTATTGCAGAGCTTTAACAACAGTAATTTTGACTGGGTGACAGATTTGATTACTGCTCTGGACTTAACAGGCCACAGGATTCCACTTTAAACCCTACTGCTGCAACCCCAGCTCTGTCAGTAGGAAAGGAACTTGTTCAGTGGAGAGGGACTTGTGTTTCACAGGATAGATCCAGCTCAGGCTTCCCAGCTGGCATCAGCTCATCACTTCACATGGATACAGCTCTGTCCAGTGTCAGGTTTCTCCCCAGCCTTGGTCTGCTTGACATAAGCCACTCTTGATGCTATTTCAGTATGCCCTCCACTGCTCAGCTGGCAGAGCAGAGCACTATGGATTTTTTCCAGGACAATGCTCAGGTCCGTAGTTCAAAGGAGAGACTGATTTTAAGTTTAGACTCAGCACAAACTTTATGCCACATCAGAGACCTGCTGAGAGTCCATTCCAGCTCCCTAGGATAGTCTAGATTATGTTTTTATCCACCCCCATCTTGAGGGTCATTCCTTCAGGACAGAATAGAGATTCAGTGCTTGAAGATAAAGTGTCAAATATTTCCATATTGCAGCTAAACAAAAATACTGTGTGTAGGGGCAGGAAGGTTTTCACACAGTAAGTTGCTACCAGAACCAGTGAAGTATCTGTTTATTAAGTGACTGGTGTCAGAGGCAACAAATGTTCTTTGGTTCATTTTTTTTTCCAAATTCTTCTGTTTTCCTTCTATGTGTTCCTTTGCCCTGCAAATGCTCTCAAAGGATATATCAAAACCAGCATGACTCTTCATTCCTGAGTACCAATGCCTTTTTTTTGCTTTTGAAAGTCAGATAAGAAAAGCGAGTTTCCCTTTTGGCCATTTTCCAGCCAAGTTCTTTCACTCACTCCTTCACGGGAGATTTTTGTGAGCATAGGGGAGCACAACTCTTGAGAGAGAGATGCAGGCATTCGCAAGGAAAACAACTGGAAAAGCCTTCAAGCCCAGCACTTTTAGCTATGATCAGGAATGCCATCCACTGTGGCATTGTGTTCATTGTAGCAAGCAGCAGTTTATTACATTAACGTCCTTTTGAATTATCACTTCAGGAAGCATCTCAAGCACGTCGGCCCATGTCCACACATGTGGTGTTGCATCACCCTCTCCCCACACCGGCTGTTCCCTAGGATTCAGCCCTTCTCATTCTGGCAGAGTTTAGGGAATGCAAGGGAAGAAAGGGTGCACAGCAAGTCCTTTCACCATAAAATAACTCAGATTTTGTGTGTCTTAAAAGGCTTTGACCTTGCCATGGAGGGGGCAGCTTTGCAGTAAGATTTGTGTTTTGCCTGTGCTGACTGAGGATGCACATCTCTCACTATGCAGTTCTACCCTCTGCAGTCAGGATTGGGCAATATGAACCAATAGTTCATGGCAATAGAGCACCATAATATCATCTGATACCATGATCTGTGTGGAAGACAAAGAGTTGGGGCTGTCTGTCTTCTTCCAAAATTCTCCCCCTGCCTCACCTTGATGCAGCCAACACAGCCTGTCATCAACCCAGAGGGGGACCCCCTGTTACCCCAGCCATCAGCACTGAGGGAGGCTGCTCCAGCATTGGATCTAAGGGAAGGTGTGCTGCAGTGAGCTGAACGTGCTCCGTTGTCCCATCTCTGTGGTCAAGCAGCTGGGAAAACAGGGCACTGCTGACCCCACATCCCCTGTCACTGCCAGCCTTTGGATCAGGAGAAGACAATTTGGGCAGAGAACAGGCAAGTGCAGGACACAGGAGGGCTGGGATGCAGTGGCAAAGCAGAGAATGGGATCAGTGCCAGAGCTGCTGTGCATTTTCATTGGCACAGCATTTAGAGCTGCACTGCTAATGAAGCCTGCAAGCAAGAAGAGGTGCTGTAAAGCCAAAGCCTCTGATGGACCTGCTTATTGCATGTTTCTTCCTCATGTCACTTGTGTTGCTCTTTTTATAATGCCATGGGGTCAGCTCCCCCTCATCTCTATCCTGTTGCAGGTGTGCAGACAATCTTACTTCAGGGAATCCTTAGGTGAGAGGTGACAAGCTGGAGCAGTACATGGTGTGTTTCTGCTGCTTCTGATAATCCCAAAGCCTGTAATGCAAACATGAGAGGGGTTGACAATAGATTTATGTAAGAGTAGACTACAAATCACATCTCTTCCAGTCACCCACGCAGTATGGCCTTGGTGCTATTTCCATCACTAATCAGTGCTGTGAAGCACTTCACAGCGAGCCAACAGCTTTACAGCAGCATTGTTTTGTGCAGAAATTTGTATTCAAGGCGGCTTTTAGGCCTTGGTTCTTCATATCCCACAGTGATGCATCTTGCCATCATGCTGCTGGGACTGGGGCTGTTGTGGGATCCTGCTGGGAGTTTCTCTCAGGACTGCATCTCTCATATTTTGATAGCTCAGCTCCCAGGGTAGAGGTCTGCAAGTGCTTTCAGAGTAATTCTTAGTCACTGGTTTTAATTTCAGATCAAAAGAGAGGAGATTCTCACATGGGGAGGAAGATTTCTGCACATCACTAAACTTCGTATTGGATCCCTGACAGACATACTGAGGAACCTCAAGCCCAGAGCATTTCTCCCATTCTCCACCAGTGTCCACAGCTGCTTTTGCCAGCAGGTCATGCAGCTGCCATCCCTGACCTCCATCAGAGGTACTCACCAGGGACCTCATTCCTGCAGCCAAACTGGCCCCAGTTTGCCCCAGGCATAGCTATCACTAACCTTTAGCACTCCAGAGAACATGGCAAGGAACCTGACATGACCTAGGAGGCCACAGGGTAACAGTTCATTGTCACCTTCAGCTAGCAATGTCAGTCAGCAATCGGCAACACTGAAATCCCTCTTAATCCAGAAAAGATGAAGTAAGAATGGAAATTAAAAAAAATCATCCATGACAAATCCATTAATATCCATCCAAAATAGATTATATTTATGGAATACTTTAAACAACTATACAGCCGCTATCCTTGCTGATCTAATTGGCAAGACCTCTCATCTATCATCAGGTGTGCATGTGATTGCCCTGAGAAGGGGAGATGCTTCCTTAGAAGCCTCCTCTGCATGTCATGTCTCAGGTTGAATTCACTGAGGTGCTCCTGATATGTCAGATCTCATAGCTAGTTCCTTGGGCTCCTGGAATGTGTCCAGACAGGATGCTCATTCCCAGAACTGAAGTCATCCATCGTTCTGTTTCAGGGAAGTATGGCTCTTTAACAAGCCAGGTGTCATCCAGTCAGGCAGGAAGAAGGTGCCAACTCTCTCATCCTTTCTCTGGTGATTTGTTAACATGTTCCCATGTGAAATATTCTTCACATCTGACCTTACAAGATACACAGAGATGGAAATTTTAAAATAGAACATCTCAAGAAGCCAACGTGGAGAGCAGGAAGCTCCACCTTTCTTCCTCTTGGTGTTCTCATTTTCAGTCTTTCCTCACTTTGCAGCTCTCTAAACAAAGCATGCCCAGCATGTGGGATGCAGCAGTGCCTCTTGTCTCCAACCCCAGCCTGATGTTGTCCCCACTCCTCCCTCCACTCCAAATGCTGCAGAAGCCATACAGGAGGGCAGAAGGATCATTTCCTTACTTAGGGAGGAAACTGTGCTGCCAGCTAGTTAATGGGTATCTTTGTGTGGTCCTGTGTGAGGACCTTTGTTAGACTGTCAGGAGAATGCTTGCAGAGGGAAGTGGAAGATGTAAAAGGAAAAAGACACAACAACAGGGTAAGGAAGGAGACTGTGTGTGCATGCACAGTGGTAAGTCCCAGGATATCCTCTGCATTAAACAAGTCCTTTAAAAGTGATTCCTCAAGGCCAGCACAATACCTCCACCTCCTCTGCTACTTTGCAGCACCACAGCAACCTGCTTCTCATCCTTCCCACATCAACCTTAATCTCCTTTATCCTCTTCCATGAAGGGGTGGACTGTCTTGCCTTCTCCCTGAAAAGCCAAGTCACATCAACCAGGGAGCAGCCTCTGCTTGAGCAGGCAGGAACTGCTCCCCTCACTTCTATTCCCAGCATTAGCTTGAAGCAACACATCCCCTCCAAAGCAAGGCTGACTAGGCTCACACACTTCACTGTATGCCCACCAGTATAATGATAGCAGGCAGGGCAAAGAAGAGATGTTCACATTATTACAGAAAAAAAAAAAAAGAAAGACAAAAAGAAAATGGTGGCATTGAGACATTGAGCCAGTGCCTTTCCCACAACAGCACTCAGGCTTAGCACTTGAGCCAAGGTATTGTTAGCCGGCCAGATAATGTTAAAGAAATGAAGTCATTCTTATTTTTGCCAAGAAGAAAGGCCATCCTGTCTCTTGAATGGTAAAGAAACAGGAGGAGCTCTATACTAAATTGATGAAACTTCTAGGATTGGAAGAATTTGGGGTTTTAGGACATGAGAAGTGCTTTTTTCCCTCACAAGGAAAAGCTTCTTGGTCAACACAGCCTGAGGTGTAAGGTGTGCAGAAAAATAGGCTCTCTGCTCCTCACTGTGTCAGGAGGGCCTGCAGCAAAATGCCTGGATATGAGGGAATAGCCATGCTGATTTAATCTTCAAAGCCAGTAACTGAAGTCTGGCTTTCTCTCATTTCCCCACCTACCTCTTCTATAAGTTTATCTGTCTTGGCAACTGTGAGTATATGTTTTTATTTTCTTTTTGTCTTAACCTGTCTTGCATTAAGTATGATTTCAGTGTAATTGGATACTAATGACTTGTTCCTTGCCAAAGGATGTGGTAAAACTACACGTAGACCTTGGGGCACCTTACCAGCACTCTGGGTTGCCAGCTTGTTCTCCACGATATCCACAGCATTGTGTGCAAATATCCAAAGCAATGTGCCTTCCTTCAGCTGAAGCCCCCCACGCTTTCCCCAGACAATAGTCAGGAAAGAAGTGTCTTCAAGAGACGTATTACTCCTTCTCATTTCTAGCTCCTACCTGTATTCACTCCATTATTGGTCCACTAGCCTGATTTCCCAGCTCTAGCTCCAGCTTTCTCCAGACATTAGGATTGTTTGCTACTTGACCAAGGCTTTGTCTCAAATCATTAGTCTTGGCTGCAGCCCTCTCCTTGGTTCAAGCAGGGCCCATCTCACTGGGTCCTGCTTTCTGAATTGCCAGGTACCATGACACAGCTATTTTGGAATGCAGTATATGCGCCATTAGGCAAAATGGAGCGGCCTTGTTTGCTCAGAAAAATCCTGTTGGAAGTACACGGAAATCCAAGAGACTATCCTTCTCTATCATCCTTTATCCCTTTGCTGCAGGAGGGATAATATCCCTGGGATCTCTGAGCTCATACATGGGAGCACTCCGTCCTGCCTGGCCTGGGCATGCAGTGGATCATCTCTCTGGCTGCCAACTGGAGGAATAGGTGCAAGTCCAAGATGCCCAAATAGAAAAACCCACCATCTCCACCCCTGCAAACTCTTGTTTGCAATTACACCCTTCCTGTTGTTATACACCCACCAGCCATTTGGACATACTCACCCCCTTTCATTCACTTTGTGGTTTTTCTGGTTAATTCAGGAGGAAAAAAAAAAACCAAAACCACATTTGCAAAAGAGGAGCTATTTGCAAGTCTTTGCTTATGAAGGATCTGCTCCTCTCAGTTTACCCCCCTGCACCAGCCTGAGGCAGGCAGGAGGAATTTGGCCTCATCTTCGCTACCCACCTTACTTGCACCCGCAAAAAGTAAAGTGAGCAAGGACGAAAATGAAGAGAGAATGGAAATAACAGGTCTAAACTCAGCTGTCTGTGAAGACAGACAGTGGCTCTACCTCTCACCTACTGGACACATTCCCCACTTCTCACTCCTTGTTTCCACTCCATGTCTTTTGCTTCATTACCTCAGCACAACACTCCTCCTCCAGGCTGCAGCTTGGCAAGAACCTGCAGGAGGCTGAACTGCCCTGGCCAGAACGATGGGGCAGCCTGGACCTCTCACTTACCTTGTGCTGGGCCTGGGTCTCGTCCTCTTGTTAGCACCATCTGAGCTGATTCACTTCACTGACCATTGCAAAATTACCCACCTTGTTGGATTATCAAGTTGGCTCAGGTGCCTGGAGTGACCACAGACATCAGAGCAAGGATAAGGCAAGTTGTGTAGTTGAGGGCAGTGGAGAAGAGGGGAGTAGAAGTAGGATCTCTTTATTCTGGAGCAGGAGCTGCCAAATGGCCTCATCTTCCTTTCAAGCTCCATCCTCAACTTCCTTATTGTTATCCAGAATGTAATACCTTCAGTCCCCCACAAGACTGTCCATGACTTGAAGAGCACTCACAAGCAAGCCATGACTTATCACAGTAGTCAGGCAAAATCACTGCTGCCAGGAAGGTACAGTAGCAATGCATGTTCAAATAGCATTGTGGTAATTAACATCTGACTCTAAGATCTCCCAGCATTTTCCATGACAACAGGTTGTATGAATCCCATCCTGCTCCTAAGGAATGGGAAAAAGAACCATTCATGTTCTTTACCAAGCTCCCTAATGTCCAACACTGGTTAACTGTTTTGGTTTGGTTTTCATTGGCCTAATGAAACTAGGGCTAAATATGCAGAGTTTTGGCCAGTATCCTGGTTCTCTCTGGTACAGACCTGTTTATGAA
The DNA here is from genome assembly GCA_024500445.1 of Entomyzon cyanotis. Taxonomy (NCBI): domain Eukaryota; kingdom Metazoa; phylum Chordata; class Aves; order Passeriformes; family Meliphagidae; genus Entomyzon; species Entomyzon cyanotis. The sequence continues at coordinate 19,412,210 of JAKEPQ010001005.1, forward strand.
AGCCTGTATGGACAAGTGTCATACCAGAAATCAAGTAACAAAAAAAGGCTACTATGGAAAAGCAGGTCGCCTTTGTGAAGCACCAATGTGATGCTCTGTATGAATTCAAAGGCAAAGCCTGTTTTGACAGTGCAAAGAGCATCATCTCTGGCAGCTGAGCTGCAGGAAAAATTTACAGGGTAGAGACCAAGAGTAATTCAGAGGTCAGGGCAGGAACCAACGTGCAGATGTGAGTCAGGAGTGTTGTAACAGGAGAGGTATCGGTGTGACAGTGGCGTGGGGGTTGCCTGGAAGATGAGGTGCTGATGCTGACTGCCTTCAGAGATGCCCTTATCCGTTGGAGCAGATCAGCTCTGTGCCGATCCCAGCTCCACAGGCCCTGTCTGTCTGATCTGGGGTCCCTCCCGGAGGCAGGACCAAGCGTGGAGTGAAGGCTACCAAGGTCGTCTGCTACAGAACCCTGGAAGCAGCAGATCCTGCCTCCTTCTCCCACCAGCTGGGATTCCTCCTCCAGACACTATGGGAGCAGGCAGGCTCTGCTGGCCCAAATGGCTGCTAGGGGCAGGGGGACAACAGTGTTTATGAGTGAAGTAGCATCACACAGCTGCCAGAATTTGGGAATTGGATTATATAATTATGTTTTTACTGTTTTCCTTTCGGCACAGATACTGCAGCAGGTGACACAATGGGATTTATTCTCAGCTTGGACTTGCACAGCTCTTCATCACAGTGAAGCAACATCAGATATGGAACTTGGACACAGATATTGAGACTTCCACTGTGCAACCTCTGTATTTTGGTGGTGCTGGGCACTGGGGGAAGGGTGGGGGGGGCAGGGGTGTCCCCTGGGTCCCTATGGGAGGACTGAGGAGTGTCCTCATTTGCAGCCTCAAGCATCTGGGGGCCAGTGGCACAATGGATAATGCATCTGACTATGGATCAGACGATTGTAGGTTCAATTCCTACCTGGCTTGCTGCTGTCAGTTTTACACTCATTCTCACCTTCCTAACCCTGGTCTTCCCTGAGGTTCCCACCCATCCACCTGTGCATAGACAAAGGGAAAATTGAGGAGCTTGGATAAGAAGGAAAGGTTGGAAAGCTGGAGATGTGAATTTGTGTTCCTTTAGGTTAATACCCACACATCCTGCTCAGCATCCTTGGGAATTTTCAATTGGGTCAACTCCACCTCCAAACAGACTTATTTTTGAAAAGATACTATTACATGGATCTTTTCCAACCCCACTGGGAACCTCCAACATTCAAGTCTATTCCCAGCATCTTCCAGTTTTCCACTGTCACGCTCCAGCTTTGCTGACCCTGGAAGATGCTCATTTATCCAACTCCTCCTGCTGAAACGGGGCAGGAGAATATCCTGGGGACATAAAAATTATGTCTAAGTGCCCAGGATGTGAGCTGAGAGAGCTACAGATGGCTGAGCTGGGTGACCCTGAATTCCCACTTAGGTCAGGTGAAGAGTAGGTACAAAAAGAAGCATGTGTTTACAATATTCAAAATAGATACACTGACAAAGAGTACCTATGCAAAGGCATAATAAAGTTTCTGGTACTAAAAAAAATCAGGAAAGTGCTCTCTTGTTTCCAGTGGTTTCCCACCTTTGTGATCAGCAAACATCTTGTCTACACATGTGCCACATATCTCAAACTGCATCCATCAGGAAGCACCTTGTGCAGGAACATTTTTACCATCTCTCCTTTGAAATCCTCCAGGCAGACTGAAACTTTTTACCCTCATACTCCCATGAGATTTATTCTGTTTTCCCTTTCTCCAGCAAAAGAGACAGCTTTTGTTTGAAATACAAACAAACCTGTTTTTACAACACATGACGTGAAAATTTTCTTTCTGTTGGAGCAGGTGTACCCCCTGTACCCATTGGGCTATTTAACAACATCTAATCCCTCTGTTTGCCTAAGGTGCCCTACTCTGCTAACCAACCCAGTGTATCAGAGTGAAATGTTGTATGATTGGGTTTTTTATAATCTCTGATGTCTTTCATTATTAAGTGATACAAATGATTGAATAGACTATACACACACAGCTCATTATTGGCCCTTGCTGGAGACCACAAACAAAAATAATTATGCACTTGCAGGTGACTGTCACTAATAACTTGCACCTAAAGGAAGTATTTCACAAGTTACACTATTATGCAAGTGCTGAATAGTTAGCTACTGTAGTGAAAAACATTTAGTACCTTTAGATCCATGAGCATGTCCTAGAAGAGTGGGAAGGTGAGCCAAGCAGTCACATGAATATAACAGGCCGTAGCTCAAGAGGCAGAATAGTTGCTTAGCATAAAATAAGTCCTGAGACCAAGTGTCTACATCTTGTGAAGGTTTTTGGTTTTGTTTTTTATTCTTTCCTAGTTTTCATTCTCCCTCAGGGGTATTACACTCTTACACAGAAACGCATGCATGTCAATTCTTTCTGAGCGGGTGGGAGAGAAAAAATGTCTTAGAGATGGAGATGGAGGGAGAAGGGAGATGATCCATCCTCCAGAAGAAACTCTGTATGTGCTTTTATTTTGTGAGCTATCCTTTAGGAGACGTGGAAAGAGTTGCCACTGAATCAGTGAAAACAGATGAAGGAGTTTAGAGACGTTTATATAGGAAAGGGTGAATCTTGGGAATAAAATAAATCTTTGGCCCTGGATGGAGGCTGTGCCCTCTCCCACACCGGGGAACAGCACAGGGATGTGCTTTTGGACTGTGGATTCAGATTTGACTGCTACTGATTACAAAATTGTGTGGATAACAGACAGCTAAGGAAATGGATGTCCTCCCTCAATTTGTACTCACTGAGATGCCTCTGTTCCCTAACAGACAGATTTTCATGCCTGGATTCCTTATGAGACAGTTCCTGAAAGTGATACACTGCACCAGGCTGGAAGAGAAAAGGGGAAAAGTTGTTGTTGGTGTCTGTCCATACACATGCACAAAAACATACTAATTAATAAAGAGGTATCTGGGACCAGCGATGTAATGGACAAGGAGAAGCAGCATGGAGGTCTGACCCCTGCTGAGCTTCATATCTCTGTTTCCCTGCTGATAATCTTGCTTGCACTATATTCCCACAGAGAGTGGTCTTCCTTGCGCTCATATCTGAAATCTAACCCAGAGAAACACTCCCACACAGAGAGAAGACTCACTCAGGGTTCTGTTGAAGAAGAACACTTCCATTCTCCCTCTGCTATGCAGACAGATTTGGACACTTTCAGACACGTTTACTTTCTCCAAGCCAGGAGCTGTTGCCAAGCATGTTTTTCTGCACCCCACGTAGCACCTGCAATGGAAAAGAAGACTTGAAGGAGAAAGGAAACAATAGAACACAGGAGAGAAAAAAGCAGAATATGAATGCTGGCTCTCTTATTAACTATGTCCTAAGCAAGCCCATATCTGCCTGCATTAAACCCCTTCTGTGTAAGGACCTCTATGAACCCTCTCCCTCTGCTCCACCTTTGCTAGAACATCCCATGTGTCCCTTTCTGGCACATCCAAAGGACCAAACATCACATCTGTCGCCTTAAGTTAAGAGACTGTAGAGGACTTCTATCCACTCCTATCAGCCAGGGTGCTCACAGCCCTCATTTATAAGGATTAATAGGCATCACAGAAAGCCCAGTTAGTATGGATTGTTTGGAATCACACAAAGCAAGATGCAAAATGAGGAGAGACTGTACAAAGCTGAACACTAAGGATCACCATGGAAAAGAAGACCTAAAACTAGAAAAGACTAAGCTAAAAATGCTTAACTTTTTGGCTTCACATAGGAGAATGCCAAATGGATATTATTAAATTGAGAGGGGATCTCATTAATGCATATGAGTATCTCAGAGGTGGGTGCCATGAGGATGGTGCCAGACTCTTTTCAGCGGAGCCCAGTGACAGGACAAGAAGCAATGGCCATAAACTAAAGTACCAGGAATTCCAGCTCGATATGAGGCAGAGCTGCCTTACATTGAGGGTGGCAGAGCAGTGGAACAGGCTGCCCAGTGAGGTCATGGAATCTCCCTCTCTAGAGACATTCATAAGCCCGCCCAGATGCATTCCTGTGTAACCTGCTCTAGGTGACTCTACCTCAGCAGGGGGGTCTCCAGAGGTGCCTTCCAACCCTAACAATTCCGTGATTATGATAATATATTATTTAATAAATCTCATTAAATAATAATTAATTATAGTTTTATTAACTATAATAATAACTAATATTGCTATGGAAAACAACAAAGCACTTCCAAAAACATTGCTGCAACACGGATTTCAATGTTTACTGCAGAGCTGCCACCTCTGTGCCGTATTTTGTTTTGTTTCCCATCAGGAGGAAAAAAAAAGTGAATTGCTTGTGTATCACACGCGTTTGAAACGACTCTAAGAGAACCTTCCTGAGCAGGAACGAAGCCACGCTCCGGTCTCTCATCAAAGGGCCAGAAAAAAATTTGGCGTCTCCTTCGAGCCGGAATCGAACCAGCGACCTAAGGATTCCCGCGGGGCGCAGCCTCTACAGTCCTCCGCTCTACCAGCTGAGCTATCGAAGGGACCTGCCCGCCGCCCCCCAGCGGCCGCACAAGCCACCGCCCCGCCCCGCGCGCGACTCTGCGCATGCGCCTCGCAGCGGCAGCCGTCGCGGGGGGCGAGCGGCAGGAAGATGCTGCGCTGACTGGGCGGTGCCTGGAAATAGCTCGCGTGCGGGGCCAGTGGCGCAATGGATAACGCGTCTGACTACGGATCAGAAGATTGTAGGTTCGACTCCTGCCTGGCTCGCTTGTCTTTTAGCGCGGCCCTGCGTCGTGGAGGGAAAGCCAGGCCCTTCACGGCAACACCCATACATCGCTGCCAAGTGTTAGCAGCGCTTATAAGCTACCTCAGGTATTTGTTCATAACGCTATGACCCACTTTTTATGGGAAATTTGAATTCACAGACTGCCGCATCCAGTTCTGCGGGCCTCGGCACAGGAAAGACATGGAGCTGTTGGAGCGAGTCCAGAGGAGGGACACAAAGTGATCAGAGGGTAGGAGCAACTCTCCTGTGAAGTCAGGCTGAGAGAACTTCTGTTGTTTAGCCTAAAGATGGGTCCAAGGAGACCTCAGAGCACTTTCCAGTACCTAAAGGGGTTCCAAGAGAGCTGGAGAGGGACTTTTTACAAGGGCATGAAATAACAGGAAAAGGGGGAATGGCTTTAAACTGAAAGAGGGTGAGATCAGACTGGATATAAGGAAGCAATTTTTTACAATGGGGTTAATGAAATACTGGAATAGGTCGCCCAGAGAGGTAGTGAATGCCCCTCCCAGAAAACATCCAAGGTCTGGGGCTCTGAGCAGCCTGACTGAGTTGAAGATACCCAGTGTCCCTGCTCATTGCAGGAGAGTTGAAAGTAGGTGACCTTTAAAGGTCTCTTCCAACCTAAACCATCCTATATAGATTCGATAATTGGCTACTCAGAAGCTGTGGCGTGCTCTCAAATCTAATAATTGGGAATGCCTTCCTCTCCTCTCCTGCTTGCAAGCTCTTCTTTATACACTGCATAGCCTTTATGTACATGAAAAATGTTTGGGTTTTGTTGCAAAATCACACACTTCATTCAGCTGGACAATAGGGGTTCTCTCACACTTTTCAAGACCAATAGCTAATTACTATGAGAACAGCATCCTTAATCACCAAGCACTGCTTCCTGCCTTCAGAGACCTCACGGTTGTTGTCTTTGATCTTGTATGTAAGAGTAACCATAGAGTCAGGCCAATGTGGAGCACACTGCTCCTCTCCTGGGGCCAGAAAGATTTTCACCCGTGTATTGTAATGCTGTGTTTGTCACGTTAATTTGAAAAAAAAATAATTTGAAAAATCTAAGGCTACAGTAGTGTTTTGCTTCGGGAGACACAACACTCCCAAGCAGACAAACAGGGTTAAATCATGGAATCATAGAATTGTAAGGGGTTGGAAGGGACCTTGCAGATCATCGGCCCTGACAGGCCTGTCACAGACAGGGACACCTCCCACCAGGAGGTGCTTGCCTCGTTCAGGCTTGACCAGGCCTTGCTCACGGCCCTGAGCACTGCCGGGGCTGGAGCACCCACAGCCTCCTTGGCAAACCCACTGCAGTGTCTCGCCAGCCTCACAGCAAAGGATTTTTTCCCAATCTCTAACCCAAATTTCCCCTCTCGTTTTGTACCTGTTATTCCTTGTCCTGTCACTGCAGTTCCTGATTAAGTCAGGATGATGAGATCAGACAGGAAAGAGAAGAGAAAAAAGAGAGAAAAAGAATAGGAAAACAAGAAGGCAGGACGGTGAGAATTCTGATAGAAAACCATCCCCCCTCAACGTGCGACCAGGGCTGAGAAGGGAAAAAACATGCGAGCCAGGCAGGAGTCGAACCTACAATCTTCTGATCCGTAGTCAGACGCGTTATCCATTGCGCCACTGGCCCGGCACACGAACTACGGCTCCCCGCTCTGCTGTATACCCGAGAAAGGGGGCGCGGCGCGGCCCGCTCGCTCCCAGGTGCCCCTCACGGCCCCGGCCCGGCCCGCCCCGCCGGCAGGAGGCGCTCCCGGCGCTCCCGCCCCGCGGTAAGGCCCGCCCGCCCGCCGTGCGTACTGCGCATGCGCAGGCAGAGCTGGCTACCGTCTTAGTGCGCGGCGGCGCGGTGACGGGCAGGTCCCTTCGATAGCTCAGCTGGTAGAGCGGAGGACTGTAGAGGCTACGCCCCGCGGGAATCCTTAGGTCGCTGGTTCGATTCCGGCTCGAAGGAGACGTCAAAGTTTTTGCTCCGTCTTACGCAAAAGTGCTTTTAAACAATTTCTCTTTAACCTTTTACAGATACGGTTGCTTTACTCCAAGAGTTCCGGCTGCATCGCAAAGAGTTCCGGCTGTCTCTGCATCGCTCCTGAGAGACAGCACACGGGCTGTCTCTCAGGAGCGGCTGTTCCTGGGAGAGCAGGGAATGCCGTGCCTGATGCAGGACTGCCAACACCTCCTGAATTTCTACGGGAAAACAAGATGCTTGTTCATACTCCAACGTGCCACAAACCCTCACAAAGCAAGTCAGTGCAGGAGGATACCTGCTGAGATACCTTTGTCTCATCACAGTTAATTAGGATGTTGAAATTCTGAGGGTCATTTTTCCAAGTCTCCTCTCTTCCAAATGTCTAGACACTGTTTTTACAGAATAAAGGCTGTATCTATATGTACTGCCACAAAAGGAATACATTTTCATATCCAGCCAACTCAAGTGTTCAAGTCCAGGCTGGACAGGGTGTATCCTTGCCCATGCCCGGGGGTTGGAACTGGATGATATTTAAGGTCCCTTCCTACCCAGCTCATTCTGAGATTAGCATGTATTGATCCTCTCCCTTAGTGGAAAATTGCATGTCTTTACCAGTGTCTATTATAGATGTTAACTAACATGCCCTTGTCCCATTTTACTGCCTTCCCAACCCTGGGATGGGTGAAGCTGGCAGGAAGGACTCAGTCCTCTTCTATGAAACTCTACCCATTCATCTCCCAAAGCAAAAGGAGAAGCTGGACGTGATGACTGAGCTGACTGTAGTTTGTGGAGGGAAGGATGGGCGTTACTGTCATCTGTCGTTTTATCCCTGCTTCATAACAGCACATAAATATTTTTTTCTACAGGAAATTATAATAGAGAAAAATCAGTAAGTTTAACTGTGCTCAGATTTGCATGCTTCTTCACTTCTCTTTACTGATTTTATTCTAAAAAGAGGCAGAGATGTAATTTTTTTTACTGAAATCATATTGGTATTCATTCTGATAGAAGGTAAGCACTGAAATTAAGTGACATAAAATGATGTTTGAAGTTTTTTGTATTAAGCAGAGTGGCTTATCCCACGAACTTATTGTAGGGAGAAAAGTGCACAAACTACCTACATAGCTACTTACATGGTGGTACACCTAAATCGTCTATGCTGCCTCTTCTATTTGGTGTTTTGAGTGAATCTGGCTATGTGTTAATATCTAAGCATGCAAAGGAACAGATCTTTGAGAATACATCCAGCCAAAACAATTGCCCCTTGACAATTTTTCAAATGCTTGGTCTCTTGTGGTCCCAGAGACCAGATACCATCCTAGTGAGAAATATCCCGTCTTGTACCACGCCTGGATTATGTGGCACTCTGTGCTGGCTCTAGGACAGATGCAAAACCCCAGAGTGAGGTGCTGGATGTCTCAGGATGTCTGCTGTTGTCTTCAGCAGCGTTGTGGTTTGACTCTCTGCACACATCTTTTGCTGGGGCAAATTGTTCCATATAGATGCTGATTCCAGTAAAACTGCTGTGTTACATCACTTCGTCACACTGGTGATTTTTTTAATGTAGACAAGCATTCTGCATTACTCTTGCAATACGCAGCTATAGCTCTGGCTGCTTTGCATGGACAGGCACATCTGCTGCAATCCAAGACCTCTAGTTCCTCTTTGGGGAAATTCTGAATTGCCATTTTACACTTGCCAAGGTGCAAAGCCATAACTTTGGACAGCTGTCTCAACAGCTTCTCTAGCAGTTACTGGAATGATGTCATTGATAATGTGGCAAGGTAAAAGGAGTGCTACAATTCATACATACAACCTTTATTAGTCAGAGTGGTTGACAGCCAAGGTAGACTTGAATAAACGGTACTTTACATATAGATAAATGTAGCAAAACAGAGAAAAAAATTGAGAATCTGTACATTTTGAGAATATTACTGGGTGTGCAATTGAACTGTACACAAAACCAGATCATGTTAGCATATGTTCATGTTAGGAACTTCTCTGAAAAGCAAACAAAGGAGTAAAATCACATTGAAGAGGTAAGTCCTGAAATCCTTATTCATCCTTTCTCCATGTGTTCTCAGAATAGCTGATCTTCACATCAATGAGAGATGCAAATGCTCTGCTACACTGAAAACTAAGTTTCCCATTTGAAATTAAACCATGGGTTCAGACACTCAGATCTTTAAGCTGTGAGTCCTGGACAACCCCTCAGAGGTTTTGTCACTGGTTTATTCTGAGTTTTTTTGCTAACTGAGATAATGTGTTGTGGCTCTTCTGTACAGATCCTTGTGTCTGTAAAAGGGATTTGCAAACATGCAGCAGCTTGTCCACCTTTGCATCATGCTGTGAGATGGAGCCATAAATCTTTCCCAAGGTAAAGCTCTGATTTAGAAAGTCTAAATAAGAACCACATGACTTGCAGTACATCTCAAGCCCATGGAGATAATTTCCTTGATTTTGGTGAACTTTGGCTCCAGCCCTCCACACCCTTCAGAGGCGTTGCATGTGAAAAAATTCCCCAACTGCTTTTGTTATTATGGGATTTACTTTTTCTTCCCTGGCTTTAGGCCAGCTCTGTAGCTGCTGTTGAAATCAAGGGTGCAAGTGACTTCCATGGGATTAAGAGAGCGGATTTCACATGGGAAAGGATTCCATGTATAACATGTAGCTTTACACCAGACTTTTATCTCAGTGTCTCTTTCAGCTCTCTTTCTTATGCTGGAAATAGTCACTAGGTAACATTTGGACATTTTCACACTAAATTTCTCTACCAGACAGTGAAACTTAGGAAATCACTTCACCTGCAGATTTGTTGTTTACTATGTGCTCTCCATTCTCCTTCGTTTGGAGATAACATCCTACACCAGAGCAAACATCCTGCAAAGGGGAATAGTGAAGAAACCCAAAAGACGAGTGTGTGTGCTGGTGCCCTCAGCACATACCCAGTCTCTGTGCTCTGCCCATCTCACAGCACCCCAGTGCTGTCTGATCCATTCCCTGGCAGGAAGATGTGTGGCACTCAGCTACCACTGGGAAGACACCTCTGGGGTCATGTGTCCTCAGTGGCAGGATGGTGTCACCAACCCCCTCTCCTGGGACCACTGGGTTTGATGGGCACATCCTTCCTGGGCAGGTGGGATGGCGGTCTGGATTTATGTACATAAAAGTGGTCTCCAAAATCATTGCAACTGAGGGCAAAGAGGACCCCATGGGTAGAAGGGAAGTGAGTGCCTGTGCACAGCCCCAGCCATGCCAGGATCTTCCCTCTTTTCTGAAGCAGAAAACCAGGCCATTTCTGAGGGCAATGTGAGTATTGGCTGTCCCCAGTGCCTGCACCTGGAGAACAGATATATAACCTGAACTGGATGTAATGGTCTTTAAAATGTCCATGTGTTATGTGACTTTTAAAGAAATGTTGAAAGTAGTATTTCTTGACTTTGGAGTTACAGCTGGTGCTATGAAACATACTCTTTTCCCATATATTTAGCTGTCACTGAATGACATTTGATGTCAAAGGTGAGAATAGAAGGAAGATAATAATGTTTCAAAACCGCAGGATCCAATTTTAAGTAATGGAATAACACTTTTGGCTAGTTATATATTCACCAGTCTGTATAATTTAGTGGAACATTGTGACCCCCTTTAGATGACAGCCTGCAAAAATAGCATATACACAAAACTGACAAGGATTGATGTAAATTGATCAATAAAGAGAAATTCAGCTGCCTCAGGCTTAAACTACTATGTCAAATCAGTGAAGTGCTAAGTTTAAGATCTAAGAGGTATTCCTTTAGCTCTTACCAATTAGCGGCCTCATTTCTTCATGCTTCCTTTAGCCATAGCCACATGTATCTCCACTGATTTGTGCAGTGGTACACCTGAACATACATCTTATTCCTACCTCTTTATTTAAAATCATGCCATGTGCTTTTGAAGCCCTGTGCCTCGTGCAGAGGGGAGGCTTCAGTCTTACCCCAATGAGCTGGTGGGGAGGACGGTCACTCCTTTGCTGCTTGCCTTCCCTGCCAAGTCCTTGCTGCTCCCACAGCCCCAGTGCCTGTGCTGGTGTGATGGCTCCCAGCCCAGTGCCAGCAGGGCAGTAGGGCCAGAAGCCAGGGGCATGGTGGAATAATCCAGCTGGCAGAAAGCTGTTGGCTGGGAACCAAAAGGAGGAGCTTTGCCATAGGCTCATGGGAAGAGGAGAGAGGCTCTGGGACAGCCCAGGGACAGCCTTCCACTCCCCGGGGCCTTTGCCTGCTGTCTCATGGGTCTGCAGCTTTTGCAGGGGAAGACACAGAGCCTATGTGTGCTTCTGGATGAGGCTCCAGATTTGGAGTGACCTGCAGAAAACAAGCATCAGAAAAATCTCCCAGCACTTTGTCTTGGGTCAGGATTTATAATTTACAATTGCCAGAGCTTGGTCCCAGCAAGCCATTAGCTGCCCTCCAAAGAGCACTTCTTCTCTGGGAAAAAGAGCCCCATCTGTCTTGCCACCAACTTTCTTCCTGAGCCCTGCTACAGAGCACTTCTGGGGCTCCTCACAGGAATGCTTCACATCCAGCAAAACTGATGCATGCAAGGAAAGTTCCTGGGGCAGGGAGAGACAGTGCCAGTGTGTCCATAAAGGGACTCAAGACTGTGTCCGGGAGGTGAAACTACAGCTGAGGGTAGGGAGGAGACCAGCTATACCAAAGGGAATATTATTAGAGAGAAAGACAATTTGAAGCCGTGAGAGACCAGCATGCTCTGTAAAGGCCATAGGGATCTCCATACACAGTGCAGGCATCAACCTATTGGAAGTGGCATAGAGGGAGATTCTGCCTTGGTAGGAAATTACTCTCAGGTTACTCTGGATTAGCTTAAAGACAACTATGAGCACAGGCTGCAGAAGTTATCACATGTTTTTTCTTGCTGTGAGACTCAGTGAGAAGCACCAAGCGGTTGCTCGCCTGCTCTAGGACTCTGTGCGATAGCTCCGATGGCTGTCCCCAATCAGTTGTGTCTTCTCAGTTACATTAGTCGGCTGAAGCATGATAGGAGTTTCTCCCTCTAAATTGGAGAGGAGGAAAAAAATTATTTTAAGAACCCTTCACTTGCTACCAAAGTAAATTTTTTTGTTTGCACCATAACATTTCATTAACTGTCCTGGTTACAGCTTAATCTTAGTTTCACAGACAGCAGTGTGGGTACTGAAGAGTTGGCTCTGCCCCCACTGAGTCTACAAATGCTCTTACTCCTTGTTCTCTTATAATGGCAGATTTGTGGGTGGCTATTGCTGCTGCTGTTAAACTGGACATTTGCTGTGCCTGGTGCTTTGCAGAGCTTGGAGGCTAAAGGTTCATGCCTGTTCTAATAGTCAGTGCTTGTTCCTACAGATGTCTGAATATAATGAGTGCTGTTGTGAGTCAGCAAGTGCTAACCTTGACAGTATTTGAGAGAATGGGACAGAAATGAGTCTTCAGGAAGGCAGAGTTAACAGTAAAGAAGGAGGAGAGTTAAAGGGAAAAAATGCATGAGCAGTAATAGTAATACACTTGAGAGGGGATAAATCATATATATCCGGAAAGCCAGCTAGTTAAATAAAACTGTTAAATTGAATTTGAAGTCTTATGTAATATATATGCAATAGGACTCTGGAATTACTATTTTAATGAGTTTGGAACTACCCAAACCTCATATTATCACTATATAAATCCTTACTGCTGTGTACTTTCTCACTTGGTGCAATTTTGTATTTGCTTTCCCAATATATCTATAAAAAGTGCATTTGTTGTAGAGTAAAGGAAAGTAGAAGTGAAGTCTTTACAGCCTTGATGGCTACTGTGCTCCATCTGATAAAGAACAAGGTTTGGTTGCCCTTCTCCTGGGCCTCTTTCCAACCCACAAGTGTTTTGGAGGGAGGAAAGTACTCAAATCTCAGACACTGACTTTACAGGTTCAGCCATCTTTGTGAAGTGTTTCATAAGAAAAATTCTGGACTATCTATATCTTGATACTAACACAGCCTTCACAGTAATTTAATACAAAACACAACTTTTTTGTTAAATGACCAAGTGTTCAGGAAAAAAATCTCATCTGACATTTCCTCCTGTTTACATGACAGTTGATGGGATGAATCATGGGCAAAAGATGTAATGTACAGGAGTAACTTAACCCAGAGCAGGAATATAATTGCATGCCATACGGCTTCCCCTCAGTGGGGGTAGAACAACTTTTACTCTGTCAAGGTGAAAGGCAAGAATGATTAAATGCCAAGCAGCTTCTCTGTATGGGCAATTCCATATTTAGACACAAGGTCAAAGACAGACGTGTTTCATAACTTCTAAAAGTATATGAGTAATTAATGCTTTGAGCTCAGCTCAGGCTCATATTAGTTTGGCAGTTCCAATCCATTTTTAAGATGCTGTGTGTTTTCTAGATTTCTGAGCAGCATTCCCTCCCACCCTCTGCTGCCTCCAAGTTGTTCATTTTCTGGGAGATTGTTGATGGAGGGCAGAGATTAGCAGTTCATTTTGCTGTGATACCCAGGTGTGCAACAGGAGAACAGGACCCACTGCAAATCTGTTGTGCTGCCTCCAGCTGATCAGCAGACAGCTCTGAGCTGACACCCTCACCAAGCATTTTGCAGCTTCCACCCTTCAAAGATTTATGATGGGTTTTTTTAGAGAAAAGGGACCCATAGCATAATAAACTGTACAAATATAGTCAGCTAATGGCAAGCTGCATAATGGAGGTGAGGCAGAATTCACAGTTTAAACTGCTGTCTATAGATAGCTCCTGCTCACTGTTCGCCTACATTTGTATCATATGGAGTGTGGAGGAGACAATGAAGTGATAAAAACTCATTGCTTCTGAGTTGGGAAAGTACTTTGCTACTCAGGTTCTTTTATTCTTTTTCCTTTTTTTCTCCCCCAGAATTCATTTTCTGTAAAATAAAAGTTGGTCTAGAAATGCCTCGCTTTGTTCTTATGATGATAACCCAACAGGAGAGAACAGACCTGCCAAACTGCTTTGAGTGCATCATTACAGCCTGAAGTACAAAGGCAATCCAAATTCCAATGCCACCTCCTCCAGGAACACAAAAGTTAACAAAAATTTTGCCATCAACTTCAGTGAAAGCAAAATCTGTCAACCTGCCCCATCTGTGTGGGAAAGTGATGAAGAGCTGCACGTGTCTGTGCTGCAGACAAGAGAGTGATACTTCCCCCTGCCAGTGTACTTTGACAGGTTACAGTAACATCACGGCATGATACCACAGATTACCTTATTTTGCACCTTTCTAATGTCATGTTTGATCTGAAACACTAAAAAATGTCATGTTTAAAATGTAATAACCCAAAATAAGATTTAATTTTTGGTCTTCTGCTCTCCATTAGGTCAGAGTCTTCTGGTACAAATCAGTATTTGTAAGTAGAAATCCTCATAAGCTAAGTATGTGCCAGGGCTGGCAAATCCCTAATATCCTTTAGGTCTGATGGTCATGTTATCCCTGGAAGTACATGCTGTAAACCAAGGCTCTCAAGGGAGGCATTGAACTAGCTGAGCACTAGAACTAGTCAAATGTATTTGACTAAAACCATCTTCTAGAGGAATATAAATTCACCTAGAAATTGTTTCTCTAGAGAAATAACATTGCAACCTAATTGAAGCCTTTGGCATGATTGTGTTAATTTCAGTGACAGCTCAGTTTGCTCTTACATTTTAGGGAATGTATCACTGAATCTTTGGCCTCACATCTCTTTCTTTTTCACTAATAATTATGTTTTATGGTATGTTAATCTGGGGAATGAAATCACCTGTGTTAAACCTTAATTTTGTTAATGAGAAATGTGAGGAACTAAAAAATTATTACAGTTGTGTCAATTCGATAGTTGAAGTCTAAATCTTGACTCTTGAGCAGTACAGCACCAGGCAGCTCCCACTGAGCACAACTGCTAAGGACTCACACTCAGAGGTTTTTAGCATCAGGAATTGTGATACTTTATTGATGTTGCATTCCTCAGAAAAGCAATGACTGATTTAAAAAAAATCTGGATAGTTTTTAAGTGTGGCCTTAGCTTGAGAATATACATTTTGACCTTTGCAAAAAGCTCTGGTTAGCTATAATGTAGATGTTGGGGACAGGAGGAAGCAAAGAAAGTCTTTGCTCAGAGGGTATGCAAAGAATTTGGATCTTAATAGAATCTCCTCTTCCAAAATGAGATCTGCTGTATGAGTGATTACAGTTTGTTTCTGAATTACATACAGGAGCATTTTTATTATTTACCTAAAGGGAGGCATGTGGATTAATTTCTATGGCTCAACACTCAAAAATGCACAATCTCTGCTATTCTAAAAGTCAGCTGTGTCTTTCTGGCCAGCATGCCTGAAGTTGTGGGGACAAGGGAAGAAGGGAGGGAGGAAGCAGACTTCGATCTGGTTGTCATTCTTTTTTTTTTTCTAAATGCATTGTCTGTTTTCCTTTCAGCTGCAGAAAAGATGCTCATGTTACTGTTTGTCATAAAGCTTTTATTTTTATTCCTTATATGTTGCTCTCTTTTAAAATGAAGAGAATTCTACTTTACTGAGGCTTGCTGGTTTTGATTAGGAAGAATATATAGTAAGACTGAAGAGGAGGGTAGGAAAGGTATAAAAAAGTAGTTTTCTTCAGACCCTACCTATATATTTAATATTGCCTTCCAAATAGTTAAAACATGAAATTCCACATTATGTTAATTTTTCAGACTGATACTTTGCTAAACATTTTGAATTATTTTTTTAAATTGGTCTCAGTGGTGGGAGTAAAATTAGAGAATAAAATTAAAGAATTAAAATTAAAAATAAACCAAATTTAAAAAAACCTAAACAAAATGGGCAGAAATTAAACATTCTGATTCTTCAAAGTTCTATCCTTCTACTTCAGGCTTGGCTTTGGTATCATAGACCCATGAAGAGCAAAACCCATTTTGGATTTGCAGTTTTCAGGTACCTAATGTCATAGAGTTTATTAGATTTGTCTCAAATAAGGTATTGTGGTTATAAAGTTTTCACTAGTAGTTTTTTTTGCCTTTGCAGAGACTGATCAAGTATGATCAGTTTTTGAGCTGACTGTATTTACCTTGATATGCCTCTAGGCAAAACCAATTTAAAAACACCACCACACGTTGGCATAACAGTTATAAAAATAGCATTTGTTTCAACTACTACAAGTGTTTTGTTACATATTTATGGAAGGGTAAATTTGTGTGAAATGTTGGGGGGAAAAAATTTCTTATTGCTAAGAGAACATGACATTTGCAATCTGGCAGTGCTATTTTAAGCATAATAAACATAAGAATGTAACAGTATAAGATCTTCTACAACAATGGAAGAGAAAAAGAGTGAGCTGACTTCTTACATCCTTCCTCATAAAAAGCCATAATCTTAATCATAGTTTATATAAATTTGCAACTGAAAAGTGTCCCCAGTCTTTCCCTGGTACCTTGTGGTCTTATTGCTAGAGCAAGGGTCATCGCATCTCTCACCCTGCATGCACCTAACCAGTTTGAGATGTTTCTACTTTCTCTGAGGATGAAGGCAAAACTGCCCCTCTGTGGCAGATTAGGACAGAGCTCTTTGTTCAAAGCATGGATCCCACACTAGTGCCAAATTAGGAAATCACCACAACCATCCCTTGGCATAGCCAAAACCTGAATGTGCAGTTGGGGGAATGCAGCAAAGCCAAAAAAAGAGAGTGACCTGCTACAAAGGTCCTCCTGCTGCCACATCCTGGCTACAAAGGTCAAACTGCTGCCACATCCTGGCTCCTGAGTTCTCTGTTCCTCTTGCTCCCAAGTTAGAACTTGCCTACCCCAGCGTGAAGCACACCATTAAGGGAAGAGAATTAAATGGATCAGGAGCTATACACATTTCTGAGAGGATTAGTTTACATGTGGATTTTATCCAAGGCCTGAGTTTCTACTGCCAGTGCAGAAGACAGTGAGTAGCTCGGGGGCTGGATGGGAGAGAGGCAGGACCATGGTAGATCCCACGCAAACTCTCTTGGATTACTGCACAACCTGACTGTTGGAAACTTTGCATCTTTTCTTGAAGCCTTTTCTTGAATGGGTACAATATCCACCACAAGCAGGGATAAATTTTATATAAGTGCAAATGACAGCTTATTCAGGCCAATCAGATGTGACAAGCACCAATCCAGCAGAGCCTAATGTATGAGTATAGGATATAGGATATGAAGTAACATGGGCATGGGGGTTACAGGGTGAACATTGCCTCTTAAAATAAGCCCTAAAACTTTTATTGTTTAAGGGTCTCATAAGAGATACAGGAGATATTTAGTTGTAAGTGCCATAAGTTTGGGTTTGCACTAATACATAACTTGGGAAGTTTATTGGGTCATGGTCTTAGCTAGAGTGAATTGGTACATCTCCACTGAAGTCTGGAAGCAACCTCAGCATTGTGTGCAGAACATCTGGACTACAGGCTTTAAAGATTGTTTTGAACAGCTTTGCCACATGGTAAGCCCCTACAATACACACCTCTTTCCATGTCGTTCTTAATTTGCTCTTCCAAATCTTCTGGAGACACACAAAACTCCTGCTGTTCCCCCTCGGGTGCCTTCGGTTTACACTTTCCACAGCAGCAGTTGAAGCAGCAGCAGAGGCAGCAGCAGAGATAGCAGCCTGTCAGCAAACCACAGACTGCAAACAGGCCCTGGGTTAAACAGTGGGATGAAAATCCTGTCAGCAATGACCTCCCTCAAACTTGTGGCTGTCTCTTACAGCTGAAGGCAGATTGTCAGAAGAACTTTGGTTCCTAAGTGCTTGGCACTCAGAGGAGTCCATCCACTGTTCCAGTGCCTGAACAAGGGCCAGATCTTCCAAAGACCTCCTCACCCACAAGCTCCTACTTGTGACTCAGGACCATGTCCACAAAGAAAACATCAACCAAGAGTCCCCACATGCTCAACATTTGAAAGCGTGTTGTGTGGCTCATGGCCCTTAGAAAAACCCTCCAGGCAGTATGCAAAACCCCACCCACCTTAGAATGACTCATTTCCATCTCCAACATGACTCATTTGCCCAAGACAATTTTTGCAAACACTTATTTACTGGCTAGCTCTTGTGAATAACAAAGCTGAGAGAAAAAGAAGCAAAGACCAAAATGCATCACATAACTTTGAGCACTGAATTAAGGCATCCAGTTTAGGACTGTAGCTCCTGTGGACTCCCCACATAGTCAAATAGAAGTTAAAAGCTCTTCCAGAGGGAGATTCAGCCATAAGAGCATTTGAATTGCCCATTGTGGGTCTCTCTCTCTCTCTCCCTGTTAGCCTGTGCAGGACCACACAGGTGGCATATCCTAAATTATAGTCCTCAGACTACGGTTTATGGATCTGGGGACCCAGGTAGCAAGAAGTTCCCACCTTTGCTTACTCTTGTCCCCATGGCACAAAGCATAGAGGTTTCAGGAGAGCCAACATAATTGCCTGGGACCAAGACCAGAGATCTCAGTCAGAGTCAAGAGCCACAGAATTTAAATTTACAGAGCTTTCTTCCTTCAGACCAAGTCAGTGCCTGGGTTCACAGTACAGCTCCACAGATGTTCAAGTGTGTGCTGCATCACAGCAGTAGGACCTGTAGGAGGGGAGCCTTTAGGCTGTCATTGCCAGTCTGTGCTCCATGGGGATGTGACAGCAGCCTGGCTCCTGACTCAAGGACTACATGGAGATGTTTGTGATACAAAAGAAAACTCCGTGGACATCTCTTCTTGGATATAGTGGTATAAGTGCAAAAGAAAACCAGTGACATTCCTGGAAAGCAAATCAAAGCTAATATGTAGAAATAAATGGAAAGAGGGTAGATTTACATTAGATATTTGGAAGAAATTCTTCATTGTGAGGGACGTGAGGCACTGGAACAGGTTGTCCTGAGAAGTTATGGGTGCCCCATCCCTGGAGGTATTCAAGGCCAAGTTGAATTAGTCTCTGAGCAACCTGGTCTAGTGGGAGATCTCTCTGCACATGGCAGGGGGGTTGGAACTGGATGATCTTTAAGGTCCCTTCCAAACCAAACCAAACCAAACCAAACCAAACCAAACCAAACCAAACCAAACCAAACCAAACCAAACCAAACCAAACCATTCTACGAGTCTATGAATGTGTAGGTAAAAGAAGCACAACTTTGTGGCCACCAGATATATATGGGTTGGAGGTACAGCCAGGCTTTAGCATTATAGTCGTACAGTCCGCCCCTTACTATTTGTTATATTCATAAGACAACATACTGCTGAGGAAGAAAGTAAGCATAAATGTCAGAGTGTTGTCAAACTTACACAATGGAACTATGCAAATAACATTATTATGTATGCATGTCTGAGCTAACATCAGTGGGGGCTGACTGGAGCACCTTTGTAGGTAATAAGACTATTTATATGTCTAATATTAATATAGGCATGTATCTAGAGTGAGCAAGTTGGTTTTAAATTAAAATAAGGACTCCTGACTTTTTGTCTTAAAATGCTTTCCTTCTAACGGATACCTGAAATGGTGCCATAATCCCTAAAATAAGTTATCTGACTGTTTATCATTTATGCCATAATGGAGAATAAATCACCACAATGTATAGAATGAAAAAAAGACAGAAAAAAATGTATAGAGGGGAAAACACTTTGAGTTTATTCATTATACTGTTAATGTTTCAACATTTCTTGTGCTTATATTATCACAGTTGGCAAATCAAGAATCAGTTTATTGATGTGATCAATAAACTGTCTTCATGGTAGAGGGTAAATTGGTTTTTGCTAAAACAGTTAAACAAACAACCTCTATGCCTGCCAGTAGAGAAGCAGTTCGAGTTCCCATTACCCCTGTCTGTATGTTCCCAGTTGAATATAGCTGCTGAAAAGTCTGGCACACTGAAAACGACAAATAATTTTCATTTTGCATTTCTGCTTTAGTTTGAGTTTCCTTACTGCTAATGATAAAACTCCTCGCAATTGTCAGATTTTCTCAGTATGAGTGTGCTGGGAATAGGATTGTTTGCAGTCAAAGAGGAAGGTAACAAGCAAAGGCTGTGGTTCCTACTGTCCTCCACTAGAATGGAGGAAGTCAGGAGTCCAGAGGTAATCTGCAGATGATGCCTACAACTCAAATAGTACTCAAATAGACCAATATAAACATTTCAAACTGACACAGCATTTGTACATGGGTTAAAAAGAAATGAGAAATAGTGAGCTCAGCTTGTAAAAAAAACCCCACTTGGTAGACTCTTTGTACTTTAGAAGTGGCAAGATTTTTGGGTTGGGGGAGAGACAGAGACCACCTGTGACAATCCTCAATTGAGTCTATCTACATATTTTGGATTTTTTGTACAAAATTCTTGAAAACCAGGAAGCAGGGATTACTTTGCTCTTCAGCATGTCTTGTCTCACCTCTGGGATACAGCTTGCTTGAAGCAATCCTCACATTGCTCCTTTAGTTTTTAGGGGCTTACTAGCTTCTCTCATTACTCCCCACTGCTCTCTTTATGAGTCAAAGCCACAGTGGTTATTTCTGTACCTGATTTTATGACCCCAGAGGATTTTATACTCCATAAAATCTCCATTAAAGATCACTAAGTAAAAGAAATATAAAAGCTTAAAAAAAAAAAAAAACAGTGAAGAAATTTTGTTTTGCCAAAACAGTTAAAGGAGTCGACACAATTGCCCTCTCAGTGCTAAGGCCACCTAACTGTGACAAAGAGGCATAAGGAGAGGGTGCTCAGCAAAGATAAGGGGGAATAATCTCTCAGGAGTCAGCTATAGCAGCTGCAAGCAGGCAGTCTTCAGCTGGCCTCTGAGGGGGCAAGTGCAGATTTTCAAGTTTAATTTAAACACCACCTGTTCTGCATTTGAGCAGCTTCTGCCTCATCCTGATTCAGAATATACATTATGGCTTCTCAGACCCCCAAAAGTGCCCAAGTGAGTTCCCAGCTTAAAAGGAGAATGTGGGGCAATGCAGCACTGGCCTGTTCCTTGCTGACCAGAGAAATCTGTGTTCCATAGTTCTCAGATAAAAACTGTCATAGTGTGCTTGCTTCAAACAGTACAGATCATCTTCCTACGTATTCCAGCACAGTCCAGCACAGTGCTCACCTGTGCTTCTGTGGCTGGAAGCAGGTGGGGACTGCATGGATTTTGCACATTTGCAATTCTGTTTGTTGCATATCTGTAACATCTCAGTATTTGCAGAAACACTTGAATTTGATATATACAGACATCAGAGGACACCAACGTGATAAGGGACCACATGAAACCAACTCCTTCATGACAAGAACAGCCCATTATGTGTTTTTCCTTTACCAATATGCAGGGTTTTGATGTATCATTCTCTTCCTTTCCTACTCTCTTCCTGCATTCCACTCTTCTAACCTTTTCTTCAAGTTCTTTTCTCTCACTCCATCACCAGGGCACGTATATTATGCCATAATCACTGTGTTATGTATTATTATTGCTTACTTACGTTGCATGCTATATATAGCAAAAAAGACAGCTAAATTTGTACAATAATAATTTACTAATTGGTTGTCACATAAATGGGACTTCACGTTTTTGAATAATGACTCATTTTTATTTAGTCATTATGGAAAAGAAAGTCAAAATTAACCTGGAGCACTAGATTCAAATCTAATTAATGTCTGAAAGTGTTATAAAACATGTACTGTAACTATATACCAGGTTTAAAAAAGGAGAAAACTTTCTATATTAGCACTAGTCTGAGCTTACGTTACATTCTGCCACTGTCAATTTTCCAGATAATATTGTTTTATTAGGTTTTTAGTTTAGAGTTAGATCCTACTGTATCTTAAACCTGTAGAGAGACCATGCTTTTCAGGGGGTTCCTTGTGTATGTAATTGTCAGTGTACATTGTAACATTTGATTTCCAAAAGAAAATAACAGCTTACCTTTGCCCACCAGCTTGAGAGCATGAAGTAAGTGTTAACATTTTCCTCACCAAACTGTTCTGCCACATAGAGCCCTAAGGATCCATACTTGTCATATATGTTTCGCTTGGACAGATCAGTGAGGGTTGCATGAGCATTGTTGATCTCTTTAAATTTTTCTGCAGCCTCTGGATTGTCTGGATTCTTGTCAGGATGATATTTCAGAGCCAGTTTTCTTAAATGTGAGAAACAAACAAAAAAAACCAGAGGAAAAATAAGTCATCAGTATGTGTGCATGTATACAGACACAAAACATTACCAAAAATATTTTAATAGAGTTACAAAAATTATGAACCATCTTTTCAGCCTTCTTTTTTCCAGCTCTGATGTACTCAGTGGAAGAAAAGTGACACAAAAGAACCAAAGTTTTGATGAAAGTTTTGATAAAAGAGGTGTGCCTATTATACTGAGAATGAACTTTGTATATTGATACCTAGTCAGCTACTGTGTTAAAGTAGACGGTGATATATGCTGAAAGCACAGATTGCAATATGATAATAAATCACAGGCATTTGTTGCATTGTGATTGCCAACTCATTTGCATAATTTAGCAGGTTTTAGCAAAGATAAAGATTTTTTAAAGGTTGTTTAAAAACATGATGATCACACTGCTTATCCAGGCAACATTATTTTCTTTACATCAAAGGAAATTCTGTGTTCAATTGCATATCAATAGTAGCTATATTAAAATGTTGTAAACTGTGTCTGTGTTTGCAGAAGCCCAGACAGTGATAATGGAGAACACACTTAGGAGTTGCAATAGAGGGGAAGCATCTTTTTGAAGCACAAGGTGGAAATCATAATGAGTTAACCCCGGCTTCAAGCGCCTGTCTTTGGGCCTAATTTCCCCCTGCTGCACTTTTGAGACAACCCTTAAAGGAGTGGAAGAGGATTGTCATAGGATCATAGAATGGTTATTTTCATAGTATCAAGGAATGGTTAGTGTTGGAAGAAACCTTAAAGATCATCTAGGTTTGGCCCCCCCACCGTGGGCATGGACAACTTTCACTAGACCAGGTTGCTCAAAGCCTCATCCAGCCTGGCCTTGAAAATTTCCAGGGATGAGACATCCACAACTTCCCCGAGCAAGCTGTTCCAGTGCCTCGTGACCCTCACAGTAAAGAATTTCTTCCTAATATCTAGTCTAAACACACTTCTTTTTAGAAGTGCCATTAGACATTGCCCCTTGTCCTGTCACTTCATGCCCTGGTAAAAAGTCCCTCTCCAGCTCTCTTGTGGGACCGCATTAGGTACTGGAATGTGCTTTACGGTCTCCCCAGAGGCTTCTCTTCTCCAGGCTGAACAACCCCAACCCTCTCAGCCTGCTTCCACAGGAGAGGTGCTCCATTCCTCTGATCATCCTTATGTCCTTCCTTTTGACTTGCTCCAGCAGGTCCATATCCTTCTTATCTTGGAGTGCCCAGAGCTAAATGCAGTACTCCCTGTGTGGTGTGAGACTGGAGCAGTGTCAACTAGGTTGGGCTGCTTATGTCGGTGGGAAGCCTTTGTTGGGACAAGATTCAATGCTGCCTTTTTTCCCCTGACTGTACTCAGCGCTATGGCATTTGAGGGCAGGTACAGCTTACAGTGTGTGACTTTTGGGGAAGCACAGCATCGAGAAGAAAGGGTTTGCTTTGTTGAAGCACTGGTAGTGTGAGCTCACACACACTTGTAAAACAAGCATAGACAGAAGTATATCTTTTCAAAAATCACCACTCCCTGTGGGGAACTTGCAACAGTTCTCCAGGACATTTATTTAATGGCTAGTGCTGACCTCTAGTGGCATCAAAAGAGATTTAGTGGTGTTTTAAGCTGATTCAATCACAGCTAAGCTATGTTGCATTTTGTAAATATTCTCTTCGAATATTTTGAGAGCTAGCCATGACTGCTGTGACCAAAAATAGTATTTGTGGTGCGAAGACAGTGTGCCTACACTTCCTTTAACAAATTTAACCTCAGAGTAGAGTCCTACTTGATTTCCTTCTCAAGTCCCGCTACAGGTTACTCCTCCAGTAAAAAGTAACTGCTTTGTTCCTGATGACAGTTCCTGCCTGGAAGACATTCTGCCAATATCAAGACTGATATGAGCCTGGAAACAGCCTCTGCCAACGATCTCTTCAATTCTGTTGAACTCAAGTCACAGAATCATAGGTCATAAATAACTTTTTAAACACATCTCTAATAGCATGAATAGGTTCATGTTCAGACATATTTAATACACTGTGCATATTGCACCTTAAACACAAACTTTTGGTCATGTTTAACATGCACCTTAAACACAATAAAAATTAAATATGAGAACTGAAAAAACAAGCTAAGTCTTGCACGACTAATGTCATTATGTGCCATCCAAGTATTTAAATAAATTATGCAATCTATCCCTTTTCTTACCTGAAAACAAACTGCAGCAACTAAGGGGAGAGGAAAAAGAGAGACATAAATACTACTTTCAAAAACTCATGTGTGTTGTGTTTGCAGGCATTGGACAATCAATTTTCAACCTTTCTTTCTTTTCCCAGAGACACAAAGATGTCTTCTGTCTAACCCACATCCTAAACAATCTCATAAAAAATAAGAATTTGAACAGAATGTAGTTTTGAAAAGATGAAACACATTAGTTGCACTCTTACTTTACCTAGTATTGTTTTAGACTATTAACAGGACTGCTTTCAACAATTAACAAAAGGTAATCCATGTTCTTGTTTTGATTTTGGTACAACTGTTCTCACTAAAAAGAGTACATTACCAAAACAACTCTCTGTACACTGAGATGACATATACTAATTGGAGATGATTTAGCAATGGGAAAGAGATCTAGATATTAGCAGTGCAATTCATATGAGGAAGACAAAGGACTCTGCTAGGTCCAACAAAGAAACAATAAAAGTAAGGACAAAAACTATGTGACATAACACGAAGTACCAGCTGTATGAAAGCTTCCCTATGGGTCCCTGGAAAAGTGACATTCCCAGTAATGTAGTAACCAAGGTTCATTATGAGAAAAACAAATACGACAAAAAAGAAGAGAGTGAAATGAAAAAAGGAGTTTGTTGGCTACTTTCTATGCAAAAAACATGGATTTATGTCATTTCATATTTTTCTCATGGTGAATGGCCTTCTCCTTCATCACCTTTGGGATCACTGCCTGCTGCAGCCCTCCACAGCAGCAAGCAAGTTTGGGAGAGAAAAGTGACAACGAACAGAGAAACAGCTATCCCACAAGATGGATAAGGCACTCATGGAAATGAAGTCAGTGAAATAAGCTCAAGATCTCTGTCAGGGGGAGGCTTAGGCTGAAAACTGAGATCAGGCCAGACTCAGATAAAGGGGTGGGTCTGATGAGGGTGCTTTTGGATGAAGATAGCAATATTTTGAAGTCAGGAAAGTATGTTCTATGGGGTGAAATATAACAACACTATAAAGTATTAGAGGATGTCAACATTATGTTTAATGCTTCCTTCGATAGCTCAGCTGGTAGAGCGGAGGACTGTAGGCTCCCTTGCATGGCCATCCTTAGGTCGCTGGTTCAACTCCGGCTCGAAGGAGTGACCTTTTGGCTCTGGGCCAGGTCCTGCACTGGCACTCCTACCTTTTTTAGTCCTGCCCAGGGGGGCTCCCCTTCAAAGAGCAGTCCAGCCATGAGCTCTTGCCTGAGGTTGGGAAGATAACCAGACGAAGTATTTTTGTTGAACCCTTGGTGACAGACGGTGGTCCTGAGCCCTGGAGCTGTCCGCAGTCACCTCCAGCAGGAAAATGAGTGGATGGGTGGTAGTGTGAAAATGAAGCTAGTTTGGGGGGGGCTCAGGCTTTGGGTGCAGGGCATCCTGGGTCAGGGCTGGGTGCCTGGGAGAGGAGAGGACCTCATGTAGAGGCTACAGGGTGGGGAATTAGCTCAAGTGGTAGAGCGCTCGCTTAGCATGTGAGAGGTAGCGGGATCGATGCCCGCATTCTCCAATGCTTTTTATTCCCCTTGCCTGGACACAGGGCCGTTTGGTGGGGATCCTTCTGTCCTCAGGGGACTCTGGGCAGGTTTATGGTATGCCCTGGATTTATAGAAGAGGGTGACATCAAGTGTTGTATCAAGACTACTATGGGCAGTTAAACCAAAGAATTTATGTTCTTCTCCCTCTTTGCTTGACCATTCTCAAATATTAAGCCCAGTACAGAAAAGGACATCAATGAAATGGAACAGTCTTTGTGGAGGGCCAGCAAGAATCGCAAGGAATTGATGGAGTTCTCTTTAAGGATGGGCTGAGGAGAGTTGGTAATTTCAGGTTGCACAGAGAGGTTTGGAGAACTTACCCATTATGTTCCAGAACTCTGTTAGAGAAGAGAAGAATGGCTGTCATTTTGTTTGTTTTATGCTTGAGCAGAGGGCAGAAGACAGCACAGTGAAACGGAATCAAGGGAAGTTGAAGGAGCATATGGATAAGCTCTGTGTGGCCATGAGGAGAACCCATCTGTAGAAAAAAATGTCCAAGGAGCTCATGGAGCATTTCTGTTTGGGTTTTGCATGGTTGATGGGCTAAAGGATTGAGCAGGAAGTTGTGATGGAGATGAGGCTGTTTGAAGCAGGATGTGGCAATAGAGGCATGATGATGCACTGTGGCTTGGGAAAAAAGGTGCTGAGTGAGTGAGTGCTGGGTGAGGTCCTGGGCATGTTGCCATGCTTCCTTCGATAGCTCAGCTGGTAGAGCGGAGGACTGTAGGCTCCCTTGCATGGCCATCCTTAGGTCGCTGGTTCAACTCCGGCTCGAAGGAGTGACCTTTTGGCTCTGGGCCAGGTCCTGTGGCACCACTGCCTTTTTGTCCTGCCCAGGGGGGCACCCCTTCAAAGGGCTGTCTAATCATGAGTTCTTGTTTAATTTTGGGCAGATGACCAGGCAAGACATTTTTTGGTGAACCCTTGGGCAGGGGATGGTGATTCTGAGCCCTGGGGTTGTTCGCAGTCACCTCCAGCAGCAAAGGGAGTGGGTGAGTTGGTGGTGGTTTGTGAGAAAAACCAATGTGAGACCCAGGTTTTGGGTGCAGGGAATGCTGGGTCATGGCTGTGTACCTGGGAGAGGAGAGGACCTCATGTAGAGGCTACAGGGTGGGGAATTAGCTCAAGTGGTAGAGCGCTCGCTTAGCATGTGAGAGGTAGTGGGATCGATGCCCGCATTCTCCAATGCTTTTCATTCCTCCTTGCCTGGACAAAGGGCCCTTTGGTGGGGATCCTTCTGTCCTCTGGGGACTCTGGGCAGGTTTATGGTGTGCCCTGGATTTATAGAGGAGGATGACATCTAGTGTTGTAGCAAGAGTACTATGGGCAGCTTGACAGAAGAATTGATCTCCTCCCTCTTTGCTTGACCGTGCTCAAATACCAAGCCCAGTACCAAAAAGGACATCAATGAAATGGAGTAACTGCAGTGGAGTGCCTCCAACAAACTCGAGTAATAATGGATTTCTTTTCAAGAATTGGCTGAGGAGACTGGGTACATTCAGTTCGGAGAAAGAGAGGTTCAGAGAACTTGTTGCAGTGCTTAGGCTTAGGTTACAGAAGAGCAGAATGGCTGTCATTTTGTTTTGTCTTATGCTTGAGCAGAGTGCAAAAGACAGCACAGTGAAAGGGAATCAAGGGAAAATGCAGAAGGACATGGGTAAGCTCTGTGGCTATGAGGAGAGTCCATCTTTAGGAATTGATGTCCAAGGAGCTTATGGAGCATTTCTGCGGGTTTTGCATGGCTGATGGGCTGAAGGGATTGAGCAAGGAGTTGTGATGTTGGAGCTGAGACTGTTTGAAGCAGGATATGGTGACCGAGGCACGATGATGCACTGTGGCTTGGG
The DNA here is from genome assembly GCA_024500445.1 of Entomyzon cyanotis. Lineage (NCBI taxonomy): Eukaryota > Metazoa > Chordata > Aves > Passeriformes > Meliphagidae > Entomyzon > Entomyzon cyanotis. The sequence continues at coordinate 19,439,776 of JAKEPQ010001005.1, forward strand.
AAAAAAGATGCTGAGTGAGTGCTGGGTGAGGTCCTGGGCATGTTGCCATGCTTCCTTCGATAGCTCAGCTGGTAGAGCGGAGGACTGTAGGCTCCCTTGCATGGCCATCCTTAGGTCGCTGGTTCAACTCCGGCTCGAAGGAGTGACCTTTTGGCTCTGGGCCAGGTCCTGTGGCACCACTGCCTTTTCATCCTGCCCAGGGGGGCACCCCTTCAAAGAGCTGTCCAGCCATGGAGCTCCTGTTGAATTTTGGGCAGATGACCAAACAAGGCATTTTTGGGTGAACCCTGGGGCAGGAAAATTGTGGTTTTGAGCACTGGTTTTGTCTGGGATCACTACCAGTAGGAACATGATCAGTTGTTGGTGGCATGAGAATGAGGCCAGTGGGAAGCCAAGGCTTTCGGTGCAGGGCATCCTGGGTCAGGGCTGGGTGCCTGGGAGAGGAGAGGACCTCATGTAGAGGCTGCAGGGTGGGGAATTAGCTCAAGTGGTAGAGCGCTCGCTTAGCATGTGAGAGGTAGCGGGATCGATGCCCGCATTCTCCAATGCTTTTTATTCCCCTTGCCTGGACACAGGGCCCTTTGCCAGGGGCTCCTCTGCCCACCAGAGCTGTTGGGAGCTATTTGCACGTGGCTGCACAGGTAACTACAGCAACTGGGGCTGTACTAGGAGCAGCAAGTGTTACAAGATGGGTTGGTGTATTTGAATCTTCCTGCTTACTTGGTAATTTATTAATATCCTTGCTCAGCTTTATGCCTCCTCAAGTGAAGTCCTCTACAACTGAGAAAAGCAAAATATCAAACTAACTTTTAAGTATGGTAAAAAGAATGACTCTGGGAACCACCAAGCAGTGAGAGTCACCCTGCTAATATCACAGTACTGATCCTCTTGGAAGATATGGCTAGACATGTGAAGACAGGGAGTTATTTAGAGACAGCCAAGAGTAAATCATGACTGACTAATCCAGTGGCTTCCTACAATCGACTGATTGCATCAGGGGACAAGGAATGAGCTATGGATGTCATCTACCTAGGCTTCACTAAAGCCTTTGATATTATACCACAAAATATCCTTGTCACTAAATTGGATTCACAGACTTCTGATGAATGGACTGTTCAATGAATAAGGAATGGGTTGGATAGCCACATCCAAAGAACTGTAGTCAACAGCTCAATATCCAAGTGGAAACCAGGATCAAGTGGTGTCCCTCAAGTGTCTGTATTGGGACCAATACTATTTAATGCCTTCATCAATGCCACAGTGAGTGGGATTGAGTGCACCCTCAGCAAGTTTACAGATGACAACAGGAGCAGTACAGTTTGTATGCTTGAGGGAAGATACTCCATCCAGAGGGACCTCAAAAATCTTGAAAAGTGGGTCCATGTGAACTTCATTAAGTTAAACAAGCCCAAAGGCAAGGTCCTGCACCTGTGTCAGGGCAATCACCAGTATCAGCACATGCTGAGGGAGGAATGGATTGAGAGAAAGTGTGTGAAGAAGGACTTGGGGTGCTGGTGGATGAAAAACTTGACATGAGATACATTGCAATGTATCTTTGTAGCCCAGAAATTCAACCATATGCTGGGCTGCATCAAAAGTAGTGTGGGCAGCAGGTCAAGGGAGGTGATTCTGCCCCTCTGTCACACTCTTGTGAGACCACACCTGGAGTGCTGTGTCCAGCCATGAGTTCCCCAGCATAAAAAAAGACATGGTTAGAGCTGGTCCAGAATTGATACACAAAACTGACTGGGGGGATAAAACACCTTCCTGTTAAAACAGACTGAGAGAGTTGGGGGTTTTCAGCCTGAAGAAGGCTCCAGGGAGACCTACTAGCAACCTTTCAATTGATAAGAAAGGCTTATGAGAAAGACAAAGACACTCTTTAGCAGGCCTTATAGTGAGACAACAAGGGGAAATGGTTTTAAACAAAAGAGGATAGATTCAGATTGTGTAAAAATAAATTCTTTATGATGAGGGTGGTGAGGCACTGGAACAGGTTGCCCAGAGAACTTGTGGATATGCCATCCCTGCAAAAGTTCATGTGTGGTTGGATGGCCTTTAAGCAATCTGATCTAGTGAAAGAGGCTCTTGCGCACAGCAGGGAAGTTGTACAACATGACCTTTAAAGGTCCTTTTCAACCCAAACTATTCTATTCTAATACATAAAAGACAGATGCTTACAAACAACAGGCTTTGGGTGAGTTAAGCAGAAGCTTTCAAACGCCTGTCAGGAGGTTATTGATTCAACTGTTAGGCCTTTTACTGTGGTGATGGGAAGAGGAATGAGACACAGTGGGCCACAAATGAAGCAGGACAGATTCAGTTTTTTCCCTCTTCAGGTCAGACAGGCAGGAGAAGAAGGCTGTCCTGGAGAGCTGTGCAGTCTCTGTACTTGGAGGTTGATGTAAGATAACTGGCTGAAGATTTGAGTCAGCTGCAGTGATCCTTGAGCTCGGGATGCTGTAGGAGATTTGAAAAGAGATGTCTTGAGGCCTCATCCAAGCTGATTGCTTTGACTGCTCAGTCAGAGAAGAGCTTGCATGGGTTCCTGCATAGCTCTGCTGGTGGAGTAAAGGGCTCCCTTCCCTGGCTACACTCACATCTGTCTGGGTGCTGCCTGCCCTAATACATCTGAAAGGCCTGAACAGACCACATGCAGGACCTCCATCTCCACCCATGGGCCCAGGAGCTCTACATTCATCTCTCTTTCCATGCTACACCACAGGAGTCTTAGTCAGTAGCTAAGTTAGAGCCATAGCTTTGGATATGTCTAGCCACAAAGAATCTTGACGCATATGCTGATGTGCAGATGGATGTTCTGACTTGACCTCAACACTCTCTTGTCAGTCTGGACATTACTGGCACTCACTGGACATGATCATCATTCTGACCTCTGCCGCAATTTCCTTGCTTGCAGCACCTGGTAGTGCCTGCAAGCACTGGTCTCTCATTTGGAATGAGCCACCAAGTCTGGGTCTGCCTGGTTTGGTGTTGTAGACCTGAGATGCTCTGGGCAATGTGGGTCTAAGGCAAGTATTTCTTTCTTTCCTCCTGGACAGTGTCTTGCAGATATATGTGAGGTGGTATGAAAGCTGAATGTTTGGCTCGGTGTGTGCTGGGCAAGGTTCTGGGCATGTCCCCATGCTTTCCTTGATAGTTCAGCTGGTGGAGCAGAAGACTGTAGGCTCCCTTGCATGGGAACTGACCTGTTGGCTCTGGGCCAGATCCTGCACTGGAACTGCTGCCTTTTGGTCCTGCCTGGATGGCCTCTCTTCAAGGGCTTCCTAGCCATGGGCTCTCATCTTTAGTTGTGAAGATAACTGGTCAAGGTATTTTGGGGAGAACCCTGGTTAGGGAATTGTTCCCCTGACCACTGTGGTTGTCTGGAGTCACTTCCACCAGCAACACTGGTGTTGATATGAGAGTGAGGCCAATGAATGTGGGCCATCTTGGGTCAGTGGTAGGTGCCTAGGAGGGAAAAGGATTTCAGGAAGAGGTTGTGGGGTGATGAATTAGCTTAAGCGGCAGAGTGCTCACTTTTCATTCCCTTTGCCTGGACATAAGGTCCTTTGCCAGGGGCTCCTGCATCCTCTTGGGGACTTGAGTGCTGGCAGTACACATGGAAAGTAAAGAGTAAGAGAACATCCAGGCCTGAATTAAGAGCAGCAAGGGAAATTTAACAGGAGACTTTATTTTCTCCTGCTTTTCTTGACAGATGTAAAATGCCACCATTAATTAATGTGTCCAGTTTTGAGATCCCCTATAAAGGAAAGACATTAATGAAATGGAGAAACCTCAGGGGAGGACCACCATGAATCTCTAGGAATGGAGGGATTTCTCTTTGAGGATGGATCAAGGACAGTTGGAATGTTCAGCCTGGGGAAAGAGAGGTTCTGATGACTTACACATGATCTTCTAGCTCACAGGAATAAAGGAATGGCTGTCCTTTCATGTAACGCTTGACCAGATGGCAAAAGACAGCACAGTAAAGGGGAATCAGTGAAAGATGCAGCAGGATATGGGTAGGCTCCTTCTGGCTGTGAGGAGAGTCCATCTGTAGAAGATGGAGTCCAAGGAGCTTGTGGAGCGTTTCTGTTGGTGGTTTGCATGACTTGACAGGCTAAAGGGATTGACTAAGGAGTTGTGATGTTGGAGCTGAGGCTGTTTGAAGCAGGATGTGGCATTAGAGGCATGATGATGCACTGTGGCTTGGGAAAAAGTGCTGTCTGAGTGAGTGCTGGGCGAGGTCCTGGGCATGTTGCCATGCTTCCTTCGATAGCTCAGCTGGTAGAGCGGAGGACTGTAGGCTCCCTTGCATGGCCATCCTTAGGTCGCTGGTTCAACTCCGGCTCGAAGGAGTGACCTTTTGGCTCTGGGCCAGGTCCTGCACTGGCACCACTGCCTTTTTTTGGTCCTGCCCAGGAAGCTCCCCATCATGATCTACCCAGTCATGAGCATTTGCCTGAGGCTGGGAAGATGACCAGGAAAGGCATTTTTTGGTGAACCCTTGGGCAGGGGATGGTAATCCTGAGCACAGGGGTTGTTCACAGTCACCTCCAACAGGAAAGGGAGTGGGTGAGTTGGTGGTGTGAGAACAATGCCAATGTGAGACCCAGGCTTTGAGTTCAGGGTGTCCTGGGTCAGGTCTGGGTGCCTGGGAGGGGAGAGGACCTCATGTAGAGGCTGCAGAGTAGGGAATTATCTCAAGTGGTAGAGCGCTCACTTAGCATGTGAGATGTAATGGGATCGATGCCTGCATTCTGTGATGCTTTTCATTCCCCTTGCCTGGACACAGGGCTTTTTGATGGGGGTCCCTCTGTCCTCTGAAGGCTAAGCAAACCTGGGAAGCAAACCTGAGAAGCACAGTAGAAGACAGCATCCAGGACTTCTCCAAGAGCAGCAAGACCTCTAGATTGAGGGAAGGTATTCTCTGACTTTCCTCATCACTGGATGCCATTTAGAATAGTGTACCTGTTAAATATAGGTTCATATAGGTTTTGGCTATAATAGAGTTAATTGTTTTCCTAATATCTGTGTTTTGGATTTAGGGTGTGAATAATGTTGGTTACACACTGATGTTATAGTTGTTGGTAAGCAGAGTTTATGCAAAGCTAAGGACTTTTCAGCTTCTTACACCATCCCATCAGCAAGGAGACAGGGGGACACAAGAAACTGGGAGGAGACACAGCTGGGACAGATGACTCCAGCTGGTCAAAGGAATATTCCACACTGCGTGACATTGGGCTCAGTATATAGTAGGAAGAAAGATGGCTGGGGGCCACTGCTTATCAATTGACTGGGCATTGTTCTGCAGGTGTTGAGCAATTGTGTTGTACATCACTTATTTTGTATGATCTAATTCTGTTATTATTATTGATATTTCCCCCTTTCTTTTCTGTCCTATTGAGCTGCCTTTTTCACAATCTGCAAATTTTGCTTTTTTTTCCCAGTTCTCTCCAAAAACCCTTTTGGAAGATGGAGTGTGTGAGCAATTGTGTAGTGTCTAACTGCCCGCTTGATTAAATCACAACAGCCCTTTTTGGTGCCCAGCATGAGGCTTGAAGGGTTGAGACAATGACAAATCTGACTAGAGTATGTTAAAACAAATTTCTTGTAAGCATTCATTATATCAGTTCATTAGTAGCTGATCCTGGTGTTGATTTATGTACTCTGAGAGTTGTTTTCTGTTTTCAGAGCTGTGTTATGTAACATCTTACTTGCTCTGTATGTTTCCTGTTGTGCTGTTTATCACCTCTGGGGGCTGGGCTAAGGTTATTATGTTGTACTTTGTAACACTGGCTTATATGATAAAAATGATGGTCACGAGAATAATTTATTTGTAATTGAGTATTGTTATCTTCTCCATACTTCTAGAGCCATCTATTGGAAATTATTCCTAATTACATTCTTTTCCTTTCCTCCTCCTATAGCCAATTTATGGGACATACATTTCCCACATCTTCCCTCTCTCCTCTGGGGTAATTACAATAGCTCTTGAGAATTCTGAATATAGTCCGGATGTTCAAACCAGCATGTTCCTATTGCTATATTTCCTGATTGTATTTCAGGCCTTATTTAGGCTTGAACAACTATTTAAGGATACCACCCAGCTATCTGAACCTGAGCAGTTATAGTGGCAGGATGCATGGGATAATATGGGCAAGTGTGCAGGACAATGGGCACCTCCACCATCTTGGAATTTCACCCCTAAACAGAATCCTGAAAGACTAGTAAAATATTTAGGAAAAGTATCAGGAAAATTCACCCTGGCAATTCCAGAGAGAAAGAAATCACTGCAACATGCTGGGGCCTGGCCCATACCTAGCGAGTCATGTTTAATACTATTTAGTACCCTCAAGGGGACAAGAAGGTCTTTGGATCTGATGACAAAATGTCAGGCACCTTGGCTACCCCAGTTCAGTGACAGACACTGCATCTGAACCAAAGAACCAACCTGTACTGACATCACTTCATCCAGGACACAAGAAGAAAAACTGGAAGTAGAAGTTGGCCCCTCTAGTAGGGGATGAAGGAGCTTCTTCTAAGAATGAGCTGCATGAAGAAGTGGACAAGGCAGACTATTCCAAAGCAGGGTCATTATGAAAACAAGAGGAGGAAGAGAGGTGGCTGACCACTAGGAAGGCGAAGAGGAAAAAATCATAAATGAAGTGTTTACCACCTGATCCCTATATCACACCAACCAAGACCCTTTGGTTCTCATGCATAAGCTGATTTGTCAGCTGGAAAGCCCTGGAGTGATCAGAGGACTCACTCACGCTGTAACAGTTTCCTATGGCCACTGTGAAAATCTGATCGAGAGTGGTGACCAACAGTAGGTTGTAGTGCCTTGAATGGAGCCATGCTACTGCTGCTGAGTGCTGCCATACCAGACATGCTAGAACTTCAATTTGAACTGGAGGCAGTTTGTATCAAAGGCAGCCAAGTAGTCTGCCACTATCAATATTGTTAACATGTTTTTCTCAATCCCTTTGGCAGCAGAGTGCAGGCCACAATTTGCTTTCACTTGTAGGGATGTCCAGTACACCTGGAATTGACCTAGAGGTGGAAACACAGCCCTACCATTTTCCATGGACTTAACCAGACTGCACCAGAAGAGGAACACCTGCAATACATTGATATCATCATATGGGGAAATAAAGCAGACAAAGCTTTTGAGGAGGGGAAGAAAATTGTCGAAATCTTCTGAAAGTCTCAGTTTTGCCATAAATCAAAGTAAGGTCAAGTGGCCAACACAGGAGGTCCAGTTTTTAGGAATAAAATGGCAAAATGAATGTCGTATCCCAATGAATGTGATCAACAAAGTAACAGCTAGGTCTCCACCAATTAGCAAAAGGAAAACACAAGCTTTATTAGGCAATGTAGGTTTTTGGAAAATATTTATACCAAATTATAGTCTGATACAAAGCCCATTCTATCCACTGACCTGGAAGAAGTATGATTTCATTTGGGCCCTGAAGAATGAAAAATCTTTGAACAAATTGGAAAAGAAATAGTACATTCAGCAGCCCACAGGCCACTCTGGGCAGGACAAGATGTTAAAAATGTGCTGCAGCTGGGGAGAATGGTCCTACACCGGCAAAAAGCATCAGGGAAGACTCAAGACTGACTCTTAGGGTTTTGGCATCAGTGACACTGAAGATTCAATGCTTGCTATACTCCAACTGAAAAAGAAATATTGGCATCATATGAAGGAGTTTGAGCTGCTTCAGACATGATTAATATTGAAGCACAGCTCCTCTTGGCACCGTGACTGCCAGTGCTCAGCAGGATATTCAAAGGGAGAATCCATTCTATACATCATGCAACTGATGCTACGTGGAATAAATGGGGCGCACTGATCACACAATGCGCTTGAATAGGAAATCCCAGTGGCTTACGAATTTTGGAAGTGATCACTGACTGGCCAGAAAGCAAAGATTTTGTAATGTTGTCAGAAAAAATGATGTGTGCTGAAGAGGCCCCATTGTAAATGACATACCAGAAAATGAAAAACTATGTGCCCTGGTGAGTCCTGTGATATTTTAGGAAAACATAAAGGGTAGAAAGTTGCTGTGTGGTGTCCCACACACATCACAGAAATTGCTGAAGATCAAGGTGAATAAGGTCAGTTTTCAGAGGTGAATGCTATCCAGCTGGCTTCATACATTGCTGAAAGGGGAAATGGCCAATATGTTATCTCCATGCAGACTCATAGATGGTGGCAAATGCTCTGTGGGGGTGGCCACGGCAATGGAAGTAGGTCAGCTGGCAGTGCAGAGGTGAACCCACCTGGACTGCTGATTTATGGAAAGATATTTCTGCTTGGGTAGAGAACTTTGTTGTAAAAGTACATCATGTAGATGCTCATGTACTGAAGAGTCAGGTCACTGAGTAACATCAAAAATCCCAGCTGATAGGTCAGGATGATAAGATTGAAGTGGATGAGGTGGATCTGGGCTGGCAGCATAAGGGTGAATTATTTACAACTTGATGGGCCCACGATATCTCAGGCCATCAAGGAAGAAATACAACATATACATCACCTCCAAACTGAGGGGTAGACTTAATCATGGGCACTATCCATGATTATCCATGAATGTGAAACATGGCCTGAAATAGAGCAAGCCAGTTAAAGCCTCTCTCTTATGGAGGACAATGGCTGAAACATAAACATGTGTAGGTCTGGCAGATTGATTATATCAGATTCCCACAAATCTGCCAATGCAAGTGCCAGATGCTTACAATCACAGAACTGTAAAATCATTTAGGTTGAAAAAGATCTTGAAGATCATCAGATCCAAGCATTAACCCAGCATTGCCAAGTCCCCCACCAAACCATGTCCCTAAGTGCACATCTACACATATTTTAAATACCTCCAGACATGGTGACTCAACCACTTTCCTGAGCAGCCTGTTCCAGTGTTTGACTACTCTTTCCTTAAAGAAATTTTTCCTAATATCAATGGTGGAATCTAAAACCAGATGGCTGGAAACATATTCTGTGCCTCATGCCACCAGCTGGAATACTATCCTGGGCCTAGAGAAATGAGGTAACAATGAACCCCAGAAAGAACTGAGTCAGACAACGGTACTTATTTCAGAAACAACCTCTTAGATAAATGACTCAAAGAGCATGGCATTGAGCAGGTGTATCACACCCCCTACTATGCATCAGCTTCCAGAAAACTGAACAATTGAACAACACAATGAACTGGTAAAGACTACACTGAGAGCAATGTGTGGTGGGACATTTTAACATTGTAATATACATTTGATGCCTTAAATCACTGGTAAAAAATTGTGAGACGCAGACACACAGTATAGGAAAAGGGTATTACCTTGGTTTAATAGGATCCCAGATGCACACTGACGACCCAAGCCCCCGACGATATCCCCACAATTTATGGACAGCCTAGATTAGCATACCTATCTAAAAGTCTCCAATAAGAAGTCTAACAAATGAAGTAATTGGCCCCTTATTAAAATTACCTCTCCCCAAAAAGGTTACAACTTAGTTTACAAAAACATGTCTCAGTGATGGAGCTCTGTTCAAAGTTGGTGCCTCATGTTCTTGAAATTGTGGAGTTTGTTTCGTCTTCTCCAAAGAATTCTGAGCAAAGCAAAAGTACTAAAGTTATAAACATGTAAAGTTAAGATACAGAGAGTAAAAAGTACAGGAATAGAGAAAAGTAAAAAGATATATATAAAGAGAGTATAAAAGTATAATGAAAAAAGACAAAAACCCATCAGGCATCACATTTAGCAAAAGTCACATGGTTAGTCAATGCTAGTGGATCTGCTAATCCTGGCCCTGTCCAATAAAAACTTTGAGGAACTTTTACAAAAGGGAAAAGTCTCTGTAATGCACATAGAAATTATGCTGTGGAAGACAGGCTGGGTTGTTCCTGCTTCAGGCAAAGGCAAACCCATCCATAATACTGCTTTTGCTCAAGGACCCGGGTGCACTTCGTAAGTAATACAGAAAGATGGAAAGGTATGATGTGTACCTCAAAGGGATCTGATTCTGTGTGACAACAGGCAAGGATTTGTATTGTATTATATTCATTGCTATATGATAATGTAGAACATCTCTACTATGGTTGTTATATGCCATATAAAAATTATTATAATAAAAATTAGCTTTATTAATATATGAAAAATTTTTATTAGACCAGGCTAAGTGGAGCAATGATAGAACCAGAACTGTCTTCAGAATGGAACAGTCCAATATCACACATTATCTCTCCTGCCTTGAAGGACTCCTATTAAAGAGGACCCCAAAGTCATGACTAAATAAACTCAGCTGATGTTTTAGAGGAATGCTCCATAGGCTAAGGGAATGATATATGCCTGTGTATATGAAAAAACCAAAAAATATGTATTGGAAAGTGTGGGACCTGAGAATGACATAAATGGTATAGAATAAGGCATAAATATTGTCCTGGTTTTGAGTGGGATTGAGTTAGTTTTCTTACTTCCACCTGAAAAAAGAGAGGTTCTGAAGGCCTACACATGACCTTCTAGCTTCCAGGATGTTACTAAGTAGAGGAATGACTATATTTTTGTCCAATTCTTGACCAGAAGGCAAAAGAGTGAAAGGGAATCAAGAGAATGCAGCAGGATATACAAGCTCCATGTGACGATGAGGAGAGTCCTTCTGTAGATTATACCATCCAGGGAGCTTGTGGAGTGTATCTGCTTGTGGGTTTTGCGTGATTTGAAGGCAAAAGGGTTGAGAATGGTGTTGTAATGTTGGAGCTGAGGCTGTTTGAAGCAGGATGTGGTAATAGAGGCATGATGGTGAACTTTGGCTTGGGAAAAAAGGTGCTGAGTGAGTGAGTGCTGGGCGAGGTCCTGGGCATGTTGCCATGCTTCCTTCGATAGCTCAGCTGGTAGAGCGGAGGACTGTAGGCTCCCTTGCATGGCCATCCTTAGGTCGCTGGTTCAACTCCGGCTCGAAGGAGTGACCTTTTGGCTCTGGGCCAGGTCCTGTGGCACAACTGCCTTTTCGTCCTGCCCAGGGGGGCACCCCTTCAAAGGGCTGTCTAATCATGAGTTCTTGTTTAATTTTGGGCAGATGACCAGGCAAGACATTTTTTGGTGAACCCTTGGGCAGGGGATGGTGATTCTGAGCCCTGGGGTTGTTCGCAGTCACCTCCAGCAGCAAAGGGAGTGGGTGAATTGGTGGTGGTTTGTGAGAAAAACCAATGTGAGACCCAGGTTTTGGGTGCAGGGAATGCTGGGTCATGGCTGTGTACCTGGGAGAGGAGAGGACCTCATGTAGAGGCTACAGGGTGGGGAATTAGCTCAAGTGGTAGAGCGCTCGCTTAGCATGTGAGAGGTAGTGGGATCGATGCCCGCATTCTCCAATGCTTTTCATTCCTCCTTGCCTGGACAAAGGGCCCTTTGGTGGGGATCCTTCTGTCCTCTGGGGACTCTGGGCAGGTTTATGGTGTGCCCTGGATTTATAGAGGAGGATGACATCTAGTGTTGTAGCAAGAGTACTATGGGCAGCTTGACAGAAGAATTGATCTCCTCCCTCTTTGCTTGACCGTGCTCAAATACCAAGCCCAGTACCAAAAAGGACATCAATGAAATGGAGTAACTGCAGTGGAGTGCCTCCAACAAACTCGAGTAATAATGGATTTCTTTTCAAGAATTGGCTGAGGAGACTGGGTACATTCAGTTCGGAGAAAGAGAGGTTCAGAGAACTTGTTGCAGTGCTTAGGCTTAGGTTACAGAAGAGCAGAATGGCTGTCATTTTGTTTTGTCTTATGCTTGAGCAGAGTGCAAAAGACAGCACAGTGAAAGGGAACTAAGGGAAAATGCAGAAGGACATGGGTAAGCTCTGTGGCTATGAGGAGAGTCCATCTTTAGGAATTGACGTCCAAGGAGCTCATGGAGCATTTCTGTTTGGGTTTTGCATGGTTGATGGGCTAAAGGATTGAGCAGGAAGTTGTGATGGAGATGAGGCTGTTTGAAGGCAGGATGTGGCAATAGAGGCATGATGATGCACTGTGGCTTGGGAAAAAAGGTGCTGAGTGAGTGAGTGCTGGGTGAGGTCCTGGGCATGTTGCCATGCTTCCTTCGATAGCTCAGCTGGTAGAGCGGAGGACTGTAGGCTCCCTTGCATGGCCATCCTTAGGTCGCTGGTTCAACTCCGGCTCGAAGGAGTGACCTTTTGGCTCTGGGCCAGGTCCTGTGGCACCACTGCCTTTTTGTCCTGCCCAGGGGGGCACCCCTTCAAAGGGCTGTCTAATCATGAGTTCTTGTTTAATTTTGGGCAGATGACCAGGCAAGACATTTTTTGGTGAACCCTTGGGCAGGGGATGGTGATTCTGAGCCCTGGGGTTGTTCGCAGTCACCTCCAGCAGCAAAGGGAGTGGGTGAGTTGGTGGTGGTTTGTGAGAAAAACCAATGTGAGACCCAGGTTTTGGGCGCAGGGAATGCTGGGTCATGGCTGTGTACCTGGGAGAGGAGAGGACCTCATGTAGAGGCTACAGGGTGGGGAATTAGCTCAAGTGGTAGAGCGCTCGCTTAGCATGTGAGAGGTAGCGGGATCGATGCCCGCATTCTCCAATGCTTTTCATTCCGTTTTCTGGACCATAGGTGCTGTGTCCTCTTATGTCTGTGGGGAGCCTTGGGTGGACCCAAAGGCTGTATCAGGAGTGGCATAAGCCATTGGCATAGGCATGGGTAAGGCATTATCTCTCCTTGCTCAGTAGTAATTAAATGGCATTAAGAGTGCTTCACACATTTTCTAATAAAATTCTTAATCACAAATGTACCCCATCACAGAGGTGTGGACCTGCTGGAGCAAGTCCAGAGGAGGGACATCATGATGATTAGCAGGATGGAACTCCTCTCTTATGAGGAAAGGCCAGAAGAATTGGGAATATCCAGAGTAGAAAAGAGAAATCTTTAGTGTGACATAATTGGAGCCTTCCAGTGCTTAGAGAGGGCCTACAAGAAAGCTAGAAAGATAGAACAGGGTTTTTGACGTGAGCATGTAGTGATAGGACAAGGGGCAATGGCTTTAATTTGAAAGAGACAAAGCTTAGATTAGATATTAGGAAGAAATTTTTAACTGTGAGGGTGATGAGGCACTGGAACAGGTTGCCCAGAGAAGCTGTGAATGACCTACCCCTGGAAGTGTTCAAGGCCAGATTGGATGAGGCTTTGAGCAACCTAGCCTAGTTTGATCAACCCAGGTCTCTAGTTCCAGAGAGTTGGAGCTAGATGATCTTTGAGGTCCCTTCCAACACAAACCGCTTTATGATTCTATAATTTTCTTGTAAGTAGTCTATCAAACAGGACCATTTGAAACTTCTGAAGAAAACAAGATATCCAGTAGCTCTCTGCATATTACTTCACTGTCAGGAAAGAACAAGTCAAAGTACAGTTTAACTTATTACGCCAAAGAAAAAGTTCAAAAATTACTTTTGTATTATATTGAAGATAAACAGATCTCCTTTGAAATTCTGCTTATTAGAAACCCATTAGCTTTACTCCTGATAAATTAGATTGTGCCAAACTCCAAATAAAATCACAGAGAGTCATGTCTGTCATGTTTATTAAAAAGCAAATTTTGCTCTGGGCTGTGGTAGTATGATTAACAGTGACTTAATTAATAATGGCAGGAAACTCAGAATCAGGTATGGCTGGTTTTATACCTTGTACTAAAGAATACCATTCTAGCAGCAGATTTTTGGATTAGCATAAATTAAAATATAATTAAAGCAAATATATGAGACTGACTCATCATTTTATCTTGCAAATATTTACAGCTACTCCATTAAAAGTCAATCCCTCTGACATTTCCACTTTAGTCAGAAGAAGCCTTTTTTTTCTCTAATTACTAATAAAGATGGAGGAAGCACCACTGTCAGTTTTGCCATAGATCACTGTGTAAATCATCCATATTCATGCTCAGCATTAAACAAAGTTAATTCCATTCTACATTCTCCATGACAACTGTCTCCTTTGGGGATTTCCAGAAAATTAAATGTAAAAGCAACAGGAAAACATGAAGTTTGAAACAGAAGATGATTTCCACACCCAGGCTATACGACAGGGACACAGAAGGTGCAAGTCATAAGTGAATTTGATACCCATGGTAAGCTTTTTTCCCAGTGGTGTAATTATGCAAGACAACAGAACCATGGGATGTCAACAGTTCTCCTTCCATTGTGTGAAGAGTTTGGACATTCACTACTTCTGCCTCCATTGAACATAAGCCTTTAGGAACAGAAAGCAGGAGAAATGCAATTTGTTCAAAAACATGGAGGGCAGAGTCCCACCAAAATTCAGGCTAAACAATGATGCAAGTAGATCCATTTCATAAACCCTTTTTGAGTTCAAATATATTCTTACATTTGATAGGAAAAGTAAGCTGTGTTAAAGTTTGCCTGGTAATAATAGTGCAACGAACAACTCCCTGAATGATGCTGTAATAAAAGTTTTACAATATTTATTAAACCTGCAAGTACATGTCTGACATATTTCAGTGTCAAGAACATCTACTTTACCCATGACATTTAAAGTTCTTTCTCTTTCAACAGCAGCTGAACAAATTTAAGGGCAAAATTACCCATAACATCATCTGCTATTACTTCTAGACCTTGTTACATTTCAACAATAAAATATTTGCCACCATTTTGATAACTTGTGTTTGACTTAAACTTGTCTTAATGTCCTCTCTTCTTTTTCAATAGAGAAACAACCATTTTCTGTGCCAGTATTTTTCAGTACTTGGTTACACTCACAGTTAAATACATGTACCTCTTTTTCAGCTCAAATAATTTTCAGATTCCAAGCACTGCTTTTGGTTATGCCTGCCTTCATAAAGTGAACAACCCACTCACACCTAGCAATTTTCTCCTTCAAGGATGTTACATACTATAATCAAATAATCTGTCAGTCTTCTTTTTCATTTCTGACCAGATAAACTGATTGGACTCTTTATGTCTCTAGTTCTCAAGTTGTCATTATAGCACTTTGCATTGGCGTTACTTTTCAATGCTAACACAAGAACTGGGTGCAGCATTCAAATAGCCCATGTTGGTTTATCCCAACAGCCTGGCCTCTCATTCACATAGATTAAAAATTTCAGATGAATCAGGGATTGCTTGTGGGATGAAATCAGTAGATTCACATTGCACCACCTCTGATTCTTTTCAGGCTCACAGATTAAAAAAAAGAAAGGATTGTGACAACGAATGTCTACAGTGCAGGGAAATCAAAAGGTTTTACCATCATAATCATGCCAGACAAATAAGCATTTTTAGACCTGTTGCAAAGCACACTTTACATACCTGTAGGACTTCTTAATCTCATCATGTGTTGCTCCTTTCTCTAGTGCCAGGATTTCATATAATGCTTCGCCTGATGTTGACAAAGCACGTTGCCTTTGTTCAGCCATGATAGCAGTGCATTACCAAAGCTGCTAACGTAGAACACAATTTTAAATACCAGGGATTGTAAGTATTCATGGATAGTATTTCTTATTGTTCATTTTAATAGATTTTAATCAGGCAGCAAAAAGTTAAAAATATGTGAAAGTGAATCTAGAATAAAATCACCTCTATATTATCCTCTGTCTACGAATATATTTTACAATTGAGAAAAAATGAGAAACTGGAAAAGCAAAAACCAAGGAACAGAAGCTTTTGTGTTGGGTAGCACTGTTCATGTTAAAAGCTTGATGTTGCTGTCACTGAAATGAATCGCAAAATTTGCTACTGCATTAATACCCAAACATTATATTTCCACTAATTTTATTTGTGTTTGTTTACATCTGCTTTTTCTAAGTCTTGGGAGAATACTTCTACTGTTTGTTGAGGCTATTGACTTCTTAAAGTGGGGTAAGAGCTTTGTACCTCTGAGTATTACCTATGGCAAAAAAGTGGAGAATTTCTGCATTCTCAGCACAAGGGTTAAGGTTCAGCCCAACCAATTTTAGGTGCCTAAGGTGATTAAATTTGACACTGAATCAAACTAGACTCCCTATATTGTCAACAGACATACAGACTCAGAGGACAACTGGACAAACACTTTCTCCCTATTATCTCTACAGTGTGCTCAGGGTGACTGCAGCTTGAGTATTGTGTACAGTTCTGGGCCCTTCAATTCAGGAACGACATAGTGGTGCTGAAGCAAGTCCAGAGAAGAGCAACAGAGCTGGTGAAGAGTCTGGAGCTCAAGTCTGATGTGGGGCAGCTGAGGGAGCTGGAGTTGTTTACCCTGGACAAAAAGAGGCTTAGGGGTGACCTGATCACTCTCTACAACTCCCTGAAAAGGAGGCTGTAGCCAGGTGGGGGCCAGCTTCTTCTCCCAGGCTGCTAGTGACAGGACAAGAGGACATAGTCTCAAGGCACACTAGGGGAGGTCTAAGTTGGACATTAGGAAGAATTTCTTTACTGTGAGGGTGTTGAATTCATGAGCTTCTGATAAATTTAATATGGTACCCTTACAGTATAGTGCAAGCACAGCATGACAGTCGTCTTCAGATCTAACATTTGTTCTTCCCTTCATCACAGAAGAGAAGCAGACAAACCAGTGACTCTCCATCAAATGGCTTGACTACCTCCTTACAGTGCACTGTTCATCCTTTTGGATTTGAAGAACCAAACACTTTTAAACCAGACCTAGCTCATGCTAGGCAATAACACAAAGAAACTCATACAACAGAAACTCTTTCTAGCAGCTTTCCAGTACATAGAGAGGGCCTATAAGAGAGCTGGAGAGGCACCTTTTACAAGTGCATGTAGTAATATGCCAAGTGGAAATGGCTTTAAACTGAAAGAGACTAAAGTTAGATTAGATATTAGGAAGAAATTCTTTACTGTGAGGGTGTTGAGGCACTGGAACATGTTGCCCAGAGAAGCTGTGGCTGCCCCATCTCTTCAAGGTGTTCAAGGTCAGGCTGGATGAGGCTCTGAGCAACCTGGTCTAGTGGAAGGCGTCCCTGCCCAGGGTAGGGGGCTGGAACTAGATGATCTTTAAGGTCCCTTCCAACTCAAACTATTTAATGATTCTATGTAATCCATAATTTAAAGCACAAGATGAAGATACCTCTGGCTCATAAGAGAAAGCTGCAGCTCACTAATGGCAGACTTGCCACAACAAAACTCTCACCACAACTTTCTTTGAATGTTGCATCCCTCTCCAAATGTTGAAAAGTGATCACAGAAAAAGCCTAAAAGTGAGCTGTAATCCTAACCATAAGAAAAATTTCTGTAAACCTGTTTTGTTAGGTAAGGCTACCTTCTCCTCTATTGCACCCTTCTTGTTGCTATGCTAGAAACACTATCATGCCATTATTCATATATTATTTACTAAGCCACATTTTTGTTCAGAACCAGACATGTAACACCTTTAAGTTTTCCAGCATTATTCAATATGAAAAAGAAAATCAAATACCATGTAAGTACACAGTGAAATATAATCCATGTAGTAATTCTGGCATATAGTATTTACTTTGATGTTTTCTTTTTCTGATCAGCTAACTCACAATTTAGGGTCCTGTGATCTGCTGAAAAAAACCTCCTTTCTACTTCAGTTAAATCCTTCAAATAAATGTACTGAACTTTTGGTTTCAAGTTAACAATTAAGAGTGAATTTGCATGTGAATATCTAGATAGTACTTTACCACCTGCAGTAGTTACCATGATTTTGTTAATGATGGTATGCCTAGAGCATATTTAGCATAATCCTGGGGTCTATCCTGACCACACTGGAATCATGCAAGGCAAATCAAGCCTGTTAATGCACAAGATAATGGTAGTAATTATGTGAAGTCACAGATATACAGCATTAGTTAAAATATCTGTTACACAATGCTGATCAGCTACATGGCAGCCCTGAAGCATAAATCAAAATTAAAATTATGATGGATTTAATTCTGAAGAACTACAAAGTAATGTAATTTGTACTTTCTCATAAAATAATTTTAATGACCTAGTCAGCTATGGAAATTTAAACTCACTTGCCTATTCAGTCTTCCAGTGATTAATCAACTTTAAGGTCTAGCTCTTCAAAATTATTTCTTACTTATTTAAAGCAGTCCTATGAAATACTAAAAGTGCAGTGAGACAATTCTTTTCAAGATAAAGTTCAACTCTTCTTATTAAGGAAGATGTAACAGTCACAATTTTAGTACTAGATACATTCCTGATGGATGACATTACATTAGAATCTTATTTTCAAGCTATGTATTTTTGTTCCAGTAGAACAAAGTCAAGAAAATGTTGTTTTCTTCCTTGAATGACAATGAAATTATTAAAAGAAAATCCAAATTCTGGTAACAATTCCATGACTCCTAAGAGGATGGGACGCTGGTTAACTTCAGCTTTTTCTGCACCAATTTTATACTATCCAGCATTAAGCATCGTACACAGGGGTTGCAATAATACACCTTTTCTTTCCTTAAAATACCCATAGTTCATTTGGATTAGTGCTGAAAAATAAGGCAAAGTTATTCAAAGAACATACCTGCTTGAAAATGTGATGGAACACAGTCTGGCATGTATAAACTCACAACATTATGAGTTCAGTATCTTGATGTCTTTATGCCAATATCATCCACAAGGAAAGAAGCAAGTGCCACCAGAAGCCTCCTTCCACAGAAAGCAGCTGCTGCTTTTCATCCTTCACAATCAGGGTTAAAGAGGTCAGTGGAGTCTGATTACTTCTATTGTTGTCCAGTATCCAATTGGTTATCTCTCAGGAAAATCTATGAAAGAGCAAATAAAACTTTCATGAGTTTAAAAGCTGATATATCCAAGAGTTAATGACACTGAAAAATTTGGGACAACTGTGTATTTAGTTAGTTGTTCTTCTTGTGCTTTACTCTTGATGGGGTCTTGAGTTGGTCTTTTTTTCCCCATGCAAATATATTATTTTTTAAAAATATACTAGAGTATATACTATATATATATATATAAAAATATAAATATAAATATAAATATAAATATAAATATAAATATAAATATACTGGATCATATACTATATATATATATATATATATATATACTAGTATATACTAGTATATTTTTAAATATACTAGAGTCTTGCTCTAAATTTCACTTCTTAAGACCAACTGTGGCTTAGGTTTACTACATAATCTCTTCCAGAACAGGATTAATTTAAGAACTCTCTTTAGGACTTCTCCTGACTTCTTGTAAATTTTTATATCAAAACAGAAGATGTAGGATAACTTCTCTTATTCTGCAGGAGTTTATCCTCTAACTTACACCATGAAAACCTAAAAAGCCATTCCTTTACATTTGAAATGGAGGAGACTATAAATGCTAGAGACTTAAAAACCCCCATTTTTCTTGGTATGTCATCCTTGGAACCAAATAGTTCATCCTTTGTACTCAAAAAGTTCCTAAATCATCCAATTCCAAACTATATCTTTTGTAGTATGTTGACCTTGGCTGGCTGCCAGACTGCTACCCAGCTCACATCATCCACCATTCCCTCTTTGTCAGAATGGGAAGATAGGATTAGCTGAAAAGCTCATAAATCAAGATAAAGATGGTGTGATCCCTTACCCATTACTGTCATGGGCAAAACAGATTTAACTTGGGGAAAACTAATTTCATTTATAGCTAATTAAAATAGATTTGGATTGTAAGAAACCAAGACAAAAATTAAAACAACACCTTCCCCTCACCACCCTGTTTTCAGGACCAAATTCACTCCTTCATTAACATCCATGAGCAGAGCCAGGAGGACGGGAATGGTGGTATGATCGTATATGTAATAAATTTATGTTATGGTAAAATATATAATAAAGTATGTTCATGATTACATCTATAAAAGGATATTTATGATTACATAAAGTATAATTATGACAATAGAAAAACACTATTTATGAAAATCAAAACAACAACATGAGAGCTGATAAAAAATTGTTAAGTGGATGCTTTTTAATGTGAAACATATAATTTTAACATTTCTCTTGTTCTTAGGTATATTATTGATTTCGAACATTCCCTCAAATTTCAGCTTTGTATGGGGACAAGGCAAGGCACACTTCAATCTAAAATGTGAGTGGTTTTCATAGTTATGAGAAGTCAAAATAGCATAGTCAAAGTATCTTTCCCAGGACAATAACGACAGAGTAGGTCTATTACATTGTGTAAACACAATAAACCAGATTATTCAATCAGCATGCTTGATCTCTGCCTTTGAAATGACTTTATCATTTTTGCAATACAAACCAAAACGAAACGTACTGTTTTTAATGTTGATAAGAATCTAAGGGGGGGAAACAGAAACAGGCAGACAATAAAGTCACTTCCAGGTTACCCAAATCCCTTGTATTTCTATTCATCCTATTACAAGTGCAAGAGCCCTGCTCTGCATTTCTGGCACACCACGGGACTTGCAGTTCTGTGGGGATACAGCTCCCTCTAGCGTGCAGAGCCGGCATAGCTCCGCAACCTGCCTCTCTCAGAAGCACGCCTTACTTCTTCGAAGGAAACGAACACAATCCCAGCAAATCTAGTGGGCTTTTTCCCCTCTTGGGGTTCTGTATCCTCCACGAATTTTAAAGAATCTTTAAAAGACTCAACCACTGCTGAATTGTCATAACTCTTTTGCAGATCAGCTATGCAATTTAGAAAAATTGTCAGATATATGTTAATATCTGTTCACCCATCTCATTGGTTTTTTGTATTGTAACACTAACAGTGTACCACAACATCACTGTGGCAGGCAATGCAAAACCAAAAGACAATCCTAGTCCCCAAGGCCCTTCTATCTAAAAAGTCTGACGTGCACTTTACATTTCATTTATACATTGCATGTATTTCAAAACAGACAAATCAGAACATGCCTGGAAATTCAAAGCTGAATATCAGACTATAAAAAAATTTGAAACATGGCCCAGACAGAACAGGAGTTCTGGGGTTGCTTCAGAAGCCTCCAGTTACACATAACCAGAGCTAAGGACCGAAGAACTCTGAGTCACTCCAGTCCTTCCTCCTACCACTCCCTCCTTTTCCGGGCTCACAGTGAGGTCAAGATCTTAAAGCCTGGAGCTGAAAGATATACATGCATAAAGGTACTGGCATCACTGCCTAAGAGTGGTGTGAATTTTAACTTCCAAGGCAAGGAATGACAATTTTTAAAAGCTGAATTATATTCTTACTTTGTTGAATCTGGTAGTGTTAATACATACGACACGACATCAAAGCATGTAGGAGACACAAGTGATCAGATAGAGCATTCCTGACCTCTCTGGAGAACCTACAGCTTTTGAATCTCTTCCAGTTGTAGCAGGGAAGGAAAATCTCAGATTTTGCTTTGAGGAACTTGGGGATTGAAATAAGTTGTCTTGCTGCCATGCGACAGGAAAGCCAGCAGGTTAAGGGAGATGATCCTTACTATCTACTCAGCACTAGTAAGGTCATATCTGGAGTGCTGGGTCCAGATAAGGGCCTCCAAGTACAAATGAGACATGGACATACTGAAGAGAGTCCAAAAAGGGCCGTAAGGATGATGGAGAGACTGGAGCATCTGTCCTACGAGAAAAGGCTGAGAGAGCTGGAACTGTCCAGAATGGAGAAGGCTTAGTGAGGGGAACTCATCAATGTATACAAATATCTGAAGGGAGAGTGCAAGGAGGACAGAGCGAGGCTCTTTTCAGTGGTGCCCAGTGCCAGGATCACAGGCAATGGGCCCAGACTCCAAACTCCCAAACGTGGGAGCTTCCCTCAACATCAGGACACACTTCTTCACTGTGAGGGTGATTGAGCACTGGCACAAGTTTCCCAGGGAGGTTTGGAGTTTTCATCCTTGGAGTAACTCAAAAGCCATCTGGACATGGTTCTGGGCAACTGGCTCTAGGTGCCCCTGCTTGCTTTTCCTGAAACCTCCCTCTTATGATTACTATTATCCCTAATTTCTGTGCCTTGTTCTGCAAAAAGGTGGTAAGACCATCCACAAGACCACTCCATGTTGGAATTTATATTGGTGACTGACCAGACATGACAAGAGAAAGAAGGCAGGTGAGGATACTGGAAGAAGAGCTCTTGCCAGCTGACGACTTTTCACAGGTGAATGAATGCCAGTCTGGAAAAAAAAGACCCAACACAAGTAAAGCATGAGAATACAAGTAAAGTATGGTAGGCTGATGAAATAATATGTGAATGGAGAAAGGGTGTATACAGGGGTAGTGTGTTCTGCTTTTTCACTCTTTGGGAAGGATCTTTCTTTTGTTTTATATTTTAATATTATGCTATGGTGATGTCAATAATGCTAACACCCAGCTAAGCAAGCTAATCAAAGGGCAAAAGACTGAGCAAGTGAAGAAGAATGCCTCTTCCAAGATGTGCTGGGCCTCTGGCTAAGGCATGGGAATTGATTTTTGTTAAGAAGAGCATTTCTGAATCACTATGTCCCAAAATGTTCTTCTTGTAATTTCTTTTAAGCCAGTCCTGTTTCACATGCTCCTGGACATCTAGTGCCCTGTCTGAACTGTACTGCACACTCCCTGTTAGATATTCAAACAATCTCCTAAAGAAAAGAGCATTGGTTTAACGTCCCTTCTTCAGAGAGAAAGGCTTTTTACATCTCAGTCAAGCCCAACAATTCTACAGCAAGAAATCACATTCTTCTTGCCACATTTCTCTGTTACAGAATAGTTACTGTCATTATGGCTCCAAAAGCAATAACAGAATTCATTTAAATAATATGATTGCATTGCATCCATTTTTAAATACATGTAACTATATTGGAGGGAAGGTATTCCATCTGGTAACCCATCTGCAACTCCATCTATACAAGTAAGTATTCATAAGAGAACATTCATATATTTGAATTCTCTGAACATATTGTGACCTTCTGTTACTATTCACATAGAATATCTCAATTTAAATATATCTTGGGATTTTAATATCTTTAACTGAAGTACTGAAAAAAAGTAGCAAACTCAAGAAGCAGGAGCCTTAAATGAACAGTCAGTTGCATATTTAAATTGCACATGCCTTTACATGGTCAGTTTGACACAAAGAAGCAATCCAGACCTCTAACTTCGTAGTTCATTCCAGTAAATCCAATTGAAAGCCTTGGCAGACTACCTAAGTGACATGCATGTTATGAACATTTTTCCCCCTGCAATTTAAATTTGAGACCCTCTACTTGATGTTTTAACTATTAGTAATATACTTAACTTTTCCAACAAGTTACTCAGGGAGCACCACGAATTTTATTTTCATCTGTGGTTTATGAGAAAGTTCCGCTTATCCTCCCTAATTTAAAGTTATGGAGGTAGTCTTAACTACGATGTAAATCACAATAATTTAGCTAACTTTAAATTAAATTACTTTCTGAAAAGCAAAGGCTAGGGAGTTTATTTAGCTTTGACAACTCAGAGGTGAGTTTTCTTGGACTTCAAGTAAAAGTGAAGTAAAAGAGTTCCCTAATTATTTATTTAGGTAGTGTCTCGGTAATTTACTTTGCAAGCAGCTGTAGTGCTTTAAGGCAGTATTCTACCACTCCTTATAGTAAATTTGCAAACCCACAGTTCTGGTTATTCATTTTAGCATGGCCTAATCAGCTACAGCTAAGAATCAGGAAGATTAGCTTGAACAGTATAAATAAGTGCTCTGACCTATTTCTCAGGCTATTTTACCAGAAACAGATTAGGAAACAGCAGGACCACATCTTCTCAGTACTTGCTCTTTGGGAATTAACAGTCCTTTCTCCAGCACCAAACAGTTCTCTCCACTTGTTCTTCCTTCACATAGTTTTTGTAATTCACCCTCTGACATCTCCTGCAGTCTTTGTCTATGCAAGCTCTTGAAATCCCCACATAGTCCTCAGTTCTCTGCACCTACCCCTCAACTATTCTCTGCAAAATTCCTACAAGCTGGCTCCTTACCTACATAGTTTCCAGGAGGGAGGGGATGCAGCAGGGGAGATAGCAGTCAGTAGCCATTTCTTTTAAAAGCCCAATTAATCCCCACATTGGATTTATTGCCCTGTCTTAGAAATGCTCACTTAATTGATGGCTGAGAACAGTAAATTCTTTCTAAAGTGCTGGTGAGTAACTATCTTATCTAGAACCAGAAAGGAATGTCTGTTCAGTGGTTGAGTTACAAGTCAAACAATCAAAGCAAAATGCAATCCCAGTAGAGGAATTACAGATTAACGTATGAGAAGGCAGAAGTCTAAGGTATTTTTCTTTCCTGAATATTACTTACCGTCAGAAAGTAAAAATTCCAAAAATTTTATTTCATTAGCATAAATATTTCACCAATAAAGTAAATAAGCAAAACCATAAACATGAATGTTATTATGCACATAGCCACTGGAAATATTTTGCAATGATTCAGAAGACTAACATTTCAGTAAATTAGTAGCTTCATTGTTAACCATTTATCACAGCTGTTCTAAAGGGCTTTTTTCCTCACCTTGTTATGACAAGACCTTTCAGCTAGAAAATAGTCAGAGCTGAAACTCAGAGTCTGAACCCATGGGCTCTCAGCTGGCTCAAGTTAATCTTAGGGCTGCCAGCAAAGGAGAAGTCCAAACTTTCACTGACTTTGTTTCTTACTATTTTTTTTTTCTCAGTTTTCAGTAAAATCAACTTTCTAGTCTGACTCACTCCATGACTGGCATCATTACTAGAGCTGATGCAATGGAAGTGGTAACATCACACCTTTTCAGCAGCTGTAAAGCCTTACATTATTTTCAGCTCACCACAGAACTGTACCTTAAAAAGTATTTAGGGGCCAGAACACCATGCATGAAGCACAAGTAAATTCTATGGAAAAAAGTACGAATTATGAGAATTAAGATTCCTCTGGACTGGTCTGTGCCTAAAGGATAGGCCAATGTTTAACTATGTGTTAAACACATTGGAGGCCTCTGCTGCCAGCTTTACACTGCCATGGGTACGTGACACGAGGTGCTGTTCCTGTTGAAATGCTCTCTGCCAATTTAATTTGTTCCAACAAAACTTTGGCAGGTTACCTTTGCCCCAGCAGGATTAGAGCTGCAACAGGTATTGGTTGCCCACACGGCCCTAACCCTCTGTGGTTCCGGCACAGTGCGTTTCCTCTGCAACCAGGATAAAAGCAGACAGGCGGCATAAAATCCTCACCAAGCGCTCTGCTAATTTTACAAAAATGTAATCATGTGCCCACACCTGATCCAGATCAAATTTGTACTGCTGGGTGATGTGGCATGGCCCAGAGCCAGCGGTAATGATTGTGGAACCACAGCAGTCAGCTAAGGCTTCTCCTGCAGATGAATTACCCGTACGGGAGACTGCAAACAGTGTGGCCTATCGCTGTGGAAACAGCCTGTGCAGCTCCCCGAACATGCCCCGATCCGCACAAAAGAGACATAGCATAACCCCTTGCCAAACCACCTTTCTTTCTACCCTCAGAGGCAGGGTGCTGGGTTAGCCTCTGACTGAGGGCATTAAGCAGGGGAGGAGGGGGGAAAAAAAGGAAATTACATGTCTGAGGTTTTTCTTTCAGGCAAGTCTCTTATAAAAATAAAGGAGTGTACAAATGTCTTTGTTTCCCTGCCAACTTTTATAAGAACTAATTAAGAGCAAGGAGAGCTTCATTTTCCTGTTTATTTCATAGAGAGAACAGCTAATGAATTTAACCTATTGATGATTTTGCAGCTGCCTGCTCTAATTTGCTTATGATTGGGAAACAAAAAGTTAGTGTAACAGCAGTGAGCTGCCAAAGCCGCGGAGCGGTCACTGGTGTGTGACCAGTGATCCAGCTGTGTGATCAAATTTCAATTAGGCAGCTGTGACAACAGAGCATGGGCTGTCCTTCCGAGCAAGAAAACAGTATTAAAATTATGGCCACTGCTTAGTACTTGCTTATTTTCAAGTTGCCTGATTTGCCCATAATAAGGTCAATATAACCATAAAGGTAAAGAGTGCTGGCATTTATTCTCTGCTCAAGAACATCTTGCACTTTTCAACTTTATGATTTATCTGTTGATTGCAATAGAAAATTCAGGCCACAAAATGCAGTAGTAATTGCTATCAATAAATGAGGAATTACGCTTTACCTGAAAACAATTTTCAGAGGGAAATATTCACAGGCCTTAACATAACTTGTACTTCTTAGTTCAGACAAATGGATTACAAGGCATTTATTACATCAGGGAGTCCTATGGACTTTATGGAAATCACACAGAATTCAATAAAGATTTTTATGATTCCTATAAACTCTACAAAAAAATTTTTAATGTCCTTTTGTTTCTGAAGGTGAGATCCCAGCCCTCCATAAATCAGTGACAGAACTCCCAATTGAGATTGGCAGAAAATGAGCACCCAATAATTTGCAACTCTTATTTATAAAATTTTCCATAAATTACAGTACATGACTGGGGAACCTTATGGGTTTTACTCACATTAAATTTTATAGTGTGGGGATTTTTTTTCCCAAAAGTGGGGGGGGGGGAGGATGATTCACTTCAGGGGAAGTGAGTTACTCTATTTTCTTGCTTTCCTTAAAAAAAAACCCCACAAAACAAACAAACAAAAAAATAACCCCAAAAAACCCCCACCTCTTCAAACTTTTACATGTTTTTCAAAATATTATTTCAAAACAATATGCAAATATTAGCCAGGGATTCCCAAACTCTGGTATCCTAACAGCAGACTACTTAAGCTACTTAAGAAGGCATGGGAACTACTGCTGCCCTGCTGCACCACCACTCCCCAGCCAAGGTTAACCCTGCGTCAGCTTCTGCATGAAGCTTTGTACAATTCTAACAACTGGAAATCAGACTATCAAATAACAGTTAACTCTCCAGATTTCCACCATTTCTTTTATTCCAAAATCACAAATCTGAAGATGTGAAGCTTTTCCTGGGAAGCAGGGCAAAAGCCCTTAGTACAAGTAGAAATTGCCCACCAGAAACCCTCTGACTGGAATGCAGCAGTATTAAAAACTTCTAGGGTGTGCATGGAGTCTATGCCATAGAAAGAGGAAATGGGTTGCTGCAGAATGCATGTCAAATCCGAGCAGAACAGGATCCATATTATGTATTTCCTGGTAACTGTCAGTCTATGCTGCTACTGTTGGTTCACATCGCAATCTCCTTTTCTGGTGCCAGGCAATAGCAGATTTCACCAATTTTCCTATTTTATTTGAAAGTCACACGAAATTTAAATGAACATAGTGTTACAAATTGCATACAAAACAATATTTGTTCCTACATTTGATAAGCAGCAATTATAAATAAGTTTGCATGATGAACATTTGTTTATTTTTTTCCAAATAGTGTTTAGAAAGATCTATTTCATCAATTGTTTCCACAAATGGACATCCATGCATACAGACATGATAAAATGACTAGAAAACAAAAATATAACTGAAAATGGAATTATAAAGCAATTTATGCTTTGAATTTATATGCTGCTTGGGAGCATAGCTCCACACTGTACATTTTTTTCTCCATCTTGCAATAAACCAGGCACTTGTAATGCAAATGGTATTGACTTGCAGCGTAGTATTATTAATTCTGACTTCTAACAAATTAAAGTAGATTCTCCCACTACCTGGGAATTGATTATCTTCACTACAGATGCAATGACATGTCATTTGCTTTCAGATCATCTATTTCAAAATCACAGTAAGATAAGCAATCTTTCACCAAATTAAGCTTTTGGGACCTGTTCTCAATTCTTTGTGGTCTGCAGTAGTGTCAGCATTTCTTTAGAGGTTTTACACTCTTTCTGTCTTTTTAGACAGGGCTTTCTACTTATTTTGTGTAGTCAGAAGTCGGGCGTGTAAGTAAAACCTCCTGCGTAGAACTAAGTAGACATCATGGTTTTTCCTGGTTTTAGGTATTCTATAAAACACGCTGCCTTGCAGGTTTAGAAAAATTGGCAGACTGGTACATTTATTCATTTTAGTATGAAATTTCTTACTAAAGAATTATATTAACAAACATTCAGAGTCCAAGGTAAGACAAAACATTATAAAAACTGCTTATTTTCTTAGGCCTATACTTGTATAAAAGCAGTCTACAAATTCCTAGCCATGTAATTTAATCTAGAAAACTGCTGACACGATATTGATTTATGTAGATTTAACTGATGTTCTGACATGACTAGAGGGTGCTCTCCATAATCCCAGCTCAGCAAAGCATGTAAGAACATGCATAAAATTAAGTATATGCTTTGTACCACTAAGACTTTATGCCAATTAACCCACATTTTCACCACAATTTCTGCTATGTCTGTCTTGTATCATAAATATATTACATAAATATCCCACATGTTATATATTCCATATATATATTACATATTACTCTTATCTTACAAATTTCAATGTTACTCATAAATTCCAGTGCATATATTTCTGTGAGATTTTAAAACTAAATTTTCTAAGATGAACCACCTTTTGAATTATATAGTATCTGAGTAACTCCTTACATAATGCTGATTTACACCATGTAGGTGAGTTTTTATGATACAGATGATGTGGTCGAATGTGGGCTGACTCCAAAAGGGGCACTCCCATTGCCAATTATATACCTGCACCTTGTACCAACTGTGCAGTTTGGTTGGTCCCACGTCTTTTGAGGGGAGAGGAGCTAAGAGTAATTTTTTGCCAATTTAACTCTCAAAAACTCTCTTGGCTTACCCTAAAGGTGAGCATCAGTACTGGTAGGAGCAAACAGCCACAAGAAGTGAGATGGAGTGGCACGGCTTCTCTGCACAGCAGGATCTAGTTTAGCACAACGTGTATTAGTAAAATGTGTATTTTAAAGCCACATTTCCAGTGTGCTCCACACCATTATGGGGCTCAGCCTCTGTGTTTCAGTGCACTACTCCCCCCTTCCCCACCCCCACCCCCCGTTCAGCTTTTAAAACATGAGACTTGTCTCTAATTAAATGCAAAGCTGCTTTTAAGGACTTGATCAAAAATGTTCTCCTAGTACTCAGACTGCCTTTTATCTGAACATAAAAGTTTATCAGAGCTAATCCTTTTAGTATGCACTTGTCTTACAAGAACAATTTTCTTTCATTTGGTCAAGACAATGGAGTTCAGGAATTTCTGTAAATTAACCCTCCCATCACTCTGTTGCATTTTTGTTGACATATTGGCAATATTCCTTCCAGTTTTAGTTGCATTAAGCACATAGAAATTTAGTGAGTTGTAATGTGACAGGATGCCAGTTACCTTTCCACAATTGTTAAAAACAAAAGGTCCAGCAAAGAATAAACTAAAAAAAGCACAGCTAGTCTCTTATAAGTAATGAAATCTTCTCGCTGCATTTGCTCAGGTAGTTAATGGGAAGACTGGCAGAATGACACTTGTTTTTCCAGACTTGCAGGAGAAGTCATGCTAACCCTGACACATTCTTTCCTTCACAAAGAAATGTCAGGATGCTGCATGGTGGAAAAACAAGAGTAGCTGCAAATATTTAATCCTCACACTTCTATTCATCTGAAAGGGTTTACCTTCTACTGCTGTAGGTTCTGCTAGAAGAGCAGTCCCACTAATGAGCTGAAAAGGAAACACAAAAAGATGAAAATCCTGATTAATTTCTGAAGCAAGCTCAAATTTAATGGAGAAACTGAGGTAGTATGCTTGAGTATTTTTTGAAAAGGCAGAAAAATAACTGCTTGGAATATAATGACATAGTTTTATTTGAATACTAATTAGTATGCAGTTTTACTACTAATGTGATCCTCTGAATGAGATTGTTAATTCTAATAGTAGTTAATATTTATTTCAACTTAACTCTTTTGTGAGGGAATAATTGCACAGAATAGCCCTTCAATAAAAATAAAACTGAATAGTAAAAAAGCCAAAAAGCAAGAGGAATGTAGGTGTAAGAGAAAGACTGTTGGTTCCTGCATGTAGTCATCCAAATTATCAGATGTGCAAATGCTGCAAGTTACTCCAATTCCCATTTCTGATTTGCTTCATACACCAAAGGGAGACTGTTGCTAGTGTTCTTTTGTCGACAGAAAATTTTCATTAATTTTAGCATATATAAAAGAGCAACTAGTCTACATTTTCATACAAATAACCTTCTGCAGCAAGAGAGTGTGCTCATCTTTAATATAACCAGACATAAATTAAAATGTTCTTTGTCTGAAGAAATTCTAGTGTTATTGCCAGCACTGGTCTTATAAAAACCAGGACTAGTTAAAGCTCATGCTTGAATTATTTATTTTTTAAATAGGAATTGCATTAGCTGCTTCTCCTGTGGGCTCATTTCACCACAGGACCTTCTGCAGAATTAATTCAGTGGAAAGCCCCTTCTGCTTTAGAAGAAGGCAGGACCCCAAGAAAGGTCTGATTTTTGACCTTTAAACAGCAAAGTGCTTTCCTTTGATTTTTGACAACACAGTGAGATTAATAAAACACTGTTGCTTCAGTCTAGTTGGTAAGCAGCAACTTAAGGTCATCATTTCACTTCTGTCAGTATTTGATAGTCTCAGTCTTAATATTACAAGACATCTTTAGTATATATCATTAAGCCAGTAAAGGATCAGATGTAACATCAGGAATCTTTTGAACCTAAACATGACTTCCAAATCCAAACTGAACTCTAATCCTTAATTATGGAGAAATTTTTAAAAAATAAAAGTCAAAATTGCTTTTGAAAATCCTTGCAAAGACTGTGCTAAAAATTACACCTTCATGTAAAGAAATCTAGAAAGGATGTGCAAGTTTAATGAGGTACTGGGGCAGCATATAAAACACACAAAAAAGCTACCAAACCAAATTAAAATAAACCACTAGATTTTCTAAAGATAGAATGGGTGATTGATGCTCTGCAGTTTATCGTGGAGGCTACTGGGGACTGTACACTGAATGGCATGCTAAGAAATGATTCAGCTGGTGAATGTGCAATGAATTTGTTACATCTGTTCATAGGGGTCCAAACCCACCTCCACTACCAACATAAAAAGCTGTGAATTTTCAGCTTCTAATAACACCATTAAACTTGTAAGCTGCACCTCAGAAACTGCACCTGGGGTTCTCATATCCTCCCACTCTGATATTAAAAATATTCTGCTCATCAGCTGTTATTATTCATGTAAAAATGACACAAAGAGCAGCTTTCTCCACAGGCTTATGCTGACACCAACGCCCTTAGTCATTTTAGCTGTAGTATGAGGATTTTTGTCCAGGTAACCATAATCACTGAAAAAACAGAACTTCAGTGGCTGAGACCATTTAAGCTGCGTGCACTCTAGCAAAAGCTTTTTAGAAGTGAATTTAGAAAGAATTATTCCCAATAATATCTTCAGTTGAGTTAGAAAATGCTGGCTTTGAACCCATATTAAACTTGTGACAGTAGCTGACACAGCTGTAGCTGTGTTTGGAACTGACTTTTGTTAGCCTGTTTCCACACTCAGTCCTGTTCCTGGAGGCTATAACTTGTCAGTAAAACTCCAGTCTTAAATTAAGCATAGAGGATGATTCTTAGGGCTGGAAGCAAATTAAAACTTGAAATCCTCTGGGATCACTCTTTAACTTTCTGCTCCAGCTTGCTGGTTTTGGCATAGAACTGGTACATGTCTATTAGCCACTGTCAGTTTAGTGAAACTGAAGTTATTACAAATATGGAAAATATTCTGAACAGTTTTCAATATAATATTCAGAATACCAGAAACTGAAGCAAAAGCAAACAAGCAATCTGCCCAGACAAGTCAAACCAACTTTATCTGCCTCTTCAGCAGAGTGACAAAACCTGTAGCTAATGGGAACAGGGCACACGTGACTTAGCTTGCCTTCGTTGGCATCGTCCTTCTCCATGGGCCACCCTGACACTACCATAAACACCATCACATATCCCACCTCATCTGATTGACTTCACAGACACAAACTGAAGCACACTTAAATTAGGAGGAAGGTTACACCGTGTTCCTTCCTTTCAGTGAAGAGAAAGGCAACTTCAAAGAACAACTTGAAGGGCCTGCTGTCTTTCCCTTAATTATTGACTATGAAATTAGCCTTAGGCAACTACTCCCCAGGCTAAGCCTCTAAAGTTAGGAAGGATGAACCTGGGCCATAGAATAGATAAAGCTACTGCAGTATGGGTGCAAAAAATGACTGTAAACCATTCCCACAGGAGTTAGCATGAGTTGACAGGATATACTAAATACCACACTTCAGATCTCTTCCAGGTCTTAGACTAACTCATTCATGGAATTTTTACTGCTGAGCTGTTTTGAGAGCATGGTTATTAAAATTGCAGACGACAGTGAGCCAGGAAAGTCTAAAAATATATTTAAGGACAGGACTAGTATCCAATCTTGACCAACTAAAAAAATGGGTTGAGGAAATCACAATCCACTCAGGTAAAGGCAAGTGCAAATTATCTCACTCAGGAAGGATGAACACACTGAGGGGATGATGCAAAGTTCTGCAGAAAATATGCAGCGTGCAGAGGATATCAAACTAAAGACGAGATGAGAAAGTTGTATTGCCACAACAATTCAAACAAGTTTGACGTAGACCCAGGGCAAGGGAGAGGGAAGGGACATGCCAAATAGGGAGAGAAGCTCCACTGAGCTGCCAGATGACTGAAATTCCTATGGGCATATACAGTATTCACTCAGACAATAACTCTGGGTAGAAAACAGACTATCTGGTTATGTGCCAAAGAAATGCCAAAAACAATGTCTAAAAATGCAGTTACTGGGGATGTAACAAATGAAGAGACATTTTACTTGTCTACAGAAATAACCCCGACTGTTATACCACGTAACTTCTTCAGGTAAGGAGAAAAGCTAAAGCCTCTTGGGCTTGTTTTGATCATGTACCTGTACAAATAAAAATATCCTCTGCTCTCAGGGTGTTTTCAAAGTACAAACACGTTATGCCTTTGAGGATCCTTATTTTCCACTTTGAACAAAGAACATGGGAAAAGCATTCTCTTCTGTTCAGATTGTTCAGTTTTGCCAGGGTTAGCTGGCTGTGCCCCTGAGAGGCACTCTGTGTTATGCAGTTAACCCAGCAGAACATCTTGCTGGAGGACCTGTGTGATTTCACCCTCTTTTCACAGTAACCAGGAAACTAAACTAACTCAGATTTTGTGATCCTCCATCTCTCCAGTTTCGTGAGTGCTGTTCTTTGGGATAAATCTATCCATCAGTAATGCTTCCTCCTTGCTACACAGCACCCTGAAAATAATAATGATGTGTAAAAGACATTCACTGCAAATGTGAAAAGAAACACTGAAATATTATTAACACTTCCTAAATTTAAATATTCTAATTAAGTCTCTATTAATAGCTGTATCTGCCATGATAAAGAATTCACAATACACAGGGCTTACATGGCTGAACTATGGCACTTCATGATATCCTATCATGCATTTAAGACAGCACCATGATACTCAAAGAACTCCATGGTTGAAATTTAATTCAAACAAAATGCTCTGAATAAACACTTTGGTGTTGTTATACCTCTATGACAAAAAACAATACAATCCTCTTTCCTTTTCTACAAGCATGTGGCAAGCAAAGACAGAAGAAAGAATTGGCAGGATATAACTCACAGAATATGCATTTTTTTGCAACAAATGTATTTAGGCTGAAAATATGTGACTTACCCCATAATTTTAAGACTTTGTCTATCATCCTGAGGTAAGATTGGAGGTTGGAACCAGATGATATTTAAGGTCCCTTCCCACTGAAACCATTCTTTAATTCTCTAGGAGTCTTCCTTGTAAATTCACTCAAGAAATCAAGATCGGGCTAATATTAATAACTTCTGTATTTATTAAAAAAATAGCAATTTGTGTCCTGAGAGCAGCACACTTATGGAAACAGTTATTGCCTAGAAAATCTATGCTTACTTCATGATAATGTATTTCATTTTCCTTAGAGGTGTTTACGCAATGTTTATTAGAGATCAAAGATAATCTGAGGGACAACACTGGTTATGTTATTTAAGGCTATACTGGCTCAGACTGAAAATTAAAGTGTCCTTAAAGAACTAATTTCAAGTAATTAGATGGAAAGTACACAGAGCTGATAGGAACTTAATCAATATCAATTGATTAAGTATATAATAAAGATATCAATAATCTTCACATACAGTTTGACCATATAGGATTGAAATATACATTACTTATATTGTGAAAGTAAGAATATGCTCTTTTTCCCCCTAGAAAACATGATATACTTTTAATGAATTGAATTTTAGGTTTACTAGAATAAGAATCCATCCTACCTGAGTACAGAAAACTAATTCATTATTAGCAGAAAAGAACCAAAAGTAATTTTTAAAAATTTTTGGGAGAGGGAAATCCTGACACCAGAGAAGCTGGTGGAGTTCTATCAGTAACTTAAAGGCACTGCTGATTTAACGTAAACAGGCCAAATACGAGTAAACTGTCAAAGAATGCAGAAAAAAAGCTGAAATGTCTTAATTACTGGGGAAAAAGGCTGAGCATGTTATTTTACTTTGAACTACCATGTGCTTATTATATCTTGAATTATTGCATGCATACATTATAAAATCATACTGAGAATGCTTGTGAGATTTTTATTTAAAAAAAAAGAAAGGGGAAAAACAGCTGAAGAAGACACAGCAGTTGATCCAGTGTCATCTTTCATGTGTCCTTATGTTCTTTTGGCTATGCATGAGACAAGGTAGGATTACAGTTCTGCAAAAGAATGAGGTGCATTTGTTAACTTCACACCTCAGGGTGAAATGGCCATCAGTTCACATCTGTAAAACTTCTTGCTTCTACAACTAGTTCAAACAGATGAAAATCCTCCATACAAACCACCTATTCTTTCCAAATGGGTTCCTCCAAAGCTGTGTCATTGTCTATAAATAACCACCATCATGTGAAATCTAAACCTTTCTGCCAGTAAGCAAGCACTTAGAAGAACAATGTATTATGCAAAATTAAATCATATGAATCATTTTGCAAAATCTGATTTTTAAGTGGGTACAGGCACTTCATATATTATTCAAAGAGCAGAAACGTTCCCTTACCTATCACGCTATATTTAGGATTTTTCTTTATGATGGAGAAATAAAAGAGATGAAAGGATGGGGGAAAAAAAAAGCAGCTGCAGAGAGATGCAAAGGGAGGCTTGGAGGCTTTGTCCTGAAAAACAAAACAAAAGTGCAAAAAAAAGAGCAAAGTTTATTTCCAAATGTCCCAGCTAATGTGATGTACATTGGTATGGACTAGATCATGTAATGAATTACTCCTTTTCTCCCTTGAAGTCCAGTTCCTGGAATTGTGTATTTTACCAGGAACCTAATATTTTACTCTAACAAAAATTACATAGTTTTACTTGTCTTGCAAAAAACTCCACCTCTCCACAGTCTAAAAATGAACCACAAGGGTTCAAATGCAAATACAAACTCCCCAGTGTATTGCATTTGATGGATAATGCATTTTGAAACAAAACTGTCTTTCCGTGTTTGATTTTCAAGCAGCTGCCCACGTTGGGTGCTCAAGGCCAGGCTGCACTGAGCGGTGCCCAGCCTGCCACAGGAGCAGCCAGAGAAGCCGGATCTGGCCCCGGTGACACCATGGCCCCCTCAGTGCCACTCCGCCAGTCCTCAGGGCACAGCCGGTGGGGACGGGGAAGGGGGGAAGAGGGGAGGGGAAACTGAGGGCTGACGGACACAGAATCATAGAATATCCTAAGCTGGAAAGGATCATCATAGTCCAACTCTTGTACCTGCGCAGGACCACCCCAAGAGTCACCATGTGGCTGACAGTGTTGGCAAAACACTTAATGAGCTCTGTCACGCTGGTGCTGTGACCACTTCCTTGGGGAGCCCGTTCCAGTGCCCAACCATCTTCTGGGTGAAGAACTTTTTCCCAATATCTGACCTAAGCCCCTCCTGACACAAGCTCATGCCATTCCTTCGAGGATGGCATGTTATGACACAGGGCTACTGAGTCAAACCCCCACTTACTGCCTTTCTGGCCAGGGGGTTCCAGAGCCCCTTGAGTCTCACTCAAGCAGTGCTGCACCTTGGGTACTGCGTCCAGTTTTGGGCCTCTCAGTGCAGGACTAACACTGAGGTGCTGGAGCAGGTCCAGAGATGGGCAATGGAGCTGGCGAAGAGTCTATAGCACAAATCTTATGAGGAAAAGCTGAGGGAGCTGGGGGTGCTTAGCCTCCTGGGAGAAAAGGTGGCTCAGGGGTGACCTTACAGCTCTCTACAGCTCGTCAAAAGAGGCTGTAGCCAGCTGGGAGTTGGTTTCTTCTCCCAGACAACCAGAGACAGGACGAGAGGACATAGTCTTAAGCTGCACCAGAGTAGGTTCAAGTTGGACATTAGGAAGAATTTCTTCACAGAAAGGGTGATTAGATATTGGAATGGGCTGCCCAGGAAGGTGGCGAAGTCACCGTCGTTGGAACTGTTTAAGAAAGGCTGGACGTGGCACTTTGCGCCATGGTCTAGTTGACATGGTAGTGTTCTGTCACAGATTGGACCCGGTGATCTCCCAGGCCTCTTCCAGCCTCATCGGTTCCATGATTCTGCAAGTCTGGAGAGAGGGGAGGGAGAGAGGGGAGGGAGGGAGGGAGGGAAGGCGGTGCCGCCCCCGGCCCCTGCCAAGGCGCGAGGGGGAGGGGCGCATGCGCGCGGGCCCGCCGAGCCGCCCCTGCCTGGTGCGCGCGGACGGGGAGAGTGTGGGCAGCGGTGACGTGATGACGCCGCTCTGCGCGTGTCGCCAGCCGCGCGACCCACGCACGGTCTGCCGGGCTCGTGCCTGCTCCTCCAGCCGGGCCGTCGCGCGCGGGCGGGGCGGAGGCGCCATCCCTCCTCCTCCTCCTTCCTCCTCCTCCTCCTCCTCTCCGTTCTTCTCCTCCTCCTCCTTCTCCTCCTTCCCCTCCTCCCCGGGTCCCCTCTCCGACGGCCCGGCCCCTTCCCCTCGGCAGAGCGGCGCCTCCTCCTCCTCCTCCCGCTCCCGGCTGTGCCGGACAATAGGAGCGAGCGCGGCGCGTGTCTCCCCCAGCGTGGCCCCCGGCCCTCCATGCGCGGCGCCGGGCAGCGGGGCTGACAGCGGCTCCCGCCAGCGGCAGCGCGCCTGAGGGAGGCAGCGGCGGCGGCCGCGGGCTGCGGGCCGGGACTCGCCGCCCCGGGCGCTGACAGAGCCGTCCCGCTCCGCCGCCTCCCCCTCGCTCCCGCCGGCGGCTCCCGCCGGGCTTTGGCGGCGGCGAAGCACAAAGGCGCGGGGCCCGGCGCGGCCCGGCCCGGCCCCCGCGGGGCGCGGGGGCGGCGAGGAGGCGCCGGGCCCCCGCGGGGCTTCGCCGCCGGTCCTTCCCCGCTGCGGCGAGCCCTGC
The DNA here is from genome assembly GCA_024500445.1 of Entomyzon cyanotis. NCBI lineage: Eukaryota > Metazoa > Chordata > Aves > Passeriformes > Meliphagidae > Entomyzon > Entomyzon cyanotis. The sequence goes on from JAKEPQ010001005.1 coordinate 19,477,067, forward strand.
GCGGGCAGGTGCGGCGGGCGAGGCCGCTGCCCCGCGGCGGGCCGGCGCACCGAGGCTTCGTCAATGGAAGTATGTTACCAGCTGCCCGTGCTGCCGCTGGACAGGCCGGTGCCGCAGCACGTCCTCAGCCGCAGAGGGGCCATCAGCTTCAGCTCCAGCTCCGCGCTCTTCGGCTGCCCCAACCCCCGGCAGCTCTCGCAGGTAGGCACAGCCTCCGGGCCCGCAGCCCTTGCCCGCCTGCCCCCCAGTACCGGCGGCGGTGGTGAGAAAATACAGCATTTAATATTTTTATGACTAGCTATTGCCGAGGTTATCTATTTAGCATCGCTTGCGATGCGAGCGGTGAACTCCTTGGGGGTTATTTCCACAGCCAGTGGATTGATTCTCCTGTGATTTTTAAGCTCGGGCTGTTTTTTAGGTTTTTTATTAGCTTGGGCTTTCTTTGAAGGGTCCAGATTTCCTACGGGGTTGCCAAAAGCTGCAGCGACTTTACTGAAATGGTGAACATGCGCTGCAGTGTTTTATTTGGGATGCTCTGCTTTTTCTCCCTCCAACTATTCAGAGTTGGCAATCTGTCTAGAAGGAGACAAAGATCCTTGGCTTTTGCGTTTCCACGGTATTGTTCCCAGCCCATATTACATCAGTCACAGTGTGAACTGTACTGTGTTTTATCTGATCGTGTTGGAAATATTGTGAAAAAGGTCATTATAACAATCAGGACAAAAGGCAGGTTTTTCTTGTGAACACTGCCCTAAATTTCTGGATGTGCGTTAGTATGGTTTCCCAGCACCCAGTGATAAAATTATATTCTGGCGGAAGTCTCTGGAGAAAATCTGGAATTATGGTGGAAAGCATATGTTTTGATGGGGAGTCAGCCCGTTTTGGCTTCGAGGGATTTCCTATGTCGAGATTGAAAGGTCTATTTAAGTGCTGTGAAGTATGTTGTCCTTACAGAAGGTATTGTCTTTGCTCTTTGCATGTGTAATGGTAATTTTTTGTTCTGTACATTTTTGATGTATCTTATCTAAGTTATTCTACTTTTTTCATGAATTGCTTGTGCTTCACATACGTCTGTGTAGAAACTACAGAGCTGCCAGTTGCTTTTGGCTTTGTCTCCTGTTTGGTAGCAGCGAAGCTCTGTGTGTATGTGTGTGAGCATTAGGTACATGTATGTTTGGACAGGAAGAATCAACAAAATACTGTGTTAATGACCAGAAATTTGAATGCACATGGAAATAATTATTAGCCAGCAAATTAAGAGGAACATATGTTGATACTGGTTCCTTCCCTGAGAATGAATAATTGACAAAAACTTTGGTTTTATGACAAATTATTTTCCATGTATCAACTGGGTTAGGCTCTTTTCCATTTGTACTGCTTGAGCTGAGCAGTACTTGGTGATGGTGAATTTTCCATATGTATAAGCAGTCTTGAAAATCCAACCTAATGTAGCATGCTTTGTTCTGTGCAGATAAGAGTGTCCCTTGTTTGAAACATTCATGGTTTTCTGAAAAGGAATAGGCAAAAAGGTCAAGGTGATATATTGTATTCCTTTCTGTTTCTCCAGAACAGATGATGCATGAAGTGTGTACAAGCTTAGCAAATTAAATATGGTATTGACATTTAAAATGGGTTTCTCCCCCCCCAGCTTTCAGACTTCTCAATGGAATCTTAGTTTTCTGACCAATATGCTGCAGGTATATTAGAGAGTTCCAGGAAGAGGTGCTTGAATAACTTGTAAAATGGGGAAACTATGTGTGCTTGATGAAGTAGTATTTTGTTTGTGTAAACCAAGTAAGTAAGTTTATGCATTAATAAAAAGGAATTAGGATATTTAAATGGGGAAGCCTTTGCTGCAATCAGACATCAGAGTGGAGTACAGCTTTACCTGTTTTTTTTCCCCTTTCCCTGAAGTCTCCTGCAAACAATAGGATGTGGATGTCTACCAGACCTGCAGTTGCAGGCTGATGTATGGCCTGAGGAGCATCACCGGTGAGATTAATGATTCTATGTAACTCCTGAACTTAACTTCACCTTACAAATCTCTTGTAAGAGTTGGAGTATTCCAGTTTCATTGCTGTTCAGAGAGATCTGAGCTCTCATTTGTTTGTCATTTTCAGTCTTCTGCTAGCTTGGAGCACTAGGAGTAAAACAAGATGTGTACTCAAGAAACGGGTATGTAGAGCCAGCATTTTACAGCTAATATGCATTTAGCAGATTTTCTTGAAAAATGTAAGGTCTTGAAAATTATATTCCCACTTAGAGCTTAAAAGTGAAATGATTGAGTCATAAGATGTTTTAGGCTCATCCTTCCACCAAGAAGTTATTTTACATAGGAAACATACATGACATTAATTGTGACAGTCCTAAGTAGGAAAATACTTATCTCTTAATATATTAAGTAAAATGTCAGTTTTGTTAAGGTTTAACTACATGGGTTCAAAATGGCCTGTATGTTGCTTTTTTAAAGCTTAAATAAACTGGTGCTGGAAATGACCTCGAGAATTCTGGTCTACTCCTCTCAGCCCCAGGAAGGATAAAGTGTACTTACACTGTTATTGGCAGATGTTTGTCTAATCTGTTTGCTTAATCTATTTTTTAAGATATAGTCTTATGAGATGAGGTGGGTTGACATAACTCATTATTGCTGAAGGTTAATAGCCCTAACATTGAGCACGTGTTATTATTGCTTCCTCTATGCCATCTCTGATGTTTGTCAGATGTTTGCTCATTCAGTTCACTTTAACAGCAGAAAACTAATACAAGCAGGAAACTCAGTAGCTTCCTGCCATCACTTAGAATAAAAAAGGCTTAGTGAAGTTTGTCAGAACTGATTTAAAGGAAAAGATGGTACCACTAGGCTTTTGAAATTCATAAAAGCCTTAAATAACAGAAATTACGCAATCTCACTAGTCGACTGTTCTTAGTAGTGCTTAACTGTTCTTGTCATGAGAGTTTTTTCTTAATACTGAAATTAAGTCTTCCTTGTGGTGATTTGCACCTTTTACTATACCAAATAAATGTAGAGAAAGGCTTATTCCTTTTTCCTTGCAATTGTCTTTTATGTATGAATTATTTCCCTATGGTCTTCATTAATTTCAAAGTTTTTACGAATATAATAAAGGTGACATCTGGAGGTTATTTGTGATATTTATTGTTCAAGTCCAGTCAAGTGAAAAGCCGCTATTGTATGGTTTAAACAAATGTTTGAGTTAATAATTGTCTTTAAATATTAAATATTTTTAACTGCTAGTGTTAAAAGCTGCTTTTAAGGGCGTTTGAATGTGTCAGTATTGAAATGACCAAGACATTTCACATTGATGAGATTTGAATTTAGGTTCACTGTGAGATGAGGCAGATGTTAAGTAGTACCTTGGATCATACATTCAGGGTGTTCATTCCAAATATTATGAAATTATGTTGTTCAAATTAAAGCTGAGCTTTTAGAGAACAATATTTTATATATTGCCTCATCTAGTTTTTAACTTGTGTTGTTAATAGTAGTAAAAAGTTTCCAGAACTGTACTTACTTAATGTAAAAATTTTTAGTCTGCATTTTTATGAATAAGGGTTTATAATGGGAGGCACTTCACAAACATAGCTGTGAGCTACTTTTAGACTGTCCTGCATTGCACTCCCCCTCTCCCTATGTTGAATTGACATAAACGTATCACAAATGAGTAAGAAAACTTTGGCCTAACCTGCTATTTTTGACTCATTTCCATCCCTCTACTTTGTAACTGGTTCTGCAGTCTCTTCAGTTCCTCCAAAAATGGCATCAGTAGCAGTGTCTGAATAGAAATAAAGATCTAGCTTTAGCCTTTCTGTCTTTAAATGATTGAAATTGATGATGATAAAGAAAGATGTCTCCTAATGAGGAAATTGCATGAACAGGGAATGGAGCAAATAATAGAAGACTCCATTTGAATCTCAGAAATGTAGGCACTGCCTCCACATGAAGTACCAAGTACTACTCTGTATCAGGCAGTACCATGTCCTGCTACCTGGTATTTGATAATCATGATCCTTCTTTGCATCTTCATTCCATGCATTAAGCAATATAGTGTCATACTTGGTGACTCTCATGGGCTATACACCTGAACAGTAGACTGTAGATCATGCACATGGAGTCCTAGATTTGACTTAGGGGATGAAGTGGGGGAACAAGTCACTAAGAGCAGCTGGAAATATGCTGCATTGGTTGATTCTTCAGTGAAATGTGTATGCTTCCTCTTCCCCAACATTAGCAAAGTGCTTATGCCACCTTTTGCTGTGTATTTCTTCTTGTCACTGTTTGTCACCTGATATGATGCAAACATGTTTTGCTCTGCATGTAGCATGGTAAGTTAAAAGACGCAGTTCAGAGGTGTATTTATATGGTCTGAACGTAGACATTTATCTATTGGCAACATGGGTCTTTAATCCCATGGTTGCACCGTTTTGCTGAGAGAAGTGTTGGCATGACCTATTTTTCCCTTGCAGCTGCTCATTTCTACTCTTGCATCTTCCTCTTAGTTGTGTCAATTTTTTTTTTTTGATCAGGTTATTTTTCAGCCTTGGTGACTCATAGTACAGTTTCATAAAGGATTGTGACTGTTAGTAAGGAGGAAGCAGCACACTGCAATGCTAGACCACAAGTAACGAGCAGTGGAGAAGCAGAAGGAATGCCTTACGTTGGCTGTACTATTGAATGCAAAACCTTGCCCTAAACCCCTTTCTTTTCTTATCCACTGTTTTTCGTAACTTTTCTTCTATTCCTTTTGAATCCTCTTCATCAATGCTTCTCAATTGCTGGCTCTTTCATTATACTTCTCCTGCCATTTCCTGTATCTCTACTGTATGAACAATTAATGAGTTAAAATAATTAAATAATTTTCATGTTGTGATTCCTAGCCTCTGGAATTAATTCTGTGTTGCTGCTATGCTTGCCATTCCCTTCATCTTGTATTTATTTTGTCTGGTTGCTGAGATTGCATCTATTCATATGAGGGAGAGACTGACGCTGACTACGCACAGCACAGACAAGTTCTGATTGAGGCTTTCATGCACTACAGTAATTTATGTGGCAGTTCATTTTTAAAATGCCCTGAGTTTTATGACCAATTAACTTTTTCATATGTTCTGGTGTAAAGCAGCATTGGTACTTTCATTCTGCAAAAGGTCATAGCAGCTTATTTCATGGCCTATAATTGTCTATATAAGAGCTAAACAGAGTAATAGTTTAAAGTCTCCATTAATTAGATTGTCTTAAATCACCAAAAGTCAATTCTTCTTCGTCCAGGTTGTGTAATAGTATGTTTTGTGCTTTGTATGAACCTCAATTTTCAGATGCTATCTTTAAAGAGAAATCTATTTGAAAAGAGAGATAATAGCTATGTACCCAAATTGTGAAACACTAAATTTTAACCATAAAACAATTTTACAAGAAGTCAGCATTAGTATATGAATATTCAATATTCTATATGAACTAATTATGTAGTAATAGCAAGCAAATATAGGTTGTTGGAATTCAGAGTGTTTTCTATGGGATGTCTGTTTCAGCAGCTTTTCTGAAAAGAACCCCTATTTGCTAGGTAAGTCTGTTTTTCTAGGTTGCTTGAGAAAAGCAACAGTATCCAAACTGGGTTAATTTGAGAATATGTGGTAATAAGCTCAGTTCTGAGTTTGTAAAATATCATAAAAATAATGTAATTTTTCTGACACGTCTGTTCTGCAGTTCTGGCATGTGGAAAACAAGGCTGAGGACATCTGCATTTTGAATCTTTATTTCTTCAGTTCTTCTATTTTCTGCAAAGCCTACCGTGGAAAAAAACATGCTTGTAATAGAACGGGGATTTGTTAGAGCAGTTCTCTATCATATCAATGACCATTGGCTTCTTTTTTTGTTTCCTGCATCACACGGTATCTGCAACTTTCCACTGGTTTTCTGCTGATATTGTAGATTTCTCCATCTACTCAGGAATTTTCTTGCATTGAAGATCTCAGGTTCATGACTGCATTTCCCAGTCATGCCATGTTATGGCTCACGTATCTGAAACACCTTTTGGATTGGAGTAAACATGCTGTATTCGCCTTTGTTACACATTCACTGAACCTGCATGGGAATAATGAGTAATTTGACAGCTCAGATTAGTTTGGTGGTTTGCTTTTTTTTTTTTTTTAGTGTTTCTCCCAGAAGTGTGAAACTAAAGTAACTTGGTTGTCCTTTACTGTGTAAATTTTTGTTAACACTCTCAGCACTTTCCACGTGTGAATTTATACAGCTGTGTGTCTAAGATGCAAATTCATGTATCTTATGATTGAAGGAATGTAGTGTATTCTATTAGAATATCTTTTCTTTGTTAGTGAAGGCATGAAGATGGACATGCTAAAAACTTTAATCTTAATCTTGGTATTCATACTACATAAAGCAGTTACTGCAAATAGTCCTTTGTGTGCATTCACAGCTGAATGAAATGTTGAATTCTGCTTGAGAAAAGTCTTTTATGTAAGCAAATACAAATACATGGTGTGGGCATGCACATGCATGTAGGGTCTCTCAAAAAACATGTGTCTGGGACCAAGAATGGAACACAGACCTCTCAAATTCTCGTTCAGAGTTATGCACAGAATCTTCACAGGAAACCTTGAAAGAGTTTGAGTTTCATTAGATTTGAAATTTTCTTCAGTTTCTTCTGATTATGTCATTAACGAGTAACTGCAGTGTAAATAAGCACCCTGTGTAATCCACCCAGGCAGCTTGCCAAAGACAAAATATCTTATTATAAAAATGCAGTTCTGGGAAACTAGATTTAGGGGTTAGTTGGAGAGTTGTTTATTTGTGTGTTTGCATCCTGGGTGTATTGTAAGGAATTTGTAGCTGCATATTTTGTTTTCTTTCTGGTTGAAAAGAAATTTGTGGCTGTTATCTCTCCTTCCCTGCCCTCCTCCCTTCCATACCCTGAGAATTTTTTACTTCTGTTACAGCAGCCTGACTCCTGTTTTCCTCCCACTTCCCCCCCCCATTTGTACACCTTTGATATGGCAATCTGATTTATTATCTTCCTGACCACACTGCCACAATCATTATAATTAGAGATCCTGGAGTCTGCTTTTCATTGCAAGATAGAAGGTGAATTCTTTTCTCAGCTTGTAGCTGAAGTTGTGAAGAAGCCAAGTTTTGCAGCAGGCCTTCCTCCTCTGCATGCGTGAGCACCAGAAAGAGTATGCAGCAATGAGAATAATAAAGAAAGGTCTGTATTAGCAGAATATTTTACTGTTTCTTCCTCTCCTTTCTGCCAGATGAAATATGTGTCAAGAAAGACACTGTTTCCTTTACCAGTCATCAGGATTTTTTTCCTACTTCTCTCCTCATGACAGACATAGCTGGAGGCTACTCTGTCTAGTAGAACTGGATATTTAATACATATGAAATACAACCTGTTGCCCCCTTTAGGGCAAGGGGTCAGTTCTGTCCCAAGGTGTAAAAGAACCCAAAGGTAAATACACAGAAACATATTCCAAGGCTGTGAGGGAAAAAGTTACAGTGGGAACCTTGAGATTTCAGTAGGTGGATCAGTTTTGGTACAGAAAAGATTTAGCAACTTTGTGTGAATTTTCTGTCTGATGTGATGGTTCCTCATTGTCTTAAAAATGGAGGTACATACGGTGTTGGAATGGTGGCGAGCAAGTGATTTCTTGAGGGACTAAGTTATGCATCTAGACCGGAAAAAGTTAACACTCCTACAAAAATTACTTTGAATAGCATAGTCTGGTAGTGGAGGAACCGTAGCTGTCATGGCAGGAGTGGCACTGGCCTGTGCTATTTCTTGCTTTGTATTTGTAGATAATACACTCAGTGTATTGATGTTGCAGTTGATGGCATGCTGAGGAGGAGGTTTCAGGTTTACTCAGGCATGAACTTGCACTTCCATTTTCATAAACTTTCCAGTAAAGTTCATGTGCCATGATAATCTCCTGAAATGTGTATGCGTGGCAGGGGCATGCATCTTACAAGTAGTGCCCTGTCTTCTCTTTTGCAATGGTAAAGTCCCATAACCAGTCTTCAAAAAGCCTGGGATACTTAAATTTCTGTGATTATTACCTGTGCAATTTTAGACTTTAGATTTCAGCAACTGCAATAATTGAGGTTTTTCTGGTATTGGGCAAAGAAAAAATCTGTAATTTTTTATAGCTGCAAACATGGTGTGATACTGCTAAATAATAAATGTCTATGTATGGAAGTCAAGGTGAGTTTTCTGTGGTGCTCTTGTTTGTTATGAGAGATCTAGACTGTACATTCGTTATGGACTTCTGCCATTTCTTATGTTGTGAAGTCTGAGCTGGATTTCTTTGAGCATGGTGATAATAGCAATTTCTGCACTTTCCATTGAATTTAAAAAATGTATATAAAAAGCTTTTCCTAATTTGTTTTCATTTGAACAAAATAAACTGATTGCGTTTTTGTCCAGCTAAAACATCTAATATTTAGCTCACAAATTGACAGAGGCGATACAGTTTTACTGCATTGCCTGAATTAAAAGCAAAAAGTAATATTGAAATTTTAGCCTTGAGAAGCTCACAATGTCCCAGATATTTTTAAAAAATTATTGTCCCCTCTGTTTTTTCCTTGTCCTTTCAAAAAGGATAGTGGTTGTCCTCTGCTTCTAGTCCTTCTGCTTATATCACTTCAGATTATTGCAAGAATTTTGCAACCGACCATAAATGAAGACTAGAAGTCAAACCTGTCAAATTGCAGGTACTAAATTCCTGAAGTTTTGCTTGCGGGGAATGTGTTGGGCTTGTACTTTGTGGTCTTTATTCACTTTCAGGCTCTTTTAAGGAGGAGAAAGGCTTCATCTCCATAAGGGTGTTGAATGGTTGAAGCTATGGTTACCTTTTGTTTTTCTTTTTCTTGTGATATTATGATGTTATTTTTGCCGTGCCCTTCCATCTTAAGTTGAGGCCTTGAAGGGATGTTTTTTGTTTTAATAAATGGTCCTTGGTTAAAATTCTCCACCTATCGCTTTTTGATACAATAGACTGTAAGTGAAATAACTGGTTGTGCACTACAAGGCTAATCCATTTTCACGAGCTTTTCAGGAAAGATGATTTGAGAGGATTAGATAAGGACCTATTATTCATGATTGACTGAATAAATAGGAAAAACAATTATGACTAATAAAGTTTAAGACCTTTTTCTTCATTCTTAATATTGTATTTGTATGAGAACATAGGAAAGAAGTTACATGCTGAAAAATCTGATTGTATTGGAAGCAATTTGTGAGTCAGGAAATCAAATTTTTCTCTTATGCTGAGTGTGGGTGGGAAAGGGTCTGGTTTGGGAGGGAGAAGACAAAGGTTGATATAGCTAAAAAATACATCTTAAGCTTGTTTCTTAGTGTAGTAATACATGTTACAGAAGGTTTTTGTTTCTGACAGTCCTGAAATTAAAATTGCTATAGTTAAATACAGTGTTTCTTGTGTTTAATGTGTCATGAAAAATAGGAGGGCAGTTTTTTTAATTCTGCCTTGACATGTTGTAATGCTGCGCTTGGTGCTTGGAGAGGCTTTGCGGTTGATGATTATTCTTGAGAGGAGCCATAGTTTTTATTACTAATATTATTTTAAATAGAAATTCTTTTTTAGGTAAGAGTTTTATTTAATGTCTTCAAAGTCATAGTTCCGAGGTGCTTTTGGTGTTAAATGTAAGCAGTATTGCTTGCACAGTAACTGCTTTCAGCTGCCTATTTTTACTCCTCCTCTAGTGCTGACAGTTGCACTCCTCTGACCCTGTGGAAAGCTGGTTTGCTGAGCTGCAGCAGCAGAACGCCCTTTAATTTTTGTAGCAGTAATTTTTCTGCTCATTTGTCTCTCCCTGGTTTTCATGCCGGATCTGAGGAGTGTTGGTGCAAGAGAAGGAGCAGAGACATGCAGGCAGAGGCCACACAGTGTATGGCAACACTGACTCAAGTTGTTTCCATTGCATTTGGAGGAATGTCCAGAACAGCTGACAGCTGTGTGGAATTGTTTCACTTTCTCTCCAAAGGAGAGTGGGCTGATTAATTCCCTGTTGTTATTCAAATTAAGTAATGCACTGTATTTAGGTATTTAGTATTTCTGAAGAAGCCTTGTGCACCATGTGTCTTTTATATCTTGTTATTCACACAACTTCAAAATCTGTAATTTTGTCTTTGTTAGGTGAATCCATGGTTCTGTGTGTTTGAGGTATTAGATAGACCTGACTTGATAGAATATTTTAAAAGGACTGTAGATAACCTTGAATAAATGCTTGGTAAAGTACATTTAGTCAAAAGAATCTGTATTTTTTTTAACTGTAAAACATCTAATTTCAAAATTTGAGTTATTAGACTTCAAAATATGAAAATTTTTGGTTTTCTTGCCTGTAGGAGTAGTGTATTTAGAAATAATGTACAAATGAAAGGTTATCTTCATTTGAAACTGAAAGTGTCTTTCTGCATATTTTTAATGAAAAGTAGCTATGTTTGCTACAGTTTATAGATGAAGTGTGTGAGAACATGAGGCTCAATCCTGTCATTTGTCTTTGGAGAATTGTTTAGCATACTTAAAAGGCTTGCTAGTATGTGTTTGTTTGTGGGAGTGAGCGTGTGTATATATATATATGTATATATAAATACATGCCTATGAAAATAAGTATATAGATATGTATGAAAATGTGGTAGCTGAATAAGGATATGGTGGGTGCTGCATAGATTCAGAAAAGTGAAAAAAATAGTATTCATTGTATCATTTGCTACCTCCTGTGTCCATCAAGTCACAGGACAAAATAATATCCTAAAGATAACTTTGGGAATATTTGTTGCTTTCACTTGATCTTTCGAAGTAAGAAATTTTTTCTTTTTAGAGATTGCTAGCCTTTATCATTTATGGTGAGGTTTTAGAAGCTTTTGGTCAGAATGACACATTGCTTTTAGAGTTAGAAGTGCCTCAGAATGATACCAGGTAATTGCTGGGATCCTTCTTCTTGGTTTTTTTGGTTTTCCTGTTTCCAGGTTACTTGTTGTTAGATATCTCCTTCAAATGTTGTAGAGCTTGCCCGGAAGCATGTCTTAGGCCAAGGTCAGTCATACCATAATAGCTGTTCTTTATGTTACTGAGTTGCCAAGTCAAACAGATTTGGATTGACTATGTACATGTGTGCACAGTTGTTCAGCCATCCATTTCTGCTGAATTTAGTAGAGCACACAGTATGCTGATTATGTTGATTGGCAGAATTATTTTGAATCCTGTCCTGAAGTGCATTCAGTCCTGTGGAGGTATTTGTGTGTGGGTTCATTAGGGGCCTGTGTGGAATCCAACCCCTGGCCTAGAGTAGTGCCTTGAGTGAATTAGGATGCCTTATGCTGTCTGCCCAGAGCAGCATCAGGAGAGCATTCCTGGGAACTGTCAACATACAGGAGATAAAACAGGCCATACTACTGATATATTTGCTGGATCATGACAGAAGAGAAGAAGCTGTAGCAGTAAATGTATTGGCTTCCATTTCATGCATGCTGGCATTTGAGAAGAGAATGGATCAGCAGTAGATGATGGCTCTGCAGTTGAAGTAAAACTTGAGGATGGGAAAGGTGATGTGCATGGCTGTCCTCTCTTAGTAGCTCTTCATCTTTGCCGTAGAAGGTACCACCTAAAGGTCTTGCCTGAAATCTCATTTGTAGTACTTGTGAGAGCAAAGAATGCAGACTGAAAAAAGGCAGTATGAGTGATGTGCCACCAGTGTCTTTTGGCATTTGTTTCCCTTTGGAGAAGGTGAAAATCAGATAATGGTGTGACGTGCATGATAGCAGAATATTACCTCTGCATTTCATGAGATTGTTGTGGAAACAATATGGTTTTGTTGAATGCACATATTGATCCACATTTGTTTCATCTGTTGTGTTTTCTCACCTCTACTGCCTGCTTTATAGCATTGCTTTCTTCACGTTCTTACGTGGTGACTTAAGCCCAGACCCAGCCACTCAAAAACTTTCTGTGAAAGTTTTGGATATCTTTATGAGGCCCAGTGCTTCACTCTGAAAATACCAATAAAAATGTTTGGTAAATAAAGGAAATGGATCTATTGCAAAAGTATAGATTATTTGTTAGAGTAATATGTATTAAGATTTTAAGCAGGTCTCTGCTCTTTAGGACTTCCACTGATTAATGCTTTGGGAAACAGGAGGAAGCAGCTCTTGTCAGGAAGAGAAAGCTGTGAACTTCTAAGTCTTCCATGGATGCCGAGGTGTGTGTGTGCGCGCTGTCATGTAGTGGTGGTGTGTGCTTTCATTCCCGCTGCTGTGTATTGTGGCACAGTATGCTTTGCTGGTGGGTATGGGCTGTGCCACTATTCTCTGCAGGGAATGAAGAAAAGACTGCTGCAGAGAGTATGGCAGCGCCTACACAACGCAGAGAGGCCTCCAGTGAGGCAATAGTTGCTGAGTTACGGTTTCCAACATTGAACTTGCTTGTCAATTGCTTCTTCAGTGCCTCTGTATCAATTTTCTCATCTTTGTTGAAACCGTATAGTAGCCTCTAGCACTTTCAGAGCAGTGTGACAGATCTTATTCTTCCAGTGGTCTCTTAAGCCTCTCTTGGGGGCCTCACAAAGATGTGAACTGCTTCATGTGTGTCTGGTCTGTATTACCGTCTCATGGGTGCTGGTATTATCTGTGCTTCCAGTTTGGGCTCCCCATGCTGATGTTTTGCCTTGAATTCCAGCAGATCCAAGACTGCTGCCTGCATGCAGCTGGGATAAAGGGGCTGCATTTGAGGTGTGCCTAGCACATAATTCACCAGCAGCTTCAGCAGTCCTGCTTCTGGTTGGCGGGCTGACCTCAGGTGGGTGCAGGTGTGAGAACTGAGTTCCAAATGTGGAGTGACAGCCTTCTTCAGAGTGTGGTTGTTAAAGTGCTTAGTAATTTGGGAGGACAGGTAGTTTTTACTTAGGGTTGAAGTGACTTCAAAAAGCAAGTGCACAGAAAAAGAGAGAATCCTGGTTCTGGAAGTGGGCCTCATTCTACTGAATGTTCACATGGAGACTCTGGTTACAGTTTCCAGTTTCTGTATTTCTTCTGAAACCATACTTTTCCTTTGGCTGCTGTGAGTCTTCTCAACATGGAAGTGAACCAGTAGAGAATACAGGCCTGAAATAGCTAATACAGAGAGACTATGAAAATATGATTTTGTCCTTAGTCCACAGTTTAGTGCTTGGAAAGGGCTTGGTAAAAGCACCCGGGCTATGATAAACTGAAATAATTTGAAGTCAGGTTTCATCTTTGACCTGGCAAAACTTGGTTATATGCAAAAAGGGACTTATTATCATATCATGGCATTGCAGTACTTTTTCAATACCTTCTTTTTTTTATGTATTCAATCACAGGCATCCTGCAGGTTTTTACTGTTTTATCAGTCCATGGTCCTACATTTTCTGTTTCAGGAAAACAGAACATATTAATGAAAATTCATTGGTGCATTCAGAGTGTAATATTTGGGTTCAACAAAGATGGGAGATCTGCAGTTTGCAGGGCAGATTAAATGCTTTTGTAGTTAAAATAGATAATTAGTGATTATGTTCTTTAGTTTTCTAGTGTGCAGGTCTAAATCCTATGTATCTAAACACTTTTTCAGTTTGCATTTCTGAACTAGCTAGTTACACTTACATGGCTGAAATATGCATGGGTTGCCTGCATTTTAAGTCTTTCTTAGTACTGTATGAAAAATAATGCTACAATAAAATTAGATGTCAAAATACTGTTAAACCTCAGCTCTAGGGCTGCAAAATAGTTCAAGGACTGTAGGTGAGATAAAGGACTTAAGTCTTCTCTGCCCTAACATCAGTGACCTCTTGTGTCCTGTGTGATCTGGTTGAAAGGCACTGCTGAAATGCCATCTCCTTCAGCATCTCTGTTCCCATCTGAGCTCTGCAGACGCGCAGAAATGCATCTTTTCACTTAGCTGGTTTTGGTATCTTTCCTGTTTTATAAGTTTCCTTTCCAAGTCTTAATGGCTCCCCTGTAGACTCTCTTGTCTGCCACAGAAAATGACAGTTCTGCTCCTAGGCTTTTGAGGGGAAGAGGGACTCATGCTTAGGGAAGAAGGGTCTGGTTAGTCTGTAATCCTTGATGCTGCTGTTTGAGATTGAAAAGGGTTGAGAATGAAAACAAATATTTTGGGGTCTGATCATGCAAGTGGGAGCCCAGAACCAGTAATGCAGAATTACTGGTGCAGATACTGTAATAGGCATTAATGCTGGCCTCTTTGGTGTTGCTGTCACTTTTAACTGCAGTGTATTGCTTTTTCACTGAATGAAATTAATGTGTTTATGCTTACTTGTAAAAAATTGCTCTGTTAGATAAAGACATGTCTTTGAGGATACCTTTTTTTATGCTGTATCTCCAACACTTATTTAAGCCTCCAGCAGCAATCATGGTTTGCTCTGATTATGGGGTATGTTTTTTGCTACAGAGAGCAATGAGATGTCTCTTTCTGCTTTAGACTAAAAAGCATCTCTGGTTTTAAAATAAAATGTTTTTTTAGTATTCCATAGACATTAAAATACTGTTGACATGATAAACAACTGCATTTATCTTTCATGAAATTTCACCTTCCTGAGTATATTTCAAGTATTTAAGTATCAACATATTGTTTGACTTTTTAGTAAGCATTTTGAGGAAAGGACTGCCAAGCTGCTTGTTTTTAAAGTTCTTGAGCAGTGTTTGAATGAAACTAACAAGTGGACAGATGCATAAGGTCTGTGCTTGGTAATGCTGAGTCTTAATCATGCTGTGTGAAAACTCCAATAATTTGTACTTCATACAAAATGAAGTACATAAAGGTAGCATCTTTTACTTTCTAGTCTAAGAATGCCGGTCTGTTTTTTTTCTTTTGACTTCACAACTTCAACTAGAATTTATCAAGCATCATGTGGCATTTATAAGTGTGAGCTGTGCTTTTTGAAATAAAAAACACAGAGGTAAATTATTTCAACAGCAGTGCGAAGGGGAAAAATCCCTGAATGTGTAAAACTAGTAGGAAGGGCAGGCAAACATCATAGGTGAGTATGTAATTTAAAAGGAAAAAAAATATTGGAGGGAAAGAGCATGTTCATGGGTAGATGTTTTACATATTTGAGATAGGAGTTCCTGTATAGTATTTAAGAACTGTGCATTCTTTGCTCTTGTCCTTTGATTCATTGTAAGGATACAAAAGGTGGCCCAAGTGCAGCTCTCTGGTTTCTGTTGGCAGTGGTAAAGGGACAGAATAGGTTATTTATTCATTCTCCCTGTCAGGCACACACTTCAACAAAAAATAAAGGCACTTAAAAATGTTATATGTGGATGGACAAGTTTTGGAATGAAGAAGTTTTAGAATTAAGAATTTTCAGGTTTGCTACTCTAAATTGTCCTACAGTCATAGATGAAATTATGGCAAAAAGGTGCCTTCTTAAAGATGATTAAGGAGTTTTAAGTATTCCAAGAGCAGGTCTTGAGGCCATGGGGCACAAATTAATTCTAATTAGCCCATGGTGGAATGTGTCATTGAGGTTTTAAAAACCTGTTCTATATGGTAGATATCCCAGCATGTTTTTCGAGATGTTTCGCCATGTTAAAATCCACACAACACCACCTGGAGGGTTCTTCTTTAAATTGCCAGTCTGCTTTGTGATGTGTATCTCCAAATCCAGCTGACAACTCAAAGCGTCTGAACATCTGCAGCGACCACATTACATAAATGTGCTGGCACCACTGTCAGTTCCTCCCACGCATTGAAATGAAGCTGGTATGGATGTACTGTATCTTTTTAATCAGCTTTGTCCGGCCATCTAGGTGATTTGTCTTTGGAAATGATGTCAGTTACTTAAGAATTTGCGGTACCTCATGTATAGGCAAGGAAAGTGCAGTTGTAAGAAACTGAGCAGGAAGAATGAAAGATGAATAAGCTGGTGATTAAAGTCTCTTCTGGAAGATGAGACCTACAGGATGTTTTCAGTATTGTATCTCTTTCTGAAAACTGTTTTCAGGGTATGCAGATAAGTGGGAGGAAAAAAAAATCTTTTTCTGAAGTGAACTTGTAGGTTGTTTTTTGTTTTTGTTTTGGGTTTGGTTTTTTTAAATGATATCTGTTATTTATTGTTTGGAGAAGTGAAGTAACTGATTTTATGGGTGGCACTATCTCTGTTGATGTTGTCTGGAATGTAAGTATGGCTGTGCAGTGAAAGTTTACAGAGCAGAGTTCTGGAAATTGTATCTGGACTGACAAATGTAACAACTCCAGTTGCAACTTGAATATTTTGTTGCTAAGAGTTTCCAAGGTCGTATAGACTAGTTAAATTCGTTCCTTAGAAGTTAACTCCATATACCTGTTATATAATACGATGAATTCATTATATTTGCAGATAATAATGATTTAAATAATTGGATTAAAAATTGCTTTGTGTGTTAGGACAAATAAAAATTTTTATGTCCTGTTGCTTTCATTCAAATACAATAGATGAAGCATCATAAGTGCAGCTATTGTAATTTACTTTTTTTTCCCTAGGCTTTTATTCATATTAGTGGAGGTCATAATTTTTATCCAGTCCCTCTTTTTTTAGCTTTCATTTCAAACTTGCATGCATTCAGTAACTTAGTACTTCAGATAAAATTCTCAGTTTTTCTGTAACAATTTAACTTTTGTTAGTTTTTTTTCTGTTAGTGAAAAAGGTGAAAGTCTTACTTCAGTGCCTTTCACTTACAAACATTGTAAAACATTGTGTCATAAAACTGATGGGTGATTATTATGTTTTCAAGTGTTTTGTGCTTTTTAAAATAGGTTTTATCTTAGCCTTTACATTATGGCCAAGTATATTATTCTGATAGGATTTTGGCATAGGTTGGGGCTATTCCTGAAAGCAGTCCCTTGATAGGAGATTTCTAAGAGAGTTTGAGGATCTGCACTCTTGGGGTGGCTGGGAGATGGAAAGAGCCTCACCAGTTAATGCTTGACTACATTTTTTCTGTACTGTAATGAAAAACTTTTTGTGGGTATTGATGATGTTAGTTCCCTCAGCACACAGAGTGTTCTTTTGCCAGCACAACGAAGAATTTAATGTAAAGTCGTCACACACCTTCAGAATCTGACAGCCTTGATGTTTTGGAGGCCTTCATTGTGTCATATGAGTTCAGTTGTGGGCTGTTGATAGTTGCAGAAATCTAGACAGGAGTGTGAGAAAAAAAAAATGGATGTCTTACTTGAGCAGGGTTTTATCGATTTAAATGGCACCGGTATCAAGATAATGAAGATAGTTTTATCAGTTTTAGTTAAAGATAAAACTGTCTTTATTGGTACTAAATTATCCTTTTATATCAACACATGTAATGGCCATGTTACTTCACTGGTAATAATTACAGAATTGATTTGCCTTTTTAGAGGTATTACAGTTCTTGGCTATTTGCAAAGCTCAAGATACAAATCTGTGTAATGCTTGACATTATGCATTGATTTTAGTTATTTATTTTTTTCTCTTGATCTGATGATTCTTTGATCCTTTACTATTGGATACCTTTTGGTAGCTTGCCTGTCTGTTTTGACCATAGGTACAAAAAAGTGTCCTAGAAAGCAGGATTATCTTCCTCCCAGCTGTTCACCCGTGTGTCCTCCAACCCCCTTAGTTCTTTCAGGAACATGTATTAACATCAAATATGCCAAGTTATTAGCAGGACTGTTTTCACTTTAAGGGACATTACCGGTGTGATGTTGATTTGGTCTGATGGAGTTTGACACCACCTGCATTTTGGAAAGAAAAGATCTCTTATCTACATTGAAATGATGCATGTGCATATCAAGGTAATGAGTCACCTGGTATTCTCTATTGGAGAGAGAGGTTTGGATTCCAAGCAGCCTCCTGCACATATGTAGCAGGCTTTGACATGCACAGATTTAGCACATACATGGAGGCAGTTCACATATTCATAAGCTCCGAGCGTGTTCTAGAATTTGTGGTATCAAATGATCTCAGTGCCCAGAACTTGCTAATGTGCCCTACATGATGCCAAGTTGCTCTTTGAATGATTTCCATATATCTGGCACTTCAGATGGAAAAATATAGGAAAATTGTATAATTACTTTTTAAAAACTGCCTAAACTGGTGTGTCCTTGCCATATGCATGCCAAAATGGAAACTGTCAGTCAGAGGTGAAAAGACTCTGCTTATTGCTTGTTGAGGGAGGCAAGAGTATGCCTGACTTCTCTTCTGGTTCCCTGTTTGCATGAACTGGGAAGCAGGGCCCAAGTTTCCTCTGGATTAAGTAGGTGGTGGTGATGCTTTGCTCTCGCCCGTGGGTAGTTAATTGTCATGATGAAAAGTCCATGAGTGTTATCTTCCCCTTTCTTAAAGTGCACGTTGTTGACTTTTACAGATTTAGGAATTCAGCCACTTCTCCCATCTCCTTTGAAGAGTTGAGTTACTCTTCTGGCTTTGCAGAATGCAAAGGAGAAGCTCGTATGCCTCACTACAAAGGAGATGTATTTCAGAAGAAGCTCTTATGCCTCACTACAAGCCAGAGGTGGGCTTCCCCAGCCTCAGTGATGACGCAAATCCAAATATTCTTCCTTGAAAATTGTATTTCTGGCTCAGAGATTTGTTCAGATCTCCCTCACCTCCCATTTTTTTCTGTCTTAAGAGCAACAAAAAAAAGTAATGCTGATGCTAAGCTGTCTCTTCTATTTTCACTCTTATCTACAGTGTAGCAAGGGGGATTTCTGTTCAGTTGTTCATTGGGTTTGTTGTGTTTCACTCTTTATGTTTGAAATAATAAAAGTACTGGCAGTTATGGAAATTACCACTCTTTCAGTTTTAAAGGGAGATTCTCAAACTGTGGCACATGATTTATATGTAGTTGTTAGGAGAAAAAAAGAGCAAAATAATCCATCCAGAGAGTTTGTCAGAATATATTTTATGGTACAAAATGTCTAGGAAGAATTAAAGCAAAATAAGTATGCTGTGATATTTGTTTGGAGAATAAAAGTTAAATTCCTATTTTGAGGGGTTTGTGATATAATTTAATTTATAGGGTGGAAGAGGTTGGGTGTTGCTAAGCTAATTTGATCTATAGAACTCCATTTTATATGGAATGATTTCCATTAAAATATTGTGAGAATTTCCAGTAATCTCATCTGCCAGTGGAAGGCAGCTTATTGTCCATTCATGTGGTTTTGTGGTAGATATTGTTGTGACCTTATAGCTTTGCATTCAGAGACATTTTTTGGATTCTAGTTGTCTTTTTTTCCTACAAAAAAAAGAGTATTAACATGAAAAAGTACTGCTTGATGCAAACGGAAGTTTATCCTATGCATTTCACAGATGTATGCTGTTTTTCAAACAGTATTTTTCTATAATACAATAACATATGTGCATTTCTAACCCTTGAAGAAGTTACAATTCTGATTTCAAAGCTGTGTTTTTGTAGTTTTCCAACATTACTTGCAAAAAATAATTTTTTTTTTTTTACTCCAGTTCCTCATTTCAGGAGCCTTGCATTTGTATGAGCTTGTCCCACTCCTCCACAACATGTCTGGATTCAGGAAGAGGTGGAATAATATATATTGCCTTAGGACAAGCCATACTTCAGTGGAAGGCTGAAAGGTGTGCAGCTGAAGGCAGTGAGCCTCCTGTACCACGTGCCCATGGTATGGGGGAGGCTGGAGCCACAGAAGGAGTTCAGCTTATTAGTCATACTTCTACTTCTCCGATGTTGAGTGTTACATTGAAACCTATTTTGCAAAATTTGGGAATAAAAAGATCCAGCAATGTCCATGCATTGACATGCAAGTCAGTGCCAGCCCTGGCTGTTGTACCCCATGCAGCATTGCTATCTCTCACTTCAAGGTGCGCTGGAAGTACTTGCTTGAAATAGTCTTGTACCATTAACCACAAACCATAACCTGAATATGAGAGGCATCTATTTTTCAGATAAACTGCCCTATACCTGTGGATTTTTAGAACATCAAGCAATTATTTTTATTGAAAAAGGAAACTTAAGTATTTCGTCTAATTTCAATTATTATAAAGGAGAGGCTCTCAAACACTCTCCAGTGCTCTTGTGGCTAACCTGTTCAAAGCTTTGTACAGTGTTAAATTTTCAGGATCAACGGCATTTTGGCATGAACTGTGTACTTGAAAACTTACTCTCATCGTTAAGGACAGATTGCTTTATGGCTAACGCCCTGTCCACGCCTAGCCCTGATTACTACACCACATACAACCCTAGTAGGCATTGTGTGCCTAGAGGAAACAGCTTCAGACAACTAATAAACGCACAGTTTTAAAGATTTTTATTGAACTTTTGGCTTTGTTGATAATAGAAACAGCCAATCTGGTGTTGAAAGGTCAGTTGTTCATGAAAAGGTGTAAGTGTCAGGTCTAGAAGGATAAAAATGTATCAGTTTACAGAACTATCTTTTTTTTTTTTTTTTTTTTTTTTGCATTGTACTACTTTCTGTAAAAAGTTCATATCAATGGTTAAGAATGATTACTTTAAATTTGTGCGTTTGTTTCCAGCTTATATGCTGAGTGTATTTGTATATCTTTATATAAAGATTTATTTCTCTATTGCTCAAGATACATTTTGAATTTGTTAACTTTTGAAACAGATTATTGTTTGCTGTAATTAGAAATGATGAGTTATGTATGAAGTTTATATCTTAAAACAGCAGAAGTGGTCTCTGAGGTGAACGTGGAGTTTCTAATTTCTTTCTTAAGTTATGTGGATAAAGTATGTTCTGACCAAAGTTTCATAGTTTGGTTGTTGGTTTGTTGTTTTCTGTGTTTTTCTGTTTTGGTTTTTTTCAATTGCAGTAAAACAAAAAATCTGTGAAGTAAGTTTTCTTTCCTTATGGATGTAACTCTAAAGACAAGCACAGCATTTAGGAAATATGCATTTGGGTTGCCTCTGCAATCCAACGTCCTTACATCAATGCATTGTGAGATTTTAATTTTTTTAATGTTTTACAGGAAATTCCTGCCTCCTCTATCGCTCAAAATGTACTTGCTTTTATTGTGAGAAGCATTTTAATCATACCTTGGGTTTTTGTCTGAGAAGAATGAAGGACTGTGTGTATTTAAAAGGCAGTTAAATGCCACTCTGGAGAAAAAGATAATTCTCATGCTTCCATCTTGCAATTGCTTATTAGTGTGGACTTGTACATCAAGCTTTTCCTAGATCATGATTGTATGCTTCTTGTTTGTTAAATACTTAATGTGAGATCTTGCAGTGTGATTTGCCTTTCCTGCCCTCTTCTTCTCCTCTGCCCTCTCTCAAAGAGGGAGATGCTTAGGCTGGGGAGCTATGCTTATGTGAAGACCATAGTTATTAGAAAAAAAAATTGAAGAATACAATTCTAGAATCTTAAATTGTGTGTCTAGAAGGACTGATATCTGGGCTCTGATCTTGATCCTGGGCTAGAATATGAGGATGAATACTTATCATAGAATCATAGAATGGTTTGAGTTGGAAGGGACCTTAAGGATCATCAAATTCCTTTCCTCCTGCCATGGGCAGGGACGCCTTTCACTAGACCAGGTTGCTCAAAGCCCCATCTAACCTGGCCTTGAACACTTCCAGGAATGGGGTATCCCACAAATTCTCTGGAAAACAATTTATGTAATGCTCTGGTAGTGTTTATGAATGCTTTAGAGAAGCCACTGAGAAAAGTAATTCTGCCTTTGGAGTTTATGTTCTTTGCAGTATATGAAGCCTATTGCCATTTCAGACCTTCCACTTTTTAAGTAAAGGATTATGACTTAGTTGTGGGAGCAACAACTTATGTGCATAAGTTGACTTGGGAGCTGTGTGAAAAACAAGAATGGAATCTTACTCTTGGTGTATTAAAACAGAGAGAATATATACTGTAGGAGAATTACTAGTACTCTTCTTTTTTCGTATTTTTTTTTTGAGGGTGAATTTAAAATTAAGGGCATCCTAGGTATGGATTAGAATAAACTCTTTTGGCTAATGAATTGTTGCTGTGTATACCTTTCAATGCCAGATATTTTGCAGAATGTTTGTATTGCTTGTTTAAAAGGACATGTCTGAAACCTCCTTGAAAGAAATAAAAACTACCTAATAGAAATATTTGGATATCTCAAAAAAAAAAAAAAAGTTCAGTGTTGAAAATGAATTGATTATTTTCAGAATTTGGGAAGTTTTGCTCTTCACAATTTGGAAAGTAAATGAAAGACCAAGAGTTGGGCTTTTCACTGGTGATTACAAGAAGTTCTCTGGTGTGGTATTCGGTAAGACTTCACCTAGGCTAATGGGTTAGCCACAGTGTGTGCTACCTTTCTTTTCCTGTTCTCCTACACTATTTGGTGGAATATGATGCAAAAGGGGACAGTAAAATGAGAGTGAGTTGTTTGATTGCACATAGAAAATTTCAGTTAGAGGCATGAGGACAATTTGTAATTTTGTGTGAGAAGCAATAAGGAAGACGTTGGGGCAATTTTGGTGGAGGTAGGCTGCTTTATAGTATGGGAAGCAAGGTTCTGTTGTGTGTGTTACAGGTTGGCTCCCCATGGAACCTCCAAAAACGCAGGAATCTTGAACTACAGTCTGAGTTGCATTTCTCTATATATTTTAAGCTATGTGTTTGGGAGTAGTCTTTGCACTTCCAGTACTGTTCCTTTCAGGAGCAGTGACATCCATATTCAGTAACAACTTCTAAAGCAAAGAATGTTTCTAATGTTTTCTACCGTTCTTTTGTTCTGCGTGATCATCTCTGTTTCCATGAGTCTTAAAATTGCGTCAGGATGAGAAAGGCTTTAATTATATTGAGCTCTTGTGTCTGTCTTCCATCATATTTGGAGAACTGGCAGCAGATCCTGCTCTCCCTTGGAGAATGGGGTGAGTGGTGCTGTGTGCCTTTTGGTCTGTCAACTCCCAGCTCTGACATAATAATGAGAATCCTGGAATTTTGCTACAGTCTACACGTTGCCCCTCTCCTTCTCTCAGTTTTCTAAATGTGTTTCAGGGGTTGCTTATCTAGCTTAATTGTTTTGTCCTTCTGCTGCTTTCCAAAAGTTCCTCTGTAAAATTAGTTCACTGTATTAATAAGGTAATTATGATCCGATATACCAGATTTCCCCTTTACTGCTGAAGTCATATAACATTAATGAAATTAATTGTGTCTTGATATTTTTAGTTTGTCGTGCAGACAGCACAAGTTTAGTCTTGGAGATAATCCTGTGGCAAGCTGAAATGGCTTCCTGCAGAATAACAGGATGATTAGTGATGCCATATTTGAAGACAAAATTGGGATCTGGTGTTAAAAATGTGTGTGATTTCTACGTACCCAAAATATATACTAAGCTATTGTTCATGATTCTTGGTTAAGATGTAGGGTTTTATAAGTAGCTTGTGTGCAAACAGAGAATAGAGCAAGCGGACAAAACCGCAGACTTCACATAACAAATTCAACCAAAGTAGCTAACTGTTGCCTTAATTAGATACAGCTTCAAAGTATATGCTAAGATTTTTCCACTACAGCTTTTTATCACTTCCACAAGTTCAGCATGCCCTATACAGATGCTTAATTTGTATGCTGGGCCCTGTGATAAAGCTATTTCTGTCGATGAGATTCCAAAATTGTAGGCACTGATGTCAATGCAGATAAGGTTAGCCTAATTTGGTCAAGAGAGGGCTATGCCATGCAAAATCTTCTTTACATGGGCACATAAAGGCCAGTGCCAAGACTGACAGGTGTCCAGTGGGTGGCAAGGAGCTTCAGAGATAAACATTCTTGTTCGTATTGCTACAATTCTTGCTTCTTTAAGAAACAATATAATAATTGTGTGGCTTTTTTCAGCATCCCTGCAGGATAACTAAGTAAAATGGAAATGGAATGTAATTTTACAAATGTAAATGTTTTAAATCCTATTGAAATAACTTCTGTGCTAAATTCTTAATTCAATTTCTGTTTAAAGACTTGACAATAAAAGTAGCATCTTGTTACCTTCAAAATGACATATTAAAATCAGAGGTGTACTGCTGTGAAATCCCTGTAAGAAAAATTACTTGAAAGTGGTTTTTAATTGTAGGAGGTCTTGGAATGTTGTTAATGTGATAAAGTGCACACTCAGGTTGAATAATGAGGAGTGTGTACAAGGATATAGTACTTTAGAGAAGGCTGTAGAAGGATAGTCATTGTAGTTGAAGAAGTCTCTATGTTTTCTCCTCTAAGTTTCCATCTTTTTTTCTATGTCAATATGTCAGCGGTGAAGTGTATAAAAAATGCATTAATCTATTAATAGAACACTTTCTTTGTATGCCTGTTTCTATACCTCCTGCCATGCCTCCCCCAACAGGATTGCAAAATCAGATGGCGTTTTTGCAAGGGAACTTTTTTGTATTAGTTTTGAGCTTATAATTCTTCTGTTCCTTTGTTAGCTACCTCTTTCTTAGTAATGACCTATTAGTAGAAAAGCCAAACCAAACAAAAACAGATCCTTTTTCTTTATATCTGAGAAAATGTATCTTACACTGACATCTCTGTAATTGAAGGCTGAGCCTTTTCAGTATATTTCAGTCTCAAACACAGTAGTCTTTCTCAGTTCAACACCTGCAGACATAAGGCACAACACTACTGAAAAGCTCTCTCTGTTTCAGGGTCAGCTTTATCTGTAGTGGGTGAGATGCTAAAATGAGTAGATTTGGGTTTTGATGGGGAAACTGCTTGGATTCATGGATTGCTGGCACCCGTATGCTGACAGAATATTAACGCAAGGCAATAACTACATGTTTTACAACTGTGTAAACGCCTATAAAACATAAGGTCTGCACAAAAATACCTTTATTAAACTTCATTAGCAAGTTTTTAGAGCATGAGAAATTTGCGTCTGCTACAGGTCAGGGAAAGAGAATTTAGAAGTATATAAAAAAGAGTTGTATTGCTAGCTCAATAAAATGAAAGGTGGGAAGCTGGCAATAATATATTATGGTCTGGAAAGTGAGGGAAGGTGTTGAAATGGTAGGTGTGTGGCATGGGGTTTTCAGCTTACTGTCTTGTTAGAGCTTCTCCAAGTTTGCGGAGTTCAACTGAAATTGGTCTGTCTATCCAGTTCAGCAGTTGAAATCGGTCAGTTTATCCTTAATTGGAAGACTAAAAGCATTTTGCGTATGGTGGGTAAGCAAATTCTGAAATAAGTGGTTAGTGCAGATACTTCTCCAGATTTTCTCTACCAAGAACATTGTAGCAGAAACTGTAACTGGAATGGTTTGGGTTTGTATATGGTGTGTGTATGGGGTTTTGTTGTGTTGTTTGGTTTTTGTCTGTTTGGGTGTTTTTTTTTTTTTTTTGCTAGTTTGTTTGGATTTTCTTTAAGCTTGGAATGTTAGGTTTTTTTTTTTTTTTAGGTGAAAGAAGTTGGATGTTTCTACTTCAACAAAAAAATTAATCTTTTTTGTATTCCATATACTATGATACTATGTGTTGCTACTTAGTTTTGTGCTTTGCCTTTTTGTGAATTCCTTGGGCATGGCCAATGTGATCTTTCTTTGATACCCTTTATTCTTCATAAATTCTGTGATGACTTTAGTTAATTATTCTTTTAACTTGCTATTATATTATGAATAAAATACAATATTGATTTGTGAATTTGACAGCGAATAGTATAACCAGTTTCAGAGTTTGTCCTGTGTAGTTCTTCAGTCACTTTAATGGAAATAGTCACAAAATAAGAAAATGAAAGCCAGACTTCATTTATTTGAGATGTTCTGTTGCTATGTCTGCTTGATTTGTGAATGTCAAACTTCCAGCTTTCCCCTTGAAATTTAATCTTTTTTGACAACATAATATTTTTGTGTGATGGCTAGTAAGGAACAAGAAACAAAGATGATTTTATTACTGCCTTTTAAATATTTAACATACTTTTGGAGCTTTAGCATATGCCCGTGTGCCTAGGGAACTGCTGAAATGTGTTAGGTTTTGTTTTGTTTCTTTTTCCCTGTGGGAATTATTAATTTTTTTAAAATAAGATTTGAAAATTGAAAATCCTTGCATATAGTAAAGGGAAGCTGTGTTGCCTGGGGAGTCTCAATATGTGTGAGTATTTTAATTTTGTGTAAACTTTTCTTTAAATGCTTCCTACAAAGTGAATTGAAGTATGTGTGAAGGGGTTAAAAGTAGCTTTTAGCAGTGCTGGATTAGGAAAAACTTGCTAGACAAGAATCAGGCAGGAAGATACTACTTAGGCTTAGAGAGAGGTGAGCCCTCATAGCTATGGGAGTACCCATCACTTAGTCAAATAGAAGCACTTAGTTGTTACTATAAATTTTGTTTGTTTCTTTTTCCTTTTCATGTGTGAATGAGAGAGAAGTGCAGGGAGCAGGTGAACAGGAGCATTTCACACTGTGCCCTGCCCCTGTGCCTTTTAGCTTTCATTCACTGCACTGCATTGCTCTCTTCTCTGAGTTCCTAAGCTGGACAGACACATCTGTTGAACTTCATACATAGAGGTGCTTTGAGTGCTTCCTGTGCTCCCCCTCTCCACACACACACACACACACACACACACACACACACACACACGTCTGGAAGCTCTGAAGCTGCACGGGTGAGCTAGTAGTGTTCACATATGCACAAAAGTTGTTGGGAAAGCTTCTCTCCAAGGAAAAAAGCTTAAACCTTGAATTTAGAAGACAGACTTGTTGTGTCCTTTGTGTCTTCTATTGATAATTTGTGAAGAATTATAAGATACAACTTCTGTGACTTTAAGTTCTGTAATTTTCTTTTCTGGTTGTTGTGATGTGTTGACAGTTTCACAGTGTCTTTCTGTGAGATTGTAAACTCAATGTTTATTTAGATTCCCACTTAAATATAACACAGTAAGATGGCATTTCACTGTTCAAATGATGTGCTCTAGAAATAGTAATTTTTTTTATTGTAAAGTCTAAAACATTGGTAGCTTTTCCTGTCATATGTTACTGTTCAACTGTTTCCACTTACATACCCAGGTTATTTGCAATATGTGAAGTATGTGGGAATTGAAATTACTGGTTATTTGCTTCCAGTATAGCATTCAGTCTTGGCTATTTAGTAGTGAAACTATTTAATAGTGAAACACAGTAACTCAGATCAGCTAAAACTCAACGTCTTGCATCTCATCTTCAGAACAGTCTACCTTTACTGAGTGGATTGCAGTCTTGAGGCCCTGATGGACCTTTGTCTTGTAACAATGGTACAATTGTTTAACTCTTCAAAATCATAGATGTTGGCCCAGTTTCTTGCTGTGCAACAGACGCTTTGTGAATGAGCAGATGACAGAACCTGCAAACAGGTGTGGGCAGATACAGGCTGCTGTAGACCAGTCCTTGAGCATCTGTACAACTGCTAATATGGTTCTCTGTCCAAGGTGATAAGACTCACTACATCCAATGGTTAAAAAAATGAATATTTCCTAAAAAGCAAATGACAAATATATGTGTGTCAACTGTTGTCTTAATTTTTTTTGCTTGTTTGTTTGTTTCTGTAAAGAGGCTTTGATAAAAGTGGAGTATAACTTCTTTCCAGAATTTCTTCTCTGGAAAGAAGCAGAAATCTTAGTTCTCTGAATTTAAACAAAAGCCTAAAATGCCATAGTAAGTCAGTCCTCTGGAAATGGGCATCTGAATAAAATAGAGAAAGAATGCTGTATTGTAGAATTTAAGTTATATCTTCTGGTGATTTGTTTTACCTAAAATAGTAAATTCCAAAGTTTCTACATTTAAATTATCTAAATTGGATCACTTGTCACTGAGCCAGTTTATATTGTATAACACTTTTTCTTATGAAAACACATCTAGCTAAAGAGCTGAAGTTCATGATATGACAGAGGCACTGAGAGTGTTCTAATTTGTATTGCAAAAGAATAATTTTAAAAATAAGTGATCTGTTTCAAGGTGTTGAATCTATGCAAGGAAATTAAAAATGTGTTCTCATCCACCCCTCAAGTGTGATATGTATGTTTTTGCCTTTTTCAGTTGCATGTCCATTTCTGTTAACCTGCAAAATTGTTATGTTGAGCAAATAAGAGAAGAGGTTTAAAACAGTCACCAGAAAAATGCAATGTGTAATAATGTGCTTTTTTTAATGGGATTTTTTTGTAATAAAATATAAATTACTTCTTACCGCTTTTAGAAATAAAGGATACATACCATGATCCTGATAGCTTTCTATTGCTTTGTTACAGTAGCAATAGAAAACTCACAGAATGGGTGATGGTACAGAAATGCAAGTTGTTGACTTCATTCTTTGGGATTGTATCTTTTCTAAGGGGGGTTCCTTTCTTTTTCTATCTTACTGAGGACTGAAATGGAAGATTTCTAAAATTGAAAAGTGGTCTTTAAGGGTGTAATTTCTGCCTTCTGGATCTGTAGCTGTCCTTGACTTTCAGAGTTCAAGTTTTGGAGTTTTCAGCCCTTGGTTTAAGATCAACCAGCCTTCTGAGTTTAGTTGCAGTGAATTAGGTAGCTGCAATGATGATTTATGCATGGTTGTGGTCATGAAGGTGAATTTTGCTAACTTTCTTAAATTTTCATGTTTACTTATTGCTTGCTAGCAGATACATAGCTTTGTCGATGAGTCACTGTCCCTGGAGTTATTTGAAAGACATGTAGATGTGGCATTTAGGGACATGGTTTAGTGGTGAACTCAGCAGTGCTGGGTTAATGGTTGGACTTGATGATCTTAAAGGTCTTTTCCAACCTAAATGATTCCATGATTTTGTTAATAAACAGCTAGAACATTTGGAATCTTGTACCTAGTTGCAACTTAAGTTAACATAGCTAATCTTTTAAATAAGAAGCTGAATTGAAAGTAAAATGCTTAGATAACATTTTAAATTAAGGCATGAATAGAAGTAGCATTGGTAAAAGTTGGCCATTGTGTATACATTGTGAAATTCTAGAAGGTCTGCTCTCAGTGTCTAAAAGTAATGGTGCAATTTATTCTTTTTTTCCGTTGAGTGCAGTGTTTAGTGGTTGGGTTGGGCTGCAGCAAACTACCCACACTTGTTACAAGAATACTCATAGATTACCATTTAATTATTCTTTTTTAGTGAAGTCTGCTGGAGAGAGAGATCACAGGATATATAACGAGACAGGGAGAAAAGCAAAGAAAATATGGAAATAAGTTGTGTTTTTTTTCACTATGTGCTGATGAATTTGTAAATGACAGGCTTAATTCCTCTACTGTCAGTACACGCTGTTAATATAAATACTGCAAAGTTTCCTGTCTGGTTCACAGCAAGTAATAGGTCAGTCAGGAGTGTATCCTAGAAATCAGTGTGCCACAAGCCTCTGTTCTGGAAGGGGGTGTTTGAAGGGCAAAGGAGACTCCATGGAGGTTTCTTTTCTGGGCCAGGTGTACAAGTGCATGCACATGAAATCAGGTCATTCTGGCAAGTAGGACTGATTAGCAACAGACCTCCAACTTCAGCATAAAAATTCAGGTGGTGATGGAGATCTGTGAAGCCCTGCTGTATTTAAAACAGAGCATCATTTGAGACCCAGCAGTGTCTCTGAAATGTGGTGCTCTTGCTTCAACTCTGGATTTCCTGTAGGTGTTACTGAATTTTTTTTTTTTTTTTTGGGGGGGTGGAGCATTTAAAGACACTTCTGCACAAACATTAGTTACTAAGCTTTGTAAGTCAACCCTGAGTCATTCTTCAGGGCTGATGAACTTCAGTAAAATTAAAAAAAAACAAAAATAGAAAAAGGTTGGAACAGCTGGGTATTTAGAAATATACAAGTAAAATTGGGATCCTGTACTTAGTACTCCAAATAACAGAGTACGTAATAGGAAATAATGGGTTTCCACATGGACCCTTGCAGATTTCTGGGAGTGTACATGGAAATAACTGGAGCCTTACAAATCACCATGACATATTAAAGGGAGAGCTACTTTGAATGGGTAGGAGCTGGTCCCATGTGACGCCTGTTTCCCAATGAGAGCAAACTGATATCTTTAGCAAATTCCTTTGTGGAATCTTTGTAACAACTGTTCCAAGACCCCAAGTGCTTTCTGCTGTATTGATGATGAATGCTCCTCTTATCAGGAACTGCACAGAAAGGTTTGTTCAGTAAATGTAAAAATCGTAGCAAAACATGCCTGACTGCTTTCATGCATCTACAATGCAGCGTATCATCATGTCTACATTGAAGTCATTGGGGTATTTGTATTTGGAAACGGTAAGAGACAGCAATTGCACTTGTACATGTGAGCTGATGGTAAGGAGAGAGGTATAGGTAATGACTTGTATGCTATATTTGAGTGTTAAATATTGTAAATCTTGCCTTATCAAACATGGTGTCTCTTCAGACATTGAGAAGATGGATTTTAGAAAAACTGAAAAGGAATCTGGTAGAAAGCAGTGAAGAAAAAGAGAAAAAAGAAAATGAAACAGCATTAGCAACTCCCTCATTTTTTTTAATCCAGTGCAATGTATGATAGCTATTCTTTCTGATGTGCTTCTTAGTTTCAAGATGAAGCTGAGACTGATGGTGATGTCCACAGCTCAAGAGTCACTGCACTCCCAGAACTGAGGCAGTATAACAGGTAGTATGTTAACACAGAGGGAATTTAGTATTAAATCATTTTTATGTAGCCTTCTGCCTAAGGGTTTACCATACTTACTAATGACCTTGAATAATTTCTTCCACTTATTTGTAAAGTACAATTTCTTTCACCTTGAATTTGTTAATGGGGTTTTTCAAAGCAGTACTTTCTCCAAAAGAAGCATTTTAGTTTCTGTATTGATTTATTAAACTTCTCGTACAAACCAGTGTACTTTCTGGTCTTACTCTGTCTCCAAATTCATAATCATATTGCCAAAACAATCTTTCCATTTCCAAGCCATAATTAAAATAAATAATGGTCTAGTGGGGCTTAACACATGGGGTAATATTTTTATTTCTGTGTTCTTGTATTAAACTTATGCATGAGACAGTTCTAGGAAATCTTTCAGTAAGAGGAGGCTTCTTATTTAAACCACTTAATGGTGGAAGACAAAAGAGGAAAGGGTGATTACTTTGTATATCTGTGTTTAATAAGATGATATATTTCTGAAGTTGGTGGAGGGAAAGCTTGCTCCATGTGCCTGGGATAAGACCATGCACACACTCCAAGAACATCTTCATGTGTTTTGAGACAGGGAAACAGCAAACTTGTCTGGGATTGATAATAGTGATGATGGAGAGAAATGCTTGACTTTTGAAAGAGTATAAGGCTATTTATGCTGGAGTTTTATTCAGACGAGAGTTCACTCTTGAAGCAAATTACCCCACTGTTCCTGTTTGTTTTGCTCATCTTGTTGTTCTCCAGAGTGGTTTTGGTATGTGCTAACCAGGCTTCCTCCAAAAGAAACTGAATAATTTCACTCATTTTGTGCACCAATGTGCTCTAATCCTCAGTAAGGCTGTAGAGGTTTGATCAGTTACTGAGTCATTTTTTTGGCAGCTTTGAACCTCCTGTGGTAGGGTCTGGTTCTCCTGTGGTAGGGTAAGTAGTTGGAGTAAATATGGCCTACAATAAAAGTAAAAAAAAAAAAAATTAAAACTCCTGGGCATCACATAATATGGGTGTAAAGATCTGAGCAGCAACTATGTTTTGATCTGTTTCAGTTGTGCCAAAATGTAAATGCAAAGATAGCCTGATGCCATTTATTGTGGGTTTGTTTTTTTAAAGTAACATCAGACTGGTGATGATTAACTGTCAGTTAATCAGTGTTTTAACCTTTTCAACGGTTTGGAGGTGGTAATGTTTTTAAATCTATCTCTGTGACAGTTTGTATTTTGGGTAGAACTTGACAGACCTTTAGATAAGTGCTGCATTCATTAAGTGAGGTACCAAAAGGTCCGTTCTGAATGTTCTTGCCTGTGGTTTTGATCTGAGTGGTTTTCAGGGGCATGGGGACAGGGCAGAAGATACATGTTTGGAATGTAGGGTGCTGTAGGGATTCACAGGTTGTGCTGAGACCATGATTATAGCTTAAAAGATAGTGTAAATATTTGAACCATGATATAAAATAACAAAGAGCCCTATCCCACTTAACAAATATTTTCCTTAATTCAGTAAAAATCCACTGTGGTATGTGTTCTCTTTTCTTCTGGAGAGGAGGACATTAGTTTCTTAGTGTTAAAACTACTCCTTTGGTGATCTGTGCTAAATTTTGTATTTTGTGCACATATTGAAATTTGAAATTGATCTTTTTGGCAAAAAAAAAAAAAAAGAAAGAAAACTATGGGAAGGGCAGATTCTTCAT
Organism: Entomyzon cyanotis; assembly: GCA_024500445.1. NCBI lineage: Eukaryota > Metazoa > Chordata > Aves > Passeriformes > Meliphagidae > Entomyzon > Entomyzon cyanotis. Next base: position 19,509,336 of record JAKEPQ010001005.1, read on the forward strand.
ATAATTTTCTTTTCAGTTATTCAGCTTTATCCTTTTAAACTCCTCGTTATACCACACTGTTCCTTCCCCCCCACACTGTATGTCTTTTTTTCCTCAAGTATTTGAGATTTCCTTGTATTTCTAAAATGAAACATTTTTGTCAGCTTAAAGTGACAAAAGTTATAATGAATCTCAAAGCTGCACCAAGTGTGTAGGACCAGTTGGCTGCACAATCATTATTCTTGGAGGAAGTTAGTCTTCTTTATAACCCTGGGAAGTGTTAGGGAGACTGTAGTCAGGTTCAACCCTTGGAGCAATAAATGAAGGCCACATGCCATTTTAGGCATGAGTGTGAGTGGCTAGAAAGACAGTATGAAGGATGGCCTGGTGTTTAGTGGGCAAAAGAAGTTAGACAACGACAACTGGTTTGAACAATTGCACATATTCAGTGCATTAGTTTTCATCACCATTATTTATAGTAGGTTGCTATAAAAGCAATTTTGAAATGTGTTTTGAAGTTCAGTTCATAGCAGTTCTCCAGGTGGCAGAGATAAAAGGAACTTGTGAATATCACAAGTGGTGGAATCTGCTGGAAACAGGCTCTTCATAACATTTGAAGGCAAGGCAGTATCCTGAATTAGCTCCGTTGTTTTGACTACTAGAGTTTGATCCTGTTGTCTGGCACACTTTGCTGTATTTAAATATGATGAAAGGATGTAATCATGGTTTTACATTTCCTTTAGCATTTCTGTGGGATTTAGTAAGGTTTTACTAATTGCCATGTCCTCTGGTTGTAAAACTTTCTTGTTGAGTCCAGCGTTGGCAGCGAGAGGAGTGGGGCAGAGCACATTGCAGGGGCTGTCAGGTGACAGCTGCTGCCTGCCTTGTGCCTCACTGCTGTGCCCTGCTGCTTTCAGCACTGGCTGCAATCGGGGGGAGATTATGCTGCAGGTATTCGGGTGATCCAATGGGAATTGCATTGATCTGGTGTTTAGCTCTGATCCTTATCAAATGGATTACTTCTAAGGTAGGCTGTTTTTTATTTTGTTTCGACTAACTGGGTTTATAAGTAGTTGGAGAGAAAACAAGTTATTAAGACCTTCACGAGTGCTTATTTTTCCTTTTAAAATCTAATCTGTTTTGGAAACACGTTGTTCACAATTTAAGATTGTGTTTCTTAAGTGTTCATACATGATTTTGTAGCTGTTGACTTTTGCTTGCCTTGAAGTAGGAAGGAATGTAGTTGTAGCAGTGCCAGTTAGGAGACAGGGAATAAAAGGATCTGAAATGGCTTCTGAATGGCAGGCGTTTGCTTGCCTCTGCTATAACAGATCTTAAATTTTATAGCACTTTAAAGCTTTTGTGAAAATAAGGAAAAACAATTTTAAACATAGTGAGAATAATACGCATTAGTGTATTTTGCTTCCTGGACAGGATATCCTTTTTGTATTGTTGATTTCAGAGTTGCGGGAGTGGAAATACCAGTTTTGTTTGCTTATGTGAAATATCTGCTTCGCTTTGTATCCTTTCCATATGAGATCCCTGTGTTTGGAAAAATGCATGCTAGTGTTAGAATTAGGAGTTCTTACTCTCTCATTCCAAAGAATGTAAGTATACCCATAATGGATATTTGTGCTAGTAAATATAGGTGAGATTGGTGCCTGGATATGAGACTAGGCTCTTCTCATCATGCATAATCTGGAATTAATTCCAAAAGAAGGAATAAATTTAAGTGTAGGATTATGAAGGAGAGCCAGAATCACTGGAGAAAATGAGGGAAATTGGGAAAAAAAAAATCCTGCATTTAATAAAAATTTTTGTTATTGATACACACTTCTAAATTTTTTGTACAATTACCAGGGGAATCCGAACAAGCATGAATTTGAGTTTGTTGTGAAAACAAGTTTTGCTAGGCATCCATGCCTGTACTCTTCAGTCATTGCCAGTAACATGTTTCTAAATTTATTAAAAGCAAAAATGGTCAGGATTAGTTGTTAGCACTTGTGGTGACTTTTGTCACATCAAGAAAAAGACCGGGATACCCAGTGGATGTTCACTTGTGACTGGAGGCAGATTCTAAATGCCACAGTTTTACAACCTGTGGACTAGACCAATACATCATCAGCATTTTACTGGCGTATTGTCGAACTGCGGGCTTTCTGGAACTTGACATAAAAAGCATGTTGAAGGATTATGTCTAAGCCAGTTTGATCAGAGATTGTTTTAAGGTGGGGAAAAATAGGAATTCCAAGTAGCTGACATAATACAGTTAGGCATAAAATCCCCTGCTATTTATGATTATATTTTTACGTGTGTTAATGGTAGTTTCTTTTAAATATTAGAATGTTTGTGTCAATCCAATTACCTATCTTGCTGTTGCCGTTGAGTCTTTCTGCTATTCTGATTTAGTTTCTAAAGGCAATACCCCTGTGTGTTACTGTCCTCACTTAAGCCAGTTGCTTGTGCTTTTTTCTGACTATTCTTTCTTTCTGATCAATTGTCAAACTTTTTGGTTTTTATATTTTTGTTAAATCTTGATTTCTTTTTTCATGTTGATAAAGCTTTGCTAAGTCTTATGCCATGTGTTATACATCTGAGGTGTATAAGAAAATAGCTTACAGATGCTTGTTAGATATATGTATCACTAACATTGATAACTATCATTCAAACAATAGCTAAGTTTAAAAATGGTTTCCATGCATCTTGGGAGATGATTATGTGAAATCGCTTTATATGGAAAAAAAAATTAAAATTATCACATTTGGATATTAGAAGAAAGTGTGTGGTTCTCATTGCTGATTAAATTTCAAAAAGGCAATATTAACTCCATTTTCTTACTGCTGGTTTGATAAACTTTCAAAGTACTGCTTCGAACTCCAGTGAAATATTTAAATAATAGTAGTACGAACATTTTGCAGTGGCTTATCTGAGTTCAGTATCAATTTAAGTGCTGTTAAAGAACCTTTTTCAGTGATATAGTGAGTTAAAAACTTAGTGGTGCCTTTTGGAAAATGGTGGATCTTATGTTAGCATGGAACTTTTAATTACTCAAAATAGGTCTAAGAATTATGATACATGACAGTCTTCCTTTTGAGATCTAATAATATTTGGAGAAATAAGGTCTTAACTAGTTTATCGTTCTTGAGACATCTAGTTCATAAACTGTCTTATGATGTTAAATGCTTTCCAAGTGTGTATATCTGAGGCAGCATAACCAGTACATTGCAGTTGCCATGATATAACAACTTCTCCACACTTGTTTTCAGAGCAGTTGAGACTGATGCTCTGGTAGCTGAGCAAAGAGCTTGGACTGAAAAGTCAAGTAGGTAAATATGCCTGCCTGGCTGTGTTGCTCTCTGTCCTCTGTCTTTTCTTTCCCAGCTTCTGAATAAACAACTGAGTAGCAAAATGAGAGTTGTGAAGTCCATCTAAAAGCATGGATGGTTCTTTCTGATGGATGGCACTGAATTTTGAAAGCCAACAGTTCTAGTAGGTTTTGTTACAGAATGAGAGACCAGCAGTTGTGTTTCACAGTCCAAAAGCTGGCCCTTGCCGAAAAGAAGTGCCTGACAGTAATGCTGGTGCTCTGCTCTCAACGAGATTGGGAAGTTCATGTGATAAAACTGATACATCAATGGAAACATTTCTGTTTGACACAAACAGCAGCAGGTGCTCCGTTTCCAAGTGGTACATGCAAATGCTTGTACTCCCAAGCATCACTGAAGCGGTTTCCCTTTGAAGAGCTATCTGTGCTATTTTGGCACGTTGTTGCCATTGCATGGCCTTTAATAACTTTCTGTACTCTGTGAAAAGATGTTCAGGGAGATCTGACTGAAATCTAAGTTCTGGTAGATATTCCCTTTGCATATTTTTGCAGAATCCTTGTATCAGTGCTGTTTTTAGAGGATTAATCGATCTTCCAATTTAGTGTGAACTTTTCCCATTCACTTTCCACAAATATGTCACAAAAGAGAGGAAAAATAGAAACTTCTTTACTGTATTGCCCTTTGGAAGAATAGACAATACTCTGGTGTGAGACCGAAGTTTAAGGTGAGGCTTTCAAAGTGGAAGTCCAGTATAAACAATCCTTCCCAGTCATCTTTCTGACATCCATCTTCACTGCTGAAGCAAAATGGCCTGTCCAGTTCAGATGGCTGTGCTCCTGTGTCGCTGTTGAGCGGCTAGCTGAGGAATGACCAAGTTCTCAGACAAGGAAAGAGAGGAGAAGAGAGCTTTATTGTTTTGAATTCCATATATATAGAGTTTACAGAGGTGCCCCAGATTGGTCAGCCCGAGACCTCCCCCTAGGCCCAATTGGCCAAGCCCGAACTGACCCAATCCGGAGAAGTTGTTTGCAAAACATCCAAACTTTATCTTTGTTTATGAAATGTAGCAAAATGTTCCCACGGGAAGGACCTGTGCTAGCCACACTCCTGCCTGGAAAGGAATGGAGCAGTTGAGAACCTCACTTAATCATTTGAGGAATTTGTTGAATCATTTGGCATCCAGCAGACATTACCACCAACCTAATTGTCCTTGTGCTTGAAAAGGGAACGTGCCTAAACACAAACACATTAGGGCTGTCTTGTCTTTGAGCACTAGTAAGAAGCACTAGACAGAAGTCTGCTTGCTGGAGTAGTGCTTATTTGTTTGATATTTGTACAGAGGGTCAAAATTGTTATTAGCAGGTACAGATCTTCAGGTAGACTGAAGAAGTGGCAGATATTTAGAAATAAAATTTTATGCTAAATGATTTTAGAATATTGACACTAACATGACATTTTGAAGTGCCAGAAGTCAGTCTTAATCCACAAAGATTTCTGATCCAAGGTGTCTGTAGGGCGATTCAGTGTATGCTATGGTCATTCCAACTGTGTAAGTAAGGTATATTTTTGGGGTAAGTATAGTCTTGATGTCTTGGTGTAGGCTACAGAGAATGGGCCTTTGATTAGCAATGAGGAAGGTGGCATTTTTTGTCATCAGCAAGGATAAAATCTTGCTGATTAAATTATTTGAACTGTTGAGTACTGTACAGTAACTTCAGTTTTTTGAGACACATTTGCCTTCCTGCTTATGAATTTGCTGCCCGTGTCAGTTCATATCTCAGTAGAAGCTGAAGCATTAAAACTGGTCTTTCTGTTCACTGGGGTTAAGTAGTAGAATCTGGGCAGTTCATCTTAAAGGAATATGGGGTACATTAAATTGCTTCTTTCTGCATTTTTCTAGAGTAATGTAGGGGGTAATATAACAAATGCACTGACAGTATTATTTGAAGTGGAAAAATAGGTGATACACCACAACCTGCAGTAAATAGCATGCTGCCTGTTTGCAGGGTAAGCCAACACAAAGCAATCCATGTCTGGACGAGTGCAATATTATTTATTTACTTATGACAAGTTGCTAAAAAACCTCTGTACCATTAGCACCACAGTGCTCCCAGCTATCTGTACCTCACTTACTTGCCTGGTCTAAAGATTAAAGGTCAGACCACTCAGCACCCACCAACATCTGTCTGTTGGTAGAAGTTGCTAATAAGTGTTTTTCTCTTATCTATTTTATTTAACAAATTTCAATGAATGAAGTATGTTTAAGACCTCAGTCCTTGTAGCAAATTTAGCTGAAATTGTCCTACTTTTTGTGAATTATTGCTAGTGAAGTTTCTACAATAAATTGTCTCTATTTTTCCCTAGAAAATGAAACTTTCAAAGGTAATTTTAACTGATTTAATTGTTCAAAGGTTTCTGCAAGACCTTTGACTCCTTGCAGAGCAAAATCACTTGTTTCTATAAACAATTACTTTGTTTTTAAAAATGTGCTTGTGTTTGATATAATACATGGATGTGCTACTCTATATATACTGCTTTATCTAACAAATAGTACTTTATTTCAGGGAACAAGTAATATTTTAAAATAAACATATCAAAAGAGTTTATTTTTCAGGAAATTTTTGTATATTATTTTCTTTCTTAGGGACTAATGCACCGGTTGTACATGGGTCTTGTAGCTGCATGTGTGCTTAGGTTTCTCCTGTATTAGATTACAGAACTGTACTGGACATGTTCAGAAATCTGTGATAGACAGGTGCAAATTGTAAGTTAGCACTAAATTACATCACTGATTGTGCCTAGTCAGTGATATGAAATGTTCCAGGCAACAGAAAATATATTCAGCTGAGATTTTTCTGAAACTCAAAGGCAGATTTAATGAAAATAAATGAAAATGTTAGTGAGAAATCAGCATCAGTTTCTGGCTGATGAGTTGTATTTCTACCTTTCCCATTGGGACAGGCACACTGCTATGAGAAATGCTGTACAAACATACATTGAGGAATTATTTGCATGGTTTATGATCTTCCAAGGAAATACAGAACATAAGCTCAGACAACATAAAAGTTCTGTACAAGGAGCTCTTCCTTGTAGTCTTTACAGCAGCTGTTGTTATTGGACCCCGTTTGGAGCTAGGTCTTTGGTCACATCTGTAATTTACCATTAGGCTTACTTTTGGAAAAAACTTCTACAACTTTAGGTGTAATGTTTTCTTTTTTTGTTTTAGCATGAAAAATATTTTTTAAAAGTGTAACTTATGAGTCTGGAGTCTTAGTACATCACTTGTACCAGTCACAGTGATAGAAGTTATTCCTCTCTAGTCCTTTGAGTTCATTCTGTTTGTTGTATAGATAGATGCACATCAGCAGTTCTGTCTTTTTGCCCTTCCACATAATTTTTCTTTCCTTCATTTTCTTTCTTTTAAAATTCTTTTCAATAGCCAACATTATTTTTTTCTGTCCTGTTTCCTAACAGTTTGATTTCTTATCTTTTGAACTTGCACATTTTCAGGCTGTTGTGTGTCTGTGAGGCAGTGGTGTTCATGCTGCACAAATGAAAAAATGGGTGATTGTGCTCGCCAAGGTTGGCTTTTATGTGAAGTTCTCAAAGGCATATGATGACTCTCTGTGGCATCGAGGATTTCACTGTCCTCAGTGTAAGAAAGAAGTGTGTTGTACAGGGAAAGCTCATAGGAGTTTCTAATCTGCACCCCCCCACAAAAAAACCCTAATTTCCTTAAAGAATAAATGTTCTGAACTGTCAAAACAGAGGTGTAATTGTGCAGGTGATCCTCTAATTCTAGGGTTGACAAGTAACATTAATGAAGGCCTTAGGAAGGGGCAGAAGCTGGTCAAAGATGCAGTAAAGCCAAGATGTGAGGCTGGCTGGGTTGAGCCATGCTTTGCAGACTGTGTGATGCCAGTGTTGTGTAGCAGTGAGAACATTCCTCCAGTTTTTAGCTGTTAGAGGACCTGTTCACCACCTTGTGGGAAACTTACTGGATAGTAACCATCTCAGTAGTGGAATATGTATGCAACATGTGTCTCATGTAGGTAAGAAATACAGCTTATGTAGGAGTATCTCAATGTTGTGCATGGACAACTCGATGACTCTTCTGAACTTTTATCATCAAATATGAAATACTACTTGTTGGCTTTCTCTAAAATACCTTTGTGTATAATATTTTACCTCAGTGATACCTTACTTTGCCTACAGAAAATGCTGTGTAGAATGGAAGTAGCATGTGGCATCCTTGGGCTGCAGTAGTGGTGTCATTTCAGTTCTTTTATTTCTTTTACTTTTGGAAGATGGAAATACCCCATAGGTAAAAGTATAAATATATAAACCAGGAACTGCAAGTATTTGTTTCAAGTATGGTGTTCTAGAAGGCCATGAGAAGCACTTTTTTGTGCCTGTGTAATCTCGTTCTATGTCTTTTTTTGTTGTGAGTGACTGAGGAACATTGAAAAGAAATATATAGGGGTATTTTTTTCCACACTCTGACCCTGCTTTTCATAGTTTTTCCACTACCAATTCCTGTCCTTCCTTTGTCCCCTCTTAAAACAAAATCAGTAGATGTATATACTTGAAAGATGCATTTTGCATGAAAGGCACAAAATTTCTAAAATTAATTTTAAAAGTTAAAATGGAAATGGTTAATTAATACTTTTTTTTAATTTCGATTTTAAAATCATTAACTTCTAACTTAAAATACACTCTTTTTTTCCAGAGGCGTGGAGCAATTTCCTATGACAGCTCTGACCAGACTGCGTTGTACATTCGTATGCTAGGTAAGCATACCAGTTTCTATATTGCAAGTTCCAAGATTTATGATTGATTTAAATATTTTTCTTATATCTCTGTTGAATTCATAAACTTCTCATTCTCTTTCTCCTGGATGATCTTTTGGTTAGAATCTCTAGAAGATTTTGGGTTCTTTTGTATTGACTTGGGTTTTTTGGTTGTTTGCCTTCTTTCTTTTCTTTTTTTCTGAGTTAGACATTGTGTAGGATGTCTTACTCCTATATTAAAAAAAAGAAAACTTCTTATAATTAACCTAATGTGTTTGGTAGAGTAAAGTTTTTAAGTGACTCATGATTGATCTTTCTTTCTGTGTTGGAATTTGCCACCTCTGCATGGTATCCTTCTAGTTAAAACTGTAGCTTAGCGAACACTTGTTTGAGAGTAACCACACACTCTTAAAAACTTCCGTACTGAGGCTATGAAATGCAGAAGGTGTTCTTGAAATAATGATATGATTTTAAACAGTATTTTTATCATTAATCCTAGAAGGTGACTTGAGAAGGGAATGGACATGTGACAGGGCCAAGTAGTTCAGTGAATTTACTGAGGAGTGCTTCAAGAGTAGCAAGCAGATAAAGGGTAAAGCTGAATTCAAAGGAAAGAATGGTATTGGGAGGGGAAAGCATCCAGGAGAGACCCTCTGTGAGAGTGAGTGCACAGAAGGAGTTGAGGTCACTTGTTGAGAGGAGAAAGATGCAAAGCTCTTGCAGATCTGGCTGCTAGATTCAGTATTTCCCGCACCTCTTCTGGAGGCTGCTGGTGGTGCAGATGGCATGGGGACTGTGTATGTGCACTAAGTCTGTTTCACTGCTAAACGATGCCACTTAATTTAAGCCATCTTGAGCTACGAGTTTGTGTTGAAATGGACTATGAATGCTTGCATGATGTCTCGCACAGCTCAGCGAACACCAACAGCTACTCATTACAAATTCTTAACCATCTCCAACTAAATCAGCCAGAACATGTCTTTTTATGCCCTGAGTCTTTTCAGTTTAGTCGTATGTGTTAAAGTCCCCAGAAATTCATAACTGCATTGTCTATGAATTTAAAGTTGCAAGCTTTATGCATGTGTGTATATGAATTTATAGTCCTAACTTACATATGCAGGAATATATGGTCATACATATATATAAATCAAATTTTGACTTAGCAGCTTAATTTTTTTTTTCAACTATTTTGATTTTTTATATTTGTGGAGTTGTTAATACTGGAGCACTGACTGTCTACTGAAGGAGGTTTTTATCAGAGAATTTAATTACTTTGGGGATTTGCTAAGAGGAGAACAGAAGATGCTGGCTTCTAAATGTTTATTGAAAAAGCTGCTGGGTTTTTTTTGTTGTTGGAAATAGGTTTATTTTGTTTTTAAAAGTTAAAATGAAGTGGTTAGGCCCATCATTTCGGCAGAAGGATTTGTGATAATGCTCAAGTAATTCTAGAGGGAAGCAAAGCATGACTTCCTGTAGTTTTTGGTATATACATCTGAATGGAGAGAAAAATCTAATTTGTCTTGAGAATCTTCCATTATTCTCATAGGTAGAACTGGAAAATATTCAGAACATGATGTTAAGCAAATTAATTTTTCACTTGTTCTCTCATTGGAATTTATTATTACATGATGAGATTGGTGCTTGTTATGAATAGCATAACTCTTGCTGGCATAATTCATTCGCGCTGTTGTGCTATGGAGAAGCAGTAAATCTTCTAACTTAGGTGGGGGAGGAGGGTACCAACAAGCAAACAGAAAATTGCTCACGGGATGTTTGAATCATTATGTGATGAATTTGTATTATTTTCTCACTCAATAGAGGTCATGTGGTTTTCCCAAATGTTATGCACACTATGCTGTACAAGTTAGTGACTATTTTCATATTTATTACTTTTGTACTTGTAAATGGACTGTAAAAAAGACCAGCCTGAAAGCTGAACAGTTGGAATCATCGGTATGTAGAAACATTCATATCAGAGCAGATTCAAGGGTTAATATATTCCATTAGATTTTTTTGCAAGAAATGTGAAATATTGCATTTTCTTCAGTATTATGAGAGTTTTGTTTTTGCTTTATTTATCTTAGTACTCTTGAGCAGAATAAGCTGTAAGGAATCCTCAGCTCTAACTTAATGGTAAGTTAGGCACAGTCATGAGAAGATTTGCCATTTACTTGGTTGGTTTTATTCAATACAGACTGTATCTACTAATAAAATGGACCTTGAGAAGGTCTTTATCTTAGCAGACCAAAAATGTAAGGCTAAGGGTTACCTACAATAACTCCTTCCGCCTTTGTTTAGTTGTGCTGGCCATAAAGTTGCTTCATTCAATGTTTTCAGGCTGTCCCAATGGTAATCCAATGGAAATTAATTTACACCGACTAAATAGGAATTCATGTGGTTTAGCAATGTGTTCAAGTTCAATTTAAAAGATCATATTTTAGGGGTATGCAAAATAAAAAACTAACTCCTGACTGCCTTCATCAGTGTGTCGATATAAACAAGCAGTGTTGACTCATCTGTCATACCCCATTCCCAAAATACACACTAAGCCACTCCCAAGTGGCTTATTTACTATTTTAAAATATAGATACAGATGCAGCATTGTAGAATTTTTCTTTTAAGACCTTGGTGTACTAATACATCTGCATCACCTCAGCCACTTTTTGCAGCAACTATGAGGAATTCTCAAAATACCTTGTAAGTGCTTCTGTGTAATCTTGATACTTTCTTGATTTTCCTCTTATTTGCTTTTCTGGTTTCTTTCTCTTGTTGTTTTATATTGACTGAAAGTTCTTCTACTGTGCATGGGGTAGAAAGTGTGGGGCACTGACTGCTTGTATTGGTGAGCATGCACCTCTCAACTACCACTGGACCATTTTTACCCTCCTTCAGAGGTCTTGATCTCTTCAAATAGGAATAATTGGAGGAAAGCTACTGTGTAATGCAGGTGCATGCTCTTCTCTGGTAGTGGTTTTCATATTGTATTCTGTTTGCTTTAATTCTGGCACATTCAGCTGACCTGTCATCTGTTTCTCCAACAAATTTAATAGGAATTTTAATCTGTGAAGTTAGTAATTCTGTCTGAAAATCCTACTCTTCACAACTTCATGGCTTTGACTTGACAGCTTTACCTTGAGGTAGCTGTTGTAATTTCTGCTCCCAGCTGTCCTCCAAGATCTCTGAGGTTCCTGCCCCTGCTCCGGATGGCCTCAGCTCTCCAAGCAGCTGCTGCATTGTTACTGTGCCACACTGCAGCGTTAGGTTAGCACCAAGTATGTGCTGTGTAACCCTAACGCCCAGGGATGTCAGCTGTGGCATTTCAGCTGCCTTGTAAGTATCGGAGCTGTCCTTGTGTGAGCAGGAATCTGAGAGAGGGGCAGGAACTAAACAGTCTGTTTCAAGGTAAGTTTTGTTACAGCCCGAATTTATTTTCAGTTTTCAGTTGTAGCTGCAAACCTCCTTCTTACATTCCTTCTTTCTTGATTTATTTAGTCTTCAATTAAATTTCTGCTAGTATGATCTTTGCCTTCAAAATGCAAGCAATCCTGCTCATGTAGGACTATTCTGGAAAAAAGTGTAGCTAGATACTCAGCCGTCAGATACCTTATCATTTTTGTGCACAAAATAAGACTTTTAAAAGAAGGCTTCACAGTTTTTAAATCTTTCTCTTGATTCTTTGGAATCACCAAAACGCTCAAAGAGGGAATAAATTGTTCCTGGAAGTCCAGTATCATTAAGATGCTGGACTTGAATGTGCTCTCTTAAGGTAACACAGGAGTCTTTCCCATGTGGCTAAAGAAGAGACACTTCAGATAAAAACTGTCAGTCAGCTTGCTGCCACTTGTGTGTCTTCCCCCAAGGAAATTAACCTATAAATCACTGTGTGATCACTGTGTGATCTGATGGTTTGAAAAGATTTTGTAAGCATTTTGATATGTATGTAGAAGTCTAAATAAATGAAATTTATTCATAAGTTCTTTTGATTTAGGTGTTGGATTTTTATTTGTCTTTCAGCTACCATAAATAATGATTGGCTCTGAGGTTGGACTTCTGTTGCTATTTGAAGGAATTATGTAACAGTGTCCTTTTGTTTGATAAAAGTAATCTCAAATCGGAGATATCTTGTGCCTTTTTGTAAAGTTCCCTGTGAAGATAAACATGTCTCTTCCTTAAAATTGAATTCTGCATAATTTCAGAGTCACAGGGTTGCAAAACACTTGTGCAGGATTTCCCAAGCAAATTGATGTGAACATGTTATGTTGTGCGAAAGTACAGTGAAGTGGGTGCATTTGGGATCCATTAATCTTCTGCAGATTACATTAGCCAAACAGTGAATGCATAACAATGATCCAGTATTTCTGGATGTTTTGGAACTAACTATACATATGCACTGGAGATTAGTTTCAGTGTGCTAATAGCCCATTGCTTCATAATGTGCAGCCAGTTATTCCTTTTTGTGCTTCTGTATATTTAGAAACTTCAGATAGATGTATGGTATCATCATATTCCATTTGTACCAATATTTTCCAAGCACATTTATTGTCTGAAATCTTGAAAAATGCAGCAGTTCTGTACCGTGATAATGGAGACAGCTCTTCTGCCTTTGTTCTGGCACGAGAGAATTTTCTATTTTGTTTGTGGTAATAAATTCCAGTCCTGTAGAAGGGGTATATTTTTCCAGAGTAAATACAATTGTATTCTAAAAAATTAATCCATTGTTGAGATATTAGTTTTTTAAAAAGTAGCTTCTTCTGCCATGATTAGGGAGAGAGAATTTTGTTAAATAACTGTGTAATGAAAATATTTAGCTTTCCTTGCTGGGAATTTCTCATTTTATATGTATGCAAGTAAATACACTCATTTTAGCTTTATCTAATTACAGTTGCTTTTTCCTTAGTTTTTAATGTGCATTTTTAGTATACAATACCTTCTTTGGCTAAATATTTCTGTAAATAGATGTTCTAATAATTCCTGTTTAAGGCAATGTAGTTAGTTGCACTTCTTCATTTCACTTACAGACAGTTTTTCTTGTTTTCCTCCCTAAAATCCACAACATCACAGGCATTTCAAGGCTAACAGGGATAGTATAATTCTGTCTATGCTGTTAGACAAGGGTACTAATAAATGAAAAAGAACAAAGCAGAGAGAATTTTTCTGGACATCATTTATCAGATGAACCTGCTTGTTTTGTTATTTGCAGGATTCCATGTTGGTCTTCAGGTATTTTTCTGTGAACTTTTCCTATTTTTGACACTTGGAACAAATTGTTTGCCAAAACCTAGTTATACATGGGCTTAAACTATTTTTTAATTCATAATGTGTTTTGTAAATTCTAAAGGTAAAGAACTGCATTGAAAACTAAAAATAAATCACAAAAGCTGTATCACCTTCTCTGTAAAAAATGAGCTCCACTAAAAAACCTCTTTTATTTTTCTTTTAATTTAGCTGGTGAACTCATTCACACAGCTGTAGCTATGCCTGATTACCCTGATAAATATGAGTGAAAGGTAATGGAAGTTGAATTTTCCTCCCTGTAAACTGTTATTTTCATATACAGCTACTAATGCATTTGCCTCCCCTCTTCCAAAGTTTCCTCTCTTTTTCATTTTTATTAATTTATTTTTTAAAATAAAATTCACTAGTTGCTTGTGCCTAACAGAAGAGTTCTACAATTTGCTGCCTCTGTATTGCCTGGAAGGAGACAAGTCTCTTGCACTCTGCTCAAATGAATGCTTGAAGCCTTTTTAAGGAATATATTGTAAGTGGTCTGAAAAATACTACTTGCAGATAGTAATTGGGTTGCTTTCCCTTGCAGCTCAGCTAAGGTTTTCAGTTTAAAAAAAGAAAAGGATTAGTAACTGAAAGGCACACGTATTTAGTATGTTTTTACTGATATGTAAACTTTAGGGGAGCCTTAGGCCTATCTACCCTTTTGTGGTCCTTCCAGCATGCCTCACAAGATAACATTCATGTAAAGTGCGTCACTGTAGATGTGTCAGTGTTTATAGATATGTATCTCTAGAAAGATACCTGTTAAGTATTAAAACCATATTACTTTTGTAATGTATGAGTCAGTATCTGTAGCCATTTTCTGACAATTTGCCTGCTTCAGCATTACAGATTAGCAGGTTGGAAAAGAAAGAAAGGAAAAAAATGCTCTCAAGATGTCTATGACGATGAAAATTAAATGGCTATATTTTTATTTAGTTCTTATAAACTCATAGTTCTTTCTGTTAATTATTTTGGTTTCATATGAAAAACGCTGTATTTGAAGTGAGGAGAATATGACACTTGAAGGATTTTCATAATTAGAAAACACAACATTTGTACATCTTAAATTAATCTTTTTAGGGTTTGAGGAGGGAAACACTATTGCATTTGATCCTCGAAGATTTCTCCAAATTTGTAATTGCAAAAGGTTTTTAAGTGAAAGCTTTTAATCCAGGTGAACTGCTTATATTAATATATACAAATATCTAACAAAAGAATACTGATCAGCTTTCAGTTGGTAAAATGCATAAGTAGAAGTCAACTAGCATGCTAAAAGACTCAGGTTGAAGCTAATTACAGTGCAAAATAGTTTGATAAAATTTTAATACTGAGTTTTGGTATTTTAATAGGCTCTTGTGTAATATTCAAACAGCTGAGCACAAGTAAGTAAATGCTAGTGGGAAAATATTATATAATATAAAACTATATTGTAACTAGCTTATTTGCTAAAAGCTACCATTTCTAGAAGTTGAATCTTTTTTGTATGTTACAAAATGTTACCGTTGTATGTGTGTTACTGAGGAACAAATCAACTTTAAATGTTCTTGTTTTCTGTCATATTAAGGTGCATTTCTACCATACTGGTGTAGCAAGCTCTAATTTCATCTGAATGCTTATCACATGCTTCTGGCAACGTATGCTTAGGCAGGAGAGATTTTGACAAGAAAGCATGTGATTGCATGTTTAACAAGTCTTCAAACTTTGTTTTGAATTTCACCTTTAAAACAAAAAGCATTGAAGTAGGCCTATTGTTTGAATTACTCTCCTCCATTAAGTACATGAATCTTTACCCCTCCAGGCTATGTTCATTTGCATTTTATCTCTGCCACTCTTCCACACTTTTATTTCACTCTTGACCCTGTTTCTAGGAGATGTGCGAGTAAGAAGTCGGGCAGGATTTGAAACAGAGAGAAGAGGTTCTCATCCATACATTGATTTCCGTATTTTTCACTGTAAGTATTTAAAAGCAGATAAATGACAAATAAACAAAGGCTTCCATCAATTTTAACTACTGAGCCTCCAAAATAAAGTTAGCAGTTCTTATAGCAAGACCATTTTTAAAATACTTCTTAGGAAAAATCTTTCATTCTAGCTCATTACCAAAAATAGAAGTGGAAAATCTTCACTGCTAAATTTTTTTTTAATTATAATTTTAAACTCATTGGATTTAGACCTGAATCCGTATGGAAATGAAGACTTATCTTCTAAACAGCTACTGATGTGTGTGCTGTGTGCTTACTTGGCAGACACAATCAGTTGAGGAGAGTACTTTTCTGTTTTTATAAAGCAGTAGAAAGGCCCTGTCCAGGCTGATGCTTGAACAGAATTACAGTAATATCAATATTCTTGACCTTATCATAATGAATTAACATCACATCTATTCAAATGTGTAGCTAGGACTTAAATTTTTGGACACAGACAAATCTTAAAGATTAAACTGTTAGGAGAAAACAGCAGCCTAAATTTTTTTGATTATGTGTATGAGGAATCTTTTTTTTTCAGAAGTGTTACAAGAAGAATATTTTTGTAGAGAAAAAAAATAAAATTATCCATCTATATTGTTATAACTAAATTTGTCAGTAGTTGTGGTAATATGAAGTTTCAATAACCACCAAACCACTATGCAGCAAAAGTGCACGGGATTTAAGTGTTAACTGAATTATGCCAATAATGAATGTGTTAAGTGTCATAAAGGATCTATACCAATATTGTATCAGCACAATTCCAAGTATTCTAAATGCAGTGGAGAGAATTAGTAAGGCGATTTCATGGGAACAAGTGTGGTTGTTGTAATTACCTTATTAATAAAAATGAGTGGCAGAAACGTGTCTTATGCTCTGATCTTAACTGAAGTTATTCCTTTTAAAAGTAGATCATATCTAAAACTCTTAAACTCTTAGTTTTGTTCAAAAGTTTCATAAAAATAGGTGAGAAAACAAAGTTTGAAGAGTGTGCTATGTAGATTTTTTTCAATAAAGAGGATAAGAGTTTCATCTCAAGTCCTGATTGGGTATAATAAATTCTCTGTAGAAATAGCATGCAATTTAAGAAGTACCTAACTCTGTCTTTTTGTGTATATGTATATGTGGCATTTCATGCTGATACGGGAAAATACTAACAGAAGTATTAAAAGAACTTCCTGTTAAAAGGCAGTCAACGTATGATATTGCTGTTGTCAAATTAACTATTTTCTCTGGTCCTCATCACACTGTTTCTTTCCATCCTGATGATTGTGCATCAGGGAGATCATGACTAATCAGGAAAAGGACTTTGATACCCTTTCTCCTTGCCCCTACTTGTTCAGACACAGCCACCAGCTTTTAGCAACATCA
Source organism: Entomyzon cyanotis (assembly GCA_024500445.1). NCBI lineage: Eukaryota > Metazoa > Chordata > Aves > Passeriformes > Meliphagidae > Entomyzon > Entomyzon cyanotis. The sequence goes on from JAKEPQ010001005.1 coordinate 19,526,034, forward strand.
CCTGTGGTGTCTGATGACAGCAAAAAATGTTGCTAGGAGGCCCAAAACATTCTTTGGCTTTAACTTCCCTCTCAAGTCAGCTGCTGTGGCAGTTTTCAGAGTGGCCATATTGTAGTCAGATTTTTTGCTCTTCAGGATTGTAGCTTGTTGAAGCGTTGCTTCAGGCTCCTGCTACATTGTGGAGTTTCTTTCCAAGTCAGGAATTCAGTGCCATCTCTCACCATATCAGTATGTTATCTAATAATTTACAGAGATGTGGGATTCTTTTTTATCAGTAAAATGTTTTCTTTCTCTCTGCAATGCTAATTTAGTCCTGATCAGTGTTTCCTTGATTGTTTTAAGCAAAATACATTTAGTAATGCACTATGCGACTGCAAGTAGAGAGAAGTGCCAGGAATCAGACTTGACCTAATTTTTGGGATATTCTCCCTGCCCTCTCCTGGTAACTCCAGGAGGAGTTGATTTTGCCACATAGAGCTAAATGACTGAAAAAATATTCACCTATATGAGCAATAGTATGTGAGAGGAGTCAGTTAGCTCTTCTTTCCTTGAGGCAAATACTGAACTGAAAAGGGTCTCTTCTGCAGCTGAAGCAGACTAAACCATCTGAATGTTGCTATTTTTTTTTTCTCCCCATCACAGCTGTATCCTGAACATCAGTAATGCATGGACATGCTTCCTTCATTGTGTTTGTACAGTTTCACTGAAACTTTCTTCTCCCATCCACTAGCTTTGTTCTGTGGTTCTAAATATTTTGCAGTGATCATTGCTTATGTGTTTTGCAGATGACTTATATAGTGGCTGCCAGTCACAGTGCTGAAGCATTATTGCTGTTTTGTGTTTTGCTTAGCTAACTTTGGTTGTTCACCATTGTTTTCTTTTTCTGTCGATGATGTTTTGAGAAGAAGTTGAATGTCTTTCAGGAGGTTTAGCTAATAGCATGCTGACCAGTCTCTTTTCTAATACATTGTTGGAAGGCTTTTAACCCATTATTTTACTGGTAGGTTGGAAGAGTACTGAATTTTAAATGCATTACTTTGCTTCATAACACCATTTAAACTTGCAACTTCAACTAGTATTGCAGAAGTAAAGTTCGTGAGCACTTACTTCTAAAGATCTCTTCTGTATCTTCCTAGGCATTATAAATAAGCTCAGCATCTTTACATCATTACAATTCTGTAATTGATACATGAATACTCAAATTTCTAACCTGTCTAGAAGTATTCTCAACAGTAACCTCTAGGAAACTTGATTTTAGGAAGATGTTTGGAAAAATGTTGTTAGAGACCGTGGAATGGGAGTTATATCTGAGGATTATTAAATGCAGGATTTGACAGTGATCAAGCTAACTTTGTTGGATGGTAGTTTTCCTTCTACAGTATCTGTTATTCCAGAAGTCACCTTTTTATAGGTAATTGCAGGAACTACCAAGAGGAATAGTTTAAGAAACAAATTTTTGTTTCAACAAGGCGGCTTCCTGGTGAGTGGGGAAAATCAGGATTCTATTCTTCTTATTGGTTGGCAATTGTTTAATGCTGAATCAGCATTAGTAGTTTTTCTGTTACTGTGTTCTGTTGGTTATGCCTGTGTGGGACCATGGGCATAAACTCAAGATAGCATCTCAAATCCATAATTTCTAGAAAGGAGAGAGCAGCCACACAACTTTCTTCCTCTGAATTCACTGTTGCACAGTCAAATGCATATGCAGTAATGTTTTGTTGAATTGGCTGTAGAACACTGGATCTACTTTTCACTCCATGGAAAACAAGAAGAAAGTTTTGCAGTTTGCTGTGAGAATGCAGCATGTACTGTTTGGTTTTCAGGGAACTTATTGAAAAAGTGATTGCAGTGGTTATAATCTGTCATACTGTCTTCTGGTTTACATGCATACTTTAAATTTTTCTGTATATTCTTCAAGACATCATAGACAGTAATTCAGTCTTAAGTGTTGTCAGAATATTTTGATAAAAACTAATATTAAACAAAATCTTTGGTGGAAGAATTGATAAATGACAGGATAAAAATATTCCCTTTTTCAGAAACAGTAAGCTAGCAATAAAGTTTTAGGTTTTATTTTTTTACTATTGAGAGGTTGTCAATAATGTCTTTTTATATACGTGTTTGTGTATATACATACTCTCACACACACACACAAATGCACTTAAGAAATTTTGATTGAGGTGTTTCTAGCATGCACAAATAAAGGGATTTATAATGTGCCCTAACCACTCACTTTCACCTGAAAAAAATCGAAAACAGTGATATGTGTCGTATGTTACGGTGAGGAAGTGAAGCCAAAATGAATAAAGATCAAATGAATAATTAAGATAACAGAAAAAATGTTGAGAAGTGTCTTATGCAGATAAAGCTGAAATTAACTGTTTTGAGCTTCCCTTTTAGAAAAGGGGTTTTGGATAAAGTCTGGAAGAACTGTAGAAAAATAGAATAGTTTGGTTCTGCAGAGAAGAAACATGTTTTTTCTTCTTGCTTTTCCTGTTGTTCCTGGCCCAGAATAAGTGAGATCTTGTCAAAAGGTTTTTAGAATTCTCTTGTGCCAGTCTCATCTGAGCATACTTCTACGGGGAGATAATGATGTTGACAACATATGGGGCTTGTGTTTTATAGATAACTGAACCTATCACATCAATGAGTTAAAATAGCTTAGAAAGAAGAAGAGGTTTTGAGTTAATCTGTATATGATTAGTAGCATTCAGGAATGGCTCAGTTTTGAAGAAGATAGTTGCTTGCATGCAGTATAAAGCTTCATGTAGGAGAGAAAACAATATGGTGGAAACTTAAGATTTCATTGAGATTTACATGTCTCCTCTAAGATGGAGCCTTTTTAGGGGGAAATGGAAAGAAAGGAAGAGATATTTTTATAGGTGATGATAAGTCTAATTCTCTTTCTTGTGAGTAAAAATATGTGATGAAGTTCCAGAGTGTACCTTTATTATACAACCTTCAGACTGTTTACTTGGAAATTACAGTTTGTGGAACATATATGCTGCTCTGAGATCTGGCAAATATGTCAACATATACTGTTTGCAATAATGTTTTTAACTTCACGGTTCTTAACTCACAAATCATTGGAAAAAGTTTACCTTGAACAGTGAATTTAGATTTCCCTTGGCTGAGGGCCAGAATTCAAAGAAGAGTGCAAATCCAAATTGGTTACCTGCAACAATTTGGAAAATCCTTGTGTAGCAGCAGTTAATGATGCTTTCAATATACTATCTAGAGATTGAGATAAAATAAGCATAGTCCAGATGAATTTCAGTGCCCTTTTTTGTTTCAAGAAAATAGAGGAATTACTGGTTTGATTATTTTTAACAGTAATTGTCTGTCTTGTTCAGCAGTCTGCTGTGAAGAAGGGTGAGTTTCACAATGAATAAAGTCATGCAAGATGATTTCTGTGTGGCCACAGCTTGCAGTATTTGTTTCCCTTTGAAAATGCCATCACTGAGGAGTAAAAAGCTTGTGCTTGACAGATTTCTTCAAAAGCTGCCTTTCTGGGAATGATGCAATTCTGAAATTGTCTTCTAATTATTCACAATCCAGATTATTCAAATAAATTGTGAGCGAAATTTTGACTTTGATTTAGTTTGGAGAATGCAGTCACACAAGGGGAAATCATAGAAAATGCTCTAAATACAGCTGTATTGGCCAAATGAAAAGAATGAACTTGAAGTGAGCTTTGTTAACGAGGATTTGGGGATAAAAACTGTCAATTGAGAAAACAGAGCAGGTTTGGTTTCTTCTTTAGCTATTCTAGATGTTTATTTTACCTACAGTTTCTTCTTTTCAAGCTGCTGTAAGGTAGCCTGTGTGCTCTGGAGTCTTGCACAGGTATAGCCCACTCTGTGTTTCATCGCTGGCGTAAATTTGACCACAGAAAAAGACAGAGACACATTGTAGTTTTTTTTCTTTTCTCTTGAACCTCTCTAATGTTTTCCTTCTCCATGTACCTTATTTTGAAAGGCTTTTTTTTTTTTTTTTTTTTTTTTTTTTTAAAATGCTGGACAATTTGGTAGAAAATGCGTAAGATTTCTTCTGTTTTCAGTTCTACTTCCAGTTTAACTTTCTGTATTAGCAGTTACATAGATTGGTAAAGGAAATTCTTTTTCTGTTACTACAATGTGTTACTTTTCAATTCTTCTTTTATTTCTGGTGACGAAAAATAGACAAAAAAGATGAGTTGAGATTCTGTCATTCCTTTACTGTAGAACTGAAGGTTTCCAGGACACCAAAGAAAGGTGGGTTTTTCTGGGAAGACAGCAAGAAGATGATTTGGCGACGGTCTGGAATATATTATCCTTTTGGGAAAAGAGTTGAGCCATTCATTATGTGTCATGTTCTTCAGGAGCATCAGTATCTTGATTAACACAGCATAACCCATTTTTTAAAGGCTATGTTTGTATATATTTTGTATATTTGTGTTCTGATGACATTCCTCTAAATATTTAGCTTCAGTGAGGTTTTTTAGTTCACAGTATGCTGTTGTGAGCTGAATATTTGCCTTGCCCGTACCTAAACTGGTATGGAAAGACTGCATTGTATGTAGTTTCCTAGTCCTGAGATTATTGCAAAATGTTACTCATTCCAGCACAGGAATGGCATTGTTTAATTTACTGAATTTTGTATCTTTCCTGAGGTGTTTACAGAAATACTGAGATGAGCCAAAATTCAAAAGAGAGAGATTAGTAAAGTCCTGTAGGTACCTTTTAATGGTGTTTTCTTTACACTTTTACTGCTGTGTGATGGCTTAGAGTGCCATTGGAGAATTGGCACTTATTTCATACTGAAATAGTTTAATCCCTGCACTTTGAATGATTTCTCTCAAATTAGCTCTGCTTTGACCAGGGAATTGACTAAAGGTCTTTCAGAAGTCTCTTCTGTCCCTTCCCAGCTAAATTATCCTACAATTCTGTGCCTCTATACTTTGCTAAAGCAGTAAAATCTTTTTGTTCTGTAAGATCCTTCAGGAAAGAAGTTATCTTTGGTGGTGGTCATGCCTAGCACTTTCCCTCCATCAGGGATAATTTGTTATATAGCGTTGTGGTACTACTAGAGTTTCTTGAAAGTTAATTTTTTTTTCTGATTCCACTTAATCAGAAGACATTTGCACAGCCATGTTTATTTCAATAATCCTTAATCCATGGCATATTTTCCAATGATCCTTATTATTTGGAAAATGTTTTTGAATGTATATATATACAGTTATATATTGTACATTAAAACCAAAACAGTCTGGCTTAATATTTTTAAGCAGAAGGAGTGTAGTGCCTTGCAATGATGCTAAACAGGGCTTCTAGGTGGTTCTAAGAAAGACAGGAAGTATAAGGCAATTAGACCTCAGTAGTCTAAATTAGTCTTTTTATGTAACTTTAAAATCCTTCCTAATGAAGTAATGGTTTATATAACACTTGAATACTAAATGTAATATTTTAAAATGCGGATCATGGGTGGTAAACTTACAGGAGAGTTAAACAACAGGACTTAATGTTATTAAAAAATGTTCATGGATCTGATATAGTGCATTTCTTAATGGTTTAATGGGAATAGATGTGAAATTAGAATGCTTATGGGTCCCTCTAGTGGTGTGAAATGCTCGATAATACTTTCAAATTACTCATAAATTGAAAATTACTTGTATCCTGGAAAAATGCATCTTTAGAAAGGTGCATCCTTATAAAGATGGTTATAATTGGCATGTGAAATGGAATATTTCTCTCAAATAAATATTTACAAGTAGTGGAAAATTTCAGATTATATGTCAGGTTTAATGATAGTGTCTGCTATGTAAAAATGCTAAATATGCAGTTCGGTTAATATGGGAAAGTCGTCGGAGATTACTTCCATTAAAAGAAGATAATTCCTTCACATTTTTGGGGGAAAAGCCTCCTCTGGTGGGCCTGTGCATCTCAAAGTTCAGGTTTTACATTCAAACATAAGAAAGATCCATTGTCTCAAGTATTTTTTTTTTTTAATTTCTTTTTTTACTGGCAGTGATACCCAAGATCCTCAGTTATGCTCTCTCTCTTGTTAATAGCAAAACTCAGTGCTTTTTATCATGGATAATTTCCTATTTGCCTTTTGGGCTGTAGCAAGCAAGAAATGGAGGTAGAGTTCTTACTCTAGCTAGCCTTGTTTTGACCAGATTCCTGTCAGAGGATGTGAGTCTTTATCTTTTGCATTATAAGAAGATTGAAGTATGTTGCTAGGATTTAAGGTTTCCATTAATACTTAAAGAAAATCGTAATTGTCATTCTTCCTTTTGTGGACTGTCCTTGCTATACAAAAATTTTGAGAGTAAATCCATCAGTATATTATGATTTTATAAGGGTTTATCACTTGTCTTTACTTACTTTGTATTTTTATATTGGCATGAGAAAAATAAATATTTAATATCCCTGTGAAATGTGCTAAAACATTTTTTTAGGTTTTCATGAAGTTAAAAAATTGGGAGTGGGAAGAGAGATTAAAATTAGTGTCTTGGAATACAGATGAAATCTGTTGCATGAAGGCAACTTGTGTTATTTTATTGCTGTATATGCCTCAAATTAGGAAAATAACTGGTATTAGTAACCAGAATTACTTATTTTTCTTTATTTTAGAGAACGGAATTTTTTCTCATACCAGCATCTTGCGTAAGATACTTAGAAACAAGAATATAACCGTGTTAATCAAACAAACAAAAAGCCCCAGAACCTTGGATTGATACTTTGTATGATAACTCTAACTTACAAAGGAACAGGAAGAAGAATGTCACAGGACAGCTGCTGTTGAGTTGCGCAAAGGCCTACAGTTCGCCTTCTGGTTCCTCACATCAGAAGCACTTCCCAATGCTGTAGCTTCCTTCTTAACATGCCTGTCATCCCAGCTTTGCTTTCTTTCTCTTTCAGTTCACAAGGCTGTAAATGTCATATTTATTTTATCATTCTGATTCATCTATATACTGTCCTTGGAGCAAATGGTCAGTATTGGATATTAGAAAGGCATTTAGCACGTTGAAGGTTCCAAATGGAAGAAAAGATGTTTGGGCTGGGAGGAGAGATGTTCTTCCAGCATGCTTATTCAGGAGCAAAAGCAGTGCACTCTTAATTCTTCACCATCTTTCCATGATTACTGACCCTTGATTTGGTAGGGTCTCTGAAGTTAGCATCTCATTTCATGACTCATGATAGAAGAGGGAGACTGTCATTCTTATATTAATCATACATCTAAAGAGAATGAATGTGCCAAGAGGGGAATGCCAAGTTTCCATTCCACAGCTGTATCATTCATTCTGCCAGTCGTTTCCATGAACTGGCCTTAGCAGGTCTGCCAGGACCACAAAGCACTTGGGTTTTGTGTCCTTAATAATAATTTATCTGTGAGGAAAAGGCAGGTTCAGTAGCTATCAGTGTTCTGTGGCAGAAGAATATATCTTCCCCTCACCCCCTTCCTTGAAAGCCAGCTATTTTCTGTTTCAGCCTTCCCATTAAATTAATAACCTGTCAAACCTCTGCATCTGATTTGTCTGTTCTGAATTGTCCTGGGGTAAATGTTTAGCTGTTAGAGAAATTTACTTTTTGGGTTGGTGTAGTCCCCCGAATCAGGTGCTCTGGAGCTGCAGAGGGAAGGCAAGGCTTGAGATCTCTTTTTTCATTTGTGAGTTACTCTGATAATTTCAGATCTAAAGGGTAAGACATTTATTTAGTTAAGGTGTTATTATCTAGGTTGGGCTATCCATATGCAATAACTAATAGCTCAGAGGGAAGCATAAAGCCCAGCCCTTGGGGCAGAACAGCCCCAGGCACGAGCTCAGGCTGGGGGAAACCAGCTGGAAAAGGAACTGGGCCTTCTGGTGGGCACCAAGTTAAACATGAGCCAGCCATATGCCCTTTCTGCAAAGAAAGCAAATGGTATCCTGGGCTGCAGTAGGAGGAGTGTTGCCAGCAGGTTGAGGGAGGTGCTCCTGCTCCTATATGCAGCACTGGAGAGGCCTCACCTGGAGTCCTGCTCTGGGCTCCCCAGTAAAAGAGAGACATGGATACAGCAAAGAGAGTCTAGCAAAGGGTGAGGAAGATTAAGGGGCTGATGAGAAAAGGCTGAGAAAGCTGGGACTGTTCAGCCTAGAGAAGGCTTTAAGGGAAACTTCTCCATGTATACAAAAACCTGAAGAGAAGGTGCAAAGAGGACAGAGCCAGGCTCCTTTCAGTGGTGCCACTGACAGGATTAGAGGCAATAGGCACAAACTGAAACATGGGAGGTTCCTTCTGAACATCAGGAGACACTTTTTCACTGGGAGGGTGGATGACCAAGTGTGGCTAGCACAGGTTCTTCCCGTGGGAACATTTTGCTATATTTCATAAACAAGATAAAGTTTGGATGTTTTGCAAACAACTTCTCCGGATTGGGTCAGTTCGGGCTTGGCCAATTGGGCCTAGGGGGAGGTCTCGGGCTGACCAATCTGGGGCACCTCTGTAAACTCTATATATATATGGAATTCAAAACAATAAAGCTCTCTTCTCCTCTCTTTCCTTGTCTGAGAACTTGGTCATTCCTCAGCTAGCCTCTCAACAGCGACAACCAAGTGTTGGCAGAGGGTGCCCAGGGAGGTTGTGGAGTCTCCATCCTTGGAGATACGCAGAAGCCTCTGGGACGTGATTCTGGTCAATGTGGTCTAGGTGGCTCTGCTTGAGCAGAGGAGTTTGACCAGATGAACCCCATCTGGTCTTTTCCTACCTCACCTGTTTTGTGGTTCTGTAATAAGCAGTATTGCTGCTAGGAAAGCTGGAATAATGTAGGCTTTGTTTGTTTTTTTTTTTAACAAGGGGTAGAAGAAGTGGGATTACTGTGTAATAGTAGTGGTTAACGAGCACTACAAATTGGTGATAATTTAGAGAGTTTAAGTGTATTTGTAAGATGAATAAGTGTCAATAGTGTATTGTGAAGAGTAATAATGGTTTAGCTTCACAGAAAACAAAGTAACTAATTTGCCTCTCTACCTCTATCATCATAAAAAAAATCCTGAAGCAAGAACATGTGCAACCCCTCCTAAATGACTTACAAATACAAGTATAGGTGGAACAGAGGCCTATACTACCAAATTGTTGCATTTCTGTGTTCTGTTGTGTGCTTTGCTGCCAGAAGCTGCTGTTTTACTTGTAGTACCTACATCATACTGTTCTGTCCAAGATTAATGGGTGGTACCTGTGACAGTGAAACTTAATTTGTAGCATGACAACAAAAGAGGTTTTTATTAACTATAAATCTGTAGAAGAGTACTTGAGAACAAGAAAATTATATATACTTCCAGAAAAGTGCCCATTTTTTCCTACTTTAAATATTTTGTTTTATTGAGATTCAGTGAAGTTCCTGGCTTTTGTGCGTGACTTTGTGGATATTTTAGATCATTTTATGACCTAAATATAACCATTTTATATTATTTTTTTCAACCTAATAGTGTCTGGTTTGAAATATGGATCCTAAGGGATTGGATCAAGATTGAGGGGGAGCAACTTCTTGTCCGTAGCATATACTGCATTAGTAGCAGCAGCTGTATTGCTCCCTGCTTCTCTGTTTTGCGGGCTGGCAGTTCTCAGACTGTAACCTCATGGTAACAAATGTGCTTTGAAATATTGGTAGAGTAATGCAGCATGACAGAATCTATTTATTTGCCTGCTGTACATGAATGTTGCTTTATAAGCAACCTTTGTCATATGTAGTACATCTGTTTACTTAACTGAGATATATTACAGGTACCAGTGTCTTCAGAGGAAGAGCCCTTGGCCTTGAGAATGATAGCTTGAAGAAGGATACTTCATGTGAAGATATCTGTGTTAGCCCTGAGCTTCAGTGTCTTGATGAAGTGTTTCAGGCCTGTCTGAAAGAACATTCACTTGTGTCAGTTTAATCTCTGTTAACACAGGCGGTTGATAGGGAATGCTGCTGCGTTTGATTAGATGCTGTATGATCATGCCACTGTCAGCTCTATTTAGAGATATTTTATTAGTGTGGTTTGGGAATTCATATATTAATTTATATAGTAATATATTAATGAGCTAGCATAGAACACAAAGTAAATTGTAACTTCTGCAGGGAAAAGAATTTAAATGGATAAAGGTTTATCTTGCATAGAATTAAGCTGCTGTCACTAGAAATCATTGAGGCTTTTAGTTGAGATTGTCAATAAGGCCACACCCTCCCCTGTACAGCATTTTAGACTGACTTCTAGAACAAAAGTCAAAATTCCTTGCTTTACAAACTTCAAATATGCCTTGTTCCTGGAAGGACATGAGATCTGTACTACAGAGTTGGGATCATGTTGGTTTTGATGATCTGCATTTTTGAAAAAGAACATGTTGGCATTGACTTCCTTACTTAATACCTCTTTTTTTATTTTATTTTTTAAAAGCATGAGTCATTTCAGACAGGATGAGTGAATATCAAGTCTATTGACTTTCTTTTGGTTATATAAAACTGCTGTTGGGGGCACTGTTGAAAAGAAAGTAAAGGCCAAGTTTGGCCTAATGTATTTCAAAATGAGAATATCTGGCTTGTTGCAAAGAAACTGTAGCTATGCGTAGTTTGATGCTGGGTTTTCTAAAACACCTTAGGTATTTCAAGTGGAATTGGACATAAACTAGTGTCAGTTGCATATATAAATCAGTTAACCTAATAAAAGTAAAGCAAAATATTTGGATTAATCTTTGAAAAGAGGCTGAAATAATTTTCTGTTTTATTTTCACCATAATGGGAAACAGAATTAGATATACTATGAATATAAACATCGTACTTGGTTGGCAGAAGAGTGTAGTTATTTGCAAAAGCACTAAAATTACTTCGGTGTGTTTAAAACTTCGGCATAGTAGAGTTAAGAGATTTTCTGAGCTCTAAACCGTGTAAAAGTAATTTGTATTTGCTCAAAGCCTGGTTGTATCTCCTGTATCAACGCACAGTTTCTGATACTCTCTTGCTGGTGTACATATCATGTTAGGTGATTTGTTAGGGACATGGCTTGGATGTGCATACATGAGAGCAGTTTTCCAAAGATATTTTGTTTGCTGTTTGTGCTTTTAAACAATATCCGTAATATTTTTGTCCTTTCAATAAGAGTTCCTTAAAAAGATAAGTTGCAGCTGTGATTTAAGTATTTGTTTTTCTTCACAGGATGCTTGCACAGATCATTTTTTCTAAGCCATCGCTCTGTATTTATTATTCATAAAAATATCTGTATTTGTGCTGAAATGTTTGATACTCAAAAATATCGCATTATCTTTATACCAAACTTCCCTGAGCACTTGTCTTTTTGATAAAGGTTTTTAGAGAGAGTGTTTATTTTCTTGTTTTTTGTAGCAAATTCTGAAATCGAGGTCTCTGTGTCTGCGAGAAATGTGAGAAGGTTGCTTAGTTTCCAGCGATACCTGAGATCTTCCCGTTTTTTCCGTGGTATCACTGTTCCAAATTCTTCAAACATTTTAGATGATGATTATAATGGACAAGCAAAGGTTGGTTGCTTGATTTTTATTTTTTTTTAATGCTTGCTAGCATATATGACTATATTGCATGCTAAAAGTGCAACCAAATACAAATTGTAAGCATGGTTTTTTATGTATGCATGTATGTGTGTGTGCGTATATATATATATCTATGTATATATGTATGTATATGTATATATTGTAATGAAATCCAGACAAAATTACGTGGTTTGTAGCAAACTCTTCTACTGCCCACAAGTTGACTCGGATGATGTTTATGTGTCTAGTACTTTTTTTGTTTGTTTTTGTTTTTTTTTTTTTTATTTTTTTAATAACTGGTGAATTAAGAATGCCCTTGAATAATTGAAGAAAAAAGATGAAGAAAGGAAAATGTATCTGTATTTAAGAAATGTAATGGAGCAATTTGGACAACTCTTCCCTTTCATTTTTGGGCTAACCTCACTAGTGCAGAACTGGCAGAGTGACTGCCTAAACTCAACAAAGTGCAGTAAATGGATTTCTGAGGACATGCTTATGCCAAACGGACTTTTTCTTTGGTTGGCAATTCTAGAAAAGAAGAGTATAGCTGTAATATGCTTGTGCAGCACTAAAGCAGGGAAAGCAGACACTGAGAAGAGAGGTGGTGCTAAGGGAGCAGCTACCTGGATGAAAGGCTGCTGTATTGGCAACAGAGGATGGATAGTGCTGAAGGGACCTGAGCAGGCAAAGATATTCAGGTTATTCAAGATCCCAAAGACATGTAGTGCTTTTCTGTCATCTTGACACAGAAAAAGAGTATACTTATAATACAGTGGTTGTGTCCATGCCAAATATGATCAGGTTGTGGTATAGGAAGAAATCTGTTAACCTGGATGATGGATCTTAAAAATGTACATGCAATTGAATTGTAAAAAGATATTGTTAGTAATTGTTTCTTCTGATAGCAGAGTTTTAGCAGCTGGTAGAGAAAAGCTCTACCAATCCAATGAGAATAGGAGAAGCCAGGAATCTGTTGTAAAATGTGCTGGACAGGTATTTCTAATACAGGTAGGGGAGGCAAAGATTGGGACTGCTCAACTCTGGTGGGGCCTCATGTGCTGTTTGCTGTTCTTGCTCATCTCTGTTGCAGATAAAACAGTTCACATGGAGCAGCTGAGATAAGACATGCTAGTTCAGTGAGGTGAAAAGTCAAAAGCCAGGTTCTTAAATGAAAATGCTCATATAATGGCTCAAATATCTAGTGAATCATCTAGTTACTGTTCTGTAAGCAGGGGAAAGAGAGAAAACAAGGTAAAAGACTACACAGAGATTAATTTGCTAATCTGAATGCACTGTCATTCTGCCATGCTATTTCTGATTTGAACCTAATTGTTTTAAATTGCCTTTTGAGAAATTGACTAAAGGTTGAAAGGAAAATCTCCAACCAATTCTGTTGGAGATGTTTGTTTGGTTTTTTCCTTCTTTTTTTTTAATTCGTAATGTGTAATGTCTTTCAGTTATCAGACAAATTTAATTATTCTTTTACTATTTTTTTTCTATGTAAAAATTCTAAAGACTTGATCTGTCTCTGAAATCTTAAATGCTGCTCTGAGCTACAGGAAGATAGGCGTATACTGATTAAAAGTGACAGCTTTTGTGTTTTCTTTCAGTGTATGCTGGAGAAGGTTGGGAATTGGAATTTTGATATTTTTCTTTTTGATAGATTGACAAATGGTGAGTTTACTTTTTGTATTTCATTTGTGTTTTGTCTTCTAACATAACTGTTGTACTTATGTTGCAGTATATGATTGCTTGTTCACTAAAAAGCACAAATTTCATCAGGTAGTACTTTTTGATTTAGTAGTCTTTAAGTCCTAGTTTGCCTGGTCACTCCATTAAAATAATGACACTGTCAGTGCTGATAATAATCATTGGTTTGTAGAAGAGACCCTTTATGTACTTTGTAGGTTGCTGTTCTCTCTTAGTAATTGGTAGTAGTAATTTGATACAAATTAACAAATAATTTTACTGAACTTGGACTTTTTTTCAATTATGGGATGCTAGTAATTTTTATGGTTGTGTCCAAAAGGTAATTTATATTGAACAAGTATTTTTCTCACAAATTTAATGTTAGATAGAATAGTTCTATGACTTTCTAGTGCACTAAGGGGCATGTTGGTGTCAATGTGTTATAATTATGACATAGATACCAATATGTCTTCAATACCTGGAGAACTGGGAGTTGAGCGGAGGGAAGCTGCTGTAGACATAGCTTGCACAACATAGAAAAAGGAGAACATTGTGGTGACTTTTGTGTGCCCATTACAAATAGCAGTAGGGACTACAGAATACTTGGTTTAAAAAAAAACAAACCTAAGTATTGTTTATGTACAGACAGAAAAGATATCTGTAAATGTGCTGGGAAGGAGGAGAGAGGGCTGCTGGTGAAGTTTTGCACTATAATCTCAGCAATGGCAGGTGGGTTTTGAACAGAATGGAAGGGAGAGATGAACAAGTCCAACATCACAGTGACATTTGTTCCAGTGTGAGAAGAGAATTGAGGGCAGCTCTTGCAAGTTTTGCAGCAGTCATGTGGAGTAGGAAGCAGAGCTGCAGTTAGGATGTTTAAAGTTGCCAGAACAAGAAATCAAGTTCAAAAAGGAAAACGTGACACCAAAAGGTCCTTTTCTCTCCTTTTTTATTGAAGGAATACTTGGCTTAAGCAAGTGTAAAAGTAGTGGTCTCACAGTTACATTTAATACAGAACATGGGGAGAAAAAAATGAAAATATCAAGGACTTGTAAAAACAGAATGTTTATATAGATAATGATAAACTTTACATATCTGAATGAGAAAAAGCTTTGTGTAGAAGTTAACATGTAAGTATAGCTTCTTTTGCATTTGTTTATCAAATGGGAGAAATCTGAAGTCATCCTTCTTATAAGAGCCTCTGTACCTTTTATGTATTCTTTTTTGAAATACATTTAAGGTACTACCAGGAGAGCTTCTTGTGGAAGCCTTATGATACCAGCATCCATTTTGCATACTAATTAAATCATTTTAGGAGAACATTTTGATCAGGCACCCTTATTATTGAAAGTTGTAAGGGCAGAATGCTGTGTATAAAACTCTTCTGGATGAACTGCCATGGAAGAACCTCTACGAAAGGATTTTGCCAGTAAAAGTTGTTCCAAGAACTGTGTATTTCATTGTGAGGAGTTGGCATGTACATGAGAATACATTCATTCTAGCCTAGTAATAAACTAGATTTAGAAGAAATTTTTGTCTTTTTGTACATCTGTCTGTGGTAGGTTCTGTAATGTTCAGTGAAGATTGTCAGCCATGACATATTGTTTGCAGAGCAAATAATGGGCACGCTATTTCAAATAAACACTGTGGGCTGTTTCTCTGTCTCTTAGGTTTAGTTATTTTACCACTGCAAAAGATTATAATAAAGCTATGAGTAGGTGAAATATATTATAAGCATGTAACAGTATATGTTTTTTGTAGAGTATTGGGTGAGATAAGGAGGTGTCCAGCAAAATAAATTATGAAAATGAAAGTATATTTGCGATGTGTGCTAATCAATACTGTTGGCTAGCTTTTCTCTTTGCCTGATTATATTTGTATTTTGTACTCTGTATGTGTGTTTGTGATATGTTGCATAAATACAATTATAAAGTTGAATATCATGATAATGGGTATGCTTGTTTAATCAGGTTGGTTTTTTCATGTTCAGTAACATTTTCTTCCTATCAGTTGCCATTGGATAGTTGGTGAATGCATTAAAATTACGCAAAACCACTGGTGATTATTAGAGACAGCTAATGGAAACTTGTCATGCAGTAAAATTTAAATGTTTATCGTGAATTGGTGTAGAGAAATTTGCTTGTATAATTTTTGTGACCAAGTTGTTGGAAATAATACATTTCTTATGGAAATCATTGATTTCATGGCTTCAAATGAATTAGTATTTTCATCTTATTTTTAGGAAACAGTCTAGTCAGCTTAACCTTTCATCTGTTTAATCTACATGGACTAATTGAACACTTCCAATTAGATACGATGAAACTTCGTAGATTTTTGGGTAAATACAGCTTTTTATTTTGATGGATATTGCTGTTTATCTGCATTTTTATACCTTAACCAAAGTCCTGATTGTAATTTAGCAATAAGGTTTGAAGGGTACTGATGCAGTCTACATTGTGCAGTGATTTAAATTACATTAATTGAGATGATTTCTCAAAGTTTTTGAGTATAGAATTTTCCATGTTAAATCCAAACAAGTATTAACAAGTTTAATAGTTTCATAGCTGATGCTGTATTCTATTTATTAAACCTATTTAATATCTATTAAACAATCAGGAATGTATGTGACACTTGCATTGGGAAGGGCTAGACAGCTCCTTTCTTTGTTCTGATTTTCAATTCTGTATTGATCTTTACTTTTTCCAATGCTATAGTTCCCTAACTGTTTGGAATATGTCAACATGGCCATACTTTCTGATGCCAATTTGGTGTTATCTCTGGGTTGCTCAAATTCTCCTACAAGTAAGCACTGTACTGTGGACATAGTTTCTCCCTAGACAGAGTACAGGACAATTTTAGTTGAATGTTTGGCCTGTGTCACTGGAATGCTTCTATGGAAAGAATTGTAAATACAATGTAGAATATTCAAACCAAGTGGTACATTGACTCGACAGAGCTGTCTGCATCCCAATACCATAGACAGGTGCTGATATGAGACCTCCTTCCTTTGGCTCTTCTGTGACAGTATCTTTAATTTTGTGAAGTGGGATGATTTTTTTAAACTGAGCAGGAGAAACAAGTTTCTGGTCCCTTTTAGCAAGCATTCACAATTTCAGAGAAAACAATTCTGTGGTTACAAGGCTTGTCACTTAACAGGGGAGAAATCACATTTTGGAAGGCCTTACTCCCCTTTGAAATAAGAGAATGTTTTTGTTTTCATAATTTAGTTCTCTTTCAGCTTAAAAAATCAGTTCTGTCTTGCATTTCATGTTGCTTTAAAGTGGACTCAATTTTCTCCAGTTTCAGAAATGTTAATCAGATTACCTTAGTGACTTTTAGTTGGAATGTGAGGAAAATGATTATAGAAATCAGGTTTTAGGCTACTTAAGTTCTAGATGAATGTGGTTTGTCTTTCTCATCTGGTTAGTTGAGATTAGGCAAATTATAATAATTGAAATGAAAGACCAGTTAGAAATTACTGGATTAGTTAACTGGTTATCAAAAGATGAGAGTTTTAACTACATATGACTACTCAAAGTCATAATCCACTAAAATGAGATTAGACTTTGAAGAAGGCAAAATTTATTCTAAATTTGAAATTCACCACCTTTCCCTTTTTGTTAATGCCTTCTGCTTAATATCAGTAAAAGCTCTGTCTTAGTCTATTGTAAAATCAAAGACCCTTTCTTTCAAATACAGCTCCCTGGAATGAACACAGTTCATTCTTTTCTTTTGCAACCTCTTACACTCTAATTCATAGGAATCTGAAGATCAAATTCCAGAAGACTAGGACAGCTCAAATGGTGCAGAGCCACATAAAATTCACTTTATTTGAGAATTTACTGGAATCTTTTTAAGTAGAGAAATCTGATTTTAGTTACCTGTAGGATCTAAAGATTTTTTTTTTTTGTGTATGTGTGTGTGTGTGTGTGTATACACATACACACAGAATCTTTCAGTGGTGTCCATTGGCTGCTTGGAGATCTGGATCTTCTTACTGTGTTGTTCCAGACCTGAACAGGGAGAGAGACAATGCAAAGTACTATATTCCTGAAAACAGGGTTGTTGTGCTATTCTAGTTCTGGCAAACTGTGATCAAAATGTTGACCTAGGTTTGCTTTTTTAAAATAAGTAAGTTAGGAAATTTGTAGAGTTCAGGTAGCTGGATCAGCCTGTGAAGCCACAAAAAAATTAGGAAGAAAGCCAGGGATATATGCATTCATGCACTTGATGTGAAAAATAGGTGGGAAGAGAGTTCTCCTGCAGGTTAATAGACTCCAAAGATATTTATATTGATTTTCATTGTTTTTCATATGAGCTGTCAGCTATGCATTGACTACTATTGAAATTACATGGTGGTGACAGTATTTTGACTTTCCATGAACCACAGTTCATCACAAATACCCCATTAGTAATGTTGTAACATTACAGTCACAATTACATGGATCCTTCGGGCTTGTAAACTGAGTAAAAAAGTGGCTTGTGGACATGTTTGTTTGATGGGACTGACAGACTGTAGTCAGACAGGAAAATGTTCTTTTGAGGTTTGCTTGGAAGAACTAATGTGTTGTGTCAGGCAAAACTTCAGAATACAGTTTGATTGCTCTGCTTTAGATCGTCTTCCACTCTATCCTTTTTAACATTAGAGTTTTTTCATTCCCTGTACTTGAGCTAATGTTGATGCCCTTTGAAGAATTCAACCTATAATGTTCAAAACCAGCTAGGAAGATGGAGGAAAGAGGAGGAAAGCAAAGAAGTTAAATAGGGAGTATTGAATCTAGGCGTAGTTAGTCATACCATGATCTAAATGAGACTCTTTTCTAAATTGCATATCAGCTTAAGTTTGCCTGAGTACAAGTATGAGAAGATGCCTAAAAATATGTGGAGGTGGTTTGCCATGACAGGAAAGCAGTGCCTTATTCCTCTAAAATCCTGTCTGTTTTCA
The DNA here is from genome assembly GCA_024500445.1 of Entomyzon cyanotis. Classification (NCBI taxonomy): domain Eukaryota; kingdom Metazoa; phylum Chordata; class Aves; order Passeriformes; family Meliphagidae; genus Entomyzon; species Entomyzon cyanotis. Next base: position 19,544,169 of record JAKEPQ010001005.1, read on the forward strand.
AGCCATGATGTGAAGTCATCCTGATGGTTTGGTAAATAGTGTAATTTTCATTTTGTATTCAGTGTTGCCTCACCGTTCAGACAGACAACATTGTCAAAGACAGCCTTCCCTGGGAAGTTCTCAGATTACCTCAGATTATATATTGATTTCAAGTTGTTTAATTTTTGCTCTGAGATGACTTTACCATGTAGTTGATTTCCTTCAGCAAACTCAAAAAAAGTTTCTTCACATAAAAATCTTACAGCTGCGTTGTGGTTCAGCTGACGATTTATTAACTGTGATGTTTTTATGTGTATGTAACTTGTGATATTACATATTTCTGTGCTTAATAGTGGCATATAAAATGGTCCTTGAAAAACTTGCAATTTTATTTAAATTTGGATATTTGTTATTTTCCTGCAGTTATGGTTCAAGAAGATTATCACAGTCAAAATCCTTATCATAATGCAGTTCATGCTGCTGATGTGACTCAGGCCATGCACTGTTACTTAAAAGAGCCCAAGGTAAGGGAGCATTCTCACTTTTACATCACACATACATATATAAATGTGTGTTTGTGTGTATATGTATATGAATAGATTGTGTGCACACATGACAGAATCGTCTAGGTTGGAAAAGACCTCTGAGTTCGAGTCCAGCCTGTGACCAAACATCACCATGCCAGCTAGACCATGGCAAAGTGCCACATCCAGTCTTTTCTTAAACGCCTCCAGGGACAGTGACTCCACCACCACCCTGGGCAGCCCATTCCAATGTCTAATCACTCTTTCCGTGGAGAAATTCCTCCTAATGTCCAATCTAAACCTGCCCTGGCACAGCTTGAGACTATGTCCTCTGTGTTGTCACTGGTTGCCTGGGTGAAGAAGCCAAACCCCACCTGGCTACAGCCTATTTTCAGGCAGTTGTAGAGAGCAATAAGGTGATTTATCTATATATATTTACATACCTGCCCACATGTATGTGTATCTGCACATACCCTTTTGATTAAAAGTAAAGAAACCTAAGAACCCAACAAGCAACACTTTTGAACTCTGTTACTCTCCCTGTTGCTGAGGTGTGGGTTCACACTTAGCCGTATGCTTTTCTTTTTTCCCCCCTTCTGAGCTGACATTGTCTTTTGTGTGACTTCCTGTTGAACAGGAGCAGGGAATTAAAGTTGCAGCTGTTTAAGGTAGTGCTATGCCCCAAGATATTTATATAGAATTGCAGTGTGAGTCAGAGCTGGCAATAATAAACCTGTGTATTTGTCATCTGGGGTGGGTTTTCTTTTCCTCCAGAAGCTACCATTACCTTTGCTTTGCTCATCTTTGATGTTACCAAATAGTTTTCTTCTACGAGAGGCAGTTTGTAGCAATACATCAGGAGTTCTCTTTGGCCTTTCTCTTTAAGAAAGGGCAGAGTGACAGACCTTAAGGAGCTGAACTAGTTGAGTGTTTGTTCCTTACTACCTATACTGCTGTTGGGCTGCTGTAAGTGATGTCTCAGACAATTTCAGGGCTAAGTCCTGGCCTTCTGTATTCAATTGAGAGCTGTAGTGCTCTGTAGCTAGGTGAGAAGTTATCTACCTTGATGCAGATTATCACCAATCTGGTATTTCCTTGAGCAGCATGGCTTCTTATTCTGCTTCTGAAGTAAAACCAAGTAAGTTTTGGCTTTTTCAGAGGCTCTTTGCCCACTCCTCCCACTCAGTTTCTCAATACTGCTCTCAGGCCAATTGGTGCAGTGAGCCAGATCAGAGCTGATACATGATGAGCTTTTTTTATGGAATTCAGTTTGGGAGCTCTGAGCATTTTTTATTTAATTCTCATGATGGAAGTTTTGTAATGCTTCAGATACAAGTATAGACTTTGTATTTTTAGAAACATATCCAGCAATAGTTCAGTGTACTGAGCTACAGCTCTGTTGCACCAAAGCACGTTATAAACATGTGAGGCGTGATGGATGGCAAATACAACAGGGAACATAAACTTCTGTCCTTGCGGGGTGTTTGCTGCATTTCACCTTTATATGGGCAGAACTGTCCTCTCTGTTTTAGTGCAAACTAGACTTATTTACTGAGTTTAACTCTCAAACCTCTCAGCCACAAATAGGAACAGCTATGAACAGTGAAAGTAAGTCCATGTAGATGCATGCTGAATTTTTAATTGACATGCATATTGAAATATTTATTTGTGGCAGATTTTCCTCCTTTGGTTCTGTTCCTGGTACACCTTGAAGTACAATTTTGCATAAGAGTAGAAATCAATTATAAATAGTTCTAAGTCTTCAAGAGCATTAGTTTCTTCCTCTTAGGAGGAAAGGTTTTCATGCTTTTTAAAATACAGTATGAATTTAAAGCAGAATTGACACATAAGAATGGACTTGGTAAATGAGAGGCAGAGCTAATTTTAAGAATTTGCTGCTTTTATGGGGTCTGGTTAGGAATAGTGCTTCATTAACAGACACAAAGTAGGATTTTGTGTGCTGGCATTTTTTAAGAGTGAACCTTCCCATTCAGAAAGAATAATGCTTAAACCTGTTGAATGCTGTTGAAATTTTGTAGCTTTCGGGGGGCAAATACTGCAAAGTCAGTGGAATGTTAGTTTTACATCTGCAAAATTTTCTCCAAATTTCTATTGGCTATTAATTATTAAAAACCAAAAATGCAGTATTTATGCACTTTTTCTAAGGACATATTGCATTACTAACATTTGTTGGTTTTGCCTTGCAGCTTTCCAAATCTTTAACTCCATGGGATGTTCTGCTCAGTTTAATAGCAGCTGCCACACATGATTTGGATCACCCAGGCGTTAACCAACCTTTCCTAATTAAAACAAACCATTATTTAGCGACTTTATATAAGGTAAGGACAAAATCAGTGGTTTTGTTAAAGCCAGATTTGGAGGAGTATAGAAAAGGAGTATAAATTGTGATGTGTTTAGCTAGTGGTAAGATTGAATTCAGACATTATTTCCATGTCACTGGAATAAAAAAATGTGCAAATTAACAAAGTATTCAGGATTTGTGAGTTTTAACCTCCTTGGAAAAAAAAAAGGAAGACAATACAACACCAACCCCAAAACACAGCCAAAATGTCTGGTGCTGCTCTTGCTTTATAATAGCTCTTCATTTTAAGAAAAAAGCATTGATTGATATGTGTTATTCCCTTGTAATTCACAGAATACCTCAGTATTAGAGAACCATCACTGGAGATCGGCAGTGGGGTTGCTGAGAGAATCTGGTTTATTTGCACATATGTCATTAGAAAACAGGTATGTTTATACTAATAGTATAGATTCGTTGGAGATGAAAGCAATCTCTCACTTAGCTAAGACAGCCTTGCAGAACAAGATAAGCTATTGCATGGCAGCTCTGAATACAAAATGTAGAGATCTATTTTAAGGATTCCTGGATACTGTGCTGGTAGAGTAGAGCAGTTCATGGTGCAACGTGATATTCGGAAAATAACATTTATTGCAAGCACATTGAAGAAGTGTATTCATGTAGTCAAGCACCTGCTCAGATTAAACTTGGCAGTCTTTTCTCATTCTGCCACCACAACTGTAGTTTAAAATAGACCATCTTCACCTACGCTTAACAAGAAATAATTTTGAGACAATTAGTTTGTGCGTTTTTAAGAAAAAAAGAAGGGGAGGGGAGGGAAAAAAGCTAAAAACTGTTTTAGTCTTCCTGAAAGCTACCAATGAAACATGCTTGTATTTCTGTGACTGTTGCAAGAATGTTTCAGTAAAAGAAAACAAACAGTTCAGTGAAAGTGCTTATTATAAAGCTTGTTATTTGTATAATAATAAATATGATACAAAGACATGTAAATCTCTAGTGATGACTGTTGTTCTTAACTGATACACTTTTGCTTGGTGTCACTAATTTCAGGCAGCTGATGGAGAGCCAGATAGGTGATCTCATTCTTGCCACAGACATCAGTCAACAAAATGAGTACCTGTCCATGTTTCGATCCCACTTGGATAGAGGAGACCTATGTTTAGAGAACGCAAACCATCGTCACTTCATTTTACAGGTGATCCTGCTGGTCATACTTCAGAAAACAGCATTTTAGTGTAAAAACTAACTTACTTAAAAATACTAAATATTACTTCTGCCAGGCTTTCTCCTCCTTTCGAAATGGAGCAGAACTATCTTACAGACTTTCTGCTTCATTACAAAAGGGTTGTTCACTTCAATTCCCACCCCCAGCATTTCTCCCAGGTGATGGTGTATGTTGATAAGTCTGATAACTTAGAGCTGCTGAAGTGAGGTGTTTCCAAGACGAGGTTTAGCTCTTTTAACGACTCCATTGCAGCCTCAGAACTGTGAAATGCTTTGTCAGAATATATTTTGGAAAAGGAAAGCACTGCTTTGTGAATCAGTTTGCAGCTGTGCTAGTGAGCTTTAGCAAACTTTCAAAACAAAAGCCTTGAGAATCTTTTTAGGTTTATAGGCATTTTCTTACTAGGCTCATATTGTGGGCTGTAAGAGAAAGTGGACAAACAGATGAGAAGTTCTGTTTTGTGCAAACCATTGCTAAAAATAGGAGCTTCAGAGCCAGAAATGGAAAATACTGCTTGCTTGCTTTGATGTTTCTTTTTCTGAATTTATTTTTGGCTCCTGTACCAGTGAGTGTACTAAATATAGTGTCCCTGAAATACTTTCAGTTGACTGAATTTCCATATTACTCAGGAAACATCATGAGATCTCACAGTTCCCTGAATGTTTTTTAAATATTACAGAACATAACTTTGCAACACAAATGGTAGGTAGGTTTGTTATTCACAAAATTTAAAATAATCTGCTGTCAGGAGTTAAGTAATTACAGGCACTTGTGTTGAAACAAAGGTGATCTAACCCTGTGTGTTAACTTGTTAGATGGCTTTGAAGTGTGCAGATATTTGTAACCCCTGTCGGACGTGGGAGCTGAGCAAGCAGTGGAGTGAAAAAGTAACAGAGGAGTTCTTCCATCAAGGCAAGTAAGAGTAGAAATATCTGTTAGTATGTAATGTATTTAGTGTGGACAGAATGTCCATGAGCCTCAGTCCATTTAAATTTAGGACTAACAGAGATGTACAGTGCAGGATGGGATTTTTTTTACTTTCATGGGTTGTATTTTCTGCAAAAGGTCAGAGTTATTAAAACTCAGCAGAGAATCTGCTTAGAATGTGAACCTAGAATGGCTGGTGCAATACATCCTTCAGATGAAAGGGGCTTCAGATTAATAATTATGGCCACTTTAAAACTGGCCTAGTAGTTTCAATAAATTATGACATATGTTCATCATGTGTCTTCAATATTTAAACTTCAGCTGTGAGGCCTGTTGGTAAGCAGGTAAGAGCCAGGGAGATTTTTATTTACTGTGCAGTTTAGCCTACTTATGAAAGCAATTAATAAAGCCTTTAATTGACAAATGGAGTGAATTTTCTCCATTATTATTAAATTGTTTTAATAATAAAATTAAGGCTAGTTGGCGGACTTGAGAGCTGCTAATTTGCACATGAATGTGATAAACGGGGAACAGACTACTTTATGTAGTGCTAATCATGTGAGACTTAATCTTAGCTAAAGGTGATGGGGAAGCAGAAACACAATTTTTCTTTAGCGTGAAATTTCTGAAGGCTAAGCTATCCTCTTCTGCATTGCTGAGTGGGGATTAATTTGTCATTTCCATGACAGTGTGGGAGGTTTTGCAAGAAAGACAATGTTAGTCCTTCAGGAAGCCTGTGGTTCTATGGGGTTTCTGTAATTACTGTTTGATGAAAAATACCAAGTATTTAAATACAGTAGTTGTAAGTACTGTTAGTGTCACTGAGAGATCTGTTTGGTTTTTTGGGAGATGGGAAGAGAAGTAAATACTTTCCATTAGCTGTGAGGTACTATCCTTGTTAACCAATGTGCACAGCTCACTTCTGTTAGTATTTGATTTGGTTGGGGCTTGATGATTTAATGGTTGCATTATACTTTTGTTTCTTTAGGTGATATTGAAAAAAAATATCACTTGGGTGTGAGTCCACTTTGCGACCGACAGACAGAAACTATTGCCAACATCCAGATTGGTAACTGCAATTCAGTTTATTTCAGTAGATTCCTTTCAGAATTTGAAAAAAGCACCCTTTGGATACATTTCCTAGAGGCTGAACTTGCTCTGTGTGTGTATGTGGCAGTACTTTATTGTAAAGCAATTTTATTTTTATTTGCTATGTAACATTTCTTGAATTGTTGATGAGCAGTACTGCACTGACAGTCCTGGAGCCCCTCTGTTTCCTCACAGAGCAGGCACAGCATGGGAGGCACCTGTCTGACATCTCCCACACTGCTGCCCAGAACTTTCCTCATCTGAAGTGGCTATTTTGGGAAGAGGAGGGTCCCTCCCCCTTGCCAGGTGGTCTCGGGTGCCTTTTGCAGTGAGTTTGCCACAACTGGGCTCCAGCATGCTGGGCTTTTTTTGGAATGTCAGCATTGCCTTTAAATGCAGCCTTTAAGGAGGGTGGTGGGCAGAGGTGTGATGGAGAATCGTGGATAGCCTTTATATTAATAGTTCTTGCTAACGTGACTTGGATTTAAATAGTAAAATGTCTTTTTATAGTTATTTTTAATAAAAATTGCTTATGTAGGTAAAGTGGGACTCAGTTAAAAACATAGTAAAGAATTAACTACAAGCACAGTATGAATTAACGCTTTAGACTGACACAAAAGCTGATGTGTTCAGTCAGCTGCACTGTTTTAATTTAGAATGCTAGGAAATCATACATTTATTTAATTGAAAGATTCAATTTTGACCATCTTACCATTGAGTTTTTGTTTCATGGAAACAGACATTACAAATAAATGAACATTGCACACACACACACAAGTTCATCAATGTGCTGTTTTGTGGCCTTGTTTAAAAAATGTCTAAAAATTGTATTTTAAAGCATTTTTAGTCATCTTAATATTGTGAAAATAATATATTCTTTCTTCCCCCCTGTGTAGTATAGTTCAGACTCTCTATGGGGTAATTAATTATAAAATCTTTTAGAAATTTAGGTTTTCTAAATTGTGTGACTTAGTTGCTGATGTTTAGATTTTTCTCCCCCTCCATATTGTCTAGTATTTTTCTTTCTTTGGTCATTGCTGTGAAAGAAGGGTTATTTTGTAATGCAGTGTGTTGCTGTTCTTCTGATTGATCAGTAAAATCTTTTACATTTTGAGAGATATTTTTGTAAAGATGCCCTAAATATCTAAATGAATATTTAAATGCATGCTAGAGAACAGTAGTTTGACATGTTGATTTTTTGCCACTAAATTCTATTTAAAATATTTGGTTTATTTCACTTTTCCTCTGTATTGTTTTTTTAATTTCATTTGGCTCTCTTTTCTTGTTTTGAAAGGTTTTATGACTTACTTAGTGGAACCACTGTTTGGGGAATGGGCCCGGTTTTCCAACACCAGGCTGTCACAGACAATGCTTGGCCACCTGGGACTGAACAAGGCAAGCTGGAAGGGAGTGCAGAGGGAACAGTCTGGCAGCGGTGACGATGTTGACCCCACTTTTGAGGAAATGGACTCAGACATTTTACCTCAGGAACCTCGATTGTCCTGACCTCAATCTCCATGACAAAACTGCCTCTTCCCTCAGTATCTGCACGGTTGGATTAAAGGAGACACATGCCAGCCCAAGGTTTTGGTAAAACGGTAAAATGATGCCAGCATTATTTATTTCCAAGTTTTCCTTTGACACAGACCATTTGACCCAGAATTTTTTTAAGCCGCCAGATCTGAACATAGAGCAATATGCACCCGCCTCAGTTGGTTGTCGTTTGGAACCTCGAATATGCAAAGCACAGCAGTGACTGAGCCTTGGAGCAACGGGACAAAAGCTTCATTGTGCCACGTGGCTTTGGCTTTCTCGTGATATTTGGAATACGGTCTTCAAATCTAAGACTTGACATGGATTGTTCCACTCCCTTGGAATTGAGCAAGACTTGCATAAATGTGTTCAAAGCATACCTTCCACTCAGTCCCTGTTTTAATACGGAAATGTGAAGTGCCCATCCTCTGCTGCCTCTGGCAAGACTTGATGTTTACAAATGTACTCTGAAACTGTCGGTTCTAGACTTAACCTTTGCGCATGGCTGTGAAGGAACCACTAACTTGGGTTTTTTGCTTTTTTAAAAGAAAAAGATCAAATCTGAGACTGCAGCTCTTGTTTCTTTGGATGCCAGAAAAGCCTCCCATTTGCCATAATTTTGTTTGTGCACTGGGAACTGAGCATTCATCATAGAGCACAGCCAAGCTTTACTCCAGTGCTATATGGGAATGCAATTTTTTAACGGCGAAAAAACACTTCTGAATCTGGGAAGGGGTGGGGTGGGGGGAAGCATCTGAACTGCATTGCGATTCTGCAGTGGGAACATCGCATGTTGTTCTCACTATTGTACACTTGAACTGCACATGCAAGAAAAAGGTGGAATGTCTAAACACCATAATCAGCTCAGGGTATTTGCCAATCTGAAATAAAGTGGGATGGGAAGCGTGTCCTTCAGAACAAGGGTACAAATGCCCCTTTCGCTGCAGCGTGTGTGTATGTGTGGGTGTGTGAGTACGTTTGGGACGGGGGAGGGCGGGAGGGCTTGGGGAAGGGTTTGAACGGCAACATTTTTTTCTTTTTGTTTGTTTTTTTTAATTTATTCTTTTAGAATGTGACAATTTCATGAACAGCCACACTGGGGAGGAAACTGTAACAAATTGCTACAGATGCCTTAAACTATGCACAAAGCTAAGTGACCAAATTTGTTTTTGATTTGAAAAAAAAATAAAAAAAAAAGTGCATTGTTTACGTATTCCTCCCTCTACTGAAACATTACCCACTGATGGGGTTTTTGATGGGAAAAGGAGAAAATGTTTTTTAGGACAAAATTAAAGGACTAATTTTAAACTTAAAACATTCCATTTTTGTAATTTGTTTTACATTGTTTTAAGTACAGTAAGCACAACTGTAATCTAGTTTGAGAAACTGGTGCTTTCTTTTAGTTCATTTGTATTTCCCTGTTATTATTGTAAAAGACTGTTTATTAATTCTGTTTACAGTTTGTTGCAACAGCCATTTTTGGAAGAGAGCTTCAGCGTAAAGCCATTTGTAAAGGCTTTGCCATATTCATTTTAATATGTGCCTGTTGCTGTTAACTTCTAATTAATAAAACAAAATCTTTTCACATTATGCTCCTGTACATTTAAGTTATGACTGAGTCCAGTGTTGTGGAAAGGTAGCCAAGGTTGCAGTCAGCTTCCACTGTAAAACCAAGCCAACTTTTGGATTTGAAAATACTAGTCCTCTTATGCCAAAATTTATTGCCTCTTGGAGCTTAGCCTCTTACTGTTTGAAAAGCAAATCCTGACTTACCTGATTGTTTCCCTTCTAAAACTGTTTATTATTCTTTCATGTTCCCTGAAGTAGTATCATTAATCTCAAAGTGGCCATGTTTAAAGAAATAAATTTCTAATGAAACCATTCTTTTGAGCCTGTGTGAACTTCCTTCCTTCACTGTCAGTGCAAGTTCTTGTCTGACTCCAACAGAGAAGGGACAATGAGCTTTGGTTGCAGCTTGCAGGAACAGAAGAGCCTTTTTTAACAGGTTGCCTTTGAAAGTGTGTTTAAAGCTGGGAGAACACAGAGGTAAGGACTGTGAGTAACTTACTGCAGAGAAACTTACTACAGAGAAACATTTAACTGGGTTAAATGTGGAAAAGTACTGATTCCTCTTGGAACTTTTTGAATGAAACATGCCAAGCCTGCAGCTATTTTCAAAATGACCACTAAAATCAGTTATCTGATGATACCTTCTGTGACACGTTTGTAAAAAATGAACTTGGTTTAAAGAGCATCAACTGCATTCTAAGTTTTGCTACTTGTTACAGGCATATTTTAATATGTAATTATAATGAAAATTAAGAATAATGGTTTTACAAATATGTCTAAAGCAGTATTTCAATATCATATTTATAAAGAGCCTGTGATTTTTAACAAACATTGTGCAGATTTGTTGTCCTCTGCCTGACAGGACCCTGAACAGCTTGTCAAAGTATAAAACATAAGTAGTTTTGTTCTAAGCCTTTTGTTCTTCCTGGAAAGGGGTGTCTGTCTTTTCCTACCAGACTGGATTTAGAAAGGCTGGTTCTAATCCCACCTCCTCATGTACATAGAAGCATCTGTTATTGGACTGAAGTAAAAAAGAGAAAATAATGCCTTTTCTTGACCATGCTGTCTAGAAGTACCTTCCACAAATCTACACCCAACTTCAACATTCCTGCCGTTTAAGCATTTCACTTGCTGTGAGAGCTGAGAAGCCCACATGTGCCAGGCACAGAACCTAAGCACCATGGCAACTAACAGCCCATGGAGCCCAGAACCATGCTAGGGAAGGGGGCCAGGCTTCCCCCCCCCGCCCCCCCAGCTGGTCCAATTCACAGATCTGCTCCCAGCACTGTTCTGTACACAGACACATACAAACAAGCCTCAGGGTATGTCTGAGGGCTCTGCCCAGCCTCCCTCGATGGCGTTACTTTGAGCACTTGAGGTGTTTTTCCATAGGGAGTGGCATTGTGTGTAATTTCAACTAAAAAGATAAAAATTGAGGTACAGTATAAAGTAAGTTATTTGATGGCAACTTAATGATTTTATTTTCTTGCACAGATGACATTTCTGCTGCAGTAATTTTACATCACCATTAAAGCTCACCCCACTTCTGGTGCTGGATACCCCAGTTTAGACAGGCAGTGTCTGGTGTGGGCGTTTCTTGTGCTTTAGCCTGGTTTAATAGGTCAAGAGCTATACTGAATTTTACAAGTGAATGATTTAACTGGACTGTCAGAGGAACTGAGTATACCAGGGCATGGAGAGGCTGTTGAACAAGTACCTTCCTGCTATCTTTGTGGTGAGGCATAAACTTCTCGTTGGTTCCTGAGAACTGTTTTTGTTTGTTTCTTTGTTTACCCAGCATTCAACTGAATTAACAGTGGAAGGATGTTCTTCAACCAACCCTACTGTTATTCCAGCTGCCCAGCAAGGTGAGCAAACCAGCCCTGGAGGAGATGCAAGGAAATTGTCACTACACTGACTTAAAGTCCGTGTAACGGAATGTAAACTTACCTTATTGTGGCTGCTATCATTGGTAGAGTACCACAAATCAAATATGCCATGTTTATTTTATCTGCTTTTAATTTTATATAGTGGCAATAGAGCATAAAATACAAAACTTAAAACCATAATTAACTTTCAAAAAGGTGTTTTAAAGGCACTTAAAAGAACTCAAGGATTGAATGACCCATCAGTAGGACTGATGGCAGAGCGCTTTGGAAGGAAGTTACATTGTGTACGTATTAATACCATGTCAAGTTCCACACCAGAAAACAAAGCTCCATGTACAATCTACATTCCAGTTATAAGCAGCAAAGCTTCTCCATCTTCAGTAACCTTGTCAGAGCCATTCAGCTGTCTTTACTAAAGAAGTTCTGCTTTTTTCTTTTCCTAGAAAACAGAAGCTCCCAGAGGCAGTTGTACTTGTCCCAGTAGCCAGGATCAGCTTAGAGCACCAAAAATACCCAGGCTCAGCTTTTTCAATGCTCATCCACGGTGAGAGCAAACCATGGCTTTGTTTCAGTGTGCAGCTAAACTGCAGCTCCTGGTTCCTGAACATCTTTTTTCCACCCTGACTTGTACTTTTAGCTTGAGCCTTTCTACACGTGTGGCTGGAGATGAGCTCAGGTGTTTGGTACAGGTCTGTCAGGAAACAGCTGCTGCATGAAGGCCCCAGAAAGGCTTCCCCTGGAAAACAGCTTGTGGGCAACAGCTTAGCCCATCTCTTCCCTGCAAATGGGACCACAAGGGCTTGTACAAGCCTTATCTGCCAGAAACATACCCAGGGAGCCAGACAGTGGGGGAGAAGGTGTCCACGAGCATCTCTTGGAGCAGCAGAGATGAGTTGCTTTTGGCAACTTGCACCCCACAGTACTTTGTACCTTTGTTTTCCTACCTACACCACTTTATGCTAATTAACACTCTTATTATTTTACTCTGCTGCTATCTACTGTTTCAAATTCCCTCTACTACCTATTCACAGAGGCTCCCACAGCATGATTTTACTCTTTTTAATGGCCACAGGATGATGCAAGCAGGTTTTACTCTCTTACCCTTGCAAGCTCAGGTGAAACAACCAAAAAACCCTGCACAAAAATGTGCTACTATGTAAAATTAGCTGACTGCTGCAGCAGGTTCAAGTTTTCACTTTTTTTCAGTAAGAAGCAGAGTGCCTCCAGCTTTTCTTTGGGCTAAAAATTTGCTACAGTTAAGTTTAAAAGAAAGACTTCAACATGAAGATTTCAGTATCAAATTACACATGGTAGTGCAAATTATAGGTAAAGCTCACATAAAACTGGTATTAAGTTAATGGTGTATCACCATCATTAATAACATGTACACAAATTTTTAAGGTGGTCAGTTATGCACAAAGAATGTTATATATATAACTTAGTGTTAATAAACTTAATCCATCACATAAATCTGAGTGGAAAGCCAGGCTTGAATACAAATTAATACCTGAGTATAATGGTCCAATTTATTCCCCCTGAAAAATCACGTACATACAACATGTTTAGTGCCTCATTTCTACATTTCACATTGGGCCTTTCTGTGCTGTAAGAAAGAGACCTCTCAGTACTAGTGCTATTTGCAACATAAAATATTTTATACAAAGCAGCTTGACAGTCTTTTGCATAATAATTTTAAGATTTTTCAATTAAAGTCTTCATTTTTCCTGTAGACTTCAGCATGTGTGGTCCAAACTGGAAAGAAAATCAGAAACACACGTTCAGATTGCTTTCAACAGAACTCTTGTTGAACTACTATCTATCTAAGTAGTAAAAGCAGAACTTGGGCAGAGATAATTTCCTTTGTCACCCTGCTTCTCTGCATGTGGATTTCACAACATAAAGGGAAACTTGTGTCAGCAACAGCTGAAACCACTCAGGGAGGGAGCTAATGAGCTGCTGGAGCAGGACTGAGACAGTTCACTTTACCACAGTAAAATAAGGAGATAGATGCTGTTATCTTTACATGTTGACAACCAACTGCTCAAGCAGCAGTTTAACAGTACTTCTGTTCTTACTCTACCCTGCATATCTGTGCAAGTCCTTTTCAAAACTGTCATACAAAGCTACCAGAACAAAGTTAGAACTGGTAAGTAATTGATGGACAGATTTTATTAGCTTGTTATGGATCAACAGTCTATAACTTAACAAAAACCTTCAATTTTCTTAACTCGTGAAGACTTGATGATCCTTAACCTCAAAAGGTGGACTGTAAATTTCAGAACTGGAAAGTCACGAAAAACCCTGTGTGAATAAAACATTGCCAACTAGTATTCTTTTCCTTAATGCACCAGAGATGTTGAGGAAATGTGATTGATTTTTGGGAAACATCTAACCTTTTAGTTGAGAAGAACACCCTGAACATTACAGAAATATACCATTAGAGGCCAAAATTAGCTGAAGTACTCAAAAGATCTGTGGCTTGTGAATGTTATGTTCCTTAACTACTAATTCAAAGTGTAGCCAGCTTTTGATGTTTTATGTGCATTTCTTCAATTGTATGAACAAAAACTCCTCTTTACTCTCCTTCTCTGGTTCCATAGCACAAGGCTTCAAGGATTGCTTATAAACAAAACTGATCCATATCAGGCTGGTTTCTAAGTAAGTGTACATAGCTAGAGACTTGTATCTTGAATGTTCACTGCTTAAAAACCAAACCAATTTCACATCGATCTGAAATAAACTAGAAGCAATTAATAACTTATGCCATGATGTGGACTTTAAATATAATTTCATTTTAACATTCTCACACTATAAAGAAACTGCTTTTATATATACAGCATTTCCAATTATTAGAAGAAACCCCCTATACCAAGAACCAAGATCCAGCAGGCATTCTGAACAATTTGTTTTCTGAATTCCTAGGAATGTCTGATATGCTTCAGGACCTTGCTTCAAAGTTTCACCTGCACCATCTGCATGGTTAAGGGTGGTAGTAACAGGCAAACTCAGTTCAGACTGGATTCAACGTGAGCCCTTAGCAATGGTGTTTTCTGAATATCAGATGCTTGTGGCAACAGAAAACATTTTTTCTTAGAAAAATACCAAAACTGTAACAGGACTTTTTAAACCTAGGGTCAAGACAGTACACAAGACTTGACACTAAAAACTTAGGATTGCCAAAAGTCCTGGCCTATCAGCAGTATTTCACTGTTCTTTGTGGACAGCGTTGCTAACGTGTAAGTATTTACACTTATTGGCAGGAAGACATTCACTGGTTTGCACAACTATAATTTGGTCCAAGGGTGTGTTCAGAATCACAATACTCACCAGCACTACATCAGCCTGTGTCTTTGTTTCAGTCTTTGGAATCACTTTTTCTGTTTCACCTTGGCTATCATTTCGGTATCGGTAAGCAAATTTCTTTTTGAGAGCTTCTGCTATTAATGTTGCAGGATCTGCAGGGTCACACACTTTAGATTTTGTATCTTCTGAGGATCTAGAAAAGAAAATGGCATCAGCCTCTATGTCACCCTGAAATAGTTTTGAGTCATAAAAACGAATCATTAATGCCAATCTCGGTACATTGATATTTGTATTTATTACCTTTTCACTGCACGTAGTTTCACACTGTTCATGTCTTTGAGGATTTCTAGCATGTTTGGTACTTCAGGCTTCTTTGGCCCATTTTCCACCACATTCTGGCCAGCATTCATTTTTTTGTTTTTCCTCTCTTTAATGAGATCAATCGCAGATTTACTCTGCTGCAGACCCAAGGGAGGGGGTGGTGGCAGAGGAGGAGGAGGTGGTGGTGGAGGTGGAACAGGGACAGCAGCTGAAGCAACTGGACTTGACCCAACTACAAATGAAACATGCATTACATGTCAGTTTACCTGTAACTTCCATTCACATGTCACAAATGCTCAGGTAAGAATATCACTGTAGTAACTTCAATTGCCTCTCCTCTGTCACCTTTAGATTGCCATGTAACTTCTTCATTCCTAAACCAGACTAAGCAGACTTAGCTAAAAAGCCACATAAAAACCTTTCCTGAAAAGTCAGAAGCATCCTTTGACATTTCAGGTCTAATTCTAGGTGCATTTGTGTCTTTACTGCAACAGGATGGACACCACATTTTTCAGTTATGTTCTGCCCCTAATGTTACCAGTACTTCACTTTCTTCTCAGAGGCAGGTACAGAGCAGAAAGTCACAATCTGCCACAGGAACATTGTTTCTTCCTACTTATCATCACAAGTAAGAAATTACCATACAGCATTTTAAAATTTAAATTTCAGAGCTCAAACAGTGCTTAAATTGAAGTTTATTCCAGCTGTCTGAGGCTGAGGATTTTCAGGGCAGCTACTCATCTGTCTGAACATAGAGATTCTCACAATAATCTTGATTTCAAATTCCATGTACACTTTAGGTAAAAATTTGTGTTATAAATATAATAGCAGTAGTAAACTGCCAAATAAATGAAGAAACCTCTGCTCAATTTAAAAAAATTTAAAGCTTAAAAAAACAGAGAAAAATCAGATCAAACCAGACTTTTGAGGCTTGGAGTATAAAGTGTGTAAAGGCATTTATAGGGATAATATAGAGGAGTCTGCTCCGTGTACCTGTAGGCAAACACACAGCATCATTACCACGTTCTACCAGAAGAGGGAGGTAAAGATGATAAAATAAAAGTTTAATTTCCCTGATAAATAGAGGTAAAGGGAGAAAATTAAAAATAAGTTAGTAGTTATTCCACATGCCCCCCCCCTAATTAAAATTCAAGAGTGAAACCAGGTGATCCTTAAGACAATTTCATAGTTTTGAATATGAGCAGTTCAGGAAAAACAAAGTAACTGCTAAACGAGCATCTGAAAAATCAGAATATGATTTTATATATTGTTACACAAACATAGGCAGAGCTGTACTTGTTAAGTGACCTTAGGAAAGAGTGACAACCGAATGCCTGTCATCTGCAGTTGACAAGGGCCATCTCCTGCTAATCTCTGAAGACTTAAAACTGAAAGGAGTCAGAGGTGAGGAAAGAGGAGAAAGAAATTGAGGAGAAGAATTATTCTGTTTACTACCAGAAAGAGTGCACCGCTTTTGGTTCCATATGGACAACGTGTCTGGTCCCAGAGATGATTGCAGTAAACAATTAATTGCCTTTTCTGTTACTTGAGATGCATATTACATATTCCAAAAGCGTAATTAGCATCTTGTATGAATACTTAATGGTATCAGAGAGCCTATTTCCTTACGGAATTGAAAGACTTCAATGCTAGTAATTAAGTTACATTCTTTTAGTCTGGTTTAAACCATCATGTTTATCTTGAGCTTTGCTCCGAAAGCTGTTTAATACTTCTTTACTCATTCACAGATTCAGAACTCTGGCAGATTTACAGACAAACATGAAGACTTTAAGAATACTCAAAAATACGGAAAATCTGGCAAGTCACTTGTCTTCAAGACCTACACTGTACCCCCCTTGGTTAGTGTGCCAAACTAACCAAAACAATATGGTGAAGTGCTTGGTGTTGCAGTATCTCACAAAAAAGAATTAGCACAGTATTAATTATAAAAGGGACACATTCATTAACTAATTTTTGCTGAGAGTACAGCAAATTTAATACCTGTTGTCAAGTTTTGCTGTTCTTGCAAGGTTACAATTTTGGCTATTTGTGCTCTTAAAGTAGCCAGTTCATTTTCTAGAGCACTGATCTTCTGCATTGCTTCTTCATTTGCCATCACTGCGCTCCTGGGCATCGGTTCCTCTTCTGATGGGCTTTGCAAGGACATCTGTCTGCGTGGGGACATCCTGGGATGATGTGATTCGCCTGAAAGAGGCTGCGTTGTTTTTGACCAAACTTCTGATCTGTAACAAAAATATTACAACATATTTTAAAGGCTTTGAAATAGATAAAAACTAAAGCAACGTTACCTAAAAACCAGGGGTACAAGTTGAAGACATGAGTTCAAAACTGTCTTAATACAAATCACTTCCATCGAGACATTAAATAGCTCAAAGTAAGGAAGAACTTCACATCCTTTCTGTTTGCATCACAAACTGTGTTTCTTCTCTTCCCCCAGACAGCGTTTTGTAGAATCCTGGATTTCAGAAGAAAAAGAGGAATACATTCCCCCTTATCCCAATTTATTTCTCTGCCTCAAACCTATCGCATATTTTATTTGAATTAAGATTTAATTTTTCTTCCATTAAATGTTACCATTTTTCCCCTATGGGCTGCAAATAGCCATTTGCAGTTGATTCCTTTGAAGAAAGAAGAGTTTCTTAGTTCCACAAGATTTTTTTGTACTTCTTGGACTTCTGAAGGCACAATCCCCAATTTTAGCAACATTGGGAAAAATGGAGTACATGAAACAGCTTAGTGATGCAGAGACTGCTGTCAGTAGATAGGAAAGCATCTTAGATCTAGTTTTCTAACACAACAATTAGAACTATAGAGAAGAAAACTTCATACAGTTTTAAAGAGTCCATGACCTTTCCTCCACTTCTCACAAGAAAATGTAACTCTGTTGCCTTGCCTTAATACCCATGAAAGCGCAAGCCATGTTAACCACTGAAGCATTATTGAGCATCTTCTCAAACAAGTCAGATAAACCCTTACAAATACACCAGCATTTTAAAACTGTTTATCTCAAGTATCTCAACAACCTGATTGAGGTAAAGATGTCCCTGCTCCTTGCAGGGGCTTGGAATAGATGGCTTTTAAAGGTCCCTTCCAATGCAAGCTATTTTATGATTCTGTAAGTAGAATTGATAAGCACAGATGACAACAGATTATCATAAACATTAAAATGCAAAATATGACACATACTTAACTCCTGAATCCCCCTTAACATCAATCCCAAAACTTCTCAGGCATGCCAGGATTCCATTGTTTATTTAAACATGAGCGTGAGAATAGGCGCTGGTAAAGGGACATTTTGAAATGGGTAGAATGGCCCCAGATGCAGCCCAAGTGCCCCCTCACACTGGAAGCATGGATTAAGCTACTGTGGGTGCTCATCATGTTAGATCTGCAGTTGTGCTACACCTAAAGCAAGAGCCAAGATTTGAGGCTAGAACAAGCCTGTGCTCTGACCACCTCAAACCAGGATTAGATACACACTTAAGTCTTCCATGACACTGACAAAAACCATGAGCATAACTTGCAGAAATTTGATCAAGGAGAATTGAATATTATCAATGATGATAAAATTTAGGTGGTGTTATCTAGACAAGAACAGAGAGCAACCAAAGCTGAGAACTGGATACCTCCTACAGCAGCCACCTCCCTGCTCTCTTTAAGTATGGTGGGAGGTGCCAGTGGCCACTTCACTCCTTAAAACCTGCCTTCTGTATTCTGTGAATGCAGTTTTATAGAGGAAGCAACTAAGTAACAAAGGGTATTTTCTGCTCCGAGCAGTTTTAAGGAGATGTCTTGATTGGAATCTAACACTGTGGAAAAATATTATGCCTGAGTTGTCACTAGTGCTCTGACTAGGGTAGAGGAAAAATGATTTGTCATTTAGTTGCTTCCTCTATAAAACTGTATTCACAGAAAAAAAACTATGTCTGCAAGACTGTTTACTGAATTACACAGTGAATAAATATTTAACAGTAACACCTATGTGATCCTGTCGAAACAGAGAATTTCAAATGCCTGGAAAACACCTAATGCATACCAGCTCCTTTACGAATACTGTGCACATATGTAATAAACAGTGCACACTGAAATACTCACATTTGCTAAGTAATTCACTTACCATGCTCCCTCATAAGCTGTTTGCCTTAAGGTCACTATGTATCTGCAGATTATTTTAGTCCCATCCCACATCCATCTGTCCCCACTCCCCCCTTCCCATGCAGACGTTTCAGCAAATATGCAGTCCTACATCTTTTGTAATAGGTTCTTTGAAGCACCAAAGAGCCATTCTCCCTGTTGTCTCCATTAAACATAATAGCTTTACAGTTCAATCCTTAAACAAAACGCTTCTGTGCAAACAAAAGTAGTATCGGACAGTTAATTTCCTTCGTATCAAATAGGATTCAGGAATGTTTCCCAAACAAGTGTTGATTTCTGTGACTCCCCTGTGAGCTTGTGAAATTAATGTGGCATTGCCAGAATGTTTGTTATGCAAAGCTTCACTGTAGCAAGTCATGATGGAGGGCATCTAGGTCATTACTAACCTATTTTATGCTTTCAAATTAAGAAGAGTATTCTCCTGTAATCTCTGAAGCCAACAATCTGTGCCCTTCTCTGAAAGATTAGTTTGTTTAGAAGAAAAATCTCCTCTGCACTACAGAACTGCATTTTTGTTTCTGGATAGTCTGAGTAGGATGGAACAGAGAACTTCACCCCTTCAGCCAACCTGTTTCATGTAGTGAGTGCTGTGTGGAACCCTTGGTCCAACACAACAGTACCTATCCCATCATTCTGGACACAGGTGCTCACACACTTCCCTGCCAGCTTTTGTTATGAAGATTAAAGATGAAACACAAACCACAATTTTTAAATTGTATTTAGCAGACTGCAGAGCCTTAACCAGAAAGGTGAAAAACAACATGCCAATTACTGGATTACCAGAATGACCACTGCTGCTAATGAGGAAGCTGTACAGTTCACTGCCCCATGGTAATGACAATCTCAGGAGAAGTGGTGAATCACTGTTAGCAATTGTGTCATAGCACAGCAGACATTTTTATTACTTGAAGCTATTATGTGCTGTTCTTTGCAACACATAGAATAAATAAAATCCAGAGTCTTCCTTGCGTACAACCAATCTCCTGTATGTTTTCAAACCAGCCTTGCTTTCATAATCCTATTACGCTAACCTCTACTACTTCTTTTCCAGACCCTATCTCTGTCTCTTCTCCCAGCGTTCAGCATTCAAGTGCTCTCTGTTAACTGTAATGCACAGTAGATTCTCACTGGAGAGAAGTGAGGTTTCTTCCTCTCAGTTCAGAAGTACAGAAAGAAGTTTTCAGAAACATACCTGAGCCTTGTAGAGACTTCACCTTCTTCTTCAGCAATCCATCCCACATCTGCAAAGGAGGCCACTGCCTCTTCTCTGAGTTGAGCAGGACTGTTTCCTCCCGTGACATGAGAAATTAGCTAAATTTTAAAGACAAGATTGAAGGTTTTAGATTCAATATTCCCAACCCAAGTCACATTTATGCTACCCAATGATTCTACTGAGGCTACATGTAACTATTAACACATACATGCACAAAACGCATCTGTAGACTTGAAACACGTGTTTCTGTTCTGTGCTCAGTCCAGAACCATTTCACTGATTTCAAACTATTAAATCCATTCTGCTGAACACTTTGCAGAAGTTCATGGCTAACTACATACACTGTCACATGATGCTAATGAACACTAAAAATTCAATGCAAATTGTTACCTCAAAGACAAACATCAACATTCTCACATAGTTTGCTGCATTAACTCAGATAGTATGTTTTTAAATTATATTCATGACCAGTAGTTAAAAAAAACATTTTGGCTGCCAGTACTTCTGAAGTATTTTGCTCTGATGTAGGATTATTTTTAAAGTGAAATTCTGCCAAAGTTTCCCCTTCCCTACAACTTCCATAATATTAGTACAAGTATGTACTTTGCACAGGGGGAAAAGAAAAGCAAACAAGCAAAGCAGCCTCAAAACCAGGCAAAAAGCCAATCCTACCAGCTCAATAATCACAAAGACTTTGAGTGAGAGGTAGGATGCAATCATAACATTATACACTATGTGCTAACAATCTTATTTAAAACATGCCAAACAAATGGACCATTTCCCAGCATGGTTCTGGCCATTAGCTTTACAGCTGTTTGAAGCTAAAGGTGAGCAAGGCTCCAGAGATTGGAATCTTTCTTCAATTTCCAGTTGTGACCTGAATGGTGATTTGAAAAATTGTTTGGACCATCAATACTTGCTCCATAAGCACAACTCAACAAAATGGTTTTAAATATATTTTGAAATACTGGCTGCTTCCCCAGGTCAGATGGGGTCATGTGCTCAGTCACTGGACTCCTGAGCAGCCTGAGCTCAGTATCTCAACAGATAAAAGCTACTGAAACAACTTTCAGTAATTTGATCTCCTCAATCTTTCACCTTGAGTTACCTATTGCCAACGCAACTGTGCCCCCTCTTTTACTTGTATTCCATAGAATTACAGAATAGTTAAGGCTGGAAAAGCCCTCTAAGATCATCGAATGCAGCTGTTAATCCAACATGACAAACAAATCCACAGCCAAATCTGCACGAGTCATTGCAGCTGTTTAAGTGCTGCCTGTGGCCAGCAGTGGCCAAGAAGCTGGGAATACTGACAAAGATGGTGGCAGAAGGTGCCAGTCTGTGAGGACAGCCTGCATCTGGCCCATTGGCACTTAGGTCAGTTTTCAAGGCACCCCCACTCTGTAAGAGCAAACAACTATGAAATGTTAGCATTAATCTGAATTTGTAGCAGACCTAGCACAGTAGGACTGCAGTCTGGATGAGGTGAAGCCATTTCAGAAGAACATCCAAACATTTTAGTTGTAGCCTCTGATACACAAGTCTCAGGAAGAGAGAAGTTGTGTGTTTGGGGCTGTTTTTGCCCCCCAGGAGTTGTTGCAAACAGCCTCAGAAATTGAGATTAGTTGCCTTCACCTCACACTCTCACAACTTGTAGGAAAGTCTTTATCACAGCTCCCAGGAGTGTGTATTGGCACCATCAGATCATTTGGAAACAACAGGGTTTTTTCCAGGTAGCATCAGCACAGATGGTAATATGTTTATCACATTAACAGCTGTGCCTAATACCATTACAGTCCACCTCTCTTTAAAGCAGTCTAGAGAATACGATATTGCATGTTAGGACTTTTGCTGTTGGAGGTTTCCTTGGCACTTTTCTTTTTAAAAATGAATAGAAATTTTCAGGACCACAGCAGTTGTATTAATGTTACTGGCAATTTAAAAAATTCGTAATACATAAGCCACTTCTTGTACGCGATACAGATTTTCCTGGCAGTAATATTACCATTAAAAGACTGAAGCCACTTTCAAATAAAAGCACTACACATACTTGAATCAAAAATAATTTACTAAATCAACAGTAAGGAATATATTTACCACTGCCAGGATTCCTGCATCATGAGATAAATAACTTCTAATCCAAGATTTAGTAGTAAGCCCTCTGTGATATTGTGATACAAGTTTCTTCTTACTTTTTATTCATATTTATATGTAAACAGAATCTGCTTGTTACCCCATATACAGATGTTTCTTTTCTCTATCCCTAAAAACAACAAAGCCTTCCACAGCAGTGGAATTTGAATCAAGTTAATGCAAGATTTTTACTTTAATTTAAAGGTGAAAAGCCAACACCCATCTCTTAAAACCTTCCTCTGCCTATAAACACCTCTGTGACTACCCTATTTCTCCAGTCAATCCTAGCTGAAGAGAACCTGAACAACTGCTCTGCCAGCACCTAAAATGAAGAAGAGAGTGCTGAAAACAGAAGCCCAGTTCTACTCGATCGCAGGAATTGAATTAATCAGTGCAATAGCCTGCTTTGCTTTCTCTGGAAATTATGTAGCTGCTTCCCCCACTTCTTCCTTCACAGGCTTTTTGCCTATCTTAGTGTACAGGTACGCTGCACACAGAGACACGCCTGTGGCCTACAGACCCATCGTGGATTTCTGAAGACTACACACACTGTACCGCTTTGGCACCTCGAGTTGCAAAGGACACATAAAGAATCATCGAGTCCGACTCCCGAAGAAAGAATCAGCCTCGCCAATGTTTCCGCCCGGTCTCGAACCGGGGACCTTTCGCGTGTTAGGCGAACGTGATAACCACTACACTACGGAAACGCTGCTTAGCTCCCATGTACGGCAGGATCCCTGCTCTCTTGTTTGCTCCACAAAGTGGAAACTAGAACAGATATTTTTATACAATTGATGACAGAATAAAAGCCTTATGTTTCAACTTACTAATACAGTTATGTATTAAACATTTGGAAATACTTCAAGTATGACAAACTTGCTATGATTTTTCAAATTAGCCCAGTAAATTCACGTTTGTCACATGCACGCCAATTTATTAAGAAAGTTCTACTGAGTTATCAGATATCCATCAGACAGCCAGGAGAAGCATGGGACTAAAACTGAGATGCGGTAGCTGAAGGATACTATCTTGAGGGACACTACTGCAGGTTTGGTTGAATCCACCTAGGCTATACTGGCAAGTTAATTTTATTTGTTCCTAAAGACTACAAATAAATCTAATAAATATGACATGCAAAAGATCTATATGAACTCTTTTCATTTGTTCATGCCATGTAGAGTACATAAGGCATATACACTCTACCACCTCCTACTGAAGATGTAAGCAGCATTTTAGCATTTAGTAGTTAATTTAAATGTTGACTATGGCAAGATCCACAGAGACAGACACAACAGTCAGCAGACCTCAAACATCAAGATGTTAGGCTACTATTCTTTTTTACAGACTAGCTGAACAAAAGCATGCTAGAAGATAAGTATGAATGTTACAGAGATATTCTTTCAATGTGTCTCATTAATTTACCATAAGGAAAATGAAAATAAAAGTGGAAAGTCTGCTCCTCTGGGGTTAGAAACACTGATTACATACATGCACCCTCAGATGATGCAAGTAAGATTTGATCTGCTCTTTTAAATAAAGTGACTTACAGCAAGGTTCAGTTCATGGTCCTTTCATAATAGAGCTAAAGCTGGCAAGAAAGAAAGAGGAAGAGACAGCTATAGGAAAGTGTCAGTTGTAACAGCACGGAAACAATCGAGATCAGTATTGAACTTCACTATAGGATCTTAATGCTGAGATAAAGACACAAAAACCAGATGTTAGCATCACACTTAACATGTTCAGCAGTTTATATATTAAAATAGTTTAGAGTCTGCACAAACCATATAAATTTTAATGTGTTTCAAGGCTCAAATTTTGAAATTCCTATTCCTAATTAAATTAACTCTCCCAACTGTACTTCTGTTTTTAGGATCCTTTCCTTTCTTCTAATAGGAGGTGATTGTTTATACTTAGTGTACACACAAAGCTGACTGAATATCTCTTTAAGAGGAATAAAAGGCAAACATTTTATTTATTTAAACCAAATTCAGACCAAAACTTATTTACGTATTTATTTATTCATTTTATTAAACACTAAAAATAATCAGGAACAGATTCCCCAGGTATATCTTACAGTTCCTTGGAAGAACATAAACCAGAAATGTCTTCTTTTATGTACCATATTAACAGAAGTCAGTACTTGGCTAACTATCTGCAAACGAGCATCATCTTTCCTTGTATAGTTTTTACAGCACAGAAAATCAGACACATTATAAGAGGACTTCCCTACCTTTCAAATCTGAGGCACAGGGAGCCTTACTGCTGGCAAAAAAACTACTAATTATATATCCAAGTTTAAATCCACCATGCCGTTTGTTGTCCTCACCTGCACAAAACCCTACCTCCCTTTATTTTTTAATTTCAGCCAGCCACTAGGAATGGGAGATGGCTGCTCCCAGGTTTCTCAATGTAATTTTTTAGGAGAGGCAAAATGTTAGCATGGCTTTTACTATCATGCCAAACAAGGCCCCTATGGTAATCTGAACTATCTGGTTTTGCTACTGCAATTTCATGTCTAAATATTGTTTATACATTTCATTTAGGATAAAGAAATGAATTTAAACATTGAAAAATTTAATAGTGTGGAAATTACTTTATCTTATGGTGGTAGCTGATTCCCTCCGTTCATCTTTACGCTCCCTTGCCCTTGCTCAGCCCACAAAACATTTCTCTCTCAGCTTGAATTTCAAACACTAAACTTCTATACCTGCCCCCTACCCCTAACACCAGAGTTGAAGAGATTATGTGTAACAGTGTCCACTTTCCCATCTGTTCCTGAAATATTCATAATAGAAAGCATGGGTTTTCTCTTCCTTAAGCTTTTACATTTGCTGTTTACCCTCCCCTTTTACCTACACAGAGTTAGCCTTGTATTTTAAACAAAAGCAAACAGGGTACTCATGTCATCTTGTTCCTAATTTTTTAATTTCTGATAAAGTTGTTTATTTTCCCAAGTATTTTTAACACTGTTCATCTTTACATGCCTCTTAAGCCTAGCTTGTAACTACTGTTTATAGTAATAAATTTCAATGATTTTTCTCTTTTATGAATATACTTTTTTTCAATTTTCCTATTTGGAAAAAATCTGAGCTGGAAGCAGAAAGAACTTAAGTAGGCTAATTCTCCTATGTCTAGTTTATCATGTTCTGCTTTCACAAACCTTCTAGTCATGAGCAAATTCTTTATCAGTATTTATCAGTGGAACACTTGCTCTAAACTGTTGAGAATACCTACCTGAAAGTGAACTCTTGGACACTGTATAAGAGAGAGATTAGTACCAATTTTTCTTACAATACTTCGAGATGAACCATAAGGCTTGCTTGACCAAAGCACCTGGATGGGAAGAATAAAGAAACCAGCTGTTAGGGAACTGATTTTTGTTTCATATTGTAATAACTCTCCCTTATTCTTCCATACTGTGCTTGTGCTAAATGTATTTGGTCATTCTTTTCATGCTAGAGTAGAATATAATATTTATACACCGAATTCTGTCTCAGTGAACTCCTTACATTCTGTACCTGAATTGGCACAAATACATTATACACCATCGTTACAATACAGCTATGGATGCTTAAGGTCAAGACAGCCTTTGCATTACATTTGAATTCAAAGCAATAAATCAGGCAATGTAGAAGAATTTAAGAGCTGAAAGTATCTTCAAAAACACAATATTCCAATTCCCAAGACAATAAAGAACCTGCATTCAGTCAGACACCTCGTTTTACAGGGTTTCAAGAAAAGCCCCTCAATCATTAAAAATCCATAAAGTCATATAATTCTTAATTTCTCAAAGTATCTTTTTTCTTTTTTAATTAAGAGCTCTTCTAAAACAGGAATACTGTCTACCATGCTTAATAAAAATAAGCATCAGCTACAATAAATATGACAATGTAATTGTGAAATTAAAGAGCAAAGGAAAGTAAAAAGGAAAAAAAGAGATGAAATTTTTGTAAGAAAGGAACTTTGTTCCCTGCCCCAAAAAAATAGATTCACCTAGAAAAAACTGCCCATAAAAGCTGAACACACGTGGCTTCATTAGAACTGTTTCTCCTGCAATTTAGACTTCCTCTATGTTGTTTCAACAGGGATTAAATTTGCTTTTTTTGTTGTATTTAATATTTACCACAGCCTTATGAAATGAAATAAAATGGGAGTTTAATCCTAGGAGAATACTACAAAACAAGCCAGAACAAAAGCAAAAGCCCCAGAGAGAAGTAGGAAAGATTTCAGCACAGGGAAAGGCAACAAAAACAATGCAAACAAGAAAAAGAATGAGAAGACTCTAACAAAGGGTACATTGTTAGCAAACAATCAGAACACTGTATGGTAATTTTAAAAACTTGGCCAGTGTTTAATTATAGCTGTAAATATGAATTTACTAGTCAGATCTTAGTTTTTAAAGGATCGCAGCTTCAAGCAAACTTGACATCCTGTTAGAAGGTTGCCCAACAAAGAAAACAGAAAAAATCCAGGCTATTTTGGCATGGCAATATTGCCTGCAGTGGTGCTGTGGGAGTTTCATAACACACAGCTGAACATTTTGATATACTAAGCAAAGATCACTACTCTTAGATGTTGAAAGTTCTATTAGAAAGGAAAGTTTATGATCCATGGTATTGATCTCCAGATTATCTCACAAACTTCACACAATATATTGCCTATTTCTAATTTCTATCCTTCCTTTCTCTGGCTTTACTAGAATGTAAAAATTTTGACAAAATAAATGTGCACTGCATATATGCTACATAACATCCTCATATCAGAGCTGCAACTTTGCCATGAATCCACTCAGATCTATTTTTTACCATTCCATAAAAAATTCATTCTCTTGCTCAATGTGCTGCTAAGCTGAACACAATTTTTCAATGCAGAGTAGTCTAATTGATGCTGCATTTTGGTTGCCTCAACAAAGACCTCACATTTGTGCCTATCACCTTACTGGTTGTTTACATGTCTGAGCAAACAGCAGGTAGATCAGTGGCCTTCAAAAAAAAGTCACTGACAAACAACACAACAGTAATATAGTCTCATTATTCACAGCTGATTCTGGTGTTCAAAGTAGAACTGTTGGTGAGAGACTGAAAGTGATATGGCATTGGAACAAATAATACCAGTCAAAGAAAAGCTTAATTAGTTGCAGAAGTACTTCCACAACAGCAAGAGAGTCTAGACTATATGTTCTATTACCAACATAAGTGCAATGCATTTTAAACAAGCAGCAAAACTTGTTTAGATGTTGCTCAGACCACAGACAAGTTGTTGACTAGCACCCAGATAATCAAAAATATTTGGTTTCCAAATGCCCTTGGGGCTCCTCAGCAACAGTGGCTTAGTGCACCAAAACTCTAAATGACTAAGTTTTGGTAATTCAAGATATGCTGGGACAATATTTTCAGAAAACTGTATGCAAACTGTGCCACAAGCGATGCAAGTAAAGTCAGTTCTCTGCTCAGCAGAGCTGATGTCTCAGCACTGCTCTAACCAAGTTCACACAACTTCTTGTTCACTTGAAGCACTGGCAGAGCAAGTCTGCAAAATGCTACTTAGTCATACACTCCTATTGCATCAGCATTTTGCTGTTGTCCAGAACAGCTAACATTTGGAAACGTAACTGCATTATCACAAACTTGATACAAATAGAGAGGGGGGAAACAGATAAAAAACTTGTTCCTCTATTTAGGCGGAAATTGCTGAATTACTACAACGTGGTAATGCAACATATTCTTATAATTTGAATTTTCAAAGTTACGTGGAATCTCAGATCAAAGTTGAAATAAATTTCTAAAATACAGATTCTTGTTGACAATTTTAATTTACAATCTATAAACATTTTGCACTCCACAGATTTCCAAGGCTGATAAAAGACAGTACAATACTACTGACTAAATACTGTACATAGCTGTTAACTATTTCCCCATTCTTAAAACATTAAAATATTTCAAAAACTTATAGGGATTACTGTACTGATGTCAACATTTAGTCAAAATAGCTTCCTAAAGGTCCCAGTGACAAAGCAGTTCATGTGTAGCAGCTCTCTGCCTCTCTCTGCTAAGCATTCAAACAAAACTCTCTGTATAGTCTCCTCCAAGAGGAGAGCTATGCAGACTTATTCCTCTGTTTACCCAGTAAAGAACACAGCTGTATTGCTCTCATGTATTGTAACACCTCTAGAAGGGGTAACTATAGCACAGAAGAGGTAAATATAGCACAATTTTAATATCTGTTTCATGGGGCTTTTTGTATCTTCAAGGTAAGAACAAGAAATCAGATGGTTTTTTTTATCACTGTTAAAAGTAAGATTAAATTCTCCTTCAGCTTCAAAACACACACGGAAGTCCAGCATGAAAAGCAGTGTTTACAAAGTAAACAGTTATTAGAACCAGAAGGAATTGCATAGTACTTTTAACACATTTATTACTCAATATTTCAGTGTCCAAGTCATAAAATTCATGCCTTTTCAGCAATGCAGAATCATCCCAGTATTAAGTACACTTCAAGTGTTCTGCTAGATAAGCACTAACTAAAATACGTGAAGTGCTTTCTATACCTTATTTTCTGAAAACATAAAGGAAATTTGAAACACTTACTGATTCCATGTTCACTCCAATTTGTTCAAAAGCCTTCCTAATTAAGCGCTTCAGCCAGCAAATCATCTGGACTGGAAAAGGCCTTTTCGAACTTGGATTTAAGCCCTCCAGACCTACAAGGCTGCCAAGGTTCCATAGTAGTTCTGAAACGAGACACGTAAGAATTTCAGATGCATGTTGTGGAACATAAACAGAAGTAAACTGCTACGTGTATTCCTAAAAATACAAGGTTTAGATACAAGACATACTAGTCGATACCAATTCCTCATACTGCAAAGCAAAGACATTCAGAAGGCATCTACTTAATTCAGGTAGCGAAGACTTTTTAGTAGCGTTATTTTTGTAGAATCATAGAAAGGTTTGAGTTTGAAGGGACCCTAAAAATCATCTGGTTCCAACCCCCCTGCCATGTGCAGGGACATCTTCCAGTAGATCAGGCTGCACAGGGCCCCATTCAGCTTGGCCATGAAAACTTCCAGGGCTGGGGCATCCACAATTTCTCTGGGCAGCCTGTTTCAGTGCATCAGCATCCTCATGGTGGTACATATCTAACCCAAACCTATCCTCTCTCAGTTTAAAGCCAGTGCTTCTTGTCCTATCACTACATGCCCTTGTAAGTCCCTCTCCAGCTCTCTTGTAGACCCCTCCAGGGACTGTAAAGAAATCCAAGCCACTGTAAAGTTAACAACTAAAAAGTTGTGGAAATGACCGCTCACTTGAGCTTGGACAGATGATGGCATTCAACAACTCTACGTGAGCATCAAGACCTATGGAACACCTGCAGATGGGGATTAGCACTAAGATTGAAGTGCCATACTCATATCTAAAACTCATTTCTATGCAGGAACAGACTGCAGAAAGCTGATCACCTCTCTTGATTCACATTCTCTGACAGCTTTGTTGTTCCCTCCTTTTTCGTACAACTAAGAAGAGAAAGGAAACATGGAAAAATGACTAATGCAAAAAAAAAATACAGGAAATACTGTACATGTGGGACCTGAAAATATTCAAGCAGCTGTTAAAGTTAGACAGATTTCAAATTTTGTCTATTTATATACACTTCCATTCAATTAAATCAAGATGGTTTTATTGCTCCTCTAGTGAAAATAGTATAGTTTTTCTTAACTGTGTTCTACACCAGCCATAACTTGGATGCCACTGAGAAGTGTATTCCATGAAAACCAGGAAAGAAAGATATAGATTTAGGTTTCGGTTTGCTTCCTGTATCAGGCTGGAAACAACATTCTGTTAAACCACCCTGAGAAAAATATTTCTAGTATGAACAACAGTGTTGCTGAAGCCACTCTATATACAGACAGGGATGACTAAAGCAATGTAACAGCAAGGAACCAGTATTCAGGAAGTCTGAAAGTCAGGAGATGGAAAAGCTATGCTGTTTGGAAGTGCTCACAAGCCCTACAGTTAAACCACCATTGTTTCCATTACAAATTTTTTTCAACGGTTCACAGTTCCTTAGTAATAACCTACTTCTTGTGGAAACTTGGCAGAAACAGGACAATTCTGCACTTATCTTTTTTTGATATTAGTTTCTCATCATCACAGGATTTTCTTTGGTCTATGACTAAACTTGGAAGAAACTACTAATCTACACCATGAGGTTAGAATGGAAACTGCAACTGTTATAAGAAAAACAATAGGGAAGAATAATGGGCTAGTTACCAAATAGCCATGAATATGAGCTAAAGTCATTCACGGTAAATAAATAAGTCACAGACTTCTTTATGGGAAGCTGGAGAAATCTATTAGGGAAGCATTACCATCTACTCCATCTGTTATTCCTTTAGGCATCTGTTATTCTTCCCTTACACAACCTACTGTATGGACTGTATGGATTTTTTATCTCATTGCACCTGCTGTGTTCTTTAAACAGGAAGAACACAAGTCTTTCTACATGCCCCACATTGGATTTGGCATCATATCTGGCACTGTAGACATGCAGTGGCATAAAAGAGAGAAGAGTGCTCCTTTAAAAGGGGAAACCTGTTCCAAAGGTGTGATTACATATGATATACTCCACATCATTCCAAAGTTCAGACTTGTTCAACATGCAGTGTGGAAATCAAAGGAAGAAAAACGAAAGCTATTTCAAGACAAATTCAAACAGAAGAGAAAAAAAGGTAGAGTATTGCTGAGCAACTGCAAAACCAGGGCTGGCTGAGAAAGGCAGGTGATAGGACTAAAAGGAATGACTGTATCCCGATACATTGGTCTTTCAGACAGGTCATAAGTTTAAAAGAAGTTAGAGTCACGTTTTCTTTCAGGCAGAGAAGAAAATGTATCATTTTGTTTCTCATCAACTGTGAGGCCTGAGTCCTTAAAAAAAAAACAGAGAATTTGGACAGAGGTGAAAAAAGAGTATTAGAACTTCCTCTGAGGCAATCAGAGCAGATC
This sequence comes from Entomyzon cyanotis, assembly GCA_024500445.1. Taxonomy (NCBI): domain Eukaryota; kingdom Metazoa; phylum Chordata; class Aves; order Passeriformes; family Meliphagidae; genus Entomyzon; species Entomyzon cyanotis. Next base: position 19,575,369 of record JAKEPQ010001005.1, read on the forward strand.
TAGAAAGTTTCCATGAATTTAAGAAATTTAAAGGCAAACTGGTAAAAGAATAACACAAAAACTGACAAGATAACCAATTAAAGGCACAAAACTAGATGTAGACAAAAAGTAGCATAATATGAGGATGACAGAATAGTACAAATATGAAGCAGTAAGCTAAAAAAGGCAAGGTACAAAATGGGTTCTATCTTATAGGCATAAAAACGTCCTAAATGTATTAGCAGGAAGACACAAGAGACAACCACAAGAGAAGAGGAAAGAAAGCAATGGGTGATATGGATAGTCAGTATGTATTCAATGTTTTCACTTTGTAATGATAGATAAGACAGACAGGTATTAGAATGGATTAGAGGCAATGTGAAAAAGTTATAAGCATCCAGGACAACAGTATCTAGTGAATTTCACCTTGCAAAGTTCAGAAACTTGCCAAGGCGATTTCTGAAATACTGGTGATTAATTTCAGAAACTTGTTCAATGGGATTCAAAAGACCCAGGAATAAAAGGAGCATGATGACACAAAGCATTGGGAATAGTCCAAAACACTTACCCTGCCCTAAAACATTAAGGTGACCTTTTATAATTCCATGTTCCAAGACTCTGATGACTGAACACAAAAGAGCACTCATTTAACAAAACAACTACTTCAGTAAAATATTTACAGTTCACACTGTTTTCTCTGTCACCTAAATACTTAAAGTACCTGAGACTGGGATCATCAACGCCTTGCTCTTGTCAATGACCTGGCTGCTTTTGCAGAAGAAAGTGACTGAAACCAGTCTGTCAGAGTGCAGGGTACCACCCAGCTCCTGAATTAGTTTCCTTAGTTTATAGCACTAAGGAAAACCACGTTTGAACAATCTCCAGCTAATCTGTTATCTAAAAGGAAAACGCCTCTAAGTATATCAGATTGATATTTTTATATGATTATAAGTTTTACAGAATTACCCCCAGGCAAACTTCATACTTATTTCTTTCAGACTATGTTGCACTATACCTTTCTTCATAAAACTCAGCTATTTCACAATTGGTTGATGTGCCAAGAACAGACAGGGTTCATTCCAAAAGAAACTGCTGGACAGCAAGAATGAAAGCATTAGCAGATTCTTCTCTCATGCTCTGTATACACGTCAATTTCAGAAGCAGGAGTTAAATGTTTATTGCTTTTAGTAAGCAGAATAATACCTCTTTTAAAATACTCATCTTCGTAGTATTTATCCTCCGTCTTTTTGGTGTCACCTACAGTAAAAAAAGTTTAATTCCCCCAAAACTTCCACAACTCAATTACTACAATGAAGAACCCTGAGTGACAGTAATATTGCTAAAAAAAATGGTTCTTTTGCTCTGCCTCAGCAAAACTTTTACAAGGATAAGTAGCAGTCATAGACAAGATACAAAGAGGTCCACAGAGCAGTAACATAAAGAATTACATTTCACTGCATAAAGCATGAAGGGATTGGAATTTCACAGGTTCATTGCAATGAAACCCAGAAATTAGCAATGCTGAGGAACTTTCTTACTGATATGGAAATATGGAGGAATTTCTTGGTTTAGAAATGAGGAGGCCTACATTTCCAAGCCTCCTTGAGCTCCTTAGGCCCTACTTTTCCCAACCACTTCTGCAGGCTCCATTCAATACTATCATATCAAATACCAAGTCTACAAAGCTGAGAGATAATACCACTTATAAATAACAAAAAGTTCATTAAATAAATATAAAGGCTCTGGAGTCTCTACACATAAGGCATAATATCCAGTAAATATGAAGAGAAGCCCTTTGCCAGGCTTTCTAATGAGTCCTACACACAAAAGATTAAAAGAGAGAAATCAGATGCAACTGCTTTCAAATTGAAATTCTTCTATGTGTTTTTTTCCAGTGTTGTATTTATACAAGTCCCTTTCAAAGCATGAGTTCTTGTTCTTAAAAAGAAATATGATATTCATATTTTTCTTACTGAAGAAGGTTTTTCTCATTCACTTACAAAGTGGATGAGAGAAAAAAGTTCTCTTATTCACTGAAAATGAGAATCTATGCCACAAAGTTCCATATAGACATATAAGAGAGTAACTTAATGGGATTGATAGAGCAGATTAACCTTAACAAAGAATAAACAAAGGCATGAAATCTGAAAAATGAAAGGTCTAGCCTCTAAATTGAAAAGGTAAAGCATAAAGAAGTATAAAATTTTCAAAGAAGCATAAGTTCAAAGGAATACCAACCACATAAAAAAAACCCAAATGCAAAAAGACCAGGCTCCTCCATATTTTAGCAAGAACTAGGGCATGCATTTCTTCTCAGTCTTTTAGACTGACGTATGACTGAAGTTCATCTAATAAAATTATATCCACAAAGAAACATTATTAAAAAAGTTATAAAGGAAGATAATGCAAAAAAACCCCATTATCACAACACCCAAATGGGCAAGAAGGATCTTCTGATGAAGGAACAGACTCTGTCCCGAAGTGACACAGACCAGCCATACATGAAGTAAGTATGCATATAGCAGAGGTCACATAGCCAGAAACAGAGATCTTGTTTTTGGTGTGGAAGCTACAAATAATGAAGCATCCTGGTACTTACAGAAACACCTGTTTGGAAAGACATGAGGACAGAGATAAAAGTCAGGGAATACTACAGGGAAAATCTAAGCTAGTACTGGTATGAAATTTAAAGCAGGAATTGAAAATCATACAAATGTGCAAAAGAAGTTGCTAAAGCTTTCTTTAAAATATAGCCCCATCATATCTACCTGAACGTGCAAAACCCTATTAATCAGATTTCATTCATGTTATCCTATCTTTCCAACTAGGGACAGAGAAAAAAAAATACCCATGTTTCAGCACTAGTTTAATCAAAAGCCTTTGCTCAGCAATGATTATACCTGCACAGTGCACTATGATACCACTGAGAGGTAAGTGAAACCCTTCAACATCTATAAACCACAAGGTATTACATGATACAGACACAACCAAATACCTACACTTCCCTGTCAGACAGACAGACCTCCCCACCAGCTGCTGTGAATGCCAGTCTTTCTACTACCACTTTGAAAAACAGCAGGTAAGTCTTACTAACAAAACGGTGTGTTTGTCTGAAAAAGCACTTAAAAAGTCCAATTTTTCTGCCAGATATCTCTCTGTGTAAAAATGTCCAGTCCCTAGACACAGCAACCATATTTTAACTAGTGACCCCTAAGAAGCACATTATTTGGATTCAGCAACAACCAACCAGACCTTTTAGAGCTGACGTGAAGATAACTCAGCTGCCTTTTTTATCACCTGGGTAAAAGTCAGTGGGGATCATAAGACATAATTCCTATTCGTTTAATCTTTTTAAGTCTTGCCCTCACAAGACTGCAGAGCTCTCTGAGGACAGCATGTAAATATTAATGAAGTACTGCTGAAGCTGCCAGGCAGAGATCAATGCACTACGATTGATTTCAGCATTCAAACTCTACTCACCCTCAATATTTGGAATTTCAACAGTTCGTTAAACAAAACGAAAACACGCACCAATCAAGTTATTTATTTATGATCACTATAGAAGAACCTGAGCACGGCAGCAGTATCACTAAAGGCGCACAAAGGAAGCAGCATAGATTTACAGAAAAGAGAAATGGCAGCACCTTAAGACTAATTTTTCAGCTTATACGGCAACTCTGTATTTGAAAGCCTCCTTAAAAAACTTCCCTCAAACTCCTCCATATTATCTCCAGACGATCTTTTATTTACACTGTTTCCCGTGACCTGTCACCCTCCCATCACAGCAGTTCCCCAGCAGGAACAAAAGCTTCGGCCCAGCACCCCGAGGCGCTTCCACGGTCCCGGCCGGTACCTGCCCTGCCCGGCAGAGGCCCGGGAAATGGGACGGCCCTGGCCGGGGAGAGCGGGGCCGCCCCGAGAGGCCTGTACCCGCTTTCAGCAAAGCTTCCCCTCCCGCACCGCCCCCCGCCCGGGATCGGCCGCGCCAAGAAGGGCTGCCCAGGGGGTAGGAGCTGACCCGGGGAAGGGGAGAACTGCGGGCGGCCACCGCCGCCCCGGCCTCGCCTCACCCGCCGCCGCCGCCGCCGCGCTGCCTCACCCGCTGCTCGCGCGGCCGCTCGCGACCCTCTCCCGGCAGCCAATCCGCGGCCGGCTCGGCACGGCCCCGGCCAATCGCAGGCGCGGCGGCGGGCGCGGGAGGCGGGACACGGCGCGCGCTGCGGGGGTGAGCCGATACCCGGCAGGCGCCGAGCCGGCAGGGGGCGGGAGGACTGCCCCACCCCTCGCTCGCGCACGGGTCACGTGACCGGGACCCTCCAATAGGGCGGGGTGCCGGCAGGGCAGGCGGGCAGGGCGAGTCTCGGTCCCGGTGTTGGTCCGTGTGCCTCAGCCCCAGCCTCGGGGCGGGGTCGGTCTCATCTCCCAGGCAGCTAGGGAAGGGGACAGAGGACACCGCTTCAGGCTCTGCCACGGGTGGTTTAGGTTGAACGTCAGGAGGGTGTTCACAGAAAGGGTGGTTAAACTCTGGAATGGGCTGCCCCGGAAGGTGGTGGAATCACTGTCCTTGGCGGTGTTTAAGGAAATACTGGATGTGGCACTCCTTGCCGTGCTCTAGTTGACGTGGTGGTGTTCCGTCATAGGTTGGATTCCGTGATCTTAGAGGTCTTCTCCAGCCTCATTGATGCCGTGATTCTGAGGCGGAGCGGAACAGCAGCGGGCCTCCGTTGTCACCGCCGAGGCAGCGCTGCCGTGTCCGCCTGGAGCAGCGCTTGGGTGCTGGCTGGGGGCTGTTCTGGACTCCTGCGCAGCCCCGAGAGTGGCTGCTGGCGCTGCTCGGCGGCTCCCTGGGCTGCAGGAGTCGGCTGCGGCACCGCCGGTGGCTCCTTGGTGGTGTCGGCTGTGTCCCGTTAAAACGGTGTGGGAAGGACCGCGGTGGGAAGCGGGAGGAAGTCGGGAGCGCTGTGGGGCAGACAGCTCCGAGGGGCTAAGGGAGAGAGGGGAACTCAGGTCGAGTTTCTTCGTGCTGAATTAAGGATTACTTAGAAGGTGTTTTCAGCTTTCGAAACATTACTGAAAACTTTACTCAAGCATTTCAAAATAAGGTGCAAAGGTGACGTGCAGTGGAGGAACGTGGAAACGGAAAACCTTTGCAACTTGGAGGGGATGGGGACCCAAGCTTTCCTAAAGGATCAAGATGTTGGACCTGGTGCTATTAGAGGTTTTTTTTCAGCCCTAACGATGCTTCAATTCTATATTAACCAAATTTAATTGTCGGTGTCTCACGGAGTGGGGAATACCCACTTGGGGTTTCAAAACATGGGATAGGCACTGTCTGTCCATGCAGCATCAGGTGTGGTTCACACTATATTGTTTTATAGTACACGTTACACTTCATTTGAGCAGTAAATTCAGCTTTTGGCGGTGACCGTCTATGGAGGGGGAAAAAAATGTCCAAAATAAATGGATCTGCGCGCGGCTGTGCGTTTTTGGACTACAGCCCCCGGACTACACCTCCCGGCGTGCACCGCGCCCCTCCCAGGAACAAAGCGCTCCGCGATTGGCGGAGCGGCGCGCGCGGTATGGGCCAATCGCCCAGCGCGGTGTTTGGCTGTGCCGGGTCAGGGCGGGCTTCGGTGGGTGGTGCGGCCGCTCTTCTCCCGGTGGTCATTCCGTCGCTCTTCCCGAGCCTATTCCTGTGCTCCTCCTACCGTTCTTCGCAGGCCGCGCCGCCCCGCGGGACATGGGGGCGCGGGGCTGAGCTGTTAGCCCGCCCAGGGACGTCTTCTACGACGGTACGGCCCTGCCGGGGAGGGGAACAGGCCGCGTCGGGAAGGGCCGTGAGGGGGCGGCGTGTGCGGCCGAGGCCCCCTTGCTTTCCAAACACATCCCGGAGCTCATGTTGTCCGGTGGCTGAGGGATTGAGTCTCCGCCGGCCGCGGGCCCTGGGAGCTGAGCCCCGGGGCCTGATCCCAGCCGACCTGAGGCCTTGGCTGCCTGGGGAGAGCTGGCTGAGGGGCTATGGAGGTTCTTCTCCAGGACCGCCCCGGCGAGGGCACAGAGCAGAGGGGGAGAGCGGCAGAGAGGTAGAGCTGCGGTGCCTGCTTTAGGCTTTGATCTCGAAGCTGCGAAGAGGAGAGAGGAGCCGGCACCTGGCTCGCTGCTCTGCCAGACTCCTAAATTCTAGATAACGTACTATAACTTTTATGATCACCTCATGTTTCTAATTAAAAATATCCAGGAAGGAGGCGGGGGCGGGAGTTTTCATGGAATTGGTTGTTGCAGGTCATGCAGAAGGTGAGGATTTCAGGTGTCCCCACAGTTGTGACTGCGGAGAGATGGAGAAGGGTCTGGAGATAACACAGAATCACGTAATGGTTTGTGCTGGAAGGGACTTTAAAGATCATAGAGTTTCAACCCCTTGCCTTGGCTAGGGACACCTTCCACTAGACCAGGTTACTCAGAGCTGCATCCAGCCTGGCCTTGAACACTGCCAGAGATGGGACGTCCACAACTTCTCTGGGCAACCTACTCCAGTGCCTCACCACCCTTATGGCAGTTTCTTCCAATATCTAATCCAACCCCCTCCCCCCTTTCAGTTTAAAGCCATCGTCCCTTGTTTTATCACTTTATGCCTTTGTAAAATGTCCCTCTCCATCTTTCTTGTAGCTCCTTTCAGATGCGTGTGGCCTAATGGAATAGGAGGGGGTAACGCTTGGTTTCATGGTTTTGTTTCTTTTCCAGAGGATTAGAAGGAAAAAGACAAAAGGTGATCAGGATGGAAAGTGTTGTATCAATGATCTGGTGCTCGGGACACAGACCTGGAAGTCAGTCACTTTGATTAACATCAGCTCCACAGCTAATTTGATTTTTAAGTTTTGAATAAGTTCCTTTGTGAACTATGGGAAGTAGTTAATAATAGTCAACAGGGTATTGGTTTGGATTTGTTTGGTTGGTGGTTTTGTTTGCTGAGTTTTTTTTTTTTTTTTTTTTTTTTTTGTTTTGTTTGTTTTTTTCTCAATTTAGAGCTTTTCCTAGTTGATATCTTTTTGATTTGTGATAGTCAAGAAAAATAGTCTGGAGACCAATCGTTGGTGTGTACTTTTCATACTACCACTCTTTCCTGAAGTAAGAAGCATTACCTTAGAGGTTAATAGCATTTTTTTGTGAGTGAAAATATCAGAAAATATCATAATCGAAACGCATGTTTATGGTACATTGTTTTTGATGAGTGTGATAAATTTATGTTCCTCAGAGGCCGACCTTCAGTGAGGAAAGACGATATAATCTTAGCAAATGATGTTAAAAGAATGTGACCACTTAAAATTTTATTTGGGGTAAAATGAGTGATTTAACAAATTAACAATATGTATTCATTCCCGCTTTTGTGCTGTAAGTTACTTGGCTGAGTTGGTACTAGCAATAACCAGGACTATAGTTAGTGTTTAGTAGTTTGAGAGGCACAAAGAAACTATTTTTTTGCACCAAGATTTTAGCATTTTCTCTGAGTAAACGTATGCTTTTGTTGCCTGTTAAGTAGTTATTATTAAACAACTCTGGAATCTGATACTCTCAAGCTAGCACGTGTCTCCTTTGAAATTGATCTGGTGGCTTGGACTTCGACTGGAGCAAGGCGTGACCTGCTTGCTCTCCTTTTATTGAAGGATACTAGTGAAAAGGAGAAAAAAAACAACTCAAACCCAGCCTCTGAGGCCCTTTCTGCCTTTGAATGTATGGCATTACACCAGTTATTTGATATACAAATGAAGAATGAAGCTTAATGTTTGCTGTTCTTGATGCACTGTTAATGTTTTGTTGACTTCTGTGGTTAATTTTTCTGTAAAATTTTTTGATTGTCAAAGGTGCTCTGAATATACTTACTTTGATTTTACATGTTTACACAGAGGGATGTTTATAGACTTCTGGGGTGTCTTGTAAGAAAACTGGATTTATTAAAAACATTTGTCACTAGTGTAAAGAAAAAAACTGACACACAATACTGCCATTAAGGTTGGCTGGTCTGAAATTATATATAGGAAACAAATAAAAATCTTATTAACCAAATATACCTGTTCTCTGCATAGGAAGTTTAGATTTCCATTTTATAAATTTCAAGACTCACATCCTTATCAATTCCATTCACTTTCCATGAATTCTAGTCCTTGGGTTTTTTACACCTTTTTGTTTAGAACAAATCAGTGCCTTTGTGCTTTTTCTTGTCTGTGTTTTAATTAATGATAAATATTGTGGTAGTAGTAATAAATAAATTTATGTTTTTTCACCAGGCATTTTGAATGAATGGTGCAGAAAAGATGAATTCTGCTATGAGTGAGGAACCTGATGCACTATCTGTGGTTAACCAACTCCGAGACCTAGCAGCTGATCCATTGAACAGGCGAGCCATTGTTCAGGATCAAGGATGCCTGCCAGGTCTTATTCTGTTTTTGGACCATCCCAACCCTCCAGTTGTTCATTCAGCTTTACTAGTAAGTATTCTGGAGATAAATTTCTATGTTGGTAGGGCATTTTTAAACCGTGTTAAATAAGTTGTTTAAACAAGCAGTTTACAAACAAAGCTGTTTAAACAATTTGTTTAAACAAGTAAAAATGTGAAAAATAATGCCTTCTTTTATGTTATGTTGATATTCATTACCTGTGTTTTTTTAAAAAACATGTATTTCAAAAATGATACATTGTTCCAGGGGATTTTTTTTTTTTAAGGTATTAATTTACTTTGCATTTTTTTCCTAATACAGCTATTTCACTTTTTGTGTGGAGGGAGGTAAGGATCCTTAAATCTCTTTCTTAAGATGAAGTCACAGAGCTTGGTAAATATGGACAGTGATTTGATATTCATATTATAAAAACCAAAATCCAATCATAGCATAACTCAGGTGAGAAGCAGCCTCTTGAGGTGATGCGGTCCAATCCCATGCCCAAATTAAGTGCACTCAGATCACAGCTTGTGGATGTGTCCACTTGATCTTGAACACCTTGAAGGATGAAGATTCCATAACCTCTCTGGCACACTGTGCCAGCATTTTACCACTCTCATGGGATTAAAAACAAAATCTTCTCAAAACCAAGGGAACCAGCCAGTCCAAAATCTATCAATATTGAATACAACTTCTTCCATCTTATGTCCATTTCTTCACATTTTAAGTCATAAATGCTGAAGTCCAAATTTCTTACCCTGAATTGGAATATTAACTTAAAAAGATGTATTTCTTGCTTAGAAATGGGAGAAATGAAAGTCTAAATTTAGTTATTTCAAGACTTGAATTACACTTCTAAGATTTTTTTATATCACTGAGATCTATCTGTACCATAATTCTGTGGTTTTCATTTGTGTTGCTTTCATAGTGGATATTAGTGGACTTCTTGGAATCACTTTAGTGACTCTCATTTCTTCTGGGTTTGGAGAAGGAGGTCCATTAATCCAGGAAACCTGTGTTCTGCTGATTGTTTTTTTGGTTAGCCTTGCCATAGCATTTGGCAGACTATATTGTTCTTCAGTAGGAGAGCTTTGAGTTGAGTTTACTGTTCTTGGAAATATGTTGCATTGCTTTTCTTTCTAGTGTAGTTTCCTTAGGTTGTGATCTTAAAAGAAGATCTTGTTTGGATGTCCCACACTTTTTAAAATTCCTTTGGTGTGTTGTGCTGTGTATTCTTATTGCCTGCGTGAGATTCAGTCTCTGATCACGTTACAAAAATTAGTTCTATGTAAAAAGGACTGTCTTTGTCAAGAGTGATGAGGACTAATGCAGTTGGCAGTGTGTTTCCACAGCCCCGATAGTACTCAAGTAGTGTTGAAAGGAAATCCCCTTGGGTGAGGAGGGGAGGCAGGCAGATGGGTTGTTCCATGTAGTGATAACCTACAGTTAGAGTGGCTTAAGAATCAGGATTTAGAGGAGACCAGGACCCTGACTGCAATGAGAAGTGGATCAGTTTACTGTGAAAACATGTTCTGGTCTGCTACTCAGACTCCATGTGTTTGTGAGTTCTTGAACTGCTTAGGTTCTGAAGGTTTAAATATCTTTGCTAACAAATTTTTAGACTTCATGCTTTATATTTTTCCATTCTGAAAAGTCTTTTTGTAGTTATCCTGTTGGTCAAAAAGTGCTTCCATTTGAATGGGAATTATTAAATGATCTTCCATTAACTGTGTACCTAATAAAAGGATGTGCAGCACTGACTTTTAATTTCTTCTTCTGCTACTTGACTTCTTTGATGTGTTGTAGAATTTTTCAGGGAGGGTAAGTTTCACCTCGGTCTTTTTTTTCTATCTGATGAAGAAGTGATACATATATTCTATATATCTCTGTTTGCAGTTTTCTCTAGTCTTTATTTCAGGACTAGGACTATTTCACCTTCATGCTAGAAGTTTTGAATTATTTAGATTTAAAAAGTCGGAAGTAACCCAGACAATACTACGTAGGTTTTTTTTCCCACTTAAATTTGGACTAATATTTTATAAATTAAGACCCTGAAGTTAAGGAACTACCTTAAAATTTTACATAAAAGACATTAAAGATATCTTTTTATTAAGATTGACAGCAGTGTGTTTTGTGTTAAAGTATGCAGGTAGTCCTATTGATTATGAAGAACTTTCTTGCGAGCCTTAAAGCTAACATAGATAAGTGTTTAGCTGAACAGAGGTTGAGCTAAATTTCATAACAGTAACCTTCCCTGTGCTTTCAGTATACTGGATTTAATAAGTGTAAATGATTTCACTTCTTTGAAGGTTCAGACCTTTGTATCTCCCATGGGAGGCAGAAGGAATGGGAACTTCCTGGTGTTGAAAAGTTGGGTCAATTAAGTTGGCCTCATGACTTTGCTCATATTTTAGTGGAAGTTGCATTTGTGTGGTAAGAGTACATAAGAAGTGGAAAAGAGACTGCCTGAGATGTGACTCAAAAAATTAGTTGTTAAGAGAATGTTTTTTTTCTTGTCCAGCTGAATTGCACCCTTACTAAATTGCCAGAACATAGAGGAATAAAAAGGAGAAACTTGTTGCTCCAGTAAGGATACATTTCATAGCACGCAAGTTAGTTGAGGGCTATCATTCAGGTATTTCTGCACAGTTGAAAAGTAAGATAATAAATGGATACAACATTATAAACTGCAGCTATTGATACTGGTCCACATCCGGAAATAACAAAAATCACACCTAAAGTTCTTATCATGCCAGGCAGCAGCCAGAGTTTCTTAAAAGGCAATAAAATGGTGTTTTATTAAATGGAATTTTACCTAGTATGTGCTGAAGATGACTTGGAAAAAACAAACCCTAATGATTAGCCCTCTATTTTTGAAGGGATTAAGGAGCATGTTATTTTTAAAGCAGTTACTGAGCAGTGTAGCTGCTACATGACTATATATAAAGAATTGGTGCACTTCTAAACCTTGCTGTCACAAACACATTTTATAAATCATTGTATTTGTGTATTGCAGGATTTTTCAAGTGCAGTTCTTGTACCTACATCAGTAAAACACCTTTGAAGGCTCCTTCTAAGAAAACTTTCTCAGCACAAACAATATAGAGATGTCTCATGAAAAGAAGGCCTAACATTTTAATTGGAAGACTATTATGTTAGGGGGATCAGATGTGTATACAGTTGCTGACTGGGGTCAACAGTGTGAAATTGCAAAGAATCTACCTTGAAAGTCAAATAAACAAGACCATGGGCAACAAATAAGTGTAAATTTCCAGTTTAGGCCACAGTAAGCTAAGAAGCTTGCTGCTGCTTGTGTTCTTGTTCCTGCCTGGAGTGATGGATATTGCAGTTAGTCTTCAAAAGCTTATGCCTGTGGTAGACCTCTTTCTGTGGACAGTAAGAACTTGGTAGTGTTGAGGTTTCTAGTACTGAGGGAGCCCACAGTATTGATGGAAGTTATACTGGAAGCATCATGTATAAAAATTGCTTTAGATCTCAGGTCTCATAAATGTTTATTGGAAGACACTTTTGGAAGTCATTCACTTCAGTTTCCTGTTTGAATTGGGACTGTCACCAACACTCAATCAGGTCAGTTGTAGCTTTGTCTCGTTCATTCTGCAGTTCCACTAGGTCATCTGTTCCAGTGTTGTACTACCTTCAGAGGGAAAAAGCTTTTTGTAATACCTGATTTGAACTACCCAGGCTACAGTTTGTGGCTGCTCCCCCTTGTCTGCTGCTGTAAAGTTGGGCTTGACTATCTTTGTAAAGGCTTCTTGTGTAGCTGTAGACAGCTGTTAGATTGTCCCCTTGGCTCTCAGCTGGTATAAGCAAACCCAGTCTCTCAGCCTTTTCTCATAGATTAGATATTCTGTGCTTTTCATGTATTTATAAGAATAGAATAATTTTTTGGTGTTCACAGTAGGTGATAAAACTTTCTCTTCCTGCTAGAGCTGCCTCTGTGACTGTTTTGCAGATGTGCACTAACAGAAATGAATGATAACGTACTGGATGCATTGCTGATCTGCTGTGGTCCTCTTTCTTTTAGGCTCTACGCTATTTGGCTGAGTGCCGTGTCAACAGAGAAAAGATGAAAAGTGAATTGGGTATGATGCTCAGCTTACAGAATGTAATACAAAAGTAAGTTTACTGTGGGCAGTTGGATCTGAAGAGGGTAAACCTATCATTGTGATATAAAGTAAAACTTTGACTGAATTTGTATACTGAGTTTCTAATATTTCCTTGTTGAAATTATGTGGCTGCAAGCAATTAATGATTTTCCTTTTACAGTATTTCAAAGTAGTCAGACCACAAACTACATGAAATATTAATTTGCAGATCATTAGCCAAACAGCAGTTTTCTTTGTCTTGTTACAAGGTAACTAATTTTGTCCCTTTCCTTTACATTCTCTTATAATCCTTCTCATCGTTGTATAAGGTTGCCTTGTAGTAGTGCATTGAAAGAAATTGCTTGGCATCTGCCATATTAGTCTTTGAATCCTACCTTTAGGTAGGGAATTTGTTTTAGTGTATTTTTGGAAGTAAGTATCTGCAGTTCTGTGTTGAGAAAACATCTTGCAGATGGAGTAGAAGTTAATGATGTTTGTTTCTGATGTCTTTGTACAGTGTGTCAAAGGGATTACATCTGTTAAAATTTGTGACTGTTGGATTTTGTCAAGATTTCTGACTGTTGAGTCTTGGGTGTTGAAAGTTGTCTGTGTGTATGCACACTGGAGATAATGCACGTGTGCACTTAATAGAAATTAGTGTGATGAACTAAGGTGAATCACTATTCAAAAAAAACCAACCCAACAGCCTCCTTCAAAGATTAGTCTGTCATAGCAAAAATTAACTTGCCATCAAACTATCTGAAGGTGATTATTTTGCATGCAGTTTGGTAGTGCTCTGTTAGAGCTCTGGACTTTGCTGATGTGAGGAACTGTTCCGTGGGGGAGGAGAAAAGTCATGTTGCTGCATTGAGATGTCTCAGATGAATGTTCAAAATAATTATTTAGAAAAAGATAAACACAAGTGAAATCGTGTATTAAATATTCAACTCGAAAGCTTTTGAATTTTTAATACGTTAGTTGATCCTCTGTCACTTGTGCTCTGAAATTACAAGTTTATTTTAGAAAACACTCAAGCTAAAACTTTGCTAGTTCCTTCATCTCACAGCCCTTCCAGTTCTTGCCAGTGTGTCTTATTATCATAGAATCTTAAGGGGTTGGAAGGGACCTTAAGGATCATCTAGTCTCTATCCACTAGATCAGGTTGTTCAAGGCCTTATCCAACCTGGCTTTGAGCACTGCCAGGGCTGGGCACCCACAACCTCCCCGGGCAACCTATTCCAGTGCCTAACCACCCTCACAGTAAAGAATTGCTCCCTAATATCTATCCTTCTTCAATTTGTACCCATTGCTCCTTTTCCTATTGCTATAGTTCCTGAAGAAGAATCCGTCTCTGGTTTCCGTGTAAGCCCTTTCAGATCCCGAAATGTTGCAATGAGACCTTCATGCAACCTGCTCTTCTCCAGGCTGAACAGCCCCAACTTCCTCAGTCTTTGTGAGGGAGGTGCTGCAGTCCTCTGTACCAACGTCATGGCCCTCCTCTGGACTTGCCCCAGCATTTCTGTGTCCTTCATATGTTGGGGGCACCAGAACTGTGCTTGTTTTTGTGAGTGGGGTCTTACAAGAGCAGAGTAAATGACCTCTTTTGACCTGCTGGCCATGCTCCTTTTGATGCAGTCCAGGATTTGGGATTATTATTGGGTGTTACAGGATTGTTGTATTTCCCTTTGTCTGACACTACTTATCTATGTGTGTGAACCTGAAGGAGGGAAAATTTTGGTCTGTACAGAAGTTCTGTGTAATCTAGGAAATTCTACTACTGTTTACCTCTAAGTACTTCATTAATTGTGCTGAAGCTAGAGATGTATTGGCATGGGATTCAGCATTATGTCTGAATATCATCTTATGATTTACCAGTTAGCAAAACACAAGGATTTAAATCATGTCTTAAAAAGAAAAATGAACTAAATTACTAAAATTCAGAAGAGAAGATGTGTTGATTTTTTTTTTTTTTTTTTTTGAAATAATAATTACAACTTTTGAAGTGATAGGTGTTTTAATATGATGTATGGAAAGAATAATGGAATTAAGTTTTACAATATTCACCTTTTCTAAAAAATAAGCATAATTAAGGTGAAATATACAGAAGTCTTTGCTTGCTACTTTTATAATAGCAGTAAGACCTGAAACATTTAGATAATAACAGAAGCATGTGTTTCAAAAGAACTTACTTGTAGTATAGATTATGTGTCTATTTAGAGTGCAGAGTCATGCTGAAGAAGTTGTTGAGAGGGGAATTGTAATTCATTATAAGATTCTGTAGCTTGCAAATATTACTTGCGAAACATTAAAGAATTTTATGGAAATCTCTTCAACAACTTACTTTTCTAGGTTTCAATTTCAAGAGCCAAAAGAGCAAAGTTCAGATATGTGCAGAAAATGAGAAAGAGGCCAATGAAAACTGGAAGTCTTGTAGGTGTTTCTTTTTTTTTTTCCTAGAAAACTCTTTGGCAACAGTAAGAACATACGTTTGATTTGTATGCTTGTAACATTTGGAAAGTGTGATATCATGAAAATTTAAATACATAGCATCTTCAACCACAAGACTTTGTCATGTGCTTGTCAGGATTTTAGGTTTTAATCTTGACAGGAAATGCTGAAATTAAATTTTGTACTGCCTGCATAAATATGGAGAAAGATGGTAGAAAAGTGCAGAGAAGATAAATGTAGAATTATTTCTGTCACAAAACCCAATGGCTTTGGGTTGTGTGTTTTTTGTTAAAAAGTCTGTAGGGGAGAAAAAAAGGTCTCTACTGTCTTAGTTTTGTTTTACAAAATGCAGGTTTTTGCTTTTAACTGGTTTCAGTTCACCAAAGGCACTGTAGTCTGTTGAACTGAAACGAAACATTAATAGATGCTTTGATGTTAATGACTTCATGTTCTCATTACCGACTACTTTCCAGAATCTCTGTATTTAACTCATTGCTCTGTCTAAAATATTTTTATTATTTTCAAAATTTAATTTGGGATTTAATTTTTTTTTGTTATTGTGTTACAAAAATGCAAAAAAAATCATACAGAAAAGATGGGAACTTCTGTCAGAATTCAGCTTTTCCAGTTATTGTTTCTTTGTTTTAAGCAAGATGGAACCCCAGCATCTTCTGGACCAGAAGTTGTAGTCACTGGCTTTTTGCTCTTGACAGAGTAAGCACATCCTGTCATCTGAATATTTCCTTTTCATCGAGGGTTTTTCAACTCTCATTGTCCACTTGATTTTCTCACTTAACTAAATAAAAATCATAAAGTGGCTTTCCCTGTTCAGTACTGATTTAAGACAAAATGTATTCTGCCACTGATAAAGCTGTGGTATCTTTTCTCAAGCAGTGAAATGGAGCACAGAGGCAAATCACAAAATGAATAATTTTTGTCACATTTCAAACTTAAGTTTATGTTCAGCAGTCCTGAATTGACACTGTGCTAGGAGGTTGAGGTTTTTTAGAATTCCAGTTCTCATTTGCGTTCAGTTACGCAAATCCTGAAATTTGAGGGCTTTTCTGATCATGTGTCTTTTTATAAGCCTTGAAGATCTCTGTATTTGGGACCTCAAGTTCAGATACAGAATTCCTTCTCATAACCTACATACAGCTAATGAGTCTAACAGATCTTTAAATGGTCAATGCCATCAACTGGAAAGTAATTTGGATTGGTTTTCTTGATGACTTTTTGTAGTGGTACATGGGAGCCTCAGGCACAAGCCCCAGCCCTTTTGCTGCAAGTAATACTCAACCAATGGAAAAAGAATATACCACTTACTCAATATCATGATGGTAAAGTACTGTTTTCTTCATGAAGACTACTGAGGATGAGAGTTGAAATTGAGTGCCACCTGTTTATCCAATCATAAAATCATAAAATGGCCTGGATTGGAAGTGACCTTGAAGATCATCTACTTCCAACTGCCCCGCTGTGGGTAGGGACACCTTCCACTAGACCAGGTTTCTCAGAGCTGGATCCAACCTGGCCTTGAACACTTCTAGGGATGGGGCATCCACAGCTTCTCTGGGTGACCTGTTCTGTTGTCCCACCACCCTCACAGTAAAGAATTTCTTCCTGTGCTAGGGATCTCAGTTATGAGCAGTAAATTGCACTGCATCATGAAGAATGGGTGAGAAATATTTGGGACATCCAAGTCTGACAGTTCTTTGAGGTACCTTCATGTCTCCTTCCATGGCTTACCAGTCCTCTAGTATTATCTGGTCAACTTTTTGGTATTTTGCCTATAATAAGTATTAAAGCTCAGTTGTGAAAATCATGTTGCTGCTCAAAACTGATGTCTGCCTGACTCCTTAGTTGATACTACACTTCACTCAAGGAACAAAGGGTAGGTTTCAGTTTCACTGTGACTGATTTTCAAGATGTATGAACACTAGATTTTGCTCACAGAAGAATAACAAATTTTAAATGTAGATCCTGGAAGTTATAGGTTCTAGAGGAGATGTACGAAATGTCAGCTCTGAGGAGTGCAGAATAAAAATTTGAAGGCAGTGAGATATTTTTATATTAAGGATTTTTTTTTTCTGACTGAACTTGATTTGGAGCACATGACTTTCTAAGCTTCTTCATATGAAAGGCTTTATATATTTTCACATTTTTAGGACATATGAAAAGCTGTTTTAACTTTCATGGAATACTTCAAAACATTTTTCAAGTACAAAAATTTCTGATTCCCTGTTCTTTACTTGTTTTTTTCCTTAGCAAGGGAGATTTTTTTTCTTTTGTTCATCTACATCTGCTTATTTTTAGGTGAAACTTGATGCATTTTTCCATCTTATGAGCTAGGAGTAAGCAACTGTGTGTATTGGAGAGGTATCAGACCTTTAAAATCTTTACCTGCAGGTTTCCAAACTTCTCTGGTTTTTTTAATGGCTGATACTGCTTTATGGCTATTTCAAAAATGTTACACTCCCTTGTCAAGTGACTAAGTACCAGAAAGTGTATATGAAGAAGTGTTTGCATGGATAGGTAAAAAAGAGAGGAGAGATTGAAGTTCTTTAGGTAATGGTGTTTCGTTGTATTCCAGCAGTCATCAGCAGTTATTTAATACTGAAAACTGATTTAGTTGCTGGCTTTATGAATTGTATAGAGGACTTAATGTGTCCATATGGACTTTCTAAAATGTTATTAGCAGCTTCTAGAATTAAAATTAATTATGATTTATTGCCTACAAGGAAATACACTAATTTGTGTTCAGAGTGAAAGTGTCTTTTGATGGACAATAAAGGTCAAAGTTCATAATTTTTCATAATCTGTATGAGCAGCATGATGGTACTGTTTAAATGTAACTGGTAGGTATTTAAAAAAAAAACTACTGATGAAGAGTCAATATACTAAATAGCTCTTATTATGGAACGGCAAATTACTGAGAGTAAAATTCCAATTACTTAGCTAAAAGAGCTTTTCAAGATAGTCTTCCTTTGCCAGGTTGTCAGATTTAACAAGCTGAACTAAATCCAGTGCATTAATCAGCTCTTCCAATTTATTACTTGCCTAAGAAGATTAGGGCAATTAATATGTGTTTAATTAGAGTCCCTTGCAGATCTGGTAAAATACATGCAGTCTATAATTGCTGACTTCTTACTCAATTTTAATTTTTGGTAGTCTTAATTACTTGCACTTTTTGAAAATTTAATTATTCATTGAAACCAGCAAAGTTTAAATTTATGACGTCTGGCCAAAAAGAAAAAAGCCAAAGCCAAGTCTTTCAGACAGTATTTGTTGAAATTAAAATAGTAGGGATATAGCCTCACAATAGTTTTATCATTTTTTATTGTATGACATACTATTTTTTTCTTCTTTGTGAGAAAGGATGAATGGTTGGGAAAAGACAGGGCAAAGGCCATATATTAATTAGCAAGTAGGCAAACTATGTATTTAAAGGGATATCTGATGATTAAAGGGATGTTGCCATATAACTGGCTTCAAGATAATACTTAGTGAGAAATTACAGCTAAAAAACTCTGTAAACATTTTGCATTTAATGCATTTATGGTATTAATCAGAATACTTAAATTATGATCTGCAAAGCTTTTTATAGGCTGTATTGATTTTATTTTTCTCTGCCTGGATCACTTAGTAATACTGGTTTTGTAATCCTTGTCATGTGGGGTTTTTTTAACATATCAAAATTGAGAAATAGTTGAGATTGGGTAATGGGAAGCATGATTATTTTTGAACTCTACAGTACTTGTGATTCTGCACTGTGAAGTTGTGTTTTTGGAGAAAAACATGATTATTGTGGGTCTTAGATTTTCATGTGAGCAGTAGGTTCCAAAAACTTTGGGTTTAGTCATTATTTCCAAACTGTAGCGTATCATTTGGAGGAAGACTAATACACACATCTCTGTCTATTCCATGTTAACTTTCCTGGCCTTTCCTTTCCTGTTATTTTCCCAATAAAATGACACTCTTACTTGCTGATGCATCTCTGGGCTGTGGGGCTCCAGTGTATTTATTGCTGAAGCAATGTGCATGTTAATAATAGAGGATCACAGCGGGGAGACGCCTGCAGGCTGTTCTATTCAGCATTGTTAAGCAAAGTAGCTTAATATCCCCCTCTCTCCTAGATACTCTGAGTTTCTTTAAACAATGTATTTATTGTATATTTTCTAAATGTTACAAGTTTTGGAAATAGATTGTTTCTTGAAGTTATTTTTGAGAAAGCATCCTTTTGCCCCATTCCCCTCAAAACAGAACAATGGAGTATTACAAAATGTAAGAGACATCAGTATGTCCTCTTTAAAAATACCACATTATTTGTTGTAAATAACTGAAAGCTCCTTTTGTCTGCCAAAGGCTTTCTGGTATTTGAAGGAGGTTGTGTCTGGGGGGGAGGGTTTGATGTGGTGAGCTACCTCTGTTAGTTAGGCATGTTCTCAGTACAAGTTTTTGGTATTTTTGTTTGTGGATCATTGTAAACTAACAAAAGTTCAGACTGGTTCAGCAGACTTTGGTTCCTCTAGTGTATTTTAGTGTTAGGAACTGTAGGAATTGATGATCTCACCACAGAGGTGCAAGCACAGGGACAAATGATGACAAAACACAAAAAGCATTTGTTAAAATCCTAGTGTTATAATATTGGTGTTAAAGTAGACTTAAGTCATGATGTAATAGGCTTTTTGGAATAATCTTATGGCTGGTGTGAGGTAAGAAAATAAGGTTTAGTCTTGGAAAGATGGATGTCATTTGTAAGACTAGTCCATGACTGGATCATCAGCAATTCAAATGCAACTAGTAATTTAGAGGTTGAAATACCACTGTGAGTTTATATTTTGCATGGGTTAATAGAAATTAGCAGTCATGTAAATAACTGTTCTAGAGGTTTGTTGTGAGAAGTACAATTTAAGATAAGCTTACTGTTTGTGTGTGCAGTATTGGTCACAAGAAAATTCAAAAGCATGACCAAATGGAAAGGTCTGCTCTATGCCCTATGTACTTTTGATGTTAGTGGGGTTTTTTTTGATTTTTTGTTTATCCCAGGATCTCTCTGTAGTCAGAGACATTACATAGTCATCATTTCTACTTGTATGCAACTTGCTTAGTGAGCTCTGTATGTTTCTGTACTCACAGTTTAGGTGTTTGTTAATCTCTAGTTTTGGATTTTGTGTGTTCATGTTACTATTTTTTTCATTCTGTTGTGTGTGTGTAATTCCTATTACAATTTTTTTGACTGCAGTCAGAAATACAGTTTAGTTTTGCTCTTTGTTCTCCAAGCTACTGCTTTTACATCACAACGTTCTACTTGGTGTCCGGTATTTCTACCAGGACTGTTGGTTGTGCAGTTTACACTGCCTGATGTCTGTCTCAATTTAATCCAGGAACTGTGCTACCATGGACAGTTTAGAGTACCACTTTAGTACATATTGGTTCAATAGACCAGCTTTTACTGTGCTACGTCCAAGCATTTGCACACTCCATGAAACAGCAGAACTTTTGTTACTCGTTTCTTTGCGGCACTTGCAGTTAATGCAAAACTTCCTCTGATGCAACAGTGCTCACATTTCAACAGTTTCTTTTGCTTCTTTTCTTTGATGTAAATATTCCATTTTCTTGGCATTTTGAGAATTTCATGTTAACTAATTGACAAATAGTGAGGTAACAAAGTAAGCAGTTATTAATGGAGTGTTTTTATGTAGTGTAAGATTTTAAGAGTACCTGCAAGTTCTTCAAAATCACGGCCTTTGACTGGTTTACGATGACTGGCTTAAGAATATGATAACAAGCAATGAAAGTAGTTACCTATCCACTGGAGTGCCTAAGTTCTACTGTGGTGATTTATGTACAATAGTGGAAAGCCACATTACCAGAGCATAGGTTCCTAAACCTGGAAGAGAATTTTCAGTACATGTTACTGAGTAAATAGGCATTTTTCTGGTGTTGCTTTTCTGACACAGGGAGGGCTACAATCATAATTGCTTTGAGTGCTGCTCTCTGTTTAAATGGGGAAAAAATCAGGTGGGAAGTTAAAAATGAGCTAGTTGCTTTTCACTGTAGGCAAGAAATACTGTGATGAGTATTGCAGAATTGAAAAAAATAGAGAACTTTGAAACACAGAAAAAAGGTTATAAAGTATAAAATAACTTTATAAAAACACATCTGTTTAAAAGTCTTTTGTGCTCAATGTCTTAACCAGCTTCTTCTTTATTTAAAAATTGGCTGAAACAGGGAGTTAAATATTTTAGAAGGTCATATAAGCTTAAGATGTTTTTACTTCCTATTTTTTTGCAGACTTTATATTAAAACAAATAGGGAACTCTGAAAAATTATTATAAAAGAAAAGAAGTGGTTTACATAGTGAGGCCAATATTATGATATGTTAAGACATAGTAGAATCCGAGTTGGTATTTAAATAACTGCTGACTGTAGGATAGGAAACAAATACTGTAGCGCTGAACTTAGTGCCTCATGAGGCACCTGTCATGGTGTGCCAAAAGGCAACTTCTTTTCTTTTTGTGGTGCAATTCTGTACCAATGTGGAAGGGTAGAGATTTAAGTGCATTGGCAGAAGAGTGAGGATTAGTAATGGCAGCCCAGGATGCCTTTAATGCACGATAAACCTTGTCATCAGCTGGTGTTGAAAGCATTTCAGGAATACAGTGACCTTCTCTGGTTACTATTGAGTTTACAAGAAAAAGTGCTGAGGTAGGTTCTTCAATATGCTGACTTTTACTGACGCTTACTGAAATGAAGATCTAAAAAGGTTTAAGATACTTTGGAATAAAAGTAACAAATTGTGTGGTGAATTACTTAATACTAGTGCAGGTGTGGATTCATAGTATTGTAGGCCGGAGTAATTTACTTATGAAAGTGGAGTTGATACATGCTTAACACTGTGAGGTTTCTCATCTTCCCCTGCCAGTGTCAAATGTCTATATTTGGTTTTCATTGACCTTGTCCACTGGTGGTATTTGTCCCTGGCTTTTGACCTTCACAGTAAGCATCTCAAAAAAGTAGCAGATTTTTTTCCTAATAAACCATAAATGGATTACCCTTTTATTATTTTTTTTCTTGAGTGCTACTTGATAAATAAACATTGTAAGTTCTAATCACACACACTAGCACTTTATTTAGTGTCACATGGGTATTACAGGCAATAAATGCTACAAAGGGAAATGCCTGAAAAAATACTACTAATGGTGAAACAATCTTCATTAGTAGTTTCTGGATGGAGCTGTAATTTCAGAAGAAAGTGAATTTTTTTCTGGACAAATTAATGTAAAAGTAGGTTATGCTTAATTAGATGTATTTCTATCCAGGAATATGTTTTGATACTTTGTTGTTTTGCAGCACCTGCTACAATATCTTTCAGCAGGACTTCCATTGAATTTTGCAGTTGAAAGTCCTATCTAATAACTTGAAACAAATGAAAACAATTAGCACATGCTGTATTTATACAGTACATCATCAAGTTCCCACAACATTCTTTTTAAACCTTATTGTATGCTTCAACCTATTTTGCATGGGGACTGCAGTCCCTTTGAGTAGAAGTGAAGCTGCTAATAGCGGTTTGCTTAAAGAAGAAAGTTAATTCCTTGTTAATAAGTAGTTTGAGAGTAGCAAAACAAGATATTTCAATAGTTACCTGCTTTGAGTCTCTGCTGAATTGATATTAACTGTATTAGCAAATTAATCGAACACAAAGCTTAGACATAGCTACGTCTGCATAGATAAAGCCTGCTTTTTTTTTTCTGACACAGGTTGCTGCTGTAGTTTAATTCTTATTATTCATACAGGCTTTGTTTAAGGAAGCCTGTATCTGTAAGCTTTGAAACCCCCTGCCCTTTTTTTTTTTTTTTAACTTTCTCCAGTAAATTTCAGGGAAATAATCAGATGAACCTTACTTTTAAAAACTAAAATAAATGGTGGGGATTTTAAGATAAATGGATTTTCCAGATAATTATAGACTATAATCAACTATTATTATATTATATACTTAGTGCTGTTAGCATGCTGATAACACGAAAAAGTGGTATTTGGCTTCCCTCAAGATGTTTCTAAAATGCTTCTGTGCTGAGCCTGATTTCGGCACTACCAGTGCTTCTACCTCATCACTACAGCATCATTCCCAGGAAGAACTTGCTTTTTAATGCCAACATTTTATATTTTTCCTTGTAAAGGAAGAGGTAGTTGTTCCCCTTAAGGTTTTTTTTTAACTCTGATGCAATTTGTTGAAACCATATAATAAACATGATTTCTGCTATCCATGAAATTATTACTGTTCATTAGCAGGCAAGATGTGGGAATTAGCTACTGTGAAATTCAGCATGGAGTTTGTCTGTTCTGTGGACTCTTGTCTAGCAAATGCTACCATGGAGCCTTTTGAGTTTAGTTGAGTAACGGGCCCTGCTTTTTTTAAAATTTGTAATGTAGAGTATGTCCATATGGTAGATACCAAGCTGTGGGAGATCAAAAGTTGATTTTCCATTTAGTGTAAAAATATCAAGAGTTAAACATAATTGGATGAATAGCTGGGTTAAGCATATGGCATATGTTCAAATCTGTTATCCCATTCTTGAAAGTTCGTTCTCTTCTTGTGATCAGAGGACAATGGAATGAGTCAGGAAAATGTTCTAAGTATGGGTAATTAATAAATTTGCTAAATATTTAAATTATATCACAGTTGCTGGTTTTACAGCAGTTAATGGGATTGTACTGTGCTTTTACTCTTATTTACAACTCGTTTAATATTTAGGCTTTTTTGTTTATTTTCAACAATCTTCAGAACATCCTAGGATTTACATGGGGTTTCTGTACATTTTCAGGGTCAGTAGGTATATGATGTAAATTGAGCTGGAAGTGACAGTAGGAAATCCAATCCTCATTCCTAATTTCAGTGGGGTATGTCTTGTTAAGTACAAACCTTAAGACATCAGGTTTCCTTGTTCATTACAAACTTTCTAGTTTAGTGTCCCCTGGTCAAATTGTCACAGCTAGTAGCTTGAGTGGAGTCTGGAAGGCTTGCTAAGTGACAGGCATCTTGCAGTTCTAGAGAGCATTCTAGGAAAATCTGTCTGACCTTGCCTTGTTTCCATGGTACAACAGCCTTGGAGCACGTCATTGGTAACATTGGAGTGTAGTCACATAGCATGACTGTACTCAGGCTGTGCATAGGTTCATTGAGCAGTCCACCTGCTTGGTTTTGGTGTTTGGAGATCCATAGTGCTGCTGCTTATTCTGTCACTTAAAGCTTGCCCAGTCCTACAGGTTCTCTTGTTCTTCCTGCTCTACACCTACAAATTGTTTTTCCTGTTGTTAACCCATTACTATGCTTAATGTGTAGTTACTGACCAACATAAGGATCTTGCTGTCTGTGTTCTTTAGGATTTTGGCTTCTTTCTTCTCAGAAAGCAGGTGGCAATCCTTTTGTCAGCTGCTCTGTAATATTGTCTGGTCTTTGCTGTGCTTTGGGGCTAGAGGGAACTGAGGTGTAGCATGGTAATAGCACCGTACTGGGACTCTGAGAAGGTGTGCACAGAAATAATGCTGCTCTTCAAATTGTTTTCAAATAACATTGAATTCAAAAAACGTTTCAAATAATGTTTTCAAATAACTGTTGCCTAGAATGACTCAGGAGAGCAGTCATGTGTTCATGAGTGAGCCCACTGTATGCACTAAAAGCTTACAAGAAAGAGCAGCATTCTTGAAGATAAGAAAGAATCTTGCCCTGGCACTGGAGCAGAACAGGCAGAAAAGCAGCTAGATCAGATAACTGTCTTGAAACAGATTGCTTTTTCTCTAATACCGTACTCTTTCTTTAGGCTTGTCATTCATGCTCAAAGTTTTCATAAAAACCATGTCAATCACTGTGTCTCACTTCTAAAATCAAAGATTAGTGATTTCCCACCCCGCCATTTTAGAGAATGTAGCAACTCTTTGCAGCTTACTGCTCCCTTTAGTTGCTGGAAACAATTTCTGTATTTAAGTATAGGAAGAAAGGGCTCCGAAGGAAATTGTTCACCTGGAAATGAGTACATTAGTGGTCTTCATGCATAGTCGATCTGAATATATGTTGATTAGCCATTTGTTACCCATAACTAAATGATAAATATATATAAATGTACATAAATTGCCCAACAATGTATTTAGATAGAAATTTATGGATTGATATGAATTCTTGCTTGTGCTTTTTGTGTCATATAGGCTACTGCATTAATTGCAGTGAATGAGGTTTATTACAGAAATAAAGAGATGATTGAAGATATCACTACTTAAGATCCTAGGAAAAAATTAGCTCTGCCTTATACAGACAGTACTTGCATGTATGGAAAGGATTGGGATCAAATGAAAATAACTCCTATGTGATGATAAGTTTTCTCAAACTTTTTGTAAGGGTGCTTGTGTCACTCTGTAAATCGAGTCTCTCAAACTAGTATTTTGAAGGAAAAATTACTCATTCAGCCCTTCATTGCGTTCACAGATTTAGGATTCTTCTGTGACTCTAAGTTAAGTCAGAGAGGTTTTTTTTTTCTTTTAACTTATGAGTAGGTTATTTAGGATGGGATTCAGCTGAGGTCTTGCCAAATATCGGAGCCTTAATTGGATAATGAAGACATTTTTCTTCTTCAAACACTTCATACTTGTTAGACTTGAATTGTGTAGTGGATTCTTTTTAAAGATCTGTGCTTTACGGTACTACTTTCTGAGATGTCAATACCGGAAATTGTACCTGAGCTAACTTAAAAATGTTGAGATCTGTTTCCTTAGTTTTTTGTTTAGAGTTTCTTTCCTTCACCACTGTTAGCTGCTTTTTATTTTGCTTTTACAGACCTGCTCTTTTCTTTGTGTTGGTTTCCCAAGTACTAGTGAGCAAGAACATGGTGAGGAGCCATACAGTGCAGATCCACCTTTATTGTTTGTACCACAGCCTTTGTCCATGGTTTGTAAGGCTGTGTGTCATGCCCTCTTACTTGTGGTTATAATATATATATAGTGCAGACACCTGGATGTGAAAGTGTTGTTATGTAATGGTGTGCTGAAAATGTGCTATTCTTTCGTATCATTTTCCTCGCTCAGATCTTAATACTGTTCTGGGGCATGAGTTCTGTCATAGAGTCTACCTCTGGTTGCCTTCTTCTCACAGAGGTTTCTTGGTTTAGAGAAATGAGCTGTAGCTCTTCTCCATGTATCCTGAGAGTCATAAAATATACTGAGTTGCAAGGACCAACAAGAGCCATTGAGTCCAGCTCCTGGAACTGCACAGGAGAGCCCCACAGGCCAGCCTTGAGTTGTAAGTGATGCCGTATTTTAAAGCTAGAAGTTGAGAATGGTTGCTCTGTCTGTCTTTGGTTCTCTTGCTTCTGAGCATCCCTGGGAAAAAAAGGTCCATCGGTACAAGGCTCAGATTGGTCCATGGATTACAAATTGAGTACTCTTGAACTACATCAGATTCAGAGAGTAAAAATGTAAACTGCTAAGGGAGCTTATATACCCTGACATTTTGATCTATGTTGTGAAGCTACTTGAGATTAAAATATTTCTAAAGCTTGCCTGTGTGATCTCATTTTTTTTTATAGTATATTTACCAAACACGATTATTATGCTAAGCAGAATTACAAAGAGAGTATATATTTTAAGTGAGAAAACTGGGAGCAGTGTTTGCCTAAAGTCAATGTCATATTTGAACCAATCAACTATTGGATTTTTAAGTTTTGTATTAGAAGTTTCTAAATTGTTATTATAAGGTGTAATAATCTCAATAGTTTTTCTGTGATGTCTGTGTGTAATAAGATCTTGCTATAAGCTAAGGTGGAGCAGGTTCTAGGGAAGTTGTGGATGTGCCATCCCTGGAGGTGTTCAAGGCCAGGTTGGATGCTGCTCTGAGCAACCTGATGTAGTTGAAGGTGTCACTGTCCACAGCAGGGGGGTTAGAACTAGATGATCTTCAAGGTCCTTTTCCAGCCTTAACCATTCAAGGATGATTCTGTGAAGGTGAAAACATCTGAAATACATATTGACAAGGTCTAATACTTTGAGAACAATGCCTTCCTTTTTGCATCTAGTCTTGCCTTTAGTTCATGGTGCCTTAAGATAAAACAATTTAGGAACTGTAAATCTAAATATGGGAGCAGGAGATTTCTGAAATCAGGTTTTCAAATTATCAGATGCATTAGAGTTATGTAAGCTGTTGTGCAGAATGCTTAGGGAGACAATGTGTAAGGCAAATAGTTGGCAGAAAAATTAAATAAATTTTTTGCTTTACTTACAGCAAAGTCTATCTTCTAAAATACTCTTAACCTGAAAAATTAGAGATCCACAAGTAGGTAAAATGGATGTGCTCCATGTGTATTACTGTTTGAATTCACTTAATGACTTCTCAATATGTGTTCAGACCCACAGGGTGATTTAGATTAGAAAGGACCTCTGCAGGTCATCTGGTCCAGCTCCTCTGTACCCAGACAAAGATACCTAAACCACATTGCCCAGAACCATGTCCAGGCAGCTTTTGAGTATCTCCAAGGATGGAGACTCTACAAGCTGTCTGGGCAGTTTCTGCCAGTGCTCAGTCACCTTCACAGTGAAAAATGAAAAAAATGTTTTCTGGTTTTTCAGTTTGTGCTTGGTGCCTCTGGTCCTGGCACTGGGAACCACTGAAGAGAGCCTGCCTTTGTCCTCTTTGCCCCTTCCCTCCAGGTATTTATATAGAATGATAAACTCCCCCCTGAGCCTTCTCTAGAGTCAACAGTCCCAGCTCTCTCACCCTTCTCTCATCAGCCCCATAATCATCTTCCCGACCTTTTGCTGCACTCTGCAGCATGTTCATACATCTTGTGTACTGGGTAGTCCAGACCTGGACACAGTAACCTTCTTTGCTGCAAGGGCACATTGGTGGCTAATGTTGATCTTTGTGTCCAATGGGTTCGTTGCAAAGCTGCTTTCCACCTGGTCGTTCTGGGATTGTGCCTGATTTGAGCTGGTGCCTGGGCCTGTTCCTCCCCAGGTGTGGAAGTTTGCACTTGCTCTTGTTGAACTTAATGCCGTGCCTGTCAGCCCATTTCTCCAGCCTGTCGAGGTCTCTCTCATAGCTGTCTGATGTTATCTGTCACTCTCTCCTGTTTGTGTCATCTGCAGAATTGCTGGTGGTCCATTGTGCCCCAGATCATTAATGAAGATAATGAACAGAATGGGACCAAGTGTTGATCTCCATGTACACTGCTAGATACTGACCTCCAGCTAGATTTCATGGCCTTGATCACCACTTTCTGGGCCTGGCTGTCTAGCCAGTTTTCAGTACACATTAATATCTGTTCAGCCAGTCCATCCTTCATCAGCTTCTCTGTGGGGATTGTATAAGAGACAATGTCAAAAGACAGTACCCATTTGCTCTCCCATCCCAGTGAAGCCAGTCATTTCATTATATATTGTTCCTGGGGTGTTCAGGCATGACGTTGTCATTGTGAATCTGGGCTCAGCCTTCCTGGGCACCTTCAGATTTGTTCCATCACCTTCCCAGGGGTTCAGAGATTATCAGAGCCTTGAAATTTCATGAATGGACAATTAAGTTTGCCATCTTACTGTGGGTAGTGGACAAATTGAGCAAGTACATCCAAAAGCAGAATTACTACAGAAGTGAAGCATTTGAAATTAAATGACATAAATCTCCTTTTGATAGTCTGGGAGGCAAGTGAGTCTTGGGTAAAGAAAAATCCCCTCTTTAATTTGGAAACCTCTTGTGTCAAGGTTATAAACACAGTAGAAACACGCTAATGAAATGCTGTTTTAGTGTGTTTGTTATGTGTTTGGCTAATGTGTCTTTACAGCACAATGGGTGCCACTAATGAAAGGCACATAATAGTTCCTGTGCTCCTGCACAGGGTCTGCTCTGCTTTCAGCAGGGATATAGTTGCATGTGTCCTCTGATACAGGAGTTTGTATGTGATGTACATGTACGCACAGGTTTATTTTAAAGAGGATGCGTAAAATATTATAGCTTAGAAGAGGATAAGATTATCTTTTATACACCACCCCATGTAGATATTTGTAAACTTATGTCTTGCCCTTCTCTAAAAGGGGAAAATCCACTATATTAGTCTTTCTCAGTCTTTGTGCTTCTTCTAAAAGAAGAAACTAATTCTCTGTTACCTTTGCATCAGATGAAGCTATGCTAGGAAGGCTGTCAGGCCCTTCTATTATCCTTTATGATGCTGTCTGTATACTTAAGTCACGAGCTGGTTGTACAGCTGTAATGCTATACACTGCTTACACTTACATTCTTCCCAAGCATCCATACTCTGCCCACATCACACATGCCTTTGGAGTTGTAGCCATTAGTTTTTGTATCCTTTAAGGTTAGCTAAAAGTTAAAAAATGCCTTGTTATGCTAATAAAACCTCTGTGGCACTTGGACCATGTTTACAAAGTTATTTTTAATTGTGTAGAAAATGAGAACTATTTCTTGTATCTTCTTCTGACAGATACAGCACATGTCACTTGGATTCTGTGTTCATATTACTTATACAGCCAGTCTTGGGTGAACATGATGGAAGGACAGGCAGCAATCTAGGATGACAGGAATTCAGGAAGACAGTGAAAATGAAAGGGTTGGGTTTCTGACAGGCATCTTCTGAATCTTGCTGAAGTAATGCAAGACATTACCGCCTCTGAAAGAGATGGTAACCAACCCTTGCCAACTGTTACTCTGCTCTAAGTAGATGCTGCCATTTCCCTAGCAGGGTAGCAGAACACTAGTCAGAATCACAAAACAGCCCAGGTTGGAAGGGATCTCAAAAGGTCATCTGGTCCAGCCTTTCCTGGGAAAGGGAACCTAGTTGAGACTGTCCTGCCCTGTCCAGCTGTATCTTGAAAACCTCCTGCAGTGGGGGCTGTACCATGTCCCTGGTGAGGCTGCTGCAGTGATTGCTTGTGATTGTTCTCAAAGAAGCTCTAGCTGCATAGTGACTTTATGGTATGTACTTGCACCTTCAGTGGTGACTGACATGCTGTACTGGAGTGGGAGTGGGAGTAAGAGATTAAGTGTTTCCCTGTGGTGCTCTGATGGTGGTGGAAGACTGGGTCAGACAGTTGTTGGCACTGGTATCTGAAACTGCTGGCACACCGGTGCTGGGAGGGCCTGTGTCAGTGCCCTCAGAACTCTTCTCACAAAGATTTTTCATTTTAGGCAACAAAACCACAGCCCATGAGTTATCCTTGGTTTTGTTTTTTATTTTAATTCCACTGTTCTGTGGTTTAATTTTACATGCAGTTTCGTCATATTTGTTTTTATTAGCAATATAGTATAAAAAGAAACAGAATCAGCATTGAACATCACCTTGGTTTTGCAATAAAGACATTTTATTGTACTTGCTTCCAGATAGTAGTTTATTTTTTCTCAAAGAGCACAGAATCATAGAAGAGTTTGGGTTGGAAAGGATCATTAAAGATTCTCTAGTCCAATGCCTCTGCAATGAGCAGGAACATCTGCAACTAAATTGTCCAATTTGACATTAAATGGTTCCAGGGATGGGGCATCTACTGTTAATATAAGCAATCTGTGCCAGTGTTTCACCACCCTCATAATAAAAAAAATTCCTTTTATCTAATCTGATACTAATATATAAAGGTTTCTATTATTTGTACAGCTTTTGTAGAAATTGCTTTAATGAAAGAATAACATGTTGCTGAAAACTTGTATTTACTCATTTTACCAGTACACTTATAATTTTAGAAGGTTTTGTCAGAATTTTGACTATGTTGGTTTAACTGACTTGCTGCAAGTGTAGTATTTTATTTCTACAGTATAAAACCAGTGTATACGTTTACTTGGGATTGTTTTGCAATTGGATATTCCTATGTGGCAGCCATTGTTCTTGCCCCTGTAGTGTAGTGTCTGAGTTTCTTGCTGCTTTTTATTACACAGTCAGTTGCTTATTACAGATTCTCTTTATACAAGATTTAAGTCTTGCATTTCGATTTTTTTTTAAAATTTTTTTTGTTTTTTTTAGCTAGTAGGGGTAACGTAGTGGTAGATAGTAGTAATCCTCTTTTTGGAAAAATACAGGAAACTATCTGAGTCTCTTGTTTGAGTGTGTGTGCATATGTGTCTGTATGCACATAAAGTTTACTGGTATAGACTTGATTTAGTAAGATCTTGGAATAAATGCATCAAATAAGACCTGATTTACTTTTGTGTTTTAAAATCAACAGGTTGTTTCAGTAGTACAGTTAATAGCAGGTCATTAGTTTTCCACAACTGTGCCAACTGTAATGTTGGGATAATAAAACATACCTGAAAATTGCTGTTGATTTTTTGCTTTTAGGTACTTGAATGTTTTGTATTTGCTGACATACTGACAACTTTAAATTCTCTTTCTTTTGTGTATGTAAGTGATATATGCATATATATACATATATATTATTGCAAATATTAAGGATACTTTATTTCTCATTTCTCATTTGTCTTTCTGACTTTTTTTTAACTCTGTGATGCAACAGTACAATTGTTTTGAAGCAAAACCCCTTACCAACAGCATAGTGCGTGCTGTAGGTGGAATAGAGACATTTTTAAGAGTTCCCTTAGTGAACTGTATTTAAACTTACCAAAAAATAAAATTTCTCGATTGTAAATCACTGGATATGGACAGGAGTGTTGTTGTTGAAAGAAACTGGCAAATCTAATAGGTGGTTAATTTCTTAGTCTCTTGATAAGATGTCACTTTAGCAAAAGCTGATTTATTAGTACCTCAAGACATCCACTTGTGTGGCTTTGTCATCAGTTCTATTACTTTGTCTAATAAATGATGGAAGGATGAAGTTGAAATCTTTGTGAGTTCCCAGCACTTGTTTCTGTAAATTAACATAAGCAATTTTTCAGTATAGGAAAGTAGAACATAAGCATGTTTTTAAAACTGAATGTATGTTGGAATGCTTTCCCTTTTTAGTCCTTGGTTATTTGCTTATTACATTTTTTTCTTTTTTTCTTCTCCATTTTTTTTCCCTTTGAATGTTGTTAAGCTACTGAATTATCACAAGAACTGACATTTTCCTTTCCAAATTGGTGCTGTTCAAAGCAAGGTGCAGAGAAGTAAAGAAAAAAAGGCTAGCTGAGACCCCCACAAGCCGAGAACTCCTAACATTCTTGCTTTAGTGTTCTCTCTTGTCCATATGGTAGGATGGTAAATGTGTTTAATGTCTGGTAATTAAGGAAGTCAAATGGAAAAAAAATAAATCTAAAGGTACTTGTTACTTACTTAGTGTTTGCTAAACAAAGCAGCAAAGCTGTCATTCATCATTTTAAGATTAATTGCAAGTTGATGCAGTAATAGTTTTGCTTCTACACAAAGCTTTAAATCACTGGCGTAATTAAAACAGGGCTGAATTTAGACAACAGATTTATATTAGTGCCTTATTAAAATCAGTTTTAATTAATCATAAGAATTTAATGTATGTTGAATCTATTATCTACTCTTTTTTCTATCTAAAAAAATGCTGTCATATAATTCATACTATAAAGTTTAGTTTAATCAGGAATAAGCTTTGGATTCTTCAAGAAAATTTCTGTTTCTGCTGTGCTGTTGATGCTTAGTAACTTTGGAGAAGAAAACATTTGGAAAGATTCCTGTTCTGCAGAGAAATTATTTTTATTCTGTACCAAGGAAAATGGGAAACAAAACATGTCACAAGGCAATTGGAGAAGTTTTGTTATAGAAGAAATAAAGCTCAGCACAAAGTAACCCTGGAGCACTGGCCATCTACTGCCGTGTTTGGTTTGTAGTTGTCAAACTGATGTAAACTATTTTCATGTAGTTTGAGAACAGACTTGTTTATAATGATCGTGGAACCAACAAATTGACATCAAAACTGGAGTCAGGAAAAGAAAATAGTTTTACCTAATTTCTGCTCTTCCTAATTAATATTTTTGTCATGTCTTGACTGTACCACATGGAGTATTCCAGTTGCAAAGGATGTAATCACTAGCTCTTTGGAGTACTAATGTGAAAACAAATACTTGGAAATCTTAGTCCCTTTTTGTCTTTAAGGACCACTACACCAGGAGAGACTAAACTTCTGGCTTCTGAAGTCTATGATATCCTTCAGTCTTCCAACATGTCAGACATGGACAATGTGAATGAGATGAATTATCGTCGGCGGAAAGCACAGTTTTTCCTCGGCAGCACAAATAAGCGTGCCAAGACAGTGGTTTTGCATATAGATGGCCTTGATGATTCGGTAAGGAAACCTACAGAGTTTGTGTAAATAAGGCATGCTGAGATGTATTTTAACCACAGAAACCCATGCAAGCTACTTGTGTGACATCATCAATTGTCAGCAATTTCTGAGAATTGTATTTTGAATCATGAGATATGTATAAAATCAGGCATAAATTGAGCTTACTCAGAATATCTAAAGATATTTTTAGGCAGTTTTCTTGACGGTTTTTTAATTACTCTAAAAACCTGTTCTGTTTCCAGCTCTCTTAATTTTCTTTCCTTTTTTTATGAAAAAATAGAATAAACAAGGAGCCTTCAGCATTTTTCACTTAATGCTGTCTTGTGCTTGTATAAGTGTGTTAATCTAAAGAAAGTTTCCTTTTAGTTTTGAGATATCTTAGACACTAGGGGATTGTTAATTATTCTTAATTTAGAAATGCTGTATTTTCTTTGAGTTGGTTTTGCTGCATCTTTTACATTGTCTGTGAGATCTTTTCTACTGTAGTGACCAGAATGGCATTTGAATTAATGAGGTCTCACTGAGTCTTTATGTAATGTCAGAATAAGTTCTACAGATTTATCTACCATACCCCTGTAGATAACACCCCAGGGCCATGTTTGCCTTTTTACGGCTGCCAAACAGCATGTAGGCTGTTTAAGCACGTTATCCACAAGTGCCCTCCGGACTCTGTATCTTTCAGTTTTGTACCCATTTTAAATGATCAAACCTGATCCTTTGCTTTGTTGCTTTACATTTTGCCAAGTAAGCATGTCCACAGGCCCAATTTACCAACAGCATACCCACTGTTCTGTTTTCATAAGACCATAGTTAATTCCTTTAGAAATAACATGCTGCTGTAGCTCACTTTATACAAATACTTTTTACAGTTTTGTCCTTCCAGCAGTTGCTCTATCTATAAAGGCAGTGCTTTGTCAACACCATTGGCTTTTGTACTCTGTGAAGTTTTTAAATTTGGTCCAATAGGTTGTTGTTTTTAAGCTTGTAGTTGATTTTTTTGTTCACAGGTATCTCCAATTAAGAAATTTCATCCACTTCTACCTTGTGAGTTTAGCTATTTTGTCTGTAATCCAATTCTATCTTAAAAGTGTGTCTGTTTTCTTCAACAAATGGAACTTAGTGATATTTGTGGAGTTTTCTCTCTGCAATGCTAAGGCAAAGGTATTGTGAAAAAGCATAGAGTATTTATTAGAGATACTCATCTCTAGAGAGCAAAACTGCAGGTAGGTCACACCAGCATATTTTCCTAGCTGGTCGTTAAAGGAAAATCTGGCTGTGCAGAGGCTGAGATAGCTATGTGCATAGCTCTGTATTTCATCAGATGATTAAAGAAATGTTAGTGATACTCGAGGTGCTCACCAGAAGTTAAACATCCCTGTAATGCTGTTTTGAATGTTATAAGTTGGGACTTGGAGGGTGATAAAGCTTGTGAGCAACAAAAGCCATTTAGTTTCATTCAATAGTTTATTCCTTAAGTAGCAGAGAATATTAATTTGCACATATGAGTTTGAAAAGGCACAGTGAATAAACACAGAGCTTTAGACATGGTGTTCTCAGTCACTTACATTTGTAAATGGAAGCTGCTGTTAGGAATGATTGCAGATCCTGCTAATGCTTGTGGATTTCAAAACCTCAAATAGTAGATACTGATTGTTTTAGGAAGAGAGGGGAAAGGTCGTTTGTTGTTTAATGGGTCAGGTGTTTTAATTTTAATATCTAATTATCAAATTTGGTCATAAAGGTAAAAAACAAGGCAGTAAGTCAGGAATTTTTGGCATGCCTCTCAGTCAGTTTTCTAGTCTGTACGTTTTAGTAGTATTTGTGAGGGGCATGGTAATCAGGGTTTGATGTGCAAGGAAGTAACCTAAATTTTGCCTGTGCCCATGCTTCAGCTTCGGGAGTACCATGCAGAAAGATGTTTAGTTGTGTATTGCTGGGGTTTGTGGCTATCTGCCAGTCAAATGTCTTTTGCAAAGTATGTCTGTGCAGCAAGCTGGTGGCTGCTAGCTTTTTAAGGAATTAACTTACCTTAGTAAGTTTTGTCTTTTAAGAAATGATTCAGCATTATCTGATCACTGAAAGTCTCATTTCAAATTAAACTGAGGAGCCTGTGATTCACCTGGGATCTTAAAAGGCTGAATTCTGTTGGAGAATTGCTGTGCAATCATGTAGAAATTTATTTGTTTAGGCTAAGAAGCTATGAATATGTTGCTTCCCGTGTCCAGGAGTAGGTTTCAGCTTTCACTTGTGTAAGGCAGGCTATCATCTTTGCATCAGATATTTCCTTTGTGTAGTAAAGATAGCCTATCTGACAAAGCTATTTTTTGTAAAACGCAGAAATGTTAACTATTTATGTACATAAACTTGTACAAATGAATTGTTTCAATATATATGCTAAACTGCTAAAAAAAACCCCAAACTGCTTCAGTTGGTTCTTCCAGAGATTAAAAGAATTTAATTTGCTTGTTGTGCACACAGCAAATACTGACCAGTGATTGTTTGGTAACTAATGTAAATATGCTTTGAAAGAATTAATTATTTAAAACCTTGCAGGAAGAAAAAAGTATATCTTTATTTTAAACCTGTGTAAAGGCTGTCAGTTTATTTCTGATACAGTCCGTCTTTTTTTATCCCCTTCTGTGCTAGCAGTCCCTCCAAATATACTTTAATTCTTTTTGTTACAACCATCTTGTGCAAATATTAAAAGGAAAAAAATAATAGCACATTCTAAGGTAATGTAGTGGATGTAACTAGTACAGGTCAATGTTATGTTACAGCACAGTAGGTGATGTCACTTGCTTTAAACATAACATTCTCTGAGTTATCAACCAAATCTTTTCCCTTTAAAATAAGAATTAATTGCATGCTGTACCACGATGTCTGTGAGCTGCCACAGATGAAGCAGCTGAAAGATACAACAGCTGCTTTGATGCATTCAGTCAGTATGGAGCCAAGGTGTCTGATAAATAGCAACTTAAACACTAACTACTCATCAATGAGCACTTCAGTCAATCAGAACTTAACCAGAGGGGACTGTTTAGCTGATCATACGGAGAAAAACATTCTTTGCTTTTCAGCACTTTTCTCTAATTATTTACAGTTGATTCCATCCTTCTTTGACTTCTAAAGTGTAAGCAATTTTTTTTTTTTTTTGTGGCAAGAGAGTCTAATATTTGTGCACTAAAATGTAAGTCTTAGTTTTTCTATTGGAAAAGTGTGGTTGAGTAACCATGCGCTTTGAGACATACAGGAATACCTTAAAAATTAATTGTGAGCATTTTCACATGGAATGTTTTTTAGTTGTGGGACTTTTGTTTGTTTTTCAGTCTCGAAGGAATCTTTGTGAAGAAGCCTTGTTGAAAATTAAAGGTGTTATTAGTTTTACTTTTCAAATGGCAGTGCAAAGGTGTGTGGTCCGAATTCGCTCAGATTTAAAAGCAGAGGTAAGTGCTTGGTAACCCTCCAGATCCTTTCATTATTGCATTCTGTTGCACTGAGCTCTTGCTTTTTTTTCTGTGTACTTGTAGGCATTGGCAACGGCAATAGCATCAACCAAAGTTATGAAGGCACAGCAAGTTGTGAAAAGTGAAAGTGGTGAGGAGGTAGGATCTGTGTCTTTCTAAATACCAGTTGTTACAGTTCAGCTGTATCTTTAATATCAGCGCCTCTGTGCCCGTAAAATCTGCAAAATTTTTTAAGTGTGAGTGCTACACATCCAGTACAACGGGAATCAAAGGTCAGGATATGAATCCATAGAACAGTTTTACAGAAATTATTGTTCAGAAGAAGCCCAAAAATACTGTAATTGATTCTCTCTATAATCATATGGAAAAGGTCGCAACGAACCTGGTGGGTTTTTTTGTATGGAGTGCTGATGTGCTTTTGTTTCACAACTACACTAAAAGGTAGCCTGTATTTATTTGATACTTTCTCTTCCCTATTAAGCTGAAGCCTTTCTTGTGTATCTTCTGAGCATAAGCTCTGTTTATGTTCTTGGTGAATTGGGTGATGGGGAGGAGTCTCACAATGTGCATGCCTGTCACCTTGAACATGTATATATTATAACTTCGATTCATTCTTTTAACTTTGAACATTTGACACAATTGTAACGTGTTGTGTTTTACCAGATGCTAGTTCCGTTCCAAGATACTCCAGTGGAAGTAGAGCAGAACACAGACCTACCTGAGTATTTGCCAGAAGATGAAAGCCCTACGAAGGAGCAGGACAAAGCAGTGTCTCGTGTTGGGTCACACCCAGAAGGTGCAGCAAGCTGGCTCAGTACAGCAGCAAACTTTCTATCAAGATCTTTCTACTGGTGACTTGTATTTGGTGTTAAAAGACTGTGTGAATGAACCAACAAGGGGGCCAGTTTTCCATTGGTGTGGTGAACTGCCAAGTGCAATTTGCAATAAATCATCACGAAAATTTTAGATTAAGCAAATGTATGCTGCATTTTACATTTTATTGGACATTTAGCCTGATAGGGCAGGGGTCAAAGGACAGAGGCCTCCAATGAAATTGTTCTTTCATTAGTTTTTCATGTAGATTTTATTGCTTCACTTTTTAAAAATGGGTCCACTGTTATATACCAAATGTTTATGCTATACGTATAGAGCTTTAAGTTAAGTTTGATTTCACATGAAACACCTGTATGGAGAACCCATTCAACTCAAGTCTCAGGGCCTCTGTGAAAGAAAATTCTTAATAGCTCCAGTTGTACATTAAATGAAATGCCCTTTTCATTTCTACATCCCTTTGGAGTAACATTTTTTTCAATTTTCTAGATTTTGACTCCAGAGAAAAATAGTCTGCCTCTTTTTTTTGCCTTTGTTTTTCCCAGCCATGTTCACAGCATGAGCACAAGGATCCCCTTTTGCTATTAAACTAGAATCACTACAGACTTGAAAAATATAACCCTTTTATGTATATTGATTTTTTTCCCCAGCCTGCCCTTGACCATTGGAGTGCTTAAGATAAGGAAAAAGGGACTGAATAAACACAAATATGTATACATACATTGTACAGTAAATAAACTAGAACATATTTGTAATGATGGGTGTGACTGACTGATATATATATATACATATATATATATATATAACTAATACCACTGACTGCTGTTTAGGCTAGCTGGGAAGACTAGCAGAAAAAGCTGTGGTCTAATGTAGTGATGACCCATTGCAGCTCTGCCTGCAGAGAATAGAGGAATGTAGACTATATTTGATTAAGAAATGGTGTTTACTGTTAGGAAATATTTAATGGTAACTGAAACTTGAAGTATAAAGCAGGACAGAATGCCTCTTTTGCCACAGTGCCACACTCGTAAATTTTGACTTTAACTTTTTTTTTTGTTTGTTTGTTTTCCCCTAACAATTCTGATATGCGATTACTGTTTCTTCCTAATGTCTTTCATGAGACTCCCATGAAAGTACATCAGCTTGGCTTAAAAACATATGCAAACAATTGGCTTTGCCCTGTAACTTACAGACAGTTATCAGTTTAAAGATGTCTTAGTAATTCCTGTGAGCAGAAGTGATAATAAAAGCAAAACTTCTGTAGGTAGAGAATAACATATATCTGAGCTGTTAGTAAACACTGTGCATGAGAGGATTCAATACACAGTGCTTGAAAACTGCAGTGACCCTGCTTTGTTGCACAGAGAAATACAGCTGAGAACTTTGAAACATGTTATAAACATTGTTATACAGTGCTTTTTTGTGGTAATGTATTTGCTATAATATGAATCATATTTACCACTTGGAGACTCAGAAAAAAAAATTTAATGCATCAAAATTATTCCCCTGTGCCCGTATGCACAAGGAATAAATAAAAAAACCCACAGGATGTCATAATACTACAGAAATGCTGAGGGTATGATAATGTAAAATAATAATAATGCAGGTCAGAGTTCACCCACCCAGGTTAATTGTCATTCTAGGAAAAAAACCCAATCAATCTTGTTGGCAGACTAGATGTCTCATGGTTTTTTTAATATATCTAGTTTATTTTTGATTCAGGTTTACACGCACAGATTGAAAATACAGGCTTTTCAGGGCATGTATTGCTTTAAATATGTAATACTACTCATATTGCTGTCTAGAATGTTACAGTACCAAATGTG
Source organism: Entomyzon cyanotis (assembly GCA_024500445.1). Classification (NCBI taxonomy): domain Eukaryota; kingdom Metazoa; phylum Chordata; class Aves; order Passeriformes; family Meliphagidae; genus Entomyzon; species Entomyzon cyanotis. Next base: position 19,614,683 of record JAKEPQ010001005.1, read on the forward strand.
TTTGAAAAGTCCTCTGTTCTATAGCCATGAATGCAGAGTTTTGTTTTTCTGCATTAACATCTGTTTGCATTTGCATTACTGCACATCTATTACTAAAAGACTACACCCTTTGGATATTAATGGTTCAATACCAGTAGGTATTACAGTTTGTTTGTGCATTCGGTCTGTAGGTGTGCTTTTATGACAGTATTGCAGCTCTTGTAGAACAGTTTAAGGCATCTGTAAAAGTTTTTGAAATACATTGTAAAATAATAAAGGATAATATAACTAAACAAAACATGACTGGTGCCTTTTTAAATGTCTAAAGAAAACCTGGTGCCTTCTTAAATATTCTGACATTCTTTCAAGCTGCTTGTTGTTTTAGAAGTGTATTTATTCACCTTTAATTTAGCAGGGAGGAATGCAGATGTCCACTCATAGTGAGTCCTTTGCTATATATCACAGCAGGGCTTTTGTATATGTGTAGATCATGCTTACATTTCAAACAAAGTTTTTGTAAAAAGTGGATAAGCAGAAGATACTTGAGGATATTATCTCAAATTCATTCTTAGGGTTTTTTGGATGTTAGCTTTTTTTTTTTTTAATAACTGATGCTATGTAGTTCATATTTCATTAGGGAAATTAAGAAGAATCAACACTCCTCAAGAAATTTCTTTGAAAAAAGTGGGAGGGTGGGGGGGGAAAGAGTCATAGCACAGACTCATTAATTTTGTGCTTGTACTTTTTCAGAGGTCAGATGAAGAATAAGAAAACCCTTTTGCTCTGACCTAAGGGTATGACAAAAAAAAATTATTGCACACTTAGAGGCTTCTGAAAAGAAGCTAAACTGGAAGACAGGGCACTGTATTGCGTGGCAAAGTTGCAAAGTACTCATTGCCAAGGAAGTTACCACTTACATCATGGTGGAAGCTCCTGAATTGTCCTAGGGTTATAGCTGTGTACAACATAATGGAATAATCACTACCATGTTTCCTCATAATAAGAGTAAATGCTGATGGGATAGGTAGAGGCAAAATTGAGGCTCATAGCTGTGCCTCTGTAAGCAGCTGTCAAAGCACTGTATGCATTCTGCCGTACAGTGAAATACATTATACTTTGGCTTTCCCACTCCTAATCACCTATGGGTTATTCTGTACAAAAATAGCTGATGTGGATGAGTTTTGCCACAGGCCGTGTAAGCTGGTGAGGGGAGTACTGTGTGGGGCTAATTTGGAAGAAAACACTGAATACCTAGGCAGATGCAAACTGGCAGGTGTGAAGTACTCCTGTAACTGCCTGCAACATAAAATAAAATGTGGGCACGCCTTTTTGCCTGTGCCAACGTTCTAGCTGTCAACTAGCAGAGTTTGAAAACACAACTAATAAAAATTAGCAGCAGCATTCCTTCCTGTATTCCTTTGGCAGAAGGCTGGATCATAGAGACTTTCCTGTTTCTTTGTATGTACCTAATTATTCTGACTTCCTAAAATGTTAGCAACACTGTCTGTTAAAATTAAGGGTTGAAAACAAAGATAGAGTTGAGAATAACCTCTCAACCCATCTCTGATGCTGATTGTAATTCTTCAGGAAAAGTTGAAAGCACATGATTTGGCAAAAGGGTGTGACTGGAGGGGTCACTGGAGACTTCTTCAGTGAGGTACAGCATCTAATTAGCCCCAGGGGTGACTGCCTGTTGAGATTCCTGCTCTAAAGCTTAGTATAAAGCTGTTAGAAAAAGAAGTTGTCCTATTTGTAGTTTATACAGGGCAGGCAATGGTCTTTGTTTAGCCTGTGTTGCAGGTTTTGAATAGGGTTAAAAAAGCTGATTTAAATTTGCAGTACTTTGCATATATATAGATTAACACATGGAGAGCAAGGTCTACCTCTGTAAGCTGACGCATGTGCCACATCAGAATTTACATAATTTTAGTTTCTTCATGTTACTGTTCATTTATGTGCATGTTGCACTATGCTTGTTAGTGACTGCAAGAGTTAGAGCATCCTCTGTGGAATAAATTAAGATCCCTTAAAGCAGTTAAAGTCTCAAGATACAAACACATCTCAGAGGAGATGCACACTGTTAACAGATTTTTGTGCCAGTTGTCATGGTAGAAGTTGTTTATTATGTTAGGATTTGAAGGCTGCTATCTGGATCAAGTTCCCAGCAGCTCTCTCTGTGGCTACCAAGCTACAGAACTTGGTAGCTAAATAATTTCTGCAGTGTTTTAATACTTGCCCAGTGGCTACAGTTCAGTTTGATTAGCCAGTGGTGCTTGGTAGTCTGACCAGTATTTCTAAGGAGCAGAAAAAAATCACAAATGGAACCAAACTTCTTATGCCAAAAGCACTTCTGTGCCAGCAGTGCATGGCAATATGTCTGACTGGCATAACAAAGGTCTTTTAAGTAGCAGATATAAAAATCTGAATACCACAAACCCACCATATGACAGGACTGTTGCTTTCATTTCCTAGCAGAGCACTTAGTTAAGTGTAAATACTGAAAGTAAGGGGGTACTGTTTGAGGTAATACTTTGCTGTTCCAGACCTCTTCTTTTTGAGGTCCTTCAGGGACATGGTGTGCTAACCCACTGGTGCAAGGAATTGCTGTATCAGCTTCTCCATGGGAGCTGCCCCTCTGGATGTCCGCTGGTGAAAGGGGAGGGTGAGATCCCACGTGAGCCCAGAGTGAGCCAGCAGGGAGCAGCTGGCACACTGTTCACACCTTAGATCCCACAGACACGTGAACATACGTAATACAAGGTGTTTAAAAAGGGGTTTTTCTACTGGCCTCGTTTTACAGACTGCACAACCGAGTCTGTTTATCCAAATTGCTCAGGAATCCTGGGAAGTGCAAAATTTTGTGAGCTGTCTCTGATTCTTAGTTCATGCGTCATAAATAAACTAAAATGCTTTCCGTTTTGAGAGGGACCTTGGCACTATCAAATTCTCTGACCTGAAGTAGGAAAGTCAAACCTGTCATAAGCAACTTTCCTGATTGAGTTCTACATTGTCACAATGTTGAAAGGCATGGTCAAAAGCCAATTTTCATCTCAAAACAGCCTTTATTGATTTATTGACATTCTAGGTAGCAAAGAACTTTTGGTAACAAATACCCTTTCAAATTGTTAAAAAAGAACAAACCAGCTATCTTTGCATATGTTACGTTTCAAAATCTTTGCACAACATGATCTATTTCAGCAGTGCTACCTGCATAAAGTGCCCAAGGCATCTACTGCCTTTACTGGAGTTAAACACTGTCCTGACCATGCTATTCGTGCTCTTTCCAGCAATTAGTTTTATTAGTGGGTTTTGATCTTTAACATTTCTCTAAGGTGTGGTCTCCTTTCTAGATTCCCCATATACACAATATTATATATCTTATATAAATGGGATGTTTCCTTTTAATTACTTGTCAAGAGCATGTTTTGGTTAAATTCCCTTTCTGTCCCTGTGTATAGCACAGGTGGAAAATGATAGCACACCATGTCTTTTTTGTGGTGTGACCTTTTGGCCATGCTTCCTTCACTGGGCAAGTATGCATGGTGCATTGTTTTGTATTTAACTTTAAAGGGTAGGTAGATGATCCAGCACAGGCACTCCTGGTTTTGGGAAGGCTGGGAGGGAGTGGAATGAAGCTGGAAGGCAATTCACAGAGAAAGAGGCTTTCCATCTACGAAAGGCTGCTCCTCCTGGCCAGAGGAACAGCACTAATTTAGCATTATGTGAGACTGTCCAAAGGTGAGGATTTAATTTGTATTACTGCAAGACTAATTTTTTTTCTGAATAAAAACTTAAACTGCCCTAATAGGTTTTTGATTATAAATCCCTATATTATTCCTATGGAAGTCCCACATTCAATATTGACAATGACATTCAGGTTCATAATCTGGGTATAAAACTAGAAGCTTATACATTGTCCTTGGATTTCATGGCTTTACCTCCTTTGCTACAACAAATATGTGCTGTAATGTTTTAGCAAATAACCATTATTGTTTATACACTGTAATTCAGTGGGATGTAGTAAATGGCATATTTTAAGGAGTCTATTTCTTTGCATATAAAATACCTGTAAAGCTTACTGAAGGTGAAGAGTGGCTACTACTTAGCTCTCAATTGTTGGCTACATTACTGAAACAATGAAGATATATCATGCTCTATAATAGGGAAATAGCAGCCATTTAACATAGTTGAGCATTAACTCTGTCATTTACGCTGCTGAAGCAATCTTATTGTTATAGTCAATGTAGCTGGTTTTGTTTCCATATGTGTAGATGATCTGGTGTATAAAATGCATTGCTGTTTGTAACAGTAAATTACTACATGTGCTGGAAGGATACTCCTGCTGTTTAAATGAAGTTATATCTGAACCTTTCAACAGACTAAGCAAATATAAAATAAATAATGACTGGTCTTGAAGCCTTTTACACTGTAATAGCTTCAGCAATGAAAATTCTCTGTGCCATTCTGCAAAATTTTGTTCTAAGAAATAAAAGTAAATAGTGTTTTTGTATATAAGTCTTCACTGTGAAAACAGCTTCTTGAAACAATTTCACAGTGCTTATTATCAAATAGGTGTGTGTTACCCACTTCAAAGCTAGGAACCTGTAAATGAAAGCTGGCAATGGCTAGTTCTTCACCTGGGATGTCTCAGAATTCCTGCCCTCTCTAATATTATGTTTGCAGTTCATATTTGTGTGACTGGCCAAAGAAGTTGAGAATGTCATATTGTGCCGTTTTCCTTTTTCTTCAGCCTTCCTCACACACCACCCCCAGTATAATGAACCTGACACAGGTAAAGCTAAATAATCCGTTGCAATTCAATAAATCAAGGGTATACAAAATATGAAAAGGAAATGGTAGTTATTAGGGTAAAGCACAAAAAAGAGCTTTAGAATGTTTAAAAATTGTAATGTGTCTAAATTTTAAAAACTGCTTTTTTGAGACCCTGTTCATAATATACAAAGTGATACATAGGGAAGCATGATGCTGACCTTTCTGTAGAATGGATGGACATCTGGTTAGCTACAGTGACAGTTACACCTGACTGTTATTTGTGAAGACCCCGACTGTGTAAAAGTTCCATGCATTATTTAAATCATTAGAGTAGGAAGAAGGGAAGGAGAAAACCTAATGCCACAAAATGAAGGGAAAGCATGAATGTAGCCCAGCCCTCCCTGGTCCTTTTCCATCCCTTGCCCCAACACCATCACCACCAGACTGCAGCAGGCTCTGTAAACAGAGATGTGGGGAGGAGCAGACTCTTTGCTCATGGGAGACTGGGGCTAAGTAGAAAGAGGTGTCGTTCCCATTATCTCTGTGGTACTTCAGTATACCAGTAATGGTAGATCATAAAGACCCAAATCCTGAAAATGAGCTGCTGTCTTTAGAAACCCCTCTTTGGCCAGCAAAACATTACTGCTCTAGGAACAGTGTTTCTTCTGCAAGGTCAATGTTATGCTATTCTGGCTAACAGCAGTGCAGTTGTCTGTGTATCTGGCTTTTTGGACAGTCAGCCACCGTTGGGGAAGAGAGAGGCTGTGGTCTTTAAATAAATTATCCTTTTGGAGAGCTGTAAGGGTACTTAAGTCTAGCCTTCACCTGTGTGCCTGCCTCTAAAGAGATGTGTATTTAAATGCCATTCCTTCCTTCAGAATGGGAGCACCCAAACCCCAAAACGCCTCACTGAATCCTGAGCCCTGAGCCAGTTCTCAGCTGCTGCGTGATGGGTTTAGGATCATCTAAATGGACAATAGCAGGTACTCAGTAAACTTTCAATATCTGGTCTCAGTGACTACAGCCCATCTCGAGTACCCACCTACTCCTAGACTGAAACGGCAGCTGGCATCAGCTACTCAACCAATCCAATTTACTTTCAATCACACCATTACTACAACCTCCCTCCTCCATCTGTGTAAACATATGTCTTTGTTAAACACCACCATTTGTACAGGATAAAAATTGTCAATGCTGACAAAAATGCCCCCACATAATGCTGTTGTGATTGCAATGTTGTCCTTAAGCTGATTTTAAAGAAGTCTGTGAGCTGATCAACATCTTCCACTGCTATTAGTGGGAAACTTTCTTTGACAGGAATAAATAATGTAAAAATGTTTTTATTTCATCCATGAGAAATGTGGTCTCACTTTTCTAAAACAAAGACCTTATAAGCCATTTCTTATCAGTAGTGGTTTGCAGTGCCACAGTAATACCCCAAAGCAATGGCTGTTCCATGAATAGTCTTTTCTAATAACAATGTCTTGGCAGGAATATATTTCCTTCATACTTTTCTGAGGCTGGCCCTTAAATCTGGCAGGCAAAAGTTACAAATCTGGAGTTACTGGTGATTGCTCCTTGCATCAGCTTTTAAGAAATGACCAGTACTGGCCTCTGTAAAGGACTTTTCCCTTTTTCCTATAGCAGAGTGCAGTATAACTAGGACTATTCTACCATGTAACTGAATTCCAGAATAACCAAGGGCCTCCACCCTCTAAACCTGAGCATTATAAAAGAATATAAAGTGGATGAAGGTATCTGTTTACACAAAAGGCAAAACTAAGAACCAGATCTGTCCCCTGCCAAGGGGAGAGCTGTTTAGCAAACTGGTCACTCAACAAAACTGTGCAGTGCTTCTTGCTGGGCCATCCTGCAAAATGCTGGCTTGATCAGCATGAAACTGGGAAATTGGTTTGGGTTCTGTGACCTGAGCTTCTCACTCTTCAGGACCTTCACTCCTGACACTTAAAATTAACAGTCCCATTCATAGAAAAAAATAAATTCAAGGATGTCAGGACTTCCAGACTTGGTCCAGCATCTATCAGCACAGAGTGTGAGATCCTTAAGCAAGTAAGTATTTTTCTTTTGCACAAACCTGCTTCTTTTAGTGCACACTTTGTTCCTTGCTTTGCTCTTATTACAATACTCCTGTTGTCATCATCATTGTAGCCTTTCATCCATTCAGTCCTTATAATACTAAATATGGAAATGTAGTTCCCACAAGAAACTGGACTTATATTCCCTGAGGATTCAAACTCAGTAATTTTGTTTCTTGATTGTTTTCTCCTGCTGTTTGGGTATGCTGGAGTGCAGTTCCAAGCCTTTTTCCCATTGTCTCTGCAGCTGTGAGGATTAGGCATGCTTGTTTTTTTAATGAAAATTGAGACTTTGTAGAATTGCTTTCCTTACAAATTAGGGCTTTGCATCAGAAAAACAAACCAAATCAAAAAGATTAAAACAGTTTTCCACCCTTCTTCTTACTTTGCTAATTCGTCACTGACCTCAGCTTCATTTTGCTGTTTTATGCAGCATTTTCCTGTTTCCTTGGCTTGATGGTTTTGAAGCATTCTGAGTCTTCTGGATAGTTTGTATTTTTCTTTGTTTTCTTTTACCTGCTTTGCTTGCCATAACTCTGCATCTCACTTTTCTACCAGGCAAAGCAGGATAACAGTGCAGGGAGTTTCTGCTCATTTGGGATTAGGTAAAGTGAAGTGTTTGATTCAAGTCAGAGGGACTTGACTAAGCAGCACTGGATGTAAGAGCTGAGTTGCAAGGGGGCTGGTAGTAAATCTCACCCCACACATATTATAAAATCACAGAAATTGTCTCTGAGATGTGAAGATCATGAAGAGAAGCTGTATCACCTCCCCTCCTGGACGATTCTTGTATAAATGAAAATGTGGGGTATCAGGAAACTCCTCTATTGTGTGTTTGAAAGTATTGGTCTCTCCTCCTGCCAGGGGTTTGGGTGGCTGCTAGGGCAACCCACCTGTGCTGACAGAAAGGACTCCTGGACTTCTACAACCCCCAGTTCAGGTATTCTTGGTAGTTGCTGATCTGGCCTTATTCTCCAAGCTGCTGCTTAGTGATTGATGGCTGTAAATGATATGAAGGTTCTAAAGAAGCACTTTTTTTAAGGGCAGCTCTGATGCAAAGGGAAAACTCTCCCCACCTCCTCTTCTGCCAGCCTTTGGACCTGCAGTGCTGGCTTGGCTGATGCTTCATCTCCATCTCATTGACCATGCTAAACCTCCTGCATGAAGGGTCAATGGGAAGGAGGGACTGGCTGACTCCCCATGTAAAACAGATGCTTGCAGAAACATCTAAAGCTAATTCAGCTTTTGGAGTCCTAAAGTCCTAAAAGGACTGCATGGCCATGCTGGTCTCTCACTGCATGGGAGGAGACTCTAGGAAGAGACTCCACTTGTATTGCATCACAGGTGTTTGCACCTCTTTCAGCTGCTGCTTCCTGTGCCCATTCCCATTAGGTTTACCTGGATCTGTGACAAACACCAGAGTTGTGTCCCAGGCCTCAGCAATGCCACTGAGGGCTATTCCTCCTGGCTGACAGCCAATACTGTCCACGCTGAGATGTTCTGTCATGCTGTTGAAACCCCTCCTGCACATTAAGTATGATGGAGAGCTAATTAGTCACAGAATCACAGATTGGAAAAGACCTCTGAGATCACTGAGTCCAACCTGTGACTGAACACCACCATGTCAGCTAGACCATGGCAAAGTCCAGTCTTTCCTCAACACCTTTAGGGGCAGTGACACCACCACCTCTCTGGGCAGCCCATGCCAATATCTAATCACCTTTTCTGTGAAGAACTTCTTCCTAATGTCTAACCAGAAGCTCCCTGTATGCAATCTAGGACTGTGTCCTCTCATGCTCTAACTGCCTGCGAGAAGAGGCTGAACCCCCCAAGGCTCCAACCTCCTTCCAGGGAGTTGCAGAGCGTGATCAGGTCACCCCTGAGATTCCTTTTCTCCAGGCTGAGCACTCCCAGCTTCCTCAGCCGCTCCTCATCGGACTTGTGCTCCAGACCCTTGCCCAGCTCCGTTGCCCTCCTCTGAGCCGCTGCGGCGCCCCAGTGTCCTTCCTGCATTGCGGTCCGTCGGTGTCGCACCTGTTGCGGTGCTGCGGCGCTGCCGGGCGCGGCCGGGCGCGGCGGGTGCGCGGCGGGGCGGCAGCACTAGATGGCAGCATGGACGTGCCGATGGCCGGGAGGCGGCAGGGAACCGGGGATGAGGGGACCAGGGAACCAGGGAGGAGGGAGGGAAGGAGACGGGGAGCGAGAGAGCGGGGAGCCCGCCGGGGCATGCTGGCACCGCAGCCTTTTGCGCCTTCCCGGCTGGGGTGCGATGTCTCCCCATCTTTGACTCCTTTCTTTTTCTTTTCTATTTTTGTTTCTTTTAATGCATTTTTTCCACTTTTCTGCCGAACTTTGTGTGGTTTTCATAGGCGAAGCATTACACTTTCTTTGTTCTCACATGGATCTCACTTTTACGTTTCTTCAATTTTTTTTTTTCTTTTTAGAAAAACTCCTGGAAGTGAGTTTTTGTCTCAAACTGAAGACCACCGTTAATTTTTTACAATTAATTTATTCATAACTGCATATAAAGTGCTACAGACGATCTTAATGACCCATGAAATGGAGTGGATAGTGGATTTTGTATGTCTGTGTGTAAATATCTGTAGATTTATGCTCTGTGTGCCACCTGCTTGAGTGACAGAAGTCCTGAGTTGGTATACCTGACCTGAAACCTCTAAGTTTCTTCTTTAGAAAGTGATGTCCTTCCACTCTGTTTGGTTTAGCTTCTAAAAAAATAGAGGAATTAACTATGAAATTAGAGGAAACTAGTGCCACTGTTATTGAGGCAATCAATACAGAAGGGGCATTTTAATTTAGAACCCAGAAGATCTTTTTCACAATGCCCTGTATGCACTTTGTTCCAAAAGACAGCAAGAAGAAACAAATATTTTTCCTGTTGCAGGTCCTATTTAAAATGAGTTACTGGAAGATCAGTTGATATGTGTAGGAGACAATAATTAGTGTGTATTAGTTCAAAGGGCTCTTCTTGTTACCTGAACATTTCTCAATAGACAACAGTCTGTTTATAGACTTCCTCCTGCCACCCCCAGTGCATATTCATTACCATACCCTATGTAATATGGAAAAGTCAAATTTCATAAAATTGCTGCAGGTGTAAAGGCTTTGATATTCTAGCAGTGTGTAATACACAGGACACATGACCACGGTTATTTCCCTCCTGGGATCTTTCTAACACAAGCCACCTTGGTCTGTGGCCACAGCTGCTGACCAAAAAGAACAGCCTATAGAAATTTCAGGAACAGCTTTGTGTTATGGTCCTATCTGACCTTGTGTCAGACTCATTGACCCTGGCTGTAAGTGCAACTGGAGATGTTGGTGTAAAGTCTACTGATGTTTGTGGCATGATTAAATTCCCTTCTCATGTCCCTAGGATATTTCCCTGAAAAGAGTCTGATGTATTACTAGAATGGGCTGCTCAAAACTAGGACTCCCATCACCGAAATAAAAGATAGGTATAGAATAATGCCATTTAAAAGTGGACGATGCTACCAGTATTCCATAGAGAGGGAAGCAATAAATGAAAGTTGTGGGTGTTACTGACTATGCTACCAAATATTTTCATACCAATTAAAATGTAGTGCCACTAGAGATGTTTTCATCATAATATGAGACAGAAGTACAAATACTGACTCAGAGAATGACAGTGGGGAAATAAGCTTGTACCACAACAGATGTATAACAGGAGAGAGGCACGTATAGCAGAGTGATTCAGAAAAAAAAAAGGCATAGGACTGCTTGTTATGGAAATGACAGAAGTTGAGGTTTCTGTTGTGAGGAAAGAAAAGAGAACTTCTCCTGACAGTCAGTCAGAAATGAGAATTGACTCTTGGCCTTTAGAAATGTTCCAAGTGGCAAGGACTCATGACAAGCCTAGATGGTTGTGATTCCATGACTTAGGATGAATGCAAAACTTGAAGTTTTTTACCTTTTCATAGTAAGTCAAACCTAGTTGTTATATGAAAACCTCCCAATTTACCATTGGGTATTTTGTCCAAAATGAGATTTGGAGTTTGAAGCTCAAGACTTGGAAAGTCTCCTGTGACTTTTGTTCATACAATATGGACGTAAACAAAAGGAAATTTGAGGGGTCTGAATTCAATTTGGCTTCAATTGGACACGTTTCCAAGGTGCACTCATGGAGGAAAAAATATGTTCATGTCAGCCTCTATGTTGTCCTCTTCACAGCGTACATTTAACAGTTCAGTGCACAAGGACTATTAGTTCTTTGTTTTTGCCTATTGCTGTCTTACTAGTAAGATGAAGAAGCAACAGTGGGAACTGGAAACAGGAACAAGCTATTGAACAGAAGCATTTAGTGAATCTAGAAGCAAAATGAGCATGCTTTCATTAATATTTTAGTGAAACTGGATTCTTTCCCCAATTAAAATAATGCTATAAAATTTCACAGATCCAACATCTGCTGGATCTTCATTAGTTTAAGTTTTATTGTTAGATTTCATGGAATTTTAGCAGCAACAATTAAAACTGAAGTAAAGAGGGTGCTTTTTCTACAAATACCTTTGTGCAATAGAAACCTGGGCCTGTTTCCTGATGTTTTTTGTGGTACTACTTTAGGATTAACTCTTGTTGCTTCTTCTATCTCCAGGTAGAAAAGGTCTTTGTTGTGGGCAGTAATTTTTGGTGGGTGATCCCAGGGCTCTGTTCCCTGCTGTACCTGTGTGACTTGGGGAAGTCATCCAACGTTTTACCCTTCATCTCTAACCTGGGTGAATGAAGGCATTAGGTTTTTCCCCTGGATGTGGTAGTTAATGACAGTGTTCCAGACTGGATGCAGCTGCAGTGGGAGTTGGATGCTCTGTGCCATCTGAACTGAGCTACACACACCAAACAGGGAAACACATTAGTTGGGGGGCAAAGCCCCTTTCAGCAATGATCCCATTAAGACCACACATACCAAATGAGCACATACTTGTACAGCTATGCAGAATCAGTATCAATTCCTCAGACTTGTGTCTGAGGACTTATTAAAGGTTAATCTACAACTTTTTTTTTGTTTGTCCCTCAAATCCCTGCTAATTGGATCAGACCAGCCTTAATCTTCTTTCCAATTGACCCTAGAGATGATTAGACACAGTAGATACATCTAGACACTAATCTTTTTAACAGACTGCAACACCAGCGACCTCCATAGAAAATATCCCTCCCTTATATACTCTAAATGGCCATTTAGTGTCTAACGGGGACAAGCAAGTGATGGTCTTTGCACTGAGGAGCACGAATTCCACTGGTGTGACTGTGTACCCTTCATGTTGTGAGCAGAGGAAAGGGAGGATGATCATACACCACTTCAGTCTGACATGTAACATCCTCTCCTGCCTTTTTTATCACTCATGTCTTCCTAGCACCAAAAATTCCAGAAACAGGGTTTTTAAGGAAGTTTCGTGAGTTAAGGTAAAACAGATGGGCTGAGATCTGGAGACCCAGACCAAATCAAGGTGTCATGGGAAGGCAGGGAGAAAGAGAGACAAATAGCTACCACTGGCTTGCTGAAGGAGGCAAAATCAGGGGATCAGGATACCTCAAATAGTGTTAAAGATGACAAGATGATGTGACATAGCTGTCAAATCCCAGCATTATTAAGTTCAGCAATGTTAGATTAACTTAATATACAGTCAGCTGCAACTTGGAATAAGGGGGGTCATTAGTTGCTGTCAAGTCTCTCTAGACATGCTTAATTTCACGATAAGAATCAACTATTTTGTCATGGTTTCCTCTTACTTAGAATAGCCTTTGAGGTTCAAGGGTGCTACCTATGGAGTATCAAACTAAATACATGGAAAAGAACATCAAACACTGCCAAAAATAGGGGCAGGAAGTTCAGCCTTTTGGAGCTGTGCAGTAGTGGTATATAAAGAAATGTCAGAAAGGACAAAAGGTGGTGCTTTAATGCATTTCTGTTCTGTGCACCACAATCTGACTGCATATCTGCAACCACTAAAATATACAAACACCTTAAAATTATGTGGAATCAAAAGAAACTTAAACCGACTTTTGCACCTGGGAGACGAGGAGGTGCCTGAAATGGAGGATTGGGATATTACCATACAATTACTAGTCCTTTTGCTAACTTTGTGCCTGGATGAAAGAGATTCTCAGAATACTAGAGTGCATGTGCATGTGTAGTTCCTAGTGCAGTAATCCAGACCTGATCTGCACAGTAAAGGCTTTCATGCAGCTCACACAGATCTCATAGCCATGCCTCTAATAGGTAGAGTGTTGGACCACTTGGTTGAAGAGTCCTGTGTATGTGTCATAATCACATAAGTTAAATTCAGCTTGCTGCTTGTAGAGCTGTCAGCCTGAATGCTCTTGAAATTAAGCTTTCACAGTTTGCCATCTGGGTCCTGTATGAAGGCAAAAATGTTTCCCATCTCTAGTACCATGTATTAAGAGACAAAAATTGAAGTTTTCTATACACCTGCCAAGCCCACATCTTGGTACCAATTATGGTTGAGGGTTTTCTTGGAAAAACATCCATATTACAGAAATGAATCTTTTTGATAGTGCACTGGATGCATTTAGTTTAGAAGTTTATGTTATACATGACTGAAATTGCACACTTGCCTTCATAACCAAAGTCAAGTCTTGATCTCTTTACTCAGTTCTCATTCAGGCAAGAATCCCACTCACCTAAGTGGTCTGAAGTGGCTGGTACCTGTCCTAGTCAGCCCTGGTGAGGCCACATCTGGAGTGCTGTGTCCAGTTCTGGGCTCCTCAGTACAAGAGAAACATGGAGCTTCTGGAGCAGGTCCAGTGAAGGGCTACAAAGATGAATAAGGGTCTGGAGCATCTCCTTTGTGAGGAAAGGCTGAGGGAGCTGGGCCTGTGCAGGCTCAGGAAGAGACAACTGAGAAGGGACCTCATCAATGTGCACAAGTGTCTGAATGAGGGATGTCAAGAGGATGGATCCAGGCTCTGCTTGGGGTGCCAAGCAATAGGACAAGAGGCAATGGGCCGAAAATGATGCACAGGAAGTTCCACTGGAATATGAGGAACCTCTTTACTGTGTGGGTGACTGTGCACTGGAACAGATTGCCCAGAGGGGTATGTTCCTCTCTGCAGATATTCAAGAACCATCTGGACACAATCCTGTGCCATGTGCTCTGGGATGACCCTGCTTGAGCAGGGAGGTTGGACCAGATGACCCCATGTGGTCCCTTCCAACCTGACCCATTTTGTGGTTTTGTGATTCAGTATTTAACTCTCCAACGTTAGGATACATTTGTCGTTGAGACTTAATTCAGGATGGCTTGGCCCACAGTGGGGATCTTAAGAATAATGAAAGGTGAGTTTTATGAATTTTTGCTAGGAGTGTCTTGCATCTGCTGAAATAGTAGCATTATTTAAGACATGAGATGATTGGCAAGAGTTTTGTTCAGATTATAAGTGTTCTTCTGCATGTCTCTATTTCCATCTACAAGAGAGCTAATTCATAGTCCTGTGTTTGCTTTGATTGTGTGACCAGCTCCAACTTGAGATTGCAGGGAGCTAAGGTCTTTTCACAGCCCTAAGGTGAAGAGGAAGGAGGTGGCTGCAATGTAGCATGGCACAGCACCATGCAATCCTTTTGATAATTGTGTGCCTAGATGGAAAAAATTCTCAGAATATTAGTGTTTCATTAATATGACTACATAGGTAGCCAGATAGAAGCATGAATGTAGTTATTGAGGAGCCTTGATGCAACGCATTTCTGTTTCTAAGTTAGTCACGTTGATTTAGCTCAGAAGGGTGAGATGAACTGTGTGCCTTGCTTCACTCCAAGCTATCCTAGTCCCTCCATGCAGAGCTTGCATGCTGGAAGTTCCATAGCCTTGGTACAGGCAGATGGCAACCAGATAAATGAATGGATGGTTGAAGACACCAAATTCCTGATTTTGGTTGTCTTATGGCTGTGATGTTTTTGTAGAAGTTACTTTTCTGAGTGCCAGTAGACACTGCTGACACTTCTCTCTTTCTCTAACAGTGGTGCCATGTCCCCTGCATGACACCAGGGCCCTTCTAAAGGCTCATATCCCTCTGTTTCAAGTGTCTAAAGATACTGAAACCATGGTGGTTGCTGGGCTGTTGTGCACTTTATGATTATGTATAGGAAATATTTTGATAATTCTGCAAGAGACCTCTCATTTTTAGTTAGTGAGTTTGTTTTATTGTAGGGTTTTTTGGTTTTTTTTTTTTTTTAATTAAAACTTGATATTGTATACCTGAACCATAGCCATAATAAAACAATTGGTAATATCAGCAACTGCAGTTTCATGAGAAGAGCTGCAGCTCTAGAGGTCTCTAACACATCAGTGATGGTTCTTACAGATATATTTGCATCTGGGGGAGCTGCATAAGTATTTAGTTGCACATTGGTGTCTTTGCTGGTGACAGCATATTAAATAACACTTGCCTGTTTTATTAACAGAATCCTGTTTTAAATATAAAAGGGAGAAAAAGCAACCAAGGCTTATGCGCTTAAACTTTCTGTGCTTAGCTGCAAAGAAACATATAATCAGAAAGAGGAATCAGCTTGTGAATGAGTCCTTAATTTAAAAATAAGGCAACATCATTGCATAATTATATTTTTAATTATTTGACTAATTATTGAGTAATTGACTATAATACGTGAAGACAGTGCTAACAAATCATGGCTTTGGGAAATATTTATTTTCAGGATCAGTGTAACATGTATTTGTACAAACAGTAATGCCAAATTGAAACATCTAGACTGCCTCAAAGCTGGATGTGGTTGATGAAAACAGGATGTGAATCTCAGCTGGTTTCTTTAATTCTTTCTTCTGCAGCAAATTCTTAAAATCAAAATGTAAAGATTGGGAGAAATAACAATTTTGATTTTCAAATAAGTATGCTTTTTTCAGAAATTTTTAGGGTTATTTTCCACACCCATTTCTGTACTTTTTTCTAGAATCCTTTGTGTAGATGATCTAAAACACTGTAACACTATACTCCATTTCTTTTCTCTAGTGGAATATAACACTGGGGTTATTATCACAACTATTTTGCTATGTTCAATGAAATTAACATTGATTCCATTTGTTGAATTCATATGGAGACTGCAACTGCACTCTGCCTTATTACCAAATGAGTACAGTTTGCCCTTCAATAATTCTCTAAACTCTCAAATGCCTGGGAAATATGCCTGGGAAATAATATGCTGGAGTGTCACCGAACTGTGACTGAAGCACCATTTGTGCGAAGTGTGACAGTGCACGAATGATATTCCACAATAGAAGTTCAAATGACATTAATCTTGACTGGGAAGATGCCTCAAATACAAAATAAAGACACTGTGACTCCACTTCACATTATTTCTGAGTGGCTCCTCTGTATCTGTCCTTTGCAAATGTGTGCATCAGTTATTCTGTTACATACTTAAATATAACCAATGAGAAACCAGAATAAAAATGTAATAAATTCTATTATTTCTGCAACTGCATTAATGAAAGCTTTACATTTACATTTGCTGTAGAGAAATCCTGTTGGCAGTGGTATCATTAAGAATGTAATGGAAGCGTAATCCACTCATTTTCAGTCCTTGTGGACGATGGTGTATAACTCATTTTGGGGTTTGGTTTCCTTCTACCATCTTGAATTACAGCCATTCCTCAGATGAAAACAGCACAGGCTTTGACCACTTGTTTCCTCATTTTGTAAGATCCCAGTACAAGGAAGAGAAAACTGTGCTATCTAAATGGAGATTTCAATTTACATGGAGAATTAAGTTGTATGAGTCTTGGAAATTGAATGAATAACCTTTGAGGGCTTGTGAACTTTGGTGGTAGGAATATGGGATTGGGAGATTGCTTATTCCACTTTCAACCCCTTCTCTTTTACTTATTTGGTTTTTGTCCCTTGGCCATGTCCTCTCACATTTTACTTCCCTCTGTGGTGAACTGGAGGTAGGAAGAGCATTGCCCCTGGCATCACACGAGTATTTGAGAATCAGTTACTCAATACCTGCACAGTTTTTGTAGTAAAATTTCGTGTAGACTGTTTTTCAGTGTCCAATCTTGACTTGAAGAACTAAATTAGTGTGGAAAATATATACCAATCAGCTTGTGATCCTGCAGCATAAATATCAGCCCATTGTTTCCTTCCCTGATTTCCATCATTTGTTTAGCTGCATAACATTGAACATTCTGTACTCCTTTGGAAGCCAAGACCCCATCTAAACTCATCAATGTCTTCAGAAGCCAGAATTCACTTTTTGTGGCAGTGATTTTGCTGGAAACACCGAGAATAAATCCAGGTCCTGGCAAGAGCACATGCTGTTTGGTCCAGCAGTCCCTTGCTCAGTTGCTCAGAGCCTGAACAGGGAAACAGTCCCTAGGGACCAGTGGAATCCCATCCTCATCTAGGACTAAAAATTGATTTACTTTTTCATTTATCAGCAAGGAAATTGTTTTTTTCGGGCTGTGATGAAGCAACCTTCTGACATCATGTCAGAGATTAATTGCAAAAGACCAGAAGGGACTGCTATGATCATCTATTCTGCCTTCTTGCATAACATAGACCTTTGGACTTGCGCTAAATAACTCACACTCGAAGGCCAGTGTATCCCCAAGGAAACCAGCCAGTCATGATTTTATTGCCAGAGCCCACTGCAACTCTTAGCACATTTTCCAATGAAGCTCTCTGTTAACTATTTTGTGTTCTTTTCAATGTGTGATATGTTAATTTAATTTTTTAAAAAATCTTTTTGATCAAGAACTAATCAAGGAACTTCCTCTATGCCATCCATGAGGAGAAAACTCTCTCAAGGTCATCTGCTTCCTGCTCCAAGAGGTTTGGTATTTTTCTTTTAAATTGATGAGGACCATTGAGGTTCAGTAACTACAAGTCAACCTCTTTCACTTCGTCTGGATGGTGCAGGCAGGTTCCCTGTCCGTTCTCTGGTGCTGTGAGTCCTGCACATAAATGTGTAGTGGGACAAAAGGGCACAGTTTTAAGAAAGGGAAAATTCTCTTCTAGTATGTAACCTGTACAGCCAGGTACTCCCAGAGCAATGGGATTTTGATGGGGTTGGTGCCCTCAGTCTGAAGTAGAGGTCAGATTTTAAGTCTCCTCTTCCTGGCAGTTGCGCAAAGGTGAGTAATCACTGTGGCTGCTTGATCTGCCAGAAAAATGCCTGAACTTGAGTTCTCTCTCAGTAGGCAGTGGTGTGAAACTGAACCCAGCTCCAGTGCAGGCCTGCTAAGAACCAGCGTTTCCTACCAGCTGGAGGTAGGAAGTTCCATGTTCAGGAAACCTAGAGGACCAAGGGGAGAAAAGGGTATTTGCTGTCCTGATTCAGATTCCCCACAGACCAGCTGAGGAGCCTTTGCTCCCGAGTTATCAGGCTGGGACAAGGCATTTGATTTTCAGGTGTTGCAACCCTCAATATTAAGTATCTAAAGTAGGTCATCACAATATAGTCCATTTCTTCGTGGACTCCAGTGATGCTGTAGTGGTGCTGCAGTAATAGTTGTGAGATGTCTGCTGGTGCAGGATGGTTCTGGGGGCCAGATGAAGGAAATCATGGAGCAAAAAGAAAAGCAAGAGGATGTAAGTGTAATGGCCAGGTGTGCCTGTGCATCTGCTCTTCATGCAGCTGAGTCACTGCTCCTTTTAGAGCTTCTGCTTACCTGTGAGCCCCATTCTGTGGTGGTGAATCCTCCACTTATTTATTGGTAAGGACCATCTCTGCCCACACTCTATAGTCAGCTGTATTTGCTGCAACAAAGATTAATAAGCTACCGGGTGATGAGTAAATATTTAACAACATTTTTCTTTGCTTTGCTTTACATGTAAAATAAATATATTTGCAGAATATTCATTTTCCCTAGGTCTGGCAGCTTCCTAGAGTCTTTCACTTTTGACTTTCAGCAGATATGTTCATATGCTGTATCTAAAAGGATGGTGATGCAGTCTTTATGTTTTGCACATAGCAAACATTATGTTTCATCCTCCTTTGAGAAAATCCCTTTCTGAGGTTTAAACTAAATGTGTCTCATCTTCATATTCAGTATGGCTCCACTTATGCTGCATCTTCCAAATTATTCTAACCCTTGTGTGCCTTTTTTTAGTAGGATTTTTCAAGGATTTTCAAGTTACATTTTGTTCATAGAAAAATTTGCTGATGAAAGAAAAAGGATTCCTTTTAGGGATTGAAATATTGATACTTTTATCTTAATCCTTATATTTTTGTCTAATGCTGAATTCTTTGTTCTCTAGGTGAACTATGGTTCTTCTGTATTCAGGATGAAGAACATCAAACAAGCTATTCTGAATGTGGCTTGAAAAAGGCCTTGTAAGACATATTTGTTTCACCTTTTGTGGAAATTGTTGCCCAGAACTGTATTTGGTCTTGCCACTGGTAACTGGACTTTAACCTTCAGCTGGTATATTTGTTGTTTTTCTTCTTCTGAGTCTTCTTCAGCTGAATGGCCTTGGTGGGCTGGTGGCAATCTACTGATTCCCCAATGCTGGATGGTATTTGCTGAGATTGCAGGTAGCTATAACCCTAACTGGGCCACAAGTTTAAGATTATGTCCATTGTATCTTTGTTAACAACCTCACTTTCATAAAAAAGCCATTTGAAAGTGTAGCATCCATCTAATGATAGCAAATAGGATACCAATAAATCATATTTTGTGCTTGACCTGCACAAGCAACATGACTTCTGTGGAAGACATGCTTCTTATTTTTCAGAAAGAAAACAGTAGTTTTGGGAGCTTGATGATTTACACTTAAATACCATTTTTTATTTGATAATCACAGTCTTAACTCTATCATTAACAGATGGAAGCAACCAATGTCCCCTGGATTTAATAGTATGGTGTGACTAGTTTGTAGGTGCTACTCAGCTGCACTGTAACTTTTTTTACATGGCAGAATCATTCCTCTTAAGTTCTGCCATTCTTTTCCGTTACTTCTAGTTCTGTGTTTTTTAAATCCTTCAATTACCCTATGTAATCTTCTCAGGGTCACCTCACTAGGGAAGGAGTGGATGTGTGCCCTTTTTTGCCCTTTCCCTCTCCTCACAATGTACTCAGTAAATATGATATTTTTATTTTATTTTATTTTCCAAGGGGAACAAAGGAAAATGATTGGTGCTTCAGGTCTCTTGGAAAGAAAGCAAAACATCACAGAACACTTCTTTGCACTAATTCAGGAGGAGAACAAAGCCTTTGAACAAAAGACTTAAATTCCATCTGTCATTTCCACCCACTACTAAATCTACCAAAGACGGAACATTTATCTGGCTGAGCTGAATGCAACGATATCTAACCAGTGATGCCACTGGTCACTGCAGAGCACAGACCTGGCTTTTTTGCTTTTTGAAACTGTGAACATAGATTTAAGGGCAGCAGAGGCGGCATGAAGCCATGAATGTTTTATTGGAGAGCTCCAGATCATCTCTAAACAGGTGAGTCCAGTGTTGTCACTTAAAAGATTAACCTCCTATCTCTACAACAGCAATTACGACAGGAACTGCCTTATTAGGTAAAGCATATTAGATAAATTGGAACTCTAACTCTATTGATAAATTCATTCAGTAAAGCTGACCTCATGGCTCCCAGCCTACATGAAAAAATCTGTAGTCTTTGTCCTTTCATGCATAGGAATTTTCAGGCTAATGAAGAATTAGTGAGTGTCCATGTGACTTAAAGAGCATATTAAGAATGTGTCTGTTTTGCAAATGTCTAACCTTGCCGTGCACCCTACAGTCTTTGGGGTCTCACTTCAACAGGCAAGCTCAATAAGACATAGAACATGTCGCTTCCCTTTCCTAGGAGGAATTTGCCAAGTAATCATTCCTCTGAGGCAGCTTCTTCTAAGAGTCTTATATTCTTTCTAAGCTTTGATTTCAGCTTCCTAACACCCTGATGTGTAGAGCAGGTACAACATTTCTTCACTAAGAGAGAAAATTGAGAGGAAGGGTTGCTCATATCCAAGTTTTCAAAAGCAATGGTGCATTTTCATGAGTTCTTTGATCTACTTGAGTCTCCTCACAACCAGCGCTCAGGGAAGCATGATTTGGCTGTACCTCCAGTTAAAATATTAGAATTACAGTAGTAGTGCTGGGTTGAAGGCTTGAGTAGCTGATCTCAAGGGTCTCTTCCAACCTTGATGATTCTACTATTCTCAGATTCTATGAATCTGGAAGTGCTCAGTGTATTGTGAGTCCAAGCTTATGGTGTCTCACAATGTTAAAAAAATATATCAGCATGGAAGACACAGGCCAGTGTGACTAGGCTTGGGAAACATGAAAAGTCTTTGCTAAAGCTGAGAACCTAAAGGCTCACTACCTGTTCTACTGATAGACCTATGACATTACATTTTCCTCTTGTCTTCGGACAAAAACAAGACAAGCAATTTTTCTTTTGTTTCTATTTAGCAGGATACACCATATTTTTCATCAGGAATTGTCTCCACAGAGTATTAAAAGTTAGCATGATATTTTAGAAGCAGCTTGACAATGTGACTGTTTTGAGGGTTTCATAGTTTAAGTAATAGAATGGCTGGAGTTGGAAGGGACTTTAATGATCATCTAATTTCAACCCGACTGCCATGGGCAACTAGGCTATTACCTGACAGTCTACTAGACCAGCTTACTCACAGCCTCATCCTGCCCTTCTGCTTCCCCACGTGACGATGTTGAAAACCACAGTGAGGTCTCCCCTCAGTCTCCTCTTCTCCACACTGAGCAAACCAAGTGACCTCAGCCACTCCTCACCATCCTTCTGGCCTGCCTTTGGACAATCTCATAGCTTAATGTCTTTTTTATATTGTGACACCCAAAACTTCCCCCAGGAGTTGAGGTGAGGATGCCCTAGTGCAGAGCAGAGCAGGACAATCCCCTCACTCTCCCTCCCAGCTGGTGATGCTGTGCGTGATAACCCCAGGACAGGGTTGTCCCTCCTGACTGCCAGGGCACTGCTGACTCATATCCAGCTTGCCATTGACCAGGACCCCTAGGGCCTTTTCTGCAATACTGCTCTTTGGGTCACACCTAAACTGTTTCTCATGAGGGAGAACTTCAGATGAGAAGTTTTCTAAGGAGAAAAAAATTAAATGATTCATATGGGGTTGGGAGTCTCCTTGGTGGAGGTGGCAGGGATAGAGAGGCTGGGACAGTGATCAGCATAATGGCTGGAAGAAGGTGCATGTGGGAACAGGGGCAAAAGGACCTAGGGTGAAGATGTACATAGTGACATAGTGCAATGAGTCTTTTACAATCATATAACTCTTCTATCTCCCCCTAAGGGAAAAGAGCCAGCCTGACAGCAGGAAAAGGGTATACTCATGAAACTGTAGACTTATCTCTGCATCTGATGGAAGGAATCACATGTGTTCGTCCTCCTGTGGACTCTAGCTTTATTCCATCAGCTCTGGTGGGACTGACATATAAATGGTTTTAAATGAACTTTCAGAATCTCTTTCTGGGTCTGACAGTGTCTTGCTCTTCCTGTAGTGGCAGTAAGTCCTATCTGGCAACTGTTTTTAATTGTGACGTTGGGTTATTTGTCTCTTGGTTGATGTGACACAGGAAGTGTTAGAAAGATGTTATGCCTCTAGTGCTGTGTGGTATTAAAGGAACTTTTTGTTGGCTTAATTTATTGTTACCAAGTGCTAACATCTTAGCTTGATCTTTAAATGGGTTGCTGAAGGCCAGGCATAAAACTTGTGCTCATAGAGGTATTTAGGTATCTAAGTTTGATTGAACTTAGTGGCACAGGACACTGAAACATGAATGTGTGTATGGTCCATGAGTTTTGCTAGAAGTGAAAACCAAACCCAATGCTACCTGACTGGAGTTTCTGCTGTGACTATAGTACTGTGACTGCAGTAATCTTGTTACCCTGTTTAGCACATTTGGTTGCCAGCATCCCAAATACAGTTACTGAAGTTCTGCATATAACCAAGGAAGGGTTTGGAGTACCTTCACATATGTTGTTCTTTCTCTCAGGAAACACCCCATAGGTCTGTAGTTTATGGGTTGAAGCTATACTCCTAGTATCTTGCTGGATTTGTGCTAGCATATATGCCTTTTATAGGGCAGTGAAGTGAAAAACTAGAGACATTACAAGTTATAGACCAGTCAAGCACCGGGCATCTCCCTATAACTAATTCATGAGGTGTGAGCATTGCTGTTTGTGTAGGAAGATGTGTGACAGCCTCCATGTACCATGTGTCTAGTCAAACCTGTCCATGGTTGGTTTGTCTGGATATCAGAACATCTGAAAGTGTTTCCTGGTATTCAGTCCCATTGCATGAATATCTCTCTCTGCCTCATTGACCCTATCTCTTTTCAAACCACATCTTAAAACATATCTTTCCTCCTTTGCCTATGTCTCTTAATTTTTCTTTCCCTCGGTTGTTGGCCTTACGACTGAATGGTTTAATTTATTCACCGTGCAATATCTTTATGATGCTGTTTTCTGTAATTTATACCAGATACAAGAGAGTGGACAGTGTTATTTAATTCCATAAGGGACTTTAGGATGCCATTTCTACAAAAGGTACTTATGAAATAAAGTCATGAGTCTGCAAAAGACTTACTCATGCAAATAGTTACATTAAAATTGATGGTGCTGCCTGTGTGAAGGAGTTGTTTCCAGGCTGGACCCTAATGTTTTGTACCTGGATACCTAAGCATACAAAATGGATTGTCTTCTGAAAGTCCTCTTGGAAAGTTAAATTTTCTGACAGCTGGTTGATTTACATCTCTGGGAAGATTCTATTTTATGGTCACATTGGGCAATTTTTACCCCAGGCGACTCTGGGTGTTCTGGGGAGGTGTGTAGTGTGCAAGTTGGTCACTGCACAGACAGCTGTCTTCAGGAGGCAAACCAGAGCATGAACACTTGAAGTCTGCTTTTCCCCCATGTACTTTATAGGCAGATTCTCCTGATGTCTGATATGTTTTCTGGAGGCTTACTGTGTCTTGGGAGGTCTGCCTTAGCTTGGGAGAATTTTTCTGTTATGTCATAATAAAAACCCCCACATGCTTTAAATTTATGTTAGAGCCAATGTTTTTGACATTTATGGTTATTTTGTTTAATATTCCTTTCTTTCTTTTTTTTTTTTTTTTTTTTTGAGAGTGGCTTTATATCCTATTAAGTGTCAAGTATGTATATAGCAGACAAGAATTACAGGAAAAAAATTTACTCAGAATTAAATAGGAATAGAATACTCCAAGACTCTGGTTATTTTCTGAGTGTCCTTTCGATGTTAGACCAATCTCAGCTGCGTTAAAATATTCTGTGCTGGCATGTTACTTCCCTCAGAATATCTCCAGTTCACTAGGCTCGAATTATGACATGTATCCCTGAATATGAAAGCTTTTGGCTGAGCCTGAATAAGCTTTCTGGTAAGACAGATGTTCACTCTTTGGATATGTAATAGAAAACCCATCCAGTGTCTCATCAGTACAAAACTGATGATGTGATCCAAGTTCAGGTGCTTTGTCTCCTAGAGAAACTTTTATATCTATTACCTGGAAAATGGCATGATGATTTCAAATTGGATTCTAGACACTGATGGAGGATGAACCCTTATTCCCTGACAACAACAAGTCTTTCAATTTATTATCTCTCTGTTGGTGGTGAGGGGGGGCAGAAAAGCAAAAGGAAGAAGGAAACCCATCAGTTGTGTTTTTTTCCTTTTTCATACCTTTCTTAATGTTTCCCTTGTCCTAAAGCAGACACCTGTTTTTTCACTCTGTTGCATGATGGAGGAGCAACTCCATCCAAGACCCAAAGCAGCTCCTTTTCCTGACCCTTGCTTTTATGTATCTGTTGTCTCACAGGTGACTTGCACTCTCATAGAACATCTTCTTAATCACACTGATTGTGCTAGCTAAAATCCATCAGGGATGGAAAGGTAAGAAGAAAAATGTAGCAGCTCAGAATAATAGATCAGGTACTGCACAGACTTCCCATTTCCCCGACCAATGAGCCAGATATTTTGCGAACCAGGTTTTGGGGATGGCATCAAGTAATCCATTCGGTTGCTGGGCTGTTGTCTGAAATTATTTTTTCCCTTCTAGCTTCCTATTTTAAGACAACTGTGAAGAATAGAATTCTTTACATTTTGAAGTAAAAATATTGAACAAAATATGGTTTTCTGAGGTTTAAGGAATCTTACAAGGTCCCTTAAAAACGAGATTTCTCCTTCAGCAAGCAGCAGTGACATTGTAGCACTTGAAGGATGCTTTAGTTGGGTGGACATTTTTGTAGCCTACTTTAGTCCTCGCACAAGGATTATATCCAGCCATGACATATAGGTGTTCTTCAGATAACTTTTCATGAATTCTGCTTTCATAATGACTTGGCTTTGGAAGGTGGTGGAAAGGCCAATTTTGAACAATCTAGGTACATGTCAGGTATTTTGGAAGTGGTATATTTTGCTCTCTGAAAAAAAAAACCCTCTGTTTTGTGCATCTTCAACACAATCTCATTCAGCTATTCCTTAAAACAGTTCACTGAGGCAAGAAAAATATTTCAATTAGGACATAAAAATTACAGTAATGGAACAGAGTCATGTTTATGGTAAATACAGTATTTTCTTCTACATTCAAACTTGGTTTCAGGGGATAAAGAGATTGGCTGGAATGTAAGCTTGTAATTTGATTTAAACAATGAGGCATTCAAATGCACAAAGGGGGCATGAAGCAGCTCTTCTGTGCTGGGGCAGACAAGAAGACAGCCCATGACAGAAAAAGGTGTCCTGGCCCCTTGTGCAGGGAAGTGTGTGCCCTGGCAGTGTGGATGCTGAGCAGTGTGGGTTTGGGAAGAGTGCAGCTACGTGGCTTGGTGTAAATGAGTGCTAATAAGACCAATATACCACATGTTACCCATGTCATTGTACTACTGTCTGCCGTTCCGAGGAGAAAAGCAAAGTGGAAGAGAACAAAAGGATGGGAGGGACAGGGAGAAGAAAAGAGGATTGCTGCTGTAATCAGCATTCCACTCAGCTGTGAATTTTAACAGTTTCTCTGTAGTTCAGATTGTTATTTTGTCCACTAGGTACCTGTACAAGATAATGATGATGGCTGACAAAATATTGCAGAACAGCCGAATTCTCATGAAGTTTGCAAACAGGTCTCTTGTCCAATATACTTCAACCTATATGATTGCAGCTTAGTCATATTGCTACGTTGTTTTTGATGCTACATTTAATTTTATGAATAAACTGGTTTCTAAATTGCTAACCAGTTGTCTGATTAGGTGCTACAGATACAATTTAATCTAAGTGCTCAAGTAAAGTGTAACTGCTGCTTTTATGATATTATCAAAACCTTTGTCATGTCTGTCTAACTGACATTTTTAAAGCCTATGGTCATATGATAAAGTTCCTCTAGAAATCACTAAAGAAAAGTATGGGGATTTGTGAGTAAAACCAACTGTTATATTTAGTTTGTTGTAAATAGTACATGCTATCCTATGACTTCATGGTTGGTTGAATTTCAGTACAGAATGTGGCAAATGATGAAGTATAGGAATAGATCACATATCTTTCATTCTTTCTCTTCAAATATCTACTCTTGCTTCTCTGAAAAATCAAGAGTATATTTTTTCAAGGTTTATTTTTCAGCCCCCAGGAAATGCTTATTTTAGTATTTGTGGGGTACAATCTGAAAACATAGGACTTAGCTTTCATTCAAAATGAGTTTCTGCAACAAATTTAGATGCTGATTTTCTAGAGATCTACAATTTGTTCCGTGAAAGCAAACATTATGACCACGAGTCATGCCTGTAAAGGCAAAGCTGATCATCTGATAACATGCTGGAATACTTGCAGCTGGTGAAGTAGGTCTTGCCCTCTCCATTTTGTCAGTAGAGACACAGAAAAATGAAGTTGCATCAGGCAATGGAATGTGAACAAAGCACTGTAACACAATGATGATGAGCAGGTCCTGACACCGGCCAGTTTAGGTGCCTGTGATGTGAATTACTTACAGTTAAATAACAATTAAATTACAATTAAAGAGAGAGAAGGACCACAGAGGACCATTCTGACTCAGCCCTGTGAAACCTAGTAGAACAAAAACTTCCTGGTCTCATACACTGTTGGCAGCTTTTTAATGGTTTAGAGTTAAGGAACATTAGAACAAGACACAAGAACAAAACAGTAGCCATACACTATAATAAGTACTACAGGCTGGCCAGGGAGGATACAGCCTTGATGGATGTTGGACAGCATTGCAGGAGGGCAGCTGCTCCCCATTATGTGGAGTGTGTTGTGAACCAGCAAGAGTTAATGTGAAGGACATCCCCTCCACTGTCCTGTGTTAAATCTGTGCCTACCAGCTATTTAATTTCTCAGTTTATCAGATGTACCTTTGGTCTTGCATGCTCAAGGTCAAAATTTTATCAAACCATGGTAGTGAACAATGTGCGTTAGCTTGTACTGTTTTTTTCTTGCAGGGGTATTTCCTTTTTTCACTGCATAAAATGGTTAAACGTGGTATTTTGCCTAGTTATTACTAGAGCTTTTGTACTTGCTTTCTATGGTTACCTGAATTATTTTCCATCTGTTTCCTCACATCACTTTCAACTGGCTTAAACCTACTGCCTGATTGTGGCACCTTCCACGATGCACTGTAATTAACCACAGGCAACTATTCAACATATTAGACATGAAAACAACATAGCGTGTTTTTTTCTGGCTTCATGACATGTGAAGGCTAAAAGAACAGCTTTATTCTCTCCAAAGCTTCTCTACCTTTCTTTGCTGTGTGATCAGAATATTTTTAGATGGCCTTGCAAGTATACAGATATACCTAGGACACCTTGCAATAATATTGCTTTAGCCCCACAAACACCCCCTCCACACAGAAAAAAGGGGAATGTTGGTAACTGTTTAATATGTAGCAGAAGAAATTAAATGCCTCTGACAGTAATTGCCTGAAGAAAATTCAGAAGATGGGATGGCAACAACACAGCAGACACAAAATAACTACATTAAGAACACAATAGCCATATGTCAACATTATATTAAGAAAACAATGCTTAAAATGGTCAGGTCAGATACTCTGCCAAGAGCCTGACATGTTGTTGCCAAACTAGTTTTGTCAGAGAAAGTAGTGTATGGACAAGATGCAATAGCCATCTACCCCCTCCAGACCCTATGATTTGAAGTCTCTGTGGGTCAAACAGAAATTGATAACTGCAATTGACAAAGAGTATTAATGGGGGAAGGAAATGTAGAAATGAAAGCAAATTCTCTTTTTTCATTGCTCAGTCTGTTTAGAAATAATGATTCTAATAAAATGAGATGCAGTTGGTTAACAAGTAATTTTTTCCCCATGGAAGTCTTGACTCTTAAAACATTTGCATTACATGATGGTCTCCTCCTGTCTACAACTACCATGAGAAATAAACTGGTAGTTCACATTAAAAATCGAGCTCATTTTTTATTTTGCCTTTCTGACAAGTCTCAGTTTGCTGATATCTAAGGAGGGGGTTCAGTTTCAAACCTCCTTACCTTTCAATTAAATATGATGAATTGCCCTACTCAGTAAAAAACACTGATCTCTAGAAAGTGTGAATAAAGAGGTCATTGCATTGATATAATTTTTAGAAAAAAGACATAGACTCATTTCTGATAACATTGGGTGTTATATATATTAGTTAAGCTCTCTAAAATTTTGGTATACTTGGTAAATTTTTTTCTATCTGTACCCAACAAGTGTATTCTTCTTGTAAAGATTCAGTCTGAATATTGGGAAGCACATTTTGACTGTGAGGATGACCTAGCACTGGCTGCCCTGGAGGGTTGTGGGTTTTCCATCTTTGAGGACATTAAAATACTATTTGAATGTGATCCTGCACAACCAGCTTTGGGTGGTCCTGCTTGAGCAGGGCCATTGAACCAGGTGATGTCCAGAGATCCCTTCCAGCCTTAGCTGTTCTGTGGTTCTGTGAAGAGATGACTGGTGCAAAGGGCCTATTAATGATCCTCACTTTTTTGCGGGGGAGCTTCTGGTACATGTCTGGACTTACATGTCATCTGTATTATTTTGATAAGGACAGATAAATATGCAGCCTGCTGTAAGCTGCCATAGTTATATAGTTTAGCCTGTTTATTCTAGCTGAAAACCAGGGGAAAAAACCAACCAACCCAGCAACCAACCTCAATGAGTACAAGGTATCCGGGCACAGATTTAACCACATCTACTTTAGGTCTTTTAAAGGTAAAACTGTCAGCAAAATATCACACCACAAACTGACACAGTTACACCAATGTGAATTTTTATATGTAGGCCAACTCTTGCTCTACTATATGTAAAATGAATCACAGGCTGCAGTCCAATTCCCTTAAAAAAAAATAATTGGCAGAAACCTCTGCTGCCAGATTTGGCAGTGCAGAAGCCGTACAGGCATACAGGCTGATTTAGTCCTCTTTTCAGAGGCATTTCTTCAGGACGAAGTTACTCTATGTGAGTGAGGCATCATTAGGATTTTGCCCTGTTGTTGCCCATTTATTTAAGCTATTTAACTTTGTGTACACTTGACCACTCTCGTGGGGGCTATATACCTTGATGCTGGATATTATCCTGGGTATTATCCTGGATATTAGTCCATGAAGAGCTCAGTAGCACGAGTGATATTCCCAGACTGCCCCATCTTCTTTGCAGGTGCCACAGCAGTGGTACCACCTGGACTCCCAGCATCTGCATCTTGGTGCCGATACATTGAATACATGTATAAACATGAGCTCTGCCCACCATACAACACAAAACCTGCATAATTTGGAACATTGTGTTCTTTTTTCCTTTCTGTCTGTTGTCAAAGGTGTTTCCTTCCAATCAACTTTTTTTTTTTTTTTGTTACATGCAACACCCAGAATTGTAGCTTTTTGCACACTCCCCCAAATAAAAAAATGAAATTACTGCCTAATTAACTGACTATAAGAGCTGAGAAAACCAGAGCATTCATTAGAATTCAAAGCTTGGCATTATCGCAATGTATGCAAAATCATTTCTGTCATTGGTTAAATTATCACTTACTCAATTTCATCTATCTTATTAAAAGCTACATTGGAACAGCCTGTTGCTTAAATGAGCATACCTCCCCATGAATAAGTTGTTTTGATTCCATGATTCTTTTTTTATTAAATCTGTTTATGAGCTGAAGGAAGTGAAAGACAAGTGGAAAAAATTAGCAGCTGATATCCCTGGTTCTGACTAGATGCTGCTACGTGTTTAATATTTAGTTGATTTTAGATTTACAAATAATCTTCATATGTATGCAGTACTGAAATGGTAAATATTCCTTTGCTGGGTATGTCTCAATAAAAATTACAGTGAATATAATGTTTAAGGGTGGCTGGTTTTTAAAAAGGTTTTCTTGTCTTTGAAATACACAGGTGACTATTTGGTTTAATAAAGTCTCGCTGCAATTAGTGATACACACTTAAAGGAAGTCAAAGTGTTCAAATTCAAGCCATGTTAAGGCTTTCTTACATTTAAAATCCATCCATTAGATTAGGTGGAAGGGTCATAAAGCATTCTGTGAAATCAGGCGCTGATATATCAGTCTTGAAGGGTGTTAATTTGGTTTTCCAGTTCTGATTTGTTTGGAAGAACATATTAATTGCTTGTTAGACAGAATTAAACCATTTTCTGCTAAAAAAGAAGAACAGAATTACTGAGAATAAGAAGCTGGATCTTTGCAGAGCATTTTCATTTTGATTACAGCAGCTTGCTTTGCAAAAGGCAGAACAGGAGGATTCTGTCTTTTTGGATCTTTGAACAGCTCTGAGAAACAAAGGCTGATAGTGCTGAGAGCTGAGAAAGAGGGAGAATTTTATCTCTGCCAAAACAAACAAAAAAAAATTCTTAAGGTCATAATATTATGTGGTCTGCCTCAGCATCTTTCCTGGCTCACAACTCAAGCAGTCAGGAAAATGATTGCAGAAAAGCTCTTTCACTTGAAAGCAGAAGTGCTTGGTCCTATTGAAGTCACAGATTGTACCTGGGGCCTGATCCTGGCTCTCCTGAGACAGGGCAGAGTTCCATTAAAGTTTGTGGAAACCAGCTTGGGCATTGGGATATACAAAGATTATAGTGTCCTTAGTCAAGACCAAGGTCATAACCACCAGAAATCCAGGCAGAGAGGTCTCTTAAAAATGATATTCTGACATGACAGTGTTCAGTTTAGAATACCTTCAAGCAGGTGCATCGGTGCATGTTCTGTGTGTGACATGACTGTAGAGGACATGCTGCCTGGACAGGCAACAAAATGAAGGGTAAATGTTCTCATGCTCTTATAATTTTCTTCTTTTAAGAAAAAATTATGTCACTAAATGAATTTTCTAGATATGGAATTCATGCAAAACCACATAGAACATAACAAACTCATATTCCCACAGTGGGATGGTAAATATTAATTTTAAAATGTCAGGGAAAGGCTGTCCCTGTGCTATATTGCCTGCTGTATTCTCATGAGGGCTACCCTTTCTGTCATGTATTAAGCTGATCATTGCATAAGATCTGTATGGAGGACCAACCTATTCACATGAGCCCATGCTCATCCCTTGCTGTGTGTGCACAGAAATTCCCCGTGGGATCAGTGCAGTGAGGGACAGAAAGCTTGACAGGAATCCTTAGGGAGTAGGATGCTTCTCTGAGGAGAACCACATGAACATGAGAAGTGGCCTTGATTATTTCTGACAATAGCAGCTGATTTCTAGTGTGTTGTGTCAATAATATCTTGATCTCTTTAACAACAGGTAGATGAAAAGAAAGCAATTTTATATATCTACCTGCAAATCTACCAAATACCTAGCTGTTTCTGGGTCTTGAATGAACCATGAGACCCAAATTTTGCCGTTTCACATTTTGCAAGGTTTTCTATTTGTTTCTGTGTTGGGTAATTCTTCTGTGTAGATTTTAATTTTTCTTTTGTTTTGTTTGAATCTCCAGCTTCTTAGAACATGTTGTATTTAAAGCTGAAAGGATGCTTATCAGCTATTCATGATCATTTCAGTTTGCATTTGTGCTCTCAAATGGATGTGAAGAATATATGTGGGAACCCTTTTGATTCAGTATTTGTATTTAATAGATTTTACAGAGTTTAAATATCCCTTCCTAATCTGAAGTATATATGCATAGATACAAAACTTACTTATTGCAGTGGTCTTGCCATATCTTGGCTCTCTGCCTTGATTGCTTCAATTCTTATAATTTCAGCAAAGAGCAATATTTGATGTTTTGGAAAAACTGATGGAAGGTTTTCTTTGTGTAATTTCCTTCTGCATGCCTTAAAACCAGGGATCTGAACCTTGTGTTTTGTTGCTAACAAGGGTATATTTTTCTCTTTTCTTCTTAATTCTTTAGCAGCCTACCAGACCTCTTGTTTTGTCTGCCTGGTGTATTTCTGCCTTATCCTCATCCCTGAGCTGTCAGTCAGGAGCTCTCACCCAAGCCTGATATTGTCACTGCCAGTCGCTTGATCTTGGCTATGAGTCCATGCAAAAAAAAGAAAAAAACCCACCCAAACCCATTTATCTTCTTTATTAGGTCTCATCTTACCCTTAGGTAAGACAATTATAAGTATTCCGGGGGATGGGGTGGGGCTTTTTTTAAGGCATTTGAGATATTAGTGCTTTAGGAATGATGTGTGCTGGCCATTAAGGCTAGCTACTAACTTACATCATCAGGTTTAAATTAAAGTGGTTGGCTCTAGCACAAATACTGGAATTTCTCCATTGAAGGCGATAAAATAACGTTTGTTTTTTTCTGAATTTCTGTAACTTTGTTTGTGAAATAAAGGTCATCCAATTTTTCAGATTCAGTTGTCTAAACTTGTTTTGTCCATCTGTTTTTGTCCTGGCAGGCAAACCAGTAAATTCTTCATGTAAGTGCTGTTTCATTGTTCTTCCAGAAAAGTGAGGATGAGCACTCAAGAATATTATTGGTCTCTAAATAAAACAGAATTATTCTAATTTTATTCAGTTTTTTCTAAAGAGGAAAATACCTACTAGCAAGACATTATTTTGAAGTCCATAGCAAAATAGTTATACTATATTTGTTAGTAATCAAGGTAAAATATCACTTCATTTTTAAAATGACATCTAAGATATAAGGAAACAACAGAGATGTAAATAACTGAAAATATTTTAACATCAATGTTTGTTTTTACATATATATTTTTAAATTTCTGAAGGACTCGTTCATAGCCATCTTCAGATTTGGCCACAATTTAGTGAGCATGTATTTCAGCACTTTGCAATAAAGTAATTTGCTTAAGCTTTAATGAATTTATAAAATAGATATGAATTATAAATGTTGTATACTTTTAACACCATAAAAACCTAATAGTCCTTGCTAGTATCACTGCAATGGGTAGGTGAAAATAGTGTAAAATTTATGAAGTGTCTGTTGATTCAATTTTTTGGAGCCAGATTCTGATCTATATTTAGATTTGCTAAATTACAGAAAAGTATCAGTGAAATATGACTGTCAGAGGCTTACTTGCTGCTTCAGAGAAAGCTGAAAACAGGAATCCTTAATTGTTAGAAACTAATGACAGAGTCAGTGTGGGTGAGCACTGAACAAAGACAGAAATAAGGCACAACCAAATGCTTCAGGAACGTTGCTGTTTTCTGGCAGTAATGCCTTCTTCACCTTTGATGGGGAGGGATGGCAACCCTGTTGTCACATGAAGTTGTCACCACAGGACCAGTGAATATGACTTTCAAGCAGCATGGCTAGGCTGGGGTTTTACTTGAGGTGGTGCATGAAGATGATGATGACAGGCAAAAATAGTTCAGCAGGGCATGGCAGAGCTGCCACAGAGGACTTAACCTTCGCCTGCCAGCAGCCCTGCTGCACTGCGGAATTTCAGTTCATGCCATGGCACAAGGCACAGCAGAGCCTGACTGCAGTCAGTATTGTCAATTCCTTCAGAGAAATGCTACTTGGCTTGATAAAGTATTGCTCCTTTTTAAGGCAATAATTGTATGGTTGAATAACTGGTGTTCCATATCAGCATTTGGAGTGCTGTGAAGGAAGCTGCACTCCAGAAACCAGTCAACTAAGAACTAAAAAGAGTATATAAAAAACATAGTATTCGGGTGAGATTGAGGTAAAGACAAGCAAAAGACAAGTTAATGCATCCAAATTATTTGTGTAATGCAGCAGCAACAATTTAACATAATTTCCACAGGAGAAAACATGGCCTGCAAATTTTCCTTTTCCATGTCAATTAGCTTTCCTCATGCTTCATCAAATGCCTTTAGCAGCACCTAGAATTATTGTGATAATGGAAGTTTAACTTGGCAAGAAGCAGAGGAACTCAGTCAACGCCAGAATAATGAAACAAACCCTTCACACTGACAAGGGAGAAAACACCCATCTCTCTCTGACTCTCATCTGTCTGTGCCACCTCAGGTTTCATGCCCCCCTCATGCAGCACGGTGGTAAATTTGAGGCGGTCAGTGGGCTTTTTACAGGCCACACTGGCCTGAACAGACTGTCCTGCAGGCTGACTTAGTTAATCTAGTCTTCATTCTTTACTATGTGGACGCTGCTACCATATATCCAGTTTTCCTTAAAAATTATTTATTTATTCGTTTGGCAAGAGAACACTTTGCCATTTGCTCAGTGTTTTGGGCTCTCTTTAGGCCTCAAGTTCCAGGATATATTGGTCTGCCTGTATTTGCATAGCAGATTTGTTAAGATCCATATGCCTCATCTGCATTATAGAAGAATCAGGTGCAGAAGTATAGTAGCCCTAGATACAGACACTGGTTTGCACACTGTTAGTATTCCGTTGCTGCTCTAAGTGGAAAAACATCAATGTATGCTGCTCCTAGGATTACCTTCAGACAGTGGTCACAACAAAAATTTGCCTAGGTAAATCTTTTTGCTTTGTTGTATTCAGGTCTTTCTATGCCCATGGATTGTTGCACACCAGGATGAGTTTTAAGGATATTCCAATGGCAAGAATCACCCCCCCCCCCCCCAAAAAAATGAATCAAAAGTGATACTGCCTCTCATTTTGCCTGTAATGGAACCCTTTCCTCTGCCTTCATCTTGTAAGTACTTTGAATTGAATCCTCAGCTGGTGCAAATTGTCTCCGCTCCACAGAAGAGTGGCATTTCTGTGTCCCAGTGCTCCTGGGGATGTCAATGGGGGCTCTTCGTACTGAGCATTCACAAATGCAAACCTGTGGCAAATGAGCCTGACTTGAATGTGTCTGTGAGCATAGATTGATCCTGCCATGAAGCAGAGAACAAATTTTATTTGAACTCTGTCCCCCTTGTAACTTTTTCTTTGCAATCCTCAATATGTTTTTGCATTTAGGGACTGCAGAGACCTTCTGTAGCTGTGCTAACACATGCCAGTTCCCCTGGGTTAGACTAAAAAGCTGTTTAGCCTGGTAAAACTCTTCACAGCTGTTAACCAAAGATTGTGTTGGATGAGGGGCATGCCCCATATGTCAGAGGGTGCAGAGTTCACATGTTGATAGGGTTTCACATTTTAATTTTGCTTTCTAAACCCACAAATAATGAAGACTGAACTGAAAGCCTCCTTTGGCAGAATGATAGCAAGTAAAGCAAAATGATTTATCTGAATTTGATAATGTATTGTTTTGCCTACCTAAGAGAAGGAGCACATAAGTATTCACCAGAGAAATGAATGACCTGCCTCATCTTTTGCATTGTAAAGTCATTTTGGCCACAGTTCTGCAAAGACAAGTACATGCTCAGCTTTTAATATGAGGGCTGTAATTAAAAGTAACTTTGTCTGTTCCTGAACAAAACTGGTTACATACACTTGGATATGAGCACACAATCGAACACACCATCGAGTTTCAACACCTCTACAAGCAATGACCCATCCTCTGCATATTGTAATAGATAATAGATATTGTAATATTGTAATAGATAGTGTGTAAGATCTCTAGTTGCCCAGCTACTTATGAAGTAAAATGCATTGTTAAAACTGTTTTCATAAAATTGAGTTGCATTATGCTTTTCTCCAACTTTGATCGCATGGTTTTACAAAAATTTAAACATCTTTTTCTGGGATGACAGTATATGTTATAAATGTTTATGATTTAATTGAAGATATTTTCTCCCCTTTTTGGGACAGTCCCTTTTTCCAAGTAATTCAGAAGGTTACTTACTACAGAATGACAACAGCAAATCTGAACTACTGAATTATACCAAGCCAAGTGTTTTTTAATTTTTAAGAGGAAACATATTGTTCAGGGCAAAAGAAAATTATGAATATATCTGTGTAGCAGTATATGAGTTAATTCAGACTGACTTGGAAATGAGAACTTCCTTGTGTGAAAGAGTAAGGCAAGAGAAAGCCTAAAGCTCTCCATAAAGTAGACAGCAGCTGTATTTAACAAGCCCTTTTTCAAAAGCCAGTGGCTTCTCTCTCCAGTGTGGTGGCTTTACAGCAAACTGACAACACAGGTAGGTGTACTATTGTGTTAGGTTTGAAACAAAAGTGTGAACACACCCAGTATATTGGAATCAAATATTCTGAAAGTTTCACACAGGTTTTGTTGGAACATGTCAAGCTCTCCACAGTATGTAAACAGCAACAGAGGGGTTGATTTTTAACTTGCCAAACTTCCAGCCAAGTGTGGGTTTTCTGAGGAAAGTCACATATGTCATTACCCTATGCTGACTTACAGCTTGGGACACTTCTCTCAGTTCCACTGAAAAATGTGAGTGGTGGAGTCACTCCACTGGTCAGGGTTCCGAGCAAGTTTTCAATATTAGTCTTTTAGATTTAGTATTGTAAAATTATGTGCAATATTTAAAATTATGTAAGTGACTGTAAATTCAGCAGAGTGTTATACATTCTTTTTCTTAATCCCCTTAAACTTTACCATGAATGGTAGCGGTGGCTGCACAAGGAAGAGTGATTAAAAATGAATTAGACAGAAAGGGGAAAATGGTCATTTGTTCTTCCCTAACTTTATTTTCAAGACTAAGAAGACTTATTTGAGTAGTTTAATTTAATTTATGTATCTAACTGTGATCTTTAGATAGAGTCATCTAAATGAATCCTATGAGTGAAAATAAGAGGTTTTATTTCCATTTTCATTTTCCTAAAACCAAAATTATGTCCAATAAAAAGGAAACAAGATTTTAAATATTTAGGAGTTTAGCTGAGACCGACTATACACAAAAAGTTTATAGGCCAAAGTTTTCAAATATTTTGCTTAATTTTACATTCCAGATTTGTCTCTTCCATAAAAAAGCCACAGTGGCTTTTGGCATTAGTGGGACATACAGGCACTTAGTGGTTTTAAGTCAAACCAAGTGTGAGTCCGGTCACTTAATTATTTCTGAGTTTTGCTTTAAATGTCCAATATTATACCCCTAAACATACCTGCTGAGAACATTATTCCAGAACACCTAGCTTTTGGGGTTTAATGACTCCCTAAAGCCTGCAGCTCTTCCCTGGATGCTGAGAGTGATCTCCTTCCTGGCATAGCCAGCAGAACTGCTCCATTCCCAGCCCATACCTTGGCACAACAGAGATCCAGCAAGAATTTTTTTGGCACTGCTTGGCTCCTTCTCTGTGATAACAGCAGGTGTCTACTGAAATGCTGTGAGGCTCCTTCACACAGGGCTTAACCCCCTTTTTTTGGATGGAGGCTGTAAGATTAATACAGGCTTGGGAGCCTAACAAGGGCTTGGATGCCTGCCACCAGCAACTGCATTTGGAAATTTTTGTCCAGCCTTTATCAGGTCATTCTTGGATTGCAGATTTTTGCTTCTCTTTTTAAAATGAGTTCTTATGCCTGTGTGATACATGAGCTACAAAAGCTTTCTCTAAATCTGTTTTTTTACTTTTATGTGTGGCATAAACTACAGGATATTTAACATATTAAATTCACCAAAGGTAGAAGTGGCTGGAATTTAAGTAAGCTGTGTTGCATTCCCTACATGGGCATGAGGTTACCCGTGCACAAGTAAAAAGTGCTCTTGCTGCAGTACACTGCATCCTCAACATTTTAGCACGGCAAGAATGGAAGATACAATACAAGAATGAAGATACAAGTACAGGAGGGCAAAGGGGGAAGGAAAAACATTTTCCCTGGGTTACAATAGGGAACAAATTGATGGCTTAAGCTCAATTATGATACCTAGGAAGTATTGAATTCTTACCTTGAATTTAAGGATATAGCTTTTGACAGGTTGCTGAGAGGCAGATTTTAAAAAATTCCTCCATTTTTTTTTCTTAATTTTTGTTGGATTATTTAGATGACTAAATGCATCTATAAGCTGAGATGGCAAATGCTGACGCCCTGTATTTGGTGGCTGCGATGTTACACTGCAGCTCATCATCAGGATTCAGATGGAAGTCAAGTTCTGTTCTAAGAAGTATTGTGAAGAATCTGTCATGCTTTTTTTCTTAAAAAATAAAAGACTGAGTCTGTACACATTCTAAAGCTGATGAAGAACTTTATTTTAGGGCAAATCTCTTGGTGCTGCCAGTAAAGATAACTAAAGCTCTGATGTTATAATCTAGAACACTCTTTAGACTGTAATACAAAGGACTTGGCTCTGAAGGTAAAGAAACAAGCTGAAATATTACTAAGGCAACATAACATGTAGTAAACAAGAAGTAATAACAACTACAAGGTTTTAACAACATGCTAACATATGCTGAAATCCTTGGAAAATATAAGGAGCCTGATCTGAATCAGATCAGTAAACAACATTGTTTCACTTTAGTGGGTGTTGTGGAATTTGACACAAGATGATTCTGAGAATTCTAGAACTGATTGCCTGGAAATGTTATGAGGATCTAATTAAGTAATTATATCTGTTGTGTAACTTTCCCACAGTCAGGTGTTTTGTTAAACAAAAAACACCACTTACACACTAAAAGATGCTAGAAATATGGGTGGTTTTGACATTTTTAGCATATTTTCCTAGGAATTTTTATTCACAATAATGTGGAATTCAGAACTATCTTAAAGAAGACACTGTATAAAGTCTGTAATCTTTTGTGTGTTTGCATGATTGTTTTTGAAAAGCTTCTCACTGACCTGAAGAATGGCAACTTTAGTGCTTCTTTTTTATTGCATTGCATTTTTAATTTCTTACTGACGCACATGCAAGAATTATAGCTTTTCAAGAGATAGGAAGATTTTTGTCACATCTATCTAGATAAACCGATTATAAGGACATGATAGTAGTTTTAACTGGCTTTTGAAAAGGAGTTTGACAGTCATTTAGGAAAACATTTGTCTTAAAGGGAATAAAAATGGTTATAAAATAAATTAAATAAGGGGCATAGAAGGTAGTAACAGGTTGTAGAGTGGGAGTGGGAGAGCTCCATTGCCTGGGTTTCCTCTTACACTTTTCTAATTAATTGGTAATTCTTCTAATTTTTAAAAGTTTCTTTTTCAATAAAATTTTGGAGTAATTTGAAGGAAATTTTGTGCCTTCCCACTCATTCTCCAAAAGAAGCCACCTGTTGCAGCCAGCATACTCCCGATTTTGGCTCAGTTGCTCTCTGGTCCTTAGCTGTGATGGAGAAAAACACAGAGTTTGTATTCGAGGTAAAGAAAAAGCTGCAAATGTCCAGAAAATTCCAGCCTGGGTTTGGGATGCTTTTAGATTCACCTGGCTGAGCTGTGCCTTGCTTTGGTTTTACGCTAAATGCCTTCGCTTGTGATTGACTTGTGACAGGCACAGCCAATGTGAAGCTCATGTTAAAGGACATGCAAAATGCAGTGACTTAAAAAAGCTATTTTCTGAAGTCTTGCAGTTGAAGAGGGGAGGAGGCGGATGATGCTTGCCATTTTAAACAAGTTACCCATGAGTGACTTGGAGACTTTAGCTTCAAGTCACCCATGGGCCAGCCCTTGCAGAGCAGGGAGCATCATGACCCTAAGGCAATAAAGCAAACTTTGCTGCCTATGTCAGTGCCTTGGGCTGATGCTCTTCAGTGCTAACCTGCATTATTTTTTCTGGGCACGTGGCCCAGCTCTCTTACTCCATAGTTACATACCATGAGCACTGATTGCCAGAGCAGTCCCTCAGAGGTGTGAAAGACAAAGAGAGACTGAGGTGGGTCATGAGACACCAGAAAGTATTTTCTACTTTGTTTAGAGCTGAGTGGATTTATTTTCTCCTTCGAGTCAATCTCAAAGATTCCAACAGCCATGAAGACCAGCCTTGATCCTGCTAAGCCTTTCTTGAAAGAGGAATCTTAATTCATACACGTGCCAGTGACTTTGATGGAACTGCTCACATGTGTAAGAGTCTGTAGGATCATCAACCCTTAACTAACAAGGGAGTTATGTAAAACTGCATGGCATCTGTAAATAAACACAACACTACAGACCCTGGTGTGCTGCTCTGCTCCTTTTTGGACACACAATCCTATCTTTGCTGAGGCAAAGTCTTCCCTGCTCTCTTCGCATCACACAGATGGGATCAAAAAGCTGAAGAAGTGCGTTTTCATGACGGGAGTCCATCACAGGAGCATTGCTATTAGTCTTTGCTAGCCATCAATGTCTGGAAATTTCACAGTCAAGTTGCTAGTGATTGTATTGAAAGGGTTTATGTGTGGGTGGCTGAAAATATGGTGCCTGGCCCCTGGTGCCAAACTCTCAGGCAATATCAGCTGTCTTTACACAAGTGATGAGGCAGAATATGTTACTTTAAGTTTAATATTCAGAACTTCGTCTCTCTTGCTGTCAAAAAAACTATACATGTGGAGGAGATTGCTGAATACAGAAAGTGCATAATTAAATACCTCAGCACAGAAGAAGACATCATGTAGTTTTCATGGGGAAAGGTGGTGTGTAGTAGTTTTTTTGCTGTTTACACTTAAATTTGTCCCTTCAGGTTATTATTTTATTTAATATAGCAGCAATTTCTTTATGTATCAGTAGTACCTTAGTTTTATGTGGTTGACTTCCCAGTGTTTTATCTTGTGTACACAGATAGCCAGAAGCTTGGCTGTGCCCCTCACCCTTAATAGAAAGTTTCTTATTTGTTTTTAACTCATTTTATTGCATACCATTACTAAAAAGCATGGGAGAAATGAAATTGCTGAATTCTATCTCTGTTTTTGCTGACGCTTCTTTTTTTATTATGAAGTTAAGTCATTTGTAGCTTAAACATTGAGAAAAAGAGGAATGGGTTTGAAAAGGAGAAAGGAAACTAAAAAAAGGAATTCCTGAAGACAGAGTCATCTCACATTTTGTAGTTTTCTTTTCCTTCATAATGCTTGTAGAAGCTGGCGATACCCTCCAACCCTCCAAAGGACATTCAACATATGCTTGGCAGGACAAGGTCTTTTGGGCCACCATTTATGCTTAGATGTAAGAAAGAAGTAAAATGGCAATTGTTGGAATCAAAGTATCATCAAAGGTGGAGGAGACCTTTAAGATCACCAAGTTCAACTATCAACCCAGCAGTATCATTTGGAGCCCTACACCACTAAACCTTCACCCAGATCCAAACGCTGTCTTCAGGGATGGTAGCTTCACCAACTCCCTGGGCAGCCTAT
The DNA here is from genome assembly GCA_024500445.1 of Entomyzon cyanotis. NCBI lineage: Eukaryota > Metazoa > Chordata > Aves > Passeriformes > Meliphagidae > Entomyzon > Entomyzon cyanotis. The sequence goes on from JAKEPQ010001005.1 coordinate 19,656,075, forward strand.
TCCGATGCCTGCCATCAGAACAGCGAGAATGTTTTTCTTTTATCCCATCTTAATCTCCCTTGCCTCAGCATTAGGCCATTTCCTCATGACCTCTCACTGCAGGCATGGTAGAAGGGACCAGCCTCCACCTCACCACAACTTCAGGTCCCCACTGAGCCTCCTTTTCTTGAGAATAAACAAACCCAGCTCCCTCAGCTCCTCAGTTCCTCATAAGACATGATGTGTTCTACCTGTGAATGTCCATTTTTGAATTTTTAAATTTTTTATTAATTTTTAGTTGAGACTACTCTGCTCCCCTTTCTCTCCAACATGCTTGTTTCCATACCCATGCTTTGCAATAATGGCTACTAAACTGCTTAGACAAAAAAAACCCAGGCATATTTGCTTACCTATTTTAAGGATTTTTTATGAAGTGGCAGAAAACAAATCACTACAAGCCATAGATCTGTCCCTTCAAGATTTAGTGTTAGCCTTCAAAAAAGTTTAGTAGTGGGTTGTTTGGAAAAAGGATAATATATATGTATTTAAAGATAAACTGTTCTTTATTTCTCTCTGCAGCAAACCATATTGCAGATTAACCACTGCTTTCATAAACTACAAGTGGGCCATTTAAGCTGTTTCACTGCTGGTTAATGTACTGTATTGTGCTCCCTCTTTCTACACTACCTCACTAGTGTTTTGTTTTTATTAGAAATTCACCTATCCTTGTCTACCGAGGAGAAAAGAAATTATGCTACAGGGCCCTACAGCCCATAAAATGGCAGAGATTCCTAAATAAGAGTGGCCTGAAACTGAAACCTCTGTCTGCCTGCACTGTAATGAAATGCATGACTACAAGAGATAATAATAATTGCAGCAATAGCTCGTTACAGCTCCCAGATGATTTGGTGCTGTCAGGAGTGCACTGTCCTCTGACATCCCAGGAGGCTAACAGCATCACTGACTGCAAGCCCTGATTGGTGTAGTGAAATATTGCTGGCAAAAATTAAAAGGTCTTGGTGTCAAAATAATTCATGATATGCATATCTTCCATTCTGATGAAATGGCTGATATCCGGATTAGCAAGATAATAAAACTGATCAGGCTACAGTTAAACAATTTAAGCTGGAGAGCTGTTCATTTTGTAGGTGTCACTTGTCAGATCAAGGGGTCAGAGCAGGATGAAAGGCTCTCCCCAGTAACCTTCTGATGATTTGGATCTGGAATGTTCTTCATGATTTGTCCAAAGTTTTCATCACTGTGCTGCCGGGTAGCATTACCACGGCAGGCTCTGTTCTGACATTCAAATCCCGGGAATGACAGGTTATTAGGAGAAGAGAACCGGCTGTACATACATTAAGCCCCATATCTTTGACCTGTAATTTGAACTGATAGTGATATTGTAATTGAGTGAGTAAAAAAAGGAATTTTTTATTAAAACACAGGAAGATGAAGAAAACGTTCCTTTTCAGGTGATTTATGAGTTCATAAAATAAGCTTTTTTGATGACGGTTTATTTTATGGCTCTTGAAATGCTGAGCTGTGTGCTTACTATTTATTTTATGGAACAGTTATTTAAAATATCATGGCTTCCCATATATTTCCAGCCTCTTCATCAGTACCGAGGCTTGTGCAGATGGAGACATACCCATTTCATATGGGAGTTCATGTATTTGAATAGGTCAGGGATTATCCCAATGAAATGGACCCAGGAAAATATTGCACCCAGTTAATGCTCATTGCTTCAGAGATCCCTAATGTCCTTTCTTGACACCTTATTGCAGGACATTATCATACCATGGATCTTCAGTCATATGGTGATAGGGAGTGGGGCAGAGCAGGGCTATCAGGGTAATTGACTCCTGTGTGTGGCAGTGTTACACACTTGAGTAACTAATTTAATGGAATGTGTTTTCATGTTCTCCCACACAGCCCTGCCCCAGCTTAATTCTCCTCTCTGGGTGCCAGCAATTTGGGACAGGTCAACAGCGGCACTAAGGATCTTGATTTCCCAAAAATGGGACCACAGCTTCTGTGGTAAATCTGCTGCCAGTGAAACAACTGCCTCTGAGCCCAGTAAATTAATTGGAGTTACCAGGAATTTCCTGCTCCTGATGAAACCAGACCTCCAGTGCTTGTATGACATTTTTTGTTGTTGCTGATTGTTATTTTTTGTGACTGTTGGGTTTTGTTACACAGTACAGAGATAATGGTTTGGCATGGGTGAAGCACTTAAATGATCCATCAATAGCAGGAATTGGGCTGGACGTCTGCAGAATTCTGCATCTGTGTGAGAAACACCACTCCCTTGAAACTTGAATGAGTCTTGTGCTATTTCAGCATGAGCTGGTCCTCACATTGGTTCAGGCAAAAGCTTTATTTTTTTTTTTTCCTGGGAAAATGCAGAGAGGAAGAAAGTGCTGGCTCTAAACAAGCCAGCTGGATTCTTAAAAGCCAGTCACAGAGGACACTGATGGTTTGTTGGTGCCATTTTTTGCTTCTGAACTGTTCCTAGAGGTGCAGTGAAGTGAGGATCAAAAATCACTGTCAACAAGTTTTTTTTTACTTCCATTTTACTATGGCACAATCTTTATCTAAATGCTTGGTCTCATCATGAATGTTAATAGACTATATGTGATGGAGTATACTTGATTGCTGTGGGTTTCTTCTCTGGTAATTTTCACAAGCAAGATTACTGATCCCTGAGAAGCTCTGGGTTCACTGCATTTGCATGACAGCTCCTTCTTCAAAAACAGTACCAAGTCTGGTATTCACATACCAATCTTATTTTAAGTCAGAAGCCAAGTCCTGCAGTCAGTATTTTGGTCAGAGAATCATTCTCCTGACTTTGTTTAATATTCAGATATTTGAGTAGATTCAAAAGAAAGCATTTCACAAAGGACTCTTACTTAATTAGCCCCTCCCCCAAGCATAACTACCTCTTCTTTTGCTTGTAACTACATCAGGGTTGTCAAGTGAATATTGATGCTTATATAATTAAAGAATTGATCCTTAAAGCATAATAACATGATAGTAGTATTTGCATAATTGCATTAAAAAAAGTTTCCAGAATGTAAATTTTATGGCCCATCTTTCAGAGGGATTTGTATATGCTTGCCCTTACAGTTGGGTCAAGTACAACAGAAATTTGTGAGCTTACCCTCACGAGTAAAGTTAAATAAGTAAGCATATATTTTCAGGGCTAAACCTATAGATTCTCCCTAATGCAATCTCCCCAGGCTACAGTGAATGATATAATGGTCTTAAGCCATAAACTGTATTGTAGTTTTGGAAGGACACAGAGTTTAGACCTTGTAAGTAGTTTTGCTTTGCTCTGTGCCATTAAGATATATGCACAGTTTGCTTTTATGGTGTTTGCTGTCATTTAATTACCGATGCATCAAGATGATCTTCCCAATTCAATTAAGTTAAAATTAATTGTTATCTTGGTGGTTTTTCTTTTCAAGTCAACTGAAGATTTTGGGATGTTGCCTTCTCCGTGCACCAAGTATACTCATCATCTGAACTGAAGGACTTTGTGCTTGAGAACAGTTTGATGGACTGCCAGATGTAGCCTTCCTTTACTTTTTAGTTAAAAATTGGAACTCATGGGAATTAGTGCAGAGTTTGGTTCCTGACATGTAAACTAGAATAGTTTGGGAAGGTCTTTAATGAAGCTTGAGGGCAATTTCGTCTGCTCTTTCTCTTATGTGCAGAAAATCACCTTTGGATAGGTCATCACTGGTAGTCCATGTATTTTTGTGGGAGGTTTTCGTGGAGAAAGTCAGAGTTAACTATTTTGAGTGTCATTCTAAGTGCGGTATTAAAGCAGTATCAGGCTTTTTTTCCCCTCTTAGCTTTTCTCCCCGTGTGGACATGGAGAACTCAATTTTTTCTTTTATGTATTTTCTTTATGTATTATTTTCTTTACATTTATTTATGTTTAAAAATATATGTTACTACAAATTCCGATTTTTTTCATTTTTATGAGTATAGCTTAGTGGCTGTCTTTACATAGCTTTAGACATAATCAGTAAAAGACAAATTGCATTTGAAGAAAGGCTGTCAAAAATCTTTGAATTTTTGCAATAATCAGTGGGATATTTTCCCTCTTAGCTTATCACAAATTTTCATGGAAGTTTGAGTGCATTCCTTATGGAAGCCAGGGGAAAGGAGAGGTTATAAAAGACATGGAATTTTAAAAAATACACTACAGGCTGGATTTAAACTCTTGGATTCTGATTAAATCCAAACAGCTTGATTTTAATAAACACAGGTTTAATTCATATTTATTTCTTATACCCAGTATGTAAACATAGGTATCAATGTAGTTCACAAACAGTAGATAGTGAATTTTATATGCAATATATATTTTTTGATAATAGATGTTTATATTTTATTTATTTTGCTATGCAATTCAACCAGCTTGTAATGAAGACAAATAATTTTTGTTGCCCTTCCATTATCTTTTCTATGTCACAGGCATGTATTTGAGTCTTCACACAACAACAATAAAGATGCACGAAGATATGAAAAACACAGGGAGATCAGTTGATTACACACATAAAAAGCTATGAATTTATTGTTTCTACATCAGATGTACATTTTGGAGGTACCTAAGAAATGACTCAGTAGCTTAGCTTATTTGATTCCCTTACAGGTTTTATGTCTTTACCCGGTTTTAATTTTTTCATTAGAATATAATAATAGCCACAGGAAAAAATGATTTGGTCTGTGATCTATTTCATTATGTTCTCATCATAAGGAGAGAATCTGAAGTGGGAGAGCATCACTAATTTTTTGGCACAGTAATTTATTCTACAGTATTTAAATGTTGTAATTTTCACACTGAGGCACATGCTGCCACATCTATCGTCCCCTGGACTAGTCTCTGTCTTGCTCTTTCCTTTTCATCTGTTTTGTTTTTGCATTTTTTTTCATAAATTCGACAGATGGCCTCTTGATGAATCCTTGATAATACTGTCATGTAAAGCAGCTAAGACTAGAAATCATCTCACAACAATTTTTCATTGCAAAGAGAAAATTGAAGGCAGACAAACATTGCTAAGTCCGTAACAACAGCAACAAAATATCCACTTCATGTAAATAAAGAGGACAAGCTTTCCTTATAATGCTCAAACACTAATGCCAGTATCCTTTAAAGCCTCTGGATTTTTTATGCTACATTTAATTTATCTTTCAAGCCTTGGGTTTGTTTAGTATTTTGTTGGTTTCATATTCAGAAAAATTTTCTCGGCTCTTAATGTTCTCTCTCCTCCTTAGTCCCCCTCCTTTTAGGTCTTTATAATTGTGGATCAGGTGAAGTTTGCTTCCCCTCATTTCAAGGTCATGCACCACTAGGACCATTTTCCTGACTCAGAGGGCACGTAATTTCACAGCCGTGTACTCCTCATTAATCCACCCTGAGTGGGTGCTCAGGAAGTTCCAGATCACAGATTTGTTTTTGTCTTGTTCTCTGACTCAGTGCTTCACAAAAGGATTAGATTAACCCCTTTTGATTGTATTTATATCTTACTGCATCGTGATAGAAATAAAGTGATTTCTTCTTCTCCCCGCATAACCTTCCCACCCCTTCCACCTTTGCACTGGGGACCAACAGCATTTCTTTTCCAATAGTGTTCAGTTAAAGTGAAGCTTGTGGCAGACAGAGAGAATTATTTTTTTTCTCTTTGCTCTCTTAATGCAGCTTTAATGCATGAATTTATTTCTTCCCATTTGCAGAGACCTGTTTATTAACTCTGAGTGGTTTTGTTTAACTGGAAAATGCTTCAGTCCCCTGGCTCTTAACCTGGTCTCATCTGGACCTGAATTGCCCTGGATCCAAACAAAGAAGAAAACAAAAAAAAGACGGCACAGTGACTACTGGAGAGGATGCATTCTTTCCCCCTTGATACTGTGTCCTGACCAGCTGCTTCAGCCAGACGTCTTCACCTGGGAGCTCTTTTCTGCCTCTATTTGTTGGCAAAGTTCTCCTGGGGACCTGTTGGTGGAAGGGATCCCCACCCACTGCCCCAGGTGGGGACCGATCCCCAGGTGGAGTCTGTGTTCACTGATGTGCCCTCAGGAGTGGGGACCCTGGTGTGCCAGAGGGCTCTGGAAGGTCATGAATCCCTGTACCACGGTTGGGCTGTAGCAAAATGCAAAGCATGCGGGAGCTGTGAAACATCTTTTTAAATGGAGCTGATCTGCTGCATGTAACATCTTAGGGGAGCAAGGTTTGGTGTTCAGAGCAAGTCACTGGGACACCTGAGCTGGCACAAAAAGTGTAATTACATTATATTGGTCCTGCTTTCCTGTGCCTCTAGTAGGAAAAGAAAATTCTAAGCTATATAAAGCCATTTTTTAATTCTTCAGGTAGGATTTGATTTGATATAAAAACAGCCTGCAGGGTATGTGGGAAAAACAGCCTGCAGCTGTATGTGTGAAGCTCACAACCTTAACTATTTGAACTATCCACTTTTTGTAATGGGAGTTTAGGTCAGTGCTGCACATGTAAACACCTAACTTCAGGTGGCTCTGTGTGAATAGGAGGCTTAGCATTCTTGTACTGGACCTGTCTTAAAGACTTTACCATAGTAATACATACACTTAATTTGTGCCATCTCTCATTATTATGAATAACTGTGTTTCCTATGGAGATGGCAATCAGAAAACCTCTAACTCCAGACATTGGTCAAAATTGAAGTGGCTAGTGGTCCCAGGTTCACTAAGACTATCACTGAAATGGATTAGATTCAAACTGCGTGTTGGGGGTAAAGGGATGCTGACAATTGCCACGGGAATTGCTGCGGAGTTTAAGAATGGAAGATAGCAGAGGAAGGAGGAAGAAAATGGTTGGCCAGCTTAGAGGAATAGAGAACTGAAAGACAATGCAGAAAAGGAGACAGGGAGACAATATTGAAATTAATTCACATTCATTGGTCAGACAAACCATACTGAGCAGGTAAACTAAACTTGAAGGTTAATGGGCTTTACCCATCAGCTAACTGGTGAGACCTGCTATGTGCAGGTTCCTAATGGGCTACTGCTAGGCAACACTGGAAAAAGATGTGGTTTCTTGTTCCTGATTTTCTGTTAGCCAGAAGGGAACGACTTATTGCATCCCGAGTGTGTAATCACTCATTATTTCGTATTGAAACCTACAAAAAATGGCAGAAAAATGCACAGTCAAATATGTAGAAAGTTCTCAGAATGCCTCCCTGCTTTGTCTCCCTCTGATCTTCCTAGCGGCTTAATTAATTAATGCAGTTTTGGCCATGACAATACAAGTAAGACATAATGAATGGAAGCAAATTCTGCAGAGGGCTGTTGGGGTGGTCAGGGGCTGGAGCACTTGTCCTGTGAAGAGGGGCTGAGGGGACTGAGGTCAATCACCCTGGAGAGAACATGGCTTCTGGGGGACCTATCCAAAATGTACCAGAATCAATGAGGAGCTTATCAAAAAGATGGAGCCAGGAATTTAAAGAAATGTGTGGTGGAAGGACAAGAGACATTGTAGGGACAGAAACTAAAACAAGGAAAATTGTATCCCAGTGGATACAAGGAAAAACTGTTTCACCATGAGCACAGTGAAGCCATAGAAGAGAGTGCACTATCTACTCACTCAGATGTTTACAGAATTTGTCAGGATAAAGCTTTGAGCAACATCACCTGATCTCATAGCTGTGCCTGCTTTAAGAAGGATGACCTTTCAAGTTGTTTTGCCCTCCGATTCACACATGATGGACAGGAATCCTATGCAATTCTGATCTCCCTAAATCAGAGGAGAGAAGCTTTCTCTTTCTGCAACTCTGAGTCCAAGGAGATAGATGGTACAACCTCAGCTGGACCTTCTTTTTCCTTTTTACCTTTGGCATCATCTGCAGGATGATGATGAAGGAGCCACAGCAGAGTTTGTCTCTGTGGGTTGTGGCCAAACTGATTGAACTTTTGGAGGATCCTACCCCCAAAAGGGAAACATTCCCAAATATTGCAAGCTGTTCTACACAGACAGTACAAAGAAGCTTTATATGGATATAAAGCTATGGAAATTTTGGAGTACTTTTTAATGGCTTCTCTGGGTTTTGACAAGAGAAGAGGGAAAGTCTCAGATGAGAATTAGAGGAAGACTTGCTCCCATCTGGGACCTCTCTCATGTTGAGCATCATTCACTCTGGTGCAGATGGCTGTTGACTCCTTTCCATGAAGAAGGATAATTTTGGACTACCTGTGGGGTATGGAAGCTTATAGAAAATTGACAACATAGAGTCACTTGTTTTGTATGGGAGGAGACACTACACTGCAGTTACTCTGCAGCTGAGCTGACTGCAGTACACAAATCCTAGCTAGATTTAAACTGGCTTGCCTGGATTCTCCTGGTGGCATAAAAGGGAGCTCTATGCAGGCTGCAAAGCCCTTCTGAGGAACTCAACAAAAACTGGGACAGTGAGTTCCACCAATTTCTGTGCAACAAGAGCTATCACCCTCGGGATTCATACAGTGAACACAGTTCTCTTTGCCCAAACTGCAACAAATACAGTATAATTATACCTATGAAACAGGTATACCTATAGATACTGTTTATTTTAAAATGATTATTGACAGGATTCCCTTTGTTATAGGAATGTTCTTTTCTCTTTGCTTACCCATCCTGATCAGAAGCCCCAGGTTCATTCTTTGGAATCAGAAAGAGAGAAAACCATGACAAGAACATGTCCAGTATTTAAATGACGTAATAAGAAAAAGGAGCAGAACAGAGAAGAGCAGAGCTGTATGAAGTAACCAGCCCTCTGTTCCATAAGGCAGCTGCTCTGAAATTGATTTGGAGAGACTGAAATTTGGATTGTTGATTACATTGACACTTCTGGGTGCTTTTAGTGCTAAAATATTTAATAGGTTTTTCCCTATGAAAAAGATTTTCCTTTTCCAAAGGTATGAAATACCAGAAATTGTAGGTAGATAGTGCCCTGTAGAGGGTAATATCTGTGGCTCAGGAGTTTTTTTCTTTACCCAGTATGCCAATATTTTAAAGGTAAGAGGAATGTACAAGGTCTTTTAAGGAAGTCTTTCTATTACATTGGCCCCATCACCAAAGGCAAAAAAGATTTGCAGAAGTGTTGGTGTGAAGGAACAAAACAAGAAAAAATCCAAAGTGATTGTTTCCACAGTAAATATGGTCATCATTAACCATAGTTTCTCTGAGTTTCAGAAAGCATAAACTTGCAGAAGATAAGACTTATACTGGACAAAGCAATGTGCAAAAAGAAAGCCAAACTCAGAGTCTGGCACCACGTTTAAGCAAAGAACCTAAAACCAAACCTGGAATTCCTGCTCCTTGCTCACTTGCCACCCATATATCCAGTGCCCTTAACAATCTGCTGTATCGTCTGATCATATGGCTTAAGATTCCTAATATAGTAATTTTCTGTTAGACTAGATCTGGATTCAGATCTCTGGTCCAAACCAAGCAGAGTGATCTGTGCCAGCTCAGAGGAGTGCTTGCACCAGGTCAATACTCTGAGAGACCTAGGGTGTAAGAGGTGCATTAACAGTCATTCAGGGTGCTGATACTTGTGAATTCCCTTCACAAATACCAAATTCTTCTCCTACCTTGCAAGGGGGACATGGCCATCTCTCACAGAGTTCTGGATTCATGCTAAGACATATGGGATAATGCTACAGTGCCTAAGTCTCCTTCAGTGAAGTTGGTCCATGAATGATAAATAATTCCAGCCATTCTTCCTTGGTCAGCAAAAATGGGATTAAAGACAGAGGTGTAGTTACTACCTAGCTGAAGTTGGGAGGTTAGTAACTGGGTAAGCATAGTAAGCTTGTTGATAACTGGGGTTCAAAAACAGAGCCAGAATGGATATGTCTGGCATGGATTTTGTAAATGGTACAGGTATATAGAAGGCCACTGAGTGTGAATAGAATATATCCATACTGCTGGATATATTCTTGTACATATATCTTCTTACACATCTGGTATATTCTTTAAAGTTCTTGTACATTAATTAATATAATTGAGCTTTAGAGATTTTTTTTATAGTATGATATGGCCAAATACTAGATAATCCGAGAAAACAGTAATTAGTCAGAGAGCTGCCATCTCACAAAAACTGATAATGAAAATGCAAGAAGTGGTGAAGAGGTCTCTGCTTGATTTCTTGCTGTGCAGGGCAACAGGGAGCTTGGCAGAGGGTGATATTGGTTGGCAGAACTCAGTCAGCTTAAAGGAAGGGAGATGGGAGATGGGAGAACTTGTGACTCAGCCTGTTGACGTTAGTGGCTTTAGGCTCCTGTCTTGTGATGCACCTGAGAGCTGTGAGTAGCCTGATACAACATCAGCATTTGCTTCTTGTTAGTCACCTTTTTTATGAGCCCTCAATATAGAGGAGAAATAAAAGAACACCATGCTCCCAAATGTAATTTTTGTTATTAGTTGTCATGGCCAAAATTCCTGCATGTAGAAAGATGAAATTAGTTTGTGTTTTCTTCCTCGTTGTCATTCTTATTTCACTGTGGTATTTGTTCATGCAGGCATGTTCTTCATATGGGATTTCCTCACAGGCTTTTATGCTACAAACAGGAATGAGCAGACATCATCATAGGCATTGGTTGCACTTTGGAAAAAAAAATCCGTTTTTGGAAAATTCTTTCTCTCCATTGAACAGACGCAAAGTAGGTAGCATTGCTTGAAGTGGTTGGGGAGGTGAATTGGATGTCTGCTCTGCAGGGTCTCCAGGGATCACACTCTGCTGTGGGAATGAGTGAGCTGCAGGTGTTGCTGCTGTGCAAATCTCAGCCACGACTTGGATCTAGGGCTTCTTCAGCAGTGGTCAGAGCTCACTCAGGGTGTGCACAGAGGAGAATGCCCCTGGACCCTGCTCTGTGGCCACAGCCATACACCATGGGTGGCACAGTAGCCTTCTGGAACCCTGAAAAGTTCTCTTTCTTCCTCTTTTTATTTTTTTTTTGAGCACTTAAGCCCAACTGCTAATGGAATTTCATGATTTTAAATAATTTACATTTCCATCTGGTTTGAAAAACACCAGGTGGAGATTGCAGATTAGGATGAGTCTAAGTGGAAGGAAATGTTTGTTTAAAATATTAAAGCTAAACCCAAACATTTATGTGAACCACATTTTTGCGGTCCATTGTGCTGTGTTCTTCCCTATCATCACTTTAAATTTTGCTTTTAATTAGATGTTTTGCACATGTTGCTTATCATTATGATCGGGGAGAGGAAGGCAGAGTTGGGTGCAGGAGTCGGGGAGAGTCCATACCAAAGGGTGAAGGAGTCAGGGATTGAAGAATTCTCCAGTGTAAGCTTTTGATCATTGCATCTGTTCCTTTATGCTTTTCTAAAGACCCTGCTAACTTGCTTACTTGAAGGTGGAAATAAATTTGAGCCTAAATAAAACAGGTTACACAAGGGTGATTTTAAGGGAAAACATGAAAGTTCCAAAGACTGATGAGAGTTTTGTTAGGGTAAAGACTGATGGTTTACTGGTGCACAGTCCTAACCACCCACAAGGACAAGAACTTTCCTTCTCTCCCACTTGCCAGCTGGCAAGATTTTATTTAAAATGGGGGATACTGAGATGTGCTTTGTAAAACTGCTTCTAATACTGGAAGCTTAGCTGCCAGTTCCTTGATGCACTTTCCCAAGTACAGCAAGAAACCATGAACTCATAGCAAGGAGCTCTGGTAAAAGCACCTTTTCCTCTGTACTTTGAAATAGTTCATTTTATGAAGCCACATCTGATATTCAGCTTCTCCCATAGCTAAAATCCTTGTATTTCAGTTCTCTGGAAATGGGGTGTTTTTAATTTTGTACAATGCACTAGAAGCTGTAGAGATGTTCTGGTTGGCACGTGCCTTAGCATGACATGATTCAAAATCACACTTATATTGTAGTGACAACATGAAAGGCTAAAGCTTACCTTTGCTGAACAACACTCCAGATACCAATCAGTGAAAAGCACGAGTAACACAGAGTTAAGATTGCATAAGGAAAGCTGTATTTAAATAAAATAAACAAAATTCAGACCAATGTTGTTCATGCTTACAAATTCTTGATTCAGCGGTGCCAAAGGTTCAGAAAGAACTGCTTCTACCAGCCTGTAATCTGATTTACTTACCGTGAGTAAAACAACTATTCCAGTTGCTCCAACCTCTATCCAAAGATGATAATACTGCTTTTTACTCTATGGAGATAGTTCACATCTTCACCGTTCAGAGTTCTGTTAGGACATGAAAACTGTTTGCTACTTTGATGAGACATGAAAAAAAAATAGAAACAGAACATTTACTTTTTGTCTGTGTACTGTGAACCCTATTTCCCCAAGACATTGCCAGAGAGGTGAAGAGTGAAGCAGATGCTGAAAATTACATTATCCCTTGGTAGATCCCAAATGTGTTGTGGTGGCTCTAAGTTGAATTGTGATCCAAAAGACTAATATATGTTTTTTATTGCACATGAAATGCCAGAATTCTTTTTGTGAGAATTTGTCTCCTGAACCAATTAGTCTGAAAGTCTCATGAACAATTAATTTGTTTATACGAGGATAGCTGAATACTAGAGTAGATCAAAATTGTCTGCAGAAAATGTACATGGATTTACCAAAGGAGAAGATGCATGGCATAAGCTGAGTTTAATTTTGGTAAGTTTGTTACAGAGCAAGCTGACAGGCAGTGGATGTAATTTATTTAGACTGAAAGATTTACTGTTTGGAGAAGATTTGCTTTGTATGAGAAAAACTGTCAGATGCTGCTCATCAAGGTTCAATAAAATAATTTGGTAGGTGAAAGATGAGGAGGTTATTAGTTACTTTTCACATCATAAGGTAATTGCAAAGGGGTGTATTTTTAGAAATTTATGTTGAGTAACTCTCTATATTGGTGATTCCAAAGGACTGTTGGTGAAAATTTGCCAGTTACAACAAAGTGAAAGATTTTACTAATACCAGAAGGAGAAGGGGATTATACTTAAGATGGAGCAAGAGTTTTAAGTGGCTTTGGTCATTTAATATACTGTAACGCTGGAAACAAAAAGAGGATTGATATTTTCAGGGGTCAATAGGTGCCAATCACAAATCAGGAAAAGAAACTGATTTTTGGAAGAATCAAGAAAAGTTAGCAGTCAAGCCTTGAAAGACAAGTGAAAACCCACACCTGTAGATAAGCTAGGGGGGGGTTTCTTTTTGTCCTGAAGTGCTATTTGGATACTGTGTGTTATAGTCAGGGCTAGATTCTCTTTTAATCATTTAGCTATCTGACCCAAGGACTTTGCCTCTTTACTGTGAGGGGCTATGAGAGTTCCCTGTAAAGATGTGAGTTTTTCTCTCACATCCATTATTTTTATAAACAGCTTTTGCCATACTTCATTAATAGTAATCGCCTGTGCAGTCTTTGCAATTGGAGACATAGCTGAGAGCTCTTCATCTGTACACATGAAAGAACTTGCATTTTGTCGATTTGCATCTTGAGTTTCTGCAATATTGGTATGTGCAGTAGGTGACTTTAAATGACTTTCTTCTTGTTTCCATCCCATTTGGGAAAAAATAGTAATCTCAGAAAAATACCCTCTAAACAATATCATTAAAGGTAAATAAACTAATAACACATAGATTTTAGTGTTTGCTGGTTTGTGTCAGTGTCTGGTAATACAATGAATAATTCATATCAAACTAGTAGAATGTAACATTTACATAAAATAATACTTTGCAAATTTATGGTAAGTACTAATTACTTGCCTTATTTGCCATGACTATGATATTAAATATTCATAAAAATGTGATTATTTCTTTGATTTGGCAGGCATTTAGATTTCTCTACAGCTTTTCACACTGCTAATTTTAATCCAGTAAATTATCTGGAAGAAAACAGTATGCAGCCGAAAAACTGTTCAAAATTCACTCCAACATTGAGCACATTATGGACGTAATGATCCATTACAACCAAACTTCAAGAAGATCATGCAAGAAAACTGAGAATTAAACAAAGAAATATGGAGACTATCATCATTATTTATCAGATATATTTATTAATGTTTAGAATTTTATATACATCAAGAAACTTTTAAATAATTGGATCCACTTTTATACATTTTATTTTTTTGAAGTTAAGTTTTCTAAAATTCCTCCTGTGTTAAATCTGTTGTCCATCTTTATTTTTTGTTTTATTTATATTTTAATATAAAACATTCCTCATTAGAGGAACTGAATTCTGTCCTTTGAATAAAACAGACATATACTTATTTTTTACTGTCACATAGAAAACAATATCCAGTATTAATATCACTTTGCACTTAAGTGTATGCATGAACATGTATATGTCTGTGTGTGTGTGTATATATACATTGATTCCAAGGCTTCAAAGCTGCTTGCATAATTAAATCTTAATATCTGTCTGTGATTGTTTTGTACCTGTTCCTGTCTCTCTAACTGTGTAACGTGTATGCATGTAAATCAATGACATTTTAACTAATAAGAATAAAGTATCAAGGCTGTGTACTATATGTATATTATATATATGACCCAAATCAGAGGGAAGTAGCAGGAATCAGAAATGCTTGTCCTTAGACTCCCATACTTATATTATTTTTCTGCATCATTTGCATCCTTTACTGTTGTTTCTAGCAGCAGAGGAACAAACAGTCAACAGAAATGAGTTAATACAACCATCATCAGAAAGCAGCAGTAGTAAAACAAAAAAAACCCAAAAACCCAGGAAACCTAAATGTATGAAGATTTCTATAACAGAACAGAAAATAATTTATGCAATATGTGTAATATGTAACAGTAGCTGTAGAATTATCTTTGCAACTTGTATAATCATCAAAGCCCGCCCTTGTTTCCTGTTTAGTTTTTTAGCTTTAGAGATTTTGTACCAAATAAGGTGCATTGTCAGCACACCTACTCTCAGCTACCTGTGCTCTCAGCCACTCAGTGTCTTGTTACCCAGGGACAGCTCCAAGGAGGAGGTCTCAGGGAGGTGTGCATCCATCCCTGAACACCTGCTCAATTAAAACTTCGTTACTTATCAAGCTTCACTAAAATATGTGTGAAACTTTCAAAGATACACAAATGTTTAAAAACCTTTGATTAAAAGTTAAACTGATGACTGATAACTTGCAAACAGCACCACTAACCATATGTAAAAATACAGAGTTCCTGTATCACTGCTTAAAATAAACATTTGGAAAAGGTTTTGAAATATCAATCTGCTTCTTTGCTGTACAAATAAGGAATGTGAAATGAAATGCAGCTCTGTTAAGTCTAAACAAAAGAAAACAAATTTTGTCTTTGGTCTTAAACAGCTCGGTCCTGCGTAAGACTTGCAGGATGACAGCAAGCCATGCAGGTTACTGGAACAAAATTTGGGTTCCAGACCAGCATCTGATAGCATATCTTGCTCAGCGATGCCCTGAGCATAGTATATATCACTTGAGCACTTTGGCACTGAAATCTCTTGGGGCATTTTCCCCCATGGCAGAGGGTGGGGCAGAGCTGGGGCATGTTGCATTTTCCTTGAACTGATGCAAAGTGCCCACAGGAAAATCCATTGCTCCTAATTCCAGCTGTACCCAGGGTCATGGCTTGGTAGTGCTCCCCAGAACAGCTCTCTTCTCTATTCCAATGGCTTCGTGCTGCCTCTTTCTCGACAAGAAGAATTTAAAGGGCAGGGGTTTCTGATGAAAATTCTGCCTAGCAAACCACTTGGTGTTTGTGACATGTTGTGTAGAGATTACTTTATTTCGTGGCTAAATCAGTCAGATATTAAATAGATAAAATTAACCTAAAAAAAAAGTATTAATGTTAAAAAATCAGCATTGTGGTGTCCAGGAGGGGAAAGGGAATGTGCAGTTCAAGGGACATATTCTGCATTTATTCTGCTGCCAGTTCAGCCAGTTCAGGGTCCTACGTGCTCGTCTGAGTGGAGTTCTTGACCTTAAATAAATGTGAGGCATAGTAGACTTAATTTCCTTTTGTTGAAGGAAAAATCCTTCTGAAAGATTGCTGTTTTTATATATAAAAACACAGGTAGTTTTTATATATACAAATGCTAGCACCTTGTCACCTGTGAATTCACCATGCAATTAAACTTCTTCTGAAGCTGTACACTTACTGACATATCTTTTGTAAGTGAAATGAAATCCTTTGTTTTTACATGTTTTGACAATGTGAAGTGGGGGCAAGTGAAGCAGAGTCTTAAAATCCCCTGTGCATCTCTAATGGAGCCTCTTCTGGTTGCTTTGTACTAGTCTCAGGGGTGAAAACAGAGTTCATTAAAAAAAACATTTCCCTTATGTCAAGATGAGAAACTATTGATTTGTGTTTGTATTCTCCAAGAAAAATCACTGTTCCCTTCAAACAGGAGAAAAACTTTTGCCTTGCAATCCTGTGAGCTGTGTAAAAGGGGCTGCATGCTCAAAGTCAAAGGCAAGCCAGAGGAAAATGGCATGCAGGAGGTCAAAGCAGTTCACATGGCTCATCGACAGCTGTTTGCACCATATGACAAATCTAAAGGCAACTTCAGAGCTGTCTGTACAATATATGGAGCTTACCAGAGATATAGAAGCGGCTGCTTTAATGTCATTTCCCATAAAAAAAGTTGGTAAATTTGGCACTGTGTTTTATGGACTGCAGTACCAACCATAGCCTTAATTCATGATCTTGACTAACCTGATCTCTGTCTATGACAAGGTCCCCCATTTTGTGACTGAGGGAAAGGCTGTAGACATTTTCTACCTAGACTTCATTAAAGCCTTTGACATAATTTTGCACAGCATTTTTCTGGAGAAACTGGCTGATCATGGCTTTGGATGGGTGCACTTTGGATGGGTGCACAGTAAAGACTTGCTGGATGGCCAGGTCAGAGAGTGGTGGTGAATGGAGTTATATTCAGTTGCTGGTTGGTCACAAATGGTGTTCTCCAGGGCTCAGCAATGGGGCCAGTCCTGTTTAGAATCTTTAGTTCTCTTGTCATGGGTAGCAAGTGATAGAACAAGAGGAAATGGCCTCAAGTTGAACCAGGAGAAGTTTAGACTGGATATTAGGAAAAATTTCTTCATGGAAACAGTGTCAGTCATTGGAACAGGCTGCCCAGGGAAGTGGTTGAGTCACCATCCCCAGAGTTTTTTCAAAGAAATGTAGATGTGGCACTTAGGGACATGGTTAAGTGGTAGACTTGGTTAGCAGTGTTACTTTAACAGCTGGACTCAGTGATCTAAGAGGTCTTCCCCAACCTTTTATATGATTTTGTGATTAATCCTGACAAAAAAAGGAAAGGAAGAATTGGAACTGGATGTTCTCTGAAAGTACAACTCCTGGCATCACTTTTGTGCTGCTCAGCACTAAATCTGTGTCTTATCCTGGTTTTTTTTTTTTTTCTTATATTGGAAACACAGGAATTAAAAAGAAATTTCATATGTTATTTCCCTGACTTGCATTTCTCTAAAGGCCACTTGGGCTCGGCTGGCTGGAGTCATGCAAGAAACAGGTCTGATTGCATCCTGCAGTTAGTTGGTAAGTGTGAGAGAAGATAGGTGAAAAAACAAAACAAAATTATGTCTATTAACCACTAAGTGTGAGTTCTGGATGTCACAATGTCACAATATAACAAAATTATTAAAATATTTTCACTTGATGTGATTCTATAGAATTGCTATCTATTTTTCATCACTTTATCATGGAGGACAATAAGACTGATAGAGGGAAAGAAATGAGTGAGGAGAACTTTGAGAACTTTTTCTAATAAATTCTGTCTATGAATGATGAAATACAGGTTGGTTAAAACTTTTGGTTATTGACAAACA
Organism: Entomyzon cyanotis; assembly: GCA_024500445.1. Lineage (NCBI taxonomy): Eukaryota > Metazoa > Chordata > Aves > Passeriformes > Meliphagidae > Entomyzon > Entomyzon cyanotis. The sequence continues at coordinate 19,673,875 of JAKEPQ010001005.1, forward strand.
AAAGCAGAACATTCCAGTCATGACTAAAGGTCATTCTGCGCCAAGGTATAAAGCTACTTTTCATTGCCTAAATTGAATCATTAATCCCTGATCCTGGAAACTTTTTTACACATTTAGTGATCCAAATAACATCACCATTATATTCAGAACCACCCAAGTTCATCAGGTTTCCTTTGCAAGAGGATCTTAGTATCTAAGATCCTGACCTGCATAAACTCCCTTGTCTCATTCTGGAGACTGATACTTTTATGCATGGTTTGTGAGGTGGATAGCTCATGCAATTCTGAGATGAAATACTCTGTATAAATAGTTAATTTATTTCAACGTGCATTGCCACTACATCTCAAGACATATACCAGAGCCCATCTTGTGCTGTCCTGCTGGAAAGACAATCTGCCACAAGTCTGGACTTTAAGGGATCATTTTGAGAAGTGTTGGAATTGCTATATGCAGAAATAGATGTGTTGCAAACTTCAATCACTGTAGGAAACCTGCTAGAAAATGTGGCTGCTCAGTTAATGAATCTGGAGAGTCAGATGGGCATAGTGAAAGAAGATTGGAATGCATAGAAATGGAATTTTCACCTGAGAAGCTCAGTATGATATTTTCCAAGGTTCATGAAACATTATTTACATGTTTTACTCTTAGGTTTTGCCCCCATCTCTTCAATTGAGATATCTTCTTCACCTAGAGAGACAGGTTGAAATCAAGAGAGTATAGCACTAATTCTTTCTTAGCAATGGTTTTAGAAGAAAGGATGGAAATTGCAGGAACTTCCATCGCAGAAATAATTCCTCAGAGTCATTATTTTACTAATTAGTCAAGAAAAAGCTTTCAAAATTGCATTGGACACCTATGTCTAGGTTGACCAGAACTGTCCTTACTATGCAAACTCTCTTTTACTCATGAGATGAGCATCTGAGAAGATGGAGATGGGACTTGCCAACTGCAACAACCAGGCCCAGCAGATACGCACAGTTTTCCTCTGTACCCTGAAGTTTTCTGCTGGTAAAAATCCTCTGTAGCTATAGAATGGATGAAATTCACCCTGAGAGGTTGTGCTGGTAGTCTGCGGCTTTAGGACATGTAAGAGTAGTTATTCTTGAACCACTCAGAAGGAGCTCCTCTAAAAAGAAGCACGGAGAATCATTTTCAGAGACAGAAAAATAATATCTTACTGTAATTTCTGGCATTGCTTAGTAGAAGAAGTATTGCTGGGAGAGATTTCTGCCATATTAAATACATTTTAAAAGACAATTAGCTGAGAGGGACTTAAAGCAAGTATTTATTTGATATTCTTTATGATGAAAACCAGGACACTGGGGCAAAGGTGCAAGTCAGAGTCTTTATCCATATAGAGTCCTTTAAGAGCAATAAGTACAGAGAGCATAGATTATAGATCAACAAGAGGAACACTCTTTTATGTGTGCGTCTAACAACTAAACACAGTGGAAATGGATTATGAACATATCTATTTATAAGTCAATATAATTGTAATTCAGATTACTTAAACAACAGCCTATAGGTAAGAAAAACCTTTATTGCCTGAGAGAAAAAATGCAGAAACATCATGTAACATTTAGGTGAATACAAGCTTAGAGGTCACTTGTATATATTTTGCTTATATCAGTAGAACACAATTGAGATTAGATCCCTCAAAACACTGAAATTAAGAACATTAAATTAGTGATACACAAAGGATTAAATATGTTGCATGAGGGGACATAATCCCATGTATTGAAAAAAGTAAAAGGGAGTGGAACATTATATGTATATATGAAGATTCTTTCTTACCTTATTTTGGTACCCTGGTAGGTGTAAGATTGCATTAGGAAATGCTGCCCAGCAATTGGAATTGGTATTTTTTCCTAGTTTCTGTTAAAAAAGCTCTGGTGTACTCAGTTTTCTATTTTTTCCTGGATGTTATATGGAAAAGATATTTATATTGTAAGCCATTTGAATGACTGGACGACTCTGATGATAAAGACATAGAGTACATATTCTGCTGCAGAGGTCTTTTTACTGCAGAATTGATGGCTGATTACAAAGCAGCCTGAAGATCTAATTACAATTGGCAACCAGGAGATGAGGGAAGACTGCAGACAATTTTCCTCTATTTTTATACACAGTCCTTGTGGCATTCACATTGCTTTCAATAAGTGTGCTTCTGGCAAAAACTGTCAATGATGGTAATCGTCTGGATGACTGGCTTCAGAGAGGCTGCAAGCCTGACCTTTGCTACTGCAATCATCACCGTCATCAGCGTGGGGATGCACGCCGCCCCAAAGCCAGAACAAGTGCTGTAACTAGACAGTAATTGCAGATTGTTAATGATGATGCTATTGATGATGCTTTTTTTTTTTTTTTTGTCTGTGTTAATTGAAAATACATTATTCTGGGCTAAGGTCTATGTTGGTGAATGATTAACACTAAAACGAGGAGGAAATGTGTGGAAGTAAGGAAGCCAAACATTTCGTGTTTACTATTCTTCTACATCTACCTCATCTAGTACCTAATCAAAGCACATAACACCCTTCTGTTTAAAAAGGTGGGCAAAAAATTCAAAGTTTTAAAATTTGATTTAAAATTAGTTAAAATCCCAGAGACAAACTGCGCTCTGAAGCCTAGGGCACTATCCAGTAAGTACTATTTCAGCTGTGTAATAGTTAGAGTTCACCAGTGATGGAATTCTCAGATGCTGAATAGGGCCAAAACACCAGTTTAGGTACTTGCAAATGTTCTCTGTGTAGCTGGAGTGAGAGCACAGACCAAGGATATAAAGGATTCTCTAGAAATTCTGGGGTCTAGAATTCTCTGCCAAAGCTGTAACAATCTCAGATTGGGTACCTAATTTACCTAACGATCATGAGAGATCCTATCCTATCTCGTGTTTTCAATTTGTATGAAAATTTAAAATTTACATAATAGACTTTATCTTCTGGATAGATATGACTAGACATCATGAAACTTAGTGTAAGACTAACACTTCTGTGTTTCTTTAATCTTGTTCTTTCTGAAAATTTGAAAACACAAAGGAAAAATGGGTTGTACTGTTCAGCACTTCTCTGGGGGAATTTCACAACTGCTGGACCTGAATACTGAGCAAAGTGGTTTACAGAAACCAAAAATTCCCATGGAAACAGAAGTTTTGAGCCTTGAGTGAAGAATTGTTCCCGATGGTAGAAAAATGAGTGGCTGGAAGATTTATCTGGCACATGGGATTTTCTTTCCCTCTGCTCTGAGTGCAAAAAAGTTTGCTGAACTTCATACCCAAATGTCATGGCAGGGTGTTTGACTTCCTGCTTCTAGCTTTTGATTTGTCTGCCTGATCTTGGATGCATTAGCACTAAGCCAAACACATGCACATTTTTCTGTTACACTATATCATGGGTGTAGACACCAAGCACACGCAGTGTCAACTCTATAGACTTGTCTGTGACAAAGTGTGCGGTAATTGCTCATGCATATTTCCTTAAAGAGATACCTCCTAAAAAATAAATCTGAATAAATCAATAGGTTTCTTCCAAAAGTTGTGCTGAAGGCTAATGGAATGTAATTGGAAATTACATTTCTGCTATAAAGTGATATTTATTAAAACCTCATTGTTCGTGTTGTTAAGGGACCAGCCAGAACAGTCTCATTGAACGGGAGATCTGGCTCCAAGGAAGTTTCTAGAAGTTAGGGATATTCTTCAGAAACTTGCAGCTACATTGTTGCTCTCACTAATGGCAAGATGAAGTGACTAGAGTGCACATGTGGCTGAAAGTGGTAGCCTGTGGAGAAATGTGCCTCCAGTGTGCTCGTGATTTAGTTTAGCTCTGAGATTTTGTGATCTCTTACAAGGGAAAGACTTTATCATCTAGCCATGTGTCAGCAACCCTTACAAAACAGTCAATCTCATTTCTTTTCTGTGAGCCTAAGTCCCCACTGTGTGAAAAATGCTGATAAAATGATGATGGTTTGGCCAGTGAGACCTGGAAACCCAAAGATGCCAGTGGATGTGATGAAGGACATACAAACACTTTCGCTGGAGCCTCTTTCCAGAAATACACTAAATTGTTTTGGTAAAGATTACCGCTGTCACTCATGTTGTATTCTTTAGGATAAATTAAGTGCTATCATTAATGCAGTGTCTTTCAAGAGCAGTAAATTTGCATTAAAATAATTGGGCCAAATTAGTTTCGCTTTTAACTCTACTGCCCTGTTCAGCTGGCATCAGATTTTAGTTTGCTCCAATTTCTTTAGATCTTGAACCTGTTTGATGAAATTCAATTATATGCAAATCCATCCTGGCAGCACCAAAGTGTATTTTGTCTCAATACAGGTAGGAGGATGATTATTCCTTCTTTGATATTTTAGGGCCTTGTGGGCCTATCAAGATAGCTACTAAAAAAATCCTTCTGCCTTATGTTATCTTCTGAAGTGAAATTAAAAGCGTGTGGTCATATATATCCATAGGCAGTGTCTTGGCCAGGCCTGTGCAGGTAAGCCTGTGATGGGAGGTCATCTTTGCATGGAAGGTAAGAATAGGAATAGCAACAACATAAAACGTAAAAGGCTATTGTCTCTCACCTTGTAAATATAGTCATGTTACCAACTTACTGCGAAGTCACACAGAGCCTGATTTTCTACAGAAAACAATGACACATGGTGAGCACTCTTCCCCAGCATAAACTGCATCCTCAGAATTAGAGCTTAACTTCACATTCTAAACTGATGTAGCACTTTCCTCTTCTCTGTGGCAATGGTTTTATTACAGCAACACTCAATAACTTATGGTGCTGAAACCTCTTATTTTGCCAGCAGTTCCCAAAGCCCTTTCCTAACGTAACACAGGGGTAAGTGGAAGTCAAGCAATACAATTTTGTGTATGTCCTTAAAAGCCTTGACTTGCACTTGCCACACAGCAGAGTCCAGAATTCAGCATTCATTCACTCTTCTTACTACAGAAAATGTGAATTATTGCAGAACACCTCACCTACCTCTTGAAATGATGGTTTGTAAATGCCTTCTATTGGGGCCACTACTTAAAATGGAGTAAGACCCCATAAAATATTCCATACACATCCTATGTTAACGAGGCCTTAAAACTTATGAGTTCAGGAAAAAAGCAAGGTGCTGTACTAAGTTAGACCATTGATTAAATTAAGCCATGAAATTACTGCCTATTACGAAAAATGCATGCTCACTTTACTGTTATCTCAGTTCCTCTCTTCCTCTGTGTTTGTGTATTACACCTGTGTGTTGTCTGGTCATAAACCTGGCTTGTAAAATCTCAGTGGAGGAATCTGTCTTTATTATGGTGTGTGTGCACAGCACCAGACATAGTGACAGTCCTTGCTCTTGACAGGCATCTCTTTGCTCGAAGGTGATGTAGACTATGAGATGTACCTCTCAGAAATGACTTTACACCACCACAAAGCTCTCCTGCCCTTCTCATTCAAATGCTAAACTGCATTTGCTATTGGAAGTTGCTCACCCCTCTCACCCCAGAACCTTCAAACTATTTGGTTGATCACACAGGAATCATCCTGTTGTTCTGCCAATTGTAGTCCCACCAGGGCTAATAAGTGATACTTCAGGAGATGGCAAATACCTTCTGCTGTGCAGAGAGATGGTTATGCCATGCTGTACATGGGAAATACTTCTTTTCTATGGGATGCCAATGTTATTTCAGAGACACTGAAATAGTAATAAGGCTCTTTTTTGTTTGTTTTTCAGAAGAGCGTGTTTATATGAGCACAAAACAGAGGTGTAAAATGTACAGCCAGGTCCTTCCTGCAGCCTTGCCCAAGGGGTGTTAGGAACAGAAGTGTGTTCCTCACATTTTGCTTTATGGTGAGGTTTATTCTTTGCAATTTTTTGAATACTCAGCCAACACTTCAGTGCTCCCTACCTTCCTCTGGGTGTTTGGGAAGGCAGGCTCGTCACAAGCAGCTGTTCGTTGTGGTGCCGCCAAGGTCCTTCGCTGCTTTTCCAGTGCTGGAATTCAGTGCTACCAATAATTTATGTATGTATATCTTCACAAATGTCAAAAATAAACCCTTAAAAACTGAACCTGCCCTCTGAAGGTTTAAATATTTCAAAGTAGCATTTCAATGACTTTCTGTTGTACTAAATTCCTTAGTATTTTTTTAAAGTGCAGGTTTAGTCAATAAGCATAAGCATTTGAAAAATAATCAGTCATATGAGTTTTGCTGGGACTAGAAAAGAATTTTTGGCAACAGAAAAAAAATATTTCCTACAAAGCCTTTAAGTAAAATAGAATGTTTAAACACAAAAACCAGCAGTGGATCCCCAGCCAAGCAATGTACTGCTCTGAGGGAGAACTATAATTAAAAAAAAAAGTTGCTAAATTATTTCCCAACACAATTTGTGGAAAAGTAGGAAGAGCCTAGCTTTCAGAGGATTCAGCTCTGTCTTCAGATGATATAAATTCACAGACTTATCTAATAATTGCTTTTTAAGGTGGCTACTGTTTTTATTTCTTTTGTCATGTGCTAGAAGATGTGCAAGTGATGTAAGAAAGATGCAATACTTTGGTTTCCCAGCTTGGCTAATTTCTGGATTGAAACTTTTTCTTCTTTTCATAAAAGGCCTTTATTTGGTTTTAAAAATATTTCCCCTGAAATGTTAAGCATGAGGCTAGCTTTCATCTAAAAAGCCATATTCAAATGCCTTGTTAAGGGCTGAGTTAAGAGTCCAGCTGGGACTGACAGCCAGGTCTGGTGTCACCCTGGTGCAGTGCTGTGATTCACAGTGCACACTTTGCTTTTGGGTATTTCAGTAACTTTTGGGTATTTGCCTTCCCAGAGCTGATGGGGAAACCTTGTGCCTTGAGGAGCTGGTCAGAAAGGGACAGGGAGCAAGGAGTGCTGGTGGCCATTGGTCAACCTGGGGTTGTGTGGGGGTGCCAACCACCTGCCAGAGCTGGGATACAGAGGGATGTCCTCATCAGCCTCAGTGCCCAGTCCTGTGGTCCTCACCGTGGTGTGTGGCATCATCTGGGAAGCCACCCATAAAATATCTGCCTGATTTTCTTCGATAAGCATGAGCTAGAGGTTAATAATGTGGGGATGTTTGATTCCCTGCTGTTTTAAATAATTTCATGGGGAACCTAATATGATAGGATACCAGTTAAAGAGGTTATTATCCTCATCAAACTACAGCACTTCTTTCCCATTATTTTCCACCAGTTTCTTGGCCTTACTCATCCTCTCTTTACATGTACTGCAAATGAGTCTTTGAAAGGACAGTCTGTGGTGTGGTGGAGGCAGAAAGTCCCTTACCCAGCTGCTGTCCAGTCACCATTCCTAGGGATGTCAGTGTCCTCTCCTCACCCTGCTGGAAGGCTGGCAGCATCCCGACTGTGCTTGAGGATGCTCTCACCCTTGCTCTCTGAAAGGCTTGGCTGGCAACTCATCAGCTTGAGATCAGTTCTACCTTGTCTAAAGCATGGAATGGTGGTCCACCACACCCCTTCGGTAATCTGCTACCCTTATGTCTTTCCTTTGTTTCTTCTCTTTTAAAATCACACAGTGTTTTGGTTTTTTTTCCAGACCATTTAGGTGATGTAGCACCCTTGTTTATATATTTTTCTCCTCTCCTTAAACTAAGTTTCTGCTAATTTCTCTTTGGCACATTATTTTTATTCTTAGCCCTTTTCTGTCTCTTCCCTTTCCTTTCTGTTGTCTTGTGGCCTCTGGCTCATCTTACATCTTTCTCTACCTAAAAAAAAAGAGATTTTGTAGCCTGCTTGGCTTTGCAATACAGGTCTTGGGAATGTTTTATTGTGGTTGATAATAGGTGACTGTGTTTAAAACGGTGCTTGCAAGGGGCTGCAGTGCCTTGGCGTAGGACGCTGGCCAAGGAAAAAGCAGTTATTTCGCTAAAACCACTGACTGCAATTAACAACTGCTCAGTGAAGAAATTTTTCTGTATATCTCCCTACACACTTTAATAGATTCCTTTAAGTTCCTTTTTTTAGTGGCAAAGGGGTAGTGGGGAAGACTATTAAAACAGGAAAAGATTGAAAAAATGTTTTTCAAATAAAGTAAAAATATTTTACAATTATTTTCCTAAATTAAAAATGGTGTTTTTCACAGCAGCAGAGGAAAAATTATTTTGAAGTCTTGAAATAGAAATTGCCCTTTTCGCTATAGTAAGCATGTGTTAGAGTTCTAAGTTGCTGGTAATACTCAAGACAATGCTGTGATTAAATGGTAAAGCAAATAAAATAAAGTTCTCTGAATGTGGGAAAAGTGATCCAAAGCCTGGCATCACTATATTTCATAGACATGAAGCACTTGAGGTAAGTCCCTGATTACAGTACTTCATTTTAAGAGATGCTGGTTACATTGAACCAAACAAAACCAGAGATGGATAATGGTTTCAGTTTAGTAGAATCCCACTAACTGGATTTGAAGGGATATATATATATTTCTGGATTGTCCCTCTTTGAGCTCGGGGTGAACATTCAGTTTATCAAAATCTGTGGTTTAAATTCATCCTTACAAATTTTGAAGATTTGCTGAGATTTTCTCATTCAAACTGAAAGGTATTTTAGTTTTCTTTTTCGAACCAGCTTAAGCAAACATAACAGGTAAAATTTATAAATATACTATTCACAAATAAAAAGTCAAATGCTTTAGGGAGACACATTATTTTCAAACCTCTTTGTCCCTTTCTGTTTCTCATTTATGAAGCTGAATATGCTGCATTTGAAGCGCACAGGGTCTCTGTGATCTGCGTGTGAGCCTGAAATCTGGTTACAATTAAATGGCTTGAAGTTATTATGAGCTTCTAGCTGGAGGGGGACGGGTAGGAGTGGGGCCAATATAAACAGTCATTCCCAAGTGATATTAGTGGTAGGAAAGTGGGTGAAACTCCCCCAGAATATTCTGCCTAAAGGCACTTATGTACAGAACATCACATGCATTATTCGGCAGCTCCCCCAGTAAAGTTTGAATTCACACTTGCAGGTTTCATTGGTTCTCAGGCACATTATTACCTATGAACCATATTTTAGAATGCATTCTGAGATTTGAGCTAATAATGTGAATGACATTCAGTGAGATTGCCAAATGCTAGTAATTTACTTTCATTTTCACATTAATGTGGGCCCACCTGTGATGAATTGGAAACTAAATAAGCACATCAGTTTTAATTAGATATTTCTGTGGCTGGATCTAGTTAAACAGCAGCATTCATTCTTATCTATTAAACACTCAAAGAGTCTTCTGCATTCTTCACTGTAAGTTTTCTCTCCTTCCAACTCACCTTCTTTTCATTGCTGTCCTCTCTTACGGAATATTTTAGAGGAGATGATCTAAGCAGGTGGCATCCTACTGACTTAATAATACAGTTATCAGAGAATTGGCTGATGTAAATGCTTTTCCAAATTATTCAGAAATTATGAAGGCTCTCAGTATTGTTTTATTCTGTGATGAAAACATAAAAAAAGCCCAAGAAACTGGAATAAGTTCACAGTTTGGATTTAACAAAATGGAAATGGCTTTCTACTGACAGTCATGGACTTCTACCAGTGCACCTTTGGGTTGCAGTTTCAGTTAACTGGTGACAATCTGGGTACCAGCTGGAGCAATGTCCAGTCCTGTGGGGGCAGTGAGCTGCAAGAGAGATGGAGCTATTCAGTGTTGTTTTGGAAGGAGTCAGGCCAGCAGCCTAGGAAAGGTTTTTTTCCTCGTGGCCTGGGTGCTGATGGCAAAAACTGCCTTGTGCCTCAGTTTCCCCAACAATGAGTCACCAGTAAGCCTGAAAGGCAGCTTTAATATGCTGAATTATCAGTGTTTCTACTGAGTCTAGCAGCAAGCTGTTGTTGTTTCCTGTTTCAGTTCCCAGTCATTGCTGAAGTAATAATGCTTCAGTCTGAGGAACTTGTATCTCTTTGATGCTCAAGTGAATGCAGAGTTTTTTTTCTGTCTTTATTCCACCTTTTCTCCAAGGGTTTTGCAGTATGACCCTCATTTCCTAGGAAGTTTTCAATAGAAACTTGAGATCTAGGCTGCTGCTGTATTGAACAAGCCCATTTCAAGGCAGCTTTGTAAGAGAGAAAGGGCACCAGGTTGAATCTTAATTTATTTTTCATTCTTCTGTGACATCTTGACATACTGAATGCTGACTTAAAAAAAAAATCAGTGCAATTACTTTTCTCTTTGCAAATAAAACTAATTTAGGTAAATATTTTTAGAGATATTAATTAATGATTAACAGGCATAGCATGTGTAGGTGTCACCTAACAGGAATAAATTTTGAACGGGACCCTTTATTGTGCCTCTAACTTCCTATTCACTGTTCATTTAAGAGGTGAGATGCTTGGAACACCTTTTAGGAGAGCAGCTGATATTGGTAAAGCCGAAGTTTCACCTTACAACTAGGTGTTTTTACTACCTCTGGCTCTAGTTTTCTGATCCGTATTTTGAAGAAAGGGCAAACAAGTTCATAAATACAGAGGATACAGTGCTGGTGAAACACAGCTTTACTTGGAGCCAGAAAATGTGTGAAAATCTTGACAAATATTTGTCCAAGTCCTGCTTTGTTGCACTGACATTTCAGTCCACTAGTAAAGAAATATTTTTGGGCACATTTTATGAGTAACTGCATTATTCAGAAACAATGCAAGAAAGAGCAGGGAGAACCTCAAGCTAAATTCACAACCAACTCAGATTTTGGACAGTTTCATTTAAAAACAGGCATAATCTTATACAAAAGTATTTAACATAAAGCTCAAGACTAATGGTCTAGAACTGACCGTGCTCTCTGAGCATAACCCGCAATGTTATCTTAACACGTACCCAGGCTATAGGGGTCTAAAAGACGGTGTGTGAGATTCCCAGGAGAAGATCCTCCCAGGCTTTCCTTCCCCAAACCCTCTCTGAAAGGGGAAAGCAGTTCTCTAAATAATCCTAACCTGCTGAAAATAAAATTGGGCTGACAGCTTCACAAACCCAAGTGTATTGCTTTAAGCACATTCCAAAGCATTTAAGCAGACAAACATATTTTGATGAAAATGTTTCATGTAGTAGCTTTAAAGAAACAGAAAAGATGCACTAAATGAACACAAATATATAGTGAGGAAAATAGAATTTAGCACACCTGGTTTTGGATGGCCTCCCTGCTCCTAGATCTGCAGAGATTTGTAATAAAGCCTGGCTGAAACTGAATTTAAGGACTATAGGTTAGGGAGATTTAGTACTATGTTGATGTATCTTTTTCTGGCATGAGTAGTCATTGTCTTCAGATAGCCCTTTTCATACTTAAAACACATGAGTTTAAAAAAACCACTTGTCCTATGTCCTAGTCTTGCAAAGCACTGTCCATAGCAATACATACCAGTTGATAGATTAATCGTCCTGCAAGTCAACCCCTTTAATCTGGGAGAGTGCACAGAAACTGTGCAATGAGAAAGAAAGGGTGGTCCAGGAGCAGAGCATAGCAAAAGGGGTCTGAGCTGACTGTGCATATCAGCAGCTGCCCATTCAGAGGACCCAAACCCACAGCCATCCAGCAGAAGTCAGTGAGATGTCACAGCTCTCTCCCTTTTTCTGAAATTGGGGGTGGAAGGATAATGCTTAGTTGTCTAAAATAGAGAATATAATCAAAGCTAAATCTAGAAAGTACCTTGAATCCTGTGTAGAGCTACTTAATGGAACTGATGAAGAATAAGGCACAAGCATGTGCAAGTGCTCTGTAAATAATAAGGCATCCAAGGGTATTTTATGACTCAGAAGAAACGCTGTTCAGAAAGGCATTTCCAGGAGCTTGTTCAAAATGTGTGTGAGAGAGAAAAATGGGTTAAATTTTCTAGGCAGATATTGACTCATCATATCATAACAAAACCTGCTAGAGCTGGTTAATGATGTGTCTGATACTTCAGCAAGTGACATAATGTTGAAATTTGGAATCAAAGCTGTCAGGAAATTGCTCCTTGCTCAAACACACAATATTCATGATGAAAACCTGTTGTAATCTCCCTCTCCTGAGCCGTTATGCTAAAGGGGCAAGAGGGAGTATTGCCTGGTGACATTTCTTTCTGATCCTTCTTGAAGTGCTGCAGCTTTCAGAGAAGTTTCTAGGCATGGTTTCCTCTGATGACTGCTAATATGATACGGCAGTCCTTCAAAGGAGCAGAATGCATAGGACTGCAGCTTTGGGGCTTATTTATGCAATCAGCAAATATGACTTTTTTTTCCCCTCCCAGCTAAATAGCTCAACATGCAAGTATTAAACTGAAGGGCACAGTCCTTTCCACACTGTACTGCCATTTTTTCCCTCTTTTTAAGCTGGCAGCCATGCTCCCTGAACTTGTGGTTCTCCCAGCTTGCTGCTTGGAGGTAGAGTGGGATAATGTCAGGGAAGAATCCATTCTGGTTTGCCTCTTCCCAATGATAAAATTGTAAATGCTCTATTGTGTATTAGTGTCTGTTAGTCAGCTCTACCAATTAACTTATGCAATAGGAGTGCTGTGGAAAAAAGTCATGTGCCTGGTGCAATTAGTTTAGGAAGAAATGTGCTAAAATCTTTAATGCTATTTGCATGAGCAAGTTGCTAAATTCTGTCTGCCTGTGATGTAAATAGAGGGAGGTGGAAGTTTTAGCTTTGAGACTGACTCCCTTCTCTTCTTCTTTAGATCAGCAAAGCTGTCTGTCTTTTATTTTTCTTTTATGTATTCTTCCAAGATTAACTTAATCATTTAACACAGCTGGCAAATGCATAGCGTATGGGGTGGAATCCACCCTCTCAACTTCAAGGGCTGAATTTGGGGTACTGGTACATATATGAAGGGAAATTAAGGTGGATGAGTTTGTCCCTGCCTGTATTCCACTAATGGAAATTGCTATGGTTTAATCAAGGATGTCTGGTCCACCCATGAATCAGTTCCCGAGCTGCCACTCCTGGCTGGGTTTAGGGTGCAGTGTCCCCAGGTAGCACAGCACAATGGGCATGGGGCACCTGCACGTGTGAGCAGTCAAGGCTCTAAAGCCCTGGGTAATTACTGTCATAATTAAACATAAGTCTGACAATGTTTGGGTTTTGGGAAGGTCTAGGTGGAGCTCAGGTGGAATGACTGCTTAAGCCTGGGTCATGGTGGGATACTTGGGTTTTGGTCGTGTGTATGGGATTAGATTCAAGTGCCCAAGGATTCTCAGGGTCTGCACTGAACTGCCTGATCTAGAAAAAAATATCTAGAAATTAGGGCATATTGCTCCAGCTTGATCCCTGCAACACAAATGAAAGGTCTATGATGAAAATATCTTTTTAGATTAAAACAGCATTCGGGTTCAAAGAAAAGTCTTAAAATCGTGCTGCCAGGGGAAATCACTGTAGTGGTTCATCTGAACTTGGAGGTAGGCATCCTCAGACCCCTGAACCAGACAAAAAAGGCAGCAAAGACCCAAAGCTGGGGGCTGGGCTCCAGGATAGAGGTGGCCAGAGTCCTCGTGTGTCCATTCTCTGTGTGGTGCTTGGTCCAGGGGTCAGCATTCTCATGAGCAGTGCTGTGCAGTCCCATGGCATTGCCCACTCAGTGTGGGACTGGATCCTGCTTTCCTACAACCACCACCAGCTCAGACCAGGCACTGCCTACCTCAGGTCATCTCACTGGTACCAGTGAGTACCAAGGCTGGGTTTAAAATGCCACATTCACTTATTCCAGCTCTGCATGTCTCCAATCCATACATGTATTGTGAATTAATACTTTTCTTTTGAAGAAGAAAACAGTATTATGTCTGCAACATTTATTTATAGTAGTTGACAAGTGGTACTTTGGGGACTTACCTTTTTTAAAATCAGCTATTGAGGGAACAAATCCTCTATCAAAACTGTGAAATAGCTTCATGGTTCTTTTACAAACATTCTAGTGGCACTACAACTCTTGCTTTACCCCCTTCTGCCTAGGCCAAACCATTTCTTTCTTTCTTTATTTAATAAGATTTGCATTTCGGGGAAGCACTGGTAGCAGGGAGAGTTTTCTGAATCTGTAATTTTGAGAGATCTGTTTTCAGTCCAGCACTTGATGCCCCACTTCAGGAAAGGGGGCTGATTTTGACCTCCCCATTCTTCAATGTTTCCTGCTTGCAGCTTGAGGTATCTTTTCCTGGGGCTGTTGCCTCTTGTGATTCTCTCTCTGTGCTGACATTTGGCTGTTCCACCTAAGCCATTGACTATGGGCTGCTGTTGACAGAGGCTTTGGTCTCTTTTTTCCCCCAAAGATGAATCATCTCTCAGATCAGCTTGCTGAAATCACTTGCCCTGCTGCTATGGAATGTTTAGATCTGATGCAAAGCTGGGAGAGAGGAAGAGAAGAAGAGGTCAAGATAACTGTATAAGCAGGGCTACTGCTTTCAAAGCGGTACCTCTGACTAAAGGAAAAATGTACCTCTGTACCTCTGACTAAAGGAAAAATGTTAAACTGGCACTTGATTACCTCTCCTTGCAGTCTAGGAATTTAGATGGAGGGCTCTCAGTCTCCGTGCAGCCATCCTCATGGTGGTGCCCAGCCTGCAGGACAGATGGCTTGGCTGTGCCAGCCCTGGCATCTCTGGAAAGCCTGGTGCTGAGATTGGTTTGCCTTGATACATCCTGCTGCCATTTGTGGTGTTCCAGCAGCTGCTCTGGGAACAGCCCAGCCTTCTGGTTAGCAGTGGTGTGGCAGACAGTGGTCATTTGTAAACCCTATTGTTGCCCCAGAGTCCTGGCACTGGTGGGGAGGCAAACTGTAGCCCCTGGGGCAAATCCCTATGGCTCTAGGGAACAGCATTCCCTCACATGGCACAGTGCTGCCTGTGCCACCAGGTGTACAGATGCAATGTGAGATTTTTTGCCAGGAGAGATGCTGATCTACTGGTGTGGTCCTCAATGAAGGCTTGAGGAAGCCAGGAGTAGCACACTGGTGAGAGGCTGTGCCTGAGAGAATAGATTGCAGGGCTACTTAATTCAATAAATGCCTCACTGAGATCCTTAGAGCAGCTTCAGATCTATAAAGCCACTTCAGTGAGTTCATATCCTGAATAAATATTATGCAGTTAGCTTCTCCCCTGTGTATTAAAGTACAACAGTGTGATGCCATGTTGACAGGGAACAACATGGGATGTAACACAGGAGGGTTAAACAGATTTCAAACGAGACCAGAAAGATTACCCCTTTTTTTTCAAGTCGGTTACCTAGGTATTTTCAGATTCCTGTGTTTGAGGGTAAAAAGCCTCCTGCTAAGGGCATGTATGTTATTTTCTGGCCATCTTAAATGTCAAGATGAATTTTACTTTGAAGTGTTTCCTATAAAAAATAAATGCCTGTTCTCTCAGCAGAAGTATATCATATTTTAGTGCACGTTGCTCTCAGGTTTTCAATTAGAACTTTGAATCACATTCCTGATTAGTAACAAGCAATCAATCATAATTAATTAGTTAAAATGTTCAACCGTTAAAATCATTACCATTAATTAAAATAATTATCTCTATTTTGGCTGCACTTCATTGCCATTTCAGGGAAATGTGTTGCTTAACTCTACCTTTAGCACTCAGTGTGGGATTGTGGTGACTAAAACATGCATGAGGGGTGGGGGCATGACTTTCAAAAATCTGGGCTTTGTAGTATAGTTGTAGTTAGCTTTAAACAGATGCAAGCATATCAATCATTTATGTTTTTAGTAAAGATATTTCTCCTTTATAATATCTCTAATATCTGCAGAGATACAGTGTCAGCAGAGTTCTTTTCTAAGGAATTTGTTCCTCATACCTATGTACTTAATTTCTCCATAGATAAAAACCAAAATTGATGGGTTTTATGCAGTATCATATAGGATGTGTTCATTCATTGACGAAAGACTCCTTTTGTCAAGCTATATGCTGATGAAAGTAAACTTAGGTCAGACATTGCAGGAAAGGAAAGGTTCTGCTTCTCCTGAACAACTATGTTTGATTCATATTTGTTCAGGAGGGAAAGGATAAGGATACATCTAAGAGAAGGACTTAAGAATCATTGCAGCGACTACAAAGTGCTTTGTCACTACAGGAGTTCCACAGTTTCATGAAAGACATTTGTATCCCCAAAGGAATGAAATGATTCTGTCTCTCAAAGAGAAAGATATAGACAAGTTTTTGAAATAAAGCATGAATTTGTCTAGGTTCCTGGACCCTAGTTAACCTAACTTAAAAGGTTATGAATAAAGGGAATGCATGCCACTAGGGAAGACTTTTTTCTGAAACGTGCAACATGAGAAGCAAGATATGCAGGAAGATAAAAGCCATCAAAAAGCAGGCCTTTCAGAATTTGTGAAGGGAAAGACAAACATTTCCAGCTGAAGTGTAGGCAAATGAAATATAAGGTATTTCCTGCTTCTAATCCCCCACCATTTCTTTACCTGTCTCTTAAATGGTTGTTTGAAAAAGTGTTTTCCATTTGGAATGTTATGAAAAATGGCTGAGTAGAGAGTTATTTCACTGCTGCTGGATATAAGCAATGCATTTGTCACTCTGGGTATGGTGGATCTCTAAACTACAGTGTCTTTCAATTACAGACAACACTGCAGTCCCCCTGGATGCCCCCTGCTCCCCAGCAGTCACTGCAGTGTCATGGACACTACTGTGGGACCTGGAGGTCCAGTGCAAGGGGCAAGGGGAGCTCAGAGGTCAGCAGAGGAGGAAGCATCTTCTTCAAAACTACTTATTGTGGTTGTAAAGTGATTGCAAGGATTTCTGCTACTGCACAGTGTGCTTAAACTTTGAGCAGCCCAGGACGATTTCTTCTGCCTTAGGTATCATTGAATTTTTTGAGTATAATGTTGGTTCTGGAGGTCATTTAGTTCAACTGTCCTGTACAAGTATGGTCAGTACAAGTTGTTCAGGACTCTGTCCAGTTGTTTTTTAATTAACTCAAAGAATGGAGATTGCTGAACATCTCTGGCAACTTGTGTCAGTGTTTGACTACTCTGACAGTGAAAAAATAAATTCATGTGTTTAAACAGAATTTACTGCATTTCAATCTGTGTTCATTGCCTCTTGTTCTGCCATTGGAAATCTCTAAGACGTGTCTGGCTATGCTGCCTTTACCCCCTCCCATCAGATTATTATTCCTCCTCTTATTTCTCCATGCTTCAGTTGGTAAAGATTTCCTGTACTTATAAAAATGGTCAGCACACACTTGGGTCACTTTGGTCTGAAATATGGCCTTAATTTCCTGGAACTGTGACTTGGATAGCTGTTCATTGTGAGACCCCTCTTGCCCACCTGGGACCTTCTGCTGTGTAGCTATTTTTTTAATAGGTATAATATCACCTTACAGGTTTGACACTCCACTATGACAGCCACAAATCTGCCCTTTGAAAAATCCTTTTTATATGGAAGGTGGATGATGTCTACCTAAGACACATGAATTGGAATAAGGACACTTGAGTTCTGCTCTCTGTCACAAATTTTTTGTATGACCTGAGATGTCTCATTAACAACTGACCAAAAGCCTGTTGGGAGTCTTTTCATTTGCCTTAATGGGCTTTGAATTAGGTGCTTAACTTTCTCAGACTCACTGACCAATTTATATAAAGGAGATGGTGTTATTTGCCTATCTCGTTCGGCTGTCACGAAAGTGAAATACACTACTACAAAGGATTTTGGGATCACTGAGTAGAGAGCTCTATTCAAGTGCGAAGTATTATATAAACCTTTAGAGGCAGTAATAAAAGTGCTAGCATTTCCTTGAAAAACTGTGATTTCTTTTCACCTTTATATTTCTAGAAAGGCTTGTCATTTCATGTTTCTCCAAGGAATACAGCATCCTCTGAAGCATGCAGGGTCCAGCCTAGCATCATATCTCAATGGCCTGTTCCAGAGGACAGTGTGAAGGAAGAGGCTGCTTTCACTGTGCTGTATTTAAAATTTTGCGAATTTAAACTTGTAGACATTAATGTAGCAGGGGAGCCTCATAACGTGCTATGGGAACATGATGTGATGTTACAAAGGGCATAGAGAGAAGTTTCATACTTATTCTGTGTTATTTTTCAGGAGTGATCAAATAAACAGGAGCTTCTAAATAGTTACAGAGTTTAGCATATGCAAAACTTTCAGATAATCAGAGAAAAGAAATGGAATAGTTCTATTTGTACATGCTAGATATGATATAGAAAAGCATTCGTGTTAACATGTCATTGTAAATTAGGTTGTAAATGCAATGGATTTCACACCCATGCTTTTGTCTTTCTTTCTTTCTTTCTTTCTTTTCTTTGTGTGTTTGCAATAAGATAACTTGGTTTAAAAAAATCATGAACATCTTTTGTGCATTTGCCGCTGATTCTGTCTGCGGCTAGATGTGATTATAAAAGGCAACTAAATATTTTCATGCATATTCTCTCTGGCCATGTGTACCTCCTCTAGGCACAAGTCTGGCATAATTTTTGAATGCCAACCAAATGCTAATCGTTATTCAGGTATTTACTTTTATTTCTAGAACAGGTAAATTTGAAGTAAATCTCTACACCATGTTAAGTTCAGCCTTTGTCTCATCATTTCCATTTGCTCTGACTTCCAGAAACAGTGATTCCAGGCTTCAGAGGGGAAAAGAAGGGCCAAGAAGATTGTGGCATCTTTTTGTAGTGAAGCAGTCATTGATACCTCTTTCCAGTCCAGAGCAGGACTAAAACTTGCATCAGAGTCCAGAACATCAGATTTTGTCCTGTTTTGATTCTGTAAGAGCTTAATAATTTGAACAAAAGTGGCAAAACAAGAAACCTCATTAGACATTGCTTCTGTGCAAAGGAGGAAAAATGATTGATTCACTGTGGCTTTTACTGAAATAACTCTCTCTAAATCTTTGTGATTCTTAATATTTTTCTTAAGGCCATTGCTGTGTTCCCTTGCTGGCCTGTGTGCTTCAGTATCTGAAATGCTAGCATTATAAATGATGTCATAGCAAAAAAAGTACTATGGGTTTAAATTTTGCTTGAAGGACCTGATATGTTGGCAGTCATAAAGAAAGCTACTTGGAGCTCGTAAGAACTTGCTATTCAGATTGTTAATTGAGTAAATGAGCTTCACATAATACAAAGGCAAACTGAGAAGGTGACAATGATAGCCAGACTTCATCTGTTGAGTTGGAATTAACGGCGAACGAAATCAAGATCCCTTTGTGGTTGATTCTTGTACAGCTGCAGCCAACTATAAAAGACCCATCAAAGAAATCAACTCATTAGTTGGTAATTCTGTACAACTTCAAAAAGAGATTCTTAACCCCTCCTCAGCCTTTCTCTGACAACCCCTTAAAAGCTGTGTTGAAAAGCCAAAAACCCTCCATTATTTGCTTCATCAACTCAAAGAAACAGCCTGCAGGAACATAGCATAAACTGAACCTTTTAAAAACAGATCTATCCATAGGTAGAACAGTCAAAGCACAAATATATTGTGACATGCAAAATCTCCCCCAGTCACCCATGTCACACAGTGTCAATAGCCTGTCTGCTTCACAGGAAAACTAACCCCAGATTTAAATAATTTCAATATTGTAACAAAAACTGACAAAACCCAGCAAAATCATAAATAAAGCTGCCACTGTGTCCTTATTGCACTGTCATTTTGTCTATAACTCTCCCCACTGGAGGAATTTGCCAAACCAAGGGTGAATTAAAGATTTCATCTCTATAAAGTTGGAAAATAATGTGTTTTCAGGGCAAGCCTTCATAAAATTTGAACAGTTTGTTCCCTTGTCTCATTGTCACTGCAACATTTAACTTATCTCAGTGGGTCTGCTCTGATAAAGAATTGCAAGCCTGGACATTTAGCTTGTATTTGTAAAGTTTGATTATATAAGATGATACGCAACACTGAAAAGGTACTTTATTACACTGGCAAAAATGCCTATTAAAGCTCTTAAAACTTCTATCTTGTAGGCTTTTAAATAATCTAAAAAATGATTGTGTGAGTGAGAGATTAGCTCTGAGGAAACCTTATTTTTGGATTGTCTCATGTGAATTATGTGTGATTATACAGAGATATTAATAGAAATTTGCTAATGAAATGTCTATTTTTTCTGTTTTCAGACTCTGTATTTTAAGTTTTGCGTATTTTAAGTTTTTGCTGCATTAGGACACATAACATCTTAGAGAAAATAGTAGTTGCATAAAATTTAATGGTAGGGAAATATCCCAAAGTTGTTATTTTATTCAGCAGTAAAGTATGTATTGAAGCGTATACAGCAATTTAAAAATACTTTTTTTCACTTATTTAACTTCTTTTCCACTGTTGCAATTTGCCTTCCAAACAGGTATTTTGCAGTAGGTGCTAGAATGTTTGTGAATGGATTTAAAAACTCAGAAATGCTCTTGGCTAAAATCAGCAGTAGTTGGAAAAATGTTTGTAAAAGAACGACATTGACGCTTTTTCTGCAACTAATTGTGGCTTATATCAATGTGTCTGCTGAATGGAGTGGACAAGTAGACTTCTTGTTGGCATGCCTGAAATTTTTGAAATAAAATGTTTCAGGTTTATCTTCAAGGACCAGCCTTGATACTGAAGTCAAGGAACTCTTGAGTTTCATGAAGTCTCTCTAAGCTGCCTGCCTGTTTCCCAGCACTCTCACATTGGAGAGCTCTTGGGGAGCTGCGTGTGATGTTTTTGTCTGGAGGACTTGTTCTGCCATTTCACTAGCCCTGGTTCCTTGGCAAACACAAAGGAGAAGTGGCAATACTGAGAGACAAGTGGAAAGTAATTCAAATGGAAGGAAAATAGGTGGGTGGGTGGGTGGGTGCATGTTGGTGTAAGAGGAACATTTTGTACCGCAATGTGTTTCTTCCTGCTGGATTCACAGTCCCTGAACGAGTCTCCTATAATTAACACATTGCTATTACCAATAAATGCTATGAAGCAGGACTGGGGAGAATTGGCAAAGTTGCTGCTGCTCACAGAAAGGCCTCCCCAATCAAAACAGGCTCCCGCCACGCTAAGGAGTCTGTGGGGAGCTCAGAAAAAAGATGCCAGGAGTTGGTATTCCGGGTGTGAGCCATTCCATCCTGCAGCCCTGTCGTTTCAGCTGGCTCCCGTTCAACCCACGTTGGCATGTGCTGTCTCTTAGCAACTGCCAGACGGATGGTCCCGGCTGGCCACTGGCAATGTGCCCATCGGCCACCCAGCTTCGGTGCCGGTGGTGCTGGTGCAGCCCTGCCTGCCTTCCGCAACTCCTGGAAATTACCTGTTGGAAATTACCTCTGTTTTCCAGGGAAAGAGGATTTGTTAGCTTGGACTAGCAAGTCTGACCTGCTCATGGCAACAGGCAGACCATGGCCATGGCTGGGAAGGTGTAGCTCTAGAGATGACCTGACATCTTTCATAACTCAGCTGGCTGCTCCTACCTGATGAAGAATCTCACCTGATTCTTACAGCAGTTTCGTGCATGAGCTAATGCACATCAATCCATTGTTTGCACGTGTTAAACAAGAGCATTTATAAGTGTTACACATGGTACTAAAAAATATTCACAAAATATTTTGCTTTTAAGTTTTGTTAATTGTTTGAAGTTTTTGGTTTGGTTTTGGTTTTCAGGACTTTTTTTCAGTCCTACAGTTTTTTCAATCCTTTACAGTTTCTCCCTTTACAGTTACTTTATGAGCTACAGTGCTATGTGAGGTGGTTTTTTTGGTGGTTTTTTTTTGTTTCTTAGTTTCTCCCCAAAGTCTTAATTTTTAAAAAGTTAGGTTCAGTTTCATAGCCCCTCGAGTGAGTTGCTGGGCTAAATCTCAAAGCAGTGTTCTCAAATGGTAGGGTTGGTCCTTGCCTTTTTCTGGGCTTGATCCTCACTGTGCTACTCAGCATCAGCTATCAAAAATGAATGCAGTCATGCTTATATAAATGTATTTCTCTAGTTTAACTTTTCAACTTTGAGTAGTTTTTTATAATTGCAATGATGGAACAATTTAGATATATTCTATTTTGCTGTGCAATGTCTTAGACATTGAGTGCTTTCACACATAGCATACAAAATGTCATTTTAGTAGTGAGACCAATAATAAAACCAACATTTTTTTGGTTCTAGAAAGTGCAAGTCCTTGGGGAAATAAATTTCTTTGCATCATGCTGTGACTCAATTCTAAAAAAATAATCTAGAAAGTCAATAGTCCCTAAGGAGTGCCTCTAAGCATCTGTTTTGGTCTACAATGTCTGTATTATTTCAAGTTCCTGAATGAGGAAAAATTATTATTGAGATCATTGCAATGATCTAGAATTGACTCTTTGGGCTGTAGTTTCCCCTAAGTCATGCTGATTACCATACCATCTTCCTGAAAACACAAATAAGAATATTTTCTGGCATCAGTCAATGAGACCTCATTTCTGCTCCCACTGGACCTCTTTACATTTTGATGTAGAAGCTGAAAAGGCTCCCAAAAGCTCTTAGGCTCTTTTCTGCCCATTGGTGGAAGCTAAATCACTTAACTCGCTGTTACCAATTTTGAAAAAAGATTAGTGATTTTTCTTATCTCAATTCCTTGTGGAAGATGGGGAGTATTTAACAGCACTTGCTATGGCAAGCAGAGGTGAGATAGGTGCGTGCTCCTTACACAGGAGATAGGACTGAAAAATTCTGTTTATATCAGGGAATGGGAAAAAAGAAGCCAGTAATTTATAAAGCCTTCAGTGAGTCACCAAGGTTTTCCTTTATGGGCAGGATAAAGCGAACAGCTGTTCTAATACGTTCCATTTGCTTGAGTCAACAGGCCCATTCTAATAGTTTGTTGATTATCTTACATTTTGTCAATATTGTGGTATGATTTCAGTGTTTGTTTTATCGTTATTCAGATTGACAATGTTTTATTTTGTGAGCTATGATGAGATAGCACATAGGGTACAATGGTAAGAATGATTTATCTTGAATTCCATTTTTAGCAGATTGTTTTTCCGTAGCTACCACCTTGTACGATCTATTTAATGATTTTTTAATGCTTTTCTCTTTTAACCCCCAATAAAAACAGTGTTTTTCTTGGCAGTCGGTGATTTGAGCCATTGTCCCTTTCATCCATTGTTGGCATTTCTTCTTAAAGAGCAAACCATATTGTCTCTCTCCTCTTGAGAGAGCTCCCTCCTGTTCCCTAAGTGTTATGTTT
Organism: Entomyzon cyanotis; assembly: GCA_024500445.1. Lineage (NCBI taxonomy): Eukaryota > Metazoa > Chordata > Aves > Passeriformes > Meliphagidae > Entomyzon > Entomyzon cyanotis. The sequence goes on from JAKEPQ010001005.1 coordinate 19,696,973, forward strand.
GCAGTATCCTCACATGGAAGTGATGATGTGACTTCTCTGGGCTGCAACTGCTGCTCTGCTTTATTCTTGAAGATGCTAGAGAAGAAATGAGTGGTGACATCCAAGCATGGAGGATCACCATCACACCCAGATTCTGCACTGGAGGCTCAAGGCAGAGTGGTGTCTATCCTTGACATCTCCAATGGGCAAAGCATAGCACTAGTTTTGTTATTCTTGGCCAATTATGATCTCTTCTTCAACATATGTCAATTTAACTGCTATGGGGACATTAAGTGCTTAATGAGTTCTAGAAGACCAGCTATGAAGTACCTGGCAGAAATCTGAGAGGTTGCATTGTACGAACATGCAAGGGGGCATGTGATGCAAAAATAACTTCCCCATAAGTGAGTTTGGGTTTTAATGCTACCAATGGAAATCCAAGCTGTGGTACAGAAAACAGAAATACAGGCCCCCAAACAAATAATTAGTAAGATTCTGGATCTGAATTTTGCCATATTATATATTCAGCCCTGACTTACTTCATTCTAACTCCTCCCTGTAGACACACTCTATTGGAAACATATGAAAAAGTTCCAAACACAAATGCCATGTCCCTAATAAATAAATGATTATGCTGGGAGCTGCAAGAATATTTTTCTGTTTTCTTTCAGCTAGTATTTTGCAAGTGTTAGCAATTTTCAAAACAGTTCAGAATTCCCATACCCATCTGTGGTGATTTCCCTCAGACACCCATAAACCCACTTTCTGAAATTTCTTATGTATTTTTAAATGTGCTAGTAGAAATATTCAATTCATTCGATGTACCATCCTCTGTTGTCAAACCATTTTTAAACTTCAGCAGAGAATGCGCTAGCAATAATAGTCATGTACCTTGCTCTGCTATTTCAAGCTGCCCACTTTATTTATCTAAGATATTCCAGTATCTTCTATCACTCTAGTCATTAGCAAATTTATGTTGCTCTCTCTCACCTTTTGCATGCTTGCCAGGGCAGAATATGTAATAACAGTCTGTAATTAAATCTTCCTCAACTTACTTTATCACTGTACATCTCTATAGATTTTCTTCTTTCCACTGTCCATCAGATGATGGAACTGACAGAACGGAAAGCTACTGCTTGAGCTACACAAATACCTACATGCAAATTAATCTTAAATTAATCTGGACCCCCCCCCCATTAAATTAATATTTAATGAAGCTATCAAATTTTAGGATGTTAAACCTCATTTAGCTGAGATTTGAATAGGGATATTGATGTCTAGGTTTTGCAGTGATAGTAAGTTTGATTAGGAAATGAAAAGTTTTTAGCTTAAAGTAGAATAACAAAAAATTTGTGTGTTATGGCAAATCATTAATAAATAGCACTGACAGTGGCATTAAGCTTTTCGTCTTCGCTGTGGTGAAAAATGTTCAAAACAGGATCAGTTTCCTCCACTTCTGTTTTTTTTCTTTAAGCCTAAGTCAAAGTAGGTTTTTCCCTTCCATGCTTGGTCTCACAAGGATCCTTAGTAGAATCCTGAACTGTTAGTAAAATAGTGTAACTTTCTACAGGAACAAAATATATGACTGATAAAAGTAAAATACATCTAAAATTTTGCAGCAATATGTGATTAGAGCCCAGCTATAGCTTCTGGCTAATGTGCAAAATGAAAGTGAATGTCTTCATTCATATATTACCTAGAAGATTACAGGGAATATGACAAAGAAAAGTAGGAATTTCCCCCCTAATTTTTAATACTTGCACTTTAAGAGAATGGTATAAGTGGGTAAGGTTTTTTACCTCTTATTTTTTGTAAGATTTTTTCATGATGGAAAGTGTATGCAGTTGAATGAAAATTTCTTAACTAGATAATATTGTATAAAGAAATTTCATTTAGACTTCCTTCTGGTATGCTATGAGCACGTGACTGACTCTCTTTGTGGACTGTTTCAGGCTTAGAAAACTCCTTTGGAACTTCATAAAAAGGTATAACTAAAATGTAGTCTCAATAAAAATCCTATTCACTTCCTTATCAGATACAAGAAATACAAACCAGAAAAATTGCCAATTAAAAAAAAAAATCTGCAATAGGGATTTTGGGGATTTGCATGAAAGCAAATTAGTAAAAAAGGCAACCTTACAGTATAGATTAATCATATGTCTCATTTTACTTTTGGTTGTTACAGTCTTTCCTTATTTCTCTCTTCCTCTGTTGAGGCTCTCTGGCTTTCTAATTTTACATATGAATTTGAAAGCTCCTCTTACTCTTCCTAGACTTCGGGGAACCATGTACCAAACCTCAAGCCACTTTTAAAAAAACATTATTTTTTTAATCTGGTGGAGTCAGTGAGGCTAAGGTTGTGGGATGAGCTCCACAGCATTTCATATTTCAAAAATCTGGTTGGGGGCTACAAAAATCCTTCTAAACTCCCAAACTCTTCAAAGAGATAAGAGAACCCTCTGGCCTGTCCTGGTTTTTGGATAACTGTGAGAGATGAAGTAGGAAAAGTGGTTATCAGCTGGACTCTGAGGCCACTGATCCACTGGCAAAGGGGATTCATGGCTGACTGAATGGAGACTGCAGCAATCTTCACACACATGCTTTAGGCAAGTGGTTTCACAAAATCATAGGAAAGTTTGGGCTGAAAGGGACATTAACGTTCATCTAGCTCCAGCCCCCTGCTATGGGCAAGGACATCTTCCACTAGATCAGGTTACTCAAAGCCCCATTAGCCTGGCTTTGAACATTACCAGAAAAGGAGCATCCACAGATTCTCTGGGCAAGTTGTTCCAGGGCCTCTCCACCCCCACAGTAAACAATTTCATCCTAGTATCTAACCTAAACCTGCCCTCTTTCATTCTAAGACCATTAGCCCTTGTTCTATCACTCTATTCCCTTGTCAGAGGTCCCTCTCCAGCTCTCTTGTAGCCCCCTTTCAGTACTGGAAGGTGCCCTAAGGTCTCCCCAGACCCTTCTCTTCTCCAGGCTGAACAACCCCAACTTTCTCAACCTGCCTTCACAGGAGAGGTATTCTGACCCTGTGATAATTTTTGGCCTTCTCTGGACCCACTTGAGCATTTCTTTCATGTTCTGGGGACCCCAGAGCTGGACACAAGTACTCCAGATGGGGTCTGACAAGAGCAGAGTAGAGGGGGAGAATCACCTCCCTTGACCTGCTGGCCATGCTGCTTTGGATGCAGCCCAGGGTAAAGCTGGCAAAGATACCCTGTCACACCTTGCAGCTTTCTCTACAATTTTTTTCCAGTCTTCCCCTTTCTTGTTTCATCCACAAATGGCTGGTGCAGAAGAGCAAAGACTCTACAGTTGGACATAGTTCAGAGCTAGCAGTTGCTGCCTGGCTCCACCTCTGTGTTTATTGATGGGAGGCTATGGGCAATTTTCATGAATGTTTTGTGTTTCTCATCTTAGCCAGGATGCTTTGGTCACTTCCAGTCATTTTACAGCCAACACACCAAAATATAATGGATTAATCTTTGACCTCTGAAAACATGTGAATCCCCACTGTATTCAAGAAAATGCAAATGATTTGTGATCTTGGCTATTGTTAGAAGAAACAAACGATTGCATGATGTTTCCTTTTCTTGGTGATACCAAAACAAACTCCATCAAATACGATTTATGATAAATTTTAAAGTCTGCTAGTTTCAATCTGGTAATTCATTCCAACCATTTATTTTTTTCTAGTAAACTGAAGAGAAAAGGTGAGAAGGGATATCTTTGGACAGCTTCCAGGAATTAAATTAGAGTCCACTATATGGTGTATTTGTGATCCATTAGCAACTTCAATGCAAACATGAAGGAAACTAATACCTGAAAATATTAACCTGCTTATTACACACTGAGTTAAGTGCATTGATATGGGAGATTTTGCCTTATAGTATCATGTGGTTATTTCACCAGAGAGCATCAGTTTTCCTTGCCTTGTTTGTAGAGCTGAACCTGTGTAGGTATGTGTGCACTCTTAATAAATTTCCTACGCAGCTCATTTGAGCAATATCGATGAATCATTGAGAGTGGCAAGTATAATATTGAAATAAACCTCCCATTGGAGCCAGGGAAAATTGTACTGGAGACACAAAACATCTACATCTGGAAGTGTATTTTCAACAGCAGCAAGTTACAGCTATGCTCAACAGATTCAAGTAGAGTGAGAGGTGGTGTTAAAAGTTGTGGTGGTCCCTTATCTTTAACATACTGGTAATAAATCTCTGTCTCTCTTTGCCTTGCACACATTCCAGATAGAGATATTTCCCCGTTTAATGATTTCAGCAAATAAAGTTAAACCCAGAAATACACAGTGCTTAGGGAGCAAATGGATGGTGGGCAATAGAAAGGCCACTATCCTGAGTGTATCTGTTTATTCAGCAGCCTGATTTCTGCAGCCTATTGGGTAAATGCTTGTGGGCAGCTGAACATTTCCAAGCTTGACATTTCCGTGGTGCTGCAGATATGTGCAGCATTTCACAAGTGATGCCAATGGAGCAGCAGTGTCACATACATCGTGTGCCCCTCTATTTTTAATTTAGTTTAAATCTCTATATGCATATGCAAGGTGGATCCATCAACTTCTCCCTTGAACACCATTGCCTTGAACATTTTCCACATATGTGGAAAATAAGACATTGAATCACCTTGTCACTGCACAGATCTGAAGCAATATCACACTGAGTAATCATGTTCTGTGATATCTGGTCCCACTCTGTGGTCTTTGTTTTGCAGGTTCATTGCTGTAAAGTGGCATTTTAGGATGGTTTTGTAAGTGACCACTTTGTCCATCTTCTTAGGAACGGCAGAGAAGTGCAGTGGGAAAAAAAGACTGTTAAAAGGGTGAAGATATATATTATAATGCATGAACAGCATGGTAAGAAAGTGATATCCAGGAGCTCAGACAAGGTGCTTAGAACAGGGATTGGTTTTTAAAACAGTCTTCCACTGCAAAGGAAGGAATAGGAAATGTGGTTTTCCAGTGCAACAGAATTAGTGTTAGATGTTTGTTTGTGATAGTAAAGTCTGCTCTAACTAACTGAGGTCTGTTCCAGTCCTGTTTTGTGAAGGGGCGTTGATTTTCCTCCTTTTAAGTACTGCTTTATGACGGAAAAATGCTAAGTATAGTACTGCAGGTAAAAGAGAGCAGAGCAGCAAACCTGACTGTGAAAAACCCTTTTATAACTAGGCAAATAAAAACAAAATTGCTGCAACAATTATTACAGAATTGCTAAAATTAAGTTAAAATAATGGCAAAATACAAGGAAATATGAAGGGTTTTAAGGCAGCTTGCAGCTCCCAGTGCTGCGTTTCCAACACAGCACTAAATGGAAGTGCAAGTTTGAGGACCATTGAACAGAGTTTCTATCCCTAATGAATCACAATTACAGTAACACCTGGATTAATAAATTTGCGTTGATCCACTAGGGAAATTCACCTTGTTTAATAGCCCTCAAATTTCTAAATAAAGTTGTTTATCTGTGGCAGGATGAACTACTTTGTCCCAGGCTGGGCTGCAGAGCTTGTAGAAAGATTTCTTCAAGACCATTTGAAGGACTTTTCAGCAAAACTGTGGAGTACAGTGCTGCCCCTTCATAGGCTGGTCATGTTTTCATAGTTCTGCCTTTCCATTAACTGCAAGTTATCTTGTTAGGTTTACAGCATGATTCACACATAGAAAGTTTGAGATTTTGGACTAGCTTTCACCTCAGAAAATACTTGACATAAAGAAGTGTGAGAGTTACAGATGCTGAGGGATTAACAAATACCTGATTTATGCCTCATAAAAGGCAATGCCTGAATCAGATGCTTAGAGAGGTTTTGGTGATACAAATGTGTTGTTTCAATATTTGTCCATCTTACGCAGTTTTGTGCCTGATTGGTCACCTTAGTATAGTTATATACTCCCTGTTGCCAGACAGGATGATTTCACACTCACATGTAAAACTGGCTAAATTTACCTGACTTCTGCCACTTTGCCAAAGCTTCATAATCCTCTCTTGTTTCTTTTCAATATTCAGCCAGATACTATTACATCTTTCATCATTCATTCTTGAAATGCAGTTTTAAATCCTTTGGAGACAGAAGTCTGGAGCTAAATTTTCCCTGCTTCTACCAGTTTGGAGACTGGAACCTAACTCTAGTAGGAGATTAAGAAACAGCACACACAGAGCGTGTGACATCCTGCATCTGCTGTGATCTGTGTTGGAGGGTGGAGAGGTTGCAGACACAGAGACTGTACATCCTCCTGCTCAGCCCTGTGCATCAGGCAGTGAGAGAGTGGGGAGCAGCATCACTGTCACCTTTGTCTCCATCCTGTCATCTGGTGCCTCTTTTACCGGCCTGCCACCATCTCAAAACTGTGTAAAGAATAAAACCATTTTTATATATGCAGGCAAGGATATGCAAATGACAATACAAAAAACCCCACAACAAAGTGTAAAAGCTGAGACTGGTTGTGTGAAAGACTCTTCTGAACTGCATTTGAAACTGTCAACACGGGATACCTGATGACCTACACAGGTTGTAGGAACCGCCCTAAAGAGTTCACCAGCTCATTCCTGAAAGTCATAAATCAATGAAATGTATTTTTATGATTACTGCTGAAATTCCATTTTCCCACCTTTTCTACCCCTTTCAGATATATCTGGTTCTGAGTAGGTTCAAATCTCTTGTATTTTGTTTTAAATAATGCCCACCTAACATTATTTATGCAGTAAATTCTCTGCTTATTCTGCACAAATAAGACATATCAAGAATAAACAGGCTCTGTGTCAGTGATAAATGGCACTCTGCAGGATCTGGGAACATGTATCATTGGGGTTTGTTGATTATTCAAGTGACATACAGTAGTGAGAGTGATTAACGCTGTACTGCTCAAATTCATCAGTGAATAAAAGCATTACATTACTGTGGTTCATCCTGAAACAAGCTACTAAATCAGACTCTTCCAAGACGGCGAACATTCACTTTTCTTAAGTACTAAATAAACCTTGCATCTGTAGGTTAGAAGAAATTGGACAGATGAAGAAATCAGGACCAGTGTTATCTCTGCAATTTTGAAAGGCTTTTAAAGAAAATCTCTAAAATTGACTGAGTTTTATGGCTGACTTTTAGCATCAAAGGAGTGATGCTGTATGTATTTTTTGAGAAAACATTGTAAAATTGTATTTGTTGAGGACATTCATTGATAGCTTTTAAAAATCAGGAAATAGAGAGGGATGTAGAAAGGTACAGGAAAATAATGCCTGTTGTTTTTCAGTGGAAACACAAAACAAATGGAATCTTAGCAAATGTTAGAAAATATGTGCAGCATATGCATGAGGGGAATAGCCCAATTATTTTCTACTTCTATGCTGGTGAGAAATCAACAGGAGCATAGCTGGCTGAGCTGGACTGGTGGAAGTGCTGTCCAGCAGCAACATCTGCAAAAAGGTCAATAGCAATTAAGCAATTTAATTCATTTGAAGGTTCAGTTCTTTCCCTAAATACAGTCAAATATATATTTAGACACAAATAAAATATCTTTATTTTTAGCCAGTCTTATGACTTGGAACTTGAATGCTTGGAGTTGGTAACAGTGGGAGATAATCTGTGTTATGAAGGTGCACAGGTGTGTCCATGCACTCATGAAAGCTTTCATGTGGATGATAGTGATGTGATCCATGCAGGCTAGACATCTCATTCACCATATACTAACCCAAATTCTGGTTCCTTCAGCAGTTGGTCTGAAAGGGTTGACAGGGGAATGTTTTTCCTTGAAGCTGGCTGTATTCACTGAAAAACTGTACTGAAGCTCAGAGAGGGAAATAATGGTGGGATTTTGGATTGATTTAAGGCCTATCACCCTCTGAACATCGAAAGTGAAAAAATGGTCTTGGTTCTGTGTTTTAGAAAGGCAGGAAATCTGCTTTCCAAACATAAAGGGTTTGTGCATAGGTTGTTTTGGGAGAGCTCAGGAGAGTGACTGTCACTTTCCTGATGTTTTAAAGAAGGCATCTGAGACCATCCCAGAAATTTCCTAAGTATATATATTTTCCTCTCCCTAGGAAATAGGAGAATCTGACATATTTTACAGACACGCACGTATATGCTGCTAATGAAAAACTTCAGAACTAATAAAATCCTTCAGAACCAGCTTTTCTGTGGCATGTTGACATCTACTGAATGCGAGACAATTATGCTATGAAAGTTTCATTGACACACATTTGGGCTGACCTACATATAATCTTTGTGCCTTTCTTGCAGACAAATGAACTTCCTAACAAATATATCACATCAGCTAATCAGTTGCTAGAAAGCGTGAGCAATGGCAGGAAACTTGTAAGTATATCTCACTAGAGACACAACTTGCAAAGGGTGAAAAAGTAATCCTTTTCCAAAACTTATCAGATATATGTTATTTTTTTCTACCTCAGAACAACAAACTATTTCAAAAACACATAACTTCGATTTATAAACTCACCTCAGCCCTATATTTGCCAAGTAGTGAGGAAAATAAGGGATGTATTCATTTTCATTTGAAAGACTGAGGGGATATACAACAGTTTTCAAGCTGTTGCAGGGCTACGAGACAAGCTGCAGAGTGAATAAATCTTTCTAACAAGAGGAATGCATAAGCATGGGATGGTTTACGTATGCGAAATGTGGTAGCTCCAGTTCTGGAGGATTTTAAGACACACAGCTCTGGGAAGTGGTTTTCCATTGTGCTGACCTTGCCTTTATGCATGCAGTGGGGTATGACAGATACCTGAGTTTCAGCATCTCTGCTCTGACCAAGCAGCCTTGAAATCCCAAGCACAGCCTGGAATTCCCAGCTGCAGCACAGCTCCTGTGCAGGACTTAGGAATTCAGGCCCAGCACCAGGAACACTTCCTAAATCCACATGTCCATCCTCCTGCACACTCTGAAACACCACAAGGATATGCAAGCAGTATTTAAAGCATAAACATGGTTTGTCAGGCACAGGGGAGGCCTGAACACAGGTTTCCCACTTCCCAGGTGATTAGTCTAATCACCAGAATTGACAAATAGCTGCCTTCTCTATGATTTATATAGTTATTCACAGAAAACAGCTCAATTAAGGGTTACTACCCCATTACAACAAGCAGTTAGGACACTAACTCAGTCAAATGAATTTCCTAAGCATTCAGGGATTTGTGCTGAACAGAAAAGCTGCCCTGAACCCGAGTAACCACACTGACAAAGCTATTTTAATGCAAAAATTGAGAAGAACATTGGTGTCAACAACTTGAAAAATTCTCACTATTTTATTTCTTTGAAAAAAGGTCTGTCCCCCTTCCGTACATCTAATTTCTATGTTGATTAGCTCCTATCCATTTGCTACTGTTACATTTCCATCTCTCCAGAAGGCAAGCTGACAAGGTTTTCCTCTTCTGGTAAATAATAATCACCTCCCAACCGTTATGACATAGACTGTAACTCCACATTTGGAATGGAAGGAGCCCTGCTTACCAAACTGATAGCCACTTGTTACAGGGAAACAGATTTTTAAATGAAATCTTTGCACCTATCTTTCATATTTTGAGTGGAAGAAAAACCCCTATTAAGCAACCCCCCATAAAGAAAATAAGATTTTTGGGCCATTATCAGACTTTCTGGTATCTTTTCAGGCTTGCAATTTGTTTGATTTTGTCTTTAGGATAGTATAGTTTTGAGTTATAAATATCCCTGCCCTCATGCTTATTCCTTTTTTCTTTTCTTTCCCTGATAATTTTCAGATGTACCACTTAGATCACTACTGGCAGAAAAATATATGGTAGTTCTCTTTTCCAAGGTCTGAATCTCATCCTTATCCAGTGCTGGCATCTCTCTGACTTGCAAAAAAAAAAAATCTGCTTCTGTTGCTCTTCCTTGGTTGGACATTATACAAATTTTATGAGGCTCCCAGTTTTACCCAGATTATATTTGTCTGGTTCTACCACCAATAACCTGACCTAAACCATCAAGGAATTTTGCCCACCTATGCCTGTTAAAAGAGCTTGGGACCTGGCTTTGGCTGTGTCCATAGAAAATTTCCATTCCATTCAGTGGCAGCTGGATGAGCCCATTAGTTTTGCAATCAAGGAAGGACTTTAAAGAATGATTTCTCTTCCTAAATACCTTGGAGATATTTGGAAAATAATTGTGGGGACTATTTTTGTTAGGATAGCTGAGATGTAAGTTAGGTTATAAGTCCAGTTAGCATTCGGACTAGCCAAAAATTGTAGTCCAAATGCAAAGATGCAGCTTTAGCCTGCTATTAATTCATCTACAAAAGAGTTATGACATAACAAGTTGCTCCTAGAAGCAGCCTGTCCAAATACATATGACACTGCAGGCTCTCTCATCTGCACAAACACAAGGAAAGGAATGAAGCCCTAGGAAATAAGGAAATAGCTACTAAATGGTGACCTGTTGTCCCACTGCAGACTGTGCTCACCACAGGAGGCTGAGTGAGGCTGAGAGCTAACCTGAGACCCACCAGAGAGGGTCTTTCCTCCTGTAGCTGCTCTATGATGTACGGAAAGTAAATTACTTTGTTGCTGAGCCTAAAAGTTTTCAAAGCACTTTTCTTTTCTTTTTTCATTTTTTTTTTCTCCCTTCATGACAGACTGAAGAACTCATTGGTGCTGTAATGAAAGGCAGACTGCGTTCCCTGTCATGTCAAGAGCGCTGCATCGGGAAAGTCGACATGATTTCATGGCTAATGATTCACTCGCTAATATCAATGTGGGCTGCAGTGAGGATAACCAAGTTGAGCTGTCTTAGATCAAATGATTCAATTAGGCCAGCTGTCCCTATTTGTCATGGCTCAACTCGCTTTCAAATTACCTTTCCAAAGTGTGTACGTGCCTTAGCATAGAACTTAACAGCTCAACTGTTTTACAAAAAGGGGATATTTAGCCATGGTGATAAGGGGGAAGAAAGACATCCCTTTTCATCTGCACTGAATGCTTTTCTTTAGCAGTTACAGTATGTATTCAATGGGCTAAACTTGAAACATCACTGTCAAGTGTGAATCACTCGACTGTCCTAATGACAGTGCTCTTTTAAATTTTTGGATTATCTTTTGGCAGGTTTGTGAAAATAGGAAAGAAAATCTAATGTTGTGTGTGTGCACAGGGACAAGCAACACAGAAGGGAATAAATGGTTCACGGAAACCACAACTAAACGTGTGATCCCTCTGATGTATCCTTTAGACTTAAACTGAGCTGAAGTCAAGAGTGGCCAGATCATTCACACAATGCCTAGAAAGTTAGCTCTTCTGCAATGTGTTGGTTATTTTGGTTAAGCTACTTATTCCTCAACACATTCCCAGCAGGAGAACAACCCTGGTGTCCCTCGGCAGCAGCCCTCAGTGCCTCAGCGGTGAGTGCTCTGCGGAGACAAGCCGAGCTGGAGTCTGGCAGTGTCAGCGCGCAGACCGGGGCTGAATAGGCATGGAAATTCAATTACCCCTGGTGGTGGTCCCTGCAGTGCCGGGCGGGGAAGCTTCTCCTGCTGAGGTTGAAGCAGGAAGGAGGCAGTGGCTGTGCTTGCACAGCTTCCTCTGGTGGGCATTGACCGACTCTTTAGTGTTGCAGAGCTGTTAAACTGGGGGAAGAACAACCTGGATGTACATGAAACAGATGAAAGTTATTACAAACATACAATCACAGCTGTTTGTGTAGACTCACATATTTCCTGTAGTTGCATTTGGCTGAGAATTTGGGCCTTCTCATTTAAAATATTTTAATAAGATTCCAGTGGTGCCTGAAAAATACTCCCCTGCTTTCTGTATAGCTTATTTTAACTATATATATATATATATATATATATATATTTGTTTTGCTTAAGTTCTCTCTGGCAACCATACCAAGTTGGAAAATAGCAATAGAATTTAATAGAAAAATAAAACAGTTTATTCCTGCCCTGGATTGATTATTTTGTAATTTTGATCATGCTGATCATCCTGTCAAGAAAAATATACCATTGATTTTGAGAAATGCTATATTAGGCAAGCATTTTCCATTTATCTAAGAAGAACAGTCAAAACTGGAGCAGGCTGAACCTCGGTTCTGAAAATTTGTCATTTGCTTTTATATTATTCACATCTTTCACACAAAATAGAAACATCAATTGAAAAAGTTTGATTGAAATACTAAAAATCAGAAAAGGTCTAAAATGCATAAACTGGCCTTCTGCTTCCTGCTCCTGTGAGACACATCCATGTGTGGGAGAAAAAGTAATAAACCCAAATACATTGCCTCACTCATACATACCCAGTACTAAAGAGAGTCCAAGATGAAACATGCCATATCAGCTGGATGTGATGTATTAACTTTCAAGAAACAGAGTATAGTTTGCCTTCTGCCTAAATTAATAAACACAGGTAAACAGATTTGCCAGCCTCATTCCTGGTATTTATATTTGTTAATTAATTCAGCTAATCAAAACCACAATGCATTTTGCAGCTTTCAGTCTCCAGCTTTGACTGCAAAACACACAGCTATGGATTGGAAAACCATTGCGCTGAAGAGAAAGGAAAGATTTGTTGTGAGTTTTAGTGTAAAAGCTTTCTAAAGGTCAGAAATACCTGAATGATTACAGTCAGATGGCCTGATCTAGCTGATGTATTAGGGTTTTCATTTATTTCTGTCTGTTCTGTTTTCTTTCTTATTCCTGATATACAAATCTTGGCAAGGAGGTAAAATCTCAGAAAAGTGACTTCTTCCTTCCAAATATTTTAAAATGCAAAGAAACTGCTAAATAGATTTCTGACTGTATTGAAAAATTCCTTTGAGCTTTGCCTCAAAAAATACCTTTCAATGTTCACATTTCAGCCTCCTTCCATTTTCTCTTCTATTTGGCCATATCTCAGAGGGGGACATTTCCAGTCTACAGTCTCTGCTCACTTGGAATAATGTTTGTTTGCATGAGTAAACCAGCTAAAGTGGCTATCACTGAAGTCATAACTAGAAGATGAAACCAGTTGGGACTATTCCCATGTGAAGTGAGTCAGGTTGCTGAATCAGGCCCATGTGTGAATCTTTCTGTGTCCCAAAGGGTTTTTTCCATCTGATTAGAAAAAAAAAAGTTCTTCTAGAGCACCAGACAATAAAAGCCTGGGAATGCAAAGTACAGGAGGGGAGAAAACATAATGTCCTTTTAGCTTTTCTCTCAATTTTCTTTCCTGCAATGTGACTGAAAAGGAAACTCTCTGGTGAATTGTGTAATTCTAGGCTTTTATCAGTTAGTTATTTTCATTCTTTTCTTGCTTAAATGTATGGTACATATACTTTTAGGTATTTTTAAAATTTAAGCAACCCCCTTGTGTCTAGTTTTTTCTTAAAGACAGCAAAGAATTGCAAGGTGTTAATGGTGTTCATTGTGCAGTGTGTATTTTAGGTTCCCTTTCTACAACAATGAAGAGCTGCAGAGTGTAAAAACAGAAGAAATATGAAAACTGTAAAGACATTTAATGTGTAAAAAGGACCGACTAATGTGTGTCAGCTCAGCCAGATGCCCAAGGCTAAATCTCTTTATGTGAGATGGTGATTCAGCTGTCAAGGTGCCTGAGTAGACTTGTGGTCATCATAATGATTGGCTGTGGATTTTTTTTTGGTGGGTGTTTTGGGTCCATGGTTTTCTTTTTTTTTTCTTTTTTTGAAAGGCAGTAAACAGAAAAAAGGTCAAAGTTATTCAAATGAACCAACAGCCCATTTTGGTGGAAATATAACAGGGCTCGTTAACTCAATTCACATCTTTTGTGTCAGTTTTCTAACATACCATACATCTGGAAAAATGCAGTGATTTGTAAAAGACATAATGTGCCTATTCCCCCAAAGGTTTTGCTTACAGTATGTAATAAAATATGATACAGTTTTTCATGGAGATGGGATATGATAATTTGTTTAGATATAATATGAAAGTATCAGTCTGTGAAATGAACAGCGTAAAAAGTAAGCAAATGCTCAGGATATGTTAGCTAACAAAACGGCAAGTTCAAAAACACTTATTCAAGTGAAAATCAGAGGCTTCAGCTACAATATTTTTTCCCTTAAAATGGATCCCTTCTGATAATGTCTAATATTTTTGATGCTGATTGCCATTAATGAATCTGTGTTTTACTGTGACAGAGACCTTCCTACTCTAGGCAAAACTTAGCTCCAGTCAGGTGGAAATCCAGGTAATGAAGAGAGAGCTCAGGTTTTCAGGTATCCCAGAGTATTAGCACTTCACAAGAACAAACACACCGAGTCAGCCCAAAGGTCCCCATCCAGCTTGATGTTGTGATGTTGCTGCTTGATATTAATACTTGAATGGAGGAAAGCATGTAAAAGTCACTCAGTCTGGGCAAGTGGTTAAGTCATAGCTGACTCTTGATTTTGGCCTAAATAGACTTCCCTTCACATTTCTTTGTTGCACTTCATATTAGCAGGCCTGTAGCGTGTGGTGTTAGCCATTAATTGTGGAATACTTAGCATTCATGTCAGAAGTTTGTTATTCAACCCCCACTCTTCCCTTTTAGCTTGTGCAGGTGCTCTCAGTCCTTAAAAGCAACTGTTTGTTGGAGTGTGCTTTTGCAAACTGTCAGGAAGCAAATGACATTTGTGAAAAGCAGGTTTTTCTTTTCTGCTCACAAATGGAACGCAAATGTGTTTAAGAAGTGGTCAGAGCTATGATTTATGCCTTATCTGTGTCAGGACATTAGTTTCTGTATAAATGCAAGGATATACCAAGAAAATAAATAATTGGGATTAATCTGATTTTAAACCAAAGAAATGAGGATTTTTTTCTTTTTTGAGTAATCCTCCTTGGAACAAGTAGCTTCACCTTACAGTGATCTCTGCTTTACAAGTCACTCTAGCCCATATCAGGGTCCTCTAAGTCTTCCCCCACACACAACTGCCTTTTCTGAATGGAGCCATCCTTGTTAGATGGCACCCATTTAGCTCAGCTTTAGGTTCCTTTTACAACACAGAAATTAGGGACTATTTTCTCTAGTTTCCCTATATGTTCAGGAGAGAGGGAATGGATCCTCAACAGAGTGATTCAGAGTAGAAGTAAATTAGCTTAGGCTAATTCACATAACCAGGTCACTATTTCCAGTGAGAGAGATGCCCTCTTCAGCCCTGAGCCTTATTACTGGGTGCCAAAAAGTCCTGTGAAAAAGTAAAGACACCTCCCTCCCCTTGTCAAATTCAAGTGAATCCTGATTGTGACCATGAGAATTATGAGTGCAGCTTTCACAGTTTACCACCTGGATGGCTGGACAAGGGCTGAAAACAGGCATGAATAAAATGAATGAATCAGCTCTGGGGAAGACTCTGGAAAGCCCATGAGATTTCTCTAAAGACAGAACTCCTTGCAGGCATTCCACTGCAGAAAAGGCCACCAAACACCAAGAAGGTTTTTGCACCAGGGTGTATTTGCCCAGAACGGGAAAAAGCTGATCTTAGATGTAATGATTAACAAAGAAAGTATCTTGGACTGGCACTGGAAAGTGGATACTGCTCAGTTTTATACAACCAAATTCCTACAACTCCTGCGAGTGAGTGACATCAGTGTAAAGTCACTGGGCACCCATGGCTTGGCTTATGGCATTGAAAAACACCTAAAGAAGCAGCAAGAGAGTTGAGTATCAATTTATTATATCAATAAGATTTCATATAGCCAGAGTATACTATTTCTGGTTAAAAAGAAAGGTTGGGTAGGGTAGAAGGCAAAAAAGAGCAGATTTTCCATGTGAAAAGTGAAAGTAGGCTGTGTGCTGAAGGCATGAACTGTTCCCTGACTGTTGACTGCATTTTAACTCCATCTTTCAAATATTTGAGAGCTCAAGGGAGCCCAAGCAGCAAATGCTGTGACTCCAAGGGGTTAACAAGCAATTTATGTAAAGTCTTAGTATTCTGCAAAATGAAATGTGCATGTGAAATGGAAAAAAAAAAAAAGGAAAAGATTATATTTGTCAGCTGTGCTACCATATGTTGCTCTGGCGGAAGCACAGTAAAATGGTGACAATTTCTATTTTATTGAATGAGGATCTGTGTTGATTTCCATTATTTGAGAACGTCTCTGGACAAACAGAGGTATCTTCATTATCACATAAAACTGTGCTCACCAGTAACCTAGAATATCCATGGCTACAGGGTGACCTGGGACTGCAGTCTCCTTGAAAATAAAATATCAGAGAATCAGTTCAATCCATCTGCATATTTTAATGGATTTAGCCCTTGGAGGGCATGGGGGAATAGTCTTGTGAAAAGATAAGTGGCAGATACAGGAAATATAGACAAATTTGAAGCTCTTTAAAATCTGAGGAGAACTTATCTCATCAGCATGATTAAAACAAGTGTGTGTAAAGGCTTTGGTGGTTGCAGACTACTCTCAGCCATCTGGTCATACTGGGATGCAGAGGTTCATGATTTGGGCACAGACCTGCACAAATATAACTAAATTTCTCTTGGACATAGGCTGATGCAATTGCTTAGCTCCACTGTGTCATACAGGCTTATTTGTTGGGGTTTTACTAGGTGAGAGTACCTGTGCCATTCTCTTTTCCACTGTATATAGGTGTCCCAGAAGATGCTGCTTTTGTTATTCTAGGATCACAGCTTTCTCTCGAGCTTTTTCTCAGCTTGCCAGGACCTCAACATGTGAACTACAGTGAGCTGGGTGCTAAGTGTCACTGAGCATCCAGGGCTATCCTTCCCTCCATGTGCAACGTGGGAGCACAGTGTCTCTCTGGGCCATATGTCCAATGCAAGGCATGAGAAAACATTTTCGTGGGGCACCCAAAACTGTACTCATTTGCTTTCAGGGTAGCAAAAGTTAAGCTCGTTTCCTATTCCTGCTTAATATTACTCAGCATCTCAGGAGTGTCTCTCTTTTCAGTGACCACAAAGCTTTCCTCTCCATGTCAAACCTGTCTCTGAAATTACACCATTACTTTTGGATAACAGCACCACAGGGCCGTTTTGCCTTAGCAAACATGTCAGGCTGGTTTTAACTACCTGAATGCCTGGCCTGAGAAGGTGCATCAGTGGGAACAGCTCTGTTACATCTGTGCAGTTCTGTATGCAGTCCCTTAATCCCTGCCAAAGACACAGGTAGGCAATATCCCAGCAGAGCTGACTTCTGCAGGGCCAGTTTTGGTCTGCCAGAGCAGGCATCCAGCCCAAAGCATCCCATCCCCATGTGGGTGTGCTTGATAATATATGGTACAGGCTCCAGGGGTCCTGCAGGAGCAGGTGGGATGTGTCCTCTGGATGGTGGAGTGCAGCATCCTTGAGGACAAACATGCTTTGTTTTACATGGGTAAGGTTAGCACCAGTTGGTTCTTAGACAAGCAAAAAGTGCTGTGGTAGTGAGTATAGGTGACTGCTTCTTACCTTTGATGTCACAAGGGGAATGAATCTGTTCAAATCATCTTTATTTTCCTACGTGTCCAAACAGAAAAGGGATTTGGTTGTACAAGTTCAGCATTCACTGCTACAATGCGTGGGCTGATAGGACAATTATTGGCCAGATATTGACTGCAATTTGCTATAATAGGTATGTTAAGTGACCATTGGGTAGAGGTATGCTTCTCTTTCAAATTAAGCCCTTTGTGATTCTTAAAGGGGAAAAAGGTGCATTGATTTCCTTCCCTCTCCCTTCCCATTTTGCAGCAGACAGATTTTGGGCCACAATATCACTCACACTTCCCGTGCTGTCATTGTAGGCACCAGATCAATACAGCTGCATGATACCAAGGCAAGCTCTGCAGCTACTGAAGAGCTACACTTTAGAAGAATCAGAACTAAAATCTTGATTTTTTTCAGTCATGTTGTTTATTGTCTCCAAGGTCACTTTGCCATGATATTTTTGTTAGTGGCTGAAATTTCTATTTTTGACAGCCCCTAAGAAGCCTCATGAGACAGTGATTGTGATTTGCTTTTAGCATGCTTGGCCCAAGAGGTGACACACTCAAGGTGTTTGCAATTGCAGTAAACAAAGGGCTCATGTCTCAACTTTGTGACTCTGCTTTGGCCATGGTTTATGTGCTAAATCATCTGTAATGAATAGTGGAATATCTTGTACTGAGCAACCATGGAGCAAACTCCCATAACCTTCTTTTTTTTTCCCTTAAGTATGACTATTTATTTCTGCGGACTCCATAGAGCACTTCTGTAATGGGATCAAATTAATTGCAAATCATAAATCATTTTTTCATTCCAGCAGAAGCCACACCTTCACACTTGTCCTTTGCATTGCTTTTATAGGACACTCTTGATTTCTGCTGTTTCTTCTTAATATTGTGGGCTTGGGAGAGAATAAATGAGGACAAATCTCCTACTGTTAAAATGAATTATATTCTTTCAGTGTTACTGTCCTAGTTTCTTTTTTAGTCTTGGTATTTGATTTCTGAGTGCTTTTGTGCATAAAAACCAAAGTTCTAAATAAGAAGTCCATATTTTGCTCAAGTTTTGGAAAAAATAACTACCAGTCCTGAAATGGATACATCACAAAATCATTATACTTAGGTGTTAGCAGTATTAGTAACTATATCTCGGAAAATAGTATCATGGACCTCTTAGAAAACTGGCAAGATGGCTTTGTTTTTAGTGACACACTTTGATCTTAAAGCAAAACCTGGATAAACAGCTTATCTTTTACAGAACTGACTGAGTTGATATGTAAACTAGATAAGCTACGTGTGTCAGCTAGAATATTTTTAGTCTCTAGATTTTCATTAGGGAAGTTGATATACAACTGAAGCCATCCTACTAAACGTGTCTTGGTAGAGGTCTATCCACACATCCCTGTGCATCCACTAATGATTGCAAGTCTGTGTCATAACTGCTGACTGTGGAGCAGGATAAATTAATAATTTATTTAAGGTATGTGTTTTACTGCAATTTGACTGCCTTTGCATACATCTTTCCTTGTAAATGTAAGCATATTAAAACTTAAACTTGAAACTATGACAGCATATGTTTAGACATAACTTCCAATAATCTGTTTAAATAACTTATCATGAGTAGAACTCAAACAGCACATCTTTAAAGTAAAGCAGATGACTAAACCAGGGGAAATCATTAGTTCTGTGTCTGACAAGAAACTGGAAAAAAATTCGTGCTTTGGAGAGCTATACCCTTTTTTGAAGATTATTCTAATTTGACTTCAATATAGTCAGACTTTTAAAAATTCTTTAATTACTGAATGGAAACTAAAAAAACGTTATTCAGAAGATGAAAATGTAATAAAAGCAATTTTAGGAAATAATATGTTTTACCCCTTTTTTATGGGATTTAAATATTGGTTTAGAGTCTAAAACCAGCAAGTTATCTTGTTTTGAAGGATTTCTAGCTGCAGATCATCAACCCATTTTATAAAAAATTGGTAATTTTGAAATTAAACTCAGTATTGATTATTTTTATACAGCATATTAAAATTAATTTCTTTAACTACTATAAATCTGCAATGTTAATTTTCTGCATTGTGAATTGAATTTTGATATCCACCCAAGAGCACAAATGTGAGTAAAGACACAATGTAGGAAAGAGGAAAGCTGGTTTAACATAGTGTTGCATAAATAAAAAGAAGATAAAACGTGCATTAAGCAATATTAACGATTTCACCCTGAATACTACATTGTTCAGGAAATAATTTCCAAACATTTTGTGAAAGCTATTTTCAAACATATTTATTTGCAACTAATTTGCCAAATGGTGAATCAACATTAAAAAAAAAAAGGAATTCAAAGAGGAAGCCCCTATTATAGTTCCCTTATTGTGTTTGGAGTGAGGTTCCTGAGTGTCACCATGTTTGTGCCATAGCCAAGAATCTGTGGCACTGGTGAGGGAAGTATTTGGTCCCCTGTTAGAGTGTCATCCCTGTGCTTGTACACTTGAGAGAAGATTTTGTTGCTTTCCTGTCCATCACTCCCTAGTGAGCTGAAGGTCTCCACACTGGACTGCAGCCCTTCCTACGATCCATTTCTGAAAGCACATTGTGCCATTTGCTCCAGATATTTTGGGGGAGTTGGTTGGAAGTGTTCCAGAAAAATCCCCCTGGGTTAAAAGAATTTTATTAGCACAGCAAAGTAGAATTTTGAATGTCAGGACTAAAGCTGTCTGGCAAGCTGTGGCACCTCCAAGGGCAGGCATTAATATGCAGTCTTTTATTGTAGGGATCACTTTTTTTCCTTGGGCTTCATCCTGTGCCTAGGTCAGATCTAATCTGAGTTCTGTGGCAAGATTTGGAGAGTAAGTAGAATGATGATATTTAGATTAATCAAATACAGGCAAGTAATCAAGTATAGTCCAATCTGAGAAGAATTATGAAAAATACCAACTTTAAGCTGTGTTGGTAAATGTGAAGTTACATATACCACAAAGAATGATAAGAATTATAATTTGCATATCCAGGCTCAAATTGTAACAGATGAATGAAAATTTGTCTTTAATGTAGGATGTTTATATATTATTATAGCAAAGGAAAACAGTGGCATATAAAAGTGATTGTAAGAGGAAAAAAAAAGGGAAACATTGCAGACCAACATATAAATATATACTTCTTGATGCACCTTACCCCAAAAGTAGTGAATAAAATTTATTATAAAATAGATCTAAGAGATAGATGCAAGGTCTTGGAAGAAATGAAGAAAATTATTAGCTGTACGTCAGCTTCTATCTGACGAGGGAGTGGATGCCTGGGTTTGTGCAGAGAAGGTGAATGGAAGCAAAAATATTACATATCTGTAAGTCATGAATGGTTAAGAGAAGGTGAACCAGACATTCACAATTGCCTTCCTTCATAATAGCAAAAGAGATATTTAACAGATATGAAAAGTGATGCATTTAAATCTGACATAAGAGGCTTCTCTGCATCACTCACATACGAGTGTAGGATATTACAAAAGTGCAGGATATTAGCAAGAGTATGAATTTGGGATTTTAGATGATTCATGTTTGTAGATATAAACATTGTTCTATTAAGCACGTAAGCACTTTTTTGAGACATAAAATTCTCATACTTTAAGACGTAAATCAGCTCTAGCACCAAATCTGATGAAGCTTGAATACAATTTGCCTTAAAATAGTATCTTCCTAACTTTCTCTGCTCCATTTTCTGAAACTCTTCTGAAGTCTGTTTTCTGAAAACTTTGTCAGGTAAGGTATCAAATGTATCTAATCCAGACCTTGGTCCTATTTTAATCACCTAGCAGAATCATGTCTGGAAAGAGGATTCAGCTGGAGGAAATGAGTCCACATATATCATTGCAAAGGCTGTCTAACTAGCTGATTCCTAGTCAAGAAATTTTCTGTAATTTTATTTTGTTCCTTAGAGGTTGCATTTTTCAAGCTTAATAATTCATGTCAAATTAATCAGTGGTTCTCTGGATAGTTTTTGAGAGTACATAGCTGCAGCTTTGTACTGCTAGTTTATGACTATTTTTTAAAAAGTATTTTTCACTGTAGTCAAAGCTCCGAAGCTCTTCCACTCTTGAGCAAAAGGAAGCAAATATTAAATGATCCTACTGACTTTGTTTGTGTAGACAAGGCATAGATTTAATAGAGTTTTCTTTCTGCAATGTGAATGCTGCTCTAGCTGGGGACCGACAGACCTGAGGAGGCATCCGTATGGCATCTCTATGGAAACTGAGGATGGCAGATTCAATGCAGCATTGTATCTGATAGTTCAAGTCTTGTAACATTTACTTTGTACCAGGAGTCCAGCCTAAGAGGTTGGTTGATTGCTGTGAGTCACTGAGTTGAAATGACAATCTTCTACCAGGGACAACAGAATAATTGAAATGTGGGCCTGGAAGGTGCCTGAAGAGACCAGCTGGTACAACTGGTTGCTCTGAGGAAGGATCCAGCACAGCTTGGCAAACTCATCTATATTGCCTGCATATCTAGAGACCAGACAGCCTTACCTGGGTGCCTGGGTACTGTAGCAATGTCAAAAGGACTGAGAAGAGGGTAGATTAGAAGAGAAGCTTGCAGAAAGTGCTCTAGAGCCTGGGAAGCCACCGAAAGACTACCTTCAGGAAGATGTTAGCCTCCAGAGAAAGTTACTGCTTTCTCTGGCCTCTTAGATTACTAGTTTAGTTAAGGATAAGTAAGCATTTTCACTGAAGTTATTTTGGGAAGATTTTCCTTGCATGTATGAAGCATCTTTCCTTCTGTTGTAACATGTGTATATAGTTCAACACTTGTTTGTGTAATTCCCTGTACATATTTAGCCTGTAGTGTTTTATGTTAGACTTCAGAATAAACTTGTTTTGTCATTTTCCGCTCACCTTCTGTCTGCTATTTATAACTATATGCAACAGTAATTAAGGAGGGAACAAAACAGCCTAATGCAATTGTCCTTGAAACAGCACTCTGTAATGTAAGGAGGAATAAGAGAACTTGTTCAGTTTTTGGGCAAAAAGAAGAATTTTCTAACAGATTTTTTCATCATATTTTTCTCCATAAGTTATATTGAATTTTTAAAATTTCTCTCTAAAAATGTAGGGTATAAAAGGATAAAACCTGATGTGATGAGTAGGAGTTGCTTTCAAATGAGTTGCTGTTCCTTTCTTGAGCCAAGTACCATTTGACAGCTTTTAAAGAAAATGTACAAATAATTTATGGGTAAATTCACTGGTTCTTCATACCAAGAAAATTGTTGCATGTTTCAGACAATGCCATAGTGACAGAATAAAACCCTACCTAGGAATTTCATGTATCTGATCTCCTTATAATGGACCACATCAAAATCCCAAGAGGGGAGTGCAAAAAGCATATATACATCTCTATGGTAGCAATACAATCAGATCCCATTGTGTAATGTTCATTTTGTGGGTTTTCTTTTGGCAATGCCCACATTTACAAGGTAATTCTGATATGCTGGACCAGCTACTGCATAAAAATCTATGGTTATCAATAATGGTAGAAGTAATTCAAATGCCTTTCAAAGCTGCCCTAGTCTGTTCAGGTTCTTTACCACACGCAGTGCCATGGTACCTGAGTTTTCCCCTAGAGCATTAAACAATATGAGTAGAATCTGTCACATGTAGTTTGTTCTCCTAGTATAAATGCAGGTTTAGGTCAAAGTTTTCTTCAAGTTTCATACTTAGACATGCTCCATAAACATGAGCTAATATACATGTGACTTTTTTTTGAGTTTTCTTGGACTTTTTGTTTTGCATCAGCCTCCTTTCTTAGATGTTTTTTTCCATTTTGGTACATATTATAATGCTGAATGGCAAAAGTCCAGCATTCAAAAAGTTGGTTTGAATCACAACATTGGGTCAAATATGTGATTGCTATGGACAATAAAAACTTCCAAAGACACAAAAAATGCAAAATTACTTTCCTTTCTGTATTATTAGCATTTCAAGCATTTCCTTATTTAATTGTTTAAAAGGTTAAGCTTGTACCTTTTTGAAGTAAGGGACATTTTTTAGACATTGTATAAACTACTGTGGGTTACAACACAGAGGAAAATAAAGAAACTAAGACTTCAGACAACAAATGTTAGGACTTAATCCACCTCTGTAAGAATGGACCTTCATGACTGGTACAGGTCTGAAAATAAGCAGATACTAGGAGGACATGGGAAGTTGCTCAGTTTGGTGACTTTTCCTCAGTGTGAACTACTTATGGCTTGGATTTGGAAATCACAATATTTTTGAGTGTCAGGGTCTCCTCCATATCAGCTGTCATTATTGGCTAATGAGAATATTTGATAATCATGTTGGAAACTTATAGATTTTGACAATCTTTAACTGTTAGGTTTGTTATGGCAACATAACTGCTACTCCAGCCAACTGATGTGTGAATGTGCCCAGTAACTTCTCACTTTATCATTCACTCAAGTTCAGACTCTATCTCCTAGTACTAACAGAGCAAGCGTTTTCATGGCACACTGAAATCTCTGCAACTGTGATATATTATATTCTTAGAGCCTCGCAGATTGCTAACTGCCTCATCAGATTCTTTAAGAATAGCTTTTGAACACTGATTTGTAGACAGTTACACCACTTCTTTTCATCTTATATCTTTCAACAGATATCCTGTGCCAGTATGAGTTTGTACTTTCTATGCCCTGTCTACTTTTTGTGATTGCTTTATGAGGAAAACTTAGGTTTTGCTTGCAGTACTGGGAGGTCAATCTTAATTTTGCATGTGCTTAGAAT
Organism: Entomyzon cyanotis; assembly: GCA_024500445.1. Classification (NCBI taxonomy): domain Eukaryota; kingdom Metazoa; phylum Chordata; class Aves; order Passeriformes; family Meliphagidae; genus Entomyzon; species Entomyzon cyanotis. Next base: position 19,721,116 of record JAKEPQ010001005.1, read on the forward strand.
GATGATAATGTATTTAGCTCCAGTATCTATTTTGAAATTTACTTTGACTGGTTATTTCCATTTTCACAAAGCCAATCTGTTATAGAATTTTGCTTTGATCAACAGACCCAACAAAGACCTCTGTTTTGGTATCAACATCATCCGAGCTTTGCCTTGTTGTGGTGCACTCATGAATATGTTTCCTTTTTATGTGTCTTTGCAACTTGTGCTGAGATTGACACACTTTGGCAAAATTTTATTGGAGATATGAGACAGCCCCCCCTTACTCTGCATGCTTTTGTGTCTTGTTATGATTGCCTCCATATGGTGAACAAAGAACTTGAAACTCAGCCCAGTAATGTATAGTACTGGCTACCTAAATGTGTTCAGCCTAGTTAGATCAAAACTTATGGAGACTCAGTGGTACTGTAGCATTGGAGGTTATTTTAGTCAAGCTTGGAGGTAGCATGGAAGAGAGAGCTGCTGAGATCTCAGGCAATGGTTTGACAGCTCAATCATCACGTTCTTTTGCATTTACTACCATTAAATGACTTGTCTTCAGCACCCTTAGAGAACATGGTTGGTCCTGGAGGGTTAAATAAGTGGGAGAGTACCAGAAATCCAATGAGTTAAGTGGACAGACTAGGGGATGGTTTGGTAAAGAAACAAGAGACCTTCAGTTGGGTTTTCTTGCTTAGTTTTAATTTCTTTTGCACAGAAGTCTGCCATGATTGGTTGTTATTTGTGCTTCTGACTGGTGTGCATTGAGGGATGAGCATAAGACAGAGTTTGTGACATCTGTTTCTTTAATATTTTGTGAATGTTGAACATTTTTTTATTGATACAACTGAACTTTTATGCTGAAACAAACTCACAGCAGTTCCAAAACAATAATTAAATATTCTGCCCAAATCCCAGGTTTGGTGGAATTTCACAAAATTATATGACTAATTATTTTTGATGGAAGAGATAAACAGAAATTACAATGGTTTTGGGTTGCAAATATTACAGCAGTTTGCTGGGGCCAGAGGGCATAGTCACAAAATTAACAGGAAAATAGCTGTAAAATAAAGTGAAGTTGCTTACTTAGGTTTTATTGTACAAGAAAGTTATAAGCTATAACATAAGTTAAAGGATACGTCTGACCTAATGTGTGGGGTGGGATACAAAGACAAATGAAAAACTTCTGACATTTTCTGAAAAGGTAAAAGCTGTAGGAGTGAATAATCCTGCTTTAGGCAGCCTGTATAATGATGAAAAACAGGTACCCAACTACTGACAAGGGAAAGTGAATTTATTTATTTAAATTTTTGATAGTGTAAATTTCCCTGTCTACTTACTGAGTTCAATTAAATAGTAATTGGAAAACTTTCTCTTTAAGTCAACAGATGCTGGTAGCTTATGCATTAGTCAATGTGTTAACACATGGCAAAATTGAGCTGCTCCGTTTTTGTGCTGCTGCTGTATGGCCTTTTTCTCCTTATGCTACCCATTTTGTTGAGATAATAAATTCTGAAGGTCAGGGTCCTTAGTTTTGCACTGGCCTGTGAAATATTTTGCATGGTTTCTCTGTAGAAGTAATGTATTACAGGTATAAAAATTGGTAAAGACTTTTGTGACTTTCTTTTTACTCACTGTAGAGTCCTCCAGTGGGCTTATACTCCAGTGTAGACCCTCCAAGCAGGCTTATACTTTGAGCTCAGTAAAAGTCCTACACCAAAAGAGAAGTTGCATCCTTCTCAATATAACTCAGCTAAACACTTTCTGTAAGACTATATCTTGCTAAAGCCCATCTGTTCATCTCTGTTCAACATGTAAAGAAAAAACCCAAACTTGATATAATGGCCTTGTTCTTCCTGTAGATTGATAGATTATAAAGAAATAAAAGAGACATTGAGACTCCATTTTTCCCCTCAGTGTTAGTATTCTGGAAAATTTATTTCTTGCGTGAGAGCTCATTTTTTTAAAAGTGGATTACTCTTCAAGGATAACTTTTGATAATATCTTATGATAGGACAGAATGTTATGTTATCTTATCAAATGTTAAAAAATCAAAATTTACTGGTAATGTTGTTTTTTTCCCATTTTTTTGTATGTTAACCTTGGTATAGGCTGCAGAAATGGTTGAATGTCTTGCCATCCATCTCTACCCTTTTCCACTGGGCTCTTTGAATGTCAGGTTCCTTGATTCCAAATGTTTGTTTTATTGTCCTAAATTTAAGTGTCAAAACCATCATTTTATAGTAGTTGGAAAAATGCTGATGCAATTCACTTGGTAATGTACAGGCATTGCAGAAGTCTCCAAAGTTGGCAGGTGGTTTTGATGCCTTTTCCTACTGTCATGCTCTAAACCAAGAAGACCTATGTAAAGATTTCATTTAAATATAATAGAAGTGGTAATTATTGCCAATTAAACACAGTTATTAGAACATGCTCTCTGAATGCTTTATACTTTATAAATAGCATAACTACCAGACTCTCTCTGCCTCAGAAATGGATACTGTTATTCATGAAATGTATGATATATGCTTGGTGAAATATGTGCTAATAACATATCATACCATCTTAAAACAACCAAGGCAGTGGTTTCGTTAGAAAGAAACAGCAGACTGTCCCTTAAATCCCCATGTGTGTGGCATGAAATCTGCCCTCTGCATTTTGTGCTTCTCACATGCATAAGTGAAATGGATTTCTTTGCGTCTGACCAATGCATAAACCGCAGGGAGATGTTTTTAATAGGATTCATTGTGATTAGGAGCTGTGGAATAGCCCCACAGTCATAGCAATGTTAGAATGCCACAACTATTTGATAGGAGACATTTCAATCTGTCATCATCTTGTGTGCCCTGACCCTGATAATACACCCCATTCAACCTGAGGCACAAACAGAAATGGTGAGGTAGGGTTGCATTTTTTTTCTGTTAGCACAGCACCAGTCACAGCTTTTATGGGCTCCTGAGAGAAGAAAAAACATTTTTATTCTATGTTCTTTTCATCCCTTATCTAACCATTTTAAAATATATTTTGTTTCCTGAAACACAATAAACAAGTGGAAGGGGAAGAAAAATCCTTCCTTAGGTAACCTCAGAACAGAAGAACTTTGTGCATTATGCAGCTCAGGCCATGCCAAAATGCAATTTGGAGGGTGTCCAGCACTTCATTGGAAAGTAATGGTTTTCACTGAACTGAGTTATGACCAGCTGTTTACAGACAGTCTGTGACATACTGATAGAGCAGAACACCGTATGTTGCTTTCCAAATCAAATGATACAAGAAGTGTGACAGAGTGGAGAAACATCTGTCATTAGCAATTTTCAGCACGCTTCACTAATTCTGGACAAAATACGAGTAATGAACTTACCGCAGGAAACTTCAAATACTACCACTGCTGAAACAAGGATATAAACAGCTAGTGCTCCTAATGGCGTCTAATTTAATTCATTTGCAGTAAAAAACAAACGAAGTGGGTTATTTGTTTTTGATCATGGGGTAGTAAATAGTAATGCTGATAACAAACATTCATTTTAATCAAAGAAAAGGAGATCGTGGAACTCAACTTTCCTGAAGTTCAGACAGAAGGTAATTTTCAAGTGGTTTTTTTCTTAGTCTTTTTGAATGTCAGGGATAAGGGTGTTTTGAGTTTTGGTTTGTTTTTTTTTTAAGCAACATTTTTTCAGAACAGACCAAGGAGAAGTTGTTACAACTCTATGTATATTGTCCTTCTTTGCCTTGGTCTTCTCCCTCGAATGTCCCCCACCACATCCTCCTCCTGAATCTTCAGAGAACAAAACTACAAGTATTCTGCGCAGTATCACTCACCAGTGGACATGAAGACAACAGTGAAAGGAATCCAGTGCTGGCTTTTACTCCATTTTTCTGCATTATGGCACTGCTGCTGGTGTTTGTAATCTCATGGTTCCAGATGTACTTTTTAAAAAGCTGCACTTCTTTGTGTATGTAGCCCCTATATATTACATACCTGAGTGTTTTCTTGTGGATTTCTCTGTTTTCATCATATCTGGAGCACAACTACTGTAATTTTGTGATGATTTTCACTTTTTGTCTTTGAAATCAAGAGAGCTGTTCTGCCATTCACATTCAGGGGCTTTACTTTCCCCTTGGCACTGATAACACAGCAAATTCCTGAAACTGTTAGGAATAAGTGGCAGTCCTCAGGGAATAAGGGGGGAAAATGAAAGGACAGGTTGTTACTCTTTATATGAACTTTCAACTAATGTTCACACAAAGCTATAATATGAAATGCAGAGGATAGATTTAGTCCAATCCATTGGTGTCCCACCTATGGGACTTCCCTTGGAATGAATCCCAGACCAAGAGAGTGAAAGCCATTCCGAACTGATGACTGTAAAATGAGTGTAGGAGGTCTTTGAGTAGCTGCGTAATTGCAAAATTATTCATGATAAAAAAGCACTAAACTAGAATTCACAGTATCTTATAGAATTTCCTGAGGTTCTGCAGAAAAAGATGTGTAACTTTGTAACACCTTGGATGAACCAAACGGATCCAAGTACAATATGGTGAAGAGGAAGAGAAAATGTATGGAAATATTTTTTATATGGTGGGAGTTTATGATAGCAATATTTTTCCTGCACTTTAATGCAGAAAAGGAAAACTACTTAAGAGAAAACATTTCTAGAACTGAAAATGTGAAATTCCTCTAATTCTTATAGACATCTACACAGGAGAGCAAAGCAAAGGGGAAATATAGGTACCATTGACACCCATCATTATGTTTGTGATCTAGATAATAAAGGAAGCAGACCCAAGCAATTCACTAACACTAACGCTATTCTTTACATAAACAGTAAATGTTTAGATTTTCCTGTTCACTGACTAACAGCACACATATCATAAACACTAAGCTGTTATAGTACGTTTCGTGTGTTGATTCACTTTAACAGTTGTTAGTGTGAAGACAGGAAAAGAAAAGTGGGTGTAATGAGACCATGTGCAGTATGCTGTGAAAACAGAGGCCCTTATTTGGCATAATGGGTTGCACCATAAGGGCCATAAAATTGTGCATGTGTTAGTATCATTTTAATTATTACGGGTGCCACATGTTAAGCAGAATAGCGGAACTACTAAAACAGCTTCAAAATCCTTACTGCTGATCGCTGCATTTAATTACAAATAGGAACATTTGGAGATAGGTCACCATAAAACCCTTCTGTTGTCAAATGAGCTCAAATCTGATTTTTGTAATTATGTTTTTATACCACAGATCCTGTTGAATAACTATAGGGAATAAAATTTTAATAAGTACTGATTAAATGCAGGTATATCTTGCTTCCTAAGAATATTTATGTATGTTCTTTGCCACTTACATCAAGGTACCATCATTGCTTCTGTTTTGGTCAGTGGTGATCATTCAACCTTAATGCAAATAAGCTGAATAACTTTATGTGCCATGAAATATTGTTTTTTTTCAGTGAAGCATAAAAGCACTGGATTTCAATTATTCATTCTGCTTGCTAGAGATGTGTACAGTACTCTAATCCTCTAGTACCAAGGCACTTTCATTATAACACTACATGTCACATTCAGTAGAATATGATAATTAACCTTCCTAAGGCAGAGTTTTGGTGTAAGGAATAATAACTTTTATTGTCTGTAACCTTTTCCATTGTAATAACATGTTTCTAGGTTGAGATTAATGATGTTCTTCGTTAGTATAAAAATTAAAATCATAAATATAGCAAATTTTCATTTTAACAGGAAAAATATAACTCGGATATTAAAAGGTGGTAAAAAGCATGATTTTAGATTTAGGTAAGCAAACTTTCATTTTATGTAAAGACTGCATATAAAGTTCTCTAAACAGAAATTTAAATTGGGAGGAATGAAGAAATTAAAGAGGTATTCAGTGCTATAAAAAGGAAGTAGCAATTAAATAAATGTTTTCAATTTAACACAAGTTGTAGGCTGGATTTTGAGTTTTTCTAAGGACAGAAGCATTGTATTTGACTATATTGTTCCAGCAAGACTGAAGTCAGAATATATGTTCCCATATGTATCTCTGAGCATTTATTTGTTCATACTCCCTATTTCCTTTCTAGAGATACATGCAAATCTTAATCAGGCCTGATCTTGTGGTTTTTCAAATTGAAATATTGTCATCAAGTAGATTATTAAAACCATCTACAGATTTGTCATCAATATTGTGATGTCTATGGGGGGAAATATCTGTGGTGAGAGATTGCCATTGGAATCATGGGCTAACACCCAGCTCAGAACATGCTCCAGAGCTACTGCACATGCAGTGGCTTCAAGAAACTGTCAACTGGAAATAAGTGAATATACAGAGCCTCCTGGAAAGAGACTGATGTAATTTGTAAAATGATCAGTGAAAGAGAATTACTTTGCGAGTTCTGATGCAGAATGACTGCTCTGCATCATTTATAGCTGCACAGTAAAAACTCTCAACTCACATAGCAGTCCAAGAATCTGTGTTCTGGCTCAAAAGAAAAAAAGAAAAACTCTTGTTGACTTTTGCAATGTTTTCACTAATGTGATTGAATGAGTGCTAAATAAAGACCTCAAGTTGTACTGAGTGACAAGAAAGCAGTTCAGAAGTTTTCAGACTGGCAGAAGCCAAGCAGCACTAGAAAATAATGCTCTCCTCTGTACTAGAACATTAGCAGGTTATGTGCTAATGTGAACCAATTGAAACATTTGAACCTAACAGTGTAAACCCACAAATATTGATGAAAATCTGGCTCCATTCTGACCCCAGACCAGTTTGTGCACTGGCTCAACTCCATTGTAGCTTTTATTATTTGTAATACAAGGCCCCTGTGGAGGCAGAATCAACTCCTTGATGCACCCTGGCTCAGTGCTGGAATAATGCACTGTCTGTATGTCTAATGAAATTGTCTCTCACCTGACAATGTCAGCCTCCATCTAAAACACAAGTGACTAATACTTGGCTTTAGTCCTTCTGTTGGAACTCTGAACCCCATGTAGCTCTGGTTGTGATCCTATTTGACACTGTAAGGTTTGCTTAGTGTTGGACAGAATTATGTCCTGTAGAGGAAAAATAATAAGGAGTGTGAAGAATACCCAGCAGATTAACTGTCTTGTAGAAAAGGGGAAAAAATAAAATTAGTGTTCTATCTGTGGGGTTTGTTCCAGTCTAATTCCATTGATTGATCCTGTTCTATCATTGCAATACAAATCTCTTAGTACTAAGGGAATGAAGAAGGGAGTACTGGTATTCTGCTCCCTATGGGTGACTTCCTTTGGAAATTTGATTCTATACTGCAGATCTCTGCTTTTCCTGTTTGGCACAATCTCCCCATGTACAAGGGGGAAAATCAAGGGATTAGAGAGACACAACAAAAAAGTCAATGCACCACTTCACTTTTTAACAATTTAATAATAAATGGAGATGCTCATAGCATTAAGACTTATTACCTGTATTTTTACCGCATCTCAGAAACACCATGACCCTTTCCTGTTGATAAAGAAGATCATAGCACTCCTCTAAGTAATAGCACAATTGAGACTTTTGCAGGGGTTGTGCATCTTGAGATTTAGAGCAAAACTTATGGTAATGCCAACTCATACAGGTGGACTTGAACTCATGTCTTCAATTTTGGACTAAGCCAGGTCCACCTGTAACTTTGATCCATTTCTCTATACAATGTGGTTTCGTTTGTACTCAAATCTTTGTTACTCTCAGGAATATTTCCAACTACACTGCTAAATAATCCTTTTTTTTAGAAATCTTTGGCCACTTTTAGAGGACATTTCTTTCATGCATTCTTCAGTCAGAGCCTGCTGAATCTCTCATTCATGTGCTGTGGAGATTTTTGAGAATCAGCATAAGGGATTTGGGGATTGTTTGCCAGCTCTGCTACACTTTCCAGGCTTAATGCTCCCTTTACTCTTCTCAGTGGTTGGACAATGAGCTCTTGGCAATGGTAGAACTTGCTTGTTGAAGTTGAAATTCATTGAGATGAAGGAAAAAGTTAGAAATAGGAAAATAATGCTGTAAAAATTAATTTGTTTTATGGGAAACAGACAGTGTTTTACACAATTATTCATTTAACTTTAGTGTTTGCTTTCTTCACCCATGAAGCCAATCTTCTCTTACATCTTCTCTTATATAACTGGTATCACTTCTTGGGGAATAAAGACCACCATTCATCTGGTCATTGGTTACAATTCAAATCTGACAGTATTCCTGCATTTTTAGTATAAAAGTTCTTTGATTATTCAAGTAAGGAAAAATATCCTAAACAATTGGTTAATTGGTTGTTATAAATTAAAAAGCCTCATCACAGGGCTTTAAAATTTTGGTCAATGCATTTGGATATGCTGTTTTTACTTCTCCATAATGCCTTGTGGGCAGTTGAAATTTTTTGCTGCAGAATTAATTACATTTGCATGAATTTACAGATACTAAAGCAGAAATGTTTGTTGTAACTTAATTTTCATCTCCAAGTCTGTGATGACTATGAGAGTAAAGTGCATGTAAATGAATGTAGTTTTGCTACATAGATTTTATTTCATTGTAAAGAGAGGTGGAAAATAATAGACTAATATTGGTTTTCATTGGATTTGTTTTGCAAAGCATCTCCTGAACTCTTAATTCAGCCATGCATGCATCATGGCCAAAAAGTAATTGTGGTATTCTAGCTCCTGCAGTGCTACTTCAAGGATAATAAGAAAGAAGAAAAACTACCTCCTGAAAAGCACAAAGGAGAATTTTTCCAGCTCTCAGCGTTTTCCAAACTTTAGTGCCCCAGAATAAGAAAACTGAGGGAAAAAATGACAGTAACTTACCAGTCATCTGTTTCAGTGTCATTTAATGTGAAGAGAATTTTTTGCTGCACAGTGAGCGCTCTTGGTAAGACATTCTGGCTGGGTCACTTGTCTGGCAGGGTTATTAGTGAGGATTGCTGCTTGCAATTGTACATATGCAATATTTTCCCTTGGAAAATGTAAAAGGTATGCTGAAATGAAAATTCACCAATACTCTACCTTTGCTTACATCTTAACTTCAGATTAGGAAATATTTGTAAAAATGGTCAAGGACCTTTTAGATAGTGGTGAAAATGTACTTTTTACTAATGGCCCTGCTTGCTGTGTCATTCAGTTGCTAGACGTAACTTGACATGTCAGTGCATTTTGTGAGGCATGTTGTGTTGTGCTAAAAATATAAACTTTTAATTTTAGACCCTGCTAACAACTATACTTTAGCTTCCCGACATGATCCATCAAATGTCCATTGAGTTAAGTAGCCCTGCAGAACTCAGCTTTGGATCGATAGTCTTGGTTAATTTTTCAGATAAGGGAGACACTGTTATCTCTTTGTACATTGTACACTTTTATGGATAAAAATTTAAAGGAACCTCTAAACTCTTCTCATCTGCATCATGTACAAATTCTCCATCTTTCTGTGCCAAATCATGCTCTAAGAAAAAAATTACTCTACTCTCATGAAATGTTACTTCTTAGTACACAAAACTGCTGCCTGTGTAATTTGATGTGGAAACTTTCTGTTCACCCTGAAGTCTTCTCTTTTCCAAGGGTGAACAATCCCAATTCTCTCAACATTTTCTCATAGGAGAGGTACTCCATCCCTCTGATCATCTTGGCCCTCCTCTAGACTTGCTCCAAATGGTCAGTGTCCACTCCAGGTGGGGACAGAATCACCAACCTGCTGGCCATTCTATTTTGGTACAAATTGAACAATTTGGTACAATTGAGGATTGGTTCGCTTTCTGGGCTGCAAGAGCACATTGGACTGGACTTCTGGAGGGTGGACTTTGGTCTGCTCAGGACACCTATTTGGAATGTCCCTTGGGAAGCAGCCTTTAAAAACAGAGGGGCCTAGGAAGGCTGGACATACTTTAAGGAAGATATCTTGAAGACATAGGAACAGGTCATCCCTCTGTACTGAAAGATCAACTGATGAGCAGGGAGTTTTGCAGGACCTGAAGGGAAAAAAAGTGTTTCACTATTGTGATAATAGCTGCAGGTCCCCCACCCATTCCTTCTTAATGTGTTTACCCTTTCCCATTGTTCTGCCTTTCCCCGCCCCCGTGGTCCTGGCCACTCCCTCAGGTTTCCCCTATTGGTTCCTGTACTCCTAACTCCACCGATGTACCTCCCCTGTGCCCAGAGGTCACTGGGCCTGTGTGCTGTCCCCGCCCCTCTGTTTCCCTATAAAACCTCTCACCCTCCGCCATCGTGCTGTCTATGCCCACATGTCTATGCATCACATGTGGCTGTGTACGTGAGGCCTTCACCCTCGAGGCATCTCTGCCTCGGGGAGGTTGTTGGCCTCTGCTGCACCATGCGAATAAACATCTTCCATGGACACAACGCATGGACCCTCCTCGCCTCCTTTATCATCGCCGGTTGTGGAAGCAGACGAACCAGAGCTAGCCTTATGGCTCCCCGGCTGGTGAGAGCGCAGTGTCCAGCCCTGGGACAGAGGGTTTGGAGCACTGAGGTGCTGAACTGACCTGGGTAGAGACGCTTTCGGTAAGGTCTGCTATAACATTCCTTTAAACCGCAACATTTCACATTTGAAAAAAGGGGTGGGCAACTCAGGAAGTGCTTAAGGATGTCTTTAGGTCATTCAGAAAGAAAATTAGAGTGCAAATCTCAATTAGAACCTAATCTGGCCCCTTCTGTAAAGGATAATAAGAAGTGTTTTTTATAAATACATTAATAGCAAAAGGAGGGGGAAGGGAAAACTCCATCCTTTACTGGATGTAAGGGGGAATATAGCTACCAAAGCTACCAAAGATGAGGAAAACGCTGAGGTACTTGACACATTCTTTTCCTCTTCAGTAGTAAGACTGGTCATCCTCAGGCCTCCTGATCTGGAAGACAGGGAACAGAATGGAGCTCCTGTAGTCCAGGAGGAAGCAGTTAGTGACCTGCCAAGCCACTTAGATGCTCCCAAGCCTATGGCATAGGATGAGATTAACAGGGTGATGAGGGAGCTGGTGGAAGACCTCGCTAAGCTGCTCTCCATCATTTATCATCAGTCCTGGTTAACTGGGGAGCTCCCAGACGACTGGAGGTTGGTCGATGTGACACCCATCTACAAGCAGGGCTGGAAGGAGGATCCGGAGAACTACAGGCCTGTCACCCTGACCTTGATGCCTGGCAAGGTTATGGAACAGATCATCTTGAGTGTGATCACACAGCACATAGAGGACAACCAAAGGGTCAGGCCCAGCTAGCATGGATTTCAGAAAGGCGGATCCTGCTTGACAATCCTGATCTTCTTTTAGGACCAGATGACTTGCCTGGAGAATGAGGGGGAAGCTGTGGATGTTGCGTACCTGGACTTTAACAGAGCCTTTGACACCATTTCCCATGTCATACTCCTGGAAAAGCTGGCAGTCCATGGCTTGGACAGGTGCACCCTTTTCTGGGTTAAGAACTGCTGGGATGGCTGAACCCAGAGTCTGGTGGTGAAAGGTGCCGCATCTAGTTGGCATTCAGTCATTACCGGTGTCCCCCAGGAATCAGTTTCAGGCCTAGTTCAGTTTAATATATTTATTGACAATCTGGATGAGGGAATTGAGGTTGCCATTAGCAAATTTGGAGCTGACAACAAGTTGTGTGGGAGTGTTGATCAGCAGGAGAGCCCTGCAGAGGGAACTGGACAGGCTGGGCAGGGGAGCTGAGACCAATGACATGATGTTTACCAAGGCCAAGTGCCAGAGCTTGGATTTTGGCCACAAGAACCCCCTGCAGTGCTACAGGCTGGAGGCAGAGCGGCTGGAAAGTGGCCCAGCAGAAAAGGACCTGGGGATGTTGGTCAATAGCTGGCTGAACATGAGCCAGCAGTGTGCCCAGGTGGCCAAGAAGGCCAATGGCACCCTGGCCTGTATCAGGAGCAGTGTGACCAGCTTTTATGTGTTCCTGAGAGAACCTGGTGCCAACCAGGGAAGTTGTTCTTTCCCTGTACTTGGCACTGGTGAGGCTGCACCTTGAATCCTGCATTCAGTTCTGGGCCCTTCCTTACTAGAAGGGCATTAAGGTCCTGGAGTGGATCCAGAGAATGGCAGTGAAGCTGGTGAAGGATCTGGAGTACAAGTCCAATGAGTAATGGCTGAGGGAGCTGGAATTGTTTAGCTTGGAGAGGAGGAGGCTCAGGGGGCTTCTTGGTCTCTACAACTATCTGAAAGGAGGTTGTAACCAGGTGGGAGTTCACCTCTTCTCACAGTCAGCTAATGATAGAACAAGAGGAAATAGTCTTAAGCTGTGCCAGGAGAAGTTTAGATTGGACATTGGGAGGCACTTTTTCACGGAAAGGGTGGTTAGACATTGGAATAAACTGCCCAGGGAGACAGTGGAGTCACTGTGTTTAAGGAAAAACTGGGCATGGCACTCAGAGTCACGGTCTAGTTGACATGGCGGTGTTTGGTCATAGGTTGGACTCCATAATCTCAGAGGTCTTTTCCAAGCTAATTGATTCCGTGATCGCTGGCTCATGTCCAGGCTCTCACCAACCAGCCCTCCCAAGTCCTTCTCGGTAGGGCTGCTCTCTATCAATTTATCTCCCAGTCTGGATTAATACTGGGGGGGGTTGTCCTGACCCAGGTTGCAGCACCTTGATTTGGTTTTTTTAAACTGTGTGAGATTCCTGTGAGTTTTCTTCTCAAGCTTGTCCAGGTCCCTGTCTTTCAGGTGCCTCAACTGCACCACTCAGGCTGGTGTCATCTGCAAATCTGCTGAGGTTGATTCCTTTGTCATTAATGAAGATAAATTACAATGGCCTTAAAAGAAGCTAAAAGTCAACATAAGATTGAAGTTTCATTCCCTGTAACTAGTCAAGGGGATAGAGATACTGTCCTTGCTCAGAATCCTTACTATTTAATTTAAAAAAAGATGCCAAAAGAAAAGCAGAGGTTTTCATTACTAGTGCAATGTCAATAAACAGAATTATCTCTCTGCTTCATGTATTCACAGACTATTAGTACTGACTGCTTAAAACATTTTATTAATGACATATACAGTATTTTAAAAATTCCATGTCAACCCATAGCCCTCTCTACTCCCATTTTACATAACTGTCATCCCAGAAAATGTCAGTGGTATTTATCTGGCTATTCTTTACTATTTATTCCTTTATGCATACAGTTGAAAAGATGGAAAAATTGTTGGAATAGGTAAGTTGTGAGATGGCACCAGTGCTGAAGCAGCTGAAAATGGGATAACCCAAGAGGATAATTCATGTACTGAAACAGGAGCAGATGTCAAAAGAGACAGCTTGTCTAGTTTGTTTGGATGATGATTCCCTAGCATGTATTGACGGAGCAAGATTGTCAGACAGCCTGTTTGTGAAGTTCAGTGTTGCCTGTCTTAATCGTTCTTTACAGGGAGGTGACATTTTGTTGCAGGCAATTGTAGAGTGAATTTTTTGTGAGTTGTTTAAAGTAAACCAAAACTGTCCTACCAAGCAGCATTCTTTGCAAATACCTGAAGTCCAGCAGAAACAACTGCCATTTTGACTTTTTTAAAATCAGATGGGCTGTCCCATCTGTGCACTGTGTGCAGAGAGAGTTTCTGTTCACTTCCTCTGGTATCCAGACCGGGATGATTCAAGTGGCAATGGTGGCAGGGAAGAGGAGAATTATTTTAGACAGAATGTTTGGTAAACTGAGTAATTTAGAAGGTATTATACATCTGCTACCTCTAGGGACATGGACTTGTTCATGATGCAGTTTGTGTTATGATGCAGTTTGAGAGGAAAAGGAAGTGAGAAATCTGAAGAATTGGGGCATTCAGTAGTGTGTGAAAAACACAATTCTACCTGTCTGCTCTTGGTTGGTAATCATATTTTCAACTTTCTGCTGTCTTGTGTAAGTAAACGAAAAGATAAATAAAAATCAAACACTCAGCTAGAAAACTGCTGTTAACTTGTTAAAGGGATTGAAGTTACCCCTCAGGTTTTGTGAATCCCAATGATATTAAGGATCAAGGGTCATAGGATCAAGGATTAACTACCTTTCAGCAAACTAAGGAATAGAGAACACTCCCTCCCAGAAGAATAAGAAAAGAAGTTTTGTAAAACCCCTGTCTTCACAGACAGAGATTGAGGTTTTAAGCTAACCTGACATGGCCTATATGCCTGCTCACCTCCCATAAATAATCCTCTTGAAATTTATCTACCTAATTCTTCAATTGACTTTTTCAGTAATTCTCTCACTAAAATACATTGCCTCATATTTTTTACCTTTTGATATTGTGGTCACTCCTGTTTCATCTACAGAGTTTTCTGCTCCGCACTTCTCTTTCTCCCAGTTTCCTGTAGGCCATAAACCACTGATGATGACTTCAAATTTCTTCCTTTTCATTTGAAATACTTGTCCTTTACAAGACTAAGATTCTTCATGTTCAAATTGTTGGATTCTTCTCTCCTCCTATTTCTGGTTTCTTATTACTCATGTGCTTTTTATTTCATTTCTCCTTCCATGCACTCTTCCCATTTTCCTTTGTGTGAGCTTTTTCCATGTCTTTGAAACAACCTTCTGCCTCCACTGTACCAAAAACTGAGACCGTCCCCTTTCAAATCTATCTTTAACTCACATTATTGCTTTTCACCTGCCAGTGACCATTTCTCTATATCAAGGGCTAGTAGATCTCTCACCAAGGAAATAACAGAACCAGAAAAAGATAAATTAAAACACAAGATTTGCAAATGCTATTATCTGTTATCATTAAATTCTAACTCTCCTGCTCAGCATGATATGCCCTTCATTTTTGCATTTTCTCTCTTTAAGATGATGCAGGTAAGTAGGTGTTTCTTTGTTTTCCTTCTTTTGTTTTTGTCTCTGAAAATGATCAATTGATGTTGATATCAAGGTTTATACTAGCACCATATCAAGGCCTTGAGCTGAAAAATCCTGAGGTCAGGAACTTCTTGCGCTATAGCCTTACTAAATGAGATATATACTTCATTCAATCTACAAATAATAGTAACAGACTGAATGAAAAGACCTTCAGAGGTTAAACTTAACGTCTGTAGGAAATCTGTGAAAACACAGGTGTTTTAACTACTGGTGTTTTTGTGCCAGCCATGACATATGGAGCAGACACCAAGGAGATGGAACTGAAGACTATTGTTAGAATACATCAGTATCATCTTGCATTTTGAGCATTACAATCTAATTTACTAATCAAATTTATATCAGTATATGCATGCTTATGCATAAATATATGATGAAATAGCCACATATTTTTAAAAGATGACATATTTTTATTTACACTTAATTTTGCACTTCCCAGAATTTTTCTGTCTTTTCATATTGCCTTATGGTGTGTTGCTTGACTCCTGTTCTCTGTAAGTGTGAAAAGTCAGGAGGAGAGTTCACAGCAGGTTGATGGCCTGGAGATTAAAAGTCTGTCTAAGGACATTTCAAAGTTGTAAAGGTATTATTCTCACATGTACTTATTTCTTGGTGGGTGTGAACAACAGCTACTCACCAAGCTGGTGTAGTGTGAAATAGTTTCCTGTGAAATGATGTGCAGACATATGCAGAAAGCCACATGTACAGCACATGCACAGACTCATCCCTGACTTATGATTAGTGAGATTCTTGCTGATAACTGAGTTAGGAATGACCAGTGGGGCACCCAATGTTTTAATTACCCAGACAACTATGTGTATTTTCCATCCTTACCAAATTAAAAGCATAGTCTTGTCCTGATGCTTTGAGATTAACACACTGGAAATGACCTTGACTTCTCAGCAGTAGCTCTCTATTTCTAGGCCAACTGCAGATTGAGATTTTGCCATGTGCATGGATATCCTCTGTACATTCCTTTGTTTGTCAATGCCTGGGAAAAGTTTTTCCCGTGCTCTGCAAAAGTAAGTTTTATTCTACTAAATACTAAAAGTAATTCTTGGTCAACCTAAGTACATCAACTAAATTAAACAAAAGGAAGTTAAGTCTTTCAAGCAATTTTCAAAACCTCAGCAATAATTTGGTTGTAATAATTTATATCTCGGTATTATGGGGATGAATATATAATATCGTGGAACTGCTACTGCTAATAATTAGTTTTATTTTAAGACAGTGAATAGGACACCAGAGAAAGTGGATCCAAGGCTTCTGACAAAGCCTGCTCAATCAAGATGCCCAGGGTGACTGTGAGCAGAACGAAGGGCCTTTTCAACATGCACAAAAGTGAGCTCTTCCTGTCCCACTGCTGTACACCAGCATAGCCACACCTTTCTGGTGGGCCAAAAATTAGTGTGATGCATGCCAGAAATGACAATAAGAACTGCAAAGGCCATATGGAGCCGTTGCTGCCTGCCAGTCATTGCAGTAGGTGCAGTAGGTGGACAGGAGACGTATTGGAAAGGGCTCCATGCATTAGGGTATTGAAAGAGTAATGCAAAACCCGGATGTGTTTCCTGGCAAAATTTCAAATATTTCCCTCTTAATGTTACTTTGCTCAGTTGTATCATATTTATTACACTAATAAGTGTATATTAAGGATATAATGAGTTTTGCTCCGGAAACAGAACTTGGTTTTGCCACAACTGGTAGGTTGTGGAATTTTCTTGGAAAAACATTTGGTGGATATTTACTAACCTATCCATATACTTCAGTCACCTGAAAGTCAGACACTGAATCACAAATAATTGTGTAGACTTTCTCTGAAGTCATTGAAGAGATCTGAATGACCCTAGGAATGGAATTGTTCTGTCCTAACAGAAGCAGATTGGGTAAGGCATATTTTAGTGGAGTTCATCTCATTCTAAAGTACTTGTCCTAGAGACCAGAGGAAACATGCCCTGGAAAAGCTGGATTCTCTCCAATTACTAGAGTGACTGATTAGATGTGGCTAATGCTCAGATGAGATTAATCCAACTCCTGGTAAATACTTTCTCATCAGGAACTTAAGGGGATGTCTCAGTATTGTGGGGTCTTTTGAGATAATTCTTTGTTATTATGCATAAAGAATAAATTCAAAACTGTGGTGTAGGATCTAATGAGATTTAAATGGAAGAGGGCATTGCATAAAAATTTATATACTGAACTCAAAATACTAACAGACACATACATAATTTCATTACTTCCATAAAAATATCTTATGTTACACTGAACATACAGTTATTATAACCAACAACCTTTGATTTTGACTCCTAGTATACATCTCTTATACTGCTTTGTATTGCAACTGCCAGATTTATTTATTCTTTTGGGCTAGCAAAATCTTTTCCTATTTAAGAAATATTTTTCATGAGGATTTTCTGCATATTCTCTGTCCCACACTCTCCCTCCTTTCTCATACCTGATCCACTCCCTTTCATAAGCAGAAAATGAAAATTAAAGCTTGATTACTGTTGTCTTGAATACTAGAGAGTTTAACCATAACTTCTGTGTCAGTAAGCATGCTAAATACATATGCTTCTAAATTATAACACATATGTGATAAAAACAAAAACTCAGTGATTTAGTTGTTTCCTCAAGTACCTGGTGAGGTCTTTCTTGAAGATTTCCTGCAGGAAGACCTCTGTGCATAAAGCAAATCACAAATCATTTCACTCTACACAATTTTACTCTACATGAGTACTGTACTGTTCCACACTTGCTTGCCAGATGTCCCACCTCAAGCTCTAACCTCACACCTTGTCCTGTGCAGATGAGCCTCTGCAGAACAAGCTGAGTTTCCACATTTTAGGAGATCATGCTCAGAGCAAAGAACTGTTCAATTTGAATTTGAAGGCTTCAATTTAATTTGAAGGCTGCCAGCCTGTGATTCTGAAAAAAAAAAAAATTCTAGTTGCTCAGCTGTAACCTTGATTAAGCTGAGGAACATACAAACCAAAGAGAGAAGACTGACGTTCTTACATAACATTCAATAACCTCTAGGTGAACAGCCCCATCCATGGTGGTCATCAGCACTATATTAGATGAAAGAGCCAGACTGCAAAGAAGGCAAGCATGTCTCAGAATAAGGTTTATGCTGGAAACATTCCCAGGAGGATCAATTATTTATCATGTGGCCCAGGTAAAAGAACTACCCGTAACTTAAATGTTTATTTTTAATTTTATAGTTATGTTAAGGTATTGGTATCCATGCCGTCTTTTATCTGTCCATCTATTTGGCATGTTTGTTTGCTGATGACAATTTCTCTAAAGAAAAATAGAAAGACAAAAAAAAGGTAAAAATGTCCTGTTTAGTGAAATTATCATTAAATATGATGATTCCCATTATCTGTGATTAGGAACCATTCTCATGAAAAAATGAAACCCGGAGATATTCTTCATGACTCATGGTCTCACTATAGAGAGATCACTAAATGTGATAGATCTCCCTTCCTGGAAAAGAGGGAGGTTTGTATTTTTTATTTTTGCTTCATATTCGGTCTTCGTTTTATTCCAGGAATTAGCAGTGAGTAATTTGGCTTCATCTTCTTCCTAACTACAACAAAATTTGTGGACCTGACCATAACTTATAGGCAGATGGCTTCATTGTAAACACCATTTTCGTTTGTCTCAGTGACTCGAGAAAGGGCTGATGTTACCAATGTTACCATTTTTCTTTAAAAAACTTTATTGGAAGGGTGGGGGCAGGGCTGTCCCCTTTCCAGCGACTTGCAAGCTCCCTCTGTAGGCTCATAAAGTCACAGAGCACTTTGGGAAGGAAATTAATGCAAAAGGCCACCAATCTAGTCCAAACCTCTGCTTCACACAAGGCTATTCACATCAGGCACCTTGTCTGGGCAAATCGGAGTATCTCCAAGGACAGAGGTTTCACAATTTCTCTGGTAACTTGTTCTAGTGTTTGACCTCTTACACAGCGAACCACTGTTTCCTGGTGTCTCATTTCAATTTTCCTTGTTACAACTTGTGCCTGTTGCCCATGTGCTGCCTCTGTGCACTGCTAAGCTTTGTTCTCCAGACAGTGTGTGGATGAATCTCTCTGTAGAATGAGTGCAGTGCTAACTGTTGGTGCACTTGTCTCATCTCACAAAATACGTGATAAATTTCCCCATTTGGAGAAGGATGTGAAGCTGTTAATTTCCCTTTTACTACTTCCCACTTTCACAGCGTGCTACAAGTAAAGACGAAGGCAGAGGAAACACAAAAACCTTATATATGACTTTATTCACACTACAGAACCTTCAGTAAATCTGTTGTTTTAATTCTTCATTGTTGAAAACTTTTATTCCAATTAACATTTTATTTTCCTCTTCAATATGAATGTGAATTTAAGACAAAGTTTTGGATGAATTCAGTAAAATGTTGTATTTCTATGTGTGAATGTTATACAACTACCAGACAGGTATAGCCTGGCATGTACAGTTTGGACTGGTTGGAACTAAGAGTTAAGTATGTTTCTTCTACAAATCACTGTTAGGCTTTGAACAAATAATTAAGAGAGTACTGTCTTGGTACCGCTTTCTGATGGTTTTCTACATTGTGAGTAAAAGCTATTTGCAGAATTAGTCTTCTGAACTGGAAGTTTCTGTGAAATATCAAAGACTAAGAGCACATCTGCAGAAACCTCTTCTATATTCCATACCTAGTTCCTGAAAAATGAAATGAAAGAAGATGGAGAAAAGAGGAGAGAGAGTAAAATGTGGAAGTAATTATCTGCCTTCTGAAAATCACATTTAAATTATGGGTGTAATATTATACTCAAGCAAAATCAGCATTGTTTTAATTATTATTTTAAATTTTATAGTTCTTTAATAGATTTCTAATTAATCTATTTCTATATACAGGTTTGTGCCTCATTGTATGTAAACAGTTGCACTAACAGAAAAATTTGGTTCTACTATCTGTAAAGAACAGAAAATTAGGCCCTGAAGAGAGTCAGCTCATTGTTATTGAATTAAATTAAGTCTATTGATTAAATGTTCATTTTGTGGTTGGGCTTTTTTGGAGGCATGAAATAGTCTCATTTAGTTACACTACAGCAGCAAAGGGAAGAATATGTAAGGGAAAGGGAACTGCCTGTTCTAGTTGAAAAAATTGCTATATACATGTTTTATTACAGGAGAATAATAATAATTGAAAAACAGTCATACAATTATAAACTAGGGAGAATATTTTTCTGTGATGTCTTGGTGATAATAATTTCAAAAGCAACATTTGATTGACTTCTCAGGTTTCTACTGGAGATCTTGTGTCAATCCTACCAGTCTCTTGCTTGCTGACACCACGGTCATTTGAAGGACATGAAGACCTGATGTTTATAGGTCTTTCATGGGTCACATGCAAATGCATATGGTTCACACACAGCGTGCTGACTCCGTGGATGTCACTGCAAAGAGACTCCTCTTAGCATCTTTTTCTTTTCTCCCACACCTCTTCTACACTCTCTAATACTGTTGCTGTACCTCCTCCCCTCCATTTCATTTTCACAGGGAAAGCTGAGTAATTAAAATGTGTGTCAAATATTTATTGTCCAAATGAGAACTGGAAGAGAAGCATGTGCTTTTACCTGAATAGCCCTTTCTAGCAATCTCTCTAGTTCTTTAAGTCAAAAATGGATCTTTTTGTGGACAGTTTATGTCTACAATGAGTAAAATGTATTGCTAGTAAAATGAGCAATTCTGTGTCATCTGTTGGATAACCACGCAGTGCAGAAAGGCATTTTCCTTACAACTTTGCTGCTGTGGCTGAAATACAAACAACTTTGTTACTGTGGATGTGGAATGGAGAATAGCTAACCTAGCCTGCTCCATAAGTCTAAACCTCCTACCAACATTTAGGACAGAAACAATATTCTCAGACCGGATTGTGAACAATGGAAAATTTGGTTGCAGATCCTTCAGAAGTGCAAAGAAACTTTTTGCCAACAATAGCGATTAGCACCTTTCTGACATCTTTTTTTTTCTTAGCCATGTGTTCGTCTGTGTCAACACAGATTGAAAAAGTCATAGAATTTTATGGGACAATGTGAAAACTCATTTGCAAATTTTATTGCAGTCCATCATTGCCTGCATTCACAGTCCAGAGGTCTTCCATTGTTGTGAATAACAATTGGGAGCAATTTCTGGCTGTGGTCAATGTAGGGGTTGCAGTCTTCCACTGACAGGTGTTCTTTCCTAATTGCTTCCATTAGTTTCCCTTTATTGCAGGGCTTCATCAACCAATGAATATAGTGTTTCAAAGAATACCAGACCAGATCTATAAGTTCCAATGTGTGGCACGATAACCAATGTATACTCCTTGAGCCCAACCTTAGTAAAATGTTCTAGTCAAACTTGCAGAACTTATTTCCCAATAAAATAGTTATTATCCCAAATGCAATATAAGAAATAGAAAAGAAAATTGGTGCAGAATTTCAGGGAAATGCAATTACTTGTCAACTTGCATCAGCAATAGCATGGCCAGTAGGACCAGGGAAGTGATTGTTCCCATGTACTGGGCACTGGTGAGGTCACACCTTGAATCTTGTGTTCATTTTTGGGCCACCCACTACAACAAGGACTTTGAGGCACTGGAGAGTGTCCAGACAAGGGTACTGGAGCTGGGGAATAGTCAAGTACAGAACAAGTACTGAAAGAAGTGGCTGAGAGAGCTGGGGCTGTTTAGCCTGGAGAACAGGACGCCCAAAGGAGACCTTATCACTCTTTACAACTGCCTGGAAGGAGGTTGTAGCCATGTGGGGATTGGTCTTTTTCCCAACTAACAAGAGACAGGACAAGAGGAAATGGCCTCAAGTTGCACCATGGGAGGGTTAGATTGATATTTAGGAAAAATTTCTCACTGAAAGAATGTTCAGGCATCAGATTAGGCTGCCCAGGGAAGTGGTAGAGTCACCATCCCTGTAGGTATTTAAAAGACATATATGTGGCATTTAGGGACATGGTTTAGTGGTGGACTTGGTGTTGTTACATTAATGGTTGCACTTAATGATCTCAGAGGTCTTTTTCAACTGAAATGATTCTATGATTTGTAAATATGCTGACAAGAGAAGACATGATTCCCATTGGGAAGTAATGAAACTTCTGACTTGGTAGTCTCATTGCACCATAAAGCTTGATTCCATTCTAGATCATGAATCTTCTTTTGCATCACATCTTTGCCTGCTTTGAATCAGAATCATACATATTTTATATATAAAAAAGAACACACTTTGATTTGTGTTTCTTTTCATACTTACTGATGAATTGGCACAGATACCAGAGTAAAATGGATTTCTGCTTACATTTTGCATTCTAGATTATCTGAATTTTGTTGCACTGCATGGAGGTAAATTAGGAACAGAATATACCTTTCAGGCCTTTTGCCATTTGTAGTGATACTCAACCCAGAAAGAGTATCACTTTTTCTTTTAAGATCTGGGATTACATTTGCAGAAATTATATTTATAAATAGTAACAAATTCCCAGTGCCTTCTTACGTAGGAACTGAAGAAATTCAGTTGAGAATTCTTAAAGAAGAAAAGCCCAGAGAATCATTGTATACCTTTTTAGCATCTTTCCCCAGAACAGAAGAGCAGTTTGACCAAACCCACAATTACATAAGTCCATAGCTGCAAGGAATTTCTTCAGAAGGACCTTTCTTCTGTGATATTACTTTAAAAATACTCTTCAGTGACAATTTTCCATTAAAAGTAAAGAGTTGGATTTGATTGATGCCACCGTACCTTCAAAGACAAATATCTTGAAAGCATCAATTTTATTTTCTTTTTAGACAAATTGTTCTTCATAATTTTCTTTTTACATCCATTCTCTCCCTCTCTCTCTTTTTCTCCACAGTAACATAGAAGTTGATTATAATGTATAACACCTAACAGAAGAAGGATTCAGATGAGAGAAGCATAAAGTGCAAGAAATGTAGGAACCTGTGCCAAGAGCTGCACATCAGCTTTTGGATTTCTGCAGACTTTAACCTTTTTTCTGCTCTGTTCACATTTGGCTCATTTTCCAAAATGGGTGGATCTCAATAGTTTTATCTTTCATTTACTTTACCCTTCTTCTCTTTCCTTTATTGCTTCCTTAAGGTGCAAAACAATTCCTCAGATTTTTCTGTTGAATGTTCCCATATGAGCTGTGAGAGGACAGAATCATGCAGTTGCTGCTAACCTGATCTCAGAGGCAAAAGTACTGCTGATGCCAGTGAAGGCTTGCAAGTGGAAATTGATCAAATCAGCAGCAAAATGACAAAAAACAGCAGTCAGTCTCTGTTTTGTAAATGTTTTTCTAGGACAAAACAAAATTTTTCTGGCTTAAGTTCCCATGGGCCCTTTATTGGTTTTCTGGCAAAGTGCCACATGAACTTCCATTGGCTTACTTGTGGTTCTTGTGCCTGGACCAGACTTAGTTGGTGGGAGAATTATTTGCAGCAAGAACAACGAGAAATCAGCTTTTCCAATGTCATTTTGTCTCTTTGCTTTACACACCAAATAAGAGAATGACAGACCTCTCAGATCCCTCATTTTTCTCAGCTGGAGTGTATTGAAGTAATCCAAAATCCTTATTGGTTGGTGGCCTTCGTCATGTAAACAGGATGACTCATTCATTGTGCCATCACTGTACCTGTACATTTCTGACCATGCTCCTTGTACCTCAGCATCTCACAACCGTGTTGGCCAAATGTTTAGCCAGATGAAAGGCCAAATTGGTCTGGAGGATTCATGGAGCACACTTCATGACTACAATCTCACTATAACTGCAGTGAATTCAAATAAACCCTAATTTCTAATGGCATCCCAGAAACAATCCAAATATTGGCACAATTATATGAATTTGTAACATTTTTAATACACACATTTACACACCTACACATACTCTCTCCTCTGTTTTTGGGCATGCATCCAATGGAACAATATGTGTCACTGAAGTTTAGAGCCATTCCCTTTATCCTACCTTCTGGCAGTCTCACCCATGAATCACAGACACAGTTACTGATGGAATAGATAGATAGATCCTCCAGAATGCAAACCTCTGCTTCAAACTTGATCTCCTTAAAATTAGCTGGCAGAGACAAGGATTTGTTGGCAAAAAAAATGTTAGGTGTTGAAATATTAATAACTGGGAAATGGCGTGTTTGTACACATTTTGGAGAATGACTTTGTTAAAATGTTGCACTGCAACATTTTTCTGTCCAGTGTATTTCTATTTTTGGTACCAAAACCAGCTTTTCAAAAACGAATCTTCATTTCAGCTATGAAATCAATTATTCATGGACTTTTATTGCATAGTGAAGTTTTCTGGCTGTTTGAGCCCGGTGCTTGTAAGCTCATCTGCCTGTGCTCTCACATTTCAATTTTTGCTAATTCGCTTTCATAGATCTGTGTTCCTTAGAAAGAGCGCATTTTGAAAACAAGCAGTTATTTACTGCAAAGAGTTAAAACAGCAAACCAAGCCAGCCTAGGAGGTTGCATACCACACTACCCTTCCCAGTTCAAAAGAAAGGGGGATTTGCTATAGGAAGGATCCCTTTGGGGGAGCTGCTGGCTTGCATGGGTGTTGACTGGATGAGCTTTGGGACAGCATACAGAGGAGGGGTTGATGTTGGTTTGAAGTCAATGGACTACCTGTTGGGACAGGGTAGGTGACACCTCCTCCCACCACTGGCAGCCTTACTGGCATGGCAACAAACTTGTCCTTTTTATGCCAGAAGCCATGATCTCATATTTGTTAGGTATTGGAAGCAGTCAAAGTCAAAAACACTCCTACAGTTTTGAGGACGCGAGAATATTATTCTACTGCTACGCTTCAGCCAGTTATGCTGTGCTGCTCTCACTTACTACCTCCTGTGCCGCCACCTGCCAGACCCAGCCCGCCTCATCCAAGCGCCGTCTGGCATTGCTGGAGCGTGAGGGGCATGGCCTCCCCGTGAAGGTGGAGTATGTTGGCACCGCAGGCCAACAACCCTGCACTCTTCAATATGGCTGGCGCCCAGGGTCAGCGCAGGAGAAGTTGTTTTTTTTTTTCTGGTCCAAGTAGCTCAAACAAAAGCCAGTTATTTCACATACGACAAATCTAACAGTGCTCCCTGAAAGCAATGCTGTGATTGTGTGGCAGATATGTCCCCAACGCACCGTTGGATTGGGGAATGTCACGTTCGCCAGGCAGGTTAAGAATTTAGACACTGAGCCTGTCCGAAGATATAGCATAAATTGAATGTCTTTCTACCATAACCATGGAACTGCTCCATGAGGTTTGCATTTGCTTCCTGACTTTCAGTTTTTACAGCTGGTAACAAATGATCCAACAGGTCTGAGGGGATTTTTGTCCTTTTCTAGGACAAAGCCCCTGCTCCCCCTCCATGGCAAGGGTAAAAACGCAGAGGGGAGGCCTGGGAGGGCTTGGGCACGTGCTGCCAGGGAAGAGTAGTGCAGGCAACAGCATGGCAGCTTGTGGTGTCATGGTATGTAGCCCATACAAGTGCAGAGAGGCAGATTGGCTGGCCTGAGCTGAGCCTCTTCTGCTGAGGTGTGCTACCACCGGCTCACTGGAGTGGGGACCTGGGGGCTGGACCCACTCCTGCACTAGCCCCTGTCACTCGCTGCCGTGGCCACTGTCCAGATGGACACTGCGTTACGCAGGCTGGAGATGAGGCTTTGTTCCCGCTGTCAGTACTGTGGAGCCCATTTTTCTGAGGAGGCAGCTTTCAGATATTTGGGGTTGTGCCAGGTTCTGATAATCCAGAAAATCCTGGATTTAAGCATGTTCCTTAAAATTAGTGTTCCCTTTACCTTTCTATGCCACACTCCAAATACTGCACTAGGAGTTAGGGTACCTTATTTGGCAGATGGTTTTTTGGTTCATGTGTGGCTTTTGTTTTAAAATCTATTAATTTATTATAATGTAAAATCATCTGCCTGGGGGATGTGGGATGTTGTTGGACTACAACCAAGTATTGGCTTGTAGCCTTCTAAACCAGGGTGCTAAGAAATAAATCCTAAATAGAAATGGATGAACAGTTTATGTTGAAAATGTATTCAACAGACTTCACCCTTCTTTTCTAAGGGCTTTCCTCAAAACAGTTGATGTTTCCTAGATTTTTTCAGCACATGAAATGTTGTATCCTGATACTGCAAACAGCAAAAGTTATTTGCTTAATTGCAAATTATTTGAAATGTCTTTTCCCTCTTTGGGGGCTTCATGGTCTTCTAATTACCTTGCATTGTTCCTCCTCTCTGATTAGATGAGCAAAAAATTCATACACAAAAAAGACATTATTTATCATTAGTTTCTTAATACCGCTACTCATGTATGTGTATAGCTTAATACTAGTACTTTTATATATAAAGAAATGACCAAAGGATATAGGTTGGTAAAACATGCTAAAAAGCTATTGTAAAATGCCTAATTTGATTTCTATACAAGCAGCACATTCTTTTCTTTCCAAATAATTTTGACATGTACTTTCTACACCTTGTAGTCATTCCTGTACATTTTAATTTTCACTCTACTGACCCATTGATACTAATTTCTTGAGGTCTTTAAAAAATAGTTAAAAAGCTCCCCAGTAGGTGAGGATTTAAAGACATATAGGTTTTTTCCTTCCATTGCTGTTTCAGCAGGACAATGTACTGTTATGAAGTAAGATTATGATATTGGCTGTGATAGCTATGACCTCTTACATGCTCATTTACAGAATTTGTCACACTGTTTTAGCATGTTTGCTGAATTCTAATGACTCTTTAGTTCAGTGTCCGCCAAAGGAAATGTAGGTTTCTATAATATCGTTACATTACTGATTATCAATTTGCATGCTTGTAACATCTGCAGATCAATGAGGTACTATTGTGCCACCCCATCTGCAAACACAAAAATTAGATGAGCACCTGATTTTTAACATCACAGACTTTGCAGTCTTAGAGCACTTCTGCAATTGGTGGTATTTAAAGCAGTTTGCTACATTCACTGGCACTTCATTGACCTTAAAGGATCTTCTTATGGGAATGCCAGTCTTCATATTCTGCCAGTTATAAAGTTGGGAGAAAAAGACAGAGGAAGAAACAAAATATACAAGCAAGATTGATGGACACAAACCCAAGTTAGTACTTGATGTATTTCACATTGATTGTTCCTTTTGCAAATTAGAACCAAATTTGAGTGGTGTGAAGGAATAGTTAAAGTTTGACCTTTGTTGAATTGTGGAATGATAATATTTACGGTTACAGAAGAACCTTTCTTTTAATTGGAAGTTATTGGAAGGAATTCACACTTTGGGATTTGAAAGGATAATCACAGACTATTGCATTGAAAGTCCTGATGTTGACTCAAAAATTCAGTGATTTTGACAATGAAATGCTTCTCAACATCACTTGTTATGTTTGGGGAAAAGCTTCTGTCTAAATCCAGAAATCTGCCATGTTATGCTCCTGTAATTTCATTGTTACAATTAGGTTTTTAACACAGCATCAGCAGAAGAATGCCCATTGACAATGACTAAGCAGAGAGAGAGGAGTCTATTTTTTACACAGCAAAACATTTTCATTTTTTTCATTTCCTCACTTACCCACACTATTTGTCTCTTTCCATCATCTGTTTTGTCTCTTCAGAAAGCCAGGCTGTGAGCTGTCTGTGGCAGGCACCCATTTTTCATTGTGTGTGCGGGTAGGTAGTCTAATATATATAAATAATAAAAGGTCTTTGTCACTCCTCAGACAACAAAACTTTTAATGTAAGTGGTGAGACTTCTACTTGGGTGTGAACAGGTTGCATTAAGATTCTGGCAACAGATCATTTATATCGATCTAGAATCCTGTGAAAAAACCTATCACAGACTTTATTCATGCTGAGTTGAAAATTTACCCTACCAAGCCCCCTGTTGTGCATTGTCTGGAGAAAAAAATCCCAATAACTGAAAAAAACAAAAAGAAGGACTATCATCTTCTGATAACTCTAATGGTAGCAGCAGAGTTACCTGCTTGTTTGTCTGCCTCAAATGGAATTTACAGCTTTATGTTTGACTACCTCAAAGATCTTCAAATTAAAATTAGTAATCAAAAATATTTTGATTGCCAGCTTTACTTCTTGAGATGTTAGAAGAAGGCATTAAGTTCATTTAATTAAGTAAATAAGCAAATCAGACAATTATATAAGAAACCTTTGCTAGAAGAGACTACAGAAGGATTTGACAGATTATAGGCTTCTAACACTGTCATAATCACTATTAAAATCTGTAATGTCATTAGCATCAAAGAACTGGAACCAAAATGAACAAAACTGAAAAATTATTCAAAAAAGATTTTTTTTTTTTATTATAGCCTCCAGTACTGTTGTGAAATATAAGAGGGAATAAAAGGGAGAAAGAACATTTCAGAAGAGGTTGATGAAATGAAAGCTGTGGTGAATTATCTTCAGCACTTACAGTTGAAGATTGCCCATCTACTCTAAACTAATGTTTGTTAAGAGTGCACTGTCATGGGATACAGGGGGTGTACAAGTGATGCATACCACTAATACTAAAATTTGAGAGGACTGAAGGGCAGAGGTCATAATTTTCTCCATTGTGAAAAATCCTTCATATCTATTAAATGGTTTTTATATCATATGTACATTCTTGTTGTTTATGTCAAGATTGCCTAATAGGTTAGAAGCACAAAATCAGCATTTTTGCTCTTAGGTTGTAGCTAGGGTAGAAGGAGCTGGTGAGCTTAGCTAGACTGTATACCTCAGTTATTGATGGTTTTGCAGACAGAATTGTGAGATTTTCGATGATGATAACATCTTTGAATGGTTTTATCACCATTGGTGACTTTTTGTCACCCGTGATATTTTTACAAGATTTTGAATATTCCATGTGTGTGTTTTTCAAAGAAAGGTGGGAGCTTTCTGTTTGATGGAAGCAGTTAGTATCTACCAGTAAATATATGTTTCTAAGTAGGAAAAAAACCCCAACAACTGACCTGTTCATAGCAACTAACTACTTTTCAAAGAATTTAACTACTTCTTAGGTTGAAAATCTGATTATATAAAATTATACTTTAAAATTTCATTTGAAAATTTGAAAAATCAAGATGTTATGTAAGATATTACTGAAGAAAACAGTCCAGGCCTGTGGACCTCCAACATTTGCTGAAGATGGCATCTGGCTGGGGAAAAGAATATGAGAACGCTATCAGGAGATAAAATAAATCATTTCAGATAAATGGCATGCTTCAGATTAAGACTGAGGGAATGTCAGAGGCGTCATTGATAAGAACTGCACATTTTATATTCAAAGCAGAAATGGAACACCAAGGTGATTACAAACAACACAGGAACATAGTCATGCAGTTAATGATGACTTCTATTGCAGACAAGTTGGCTTTCTGGTCCCTCATCTATTTAGACTTCAAAACCAAGCTCATGTGAAGGGTAAGCAGAGAGAGGGATAATAAAGCTTCACAGAACAACCCAGCTGAGACCTTTGATCACTCATTCCAGAGTATCTTCTGAGTCTAGAGTATCAATGGTAGAAAAGCTGCAAAGACACTACAATCAGCTAGAAGGTTAACAGGGGACGGTTAGCAAAACCTGCTCTGAGATTTAAAAGAAGGACAGACACATGACTGTACTGTGGAGGCAATGAGTAAGCAACCAGGTATATGTAATCTCTTGACTTAACAATAGGCTGAATATCGTCCTAAGTTTTGTCTGAGTTAGTATCAGAATTGCAGGTGCTACCAAAGCTGTCTTTTTTGCCAGTTTTTCAATACCCTTTTGTTTACAGCTCTCTGCAGAATACATGGCTATGTGTACAGGGATGTAATTTAGGGCAACAGAAATGGCATTTTTGGACTCTGCTTGGACACACAGACTTATCCTTCAACAGACACAAAAGGAAGAAAACAGATTCCAAGCATCAGGAAGTTTGGTTCAATGAACAAATGGTGGTAAGCTCTTCCAACCCCAATACCATACGATGATAACTGAGGATTGGTGTGGCTTTACTCCAAACAAGGAGGTGATAATAACTGCTTTCACTCATGCCACCCTGGTCCCTATGTAGGGTCTGTTGCACTGTGACCCACAAGAAGCCCAATGTTATCCTTGCTTCTCTGAGTCTGTCTGGACCATGTATCAATGCTTCTATTCTGGGTCAGCTACAGCATCTGAAGTTACACGCACTATCTTTTCTCTCAGGCAATGGAAGGCTTATGTTCATTAACCCAGCTGAACTGCTGTGTTCAGTTCCTTTAGTGGGGGTACTACTATATTGCAGCTGTAGGACAGGTGGGAAATATCAACAATGATTCTTTGAAAACTATTAAGAAACATTTTGGAGCAGGGGCTGATATGCCCACCATTGTGGTAAAGTAGTTGGTCTATATTGGGTACTGTTTCTATCAGCCTGATTTATAACGTGAGAGAGAGTGAGAGAGAGAAAGCAAGTGAAAAAAGTGAGAAAGAAAGTGAGAAAGTAAGAAAGAAAGAAAGAAAGAGAAAGAGAAAGAAAGTGAGAGAGAAAGAAAGAGAGAAAGAGAGAAAGTGAGAAAGAGAGAGAGAAAGAAAATGAGAGAAAGAAAGAAAGAAAGAGAAAGAAAAAAGAAAGAAAGAAAGAGAAAGAAAGAAAGAAAAAGAAAGAAAGAAAGAAAGAGAAAGAAAGAAAGAAAGAGAAAGAAAGAAAGAAAAAGAAAGAAAGAAAGAAAGAAAGAGAAAGAAAGAAAGAGAAAGAAAGAAAGAAAGAAAGGAAGGAAGGAAGGAAGGAAGGAAGGAGTCCCATATTTGAATGTGTTAAAAACAAAGCATGTATTTTTAAAAAAATGTAACTGGGCACTATTCAGGCAGGCCACTACCATTTTGACATGCCATGTGGACTCTGGTGTAAAAAAAAAAAGGAAAAAAAAAGGTAATGCATATGTGTGGTAATAATCTGCACATGACTGGTTGCTGTAATGTGCACTGCTGTACTGCCAGCAGGGAAGTGAGTGATTGCCTCTCGCCTACACAATGGGCACTGGCTTTGCCTTGCATGGTTTTTCAGCAGGAGAACAAATTAGGGAGGGGGAAGCAAGAAATTAAAACCGCTGCCTGACTCCTCCAGCTTGCAACCCTTGAGCCTGGTGTAAGAAGTCAATAAAAAGTTTCCTTGCTTTTTAAAAATTTTAAGTGGTTTACTATGCCAAGAGAACTTGCTGAGCATGAGCTGAAAGTAAACTACCTGCCTTTTGCTTTGACCTCTGTGTCTTTTAGCCTAGGTGGTGAGACACGTGCCACAGAAGCTGTGCTCATCAGGAAAGTTTCTGTTTGTTTTGCTAGTCTGGTGGCTCATCCGGAGCAGTTTGATATTCAAATGAATCTGTCAGAAACAAGAGTGTGGTGCTTCAGTTCTTGCTCAGGCCTAATGACATTGATTTGTGAGCATACTGCTTGACTACGGGATGTGTGACAGATAAATTTTATCAAAATTAAGGCACAATTAAACATTTCATCTTCCTAATTACTGGCTGTAGATTCAGCCTGATGACCATGTGCTGTAAGAAATCAGCGACCATTACACATTTTAATGGAGCACAGCTGTCTTACAGCTTGGTAATATTTGCACAGTGCCACAGAACTGTAATTTATGATAAAAAGAAAAAATGTGTATTGGCTCTTTTTTGCCAAAATAGATTAAGGATTCATATACTTTAATGAGATTTGGACTCAGCCTTGGATTATCGTTATAAATGATTTATGTGCATGTTGGTGGACTCCTGTAGATTTGAGTTGATTTGTGTTTTAGTCGACCAATATGTAATTCAGTATTTCCTTGTGTGCCAGTATTTGCATTCTTTCCCTTGTTTCCATTTCAGTTCTCTTTTTCCACCATAACTTAGCTAGAAGGGCAAGTGACAAGGTTAAGAAAGTATCAAGGCGTATTTTCCAGGAGACTCCCTCACAGCAAAACTCACTCCTGAAACCCCTCCTCTGCTCCCCTGCTCCACACCCCGAGCACACAGAGAAGAAGAGGAAGGGAGGTGAGGGGAAGTGGGTGACACCAGCCTGGATCAGGGTCACTCCTGCAGCCTGGAAAGCAGGGCACAGGGGAACAGATGCTACCTGAACCCCTGCTTAGCCAGAGACCTGCCTGAACATTGCTGTATCTCAAGGCAGAATATAAAAAATCTTTCTCCTGCTTGTTTAAAGCATGACCTACAAAAGGGTGTTTGCTCACCCACTTGATATCTCTCCTGTTTCAGTCTTTTTTTTCCCCAGAAAATGTGTCACTTCTCTAAAAGAAAAAGAAACCCAACAACATACATATCCAAGTTATAATTTTTGGAACCCCCTTTCCTCTTTATTGTTTTCTTGGCAAGGTTTCTCACACAGATTATTTAGAGAGTGTGTGGAGCTGGGGGAATGATGAAGATTAAATTAGGTGTTTTATATATACACATATATACGTACCTATACACACACACACACACACACACACACACAGGCTGTGTTTGTATTTGTGCATTTTATTTTTTCATTAAACCTTCTGAATCAAATTCATACTAAGTTTAACTACCCAGATTTCCAAGGTGTCACACCTTGGAAGGCCAGAGTTTGGCCCCATATGTTGCGAAACCCTGAGATCCATATGTGTAGATGAATAGAGAAACTAAATTCTAATTTTCATAATAAAAAACAATCCTGTCCAAGCTTGATTTACTTCAGTGTTCATATGCTGGAATGTTTCATACTGTACCAGGTTGCATATGCTTGCACACTAATTCTCAATTGCCGTATGCAGTTTGTGACAACCATCTGCTAAGACCTCCCTTAGAGTTCTTTCTCCCACTCAGCCCAGCTGAAATAAAAATATGGACAGAAACAACTTCTGCAGGGAGATGAAAAAGTTAATAGGGGACTTGGAGTTAGACTGTGCATCTGATTCCAATTCAATTGCTCTTACAACTTATGCCTTACTTATAAAATATTCCTGAGGTGTAAAACATTAAATATAATGGAAAACTGTAAAATAAAGCCATACTTCCTTTGACAGACTTGACTGTGCTGGAAAGGTAATGCTAAAATATGTACACACAGTGCATGTGTTAGCTAGCCCTCACTAACT
This sequence comes from Entomyzon cyanotis, assembly GCA_024500445.1. NCBI lineage: Eukaryota > Metazoa > Chordata > Aves > Passeriformes > Meliphagidae > Entomyzon > Entomyzon cyanotis. Next base: position 19,754,052 of record JAKEPQ010001005.1, read on the forward strand.
ATTCTAAACCAGCATCTTAGATTTACTCTGCATCACACCTTATGACATTAAAGTACCCTAAAGCAGGAGGGGGATGAGTGGTGAGAAAAAGAGGGTGCGAGAGAAGGAGCTGAAAAATGTGCTTTCATTTCCATTGACAAAGAAGTAATTCCTTTTAAGCCAGTCTCATCAGAAACTCTGAGTACTGGGTGTTGGCTGCTCCTGTTCAAGCTGGAGGGGGAAGCGAGAGATCAGAGCATCTGAAAATCAGGTGAAGGAAATGGCAAGATAAGCAAGTGATGAGCAGTTAGAGGAGGGGGCTGTGGGCTAAGGAAGTGAAGATAGATTATTGCATTCCAGTATTTGATCATCTCCAGTTTTACATTTCCACTTACCATGTAAGAATGGGTTAAATTTCCCATCACAAGTATTTTTGAATACAAATGAAAGCAGGAGAGAGTTCAAAAGTCCAAATGGCCTGTCCCCAAAAAGGACTGGTTATGCCACAGCTGTGGAGTGCAGGTGGCAGTGACAGCCAAGTGAGTGTTTAGCTAATTCGTTCTTTAAACCCCCCAATACAATTAAATTGATCCAATCAAATTTTTCCTTTTCTACCATGTAAAGCCTGATGCTTCTTCCTGTAGTTTTACAGGAGAAAGGTGGTGACAGGTTTCCCTAGTGCTGCTCCTCTGCACATTTTCTGAGGTCTTGGTAGTGTAGAGCAGAGGTAAAGATGACTCCAGCTGTCTTCTGGGCAAGAAATCTCTACCTTCATGCTAGTAGGGTGTTCATTTAGTTCATAACAGCATGGTGGTTTTGCCCCATGTTTGGTTCATGAGAGCAGACTAGTGCCCTGGGAGAAGAACAAAGAATTTTGAGGTGGCAATCATGGGTTTGTTCTGCATTTCTGTGCTGACTTCAGTAGCTTTTACGTGTAATCTTGAGTGCAAAACCAATTCCAGTGATGAAGACTGACTACTCAGAATTAAAAGGAGTGGGAAGGAAAAAGGAAAGGAGGAATAATTTTTGATATGATGAAAAAAACCAGTGCCTGGAACCCACATTTTGCTAGATTTTTGAAGGCAACACATGAGGGTATTTGGCAAACAGTATTCCTAGCCCAGATTATTTTAGGTGATAACCTTTGACTTCAAAGCCCCGGTAAGCCATAAGGGACTTTTGCCCTAGAAATTGTAAGGCTGCACATGTGTAAACCTTGAAGCTGAAATGGGTTTGAACTATTTTAAGAGCTTTTAAAAGGCTGGCATATTAATTTATATATCAATCTGTCCCCCATTGGTTATTATCTTAACAGCTACTCTAAGTGTAGCCTATCGGTTTTAAATATAGGAACAGCAGTAAATAGTGCATTATGATATTCCAGATGGAACACTTAAAATAAATTGAAATATCTGTATATTTGAGAGTTTTCTACAGCACCACTATTATGTCATCATTTTCTGTAGGTAGTGTAAAAACCCCTTATCCCTACAGCATTAAAAAGTTTGAAGACATGGATGAGTGAAGAGCTGATGACAACCACATACTCAGCAAGACCTTTTGGCTGCAGAAAATATATCAGGATTTGATGCAGGAGTAGAAGCAAGGTAGGAGTGTACCAGGCTCTGGGATATGTTTTCTCTTATTCTGGGTCCTATTCATGCCAGCTCTTGGAAATCTCTATGGAGCACATCTCTCTCATCTTGAGCCATCCATTGCTGACTTGAGCATGTGGTGCCTCGAGGGGTGTCTATTCTAGGAGAATATCTTAAATGGAATCAGGGAATAGGGCAGCTCTAGTGACCCAGGATTCCTGATGGGGCAAATATCCTGAATTCAACTGAAGGTTGCATGGCCCTCCCATCACGCAGTATAATTGATATGATTTGTTTACAAGTTAAGGGGAAGTAAACACATTGAAAATTTTTCCTCTGCTATAAAATTGGCTGCACTTGCTTTTGAGGGACTGGGGCTTGAAGTGAGGAGGTATAATTCACAGCTGAGTTTAGAGACTGAACTGACGAGCCCTGCATGTGACACCTGTACTAATTAGTACCTGGGTTAGTATTGCATCAATACCCACATAGAAGACTCTTCAAATCTTTTTTCTCCCACTTGCATTGCTTAGGATGTCAATGCTCATCCCACTGCACAGACAGGGAGGTCAGTTGCTGTCCTTGCTGTAGTTGCTCCAGAGGCCCAGTACCTCAGCAAGTTGAGAAACACAGAGGGCAAATTATCATGTCTCTTTGTGCATGTGTGCTTGCTCCCTGGTTCACTGAATATTCAACTTAACATTCCATATAAATATATCCCAACATAAATTCTAGAGCAAAGTGAGGAAGATAGGACAAATGCCAGAAGATAAATCAGGATGGTGCTAAGTTGTGCAAGGGGCCTTGTCTGTCATCATTGGTCTTGCCTGCAGTTGAGTTGGCTTTAGAGCAATAGGTTCCTTGGAAGATGTTTGGGAAAGATATTTAGCAGGCCCAGGAAATATTGCTTTTATTGCATGCAAATACACATTACTTGCTATCTACTTTAGTTTTCCTTATCTCTTGAAAGCCACTTCCTACACTGGGATGTTGTGGTAATTTTTCAAGTAAGATACAGGCGATATATGTAGCACATAAGCTGTAGGTGGAGAATGACAATAGACCAGTTGTAGGTATTCCTTTTGCTTAATCGATTTGGTGTTATCCTACTGCCCAGCAGCTATCTCAGATGTTATTAAACATCATGCCAAGAGGCTTGTGTAATGTCATTCTTAAGGAGCAATTCATCGTCCAGCAACTTTCCGGCCTGAAGTCAACTGCAAAAGGGGTTTCCTTTCACAAGCAGGAAAGAGAAATCAAAGCTCTCCACATCCCCAAGGAGAGTTGGTGAGCCCTGGCCAATACAGCTTACAGAAGTGTAGCTCTCAAATTATCAGTCCAGTTTTTCTAGGTATTGGACTCTTCTACACGCCAGGTTTGTTCTAGAAATTATGATATTTATGTCGGGATTGTGTGTAAGCTATCAAGACCAAAGCAGTACTGGAATTACTTATAAAGTCTCCCATTCATGGAGTCTCGATCCCTGAGTTTGGATACAACCACATCAATCCTGTAGTTTTCAATAGAATTTCCACTTATTGACACCAGTGTGAACTGCTGAAAGCAATTACCTATATGTTGCTCTGTATGTGCTGGGAAGAAGCACCTTACAGGATGCCAATGTCCACATAACTTGGTATCTGTGGCAGGAATCACTATAAGATCAAATCGGTAACTGAATGCGAAAAAACCTCTGACAGATTAGTTCCTCTTACTGATAGGTGTTACTGTGACAGTATATCAATTTTCTAAAGTAATGCATTACCATTCACAGGTCTATGGGCTGCTTTTATACTTCCATCCCCATGTCCTTGGCCTTCAAAGTTACAGCTGATGGACCTTCTGTCAAGACCCAGATATTTAATCAATGTGACAGCATCCTACATTTTTTGAACCCCAGAGGCTCTGAAAAACTTTAATGCAGCTTCCAGGTAAAGTTCAATCCACATGGCTGAATCCCCTGAAGTATTTTCTGCAGACAACACCCCTCCCCCGTATTTAATATACCGAATGTCCTTTACATTTGGAGAAAGTGAAGAGCTGAGCTTGAAGGCCAGATATTATTGCAACAGAAACATGTGCTTTACAGAGCTCTGCCATCCGCTAAGAAGTTGGGCTCAAGAACTGTGGTTAAACCCCTCCACTTGGAAGAAACAGGACTTTTGACAACAATAATGAATTTCTCCCTATCACAATCACCAATTAACACATGCACGTTTGTGAACATTTGTAGCCTAGAATATGAAGAGAAACATATTTTTGAGGAAAGGAAAACATGTATTACCATTTGATGAGTACAGCAACAGTTTTATTGAACAGGAAACATCCTGTTTCTGATGTCAGTTACAATGTCCATGCACTGACACAATTCCATCACAGATCTAAAGTTATTCAACATTGTTACAAGCTATAATCAACAAATTATGCTAAGGCAGTAGGATCATTTGAGAAAGCCACTGTGGACTTGGCTTGCCCCTTGAAAAGCCTCACTTGGAAAGCTGCTTTCCCCAACTATAGCATCTGACCTCACAAAAGACAATCCCTCTTTCTATTTATCTTGCTTCACCGGGATAAAATTATTCCCTCTCTCTCTTTATATGTGCACATAAGCATGCACACAAGATCAGAATCTGGCCCCAGAATTCTTTTGTTCACAGCACTTGCTAATGAGTGCTGTGAACCAACTAAATGCAACATAAATAAATCCTAGCCACATTATGATATGAATTTCCTTTAGAAGAGAATGTTCCAGAATCCTAATGGCTGCATTTTCTTTGTCTCTTTTAGTTTTACCATTTACATGCAACATTATTAGGTATACTCATTATCTGGCTTAAACAAATAATAGCATCTGTAATTATAGCAGAAACCAGTTCACTTGTAGTTAAGTAGAATGCTATATGTCAGATATGTCAATGTGATCTGTATAATACCAAAAATTTACACAATAAAAAATAACATGAAACATGAAAATCCAGTCATGCTAGTGATTAGATTTTAACTATGCTTTAGGGTTGTTAATGTGAAGAAGGGGAAGACACTTCAGCTGACCATGCCTAATGCAGCAAGCATGCAGCAGAATGAAATTCTTTATTTTCTCAGTACTCAATAAAGGAAACAGGAGCATTGCCTATTAAACTATAACACCTTTGATGAAAAGGTTCCTTAGTTCCTAGTCCCTTACTATTGCTTCTATCCAGATTTTTTTGCTGCAGGTACTACATTGCATAAATAAGCTGACCTGTCAGGTTTTTGGCAATTTATGGGGCTGGTCAGCCTGTACATTCGTGCAGTTTTTTGTTGCAATGAGATGTAATGGCTTTTCAGCGCACCATAAGCACAGTTGTGACCACAGGCTCACTAGTGTCATTTTGTGTGCAGTAATGAAGCCTGACGAGTGGTCTCCTGCTTGCAGATAGCCGGCTGTTGTCCTAAAAATGCAAACCATTGCCTCAGGCCATGGAATCAGGAACAGGCAAAGGACAGTGGCACAGGCACGGCTCCCCACTGCTCACTCTCCCTTTAGCACACTGTACTTGGATGCAGTAGAATAGTCTTTACCCTTGTACATAAGGACACAATGAGAGAAAGTGATAAAAGCAATTGTATGAAGGCCATGTTGGAAATCGGGTTTTGTGAAGTTGAGCTGAGGTTCAGGGGAAAAAATCCACTGCTGATACATTTTCCCCTGTGCCCAGTGGGTCATTTGAGCAAAAACGCTGATCCTCATCACTGTTTCCCTTCCTTTTTTTTTTTTTTGATCTGTATAAATATTTGTGCAGATATGTGCACTCATGCTTATTTATATTTATTTATATTTTGAGAATATGTACTTACACCCACACTAGCACACACGTAAACATGCATACATATATACAGAGAGACAGAGCTAACAGGCACAGCAAATCACAGGAGCAAGCCTTGCTGCTTTTTTTTTCGCAGCTCATCAATATTCCACGGCCCAGGAAGGCCAGGCGTGCACGGGGGTTCACACTTCCCACGGCACAGCCGGCCCCATCACAGATCCCCTCCTTGCTTCAGCACCCGAGGGTCGCCAAGAGAGCCACTCTGAGGTGGGTAGCACAGTGCTGCGAGGTGGCTTGTTTTCTGGAGGAAAATGAAAAATAAGTCTATCTTGAGTCAAATAGCAGTTAGGCCTCATCCAGGACTCATGTGATTTGTGGTTTAATTAAGCCCTTTTCCATACACCAGCCATCATGGAGCAGCCTGGGTGCTCACAACGGGGGACTGTGTAAATTCTGAAACCTGGAGGGTGGTTTGCTCTTCAGGAGGGCAGGAGATGCTTTTGTGGTTTCCACATTCACACCCAGTGTTTTGTAAACAACTACAGGCAAAGGAGATGGGAGCAGAAGTTACAAATCTGTTTCAGTTATAACCTCATTGCCATACCCCTTCTCACTGTTTCATAGCTCTTTGGGAGTCATCCTTCCCTGCAAAACTTGTCACGTGGTGGGAAGTCTCTTTGTAAAATGCCATGTTAGAAGAGAACATGGAGCCCAAGGCTCCCACCCTTCTCTTGGCTAAGATGTTTCCAATCTTTATCTTCAGAATATTTGTCCCCTTGGCTCACAGAGTGCAAAAAGCTGCAGTTTATGTGTTTCTTTTATGCAGGGGTGGAGCTGGGTGGTGCATGAGGCTGAGAATGGGGGGAGGGAAGATAGGGGATTGCTTGCAGATACAGGTCATCAGCTGCATTTTTGTCTCAAAAGTGAGATCCTGGCCCTCAAACATAAAACCTAGAGCGCCTCTCTTCACATTTCTTCACTTCTGAAATAAGAGGAAATATGTGGTGAAGTATTAGGTCTACTACAAACTAGCAGTTCATCACATTATGCGTCACAAAAATGGCAAAAGTAAAAGCAGCAGTTTCCATTGTTACAGTCAGCAACGTGGCTTATAAGCATCACATTACATTTGTCTTTATTTCTTAAATGTGTAGCTTAATATTGATATTTTTGAAATGTTAAATATAAATCAGAAAACATGAAGAATGCACAACGTTGCCTTGGGAACCTTTGCTTTCTTTTTTTTTTCCTTTCTGAAATTTCATTATAGAAACTCTGCAAAGTTAAGGTAGCATTAACTCAGTCTTTGGGTATATATAATACAAAATGCTTGAACTTCTGGGACAGCAGCTATTTCTATGGATACAGTATGTTGAACAGACATGGAACAAAGAAAACCAAAACAGTTGGTTCTCTGCTGTCAAGGAAACAAGCTGCTCTTTCTGCTTAAATATCTCTTACCAGAACTAGGAGGGAAAAATCCTCAAAAACTCAAGTTTGTACTTAAAAAAAAAGGAATCTGACTTTCAGGTCCTGGAATAAATGTATTGTCAGATGTTTCAGTAACGGATATTGTTATGTTTGCTATAATTAAATCAATATATCTCCCTAAAAGCCCCTAAGGTTAAGGTCACTCTTAAAGGTAAATACTAAATCATTTTTTGAGAACAGTAGGAGTCAAGAAGGAAAGTGAGAAAGCATTCTGCAGTGTTCTAGTTTTTGTGCTGCATGCAGATCTCTTACTGAGATTAAATTCTGTTATTTACACTCCTGTAATTCAAACTCCTTTTTAAACTTTTTTTGTTGTTGTTGTTCCTATTCAATTATTAGGAGTTCTGTGGTTTAAAATAATAAAATCTAAACCTCATGTTAATTCACAACCCAAAAATTGTAATAGGTTTATTTCTTTCAGAAGTATTAAAAGGTGTATTGGATAAAACTGCTTCATCTGATAAACAGGCTCAATGAAGAGGCACGTATATGTTCTATATGGTACTTCCAATGCACAAATGGCATGGGAGACTGCAGATGCTTGGAAACATGGTTAAGGTTACATGAAAGAAGGGGATTACAGGAAAAAAAATTACTCCAGGCATTTTTAATATCTTGGAGTTACCTCCTGGTGAGTGACATTCTCGTTCTGGTTGGAATAAGCTTCATCTTGAGCTCCTGCACTTTAGTGAAGGATATTGCAAAATGCTCAGAGAAGCACAACACTAGAAAATAGGTCTCTTCCAAGACAGAAAAATATCCTAGGAAAAAGATTGTGATCTGACACATACCAGTGAAGCTCACAGCCTTTCTGGACAAAGTAGATCCAAAATGCCCAGCTAGCTTTGAAACACATTTACAGACACAAATCTTTGTCTATTTGCAGCACCATTTCTAATTTGAACCAGGAATCAGAAATGAGGTTGAAGGCAAATGATGTATTTAGTTAAAGTTATCCTTGTTTGTGGGCTAAGTAGGCTTTCTCTGGCAGGTTTTGCAATGCCACAGGTGGGCTTAGACATACGATGCCTGAGTATGGAGAGTCCTCCCAGCAACGGGTTCTCTCCATGCATATGTCCCTAGCTCCCAGAAGTGGGAAGGTACATGTATTCAGACTTTACCCTTTTGTGAATAGCAGTGTTCCTAAGGGCTGGGAACTGCAAAGGAACCTGAATGTGCAAAACAATACTGTGTCTGGAGATAGCATTTGCCTTGGTAGTTACAATTTGGCCCATTGCATAAAAAAGGTTGATTTTGAAGAAAATTGCCATTAAAATCCCTGCTCCTTATAAAAAGTGACCAGTAAGCCCTTTGCCTATCTTTTCTTGCTTTCCATATTAGCATTGTTGCTCTTGTGGTCTAAAAATAGTTTTTAGAATGTTGTTGGGTTTTTTTTGAGAAGAGGTTGTGAAACATCTTAAAAACACAGCCCTTGAGGAACAAGAAACTGATAGATTCAAAGGCATACTCTGAAATGTCATTGAAGATGCTACACACAGCCCCACTAAAGTAAGAATTACTACTGAAGATCCACTACTCACCCATAATTAACTTTGCAGTATTTTCTTCACAAGTGCATGCGTTATAAAATTATGAATCTTCTTATCTTTGAATTTTGTGGGTTTTCTTACTTTGTTTAGACACTATTGTAGCAGAAAGGAGGAGTGGGTTTAGGGGGGGAGGGAAAGGTTTGTACACTTCTGAATATTTGAGCTGTGTTTAATCATTCTCATGTGTGAAATCCTTTATTAAAAAAAAATCAGTTTATCTGATACTTACTGCTCTTTAGTACAGCACAGCTTGGTAGCACTAGGTACGTCTTGTTGAAAGTATGTCCATAAATATGTCCCTTGCAGCACAGAACAGCTTGTTAACTTGGCAATCCTCAGCAATTTGCTTTGAAAAGTTTGCCTCAGTTTTGATAGTCCAAATGTAGGGCAAAAACTCAGAGTAACTTTTAAAGCTAATTTTACCAATTGACACTTTCCTCCTAGTTTTAACTGCCTGTTTACTAGAACAAGAACTACAACACTCCTTCCTCCATATTCAATTAGCCTTTTTTTCAATATTTTATTTATTTTTAACGGACTGGGACTATTGATTTTCTGTTTCTTGAATGTACAATCTAAAAATAAAGGAGTCCATTATCTCAAAGAAATATTATTCTATTACCCTAACTGTATGTAAACCTGGGGCCAGTATTATTTAGAGGATGGTATTACTATGAATTTGCAATGCTTTCAATCTAAAGAGAATTGCAAAAGTGGACAAATGCTACACATCCTTATGTCACAGATAGAATAAATGGGGCACAGAGAGGACAAGCAAATTGACCAGTGCCCAAGGGCTAGAAAGAATCAGCAGCATTGAGAAAAAAACCCCAGATTTTTGCATGCCTGGTTCTGTCAAAAACTTCTACACTCCTCTTTAGGGGAGAGTGGGGCTGTTGTTTTTTGTTTTGGGGTTGGTTTTGGGGGTTTTTTTTGGGCGGGGGAGTTGTTTGGTTTGGATTTTTTTTTGGTTTTTTGTTTTAGTAACACTTTCTGTTCACTTGTTTGGGTATCTTTTGTAGTGGGAGAATGGAAATAAGATGCCTACATTATTCCTATACCAAATACATTAGGTTGGCTTATGGGAGAAACCCTGAAGTGAAAACTCTCGAGTGTATGCTCTATTTTAACCACATGAGGACTGTGATTGGAGATACTTCAAAGTGGGTTACGATGGTTAACTAAGTGAAAGATAATATCCCTTTGCCATTACTGTCTAGTAGGTCTCATTACTCCTCTGGGCATGCTCCTTAGAATAAATTAAAAGGATCCACTGAGAACCATTTTGCTTTGGGTTTTTTATTTGCTAATGATTGCCAAAAGCCATTTGCTAGAATAGTACAGAATGTTTACAGATGCCTTAGGAAGAAAACAGCAGAATGTGGAACTAATTGTGTTTATTCAAGATAATTATGAAACACAAATGACCATTACTTACAACAAGTCCCTTGACAGCTAGAGTTTGACTCATGGGGCCAGGATCAATCTCAGTAAAGAAAGGCCTTAATGTAAAGTTATACTGTCCATATGGACACCACGTATCAGCACAGGCTATTGGAGTTATTCCTCGCCCTGCAGTGCTCTTGTACCCAACCAGTGTTCAGTACAGAACAGCCACAGCTGCTAGGAAAGAGGAAAGGCACATGGGGATGATGAGTACTTCAGAAGGAAGATCCTGCTGGGGTTAGAAATTCTGAGAAGAGCAGCCACAGACCTCTCTGGCAATTAAAGCAGAACTTCAGAGGAAAATGAACCATCTTTGCTGCACCAGTGATGGGCATTTATTCTCATCAGAGAATGAGATGCACAAAGCAAATCTAAAGACATGACTATTAATTCCACCATAAAGAACATGCTATAACACAATGCCTCTCTGTTCATCCCAGAACAGTTTTTCAAGCCATCCCTACATATCCATGTTAAACTGGTATGCACATTTCATTCTTGAGTAAGAAGACAAGAGGGATCCAGTGCAGTACAATGTTGGAATTGCACACTAGATGAAAAAATATCATGAAAAACTTCATAATGAAAAAAATTAAGTAAATTGCTAGATTAAGGGAACTAGAAATAATCTGATTTCTTATGGGTTTTTTTTGTTTATTTGGTTTTGGTTTTGTTCTTTTAATAGGCCACTAACTTGCAATTTTTTAATTGATCTAGGGGGTTTGCTCTAATAGTATCCCAATGGGTCAATATTGTCATTACAGTTTCATATTACTTTATTCTTCTGTTGCTGTAGTTGAATTGTTTTTGCTTTGGAAAAAAAAAAAGTAGTTATTTAGACTACCAAAAATTTATTAACATGTGGTTCTCATACAGAGAGGTCATTTATATCCTTAACAGTGTGAAAACACAATGTAGGCAGTACTGCTTTTGTTGATTTCATTTTCTGGCGACATACACAAAAAACAAAGCTTAGTAATGTCCAGAAGAAAAAAACAGCAAGTTCTTTACTGACTTTGGATCTTGTTTGCCCATATGGATGAGGGCACACCTTGGTGAAATCCTGGACCTTAAATCACTGTGAGTTTTGGTTCAATGGTCACTTAACATACCATGCATGTAGCTTATGTTCAATGTTATAAATCAGCATTCAGTGTCGGTTTCAAAATTCCATGAAAAAGGATGAGTGTTAGAACTCGTGCACTAACAGAATTGTTGATGAGGGTTGAAACCCATCAGCAAATACATTGTGACTGAAAAATGCCAGCAGCTCAATGGGACCAGAAATGGCCTCAGCACACAGGTTGGATCTTAGCAGTCTGGGTCCCTGTTAACTAAGCTCCAATGTTTCAGTCTTGGTGATTTTTTCCCTGGAAAATAAAATCTCCACTTAGCTCACTGTTTAATGTGGCCAGAAGAAATTGGACTGAGATCTCAAATTAATTGTCAAAAATTTTACAGATGGTTTATCACACCTCCTGTGGTTTTTCAGTTTCAGAAAACTTTTACTGTAACATTTCTGCTTTTATTTTTATTTTTCAAATAATGGGTAATTTAGCTACAAGAAGGGAAAATTATTTTAAAAGAACAGATAACCCTTAGGATGAAATGAAACATATAACAGTGTCAAGCAGAAAGCTTCAGCGGGGTTTGTAAAATTTTCCATTTAATAACTTTCTATTAAATAGCTTTAAACTATGTTTAATTTAGACTCAGACCAACTTTCTCTCATTGACTTCAGTACAGTCAGGTCAGACTGGGGGTCAGTCCCTTGCAGTGACAGGACTTTTCTCTCTCTGTTACAAGGACCAGCCTGTCCTGAGTTCACCAGTTTCCTAAACCACATTTTTAGTCAGAAGGAAGCCTTACCTTTGCACCTATGGGGACACTGATTTCTTCTACCACTGCTGTTAATGGTACAGGCTGAAAGGATATTCATGAGAATGAAAAGATGAAGGAGAAAGCAAATAGGATCCTAGGCTTATCACTTTATCCCAGTAGGAGCTCCTTGAATCTCTTGTCTTGTGCATATGGGCAAGGAAAAGGAGAATTAATTTTATGGGAGCTGCAAAATAATAACAACAGAAATTAATAGCCATTTTTTTTTCAAATAGGCTCATCAAAGTCTCCCAAGCAATACATGGGACCTCTTAGCAAAGCAAAAGCACAGCCTGGTGAGCTTGACCTCCAATCCCATGTTTGAGGGGACTGGCTCCTCAGAGGTGATTGCAAATGGCTTCTAGTCCAGTTCAGCTAGAACTGACTAGCTGGACTGACTCTCCAGCTGGGCAGAACTGGAGAGAAAAGGAGCTCTGCTTGCCTTCCTTTACTTGGCAGGTGTGCCCCATAAGGATTAATGAACTGCCCACCAGCTGCCAGCCCCTGTGATCACCCTGCTCTCCTCAGCCACCAGCTGATCCCTCCAACAAGCCACCAAGGTGAGAGTTCATTGACAGAGGTGGGTGAGGTTAAAGATAATAAGAGTCTAAACATCCATAGGGAGTTCAGCTCATGTACAAAGTCATAATTACATAAGCCATTACCATCGTACAGGTGAAAAGAAATCGCTGTGAGCAGGGCTAGAAAACATTTGCAAAGACAAGGTTAAGAATCAAGGATGGAAAATATCAGACTTTCTCCAGTGCATGCAGCATGGCTTTAGCTAGGCTATAAAATGAGGATTGTTTGGTTATACAAGTAGAAACCTGTTAAATGGATAACCTTGTTGCAACAAATTTTAATTTTTTAGCAGGTCTTTTCTTTCAACAGGTATTGATTCAAGCAGCCTCAGCTATTTTTATCAAATGTATTTTAGAGGCTCAGGCAATGCAACTGAGGATTTTAACCCCCGGTAAGCTACACAGAGGCAGTGTTTGTAATACACTGCTTGCTGCTTTCATAAGCTGGACAAACCTCATATATTATGGGCCAAATTATGCCCTTGGATGAGTATGCCTGATTCCCACTGCTGTCAATGTGGCTGTCATAGAAATCTGTGGGAGACCAGCTTGTGCATCCAAAGAGGAATCTGGCCTAAAATCTATTGTGTTCATTTTCCTTGTTACTTAGATATTTCTCGTGTCTGCTTCACTTACTCTTTTTATAATTGAGGTAAAATGACCACATTAAATGATATTCTTATAAAAAGAAAGCAAAAGATAAAAGCTCTCTAGTTCTACAGTGTTTTCATTTGTGTGACTATAATTAATGGATGTTCTTTTTCAAGATTTCCCTGAAAAGTCACTATGTAAATGGGTTTACAGAAATCTAGTGTTTCTGCAACCTTTTCAGTTTTGGACAGACCTGGCTAACCTCCCCTAAGAGCAAACAAACATGGTCATTTCCCCACAAGTTTTATTCTGCCAATCCTCAGCTGCCCATCATTTGCTGCCCTCCTGACTGAATGCCTGAAAAGAGACATTCAGTAAATATTCTGCTGCCTCTGTGATGCAGGAACATCCCCCATCTTCACTCAGGTACGGGAGTCTGGGAGTAAAGGATGGTCTGCCTGAAATCACTTGCAAATATATAATACCAGAAAAAGCCAATTAGCAGTGTAGCCCCCATGAAAATCAAACTGAACATATATTTTGCATTCCTGATGGGTACTATTGTGGGGAATGAAGGCCTGAGGCCGCATGGGTGACAAGAGGAAGCATAGCATGAAGGGCCAGCTTGTCTGGGAGGTATTACCACTGGCCCCTCTGGTTGTCTCCTGCTGCCCTGGTCACCCCTCTGAGCTGCACACCAGGTTCAAGATTTACTCCGCTCTGCATGGCTGCTTTGAATTCATTTTATTCCTAGGCAGCTAGTTGGAGTGGGAAATTTATACATGCATTCAGCATTGTCATAGTCATATCTTGCCTGAGGGCATATTGATCCTTGTTACCATATTGACTTGATGCTTCTACATCTGCCAGCAATAGGTCTACACATTTTTTTTTATATGAAGATTGCACATTTTCCTTCCCCTGCCCCAAATCTCCTTCCACACAGTCTCCTTTTATTAAGGTAAAACAGTTGTGAGGTTTTTTTTCAGTGCAGCTTTTAAAATGTGTCTGTGTTTGCTCAGGTAAAGGTTTAGCAATAGTGGTGTACCCCCAGCTGGCAGATAAACCCCATGCAGCTGCTCACTCACTCCCCCCATAGTGGGATGGGGAAGAGGATCAGAAGATTTAAAGTTAGAAAACTTGTGGGTTGAGTTAAAGACAGTTTAATAAGTGAAGCAAGAGCTGCATGCGCACAAGCAAAGCAAAACAAGGAATTAATTCACCACTTCCTTTGGGCGGGTAGGTGTTCAACCATTCCTGGGAAAGCAGGGCTTCATCACACAAAATGGTGACTTGGGAAGACAAATGCTATCAGTCTGAATGTCCCCAGCTTCCTTCTTCTTCCCCATCTATATGATGAGTGTGATGCCATATGGTATGGAATATCCCTGTGGTCAGTTGGGGTCAGCTGTCCTGGCTGTGTCCCCTCCTGAGTCCTTGTGCACCCCCAGGCCTCTCACTGGTGGGTGGGGTGAGAAGCTGAAAAGACCTTGACCCTGTGTAAGCACTGGTCAAAAATAGCAAAACCATCCCTGAATTATCAGCTCTGCTTTCAGCACAAATGAAAATGTAGCCCCATACTAGCTATTATGAAGAAAATTAACTCCCTCCCATCCAAAACTAGCACAGCAGTGATGGCTTTAATGAAAAGAAAGAGTAAAGCAAATAGTTGGAATTTACTTGGCAACAGAATTTCCTTTCTACATTATAAATACACAGAAACCATTGTATGTATTTTCTTTCCAGAGTGACAGAAGCAAACCAAAGGGGAAGCTACCTGTTCATTTATAATTAACTGAAGTCTGGGGGAGCAGTAGCAAGATGGTCCTTACCACTGGTACACTTGAAGCAGCAGATTTGCCACCACAAGCAATTTCTTCTTTTTACTCATGTTCTCCATACAGTTTCAACTATAAAGGTCACTAACCACAAGCAGCTGCTAAAGTGGGTCCAAAGTAGTTTTCCTTAACTTTTAGCATTTACTTAACTGATTATTAGTTACAAAGCTGACACACAGCAGACATAACAGTGCTCTCAAGGAGATTAAAGGATTAGTCACTCACTAGCTTAATCAGATTAATAGAGATTTTGAACACAATATATAATCTATCCACAGAGGGGATACATGATAGCCACATGCTAACCTAATTTGGAAAAGGATACTAGGGATGGACAGACCCAGACAAAAGAGTGTAGAAAAAATTGCTGATTATCACAGGGATTTTTCTACGTACTGCACTTGTAATACCACATAGAGACCTTATATTTTCTAGCAGAATTACAGATTCACAAAATACAACATTATTATCAGCTAGTAGCCTACACAATACTGCAAGAAGACTAACATAATGCCCTGATATAAGCTTGTGATATTGGTATAAAGTAAACACATATTTGGGGTTTTTGCTTATGTAATTTTATATTTCAAACCCTGTTTTAATTTGTGGGGAGTTACTTTTTCTTTTTTTTCCCCCCTGTCTTTTAATGCCACAGCATCCAGGATCTGAAACACAAAGTGTGGGGAACAACTCTGTAAAATATTAAAAGCTTTGTGGAAAAATTGTAAATTTGATACAGTAAATTAATCCAAAGTAGAAAGAGAGAAAAAGACTCGCTGTCATCTGTGAGAGCTGCCAAAGCTTTAAACAAGGCTTTACCTGCTGAGAAATCAACTATTTTTTAAGAAAACATGCATTTCTCTTCCACATAATTTGAATAAAAGGAATAGTAGGGTGGAATCTCAGCATACTGAAATGGAGCTTTTTCTGTAGTAGGAGTTACTTGATGAGCCCTGTTTTTACATGTAAAGGCAAAAAGCAAAGAATAATCAGTGTAAATGGTGCTGTCTTCATCTATCACCCTCTTCTTTTTAATCCATTATTTTTCATTTTCCTGATTTTTTTCCCCCATTTCTGGGATAGTGACCTTAACAAGTTCCCGAAGCATTTTGGAAGGTGTCAGTCTCTTGTCTGAATCTTATCTCCCTGACATCCAGTCTTCAGAAAAGAAGCACTTTTAAGAAAGAAACAAACAAATTAATCTCCATGTGCTTCAGGAAAGACACTGTAGCTGGAAGTAGGCCAGGTTTTCACTCTGAAGGATGCTCTGTGCTTGGCAAAGCCCAGAAATGTGTGTCTGCAATGGTTCTTCTGCTAAGATTTTGAAATTTAATAATCACAGCTCTTTAAAGGAGGAACTGCGGCTTAGTGGGAACATAGCAGCTAACAAGGAAAAACCATGTTACCAGCAATTAAGTGTTTGTTATGCGGGAGCTGCAAAAACAAAACGGAACTCTCGGAGAGAAACGCTCAAACTGTGCAATCTGGCAGCCCATTCCCAGGTCACCCGTGCCGTACATGTATTAAACGAGTCGAGGTGAGCGTCTGTGCGATGTGCAGGCTGCTGATGCTCCCCTCTCCCTCGCCAAGCAAGGACTGTAGGATAGTTCTTTGCCGAGAGGACTCAATAAATCTGTTTACAGTGGTCCACTGATATGCTCAGTGTTTGCCATCGCCTCACCCAACGGGCCCCAGCCCCGGCACAGCTCCCTCCCTGCAGCTCTGACAGTCGGATTTCAGCCACGCAACCCGTGGCAACCAGAATCCCATCACTGCTCTCCGACAGGAGAAACACAGACACAAACACAAAGCTGCCTTTGGAAAAACAGCAATCGCCTGCTCAGGCTTTGCTTTAAAGAGAGAACGCGCTGAATTAAAAATGTGCCAAGAACAACCAGGATGGCGTTGCTTTATTTTCACAAAGAAGTCTCTCCTAATTGCACATTAACTGTCTTTTCGCGAACAAACTTGTTTCCACCTAACGCTGACAGTCGCAGGAGCCCGAGTGTGTGTGTGTGCCGGGGGAAGGGGCGGGGGAGCTGCTTTGTGGCACTGTCTGTACGTCTTGTGCCTGCGCTGATGGAATTATTGTTTATTTTTTTAATTTTCAGAGGTAGGTTGATGACAGCTGAAGAAGACTGTATTTGCTGAAGAGCAGCATGATGGTAGAGAGGAGCGGAGCTCCTGAGGGAGATCTAATGGTGCCTCTCCTTCCTGCACAGAGATAAAGACTTATAATAAGCGTGTATGTTCACCATCTGGCTCTGTGCATGTGGTCCTTATGGAGGCGAAAGCAGCACAATCTGTAAATGATCAGGAGCCATCGCACTCTCTCCAGAGAATCCACGATGCAATCAAGGTGACAGATGGCATGGCCGCTGCTGTGGCCTCATGGAGAAGATCAAAATCACCTTCAATAAACTCTGACTGAAATGGGCATGAGCACCTCAAAAAAGTCAGTTTGTCAGTCAAACTGCGACAGCAAGCTGCATTGGGGAAACATAGCAGCCAGCTCTCTGTTTTCAATCGTTTCCGTCTGACTGAGCCTGAACTATGATCTTTCTCAAATTGTCCTTTCTGTTTAGCTGAAGCAGGCCAGCAAATTGCCAGATTCATAGCTTTATTGAAGGAAATTGAAAACATGATGTCCTCAATTCAAGGGACAAACAGCTGGCAGGTGCTTGGACACCCAAGCACATAAAATGGACCCCTAGTCTTTTGGACAAGTTTGTCCAACTTTTGTCAGAGTAAATATAGATATATAATAAAATAGATATAATAAAATCCCGATTTAAGCAGGGTTTATCAGGCATTAGCTGACAGCAATTATATGGCTGCAAATGAACCTTGTGCTATGTATTAAATGCTGGGTTTTCCCATTTATGCTAAAAATTCCACATCTACTGCTAATTACAGTGATTCTTGTTCCCCTGTTTTTTGGATGAATATCTGAGTATAACCTTTTTGCCATGACTGCTTATTAAGAATAGGCATTCAGGGCCCAATCCTGCAAGGTACCCAACATGCCCAGCAAGGTGGCTCAGTACCTTGCAGGATCAGCCTGCCCAGGTCAGACTCTTCACAGCACTCTTGTCCCTCCCTGGCCACCACCTAAACCACCAGCAGCCCCAAATGCCCTATTTCCAACCTCGTGCAGGCAGGGCAGTACCTACCAGGTGTTTTCTGTCATTTGCCCTACTGCATGAGTAGCCAAGGGGCTTAGGATGAGCTTCACTGAAATGGGTGGTGGAGGAACACATCTGTTCCTTTATTTTTTCCTAATTCTTTCTACTTTTTATACTTTTTTTTTATGGTGTCCTTGACTGATCATCTCTCTCTTTTTTTTTTTTTTTTTTTTGGGGGGGGTTGTTTTTCTTTTTAAGGGAAGGTGAAATAATATGCTTGTCATTGTTTTCAAGCTTGCACATGGGGGCTTCCAGGCTGAGGCTTTATTGCCAGGCTGAAGCAAGAAGGACACGCTGAGAGGAGACAGAGGATGGGCAGCCTTCCCTCCTGCCCGCAGGATCCTGCCCCAAGATCTTCCTGGCCTGCTTTGGTACAAGAAGTGGATCGACGTCTGCGTCCCCGCTCCGTGTGGCAGATGGTCACTGTCTTTCTCGGTTTGCTTGCTTGCATGTTTGGTTTTCTACCACCACATTTTAAAATGTCCCTATTGCCCTTAGCCTTTCCAGCTACTCATTTTTAGCTTCGCTACTCATGAAATATTCTAGAAAGTCTTTTGGCCTGGTTCAAAGTCTTTTAACAGCAGTGAGTCTTTTCAACAACTTCACTGGGTTTGACTAAGTCCTTGGCACTCATTTCTCTGTAAAACAGAGCATTATCAAAGGCAATTTTTAAAAATTTTGGTTTTTGATTCAGTGTGGAGCATGGGTCACATTTTGAACTCCAGTTTTCTCTTCCATCTGACTAATTTTGCACATATAGCTGACCATCCTGTCTTGCACATTTTATGCTTGCAAAACAAATAAATAGGTTGCCTTTGTACCTCGGTTCCTCTCTACCAACATGGCTTTGCATGCATGGGAGAAGAGTTATGCTCCCTGTCACCAGTACGCAGGTGCCAAGAGACTGTGACAGAAATGGCTCAGTGTAAACCTATTGTTTTGACCAGGCAAAATGGTATTTTGTTCCTCCAGCACTCTGGAAGTTGGATAAAGAGGTAGTGGCAAAACCTTGATCTGACCGAGAAGTGCTGTTGGGGGAATGAGGAGGGAGTTTTAAAGATAAACTACAGAGGGTTTCTGCTCTCTCTGTTGAGAAGTTTGATTTGGGATTACAAACCATTGCTTTGGTTTCTCCTGCTAGGTAGTAATAGACAGCACAGCAGAGCAGGTATATGAACAACCTCGCCCAGAACTGGAGAGCTGCATGAACATTTCCTATGGTACAGTTTCCAAAACAGGGCTAATTTAACAGTGAAAAATAATAAATATAATATTATAAGACTGAGGTTCTTGTGTAGACCTTGTCAAAACACCTGAATACCTGACATCTTTATTGTGGCAACCAACCATAGATATTTAGGCATTTGGACACTAAGATTTTAGAACTCAAATATAATGAAAAATTAATGCACTTGCCCCAAGCAAAATCTAATTGGGACCTCTCTAAATTGTAGCTAAACCCTGGTAGATTTCTGTGTTGTACTACCTCCTTGCTTTGTTTTATTTTCTGTTTGTTTCTCATGCTGATTAGAGAGAGCAGCAGGGAAATCTGCTTTGGTCCTGTGGTAAAGTGGGCAAAGACCAGATCAGGTGGTTTGGTTGCCAAGCCCCAGTCCACAGCTACACTGTGGAGACCCCTTGTTACAGAGTTTATTTTCTCCTACCATGATTTGCAGAGGGTCTCTACAAGGACTCTATTCCTGTTGGAGAAGAGGCTTGAATTGCTCCCACCGTGGGAAGATGAATGTGAGATCACCTTCAGAGACGGGTTTGACTATAAAAAATAGTTTTACTTTTTGTTTAGTGGGTGAAAATGCATGGCATGTAATGCACAGTACATTTCAATACACATGTGCATTAGATCAATGTAAAAAAGCCTGTCCCAATTGAAATTTGCCACTGCATGGCTGAGAAATTTAGAGGTCTTTCCCCAACACACGGAAGTTTCACTTAATGCACAGAAATTTGATATCATATATTATGAGGAGGAAAAAAGGATAGGTTTCTAGATAATTGAGTGAGGGGAAATTTAGGGCCAGAAATGCTTTTGTCCTTGAATGTTCTTTCACTCTATTCCAAATAGGGACTCTGTGTCATGGACCTGTGAATACAAAGACTGCTTTTAAATCTCTACTTCTTGCATGACTGACACTTACAATTCAGTAACATCTTTCAAGGCATCCTTTGTGCACATTTATTTCAAAATAATGTATTGGACCTGTAAAACCTTATTAGAATATTTTTTGCTGCAATTACACTTCCATATTCTGGGGTTAAAATTTAAGTTGATTGTTCCTTGTTTTAATATGACCTTATACCACAACAGCATAAATACAGTGAAAGTCACCCTCTGAAATGAAACAGCTTTTATACTGGGTATTTTGTTACGTATTGATGGAGGGGATGGTTGATTGTAAAAGGAAAGCATTTTGTTTTCTGGAAGTAAAATACAGAATTTGGAACCTAGCAACGTTGCCTGGGGAACATTTAATAATGTTGCCATGCCTGCCACATACCAGGGAAATGAACTTCCCAATGATGCCTAGAAACCTGGGATCACTCCTTAACCTCCTTTTGTTTGTCTGCTGGCTTTATCTCTTTGACTCTCATTCTAGTCAGAAAACCATATTGCTTCAATCTTTTTTACAAATCATTTAAAATGGAATGAGATCAGGAGAAGGGGAATATCAGCATAGAACAACCCACTCTCAGGAGTGGAGTTCCTTCCACTGCCAGTTCAGGGCAATTTCCATTCCATTTCCCTGGACAGCTTTATGGGAAAATGGGATGTTCTACTTCCATAGTTACCATTGCAGCAAAGGCAATGAAATACCCCCTTAAGAGGAGGTCAACAGAGTCCAGTATTGAGAGCAGGAGGTTTCAATGGAGAAGAGAGGATGAGAAAATTGAAATAAAGGATTGGTTTTGAACAACAATGCCTGTGCTTCATAGATATGACTGCCTTTCATCTAATGAAGATACCTCATAGAGGGGAAAAATTAAGTTATAAACACAGCAGATATCTTGTGCATGTGAAATAACACTAATTTCTTGCATTCCTCTGATGAGCTATGGCCAGCAAAGGGGAATGGTTATTATAATAGTCTACTGTCAATTTTTCTTTTAAAATTTATGGGACATTTTACATAGTCTGAGTGGTGGATACACTGGGATCAGCAATTTGAACTGAAATATAGATTAAATCAAACTGGTGTGGAGTGTCCATTTGGAAGCGTTTGGGTATGTTTAAGAATGAAAAAGTTGATATGGGCAAAAAGGGGATGCTTTTCAAGCAATTTTTCTTTTAGGCATGTGGACACAGAATTAACGTCACAAAAAGTAGACAGACACATTTGTGGATGGTATTAAATAGCTACAAAAGCCATGCCCCTATTTAAAAAGGTCCATTTACACAGTGGTCCCAGACTGATTTCTAATTGTTATTTAAGCAGAAAATGCTGTACTTTCTCCTGTGATGGGAACAAATTAGTGAATTAGAATGAGCTAGCTAAAATCAGAAACCAGGAACTGAAAATATTAATTATGATTGCAGTACATTTCATGTTACGAATATACCACAGAGCCCTCGGACCATTATGTACTTGTATTACTATTTTACCAGCAGCTGCTGCATCTGGGTGCTGTGCAGGGTCTGCTCCTACCTACCTGCAGCTCCACCAGAGCCACAGAATGGAAGCCTGATAAGAGGACATGCATTGCTTTGTATGATAAAAGGTACTTTCTTTGTCTGGCAAACCACTCCTTTTGTATGCACATCAACCAGATGGCCATTTCAGTTTGTCTCCGGCTGTGAATCAGACAATATGGCAGAATTAAGGGAAAAGAAAAACCTTCCACTCTGCTCCTCCTCCCTGTATATAAAATTAGAAATCAACAACATTCAGGGAGATTTTATTTTAATACTTCAGTCCTTCATTAATTTAGTGACTTTTGACTTTCTCATTCACTGTGCATCACTCTCATTAAGGTGTGACTAGCTAAATGCTGAAGGACAATGAGATAAGGAAAAGGGTTCAAAAATTTAGTAACAAAAGGGGTGTGAGAAGCAGTGGTTATTAAAAAACACAAAGGGTGTATGTGTAATTTTGGTGATTTTATACTACTACACTTTGTATGGTGAGATTCCTGATGGACTGTGCCTGCAGTTCTCCTCTGTGTCATACCAAGAAGTCTGGGGTCTTCCTGCAGGATTAAACACAGGAAGTTTTTTGCTGGTGGTCTATGCTGTGGCAGTCTATGCACTCCATCCTGCACTGGAGATCCTTTTCCAAATTTTGGGCAGCCACATCATAACCTTGCAGAACCTGCAGAGACTTTGGCAATGCAATTTGTTTCAGGATCAGGAGGTGCAAGGCAGCTCTGACACTGCTGACAATGTCCAGACAGGTGGGGAATGTTACATGCTCTTGAGATATAAATGCAATGGGTTCAGCTGAAGAGGAAGAAACAAAGTGAGGAAGGAGGGCAAACAGAAATCTCAGTAAAACTAAATGCCAAAAAAAGACTGAAATCTGCAGCAGGAGTCCTAAAACCTTTGCTGATGGATTTCTAGGGCAAAAAGAACCTCTTATGAGGTTTACAGAGACCTGCTGTACACAACTTGTAGCTACTAACATCATTTAAAGCCTCCTGATGCTTCATTTTACCTCTTTGCACAAATGCGTAGGATCAAATTTGCAATAACTTAAAGGAGTCCAAAAACCACTATACCAGAAAAAACCCCAACACATTCTAGTCCCTGGTAGGAGATGGCAGCTCTGTATTAAATCCTATATTTAACTGGGATTAATTTTGCAATTTTCCAGAAATATTCATGAATATACATGCTGATTTTGGCACATCTCTCACTCAGCACAAAATTATCTCTGAGTACCAGTAACTTTTGCTATAATACAGTGATAGCCATGTACAGTTGTGAAAAGATACATTCCTCATTGAAGCATGTACCCATATTTTAGCAACTGCTAAAATGAAATCCATATGTTGAGCTCCCAGTGTGCCTGCTATTTCCACCTAGTAGTAGCCAAGAAATCCAGTGGCATTTCTCTAATGTGCAAATAACATAACATTCTCTTGGCTCACGGCAGATCTTCAAGAATGACCATGAAATTTTATGTAAAATTAGATCCCACGAAATAAACAACCTGGACACGCTCAGGATTCTCTTTACAGCTAGCAAGAATTCCTCTGGACTTCTATTAAAACAATTACAAATCCTGTTCTAAACTTTTAGTTAGCAAACTCTGAAACCATATTCAAGTGA
Source organism: Entomyzon cyanotis (assembly GCA_024500445.1). Lineage (NCBI taxonomy): Eukaryota > Metazoa > Chordata > Aves > Passeriformes > Meliphagidae > Entomyzon > Entomyzon cyanotis. The sequence continues at coordinate 19,777,276 of JAKEPQ010001005.1, forward strand.
CATTTAACAGTGAGTGCAGTGGAGAAGAACACTTTTCTGTGCATCCTTCTTAGCCAGTTTGAATTTATGCCAACAGAGACAAAAAACAAGTGTATTTCATTATTTCCTTCATGTTTTATATGCCTGGTTTAACTTTTACAAAGGCCATACAGTATTCCATTTCCATGTACAAATTTTGCAAGAAATCATGAGAGGAAAAACAGCATAAAAACCATTTGAGAACATATAATAGAGTACCACTCTACACAGGAATAAGGGAATATATTATAAACAACTCAATTTCAAGACAATTTGACATGTTTTACACCTTCAGTCATTTATTCTAAGCTCTGGGAATCAGATTTCCTTCAGGTGGCTGCTGTTGTAGTGAAGGTAAACATAACAGACAAAACACCTGAGACATTCTGGAGTTTTGAAATGGTTCTATGAATTTTTATGCATTAACTTTTGTTAAGGAAATATGTTGAGGGCTAGCAGACATTTTACAAATATTCAGTGAGAGATAGCTTTTGTCTCAGAAGTTTAAGTGTCTACTTGCCATGTAAAGAATAGGTAAGACAGAAGCAAAGATTAATAATTGTGGTTTTAGACAAATGAAGATTTAGTTTCATCTGGAATTATATGAAAAAACTGCTAAAACTGGGTCTGAACTCTGGAAAATGAGATGTATACTACAAAAAAAAAAAAAATCAAACATATATTGGCTTTTGAAATCTCACGAGTTATAAAATTGTGACTAAAATATTCCACATTTTATGCTAATGAGACAAAAATACTGGAAAAAAAGGTTCCATGAGAATAAGTTAAGTACTCTTAACATTTATTTTCTAGTTGAGGAAAGACAAGAGGTAGAAGAAGAGATCGTTCAAGTACTTATGAATTTTCTCTCCTTGTCTCAGAAATTGTATTCTGAAATTGAAACACTTACACTAAAGAAGCTTCATTTTCAACAGCACTTGATATCCATTTTCATCTTTATGTTAGATATCTTTCACTTCGCAAGCTTAAGTTTTATCTCTTCTTTACTATGCCTGGGTCAAGTAGGATTTCCATTATAGTCCAGTTGCTGTGAGATCCTTGAAAAATCTGTGAAATTAAAATACCTCTGTGCAAATCTAAGATCTATGGGGAATAGCTAATTCTGTTGAGAAGTCTCTACATCAGTGCTCTTGTCTGTAGAAAAGAGTCAGTAATATGTAACTTCTTTACAAATATTTTGAGATCTGAACTCTTTGAACATACTCTTATAACTAGGTTTAGTTAACAGTTAGTAGTGAATTGTTGGTAGCAGTTATCATGGAGAAAGACAGAAGATATTGTGTGATGTATAATGTGGAATAAACTCCCCAAGACAAAATCCTTATTTATCCATTTACGTAAATGTAGATGGAAAAAAAAAATGGTATTCTGAAAAGCTCCTGATCAGATTGCTTTTTTTATCCAAGGAGTGGTAGAATTAAAATGCTATCTGGTAGTTGGTACTGTGTTTTACTGGGAGAAAGAACACATTTGCCAGCATAATATCTGCATTTTGATAGTCCTGCCATATAAATGTGATGCACTAAGTCTCGAACGCAAGCACAAGAATCTACACACTTTATCATAATTATTACAATATAAAGGAGGGAAACTGTTGGTTTCCTTGACAATTAAAAAATCCAACTTAAGGGGCAGTACATTATTAGGCAGGTAGTTGTAAATCTCAGCACAATTCTCTTATCAGGTCACCCGTAATCTTAGTCTGAAGTCATTTCAAACCTATGGAAGGAAATCCCAGAGGTCAACAAAAAAGGTAATTTTTCTTCTTTGAGCTGGCATGCAATTTTTACAATAAATAAAATTTATATCCCCATATAAACAGATTGCTTAAAATTAATGTTTTCCTACCTTTATCCAGTTATCTTCTCACAGTTTTAAATAATCAGAAGTCATAACTTATGGTATATGAAGACTTGAGTGTTTTATATGTTATTTTTATTCCTGAGTATGGCTTCCAAAGATGTATGCACAGCCTGCGGTGCGCATATATACGCACATATATATATATATATATACATGCACATATACATACATATGTATATATATAAAAATACATATAAGATAGTTAATATAATATAATATAATATAATATAATATAATATAATATAATATAATATACACACACATATATATGTGTGTGTGCTCTCACTAATAACTAGTGAGCCTCTGGAGACAAAGCCACCTCTTGTGCAGTTCTTAAGTACATGAATAACCTTAACCACATGACTCATTCTGCTGAGTGGGATATCTCATGCATTTAAAGTTGCATACATGTTACAGGGATTTGATGGATCAGGGCCAAAGCAAGCACGGTCTATCACAATGTGGGACTAATGATGCTCTTATTGTAAGAATCATTATCCCTGGTTTTGCATGAATTTTAGCAATGCAAAGAGTTTGTGATTTGTGGGAATTCTTTAAGGTTAATTTTAATTTGTTTGATTTCATTCCATTGTGCATGGCCCATTTTTATGCCTGTGTTTCCAAGGAAACAGTTGTAAAATGGAATTTGATATGATGTGCTATCAGGTTCCTTGTCAGCAAGTTTCAAGTGATAGTTATGAACTTGACAAATTAAGTTAAAAAAAATTATGATTCGAGTATTAAGATAGAGTTACATGTTCAATGTTTGTTGTCAAGTGAATTATGTTCTAATGCTTTAATTTGTTTGGGGACAGAAATTGTTCTGATCACTGCAAGGAGGTCATAGTATTGATAGCACATATACAATATACAATGTCTGCAATGCTGAAATCAATGTTTGAGACTGCTGCTGTCTTAATTCCATTAATATAATCTCAAGACCGAGTACATTGAGTTAAATCAGACTGACTCCATTTATGAAGTCCCTTATCTTTACTGACAGCTAAAAAAATAGGAGAGTGAAATCTAATGGGGACTCATGTCTTATGTACCAAAATCCAAGCAGGGGCTGTATATACAATAAGTCTAAGTGGATGCTGTACTTTGGATGGTATTTACAATCTGTTAATTGCTGTGCAAGCACAAACACAAATGTTTATTCCAAAACATTTGTGCAAATGTATGTGTTTTACAGAGCAACAAACAAACCGGAGTTCTGTTCCTCAGCTTCTTTGTTATTCTTCCTGGAATAATAAGGATCCCTTGAGTAAAAGCACTAGGGGAAAAAAGGGTTTAATGAAAAAACCTGTAGATCCAAGTTTGTGACATTTTTCAGTTATTGACCTCAGGAAAAAGATGAACAAGAGACTCCAAACTCATACTGAGGACTCTGTTTCACATAATACTGTTTTTGATGACACTTGAAAGTCAAAGTCTTTCAGGAACACTTCATCATTCTATTGAGAATAGCATATTTTTAAAGCAATTTATGAGCCAGTTACCTTGACTGAAGCCTGAGAAGCTAGGCAAGACCCTGGAAAAAATAGAAAGACCTTTGCAAGTTATATTAAACTCATGAGTTTGAGGGAAAGAAAATAGGGGTTTGTCACTAGAACATGTTCCAGCAGTGCTCCCTTTCTAAATCGGAAAATTATTTGGCTTAGTTTTAATTCAGTTAGTTTTTGTCTTTCAGACACTTAATAGAAGTCATGGGAGGACTTGCAGAACCCTTAAATCGCACTTTCATTGTCTTTTGTCTGAGCATCCCTGTGAGGCATGCAAGGAACTGATATATTGGTGTGCTTTGATCTCTGGCATGGCCTGTGTTGAGGTCTCAGACTCCCTGTTGACAAGATGTGGGACCACACCAAAGCCCAACTGTGCTCTCATGGCAGCTGCACTCACCCCTCCATGAAACTTGGGGTGCTGGAGACAGCAATATGGGCATTTCTCCAGCATCAGGATGCATACCGGATATTCATTTGAACCCACAATTTCAGAAACAATCCTGGTTCCCTACATTTAGAGGTCAAGTGCAAAACCTTAACAGGTTTGGGGAAGGGGATGAAGGGCAGTACCTTAATTAAAGACTGAGGAATAGGATTTTGCAGGAAACTTGAGGCCAAGCAAGGACTCAAACTTGGTGTTCCTCAAAGGTAGGCTACTGTCTGAGATGACTTTTCTCCCTCGATTTACAAGTGATGTGTAAATGGAAATAAACCCCAAAAAATCTAAATGTTTATTATTGAAATGCACACATCTTCAGAGCACAGAGAATTCTCTGTTATTTCTTGTTTCCCATTTATATATTTAGGGGCTAATAACACCAAATCCTATCTTTTTTGTACATGAGAAAGTTACTGCTTGCTCCTTATTCAGTGCTCTTATCTCAAACCTTTATAAAGTGTGATCACAAGGAGGTAAATATTAATACCAGAAGAGAAAAAATCACTTCCTTGTAGACCCATCTCAAGTATTTGAAGCTGACAGAAATGTGGTATTTTTAATACTCTTGAAGAGAGAGATTTCTGACCAAAGGTAAGTGAGGTGCCAGAGGTGAGTCAACCTCAATCTTGGTCCTGCATGGAGAAATCAGCACTCCTTATACAGTTACATGTGTGCATGCATGTGTGTGCAAACACGTGCACACACACACACACACACACACACACAGACACACACACTGACACACACACCGCATTTTTTATTTTTCATGTTTTAAGCCTAAAATCAGTTTATGTTTTTGCATTAAAAAATTGAATTTTGTTTAAAATCACAGTATCTGGATTTGGTGAGGCAAGGGTGAAGTGTATGCTCTCAGTCATAGAAGAAAGTATTTTCATTAAAAATGACTGTAGTTATATTTGCCTCAGCCTTTTCCCTTTAGTAACAGTTTAAAAGAAGGGAAAGGAAAACAATTCCTCTTGAAGACAATTGAACCTGACACAAAAGACTGTAAAATCTTGAAAGATGGTCTGATGTGGAAATACATATTTCAACAATTTGTAAATTGTGCATTATATACTCAATGAATAATTGTGGTCTGTTTACCAAATATGAATATAGACAATTGTTAATGTACTATCATGTCACTCCACGTGACAGAGGCATAATATTGTTGATACAAAAATGCACATTGGAGAAACAGAACCAAAGAAAGAAATACTTGCTGCTGTTCAAGCATTAATAAGAGCTGTTTTAATGTTGTTAGAGATTGGAAGAAGTCTCATTCTGAGACAACTAAAACTTTTCAGATTTCTTTCCCTAGATGTGTATTATAAGAGTGCAAAATGCATCCGCATATGATGTGTTGTTATCTTGTCTGTCTCTTTTTCTAATTCCGTCTTTTGATGTCATTTAAAAATGGCTAGGGGAGTGTTTTGAAGGCTTGTAAAAAAAAAAAAAGCCAACAAACCTGCTCTCATTTCCAAGATGAGTCTTGCTATGAAGTCTCAGGAATCAGTTTGGGTGAGTTATTGCAAATCTTTTAAGAAAATGGGAATACACGGGCTATAATAGCTCTATTTAAAATAGAAAATCTACTCTCTGTGTGTGTATGTGTGTGTGTGTATGTGTGTGTGTGTGTGTGTGTGTGTGTGCAGGCAAACATGGCATTCAGGAGAGTGAAGTGAAATGAGCCAGAAACTTCTCACATTTTCCTGGCATCTGTGGCGTGTCGCCATATGAGAACCATATGACTGCTGGCAGATTGGCATGTCAGCTCAAGCATGTACAACTTGACCTCACGGAGCTCTGTGTTTATCAGTTTATAACAGGAATATTGATACAATTTTAGCTGCAGTCTTTCTGTGCAAGGACACTTCATCCTTTCACAGTCCTAATTCTCCTTTGCTAAAATGACAGCACCTTGTTTTTGAAGTTGCTTTTCCACTTGGGGAAAAAAAAAGCAAAGGCGGCAGAAGACAGCAGAAAGCTGTTCTGTGTGCCAGAATGATGTTTCATTCATTGTTTTGTTAACTGTGAAGTCCTTACTGGAGTTTGTCACGGGATTGCCTGGCTGACTTATGCTGTCTTTGTGGTTGAAAACCACAGCAGTATTAAAAACAGAGGTGGAGGCAAAAATCTGGAACGTTGTTATAGCTGCAAGTGATTGCTGAAGTATATCTACACAGAGCAGTCTCAGTGTTTATTCACTTAGAAGAAGGATAAAAGGATAGTACATAAAAATGTGGATGAGCAGTTTTTCACCTCAAGTTTGCTCTCCTGATCTCCAAATGAGTGGAATGTAAGCATATATGTAATTGCCGCATCACATATATATGCAATTAAATATTAGAATGGTGAACATGATGTAAAATCTGAGACAATCAGCTCTCCATCCAGAATCAGAAACTGGATATACATGTAACCATAAATCTGAGTTTGCCACAAAAATTCAAGTATCATACAAACTTGTCTAGTTGTTTATGGCAGGTGAGAGTTGGTAACAGAGAAATGATGTAGGTACAGTCAAACCATGACCTGTATTGGAGGCACCCATAAAAAGCACAGAGACTACTCTTGACCATATGATTTCATTTAAACTGCCTTCATCACCACCATTTCCTTCAAGAATAGGAGTATATCTTACATCCTCAAGGACTTAAACATACACTTGCACTATGACTTGTTCCACTTAACAGTGTGGAAAGATGATGTACTGAGCATGCATCGCTTCACATTAGCGCCCGCAACTGCACTCACGCCATCTTTCAGAAATAACGTTATTCATATCTGCTCAAGCTTCCTTGAAGGTTAAGCTTTAAACTGCTGTGATTTTCTAATTTTCTCTATACTGGCAACTTAATTAGAATCTCATCAGAGCAGATTCTAGGACTGACATTAAAACTTCCTCACCCACTGTCTTACAAGAAACATTACAGAGACAAGTGCTGTAATACTAGCTTTTTTTCTAAGGACTGGCATGAAGGGTAGGTGGAAAATCAGTGAACAACACCATTAGAAAATTAATTAGATAACATCCTGAAGACAAAAAGGAAATGTAGAGTCATTTTGCTTCTTCGATTTTTTTAAAAACTAGGAATAGAAACAAAGTGAGATCTAAACTTTCACTTCCCCCAGAGACTCACTGTAGGACACGGCAGACAAAGAAACAACCTGCCACATGCAACTATATGTCCCTATACAACTCTGTATAACCCAAATAGGCAATCTGTGGTGATGAAAATTGCCATTTACAATGTCCTTGAGAAAATTTATCAGGAAGTCAAAAATATTTGGATGTATTTTCCAGAATTTCATTCAACGGTCTTTTCATGCTGATGGATTGGAAGAAAGACTAAAATAGGAATAAAAAAAGGAGGGAAAATGGCTCCGTTCTGCTGAAAATGGAGAGCTATTTATTTCTAGTTTGTTTTGGCAGGTGATGTTTGGCCAGCAAATCTAATACTGCGGTGAGGCCAAACGTTTTTGAGTTTACCCATCTGTAACCTCCACACAAGCTACAAAATTTAAAAAATTCAAAGTTTCAGAATCTTTTATGCATGATGAACTCTGATTTAGTTTTCATTATCATCTGTGGTTTGAATCTCTGCTGATAGCTTGAGAAAACTTGCCATATCAAATTACCACAAAAAGATGTCCAGCCTATGGAAATGAACAATGAGCAACATTTATTTGACAATTGTCTTTTATTTTGGTTGAGACGTACTCTGTCAAAAGCACCACCATGGATCAGTGATGACATATAAAGAGGTGAAGTGCATACTCAGAAAAGACTATCGGAAATAAAATATGATCACAAATTCTCATAGATGTGTCAATTTATGAATTTATACACACATTTGCACTGTTGCACACTCATATTCAGACTTGAACACGTTGGTGTTCATGGGTGGGGTGGACTCTCCACAATATGTATATATGGATTTGTGATAATTTTCCTCTGTTAGGACAAAAAAATTTGTGGCTTCAGCCAGACTTATCATGTTTATTTTATATATCATTTATCATGTTGAATGGGAGCAAAAGTACTTAGAGAAGTAGTAAGAAATGAAAGTGTGCTTGTCATTCATGATGGTGATATGCCTGTTTAAGGAAAAGTAAATTCACTTCTGAGCATTGAGCTCATCTTAAGCCATGGGCAACAACAATTAAATTGTCATCATCTGAAGAGAATAACATAAATCTGCATAAAAGAATTTAATAGATTTTACAGTCATTATGGTATAAACTTGAATAAATGGTAGATTTATACATGAAAAAGCAAAGCCTCTCATCATTAAACGGTATTTAGTGTCAGTGGACCAGTCAAGCTGTTTGTGCCTTTTTGTTTCTTTTCAAATTGTAGTGGGGGATGCCTAAGTGTATGATTCAGAAAGGAGGGAAAATTATTTACTGCAGCATGTGGACAGGTTTGAGTGAGAGCAGATTTCCATGCAGGAATGAAATATGAGCCAGGGAAAACACCCCTTTTTGAATACACTCACAAGCCCTGATTACATGGCCCACAGCTGGAGTTAATCCAGTTTCCTGTTTAATTAAATAGTAGCAGGCATTCTGTTGTCTTACATCAAAATGCACAAGGATGGAGGTGAAATGCAAAATGTGACATCCACCTCTCTTCATTGCTTCTGAGAAAAGATTTACTTTAAATCTTTTATTGAAAATCTATTCACTTTGCAGGACAAATTTGAAATGCACAAGCTGAATTCTAACTGCATAGAGAAATGTATGTGATAAAGTGATGGCTTGGTACTACCACACAAAATTTTGTATAAATTGAATAAATTCCCTATGAAATAACCTGTGCTATAATTTCTTTTGAGACCATCCTATTCTGGGCCTGCATTATCAACCTGTTTCTGAAAGAGAATAATCCAAACTTTTTTTTCCTTTCATAACAATAACAATAAAACCTTCAGTTGAAGGATGTCTCTATGAAAAACTTTCCCATTGTAAACTATGCCATTTTAAAGCTGGGCACTTAGTACAAGACCTATCCTTTAGCATCTATATAGCTATATTCAACTTTTTCACAGCTGAAAGTGGAAATTTCATCAGTCTTTGGGGAGCAGGAGCTCATCTGTAGTGCAGGTCAAGTGAGATGTAAGAGGCACCATCCAAGGTTAAAGGGTGTGATAGAAGTAAACAGGTGACAACTTTCTTACCAATTTAAAACAATAAATATGTTCCACTTCTCCATAAAAAGATGTTCTTTGTTAGTCTGTTATTCTATGACACACGTACACTGATTTCATCACAATCCAGAGGCTCTCTGATTTAAAAAACACAGATACACTGGGGGAAACACAGAATATGTATATTTGCTTTCATTGAAGAATACATTTTTTTCCAGCATGTCATCTCATGTAGGAAACAATAAAGATACATATTATGGGGTTCTTCATTTTTATAGCATCATATGGTAAACATGGATAGCATCCTTGATGAAACAACAACAGCAACAACCACTGCCCTCTTGGTTTTCTCCTGTCAGGAAATATAAGGGTTGAGTTGGCTTTGTTATTTGGCTGAAGTCAACAGCAAAGAGAAGTGTTGACCACACATCAAAGAGGTTCTGGCTACTTGAAAAGACAGATGAATATTGGAGAGGTAAGCAAAAAATGGACTTTAGAGAAGCAGTATTTTCCCCACAAACACATGTTGGTCTAGTCTTTAAAAAAATATTTATTTCTATACTTTTCCTTAAAAGCATAAAATGGGAGCAATAAATGAGTCTGAATTGCAGATAGTTTAACAGTGATCAAAGTTTAATATTGTCTTTATGTAACTCCCTATTAACTAATGTAACACCTTTCATAGATTTTACTGAGCCAAAAATCAGCAGGATTAAGCAAATGTTTGAAACATTTCTGTGCCTATTGAGAGCATTCAGTCACATTACATTAGAATATATTATTTCCTAATAGTATGAGTACTACTATCTTAAAGAATGAAATACCCTGACTGACTGCCCATCATTGCTGGCACATTCTTTCCAGTGCAGGAGATGGCTTAATATGCATTTTTAAACTGTGCTGTGACATGTCAGAGGTCAATTAGATGGACTGCTGGTCTGACGTGGCATGGTTATTCTTACATTCCTTCTGATGGTTCTTAACTTTGTGTTGGTTTTAGCATTATCCTTCTCATAATTTAGGCACATTCTTGAGCACATAAAAATATATTCCTTACTTCACATACCTCAGCTGCCCCTATTTGATTGCCCTCTGTGCCTTCTCTGGCAGTCTGAACACAGCACCTCTCCCCAGAGTCCCTTTGTATGTTTCTCCTTAACCTTTGACACCTTCTGTGGAACAACCCTTAAAGACAACCTAAAGGCTAAAGTATTAATTCATTTCCATCTTTCTCTGCACTTTCATTCCATAGGCTCGCCACTGTAGCAAGCTTGGCAGGAATGGAAAGGATGGCAATGAATGCATTCAAGGTCTCCTGACATCTAGAAAACAGAGCAACATTTCAGGGGAAGAAGACTGCTGCTCTAAATTCTGCTTAACATATCTGCAAAATCTTTCCAAGGTAGGTACCTGTCTGGTTTCCAAACCCAGCTTTGATTTTTCTTCTGTGTTTTTTGACCCCAAGGTTGTATCCCTCTTCACACACTTGGAAGAGTCCTCAGAAGCAATGCTTTGCTTCAGCTTTCCTCTCCCAGGCAGCTCTGGGGGGCCAGGGTGCAGCTGGCCTCGGCTTGCACTACCCCACTGCTCCTGGCTCCCATTTCACCCTCCCTGATGTTCCTGGCGATGGAGCTGTATTGGAAACAGGCTGCTGGGCAGTGTGCTCTGGGCAGTGTGTGCTAGGATACAAACCACAGGTAAATCATATGCTCTATAAAATGAAGCATTTGGATCCAAGAGTAGAGGGACATAATTTTCTTGCCAGCCACATCACAGCCTGTGCAATACATTTACTCTACGACGTTTAAAAAGGGCAAGGATCTGCCATCACAGCTGCTTCATCTATATGCATTTTGTGTGTGTTCCATGTATGTACAGTGCGTCTGCAGCCAGACCAGGACTTCCAAGAAACCCTGCAGGGCTCCCATGCTGGGATAATCTCCCATGAGAGATGGTGGGGTTTTTCTGGGATGGGAATGCAGGTCACATCCCTTCTGAAGGAAGGCAGGAGCAGACAGCGATGCCCCAGACTGGTAAGGCTGCTGTCCTATAGCTTAGTCCTATATCCTGGTGCTACTGAGGGAAGTCTGGTGCACCCTGTCTCATGTTTTCTCATTGCATCATGGTTGTTTTAGGTTTAGGCTTTTTCCTCCCTCTCTCTCTGCTTTTTTTTTTTGCTTTTTTTCTTTTTTCTCTTCTTCAGACTACATTTGACCATCTTTACCTCTCTCTACGTATTACTCCTACTTATTTCTTTTTCCTGAAATGGTCTTATTTTTCCAGCTCTTTGTAGCCACATTTATGCCCAAAACAGAACAGAATTTTTCAAGGAAAAGAAGCTCTAATTTGAAACCTAGTTTTTTGGTTTCGAAATGGAGTTTCCACTCCTCATGGCAATTTCTCTCCTTCCCCCAAATCCAGTATTAAAAATTATTGTAAACATTAGCCAGACAGGAATAAAAAGAAACATGTTTTTAACAAAATGTCATTTGGGTTTTGAATGACAGAGCGAGGCTGTGTGTATGATATATTATTAGAAGCCTTAAATACCAATATATTATGTGAAAAAGCAACAGCTATTCTTTGTGAAGGTGCCGTTTATCAGCATCTGAGGAGATTATTTAAGTCAGTAGTTTAACAAACATGAACTAAAGTGTAATGTTTATCAGCTGTCCTGTTTAACTCTAAATAACATAGAAGAAGATGGCTCTTAAAAATGAAATGGACCTCAATCAATATACATTGCCAGTGTACATGAAAGGTTATATATAGCCCTATAGAAACAATGCATGTGAGGTGTGCTGCCAGGGGTCACTCCACCAGGCAAAGGAGAGAGGCTGAATCATACACCTTGGGCAGGCACAGACAAGCACTCTGTCATTTTAATAATCCTCTCATTGCAGAAAGTTTCACCAGTTATGGCCGTGATGCTTAATTGCCATCATTTATCTCCCTAATAAGTGATGTCACTGAGTTAGAGATGTTGAACATATACAACTGACAAGTCAGTAAGTAAACCTGCTATCCACACCTACTGATGAGAGTGGGGGGAATAAATAGGAGTAAGAAATGCAGCAAAGGTCTTAAAACCTAGTGAAATTTAGAACAGCAAAACAGATATTTTATTGTCTTATTTCTCTATTTGTCTGAGACCATCTACATTTATTGAGAAATTAAAAGCTAAAAATACCTACATAGAAACCCCAAATTCTCTGAGTATAGAAGCAAATCCATTTGTACTGCCAGCTTGACAGTTTAAGGGGTGACAGCTGTCCTCTGGTCCTGATGCATCTTCATATAGGTAGAGATAGCTGCAGGTCTTCACAGTGGATCCATCACTCTGTGCATAGAAAAAAAAAGTGTTTTCAAGCTCAATATTTTCAACCGTAGCAAGGGTTTAGTTTTGAATGATGTAGATGAATGAAAGCAATAAAAAGAAAAAGGCAAACAAAAAGCTCCCCAAATGGCTTTACTCAAGCTGAGTGAACAAATAGAGAAAAAACCCAAATACATTCTTAGCAGTGACTCTGCGTTATCTCCATAGGGTACAAATCACTGCCATTTCCAAGTCTTTATCTCCCTTGCAGAGGTTACCACCTGCTGCATTTCCAGGAGGTCTGGATGGTGTTGCTGTGGCCTGGCCAGGGGCCGTCAGTACTGCTGTGCTTAGGCAGGATGATCTGTGAGCATCCAGGAAATGTGTCCAAGGTGGCTGGAGTTCTGTGTATTTACTCGCTTGTTCTCCTATATTTCAAGGTGAGGAAACTTCCTCTGAAAGGAATCTGCTCTGACAGAGCTCAGTTTTGGGAGCCAGTCTGGAGTTTCTTCTCATCTCAGATCTGCCCATTAATGGGGGGAAATATGAGAGGTCTGCTAACTTCCTTAGAAATCCTCTTTTCCCAGTCTCAGGAATGAAATGGCTGGAGTTTGACAATAAAGAAAAGTTGCTCAGTCTCTGTTAACCTTTGTGTCTACAAGGGCAGAGAGCAGCAGGACTTTACAAGTCTGAGCATGCTGAAAGTGGTCATGCAAGATGATGGGAGTCTTGGGGCGTCCTGTGCCGCTTCATGCAGGAAATTAGGTGATTATTGGAAATCAACTTCCTGGGAATTGCTAGAAAAGCATAAAGGGAGTGAGAGAGGCAGAGCGTGAGCAGAGAAAAGCCAAGGGGCTTCTGCAGGGCCAGAATTAGGTAAGTGCCTACGTGAGAAAATGAGAGGTAGAGCAGGGGAGGATCAATGAGCCTACAGCAAAGCCGGTGTCCTCAGGCTGCTGCTTTCTCAGAACAGTTTCTTTCTCTTTATATTATTCCATCCTTTTCTAAACTGGGAAAAATGGTTTTTAAAAATGCTCCCTGTTTATGGCATGGCTTTAGATTTTTTTTTTAAGGTCTTGCACCTCTATCTGGAGCACTTAAACTGCCTGTGGGCAGATAGCTTGCCACCGCAGCGCCGAGAGACTTCCTCAGCAGAGTTCACAACTGCGGCTAACAGTTTGGGTGGTTCTACTAAAAATACATTACACCTGGAGATACTTGATGACTCTTTTCCCAGAGCTGATGAAAATTACTGTTACTTTTTTGAAGGGAATTTTCAGGAAGTGTTAAACGTATCTATAATAAGAGAAGTTGGCTTTAAATGTAATATTCACCACAGCTTTGAACTGTTGGTAAATCCAGTTTGCTTCCTACAATATCCCCACATTTCTTTATGGAAATAACTTCACACAGTTGGAATCTGTGAGAAAGAAGGTGATATGGGTCATGAAATTATACCAGATTTTAATTTCTACTGTATGAAATTCATAGCGTGCAGGATCTAAAACAGCAGCTACCAAGTTAGATTGTATTCTTAATATAGACTCCCAAACCCTTTTATGATTAAACATTGACTTTTCCTACATGAAAGCACAAAAGGTTGATGCTGTGTGGGAAGTTCAAGGTACCCAGATTACAGGGTGTAAAAATAAGGATAAAAAGGATTTTTTTTTCATTTTAGAATCCTTTTAAAATGTTGGAAAAATGTTCCAGGCCATCTCAAAAGCAGTGTTTTTGAAATGTTGTTAGAATGATGAACAGTTAAAGAAAATTATGGAATAAAGCCTTTGTTTTCACTGCTGTTAAAGAAAATTTTAAACCAAAACCTAATTATTACAAACCCACAAACTCAAATTTGTGTTTAAAAATGCTGAAGAAAAATACTTCCGTTTGCTCCAGTATACCTTTAAAGCATTTTAATATTCCTAAATGAACAATTTGGTGAAAATAATGCAACTTTACAAAATGTTTGAATTTTGCTGACACGCATTTGTAAGAATTTCACAGTGGTGTCTGTGGTAGGGACAGACACTTGGTCTGTGAAGGGCTAGGGGCTTGCTAGGACCAGATGACTGCAGGAAAAGCAGAAAATAGAGACAGGAATGAAAAAAACCCCTACTGCACAAGTCAGAAAGTAGTGGAAAATGGAAATGCTGAGACCATAGACTTGGGGCACTGACCACCTCCTTAGGAAGCCTCTTCCAGTGTCTGACCACCCTCTCAGTAAAGAAATGCATCCAGTGTTCAGTCTGAACCTCCCCCAGAGCAGCTTTGAACCATTCCCATGTGTCCTGTCACTGGGTACAGGGAGAAGGGAGCCACACCCCACTCTTCACCTCCCCTCCCCAGGAAGCTGGAGAGAACCATGAGGTCACCATGCACATAGGCTTGAACATACACCATGCACCATAGGCTTGAACACACCATACACCATAGGCTTGAACCCCTCAGCCTCCTTTTTTCCTCCAAAGCAGACAAACCAGAAGTCTCAGCTGCTCCTCACAGCAAATGCCTTTCAATCCTCACACCAGCTTTGTTGACCTCCTCTGGACTCATTCAAGGACCTTCACATGCTTCTTAAATCATGGGGCCCAGAACTCCATAGAGTAGTCAAGATTTCTCAGGTTTGTGCCTTTTAGGGTTTTTTCCTACTCAAAGTGTAGATAATATAAAGTAATAAAGGAGAGAATTTTTAATAAGCAGTCAACTAAGTATAGTCTTACCACAAATGAAATATCAAGGTATGTTTTAAACTAAAGGAGTCAGGTCATGACCTTTTAGAAAGCAATAGGGTTTATTTGCTGAATTTCAGTGAAGTTGTTCTTGGTGCCTAAGCAAATATCGCATGGAAATTTTAGTATAACCAAGGAGGGTATTATTTGAATCAAAATATAGATATATACCAAACGGTACGATTCAAAGAAAGCTGCTTTGGGTGATATCAGGGTAATGATGTTGTAAAACATTATTCCTGACTGGTAACCTTATCTTTCACACCCTTTGCAAGATATCTAAGATGCCATATTAAAAGAGTTTTAAAAATAAATAATTTCTTCTACTTCCTGAAGTGAAGGGCTTTTCATCAGAGCATAAATTCAGCACAAAAAATGAAAAAAAACCTTTGCAATTTTTCTGCAAAATTAAACACTGCTATCTGAACCATTGAGAGAAATATATTTACATATTTCAGGCTAAAGATCTTTTGTAAATGTTTAGTTGCCACATTCAAACCTTTCAACACTTCCCCCGAAATCACATTATTCTTATGAAGATACAACAAGAAGTCAAAGAATAAAATGTAAAAAGCTCCACTTCAGTAATATGAAGGTTGTGAAATGAGCTGACAGCATCCAGGAAGCTCAAAGTTACATCTGACAGCCTGTCCTTAACTCATGCTGTGTGAAAAAAGCAAATGGCACTAATGCATATTAGCTGAGCCCAAAGTTTGAACCCCTCAGCCCATCCCTCCCTCTCTATTTGAGTTATGGGGGCTGTTGTTTTGAGGTCTGATTTTCAAACTTGGCTTCAGTGTTGCTGTTAGAAGGCGTGCATGGCACTTACACACAACATAAATCTTTGCTCAAAAGCTCTGTTTTGTCCAGGCACGTGCCTGCACAGCAGCCAGGACGCAAGACGTTAGTTGCAAACATGGATGTGTCTCTGCAGGCTTTGAAGCCTTCACCAAAGGCACAACAGCCTGCTGTACATCTCTTCAGAAAACATTTGTTTGACACGCTTTCTACTTTTTACCCCTGCTGTGGTTTATTGGCCTTGTCTGTATTTCTAACTTGTGACGCTCAATAAGGATAACTTTTAACGAGTGCAACATCTATGTTTACAACCTCTGTGGATAACAGAGATGATGCATCTGTGAAATCTGTTCCTTTCTAGGAGCTGGTTGACACTTGGGACAAAAAACCCTTCCTACATTGGCTCCATTCCCAAAGGCAGCTCTGGTGGTGCTTGGGGGAAATAACTGCATTCAACATGCTATATAGCCATCACAAAGGATGCAGGACAGACTTCCACTCATTACTTGGGAATTTTAAGTGTAGAAATAGGTTCCTTGAAAATTGGGTAAAGCAGTTTTCACTATACCACAGCCTAAGAAATCTCTCTTGCCCTTCCTAATATATCACCAAGAACACTTTCAGCTAAAAAAACCACTTTCTCAAACTGTTTAAATCCTGATATACCTTTTAAAAATAGTGTTTAAGACTACACAAGATGGACAAAAGTCTGTGTCTATCTCCTAGATTTTTTTTTCCAAACTAGTGATCAAAAATTCAGTACCTGTAATCCATAAATCTGAAGGATTCCACATATTTCAGTGTAAGCACAGTGTCTGCAGGATTGTGATGATTACTTTCTTTGAACGCTCCTTTTCTTTAGTGTTGCTTCCCAAGTTACTGTGCACTGGTATTGTTGTGCACTTGTATTGCAGATTAATCTGAGCAGTTTCCATAAGAGTGAGCTTTGACAATGTTCACTGGTTCCTGTGGGATAACACTTCAGTGACCCCTATTTGTGAAACCTTCCTGCCCATTCCTGACAACGTCTCCTTAATAAAACTGAGCTCAAACCACTAGTGGAAGGTGCTGGTAGCAGAATAAAAATAATAGTATTTTTTTAAAAAAAAACAACCAACCAGCCCCCAGACCAGAGAGGTATTTAAAAAAATTAGAACATCTGAGATAAAAAGGTGTAGAGAACATGACAGTCTGTCAGTAGGAGTCTGAGCTGATAAAGCCAGCATTTTGTTGAAATGTAACGGCCTTCTACTAAAATGCTAGGAGAGTAACAAGGCACCCATGCAAGGAAAAAAAAAAAAGCTGAATGAACATTTTAATTAACTCATGTGCAATTTTAATTAAAAACATAATGTGTCAGGAAAATGAATAATGCCTTGGGGCAATAAAATAGCTAGATTTTCTGTTCAGTCTTCTGCTTCATATCTTTTATGGAAGAAGGATATTATTGTTAAAATGAAAAAAACACTCCTTCCAGCCTCCTGCCCCCTCTCCACACACATCTAACAAGAACACTTAATGTAACAAAACCCAAAGGTGTGGACAAAAGGAACAGGAATCAATCAGACTATGGTACAAGATATTATGTGCTACCATTACGTTGGTTGTGCCACAGCTCTGCTGGCTTTTAACAGAAATACTTTGACCTTCAATTTCAAAGTCGATGTTTTGGTTTTAAAAAAATATGCTCAGAAAATGTGTATGTCCCTCTTTTTTTGTGAGAAAACTTGAATTATTTGAAATTAACAGGCCTTGATGACAAAGTGCTGGTCTCCATCCTTTACAGATGAAGCCATTTTAAGCCATTTGGATTCTGTAACCTGAGATGCCAGTAATAACATGTCTTTTTATATGTGAAAAAATAAGGCTTTTAAATATTAGAAAGGAAAAGAAATAAAATAAAACAAGGGGAACAAAAGTTGAGGGAAGTTAACTTTCCCCAAATGGAAAATGTATAATGTCCAAACCTATTTATTTCTTTTCTTTGCCCAGATACCACTCACTGAAAGAGATTTGAAATTCTAGCTGCTATAGCATAGCCTGGGGCAAAGGCAGGGTCACAAGCACCATCATGTAACACATTTTAAAAGCTGTCAGAGATGTTTCTTCAGTCTCTGTGTCCTCAGCAGTCCCAGAGTCACCGGTTTGCTGCAGGGACTTGCTACCTGGTCATACCTTTTCTGTGGCTCACATCATTTTGACTGTAAATCACATCTAAACTGTGAGAAGGCTGTTTGCCTTAATGTGCTCTGAAAGCATATGAAGCTTTGTGTGCAAACAGTCCAGGGCCACATCCAGTCGGCAGCATGTTTTGCACAGCTCTGGTCTCTTGGGCTTCCATTGGAAGTCCTGACACCCAGGATCTCCTCTAAACCCCCCTGTGTGTATTCAAGACCCTCACAGGAAAGAATTTTCTCCTAATAGCTAATATAAACCTAGTATCTGTCAGTTTAAAGCCATTTCCCCTTGTCTTATCACCACATGCCCTTGTAAAATGTCCCTCTCCGGCTGCCTCGTAGCCCCTTTAGGTACTGGAAGGTGCTAAACGATCTCCCCAGAGCCTCTTCTTCTCCCGGCTGAACAACCCCAACTCTGTCAGCCTGTCCTCATAAAAGAGATGTTCCATTCCTGTGATCATCTTCATGGCCCTTCAAACTTGCTCCAACAGGTCCATATTCTTCTTATATTGGTTGCCCCAGAGCTGGACAGAGTACTCCAGGTGGGCTCTCGCAAGAGCAGGATAGAGGGGGTTAATCATCTCCCTGGTTACATGTAGGCAGTTTCGAGGTGTGTTTTAATTCTCATTTTCCTGCTTTGATTTTGATTCATAATGAATTCAATTAATTTCACCAAGTCAAATCTGTTTCACCCATGACAGTAAACAGTGAGTGGTCTCTCCCTGCCCTTAGCTCAACTCATGGGCCTCTTGTTATATTTTCTGTCACCTGCCCAGCTGAGGAGGGGAGTGATAGAACACCTCTGGTGGATACCTGGCATCCAGCCAGAGTTAAACCCCCACATCGTCCTTCTTTTGATGCAGCCTGGAAATGTTCAAGGACAAACCGATTTGGTTTCTTTCCTCCCCAAGGCAGAGGGTGGTGGGAGGCTCATCTGAGCCTGGTGCCCACCCAGCAGAAGCACCTCTGCCTCTGGAGCCACAGGGATGTCAGCTGCATCCTCAAGCACCAGCACATCACCACAGCTCACAGGCCAAACTCAAGAAAGACAAACCAAGCCGTAGTTTTCAGCCGTAGTTTTCAGTCATCCAGAAAATAGTGGAGGGCTTGCTGCAGAAGCATGCAGATGTTAGAAATTTAACAAACAGGAGGTAAAAATCAGCCTCCAAACAGAAGCCTCTACCTCTGTTGTCACTGCATGTAGAGTGTGTATATGTCTGCATTTGCATAAAACACTGAAATTCCTGAGTGCAATGTTGTAATGTTTGTTTTCCTGAGCCTGAGGGGAATACCTGAACTGATTTTTACTGTACAGAGAATTCCTTTTCAAGAATGCTTTATTTAATGCCTCCTAAGACCTGTTGCATGTCTTTTCCCTTTTTTGTTTCCCACCCAATTTTAGGCTTTAGCACAGCTAATAAATAAAGAGATTATTTCCAGGTTGCATGCACTATTGCTGAACAAATGTGTTTTACCTAAATGCCTGCGTGCCATTTATGCTTGCTTCTCATAAATAAGCTTGCTTTTCTCATGGCAGGAATGCCCACCATAAGAGTTAATTTATGCAAATTCTGGATAATATTCAAGTTTAATTCTCTTTTTTTTCCCTTTTTTTTTTCCCCCCAGTCATTCACTTGATTCTAAGACTGTCATTCACTGAAGGAACAGTAAAACAGCTCTTGATTTAGGAGAGCATTCACAGTTCATGTTTCAAATCCTGAATATTCACAATAAGCTGAGACAAATTATTACAGAATTATTCATCAAATTACTTTGAATAACAAATAAATGTTGTGGAGTTACAGTCTGAATGCAAACTTTCACAAAAAAGCAAATACAGTAAAATGATTTAAATAAGTTCTTCAGTGTTAACTAGGGTTTAGATTGCTATATATTTGGATCCTATAAGCAGCAAGTTCCTTTGTAACTTACTCCATTGATTTCAAGGAGATGATCAGTACTGGTTCAATTTGCAATATAAAAATTTTGCCACGAAAATGTCCAACAATAGAAAAGTGATTTGACCTAGTATCTTTGTTTCTAGCCATAGGCTAGAAGGACCTGAAAAGATGTACTTTCATGAGCCACAAAGCGAATTTGTTCATTTGTATCTTGAGTCTGTTTATAAACTTACACCAAGTGTTAAGGAGCTGGAGTTCGACCACTTAATATTGAATACTTCTTTGTACTTGGCCAGCCTTAGAGGACTGTGAAAACAGTCCTTAGGTGAGATGGGATGCCTGATCTCAGGATATAAGGGACATGCTGCCTCTGACAACAGCAGCTGCGGGGATTTGTACAGCCTGAGCAAAGCAGGCAGGGACTGAGCATAGGCTCCAGAAAGCTAATTCCAGATACTGGCTGACAGTTATTTTCTCTAAATTCCTACTTAAGTCACTTTGGATAAAAACTATTAAAACCATTTATTTGTATTTTACTTAGTAAGGATTTGTTTGCATCAAAACTGGAGCCAAAATTCAGTTGGTCACATTTATTTTGGTAGAAGTCCACATGGGGACACTGCTGCAATAAATCTGCCTGCTTTTGAGACAGATCAGGATTGAAGTGATATAAAAGTATAGCTAGTTGCAAAATCAGAATTTTTCACAGACCTCTTCAAAAGGTAAAAGTATTTACCATTAGTCTGCAGCACAATGAAAAACAGTGGTCTTGCAGATTCCAGCAGCAAGCCCTATCCATTCCTCTTAAATTTCCCTGTATGGCAAATACACATAGCAAAGAAAACAAAAAACTTTTCAAAAATTCAGAGGAATGAGGTTTGCATCGATCATTAATGTTCTTTGTTGCAGATGCAAAGATAATTAATGTAATCTAGCACATCTTGAGGTAAACTAATGTGCATGCAGATATAAACAACAATTCCAACCTTTTAGAGAGTGCAAGTCTGGTGCTTATTAGAACAGTTCATAATCATTCCTATTTCAAGTTCTGCATGAGAATGTGCCATAATGAGGAATTTAAAATTTTCTGATTAGACATGATTTTATAAAACAGACAGATAATTAAAATGGTGAGGATTACACAGAGAGGGATGAGAAAACACTGTAAAACAGACAGAAAGAAAAAAGAAGTGTATAAATAAGGAAAAAAATCACAAAGCATCACTGATGTATCAAATTTATCCTGCAAAATTTGTAGTGTACTGCAGCTTTAGGTTTCACAGTGCAAAAAGCTACCATCAAACATTTTTATAAGGTTATGCTAGTGTAGGTAGATTCATACTGACTATTTTTTTGATTAAAGGGTGCTTACTAAGCCTTGGAGTTTATTTTCATAAGTTTTAGCACTTCAGAACAGGAAATTGAGGTCTATAGACCATCACTGTTAAAACTGATCAAAACACATAGATAATAGTTCTTACCTGTAGAGCCATGCAGAGCTATTTACCCTGATTTGTATTCAGCGAGAGATTGGAACAAATAAAAAATATATTCCATATAATTTAAAGAAGGAGGGTGATCTTCTTCTGCTGAAAGACAGGAAGGGGGAATAAGTTGACTCTACAGTGAACAATTCTTTCTCTTCTACCACCCAGTTGTGGGTGCCAGGTGGGAGGCTGAATGCTTGTTTATTCCCCAGCAATCCACAAAAAACACTCTACAGAACAGTCTGAGGATGAAGGTGACAGGAGATGACTAACCCTTGTTAACAGGATACATTTACATCCCAAGAGAAAAGTGGTCCTATTTCCTTCTTTTTAAAGCGTTTAGGAAGATGAGTTCATTTTGCCTTTGTAGAGTTAACAGACACATTTTCAAAGGCTTGGGAATGAAGCTTTAACTGGTACACTCATTTTGGTTTGTGTTGTGGCTGAACCAGCTGATTTTCCACAAGGGTTTCAGCAATTTCCAGATTGTAGCAGGGGATGCCACACACTAGCTAGATACTGAGCAAGCGCCTCTCCAAAGAGTCACTGCATTTCCAAATGCTCCATACCAGTGGGAGAAATTCGAGGAAGTACATATGTTGCTTCTAGCTTCCACAATATTTTGGGTGTGACTGACTAGACTCATATGTTCCCATATTTCACCAGTAGATAAGTATTGGACTCAGAAACAATCCCACCCTATCAATATGAAAGTGATGTGTGAAGCCAAGAATGTTATTACTTAAGATCTTGCCAACTACCCTTGATCAATAGATGAAGGTCAACTCACTCAAACACATAAAACTATTCCTGATCAACTAGTTCTAGCTGCATAGCTGGGAAATTGTTTATTATTTAGGAGCTAATCTGCATATATAAAAGCGCAATGTTCCTTTTACTGATAAATAAATATCCATCAATGTTGCAAGTGATAATGTTTATTTTGTGAGGATTTATCATCTTGACTAAATCTATGAATGATGGCAGACAGAAAGCACTCGAAACTCATCCAAAAGTGAACTTGCTGAGTAAAGAGATCTTAGTATGATGTTTTGATGTGCTTGTTCAGCAAAAAAATAACTGATATGTTGTAGCAGATAAAATCTTTCTTCTTCCACTTGCACATAAATATAAAAAAGCTTGCTTTGAAAGAGAAGTCTGAAATTTGGCTAAAAAAGACAATCATAGCTAAACCAGAACCTCTTGAAAGAAACTGAAATGATATAAAGGAAAATATTCTTTCTTTTTTTCATACCATAGCAGATAAAAAGTAGAGACATTTGATATTACAATAATTTTACTTTTGACAAGGATGCAGAATTTCATGAAGGAAAGTCACCAGGAACATTTTCCCCAATCAGCAAGCTAGTACTGACTTGTCATTGTCTTTTCTCTCTTCTTTCTTCATCTATAGACTTGAAAGGATGTCTCTGGCTTGTAGCACTGTTATCTGAAGCTTCAACAGGAATACAATTCCTGTAAGGATCCAGTACCGATGCTGGTTAAAGTGTAAGCAGAGGCAAAGGCCAAAGGTTTCTACATGTGCAGTTCAAAGGATTGATGTACATGTTTAAAGGATTATCTCACTTTCCGTGGTCAGATCTTTTAGATTGTCTTAGTTGTGTGTGTGACTGCACCAAACTCCATCACAGAGGGCAGACCATCAGTTTCTGCTCCAGCATGATAGTATCAGGGATGCTTTCTCATGTCATCTGTCTTCCTCAGAGAAGGAAAATAAAGTTCCAAAGAAAAAAATAGCTTGTCAGCTCTGCTTCTCTACTTGGCTCTGCAAATGCTGCAGCAGAGAAGATGGCTGTGTTTGCACCATTGTCCTGTTAGTGTTGGTGTTGTCTTCATTTGAAGTCAATCACACATTAATGTTGGTGAATAGTGAGGCCTGCTATCTCCTCAGGGTTAGAGGTAGGACTAGTTTGAAGCAAAGTGGCTCCATACAGACAACAAAGAATGAATTTTAGCAAATAATCAATGTCCAATTTTTAATGACAGCTTGGTGATGGGGGAGCTTTGGCTTTGAACACACAGAGCTCGAACTAGCATTATGTACATTCATGTTATGTGTTTTTAATCAAAACTGGGATGAGAAAATTGTTCCTTTACATAACCTTCATGACCTTTAGGTTTGTCAAAGGTGTTGGGATTTAAAGACATTGAAATTTTCTGAGGCACTGAGGTAAGGTGGTCTTGCCCTGGCTCAGCAGGCTTTAATATGAAAAAACTTGAGGTGAGGAGGAGTGGTCCAACAATGTCATGCTTCATTCTTTCATAACAGGTGGATTCTCATAATTGATTTCTTTATTAAAAGAGCCTTTCTGCCTCAAAGGGCAGAACTGACACGTGCATCTACTTCCTTTTGTTGCTGAGCTGTATCTACAATGGCCTTTTAGCAATCCAGTCCAGGTTTCAGTGGCTTGCTGTTCCAACATGCC
Organism: Entomyzon cyanotis; assembly: GCA_024500445.1. Taxonomy (NCBI): domain Eukaryota; kingdom Metazoa; phylum Chordata; class Aves; order Passeriformes; family Meliphagidae; genus Entomyzon; species Entomyzon cyanotis. The sequence goes on from JAKEPQ010001005.1 coordinate 19,801,136, forward strand.
TTAGTCTAAAAGCAAGTGTCACACACCACCCTGAGAGCCATAGTTATCTGCTCTCCAACTTTCAAAACAAACATTAGTGGTTTTAATCCCTAGAAATCAGAGATGCCTCACTTGAACAGGTGCCATCCAGCTTGACTTCAGTGTACAAATCTGCAGAGCTGACAATGACAAAATCCTCTCTATATCGAGAGATGCAAAACATTTCTATATCTAATTGATACTCCAAACTACCTCTGGCTGCTCAGGGGTTTTTGACTGATGGACTCAGGAAGAAAACTACCTAATACAGAAAATGGGAGATAGAAAAGGCAGTCAAAGATGTGTGATAAACTGCAGTTCTCATAATTTTATGGTTTATTGTATTAAGCAGTCTGTGTTTATGTGGTAGGAAGAGCACAAAAACATCATCCCTCAGTAAAGCATTGTTCTGCATATTTGAGAATTTCATCAGGGCCAGTGAGACCTAAATAAACTCCAAGATGCAAACAGCTCATTTGTGGCTTGCATTTTAATGTTACAGTAGCATGTGCTTTTAATGGTTTTATTTTATTAAACAAAAGGTGTGTGTATTCTTGTTTCTTCTCATCCAAATGCCAAAGATTCATGAATTAAGCTTTGTTCAAGGAGAACAGTAATTTCAAAATTGTTTTTCTCCTTAGTGAACATCTGATCTATTCCTGTCAAAATGCATTTTAAAGATGTCTGTTCCTGCTTTTTCCCAGTAGATAGTTTAAATTGGAGTATACTTTGAAAGGTTTTCACATTATAGATGGGCTATTGGGAGCTTTAGAAGGTAAGACTTGATTATTGAATGTCCTTGGAGAATGCGTCAGTTCCACACGGAGGAAAAGAAGAAGGAAAAAAATAGCAAAAATCCTCTGATGGAAATAAGTAGAGAGACTGGCAGGGATTATATATAAAAGAAAAATGTTGAGTGTTGGGCATTGAAAGTCATCATTTCACACTGTAAGCAAAAAAAGACTGTTTTTTATCAGAACTGAGAAGCTGGCTTTCACCTCTGCTGTAGTCCCCAGCTACAGAGGTGTGAAATGTTTGCTTAGAAAGTGCAATTTTTCACAAACGACAATGTAACAACATTCATACCTATGGGAAAACCCCATTTCTATGCATGTGTGAATATATATAAACATCATGATTTCTATCCAGTGGGTCTGTTGCAGGAAGAAATATTTTCTGGACCAACTTCTTTCCCTGTGTCTCACTGGAGACTTTATCCCCATGTGTGAATTTGGATGAGTTTCCCGGTTGCTTCTGCTCCCATCAGGAGCTGCTGATCTTGTGTACCATCCCACCACAGTGTGGCCCTTCTCCTTCCCAATTCCATCTACCCTGGGGCCGTGCCATGATGATTTTCTCCATTCCTAATTCAAAAATGGTTTAAGGACAGGTAAAAAGATTATAAAAGGCAATGACTGGTTCAAGCGTTGGTAAAACCACTGTCCTACTCATCTGTTTGCTTGAGCCCTTTGAGAGCAATGACAACCCAACTGGCCTTGGATTATCCATTCAGAGCAACATTTCACCTGATAATTGAGTTAAACAACTAGTTATTCCTATAGCCAGAACACATGAACGCGGTGATAAGGGAAGACTGATTTATGATCACTTGGTATCTGAAAGGTGTAGCATTCTATTTAACAAATAGTATTCCTCTAGATTGGAAAACATCATAAACACATTGGAAAGCCTTCAGCCCAGGCCCATCCACCACATGTATTTTTTTTTACATTTTAATTTAGCTATCTGTTTTGGATTACATAAATAAAAAAAAATGAATTCTGTATTTTCTTTCTAAAATAAATCAGTTCTTCTACATTGGAATTACCGATTAGATTGAGCATTAGGGAATGTATAAAACTGCATCTTTAACAGACACGACAACATTTCTCAATGAGAATCAAGCAGTTTGCAGTGACCTTCATGTTGATCAGTGGGGGGTCAGTACTGGCATTAAATCATTTTGATTCACAGATGAGATCAACATATTCATATTTGTTTGCCAAATGTGTATTTTAATTTAAGCTTCCTCTGATTGATGCATGTAATTTATGCTGCTTAGAACTAAGGCATCATATTTTTCTTTTTTCCTAACTAACCGGGGGAGACTTTCTTGGAAACAGATAAAGGAAAGAGTCCAGTAATTTGTAGCAATGTGACTACAGCCACACATGTTCTAGAATTAATGTTCTTCATTAGGGTGAGGAGTATCAGCTGTATATATACATCAGGATTTTAATTAACTTGGTCCCCACAACAGGACACATGATTCAAACTGTTTTTCCTTTATTTCATATTAGATTAAAAAAACCCCAAAACCAACATGATGAAAAGTTAAAACAGAAAAACAACAAAAAATCCCAACCCCATGCCACTGCAACAATAAAAAGCAAAATCTAAGAGTTTTAGTCAAGGTCAAGAATATTTCTGTAAGTCAGAGTTAACCCTCAGGAGTAGCTTGTCACTGACAGCTCACAGAGCAGTGCTCTGACTGAGAGGTTACCAATTCTACCTACCCTGTGTAACCCAATCTCACACAAGGCTAATGACTCATTCATGGGATTGTTTAAATATTTTTTATGTATTTTTGGGATGGACACGATTTCATTTACAAGCAACTTACAATTGGCTACAATGACTGCAATTTTCCTGTACCCTGACAGATGGGGTTGCCTTTTAAGTGAACCCCGAACACACTGTCCAGGGGAAAATGCATCTTACACTGCAAGTGATGGGTTCACATTTCCCCTGACCTCTGTGTAACCAAACTGATGACTCGAGTTGCAGCCAGGGACACCTGTTGCTGGACAGGGACACCTTCCACTAAACCAGGTTGCTCCAGGTCCCATCCAACCTGGCCTTGAACATTTCCAGGCATGGGGTATCCACAACTTCTCTGGGCAATCTGCTTCAGTGCCTCACTGCCCTCACAGTAAAGAATTTCTTTCTAACTTCTGATCTAAACCTACCCTCATTCAGTTTAAAGCTATTACCCCTTGTTTAGTTCCAGGCATGTTTGCACATGTGTGTATTCAAGAGAGAGAAACTCACATAAAGTTCAAGACAGATAAACTCACATACAGACCTCTGCAGACCTCTGCAGAGTGCACATATTGCTGGTTAGAGGAGGCAGTCAGGGAGAAGCTCCTTGCTCACTGAATGCAAGGATTTGCATTTGAGGCTCACTGGTCTGGAATCAGCCCCTGAGAAGGTACTTCCTTCTCCACAAAGATGATCTTTATCCTTTCAATAGAAATTGCTATTTTGCCAGAGGATTCTTGTGCCAGGCACTAACATGGAATTAGCTTAATTTATGCAATTTGTGTAATGTTGTTGGTTGGGAGCCAAGGCAAGGTAAGCTGAACTGTTGCATCTTTTACGATTTGTAAAAGAGGCCGTGTTTGAAGACAAATGTCAGCACTGCTGTGGCTGTGATCCTCACCTTTATCAAGGATTCCATTGCAACAGTGAGACATAGATTATTTAATTAAAGAAATTCAAAAGACATGGAAAAGTCTTCATGCAACTAAATCTTTTGGAGTTATCTTTGGCATAATTTTTGCCTTCTGACACAAATTCAAACTGGAGTCTGACTTCTGATTACATACCTCCTACTCCATCTATTTTAGATATCCAAGATGTAATTCTGAGCAACTAATATCACAAATTCTCTATCCAATCAACAAACGAACTCTATTGCTGGAAAGAGGTAGATTTAATGCTAAAATTAGGACAGATTCCCATCGGTCTGAACCTGTGGAAAACAGATATACTGCAGAGAAATTTGAAGGATCCTAACATGCTGACAAAATATCCTAGGGATCTTGGCACAAAATCTTAAAGAGTATAATCCTGGTAAAAGAACACTAGTCTTTGTTTGCTATTTTCCAGTAAGCCTTTTTTATTTGTATTTAGTATCTTAATCCATCCTGTTAACCTGAGTAATAGAAACATGGCTTTTATCAGTCTGGAGACACTGGAGCCAGCTGATACTTTAAATCTTCACATTTCTGTAAGATAAATTGCATATTTAAAGGACAACAAATTATACACAATTATGTTTCACTATGTTACACTGATTTAGAATATAATTTCAGATTATTCACTTTTTAAAAAATAATTTGCCATTTTGCTATTATAGCACACACTAGCATTTGATAATAGAAGAGAAGCTATTTTTTTTGGGTTTAACACAAAGATGTTTGAAGCTTTTCTGAGAACACAATACTCTTCATTTTATTCTAGAGGAATAATGTTATTGTTTTGATGGTAAAATGAAATCTAACTAGGTGGGTATGTTTGTTATATAATAAATCAAGATGTTACGGTAAACCTACAGTACATCTAGAGATGTATGCCTGGAAGCAGATCTGGCAGTCAAAATCCAAGTCTCACAGCCCCTTTGTTTATAAAAACCACAGGTCATCAAAAACCTGCCTATTATCAAAGCCATTTATCAGCTGATTATTTCCATACCATTCTTTCTTGCACCATTCCATCCACCAATAATTTGGAAATATTGACAAATATTTCTTAAAACAAAAGCTCACGCTGTCTCTCCAGGTTGATCGGATGAGCTCTCTCTTGTACATTGGAAAGCTGACTACTTTCCAACAACTTGATTTCACAAATGGAGAAACAGCATCTGTTTTCCTGCAGCTCCACATATGGCTCTCGCTGTTGCTGCGCAGAGCTAAAGCAGGTAGTCCCCGTGAGCACAGCCCTCCTGAGCCCTGCAGCCCCCCGGGACCACCACCGCCGCTCGGCTGCGAGGGACACTGGCTCCCCAGGCGCTGGGAAGCCTGTACTTCATCAGCTTATGCAAAACGTCCTGCCCAACTTGCGGGCAAAAATGCTCAAACGTGTATTTAGGACTCCTGCGCTTGTCTGTCTGGTGTGGTGATTTCGGTGTACCTACTCCAAGGCACTACCGCTCAAGGACTTTAGAAAATGTCTAGCTGACACCAATGGAGCATGAGGGGGCCTGAAATAATTTGCAGTCAGAGGGGTGTGCATGTGGAGAAAAGAAAGAGAGCAGCTATGCTAGAATTAAGATAAAATTCATGTACTTTTTCTGCATGGTACATTATTATTTTTGGCTCTGTAATATATCCAGCAGCTCTTGATGGTCCATTTAGAAGTTTGAAGCTGAAGTCAAATAAAAATATTGAGGGCTTTTTTTTCCTTTTTTTCCCTTTCCATAGGCTTTGTGTGCTTGTGAAGGTCAAGGGACTGGCAGCATCAGAAATTGAATTTCTGAATACATCCGCAGTCCAGGTATATTTCAGACAGATGCTCTCATTCTCAGACTGCCCTGCCAATGACCTTAACCCCGATTTGGAAGGACAACTCAATCTACTATAAAGAGGAAAGGTGATTTAGTCTCCAGCCAGGCTGACAGAGTCTTGGACCTCTCTGAACACAGTTTGTCATTTGTGCTGAAACATCAAATGATTTGGTAATGTGAAGTATCTCCCACTAGCGATTAAACTGAGACTAATTACTAGTCTTTCCCTCTAAAATCTGGCTCTGAATAATCCCAGTGATAAAATTTTTCCCTCTGAATTTTCCATCTCCATAACAAAATGTAATGCATAACTATCCATTTAACCATCTATCTATACTATTGTTTCCAACTACTGAAGGCCAGACACAAGAAAAGAAAAGGCAATTTTCTGTCACCATTGCTGGAGACTGTATTATATCAGGTTACAACTTAACAAAAATGTGGTTTGTTCAAAACTATCATTCCTTTATTTCAAGCATCTATCCACATCTTCAAACCCACCAACTGATCCCCAAAATCTTAAAAGCAATTTGGGTCAAATCCAACATCGTCAGATAACTGTAAACCCTCTGTTGAAGTGGTATCTTAGCTCATGGCATAAAAACATCACCATGGTCCAGGAGAAATGCTGACCCATGGCAGTAGCAAGGCATCTTTAAAAGAGAATAGCACAAGCTTGGGAGCCAGATGCAGTCCACCTTTAGGGCAGGAGGAAGTAAATAAAGCCCATGGTTATGGTCCCCATAGGAGAAGGACTGCCAGCAGCACCTCAGGAATGACCTCAGACAGACAGAGCCAGCAGGTGGGTCTGGACAAGAGGAAGGCAGTCAAGTAAGATATTAAGAAAGACTGAACATGAAGAGAAAGTGGAAAGAAAAGGGAAGACAGAAGAAAGAATTAAAGCCAGAAAGAGGATGGATACGGAGGAAACATAGTGTCAAATGTGCTATTTGGAAAATCAGAAAACTCCTCTGATCTCCTAACATCAGCTGAAGGAAAACAAAGCTCAACATTATTTTGTTTGATGCAGAGAAAAGAAACATTCCCTTACTGAAATCTGTGACAGGCTACAGCATTATTCCACTCTCCTGTGTCAAGAAAGAGCTGCTAGTGTTTGCCCCATCAGGACAGACATCAGACTGCGAGGGACAGGGAGAAAGAGAAATGCCAGCTAGGCTGCTGTTTTGCAGGGGGGTAAAACTCTTCATTTTTGGTAAGGTGGGGAACTGAGAGAAACTAGGTCTTAGCACAGTTCCATGGCAAAAAGACAGATGTATTGCTTTGCCTGACTTCTTGTGGCTTTAATCTTTTCCTAATTTAGTTAAAAGTGTGTTATGAAACAAATGTTCTCTGCATTCTCTGCAGAACTGGGGCAGGTGAAGAGTCCACTGCTCCTCAAGCTCAGAGGGAAAAACAAGTTTTGGTTTCAGGGTGTTGCACTCTCTCATATTGAGAAGGTGGCAGAGTTTTCCTATCAGTATGTAGATATCTGGGTACCTCATTTGGAAAAATACCAGGACTTACACTGAAACTGAAAGGCCAAGAAGGAAGCAGAGTCCTGGTGTGTTTTGTGCCTGCCACAAGCAAGCGTGCCATGGGTGTCTGCTTTGCATAGCTGCTGAATATCTTCTAATGTACTGAAATAATTACACATGGAAAATTATGTTGAGCCATTTAACAGTTGCCTTCAGCACTTGGAGGGTCAATGCACTGTACAGTAAGTACAGAAATCCAGTGCTTTCCAGAAAATTTGCAGAATAGCACAAATGATCATTGTAAAGCTGCCCTCCTAGTGCCGAAGTTTCTGTTTGTTTGATAACCTCAGTTATGAGCATATTATTAAAGATATGTTTTTATTTGCTTTGTGGTAGAGGTGGCAAAGGGAAACCATTATTGCTGTCAAGCTAGTTTATCCTCTTTGAAAAGAAAATGTCCAGATCCAGTCAAATATAACAACAGGTTATAGGAAAAACACTGACATATAAACAATGTAAAAACAGGCACTGCTACAATTTTAAAAATCAGATTCCTCTTTCAACACTGAGGTCTGTGTTTTTAGGGTGATTCAGGCTTACATGTAGCACATTTCACTTGGTGAATGCTGTGGATGTATTTGAAAAGAGCAAAATTTCTCCCTTAGAGAGCAGTAAATTTTCAAAGTGTTTGCAGTTTGTTCTTTGCAGATGGATGAAAAAAGGAGGGAATCCACCTCAGAAATTATTAGAATACTGTCATAGTATCATTCATCTTGGCAAAAGTTGACTGAGCAGATGATGAAGATCCACTTAACTTGGACTCAATCAAAGGTTTTGCTATTTTCATTTCACAGGCCAGATGTAGCTCATCACCAGTTGGAGCTGATTTCAGAAGAGGTGTTAGAGTTTGCTGGTCCAAGAGACGATCTGATCCAGGCATCAAAGGGAGCCACGAGAGAAGCATGTACTCTCCCCCCTGCTCACAATTGTCTGCAGTGCTGCCTGCTCACTCCTGACAGCCCCACGCCACCATCCCAGAGCAAGGGCTCCTGCCTTTCCCTCCTCAGCCTTCCTTCCCCGTCCCAATGTAGCATCCTGCTGGCAGACAGCTAAAGAGCACAGACTTGGTGCCTGCAAAGAAGTGAGAAGGAATTGCTAATAAACACAATCCTGTGCACTGGGAAAATCAGGAGCCGAGCTTCCTGCTGTGTGCTCACTTGACTCATCCACACCCATGCACTGAGCAAGGAGGTAGCTATGTCCTCACGCTTCTCCTTTGTGGCTTTTAAACTTTTTCACTCTTTTGTGGGGAACACATTCTACCTTATCTGTGCAGCATCTATTGCCTGGTCTTTCTGACCTGTGCCAGAAGCTCTGTTAGTCTAAAGTGACTGAAATGCTTTATTGGTGATGCCCACAGCATTCAAAATGCAAAAGGTTGATCAATACCCCAGCAGAATGCAAAAGGTGTGTGCAAATTTTTCTTACCCTTTCTTATGTCCTAAAAAAATGTGTGCCTGAAGTATTATTTATGCCTATCTCTCCTATTTCTATCACTGATTATAATCAGAGTTAAGTACATTTCATGAAAACAAAAGCCCTTGCAACAGTGATAAATAGATAATGTCAATTACTGTGCTGTTCATACAGTAGAGCTTTTTTTTTTTAAGACTGTGATTCAGCTTCATACAAAGGGTCCACCTGAGACACTGTGAACTTCAGAACCTAACCAGAATTTCTCTGGCATTTCGATTTTTCTTGATTCTTCACACAGGGTGACTTTTCTCTCTCTCACAGATATTCTGTGAGTGGGTCATGGGAGTCTCAGACCCATTCATAAAACATTTATAATATGTTTATAAAAAGCACTAGCAACTTAAAGCTTTCTATCTGATAACGTTTCTACTATTTTCAGTCTCTGACTGGATAATCTTAAAAAGGCTTTAACAAAGCCTTTAGCAAAGCAGGAAAACTTCATTAGGATGTTGCAATCAAAACAGTGAACCAGTTGTTTGGGGATTCCAGCATATTTCCAGCACACATTTATGCTGGAGTCAAAACCTGTAGTCCAGTTGCAGACTTTACAAGGTCAAAACTTTGCCTGGTTATGAAAACAGATTTTATCATGGTTTCTTAAGATGTTCTGTTCCAATAAAGACAATTCCAATCCACCCACTCCACAAGTGTGAATGGATGAACCAACTGAATTGTAACAATATATTATAGAATATTAGAATAGCAAATATATGTATCAATGTTAGAAAAGATGGGCTGCCAGTTTTGTGCTTCACGTTACTTAATTTTCTTCCTTATCATCATGCCAATGACAGCAACAAAAAAAATTCAAAAAACGATAAAAACCAAGCCACCATTGCCCCAGCAATCACCATTTGGAACATTTTCATAAATGTTCTTTTCAAGACATGCCCTACTCAATGAAATAGATGCCTGAAATCATGCATACTTCAATGTATTTCCTTTTCACATTCCTTCTGGACGTGTATTTATATGCCAACTTGTCTTCATAAATTTCAGACTGGCCTTATAATAGCACAAATTAATGATGCCACTAGAAAAGAACTCAGCTGCTTTCAAAGGAGCAGTAATCATGTCAGAGGTGCAGTTGGCATGAAGATGATTGAGTTGCACCTCTTCTCTGAGATATTTTCAGGGATGAATCATCCCTTACATAACATATAGCAATGGACAAATTTTCCATGTTACTCGGATACCTCATGCCATCACATTTAATTGTGTAACAGTCAGTCACTACTGCATAAATTTGCTTCCCCAATGATTTGTTGTAAGACCATGGTAGATGTGTTTTCAGTAAGCTGATTCGAGATTTCAGGAGACACGTGCCTGGCACTGCACTGGATTGAGGCACTGCACTGGATTGCAGGAACTGCAGGACAGTGATACACCTTTCTGGAGACAAACTCTCCTTCTGACTTTTTGATGTGAGCTAATTGGAATGCCTCTCTTGAACATTAACTCCTCCATTGTGAACAATTAAATAGGAAAATTATAGACAATAAAAAGTCACTTTACTCTAAATAAAAGGTCCTTACTACACACTTTACTTAACAGACTTTTTCATATCCTGATATATAAAAATTCTGCTTTACTGCTTGTGACATTTTCCAGGCTATGCCTTGTATCTCTCTTTAAGAGAAGTTCAAATTATTCATCTGATATTGCAAGCTAAATACACTCACCAAAAGCCAAATGCTCTTCCTGTACCACAGTGCAGCCACAGCATTGCTGATGAGACACAGACTATTATCAGACTTTCAAGTTGGTCTGTTAGAGCATTTTTTGGCTTACTGAATCATTTAATAAGCCAGAGTTCATTTTACACAATGAATATTTTTGCTGAAATTTTTCGTTGTGGACTCTAGTGAAGAATGAAAATACACTGAAAAAGTTTAAAAACCAGTAGTTTTATATTAATTAGTTATTATTCAAGTGGGTTCCATACCTGGGAAGGCCAGGATTATTGGCCTTCCTCAGAGCAATATTTTTAGTAGAAAACTGTAGATCTGGCACGGTGCATCAGGCTGCTGTTTCACACAGTGCTTCACAGAGTTTGGAACACTTATCAACCACCCACTCTTCAGGGCTGATAATGTCTCACATCGGCTTAGTGTGTGACACCCCAGTATGCCAGGGAGCTGGGAAGTGTGTTTATATCTACATTGACTTTTACCTTACTGAGGGCAATTCATTCTGCTTACATTTAGATGTGAAATTGAAGTGACTGAGTTAGCAATCTAGGTGCCTTACAACCCAGGTTGATTGAGTTTCGTGCTGGTGCATTAAGATTCACACCCCTGAACTATGTCTCTCTCCCCTTCCACTGAGCCTAGCTTACCTCAGTGAGGTGTCAAAAGCTACATGGGATAAATTAAATTAAAATGTAATGACATTCTGAAAAACAGTTAAGACCCTGTAACTATTAAAGGAGAATTCCTGTTAACAATTCAAATTAAAATTAAGCTCCTCTGCAGAGGAGGACAATTGATTGGAGTTTTACTAACACTGATATTTCAAAATCTTCAGCAGATACCAAGTTCTTTTTACCAGAGATATGGAGATGCACAGATATGTTATCTAACACATTCTATCCCATAGGTACCTCCATGAGAGATCACAGATGTTATCTACTCCTGGCAGATATTTACTCTGGGACAATGATTTTAATATAAGTCTGTAATGAATAAATTCTTCACAGAGTTCAAGAGAGGGCTTTGCTTACCCACAGCAGTTCTGAAGAAGGGACAATAAACAAAACATTTACACAAGATCTTAGCACACCTAAGTTCTTCAATGTACATGGGACCATATGTCAATTCTTTAGTACATCTCTCTGGATAAGCAGAGAGAATTGAAGGTGGATGCTGGTTACAAAAGACATCTGACAGTAACTTGTGTTACATAAAATAAAAAGCAAGAAAGTAAACAGCTTCTTCACTTTTGTTTCCAAAGTAATAGACAATTGTCTCAGCTGGCCATGTTCCTTTGGTAGCTTGCCCACAAAAACAATCTGAGAACAATTACTGCAAGTGATTGGATAATATTTTTCTAAAAATTATTGAACAAATAATCACACTCCTAAAAATTACCAAAATGACTTTACATTCTCTGTTTAAATAACCTGGTATTCATTTCCCTGCTTTTCCTTCTTTCTGAGTGTCCTTCCAGGGCAATCTGCTCCCAGCTGATGGAAAGATCATATATTTCCATACCTCTGTGTATAGAACTAAACTTTTTTTTTTTAGCAATAGATTAGAATAGGGTTCTGTATTTTCACTGTAATGCTTTTGCCTCTGTAGTGAGGTAGTGAAACTCAGTAATTTTCTATTTTTATGTCTTAGTGGATGTTACTGCATGCAGAGAACTTCCTAACTTCTAAATATTATGGATTTCCTGGCTTTTAGTGCATTTCTTGACAATGCAGTCAATCTTTCATCCAGTTTTCTTTTTAGAAAGAAATGACACCTTTTAAAGAAAAAAAATAAAGAAAAGCCAATCTGATTTAAGGTCCAGATTCGCACACAATTTTCTTCGGGGTAAGGATGAGGAAAGACATAGAGACTGAGTGACAGCTATGTTATCAGATGTGTGAAATGGGCTCCTCTTGCTAGACTCTCTCAACCTGACTATTAACCTCCCATTACACAGAGATTCAAACTGGTATGTAAACAAAGCATGGGTTATTTGTTTCATGTATCCTCTCTTTTGGACAATCTATCTCTTTGCTTTGGAATTTCCTTTTCATCTTTATAGTCTGTCAGTTTAACCAATATATTCAAATAAATTTGTAACAGCCTCTTCACGTGGATTTATCAAATCTTCAGGTGCTTTCTATTTCCTTTGTTAAAAAATATTCTCATACTGAATCCAAATACACAGCACTGTGCCAGCTGCTAAGAAAAAAATGAACTGTCCCAGTTGAAACCAGAACACTCAATAAAAAGAAAAAAAAATAATGTTCTTTTGGCAATCCAGTCTCCTCACATGGCCTGCAAGACATCAAGTACTTCTATCCCCAGTTTGTGGAAGTCTGCACAAACTGGTAAGGTGGCATTCAGGATCTGATACAAGGGGGCCTAGTGTTTATAATATTCATCAGGTTTTGAACATTCCAAACTGATTTTAGGGCCTTAAACTAGAATGTATTCCTTTGGCAACCTATCAGCTACATTTATTTAAGCAAAACTGTATAAAAATTTTTATTCAAGAATTGGAAAGAATTACTTCTTTTTCTCTTTCCAAAGAAAATTTGCATTGAATCTATAATGTGAGCGTTATTCAAATGAGCTGGTTTTATTTCCATGGAGAAATAGAAATAAATTTTTCTGTGAATATTTGTCACATAGTAGGTATTTTCCCCACTGTGGTGGGTTAACCTTGAAGTGGAGATCAGTTGCCCACCAAGCTGCTCTATCATTCTGCTCCTCAGCTGTATAAAGGTGGGAGAAAATAAGATGGAAGATTTGTGGGTCAAGAGAAGGACAGGGAGATTGCTCGGGAATTACCATCATGGGCAAAACAGACTCGACTTGGGGAAAATTAATTTAATTTATTACCATTCAAATCAGAGTAGAGTAATGAGAAATAAAAACTAAATATTCAAACACCTTCCCCCCACCCCTCCCTTCTTACCAGGCTTAACTTCACTCCTGATTTCTCTGCCTCCTCCCCCTCAGCACCACAGGGGGATGGGGAATGGGGAATGGCAGCTGCAGTTAGTTTACCACACATTGTCTCTGCTGCGCCTTCCTCCTCACTCTCTGCTCCTGCTCCAGCGTGGCGTCGCTTCCATGGGAGATAGTCCTCCCTAAAGTTCCTCAACACGAGCCCTTCCCACAGGCTCTTCCCAGCTGCTCCAGCGTGGGTCCCCGTGGGGTCACAAGTCCTGCCAGCAAACCTGCTCCACAGAGCCACAGGTCCTGTCCTGAGCCTGCTCCAGTGTGGGCTTCCCATGGGGTCACAGTCAACTCTGGGGACATCTCCTTGCTCCATTGTGGGGTCCTCTGTGAGCTGCAGGTGGATCTCTGCATCCCCATGGACCTCCATGGGCTGCAGGGGCACAGCTGCCTCACCATGGGCTGCTGGGGAATCTCTGCTCCAGAGCTGGAGTACCTCCTGCCTCTCCTTCCTCACTAACCTGGGGGTCTGCAGAGATGTTACTCTCATATAATCTCACTCCTCTGTCCAGCTGCTCCTACTCTACAGTTTTCTTCTTCTCTTTCTTAAACAAGTTATCCCAGAGGTGCTACCACCATCATTGACTGGCCCAGGCTTGGCCAGCTGCAGGTCCATCCTGGAGGCAGCTGGCATTGGCTACACTGGACATGAGGGAAGCTTCTAGCAGCTTCTCACAGAAGCCACCCCAGTAGCAGCCCCCCTAGCCCTGCTACCAAAACTTTGCCATGCAAACCCAATACACCCCCAAAATTTCAATATAAAACTTCTGTTGTATAAGACTTACAGAAGTCAAAAAGTACCCAGTTTGGGTACTTTGATTGAAGACTAAAACTCTGATAGTACGGCATCAAGTTTTTTAAATTAGGTTTTTGTTAGAGATGTGACTCTAACAGCTGGGTAGTTAGCTGCTTTTAATCATATTATTCTCACAACTTGTGTCAGCATTGCCTAGAGCTACAGAAAGCTGCTCAGTATTGTAGAGATTCTAGTAAACAAAATTCAGTGTAAAATGTGAACAAAACTACACCAAATGCAGATTTAGACAAAAGGAGATGGGCAAGGGTAAACTCTTACCCTCTTCCCCTGGTGTGCAAATAAGGGAGGGAAATGGATCCACCATTCCAATGGGCACCACTGATGGAGAGAAGTGGATGTGATTTACAGAAGCAAAGGTAAATGGAGGTGGGGGGAATGTGGTGACAAGGAAGATGAGGAAGCCAGATCCCAGCTGCTGTGTAACCATGGGCAACTACATGGACTCACAGGGAATTTCAAAGGTGCCAGCACAACAGTCTTTGGGGTCTGCCAAAGAGCCAGATGCTGGTGCAGAGTGAATATTTTAGACTGTTTGCCATACCGTTTTCAGAATTCTACCTGATCGTCTTCCCATCTCCTTTGGAAAACCTGGTGGTGAGTTAATTATGAACTTCATAAAAGAAAAAAATATCCACAGTAACCTTAATGAGTTTACAGAAATTTTGCTTAAATGCAAGACAAGAAAAAGGACACTGTTACAGTGTGTTAAAATTCATGGGCAATGTATAACATTCATGGCCTCTTTGATTAAAAATGAAATTCCTTCTTTCTGTAACACCCAGGGATTTTCATTAAAGCAAAATGAAGATCTTAACTGCAGCTACTAAAAGCAGCAGCTGGCGCTGAAACTGGTAGAGCTACATGGCCTGTGACGCGTTCTTTCCCTACTTCTCACCTCTAGTGAAGCAACACATCTTTCTTTCTTTCTTCTGAAAGCCCTCTGACCACTGGAGAAATATGAGAGTTCTGTAATAATTCGTGGTTAAGTTGTTCCAATGAGAAGGGAAAGCTGAAGGTATAGATTTGCAATTGGTAGATGCCTGTCTGTTGATTAGATATAACTGTGTTTTTATTTCCATCTCTCCTCCAGAGGATATAAAAGCAGTCACCTGTCAACTCAATCCAGCAATGAAATTCAGCAGCCTATTGTCCCAATCACTGCTTTCAATCACTCTAAACGGTCTCCAGAGACAATCATTATTATAGGACATGTTCCTAAGAGTAGATAAATGGAGCTCAATCTGCCAGCCTGCATAGGGAAAGATGGACAGTCTTGGCCAAAAATATGAAAGGGCCTGGAGCTTTATTGACATTTACATCAAAAATAGTTAGCAATGAAAGCAGCTGTTGTGGAGAGCTTTCACCACAACGTGTTTGGAATATGCTGTGAATTGAAATACAGACCTCCTGACAAGCAATTTACCTTCTGTCATTCTCCATGTGCTTGCAGCATTACTGGGTACTTGCTGTGATAGCCCACTTAAAGCTGCACATGTGTACAGTTTGGATGAAAGATTAACTGCAATTTGAGGCAGGAAGTAACGAATTGTGGAGTGTCATTCATAATGGCCGACATTGTCATCTGCAGGGTGACACCACAGCAAGAAGGTGCCTCTGTTGTGATGAGCTTATAGATTCAGATGTCATTCATCCTAATGAAGATCTGCCTACAGTTCTAATAAGCAGAGTGTGAGACAGCTCAGGATTATAAGCATTAATCTGCCTTGTTTGTTGACATTAACATGATGACTAAAATGCCATTATGCAAGAAATTCTTTCGAAAGCTATTAAAAAGGGGCAATCTTAATAGGAGCATTACAGCCCTGAACAAAATATGTGCCAGGAGTTAATTTGCGTGTTTACTCTTTTTATTTTCTACGCCGTACTGATTTTTTTTTCTCCTCTAAATAACTTAGGCTGCACAAAAGTTTTTGGTATTTCATGAGCATAGTACCACTTATTGTAGCTGAAACACAACCCACATGCTGGTTTCCCCTAACGCAAAATGTAAATCCATTAACCCCTGGTGCTGATGGCAGATTATGTTAAATACAAAAAACAATGCAATAAATACTTAGCTGATATCTTGTGAAAATAACAAACCCAAATCATGCCAAGCACACTTAAAAGGAAGACTTAAGATGATATTTAATTTAAATAATTGACCTAATATATAAGTAGATTGGATTTTCTTTTCAGGCACAGAAATAAGCCATTTCAAACTGATGTGGTGCTCCTGACTATGGGGGTCAATGGAGAACTGCCAAGGCTGATTTTTCCAAAGACATCAAGACTCTTACAAGTCATTATCAACTGGAATTGAAATAAATCTGTGTGTAAATCTCTGTTTAAAGAAGGCTAGAAGAAGGATATTAAGGATTTTGATCTTTATCCCTGCAGCAGGGGATGACATACATAAAAATGGATGTGTGCCTGTCTTCTCAACTAAGCTTAAATGGAAACTGTATTCACCAGCAAAATCCAGACAGCAATCTAGTAATGCAGATATGGGATAAAATATTTTCTTTCTAGCTGCAACTAAGAGACCCAGGGGACAGGTTTTAAAGGACAGTGATGCAGATGGGGGATCTCTTTGCACTTATAGATGTTTCAGCATTTTTTATTTTTTTTTTTTACATCTAGTTCTTAAAATCAACTTGAAAATTCTTAATTTTTAGTTTATGTAAGACACATTTCATCAGAACAGAGATATTTTTGCTGTCTGGATGTGGAACAAATTACATTCAGCAGCAGGAGATTTGAATTGGGGATAGGTTAGTAAAAGATCTTCTAAAAAGGTTAATCAAACTCTAGTGGCAGCTCTTACCTTTGTAATGTGCCAGTGGAGGATAAGGTGAAAGATTTATCTTGATATATGTTTGCCCATATATCAATGGATATAGGTGAAGCAATTTAAAAACAAGGAGAACCTGGGAGAAATGCTGAGGGCCAAGGAAAACATGGGCTGCATCTTCTCAGTCTTTTGTATCTTTGTGAAACAGACAACACTAAATAGTCATACCTACCAGAGTTAAACAAAAGGAGAGTGGAAAGTAAATCTATTGTATGTGTGAGACCACCGTAGGCTGCTTCTAATGAGAGCTGGGACATTGGAGCTTTATTGCAATTCTGTGAGTTAGTGACTGAAAACTACATGCAACAGCCAAAGTTGGCTTGGATGGATTATCATTTTCCCTTTGCACAAGGGTTCTTTTTGCTAATGAGTCAGGACAATCTTAAAAAGGTCTTTATTACACTAATCTAAGCACATCTAAACTGGAAAGTAAAATTACTAAAGAATGCATTTATTCTATAGGAGATCCAGCTTCCTTTGGGAGGTAAAAGAAGTTTCTGTTTCAGGTGAAGGATAAACCACCCATTTGTGTCAGGTTTTTATTTTTGGCCAATAGTTCAATTCTATTGTGGCATCTAAAAATGACAGAGGGCTTCAGGTGGGGAAGACACTGGACGCCAAATGCAACAAGTGGGATGAGATGGAAGTCTTGGAGAGGAGTTTAAAAGGGACACAGCTCACAGAAGGAAGCTGAGAGAAGTCATGGTGCAACATTTTAAGCCCAGACAAATAAGGAAATGCCACAGATGGAAATAATCCTAAGCATCAGGTTACAGAGGTCTGTAA
Organism: Entomyzon cyanotis; assembly: GCA_024500445.1. Lineage (NCBI taxonomy): Eukaryota > Metazoa > Chordata > Aves > Passeriformes > Meliphagidae > Entomyzon > Entomyzon cyanotis. The sequence continues at coordinate 19,818,585 of JAKEPQ010001005.1, forward strand.
TGAAAGCAGGGATCTGGTCTCCTTTCAAACAGCCAAACTGAGCAAAGGTTTATTAAATGACACGATCTGCAGAAGGTGGCACTTCCCTTCTCTCCTATTTTTGGGGCAGAGTAGAAGCTGGCATATGTGAGGCTCAGGTTCATCAGATTTCCCTCATTTGATGGATCCCTAAATTCCCCTTCTGACCTCTTGGTTGGTCAGGATTTTTGGTGTGGACTCCAGTCTTGCTGTGCATGCTTGGGCTTTTTCTTAGCAGGTGAGAACACATTTCAAGTGAGAGGGTTGTGCTGAATGGGCTGACCTACCTGGCACAAAGCTCCCTTGGGCCAGGGACAAGCAGGAGGGAAATGGGGAGAGTCTTGGGGGGAGACAGGGACTTTCTGTCTGCCCCTTATTGTCTAGGTGGGCTACACTCTGAAGGGTCTGAAACACAGGGCTGCACTCACACAGATGCATCTAGTGCTGCTCCTTGTATTCTCCATCCCTCCTGCAGTGTGACTCCCCTGGCAGCACTGCCAGGCAGCCCCCACCAGCTGTTTCAGCAGGGTGGGACTTCTGGTTCAGCCAGCACTAACTCCCTGACATATTTCTGACTAGAGATATGCTCAGTCCCAAGGGGAACATACCTCAGAGAGCAGATGCTTGCTGCTCGTCCTACCCCTTGCACCAGCTGCACATCTCCAGAGCACCAGATGCACAGAGGAGTTCTCATGCAGTGTCTATGCAGTGATCTGAACATTTGTAGTACTGAACCATTCTCCTGTTCTATTTGAACAGGACTACTATTCATTTCTTAAGCCTGTGTCAGGTGGATGAGGACAGCACACAATTACAATTTCAAGTCCCCCTCAGAGAATCTCCCTCTTGCAACACACTGTGCTCCTTCATGGTGCTTACTTGGCTCTTCAGTGTCCTAGGTGTAAGAGTGAAATGCCACTTGTAAGGGCACTTCTAGACCTTTTGAAAACTATCTCACTGAATTGATAGGGTTGGAAGGGACCTCCAGAGATCATCTCATCCTAGCCCCCTGCCAAGGCAGGGTCACCCAGAGCAGGTGACACAGGAATGTCTCCAAGTGGGATTGAATATCTCCAGAGAGACAAGACCACATCTCCACAACCTCCCTGGGCAGCCTGTGCTAGTGCTCTGCCACCTTCAGAGTATGGAATTTCTTCCTATTGAGATGGAACTTGTGATTTAGTTTATGGCCATTGGTCCTTGTCTGTTGCAGGGCATCACTGAAGAGGGTCTGGCACCATCCTCTTGACATCATCCTTTGAGATATTTACATGCAGTGATGAGAGCCTCTCTCAGTCTTCTCTTCTCTAGACTAAAAAGGGGTTCTGAGATGGAAAGCAATGGATGAAACCCTTGAATTCCACCCAGACAGAGCTAGCTTGCTCTGGGAAAACTGCTCGGATGTCACAGGCTGGGCAGAGGCTTGCTGAGTCCAGGCTGGCTCTGGGGTTCTACCTAGATCCCTTCACCAAATGGCAGATCAAACAGATTCACAGGATCTCAGTTCAGAGGGAATAGCATCTGTAGGTTCAAAAGATACCAATATTTTGGGGAACCACATGTTGGAACTTTTTTTTTTTTGTTTATCACATGTTTGTAATCAAAGAGGTTTTTGAAGTGCATACATACTTAACATTTGTTTGTTTATTTGTTTCCGTGGAACAAAAAGAAACAATCCAACATTCCAAAACCAGCTGAGATTTGGGATAAAGTGGTTCTTTTCTCAGAAGAGGTGACATATTTCTATTTTCTGACAGAATCTAGCTGTCCAGAAATATCTACATGTTTTGTGTTTAGAAGAACTGAGTCTGCAAGAACAGTATTCTCACCACACTTTTAATTCTGGACTCTGAGAGCAAAACCATAGGTGATTTATTAGACATTTCTAGAAATGCAGCACAATTATTGGCAGCAAACCACAGATTTTGGTGGCATAAATTTCCCACAGATCAGAATGACTGAGGAGGTGTTAACAGGTTAATAATATCAATATTATTGATTACTCTCCATATTTAAAATAAGAGAGTGGAACATTTTTATAAGGCAAAGAAAAACGATAGCTGTAAGTGTGAGGAGAGTTTGAAGGAGAGATTTAAACAAAAAAAAAAAAAACCTAAACAGGAGATTTTTCTTTAAATAAAAGTAGATAAAATACCAAAGTATATGTTTTTTAACAGACTGATTTTTTTTTTACTGAGAGTTTTATCTGTTTTAAATTAATTCACTTAATAAACACGTTGCCTCTTCTAAGCAAATTCTCATGCAGTTTTCACAGAGCTTGGCAAAACTTCCATCAGATCACTTGTATCTTTAATTAGACCTTGTGCTGGGAAGAAGCTCATTGTGACTTTGGGGTCAAGATGGAGCATCTTATTTTTAGGAGGGAATTGTAGTGGGTCATTGAACTGCTGGGTAAGTGTTCAGAAAACAGGAGTATTTGACTGCCTATGAAGTTTCCACTTGGACCTAGGAGTAAATCAGAAAAATTCCATGAGCCTGGATGGAAAATCATTTAAACTTGTTGCAAGGTTAAGGAAGAGGTGTTTAACTAGATGTCCTCCAGGAGACCTTTCCAACCTCAACCATCCTGTGAGTCTGCGAGTCTTTGAAGTAATGAAGAAAGTTCTCCTGGTTAGCAGACTGATCAGACAGAAATTCTGCAAGGGCTTTCAGTCTGTACTTGAATCTTTTCACATCAGAGAAAATACTGGCCTTAATAATGTCAGGGAAGAAAACCAAAAGTAAGGGTTTGAAAATTGTTTATTTTCCCACAAGTATTAGGAGGAGCAGCCAAATGAAAGCACTAGAGGATTTGTTTTTTCTCTTTTCAGACTGCATTAACTTTCAGCCAGAGCTATGTTGGATTATTTCTAGCTCAGAAGCTGGACCTACTTTTGCCTCCTCTAACAGTGTCATTAAACAGTAACACTATCTGGCAGCAACAAACAGCACAAAATAAGCCTAAGATTATCCCACAGCACACACAGCTGAGAACATTCAAAACCAGCTGGCAAATGTTTGGAGTTACTCCAGATTCTCATAGCTGTCTTCCTTAATGCAGGCAAAGGTAACAAATGTGTGAGAGGGGCCAAAGATATCTTGTTTGCTCCTATGCTCCTATGCTTTAGCCATCAACTTAGAATATTCTGTGGCTCTGTGAAACTGGTTATTGGGTTAGCTTTGCTAACATGTACACACAGAAACTTTCTCTCTTTAAATCCCTTCAATTCTGTTGAATTTCAGCAAGTGGTAGAATGAAGTTTAGAAAAACCAACATCTATGGGCGCAGTGTAGGACAGAAAGGAAATGTTCCTTTTACATATCTTATCAAAGCCTTGCAAACTGGTTGAGTGTGCTTTTTCTTCATTCTGCTCAAAGGACCACACAAAACCAGTCCTCCAAACCTGAAGTCTTGGCTTATTCCCATCAGAAAAATCCAGAGTCAGAAAAACAAGTCCTTGACCAAAGGACTTGTATCTTTCATACCGCTCTTGCAGGAGGAGAAAAGACTTCAGACAGGCATTGCCTGACACTAAAACCTGTTTCTCTGCCTAGTGGTTAATCTGTGCTTGATACACAGATATGGATGTCCCCATGCTTTTCTCTCACTTGAGACTGCCCATTTCTTGGAGCTGCACTTCAAACCAGCAAATGGGAGAAAAGCTGGATTGCCCCAAACACACGAAGTACAGGCTGCAGTCGCTGCTCTGCAGTACACCTGTGCTGCTGGCTGCTTCACGAGACATGGGTAAAAGAAAACTTGTGAATGTTGTACTATTATGGATTTCTACTATTTCTAGTTGTCCTCAAAGGAGAGGCATGCTTTTGAGATCAAGCACAGCTACTTCTCCCCATCTCCCCAGCCTCACAAAGTTCCTCCCACAGACCTGTGAGCTGCAGGAATCACATATCCAGTGAAATATCGAGGTTATCAGGTATTATGAGCTTCTGCCCTTTAGCCAGACAATATATTTTCTCTGTTAGTAGCTACACATGAACATAACTTTCTGGCTAAGTTCAGCAGTGAAATGTTAGAAAGTGTAGGTGAAGTCCTGTAGCTATTGGTCTCAGAGCTCTAAAGAGAGGAGTTAAAAGAAATGTTCCCTGGTCACAGAGGTCTTGCTGCTCTGGAATGAGGCATTCTGTTCAGCACAGCTGCAGGGCCTTTGTGGAGACTGTCTGTGTCCCTTTCTGAGGACAATTTGGAGAGAAGATGCTGATTTCTGTGGGGGTAACACCCCACTAGGAGTCATGGGGCAAAAAAAGGGAGCACTTATTTTGGTATGTGCCTTCTCTGGACTCTAAGTGTGATCAACAGCCTTAGCATCTCCACTGGCAAGAGCTCAGAGAGGAGCTGTGTGTTGCAAGACAGAGGAAAAGATAAGCTATTGCTTAATATTCATAGTATGGCAAGACCCAGGAGCCTAAGTCAGCCTCAGGACTCCCTTGTGCTAACCTTCATTCAAACACTCTTTGTCCTTTATCCTATTTATCTGTTAAAAGGTCTCCTCTCCCATTTTCAGCTTTTCACAACTTTGTTTGATTTTTTTCCCCCTTTCTTTCTCAGGGGCTTGTCACCTCTTTCTTTGTCTTGTTTCTGGAAACCAGTAGAGAAAACAGAAAAAAATACTTAATGTGATGCTTTTCCAGGATTTTTGCTGGTGACTAAGTTACAAAGAATGCCCCCTGCTAGGGAAAATTTCCTTTGAGATCTTCCTTTCTTGTAATAGGAACTGTTTGAATGAGCAGTAATTTTTGTTTCTTTTTAAACGCGTTTTCTGAATAAACAATTTTAGTTGGAATTTTTGCTTGACTCCCTTATGACTGTGAGAGTATTGGTTGCAAAAGTTACTCTCTGAACTAATTAATAATTTATTACTCTGTTTTGCAAACTTATCTTCATTCTGACATTGTGACTCGGCTATCTCCATGGATAGCTAAGGGCTGCTTCATTGCAGGTATGAATTGCCCCAAGTCTGAGTAAGGAACTGGAGGAAACCAAGACAAACAGGTAAGGAGAGAGGGCTAGTTATAAATTTGGCTGAGACATCGGAGGAGACATCATTTCCAGCCTTTTATTCCAAGGTACCAATGTGCAGAGACTGAGAAAAACCTGAGTGCAGTGGAACCAGCCAGCTCCACTGTGCTCTACTTTGATTATTGCTACAAATTGTCAAGTCTTTAGGAAAAAAACTGCAAGATAATCACTGCTGAAGAAACAGCTGACAGTCTGTGCTGTCCATACACAGCCACGGCTGGGGAGCTGCAGGTCCTCGTTTGCACACAGTGAGACAGAGATGACACTGCAGTGCCTCCTTCCAGACCTGGTCCTTCCTGCTCCAGGGTCAGAATTTGCTGCTGTTTTATGGGTTGAGCAAACAGACAGAGCAGCAGCTCTGGATGGCAGGGAGCCACCAAGGACACACTCCTTGCAAAAAGTGACCCAGTGAGTGCTGAAGGGCTGGGAAAACCCTTGAGGTGAATTCACCCGAAGGTAGACTTCCCAGCTGCATCATTCTCCTGCCCCTCGATCTCATCCTGTCCCACTGCCTGTGCCCACTTCGATGCAGACCCTTGGTGTTTTAGACCCAGGCTGTGTCTCTCCTACATCATGAGGCAGAGCCTGGATCCAGGCACAAATCATTAGTGACAGCAAAGCGGGTGGGGCAGGATCTGGGTTTCAAAGTTAAGCCCTGAGATAAGGGAAGTCTTGGTCATTTGAGCAAACAAACCTTGGACGAGTAAGGAAGGTTCTGCGGGAAAAAAAAAGAATGACTAAATAAACAGATAAAGTGCCTGTATGAAGTTTTAAATAGAGTCAGCTGCTCCATAAAAACAGGAAGCCTTTAAAACATGAGGAGAAAGAAGCATTTGTTTTCTGTATGCAGAAAAAAGGAGCTTGACACTTTTGTTTGCACTCATGGTGCACATGAGTGTAGGAGCAGGTTTCTGCTCTAACGAGGCTGGGGAGACAGGGTTCAAGCTTGGAGCTTGAGCAAGTCCCTGTGGATGAAGGGCAGAGCTGTGTGTGTTACGATGAAGGCTGAATGAAGCCTCAGCACTACTGAGATAATTCCATTTTCTCTCCTTGCCACTTGCTTGTTATTTTTTCTTAGTTAACTTTTCTTGAGCGGAAAAATTTTGAAGCAGCAGGACAGGCTATAAATAGCTCTGAGTGATCAGTTTGAAGGAATATGGAAAAAGAAGTATCTGCATCTATCTGCTTTTGCATTTCACTGGTCTGTTGTAAGTTCAAGTTCAATAATGTTTCCTAGTTTCTCATTCATATAATAAAAAGCAGTCCTCACATAAAGATATGTTAAATATCTTCTTGATATACACTTGATATAGACATATAAATATGCCATTTCTGATATGAAATGACATGTTTTTCTGCTTGATTATTTATTCACAAGAAGAGCAAATAAAACTTAAATTGTAAAGTGTATTACATTAAGAGAGCCCTCAGAATCTCTTTAACAATATTTGCAAGTGTTTCCTTGTGAAGAAAAGTTTATGAAATGTGTTTAAATATTTATGGAATGTTAAAAATGAGGCATTAATTGGCAAACAACTTAATTAAAATGCTTTCTCGAGTAATTAGGAGCAAATACCTTTCTCTCTGTTTTGCATACCATTTGTCTTATTCTCTGTTTGATAAAGCCTGCCTGTCAGTCAAACTTTGCTGCAGGTAATTTTTTTGCTCTGTGGGGAAAATCTTCAAAAATTACATCTGAATTTAAAATATTTTTATTATCATTTTTGTCTAACAAATTCTCCTTTTTACTTCATCTCCTATATGTCCCAGTAAAGCATCATCCTGGGAATTTAGGGCCTGAAGATGAAATTCTGCATCAAGGCATTACTGAGTTTCCAAAAATGCTCTCCTGAGAACAAACTGAATCAATCTAGAATCAACAAACAGTGCAGTTAATTAATGAGTACACCATAAGGGAGCTTTTTTAAACAATGTTGACTGCTGCTGCCTCAGGACCAATAGCACCAGAAGTTATTGCTGGTTTCAAAGAACTGATTCTTAGGGTTCCCCCAAGGCACCTTTTGCTTACACTAGCTATTTACTACAACTTTTCCTCTTATTTGCACCCTAGGGAAACTATACTTATTTGCTAAATTACTTTTTAAGTGATGCTTCTTCATGCCAGTAGCCTGAGGTATATGAGGGAAGATGCTACAGCATAAATAATAGCAGAAACTGAGCTGCTTTAAAGCAAAGCACAAAGAAAACCTTTTGAGCTGGACGCCACCCAAGCAGTGCTTCCAAGCCAAGCTGATCCTGGAGGGCTGGGGAGAGCCCCAGGGAGCAGCTGCACACCCAGCCAGCTGTGTGCCACCAGTGGTCACGACCCCACAGAACTCCCCAGAGGGACAGCCCTGCAGAGCACTTCAGAGAAACAGGATGGGGTAGTGGAAAAAATCCCCCAGATTTCCAGCCACTACAAACCAGGGAAGCTGAATCAGTTCTAGGAAAGTGATGCAAGTTTGCACCAGGTGAAATCGTGGCCAGCATATTGTCCCCAACAATAACCAAAATGAATGGAATATTCCAATTACAGCCTTCCATATATGAAAACTCAAACGAAATATTAATAATGGGACTGCATTTTTTGAGGTCACACTGCTACATTATGGCGATGCAATGATTACTTTTCTTGTGCAGCTTTTGGAATTTCCCTTTCAGGCCATTCTGTAGGAGGAGAAAAAAAATATCTAAAGTAGGAGGCTGTGTTTACCAAACACCCTTCAGAACATAAGCTGGGTAGATCATCATGTTCTTGCAAAATTATGTTTTCTTATCTCAGCTATGTGATGAGAGTTTAACGTTGTTATTAAGTAGGGTCAAATTTTCACTGGCCTGGGATTAAGTTGTATTTGTGTATAACCAATTTCAGATGTTGGAGGAATTGCTGAAACTCCTTTTTAAAGGTCCTGGCTGGCAATTGTACTTACCCCAGCCATGCTTGGAGCTCTTATAAACGTAACAGCATTTGTCATTCACACAATTTAAAGTGTCCCATGAAATCATTGTGTAGAAATATTAATCGAACTCTGAATGGAAGCATTATATATTAATAAATCCAAGAGACTGTACAAGCATTGGTTATAGCAATAATCAGTTGGTATTACTTATGGGATCTTGCTGGAAGGTATTTCCAGCCTTTTCATGCTTTTAGTAACATTTACTGACAAATTACCACTACTATAAATATTTCAGAGGGGATTCACTGAGGTAATGTAATCTCTAAAAATTAGGAATTATTGAAATTCAGGTTTCTTCCTGCTATATAATTTTGGCCAGATTTTTGTAGGACCAAGGAAAGTGTGATCACAAGCAGGATGAGGTGAAGCTGGAGAAACCTTTTCTGGAGGGCTTGCTCTGCAAAGGGTTTGGACAGACTGGAAAAGAAAGGATCCTGCAAAATGCAGCTTTTGTTTCCAGAGAAGAAAACAGTGAAATCTGTGCCAGGAGGGCAAGTGCAATCTAAACCCAGGAAGTTAAACTCAGTCATTTAATTCTCTTATGTTTATGTCTGGTTTTGTTAGTTTCCTGTAAATTTGAAGGGACTTTACTGCACAGGCACCATGACAGGGTTTGACCCGAGCAACAACCATCTGCTGGAAGGGAAAGACCTCTTGCCACAGAGGCTCAAGCACATGGCACATGAGCCTTGTGCAGCTGGCAGCTGAGCATGGGGATGCTGCTTCTTTGGAGCTCCTCCTGGCATTGCCACTATTTGTTTATTATTTGGGTTCCACTTTCCCCAAGCGAGCACGACTTTATGCTGCACACCAGAGTGGGTTCACCCAGGGACTGTGACAAGGGTTGGGGTGTGAGGTGGCCCCAGACTCTAATCTCAGCAGTGCCTCAGCAGATTTGGCTGCAGGGAAAGGTTCACAAAACTTGCCATTTCCTTGATGCTGTTTTGGAATTAATTCTGCTTACTTCAAATTGCAGTTACTTTGGTCTTGACATGACATCAGGGAACTACTTTTTATTGTATTTTTGATCCTGATAATTTATATCTGATTAAAAACATAAGCAAAATCCATAGATGCTTAAATATGAAAGAAAAATGGATAGTGAGGGGGGAAACTGAAGTGCTTCTACTAAAAACAAGCAGGAAAACCACATCAGATTTGTACTGTTACTAGTGAAGGTTCTGATTTCAGCAACCTCTCAGAGCACCTTTATGAAGCGCCTTGTACATGCTGTTTTATATTTCTCAATAGTAAGTGTCGTTCCTCCCCCCAAAATTCAAATATAAATGTTTATTACACATAAAGGACATGACTTCAGATTAGGAGTGTTCATACTAAGCCTTTTTATAAACATTTTTTGGACGAAACAGAAACAAAAGCAATTCACATTTGGCATTGATGCATTGAACACTACCTCAGTAAAAAAAACCAAAAAAACCCCATTGGGTCATCTCTATACCTCTTTCTTTCTTGATATTTAGTTAAAATTCACCTTATAGATACGTATCAGGTAGCAAAAATTGCAGATGTCTGCAAAAGTGGGAGAGTTCCTGGTTATCGTATGTAATATTGTAGTAATATGAGCCACCAAAATCCTGGGACTGCTTTTTTCTCTTCCTTGCAAAAATGATTGTTAGTATCTGCCTTTGTTTGTGTCCTTGTATCCTTTCTGTTTGGGTCCTGTGTAGCAGGTAAAGTACAGTACTGCCTGACTATTGCGAAGACCAAAACCCAGGACTCAGCTAACAAATTATGGTTATTTCTACAGATTATGTATTGTAACAACAAAAGTCCTTTCAGTTTATGAATATAATTTCATAGAAGTAGGTCTAAGCAGTGGAACACTGACAATGTGAATCAAGATGGTGTTGTGAATAAAATGTTCTATAATGATCTGTATTTATACTATACATTTAGCTTTTCCTATGCACAACAAACCACCAGAGCAAGGCACTGGGCTTGATCCCTCAGTGTGGATGGGGAGGAGTCAACTATATTCTGTTCAATTATCAAATCACTCAAAACTCCTGCTATGTGAAGAAGACTGTTAGCAACACGTTTTTTGGCATCACCTGCTCTCCTGTCTAGTCTGTTTATAACTCAGCATTCCCACCCCCATCTCCAGCCTTCTGTAGTGATTATGATATACTCATGTTCCCAAATCCTTGCCTTCTCTCCTACTGGGTGTGGGAGCCTGTCACTTCCTTTATAATAACTACAATAAGTTGACTTCTTGTCGTGGGAGGGAGTGGGAGCTCCAGACAAAGCTTATTAGAGAAGCCCTGCCATATGAGTGGACATCTTTCTTTCTAAATTCCTTCTCATAGAGAAGCCTGGGAGCAGCTGGCTCCAATCTTAGCCCCAAACTTCACCCACAGTTTAAGTAACCATGTCCTGCAGGATTAAAGATGGCAAATCACATATATTTAAATAAAACTAAGTATTTATTACGGAAAATGATTAGACAAAATACCTTAATCAGGATTATTTACTGCACAGTATAAAAGCTAAAACTACTAGTAGCATATAGTATAGGATAGTATATTGCACTGTATCACAGCAGTAATATCAAAACTAGCAAAAGGAAACAATTCTAAAGTAGAGATTGATGTAAATCACTGTACCAGTGTTCGTGGGCAGATCTCTCTCTCTCTTAACCTCAAGGAATATCCGTGTGGGGTATCCCTTACCCAAGGAAGGAATCTCCACACACTCCAAGGGGAAATATGTTAGAAGAACCTAATCATATGAAAGTGTACTGGACTTCTACAGTATAAAATGATTGACTGCCACTCATGTGTCTCCAGGTCAGTTTAGCAGTTTATCTGCCAAACTTTTGCCTCACTATCAGAATGTTAATTTGGGTTTAGGGAGCCAGACTGTCTTAATCATAACTCAACATCAAAACCAGCACATCACCCCTCTCAGCCCACTACTGAGAGCTCTGCAAATAGAACATTGTCTGAGTTGCTGGATGACATTCCAGGGCAGAAAATCCTGCTACTCTTGTTCCCATTGCTACAAGCTATGTTTCTGTGCTTCTGTCTGTCTGCATTACTTGGTCTATGGTAATTGTAAAGCCTTGGGAAGGTATTTATTTGTTGTACATCTTGACCAGCTGATTCAAGTTGCTTTGTAGTGGCTCTGGTTCTCAAAATTACCCCTCAATTTACACGGATATTTTCCTCTCTGGTGATGTTACTGATAAACTGTCTAACTACTACTAGTAGACCTTATTTGTACCATCCACTCCAGAAATATTGTCTACTCATCTGCTTTTTTCTGTCCACAGTAACTCTATCTGATATTTAAAATCTATCCAAGGGTTCTTGAAAGGTTTGGACTTTTACACTGTTATTAACCTGCATATGTACAGGCAGTTTCTGGATACACTTCAGTATAAATACTTGGTAGGGCCAAATGATAGCTCTCACTGGATGGCTCTATCTCTAAAACATTTAGAAAAGTGTGAAGTCCCCCATATCTTCAAGGTGAAAATTTCAGTCAGAAAAGAGAAAACCTAGATTTATGAATCTGCAGGCCAAGTACCCAAAAGTGAGGTAGATGCTGGATCCAGTGCCAGATACTATATGGATTGATAGTGATTTACAACTTTTGGAGTGCCTAAGGATTTGGGTCTTGACTGAACCCAAACTCTGGGTACTCTACAACTTTAGAAGTGCTGAATTAGTGTGAACTGATTCAACCAGTTCAAAATCTCTAAAATTCTTTTGAAGAGTTGTCTTTATACAGCAGGTTCTATGACAGATCAAGCACTGTCTATGCATGCAGCTTGCTAAATCAGGCATCACCTAGCCTCCCCTAGTTGACACAGACCTTCATAAAATATATGAACAGAATGAAATCTGTATCCTGACAAATTTGACAGGCAGTTGTGAATCCATATTTCACCTGGATCAAGCTTGTATTAAGTGTTGATTCTATCATGAAGATGGCTGTTATGAAGGAATGTGCAATACAGTCTCTGACCTGTTCATGGTGAAGGTCAGAAAAAAACATTTTCACTTTTTTGTTGATACATAGCTCATCTCTAAGTACAAAATTCCAGAAAATTCTAACTACAATATTCCTGTGCTACAAAGCATCTTTCTGGATACATATTTCTGGAACATGTTTCATCATTGCCTGTATTGTGGATTGGAGATTTACAATGCTGGATCTGTAGAGGATATTGTGGCAACAGAGTGTGGGACTGCTAATTTCCATGTATTGCTTTGCTGTATTCAAAGAGTTTGGGTGATGCTCTTGCTGTGTAAGCATTTCTATTTTTTTTCTCCCTTGTACAACACCAGAATGCTTAAGCATTATAGCTGCAAGAGTTTGAAATGCTGTTTGCAAGTCAAACTGTTTCAAAGTAGCCCTGAGGGGAAGGAAAACAAATATTCCCTTAACCTTCATTCTAATTATATCAGTCATTAAAATACAGGGAACAAAGAACAGTGTTTATTAAAATTCCCTTCTGCTGATAGCTCCTCTTTATAGTGTGGTTCATACCAGCAGATGTTTAGAGGAAGCATCTTTGTGGCAGGGAGGAATAGTATGCTTATGAATTGAGATCACTTAACCAAATATTTTAAAATATTCTGATACTCCCTATGATCTTTTATAGTATATGCAGAGGAGTTATTTTAAGAATGCATTTTCATTACAGTTATCGTTGTGGTTGTCCAGCTTTGCACAGTCCATTAAATGTACAATCCTGATGAAATAACAGTGCTTGATACTTGTCGATTAAGATCCAGAACTGGCATTGTATACTCTGCAGATAAGCAAACAGAGAGAATAGAAATGGCTGTTTTCAACTGAAGACCTAATTTCCCTTTGCTATGAGAGCTCTTGATTCTGTAATCATAAATTAATTAGGTTAATTCTGAGATTATTAATACAACTGGCATCTACTTCAAACAACGAAGCCATCTGCTTTTATAGGGGCATTGGAGAGGTACAGACTTCTGCTCTAGATAATTTACTTTCTTCATAGGTCTTTTTTTCCTTTCCTGTGGTGCAAGGTTCAGAGTGGGCTTCAGAGCATGTGCTACTATCCTGAGTTTGTGACCAAGGTGACTATTCCACTGGGTTCAAAATACTCATACTGTGCTTTGGAAAGGTTGCTTTTGGGTTGTCTGGTGATCAATAGAGATGAATAGAAGAACAGGAGTACTCTGTTTTGTAGCCAAAATTTGCACCTGAGTGGATATTTTTCTGCAATTTAAGTGGCTTTTCATGATGATGACTAGAACAGAAAGCTGATGTCAAATTTTTTATTATAGAAATTAGATCTGGAACCATCTATTGGATTTACCTTTCTCTTTTTACTTCCTAAATGATAATAGCTTTGTTATAATTAAGAGTTTTAAAAATACTTAGACTTCAGCATTTGCTCTAGAGGTGATTTCTGTTTTCTTTCATTTTTGCATTTGTAATCCACAGAAATGAAAACTGACTGTCACAAAGCTTTAAAAGCTGCTTAAATATTTTTAAGTAGTACGTTTGTCTGCAAAAGTGGAAGTTTAGAATGGCATACACTAGTAGCCTGATACAGAGATTAACAGTCCATTTTTCTTTCTTGGTGTTCATGCCACAAGGCCTCCAACTCATTTACAGGATGATTCTGGTGTTAGCAAAATGAAGTAGTCAGAGCAATCAGTATGGGACTAAGGGCCTCCAGCTCTCAGAGAGGTGCTGCATTGCACATCCCTGCTTGTCTGTCTTTATAGGGAAGTACACGTTGCTTTTGATGGACATGATGATGATAGCATATGCTATTGATGCAATCCTCCTAAGTTGGGGAATTCTAACACGTAAACCAGGTTACTGAGGCTTGTATGAAATTCAGGTCACACCTGACACAAGAAAGACAAAGGAGATGACTTCTGGGAAGCTTCATATCCCAGCAGTAAAAGAGAGAGCAAGAACAAGCTCCTTAAGTTGAGTTACCAAAGCTCCATGGCATACAAGTGTCAGCTGGTATCCTGAACTCTGTCATGTTTCATGGCTGTGAGGATGAAGACCATTCGGAGTGAAAAGAGCACAACAAGAGCAGCAAGCACAGGGATGATGGTATGAAAACAAACAGTTCAGGGAGCAGGTGGGAAGCAATGGGGGCCAAGCACCTTAACCCCACTTCAAGCATGCCTAATGCTCCAGCAGCAGAAGGTAGCTGTAACCTGAGAGAATCCTGAGGCAGCTCAGAGCTACTGCAGTGACATGTAGATCCCTTATCACTGGGGTATAGGTTGTGACTGCCAGAGCACTTCTGTTACATTTGAAAAATCTTCTTTATTCTATAAAAAGTTTAAATTATTTCCTCAATTGTGCCTATGATATAGGTAAGGACTGAGCTGCTGAGCTACCTGCTATAGAAATATATTGACACAGAAGTGACCAGAAACTAGTTTTAGTAGCTAACCCTACAGAGTTCTTCATTAAATTTAACTTGTCTCATTTAAGAGAATAGTGTTGACTCCTTCCTCTATTTTTTCTTCATCTGTACCTGTTTTCCTTTGGTAAGAGAAAAACAATAACTAAGCCTATATTTCTATTTTAAAGATAAAACAAGCAGATGAGGTAATACTAATATTTTTGCTATCTGTTGTGTGTGCCCACAGGACATGCTTCTGAAGATTCTTTCATTGCCTGACAAGAAAGAATTCTCAGTCCTCCATGAGTAATGCCACCAGGCAATCCTGCTGAATTGCAGCAGCCTATTGTTCTACAAGTTCTGCTGGACTTCGTGTCTTCTGCCTCCTCAATCTGTCCCTTGCCTTTTTCAGTAAAAGGAAAAGCAGAGGAAAGAATTTGGTTCTGGCACACTTCTGTTCTACTGAACTGCAAAATTAGTGTATAATATATGGAACCACAGAAGTATCTTCCCACCATAATCCATAAGTCAAAGCCTTACAGAAGCATCCAAAACTAAGGAAAAAGTGTCATAAAACCAAAATGCCTGAGGTTATCAACATACACAACTTGCCATCAGGAACAAGTGTACACAACTTGTTGAATCACAAACAAAGAATATTTGTTTTTTAAAAATTAGGTCTTAGATTATTCAAGCATTGACACAGACAGCAGTCATTGACAGACAGTTGTACACTCAGTTCTAGGTGGAGCAGAATAAACATCTTTACTCTGCACATTGCAGTATAGACTTGACCTTTCCAGTTGAGGGGGCTAATTCCTTAAAGGTAGATTTCCACAGATACTTCCTTACTGATGAAAAAAACCAAAACCAAACAAAAAAAGCCCCACAAACCAAAAAGGATATTTAGAAACCCTAGAGAAATTGTAACTAATTTTTTCCCCTGAGGCTGTCATGCAAATAAGGTTTTCAGTGGGCTGCTATTTTACATGAAACTAAATGTGTAAGGGTCACAAACCAGTGGTTCAGACTCAGTTCTGTGATACTGTAAATTCATTTAAATGAAGGTTATTGTTTTCTATTTACACTCATACCAGAAGAAACAACAGAGAGGTTTGCTCCTTACTAGATCTTATGGAAGCAAAATGCAGGAAGTCATGAATAGTCTGCTTTTATTTCTGAATTGCACATTCTGCTTAATTTTGCTTTGAGCCTTACATAAAAAAAATGAAAAACACTTCCACAGTTAAAAAGCAACATCAGACCCCAAATAATCCAGTATTGCATGTATTTTGGAAAATAAATATAACCTAATTAAAAACATAGAGGTAAAAGCACCAGTTGCATTCAGTAATTGCCAACAGGCATTGTTATTGCATGCAGAAAATTGACTAGTATACCCAATATAAATTATTGATGCACTCATATTGACTTATTCTGACTCTGATGGATAGAATATGTGACACTATTGTAATGTGCATATTGTATTAATAACATAACTAATCCAAGATAATTTTTAACAAACCATGGCATAAGGCCCTAAATTATTGATGGAGAGCAGTTTAGAGATGGTTAATGCATTAGTTGAATGTGTTCATTTTACTGACCATTTGGTCTGGTCCCATCTGCCACAAGTTAGCTTCCTGAGCTCTCTAGTACCCATTCAGGTGCATTTGGAGCAGCTGGGATATTAGCTCTCTGTGGAGAAATCAGATCTCACCATGACTCGCCAATGCTCCCTGCAGCTCCATGCTCCCCAGCAGCCTCTTCAACAATAGGACAAGGCCCTTCTCAGTTCCAGGTCTAATAATTTAATCCCATAAAACAATGTAACTTAGTCCCTCAGAGAGTCCAACCTTATTAATAAAAAATGCAGGCATACAATTTACATTGTTATAGTGACATTCCTCAATATTGCTTTTTTTTCATCCTGTCAAAAGCTGCTTAATAAAGAAAAGACTTATTCAAGGAAATAATGTGGCCATTTGAGGTAGCTGGCCAAGGATTATAGCATGAAAATTAGGGAAAAGTGGAGGCAGGGGCGGGAGGCATGTGAGAATTAGGGCAGTTACTGTATTAAAGGAGTTTCTTTAATTCTTTAGTTTGTGGAATAGTAACAACAACAAGAACAACAAGAACAATACTATCAAACAAAAAAAAGCCCCAGAGTATGGATTTCAAAACAATAAATGCTCACATTTGATCCATCTCTACAGTTAAATGTGGTAATAGCAAATAGGCCATTTACTATGAGCATCATTTAGTAATCTGTTGAACAGTGAACCAGGACAATTCATATTGTGACTCAAAGCACCAAAACAAGTGGCTTCCCATGACTTTTATTTAAGTTTTGTGGTACAGATCAGCCATTGTGTATCATGCAGTATTTGCAGACTGTATCCATTTCCACAGATGTTTTAAGTTAGAAGTTGTTCTTTGTTGTTAACCCTGAAATAAGATCTGAAGAGGAATGTCAAGAAGAAGCAAACAGTTGGAAGCTTAAAGAAAACATTACCTGATGGCGAAAACCTTTTGAAAGAAAACACTTTTCATACCAACCTTCACCAGGGGTGGTGGGAAATGATACTCATTAGCAGACAACTTAGTAAACCTGCCAGAACTCCCTCTCCACCCTGCTGATTTTCTGCTGTATAAAGACTTTGACATTGTCTACATTTTCTCAGACCAGTTTTTAGACTAGGCAAGTTCTCTTTGTGCTAGAAGATTTGCCATATTCTCACGTGGTCTTCTAGGCTGAATCAGCTGGCCCACCTAAGCAGCACTCTGTAATGCTTACAATGCATCTCTGCACTCACCCAGAGTGCTAAATGGGCTTCAGCAACTGCTAGCAGCAATCAAGGCATGAGTCAGAGGATGAAGTCAGCCTCTGAATGAACAAAAAGATATCATAAAAAGATACAAAAGATAAACTATTTGATTAATGTTGCCAAAAATGTCCTTATTTCTGATTTTCCGTAACAGAGGGTGTACAATTTTACTTGTTTTTCCTGTAGGTAGGCTACAATTTACTGTCCCCACTGAAACAGAATGAGGTAGGTCTGAAAAAGCAGGGGAATTTCAGGAAGTATTCTTATAGCAAACCACTATTTACTATCATAACACAGATCCAGGAGGCAGTGATGAAAAAGTATCTGGATTTTTCATGTGATTACTGAAAATCAAGGCAGTGTTCCTGTCTCTGCTCAGCTCATTTGTCTCCTCTGTCTCTAAAAAAAGAGTAGGGAAGACTTCTCCAGAACTAGGTTTCTGTTCTTAGTCACAGGTGACACGCTATAAAGGGCAACTGAGAAATATCACTTCCCTGCTGTGGTATGATTTGTTGTAAGTGACTAACATATAACAAAGGAAGCTGTGATGATGTTTCCAGCTTTCCAGCTCTGGTGGCACACACTGAGGATTTCTGTGGCTCTCCAGCTCAGTCGTTTGCTGGGACAATGCTTGGGAACTTCCAACAACCCAGGTTAGACTATTTCCCTTTTACCAATGAAAACACCACATTTGGTTCTCCATCCTTGCCAGACATGACTAACCCTCAGGACTCAAAAAAGCACTTCTTAAGAACTGTTTTCTCCAAAGGATTTCAGACATATAAAAAGAGAGGAAGAGAGGAGCTTTCCCCCCTTCCCCCCATCTTTTTAAATGATACAAGGAGATTATGTCCCATGAGACAGCAGTACCATCAAATTTTATCTCAATGTAGTGTTCAAATCTCACAGGTTGAACACGGCTGTGATACCAGTATGTGATTTTTAGGAAACATGGCACAAAGTACAGAAGGGACAAAAATGGGTTTTCCTACTGCTGCTGGCAAAAGGAGTACTTATTTTGGTATTCTAACTGCTAGAGAGCATATGATCTCCAACTGTTTCTTCCAGAAGAATTAAAAATTGTCAAGTGGCATTCTGCCTTCTTTCTGCATTTCAGGGAAACAGCTGGCTAAACTTCTGTGCTCCCTCACCCTTCTGCTGGAGCCTGCCTTTTAGTCACCGAATTGCTTTTTTGCCCATCTATTTAAACATTGTTTACACCTTATTAATCTAGGCAGAATAAGACATTCTGCAAGGTTTTGAAATGAAACACAAAAATTGTGCGATAGATTTGTCAAAACACGCTTGAACAAAGACTGAGATCTGACACTCCTGGTGTAAGTCAAAGCGTTTATCCATATTGAATCTCTGTACAATTAAATCCTTGTAAAAATTCACCAATGCACAACATGAACAGTCTAATTTGTGAAAAGAAGCCATAAAAGAAGTTTGGCTTTTTTTTCTGAACTATATATTTTATAATTAAATTGTTTGTTCCCATATAAGAGAAAACTGTGCCTATGTCTGTCTGCATGCTTCAATCCTCACTGTAATGCAGTTATCTTTGCATTGAGGACAGAAGGCAGAAATTAAAGTTGTACCGTGCAATATCTCAGAGACTGCAGTGTTACAGGCCATAAAGCATCATGAAAAAAAGATAAAGTGTAGGCAATGTCTCACCCATGTAGAGCAAACAATGCAGAGTTAAACATATCCCAGGGAAGGATTTATTTACCCATAAAGACTGTCTAAACTAAGGCATCAGAACCTAATTAGAGACATAGGTTGAAGTGCTCTGCCCTGCCAGTACAGGGAATATGGGCTGTCAAAATTTCACTAATGGTGTCAACTGCCCTTCCCACTCATACAGTGGTGGCAAAACCATCTTGCCCATCAGCATCCCATTGCTTAAGGATGGTACATTAAAAAGGTATGACTAAAAAATCTGATGTGGTTTTATATGCAGATTTCTAAGCCTCTCTAACATGTTTTCTGGAGGGACTTAGGTTTCACTGGCTATAGTTATATTATAATGAGTCTGTGCTTAAGCCCAGAGCATATGGACACGAGCCCAGGCTGTGGCATGGGCATCCCATGAGCTCCAGTGCTTGTGGAGAGAAAGCCTGATCCCACCTCCCCCTGCACAGAGAAGCCACATCCCTCCTGCCTGCAGCATGAAGTGGTTTTGTGCAGTTGTCCCATTGGACAATTGGACATGCAAGTTAGAGCATTAATAGCAGGGGAAAATATCCTGTTTCTTCTTTTTGGATTGATAAACATGATGCCTTCTCCTGCTAAGTAGCATACAATTATTTAATCTTCTACTTCAAAAGCTTTGGAAAATATGAAAGTGCTACCTGTCTTATTTACAGGCAGTCAAACTTAAAAGGAAGTCAAGCTTTTGTTTGTATACTATGCCCAGTTCACTCATCTAGAAAGGTGATGCAAAGCTATTGAGCATTTGTCTGAAGAATGGTTTCTTTGGCATGGTGCCATGAAGTATACTGAAACAAGAATGTATCTACAGTTAGTGCAATCTCAAATTACTGATTTAATGAAATCAAACTCCTCAAAAGATTGTCCCAAAACTATATTGTGATTCGAAGCGCTAATGCTTGCACTGGGATCTTTACATTAGCAAATAAATCTGGGAAAATAAATGTATCCATTTGTCTGCCTTGCAGGGATATTCCTGAGGAGGCAGCTGCATGCTGTTTCGTTTCATTGTGTTGTTTTGGTTTTAACCAGCTTGGCTTTCTTTTTAGCCATGCTGCAGGACAGGAAGGCTCCATTTCAGTGGTAAAAATGTTTCTTTTTAGCCAAAAAAATAAACATGTCAACTCCACCAGAGCATTTGTAAGACTCCACAGTGCAGCTCTGTTTACAGTAGGATGGACCACAGCAGTTGAGAGTTGCTCTTCTCAACTTCCCTTCCGAGTTCCACCCTGAAAGCACCATGTAAGACCAAAGTGGGTTTTGGTGTGGTAGCCTTGCTGAAACCACTAAAAGCTCATTTGCCAAGTTTAAGTTCCCCAGAAATACTAAACATGAGATCATGATGTGGATATAAATTCTTCAGAGACAGCTGAAATTACCTGCTCAAATAAATCCTGCACTAATCTAAATATAACTGAGAAAATCAACACTCAAAACAAACAAATAAAAACATTAGGAAGCCTTAAACAGATGATGACCAACATTCAGCAGATAAATTATGTATCCTACTTAAGGACCAAGCTTCAGAATTTAGTGGGGATACAGAAAGATCTTATACGAAGTAGAAATGTAAATTGATTTTTAAATTGAGATCATGTATTTGAAATTCAACAAATTTGATGGTTAGCCTCAAGAATCCCTCCTTTAGCAATAGTTTCACTGACCAACCATATGGAACAAATGAAGAAAACAAGAGCTGTAGGCAGCTGAAAATATTGTATCTGACTTCCTTTTGATACCAGAAAACGTGACTGAAACAATTTGGTTCCCAGAAAGAGTCTAATAATAAATCCTATTTTCAAGTGATTGTTTGACCAACTCCACATGAGGGCAAATCTTGGGAATGAGATTCTGCAGCTGCAAAAACATGTATAACTGCTACACATCTCATCTTTTGATTCTGCCAAGTGATATACCATTCTCTCCTTTATCAGTCTTCGGAAATGGGTGAAATAAGTGAAAAAAAGACATAAAAATTATTATTATTCACTTGGAAATTGGAGACTGCCCCCATTCTTTACTTCTTTTACTTCACATGAAGATGCACCTATGTAAAAACTGTAACATTTTTAAAGGATATCTAGGCTAGCAGGTGCTTAATCTAATTTTTGTTTCAAATTTTAAGATGTTTTGAACACAGAGAGAGAGAGATACACAACCCCTTCTAAAACCACTGTCTCAGCTCCAAAGATGGTGAAAAGAAAGAAGTATTTCTAGATAGCTATCTTAGATATAGAATCTAGCTTTTGGTGGCTTAGGTTAAATGAGATAAATCCCATCCCCAGCAAAGCTGTGCTGCCAATAGCAGATAAATAAATGCTTTGTCAAAAATCTCCAGTGTGAAGATTAACTGGTGTTTGGAATACATAGGCATCTTTACTGTTTCTTCTACTCACAAATATAATAATTGTACCTGCCAACCTGGGAGATATGTATATATGTATATAAATATATATTTCCCACTTTGTGTCTAACTGCCATTACTGCTAGTAGGAGATGTACATGGCTATTGAGAGCAGAATGTACCTGAATTTCAAGTACCTGAATTATTTTTACTTTGCATGGAAATATGATTAGTTGTAATGAGAATTCAGGATTCAATGAAGGTGAGGTAACTTAATAGTAAGAATTTAGTGCAGTTTTACAATCTGATTAACTTAAAATATCTCAACTTATAGGTTTTTCAAGCAGACATAATGGACCTTATTCAATAAGTTTGCTTAATCAGGTGTTACTTTCAGAGAAATATTACCATACTTCTAAAAATAAAAGATTGTGTTTCCATGTGTTACCATTGGGCTTGTTCCTTTTCTTCCTATGAAAGAAATTTCTGATACAGCCCTGAAATTATTTTATTAATGTTTTTATTTTCCTGAAATCAAAACAGCCTGTAGAACTAGCTCCCCTGTGTTCAGGCTTTCATATATATATTATGATAGTAGTAATGCAGAGATATTTTAGCTTCCATAAAGATGATTTGGCAAAAATAACATAATTAACAAACCATGGCTTTGTAGGAACCAGGAAAGCCATAATCTTGAGGTTTAAACGTCAAGACAAACTCAATACTTGCCATGTTACCAATGTAGGAGGGTATGAGGAAGCAGGAAAGTGTCTTCCACATGTCTTCAGCTGCATACTTATCTATCTGGATGAACTCAAGCTACCTAAACAGTAATTTTCCAGTCTAAGCCAGCTGAACCTAACACAGCACTTCCTCTCACCTACAAAATAGTGTTTAGGAAGGTGTTCTTTGTAAACATTTATCCTGTTCTTTGTAAACATTTATCTTTGCACTGAGTATACAGGGATCTAAGTGACCATCTTAGTTTAAAATTAAGGAATAAGTTATAGTGGCACCAATTTTCAGGTTGTTAAAAAATACTTAAAACATAAAAATTATGTGCAAACTGTAAATATACAGAATAGTTTTAAATATGTAATTGGTTTTCAGCCCCACAAAAAACTAGGCTGTTAATGTCATGGAAAAGCCATGGTTAATTTTGAATACCTGTTTTTTTGATAGAAAACACAGATATTGCTGGTGATGGCATGAAACAGAGATTTCTGATGGAGGGTATATCATGTGAGAAAACCACAATTGTTGAACAGACTGGTATCCTATGCAGAAATACTAGGCCAAACAAATGACTAACATGTTAGGAATGACAAAAATCTGTCATCTCACTCTATCAGCATCTCACCACTTTTTTTAGTGCTGCTATTTAGTATCAAACAGAAAACCTATGGAATGTAGAATACTAAAATAAAAAAATTTGAAAGAATAAAATTATTCAGAAAACATCAGAACAGGGCAAAATTGTAGTGAAATTTCTATTAATTTTCCAAGCTGCAATAGAGCTACTAAAAAACCAAAAATCCAACATATAACTGGAAAAAAAAAGAAACATTGTCTTTCCTTCTTCCCCATTAACTGTACAGAAGATTGAATTCTGTAGCCCACACTCAAAGGTTTGTCAGGGTAAGTAGGAAAGTTCACATCTTGACATCACTTGCCAAGCAGTACTTTTTACTTATGAATACAGGCAGGTTGGTTGTGCCATTTCAGTCTGTCAATTCTCAGACTGCATATGAGAAAGAAAAGCTCATCTGGCACTAAAATGATAAAATCACTGAAACCCGTCATAGAATGAAGAAGTTTGAAAAATTTTAAGAAGAAAGTATTGTGGTAAGGTGCTTTAAGTGCAGCAAGTGGCAAATGGCAATGTGACTGAAGTAATTTAGAGATCATTCCATGACTCCGGTGCTTGAACAAGTTTAGGGCTATTTTGGATTGTGATCCAGAAAGTCATTCCTTATTCATACCTAGAGAAATCACCAGAGCTGTTCTGCCCTCACTGGTGATGTTGCTGCCACCCCCTTCAAAGGAAAGGAGTTTTCCTTTGTCTCATGGTCACATACATTAAGAATTCACTTAAATTGTTGCAAATGGTTGTCATTAAAAATGACAGTTTGTGGAGCAGGTATTTTGGGTGATATTCAGGGTACTGTTATGTTATTGTTGTCCATTTTGGAATCTGCCATAAGCTGTGAAGCTTCATGCACGTTCAGAAAAAGTCACTTTCCTATTGTCCCTGTGCCATGCACACATATAGATGTGTATATGTTTTTGAAAACTAGAGCTTTTAGTGATTGGCTCAGCTAGCACCATCCTTAACAAGCTTGTTTTAGTCCATTACTTCAAATTAATTTTTTAAGACTAGAGCATTAGAGAGGATGTCTGCTGGGGCTATAGTTGGAAAGACAAGTCTGAGGACTAGTTTATGAAATAAAAACAGCACATAAGGGAAGAAAACTGCCTAAAGGAAACATACTGCTGTTTGAAGCAGGCAAGAGGTGGGAGGCAGCCTTGTTAAAAAAACAGCAAAAGCAAACAAACAAACAACAAAAAACCCCAAAACAAAACAAAAAACTGCAAAACACCCCACCCCCCCCCCCAATTGGGAAAAATGTCCAGATCCTCTTGAATACTGAAACTGAGGTTTTGCTAATTTTAACCTATCCTACTCATTTTTCTTATGATTGACTTATGAAAATTGCTGGTAAGAAACCCTCAAAATTTGCAAATGTTTTAGGGTTTACATCCAGCCTGCTGACAGATACTCAATGGGGAGGTGAGGTGTAGAAGGTGCTGTCGCTGTGTCTTTTGTAGTTGCACCCCTTCTTTTGAAACATCTTGTATGGCACACGGCAGGCATATTTTTAATTTGGAGTACAGCTCGGTGGACCCATTAAACTTTGCAAGTCAAATTCCAAGTTCCCAGAACAACCCTCAAGAGGGAGAAATTTTATTTGTAAGACAAAAAAGAATAAGAGAACAGATGTGAAAACCAGGAGATTGTCCGAAGCACTGACACAGCATATGCTGGTTCCTTTTCTCCTTTTCCTTTTCCTTTTCCTTTTCCTTTTCCTTTTCCTTTTCATTTTTTCCTTTTCCTTTTCCTTTCTGATTTTTGGACTTTGAAACTCACCTTTTAGGTAATGTCTACAAAGTAAATTATTATTTCTTAATGAAAACAAAGACTCTTCGGTGGCCCAGAGTTCTGGAGCTTAATGAAAACACTGTTCAATATTATGAGATTGTTGGGTTTTTTAAACTCTGTTGGGCACATTCCCGGTGGTTTGTCAGGATTTGTTTAGATCTGAAATCTCCAGCTTTCAAATTTACACCTTCATTCTCAGGCTAAATTTGTTTTCTATTTTTAATAAGTTTCCCACTAATTTAGCTAATACACATCATGCATGTCTTTGTTACCACGTCAAAACCACTAACTAAGACTGAACAATCATTAATATGCCTCTCTTGGGTAACTCTATTCTGGAGCAAATTACAGGCAGTTTGAACTTATATCATCAAAAATTAGATTTGAAATCAGATGCCATCAAAATGATCAGAAACTGGTAAGATTTCTATTTTACTCTGACAAAGAAACCCTCCTTGAAAAACAAAACCTGTGAGGCTACATCCATCCTGCAGTGTATAATCCTTTGTGGGAGGATCAGACAATCAGAGGTATTCTATATAGGTTTGGTAGGTTTGTGCATATGTGCACATATGTGGTTACCTTAAATGTGCACCACTCTCTCTCCCAAGGGTAAAATGGGAATACATCGAACAGTTTACTGTCAATTGAATGATCTTTACATTTAACTCTTTCTCCACAAAATGAATATGCTCAAAGCAGGACAGAAATATTATTTTCCTAAACATATTTAAGAAAAAACATGCTGCAAATTGCCACTATATCAATTTTTTAATTTTGCTCAACATCGTAATTGCTACTAAACATCCTCCTTCCTCACATACCCCAAAAAGAAGCATGTTTGAGGATACAAAATGTCATTGAAACCCTGAGAACAAAAATATTTCAAACTGCTCATTGCTAGCATAGTAAGGCTATAGCAAAATGCATACTAGTGAGTTGGAATCATATCATCCTGAGCATCTGCACTACTCCTCCTTGGAGAGTGCATACTAATCATCTCTCTTCATGGTCAGTAACCACATAAGGACAACACCAGACGATGCCAGTGGTTTTGGTCCTGTAGCATTTATATGCTTTCCTGCAAAGATAGTCATGCCAGATAATATTCGTCAACCTTGTCTTTGGTCTTCTCTCTTGATTGAGGCAGATGTTTATTTTCCATCTGCACTATATGTCAGTGCAACTGCAGCCTTCATCTGGCAAAGGGTGCCTGTAATATTATGAGGCCATTGCATAAGCTGCTGGAAAGATTACTCTTGTGAATAAAATCAGTTTATGGCTAAAAACATTTATTCTTCATTTTGATAAGCCCCTAACAAATGAAAATTTGCTTCCTTACACTTTTGCCAAGCATAGGACCATGTTTATTTCTAGCTATATGGGTCACGAAGGATTCCCAGCTGTTAGATAGAGTCAGTTGTGCATTGCTGCACTCAACAACATCTGTTTCACAAAAACAGTATCCAGCTTTTAGCGCTCAAATGGAGGTTATACCATATGCCAGCAGACCACTTAGTTTTTACCTTGGGAACCAACTTTACACTAGTCAAGGTAACAGAGGAAGTACTGAGTATTTAAATGCTACCAGGCTTCAGTCACATCTTCATGTGCTCTTGTCATTTCCAACTATATATAGTAAAATTAGTTCCAAGCATATACCGCAAGCTGTTCCTCTGTTTAATTATTAACTGGAAGAAAGTTTGTTTGCAAAACAGTTGAAATGTTTTTTGTGATAGACTCTGATGTTGAAAGCGGTGCCATAAGATGCTTCTGCAAATACAGAACCTTGTTAAAATGTCAAATAATATCAGCTATCAACAAAGGCAGATCAGGCTGAATACCCTTTAACTACTGAGCAGGATGTTAAAAAGCCATACTACCGTGGAACTCTTCAGAGCCTCGCAAACCATTTAAAATGTCTGGCGGTGTTAGACTACCAGGATGTTTTCGATTATGATTTATGTTCTGCTACCAACTGTCTGCTTTCCTCTCATTTGGTTTTAATAACTTAATGACTCTCTAGAAATAAAGTTTAAAAAATACGTATTTTTGACAGCAACAGATAAATTAGGTTAAAGGAAATACTTCTGATGGGTGAATCACTCTCTCAGGAGAATACCAAATAATTTTATGCCCTTAATGGTAGCAGGAGGACAGTTGTTTCTGGTAAAAATTGCATAGTACTGTATTGCATTCAGTGATACAGTAAAGCAGATTTTTTTGCCAATGATTCATTTCTATCATAAATGTTTTGTTGCAAAATGCATTCCTTAATGCCCGGTAAGATGGTTTCAATAGCACATGGATTAAATTTGTTTTGTACTCTGGACTAGCTAAAAGACTCCCATTATACTTGATTCTACCAAATCATGTCACTGAAAATGTGAATTATGCCAGTGAAGTGAACAAGTTAGATTCTGTTAACACAGACAATATTTCCTTGTATGTAATTCAGTTGACTGCAGTGGAATGATTCTTTACTGAAATTATGCGAAAGGCAGTCATGGTGCTACAGACTAGTTTGCTCCAAGTGGCATCCTTAGTTTGTAAAACTGAAGAATAGGATGAGTCAAGATGCACTAAGAAACTGCTTATATCTATCTCCCTGCCATTACACAAACAAGTAAGAGATTCCTATCACCAAATAGATTCTGTCCTAACAAGCTTCAGGAGAATAGTAATAAACTCACTTGGTCCATTGTAACTCTTCTGGGAGCATCACATGTACACAGTACAAGTTGTATCTGGCTTAGGCTTGTCTCTTTACTTACCTTCTGAGCTTCACCATGGACATGCACCAAGCTCCTCTGGTTCTTTTCTACTGTTCCTGCTTTTATTTTGCGTGAAAATGTTGTAGTGTTCACATGCTGATATAGAGTTTACATCCTGACATGCAGCAAGGTATAGACAGAAAAGCAACCACCTCCAATAACAGATGCTCTAAGTTCCATACTACAGACAATGCCAGAGCCTGACAAATCCATGCTCTTGGGGAATGTGTCAATAAATCTACAAAAGGAAAAAAAAAATCAAAGTATGCCAAGTCATAAATTATACTAAAAATTCAGGGTGTTTGTTCCCAAAAGGGACACCAACACAAAAAAATAAAAAAATCCAGGGCAGATCAGAACCTTGGAAGGTGCAGATTTGTGAGTAGGATGATGTGACCTCATAATTTAATCTTCATGTCCTTTTTGCAGAAAACACATATTGAAGCTTCAGAGAAATAGGGCTGGAGAAAAATAAGATTGCCTAGTTTTTAAATGCAGGCTAAGTACTTGATAGATTGAAAATCTTCCCAGATAGCTAGGTCCAAAGTGGTTTAGAAAAACTAAAGTCAGAGAAATGAGATCCATTTATACTGCATCAGGTCTTGGCCTCTAACCTACTGCTTCTTTGTTGTATTTTGTTTTGTTTTGTTTTGTTTATGATTTTGCTCTCGGTGGTCAGATATGGAACTGAGCTACTCCTGCAAAAATATTTACTTAAATCATGGGTGCAAAATTGAGTTTTCAAACACATTTTCTGTTTTCAAACCTTTAAGAATTCATCCAACTAAGAATAATTTACTCAAAGGACAGCATGAAACACTTCATGCATTATAAAATCCCAACAAATCCTTGAAATGATCAGTTCTAGTCACTTATGATGGAAAAAGCCTCTTTCCTTATATTTTGAATATTCTTTTTCCTGTCTTCATCAGCATTAAGTTCTTTGGGACATTGACACTCTTCTGTAAGTGTGTGTCATATCTGTGCTAATACTGTACTGCAAGGAGAAACAATTTAATTTGTTCTTCCCCAAGGGCTAAAATTACTGAGGCTTTGGGTTTCCCATTTTCATCAGCAGCAATTGTCTGAATAGTCTCATCCTCCACAAATTCAAACAAGGGTTTCATTTTAAAATAAAATTACCTTTGCAGAAATAAATGGTACGCCTTCACTTTAGAGATTTCATCCTAGAATGCACCTTATTTTCCAAAGAGATAGAAAGCGCTATTTTTTTCTTGTTTTAAGTGTTCAGAAACTTATAAATTGCTGGAAAATTTTCCCTTCTATTTATTTTTGTTTGGCATCCAGCTTGGTTTTGAAGTGCTGGCCCTTGATCCACTTGGGAAACAAGAGGACTCATGGGTATGAAAAGAATACAGGGACATCTAGGGCGCTGTGAATATTGCTTTTACAAATGAATCAAAAGCAAAAATTGTTCACTCCTCAACCTATGACCTTATCACAGATTTTTTTGCAATATTTGTGAACTTATAGCATTAACTCTATACAGACAGTACACAGAGGTGGACCTGCCCCCATTGATTAGACAGGAAAGCTGTCATATTCGTTAGACTCATCCTTAACTTTGAAACTTTGCTCATTCCTCCTAGTGAATCATTGCCAGGAGCAACCCTCTGTGCCCCTTTTCAGACCCTTCATTTCTACAACACATCTCTACAGACTTGCTCCACGTGAGAAGAAATTCAGGGGTACTTTGAAAGCCCATCTATGGCCTGGGGCATCTGTGCTGCTGCTGCAAAGCCACTGTGTCTTCACAGCTACCAGCTATCATGAGATGCTCTTCCTTTGTCATCAGGAGACACAAAATGTCCATGTGAGATCTGTGAGTCTCACTGAATCCTTAGGCTTGACTGCCATTTTTCAGAGTCCAGCCTACTTCCCACAGCCTCAGCAGCTTGGCAGGAGGGCAGCAGGTACACATCCTTTCCAGGGCAGAGGGATCAGACAAATCATTGCTCAACCTTTTGGTGGTTCCACTGTCCTGTTCTACACTCTTTATATATTTCATCTACAAAACCAATGATGACTGGCACCATCTGCTTCTGACTCCCCGTTAACTCCTTGCCACTGAGTCCCTTTATTATGATTTTGTACTTCTGCTTCCACACTCCCCCATTTAAAACTCTACACTGGTTTTATTTAAGCTCTCCCTAAGCCTACAAGATTGGTAAGCTATTCTGAACAAAATATATTAAAAAAACAAGCTGGTTTTCCAGGTGGGTTTTCCCAAGCTCTCACAGCTCCCATTCAAGCAAAGTTTTTACAGTTACATCTGTGCAAACAGTGAAAACAAATACAGTGTAATGGCACAGAGCTGAAGCAAGTTAAGTGCACCTCTCCACCTGCCAAGGCCCAGATGTGGGAAATAACATGGCACAGAGACCCCAAATACTGGGACACAGCAAAATTATTGCTACAGAAGGCTTCGGTACTATGTTAGTTTAATTTCTTGAAGCATAATCTTTTCTGCAACCATTGTTTTCCCATTTCTGCTGTAAGCAGTTTTAGCACCAAGCATGAGGTAAGATTTATAACATCTCTAAAACCAGAAATGAGCAAAATGTTTGTCTGCAAAGAAGAATGTCCATCATTAAGAGAGACCATAAAGAGAGATTTTTGCATCTATTACCAGAGATAGGTAAGACATAACTTACAGCAGGACTTACTGCCTTACAGAGTTTGGATGTTTATTAAGAGAGAAAAAAAAAGTCTGTTTTCTGAAATTTCTGAGATTTTTCTAATCTCCTTTCAGTGCCCCAAATGAGGCCAGTAGCAGTCACACTTAATCTCTTTCTCTTCATTAAAACCTCTTTACTCTCATTAAGTGATCCCATGTGGCACATAAACGCAGTGTTGTTTCTTAAAGATGTTTCTCAAAGATGTTTCTCAAATAGAGGAATCCCCAGTTAGTTCTAGACACTTGTATCTACCAGACAGGCACAAACTGATATAAACTAGAGATGGTGAAAGCATGGAAAGCTTCTGGGATGTACTGGACTCTGTGCATCTTCTCATACCGGGTCAGGCCACAGTTCTATTCTATCCAGTCTGTGATCTTTAATAATATATGACAATGCTAGAGCATGCACAACACACCCTTCAAATACATTCACTGCCATTTTGTTCAGCTTTATGTACTTCAAGGGTTGGACATGTCAGCCACATCTTTCCATTTAAACAGCCCTATTTTTATACCCATGTACAGAGTCTATGGTATCTTTGAAATGAGCTCTACAATTTAATTACCATGTGAAAAAAATCATGTATTTTTGTTTTGCTCCCTGGTTATGCACTTGTCTCTATAATAGAGAGGCAACTATTGTTCCCAGTTCTTCATCTCCATGATGTTTGTGACTTTACAGACTTGCCCTCAAATTTTCCTTTTCCAAATTAAGGGGAGTTGAGTCCATTTAATGCCTGCTCATTAAGGAAGCCTTTCACTGTTCTTCTGATCACCATTTTCACAGTCTTATTCTGCTGTATCCTTCCTGATATGGAAGGAACCAGAACAGCATACAGAACTCATGGGACACACAGGGCAAAATGATCTTTCTGGTTTGCTTTTGATTCCTTTCCCAATAATTTCTAACAATCTATCTGGGATTTTTTTATTGCCTCTGACTAGTAAGCTTACGTCTTCATACCCACAATGAGTGAAGATCTCTTTGCTGAGCAACAATAGCTAAAGTAAAGCATCTCACTGTGTACGTATAGTTTACAATTGTTTTCCCCCATGTGCAATATTTGATGCTTATAGATATTGAATTTCCGATGTTATTCTTAGTCATTCAGTACCGTGAGATCCTTTTGTAACCCCTTGTAGACATTTACTACCATGATTTTGAATCATCTGCAACTTTGTCTCCCCTCCTTTTAGATTATTTATAATTCAGACAGAAGGGGCTCCAGGCTCTTCTCCAGCCTCCAGCCTCTAGAAGAGGTTCCCTGTAAGACTCTCATGGCATTCTTTTATCATTGTGATACTTGATGATTCTTTCTACAACTTGGTCCGTGTATAGAAAAGTTCCTATTCAAGAACCTGTGTGTTCTCTTCTAGAGCAACAATCAACACAGTGAATTCACACAGATTTTCTCCAATGGCATTACGATTCTTGACAGTTCTATTCATATTTGAATAATTTCTCAGCCCTTAAAAGTTGTGTCACACAATTTCTTCTCTATTATGCTAAACATTCCTGTTATTTATCTCTTATACTTTCATCACACTATTTTCAGTATTTTCTTTTGCTATCTTTGTTAGTGTTTACATTCAGAGTGCTAGAATTTATACTTTAGTTTTTTTTCATTTTTCTGGACCCTTGGCCAGAAGAATGTTTCCTGCGACCTGAAAAAGGCCTTCCATTCTTAACTGCCTTTCCTATTCTGTTCTTCTTC
This sequence comes from Entomyzon cyanotis, assembly GCA_024500445.1. Lineage (NCBI taxonomy): Eukaryota > Metazoa > Chordata > Aves > Passeriformes > Meliphagidae > Entomyzon > Entomyzon cyanotis. The sequence continues at coordinate 19,850,221 of JAKEPQ010001005.1, forward strand.
CCTGAATCTTTTCCAGATCTTCAGGACAACTTATGTCTTGGTGGACATATGTTTGTTTCTAAGTTAAAAATTATAATTATATAAAGAATAATTCAGAAAGGCAGGGAATCTGTAAAGCAATAGGAAAGTAACAGACTTATAAAATTACAAAATTTTGATGGGAGACATTACTGCTGCCTACAAACCCTGACTTCAGCTAAAATTTCTGTGGGTAGTGATCAGCAATAATCCTAGCACTTGTTTTCTTGACAATTTTGGAGGATATTGATCCTCCCACTGCCAAAAGACTGAAGACTAGTAATATTTTATTTGTCTACACCTTCTCTGGAAAGTTTGAGACTGAGTTTTCCTTTTAGGCCTTATATTGCTGTTGTCATCTAAATGGACCACTAAAGACCCTATTTAGGTGGTGAAAACTTCCTGTTGGGTTTTATTGTTTAGTGTTCTTCTGAGTTCAGTTTCCCTGGACACCAATGTAATAAAAAATTAGTGTTCTGACTTTCTTGGCATAGGTAGAAGGACTGTATAATCTCAAAAAATTTGGACATGTACAGTAATTCGTATATCTGGGATTATTTTTTTCAGTTTCGTCAGTGGTCAAGGGAAAAGGAGAATGTATCTGACCTGTCTCTGACACCTGCTTTATGATGGGATGGGTCGCACCTTGGAAGAGTATATATCTCTGTCACTAACAAAGGGGTCAAGGCAAGTAACTCATATGTAGAGTCCCCTCTGCAGATTTCTATATGTTCAAATGAATCCCACACAGTGTGGGCTGCCACCTTGTCAGAGTTGAAAAGTTTCAGTTGTTGAAAAGTTTCAGTTGCTGTAAAATTTCAAAGTTGTAACATTTCAAGTCAACTGAATCCTGGGCGGTATCAAAAGGAGTGTGGCCAGCAGGCTAAAGGAGATTATTCTCTCCCTCTACTCTGCTCTTGTGAGATCCCACCTGAAGTGCTGTGAGCACCAGTGTTCTGGTGCCATTAACATAATAAGGACACAGAACTGTTGGAGCAAGTCCAGAGGAGGGCAGCAAAGTTGATAAGAGGACTGGAGCACCTCCCTTACAAAGACAGGCTGAGGAAGTTTGGCCTGTTCAGCCTGGAAAAGAGAAGGTTGTGTGGAGACCTCATTGTTACCTTTCAGTATCTGAAAGGAGCCTACTGGGAAACAAGAGAGGGACCTTCATCAAGAACTGTAGCAATAGGACAAGTAATACTGGGCACAAATTGAAAAAGGGGGGATTTAGGCTCGATATTAGGAAGAAATCTTTTACTGTGAGGGTGGTTAGATGCTGGAATAGGTTGCCCAGGGAGGTTGTGGGTGCCCCAACCCTAGAAGTGCTTGAAGCCAGGTTCAATAAGGCCTTGAGCAACCTGGTCTGTGTGAGGTGTCCCTACACATGGCAACGGGGGGGCTAGATGATCTTTAAAGTCCATTCCAACCCCTTAACATTCTATGTTTATATGATTCTAAGATAAACAAAAGCAGTTGAAGGAGAACATACCCTGTCTGAAAATCTGTTATTTTACCTCCAGCTCACTGATTTGAGTGCAGACTGAGTGCTCACAGTCTAATAGCTGTTCAGTGACCTATGTGACATGCTTTGAGTCTTCAGATTTAGGTTTGGCTAAGTCCTAAAAATAACCTTCTTTTTGCCATCCACCTGCTACATTGCCACTGCCTGCATGCTTGGGGTGTTTGCTCAGGCATGTTAAACATGCTTTTTTGTACCTCCTTGAAAACAAGCTCTTTAGGTAATTGTTATGTCAAATGCAAGAATAAGGGGAAGAATACAGATTTATCTTATCATGACAGCAAACTGTATTGTCTAGAGCTATTACCAACAAGTAAAGTACCAGTCGGGACAGCAGGAGACAGGAACTTCCTAAATAGGGAATTGCACTTCAGGTCTCCCCTGTCCTGATATCATTTTTCAATGCCAAGTAAGACCTTTGTCCTAATTTTGAAAATAATTCATTGTTTAACCCCAAATTGCATCAAATTTGTATCTATGAATCCTGATGACAGCCAAGCTCTTTAGAGACTACTGACCAGAAAGCTAAGCGTGAAGCTGGGGACGAAAAGTTCTCTGTTCAGGGCATCTGGCTAAAGAGCAACATTCCAGAGGAGAACAGCACTAGGAAATATTCAAAAAGCCATGGGAAAGCCCTTCAGCCCCAGAAATGAAAATGCACAATTTGAATACCTTCTGCTTTCTTCATGTTAAATTCTTATCTGAGAAAGCCATACCTCCACAGAGTTTTGGCTTTAAATATATTGGAGATTCCCTGAATACCTCTTTGCACTTTGCTATAGCAAGTGTCTTCATATGGTTCCAGGACTTCTGTAAGGGGCATAAAACTCTGAAGCATCCAGAAGAGAGAATGTTGTCCTTCCCAGGACTACAGCTGTTGAGGGGGCAGGTGGTACAATTTTACCAGGACCTGCAGGTTGAAGCCCACATGAGTGAAATGGAAGGCAAGTGCCAGAGAAGTTAGTCAGACATTTTTTCCCTCATGCCAAGGCACATGCCAGCCCCTTGTGCTTCAAGTTATTTGGGGAAGATAGTAGTCTTGTTGCCTCTTGAAGAGGTTTACATTATCCTCTGTTCAATTTCCAGGGGATGTTACTATGTGCCTGGCAGGACTAGGAGCCAGTAAAAGGATTAAAAATGCAACTTTCCTTAAAACATTCATGCAAAATCTGTATCTACCTAGTTGAATGCCTAAATTACTTAGACTTTCTGAGGATTATATAACTATACATTTTCCATATACAGCACTATTTCAAGACTTCCTGAAAAGACTGGCTATCCAGCACCCACCACATGGAAACATTAATATATTAATAGTATCTGTTTGTGTAACTGGGAAACAAGGCTGTGGAGTGTTATTCAATGGAGTGATACTAGACAAGTCAGAAAACACTTGTGGTATCATTTTAAAATGCTTTGATTATAAGTGTTCCTAAAGTAATGACTTTGCCACTAAATCCCTTGTATGTATTCATACCGCTCTCAAACAGACACTCTGGGGACCCCATGGGGGTTCAAGAGCTGTTTTCCGTAGGCAGTGAGACTTCACAGGTACTCAGATCAGTTTTATTGTCTTGAGACTGCAACCGATTACTAAAGAGAAGAAAAAGGTCTCTTAAACCCATCGTTATCAGTGTTGTGGCATTCACCATAGCTTCCCAGCCCTTTTGATAGTGCAGAGACACACAAGCAGTGAACGTGAAGTTTGTAACAGCTGCAGGGGTAGATTTCACAGAGCGAAAGTCGGAAGGAGGAGGAGGTGGCTGGTGAAGGAAACTCCAGAAATCTATGTAATAAAAATGTTTCCAAGCATAACCCTAAAATAATAACTATGCTGTTCATCAGGCATTACAGCCAATAGCTCATGCTCTGTCCCATTGCATCATACACTTGCATCCCACTGGTAATGACTTGTTCTTTGAATTGCAATTAACCTATTTAAGACCAATTAAGAAACAGATCTTCAATAGGCCTGCAGTATTACAGCTCAGTACTCACAGAAGATGACAATGATGTTTTAATTAAATATGGGAGCAAAAGGTCTCAAACTGAAGCTTACAGCTAACTAAGCAGCAGTCATTTGGTTACTGAACAGGCAAGGAGCTTTATGGTCTCCTTCCACATGGTTCAGCCTCCATAGCTCTCAAGTTTGCTTAAGGCTAAATAGCTTTCCTAATCTATTATTACACAGAAGAAGTCCCTCCCGCCCCCATTGTCCAGATCACAGTTTGGTATGTTTTAACAGACTATGATAATCCCTTGGTTTTTGCAGGGCAAGAGTATTGCTGATAAAGTGATTTCATTTAGGCAAATTAACTCTGTTAGTTACATGAAAGATTGAACACTGTTATCTTATGTTGGTATGTGCAAAGTCTCATAAGTGCAAAATACACATTAAGGGCCAATTTTGCATGAAAAACTCCTGATAATATAAGAGCTGGTTAATATTTCTGAATTATTAAGTCTGACAGCATAATCACGCTTTTTTGTTGTTTAGGCTGTTGATACCAGATGTTTAATGCACAATAAAATGTAATAGTGTAATAGGAGGCATTTTAAGGAAGTGCAGTTTTGGAAAATGAAGAAACTACTTGGGGTAATTTAAAGCATAAAAACAGATGCTAGAATTTGGAGCTGTTTTAGTTTTACATAAAGTGGAAGCCTTCCCTTAGAAACCTGTAGATATTCCCCATCATTTTCTTTTCTCTCCTGGCATGGCTGTGGCCAGCTTAGGCTGGGGAGTCAGGTCAAAGTGTTGAAGAGTTGGTTCTCACTCTTACACAGTGTTCAGCACTGTGCCTTGGCTGTGGTCACTGCAAACGTGAAGGAGAGATGGCTTCCACTGTGTCAGGGCTGACTGTTCCGCATCTGTTGGTTGTTTGGCACATGAAGACCACAGCACTGAATAAAAAGCTTGACTTCAGTGTTCTTCCTGGTGTAGTATTGGATTAGAAGTCTTGCAGGTGTTTTCAGGGACACCAGATTTAAATTTGGATGTGTTACCAAGTTGGTTATAAAAGTTGGCTGAATTTAAACCATATGATGCTTTTGTCAGCTATTATCAATTTGGGTTATTAAGAAATACTGCACAATAGGGTAAATCACTATTATATATTTATTTAAAATGTATACTTCATAAGATATCTATACCTATAGTCAATGAGTTGCACATTAAATACTAGCTTAATATAGAAACAACAGACAGTAACGAGTGCCGATCAGTATTTTGGGACTGTTGAGTCTAATAACATAATCATGCTTCCCTTCTCCTTGCTGCTTCTTTTGGCACCAGATGTTTGAAGCACAGTAAAATAGAACCTTAATATTCTCTGTAATTAATGGGTGAAAGTACAGAAGTATATACAGGCACGTTGTATTTTTATTAAGATGTTGTCATATAATTTATGAAACAAAACAGATGTTCCTTTAAAAAATTTTTGCTTGGTGTGCCTGGGATTCCCCTTGAGAATTGAGAAGTTGTGGGAATTTTCCTTGACATAAAAGGAGTGAGTTTCATACTTAAAAAATAATTGTTATCATACACAGACAGAAACTTCGTCACAGCAAGAGCCATTCCAGTTTGTTTATATATCTCCTTGCACATTGCAAAAGGTACAGATCAGCTGAGGGAAAAAGTTTACTTACAGGAGATTAGGTCTATTCTGATCTCTTACATTTAACATCTTGATTTGGTTTTTTCCTCCTTTATCTTGTTTTTTGTTTTTTTTGAAAGTCACTGCTTCTTGTTGCCTCCAGTAAGCTCTGTCAGATCCACTTTGACAACCATCTGAACACAACTGGTATTGCAACTGTCTTCTGTGGCTCTGATTTTCAGAGAACAGCTGCGGAGAGCTTTCTAATGACTGGATGTTTTTAGGGCTTCACAACACAACCACCCAAAAGAAAACAACCAGAAAGGCCTTAGTTTAAAAAGGGTTTGGGTCATTGACTTAATGGAACAGTGAATACATCTTTAAAGACCTTGCAAGTATTTTTTAGCACAATATCCTTTACAAGAGAAGAAATTATTTTCAACCCATGAAAAAGTGTGGAGAAAATGAAAGAAGGCAGTGAGAAGCTACCCAAATAGAAGCTAGGCTCAAATCCAAACTCAGGGCTCAGACATTCCATGAGATTCTTGCAGCTTTTTTATTTATTTGATATGAGCTGAAGGGCAATATGCATCTGTGAATACAAGATTAGTTCATGACAAAGGAAAGGTTAATTAGTCCACCTCAGTCCATGGTGAAAGAGGAGGCTTAGATTGTACACAACAATATTCCTCTTGTCACTGGTCTTCAAATCCCAAGTTTAGGCCTCTCAATCATGATTTGTAAAATACATAAGTAGCTAATAAATGTGGTTTTTTTGGTTAAAATTGGCTAAATTAGGATAAATCTTCCATTGACTTGTCTTCTGATCAGCGATCTCCCCAAGCTCAAAATGACACGACCAAAGGCTGCTGCCATGTGGTCTAGCTCACTAAGCAGGTCAGCAAGAAGATACCGAGCATTACTTGGCCAGCACTGTTCCATAGCAAAGCAAAGATTCAGGGACAGGTACTGGATCTAAGATTGCTGCACTCTCTCATTTCAAATTAAAACAAGGTTCCCTAATCTTTCACTGCACAATCTGGTAATATGTTTTGTAAACAGATGTGTAGTAGACAGCTGTTTTGTTTAACAACCAACTGAGAAAACCAGATTCCGGCATGTAGTAAATAAACAGATGAAATGTTAGCTTTTGAATTGCTTCTTTCAGAAATACCAGTCTGAAAATATTGGTGGAGCCATGTGTCTTCTCCTTAGCATTCATACTTCTCTTCTGAAAAACAGGTGAACTTCTCTGTTGCCAGTACATGTAAATGAAAAGCAGAAGACATCCACTCTCCAGTCTGTATACCACTAGTTTAGCTTATACAAATATGATTTTAAAAAGAAATAATCAAAATTGTAGAGTATTGGTGCAAAACTGCACTAATGGCCTATTTGTAAACATGAATTGCAGGAGGAAGTACAAAGAATAGTATCCTCATTTGAACCAATAACATGCACCCCTCAAAATCCTACTGACTCACCACAGGATTGCAACAGTTTTTCCTGTTTCCAGTCACTTAGCTCAGTCTGGTCAAGTTTTATGAGAATTTCAGTTGATACATTTCGGAAATTTTAACTTTCTCGGGGGGGGACAAATAAAGAAAGATCCATTTCTGTATGGTTTTGTGGATTCAACATTTGCTTCCCTCATTTTCAAAAATCCTGGATTGGTAGAATGTCAGAAACATCATTCCACTATGCCTCCATATGGCCAAAATTAAAAATGAACAGCTGTCAAAAGTAACTTACTATTTAATGAGGAATCAGAATACCAGGAAAAAAAATATAGTCTTTGTTCTTTTTTTTACAATACAGACTTATTTCTCCTGGCAGACTGGTCAACCGAGTATTGTTTGCGTTAATTTGCATGACTCCCCAAGTGCCAATGAATTACTTAAGATTAACAAAACCAGGGAAAGAAATATTTTCTGGAATTTGTACATGTTCATCTGTGTATATTTATTTGAACAACATAGTAACTATTTAATATGATAAAGATTCCCAGTTCAAAGTTCAGGATTGCTGGAAATTACTCACACAGGGTTACTGTAATAACGAAAATTCTTGAAAAGCATGGAATTTTTTCTACTACCTTTCTCTCATTTTTAAAGAAAAAAATTATTACAAGGAGAAAATAAACCAACAACCTTATATCTAACAATAAACTCAATGCAAACCAATGGGTTATGATAGAAACTTCCCACAAGAGCAAAAACCACTAAAAATACCTAGCTTGAAACTGAAGTCATGATGATTCCTTTGCTTGGAGAACCATGTCAGTCTAACATAAGTGTTCTCTGCAGCTTCCCTAACCCCAGCTGTACTTTTCAAGGATACAGATGACTCTGATGATAAGCCAGGCTGGCTCTACAGAGCACTTTGTTCATTCCCCAAAAGATCTGCTGCTTGAGGACTTGGTGTCAAGATAACTTACCTTGCTTTGCTTGCTATGCCCTGGGAGACCGAAAGAACTCCTGCTCCCAAGAGCTTTCATAAGAGATGTGTTTTTTAAAAGTCTGTTTAAAGTCAGGTGGTTTTGTCTGTTTCCCTGCAAGAGGACTGTTCCTGACAGTATTTATTTATTTGCAGAAGGTTTAGGTCAACATGCCTGCCGTATTGATCATACAGGCATATCCTGATCTCAGTTAGACTGGAGTAAAGTAGATTAAATCATTTCAGATTTAAAATAGCGCAATGATGCTTAAAATACAGCCTATAGTTATGTTGTACGTGAGCTAGCCATCTCATATTTGTTTGGAGAGATACATCTGGGAGAACGTGAGGATTCTTCAGTGTTATTGTCATAATTTGTGCATTGCACACAGGTTCTGTGAACTCTTTGTTTCACTGGAGTTGTGCTGTTCCTAGAGACACAGTCACAATCCAGCACAGAGAAAGCCCTTCACAGAAATCAGGAGACATGTTAAACTTCCACAGCTCTCTTTGATTTTAAAGGAATTTAAAAATTTAAATTTAATTTTTAGATTTAAAAATTAGCATGCCTGAGGATCAGGCATGTTAACAAGACTGTAGGCAGTGTTGGTTTAGAAATTGATAGCTAGAACACAAACCAGTCAAAAGTGAAAAAATTAACAGAACCAAAATTTAATGACAAATCTCCCTCCCTTGGAAAACAAGCAAAAAACCAAACAAGCATGTTTGTACATTAAATATGAAGCTGAGGTGAGAGGATAAATGATTTATGTCAAATGTACTGTCAGGAGGAGAGAGAGAGGCAGTTTATCAGAGTGACAGTTCAACCAGGTACGAACAAAGGTTGTCTTGTTCAAGAGCAGATTTTGAACACATTGTTCCAGAACAAATGATGATATGAGACAACAAAACACGGAATCAAACAAGACAAGTAGGAGCAAGGGGAGCAGGTAAACAAGTGAAATGGAAATATGAAAAGACTGAGTGACAATTTTGGGGAGAAAGGAAAAGTACTGCTGGCAATCAGCCAGGGTGGGATTCAGTTCCATACTTAAACACCTTAAACTTAAACTTCTTTTGCAGGTGTTTACATTTGCTTTTTGGTGTCCCTTTGGTGCTTACTGAAGAGCTACACTGAGTGGAGTCCAGAACTAATGATGGTAATGCCTGTCCATTCAAGGATAGCTTTCACCTTTTAACATAACGGGAATTTAACCATCCATCTTATCAGCAGACACCTACCTATTCATCTTTGTACAACAAAACATGCTTAGTTAAATGTCCTGATCTTGAAAGTAAGAGTCTGTGTTGAAATGGCAAGTGATGATGTGGCAGGAGCCAGTCTGAAATCTGACACTGGAAGCCAGGCAAATATTACATTAACTGGAGGAAAGGAGTGGATGGACAAGGAAGATGTAACCTTGAGAATGGCTGAAAGTATGAAGGAATCCTGTCTCCTTCTCTTCCTCCCCACCCTACACTGAATAAATTGGGAGAAAAATCAGCTGAGGTAACCTATGCTAAGGACACTGAAAAGGATATCATAATGGCCATTTAGTGTGGATTAAATTTACATGTGCTGATATATATAGACAAGTCAACCCATAGAAATATTTGTGCTGCTAGGCATTAAGAAAACAAAAATACCCCACAAAAGAAATCTAATATCATTAACATAGAGCAAAAAAGAAATACAGTGTGACTTTCAAATCTTAGTGCTACTCCTACTTCTTATATCTCATCTGCAGCAGTGCTTGTGAGAATAAGGGAATGATACACATTCAGAGGCTGATGGTAAACAGAGAGGATAGTCCTCAAGGTTCTTCATTAGTGAAGAATACATCACATTTCCAGATAGCACTTTTGCTGAACATGCTAGGCCATCTGCTCATGAGGCTTTTGGTTTCATTTCAGACACAACTGGCTTCAGCCCATCTCTAGCAGTGAATAAAAAAGAAAGTTTCTAAAAAATGAATTACTGTCCCAAAACACAAATCACTTTTTGCAAATGTTGTGATAAAGTTTCCAAGCAATGCAAAGTGGGCTACCATATGTGCAAACCTCTGTGGACTGGTGAGGAGGGAGACATTCCCACTGTGGCTCTCTGCAGCCATGTGTATTTTCATTTTAATTTTAATATACCAGAATTAAAATCCATATTTGTTCTTCCTTTTTTGTTAGTCACTACTGGAAAAACACTTTTGTTCACTTTAAATATCCAGGCTTAACAATTGCTTTTCTTTTTCAAATCAGAATGTTAATTTCAGTAATCATAAGAATGCAGTAAAAAGGACAAACATTTCATGTTGTTTGGGAGTTATTTATGGACATTTTTTACCGTGGTTTCTCACTTAAAACAGGACTATCATCAGGATCAGGCCAGACAATCACTCAAAATCTCTGTAGGTGGGATAAACTGATTTCTTTGTAGAACCTCTACCACCGCTGCATTACTTTCCTGTTTCCTAAAGACCAAACTGAGCTGGTTCTGTCCACTCATTGGAATGAAAGACTTCTGCATGCAGCACTTTATTGATAATCCTGCATCACAAGCATTTCCATCCTGTGAACAGTATCAGAAGGGATTGTCAGAGAAAATGAATTATCTGGTTTTGACCAAGTGTTAGTTACTGCTTTTCAAAATACATCTAAAAGAGAGGCCAATTGAGGCAGTGGAGATGTTGGGGATCAATACTCTGCTTGTCACAGGAAAGACAGCAGGGAACTGCTGGGTTTATGCTGCTGAGTATTACCAGTAACTTGTCTTAAAACGTGTTTCCTTAGTGTTTCGGCAGACTAAGCACTCACTGCTTTTTAAGTTTACACCAAAAAATTGATATAGGTGATTTAAACTTCCCATACAGTAATCTGTACATAATTAAAAATGGCATTTGTGGTTCATCAGTGGCCTCCTGACACTGGAAGAGCAGGTGTTTTGTTGACATTTTAAGATTGGGATGATCTTTGAATTTGAAATTCTCTCTCAGTGCAATAGCCTGCTGACTGCCACTGCAGCACTTGAGAAGCCTTTTAGCAAGGGAGGACAGTGAAGGCTGGGCTTTGGAAAGACACTTGACTTGTTTTGACTGGTTGGAGTAGACCGGAATCTTAGTTCCACATTCTGTTGAACCTATATTACCTCTTGGTCAAAACAAGCACTATCTGTGTTTAAACAGCTGTTTATAGCGATATAACATCAAATAAATTAGTGGACCTGGACTGCTCAGTCTGAGCTGAAGAACTGAGGCTCTTGACTCTTTGGATCAATCTGAATGATCCAATGGTTGAGGCACCTTGTCAGGGGAGACAGATCCTTTGGCGCAGCACTGTTTGCTGAGATGTGTGAAAAGTATGGCCTGAGTTATTGCTTTTTTGTGAATGTATGGAATAACTTCAGCCTTGAGGGACACTTATCTGGCACCTTTCCAAAGCACAACGCTGGGGCAGACCCAAAGATTTAAGGTGGAGCTGAGGCACCCAGCCCCCAGGCTGGAGCAGGTCTTTGCCAAGATGTTGGAGCCACAACATGGATGCACTTTGGACTCACATGCTTGAACCGAAGTGTGACGACAAAACCTTTCAAGATCAATGCTAAATGTCAAGTGTTTATCAGGATCAGACATTTCTAATTCCAATCATAATTATATATAAACAAGACCTATAAATGCGTATGTGGAGGATATTAATAGAGTAATAACAATAACTAAGTCCATAGTTACAATACTAAACATTACAGTTAATCAGGTGTTTGGGAAGAAACACTTCTTCCCATTGTTCCGAACAGAAGCACAATATCCCTTGGAAACAGGAGACAGCCTTTACACAAATTATTCTGTAACCAATTTCTGCAAGGATCTAGTTGCTTACACTATCGCTTTTGACAGAAATTACTTCCTAAAAAAAAAAAAAAAAGGCCACTCGTGATAACCAGCATGATGACACCTACTTTTCAGAGTTATGGGTCATAGCCCCAGCCTGGCAGAGCTGTGTTGGAGACAAGAGAAAGAGATATTCATTCATACCAGATGAAGAATTATGTGGTTGTTGCCTCATTCCATTTGCTGTCATCTAGAGATGATGCATTAATAAGGAAATGGAAAAGCTACTTGCAAATATTTTCAACATAAGTCCTTATTTTCCTTATTATATCTGCAGTAACTAACACTAATTGTAAAGCAATGAATAAGTGAGAAGTACCAGAGTTATTCACATCTTCTGGGTGCAGTTTCAGAGTGTCTTTTCTCCTGCCCATATCAGGAGACAAACAGCTCACTTGAAACTCAACATATTGCACTGCCAATAAATCACAATATATAATGCTTTGATTTAATGTCAGTTAAAATTCTTTTTAAATAAAACTGAATTGACACATTGAATTTTATTTAATAGTTTTTTAATAAAATTTCCTAAGTTTTTGCTTACAAAAACAGTGTAGAAAGGTGGACACCATTGTATGGAGAAAATATTTGCCAAGTATTTGACTTTCTGTGAACTTTTAAGGGCAAAATTTTATGATTCAGAAAAGAAAAAATACTTAACAATTCCTGCACATATCTTACTGCTTTCAAAATTGTTGAGATAGAAACTTACAAAGGTATCAATTTTATTTTAATAGGTGTTAGAATAATATGCCATTTTCCAGCAGATGAATAACTATACTATTATACTTTTCTGCTTCATGAAGATTTCCCCTGACTTTGGTAGGAGCTCTAAATGTGAAAGACATATAGGCTCAAGTCCTTGGTGTTGTTCTCAGTGCTGAAATAGTACCTGTTACAAGCAGAAAATTTCCAACAGATGCCTCTCACTATGTCATTGAACTTCAGTAGTCTCTCAATTTGAGTTCAATGAGACCATTCAGGCTTTTAAAACTAATGATTGTGACACGCTGGATGAAGGCCAACTTTTTTCTAAAACATATATATATAATGAAAAATATAACTTAGAGTTTTACAGAATGAAGTTACTTATTGGGATATTTAAGCAAGTAATCTGATATGAACAGATCCTTTAGGAATCAATTTTTATTCTCTTCCTAAGGCCAAGTACTGGGTTAGAAATTAAATGCAAATAGAAGCAAATTCTAATTTTGAGAGAAGCTCAAGAAGCACAAAATTTACCAGTTATGCAGTATCACTAAGTAGGTATTTCCTTTACTTGTTAAAAGTAAATTGTAATTTACGTAGGAAAAAATGTATAGAATTCTAAGGACAATTCCAATACAATACCACAGAAATGTAAATAGGTGTAACAGAAGTGAATAAAGAATTCAGCAGAAAATTCTCATGGTATTGTTATGTTTTCAACAAGCCTATGTCATGTAAAATTAAATTGGATCTGAGGTGATAGAGAGATCTGTAAGTTATCAGAAAAACCAATAGGAAAGACTTGTTTTTCAATTAAATGGGATCTTTTCCAAAATAAGGAAAGAAATATAATAATTTATATTCTGGATATATACAAGCTTGAAATTTATAAAGGCCTCTTAAATGCATACAATCCCATTTAGTGCTTGTGAATAGAATACAAGGGCATAATGGATGTTGGGATGGCACATCTTTGAAGCTGATGCAACTGTTTACTGACCTTCACAGGTTCTCCTCCTACAAATGCTGGAGCAGTGATGTTTTTATCTGGAGTAATGGGAGAGAAAGAAAGTCACAGCCCAAAACACAGACCCAGAAATTGAAATTCTCACCCAGAAATTGAAAATGGGGAAAGTGGGCAGGAAGATACCATTGGATATTGGGCCTTTCTGGAAGCAGAAGCCAGCTATGATCCTTGGAAGTGTTCAAGGCCAGGCTGGCTGGAGCTCTGAGCAACCTGGTCCAGTGAAAGGTGTCCCTGCTCACAGCAAAGGGGTTGGATCTTGGTGATCTTTGAGGTCACTTTCTACCTCAAGTCATTCTATGATTCTATGATTTGCAAAAGAAAACAGTCAGAAGGTCAAGCAGAGAGCAAAAGCAGGGAACAGTAGACTTGGCAGAAGAAAAAAAAGTAATGGCTAGATGAAGGTTTGGAAATGGAAACACCCAGTTTTACTCCAAGCTGGAAATCAGGCCTTTGCTCTCCTAGAGAAACCGGTTTGCATCAAGGAAATGTCTTAACCAATTTTTCTTCCTGTAAGGAAAAAAATGTCACAAGATCACAGGTGTTTTTCAAGGCAAACAATTATTTTACTTTTTTAAATACTTCTTTTTGGGTTTGGGAATTTTTTTATTTATTCCCACTTGCTTACATTTACAGTAGTCATTTATTTGATTGGTGTTTGTGAGCTCCACCTTGGCTTGGTTTTCCACACTCATGTGGGATATGACCAGACTATGCTGCTTTGGTTAAAACCCTGACATCTGCATCTGACAATGTATTATTTTGACTCCTCCATTGTTTGCAGAGTATAACTCAAAGTATGAAACCATCATTTGAACTAAAATGGGGGTAAATCCACAAAGCAGTTGTGACTGAAGGAAAGTCCAGGGGTGAGATTGAGCTGTCCAGAGAGGTTCCTGAGTTCAGGAACCTGTGCAGCAGCCCCCAGCCTTGTCAGGATGTGGAAGCCCTCAGCAGCCAACCAGGCAAGGAGGGAGCAGTGCTAGGAGCAACCATGGGAGATTTAAATGGCTTCAGGGCACCCAAACAATCTGGGGCACATCAGTTTGCCCAGCAGTTCATGCAGGAAGGGCTCCTCTCCAGCCGTTCGGGTGGAACCAATAGAAGCAGCAAACAGACTCAGTAGCTGGCAAGGAAGAGGAAAGAGATCCTTTTAGCCCCAGTGTTACTAGCATAGTAGTTTAAGCTTCCTTAGCCGTGCTGTTGACACACAGTCAAGCTCAATCCCGTGTAGTTGCGAGGGTCACTGACCCAGCAGTGTCAGAGGCCTCCAGCCAGCCAGGCCTGCTGATGGTAGATGTAGCTCTCCAGGTCATCACAGGTTGCCAGGAGTGCCTGATGCCTCTTTTCAAGGCTGGGGCCAACAAAGATTTGTTTTGCAGAGGATGTGCTGTGTTTGAGGAGCTGTGTCACCAGGTGAAGAAGCCACAGGAAGAAGTGAACAGGCTATGCAGTATTTGAGTGAATGGAGCAAAAGAGAGGCCAATTATTTTCAGCAATGCTACAGTCTCAGACTTCCAGGAGTCTTGAACCTCCATTGTGGTGAAGAAGCAGATGGACTCAGAACCCTGCAGGGTAATTTTTCGAGGACTGTTAGCCAAGGGTCTGTCAAAGATGAAGGCTGGAAGCACATCACGGCATGTACCAGGAAGAAGGTTCCTCCTCCTTCTCTGACAAGAAGGTCAAATCTTTTGCAAAATGTATGGGGCTCTGGATCTAGAAGGCCAAACAACTGATGAGGTGGGCAGAGATCCTTCTGAGATGGTGAGGCCTCCCAAAACCGACACCACCTGCATCCTGCATCAAGACCTTCTCTGTCAACAGGAAAAGAAGGGTAGCTGTAATAGAGGACTCCCTCCTAAGGGGAACAGAGGGTCCCATATGCAGACCAGACCAAACTCACAGGGAAGTCTGCTCACTCCCAGAGGCAGGGATAATGGACATTACTGGGAAACAATCCAGTCTAGTAAGGCCCTCTGATTACTATCCACTATTGGTTGTTCAAATTGGCAGTGATGAAATAAAAAAGAGAAGTCTGAGGGTAATCAAAAGAAACTTCAGTAACAAAATACACATGACCTCAGTTTCAGCTTAGCCTGTAACAAACCTGGAAACTAACTGTGGGCATAGGTTGGCTGCATGCCTATTTCCCACTTCCCCTTTTAAAGGATCTGTGCTTCCTTCACTCTTAGGGAGAAATTGAGATAAAGTAACTTCTGAGATCCTATTTTAGACCTGCCTGAGCTTAGTCTCTATCCACTCAATGGAACATTTAATTTAGTAAAAGTATCTATTAGGATAGAGTCCAAAGGACAGACTCTACACCATACTCCACCCAATTCCTCTAATCACAACACCTCCCATAGGTGTGCCCCACGCACAAGGAGTCACACATTGAGCAATCCCCAACAGTTTTACCTGTCCACTTCAGGCTTTGACAGACTTGCAGCACAAGATCACAATCTGAGTGACAAAATGATGGGCCATTAGCCTATGCCCCAGGCCTGCCATGAGGTCTCTGGCGCAAGAACATACATGCCACATAAACAAGCCGAGCCTTGCTCATTAAATATCAAAGGAATCATTCAGATTTGCTTTACTTTCACATGCACAATTAAAAACTGGTGGATCAGGATCTGATCCACGGGAAAATCAAAAGTCTTCACCTCAAGAATGGGAGGGTCAGTCAAAAATGTCCCAGATAGGTGGAAGAAAACAACTCCAGATTTTAATCTGCTGGTGAACTTTGAGACTCAAAAGTTTCTGTATTGGCCTTAAATCCAGACATTCCCAAGGAGAAGAAACAGTTAAGGTAATAAACATAGAGAATAATGGAAAAGAAATAAGCAACATACAAGTCATCCTGAAGTGCATCTGATTTGGTTTTTAAAAGTCCATTATGAAAAGTGCTGAGTAATATTAAGGACTTTTGACTTAACTGATTGCACATTAACTCTGAACCACTGACTACTAAGCCAAGTTTTGGACTCTCCAGATAAGTTTCAAATTTACTGTGCTACAATGTTTTGCTTTTTGTTTTTCACAGGTTTAATTCAAATTATTAATGACAATAAAATACAAATCAAATATTTTAAATAATATCTTATTGATGTGACTGATCAGCAAGACCATTAATACCATGCAATATCAGAGGAACAAGCAATGCAATAAGTTAACAAAACCCAAAGAACACAAATTTAAAGACATGGTTTAAAAAGTTGTAGCACTGATATATTGATAAACTGTGGTCCAGACATGATAAAAGAAGAAAAACTGGTTATGCAGGAGTATAGTTAGCACCTTGGGAATCACTGTCACCTCTAGTCTAACATAGAAGGATTTAGAAATCGTGTGACTGAGTCATATTATTCAAGTCACATTTTAAGTCTATGTGAGCTTTTCCTCCTTCAAACCTTATTTGTTAACTGCATTTCTTCTCAGTGTGAATGTTAAAACACAAACATGCATTTAGAACTGGTGCATATCTCCACACTTTTACATAAAACATTATTTTAGTTGATAATTACCTTCTGTTTTATTGCTAATTAACTCCTGTGTACGCAGTAACTTAGCATTGCTCTTGAAATATTTTCTGTTGCCCTTTGATATAATCAGCATTGCTCCACCTTGTTTGTTCTTGCCAAGACAGCTCACAAGTTTTCCAGTGTATTACTGATTTTATTTCAGTTTAGGAGGTCTAGTCTCCTGTTTAAACATTTTATTCTATTTTTTTAAATGTATTTGCCATATGTATCTGCCCCGTTTTGCAATGGCTAGCATTCATGACATAAATGCTTACTCATTCTAGAGCAATACCCCAGTCACTGACTTCCGTTAGTTTGTGATCATGTATTTTCTGCATTTCCCTGTGTGGGGTTTCAGAAACATCTGTGGGTGGAATCACAGTTGTATTATCATCCTGATGACAAACTTTTCTGGATTTTACTGCCTTCTTCTTCACTGCTTCTATGTCTAAGCATTTGGCTCATATAATATTCTTATATCACAGTCCATCAATAACACACTTTTTAATAGTTCTGGGACTTTTCATCTACAATCTCCAATCATTTGTTCTTCTCACTTGGGTAACTGTGTACTCTTTAGACTTTCTCTTGAACTGCTTCTGTTTGCAAAACAGGATATTCACCCTACTGCTGATTCATCCTTATAATGAACAGGACTGTGAGAGCTGCATCTTTTATGTTTTCTTTACATACATTCCTTTTCTCTCTTCTTTCTCCCTTCCCTTCCCCTTCCCTCCTCTCTCCTATCTTCCAATGTGAGCTATAGCAATGTTTAGTACTCCAGAGAAATGAAAAATGTCCAGATGTTGTTTATATACATACACCTGCCAGCTAATGAGTTAATACACGGTATTTGTTTTTATAATAGTACAAACACTCTTTAGTTGCCCCAAATATTTGCTGCTAGCAAAGACTGCAGTATTCCCAAGACAAATAAAACTGAATTATAGCAATGAAAAATAAAAAATAAAAAAAATGAAGAAGTACATTTTGAAGGTTACAAAGTCAGCTATTAGAAAGTTAAAAAATCCCAGAATTGCAGGCCTTTAATCAAGGTAAGTATAATGTCGTTACTTCAGTTTTTCACTATTAATTTGCCAAATTCTGAATATATAATCTTGTGCAGGGAATACAGCACTCTTCAATATTTTGTTGTGTTACTTAAGAGTGTACAACTGAATACCTTACTATATTGCAAATATAAACTCTGTTTAGGGTACACCAGCACTAATATTTTCATGGACGCTCATCAGTAGGGAAGTTAAATGCTGGGGGTTTTTTATGTTAAGAGTGCTTTACACGTTCAAAGGTAAAGTCCTGAATACACCACTGTTTTTTACAGCCAGATACTATAGATATGTATTGCTTTTGATGGGCTTAGCACTTTGGCAAATCAGACCTAAGCTCTCAAATTGACCTGCAGAAAATGAAGGTCTATCAGATAATTAGCCATGGTATGATGGTATAGAAATTACCCACAGAAATGGATGGAATATAACTATCAAGGAGAATCTTTAGTTAACTTAGCCAGACCAGCCACTGCTCTAGCAGTCACTCCCTTGCCTCACCAGGTTTCCAGCTACAACAAAGAAGTGGGAGTTCTCCATTCTCTTTGTTTACATAATCTAGGTTTATCTGTAAAGCTCATTCCTAAATTACTTCCTTGTAGACATATGTACATATTAAAATTTTGTCATTAAAAACTCAGAGTAAAAATGTGAAAATTCTTCCACATGGCATCTGTAATACAGCTCCCTTTTTATTTAACTCCCAGAATAGGATGTCTCCTTTTCCCATAGCCCACATCTTAGATTGCCAGTCTATTTTCTCACAAAGGTAAAGACTCTACAGCTTCAGAATGAGTGGAATCAATGGCTTATCTGGTGACATGCTAGCTATTCCTTCTTCTCCATCAGTGAATGAGTTTTATGTCAGATTAGGAAGAAACCAGTTCTCACTGTGACCACATGATAGCTACACAGGAAGGGAAAGATGGGCTTGCATGACTTGTGGCACAGATAGCAGTACAGAGAAACAGGACCATGCCTTTTGAGGCTCTGCAGTTGTACAAAGTAAAATTACAGCCAGGAAGACATAGCATTTTCTGTTAGTCCCTTCTTATCTTGATCACCTTGACCATCACTTTTATGTTTTCCTAGTGTCACTTTTTCACCCAAATCCTTTTCTTCTTTCCCAGTGAGACTCAGCATGCAAAATGTAGGAACCATCTCAGAGGTTTTTTACCTAAGTCCTCTTGGCTTCTCCTCTCCCACACTATCATTCCCACTCATTTCCAGTTCTACCTCTGTTCTTGGATTTTACCTTTAAGTCATATCACAATTCCACATCTTAATCTCTATACTGAGGCAGCTGCTAGTTCTGTCACATTTCTCCTCAAAATCTTTTCTACTCTTACTGTCATCTCCTTTCCTTTGGGTCCCAGATTGCATCTTGCCCATTCATCCTCAGTTTCCCTCATCTGTTCCTAATCCTCCTTTTTTCCCCTTCCTGGCTCCCATTCATGACCTTTTTGCCTATTCAGTTCCTGTCCCTACCCCTGTTGACCTCTCAGCTTCCTTTTTTTCTGATGAGTCCCTATGTTGGTATATGCAGCAAGTATGTGTTTGGCATGGCATTCCACATGATACTGGAAAGCAAGACCAAGACATTTGAAATGCAGGGATGGGTGAGTGGGACTTCTCAGCCATGTCGGCATGGGGTCTTGTTCAGAACTCACGCTGATCAGCTGTGATTGACACAGGAGGCCATGGGAGAGAGCCTGCAGTGCTGTGTAACAAAAACATTAAATGCAGATTAGTGCAATCTTGAAGAAGAGAAAACAGACTGAGAATTAAATTATTAGTCTTGAATCAAGTGAGATTTAAAAGGTCTGTAGTCTTTTTGTCCTACACTTAAATCACTGAATTTCCCCTTGCCTGTATTTTAGCAGGAAGGGAGACAGAGAGCAGGGAACAAAAAGGCTTTTAGTTTCATTGCCCTGAATTCAGCCTGATCTCTATTAGCTCAGAGCTTCACTTCCAGAGAAAACAGCTGCTGAGCTAAGAGCTGGAAGCAGACCCAGTTCCAGTGGCATCTTCATGGAATGAAGCCCCAAAGGTCCAGGAGGTCATTAGAGTGTACAAAACCTCTTTTCTTGTGGGGCTTATAACCTAAATAAATTTGGACATATTATCTTTGACACAGAGGTTAATTTGTTGACCCCATTTCAAAGTCTAATGCTACTGCTATTTCTCAAAATCACTAAATATGTTACCATGGGTATTTTTCTTTAGCACTGTTCACAAAAATACATAGGTTTTTGGGGGTTTTTTTGGTTGAAATACTTAATGCACACTTAAACTGATCAAAGGTCTAAGTTGTTGAAAATAACCTTTGAATGAGTGGTGCTGGGCAAGTGGAAAAGTAAGACTTGTTCCTGCTGTTGCTTATAACACATATGTCACTGGTGTTTCAACGGTAGAGAAACTGCTCTTGTCTAAGACAGGGAGTTTAAATCCTTGTGCACATGAAAGCTACCCAGTAGAACAGGCATTTGTCCATGTGCTGCATATAGCACAATCACACTGTGATGTGTAAAATACTGTACAGATTGCAGTATATACTGTTCAAAGTTTATTTTGAGTCTTCTGCATTTTCATAAGACAAAAAAATATGATCTATATCATCTTACAACATTGGCAGTATGAAACATACACACAGTATGCATTTTGAACTGTAGCATATGTACAGAATGTTCACAATTTAAACAGGAGAAATGTAGCTGAGTATCTATCTATCTATCTATCTATCTATCTATCATCTATCTATGTAGGCTTACTACCATGGTATTAGGAACCTCTCTGAAATCTTTCCAACTGAAAAGCCCTCCAAGCTTACCTTATGAATTCTTCATCCCTTCCCCCAAACCAGTAAGTGCTTGCCTTCACCTCTCTCCAGCCCGCAGTTGTTTCTAGCAGTTTTCTAATACATACAAACAACACTTGAAATTTGCCAAGGAGCCACTACTAATTTCATGGAAAAACAGAAATTACACCCCACCAGTAAGGATAACAACTGGACACAGTTGTATCCAGCTGGAGAGTAACATTATCCATTTCCAAATATAACAGTATTTGCATTCTTCTCACTTATGACCATGCTGTAGCAAGAGCACTATAAAGATCTCATGAGAGCTTGAAACCGAAAATGTCTCCAATTCTTAAAAGACTAATTTTTCAACATGAGGCCATATCACTATAAGACTAGGCTTACACCTTCTAAAAATTAATTTCCTCTTTCCTGCTAGAGCTAGATTTAAGAGAACTGTTCAGCCTCACCCTCTTTCTCCAGTTAGTTGAGATGCCAATATCTAGGGATACATCTATTATAATTTTAACTGGGTATGTTATGTGTAAATATCATCCAGTTGGATTTGCATTGACGTAATTCATACTATATATAAGACATTAAAGTTAAACATGTTTTGGCTTCTCGCTCTTTGAGATTCTTTCACCAGTTACGAATTTAATCCACCCTCTTTGGACTGTTTCAGTGGTTGACCCAGAACAGTACTCAGCATTCTTAGGGGACTTAGGAGCTCTCAGGATTTGTTCCCTGTATTTCAAAATGCTTGTGGTGTGGTTCAAAATGCATTTTGGTGTGTGGCATGGCTTTATTTTCTTCTGAAATTGACCTGAGGCAGTAACTTTCAGCAAACATGAAAAGTGCAAAGTAAAGAAGATTGTTCTAACCCTCTTCACACCCTCTGGCAGAACTACAGCGATCTTGGTGTCTTAATGTTTTGATTACGGATGAGGGCTTACTCTAGCTGCCACAGCTTTTTAATTGTATGTGGACAGTTATTTCTCACTAAACTGAACTGAAACGGTAAATTTTCACAGCAAAGGTCACTTGTAAAATTAATAATTTTTTACTGTGTAATGTCTTACTGCTTCTCAGTTATGAATTAGTCCTTTTCTATGAATTTACAGGACTAGTAGTTGAGAAACCCCTTGGGATTCCCAAGATGGGGATTTCAAATATAATTCCCTGCAAAAAGTTCTACAGAACCACAAATTAAGCATTAGTTTCTCTGATGGTTTCCCTCTATGCGACATACTGCACAACAAGGGTGTCTGATTTTTGGATCTCAGGAGGGACAAACAGCTGGTGGTTTTAAGCAATGTTGCTAAGATTTGGGTCACTTTTAACGTGAGACACACTAATTAGATTTTCCCTGATTAATACAATGGCTTCTTTAAGTATTTCACTGCAACCAAAGGAATGGCTGAGGAAGAGGACACACAGCTCTGATGACTGCAAACCCTCTGATATGCCTCAGGCTCTTAAAAATGATGAAATCTGCTAAAGTCAAGAAGGTTTTTAGTTAACTAGCTTTTTTATCTGCTGAGATACATTTGGGACTCTATGAATCTGAAAAAAATTACAACAGGACAAGTTAGAAGCCTGGTGTATGACAACTTGTTTCCAAGATGAAAGGAATATATAAACCACCCAACATAATGTATGATATTGCCCACCGCCAAAAATGAGCATGAACTTGTGTCTCTCAGCATTCAACTAAACCACAATTCCAAACGCTGAAGGATCTTACTCCATCTCTTGGTGTGAATTCCCATTGAAGAGTATCTCAGATCAGCAACATTTGAGTGTACCTTGTACCAAACGGCAGTGGAGCTGTGCGGTACTGCTGCCGCCCGGCTATTTTGTCAGTCCCTGCCCCACCACGCAGTACCGAACTCCCTGGACCTCTTTGCCTCTCCACCTCAACCCACTTCCTCACGCTGGGGAGCCCCCCATCGCCTCAAGTTTCAGGTCTCCCACCTCCTCCTCCTCCTCTCTTGTGCTTCTCCATGACACACCAGAGGGTCTGACACAATGGGAGGACTGGACCCAGTTTCTTCTCTTACAGCGCAACGTCAAGAGCCAACCCTCGCTACTTTTACCTCATTTACCGTACCTCAGATTAAGTTTTTTGAAGCTGTGGAGTATTGTCTTGCTTTTTAAGGGAACACATATCGGGTGTTTGTATCAATACCAAGCGGAGGTCAAAGGGCTGCCAGAGCTGCTATCTGTCCGAGTCTGGCACCGTTCGCACTGGAGACACGCCACCGCCACTCCATCACCCGAAGCCACGTCTGCGGGGCACAGAGACCCTCCCGGGGTGCCGTGACGGCTTGAAGGGGATTGAAGGGCGGGGATGCCCCCCATCCTGCCCGGGTCTCCGTCCCGTGACCTTCCCGGCGCATCGGAGCCTTTTCCCGGCAAGCCGAAGGCCGGGGCTTTCCCTCCGCCGGGAGGCCGCGGGGGCGGGCGGGCGCGACCCTCCCCGCGCCGGGCGCTCCCCGGGGAGGAGCCGGCCGGGTCGCACCGGGCCCGCTCGCCAAGTCCGGCTCCGAGCAGCCAAACCCAGCCCCCTGGGTTCGGGGTGGGCGGGGAGGGACGGCCGGCCGGGCGCCTCTCCTGCCGGGAGCGGGAGGACGGGCGAAACTTTCCTCCCCGGCGGTGGCGGCGGCGAGGCACCAGCAGCCGCCGAGGCGAGCGCCGTCAGCATGGGCCCCGACACGCTGCCGCTCGGCACCTACGGCGGGGCGGCCGCCGCCGCCGCCCTGCTGCTCTGGGCCGTGTGCGTGCTCTGCAGGAGGAGAAGGTACCGGGGCGGGGGGCGGCCGCCGCATTCCTGCACGGCCGCGCCGGGGGCGCGGGGCTGCCGGGCGGGCGCTGCCGAGGCGCGCATTGGGCCGCGCTGCTCTCCGCCCGCCCCTCCGCGCACGGCCGCCCTATCAGCGCCCGCCGGTTCGGGGGCGGTGGTCCCCCGCGGGATGGCGGCCCCCGGGGATGGCGGCCCCCGCCGCGGCCCGGGCCAGCGAGGGGCCCGCGGGTGGCAGCTGCGTCGCCGGGGGCGAGGGAGAGCCGGGGAGGCGCGGCGGGGGGCGGCGGCGGCTCCTCCTCCTCTCCTCTCCTGACCGGGGGCGGCCGCTGGCACGTGGGCTTCTGGTCTCGCCTCCCGTGGGTGCGTGGAAGCCCGTGCTCCAAAAGGAGCTGTGGATCTAGCACATCCCCGGGCGGTTTGGCATGTGTGAACATACGCGGCGCTGAGTTTTGCTGAGAACCTGAACGGGAGCTCTGCGCCGCACGTAGCAGGAGAGACCCGGAGCGGCCCGGGGCAGCCGTCCCGCCGAGCCCGAGGTGCTCGGGCCGTTCCTGGCGCTGCCGCCGCTGCCGCCGCGGGGTTGCGACATCGGCCCTGCTGTCCTTCACTGTGTGCCGAGTAGCTCAGGTCATAGACATTCGAGTGACTTCTGTTAGTGTCTCTCACGCTGTTGCCTTTAGTTTCTTCCAAGTATACGAGTTATAAAAGAAGGTACAGACGCGTTTTGAGACACTTCATGAAGAACTTGCAGGTTTTTTTGAGGGGAAAAGAAGCACTGTCTGGAACTGTGCTTTCTGAGTACCTGTTACTTTATATGCTGACATTTTCCCACGTGTTTTTCACTTGGCGAAACGAAATGCTTGGCCACGTGAAGCCAGTAGTTGATGATCTTAAGTGTCTGTTGTTGTGCAGCTGATGAATAAATGTGTGTAAAGGCTGATGGAGGAGGAGTGAAGAAGGGGAGGGATCAGTATTCACTGGATTGTTTGCTTAACTTTAATTCACAAAATGAGATGTACAGAAAGTAATAGATTTAATTCTAAATAGTAAACCATTACTTTTCCTAATAATAGGAAGTTATTTTTGGAAAACGTAGACAAGCAAATGCAAAAAATAAGTTGTGCTTTCTAGGTTCTATAAAAAGTTAGTCAGTCTGGCAAATTTTAGACCACTGCCCCTAACTTTGGGAGCATGTATAGAATGAATTGAAAAATACTGAAAATTTGTGTTTGATCCCAGAAGGCGTATGTAAACAGAGATGGGTTATTTCCATGGTGTCTGGTTTGGAACAATTATTATATGTGATTTGACTATAAGAGCCCAATCCATTCCTTGAGTGAAAGACATCCATCCCATCCATCCCATTGTTTGAGTGGGGTCATCCCATAACACAAACTACTTGACAAGAGTAGTCTGCAATGCACTTTCATGCTTGAGCTCAGTTTATGAAATTGACAGCTGCTGCTCAGCCGTTCTCTCCTCCTCCTCATCATCTGTGTTGCTTATCTGACCCTCTGTGAGCTTTTTCTGGGAGTTAAACAGATGAAAACTCTTTAATTTTTTTGATAGGTTTAGTTTGCTACCAGTCTAGCTCCCTAAAAAACATCAGCACAGAAAACAAAAAGGGAGAAGGAAGATGAATGGGATTGAGTGCGAGCCAAATGGGATTTGGCATCTTTTTAAGGCTAGAAGATGTGATATGGGCTCAAACATATTATAAAATTGTGCCTGTCATTAATTTAAGTTCTAGTACAGTTGTAAAAGACTGGATTTTTGAACATGGAAGCTGGCAATGCTCTTGCTTGTAAAGTTTTCAGCCAGATGTGAGTGGTTGGAAAAAGGGTCAAAGAACCCATTTTGAATTGTTTTTATACCCCTTATGGCTGTAGAGTTTTTAAGTGCACTCTTTAGAGTCTAAAGCAAAATTGTTCAGATGTTTGTGTCACAGCAGAATGATGTTATACAGGAGACCTCACAAGAAGGCATACTGTCTTGCCCCAAAAACCAAGCTGCTGTTTGATTAATTAACTACTTGAAAGCCTGTGCTGTTTCTCAAAGAAGTGTACAAAGTGCTAGTCAGCAAGCAACTGCAAATAAAAAATGGTGAAACCCATCAACCTCTGTGGTACAGCCCTCAGCATAAGGTGCTGGTGTTGAGGTACTATCCTGCTCCAGTAAAATGTGCAGTTAATTCTTTTAGCATAAAGAAAGAAAAGACATTATGCGTGGTCTGTAGAGGTGCCTAGCAGCAGCCTGGCAGTGTTCAACAGCCGTTTCTGATCTATGGGAAGAAAAGCCCTTCTAAGGGTGCAGTGGATTGAAAAATGGGGTTAGATCTTAGTTCACGCTTCTTAGATTAGGTGCAAGTCTGTGATCTCCTCTTGCTTATCTGACCCTTACTGGTTTATTCATTCCCATGTATCCTCCACTTGTCAGATTTCTTCTTTTCCTTTCTTCTATTTGAATCTAACAAACCCTGCAGCAGGTGAGCTACCCCCTACCCTCCCTCCGGAATCCACTGTAAATATTTGGAAACCTGTTGACATAAGAGTGTTGGCAAATTACTGCATAAATAAATACCAAAGTCAAGGCTATATTCCTGGTCATGGATCATACCCATTTGGACAGAAACACCGACAATGTGTAGCTTGCCTGTGCTAGAAAAAATGTTGCTACTTCAGGTATGCGTGTGCTTTTATATAAGTTAATATGTTGCCATAATATTGGTACTCTTGTAGCAGCGTGCAAACTCAGTATAAGGGTTTTGTTGTGTTTAAGGTACCAAGATAAACTTTACCAGGATAATCAAATTTGATATCTTAACCTCAGCCGTCCATAGATTCTATCAGGATCACTACAGTAGGCAAATGTGTGTGTATATGAGTGAAGAGCTTAAGTAAGTAAATAAACACTACTAATTTGCACATCAGAGTTCTGTATGTTTGTTTTGCTGGATGATGCCTCTGTCCTGCTTGGCTGAGGCAAAGCACAACCACCTTTGTGGATCTAGAAAGTTACACATCTAGGAGCATAATGAGGGTTTGTATATCCTGGAGAACTCCCTAAATCCATCACTGATGATCCCTAAGCAGATGTTACAGGATTTCACCTTTGTTGGTGTGAGGTGCTTCCCCTCTGTTTCCTCTCAGGCTGAGGTGCTCATTACTGGAGAAAAGATTTTGTCAGAAGAGGTGTTGTATTGACTTAATCTGCTGTTGCCTTTTTCTGTAATGCAGTAGATGTAACCTGGCATTACAAGATTTGAGGGTGAGTTCAGTACCAGTTTTCCTAGAGACAGAGTAGAAAGGAAGAGGAATTTCCTTTTGTATAAACGCGTATCATTTGAGTGCTTGTGGCAGTAATAACACAAAGGAAACTAATTGGAGTCTTTGCCAGGTTTTGTATCACAGATGGTGAAGAAACAGAAGTAGAACAAAAGTTTCTGTAATCACAGAAAAAACTAATTTGAGTTAAAGTCAATGTTAAATGAGTCTCAATGCCTTCTGCATGCTAAGAGAGATCTCCCTCTTACTGGTTAATGAAGAAAAGCCTATCTAGGTTGTTTGCTGGGGAATGTATTTTCTCCAGAGAGCACTTCCTTTTTGCTGCTGCACAGAAGTATTTCTGCTATGGCAAAACCTGGTGATTTCCTAGCCTGGAGACTGTACAGATTATTCTCTTTTGCTTTCATAAGATGTCTTACATCAGCCCCAGCTTTATGTGTTTCGGGTTTTTTTGGCTTTTTTGTTTGGTTTTTTTTTTTGTGTGTTTCCAAATTGGTTTTTCACAAGCTGTACACAGTCTCATGGAGCAAGAGGTGAGATACCAGGTGAAGCCAATTCCCACTTGTCTTCCACCAGTGATGCTGCCCAAGTCAGGAAAGGGCCCTTGAGATCCCCAGGGGCTGTTTCCTGCTGACTTCTGTAGGTGTAGTAGTATTCCACTTTTTCGTACTCAAATTGATGCATATTTTTGGCTGCCTGTATTCATTGCATGTCCATGACTGAAAATGGTCACAGATGGCAACCAACAATTCAAACCAGACAAGGCTGGGGTGTTCTCTGACTCCTTTCTTGAAGAGCAGATGCTGCAAATTACTAGGAAATGGAAGAGGCTCAGGCTGACCACAGATTAAAACCACTGTCTTAGGGGAAGGGGACAGTGGGGAGAAGTGGAACAAAGATTGTTGTATCCCTATTTATCTATTGAAATGGAATCCTTCTCATAAGGTTTGCACCCACATTTTTTGTATAAAGAAAATACAGACAGAACCTGGAAATAGTCACCAGAGGTGTATAACTGCTTGGAGAGTTAACACACATCTGATGTGAACTGCATCAACGACGGGGTTTGTAAAAATTATTCCCTCTGCATTTCTATTGCTTTAAAATTAAAGAAGGTAGATTTACATTACATAATAGGAAGAAATTCTTTATGGTGAGGGTGAGGAGACACTGGGAGAGGTTTTCCAGAGAAGACAGAAGAAGAGAGAGAAGTTGTGGCTGCCCCATTCTTAGAAGTGTTCAAGGCTGGATTGGATGGGCCTTTGAGCCACCCGGTCTAGTGGAACGTGGCCCAGCCCTTGGCAGGCATTTGGAACTAGATGATCCTTAAGGTCCCTTCTAACCCAAACCATTCCTTAGTACTGTAGGCTTGTAGGGTTGGTATTTTAATTATTAGGAATGGCCTTCACCGTCAGGATTGCATGTGAGGAGCGATATGATAGGTGGCACGTGTTGAGGGTTTTATTTCATAGCAGTATATGAACTTCCGTGCTGTATTACATGGGACATGTATCTTCTAATATGTTGTTTCTGACTAGTTTCTACTGCATCAGAATGTGATATTAAAAAATTCCCAGACTTAAACAGTATAATTGTAGATTGAAGTCAACATAAGAAGAATTGCTTGATACATTTCTCAGAAACGATTTTGCTGTGACCTGAGTTAAGAATTTAAAGCCTTGTTGAAGCAAAGTGCCTTTCATTTTTCCCTTTTATTCTATATTCGAAAATACCTCTAATCTATACAATTACATTCATCTAAGATACTTTTCCCCAAAATTGCTCTCTTGAACCCAGACAGATATTGTTGAAAAGAATATAGATTTTGTCTTTGCCTTCAAGAACATCTTATCCTTCTCTGTGACAAGCTGTGAGCTTGCTAACAGCTCTCTTACCAAGCGAATTGTAGTTCACAAGATGTCATCAGCCTGTCTTTTTTACCACTTCTGCTAATTTAGGCAATATGTTAAGGTAGTTTTCAGTTGGAGGGAACATCAGGAAGGACATATAGAAGGATACCAGAAAAATCTGGCCTCTTCCTTCTTACCTTAGCTTACTACAGAGGCCTTTTTCTCCATCCTTTTGATTGGAGCCCTAGGAAGTGCATGTGTTTTCATGACCTCCTTTTGTTTACTGTCATTGTCCGCTCTTACTCTACTCTGAAAAGGACTGAAGACTGAAACTGTTTAAGGCAGAAAAGTAACAGTTCTGTTTCTTAAGTAGCCTTAGAAAACCTTTCTTTCTCACCATCACACTTGGGTTTTCTGTCAACTGTTCACTGCTGTGCCAAGATGTGGTGGAAGCTTATTTCTTTGCTTGCTTCTACTGCTCACGGCTTAAGTGAAGGTAGAATAAAATGAAGTAAGCAAAACCTTCTCAAGGTATACAAGTCCACATTCACAGGCTTTTGGTCTTTCTTATGGCTCTAAGAGACCTGGAGAGCCATTACATCATGGGTCTTGTACAGTATCATGTCTCAAGATAGGTTTTTCTTATTTTGTTTTCAGTGCTGCTTCTCATCCTTCTGATGTGTAGCCTGGGTGTCATGTACATTTTGAGTTCCACTTCCTACTAAAGCTTTGAAGATGGCACTAAAGATAAGACCTCTTTTAGAAGATAATGAACTTTCCCAATAATCTATGATTTACAGTATTCTTTGCTTAAGGTACACTGCCACCTAGCAACAGTTTCCCTTCCCTCCCAGTTTTCTTGACCTACTTTGCTGGGGGTTGTTCAGCTTTATAGTTTATACCTGGTCTGGTCTTGATCAGCATCCAGAACCCATCAGTAGGCGCCATCCTGGTAAATGTATGTGTGTGAGAGGTGGAGATATTTTTAGTGGCTATAAGAACTGCTAGCTTTAGGTTTCATACTAAAATACAATATTTCTTACTTTCAGAGTGTTTTTTCCTTCCTGTGTTTTTGTGGAAAGGGCCCATAATATTTTTTTTTTCTCTTGGAATTACTGATTTTGCTTTTTCCTGTTCTTTATTCTTTGGAGCAAATAAAATCAAAGGGTGAGAATTGAAGGGAATTGCTTTCAGCTCTTTTTATTATTCCAGTGCAACATGAAGGATGGAGTGTCCATCTAGACCACTGTATGCAAGTGCACAGAGTTTACAGAAAATTCTGAACAATTAACCCTTCTGCTCCTCCTCCAAGCTGATACTCCCAAAGGTATGAATGAGGACAACCCAAGTGAATACATAATGCTTCAAAAATTATATTCATGCTTACCAGTATATTTAGAGGAGGAAAGCATGCTGGTTGGCAAATCTTAGCTGAAATGTTACAAATGAAGGCTGGGGTGAAGGAAGACAAAAAGGGGCAAATCTTATCCTCATGTCCCCTTACATGAGCTATGAAATACTTCTCCTTTAAGCATGATAACAAAATTTGCCCCAATGTGTTTTAATAATTTGTATAACTAGAGACCTGCATCATCAGGTGTCTGAGGACTCCTGGAGTCTCGACTCACAAAGCTACCTGGGTCTTAGCTCCCCCACTGAGGAGTGACTTCACTGGATGCAGGGACTTGGGTAAGTCCCAGGTTTGCAGTCTTGCTTGTGTTCTCCCCCTCAGTTCCCCTACTGTAAATTGGAGGTCAGTGTGGTCTCTGGATTTGTGGATAACACAGATGAATGCTTTGCTGGACACTCAGAGAGTTGTCAGAGATGCTGAAAAATATTCTTACATGGCATAACCGCTCAACATGTGCTGAGGAACTGTTGCCTGTCCATCCCTTTCTCCTGTATGCTGCAATACAAATTATAGGTATTGTATTTTTGCAATATTCAGCTAAGCTGTTGGATTGTGCCAGCTGCTTTAGTGGTTTGCTCAGTTATGAGAATTATGGTCCCATATAAAATTGTTTGGGGTTTTTTTTTTCAGTCAAGTGTTTTGATTAAGAAGTTGGGCAGGGCTTGTTTTGATAAAGTAGTATAACTGTTCTTAGCACTCCATCTAGTCACTTATTTAACTTAGTGCATTGTAATGCCAGAGAGTGGGGGAAATACAGAAGCTAAAAGAAACAGCATAAGTGCAATGTTAATACACTATATGAAGTTAGGGAAAATCTCACTGTTAAGTTGGCAGTCTTCTTCTCTTTTATCCAAGTTTTATAGATCTCCTTGGTAGAGGAGCCAGGCTTGGAACACGTTTTCCTGACTTCTAGTTTTTTGCTTTAACTTGCTGCCTTTTCTTTCCAAGACACTTACCATATATGTATGACATTATAGCTGTCTGGTAAACTAACTTTTTCAACCATGAGGCAGATTTTGAATTCTGATTTAAAACTTCAGTAGTGTTCTTTTTCTTTCCCCACCATTTACTGAACCTTCTACAAGAAGCATGTAGGATTTTAGGCTAATATCCATTTGCATGCCGTCTGGGAGAATTTTGGCTGACTGAGAGTCCCATAAAACAAAAGTTTCCTCTTTACAAACCACATGGAGCTTGGCTGTAGATATTCAGTCCCTTTCTCCACAAACTGTTTTTAATGGTGCCAGATTCTTCTGTTTCTTCTCCTTGTTTGGCACATGTCAGGAAAAAAAAATCTTGGCTCTTGTATAGAACATATCTTGTTTCCTCTTAACTGCTCGTACTTTCTATTCGTAATTCAAATCACCGCAAAATTGCTATGGTTGTGCTTCTCGTGATTTAATCTTGTAGTTTCCTAAGCAATATTCCAATGTTTTTAAAAAAAATAATGCTCTCTCATACTGTGGGCCTAGTGGTAGGAGGTTCTAGCCGAATGCAATGGATGTGTTCCGGCTGATTTTGGAGTTTATGCATGGAGCCCTGGCAGAGTGGGCTGCTCAAGTCCTGTGGATGCACATGAAGAAAGAACAGATGAGCAAAAGGAAGCTAAAATGGGGTGTTAGAGGAGTACCCTTTCCACCACCCACCTGCCCTTTACTGACACTGCAGTGAAAACCTGGACTGCAACACTGCCCTTTGTGGACTCATGTCCATAGTGTGTGGTTGAAGAAGTGTCTCCTTCCTGGCCCATGGCATCCCAAGGATCTGTCAGAGAGCCTGTGCATGTTTGTCACAAGCTACCCATTTTCCTTGCTGACAGCCTTACTCTGCACCCTTTGAGTTCTTATTTGTATGAGTCAATCTGCTTCTGATGGCTAAGACAGAGTGCAGCACTGCTAAGTGTGGTTTTCTATCTGATTTATTGTGACTCCCCCAAAAAATCAGCAAACTGCTCAGTGGCCTGCTCTTTCCTTACCCCATTGTCTTGCTTCTCATAAGATCATTCCCCATATTTCTCCTGAGTGGTCATTACAAATTCTTACGTAATTTGCCTTGTCTAAAAAGACTGAACAAAATGATATGTTGAAAAAATAGTCATAGAAAATTGCCACATTTCATTACTTTTTAAAATTATACAGTATTTAGAAAAAAAATAATGTCGCATTTCAGCATGGTTTTGCTGAAACGCAAAAGTTTTGTAATCATTAGCTCTGGGAGCTCTGTTTATTTTTAGAAAAACAAAACCAAAAGAAACCCATATATTCCTTAGCAAGAGAAACTATTGCTGTTAAAACACAGTGGACAGAACTGATGCAGAAGTCAGTTTTTCATTCTTTTTGTACTCTCTCTTTGTATGCATGCCAGCAAAAGGGTGGGTCTCCCCCTTTGTCACGGTGTAATACTGTAGCCTCTGAAGGCTTCTGTAATTACACTTCACGGTGTAATACTGTAGTCTCCAGCTTTCTCATATGGCCCCAGGGAAAACCAAAAAATATTTTTAGAAACTCCCATTTAATCAGGTTAACAAAAGCAGGATGCTTACAAAGGATGGACAATTGCTAGTATCTACTCAGAGAGCATCTGGGTGACTTCCATTGCTGGTCCACTCACCTGATACTATAGAAGTGTTTGGTCCTCACATCCCTAGCTGTAAAGTACTGCTCCCTGTTTTCCTCTTCAGGGCTGACATGGTTTTCCAGGTTACAGTAGCTCGTCTTCAGAGCTTCTGGTGTGAGATAGATCATAGCCATGCTAATTCTCTCCAGCTGGTTTTTCAGCATGAGAAGCTTTGGTAGTTGCATTTGGGAAGCTTCTCTGAAAATAGCTCAAAGAGTGGATTGATGACAAGGCATAATTTTTTCCTTCAGTTGTTCAGGAACTGATCTGCAATATTTACTCAGCTCAGACTTATACTTCATTAAGACAGAAAAACCTCCATGGAAGATTTACTTTTGTTTGGGTAGGTACCACTATTTGTAAAATGTTTTCAGTGTATTATGTGTTTCCTCCATATCCCTCTCAAAAACTTCTGTTATTCTGTTGGAGCAGATTTTTTTACGTTTTTAAAATATTTTAAGATGACTGGGTTAGTTTCAGCATAACTGTTTTGCTTAAATAGCAAATTTCCTAGACCTACAGCTGAGGGTGAGGC
Source organism: Entomyzon cyanotis (assembly GCA_024500445.1). Classification (NCBI taxonomy): domain Eukaryota; kingdom Metazoa; phylum Chordata; class Aves; order Passeriformes; family Meliphagidae; genus Entomyzon; species Entomyzon cyanotis. The sequence continues at coordinate 19,883,290 of JAKEPQ010001005.1, forward strand.
ATGTTGCCAGAGCCCGCGCTGCAATGTTCATCTGCGATTCCTGTTTAAAAAGTAGCAGCTGTGTAGCTGTACGAGAAATGAAAATGTCTCTCAGTTCAGGAGTCATCCAAGAACCAATTGTAAAACATGATGAACCCAGTGAATTGATATTTGGGAGGAAGAATAAAGTACTGTGAGAGCTGGCTTGTATGTGGTGCTTTTTTAACCTTAAGTATATGCCTGAAAGATCCTGATTCAACAGCAGTAGGAATTAGATGTGTGTACCTGATGATGAAATGGAGCCCATAGTGCATGACTACACAAAAGATGTTTAGGCCTGTCAGTGACAGTTGCCATCACAGTTTCTGTGACTGATGGAGATTCATTGCTAGGCCCTGGAACAAGGGCAAAAAGCCGGGGTCAGAGCCTGGGCTCCTTCTGAGGACCAAAAGAGGGGGACTTGAAGTTTGTGTCCTAACAGCTTGAACGTAATATCCTTTAAAGCCAGGTTAAATTATCTGTCACCGTTAAGGTGCGACACAGAATTGTTCACAGCAGGACTGGAAAGGTTCCCCCTGTATGTCAGCGTTCAGTGGCTTGGGAAACAGCTGCTTGCGCAGTGTCTGGTTTTGTGGTTGAACAGACAGCTCAATTTCTGGCATTGCTGCTTTAAGATACAAAAATTATAATCAAGCTTCAAAGAAATCTTGCATATGTGAATGAGTCAGAATTATTTTTTCTTCTATAAGCTATTTAGTTTCTTGCATCTTATGTAGTGAAAATACTGCTAGATCTTACTCAGTATTACCATGTTACGAGTGAAGGGATTTTTTTCATAACCTTTGGACTTCCTCAGATAGAACCACATCAGCTATAATAAATTTAGAGCCTTAAAAACCTGTTGTTATGAAGACTTTAAAATAAAACTGTGCAGGCTGTGTCTGTTCACTGGTAAGAAGCTAAAATAAGACAATGCAGGGATCTGTTGGGCTCAAAAGAAAGTTCAGGTTTCCTGCCTTCATGATCTCCTTTCCAGAAGGAAACCTTTGTGTTTCTCTCTGGGAAACACAAGTGCAATAAAACACAGTCATTGTGACCCATCCAGTCTTACCTCCCACATAGTCTAGTCCTTTGCAATGTCTCCTGCATTAGCTTTATTAAATTGTGTTTGAACACAAGTGTGAATGGAAGGATGTCCTGCCTTTGGTTTATTTTTTACTTTGAGGGATGTTCTTACCATTCTGTTTTCACTTTTAGAAAAGAGGATAGATTCAGTCTCATTAGTGGATGTATATATCCTTTTAGACACTGAAAAGGTATAATTGAAAGTTATGAAAGATATCCGAAGGTGTCATCCAGTACAAACAAACAAGGTCATCTCCTGTTCAAACTATTAAATACTGCTGTTGCAAATAAATACCTGCTTAAAGGTGCGGGTAATCTCATCTGACATGTCCTTACTTGTGGCTCAACAGCAATTCATTATGGACTGAAACAGCTTGCATTTTATGCTTTCTCCCCCACTCCCAAGAATGTTTGAGTGGGCCAATTTATGTGCGCTGCCTGCTGCTGCTCTGTAGTCTCTGCATTGCATGCTTGCTTCATTGTTTTGGGAAAAAGATCAGCCAAGTTTTTAACAAAGACTATGAAAACCAGAGATAAATCAGATGGGACCAGATGAACCAATGCTTCATTTTTTTTTGCTTAGACATAAAGCAAATCCTGTTTGTTTTGTTTTGCACACTGTTTCAGCATATCTTGTTATTAATAATATCTCTGAGACTATTGTTTAGGAGTCAGGCATATGCCTCCAAATTGTGTTGCAGCACTTCCAGATCCACTGTTCTCAAATACACTGTATACAGTAGAAATGTGAGGTATAAAGCTGTTTAAACTGCAGTGATACAGTTGGTTTTGTCAAAATGAAAGCTCAGGAAGATTTTTTTCCTGTAATTGTTTTTAGAGTAACTGTAATGTGCTGATTTGGAACATCAGATAGTTTCTGTTATTAGGCCATGTGAAAACCCCTTTCATATGTGCATATAGTTGCAGCTTTGTAAGTAATTGGTGGTTAGAAATGTCCTACAGAGGTACGGTTTTGTTCCCTGGGTCATTGTATTGAAGAGTGCACTCCTGGCTCAGTTCTCAGTGAATGAGCGCAGTGTTGGAGATGACTGGAAGATGGAAATCCCAGTGTGTGCTATGATGGTGGTGGCTTCTGAAGTGAAAGCTGCCCTAGGATTCCCACATGTGCAGGACATTTTCAACCCCATAGTTTTAGTTAGTGGTCCAGGGTCCAAGGGTCTGGGTGACAAAATCCCTGCTGTTACCACATGTAGACATTTATACCTCTGGTATCCTATTTAGTCCCAGGTGCATGGATCAGTTTCAGCTGCATCTTCAGCCCTCCTGTATCAGATACTTCTTTTTACTTTTTGTAGCAAATATCAAATCTTCTCCTTAAAGGCAGCAAGATGCTGGAAAGTCTGTCCTGCTCATGGAAGTCAGTTAGTTAGTCAAGATTGTGAAAGGGAATTGCCTGCTGAAATATGAATTTTACTGCAAGTGCATATGGAATAACATAGAATCATAGAACCATAGGATGTTTTGGGCTGGAACAGGCCTTAAAGAACATCTATTTGAATTCCCCTGCCATAGTCAGGGATACCTTTCACTAGACCAGGTTGCTCAAAGCCCCATACAACCTGGCTTTGAACACTTCCCAGGATGGTCATCTTGCACATCCTTGGGTGGTCTGTTTCAGTGGACATCTCCTTCATTTTCCAGGGTTAGGTTGGTCAAAGCAGCCTCAGTAAATAAGAGTTTACATGCTAAATTTCTCAAAACTCCTCTGTATAGGGAAAGCGGCCATCACAGTTGGATTGCATCATGCAGGTAAGGTCCTTAGGCTCTTTTGCAATCTTTTCGTAAACATTACAACCTGACTGCAGAGTTTGGCTGGTGCATTGCACTAGATTTTTATCACTAAAGGATAAAGTCTGTATTTGTCACTCTTCAGTTTTTCAGCAGGCTTTATGTTTTGTATCATCCATTTTTTTTTGCTAGATATTGGAGTACTTTTTTTGGTCTGATTTCTCAGTTTGCTTTTTTTACTGTTCACAAATTCACTGTGCTCTATAGTAATTGTCTTCATGAATTCTCATTGCTATGTTTAATGGATAAGATAGGCTAATGAGACCCTTTTTTTTTCATTTGAGTGAGTTTTGCTAATTGCTTTTATCACACTGGAACCTGTAAGGGGATTTTCTGTGGACAAAATGACAACAAAAAAATGAAGCGCTTTTGTTGGTAAGTCACCTGGCAATTCCTCATGGATCCTCAACATAGCTGTCAGCAAACATGAGTGACTCCTTAATACCCAGTACCTCTAATTGCCCTTTATTTCCCCTCTGTTTTCCTTGTGTGGGATTTCTCAATTGATGGGATGAAACTTGAAAGCAGGTTGTGATGGAGTGCATCTCCAGTCAGCAATAGAAAGAATAAAAGAATGAAATTAAGATGGTCAACATGCATCAGGAAGAGAAATTTCATCCAGCCTCCTGCCCTGTCCTGTGGTTGTGGCTGATCTCTTGCCATCTCAGTTCATACTTGTATTTTTAGTTCCCTAACAGCTCAGCTCATCCCAGGACCCTGTCACTTCTGCAGACCTAAGGGGCAAGTACTTCAAAACTTACCCTTTCCAAAGGCTCAGTGCTTTCCCAGTTATCCATTTGTATTCATCTGCTTCCCCAAGTCTTGCTTACTATACTGATTAACCTAAGCACTCACCTACCCCAGAATCATATAATTATTTTCAGCAGGAGGCTAGCATAAGGTTTTGTGAACTTCCTAAGAAAGTGTAATTGAATTAATTTTAAGCCTCAGAAATGAGATGTCAGCTATTACCTGAATGTACCTAAGAGGAGAAAGCCTCTGTGAGTCCTGGGTAGAATTGTGCTCTGGCTTTTAATGAAAATTTACATTGAACCTAATGGAGTTTACTGTGATGCTAATAATCAAAAGAGGAAAAACCCTTGCAACAGTGTTAGAATAGCAAAGTTAAAAGCAGACCTTTATTTGGAAGCTTCCAGGTGTCCCAGTGGTGATGGACACACCTGGCACCAGAGTACTACATTTTTATAAGGTTAATTAATTTGGATATCTAACAGGTACATCCAATAGGAGATTCAGTTGCCCCAGTAACCCACCCCAGGTCAACCCCTTGGAGTTGGTCCAGGGGCTTCTTTGCTTCACTTCTTGTTATGACTCCTCAGATTCTTATTGGAAAAAAAAGTTCTTCTTGTAGGTCCTCTTCCTGGCAATAAGACTAAACAGTATTTTCAGTAATGGCTTACAAAGTCAGCTTATTGTTCTAAAATCTAGGGGAAAAGGGTAGGAAAAGTACTGGAGCTGAGGCCATGCATTAGCAATCTATAAAGCTTCAGATATATGAAAAATATGTAAAAAGCTTAGGCATCAACTGAACAATAATGTTAATTATTAATGTTTACAAATTTCACTAAGTTTATGTTAAATCAAGATATATTGGGATTTTTTTTTTGTCTAGCTTGAAGTTTACCCCTTGAGCTGTGCTGTAGTCCCTTCTTATCTTTTGACTTTGTTGAGAGTGGCTTGAAAGCTTCTTGCCTTTTTTGCCACACCTGCCTTCTGCGAGACTCCTTGTTTCACCCAGGGAAGGGATTAGAGCCATCACTATTCTCTTCATTTATATAATTCTGTCATTGCCTTGACATCAGCGTAATCTTCTTGACTGGCTGATCAAACTGATTTTCAACAGTTTTAGACAGAGTAAAAAATTAGTGCATTTAAGTCTTCTTTGATTTTTCTGGCAGTTTCTCTGTCATTGTCTAGCAGTTTCTTTCTTTATCTCAAGTCCCTTTTGGTTTTTTCTATGCTTATCTTGTTTCCTATAAAATATCTACTACAGCTGGAATTTTCTAACCTTTATACCTTTAATTCTCCTAATCTCATGTCAAAGCAGTTAACAAGTGATAACAGACCCTTATCAGACTTTGTATTATTGCAGCATTATTCAACATGAATTTTTGGCCTTACTTTAGACATTTGAGATTTTCCACGAATTTCAGTAAGCCCAGGATTTTATTTTAGGTATTTGCTCACAGCATAGAGCTTCAGTGGTAGCTGCATCTGTATCATACAGTCAAATGAAATGTCTTTTGTAAGTGGTGTGTGTAGATTTAGTATTTTGTGGTTCATAGCACATCAGTAACAACTGAAATACTATTGCAGCAAGAAAATCTGTTCAAAATCACAGCAAATCCTGCTACTGTGGGCTTCTGAAAAAGGAGCAATGCTCTGGTTTGCAGTCCTGTTTCTACCATGAAACGGCTTTGGATTTTGTTAGAGGGAGAGTTTGCATTTTTATTTTGCAGGATGAAAACACACAGTAGTTAAGGGTGCTTTTGGGAGAACTGCAGACTCTGGATCTCTTGGTGACATTTTAAAGACCAGCAAAGTTTTGCCACCCTGGCTGCGTTAGGTGGGTTTGTGATTTGTTCCTCCCCACCACAGCTGTGCCTGCAGAAGCTCTCCGGCAGTGGCAGCAGAACCTGGGCATACAGGGGATTGCTGTGGTAGCTCTTTCTGCTTGAGGAGCCACCTTAGCCTGTCTGTTTGAGACATGCTTGCTCACATGGAATTTACTGATGATTAGGGCAGACCAGGCCATACAGGAAGGAGTGGAAACCTTGATGCTAGAGACATGCAGCCTGACCATGCATGAATTCTTTGTTTTTGCTGGACTTCACTCAGCATCTTACATGTGACTTACCTCACCAGGTAAAGGACAATACTTGCAAGTTTAGTTGGGGTTCATAGAAGTTCCCTTTGCTTCTGATTTATTGAATTGCTGAAGTGGTGGCTCTTCTTAAGCCTTTGAATAGCTTCTGGTTTTAGTGGGACTTGAGCTTCTAAGTGGAGCAGAAGCTCAAGTTTTTTGACAGATCAGCACTTTCATACTGAGGCAAATGTGAATTACTGGTTTGATGGTATGATATGGAATATACAGCAATATTTCCTTTCCTTAGTTCTACTAATTTCTGGGGGGTAAATGTGGTTCTAATGTTATGCTTTGAACAGAATTTCAAAGTTCATAGAGGATAAGACCACTTCTTGTTGGTAACTGAGGTTTCTTAAAAATAACACTTTCATTTCCATCTACATACCAATGCTAGATGACAGCTTTCAAGGCTGGGGCTGGTTCTAGGTTTCCTTTTATATGCAATACCACAGAGGTGTGAATTTACGGATTGCATGGAATTGTAATGGCCACATGGCCCTGAGCATGAGGCAACCTTTTTTCTCATTCTTAAAACTGTGAAACAGTGACTTATTTCTCAAACTCCTTCCTGGTCTGTAATGCTATCAGCTGCCTGTGGCTAGACAGAGTTGGCACACTCACTTCTGCTAAACCCACCCCTTATTTTTCTTTCCATGAGCTGGCACACTTGTGCTTAACCACATTGGCTAACGAGTCTGATCTGGTGTTTCCCAGTGGGATCCTAACCTTTTAAAAGCAATCTGAAGCTTTTTCCCCTTTCATGAAAAGTATGGGGAGGTGTAATTCTATTGACTTACACAGAACAAAAGTACTCTGTTTGAGTCGTTGAGAAGGCTAAAGCCTTTAGAGCCTTTTTTGTAATTGTGAGCAATAAGATGCACTTCTGCCTTCTAACTGTGAGTCAGTTGGATATGAATTTTCTCTAATCATCGTGGTGAAACTAATAACATAGTTGCTAAATGCCACAATGTGGCTTTTGAGCCATAGTGATTTTCTGACATGATAGCATTTTTTGTTTGTTTTTGGCATCTAGAAACTGAGATAGAACTTCTGTAGGAATATCCATCCTGAGTTTGTGAGAGGTTCCCATGAGAAGCTCTTCATGTAGCTTTCAGCTGCACAGATTGTTACTATCGAATTTTTAAAAATTTCTTCTGGTCACTTTAGTACAAGATAGTTCCTTCTAGTGTGAACAGAAGTCTGTGGGTAGTTAAAATAATGGGCTTTTCCTGTTATGAAATGTGCCTGTGTTTCTGTGCACTTCTTCCCACAGAAACCAGCTGTGAAGGGAGAAGGAAGGTGGGCTGGTGGGAATCCCAGTGTATTCTGGGGGTGAGTCACAGGACCCAGTCAGTGTCTGGGAGCAGTCTTTGTCCTGCTCTGCAGATAGAGCCACACTGAGCTTAATTTTTAATTTATTTTTTTTTCAAAAGGAAGGACGTTTGCCTCAGCAGTGATTATAATTGTGCCGCTGCAATCATGAAGAATGTGAGTCCTCTGCTCTGTTTTTCCTTACCATCAGGAATATCACTTCTAATCCTGATGTTCAATACTGAACTAACGGCTTCTACTTCAGCTTTAAAATCATTCCTTTTTTAGGCTGCTTTTCCTAACATAATGAGGACTGAAGTAAATGGGAAGATAATTCCAGGTGTAAAATGAGAAAGGGGTAGGGTAGGTATTTTAATTGGGTTAGAATAGGTGGCAAAGCTTTGAGAAACAAGAAGAGCTCCTAAGAAGAGAATGGCAGACTGAAAACCCCAACTATCCTTTCATTACTACCAGACTCAAACATTACTGCAGTCTTAGCATACTAATTAACCACAACTGATACATTATGGATGCTTGTAAATAAGCAATTTTCCTTTAACTCTGGTTTAACTCCTGAAGGTTCTATTTTAGTTGCTTATTTTTATCTAAGCTTTGTATTTATTTACCTGTACTGTTTGGTGTCAAAAATATTGACAAGTGTTTCATTATATATATATTTTATATAATATCAATACATAGGTCTTTTCAGGCTACAGCATTATGACAATAACTTTTAAAAGAAAAAGATCTCTTTTTCTTTTTTTCCATAAAGCTGATTTCCATTGGTTGCCATTTTCTTTAGTGTCAATTGCCATTTGTTATCAATTCAGGCACTTGGAGATCTTTGTGTGAAACTGGAAGTGCAGTCCAGCTTCTTTAAAGTGAGTTTGTTTTGTATCAATGTGTTGAAATGTATGTGTTTTCAGAGTTCACATATGATATTCTGAGCTTGCATTTCCCCCTTTTTTTCCTTAAACCACAAAACGTGTTAGGGGAACCAAACTGTTACCATTCTTTGGCTATTTTTTCAATTTGTGGTTTGACTCTCCAGCATGACTGTGGTGCTGCAGCTTTGGCAGTGCTGTAATTGTGCTGTACTTGTGCTGTATTGATGGTCTCTAAATCATGTCATCTGTGGTGGACTGTGCTGATTCTTGATACCTGAAGGTCATCTTGACTTTGCTATTGCAGTGATACCACATTGGGACTCAAATCACTTTTACTTCAACAGTGAAATAAAAATGCTGAGTGTTCACCACTAAATTTTATGGCAGAATTCAGTTTATTATTGCACAGTCATATAGTGTTGTCAGAAACTTTAAGCTCTTTTTACAGGCTAATTAGTCAAGAGTTCTGTGAGCAGTTCATCCACATTTGGGATTCCACACTTTGTGTCATCTCCCATGTTTCTCAGCTTTGTGTGTGAGAGCACCTGACATACACATCTCCCTAGAAAGGGTAGCTAGTTCCTCAGCCTTGTGCTAATGTCAGGGGTGCTGTGAGGATCCAGCCTGGTTTTCATGTCCTTTGCATTATTTTTGGGCTGATGGACTTTGCAGACTTCACTGAAGTTGCCCATTTGCAGCAGGGAGTTGGTGTATGCTGGTTGCATCTGGCTCCTGCAGAGCAATGAGTGCCTCCCTTGCTCAGCAGGGAGCATCCTGTTGTATAAGGAGGTTTTTAATTTTTTTTTTCTAAGTAATTGGAAACTTATCAGGATGGAACTTGTGTACAACATAGGATCACATGGATTTTCTCACGGATGAAAAGTAATGGCTCTCATAAACAGGAGTAATAGAAGAAGGTTGATATAACATTAAGAATACCATATTAAGAATACAGTGATTTCATCTTTGCTTATTTAAAGTGATGACTGCAATAATGATTTATACATTTTTTAATCAGGAAAGAATATGGAACAGAGACCTTCAGGCAACTTGTTTGTAATTCCCCCTAAATGTACTCTGCCTCACATAAAATTACTGCAAGAAGTTGATAAGTCTTTTTTGCTCCGCAAAATCAAAATGAAAATTGCTTTCCATTTTTTCAACCTGGTTCTTCTGCCAGATTCGTTATGTTGGGAACATGATGTGGTGAAAAAGGCATCTGTAACCTCAGGCTCTCAAGAAAAGGCCCATGTTTTATACATTATTCTCTTCTCTTCGATGGATACCTTCTAGGAAATGTCTTTGTTAGTTGTTCTTTTTTTCCAGTACAGAAATACTGCTTCAACATGTTCTGTGCTGAAATGTCAGCGTTGTGCTGTTGTGTAGGTGGTAGTATGTATTATACACAGTTTTCAAAACCTGAATAATCAGTGATGTGCATGACTTTGCCAGGGAAAACAAATGGCTGTGTCATTTTGATTTCGGTATATCAAGAAAATGTAACCTATAAAAGTTAATTAGCATTCTTCCAGAAGGGGGTTGTTTAACTAACATCTTTATTTCCATGTTTTCAGTTTTGTCAGGAGTTGGAGGGGAGTGTTTTATTCTGTTGCTAATATATACCCATAGATTTGCAGAGTAATTCACGGAGTTTTATCTACCATGCATCTGTCCTTCATTTCAGCAAATGGCTAGATTTTTCACTCACTTGAACAACCACTTAAATCCACTGAAAAATTTTATTCAGTATTTCATGTAATTTTTTACATAGTCTTTATAAATAAAATTCCATGACCCTGGTGGTGTTCATGTTATCTATCAAAATGAGATTTTGCCAGTGATTTTAACAGGAGAAATCCTATCATTTGTCATTGAAATCCTGACCATCTGCATCACTGGTCACTGCAGTGAGTTGATGTATCTCCACCTCTCATAGATTTGGTTCTCTGGTAGGCTCAGTTCTTCCAGGTCATCCTGGATATTACTGTCATTTGGCTCTATGCAAGGCACAAAAGTTTCTGCTCTGAAACAAAACTGAAGTTTGGGCACCCATAATATTGAATGAGGTAATCTCACTTTATTTTCCTGGGTAACTCTGCAATTCATTAGCTTTCCTCCACCATTTCAGAAACTAACTGAGAGAAGGTGTAGCTATTTGCACACCAGCATTGCATAATTGTGTGCTAAGATAAGTTATAGAAATTTCAGAACAGGTTTCTCACACACTGACTGGTTTGATAAACTCTGTCTACACCTAAGCTCTTCCCAACACTGAAAAATCAAAGATAGATAAAATTTGTCTTTCATAGTAAAATTATATTAGTAGCTTTACAAATATTGTAGAAGTGGAAGTTTTATTCTGGATATTACTTTTGGGTGTTAATATTTATGAAAAGTGTTTTAAGAAAAAGCAGTTAATAGACAATTCTAATTTTTATTTTAATGAGAAAATGATAGAAAACATAATCCTTAGAGGCCAGATTCTCAAGCCTGCTGAGGTACACTTGCTGTATATCAAATCCTGCCTCAAATGCTGAAGTAAAGATAGTCTTGTGGATGACTTGCTTTCTTTACCACTGTTCTGTAAATGCACACTTGAGACTTTAATTTGGGAGTCAGCTGTGATGTTGTGTTACAAAACTACATATTGAAATGTTTGGTGTCCTTTAATGCAAACTCTGGATGGTGGTTGGAACCTGGAGCCTCTGCACAGACTTCAGCATTGTAACTGCCTGTGAAAACTCCTCTCCTCCTTGCTTAACTGAGCCCCAGGGAATTGGAGATCCCTGGGGTTGGCTGAAAAAGTGATCAGGAGCAAATATTGGAAAGATAGTGGGATTTATTAGTCACAGGGAAGGAGAACCGAACAAATGGTGGCAGGGGGAGGGACTGGGGGCAAAGTAATTTGGCAATTAATGGTAGATAGAAGACTGAATGGTAAATAAAGTGCTGTTGTTTCTGAGTTACTATTTTGCAGAAGACATTTCTGTGTTGCCTTGTTATGATTAGGCCTATTCTGAGCATAAGCTGTTTGATTTTATCATCTTTTTGATTATAAATCTAAGAGTCTGGGGGGGCATCTACTCTTACCCTTTTCTTGAAATGGGCCTTTGCATTTCACTTGGTGGTCCAATGCCAACATGTATTTGGAAAGTATACATCTTCCAGACCATCCCTGTGGCTTTCCTGGTAACCAGTTCCTTTTGTTCCTCATCCTCTTGTTTAAAATACCATGTTTATAACCAGGGTTTCTTGTTTCCCTGTCACTTGTGGTTGCTATGTGTTTCTCTAAGATGAAAGCCTGCTCAATTTTTCATTTGTCTGACTTCTCCAAGCTTCTTCATTTACCTGCATGGTGGTTTATTTCCTTACCTCTTTACAGATAGTGTCTTTGTAAGAGATTTTTTGGACTAAAGCCCTGTTTATGTAGGATTGAATTCAAGCCCCCCTTGGTTGATAACTAGTACCCTTCCCCATATTTCCAAGCCAGTATGCTTTCATAGAAAGTTTAGCTTTCCATTTATATTTTTCACTCTTTCAAATATGCTTGTTCTAATTTTTAGTCCTACCAACCATTACCACATTTTGAATTTTTCCTGTGAGGGCTCCAAATGCCGACTTGTAATAAACTAACTGACTCAGGGGTTGAGAGATGTAGTTACAAAGGGTATTAAAAGTGCAAGAAAATACCCATTAGAAGTAAAGTGTGGATAGTATAATCTTTAAAATAAGACTATGTATTTTTCATTAGATCCGTAAATATCCCTTTCTGACCTTAGTTTTTATTAATAAACATTGTTTTCAATTCTTTACTGACCCAGGTTTTATAGTTCTCCTGCCTTTGGCACTTTGGCTAATAGAAATCCAAATTCTCTTGAAGAATTCTCAATTTCATTTGCATTTTCTCTTTCTGATTTTGCCCTCCTGAGTTGCAACTACTGGGCTTTCCTGTAACATTTGGAAACTGTTCTTTAAAGCTGTTGACTTTGGAACTGTCCATGTTGGACATAATCCAGGACATGGTTACTGATTACTGCAATACCAGCTTCCAGCCCAGTGATTTATCACATTTCTGTATGTCTGCATAGTTACTGTATCTTGAGCATGGTATCTTTACTGATGATAAGAGGTGAAAACTCTGATGGTGTTTTCTGACTCTCTGCCTGGCACCCAGAGAAAAGCCCCTTCACAGCAGAGTAATTTTATTTCACATACTGGTTAGATGCATCCCTACAGTATGAGAAGAGCTTTACTAATGATGCACAGTTTGTTTATCACCCCCTCGTCCCCAAACCATTCAGATGCAGAGCTGTAGATATGAAACTACAGTGAAACTGGGCAGTACCATGACTTGTTGGGTCATGGGATCTGCAAACTATGCACAGCCATGATCCTCCACCCCTCTCTACTTCTCATGTGGAGTCCAGCGTGAACAGGTGAGGCTTGGGAACCCAGCTGGGTGTTGAGGGCACAAAGCAAGCACAGAGACAGCCTTCAGGAGCTCTCAGACATGTCAGCATCTGCCCCGCTGGTTGCCAGAGCCTATTTTGAGCTGTGCAGTTGCAGTGCTTTGCTCTGCCCTCCAGCTTCAGTGGTCTTCAATGGTGGGAGTCAGGGAAGCTGTAGTTCCTGCAAATGAGACTTTGCTGTTCTATTGATACTGTGTAATGTATGTAATTTAACCATCTATTTCAAGCTCTTTTGAACTTTCAACTCCAAGGAATAGGTGCCATTGGAAAAGTACTCAGAGCACTGTATTTTTGTCTGCTTTGTAGTGTAGTATGTTAATGCCAGATATAATAGGAACATTTATAAGTCAAACTTAGTAATTTCATTTAAGATCTTAAATGATGTGGAGATTTGGTGAGGATGAGAGTGAAAGACTGTTTCCAAGGTCTGGAACTGAGAATGGCAGAAATGGGTGAAAGGATGGGCGGCATGCCAGTGCCAGGATAGGCAGGCAGGAAGAAAGTGTGGTGCAGCTTATGGGATGGACCAATTCTTTGTGGGCATGTGGACAGGTTGATAAATATTTGAACAGCAGCAAAATTGAAAAATAGTGTCTCATATGCACACATATCTCTGAAGGTGGGGTCGATTTTTGTGCATGGGCTTGGGAGAAGATGGAGGATCTGGAGGTGGGAGGAAGATAAACACACTCATCATCAGCTCAGACTTCCTACAGGCTTGGGTTGTCTGAAAGTACTTTGGAAAAGCCCAAACAGACAAATATTTGTGTGGTGGAGACATGGGATGGACAGGAAGATGTTTCCAAAGGCCTGAGAAGATTTATGTTCAGTTTAGAATCCTGCTCTTAAAATGGTGAATTACGAAGGAAAGATTTGCAGCAGAATATTACTGTGGGAAGGTCATGGACATTTGGTTGCTTTTCCATTAGCACAGAATATGTTTAAACTTTCTGTCTCTGTAGACACATTTTCACATTCTGGGGTATCTTTGTGTTATCAAGAGATCTTGCTGTATTTGAGTTTGAATGAAGAATTTTCAAGAAGACATCAGAGAGGAAAATAAAAGAGGGATTTCAATAATATGGTGAACACTTTTCCGGGTTAAATGTTTTATCATACCCAGTTAGTGACCTCACCAAAAAAACCCCAAAGTTCACATTTCCTTTGCCAAATAGAAAAAAACTATGATTTCTACCTAAATAAATATTCATTACACTGTTTTGTACAATTTACAATGTCATTTTACCTCAAATAATGATGAAAAATTGAGAGGTAATATATACATGTATTAATGCCAAATGACATGAGCTTCCCTTTAAAAAGTTTTCTTGGAAAAAACAGCAGACTTCATCCCCTCCAGTACTGAAAGAACTGGAGCTATTGCTCTATATAAAAGTTATAAGTGACTATAAAACCTCTCTATCTGAATTAACTTCATTAAATTAATTCCATGAGAAAGGGTTAATATGTCATTATTACAATAATTACAAGTCTTGGAAAAAGAAGCATTGCTAAGTGAGAAAAAAAGTGTTGCATTCAGTTCAAGCTCTTTTTGAGAGGCTGCATTTATTTTTTGAAACTATTCTACATTTTGCTTCTGTAGTTCTTCTGTATTTCAGTGTGGGGATGAAAAACGTACCTTCCACAATGAACCCCTATTGTAATAAGAATTACAGAAATGGGCAATAGTGCCTTTATACTTCTGTAGAAGTGTAACATTTATTTTTATCTACCTATATATATGTAATATTTAAAACTAGTCCTTTCTCTCTTGTCAGTGTGCTGTGCCATATGGTGCCGAGCAACATGCCAGATGATAAAAATATTCCTAGAACATATGATATCATCAGTCAATTCAAGAGGGGTGAAACTTCTTGACCAAAGCATTTGTGGCTTTGATACATTTTCCTAGGTGTAAAGTGTATATTTTGAAATGATGAAGTCTGTCCAAGAGGTCTCCTTTGAATTTGCATAAGCAAATTTTAAAATATCAGCTTAGAACATTTTGCTTGCTAAAAAACATGGAAACGTAAATAAATTTTGTTTTAACAAAGGAATTGATGGCAAAGTAGCACTTCTTTTCATAGCAAAAAATGATTCACTACCTTCCTTTCAATATATATTGGTGATTGCTCTGGTATTGGAGCCATGCCATGAAGAATGGCATCTCTCCATCTCCTGTCACTTGCAGAGAAGTCAGAACATAGTGCTCAGTCAGAGGATGTTCATGTTTGGTGCAGACAGCTATTGGTACATGCTTGGGAAAAGACTATGTGTCCCCAGGAAAAAAAACCCCAAAACATGACAATATTAAGTATTATGGTAAATGAAGTTACTCTGATGTTAGTTCTGGGGTTTACTTACTTTATGTTGAGCCTGTTTGTTGTTTTTATCTGTTTGCACAGAACACTGAAAAAGAGAAAATGAAGTGTTTTCACTTGGCACTGGGAGTTGTGGTCAAGTGGCCTGCTCCAGGGAAATTGTGCATGTTTCTTCAAAAAATACTCCCAGGATCCTACAAAGCCAGTATGAGACATTATGAGCTTTAGGGACAATGCTGCAGGAAAAGTGGCCCTTGTAATGGGCTGAGCGATATATGCTGCAAATAACAAACTTACAGGCCAGAAGTGCCTACCCAGCCTGTGTCTTTAGCTGCCTGCCAGTTCTCTGTTCATTTTGTCTCTGTCATGGGAGAAATATTAAGGAGAAAAGTCTCAGCTTTGAGTTAGGTACTAAAAACTGTGCTAGTTGATACACTGATACCATGTCTGTGTCACTGGACTCTTTCTTCCTGGCTGTCTTCCTTCATCTATTTCCTTACAGCATTTGCATTATATCTGACAATCTCCTTAGTTGTCAGGTTTGAGGTTCCTGGGTCAGTGTTTATTTTTGACTCAGTTTAAAACCTAAGTGTGTGTTGCAGCATTCTTGTTCTGTACTCCCTGTTTTCAGATTTCCAGTCCTTAAGTTATCCTCGCTTCCCCTCCCGCCAAATATGTGTTTGGGACTTGACTAAATGATTTGTGGTCAAAAAAATGCCTTAAAAGAATGCTTGAATATCCCAGAATAAAGACCTCAGTTATACAAGGCATGGTTTAAAAGAAAGTGTCTGGTCTGATTGTAAGAATCTAATTTGTAGAATGAATCAATTAATTTGGCCTGAAAGAAAAGTAGCATTCAGAAGTGTGGTTAAAAAATTGTTTTGCACATTTCTGAGGCTCAAACCTCTGAAATTACAGTTTCACTAATTTTCCAGTCATCCATTAAGTTCCCAGAGAGATAAGATGTGTAGTTATAACTAAAACCATGAAAGAAATGTGTATGTGATGAAAAGGAAGGTATTTTTTGCGCAATGTGAAGAGGGGAAAAAGGATCCAAAATAAAATTTATAAAACAGTATAAAATGTAAATGCTGTCATAAATTATTGTCTCTGTACCAGCATATGTGCCATTGATGGAATGGAAAACAATGCAGTTTATACTCCAGTCTATACTTTTCACCCTTTCCTTGTTGTAAGTACTCTTTTTCATATTTAATTGTTCTCTATAACAAGATCTTTAAACCCATTAACCCATCAGCAATTTGCTTTTACAGGTTAATATACTTACAAATTATTTCATAATAGAATATCCTCATTAAAGGGCAGATTTATTAACAACTCCTCCTTCACGACTCCTCATTTTTTTCTTTGAAACTTGATGATGTACCTACTTTAGTGCTTTTACAGTGATCAATTAGTTTGGCAAAAGGAGTGCTTTGCCTTGTGCTTGAACCTGTAACATTTTGAGTATCTCCAAAGGTACATCACACCACAGGCATTTTAAAAACAGGTTGTTCAGGTTTTGTGTGTTTAATGCAGAACTAAATGGGGTGCAGATCCAGAACGTGCTAGAGTATACCACCTTTTAGAATTTGTGGTTCTCTTCTGGAGAGCTGTATTTACCATGCCAACATTCTTTGCTCAGAGCTGCTGCTTACTGGTCAGACTTGCTTGTGCTCATCATTTATGAAACAGAACATATGGCATTTTTCCATGTATGTATTTGATAAAATAACCACAGAATCACGGAATCAGCCAGGTTGGAAGGGACCACAGTGGGTCATCTAGTCCAACCTCCCTGCTCAAGCAGGGTCTTCCCAGAGCACATGGCACAGGGTTGTGTCCACGTGGTTCTTGAATATCTCCAGTGATGGAGAGCCCACAGTCTCTCTGGGCAATCTGTTCCAATGCTCAGTCATCTGCACAGTAAAGAAGTTCTTAATGTTCAGGTGGAACTTTCTGTGCGTCAGTTTCTGCCCATTGCCTCCTGTCTTTTTTCTTGTCACCTGCTCTTTAGATACTTACGCACATGAATGAGGTCCCCTCTCAGTCACTGGGCCTGCTCCAGCAGCTCCATGTCTCTCTTGTTCTGTGGAGCCCAGAACTGCACACACTGCTCCCGTTGTGGCCTCACCAGGGCTGAGTAGGAAGCTACTAATTCAAATTTTGAAAATGCAGCCATCCCTCTTGTATTATTTCTTCTCCAAACCAAGATCAGAGGTGCAGATTTTGTATAGGCCTGTGGTTCAGCTATGGTTATTAACTTGTCCTTTGCTGCAATGTCTGAATACCATTGCTGAGGTCTTCTAAGCCAAGGTGATTAGGGGCAAACCATGTTGCAAATGTGATCCACTCCTTTCAGGAAGACAGAGGTAGCTGTCTGTATGTAAAAGCAAAAGACCTAAAATTATTTCTTACTGCAGTTCAGATACCTAAAAATATTCTTTATCACTAGCTTTAGGCTGAACTAGGCCAGTATGTCAGAGCAAAAGACATGTATGTGATTAAATGCTAAAATGATCTATGCTCCATCTACTTCAAAAAAGAATGAAGTAGTATTTAGTGATGTTATACACTCATCTTTCACCTCCTTTCTGAGGATCTTGTCATCACATTAACTTGGAGCTAGACAGCATTATTGTCTGTAACCCATGGATGAGGGGAATGAGGCACAGAATGAAACTTTAAAGATTCTGTTAAAGGAGGTGAATGAGTTCTGGACAAGCATGGGGCTGGGTCGTGCAGCCACAGTTAGATGCCACAGGAGCCATGTCTGGATCCATTGCCAATCCATGACAATCCCATGCACTGGATCAGATAATGTGCACTTGCCTCTGTATCCTAACATTTATTAATTTGCTGTCTTATTATTGTAACCTGCAGGCCATATCAATTAATTCTCAAGAAGAACCAATACAATGGGAACAGAACCACTATCTAAACAAGTAGGAGCTAACGAGGCTGTGCAATGCTCCATACAGCTCTGGAGCAGGAACCCGCCTGTAGACCATCTTGGCAGGTGCTCCTCTTGCATAAGGTCAGCTAGGCTGTCTCCGGGCTGCAGCTGGCTTTTTTGCCATAGAATGTACCTAAAGAAAGCAAATCAAGCATACTTTGCCATGGTATTATTATTTTTTTAAAGTTTGTGAAGGTGTTAGTAAACCTTCTCAACCTTAGCTAACCACACTAAATATGTTCAATGGGACTCTACGCTCTCCTAAATGGTGACGAGTAACTGGACACAGAAAAGCTCAGAAGTTACAGACAGTGATGAACGGAATTTGTGGGGTCTTATAACCTTGAATACTCATTCTCATAAGAGATCATATTTTTAGAAGATAAACACGGTTATGAGCACAGAAATAAGCAGGTTTGTATGGGTTAGTGCACTTGGTTCACTACACAAGCAAACGCATATTTCAGTACCTAATTACCTCTCCTGAAGAGTAGTTATGCAATTCATCCACCCACTTGCTATAAACCTGAATGAAGATATAAGCTGCATATAGGTTGTTTACATAGCAAATCTCTGCCTCTTTTAGAAAACCCAACTTTTACTCGCTTCATATGAGCAGCTCAGAGGATTTTAAGAATTCATCTTAACAGAAAGCAGATGGTTTCAGAAAGCTGAAATGAAGAAGGAAAAGGAAGAAGTTGAACATCAGACCTAAAATGTATAACACTAAGTGGAAGCTACCATGATAGATTTTTTTTTGTTTTAAAGACAGGGGATTACACCAATTAGTTTTGTGTCCTGTTATGCAAGTAAAAAGAAAGCGCTAAAGATGTTTTTAAAGGGACGACTTTATTTATTTATTTATTTATTTATTTATTTATTTTAATCTGGGAAATGTTCAACAATAAATTGCAGAGGTTTGTGTTCCTTCTTTGGTTGTCTGTCCCATTAGGAGATGGTGTCTGGTGCCTATACCTAACCCTTCCCTATCACCTCCACTTCCAAAACCCAAAACCCCATGTTTCCTCACTGTGCAAGACCTTGGGGCTCTTGTCTTTGTGTTAAGGTGAAAGAGGTCATCACCTCCCAGACAAGGGAATGTGAAATTCTCCAGTGTCAGCAAGAGAGCGGTGTCTTTCTGCTCAGTTCAGCCTCCATCTCCAAAGATATGTCCTACCTCTAAGGCACTTTGTGGATTAAGGAGCTTCAAAAGGACACTTAACAGTCCTACTGCGAAAATCAACAGACTGTTTTAAATTATCAGGAAGAGTAATTTTCTCTTTCAGTATCAATATTTCCTTATTAAAAGGAGAGGACAAGATTTAAATATAGCATAAAACTTCCAATACTGTGTAGTATTTCTTGGAGGACTGTGTTTGCTATGTTTATTTGCCTCAGGGGTAACACTTTTTTATGTACATTGTGAGGCTCAATAGTCTGGCAGCAGCAGCGCTTAGAGTGCTTTTCTTGATACTGTGCATCTGTCTCTGTTATGGTATCTATAGCAAAGTTGGTAGGGAAGAAATAGATAGTGAAGATGTCTCTGGACTCGCTTTTTCGGTGTTGCTGTGGTTAGGTTTTTCAAAGGGTTGTGATTAATTTTTGTGTAAGGGAAAATACCAACCTTTTTTGCTTGTGGCTGTTCTTAAAGAAAGAGTGATGAAAAATTCCCAGAGGAAATTTTGCTGTAAATACTGTGAGGATTAATTACTGCCTATTGCTTTCTACATGCATAAATAATCTTTTTGGGCTTGTGTGGGAAGGATCATGTGTGCTTTATTGATGATCAGTATTTGGTCAACATGACTTTTTTATTAGTTGAAATTTATATTCTGTCATGAACTGTTGGTCTCATCTTAAGAACCAGAGGTAATTAGTATGAGTATAATCCATATTGTTCATATTTGACAATGTCACTACCATTATTATGTTTTTTATACTGAAAGTTCATATTTAAGTAGATGATATAGGTGTAATGGGCACATCTTCTCCTTTCCCCCTTCATTTTTACAGGGGCTGACTTCCAGTGGCTGCATGATGCTGATGTTGCCACCTGTGCTGTGTGGACTTCCAGAGCAGAGCCTCAGCTTCCCAGCAGAAAAAGATTTCAAAACATGGCACTATAAATTTCAGTGATGGGAGAATATTCAAATGCCCAGATAGGTGGAGAGTTAAATGTGAAAGACAGCTTTTGTTCTTTAAACTTCAGTCATGAGCAGGTCATTAAATTTTAAAAATATTGCACTCCAGAGATCTTTCTTTTTGTTCATCTTCAGAAAGTTGATGTTTGCAAACCATTTTTGGTTTGAAGTAGCAGACAAGCTTTAGTCAGCTGTCTAGCAACAATAGCAGAAGTATATTAACATGGATCTCCATTAAAATGTAGCTATTGATTATTATTATCAGGGGAAAATGTGTATCTGTACATATTCTCTATATCTTTGTGTGCTGTATAGAGAAAGAGATATTCAGAAAAAGGCCATCAATCCACATGGCTTATTAAGACCTATGCCTTCTGTTGCTTTTCTTTTTCACAGGTTAGCTAGGGATATAAATAGGAAAAGGAAATTATTTCCTCAATGGAATTTTTTGTTCAGGTTCTCCACTAATCTATTTAAATGCCTGTTCAGAGTTTTGTGCTTGTAGCTATTCTGCAGTTTCTGAAGATGGCAACTTGCTTCAAAGGCTAATGAAAACTTGGACTGGAATGTTTCCAAGTTGGAAAGTCACTTGCTGGTGACTACAGAGAGTCATAACATTATTGAAGAAAGTAAAACATAGTATGTTAGTCCTGCATTAGCACAGGATATACCTAGTGAACATAGATTTTCAGTGGCAATGGCTTAATTATGCGCTAAGTCTTTGGCTTTTAGTAGCAGTTATGAGTTGGTCTGTGTAAATTCTCAATGAAATCTGTGCTAAAATCAGTGTCAAGGTTGGACAACTTGACCCTTAGGTCCTGTTGGTGTGATCAGGTGATTAGCTTGTGCTCTGAATGCTTTCCTTTCCTTGAGTGCCCACATGGAGATCTGAACAGGAATAATTGATCTGTTTGGAGTTCATAGCCTAATTTGTTCATATTGACTGTGCACAGACAAGTTCTGAAAGCTTTTGGAAACAGCAGCAGTTAGCACTGGCTTATGCTGGGGTCAGTACTGGTCCCACCTAGCCCAAGAGAAATGGTGGTAACTTCATTGTCTGGAATACCATTCATGCCCAGAGTCCAAGGGTAAAATCATCTCTGGACTGAACTCCTCCTTCTTGCACTTTGAAGCAGTTCGTGTCCTTGGATTTGCCAGGAAAGGAGCATTTCCTTTGTTCCTTTTATTCTTCCATGTGGGTTATGTTTGCTTGTGGTTAG
This sequence comes from Entomyzon cyanotis, assembly GCA_024500445.1. Classification (NCBI taxonomy): domain Eukaryota; kingdom Metazoa; phylum Chordata; class Aves; order Passeriformes; family Meliphagidae; genus Entomyzon; species Entomyzon cyanotis. Next base: position 19,904,395 of record JAKEPQ010001005.1, read on the forward strand.
TGTAAATAATACAGAGAACCTTCTCCAAGATTCATCTGACTGCATGTACAATTAGGGGAAGGGAGCACTTCTAAAGTATGGTTTGTCTCATTTTAAGTAAGCCTAAAACAGATTAGACAAATTGCAACTCAAAAGGAGATGGCTAATCCAGATGTGTCCTTGTGTGCCTCTGCCAGAACTGGCCACATGTATCTAACCAGGACTTTGTTTTTCTTGCTACTCTTAAAAACTGTTCATTCTGATAGCACATGTGCACAGTGTTTCAAACTGAATTAAAATTATCCTGGAAATTTGGTATCCAATGAATTTTGCAAACAGTTTTGTGTTTTTCTAAGCTCTCCTGAGGATAAAACTCATTTTGTGTGAATGTCCCAAGTACAATTGCTTCTTGATTTGTAACAGCTGCTGCAAAAAAAGGAGTCTCTTACATTAGCAATTCTGGGCCGACAGATTTTAAACTCTGGGTTACTCCATTCTTTCTGCCCGACTTTCTCAAGGGATCAGTGAATAAAAGGAAAAAAAAAAAGGATACGTGTAACATGTTGTGCAAACCAGCAGGCTTTGAGCTTCCTGGAGGGATGCAACAAGTACATGGAGACTGGAAATCTAATTTGGAGACAGGACATTATGAGACAGTTTAAATGAGGAAAAAACTTAAAATTTCATTTAAAATTTTACTGGTGCAAATATTGTTTAAAAGAAAAAAAAGAGTTTCTTAGATGGTCAGTAGAGGGCAGGCATATTTTATTTCTGAAGAACCTTTGCCCGCTACTATGTGCAAAGAATATTTGTTCTATCTTCAGATTTGAGGAGTATAAGTCTACTTTGTCATATCACTGTGATATAAATCAGCAGTAGTAATTTAAAAAGACATTGTCAACCCCTTTGAGGAGCTAAATGTCCATTTTAAAGCAATTGGAGGATATGAGTTATGACTACAGGCATTTAATTTCTGTGTTTAGATTGTAAAAACCATGGCATAAAAACCCTGAAATATTGCCTCTACCAAGTACTAGATAAGAATCATTTCTCTGCTGAATTCTGTAAAATGCAGTAGTTCTTTCTGATGTGAACTACTATATCACTAATGGTGTGGAAACACACTCTTGAAAGTCACGATTGTTTAAATCTTCAGCTCAGTAACAGAGATTTTTCTTGAAGATCTGACTAGCCAAGCGACTTTAAACCTAAAGGAGCAATGCCTCTTTTAATTTCTACCTGCCTTCCTCTGTAATTGAAACAGTGTTTGTATTTCAGCTGGACAGAATACCTAACAGGTTCTGAGTACAGGGTAAAATCAGTGTCATATCTGATTAACTCAACAGAAAAAATTAAACCGGATTTAAAGAAGCATTTATTCTGAATGAGCTCATTCTTCCCCAAATACATTTTAGCCCTGAAACAAAATGTAGAGAGTCTTTTCTGGAAACACATTAATATAAACACATCTCTAACGCTGTTATGACATACCACCTTTAAAATCTTCTAATGAGATTTATTCTTAAAGAGAATGAATGATAAAAAAAATACATGTCGATTCTGTAAAAGACTAGAAATTTTTTCTTTGTCTGTGTGTAAGTATGCTAGGCATATATGAACGCTTATTTATGTTTATAATCAAACTTGCTACAGTGAAGCTACACATGTAAGTAGCAGCAACATGAGACAAGGGTCATGTCATCTACCATTTCTTTCTGTGGCTTGACAGTTCCATTTTTTTCTGGCAAGGTTGATGTTCAGGTAGACACCTTTGATTAGGATCAAAAACAGTTTGAAGATTTGTCCCAAAATACGCAGTTTGCATTCACTTTGTCCTCTCTGTATCCATCAACAGAAGGCTTTTGTTAGAATTCAGAACTATTCCAGCTAGAAGTGAATGCTCTGAAAGATGTTAGCCACCAGCTCCAACTTCATAGGCTTTGGAATTCTGAGTTTGGTTGTCGCGTTGCCTTCGTTATGAGCAAGACGTGTGTGACTGAGATGCCGAGGTCGTTGAATCGCACCTGCAACTGAAAATGAAGCCAAGTTTGTGGGATTACTTTTTGTTCTTTTTGAAGAAAAGCTGCGGCCTTACAGGCAAGGAGCTGAATTTTTATGCTACTCATGCCTTCCAGATGGTCTCTGGGATTAGTTTCAATTTTTCGTTCTAGAAATTAATGGAGGTCCATATTTTTGTGCAATCCAGCTAGATTCTGAGATGATGAATCTCTGTAACCAATGAAAGCTGATTGAAGAGATGCAAATGTTAGAACCCTCAAATGATTTCAATCAAAATTGGACTTGCTATGATGTGGGTACATGTTACTAAATTAACTTCAATTTTATCTACTTGTGTCTTCATTGAAGTCGTCTAGGCAGATGGAAGAACTGTCCATATGCAGCCTATACCATATACAAAATTTACAGGATATACTTTATTCTAATCTTGCACTTAACTCCTAAATGATCTAGTGATATGTTTCCTGTGAAATACTAAGTATAAATTATGAACCTTCTGCTTAATTCTTTTAGGTGACTGCATTTCACAGCACTCAGTCTGGATAGAAAATCTAAAACTTCATTGTGTATTATTCTGTAACAATGATGACACTGCAGCAAAATATTTGTAGCCATTCGGGTCTTAATGTAAAAAATGCTTTTTCTGTCTGTAATGAAATAACCTTCACCAAGCCAGCAAATAACTTTCAAAGTTTTAATGCGTAAGCTTTCAAAAATGACTTTTTCCTTTAATTTTTTTGCCTTTGACTTGAGATAGTGAAACTACTGTAGTGTAAATTTCAAGATTACTTGCACTGACAACATCAACTTGAAACCTAGTAATTTCATAAAAAAATAGAGCTAGTAGTTTCAGGAAATGTTTCTATTTCTATGTTACCTTGCCAGTTTCTGTAGTTCTGCTGTTATATTTTCCTCTTTAATGACTTTTATATCCTGTGTTGGACTGCAAGGCTGTCATAAAAGCAGTGGAAAATCCATTTATGCAATTTAACAATTAGAAAGACTTTAAGCAAAATTATACTTTTATACACAAATTCTTCAGTGAATTTTTTGCATTGTTTCTTTTTTTCACAATGCAAACAGAGATTAGAGAATCTATTTTTTTTATTAGTGTTGCCTACAAATGCAAACCTATTTATTATTACATTAGTGCTAAGCATGGTAAAAGCTGGAAATAATTTCTCCTTCAAGAAACTGCATCTTGAAAACAAGACAAACAGATGGCCATAGAGGAAACAGAAAAGAACAGGAATGGACTGCTCTACAGAAAAGAAAAGATTTTCATCAAGGAGTACTGGAACAAGGTCTTACTGGATGTTTTCAGTACCACCTTAAAAAAAATTAGAACTGCTATTTTAGCTTATCTGGGTTTTTTTTAAGACTGAGGACCCTGGTACACATAGGCTGCCATGTAACATACTTTAGCTGTCTACCATATCCTCCTTAGAAATGGTATGTGGACCACCTGGGGTCTCCAGCAGTTGCAAAATCACTCATCTAAATAAGGCTGAGGAGCAGCCGTGACCAGAGTCAAGTGTGAGCTGTCCTTCAGGGCTGTGGAAGCTTCTGGTGAAGCCATGTTCAATGCTGTGTGTTCTTGTGCTTGGTCTTCTCTGTCTACACTTGCTTGTGGTGCTGACACAGCCATTCCCGTGGCCCTACCTGCCCTCTTTGATGCCCTGTAACCTCTGTGATGCAAAGGGTGCGATGTGTTGTAGCAGACATGAATGGAAACAGCAGTGTGGGAAGCTTAATTGAGACAACCTGGACATGGCTGCGAAATGATGTTCAACACTTAGTTTAATACCTGTATAAAAAACTGTATGGTTAAAAAGACTTGTGGAAGGGAACTGAGAAATAGTTCCTATACAGTAAGACAAGGAAAAAAAAAGCATGAGGGGGGATGAGATGAGTCTGTGGGAGAGGATGGATGTGTTGGAAACTGAGAGGAGTAAATAGGAAAAAAGTTAGAGGAAGGCTGGAAAGAAGTGATAGAAAGAAGGAAGAAAAGAGTTTCGTGTTTATCTCTTGCATAAAAATATGTGCATAAGAAAGAACTCACTTGAATATTAGAAAATATAAAGAATTGAGAAAAGATGACCAGCAAAACATTAGACTGGAAGTAAAACAGCGGGGGAAAGGGATTTCTTGTTTGGGTTTTGTTTTGTTTTGGGATTTTTTTTTTTTGGCAACAGCATGCTCCCAGATTGCTGCTTCCTCCCCACCCCACCTTTTTTTTTTTTTTTTTTTTTTTTTTCCTGGCTAAATATCCCCTGATTTCACAACATATTCTCATTCTCTAAACTGAGGTGGGATTTATGCCTTTCCCATAATATTTATTACTCTTATTGCAGTACCACTCAAAGTCTCAAACAAGGTCAGGACCTTTCTGGGAAAGAGACTATGAAAACAAAGAAAGATTATAAATTTTGTGTTCTGAGGCCTCGTTCAAAGGCTGTTTGAAGCCTCGTTCAAAGGCTGTTGCAAGCAGTGTAAAGACTCCTTTTAATGTGAATGAATGGGTAACATTTTACATGTACTAGAAAACTAAGTATATGTCTGTATACTGCAATAACATGTCACTAGGAGATGTAAAGCCAGCCCTGAAAGTCTGAGCAGCAGAAGTCTGAGGTAATTCATCCCAAGATGCAAGACCAAGTCCTGGCCATATTGGAGAAAGTCTGAATAGGATTTCAGCCATGCAGCTTCTCAGACAGGAATTGGATTAAATGATTCTTCTAGATAGAAATGATTCTTGCACTGTAGCAATGTAGTGTAATTAGAGTGTTTAACTGCAAGAGGATCCTGCTGTAGAAGTTGGCCAGGTTTTGTTGGTTTGATCTTAAGCTGTTCGCTATGTTTAATGTAAATAGAAGCACCATGGTAGGGCTGAAGAAAGTCAGGCTTGTCATTAATTCCCTGGATACGCCTTTTTCCAGTTGCCAAGTCCAGTTTAGCCCTGGTTTGATCCCCCAGAGAAATGTTAGAACACTTCATAAGCACCTAGACAATAATCAGGTGATAAAAAACAGCCAGCATGAATTTGTCAAGAGCAAATTGTGTCAAACCAATCTCATTTCCTTCTTTGACAGAGTAACTGGCCTAGTGGATAACAGAGAACTAGGAGATGTGATGTATCTTGACTTAAGTGAGGCTTTTGACACTGTCCAACGTGACATTCTTATAAGCAAGCTTGAAAAATATGGCCTAGGTGAAATCACCATAAGTGGCTGCAAAGTAGTTGAAAAGTGTTCTCAAAGAGAAGTTGGTGGTGGTGCCCTTCACAGCTGCAGCAGGAGCAGCTCACCTGGCTTTGCTAAACAGGCTCTTCCACAGAAAGTTCTGCTCCCTAGTCCATCTGATCCATCATTCAGAATGCTAATGAGAAAATGCACTTTCCTTTTTTCATAGAGTCGGGCCGGGGCAGGCAGGAAGGTTTGCAGCACTTTGGAGTCATGAATTGGTTCAGAAGCATCTATCACCCAGGTGATTTTTTGGTAAAGAAGGACAAAATACTTCCCACAATATAGTAAATGCACAAAGGCAAATGGCAGAAGTAATTGGAAGGCAGAAAAATATCTGGGGCTTTAGGAGATCACAAGTGAAATACAACTCACAAAGGACATGCTATTGCAAATAAAGCACCTCTTTTTTCGGGATTCTTTAACAGGAGTGTCATGTGTAAGACATGGGAAGTAATTATTTTGCACCATATGGTGCTGGTGAGGCCTCAGCTGGAGTATTGAATCCAGTTTTGGGGACTGCATATAAAGAAAGATGTAGATAAATTGGAGAGTTTCCAAAAGAAATGATGAGGAAATCAAGAATTTTATGATTTAAAATGAAAGGATCAAAGAGTTAGTTTTGTGTAGAACATTTATGCCCCTTACCCCCTTTTATGCAGCAGAGGGTTTAAACAATCTCCTGAGGTGTCTGAGTTCTGTTTTTGTAGTCCTAACTGTAATATCATCAATCTGAATAACATGCTCATCTCAGTAACATTTAGTTGATGTTACAGAGGTATGGAAGAAGTTCTGAAAGAGAAAGGAGATACTTGAAGTGGCTTCAGAGGCTCTCTTTGTGCAAGTTCAGCAGTAAGGAAGAGTTTATTGGGGAAATACAAACCCATGTTCAAAACTGACATCATTGGTAGTGTAGAGAAAAGGTACTTTGTACATGATGTATAAAGTATCTATCTGTATCTATAAAGTATGTGTGTGTATATTTGTGTATGGCCACATGGACTAAAATATCTTCATTTTTACAAGTTGGTACCATCTCTCACCACTCAGGGGTTTCCTTCAGTAAAGTTTTCATCACTGGAGATTTCTGATTGGATTCAGAATATAATTTCCCTGCACTGAAAGCAACAGATTAAGCACAATGTTTTTAGAAAACAAAATTTTTTAAAGAAGCTGTTTTTCAATTCCAAAATACGTCTGCTGAGTTGTATCCTTTAGATATTGAGGTATTGGCAAAAATGATCGCTGACCCTTTATTTCTGTTTTTCTTTGCTTTTCTTTAGAACTGTATGACAGATACTTGCATACAGCTGCCAGAAAGTTCCCAGGATTTGTAAGACTCAGTCCCATGTGCGCCGCTGAAAAGCAGAGTTAGAGTGAGCATGACTGTGCAGCAGCTCAGTTTGTTGGACTAATGCAGTGCCAAGTATGGCATTTATCTTTGCTGTGGAAAATTCATGTCCAACAAAATATTAATAGATCAGTAATAATGAATCTTTTTAAAATGTTAAGTGAGGAATAATAATTATAACACCATTTTTTTCACAGAAGCCAAATCCTCCTATTCGCTCTGAAGAAGAGCTAGACTTTTCAGTGTGACTCGAAGGAGTTTCAGTTTCCCCAAAGTTGTAGGGATTTGTGGAGCAAATTGGAGTAGTAATGCATCCTGTGAAGTATAACACTGCCCAGACATCCCAGAAGGATAATACTTCCTATTTCTCATCTCTAGGTCAGGATTTGTGGCTGGTGGAGCTGAGGAGTCATTGTCCTTCATGTCCCTCCAGACAAGTGTGGCACAGCCATGCTCAAGGGAGCACACACCCTCAGCTTTTTAATAGCACATCTTCTTTGCCTTGGAGGCTGCTTAATACCAGTGACTTGGCTGGAAATGATGTGATTGTCCATAGATATGAGCAGAATATATATCATAGTGCATCCTGTGCCTTTCCCATTACAATGCCTCAAAAGCATTTGTGTTTTAGCCTGAAAAAAACCAAGCAAAAAATATCTCTGTTTCTTAGATACACACAAGCAAAAAAAAAAAAAAAAAAAAGGGAAGAAAAATAGCAGGACCTGGTTTAATGCACAGCAAACCTCTGGCAGCTCAAAGTTAAACTTCCCATTAAATTACTAATTCATTGCTTTTGTTTGTGGGTATTGCAGTATATGTGGTTGGTGAATTACTCTCTGATTGTAATTTTTCATAGTTGTGCCTCTATCCCACAGAAGGGATTAAGACTGAAGCTTCCTTTAGTGTTTGCACTTCGCAGTGTTACCGGGCATGGGGAAGTTGTTTTGTGTATGTGCAAGGGGGGCTGCATGTGGGTGTGAATTAATAGAGTTTTTAAATGTATTTTTAATTTTTATCTCCAAGCAATGCTCTATTATCAGCTAGATGATAAAATGTCTTGAATAGTTGACTCTAGGGCTTTCACTAAACTGCCCATGAATGCTGAAACCATCTGTTTTTCTGGACGTTTGTCAGGGTGAGTGTGGCAGAGGCAGCTGTTTGAAAAGGGACGCTTTGGATGATGAACCAGCCCATTGTCTCTGAGCAATGCGCTTGCATTCAGCAGCTCTACCCAAGCGTACTATAGAGCAATCAAAATCAAACTATTGTTTGTCCCAATCATATTGATCTGAAAAGAAGGTGGTGGGATGACCGCATTGTAGATGCAAATAGTTGTTTAGAGCAGCTGTATGCTGGCCAATATGTACCACAGTAGGAATCCCACATGGAAGCTAGAGGGCTCCCTGCACCCTACTGGGGACAGAGAAAAGATGATGCCAGATTGAACTTCAGTCTACAGCAAAAAGGAAGGATCTGGACTGTTGGTGTTGCTAGTAATTTGCTTTTTACAGCAATGGTTGACATTAACCCTGTAGTGCCTTAGTAACTAAAGCCAATTGTTTGGGGTTTTTTTTTCTGAAAGCACATTGCGAAGAGAGATTATCAGGAAGATAATTACCTAAAGCTACTGCGATGAAATATAGAAGCAATTGGATTGCTTGGATGTCAACTATCAATTTTCTCTTCTATAAAAATTAATTGCATTTTTGTTGTTGTTTTCTATGCGGAATCATTCATGCACTGTTTCAAGTTTTCATAATTTATTTATGATGATGAAAATATAGCAGCTGAATCGAAACATATTGTGGTGTTTGTTTCTGTGTTAAATATAGCTGTCTTATCTCTGCAGAAAGCAGAGGAAAATATGATCTTTAGTGCATGTAATGAAGATTATAGCTTTTAGTTTGGAGTAACTGAGAAATCTGCACTTCATCCATTAACATTTTAAGCTTTTTAGTTGTCCTTGTCACTTCATTGCATGCATGCTAATATCTCCTCATATAAAATTTAATCTGTCGAACTAAATGAAGGAATTAGTATCTGAAAGACATCTTTCATTAAGCAATTAACGAATCTTTCTAACAAATCTACAAAAGCATATGTGTTTATATTTAATAAGTATTTGTATGATCAGCCAATTACAATACATAGATACATCTTTTTTGTTTATTTGTGATATTACAAAATCTAAACTTACAATTAAGTTGTGATTAAGCTTTAGAAAATGTAATTGTCAACAACTGTGGTTAGGGGACTGCTGTCTTTAAGAATCATATCACAGTCACATAAAGCTTAATATTAATTTCTTTGTGTAAGAATCTTTTTTCCTGTCTCTTTTGTGATTCATGGATGGAAATGATGAGGTGGTAAAGACTCTGCAGAGGGAACACATTCAAGGATATGTCTTTTTAAAATTAACAATGATGTATATGTGCATGTAGGGGGGAAGTAAACAAGATGATGATGGCAGCCTGGATGAAAAGATGATCACCTGCACCAGCTGCAACATGTTCCTTTTCACAGCTCCAAGTAGCTTTTCAAATGTACTCTCTTTTCAGGCTGTTTGCATAATTTAATGAAGGGACAACCCAGCCTAACTTAAGTAATTACTAAACCAGTGTCGGCCTCTGTGTAAAAAGTGAAAAACATGAGTTAAAATAGTGACGTTGTCCTTTTGCCCTTGCACCATCATTAACTTCTTTGAGAGTCATTTTCTTAGCAGTATCTGTGAATGCTTCCTTCCTGAGCTTCCTTCTTGTTTGAATTAATAATCTTTAGAACACTCCATGTGATGTATAAATGTCCAGTTGCTGCAGCACTTTGAATTGTTGATTGAATTGTTGATTGAATTGTTAATTGTTGATTAATATGAAGAAAAAAAGGACCTATGTGAATAAGATGGTGCTCCTGTATTAGTTGCTCTAAATTTGGCCCACTTTTATAGATTTTTTTTTTTTTGTAAATAAAATCTTCAAGTTGTTTGGAGAAAAAAACTGATAAAGCAGATGAGCAGTAAATTACACTAGCTTCAAGAAGTGTCCAGGAGTGAGGACAAAATTCTGCTTGTTTGTTTTCAGGCATATACAGTGTATACAACAATTCTAAGCATTTCCTTCTAGTAAATATTGAAGAATAATATTCTTCAGAAACTTTTACCCTTTTAAGCATATGTAGGTCCATGGCCGTTGGCAGGAAAATTCCACAGAGAGAAACTGGGGGTGAGTAGAAGAAATAAAACCTGACGTGCTTAGAAAATACTGCACCTGTAGTTATCTCCAGGGAAGAGACCTGTGAGTGAGGTGAGGTAGTGAATTGCAGGGAGGCACTTGGGTGTTATAAAAATGAATTTGGCCAGTAGAAAGACGTGGTTTTTTTTCCAGACGTCCAAGCAGCATTAAGACAGACAGTGTAGCATACTTGATTTGACTCGTTTGCTTCTCTTTTTCATTAGCATTTTGCTACCTGACTGTTTCAGAGCCAGTTCTCTAAGTGTTAAAATAACTCATCAGCTTGACAGCTATCATATATGTCTGGCAGTATTAACAAAGTGCAATCCTTGCCATGAAGTTAGAAAAAAATGTATCAGACACCTACTTGCTGGTTGCCAGAGGACCAAACCTCTGAGCAAGAGAGAGACAGGGGGAATGCTGCACCACCAGCGAAGTTCAGGAATGGTGAGGAGCCAAGGCACCTGCTATTTGCACCTCCTGGAAAGGCTGGAGTGGAGGAATCCTGGAAATCTTTGTTTACTCTCAGGGACTTCTTTGTCACATCTCTGAAAGTCTGCTCAAAGTTTCACTCTTTGTGTCAGGGTTGTGTTTGTCTCATCCTGTGTTGTAGAGTCCAAAGTCATCTGCTCAAGGATGCTTTTTAGCTGCGTGCAGTGCGCTGCACAAAGTACTGATGAGGCCCATTCCTGTGCTGAAAGAGCTGAAAGAGCCCCAGCCTCTCTCAAGCAGTAGCAGTTTCATTCTGCTTTTAATCTTTTGCTTGCTCTCACACAGCTTTCTGGATATGGGCTTGTATGGCAATCCTTTTGTTATATGCCTTGAGTGACTAACTCTAGTGCTTACTTCCAATGGTATTTAGTTTTGCTGTATATTTGTGTCATGGAATTACAATTCAGTTAAAAGCAGAGATTTTACCAAGTGCAATTCCTGGATCTGCTTTACTTCAGATGGAATTACACAAACAATTGCTACAGAATATCAATGTTTGGTTGTAGTCCTTCTGATCAAAAGCGGTAGAAATACATAGATAGAAATCAGAGCCTCAGAAAAAGAGTACATCACTAGTGTATCGCACTTTAACCTTTTCTCATTACCAGTTTTCATCAGAAAAAATGTGGAGATGCACTTGGGAGCAGTTGTAGGGTTGTGATTTTGTGCTGCAGTTACTGAAGGGAATCATTCACCTATGGTCTCAGGTTGGACCAGACTCTTCTTTGGTCAGCCCATTGCCCACATGTCTGCTGTGCATGTCCCAATGTGAGCATGGATTGTAAAAGAGATGGATGCAAACAACAGTAATAGCAGAACTATTACTGCTGTATATCTGTGTATTAATATTATTTGGCTGGGTTTTTATTAGGGAGAAAAAATGGGAATTTCTTCTTTAGATCAAGTGAAGACTCAGATTTTCTACATTCTAGAGCAGGCAGGAAAATAGTCTGATAAAAATAATGTTTCTTTGGGATGGGCACACAGAAATAAAACTTGTTTGACCTTGTTTCTTTCAGATTATAGTTTTTATTAGTATAAAAATCTGAATCCACATTTTTTCTTTTGTTTCCATTTTTTTGTGGTTTTTGTTTTTGTTTTTCTTTAATTTTTTGGGTTTTGGGGTTTTTTGTGGGTTTTTGTGGTTTCTTGTTGCTTCTTTTTGTTTGTTTGTTTTTGTTTTTGTTTGGGTTTTTTTTGTTTAGGACATGTTGTTCTATCCCTTAAAAAGATTTTTAAGCAGTCTCCTTTTCCTGGTGGAAATTTCTCTTCTCAGAGAAGCATTTTGACAATGATACTGATTAACATCCCTTCACAAGGTGAATAATATGTTAGGCGAAAATGTAGTAGAGTTAGAGAATTTGGCACAAAATTGGAATAAGGACAAAATGTTGTCAGAATTGGGTGCTGGAAGCCATATGCTTCTTTTTTGAAGGTGGGTCACGTTTTTAGCTGTCAGATGGCTAAGAATTCTTACATCGCCCGTGGACTTCAGGCAGAGACAGGTTTTCACCACGGTGGGAAGGCAGACCTGCCTGTTACCCTCAATTTGGCACATGAATTCAAAACTTGTATGACAAGGCATCTGATTTATCAAGCCTAATTTGTGACGTGGAAGGACTTCTCTTACAGAGATTTGTTTTCCACTCTTCCTGGGGTAAGCTGTCATTTTGTTACAAATTTTGGAAAACGGGGAAGATTGGGTTTGTTGGTTTATATCTTTCTCCAGAGGATTCAGCTTGCAAAGTGAAGTGCTTGAATAAGAATTTCATCTTTATGAGAACACAAACAAGTTTCTTGACTTGTGGTTCTAAGTTTCATTCTTGTGTTTGAGAGAACAGAGAAAGAAAGATGAATAAAGCTAATGAAACCCATAAAATTAGACTTCTCATCTCAACCCGAAATAGGCTAAAATGTAACACCCAGACTTTTTTGCCTACACTTTTATACTAGCTTAAATAAATCTGCTGTTTTTACTTTCTGCTTCTTTCCAGTGTATTTCTAGGAAGCTGCAGTTTTACTATGATAAGTCCTTGTCCAAAGAACTGTAGCACTCACAAAGTCCTTGTCCAAAGAACTCACTCCTGTAGCATATAAATCAATAAATTTATTTATTTAATTTCCCACTAAATTTTCTTTGAAATTCTAGATGAGGCTCCATCAGAGATTTTTTTGGGGGGGGTAATACAAATACTTCTGTTGACAAAATGTGGATTGACAGTACTATTCTGTGTCTGGGTCTTGTTATTAGAAAAAACTGGCAGCTCCTGGTCCTTGGCCTCCTCTGTGTTTTTAGTTGTGGAAGCACAGCATCCACCAATTCTTGTCTCTGTCCTGAGGTACACAACCTCTCAGATAAGGCTAACAGCTCTTCCATTACTGATGCCCCACATTTCATCTTTGTGATTTTTGGTCCTTGTTTTAGTTGCCAGTGAGTCAACTTCACGTTCATATATATGTATATTTAATATTTTGTTGGTGGAAGTTTTAAACCTAACTAACCTTGAAGCCAGTCCCTAAAGTACTTCACTAATATCTTCCTTCCCATATGAATAATTGTTTTTAGTTTGTAAACTACTAGTATTGGCAGCTGATTCCAGAACTGCTTTTGACTATTGGAATACTCTGTGGAGTTCAAGATAGATTACGAATTACTGGTTTTGCTGGCTTAGTTTTTAAATGTAAAATATTGGTTCACAGTATCATAGAATCATATAATCATAGAAGGTTTGGCTTGGAAGGGACTTTGAAGATAATCTAGTTCCAGCCATGGGCAGAAACACCTTCCACTAGACCAGGTTGCTCAGAGCCCCATCCAACCTAGCCTTGAGCTCTTCCAGGGGTGTGGCATCCACAACTTCTCTGGGCAGCCTGTCCCAGGGCCTCACCACCCTCACAGTAAAGAATTTCTTCCTAATGCCTAAATTAGAAGGAACTAGACATAATCATATTGTGCAACTCCTGATTTGTATGAACAGTGTATTTATTTCAACAAAAAGCAGTACAATGATTTTTTTTCAAAGCAGACTATTTTGAGTTTTAATCTTTTTTTCCAGTGTTTGGAAATGAAGTTCAGTTGCACTTTATGGATATTGTATGTCACAAGGAGTTTTATGCAGCAATGTATCATGCAGAATTTCCATTTCTGAATGGTTTTTAATCAGAAACTTGTTTGTCTTGAAAGGTGTCTTTCTAACCATCCAAGTAGAAGCCAATGGGTATAGACCCATTCACACTGACAGAAAAATTATCCTACTTTTTTGCAAATGAGTTTTTAGAAATGAAACTGCTTCTGATTATTAGGAGATCTTATAGAAAGCTTTGACCTTGGATGCTCATCCAATTCTTTAGTTCTTCCAAGTCACATATTCCAGTCATCTCAGAAAATACCTTCCCCTTACTAATATTTGCTTTAGGTTTGATTTGATGATGCAGTCTTTATTTTATATCCTCAGCTGTCCTTTGTTTAATTCCAAACCAGTGAAAGTGGTTTCTGAGTGGCTGCACTGCTGTGGCTCTCGTGTAACTGAGTGGCATCAGCCCTTAAAACTGAGCTGGCCACTAGCAAAATGGAAGCTATTTCTATTTTCTTCAAGCAAGGGTGGCTCTCAGCTAGCTTTCTCTTGTTTCATTAGGAGGAATCTATGCCACTTCAGTTTCTGTGTATTTGGGAAAGTGGGTGTTACTTCTAAAGACATGGAAACTTTGGTGTATAAATTTATCGAACAAATTTGATATTCACTACTCACTGCAGACAATTACTGTATGTTCAGTCCTCAATATGCATAGTGCTAATCGGTATCAAAAGAGGAATGTGTTCTCAGCCTTCAGCTTGAAGTAAAGGCTTTCTTCTTAAACAACATGCCAACTTTCTCATTCCAGCATTGAGTGAATCAAAGTTTAATTATAGTAATGCAGCTAAATTAACAGAGTTCATGCATGAAATAAATACAAAAGATTATAAATATCAAAACAGTTCCAAAGTATGAAAGATTTTAGGTCAAAAGCTTTCTGCTACCATCACTTTGTTTTTAACTGATGAATATTTACCTCTACTTCTATTTTAAAGCCAATTTCTCTCCTGCACTGAACACGCAAACAGAAAATACTGATGGAAAATGCTGTGTAATAACAGTAACCAATGGATGGTGGCTGCAATAAAATAAATACTTGGCATAATTAAAAAGAAAAAAGCACAGGTTTTTTTTTAGCCTCTTTTAAATATGCTTAAAATAAATATGCTTAAATATGCTTAAAATAGCAGTAAAAATTACTGTTTTCCTAATTCTATGAGAAATTTCACTAAGGTTGATTGGTTTGATTTATATTGCCAGTATAGGAAAAATATTAAATGAGTTTGACTTAAAGACTTCCCATGCCCAGCTGAACTGAGATATACTTTTTGGTCAGACTGGATAATTTGCCTTTCAGAGAATCACCATGTTATGGCATATACTGAGGGAGAGTTAAAAATGGTTGCCACAGTTGCAGTAACTTTTGCAAAAATGAGTGTTGACATTGTTTAGCTATTGCCAGAAAATGGGGCAAAATGTTTGCTTTATTAAAGGATTAAATCAGTGCTGCCATGTAAGTTTAAATGCTCTGCTGTGCCATAGAATCTATATGTGATATCCGGTTTTCAGCCTGACCTGGGGCTTGGTGGGATACATGCACAGACCCCTTATTTGAGTGTGGTGGTATTTGTACCTCAGAGTGCTGAATGCTTTGAGCCCCCAGCATGTCCAAATGGGCAATGAGAGCAGTTCCAGTGTATTTGTCCTCTGTTTTTGTTCTCTCCCTGGTCACCTCTCCTGAGATAATGGTTTTGTGGAAATAATTTACAATGCAGGGATGTGCTGTAATGAAGACATGAAG
The DNA here is from genome assembly GCA_024500445.1 of Entomyzon cyanotis. NCBI lineage: Eukaryota > Metazoa > Chordata > Aves > Passeriformes > Meliphagidae > Entomyzon > Entomyzon cyanotis. The sequence continues at coordinate 19,919,580 of JAKEPQ010001005.1, forward strand.
GGCACCATTCATTCTCCTAAACAGAGATGTCTGTCCTGTGTGGCCTCCAGCTGTGGGTCCAGAAGGATGTAATTCTCCATCCATGGAAGTGTCAGACCTGCCAGCTATGTGTGAATGTGGAATAAATACCATGGAGCATCTCACAGGACTAGATAGACCCTTCTCTTGAGGCAGCTGAATTGAACCCTGCTTGTTTTAACTTCAGGTGAAATAAATCAGTTCGAGCTCCACTGATGGTAGTAATTGCTGTTGGGCACAGGGAAAGTGCATAAATCAAATAGATACCGACATTCTGATACCTAAAATTTAATCTGAAACCAAATCCCACACATGCAGCCAAAAGCAGGGTATTTACTGTCTTCATTGGTACGTGGGATGGCAGCTGGAAAGTTGTTGACATGCCACTCTAAAACCAACTTAAAGCCATCATGGTGCAAACTCATCTTTAAATAAAATGTGAAATTCTGATAAGTGAAGTGGAAGACACATTCACCCTTACTAAGTTCATGCACCTGACCACATACAAGTGAAGATTGCAGTTGTCCCTCTGCTGTGGAGGTAAGACAGGTATCTCTAGACAGGAGTTCAGAGCACCTGAATTAGGACTCACACCAGCAACCATACTTTCATCAGCTGTATAGGATATGCAGGGGGATTAGGATCCTTACTGATTGCTTTAATTTAGGAGAGGTGAATCAGGGCCTGAATTGTTTCATGTTACAGCTTCAGAGAGAACCGCAGAAATGTAAAACAAATATAATAAAGAGTCTGCAAGGAGGGTGGAGTGGTACCTGGGTGGTGTTAGGAAGACAGGCAGATATCAAACAGATTTGGTAGTTGGCTGGCTCATGTGTTGGGCTGAGTGTTGAATTTGAGTTAGAAATTATTTTCTTGCTCATCTTCTTCATAAAGCATGGCCTGGTGTTTTTTTGTCAGGTATGGGATTAGCAGTGGTTTATTCCATCTCTCCTCATGTCTTGCAGCCTGACTCTTCCCCATGCAGATTTGCTAAAAAACCAGCGTCAGACAGTTGTGGTTATTCCAGTGGAGACAAAACCACTGATCAATTCCTAGGAAAACCAAAATATTCCTAGAATAAAATAATTTGCTTTAGGAGCAATTCCTCATAACCCTTTTCATCATCCAGCAGTGATTTCTGTTCATGGGACAAAGCTTTACTCTTCATTTAGTTATGCACTAAGGCATATAAAAGACAAGGAGGTGATCCAAGGCAGCCAACACACCTTTACCAATGGCAAATTGTGCCTGGCCAATAAGGTGACCTTTTATAATGGAGTGATGGCCATGGTTGACAAAGGAAGTCTGACAGATGTCATCTATTTAGATTTCCATAAGGCCTTTGATATAGTCCCACATGACATCCTTATCTCCAAACTGGAGAGACACGGGTTTGATTTGGCTACTCAGTGGATAAGGAATTGGATTGGAATTGGATGGATTGTTGCAGCCAGAGTTGAGGTCAATGGCTCTCTGTCCAGGTGGAGGCTGGTGACAAGTGGTGTCCTTCAGGGCTCTGTCTTGGGACGGGTGCTCTTCAGTATCTTCATCAGTGACACAGACCGTGGGATTGAGTGCAACCTCAGCAAGTTTGCAGTTGACATGAAGCTGGGCGGTGCAGTTGACACAAGAGAAGGATAGGATGCCATCCAGAGAGACCTGGACAAACTTGAGAAGTAGGACATGGGAACCTCATGAAGTTCAAGAAGGTCAAGTGCAAGGTGCTGCACCTTGGTCAGGGCAGTCCTAGGCATGAGTAGAGACTGGGAGAAGCCATCGAGAGCAGAGCTGAGGAGGACATGGGGGTTCTTGTGGATGAAAAGCTGGGCATGAGCTAGCCGGGTGCACTTTCAACCCAGAAAGCCAAACGTATCTTGGCTGCATCCAAAGCAGTGTGGCCAGCAGGCTGAGGGAGGGGATTCTACCCTTCTACTCTGCACTCGTGGGACCCCACCAGGAGTTCCAGGTCCAAGTCTGGGGTCCTCAACACAAGAAAGATTGAATCTGTTAGAATGAGTCCAGAGGAGGGCCACAAAGTTGATAGACAGATAGAGCATTAGTCCTACAAAACCAGGCTGAGATGGAGTTGTTCAGCATGGAGAAGAGATGGAAACATCATTGGAAACCTAACTGCAGCCTTCCAGTGGCTTAAGGGGACTTATGAAAAGGAGGGAGAGGGATTTTTTTATACAGGCAGATAGTGACAAGACAAGGGGAAATAGCTTTAAACTAAAAGAAGGCAGGTTTAGATTAGCTGTTAGGAAGAAATTTTATACTCAGAGGGTGGTGAATCATTGGAGTTAGTTGCCCAGGGAGGATGTGGATGTCCCATCCCTGGAAATGTTCAAGACCAGGCTGGATGGGGCCCTGAGCAACCTGGTCTAGTGGAAGACGTTCCTGACCATGGCAGGGGGGATAGAACTAGATTATCTTTGAGGTCCTTTCCAACCCAAACCATTCTGTGATCTGGAGGGAAAGTTTGTGTAAAAAGACTAGTTTAACTTCTACCCATGTTTCAAGGCAGAAACATCCTTGTTTACGTGTTGAACAGGTTTGGGTGAATTCCTGCAGGATACTCAGCTTCATGACTTACAGGGTTTCTTCAATCCTTATATTCTCTCATTGCTGTTTGAGTTGCTGTAACCTTAATTAAGGTTGCCTTCTTACAGTATTTTTTTTAAATGTTCTTGGAAGTGTTGAACTGCTTGTGAGTTTAAAGCAAATTAACAATACTTCTTTTTTTTTCCCTCTTGAAAAGCTGTTTTACAATATGTCTGTTGTAAACTTGCAGCTTTCTAAGTTTCTGTATCAGAATTTGAATTGATTATGGGATTTGACGGATTGTATCCCATTAGCTCTTTGGCTTGTAGGAAACAGCCCTTGACCTATTTTTTTAAGCTTTATTTCATAAATGTTTTCAAAACTGTCTGAAGATCAAAAAAGCAGGGTCATTCATTTAAATTTACTTTAAAGACCAGTGGTTCATGGCTAATGAATGTATGGTTTATTAATCAAATGTATGTAGCTGAAAGAAGCCAACTACAATTCACTTACAATTGCGATTTTACCCTATTTTAACGTTATTTTAATGAGCTACAGATTTGAATGTGGGCTTTGTTCATCTGTTGCTTCCACTCAATTGCAGTTTCACCCTAAGAAGACACAAGACAGATTGATCAGGCTTCCAGTCATTGTGAGACTTAAATGAAGTGAACAGGGCCTTATGTTTCAAAACCAAATGAGAGGATTAAAGCAACAAAAAAAAAATCTCCTATGTTATCTGTCTGCTGTTCTTAAATTTGATTAAGCTACTTGCCACTAAGCACTTTTGGTTTTACTGTAAATACAGCCTAGAAATAAATTTTCATGGCCGCAGGCACCAATCAGCAAGTGATACCATGAATAATTAGCACTTAGAAACACTTGTTCATGTTAGAATATTTCTTTGATTGCCATTTCCAAAAACACACTCAGATAATAGGACAGTACATTTCTTTAAGGTCTAATTGGGATAGAGCTCTGTGCCAGCAGTTACAATAGTAGTATAAGCAAACTTTTCCGAATGTTTGGGTTTTGTGTGTGTGTGTGTATAGTGTAAGTTTGTATTTTATGAGAACAAAAAAAAAGAATAGTTTCAAGTTAAACTATAACAATTTGATGCATTCATATTTTATTTTTTAAAACTACAGCATTCAGTTTTGGGCTATAAAAGGCACTTTTGAACCTGAATATGACCATATCTAATATTACCTTTGCAAAATATATGCAGATTGCAATGACCTGTAAAATAATTAAATGGTCTGTGAAGACAATGTTAGCAAGAATTCTGTATCCTACTTTATTCTTTTCGGCTTTATTCTTACAAGCTCTCCGATTCGCTTGAGAATATCTGATAGGGAGTAGCAATCCTTGTGAGTTATACTGAACATAAACTCTAGGAACAGCAATGTAGAAGCGTAGCTCAGTTTTATAGACTTTTGCTTTGGTTTGTATGTTTAACTTTTGATCATAAGTGTGTTTGAACTGCAATGTCCATCAAGAAATACTTTGAAAATATTCATCATTCCAAAAATAATGCTCTATTTTCCAAATATGTTTAATTTACCTATTTTATATTTGATTTTGATGCAGACCACACATTTCTATATTTGATGTACACCTTTTTTGTTCTAAACTGCCTTTTGAGTTCTCATTAAAAACTGTTAAGTAGCATAGCAATCTAACCTATCTGCAGTTGATCCCACATTTCTTGTGTACCCAACGTCCCACCCTACTCCAGGGTGACTTTCTGTGTAGAAGATCCATGGCTGCAGATTCTGGTGGCCTGACTAATGTGGGATTGTTCTTTCAAACGACTTTATAGATTGAGATTTGAAATAAGAAATACAAGAAATAAATGTTGTTAATGCTGAGATATTTTGCAGGTATTAAAAATGCACTTAGAGTGGAAAACAGCTATTTAATCCCTTGAAAGAGACGGTGTTGAAAACTGTTCTTTATATAATGCTTTGACTACATTAAGTACAAGCACCAGCCAATTAGTGTGGGATCTCCATGGAGCAGGTTAAATTTACAGCTAGGGAAACTGAGGCAGGGGTGGAAAAACTGGACTTTCTGGTGTGCTTAAGCATATTTCTCTAGTGATAGGCATCTCTATGGGACGATTGAAGCACAGGCTGCCATAACTGTGCCACGTTTAATTTAGCTGCGGTGCGAGCAGCGAAGGGTGGGGAAGCTGTGGCAGTGTACTGGTCAGCACATGGACTCGGGGCAGCCTAGGTATATCTTCACTGATGTTGTCTGTCGCACCAAGATGAAAGCTAACTGGGGTTTGCCTCACTAGACTATGAGCTGTACCTTCATTCAGTATCATAAGGACAAATGCAATTTAGAAATTTTAAGATTACGATCAGATTTGGGAGTCCCAGACTCCCAGATTTGCATGGCTTTCTCTTGAGTATTCAGACTCTCCTTGTCTTGTTTAAGTGTTAGACTAATGTCTATCAGCCTCAGGAATTAAATGTGCGAGAACGAACACATTGATAAGAAAAACTAATTTATAATCAACACTGAGCCTTTATGCAAAAAATTAGAATAATGCAGGTCTTAAATCTGTCTGATTCCCACACATTGTTTGTTTTTAAATAATGTGCTGCATGAAGTATATTTTTTGTGTTCCAGGGAGATGATCATTAATAGACCTTTGTGTTTTCTCAGCCTTTGTGTGGCCATATGTAAACTTGAAGAACCGAGTTCTGTTGTGTGCGTCTGTGTCTAGCTGAAATCAAAGGTGATTTGATATTTTTCACCCCGAATGATAATTCTAGTGAAAAAAATATTGGTGGAGAATTTGAAGCACAAACATATTTGTCTTCTGTATGTTAATCTTTATGCAAGCCTTGTGCTATTATTTAAGAAAGATGCTCTAAGAAATATCTGCATGTATTTTTAATAGAGTTAGATTACTTTATGTTTCATAAAAATATGTATGAAGGCAAAAGCACATAGTCTGGTGAAATTTTGAAAAGCATTTGTGGGCTCATTTTCTGCAATGCAGGGTGTTTGGTGGCACAGTCGGTGACTATTTCTGTATAGCTTTTCAATGTAAAATAAATTTCTCTTGACATTCAGTATATGTAAGTAACGGAGAATATAGTTCATTTCATTTAGTGTTCAGTCATCTAAAATCAAAGCATTTGGAATATTAATACTTAGCTTTGATATAAATGAGTAATCTACCGTGTATTAAGCTTTCTCTGTTTAAACTGAAGTTTCCAGATAGCACAGGATACCATCTGTATTTTTTCATATTATTATTGCCCTCATAATAAGTTCAAGGTGAGATTTTCAGGCAGTAAGCTGCAAGTCAGTTTTCATATAAACACTTTAGAAAAGCCATCTTGACATCAGCGGCTTATGCAGTCTTCCATCTATAATGTAAATGACTACACCTGCAATATTTTTGTTTCTTCATTATTTTTTGTCCACTCATTTAAAAATGCTTAAAGCATTAAAAACGTCTCTGCAAATAACGTGTGAAAGGAGACAATTGTTCTTGTAGGAAAGGCCAGGAAAACACACAAAAGAGGCCACAGTGAGACGATAAACATAAAGGTCCAGGAGGTATTATGATGAGGTTCACAGATACTGTGTTCCAATCAAGCTCAATAAGCTCTGAATTCCTATTATGTTTCTCAAGCCTCCAAAAAGACATGGGAAGAAACCAGAAGTTTAAGTCAAATAAAAAGCACTTAAGCCATGAGCACATGAATGTATAGCTGGGTAATGGAGCTTTCATCTCTGAAATAAAAACAGTTCAATTCAATTGGAACTGAAGTTTCTTCCCCCTTTGAAAAAGTTTATTTTAATGAGTTTCCATTTTATGCGTGGGCTGTTCTTTAATCGATGCTGCTCCATTGAAGTTTTACCCAATGAAGACACAAGACAGATTGTCCAAGCTTGCGGCTATTGTTGGGAGTTGATGAAGTGTATGGGCCCTTATGGTTGATAACAGAAGTAGATGGTCAGAGCCAATAAATAAAACTTTAACTCTGATTGTTGGGCGTTTATGCTGAAAAGCTTTCTATTACCATGAATCTTCGGTTTTGAAGGACTTGTGAACCCAAAGGCAGCTTGTAGCTCTGTCACACAGACTAAGTTGGTCAGACAAGCAGCAATCTGTCCTATCCAATAAACCCAGTTTTGTCTTTTAAATTCTAGACTTCTCTTCAGGAATCAACATTGTTAATATCTTGACAGACCATTAACTTCATAATACATGTATCTGCTGCCCTGTTGATTTATCATAAAAAAATTGATGTTTGCAGAAGTTAAATTGTGCTGCCCTTGATCGTGTTTTTACAAAGCACTTATCAGAAGGAACAATTTTAACAACTGGAAGCCTGTGCTAATGTTGAGGAAATTAATAAAATATTTTTGTGACATCACTGAGAGTCACAAATACAAAAGAACTGTAAGATAATTCATATTCTGTTTTTTAAGGAAAGAGGCTGTTAAACTTAGGGGTTTCAATTTTTTCAATGATAAATGAGATTTATTTAACAGAGCAGTCTTAGAGCCAGATATGTTTGTCTCTTGGTCCAAAGAGGACTCAGTGAGCAGAAAAGCAAATAAAAATTCAATTAAAATACTCTATATATTTACTGAAGAAATGTCATTCATTTCAATTTTAAGAAGCAAATCTGTTCAACATTTGTGTTATAACTGGTTTTGTCTGATCAGCAATACTTGGAGTGTGGCAGCTAGTTGCTGGAGGTGTCATGCAGATACAGTGGAAGATATTTGGCCTTAGAGATGCATTGTGTATCCTGGAGCTTCCTGATTCTTGGGGTGAGAGGGAAAGAGAGGGTGTGAGAAACCCTGATCAGCTGGGAAAATGTGGGGAGTTCAGGTGTGAGTACCATTGCGATGGATTGCAGTAGGGAAAGGGTAAGGTTGTGGGGAAACAGGAGAGAGCTTTCTTTGGTAATGTCTGTTGCCTACTTGCATGAAGGTCATTTAATATCAGCCCCTCCTAACCTCCCAAGGTTCTTACTCTTCTTCAGCATCTAGTTATCAGAACATCTTTCAGTGGCACATGGAGAAGCATGGCTAATATTTGTCACGTGTGGTTTGTTCAGTTATTCCTTACATCTGAACACAGGGAAACACGTTTTTACCGTGAGGGTGGTCAGACATTGGAACAGGTTGCTCAGGTAGGTTATGGAGTCCCCCATCTATCAATACAAGGAGCTTGTCCCAGACAAGCAGCTATAAATGACCCTGCTTGAGCAGGTGGGCTGGAATATACAATCTCAAAAGGTCCCTCTCAACCTAAACAATGGCAAGTTTTTGTGTATTGTGCAGTATTTTATTCTGGTAGGCATTTTATTCTGCTTAGATGCTAGTACTCCATGTTGTTGGCATGGGGTTTAGAAAAGAGAGGAGAAAGATGTAGCTTGCATATGGAATAGGAGGTCAGATTGGCTGACAAAAACTCCTCTTCTGTAATGATGATCTTTTAAACTGCAATGGGCATTGAAGCAAGACCCACTCAAATACAGGACATGGAGAGGGTGGGAAAATCTTTTTGGTGCATACTTATTATGCCTGAAAAAGTCTCTATTTTTCTTAATATTAATAATGCTGATACAGTTATAATAATATTTTTACAGTTTCTTTACTAGGTGGCACTGTACTGAATGCTGTTGATCATTCTTCACTCATACATTTGATGGGGGTGAAAAATTCCATCTTCATCATTATTTTCTTTCCTTAGATGACCTGCATGTTTTCCATCTCCTAGAGGAAGTTGGCCTTATGAGAAGAAGTGGCACAGGAAAATAATGTACAGGGTGTGGGAGGTCAAATGGATGCATTTAGTGTAAACCAAGGAATCCTGGACTGTAGCTATGGTGCCCCTAAACGATGCACCAGTATGTGCTTAAGGACAGGCTTTTGATGATGTATAAAAGCCCTTTATTGTTCATACAATCCAGGAGCTACAACTGCAATGCAATAAGCCAACCCTGGTCTTCATAACCATGAAGATCTTATATCATTTGTGGGCTAAATAACACATTGTGTGCCAAACAGTATTACCATGCTCTTGCAAACCATGTGTTAACTCAAAGTGTGTTAGATGTCGTAACAGAATAAAGTGTTTTGTGTATAACTGTTGGGATGTGGGTAGCTGAAAAGGCTGAATCTGGAGTAAGAAGCTCTGAAATACTTGGAGGAAAGCCAGCTACTAAAATGTCTGTGAGGAGTGGACACAGATGAAGCCAATTCCATGGCAAATTAAAGATCAGGCTAATTTCGTGTTAACCAGAGTTGTTTAGCACCCAAGATGAGTTGCTGAGGCCCTTGTGACAGTGAGTGTGCTAATTGCACAAATCACAAAGAACTTAACCGTCATTTGTACTGTGCAGGATCTGTTTTGGTTCTCTCAAAGCCACTAACTGAAAGTATGCAAAAGCTTACTACCATCTTATTCCAACTGATGACACTTCTGTCTGTATTATATTTATCTGTCCATTGCTGTGGAAGAACACTGTCTAGTAGGCACTGGTGGTAGCATGACCTGTTAATAAAGCAGAGATCATACATTTTTATGAACAAGATCTTCTTACTGCTTTCTCTGTCCCTTCTGTAATATATTTAGAGATTTAAAAAGGAATAGTGACACAAAACTCTGGATATTATTGTATTATGTTATGCTGAGTGGCTTTGTGCAAGCAGATCTCCTTGCTGGGGAATATGCAATGTGAGCACCTGCAGATGAGATTCATTCCCTTGCCACTGCCCATCCTTGTGCAGAAGCTTCATTGCCAGCTCTCTCCCTGACCGGGGCTGTGACTGTACAGATATCCTAAATAAGAGCAGCCTGGACACCCCAAAGAGCCTACTGAGCATGAGAGAGGCACAACCAGCAAACAGGAATTCAGAAACTCACTTTGCCATTCCCAGTTAACACAAAGAGAATTCTCTGGCAAGTTTCAGATTCCAGAGCTTGCTCTGAGCAGGGAGAGTGGTTCTCCTTCCTAAGGCATCTAATTATGAGTCTGTTCCTGGATATTACCTCGTACAGGGAGGTGTGCTTGCATTTTCCTCATGAGATAAAATTATTCCTCTCTCTCTAATTACATGTAGTAAGAATTTATTCTTTTTACATTTAAATCAGTTTTATATTAAGTTTCTTTTGTCTTCTAATACACCTCAGATTATAGAGTTCCTTTAATTCATCTGCTAATGGAATTGGAGAGTCTGAAGGTTGTTTTAACAAAGTTTGTTTGAAGGATGGGCATCTGTATCCATGCTTTGCCATGGGTAGATAGGTTCATCTGGGGATTTTACCAGTTTCAGCAGCTACACATTGGGCAAAAGGGTCCTCAGCAGTTAAAGTCTGCAGGCACCCTCACTTGCTTCCTTCTTAAAAAAAAATGCACTCTTCTCTGATATATGATCAATAGAGCTTGGTGACAGTATCAAAAAGGAGAAGTGTAGTATGAGCTGGGTTTTATATGTCCTGGTTGATGAAAGGAAAGGTTGTTGGAGGAGTGCTGCTCATCATATAAGATAATTAAAATTGTGCAATTAGAATACCAGCTATATTTTAAATAAATTTTCAGCCATATGTGCTTTTCCATGCTTCACCTGCAGCTAGGACACCTGGGAAGCATGGACCACTTTAGGAGCAAGCTCCTTGGCTGTAGGAAAGGATGGCAATGTATGTAAACCCATGTTGAGGCTGCATCTCAGGTCCCTAATCATGCTCCAAGCTCCAGCTTCATCCACGAGCTGCACAAACATTCAGTAGCAGGCTTTGGCTTTTCTGGTCAAACTGGAGCAGTTATTGACTGGAACTCTGAAACCCCATGGTGCATCAAGCAAGATGATGGGTTTTGTCAGGTCAATGAAGCACTGACAGTCTGACTTCTAAGTCTTTGGAACGTAAAGCAGCATCCAGTAGGAAAACTGTACTGTCTAAAGTAAACTTCTTTTGCCAGAAGATAAAGAGGATTAGAATTCGATTTATATGATAAAAGTACTGGCTAGAGGCTGTAATCGCTCACTGTCCTTTATTGTAATTCCCCAATTGCCAGATATGGGTCAAAAAGGTAAGATGTACTCTTTTGTACCAAAGCAGTGGAGTAATGAGGACATCTGTTTTCATATGGTACTTGACACACACTACCAGAAATTTGATGTCATGCTGTCCAAACTTGTACATCATTGCAGAATTGCATTAGCTTTTCTGATTGATTCTGACAAGTCACTGACAGTTTTTGAGGTGAAACACAGACATGACAAAGGGCAAGCAGAGGCTGCATATGTCAGCTGGAACACTCCCTTGTTGACTCAAAAGGGTGAAAATCTCTCAGTCTTGTCTCTATCTGCCCCTTGCTGCTGTTTAAGCTCCCCAGCCTTGCAGCTTTAGAAATTATTTGGTTATAGGAGTGGGTCCTTCTGAGATTTTGCTTCAAAGAATTATAGTGCTAAGGAATAATTTTTTTTCATGGGTTAATGTGTGTACCCATAAGTTAAAAAAGTGTAGTTCAGTAAATTTATTCATCGTGAATCATGAAAGGTTGATTTCCTTTATTGTATCACACCATAAACATAGTAATTTTTGGCTTGTATTTATACATCCATAAACTTCATTTACCTTCATGGTGTCAAGCAAGTCCCTTTCCTTTCCAGAAAGTGTCAACATATATGGACAAACACATAGTGTTTTAAAATAAAAAGGCTATGAAAAATATTGTTAGCTTGCTTTTAATGTTGTAGGGGCTGCAGGTGGGTTTTTTTAAAGAAAAATAAGGACAAATTGCACTCTAGTGATGATATATACAGGTTTACCAGCTCTGAAACAACACAGGATTCCCTCCGGTGCTACTGTCAGTAAGGTCAAATGCACCATTTGTTCTCAATATATATTTCTAGGTATGCTAGCACAAGAGCAAATGATGTGCTGTAGCATAGCAAGTCAGGGTCACATTCTATTTTACCATTTTCCATTCTGTGTTCTGCTCCAACCCTTCTCTGAGATAGATGGCCATGGTTTGTTTTTGGCCATGGCTTGTTTTGTCCATTTCTTGAGAATAAGCTGATCAGCACATGGAGACCGGTGATATTGAAAGTCTGTGGAGCTGAGACACTCAATGTTCAATAAAAGTAATGAAAGAGGGATGTAACATAAATGGAAAAATAGTGCATTGCATCTGGTTTGTCTTGCTAGACTTGGACACTGATCTCAGAAAGGATCGGCTCATGTATGCACTGGTTTTGCAGATAGGTGGGTGTTGCACTTGTTTGGCTGATTTATACCTTTTCATAAGCAAACACAAATGCAGTGATCCATTTTAGGTGAGATACTGAAGTTGGAATTTATTATTAGAATTAAAAGATAGCTTCAAATTATATGATCTTATTAGTAAAAGAGAGTTTCCCTTTCCCATGGTCTTTTTTGTTGTTTGTTTTTTTTTGTTTAGTTGGTTGGTTGGTTTTGGTTTTGGTTTTGGTTTTGGTTTTGGTTTGGTTTGGGTGTTTTTGAGGTTTTTTCTGGTTGTTTTTTGTTTTGTTTTGTTTTAATTAAGTAGACCAGATGAGTCCAGAGGAAGGCCTCAAAGATCATCAGAGGGCTGGAGCATCTCTCCTGCAAAGAGTTGAGCTTGTTCAGCCCGGAGAAGTCCTAAACAATAAATTATACGAATGTTGTTTAGATCAGTCTCTTTCATGAGTGTAGACATTTCATTTTGAAAGGGTTGTGATCTCTCAGCTAAGTTAGTGGAAGACAACAGCATTATCAACTCTTCATAGAAAGGAATATGTCAAAGAAATAATGTGTGAAGCAAAGCAACAAACTTCCTCACCATATTGTCATGTAAATTCCGAGAGACCATTTTATCTTAGTGTCTCTTTCCCTACTTGGCTCTGTGGAACTGAGCAAGTTAGACCCTTTCAAAGTGTTTGATCTGTGGTCACCTATTTTCCTTTTCCTCTGGGGATGCAGGCATCTCCTGAGATGAGACTTGCTTTTCTCAGTTAACCATTGTGGACATCTGAGAAGCAAATCATTGGTTGGCCAAGATTCAGGGATTATACTTTGAAAGCTCCTGACATTTGGAGGGCAGTGTCATCTTCTTTTACATGCTGTTTGAGCTGCTACTGCTTTACTGATCATGCAGTGGTCGTGGTGGTGTTTACAGGTATGGTAGATATTTCTGTGGCTCTAGAGAACTGTGGTGGAATAGGCAGGCACACCAGTAGCTGCCTTGCTGCTTATGTTCTGTCATTGGACTGTCAGACTTCATATGGACAAAGCTGGCCCAAGCAAGAGAGTAAACATAACTTGCTCCATCTCCCACTTGGAAGGAGAAACACTTCATGATCATCTTCATCTTTCATTGTTTCAGATTCCAGGCTGAACTATTCATATTCAAGAAGGATTTTGTTCTGTTTTGGACACAAGAAAGACTTGCACAAGTCATGCTCACTTGTGGGAAGCCTTGCTGTCACCAGTTTGAGCTGCGTACCCATAGAGGAGAGCAATAATACAACAAACAGCAATACAACAGCTGAGATACAAAAAATTATTGACTTGTTGCTGCATTTGACATCCTAAGCGCATCCTTTTGCATTCATTTTGTATTTACAGTGCAAGTTTGCATATAAAACCATACATCACTATCAAACTTGCAGTATTTGGGACAGATACACAGAGAAGAATGATCAGCATATTCCTTAAAGCATCTTTTGTTTTGCTTAAATGCTGTTGACTTGAATATCCCTTGTAATTTTTTGTGATGAAACTTGGAGATATATAAAAAAGTATTCTCTTTTGGTTATGCATACATAATTTGAGCTCACCAGCTGGAATCACATGTATATGTAAATGATGGCAGATTTGGGCTCATAATTGTTCAAATTGGCTATGGCATTTGTTATGTCAACCCTGTGTTCTCAGTGCTGACACTTTAGATTTCAATCAAAATTTTGTTAGGCAGAAGTCATAGAAAACTCCATTTTTTGAAGTGGGTGACTTTCTCATGCTACACTCTGGAGCTAGCATACACTTCAAGAATTATTTTAGCAAATGGTAGTCTTTTAATAGTTTAGTCTCTGGCACAGCCTTAACAGGTTATATTCTTCAGACACTTCCAAGCTGCCCAGCAAGATAGTGTCCAGTACTAATTATGTATATTTTTCTTTATTCTATGAATGTAAAATATGTTCTTGTTTTTCAAATCTCTGTTGCTATTTTAGCCTCTTCATCCACATAGGCATGCTGTAGATATTAATTATTAGGGACAATTGGTAGCTACAGTGCTGTTTGTGAAATTAGGACTTATATTACATTACTCTTAGAATCACAGAATCATTAAGGTTGGAAAAGTCCTCCAAGATCATCCAGCCCAACCTTTGAACCATGTTTAAACACCACCATATCTAAACCACTAAGTGCTGTGGCTAGCACAGGTCTTTCTCGTGAGAACATTTTGCTACATTTCATAAACAAGATAAAGTTTGGATGTTTTGCAAACAACGTCTCCGGGTTAGGTCAGTTTGGGCTTGGCCAATTGGGCCTAGGGGGAGGTCTCGGGCTGACCAATCTGGGTGACCTCTGAAAACTCTATATATATGGAAATCAAAATAATAAAGACACCTTTTCTCCTTCCTTGTCTGAGAACCTGGGTCATTTCTCAGCTAGCGGCTCAATAGCGACAAAGTGCCACATCCTGTCGTTCCTTGAACAATTCCAAAGATGATGATTCCACCACCTTCCTTGGAAGCCCACTCCAATACTTAACCACCCTTTCAATGAAAAAAAATTCTCCCAGATGTCCAACTTGAACAACTTCTGGTGCAACTCGAATCCATTTCCTCTTGTCCTGTCTCTTGTTGCCAGAGAGAAGAGCCTGACCCCCACCTGGCTACAACCTCCTTTCAGGGAGTTGTAGAGAACAGTAAGGTCCCCTCTGAGCTTCCATTTCTCCAGACTAAACAACTACAGCTCCCTCAGCTGCTCCTCACAGGACTTGCTCTCTAGACCCATGGGGTTGTTGTGACCCAAATGCAGAACCTGTCTGTTGGCCTTGTTGAACCTCATACTGTTGGCCTCAGCCCATTGATTTGGCCTGTGCAGATCCCTCTGCAGAGGCCTGTTCAGCCCACAACATACTTCTACCTTCTGGTGTTCAGCTTTTCCAAATTGTTGTCTGTTTCATTAACATATCCTCTGATTTTTCTGGATGCTTAGAAAAATCCCTCTCCCTTCTCCTGCCTCTGAAGATGTCAGGTTTCTGTCCATCCCAGGCTTGATTTCTGGAGGACTGCAGCTTGAAGAAAACCAACTGTGGTTATTTTTCCCTCCTCAGAAGTTGTGTAGCTGTAGCTGTAGCTGTCATTACTTTTTTAACCTTTCCTTTATGTATTTGCTGTTATAGTTCCTTTGATTCTGAGCACAATCACACAGATTAGCAGGTATCAGAGCAAACCTGGGCCAGCAAATGGCTGCTCTCGTAATATTTATAAAAGTTTATGCCAACAGTTTCTCAGTTTGCCACCGTCCTGACTCTTCATTAAAAAGAATTGAAAATGCAGTGCCATCAGCCTTAAAATCAGGGAGTGACTAGCACGGAAATATTAACTGATCTGGACTGTCACAAAGTACATTTTGGTGTCTTAGTTAGGTAGGGCTCAAGCAGAGTAGAAGTGCCTTAAGGCACAGACCAATTCTGAGCTTTATCTTCAGAAGCATTTTACAGCCATGATAATGTATCTCTGAAATTAAGCCTCCTAAGCATGGCTGATTGTCTTTTAGTTAATTTATCACTGTGGAGTATCTATACAGTCACTTACAATGACAGGCTGTAGTATGGACAGCAAACCCTTCCCATGGCAGACTGCATCTGCAGGCTTTGTCTGGGCCTGTGATATAAATGTTCCTGATAGGCCTTGTTTTCCTACCAGACAAGGTTGGTTATTGTCCCTGTTCGTGCATACGTAAGTGAGGGAAACAAGGAACCACGCTGAGTAAAGCTGGAGCTGTTCCAGTTCCTCCTTACCCACCCCAATCTCCTCCTGTCCCCCAGCTTATCTCAGCAGAGAACATCTAGCATGTGTCCCCAACTCACAGCGCATCAGCTCCTGCACTAGACACTCCTCTGTTCAGAGACACACAGACTTTTAGCATTGACTTTCTCAGGAAAAGTGCATTTTGGACATCGTCAGTGTAAATACACAGCTGCACTTCTGGGTAGATTGGTGCTTGGTTGTGCCATCAACAAAGTCTAAATTTCATGCAGTGGTTGTATGTCTGATGCCTTGGTCTCAATACCTAGGTTTCTGAGCATCATGTTCCTGTGTAACTGCAAGTCTGAGGTGTATATTTTAAATTGCCTTTTATTGTGGTAAGTACTAATTTGTAAGATCATGTTTGAATTTGTATGGTACAGTGTCTATGACACCAATGTGTGTTCACGTCCTGAACTCCACATTTGTGTATTCCATTCAAAGAATTTGTTATGGCCTGATGGATAGCCTGTTAATATGGACCTTAGCTCCAGTATGTTTATGCTACTGGTTTTAGTATGCTGCTGAAAGGGAAGCAGTACACTCTGCTTTCTCCCTTCCCACCCAGCCCTAAAGTGTGCTTTTTAAAAATAACAATTTCTACCATGGTCTGGATTTCATTGCAAGCTATTGCAGAAACAAATACTG
Organism: Entomyzon cyanotis; assembly: GCA_024500445.1. Taxonomy (NCBI): domain Eukaryota; kingdom Metazoa; phylum Chordata; class Aves; order Passeriformes; family Meliphagidae; genus Entomyzon; species Entomyzon cyanotis. Next base: position 19,935,822 of record JAKEPQ010001005.1, read on the forward strand.
AGATATTCTAACATTTGAAAAATATTACTGTACCTTTGTCATGCTGGTTGAGTGTGGCAGCACCATTTCAGCATTAAGTTAATTGTAAGGAAAGTGTTCCTGGGCATGGCAGCTTGGTTTCTCTACCAAGATCTGGATTTCTGAAAACTTTCTGATTTGTACCCCATTAGATCCAAATGTTTTTATGTGATCAAAAGATTTGTAAGTACACCTTTTATTTAGAATGCTCGTTAAGGTCTAAGTTAGAGTTATTGCTGAGGAAAAATAGAAAAATATTTCCCTGGGAAGATCACTGTGGTGACTTTTCACCTCAAAGCAGTTCTTTGTCAGCCTGAGAGGTCTAAGGAAGTGAAAGGTAAGATATGCTATAGGGAGACCAAACACAGAAACAGGGTATGAGATTAGGATAGGCAGACACATTCAGTTATCCAGTGGTGAAAAGGTGTTATTCTTCAAAGTTCAGGGCAAATCCCACATTTCCTGTGTTTTCTTCACTTAAAAAGAAGGCTTTAGTTCCTCTATGAAAATAGTGATTTCTGGGCAGAACAACCTGCCCATCAAATGTTCTGTCTGGAAAGTAAAAATGCTTCGATGAGGAATAATAAAGCAACAGTGGAAGGAGTTAGATTGTGTTTGTCTTCCAGAAACAAGCAAGGCTTTGAGCATCCTTTTAAGCCTTAATTTCATCTAAACAATGTTTCATTTCAGAAACTGACAGGTAAAATGATTAGTGTCAGGAAGGCAGTTTTCTCTTGGCTCCTGGCACCCTTCCAGTGCTGTGATTTGTGCCCCAACACCATGCAGCACTGTTATAGTAATGGTTTTCTGCTTACAGAGGAACTGAAGGTGCATATACAGAGGCCTCAGCAGCGAGACGTTGAGTAGAAGTGCAAGTGGATTTGTATGTAGGGGAGTAACCACTCCTTATCAGCTCGGATGCAACAGTTGCATAGCTGATATGGAAGAGGACAAAGCCCAAAGGCACAGAGAAGTTTGAAGCTTAGCAAACTGCATGGAGATGTTCAAAATGTGAAGGTGGAAATACTGTTTTTTATATATATATATATATATATATAATATAAATATAAATATAAAATATATATATATATATATATATATATATATATATGCTTTCAGGGTATTATAACTTTCTGTGTAAAAGGGGATAGTTTCCAAAATGTAGTGTACAAGATCTGGCTTAGCTGAAATTGATCCAAGGGGTTTTGGTTCCTTCAATTAAATAGGAGTGAAAACACACATGTTAAAATAGGGGAGGGGTATTGGTGGGACTTCACATTTTTGGGCACACATTTAGTTGTAGCTAAGGTAATGCTTAAAATGCAAGCCCTCAGTGTAACTGAACATTCATGGAGCCGTTCTTTCCACTGTTTCAGTTCCTTCAGATCATGGAAGGTTACAGGAGTACTTTTGAGAGCATAGGAGCCCTTTCATCAAGCTTTGGAATCCCTGCTGTTTCACAACAGTGACTTCTCCACATTTTTCTGTGCATGTTTGAGAATACACAAGTGGCCTCACGTACCAAATAGCTTCTCAGTTACTGGCACTTGGTACAAAACCAAAGAAGTCAGTGACAAGATTTCTCTCCAGCAGACCTTGTATCATGAACTTTCAGTATGTACTGAAAAGAAGATACCAAATCAAAGCAAGTTTTCCTTCAAAGAAGCCAAGATATCTTCCCACTGAGAGAAATTTTCTTGCCAAATGCTGGCTCTCCAACTGTGGCCATCTTGACTATGGAGCTATTTAAAGCAAGGATGCAATGATTTTTTTCATTATGGCAAGACTTTATTTCACTTCTCATGGATGGCTGAGATGTTGATGCTCAAACTTTCCTTAAAAAGTATGTTCAGACATAAATCAAGATCAGGAAATTTCAGAAGGAAAGTGATAATTGGAATGAACTGAAAGTAGAATTGAAATGGACACTGTTAGCATAAATAAATATCTGTGTTGTTTCTGCTGCTGTAATCATATTCATTTCTCTTTTTCTGATATAGTCTATCCTTACTTAAGTCAGAACACACCCCACATGGTTGTTGCATCCACTTGAATGTATATTATCTCTTATACTCTCTGACATGGTTTAGAGCTGATAAAGAAAGGGCATTGTAGGGGTGGTTCAGAAACTGGGCCCAGATATGCCAGTATCGTTTAAGATAAACGCCATTGCGTTGGATGAGAAACTGTCCCTTGTCTGATCCCTTGGACACCAAACATGGATGTGGCATTATGTACATTAGGAGGCATCTTGTGTGAATTTAGCTTTCTAAGTTCGCTGCTAGGTTACATGCCATGGAATAGGTAATTGGTGCTTCAGTGTTTATAATTGTTGCCCTTATGATGAACAACCAGTGTCTATTTGACAGAAAAGAGCTACCTTTTCCAAAAACTTGCATCAGTTAATCATTTTGGTTACGTAGGCAAATACAGCTCCTCACTGCCTAAACACCAGTCATAGAACTGAACTTGTTTCTTTAAAGGCATGAATATGCACGTGCCTGGTTTTAATTGGGCTACGTAATTTTGTCATTTCTGCCCTTGTCACACAAAAAAGGTTTACATTCATCTAATCTTCCTTCCAACCACACTGTTCTTGCTTCTGTTTCCTCCATTGCTGTAGCCCCTGCCACCAGTCTTCTGGTGAATCAGGTGAGTGATTCAGACATGATTATCATCTACTCATGTCTTCTAGCCAGACTATGCCAAATCTTACAGATTATTTTACATAATGTCTTCAAGAGACCACCTTTCTTCTCAGTCTGTGTATCTCACATGCTTGTTGAGTTCCCTGCTCTGTTATGCCTTAGTTATTGCACCTCTGACCACTGGGGATAAATCCATCAAATGCAACATGCTTAGTCTCATCCTTGCAGTCTCTCATGGTCTGTCTTCTCACTGATTCAACTAACCTTTCATACAATATCTAAGTATTTACACACTCTTCCTTATCAGCCCAGAGTGCCAGTTCATCTTTGAGGATGTTGAGGATATTGCCCTTGAGAAATGACTTTCAGAGCTTGCATTTCCTTGCATCTACATAGAAAATGGTTTATCTGCTTATGTGCCAAGATGACTGCTAATTGATGTTAACTAAATGCTTTTCCTATGCTAATTCCTTCTGTCTTTAAACAGCTGTTGTCTATTGTCTAAAGTAAGATCTTTGAGGAAGTAAACGCCTTTTTCATTTGCTTTGGTTTTGTACAGTACCTAATGCAATGGGTTTCTGATCCTTGATTTAGGTTATACACACAGTTCCGAAAATAATAAAGTACAACTAGTTTGTTCTAGTGATTACCTCTAATAGCATTGTTTATGTCTTGTCTTTTTTATAGCTTTACTTACAAGCAGTACCTTTTAAAGTCCTGTAAATTTCAAAGTCAGAACAAATCATTCCGAGATTATAAAGTAACAGCATCCCCAGCTAAAACCTTCCATAAATATTCAGAACTACTGAACACAAAAATAAAGAACACCAGCAATTTAGACTGTGTTTCTGTTATTATTCCAAGGCAGTTTACTGTCTTGGAAAAAAAGGAAAATATTTTTTCTCCGTGTGCTTATGTTTTATAGTACTTTGTTTATAAACTGTTAGACTGTTTCCCTGAAGGAAATGGTGAGAATGAATTCAAAGCCTGTTGAAGCTAGTGGAGCATTAGTCAGATTTAACATTTGTTTATTTGTGCTTTTCATACAGAAGGAAGGTTGGGTGTACTTTTTTAAGAAAAATACCCAAGTCTGATTGCAGAGCTACAAAATTGGTAAATCATCTTGAGGGCAGGTCTGGCCCCTGAAGCTAATTTTAAATCATGTTCTTAATTGACTGAATTTAAAGATGACTTCTCTTTGAACAATCTCATATGAATAACAAAGAGAAATCCAAATTTATTTATTGATGGTTTGGACTTTTCTTTTTCTGATTGATACCTCAGACTTTGTTTGACAAGCTAGGCATCACCAGAATAGCTACCTAGAAAATGAGTTCTTAGTTTCTTATACACAGATTTTAGTTTTGACTCAAAAAATAGTAGCCTCTTTGCCAGAGGCGAATTGTAATCTGGCAGGCACACAAGGCCCTAAAGACTTCAGAGGAGCTGTGCAAAATGGCCCATATATCTCATTTTAAAGCCTCCTGCAATAGCTTTGAGTCCAATGAGGATCTGTGTGTTGGAAAGATCTGCCTCTTGACACAGCAACAGAAGAAGAAAGATTAAGCAGGCACTGTATTCCCTGTGTGGAAGCCCAATTTCTTTCTTTATCAGAACAGCCTTAGCAATGGGCTGCTGGGTATGATAACTGTGTTTTTTACCTAAATCAAGATGATGCTGATGCTGATGGTCCTCACTGTATCATCATAATTTTGTGCTGCAAATGATCAAATATAGGGTGGGAGGGATTTTCAAGATCTAGTAAGAGGAAAGAGAAGATGCATATTACCTGCAAAGCTTTTAAATTTCATCTGATGAGTGCGCTGTGTTTTTTTGAAACAACTTACAGGCTGATTACTTTTTGGGGAGACTTAATAGGATGATGAGCTTTATAATGTCTGTCACTGCTCTGCTGATGTGTGTGTTTATGTAAGGCATGCACATTGAATACATGTACATGTAAAGAGGTTGCTTTAGACCCATTCACACCTTCACATGGAAGTGCAGTTGAGGTAAGTGTGTGGAAAATTCAGATGCAGTAAGCTTTCAGATAAACAGGACAGGACGTCTGTTGCTGAAAATTGGCAGAGCTCCTTTGACATCAAGGAGTGTAAATCCATAGATCATCCCTGCTGACCCAGCCCATCCTGCCTTAATTTACATATACCGCTCCTTTCATTTCTGCTAATGAACTGGATGGCTCTTTCTCTCCATGCAGAGGGGGGTTAATCCCAAGTCTGGGGGTTAGTCTGGAAGTCCCAGCTTCTGTCCAGCTCCAGTTGTTTAGCAAAAACCCTCTGGACTGAAATTGCCCTTCACTGCCACTGCAGGGGCTTGCCTGCTCAGAGGAGTGACTGTGCTGGAATGAACTGAAGGTCCAGAAGACTGTCATCTCAGATGACTCTTACCATTGTGCAATAACATCTCGTACACTGTTTCCAGTGCCATTTGTCGTCTAGATGGCCAGGAAGCCAAGAGCTTGCATGCTTTTTGAAGGTATACCTTTTGACTTCAGCATGGCCAGGATATCCCCAAAAGAATTCAGTCATCTTCCCACACAATAACAAAATAAAATCTGGTATCAAAACAAAACACAGGTGAAGGTTTAGGGAAGAAGGTGTACTGAAGGTAGGCTAGGTGAAATATTTGTTGCAAATCCATGGCATGCTGCAGGATGTTTCTTCTTCTCCTTCTTTTTACAAAGTTAGGAACTTCTTGGGCTGATACAATGATTTATTGGAACTGAGCACAAGACAAGTTGTCATCAGAAATCATCATAAAGCTCAGGGAGAAACACAAAGTATTCCTCCACATTTCCATACTGTGGTATTAAAATTCACTGTGTGTATATATATATATTATATTATATTCGTATATACCCTGTATGCATATATATTTGCTTTTTTAAGTAAAAGAAAAAGAAAAAGGTGGTTTGCATGTTAAGGAAAAATTACCCTGATAGTTCTCTCCAAAGAAGTAGGCTCTGCTTTATTTTTTTCCCCTTAGTGTGAATGCTCACAGGTTGTATGTATGGCTTGTTTTGGAGGAAGCTGGTTACTGAAGGAGCCTGGTTCTGAGAGCATAGGATTCATCCTTCAGGATTCAGAAGTCCTGAGGGGCAGAGCTGTCAGGAGTCATTGACATTTAAAGGAGAGGAGACTGTCTTCTATGAACGCTGTGCAAGTCTCTCAAAGGTTTTGAAAACAGGGAGTAAATGCAAACTGTGTATAAAGACTTGAAGGCAAGGTGCTCCTGGTAACTGCATGACTGCAGATGTGAACTGCTGCACCACACTAGATTTGGATACAGAGGACGAAATTCGTTGTTATCCCAGGAGCACAGCTGATGTTGACATCCATTCAGATCCATTTTGTTTACAGAGAAAGAACAGAGATCTTCACTCTTAGTAAAAGCTGTTGTTGAATATGTTAGGATAAGAGAAAAAAATTACAAAGACAGATTCAAATTAATTTGGAGTCATAGAAGGGAGACTAGGAGGCATTTCAGTGATGTAGTAAATTAGTACAGAGATCTTTCACCTCCAGCCACTGGGTTCAAACTCATGCCAAGCTGCAGGCTGATAACAGACGAGTGATTTAAACTATGTCCTTACTAGGGCATGGCCATGGTTTCTTGTGCGAGCCTCTCCTAGCTGGAAAGTGCTTTTGTTATATTAAATGTCAGAGTGTGGCATTATTGCTTTGTTAAATTTACAAAACTGATATATTTTCAACATTAATTATGATACTTAAAAGAAAAGCTTTGCTCTGGTTAAATTAAACTATTTTAAAACACAGCCATTGAAAATAATGCAACTCTTTTATATGAGCATTATCACAAGAATATGGAAGCTCTTTATTCTCTTATTTATATATGAAGAGTTAATGTGTGTATGCATATACTCATAGTAATTTTTTTAGATAATAAAAATACTAGGGAAGGGAATTATCTGTTTTTAAAAACCTTAAACCCTTAATCTTTCCTTTTTACATAATAGCAAGACTTGGATGTAGCTAATGTCATTTGGATGTTCAGTACAACATATGCTCAAAAGTACAGCCAGCTATATTGATAAGATAACCCTACTTCTCCACATACCATGGGTGCAGATTTGAATTTAACACTGTTAAGCTGTGGAGGTGAAATGAGAGATCATGTGAGGCATTTTTCAAAGATCCAACCGTAAAGCATACATTCAAATGATACCAAGTGATAAATTCATAAAAGTGGAACAGCTCCATGTTTATGTTTCTCTTACGCTCCATAACTCAGACATTTTGCAGATATGTTTGGTTGTGCCATACGGTCTTCTTCTATCAGAAATTTACAAAGATCTTAATAATGTTATATAAAAATTGGGAGAAAAGCTCTGGTATTTTTCATTGTTGCGATTATGATCTGGCGCATGGTATAGGTGACAGAACACCTATATCCTAGACAAGATGAGATACAACCTTCAGTAGGTATCTCTAACTGTGTGAAATAAATATGATTTTACATATTTATTTTATTTTGGAAATGTATTATAATCTCTCATTGCTGAGGCAATATTTTATTAATCGTTCTCTCCTGGAAGAAAAATAATATCACACTAGTCAGTTGGGAATTCTTACTGTTCTGGAAGCTGCATAAGACAGCCTTTATCAAGAAAATTACCTTTTAGAGAATTAGAGAAGCATAGATGTTCGTTAATAAAAGCCCAAATGTACAGCCTAAATGTGCCACTCTTGCTCACTGGAGTAATTCTGTTTACTTCAGGAGAAGGAACTATTCCTGTGACAGTATAAAGCACCTAATGAAATTTGTAATTTCCTAAATAATTCATCTCTGGGGATGGATAAGGCATTTTCAAACATTTTAATTGTAGTGTATTATATTCTATTTTCAGACTAAGAGCTAGCATATACAGCAGTTTTCAGTGCTATTGTATAATGGGTAATGTCTCTGATTAAAGATTATTTATGTGCTAGGGTTTTTTATTATTATTATTTTTATTTACTTCATAGACATACTTCACAAAATATCATGGGCTGGCATCTCTACAGTAGCTCGGAGCTGCTCTTTAAAATGTCCTTGACTTTAAATAAGTATATAGCCAGAATAGGCATATTCTTGGCTTCAATGTAATTTGCCTTAGTCCACTCTCTGACAAGGCTGTTTAGGAGGGAGGATGCCAGTGGTTTCCAAGAGGAAAATTTATACTGGGGCAAATTCAGTGTTTGACAGTAACACAAAAGGACATGAGAGGCAGGTATGAAGGCACCTACTACAGGGGACTCCAAATTTTAATTGGACTTTTCTTTGCTTCTGCAATAATAACAGTTGGAGAATTTACTAATAATTAATGAAAAACAGTAGAATCCTTCTGACATCATTCAACTTAGGGGAAGCTATTAATGCATTGCATTATTTTAACAGCAAGTCGTATGTTCTGCTTGGGCTGTGTACTGGGAAGATAATGACTTTGCAAAGAGGATCATGAAAGGATAGCAGTATCCTTCTCCATTGCATTTTCTTGTTTTTTTCACATGCTGGGTTATGTGATAGCTACGAATATTTTTTTTTCTGTGATAAAAACATACCCCACAGTTTAAATATTCCGTTTTAAATGTAAAGAACCAGCTGAAATCTTGGCATCCCTTTCCAGTAAGGATACAGGACAGAGTACCTTTACAGCTTTACCTGTCTGGGCTTTCAAGTTACCATCTCTAAAACACACCATCAGCTCATGGGTGCTGCCTCCCCTTTCATGTCACATTGAAGACAATGCTAACAGGTCTAAGGGCACTGTGAGCCTCCCTGGGCCCTCCTGACTCTCTTCAATTCAAGACAGGTAGTCCTGAAGGTTAGATCCACAGCAATAATGAGCTTTTTATTGCCACGTGATAGCCATCTGATTTCTTATTTTCAGGTAATTGGTTGGTTTGTAATAGAGGAGGTGAAGATGATTTAAGAACTTCTTGGAAACATGCCTCACTGCATTAGCAACTGAAACCAACCCAGACTTAGCGGAGGTTTTTTCATACTTTTCAGTGGAGTATTTTAGAGATCATTAAATGTGAAATTAATTAATTGTTATGATTCCTTTGGGAGATGGAGGATTTTTATTAGTCCTGTTTTACAGATGGGGAAACTGAGATAGTTTCAGGCAACTCAGTTCTATGGGGTGAACCACTGGTGGAGCAAGGATGATAGTGTAACACCTCCTAACGGGTTCCTTGGCTTCTGCCTCAGCTGAAAACCATGTTGTTTTACTGCTGGACTGCTGCATCTCCAAACTCTTTTATATTTTTATACTCTTTTATCCAGCTGTAAGGGACTTAAGCCTCTTTAAGTTCAGGCTCCAGGTGTCACAAATGATGCATCCAGTGAATGAGACATATGGTTAAGATGCCTGCCAAAATATTACTTTTAGTAGCCTTGCCACACATGGCATAAGAATTCTGGGAGAGCATGAAGTGCAGGACTGGTTTTGGTGTTCCTTTTGTTTCCTTTGACCATATCAGTCCTTCTCTCCAGTTCCCTAACACAATTTCTTTTATCTCTCTGTTGCTGGAAAATCTCTGACCCTGAGAGCCATTTAGAGGCAGAAGCCTTGCTGAAAACAGCATCATTTACTGCATAGTCTTGATTTGCTCCCTGAAAACTATCTACTACTATGATACACTGAGGCTGTGGAAGAAGAAAACATATTCAAGCCTGCAGCTGATGGCTGGATCATAACATATAAAAAGAAAGTGAAAGGGATAGACTAATACTGGACAGCTTTAATTTTGATACTTCCTAATTTTATGCTTGATAAAACAAGGCACCTTTAATTTGAGATGTAAACTGTCATTCCTTCAGTTTGTTTGTTTCCCTTGTATTCTCAGAGAGCCCAAAGGAACCATGCTGCTTGCCATTGTAGCAACAACTTCCCATGTAGGTGATGATCGCCCTGGCCTTCGAGGCTATGGCACATGCTGTTTCATCTTGTTAGGGGATTAACAACTTTAGCTGAAAGCGTAATAAGCCTTTTATCCTTTAGGCACTGGCTATTACATGGGTATGCACATCACATTTGAACAGTGCCCTATCCAGCAGGATTGAAAAAGAAACAAAGGAAGAGTGCAGGACAGTTGAGGGGTGACACCCCAGCAACCTGGGACAGGATGTATCGAGCCCTGGATGGTTTTGCTTTCTGACTGATTTCACTGCTCATGGGGTTGATGCATAATCTGCAAAGGAGAGGGCTCTTCTGGGGTGGTGGCTCCTGGGGACCCTGCCTCTGGCTGCCTTTAACCATGCTGTATTTCCATTTTATTGCACCTGCAAGCAGTTCTCAGGAACAAGGCACTAAATTTTGTATACCGTCTGGATGTCAGCAAGCATTGCAAAGAGGGGGGGTTGTATTCCAGTTAGGATGCTGCTTTGGCTTTGCAGATAATGCAAGTGGGACAGAATAGCTCCAGGTTTGTTTTGCTCACTCCAGCACACTGAGCTAGGTTAGAAATGTTTTCATTTTCACCTCATTTCTCAGAGAAAAATTCTTCCCCATTATTATTTTCTCTCCCTCTCCAAGAGACTGTATCATTTTGTTGAAAACAGACAGAAAAAAATCCTTTGTTTCTAAATTCTTATTCCTCTAAACCTCATCCTGATTGTAAATCCAGGAGTAGCAGTGTAATAGTTTTTGGGCCACGCTTTTAATACTGTAAGGTGGACACAGAAACCTGCCTTGGACATTTTGGTTCAGTGTTTGACTTCACAAGAAATGTGTAATATTTCTGTATTGGTAATGTTAAATTTGTAAGGCAGATCACCAGCATTATGTTTAGGGGCTGAGTTCATAATGTATTTCTCATATGTCCATCCTTGGATTGAGCACTGACTTCAGTAGAAAGTTTCACCCTCCTGAGTTTCGGCTGTCAGCATATGGTAAAAATACAACTTTCAGCAGCCCAAATGCTGCCCCATGTCTGCTGATCTCCTGGGTCCTGGATATTTACTTGAAATATGATTGTCTAAGGACTCGTGTCAGAGAGCAGAGAGTGACAGGATGATGGGACAAGGTGAGGGGTGGCTGCAGCCATACGGGTGTCAGTGAAGTGCAAAGCAATACCACCTGCCAGAAAATACTGCAACTACCTCTTGCATTTTGTATAAGCAATTTTCCAGTCTGTTGTCTTCTGTCAAATGCAATGTTCTGAGACATTTAAATAAAATAAATATTGCTGTTGAGTTATATTTAGAACCATGTGAAATTTCTCTAGTGAAACTCCCGGCCAGGCAAAACATGCCGGCTTTCAGGTTTCTGTACTACTTGAAGCTTCATCTGAATTTGTTGAAGAGGTTGCTTGTGAAATCTGATGGTGAAGGTGGTTGCTTTCCCAAGGAAGCCGGCAGAGGCTCTGCCTGCCACTATGGATGCTGCCAGAAGGTTTGGGCAAACCAGGGCTGGGTTTGGGCAAACCCGGACCAGGGCTGGGTCCAGGTGAGCCTCAGCAGAGAGATGAATTTCTCGCAGGTGGAAGGTCAGGCTGAGACAGGCTGCTAATGGAAATTGAAATGAAGTTTTGCATAAACCTCCCACCCCTGCTCGTTGTAGTCACTGAGCTCTCACGTTTGCCTATATTCCCAGACATGCATCGCTTCTCTAATGAGGATGGGTGTTGGTGTAATGAATACTGGCACATGTGGGGGCTGGTCAAGGCAAGAGTAGGTGTGTAGAAACCCCTCCAGAGGTGGGGTGAGAGCCCATGGGGATGGGTGCCATGGTGGGGCCCTAGAGGGGGTTGGCCTGCCCCTGACTTGGGCACCCATCTCCCTCCCTTCTTCCCTCTCCTCTAGCCAGCACAGGGCTGCTCCCAGCACACCATCTCTGCTCTGGGAAGTCACCCTCACCCTAAAGTGCTCCCCAGAGCACCATTTTGCCCTCTGGGATACAGCTGGGTGGAGCACACTGCTCAGCTCTAGCACCATTTTGAGGTTTGTTGAGCATGGAGTGTTAGGTGTGTGCATCCCTCTGGCTTTGGGGAGGAAGGCAGGGAGACTGGCAGTGCAACAACTTGTCAGGCTAGGGCCACTGGTGCCACACAGGCTCCAGTTGGTGCCACAGGGGCTCTGGTGCACGTTTCACTGCACTTCTCCCCCAGTACTAACATGCAGTCAAATGGATTTTGATAAAGCAGTGAGTGATGTTCTCTCTCCCTTTTCCTGGTGAGATGGGGAGGGGAGGCTGAGCATACCTTTAAATCACTGTCCTTTTTCTTCATACAGATCCCCCAAATAATTTCAAAGTGTACAAAGGCTATATTGTAAAATAGACATTTGTCAGGAAGCAGGCATATTTGTTCATTGCAGTGGTGGTTTAGCTGTGGAGATTATGTAATAAAATGAAATTTTAAACAGTGTTTAAAATAATTGCCTAAATTGTTTAATAGTTTTTTTAATTATTATTTTTAACTCAATAGGACCCCTTTTTCATTCATTTAAAAGTTAACCTGGTTTGATAACATGCTAGGAAGGGGTACAGAAACATTTATTCTTCCAGAGGGTTGAATTCTTTTGTGAGATATGATAGACAAAGCTGACATCCCTTGTAGAAGATACGTAAAGCCTGTCTCCAGACATTGTGACATTGCTACAGACAGAGTTTGTCATCCATAAATTTACAGCTTATTTCAGTCTATTCATAAATTGACTAAATTTTTTTTTGAAAGAAAAAAATATATATAGGTGTATAAAATACCCAGTTACAGGTTGTGTTCTATTTAGCCCTTGATTGAAACGTATTGCTCCTCAGTATCTTTTAGCTATGAAAATTATAATATGGAACAGAGATTAGAATGAAATTATCATGGCTAGAAGGCATTTACTCAGTGGTGGCAGCCACATAAACCTGAGCCCTGAGAATGATGATAATGCATTAGGTTCTGCATGCCCGATATTATTGCTGTACATTATGTATGTTTCATTTATACTATTTCGCACACACCAGCAACGCTGACAGATAGGTAATTACTCTCTGCGCCAATGAACACTTATCAGCCCCGCCGCTGTTTATTGCTGGGATGAAGTGCGCTTGTCAGTCAAGGTCACTTGTTTGTGTGTCCTTTTTAATAGTTCTTTCACAGTTGTTGAACTTTGCGGGGCGGTTCTTGTGGTGAGCTTTCGGCAGGTTGCTTTACTACATTGCCTGCCTTATTCAAGTCATTTGTATTTATGGCTTTAATTGATAAACAACCAAGTTGCAGGAAGCAGGGCTGGAAAGAGGAAGGAGCATATTTTGCTGGTCAGCTGATCCGCAGGGGTGTTGGGTCATGGATGGCCTCAAAAGCAGCATTTTGCAGGAGCCCTCAGACCCTGCTGTGCCACCAGCATAAGCTAGTGAAATCTCTTGTAATAAAGATAAACATGAATGTAATGGTAATGGATACCAACACAATCTACAGATTGCTGTAGGGCTACTGCTTGTGCTTTTTGGTAGAATATTTGCCAGTTCTGAACAGAGCTCTTATTGTTTGCACCCTCAGGACATGCATGTGAAAGACCAAGCCACTTTGTTTGTCTTCAAATCAGGGTTTCTTTTTCTGCAAGAAGACTTACAAACACTCTGTATTACTGCATAAAATATGCTTTCCGGGCTATGTGTGTGTGTCTAACTTTTTTTTTCTATTCTTCAGACTAATAGAGTCAAAGGTATTATGGCAAGCCTAAAATTTCTTTGGTCACAGAGAAAAAATGCAGAAGCTTTCTCTTTTTCTCTCTCTCCTTCCTTCCTTCCTTCCTTCCTTCCTTCCTTCCTTCCTTCCTTCCTTCCTTCCTTTTCCCGGTGAAGCTTTATTAGAAAAAACAGAATAACCTCTAGGATATAATAATTTATCCAGTCAAGATAACTGCAGCTATTTCCTTAAGCCTGTAATCACCCCGAGTTTGTGTGTTGTGAGATTTATACCGCAGTTCCTTATTACCAAAGAAACAGTTAAAAAGGATTTATGTAGTGTGTGCAGTGTGTGTGTCTGGAATTTCTGTGTGGTCCAACTTCTGCACTCTGGTACCTCCTTGGTCCTTTTTGTAAAGGACACTATTTTGAAGTGGAGACTGAACATTCAATTAAATGCAAATTTTATTCAGGCATTAAAGCAGAATCACATTCATTCATTAAACTCAAATGATGCTTTTATTTAGAAAAATATATCAGCACATGGTAGCACCACATGCTGCTTATAAATAACTATGGTGATCTGGTTGTGCAAAAATATATAATTTCATTATTAAAGGATTTAAACTCCTTACAAGGTGCATGGTGTCCATGAATGTTTCACTTAATTTGATTACATCCATAGAAAAAGCATTTCACTTACATGGGTAGCAGTGGGTCTCCTGTTTTACAGCACCATTCTAATGCATTACAATCCCCATCTCACACTTGTAGGTTCTGACTTGGCTGTATGTATTTAATATTTTGAGTGCGTAAATGCAGATTTGAGCAATTCGATTTGTTTCTGAATCTAACCTACCAAGCTTCCACATTTTCAAACCACTTCCTTTTCTTAGTTCTTAGTTACCAGAGTGTTACAAAGAAAGGGGTTTGATCTCATGTAGATAGCATAGTATTAATTACCCTGACACTAATTAAACTGCATCAAACAAATACCACCGTGTTCCTCAGGGGGACAACAGAAGGCAGTTTAAAATAATTACTGGAGCTTCATGCATGTGTGAAGTTTTCATTACTCTTAGGACACAAGCAAAAGAGATTTGATATCATTAAAATTCCCCCCTTTAGTGTTTGCAAAAAAATGACTAAAATTTCCTCGGAGCATATTGATGTCTAAATAGTAGTGATTTCAGTTCTTGAGAATAGTAACTTTTCTTTAAGAATTGTAAGCCTGTGAAGCAGGAACAGGTGTTCCAGTCCACATTCTGGTATGATTATGTATTAGCTTATGTTTGTCAGACCATTTCATTAACCACCCACTGCTATCACATATACATATACTTTGTTCTTTCTGAACCATGAAATGAAATGCATATATCTTCACTAATGCTTGCTATCAATGTAAATGAGAAAAGGAGGCTTATTACCAATCACTGCTGCTGTGAAGCACACACCTCTGTACAGTTACAGGTAATAAACATCTTTTTGTAAGTAGGAAGCAAGATATATTGAGTTCTGCGTACAGTAAGAAGCAGACGCGCCTTCCACTGTACTCCAGTGTTAATAGATTGCAATTTCCAGCCGTGTGTGCATTCAACAGGATGTCCTAAAGCACCTTTCTGAACCAGAAGGTGCTATTTCTCTTCATGCTCATTTATATCTTGCAAATATTTTGAAGCTATCAAAACTTTGCTGGCCAGTGGTTAAGGGGCAGCTTCTCCAAGGAAAATTGGAGTGTGTTTGCGCCAGTGAGCAAGTGCCAGTTTCTGGATCAGCTGTCACTCCTGTCAGAGCCAGCAGTGGCTTTACAGGCCCTTTGAAAAAGTGGATGGAAGAATGATGTCCCTGTCCAGGGTGGGGGCTTGGATCAAACAGTCTTTGAAAGGTCCCTTCCAACCCCACCCATTCCATATGGTTCTACAAGCCAGAGACCAGGAAGAAAAGATGACACCAAGACAGTAAATGTGGACAGTGCAGAGTTCCAAACTTGCTGCAAGGTCTGTACTTTGCTAATGCTCACTTGATTACGCACGAAGTGCTGCTTTCCATTTCCCAAGCTGATGAGTGTGTGTGCTTCGTATTTCCCAAAGCCCTAAAAGCCACCAAGCCCATTGTACAGGGTGATTTAGCCTCTTGATTTCTAGAGACCAATATATTGTTAGTAAACTTGTTGAATTTAGTACTGACGGCAGGGGCCTCTGGTGAAAGGTATGTGAGACAGAAAGCATTTCTAGCTCTGCACTACTTATAGTATTCTGAGTGTGTGATTCTTTCTCAAAATTTGATTATGTGTAATTTGAATGTATATAGTCATGTATCATAACCTGCTTATTTTCTGGAGCCTTTGAGGAACTATTTTAAAAGGTTTCTCTGTAACGGAAGGTCTGATTATGCTGACAGTGCTTCTTTTTTTAAATTAAAGTATTGTCTTGATATTACTAAATCTGCTGCCTGCAATATAACATTGAATTAGGGTTGTGCAATTGACAGACTAAGTAGAGATGATAAAAACTGATTGGAGAGGAAATACAAAATTAATCCAGTTGTAGGATTCAGTGAACCCAACAAACACGCACAGCAGAATACTTTTATTTCTTTGGAGCCAGATGGTTTGTCCTATTTTAAGCTGATAGATTCTTCATGCATTTCTTTTGGATGTCATTGGTTTTAACTGCCAGACAGTATCTACTGTTAGAAGTTTCCTTATTCCTGGATTATTTAAAGAGTATTTTTGGCACATTCAAATGATCATACTGTACACCAAGTTAATTTTTCCTTACACTTAGCTCATACGTGAAAAAAGTGTTTATATAATGAAAAAAACCCTCTAAAATGAACAGTTCTTTTTTTCCTTCTTTTGACATGATGTTGACAGAAGTCGCTTTGATGTAGTTTAGAGTCATGAATTTTCTATCTGTTCTGTTTTTCCTGGGGCTCCATCTATTCAGACATCCTGATCTGTCATTTTGCAACACTTTGTGAAGTGCTTGACAGATAGCGGTTTTGACAAGTGCTGGACATCAGCAGCAATTCAGAATAAGCAGTGTATATTTCTCCAGGTAAAGTGACAGAAAGTCTAAAAGCGTAAGAAGAACTGTACAGTCTTCAATCACATTTAATGTTACAAAGCAAGACTTTTTCTGCTTTCTCCATTTATTCTAGTAGTGTGCAGTGGCTCAGACTTGAGTATCTGCTGGAATTTTGGATTGATGACTTTCTCTTTTCCTTTTGTATTTCCTAGTACATGACTATTTTCTTCAATCGGATTAAAAAATGGAAGTACTTGCTGAGACAGATCCAGAAAAGTGAAGCACAGCTAAAGTTTCATGTAATAATAGTATTTGAGTATTCTAGTATTCTAGTATTTGAGATAAACAGTATGTGTGTGATCAATTATCTCTGCATTTGTTGATGCTTTGTTGTGTTTTTGGTTTGTTTGGTTTTTTTGGGTTTTTTTGTAATTCCATTTTAATTCTACAAATACAGCATGTATGAGCAACATAATTTAGGAAAATCACCATTACTGATTAATTATCCTATTTCCTATAACACCTCCCAAACCCTTTCTTGATGGTGGTTTATATTATATCACCCATACGTAATCATAGATTACATATTTACGTGATGTAGTATATTGAAAATGTAAAACATTTCATATAATTATTCTGCATCTGTATTCACTCAAGAAACAGCTGTTGAAAGTTGAGGGGGATGCAAAATGGCACAGCCTGAAGATGTTCTTGTTCATTCAGCTAACTCCTTTTTGATGTGATACCTACTGGCAGGGTTGTGTGGTGAATTCAACTTCTTTGACAGCCATCAGCCCCACTGACCAGTAGTTTCAGTTTTTATAGTTAGAGAAAAGATGAGGAAAAATATTTCCATAATTTAGGGGGTTTTTTTTCAGCTGCTGGATCGAAAGCCCCTGCCAACAGCTATCTAAATCAACACCATGCCAACATGTTCTGTAGTCCGAAGGTCACTCAAACATCTGGCCCCACAGTCTTGTTCTTTAAGGTTTGTCACTGGGCAGCATCTGTTTATAGATTCTTTCTCAACCTCTCTTTGATCACTTTGACAGCAAAAAGAAGCTTCTATCACCCTTGATGTGTTAAGATAAAAATATCAGGAACATCAGACCATTGTAAAATTTGGTACAATTTCATATAATACTGTATCTGCATTTTTAGTTTCTTTAATTTTTTTTCTTGGCTGAGTGAGAGGGAATTATGTATTACTTTCTGCTGTTGAGATTAAAAAAAAAATATTGTCAGAGCTGATATGTTCAGTGGGAATGTGAAAATGACTACACTAAGCAGGTCTTGCCCAGCTGAGCTTGGTCAGCATTTAAAAAAAAAGTTTGGAAAGTGAGCAGAGCCGGCATATTTAGCTCTGGTCTATTTTGAGTATCATGTTATCTAACTCCCTTTACTATGTCCTGTGTACTCCTACAAAGAGCTACCTGTTTCATAAAGGTTTATATATATGCTCTTATGTGTTTAGATATTTCTCCTGTAAATAACCATAAAGGATATGGAAATATCATAGCTTCCATGTTTCCTTTTACTAACTTCCAGTTAATTTTAAGTCTGTTTCCAAACAATTTGGAACTTCTTACTTTTTTTCTAGACAAGAATAAATAAGCTCCCTTTACCCTGGTCTTAGGCTTTAAAAAAAAAATTGGTAGTCTTTGACAATGTTAGAAAAATCATATTTGTAAACACCACTGAAGTCTGGTTTGCACCACAAGGGCAAAGATCTTAGGTGACATGTCTTATGGAATCTTATGGTCCTATCCTCCTAAAAGACACTTTATTTGATGTGTAACCTAGGGACAGTTGCAATTGTAATCTGAATATATAAAATTATGCATATGTGAAATTAATTTTTGTTTATGCACCTCCAGAGTTTGTGGCAAATGATGCCGACAGCCCTAGAGTCCTTTGTCACTCCACGGAATTGCTACAGCTTGGTATCAGTTATTCAGACCTACTCATTCAGCAGAGGGAGGTGTCTTCATGAGAACCTTATTAAATGTGCACATAAACACCAAAGTCTGTACATCTGCCCTGAGTAGTCACCTTGGCTCTGTAAGGATGGGTTTATGGATGTATATCCATCTGTTAGATAGAAATGGACCACCAATCCATTTCATCTTGACTAGTGACAACCAACAGGTCACTAAAATTTTTGACCATTATCAGCCAAGAAAAATAATATGTAGAAATCAGTAGCATACAGATCTTAGCTGGGCTCTGTCTCACTTTATAAAATTATATGGGGATGCATATATTGAGTGGCCCAAGTGAGGGGGCTACATCCCCACTGTTCTCTGAGGTGTAACCATCCTGGGCCTTGGGTGCATGGAGCAGTGTCCTCTCAGCTGCTGGTAATGTAATGAGAAAGGGGCACCTGAGCAGTGAGGGGTGGTACTGCTTGAAGATTGGAGCTTTAGTTGAAAACTCTGCTTTCTCCAAGAGTACCGGAAAGTCATAAAGAATTGTAGTGCAGAAGCTGAGTTTGCACCCAACACGGAGAAGAAAGCCAAAAAACAGGTATGGCACCCTTCCCCACCAGAACACCCCACCTCAGAGGTGCTCAGAATGAAAAAGGTAGAAATTAATCCTTACTAAACCATGTCCAGTAGCTGTGAGGGGCAAGATGGTATGGCCTCTTGATGAGATTTCTAGCTGTATGAAAGAAGGGAAAGGTCAGTCTTCAGAGATATTTTTGGGAAGAAATGACAACATTTTGTTATAATCTAATATGCAAAGAAGGCCAAGTCTAAGACTGTAGATCTGAAATATACAGAGGGTAGGCGCTTCCATAGTAACTGTGAAAGAGATGTAGGCTTTGAATTTAAATTCCAGCTAGCACATTTAATAGTGTACAAACTGTTTTGGATAGCTACTTCAGAGTAATTCTGACCAGGATCTTCCTTTTTAGTAGAGCAATCTTGTGAAATGGGTCCATTGCACAGTCCTAAAGTTCTCCTATCTCTAACTTCATGTCATGATGCTTTCTTTGCAGTTTCTCTTTCTGTATAATCTTTCAAGTTCATTTGAAAGTATGAGGCATACTCCTTTTCACGTGCCTTTTCACGTTTTTACAGTAAAAAGCAGTAAAAATGCTGCTTTTTACTGTATGTTGCTCAATCCCCATCATCCTTCATCCTTTAGCTCTCCTTTCCTTTGTAGCAATATTTTATTTATTCTCTTTGTCTGATCTTCTAATAAAAGTTCATTGTGGAGGATCTGAATTAGTGAAAACAAGCCTTAGACCCTTCCATTCACTTACAGACAGTATTTGACTCAGGAAATATCTTAGCTGAAGGAGATGGCATAAGAAAGCAAAGACTGTTCAGTGGGAATTCTGCCTCATAAACTTTTTTTAGAGCAGCTGCAAATGGTGTCATCTGCAAGAATCAGAAAGTTTATCCTGTGCAAACATCAGAGAGACATAGTCACTTTCTGAGAAAAATCATTCAGGTTTGCCCAGGATAAACCCTGCTGTACCTTCTGAGGTGACTTGTTGAGAGTCATTCTTGGAGGTGGTGCAGGTTTGAGCAGCAGGAAGGCTACATTTTAGTGCTAATTGGACTGAAAGATGGTATTAGGTAGAAATAAGAGTCTTTATATAACCCACAGTTGCCTAGGTTTAAGAAGAACAAATAAGTAATTGCACAGAAGCTGTCCAGGAATACAAAAACCTGAAAGAATGAGAAGAATCAGGTAAATTCAATTCCTAGTGTAAGGATCAAATATGGTTAAAACTTCAGTCAAAACTTGAACTGATGAAGTGAAAAGCTAGATAGGAATGAGTTTATGTAAATGATAACATTGTGAGCAGTGCAGTAAGCATACACATGAAAGCAGTATCATTTCTGCACCACAGCTGCAAAATGAGACCTCTGCTTCACTAGTTGCGAAAAAGCTTATATTGACTTGTGCTTTTTTATCTAGTATTTTTCTCTCACAAGTAGATTTTAAACAATGGATTAATAGAGAATGAGCTATCTTTTGGTCTGGGAGAATATATGAATGAAGACTGTATTCTCCTGTGTCTAGGTTTGTACTCTGCTTCCTTCCTCCATGCCTCAAATCAGAAGCGTGTTTTATTAACACTTCGCGTTTGTCATTTTATGTTGCAAGGTAAGAATGGTCAAGGTGAGACTCACAGCTCCCCTAGCTTGATTTCCTGTGGACTCTAGGGCTAGCAGCAGGTGTGTGCCAGGGAGTGCCTGGCAGGAGAAGTATGCACAGACACATGCCTTTTGCCTCTTGCAGTTTCTGTGAATCAGAGACTCTGGTTTTCTGGCCTATGAGCAATATTTTTATAATTTTAAATTTTCCATTGATGGATTTTGCTGCGTGGTTAACACTTCAAACTTAAGTTTCTACAGTAGTTTCCATAGGCAGCCTGCCAGGCTCTAGTTAAAGGACTGCTCTTTAAAAACTATGAGGTCTGGACTGACTTTGTTTAGATATTGTTGCCTTGTTCCCTGGAGTTCAGCATTTTTCTTTCTCTTGTCTTCTGTCTTCCAGGGTATTTGGGTGACTTCTAAATCTATTCCTTTCTTTTTCAGCTTGATGTTCCCCTTAGTTTTGTTCTTGGTCCTGTTCTCCCTTCTCCCTCTTTTACCTTCTTCCCTCTCCAGGAACTTACCTGGTTGGCTGGCTGGGAATGTGTCTGCTGTGCTCTCACACAGTGGGGATGGGACCCAATAGCTGAGCACAGGGTGTTGCAGGCACACTGTGAATAGAGCCAGTGCAACCACCAAACATGTCTCAGGTAGACCAAGGATGCTCTGGTGGTTGGAAAACAGGCATTTTAGTGGGACTGTCAACTCCATTTTTGAGTCAAGAAGTGCTTCTAATTACAAATCATGGGCCTTTAATGTGTCAGTTCTGTCTTTAAAATGAGATGCTGGCATTGTTCTGTGTTGTGGGAGCACAACTGGTTTAAAGCCCCTAGGAAGACATCCCTGACTCACTGGCTGCAAGGCAGATTTGAACTGATGGCTGATGTTTGTTTTCTCTGGTGAAACTTCCCACAGATAATATTGAAGGCTGAAGAGCCTTTCCAAGGCAGACTGGAATATTTTATGTAAATAAAAAAGCAGACTGATTTTGGTGCAAAAAAACCATATTACAGAAGTTATAGGTATTTTGCCACATTTCTTGTACAAACTGTTTATGCCACCTGTAATTAAATATGAGATAATCCCAGCAATTTAAAAAAGTCTGATATAATTAATATCCATTTCCTAGTTGCTTGCTGCAGTGAAAGATAATTAGTTGTAAAGACATTTTTAGAAGCAGTGCAATAATCTTCTCTAACCAAAAGCAAATGTTTAAAAAGTAAGAAAATTGATAATGCAATTAATTATGTGGATATTACAATAATCTAACCTCCTTGGGAGAAATTCGGTGCCTAGGGACAGTATTATCCACACATTAAATTGAAATGAACAATAACATTCTCTTTATCATTGCAGTCTAGGACATGGCAGATGTAACATAACTGCAGCCCTACAGAGTTGTCTAGGTTGAGATTTCAGAGCAATTCTTGAAAATGCAGATCTGTTCACAGAAGATCTTTCCCTAGTTACCCTAAAACGTTGTTTCAGATAGAGATTTTAAGACTTATCCTAAAGGTATTCAGAGGCTTTGCATATAAAATTTATCAGTGCTTCCAAATTTCGCAGGTGGATTTGTATCTAGATGATGGGTTAGTGAGGCTGTGTCCACCTGCTTTTGCACTTTAACCTGTGTTTTAAATACATGAGCTCCACAAATAAGCATTCACTCAACATGGATTTTTGTTAGTTGTAAACATTATATTTCAAACTTAGCCATATTATTTCCAAAACAAATCTTAATGAAGAAAACAATAAACATAAACACCTATATTTAAAATGCTAATTTACAAGAAATAAATAAAATATATTGTTGATACTATGGGAAAGAATACACAGTTACTGCAAGCTGTTGTGCTGAATGTTTTCTTGAAGGACTATAAACTCTTAACCAATTGGGTATATGGTTATAATTTACCTACAATATTTTCCTAATATTACAGATGGCAGTAGAAGCTCAAGATTAAATTACTTATCTGGTATTCAATTAGACTTCAATAGGTTGCTTATAATATAACAAGAAAATGAGCATTTAAAGTCATATGAGTTGCCACAGTAAAATGATAATGTACAAGTAGGTAAACTACAGCACTGATAGTAGGGAAAATGGCAGGACTTGAATTAGCTCTGTATAGGTGTGTTTAATAATGTGTTGTTTGTAACATGAATATATGCTTTGCTGTTTATTCATTATAAAGGAGAGAGGTCAACATGAGCATTATTAGTAAAAATAACAAACAATGTATGTGTTGCAAATAGTGGAAAAAACTTGAAATTAAATATAGAATATAGATGGATAAAAGGAAGTTTTTGTGTTTGATTGTTGTTTTGAGTTGGTTGTTTTTTATTTGTATTTGTATATACATTGACATATGTTTCTCTAATCTTAAGAAATTTCTACAGCAAACCAAGAAGTGTCTGATATGTGATTCTCTTTTTTATGAAGAATCAATATGCTGTTCAGAGGAGCAGGACAATGTGCCAGGTGGTGCCCTCTTTTTGGGATGAAGAGCAGCAGAGGTTCAGAAACTGAAGACAACATAAAGAAGTGTAGATTTATTAAATAGTTGCTCTACAAGAACTTTGCTGTATGAGTTTTGAACTTGGTATCTGATTTCGGCTGCTTTCCAGCTGGCTTCACTTCAGGGCACAAACAGTATCTCCTGGGCTCTGCCTCTGCCTAGGAGAAATATGAACTTGCAGAAGCTCTTGTGGGTTTCAGCAGGTATTGGTCAAAGGCACCTTGTGCTTCTTGTTATAAATGGGGCCCAGACTAAAAAGGGATGATTTTTTACCCAAATTTTCTTCTTTGGAAATTTGTGAACGAGGTAAATGACACCAAACTTGTTAGTTTGCCTTTCTGGTCTATATGTGGCCTGACCCTGGGCTTGAGTCAAGATTACTTGAGCTAACCAAGCTGTAGCAAGACTTGGCAGTGTGAGCCGAGTTCATGTTTCAGACAGTGCTGTCTGTCAGGTCTATCAGGAGGTTGTCACCTGCATCAGGCAGTTCAGAGGTGGCTACATTTTATTTCATTTTCCTTATAAACGCACTTAGAGCAAGAACTCTTGAATCTACAAGTATCAAATCACATGAAAATAAAAATAAAACAAACAACAAAACAAAACCCCACAAACAAACAAAAACAAAATAACAAAGTATCCAAATAACAAAATCCAAATCACAAAATCCATCCAAATAACAAAAATCCATCTTTGGACGTGCAGATCCACAATCTGTAAATAGCTACACAATTCTGCAGTGTGGTTTGATAAGCATTTGCTTGTGATCTGCAGGGTTTGGAGCCCTGTATTGCATAGTGCTTAAATTTGTTGCTGGCATGGTAAGACCATGGTATTCTAACGTACGTGTCCTGAATTGTATAATACTACTGAGCACCCTTTCTAATTTTCTTAATGCTGTGAGTCATTCAGCTTCTGGGCATTAGTTAAGTTGTTACATAGATGATTTCCCTCATAATTATAGAGAGTTTTGCTGCCTTGTTTTTCTCTTTTTCTTTGGCAAACAGGATTGTTTCAGTAGCGGTAATAGAGTTGCCTGTTGCTATTGTGAGTTTAGCCAGCTGTGAAGCTGCACTTATGTTTGTTATTACCCTGCACTTCGTTATGAATTGCAGCCTATTAATTATTTCACTAAAATGTAGCTGCTGGACCTGTGGGACATTCCACCTTCTCCTGTTGCTTTACATTTCCATTCATTTTAATGGCAGTTCAAGCAGTTTCTTTACGTTTATGTGTAATTTCCCTTGGCTGTCACTGCCTGTTCCTTCTAGATACTTCAGTCAATATTTTCCACTGTTGATTAAATTCATGTTCCTGCTCAGGAGCTGTCATTGTAACTCCCTGTCCCTTATTTCCTCCTCAATGCTATGGTTGAATGTTGAGGCATACAGGGCTGGAGGTCAGGGGTACAACACTTCTGATTCACTGTAGAGCAGCTTTTCAGAATAATACCCATTTTTAAGCACTAAAACGTTTGACCTGTAACCCTTCTTGGTTGCTGCATTTGACTTAATAGCTCCATTTTTTTCCCTTTGGCTCTGTTTGGTATTGCAGTGGACTTGTTGGGAAGTTAATAGCTATCACGACAATTTTTATTTTCTAAATGAAACAATGCCCCCTGGTGCTCTAGGATTCAAGAGGTCTGATTTTACAGTCAAAATAAAAATAAAACCAAATAAAATCTTTTCAGACAGATACTTACTGTTCCTAAATCTGCCAGCTACCACTCAAATGCTGTCACTGTCACTCACAGGGGATGGGGAAGAACACTTGTCAGCACTGAGCAACAAAGAGAAGTCACAAGGAGAGTAACAGGGAATAAAAGCAAATTAAAAAAAGAGACGAGTCCATTAGGCAGGGTAAAAGCAAATTACAGAACAGAAAAATAAAATGAAAGAGTTAAGACAAGAAATAGTCTAATGCAAGAACAGTTGGGGAAAAGTAAAATTAAAACTGTCTGCTTAATGAAATGTTAAATCTAGATAGTGATAGAGAAGAAGCAATAATATTAAAAAATGGAAGTACTTTTTTATAAAAAAGATTGAATTTAATAAAGGTATTACAGAAGAAAAGGACAAAGAGGATAATTGTGAAAAATATGCAATGAAGGGCATTAAATTAAAATAGCAAATATAAAAAGGAAGAGAATAGAGAAGGTATATAAGAGCATGAATGCTACAGGAATTAGTAGAATAAATGTAGTTTAATATTTTCTGTGCCTAACAAAACAGATTATCAATGCAGAAATGTAATCCAAAGTACAATCTGAGGTAAAATATAAGCAAAGCTGATAAGCAACAAAATGAAACAGTTGATATCTCTTCAGTTGAGCTTGTCACTAGCATTTGATTCTGTAAAAATTAAGATGCTAAATTGCAAAATTTGTCTTGATGGGCATGGCATGCATGGGAACCACAAGAATGTTGCTTGTCCTGGTTGCAGACAGCAAACTCCGGCACAGCATGCCTTCCCACAGCCTTGCAGCTGACGGGAGCCTCAGCTTTGGAAGACCAATCAATAGAGCAGAGACTGTCATAAATCACCGTCTCAGATGGAGTGCAGGGCTAGGAACACTACCAGAGCTATCTATAAAGCCAAAACAGACAAAAAACCCAAAAACAACCCCAACAAATGAAGAAGAAGAAAGAAGGCAAAGGAAAGAAGAAAGGCAAAGGAAACCACCCCTTACTGCAGCTGCAAGATGTGTAAACAACCAGCACTCTCAGGTTTTTTTCAGTCACAGGCAAGGATAAAATAGCACATCTCAGAAGCAGGGTTGACTGAAATGGCTTTAAGGTAGCTTTATGTTCCCACAGTCCTGGAGCAGCAATGAGTCAGTCAAGTCCCTCACTGTAAGTTAGAATAGCCTGAAGGCTGCTCTAAATCATTCTGGCTGCCAGTGACCCTGCAACAGCAGAGAGGGGTTGCTGGGGCATAGCAAAGCCTTGGCTGCACTTCCCTTCCTTTGGCCATGTCCTCTAGCCCATCCAGAGGAGCTGTTGGGAGGGGGATGAGGGGGGAGTCGGGGGAGAAGAAGAGAAGGAAAAGCACAGAAATGGCTGTGATGCCTGTTCTGCTGGAAGACCCCTGCTTCTGCTGTGGCTGGCAGAGGTCCAGTGGTTGGCTGTGGTCAGAACTGATCCCAGCAAAGGCGACAAGAATTCTGTGGTTGGGTCACGGCCAGGTGCAGTTGTAGGGTTTGATTTTATTAATCTGATTTTCAAAGGCATTTTTTGAGAGTTCTTCTGATTATATAGAGTCTATTTTCCCTCGGAATCTCATCTGTTAGTGACTGATTTGTATATCTTACACATATGCAGGTGTTCATATTCTGTGACCACTATGGTCAGTTTTGTTAGTGTATCAGTATTAATGAGATATAATCCCTACCCAGTTTCATTTGGCCTAGCAGTAACAGCATTAACATTAATACTGCTATGTGGATTTATTCTGCTGAGTCTAGCTCATGATTTTAATTTGGTTTTTATCTACCTGCTGTAGTAAACTAAAAGCATCCCCCAGTTTGTGAAAAAACCATGAGGCTGTGATTTGATTTGTTTACTTTCTTTTTTTTTTAAGAGGAAAATTCTAAATATTAGCAACAAATAATAGCAATCAATAATCCTAACTCCAGATATTTGCGTTTTGGATTGGGATGGTTTGATGCTGTTGTCAGTCACCTCTGAATGATCCTATATGTGATGGAAGCTGAGGTTAAGAGTGTAATTTGTTTCCAAACTCTTCTGTAAATATCTCAATTTTGCTACTTCAGTATGAGCAAAATGTTTGTGGCTTAAAAGAAGGCCATGACCTTCTTAAAAGACCTTTCCAAGCCAATGGGTATGCATTCTGAAACCTTCCCTTTCTCTCACTAAACAGTGAGCAGCCCAACCTTACTAGTGGGTAGTCAGAATTGGAATTTACCAAACTGATTAGTCACAGCAGGTTATTGAGTGGGCTGTTGGAGGAGATCCTGCAGCAGAGGAAAAACTATTATCTTTTTTAATTATTCCTTAAAAGCATTTCAGTCAACTGGGTATTTCATGATGTTCAACAGAAGTAGAATGATGTTTTGAAGTACTGAGTAAGACCATTGGTCTTATAAGTAGTAGACCTCTCCATAAGTTATGCAGAGACCTGCATAAGGTATTCTTAACCTGCACATATACAGTGCAAAGGTTACAGTTTATACTTGCAGATCTAGTTTAGAAAACATGTGAGGAGGTACCTTCCCCACTGACTAAAGCTCTGTGAAGGCTGAAGTAGAAGGTTATGGACATTCCACTCACTGCCTGTAGTTATCTGAGACGAATGGATATGATCCCTTGATGAGCAAATGGTAGAAGAATGGTAGTTTGTGCCCACAGGTGTGGTGTGCATGTGAGGGAGCACAGAAGCTATAATTAAATTTAATGCCATTGATACTACGGCTTATAATGTGTTGGCTTTTTCTGATAATTTAGAACAGAAATTTTTAAAGAAAAAAAGGAAAGATATATGTGTTGGATGTATGTCAACACTGGTTGACACAGTCAGCAGCTGAAGACTAAATCTTCAGGGTGTAAATTCTTTTAGCTCAGTTGATGCCAGGAGAGCTGTGTCAGACTGCAGTACTTTAAGCTCTGTCCCGAGGACACCCAGTACCATCCACAGGAACTGCATGCATGGAATCAGTAGAGTTCCTTGGAAAGGATTCAGTGCTTTCCTGCCAGGAGCCCAGAACCAGCAGTGGTCTTGAAGATCTAGTGCTGCCAGAAGAGACACATAACCTCTGTCTGCTGCCTTTGATCACAACTGAGGGGAAAACTGTTTTGTGTTATCTTGGAGTCTGAAAACTGCTAACATCCCAAAATATTGAAGACCATCTGACTCAGTGGGACTTCCCTGTTTCTGTCTTCTCCCTGGCCTTTTTAGGTAGAACAGATTGCAGCAATTCCTGCTGGTGTGTGGGAGATTGTTCCAGAGTCTTACCTGTGACAATCCACACCAAGACTTACCTACAATAGTGAGCATTTCATCCCACCCACAGTATTGTCTTAAAAGAGTCCCTTGAGTAGGTATCTCTGATTTAGCAGCAGGATAGAGCTGAAATCATGTCCTGACATGCAAGCATTTTGGATTATTCAATAACTTAATTTTTGCTGGAGGATTGATAGCTTAGTCTGTCATTTATTTGTTTGATATTTTATGATCTGGTGATTTCTCCTCACATATTTTAGTCAGGCATATTATGTATCACTGTTGCTTTATGTTTTCTATTACTGGGAATTAATTTTTCACACAGTATCTTCATTTAATTATATAATACAATCACATGTGCATCTTCATGAATAGGAAGAATCTGTTCTAATTTAGCCATTATATATTATGCTATCTTGGGTCTTCCAGTAAAAATTCCCAAGTTTTTGTTTTAGCATAACAATAGTCATATTCATTGCTTCTTACATTTTAACAAAAGCACTCAGATGTCAGTTCATAGATTGACATAATCAGCTCTGTCTCTTAATTAGAAAAGAGAATAAAGCTGTTTAGGGGTGTCAATAAAATGACAGATGCATCATTAACAGAAGGCTACATTGGATCAGAATGGTGCAAATAGTTGGAATTGAAATGTTAAAAATTTTTACTGGTAACCTTTTGTTCCTAATTTCCATCTTCTTGGTATTTTTTTCATAAGTGAAAAATAGCTAAGGTGCATAATTCAGCACATATATGGAACAGTTATTGGTGATGAAGAACTCAAATTTATAACCAGAGTGAAGCTATAGCTAGGCAAACTTGCTAGTCAGGATTTCTGCCTGCCCTTAAAACAAAATTCAGCATGGCCAGTGCATCCTTTGGCCATGCTTCTGATGCACTCCTCATCACCCCTCTGATGTCACCAGTTCTACATGAGCATGTAGATTATGAAATTCCAGACTCACCCTGTGTCTGAGTTCTTGGTGCAGCACAGGGTATGAAATTTTTCCACAATTAGTCTGAGTATTCAGTTTAGTATTGACTTCAGTGAGTGTGTATTTCTCCAGCAGTTTATAATGCTGTTGATACCCACATGCCCTATGAAACAAAGGAAATTTTTACATTGAACTTGTAACACACAATGCCTTTCAGTCAGAACAAACAAAAATTGCAGAATCTGGCAAAATTGCAAATATTTAAACACTGGGACAATGGGAATGCATGATTTGGGTTTCAGGCATATGGAAGGAAATAAATAAGATTGCATGCTGCATCTATGATCTGTCAGAGGTGGGTCATCCCAGCAGGGTCTGATGTCCAGGGCATCCACAAGACCCAGCATCTCATATCAGTTTTACTGAGAACCTGAGCTAGAGGATTTTCAGACTTCTACAGATCGAGCTGTCTTCTGGCAAGCAGTATTGAGGTTCTTCCTAGGAAGAAATCCACACTGTTTTGTCTATTCGGCTCCAGTCATATGACACAATTCGGGGTGCAAATGGGCTGGCTGCTAGGTCACATAGCAAGACTCATGAGAGTGCACCCTTGAATGTACTCTAAAACACCCACACCTACAGCATTTTGTGTTAGATGAGTGACTGCACAGCCAGTCTTGAAGTCTTTTCAGCAAGGAGGATGATGAATGGGTGAGACACCTGTCTGTAGTCCTGAGTTTGCATCCATTTCTGCACGGTAATATTAACATGGATGAGATATTCTGAATCTTAGTCTCCTTCTCTGTCTGCATCCACTTTCTTTTCATTAGAACCTGTAAAGCTCATTACCTCTTCAACAGAAATGTTTTAAACTTTTAAGATTTCATGAAGTTTTGACCCCTCTGTGAATTTTGTGGCCTCTGTATAGACAGCTGCCTCATTGGCTGTTTGGGGTTCAGCATTTAATTATGTGGGGCTCCAAAACACTTGTAATGGTACCCAGTTGAAGTAGCTGGTTTAAAAATATTGAACACTTCATTATTAAAATGTCTTATTTTCAAATTAGAATAGTACAGGGGTGAACAGGTTGAGGAGCGTCAGAGAGTGTGAGAGACAGACAGACTGAAAGACTACTAGAATCTCATCCTGTCTTCCCTGAGACAGGCCCAACAGACAACAACCCATGTGATATGGAGGATTCCTTATCTTCTCTGAACACAGTGACCAAAATAAACACAGTGACTTACAGGATAGGGAGCAATGGGGATAAGTTCCTGCCCAGTGCAGCAGGAACTTCACCTGTGTGACTGCCCTGCCTCCCCAGGTGCCTGGCATGACAGGGGTGAGGTTCTATGAGTGTGACTGGACAATAGTGAGGGCAATGGTTCATTGAGCATGGAGGTGTTGCCCAGGTTCAGTCAGCCTACACCCTCTGTCAAAACCACTTCCACAGAGAAAGAAGGCAGGTCACTGCCGTCGGAAACGCTCCTCATATGGGAACAGAAGGCCCAATATGCAGACTGGACACACTATTTGGGAAGTTTGCTGTCTCCTGGGGCCCCACTTAAAGATGTGAATAGAAACCTTGCCACCCTGTTATGGCCTTCAGATTATCATCCATTATTGATTTTTCAGGTGGCAGCCTGAAAGTCTCAACAAAAAGTCTGAGAGCAGTCAAGAGAGACCTCGCAGCTTGGTACGATGCTTGGGTAAGGGATCAGGTGTACAAGTAATCTTCTCTATTTGCAGGGAATGATGGGTGAAAAACGGGAAGAGCCAGCAGATCAATATGTGGTTCCAACCCTGGTGTCACCCTTTTTTTTTCCATCGTTTTTTCCCTCATGGCTGAGTTTTGAGCTCTTGTATTTAGTTTACAATAAAGACATGGAGGTGCTGGAACATGTCCAGAGAATGGCAAAGAAGCTGGTGAATGCTCTGGAGTGCAAATCCTGTGAGGAGTGGCTGAAGGATTGAGGTAGTTTAACCTGGAGAAAAGGAGGCTCAGGAGTGACCTTATAGCTCTCTACAGCTCCCTGAAAGGAGGTAGTAGCCAGGTGGGGGTCAGTCTATTCTCCCAAGTAACAATAGGTAGGACAAGAGGAAATGGCCTCCACAGGAGGTATAGATTGGATGATGGGAAATTTTCTTCATCAAAAGGGCAGTCAAGCATTGGAACAGGCTTCCCAGGAAAGGGGTTGAGTCACAATCCCTGGAAATACTTGCATAGCAGTGACACTTGGGGACATGGTTTAGTGGTAGGCTTGTCAGTGCTAGGGCAGTGTTTGGACTTGATGTTCTTAAAGGTCTTTTCCAACCTAAATGACTCCATTATTCTATGAAATTACTCAGTTGGATGGTATCTAGTTTTGAAAAAAAGAAAATAAAAGGATAATATTTTTTCATAAATAGTCAAGTCTTGGATTCTTCAGAACGATAATCCTTTATAACCTAAGTATTGTTTTGTGCAGGAAACAACTTAGGAAAAAAAATGAAACAAGTATTCATCTGCAATTCAAATGTCTCTGATTACAGTCCCCAAGTTGACATTTGCTCACTTCTTTAATTAAAAAAATTGAGAATTTTTCTACTCCATCTTTCATAGCAAAGGGATTTAAAACATGTTCATACCTACAGTGTCCCAGTTACTGTTCCATCTTATGATCTTCAATTAATAATATTTTACTTTCTGTGACTGCAGAATGAAAATGTATTCTTGATTTACCTAAAACTGGAATTAGTTGGTTTGCCTAAAATCAACAGGGATTATATTTGAGAGAACTCACACAAATACAAGGCCAGAAGATTCATTTAGGTTTAACCCTTATGCCCTTGAACACAATAGAGTTTACATAAATATTTAAGAAGCACAGCCACAGACCAATTAAAGGAATATATTTTCCAAGCATCAAACCATTGTTTTCAGGCAATGCACTGAAGCTCTTAAATTAATACATATTAAATCTGTTATGGGCTTAGCAGAGTTTTAGGCTCAGGAGAGGGAAAAGCAGATGAGAGCACCCCAGGGGAAGGTCGGGCAGAGATTGCCTGTGAGACACATGACCCACAGCCCAGCTCATGGTGTCTGTGTGGCTGAGGGTGGCTGCAGGCTGCTCTGCAAATCCACCCGAGGAGGACAGGGCACCACCATCCCTCTTGTTAAGGCCTTTCAGCATCCTAGGAAAAGCTGTGGGCATGCTGAGAAGGCTGTGACTGGCTTCATTTTGATATTTGCTAAATAAAATTGAGGAGCAGCTGTTTTGTGGGAAATATATTTAAGGCTTTTTTTTTTTTAAATTTAAAAATAAAAATGTTTTAAGATACTTCAGAATTTCCCTCGTAATTAGAGATCTAGTTTCAGGCTAGTCCCACCCAAGTTTTGGGGTTTTTTTAAATGAAAAAGACTGCATTTTTCATATCCACTCACTTCAGACCTGAGGGTCCCTAAGGTTGCTGCTTCATAGTGTGTAGTATGAATTATAGAAAGGTGTTGCTCCCTAATTGTGGCAGGTTGTTAAGTCAGGAAAAGGACTTAACCACAATGAACTGTGAGAAAGTCTGAGTTGAAAAAGACCCGTATGCTCTTGAATGCAGGGGCAGAGCCAAAGCAGAGCTCAGGGTGAGAGAAGGAGGGAAAAATACAAGTGAAATGGAAAACAGAGATGAGAAGTTTTGGAAGAAGACTAAAGAATGCAGAAGCACCTCTAGGAAGGGGGGAAAAAAGGGGAGACTTCTTGCAGCTAGTGAAAAGCCAAAGATATAGCGCGCAGATTACAGCATGCTTTCTGCTGAAATAGATCACCTGCAGTTTCTGATGAGAGAAGTAAAATCAGTTTAGATAGATAAACTGAGATGTTTAGCTAGGCTGATGGCAGAAGGAGATGAAGCAGGGAGAATATATGTTTGTGGGGAATCCCATTACAAGACTGTTTCTCTTCACATGTGCAATAGACTTGTAGCACTGTAAGGAAAAGAGAGCAAAAAATCTGGAAAGCAAATATGACTGAATAATCTTTGAAAGAGAAGAAGACCTACTAATCCTATGTTCATCTTGCAGACTTTAAAGCTTTTGAAATGTTCACCTAAGTACAGTATTCAAATGCTGTTTTCCTGTGATATATGCCTTACTGGCAGGATTAGTTACCTTCTCTCATTATATCAACTTCAAGTTTTATTTGCAAATAAGTGAACTAAATAAGGTACCTAGGGTATTTTTGTGTTTATCCAACTGTTGCGACTATACTTTGGAATTTTTCAATACATTTTTGAGCAAAATATGTCCTGACTGTTAATTCTGTAATATGATTCATGAAATGTCTGACATCTGAAGCTCATGGGGGAGAGGAGGGAAATTGCTCGCAGATCGCCATGTGCTTCTCTGCTTCTACTTGGGGAATGCATGGCCATAACTGTGGGAGTCATGAAATGTTAATTAAAATCTTCTTAGCTGTGCTGTAACTTTTTTTTTAAAAGATAAAATGCATAATCTTTTCTTCTTCTAAAGCTATGCACATGGAGATTTTTAGACAGAGTAAGTGGCCCCGTTTTTCTAGTTAATTACCTCAATAAATCAGGAGTGGGTTGCTTGTATTTGAAAATTCTGTGCATGGTAGACAGAGTGAGGGAGGGAGCAGTTTTCTGCAGTGTTCTGTTGCTGGTCTATTATGGTATATAATGCACTCACATCAAAAGCATGGTACCAATAGTCACAATGCCACCGTGGCTATAACATCAGAAGCTTACTGCTAAAAGCCAAAATATTGCAATAAAACTTTTTGTGTTATGACGTATAAAGTGTTTGTGTTACTGCCACGAAAAAACCCACCAAACAAAACAACACAAAAAAAAATTGCAGCACCACTCAGATTTTCCTATTATATGATCTTTGATTGCACAAATGCATATGTGTGTACATATAGAATAAGTATGCTTATATACACATAAGCTGGGCTGATAAATACATGTGTACACACACAAACACATGTGCATTCTGAATGAATTGGTTTTGCTTCTTGAAAATGGCTAACACTCCCTGAAAGGGGAAATGGACAGAGGGAGTGTTTTTATCAGTGCTAGTTGATCCCACAGCTGAAGATCAGTTTTTTGGTGAACAAGGTCGACCTGCACTGTGGAAAGGCTGTTCCTGTCTGCCTATGACAGGAGACAACAAATGGGTGTGGGAAGACAGGAGAGCACAGTGGGGAACCTGGACAAGATTCACCAACAGCCTTACTCATTGTCCATGTCAGTGTACTATGTGTGTGGCTCGCTGTGGTGGCAGTGGTGGTCAGGATTCAAGAAGGAGTTTGGCTGAGGATGAACTGGAAGTGGAAGCAGGTGGACAATACCTGGACTAAGAACATATTGCAAGAGATGAGAGCAGAGGCTCCCCAGATATGAACAGGAGCTTGGTTTGAGAAACAAGTTAACAGTGGATAGGCAAAGGGGCTGAATGGTGGTGGCAGGTCCTTGGAGGCATCCCAAGAGGGATGGGCAGCCAGGGTGGGAGCATGCAGAGGAATTAGACAGAAGAAAAACATTTTCATATGAGTGCTTCAGGAAAACTGATATCAAAAAACAAATGTGAGAAGAGACAAGACAGAATTAGGGGAGATCTATGTGAGTCATCATCTTAGCTACCTAAATACGCAATTCTAATCTATCTGTTTCATTAATAAAGCCTAGTACTTCAAAAAAGCTCATTTTGTCTCTAGTGATTATAGAGAACTTAAAAGATGTCTGGTTAACCAAGATTCCAAACTTCTGGATGGCTCAGTAACATTAAATGAAGGGTCTATTTTCATTACCCTTTTTGTTCTAATGATCATCTTATGTTATTTAGCATTTGTGCAGTTTTATAGGAAAAAAGACTTGATTTTTACAATAATCATTTTTTCTTTCTGAAATTACATACTGCATGCTCAAAGAAAACACTGCTGCTGCATACAGAAGCAGGAATATCTTTCCATCTAGCATTTTCCTCTCTTTCCTTGTTACCAGGGTTTTTAAAATGTGATAATGTCCCACCACTGTTTCTGAGATTTCCTGAATTTATTTGTTTGCTCTTTATTACGTAAGGAATGATTTCTGCCTGTTTGAATAAATTTCTGTGGGGAGTGCTGACATTCTTATCCACACTTCACTTGTCACTTCCAGGCCAGACGGTTAATATGATTTCCTACTACGAGCTCCTTACTGTGTACAGTTTTAACATGTGTTGCAGCAAAGCAGTATATTAAAGTGCAGAAATTACTTATGAAAGAGACGGGTACTAGAAAAAAGTCATTGGGTTCTCTTCAGTGAAGTCAGTTAATGTGCAGCATAAATGCATTTCTAATTAGAGTAAAAGGAAATACAGGTGGACTTCATATTCTGATCCCATCCTTCTCTCATGAATACAAGGGGAAAAAGTGTTTATGTTTGTGGGTAATACCTAAAGAGGAATGTCTTCAAGCCCGCAAAGGAGGGATTAGCATTCCAAATGGCGAACAGGAAAACACAGAGGACTAATCAACAGCATCTGGACAGGAGCACAATCTTTTCTCTGGGGAAAAGGCTGAGGGCTGTAATGGTTCCCAAGCTGGATTTTTATCAACACGGTGGTGATTTTGCACAGAAAGCTGAGGTTGTGCTGGGAGGCAAAGCCAGGTGTGTCACCCTTGAGATGGAATAGATAATTGCACTGCTGTGCTCACTGCAGGACACTGCCATAGAGAAAGGTGTGGGCTAAGGTTAGGAAATCAAGAAAGAAGTGACACAAGTATGTAGTGGGCTTGAGGTACAACGTGAAGATAAAGATTAGATGTGAGGAGAAACAGATTGCTTGGGGAAACCGTAGAGACTCTGTTACTGAATATCTTCAAGAAGGCCATAGAAAAATATAAGGAAGATACCAGTGCACAGCACCCTACCTGGGGTAAAAGGTATGAAATAAGTAACCTCTTGTCATCTCTTCTTAGCCTATTTTTCTTTGATTAAATCTAAATTAAGAAAGGAAAAGTCCTGAGCTGAACGAATAACCTGAAATATAAAATGTAATGGAATAACCTTGGGCTCGGTCAGGGAAACTGTTGAGTAGTCACGGCTGCACTCACTGCCCTCACCCAGAGCAGAAGCAAAGTGGGATTGCAAAATGCAGGCTATGAGCACTAAATTTGTATTAATATTTAATAGTGATGAATTATTTTTGCATGGGCTGATAGTCTTGTCTTCACCACGACTCCTATTCTGGCTGTTATGAAACTTTATATTACATTTAGTAATGTAAAATTTCTCCACGTTTTCAACCTCTGATAAAACCTGAGCCACGAGTTCTTTTTTTAGAGGGTTTCCATTTTGAAACTGTTATGATGACTTTCCCACAATGGCTTTTACTTGCCTTTTTGGCTTTTTAGGCTATGTCCTAACTGGTAACTGCAAGCAGAGGTAGAATTTATAGATGTGTCCTTCAACACAGTTTGAAGTGTGAACTGCTATGTACAATATCAATGTAGAATTCTTGAGATAATTTAGCCTAAACTGCAAAGGAATAAGATTTCTTAGAGAGTGGTGTTTCAGAGTTACTGAACAAGTTATTGAGTTTTGGTATATTTTGGATATTTGGGGATTACCTAAATGAAATTACTAAAAGGTAGAGAAAAGAAGATGCTCCTGTGATGGATTACAGCACAAGTTGGAGATCTTAGCAGCAAAAAGTTTGTATGGTTTTAAAGGAGAAAAAACTGTATTTTAATAAAATCTCACAAGTTTTTCACAGGAAAAACTTTCAACAAAAGGATTGCATTTTTCTGTGGAAAAAAATCACTATAAAAATTCACTGGTTGGTTGATTTGCTTTTGTCAGCATTTCTTCCAGTTTGTCTCACATTTACCACCAGAGTCTATTTTGCTGTGCTGCTCTTTTTGGGAGTGTAGATAAACTCTTCCCTCCTTGATGTTCTCAAAAGTGTATTTGCTACATTTTCCTGAGTCTTTCTCCTTTTCTTTTATGAGTGATCTTTATCCTAATGAAGAAGAGATGGTTATCAGTACTGCAGCGTGAAACCACTTTACCTAGGCATAAGTATAGGCAGTGGCAGGGTGAGGTTTTTTCCATCCAGGACTCTCACTTCTTCATTGAGTCAATAGCTGTCTCTGTCCAGATGATGCATCCATTTACTTCCCACAAGCCTTAAAACAGTGGTTAGATAGGAGCAATGTCTTTAACTCCACAGGAAGTATGTAAGCTAAGAATTCAAGGGTAAAAGACTGCATATTGCTAAAACTCTCACCTGGCTTGTTGTGCAGGTAATACTTTTTCATATTGCATGTATTCAACCTGGAAAATTTAGAGTTCCATGAAATCACTGAGTCCGAAAATTTAGGTGAGGATATAAGATGCACGTAATTTTATAAATGTCAAAAGTTGCATTATGGCCAAATATCAGGAAGAAAATTTTATTTTCTGTACTCATAGAGGTAGAACACCTCTAAGCAGGTCTGGGGGAAAACTGTAACTCCTAAATTAAAAAAAAAAAAAATAGAAAGGTAGACTTACTGGCTTTCTCCTGTCCTAAGTTTCCTATGTTCTCTCTCTCATAATACAAGAAGACATTCCAGACACCACATTTCTGGGGATTACCTTTCTTGGGGTTGAAGCCTTTGGCCTCATTCTTTTCCTCACAGTTAGAGTGTTCATAAGCCCCTGGAAAGACACTGTCTGTCATGTCTTGTTGCTTAAATATTGTGATCGAGCCTGTGAATAATCTCCAACTGCTTTGACATGTTCATAATAGCTTTTGTTCTACTCTGTACCAATCCATTTCCATTCCTTAAAGTCCCCTGACATGGTGTGCTCCAGCTTGGACATGGCGTGTGATGGTTTGTCCAGAGGTACTATGGAAAAACCAAAGCACTACCTTTAGATTTTTTGGATGGTAACAATTGTTTTGGAAAGTGAAAATAATCCCCATGTGGCAAATGATATTGTTAGACTTTTTTGTCCTGGGCCTGTGTGGTTTTTTTCGCCTTTGGTGAAAGTTGTTGTGAAAAGCGGTCAGCTGAAGCGGCGTCACCCTGCAGAGTGGCGTGTTCGTGTCGGGCTCCTTCAGCTGTGCTGTGTGCAGTGAAGGCTGCCTTAACACCAGATGCCAATCATACACCACCAGTGGATTTGCAAGATTATAGGACAGGAAAAAAGATGAAGGTTAAGCATGGGGCACAATAGAGATTACTTATGGTAATGAATTGTATAATTTTTCTAGACAGATCTGGATTAATGTTTATCCCAGGCAAGAGATTACTGTATGTCTGATTCTAGTTGTAAACAGACATTATTAAACAGAAGGTTTATGTTCATGAAATGCGACTATGGGTGTTAAAGCACTTATGATTTATTATGTGCAAAAAGAAAAATTAACCTGTTCATCTGCTATAGTACAAGATGCGCTGTGGGTTTTTGCATAATTTGAAAGGCATCTGCTCCTTTGGAATACAAATAACCAGTGAAATGAGAAAGATTCTCTTCTCATTTACACGGATCCAATGCCTCACAGTGCAGTGATGCTGAAATGGTGTAACCAAGAAAAGAATAGTCTTGTGTACTTTTATAAAGCAATAATATTTCTATGAGAGATCATGTTGGCAAAGTCTGTTTGCTTGTGAATCTTTAGGGTATTTTCTTTATAATTAAAAAAAAAGTAATGTTCAGAGACTTTTACAAATGACCTTATTGGGGTTTCCGAAATAATTCCCTTTCACTAAGTGAAAACATAATGCTTGGAGACGTTGAATTTAATAATTTTTAATTTAATATTTTTCAAAATATTTATGTTGAAGCCCATTTTTTTCCTGCTTTATTGCATCACTGCTGCTTAGCATAAGTGAGACCAGATACAGCATCCACATTTTTTAGTACTGCCTTACCTCAGTAGCTAAACAATCACACCTGAGTCAGTGCCTTCTGTGTTTTAGGTGAGCTGAAAAATCTTCCCATGAGGAAACTCTAAACAAACTCCAAAACTTTGCTTTTCTGGTGAAGTAGATGTTGCAACTTTATTACTTGCTAACAAGGAAGTATCTTTTCTCTGTGAACGCAAAGAAAAATTACAGCTATCAAAATCTGTTCCTTCTATTTATGGGCTGTATTTGTAGCCAGCTGATTTTTGCATAATGCCATTTGAAATTATCCATTTAACAATGATGGATGATACAACTGTGTTGCTCTTCCTCCACTTTGTAACTGATCCGTCTACTTATAGATTGCATTGGACATGTTGCTGATGCTTTATTTGTAAAATTCACTCACATATGTGAGAAATTTGTCCGTTAAGTTTTGCTGACTTCACAGAGGCTTCTCAGACAAGCAAAGATATTCCTCTATATAAGCAAAACCAGCCCAATATGTGGAGTAAAAAGACCTGGGAATATTGTGAGGTTTGTTAAGTGAATTAGAATTTAAGCCGTTAGAGTAGACCTGAATAAAAAAGTAATCGATAAGACATTCTGAATGCTTCAATTTAAAAAGTTGCAGTCTTAAATTTCCAGCAAGACAGTTCATAGTGCTCTTTTATATTTCTTAGCTATATTTTGCATTTGGCACAACAATATATATTTCGTCATGAGAAGAATATGACTTTAACTCTTGTAATATTTTGCCTAATTATCAAATTTTACAACTTCTGTGAAGTGTGAGTCCAGAGTTAAAGTTCATGAGCAAATTATTTAAGCAGTAAAAATTTCTGTGGGCTTTGTTAATGGCTCTGTTTAGCATCTGAAGGTGATGAAGACTTCTGGAGATATCCAGGGTGTGGGTAAGAGTCCTTCAGGAAATGGGGTTGATTAGCTGCACTGCTCTGCTGGAAAGTTTGTGCAGAGAAGCGCTGGACTTGGGGAGGCACTAAAATACGAGTGCCGCTCTTTGCTGTGTGTTAGCAGACATCGATAAGTCGTGGAGATGACCTCCATCTTCCAAAGAGACAGAAAGCTGGAAATGAAGACACATTTCTGTTATCAGTCTGCTGTGGGTCGTAAGTTGAACTGGTGTTATATTTTCCTCTGAAAGCCGCGTAGCCCTGACACAGTGTTTAACAGTGTTAAGCTTATTGCTGCTGAGCTAAACATGTCTGAAGTGAACGATGACCCTCACGTCTTTGCAATAGCAAAATGTCTTCCTGATGTGATCCCAAAGACTTGGAGCATTAAGTTAATTTTCCCCTGGATTTCTGAGCTGCCTTCTTTTTACCCGGCGGAGAGCTTGTGAAGAATACAGCTTCTGACCGAATGACAGAACATGGAGGGTGAAATTAGATGCATTCAATTAGAAGATGACAAAAAGCCTGTCTAAATATTTGTCAGGATGCGACTTACAGGATGTAGTGTCCAGCTGGGGAAGTGAAAGGCGGACACTCTCAGGACTTAATAGTCAAGGGGGGGAAAAATGGGTAAATCATCCAGATTCTTTGTGGAGTTGGAATAGATAATTGAGGGTATCAAGTTGGCTGCTATGCTTCCAGGGCTGGTGATCCCTCTCCTGTAATCTCAAATTAGTTCTTTGCTTTTATTCACTTAATGCAGAATTAAACATTGCAAAGTTTTTTTCACCACTTGCGTAAATATGTTGTTATTTGACCACTAGAGGATGATTGATAGAGGATGATGGTTTCTGGGAGGTATTGAAGAAAGAGGGGCTCCACATTCTCTTTAATATAAAAAGCACACCACAAAACCCCAAAGCCACAAAACTTAAGGAAATGAAAAAGGCACAGCCAACTGTTGGCTGTGAGATTTTCAGACAAGAAGATTTACTGGTTTTCCAGAGCACAAAAGGATGTTCTTGGAAACTAAAATTTGAAATGAGTAGTTGGTTAAACAGAAAGAGATCAAAATATGCAGCTTGCTTTAGCCACATCTGTTTATCTGTAAATTAAATTTCTAGCAACTTTTTTTAAGTAAGTGAGCAAATCTCTGGCTTATATTTTCCTGCTCAAAAAGTTTTAATTATGAAAGTAAAATAAAAAGTAAACACAGCATATCATGGTTTTTTTTTTTTTTTTTATTTCTGTGACAGCAGTTCAAGGGAGAATGTGACTATGATAGGGTTAATCCAGCTACATAAAAATCCATGCTGTGTATGATAGTAGTAAAGCTTGTGATCCCTTGATCTTTGATTAGATCCAAGCTAGTAAATATCTTGTGTTTAATCAGAATGAGTTGTTCTGCATGTAGTATAAGTCACCTTCACAGATGGGATGTAGCAGCAGAGTTGTTCGTGAATATTTGTTTTAATCCCTTCCAGAACAAGCACGCTTTAGGTTTCTTTGTTGTAAATCAGATTCAAGCAACTAAAGACCAGCATGAAGGAAAGATATTTACTTGCAGTCAGGAGTAGGACAGTGTGGGAACATTTCTTTCCTTTAAAAGAAAAATGTAACTTAGTAGATTCTTAAAAGATATTTTATACAATTCCGTAAAGATAACTAATGCACTGTGGCTGCTTTTTTAGACTTGGATGCAAACATCAGTATCTGGAATTTTTTCTTAAACTGTTCACATGCATTTCTATCTTAGGCTATAAATATGAAGAGACTAAGATTTATTACAGTTAATGTTCAGCCCGTATTATTATCCTATATTTTAAAGATATTTAGTTAGAATGGCTGTTCTCTTTGCTGGTAAGATGAAATTGCTAAAATGTTATCTGTAAGGATACTTGTTTTGTGTGGTGTGTCGGCGTCCTATTTACCTAAATCTGTCATAATTGCCTTCCAATACATCTTCCTCTGACATGCCAAATATTGAAAATGAGATGACTCTTTGCTGGGAGATTTTCTACTGAATGTCATTTTTCTGTGTTCATAACTTGATGATAATAACTGGACGACCTGTAGTTAAAGGCATCTCAATTTCTCTCACTTATTTTTCCTAATCACCACACGGAGCCTTCGGTGCTCAGAGGTGTGATTAGATTTAACCTGCCATCATATCTGAAGAACTTTCTGTACAACATATTATACATTGTAGGAATTACATATGTAAATGGTGGGTCTAAGTGTAATATATAAATAGATATAAAGATAACTTGCTCTCATGCCAAAGTTAACTCCTGTTAATTTTTTTTCTGTTTTTAACAGAAAGACTGGAGAGCCCCCACTAATAAATGGCTGGATTCCTTACCTTGGAAAAGCTTTGATTTTTAGAAAAGATGCTTACAAATTCTTACTGGATCAGCAAAAGAAATTTGGAGATATTTTCACTGTACATATTGCTGGTGAGAAATATTTTAGTATATATCTTGATTTTTTTCCATCAATGAAGTTAAATACTAATCCAAATGTTTAACTTAGAATTTTCCATAACCCAAAACATTTTTCTCCAGCATAGACCCATAAAAATCCCTCAAATTTACATGTATTGTAAGTATAATAATTATCCATAAAATATCATTATCAGTGTGTGGATTTATTTACATCTATAAGTATATATGTATTTTGACAGATTTTGTAGGTATGTACTGTATGAACATAGATTTTGCCAGCACATTTAATTGTGTATTGTTGGGTTTTTTTGTAAAGAAGGGAGAACTAACATCATCTTGA
This sequence comes from Entomyzon cyanotis, assembly GCA_024500445.1. Taxonomy (NCBI): domain Eukaryota; kingdom Metazoa; phylum Chordata; class Aves; order Passeriformes; family Meliphagidae; genus Entomyzon; species Entomyzon cyanotis. Next base: position 19,978,254 of record JAKEPQ010001005.1, read on the forward strand.
CACTGCACAGAAAAATATCAGATTAAATTTAGAAAACACTTAAGAAAAAAAGTGCAGAATTTGTTCTCACACATTTTACAACTGGTTGACAGGAACACAAGGGAATGAATGACACATTGACTCAGTGATACAATCGGGACTGGAACACAGAAACTTCCCGTTGCCAGCCTCTTATTCTGATCGTGCTTGCTGAAAATAACAATATAATAAAGTATGATATAACCTTGCTGCTTTCTGTATTTATAACTGTATTACTAAGCTAGATTGAGTACAAACATTTGAGTGATTTCACATAGACACTTAGCTGTGGAAGAAAAACATAGAATAAAACTGGAATGCTGAATGAAAGTTAAATATATAAATTTACATCTATTTGTCTATCTATCTATCAATCTATCTATCTATCTATCTCTTTCTCTAGAGAGATCTACTTTTTACTGAAGTCAATATAAAATCCAGTATTTTCTTGTGTTCAGAAAAAGGCAAGCTCTTATTAGTATACGTGGATGTAATCATCTTCTGCATCTTTACATGCTGATATCCTTGTTCAAGTTATCAATTTATCTCATTTTTAGTTATTCCTGTATGTTTTAGGGAGTTTCAAACAAAATGTTAAGTGTAGAATGTAAAGTTTGCTTTGTAGTTAAAGAACAGTAGCATTAGCTTTATATTTCCATATAAGCAATATTTTGCAATTAACATATTTTTTTCTTCAAATGTCAATTAATTTAATTGCAAGCCATGTGTTTAATTAATAAATTTTTTCTTTCTCTAACAAAAGCTGTCCTTTGTTCCTTAGGAAGAAAATATTTACTGTATTAAATACATGAATTTTTAAATTCATTCAGGATTTTTTTTTGGAAACTGGTATGATCAGATTTTTTGCAATTTGAAAGTGAGTTTGGCACAATACAACACCAACTTTTGTTGAAATACAGTCTTTTTTGTTGTTAATGAGAATTCACACTATCATAGTTTTGGCTTCTTACAAATACAGATTAATATCTATAATTCAGATATTATCTCAGTACATTAAAAAAAACTGGATACTGTCATACTTCAGACTCTTAAATGTGTTTAATCAAATATTTATTTCATTTGCCTCTTTATTATTTTATGCAAGACTGTGTTTAGAAATTTTTGTGTTTAAGCAATCTAGGAGTGTAATTTAGTTTCAGAAATTTCTATTTGCATGATAAACCAAATTCCATCTCAGATAATCTCCCTATGCTCAAGTGTTCTGAGCCAAGCCTCCCTTGGTAAAGACTGAGGTAAGTGGAGTTAGTTCTGGATATCATTTCAATCTTGTGCAGGGAAATGTCTGATTTTGTGAATTCGTCATAACAGACACTCCACTTTAAGTTCACTTTTTCAGTATAGAATTGCTGACCATCAGGACTTCACTAAAGAGAAATAGTTTGTCATCTGCAAGTCAGGGGAGAAACCAAAGCTAGTTAGTGCCTCCTATGATGTCCTGATCTGAAGGCATACAGGATTTCTGTATGCCTTACTGATTTGACAAAGATGATGTTTCTGTGCTCAGCAAACATAGCGTAGCCAGCTGTATGTGGACTATCATTACTTTACCCCCCTGGTGGATGTCTAAAGGTCCTGTCAAAAAATTCTATCAATATATATTGTTCTAATTATTGGTTCTCAAACTAGTTCATTTGGAAAATGCGGAACGATGCTTGGAGTTTCTGGCGTTGCCCCGTACTGGTAATGCGATTTTGCTGATTGTACTTTCCCATGTGATGAGCAAATGATTGTCATCCCTAAAAGTCGCAAGGGACATGGATGTCATCTTAATAAAGAAATTAAAAAGCACATCTTTCTATGAGAAACAATGTAAATTCCTGACCTGTCGCAGAAAATAGTTCTCTAATTGGTTTTGTGTGGTGGTGCAGCAGAATCGTTTTCCCCAAACGTCATGCCAGCGCAGCACCACTGTACATCATTGTCAGCAGTTCAGCAGAATCTCCCTAATAAGAGGACGATTACGTAAATGCAATAGTCTTGGGGAAAAAAATAAAAAAGAACAGAAAAGAAAAGAATAAGGAGGGGAAAGGGAGAGAGAGAGTCTGTGGCATTGAGATGATCATACTTCCCCAGCCTCTCTGCTTGTTAAGGGTCAGCAGCATAGGCAGATGGCTAGGTAAGAACTTACAGAGCTTGAAACGGTTTTGTCATTGTTTCTCGGTGTTAAACTTTGTGTCCTTTTCTTCCCAAGTTAATAGGAGTGATAATGAACCCTGCAACATTCTCTCTGAGACTTACTCACCTTTTAATAAAAAAATCATAGTGATTTTTACTAAGCACATTTGCCTTTTCGAATACTGCTGCTAAGTCATTCATTTCTCTAAAGCATGATACACCTACAGTAACATATCACATTTTTCTCTCTTAGGCAAAAGGTAATTTACATTAACTCCTTACCAGGCTGAAGCCTGCTGCAAGCATTACTGAAATAACATCCATCATTAGATGCCATCTGAAATGCTTGTCTTTCATCATTAGCATTAAAAAGCTCCAGAATGCATTATTAGAGTAATTTCTTAACTATCATACAAATACTGGCTTCTGTGCTCAGATTTACCAAAGTTGACAATTTTCATATTTTCCACATCAATCTTCTATTTCTAGGAGACTGTAGAAACTAAATGGAGATAACCAGGCTATTTGCAGCAGGGGTGTAATGCAGACTGAAGGATTGGATAGCAAAGTATGAATTCTCTGTAACCATTAAAAAAAAAGTCTGCTTGTTTTTCTGGAAACAAGCATACATCTCTTGTTTTGACTTGTTTCTACTGTATTAAATAAAATAGCTCAGTGACTTAAACTATTGGGAATTGGAGTGTGACATTTCTGTATGTACATGTCTACTTAGTTTTTGGTGCTGAAGGGTTTTTTTGCAAACTAACAGGGAAAGGCTTAGTCTCTAGTGGTTTCTGTAAAATATGTTCAATATTTAAGGCTACTTCATTTGTGAAGAATGTGGTATGCCTCCATTTTTTTCTGATTTGGCATTACCTTTTCCAGTATTCTGATGGAAACTCATGAGTATCAAGATTTTGGATTGATTTCAGAAAAGGTTACTTTTCAGAGATAGTCTTGACATCAGCTGCAGTGGAAAGACATAGAAGTAGAGGGGGAAGCTGCATTTTAAAACACCAAATAATAACTGAAAACTTTAGAAAATATTTTATTGGTCTCTGACACCACTAGGGACAATCAGTGGGAAGAAACCTCATTGGGGACAACAACAGGATTTAAAAAGCAAAACTAAGGACCATATTGGCACTTAAAAAATTTAAAATCATAACTTGAGGTGAGAAAGTATGTTCCACTTCGGATGTTTGCTGTTCTGGGTAGAGGAGATGTTGGGGCACAGTTTTGTAATTAGCAATCTGCTCCTATATAGAGGAGACTGGGGTAGTCAGTGTAGCCATGTAGTTCATTTGTGTGCAAGGATTACTGTAATTGTTAAAGGTTCCCATATCCACTCTCACTACTTTCTAACTGCCATTAATTAGCCCTAGATTTTAGTACTTTTCTAATTAAGAGATCTAAAACCAGATTCTTGGTGGTATACGTAAACAAGCTTTGTTTATTGAAGTTCCACTTTTCTGATTATCTAGACCTTTACTAAATGCAGCAACAAGAAATATTTTGGTTTATGTGTATATGTTGTTGACTTGCAGTGATGTGGTCTGGAGCCTGAATTGATTCTACAAAATGGATTATATTTTGGTACATACTTACTTTTTGCTACCCGGAACCTGATGAGAATAATAAAGACAAGATCTGTAATATTCTGTTTCTCAGGGACTTTTTTTTTTTCAAAGTATGTGCTAGTGTTGAGTGAGTTTTGATTTAAAATTATTACTAAAATAGTTTGTTAGTCTGAAAACTCATTTGCTGAAAATCATTTTCTTACTTAAAAATGATAAGAATTGATGTGCGTTTGCTAAGTGTCTGATTAAAGATCACAAAGAAACTCATATTTTGCATCAGAAATAAGCAGATGGTGGACAGATGGTTTAAATTAATATTAATTAAAAATCTTAACTTAAATTGTTTACCCTGTAAATGCAAAGTTAAGAAGCCAGCTTTCATCTTTAGGGTTAATAACACTCCAAATCTATTTATTAAAAATTGCTTCAATGGGCATTCTTTCCAAGCTTTGATCACAAAGATGGTAGCCTCAATAAAGAGCATGAAAGTGGGGGAAAGCTGGAAAGAGAGAGTAATTCTAGGACTCTCAACAAAGATCCTGCAGAGGTCAAGACTAAAATTTCCTGTCAGCCTCTGTAGTCTGAAAAGAAGAAATGGTCAAAAAAGGGGGCTGACAATTCAGAATCTCTCTTTCATGCCAGTCTCTCAATATACTTTTTAAAATTAAATTTACAGCTATGGTTGATTATATTACAGTAAAACAAAATACATGATAAAATATATGAGTATCTTAAAAACCTTCACACTCTGTTGACAAAAAGGAAAAAGGGGTCAAATTCTGTCTTGATATATCTGTTATGTTTCCTTACGGGTTCATTGGGATTGCAGTTGGTGTAATTGGGAGGGAAATTATGGCAGCTGGTAATTGCAGAGGAAGTCCAGAGTGTACCCAGATACCATAGAGCACTGTGTGTATATAAATCAGAATATGAAATACCTATGATAATTCAAATATCACTATATGGTAACCATGGATACTTGACATTTTTAGTGGTGGTGACTACTTTATCTCTGGACATCTGTCACAGAGCCAAATTTGGTCCTCAGTTAAGCATTTAGTATTCCCATTAAAATCAAAGGAGATTTGTTCCTTTAGTGAGACTGAATTAGACTATAAGTGCTGGAAGCTTTGCTCTTTCCCTGGGTTTGTAACTGGGATATTTCACAGAGGAAGTGTACATTTTAATAGGTACCCTTTTTCCCTAATGCACCTCTTCATTCAAGGTAAGAATCAGGAACTCTAAATTTAGAATCATCTATAAAGAGCTAAGATTTAATTGAGCTTTGGGAGTGTTAGCATTTTGATTCATGGTAGTTCCTCAAAATGCTTTTCTTCAGCAGCTGACTTGAAGTTTAGGGAGAAATTTCTGGATTTCTCTGGCAGGGAAAATTTGAAAAATCATCTAACGGTGCAATCCTGTCCCTCTGTCCAAGGAGCTGAAGGTATCACTGTGTTACCCCAATAAGCACCTGGGAAGGGTAGGAAGTTGTTGGTGCACTCGGACATGATGGATGCTGGCACTAGGACAGTGTGTACCCAAAGTGGAACCCGTGCTAAAAATGGTGCCTGCTACCTTGTAAGCTATGATCTCATATTCTTAAATTAAGGTAGTCACGTTAGGGATACTGGGCACATTCTTAACAAAGAGTTAGCAAAGCTTCAGGGGAAAAGAACCAGATGTGAGAGAAGCTTTCAATGCTGGGGTTTTGCAGCATGCAGTTAGAGCCGTAACTGACAGATTATGAGTTCCTCTGTCATCTGCTTGGAAAAAAGCTGCATAGGTGGCATATTTTCCACTCCAGCCCCTGTCACTCACTTTCCTCTGTGCAGGTGAAATGTGTGTATTTTTCACTTTCTTCTGGTGAAAACATACAGTTTCCAAATGTTGCTACGACTCCACATTGTATTTTTTTAAATTAGACCAGAGTAGTAAATGATTTATTTCAGAGCACCACAACTGAGGAGATTACACACAACTGTTGGCACAAACATAGATCCATCTACATGGAAATGGCTTCATGCTGATTTTAGAAGAGCCTTTAAAGTGTACACAAGTCAAATCTGCATCCTGACTAGGAGAATCTAAATAAAATTGGTTTCATTTTCTTTTCTCTTTTTCTTTGAAGATTTATTTACGTATCTTGTTTATTTTGTTTTGGTTTTTCTTTCTGCGTGCTTTTTTCAAACTTTGGCTTATTTTCAATTATTGCTTCTGGAAGTATCACCAGATTACAAAAGTACATGTGTCTCTTACTATTTTCTTTTTTTCTATCCAGGTAGATACATTACCTTTATCATGGACCCATTTCAATATGTCTATGTCATCCGAAATAGCAAGCAACTTGAATTTCATGAATTTGCTAATAAGATGGCTTCCAAAACTTTTGACTACCCGGCCTTGTCAAAAGGAAAATTCCCTGAACTCAAGGAAAACCTGCACAGAATCTATCAGTATCTACAAGGCAAGCCTTTGGATATCATTTCTGACCACATGATGAAAAATCTCCAGGATATATTTGAATGGAAATGCTCACAAGCAACAGATTGGGAAACAGAAAAAATGTACAAATTCTGCTGCTCTGTAATGTTTGAAGCCAGTTTTGTAACACTATATGGAAGAGTTCCTGCTGCAGATGGCCACAAAGTTATTAGTGAAATCAGAGACAAATTTATCAAGTTTGATGCCAGCTTTCCCTATTTAGCTGCAAACATACCAATTGAGTTGCTAGGAGCTACCAAGAAGGTTCGGAAGGAGCTTATACATCATTTTTTACTTCAGAACATGACAAAATGGCTGGGAGGGTCAAAAGTGGTCCAAGCCAGACAAGATATATTTGAGAAATATGAGCTGCTTGGAGATTATGACAAAGCAGGTAGGAAACTTATGAATGATTGCTTGTCTAAAATAAAATAATTTACTATAGACCTTTGAAATAAAAAGGCAAAATGGCGACCTTGAAATTTTTTTATGTTCTTTCTAATTGGCTAATGATAAAATGTTTTACTCTGAAACAACCCTCTATGATAATTGATTTTTTTTTTGTGCTGAGGTGGTAAAACAAGATACTTAATGGTGATAATGAGAGAGATTATAACTGAGCTGCATTTCCTCCCCTTATTCCCCCCACCCCCCGACATTACATTTCAAACTATTCTCATTAAGCAGAAAATTAGACTTCAGAAGCCTATTGGTCCTCATTAGCATTCACTGATCCTTGGCTGGGTCTGTGTCCTAACATCTTTTAATTAGCACACTGCAAATCTAATCAGTGTAATAAACGCTATTAATCTTCCTTTTCACTTATTTTCTCCCAGCACATCATTTTGCCTTCCTGTGGGCCTCTGTGGGAAACACGATTCCAGCTACATTCTGGGCCATGTATTATCTTCTGCGGCACCCAGAAGCTCTTGCAGCGGTGCGTGACGAGATTGACCATTTGCTGCAGTCAACAGGTCAAAAGAGAGGGCCCACATATAACATCCACCTCACCAGAGAACAATTGGACAACCTGGTCCACCTAGGTAATTTATTTTTATCTGTTAGGAAGAGAAGAGGGGCTCTCCCGGCAAACTCAGTTTATCACTCATTTCTGTTTACTGAGAAGGTGGAGGACACAGCTGCCTAATTGACATAATAACACCCATTTACATCAATTATAAATTATGTAGTTTATAGCTGTAGATACTCTCATTGCATGTAAACATTAAAGCCTAGGTAATTAACTATGCAAGGTATGCAAAAGGCTAAATCGAAGCTTTGCAATTATTTGAAAAAAGTTGATGCCTATTAAGTTGTTTGATTCTGAGCATCTGCCGAAGTGTTAATGCATTTCAAATACTTCTGTATGGTACTGCCAAGAAAGACCCTCTTCTGAAATTAGAGTGGGATAGTGTATTTAAACTGCAAATGTATTTTTTCTGCAAGCAATTTCTTTCTTTCTTTCTCTCTTTAATGAAACAAAAAAGGCTTTTAGAGCAGGCTTCTGTTGGGCAATGCCTCCAAATGAAATATTAGAAGATAAAAATTTGCAGAGTAGAAATGGTGTTTTCAGTACTTTATTTAAAAGAGGAAGATTTAAGGGAGCTACATATCTTGCAGTTCTGGATTAGGGGTTCAGAGGGAGACCCTTGCCAGTGGTCATTGGAAGTTGTTTGATTCAGGAGCTGAATAGACCTTCATAGGATCAGCTCTTGTTTTCACTTCATTTGGTTGTGCACAGACACTGTCAAGAAATAGCGAAAATAGCCCAAGGGAGGAAAGAGGGTGTAGCAGGTAGGTACCTAACCTTTAAGCATCTGAAAGTCTCCACAAGTAGTCTTAAAAGGGTAGACAACAGCTGAATAAAAAATTAAAGGTTCAATAATCCTCTGTTTTTAAATATCAGAAACAATCCTGTGTTCAAAACAATCTCATGTCTTTAGGTCTTCGTAGCTCATTACCTGAATTGGTGCTCCACTCTTAAACAAAGCTGTGTCAAGACACTGTGGTGGAGCAGGGCATTCTGTGTCTGGTTTGGATCCTTGTAATAGCTGCCGTTCTCCAGAATCATCCACTATGGCATGTCTCAAGAATCTGTGTGCAAACTTGATTTGATTAGTACCAATATAAAATTGGGTTTGATCCAGTTCCTTTGTGTTAGAGCATTAATATTAATCTTATATAGATTAATATTAGAGTCTACTAAGTTGGTTACATCCGGAGTAATGGCTGTTTTGATGCAGATTTATCTCTAACCAGTGGAGAATGCTTTTGAAATAGAGGAGATATTGGATGACAATTCTGATGAGTAACATGACTTTCTAAGCATTTAATGGATTTCTAAGGAACACAAGTAAAACTACTTCACATCAGAGCAAGTATACACCAATAAATAAGTTACCAAGCATCAAAAAGATCAAAAGATAATTTAGTTTGTATTTATAGGCTGAGATAGGAATGGCAAGGAAAAAAATGGGAAAAAAAGGCTCCCCAAAAGTGTAGGAATAAGGAAAATAAAAGCATGTAGTTCGCTTAAGCCATCTGGTGCAAAACAGTATGAACAGTTTAAAAACATTAACTGTGTCATTCCTCTGCTTCTTGAAATCTTGAAGTACCTTGGTAGTGTTTGATTTATGTGTTAAGAGGGAAGTGCCACATCCTACTTTGTAGTATTCTTGTAACACTTTTGTTAAATTTTATAATCATGTTAAACATAATGTGATATGAACAGAAGCTAGATTTCAGTTCTTCTGGCACTTAAGTCTTAAAGGGCTGGATACTGTCCCATACAATAATAATATAGAAAAAAATCTGTAATTCTCATAAGAGAATTGAGTCATGCATCAGTGGAAAGGGAAGGGGATGTTTAGTTAATAAATGTGTAGGAGGGATGAAGGTCCCAGATTGCATTGCTTGCACACCAAAAGCTCCCCTGTTGCAGGAAGGCTGAGGCCACTGGCTCCAAACCTCCAAGACAGAGCTTTTCCTCTCTCTGCTCTCTCTGTGCCAACCCAGAGCGTAGGAAACTGGGATTGTGTCCCTGCTCTTGAGTGAGGCAGACCAGGTGGGATGCTTGCATGTTCATCACCTTGTCATCTCATTCTCCTGTTTTAAGTGCTCTGATTCTCCGTCCTCTTTTTGGCCTACTATAACAAGAGACTTTTTTTTGATTCTTCATGCAATGGAGAACAAGTGCAAATTGCTAAAAGTCTTTCTCAGGAAGTAGCATTGTTATTATGGTCAGATTCTTCGGATCTGGGGAACAACATGGCCTGATTTACTCCTAAATTCTAAGCACAGGTATATGATTATTTTATTCAAAATGAAAAAACAAACAAAAAGCAACAACAACAACAACAACAAAAAAAACCACTGAAACACATTCAACCCAAAATAAAGCTAGCAAATTTTGGCCCTGATTATCTTCTTCTGATGGCATTTCTGGGGCAGCACTCTTTGTATTGTCTACATGAAACAATACAATCCCAAACCCCAAATGTGTGCATTTGTGTGCACAGAGTAACATACATTATTAGATGTTATGGCTCACAACAGAGCTCTAATATGGTAAAGGACACATGAAAATGGTCTATCAGTTAAACTGGTTATAATGGAAATGCCAAGGGTAAAGCAGAGATGTATGTAGTGCATGTTTAATGCTAGACATGGTTAGCCAGTTTGTTTGTTTAATATTAGTCCATTCATTTATATGGTGAAGCATTCTTGCCCCAGGTCATTGCTGAATCCCAGATATTCCTGCAAAAAGAGCACAGCTTGAAAAATTGTTTTGTACATAAGAAAGGGTAGGACCCAAAAAGAGCTAATACAAAGTGTGGAGTCGTAACACAAATGCTAAGCATTAAAATCATTGGTTGAATTGAAAGAAATAAATATATTTTTCTGGAATGGGCTGGAATGATTCTCTTACTAAGAACCATGTAGTTCTTAGTAAGATGCAAATGTACTTGTTTCAGATTATCGTTTGTGTTGGCACACCGTGATGCCCATGGGTAAATGACCCCCCCAAATATTTGCATGCTCAATAGCTATTTTCCTACAGTACTCTCTAATAATTATTGTACCCTATTACCTGCTCTGTGTTAGCGTAAAATTAACAATCCATTATTGCACAATAAGTTTTATAAAACATTTACAGATAGAGATCATGTTTAATTAAAATTAACTTGCCTATGAAAGCCAAATGCACTTATGATTCGCAATGACCTTTTATTACCTGCAGTCCCTTGTTTTGGCTGGATGATTGACAGCTTGCTGTTTGGCTACCATGTTGTATTTCAGCTGACAAGACTTTTCATTTTAACTCAATTTGCCTGCCTATCACAAGCTGGTGGCAGGCCAGGCTCAAGTCACCCAGCTTTGCCTCAGCAGCTTGCTCTATTTCTCATTAGTACGCATTTATTCAGTGGAAATTGGAAGACAAATGCTTGAAGGCATGTGAACTAAGTATAGCAAATTAGGGTTTAAAGACTGAATATTTATAAGTATATTGAAACAGTTTTTTAAAAAAAAAAGTCTAGAATGAATTGGAAGCTGAGTGCTAGCTTTAGTATAAGAGAAATGAAGAGAGAAGTGGGAGGATTCTAAGAATAACAATACTATGAGAGATATCTCTCTCTTCCCCCCTCCTTCCCTCTCTCTAGAAAATATGTAAAATCTCTCTGACAACACCTTATCAAACAACAGCCTGGCTTCTTTATGTAGCGCTTGCACAGTGAAGTTTAGCATCTCATGTGTGTAAGAAGGGGGGAAAAAAATGAGGGTCATGTTCATTTGCTGCTTGGTTATCCCTTGGTATGCTTTAAATTGCCTTGTTTGTTCGGCACAAGCACAGAAACAGATGTTGCTCTACCATGCTGGATAATTTACTGTACCTCACGGTGCAGAATGGAAGGCCTCCCAAGCTACCCAGCTGGTCTGTCAGCGGCGATGGCTGGTGTCTGCTGAGCTATGACAACTGCAAGTAAAGGCTGCAGTTTTATTGTGCAGTTGTCGTTCCTCTCAATGTATAGCTCTGGCATTTGTGGAAAGCTGACTGTCTATTTTTTTAATGTGAGCCTGCAAAGCCATATAAGCTCCATTCTCCTTTGTTGATCATAATGTGACTCATTACTTTTGTCATCTAATGATTATCGGCATGATCGCTCAGAGCGAGAGCCAAGCTCGCCTTCCACACATAACTGGTACTGGAAGGTAAAACAGATTTGTCATTTACGATCTGACCGCTAAGCCACACTTTGTGCTCCATTATTGTGATTAACTTCTGCATAAGATATGCTGCCCAATTGTCATTTGAGATCCGGCAGCGGGCAGGGACTGCCGTGCTTTCTGGGAGGATGTCCACTGATAGGATGTGACCGCATTACTTGGGTGGTTAAAGGTAAACCTGCTATTTTGCTGTGGCACTTTACTAATTACTTCTCCGTTTTTTTCCCTCTCCTTCCCTCTTCCTCATGTGATTTCTGCTGTCTCTATGTATGTCACCACCATTTCCAAATGGAGGACTGGAGCTACCAGCTTCATTTTCCGCAGGTTGAAGGCAGTCTGGAGCGGAGGCTGGACCCTTCCTTTGTACTGCATAAAGTTTTGTTGCCAGAGCGCTGCCAGTTGAAATCTATCGTGTCAGGTGCCTTGTGGCTATCTGCAGTAGAGGCCATCTTCTGGAACCAGGGTTCTTTTCTGGCTTCGTCACCAACAAGCCGATTTGACTCTGCCTGATTATAGTAACGAAGGCAGTCCAAAAGAATATGCACAGGCTCACTGTACGTCACATTGAATCACGGTGCTGGCCACACAAAGCTGACCGCAGCCTCATTTCTTTAGACAAATGCATGCTTAAGGAAAAACCTCCTGCAAGAAAGCATCCAGGGCCACTTTATTTGCTATGCATGCTGCACTAGATTTAATTTTTAGTGAAAGAACGTTTGTTATTATTTGTTTTCAGAGGCATATACACTGGGTAGCTACTGTCTCTAATAAACTAACCTTTTGGGTGCAGCAATTGCAGTGCCCTGGTGAACACTTAGAGAAGGCTTATTTGATATCACAAAACATAAATGCAGACACAAATGGATTATTTCATGCAAATGAAACCCTATTTTAGGCTATTTTTCACACTAATGATTAGAAGGAATCAAGTCTCATATAACAGTGCCCATACACACTGGTGGAAAAATAGTCAGTTTTGATTACAAAGTGAGAGATGCAGCCCTAGACAGGAGCTACATGCTGATATACATGCTATCAGAATGATTTATGCAAATTATGCATATTATTCCCAAAGGAATTCCTCCTCAAACTGCCAGGATAAATTGCCGGAAATTAGCCATAAAATCTGTCGTGCTAGGAGCAAAAGGTGAAGGCCACTGGGAAAGCAAGGACATTCAGCTTCTGGAGCCTTCCAGGATGTGATGGTGGAGACAGAAATCTTGCTTTCCCCAAACCTGAAAGGACTATGTTTTGTTTCCTGTAGGCCAATTAGAAGTGTCTTTCTCTCTTAAAATTACCAGGGAAATAATGAATTGCTTTCATTCACTCTGACCACAACAGACACTATCATTTGGCAGCATAGTGCATTGAAAATACATCTAAAAATTCTCAGAATGACTACAGAATTAACAAACAGAATGATTTCTAATGTATAGTCCTGCCATTGCATCCAACAGCTTTCGAAAGGCAAGCTAAACAGCTCCACGGATGCTTTCACTGGTATTTGTTTGCAACCGCCAAAAGATATGTAAATGCATAAAGTGTTCATGTCTTTTGATTGTGTTGTTTTCAACGTGATGCCTGAATAATGACTTTCCACCCAAAACTTGGTGCTGCTTACAACCGACAGGATTTCTCATCACCACCAGTGAGGATCACATCAGGACGCTCAGCATCCCGACTGCCCCACCCCAACCCTGCGGGGCTGTTTATTGTCTCCTCCTGGTCTCTGCTTTATGTTTGGTTTTGTTTGTGCGGTTTTTTCCTTTTTTTTTTTCCCTTTTGCCTGCCCTACTAAACTCCTGGATAATCAGCAGCTGTAGGCATGTATAACTTCCAGTCATCTCCCATATGTCTGATGCTTCCCCCCCTCCTTTTGTTTAATCGCAGAGAGTGCCTTAAACGAGAGTTTGAGAATGTGCTCGTCCTCCATGAACATCCGCATCAGCCAAGAGGATTTTGTTCTCAAGCTTGAAGGGAATCAAGAAGTCGTTTTGAGGAAAGGGGACTGGATAGCCCTTTACCCGCAGATTTTGCACATGGACCCTGAGGTCTATGAAGATCCTAAGGTAAACATTCAGCTGGTGCTACTCTTCCTACTCCAGGCGCATCGAAGCAGCCAAGCCTTTTGTGATCTGTGGGTTGTTTTTGGTTTTTTTGTTTTTTTTTTTTTTTACTGCTGTTCTTTCTTGTGGAACAAATCTTCCTAGTTTCAGATGTATTTTATAGGGCCCTGCAGGTCAAAGGATTCATGGCCTGAAGAGAGAAATATGGTGATGAGACTGACTGCGACTGCTTTCAAAGGAATTGACAATTGCACATTGACTACCATAAACTTTAGGCTAAATGTGGGCTTTGTTTGGCAGTGGATCATTTGATACCCAAGGAGGGCTGAATAATAGAAGGTGGTTTAAATAGCAAATAATGTGGGCCATTTAGCTAAGTGCCCGCAAAGCATCATTGACTCTCTGAAGCCCTATAATAGCAGTGTCTTACTTGAGCCTTATGCTTTTTCACCTCCCTTCGTAGGGATTCACCCCTTCTTGATCAATTAGAGTGTTGTGAACTTGAGACTGTAAAGCTGTTGCTCTGCAGCGAAGCTCGGAGGGTAATTGTGTCATCTCCTTGTATTTTTCTCTGACGCTCAAGTTAATGAATATCAAAGACTCGAAATTAATCCACCCTGCCTCAGCCGTAATACAGCTTCAGAAGTTCACCACCTGCATGCAAATTGAATAGTCCTCCTCTGGGCTAGGTTGCTCCCCAGATTGCTGTCCCCAGCCCAGGGTGCCACGGAGGAAGAGCAAGAGAGAGCAAGGGTGCATGCTGAGGCTGTTAAATGGCTCATCTGCCTGAGAGGCAAGAGCTTGTACCTCATCCATTCCTCACCCCTATTTTCCTAAGCGAACGGCTGTCTCCCAGCCATGCTGATTTCCATCCTTGGCATTTGAGCCAAAGAAGAAAGGAAACGGATTTCTTTACATGTTTATAGAATGCCTGTGTTAGAGACATTGCTCCCTGAAGCTCTCCCTCTCAGGAATTTAAAGATGAGAGGCTGCAAAGAAAAGATGAGATTCAAGTGTCTCGTTGGTGCAGGACAGCATTTTGATGTGTAGGAGCTCTGCCAGTCTCAGTGAGAGGAGGTGTGGAGCATGTTGGAGTCAGCAGGAGTAAGGTGTAGTCACTGGGATGAACACTGTAGCCATGAGAATGAAAATTACATCCAGGGGAGCTCTGCTGGCTGTATCCACCCAAAAATGAAGATAAAGCCAGCAGAGAAAAATTAGGATTTTAAAAATAACCCATCTATTGGCAAATAGTTGATTAATATTTTAATCCTTAAAAAGGATAGATAACAGCTAACAAATAAGCTTTTTTTTTTTTCTTTTTATCCTTAACACTTTATTTTGGAGAACGTTATTGATTTGTCAAAAGTCCATCTGTTTGTTTAGGTCCTAGACCAAAAGCATCAGTGTGGAAACTGATCTCCTCCCTTATCCAATAATTGCCGGAATATATTACCATATTTCCATTGCTTGAATATATCTGCTTAGTATCAGCTCTGCTCAGCTTTCACAGTACAGCTTTAGTTCATATATTTTATCTTTTTGATAGTGAATGAGCAATCCACACATTGCAGTACATTGATTTCAGCACATGGGCCCTCTCGAAAAGTGGGGAAATCACTGTTCTGTTTGGTTCTTAAAATATGCAGTGTGCTTTCAACAATAACTACTGAGGATCAGATAGAGATGGAGAATGAATTTTTTGAAAGGTGCAGTCTTGAGCTTGTCATGTATTTAGGGAAAACTTTTCCTGGGAAAACAGGCAGCTTGACGAGATAATTTTGTAGCAATGCTTTTTCTCCTGGATACATAAATTTAAGTTCAAGCTATCTTCTGCTTTGGCACCATATTGTGTAAGTGTAAGCATATATTTCTGACCTCTTTCTCCACCCATTAAGACCTAAATAAATTAGTCAGTTTTCTATAAAGTGTATAAGTGAACCCCTAAATTCTAATTCAGCTAGTTAAAGAGCTCAGTAAATGAACTCTGCAAAGCCCATAGAGTAAATATCAAGAAACCCTGCAGGAAACCCTCTATGGTGACTTCCCAAACAAAGCTAAATACAGTATGTGACAGAAAGAGACTTATATCAATCACAGGAGATTGCTCAGTTTTCATAATACTTGTAGCAGCCCATCCACACAGAACTTCATTGCCTGTTTTTGCTCAGTGTCTTGACCTTTTCCTTGCTCTCAGCCACTGTATCTCTTCCAGAAGACCTTGTGCATGGCTGAAAGTTCCTTCATTTCTAAAAATTAGTCTTTGTTTAGCTGGTGAACTAGCTTTTAAGGAAACACTACGCAACCCAAGGGGCTTCAGCAGCACAAGCCTGAGCTGGATGTCACTGTCATAGGCTACATTCCTGTCTTGCACTTGTTTTCTGTTTTCCCTGTTCCTTGGACACCAATTTATTTTTTGTTAAAACCGATTACAAGTTGCAGAAAGCTCTTAAAATGGCAAAAAAAAAAAAGCATAAGGTTTGACCCAATGTGTCTATGTGTTCAGTAACACAGTTCTTAATTGCTCCAGGCACCAGAAGTGCACCTTGTGAAAATGTTTGAGCAAAGTGAAGAGCTCTGGGTTGGATTTTTAACCTATTGCAGTTCATATTTAGCAGAGCCTTTTTAAACCAGCATGATTTAGAATTCAGGAATTAAATCTTGTGGTATTCTGGGCTTTCATTTGTAACTGTGCTGCTTCAAATGAAGCAATAACTTCCTGGTGGAAAAAAATAAAGGCATGCTTCCTTTTGGCTGGGGTGTTCAGACAGACTGAAAATAATTACTTGTCAGTGGAAGCAGACATAGAATCACCTTTGTAATTGTGGAAAATCCAGGCCTCTGTCATTTAGAGAAACAAGCTCCTGTTCTTCAGCATCCAAAGTTACAGCCCCTCCAGTGCACCTAGTACTTGTTCCCTTTTTCATTGACCACCTCCCCTGACACTTGTTTCTCAACAGCAAGACCTGGAGTGCATGGTTTTCAGAGCCTTTAATCTAACGGGTAGATCACTATCAGTGTATTTTTAATGATGATGTGGGTTTTTTTAATCAGTTGAGGTCGGTTTCTGTCTGACTGACTTGTTCCCAGCCAGCTCCAAATGGCTGCTGCTACAGCAGATGTATGCAAAGCAGGACAAATGCTAATGAGTGACCATAAGCAAGAAGTGCCTGTCATTTTTATTCAAAGCATGCAGGAGGGTTTTGTAAGTGGTTAATTTGCCATTGACTGAGTGAGGATGCCAGATCTCCTTCATTCAAAAACACGAATTATCTCTAAACAGGGATCCTGCTACTCAAAAATAGTCAGAAATATGTTCAATTTATGGATCTTAGGTTACAAGTGTGACGTCGAGCCTTACTTGAAAGCACCCTCTTTATAATGCTCAGTCACTGGCAGTTGTCCTGCTTTACTCACAGCTTCTGGAGCAAAATATTTGAAGGTAAGATGTGGCAAATTAGGCAGCAACCATCTCCAACTGAAAGGAAAATTGACTGCAAAGCATTGGAGTTTTTGAATAATCTGAACCATTCAGTGCAAAAGAAGGATGGATTTTGCTCTAGCTTGCAAGAGCAAGATCGGTGCAATGCATTAATTTATTCATAGGCATTTGCAGAATTTGGCAGATTATCCTTATTCATGATGTATGTACCACACTGAGTGCATATGATGCTTTACAAGAAAATTGTCCTTCCACTGAGGTTCATTGTCCCTGCTACAAAGCAGTCAAAATCTAATTACAATCAATATAGGCCAGACACTCAGTGGATGAGATGTGGAAGTTGAAGGAGCTTGATGTAAAAGGACTAAGCTAAGTAAGTGGATTTGAAGAGTGTTCTTTGCAAGGAAGATAATGTGAGTTAATGAAACTTGAGGGGACCAACTAAAAAGAAGAAGCTGTCAGCTCCTTGTCTTCCTCTTTATCTTATTTTCTGGGTTTCAGACGCATTACTATTGTGCAAAGAAAGTGGTTCATGTAACTGCCTGCTTAGATATCACGCTGTCTCTCTCTTTCTCTTTTGTTTTCAGGAGTATAAGTTCGATCGATACATAGAGAATGGCAAGAAGAAAACCACATTCTACAAGGCAGGAAGAAAACTGAAGTATTTCCTAATGCCCTTTGGCTCTGGGATCAGCATGTGTCCAGGGAGGTTCCTCGCAATGAATGAGATGAAGATGTTTCTTTTCATACTATTGTCTCATTTTGATGTAGAACTAGCAGAAAACAAAGCTGTCAGACTTGATAACAGTCGCATGGGCCTTGGTATCCTCCTGCCAGACGTTGATATTGCCTTTCGTTACAAGCTAAGGTCCTTAAGAAATTGAGCAGCTGCCTGTATGCCTTCCACTAATCTCCATGTTTGCTCTGTTTTATCACTCAGCACTGTATTTTTGGAAACATTTGCTTTTCCCTCTCTGCTTTTACCTCCCTCCTCTTTGTTTCTAAGGAGAAAAGCCATTGGGCTGGAGGTAGATACCAGATGCAGGGACATGCAACCTCAATTTGTCCTGCCTGAGTTGTAAGAAGTAAGGTGACCTGACAAGAGTCTGGCCAAGTAAACAGCCCAGCATCTCTACAAGGTGCATCCCCATACTCTTGGCCATGAGATGAGCAGGATTTACAGGGAGGATGAATCCAGGCCACTTTTATGGGAAATGGGTTCAGCAGCCCTCTGTCACAGGGTTAGAATGGGAGTTCCCATCCACCCATCATCTAGAGGAATATGAGCATCTGCTCATAGAAACATAATAAGAAAGGGGGAACTAATTTCTAGAGCATGAAAAAAATTCTAGTGATTATTATCCTAGTTTTATATTTCCTTTATTTCCTTCATGGTCTTGAGAGTCTTAGCCCTTTATTTGGGAGATATGATGGAAGTTGTGTGGGGGTTGGAGGATGATTTGCAAGAATGTCTTACTGGCGACACATTTTTAACTTCAGGTTTATGTACTGAGAGTGAATGCCTTGCTGTCTTGCTCCTTTTTTTTTTTTTTTTTTTGGTGCAGTGCAAGAAAGTTAAAATATGTGATTTTTTTCCTGCAATCATTTAAAGTCAGAAGGAAAATTCTGTTCATTTTATTAGGTGCTCGATCAAGTCTAAATTACCTATTTAGGCTTTTGAGGTCCCCCCAAAAAGCATATTCTTCAAGGAGAAAATATATAAGCCTGTTTGAAATTATTCTATCACCTCAAAAATTAGCTTCTGTTTGTCTCACTGTTTCTTAGTAACATGTTCATGCATTTATTTAGACCATTTGTTATGTTTGTTCATTTCTCCAAAAAGGCAAAAGAGGAAGATGGTTTCAAGGGCAAGTGTGGGATCTAAAACTGCTTTTTAATATTGTTTCACTTTGCATAGGCAAAATAATGTGACCTGTGTTTGGAAACAGACTTGTCCATCTGTAAATTGGAAAATGGGTTCTTCCCTGGGGCCAAAATTTGAGCAAATGAAAAGCCTGGGCAGCCACAGAAGCTTATACTGGCTGCCCAACCTGCTTCACTGGATGACCAGCTCTTGTTTTGAAAATTAATTTCCTACTGTACAAGATCTGAGATTTTAGACCCTGTCTCTCTTCCCAGCCATCACTTCAGAGACTGATGAGGATTCCCGTGGCTGTCCAGTCTCAATCTGCCAAAATGATCATTGTGATGGGAGAATAGCCATGACTGTGGGCTTTGCCTTGTGTTTCTAAAAAATATCTCTCTTTGGGATGTTCCAGAATGAGTCTTTCAAAATCAGAAATTCTGCTCATCTGTAGAGCACTTGATGGCCTATGGATGAAAACTACTACCTACATAGTAAGAATTATTTATTGTTATTTGTGAGGAAGACTGTTCTGTTATTCATGTAAAGCACATACCCTAAATAAGCATCAGTGTCAGTTGAAAGGCTTTCAAAGATTGGCACAGCCACATTCCAAATTCTCCGAGAAGAAAATTGTGGTTTTGTGAGATATATTGGATAAACATTTTCTCTTCATATATAGTATCAATAATGTCTACAAATGTGGAGTACACTTACGTTAAATAGGCTTTGCAGTTGATTAAATGCTTTCACTTTGCTTCAACATTTTATCAACAGCAAAAACTGAATATTGCTTTGTGCCACAGGATAAAATTGGTTTTTATGGAGACATTCTTGTACTCAGGTTACTTACTCCTGTAGTTACTCTGTAGAAGCTATTCAGTACTCAGCTGTAGCTCACAATCCAGTTTGGACATTAGAGCCTCGTTCATTGAGAGAGGGAATGTTGATATCATTACACTGTTGATTGTATTCCATTATTGCTTAAATGCAAGCTGTAAAATGTCTCATACCACAATTATGATGAATCCTTCTTTGGCATCCAACTTTAAAACAAACCTGAAGCAACTGCGAAAATAACAGTGGGTATTTGTTTTAAACAGAAGCCTCTTTTTTATAATTGTATTCTATTTTTAGGGTTTTGAATTAGAGTATCACTGTCTGCTGCATGATTTGATAGGGTATAATAGGATTGTGCCAAAAGTACATGCAAATCATTAGTAGTTTCAGATTAATTGCTGATCAATTCGTATAGTATCTATTCTGAAATTAAAAGAAGAACTAGATTTTCTCCAAAGTAGCAAATTAAATTTGTAGGGTATGCTCCATTTAAAAAAAAAAAAAAAAAAAAAAAAAAAAAAAAAAGAAGAAAAGGGTCAGAATCTTTGCCAGGAGTTTTAGGAAACCTCCATGAAGGAAGGCACTTGGAGGCCTTGCATCAGAGTTAGAGAGCACCACACAAGAGGCCAGCATTCTGCTGGGATAAAAGTTGCTTGCTCTTTTTGCTCAGGAGCCAAAATAATCAAATGCAAAGCAGGGTCTGCCCAGCCTGGAATTGTGTCCCTGGTAACCCAGACTCCTGGTAGATCAGTTTTGCTGGTAAGCAATGCATCACTAGCTTGGCATACCTCGGCTGCAGAGGAAGTAAGCCTCTTCCTCTCCATGGAAAGTCATGAGAGCTGGAGCAGGACAGAGGAGAGGTTAAGCCCTTCTGCTCCAAGTATTCAGAAACTGAGGAGGTGACATATTGAGAGTCAGCAGCTGGTGTGACCAGGAGTGACTCAGGCTCCATGCAGCAGGATTGGAAGGCCCATGGTGTTGGTGTTCCTGGTCAATAAGCTGAGACAGCACAGCAGGGTTAGGGTGCAGTGTCCCCAAAGGTCCCAGCTGGAGCCAAGCTGGCTGCAGGGTGCTGTGCCAAGAAGAGCATGTTTCATTACGTAGGGCTCAACACCATTTTTGATGATCTCCTCTGCTGCAGGACCCAGGAGTGAGCAGCTCTGAGTGTCACTGGAGCACTAAGAGGCAAAATCATCTAAGCAGAACCAGCAGTGCTGTTTGCAAGTGTTCAGGTGCTGGTGGGGCTGCCAGGCAGGGTGGGGGAAGACAGTCAGACCTGTGCTTCCCTGTCCCACCTCTCCACTTCAGCAGGGTCTCTGCCCTGCCAGCCCAGCAGACCTGGCAGGTGCAGGGTCAGGCAGGATGAGCACATGGGTACCCCCTGAATTTCTCTGCTGTTCCTCTCTGAAATGGTGCACTCACCCATCAGTCTGAGATGTGACTCGACTGGTCACTACCAGCCTCTGACTGTAAGTTGCTGATGTCTATGTCTGTATCAATAGTATCTTCTGCTATTTAAAAAAAAAAAAAAAAAAAAAAAAAAAAGAAGAAGGAAAAAATAAAGAAAATTAAAAAAGGACCTTTTTTCTCATAAAAAATAGGTTTATGAAGTCAGTATGGCCCTTCATAGCACCCAGGAAGAAAGTTAATTTATCATGAACTAATGTGAATGCTAAAATGTAATTTTTTAATTATTATTCCTATTTTAATTTACAGATTGTGTCTTCTCCATTTTCATGCCGGCACTTACTGCTGCTAGATGCTATTGTAAACTTTAAAAAATGTTCCAATATTTAGGAAATCGTCAAGTATATGTGTACCTGTTTGCAAACTAGATTTTCATATCTCTGTCAATGTGTCCTAATGTAACAGTATAAAACCATGTCAGAGTTTTTCTTTAGTTTATGCTTTTAAGCCAGCTGCATGTCACTATTTTTGGCACTGCTATTTTTATGAATAGTTATTGTCTGTGAATTTCTCTGGTAGAATTATACGTGATCTTTTATTTTGTCATTATTGAACTTTCTGTCATTCAAGAGATTGTGAAGTGCTCTTAACTGTGCAAACTGACAATTTGTATATAGACGCAAAACAGCTAGGTTGTACTTTAACAGTTAATATCCATTGTTCAGGCTCCTAGATCAACTAAGGTACTTCTGAGCAAGAAAATTGAATTTTCATTATTTTTAGTAATCTAACATCTTAAGGGAATTTTGTATTTCAAGGGCACAATAAAAAGGAATATATCTATTTTAATATTGAATGACTGTCCGTGGTATTTTTTCCAGCTTATGTTTATGCTTTTCTCGCAGATTCACAACTATTGCTTTAATTTTTTAATTATTATTTCAACATTTTTCTGTTACTTGATCTTGAAAAATATTTCTGTAATGAAAAAAAAAAATAACCTTTAATTCAGCATTGGACTACAGAAACTCCTCTGAATATTGGAAATGATCATATCTTTTTTTACCACAGCCCTCCTGCCATGAAACATAAGCCAGTTCTCATCAGATGAGGTAAAAAAAAGTGGTACTTCTGACATTCTTAGGACATTATCCAAAATTAGTGTTAAGATCTGCAGTCCACTAGTGATTCCTAAATACAACTCTTAGGCTTTTGCAAATCTCTATGTAGTACAAGATGTACTACCTAGTGTAAAATATTCTGTCTTCACAGATCATTCATTTTAAAAGGGGATTTGAATGAAATTGTTACGATGCACAGCACTGCACCAGCAAAGCACAACTTGGCTTTTCTAGGTATCACTGTAGCTGCTAAGTTCTACAAGTAGGTATTTAATATGAAGGTTGTACCCTAAAGATGTAGGTGTTTCTCCATTCCTTCATGCAGAAGCACTTGTCAGATATGTCTGTGAGAATTACTGAAGATACTTCCTAGAGAGGACAGACCTGCAGCATTTTCTGGGATTAATAAATGTGTGTGTAGCTGTGCAATTGTTTTAACTCCAGGCTATATTAGAAGTTACTGAAATTTATAAATTAAAAAGTGACATTGTTTGAGATTTCTTGAAGGGCACATTTCAAAGTGAGTTTTCCGTAATGGTCTGAAACATAGCTTGAAAGGAAGGAATTAGTAAGACCTCCTAACACTGTATTTTATCTACCCATACTAGGTACTTCCTTGATGTTATTTGCATTGCACTGTATTTTAAAACTGCTCAAGGCATCAATTTATGCATATGCTTAACTCATATGAATAGAGCTATTCTAACTGCCAGACCATAGAAAGTGAAGTATATTCCTGCCTGCTACCTAAACCAGCCTATGTACCCTGGCTAGTCATGTCCCCATACCCATAACATACCAGAAAAATTATCTCATTACAAAAACACCCCTTAAAGTTATGCTTATGAAAGTATTGTGATCCTTAAGTTATTGTCTAGGTTTATAATTACTAATAAATATGAAGAAATGGTTGCTGCATATATAAAAGCATATTAAAAAAAAAAAAAGTAGACAGTGTGACATTTTAAATTGAAAGCAAGGAAGCTGTAGTGGGATCTGGGTTCTCATATAAACCAGTACTGTGTTTATTCTATGCATCAGGCTTTCCTGGGATCTCCTGTACTGAGCCTGTATGAGTACATCATTCGGAATTGTAGAAATGTGCTTGTCTTCAAAACTAGTCACACCAAAATAAATAATCAAAAGAAGCCTAAGCTTCAGCTGTTCTTGCTAGAAACCTTGCAGGATTCTATCTTCAAAGATTTGTTAAACTGATTTTGACACTAATGTTTGGTTTATTTTTCTTTTCCCCAAAACCAGCAGCTGTGAGTACAGAAAAGTTGAATAAAAGTCTAAGTTCTGGCTACAGGGAGAGTAAAAGTCAGTAAGCAAACACCCTGCGATGACTTTTGACAGCGACTTCTTCCCCATCAGCTCATCTTTCCAACTACCTCTTTCTTCCAAACAGTTTAGTCGCTCGCTTACCTCCTACAGGCAGCAAGTCTTTCCCTGTCTAATTTCCATCTTGTGAGCCAGTGAATCGCCTTTCTTCACAACGTATTTTTCAGTTGCCTTTTAAAAGTGAATTCTTCACAGCAGCCTCTTGCAAAACCGGTATCGCAGGTGGCTGCAGCTGGGAGAAGTGCCGCCTCGCTAAAGCTTTGAACCTGAAAAGCGGATGGGCATTAGTTGAGCTCGTGGTTGAAGCACGGGGGAATGCTGCTGCTCCGCTCCGCTCCAGGATGCTCCCGGCCCGCGGCGGCGGCAGGGATCAGCACCCTCGCCCGCCCGCCTGCTGCCCTCTGCCCACTGCCCGCTGCCCGCCGGGCTCCTGGCACCACCTTGCACTCCCTGCGCTCCCACCTGCCCCGGCCCGCGACAAAAATCAGGGGAGAAGGGTGTCAGGAAAGACTCCTGCAGCCCCTTCCTAAAAGCATCACGAACTTCCAGGGATGCTGTAGTGGGACAAGGGGATAAGACCCCCGAGGAGGTTCCTAGGGAAGCGGTCTGGGTGTTCGGTGAGTTTGGAGGGCTTCGGCTGGTGGAGAGGAGGTTTACTCTGGAAAGGCAATTGTTTTACCCTAATCCTCAATTATGAAGATTTAAAAACTAGTATTAAAGGGGCAATCTGTTCTGCAACTTCTCGGAAGAAATAATTGTTGATTTAGATAAGCACTGATCCCTTCAGTGTTTGATGAAGACGTTAATTTATGGCTGTCTAGCGGTTTATGGCTGTCATTAGATTTTCAGCTTTGTCTCTCTTCGAAATGTATCTTTATTTTTTTATTTTAATCCGAGACAATTATGTAAGAAAACGGTTATGTTTGATCTAAAATTCATCATTTTCCTATAGCATTTCAAATTATTCACAGATCATAGTTCTTATATGTGCATATATGAATTTAAAAATACAGCAGTAAAGTGCTTGAAACAGACCATAAATTTGCTTCCTATTTTATTACACGTCTCTGAATCAGGTTGAGAGGACAAGGGCAACTAGGGGCTCGGGGAAGGATTTAACCCTTCCCGAGGCTGGAGAGCCAGCCGAACCAGACAAAATTCCCCTCCGGAGCGCTTTGGGGGCGGGTGTGGGCGGGCTGGGTGACACCGAGCTGATGAGTGACCACGGGGAAATGGGGCTGGATGCAGCTCTGTGCTCATTTAGCAGATGTCCCTTCTGCGACGTGGTCGGCTGCTGGGACCCCCCGAGTCCGGCTGGGGGCCGGGGAAGCCATGCCAGCTCCCTCTCCCGGCGGCGGCTCCAGCCTTCGCCCCTGCCCGACGGGATGGCAGCGGAGGAGCGGGCAGCACAACCGGCTTAACCCCCGCGGCGCCTGCCTAAACCGTGCGCAACACTTCGGGGAGAGCCTGCCTTACGCCCCCCATGGGCTCCGCTAGTGCCGGAGCCTTCCCAGGCGGGGATCGGGCCCCGACGGGCAGCAGCGACCCCGCGGAGAGGGCGGGCGGCGGGGGCCGGGCAGGCGCGGAGCCCAGAGCGACTTCCCCAAAGTTTTGTCCCGCTCCGCCAAGGAGCTCTTCCGCCGTTTGCTTAGAACCTCAGGATCCCTCCGGCCTGTGGGCAGGGGCGGTGCGATCAGAGTTACAAATGATCCTGGAGAGAGTCGCGGAGTCCTGGCTCGTCTGTTTTACCCCCCAACAGCCCACCCTCCGCCACCACCACCACCACCACCACCAAAAAAAAAAAAAAAAAAAAAAAGGTGTTAATTGCTGTAAAGTTTCCGAGCACGTGGATAATTTACTTTGACTGCTGCGTTTTAATTAAAAGCAAACTTATTTATGTTTCTGATGTTTATATTACGCGATTTAATTACGTTTAGAGGCATCGTCGCACTTTTTTCCCCCTTCCACCCTAAATCACATTTTCATTAAAGGTTTTAATAAGAAAACTCACTTGACCACTATTCATTATCTAGTCCCCTCCATGCACACAAGTTCACTTACCCATTCATTTATTCACTTACTCATTCCAGCAGATCCGCTGCAACTGCTGCTAGCAGGGATGTGAACACTCATAATTATTTGTCAAAGTCTGGAAAGTGTATTATCCCTTCTTCTAGTGGTAATTAGTTACCATAGCATCTAATACGTAAATGTGCCCAGAGCACACCATTAACAGTTAAGCGGAGGATTCAATTTAACACATGATTATATCTTTCATAAGTCATTACATTAGGAAAGCCAATGTCACTCATGCTGGGACAATCTCAGGCTCCGAGCCGGGGTAAGGGGCTGGGGACGGGAGCCGGGCTGGGCGGCGAGGGCAGAGGGAGATCGGCATGAGGCTGAGGCAGAACCCGGTTCGGTGGGGCGGTTGGAAACGGGGAAGAAGCTCTTTTGAAAGGGTACATGTTCATTTCTGGCTAAGTGATCTGTCAAGCTTTAAGGGGGGCGGGGGAGCCTCTCTCCTCCCCCCAGCCCGGCACACATTATGCTTGCATTGGCAAGACCTGCTCAGGGACCGGCCCAGTGGCTTCGCGCCGCTTCCCAGGGAGGATGCTCGGTGCAGCGCGACACGAGAGTGGGGCAAGAGAGGTAGCACCTCTAGCCGGCAAGAACCTCTCGCGCCCCTCCGAAGCAACGGAAGAGAGAGCAAGAGAGCCCAAAGTCGGGCGGCAGCGGTAGCCAAAGATGACGAAGATTTTCATTCCGCTGTCCCGTCGCTCCGAAGCAGAGGCAGGCGAGGGAGCGGTGAACGGAGAAACCTCTCCGTGTGCTATAGACGGGCAGCGGCTGCCCTCGCTCCTCAGAGCCGGCGGGGAGCACTCCAGGCCCGGCCCACACGCTTCGGACCCTGCCCACGGGAGCCGGCAGGCAGGGAGTGGGCCTCCCCCAGCCCCTTGTCGTCCCCCCACCTTAGGCCCCGGCCGCTCCAGGAGTTTGCTGGGACCCGGCTTGTCTTCCCCCACCCCACGGCCGGACAAAGCCGAGCAGCGCCCGTGCCTTCCAAGGGAACATCTCCGGGAAGGAAGCCCGCTCGGTAGCCAGAGACATTAAGCGGTAAATACTGCAGCAAATGTGTCCTGCGATGTTACATGCACGAACACACACTCACACACACACACACTCACACACACACACAGGCACGCACCACGCCAAGCTGGTGGCGGTGGTTAATTCCTAATCAGAATGATGGACAGCAGAGACAGAACAATACAAACTAGTGGCTGTGCTGCTGATCACTTTACCCCTTGATTAAAGACACCCAATTATGGCGCAGAACAGTGTCGTAATTATGTTCCTTAATCACATCCAGGAGGTTTAATTGCCTTAACGATGTGTTTCATTAAATGAATTTAGGTATTATAGTCGACAGTTTTCATACACAGTTGTTTTCAAATTAACATAATATTAGACATCGTCATGGAAATTGTTTTAATAATCATAATTAGACGCACCCAGCCTTTGTCTAGTAAATGCTGAGAGACGCTTCTCCTTGCGCCTGGGGGCTGATCTGCCCACCCTCTCTGGGCTGCCTTCCCACAGCTCCGTGGCACTTTACAGTTATGTTTCCTGAAAAGTTACAGGTTCTGATTAATCTTTTTTGATGGGAAGTGGAGCAGAAAATATTTATCCCCTTCCCCCGCCTGTGGTGCTGCCGTTGGGAGAGGCGGCTCCGCGGACACCCGGCGCCTGCCCGGGCCGCCCGAGGGGAGGGGGGACCCGCAGGGCCGGGACCCCCGGGCAGGGCTCAGCACCGGGCAGGCAGCCTGGGGGGGCTGCCTGCTCCCCCTGCCCTCGGGTTTGGGGCAGGGCGGAGGGTCCACTAGGAGAGGGGCGGCTCCAAAACTCGGGGCGTAGGGAGGAGGCGGGGGGGCGGTCCTGCAGCGTACCCCTGGGCGCATCCAGCCCCACGGCTCGGGGCGGGCGCGGAGCTGCGGGACGGGCGGGCAGGGCCCGGCGCTCCCCACGGCCGCCCCGCAGCGCCCGGGTCCGCCTGCCACGGGCGCGGGAGGACAGCGGCGAGGGAGGAACTTCCCGCTTCCCTGCCTGGGACACCCGGGGCCGGGAGCGGGGTGACAGGAAGAGTACTGGGGCGCACTCAGAGCAAGGCAAAGGAAAGAAAACTACCCCGCCCCCCCCCCCGCCATCCACCTCCTTAAATCTGGATATATATGTTCAACAAAGCACGGCATAACACAAGCGTTTGTTCAAAATATTTTAATAAAGATTCTTTCCGACATAGATACACGTACAAACGATCGTACATTGCTGTCATAATCTGATTGACCTATTTAATATATATCACTCTTTACACGTCCGTGACCTGCCAACAGATCCATCATGGCTCCTATTTTGCCATCCAACCTGACAGTCCGAATTTGTATTATCTGCAAGTAGTGGAAAATAGCAGGACTCGTTTTTGAAAAGAAGAAAAAAAAAAGAAAAAGAAAAAGAGAATGAAAAAAAATCTTGATTTACAAATGGCAGAGAGACAGCCACCCAGCCATGCAAACTCAAACTGAAAGCTCACTTTGGGTAAATAGCTACTTCTTGCTTCTCATCTCTCATTTTTCTTTCAGAAAAAAACCCCAAACAAAACAAAACCACAAACCAAAACCCACACCCCCCATATCTCCTGAAAAAGGAAAATAGAAGAATTCCACGCGTTATTTAAATCAGCCTAAAGTATTTTAAAGTATTTCAACTTAAATAATCATCCACAGTCAGAATAATTTACATACACGTTAAAAGCGATTTAAATTATACCTTTGAAAACACAGCGCCTGGGAAAACATTGGCTTGGCAAGTTCTTGTAGCAGCTATTGCTCTGATGCCTTGTAAAAGTAAATAGCTATTACCTGTTATAATGCAAAGAATACCCTTTCAAAAATCAGTTAGTTGAGCAATTAAGAATACACTTTTCCTGTAATTTTTGGACTGAAGCAATTTATTAAAGCTCAATTTAAATACAGGGATGATGCAACTTAAAATCCAGATGACCTTTCATAAACCTAAGCAGCTCGGATACATCAACATTTCTGGTTATATGTTGTTGGCAAATAAATGTTTTAAACACTTGGCACACATTTAAGTTAATTCATAAACAGAATTTTAGAAGCATTTAAAGTAACTGCACATAAGACCCATGACCTTAACACATGATAAATATTGTTGGCGTGGAAGGGCCATTTTAAAGAATAACAAATAAAGAGCATGTCTTGTTTATACATCATTGCAAAGTGGAAAGAAACAAGGTGCACATAAATATTTCTTTTAAAAATGCGATACTTTCAGCCACACTGAGTAGGGGTTTTGATTGGTTATTTTTTATCTTTTGTTTTACTCTCTCGATTTTTTTTAAATCACTCTCACCAAACTTTGCGCATTTTCACAGGATCAAAGTTTAGAGACGATAAAAAATACAAAGTCTTCCATAGCAATGGTCCAGTCTCTTTGTTTCTGCGAGTCACTTAAATAATAAGTTTACATTTCAAGTTTGTTTGTTTCCTGGCTCAGAAATAATAATAATAATAATACTGCTAATAATAATTAATTAAAAAAAATCTATGTTCAAGTGCCCTCTCTGATTTGTCCCCGGCGATAGCCCCGGCTCCCAGCCCGGCCTGCTATTTCCCGGCCTCTCCTTTGTCCGGACGCGCAGCGAGCCCCCCCAGCGCCCCCCGGGCCGGGCCTTCCTTCCTCCCCGCGGCACCCCCGGCCCCGCGCCCCCTCCCCGCCGCCGCACGCACGCTGCTTCCCGTCGCGGTCCCGTCTCGGCGGCACCCAAGGAGAAGAGCGAGGCGAGGCGAGTCCGGGCGGAGGGCGGCGGGGGCCGGGCAGCGGTCAGTCCCTCCGCCGCCTCCGCGCCCCCCGGCCCGGGACCGGGACCGGACCGCCGGCTGTCTCCGCTCCCCGGGGCCGCGGCGGCGGCGGAGGGCGGCCACGGCGGCGGCGCTTAAGGCTTCTCCGTGCACTGTTTGCAGAGGCTGGAGGAGACGCTGTTGAAGATGGCACATTTCTCCGGGCAGGAGGTGGCGGGGGGCAGCCCGGCGCTGAAGGGGTAACCGGCCGCCTGCTCGTAGGCGCCGAGGGCGGGGTGCAGCGCCGCCGCCGCTGCCGCCGCCGCCGCGGCGGAGCTGGGCAGGGAGGCGGCCGAGATGGCCTGGCCCTGGTTGAGATAAGCCACCAAGCGCCGCATCTCCTCCAGGGCCTGCGCCTGCATCAGGATGTAGTTCTTGGCCAGGAGGAGCGTGGCGATCTTGGAGAGCTTCCGCACCGAGGGACTGTGCGCGTAGGGGATGACCGCCCGCAGCTCGTCCAGCGCGTCGTTCAGGTCGTGCATCCGCCGCCGCTCCCGCGCGTTGATGTTGAGCCGCAGCGCCTTCTGCTCCTTGGACTTCTTGCTGCCGCCGTGCCCGTGGCTGTTGGAGCAGCTGCCCTCGGCCGCCTTCAGCCCCCCGCCCCCCCTCCGCCGCCGCCCGCCGCCGGCGAGGCGACGCGCGGGTCCCCCCGGCGCCGCGCAGCACCAGCTCGCAGCGGCCGTCGCTGTCGTCGTCGGGGCTCTGCTCGCCGCCGCTGCTCTCGGCCACCGAGCTGCGGCTGGCGCTCTCGCCGTACTTGACGCAGACGGAGCCCGGCGGCAGCGCCAGCGGGTCGCCGCCGACGCCGGGCTGCAGCAGCGCCTCGGGCTCCGACGCCTCGTAGCAGGCGAGCGGCGAGGGCTGGCGGTCGCGGGGGTGGGAGAGGTCGAGCCCCGGGGGCGAGCGGAAGGCGGACTCCATGCGCTTGGCCGAGGCGGCGAGGCTCTTGTGGAAGAGGTCCTCTTCTGCGGGCAGCCCCAGCGCCCGCTCCATCGGCGCCCCGCTCGCCTCCGCCTCCTCCGCCCCCCTCAGCTCCCGGCCCGCTCCTCCAAGGCTCCGCGCCGCGGCGGGCGGCTCCGCGGCGTCCCGCTGGTAGAAATCGTATCCCGGCTCCCGCCGGGGCTGCGCCGTGCCCGGCGCCGCTGCTGCCCCTTCTCTGGCTCCGGCGGCGAGTCGGACTGCTGCTCCGGCTGTGGCTCCGGCTGCGGCTGTGGCTCGGGCGGTGGCTCCGGCTCCGGCTCGGGCTGCGGCTCCGGCAGCGGCTGTGGCTCGGGCTGTGGCTGTGGCTCCGGCTGCGGCTCCGGCTCGCCCTCAGCAGGCGCCGCGCTGGGGCATTGTGCGCTGCCAGTGGAGCCGCTTCCACCGTTTATCTTGCTTGGATTCACCTTCAAGAGATTTCCGGACCCATCAACCAGCAGCCGCCGCAGACGGGGGAGTCTTTTACATCATTATCTCTGAGAGTAGGTTATTATGAAGAAGACTCGCCTGTTGGGACAGAGCTTTCTACCCAATCAGGTTAACGTTTTAATTAATAGGATTAAAACGGTAACAAACAATCCCAGGCGCTATCTGGCCCTGAGTCTGAATAGTTTCTTTTCCCAGGTCTGAAGACAGGCAGCAGCTAGAGCTTTATAAGAGGCGCCTGCTCCATTATTCTCCCTGCCATCTGTATACACAGCTTAACGCATATGTTTGCAAGACGTTGTGTCCTGTTAGTAACCCAACAACTGCCTTTAGCTTGACATGTGTGGCGACTTTCACTCATCAATGAGCACACTAAAAGCCCTACTTAGATCGAAGGATGTTCTTTGCCTCCTTCAGCAAATTACAGCCCTGCACTGCAGAAAAGCCCACTTCAAC
Organism: Entomyzon cyanotis; assembly: GCA_024500445.1. Classification (NCBI taxonomy): domain Eukaryota; kingdom Metazoa; phylum Chordata; class Aves; order Passeriformes; family Meliphagidae; genus Entomyzon; species Entomyzon cyanotis. The sequence goes on from JAKEPQ010001005.1 coordinate 20,009,557, forward strand.
ACTTATCCTTCCGAGTGCTGCCAGCAGACTTCTGCTAACTTAGCCGTGGAGTCAGGAGTGACACTCTCTCCCCCCACCCCAGCCCACCCACCCCCTGCATTTACATTAACTTATAGCTCCCTCCCACCCCCACCCTTCTTCCCGAAAAGCATCGCCTGGGAAAGAAAAAAAAAATTAAAAACTCCCGGAGCAGCCCCAGTTGTCGTGCCCACTCCTGCCCACCGCCAAAGTCCACCTTGCTTCCCTGGGAGGCGGGTGGTCCCCAATCCTCCCTCTCCCCACCCCCTCCAACAAACGGAGACCAAACTACGGGGAGGTTCCCCTCCTCCTTTCCTTATCCCTTTTCAAGTAGCAGATTGCCGCTTGCGAGTGATTATCCCCCGTGTCCCTATAAAAAACATAAAGCCCTATCAGTTACCTTGAAAATGAACGGATCTGGGAAGGAGAGCGGGTGGGAAGAGAAAGAGCAAAACCCACCAAACTTTTTTAAATTTATTTTTTATTGCGACTGACCAACTCTTTGCAGGTCGGTTCCTTTCTGCCTCCCTCCAGCGAGCCCGACTCGGCGGGAGCACCCCCGCTCTTCTCCCCAGCGCCGAGATGCCGCCGCCGGTGTCAGGGCGAGGGGGCCTCAACCATCCGGTTACCCCGACCCCCTGCTCCTCTCCCGGGGCTTCTCCTCGGAGCCGGGCACACTGTCCTCTGCACTCTTCCGAAAGCTGAAGTGGAAACCCGAGGGTCGGTCTGAATTTTGTCCCACTACTCCTCTGATGCTTGAGGCGAGCAGCTCGCTCTCGCCTTTCTGTTAGCACTCAGAGTATTTAGTGGCAGGTTTTCATTCATATGACATCAGTAAAAACAATATTTCCCAACACTTCCAAATCATTCTTATGTGGCAGGATTACTGAAGGCTATGAAATTTTTTGGTTTCTCTGGTTTCATTAAAAACCTTTTAATTGTGTCTTTCGGAGTTGGCCCCAGGTGTTGGACTCTTTTCATTACATTTTGCTCTAATGTGATGAAATTCTAATTCTCTCCTTACCATATGGTTAAATTTCCCCACTGAGAATTAGTTGAAAAAGGAGAAATAATCTATTAATCTCTGTAATAGATTCACAAATGAGGTTTGCCACAGAACCCGTTTTTGAATGGTAATATCAGAACAGTTGGGTGCCTTGTTTCAGGAAAGAAAGGACCAGGCGACAACAGAAAACGTTTGAATTTTCACCTGGAAAGAATGAAAAGAAGCCAAGCTGCAGATTTCAGAGTAATTGACTGAGATTTCATCCAGCGAGGACATGACTACAATACAGACCTTCCTCACCTCTCGTCTCCGGATCAGAGGCGAACATACAAGCCGAGCCCTCCGAAGAGGGAGGGTCTCACCCCCCGCCCCCCAGCCCCATTTGGCTGCTGCGCTTGTCCCTGGTCGCCGTCCAAGCGCACAGTCGCCGAGCGCCTCGCTCCCCTCCCCCTTTCCAAGGGATGGATGACACCGTTAACCTCTATCATTATTAATCCAAAGGCATTTTAGGTTTATTGTTTTTCAATTAGCAACTTCATTTTCCCCGAGATAATAAACAAAGGGCTTTATATTCACAACAGGGGGTTGGGGGTTTTTTATTATTATTATTTAATCTGTTTAATATCCAACTTATAAAACTCGTGTGGTCACTTAAGGATGACGGATACTGTTATTATAATTTGATGGCTAGTGGGAACATTTAATTCTCCTCATTTTATTTGTTCGAAGATAGAGGGCTTCGGCTTCATCTCTCCAGCTTATCTGTGGGTTCACGAGTACTGTCTCCCTTGTTTTTTCTGCAACTTTGAGGACGACGTACACTCTCCGCAGGCGGCGGGGCCCATTGCTCCGGGGCTGCGGCCGCCGCGGCTGCCCCGAACGGCGAGAGGTGCTGCCGGGCCGTGCCGTCGGGGCGGGGGGACGGGAGCACCGCGGCGACCTCCGCGGCAGCCTCCCTTCGTCCTCGGCTGCGTTCGCTCAGATTTGCCCTCTGCGTCTGAAATGACTCCCTCCGTCTAAGCTTTTTCTGCATTTGCCTGTCCACCGGTCAGTCTGCATGGTCTGTCCCCGGGTCTGTTTGTATGCTTGTACCTGCTTCAGCCCATCTTTTCAACCACCTCTCCTGTTTATTTCTCTTCCTCCTTTCTTTTCCCTTTCTTTCTGGGTCCGTCCCCTGTTCTCGAGACATGAATGTATCCCTTCATCTTGCCGAAGCGCTCATCTGTGACTTGTCGTGCTTCAAAGATGCCAACTTTCTTACAAACTTTACCTTGTGGGAGGTGTGGGCGGGAGTTAGGAGAGCAAAGTGGACGAGACTAAAAGAGAGCCCCTCTCGCCTTCCCCTGACCCGCCTGTTATGATCTGTCTCTCCCCACCGCACGAAAAAGTGTCTGTTTAATAGTCTACGGGAACTTTAGTTTGGAAGCAAGCAGAAGAATTTATAGAAGCTTTAAATGCAGCGCTTATAAAAATACCGAGGAATGGTCTTTGAGGTTTATGCACTCGTAAACTTTTGCTGATTGCTTCTGGGAAGTTGTCAGGCATTTAACACTGCGTTTATCTTACAGCGCAATGAAAACACATCTGCCCAGCGTCTCGTTACCTGGTTTAATTGTACCGCAGCCCTCTGCCACCAGCTCCTCCACACTTGGGTCATTATTTCGGGAAATGAGCAGCCCGGAGCCGAGCTGCAGAAGGGCTGCGCCGGCCGCCCAGGAGCATCCCCCAGGCTCCGCTGTGAGCGGCCGGGCACGGGCCGTCCCGGGCGGGGCGGGAGGCAGGGGCAGGAGACAAGGACGCTACAAAGTCCCAGGATACAGATGAGAGCGGACAGCACGGCGATTGCTGATTTTCTGTGGCTTCTTTAGCAAGATCTGCTCGAGAATTATTTTGTTCTGCTCCCCACCTGTGAGAGAAATAAAACCCCCTGTTCCCTCTCCCCAGCGCTGGGTTTGCAGAAAAGTTTCCGTGATAAAAGACTTTCCAAATTTTCCCGTCAGATGCCCAAGAGTTGAATGCAGACAGATTTTTGTCAGGTGAAGTTAGCCTCTCCCTGCCTGCTCTGAGCAGAGGCACGGCGTGTACCCGCTGCAGCAGGACGGCCCCGCAGCAAGAGGAGGGCTTGGGATCTTTCGCAGCTTCTCTGTCCTTCTACCAGTGGTTCAGCCCCAAGTGTCTCCTGCCTCCGACACGCCGAGCCTGGGGGGAGATCAGAGCCAAGCGCCCAGTGGAGCAGGGGCAGCCCCCGATGCAGGCTCTGCCCGGCTTTTCCAGCACTAAGTCAAGCTTTGGAGAGCTCTTTAGTTCTCCGCAACTGCAGCTGTGTTGTCTTCTCTGTGGAAAAAAAAAAACTTTATTGAAGTTCAAGGTGTAGAAAAAACCCCAGCATAAATAAATAAAATTACCCTCCCCAGTGCATCTGCTCCTAGTGCAAACATCCTCAGAGGTGTCTGTCTGCTCGGAGGCAGCCCCGGGAGGCCGGTGGACTCCAAGCCTGGGAACAGTTCCCATCAGCAGGCTGGGACCCTGCAGCCCTCCGGGGCTCGGGCCCGCGGGAGGAGGCCTGTAGGGGACGAGAAGGGATGATGCTCTCAGTCCCCGGGACGCCTGGGGCAGCATCCTGCTCCCCGGTGCCAGGAGGACAGGACAGGGCGGTGAGTGTGTACAGCCGGGCTTGGGGGCTTTAGTGTGACGAGGGGCTGCTAAACGGAGGGGAAAACTTCCTCCATTCCTAGTCCTTAGCGGGAGGACAAAACCGGCTTTGGTGAACTTGACCCACAGCTCAGCGGAGTTCATGGACTTCACGGGGTGAGCGATGCCACCCTGATACTCTAGCCCTGCCCTCTAGAGGTGTAAAGGAAATTCCGGAGGGCTGCAGAGAGATCAAGGGCACCTGAGGATCCCCGCAGAGGTCTCCCGGGTGTCCGCGGGGTCCCCTCCGGGCTCCGCGGGGACCCACCGGCCCCAGCCCCAGCCTCAGCCTCGGCGGCTGCGCTCCCGATCCAAAATCCACAGCACCATCTCCTGGGCATCGGGAGAAGTGCATGGCCCTCCTCGGAGGCGGCGGAGCTGGTGGAAGCAAGTGGAGGGAAGGCATGGAGCCATTGCAAACTACGTGGAAATGTAAAAGGAAAATACATGGAAACGTAAAATACCCCTTCAATGTGTTTTGGCGTAGGAAGATAACTAATTATTCCTTTGGTGTGCCTTTCGAAGCTGAAACCGGTGGGCTGATGTCCGTGCTTGGATGGGAGTCAGGAGGCTCCCAGGAGGTGTTTTCTGTTCAATTACATTGACACACTAGGAAATACATGTGCTTGAAACCGATTAAGGGTGGAAGAGTCTGATGCTGTCCCGGTTTCAGGGACAACACAAGGTGTATAGGCAGTGACAAACTCACCGAGATTTGTGGAGAAAGACTGGAAGATCCTACTACAAAAGAGTATTTTCTGCTTTGGTTTAGGGAAGTTTGAGATCCCCTCCCCTCCCCTCCCCTCCCCTCCCCTCCCCTCCCCTCCCCTCCCCTCCCCTCCCCTCCCCTCCCCTCCCCTCCCCTCCCCTCCCCTCCCCTCCCCTCCCCTCCCCTCCCCTCCCCTCCCCTCCCCTCCCCTCCCCTCCCCTCCCCTCCCCTCCCCTCCCCTCCCCTTTCCCCACCCCCCACCTTTTTTCTTTCCCTTCCCCTCTTCTATTTTCTTCTTTTCTCTCCTGTACCCAGACAAGCTCCTTTACACCCTCCAAGCCATTTCTCTCCTCATGAACACAGTTGCCCATTTGTGTGCACTTCTGCACCCCAATAAACCTCTGGCTGAGTCTCAGCAGGAGCAGGGGGCAGAGCTCTGGCCATGTACAGTCAATATTTACTACCTGTCCAGGTTGCACTTTCAGTCTTGACCCTATTTTCTTTGTACTGAAAACTTTACACTGCAAGGAACGTGGCACTGAGCTTATTCTTCCCACCCTTGTTTGACTAGGCTATAGATGTCTATTTTCAGTTAATATTTCATTGCCAAACAGTTTCTATAGGCTTTTTCTTTTCCTTCCATGCTTCTTGAGCTCCATCCAGTTCACTTTTATTGGTACTGAAAGTACTTAAATCTGAAAGCAGTAGTCGAGATGCTATCTCATCAGTATTGTATACTGAGAGAGACATCTATCACTTCCCAGGTACATGACATGATGCCTCTGTGTTAGAAGCCCAAAAATTACATTGGATTTTTTTTTGGTCACACTGCTAGATCCTATTTAATTTACTGAAGCCCATAGATACAAATCTATATGTTAGTAGGCAAGTATATTATACCTACTGTATTCCCTTCAGCCACCACTTTGCAATTATAGGAAGAAAAAAATACTTTTGCGTGCCTTCCTTCCATTCCTTATAAATCCATGCTGTTTATTGGTTGTGGATCCATTCTCCCCTAAGTGCTTAAGATTTTTACCTTTTAGTATTTTTTCCACTATATTACTGCAGACTGAATTTAGGCATACCAGATGGTAGATGACAGGTTCACTCTTTCTCTTCCTCTTCCCCTGCCATTTTTAAAGACCAGTAACCTGCTCCTCTTTCTTTTCAGACATCTTAGAGCTCACTAATCCTCCAAGAACATTAAAATATTGTCAGTATTTTGGATACATTCATTAGTTAATTCCCTTTCTTCCCCATGCTGCACATCAGAGGGATATGTTCAGCTCCACATCCTTACTTTTCTCTCCCCCAACCTTCCCTATGACCTTCTCTCAACAATCCTAACTACAAGGCTGTTTTTCCTAACTGGACTTTCTTTTTCATAAAAATTGCAATACTTTTGTTCCATTCTTTGTAGAATAACAAATCTCTTTTATTCCTAGCAATTCCCTTCTTCCCCTTGTAATTAAAAAAATAATTTATAATCTATACACATCTAAGTAGTTGCTACATTGAAAAATGGAATCACTATCACTTGCAATGGTCTTATACTCTATAAATAAGGCAATTTTATATCTTTAATAACTTCTCATGGGCATAAAATAAAAAATGTTTTGAAATACAGTTCAGTAAGAGTCAAAATCCATAGATTTAACAGTGAAAAATAATTTTGTTCTCAAACTATTCTATATTTCAACAATTTTGGAAGGAAATTTTAAGTTTATTTCCCATTATATCCCTTAAGTTGCCATGATAAGTATCAAGGAAGAACAAAGAATTTCCTTCCTGGATTACTTTGCTAAATTCACACTTTAATCTTTTGGTAGATGATGTTTTTCAAACACACTCAGATGTCTGATTGTCAGCTTTATGTCTCAGGAAGTATTCCCAGCAATTCAAGTACAGTAAAGTATCTACCTCTAGCAAGCCTCTGTGTACTATATAACTTTTATAGTCATTATAAAAAGTAATTTATTGAAAAAACTTAAACCTTTTCCAACTCAACTGACTTTTGATTTAAAGGTGTGTGATCCTGGTTATGGTAATCAGGAGTGGTAGGTGCTTTTTTCAGAATTAGGTTTGCTGTTTATGTCACAAAGTTTAGAAGCTCTGAGAGTAACATCCTCTAAAACATAGCGTGTTCATAGAAACAAGATATCAGCTCATGTTTCACTGTTACAGTGCCTGGAATTGCACATAATACAAGGTAGAAGAACTTTTCCCATTTTCAGATCACATTTTTTTCTCCTGGGTATTATTTCTCTTTGCCTTCACTGAAGTACAATACAATAATGGCTACAGACTGGCTCTGGAGAAACAGCTTGTAATAAAAAGGGGCAAGTAACACATCTTCTTTCCCTTTCCTTTCCTTTCCTTTCCTTTCCTTTCCTTTCCTTTCCTTTCCTTTCCTTTCCTTTCCTTTCCTTTCCTTTCCTTTCCTTTCCTTTCCTTTCCTTTTCCTTTCCTTTCCTTTCCTTTCCTTTCCTTTCCTTTTCCTTTCCTTTCCTTTCCTTTCCTTTCCTTTTCTTTCTCTCCCTTTCATCTTTCTCTTTTCTGGTTGGCTGGCTGGCCTGCTGGCTTTCTTCCTGTCTTTCTGTCTTTTTCTTTATCTTTTTTTCCTTTCTTTTGCTTTCTTACTTTTGGTTTCTTGCTTGCTTGCTTCATATACCATAAGGCCTTGCTTCATTTTGAAAGTGTCAGGATCCTTTAATGACAACAATGATCATGACCAACAGGAAAGCTCCTTGTAACAGTGCCTAGCTCTGATTAGCACTGCGAAACTCACTCACAATATTTTTGAGCCAAACCATTGCAATGGGATTTGAACTTGTTTTTCCATCCAGTGAGGAGCATGCTGCCAGCTATGGTCCCAGCACTCCGCTGACTGTGTAGGCAGAGACCTGCTGGTGCAAATTAAAGGACTCCACTGCATCCTCAAGGACTAGGGAAGAAAAATCAGGGAAGCATCCACAAGTGAGGTACAGACCCTGCTGAGCTCCTGAGAGGTCCAGCTGCTAAGCTCTGACATCTGGGGCAGCCTTACTGTTGCTCAGTTAGTCCTTTATTCAAACCCAGGTATGGCACACCCACTGTAGAGGTGAGCCAGATACCAAGGTGGGGTAAAGACAGAGGACATATGCTATCTATGGACAAAAAACCCTATACTGCTTAGTTTTGTGAGGAACTTTGGCTTTCAGAGTATTTTGCAACACAGCCTCAGTTGCCAAGAGCTGTCCATGTACCACTAAGCTTACACACAACTTCCTTTCTGAGGGTAAGGTCGAGTGACCAGAGAATGCTTGAGGGCTGACAAAATCTTTTAGCATCCTTAGTCCTGTCTTAGGCTGTCACAGAGACTTACTGATGTTTCCTTTGCAGAGTAATTTGATTATTCCAGGAGAGGACTGCTGGAGGCAAGGGATTCCATGCACCTGCAGGCTGAATCCACCAAGGTGACAGTCAGTTGTGCAAGGGCACGTTTGCATGGAGATCTGAACATATTTCAAGCTGATTTACTTCATAATTGTCCCATTTCTCTCACTGGTGAACCACTTGGACAATGGTTAGATTTGTTTGAGTTTAAATGGGCATGAAAGCAAGCGTTGAAGCTGGAGGCAAGGCTAGGTGCATCTGATTTACAAAACATGAAAGATTACTTCTGGGAACTTGTGAGCTGAGGCACTGTCAGGAAAAGGGCACAGAGCCCTTTCCCACATCCCTGACCCCATACACACCTACATATAACATCTGATCATGTTAGCACAGGAAAGAAGCCCACCATTAATGTAATGGTTTTGTTCCTTATTTCTTGTCAGTAACCCTGAATTCAAGAGCTTAGTGAACAAAGGCATGCAATTTTTCTGAGAGGTCAGCTCAGTGAGGTCAACCTTACACCAGTCTGATTGGCCATTGGACTTCGAGAGGTGTGTGCTTGAACAGCCAGATGTTCCCTGAGACACACTTTTTAGGTTACCAAATATGTCATGGGATAATTCCCTGCTTCCCTCTCTTAACTGGGCCCTTAGGAAATTTTGCAGGAATTTCCCAGTCTAATAGCAGAAGCTTATGCATGGGATGAATCTGGACCCAAGTGCTCACACATCACGAGACTTGGGCACCATTTTTGGCCATAAACTCAGAATTATGCCATCAGCATGAGACCAGGCACAGTGAGAAGCATGGACCCTGCAACACATTGTTATCATATTCACGCTGTTGATTCTGATTCTCTGATAAAGTTAATTGACTGAGTCAGGGCAAATTTGCTCCACACCTGCTCTGGACAGAGCAAGCTCAACCAGCTCTAATCAATCACTCCCACCAGGAAACTGGCACAAACAGTGCTTGTTCAGCTGGTGCCAGCGGCTGAACTTGATGGCACTGGTGCAATCCCAGGGTGTAAGACTGTGGGATGTGTAAATGACACTGGGGGAACCACATCAGAATCTTACACTAAACCACTTTTTTTTTCCCTTAAAGTACATTTCCTGAGCATTTCTAGTAAACTTTGCCAGTCTCAGTGCCATCAGTTAAAGCTCTGGCAGCATTATTTTCATATGAAGTGTAATTTATTGCATTTTTGATCCGTCCATTATCAAATTGGTACTACGATGGACCAAGGGTGTCCACGTTCAACATCCTTATCCCAGGGCCTTCAGCAGGAAACATGGTTACACTTTGCTGTGTGGATTGGGCATGTGAGCCAGGAGTCCAAGACACTGTGATTTGCATTTCCTGGGTTCATTCATCAAGGGGTTCACTCTAGATAAGGCTTGTTTAGAAACGGCTGTTGGACACACATCACACCTGCATCATCTGTTTTCTGAATATTTCTGTGTCTTTTAACCTGTTTTGCCCTACCCTCCTGTCTGTACAAAAAGTACTCCATCCAAAATCCATGCCTCTTCACAAAGGGAGTTTGTCTCTAAAGGCTCTGGCACAAGCCTGTGGTAGCCTGTGGCTGTCCTGCACAGTGGTTCCCAGTGCATAGTATAAGGAGCAGCTGAACCTAAATCCTGAGAGGAGCGGAGTTCTGCCAACCCCCTGCAACACGGTTATGACATGGAATACGGCAATCTTGGCAAAACCAGGAACTTGAGTCAGGCAGAAAACTGGTGAACAGCTGAAACCCTTCCCAAAGCAGCTGCAGAAGGTTAAACTTGGTTTTCACAGACAGTAGGTGGTAGGAGAAAGGGAGGCAGACAGCACCAAATCTTACAAATCATACTGTTTTGCTTTGAAGCCCTTAAGTGTGTTACTGGCTTTTAGTTAGCAGAGAGAGGAGCCTGACTAGGATCCTTCATTTGGAGACAAGTCAGACCACACCACAAACTGAGCAGAGGAGGGATATGCATTGAGCTCGAAGACAACTTTACAAGAAGAATAGCAGCAGCAGAAATAGCAGCTGCACAAATCCTAAAGCCCTAAATGGGCAACTACTTAGCAGGAGGCAAATAGACTGTAAAATAAAATAAATTGTATGGAAAAAACATTTAAATATTTGAATCATTTTGATTCTGCTTACATACTGTAGTTACAGACCCTCATCCTGTAAATGTGGGTTTGCTAAATAACTCTGTATGCATTTTCGGATCAGGAGCTTCAACCAGGACAAGGAGGCACTCAAAGGGTTATTGTGATTTGCACTCTGTCTCATTATAACTTGCTTGTGTGCCTAGAAGTCTGATCAGATATCAAGGAGCACATTTAAGATTTTAGACTGGATGCTGACAAACAAACCTGAGCATGGGCAGAAACAATGCTATCAACCCTCCTACCCTCACCCAGGCTTTCATGGGCACAATGGTGGTGTGCTTCTCTCTGAGCTGGGCTCTGAAGACTCTCATGCTGGAGTTCAGCTGTCCCAGTGAATTTAATTCCTTGAACATCTGGTCTCCGTCTGCTACAGGAAAGATGGTAGGCCAGATGGGAAATCCTAGTGGTTGCAGACAGCCTGGGGGGCACCTACTACATCGTTCTCAAAGATGATTAGAAAATGATAGATCACAAGACCTAAAGAGCTTTCACATAAAAGACCTAATATTACTATAAAAAAGTGCCTTTTTGGGTTTTTTTTCTTCCATTTGTTTTGTAAGGAATGGATGTTAGTACATGTAAGAAGTAAGAGATATGTTCACTAGAGATTCATCAGGCAGACCATGCTTTCAGGGAAAGGAAAGAAAAGGCAAGCAGGGAGCCTGGGCTGTGGACACAGTTGTTAGTACACAACCTGCTCCTGCTGTCAACCATTCCAGATGGACATTTCCAAACCAGTTTGGGAAGAGACAGGCTTGAGGTGTGGGCCCACATGAACCCCATGAAGTTCAACAAGGCCAAACGCAAGATTCTGCACCTGGGTCAGGTTCTGCACCTGGAGTATCAGTGCAGACTGGGGAATGAAGGGATTGAGAACCACCCTGTGGAGAAGGACTTGAGGATCCTGGTGGACGTGACTTGGAAAAGAGCACTTGCAGCCCAGAAAGTCAGCTATAGCATGGGCTGCATCACAAGAAGCATGTCTGCCAGGTTGAAAGTTGAAGAAGGTAGATTTAGATTGTACATAAGGAAGGGTTTTCGTGAAGAGTGTGATGAGACATTGTAACAGGTTTCCCAGAGCTTTTGCAGATGCCTCTGGGTGTGTTCAAGGCCAAGTTCAACAAGCTTTCAAGCAACCTGATCTAGTGAAAGATGTCCCTGTCTGAGGCAGAGGGTTGGACTAGTTGACCTTTAGAAGTCTCTTCTGACCCAAACTAACCTGTGGTCCTAAGAGTCTCAAAGTAGTTCATTCCAGCTCATGTCCAAAGGGTAATATGGCCTGCAAACACGTTTGGTTCACTTAATGCTGGATAGTCCTCTCAGACCATCCTAGAAGGCTTTGTGTTTCCAGATGCCAAAATGTATTAGTTTGAAAACAAACCAGTAGGAGATAGTAAGTCAGGATTATAATTTAATAGGAAAATTAAAAATAAGTACAATAACACAAGGAAAAGCACTGACACAGTCAGATACAACCTGACACCCCGTTAGGGTGGTGGTAGCAGTCCAACTGAAGTAGTTCAGTTGAAGCAGTGATCCCGTGCAATGTCTGGTCTCCAGCTGAAGGTCCAGTGGTAGCTCTTGTCCTCTGAGAACCCAGTAGACAGGGCTAACTTGGGCAGTTCCAGGTTATATTCAGGTGGGAATGCTTGGCTCCTCCCTCCTGGGTGGAGCATCTCACAATAGGATAAGTCCATGAGTCATGCAGTGGTTTCTTGATGGCCCATTGACTGTTATCAGGGGTGAGTCACAGCAGGAGATAACAGCTAATGCCCCACAGCTGGTGGTAATAGAATAGTAAATACATCTATATTGTAACCTAGGACACAACCCTGTCAGCATGCTCTATTTTCTCTTAGTGTGATGATGCACATGCTGTGTGTGATGCCTATACTGCAGCTCTCGTGTTATTTTAGGTATTCTACACCAGCAAAAGAAATACAAACCAGCAATTACATCTTGGGGCTAGCAGGGGCTTGAGGAAACAGAGACCAAGTGCTCTGGGTTGTGGGTGAAGCCATTGTGTTGAAAGGCGGTTTGGCCCTAGCTATGTGGGTATCCATCAGCCTGTGTCACTTTGTCTTGGGGAATAGGGACTCCCACTCCCTTTACTTAGGAGAGCAGATATAGCCTAAAAACTTGACCCTTCATAACTGGGATAATCTCAGCTGACAAATGAAGGTTACACAATTTCCTCAAGATGTGAATGATGAAGGAAACTTTGTTCTACTGAACTGGGCAAAGCAGACAGTATAGAGGGTCAGCAAATTTAGGGAAAAACAGAGTCAATATAATTGGTTCCAGCCCTTGGATTTTTTTTTTTTCCACTTTTCCAATCAATGATCATCAGAGACTGACCATGCATCACTTACTGCCATCACTAAGGATGATCTGGCAGCTTCTACTTTGGGATTATAGAAAATGTTATTTCAACTCCAAATCAGTGATGCTGCAGTTTGAATACAAACCTGACTGAGGTTTTTAATAAAAGAAAATGGTTTTAGAGAAAAATCTGCTATAAACCAAGAGAGATTGATACTTGAAAAAATAAAAAAGGGAGATAAGGCAAAACCAGAATGCCCTAGGAGCTGCCACCACTTGATGAAAACAGTCTGTGTATATGTGAGGATATTGGTTGTGTCATGAGAGGTAGCCTGGTGGTCATAGGAGGTTGTAAATCCAGATGGACACATGCTCTGCCAAGAGGAGAGCAGACAAGAGGCATTAAGTCAATTGTTTTGCACAAGACATTTTCAGGCAATGACCAGCAGGTAGAGTTGACCGAGTCCCAAAATACAACACAGTCAGGAAAAGGCTGTGTCAAGGTAGACCCAGAGTTTGAAATGACAAATATGCAACTCTAATTCAGCATCAATTCTCTTAATTAAGTTAATGGTTCATTTGCAAGTATTTGAAGGTCTTTGCTGTGTTAACCACAGGAAAATTATGAAGATGGTGATGGTGTGTGCTGTCTAAGGGAAGGTGTGGGGAAGCATGTTGTAGATGGTGCTGGCACATGCCTTTTGGAAACAACTGTTGGGTTGTGCTACTGTAGTGCCGTACCGATCCACTCACGCACAGGCAACGTGTGGAACAGACCTCTGTTGGGCTCCTTGGCTCTTAATGAGTCTAAACAACAGCTGTTCTCTCTTTCTTTGGGCCAAAGGCAAATGATGAAGCATAAAACATGTGGGTTACAGTGCCATGGAGGGAGTGTGCAATTCATCCTCCTGTAGCTGTGGCAGGCATGTGCACTTGTGTGAGCAGCATTTACATGCATACGACAGTCTTGGGGAGGGCAGGAGAGCCACAAAGTACAGATTACAGTTAAAAAGCCCAAAGGAACCACTGCAAGCATTTAATTGGACCTCATGTGCAAAGCATAAGACTGCACTGAATTAATTTGTTTGAACTAGATTGTGTCTGTGGAAAAGAAAATCCTAATGTTTTTATTTTTTCTATTAATGGAGCATGATCTTAGAGAAATTGCTCCAATAATAGCTGTTATCACTTTTTAAAAATGTTATTTTTTCCTGGTTTGAACCTTGTTGGTTTCAACTCCTTGGCATTACACTATGGTACCTCTCATGGTCAGACTGAAGTTCACTCTTACTAATGTAACTGAGTTCTCAACTTCCCACTTGTTGAAGTCAAACCCTTCAGTTTAATGTAATAAAACACCTCTCAGGGACTCTTCTGGTTAATTGCTGAACCCTTTCTGTGTTGTTAGCTGCCTTCTTGAGGAGGAGCAACAGAACCCAACACTGTGCTCCAACTGCACTCCTTCAGAGTACCAGTAGTTGACTGGCTCTTTGAATGCTGAGCCTGAATACCAGGCTCTTCTCCCCTGCTTGATATTCCCTGTTTATGTATCCAAAGATTTCAGCAGACACAGAAATTCACTTGAAAGAGTGTTTAGGTCATTGGCCATTTTTCCCCTTAATAAAACCAATCCTCTTTCTTTGTCAAGCTGACAGAGTTACAGTTAACTCAGTAATTTTGTTTAAGATAATGTGGGCAGGATATTACCTTAGTTTTAGTAATCTTGAACTTTTCCAGTATCTTACAGACTATAGAATACAGTAAGTTTCTCTGTCAACTCCTCTGAAATTCTTGCATTCAAAATGTCTTGCAATGTAACCCTCATCTACATTTTGCCAGGGAATTCATATTCATTTAAGTGCACCTGCTATATCTACAAGGATTTGCATGTGCACTTCAAATATGCTAGAACTTATATTTAAATATGCATTGCAGACCAGAGAACTGGTGTTCAGCTACTTGCAGACTTTAAAAGCAGAAAACACCATTATCATAATTTAATTTATGTTGGTCTGTGAGGATTCTAGAGCAGGCTCAGTGCAAGCAGCCTGACTTTGATTACTGAAGCTGCGCACTTTGATCTAACTTTTGCATGACTTGGACAGCAGATTTCCTTTTCTGTACTTCTTAGAAATAACATATAATTGCTGCATGACCTGAAGCAGCTTTTTCAAGCTCACATTTTCACTTAATTCAGATGTTTCAGATGCTGAGAAGGTATCAGAGTAATTGAAAAATTTCCACTAAGTCTAATTATCCTTACCATTAACATTTTACGTAAGTTCTAAATGCAGTGTATTCACTGCCTGTTGCTAGCTATTGAAACTTGCAAATCAGACAATAGTTGAGGTTGGAAGTGACCTCTGGAGGTCATCAGGTCCAAACCCACTGCTCAGGCAGGGTCTGTTATAGGAGGTTGCCTAGGACCATTTCCATTTGCTTTCTGAATAGCGTCACAGATGGAGATTCCACAATCTCTCTAAGCAAGCTATCTCAATGTTTGACCAGCCTCACAGTAAAAAAATGTGTGAGCTTTCTTTGTGTTTAGATGTGGCTAGCACAGGTCTTTCCCATGAGAACTTTCTCCTGTGTTTTATAAACAGGGAAGAAGTTTGGATGTTATTGAAACAGTGTCTCGAGATTTGGACAGTTCGGGCCTGGCCGGTCGGGCCTAGGGGGAGGTTTCTGACTGACGAATCTGGGTGACCTCTGAAGGGTCTATATAGGTTGGAATCAAAATAATAAAGCTCTCTTTTCTATGCAACGCTGAGAATCCAGGTCCTTTTCTCTGCTAGCGGCTCAACAGCAACATTTAGATGGAATTTAATGTCTTTTATTTATGACCATTGCCTCTCGCCCTGTCTGAGGAGTCTGGCTCCCTCTTCTTTGTTTTTTCCCACCAGGTATTTATAAGTGCTGATAGGATTCCCCTCTGAGCCTTCTCTTCTCCAGGCTGAGCAGTCGTAGCTCTTTCAGCCTCTCCTCACACAAGGGATGCTCCAGACCCTTAATCATCTTTGTTGGTGCTGCACTGAATTGACTACAATAAGTTCATCTCTCTCTTATATTGGGGAGTCCAGGTGTGGACAGACTATCACACACGTGTCTCACCAGTGTTCAATGCAGGAGAAAGATCATCTCCCCCAACCTACTGGCAACATTTTTCCTAATGCAGTCCAGGATAATGTTGGCCTTTTTGCTTCACTGGTGACTCATACTCAGTTTGCTGCCCAAGGACCCCAAGATCCTTCTTTACAGAGCTGCTTTCCTGATGGTTGTCCCCAGCATGTGCTGCTTTCTGGGGTTATTCCTTTCTAGTACAAGGACTGGCATTTCTCCTTGTTGAACTTCAAGAATTTCCTCTCGGCCCAATATTTCAGCCTGTCCAGGTCCCTCTGAATGATAGCATTCTGGTGTATTAGACACTCCTCACAGTTTTTTGCCATCTGTGAGCCTGACGAGTGCACTCTCTTCCAGTGTCCAGGTCACTAGTGAGACTAAACAGTACTGGCACCAAAGTGGTGTACCCTGTGGTGTACCACTAATAATTTGGTCACAAATGGAATTTGTCCTGCCAATCATAACTCTCTGACCCCAGTTGTTTCCTCAATTTCCAATCCACCTCACTTTCTGCTTGCCCAGCTTAGCTAATTCACCTAAGTATCAGCTTGTCTATGGTGATGAGAAAGAGACAGTGTCAAAAGCTTCACTAAAATCAAGGTAAACAACACCAGCCTCTCTTCCTTCATCCACCAACCAGCCATCTCATTGTGGAAGGCCATCACAATGGTTAAACATAATTCCCCCTTCATAAATATATACTTGCCGTCCCACATACTTTCTCCTTTGTAAAGGGTTTCCAGGCAGATTTTCACAATCTTCTCAGTGGCTGAGGTGAGGTTGATCAGCCTGTAGTTCTCCAGCTCTTTGTTCTTGAACTTCCTGAAGATGTGTGGCACTTGCACTCTTCCATTCTTCAGGAACTTCACCGCCATGACAAGACCTTGCAAAGATAATCAAGAGTGACCTTGTGATGAAATCAGCCAGTTCTTACAGGACTCATTGTGCATGTTTAATTTGTTAAGTGTTTCCTAACCTGCTCCTTGTCCATCAAGGGTGAGTCTTCGTTGTTTTGGCTTTTCACTCTCATAGGGCAGGCTTGGGGTTCCTGAAGACCTTATTCATTGAAACAGCCCCTTCTGTTTGTCCACTGACATGAGATCACCTGCTTCATTCAGAAATAAAATTGTTTTCAATTTTTTCTATTCTCACATTTTCCTTGTCCAGCCTTTTATTACTATAACACAATGCTAAGACATCTTCTGGTTGCCTTGACATCCCTCAGGATGGCCAACTTTAGGGGAACTTTGGCTTTCCTATCATCCCTACATGTCCAGGCAACATTTATTCTCTTCTCCTTTCTAGCCTGTCCTAGACTCCACCTCTCATATATGCCTGTATGCTCTGGAGCTCTTGATGCCTGATGGGTTTTTTGTCCTTTTTCATTATACTTTTATACCCTTTTATATATACTCTTTACCCTTTCCCATTCCTGTACTTTTCACTCCCTATATCTTAGCCCACATGTTTATAATCCTTGTATTCTAGCCTTGTTCAGAATTCTTTAGAGAAGACAAAACAATCTCCACAATCTCAAGAACATGAAGCACCAACCTTGAAAGAGCCTCATCCCTGGGACATGTTTTTGTAAACTAAGTTGTAACCTTTTCAGAGGGAGGTAATTTGAATAAGGGGGAAATTACTTCATTTGTTAAGTTTCTTATTGGCGAATTTTAGATAGGTATGCTAATTGTTGAGGTCCATAAAATTGTACACTCGTTGTACCCGGAGGCTTTTTTCATTGTGGTGCACCTGGAATCCTATTAAACCAAAGTAATACCCTTTTTCCTATACTGTGGTGTCTGCATCTAAATTTTTACCAGCATTTTAGGCATCACTGTGTCATCTGTTCCCTGTTTAGCCAAGCCTGTATCCTAATTAATCTAATTTTTTTTCCCTTGAGTATTGGTGTGAAGTGCTGTTCTCAGAGGATGCTGTCTTTAAAGACTCGCTACCTCTCTGAGCTAGTTTAGCCTTCAAAGCTGCCTCCCACTGGATCCTACCTGTAAGATGCCTGAATAAATTGAAATCTGCTCTTCTGAAGAACAGCCTTTACTCTGCTACTCATCTTCCCAATGAGTGCGAATTCCTATGGAGACTTACCAAATTTATGTTCACTTATGATAGTTTAGGGGAATGAAAGGCTGAGATTCAGTAACTGCTTAAGGAAACAATGTTGCTTTTTGGGCGACAAGCACATATTTTATTTCTGTTTATGCCAAAGCAGAAATTCTTTAAAATCAGTTTAAGTCAGATAATAAAATGCCTTTTGCAAATGATGGACAAAAAATATCCATTTTGCCCTCTAAGATGTTTTAGACAAAAAAGGGATCCTTCATCCTTCTCACTGAGGTCACTACATGGGATGTGGTTTCTTGCAGTGAATGTCTAGCATCTGTTGGCAGGTGGCAGTGACTCTCAATAAGCAGTGTGGATGGGCCACGTCATTTTGGACAGAGAAGAGTTTGGGCATATAGATGCAAACTGTACTATCCCATTTGCTTTCATGGTCATCAAATGGCCATGATTCATTTTATTTACCAACACAGATACATCACATCTGACACTCATGAAATATTTTTGTGAAGTTCTGTGTTGTTGTTGTTGTTATTATTATCATTATTAAGCTCTGTATAACCCTTTAAATGAGGTTTTCCAATGTCTTTTAGATTAAATAGTGGTCTTTCCACATATTTTCTTGCATTCTGCAGTGGAGATCATGGTGTGGACTCCTCCTAGGGCTAAATTTCATTCATACTTGTAGAGAAGATAAAAGGGAATGAGACTGGAAGAAAAGTTTTGCAGGTTATTTTTGTTTTGTTGTTTTGTTTTGGTTTTTTTAAATTAAAATTAATTACAAAAGCTCTTTTTACATCATTTTAAACCAGCTTGTAAAATAGTGGGGTGCAGTTTTCTGTAGTGTTAATTCAGATCAAATGAACACGAAGTAAAATTTGCAGTAGCTGGAGATACTGTGTTTTGCTTATTGATTAGAGCAGTGTCAGGACACTTGCATTGCAAAGGCCTGTGCTGTATATGTGGTCTGAATAAACAACATTTCTCTCTTAAAAATCTAGCAATCTCACTATTCTTAAAAGCACTAAGATTATTTGAGATGTAAATTATTTGTATTAAAATATTAGAAGCTGAAAAAAATCCAAGGAATATATATTGACTAAATAGGGGCCATTCCTGTTCCTCAGCGAGCTATGAATTTTATAACCACACATAAACAATTACAAAGTGCACTACGCTTTAGAGAAATACACCAAAGGAGCAAAAGGTCCTATTCAACTGGCGAAAACCTGTGAAATGAAAAATGAATTAAACCTTATTCTGACCTTTTTGTTTTAAAAACTCAAGGTTTCTGGAATTTGCAGGTTTAATTTTTGTATCTTTTATTTCCTTTTTTGGAAATGAACAGTTGACAGTCTGCTTTATATGCAGCATGCATAGCACATAAATAGCATTCAAATTAAATTCTACACCAGCTGTACATACCCCATACATGTGGTTCGCGAATGTTGCTGACTGCAAATGGTGCATATTTTGATTTTCAGTTGATATCTAAAACTGTGAATTATCTTCTGAATATGTAGTGTTTTGCTTTCAATCCCTAGATTACATTTATATCAAGCAAAATAAATACAACTGTCTGATAATCACAACCTGGTTTTCTTCAACTAAGGTAAAGATTCATTCCTGGCAAAGTGACCCCAAGTCTGGTCTTCTTCAAGGTAAGAGTCCCATTTCGGGTCTGAAAGGGACGTTTGAAATGAAAAGTAGCCACAGAGGAGAAAACCCAATACTCTCCTACACACTGCACCGTTAACCTGGAGTGTCTTGAATAAAGGAACTGCTTTTACTGCCGTCAAGTCCCAGTGTGCGTTTAATGTAGGAAGGTTTGGTACTCAGCTATTAGCTCTTTCGGGCATGTTCACACTGCTTGACATTTATATAACACTGACTCCCAGAAACCTGTTCCAGCATCCACTGGGCCCAGTATAAAACCTGTGAGGATTTTGTTGGATGTGGCCTGTGTCTGGTTCTTCCAATATCCTGGTCAGGAATATGGCAGGGAGCCATTGGAGGGAGGAGAAGTAGCCAGATGGCACCAGTACACTGTTGCTTTGGCATTTTTTTCTGGCCAGCTGACTGGCGTGATCTCTAAGGAGGATTTTTGTTTGTTTGTTCATTTGTTTTGTATCTTTTCTTTCAGGTAGCCAGTGGACCTGAGTTAAACTCACTGGTATCATGATCACCTTACAAATTTTCCATCTTTTTTTTCTCTTTTTGTTTGTTGTACACAGTGTTGGGGGAAATTTACTTTGGTATACTAAAATCTTGCCCTGATTTCATATTCATCTTTCATACAAAAGCCTTGTTGGCTCTAAGGAGTGCCATATGCTTGAAAGACATGCAACACTGATATTTTTTTCTATCAGCATGTCTATGAACATTGTAAAAATTCAAGACAAACCTCAAAGGGAGCTAAGACATATATAGATATTTATGTCCACACACCTCAGAGGGAGATAAGAATTATATAGATATTTATTCCCACAGCAAAGATTTTATTTTAAATCCTGTCTGAGTTTGAAAATACCCTCTTTCACTGGCTGCATCTCAGATGTTGGCATCTTCCTTAACAAGTTGAGGGGGTTCAGGGGAATCTATGGGTGCTCCCTCCTGAGAGTGGATGCAGATGTAAGATTTGCCTCCTCATCTTCTGATCTGGCCAGACATAGCCATTTCTGGTCTATATAACTGTGTTAACATTGCTCTGTGCTCAAGTCAATAAGGCCTGGTGACAGGCTGTGTATTTTACCGGTTTGTGTCTAAACAGCTTTGAGACTAGAGCTGGCTTGGATCCAGCCTTTTGAGAGCACCGACCAAGCCGCCTGCATGTATCTGCACCTGTCCACGTGGATGCATTTATAAATTGTATACCATGCAATATAACTCGCTGTTTATAAATGACATATTGTGACACCTCCTCCTTGAAACACATTTTCTCTCCACCTAAGCCTTTCAGCAACAAGCCAACACAGAAACAACATGGCTAAGAGAATAAGTGCATCACTGGGAGTTACCACTTCTCCTTTGTGTTTGAACCCTATGATCTGCCTAATTGAGAGATTGATCTTGATTAGTTGTGAGCACCCACGGTTCCTTCTGATGGGAGCATATGGTATTGTACTGTATGTGCTTTGAGCCAGGAAACAGATCTCTCACTACCCCTTTTACACATAGGGCTGACATTACTATGAAGACAGGCAGCAGTAGTATAATGCCTTCCAGCAACTGTGAAAAATGTCTGTGTGATTCAGATGCTTTTCTGCTTACTGATAATTTAGTTCTAATAGTACCTTAAAAAGTAGTTCGTCAACCTCCCCAAAACAAACGCTCTTGGGTCATCTGCCTACTTTCACCCTTACAGGTGATGATGTTCCTTCTGGTTAAGTATATCAACAGTGAATGAGTGACTTCAATACAAAATGTAACTGTCAAAACATTCAATTAAAGCTGCTTTTGGCAAATATCGTTTGAACACATCACTTACTCATTCTTAAATACTCTGTTTATGCTTGGGTGGTTGGTACTACACCAATTTTGATGACTGATTTTTGTAGGAGACAGCGGCAGCAGCTCGGTTGTTCTATGGGAGGGAGAAGATAGGAAGCAGCTGCATTTGTGGCCTGCAGATGTTCAAGACAACACCAGTCAGGAAACTGCTAACTACCTTTAATTGATCAGCTCACCAAAGTGGAGGAGTGAGCGCTCACATCTGTGGCCCATTCTTATAACATGCTTCCTCCTCACTAATTCTTGCTACTGTCTGGAAGCTTTCCAGACTGCTGCTAGTGAAGAGAAGACAATTCTTTCATAAAGAAGCAGGCATTTCCAGCTCTTGAAGGGCTTTAAACAACTAAGCAGAGATTTTTTCTCTTATAATAACTAGTTAAAGTGAATAAACTGTACTTAGAGAGGATTTTAATTTGATCTTAAGGTTTGCTACTTCTGTAGGATCGCTTAAGCCTTGGTGCTTCACTTGCTATGCTGAAAATCAAATGAGGTTAAAAGTCTTGCAAAAATTGAAATTAAATTATATAAAAGACCACTAGAAGTCATAGGCAAGAAGAAGCAAAACAAGTCGTGTTCAGTCTGCAGGGCCAAATGCAAAAGATCTTTCTCCATCTCTTTGTTCAGCAATGAAGCAGTAAATGCTTTCCTAAACCCACCTGGTTCTGTGCACACCTGTGCCTCCAGGTAGCAGAGGTAAGAGCCCTGACTAGGGAAAGTAAGTTTGGTTTTGGATACTACCCCTTCCTTGGGGCTTCTGTCAGTCCCATTCAGATTCAGCTCTTCTCTCTCTTTACCCCTAGGGCTTCCTAATCCTTAACTCTACCAGGGAGGAGTGCTGAAGTTTCCTCTCAGCAGCCCAGGGTTGCCTCTGCTTTGGAAATGCTAATGTCCCCTGGGCATGGCTGGCGGTGATTAGGACCAGCCCAGCACTAAACTGGAAATTGGCAAATCCCTAAATTGATTGTTAGCCAATGGCTCAGGTTAGTAAGGTTCAAATCCCGGATTTATCCCATATTCTGCATTTCTAAGCATTCTTTAAGCCCTCAGAGTCTGGGAGAGATGCATATAAAACCTGACTGCCTTTGGAGTGATAATGTGGCTACTCCTAACCTTGATACTGACAGCTTTTGTGATAAAATGTGGTGACAATCATTTTAGAAAGGTAAAGATGGATTTAGAAATCAGTCTGGTCTGTGAATCTGCGAGGTGAAATGTTCAATAGCAATAATAGGTAACAGATTGTAGAATTCCTTGTAGTAGGATGTTGTTGAGACTAGGAACTTAACTAGGACTGGATGTTTACAGAAGTAATACTATAAATATTTACTTATAAATAGTAAGATCCCCAAAATCTGTTGGGAAGTTGGTTCTTTTTCTTGGAAACTTTTTTTCACTTGGTTAAGTCAAACTTTGTTTCTTTATATTGCATTCACATCTGGAAACAAAGTTTTATCCATATCAGAAATTTAGCAGCCTTGCAAGATCTCTGACCAATGTAAGTGCATAAAAGCACAATGACAGGAATCAGCATGGAAAAAGTTTACTGTTATGTTATTCCAATATGTTAATTTCCTTTATCTGGACATCAAGATAATGAATCAAGGTACAACGTGAAAAAAGGTTACCTAAGCTAGGCAAACAAAATCATGTAATCTATGATGCAAAGTAAAAACCTTATTTATTTATATCAAGTGAATGTGAATATTTTTCAGCTTGGAGCACAAGTTACTATATAATTTTGAATGACAGAAAAAGAGGAAATACTGTATTCCCTGTTTTCTTTCAGAAGTGTAGAAAGTGTGAAGCTAGAACTTCAACAAGAAAAGGGAAAACTCTGCTTATTTCTTCAAAAATGTGTAACTGCTAAACATGAAAGTCCAAAGTTTCACCTGTCTGAGAGAAGTTAATGAGAAACTGCTGGAACTATCTGTTGCAACCTGAGGATAAGGATTCTGCTGGAGCTCCAGATTTGGTACGGAGAAGACTCTGAGGGGTAGAGCTGACTTGTCACTGTGCATACAGCTGATGCAGAGTGCAGGAGCTCATGCCAATTTGACATGCAAAGGCAAACAGAGGGATGTGGAAAAAACCCCCACATCTTTTGGCAAAAGCTTGACTAAGCCATGCCTTTGCTACTGATGAAAAATAGTCCAAGACAGGCTTCTGGCAGTGAGGCCAAACAACATGACACATTCACTTCCACATGCCTAAATTCTTGTCCCCCTTGAAACAGGGGGTGGCTGTATCCAACTCACCACCTGGGCATGCATCCTGGCAAGTGCTGTGCTCTGAGCCATACCCGGGCAGTGCAGGCTACTGCTGCTGCTGGGCACAGACCAAAACTGCACCAGGTAACATGCTGACACAGTGAGTGATCATGGGCTTGAGCCTTTGCTTTATTAGCTGGTATAGAGTCTGCCTGAGAGAGCATGATGGAGCTCTTAAGCATGTCTCTCTTAAGCAGGTTCTCCTCAAGTGTTAATATTCTGCCCACTGACTTCACCACTTACGTTTTCTTTGTGTGTCTCCTCAACTTTTAGTTAGTCTTTGAATCAAAATAAATTCCTCTGGGGACATTTTGGAGGCCAATTGTAATCCACAGTGGGGCATTGGAAAATGAGCACCACAGCTACTGCTCCATGCATTGTTCACTCTCCAAGGATTCATTGAGCTTTCTGCCTGGGAGCCTCCAATTTTGCAGTTCAAGGTCTAATATTCTTCTGTCTATATATATAAATAGGTCGTATATGTGATCAATTGACTGGCTGGCTGTTTGACTGACCAACTGTGTCTGTTCACAGCAAGAGGAGATTTTGGTATCCAGGGTGCTGCTTGATTGTTTCTGTCACTTATGACACTAAGCTGAAAATATGGGCTAAATGCTGTAGAATTTGCCCAGCTAATCAACTAATAACTTAGTGTACTGAGAAGTATCTTAGAACTCAGATATTCTGAATGTTCTGCATATTTCTATATTCTGAATGATCCTGTGTTGGGGTAATTATTCATTCTTTTGTTAATATTGATGAATACTGCAAGTATTTCCCATGCATATGCTAAGTGATATTCATGACAAAATGTCTTTTCCTTGACACAGTGTGTACAAAAGGTGCCTAAATGCACTTCCAGGGTAAATTGCACACATTGAGGAGTAAAGTTTTTGCAGCATTTGACATTCTTGTGGTGTGGGGTTTTTTTTTCCTCCTTCTGATAGCAGAGGACTTCAGATGTGTGATCTCCCTTCTGAACAGTTGTTCCGCATTATTTCTTAGTTTTACTTTGGGTGTATCCAGTTGGACTGCCCACTGCCTGCATCTGTGTAATTCCATGGGATATTCTGGTTTTGGAGCTCTGAGTTGGAGGGTTGATCTATGAATCTGGTCAAGAAATCTCCAGAAGGTCAGTGTGGAGTAAATAGCAACAATGAAATGTTCTCCCTTTGTTTCATTATTAGTAGATGGCCTGATTCTGCACTTTCAGTGAGACTAATTCAGCATTGGCATAATTCAGAAGCAGTTCAGTTTTTATGGACTGATGATAAAGTTGGACTGATACCAATGTCAGGCTGACAGGTTTAAAGATGGACACAAGAGGCATAAGCCAAGAGTTATATACTAGCTTTTGATTTCCCCATAATGTGATCCCACTCTGCCCTTGTTCTGAGTCAACTATAATCCCCTAACTGAATTAGCCAGAGACTGTATATTAGCTCATGTCTCTGGCTTGGTGGCTGGGGCTCAGTGTTGAGTCATCTGTGGTCACATGGTTTGGCATCACCTTGGAGAGCAGAGGGCAAAAAATGTCCTTTTTTGTGCCTGCATGGCACCTCCCCTGTGGCACTGGGCTACTTCGGCAGGGAGTGGCTCTGTGCAGTCACTGAAAATAGTCAGGAAGGTTAAAAAGAAGGAACAGTGAGCAAAAGCATTTAATGTATGATGAAGTAAGGGATTTTATAACTGATTTTATTACTTAAAGTTCAAACATTATTTTCACTAGCCGTTGTCTGCTGTAAATGAAGATGAAAGAAGTTGGACAGGGGGAGACTTGAGTACTGCAGGATGCTTCAGGAATCACGTCTTTAAGGGTTATTAAACACAATTTGTTTTTGTCAGATTTCAATTTGTCTGTGTTTTAGCAAATCCTAGAAACTTGAGCTCTGACATTTTGTATATCCCTATTAATTATTCATTCCTGAGAATTTGTACTTGTTTGACCTTAAGAATTATTGCCTATTTACATTGAAGAAGACCCAATAAGGCTTGTCATACATTGTCCTTCACAAAAAATAAAAAAATATCAAGAGTCTTTCTCCCTGAGTAAATGAGGAAATAAAACAACCTGGGCTGGGTCAATGGTTTTAGTACTGGTGGGAAACTCTTAACACGCTGCAGAGGCAGCATCTAAGGAATCTGCTGATATAGCTGGATCTGCAGTTCTAGGTTAAACTTAGGGATACAGGACCACACTCCATCAATGCTATGTGGGATGAGCTGACCCTTGTGCAGAGTGCCACCAGAGGACTCATGCATCACTTATGTCTGACAAAGTGTCCTAAGTGGGACTTTGGTGGTGCGTGAGGGTAATGGGGATATTCTGCACAGGAATTAAGTTTTAACCACTATGGGTAAGGTTTATACAATCTTTGTCTCAACAAAAATGAAGTGTAGACAAAGAGAAACTTCCACTGAAATCAACGTGATGTTGGGTGTGTTGCACTGACTTCAGCAGTTTGAGGGCCTATCTGGCTCCAGATTTCCAGTTAAAACAAGCTTTTGCTTGAAGATCTCACCTCCATGAAACATTTCATGGAAACAATTTGCTTTCAACGTGTCAGTGGTGTTTGCACAGGCTGTGGAAGTCTGGACTTCCCAAGAATTGAATATCTGTAGCAGCCTTACAGCTCAGATCACCATGGATATGGCAAGCCCAGGGCTTTCAGGTTTTGCAACATCAGTACAGCCCAATCAGCTCACCTTTCTGCAACTGGTGAGCAAACATGAATAGGACTTCAAGGTCCTGGGATTAATGTTTATCCAGGACCCATACCTTGTCTCTGCAGCAGTATTATGGGACAAAATTTTTGCATGAGGCAGCGGTTCTGATGTTTGTCTCACTTGACTGACAATAAACCATGATCTTCGCAGCTTCAGCCTTCCTGTAATGCAACGGTGAAGAAGACCTGCAAGCATGCTAGTTCTTAATATTCTCCAGTTTGGGGTTGGGTTTGACTTGGACACTGAAGAACTCATTGGGATGTTAGGCTTTCCTAGAAATAGCCAAAAGTTTGGCTGACAAAAGAGTGCTATCCATGCATCTCAAAGAAAAATTCCTTATTGAAAGATGCATTTTTCTCATAGAAAACCTTGCGTTGGTATTTAGGACTACAGCTCTGAGGTTCATCAGCACTTGTCTCTCTCCTTGAATAGCCAATGAGCCATTAAAACTCAGCACTGTACTGCAGCTATGAATGATTCCAGCTTCCCAAAGGGGAATGGAAGACAGGCTAGTCAGTGACCTCAGGAGGTGTCAAATCCCCACCATGAGGCCTAATCACATATTTCCTCCTCTGTATACTGTGACTCCTTTCTGACAACAATTTTAGTGTTAACTAATACAAAACTTATAAAGGTGAAAAATGCATATTTTTTCTTAGGAACAAAGAGCTCAGTTGCTGATATTCCATTACTTGCCAATGGATGAATATCTGCCATCATAGCTTCTTGTTTTTTTGGCCTGCCTTGGAAAGAGGAGCTGAATTAGAGCATGGGTTTTCCTGTTGTATTTCCTAAAAATTAGCTAAGACATGAGGCAAAAGCTGTGTTGCTGTTGTCAAACTGTGCTTTTTCTTTGGGTTTGTTTATAATTCCTTAATTTGTATGTGTTTGGAGAGACACTATGAACTTCCTGAAGTAAGTGGAGAGCAGCATGCTGCAGAGATCACAATTCAGGAAAAGTGTTGAAAGAGGCCCTGGACTAAAAGAACTGAGAGGGAGAAAGTAGATTTTGTTATCTTGTTAGCTATCAGCAGAGAATCTTGCACAGCTCTAAATTAAATGTGAAAATATTGACTTCTCTTGGGCTCTTGACACAGTCCCATACAACATATTCATTGTTAAATTCCCTTGCTTTCTTTCCCCATGACTTGTCTTCAGCCAAACTGCAGTTATTAAAGTGTTCATCCTTGGCTGTCATCCTAAGTTTTTCTCTTTTAGTCCCTGGCAAATTTCTCTTCCTAATATAAGTCACTTTTTGCTCTTTTAATACATTCTGATTAAATCCTACTTCCTTCTCTCAGCCTTTGGGTCTCCTCAAGGGTCACCATCCCACAAAGTCTCAGGAAAACACTAGATGCATTTGTCCCTCTTGTGGCTGCCATATGTCAGAAAGATACATATTTTTATTAAGTTCAAAAGAAGAAAAAATCATGCTGGGACTTGGCTGCTGCCTAGACTGGTGGTAAATATGTGATAATAGACTACCTAAGGCACTGCCAAGCAATAACTGGCTAACTTTGTTTACCCAGTGGCAAAAAACCACCAAAACCAAAACAAACCCAAAAAACATGTGGTACAGCACCAGTTTTCCAAGGAAGAAGAGAGCAGGTGATAATCTGTGGTGAGCAGGACTGAAACTCCTACCTGAGTGAATTAGTGTTATGAAGTTCTTCTGAGTTGAAAGAAGTGGGGAAGAAGAAGGATTTAAATTAGCTAGTCTCCAAAGGATGTGGAGCACACAAGAAAGCAAGGTCCTCAGGATCCATGGGAAAGAGCAGAGTGGAAAGTGGATCATCTGCCAGGAGATTGTGAACAAGTTACACCTTGTTGCCTGTACCATGGAGGTCACTTTTGGAGCTCAGATGAGAAACATAGGGATATGTGTGGCCTTTGTTTCATTGCTAGTTTATCAGCTTCTGTAAACTGCATACTGTGAGAGGCTAAGTAAATACCTGGGATTCTGGGATAATACTCAGGCTCTTTGGCCAGTTTTAACCAACAAGTGGATTGACGCTTCTGCACTCAATCAATGAATATTCAATTGTATTGAATGTAATGCAATCCTGGTGAAATGAAGGACAATTTTCCCCTCTAAAAATTCATTTGCCAAACATTCCTGTATAAGAATTTTCATCTTTTTGTATTAAGTGATGATGATAACAGTATACTCTCCTCTCTCTGATTAAATTCAAACCTCCTTATTTGTACTAAAAGCTGCACAAAAAGGTACTAAGCAAAAAAAAAACCAAAACCCCTCAAATATGTTAGTATCCCTCTGAGTGTGTAATGGGCACTTAGTTATTTTCAGTCCAAGAGAGGAGACAGTGTTTTCTGTCACAGATATGCACCCTGTGCTTTGTGGCACCAGTGCATCCAGTGAAAGGCATTAAAGGCTGGGCCAGATTCTGGGCATGTGAGGATACATGCTGTCCATAAACAGGCCATGTTCCAGTGAACACCTCCTTACATCTGGTAAGAAAGTTGTTCCCAAAAATGCAGCTGGGGCTTCAGGTGCTAAGGCTGGTTCTGACTCTTGTTGTGTTAAAGACAATGGGCAGAGAATTCCAAACAAAGGGTAGAGAGATACGATAAAAACTAAAGCTTGTATACTGAGAATGAAGAGACTCAGCTCCTATAGGTACCTCCATATTGGTAAATACAGCAGAGCCTCATTTAGAGAGTTTTGGTGCATCTAAAGGCGACAGGGGATGAAACCTGGATTTCTGTGAGGTAATTTGAGAGGGTGTTCTCAGCTGCCTTTAAACAGGCTTTTGAATTCAGTGGAAAGAGGTAATGACTTCTGTTTGGGGAGAGATCCTCGTTACTGAGGACAGGTACAAGGTGAGGATGGATTTTCTGTGACTGCAGGTGGTAAGCAGGGAAGAGGGTGGTAGGAAATGCTCTGAACATGGAGGCAGGGCTGTGACCTGTGGAGACAGCTGGAAGCAAACCAAACCAAAGGCTTCCTGATAGAAAAAATGGGTCTGTGGGTTTGCACCTGAGTGTAGAGTTGTGGCTGTTAGAGGGGTCAAAATAAAATAAGCTAGACTGATTAGATTATGAAACTAGCAGGCAGCAGCTCTAATTTTTATTTCTAACTTGCTGTACGATTAGTGCCAACTCATCTAATTTTTCAGGGCATCAGTTTTTCCATCTGTGAAATGTGGATGATGTGACCATCATCAATAAATTGCACAATGCAAGTACAACGAGATACCTACCCCAGTGCCTTATGGACAGATTTTTATTTAGATACTTTACCACCTTTGAAATTACATTGAATAGGTGATTTGAAAGCTCTGTCGTAAATCTAAATATTGCTGACACATTAAGAAGAATGAGGTGATCAGACGAGGAACTGCATTAACAAAAGAAGCATGTTTAAATCTGGTCTAAATGAGTTTGAACTGCAGTGGTATGAAGGTATTTTTATTTCGGCACTCTGCCAAACTGTGAGGCATTCACATTTTTATACTCTTCATGGATTTTCTTGGAACATAAACAACATATATATTATTGTTACAACTTTGCAGAAGTAAGTGACTCAAATACAATTTGAGTATTATTGATGAACTGTGTATATACGATTTGTTGTAGAGGAAGTAATTTTGTGAACGTAAAATGGTATAAAAAGCTGTATGATGCATCCATCACAGGATGCATTTTTTGCTTTCTCACAATAAATAGATCAAAGGAAATGCATTTATTTTGCAGAAGACTCTGCACGGATTTGAGGAAGTCTTTGCACCAACAATGGATGTCACTGTCCAGACTTTCCCAAAGTCTTCTACCAACTTCATAATTTCAGTTGAATATGTCTTTCAAACAGAAGGTAAAGAATATTCGGAGAAGAAGGGCAGCTTAGCCTTTTCCATATAAACCATTTGTGAGTTTTGTGGGAAAAAACTATGAGATTAGTCCTAAATTGCACTGAATTGCAACTTCAGTTTCAGTGCTGTAATATAAACTATGCATTTTAATGTGTACATCATGCTTGCAGCAGTACGATAATACAGAAGCAGAGCAATTACATCAGTAGAATGAACACATTTCTAATGGTATTTGTGTTATATGGATATATGGCTGTTGGCCTGTATGCTGATACTTTCATTGCTGCCATATACATGCAATCTACTTATGGTTAAGGTTGCCAGGCAAGTAATTACCAGAATGGAGTGCTAAGCAAGCAGTCCCAGTGTCAAAGAATCTGACCTTGTGAAGATAATGAGACAAGGAGAATTCAGAACAGATGAAAGCCAAGAGCACCTACTTTATCTACTGACAGCCAGAGAACACCTTCATGCTCAATCAGTTCCTGCTAATGAGACAAGATGGGGCAAGATGGTAAAACAGCAGTAACGGGCAAACTTTTTTTTCAGCTTAATGATCTATAACTTAGTCAGATAAAATTGTCTTTTAAACCAGACAGTAACATAAGTATGAACAGAGAAATACGAAGAATGTATTGAATACATTTTGGTTTTGTTTACATTATAATGAGGAATGATTAATGGGTGGGGAAATATGCCCTGTAGTGTGGCTGAGGGAAGCTTAATCCATTTAACTTATCAAAGGGAAGGCAAAAGGGCAATGCAATCACTCTCTGAGAGTCCACATCAAGAGAGGAGCATGGTAATGGAGGGCTTTTCAGCCTAGCTGGCAAACAGACCCAGCATATACAGTCCAGAAGATGAAACTAGAGAAATTCATGAAAGAAAGGGAGAGCTTTTATCCACTAGGGTAATTTCTTAAACAACATTGTAAGGTACTCCTTCTTCCTCAGTTTAAAATTTTAATTTAATTTATTTTAAATTAAGATTGGATGCTTTTTGAAAAATGTTCGTGCTTTTTAAAACGTGTACATAGACACCTGATGGTCCAGTGGTGACTCTAAAGGGATTTTAGAGAGGTAACTAAGAAGGGCACATGAATTGTCAATCTGCATACAGCATCTTCAAACCTTTTGGAAAGTTTAAATGTATGCAAATTGTAAAAGGTTGAAAACTAATGGACTAGCTAAATTGACTCTTGGATTTGTATCAAGAATTAATGTAGGGGAATGTTCAAGTCTCTCTTAAACAGAATATCAGACTAAAAAATCACTCAGGTCTATTCTAATTTTGCGATCTATAAATAGGACTAATATTGTGGAGCCAGACCAAGATTAGGAAATTCTGGCATATGCTGTAGGTTACCTCTTCCAGTGCATGTTAGCTAGGCAGCCTTATGAGATGTTTGCAGAGTAGCTAGCTGATTTTCTATGTTATATTCCTGTGTTCTCTTTCCCTTGCCATTTTAAAGCTGCACAGACATTACGAAGTATTTCTGATGTTTTCACAAAGTTGCAACCGATTCTTTCCATTATCTATTGAAAACCCCTGCATTTATTCACAGAATCATTAAGGTTCAACAGCACCTCTAAGAACATTGAATTCAACCATTAACCTAACACTGCCAGATCCAGTAGTAAACTGTGTCTGTAAGCACCACATCTATATGTTTTATGAACAGATCCAGAGGCAGTGATTCCACCACTCCCCTGGGCAGCCTGTTCTAAAATGCCACACTCTCTAAAGGCCACAGCTTGGTGAGAAGGTGGGGAGGGAATGGACCCTGGAAAATAGTTCACTGCAGTCTCAATCTTACTTGCAACTCCAGACAAAATTATAATTGAGAAGGGTCCTTGGCAGGTTGATAGCAGGGGAAATACAAGCTCTATACCTGAGTCGCTGTTTGAAATCCTTTTCCTCTACTGTTTATAGCAAAGAATTTAAGCCATCCAACATGAACAAAAAACCACCTATAAAGCACAGATCCGAGTTTCTGATGGGCATTTTCCCTGGGAGCAAAGAGAAGGGCACTGTCCTCTTCTGTGGCTCCAGTGGTAAGGAGGCTGAGAAGTTATAGAACCTCAGTTTTCCCAACCACTTTTCACTTCAGAGTTGTCTTTATTCCAAATACAAATGTCTTTCTGTGACTGGTGCAAAGGTTCAGACCCATCCCTGTAGCTGGAGGAAAGGCCAAGTCCTCCTCTCTGGAAGCTGTCCTGTTCTTTCTGTACTGGGAGAAAAATGAAGCATAAATCCAGAAGCCAAGGTCAAAAAGGAAATGAGCAGTGGCACTAGGGAATCTTCAGAATCAGTTTTACTGGCCAGCTCAGAATTTCAGCTAGTAGTGTCTTTCCTGATCAGTGAGGAAGCTGGTTGACCTTTCTTTAAAGTCTTGACTTGGTGTTTCAAAGCAACCCCATCACTCTTGGGGACTTGAGTGGCTCTCATTTGAAGCAAAAATCTAATGGTAATTTGCAAATGCAAGTAATTCCTGAAGATCAAATACGCTGCAACTCCTGCTGCAATGCTTCCCTCCTTTTCTTATCCCCTCTAATAAACAATGCAATACCTAATGCAATACCTGGCAAAGTGGAGACCCCACCCAGATGGTGAGTGATGCTGATTAATTTACAGGCCTGTCAGATCTTGCATGTTGTCATTGAAACATTCCTAGCTCCTGTTTTTTTCTTCAGTCTTGTCCTCCCACTTAGTGGCTCATGATGGTGCCTGGTGCCCTGGCTTCCTGGGATTGGTGAGTTAGTGGCCCCAGAGAGCTTGGTGTTCAGGGTCACTGTGTGGGATGGCAACTGCAGAGCCCCAGGGAAGTGCTGTTGTTGCAGGTTTGCTCTCAGAAGGCCTTCAGTGGAAGTCACAACTTTCAGCCACCCCTTCTTGCTCTGGACCCTTTCACCTCCGTTTGGCACCAAGTGTCCCATGTGTCCAGAGGGGAGATACGGAAAAGATCTGGAAGCAGTGTTTCTCTTCCTAACTTGTCAAAACTGAGGGCTGCAGCTCTTGGTGCCTGGAGCAATTCATTAAATGGTAAGGTTTTTGTTTGTTTGTTTGTTTGTTTTAATTGAACATCTTAAAAGTAAAGTCATGCAAGCTTGTGTGAGTTTATTTTTTTCTGAAAACAAAAAACCAGATCATTTGCTCTATTCCCTTTGTTCTGTCCTGTTTTTCTCTTCTGTCTGGTCTCTTCTGTCAGATCCATCTGACACAGCAGCCCTGGGCACCACTGCCTCAGAGCTTCAGTCTCTTTTATTATTTAAAGCTGGTAAGAGCAGTAAGTGAGCTGTAAGGCCCCACATTAGTATGGCTAGAAAAAACAGATCAGTGTTTTTGTCTCACCAGCCTGTCTGCACGTGAGAAAACAACACTCACAGCTGCCCAGTGAGCATGGGGAATGCCCATTGCTGACCTGTGCTCCTCTGACCCATGCCTTACTTTCCCCATCTCCAAGAGATAATAACTTAACACCTGTGCAGAGCAAAATCCAGGTAAAAAAATGGGTATTGAGATGAGCAAGAGCTAGGAAAGGGGCATGGGCTGAGAACCACTTCCAACCCTGTCAACCATAGCTCAGCTGACCAGAAAAGCACCAACTCACAACAAGAGTGTTGTGTTCTCCAAAGGTTTGCTACAAACTGGTTGTATGTTAGGTGGTTTGATTTTTATTCCAAAATTCCAAAGGCATTCCTGGAGGGCTCAGAGCATTTTCCATTGCACCCATTTTCTTTAAGGTGAAAATAACCAAACAGCCCTTCAGTTACAGATCAAGTATGGTTTCATTATAGATCAAGTATGGATTGCTCAGCAGTTTCAGGTTCTTCTGCTATCCCACCCAGGGAATTGCTGAGAATTCTTTGCTATTCCAGGGAATTGCTGAGACTTCTCTGCTTTTCACTCTCTTGTATCAGAGTCAGCACTGCAGCTGACAAGTCTGGGCCTTTTTTCTAACTCTAATCCACCCAACTCTCTCTCCACCCCTGCTGCCCTGCAGAATTTGTGAGATGAAGTCAAATGTGAATCTTGTCTAACTTTGAAAAAAAAGGGAAGTTGATATCTCCCTGTCCATCAGTTGTTTTAATGTTTTTCCCGTCGCATTTCAAAGAGAGAGGAAAATGCGATTTAAGGAAGAGTGACAAGTAATTTGCACACCCACTCATACACACCAGAAAACAAAATGTTTTCCTCAACTTTAGCCTTACTTTTCTCAGTTGAAAGAGATTTAAAAAAAAAATCAAACAATGAATACATTTGGCACCAGTATGATTTTTATTGCAGCTGTCATTCTTTTGTTAGAAAAATCTTGAGCAAATGTAACTAAATGCTTAAAATGGGCCTCTCCTGTTATTTCAAACAATTTCTGAAATAATTACATCAAAATTATATCTGGAAATACAGAATTATGACTTTTCTTATAACAGCTGAGCTGCTTTTGGGAAACAATAATTCCAATGTTAGTGTAGAATAAAACAAAATGGTTTAAAAGATTAGGGAAGGATCTTCCCATGTCTTTTATTCAGCTGTGCTGTGCAAGACAAATTTGTCTTGCTATATTTTTTCTTTTTAAGTACTTAATAACCAATTTGCAGAAATAATCTGATATTTCACAGCCTTTAAAGAAACTGGAGTGTGTATCTGTGCATGTATGCATATGTACACTGATATATAAAAAGAAAATTAAAAATAACCTTTTTGCATCTTGACTTTAGATTGTAGTAGATATAAACAAAGGAGGACAAGCTGTCAGTATTGTTAGTTTGTGTGGCTTTTTTCCCCCCTGTTAATATCTCACTTTGTGGCTGGTTAGCAGCCAAATGAAACCTGTTTGTTAAAAATAGAAAGCAACACAAATTTCTTGAGTCAGTCAGGAGTCACTTCAGTCACAGAGGTAGCGTGGATCAGCAGGGTCATTTTGGACTGTCACTGGCACAAGAAGCCAATAATTTGTAGGGCTTTTTATGCATGTAGCTAGACTTGAAACTGAAGATTTTTAGTGCAAACAAGTGCTTAGAACCCACTCATATTTTCTGCAAGTTTCAAAAGAAGGTTGTTTTATCTCAAAGACAAAAGTAGTGTCAAAAAATTGGACTATATTGCAAATAGTTACTTAAAGTGTTCTCTTCATTGTGGTATCATCGCACATTTAATACTGTATCTTTCTAAAAGCTGTATTGCTTTCTACAAAACATATGGTGTTGTGTCACTTGATGTACAGCTTCAAGATAATGCAGAGAGGGTGGCATGGCTGGGTGCTTGGTCCTGGCAATGTTTGGAGGGACAAAGATGAGATCTGTGCACCTGATTTGCAGAGCTGAGGTAACAAGGGGAAGAAAGGGAAGCCGATACCCAGGGATCTAGGAGTGGAAGAAGATCCTCTGACAGCAGCTTGTGCTGTTCCATCCCTCCCAGTGAGAACTGCTAGCCCTCAGTGCAACCTGCATTTTTCCATTACCAGGCAGTCCTGGGAGGCAGCACAGCTTAAAGCCCCCGGGGTGTGAGCCTGAGCTGGGGGAGAAGCAGGTTGGCAGCACGCTGGGGCAGTCAGATGCACACACTGCAGGACGCCTGTCAGTCAGGGCCATGGGGATGAGACACAGACGGAGTGAAATTCAGCCTCCTGACAGCTGATGCGGGGCTGACAGCTCTGCAACAGACACCAAAAGTAATTGTTAGGTGCAGTTTTGTGGAAGAAAATGATCTAAGGCTGAGTGAGGCACAAATTGTCACATGGGGACTGACGATGGCAGCATCAGCTGTCCTGCTGTACAGATCCCATCTGAAAACTTTACCTCAAATTCTATAATTTTTTTTTTAACCCACAGCAGATAGTATAAACTGGTAGGTGGGTTCCAGGCAAATCTAAATTCATCTGCTGGAAGTTGAATCGTAGCTAAAGGACTGTCAGATGAAGAAGCAGGTGGAAGAAGACTTGACAGACCAAGTTTTTTACCTGCTTAGAGAGACAGAACAACCTGGTTGTGTAGAGGGTGGCCCTGGGCAGTGGTGGGAAGAGAAAAGCAACCCTCACTCTTGAGAGGTATGGGAGAAATGTGAAAATCAGAGGAAACTTCTGTCTGCTGCTATTTTACTGGCAAAATGGGATGTGTGTATATTCAGTAACAGCAACAGTAATATGATCACAGACAGGTGCAGTTTAAATATACTTTTGATAGGAAACTTGAACTAGTGTGTTGTTCAGTTCAATTTTTCTTTTTTCTTATCCACTGACATCCTTTTGAATCACTTTGTGACACATTTCACCTTGGTAAGATGTTTTCAAACATATTGAATAAAATATTTTAATTTACATTAGCTGAGAAAATAATACAAGTCCAGGCTTCTTCCATGACCTCTTAAGGATCTACCTCTTAAGATCTAACTAAATGTCTTAAGGATCAATATTTTAGGCTGAAGATCCTACATAATCAATATCTTCACATTTTTCTATGTTCACATTTCCTAGAGCTAAATTTCTGGAGTTACTCAAAGAAGAACTGAATTATGGTATTGGATGTAAATTCCACAAATTGCCTACTGACAGTTTGAATCTGGAGGAACTGTTTGACTACCTTAGAACAGGAGGAGTGAGAAGATGACAGAATCTGTGTAGTGTAGTGTGGTGATCTAACTTTAGATAATACTCAGGTCTGCAATTCTGATTCAGGAGACTTGGCTGATGTGTATCTTTTACTGGATGTACTCAGATTGGGAATTTTGGATAAAAGCACAGAACGTGTAACTTCTTGTTAGGAATCTGTTAAACCTTATGGCTATTGAGCCACTGCAGTTTTGTTTAAAATAGAAGCATAAGTAAAGGCAACAGTTATGTGCAAACAATAAAATTAGGGTTTTTCAAAGCAATGCATCTGAATTGAATTTAAAAATATCCCCGAACAAGTTGACATGATTTTCAAAGAAGTCTCACAAGTTTTCTGAATGTTTATCCTTTCTCTAATCGCTGTAAGAGTGGCTGCAGATTATATTTATTTTATTTTCAAAATGTGATGAGACCAGGAAGTCTAGAAGCAGAATAGCTATTTAGAATAATTTTCAAATTCAGCACATTTGTATGCTTCATACAAAACAAAGAGTCCTTGGATCAGTAAGAGGGAAATAAAACTGGAGAAAGGGGTAGCTCATGTTTTTGGTGAAGAACTAAAGCTGAGCTGTACTGTTCATTGTGTAATTTTTGAGCTTATCACATCTTCCTGTGTGTTTTCTGCCTTGATGGATAGATGAATGACAGATGACATCTGCCTGCATCTGAACACAATGCTCAAACATGCAGAGGCACTCAGGAAGGATCCATTGTCCCAGTGAGGTGCCAGCCCTAGAAAACCTAAAAAATCCTCCCAAAAACCACAAACCCTGGGGCTAAAACAAAAGCTTGTGTTTTGGGGTTTTTCTTTTTTCTTTTTTTTTTTTTTTGGTGTGCGTGTGTTTGTTTTGGGTTTATTTTTGTGTTTGTTTATTTTTTTTTAACTGAAATATCTAAATGTCTTAAATTATAGAAATTGTGTATCTGTATAAAACAATTTATGAAATGTTTTGTCTGACAATTAGACATTCTGGAATGACTGCATGCATTGCCAAGGATTTAACACAGTCTTTTTTACATCTATTGTTTTAAGTGTTTCACACCACTTTTTTATTTGAAGCTCATTATCATCGCTTGATTTCCCTAATCACTTTTCTCCCGTGAAAAATTGCAACTGCTTTATCTCTTGCACTCCAGCCATGTTCTTTCTCCATTGCTTCATTATTTTCCATGATATTTACTTTCTGTCCTCTGCTTTACTATGTTCTTGAAGTGAAAAAAAACCCAACAAACCCAACCAACCAAAAGTACTCAAACCCAACTTCTTTTCACAGAATCACAGAATTTTTAGAGTTGAAAGACACCCCTGAAAATCTTCACATGTAAGCCCTCTGTCAAGGCAGAGTCACCCAGAGCAGGTGACACTGGAATGTGTCCAGGTGGGGTTGGAATGACCTCTCTGGGCACTGTTCCAGTGCTCTGACACCTTCAATGTAAAAGGAAGTTCTTCCTCATGTTGAGGTGTGTCGCTGTTGAGCTGCTAGCTGAGGAATGACCCAGGTTCTCAGACAAGGAAAGAGAGAAGGAGACTTTATTATTTTGATTTCCATATATATAGAGTTTTCAGAGGTCACCCAGATTGGTCAGCCCGAGACCTCCCCCTAGGCCCAATTGGCCAAGCCCGAACTGACCTAATCTGGAGACGTTGTTTGCAAAACATCCAAACTTTATCTTTGTTTATGAAATGTAGCAAAATGTTCTCATGGGAGGGACCTGTGCAAGCCACAGAGGTGGAACTACTTGTAGTTTTGTTTATGGCCATTGCTCCTTGTCCTGTCACTGGGTACCACTGAAGAGAATTTGACAGCATCCATTTTCAGTCATCAGAAATCTCCATGCACTCAATGGAAGTAGCTGTGGCATTATTACTCTAGAATGGTGATAGGATCCTTCCTAGGGAATAATCTTTAGTGGATAACTTAATTTTGTCTCATCCCAAAATTTTCAAGATCAAGATCTATATTCTCAAATGTATGAAATTGAATGGATGTATTTTCTACATGGGATAAAATTTCACTTTAATTGCCCATTTGGTGTCCTATCGCACTAACAGAACTTTCATTATGAAATTATTACAAATGCCAGACTCATAATTAAATGATTATCAAGGACTAGATGGAGGGAGGCAACTACATGCACCCTCTTCTTTTAGCCCTATTTTCTGTGATTATGCAACCTGTGCAAATCAGGTAGAACATTATTAAGCCTAGAGAAGAAAACTTAAGGTTTATATGTTAGATGTGAATTGTTGATCTGGATGCAAGATACCTCTGAAAATAAAATCAAATATCAAGAAGGTCATAAAGGACACCTGAAGGTCATCTAGTCCAACCCAATCCTCAAGACATTTTTCAAGAAGTAAACAAAATTGTTGGTTGCTTCCCTGGTGAAGCAAGCAAATAAAAATATACTAGATAATCTCTTCATTATTTAGACCAATCTCTTCTAGTCATGAGGCAAACCTTAATTATAGCATCACTCCATTACACTTGGGCAGACCTCAAACAGATTGAGAGAATTTCTTCAGATTTTATAGGCATTCAAAAGTTCAAATGAATGCTAAAGTTAAAAGTGAATAAATATTGCCTCATAGCATTTGCAAAAGATTAGCCCCTTTCTTCACTCATGATAGGATTGTGATCTGATTTTCATCTGCACAACCATATTTGATATTCAGGAATATTAATCAAATTGGTTTTTAATTACCTTTTGCTCTGTGGTTGATTTGCATCACCTGGGGTTGCAAACATTCATTTTTGCATGACTGAAAACCAGAGGTAGGAAAGCGCCACATTGCAAAGAAAACATAATGCCACATGGTACAGTCAATCAATGAAGTCAGGAATTCTGATGTAGGATTGCAACATGCAATATTTGGTCAACTACCTAAGACTTCCAAGGACCTCTTGAGCTCTTCACAACATCTTTACCATGCCTGAGGACAGAAATATTCTTCAGTTACCAAACTCAAATCTCAGGTTTGCTGCTCTCTAGGTTGCATGTGATGGAGCTTTTAAAGATATTTTAAAATTCTCTTACAGGGCTAATTTAAATTGTAAACAGAAGGAAAAAAACTGCTCTTAATTTTTAGATAGATGTCCCAAAGAATTCTACAGCAAATCTCCCAAAGTCTTTGTCTCAGTGCTGAGTAAAGACTCTTATTGATGTTGACAGAGTTGCTCAGCTTTCTACAAAATAATCCAGTGACTTAAACCTCATATATGCCCAATGAAAGCAAAGCCACACCAGTGATGGGCCTAAATTGACCTAAAGTAATTCTGAAAGTTTCCAGTTACCTGACAATTCTCTTTTGTTTTATTCATGAAAAGAAATCCATGTACTGTGGTTGCTTGAAAAAGAAAGACTCCTGATTGAGCTATTAGAAGTCAGTAATAATTCACAGTGAACTTGGAAAAACCTGTAGAGGTTTTGTTTTACAAATTCTTCAGAACATTAATTTCACATCCTGTTCTTTAAAACGTGTTCGCTTTTGTGGCAATAATTATTGAGGATGTGAGTGAATCAGATCCTGAATCACTTAAGGCCTCTACATCCATGAATAATGTTCACCAGTGACTGTTTCTCAACTCCATATTTATGCAGTAATTCCAACAATGAAGTCTTGTTGCGTTGCAAGAAAACAAACATGCAAGTAAACAGCTTGTTCAGTATTGAGATGATTAGAGGAGGAATTCAACAAAGACTAGACTTCTGTCAGTCCAGTTAGGAATTTATTATTCAAAGCTGTTGTGATAACAGTGTTGTTTCAGTGGATACAGGCTGTTCAAGTTTCCTGGGATTTTAAGGTGAATTCAGGTCATTCATTACTTTTTTTGGCACTATAAATCTGTAGCATTAGGAAGGAGTGGAAAGAGGTAAGTATGCTACAAATAGTACAAATAAATATGGAAGAGATCACTTTAACCCCCTAATTCTTCCTGTATGAAAATCTGGCTCCCTTCATGATAGAATCACAAAAATAAGATGGAAGAAAAAAAACCCCAAATTTCCTTTTCCAGCC
Source organism: Entomyzon cyanotis (assembly GCA_024500445.1). Lineage (NCBI taxonomy): Eukaryota > Metazoa > Chordata > Aves > Passeriformes > Meliphagidae > Entomyzon > Entomyzon cyanotis. The sequence continues at coordinate 20,050,002 of JAKEPQ010001005.1, forward strand.
ATACTGTGTGCACTTTCTTATGCATGCAGGATATCCTCTGAAGCTCTCAAGCTTTTGCACTCTGTAGCTGCACTTGGTTCTTTGTATGTTGGAGTTCAACACTACCAGTGCAAACAGCAGGGAAACTAGGGGACTTGCACAATAAGCTATTTCTTGTAGAATGTGATTTTAAATGACCAATATATTCCGTGAACACTCCCCAATTTATATGAGACTTGTGAAAGAAGCAATGTTGACATTTGTGGTTCAGTTGCAGTTGCAGTTGATCTTCTCAGCAGCCTTGCATTGGTTATAGCTGGACATTTTTCTTATTGTGTGCATTCCTCTTCCTTTTATTCCCAAAGGAGTTGGACGAGGAAAAAAAGATGGTTATGCCCCAAGTTTTCCTAACTGATAGTAGGATCTTCCCATTTCTTCTTTATTTCCCTCAGATAATTCTTTGCAATGAAAAATGTAGAAAATTTATTTCCTGTTATGTAGCTTCTAAGTAGACTAATCTTGCTTGAATTGCTGTCTTTTGTTAATGCCTTTATACTACTTCTAATTATAGGATGAAATATGTTTATTCCTTTTCCTCTGATTAGCCATGGTAGAGGCCTTACACACTGTATTCTCTTTATCAGGGAGAGGTCTGATGTTTATCTTCCTGCCTTGGGTGTCTATGGAGAGTGAAAAGCTGCAGGACTCAACTCGCTGGAAATTTCATGCATGGAGATGAAAGCTAAGCTTCTGTCTGGAGCAACATTAGAAGATCATCTCTGGTTTGAGACCTCATTGAGCATCCTCAGAAAAACAAATGGTCAAATGTGACTATGAGGGATGGAATTGAGTCATGTTATAAAGAATTCAAGTTGCAGTTAGTTCTTGCTTTTTATGACTGGAAATCAACTTGAACTTTTTATGTAGTTTTTCAGGGTTTTGAGATTTACTGCCATCAGTACTGAAGTTTCACTTAGAAATCTTGGAAAGGTCATCATCCTAATTATTCCCACTTAAATGTGCAAGCTCAAAATACCTTGCTGTTTTGGGACATATGCAGTGTTTTCATTATCAGATTGTGATGTCTAATGGTATATTTAGAAAAGATATTAATAAAAATGTGAAGAATGTGTCCAAGTAGAGATGAAATAGATGGGTCTTACAAAAACAGTGTAACACAGGCTTGCAATGTCCTGCAATCCTTTCTGTTATGAGCTATTTTAAATAAGTATCCTTTCTAGAGGTGATATTATTCTATTTGTAGGATCTGATCAGCAAACTGAGATCTTAATTTTACCCTTCTATCTCTTGACTTCTGAACCTATCTTCCAAAGGCCCAAATTCAAAACAAGGTGTTTGAGATGAGATGAGATGAGATGAGATGAGATGAGATGAGATGAGATGAGATGAGATGAGGTGATATAGCCAGTCACCAGCCCCTTCCCCTCAGGTAATTATCAGGGGACACACTTTGAATGCTCAGCTTCCCTCTCTTCTATTCCATGTGTAAGAGCCTGGCAGATGACACATCCACTCAGCCCTACACTTACTGTTAAACACCTTTCAACACACACAAGGAAAATCTCTCTACCATAGTAACACCAACTCCTACTTCCAGGAGAAAGCTATTCCCATTATGGGGAGGGGAAGCATCAGCTGGGGGGAGCAGCATGTCCTCCTCTGAGCATCACTGCTGTCGGGACAGCTCTGTGTCTCACACGGGTGTTGATGCAGGCTGCATTTCAGTGCAGCTGGGAGTCCTGCTGCCCACTGAGCCCATCTAACTGTGCACAGCATAGGCTGACTGGCACTCTTTAAGGCAAATGTAGAAAGTTTGCCGTAAAACCTGATATAGTTTTTGACGTTGATGGATATGAATAGTGAAAAATGTCAGTTCAAGATGAAAAGCTACTGGTGAAACAGCATCCTCCAAACATATTCCCATGGTACCATGGCAGACTTTAGCAGCCTTGATTTTCTTGACACAGAAGCTGGTAACTAGCGGTCTAGATGTAACTTCAGTTACATTATTTTCAAACAGTTGAAAAGGCTGCAGCCTGATTTGCAGAATTCATTTTCAGTCTTGATGTGAAGGAAGGTTGTGTTTGTACTGTTGGATACATGGAATATAATACATATACATGTATGTGTTCAGTTATGTATGTATGTCTGATTTTAACACTCATGTATGTGGGAACAGGACATAATGCAAAGCAGTATTCTCTTTCATCATCTCACTTTTTCCTAGCCAATAAACCAAGCACCTTGGTAAAAATACAGAAAGATATCTATTTAAACAGTTACAGATTTTAATTATTTCCTCAAAATGTTAGATTTTCTCTGCAGAATTATCTCTCCAGCCCTGAGAGTTAAAAGACTGTATTAGTTCTTATGTCCTGTCTTGCTGATAAATGGTTATTTGTTTGTTTGCATATTACTTAATTACAATTTTCTTTTCAAAAATACCTAGGCATTGGCACCTGACATTTTACAAACATCTCTGCTTCATGAAAAAGCTTTACAGAGAAAAAATGTAACCAATCCTACCAGATGACATTTTAAATTATGTTTTTTACATCACTTGTTATTAATGTTGTTTTTAACAAAGAGCTTTCAAGCTGTTTTTTTTAAAGTAATTACTCTACTTGAATAGACAGATTTCCAAAGGTAAGAACATGACTGCACATACAAAAATATATGACAAATAATTCTCAGAAGACATTTGAAAATTTTCTAAAGTTTTTATAAAGCTTTCCCTGGAAATGTTTTTGCTACATCTGTTCCTTACATACAGCACATTGTACAACAGTACAACAGTTTTAACAGATGTTGAGGATATGCTGCACTTACCACATTTGAAGGTCTCCCTGAAATGAAAAGCTTTTACCTTAAAACTCTCTTTCATGCTGTAGGTATAGTGAAAAGCTAAAGCTAAAAGAAATATTTTGTCTGAATATTAATGAGGAATATTTCTTTGCTGCTCAATGTGTCATGTAATGCCTAATAAGGGGTAAGAATTAACATTACTGGTATTCAAGAAATTTCCTCTCTCACCATTTCAGTGGTACTGAGTTGTTATTTATAACCAAATTACTGAGACAGAAGTATTAGGTTTATAATTATTTGTCCGTTTCCTGGTTCACCTTGGGTGAATGACTTTGGGACTGTTGTCTAAGTTTGCTACACAGTCACTTTCTAGGATGATCAAGACACTTCTATAGGATAAAGATAATATAGAAGATAAAGACACTTCTATAGAATATTTCACAGAAAGCTTAACTTTGGTGTACTGAATCTTCTCCTCAGGATGCTAAAAATACCTTTCTTTTCATTTGTTTGTAGGTTGTATTGGCATATTTAAGGTTCCTGAGCCAAGAAGAAAGATTCTGTTTCCACTGTCTCTTCCAGCCTCTGTTCGTTCTGTGCTTGACTAAGTGCCTTTCAAACATAGTAGAAGCAACAGGATTGTGTGGAAGTCTATTGCCAGAGTGAAGTCAAAGCCACACCTTTCACACAGTCACAGAGTGGTTGAGGTTGGAAGGGACCTCTGGAGATCATCTAGCCCAATCTCCTGCTCAATCAGGGTCACCCAGAACATGTTGCTCAAGAAGTGTCCAGTTGGATTTTCAGTATCTCCAAGGGTGAAACCCCCATAGCTTCTCTGGGTAATCTGTGGAATAACGTAAAAAGTAAAGCTTATGTTTAAGGGAAATTTCCTGCATTTCAGTGTGTGCCCATTGCCTCTTGTCCTGTCACCAGACACTCCTGGACAGAGCTTGGGTCCATCCTTTTCATTCCTTTCCACCAGGTAGTTATACACATTGATAAAATACTCCCAAGGCTTCTCTTCTCCAGGTTGAACAGGCCCAGATTTCTTTCCATACATCAGATATTCTGGTCCTTGAATCATCTTTATGGCCTTTTTCCAGACTCTTGTGCAGGGGACCCCAAACCTCGTCCTAGCACTTGAGATATGTCTCACCAGGGCTGACAAGAGGGAAAGGATTACCTCCCTCTACCTACTGGCAATGTTTTTACTTATGGAGAGCAATTCCTCCCAGTTTTGTATAATCTGACAATCTGCTGAAGGTGCCCTCTATCTTGTTGTCCATGTTATTAATGAAGATGTCACCTTCCTACAACTGACGTGAGTCTGACTGGCTTGTAGTTCCCCAGATCCTCCTTCTTGCCCGTCTAGAAGATAGGAGCAAGATCCAGTCCTCCGGAATCTCCCTGAATACCTTGAGCTTTTGAAGACAATTGGGAGTTGCCTAGCAATGGCATCATCCAGCTCCCTCAGAACTTGTGGGTGCATCCTGCCAGGTCCCATGTCAGTTGCAGTTTGTTTAAATATCCCCTTACCTGACCCTTCTCTACTGAGAGTAACTCTGCCTTGCTCCCGACCTTCACTCAGGAGTCTGGGGTTCCTGAAGGCTAAGCTTACTGGTAAGAGGGTGAGGCAAAGAGGCATGCAGTACCTTGGCTTTTTCCCTGTCCTTTCTCATAAGGCCCTCCTGCCCCGTTCAGCAGCAAGCCCACATTTTCCCCAGTCTTTCTTTTGCTGTTTCTGTACTCGTAGAAACATGTCCTGCCGCCATTCGCATACCTCAGCAGATTTAAATCCAATGGATTTTTGGCTTTCTTACTCCCATCACATACTCAGTGTCCCTGTGCCTCTTCTGCATAACCTGACCCTGCTTCAACCTTGTATGTTTCCTTTTTGAGCCTTAGTTTAATCAGGAACTCCTTATTCAACCATGCAGGTCTTTTGCCACCTTTGTCTGTCCTCCCAAACATGGGAGTAATAATTGGGATAATTTCCAATCTTGTCGGTGGATAGGTGGTCCCCCAAAATCAACAAACACCCTTGCACCTCTCTTCTCTCCAGAGCTTTATCCCATGGGATACTTCCAAGCAGTTCCCTGAAGAGGTCTGAGGCTGCTCTCCTGAGGTCCAGGGCTGGGAATTCTTCTATTTGTGTTGCTCTCTCCCCTCAGGATTCTGAACTCCAGCATCCTGTGTTCACAGCAGCCAAAGATGCTCCCAACCTTCACATCCTGAACAAGCTCTCTCTTGTTTGTAAGTATGAGATGCAGCAGAGCATATCTCCTTGTTGGCTCTGTGATCATCTGTTTTAGGATATTATCATCAATATCTTCTAGAAACGTCCTGGATCGCTTGTGCACTGCTGTGTTGGCCTTTCAACAGAAAATGGGATATCCAGGAAGACCAAGGCCTGTGAATTTGAGGATTCTTCTTTGAAGGAATGACCATCCTATACTCTCTAACAGCAAGGTTGCACACTCTGTCTTTTTTAGGTCAAGGCATGCCTGCAAAATGTTCTGGGTTCAAGATAATATATTTTTTTTGCCAAAAATGCCATGAATGTCCAGCTTTGTATCTGAGATAATAAAATTTCTGTTGTGCAAAGAAATCTAACTTTTGAAAAGATATACAGAAGTATTTCTAGCATACATAGCTGGCTTTCATAACCAAACCATCAGTGCTCTGAAGGTAATCTAGAATATTCTGGTCCATAAACTCAAGGAGTGAGGGACAAAATTTATCTCTGATTTTGAGTTCCCATTGGGCATTGCTTATGTCTTTATTGGAATGTCTCTCCTGGACAATATCCTACACCTCTGGCAAAACCCTGTTCCTTGCTAAGCAAAAGGATTTTATAAGAATTTACCTAAATCTCCTTCATTCAGTCACAAACTCTTCAAACTCTTTTAAATAATTTTTTTCCTTTTTTTTTTTTTTTTTTGCTTGGATAACTTCTATTGCCTACATGAAATGGGATGCTAGAAGGTATGGACTGTCTCTTGTTTTGTGTTGCTATTTTCTTGGAGTAGTTCACAAGTCCTTTAATCTACAGGATTAAACCTGCATTTCTGATGCCCCCCACCCCAGCCAAGGCTACTCCCTGGGTCAGAGTGCTTTGGTCACCCCACTTTTTCTAACTAGTGTGGCAGTGCAGCCAATATTCTCAGGACGTGACGTTCTCAACCCTGCCACTTCTGGCTAGTGTTCAGCACCAGCCTGGCTAGGATTTCAGTCTGTAGAGGCAAAACAAAGTTTATGTGTCTCTGATAACACGCAGTGAGAGGCTTTTTGGAGACATCTTTTCTAAAATTCTATTTTAGTATTTTTTTAAATTGTGTTCTGCTGTAAATGATTTCACTGCCTACCTTACGGCAATATAATGATTATGATTTCTCCTGCTGCAAGTCAAATATCTTTGTGAAATTTTTTAGTAATTCTTAGCTGTATATAAATATTTTGATTTAATGGCTTATTTTGAATTAAGATTAATTCAGTGATTACATGTAGATAATTTTTCTGAGGGATTAAAAAGCATTTTCATTCTTTTTTCCTAAAATTTCCCAAAGTGGTCTGCTTAAACCACCATGAAGCTTCATTAAAATATGCCACTAGTGTGACTGGTATTTTTAAAGATGCAAAAGTGTGGAAAACAAAATCTATCTGTTCTGAGTAGTTAGTGATCAAATAGAAATTATTTCATTGATTCTGAAATAACTAAATTATAGTGTTTGGATTTTGTGCCCTGTATTCAGATTCAATTATCTGTAATTTAATCCTTGGTTTTAATTCTCACTGTGTTGATCCCATAGCTTAGAACATATGCTAATAGAATACAAAAATGGGGGATGATGTGTTGTTTAATATTTCTATTGTTGCATTGGGGTCACTTTTGAGCTGGGTCACTTTTGATGTAGCTCTGATTTCTGTAGCTGCAGTACTAGATTTTGACCACTGAGTGTCAGACACTGAATAATCTTTTGACATTGTTTTACCTTTTTGTTTCATCCCTTTCCCTCTGCAGCACAGTGTTAAAAAGAAAAAGTTATGGCACATCTTCCTAGCTCTGCTTTAACCAGAAAAAAAAAAAATCCCGATTGTTTGATAGATTAAATTCCATCACTAAGATAGAGAAAAAATTTGAGCTCGCTGAAAAGAAAGCTTTACAGCACACACTGCAAGTGCCTTGCCAAGTGTGTTGCTGGTGGCACAGCACTGCAGAAAATTGTATTTTACTGATGAGAATTTGTGTGGGCAGTTGAACTCCTGTTCATGATGTCGCTGTTACATATTGTTCGTTCTTCCTCAAAACCAGAGGATAAACATCACCCTTAACCACTTCTCTGGATTATTCTGGGGTTTATTGTCTGGGACTGTGAGATGAGGGTACCTCCATGTCTTCCTCTGTTATACGCTAGAGGTGTGTGTGTATCTGTGCTAGACAGCCTTAACGAGGGCTTTGAGAACTTTCTTGGTGGGGACACAATTTAAACAAGCAGTAACTTCTTTCTTAGCATATTCAGTTTCCTTTTCCTCTGAACTTTTAACTATTGCAAATATACAGAGGAAAGATTGACACATAGGTCTGACCTTATGCGCTGTGGTTGCTACCTTGGGGAATCCATTGCCAGAGACATAACTGAGGCAAGAGCTTAGTAACAGTAAGATAATAGTCATTGTTGTGTTCAAATGAAAGGACACAGTTGTGGCAGCCACCACTGCATCCATTAAAGACAGAGCTGCTACTGAAGGAGCTGCCTATTTTAGCTCTCTAATGCCTTTCATTATAAGTCTCTGGCTTTCAGCTGATTGTATCTGCTGAACTTACACACCTGTCTCACACTCTTGGTGTTTTCCCTTAATGTGTCTACATGATAAAAATAGGAATCTCTCACACTGCATCGCAGAAGAAATAGAAAGGCAAAAAAAACCTAGAAGAATTGGCAAAGACTGAAAATCTGAGCTAACCTGCAGCAAAGAGATGCTGTTGACTGTGGCTGGGAGCAGAGGGAGAATCTCAGGTGACACAGGGCAGAAATGGGGGGTGCAGGGGTAGGGGACATGATTGTTCGGTGTGTCTACAGTGGATGTGAAATCCTCAGCTTTGTTTCAACTCTAGCAGAAGAGAAAAATTCAGTTCTGTGCAATGAAGCTTGCTATTGGGAAATACTTGAATCAGCGTGGCCTTTGCAACCTTACATCAGTCACTAATCACTAATGGATGTTTAGAAGTCTTGGTAATGGACACTAAATGGTTTGTTTGTAAGACCACTTCAGGAATTTGGAGAACTAGGTGGAATCTCTATTTTTGCTACAGAGGTAAGATGCTTTGCTGCCGGAGTTATGCATATGATTTTTTTCTAATTTTCTCTGCCACATGATGTTGTAAAGTGTTAAACATTTTGGAAAACCACTCGAAGGGCAATCAACTAAACTGGACCCAAAAGTCTCTGTGCCTCAGCTTCCTTCCCTTCTGCAACATGTCCTTGCTCTCATCTCTCAGGCAGACTAGAGAGATAAATTCATAATGGTTGTGGATCAGTTGCTGTGAAATGACATCATCAGAGAAAATTCCAAGAGGTACTGAATAACTTCATACTTGATATAACATTGATCTGTGGCACTGCAAATAAAATCTGAGCCATCCCTTGAAAGGAGGTATGTGGAAAGGTTGAATAAAAGTTAAAACATTAGCTATTTTGCACATCAAATGAGCCTGGAATATGATTCTATGGCCATATCTCATTGTGTACTCTGTCACAAAATAGAGTACTTCACCTCACACTGCTTATAGACAAAAGGGTTGGGTGAAATTTTGACAGAAAGCTTTTTTTTCTTTTTTTCTAACTTACTTTTCTTTTGATATGATTTTTAATCTCACAGCCCAACTGTGAGAAGACAGTCCCTGCTTTCCTAACGGGGTGTTGGTCAATTCACTATCCACTGATAAATGTTTCTGACAATTCTTTCCTCAGTAGTGATCTCTCTTCTTTTCTCCGTTTCTTCATCTATCAAACACTAGATAAGTTGCTTTTAGAAATGCAGCTTTCAATTTTAAGCTGGTTTATGCAGCACTTTCATCACAATTTAGTCTTTCGTAATCAGATCATTTATAAAATTGCCCAAGGAGGAACACTGCTTCCAAGAACTATGAGTAAGATGCCATTATGAGGATCTAATAACAAAACCAAGAGTTTTCACTCAAAAAGGAATAGTCTGACCTGACCTGGGAACATTGTAGTTAATCGTTAGAATCAATCTATTGAGTTTAAGGCTTCAAGGTAGTAGGAGAGGACAGAGTGAAGTGCTGGACTACAGGTTTGTCCCCCTGGTGAGGAGAGATTTGTCGTCTGCTGCCCACCTGGAGGCTCAATGTGCTCACTTCATTCAGGTGATTTTGTGGCCTCCTGCTCTACCAGACAGTTCACGTTTTGCCTTGGTACTCTTTGTAAAAGGTTCCTGCATAGTGCAAGGTAGAGGTCAAAATGCCCTGTGCAGAACCCACAGGGAGACTGACCTTCTGTCACACAGCAATATCTAGCAATTTTCTCCTCAAGAAAAAGAGGGGAGCTGAGGCAAAATGTAAACATTACAATGAACAGAAAAATTAACTGAAAATTTAATTAGACAGGAGCAGGGCCTTAATGATGAAAGCCTTGCCAGATAGAACTTCTGACTTGGGTGGTGCTGCAGTTCACGTCTCTGATTGAAGCAGGTACAAACAAGTTGTCCAAAGGTAAAAGCAGATTATATAGACTTTTAATGTCTGAAAATGAATTGAAACGCTTGATGTCCACAGAATCCAGTGTATTTTCAGAATGGAATATATAGATAATACTAGGAAATTTGCATTTTGCTCCTGGTTGGACTAAGCATAACTCAGGGTTACAAAGATGCAGGTTGGTTTTGGTTGGAGTCTGCAACTTGCTGGATCCCACTGAGCTTTATTTATCTCATGGTTTTGGTGGTCTGAAAAAGGCAATTAAGGCCACCGTCCAGAGGGTGGCACACTTAACCAGGTGGTAGAGAGAATCTCCTTCCCTTGCTCCTCCATACCTTAGACATCACATCTGGCGAGAAGTTCTGCTGCTCTCTGCAGGTTGGTCTGGGTCTCAAGCAGAGGTAGCTCTTGGGAGACAGGAAGGCAAATAGTTGAAACAGTGAACACAACAAGCTCTAATCAATTTAGACAGGACACTGTTGGTCTCAATGGACTATTTTGAAGAGATCTCAAAGGAGAGCTTAAAAAGGCAGCTTTATTGCCTGGAGGCTTGACAGAAGTTAACACTTCTCCTTGAAAAGCGCAAGTCAAAATGGATGAAAATTGCTACATCTAAAGCACAGATGACTTTGGACGATGAATGACTAGGAAAAAACTTTACAAGAGGACAAGCCTAGAGAGCTCCCTACTGGTCTTTAATTACCTATGAGGATGTTTTTTCAGTATTGCAATAATTGTGAAAACCATGACAATGGTGTTGAGCCAGTTATACATTTTGATTTGTGGCATGGTAAAATCCATGTAAATCTCTGATACTTAGGTATTATGGAATGCCAAAATTTCCTCCAGAAAAACAAACAAAGGTAGTTAGCATCAGGTCAATTAAAATGTGCTTGGATCTTGTTTATTTAAACTTTTAAATTCTTTGTGTTTAAAAAAAAAATCAAAAAGTTCTCTTTAACTTGGGAATAAAATTATTTGATGCTAAACCCCATATAAATAAAATCTTAGAGCAGTCACAAAGGTGGAATTCTTTCTGAAATCAGAAAATTTATATAATTAGCTCAGGTCCAGTTTTGACTATTCAATATTTTAGAAACAAAAAAAATTGTCTTAACAGCCTCTCTGCTACCTCTGCTCACACCTATCAGCCATGATTATTTTATTTCTCCTAGTAAGTCTTGCAGCTGAAGGTGAGATACTATGGGGCAAGAACCTGCAGGCAGATGTGCATTGTGGCTCACAAGAGTTTTTATTAATACGAAATTCCTACTTAGAGCACAAAATGCATCCTGCCAGTTTCCATAATAGAGCCCACTCTTAAGCAAAGGTAACAGGCAGAAATATCACTGTTTGTTGTGAGGCACAAGCAGCCAGACAGATCAGGACAAAAAGGGCTTATCTTGCAGTAAGTTAATTTGAACAGAAAAATATCTATTTTGGATTGAAATCTAATCAAGTGTTTGAGACAGTTCTGTTTGGAAAGGGCAGATGATTTTCACTTTGAATTACTTCATTGCAAAATCTCTGCCAAATTATCTCGCTGGCAAGATGGAGCCACCTGGCATTTTTGAATGGCTGCTGGGAGTGGCTGCATGCCAAAAATTTGCCAGACTGCGGCGATTAGTTTTAAAGAACTTGGCCTATGCTGTTCTTTCTCTGTGCAATGTCCTGGGGTCCCTCAAGCCAGGCAGATTCCTATGCATTTATAGGGAAGGATGTGGAGCTTTTGCAGTTAGGGAGGATGCTCTTTCATCTGCAGTTTTGGTCACCGTGAGATAACATGGCAAATGGCAGAGGTGTTCCCAGGAAGCTCCTTGCTTTTTGTCTTCAGTCTTCCACTCTGAGGTATTTGTTGAAAGGCAAAGGTTGTGCATAGCTGCCTTTCAGTTTTGTGGAGTAATTACACTTCTGGAAATGAGAATGTTGCTATGCTGGGAGGCACAGGCATTCTTGAATGTATATCCATTGTGAATGTCCACAATGAAGAGGCTCCTGTGCCACTGATTAGGAGTGTCCTTTGTTACAGGACATTTTTTCCTTCACAAATATGTAGGTTTGATAAAGCTCCCACATGCTGAATAAAGACCCGAGGCCAAGCACCAATTAATAGCCTCGTTTATAAATGGAGGAGGAAACAGAATCTGCCTTTTAGCCTTTGAATAGCAAGCCTGTTTTAAACAGCTTGACTGTCATCTCTTTAAATTCACCTAGAAGATCTGTGGGCTTTAGCTTATTGCCTGTGTGGATCTTTGCACTGCTGGGCAAGTTTTCCAGGACCTTGGTGTAAAAGAAGCTTAGGCCTGCTATTTGTGTATTACTGAAACTTCTTTCAAAACTGCTGTGACAAGTAGAACAGCACCATTATAAAGCAAGAATTTTGGGAAATGTGCCTTTGGAACTTTTTAGGAAGGAGGAGGAGAGACCATCTGTTTTGCTTGTCACAATTCTTGTTTGTTTAAGATGTGAATTGCCAGAAATGTGGAAAGATTGGGTACAACGACAAGTGATAGAGTAATTTTCACACTGGACTTATGGGAAGCATGTGTTGTCCATCTGTGTGATTCTCATTTTATGCAAATTTAGGAAATATAGTCTTATGTCTAATTGTCCAAAGGTAGTTCTGAACATTCAAATAGAGGAAAGATACCATGCCATATCGTCAGTAGGCCTTCCTTTGGCTCTGCAGCACGCCAGTGCAGAATGCTGCTTGTTTGAAACCACAAATCATAATAAACATTTATATTTAGAATCCCATAAAATAATGTTTCAGGGTCTGCAAAACGCTTCAGACCCATGCTTGGGTTTTCCTGGAAGTGGAACAGGATACCACAATTTTCCTGACCTTCCTGAGCAGGTGCTACCGACCTGCCCTGAGTCACATGCTGATGCCTGCTGGATTGTGATGCTGGGGGAATACCAGAAGAGGCTGGTGAGAGTCTTTGGGCTAAAAAATACATAGCTGTATGTGGTTAAAGCTTAAACGAGGCATATCTGAGCTTCTGGGAAGAAGCTTTAATTTAAGGTTTGTTTTGGGGGAGGAAAGTGTTTATTTGCCTTCCTAAAAAAGAAATCACACTCCACCCAGGGTGATGTAAGTTTTACCTGGAGCATATTGCATTTTTCAGAGCTCGTGAAAATGATACTTCCCCTTAGCTACCCTAAGCAGTTTCATTGAATAGGCCCAAAAGATACACTTTCCCCCCCCATTTTTTTTCTTTTTATCAGTTCATGGTTTGTCTACAAACTGCAAACGATTCTGTATTTTTTTCACTCAGTGTGACAACAGGAAACGTGGCTAGAAATACTTCTTAATTGCACTGCCATTGAAGTGCAAGCATTACCAATTTAAAATACTTTTTTGAGAGTGTTCAGTCAAGGAATGTTTCAGTGCTTGATCTTATAGAAAGACAAAAGAGATCCACATGTAGTGAATATGAGATTCAGTTTGGAATTCCTATTGGAAGTTGCCATGAAAAATTTTCCTTTGTTGGTGATTCTTTACATGGTACAATACCAGCAGTGTCAAAGATTAAGGTTTTTGCATAGTTGCTTACTGAACTCTCTTTAGACAGACACCCTGGTTCTACATACAGGCTTTTAGGATTTTTTAACTGTCTGTTGTTGTTGTTTGGATGATTTCAAGGTGATTCCCATTTTTGATTTTAAAAATATTCTATTTACAGTATGGTGTATCATTAATGCAGAAAAGACCAACCACACAAGAAGACAATTTTTTAAAATAAATAGCAATGTAGTGATGGTAATTTGTAAACACACTGATTCTGACTCCTTGCAATCTGTCTGGCTTTTGAGGAGAGCTCTGTTGTATTTGTGAGCAGAATGGAAATCTTGTTCCTAATGCCTGTGGGTCAGTTCTGTGATATCTGATGTCAGAAAGGCTGTTCCTGAATGTTGGAAAGACAGTGTAGCAGGACCCCAGGTTTTGGCTGGGTCAAGAATACTGCGACATATAATAAATCCCAGACACTTTTAGGTATATGAAGCTAAAATGGTGTAGGAGAAATGGACTGACTGAAGGGACAATAGGGACCATCCCAATCAAAGAAAATGAGAGATTAAGCAGCACCTTAGCTTGCTGTGGGTCTCATATGGTGAAGGCACAGAAAGTAGAGAAGTTAGGTCTTGTGTATCCAGCAGGACAAAAAAGAGAAGCAGGGAAAAGAGAAAAATCCATATTACATTGACTGAGGTAGAAATCCATATTTCATAAAGCAGCTCATTATTCAGAGAGGACTGAGAGAGGGGAATGAAATATGTTTTCTTTTATCCAGCAGGATTATTTAACAAGTAGGTTTGCTGGGTTTCAGTGGGAGAGGCTGGGGAAAGGTTTCAAGTCTCTTTTGGTGGCAATATCAAGCTGCTGGTTTTGGTGGTGGTGGGAATCAAAGATGGAGGATGATGAAAGGGAAGAGTTAAGGTGACAGAAGAGGGATGCTCCTGTGCAACTCAAGATGGATGGACTCAAAGTGAGGAACTGCAGCCTTGTGAAACAAAACATTTTTTTCTCTGTGTGTGTTTTTTCTGTCTCAAAAGCTGAGCTCTGTGTCAGCCTCCTACTAAAATGTGCCTTATCTTGAGGAAAGACTGGTCCAGATTTAATTATCTCAGGAAACTAGAAACACTTTTTTTTTCTGTCCTAGAGTACTTGTAAAATGCATTGCCATGGTGGATAAGTACAATACAGCTTATAAAATTCTTAGATATGTGTAATTAGAGCTATAAATAGTAAGTTATCTGAATAGGGTACAACTGTCTGTTTAAAAATTTTAAGTGGAATAATCACCTATATTTTATATGTGGCTGCCCAGTAGAAGCTGCTCCATAATTCAGGTTCTTCTCTTGTCAATGTGTGCAAAATACATTGAAAATACACTTAAATGTAATTTTATGAATTCTAAGTTTGAAGAGAAGTTTATATCTTTAAGATAAACATGGCAGCCACATGGCAGCCAATTTACAATAAGCAATAACTTAATAATTTTTGATACTGGAAACGTGGTGTCTGAAGGAGTGAACTGCAGTACTAGTTCTGCTTCCCCTTTCTTTGGATTATATAAGGATACATTTAAACTCCAGCTGATTTGCTGAAACCTCTGGGTTTTCTTTTTATGCTTTCATCAAGCATTACCTTATTCATGCAAAACAATGAATTCAGGAGATTTGAATAAACAACTTGTAGCTGTCCATGTTTTCTGCTAGTATGTTTTAATCAAACGATCTTGAGCTATATGTTGCTATGTTACTGCTTTGTCTTTGTCTTTGCTTGCCTTCAACAGAACTAATTTTTCCCAAAGCTACACCATGCTCCTGCCACAATGCAATGTGCTACATAGATGTGTCCTATAAGCAAGTTAGCTGAAGTATCTCTGTGTTGAATAGCTGATTTAAGGAAGCAGGAAAGAAGAGGTACACCTCCTCTCTTCCACACCCAAAATATTGTGGAATCTGCGACAACTTCAGAAATTCTTGCATGTTGCTGGAGGTGGTTTTAGTTTTCACACCAGAAGTAATTTAATTTCAGCACTTAAAGCCCAAAAAGCTCCAACATATTGCTAGCGTGCAAAAATTCCATGTGTGCTAAAAAACAACAGCATATGGTTGGGTGGGGTGTGACCAAAATGAACATAGTTATCACATTGTGAACTTTCTTTTTACAGACTTGATTAAATAAGGAAGAGGGGGGCAAAGGGGGGGCATCTAGGACGAGAACCTGGAGTCCTCTTAGAGTCTGTCCTTTCAAGTGCTGTGTAGTGAACAGAAAGGTTCATCTTGCATAAACTGTGGTTTAAAATAGGAGACTGACATTTCATCTGAATATGAACACAGGGACAAAGGAAAGGTGGAAAGAAGGCAAGATGTCTCTGGGGTGAATCACTAGAGGAGAATGGTAGGACATCCAGCCAGAGGGGAACTTCAGCCCTCCCTGTTTGCTCTTAGAAATTAGGTAGATTAGGATTATTTGCTTTGAATTGGGTAGAACAAGTTTTAAGAGGGTTCATTTGCTGGGACTGTGTGTTGCAGGCGTTTAAACTTTGCCATCAGTGCCTCACAGCATAATTTTATGCTGAGGTAATTGTAGAAACAAATAATTTAAATAATGTCTGATTGTGACTGTATATATATCCACAGTCAGTTTTTTGGACTCAGGTCTTTTTTTCTGTTGAGTATTATCAGGTCCCCACATAGGAATATCTGAAAACAGTGTGAATCAAAATCAGAAAAATTTCTGGAAACTTGGGTCTAGATACTTATCCTTCTGTATCCCTGGTGACAAGGTTGAAACCCTTTAAGACAGTAGTACCAAAAAGCTCAGGTGACTAATATTAATGTGCAGTTGTTTTGTGTGATTGTGTAGCTGCACCTAAAACCCCTCAACTGAGTGTATCTCTCTTGAGTCATTGTTAGTGTAAGATGCCTGCTTAGGTTACTTTCCTCTTGTCTGCTTTTTTTTGTGCTCTTCTGGGTGCAAATGTATCAACAGAAGAAGAATCCTTATTTCCTGGCGCATCACATACTATTCTATCTTCTGGTCTTCAAGTGTGAATATGACAGAAGCCCACCTTTGCCAGGTAAAAGCTCTGTGCAAGCTATTTTACTGCCCAGTGCTCTGCATGACTAGCACAATTATTCTCTAGGCAGCCAGGGAAGATACCTTCAACTCATATTCCCAGTCAAACCATGTCATTTCTGCGTAGATGCCAAATATCATCACTGGGCCAAGTGAGCTATACAATGCAAAATGTGCCTTTATTTTCTGCATGCAGGTCTGTCAGATGGTGCAAACCATTCCAAGTTCGGCTCTGTTGTTGAATAATTGGTGATTTCTGTGAACTCTGTAATCTGCTCTGGTTTCTAATGGTGAATTTTTCGTGCTTTTTCTTCTCAAGGGATTAGTCATCTTTGAATAGCCTTAATGATTAGAGCTTGGCCCACTTTTTTTAATGCTCTTGCAAGCAACAAAATAACAATTCACATTAAAGTCTCTTCTTCCAATTTCAAATCTAAGAACACAAAATTACTTTGGATGTCTTTGCAACTTGGGAAAACCTTTGATTCTCAGAAAGATCATTGGTCATATAAATTATGTTGGCCAGGACAAAGCATCTTTTCCAGAAAAAAATTCAGGTTATTCTGTTGAACAATGGGGTCTGTCAACATGTGACAAGGCCTCCGTATCTCGAGGGAAGGATCCAGTTGATGCAAAAAAGTGTCAATCAGGATGTAGAGCTTCAGGAAGTTAACTCATGCGTAGTCCAGGGTTGTCCAGATCAGATGAAGAAAGTGCCAAAAGAGCTTACCCATCATAACCAGCTGAGAGATGAGCTGTATATGAAAGACAGGACAGCTTGAAGGGCCCTGAATGACGATCTCAGGAGATGTGTCCCTCAAGGGACAGAGACATGCTTCATGTCCTTGTACAGCCACTTGAAGCAACTTGACGTGAAAATACTAAATAAAACATACAGAATCCCCAAGAGGGCATTTCACCAAAGAGCCCAATGGGGAATTATCCAGCCTTTTAGCAGGTGTAGGGCTCTGCCTGAAAGTGGCATCATGGATGTCTCCTGGGTCTTCCCAGTAAGCCAGTAATGGATCTGCAGCTTGCCAGATAGTCTGTCATAGGTTGTCAGCCACGGCTGGGAGGAGGGACGGCAGCCTCTTTTGTTCCCATGTCAAGCATGCAGAGAAGGGACTCCTAAGTAGATAATTCAAGGGGAAACAGCTGCTGAGTTCTCAGTTTTCCATGACTCTCTAATTTTGCTTTCTTCTCTTAATGTATTTGCCTGCTGCTGGACGAACATTGGGTGCTGACAGTCAGACAAATAATGAAATGCTATAAACTTTGTTGAAAAACTACTGTGAAGTGTAGCTATTTTAATACTTATGGGAGAACAAGTTGAAAGGCTTTCTTGAATATTTAGGGCCATGGGTGGATAATATTAAACTCCTGCAAAAGGTCAAGCTGACTTGTTTTCTCTAGTCCTGGTCTTTTGAGCCAAATGAAGTATTACAAACTCCTGTTTTTGTGATTTTGAAGGAATTTTTTTCTTCTTTTAAAAAGCCTCAGCACCTGACATCACTTGAATATATGAATATAGAATATTTCACTTAAATAAATGTTTGAATCGTGGCTTAAAAATGTAAGTCCTGTAGACGTAAAAAGGCAGACTTGTTAACCCACCCTTCCCACCTGATTAATGTCACATACCTTTTAGGCTAATATCAGGCTTCTCACTCATAAGTTTTAGATATTTTGGTTGACAGTATTTAGGTGTTTGTATCACTTAGCAAACTGCAAAAGCAACCATGAACTCCAGTACAAAAAACTTGTTTTGGACAGTTTGTCTCTGCGAGAGACTGACTGGCTTAGCCAGAGCTGTATAAACATAAACCCCCTTACCTTCGCCAGCACCGCTGGCGGAGATTGAGCTCGTAAAAGTTGTGATTTGCGATTTGTAATTGTTCTGAGCCTGGCCAGCCTTGCCCCGGGGTGTTTCTGGGCCCTTCCTTTCAGCTTTTTCTGTGTCTTTACCCTCGTTCCGTCCCCGAGGCTGTTTTTGGGGTGCCCCGTGCCGCGGGTGCAGTTGGGCACGGTGGTCAGCAGATGGCGCCATTGGACCGGGCAGAGCCTCATCCGTGGCAATCCCTTCGCCAGGGGAATTTCGGGAATGGTCCGCTGTGTCTGAGCTCTGTGCGCTTGGCTGTGGGCAGCCTGTCAAAAGCTTCCCGCAGGACGAAACGCGCTTCTTTCAATCCCCTGCACATCCATCACAAAGGTGAGGACAGGCACAGCATTAGCCGATTGATTTATTTATGGACATATATATGCTTCAGAGGAATGAAGGTTGACAGCCAAAGAGTGTGTTCGTGTTGTCAAAATGCTTTCTTGTTTGCTCCTTCTGACAGCCTGCAGGACAGGAGCCTCTGTTCTGGTGTTTTAGTTTGAATCAAGAATGATATTATGACCTAAGCACCACAGGGTGGGCTCCGTGCACGCAAAATTGTTTCTTTTAGGATGAGAGGAAGAAATCCTTATGCAAGAAGTGCAGAAGATGGTTGAACTCCAAACACATCTTATCTGCTACAGCTGTAAAAGCCCTCAGACCCCAAGTGAAGATTAGAGACTTGACTGAAGAAATGCCCCCAAAACTTTTGGTGTGGATGCTCTTGGCTCCAGCTGTTTCACTGTATGGATCCACTCCTTTCAGGCTGTGATAAGTGATGATTTTCACACAGCCTGAACTTGCTGTAGTCTCAGCTGACAAAGATAGTGGCCCATAGGGGAAAATGAATGCCTCCAGTTTAGATACCTGCATTTGCATCAAGTAGGTGATGTGGATAAACCCCACAGTGATTAAAGGCTTCTGGTTTCCATACACACACAGAGGCAGTGTGGGCATCTTGCTGACTGTGGCACTTGTAATTTGCACTACTGGCTGTTCAGAGAAGGGATTCAGGAAATAAATTCTTTTTTTTCTTTGTTGTTTCACTTTTATGGCACAGTCTCAGGCTTCCCACAGGCTCAGGCAGGTGTTTCTGTGTGAGTTATGCTGAGTTATGCCAGTTTTGAAGGCTTTTTTCACCCCCGCCTTGTTAAGCTTGTTACCATTCTTCTTTTAAATCCAAAGCAAAAGTTGTGGAGAGACATTGAGAAATTTGTTCTCATCCCTGCTCCTTTGACAAAAAACCTTAAAGTACAGACATCTAGAAAATGGTGGTGCTTTCATTCTGCAAGCTGGCATCACTCACTAACATTGATATTTTTTGTTACAGTCAACCGTCAAATATGACATTTCTGGAAATGAAGGTTTTAGTTGCTGGGTAGAAGAGAGTTAATAATCCTGAATTTATTTAAAGGTTATGTTTTCTATATTCATATAAAATTATACTCAGTGGTGCATAGAGATGGGTGGTAAATGCTGTGAAGCCTCCAACAACTTGGTGAGTGGGCATCCAACACCTCCTTTCTAGAACATATTCCAGGATCATTGCAAAATACATTTAAGGTAATTTGCAAAGTCCAATATCCTGGAAGCAGGAACTACCAAATTTGGGCTTCCTGTATTACTTTCGCTCTTGCTGAGCTGTCTGATGCAGTCATGGCTGGGAAAAGATTTCATGTGAAATTTCCACGACTGTGTTGCCAACGCTGCAAGGAGGATGCAGTGAGTCTTCCCGGACAACTGTGATTACAGCCTACTCCAACTTCTTCAAGTGTCTGGCTCTTTTACTCTAGCTCTTGATCCCTCAGTTGAGGGTCTTTGGGTGAGATGTCATTGTGTTTTTATGGAAAAATTCTAATAAGCTGTAAGACAAAAATTTCAATAAGATTTAACCAGGATTGCTCATGTGCTGAAAAGTAATGTTCATAAAATATTGATGAACTTAACCTTGCTTTTATGCTGTGAATAAGATTTTTATTTGAAATTACATTGAATGAAATTTTATCAAATGATAGTTTCATTTAAATATTACTCTGCTTTCCTATCTAGATATTTTGAAGGCCTACAGCAAACCTGGAAAGGAGTCCTGTGTTCAAAATTATGCTTAAATAGTTAAGATGTTCCTTTATTATTATTATTAATATTATTATTATTATTATTATTCCTGTATTAATAGTTAAGTGTTCCTTTATTTAATTTGGTATCTTATTGGGGTGGCTTTGAATTGCTGGAAAAATGAGTAAAAAATACTGTAATTTTTCAAAATACTTTGTTTCTAGTGAATATGAATTGCCAATTAAATCTTACCCTCTGAGCCTAATTTGTAATAGTCAAGGATATGTGACAAAGAGCTTGTTTAAAAAAAAATTATTTGTGTTTTATTCTTAAAGATGGATTGAAGGAAATATGTTGAAAGCAAGTTGTGCCAGCACTGCTTAACCTGCTAGTATCTTGGAGATTATTTCTGCTGGCTTTGTGGGCCTTTTCAGTGTGATCCTTGAAAATGCTAATTAATTTCAGGATTGCTGTGTGTGTGATATGCTTTGACATACACAGCAAATTAATAATAATATAATAATCTTTCTAAAAGAATTTTGAGAGCAATTTATAGTTCATGCCAGATGTCAGTTGACTGAGTAATTTAACACACTTGTGTAACTGAAAAGTAATAGCTTTTGCGAGCTTGCCATGCTGCTTATGGATATGAATGACAAAATTTATGGGTTTTTAGCTATGTGCATAATCCAAAAACATTCACTCCCTCTTGCAGGGAATAAGCAGTACCAGAAGTGAATGTGTTTTAATCATCTGAAACATATAGCCCAAATGCTATTTTATTTGTTTAAACCAGGAAAAGACATAATTCCTCTAAAGGAAGTGCTGTGAATGCAAGACTAAGAAAATTGTTCCTGTCCTATCAGTAGCTGCAGAGACCACATCTCCATAAAAGTCGTTAAAGCAGCAAAGACAGCACTGTCAGCTTAGAAATTGTGCTAGAAGATGTACTAAGCCTCTGGCCCTGGAATCTGAAGTGCTTCTTGCTATGTTTGTGCCCAGTGTAATGCCCCTAAATCTTGCAGGTTTTAGACCTAGATGTGTCCTGGGGGATGAGGTTTAGGGAAGCCACTGGGATGCACCTTTCCAGACTTGAACTGCCTGGGAACCATGCAGCCTGAGCTGGAGTTCCTCTAGAGCAAACACAGAGATAGGCACCTCTGGGAGGAGGTTCTTCCCCAAAGAGTAGGTGGATGAATTGCTTCTTGTGGGCAACCAAATCCAAATAAAATTTATATCTCTGTCCTTTCATGCAAATGATGAAAAACTGCAGAACGGAGTGGAGGATGTTCCCTTTACCTCTTAGGAAAAAGACAATATCACAACCATCCTACAAGTCATGACACTGAGCATTTCTAATTTGTTCCAATTTTACAAAAAGTGACATACATATTTGTTTTTGGTTTGATAGCTAAAGATTTTTAGCATTTTCATATATTTGTAGCTTTGTATATTTTAATAGGTAGTTGTACAGTTTCTAGCACTTACTCTTTCTCTGACTTCAGAACAGCAGCTAACTCTGTGTCACATTCTTGAAATTCTGTTCAGTCTTATTTTCAATAAAAGGATTGCTAGCAAGGACTCTCTCTTTTGCACCAGCACTTGAGAGACGTAACAAGAAATAGGGCAAAGAACCCCCTGGAGAGTCTGCAAGGGACAGACCCAAGGGTGGGTTACCAGGGCAACTGTTCTCCTATTGGATGTACCTGCTAGATCTACTAATTAATTAGACTTATAAAAATTGTGAAGATCTCATGCTGCATGTGCACATAGCTATCTTTGTGCACCTGCAAGCACTGCTTAAAGAACTGATCTTTATATTAACACTTTTAATATTGTTTAGAAAGTCTTCAATTCTAGGCAACAGTTTCACCCTTTAAAGCAAAACACCTCACTCAGATCTGGGCTCCTTATAAAATGTCTCTCATGCCCATAGTGATGGTTCATAGTGATGGCATTGTGATGGTTCATCCTAGGATATTGGAGTGTCAAAATGTTCTTGGCTCTCCACTCTGCTGCCAGCACCATCTCCATTACCCGTATTTTTCTCTCTGAGAAAGGATAAGCCATGCAAGGACCCACTAAGGTTAACAAATGAGGGGCTTGTTAAGTTAAATCAAATGGGATAACCACTTTGGAGTGTGAGGAAAGGAGCTACAAGTCTGGTTCCTGCCTACCTGCCATCAGTTTCCTCTGGCTGAGACTCTGTGACCTCAGCTCCAAGAGAAACTGAATGTGCTGGATTAAATATTGGGTTTTGTTTTCTTTTTGTGTTTGTTTGTTTGTTTGTTTGTTTGTTTTAAAGGATGTTTATGCTACTCCTATAGTCTTAGAAATAGCAATTATCTTACCTTGAGAATATCATACCCAGGAATTTCCCATGCATGCATTTAGATGCCCAAATATATCTTTGAATCAGAGGTCAATGGCCAGGTGAGGTGAGTGGAAATGGGTTGGTTTAATCAAAAAGGGATGGGAAATCAGTGAACAGTATGAGACCATCATCTTCTTCACTCACTCACTCTCCTGCACTGAAATCCCACTGATCTAGAAGATCTGTTACTCAGGCACAGAAGTAAGAGGGTACACACCATCCATGATATCTCCAAAAAATTTACAAGGATTATGAATGAGCTGGGTTGTGATTGCTACCATAATTTCTTTCAGCTCCCCACAACTTTAATATCTATCAGTTTTTTCATCTCAAGATAGCAGTCAAGAGGCTCTTGAGAGTAACCCACACATGCAGTTCCTAGCAGGGAGAGACCTTGGTTTTGAAGATTAAAAAAAAGAGTGACAGCATATGCTAAAGCTGTTTTATGAGTCATTTGCCTCTTTTTCATTGGGAACATTTGACAGGGTTATCCTATTGACACACGTTATGAAAAGCCACAAGACTCTCAGGGGGTTGGTTAGAAAACAGTTTTTCTCTTCAGTAACCAGCTAGGAGCTGATGCTCTTTAAGGCATCCCAGTTTATACATACTCTGTGATCACAAACAAAACCTGGAGGTATTTTCCCATGCGCAGAAGCACGAGGTCAATATGGGAAAAATAAGGCTAATGTTGTAAGTGCTGCTCAGGCTTTATTGGCTTATACATGAGCTGATCTCAGCACCACAACAGGATACAGCCTGTTTTGCTTTTTCTTCTCAAAAACTGTGCTCCAGAGAGTGCAAGTAGGTTCTGTGTGTAAGCAGTAGAACTGAAGTGCCTCTAAACCTAAGTGTTTTCACCGTATCTCAGAGGCAGATTTTAGTGGTTTTGCATGAGATCAGTGAGATGGTTTAGGCTAGAAGGATATCTAATGTTCTGCCTCTGATACCTTCATCTCAGGAGGTTTGCCAGTTGAGTTTGCAGTACATCTGAGGAACATCTCTGAGACAAATATTTTCTTTGATTCTGATTGAGAATTTTAAATCCAGCTCACAGAATTTCATGTGGGCTCCTCTCGTGAAAATAAGAGAGGAATACTGCTTTTTCTGTCTTTTTGAGACCAAAAGAAGCATGGAGTAGACCCATGTTCTACAGACAAGGCTTTGGTTAGCTCACATTGCTCCAGACAACCTTTATTTGTTTACATCTTCCTGCAGATTTGACTGAAGTAAGTAGAGATGCATACAATACATCAATACAAACTTTCTTCTGCATAACAATTGCAATTTAAAAGCAATCTGCATTCCTTGTAACAGTAACTATGTTCACTAAAATTATAATGTTGCAGGATTCTTGTTAGACAAGACATGATTAATAGTTTTGATAACAGGCTTAAAAATCTGCTTGATGTAAGTCATGCCTTCTACATTATTCTGACTGGAACTGTGTGCTGTGGTTCTAAGTAATTTACTTATTTATTTTAACAGCCCATTTAATGAAACTTTAATGAAGAGCAGTCCTTATGGCAATCTTGGGCTTCATGTGTGTAGGAGGAATATTGGATCAACGTCATCTGTAACATTTTTAGCTTGGGATTTTTATTGGTGTGTCAGTAGAAGGTCTGTGTTTCCAGTCTACTTTTGTGGCAGTGCCACAAACTAAATGCAGTTTCTCAAGAGACAATGACTTGCCAAATGCTGTCCTTGTCACAGGAGAGTCTACACGAGTAGCTACAACATCAGATTAACCTTAGCTGCAATGGCTTGTTTCTTTTTTCACTTCTGAGAGGAGGAAGGCTGTGTTGGGTTTGAGAAAACTTATCAGCAAGACTGCAGGAGTAAGATGCTCTCTTGGGTATGTCTGTATGGCGGCTCACTCCCCCTGCTACACCATCCCCAGTAATGTATGTGAAGTGAATTTTTTCCTCAGATCTGAAACAAGGATGAATTTGGAAATCTCAGCACTTTTTTTTTTTTTTTTTAAACTTTCCTTCTGGCCATCCCTACTTTATTAAGTTAGCATAATTATACCAAATGGGGAGTTCTGAAGTTGACTAGGGATGTCCCTAAGATCACCACTGCCATTATAAAGCTAAAAATCTAAAATAGAAGATAAATCCCTTTTGTATGGCTCTGTAAGCAGCCCTACTTGCTGGTTAGATTTACATACCAATGCATTACGATCTTTTTACCTTCTGAGCACTTCTGAATTAAGCCTGTTCTTCAGGGCATTTGTTAAATCATGTCACTTAGGAGCTTGCAGATATTTCCTTGGCCATTGTAAAATGTGACCAGCTATCGAGCTTTGTACTAAAGTCCTGTGTGCCTTTTCTGAGTAACAGTGTTGGTTTTTTTCCTATCCCCATACAAAGTTTCCTGTTGCTTATTCCTTCCTCATGTTTTTGTCTTTGTGCAAGTTCAAATTGTTGTGATAGTATTTGCTGAAATGCAGGAGGAAAATGTCCGGGTTTCGTTCAAGCCCTGAAAGTTATGAGTTGGCTCTCAAAAAGGAGATTCCCATTGCAGCTCCAGCACTGAGAGAGCAGTGGAAGAGAGGGAGTGCATGGCTAGGGCAGTTGATGGAGATAGTGGAAATGCTCTCATCCTCACACTGTCAGGAAGAGAATAATACTGAGCCCTGTGCTGGAGCACACCAGGGATCACTGGGCTGGGGATCAGACTGTGAGGCTGGTGGAGAGTCCTCCTCCCTCCTGCACTCTTCTTGGCCTGGACTGTCCCACAATCCTTCTGCTGTACCACTGCTGAAGCACTCGGACACAGAATTTACCCCATTCTTGAAATAACACACGTGCTTTTTGCAGAAACAAAAGATAAGTAGTGGAGTGTGTTTTAGGAAAATCTGTTTACTCATGGAAACTTGTCTGACTGAGCCTTGAGAAAAGGGAGGACACCTTACATAAGTGAGCACCTTGTAAACACACACACCAACACACACACACACACACACACACACACACAAAACTGTGCGCATGCTCATATACACAGACCAGTTGTGACCAGTGCCAAAGCTGACTCACAGCACAATCAATGGTTACGAAACCACAGAGTCAAACTGGAAGCCATTGTATGTTGCTATGAGTATAATTGTTTGACAGAAGAGCGAGTCAAGTTTTCCCAAAAAAATCACTGATGTAGGGTCATGAACCTGATTTTCTGAAGTGGTGGGCTTCAGAAAATGAGGCTCTTCAAAGCCATATTAAGCCTTGACTATCAAAACCATGAAGTCAACGTTTTGCATCCTATTATTACTCCTACTATTAGTAAAAACAGAGAAACACATGTGTCGCTGTTGAGCCGCTAGCTGAGGAATGACCCAGGTTCTCAGACAAGGAAGGAGAAAAGGTGTCTTTATTATTTTGATTTCCATATATATAGAGTTTTCAGAGGTCACCCAGATTGGCCAGCCAGAAACCTCCCCCTAGGCCCAATTGGCCAAGCCCGAACTGACCTAATCTGGAGACGTTGTTTGCAAAACATCCAAACTTTATCTTTGTTTATGAAACGTAGCAAAATGTTCTCACGAGAAAGACCTGTGCTAGCCACACACATGAAAGAATGTAAGAGCAGTACTGCATTGTGAAGAGATAGTAAATGTAATCGTTTATTAAATATTGTTTATTGATACTACTTAAAGTTATTAAACTGATTCAAGAAGTCACTTATCATTAAGAATGTACTTGCGTGTATTTTAAATGCTTTTGTGAACTGATTCAGTAACAAAGGAAATGGATTAGAACTTTAAGTAAACACCAAGGAAGTCTTCAGACTTTAGGAAGTTAAATACATGGAAGCATTTCACTCAGGTGAAAGGAACAATAGAAGAAAACTTAGAAGTCAAGTATTTTGAAAGATTTTTTCTTTTCTTCTATAAATTCTGTATTTTGAAACTTCTCACTTCTCTAGGTCCCTTTGATTTAGTAGATGCATTATAAATGTATGTGTGTGTATATATATATATGCACAAACACATATATATATACCTATACTATATGCACATAATGACCAAATGTAACATTTGGGAACAAATCAGCATGTATCCTGCAGACATGATGCTGTAGCTTGAAGACTTGGGCCCTGATAGGAAAATTTGACTATATGAAAGTACCTCCCAACATGCTTGACTAAGTTTTCAAAGGTTCCCCTTTCTGAAACACTTTCAGGCAGACTAATAACAAAAAAGGGGGAAAAAATCACAGGCTAAGCAGTTTATGCCAATGCTAAAATGAACTGGCAGAGTTCTTCACAGTGAATTTCCAGATTTTCTCATTATGCCCATTTAATACCCAAAGCCCTCCTCAGAAGTTTGTTAGCAGCTCTGATTCCTATAGACCTCTTAAGATCCATCTCTGCCCATACAAAGTTTAGAAAATGTGTCACTTTGGACAACTGTTAGGCTGTCCCAGTTAAGTAGTCCCTACTGCCCCTACTTTGCTGTAAACACAGTTGTACCATATAAGTAATACAGTGCAGCAGAGAATCACATGAATTAGGTCCTGAAAATGTAATATTTGTAACATTTCTCCTCTGTCCTGCCAGGGCTTGACCTGCAAAAATACTTACTCATTTTGAATAAGAGATCTTCTGTGGCTAGCACAGGTCCTTCCCGTGGGAACATTTTGCTATGTTTCATAAACAAAGATAAAGTTTGGATGTTTTGCAAACAGCTTCTCCGGATTGGGTCAGTTCGGGCTTGGCCAATTGGGCCTAGGGGGAGGTCTCGGGCTGACCAATCTGGGGCACCTCTATAAACTCTATATATATGGAATTCAAAACAATAAAGTTCTCTTCTCTCTCTCCTTGTCTGAGACCTTGGGTCATTCCTCAGCTAGCGGCTCAACAGCGACAATCTTCCCTAATAACCAGTACTGTGGTGGTCACAGATTTTTTACACTGGGAACTGAGAAATTGAACTGGTGCTTCCCAAACCCCGACACTGGGGACACAACCTGCCCAAGGTATGTGTGATGTTTATATATATATGTATATATACATAGACATGTGCTTATCTGCTCCTGCCAGGGTAGGCAGATCTCAAGAACCTTAGACAGGAAGTCACTGAAGCCTAGACTTTGTTACAAGTGCTGAAACAAGGGCTTACCAGCTAGTGGCTATCCTTGAAGTTCTCCACGGTGAGAACCAGCCCTTAGATGGAAGATTGTAAATATTGTTGAATTTAGATAGCAGTTGTCTGGCAATTGCTGTGTCTGAGGCAGGCTGGTGGTTCTACTGACCCTACTGTGCCATGTTGTCTTCACAAGCCCTCCTGGGAGCTGTCCGGAGGAGGGGTAGTCAAGCCTATGGCATTGTATTTGGATGAAAAAATAAAAGAAAACTGCATAAATAAACGTCTTAAAATTACTTTTTCTTGTTTCAGTAGCTGGATACCCTTGAGATGGTATATTGAAATAATAAATTAGGATCCTGTTCACCAATCTGTGATCTCTTTAGAGATGCAGATTTTTTTCCATAAGCGATGATGTTTTCCAAACATCTTTTAAATAATTCATAACCAGGAGCCAGAATGTAGAAGACTTTTAACTACAGAGTGTCAAGTCACTTTTCTCATTAATCTTGATCACATTCTTAAGCTCTTTCTGTGAAATATTTTTCTGAAGCTGCTTGTTTGGGAGAGTTCAGACTATTTTTGACCCTGTTAACATACCTATTTCAATATATATTCTCTCATTGTTAGGAAAACTGAAAAAGTAGGGAATTCAGTTCTGCTAAATTGGGTCCCCAAAACCTCTCCATCTCTCCTTAGTTTTTTCCTCCAGAACCTTCAGAAAGCAAGATCTGTTACTGTGATGTCAGCTAATCCCTCCCTCCCAATACAATCACTTTCTAAGCACGTCAGCTCTCGGTAGGGACAGGAGGGCATGGCAACTCTGTGTGCAGCTTGGGCATTCCAGCTCCAATCCATCTCACCAAGGGGTAGAGGCTTCATTTCACCCAGCTTTACTCCTAACGCTGAGCAGTGTTGATGGCTAAAACCCCACCCTGTCCTCAGCCAGAAGGGCAGTGGTTGCTAGTATGACTAGGTTGCTAGGTTTCTAAAATTAAGGAAAACATAGGAATCACTTGCTGTAGGATGTAAAGCCTGAAACATGACGGGGAAATGTGGAGTTATGGATAAGGAACATATGTTGTACTAGTGTGCATTATATTGATTTGTGCTGCATTAGTTAAGGAGTCTGTATGTAACACAATAATTTAGTGCTGCTTTTTAATTCTAACAGATTCAAAGACAACTTTTTAGTGCTTATTTTGGAGGGATTTTTCAAGGGCATTTAAAAAAATCAGCCATCTTTCTCTTTCATTGACAAGGTTGCTCTGATTTAGCTCTGATATTTGAAATTGCTTCACAGGAGTTGTTACTGCCTTTTCCTGCCTGGGCTTAGCTACTGCTTCCCTTTGATAGTCTTTCTAAATTCCTGATCTGGGCATACATAAGCAGAATGAAGGATTTGTCCTCCTGTTCCTTAACAGACTTCCACATCCCCTCCTTCAGGGCAGGCTTTGGGCTGGAGTTGCAGTCCCAGGGCTCAAGGTTTATCCCAAGTCTTCTCTGCCCTTCATCCTACTTCATGTGGCTCAAGAAAGAAATACGCTGCAGTCAGGAATTCAAGACAGATTCTGCTGACAAGTTTTCATTAGAAAAAGACTCTTCAAAGGCATCCCTTAATCACTTGGGACCTGTCGGTGGTTCTTGCTTGCTGGACAGAATTGTTCGTACTTTCTGAGAGGGTGAGTGCTTGAATAAATTGAACAAAACTGTGCGTGCCTGGAGATCTTAAAATCTAGTGATTTCTGTGTTTGCCCAGAAATATTAATGTCTGCTGGAAAGAAGCTTGCTTGCACAGATGTCTTAAGCTGAACAAAAAACAATGAGCATACGCAACTGAAGAAAATGCGTTTTAAGTTAAAAAAATAAAGGTAATTGTCACAGTTCTATTGTTCTTTGAATTATTTGTCTCCTTTCCGTGCTTCTCCATATTGCTATATAAACTTCTGAGACTGCAGAATTATTACTCCTCACTTAATTTGGTGTGGAATCTCAGTCTTCATTTCTCAGGATCAGCTGCAAGCTTCCTAATAAAAGCTGAGCATCTATATTCCCCAAATTTTCCAGACAGTTTCACAGTTTCCATACAGACGAGCTTGGGTAGTCTTTCATCTTTGCTCTTTCATGTCCACGTGAGCCATAGAATAACCTTCATCTTGCAGGCTCATGAGTTTTGTCAGGAAAGGCAGCAGTGTTTGTAGTTTAAGATGGTAAAAACAATCAGATGTTTTCAGCTCTAACCTCTTGCTTTCCTGTATTTAGGATTTCCTCAAACTTTTACGTCCTTAGGTGGCTTTTCTCTCATGCGTTCTTTGTCTCCAAAAGTGAGAGAAAATAATAATTAAAAAAAATATGAAATGTATATATTGCTGAAATTTATAATTTGATGTAACATGACTTTATGGACTGCTCATTGTTTGCAAATGGATTAATGTTAATATAGTTGGTATCTAGAGTGCATTTTTTCATCCATATTTTTTAATCTATATGTACACCTGTGTGTGAACCACTATGCAGACAAAAACACTGTATCTGAGCTCCGATGTCTGCTTAATAGTAAATATCCAGGACCTGAGGTTCTTTGATTGCTTGCAGTTAGCATAGCATAAGCCCCACTAAATGTTCTTCTGTCGAACCACAAAATCTGTGAATGAGTTATCTTTGTATTTTCCTTATCTCTTTGCTTAAAATCAGAAAAATTAATAAAGATAAAAGCTTTGAATCTCTTGATTCAGGGAATTTATTTCCAGCAATGTTAATAAAGCCATAACATACCTGGATTTTCTGTTCCTGTGAGTTTATAATATTATTGACATATTGAAGTCTATCTTATTATGCAAGTTTTGCATAATAACAGAAGGAACACTTCAAAGAAAAACAGAGAGTTATTTATATAGCACTGCATTTAGGATTTTTACATTGTATCTGTAAGAAAAAAATGCTGATTCATTGAAACCAAGCAATGGAATTGTACATTTTGTTAAATTCCCCAATTTAAAAATACCTTGAATGAATGAATTAAAAAACCTTGTTGTGAACATTTTATTTTATTTGAAAATACTTCTCTTTCTTTCCCTTTCTCACTTTCTTCCTATTTCTCTTACGTTTGCTTTTTTTTTCTCTCTCTGTTCCTCTCTCTGTATTGCTCCTGTTCTTTCTCTTTTTCCCTTTCCAAACAATTATTTTTTTACAATTGTCCTAGATTTTGGGCTCTTAAATACACATGAAATATTTTTTCTTGATCCAGGCTAAGACATCCTTTTATCCTTTTTTTTTTTTTTTAAGATTTCTACATGTTAGAGAAAATAACAAGAATACTGTTCCTAGTAAATAAATTCAGTTACTCAGTGTTAAAAAAAGTTTTTCCTGTCCTCTTCCATCTTATGACAAGGCTATTTATTAATTTATGCTCCTTCATGCCTAGGTTGGGCTGGAGATTTATTTTCAAGGCAACATTAGTGTTAACGTCCTAGTCATACAATTACTTCTTTGCCTATCCTAGTGTTGTTTGTTCTCTGGTATTTGCCAGAGCTGTCACACCTTCCCTCTGACCGCATTTTACTGAGCTGACACATCAAGTTCTTGTGATCAGCTCATGACTGAAGACTACTCACCCTCTTTGCTGCCTTGGCAGCCTTTTTCTTGACCACAACTGATCATGCTGTACATAATCCCAATGTAGGCTTGCCTACACATAGGGTTTAGCAGGAAATAATTTCCTCTGAAAGCATTCCAAAGGCTCTTTTTTTTTTCCAGGGGCATATCACACATCTGGCACACAGATATTATGTAACAAGACCATACTCTAAGTCTTCAGACCATACTGTAAATAGATTTAGATACATTTAGACCATACTCTAAATCTTCTACTGCCTCCAGCCAATTGTAGTCCTAACCCACAGCATTAAACAGTTTTATTAATTCCAGAGTGTGATCTCCCACATTCTCAAGTGACATTAAATTCTGTTTCTATTATTCCCAGTCTTTAAAGTCATTATATTTTCTTCTCACATAATATTCCAGAAGTCCTGCATTTTTCATAGACAAGGAAAATTGTTTCTCGGACATCTCTGCTGTTATAATGTATTTCTTCTTTTAAAGTAGGATTAATGCTCTATTCTGTGTGTATTAGTATTTGGAAGGCCCTGGATGCATTTAATTGACTGCCTTAAGTGCACAGTGTGAACACTGACCTTGTTCACATCTGTTGTTGTGTGAATCCTATGAATTTTCAGTTGAAGGGGGTTCAACAGCCCCAAAGTGTCTGTCCTGTCCTGGCAGGGTACTGAGCACATGGGGCCTCTTATTCCATCCAGCACAGAGCCATGGGGCTGAAGCACAGCTGGGGACTGTGGTGTGTGCTGCAGCACCATCTTAAATCCAGACCTCATGGAGGGAAGGATGGGATTCCTTCCCAAATGCACATCGCGTCCTGAGTGCTTCAACGCTTCATTGTGTGTGTTTAAACCTGGCTCTTGGTCTAAGAGTAAAACATTTTACTAAAAATTTGAGCTTACTAAAACTAAGCTTGCTAACATGTAAGAGCAGATCTATCTGAACAGTGCATATGTTGGTTAGCTTTTACATTGACCATGATAAAATTAGCACTTCGTTTGTCTTACCTCACAGGTTTCTATGTATTTTTCAAATACTTGTGACCTGAAACCTACAGCTGGTGTCACTGCTTTGACTAAGGTGGGGAATCTGACATTTTAGTTGTTTTAAATTAAGCAAAAGAACTGCAAACAAGAAAAACCCATTGTTTTTTCTGTTTTCTTTTGGGGTTTTGGCACTCTTTTCAAGGAAATTATTTCTTCTGATTGGCCTTTAGAATCCTCTGCAGAGGACAGATGAGGAACTATAAATCTTTAAAATAGGTCAAAATCTCACTAATTATTGCTTTAATTTGTGACAGCCACATATTTTTTTATTCTTTTGTTCAATTTCATAGAAGTCAAACATATCCCAATTTTTATAATTTGAAAGAAGTTTTGCCCTTGATTTTTAATGGACTTCACCCAGTCTGTAGATTACCTGGAAGTGTCCATGGTAAAAAATTTAAAGGTGGTACCTTTAGTTTTTCTGTCACAGCTGCTCTTTTCATTTTGTCCACAAATATTAGTAGACTGAACATAAATTTCCTAAAGAAAGAACAAATAGTAAAAAGATCTTAATTAGGTTTGAAAAACAACAGTGTGACGGCAAGAGCTTTTACAGGGACCTGTACATCCATTAAAAAACATTTTCTCAGTTGATTGTCTCATGCCCTGGACGCAGAACAGTAAATCAAACCATAAATCATTAAATGGTCCAAAAATACTTTCCATAAATCTAATAGATCTAGTTTTTGCGATAACAATGATGTATGGCACAAGTTTTAGGTTTGAAAATGCCTGAAAAGTCATTTTATACAGATTGTGCAAAATGATACAGTGTTGGGCTACAACCCTCTGAAGTCAGAAAGACTTACATGCACTAGGCATTTCCATATTCCAAGTACTGCAACGATACTTCAAATAATTCTGCAATTCTTTGTTTAAATTGTTAAGAAAGGAATGCTATTGCCTCGCATGCTAACTCCTTTACCAACTGCATTCATTAAGATCAGTTCAAATACTCACTAGTTAATTGCTGTGCACAGAGTATTTTATTTTTCATTTCCTTGTACAGAAAACTTATACAAAATCTGCTAGTGATGGAGTTAAAAAACTTAGATTTCATTTTAAGTACTTTTGTACAAGTATTAAGTGTGTATTTTAGTTACTCTTATTTGATGTCCAACCTGTACTTAATCGCTTAATAAACAGGGTTACTTTAATGTGGCAAATTACGATAATATGGCAACCTTAGCATGAACAGTACATGAGTTAATTTAGTAGTTTCCTGGTACTAATTAAATTGTCTTTAATTTACAATTTCAAATATTTTATACTAGCAATGTATTTAAGATTTGGTATTTCTTCCCTGTTTTCTGATTGTGGGACTTCTCTAGTAAGATTTTCTTACTACTATTTCAGACACACAAATATTTAGTATTGAGTAGTGTGGTGCTTTTATGCCCACCTTGCTATTAAAGCAGTTCCAGATTAAGCAAAAATTAATTCACGTTAAACCACAAATTACTATCTCTATTATCTCACTCCTGAGTTATTGTGGTAATTTATCAGTATCAGAGGAGCTAAGTAATACAAAAGAAATGAGAGGAATTTTGCATAGAGTGTGAAGATGAGTCTTACGTCATACCTTTGCTGGCTGGCTCATTCACCTTCCCACCCTGTGGCAGTCACCGCTGTGCTCCAGGCCTTGAAGCACCAGACAGGTCACTTCTCCTCTGCTTCCTTCTGGGACTGGGGAAGATCCTGCTGCTGGCACAGCTTTGCAGGGTGGAGGCAGTGGGACAGTGCTTGTTCTGCTGGAGGGCTTGCTGTGCTTATTGCCTGACTTACCTGCATGCTACACCTTTCTTTGCCACCACCTTGAGTACAGGAGGACAAGTGAAACAAAATGAAATTTAATGTGGTATTTAATGTGGTATTTAATCTTTCTCATTCAGAAACTAAATTAAACTTCTAGCTTTTTCAAAAAGACTGTGTCTGTAAACTGGATTATACCTCCACTGTGCCTCTTGCTCTAGTTTGTCCCTGAGCGAAACTGACGCCCCAGCTTGCCCCAAAAGCTGCAGTAACCAGCTAGTAGCTCATTTCCCTTCATATTTTCATGTCACAGATGATACTCGATAGCTCTGAATTTAAATGAGACAGATAGCCTTGATTCCCGCTGGGAAGGTATGAAAACATAGCTTCTCACGCTCTACATTGCAGAACATTTCGAATGACTTGCGCTTGACTTTTTAAAGTTGTTTTTTATTCGGCACGTTGCTTCGAAGCGGTTCATACTTGAAGTTTCGCGGATTCCTCCTCGGAGGCGCGGACGGAGCGCTGCGCGGCGCTGGGATTGCGCCGGGCTTGCGCTGCGCTGGGCGCCATGCCGTGCGCGGCCACCAGGGGGCGCGGCAGTGCCGGTGGCCGGCGGGAGGAGGAGGAGGAGGAGGAAGATGAGGAGGGGAGGAGGAGGAGGAGAAGGTGGCGGATCGTCCCACCGCCCTCCCGGCCCCACCTGAGGCAGCCCCGGCAGCCCTGGAGACAGGCTCTGCTTCCGGGGGGTGCGGCCGGGAGTCGTTTAAGTAGGGAAAAAGGAAAAAGAGGGTCCTTTTTTTAAAAAAAGGCGAGGGGGAGGGAGGACATTGCCGCCTTCTTCTAACTCAAGGGGAGGCTGGCAAGCAGCGCTCACCACTCCTCCTTGTGGGGAGCCGTGATTGAGGTAGCCTCGGAAATCAGGCTACCCCCAAGAAAAATTGCTGAGAGCAGGGTTTTCATTCCGTTTTCAGGGCCGGAAGGGAAGTGGTGAATATTAAATGCTGGTTACTTTCAGATGCTGCCACCAGAACCTCAACACGACTGACATCAGAATGGGAAACGCACATCTCTAGATGGCAC
The DNA here is from genome assembly GCA_024500445.1 of Entomyzon cyanotis. Taxonomy (NCBI): domain Eukaryota; kingdom Metazoa; phylum Chordata; class Aves; order Passeriformes; family Meliphagidae; genus Entomyzon; species Entomyzon cyanotis. Next base: position 20,085,001 of record JAKEPQ010001005.1, read on the forward strand.
AGTTCATCACCTGGCTCTTCAGATCTTCATTGGATCCATTTTTTATGTGCTCCATCATCTTCATCACCACCGCTATTACTGCTGTTGTAGTTTGGAAGGCAGCAAGGTTCCCTGTCTCTGGAAGCTTTCCAAAAGGAAGCTCCATCCGTTCAAAAGAAAGTACCATTTCTTTTCAGGCATTAAGAAATATCTTAAAATATACATTGAGGGACTGATGGTGGAAAGTTCACTTACATATTTATGTTTCTTTTACTACAGAACTGTAGAATGTTTGTAACAATTCTTTAGCACCGATTTCCAAGAAAATAAACAAACAAATTCAAATGTGGCAGAGATAATGCCTCAGTGCAGGGGTGGTCAGCTCATGTTTGTAATCCTGCAAACAGGTGAACTGAGTGCTCCAGGTCGCTCAGGACACAAGGCATTTAAAATACTTCTCTGCTCTCTACCTGTGTGAGGGTCAATCTCTGCTGTGCATCATCCTGGCTCGCACATGAGCAGGCAAAGATGGACTTTCCTCTGTTCTCTGCTTGGCTCCCCTGAGATCCTGTGAAGCGCTGGGTCTTACAAAGGACATATAAACAAGTAGCAGCGATGAATAGAAATTGTGACAATTCTGCCACATAGAAAACATGAAATGTGCATATACATGTATAGGTAGATGTATACATGTGAAGAGATATTTCAAAACAAGAAATGAGAGCAGCTATGTGGCATGGCAGGAGTAGGCAAAAGACTCGACCCCAGCCCACTGAGATGAAGGGAAAGAACGGAGAAGCCCATGTGCTTCATCTGTCTGCTGGACAGCGCAAGGATGATTACACGGGGATGAAGAGGCGACAGGCTGGGGAAAGGACGGGATTTCTCCCCTTTTATCCCTTTGCAGAGAAGGGCAATCAGTCCAATCTGCAATCCAGTTTTTGGTAAAAAACCACTGATGTGAGGCTGTCTGCTGAGTGCAATAAGAAAGAGGACAAAGCTCTACGACCTTCAGGCAGATAGTGTTGTTATCATTATAGTTCTTGTGGTTATTGCTGTTACTTAGCTGTTTTGCCTTATTTAGTGTTTGAGAGCATCCCCTGCCCCGGCTGGCTGTGGCCGCTGTTTGATGGATGGCGAGCAGAATTAGGCCGCGGCAGATGGCTGTGGACGGAGTCGGGATGGGAACGGGACGGCCCCCGCAGGACTTGCTTCTAACCCGGCTGTTTCAGAGTGGGGTGGGAGGGACTCGACGGGAAGGATGCGCGGGGGGAACCCGATCGGGCACTCCACCGGGGCAGCGGCTGTGCACTGCGCATCGGCGGAGGCTCAGGCCAAGCCGCTCTCCTGCAGTTCCCGCACCCCTGCCTTGATCGCCGCTCATTCCCGTCGGGATGCTGGGTTTTCTTCAGCCGGGGACAGTCCCGTCCAGAGGGTCACGCGTTGCCACCGGGACGCGCCTGCCCAGGGACAAGCGGTCTGGAGGCTCGCGGCTGGAGCGCGGTGCCACCGCCAGCACCAGGGACAGCGCCGGCAGCGGCTCTGCCGCTCCTTTGTTCCGCCGCCGGCGAGGCCCCGCGGAACAAAGACTTCCGCCGCCGGCGGCGCGGGGACCCCGGCCTCTCCCCTCCCCACCCCCGCACCCTCCCCGCACCCACCGGCGGGGCCCTGCCACGGCCGCCGCCTCCACCGGAGCCTCCTCTCCCGTGTGCCGGCCGCGCACGCACCTGCCCCGGCGCACGTCGCACCGCCACCGCCGCCCCGCCACCCTCCCCCGCGCGTAAGCTGCCCCGCACACCCTACCCCGCCGCCGCGCCCCGCTCCGCGCTCGCCAGCTCCGCCCGGCCCCGCGCACAAAGTCCGCACGCCGCTCCGCCGCCTGCCCGCCGCTCCTCTGCCCGCCGGCACCGCTCTGCGCCGCTCTCCCCACACCGTGCCCGTGCGCTGCTCCCCCTCCCCGCCTCTCCCTCGCAACCTCCGCACACTCCTCTTCTTCGCGCATCCAAGCTGCGTCTCTGCACATGGCCCTGCTGCAGTGCCCCCGCGGCACCTCCGGCACCCCCGCCCCGTGCGCCGGCTCTGCACATGGCTCTGCCGGCCCGCGGCACAGACGCTGCTCCGCTGCCCCCCGCACCCGCCGCTGCCCCGGGGCCCGCATTCCTCGGCTTTCAGAAGAGCCCGGCAAAAGGAGGAGCCGAGCGGGCACTGCTAGCTACCGGCTGCGCGATGCTCAAAGAATAATCCTCGCGATTATAATATTAGAAAATGTATTTATTTCCCATTAATCGACTTTACATGGTTCAGACCAAGAAAACGAGAGGTCGAGTCACCACTACCTTGAAAAACCACCACGGCTACCGCACCACTCCAGTAGCCCCCCACGGCCCCGTTACCTGCTGCTGACAGCTGCCCCCGCGGGCGCCCGTCCCGTGGCAGCGGCATCTCCTTTCCACCGGGCTGAGCCAATCAGTCCACCAGTCCTAGTTAGTCTCGGTTTCCGTAGGTGAGTACAGGTTGTCGAGCTCTTTATTGCTTTGTCTCTCCTTTTCTTTCTTTCTTTCTTTCTTTCTTTCTTTCTTTCTTTCTTTCTTTCTTTCTTTCTTTCTTTCTTTCTTTCTTTCTTTCTTTCCTTCTTTCCTTTTCCTTCTTTCCTTCTTTCCTTCTTTCTTTCTTTCTTTCTTTCTTTCTTTCTTTCTTTCAAGCTAATTGCAATTATTTTTATTATTAACGTTATTGTTATGGTATGTTCTAGCGAAATCTTTCATGCTGCTTTGAGGATCCGCTCTTGGCATTCACCGCGTGCCTTAATTGTATGACATTAAATCAAGGTCCGCTGTGAACACGGAGAGTCAGAGCCTTAGAGCGCTCTCTCTCTCTCTCTCTCTCTGGAAGCAGAACAGCAACTGATCCCCGAAAAAATACCCGGTAATTTCCCTCCGCCCTAGTCCCATCCTGGCCCGGGCTGCATATAACTCATGTTTGAGTTTTCTTACTTTCCAGTCTGTTTGCAATGCTCAGGAAGCTGTTAAATATGTATTTAATCGATTAAAAAAAAAAAAAAAAAAAGGAGAGAAACTGAGCGTGTGCCTATTGCACACTTCCAGACGGCTGCTTTAATTTCACCAGCGTCTTCGCGTGATTTTAAACACAGGAGTTGACTCTCCCCGACTTGATGTCTGTCATTTGGCATCCCTGGCTGAGAGGAATGACCATGTCTTTCCAGCTGTCTCGGTCCACCTGGTTCTGCGTCTCCCCTGGAGCACGGGCGGGGGGAGCCCGCACCCCCAGAGCATCCCCGCTCCCCTCTGCCGGGGGAAAGGCGGGGGGAGGGAAAGGGGATCTCTCGGCGATGAAAAATGAAAGGGCAGGACGTGTCATCTTTCTTTGTAAAGCAGAAAAAAAATTTAACTCACTCGCACCTGCCCCTTTCCCGGGAGGGTCTGGGCAGCCCATCTGGCCTGCCTACACTGAACTGGCGAGTGAGGAAATGAAGGGTGAAGTCATTACAATGATAAAAAAAAAATAGCCTAGGCTTTTATTATTATTATCATTATTACGCTTTTTGCCGTCTTTCACCGCTCAGGACCATTCCTTTCGGCGCCGAGGGCGCGCCGGGAAGGAGCGGAGCGGCCGGGCACCTTGCATCACCCTGCGGGCTCGACCACGGCCGGACCCCAGGAACGGGGCAGCTGACCTCGACTGCTTCCTCGGCGCCATGGCCCGGGAGAGAGAGAGGAGGCGAAGCGGGATATGCTGCGGCTGCACGCGGCGGCGGCCGGAGTCCTGCGGCGAGCTGGGCTTCTCAGAGAGTTTTCCCGTAGCTTGCCGGGGCACCCGGGGGCAAAGTGGGCAGGCGACTCCGGCCCCCCTCGGCACCGCAGCTCCTGCGTGCGGCCGCCTGGAAAACAGACAAAGCAAGAACGTTAGAAATGCAGGCGGGGAGGAAAGGAAAGGCAGGCGGGGAGGGAAGGGCGCCGAGAGCCCGCACGCCGCGCGGTTGCCAATGACAAAAGGGAGAGAGGGGGGGGAGTCAGAGCAGGAGAAGGGCGGGGAGGGAAAGGGGAAGGGGAGGAAGCGAAGGGAAGGGGGGCCACACGGACTGACGCGGAGCTGGGGCCGGCCAGACCCGAGCCTGTGGGGCTGCTTGGTCCGCGGCCGAGGACGGACAAGGCGGAACGCCCATCACCGCAGGGCCGGGGCGAGGGGGCATCTGAGTCCCTGCAGCGCGGTGGGAACGTCCAGCCGCGGGGAAGGGCAGAGAACAACCTCCCTGCCCACCGCTGCAAAAATCCCCTGAGAGCAAGCACAGGGGGGAGCTTTAAAAAAAAAAAAAAAAAAAAAGAAAGAAAAAAATAATAAGGGACTGGGGGGGAGGGGTGGGGAACAGCAGTTCCCCCTTCTTTTTCGTCTTGACGACCGTACTAGAGCAAAGAATCATACGGAGAAATCCAAGCATCCAAATAAAAAAAGAGAAATAGGAACCCACTCCAAATACCAAAAAAGACAATCATAATCAAAAAGGAAATGGTCAAACCTGCAGAGGGCTGGCGGCTCCTCCACCCAGTCGGAGCCGCAGAGCGCAGGAGCGGAGAGCCCCGCTAGCTGCTTTCGGGGGATAGGAAGCGGTCCGGTCTCTCCCCCTCGCTTGCTGCTCCAGAATTAGGGATTAATGCCTCTCCAGCCAAACAAATAAGGCATCTGCCTTCAGTACAAGAGGATTACACGGGGTTGCTGACGTCACCAGCCAGGCAGATGTTGGCTCCCAAAGTCCTGATCATCTCCCGTGTCCTTGAAACCCGGCACAATCCCAGACCCGCGCCGCCCGGCCGGGTCCCTGCAAGGTCGAGGGGGACCTGGTCGGAGGGGACCCCGCCGAGCCGCTCTCTCCCAAAACGTCCTCACGCATCATCGGGAGAGAAAGGTGTGAAAAGCCGAGCCGGGCAGAAAGTTCAACCCTCCCCCTTCCCTCCGGGTCCTCTCCCCCCACCCCCGCCCTCCCCCCCCCCAACCTCAATGTCACATGAATCTGTACAGTCATAGCGAGGAAGAGGAGCCTGATCCCCGGCTCACCCAGAGGCCACCCTCCCCGCACGGCATCCGACCCCCCCTCACTGCGGCACCGCCGCGCCCCCGGCCCCGCGCCGCCCCAGCCTCCCGCCCGCAGCACCCCGGAGCCCGGCCCCGGGCCGGGAGCGCGGCGGAGCCGGGCCAGGCCGCTCCGTGCCCCGCGGGCTTTGTTCCCGCTGTGCCCGTCTCGGCGGGGCAGCGGAGGGCTCGGGCCGGAGCGGCTCGCTGGCTATGCGGGGACAGGCAGCTCCCCGGCCCCGGAGCTGCGCGGCGTCTCTGCGGCAGGCAGGCCCCAGCGGGCGGGCAGCGATGGGGCAGAGCCCAGCCGGGCCGTGCCGAGGTAGGGCACGCAGGGAGCGCTGAGGTGGCTCAAGGCCTCCTCTCCCTCTGCGGGGCCCGTGGCAGGCGCTGAAATAGGGGTTTCCTGGCTAAAGGACTTGGAGGTTGCGTTTCTGCAATTCTTGGGTGGAGGCAGAGCGGCTTGGCGTTCCCGTAGCTCAGCCCAGAGTTTGCTGGAGCTGCAGGGTGGGTTGGAAGTGCCGCAAAGTGCATCTGAAAGGGGAATCCAATTAGAAGCGCGATCAAAATAAAAAAAGAAATTTGCCCGAGAACCACGTCTGTTGCTTTTGCCGTGGCATAAAGTCCATGACTCATCATCACTAGTCTTTTGCATCAAACAATGGTTTCAATCATTTCGGTACTGCAGAAAGGCAAACTAGATGATGTGACATAACGGAGCTAGATGAAGAAGAAGGGATCGCCAGTATTTGGCTCCTGTTGGCTTGATGATGTTGTTGTTGTTCAAAGGAGCTGTTTTATAGATCTGTTCCATATTATCCTTGTCTGTCAAAGTGGCATTTAATTTTTCCAATTGTGGAACTTGGTCACTGATAAAATCAATTTAATTTACACCACTGTCATTCAGCCGATCCGAGCAGTAGATTTATTTTTGGCTCGGAGTTGAAGGGGAAAAAGCAATCGTATGCAGAATGGAGAGATCCTTTTACTTCTTTTGCAAACAGTAAGAAGAGAAAACACTGGCGCAGCATTTTAACAGAGCTTGCCCTCCTGCAGGAGAATTATACGTGTAATTTCTCAAGTCTTTTGCCTAGAATCTTGAGCAGCCACACGAAAGGGATAACAAGAAAGACAGAGCAGCTCGGGCCCCAGGCGTTCCGTGAGGGCGGGCAGCCCCTCTCAAACCCTTTCCCCGGGGTGACACCAGCCGGCTCCGTGCTCGCCCAGTCCCTGTCCATGGTCCTGACTCGCCGGCGGCAGCGGGCGCTGCTCCCGCCGTCATGCGGATGGCCCTGCGCTCCCCTCCGCGCCCGCGCGGCCCGCCGCCACCGTGAGGCCGGGGAGCCTGCGACCCCTCAGAGACAGTTCCATCAACACCTCTGCTTTGTTGTTATTATTATTAATACTAATATCTTTTTTTTTTTTTTTTTTTTAAATTCAGCACCTTGGAAGGAGGCGGTGGTGGTAGAGGGGATTTACCTTTCTTGGGGTCTATTTATTAGCTCTCCTGTTTCAAAGAGCTTTTAACCACTGACGCCTGGGCAAACCCACATTCTAATGTAAAGTGGTTAATATCGGACAACAGTCTTTAAACCTCGGATTCTCATTTGTTTCCTTAAACGGATCAAGGTGCAACTTCAGACTGCGGTTTTTGGTAACTGGTACCTACCTATGGGCTGACCTGAAAAGAACCGACAACATTGCTAACTATTTTTTTTTTTTTTGCATTAGAAGTTGCAGCAGGAATAACTTGCACACAATAGTTAAATATCCATTAAAATCTCACTTTGCATATATATATGGCCTCTTTCTGGTCCTAAAAGAAAGATCTTGCTACGTGGCTACATGCATGCGCACAGAGATACACTCTCTCTCATGTACACATACATGTATATATACATAAAGTTTAAATAATTTAGTGGAAAAGTCAGGAGTCCCGTTGACAAGTCTTTTCTCAGATCACACACTCATACACACACACACACACACACACACACACACACACACACACACACACACACAGAGTTGGCTAACGCTGTTCCTTAGCATCTAAAAGCAAGGACAGGTCTCGTTATATTATGTCTTCAGTCCCCTCCTTTCTCTCCTAACCTACTCCCTCGAGTTGAATAACAGGGGGAGAGAGCAGCTGAAATAGCCCCTACGCTGCAAAAGGCTCTGAATGCAGCAGCTTTAGAAATTGTGCGCTAGCCCTGCAAAGAGAAATGTGTGGACTCTCTCGAATGTGATGTGCTACCGGCTGGGGAAAAGGCAGAGCTGAAGCCATTCACACTTCGTCGCTGGGAGATTTCTTTCAAAAGAGCCCTGAAGTATTTAGGATTTGGGGGGAAACCCTTGTACCGGAAGAAAATGGCCTAAACACAATAGGACTCGCCATTTTCTTCTTCCAAAGCACAAAGCAGCTCCGCGGCTTCAGCACCACACAAAGGAAGCCCGGACCCTTTGAATTCTCTTACATTTTCCCCCACGATTTCAAAAGCTTTCCCCTCTATCCGATCCGCTTTCCCAGGAGTGCTCTCACAGAAATAAAGAAAGAAAGAAGGAAAGGGAGGGGGAGAAAAGCGACTAGGCTAGGCGAGAGAGAGACAGTTTTGGTCTTAGTTTATTTTAAGCGAATCCTGCCAGGGAAAAGTACCACCATCACATGTACACTTGAGAAGTGTGTGCGTTTGAGTGGGGGGGGGGGGGAGGTTGGAATCCCGAAAAACCAAACAGCTGGAAAGCTGTTTTGACGACCGCATTCCTTCGAGCTGGGCGGACTCAAGTTGCACTACAGAGACCCAAGCAGACCACGCTGCCTGGGGATGTGTATGTACACACACAGGCGCGCACATTCCCAGGCCAAAAAAAAAAAAAAAAAAAAAAAAATTTCAAACCGTCTAAGCCCACAAAGTGATGTGGAAAACAGCCCTCTGTCCCTCGCACTGCCGGCATCGGGCACTCCTCCGCGCCCGCGGAGCCCCGCACCCCCGGCTGCTGCCCTGCTGCCGCGCCGCGCTCTGCTCTGCAGCCGCTCTCCCTCTCCCGCTTTTATTTCCTTATTTTAGTAAATCGGCAAAAGACCGAAAAAGAGGGGATGACATATTAAAAAAATAAAAAATTAAAGGAGAAAACAAAGAATCAAAACAAACCGAAGCAACCCCGGTCTAAAAACCAGCCTGTCACTATCGCCCTGAAATGCAGCAAGAGACTTTGTACTTACAGGCAGCGCTAAAGTGAGTAATCCTCATCCCAGCGTGGTTGGGTTTGTTAGGGTTTTCTTTCCCTCTTTTTTTTTGGTATAGCTGTTTCTAAGTACTTGTTTGTTCCCATTGTCCATGGCTCGAGGTGGATTCAAGCAAAACCGGCCCGTTAGCAGGAATAAAAATAGAAGTGATTTCATTGTGTAAATGCAGCAAAGACACAAGAAGCTGTGTTTCTCCTAATACTTTCTGCTTAGGAACCAGCAGCTCTCAGCTCAGGAAAGCAGGACTCTGTGTGAGTCTCCCCCTCCTCTCTCTCTTCCTCTCTCTCTCTCTCACACACACATACACGAATACGAATACGACACACACACACACACACACACATACACACTTACTTTTCTTCTTCTTCTTGCTTTTTTTTTCTTTTTTTTTTTTTCAAAAGAGGGCAGGCCATTCCCTGAATCCCAATGAGTTAAGTCAGTCACTTTCCTTCACATGCATCACAGCCTCCTTAGAGCTGCAGGCACAAAAGAGCATTTAGCTGCCTCCAATTTGTGTAGAAGGCCTGGCCTTATTTTTTTTAATATATATATTTAAATAATGTATTTTACTCAGTATAAAAATACCACATCCTCAACTTTGACGACTGAACCACTAATTGTAACCTTTTAAATAAAATCTTGAACTTGTATTCATACTTAGATGGTCTGCAGGGGCTTCACAAGAAATTGATGCACAGTGTTTCTCAGCTGTACAGACCCTCACCCTTGCTTTCTGCAAAGGTCAGAGCTATACAATCCACAATTACTTTCCAATGAAGTCTTATATCAACAAAATCTCTTGAAAGGATTACAGGCCTTTAAAAATAAAGCTTTAATCTTAAATATACATGGTGGCATATTCCATTTCAATCAAATATGAGGGATTGCTTCAAAAAGCGACCACACACACAAACGTGTGATTTCAAGCAGGGTTACTTTTTCCAGGTTGACAGAGAAAAACATAAGCAAAGTTGTACTCACTCCACATTTCATTGCCTATTTTATTTTTATTCTTTCTTCTAGTGAATGCAAGAACATCCATTTATGTATGTGTGTATGTATATATGTAAAAACACATATTTGTGTATGGCAGAGTGTGGCTCGCCTGGCCATGTCAGAAAGCCGCAGGGCTGGCAGAAGCCTGTCATGAGGCAAATGAAGCGCCAAAGCGACCCAGCGGTGGCCCTTGCCTCTGCGGAGCCACAGCGAGGAGAAAGGCCGGTCTGCGCTGGGCGCCAGTGGGCACTGCCCGGCCCAGGGCTGCCCCCATCACCCCACTCCACTGCCAGGGTGCCCTGGGGGACACCAGGGAGCTGCGGGCTGGCCAGGGCCACCCCGACATCTCTGTCACCTCAGGAGTTCTTGGCACTTTCTTTGCATGCTTGTCATCCCCTAATTCCAGCTGCACTTGCTCAAATGGGTGGTAATCCGACTCTAGAGGAGATTACGGAACCAGAGATGGCTGCATTTAGGATTACCAAAAGGAAATGAAGGAATCTAATCCACTCCCACCCCTTGCGTTGCTGGGTTTCAATAAGACCTTATACCACCTTTTAGGATTTTAAACAAATGAATTTGCTTGAAGAAGGGGACAGAAAGAGACCCAGTGATAGAGAGTATGTTTGCCCGTTAAATGAACTGAATAGGAGAGGATAAGGTGAATTGCAAAAGCAGCTAGGGCCAATCTGTTTTTCACTTCATCCCAATATGGGCCCCAGGCTTGTAGGTTCCTCAGTGCTCTCCTCAGGACCAGGGCAGGTTTAGGAAGGCCACGCTGGAGATCAATGTATAAACTGCAAAGTCAACCTAGCTCTGATTTGAACTGCAATATGGCACCTCCCGCACTCCCTCCACCACATCACACACCTCAAAAGCCAAAACCCGACAGTATAATGTGAAGATGTAAGTACGTTGTTTCCAGTCAATAAGAATTCCAGCCAATCAGTAAACCATAGAACGTCCCTACCTTCAGAGGATTGTTGCTGCTCTATTTTGTTTGCATAAAGCCAAGAAGAAAATATCTAGTGCTTAGTACAGTGATAAACGTCCTCTTGGTTTTCCCTAGTTTTGCTTTCAACCAAAGAAACAGCATATACTTTTGCTTCCAAAGATACAGGAAGTCTGCAATAAGAGAACTGAGTAAACCTAATACTGAGACCCGGTCATCCCTCTTTGGAAAGACTATAAGAAGAGCAACACAGAATTAAAAAACAAACAAACAAACGAACAAAAAATTAAAAATACCAAAAATTTAACAAACACCACCACAACAGAAAACCTGTGAAATTTATAGATGTTTTCTTTTTGTAATTTCAATTATACTCTTCCCTTTTCCCAGACGATTTTTATATTTAAAGTGCTAGACTGCCTACAACAAGCCTCTCAAAATAATACTCAATGTGAATATGCTTAATGGTACTCAGCTCCTTTATATACTTATTATCCTTGGTGTGTTATCAGGGTAGTCTGAAATGCTCTTTGGTTGGAAGAAAAAAAGCCTTAGTGTGAGGGGGAAAATGGCTAGTCATCCCTGAGTAAGATTTTGTTTTGTAGAGTGCTTGTCATGGTCCTTTGCAATCCTGGAAGCAACGTGAATCAAAAGCCTCGGAAGAAGACTTACGTCGACAGAAGCTCCGTATATAGCAGGCGCTAATTATTAAAGCTCATTCCCTTATTTAGGACTCCATTTTCCTTTAGCAAGCCCGTCATCCTGACACAACGCAGCTCAGGATGTTTGTTCAAAGCTTATGAAAATGTAACCCAACTCATTGCTAGAAGTTGTTGCTAATTAGTTGATAATAAACTTCTCCGTCCAGGACACAAAAGTCTTTCAGAAGTGCAAGGTGTTCTTTGTGATGCCCTCACAAGGGGAATTAGCATATCAATTCGGCAGGGGAACAATACAGCAAGGCGCTTGCCTTCCCTCCCTCTTCTCCTCCCCCCACTTCCCCCCTTCCTCAGGCTGATGCGGTGGGCATGAAAGTGAAAGGCCGGGGTGCCCTGCTCCGCACCGCCCCGGGCTGAGCCCGCCGCGCTCAGCGCACTTGTAGCCGCGTCCCGCTCGGAGCATCAGCCGGACCACCGGGCAGCCCAGCCCTACGCACCGCTGCCTTTACGACCCCTCCTCTGTGGCGCTGACAAATGGAGATAGCTGGGGGTTTGCGAGCCCCCGCCCTGCCTCCCCCTCCCCTCTCCACAGATGAAAGGGTTTCAGCCTGAGAGCCTTTTGCAAATGGATGTTTTACAACGCCTTGGCCCCCGCCAAGGTAATTCTGCTACCCAATATCCTTAATAAAGACTGTGTTCCCCCTTCAGTTGTTAAAGGTTTCTCTGACAGACTGGTCTTTTCTTCCTCACCTCCAAAGAGCGGATTTCTAGTCCTCCCTAAGCAGGTGTAAACGCCAAAGTAAAGCAATGGTCCTGATAAAAATGTTCAGTCAGTTATAGATTCAAATGACTGAGGGAGAAGAAATCCCATTCTTAGCAGTTTTGCAGAAATTTGTCCTATTGATTGCAACTTTCTTCTGCTCTTGGTGGTTTTTTTGTTTGTTTGTGGGTTTGTTTAATGCCGAACAAATTTACAAGAAGACACAAAACCTGCAAATGCAAGGCACAACCAAACACCCTAACCTAGCCACTTGGTGACATGTGTAAGTGGATACCTCAGAAGAATGGAGATCCATGTATAACAGGCCAGAGAAAGCAATTAAACAAAACTCTGCGATCCTGAGGCCTCTGATCCCTCTAACCGTGCTCCTACCCAAAGGCTCAACAGATACAAGAGTTATTTATCCACATGGTTAGAGTGCAAATAAATGCCTAGGTTGAAATGAGAAATGTGGTTTTGACCCTACAGGTAAATCAAAGCAAATCTATGGAATGGCATGTGCCCTCCTTGGTAGTTGCGGATGAACTCTTTGTTTGGAGTGTGGGGAAAGGGCCAGCCTTCGAGGAGATAAAAGCTATGCTTGCCTAATCAGGGCAGAAACAAACCAAGAGATTTCAATCTTCTGCTTTTATTTAATTTTGTTTTTTTGAAAGAAGGCAGCACTCTCCAGTTGGCTCCCACTCAAAAAGACACTGCTTCAATACAGTTATTTTTAGGAATAATGTGATCTGTAGTGTGTATTAAAGCATAGTAATATGCTAAGAAATAAAAGAAAAGAACCCTCACTTTCCCCCTTAAATCATTAGGGAAGCAGTACCCCAGGAAAAACATGTTGTGTAATTAAAAAGAAAGAAATGTGTTTATTAAGAGAAAATATTTGCTTTCTTAGGTTTGTATAGAAAGTCTTGAGTGATGAGAATTAAAGGCCAAATCCTAGGAGTTTTCATGAAATTCAGTTTAGAGGAAAAAACCTGTTAAGGATGGTTGTTTCCCAAAATGCAAAACACCAGGGAGGAATCTGAAGAGAGCTTTACTTTCTGTGCAAAATCTCCATTGTTGCTTGGCAAACAATGGGAGCTCTGGGCGACTGGAAGGCTGTGAGAATGAATAGTGAATCCGCAGGATGTGTGCGGGTCAGTGCTTGGGGTCTCTGTCCTAAAGCCCCTTTCTCAGCTTGCCACAATAAAGTAGCACAAGGTTTAGTCTTTCCTGGGTCACTGGCCATCTTCTATTATTCAACACTTCACAACAAAAAACACTTATTAATCAGCGCTGACCAGAGGCCCCTTTTGAAACAAGAGAAGGGGAGAGAGAGAGGGGGGAGAGAGAGAGAAAAGAAGATTGAGAAACCCTGAACAGACCCTCCCAATACAAGAGCAACCATAGGCAGTTTCTCAACTGGCCAAAGAGATTTTTTTTTCTTTTTGCCACAACAAAGTTTCCAATCAGGTCAGAGAGGACTGGACTTTCCTCCCCTACCCCCACCCCTGTTTTCCCTCACACTCTCTTTCCTTCTTGCTCTGAAGATGATGGAGACTTTGTTTTGCAAGTAAGGATGGCTTTAGGTCAAATTGCAAAGGTCTGATCTTAGAGGTGTATCCTTGCTATATGGAAGATAAGGCTGTTTCTCATCTGGGCCTCAACTCTGGAGATGGCGTAAGAGAGAAGAGGTTTGCTTGTGGGGTGCTGCTCTTGTGCTTTAAGAGCTGATGGATGAGGTGTCAGGGCAGAAGTTGTGTGAGGACTTGGTTCAAAATGGTATGAGAGAGAGTCAAATGTGCCATTTATTGACTCTGCCGAGGGCAATCAAGGGCTTGTTGTTGTTGTTGGTCCTGATTTTCTAGCAATACATAGCACAGGGCTGAACGGTGAGCTTTGGAGGGAAAAGGAACTAATAGATTTAAGAGAAAAACTTTGTATTCCTCTGTGCAAAAAAGGATTTAAAGGCAACAGCGAAAAGGGATCTTAAAGGACCTAATATGTGATAATTTAATTTGCAGGGGGAGGTGTTTGATTGTTTCTTTCTTCTTCTTTGTTACATTCTGATAATTTCTTTTGGATGTTTAATTATTCTTAAATAAGTTGGTATCTCTATGTAATGAAATATGCATAGATTGTCACAAACCCCACATTACGATGTTCATGCCTCTTACTCCCCTGAAAAGGATCCCAACAACTTTTACAGAGGAGTTTTGTTTGTTGACTAGAACTATTTTTTAAATGGAGAGCACAACTGAAAAATTGAAGTAGTTCAGACTTTGCTAACTGTACAGGTACAGATGTACCTAAGAGAACAAAGCCATTTGTACTATATTCTTTTTTTCTTTAGTTTACCAAATGCACAGAGACAGCAAATATTGAATCCCATGTGAATTACCTGAAAAAATGAAATTGTTCTCTCAAGAAAAAATTAGTCCACAAGAAAGGTAAAAACTTCCTTTTTTTTTTTTTTCCCTGACTAAATAATGTGTGTGCATTGTGTCGCTGGGGGGTGTGTGCTTTTTTGTTCATCTGAAGTCAATGTGCACATTTTAGCTAGAGTATATAATGAAATATTTTAAACCTAAGGAGAAGCCGTTCCTTAAGCCTTCTGAATATCATACTTCATAGTGTGTAAGCTGCAGCTAGTGCACCATACAACTCCTCACTAAAGGGTTTTGTTAGTGGAAACTGGAATAAAGTATTATTTGGAGGGCAGCCTCAGTGGTGCTTTACCACAGTTTGCATTGCAAACATCAGGCAGTTCACAATTTGTTTGCAGGAAACGTATTTTACTTAAGTAGAGTATTCTCTCTTTTCCCCTCAAACATTGTGTTACTCAGATTTTGCAGAGCTTGATGTTCCAGCAATGGAGTAATCAAGTGTTACCTAAATTATTTAAAGCCTGGGATTAAAGGCCTTAGCTCTGCATGCTGACAGGCTTTCAAATGTAGCCTGGGAAAAGTTTTGTATCCTTTCCTGTGTGTGTACACTTTGAAAATAATTTGGAAAAGTACAGTGAATTATTCTCAAAATGTATGCACAGAGAGAATGAATAATTCTTTTACAAGTTGCTCTCCAAAGGAATGAGTGACTATTAAAAATACAGCAGCAATATATACACAATAATATTGTGGCACCTGCAATGTTATTTTTAACTGATCTGTTTCTTTCATGGAGGTTGTTTAAAGGAGCTCTTTTATTTTAGAACTTTGGTTTGGTCTGAAACATAGAGAATGCATTAATTCAACATATACGACCATTTAAAATGTTAAATTCCTGTATGTTTTGAGGCCTTACCTTTCACTTCTTACTCTTTAGGGTTCTCAGTGGCTTGAAGCTTCTGTGCCCTGAAAATTAATGATGTTTATGTATGATTACCTTAAAATGTTGTGTAAAATACATAGGAATGCATTTTTAAACAGCTAAATTTTATTTCCACTTGTATTTGGATGTGGTGAGCTGTGTCTATATTTATTTGTGTTCTTCTTCATCATAGCTTTGTTTTGTGAATGGAGGGATTGTTGGTGTTATACAGTTCTAGACAATTTATTTATTCTTTTAGATAGTATAATTTCTGCTGTACAGTAATGTAAAAACAGATGCATAGATCTGCTACATTCTGAGCTTTCATTGCATCACTGTGATATACTTTAGATGATATTCTTTATAACTAATATGGTTCATAGAAATGAGATTTTTCTAGTTTGTCAAAAAAATAGCAGAGTTACATTTTTGCAAAGGTTTCATCATTAGTAGGCTGTTCTGCGCCTTCAGAAGACATATATTAGAAATGTTACTATATAATGTCAGCTTCTCTTTCCATTCTTACTAATGGCTGATTGTGTGAATAAGTCCCATTTAAATCAGTGAGACTATTCAAGGGCTGAGATCCTACTCTACATGACAAAGGGAGTGACAAAATTTGGCCCACAGAATTGAATGGGACTGTTGGAAGAATGAGATAGCGCTCTGAGTGAGGAAGGATACTCAAATCTATCTGTAGTATAAAGCACCATCTTTACACAGTGCTTTAAAAACACTGACATTTCTGCACGTATTAGTTTGTAGCTTCAGCCAAGAGAGGCAAACATAAGCCGCTAGGGATAAGTAAGGCATGTGAGGCTGGCAAGGATGGAAAGAGGAGAGGATGGCTTGCAGCAAGTGTGGGTTAAGGTGATGAAGATCAGAAGGAAGAGGACAGCAGCACTTTGTCCATGGGACATATGTGCCTGTCTAATGGGCTAATACAGGGCTGGAGAAGGGGTTACGAGATAAAATGAGCTTGAGGTAGCTGCTGTAAAGTATGCAGAAAACAGAAGGTGTGTTTACCCAACTTCTGTGGTTTTAAAACTTTCATATTTACTGACCTTGATATTTTAACGTAGAAAGATATTTAAAATGTTGCTCCATCTCTGCAGTACATCCTGGGTTAAAAATGACTTATCTTACAATAACTGTTCCAGGTATCTATGTGAATTTGGGTGCTCTTGTAGTAAATTAAGCTGAATTTAATCCTGGAATAGATATAAGAATCTGTCTGACACACCCTAAAAGAGCTACACCTTTTATATTTGTTTTCACATGTGTCACTCTAGATTGATGAGGAAAAGATCTTCCATACACATCTGTTGGGTTTTAGGTCTGCAGCCTGGACACGTGTAAATATTTCTGTGTTTATTTTCGTAAGTTTTCTCCTTGATATTGAGCACCAATGTTATATTCATTCATTAGAAATTGTGCTGTATTTAGATATAGTGAGAAAGGACATGTGATTTACCTCCCAAGATATTTATTTGCCCACTCCCGAAATTGTAGTTGTTACTGTGACTGAAGGTGTTTCTGGCAAAGACAAGTGGAGAATTATCAGCTAAAACTGTGGTAGAGGTATATCATGCTCTGTTGGCTGTAAATGCACTTTTAATTAACTGAGAGTACAGAAAATGCAGAGCTGTGTGGGATACAACAAAACCCGATTCATACAGCATCAATGCACCTTCACTCTTATTCACACCACAGGCTTTCCCTCCTGCTCTGCACAGAGACATTGGACATTTCTGGAGATTTTGTCCCATGTTTTAATAAAGGCATTTTTTCCAAAGGCCTGTGACATGCGGTTCCATTTAAGAGCAGGCTGATGACAGCTTACCTGCTGGAAGGTCTCAGCTCATTGTAGCCCAGGAGTTTGGGACCTACAATCTCAGCAGCTGATGAGCTGAAGACCTGCTGGGAGGGGCAGCAGGGGATAAAGGGCTGAAGGTGTTGGTCAGTCTGAATGCTGTTTTTATAACATATTTTTTCTCTAAGGTGGAATCTGAATGTGAAGTGCTGTGAAATGCTCACCAAAAAAGAGTATTACTTATCTAAAGAATTTAAAACTAATGAGTCATTCTTTCCAAGCCTTTGATTATTTTTTTAATAATACATTTAGGACTTGTTTGCCTGTTTTTGAGCCTGAGGCCCTAGTGCTTTCAGACTTTTCATCTGCAAAGGCTGGAAATTTACTTTAAAAACAAGATTTGAGCTTCCCTTGCAGATATCTTGATTACAGCAGCTGGGGCTTTATGAAACACTGGCTCATGGAAGGGGGAGAGCTGGCAGCATTAAGAAGCTAAGGAAAGGGCCTGAAATTATTGTGAAGTCTTGTAGCTCAGAGAGATCAAATAACTATTCAAAAGGCTTTAAAAAGCCTCTGTCATTCTGTGTGTGTGGGGGTTGTGTAGGGCGGTGAGTTTGTTCACAGATCCTCAGTAAAGGACTGTGGAATAGAGGGGAGAAGATGCCAGTGAGGATAAAGTTGGTTGCTGACTTGTAGGGAGTGAAGCTGTGTATGGATGGATGAGCATCCCAGAGGAGTGCAGGGATAGAGGTAGCAACTCTTGCAGAGGCAGGAGCAGGGGATTGTGAGGGAAGCTGCTGCTGCTTCACTTGATGACTGGGTGTTTTAGCAAATAAACATTGATAATCTATGCAGCAAAATTCAGCTTGCTGCAGGTAAGAACTGCTTCAGCTTGACTGCAAAAATTTGAACTTCATGCAAGGTTGAAGTTGCTCAAGTATGTCTTTCATGGAAATTTTTTTTTTTTTTTTAAATGATAGATGTCATAGTTGTGGTAAAATGTACCAGTAGATGGCGTGCAAAAATATTCAGCACTTGTTCATAGGTTTTATTGGACAAATGCAAGTTCTTATTATTGCAACAGGCTTTGTGTACAATGACATGTAAGAAGTGAGTTTAATGAGGTGGTTCCCAGCAAGCAGGGAGGATGTCTATGTAAGGAGAAAAAGAAACAAAAAAAGAGTGAGATTAACTTAATCTATTCTTCATATGTTTTCAGAAATAGCTTTGTAACTGCTGCTGCTTCTTTTTCAACATAGCCAAAGAATACACCCTTGTATGGTCATTTCCTCCCTGGGCTTCACATTTCAGTCTCCTCTTCTCCAGTGCTGCCCAAAATACATGGTTAGGCTTTATCTGGGGGAGGAAAACAGAGAAAGAGAAGAGCTTTTTTCTTTGCATTTTGTTCAAACTTAAAGAAAATCTGCAGGAAAGATTAAAATTTTAATATCTCACATGAAAATAGCAGTGCCTTGGAAACTTATGGCTTCATGTAATAGGGGCTGTTTGGTTTTCTTGATTTTAGTTGGTGGTATTATATTTGCCTGTTGATCCGTTTAATCTTCTTTAAACTTCCTGCAGTACTGGAAATAGTCACTCTGAAATAGGACTTTGGTTTGGTTTTGTTTTTCTGTCATAAAAAATATCAGAAAGAACTAATATAATTTATGATGGTAGGTTTTGATTGCTGCCAGTTGATACTGCCCATTTATAGAAGTAAAAGTAGTATTGTGTGAATTTATTGCCAGTATCTCTTATTCCAACATAAAAAGGTTTGAAATTGTTTCTATAGATGGTCATGATCATGGTTCTGCATACATGAAAACAGTGTTTGATAAATATATTTGGTCATTTCAGTGGTGTTCTACCTCCTTCACTGTAGTCCTCCAAGAATGGTTTTGAGGATGGAGGTGCTCCCCACCAGCTCCACAGAAAGAAATTATATAATGCTGTCAAAGAAAGTGTGATATGACTGTCAGATGACTCCAAGAAAGACTGAAGTTTCTTAGTAATCTGATAAATGTTTAAAAACTGGGAGTCACTGATTAAAACCCCTACTGATCAACTTTTATTTATAGTGCATGAGCAATAGAAATAGCACTAAATGCTTACAGTGCATAAGCATTTATAGTGACCAAAGACCTTTGAAGATGCAGACATGAAAAATTGAGAAACATCCTCCCTTTCTGCTCTTGTCTCTTTATCATGGTTTACTGAAATATCATGAAGGCATATGAGAATTTGAGATGAGATTTCTGTAACAAGGCCATGATAGAAGTGTGTGGAGAGAGAAAGGTCCATCTGGACAATAGTCAAAGGACAATGGCCAGAAATATGCTGTGGTGCTCTTAGGCTTTCTGACTCCAGCACAAACTACTGTTCATTGAGTTTCAGAACAGAAAATGTGAAAATCTAGATCATTGCTAGGCTCTAATCCGGTGTTTTATAGAAATAAAAGCAAGAGTCCTCATACACTGGAGTTTTTTGTTTCCAGGAGAGTGAGATGGACAGAATTTTCTCTTTCTATAAGAGCTTTGCAGTTTTAACAGATTTGTCAATTAGCAAAGGCCTTTTGGAAAGTTTTGCTAATATTTATAGCTCATTTCTTCTCTATGTCTGTTCTGCTTGTTATTTGCATAGCTATCTTTATAAGTGGAAAGATATAAAAACAGACTTCTAAATATAAAATGAAATATCCTGTGATGGCTTTCTTTCTTATTAGGTTTATATATTTTATGTCTTTCTTGTCTTTCTACAGTGTTCTGTCCTAATTAGAGCTCATTTGCAGCAGTTTGCGTAAGTTGCCTGTTTCTCATGACAGTACTACCATTTAACCCAAAACCAATAAAACCTTTTCATCATGCCATTCCTTCTTGATTTGCTTTTATGTGTATGATGGTGATTCTTAGATGAGATTACAGTTTGAAGATGTAGTATACACATAATTCACTTAATTTATGCTGTGTTTTAGCACATTTAAATGGTCACATCCATTTTATTTTCTCGACAACTGAGTATTCTGTCTACTGGCAAAGTATAGTATCATCAAGGACACTATGATGGAATGGAAATGGAAGATGTTGAATTCTTTTCTGTTGTATACTTTTCCCCCTTTTAAAGAAAAGCATGTAAGTATCCATTCTAGATGAAAGGTTAAATGATGAGGTTTTAATTTTTTATTACTCACTTGCCCTTTTGTCAGTGGAATTTAGTAGGAGCTAATGATCTGAGGTTTTCAGTGTAAAGCACCATTCTGGTTCTTCTCCCTTAACCTGTAATTTTTATTTTTATTTTTTAAAATAATTTAAGTATTTCTGAAAACTAAATGCTTTTTCTGTCAGACCAGGAATTTTTTGTAGGACACAGGAACTAATTTTAATGCCTTCAGATTATTTGAATCAAGATTTAGTGCATTGGGCTTTTTTTTCTGGAACACAATTCTGTGGAATGAATTCCACAGGAACAAATGAACCATCTATTAGTAATTAATGCTTTGTGCAACAAATATTGTATTGATTTTATGCTTTTCAAGGGTCTGTATTTACAACATGAATGAAGAATTATTTTTTGGGCTTCCATTGAGAGAGACAATGTGATCTATTGCATGGCCATTAATGGCTTTACTGGGTACCTTGGGACACTTATTTGGGAAACACCAGATAAGAGTGATTGTGGTATGTATGAAGGAACATAATCAGTGCTGTTAAAAAAAACTTGTAATTTAATGAAGTCTACTTAAATACAATTTGAAATTACCTGCTTTTTAATAATATCCAGCCTAGTCAAATTTTATGGAGCATTTCTCCCCTCTCCTCCTTTTTAAAGGCAACCAGTCAGCTCCTTGTGTCAAATACTAGCTACCCAAAAGTTTCTTGAACTCTGAGTAAACAACTCTTTGTACCCACCTCACAGCAGAGCAGGTTTCTCAAGGCAGGCCTGGGACCACTGTTAAGGACAGCAGTCTTAATTCCCAGAGACCAGTTCAGAGAAGCAGCCAAGCCAACAACAGCAGAAGATGCAAGGTTAGAAAATTAATACTCTGCTGTGATTTAAAATAGTTTGCAAGTATAATGATATCAGTTCCCTTGCCTTTGCAAGGACACTCAGCTATATTTTATCAACCCCAGAGACATACTCACCTCTAAAGGTACTGGTTTCAGAGTTCACATTACTGTTTTTCTTCTTCCATCCCTTGGGTTGAAAACTTGACTTTGGACAAGAGGATAGAAGTGAGTGGGTGGATTGGTATTTTTAAAAAAGTTTCCATGGATGGTTGGAATGGATGAGTTTTAAATTTTGCCTTCAGATTAGTCAGGCACAAACTCTCTTTATTGTCAAAGGTCTAAACCACCACTGTTACATTTAAAAACTACTGTTATAAAATTCTCTACAACTTTAAGAAAGATGTGGGCTTTTGCCCATATTCTTGCTATAAATCCCTAACATTACTGCTACTCAAAAGCAGGGTCTTCATTCTTCAATACCCCTCTCTGGGTTAACAAACAGCCTTGACTTTATCACATATCTAACTGATTTTTTTTCTCTGTTCTTGTGTCACTGCATGTAATATCACTCTCTTGTCACATTTATTTTACCTATAAAATTTTTTTCTTTCAAAGTATCCTCTGTCCTCCCACACATTGAATTCTATGTTTTTCTACAATCTTATTAATACAAAAGTTAATTAAATAATAATATGATCCTGGTTTGACATGGACAAGGGGGTGTTCTCTCTCCTTTAATCTAATGGAGAATGAGGAAGAGATGTTGGAAGACCTGTCTGGCAGGAGAAGAATTTGGTTCAGAAGTTTGTTTCTGAGATTTGTTTTAGCTCCCCTTGACCCATGTCCAAAGTCTGACAAGAGGAAATCTTGCTAGAAAAACGAGTTGCATGGTCTACTCTCTCTACAATTTGAAGAAATAGAGTGCATTACAAGCCATGATTTCCACAAACTTTAGCATCCAGTGTACTTGGGGTGCCAGGGAAGGTCAGGTCACCAGGCAGGAGCAGGACACTGTGAGCTTTCACAGAGGAGTGTGGCTATCTGGAGGGTTTAATATCTTTGACCTAATCTGTGATGTGAGCTGTAGCTTTTCCTTAGTACTGAGTCCTGACAGACACCATCAAGAGGGCTGAAAGGTGGTCAGTAAAGGAGAGCCCATGTGCAGCTACAGATGTGCAAGAAGTGTCTGTTGCTGGTGCAGTGTGTGTGAGGTCTGTGCAAACATCCTGCCAGCAGCGCTGGGCAGGGTGAGTCCCTCTCTCATCAGGTTGAAGGTTTAGGGGTTCTTGCTAAAATGGCACACACAGCAATTGTGTGCTGACTTGAAACCTGGAGAATTGGCTCTCATCTCAGCATTACTGTCTGCACTCCATTTGCCCTACTAGGGTTCATTTAGCTGTAATTAACCTTGGCCTGCCTGCTGTTTGCTCCTATGGTGCACAAAGGCAAGGAGCTGCAGTGATTGTGTATAAAAACTACATGCATTGGAGTTAGACCTGGTTTAGGCTGCAGATTTTCCAGAATAAGGCTTCACTTCTCTTTTAGGGTGATGTATTCTTTAACAAACACATTAGAAACAAACTTGAAAGCTTTATTTCAAGTGATATTATTTACCTAGTCAGTCAAAGATACATTACAGACTGTGATAAAAAATACAGTCCTTTTCCCCCAAACCTCCAATTTTCTTGTAAATTTTTGGGGTTTTTTTTGTTAAAAACTTTTTAAAGTTTAAACTAAATCAGTTGTACAAACTGTATCTCTTCTGCAATAAAGTAGTGGAAAAATCACAGGCCAGTGAAGAAGGAACCTTCCTCAGAGCTTCACTTGTGCATTGTGCTGTTGGGAGTTGTTGCTATCTATCTATAGATAGACCATTGTATTAACAACATAGATGAAGGGGTTGAGTGTACTCTCAGTAAATTTGCAGGTGACACCAAGCTGAGTGGTGCAGCTGACACCTGAAGGACATCCAGAGGGACCTGGATAAGGTCCAGAAGTGGGCCCTTGGCAACCTGCTGAGGTTTAACAAGACCAAGTGCAAAGGGCTGCGCCTGGGTTGACGCAACCCTGGTATCAATCCAGGCTGGGGGATGAACAGATCAAGAGCAGCCTGGCAGGGAACAACCTGTGGGTGCTGGTGGCTGAGCAGCTGGAAACAAGCCAGAGAGCCAGAAAGCCAAATGCGTCCTGGGCTGAATCAAAAGCAGAGGGACCAGTAGGGTGAGGGAGGGCATTCTGCCCCTCTGCTCTGCTCTGCTCTGCTCTTGTGAGAGCCCACCTGAAGTGCTGCATCCAGCTCTAGGGTTCCCAGCACAGGAAGGACATTGACCTTGGAGCAAATCCAGAGAAGGTGGAACACCTCTCCTATGGAGAAAGTTTCAGGGAATTGGGATTGTTCAGCCTGGAAAAGAGAAGGCTTTGGGGTGACCTTCCAGTACCCAAAGGGAGCCCACAAGAAAGACATGAAGAGACTATTTACAAGGCTATATAGTGACAAGGACAAAGGTGGATGGACTCAAACTGAAAGAGAGTATGTTTAGATTAGATATTAGGAAGAAATTATTTACTGTGAGGGTGCTGAGGTACTGGAACAGGTTGCCCAGAAAAGTTGTGGATGCACCATGCCTGGAAGTGTTCAAGGTCAGGCTGGGGCTCTGAGCAACCTGGTGTAGTGGAAGCTATCCCTGGCATGGTAGGGGTGTTAGAACTACATGATCTTTAGGCTTTCTTCCAGTTCAGGTCATTCTATGATTCTATGATATAGATAGTTGATAGATAGTATAGATAGATATAGATAGAAACAAAAAGGGAGAATTTTTACTTATGTAAACTCTGTCTTTTCTGAAGAAGACCATATTAGTTAAAGGGATAGATTTGGCCTACCTATGGTGGGAGATTTCTGGGTCTAATTCTGCCTGAATTAAAACCCCTTTGCTATTGCATTGACAGGTCCATTCAGCATCTCTCCAAAGCAGTCTGTGAATGTGTGCAAGATGTTAAAATTTTTTGAGAGGAAACCATTGTGTACCACAAACCCCATGAGGTAGATTTTTTCTCCTTTTCCTGAGGTACTTATCCCAACTATACTTCATCAGAACATAAGTTGTGTTAATAATTGTATGTATTTAAATGGGAAGTTGTTTCTCAAAATGGGAAAGTGAGAGACAGAATCAGAAGAAGAAATGAAGGTTCCACATTGATACTAACAAGACTGATTTTTGAATGTCCTACAACTGTGTATCCCAATATGATACCTTCAATAAATGTGCTTATTTTGTACAAGAAATCATACTGACTTCAACTGGCAGCTAATTGTGTGAGTAGTCCCTATAATGTTTTTAAATACCTAGTCTATTTTAAGGTAAACTTTAGTTATAAGTTATGTTGCAATATTATGATCTCTATGGGAAGCACTATTTTTTTGCATGATCCAGGTGACTGCTAATTGCTGAATTCTGCAGGGTAATATTTTTAATTTCATCCTGGTCATACTAAATCATAAACTGGGCATTGATAACCTAGCTATGGCAACTTGGTATGACTGAAGATAATTAATATGACAATGTCAAAAGGATCAAGGCTCCATCATGTCCAGTGGTAGGTAACAAAATGAAACCAAGCAGGGACAACTCTCATACCTCAAGGACTGCCTGGTGTTAGCTGTGGGTAAAAGTTGAAGTTTAAAGTGACACACACTGAATTGATATATAGAGTGTTATTGACTAATTGAGATAAATCTGAGGTTCTGAGCAAAAGGACTGTATTTGTTGTGGTCATCTTATATATCCCCAGTAAGCATTATGTGTAGGACAGCAGTGCTGGAAGGTTATTGTAATGTCCTGTCATGGAGCTGGGTGTGGCTGTACGAAGTTATTGTTGACTAAGGAGGTGGTGGTGGTTGGAAGATGTGGTCACCTGGGGTTTCTAGGGATGGTCAAATGCAGGGTCAAAGGTTGAATAAAGGAATTTTCCATCTTCTGTCTGAGTGTGGGAATTAAAATGTCAGGTGAGCCATGCTTGAAGGTGGAGAGAAATGAGATACTGAATTAAGAGCAGTGGAAATAACTGTGGAAATGTTTGTGGAAATAGCTACAATATGAGAATACAGGTTTTAAACACAGGCCCAGAGAAGTTGTGGTACCCTAAAATCTACCAAGGAAAGCAGGAATAAAAATCTCTTAGGAAGAAATATCCCTTGCTTCTCCTCATCAAGGCCAGACAATGTGAACTGAGTTCATGGTACTTGCAAAGAGCTACAGGAGACAAGGTACCAGAGATCAAGAAACATTTACTGAAGGTCCCTCTGCTGTCCAGGTTGAGACAGCATGAGAGCCACCTATATTCCTGAATTTGTGCTTAGGTGCTTCATGGTGTCAACTTGCACAAAAAATGGTACTTTTTCATGCAAAGGATGTCAGTATGACCAAATGTTGGAATCTTACAGGAGACAGTGCAGAAATATCACCCTAAATCCCTGTATCCATCTTATAAAGCCTATCTCTCAGACAGTGAGAACCTCAGAAGAAGCTGAGTGGACATATGTGGAGCTTATTAGCTGTATAAATCCACATATGAAATCTGTAGATTAAGTTATCTCTGTCATATCACTAGATAATCTCAGTAGAGTGAGCATCCCTCAGTGCAGTACCCTGCTCTGAAGGATGTTTGCTTTCAAACAGGGGTATCACAGCCCAAGATGGGTTCCAGTAATGATTTTGTTAACAGTTTACACCAGAAGCCTTGTATTAATGTTCTGTCTACTACTGCTATACACCCTCCATATAGACACAGGGATCCTTTAAACCATGGTGTCACACAGAGAGTTCAAACTGAGTTGCACCAGGAAGTGGCTGTTGGGAGATTTTCAAAGTATGGCATGAGAGTAAGTGGTGCACTACTGTGGCCTATTCTAGGGATCCTCTAAAGCAATAGTTCTGAGACACATAATTTTTCCCCTTTTAAGTGGGATTTAACATAGTCCTAAAGGTGAAAATTCAGCTGTCAATATAGTTTTCCTTTTTCTTACTTTTTTAATTTTTCTAAGCTTCTATCCAGCTATTGCACTTATCCTAGACTCTTATCCTAGACTCTTGAAAGCCCGTGAATTTTTGAGTGCACAAGTTCTCCATGTTTTTATTCATTCAAAGGTATTTCAGAGCTTCCAAACAGTGCAGTAAATTCAGGGGACAACATGCAAAGTTTGGGTCCAGCTTCAGTGCAAAAGCGTAAAAACTTGTTTATGCAATTGCTGAAAACACAAGTGACAGGTGGAGAGCTACTCTCTGGTGAGCTGGGGCAGAGCTTTGAAACAAAGGCTTGGCTTTTTGTGCATTAAAAACTGAAATCCTAGATGAGAATTTGTGACTAGCTGGTGAGGATAGCCCTAGCCTGGAACTGAGGATGGTCAGCTCAGAAGTGAGCCTCTGTGACAGCGAATGTTTATTCGTTTATGCTAAGTTGAAAAACATCACTGAGAAATGGGCCCTTCTCTGAATCTTCTTTGCCAAATTTTGATAAGGTCATGGTGAGGGCACTGTGCCGGTAGGTAGGAAAGTGTGTATAAGAATTTCCTGTTTCTCAATGGGGTACCTGTACAACTGGAATTGGTACTGGAATTAAAAGGAGATTCTTACTCTTGTAACTCTCCTCCTGGAATTTCTTTGTTCCTCAGATTTGTCCCCTAACTGAAATAATTTTGTGAGCTTTACTGAATCCAGCATGGATGAAACAACAATTTTGGCATATGGCTCATGGACTGAAGAAAATTCCCCTGCTTCTGCAGCTGAATAATTGGCATATCCTGCTCCAAGGAGAGCCAAACAATGGGGCACAGTAACATTACAGCATAAGCTGCTTTTGCTGGAAGGAATGGGAAAGGAGTGGTATGATAAAGAGATTGCTCAAAGGCTGAAGCTCTTGGACTTTAGCAATTAGATAGATCTTGTTTCACAGGTGCAATATGGCAAATATTTTGATTTCTGAGAGATCCATAGTCTACTTCAGAGACAGGACACAATACATCTGTGAGCTCTAGATGTTCTGGATGTATTATTTACATAGTTCATGGATATAAAAATGTATGCAAATGAACATTTGTTCCTGTTCCATTCCCTATAAAGCAAATTGATGGAAAACCTGCAGAAATAATTTGTTATTATCTAGGTACATCCTTCCATGAAAAGAAAGCTGTCTTGAAGAGAGAAAGACTCTTGAAAGTGGTTCATCCTTAAGCTCTTTTCATCTCATCTGGTTTTGCATCATTTCAGTCGCACAAAACTAAACCACAGTTTCTTAATATCATTTCCAAACAATATATCATCTAATATATTGGTATATTTAGAGGACGAGGCTTTGATTTCTTTCACATCTGACATTTGTACTGGGTCTGTGAAAATATTCCTGCTTTATCTTTAGACTGAAGGCAATAATAATTACCCTGATCAGAGGATTATGTTTACATTATTAAAATAGTTTATAATACAACAATAATATCAGGTGATTGCCCTTTTTGATCTGAAGATGGTAACAAAACCCATTTATTGTCTTGACACTTCTTTTCTGGCACTCAAAATTTAAAAAATAAAATCTAGCATTATAATAAAATGGTTTCTTATTCCCAATCATTGTTCACTTTTCTCTTCCAGAATGTGACCTTCCCTTGTAAAGATGCTTCAGTGATTTTAAGGCCATACAATAGACTATTTCAGTTGGAGAGGACCTACAACGATCATCTAGTCCAACTGCCTGACCAATCCAGGGCTCACCAATAGAGCATGCTGTTAAGGACATAGTCCAACTGCCTCTTACACACCGACAGGCTGGGGGCATCGATCGCCTCCCTAGGGAGCCTGTTCCAGCATTTGGTCATTGTCTCAGTAGAGAAAAGCTTCCTAAGTCAAGTCTAAGCTTCCCCTGGTGCAGCTTTGAACCATTCTCATGTGTCCTCTCCCTGGATACCAGGGAGGAGAGAACAGCACCTTGTTCTCCAGCTAGACAAGCCCAAAGTACTTAGCTGCTCTTCATGAAATACTCCTCTGAGCCTCTCACCACCTTTGTTGCTCTCCTCTGGACACATGCAACACCCTTCACATCCTTCTTAAATTGTGGGCCCCAGGACAGCACCCAGTAACAGTAACGTTTTTCCACATAGAAATGTTTCTTAAAAGTTGGGTGATATCTAAACACAAGCATCTGTGGAACTGCACAAAGAAATGAGATATTGTTTTTTAAATAATTGATTAAAAATATTGTCCTTTTGCATTCCCGGACAATTATTTTCCAGTTTTTGGAGATAAGCTGGGGAGGAGGGGATTGTAGCTACACAGAGCATCAGGGTGAGAGGTGGGAAAGCTGGAGAGGAGACCACAGAATCTAGCCCCCAAGACAAAAGGGTGTGCCTTGCTGTGGGATAAGAGGACAAGAGACTTGGGGTATAAAGAGAAGGAGATTAAAAAGACTAGGAAAGTAGATGAAATAGGATAGATTTTTAAAATGTAAAAATAAAAAATATTTTAAAGATTAAGAAGCTAGCATTTAAAGAACAGTAAATTAAGTAAGGTGTTGTCTACACTCAGCTGCTAAGAATGTTACAAGCATAGGCAGGAGTTCATCGGTTTTGCAGAGGCCCAGACAGGATCATTTTTCTTATTCTTATTGCTTTGATTTTTGTAGAGGTTCAGATTTATTTTTTTTTAATACATCCCAAATAAAATGTAAAAAACCCAAAGAAACAACAAAACCAAATTTATGTCCCTGCATTTCAGGCACAAGTTCTTATGCAATAAAATGTGAATAGTATTCTGTTAATACTAGAAAACTCATGAAAATGCCTTCATTGGCATATGTATCTGATTCTCCTTGAACTTAGTATGTTTTAGGCGCCCAAATTCATTTGAGATACCCATCCTTATTAAATTGCTCAAGGTCATATGAGAAGCAGGGTGGGGAGGTGAAATTTAAGTTCAGCACCTTCATCTCCAAGACCTTTTCCTCTCTGGGACATAGTAAAATGTAGAGGCTATTAACCTAAGGGCTTCCTAGTTCAGGAGCCAAGGAGAAGCTGAGAAACCTTATACCCAGTTGACCTAGAAGGGCTATATAAATAGTTATCAGATTTAAGATAAGGAATGTTGGTGTCTCTCTCTATTTTTCTGTTTCTCATTCCTTTCTTTTAGGTTTTGGCTGAAAGAAGGCATCCCAAAATTAATATCTTACTGTCTGGTTGGAGCAGGTTGGGAAAACCTTGGTGTGTCTCTGCTGAACCAGAGCCACAGAGCCACACCTCACCTGGAGAAGGATGTTCAATGAAGGGGCATAGTGCAGTTTTCTGCTTCTTTTGTCCTCCTTTTCATTTGTATTTGAGTTGAGGTTAAGACTCTGGAGCACACTGGTGTAATAGAAAACTATTCCAAGGGAAACTACGGACATTGAAAAAAGGATGCATTAAGTTATTGCAAAGGTAGAAAAGATGATGTTAAGAGGCTGTCACCCTGCGAAAAAACAGTTTGTCTTATGAAATTTTATACTATGCAGTGTTTCAGTATATCATCTGGCAAGTAATCTCCCAGTAAAATGTAAACCAGTTATTGTCCTTGGTTCATGGAGATGCATGCTAAGAGAGCCTGAGGGTCCTTGCACCAAGGCAGGGGTACTAGGGAAGATTATCTGAAAGCGCAGAAGACAAGTGAGCAATGCTGAGTGGACAGCCCATCACCAGGGATCCTTAGTGCTATACCAAACCAAACCAAACCAAACCAAACCAAACCAAACCAAACCAAACCAAACCAAACCAAACCAAACCAAACCAAAAATCTTATTTACTTTTTTAAAAAGCTGACAGCTATGTTAGTGAGTCTCTTTTGAGAGGAGATTCCTGGGGGCTTCTTCTGGAACTTCAGAGAATGTCCTGCCTCTTATTATGGTTTGTTTTGTGGGTTTTGAAAGCACTGAATTATGTGTCTTTTAAAACAAACAAACAAACAAGCAACACTGGCAATTTCTTGTTGTTTTTCCCCCTTAAATACATAAAATGCTTTGTTTTGCTTTGTTTCTTAATAGCTGCCTACAGCAATTCACTAGAAGTGGAATTCTTTTTCACAGAAAATAATATGCAACCATTGTAAATTTGGGTGGTGGTTACGGTTCCTAGTGATGACTAGACTCTTGTGTGGAATTAACTTTGTTCTGGCTGCAGAGGGATTGTGTCTCAGTGTGAAAGATATCCAGAGTGAGGAAGAATTTATTGTACTCTGAAAGAGCATGGGAAGGTGGATTAAAACTGAGTTTTTCTTTCTGATGCTGAGACCAGTTTTCATTTGGACTGTTGCAGGTTTATACAGGTCAGATGCTTCATCCAGGAGTTAGCATATCCTTCTTGTAATTTATGTATTGTCTTTGGTTAAAACTAAAATAGGATTCAGCTGGAGATGTGAACTAAACCATTCTGCCCAAGCTTAACTAAACTGAGTAAACAGAGTTCAAGTTACTCCTGGGAACCCATCTGCACTGAATATAGAGAGATTAAAATCTTACCTCAGTATTGTGGCTAAATCTAAATGTAGACTGAGTAGTGGCTGCATGTTTTGAGGTGGTCTGTGCCTGGTTTCCTGGTCATACATGTGCTGCCCAGGTTTTGCTCTGGTTCCTCTTTGTGTGCTCTTTGGGTTTGACTCTTTGCCACCATGCACAGCATCCATGTGATTACCCACAACGCTCCCACAGGCTCCTCCAGGATGGGCTCTGTCTCTGCTTGTCCCAGGGCAAGAGCACAGAGGGTCTTCACTGGAACTAAAGAAAATGCTCACACCTCAGACACACAGCCCTGGCCACATCCACCCCTTGCAGAGGGTGGAGGTTGGAGGATGCAGCACCAATTGAGATCTGGCAGGGGAAGAGAGCAGCAGAGTTTCTTGCATCCTGCTAACCAGAGGGGTTTTTTTAAAAAATATATTAAAGGAAGAGTTTCATTTTGTAAAATGCAGGTCTCTTTCCAATGTGACCAGGAGCAAATTTATCTTGTTAGCACCTATTTACAACTGACAATTCTCAATTAGCATTTGAGCCTAGATTCCCATTTCTATAAATCCCTAATGAGAGTATAAATTACTAACGAAAGAGCTGAATCTCAGGGCCAAAGTCTTACTTCATTAACACACTAATGTAAATCTGAAGTGTTTCTGTTCTTCTGAGCAGTGTTACTTCACAGTTACACTGGTGTAAGTGAAATAGGAAAGAATTCTCGAGGCTTTTGTAGCGGGCAGTATGAAGTGGTATAATTCTGTTTCATTTTCAGATTCTGGGACTGTTAGGGAAAAAGTCTCTAATGTTTTTGTAGTGTTGTGCTCAAACTCATTTGTCTGATTTGTCTGACTTCAGGCTATGTGATTCCTTTAAATGTCTTTTTTTTCTTTTGGCACCTGCTGTTCAGTGAATACAGACTGTGTGGAACCCTAAAATATTTCTCACCTTTTGGTGTAATCAGTAAGAATTTTATATTTTTAACTAGTATTCAATTTCCAGATGACTTAGGACTCATAGGAAATAGGCAACAATTTAAATTTCAGAAATAATAGAAATCATGTAAATTATGATAGATGTTTAAATTTCTCATTGAATGTATCATGCTAATCTGTGACAATATTAATAGACTGCTGTAGCAAAGACCTAATTGTAAAGTCACTGTACTGACTATATTGTGGGTTTGAACACCTAATAAGAGTGATAATACTTGGTCAGGTGTGGGGTTTTTTACCTCCTGTAACCACTAGAAATACAGCCATGTTCAAAGGGTCTTTTATGAAAGACTTTTAGAAAAGATCTTTTAAGATATAATCTAGGGAGTAATGTGTGTCCTAAAAGTGTCAATGATGTTGACTTCGATGTAAATATCAAAAAATTGAGTCTAATGTGAACTAAAGACTCCATGATGGAGCTTCATGTGCAATTCATGTTTGTTGTTCATATTTTAAAAGGCTGTATGTTACAGGCAAGAGTGTATTTGAAGGCCAAATATCAATAAAATGTGGATTACAATTTTCGCTGCACTGTTTGTAAGCTCTTCTTCTTAATGATCTCGTGATCCCCAGGCTCCTTAATGAGCCTGTTCAAAGAGTTTCTTGAAAAGTATTAGATAATTAATTAGAAATCCTAACCAATATTGTATGGGTGACAAATTAAAGCAAAACCTGTTATGTTTATGAAGAAATAAATCTAGCATCATTGTTTTCAGTCAATAACAATTTTACTATTTCTCCCAAGTTAGACAAGTTCAAATGTGTTTAATAAAGGAGAAAAGCCGACTAAATATCAAAATACTGGCAAAATTACAGTAAAAATTTTTCTATAGCTTTTTCAACATGGTTTCTAGTAGGACTCTAAACTATGAGTTTCTAGAGTTCTTCAGAGTATTAGCATTCTACCTTGTGAAATATTATATGCTGCACATTACAAATTATTTTACTGGCTTGCAGGCAATAGAAACAAGTAAGAAAATGCAAATAGATGCTTTGACTGTGCTGAAATGAGAGGAGGAACACACTTTTTAGCTCTTAGGATCTCCTGTCATCCTAGGAAAAAAAAAGAAGAAAAAACTTGCCACATGTTAGCAGAAGTTGCATGTATTTAACATATAATACAGAGCTTTAGTACCCCAATCACAAACTGGTTTTCTTGTCCTCAGGAAGTTGTGAAGCAAGTAAAAGCTAGTAAAGAAAGTTATCCTTAGCAGAAAGCTGTCTCTCTCATAGAAGTTCAGATCTGAGACACTTAAGATGAGCTTATAAGTTATAGTTGCTGAAGCCATTACTGTGGCTTTAGGGAAGTTTGGACTGCTTGTGTAAGGGCTCTCTGTGAGGTTGTGAAGTGATGCATCAGCTTTTTGTCTGAACAGCACAAAAATATTTATTTTGAAACTCTCCATGCCTGAAGATAAAACATGAATTTTGTGTCACATAGTTGGCAAAGGCAGTTTTAGAATTAGGCATTCTGAGTCCTACGTGGCATGCTTTATAAATGGCTGGTTTTAGTCTAAAAACAGAGTTGTCATCTTGCTAATATACCAATATGTAAACAACAAAATGATAATGTGCAAAAATGGAAGAACAAATATAAAACATTTTGTAACAGCTTACTGTATTTCTTGTAAGTATTTCTTTTTTGGTGACATACTAAAATAAACAATTGTAAGTAGAACTGTAGCAATTTTCGTGAGCACAGTGATATCTGAATAGAAATGAGGACTGGAATTGATTCTCAAGTCTAATGTTTGCCAAGAATTTGTGGTTTAGGGGTGTGTGTGTGTGTGTCTGTGTTTGGTTGTGGGTTTTTTGTGTTTGATTTGTGTTTGTTTTTGAGGCTTTTTTGTGGAAATATATTCTGTTCAACACATTGTTTTTTGAGTTATAATCACAGAAAAGTTCAGACAGAGTTGAAAATTAAGTAGAATTAATATTACATGGTGCCTGAAATATATTTTAGTTAATTAATGTAATCAAGATTTCAAAAGAAAAACTAATAAATGTATTTCTGGCCTTTTCTAGTTAAGAAACAAAACCAAATTTTAAATAACAGAACAAAATAAAAGCAATTTTAAAAAATATTCAGAAGAAAAATCCAGTCATTAAAACTATATTTAATTGGGTGAGCTGTGTTTAGATTTTACAGCAGGCCTTTTTAGAGTTAACAGTTTTGTATATAGCATAAGTAAATAGATGAGGAAGGATTTCTGTCAGATACCATTGTGACAGGCTTTAGTTTAAATCCTTAAGACAGATAGATAGAAGTAGATTAACTGGCCTTAGCTATTTCATGTTCCCTGTCTGAATGGAAACACAGTTCCATGTTGAGCTAGCGTGTCCTAGCAGCCTGAAGTTGTAATGTATTTACTGCCTTTTCATGCATCTTGTTTAACATTTGCTTAACATATTTATTCAAATGAGGCTGGGCATTTGTTTATCCCTTATCAAATGGAGTGGGACAGCTCTAGGACAAGAGCAAAGAGATGATATCAGAAAAAGCACCTTAAGGTTTCTCTTTTTGTTGTTTTTGGTGATAAGATGGCACTTAAGAAAGAAAATACCAACATCAGAAGATATGCTCATGAGGTCATTTGTTAGCCAAACTTTGGGTAACTTTTGTTCTATTTCTTAACATGTAATATACTTTAAATGCTGCAAGAAAGGAAATATTCAACAACCAATCTTAAACCCAAATCAAACTTCCATCCCCAACCATTAAACCAAACAACTAGCTCAACTCTGGGAGCGCATAACCCAATCAAATAAATAAATGAACCAAAGGGCAAGGCTTCTAGATGGACTGTGATTAGAGTTTAATTCAAGCACTCAAAAGATAAAGCTCCATATAATCTATCCTGACTGGCAGTTGTTTGGATTACCTTGAGTAAAGAACTGTGTGTAGTGCAGCTTCTAACTTTAACGTGATGGCAACACATACAGGCTCTGTCCATTGCCCATTCTTATTTCCTTTCTCCTGTTCTTTTTCACATAGATTTCTATTTTACCCTGTGCACATCACTGTGATTTGTATAGACAAAACCTGTACCAAATCAGTAACAGTCCTAATCACAGCTGATATTTGGTTCTGGCCTCACTCTTCATGCATCTTCTGTCTCTTATTGTGATCTGCTTTAAGGATGAAGTGCCCAGACTTGCCCTTAGATCTATCCAGCACAGTTCCACCACATCAGTAGGTCACACAGGTGTGTCCTGGGATGGCTGTGGAAGGTAAATGCAGGATGCCTCCCTGTTGACCCTGGGGGAAAAGTCTGTCCATGTAGTCACAGTAACGTCCCATGTGACCTTTGCTTTGGAATGTTTACCACAAAATCTATGCTTAAGTGTCCCAAGTGAGTGAAATGTGATTTTAAATATCAGAGGGAGAGCACCCCCTTAGAAATTACCTGCTAACCCTATAGCAGTGAGTAGTTTCACATAAACACACTAATCTCCAGAGAGCATGAGAGGAAAAGATGTCTTAAAAATTATGGTGATTTAATTTTATTTTGCCCTAGAATGACATTCTCCTGAGTATTTGTGAAAATGAAGATGAATATGCAGGGCTACATTTGGTTGATTTCGCGCCAGATGGCCAGTTGCAGAGGCTGAACTAAGCTGAACTGATTGATTCGTTTTTGCCATATTGCATGCTGGCGTTTACCAGAGTTTGCATCATTCAAATACTAACTTTTTTGGTGCTTCCTCTTTTTATTTATTTTTTTTAAAATTTTTCTCATTTTCTTGGGATGACCTCTGCTTTTATAGTGGACTCTCACTGCCTTCTTTTCTGCCTCAGTCTTTAAAGGTATCAGTCTTTTCCCTACCAGAGTGTTGTTTGGTTGGGTTTGTGTTTTTTTTTTTGGTCTTAAAAAGATTTAATAAACTGCTCACAGAGACAGGGAAAGAAGGAAATGTGGATGGCAAACATACACTATTGCATTGTTTTTCTCTCCAGAGGCTTAGCTTTCTCTTGCACTTCTAATTTATTACATGTGAACAAAGAATACAGCACCTCACATTAAAATGGAATCCTTAACATTCCACAGTTTCAAAGTACCTGTTACTTTAGGGACTGTAGAGCAAATAATTTAAACTCCCAACATTCTAACTTTCCTGAAGATCTTCCATTAAAAGCTAATGGAAATAATATCAGTGGTTACACTGAAATTACCCCATAAACTTTTGGAAATTAACAGGAAAAATGGTTACTATATGGTTTGAGCCTATATATATATGTGTGTGTGTGTGTGTGTGTGTGTGTGTGCGTGCATATGTATATATATATATTATAATATATATATGTATATATGTATATTATAATATATATATATTATATTGATATATAAAAATAAACAATACATAGGGAGTATTGTAGATGTGCCATGTGTAGATCTGCACGTATCAATTTTATAAATCAGAACAGGTATATTTTAGCAGAAGATTTAAAAGACTTAACAAACATGGGTTTTCTTGTTAAGTTCTGTGGACTTTGGAGAGATTTCAGTAAAGTTTCAGGAAACATAATATCTGAATATATACTAGGAGAGAAATAAAAGGCGAGTAGTCCTTTGGCAAAAGATGGTCTGCACTTGTGAGCAGAGTCTTTCTTTCCACTCAGTTTCAGCCATAACTCCTACGTGTAATGTCAGGATCCATCTCTTTGTTAGGACGAGTAATTTGTAAAACACAATTCCACACTGGTTCCCTACCTTAAATAATGAGGGCTTTGTAGGGTCAGAGGCGAGGGGAAGAAGTGTGATAAGATTTTTGCCTAATGGTCACCACTAGTGGAGAAATTTGGATCAAAATATTGGTCAGCAAAACAGGAAGAGATGGCAAAGCCCTACCTGACAGACTGACCTTTACTGTGGACCTGAGAAATGCCGGAGTTCTCAGAGAGGAGTATGAGGCATTCTTGTTATGCAGGACTGAACCTACTGATAGAGCCATCAGCTTAATCTCTGGTATGTTGCAAAATCCAACCAATGCTATAAGGGGCAGCTGACCTGCATGATTGACACATGTTCGTGTGGGGCTGGGAATCCTCCAGATTACTTCAAAGCAGATAGTTATGCTGGCTGGCTGCCGTAGGCCAGATGATTTCTTCAAGAGCTATGTCTAGGGAGAGTAGAGCTATCCTCTGTTCTCCAATTCAACCTCATTGCAGCTCTGGTGGACAGTCCCCATCAAAATTTGCTTAACTTGCTCAGTGAAACCAGGCATGTTCCTCCACTGCGCTGGGCAAGGCAGGGGCAGGAGTGCTCCTTGCTCTGGGTTTCACACCTCTGCTCTGAAATGCTGGATCTTCGTGGCCCCAGAGCTCAGGCACAGGCACGTCCTGCAATAGGAACCCTCTGATGGGGGTGACAAAAGGGGAGGGGATTTTGAAATGTGGACTTGCACATATAGAAAACCTGATATGAAAATATTTTTGAACTTTCTAAAGCACTATGGATTTACTCTTCAAACACAAAATATTCTCTGAACTTTTTCAGTTGGCAAGTTATTTTACCAGCTGGCACAGTGAAAAAAGTACAACAGTATAGTTTGCCATCCACCTCACAACAAGAACCACCTGCCACACGTGCTCAAAAAATTCATGGTGGGATGGATACAAACCTCAACTTTTCTTGCCAAATCTCTGCACATCTTTGTCACCTGTAACAGTTCTGTGAATCAGACAGAGCAGTCAGAAACCCAGCCTATAGGATTGAGAAGGATTAAAAAGGGTGAACCTACAGTACTTTATTGACCTAGGTCCTCACATTAACCTGATCTGATCCTTTAATTACTATGAATAGAATAGGGCTTAAAGTCCTACTTAATAACACCCCATGCTTTTTATTCTATAAAGAGCTTTCCTATTCATGTGGCCTCTTCTTTTCAGATTTACAGATTTGTAGCAAGAAGGAATGCATGTTTTTTTTTCTGGCACTCCAGGGGAGAAAGCTACCTAATGTGTATGTGTGGGATGCTGGAAAGCATAACAGCAACCCTTCTGTTTTGAAAAAGTTATTTACAAATCAGTCCTCATTCAAGTTCTTTGCCAGGCAAAGGTGTAAGTAGAAAAGGCAACCAAAACATAAGATCTTAATTTTATAAAGGTAGTAGAAGGAGCTTAACATAGTTTCAATGCTATATAATTGGAACTGTAATCACATCAGATGCACACTTTTCCCCCTTCCCATGAACATTTGCTCCTTCCCCATAGACTCAGAGAATCAGCATGTTACTGTAGCCTAGGCAGACTGATATATACACACGTGATCATATATATATGTGTGATATACTCTACTATAATTAATAACTGGTGTTTCCTCTGCATTCAGGAAAGCAGCTGCAGCCCACTGATAAGATACTTTATGAGAATAAAATCAAAGCTGAGCATTAATAATTATAATTTGTTGTGACTGAGAACAGTGAGACAATCATTTTACTTCTTTAGACTGAACTAAAATATGAGTGGGCCGCTGGGTTAAAAATTACAAGAGGATAGAGGCTGTGATTGGGAACCTAAGACTTTGTGCTAAGAACATTATAAAATGTAGAAACAGTCTCCTTAATTGTTACATGAACATATTGTGCCTAGCATCTTGTGTGAATCCACCCTGAGGCCAGGTTGAGGGTACAATCCAAATTTGGTTTTGAGTTAAAGATGGAATGAGTGACAAAAGAGAAGTAGAGGGTTTAGAGATTTTAAGGGGGGAAGAAGAGGAAAAAGAGAAGGAAAAGGAACAATCTGACAAAAATGGGTGGAGGTAGTGGAAAAAACTGAACCAAAATCAACTCCTTCTCTTTCAGTCGTTGCTTCCAGTGTGATTTGCATGAGCACACAGTCCTTTGACTGTGTTAATTATAAAAAGATTATAGTTGTACACTGAATTTGAAAGAGAGGGAGTGCTGCAGATATTTTACCATTTGGAAGTTTTTCTGCTTATTAAGGAACAGCCATTTCAGCACTATTTTAAGGAGAAAACTTGAATAACATGCAGCAGTGAAACTGGTCTAATTTTATTTTACTAAATTTACTGTAAATAACATGTTAGTAAAATAAATACTGCAAGAATATGGTATCTGACAGTGAAGGCATACTTAAAGTGTTTTATTGTAATTCCTTAGCTTTCCCAAGACAGGTATTGTTAGAAGCCAGTCTGATTAGTCTATCAAAGACACGTCGCTGCCTCTTTCTCCCCCACCTTCCGCCCTCTTGAAGATAGAATAGTCTTTACTATGCTTTTAAGGAATGAGGATTTAAATTGAAGCAAACCGTGACAGTGCCAATGCATGCCTATTATTGACAGGTTATGTGAAAATGATTGCCTGAATTTATAACCCACAGATAGACACACAGACACAGAGATGTATATAATCCCTACTTTAGCATTATAGTCTTTCTCTCTGTTGCTGCCCTATACAGCTGTAGTCTCAAAAGACCATTTATTAAATGTGAAATATTGTATGTTCCTGTAGCCTTCTTTCTTGATTGTGTTCCCAGGGCCTTGTTGGGCAATTGATTACACTGTGCACAATCCTGCTGCTTTAGGTATTAATGGCAAAACCCCCATTGTCTTCAGGATTTAGGGCCTTTATGGTTTTTTTGAAGTTCATTATATTTTGCAAGCAACTGAGTTTAAAATCCCTGATTGGAAAGACTTACCCCTCACATCTTCCTGTGAAATGTTTTACCTTCAGAATGAAAAAGCATTTGGAAACTGTAGAATGGTTTTGATCTGTGGGATTAAAAGAAATCAGTACTGAAAATGGATTCACATCATTTTCCTTTTGGGTACCCGATTCTTGGGGGGAGGGGGAGGAGGAGGAGAGAAAAAAATAACAGCTGATTTAATATAAGTGGGCTGAATTCCCTCTCCTGGGGGGTCTTTCAAACCTCCAGTTTCTGTTCTTGCCATTGCTCTGTGAATATCCCCCTCCCTTTTTGTTAAAAGGCATTTACTATGAAAGCTTACAAAAGCAGCTTTCAATCTGATTAAGCTTCTCCTGTAAAAAAAATACAAAAATAGGGATACATTTGGGTCAGTATCACCCTGCTATTCATCTGTCTTAGTTTTCCTAGGCTGCTTACTAAGGATGCTGCACATGAGCATGGAAGTCTCCTGCAATCATTAGGGGCTCCCCAAAATTTAATTTATGAAATTCCAAGGTGCAACGATTACCACAGCCCAAAAACAAATTGTCAGAAGGGTCTGAGCAGCTTGACATAGATGGTTTGGGCTCATTGCTGGCAGGTACCAGTGTTCTAGTCTTACCTGGAGTGAGCTGCTGCTTGATGGACACAGAGGGAATGGTTGTCTCCTGAAATCCCCATCCCTGGTGATGTCTGTCTCTCTCTGCTCTCCCTTTTGCAGAGGTGGAGTGTCTCATACTCCCAGTTGTGGATCCACTTCCGGAGATTTCTTACTGACTGACCCTCAGTCAAGGAAAACTCTGCCCCACCTTAATCTACCTACCTGTAAAATGAGTACAGAATAGGTGTTTCTGATAGGTTTTTGAGGGAGGTTCAGTACCTGAAAATCTTCTGCGGTATTGACTTTTCTCAGCAGCGGCATCTGTATCTCTCACTCATCCATTTATAGAAATACATACAATATTTTTCTCCAGCAGATTAATATCTGTGTGAAATATTTGTGCAGCAATTTACAAAGGTGCTGTGATAACACATGTAAAAAATTTTACTGTGTAGCACTGAAAAAGAAGTTTGAACTGGAACTGTGATTTGTTTCTACCCTTGCAAGAATTTTGTAACCTTCCTTAATAATTTTTTTTCTTTAGTACACAGCAATGTTGAAATAAAATCTTTATTACTAAATGAATGAATGACTGGTCTTGCTTAGGGCACAGACTAAAAAACCATTTTCACATGAAGCCCGAGTATTGTTGCTGCTGCAGTTGTCCTGTTGTTTTATTAGCTCTGAACAATGTTGGACTACTCTCGAAATCTAATAATCTCTGTAAAGTGTCTTCCCTTGGTAGCATCTTTGATAATGGAAAATAAATTCTAAAAACACAATGAAAGCATAAAAGAGAATATTATCATAGCTGCTTTCAAAAACTAGGAAAAAGTCCAAACAAGTAGAAAGAGACAGAATGCATAGAAAGGAAAAGAAGAAAGGATACTAAATATAAGTTTTTTTGTAATTTTGTGTGTGTGTTTATGATTTAATCTCCTAACAGTCATGTTCAGTACAGCATTGGATTTGGTGGAAATTTCAGTGCCAGCTGAACACTCTATTTCAGAGGCAAAAAAGAGAGAATTAGTAAAAAGTAAAAGTGATTTTTTTTTTTTTTACTTATTAGTTGAATTATAAAAACCATATTTCAGATTTTTTTTCCTAATGTCCATCAGCTGCCGTCAAACATATATAAAAGGAAAATGGTTGGTTTAAATATTATCATTGTTCTGTATATGCCTCCTATGAGCTAGGCATCCTATGATCTCTGAGGAGCAGAAATGACCCTGGAGACAAAAACATCTTTCCAGTGTGTGTGCATGCATGCGTGTGTGTCTGCCTGTACATGCACAGCTATGCATGTGCAAAAGGCAAAGACCTTCACATGTTTATAACTGGAGAACAAACACCCATGGCTTTCTTTTGATTTTTGAAAGCAGCAAATATGAACACTGGCTCCAGAATTCCAGAACATTACAGGTCTTTTGCTATGTAAGTGGAAGATACATTTTTTTAAAATTATATTTTTTTATACCAGTGACTTTTGCATGAAGAAACATTCAGATGTTTTATGTTTCATATTTATTTAAAGGAGCATTGTGTCTCTCAAAATATTTTCCCTGAAACCTTATGTACAAGTAATAAAATCCTTGTGTTGGAGCAGGTTCATCTGACAATAACAATATAAGGTTGTCTGATTATGCCAAAATGCTATTGAAGAGAGGAGGTTTTATTAACTGACTTTGAATGAAATCCATAACATCTATGAGATTTCTCCCTTCCAAATTGACCAAAAGCTTCATTAGAGAACAGAAACCTTTTTTTAAAGCATACATGCTAGAGTATAAAATACATTTAAATTGAAGTTAGGGAACAAATGATAACCATTACATTTCTTTGCCAGAAATTCTACTCTCTGCTCTGCCCCCTGCCACCTCCCTCCCATGTTAGCATCTTGATGCAGCATCTGCATGCTAACACTTCAGGCAATTCACTCTCCTGTTTTAAGTAGTTTGAGAGGTAACCTCAGTTCACAGAACATCCTAAGAGACAGGTTTAGTGTTACTGGATGCCATACTTACGTCTTCTCTTCTTGTGTCTTTGTACAGGTCAGTAGTACCTAGATTCTGCCATCCACATTAGATTTTGAAATGCTGCCCTCCCCCATGATTTTGATGTGCATTTCACCTGAGGAAAATATTTGTTCCAGAAAGAATTTTGCCTGGCATGTTTCTGTGCAGGAGCAGAGAAATGAGTGTTAGTTATATTCCTGTAGAAACAAGGCTTTTCATCCCTGTGTTTGCCAAGGCAGCTACCAACTAGCTCTGGCAGGAACTTTTCTCCCTCTTTGGCTGTCTGCAGGTCAGCAGGAGCTGTGGGTAGAGTTGTATGCAGTTGTCTGCTTACCAAATGGCTGCTTTCTGTGGGAGCATTTTGCCTCAGACTGGACTCTCTGTCTTTGTAAGGGAAACCTCAGCAGAAAGAAGGCACACACTGGGGAATGTCCTTCAGTCCTTTTTCTTTTGGCTCTGTCACAGGTCCATTTTTACCTCTTGGAAGGGAATCTAGCTTGTCATTTAAGACCTTCACAGGACTTCCCTGTGCCTGGCCTGAGGAGGAACACTGGGTATTGCTGGAAAATTTTCTTAGGACCACTTCACTCTGAGCTATTCACCGTTGTGCACAGCAAATTTTCCAAGCAAGACTGCTTGTAGTTCTCAGGTTATTTTTTTCCCAAATATTTTTAGCAATTCATTGCATTTCTACTTCAAAAGATCTTATTTGAAAATATGCAAATAAGTGATTTTTATTTTTCTTAAAAACAAACCCCAAAAGCCTTATTACCACTGCAGCAGTTTTAACACAAATATTTTTGTCAAAGCATTCAAACACCTAACATTCTGCAGTTTAGCAAACAACACCCTTCTCCCATATAACGAGATATAAATGTTCAGCATTAAAAAAACCCACAACTCCCCAGTTAATTAGGGGAATCCATATTTAAAAACAATCAAACAAATGCAAACACCAAAACTTTGGTTTCAGTCTGTGGTGACTAAAAATAAGGCCACTGTGTGGAGAGTGTCTTGAATGATGTAGTGGAAATGGTTGTGTCTGGCTAGAAGAAAAAACTTTGAAAACTGCTTTATTTAAAGTATTACAGTCTTTTAAATCATAAAAAACTATCTTAGAATTGGCAAAAAATGAGATTGGAGGAAGAATTTTGCAAACCTGACATTTTAAATTCTGGGCTATCCATTTCACATGATTTCTGGCTGTATTTAAATGCTGATTTCTCAATAAATTCAACAAAATATCATATTTTGTAAATGACATGTAATAAAATATGAATTCTGAGTGCCTGCTGCAAAGGTAATTTATTTTAGAGAACTGGATTATTTTGATAAAAAATAAGCTGTTTTCAGCAGGGAAATAGTTGTTGTTTGTTGCTGAAAAATAGATTTACTTTAAGAAAACTTATTTTCTGTTACATAATGAAATTTCCTCAATTTTGAGTCTTTCTACACCTCTTTGAAAATATTTTGGTAAATTCTGTTAGATTTAGTACAGGCACACAGAGTTGCAGTCTTATGTATTTCCCTTGCAGTAATTTCCAGGGCCTTACTCTGTAGCTCCTGAATATACTTTCAGCAATAATTTAAAGGCTTCCGAAATGGACATTGTTAAAAAAACCCCAAACAACAATATGGTAAAAGAATTCGTAAAGTATTTGATCTGCCTCAATTTGTTTAGATAC
This sequence comes from Entomyzon cyanotis, assembly GCA_024500445.1. Lineage (NCBI taxonomy): Eukaryota > Metazoa > Chordata > Aves > Passeriformes > Meliphagidae > Entomyzon > Entomyzon cyanotis. Next base: position 20,128,259 of record JAKEPQ010001005.1, read on the forward strand.
TACTGAATCCCCACTATAAATGGAAACACTAGCGGTCACACTTGCTTTTGCCAGACAAATGTTTTCTTGACACTCAGGAGCTAAGCTTGTCTTTAATGTTGCAGAATTGCCTTATTTGGAGACAGGACTGCAGTCATTGAAGGGTTAAAGGCAGTTTTGAATTTGAGTTAATCCATATGCTAATCTATTTTAAATATCCCTGCATAACTACCATCATATTTTTAGCAGTGCAGTTTGTTGTTCCAGTTGCCAGCTATTTTTGATGACACAACAAAATAGGGCAGAATTTAGTTTTAAGGTTTATTTTGGCCTCTAACTTTAAAAAGGGCAAAATATCCCCTTGTCCAAGGATATTTTTTATTTGAATGGTCTATACCTGGCCTCTGCAATCATCCAATTATTGTAAGCAGCATGATGGGCCCAAGGTATTAGTGCTGAGAACGTTCCTGTTGTCCCTCGGGTTAGGGATTGTTTTGCAATGATCACCTGTCCTGATTTGAAGATTGCATGACAAGACATTATTAAAGTAAGGGCAAGGAATTCAATTTCTTGATGTCATCTTGCCTGGCCTGGTTTTGAAAATAGGTCACTGTATGCTATCTGGATTTGTATATTATAACAGCACCTGCTAGCATTTTTGTAGTGAAGGGTCTAGCCATATTTTCATTATAAACCCCTATTTTCAGGGGTTTATAGACTGTAACTTGATTATAGATGGAAGTTTCTATCTAAATGTTGCCATGCAAGGTCTCGTCTAAGGAACATGTTTTTTACCCCGCAAATCTCAATAGATACATGTTCAGCCATTTCTGCCAGAGTGAAAAATGAAAATACATTTTCAGCTACAATTTGGTATTGATAGTATAGTAAATTCCTTTAGAAAAAAAAGATGCCATGCTATATTTATCTTTTAATTAAAATGATACTGAAAAGAGCTGTGTTTCTGATGAAAGTCTTAATAAGAATCTGAGTAAGTATAGGTTATAAACACTGGTGACTGAGCATGTATATTTTAATTATGCAAATCCACAGTAATAAATGCTCTTATATAATGGAAGGATTTAACAGGGTCAAAACCTGGTTGTTTGAAAAGGTTGGTAAATAAATCATATGGATCTGAATGTCGAGTTTATGTGTATCTACTCATTTACATCACTTTTTCCCATAATGTGGAATTGTTTCTGAGGGAGCCAGCATCACTCTGTTGCCTAATATTTTAAATCGTGAATAGATTCTTGCTTACACAACTGAATCAGCACAGCTGTGCAAATGTGTGTATTTAACACTGATTAAATGTTTCCACCTATACACTAAAAAATCCAAACCAAAGGGTCTTACTACCACAAACTGTAGGTTTTTGCAGAATAGCTGTGGAGGTGCATTTCATCACCTGCCATACACTTCCTAATGTGTTTTACTTCTGTTTTTTAATAAGATCAGGAACAGCCAGGCAGCCACAGACAAAAACGTAACTTCTTCTAAAACAAAGATAATAAAATATGCTCGAGGAACATGAAAGGATAGTCTGAAGACTGCCGATGTAAGGAAATTGAGGGTTAATGCTGCGTTACTTCATTTTGAAGTCAACCCGATTGCGTCTGTTTATTGCAGGGGTCTTCAAACGGAGCAATCGCACAAGGATGTGTTGGAGGATGCTGCAGCACCCGGTGGGCTCAGCCCAGTGCCAGACTTTCAGATGGCTGAAGAAAAAACTTCCAAATATTTTTTGGAGGGCAGAGGCGTAGGGGAGAGGAAGAGTAGGAGGGTGGTGCTGGCCAGCATCACTGGTGGTGGCTGTGTTGTGGGGTTCAAGGCAGCACAAAAGAGACAGGCACTCCAGCACCCAGGGCTGTGCCTCATTTTGCCTAAATATCAAGATTCCTCGAGGAATTATTTTTACCTACTCCTCGAAATACCCACTGGTAAACCAAAATCCCCCATCCGCTGCAGAGCCAACAGTTTGCTACTTAAATGGGTTTAGACTTCATTTTAATGGAAGTGAAACATAGTCGACGGAGGCAAATTAAAACCATATAATTTTGTAATCTTAGTTTAGCTATAATTGCGGCAATAAAACAGTGGAAAGAATAATTGGGGAACATATGTTTGTGAGTGACATTATCTAGGTGACTTCCCTTTTACGGCGCTGCGCTGCTGTCCTATTTGTCTCCCCCTCCCTATGCATTGGAATGACAAACCTGCGAGCCTGGAGTTAATGCTGATTGCGGCAGCTGCTTACACACCGAGTCGCCATGGCAACTGGGGACGTTGCCACGCAACCGTATTCTTTTTAGGGACAGGGAAAATGCCCAAAGGCTTACTAAAAATACATGGGGGTGGGGGGAAATCTTAAATTTTCTTACTACTGTTAATGGGTATAAGGGACCGTGCTTCTGCTTGAAAGCAGAGGTCGGACAAATAAAAACCCAGCCCTGACCTTTCCAAAATTGCTTGCCGTGTCTTGAAATCTCCAGCTTTATTGACAAAGATGACTTTTGATCGATTGTAAAATTGGTAGCTAACACACAGCAGCCATCGCAGCCTGCAAGATGCAGCGCCTGCCCATTGCTATTCTGGAGGGGTTGAAGGTCAGCCGAGAGCCATCAATGCCGTATTGATCAGCCGAGCTGAAAAATGCCCATGTTTCCAGCTCCTCGCGCAGTGGGGCTGCGGTCCCAGCCTCCAACACACTCTGCCGCCTCGGCATGCTGCCGAGCGAGCCGTCCTCCCAGCAAAAGTGACATCACTTCACTCAGCTCAGCTGTTTCTGCACTTTTCTATAAATAGCTAGATAAAAAATTGAAGGCTGCTTTTGGAGAATTTAAGCAGCCAATCTTCTCATCGGCAGCAGACGAGACAGGCTGATTTTTTTTTCCTTTTTTTTTTTTAACCCTACTAATATTGCACTGCAAATTCTTCCTCCTGATATTCGGAGCTTGACACCAAATAACTGAAAATTTTGAACAGTACACATTTCTGCATTCAGGGTTGTGCTGGAATGGATACTTAATTCATCATTCATCGCCTTTCTAGCTGTTAAAATGTGATCAGAGAGGAGTGAGGGATGGAGAGAGGAGAAAGGGTTGGTGCTGCCATTCGAGGTGTGCAGGTCTGGTGTGTTGCTGATGTGGCATATTTGCTGAGCTCAGTATTTGCCCTACCTGCAGAATTCCCCAAGTGCCAGGCTCCGGGTTGCCCCCCTGAATGAAACACGCCATGAACAGGAGTCAGAGTTGCACCAGGGCTCTTGTTGGCTGTAATAGCCGAGACAAAGTATTTGAAGGAAGCAATTAGAAATGCAAACAAAAGCACTGTTAATAAGCACACTTCCTATTTTTCCTTGATTCCCATTTTGCTGCTCTATTTCCTAATTAACCCTCTAAGACAGCTGATGAAAGAAAAACATCATCTGCATGGTTTGTAAATAACCTCTTGCTTGATAGTATTTTTTTCCTAGGGACAGGAACATTAAAAGCTGCAAAACACAAAACAAAATATTAAAACTGTCTGGATAAAAAGGTGCATTTGGCAAGTTTTATGCAATTTTGGAGATTATGTCAGTTCCTTTGGGAAAAATAAATGAAAATACACTTGTAAACACAGATAATAACTGGTCCACGTGAAGAAAAATATGTCTTCTGCAGACTCCATTTATAGGTAGCCATTATGGCTTTGCTAACCATGCAAGTTTGGACCAGCAGTTTCTCTCTGCTGCAGTGTTGATTGCAGTGTGGTGGGTATTGTAAAGTGAAATGCTGTGGCCTGTGTAGTATGAGGGATTAGAGCAGAGAACTATAGTAACTCATGCTGGCCTCAAAATATGAATCTGTTCCTTAGTAATGGAAGTGCAAATGAATTGCAAAATGTACATATAAATATTGATGCATGAGACTTCAAAAGGTGTTTTTTCTCTGCAGAAACTGATCTATAAATGATTCTTGATGTAAAATTCACAGTTTAGTCTAGGGATGGAGATCAGTGAAGCTTGTATTCTTAAATATCTTCTGAGTATCTGGGTGCACGTGATCCAAAACCGAGCTGCAGCTGTATATTGAAATATTTTTTCTAGGGCTAATTGCCATATATTGAAATAAAAGTTTGGCCTCAACACGAAGAAGAACTCCCTTACACTGGGAATGGCAGAGCACTGGAACAGGCTGCCCAGGGTGACCATGGAGTCTCCCTCTCTGGAGACATTCAAATCCCACCTGGATATGTTCCTGTGTAACTTGCTCTAGATGGCCCTGTCTTGGTGGGGGGATGGACTAAATGATCTCCAGAGGTGCCTTCCAACCCTAAAAATACTGTGATTCTGTAATGTTTGGTCTTCTTGAATGGTCAATACTGATGCTTCAACTTGGGAGTGAGAGGAAGTAGGAAAATGGTAGAATGAGATAAATCCAAACTTCCATCTCTGCAAAGCGGGCAAAGTAGTATTTGGCCCATTGGTTGAGTGGAATGCAAATAAAACAGGCTAGAAGAACTTGTTGCATATCATTTGTTGCAGAGAAAACAAGTGGTTGAAAGACTGATTTAAATTTTGCCCAGACACTTGTTAAAAATTTATCCAACTTCCAGAAGAACTACTGGAGAAATATTGTCATAGTAAAAAATCACAGCCTGTAAACCAACAACAGAGTTAAAATTACCTACTGGGATTGTATTTAAAGAACTGAGTTATGTTTTAAAATTTTATTTATTTTTGCATATAAATGGATGCTGAAACCTTGCTGATTTTTTCAGCAACATATTTGTTTTTCAATAAGATTCACCTTTTGCCCTTGGCATTAAATTCTGTAAGATTTTAAATAGCACTTTTCTATAAATGTACTTCTTCCACTTTGAAATAAAACATGCATAATTGGGATTTTTGGTTTTGAATCAAGTTAGCATCCTTCCTACTTAAAAGATTGTCTGCTTGGTAAAAGCAGAATAGAGAAGGCTGAAAAGAAAGACCTTCCTGCATTCCTAAGCCCAACCTCACCGTGTCTTATTAGTCAATACTGTTGGTATGTGTTGAATGCTGAAAAGCTGGACAACTGGTTTTATTATCTTTGCCTGGTCTCAAGCCAACCCCTTCTGGGGACAACGGTCTTGACTCTGCATTCTGTGACCTTTTCAAAATCTTGTATTGAAAATATGAGTGGATTAGCCAAATTTGTGAATCACAGTCCTGCTCACTAAGTCAACAAGAGCTCACTTGCTAATTTCAATGGAACAGGAGCTAAACTGATGTCAGATTTTGCTCCAGCAAAAGTCCATTTGACTTCATGTCAGGATAAAATTAATTTCCATTGTCTTTATTGTACTTTCATGTCTTTTTACTGACAGACAAACAAGGAACATTACTGAATTTTCTGAATCCTTTCTCAAAAAAGGTTAAGTGAGCCTATCACTTTAATTTCTGAGCACACAAACATCACCTGTGTAGGACCTCCTCTCAGTTCACTGCTGGCCAAAGGGAAAAATGACTGATAGTGTAGGTGAACACTGGTTGACTGTTTGCCAGTATGATCATATCTGATATTTGTCTGGGGATGAGAGTGCCCCAAAGAACAATTCCCTAGTCTACCCTGAATTCATGCAAGATCCTTGAAAACACTGCTGGGTTCTGTGTTTTCCCTCTCCCTCCATGGCAAAGCAGGCAAAGAAGTAGCCCTGTATAAGAAAAGACTTGAGAAACTGTGTCCGAAAATACAGTATACCACTATTTGGAAGGACAAGGGGATTCCTTCTGTTGTCTGTAGTCTTGTCCTGGATTTTATTCTTTGAGGCATTTTTTTTTTTAGTCTGGTTTTCTCTTGCCAGTCTCGTAACCCAAATTTGAAGATTTCTTCAACATTAGAGGCTGGCTGAATAGAAACAAGGTGTACTTGTCTGTATGTGCACAGACACACACAGGGACATCAGCAAACACGATGCTTTACAAGGCTGTTTACTAGTGGAATTATAGACAGAGCAGCTACATTATTATTAAATATCTGTTTAGTATCTTACAACTGAAAAACAATAGCCTGGCCAAGGCTGATTTTCTTTTTGGGGGGTGGTTTTTTTGGTTTTTTGAATGGGATGAAGTCTTTCATAAAAAATCCTTCTTTATCATATTATATATTTGTGTCAAAATATCTCAGGGCACGAAGCCCAGCAGAAAGCCAATCTAAGAAAAGAAATAATCTTTGTAAGTGCTTTCATGACAGCGAACCATTAAATCTCCTGAGTAATGTAGGGAAGAGCTGGATCATGCATGGCTTGCTCTGTACCCAGGATGCACCATTGCCTGCAAGATTCTGAATAAAGAGACACACCTGCTAGCTAGCTGATAACACTCTGGGGTCATTTCATTGAAGAAACTGTCAGCCAGGAGGTATTTAAATAAAGCCACAGATGAATTCATGACCTGCACTACTGAGACTAAAAAAAAGGTGTTAAAGCAGAAAGAGAATGCAGATAAATGCACATTCCTTTGTACTGCAACAAAACTTCGCCGTGTAAATCAACTGAATGGGAAAGAATGGTGAAAGAATGCATTTCTCCATACAGTAGTGGGGAAGTGAGATGGTACAGCTGCACATCTGGCTACCAGCCAAAGCAGTCGTGTGCCATGCCTGTTTGCCTACTAGTGCTGCTTAGATTGGCAAATGCCCATGCAGTTTGAAGAGGGCAGGCGCATGACTGGATGGCTGCCAGTAAGTGTGCGGGACTGATGCCACTGCTGGACGCCATAGCCTGGTAGGAATGAGGAATACAAAGGCATTCAATAATCTGAATGTCCCTTTGCTTCAAGAGAGTGGTGCCAGGCAGCATTTAATGAGAGATTGCTTTGTTACAAAGTCCTCGACATCAAGTGGGCTGGTGAGCTCATTAACCTGACTGCAGCAAATAAAAAAGGCGCACTCAGAAGACTCCCATGATAGCATACTCAATAGTGTAAGAGTCCTTTTGCTTCCTTTATGGTGATCCATTAGCAAGCAGCAGTGTAAACACCATAAAGCAAGCCAGTTTTCTGATTGTTCAACTAAAGTCTGTTTTCCCTTGGGGATTATGCCACCAGTTGATGCTGAGACATCCCCCCCCCCACCCCACCCACCCCTCCTCATTATCTGTTACATAATGATCTTCTGTGCAATGAAGGACTTCCCCATATTTCTTAGGAGTACAACTGCAGCTAAGGAAACTACCGACAATTCACATCTCTGAAACGCGAAAGGCGATGATGTAGGGCACATCAGAAAACAAATAAACCACAAAGTGATGCCAAGGGGAATGGAAAATATGATTATGCTTATGTTTATACAATTTCAGTTAGAACTTATGAAAATGGTACATATCCTTCTGTGTCGTCTTTGTTCCTGTTTATTCAGGGCTCTGTATCCGTAGGAGAGGCAGCCCACCTTGCTTACCTAACTTGGTTCTCTGCATTTTCCACGAATGCTGTTTGCCCTCAGGAAAATGCATCATAACGTAGTATTCCCAGAATATGTGCCTACCATGTATCCATTCGAAACACAGCCCTTTGCTGATGTACTAATCAAAGGAAAAAGGGGGAAGAAGCAAATCCCCAAAGAATTTTCTCTTTCAAAACAAAAGGGATGATTCCTTGTTGTAGTTATTCCATTAAATCCACTGGAGGCGACACTACTGAAAACATTTTTTTCAACTCCAAAAAAGGTCACATTAAAATACCTGTGTTTAATCCTCAGGAAATGCAAATGGCTGTTGCTTCCCCATAAGCACCCAGCAAACAGAATTAGAAAAATGGCAAAAGAAAGTCAATGATTTTTTATTTTTTGGTTGCTCAGAACAGAATGGATCTGATGCATACTGGTACTAATGATTTGTGATTATTCAGTTGCTCAGTCAAGATCCTATTGCTCAAGTATCTGTCTAGCACAAAAAATATAAATTAAAAATCCTATTAGGAACTAATTATTATACTTTTCAGAAGAATTACATACTAGTTACAGAGTTTGAATGTATTCTTTCCTTAGTAATAAGATTCTTTAAATTCTTTAAGGATTTTCAGAATTCTTTAATGATATTCAAGGTGCTGCCACCAATCAGATAGCATTACAGGAACTTAAAGTTACCAAGCAGTAATTATATCACCACTCCTAGTATGTGAAATTATGTAAAAAGGAACGAAAGAAATAACTAGGCTACCTCTTCCCATCTTTATCTGCTGTGGGCATGCTGGACTGAGTGCAGTGAAGGCCACTAAGGCGGTCAGTGGCCTGGAGCATATCATGTATGAGGAGATACTGAGAGAACTGGGTTTGTTGAGCCTTAAGATAAAAAGCCTTAGGAGGGATATTACCACTGTCTAGAACTGCCACATGGGAGAATGTAGGAAAGGTGTAACCAGCTTCTCTCAGAAAGTGCACAGTAAGGGCACAGGAGGCAGCAGATATTGGAACATGATGAAGTCCTGTTGGATGTGAGGGTGATTTTTGCATCTTTTTCACCATTATGGTGGCTATAAATCTCAGCTGGGTGTCCAGGAAGGTGGAATTGCTATCCTTTTAAACACTGAAACTCAACTAGAAGAGATCATGAACAACCTAATCTGAATCTGCTTCAATCAGATCCAACTGGGTGTCCTTCAGAGATCCTTTTCAGTCTAAATAATTCCTTGGTTCTGGGGCTGGTCTGGGGAGAATATGGGTCAAGCACAAACTGAGATCCCAGCAAAGGACTGCCTGTTGTGCAGGATGGATCAGGAGCAAAGAAAAATGGCACCACAGGGCTGCTCTGCTACGTAAGTCCACAGAACCACAGCTCTGAGAGGATGCCGTGTTTGTGGTGTTTCACAGTGCGGTTCTGTCTCTGGCAGCAAGTCCTTCACACTCATAAAAAAGGTCACTAAATGCAGGCAGCAATAGCACCTTGTCACTACAGTACCAAACACTTGCATATGAATTTTTTATTTGAATCATGCAACGCCTGATCCAAAGGCAGTCCTTGAACTGCAAACACCCGTTGAGAGGACATTGCCAGTGATTTAACCTGACAGTGTGCTAAGATGAGAATCACTAGATCTGTGAGCACTCATAATCAGGCCTTAAGCACAATGCTGGAAAAGAACAAAAGGACTGGAAATATAAGACTCAGGGCCACCACGGTAACTTTGAACTGAACAACACAGCAGAATGTAGCTCTTTTTTCTCTGAATGCAGCATCTCCAGCAGATGTTGAGAACAGTGAGGAAGAGTATGAGGAAGCTGGACCAACTGCTGAGAGACTAGAGACAACCTGGAAGAAGCCAAGCTATCTCAGAAGCAGAGGGCTGCTCTGGAACTGCTGCATGGCACCTGAGCTTCCACAAAGATTAAAAGTCAGGGAAAAAAATAAAGATGAGCTTTAAGAAAACAAAACCACAATCATTATATTAAATACTACCAGTGCAAACTTTAGCCCAACAATAGAAAACCAACAGAGAAACAGGCATTTTTGGTGAACAGGATAACAGCAAGTATTAAACAGAGCTAGATTACACCCAAGATGATATATTTTCTCTCTATTGTCTTAGTGTTACATGAACCTCTGTCCTTTAAACTTGAACAAGATCATGTTGCAAAGCACCTGTGCTGTTCCTGTGAAAAGTAACATGGATGTTTGACTATGCCACTGTAAAAACTGCAATCCTTATGATAAAAGTCTGATTCACACCCACATTTGTGAACCTGCTTCAGACAGACCCGATAGTGGAGGGCAAAGTCCTCATTGCTACAATGGATGCTGCTTTTGGCTCCTTTGGCTGACTTTCCTTCTATCCTTAAGACATATTCAATGACTTTGACCTTGCTGAGATAGGAGTGAAGGTGACTGCCTGTTTGGTTTAGAGCTGGACAAAGCATTTTGAGGGAAGGGAGGAAAGGACAAACAAGAAGGTTCAAGAGCCATTGCAGCAATGCAGAACTTGTTTTGCAAATGTTTGATGGACCAGCACTAGTAAATGAGATAAAGAATTCTTTAACCCTTTTCACAAAACTTTGATTCCTTTTTGTCTGCTTTGTTTGCCTTGCCAAGATCACACAGAAAACAGTAAGAGCATTGCCCTCTCAGAGTATCCCACAGTATTACCTGTGCTGAGCAAACTGGCAGTGCCTTTTAAGCCTTTCACTCTCAAAACCTCCCAATTTTTAAAGTAGGCTATATTACATGGTAGAGATTTGTGCTTAAATGTTCCTAGGATATCAGCTCAGCTCCCAGTTCTGCTGTTGTCCAAAGAATGGTCAGACCTTGCAAGCAGTGTCTACAAAGCAATAAATAATTTTCTTCATCAGAAGTGGAACTTCCCTCCCTGTAAACCCTGCTGGGATTCCAGGCTCACTCCTGGGCAGAGGCAGTGCAAGTTCATGGGAGATTTTCAGTTATCTTAGACCTCTGGATCATTCAGCATTGAGCAGTGCAGAGGACCTATTGAAAGCCAGTGGACAAGGTTCAAAAAGGATCATGGTATAATATCTTCCTGTGCTGCCTAGACACTGTAATAAATTTGTCTCCTGCAGCTTCATCCTCAAGACTTACGGCATTCTTGTGAATTCTGTTTGTGTACTAGTTCTGCTCTGGGAATTTGATAGCACTTGCTTTCTGTTTGGTGATAAAACAATGTAGGAACAGCAGCACTCCCCCACTCTACTGTGCTGCCTATTTTGAGGTTCCTACTTATAGCAGAAATACTCGCTGAATGGTGTAAAGAGTTGAGGAGGACCATTCACAAAGGCGGCCCAAGCTCAGCACATTTCAGTGAGCACAGGTATCTTCTGTCCATGTTAACAGGGCAGTTTCAAATAGGGTTTTCAGAAGTCCAGAAGAGTGATCGCAACCAAAATGTGCATTTGGTATGTGAACAGACTAACGTTATTCTGACAAATATTTTCTCTGGCCTAGATGCAGCGAATCATTGAAAGGACAATAGAATCAGACAGCTGTTTCAGAAAAAACCTTGTCCTTGTCAGAGTTGTTGGTTTTTTTTCTTTTTTCCCATTTTCTTTTTTTTTTGTTTGTTTGTTTGGTTTTTTGTTTTGTTTTGTTTTGGTTTTGTTTTGTTTTGTTTCATCTTGTTTTTTTCTTTTTACAAGTAGAAAAAAGTGGCAGCCTTGATTTTTTGACAGCCTTAAAGTGCTGGAGAAGCCAGCATGGCAATGTATCATGTTACGACAGACCATGAGTTTTAATTTCTCTGGCTCTTCAGGCCCTCCTGATGGTTTAGCTGCTTATTCCCTTTGACCCCAAATATACAGGCCCACTTCATGCTTCCCAAACCACCAGACACACCATGAAGACCCTTGCATTCCCAATATTGAAACCTTGCAAAAAAGTTTAACCTTTTAGATTTCATGTGTGTGATATCCTAGAGCCTCCTTCAACACTTTGGCCAATGCATATGCACCTTTGAGGAAGGGAGGACAGGAGGAAGAGAGGAAGGAGTACACCACATCTGCAAGAGCTTTTCACACTTACTCAAGGGTTTCAGTGGCAGGAGCTCTTGAGGTACAAGAGAGGGGTAGGACAGAAGGAGAGTCAGAATAGTGGCAACAGTCATTCTTTTTTTTGGAGCAGTCTCATTTTTATAAATCTGTGATTGTTTAAAATACCACATGAGCTGAAAAGTTATCTAATACATACATGACCTGTCTTGACAGTTAATTTTCAGACACACATTTCTCAAATTTTAACTGAGTTTTTTCTTCACTGTTTGTAAGTTTGCTTAAGATAATTAAATTTTTTGCAGAGTAGAACAATGTTCTGATAGAAAAGGATTTTTTTTTGTGTTACATTTTGAATCCAGTAAGGTGAGCATCAAACAAAATTATTTCTGCAGCAGTGGCTGTTGGAAGAGACTGAACACAGATTAACAGCACTTGCTCAAATCTAAGCAGATGCTAAAAATAACCTTTTAAAACTTAGACCAAATAGGTGATGTTAATCTTTTTGTTTAACTGTTATGCCATATCATTAAAAAGGACACAAAGGAGATAGGTCTCAGAGTCTCCAATAACAGGAGATGTCTAAATTTGGCCTCCCTAATGACATTTATAGAAGGAAGAGATTAAAACTTTGCATGACGTATGCTACTTTCCTCCCAGGTCTACATGGCAGTTAGTAGTCATGAGACTCTAATTTCTGGCAGCACAAAGCACCTAGCACATGTGAGCACAGCATCAAAATCTCAATTTTTCTGTCTAGAATAGAAAGAAAAAGCAAATCTTCGCTGACATGACCTCAGTTCTTTTCTTTATCTAGTTTCAGCTGGCGAAGAGAAGTGGACCTGGTGTGACTGCACCTTTTCTCACAGCCTCTGAAGGAAGAGGGACTACTGGCTATGTTTGCATTGGAAGGTAGTGGGATATTGAGGGCCAGATAACTTGGAAAACCAGGATGGTTTCTCATATCCAAAGAAGCTAAGGTTAACATATTTGCCTAATACTGATTTCGGGATTTTTTTCTTGCAACCATGTCAAGAGTCACACAATGTTCTGCAGTATTTTAATCTTGACTGATGGCACTGATTAACATCTGAAGATGCTGTTTCATCTCATGTATTTTGCTGTATGTCTTGTTTCGAGTTGTTTCTCCATGCTATGAAAAAACATTGTTGAAATCTGCTGGAAACATTAACTTTCATCCTCGGACAGGTCATTCTTGGCCTGTTTGAATTCCTGTCATCTGCAGGGACAAGAACAGCTGTCAATATGCTCTTTGAAGTAACAAAACTTCTTCAAAGCCTTGCAAGTCAGCTGAAGAAAGCCTAGAAAGTGACAATATTCAGATAATAATTTTCCAAAATCTGAAAATAATGGCCAAGATACACCGAGAAGTGAATTTCTGCCCAGAAAATGTGGTTTTCCCTCCTTTGTTCCTGTTTCCTAATGCCCTCAGATGACAGCAAGCCAGGTATTGATAAGACAAGGTCAATACCAATAACAACAGGGCACTGGATTTAAGAATTCATAAACAACTCTACGTCCACATCTGTCTAAATACCAAGGATGAGCTTATCATGGCCGTCCTCCTAAATCACAGGTTTTTGTGATAAGGTTAATTAGAATCTGGATTTTGTGACTTGAACAATCTTTTCCTTGCCTGCAGTGGAGTGTTGCTCAAACTGAGAACTGAATGAAACAGAGGTTTGGTCCTCTGCTGTTAATGCAGCATTTAACAAAGCATAGGGTCCCCAAAAGCTGGCACAAGATATGTGTGGGACAGTATTAAAAATAGGAATGTAGGAGTTGTAGATATAAAATTAGCAAAAGAAAAAAATAAGTGTAAATAAAAATGTACAATGTTACTTTTTTGAGCACTCTGCCGGGCAAAGTGGGGCAGTTGAAGAAGCTGAATGTAGATGTGAGCCAGGAGAAGCAGCTGCGTCCTGCAGTCAGGATGCAGCCCCTTCTTCCCTTACATCCCACCTGGGCCAGCCACCAGCACAGCTCCTACTTTGGCAAAGTGGGAAAATAGATTCTACTGTCCCCAAACTACTCTGCTCACCAATTGCCACCCGATTTTGAGGATCGTGGTTGCCTGGGAAACATAACTGGGTGTTGCTGTGGAAACTCGGCTTCACTGACCACTGGGTTCCCCAGCCCCCAGGCGAGGAGATGGGAACTCTGCATTTGTGCTACCAAGTGGCAGCAGATACCTTTGATAGCACTGGTGCTAGCAATAAAGTTGCAAAATGGTGTTAATAGATTTTACTTGCACTTGTTTAAGTTGCCTCTGCTCTTGACTTTTGGAGGGAAAAAACCTGAGGACAATCCATTTAGGTAATAGATCAGAGGAACAAGTTGGAGTAGGAGGAGACCTACTTGTTTATTTATTTGTGTCAGAAAAGTTTCTAAGACTTTTTGTGCACAAATTACTTGGAAAAAATGAACTTGAAAGTCTCACAAAATGTACAATTTCACATTGCATTAATGTAAGCTTTTTGAAGTTTATATAGCCCATCCTTTGCTGTTAGTGTTCCTGTGTAGTCAGTTGGCTTAAACTGTTCATCTCACAACAAACATATATTGTCAGTAAGAGCAATATCTGCTGCAGCCTGCATTAGCTCCTTGTTTCCAAGACTCATGACAAGCAGAAATGGCATTGACCGTGTTTAACCCTGGTTCTGTATTTTGGGGCAAAAGGAGTTAAGAAATATCTGAAACAGAATGCTGTAAATTCCTCAATGGCCCCTGCTGGCTTTGAAAACAGAGTTTCGGCTAATTTTTCTTTCTCTTTTAAGTAACAAATTGGAAAAAAACACTATTACAGCTCACATTGACATCAAGGAAAAAAAAAAAAAATAATAATAATAATAATAATACTTTGCACTTATACTGCAGCTTTTATCCCAATTTTTCAAAGGCTTTTTTAAACATTAATGGTGTTCCACTTTATTCTCTTTTGGTAGGGTGGTCACATGATGGTGTGGGAGCTGAAGAGACAGAAGGCAATTTATAGGATGGTGGGACATTAATGCAGAGTTTAGGAAGCAATGCAACCTACTGACAACAGTATGGCTAAATCATGTTTAAGATAAAATAGTCTGTCTAATCTGTCACTGTCACTGTTTGCTGCAGTGGAAAGGGATGAAATCTCTGTAATCCATTGATTCTAATGCAGATGCTACAGCAAAGGAAGCCATATTTTGGCTAGTTTAGCAGCATCTCTTGATCTATTCACTTTAGCAAACCCTGGTCTGTCTTTTTTTCTTCCACAATACTTAAAAATTACACGTAGAAATCTGTAATTGTGGTATATCTACCTATGTTCACAGAAGGCAATGATAGAGTAAAAATGCAGAATAACTTGAGTAATTGTTCTCTTTTTTTACAATTTTGGGCCTCCAAAATATTCTGCACTTGAATTTATTCAAAGAGAGAAATTTTGGCAAGTCAAGAAAAAATCTCTATTCCCCCCACCTTTTTTTTTTTTTTTTTTTAAATTGGAAAAAAATACCATTTTCTCACAGTAATAAATATTCACAAAATTGATATTAAAGGGAGGCAAGGAAAAAAAGAATTTTTTTTTTCCTCCCACTGGAAAGTTTACACACAAGTAGCCCTTTTTTGAAAATACCTCCATATCCAACATATAAACAATCAATGCTCTGGAGGCATCTCTTAAGTGACCTTACTGACACAGGGAATACTGTGTTATCCAAGGCTCACAGGAAACCCTGCTTTACCTGTAACTAATATGAATCACAGGAGCCCTGATGAAATCTATGGAGCTACATCAGTTTATACAGGCTGAAAATCATGCTCAACTGTTCCCAGTCAAACAAAGGCACACAATTCTCCATTTGCCTCAACAAAGGCAGATGCTTTACCTCCTTACCTGCTCCATTTGCTTTAACGAGGTGTTCGCAGAAAAGCGTAAATGGTACCATTTAGACGTCAACATTAAGCATGACGATGTTTTAAGAGTAGCACTTAAGGAAATTAAATGTGTAATCTGAGCTAATGTGAATGGTGTATGACTGTTGTTAAATAAAGCTAAAACGGACAAAGTAAAATTCTCTCAAGTGCCTCTAACGAAGGCATGTTGTTAGCTGTGTGAGTTACATACATGAGGCACAATCTTGGTGCACTGGAAATTTATTCATTCAGATTTTCAAAAAGGAAACAGGTGATTAAGATGACTATGTCTGCTCCATGGCACTGCCACTATCATATCAAATACTATTAGTATTTGATATGCAAAAATTCTAAAGGTGGAGAAATACTGTGTGTTAGGAAATGCTGGGGAGGGACGGTGGCTGTTCTGTGCATGCAAGGAGACAGGAAGGTGCTCTTTTGTCCCTATCACCACACAGTACAAATATAAGTAGCAGAGGCAAGATTTCATAGATTTACCCCAGTGATGTAGGCAGAGTCATTGGCTGTGCTGGAATTATGCTGGATTTACTTCTGTGTGAAATGAGAATTGGGACTAGCTAATTTAGCTTAGTGTGCTGATATGAAATAGAAAGTGAAAATGTCATTCATTTGTGTTTCTTCTTGTACCAAAAAATCGCTGGAGGCATTGTAGGAATGGAAATGCTAGTACTAACAACATAGCATTGCTTGTGTATGTGTGCATGTGTATATATATATATATATATATATATATAAAAATATAAAATTTTGACTATATTTGCTTTAAAACAGTTTTTAGGAACATGTTACGCCTATGTTAAGGCATACCTCTGATTACTGGCTCTAATCATGTTTGTGAGGTCCAGCTTCTGATTTTTCATCTGTCTGTATATTAACCCCAGGACAAAGCAATAGCCTTTGCTAGACTCAACAAAGCCCTGTATTCATGGGGAAAGCATTATCACAGATAAAAAAATATCTGATTTAAAATCATTTTCAGACCTTTCTACTACCCTTAGGTTAAAAAAAAAGGAAAAGAAAAAGCAATGAATAAATTAGTTGCCACAGCATCATTCCAACAACCTAATTTCAATAGTATCGTAATAAAAGGACAAAGGTCATAGATTAAAGTATTGTAATGGAAATGCAAAATCTATATCTGCTCATAGGTTTAAAACTGTATTTTTAAAGATAGTACTAGTAATTATTATAATTTGAGCTTAGTGTCACTAATAAGAAAATAGTTCTAATTCATTCTGATTCAAGAACCAATATTTACAAGTGTGGGTGTATATAAGTATAAATAAACAGTTAACAATTGTACTGAGAATATCTGCATGGAGTTTTGGGTCAGCTGTAGAACTGTTTGTCTAATGCTCTTATCAAGACACCTGTTACAATTTAATGTTTTTTCTCTTTCTCTTAGTAGGAAGCAAGTAATAGACTCAGGATGTGATTAGAAAATGAAAATAAGAATATAATTTTCTTGGTTTATGCCAAAATGTTAAAACGCATCAAATTTATAATTCATAAATTACAAAAGTATCCACAATACTTAGACTAAAATCACACAGAGTAATGCAGCTTAGACCTACTACAGTCTGGCATCCAGAGTGCTCTATCCTAAATAAACAATCCTGTTATACATGATGAGAGAATCCAAAGTGACTTCTGCATCAGTAAGTGCAGAAACTTAATCCGTCCCTCCACAGAGGACAGAATAATTTCCTAAAACTTGAATATGAACAGTTCTCTTCCTTCTTCCTATTTACCCCCAAAGTCAGAGGCAAAAATACATGGAGGAGGCTGTCATTAATATCATATATATTAAATTTTTGTCTGCAGTTTTTTTATGTGATTATTTCAAAGAGGATAAATAATATTGGCTTCCTATAGTATGTTGCATTCCCTGCCCTTCTCTGCCCACTTCCACTACCCTTCTTGAAATAGTTTCACATATGGTCGAGGATCCATACAAAAATAACTGAAATTCACTCTACCTAATATAATAGTACATAGTGTGGGAAAAATTCATTTAACTTCTGTCATTTCCTAAAATACTTAACAAGCAGTTTGCAGTGCCAAGTTAAGGCTGTAGGACTCTTTCTCATCTGATCAGAACAGTAATAAAGAAGCACCTGAAGGATGCCAGGGCTTTGTGTCCAGGGGGTCTGTTCTGTATTGCATATCAGGTGACAGACCTGGGGGACATGACAATGTGCTTAGCTGGGAGGATTCTTGTCTTCACCAGTGCATGCAAAGGTTTGCAGTCCTCCTCTATCGACTGTCAGCTGTCTTGGTGCCAGCTGAAGGACAGTGGGGAGTAGATCAGCCTTCAGCCTTTCAGGTTGTTTTCTTCCACAGGAGCAGAGCCCTGACTCCTGCAGTGTTGTGTTGTCTTGTGACCACTCCTGGTTCTCTTCCTGAGCCTCCCTTGCTGAGGTAATGAGCTTGAAAGCAGAGATATACAAACTATGATGTACCATTAGTGGCATGCAAGCTGCTTCAAATCTGTACAGCCTGTGGAGAAAATTGGTCCTTCTGTGCATGTGCAGGACAGGGGAGCTGCTGCTGGCAGTGTCTCCCAAAGTGGTTCAGCTTGGAAACAGCTGATCTGATGCATTGTGGAGGTGCAGAACATCTGCAGGTCTTTGTTCAGCTTAGTTCTCATCCTCTCGAGTCTCCTCTGTTGCTAGAGAGAAGTGCTGCCATTGCAAAGGAATTCCTCACTTGTCCTGGTGTGTTTGGAGAGGAGAGTTGGGCAGAGCTACTACAGCTTCTCACTCCTGGAGGCCAAGGCTAGGAATGGCACTGGACCAGGATGGTGAAAGGAATAAAGGTGCTGTTTATTTTGCCAGTTAGAAGACTGTTTTGCCTGTCTGGAGTTTACACAGTGGTGGCAAGAGAGGAGCCTCAACTTAGAGATTAAAGGTGGAAACCATAAATCAACCTTACAAGACCTTTTCCTGGGAACACACTCTTTTGGAGTAATAGGCTATTGTAAGTGGATGTGTGAGGGTGGTGGGATGTGAGGTATGGGCTGTGCTGAAGTCCAGGTGATTGGTTTAGCCCACATCTTTACCAGCCTCTCATAAGCCAATCAAGCAACTTTGTGAGCCACAGATGTAATCTGGTCTCCTCTGCCCTCCTTAAAGTTCCTTGGGATAAATACATTCTGGAGATCACAGAAAGCGGCAAATTTGTTTGGTAGAAGCTGGATTTGTCTTTCTTGTCTTCATGCATTTCACAATTTTCAAAGCTAAGCAGATTTGGCCCTCATTTTATGCATGCTGGCATGCATAAAAATGGATACTGCTCATAGTAAAAGCTACAGCCAGCTATTTTCTAACACACATTTATTTTTAATATTTATTTTTAATATTTATTTATTTAATTTGAAAATATATTCAACTCTTCAGACACCCTCACACAGAGGGCCTAGTCTTTTAACCCCAAGTATCACAGAAATGTTTCCAAAGAGCTTGCATTTCTTCTGTAAGGGAAAGGGAGATGTTTTGGGGGATTTGCTCACAAATGCAGCTCACACTGCTTGATTTCAAACTCCTTCAGTGAAAGATGAATGTGTTATCTTCATGTACTATTTCTTTCCACAAAGGAAGCTCAGGTAGGATTTCTCATGTCAATGCAGAAGGCACAAATCTGAGTATTTACATATGTGTGTCTACACACGTTTTAAAGGAAAACTGGATTTTTTCATAGAGACTCCTGCAGAAAACCAGTGTAGTGTTCTGTGTTTGGTTTGGCCTCATATTTCTGTGCAATCACAGAATGATGAGATGGAAAACAACTTGCACATAATTTGTGTCGTGTCTCTCTTCCAGTGACGTTCTGTTCTTTACCCTGTACTGCTCAGGTTTTCCAATTTGTTTTTAAATAGCTTGTGGTTATGGCTTCTCCTTCTTCCCTTGGGATACTATTCCACAACCTAATGGTTCTCAAAATTAGAATTTTTCCTCCATCCCAGGTGTATGACTTTGTTTATAAAGCGGTGAATTCATGCAGTAATGTGCATGGTGCAGATGTTTCACATGGGGGCATTTATGTGAAACGTTTCCATTGAAAAATGGGGATAAAATCAAAAAACCTTATTAAGTGAATTTACAATATATGATGTGTAAACACGCTTTTATTTTGCAATTTCACTACAAAATTAGCGACACATACAACTGTAATACTGTATTGCCACATAAAAATTAATTACCAAGAATTCTATTTTTCCAAAGCTTAGGATCACAGCAAATTAATTAAAATTCTTCATATGAAAGAAGGAATTTCATAATACATTCTTACAAAATATATGTATAGTGCATTTCAAACTTTAAAATTTGTGACTGTAACAGGGACTTTTTTCTTTTTCTGCCTTTTTAATGAGGTGGCAATTGAGATCTATCACATCCATAGCATATATCACTGTTTTTATTCAAGAATTCTTGTGAAAATAAAGCACTTCTTTTAGTCACAAAAATCGTAATTGCAACATACATAAAACCTGTCAAAGCTCCAATTTCCAATATTCTAATGAATATCAAAAGAGTCCAGCATTTGTGACTTTGACAAATTGCAAATGAGGTTTTATTCATTAAGAGGGCCGCTAATGTTTATTTAAATGCAATTTACTGTTGCATTATTGATTAGCTACTGCAAAATTATCTTACAAGGAGCACGTGTAGCAAGAAGATTTCAGGTTGAGAAAGGATTTATCTAGGGAAGGCCTGTAGGCTTGATTTAGGCCCCAGGACATGAGAGTTTTAATTTATCTGGAAAGAAAGGCCTGGTGGAAGGTTTGCTTTGTTTGCATTTAGACAGCAGATGAAAGGGGTTTTGATGTTGAGCTGAGAGAAAATGGCTGCCACTCTTGTTATTCACAGAGAGAATTGAGCAAAAGGAAAAATCTATTATAGGGGGCAAGATAAAAAAAGTCTGTCCTCCCCTGCCCCCTTCCCCCAGTCCTATTCAGCATCAGCCTATATGTGGCTTGTTATTTTCCGAAGGAGAAATAATAAAGAACATGTTGCTTATTATCTAAAATCTCTTTTAAAAAAACCCCATATTGTTTTTATTACTGAGCCCTAACTTGTTTTTTGAATGCCACAAAACTCTAGTGAGATTGCCATATCTGACCTATTAAATTAAAATTAAATCTGGGCCTATATATTGTAATGAAACCCGAATATATAATGTTTTCACTGTTTCCCAATACAAGCAAACATTTTCTGGCAATGTTTCATGGAACTAATTGATAAGAGCTCAAAGAGTGATACAGAGCCTCTTTGGCTTCCACCTTAAGGAGGGAGGCATCTGCAGTACTTACTTGTTCTAGCACTGGTTTTGCCTACAAGAATCAATTAGTCATGTAAACCAGTGGCATGAATCCTATCCTTCCTGAGGGGTTTTGCTGCAAGATTAAATAGGACTCAAGCAAATATATATAAGAGATAGAGATTTAAGAAGGGGTAGTTACCCCATCAATATAGAGGACAGAAGCCTGTAAACTTAAACAGTGTCACTGGATCAGGTGGAATCTGACAAGCAGGCAACTTCTGTTCCTGAAATAAACTATTTTAAATTTCCAACTTGGAGAAGAATGGCTTAAGCAGAACAAACTGCTGCTTCAAAAGGCACGGATCAAGTACACAGTAGCAGGGCCTGAATGTCCTTTTCTGGACTCGTTACAACCTGACAGGGCTTCTCATTTCAAATGACAGTCAGGAAAACTTGGAAAGCTCTCAGTCAATTGCAAGGAGGAAGACTGATCCGACTGAAATTAAATCTGAAACTCAAATATTACACCAAGACCTTTCAACTTGCTCATTATTCCATTAAACCAACTGTAAAAGCACCATTCTTCATCTGAAATGAGTTTAGAAAAACTTTCATTGTGTGACTTGGTCCACAAATGAGAGTGACGGGAGCAGAATGATATTTTCCTTCAGGGCTTATACCTTTAGTGACTCTGATGATGATGACTAAGTATCAGATCTGACAAGCTGAAGGTTAATTACTTACTCTGTGTTTCAGGTCTGTCAGGGCAGAATATCAGCATCGATTTATTTACCAAAAGTCAGGAGTATTTGGTATTTACTTTGGGCATAGAGAGCTGTTGTTCTAAAGACTTGTCCTTAGAACAACGCCAGTTTTCTACTAAACTGAAAATGTTTCTCTGCTTCCCATTTTGGCCTCATTTAAATTTCTCTTCTTTCCTCAACTTCCAAAGATCCCTTGGTATTTTTCCTCTTTACCTTCAGTCCTTGGAAAACAGTAAATTACTTCACATCACATCAGTGAAGATTATGAGCAATTAAAAGGCTCAGATAGAAAGCAAAGTAGGTGGTGTAACTTTGAGATGGATGAATGTATGCCTAGTGGTCCATCAGAAAATACAGAAAACCTTAAATCACACTGTTAATGGAAAAGTCTTCTTAAAAAAATCAGGTTGGTGACAGAAGCCTTTCTCCATGAATGTGACACATTTCAATCATTAACTGCTGAGGAAAACAAATTAGATGGTGCTGCTGTTACAGCAAAGGAGAGGGATGTCTGAAATGCTGCAAGTGAAGCATTGCTTGGTAAACTTTTCAGTCTTTTACAATTTCCTTTTTTTTTTTTTTTTGCAGTCCACAATTAAATGGAAATAAAAATTTTATGGGAAAAGGGTTCTACTTATACTACATACTTACTTAAAGGCCTCTGGAGTCTTCCTTAGCAGCATTGCTCTCCCCTTCTCTCTGACCCTTCATGTGTCTGTCCTTCATGTGTCCCCATGTCCCTCTGTCTCCTCTGTTTTGCCAAAACTTGGGTTCTTTCTCACTCTTCTGTGGTTCTTTCTTCTACTTTTCTTAAAGAACCTCTTCCTTCCTGATACCCGTGTCTAGCTGGGATTTATTTGGGTGCAGTTAATTAAATCTGGATTTCACCTAGGTCACGCTGGAAACAGACATCAGAATTCCACTGGCACTGTATGATGAGAGACACTTAAATATAGATGCAGTGTCCTATTTCCTTTTTTGTAGTCTCTAGTATCCTGTTTTTGTTTGTTTACTCAGACTATATATAGCACTGCTCTTTTGTTTCCAGAAAAAAATTCCTTTGCATACATTATCTATCCATAAATCCTTTTCTTTACTGTGTAGAAGCCTACAGCTACAGTTGGAGTCAAGTTGTGTTGAGATCATTGATCAAAACAAGCAGACTTCAATAGAAACATCACTCATTGGGAATTTGCTCTGATGTTGCCTGCAACAAACATTTAGGAACTGTTTTGTTTTCTCTTCTCTATGTCTGACTTTAATTTAGAACCCAAAGCTCCAGTGAGTTACATGTATATTTCATATAATAATAATAATAATAATAAAAAAAAATTTTAAAAAATTATAATAATAGTAGTAGTAACAACAACTGAAAAATGCCTTCTATGCAACACCAAGTCATAAAATTTTTATTCTTTTCTTTGACATTCTTGGTACCCCTAACCATTAACAGAAATGTTCTGCTATTTCTTTAAAAAGCTGGTGGCAATCCCAGTAGCTACTCAAGTCCAGGCCTCGGAAACAAATTGTTTCTTAGTGTTTTCCCCAATATCCTTGTTCCCAAGACAAATGAGAATTTCTCTAATGTTGTCTTCTGAGCCAAAAGGAGTGTCAAACAAAACAACATTCTGTATAAAATAAAATCAGAAAGAAACTTGACATCCATATAAGACCTTGGGGGAAAACGTTACTTGTATATGTTGAGTCTCATAGATTTGTTCTACTTTGAGCAATTTACCTCGAGGATTTGGCATAATATGCATATAAAAATCTTGGTAGCAGGAATATAAACAGAAAGACTGTGCAATGCAAGGGTACAGAAAGTTAGGAACAATTGTGCTGGTGGAACATTGGTCCTGTGCAAAAAGGACAGTTTAAGAGTCAGATCAGGTAAGTCAAGCAACTCCTATCATCTAATGCAGAATGTCTATGCTAGGCCTGCAGAGGAAAAGTACAGCATTCAGACTATACTGTCTGCTGTGTGTTGATTGTGGCTGGATGCCAGGTGCCTTCCAAAGTCTCTTTATCACTCTTCTCCTCAGCTGAAATGGGGAGAGAAAATATAACAAAACTCATGGGTCAAGATAATGACAGGGAGAGATTACTCACCAATTACTATCATGGGCAAAAAGATATTAATTGGGGAAAATTAATTTATTACCAATGAAAGCAGAGTAGGATTACAAAACAATAAAAACTGAATCTTCAAAGAATTTTCCCCCATCCCTTCCTTTTTCTCCTACCTCAACTCCACTGGCCTAGGGACACTGGGAATGGGGGCTGGGGTCTGGACTTCACAAGTTGCATCTGTCACTCCTTCCTCCTCAGAGGAAGGACTCCATACAGTCTTACCCTGCTTGCCATGGGGTCCCACCCATGGCAGGTAGCCCTCTACAAGCTTCTCCAATGTGGGTCCTCCCCACAAGTTGTAGCTCTTCACAAACTGCTCCAGTGTGGATGCCTTCCATGGGGTGCAGTCCTTCAGGAACAGGCTGTTCCAGTGTGGGTCCCCTGTAGGGTTACAAGTCCTACCAGCAAACCTGTTCCAGCCTGAGCTCCTCTCTCCATGTGGTCTCAGGTCCTGCCAGGAGCCTGCTCCAGCACTGGCCTGCCGTGAGGTCACAGCCTCCTTCAGGCACCTGCTCAGTTTTAAAGTCCTTCACAGGCTGCAGGTGGATCTCTGCTCCACTGTGGACCTCCATAAGCTGCAGGAGTACAGCCTGTCTCACCATGGTCTTCATCATGGACTGCAGGGGAATCTCTGGTCCAGTGCATGGACCATCTGCTCCTCCTCCTTCTTTACTGACCTCAGGGTCTGTAGAGTTCCTTAGTGTATGCTCTCTCTCTGGTTGCAGAGAGAGTTGGTTGTCATATTTTTCACCCCCTTCTTAAATACATCCCAGATGTGCTACCACAATTACTGATGGGCATGGCCTTGGTCCATCTTGGAACCAGCTGGCATTGGCTCCATTGGACATGGGGGAAGCTTCTGGCACCTTCTGACAGAATCAATCCCGATAGTCCCTCATTACCAAAACCTTGCCAAGAAAACCCAGCACACTAAGTTCCTGTTCTGGATTTACTCTCAAGCTTGAAGAAGACCAAAGAGACTCAGAGGGTAGAGACATGAGCTTTAGTACGGAGTATCTTCAAAAAGAGGGATTATGCAGAAATGGTGAAACAAAATAAAAATAATTTCAAGAGGGATTCAAATAGCAAAACACTGTGAAAATGCTTCTGAATAGAAAAGAGAGTGTTTAAAGATACTGCCATGGATTCAGCAAATATATGCTATCAAAACAGTCTCTAGAAAGACAATTCCTCCCTTCCAGACTGATGCATTTTAGGCAGTAGGAAATTAACAATGAGATTAAGGACATTATTAAATGCAAGAATTTTGACTTCCAAATTGAACTTCTGTTCAAGTAAGGAAAATAGAAAAAAAATAGAAGGAAGAGAAAAGCTTTGGCAAGTAGGTGTTAAACACAATAAGGCAAGCCAAAAGTGGGTTCTGAAGAGCAGGTTGTTAAAGGTGTAAGAACTAAAAGTGAATTCTCTTCAAACACATCACAGACAGGACTTGTGAGATAGTCTGTAGGGCCAATAGATGATGGATATAGTAAAGGAAAGCTCAAAGGAAACAAAGCCATGTAGAGAAGCAAAATGAATTCTGTGCTTCTTTGTTCACTGGGAAAGTGGGGAGGGAGGAAAGGTAGACTAAAAACTTTGTTTACAGGAGAAATACCAGAAAAGAAGCAGCATCAACTTTTAAAGAACAGAGTTACCTCTCTCTGATCTGTTCCAGTTTCTCAAAGGAGTCACTGGATTTGCAGGCAAAGCTGATCTGATGGAAAGAATCTGCATAGATGTCTCCAAGTGCTTCATCAAAGGCTCCTAAAAAACCCAGCCTATCATGCTTTAATGGCCAGATAATTGCACATGAAAGTTCAAAGATAGGCACCTGTCTCTGTAATGAGGCACCTGAATAAATTATTTGTCTCTTATTTATATATTTATTTATTATTTGTACATGTCTTGCAGCTCATTTCATTGGGAGGAGAATGTGCTTTTGGCTCTGTAGAAAGTATGGATTGTTTTATTCAATAGTCCAGTATCAGGCATACAAACTGGCACAATTGCCATTTAAAGTCTTTACAGGGGCACAGTTTGACACCTTTGACTATAGCCAGATGCACTAACTGCAGAAAATAAAATATCCCTTTTGCCATATATGTGTTGAGATGGAAAATAAACAACTTAATTCTCTCTTTATGCTTCACCTGGCTGATGGACAGAAGAGCAGATTACCACTGAATTAAAATATTTTTTACCAGCATTCATCTGAGACAAGAAATCTCAACTTAATTGAACTATTCACTCTATAAAAACTCATACTAAACACAAAGAGACTGTACTGTAGGAACAAATACAGAAAAATTAATAGCATACAGGTACAAAGACTGGATGAAATAATGAAGAGTTCTAAGAAAATAATACTCTTCCCTGCTATTAACAGTAGCAGCACTTAGAACAATGACAGCATCAACAAATCCTGGCTGACTACTGCCAGAGCTCCCCATGGTCCACACCTCAGGTATTCTTCCATATCACTGCTGTTAGAAGGTTTCACTATTCTGAAGCAAGAGAAAGAAAATTTCATTGTGCAGTCTGAACTCTCAGTTTCATTTTCCAGATTTTTCCTGAAAAATGGAAGTCTCTGTCATCCCCAGAAAATGCTAGATTTGCCTAAAAGATTTGTCATTTGATACTGCTGCAGTTGTTTTGGAAATAGTCTAAAAAGCAAATGGCATTATGCATGTTTATTAACAGAATCTGGAAACTGCATAGTCAGTATATTTTCTGAGTTCTATGAAGACCCTTTCTATAAATTTGTTCACACAATCAGTTATTTGGGTTGAAAAGCACTCTACATGAAAGCACTGGCTTGAATTTCAAAGACAGGAATAGCAAAGTTTTGCTAGGTTCTCTGTTTCAAATTCTGAAGCAAATTTGGTGACTTCAGAGAAATTATACTTCAGGCTCTCCTAGGCAGCCAGTATTCTATAAATGTAATGTTATAGCAAATCCAATTCTATATCAGAGAGAGCATCATCTCAGCAATGTGTGTAGCTCCTGTAAGATTTGTCTAAGTCTGCCAATGAAAGTAGCGGGTTATTTGTCTGGGGCTTTTTGTTTGTTTGTTTGATTGTTTTGTAGGGTTTTAAAATTTATTTAGACATTATGGAACAAACACAACTCCAGTGAGTTGTTGCAACAGAGGTTGGCAAGAGGGAGGTGTGCTTTGGTCTCCTTTCAGGTAGTCAGGTACAGCCACGCGCAGGTTAACAAATGCAGTGAAACTCACTGGCTCTGCAGGAGCTTCTAAATACCTGTCTGAAAGATGCTGAGGGCAAAATAAAGGAACTGTAGGCTGTAGCTTTAAAACTACTTGATTGGTGACTGTTTTGCATTCTTCAATTTTTTTTCTTTTAGATTAGATGTTAATTTTACATGTCCTGTTCATCTTCTAAAGAAACATGGGTATGCTTGCCAAAAAATCTTGAATGGCTGGTATTTTGCCAGAAAGACCTCTGCCTGCCCCCAGGATTGACACTCTGTTCCTCCTGTCTTTGCCGAACTAATTATTTGGAGGAATTAAATTACAGTAACAAATCGGCACCTCATCGTGATTGGAATCTGTTTGAAGTAGGCCTTTTTGTTGCTCACTGTATTTTACAATTCCTTTTAAAATGGCTTATTGAGGGGATCTCAGTAAGATTCATGTTGGTGGGACAGTCTGTGGAACCCTGCCATTTTATTTTATATTTCTCTGAAGAATGGTTGCTCTACTTTGAAAGAAGGTTCTAAAAACAATCCAGAAGGGGGATGATGGCTCAGATTTTATTCATTCAGTCTTATCATCACGTTCAAGTTTAGAGATTACTTTTCTACTTGCAAGCCTTGCAGACTCCCCCAAGCCTTTGAAAGTCAACCTGGCTTCTTTGTTTTGCTGAGACTCTTAAAAAGCCTGTCCTGATTTTGCCTCTGCAGCTCCATTGACTGAGTGCATCTCTGATAGAAGGGTAGGATTGCAAGGTAACATGACCCTGCCTTCTTGTCTATTCCTTTGCCTCTAGGAGATTCAAAGGCATTTTTACATAGATGGAGAAAAGTTCTCAGGTATTATAAAAACCCCCACAAACAGTGATTCCATTGGAAAAGGTTTATTGATCAAACCCAAGACTTCACAAAGCAGTTTGAGAGTCTGGATTCTGCTTCCCATCACAGAAAGCTTCCCAGGTTCAAGATGAAGCCTGATCAGAATAAGGAAAATAATCTAACTCTGCTTTTCACTGTTATAGGCATTTGTGTGAGATAAGCAGAGAATTAAATGTTGTCTCAGAACACCACACTTTCTACAGCTCCATATGAAAAAGGAGGAATTACAGATCAAAACCCACCATTTTTTAAGCCTAACACAGTGTTAGCATCTCCAGTATTAAATGATTCTTTTCACGTGAAGGATTTGTTATTTTGGTAGTGGTTCATCTATGAGTAAAACCAATAAGTAACAAATCAAGGAACACCTCATCCTTGGCAAAATAAGCATCTCACCTTCCAAGTGCAAGGATAAAAGAGAGAAAACACAAAGCCACATTGCATGAGGTAATCCAAGGTTCATCTGCCTCTGAGATATTGGTCTTGCAGCTTGCTATGCAATTATGTACTATTATATAAATCTGGAGTAAAATTATTCACTTTTCCAATTTCAGAAAGCATCTGTCAGACAGAAGCCCTTAATAGAAGGACTATATCCTCCTACTCTTCCTCTCCAGTTATTGTCACTTGCTTCCTAAATCATTCCTCTGGAAAGACTACTCCTGGAACATGGAGATAATTCCTGGTTAACTGAGGCAGCCCTAACAAAGACATTAAATACAAAGAGTGCAAAACCATTCCTCAAAAACCTTACCATGGATTTATGGCTTACCAAGTTAAAGGAGTAAGATAGAGACAGTACAGTCTTGCTTTCACGGTTGACAGAGGCATTTCCTAGGAAAGCTGGAGTAGTTCCAACTCTGAAGACCATTTTGGAAACCTGGAAATTCAAAGGATTGGTCAGAGCCTTGCACTATGATCAGATTTCTGATTGAGTTCTTTATCCCAATATTAACACTACATACTTTTTCATAATTTGATAACATTCCATGTAACTTAGCTCAGGCTCCATCCAAAACCCACAGGAGCCAGGTGGTCTGGATTCTTCACAGATCTCTCATTGGATGCTACAACCTTAAAATATATAATTTTTCAGAAGTGAGATAAGCCTGAATTGTCTCTAAAATACTCACATGTGCTAGATTCTAGAGCTGCTAATGCAAAAGATAGACTGATATTAGTGTTTATTCTCACTTATTTTAATGCCTTTGTGCAATAGAAAAGTGGGAAACATCACATACACACTCTCTGTAGCAGGACCTAGGTTTGGAATTGTGAAGAGAAAGAAATAATGCAAAATGTGTGGCTGAAGTAAGGAACACAAGCAGGAAATGACATGTTGACAGAAAAGTAGGATATCTGTGTGTTCCATAGCCGGAGAAAACAGCCCATTAAATTAGAAGACCTGGAAAGCTGGAGAGAGGCAGAAACATGAGGGTAGGTAGGGCATTTGGCACAGAAAACCAAAAATTTTCGGTTTCGGCAATTAAAATGGAGGAGTGGGAATTAAAATGCAGAAGTGTAGACTCTTTTCAAAGAGACAGAATTCCAAGTCAGGAAAAACAAAGAAAGAAATCTGCTGCTGCAGTTGCCACATTGCATGGGACACCAAGGATAGGGGAGACACGTTGGGATTGCATGAGATGACACCCAGCTGAGCAGAAGCTGCCACTCTGTGCAGGATGAATGCTCCCTGAAGCCCAGGTGGCCTGGCAAAGAGCTGCAGTGGCCAAGGTGGGGGCATCACTGAAAAAGCCTTGCTGCCCAAAGCATTTCTGCTTCTGCTTCTGTGGAGCTCAGGTCTCTCTGCTCCCAGTCTGTCTCCCTCACTTTAAAGTCCAAGCACTCCATGCAGGCAGCCTCTCACCAGGATATAAATGGACCTTATCCTGAATTTCACGAGCAGTCACAGATATGGGCACCATCTTATCCAAAACTCAACTTTGACTGACTTCAACGAAACATAATGAAAAACATTTTTGAGAATAAATTGAAATAGAGTGAGTAGTAAAGGCAGCTTTATCAGAAGAATTGACCTCAGTGACCTCTCTGAGTTTTTCCTCCAATCTGCCATTAGTAATAAAAAGCAGAGGTAGAATGAACATTGCTTTCTGTAACAAAAGTGTTAATTATTTCTTCTCTCCCACAGAGGTAGCAAAATATCATTGATCGCTGGTTTGCAAATTCTATAAAATACGCTTTCATCCAATTTTGTTATCAGAAAGAATCAAATCTTTATATGTTTTAAATTATATATATCCTTCAGATCACTCTGAATTTTTCTCCTAGGTACGAATGGACTGTTCTTAGCTTAACATGACTGAAAACAACAATGAATAATAAGGTAGTTTTTATCATGCCAGTTAGTAAGTGGATAAAATAAGTTGTTTTACTGTGAACATATACTTTTATAATTAAATACCAGTAATTGTCATCTAGTGTGCTTGATGACAAACTGGAAAATTAAATTTACAAAAAAATTATTAAATAACAATTCCTACATAAATAGGAGAGACATTTTGGAATCAAGTGAGAAGAAAAAACTTCAAACCATAAATTTTGTAACTCTTTGCTTTTCCACTTGAAAGAATCGCAGAAGATGGCCAGTGAAAAGAATTAATGGAATGATATATATTATACTGCAAAATTGTGGCTAGCACAGGTCCTTCCCGTGGGAACATTTTGCTATATTTCATAAACAAGATAAAGTTTGGATGTTTTGCAAACAACTTCTCCGGATTAGGTCAGTTCGGGCTTGGCCAATTGGGCCTAGGGGGAGGTCTCGGGCTGACCAATCTGGGGCACCTCTGTAAACTCTATATATATGGAAATCAAAACAATAAAGCTCTTCCTCTTCTCTCTCTCCTTGTCTGAGAACTTGGGTCATTCCTCAGCTAGCGGCTCAACAGCGACACAAAATAGCATTAATTCCTAAACAATTTTTAAGACTTTCTTGCTTTGTAAACCTCAACTGACTAAATGTATCTGCAGTGTGAGGGTTCTGTGGAAATGCTTGGAGAAGACTTTGAAGTGGTTGCAAAGCAAAGAGAACTGATAATGCTTTCATACTAGATTAACAAATCTATTGTTTATTACCTCAGTGATATGACATGCTGCGAGGTGCCTATGCTCATGCAGTAATGATTAGCTAGTTGGCTAACTTCCAGCCAGTAGGGTTATTAGCACTATATTGTGAAGCTTCAATGTAAGTTTGATTTCCTTGTACTGTATATTGCATGAAGAAAATTTGTATTAATCAATATAAATTATTCCCCAAACAATAAGACATGGTGGGGGTGAGCAGGAAAGGCTGGAAATGAGGTGTTGGTGCAAAAAAAAAAGCAAAAGAATAAAGAAGGTCATGTGTTCTGGCTCTAATTAATGTTGAAGGAAAGTCTGTGAAAGGCAGGAATCTAATGGCTATAAGAGAAGACTGACAAATGGCCTGTGCTGTGTTAAGAAGCACGACTGGGATGAAACCTTTAACTTGTCAAGTTTTTCTCATTATGCTAAAAGTTTTACCTGAAAAATTAGGATGCCACCTCCCTCCTATTGGAGAATCATTAATACATTCAATGTATTATCACTGAGAATGTTTTATATTGGACCATAGGCAGATGGCAGAATTTAAGCTATGACATTGAAATAATATGAATATATATAGATGAAGTCCAGAGTACATATATCTTACTGATATTGTGCCTAACTTAATTGTTTTTTATTTCTCTTATTTTAGAAGCAATAGCCTCAGGCATGTACTTCCAGGACAACTCACCATGAAAAAAATCTCAATACTAAGTAGTGCAGATGCAGTATCTGACATTATTAACTGGGTTAGGAATTGAATAAAAGCATGTAGAGTTCAGATGGACTAATAGTGCTTAGAATTCACTAACCTTTGGACCAACAAAAAATCGTTCTGCTTATTTAAACTCTTGCTTCTTCTCTGGTGCCACACTGGAAATGAAAAAGACTAGTCAGTTTGATGGGTTAAGACCTGTGAACAGCTACAGACTTAATGTTCACCTTTATGGCATATCAGATATTAATATCTGGGCCCAGCAAGCATATCCACAAGCTGGATGTGATATATGCCTCACAGGTGTGTTGTGGATCAGATGTGCACAGAGTGTGAGTTGGGCTAATGAAAAATGCTACACAAAACATCACCTTGAATAGACGGACAGAGAACCACTGACCAAAGAGGTCCCAGTATCAGATTTCCATGTGTTTGGAAGACTCCTCAATGTGTTTTGCTTTGTTTTGTTTCTGTTTATATATAGACATGAATTTTAACATATTTCTGTGAGCACTTAGTTCTGAGTAGGCAAACTGAGACCACAGTGATTATTGGTGATGCACCTTGAGTTGGATTATGTGCTAGTGCCAGCTGAGGAAATAATTTCCACACATTCTTAGCAGTAGAACTGTATGAATGTAGATTGTATGAATGGAATGATTGATATCTATGAGACTATATAAATATTTTTAAATTCTTAAGTAAAACATGTACTGACCCAGATGATTAACTTCACTGAGAAGTTTGCACACAATGCAGCCTTAATGAGAAGAATATTTCTATCCTATTTCAGTACATGCTCAACTTTAAGCTGGGCACATAGACCCGCTGTGAGCCATGGGACCCCTCTTGTTCTTGTGCCTGAAGCTCAGTGTATACTTAACAGACTGATGGAGATGGGCCTGACAATAAAGAAGTCTGCTGGTATCCTGAAGATCCATCTGCTTCCCCGATATCTAAACCTTGATGGAAGGGACTTAAACTGACATATTTTACTACTCAATTGGAGTGGGCTGAGGGCACACAACATGGCCAGTTATAGCCGGCATTATCATCTGTCTGGGTTTTCCTAGATGTATGCTTTTTTTTTCCTATGTACATTTTGATCTAGTAGTTACATAATTTTTCTAAATGCTTGGCAGAAATACGGGAGCTCTAGGGTCAGCAGCTCACATAAGAAGACAGGACTTGGTGTCAACAAACTGCTAAGTTTATATCTGAAATTTTGCTTAGAAGACTATTTGAAAATAGATTTAAGATCTAAAGAAGACATATGAAGGTGTGTTTTCAGAATGTCAGTCTTTTTCACCTTGTAGAGTTTTCATTGGATCAAAGTAAATTTTCTCTAGACCATGTTTTTAACAAGGTGTCGCAGGACTTGTTTCTTGTTGGCAGTTTACAATATTAAGGATATGAATGCTATGAAATAATTATATTTAAGCAAAAAAAAGCAACTTTAGAAAGGTTTTTTTTCCCCTTGAAAAATATAGAGGAACACCACCAGTCAAAGAGCAGTCATTGAAAAGTACAATTAGCTCTGCTGAGCAAATAACAAAGGCTTTGTTACTGTGCCACACAGCACATCTAGTAAGTGTTTTACATATCCCTAAAGCTGAATTACTAGCGAAGCTAGTAACTTTGAAAATACAGAGGTTATTATGGTTTGTGTGTTTACAATTTTCATTTAATGTAGATAGCATGTGGCTGGTGTATGAGGATGGATATAAGTAAAATAATTTCCATGAATCTACATTTACTTTGTCATACGCATATAAAATATGGAATGAAATATCAGAATGAAAAAAAATGGAAAAGAAAATAATCAAAAGAAATATAATTGAGGGAATGAACACAGAAGAAAAGTGGATTTGCTTCTAGAAAAACACAGAGAACAGATTTGAGAAAAGAAAAATGAATGATTAAAAACTAACCATAAAATAGATATTAGAAGTACATAAAATGAAGTCAAAGCTTAGCATAAGGAATAAGTAGGCACAATTTCTAAAATGTGACAGATAATAGGAAAAAAAAATTAAGAGAAAACCCAAAGGAAATTAAAAATAGACATATGGTAAGAATCTAAATGAAAAGTTTAAAATTTTGTACTTAGCTATTAACAATTATTTAAAATTTTAATCAGTTTAAAGGATTATCAACAGAAGTTGTAAATTCTGAGGGAATATTCTGCCTTGTTTGATACTATAATAATGAAAGGCATATACTTAACATGATTATGTCTCTAATTAAATGGGATTATTCCTGAGTTAAACTTCAGTTCCTCTTGGCTAGTCCTGTGATACCCTACTTGATTTATTCTACCCATAAGATGATAAAATAGGAAAGGTCAATAAAAATGAAATGGAAAAATGAAGACCTAGTGAACAGTGCAAAAAAAAAAAAGGTATCAATTCCTAGGTACTGAAAACAGTCAACTAAGAGAAGAGTTTACCATGGGGACTAGCAGATACCTCAAAAATTTAAAATGTTGCAATTTACAGGACGTCTTTCTGAAATGCATAATTTATTCCCAAGTTATGTGTCTGATGAAGAAATTGTGAAGACCTTTGTCCATGGGAGGATTGGCAACCACAACTATGGCGAAGTGAAATATTCTGTCACCACTCTTTCATGATAGTTTCTTATATTGACACACTGATATCATGCAGTGATATTGTTTGCATGTCAGGGTAGATACGTCTCTAGTACGTCACTACATAGGTGAGAGCTCCCGTAAAATAGCAAAGCCCCCAAAGTCTATGTCTGTCTGTTCCTATTGCTAGGCAAAGCCTGGATTGGACATCCCACATTTTACGTGGTAGCAAAGAGCATCAGTGTTTCCTACCTCCAATAGCAGAAGGAGAAACACTTCAGTTATCTCCAACTGTATTTTTAAATAATTTTTATCTACCCAGAAATTCTTCAGACACTCAGAGAAGAACACAAACCTTTTCTTGCCTCCGAAATGCCTAATTTACAGGTGGCTGAAAGTGAGAGAGGGAACTTATTACTACATGTTCTGTTCTTCATGCTTTTCCCATGTGTTTTTTACAGGACACTGGCAAAGCTTTCTTCTGAGTCAGCAGAGTAACACTTGTGTTCCTGGTTCATAGTTGTCATGGTTGACCTACTCCTTGCACTGCCAGTGTTACAAGTGGTTACTGCCTGCCCCATAGCCTGTCCATCAGTTTTATTTCCCACACATACTACATGCAGCACCCAACTCCTCCATAATTCAGAAGCACTGAATAACATCTGGAAGCTCATTTACTCTCAGCAAATCTGGGTAAAAACGAATTTTAAATAGCAGTGAGGACCTGTCATCCTTGTACTCCTCTCTCAAGAGATTCTGAAGATACCCTGCTTATTAAAATCTCACAATACATCAAAATATTTTCATTTATACAGGTGGTTTTACCAATGACCTAATTATATTTTGTTCTCAGCTTCTGATGTAGAAAATTATTTGTTTTTCTGCCATATTAAGAAGAATGTCCCACCTCAAAGCTTTGGTATTTTTGACATTAATTATAAAAGTAAAATTAAACAGTTAAGATTTTTCTCACCCCTTCTTCCCTAAATATTCCAGCAAAATTTAACCCTGGATGAAGGAAAAATCATAAAACTCTGTTGTGCCATTTCTGTTCTCTTGGAGATGGACAGGCCCTAATTTCTACATCAGAGATTGCTCCTCCACTTACTTTTCTAAGTGAAGGAGGACACAGACCCTTCTACCTGTGTTAACAGTACATAAAGGAATACCACTAATATTTACATCTTACACCATTAGACCCTTCATAGAACAAGTATATTTTGACAAGTGCAGAAAAATCAAGGACAGAGAGGAAAATACATATCCATATGATGTCTCCTGAAATATATCTGATTCAATCACAACTCAAAAGGGTTGTTTTGGTTGTATTTTAAAATTCTATTTATAATGTAGGTCTTTGACCTTACTTTATGCAAGAGAAAATGTCTGCAAAACAGATGACTATTAACTAGTGACCCCTTTGCACTATTGAGCCAAGGACTTAGAAAAGTCTTGATCTCTTACTCTCTTTCTGCTCTCCTAGTCCCTGTCTAAATTATTCATGGAAATACTTATGTTTCTTCATCACCAGATGCTTCCATAAGATCTCTGCTTTCTATTGGAAGGTCATTAAGTGAGTCTCAAGATTTATTTTCATTTTGGTTGAAAACGTGGCTGTAGCTCTTTGTTGGTTCCCCAGTCTTATCCTTTTCAGGGATGGTGGGCTCTTTGTTGGTGCCAGAACCTGAATACTTTCCCCTGGCTTGAAAACATTTAGGATCAAATCAGGGGTGCCAAACACAGAACAGAAAAGAAAAAGATTTGAAGATAGTAACACTGAAGTCCATGTGATTGTCCAAAGAGACTACAGAAAGTAGAGAAAAGTAAATCAGTTGCTTTTTGCTGGTGATCTTGTGACTGCAATTCTTATGGGCAGGTTGTGAATACTAATTTGGAAATCAGTGTGTATGAGAAAAGCTCATGGAATTGCAAGGGAACAGAGGGAACAGATACCCCTTTTCATCTATTCTTTCTGTAGTAAAATGTTTGTGCTATTTATAAGTAATAACAATCATTGTGCCCTTGGTGGAAGAGAATCAGGTCAGCAAATACTTCAGCAAACCACATAACTCCATGGACCCTATTGGGATATGTACATGAACACTGAGGGAGCTGGCTGGTGGCATTGCTGGGTCACTGTTGATAATTGTCCAAAGTCATGGAAAAGTGCATGAGGGTTGGATGAAGGCAAATGTCTCTCTTCAAGACAACAGGGCAAGGGCAAGATGAAGAACCCAGGCAACTGCAGGCCTGTCAGCCTCCTCTCAGTCTCTGGGGAGGTGACAGAGCAAATCCTGGAAATCATCTCCAGTCGCATGAAGGACACGGAAGTCATTAGTCAGGAGAAGTCGGCACTGATTGGCCAAGGGAAAGTCATGCTTGACAAACCTGACAACCTTCTACCATGGAATGACTGATAGTTGAGGCGAGAACAGTGGATGTTGTCTATCTTTAGTGAGGATTTTGATGTTGTCTCCTATAAGATCACCATGATTAGATTAAACACCTCTCCTATGAGGAAAAGACAAGAGAATTGGCATTGGTCAGCCTGGAGAAGAAAAGGGTGCAGGGTGATATTGTTGTGGCCTTTTAGGACATGGAGTGAACTAGAACAGAGTCTGAGAAAGGCTTTTCACAAGGGCATGTAGTGATAGGATAATGGGAAATGCCTTCAAGATGAAGGAGGGTAGGTTTAGGTTGGGTATCAGTAAGAAATTAGGATGGTGAAACACCAGAACAGGTTGCCCAGAGAAACTGTGTATGCCCCATCCCTGGAAGTGTACAAGGCCAGGGTGGATGGTACTTGAGCAACCTGGTCTGGTAGAAAGGGTCCCTTCCCACAGCAAGCAGGTTGGAACTACACGATCTTTCAGGTTCTTTCCAACATGAACCATTCTACAATTCTGTAATTAGAGATGAACTGATGAATTATAGGCTGGATGAGCAGTGAAGTGAACTGAAAACTTGCTGAATGTCCCAGAGGACTTCATCAGTGGGATGTAGTTTAATTGGAGGCCTCTTACCAGCAGCGTGCCCTAGACACCAACGGTGTCAATAGTGGGTCAAATCCTGTTCAGTACCTTCATCTATGATCTGGGTGATGGGACAGAGTGGACCCTAAGGAAGCTCACTGACAGCACAAAAGTGAGAGGAGTAGCTGATATACCAGAGGGTCATGCCACCATCCAGATGGACCTCAACAGGCTGGAGAAGTGGAATGACAGAAATGTCATGCAATTCAAGGGGAAAGTCCTGCATCTGGGGAAGAAGAGCAATCCTAAGCACCAGCATATGCTAGTGGCCACCCAGCTGGAAAAGAATTTTGCAGGAAAGACCCTGAAGGTCCTGGTGGATACCAAGTTGAATGTGAGTCAGGTGTACCCACATGTCCATGTACAACAAAATTGGATAATGGTGTCCTGGGGTGCATTAGGAGATATGATATCAGGGGATGTGATTTTTCTGTCAAATCATATTGATGTGATTAAAACAACAACAACAAAACCAGAGAGGCATTTTGCTGCTGACTCAGTTTTGAGGAATTTGTTTTGGTTATGCATGTGGCACCATTGAAGGCTTTTCAGTAAACTGGAGAAGGCGAGGGGAAAACATGAATAGTTAAATGCAGCAGAATTACACAAAAGCTTCAGTATGGGTCCCACATATCAACAGTTTCCATTAATTTTAGAGTTTTGTTTTGTGTTGGATTCCAGGTCTCATGTTTCTGGGTTGTCCACTTAACAGGTCTGTATCCTTCTCAGAGTACTCCCCTGCTTCTCACACACTGCATTTGAGCCTCTTTGCCCTTCAGAACCAACCCACCCTCAGAGGTGGGTGGTGACATGGTAGGCCTCCCCAGGTAAGGGAGATACATCCCTTCTATGCCAGACACTAACCCTCTCCCTTCTTCCCATGGCTAGTTACCCATCTCACCTGGTAACTCCAGATTTTCACCCTGTAATTCCTCCCACTTTGCTGTTTGCTCTCTGCAAATATTACACTCACAGATGGTGAACATCTCTCTTTCCCCCTTCCAATCATCGTTTGGCCATGCCACAGCACACATTGTTAGTTCTCTTTAATCTTTCTCCATAATTAAATGAAAAGCCAGTTTAAAAGGAGCTGTAATAAAATTTCTTCTCCTGAAATTAAATATAAAAATAGTTGCTTCTTTTTATGTATTGTAAGCGATTAATAGGGAATGGGGCCGTTTCAGTAAGGACTTCAAACAAATGTTCCCTCGTGCAGTGGTGGCATTGCTGCTGGTGAGGAAGAGATCTGTTTTGCCTGCTGACACTGGGTTTTCTCTTTCATGGCCATTTTTCATACCTGCAAAACAGTTTGCAGACTCTTTAAGCAGAGTAGTGGGGGGAGGAGGGAAAGAGGGTTGATAGGTCTACATTAGCTCATTAAAAACTAAAAAACCATTTCTATTTTACATAATTTAACATGGCAAACTATTAAAAAAAAATAAGGTGAAAACTGCAACCCCTAGGCATGTGTTTAAAACATCCTCATTTAGATGCTAATTTTGATTCCTAGTGTATGGCTGGTTAAAAAAAAAAAAGCCATTAACAAAGGGGCAGATTACTTAAAAGGCATTATTAGGCAAATATGTATGAGTTTTCTGATACCAAGTGGCCCTTTTATGACTGAATACAGCTGCTAAGTAGAGTGACAAAGAGATATTTGTATTAAAAGGAAAGAAAAAGCCATCAGATTTTTAAAAATACAAGCCAAAAAACAATAATTATATAGAGTGTAAATCACACAGGTAAAAAAAAATCTTTTAAAAGGCAAGTAATACTTTCTCCTTTAAATATTTAGAAAATGTGTGGCTCTGCAGGTGATGTATATTGCCAGCTGAATTCCAGGATGTACCTAACATTTATGTAATAGTGAAACAAATGTTAAAATGTTGTTATTTAATTCTAGTCATATATCCTGTTTTGTGTGTTAGTAAAATAGCATTGACAGAAGAGTGAAATGAGGAAAATAACAGGCAACAGGAGAAGAAAGTGCATTTTTTCCAGCTGAGACTGAACTCATGACTGGCAAAAATAAGGTTATAATGACATTAAAATGAAAATGGTTCAGACAGAAAAGATATAAGTAAATGTACTGTGCTGTATAAATTAAATGAGTAATAGAGGATGGGCAGATGGTTGCTTAACTGCATCACAGTAAAGGAACAGTGAATAGGCTTTCACTGAGAGCTCTCTTTCTGAACCTGAATAAAATTTTCCTTAACAGGAGGAAGGCTAAGGGAATTTCTGACTCTGAAAAGAAGAAATGAATTTGAAAAGCAGAACTAATTTTGACTTTTTCTTGGCTGTCCGGGTATTTGAATAATTTTTGTGTTCTCTGTTAATTATCCAGTTAAGAATCAGAAGCCTTAGCCAGAAACAGCTGATTTTTCATCTGGGGACTTTGTGGTCCCCAGCAGCTCCAGAAAAGGCATTTCTGCTATGGAGAGTCCATAGTGTTCACAAACCCTTCTCTTGGCAAACACAGACGAGTTTGGATTTATTTGCATTTAAATGTTTAAACTATATAACGAAACACGGATGAGAAACGAAAGCAGCACTTTCCCTTCCTCACTCTCAGATCTTTCCCTTTACATGTAACATTAAAACTTGCCAAAGCAGATTCTCCTTACACCACAGATCAAGGAGCTTAACTGCTCTAAAACTGGTGGAGAGAACTTAGCTCACCAGCACATCTTGTTAGCTGAAGCAGAAGGGAGAAAGTAATTGTTTGCTATGAAAATGGAGTTTTAAATGAATGTGTAAGAAGAACGGGATATCTCTCTTCATGTGTTGAACTTTTATATTTCTCTGCTTTATTTAAAGGGCTGGAAGAAAAATATGAGGATTCAGCAACTCATGTTGCAGTTCTTTAAAATGCACCAAGGCAATCAATACCAGTAGAGCTACATACATCATATTTAAATTGCTTTACTATTGCCCTGGAGTCTATACAGTTAGATGAAGAGTGGAAGCGTTATCTGAAGTTAGTCCCAAAATACCTTTTTGACTCAACACAATTATTTCATTAATAATTTTGTATTTGATATTTTTAAAGCTTACTTAGCACCATGGAGAATCTCTGAATTATTACATATGACTACATGTCTCTTCATTTCATTATTTTAGCATAAAGAAAAATAAATTGAGGTTTCAAGAAAAACAAAAGTAGGCTGTCCTAAACTGAAGATCATTCATGGTTATGTATCCCAGTGATGCTGCTTTGTGTATTTGCTAAGTGACATTGAAAAGTGAGTTA
This sequence comes from Entomyzon cyanotis, assembly GCA_024500445.1. Lineage (NCBI taxonomy): Eukaryota > Metazoa > Chordata > Aves > Passeriformes > Meliphagidae > Entomyzon > Entomyzon cyanotis. The sequence goes on from JAKEPQ010001005.1 coordinate 20,168,543, forward strand.
ACAGTAAATGTAAAGCATTTTCCAAGCACAGCTGTAGTGTGGAAGTGGAAGTGATTTGCAATATCCCACACAGCTGAGTCCTAGCATGAGGTGGAGTTGAGGTAGGGATGGAGGAGCTTATGCTACTGTTTTTAGTGCAAGTATATATTAGTTTTCTGTTGCAAGTCAATTACTTGCTGGTAGTTAGAGTTTATTTAGTTGTATGTAAAGGCTATTGAGGATACATTGTAAGGGATGGTGATTTATTCCCAGAGAAGTTCATAGAAGAAATGTCTATTCTACCTTTCATAGATGCTAATTATAGCAAGTTAATCAATTATAGTGCAGAGGATTCCCTATGAAACACGGGATGTTCTACTTCTGATATTTATTAAACCCTCAAGAGCTATGTGAAGTGTACTGTTATGAAAGTAGAAAACCAGTGCATTTTGTCAAGCAAAAGGAGGGAATGAATAGCCTATAGACACTTCTTCCAGGCAAATGCAGGGTGGCAGACTTGAAAAGTGAAAGATGGCAAAAGAAGGTACCTTGTGGACCACAGAACAAAAGTAGAAAACACAGTTGAATGAAGAAGAATGGGTGAAGTGTGTAACAGTGGAACAAACAAGATGAACAGAACTAAGCTAGGTGTGTGAAAAGAGGAGAGATTTAACTTTTACGGAGGAAAATGTGACTTTGCGTCATGATACCTGGAGAGAAACGAGTAAGGGGCTGTAACTCTCGCCTGTATTTTTGTGAAGTTATTTCTGACATCCCACTGTTTGGGAACGGGTAATCAGTGTTTCAGACTGTCAGACAATCACAATGTTGAGTGTGGATGAGGGTTTGATACTGCAATTTAAAGAAGAACAGCCACTTAGTAATTAAATATTTCACGCAAATTTCTTTCACTCTGAGTTTGGAGTGCTCAGACAGGGACAGAATAAAAGAAAATTAGATAAGTTTATGTTTGCTGTTAATCTATAAAGAAAATGCTGAAACTCTGGCTGCTACAGATGGGAGGCTTATTTGGCCTCTACATTTTGCCTGAGAGCTAGAGAAAAGCATTAAGCATCAAATTAAAGATGTTAACTATATGCTGTTTTAAGAATCCTGTGAAAGAGTCATAGTACTGTGTGCTTGCCATCCTAGCCACCACTCATAAAATTACTTAAAATGGGAGTGTTTCCCTTCCCCCTGCCTTTTTTTTTTCTTTTTTAATCTCTGTTTACATGTGCAGGTACCCACTCTGCTGCAGGACAATAGGAGGATTCCCAAAAAAAGCCCGACTGGAGATTCTCTTTTCTAGGTCCTTCTTTTGTAACAAGTGAATTAAACATGGTTGCTGTGTTTTATGGCCTGCAGCATGTGGTTTAGAAGATCAGATGGGTATTTGGGTGTTGTTCTTTTGTTTCTTTTTTCTTTGGAGGTTTTTGTTTTGGAGTGTCTTTAGGTAGATATTATTCAGCCATAGGTATTCTTCAGCTAGGTCTCTTCTATCTCCTGGTTGATGTGACACCAGTTTTCTAGTGCACGGGTAAAGAAAAAGTATATTTTCTATGCTTGAGGTTTGAGCAATGAGGGTAAAAGTAGCAACAACTTAGCTGAGACATTACCAAATAAAGATGAATTAAAGAAGAGGAGTGAAAATTGAATTTTATCAAAGCTGCCATTTCTGGCATGTGTTTACTGCACCAGTTTACAATTAAAGATTTAATAATTCTGCTTCCCTTCTGAATGCAGTTTTTATTTTAACTCTGAAATAAGGGGCAAGTCCTGGACAGGAGGTCATTAATTTTCCCGTTCAGTCACCACCTCCTTAAAGCCACTAGAGTTAATAGGGCTGCATATTAATCAGGGCCTTGAGTCTTCTTTGTAGGAGAAAGGCAGGAAGGAGGGGGTCTCTGAATTTACTCCATTAACTTTAGGTGACAAATAAAGGCTGTTCTTCCTGCTGGGCTGTCACTTAGCATGCCTGGTTACAGCTGCACAGCTGATATGTTGTATTTTTATGTGGTGGTAAAGATGAAGCAGGGTTGAGGCAGGAGGTACTGCTCACAGTGCAGAGCTGAACACAAGGAATATGTTCCTCGCCTGGAACCAGTCTGAAAATGTCATTTATCTATGTTGTGCAATAAACTGCTCTCACGCAGGCATCTCAGAAGCATAACCAGAAGCAACCTGTGCTTGAAACAAAGGACGTTTTTCAAGTGTGGATAATTTAGATTTCCAAATCCCTATAAGAGTCACAAAGATTCACCCACTGTTCTCCAAAGGTCAAAGTAGCATTTAAAAGTAAAGGATAAAACTAAGTTGTGCCACAGAGGCCTGTGACAGGACCATGACAGTCCTTGGAGATGTCCCTTGAGAGGTTGCCATCGCTTCTCCTGCCATGATGCACCAGTCCTATGTAGCTGCACAGAGTGAGCAGCAGCAAACAATAGTTTGTCCTTGGTTTTGTCCTTTTGTGTTTGACTGGCTCACCTGCTGTCCTGATAAGGGCACATGTGGAAGTAGAAATGACAGGTGAAATGCAAGGCTTGGGAAATTGTGCCTGCAGACAGCTGTCTGCTACCTCCTCACACTTTCCTTGCTTCACAGATCCAGATATTAAACCAGCTATTGAAGTGGTGTCTTTGATTTCTCATGTCAAAGGGTCTCACATTTTTTCCTGAACTAGAGCGAATGAAAGCAATTCCATGTGGCTGGGCTGGGGAATGTGATGTGTATTTTACTCAACCATTACTTAAAGAAAGCAGATAGTTAGTAATGACACAAAATAAAGATACTCTATAAAGACACCATCTATAAAGATGGTATAGGTAGTTACAACACAACTAGCCTGATTGAAAAAGCTACTGATACTTTTAATTTTAAACACGTGTATAATGCCACCCACTTCAATCCCAACTATAGTCAGTGGTGCTGCCTGTGCTAAGGTTAGGTAAAACTTAATTGGGGCTACTCTTAAAGGAGATATGAAGCCTTCATTAGGAAAAGCACAGTAATTTTCACTGCAGCCTTAGTTAAGTGCAAGACAAAATCCTTTTACATTAGTAATTTATTTACATTTAATTATTTTTCCTCAATAGTTGCGTGAAGGGGAAGTTAGAATGCTCTCACTTTAGAAACTGAAAGCCGCATTGTTAATATATTAATAAAACTATGATTAACAGTGCTGCTAACAATAACATAATCACAAGAACATGTACCTATTTTCTATTTTTCAAATCACAGAAATTTCTAAAGTTTTCATTCTTTTTAATGAAGATATAATTTTCAAATCAGTTTTATGAAGAGTTGGGTACCTCTAATTTCTCTTTCTTTTCCCTAAAACGGAAGAGAAAGGCATGCCAGCTTTCAGAGCTGTAATGGGATAAAAAGACACTACCTTCACCTTCTTTAATAGCTTTTCATGATTGGCTGGCATGTTTTGACTGAACTGGAATGGGGCAACTTTCTTCGTGCTGTGAAATCTCATTAAATGGGTTTCATTGTGACTGTTACATAGAATGAGTCTTTATTTTTCTAATGGTTTATTTTCTTGTGATACATTTCACATAGAAAAAAGAATGTTTCATATCGTCAGGGTTGAGGTTGTGTTGCTTGAAAAATCCTGTATTGTTCTTGGATTCTCATGAGAATTTATCCATGTACATTTTCATCCACATCCATTTGATTTGTTCTAGTGTAACTAGGTAAGCCTATAGCTCCAAAACATTGGTGGTTCCTAAATGCAAGCTCCCTAAGGTAACTTGAAATCCAGTTGACTTAAAGGATGAAGCAAAAGATATTTATTTAAGTGCAATGAAACCGCTTTCATTTGTGTGTTAGTTTACACTTTGCATTAGAGACTATTTAAAATATATTTAACTGGAGTGTTCTTTCAATAAAGTTCACATTTCTTATAATTGCCAGAATCAATCTTTTATTTCACATAAAAATTGATCTCCATTTGTTTATATCTCTGGTCTTAGCTTCCGTCTTGGGAATTCTCAACCCTTTTTTTTTTAGCTTTAAATTTGCAAAGACAAGGATGTGAGGTTCTTACTGGCATTGTTTCTTTCTCATCCCTGTATGATAAATTCAAGCAGGTAGGGGATGCTAACCTGTTAATAATACCTCCTGTTATTGCTAAAAAGATAGGCTGGTAGATGAAAAGGGTTTGCAAATGGTGAAAGCGGAGCCAAAATTGAGACTGCCACTTGTCATGCTGACTGTTTCCATATGCTCTCCCATTTCTCTGCCTTTATCTAGTTGTTGTCTCCTGGCTTACACTGCAAGATTTTGGGGACAGAGATATTTTTACTGTTGAAACAGGAAGGATCTGGTTTTGTGGGAGCCTGGGCATCTCTTCAGTCCAAACATATAGCAATAATGAAAGAAGCATAAAGCTTTGACTAGATTTTTCAGCCTCTAAACAGTGAAAAATGTGAATATTAATTATTATAATTCAATCATTTTGATATTTATGCAGTTTCAAAATCTGCTTTTATAGAATATTTTTAGTTTTGCTAGGATATATGCTCCCAATTAAAAAGAAGGTCTCCTGCTGTTGGTAAAGCTTTGAAGCTTTTTTTTTTGTTAGTTAAATCTGTTAATTCTTTTTGAAGTGATTTCACATGATTAAGGCTGTGAGTGCCCATAAAATATCAGGACAACAGCAAATTCTGTTGTGCTGTAGAAAAGAGGGTCTCTGATTTATCAGTGTTTTCTGGGGTTTTTATTATTTTTTAATTTTTTAAAATTTCCCTTCTTGTTTCATTGTGAGTCCTTGATGAACTGAATATCAGTACTCTGAGTTGCTAGAGACTTAATAACCAGAAGCGTTATTTGAATTGCTCTATAGGTGCAGATGGGTTTAGCAGGGATTTCAGAGCTTGGAGGAACTGGGGTTCAAGTTAACCCTTTTCCCATGATCTTTCAAGTGTCTTCCTGAGACATGGGGATTCCCTAGGGAAAAGTTTCTTTGACCTGATGACTTGCTTTTTGTGGCTGACTGACATTGCCATGGAGTGAGCATTTTTCCAATGCATTTTTCCAAGCCACAGTCATTGTTTGATAGAACAGGGAGGAGAATATGGTGAGATATGGTAGTAATCAGGGATTAGTAAGGATATCTGTAAAACTTTAAGGATTTTTTCCATCTGGGAAAGGAAAAACTGAAACACTGTGAAGTGAGAAGAGTGAAGCCACAGGAGAGCAATAGCAGCAAACCTTTTAAACTCCTGCTCCATTTTCTGAAAGTAAGGTATCACTTGGATTCCTTGTTCATGTTTACGGACAAAAATTAGGAAAATTGCACTGGAAAACATCCCAAAACTTGGGAAGAGGATGTTTTTCCAAACACTGGGTTCCCTTGACATCAAGAGGAAATGTCAGGAGGACAAAAAGGAGGGCATGAGACAGGTGTGATTGCTCCTCTGGGTGTGGCTGTGAGGGACTACCAATGACTGGATGCAGCCCCCTTAATCCCTCCTTCCCTCTGCACCTACACCCAGAAACGTTAATAAGGTCTTTATAACGGTGAGAAAAAGAGAGTAAGAGGATGAGGGAAAGGTGCTCTAGTAGCTGACCAGTGTCTGCTTTTCAATCGCAACCTATAATGATGAACACTTCACTGGGGAGTCTCAGGGAAAAAGCCAGAGGGAGAGAGCAAAAGAGGAGAGAAAGAGAAACCAGGAAGAGAAATTAGGGAGGAGAAGGAGGAAGAGGAGGAGAAAAGCAAGTGGGAACAAATCAGTGAGGGGTCAGAGTGCCTATCACATTGTCTGTCCTATCAGTAATGGGTTTGGGGCAAAAAAACCAGCTGCAAACAAAAGCACAGTATTCTGTCAGGGCTTGCTTCTGTCACAGACAGGATTTCAAGAACAGCATTTCAGCTCTGGCTGTATGAATTCCAAAACCAGTAGTTTAACTTTACAGATCCACAAAATGTATAAATCCTGATCCAACAAAACACTTTCCCATATGTTTAGTTCTAATGGCATAAGCACTCCCATCTGCTGTGACTAATCACATTCTAAGTGTCTAAGTTATCCCAAAAATATGGAAAATGATTTGGTGTTCATCAATGATGTTTGTGTCATAAAAATACATTTTTTGTATGGAACATTTTTGTGATTTAAAAATATATATATGAACGGACTTTTGTAGCACAAAGCTTTTTGATTGGGCAAACTGAAACATTCTATTATTTTGGAACAAAGTTTTCAACACTTTTTTCTGGTTCTTGCCTAGTTCTTTCTCCTTATTTTCCCTTACAATTTATCCTAAAACAGTTTGTTGATGCTGGTGTAGATTCATGAAACACTTGCAATCTCAATAATTCTTTCTTAAAGACTATAAACTGTTGTAAAAAATGAGTTTAAGTTCTAAACAAATTTTTAAGAATTGGATTTAAGGCAAAAAAGAACATTTAGTGGTGTGGAATAAAGTCAGCATAGGCAGATCAATAGGGATCTGGCAGCTTATCTCCAGTGGAAGCTAAAAAACCGCATCTGCTGCCCTGTACCATTGGACAGACAGCATAGCATATGGGACAAATAACTCATAGATATCATAATTTGAAATGTTCTGGAGGGTTCTAAATTACTTTTTGGTTCCTTTTTTAACAATCTTTTGATTTGTAAGGTCAGTATTTTTTAATTCTCTATTAGAACTCCATCTTTAGAGGTCTAGGAGGGAAAGAAAAGAGCAGCTGACACATATTAAAGACCTTCAGAAACACCTATTTTACAAACATCAAATGCTTCAATTTTTAAGGTCCAGGATCATGGATAATAACCTCAGGCTAGAAATGGAGAGCCTTGTAAAAACAGAAAATATAAGTCTCTGGTTTTGTTCTCCAAGGAGTCTCATGGTTTACTCTTAAACCTTTCATAGACTCAAAGTCATTTGTGCCAAACTTTGGGACACTGCCATTCCTGTGCTGAAACTGTGTTTGGGAAAGGGCATCATCTTTAACAGGGCATGTTCAAGTCTCCTTAAAGATTTGGATGGGCCTGAGTAGTCCTGGACAGAGATGGATTAGTAGGCATGGTGAAAGAGAGACATGATTAATTCAGCTACATTAAAAGATGCATGATAAATGCAATTTATCACGTGACTACCACCATCACATATGTAGTATATAATTTAATATTAAATAATAGTAGGACGCTTGTTGCCAAACAGTAGGAGCACGGATGAGGAAGAGGGTGATTGAGGGGTTAGAGTTAGAAGTGATATATTCATTGATGAGAGCGTAAAGGATTATAATTGCAAAGGGGCTACCGGATAATGCAGAGTAATCAAATATTGCTTCTTGTATTAAAGTGATTTATTGCTTTTTTCTGAAATTAAAGCTGCTCAAGGCATTTTATGCTTAGGACCAATTTTTGGAAAGGACTTATCCAATTTTAAGGAGTAAAAACATGTAGGGATGAATAAACCTACTCTACATGATTGTTCATACTCCTGTTACATCCTGCAATTTTCTATGGGAAAGTAATAAAATAACAAGAGAATTACATTATAGTGCCTGAGCCTTTCCTCTACTTAAGTAATAAAACACTGGGACATGGATTTGTGGGATGGTACTGAAAACAAGTAGTAACTTTAATGCTGTCTTTTTTGGACCAGACAATTAGCTGTCTGATATGAGAGGGCTGTATGTAATTGTCTCTTATGCGACTAGATGCAACAGTTTTGCCTTTGCTTTGTAAGAAGAATAACTCAAACTCAGCTTTAATGTTCTTTTGTTCACATTGTTAGGCTTTCTAGTGAAAGTCAAAGCATCTATTCCTGTTTTGATTAAGAGGTGAATGCTTTATCTAATTCACAGTGCAGTCTTTTACCGTTGTGTTTGGATCTTGAAAGTGTAACATAATAATCTTCAGTAGTCTTATAAAAGAGTGATAAAGCTGCCCTATTTCACCTTCATTTTTATTGAGAAAGCTTTCCTCTGCAGGGTAAACACCTAGGAGTGGGAACTCCACAGACATCATGGTCGAGGTCCAGTGGCTATTCTCCTCCCTTTAGGGTAGGGCATGGATTCACCAGCTCTCAACCCACTGATCCTGAAGAGCACCTGTCAGGCAGGTGTCTGCCAGCCTCTCTGCCTGTCACAGCCTGGGAGAGCAACTTCTGTGATAGGCAGGATGCAGAAGTCTGGTGGCACAGGCCATAGGAGGGCTTGATGCCTAAAATGCTGGTAAAAATACGACGCAGAAACTGCAGTATAGGGAAAAGGGTATTACCTTGGTTTAATAGGATCCCAGGTGCACCATCCTCAAATGTGGTACCATGACGAAAAAAGCTCCCTGGTACAACGCGTATACAATATTATGGACTTCACTAATTAGCGTACCTATCTAAAATTCCCCAATAAGAAACCTAACAAAGGAAGTAATTACCCCCTTATTCTAATTATCTCCCTCCAAAAAGGCTACAACTTAGTTTACAAAAACATGTTCCAGAGATGAGGCTCCATTCCAGGTTGGTGCCTCATGTTCTTGAGATTGTGGGGATGTTTCGTCTTCCCCAGAGAATTCTGAACAAGGCTAGAGTACAGGGTTTATAAACATGTGGGGTTAAGTTACAGGGAGTGAAAAGTACAGGAATGGGAAAGGGTAAAAAGTATAAAAAGGGGAAAAAGTATAAAAACGGTATAAAAAGAGTATAAAGAGAAAGGACAAAAAACCATCAGGCATCAGGCTGAGAGGGAGGGACATGGGTTTGCTGGAGGAGAAATGCTGTCCACAGACAGTTGCTGGGCTGTCTTGTGTGAGGAGTCCAGTGCAGGAGGAAGAGAGGTCAGTACAGACTCATGGCAGGGATTTTCCTCCTTCATGTGGTTTCTGTGTGGAAAGCCTCAGTGGAAATATAACACAGGTTGGCACTTGGAAGGAAAGACAAAGTGTTACAGGCTCCATTATGCAGCTTTCCAAAATATGGTTCCCTTTTCTGTTACAGTTTATCCCCTTTTCCACTGGAAATCAGACATTAGATGCTACATCAGATGTATTGCTCTGTTTTGTCACTTCCAGACAATAATTTCCTCAAAGATCCAAAATTTTTGTAGATTTATGAGGCACGCTAACCACAGTAGGATGAGGTTTTGAATTGGATGCATGAGAAAAGACTTAGTTGATGCAAAAAGTGAGAGTTGCTTTGCTTTTCACTCTTCACAGTGAAGAAAGGAGATTTCCATGGCATGCTTATGGCCTTTACATAGGAATCCACAGGATATTTTAGAGTCCAGGCACTCAAAACTCCAAATTATGCAGGAACCAAACTCACTGTCGTCCCTTGTAACTGGGAGAGCAAAAAAAGCCAAACACTGCAGAAAACTGTGGATTGTGCCTGAACTTGTACCTAGGCCCTGCTTGATTACCTGCTGTAGCCATACCTGAGAATCTTGGATATGCTGGATCTTTGGATCTTGGGCTGAAATTTCACTAAGAGTAGTAAGTGCTGTGAAAATTTAACCACATAAGTTCCTACAGCAGCAGCTTAGTAAGGAATAGAAATAACTATAAAAATTCCTTTGCAGCTTGTTGCGGAGCAGAAAGGCCTCGCAAAATGAGGGCCTCACTGCCCTTGTAAAATCCTTGCTCACCTCTGTTACTTTGGCTAAGTAGAAAAGCATTCTGAGAATGACTCAGCTAAACTAGAGGTGAAAAACAAGTTACATAATTGTAGAACAATTATTAGAACTAGTAAGTGCTCACATCATGGGGCTTGTGGTTGGTTACATTTGATGCCTGTTCCTATCATGGTCTATGGTGGTTGGTTAAGCACATTTCTTGTGCCTCACAAGCATGTAAACTCATAACAAATTAACAGTTTAAGAACCCTGAATTGTTGCAATAAAGTGTCTTGCCCACACCAACGCAGAAATTGTGTGTTTAACACCACAGCAACACACTTTGCAAGGTTTAAAGTGATCATCAAAAACCTTGATAGCCTTGTTTCATCAGATCTGATGTTAACCTTCTCCAAGATCTGGACCTTCTTCCATTTCCAGGACTCTTATTCAGGATTTGGGTGCACAGTAACAGTTCTGGAAGGAGATGAAATCTGGTCAGTCCCATAAAGTACTGTGATGATCTTCTCCTAGGGAGTTGTCCTTATGCTCTTCTCTCTCTGAACTGCTCTCTTATCCTTGAGGCAAGATCTAGTCCCATCTGTCCCTCCTGATGCACATATCTACTTCTTCAACCATCCCTTGGTAATTGCTCCCTTCCCATTCTATACGAAATTCCATGTTTACAAAGTGTTTATGGTCCTAGGGAGACAGCTTGCAATGTTTGTTTGGCATTTTCATTTCTTTACTTAATGTTCGAAATATTTATGGAGTAGTTCTCTGTGGTATGACCAAGTTTGATTTTACATGAACCTGAGTTCTATTAGAATCTCATTTTTAAAATGATATATGTAGTGTTGTCACTGTACCAACCACAATACTCAAGTGGGATTGGAAAAGCCTGAACAAGTGTAGGTGCAGTGCGTAAATGTGATGAACCATAACAGGCATGTCTTAAAAACCAGTATATCAGAATCCAGCATAGTGCTATTATCTTAGGAATATTTTTGCATTATATTAACCTTCAATACACAAGTCATCCTTTCTGTAGGTTACAGGCAGAGGGGACTCCACAGGAGTGACAAGACAATGTTTCTCTTTGGCACAGATAATGTTGGTGCTTAAAGATTACTTAGAAATATATTTTCGCTGTGGCTAGCACAGGTCCTTCCCGTGGGAACATTTTGCTATATTTCATAAACAAGATAAAGTTTGGATGTTTTGCAAACAACTTCTCCGGATTGGGTCAGTTCGGGCTTGGCCAATTGGGCCTAGGGGGAGGTCTCGGGCTGACCAATCTGGGGCACCTCTGTAAACTCTATATATATGGAAATCAAAACAATAAAGCTCTTCCTCTCTCTTTCCTTGTCTGAGACCTTGGGTCATTCCTCAGCTAGCTGCTCAACAGCGACATTTTCAGTGCTCAGATATAAGCTCATTCTAACATTAGTACCTGAAATTATGGTTACATACAATATCTTCCATCTATTAAAATGCCTTTGAGAAGGTTTGCCACCACTCCATGTGACAATGGAGGAAAATAATGTCGCTACTTAATTTCAGGAAATGCTTAAAAAATCAGAAATAATAACAAATTACCATTTCTTTTAATAATTCAATATGCTATAAAAGTTACAAATAGTACCTTATTTCATTAAGCATTTCAGGAAGTTGATAGTCTAGGGTGGAAGTAAATATAAAATATTAATTTAGCAAAAATAGTCCATTTCAAAGAAAGAAAATTATATAGTTGTTATTTAGTGACATACTGAAATATTAGAGTTTGCTTATTTACTGTTTACCTGGAAGAATTCTCCATTTCAGCTCTTGCTACAAATAAATGTGAACAAGGTACCATTTGTCCTGTTTAGAGAACAAGAAATATATTTGACAAATTAAGTATCTGTCTTTATTTGGATCAAACATGAGCTGACAGAATTTGGAAGACTTGGGAATGAAATTAAAACAAATCATTTAAATAGCTTAATTGACTGAAAGTGTGAATAACAGATTGTAAGTATTTTCATATATTCAGCAATTGCACCACAAGTGGAATTTATCATTCAGTGGATGGAGTGAGGCTTCCAAAATACTACAGATTTTGTTACATTCATTCTTTTTCTGGGGGAAAAAGAAAAGAAAAAAAGAAAAGAAGAAAAAAAAAAGGAAAAGAAAAAAAGAGAAAAAAAAGAAGAAAAAAAGAGGGTACCTGGGTAACCATTCAAATGTATACCGTGTTCTTTGGGTAACACAATATCTGTACTTTTTACTTTATAAAGTACAGTATATACTTTATATAAAGTATAGTTATATACTTTCCCAGAAAGGAGCCCTTGGAGGTCCATCTGTGTATCCAAGTGAGTTTTTATGTCTCTGCATCTGCACTCATCCAAATGTTGAGCACAGTGAGGACCAAATGCTGCATGTTTCTCTTTGATTGGTAACCCTCTAGGTATTGATTTGTGGATTCAGAGAGGGGGATTTGGTCCCTGGTCAAAATGCTGGTTTGGCAATGAAAACCCAGCCCTTTTCCCAGGGTAAATCTTCCTTTTACTTCTATTGGAGGCAGGGCCAAGAACCACATTTTCACTTCTGACTGCTGGTCATGAAGTCATGCATAATGTCACTAGAGGTTTTAGCTCAGATTCAAAGGTTAAATGGAAGGTCTATTCTTGCTTAAACCACAAAAGAAAATTGTTAGTCCTTGCTGAGTACTTAAGAAAGAATGGCTTGTCATAAACACTCAAATCTCTTTAGCCACAAAATTCCTTGGATTGCCGAGAAAGGCTGTGATGCAATGAAATAGAGGTAGCAAGTGACTGGTAAATAAAGCAACCACTTTTACAGTGATTTCTCATAGGTTCCAACAACTATATGTGTTTGAATCTTTAAATATATTACTTATTTCTTCAATTTCTCTTATATTGTACTTTTCCCCTCAGCATATCTAGTTGTACTATAGGCTATAGATTTTATTTTATGCTTATGAAACACCATTCTGTTATTTTTTTTCCAGGAAAAGAGTAGCATTTTTAAAAATTATATTATTCAGATGCCTTTATTTGTAATTTTAACAGAAAGTTCTCCATATAGATCCTTTAGATTTGTAATGTCTTTATCGATTTTATATAGATGCTACTGTATGAACTTTCCCATGAAGATATGTTGTTCTTTACCAGACAGGTCTAATGTTGATTTTAAAATGTTTCACTAAACAGCTTTAGAAAAAAACCCCTTTCATACGGAAATAATCTTTAATACAGAAATAATCCATCAGAAACAATCTCAATTAGCAATGCAAATTATAATGAATTTCAAATTGCAGAGTCTGTTAAGTTACAGAAAGATGTGGCTGCAAGATTAACAAGACAATGAAAACTGCCAGTTGTTTTGTGATAGAACTGTTTGTGTTTATATGTGTGAGGCAGAGGAATAATGGGCCCTATATTTAACTGAAGAGAGCAACCCAAATAAATCCTATTATTTTTTTTTCAACACGGAAATCAGAGCTTCAGATGTCAGAAGTGCTAATGTGATATGCCAGTTCAGCACTTCTAGTACTAGAAAGATACTTTTTGCACCTACTAAACTGAATCTTGATATATTGGAATATTGTTATCTAATTTTTTTTCTGAGTGCACCACAGTTAAATATAACATATCATTTATTGGAATTAGATTGGATTAGCTTGTAAAATATGGCATTTTCATGTGTTTAAGGAAGCATGGAAACATGCATTTCTTACCTTCTATATTGTGCTCATATTTTCCTTTAAAGCATTTTGGAAGAAATTTAAAGGCTATGTCTAGGTATCATAAAAATACTTCTTCAAGACATGGTCATACAAATACTAAATCTGTGAACAAGGCAGATGATTGTAAGAGGAAACATATTTACTATATTTTAAATGACTTGTATAAATTCTTATTTCAACCCCAAGTAAAAGTTTACTTTTGAAGTGCTCTCTCTACTTTGGGCTTCAAGGGAGCTTGTCAGATTCTGACTGTGCTTTCAGAAATGCTTTTTAATGTTCGTTAATAAAATATAAAGGCAAAACTTCTTGGGACAAATGCTGCCCTTGGAAGAAAGAAATTATTAAATCAAACAGCAGATTTCTGCACATGGCAGGGGCATTGACACAGCTACTAAATTATGCCTTGCTGTTTTTCCATAATTTTTTTGTTTGGAGATCAAGCTCCATACAATATGCATAGCTTTCAGATACTCTTTTCTTTACATATCTGTTTTCTGAACTCTACATGCCTCCCCCAAAACAGAATGGGTCCCTGCTCTTCTCTTCTCTGGAGGCTGGGAACATTGTTACCTGAAACATTTTGATGTTTGGGTCTTCACCCTAGAGGTCCAAAAGAAGATATGGTGCCTTCTGCAGGGAGTTATCCTGAGCAGTGTGTGCCAAGAATGCCAAACGCTTCAAGGAGAGGCTAAGAGAACACCAGGTAAGGTCACAGAGTATACCTTCAACCAATCCTTATGAAGAGGACCAAGGGATCTCCACAGAATCAGAAGGAAGTGCAGCTTTTGCAAGCTATGTTTTGGCAGAATATCATCACTTCTCTCAGGGTTACCGTCACTGAGCTTTTGTCATTGAGGTGGGCTGCTGCAAACCCTCTATCACAAATAACCATGCTTCCACAAACCCTGGAGTCCCCAGTGTTTGTCACAGAGGTCACTGGGTAGCTCTGTAACTGTTCCTGAATTCCTTCTGTTATTTCTTTTCACAGAAATGCACCAAGAAGCAGAATCCTTTACTTGTTAGGTTTATCACCAGAAGATAACCCCAAATATTTACCATAAAGCTGTAGTATTCAAAGACCTTGAATAATTTAGTTCTATCTTGACTGGAATATATAAAGTTGTATTTATAGCTCAAAAAATGTATAAAGGTGACTTGTGGTTGATTAATATTATGCAGGAAAAATGTCTGGGAACTTTTGAACCAGATGTGTGATGCACATGTGTTTTTTAAAGGGACCATCTACAACACAGTAAAATTGTTAAGATAAAATCTCATCTGAATGTGGGCAACTTCTTTTATTTGCTCTTTTGTGCATGTCATGCTGTTTTGAAAAGTCAAATACATATAAAAATCGTGGTTCTACCTTCAACAAGCAAAAGTGCTAATTTCATACTGCAGGGGAAACCCAGTGAGAGTTTTCAGTGTCTGTAGTGACAACCTATCTCTACACAGCTGAAAGCTTTGTGGAAATTCTCTCTCCAAACCTGGTTTTCAGGGAGTCTGGTTTTTGTACACCTCTGGAATTTTGTCTGAGAGAGCAAGGAATCCATATTGGAAGAAATTTTTTTTCTAGATCCTAATCTAGATCTAGATTCTAGATCCTATTTCTAGATCCTAAATGCAGGAGAAAGCAGAAACGGAGGTGTTCACAGATCGCCAGGGTTTTGTAGTCCATCTGTCTAGCTCATGGTTTTACAGATCCTATTTTCTGCATGGAAATTTGATTAAGAAGGTAACCCCTTCAGTACCTAACACAGTAATAGAACAATAAATGGCTGTTTGCTTATGGGCAGCCATGCTCAGTGAAATGCAGAACTAGGAGGGGATCTAGGAGGAATCCCTCCCATGCTTAAGTAACTGTGTTTCTGATATATTGTGCATGATACAGGTGGGAGAGAAGGAGTGGACCTCAAGGGATTTATTTGTCCTTCAGAATTTGGTGTAATTCCCTTTAGCATCAGTGGAGCCTGTTTTGCAGAGGAAAGAGTTGACTTCATTTGTAATTAAAAGGTCTAGTTTATTGCTAAAATATGAGGGTGGACTGAAAAATAATGAATGTTCCCCAGTTATAACAGAAATAGGTCTAGAGAGGTACAATGCATTTCTTGAAGGCTTTCCTGTGCCTTGAATATAGACTTACTTCTATAGATGCAAATATTATATGTGTTGAAATTGAAATAAAACCTAGAGGATTCTAGTTTAGTATCCTGTTACTCTGACAGAAGGGATGTTCCCATCATATATTCATTCCTCCCTTCCTCCATTCAATTGTTTCTAACAATGGCTGTTTCTGGTAATTTTCTTAGCTGTTGGACTTTAGGGCATATGGAGCCCTGGGATGAATGTTCTATTAGTCCTTTATTTTCCAGTCTTTGTGGTAGATAACTGTCAGGATAAAAACGTTTTCCAGGAGTTTATTTTTCCAACTTTTTTCTTAATTCCTTTAACCAGTGCTGTAAGTGTGTAGCTACAAACCTGATAGGCTGGAGAGGCATCTATTGTATGAGGAAATGGTATTTACAAGTCTTAAGTGGTGCTTGACATAGTGGTAAGAACAGTTTATCTTTGACTTTTGCTATGAGAAATGGTCCTTGTTATATGAGTGACTATACAAACAGGCTAACATGGTTTTGTCAAGCTGCAGAAAGGTGCTATTTTTTCTCCTCTAGATTGCTGACTGCTTTTAAATTATGCATTTAATGAGAGACTGTCAGCAACAAACCTTGACAATGTATTAAGCATTCACAACTACCCAGATTTACAGTTTAAATGAAGTGACTATGTCACTCAAAAAAGCCCCTTAGTTTAGAAAAGCAAGTTTTTCACTAGCTTTCATGAAACACAGGGTTGTTAATAAAATGCCTTCAGTCTGCAATGTAGTTGTTTAGGTCGAATAGTAACAGAGAGACTGTTCTCTAAATTTACTTTCTAAATGGATGGATTTCTCTATAAAAGACAGCACTGAAATGGTCACCGTGTGAGGAAAAAAGAAGTAACAAAACACAGCTTCCTTTCTGAAGGATTATCTGCCCAGGTCAAAATACAAACAATGCAAAAGTGCAAGGGCTTTGTTATGCATGAGGCCTATTGGCCATTTTAGACCAGTCCTGTGTGTCACCTAAAGCAAGTTGATGACAGATGGTGAGAGTGTCCTTGCAAATTTTTCACCTTAAAGTGACAGGCAATATGGAAATGTCCTGTGATCACAGGGGATTCTCCAAATACCCCTTGGTAGTCAACACAAAAGGGAATAATTTTTAATTTGGAGCCTAAAGCAGTTTTAAAGATTTGCCTTTATGTATTAAGTCTTTATACTATTTTGCAAGAAGTATAAACAATGGATAAATACAATGGATTTCACATTGTATTTGTAATAACTAACCTTTAGCTGTTTAGTGAAAAGAGAAGTTTATAAGATAATTCCACAATGGAAATAAAACTCTTAAAAAACCACAAGAAAAGAAAGCAATTATTCAAAAGTAAACCTGGAACATTTTGTAATCTATATTCAGGGAATAGATTCTCATCTCCTTTGCCACCTCAACAATTTTTGATCTAGCATTTTTTATATTCTCTGAGCTGCATTCGAAAGATAGAATTCTTCAATGTTGCACTACTTAACTTTTCAGAAGGAAAACATTGGCTGTGAATCCAGAGACAAACATGGTTTTGCTTAACTCATGCTTGATATCAGTGGGAATATTTGACGGACAAGTTTCAGTCCTTTAAAAGAGTTACAGCTGCCGAGGGCAGACTGAAGCAGAGACTTAGCGTCTACCAGGGGAATCAAAAAAAATCAGGCAACCTCTCCACCCAAAGGCAAAATCTCTAGATCTCTGTCCAGACTCTTTTTTGTGTGGTGTTAGCCTTGTTCTTCCTCTGCTCTTATCCTGTATCCTTACAAAACCAAGATTTTTTTAAAAGCACAGGTGTTTTTGTGGGAGCTGTGGTGGGACCCTGAGGAGGGCTGAGTACTACCATCGTACCAGAAACTCAGATATGGAAAAACAGCAACCAGCCCCTGTGGTGAACTAGACTAAAGATGGTGAAACTGGCCCATGGCAAGGGCTGGGCTGGGGGGGTGAGTTACTGGGAACCATTGTCTCTATCCTCAGAAGGTGCTTTGCCTAAAACAGGAATGGATATCACAGGCTCCTATATATATTGTGGCTGGTGGAACAGGCATTGAGACACTATGCTGATCAAGATCAGAATACAGGTACATGGTATTTCATGCCTTTCTTTGACCTCAGGCTTGGATTCAAACTTAGCTCCTTCTGGAGACCAGTGCTGCATGCTCTTTTTCTTTAACTTGCATCTGCTTCAGGGACCCCCTAGTTGTGTTTGGGTGAAGACCTTGAGGACTTTTTTGCACGCAGCTTCTATTTTTGAAAGTGTCATAATGATTGTATTGTATGATTCCACTCTAAATGTTAGGCTTTGTAGAATACTCCAAGTTTTCATTTTGCATTGCTTTGTACTTAAGCTATACTAATTATTGGTATAAAGGTGGTATAAGAAAAGCTAGAGACCATGAGCTGAGAGGTTTTGGTGCTCTGTTGATGTCTGAACTAAACGGATCTCATACATTTAAGATTTTCTTACCAAGTTTTGAGGACAAAGTATATTCCTTGAAATAAATGAGTGCTTTCAGTCCTCAGTGACTTTGTCATCTGTGCCTTTAAGTGCTCAGTTCATTTATGTGCTACCTGGTTTTGACAGTTTTAGCCTCCAAAATGGGTTTAGACATTAGTTTAACTCCTTAAAACCCCATACCTGTGTATAGATAAATATAGATTTCTAGCCTACAGATGTAGATGGTTAAGATTCAGTACAAAATCAGTTCTGGGAATTCTGGGTAACACATTTGATCAAATTCTGTATACAGAAATACAGTATGTGGAAGAATAGTGCTTATTTATTTATTTATTTATTTCTTCATATGGTGGATTGAAAAAAGTTAGTTTTGACACTTTTTTCTAGCCTATATTTTAATGAGAAAAAGTTTGCTGTCATTTCTTCATTGTCAGCATCAGGTACTGTAATTTGCTCATGTAATAGATTGTGGCCCAAAGGTATATTGCCAACCTACAGAGCGATTTCATAACAAAAGAATCAATAGCTCATTATTTTTGGACTCAGAATAGTTTGCATGTTGCTTTGGAGATTTCATGACATTTAGGAGATTATTTGCAAATTAAAACAATCTTTGGATCAATCCATTAAATTGTCAGTTAATCTTCTTAAATTACACTTTGTTTTAAGTTCCATGTAAAAAGAATATTAATTTTCTTCCCTCCCAAAAAAAACCCCATGGGGTGGAAGTTTGAACTGGTTATCTAACTGGATGATGTTGTTAGCTTCTGAGTAGTTGTTCTATTACATCTCTCTGTAGAGTACCAACAGCATAACAGTGGTAGGTATTGAAACTCATCTAAATTTGTTGGTTTGACTATTCAAACACACAGCGCTG
Source organism: Entomyzon cyanotis (assembly GCA_024500445.1). Lineage (NCBI taxonomy): Eukaryota > Metazoa > Chordata > Aves > Passeriformes > Meliphagidae > Entomyzon > Entomyzon cyanotis. The sequence continues at coordinate 20,187,320 of JAKEPQ010001005.1, forward strand.
CAAGTGGAGCCCCCTTGAATCATATTACTCTAGCTTCTGTTACACAAGAACTGGGCCTGAATTAGCTTCTTCCTCCAAATTCTTTTTCAGGAAATAAACAATGCAGAAAAACAAGTTCATAAGTCACTGAGAGAAGATATGATACTTTTGAGTTAAATTTGAGTTAAGTAGTTATTTCTAAACAATTAAATATGTGCCTCTGCAAAGGCCACCTTGTCCAGCTCATCCTTCCTCCTCTCATTGTGTTCTGTGGGCTGCCTGGCTTGAAGGTTAGGGATCCCATTTATGATGGGTCTCCAGTTAAGCAGTGACCAAAGCTCTTTTGTGCACAATGAGATTGCTGTGCTTGTGCCAACCTCCTGTAAAGGTTCTTTTCCATGATAAGGCTCACCTCTTTTTCCCAGCACACACCTGCAGCTATACTTCCAGGATGTTTGCTTCCTGGGCAGGCTCGTCTCCTTAGGGAGTAGAATAGCAACCAGAGAGCTGCCTCTATTTTTCTGGTTGCTCTATTGACCCTCATTCTGCCAGCAAAGGAGTTGTTCTTTGTCCTTGCTCCTCTCCCTGCTGCTCTGCTCCCTTCACATCTTCCATTGAGTCCCTGCTCTGATGACTGGATGCTGTATCATTGCCCTGTGATGCCCAGGGACTTTCCCCAGCCCTACTGGCAGAACAGTTCCTGCCTTCAGCCTTCTGCTCTTTCCCAGAAGGGAGCAGGGAGATTTTCTCCTGATGAGGTTACTTGGTTTATGAGTCTGCAGATTTTTTGGTGACGTGTACACCAGGTGAATACAAACAGATATATTTGCTCATATTTCTGAGAAATAGCTGGGGAAATACACTGAGGAACATGAGCTGGAAGGATTTTAGCCCAGATTTCCCTCTTGTTTTACATATCCATCACTGTGAGTTTTCACTGGCCTGAATTTCTATATAAAGCAAAATTAGAACTAGTAAGTTAACATTTTTTCTAGCAGAAACCAGTTTAGTTGTGTGTGCATGGCCATATTCCTGCTGCAGGTTTTCTGCCTGACTGAGCTGGAAAACCTAAAGAGCACCCTGGTTTAAAATATCTGCAGCTAACCAGTGTCATCTGACTAGAAAATGCACAATTCTTTTAGTCTGCACAGGATTGATCCATTGAGAGAAAAATAATGGCCCATGAATAATGACAAATAACAAATAAGTCAGAAAAATGTCCCAATTACAAATGGATTCTTCAAGCACAGAATAAAAAGCTACAGTTTCTTGGTGTCTTTACTCCTTTGTCTTGGCTCCACATGCTTTGCTATTTATTTTACTAGAAAGTCATCTAATCATGTGGCATCAGAGACAAAATCATGGTCATGTGTACGTTTATGGCAAAATACTTCAACTCTCTTGACTAACATGCTCAGTCACTTTGATCTGTCAGAAAGTTTTTTATGCACTTCAGTTTTGACACTTGCTGAATTTTGTATCAGTATAGTAAATCTTGCTTTCTTTAAGCACTGAAACTGCTCAAATGCACTGTTATGTCCTAGATAACATCTGACCACCGATGTTAGAAATGTAAATTAGATTTAGTTCACAAGGATGTTCGGTCCTACAAAGGCTTTGTAAATACAGGCTTCTCCCACTTGATACTGCCCTAATGCAAATAATTATGGCATACAGTAACAGAAACAAGAGTTCTGGACAAAAGCTAAAATCTTGTCCTCCAAAGTCTGAGTGACTTGAAAAGACATCATTTGGCTACTCTTTGAACATACCTGATTGAGTCAGTGTACTTGGGTCTGTGTTTATTCTGCGCTTTTCCCATTATCTTTCCAGTATTTGAAACTGTTGCATTCTTTTAAGAAGACTTTCTATTTGAAATAATTTCTAGTGTATTCAGAGTTGGGAGAGTTGGAAACATCTTTAAATGGGTTTGTGATAGGCACACAAGGGAATTCAAATATGAATTCTTCTGTTACTGTTATTTATTGTTTGTAGTGTGGCAGCACTGGTGATTCACTAATGTGCTAGTGGGTCTATAAACACAGAAATTAAGCATATCAAAGAATCTGTAACTCTCTCATTCCTCCTTTGCTGATTCCAGTATGACTTGCTGGAATGACAGTTTGTTGGATGGAATCAATATCCAAAATGTTGGTTTTCCTAAATTGAAGGCATGCATATTTTCTGGAGGTATTAAATATTTTAATTTCTCTATTTCAACTATGAATATGTTAATTTTTAAGGGGAAGGTCGCTCTCCAAATTAGATTCTTAAAGCATAAGACTTGATGGTCCTGAATATTAACATGGAGGGACTAATCCTCTGAACTGTCCCATGCTTGTGCCCTCCCTGAAGTTTCTCTTTTATGTGACAGGCATGAATATCTGAACAACTGAACAAGACAAAAGCTAAAAGCATCAGCCCTTTGGCATGGGCTGGAGCTTGGAGCAAAGCTTTTAGGAAGCGTCAGTCTTTTATGGCCTGGGCTCAACACAATCATTGTAAGCCATTAAGTAGAGGCTTATTCTGGTGCCTGCCCAGGTAATTTTTTCCTTGTTTCTACTCTTTCCTTCCACTGTCCTGCTCTAGAGGAGAAGGAAGAAAGGGAGCCAGCCTGGGAGTATCTCTAACAGCATGTCTTTGTCATCACCTCTGCCAAATTAAGAGGTGGAAAAACCTGATTTTTAACTAAAATGTGATGTTGTTTTCATCTTTTCTTGCAGACTGAATGGCAATACAGGAAAAGGAAGAATGTTCTTTGTCATAGTATCACAGAATGGTTTGGATTGGAAAGGACCTCTAAAGATCATCTGGTCCAATCTCCTGCCACGTGCATCCACAGCTTCTGTGGGCAATCTGGTCCAGTGAAATAAAAATGATGAAATAAAAAATTTCATCTTATGTTCAGTCTCAGTTTGAAACCAATGTCCTTTGTCCTGTCATCACAGGCCTTGGTAAAAAGTCTCTCTCCATATTTTTATAGGACCTTTTATATATTGAAAGGTCACGATAATTTCTTATCATAGCTTTTTCTTCTCCAGGCTGAACAACCCTAACTATGAGCTTCTCTTCATAGAAGAAGTGTTTTATCTTTTTGACCATTCTTGTGAGTCTCCTATGGACCTGCTCCAACAGGTCCATGTCTTTCTCGTACTGGTTCCCCCCAGGGCTGGATACACACTCCAGGTGAGGTGTCACCAGAGTGGAGTAGAGAGACAGAATCTCTTGACTTGCCGGCAAAACTTCTTTCGATGCAGCGCAGGATATGGTTGATTTCTGGGCTGCAAGTGGTCTTTTCTAGCTCATGTCCAGTTTTTAATTCACCAGGATCCCCAGTTCCTCAGCAGGACTCCCAATAATTTCAACCCCTAGTCTGCACTGGTGCTGAGGACTGCCCCAGCCTTACATGCAGGACCTTGCTTTTGGCCTTGTTGAACTTCACAAGGTTTAAGTCAGGAAAACTCAGCCATCAGTGAGCTGTGCTTGGTTGACAAGGTAGCTGAAGAGCTGAGTTCATTGAAGCCTGCCAGAATTTCTCCTATTCCTTCTTTCCACTTAGTATTTCTCAGTATCTATCAAAGCCTAGGTGATCTGAGTGGCAAAGTGGCAGTGCAAGCAAATTTGTACCTGATGATCAAAGGATGTAAGCAGAAAAGTGTTGCATTTACCTCCTTCCACAGGAAGCACGGAAAAAGAGGTTCACTGGGCTGAACTCTCACTCACAACTAGCAACTTATTTTTTCAATTGAAATGAAGGGTGTTTATTCCTATAACTTCTTTTACCAGAGAAAATAGCAGAACAATATAACGATTGGGAGAGAGAGGTGGGAAGAGTGACAGCCTACCTTGACAGTAAACCTTGATGCTTTGATTATCCTCAGGTGGCAGTATTTCCTTTTCTCCTGCTGCTCCTTTGCTGCTTGCTGCTGATGCATCCATGCAATAGGTTGGGAGATGCTGAAGGAAGGGTAGGCTTCCAAAAGCTGTTTTGCTTTAAGTACAGCATTGTGCAGGTGATTCTAATATATTTTTGGTTCTGGAGTTAATTTGGTTAATGCTACCTCTCTGTGTGTATCATGGTTTGGACATGCCCAGAATTATGAGCTTAGCATTTGTCATAGGGAAGGTTTTTGGCTGCCTTTCTTCTGCTGCAATATTCTAGGGAGACAAGAGGGAAGGACTGAAGCAGTGGTACCATCTACTGATCTCTCCTCTTGTTGTTTTTTCCTGCTTACAGTAAGGCAGAAGTTGTGAGCTGAGAAAAAGCTTCTTGATCAGTACATACCACTGCCATGATGCTGTCTGCAAGTACTGTTTTTCACAACCCTTATTTTCCCCAAAACAATAAAATTATGGGAAGGAGTTGTTGTCTGTTAAAAAAAAAAAAAAAAAAAATCACAGAGATCACCAGTTTCAGTGTAAACTACCCCGTTCTTCACCTGCTGGATGTTTGTGATAAATTGAATGCATCTTATCTGTGAGTTGCTTACATAATTAGGCTGGTCTTTATCATCACATTGCTGCTTTCTCTAGAAGGAGAAAGAGTGAAGTTAGGTTTTAGATTTTTTGTAATTACAGGAAAACTTGCAACTAAGTAATGTTTTTCTCCCAGGATTCTCACTGGTTTTCCATTTGATCTTTCTTACTATTTAAAAAGAATATGTTTGGAAATGTCTATGCTCGGTTTTTTTGGTTTTTTTTTTATTTTTATTGCTCTGATGCTTTAATAATGCACATCGTACAACTGTGTTGGATGCATGATTGATGCCATCCCTACCTGCCTAGAAAGATAATGATAAAATATCTTAGGGAGTATTTTCTGCAAGTGATGCATACATGGAGTTCCCATTAATGTTAATGTGAGTTGGGCAGATCCACCCTGTGAGTGAAGACAAGGTTGAAGACATGATAGTTATGTTAGGGCTTATATCTTCCGTGGCAGGCAGGCAGACTTCTAAGTGGCAGACAGGTTATTTGAATTTAACAGAAAGCCATGCTAAAAAATTCCAGTTCTGTATGATATACAGATATATTGCCATTAAATTTTATGCCCAAATCTTACAGCTATAGCTGAACTTACTATAGAAATAGGCTCCTATTAAATACCTTCAACTAATTTCTGTAATTCCAGCATGATGACTGAAACTCAACAAAGGATTTTAATAACTGGCATAAGCTGAAAATGAGGAAAGATGAAATTCAGAACATATCACAAAATTATTCTTTCTGAAGGAAGGAATGAGGATTAATTGAACACCAAGGGCAACATTGAAATGGCTTGAATATACATTCCTTCCCTATTTTCTTTTGCCAGCAAGAAGTTAGTGTGAACATGTGCGCAGCATAGCATGTTGGCTGAGGTCCAATGTTTGCACTTACAACATCTGGCACAAATTCTGTACAAGTGAAAGGACAGGTTTTGTCATTCTGTTGCCTACTGTCCACGAGCTTCATTACCAATAATGTGATTGTTTATATTGATCAGATCAAGGAAAACACACGCATTTGAGCAACTCTAGAGAATTTCACAGTTTATAACATTAAAAAAGCATACCATTTTATCATTGTTATTTCTTTTCCTGACATGTTGAACTCTTGGTCAGCATTCTGTCATGAAAAGATGGAAGTTTTGACAGGTTCTGAGAGTTATTTTTAAAAGCCAACCATGCCAAAGTATTTTATATTAAGATATTTTGTTGTATTTAGAAACCTTATAAAAGGTTTTGATTTTGATGTTTGACACTAATCATAGAATCACATAGTTTAAGTTAGAAATGACCTTTAAAGGTAATATAGTCCAATCACCCTGCAGTGAGCTGCCCTTCAAGTTAGAAAAGCTAAAACTGTCTATTAAAATGATCTTTTAAAGTTGTTCTGGTGAAGAGGGCAGAAACTCTGGGATCTTGAGTACATTCTTGCAAAAGATGGACATTGTGGAAAATCCTTCCAGAATTATGGCAAGTTAGATCAGCATTGAGGAAAAACATCTGTCAATTTAGAAATATTTTGTCAAACCATTCTTATGCATGGTACATGTTGGATTCTACTTGTCAAAGCTGTTGCAGAATTAAAATTTATTAATACAGAGGTCCAGGCCCTGAAACTGAATGTAATTGTGCTTTTGCAGACCTTGTTGCTAGGGCTGAAGGAGCTCACTGAAGTCAAGAGGACTCTGCAGCTATTCCTGCCCCAGTAGACAGAGCAGAGTCAGGATGGGGGCTTGGGTGCCAAACCATGAATGTTCACAGTGTTTGGTTATTAACACTTGTCCTTGGCAAAATCCAAGCATATGCCAAATAGCATTTTTTGAGATAAAACCTATGCATGTCTGGGAGAATAACACAACTGAGGGCCTATTCTCCATGGGCAGGTTGGGTTAGACCACAGTGTTTTGGGGAGGAAGAAAGGGAATCCAGCCGGATGGCTGTGAGCCATTATGACATTTGCCTTTAGAGTTCCCTAGCCTGTTTTGTTTCTCAGGGTAGACATCACCTATAAAGTCTCATATGTTTGTAGCAGTGGGATGCCTATTAGTAACTAAGACAAAAATATCCTGATTCCTTTGAAGCTTTTACATGCATTGACCCAAATCACTCAATTTTTCAAGGACTTTGTAAAAAACATCCAACATATGAATTAAATCAATTTGATATCTCATCTCTCAAGTGCTCAACTGAGAGTCTGTCAGCTAATCCTGGTCGCTCTCTTTCCCAGGGCACCTTGGAGATGCACAGGAGCTTGCTCCAGGCTAAACTAATTATTCTAGTGATGGTGGCAGCTGCATGATCCCAGCTGTCTTCTTTTCTGGCCACATGATAGCAGTAGGGCTCTAAGAAAACGGGCCACAGGCTCCATGTATTACTTGGTAGTGGGGACCCTGACTGAATGTGTGCTATGAGTGAACCCCTGAACACAAGAGTATGATGCGTTGGAAGTCCCAGCATAAGTTCCAGAAAGGACTGGATCTGCTTCATGTTGATTACGTCTACCCACATTATGTCTGTTGATGTTTGCATAGAAAGAGGTGGCCCATTCAGCCAGAAAAACTGTATGCCATTTCTGTACAATATGACCTTGAGTGTTGAATAAGTCTCCTTTTGCTCCTTTTGAGCTCATTAAGTCACAAGCAAAAGATAGAATCATAGAATATTTTGGGTTGGAAGAGACCTTTAAAGACCATCTAGTCCAACCCCTCTGAATTGAGAAGAGTTGTCCTTAACTAGATCAGGTGATTCAGAGACCCATCCAGTGAATGTTGCCAGGGATGGGAGATCTACTACTTCCCTGAATAGCCTGTGCCAATGTTTTACCACCTTCATTGCAAAGAATGTCTTCCTTATATCTAGTCTAAATTTGCCCTCTTTTAGTTTAAAACCATTACCCTTTGTCCAATCACACCAGGCCCTGCTAAAAGATTTATGCTGATCTTATGGGTCCCCTTCAAATACTGAAATTCTGCTCTAATGTCTCCATGGAGTCTTCTCTAGAGTGAGCAATGCCAACTCTCTCAGCCTTTTTTCATAGGAGAGGTATTCTGGCCCTCTGATCATTTTTGTGGGCCTTCTCTGGAGGCACTCCAACATGTCCGTGTCTTTCCTGTGCTGGGGACCCCAGAGCTGGATGCAACACTCCAGGTGGGATCTCATCAGAGTGGAGGGGCAAAATCACCTCCCTCAACTTTAGTCCATGTTGCTTTTGATGCAGCCCAAAATTCTGTTGGTTTTCTGAGATGCGAGCACACATTGCACCTCATGCCTTTCATCCACTAACACGCCCAAGTCCTTCTCCACGGGCCTGCTCTCAGACTCTTCATCCCCCAGCTTGTATTGATACCAGAGGTTGCCTTGACCAAGGTGCTGGACCCTGCACTTAGCCTTGTTGAACTTTATGAGTCTCCCAGGGACCACTCCTAGGGCTTGTCCAGGTCCCTCTGGATGGCATCCTGTCCTTCAGGTGTGTCAACAACACAGCTCAGCCAGGTGTGCTCTGCAAACTTGCTGAGGGCAGACTTGATCCCTTTGTCTCTGTCATTGATGAAGACACTGAATAGTGTTGGTCCCAATATTGACCCTGAGGGACACCACTTGTCACCTGGACATTGAGCCATTAACTGCTACCTTCTGGATGCAATCATCCAATTACTTTCTTATCCACCCAACTCAACCCATGAAATCCATCCCTTTCCAATTTTGAGAGAAAGATATTGTGGGGACTCTGTCAAAGGCTCAAGAGAAGTTCAAATGAATGACAACAGTATCCCTTCCCTTGTCCACTGCTGCTGTCACTCCATAGTAAAAAGTTACAAGGTTGGTTAGGCAGGACTTGCCTTTGGTCTGTCTGTCTGTCTCAAATCACCCTCCTGACCTCCATATGACATAGCATAACTTCTAGGAGGATCTGTTCCATGATCTTCCCAGGCACAGAGGTGAGGCTGACAGGTTGGTAGCTTCTGAAGCTCTCCTTTATACATTTTTAAAAATGGGTGCAATGTTTCCCTTTTTCCAGTCAAATATTAGACTCTAGGGCGTCTGGGTGTTTCAGGTTTTGCTATGAGGCCCCTCATTTGGACCAGATATATGAAGATTTCATCCTGGAAGAGTTATTTCACAGAAATTCCTAATTTAATAGATGTCTAAGCACTTAATTCCAAATGGATTCTTAGCTATTTCCTAACCTTGTTGGTGCACTGGGCACCTTGGCATGAGACTACAGTCAGAGAATTCCTGGTGGCCTTCATTTCTGTTGCTTGGCATGATCCCTTTCAAGCAGTGCACCTAAAAATGCCAAACTAACTGATCAGTGCCAAAACCACAGCAAGATTCACAAACCAGGGGTGTGTTTTTCTGATCTTCTTGGCAAGTTCTGATGTAATGAAATATTTCAGGATGTCTTTATCATTTTGGGTTACAAACAAAACCCAATGACCCATCTCAAATGCTCAACAGCCCAGTACATGGAACAGTCATTCATAATACACAAGCTCATTTTCTTCCCTGGCTTGCTTTGGAACACAGATTTGAAGCCACATCTTACCATCCCAAGAGAAAATCTTCCCCCAGATCAAGAGTTCGCCAGCTATCACACAACAGCATGCTCTAAGATGAATCCCTCATCCCTTCTTGCTGAAGGTAATCTACTTAATATAAAATACTTAAAATATTCATAGTAAATATTCAGACTCTGTAGCTTAATGACAACGGCTGTTGCCTGGAAGACTGGGTTTCTAATCACTGCCCTAATGAATAAACATCTGAGATTTACAGATAGTGGACAATGCCAAAGAGAAAGTACTCCTTTCTGACTAGGATGCGTTATCTGTGATTTAGCCACGAAATTATTACAGCTTCCTTCAGCTCCACAGGGGCAAATTTTGACTGAAGAGACCCCTGTGTTTGGGATGAAATTATACTTGCAGTGCAGAGACACCATAATGAGAACATTCTATTAAAAAAAAATCCTAAGACACATTCTTTAACCCAGTCTCAGTATTGTTGTAGCCTACAGGAAAGATCTTGAACAGAAATTGCAAAGTTAGACTGACAGTAGTGCTTTTGGTTGATTGCTTCTATTCATCAGACTTCCAGGCCTTAGTGAAATCAGGATGAAGAGCGTTACATTGTTTTTTCTGTAGTGCAGGCTTAGGAAAAAAATGTTGTCCTATTCATTTATTATCAAATCTGAACAGTTTGCTTTTGAAATGTTAAGTGTTACCCCAGTTGAACTCTCCTTTTTTAGGCAGTAACTGGTTCAGACTGCCTTTCATGGGACTCTAAAATCAATACAGAGAATGAGAGATAGATGGGAAAATATGAATTAATCCATTAAATTAAACTTCATCTTCAAGTCATTATGCTAAAAAAAAATCCCAGGATTCTGATACAATTGAATTTTTTCTTTTCTCAAGATTCTGGTGCATTGGACTTTTTCTTTTCTTCTACGACCCACTTAGAAATCCAGAAGTCATAAAGTTTTGTCTTGTCACAAGCTATAAGTTATGGTGGCACAGCAATATTTTTTACTGTCCAGATAAAAAAGGAAATTACTAACTCTATCCTTGCCTGGTGATGCAGTTAGCTGCCTGAGGTCTCAGTGGTTTCACTTCATTTAACATGAGGAAGTATAAAACTGACATATAAAAATTCCCTTGAGCGATCATTCATAATTGTAAGAAAACCCCCCTTTTTGTGAGCTTTTTTGATCTATCCACACATTGATTTTTATGCAGAGAGCGTCTCTTTTTTTACAAACAAAAGGTTCTTTCAGATTGGCTACATAGTTTTCCATTTTGGTTTTCCTTTGTTTTTATTCTGCTACCATATTTAAATTTATCCTCTATGCCCATTCCTTGTAGCTTCTGATATGACTAAATGTTGAGATTTTGAGAATTATCTGCCTTCTTCAGGTATTGTTGGAGTTTTTAACTTTGGTAATGAGTCTATCTTGATTTTTTTCCAGTAAAATAATTTCAGTGTTTCAGCAAAATTACCATTGCTGTTATTTTATGTGTCTAGTCTCCCAAATTCAATGAGAGAGAAGACTATAGGGCTTTTGAGAAGGAATTCTTGTAAATAGACCACATAGATTTCCAATCTGTAATTATGGAGCCTTTGAACGAAGTGCACTTTGAATATTTAATTTCTCTAGATAGGCTATATTTACAGAGAATGCTGATCATACCGTGGTGGGTAGGTGGGTAGAGTTCATGTGTATAAGGCATTTGGAGAGATTGAAAATATAATAAGGCAAATGTGCATATACTAATGATTTTTGTGAAACACTGAAGTGTCAGTGTTTTCCATGTAGTCCTGTATGTGTCAGATCTGAGTGATATCAGTGCTATTAAGGAGAATGGGGATATTCTTGTTGAAAACAAATTGGATGGTTTCGTATAACTAAAACTCTTTTTCCTTCTAAGTAGCTACCAGGTAATTTATACTGAGGTTGCTGATCATTTCAGTCAAGGTAAAACCGTGGTGAGAGTGACCAAACATCAAAGAACATTTGAAACAAACAAGCGTTTTTGCACATGGATTAGATGGGGAAGTCAGTAAGAGAAGATTTGGTTTTCAAGATTTTGTGAGGAAGCTATAAATAAAGGCATGTTCTAAATTAAGCTGATTTAAAAAAAAAAAATCAAACACGCCCCCTGAGAATGATAACTGTTAGTTGTTCATAATGAGGAATTAGACTGACCCATAGCCTTCTCAGAGAAACTGTTTATGCTCTTTGAAATCTGTGCCATTGCAGCAATGTGAAATCATCAAAATCTCTGTTTTTAAGTAGGAAAAAAATTCTCCCTTCATGGTTGTAAAGAAGAAGCTGGAAAATGGGATCCCAGAAGGCTTAAGATAGAAAAGTGAGTCATGAGACATAAAAAAGTTAAAAATATAATTCTATTGATTTTTATAGCAACCTCTTAGCTCTTTGATGTCTGCATGAAAATCTATGAAGAGTTGTCACAGAGAGACCTTGCTGATGGCATCCAGTGCCTCTGAGCTCCTAGGTTTTGTGGGGAGAGCCTCTGCATTCAATGTCATGGTAGCAGGTTAGATCATCTCATCCTTTTCTTTATCTCTAGTTTCCATGGAAGAAAAAGTCATCTGCACAGGACCTGAGTGAATGAATATAACACATGCCATGGTTAACATTTAGGATATGATAGACTGTGTATCTTTTTAATTTTCTAGAAGTTAAATGTTGATTACTCAGGCAATCAGTGCAAGACAAAGGAACCTGACAAAGGTAATTCAACCCACCTGCACTAGAGACACCTGACTTAGACTGGGATGAATTACCCTTGAGAATTGGCCACCCTTCCTCACTGGCTGTTACTGGAACTGGGACAGCTAGGTCAGGCAAGCTGAAGCTCTTTCAGGTGCTTCATGTCAGGTGAGAGCCCTAATTACAGGACATTAGGCTTTATCCACCAGTAATCACTGTAAAAGGAAATTCCTCATGTGAACTCTGAAGATATTGAAGCACAATATTGTCACTTTGCCATCTGAAGTCAAGTCCCTGTGCTAGCATATGGGACATTAAGGGTATCAAAGGAAAGTTTTGTTCCGTAAGAACAATGCTGTACCTTTTTACCCTATTCAGAAACAAAATATAATTTTCAATTCAAATCTTCTAGTAACTGCTAGATTTTCAGGCTGAAGTAAATACTGATTAAGAAGTGGAAAGCCCATGAGGTGAAAGTGGACCACACTATAAGTAAATAAAAGTAAATGTTCACAAACAGATGCCAGGCAATCCTGGGTGGGTTGCCTGTCCACCTGCAGGCAACAAGTACAAAAAACACACAAAAGACTTACTAACACTGATTATCTGTTTTGGGTGTTTGAGTGGGTAGCTTGCAAATTTTAGGTAAGTTATATGACCATAATGTATATAAAATCTTGACACACATTGTTGTAAGCATGATATGATATCCAGAGATCATATTTATTGAAGTACTATATATTTTCTCAGGAGGCTGCTTTGTCTCAGAGGATGATAAAATACTCGGGGTCTTACAGATGGTTCCCACTGAGAGAAGTAATTGATAATTGAGTGCATTTAGTTATCAAGGACAGTCAAATCTATGTTTTCCTACATTGGCAGGCACCAAGCAGAAAGAGAAAACTCTTTTCTCATATCTTTAAGCCCCATTCACACTGGGCTTGCTGCTTAAGCTTTATTTCAAGTGCTGGTTCTAGCTGTAATCTTGGCATTTCTAACCCAGTTATGAGAGTGCTGGGGGTGTGTGACACCTTGTGACTCCTGCTGCTATTTCTGTAGCGTTAATCAGACATCCCTGTGTTATGGATGCAGGAAATATCTTTTGTGCCCTTGAATCCTTAGCTCTTGCAGTGACCACAAAGGTGGGAACTGTGTGGGTTCCACACCTTCTGGCACTGGCACTCAAATAAATGTTTTCAGGTCTACGATTTCACTGTCTTTATAAACATACATACACATTGTGTGTGCCTGAAATGAAATATTTGAGAAAATGCCTCTCCAAAATTTTTCCATGTGCCTATACCCTTTCCCCATGGTAAAGACTAAGATTTTACTCCTGTTGCATAAAATGAAAAAGTTTTCACTAAGTAAACTGTATCTTTACAATTGGATTGAAGATTAAATGATCAGTGGTGGAACATAGCTGCTAGATTCTTCCTGTCAGATAGAGATTATGTGGCATAGCCTGATGGGCACTGGGCCCTAGGAGTCTGGGTCCTGCCTGTTTCATTAAGCAGTATGAGGCTGACTGTCAGCTATTAGCATGCACAATATTAGAAGCACCATACCTATCAAAGAGGAAAAAAGGACCTCCATACAGCTTTATCACTATAATCCATTCATCAGTTTATTGAACTGAAGCTTGATAGGGGGTTTCTCAAATGCATGTGATGCCCCACGCTGTTAAGAGTTTTGGATTTTGATCTCAGATTATGCTGAAAGCTTTGTGCTAGCTCCTTTTTGGTTATGTATCTGAGGTTGTTCAAAACTAAAAGTTATTTGTTCCAGAGTGGGGTGCAGTTTGTATTTGCCACATTTCCCTAGAGACACCTATTTCATGGAGGTGGATAGAAGTTCATCCTTCCATTTCGTTGAGTGTGCCACCAGAGACATCCCCTGCCCTCCTGTGGTTCTCCTGCTGTTGGCTTTCAAATTTGATCCTTGGCCACTTTATATCTGGCCACAGTGCAGTGAAATCTGGCTACAGCAAAGATGAAGAATGAGGCCAAGATATGGATTAGGCAGATTCCACTTGATGACAGGCTGTTTTATGTGCTTTACAGAGGTGAGATGGTTTTATGATAAGACAGGTTTACATCTGAGAATTAAATGAAATGTGCAAGGGCAAAGATATACTTTGGTATCTTTCTGTAAGCTTCAGTGCCATTCTCAGCTACCAGACCCTCCCTCTCCAGCCCCCACTCCATCCCTGTCCTTTGTAAACTGTTGGCTGAAGATCCTAGAGCTCTTGAGAGATCTTGGCAGAGGTTAAAGCTGATTGAATGCCTGGGCAGATTTCTGTGTGGAAATCTGCAAAGTTGGCAAAGGACCGTTTTGTGGATATTCTCTTTGTTCACTCTGTTTAATGACTGAGAACACAGTAGCACTGTTAATGTATAGAGGTCATAAAAAAATGTTTTTATATAGACGCAGAGTTCAAATTTCTCCTCTTCTACATCCACAGTTTACATCTGTGGTCCTCACCCTCTGTATTTGGATGTTCGGACAGTGCTCTGTCTTTGAGAGAGATACTAAATATAATCATCACCATTCATGAACTACAGTACATAGCTGACAGTTCTCTTTCAGGCCTTTGATCACTAGAAAACAGGAAATTTACTCAGGAATCTTAAAATGCAGGAAGTTGGGTTTTACATATTCTACCAAATAGTATATACCTGGTTGTAGTGGATGGCTTTTCATGTTTTGTTCAAAAATGCTTCAGTGTCCTTTTCAATGCTGACTTAAAAGTTTTTTTATTTAAGACTATCTTACTAGAAAAACAGCAAAAACCATTGATAAAACCAGACAGCTCTCATGGGGGACATCCTTGTGGATCATGCTGGTAGAATATAGATTTGACATTTCCTTCAGTTTCTTGAAATTTAAATGTTTACTTGTAAGTGGTGGAGCTATAAACCTTGGTAAGATTTTGTAAGTGGTGGAGCCATAAACCTTGGTAAGATTTTGGTTAATCTAAAAAGTTGAACATTATATTGTATTAGAAATTGCAAGTTTGCCAAGAGACAAATCTTAGGTTTTGTTTTATTGATCTACAGTTTATAAACTGTATTTACTGGGTCCACAAGTTTTCAATCTTATTTTTCTCATGCAGTTTTATTCTCAATAATTTAAAGAAGTGTATATTTAAGGATATACAGGATTTTTATGCACATTGTTCCATAGCCAGGAAGCTGGATTTGCTAAATGTTTGTTGAAATCTGACACTTTTCTTAATAACAGTTGAGAATTCTGTAACTTTCCTGCACAGCAAACCTAGAGCTTGAGAAAGAAACTGTCTGAAAACCTGATACACTAGTGAGTGAAACTTGAATCTCTCAAAATAGAGACCTCCAAAAATTTCCCCAAGATGTCTGGCAGAAAAACTGTAATGAAAATAATCAGATTTGGCATTTGTGATGTCTTACCCTTGTGGGATACCAAAGAGAGACACTGAAACACAGATTTTCCAAAGAAAGAATGCACCCACAGAAAGGCTTTTTAGAAGAAAGTTTCCTTTCATCTTATTTTGAAACTCATTATTTTCCATGATATGATGTTTCATGACAAGTAGCTGAGATGCTGTGATAATATGACAACAGTAGTCCAATGTTCTGGAAAACTAGCAAAAGCAAAGATGCAAAATATTAAACCCAATTGTTATAAGGATTTCCACATTTTTGTTCTACAATATAGACACTAAGTTTAATCAAAAAGAAAAAGAAGGTTCATGTCAAGGTATAGGCTAAAGAGATCAGAGTTCTCCAACAAACCAATGTATGTGTTTGAAACTAAGGTACTAAAGTTAAAAAAACTTGTGTTGAATTATTTAGAGGAACAGTATTTATTTCACTTGTACATGGGTGTACAGGTCAGGTAATAAGCCAGAACAAAACTAATATTGGAGTTTGGGCTGTCTGTGAGGTGAATGAGTCAGGTGCTAGAGCCTTTTATCATCAGTCTTCTTTTTCTCCACATACGTGGAGATGACATCCAGAATAAGCTATTCCATCACATTTCCAGGGATGGAGGTGAGGCTGACTGACCTCTAGTTTCTTGGGTCCTCCTTCTTGCCTTTTGTGAAGACTGCAGTGACACTGGCTTTCCTCCAGTCCTCAGGCACCTCTCCTGTTCTCCACAACTTTCAAAGGTGATGGAGAGTGGCTTAGCAATAACATCTTCCACCTTCCTCAGCACCATGTGGCTGCACCCCATTGGAGACCATGGATTTGTGGATGTAAAATTTGCCTGAAGGATCTCTATGCTGATCCTCCGCAACAAAGGGAGGAGACAAGGCTTTCTCTCTTTCCTTCAGAGCCTGGGATTCCTGATGGCTGGCCTTCTGAAACAAAGAAGGTATTCAGTGACTCCATGTTTTCCGTACCCTTCATCACCAGGGCACCCACTTCATTCAGCAATGGACCCACATTTCCCTAGTCATTCTTTTGTTACTGATGTACTTGAAAAAACTTTGTTCTCCTTGACTTTCCTTGCCAGATTTAATTCCAGGTGGCCCTTAGCCTTCCTTGTCACATCTCTGCATACTCTGACAACGCTCCTATGTTCCTCCCAAGGGGTCTGTCCTATTTTCCATATTCTGAAACCCTCTGTCTTCCATTTGAGTTTTGCCAGAAATTTCTTACTCATGCATGCAGGTCTCCTGCCCACTTTGCTTGATTTTTTACTCATAGAGATGCACTGATCTTGAGCTTGGAGAAAGTGATACTTGAATATTAATGAGTTTCTTGGACCCACCCCTACCTTCTAGAGCCCTAACCTGAGGGGGTTCCTCTGAGTAGGTCCTTGAAGAGGCCAAAGGTAGCTCTCCTGATGTACAGAGCTGTAATGCTATTTATTGCCCTGCTTCCTATGCAGTATCCTGAACCTTGCAATCTTAAGGGCACTGCAACCAAGGCTGCTCCCAGTTTTCACATACCCAAATAGTCTTTCCCTGTTTGCTAGTATAAGGTCCAGCCCACACCTCTCCTCCTGGGATCTTCCACCACATGAGTCAAAAATTATCAATGCTTTGCAGGAGCTTTCTGGACTGCATATGACAAGCTGTGTTTCTGCTTTCCATCAAATATCAAGGTGGTTGAAGTTCCTCATCAGAACAAGACCCTATGAACAGGGTACATCCACCTCATTTCTAGATTCAAATATCACATTCAGGTTCAGCTAGACAGGAAAATTTTTACATTTGCCCGTATTTAGTATAAATATTTCTGTGTAATTTTATGTACCTTGGCCTTCATCAGCATTTTTATCTATGTACATGTCATGTCTAAAGATTTTTCTCTTTCAAAGCAAGCTGGAGTAAATCACTGCAAGGGTGTTTCTGTAACAATTTTACACTAAGCCCACAAATTAAAAATATGTTTAAGAAGAAAAGTAACCTGAACATGGGTTTCTCTGCAGAAGGATTTTTTATTACTCTTAATGTCCAAAAGCAGTACTTCACATTATGAACTAATGGCCTGTGAAATGTCATTTAAAAATAAAAGATGTGTTTGAGTCAGAGGAATAACATCTTGGACTGTCTTATGTTTTTTTCACCAGTCTTTTGAAAGTAATTTATTTTTCTTCTACTTTTTTTTTTTTTAGAAAAATACTTGATTTCAGGCTAAAAAAGGACAGACTTAATTACAGACCATAGCTTTTTTGTCTCAATTTGCACAATTTTGACAACAGTGCCTTAAATGCAGGGACACTAACACAGCTTAATTGAAATTCTGATGATGTTTTTTGCACTAATTGATACCCATGTTGGCAGACTGAGCTCAGCGACCCAGGAATGAATGGACAGGAAGAATGAGACTATCAGTTTAGCCTTGCAGGTGGTCTTTCCTGATCAAGATTAAAGAACATTGGCAGGGCACCACAGGAGAGCTAGCACTGCTGATACCCTATGCTATTCTCATTTTGTATTTAAGCACAGGATTTCAGTGTTCAGGCTGAGATTTTCAGTCTGACTCCATTTGCAGTAGTAATAATAATAATATCGAAAAAAGACTGAGAAATTACTTGATCATACTGTGTAAGGAGGTTGGCAAGGAGAAAATGCCAGGTACAAAAGAGGCTTTTAATCTTGTAGAAAAAAGGATAGGTGAGAACTAATGATTTGTCATGGATTTAGCATGAATTCAGATTACTATGAGATACAGATTAATAATGGGGTAGAAGTAGGGTGTTAATAAACTCTGGAACAAACTTCCAAGGGTATGTTAAATTCCACATCCTTCAAAGTCCTTAGCTAGCTGTCTAACACAGGGTCTTAGGCTCAGCACAAATAATACTGCCATGATATAACATGGCCTACTATATACACAAGATCAGAGTAGACAGTTCTGGCCCTAAAATATTATTAATCTCATTAATTCTTGCTTTTTACATAGTATATTCATCAAAAAATTTAAGAAAGCAGATCAGTACCAGTATTACCATTGTACAGATATAGGGACTGTATCTCAAGGGGGTTAAATAACTTCTCATAAGACATTCAAGAAGCCAATGGCATAAAAAGTAATGGTATAAAAAGTAATATACAACCTGTTTGTCACATTCTGCTTTATCAACTGGACACAGTGATCTTTGGAACAAACCTCACAGATACAGTTAATTTCATTTTATATTTAAAAACAAAGTAGGGGAATAATATTTGGCAATTGAAAACAAAAAATGACAGAGCATTAGATTAGACTAACATACGGATCTCTCCTCCCAGTGCCTCTGATGTAAACGTAGGACTCTCTTAAGAGAGTAAATTAGTAGGTGAAAAAAATACAGCCTAAACCCTATTTCAGTTACTTCAGAAGCCTCCCTATAGAAAGCTGTTTTTCAAGGCAATCTTGTCCCATTTGGTAAATGTTTGTATGAAGAACTTCTATTTATTTTTTAAATTAAAAAGTATAACAATAAGTGGTCTAGGGTTAGGGCAGTGACTGCAGCAGTTTTCCTTGATAGGGAGAGGCTTTGTTGAAACTGTGGGGCTGAAAAAGCTGACAGGGCACTTAATCTGGCTTCGTGATAATTGAAAATGAGATGGCCTATTGGCCTGAGATGTGCATTTGGTTTTTATGGAGCTGTACCAAGTCAGATCTTAAGGTGGAATCTATAAATGTCTTTAATACATGTGTGCCAGCCTATTTCTTGTTGCTTTTCATTTCATAAGGTAGAGCAAGCACTAGTATAAACCCTATCCCAAAACCTGCTAAATTTCTATTGATGACAGACTGTGCAAGGATGACTATAAACAGAAGGGGACAAGACAATAAAAAAATACCTAAGCATTTTGAAATGTTACAATATTGTTTATATTGAATTCAATATCTCTATTGCACAGCACAGTCAGCTGCCAAGATTTTGTGCGTGACAGGCTGTGCCAACATTTATATTCAGATGCTCTAAACCTTGGGAGGAGAAGGAAAAAAGACATTTTAAATTAATAGATAGTACAGTCCTTCCTCCATAACATAGTGAAACATTCTCTGGTACTAAACGTGATCAGCTAGCAGTTCTGAATGCACCATCACATTCATCACTGATGTTTATTAATATTATATTTCTAGGGCAATAAATCCAAGTTATTGTTAAAATTATATTTTTCATATGAACTAAGGTTAATTGACCCAGAATTACATTTAAGAATAAGCTCTTTCCCTAAGACTGAGTGTCTTGCACACATGTAGGCTGACACACATTTTCACAAAGGTGCATTGGTATAAATTTGAATTTAAATCTCTCTACTGTACCTGCTGATCATAGATAACTGCATTCTTTTTAAAAACAATTAAATTCCATTGTTATCAATTGTCTGCAGCTTGAAGAGCTCACAGTGGCATGGCACTTTCAGAGCTGAGCAGATACCACTTATGCTTAGTTTGCTTTTTCTGGTTGCTTGGGAATGGTCACAGTGCAGGGCTTATTCTGTTCTTGGCCCTGCACAGATCAGCAGAAGCGTGAGTTGAAGAGAACCTTAGAAGTGTCACTGTCAGAGGAAACTGGGAGCTATAATCCCACCCATAGGATCTATGGGAGGGAGAGTGAAATGAGAGCTTGTAGTCCTACTTCAGCTGTGTTTGAATAATCAGATCATTCACGCAAGGGGCTGGTCACCTGGACATTTGCCCATGATATAAAAGAAAGGATGACAGGAAAAAGGAAGTTCTAGCAGAATACAGTCAGGATTCAGGAAGTTTCCTAAGTGTCTTATTCTGTAGTTTATATGCTACAGGTAAGCTTATCAGGTAGGACAATAGCAATATGATTAAATCACATGAATTAGATTGGATCCTATTAGAATGGATTCGTTCTAGTTTTCACCTTTAAAAAATGGTGCCACCACTTTTTTTGTGGGTGGGCACTGTTTTCATTTCAATTTAGAAGGTGCAAGAACATGCAAATGCAGCAGCACAATCATATAATCATTTTGATTCAAAAGTCAATGGTCCTCAGAGAACCATGCAGCAGCTCATTCATCAACGGGACGGCGAACAGGAATGTAAAGTGTGCTGGTGGGTTATCACACATGCTGGGCCTGATTCTCCTCTCATCTACGGTGTTAAAACACAGGAGTAACAGCACTGAAATCAGCACTGTTGTGCTGGTACATGTGAAGGAAGAGTCAGGCTTTCCATGTGTCAAACGCTGATCATCTCTGTCTGGAAGGAGACCCATCTAAAATGCTTTGGAGGCTATATTAATCTAAAATGCTCAGCTGAACCATCACTTAAAAATTGATATTTTCTTGTGTTCTTTGAAGCATTTAGTCAGCTAAATAATTTGAAATATATTATTACAGAGGCAGTCATTGTCACTTACAGAGCCAATGTTCCTTTAGAATGTCCATTACAAATCTTGTTTGGAGTATTTTCCATAGTAACTCAACCATTTTAATTTGCTTTGGACCATGGCACAGCAAGTTTGCAGCATTTGTAAATTCCCACTAAAAAGGCATGGAAGTCTGGTTACCTTTGTTTGTTTCTTTCTTTTTTAAATCTAAAAAAATCAGATGAAATTTTTTGCTCTTCTAGCTGAAGATGTTCATAATAATATGCAAAATGTCTTTCTTATTTGAATGTTGAGACAGAGGTTAGAATAACTAACACTATATTCCTACAAACAACAACAAAAAAATTGATCTGTGATGCAAATATATATCTTCATATACTCTTTCCCCTGCCAGGAAAACTCACAACAGTATTTTTTTACATATCACCCCTAATATTCTATGCTCAGTTTTGCCTTTCAAGTCAAAGCTGAAACTTGATTTGTACCTTAATCCTGGATATGCAATCCTTCCTGTCCTTCTGAAGACATGGTGGAATTGAACCATTCCCTTTTACAGGTGGTGAAATTGAGAGGATATAGTTTCGTAAATATTGTGACACTTGGACTTGAAAAGCTTTTTGCTCCACAGAAGAGAAAAAAAAACCCCAAAAATTATTATGAGAGTGAAAGAAGGCCCACAGTTTTCATGAAGGATAAAGGGCTTTTCCATATATGAATTTTTTAGTGGGGGTTTCTTTAGAATGTTATAATTTTTTAAGAGGCACTATTTCTCATTGCATGAAGTGCAAAGAGGCATCAAGAAAAGAGGTATTTATGATACCAGTGAAGAAAACTGTAGTTTTTTCTCACATCTTAAGTGGACTAAAATTTTTTTGGCACGACTTTTAATAATTCAGGTATTTTCTCTGATTTATTTTATGATCATTTTTAAAACCAAGAAAAAATTCTGTAGAAAGCCCCTGATTATGGAAGAGACTGAAAACACTCAGGGTTTTTCTGTGTGCATTTTCTTTTTGAATCATGCTTTTGATATGTTTGCAATGTCCAGTGTTTCCATACTAAAAGTTGTCCTGGTCTTGAACTCACTTTTCTGGTTCACCAACAAACTTTCTCCCAGACTTGCAAGGTAACACCAACAATCACTCATGAGGAATGCTGCCCAGGCTGGAGGGCAGAAGAATATTGATCTGGGGACATCCACATATTCCTGGTTGGTGTTTTTAGATAGTAACTGCTTGGTTAAAGCTTCCCCTCAGCAGTTGTAGCCTTGTCTAGGGTCATGGTGGTACCACCTGCCCTGGCCCCTGAGTGCTGGAGAGAGCCAAAGCCCAACTGCTGCTGGAGTTTGCTCCTTGCCTTGGATGCTGTTCAACATAGATGCTGAAGTACTTTCCTGCGGCATGGTCTTTGATATTTTTCTTGGTACTCATATTATGATTGTTTGATATTTTGTGTTAGATATACTCCATATTATGAAAAATGTTTCAGCTTGCAAAAGTTTTGCTATAATTTAAGTACATGGGTTGAACTTTTCCCAAATGGGTATTTGCTTCAGCTGATTCCTTTTATTCTGTCTTTCTCTTGAAGTTCCTTTCAAAAACATTGTGGTTATTTTCAGTAGGCAGGTTTGAAAAGCAGCAGAAATACCCTTTTAACCCTCTACAAGAAAACAAAGGAAATTTCTGGTACATTTCTCTTTGAACAGCTCAAGCATCCCTCTGCTTTGGAGAAAGGCATTTAGTAGAAAAGGAGCTTTCTGTGCTCTGTTTTGTGGTTGTGTCTCCTGCCAATCTTGTGTTTGGCCAATTTTTGTGCCTTTGGAAAACTGCAGTTTACACACTCACACGAAGTTGGTAAAGAAAACATGGATTTTATCAGCAAGGTCACTAACGGATAGATTGAGGCTCCTTCCATGGGGTTTACTACCAGTTATAGCTTTTACTCCCATTGCACAGTGGACTGGCTTGGGAAAAGGAATGGAGAACCTCTCCTATGGAGACAGGCTGAGAGAGTTGGGGTTTTTCAATCTGGAGAAGAGAAGGCTCCAGGGAGACTTCCTTGCAGCCTTTAAGTACTTATATGGGATTTGTAAAAAAGCGAGAAAGTGACTTTTTACATGGGCAGATACTGATAGGACAAGCAAGAATGGTTTTAAGCTGAAAGAGGACAGATTTATTTTAGATGCTAGGAAGAAATTCTTTAATATGAGGGTGGTGAGGGACCTTCAGAATTTCTTGTTTGACTAATAATCCCAAAGGTAATTCTTTTTGTTTGGTTAGGTTTTTTACATTTTCTTTTTTTTTTTTTTTTTTTGAGCTCTTCATATGAACATCAATATTTAGTTATTTGTCTTTTCTGACCCATTTAAGAATCACCTCATAAGATCAAGAAAAAGTAGAGTGTGTTACTTTTTACTGGTTTTTTTTTCCCCCAAAGAGTTTCAAATTTATCCTGAAGTGGTTCCAGAGAACATAACTTGTCTTGTTTGGAAGCTAAAATATTTAGAAAAAGTTATTCCTATTCTGCTATTGATATTTCATCTACATGAGATACTGAGGTTCATTCAGCAGATAAAAAGCACTGGAATAAGTTCCTCTAGTGTTCTTCTTTCTAGTTTAATTTTTCTGAAACTGTTGTGTGACTAACTGTTAAAAAAGTAAAGAAGTATTAAATTTTAAAGTTGGGAGCCAAACATTTTTTTTCTTACAGCAGTGTCAATCCAGTGTAGTCTGCCCCAGGGGGATTAATACAGACTAATTAAGTCAGAAAGAAATGACTTAATAGTTTAAATATTTTGTGAGTTATGTATCTGTTTTTAATGTTTTTGTGTGTATATACATATATATAAATATATTAAAAAGGACTTTTCAGTAAAATAGTGATTTTTTTTTTACTAACTAATACTATGAGCCCAAGTATTTCTTTGATTGTGACCTTTAATATAATTTTTTTCAATTTGCTGTTTAGCAGCTGACTTTAACATATTTCAAATTGAGGTATTTAATATAGCCCATTACAATTTTCCAACCTCATCATAATCTATTTTTCTAACAGGGTCACCTTTAACATATGATGGGATGAATGTATTTTATTAACATCTATTCTTTTTATAAGGATGTCTGATTGAAAGCTGCAATTTTGTTTTATCCATAGGATTTAAAAAAAGAATCCCACACAACTTTGAAAAATTCAAAAATGGGTTATTCTTGGATAAAAGTATATTCTCTTCTGCCAGTTGTCTTCTGTCTTGAATAATATTTTGTAATCTTCTACTGACAACTGACTTTAAAAGATGTCTAATCTGTCCTTAGACATGGCATATAGCTGCAGTTTGGTATAATATCTGTTTCTGCTGCAAAAGACATTTATAATACTTTCTATATAATTTAAATGTACTGTGTAGTTTCCTCATTTTGGGGAGAAAAAAGAAGGCAATTCAGAGCTCCACTGTTGGGGGCTGTCTATTAATCTTCTTCCATTGTTTTATTTACGTAGATTTATGAAATCCCAACAGAATTATATTTGTTTGTGTGTAGTGCTGCTACTTTGATATGAAGAGGAAGTAATGGCTCTGTCCCTCATACACAAATTTGTCAAAATGTTTATTCAATTTCAGGCTCATTTGTTTAATCTTTTAGACAACAATAGGAATAGAGAAAGCTTATCAACAAGACTTTTGTTTTGACCAAACTCTAAAAATATAGATTTTTTTTTTATCTGGAAGAAGGTTTATTTCTGGTCTGCTCTGACAGAGGGATGATAGGTTTCTATCTCTTAGTCTAATTAATACCTTTAATCTTTTTTAATGGTTAAACAGTCTCCCTTTAGTTGCAAGGCAGAGAAGAGATAAAGGCACATAAGGCTGGAGGTTAATCCCTGTATTTTATTTCTTAATTTCTGCTATAGGGATTCCCTTTCCATCATTTCTGTTTACTTTTAAGCACTCTTCAGATGCTGGTAGAAAGAGACAACAAAAGTTTGATTAAGGCTATCATTCAAGATTAGGCAGACATTAAACTTTTTGGAATTTAAAGAGAAATAATTGTTAGCTGAATAAACAGGCTGATCTGGTTCTACATCCACTATTTTATTATAATGGCTGAGAAGAGAACAAAAAAATATACTTTCATGTGGACTGTTTTGTTCTGCTAGTGCTCTCTGCCTTGCATTGTTCCGGAACAGATTGTATGGGAAATGCAGTAGCACAAATAATTATGGATAAAAAGTATTAGGTGGCTGGCTTAAGAAAACATGTATGCATTTTCATTGGCTTCTACCAGTGTTAGACCACTTCTTCATGGACAAAATCTAATTCCAATGTTATGTTAACTTAAGTATGAAATTAAAAATGCACAGAACTTTATTGGCATTTTATTTAATATGCTCTCACCCTATAAGTAGAAGGTGAGATTTGCAGTTGAGTAACTTCTGAGGTGGTTTGAAGGACATTCAGAGAAAAAATTCTCATGTTGGTAGAACAGTGGTAATTAGTGGTGTGGGTCAGGTTTTTGCCTTTTTATTTCTGAAAAAAACCTAATCAAAACAAACCAAAACAAAGCCAAGCCATTTTCTCTTGATAGCCTACAAAATGCTGGAAATGGATGCATTGTTTTTAAAGGTTGTAAGGACTTATTTCAAAAAGAGTTTGATGATAAAAATCACCTTTTCTTGACTTTTCAATTTAAAATTTTAATGTTTTTAAGGGAACTGTACATGTTGGAGTATTCTGCAAATAAGATTAGAAGCTCTGATGTCACCCTTCCAAAGAGATTATAAGATTTAGGATTTGGGCTCAGACATGTACATGTCCTCAAAAGGGACTTTGAAAAAAATTGGATTTGTTGTTTTTATTTTTCTTTGTATACAAAGAAATACTGCTTCATTAAGTGATGCTTACATGCTAGGGAAGCTTGAATAAATGCCTTTCCATTTGCCATTGAACTGATAATGACTGTGTTATGTACAGGAATTCTTTAAGTTAAAACACAAATCCAAGGACCACCCTCTCAAGATATAAAAGTTAGAGGAAAACAGATAGTGCCTGTATTTTTAATGAGCACCTTCTTTTACTTTGGAAAGTTACAACAGCTTTATGAAGAGTCATGCTTCTTTGTAAACAACATACTTGTTCAGAGCGAGTGTGAGACAGAAATTGGCAATAAGTGCCAATATTGCCACAATCTCTGCAATATGCATTTTCTGCACTATGGGTGCAGCCTACCTCAGCCATGCTTGTGCCCACGTTCTCCCCACATGCCCAGCAGCCACAGGACTGCAGCAGGAGAGCTTCCTCTTGCTCACCTCCCTCCCTCCTCCCCCCAGGAAAAAGTCCTTTCAGTGCTGTAATGATTTGTGGTGGTGATCCTTTGGGAGGCTGACAAGACGTTGTTCCCGTCTGGGTAGCAACCATGCAGAGGAATTGGCAGATTAACGGAGGAGGCTGGAAAAAGGGAATTTTGTGTTCTCCTCATCAATTGCTACGTGCTGCATAGATGAAATAGGCAGACATATATAGTATTTTTGTTGTCAGTACATAGGCAAAACAACATTTGAAAAGAAAGGTGGTGTCCTTCGGTTGACATTTTGGAAAAAATATGCACATTCTGAGGCACATATGTCACATTTATAAAATATCTCTGAATGGTTTATATTATGGAGATTAATAAACTGAATACTGGAGTTAAAGGTCAGGATTTTAGCTGAATGTTCTATAATGTATGAGGTACTTCCACAATAGGTTTATAAAGTTGCTATACTTTGGACCCCTGAACTGCTTAAAATTTAAGTAGATGCATAATTGTTTTCTTGAAATGGATGTAAATTTTTCAAATCTGGCACGAATAAACCCTTGATTGTCAATTATTCGTGTTCATATGATTCACTGTGAATTAAAAACCAGAAAGAATTATAATTAGTGATGCCAAAAATTTTACATTTCCTTTTTTCTTTTTTTTTTTTTTTTGATAGGATTACTGCTAGATGTAGGAAAATAGTAGAGTGACTGAAAATGCTCAGTTTTTTTCCTCTGTTTCATACTATTGATTTTTTGCTATGCTCTAAATTATTCAAGCTGAATAGCAGTTGAGCCAATGGATAGTATTATAAAACAGAAACAGGAAAATGGGGTTTCATTTCACTCCTTTCCACTTTTTTGAAGAAACAGCTTTTTGGCAGAAAAGAGCAACAGATCTAAACAGCCCATGGGTCTGGTTCTGGGTTACCCCAGATTTGTGGACTGAAGAATTCCTAAATACCTAATTTAAAATAAATCATGTAGAAGCTGTGCTAATGTCACAGAAATTGAGAGCTCTGTGATTACCGAGTTTGAGAGGAACCTGGTCTGAAAGGGACTTTGAGGGCCAGGTTTTCCCAAGAGTCTCCTCCTTGGGCCATGGAAATCAGGAGGATGAAGTTTGTACGTGTGATAAGGTTTCAGGTAGCTTTGCTTTTGCTTCTTGAATTTTAAACCTTTACAAGGTCTGAAATGCCATTAAAATATAATGGGTGTGGGAATTTTTCTAATGTGCTATTCTTTGTAACATTCCATGCCACAGTGTGTGATGAAACAGGTCATAAAGCGTGAGTCAAGAAACTTGTTAATTTGTAAAGCATGATTGTATTTGCCCCTGCTTTATCCACTTTGTTGTCATGCCTCATATCTCAGCAGTATATTTCTCTTTGGTGGGGACTGTTTGAATGAGATATCTACTATAAGAAGCATCTACTTTATTATGGGGGTATGTAGGCACTATAATAATACCAATAAGTAGCATTAAATATCCTTTAATGAGGGATTTGAAAGTGAAGAGCATACTGCCTTTATAGAATAATTAAAAATCCATTATAATTTAGTGCTTCATAAACACAAGTATCTTTTCAAAGAGGAATGACACAATTCTTTTCTTACACTGATCTCACCTCACTAGCAGGAAGGTATTGGCAAATACAGAGAGCCAAAGAAGAGTCATGCTATAACTTCCAACTCAATCACATCCTCAGAATTGCCTTTCGATATATGTTATTTAAGAATGATTTGTTCATATTTCAAAAACATACCTGGTCCCTGCCTCTCTAGGCAGAATCATGCTTGGGAGCTCTTGATTTCTGCAACCTATACTTTGGATAAAATATTTCTCATTTTTACCTCCACAATCTTAATAGAAATAAATTAAAAATTGAAAAGGGGACATGGGAAATAGTCTCCATCATGGTGATAGGCTGGAAAACCTAAAAATGTATAATTTAACTGCAGGATGATACTGATCTAGAATATTCAGAGGGTCAGCCTTTCACAAGAAATTATTTAGTGCATTAGACTTAAGTGCAATGGCCAAAAATATAGTCTGAATATATGTAAAGCTTCCTGACTGGTAAGGCTATTAGTCTTTGGAATAGTTGCAAGAGAAGTGCTAGAAGCCAATGACTTGATAATTAAATTTTACTCTGGAAAATTTGTTACAGGAAATGATTCTTCCTTGGTGGGTGAATAAACCAGGTTACCTAATAAGACTTCTGAATCTGTAGAATATCCATTCACAAGATAATTTTCTTTTACAATAAAGGAAATATCTTTTCTCCAGAAAGCTTTAAAACACTTTCTGCCTCTCTTTTGGTGATAGTCTTGGGATCACAGGCTTCTCATGGGTGGCCACAATGATATCATTAGTATTTGTTAGTCTCTGTAAGTTAATAGCCAATTGTACAAAAAGATCTAACAAATATCACCTGCCATCACTTTATTAGAGCAGTGAATTCACAGCCAATTCTGATCTTAATTGGTAAGCTAAAATTCAAACATGTTAAGTAGATATGAGGAAAAGAAAGGACAACTATAGAATTTTTTTTATTGAAACAAACATGAAGCCCCTTGATAAAAGGAAGTCAGCTAGAGAAAAATTCCCATTCATAAATATGCATCCAGTATATTCCTATCTTCTTGATCTACAGGGTATTTTAAAAATGAATTACATACTGAAGCAATTAAGCCATAATGCAGTATTTTCTGAACTACTCATCGAGTAATCCCAGTCTTAAACAGATAATTGTCAACAACACAATAAACATTTATAGCCTGTGTATGCCCCTTATGAGAAGTGCTCTCCTGTTGCTATGTGTGATTTCCAGGGAAAGTGCACTTTGCCCAAATCCTATTGTATAAATTGTCCTTTACTACAGATGCTTTATGCATAAAAATAAACACCCAAATTTTATTCATAAGGCCCTTTTGAGTTTTGGAGAAGCATCGCTTTTTGTATTTTACTCATATAAACTAATTTCTGTTCTCCCCATAGCTCAGATTCTACTTGAAAACTAGGAAAACTGTGATCCTGCTTCCCTTTTTGGAAGTATGTATTCTGAAAAATAACATACTGTAAGATACCTCTGAGTGACACTGTTGTGCTCCCTCTGAGTCAAGTTCTCTCAGATAAATCTGGTTGTCAATTTCGTTATTGTGAAAAACTCATGTTTTTGACTGCATTTACGTGCTTGCTATGGAATGTGAACAACAATGTACAGGGATGAAGTTTTATTAAAGGAAAAAATTTGAGTTGGCAGAGTTTGATAAATGGGAAGAAGTACATGCTTTTTGTAGGAATACAATACTAGGGACTTTAAGGCTTTTCTTTAGTCTTATAGCACCAATAATATTTTAGAAAAGATTTTCTCTCAAAGTCACCAGGCCACACTATTGTTTTTCACCATTGTTTTCATCTCATATTCCTTTCTGAGGAAAACTTGTTTCATTATAATATCCACTGGTGTGTGTAAGGGAGGTCACAAAGCCAACTATAGTCATGAATCATTACAGAGGCAGAAGCAGCTACATTTGGTCAATACCAGAAGTTTTGCCATCCATTTGTTCTTCCATTTCCCATCCATACCATTTCTCCAATATACATATTCAAAATGTCTTACACAGAGAGAGATGCTTTCTTGAAAATCTAATGCCTTACAACTTCAGAGTGCATGCATAATAGCTTAAAATATCAATTTTTTTCTATCCCCCAGTACATAAATTCTGAATGAAAGTGTAGATCTTACAGCTATAAACAGCTCATTAGCAATATTAAAGAAAATTTCTGTTCCTAAAATATTTCATACTTTATCCCACACATATAGTCCCCAGAAAGCTGCCACTGCCAGAAAGGCCAAGGTGCTGGAGGTTTGGCTCTTTATGGAGGTCAGAAAATACCTTGTCCTAGTTCACAGATATCCAGAAACTGTCAGTATGAGCATTCGCGAGCTGAACAGATGTGTCAGGAAAATAGGCAGAATGGTCTCCTCCTTCATGATCATAACCTGAGCAACTCTGGGCATCACAGCCCACTCATTACATGGTGCAGATGACATGGACAGAGAGGTTTAACCCAGGATGGAGGTGTGACATTTCTGACTGGCTGTCAGGGAACCTCTGCAAGGGGCCTGACATAATCTGCGTGAGTGACACTAAAGCATGGCCATGTACAATAAAACCCACACTGAAAGGAAAAAGGATGGCCATTATAATTGTCTAAGTCTCATAGCAAAGCTTATGCAAAGGCATTTGTACGTCAGTGATGAGATTACCTTTGCAAATGTGTATGTTTACTAAATTAACCACAGAATGTGTAATTTATTTCTTTTGCTAGTTGTTCATTAAACTATAGTGTTGAATTGAATTATATTTCCTATAAAACTTGTTCAGAAATTTATTTTCAAATGTAAAGAATGCATATCTGTTTCATATTTGAAATGGTTTCAGCCTGGTACAGCCAACTATAGTTGATGAGTAATGCTGTCTGAAAGTCATAATTTAAAATGGAACTAAATGTGCTGCAACATTAACAGTTTTGCCACCTTTAAAAAAGGTGTTTCATTAAAATCGATAAGCACCTTTACCCATGGCTTTTGTGAATATACAAAATTGGAGAAAGATGAAGGCTCTGGTTTTATTTACATGTCATGTTAGTAGAAAGACAAAGTCTATATCCCCATTAGTCCAGCCACAAAGTGTTCTCATTAGCTTTACCAGGGAGACAGACCTCTTCTTGTGTTGGAAGGAAATAACATCAGAAGAGACTGGTCTCTCTCCCATACTGGAGTGGATCAGAGGTGGAGATTTTTCCTAAGAGCTGACAGCTCTACAGCTGTGGCTATTCCTGCCAAATATCAGCCTGGAACAGCCTCTTATGGCTGTGGGAAATTGTCAGCTTCATAAGGCTATGGGTCTCCTGAGATGCCCCAAAATGGAAGGAGACACAGTGTTTTGTTTTCTGTTTCAACACCACACATCCAGCCCCAGCAGCTGCCTGGTGCTGTGGCTACAGGAGCTCATCCTTGTGTAGACACACCAAACACAGGTAGAGCCCTTTCCCAAACATTCTGCTGGTGAAGTAGCTATGATAAATATGAGCCATAAAAAAGGGATGAGTAAGGTGGCGAATGTTTGAGCTTCATCTGTAGGGTAGAAACTAGGATCTGAAACTGTGGCAGAGGAAGCCGGGGGGGACAAATTACAGCTACCTCTGCTGAGGCCATGTGTGCATCTAGACGAAACACACTCTTTTGTCCTCTTCTTGGGTCAAGCCAGAAGTTGACCTTTGTGGTTTTGGGCCATGCTCTTGAGAAGAAAAAAACAGAGCAACAAAATACACAAATAACAAAAATGTATTTCTGTGAAAACTTCAAGATTTTCAGGTTGTGCTGTATTCAGTAATTGACTGAGAATCTTTGTAGATGTTGCTTATTCATCCAAAATACCTTTGTGTGTTGGTTTGAAAACAAACCAGTGGGAGATCACAAGTCCATATTGAAATTAAAAATAAGTGAAATAATACAAGGAAAAGCACCGACAAAGTCAGATACAACCTGACACCCTGTTAGGGTGATGGTAGCAGTCCAACTGAAGTAGTTCAGTTCAAGCAGTGATCCTGTAGAAGGTCTAGTCTCCAGCTGAAGATCCAGTGGTAGCTCTTGTCCTCTGGGCACCCAGTAGACCAGGCTAGCTCAGGCAGTTCCAAGGCCAGGTTATATCCAGGTGGGAACACCTGGCTCCTCCCTCCTGGGCAGAGCATCCCACAATGGGATGAGATAAGTCCATGAGTCACCCAGTGGGTCCCTGATGGCCCATTGCCTGTCATCCCGAGTGGGTCATTAGCAGGTGATAGCAGTTAACGGCCCACAGGTGGTGGTAACAGAATGCTTAAATACATCTATATTGCAACCTAGGATGCTTTGAATAGGTTATCAGCATGTTTCTACTTTTAGGTAATAATTTCCAGTTCTGGAACAAGCTATTTTTAAAAAGATGAGCATTGTTCAGGAACAACTTTGCAATAAATGAAGCACTCGAAGAGCTCACAATTTTCCACTTTCCCCAGGACTGTTGATAAAGCCCTTCTTTCCCTGTGAGAAAATATTTCTATTTGAAAAACTTCAACCTTGTTTTTAATTCACAGCATTGTTATTGAATTGCCATATGGCCTTAGGCAAGTTCCTGAACATTTCCTGTATCTTGGTTTATCTATTTAGCAGAATGCTTACACAGCTCAGTGCACACATTCTAACACTTCAGAAAACAGGCAACCCAGCCAGGGCCATACTTCTGTTCAAGTAAGTACTTTTAGGGAGCATCAGCAGAACTGCTGATTATCATCCTTCTGCTTGAAGAGAGAGAGGGTGAGATGTGCTTTCTGTTTCTCCTCAATCAGTACAATACACTCTTCAGGACTCTGTTTTGGAACAAAAGGAAGACAAGCAGATGGAAAGTGGAAGATGGGCCCTCTCTAATTGGATGCTTAATTCCCTAACATTTTAAGCGGACATTGTCCCTTCTTGGCACAAGTGTCCTGTGTTTGGGCAGATGACCACTTTCTGGAGCCATTGTTTAATGCCTATGACAATATTCTGAAACCATTACTGAGTACAGATTGAGAGGATGCTTAGTGAAGTAAGAGAGCAGAACTCAAAGCTAGGCAGGAAGGTGAGAGACTGTTTTCAGAAAACTCAGCTTTGGGGGGAATTCTGAGCAGAGAGAAAGAGGAAGCAATGTCTCCTACTTTTTGAGGCAGTAACTACAGCAGGCAGAATAGAAGGGAAAGACAGCCAGAAATATTGTGTAAGTCATGTGTTTGGAACCTGGGGAGGATAAAAGGAGGAAAGTGGTGATTTTGGAAAGATCCCTTCACAGGACACAACTCCACCCTGGAATCACAGGGTGCTTCCCAACAGGTGCTTCCCAACAGGGTGCTTCCCAACAAGTAGCAGTTGGCTACTTGTGACAGCATTGGCTACCTGACTGCCAGCTGTGTTGTGGCCCAAGCCTTCATCAACTCACAGTTCAGTGCATAATCAGTTTTGACTTGCGAGAAGTAAAAGAAGAAATCTCAATGAGATCTGCAGATCAAATAAGACACATAATTAACTTCAGCCTTGCTCTTTCACACTGATCATCCCTACCATCCCTTTTCTTCCCTTTAGGCCAAATTGTAATATTTACCACTGTCCAAAGTGAGTCTTGAGGCAATAAAGCACAGTATTTAGATTGTACCTGGAAAATATCTGACCACATGTTATTTCTACACTCTCTTTCAAGTGTTCTTTGGATGGATGGCACAGGGAAAATAACAGTATTTTGGCTTATAGAATCCCTGATGAATGAACATTTACAGTACTTATGTCAGTCTTCCTAAAGTCTGTGATGAAATATACAGAACTGCACATTTTTCACTATTCCTTCTCTGTTCATAGGATAGATTGTAGCATAATTCTCTCTTTTAAATGGCCTGTCGTACCAGTTCCTAATATTAAAACGAGCTACTTTAGGTGGTGGTGACTCATATGCATATCAAGTAGCAAGTGCTAACTGGGACAGGCCCACAGTGAGCACTGCTCCCTCACTAGGAGGGCTCGGAAGGGGAGGCTCAGAGGAAGAGCTTAGGGGTGATTTCTGACACAAAAGAATGTGTTACCAAAGTTCATCTTTTATTTCAAAATATAAATTCAATATGAAGACGCAGTAGCATCTGCTGTACTGTCTGGTTCTACGTGTTGAGGAGCCTTTGATGAAAACAACATGCGCTCTTTGTTGAAACTATAAACAAAAATCTGCCAACTTCTTTTAGATGGGAATGTTATACTGATTATGAATTAATTTCAAAAATTTTATTCTGATGTGCCATGGGAAAATGAGTTCCTTTTGTGACCACAGGATATTTTGTGGTTCTTAAATAATTAGGTATGTATCTTGCTTAGTTAAAAATTTCTAATATTGTTTAGCGACACAGTTATTCGAGGTTGAAAATAAAATGCTTCTTTTAGTTTCTAATAAATTTGGAATTTGGAATTGCATTAGAGTGATGTGTTTGAAAAATAGAACCCACTTTGATGTAAGAATGCAGGTGTGGATAAAACCTCTGGATAGTAATCATGCACTTTTACTTCCTTTTCCCTAGTAACTGTGTGATAAGAATAAAACCAGTTTTGAAAATACAAGTGTGGCATTCTGCTTTGAGATACAAAGTAACCATGTCTAATGATAGAAAATAATGACTTTATTTTTAAACTTTAACTTGACATATTTGTCTTTATATACTATTTATTTTAGCACTGTTTCCAGAATGCATTAAATATTTAATATGACAATGCCCGCATGATATTCATATGTAAAAGATTTAGATCTAGTAATCCAACTCTACATAAAGCTGTTATCCAGAGCTGTCGCTTTATAATTTATGTACATACATGCACACCTATGTGTACAAACAGGCAACAGTTTTTTATATGGAGAGATAGCTCTCAGAAGTGCAAACCAGCAAAATATTCCATATTATTTTTACAGAAAAGGAATTTAACAGTCAACTGTTGTAAGTAATAAAAGCTCTCTAATTAAAAAAACCATATTTTTGTTAGGACTGAACTGAGACTGCTGAAAGGAAATAGTTGGGCTGCAAGAAATTAATCTAAGCAGTGAGATACAAATTGCAGGTATTTACTCTTTTCTTTACTTCTCCAGCTGTTTGTAAGGTACAGTATCACCAAAGATGAAGATTAATAAAACAGGAAAACCTCACAAAGATTGCCCATAAAGAAAACTCGCAGGAGGATAGCTGTCTCAATATTGCTTATTTTAAGAAGTTTTTGCTGATTGTTTTAAAAGCATTTTTTCCAAGGGGACTTAAAACTGTTGTAGACCTTCCAAGGGAACCACACCTTTTTAGATACAGATTTATATTCAGCATGTCAAGGGCCTACAAAATGTGTCAAATGAATCATTGCCTGCAGGGTCCAACCTCTATTTTTTGCTGCACTTTTTACCACCAGTTCTTCTGCTCCAGCAGCCATGGGGAAGGCATTTTCACATGGGGACAACTTGTGGGGAGACAAGCAAAGGGACAACAGGCATCTGGAGTCCATGGCTTCTTGCTAGTTCAGATTAGGAAATGGTTTGTGAAGCTGTGAGTCAAGACACCACTGTGCTCAATTAAAACTCCTCGTGTTCACTAGTGGTGTATTTAAACTGCAAACCCTCCGAGTACTTTCTAATTTGTGAGTCCAAATATGGGTTATAGCAAGATCCAGGAAGGAAAAAGTCATCTTGCTGTCTTTCCCCAGATCCTAGTTTCCATGACAAGAGACATGGAAAGACAAGAGAAAAGCTATGTCATATTTTTGCATATGGTCCTTAATTCGGTCCCAGACCAGTCAATGGATCATACCTGGGACCTGTGGAGAGGAATATGTCTACCTTAGGAAGTTGCATCCAAAACTACAGCTGGAATATCTATGAGCACCAATCTTGCTCTTGGGGTGTGATGAGGAGAAAAAAAGGCCTTGATGTTGTGTAAGCACAGCTCATCAATAACTAAATCATTCCTGAGCTCCCAACACTGTTTTCAACACAAGTGTTCTCTGTCTAGGGTAGCACTGGTTAATATTTTAGTTATCCTTAGCGACTTACCATAGTGACTTCTCAAACTTGGATGACAGGGAGGGTATTGAACAGGTTCATCTTGGGAAAAGCTCCTTCTCTCTCTGCACTTCAGCTTCTTAACAGATAAAACAAGGGGACCTATACTCTCAAGCCACTCTTTAAAATGTGTGGGTTCAAGGAACAAGCAAGCCATTAGTACTGGAAAGTATGCTAAAGGTTTCCTGTTCATCATCACTCATGTCCTCATCCCTCTTTCATCAAGTAGCACCCATCGTTCTCACTTCACAGCACTCAGTCTCTTTTATTGCTTATCTTTCCATCTACATGCATTTAAAAAGTAATGAATACTGAAATGATATACAGTGTAGTAAAAGAGGTGATGCATGTTGCATACCTAATGGGAGCTCACTTGCAGCACCCAGCAGAAGAGGAAAGGTGATGAGACAGACAGGACTGGCATCATTTGAACTTGAGGATGTGCTCCAATACTACAGCAATAGGTGTTTAAGCAGCCTGGTTGTGACCAGGTAAAAAGTGGGGAGGAATACTCACTGGAAGTGAATATACATGCTGAGTACAATAATTCATTTTGTTATGTTGTGGATAGAAATATATCCTGCAAGAAGTCTAGCACTGTACAAACATTTGGCACTTTGACTCTATATAAATGTATAAGACCAAAATTAGCCCTTAGTGAAATGACAGGAAATGCCATTGAAAACATGACATTGGCCAGGAGGTGAAGGTGGTATTTATCTTGGTGTTTAAAATGCATATATATGTTTATATATGTTATTATTATTCTCTTTTATATGGGTCTGCTTGAGTAAGAAAATGTAAAAGAGAGGTAGTTCCTAAATGCTACAAGCTAGTTCAAATCAACAAATCATGCAGTGGTCCTCAGGGATTACCTAGAGTTAGCAGACTAGTTAAAAATGAGTGTGTGTGCATTTGTATAGACCTTCTGCTTCTAAGATCAGAAGGTGATTGTGGATTGTCTTTCATCATGTTTCCCATCAAGATACAAGGCCAATGCTCTCCAATGCAAGTGACAAAAGGTAGTTTGCACTTCTTCCTCCATCAAGAGCAGACTCTTGCCCTTACATGGGTGATGCTCATCAGTACCCATGTTTGTGTTGAAGTTACAAGGAATTCAATGTTAACCTCTCTTGTTTAAGAGACACGGATCAACCCCACAACTTAATATTTCATCTGACTTCCTTAATGTGCTGAAAGGTCCAGCTCCATGCAGTTGTTTTAACAACTGTATTAACAGAGTTAAAATATCAGAAATAAAAATAGAAATTCGTTTCATTTCTTACGAGAGAGAAGGTAGCAAAGGTCTGTGTCACACAGCATGACAACAAGACTGAGTGCAGAGTCGGGTTATTTTATCCATTTTATATTCATCTCATGCAAAGGGTATTTAAATATAATGCATCGGATGATAGGGTTTTCTTTTCCTGAAGTCAGAGGAAGAATCACAGCAAAAGAAATTCAGACTTTTTTTGGTTTAATTTCCACAAGGGAATTAGTACTAGTCTCCAAAAGTGGTATTTTTTCAGGTGCCTAAGCTCATAATTTAGTAGACATCCACAAAACTGCTGCTCAAAAACCACTTTTAGTTTTAACAGTAAGTCTATGCCAAGGAACCTCCATGATGCCACAGAAAGTAAACCACTTGGTCCTAAGAGCAGAGTCAGTTTTCTGAGTCAGTTTACTCTTACTGTGCTGGATTCTGTTTGAGGGGCATGAAGGCAAAACATGGTCTGCATCCAAGGTGCAGAAAGCCAGAAATTTTGTAGCTGTGTCCATGTACCACACCCCAAAAGACCACCAGTGGGAAAGTACTTCAGGAACTTAACAGATCCATGTGCAAGACCTTGCTCTCAAAGAGGTACAAGAGAGATCCCAAGGTCACATTTTTTTTCTGTTGAAATTTGCTTTAATTTGCTGGGTTTTGATGTTTCACTGTAAGCCTTTTCCTCTCTACATTTTCAGCAATGGAAAAAACGGTGATACAATACCTTCAGAAGAGCATGCATTGCTACAGACCCTGCACAGAATAGAGGAATCACCTGTTTGAGAAGAGGTAGGTGCCCAAGCTTCCATCCATTGGTGTCTTCTAGTTCTTGCCACCCCAACTGAGCTCTTACTACACTGTTTTTCCCAAGGTGTTTAACTTTCCCTCAGCTCTAAATGGGAACAGAATTTCCTATTTTGGGGCTGAAGACTTCAGGGGATCACTGAATGTTTTGACAATATGAGCTTTTCTTTTTCCCCTGAGGATTTGGCAGTGTCAAAAGCCTGTGAGGCTTTCAATCACCCAGACAGTTTTAAGAATGCTACGTACACTACCTACCACTACATGTGGCTTTGGTTTGAAAATGCATCTGAGGTCAGTGACAGTGTGCATTTGAATAGCCCATTGAATTCAGCAGGATGTTCATCAGTTTAATGTGTAGGTTCTTGCTGACCCAGATTTAAGCAAAGATATCCTACCAAGATTTTATCTTCTTAAAAAAAAAGACTGTACTGTAGAACAGCATTAAGACATTTCCATTTTGCTTTTGTAGAAATCCATTGTTGCTTCCTCTGTTATTGTCCACAGCTGGCATGTTTTTTGCTATCTTATTTTTCCCTTGATGTTTATAATTCATTGATGTTATATAAATTTGTGAGGTAATAAGGTTTAAAAAATAACTAGAATTAAATTGCAGTGCTGTTCTGGGATATTACTACAGTTGTTGACTCAGCAAAAGTCTGGATTCCCCAGTGCCATTCTAGAATTTGTGTTAGGAGAGTGTTTATGGCTATGTATAGGTGTTTTTCTGGAACCATATGAAATGAATGAAAGCACACAAAGAAATACATAGAAATTAGAAAAATAGCTGATATAAGGACTAATTTTAGATCCTCATCTTGCCATACTGTACCATCTTACTGATTTTGTTATGATTTTATAGCAGGAATGAGAAAAAATAGCTATTTCTCACATTAGAGGGATTTTTTTTTTTTTTGGGATACAGGGACTACAAGTTGTAAAGCAGTTTACATTAATGGAATCCAGAAATATTCTTTGTTTGTCCTAGTAAATAGAAAGACATATGGTATCTAGTGCTGTTTAAAACTATTTTTCCTAAAGAATGACCAAATTTGTTGTTCCATCTTACACTGCAGCATTATTTTGTTTTACACTTGAGGGATGTGCACATAGGATAGTACAGCCCAAAGGTAGAACTGGCCTCTGGTGACACTACAGATACAAACCTGAATATTCTCAGCTTGCAGAATAGAATGTTTCTAATGTTTATATGTCTGAATAGGTTTATTGAAAACATAAATAAAAGAAAGACGAGTCCTACCATCAGTTTCTTTGGGAAAGGGCAGACTGCAGACATTTAATTTTATGAAGTGAAATAGGAAGCCAGTGGTTTGTGCAGGTTTATTCCAGGTGACTGATTAATTTCTAGATGAAGTTTTTATAAGTTGTAATGAAAAAAATTATTATAATTACCATTTGAGAAAATTGGTTTTGTTTGTCTTTCATTACAGATTATCTGTTAGAAGTGCTGTGATAGAGAATAGAAATTATTTTAGGATAGGCATCAATTTCCACCTCTTAGGTAATTTTGATTAAGAAAGCTCAGGTTCATAGAATGTCTTGAGTTGGGAGGGATCTGTGAGGAACATGGTACACAATTATCTCCTGTCTGCTGAGAGGGAAATGTATCTGGGTGTCTTGTGACAAATGTTTTGGGAACACTCAAAGACAATTTTTGAACAAGATGAGATTCTTGGCCAGTCTTGTCATGCAGGAGAATCCCTATCCTTATAGTTCAGCTTTTGTTAAAGTTTTATTGCTGGTAAGCATGAGTCTCTTGCATTTGATTGATGATAGGCCATTATTGCAGAAGGTGCCCATCAAGATAGATGATGGTCATGGAAAGAGGGCTTTGAGCAGCAGGGCAGAAAACCCAGTTCCAGCCCTACGTGCTGAAGAGCATGATTAGTTAATTGGGTTACACAGTACATAAAGTTCTAGATGGAGAACTTTTTTTCGTACTAGAGAATTTGAGCCATAGGTGTGCTGAGGTATAATAATCAAAAGAATTTAAAACACCAAAGCAAAACTTGGCTGGACATTCACAAGTGAATGTTGTGTTTCTATTTCTGTCTTGGTCCTGCAAATATCCTGCATTAAAATACAGAAGATCCCAGACTGCCAACTTATTTGAAGGTAGACAGATATGTTTCATTCAGGGAAAGGCTATAAAGGAAGCAAGTTATTAAAAATAAATGTCTCACTTTTTGCCATTGTCTCTTATTCATGTCAAAGTTACAGTTTAGCATTTTGTTCCAGTGGAGTACGAATGATGCTCTGAGGTGACTAGAGATATCCCTCGGAGCAGCCCTGACACCTTAGTCCTTGCTTCCTCTCTCAGTACCTGTTGCAACACATGACTCAGGGGACCAAGTCCTATGGGAATGTATAAGTGTAGGCTTTGGCATAGAAGACAATGTGCAAACATAAAATACTCACCTTCTGAATTTTTCCCATGATGTTCACCTTGGAGTTTAGTAAATGATGTTTGTAGAGAAGGAGGCATTTGTAGCTGATGCAGGGCAGTGGCTTGGGCATGGACACAGAACTCCTGCCTTAGCAGCAGAAAAAGCCAACCTGAAAAAGCACCATGCTGAATCCTGCCAAAGGCACTGGGGGCTGAGGCAGCTGGCAGAGATATAAGACATTGTGCAGTTAAATCTATGAACAGACTGTGAGGTACCTAAACACCCTGACAGTAAAGGTTGTCCAAGTACTTCAGCTAAATAGATAGACACAATCCAATAGTTTGAGGGGTCCAGCGAAAATTACTTCACAGGCTGTCAATGAAATTCAAGAACATAGGATTTTGTTGCAAATCAGGTCTGGCTTAATTTAATGAACTGGTATTAACAAACATCACATTCTGCATCTTTCACTGTCTCTTAGCTGAGTAGTATTCATTAAAAAGAATATATGCAAATTTTAGCAACATAAACAGAATTTAAAATAAGGGATAACACAACAGTCAAGAAAACTTTCTGGTTTTCCTTCAGGATGACTTGTCTGTTTACTATATCCTAGCCTCAAGTTTGTCCTTTAAAATGCTGGCACTGCATCAATTGTAATGAAAAGGCCACAACCTCACCACTCCAGAAAGGGTAATGGGAAGAACTTTCCCAGCATTATCCCATAAAACAAACTTTGGTGAGTGGACCAAATTGTGTCTCCACTGGGGCCAGAGGAGCTTTGCCTGAAGGGCAAGGTTGCCCTCTCTGAAGCCAAATCTCTTATAATACATCAAGAACTCTTCATGATAGAAGAGCAGGTGCCATCTCCTTCCTCTACTTCTCCAGGCAAAGTGTAAACCTCAGTGCACTCAGCAGTAAATTCCTTTAAACGTTTATGTGAGCTAAAATTGCTACATCCATTGACATTTACTCAATGTGCGGCACTTCCTCCAACCACTGCTGCACATATAGGATGGGCAGCACAGGTGGAGTGCCTGTGCTGTACGCACGAGTTTAGTCTTTTTTGCTGTATGATATTCTGCTTCCTCTTTCTTTCCTTTTAACTTGGTCAGTTGAGCCTCATCCATTGTCTCTTCCATGGCTTGTGAGAGCTGTTACTGAAATAGATCTCCTTTCTGATGAATTAATGATAGTTCCATTGCATTTGCCTTTTTTTTTTGTTGTATTTATGATTTAAGAGTCCATGTACCCATCCATCCCCACAGCAGTTAGTAATCACAAACTGTTGTTGTCTTTGGATAGCAAAAATAATAAATGAGGGAAACAAACCCACTATATTCCAGCTCCTAAGGAAACAAGATTAGTGGAGGATTTAATAGGAAAAACAGTGCCTGTGGGATTTGACTCACTTGCAGCTGTGGAGGCAGTAGACCTCTGGTGGCATGGCAGAAAACTAGGAGCAACAACCTCAAAGCACAACGACTGCTGGCGAGCTGCCATAAATGAACTTGTAGTCATGGACCTTGAGGAACAAAGGGCCTACAGTTCTCGTATGTTTTCGGCCCCAGTCCAAATGAGCTCTGACCTCTTCCTGCATAGAGGGAAGTCGGCAGCATTCTTGTGAGACCATAACCAGAATGCATGCTTAGAAGTGCAAAATGGAATTTACTTTACCAACTTGGAGGGAAGAGAGGATGAGGAAGGGAAAAGGAGCTGGATGTACAAATTTTATAGACAGCCGAAACAAAGCATTGACATTGCTTATTTTTTCAATTAATAATATTGGCTTTTTTAAATCTTTTATTTTGTGGTTTATTTGAAAAAAAATATTAATTCATTGGTGCATTTCATTAAATGGCAGATTGTACATAGTTTTATTTTACCAAATGAGAATGGACCAAAGTGGAAACTTAGGCTTAAAAACCATTCTTGTTTTTTAGGTGTATAATTCTTTCTCCTGCTTTGCATGCCTGGAACTAATGTGGCATTAAGTATATTCTAATTTTAAAGAATTTAATACATGCATAATCTGCTTTACAAGCAGAGATTAGATTTTCTCATATTAAAATAAATTGGGACAACTGAGAATCATAACTTAGGGCATATTCATTTGAACAAAATAGGCAAAATCTTTCATTTTTTAAAATGTCCTTTTTAAAGCATTGATATACTATACTTTAAAGAATATTGTATGAAGCTTTCATAGTAAAGGACTCCAGTGTTCTGTGATTTGAAAAGAAAAGCTACGTCAATACAATTGAACCTATGGGTAAGCTTGAATTTATTGTATATATTGATGGTTTCAGTGTATTATAACACAGAAATGAGTGTTTATGCACAGCTCAGAACACCTGACTTACTGCAGAATTATTTGCTGAAAGCAAGAACAAACTCAGCTTTGCGAGATTTTCAGAAATATTTAGCAACTGAAAATGCCTTCATTTTGGGCTTGGGGTTGCAGCTGGATGTGACTCCCAGCAAGGGGCAGACCACTTACCTCTGAAATTAAATTCCCTTAGAAAATTATACCAAGTTCAGCATCCAGAAACCGGGGCATGGAAGGAGAGGTGGCACATCTCAGAGCAATTTTAGAAATGCTTCACAGCCTCCACTGTCCCCAACATAGCCTTTGATTCTGTCTCTCAGTGACAGAAGTCAGCATTAAAGTTTATGAGCAAAAAATAATTTTTCAGACATCATAATTTGCCTGTTCTTTTGTTGCAGAACATGAGTAAATCCTACCAGACTCTGAATAGATATGACATTTCAAGTTTAAATAGTAGAGTAGTATCAGGCAGCTGGAATACATGCGGACTTCCTTC
The DNA here is from genome assembly GCA_024500445.1 of Entomyzon cyanotis. NCBI lineage: Eukaryota > Metazoa > Chordata > Aves > Passeriformes > Meliphagidae > Entomyzon > Entomyzon cyanotis. Next base: position 20,230,058 of record JAKEPQ010001005.1, read on the forward strand.
TAAAGCTCACAAAATTCTTGTCAAAATAAAAAACATGTTCCTTTCTAAAAATAATTTTAAATTATTTGGTCTTCAGCATTTGAGAGAGTCTCAGGTTGGTACTAAAGGACTTTCAGTCAGCTTGGGAGCCCTTTACAGTGTGTACCATTTTATTTGCACCATATCTCTTTTATCAAATTAACACTAAAAAAGCTGTCATAACAATTTCACATACTTTTCACCTAAGTGACCTTCTCTGGAGTAGATCCTGGCCAAGGAATAATATTACAGGCCTAATCCTGTTTCCACTAATGTCCTTTGCAGACTTGCAAGTAAATACACTTGTTTCTGTTTCTCACAAGTCATAAACAAGAACCTGACCTGACTCTCCCTCTCACACACACACACACACACACACTTGCACCTAAAGGCACATCTACATACAGATTGCAAGTGTTTATGTCTCAGCGAAGTCATGACCAGGACACTACCTGTCCTCCTAATTTTCTTTACAAAAAGGCTATGAAGTTCATGCAATATTTCTTATGGAAACAGCTTTGAGTGTGTTTCCATGCCTGCTGCTTGATTGCTTTTCTCACATACACTTGTAATATTACCTTGTTTGGGCTTAACATGGGAGAATTTTGGATACAAAATTTGGATATCCTCTTCCTATGAAGCCCAATCCTACTCCTCCTTTTTTCCTATCATTTCACAAAGAAAAGGCTTTTCCTTTTTGCTGCTCTATTAAAAAACTCATTACCAGGCAGACAGGGTGTGAGAGCTGGCTCTTTCCAGTTTGGGCACAGCAGGGTCTGCACGTAATGGCAAGAGGAGGCATCAGGATGGAAGAGGTGGGGGCAGCCCCTGAGCCATGTGCATTCAGGGTCCCTCACAGCCCTCCTCCTGCCCTGGGGACCCCCAGCCTGACACCCACAAGGCAACAGAGAGCACCCAGCAGATGCTCTCCCTGACCTCAATAGGCAGCAGGGGGTTCATGCCCAAGGAGCATCTCTAACAGGGCTCTGCAAGGCTACTTCTAGTAGTTTTCTGTCCCACATGCTGCAGTGTGGGGTACGATGGCAGATGATCACAGGCCAATAAGATATAAAATATTTCCAAAATCACAGGGCAGTGTTTCCCTGATACTGACAAATGGGAAGCCAGCAGTGTTGAGCAGTGTCTAGGCTGTTACCCTCCAGAACTTGCTTTTGCCACACTCCAGGAGGCAATAGAAGTGAAGCAAGAGGCAGAAGTAGGTAGAGATGGTTCTTTAGTACCAGTCAGGTTAAATACTTGCTGCACAACTCTTTTATATTTGAAGGGTACTTAAATCATACAGCGCATTTATTTTGTCAAATAGTCAAGAGATCGTGATTGCTTTTCCCTGCAACTGGACCAGTATTTCTGTCAACTGGACCAGTATTTCTGTGGGAAAGTATAAGTTTCCAAAGACGAGTAGCTGTTTTGTGCTGCATGAAAATCACAATTTGAATGCATTTAAAAAACCAAAATATTATGTGTGAAGTGGGGACGTGCTTTTGTTTTTAGTCTTTCGAGTAGGGAACATACATTTCAAAAAGTGGTCACCACCACAGGTTCCCCTCTAGATCTCTCCTTCCAACACATACAGCAGGTGTTTGTCTGTGCCGCAGAAAATGGGTGCCTGTGTCACCCATGGGAGATTTGCATTTGTCCAAAGACCATCCAAATGGTGCACACTCCTGGCAGTGCAGTTTTTGGAACAGTGGAACCTTCTGGCTACTGGCTTGGAAGGGTCAATGTTTGTAGGCATGTTTGTAAAGAGATGGTTCTCTGGACAGAGGTGGGCACAAACTGTACACAAAGGAAAATGGGTGCTTAAATAAGCTGTGCTGATCATAACCTCTCTAAAATACTTTTTCTTAATTATAGTTCTAACTATACTCAAAGAGAGAAACACTTTTTCTCTCTTAAATGAAAAAGGAGAATTTGATACAGAAGTGCAGAGGTGGTATATCCTTTTGAATAGTCTATTCTGTATAAATCTGGTGAGAAATTTGGGAGAGATGTTAGTGGATCATTTGCCATACAGAAAGCTAATCCTGCTGGTATCTCAGACACATTCTTCATTCCTCCATGAAGCACTTATCTTTAAAACAAGATAGTCAAAGTTTACACATAAGTATAGTATCCACATTCCCATTCAATTTTATGAGTCATTTCTGCAGGTTAAACAGAAGATGCAGATATTCCAGTCTGTTTTGTAATTCAGGTCATTTGTATGCATTGGGTAATGTGATTTATAACCATATTTGCACTTTGAAATAAAAAAGGGATTCAGAAAGGAGACACTAACACCTCTTTAAATATATTGCTTTATTGTTCATGCTGAAAACACTTGACCTGTGCAATACCAGGTTCTTTACCTATACAAATAAATTTAAGGCTTAATCCTTAATAACATATATTGCAAATGTTCAAGAGCTGCTTAAGTTACCAAATTAGTATTAGGGAAGAAAGAAGAATAACCTGCTTCAGCAACAACCACAAAAATAAACTACCTGCTTTAATTTAAAGTATTCTTAGGAGAGAAGGCATTTTTATTAAGTGAAAAAAATCAGGAAAGAAAGGTATTCAAAATAAACCAATACATTACTTTGAATTATATTTATAAAATATTCAGCTGTCTGCTAGAATGGAAAAAATATAACATTTTTATTAGACATACTTATAAATCATTGTCAAAACATTTACTAGAGCTTGTGGTAAACATCATTTATACCTACACCAAGCAAATAATTGTTGCCATATTAATTTCTTTCATTATTAATAAAATGACTGTTTCCTCCAAGATCTTATTTAAATCAGGAATGCATACATTTCCTACATTTCCTAGACATATATATGCAATTATCATTCTAAATCCAGAAAATATTCCTGTATTTTTTTATTGACTTTTTTAAATGGACTTTTTCTATCTCGAATTACTTGGTTTTGGGATGCAGCTTGGAATAAAGCAGCAACATGTTAAGACTGCTATGTGATTGCATGTTGTCAGTCTGGCATTACATTCTGCATTCTTTTAATTAAAATATCAGATTATTATTGTAGCCAATTAGAGCCTAAAATAACTTTAAAAAATGAAATTTAGCCACCAGGTGATGTAAAGTGCAGCACAAGAACTAAAATTTTTGTGATTAGAGATATGGTTACTTTTGTAAAAATCTTTAAAACATTGTAGCCATTCTCATGCATCCATGCATGTGTGCTTTCTGAACATGCATACATTTTTTTCCTGATGCCGTGTCGTCATTTCCTTTTAAATATTAAATTGTTATCCCATCACTAGAACTACTTCTTGAAAACTTAACTTTAAATAAAAAATGTTCATAAAAGAGAGCAGTATGTCCACATCTAGTAAAGATAACGGATTTTTCCAAAATTAGTCCCTTAAATAATATATTTCTGTAGTCTTGATATAGCACTATATATGCAAATATATATAATAAAAATATATACATAATGAGTACTAGAGGCAAAATATGGTTTTGATATACTCTGTGCATGTAAGGTACTTGAATATAGGGCATTAGATTGTCTGAGCTGTTTATGGAAGTTTTTTCATATTAATACAATGGTTTGGTTGCAAATCTGATAGAGGCTTAACCTCTACAGTGAATTGTGCTGAAAATAAATAAAACACAAAACACATAAGAGCTGTTTATCGGCAAAAGTACTTTCACTGGCAAAAGTCATCCAAATATTTTCCTTCCATAATCTTTGTTTTACAACCCTATTAGTGAAATATCCTATATAATGGAAAATATTGTTCGTGACCCACAGCAATCCCATTCTGTACGCAAAAATTCAAACAATTTTATGTGATATTTTAGCTTCCAAAAAAAAAATTCATGAAATATCACTGATATCAGGAGTTTACATGTGAATAAGTGTGACCTATTTTGAATACCTATGAACAGTTTATTTTTAAAATAAATATAAAATGTCTGTTTTATATTAACATCCTAATCATTATTAACTTGCATATTTACTGCACACTCTTAACACCTGCTTTAGCCAACAGTTTGGGTTCTAACTGTAATGAGAAAGCAGTATTTTGAATATTAGGGAATGCCTAGGGAAGAAATCCGGCCTTAGTTATAGCATTCATAAGGCTATGGATAATTATTTTGAAAACAGTGATTAATAAGTGTCCATTTTCATGTCATCATTGGTAATAGATGCTATCTCAGGCACCTCGCCATTCTGTTTAATACAAGTGTATCCTAGTGTAAAAGGGAGCTTGTCATACTTATCTCTAATGGTGAGTGATTTCTCCCCCTCTTCCTGGAGACACTTTGCACCCAATATTCTCAAATCCTATCATGCTACAGGCTGACAAATAAGCTAACAACAATGCAGGTGGCAGGCTACATTTATGTGTAGGTGTATGTTCTCTAGAAGATATGGAGAAGATAACTGCTTTTTTGTTTACTTGTAAATTGGACAAAATACACATAGGAAGAAATGTGCTTATAGAAAGAGATGCAAAATTTTTACATTTCAATAAAATATCATGATCTGAGGGAACAATATGCTTCATAGAATCATTGCATTTTCAGAAAGTGGCAGAAAAATTAAGCATTTTTTTTGTCTTTTCTGCTGTAATTCTTCAAATGCAAAAGCAGAAAGGATCTGTCATTATACCAATGTTACAATTACTGCCTGTAACTTCTGCTGGGTTTCACATATTTTTGTACTTTCTATGTTTAATTCTATTTTCAAGCGATTATACTGTATGAAACTGACAACAATTTGTCCTGATTCATGGTTTAGGAGGAGCAGCTGATTAATCCCATGTCAACAGTCTTGACCCTATGCAGAAAATAGAAACATAGAAGGTCTGCTTAACAATATATCAAAGGTACGGTTGCTTGTATTCTCTCCTTTATAAAATTATGAATCACATGCAAATGCAGAGTAAGTTAGGACAGTGTAGCTCAGTCATTATCACTTTTATCCCTTTTATCTTCTTACAGGGTGAATGTGTTTTTTCTTTTAAACATTTCAGTGTAAAACAACCAGCATATCACCATCATGTTTTTCTGTATGTTATCAGATACAAAAGGGACCCTATGTATTTGTTCATTGGTTTAGGCTCATCTGTTCCTGAATGGAGAGACCCAAAAAGCACAGCAATCCCGTAAAGAACACCTTGATTCTTTCCATAAAATGCTTAAATGGCACAGCTCAGTGCTGTAAATGCTGACTCATGTGAGTAGACTTTACTCTTCTGAGAAGACTTATTAGCTTCAGCCAGGCCATTTATCCTAATGAGAGCTTGCAGAATTGGGTCCTTCCAACCAGGTGCTCAAAGATTATTTTTTCAGGGTGTAAGGTTTACAGGATATCCTTTTCAATTCTTAACATCCAAAAGGTTCCCAATCATCCCACAAATGTGCATATTAAAAAATTATTCTTCCACTAATGCTTCTGTTTAAGTATGAACATACAATATCTGGCTTACATTAGTCTGTCTAAAATTGCTGGGTAAACTGGGTGAAATAAGACATATGTAACAATCTTTTAAAATGTGGTAGGGGCAAAAGAGAACAGAACATTTCCATTTTCAGTAGTGAAGCACAGTGACTCTCCCAAGCTAGTATGGGAATACTAATGAAATTTTAGGGTCTCCTTTTCTATATGGCAGCTCCAGGAAAGAATGTGCTTTTTATTATTGTAAGGCATACACTGCTAGGTAAAGGGAAAAAAAAAAAGGAAGAAGAAAAAAAAGGCAAAAAAAATGTATATAACGTAACTAAATAAAACCAAAATCTGTGGAAATCTTCTCATGTAAACTGCATAATAGCACTTCAAATGGCCCCTTTCTGTCATCCACTGTAACCATCACATTCCCATTTCTGCTGCAGTCAGGTGAACTGTCAAAGAGCTGTTATGGTTGGCTGCATAGAATTCCAAGGAAAGACAAATCTGTGCAATTTTCTCCTTGGACGAGAAATGCTTTTTTTTGGTGTACCTAGGTTTTCCTAAAAAATTTTGGTAAAAAGAAAAAGAGTTGGGTTTTTTTTCCATATTTTTGCATGTATACACTAATGCAAGGTGCTTTATTTGGGCTGAAATCCCTATTATGAAGGAGTAGCCCTTTGATGGATGCACATTAGCATTCCAGTCTGTGGGTAAGATTTATATATTTTTTTCCTTTTCTGATACATAATACTTCAAATAGATACTTAAAATGGTATGATGGCATGTTATATTTAAGTGTGTGTTTTCGCACTATTAAAAGGGTTGGTGCACATCAAGTATAACAATGGAATGTGTACACAAATTCGAAAATCCTCCAATCTACTATCAAAGACTAATAACAATGCCAAAATAATAAATGCATTTAGCCTTTCATGTCTGTTTAAAATACTGCATGCTCAGAAGTGAATGCGTTTTTGCGATATGTAATACCACATCTTTTGATAAGGCTTATCTCATAAATAAAAAAGACATATAAATGACGTGTTTCTGAATGCTTTTTTTCCAGAGGAAACTATTTTGTTCATTCTGGTGAGGTATTTTGTATAAGCAAAATGAGAGTTTGATTATGTCTTTCATATGGTTAATAAACACGTGGTTGTCAGAAACCGCAACGAGGTTTCTTGCTGGTTGTTTTCATCTTCTATAAAAAATTAAGGTGTTTCAGAACTGACCTTTGCTCTGTTGAGTCATCTTCCCTTTTTTTCAGTTCAATTTGCCTTACTAATCAGAAGCATAAGCCAGAATTTTTATATACTCCGAAAGAGGGCAAAAGACAACTGATTGTTTTAATTTTATTAAGTTGGATTTTTTTCTTTCTTTTGTACATGATTTTCTTAAAATTTGAAACTGTTCAAATTTAAAAAAAAAAAACAGTCATGGATTTTAATTATAATTTTTGCTTCACCACTGAATTTCCTCAGCAACTGCCTGCTTTTCCTCTAAGTATTAATTGTTAAATATGCCAATCTCTATATTTAATTCAGAGCTATATTAAGAGTAGAAATTCAAATGCAATCACAGGTTTTACTTTTTAGAAAATAAGATTTTAATTTGTACCTCTTCTGGAAATGCTTTTTTTACTGTATTCCGCATGTGTATAACTGCACCTCCCTATCCAGTGTTAAGGGTATAGTCCCACAAACAAGTTTATCATACACAGGGAATGGTCCCTGCCCCAAAGTGTTTACAGCTATGAAAAAACTTCCATTTTGAAGCACTGTCATAGCATTCTTGAAAAATAAACCAACATGATGTAGATTAGTCAAAGTGAACCCAGCCCTTATTCAGAGAGCTTGCTTCTGCTGTTTTCAAAGCCAGTGTTACACTGGAAGAGTTTTTCTGTGTGCTAATCTGATGATTCTTCCTGCTTTTATTTCCCCCATGGAGGATGTAGCATCTGCAAAGATACTTGAAAATTTTTTTCCTTTTCTTTTTTTTTTTTTTTTTTTTTTTTTTTACAGTTATTTCAGTCTGGAAAATGCTGTTTGCCAGCTTATTTGTTTCTGTGTTTTGTTTATAAGCAGAATATCATTCATTTCTGCATATCTGCTAGACTGGACAAATCAAGGTGACAATCCATGGTTAACTCTGTCAGGCCCTTTGTCCTGGTGCTTCTGAGGATTGAAATACAATGGAAACAAAGTGGAATATATAACCGTCCAGCTGCCTTGTTGTGACAGCGTGGCCCCGTATTACAGTGCCTCAGCCCCTGTTTGCCTATCGATAGCCAGCCCATCAGATGACAATGCAAATCATGTGAAAGCTCTCCTGCAAAATAAAAAAATTATGCCAAGAGGGGGGAAAATAGATCAGGCTTGCCTTGCAAAATAGAAACTCATAAAAGGCTCTGGTTTTGCTACAATAGCGACATTTATATGTAGGGCCTGTTTTTTTAACCATGGCAGGCTTCTAAGGGGTGCAGGTAGGCTCATGTGTTTAAATCTATCATATGGTGTCTGCTTACAGGGCTCTGCATTGATGTTACTTTTAAGGCAGTTTATATTTCATTTAAGCATGCAATTAATCATCTTTACAGTGCTGATGTGACTGGCATCAGCAGTGTTATTTAATTAAATTTGAAATTATTGTACAGTAAATACAGGCTTCCAACTAACCAGTCCAAATTAAATGCTGAGGTCTATTTCTTACCCATGGTGTTTCCAATTTAAATGTTCATCCAAAAGGTTACACTTCATGGGTTGAAATCATTTTTATGTTCTAACTGTTGCTAAACCCAAAGATCAACTGTATGTGAGTCCTGTGCATCTATTAGCTGTAGGAATGTGTACACATTATCTATATTTCTCATATTCCATTTCATATTAGTGATTTTATGACTGATGCTCCTTAAACACCATTTTTCTCCCGATACTTTGTCTCTTCTGTCACATCAGCCCAGGGCTCCTTTTGCCAAAAAAAAAAAAAAAAAAAAAAAAAAAGAAAGAAAAGAAAGAAAGAAAGAAAGAAGGAAAGAAAGTCTTTCCTCCATTTTGTTTCAGTGTGGTAATCAAGCAATTAGCTCACAAAATGGAGTTACTCCGCTCCTCGTCCGGCATCTTACTTCTGGTGGGCTTTACCTGCGTGCAAGCAGCAGGCACAGCACTTTGCTGCTGAGCCTGTGAAATTGGCCCCTGAAGAGCATTCACACGGTGGCCCATAAGTGGCCACTGCTTAGGGGGACTCTGGGAGGAGGGAGACCTTCCCAGTGGGATCACTGGAGAATTACGTACAGCACGTGCTCTACCTGCAAATTCTGCACTGGTTACATGAGCAAACGTGTGGCTGTGCTCTTTCTCCCGCAGTACTCGGTCCCCAGTTTTATAATGACCTGAAAACATGCACCAAACCAAACTTTAGATGGTGGGAACATCATTGCTTTCCACCATATATTGTCTTTCAAAACAGAAAGAAAAGAAAAAGAAGAGACCAAACCAACAACACCATTTGTTTTATGTTACAGCTTTCCACAGACAATTCACAACATGTCTAGCAAGGAATCAGACCAGAAATACTGTCTCACTCCTATCATATATATAATACTGCTTTTGAATACTGGAAAATCTGTCATCCGTTAAGTGCAGCTCAGGTCTTCTGTGTGAAAAGCACAAGCCTTTTTTTTTCCTTTTTTTTTTTTTTTTTTAATGCAGTGCTGCCGTGTCTGCACTTTTTTGAAATTGCATATTTATCAGGTTATGAATAATTTATGAGTGGGGAAGGGAGGGGAGGGCTGGAAGGGGAAGGAAGAGCGAGAAAACATATGCTTGGGCAGAGGAATACCTTAAATGAATCCACCAGCAAGTCTTTTGAAGGATTACTTGTAATTACTTTTTTTTTCTTTTTGTTTTTTTTCTCTTATGCTTCTCTTGGTCATCTGCTATTCCTATTGTGTTGTCCATTGGGTTTATTTGTCTTTTAGGGAGCAAGAAGGGATTGGGGCAGTGCTTGCTACGAGTTGGAAGATTTTGCCGCGGAAATGAATTGAGCATTTCTTTGACTTCTAAAGTACGGGGTGTTTAATAAATATTAATCCTTCAACTGTCAGACTGAATTATTGTCAAAAAAAGGCTGACAGATTGAGGATTAATGACATGCTTCATAAATTAGAAATGAACTATCAGCAGAATGTCCAAAGTAGGGATCAAGAACAGACCTGATTTGTACCTTGGACCAGTTGAACATGTCATCTATGTCAGACCTGAGCTCAGATTTATGCACAAAACAAAAACAACCCTCCCTCCCTCCCACAAACACACCTTCTGCTCTTCATACACCAGGATCTGACATCTAGATCCTTTCTTCTCTAGGATCTGCAAGTACTGAAATAGCAAGATTGTCTCAGACACCAGATAATTTGATTAGAGTCAGAGCCGTATCTTTTTTTTGCAGTTTTGTTAGAGGAAAATTGGGGGAGGTACAGTAATTTCTGTTCAAATATTTCAATGTCGTATTTTCCCGGTATGAAAAATGCAACATCACAGAAAGATGAAGACCTGGCATTATAATGGTAAATTGTAAAAATGGTAGCTGCCTCTTCAAAAACACACAGAATTTCCAATATAAATTATGTATTAAAGGAAATATGTTTGTATAAAACAAGTAGCAGTAATTTAATATAAGGTGACAGGATTTTTAGGAGAGGCTAATGTGTGTCAAAAAATATCGTGTACAGTCTTTAATCAAACTCATGATCGTCAGTTGAATTATTGCTTGTAAAGCTGATTTTACTGTATTTTCTAATTCATTAAAAGCAAATCTCTCTCTCTCTCTCTTTCTCCCCCTCTTTTTTCCTCTTGTGATTATTAGAGGAAAATTAAGTTTAATTTGTGTAGGACCAGATCATTTTGGGGTGCCTGAATCAAACAAGAAGTCATTTGGGGTGCCATTCTTTCTCTCAGCACAAGGTACACAACATGAAACTGGGCTACCAGAGTGTATAAAAATGTTTAGCTTAATCACTCCCTAATGACAGCGACTTATGTCCTTAGTGCAGTCGATTTGTTTCCTGGGTTTTAAAAGTAGATTATTTCCATGGTGCAGGCTTAGTGTAAGCTGTTGAGAAACCACAAGCACTGCACTTCAGCCTGAGTTTGGGACGTTCGCCAAGGGTAATCTGATTAAAAGGGCATTTTTTACAACATTGTGGTGCTTTGAAAATTCTGTGCAGCCAGATAGAGTAGGGCCCAAAAAAATTGCTTTTTCAAAGCTAACAGTTTTGCCTGAGCAGAATTTAAAGCGTGATAAGCAGCATCACTGGAATGATTCTCTTCGACAGTCTTGCAACTGGATAAACAAAGCATCCTTAGTAACACATCTGTTACAGACCCACAAGCAAATTCACGATCTATTTAATGCAAGGTTTTTGCTTGTTTGTTCTGCCTTTAATCACATTTGCTTGCTGCACAGGTGTGAGGTTCTGAGGCCTTGCTTTATCTATAAGAATGAAAATGTTTCCCTTTTTCTACAGTAGCTTTTCTCTTCCATGACGTGACATTTATAAATGTTCTGCTGTGAAAGTGGTTATTTGTGACGTGCTCTAAGAACCAGTGTTGGGTACCATATTCCTAAGAAGTTTAGCAGCTGTATGTTGTTAAAAGATAATTATCCTATCTCGAATCTTGGATTTCTTATAAGAGATAGAATGTAATACTAATTAAATATGTCATGTTTGCACACATCAGAACATACTCAAAAGAACTGTTCTTGTATAATTTGCCTTGTTGAACTACTTTAATATTCTTCGCAGCACCTAAATAAGGAAGAAAAGGTAACAGAATTCTCTCCCCTTCTTCACAGCCCTGTATTTCTCTGAATGGCAAGTTCATGCTAGTCTGCACATGTGCTGATAGTACAGGACTGCTTAACAGCAAGATATTTGTATAAACAATATACTTCAAAGTCACTGGGTTCAGTGAGACTGTACAACAGATCAGACTGGCACTAGGTTGTAGTATGACAGGCAAAATGAAATTTATTTTCTACAAAACAGGCTATTTTAATTTGCTTAATAAATATTGAATGAAAATACATGCTTTCTTATCTTCTACCACATCACATGGTTCTCTGGAAAGGGGAAAATGTATAATGGATTAAACTGAATTGAAATTTCCAACTCTCTTGTCTTAATTGTAACTGCTGACTCATAAGAAAAGCAAAAGTGCAATGGATCACACCCTATGTTTTTTCCCCAAAGAGGCCTCAGTGATAAAATTACCATTATATTTGCTTCAAAATGGACATTTTTGTTCTGTTTATCTTATCCCACATAGGTCAGAACATCTGTATCTTCCTCTGTGCATGTGCATGTTTTCCCTGTCTCCAGGAATGCCTTGTCATTTTTTTGTGTATCAGCATTTTAAAACTGACAACCTTAGGATTACATGAGGCTTTTAGATATATCAGTCACAGTATTAGTTGTAATGTGAGGTATAGGCAGTACTGCATCTACTCTTAGTTTTACCTGTTGAGATACACATCCCATGTTCACCCATCCATACATTCATACCTACATGTACAAACACATAATTATACAAAAGCCATTGCTTTCAGCTATGATTTTAATGATATTCAGCATTTCTTGCTGCGACCTTCTCAAACTTATATACAACTACATTTGTGAGATAAAAACACATTGATTTTAAATCTGGTGGATGCAGAGCCACAGAGCAATCCAGCCAGCAGCATTTCCAGCATGAGGCTGCATGTCCCAGAGCCCTGATGGGCTGAGAATAGCTTTGTCAGGGCAGCTCAGCTTGGGAGCCTTTGATGCTGTGCTAAGTTCAGTTTAGAGTATTTACTGATACATGTCTTCGGCAACTGTCAAAATTGCTTGGAGCTATGAGATCCAGGCTTTTTCAATCCCAGTGACCAGCCAGTCTCCCAGAGCACAAAAAGCTGCTTCGGGTAGCTATAGCCCACAAATTCACTTTGTGTGACCATAAAAAAAAGGGGGTGAGAGGAGAAGAAATTGTGCTGGGAAAAAGGCTGAAGCAAGGTGTCATTGTGTCACACTTTATTTGCTGTGCTCTTACCACTGTTCCTCAAAAATGGAAACATAGCACAAGCAGAATTGATTGAGAAACATCTGTTTACTATAACTGTTTGTTCTGGATGGGTCAGCACAGCCTGGATTTCTGGCATACTGAATGTTGACAAGCATTTTTTTTAATCTTCAAATCCAGCCTATACCTTTACTTAAAATTTTCCTTTTAAGATTGAATTCTGTGCCCCTTAAAATGAGATATTCATGCCCGAAAGATGACCTGCTGTTCTCAGGGAGAGAAAGGCAAACCATTAGAAAAGAAGAGGATTTCTTGATAATCAAGGACACCTGTGATTCTGTGTTGCTTTCGAGAGCACAAAGACCTATAGATCTGCTCTTTCTTCCAAAGTAAAATGTCTGTGATCCATAAGAAGCTCCAATCCTTCCTTTTTCTCAGTCCAAAGAGAAAAAGGGAAAGAAAGAAAATTATGCACCATCAGATCAGCTGCTCTGTTTCTTCTTTAAAGGATGAGGATGCTGCTATTTAACATAAAACCTTGTGACCTTACTGCCGCTGCTGCTTTGAAACACCAAGCTATTTAAAGATGCAAATTGCAAACAGAGGGAAAACATCAGAAGAACCTGTCTCGAAATTAGTGTGTTTGACTGAAAATTAGCTAGCTTAATCGAACTTGCAGAAAGTGGATTTTCTATTCAGAAGCCTGGTTAGAGATTTTGTCCACCGGGGCTACTGTCAAAGTATACAGGACCTTTGGGAGCACAAAAATTAAGGCTCTGTGTAACACCCACAGCATTGTGCTTGATTGTTTGATTTGCTTGTATTTCAGACTAAAATCCTTCAACAGAAGAGTCATATGTAATGCATTAATAAGCCTTAGTTCAGACAGACCGTGGAGCTGCTGTGGTTTCAGGTCCCCACATTCTTAGACCAAGAAAATGATGATGTTCAGTCAGCAAGGGCAGTATGTGTGCAGAGACGATGCTTATCCATTCATCCAAGCGTGGACGGGACCCTCCACGAACAGATTTCTTTCTTTTGGCAAGGAAGAAAGACCTCAGCTGCCCATGTCACACTCCTCTATAGCACCAGGATTTGCATTGAGAGGAGCTCTATGGGCAGGGTGATTAAGATGAAGGAGTGGGAAGGCAAAGCAGCTGCTGGTGGAAGCAAAGTGCCTCGGTCAGCATGTGCCTATCCTCACAACTCTGCAAAAGCATCTTGGTCAGAGGGCTCTCACTATGTTTACTAATTCCAAGACCTCACTGCCAGATCTGTTCAGGGACAGGGTCAATATAGTCCATTACCTTTCCTTTCGCAAGAAAGACAAAACTGAAGCCACTACTCCAGGTCTTTGTGGATAGAAAGACAGGCAAATACCTGTATTTCTGAATGCATGTATACCTCTCATTTGCCACCACAACAGTCTGTTAGAAAATTAAAGGCAGAAAAAGTCGATATACCATGTCCCAAATTTGGTTCAATTTAAAAACACTGAGTGTGCCATATGGACACAAAACTCTTCTAAATATGAACTTTAGTAAGTCTGTCTCCCATGTCTCCACCACTTGTGTATGGCTATGTAATTTATTTGCACAAAATTGTGTTGCTTTCCTGGCATTAACCATGGAACAATTCATGAAGCTACCACTGAAAAAATAACTTGCCAAGGTAAAGGCTGCAGGTTGAGCTTGCAAATATCAAAGCTAAGGACCAAAGAAAAATCATTAGCTGATAAAAAGATGTAAGGAAAATTTCACACAGAAATTGTTCAACACAATGGAAGTGTATGAAATTAGGACTGCAAATAATCTTAAAACACAACATCTGAAGATTCAGACTTCTCTTTTCCATTTTATCAGTAGGATTTCTGGACAGACACAGTTTGAAATCAATCAAGATATTGTTGTTAGGTGCCCCTGTTTGGATTTAGGAGCCTAGCCAGTTACTAAAGCAGCACACTGGTTTACATATTTAGTTTAATGGCAAGTTCTCAATGAAGAAAATGAGAGATTTTTCTGAGTAAGGTTAGATGAAAATTGGCATTCTGTATTTCTTTTGAAAATATGTAGTTTTAGAAGAGTACAGGGATTTTCCAAATCTTATAGTAAGTTGCTGAAAAATAAAGGACTAAATGGTATATTTTTGGAAGTTGATGAAATTGGATAATGCTTCATACTATGGTATTTTCATTAATATCTCAATTTTTTCAGGTCCAGAGATTTATACTGTTGTATCATGTAAGCATCATTAATGTTCAAATTATATACCAGTATTTTATTCCTATCTCCATTTGATTTAGGCACTATATTGCACACTGTGTCCAAGAACAAGTGTATCCATAGAAAGATTCATACTTAAAATAATGGATAGAGCCCTGTTGCAGAAGATTCACTATTAGGAAACATACTGATGCTAACTTTATCTGTTCTTCTGCACAGAGATATTTCTAACAAAGAAAGTCTAAGGGAAGAGCTGTATTGTTATAATTCTACTGTCACGGTGAATGTATCTTTCCATTGGCATAAACAGCGCAGCTAAAATAGGTATTTTTCACATTTACTTTTTTAGCACTGAAATTTCCATATCTCTTGACTTCCATGAAAGCTTAGGGTAAAAATTCCCGAAAACATTTCCTGTTCTTCATATTTCTGCTGGCAGTGCTGTAGAATCACATCTTTTATAGGTATCTGTCACACTGTGATAGTGTGATACCACTTCTTTGCTTGCTTTAGTCCAGCATGTCATAAATTTAACTTCCAGGAAATAACTTGTATTGTAAAGTGCTACATTCACTTCCAAGCTACACATTGAAATGGTGTGATTCTGTTTTCCTTCTTTTATAGGTAAGAAACTGGGGTTTTGTACTAGCAAGAAACATTTAAAGGTGTCAGTGCTGAAGACATCCCATTCACTGAATTCATCTTATAAGAATACTACACAAGCACAACAAACACTCTCTCTCAGAGACATATATTTTGTAAAATTTTCATTCACAAAGCAAATAATTTCCATGTGTCTGTGCACATACCAGGTTATCAGGTTATAAACATGTCAGTTCAAAATATGAGATTCTCTTTTCAAGGAAAAGAAAATAGAAACCCAGCATTTTCCCTAAAAATATTTGGAAAAAATTAAACAGTAGGGAAATAAGAAATAACTGTATTTTGTAGAGGAAAGTTAATTCGAGGGTTAAAGCATTTAATTTTTCTTATCTTTTTTGATTGCTCTAGTCTGCAGATTTCTCAGTAGACCCCCTACATGCACAACTTAATTCTGACTACTATTGTTAGAATGAAACAATACTCAATGTTTAATTCCTGTTTATAGAAGAAATACATCTAAACACTATGTAATTAGTCTTTTGCAAACCAGCAAACAGTATTCATATTACATAGTTATCAAAACCCACTGTAATATTTTTTAAATCATCCAACACAGAGAAATCGTGAGGACAAATAGGGCAGAAATTTAGGAAATTGATTACCAGTTGGATCTAAATTTGGAGGAAGTAATGAAAATTTCTTTGCGCTGCCCTATCTCCTACATTCCTTATTTGTGTTTTGAAGTGTAATTCACACCATTACAATGCAGAAGTTACAGTAATCCCTAAACCAATGGGAGTAATATGTTCTTTCCCTTGGGACAAGGAAAGGCTTGCAAAATGTTTGAAAAAATGTTTTGCTGAAATAAATGGCAAATTTTAAAGGAGAAAACAAAAACAGAATAGAGAAACTGCTGGTCTTCTAGGTATACTTAAGTATGGACAGGTCTGAATTAACAGAGACTGTTTTTCAAAGGTTCACTGTCAGCTATATTTTGCACTTACTCATTCATACCTACACTACTCTTAAGGGGATTGCTTGATTCCTGACCTGTATGATAGAAAGAAACTTTGGCATATAATAGAGAAATAATGTATCTTTTCCACTCCAAAGCAGAGTCAAATATCAAAGTTCTGTCATGTTATTATTTTTAGGGGATATAGAGATGGAGGCATATTGGAATCAGTTCACAAAAAATTATGGAGCTCTTTATTTACATCTTCAATGGGCAGACACTAGCTACTGCTGAAACTGGATTTTAGTCCTGAACCTCTAAATATTCAACAGAGAGCAGGTTAAAAAATGCAAATGAACACTCATTGTGAGTTATCTCCTGAAGGAATGTGTTGGAGCAAAGTGCCAAGGAGCCTTAAGTCTACAGTAAGGATATATATTTTACGTCAAAGTAGCACATCCTTTTCAGTGCCCTGAAATAATCCTACAAGGTATTCTCCTGAGGCAGAGTTTAGTTTCAGGACAGATAAGTAGCAGCTGACAAGACCTAACTGAATGCAGAAATGCTTTACTATACCCATTGCACTGTAGTTTTATTAGACAAGCAATATGGTATTATTTGCCACATATAGCCTGATGCAATTTGATGATCATCTTGAGCTGGAGATGACATTTATTAACTACAGTTTCTTTGAAAGCCAAAAATTATGCCCAGAATCTTAAACAAAAATTAAGAAAAGCTGACTCTTCAGACTTTTCAGTAACTTTCATAGTTACTGAAAACACAATTTGTTGTCTCTCTGGTATGTTTCCAGAATTCTTGCAGAATTTCACAGGTCAGTTAATTATTTTGGTGGCAGGAAAAGTTTAGGGATTATCCATTTATAATGTGTATAGTATTCAGTTTGTTTGAAATGTGGCAAGTTTTTTGGTTTTTTTTTCAAAAGGGTGTATTGAGCCATATTTCTATCTTCTTGCCTACCTGGGGAGTTTGAATCCATCAGAAAACCATTGCAACTTTGTAAAATTAAAAAACCTCTTGATTGACAACATTCTTGATTGGTTTTGATTTGGTTTTAGCTTTGGTTTCAGGGTTTTTGCTTTGGTTTCAGGGTTTTTCACTTGACATGACTCTTGCACTACTTTATTTCCTTTTTCCTCTCCCCCAATTTATATAACTTATATTGTAATATGATTGTAAATAGTCATAGTACAGGAAAATTTTCAAAATTAATTCCAGATATTGAACTGTGAAAAAAAAAATAGTTCTTCATATATAAGGCTTTCATATTACATTTATTTAATTTCAGACTCAATTATCACTGAAACAAAAATTATTAGGATTTTTTCTTGTCCTTTAAAAATACATTTTAAACATTTTAATACCTGCTATTTGTCTCACCCCCACACAACTTTATAAAAGGCTGGAGATTAGAGCTGCAAAACTGGATGTTATTAACCATACATCTAACATATCTATAGGTAGCTGCATTAAAAGTAGATGGTCTGGTTAAATTAGTGAAGCTAAGTGGAGGTGGCATATAAAACTTTGTTGCAATAATTGAATATATTCTATATATCCTGTGTAGGAGATTCTAAGCGACAGGCAAAGATGGTTTAGACAAAATAGTCCAAGATGAAGGACCTTCAATTTAGTCATTATTTTTCATTTTTGTGTCCCTCTGGGCTTTTTCTTCCCCACCTCCAGACTAGTGAAGGTTCCTGCATGCAGACATCATAAATGGAACAGTTAATTCGTCTATGTGCAATTATTTCTTACAATCAGTGGAACTGCTGCCATGAGTCAGAGTTTGCAAGTTTGTTCTCATCATCTTTCTGGCAAGGAGTACCAACAGTTTCACAAGAAAGTCCAATTTCCCAAATCACAAATCTCAGCCCAATTTTGCTGACAAGTTTGTGCTTTTTAAAGTATTTGAAAGCTGAATGTTGGAGTTTCATCAGATAAAGACGCCCGACCCTCCAGGGTTTGATTTTTACCTGTTCTAAGTAGATGAAACAGTGACTTTTAAATTCTCTGCGCTATACTGCTTCTTCCTGAGCCTGTAGCTTTGTCGCCTGTGCCAGATTGACCCGAGACATTAACAGTGCTATGTCTGCTCTCCCAGATGTGAGCAACATGAATTTTAGCTTTGCCAATGTCCTGTTCCCAAGCATGGAGGAAATCCAGTTGGCTCTGAGCATCTCATTCTGGGGACAAAGTTTTGCTCATTTTGTCACTGGTGTTTCAGGACTGTTCTTACATGCATGCACGTGCACACACTCTGGTTGTTGTTTCCTCACTTTCTCTAACAAAAGCAGAGCTGTTGTCACATTTTTTTCTCTTCTCTTGGTTGTATTTGTCGGGCAAAGATCATCATGCTCTGATTTAGTGTTTTCAAATAAGTGTGCCCTCTGGTGCAGTGCTCTATTGAGAGACAACATAGCCCAGGCAGGAGAGTTCAGCATGGCCACTAATAAAACACAAGTGCTGCTTTGTCAGGCCACGAGTGATTACTTGAACAAGTGCCAACCAAGAAACCAGACATTAGAGCACAGCTCTTCAGACCCTCAAGACAAAGGGCCAATTGACTTTCCTCATTAGTTTTTGTGCCAAACATGTAAACACAGTTTCCTCTCTATCTTTGATGCTCAAAACATGCCAGCTTGTTAACATCTTGGGTGGTATGGTGGTTTATGAGCTTGTAAAGACTATTATGTACTGGTGGGTTTTGTCCGACTTGAATAGATTGGCTTATCCTAAGGACGCCCAAAACTGGCATCTTTTTGACAATTTAGAGATTCTGTCTTTGCTCTAATAGACTGAAGAAACTGCCTGAAAGAAATTTAAAAGGCACAGGATTTTTCACTGGCACACAGACATGTTTAAGCTTTATTAAAATTAGAATTGATCTCTGGCTTACTGAAAAATAAAAACAAAAAGCTGCCAAATAGATAAGAGAAGCTTTGGCTACATAAATTGTCTGATTAAACCTGATACGTAACCATAGTGCAGAAATCTCACTGAGATTTTTTGTTTGGTATTCTTTATTTTACACTGCTTTTATTTTGGGGACCTCTGACATTTTAACTTCCTGTGCATTTACTCCAGTCTTTTTTGTTTCTAAATGCTGTGACTATACAAGATAATGGTAATCGGAAAAATTTGGAACAACCTGAAATGTTTGTGAAAGGTGTTGAATTTAAGTCAGTGCACTAAGAATGTTTTCTGTCTTGGAAATCTCTTTCTTATATGGTGTGACTGCTGGCATGAAATTTTACCAAAGTGAAACACTGAGGGTTTCTTAACATGGTCACATTATGAATGACTGTGAATGGTAGTGAGCTTAATGAACTGGCTTCCCTTTTCAGTTCTGTAAATGATATCCATACATTTTAGCTGAAAACCGGAGCTTATTTTTTTCCACTGTAAAAAAATATGATGAGGATTTTTAAAATGAGACTGGTTATTAAGAGAAAAACAACAGAAACCTTCTGTTTAACTCACATTTCCAACTAAAATTGAAAGAAACTAATTTTCCAGCCTCTGTTTATATTGAAATATAGGATCATATAACCTCTCATCCATGGGTCTAATGAGAATTGCATTATTATCAATGAAGGAATGGTGAGAAATAGGCATGAGTAAATTATTTTGAATTTTATTTTAAAGAACTAAAAGATAAGAAAGGGAAAGAAGAACAAAAAAGGTGTTCTGGGATTTTCTTCAACTCTGTCTCTCTCTCATACACACACACACACACACATACACATACATAGAGATGTATACATCTTTTAAATAAAGGATCAAGCATGTATAGAGCTATCTGCAGGCAGAGCAGTGAGCCCAGTGGGAGACCAGCTGCTGCTGGGCTCGATGAAACTAAATGAAAGAAAAGGCTACATTTTTGGTGGAACCTTGGGAGCCAGATCCTTACACTGAGATCCTCAGTGCCAGTAAAAATGAATATATTAGCTGAACAGGAAAACAAATGTATGGAATCTAATGGCATCTAACATGATGTCTAATAATGAAACGCCAAGTCTCTCCTAGTCTGTCCCACAGACAAGAGCCCCCACTGTCCATGTCTCTGGCTCTGAGACTTCTGGCCTGCAGGGTCTTTAGCAGGTGGCTGAGTAGGAACACAGGCTCCTCACCTCTTCCCCTTTCCACTGCAAGGTTGGTTGTGTGAGGTTTGGAGGTGCTGTCTGCAGCTTAAGATTTCTGCCTGGGTTCTTTGTGGTTTAGGTCTCGGTCTGCAAGCTCTGCTAGTTTGAGGTTTCCCTGCATCATCTTGAATTAATCCTAACCCAGGAGCAACAGCAGAGGGCTGTTAATCATCCTCAAGTGGATGGACAAGCAAATGGTTTCCACCCAGAGCAAGCTGGTTTTCCAAGGCAGGGCTGTACAGGAATGATAAGGAAACAATCTCTCAGCTACAGATATGAGCCACCTGAGGGGGCTGATGGTGGGAATCCTGCAACAGATTAAGTTTCAGATGCTTTCAAAGAGTGGTACCTATGCTATTCACCCTGAGAGAAAATGAAACAGAGAGAAATGTGCCTTCCTGGAAAAGAAAACACCTGTGGTACACCACCCGGGAAGGATGAGCAAAGCTGAGGGGAATTTGGTCTGTGGAAGGTATTAAAAATACTGTGCAGAACTGTGGTTTGATGCCCAGGGACACTGTCAGGTACGTGCACAGGTTCAGGATGGAATCCCAGAGGGCCTTCACCTCGGCCTGGGGAAGGGGCAGGGTTAAATCATAAAGAGGTCCACAGGGTCAGCGCTCAGTCCAGGACAGATTGCGAATCAGGAATTTCATTTCCCAAGAAGGTTTTATTGAATTGCCTCCTCACACAAAATCGTACTGAGAGACTCAAAACCAGAACAGTGTCTGGAGTCTTCTGAGGCTCTTAAGACTTAAATTGCTCTGGGAACAGCTGCAAGTAGGTCCAAACATTGCAGACTTGTGAGTGTCCAGAATGGAAGACCTCAGCAGTTTCTATGACAGCTAGCAGCTAACTCTCAAAAAAGTACCTTGAAATTTCCTCAGTTTTTCAAAACTATAGCTGCCTTTGGAATTTAAGGAGTTTTCCCTGCAAGTGGAGCTCCCTCCAGGCTTGTCAGTATCACAGGTAAAACTAGCTTCCAAAAGCAGATTCTCAGTGCAAGGGGCAGTGACATTTGGAGGCAAAGTGCTGCTAAGGTCCATATGAGTTGGGAAGGCAGTTCCTGGTGAAATAAGAGTCAGTAAGATTAAAGGCACTTGTGATGATGGTTCAGAGAAAGATGGGTGGGGATCTCTTGTCCCCTCCTTCCTCACACTCCACCTCACTGACTTCCTTCATCTTGATCAGGTAGAAGTTCCCAGGTAGAAGTTCCTCTCCCATATCAAGGCATGTGCTGAGAGACTTCAGTCATTCAAGTTCTGCCGCATTCTGGCTGTGAGGTTGCCATGGTTTACTCAGGAATGGGTCTGCTGGATATTCCAGATTTTTGCGATAATGTGGGCCTGCTCTCAGAGTAAGTAAAGCTACTGTCTGAGGCACATGATAACAGTTTTTGCTCAGGACTGAACTCGTATATATGACAGACATGTCTGACAGCTGCAGATATTGCAGGACAGTCTGTGTTCTTTATGCTATCTTTTCTTCCTCCTGAATTTGACTGAAAATATCATTGTTACAATCAACATTTTCTGCAACATGTTGCATTTGACCTAGAACTGAATTTGGCTCAGTACCCATGCATCAAAAAAGTTTGTTTTACAGCCCTTCTTTGCCTTTTCACTAATTTTCCTGTATAGAAATAATAATTTCAAAATGTGTTTCCAATAGCCATAGGTTTTTGATTGCCTGATGGTCAGGGTGAGTACATTAATATTGTTCAAAATGCTGTTTGCAGCTTTTCGGGCATCTCAACACTCTGGAATTTCAGCAATCGAATTTGACCTACCTAACCCTGCACACAAATCCCTTGAATCGATCGCACCACACAAAGCAAAGCCTGCTGTAGTGCTGCTGCTAGAGCGAAAATTGAAGAGTAGGTTTTTGGTGCTCTTTTGCTACCAAGTTCACCATGGCAAAATCATGAGCTCATGATAGACCATATAATAAAGCTCTCAGCATTTCGATGGTATAACCCAAGACAAATACTTTGAACTTTTAGGACTAGCAAAATGGATGCAGGAATTGTGGAAAAGATTTCTGTTCTTATCCTGAGCCAGGCAGTATATGGATAGATACAGCCATTGTGTGCAAGAAACACCCTTCTAGATGTTTTACAATGGTTTCCTAACGAATTTAAGCATTGTAGTGAAATGGTGAATTTCAGACAAAATTAATTTCAAACATCACTGTGACAGAACCATCACTGCATAGGGGCAGGGAAGAGAGTCCCTGTGAGAAATCACTTTCTGTTAGTTTTGTCACCAGCTAAATTCACAAAGCCAAATGATCAACATCAGATCAGAAAGATGAAAATTTAAGTAAAAAAAAGATATAAAAGTATATGTATCTGCCTTGTTTCCAGATTTAGGCTTTATCTTCATTTCATCAGCAGCAGAGTTTGTTAGAGATTTGTAGGTTCTCAGAAATAGGGGGATTGCTCAAGCTCTAGAAAAACAACTGGTCAAAGTACACATTAAATAATTCTGGAAGCCTGAGAAAATTACTTCTTAGATTCTTCATGTTTTTTTCCTCCTTTGTGTATAAAGCAGAGTAGCACAAAATGTCATTTATGAGGTCTACTGGTGAGAGGAACGTATATGACAGTAGGTGTCGGATTCTTTTCTTGGTAGGGTTCATCCTCTCTTCTTCAAATCCACGGTGATTATGTAGTGAATTATTAATGGCAAGGTAAATGCAGTTATTCTGGTGGAAAAGAAAAAAGATATGTACTGTTATTATGACTGAAAAATTGTTACATGGCAAAAGGATAGGCTGTCATTTACAAACCATTTTTGTATTTAAGGTTCTCTCATTCTCTTGTTCCTCTCTAAGCAGTTTCACGCAGAATTGAGAGACTGGGAGAAGGATGAAATTTCTTATTTAAAGGTCACTCAATGCACTGAAGGGACTCCTGTTGGGCATATCCTTGCAATGCCTCCTCAGAGCAGGATCGTGTCTGATCCTTTTTGGGTCAGGGCAATCAGACTAAAGACTATCCAAAGACATTTGGTAAAGGGGAAACTGTCACTTTTTTTTTTAATGAAATAGAAAGATTATTATTTTATGGATGAAACTGGTCTCAATAAGCCCAGTCAAAGAAGTGAAAGAGAGACTAAAAATATGATCCTCAGAAAAAACAGTTTATGACTATTAGTATTTAAATAATAAAGGATACAAAGAAATTTGGTGCTTCCCCAAATTGTAAGGATGTTACAGACCTTTTATGATACTGATTGAGCATTTTATTGATTTGAGAATCTTTTCTCTCTGGTGTAAAGAAAACAATTCAAATTCTCTACTTTTTCTTCATCACTTTAAAAAAAAATGTGCAGAAATTAGTATTTTTGTATTTCTGAATGCTTTGTCACCTGCAGTTTATGTACCTCATATACTTCTGTCCAATCTGCCCCGGTGGCAGCCTTTGTATGTCGTTTGCACTCAAACCAGAACAAGTAGAACTATGGTCTGATCTTTTTGTTCATAGGATTACTATTTATACCCTATTGCCATCCTTACTTCTTGTACAACACCTGGCAAATGGGAGACCAATCTGCTTTCAGGCTGTAATAATACTCACTACAATGTGGCAGCAACACATTTCGTTTCTAGATGCCTGTGAACATGCATAAAAAAGTTCTGTGGGATTCAGAGTAATATGTTACTCTTCTAGAAAAATCTTATTTTTTTCTGAAGCCAAGCTTTTTAAGGAGTTAGAAATATTTTCTTTGCTCTTTCTAATGCACAGTTTTATTCCTCTCATGGAAAATAATCATTCTGCTTTATTAAACCCATAGAAACTTGAAGGTTACAAAACCTACTGGAGAATGTTTGCACTCAACAACGCCTTTTTCTAAGTAGCAATGAGGGTGGCTGCATAGTTAAGATTTCTGATCAGATCATTTATTTAAGCTATTACATGATTGAATTTTGTTCTGGTTTGTATTCAGGCAGCTTCTCCAAGTATGTTAGAGATATCATACACTGAAATTCCAAAGTGGGTGCAGGGCTCCCTACTTTTGTTCTTCTGCACTGATAGTTTTTAAAATGAAAGCTTTAATCTGTATTATATAGGATCATTAATTTTTGCATTTTACACTTGAGCAACAGCATTCTGATTATCTGCTGCAATGAAAAATAAGCAGCCTTGCTCCTGCAGACTTAATTACTTACTGCAGGGCCCATCCCTTCCTAGTTATGGCACGCAATCTGCAAATGGGGTCAAAAACATTATTAAAAACCAAATTACCCACTGGATGGAGAAAACAAACATACAACAGTGACCTGGAGGACCTCACCAACATAAGAGGCAAGCCTAGCTGCACACATTATACAGCTCTGCTCTCAGACAACAAAATAAGCAGGCAGATGAGCTCATCACCCAGGATAGCCATGCATGCTATCATGGTATAAAGTGTGTTCTGCCTAAGTGTTTTATAAACGGCGGAAGTGACCGATGTGGGAATGCAACAAAATGCTTGGGAGAATGTGCCTGCTGAAGAGGTGCCCAGATACAGTGGGGATTTCTAGAAAAGCTGACTTTGGCAGGAAGGACCAGGAATGGTTCCCTAAAATCTCCCTGTATGGCCCTCTTGAAAATTAAGCTCTATATACCAGATCCTTGTAAAAGTGTGATTCGGCCTTGAAGAAAATTAGATTTAGACTTTCATTAAGGTAAATATATTGTATCTATCATGATTTTAAAATAGCATTGGTTGAATTTTAGAGCAAGCAGTAGGAATTACAAAGGATTTGGGAAATTGCTGTTTCCTTTTCACGTGTTTCTATAAGCACTACTGCATTTAATGTGCTTTTACAAACAGACTGACTCCTTTAAAAAAATAGTAACTTATTTGTTTAAACATAGTGTAGAAGGATATGTCATATTTGTTTCCTTTGTTGAATGGATGGAAAAATGAATATGAGATGGAATTTTCCATGTCCAAAAGTCTAATGGGTGGTAATAGAATTGTAAACTATAAATGAAATCCTGATCCATTTATATTAACAGAGATACAATATTTACTTGTAATATTTCTCACAATAGTATGCTAAGCTAATTTATAAGACAACAGGACAAGGAATCTATTGTTTTGAAATTACATAAAAAGCAATAATAAAAGAAAACAATAAAATTTTTAAAGTGCATACAAGGAAAATAAGTCCATAAAACACACAGTTAACATTAAAAAATCATTCAGTACCATTTGGAATTTATCTATTTGAATGCGCTGTATTTAATTAATTGTAAGCACTGAAAATTGCTGAAGCTTAAAAATATTATTCAGTCCAGAAGATAATAGTATAATATTTTTTTCTATGAAATAAAAACATTACAAATTCTAAAAAATAAAACTCCAGGAAAATGAGAGGGTTACAACAAAACAGTAGTACGTTATCAACATGCAAAAATATGAGAGATGCAAATAGTCCAGCAGAATGAATCTTCATGGGGTAGGATTTTTTTCTCCCTTTTAATCAGCTACCAGTGTTTTCCTATAACCCTGTGCCTCTGAGTTGCTGCTCTTCTTTCCTAACAATCTGGATAGATAGCCATGATCCAGACCTCTTGCCCACTGAATTGAGATTTCAGCCAGAAGGACTGAAATCTCACATGGACATTTTCATATTGAACACAAAAGAACTTGTCTTCAGTTGGTCAGAGCATGGTGCAAATAACACCAAGGTTGTGGGTTCCATTCCCGTGTGAGCCATTCACGTAAGAGTTGGGTGATGACTTGATGATCCTGGTGGACTCCTTCCAAACAGTGTTCTGTGATTGTGACTGGGTGATAACTGAGTTGTGGGTCTCCCTCTTCTTTGTTTCTGGCACTGCATGCCTTTTTCCAAGATTGCTGGGAGGCCCTGAGAGGATGGCAATGGTGAAGGGAAGGATAGGGGTGTTGACAAAGAGCTGAGGGGAGAGCTGCAGTGCTCCAGTTCAAGGGATGGTACAGGAAAGTTAGAGAAGGGAAGATGCACTTTAAGACAGATTTTTATAAAAACAGGGATTTGTTCAAGGATTTGGAGGACTGGAAGGACTAGCAGGACTGAGGGTGGGTGTCAGCCTTGGAGGACAACCTTGTTGTGTAGGTAGGAAAGGAGGCCTGACAGCAGGGAGCTGGCTCTATGCTCAGGGACAGAGGGAGAGAACAGTGTGATTCATCTGAGCAAGAGCACAATAAGGACACACTTGCAGATTCCTCTGCTCCATGGGCTCAGGTGGCAGCTGGCTCGCCCAGAGCTTGGCTCAACACCACTGTGTGCAGATCGTCCAAGCGGGCACAGCTTTAGCAGCCCAGCTCCCTGAGCAGAGGTGTTGGTGCCTGAGGGGCTGCTCGGCCAGGGAGAGCAGGAATCTAGGGATCCCCACTGCCTCCTGTGGCACTTCAGCAGCCTGTGCTGCACCCCACCGGGACAGCTACAGGCTGTCCTGAGCCAGGGGTCTGCTGGCAGGAGCCTGAGAGCACAGACCCCAGCCCAGTCGGGGTGCCCCAAGCTCTGCCGTGGCAGGGGACAGCACTCCTGTCCCACCTCACCTTGTCCCCACATCTCCTCCTCCTTCTGTGTATGGTCTCTGGAAGGAAAATGAGATAGCCCTGTCAGGTTGCTGAACTGGGGATGAGAAGAAATGTTTCAGAAGCACAAGATGATCGGTGCAACAACCTGAGTAATTGACAGTGTGCTCTTTATTTTTATTTGCCTGATGTGATTCATTGTTGCAGGAGCAGCCTTTCAAGGAGAAAGCCTGAAGTACTTTGTTCTTGCTGTTGTTACAAGGGCTACTTGCTTAAATATTTTTTCATAATTAAGCTTGTCAGGTCCGTGTCTGGATTTGCAGGCCAATACTTGATATTCACTTTCACATTCCTTAGGCCACTGAAACTGCAAAGACGTTGGGTAAAACAAATTAATGCAGCCTATCGTCAATGCCTGACTACACGCTCCAGGATCAAAATCAAATCCCAGCATTTCCCTAACATTTGCACAATGACAGTAGCTTTTTGTTTATACCTCTATCTCAAAGCATTCCTAGAGCAAAATTCTCAGTAGTGGTTGCAAAGCTGAGTCCTGAAAAAGCACTGTGAATTGATTGTACTGAGATTTTTTTAGAAATTTTTAACTCTTTCAGAGAAAGAGGGCGATAAAAATATTTAGGCTTCTTTTACATTCCCCTGGAGAGTTTCCTAACTCATCTTGGCATAGAGGACCAAAGACAACTTGGAACTCATCCACACACTCAGTAGAATCCAATCATTCATGCTCTTTTTTCCTTCAGCAGAACTGGGGTCTCTGTTTTGCTCAAGTCTTCCAACTCTCTCACAGATCATCTTACTGCCATTCCTTGAGATTTTTCCCTCAGTCTCTGGGACAGTTCAGCTCCATTTCCATTCTCCTTGCTGTGACTTCTTTAAATACATAAAATTTTATCTCTAAATACCCAGGGTAGGTATTAGTGCCTTTGCTGAGAAATGCTGATTTTTATTGGCCAGTTGGCAATCACTCACAGTTGAAATTTTTTCATTTCTATTTAAGTGTCATTGTTTCAATAGCTTGCAGTATTAGATTGTGTGTTGGATGAGTAAAACATCATTGCCTCATTTCAATTATTGGCCACCCTAAAAATGAACCTCTTTAAGAGCTACATTGCTTTGCAGGTAGAACAGAAATTAAGTCCAGAAAGCCTCCAAGTTTGTCATCACACAGCATCCAGAGAAGAATTTTTTGTCATTAGTCTCATCAGTTTTAAGGTTTCTTATGAAACACCAGGTCCTACAAATCTGAGGAAATGAGAATCTGAGATTTTGGAAACACTTAAAAAAATCCTAAACCACTTTTTGTGACATAGGAAGCTAAAAATTAGACTGTGAAGCCTCAAAACATAAACATTTTAAGAGAAGGATCCCAAGGAAGTGGAATACACAAGTATAGAGCAGAGAGGGCTCTGATCTTGCTATTTGTAAAGAAGCATATTATGACTTGTAAAAACTTGGAGTCACTAAGCTCATTTTGGGAATGAAACGATGCTGAATGCACATAAACAAGGAGGAGAAAAGATGTCTGGAAACATTGACTGCTATGTTTTACTTAGTGGTGTGCTTTGTGTTTTATTTTACACAGAAATTCTTCCTTTCTTTTCCTCTCTTGTTAATTCTCATGGTCAGTGGTGTATGGCTCAACCTGGACTCATAGAAATTGGCTTCTTGCATCACTAACAAGATATTTTGTGAGTTCTTTGTGGGTTTTCTCTCAGTCATGCCATTTCTAGGATGAAAGTCCAGCAAACAGCACTGAGGCACACACTATGAGACATGAGGTCTGAGCACAGCTCCAAGAAGAGAAAAGTTATATTCCATTCACAGCCAGTGCTTGGTCAATGGGTTTTGCACAAAAGAATGTACAGGGATTGCTCCTCTCTCTGGCATTCTCAGTTCTGTTTTCAATGACAAAACAGTCATGCCATCCCTTCCACAGATTCCTGACTAAAATAAGACATCTGCCAGCTGGACTAAGCCAGGTTTGGGTTTAAAACCTGTACAAATAGTGCAACAGACTTATGGCTTCACACTGATAAAGTTCAGGTTTAGATTAGATATTAGGAAGAAATTCTTTACTCTGAGAATGCTGAGGCACTGGCACAGGTTGTGCAGAGAAACTGTGGATACCCCATCCCTGGAAGTGTCCAAGGCCAGGTTGGATGGGGCTTTGAGCAAACCTGGTCCAGTGAAAGATGTCCTGATCCATGGCAGAGGGGCTGGAACTAGATGATCTTTAAGGTTTCTTTAATTTTGCATTAAGCTATTTCTCAGCCTCTGCAATGTCTACCGCTTTTGTTTAAATAATCTTAGGTAGAAATTGTTTCCTCTCCAGTCCGTTTTCTTCAGCACCCTATGCTGTGATAACTGACAAAAGATGCTTTCAAGTCTTGGGACTAGAGAGGAAGAAGAAACGAATTAATTCTGTGGGAAAACTGTTTGATGCAATGCTTATAAGGGATGGTATTTATGAGAAATCAGTTACCTGAGGTGTTTTGAAAGAATTCAAGAGCAATGTCCAAGGACTTAACAAAGATTTGTTTGAGGTTTAGAAGAAAAATTACCCCTTGGAGATCTAAAATGGCTTCATTGTAGGAATCCAGCGACACTGATCTTGTTTCAGAAACTCATTTAGTATTTGCATGAATTTCTTCTAACAACACAGTTTTTTTTTTTCTTTTTTTCTTCAGATGTAAAGTAAAGCAAACTCAAATGAACTTCAAAAATATATTAGTCAAGTTTTCCGGTAGACTCAAAATTTAAAAATAATATAGCCAATTTACATAAAAGATAAATTAGGCCCAACCTAGCATTTAAGAGAAATTCTGTTATGAACATAATGTTTAAAAGTAAAAGCACTGCTAAAAACAGTGTATATTTCAAGCTAATACTTTTAGAATATTTTCAAAATTTTCAGGCCATTAGATACATATAACATGTGAAATGAGATGATGAACCTTGCAAAGTGCCTATCTGTATACTCCCATAGAATGGACCTAAATAAATTGCCAATAGATACAGAATGCAAATGGAAGCAAATACTGATAAAGACAAAACCATGCATGTCAACAACACCGCTCAAACTGGTGTGCTTAATTAAAAAAGTGAAGTCAATTAAAATCAAAACAACAGTGTAGCGTGTACAAATGCTGGAATAATCATTAGGCCTTGCTGAATAATGAAGGAGTAAAGAATTTTTTTCAAGGGAAACAGCAGGGGTGATACATTACACAAAGCAACAATCTACAACAATATGACAATTGAATTACTTCAGCCCCATTAGGCAGGTGCAGAAGAATAATTAACATTAATTTCTTCAATGGAAAAGAAAAAACCGCAAACTTTTGTCTAGTACAAACTGCTATATTTTTCCCTCCAAAATGATGAGAAAACATGTCAATGAGCAGACTGATTAAAATAAAACCTTTATGCTTATCCTCTATATGAGACCCTTTAATTGTAGAATAAAATATGTACACAGTGTATTTTCTCATTGTCTGGCAGTGTTAAAACAGGTCGCCATGGTTTTCATTGGCTTTTGGTCTTCTGCTGAAGCATAAGAATTGATGCTCATTTTAACAATATAACAATATAATAAGAGGCAAGAGTTTTTGAATTTTCAAACTCAGGTAGTCAGTCAGATCTCAGGTCCCATTCAATACCTGCTTTTCCCTTTCAAATTCAAAATTAACCTATGACCTCCACTTTCAATCTGAGCAACAACTGTTCTATAAAATGATAAGGAGTGAACAAATTTCATAATATCTCATTAACTATAAGTTATTTAAGAGCAACAACATGCATCCAATGCTTTTCCCTTTAGACTTCTACTAAAATAATTCTATTTAGTTCTTTTGAAAGAGATTGATTTGGAGAGAGATAGCCATGAAGTTTACTGAGGTACATTTGATATTTTCCTTTATAGTCAAAGAAATGGGTAAACACTAGCAGTTGTCATGTTAGAAATATATTAATTAAAGATGTGGACATAATATCTCAAGTGATCAGGTTAGCATATCCTAAGAAGCTGTTGCTCTGTAGCCAGAAAGACTGTGGAAGGATTAATGATCATTTTATGAGCCAAGGTTGTGTGCTCTGGTAGCTTTAACGAAGCCATTTTTCCTTGTCTATGGAATAGTCTGTGAGGAGCTGAAGTCCCCTGGGTCAGTAAAACAATTTGTCCTGTCTACAGCATCTCCTACCATCCTCTTTGCCCATGGTCTTTGCACAGCTGGTGGGCTGCTGCTGCTGCCCTACATCCTGAACACATCTGTAACCTCCTGCTCCATGTCCAAGTGTCTCATGCAACTTCTTTATGGCTGATCTGAAGCTCTGTACTCTTCCCCTCCTCTGCTACTTGAATAGATATATGACCATAGCATAGACTTGCTGTATTAGTCTAGAGATAAATATGCTTCCATTCCTGTGAGTCGAGTTGTTGGGATCAAATATTGCTAAAAGCAAATTTCCATTTTGAATTAGGAATAAGCAACTACCACCTCTCAGTTAAATGGGATTAATTTTACCTTGAGATCTGGGAGTCCCATAAGTATTTGAGGCTGCTCTATGGACTAGTTAAAGCGATTTTCTTATGTTTGTTTTTTTTTAAATTAAAAACTTTCCAAATTCAATCATATTTTATGTTTTATTTTTCTAAAACCACCAAAGACTAGAGAGTATTAAAGAGTTGGAATGCTTCTTTTGAAAAAGGAGTGATACTTTGGGATGAACATAAATTTTAGAAATTGAATGAAAACATAGCAGTTACCAACACATAAGCAGATGCTTTGTACTTTTTTCTGGTCTGATCAATTCTGCTGCTATTGGAATCAGGGGGTCCTTAAATGACAGATTTCTAGAACCATGAATGTTAATTTTGTCCATGTCCTGCATGTGGTGCTCATTCCCTAAATATCCATGTTGATAGACCTTTTCTTTATCCCTATACATCTTATGACAGTCTCATATCTGGAATGGTCTGTCTGCTTCAGTGGTCTCTAATATTCTAAGACACTGCTGATGGTGTTTTTCCATTTAAATGTTGATGCACTTGCAGGTACATCTTATTTTGATTCCATACCCTCAAGTTATTAAAGCTATGTTGACAGTCTGGCAGAAACTATGGAGAAACCACAAAGAATGGACTGGTTCTGCTGCAATGGCTGACCTGGGAATGCCAGCATGGACAAATATCTGTTAAAGCAGGTGCTGCAGAGATAAAACCCCCCCAGGATAGTTAACAGTGTTAAAAAACTACACAAAGAATAAGTAATATTGTTAGTCCTGCTCCTACTCTACAAGACCACTGTGACAACATGGATAGCACTAAAACCCCTTGGCTAGATGAAAGCCAAGAGGGGCCAACATCCTTTCTCTGCATAAACTCTGAAGCAGCCTACAAAGGACAGAGGCTGCAAAGCCACGCAGCTGCCCAGCCTGTAACTGAGCTGGAGAAAGAGAGGGAGAGACATGGCTGACAGCATTTTGTGCTGTACTACAAAAATA
This sequence comes from Entomyzon cyanotis, assembly GCA_024500445.1. Classification (NCBI taxonomy): domain Eukaryota; kingdom Metazoa; phylum Chordata; class Aves; order Passeriformes; family Meliphagidae; genus Entomyzon; species Entomyzon cyanotis. The sequence continues at coordinate 20,262,551 of JAKEPQ010001005.1, forward strand.
ATGGACTATAGAAGTGTCATGCACATTTTGCTCAAGGTAATAAATGGTTGATGCTATTTTGGTCCTATGTGGTTAACTTAGTATGGCTAAGCTTCCTTGTCTTTTATCACTGCTCCATCTTCAAATACTATCCATACAGCTGGACGTCAATTTTATGTGGACTGTTTCTCACAAATGGAAGCTTTAAAAGTTTCTATTTTGTATCTTCTGGACAAACCATTTTTCCCCCATCCTTCTTTCTGACTGTTGTATTACCCTTCCAGATGACTGGGTAAACCCATGGCCCCCTAGCTCAAGGCAATAGTAGACCTCTACCTGGACACAAGCACCAGGCAGTAACTCCTACTGCTAAAGAACTCAAGACCTGATAAGGGAAAAAATATTTATAAGCTCAGCCAGGTGTAGGGAGATACTGCGGGGTGGTTGTTGTGGTGATTAGACTCACTATGATGACCATTTCTTACAAGTCTCAGCTGCTTCATCCAGTGCAGATATCCTGCAGACAGGAATATGTTCTTCCTGGAGAATTCTCCAGGCCAGGAAAAGTAAAATATTGTACTAGAGATGGGGTCATCTCTAGAGAAGAGAAGAAGAGGTAGCTTATAAAAGAAATAATAGATACATCAACAAAAAATGATTGCAGGAGTTGACACAAAAGCAGGCCCTCTAGACAGGGCTGTTCTATTCAAAGACCTTGCTCTGCCTGTCAGTTATGGCCTTGTCATACCATGCAACCTGTTGAGAAAGTTTCGGTCTGGCAGCCTCATTACATTGTTCTGAGTTCCTGCTACACTCTTCACTCTGCATTCCAACCCAGCAATAACTCACCTTTGTTTTCATTAGGAAAGACAAAAGATCCTTCTGACAGATTTCTGTCCCTTGAATTACTGACGTAATATATAAATATGGTGTATATCCATTTATTATCAGGTCTGAGCAGGTATACATGCATTTTCCTGGGGCTCAGGTGTACTTTTTCTAGGGCTCAAGCACTGCAGTTTTTCCATTCAGTTCCAACAGGAATACATTGTTTGGTTTGTGATGTGCCACAGAAAAAGCATGTCCTGCCTTTGTTCAGTGATGACTACAGAATTAGTTAATGGACAGTTTCAGACTACAAAAAGCATCCCATGAGAAGAGTTTTGCTAAACCAGCCTTTGAAATCCTGCCTCTTCCAAAACTTATATGCCTACCTCAGCATTTTGGGGACAATTTCACTGAACAAAGGTACAGTGGACCAAGAACTCTTTTATTTAAAAACATTTCTGAAAGCAGAAGTGGAAGCTTAGAGTGTTTGGTTTGGGGCTCTCTCCTTCCCTCCTGCATCTACAATATATTCCTGGGCCATAAAAAGAACTAGCCAGTATTTCCCTTTATTTCCAGTCCTCTTTGTTTGCAATGTCCATGCAACCACTGAAAATGTATAGGAACAGAGCCAGAGGCCCATAACCCTGTAGCCTAAGGAGGCAAAACTGATGGAGGAGAAGACCTGCTGAATGCATTTTGCCCAATAGGCAAATTCATGCAATTTCATGTAGAATATGTGAGCCATTTTGTACGACCCTCCCTACTTCATTGACTCTGTCCTCTGAAGTAGCTGTCATGATCACTAGATTAGAAAGTAATACTAGCTGGTTTACTTTCCAGCTTTATTTACGGCTTTCTAAGAATAAAAATTATGAAAGTATCTCTCCCATGATCCTGCTCTGGGGGTGAAGCTTCTGAGGTGGATGGGTTTGAGTCCCACTTAATAAAGAAGGGAATCGAATACTGGATACCCATCTCATTTCCAACCTTTGCTAGATGAACCCCCTGAGAATAGCTTGATTATTGTGATGAAGGAGAATCAGCACCTGAGCAGGAGATAATGCTTCTCTGTGGTGCTATTTTAGTTGGTTTCATTTGGGAATTCTCTGTCAGAAGCCAGAATGAAAAATGGAACTCCATATAAATCAAATGGACACATGTTAAGCCTACTCCAGGGTTAATGCCCCCTGTGTCATATTTGAATGCAACTGCCATTTGTCAGACAATGTTAGACTGACACAGACAGTCTGTATTTGTCTCATCAGAAGTAAATTTTAAGTTGTAATAAATGTGCAAACTCATAGCCATGGCAGATATTTTTTGCCTTCATCATATGAGTGATCATGTGATGTTATTTGTCATGATAACCTTAGCATCATACTTAGAGATGAACTACATTCATGTTATCTGTGAACACCATGTCCTTGTTCCCCCCCTTTCCTACCCCCAATTTATTTGGAGAATAATAAAAAGGCTTTTTAAAACAGAGTGAATAATCTCCTGAATATTTATTCCCATTAAAAGTAGATGCTTTTTTCTTTCTATGAATATTTTTCAAATAACAATGCTTTCAGCTGGTTTGCTTATAATAAAGGCTGCAAACATTACTAAAGGAATTGGCAGCTTTTATTCTCAAGGGAGTTTTCTCTGGAAGGGAAGGAAACTGTTTGGCGAATCCTCTTTCTTGCTTACCCCCAGCAGTTATCACTGCATATAAAGAGGTTGGATGAGCCCCGAAGGAAGTAGGAATGTTTGTCCCTATATGAGCATGTTAGAAACACCAAGTTAGTGTGACTAATGGATAAGACAGAAAGCAAAGCCGGTGATCTAAGATGAATAGAAGCATTAGAGGGAAAACCAGGAATGCAAATCTCACTTTGTTAGAAACACAGACCTTATGTCTGCTCCAGAGTTTTGTTTCATCAGCTCTTTTAGCCCATGGGCTCCTTCATTGTGCAGAGCAACTGTAAATCCTGCAAAAACTGGGAGAGGTAGAGCCTGTAGAAGCTGATGTTTGTATTCAAAGTTGCTTGATGGAAGCTGCTAAGTGATACTGAAAATGCTGGCAGGAATCCCAGAGTTTGGAGGGAATTTCCATGTGCTGACTCAGACATGAATTTAAGCTCACTGGAGTGATACACCTGATCCTACTGAGGTTATGAAACCAGGAAGCAAGACTGAATTTGAAGTGAACTACTGAAATTCTTAACAGCAATAGAACAGCAATTTTTGTGTAGAAGACACAAAAAGGAAGAGTTCTGGATGCAAACACTAATTATATAGCTGCCTATCATATAAAGTACTCTATGATCAAAAACTAGAAAGAAACTTACTGAACACTAAGTCAAGCAACATCACCTGGGAACAGGGACAGCAAAATTCTTGTCCTCCCAAATTGACAAAACATTAACATCTGTTTAATCAGCTACAGAGAATCAGCTATGATCAAAATAGGTTGCTGCTGGAAACACCTTAAATTCAGAAGAGAGTATTGGGTGCTTTAAGGCTTGACATTTCCTGAACTGTCTTCTTGATATGCTGCTTTTAGCAAAACAAACTTCTATACTTACATGTCAACATGGAAGGTAAAGCTTAAAAAGCTTAATGATATTTTTAGATACACTAGTTCAAAGTTACTAATGAGAAATCATTTTGCTAACAATTCTAGTGAAAATGGAAATTCTGAATTTCAGGGTAGGTCTAGCAGTAAGATGACTTTTTGGAAAGAGAAGGCCATGCAGGGCCTATCCCAGCCCCTGTGAGAGCAATTTAACTGAGTTGCAGGGCAATAATGGGAAGAGACCCTTTGCTAACTAACTGTTATGTATTCCTACGGGAAACTCGCAGGCAAATTCTCCCAACACTGCTTTTACTATTTCTCTTCTCATTGTCAAGAAAGAGCTGCCTGCTGGTTATATCTTTATTATCCAGTAATGCTTTAAAACACTTTAACATCTCTATTTATATGGGAAACATCATCTCCATCTTTCCAAAATCTTTGAAAACTTATCACCAACCACAAGATCTATTTTGCAGACTCTGGTTCATACTGTTCCTGTCTAGAGCTAATGAAACAATTCAGAAAAGTTCATTTGATAAACTACATCTCTGTCTGCTGTGGCTCATCAAATGCATCATGGTTTTCTCAAATTTCTTGTTGATTTGAAATTTTTGTGAGAAACACCTTACACAGAGTTCTTAATGTTTCAATCATTTCTCAGTAGTCTCTTGCAAACATTCAGTGTTTCAGCATCAAGCTTTTGATTGGATGTAAACCAGGAAGGTTGCTGAGATTGATTAGAACATCTTCCCAGTCTAACACTTGCAATTACAAATCGGAAGTGTTTTTTGGCTGTACAGGAGATCGGTTAACTTTTTTTCCTTTTTATGCCATTAAGAAAATTCAAATAAGGCCAAGGAAGTTTAATAAGCAGTTTATTATGGCCATGTTGGAATAAAAGGGTGTTTCTCTCATGGGCAAGATGTTCAGAAGGAAAATAAAGTTTTAATCTGTTGTCAAAATTCTGTTTGGACTCAGTGGCAATGGGATTTTAAACTCTGCCAAGTACTTTCCAGAACCAATGAATTTATTTAGGAAGAGGAAAGATAATTTAAGAAGTGGCAGCAGTTTTCAAAAAGTCTTAGGGAAGTGCTATTGTATGCACTGCACAGTGAAAAAGGCAAAAATCTATTTTTATCTGAAATTGCACTTATTTTGCACATAGCAATAGCTATTTTAAAAACAAAAGGAAACAGCATTGAAATATATAGCTTTTTGTCATTTATTTATTTCAACTTCCATGCCCCTTAGCTTCAATGTCACTTTATTTTCATTGAACTGTTTGAATTTTATTAAGGTTTCTTTTTACTTGGTGCTAAAATATTTGTGTTGACATAATTAGATCCTATGGTCATGGAATAACATTTATTCAGCTGAATATTCAGCCTTTATTCAGTACACGTCCTTTTCCATTAACAAACTCTAACCTACAGCTCTTCTCCCCCAGTTAAAGAAAACAGAGCTCATGAAATTTGCAGTTCATTTTCTGTGAATTAAATTCACAAAAAACATTAGATTTTTTTTGTTGGCAACTCTGTGCCCTGAAGGGAAAGGAGTTTTCCGATTTTGGGTGGTAGCCTTGGGTTTTTCGCTTACAATCAAGAATGTTTATTGGTTTTAGCTAAAATTGACAACATAATTTCTTCCTAGAAATAGAGACACACTGCATCATTTTCACACAAGGCTGTGGTTATGTTCCAGCAGGTCCATACAACTCCTGGCAGTGACATCAGGCTTGTGTGTTAAACACAATGTTCCATGGGATAAATAGTCCTGTGTGGATGTGGCACTGGTGCAAGCCAAAAGGATCTGCCCCATCACGAGCAGAATGCAGAAGAACATCTCTGCAAAATACTTCCAAGAGTTACTCTGGTATGAAGCAGTTGCTTACTCATGAGTCACCTCCTCGTGTGGTGTAGGCGACCTACTGTAACAAACTAACTTGTACCCAGACCCTTTTTTAGTTGTCTCACCTCCTTTAAATCTGTCTAACAGCTTTCAAGAGCCAGACATGTTCCTTTGCATGTCAGGAAAGGAAAGCAGCAGCTCATATCATCTGAGTGGGTATTTGTGGATTTTGGGAGATGGAGGAGACAATACTTGTATGGATATAAACACAGGAAGAGTTCAATCTCCAGCGGGCAACTTGTGTAAGTTCTGATGTAGGTTTGTTTAGATTAACAGGGGTCTGTGATTTTTGGCTCAGAGAGTTATTTCTCTAAAGGTCTGTAAAAGGAGGAAAGAGAAACTATGATATAGAATAAGCTTCTGGTTTAACAAAGTACAAATCACAATGTGAAAACTCACTTTGTTCCTCTAAGATGAACAAAACCCTAAAATTAATTTGAAAGTAAAAAAACAATAGTAGAGCTTAACTGAGCTGTGAGATTGTGGTAGGGTACATCTACAGAGTATTTTTTCAGGCAGATTTGATCTCACCCTTTTCTGAGCCAACCGCAAAACCCAAATCTCTGTATTGGCAGACATGTAGCTGTAGTCCTCACAACACTCATTCTAAACTAATAAGTCTGGCAGAGGGAGAGGGTATATTATCTCATTCTTAGTTCCAGCAGCTACCCAGAAGGCATTACAACACACTTGAGATATATCTCATACAAGCTACTGATATGCCCACACTGCACAGGAGTGACTGCAGTGTGCTGCAGGGACAGTTCAGGCACCAGGAGTTGTGACAGCTCAGAGTGAGGTATTATACCCCTCATCCCAGGCAGGCTATTGCTGAGTCAAAGCTGGTTTAGCTGTAACTCCTGTGGCTGAACCTATGAAAAGAGTCCAGTTTCTTCCAAAAATAATAATAATTTAAAAAAAAAATCAGTATTCTCAGGGCAGTGTGCATGCTTTCAATTTGTGAGCTCAACAAACAGTATATTAGCCTCAGGTACCACTGAACATTTCCTGGGTGTAGAGTCTGTGTAATATAACTTCTAAAAAGTGCCTTGCTTACAATCTGCTAGGTCAGGAAAAAAGTTCTGCAGGAGTGGAATGTATTAGGAGAAAGTTTAACATATGGTCAGAGGAAAGCAATTGCCACTTTCTTGTCCCTAGCATTAAGCTAAAGAAGCACACTTTGGAAGAAAATAAGCATTTTTAATTTTTTTTTCTAGACTCCAGGTAGCATATCTGGAGCTGTCAGCTGAATTCAAGGCAGAGCTGAGCTACTGACTGAAGTCAGCCGATTGCTGACTGAAAACCAGGACCACCAGTGCTTTGCTTACCCCTTGCAGGGACAGAAGGTGCAGGTGCTCAGGTGGGAGATGTTTTCTGCCAGTTTCAGACCCTGGTACAAGGAAGACATGGATCAAGTGGGGAAAGTTCAGTGGAGGCCCACCAAGATGGTCAGGGTCTGGGGCACTTGCCCTACAGAGTAGAGGCTGAGGGACCTGGACTTGTTTGTCCTTGAGAAGAGAAAGCTCTGGGGGGCCTAAGCAGAACCTTCTAGGACCATGAGGAGGACTTCAAGAAGACAGATCCTGGCTGCTCACAGCAGTGTGGGGCAGGAAGAAAAACTACAGTGATTATAGATTTAAACAAGGAGTGGGAACAGCCCACAAGTGGAAGAAGCAGTCTAGGGGCTCATGAAATCTCTGCACTTGCAGGTTTGCAGCAGCCAACTGTCTGAAGTCCTGATCTCAAAGCTGAGCCTGCTCTGAGCAGAATGTTGAACTAAAGACCTCCAGAGATCCCTGCCAATCTCAATTATTCTGTGATCCTATTTCTCCAGTTGTTTTTTTAGGAAGGTTACAAGCTACTTCACCAAAGCACTTCCACGGCTCAGGCTGCTCATAAAGGCTCTCCAAAAGGCAGCAACTGTAAGCAAACATAGTTAGATAAAAATATTAAACAAAAAAAGAAATTGGCTATTTCATTCAGGGTTTACTGTGAGGTAACACTAGATCTTTGCATAAGTTTCACATGCAAAATGATGCATGTGAAAATTCCATTCACAGCGGATGTCTTTTTCGCCCAGTCCTTTGTCACTGCTTAATTCTCCAAGTGCATTTTCCTTCTCTTAACAGATTTCTTCACTTCTTCCCAGGCGTCATTACATGTGGATATAAATTCTTTTACTGAAATTCTTTCTAATAGACTCTGATTCAAAAATACAAGAAATTCAAAAATCCTGCAAGGGCAGGAATTGGGGGGATTACCAAAAACCACCCAATCTGGGGCAACAGTTTACATACTCTTAGCCCATTGCAAACTTTTCAGTAAGTCAATTAGTTTACGTTTCTTCCATTTCTGTGGAAACTGAAGTCTTGCTTCACCCTTACAGTGAACAAGAATGTGTGCTGGTGTTCAGCATATAAGCAGTAAAGATTTAGGGCAAAACTTCTTGTTTTGTGTTTCTGGACTCTTCCTTTTTTAAGAATTTACTTACTTAGCTTTTCCTTTTGTGTATAATGGAGAATATATCTAGAGAGGCAAATATGATATATATTCAATTTGGAATAAAAAAAGCAAATTCCTCCCAACATTAATGTCTTCCTTGGTAAGAACAGTTGGTAGAATCAGCCTTATTAATTGTAATATTTATATACTTACATTGTGTCTAACTTCATTTATCATGGCATGCTACTTTCATGCATAATACTCTCATGTGTATTGTACAACATCAGAATAAGCTGGGTGTCAAATCTTTGAATATTCCATGTACAAGATGTTTTGAACATTCTGGTGTGTTAAAACTGTGAATGATTAAAGGAAGAAAAGGGTAGGCTGACCTGAAGCAGTGAGGGGGAATCTGACTTAAGAAATACTGTGAGAAGCTGACAATAAAATGGTACCCTATTTTAAAGAAGTAAGAGTCAGTAATCTCTCACAGTATAACACTGGAAGAAAACCCCAGATGCTTCACCTGAGCATCCTTCTTTCCTTAAGTTTACTGTAACATTTTTTCTTGTACTGTCTGAAATATAGCTAAGTACCTCCCCAGCATCATTCTGGTTACCTGCAGTTGCTACAAACAGAATTTGATCACACCACTTTTATTCAGTATATATCAAAACCATCTCTAGACCTTGAAATTAGTATCTTCAAACGAACTTACAAGATCTAGGAATCTACAGCCCTTTGATTTTTGTTTGAAATAACAGTATTGTATTTGGGTTATTTTTTCTTTTGAAAATTTTAGCCTTAAATCGGCAACTTCCACAATACAGCTGTGCTCAAAACCAAGCTTTTTTCCTTGCTGTTGTTGCATAAAAGTGAGTCATCATTACATGTAGTTTCTATGAAATTGACATGCACCATGAAATGAAGTTTTTCATTGTTCTCAATTAAACCCAGAGATACAGCCATTTGCCTTGGACTTAGACGTTGGTTTAAATTCTTCTGCCTGCATAAATTTATTTAGACATTTCTCATTCATCATTGGTCATTCCCATGCCTTTAGGTAACTAGCTAAATATCGCTGAAGTAAAATTATCAGTTGACTGAATGTCTTGATCTAGTGTACTGACATAACTGCAAGGCTACATAACTCTGACTCTTTAGTCAGCTGGTCATCTGTTCTGTTTTGTACTTTGATTTGGATGCAATGAACTGAATTTATAAGCAGGAAATTAAGTACAAAGACTACTCATGGGTCACCTGTAAGAACTTAGCATAAGGAGGGCTGCAACTCAATACTTGATAGCATTGCTTACATGTAACTATGTCAATAGATTGAATATGTAGTCGTAAGGCTGAAGTTGAAAAGTGGTGCTACTTCTGGATCATACCTTCAGTCCTTGTTTGAGCTCTGTTGATAGAAAGCACTCAAGAAGGCAACAAAGTACATGGAAATTTCCCTAAATGAAAGGGACTTCCTCAGAAAGAGTTAAAGCAATCAGCATTAATTTATTTTTACTCTCAATTAGTGGTAAATTTGGCCATTAGCAGCTGCTGGGACAGTTTGCTAACTTCTTACTTTTCAGCTCACAGTTCACAGCAACCCATGGGCGGTTTTAACCTGTGACAGATTTGCTTTGGCTTCTATTCAGCCCTCCCCACTGAATAGCTTAGGCAGATCTTCACTGATCTCACGGACTAACACAGATACTGTTCTGAAAAGGTTAATTACTCCCAGTTCCAAAAGGCTGAGCTGTCTAACTTGGGATTGTTGATGTCCAGATGCTGAAGATATCAAGATGAACGAAACTTGGATCATTCAAGTCTTGTTGTATGTTTAGCTGAAACTGCTCTTTTCAGCTGCAGGTAACCACTCTATAGCAAAGCTACCTGAGTACATCTCCTGAGCACTTCTCAGTGGGTCAGTTTCAAACCAGGTGGACTCCCACATCCTTTAATTACACCCCTCAGTAGGTCAGTGCTTAACAGATCTAGATTTTTCCTCCTTTGTCTACTGTCAGTCAGAGTTTATCTTAGTCTAAGGGTCTAGACATGAGATCTGAGATGTTGTGTGGACAAACCAAGAGGTGGAGATAGCAAAGGAATGGTCATCTGGGCTCTTTTAGGGGTTTTTACAAAGTAAGTCACCCTTACAGAAAACAAGGGGTGAGGAGGACAGGAAGACTCTTCCTGACAGTAGACTAAAAGTTGTTTGTCAGGGTATTTTAATTTAGACAAACTTAGTCAAACTGAGGCTTACCTCATATAAATATTCAAAATCAGAAACAAGATGTTGTGTTGTGCTGCCTTCAGACTGATGAAGCAGTAAGGTATTCAGTGAAGTACATCTTAGAGTACCAAACAAACAGGAAGGTACCTGAGAAGGCCACGGATGAGAGGCTTGATTGTTGTCGGAGAATCTGTCTTTCAAGCTGCTTATCTGTGCTAAAAATTGGTTTGAGCACTTCAAATTGCAAGTGCCCAATCTGCACAAAGTGGAAGTAATATGCTGACAAAGTCCTGTACAGGTAGCAATCAACATTATCCTGGATGAGCTACAATATTGCTAAGATGTTTTAAGGAGGACCTGCCAGAGAAGCATTACAGTAATTAACCCTGATTGTCAGAACGTTGGGCAGGCCTGAGTCTCGGGAGCTGAAGCATTCAAAGAAATAAATAAAAAATTACTTGATGTGCATCACTGCTTAGAGATGGCAAGTCTGAAACCAGCACCCTGAGTCCATAAAGATAATAGCTTGCTCACAGTTGATGTGAATGGATGACAACAGGAACTTTTAGAGGTGATTTGCAAAGGCAAAGGAAAAAAAAAAAAGGGTTGTAGCATTTTCACTTTTTTTGTATTGCCTGAAGAAGGCTTGAAAGCCTCTGCGCCTCCTCACATTTCACATCTTATCTGATCTGTTTTCCTGGATGATTCTACAACAGAGTAGAGGGAAAGTATAATTATGGTGCCACGGAAATAATACTGAGTCAGGAGAGAAAAGGGCAATGTTTTCTTTTAAATTAAAACCACTGAGCTCTTTTTGGGTTTTTTAAATGCATATTTTTGTGAGCAGCTAGCTAATTCCAAACTCCTTTCTTAGAGGTTTTACTTCTATCTCATTCAAGATTCAATACTTCCAGTTCTACAAACAAATGCAGAAAAAGAAGCTAATCCATTTCTTTGTGTACTCCACAGATATCTCCCAGGAAATAAAATGAAACCTGATATTACCAGCATGCTTAGTAAAAAAAAAAAAGAAAAAAAAAAGAGTATAAAATAAGTGTGAAGCTGCCACTCTGTTTTGTCACACAGCAAAACAAGGACTGATGGTAAGTGACATAATGCCATTCTCTCTGCCATCTTTGAATCTGTAAATGCTGCAACATTAAAAGATGTGTGTTTAAGCTCTTAAATGAGATATCGTGTAAATAGCATCAATATCTGACACATTAGCATGCAGAAGTTGCTACAGCAGCCTATTTAGCATGAGTAAGTCAACAGGATTGAAAGAAACTTGGAGATAAAAAACATGTTCCAGAGAAAAAAAGTACACTGCACAAAAATGCATAGGACTGGGTTTTTCTGGCAAATTGCATTATCTTCTGTTATCTCACAAATCAAGATTGGTTTGGGGGAGCTCTTTTGTGACTAATGTTATTGCTCAGCAACAGTATTTACTGCCAGAAAGGGAGAAGGGATAACCAAAGCTGACCCAAACAGTATAAGCAGATATTCCACATGGGGTAAAATTTTGAATGATTTATGATAAACAAAGCATTCATTAAATCTCTCCAAAAATAAGCATAGAAAAGGAAATAGTCACAGAGGGCCAAAAGATCAACCAGAAAATAACCCACAGGAAGCTTAGTGCCAAAAGTAATTGACATAATCATCAAATCTATTTCTGATGGTACAGACACCTCCTCATTCAGCCTGTTTCCCTGTGCTGTAGACCATTTGTTATGCCATTCTGATCACTGCTGCTCAATATATGCTTGTACTACTTTTGAGAAGTTCAGGTACTTTCTGGAGTTTACTTTCCACATGCTCACAGAGATGCCAGGTGAGGGCCAGGTTATTGTTTCTGCTAAGTGAACACTTACATGATATTTACTTTTGAGATGTAGCTTTATACCCAGATGTTGTCCATTTTCTGTCCAAAATTAGAGAGCCCTGGACGCTGTGGACCTTTGTGCAAGATGTTCCTTCACAGTGATTACAAAGGAAGAAGAGCACAAACCTGGGTGCTGATGAACTTTTCAGCTAAGCCTTTAGTTCATTAGTCAGAGCAATAGCAATGCCATCCACATTGTGCAAAGATTACTGCAGAAAGTCATGATGGAGACAACTTTTCAGAAAAAAAAAATCCATTATTTTATAAAGCACTTTTCAAAAGGGTGAGAGATAAAAGTAAAAATGGTGTATATCGTCATATCTGCCAGAATAATGGAGAGAGAAAGGAATTTTATCTGGAGATACACACACTGCAGAACTGAATCAGAAACAAAGTTTAATATTTCTCTCAGGCAGTAGATGGCCAGCTATGCGTAGGAGCATATTTTGTTTGCTGGTGTGATCAGTTGAAATCATAAGTTAGTAATTTATAGCTGCCTACCTGCCTATAAAGTGCTTATCTGTGCATTATCCAAAAGTTTAAAGTTGTTTGGAAGCATAGTAGTTGAAAAGTGTTTGAGGTATTGATGGATATTTATGTCTGTTTAGCTGAGGAAAGGAGTCCACTGCTTATTTCAATACGCCTGAGTACAAAACAATAATGTTGTTTGTGTGCTTGAGCAATATAAGTAACACACTGAGTGTCCTAAGTTGTGGTATGTCATTCAGAAATATCTTATTAATTTAGGAATTTGATATGTTTTGTATCTAGTGGAGATTTCTTAGACCTTAATAGAAAAGAGAGTATAATTTGGGAATGCCTAAAGGAAGAAAGGAAGAAGTATTGAAAAGGGGAGTTTGAGGTTTTGTTTTCTCTTTAAATTCTGATCCATTCTCAGAGTAAAGTACACAATGGATATAACACATACAGACAAAGCAGTACTGCTGTAAATAATATACAATTCTGGTCTACATTCCATTTGTGTGATTTCACTTATATTTTAAGTCCAGAATGTTCAATGACGAGTACTAATTTTTGATGTACAAAATGAAATACTGTAATTTTTCAGCGTCTGGAAATGCCAAGTTGATACCCTTCCCTCCATCCTCAACCCTTCAGCCACTTTCCAGATTTCTTTTGTACACAAGTCAATAGTTTCTTCTCACATCTCTTTATCTGCCTGTAAAGGCCTCGCTTTACAGTCACCTGTTGCTGAGGGGATATCTCAGTTCACAGACTCCTGGTGCAACAGCTCAGAACAGTTCTCTCAGAGCTACTGCAGTCTATTATCATGTCACTATTGTTTCCTGATGTAGTAAATATGAAAACTACATTTCTTACAAGGAATTAGATTGTATGGTTTCTTTGCTAGGTTTAGTGAATGAACTAACTCCCTCCTCTATAACTAGCAATAAATAGTAATAAAACCTTTTGCTGACATTTTAAAGAATAGTGCAGAATGCAGGTAAAACACTGCAGAATTGATTTTGCACTTATCAGACAAGAAGAAATGTAATTATATTGCATTTCCCCAAGGACTGTTTTCTTTATCTAATCTCTTGATTCAAAAAAACTGTAAGAAACCACAGTCTTCTATGGATGGCAGAAGGATTCCAATCTAATGCAATTCCTGGACTTTTTTCAGAGAGGCCTGCACTCTTTAGTTGGACCACTATGATTCTCTATTTGTACCCTGCTATTTCAGCAAAATTCCAATGGGACCCAATTTTTCTGTGGAACTATGGGCTTTAAAGCAAAGATCTGAGGTTTGTCCTTAGATCTCCTTTTACAGCCTGGTGTCTTGCAGAGCCTTGTGCCACTATGCTGAGACAGGGACAAGCAAATTTCCTCCAATTTAGTTCTTGCCACTGATCAGGGTCAGTACTGATCCTTTGCTATATTTTGGACCACATGCACACAGGAGTACATCTGTGCTTTACATTTCCGTAGAAGGTAATTTTCACCTTATTCATTTTTTTAACTGCATTTTCTTTTTGGAATGGAGAGTGTGGGGAGCAAATCCCTCATTGATATGAGGTAATGGAAGAACAATAGAAACATTTTTGGTTCCTATTGTTACATGTAACTTCTCTGTATTCCTGAATTTTGCCCATGTCATACTGTCAGTTGATGGTTAACAAGGCATCTTGATGCTCAGAGAAGAAGTCTGTACCTTGAAATGGTGTTGGGCTAGAAAGCCAGAAGTAAATAAAGGTGTCTAAATAAAGGTGAGGATAGCTGACCTTTTGGAAATAAAATACCACTTCCAGTGTCTTCTTGGTGGTGCCAAGCAGTGGGACAACACTCAATGGGCAGAAACTGATGCACAGGAAGTTCCACCTAAACATGAAGAAGAACTTCTTTACTGTGCTGGTGACTGAGCACTGGGACAGGTTGCCCAGAGAGGTTGTGGAGTCTCCTGCACTGGAGATATCCAAGAATCATCTGGATGCTGTGTACTCTAGGATGACCCTATTTGAGCAGGGAGATTGGACCAGATGACCTACTGTGTTCCCTTCCACCTTTATCCATTCTGTGATTTTAAAACTGGATGGGAAGATAACTACCAACCTAAGTGCATGCTTGCTCTGGCCTGAGGAATATCCAAATAAACTTTGATGCTATCACATTTCAAATTATAAATTCAAGTGCCAAGCAATGATTTAAAAGCCTGCAAACTATTGCAACCCAGTTGTCCCTTTTAGTATTATGCAGTTTCTGCAGCATCACAGGGATGGTCCAATGAGTGGAATTTGAAAATAATAGATAATTTTAAAAGTCTTTAAAAAACCCATTTAATTACTTTTCATTTCTCCTACTTGCACTTGATAAATGAACATATTAAACTGTGAAGACTCAGGAGCCTCCAAAAGCCTTTGATGTGTATTAGAATAATCTAATAATTAACCTCAGGATTCACCAGCATGACTCATTGAGGTGAAGTGAAACAGTGCTTATGATGAAGGGAATTCCAGATCTGCCAGCCCCAAGGAACCAAGCTGGCTTCATTCTCCTCTGCTTTGTCATGGAGAGCTCTGAGCTCTTCCTGATCTACCTTTTGTTGCATTTCATTCTTGATGAGAGACTTTTTCAGTGCAACTTTTTTTTAAAGAGCTGGGCATATTCTTTTCAAAAGGCAATATTGGAAAATAGCATTTGGCTTATATAATACATATGCAAAAAGAAGATATATTCTCTCTTTGGCTTATTTTTGTTTCAGTACCTGATATTAAAAAGCATTGTTCGGCCTGAGGTATCTATTAAATACTTTATATTGATGTGCTTACCTGAACTAAGAGAGAGCTCTCTCTTTAGAATGAGAAAGCTGATGCTCACAACTTACCCTGCATCTTTGGCTTTTACAGCATGGATACCAGCCTCACCTCTGCTCTAGAGAAGGACAGTACTTCAGCTCCTACAAGTACCATTGAAGAGGTGCCTGTTTTGTGTTAATAAATTGCTCCCCTTGCCTTTAACTGCAAACATAACAATTCATAATAATGCAACTTCTTATTTGTACCAGGGCCAGAAGTGGCCACTGATTTTATGTACTCAGATTAAGTACCTTCATTCTGAATTTGTAATGTACTGGAAAGCATCAATACCAATTGTACTGAATGGTAAACGAGGGCATCAGCAGCTCCCTGAAAATGAACACTCAGACCCAGGAATTGATTAAGGAGTGGACATTTAAAAACCTGAGCAGCAGTTTCTGTTGTCTGTTTCTCTCTGAGTGCTTTTATGATGTGCTGTGGGAGCCAAGGTAGCCTCAGACTCACTGAAGTTGGCCACAATGCTGATTGACCAGCCAGAGTCACTGTATTGCTTTCATTCACAGTATGGTTCAGGAGGGAGGGAGTTGACAGAAATGTCTACAGATTTGTGTAGTGGCAATACTAAGAAAAAATTACACAAGGCAATGCTTTAATCTGCTGTTTAAAGACTGCCTCTCTGTAAGCATATGCTGTCTTTCAGCTGCATTTCCAGGGCCCCTTCCAGAGTAAATAAAAATATTCACTAGAATGAGACTCAACAATACTACCCAGAGTACGTTTCCAGTTTCACAGATTTTACCTAAATCTTTGGAGGGATGTCTAGGAGAAGTCAGGGTGGGGAAGGGCTGCTCTTGTTGAACCAAGGAAGAATTTACCAAGGAGGTAAAACCTTCTGAGGTGTCCTAATACTGCCCCTTACCCTTGAACACCAAGTAGTGGTTTCAGGAAAGGGGCAATAGATGTAGCAATACATTAATATAGAATCACAGAATGATTTGCGTTGGAAGAGACCTTAAAGATCATTTTGTTCCAACTCCCACTGCCATGGGCAGGGACACCTTCCATGAGACCGGGTTAGTCAAAGCCCCACCCAGACTGGCCATGAAACACTTCCAGGGATGGCAAATCCACAATTTCTCCAGGCAACCTGTTCCAGGGCCTGGATTGCTTACAGACATTTGTGTAGCTACCCCAGCTGCTCTCCAGGTGGTTAAAATGCCCCCTCAGGTTGAGAGTTTGAGAGCAGGATGCCTCCTGTATCTGGAGTAAGGAGACTTTGTTGACAGGTGCCTGTAGTAGACCTCAACAACAAGGTGCCCTTTGCTGGTCCTCTCCTTGATTTTTACCCAAAATTTCTCAATCTGTTCACAGCTGGTTTATGCTCTTATCCTTTCTTCTCAGTCAAGGGTTCACCCACAGTGACCAACACTTTCATTTGCAAAAACTACTGAATTTCATTGTGCCTTGAACTGACAGTCAAAGTCTCACAAAAGCTTCTGAAAGTACCTCTCAAGAAAGAGGAAGGACGCTCTCTCTCTCTCTCTGACAGAATATATTACATATATCTTTACTGTACATCCACTGCCTCACAGTGCACTTCCAAGTCCAGATTTTCAAGCTCACTGACACTACAAATTAATCCATGTGTTTTTCCAACACTTAGAGGTCTCAAAGCATTTGTGTCTTTTAAAAGCAGTGCAGCTTATCCAGGCTAAAGCTAGTATTTTCTTCTGCTGAAGTGAAGCAGCAGATTTATTCAAAATATTACTTGTATTAGTGCAACCTGAGATACAACTGCCTGAGTGAAATTTCCTTCCATCTGTTGCAAGTCTGACTGAGTCATACTGAAACTGAAGTTATAATTTATTTATTGTTGTCAAAGGAGCTCCCTTTCCTTTTAATACTTGAAGACAGTGAAAAGTCTCAGATGAACTGTAGTTAATAATAGTTTGCGGTCAACCTGGGGTGGGGCACTTCAAGCAGTCCTAATTTCTTTTGACCATGTTCTGTTCAATGGTCAGTGTGGCCAGTGGAGCAGGGAGAGCACCTACATTACTTAAGAGGTTCAGCATTTGAAAGACTGCATAGGATTTCAAAGCCAGGTGAGCATCTTCAGTTTGAAAGCAGAAAGCCAGAGATTTGTAAAGGACTAGTGGAACCTTGGAACAGGGGATGAGGGTTTTAAATGGCCTGGTCGCAACTAGGTGGAAAAATAATTCCAAGTTTACAATGTGCCACAATTGCATATGAGGCTGCTTCAAAAGAACAAATCACATTCTGAGATGTTTTAGGAGCACTGTTGGCTGTAAGACAGAGGAATGAAATTATTCTGCTCTACTTGCCACTGGAGAAGCCTCAGTCAAAGTACTGTATCCAATTTAGGGCATTGCACTTAAAGACAGATGTATACCAAGTGGAGATAGAAGAAAACAGCAGGAATGATCAGCCAAGGAGGCAAGGCTGAATGAACTAGCCTTATCTCTTTTGGTAAAAAGGAAAGCAAGAAAGAAGGCTGATAATGACCTCTGATTATGTAAAAGTTTTTTGTGAAAAGGGAGGACATCTGTCATCCCCTGAGTCCAAGAAAGGGAGGCCCAGGAGAAATCAATTTGCTTCTCCACAAATTTTATTTAAATTATATATAAGGGAGAAAAATGTAGTCACAAGATTTATGAAAACATTAGAGCAAGATAACAAGATACAGGTCAAATTTCAATTAGTGAAGATTTTTTAAGGAAAATTCAGGCTTAGGTGTGGTGGGTTAAGTGCAATTGATCCTTGTTCTTTGAAGAGAGATGAAGAAGCAGACCTCTTAATGTCCCTTCCAACACTGAAACTTCAAAAGCGTGAATTCCACCCTCCCATTTCTCTGTGCAATGCTGTAAAATGGGGATACAGAGGTGGTGTTGTGATGGCAAGTAAAGATAGTCATTTAACTTTAAAACAAATGATCTTTTGCCATGTGTGCTTCAAACATGCTGTCCCTTTTCATGGCATCATAAAGATTGACAAGAAATTTGGACCAGGACAACAAATGTTGCGAGGTTAGGAGTTGGAAGAAATTTATAATCCATATCCCTAGAATGTGAGAGTGTGAACTCCTTCTGGTTGACTAATGTCTATCTGAAACAATAGTTAGAAATATATCCTGATGCCATGATGTTGCCTTTACTGTTCTCAGTAGGAAACAAAAAAATAATGTCAGTTCTTTGTGAGAGGATTGGAGCATGAATTGCATGAACTTTTCACACTAATCTGAGACTATTTCCCCTCCCACCCCACAAAAGTCCTTATGGATTTACTGAATTTGAAAACTTTGCCACGAGATTAAATCATATTATCATGTAAAAAATATACTTAAACTGACTATAGTCAGTATATGAAAAAATATACTTAAACTAAAACCAGCCGGCTAAAATTTACAGAATTACTTTCTACAGCAGGGATCTTCCACAAGAAAATCTCCACATTTCATAGGCTACACAGCCATGTGACTATGAAAAGACAAACTTGGAAATGTTTCCTGTCTAATTATTCAGCAGACAAACATGGAACCTCTGACTCAGCACAATAAAGCCATTTTCCCAATCAACATAAACTAATGATTAGGAAGGCTTGAAGAGTGTTATGTAGGATTATTCTGAAAATTGCTGTTTGAGAATGCCTTAATTGGGATATGACTAGTTTTGAATAAGAATGTGTAAGTCACTATCAATTTTCATCAAGGTGGCCCAGACCTGTTTATCCTCTTGCTGTATGTGATGACACACATTGCAGCCTAGGTGAAAATGTTCCGTCCACCTCCTAGAAAAGCTTAATAATTTATTTGTACCCCATCTCATTCTAAACTTGTGCACACTGCTCATTCTCTGCCCTGCACAGCCATCTCTTAAAGCAGCAGTACTGCATGCTACAACCAGCTTTGCCTGACACCCTCCTGTTTTCCATTATATTGTTATGCTCTGTTTTCAAAACAAAACAAAATGAAGAATTGATACTGGGGATGTTTGGGTGAAATATCATGACCTTGGTTACAACTGGTACAATTCAGCAACCAAGCTGCAAAAGCAGTTTCATCCCAGTACCAGCAAGGTAAGGATACAGAGGAGAAAAGTTGCTCACAGCATAACTTTCCTATACAGTGTTAGGCTAAATATGTATAGGATTCTGCTAAACTAGCAGATCTCATAGCTTTCTTCTCTTTTGCTGTGAGGAGCCACTCTTTGCTGTACGGTCATGTATTTGGGAATGCAGTGTTTCCCCTTTTTTCTCTGTTAAGGAGTTTATGGCTCTATTTCACCAGACCAGTATGACAATGCACTCCACCAAGCAATGACTCCTGTTACACCTGAAATCACAGTGGGCTGAATGAGGTGTAGCCACATAGTCTCACTCCTCAGGCTTTCTGTTGTTCTCTCGCTTGCTTTTCTACCTGAGCAGGCTGTCCTATATTCAGCTTCAGGCTGCAGTCACCAGCTCTACATCCAGATTTCTGAGCTATTAGGGTGCAGCTGGTCTGTGATTCAGCAGTTCTGCTTGCAGTAGGTTTGCACGATCAGTTCCAGTGTAGCTGTGGCCATCGTGCTTGTGCTGCTTCCAGTAGCATCCAGCTGCTGTGCTGCAGGGGATGTCATCACATGTATGTTGCACTCCCTGGATCAGAAGCCTCCTGAAATCTGAATTACCTCTGTCTTTATCCCCACTATTGCTTTTAAAGCATAGTGTACAGTGTTGGGAAGTACCACTCTCACTCCCCGGAGAGAGGAGCTGCTGAAGACGCAGAAATCAGAAGCAGATAAGCATATTAAACTAGGCAGGATAGTTTGGGACTGCAAAACTCAGCTGCAGGGAGGCACGTACAGTCTCACACCCAAACTTACCCCTTGCATCAAATGAAATTACCAAAAGAACAGGAGACTGACAGCTTCGATAACTATATGGGGCTGGATAACTCTGACTATGTGAGCAGAAAGAAGGGCTTGCCTTTTTCACATTAATGAGTTCCCACTCTCTGAAATCTGTGAGTTTCCCTTCCTCTACCTCAGCTTCTTAGCACCAAACTACTGTTCTGCAGATCACCCAAGCACTTCCCATCCAGGTTCTCCCCTTCTATGGCACACTGGGATTCTTAATAATGTGTTCTTCTGTACCAAAGAAGCTGACATTCTGTAGTCTTCTTGGAAGAATTTAGTGGCTTGGGATGGCTAGGAACATGTGATTAGATGTAGACCTTAGGTTTTATCTGCAATTTATGAGATTGGACTAAGTGGCCATTTCTAGACTCCAAGAGGTTACTTCTCAACCCACATGCCCCCTCACTCTCCCTCTCAGTGTTTTGAAAACCCAGAACCATACATTTTATGCCAGTTTCTAGACTGATCACTGGTGTCTTCTATAATGCAAGATTAGTGAGCAAGCAATATGCATGTACTATTACCAGGTAACAGATTCTAGAGAATTCAGGTTACTTTTTTCCCCATGAATTTGACTGTTCTTTCAGATCCAGGCTCAGACTATGTTCTTGCTGATAAGGTAGAAAGGGCCAGGGCATTTTCTCTTTCCCTGAGTAGCCAGACAAAAGCATACTCGTATATTTTCTTACACTCCAAAGTAGCCTCAGATTGTCACCTGGAAATCATCTCTGGCCTGTGCTACCTCCCAGCTGTGCCCAGCATTACTGGTGAGAGAACCAGACCAAAACAGCAGCAGGAGTTGTGCCAGTAACTTGATCATATGGGCACCTACATGGCTGTGCTGTGTCTGTCTGCTTTATTGGTATATATGGAGCTTGAGGAAGACAGAGATGGCTGATCCTCAGATATGCATATACCAGGAGGCCAGCAAGAGAGAGGAACCCACAGATCTTGAAGAAAGGTTGCATGTCCATGTGAAAATACAGATACATGTCTGTTAATACATGAGGAGTGGTAGCATGGGCATACAGTGGCATGAGCATTAGCTTTGCTAAAAGCCAGAGGAGATACAGAGGGTCCTCGGCAATAATAGGTTCTGATTTGCATTTTGTGGAGCGAGTGCTGCTGTTCCTCAGTGCTCTTTGTACCTACACCAGTCTTGGCAACCTAGCAGAATATACTCTCTCATGCTCTAATTGAGCCCTCATTTTGCTGCACAGGCAGCACAAATGCTGGAATACCTACAGGGCAAGCAGGAACTGCCTCATAAGAACATACTGGCTCAACTGAGAGGTCCCTTTAGCCCATTTCTCTGTCTCTCATAGTACCCCATAGCAGATGCTCGGGGAGTAGCAGGGCGTGCATCATATATCCCAAAGACAGCAGATGAGCAAATCTGGGACAAGGAACACTTAAATGAAAAAGCGTGTTCATAATTTTTAGAGTTTGGGCCTCATCCATGTGCTCTGGCAAAGGAAAAGAGTTTTCTGTTTACATGCATCACATCACTCCTGCCATAACAGCAAATGGCTCTTTCTGTCCTGTTGCCACGAGCAGCAGAAATGGCACCATCCAAAGCAAACTCTGCTGTCTAGGCCCCTACAGCTCTGCCCCTCCACAAGCTGACATAGCACAGCTCCTCACAAGCCATTGAAACAAGAGGAGGCCTTGCTTTTTGATTGTCTTCTACCAAGACCTATAACAGTATTCAGGTCTGGTGGCACCTTTGAATCTGGTGATCACCCAGTCCAAGTGAGGCTGGATAGAGAGCATCCTCCTCCAGCGTGCTTTACCTCCAGCAAAGCCCAAATAAGGAGCATCCTGTGCACACAGAAATACCTTTGCTCAATGTCTGGGTGTCACACATCTCTGTGTGGCCCTGGAAAACCTTGCAGTTCTTGGCTCCTCTGCAACAACCCTGTGATCTAGTCCTGCTACCACCTTGTGGGATCCAGTTTTCTCATTGTTATGGGGTGCTGATGGCACAAATGGAAGAGGGTACCTGGGATTGTCCATCCACTCTTAAATATTCTGGTTTATTCTCAGAAATCAGGAGTAAACAAAGCAGGCTTGCCTGACTATATAAGAGCTCCTGCTACTACTGCTGAGCCTACCCTTGAGAAGCATGTTCAACTAACAGAGGAGAAAGCAGGCCAGAAAGTGGGTGAAAAAGATAAGAAAGAAGGAATAAAGCAGTTTCCTGGGACCTAATGGCAGCAGCACATTTACACAGCTAAATATGACCTTTGGGTATCCTCCTGCAACATGTCAGCCCCCCAAAAGAGCATCAGCAATTTAATATACTTTAATTTTTGTCTCACTTTTCCTCTCTTTTTCATACAAGTGAGCCTCAAGTTTTGCCAATAATGTGGTAAAAGACACCCACATTTCACACAGAGGTAGCTCTTACCAAAACACATATGTGCAGAAAGTGTTTTCATCTATGTGTGCATTCCTGCCCTGGTTGCTCACTGGAAGATTTGGGTTATAACAGCAAAATTTTGAGCTTTATCTCAGCTTCAGTCAGTGGAATGCTGCAAACCTTCAAAAACACCGTAGGTTTGAAGCTGCCTCTGCACTTTCCTGACAGTTTCACTATCTCCCAACACATTTGCAAGAGCATGTAGTGACAAGACAAGAGGGTATGGCTTCAAACTAAAAGACAGTAGGTTTAGATTACATATTAGGAAAAAATAATTTAAGGGTGGTGAGGCACTGGAACAGGTTTCCCAGAGAAATTGTGAATGCCCCATGCCCAGAAGTGCTCAAGATCAGGTTAGATGGGACTCTGATCAACCTGGTCTAGTCCCTGCCCAGAGCTGGGGAGATGGAACTAGATGATATTTGGGGTCTTTTACAACCCAAACCATTCTGTGATTCTATGAACATTCCCACAGCTCACATCATATACATAGCCAGTATTAATTGCTTCATTATAACAAGACAGGCCAAGCTAGCACTTAAGAAAACAGCAAAAATCACAGAAGGTAGCACTAGAGCCTGCCAGCTGCAGCCCTGTATTTTATTTATCCTCTCAGAGTCCTTATGGCTGAGGGGGTGGCCCAGCTTGTGCTGAAGGCTTGCAAGCCCCTAGTGTGTGCCACATCATTTTGCCCACACTTAGAGCAGAGAGCCATGACCACTTGTTTGTCCTCATAGTCATTCACAGTGGGATAATTTGATACAACCATGCTGCTGATGCTTTTGTGTCAGAAGGCTCATCTCTTGTGTGTGCCCTGCATTGCTTACACATGTGACTTCCACCTCTGAGCATGGGCTGGGTGTGGGGAGGGACAGCCTTTTGTGTGCCATTTCCTGCCAGCCTGGCCCTACAGCACAAAGTCATGATGCCTGCAGTTGTTTCACACCATCCCCTGGTGGGCTCAGACTTCCTCCTCTGAAATAAGTGTATGTCCTGGAAGAAAAGAAGGATGGACACCTGGTTAATATGAGTGCTTGGCTGCGAGTGGGCCTCTGAAGGCTGTCAGCACCACTCAGCGAGGTTTGCCTCCCTGCAGACAGCACCTCTGTGCTCAGCTGAGCCCTTAGCTCCACTCATCTTTAGTCTTCCCTATCCCCTGTGCTCTTTATGCTCTCAGCTGTCTTGTCTTTCGTTTTTCTTTCCCTGCCTCTCCCCATTTCTTTTTCCTTTGGGACTTCTCTGTGCCTCTCCCCTTCAGGCTTCCTGTCTCCCCTCCAAGCTGGCACTTCCGACAGCAGGAATTTCAAGATACAGAATGCTCATACATTTTGTATTAGCTCTAGGGACTCTTAAGCCTTCTGACATCATGGGGTTACACAAACTAGCAAACAGTGTAGCCCAGGAATGCACCTGGAAGTAAGAGAAAAGGAGGGGGGAAATTAAATGCTTAGCAACAGGAATGCCACACTTTTGAAGTATTAACTAGCTGTTCATTCAATCTCAAAGGGTTATCGCATTACGAACTCAGAATTAAGCGGGAGAGAAAAAGCACTAGCTGGCAAAAGGCTGAGGATAAACCCAGCATTTCCTTATCCCTGCCTAGGGTAAAGAAAAACCTTAATTGCAATACTTGTCTTTGAAAAATATTTCAGTCATAACAGCACATTTCTTAGATTCTGCATGATAAGTGCATTAATATTTATTCATTTTCTGTGACCTTTAGATAATTCCTAAGGGTCTTATTTTGCTAGCATTGATGGTTGCTTATTTTTTATGCTCCTTCTGTACAGTGGTCCAAAGCTTGATCACCATATATCAGCATCTTTCTTGTCTTTGGAAACCTATTCCTGGGAAGAGGGTGAAAAAAACTTTGCTGACTTTGCTCTCAAGCCTCAAAACTAATCTTTAGGAGTAGAGGCCTTGTGCTATGGCAGACCCTGGTGGACCTCAGACTTAGTATAGACACTTTTTGCTGTTGAAACTCGTGGGACTGTGAAAGATTTGCGGTCACCCTTTTTTGCCATAGTTTTCCTTTCAGTCTCAAGTGTTCGTCATTCATTGCTATGTAGCTCCCTTTGTCAACTTGAATCCACATCTGGCTTGTCTTACACAGGAGGGATACTCTGGAGACTACAGGAGTAAGTCTATGTCCCTTTGATTTCTCTATTTAAAAACATGTATCTTTGAACTTCTAACACCTTAGAAATGCTTTCTATACTCTAAAAACTTCTCAAAATACTTAGAATTTACCTTCTTCACCCACTGACTTTCAAAATGAAGGGGGTTTGGTGGATTTTTATAACTTAAAATATGGCTAGGTGAACACATTTTTTCAGTGTTAAGGCCACATTTTCAAAATGTATGGTTTCTATGAAAAGTTAGTATTTCAAATTACATAAAACCCTGTAGATTTCCAGTTATAAAAATAGGATAGAGTAGACTCAATATTCAGACACTGGCACCTGGCCACTTGATTTTGCAGAACTCATTTACAAATTGCATTTTGAGAAAAAATAGTTGTATTAAAAAGTATGAGCTAGATAAGATCACCATCCTCTTAATAGTTTAGAGGCAAAGAAAAACCTGAAGTCCTTCACCTAACGTCTATGTGCATATTTACAAAAAAAAGCACTGAAAATTTCTAGAAGCAAGTGCATTTGAATGAGATTATGTCCCTTTCTTTCTCTTTGGTATGCCAAATACTGAACTCCTAATCATACTGTTCAGTCTTTGGGGATAAAAATGCAGTTCTGAGTAGAGTGTAAATGCCCTTTATGCAAAGAAAAGTCTCTTATCTGCAGTAATTTGGTGAATAGGCTCTGTGATGATATCTGAAGTGCCGTGCTTCACCCACAGAAACTCTGCCTCCCACCTTTAGATTTTTGGATCAGTAATTTCCAGAACTGGAGAGATAGGTAGGCACAGAAATGCCAACGTGGGACATTTACTTGTATATCAGTGGATCACAGTCTCTTTTTCAACTAAACAATTTAGAAAAACAAAAGACACTATCTTTCTCGATGGTTGTATTTCTTTCATAAACAACATCAGTAGATAAGAGTGTATTTCTGTTCTCAGCTAAGGAGCATTTTATCATGCAAAGCTATCAAAATAATATCTAGTCATGCACTTGTCCCAGTGGAAAAAAAGATTTTCAGAAGCTGAAAGAGAAAAATGCAACAGCCTTAGTGTTCAAAAATCTTCTATTGACAATACAGGTCAATAGTGACATGTTAAAAATAAATACTGGCTTTGGGTTTTTTGTAAATACAAAAGATACAAATCTTAGAATCCAAATTAATTTTGCCTACATTTACAAACAAAGAAGAATCCAGGCTAGCTGTGATGATTTCAGTGAGGAGTATTCAAAGAGGCAAGAAGAAGGGCCTTTTCCTTAAAGCAAGCAGTAGTGTAAAACCTACTTTTGTACGTCCTTGGATTTATAATCTGATTTTCAGCTATTCTTAATATTCACAGAAGCTGGAGAATTTTCTTTAGAAACTGGAGTGGTCACTATTCCCACATCTTAAGCACTATATCGATCAAACCCATTTCCAAGACAGCAGTCTCAAATCCCTCCCAGAGCTTGGAGCCCAGATGCCCAGAGCACTGAAATGATGGATCTCTTCCTGGGAACAGATTACTGGAGCAGAAACACTGTGAACACCTCCCTAGAAATGTAGCAATCACTGATGCTGTATCTGGAAATGGATTCAATATATTTGATTGTTTCAGAGCATCTTATTTCCAAGACAAAACACAAGACTGCTCCTCCCAGTACGTGAGAAACAATACTCTGGCTGACAAAAATAAACATATTACATGTATGATGGTTACAAATATCACAGTATTTGTCTCACAAGGAATAGTCATCCCCTGGATCCCAGGTAGCAGTACCCTGGTGAGAACCTACCTTGCTGACCAGCCAAAAATGATACAGCATTTGGGACCAAGAGCAGACATGCTTCACATGTAGTACAGCACGCAGTACAACCTCCCTTTAATCATGCAGCAATCTAAATTCACAGCCACCGTGAACATTAAAGGGAGGTGAAAATCCATCATTAACCCATGCACTGACTTTCTCCTGGCTATATTGATGAAGGACAAACACAGCAAACTTGTCTAATATTTTATTTTAATTAGAGTAAAAGTAAACTGCAATATGCACACAACACGGGGAATTAACAGAAGATTAAACAAGCTCTATGTGTAAACCTGTGAAAACACTCTGAGGCAATTTGAATTCTTCATCAGGCTGGGGACTGTACACATATTTCTTTCTTTATTTATTTTATTGAGTGCTCATGTTTCATTCCTGAGCAGGCCTGCTTGTATTGATTCGATCTCATGTTCAGTGAAGTGTGAGTGTGCAAATGTCTAATGGGAGCAAAGACCTGAAAGATAAAATGGTCTTTTTTTGGCCAGACCACACAGCCTTGGAGATTTGCCTGGCCCAAAGAGGATGTCATTGCACAAATGGCACAACCTCTTTTTGAAGTCTAGAGGGGAACTCATGAAACAACATTTGTGCATTGCAGCTGAGAAAAGCTCTAATTTGTACTGCTTATCTCTGATCCATGCACAACAGATCTGAGAGGAGGATTTTGCCCTTAATTTGTTCCCTGGTGTCTACACATTTTGAGTGTGTTAGATCAATGAACGATGCTACTTTCCATATGTGCCACAACACGTAGACCAAGCTAGGTACACTGAAGATGAAGAGGCAGCCTCAACTTTGAACCTCCTGTTTGTAAAACAACTTTAAACGTTAGGCAGATGAGTTTGCAAAGTGAATTAATTAGCAATAAAGACCAAAGGCACATTCTGTGTGAATAAACAACATAGATCTAGATCTTAGTTAAAACTTAGTGAATGTCAGCTAATAAGGAGGTCTGTGGAGCTTGTCAGGCTTTGCAAATCCTGCTTTTCTGAAAAGAAAAAGCTCACAGGAGAAAATGCCTATATAAGGTTTGAATCTGTGTGGTGGAGTGAGACCTGCAGCTCAAAGATTTGGCATCTTTAGCTTTCTGTGAGAAAGATCGTTTTATAGCTGTTTTTTATTTAGCTAGGGTTTTCTCCTGGGAGGGCAGGAGGGCGTTAGCTCAAGAATTCACTTGATAGATTTCAGATCAGCAGCTAATCTGTCACTTCAAGAGGTGACAATGACAGGAGGTAAAGACTTCCTAATTTATTCATAAAATACTTTATCTGTCGATTCCATTTATTTAGTTCATTCTTCATAGGTAAAAGTATTGAAAAAAGGAAATTAATCCTGACCTTGGAGGTGAGAAGCAGAATGCTGATAACTCCAGCTCTGGGAGCATGAGTAGGCCAGGACTTTTTTTCACCCAAGGGTGTAAAAAAGATGATAGAGTGATATTATCTCATGCATTTTACCCCTTGAATTCTTGTTGATACCACAGTACCACAGAGGCTTTTCTGACTTATTAGCAACACTTACTGGAAGCTCATATTCAGTATAGCGAGTCACAGCCTTGTTTGTTATTTTGGCATAGCACAAAAACGCCTGTGGTACATTTTGTCTGCCATTGTGCACTTGCTGCCAATGAACAGATTACATCATGTCAGAAATGCCAGAATTTTCTGAAGGAATTCTTTATGAAGTGCAAGAATTCACATCTATTTTTCAGTGAGCTGCAGCTTATTTTTAAGTTCATCATAGCTTTGTATGATTTGCTGGGCAAGAGTCTGAGCAGCAAGAATTCATTGGCCAAACCCCAATATAATTTTCTTCTTTAATAAGTGTTGAAAAACCACTTAGAATTTAATTTTGCTAGGACTCTCATGTCCTTAAATCTTAGGTGATGTAGCATACTGTTTATGGAGGGCAGTATGATACTGTGCAATTACATTTTGATTTCACAATGGTTATATGGAAGAGGTTTTTGTTGCTAAAAGTTAATTCTTCATAACACAAGAAAGTCTCCTTATTTAACCCCTCTGAGTTACTATAACTTTTATTTTAATTGAAGGCTTTTTCATCACCAACCTCAGATGCAATGCTTACTATATATTACAGGAACACTAAGTCTGTGCAAAATGAGGTATGAAGATTCAAGAACTCTCAGCTAATGAAGTGAGTTTGATTAGGAGCTAAACACCTTGTTTACTGATCTACACTATCTTCAGAGGTGGTATGTGGTCCATCCCTGGAAAAACTCAAGGTGAGGTTGGATGGGGCTCTGAGCAACCTAGCTGAAGATGTCCCTGCTTATTGCAGGAGGAAGTGGAGCAGATATTCTTTAAAACTCCCTTCTGAATGAAAATATATGATATTATGATTCTGTGCTTCACTTGATATGGTCTTTAGAGACATTCCCAGCCTTTCTCTGCCAGATTTCAATCTTCAAAATTCAGATGGTTTGCAGCAACAAAGCATATATAATTTGGATCATATGTAGTTTTTTAACAGCTACTCCAAAACTTATTATAGAGGAAATATTCAGAAAATTATATCTGAAGAGACTGTAAGGTATGCTTTTCAAAAGCATGCAATCTGTCCAAGTTTGAGTTTGTTTTTCTGGAGCTTTTTAGGAGATCTGTCGAAAGTGCATCTTGACATGACAGTGCTTTCTTCTGAGGTGTCCCTTTACATCAAAGAGCGGAAATGTTAATGTTTCTCAAAATATGGGGGAAAAGACATCACAATATCCCTTTCCTTAATTTCAGTCTTGGAATGGCAAATAGGATTTTAACAAACATGTTAAAAAAGGAAAAAAAAAAAAAGGAGAGCAGCTAGAGGAATGTATTTCTCATGAAAACCATAGGTTTGTTTTTTTTAAAAACAGAAAAAGATCATTGCACCAGCAAACAGAGAGCTACTGTGAAAAGCAAAGCATGTCACCATGTGAATTTCAGACAAATTCTTAAACTGGGGAGATTTTTGTGTATAAAGACATCTCTCTCAAGACACAGAGCATTGGAAAGCAATACTATTTTACAGGGCTGGTACTGCTCAGCAGCATTGGGGACCAAGAGTGTTCTGTGAAAGCTTCACATTTTTGTTGTGTGGCTTTCAGTCTTCCTCTTACAGAAGAGCAGGACAGAGAGAACAATACAGAGTTAGACTCATCCCAATACACAGCTGGGATGCAGCTGAAGTGCAGAGCAGGACCTTTGAGTTGAGAGCTGTTCCCTGATCACACAGTTCAGCCAGGAAAAGAAAGCCTTTATGTATTAGCCTTCATAATTGGACCTCAGAGCTCTTCCCCCTCTTGTTTACTTTTTCTTCCTCCACCATTGCTCAAACCAAGTTTTTCAACTGTTTCCTAAATCTAGAATTTTTACCCAATTATTTGGTGTGAACCTGAAATATCTGAAATTGCTAGATGGTCTCCATCTCAAATATTTGTCAGGCCCAGGACTCCATATTATATAAAACACATGGGAGCAAATGCACTTAATACTGCCAATATGACTTATGTTCAGCAAGTTCAGTACACACTGACAACCAAGGTAGTGCAAGAAGATGACATTTATATCAAGGTTTAAAAAAAAATCTGTTTTAAAGAGGATACAAAGGTGTGTATTTAAATGTAAGTCATGACTTAGTTATTGATTTTTCTACTCAGTTATGCATGCATATGTCATTAGGAGATGTTAGACCAGAATATCAGTGAAAGTGTCATTCTTTGAGCTAAGCTAATGGTCACAGTGACTGTGAATATATAATGTGTGGGTTCACATACATATATAGAGATATATACACAGATATAATGTATATATAAACACTTACATGCCCCTGAATGAATGATCAGAGATATACATGTAAATATATTATCACATGCACGTACATGTATTTACAAATGCATACATGGAAAGCTAATGAAAGAGGGGCAGAGTAGCTGAAATTATTTCTAAATCTCCTTTCACAGGTCTGTATGTGTCAGAAAGGGGCACTACCACTGGCCTCATTGCAAAAGCTACTCCACGAGTGGTCAGAGCTCCAAGGGTCCTTGTATCACTTGAAAGCAGAATTTTGGAGGAGCTTGCTGAGACATTCAGGAATCTGGTTTCCATTAATCTGTGAGAATCTTGATCAGGTAAAGATCATTGCTGTTAATACGAGTTATATATGTAGGGTCCTGTGAGACTCTGTGGGTGGCTGTACCATAAAGACAATGTATTAGCAGGTATAAGGATCACATCTTAATTTAATTAAGTAATTAGATAAATAAAGTGGGGCATCATAATTCTCCTGCATGGGAAAAATAATGTTAACATCATGAAAGTGGTGAAAAACTCAGAAAATGTCTGGAGACAGAAGGGAGAAATACAAGGGGAAGAAAGTGGATTTTTGCAGTAGCAAAAATCACATTTGGGTTGTTTTTTCACTGTTTTGTCCTCTGGCATCTTCAAAACAAATGGCTGTGAGTTCCAGCTATACCCCCTGTCTTCTACATCTCCTCTTAGCAAAGCATATTGCAGTAGGGAGCTCCTCCATCTGAGCAATTTGCACTTTCCCTTCCATGTGGGACACCAAGCAGAGCTGTATGAATGGTTCTGGTTTATCTATTTTGAAGCTCTTCAAGCAGCACCACTTTGCCTTGTATTGGGTCTGGCTGAGATGGAGTTCATTTTCCCCCAGCAGCCTCACGGTGCTGTGCTGTGCATTGGTAGCTGGAGAGGTGCTGATAACACCCCAGTGTTTTGGCTACTGCTGAGCAGGGCTGGCACAGCATCAGAGCTGTTTGCTCAACAATCTGCACCCCACCAGCAGCATGGGGCTGGACAAGATCCTGGGCAGGGACATAACCAGGCCAGCTGACCGAAATTAACCAAAGGGAGAGTCCTTGCTGTATGACAGCAGCTCAGACATAACAGCTAAGGAAAGGAGGAAAAAGGGGGAGCATTCATTATTTAAAGTTTTTGCCTTCTTGAGCGACCAACAGGTGTGCTGAAGCCCTGCTCCCTGGGAAGTGGCTGGACATCACGTGCTGATGGGAAGTAGAGAATAAAATTATTGGGTTATCTCTTTGCTTGTGTGCATGGAAACTTTGGCTTTTGCTTTAGTAAAGTGCACTATCTCAACTTACAAGTAATTTTTCGTCTTATTTTCTCTCCTCTGTTCAGGTGGGCAGGGTGAGAGGTAGAGTGGCTTGGTGGGCACCTGTTGTCTATCCATGGTAAAATTTATATTTACATATAAATAGCACACAGAACTAGTCCCAGACCCCTCTTGACTGCTGCTGGGGTTTGCCAGAGAAAAGCATCTTTTTGCAGAGTGAAGGAAAATATTGTGGCTTGTGCTTTCTCAGGGTTTCTTCCCAGACATTCCTGCTCCTCTTGGGTGACAGGATCTGCGTGAGGGCCTGAGAAAAAAGTAGCACAGCTCAGAAAATAAAAACAAGGGATAATGAGTATAATTTGTAGTTTCAGATTTACTAAAATATGTAAGCAAAAAGAAGAATTTGGTTTGTCCCCACCTACAGGTCTTTGGCACTAAGACAATTCAGAGAAGAAAGTTTCTGGGAATGGGAAGAGCATTCAGGCTACATGCAGAAAATGGATGAGCCTCAGAATGTAGCATGGATCCAAAACCAGGGTGATTTCTAGTTACCAGGGAGCTACATTAGATGTCCCACTTGGCTTTCTAAAATTCTTAGCGCCTGCTTGTGAGCAGAAACTTAGTTTTTGAAAAATCTGGTTAACCCAAGTAACATTTTGAGTCATAGAATAATTTTACTTTTTTTTTTTTTTTCTACTCTGTCATTTTAGGAGTTTATTTCTTTATGCTGGCTGAAGAGTGTTACTCTTGGGCCACTTTAGAAATACACTATTAACTGTGCCTTGCTGAAAAATGCAAAATACTTGCCATGATATGGAAGTGGGCCTAAGAAATGGTATGATAAATTCTGTAATGAGAGATGCAAGTGAGGCAGGTGACTTGGTTAAACACAGAAATAATGGATCATGCTGGATTTTCATTTTCCTTGTTTGGGGACTGCATGATTGCGCCAAAAATAATTTTTACTTTAAAATTAGATAAAGAAAACCCCATTCAATTCTGCTTTCAAAATAAGAGTGTTTTACCACTTGTATTTATATTCATTGAATTCCAGGGTTACATTTCAGAAACAGTAGGATACTCACTTTGATGCTGAGATTAGAAAAATGTCCACCCTTATTTTTTCCAGCACTGAATTGAACATAAAATGCTTTCTGAAGATTCAGTTGGGCTTTTTCAGCCAAATTTACTTAAGCATGCCTGTTCATTGTGGAGCTGAGGAAATGAGGAGAGGATGAAGAGTGCTGGGGATTGTTTTCTTCTATGTCTGCAAAGCATTTTTTATCATTTTCCTTTGAAGTCTCTGCAAGTTATCTGGTGTTTGTGTTAACTTTTTATATGAAAAGAGAAACTGATTTATCTTTCTAGGAACCATTTTAAACATCAGAGAAAGTGAAGAGCAGGAACGAAATCCACCTGACTAAACAAAGCCCAGCACAACAAAGGCAGCCATTGGAAGGGTTGTTTTAAATTCTGACTTCACTCTTGAAATAGTGCTATCCAAATTCACCTCCTAAATAAATGAGCACTGCAGTTCCCACTCCAATGAGAGAAATTTCTCTATGCATGCCTCAAGGTTCCTTTTGACTTATAACCACTGGATTTCAGAGCAGCGTCCATGGGGTAAAATGAAAAAATGCAGAAAATACAGGTAGGAATGGTGATTATAGCATCTTTCATGATGACTAGTTATGAACAGAAGGAATTTCATTACCTGTTAATTGGTTTGATGCAACTGCAGCAAGTTCTGCATCTGTTTCTCTGGTTGGTCCTGCAAGGGAAGAAAATGCTCAAGTTAGTTTTGCTTTCAGTGAAAGTTAATCCCTCTCTTATTTGAGCCTTAGCACAGGTCACCCCCAACAAGTTTATTTTAGAATCTCTTAGATTTGTTTGGCCCTTAAAAAAACAGGGAAGTATAATTGAGTGTATGGGATTTAGTCTTTGTAACTCAAATGTCACAGAAAGTCATAAAAGTCCCGACCTTCTGTGCTTGATTTCCTGATGATATATGACACATATGTCTGCCTAATTTAGTGCTTATTAAATGAATAATGTTAATGGTTAAGGAGTATGAAGCCTTAATTAGATTTTGCAAGCAGCTAACTACTGTAGCAAAAAAAGCTCTTTATTCTGTATTTACTGCAAACATACCAGAATGTCACCATTATAATCTGAGAAGACTAAAGCCAATACAGAAACTGCAACCTTTGTTAAAAACTAATGGATTATGTGTCATTTAAAAAAATTGGTTTTGATGATCCTCACAGGTGCAGATTCATTTTTTATTGAGTCTTGAAAATAAATAATTATGGGAGACTTTAAATGTAAAAGAACCAACTAAGAAGGACACTCAGCAGTCTATTTAG
Organism: Entomyzon cyanotis; assembly: GCA_024500445.1. NCBI lineage: Eukaryota > Metazoa > Chordata > Aves > Passeriformes > Meliphagidae > Entomyzon > Entomyzon cyanotis. The sequence goes on from JAKEPQ010001005.1 coordinate 20,296,393, forward strand.
AAACACTTCTGATTTGAGCTCCTCAACACCTTTTAAAGAGGTTGCATTAGTTTATGTATCTACGTCAAGTTAGAGTTGTTGGAATGACGCAAGAAATGCTCTTGCAATTCAGTCACAAGTGAATGACCATAGATTTATTGCTACTCTTACCACCATAAGAGAAGATATTTCCAAATATTTCTTGCCCAGTATTCCCAGTATTCAAAACACTGTGTGTGATTTTCTAATATTGTCCAAATTTGTACCTGGAATGCTTTGTTCATTACTCATTGTTCATCACTTGTTATTCATAACTCATTATTTTTTGTTTAAGTTTCAGTCAGCTAATCAAGAAGCAGAAAATATACTCTATGACCATTAACATTCCACAAATAATGATTAATCAAATTGAGCAGTTCCTGAACAGCAGAGTGACTAAAAATCATTCAGCTAAACCAGTTATCAAAGACATTAACTACTGTTTATTGACACCATTCAAGAACGGTTTGTGCATAAGTCATGAACCAAAAGCCAGTTTAATTTGGGTGTCCTAATATCTGTAGTAAATGAGTGGTTTGACATATAATACTAATTTTAAGTGTCATAATTCCCTTTCTTTAAATACTACTTCTGCATGCCTTATCAGAATGAACTGGGCAATCTATAATGGGCTGTAGAATTGCCACTGTCTTTTGTGAGATGAGGATTAGTGCCTCTGTTAACTAGCCTCCACTTGCTAGTTAATGCTTCCTTGGCTTGTTTTCTCTGCAAGAAGCTTTACCTTCTTGTTTCCATGGTCTTGTCTTGGGTCTCACTCACCTTTTGGTGCTTTCTTAAACTATTTTAGCAGAAACTCCATTTTGTTGATTGAATGATGCTAACAGACATTTCTGGGACTGAGAATGTGATCCTCTATCATAGTTCTAGTCACACATTTAAATTGACCATTTATGTATTAATTTAAACTAAAGAATAGTTTTACTGTCCTTTAACTGTATTTCAGCACTCTGTGCATCAGCATTTTGAAAGACCAGAATCCCTTGCATTCAGGTAGTTCCATTATACAATGCATTAATATGTTGAATGGATTATCTACTCCAAATCAGGCTCCAGTAAGACATGGCCAAATTATATACTGCATCTGAAAAGAAAGTGGTTAAATTTAAAAATGTTCTGAAGAGACTGAGCAAAATATAAAGGATTTCCCTTAGAGCTCTCCAAGACCTTATCATCATCTCTGAATTATGTAATTTTTGGAGCCCCAGTCTGAATTAGATGCAATTCCATTAATTAAAAATGACAATGGAAGATATGGTTCCAACCAGTTATATTTATTTATTTTTCCTGAGAAAGCTCATCATGATGCATTGTGCAGTTCCTTTTCTAGAACAGCTACATTGAGATGTTCTGGGATTTCTCTTCCAACTGGTAAATCCAGAGGTGAAGTTTTTCATGAGCCAGGAGGTCTAGTTGACTCAGAATTCCTGGAATAAGAAAAGCCAAGAGCATTTAGCATTGCCTAAACAGAAAATTCCATTATTTACCCAGAAAGACTATTCTAATTTTTAGGTCATATCTATAGATGTGTAGGTATGAGAAGCCATAAACATAATCAAATTTAGGGCCAGAGGAGGAGAACACCTGCTGTTATCATTTCATGATGTCTACTAATACCCTGTGGAAAAGCCTTTTGTTTTACATATGAATATACAGCATTATTTTCATACATTATTTGAACACACCTTTTACCCAATAATTCAGTAAACATGTTTTTCAGAACAATACTGATATTTTTAAGCTTTATGAAAATCAAACAACAAACAAAGAGCAGAATTTTTTTCAGCTATAAGCCAGGTATACTCCTTGGTACACTGCATTTACAATGTGGTAAGTGTCCTTTAAAGAAAATACAAGGATAGTAATACTAAGTGAAGGCTTCAAAATCATCAGCAATTCACCTGTTACCTAAATCTGAAGGAAAAAAAAATTCTTGGCATGGATATACATTTGTCAGACCCAGTGAGAATAACTGGTCTAATGAACAGCTCTTTTCCATAGGGGTTGGAGAAGATGTTGGTTCTGCAGTGTAATTCCCCTCAATTTTCCCTCCTCTCTGAGCTTTACTGCCATCATACAGAGCTATTTGTTGGAGAAATTGCCAATTTTTCCCATTAAAGGAAACTGCTTATCCTTCTAGCTTTCCTAATTTCATGTAGCAAATGATACCATGCATTTAAGAGAGCTCAGAGTGACCTTTCAGGCATGATTTTGATGCTTTTTATTGAGAAATGCTTCATACACATACATCCTTTAAAGCAGAACAAATGTTCACATATACGTACAAGAAAAAACTCTTAGAAGCTACAACATGTTGTTGGTTTTAATTCTTTAATTCATATGGCAATTGGTTTTGAAGATTATCTACGAATGTCCTACTTCTGATATTTTGCATGTCTTTTGTTTTGCTTAGTGTTTTCATCCATGTTTTCACATGAAAATAGTGTAACACGACTGGAAAAAACCCGTGAAATAGGATGAATTTTTTAACATAATATTAACAGCTTCTGCTACTTAATTGTTTAGCAATGGAGAGGTGAATACAAAGAGCAAAAGCAGAAAAGAAAGTACACACTTTATGATGAGAAAATCTATGGCCATTGGCTTGCAGAGGAAATAAGTACCTAATCGTCATACATGGGAACACTTGCTCATTATGTGCTAAAATATAAATTTTAAGGATGTATAAAAACTCCTTTTCAATTGTCTCACCTCATATTTATGCTCCAAGCAAAATCTGAAATGCTATGACTACATATGGGCTAACTATGCCTGAAGGGGTAGACTCAGATGTTTAGATAAGAATTTTCCTGATAAATAGTGGTACAATCTGGTAATTTCAAAGCTTTTGCTGGCAAACTCCAGATAAAAGATAAACTAATTTTAATCCAGTGAAATTATATCATTTACACACCATGTCACTGTGATCAGGCCACGGCAGTCTACAAAGTCCTATTAAACGTAAATAGGTCTATCTTGTCCTTAGTTCCCTTCTTATGATATTTATTTCCCTGTGCTGTCTACTCAGAAGTGATCTCAGCTACTGAAGAGATTCTTCTTGCTGCTGCAATGGGTTTGTTCTTTCTCTGCTTAATCTTGTATGTTAGTGGCAATACTGGAGTGTACTGTACTGAAGCATGGGTAGCTGTACATTCAGAGCAGCAGAAAGAGCTCATAAGTGATTCTCTTTGTTGCATAAATCAAAAATATTTATGCCAGCTGTGCCACATAGTATTAGCCAGTGCCTTGAGTAGCTGGGCAAGTCCTGAAAGGCTGAGAAAGTGTCCTGTTTGACCCATTATGAAATTTTCCATGTTTCCTTAAAATAAAAAGTAAGGAAAATCACTCTGATTGCATTAAGTTTTAAGGGTCTTAGCAAGAGGACTCATGCAAATTAACTGCAAAAGCATGCCTGGACTATGACAGTCTTTTGTCCATAAAAACATGAATAACTTCCATTCACAAGTAAAGAAATCCCTCATTTATGCAGTAAAGAGTGGCTTGAGGTCTGCTGTCAGCTCTAAAGCACACATCAGAGGTTTGTCACTATGGTATCTAACTGTGATCTCCACAGAGATTTGCAGAAACTTGCATTGGTGTGACTCTGCAGAAGCCCCTGTGAACCTGAAGAAGTGTTAATAAAACAGATTCTAGCAAGGAATATGTTTTGGTGTTAAGATTTCCAAACATTGGTAATAAGCCACCATTTATGACTCAGAACTGGAGACAGAATCTTTTCCATTTGAATGTGACTTGTGACTTCATCCATTTGGAAGTGACTTCCCTGCCAATATATAACACATATGTATATTAGACTTTTAATGATATTACCCCAGAACAAGCTTTGCATCTAGGATAGAACTGAGTTCACAAAAAATGTATCCAGAAGCATATATACCCATAATTCATATTAATATTGACAGCAGTAGCAAAATTGTATTTTCGCAGTTTACAGAAATTACGACCTATATATATATATATACACAACATTTACAATGTTATATAATATTTTTTATGCCATTAAAGAAAAAGATAACATGAGGACTGTCCTATGGCTATTCTAGTAGTGTTAACATCTACTCACTAGGTGGATTAATTAATTTATTTTAAAAAATTCCTAGTTTTTAACAGTGATCAGAATTTTTAAATTTTCTAGGAAAACACATTGATATTGAGTATACTCTGCAGACAGTTTGATTTTTCAGAACAACCTGTGAGAGCCCATTTCAAAATAAGGGAGAATATGAACAATTTGAATATCAGTGGGAACTGATCACAGGGAATTCTGGCATTACTGTATTAGATGCATCTGAGGATTTACTGTATTATACAGGACAGCTTGAAACAGCAGTATATATAATTGCTGTTGCTCATTGAGCTCATAGGATAGTTGCAGCTAAACGCAAGTAAACAAAGTTTATCTATTTCTGCTTTAGATCGTTTGGAGTTCACTTATCAATCACTATTAGGCCTGTGAAACTAAACCTGTGGATTTATCCACTTGCATTTCATGCAAGTGAATTTACCCAGAGCAATGTTAAGGACTGTGTCTGTCACAATATGTGACATTTGCACATCTAACATGCTTGGTGGTGTATGGATCATTAAAAGTCAAGGTTAAGAATGGAGTGTCTGAAACAAAGCAAAACAAAACCAAGTATCTGTATCCACTCTCATTAACTGGGCATTGATATTTATTTTTCCTGGTCCTTTGTATAATAAAAGAGTTCATATATAAAGATGTGTATTTAGAGTAATATAATCCCAAAACATTACTCTGATGAAAGTCTCTGGAGGTATTTTACCCTTCTACTGACACTTTGTGAGTAAAATATGGATTTATAACTATGTACAGAATTTTTTGGCATGGTTGTCAATGATAGATCAGACCTCTTAATATACAGGGGTTTTAAAACCTAATGCAAATATATTTTCCATTTTGAAGTTGTAATGGCTAAGTACACCTGCTTACTTAAAAATTATCTGTTAGTTGGTAGTTTTCAATAGCTTAATCATCATTTAATTGTCTCAGTTTGTATTGCAAGCAGTTCACCTGCTCTTCATCTAAACTTGAATGTTTCCTGTTTACACATCAGAAAATATAGAGAAATGATAATATTTAGAAGACAAAGAAAAAATGAAAGCTGTGTTCAAACACATTATTTATATAATTATCCTATAATTAAAGTAATTACAGTTTGTGATGAAAAATAGTCTTTATTTTTTTGAAACATTTTCAGGTTTCTTGAAGGGTGTTTACTGATCATCACAGCGAAGTGACATGAAAAGTACTTGGAGATGTGCTCATTTCTGCAAAAGATTTAAGCTGCATAAGACATCGTCATCATGAAACAACTATGCATGTTTACAGTCCATTAATTGACAGGCCTGTGTGAAAGGGAGTTATGCTTATATTCAAAGACATTTGTGAGCTTTTATAATCTTGACTGCTGCCACAGCTACTCTGCATATGAATTTTCTGAATAAGAGTGGATTTCTAACAGATAAGATTGCTAGCAGTGAAAAATGGTGTAAATTAAGGATTTCTTCCCTTGTGGTGTTTTTTAACTTCTAGATTCAATTTGCTTTTCTTTATAGCACCTGGAAAGCTGGAAACTTACAAAGTGAAAGCTTTGTAAGTTCCATGTATTTCATGCGTCCGTGAAACTGCCTGAACCTTGGATCACTAGTTTTGAAAAAGACCCACTGACTGCTCAAAACCACAAATCTGGGACTCAGAGCATAAGGGTGTTACTGAGGAAGCCAACCCAAACAGTATTTCCACCTTTTGCTGTTAGGAGTCTATCACAGGCATTAGAATGAAGGAACACAGGACCAGGGACGATCTCAGAGTACTTCCACCACAGAGGAGTGCCTGCTCTGCAGCAGTGTTACTCACTCAGCAGCACACACCCCCTTCGTCACAAAGCACCCTCTGCACAGACACTTCGGACTGCTGGGGGATGGCAGAGGCTCCTACTGCTGTATGGACGAGGATGGGGTTTTCCTATGGAGCTGTCCAGGATTTTTAGCCCTGGATTCATTCTTTTTCACCTCACAAGCTGTTTTTCACTCTTCAGAGAACTACACAACAAAAATCGTTACAGTCAGATGAATCATAGAAACAATTCACATACTTCAAAAAACATATACATGGGACATATTCAGTAAGAAATACTAGTCAGCTACTACATTTTTTTGGTTACATTCATGTAAATATCGATATGTGCACAATCAATATCTGCCAGGATTGTGGAAAATTAGGAAAACTATAACTCTCATAGCATGACATTTTTTTTTTGTACAGCTGAAGGAAAGTGTATATTGACTTGATCACCAGAGAAAAGCATCTATTTATTATTTGAAATGAGCCATATCAAAGACAAGATGGATTTTTCTACAATTATAACAGGCAAAGTAGAATTTGTTTGAGAATTTTGTTCTTTCTTCTTTAAATATGATCTTCAGCAAAATACAATCTTTTATTTTTTCCTATCCAGCCTCATGAGCAGGGGCTAACAACAGTGAGCACATATGGGTTTTAAAATAAAGCTTATAAAAAACTTTATCCATCACAACTGATGCCATGGTAGTTTTTTGCCTTTTTTCTTTTATATACCTTTCATATATTCCCTGTATTCTTAGCATACATATTTGTAATGTTTGTAGCCTGATATTATAACTTAGTTCCAGTATTTTTCCAGACAGGAAGACAAAACATCCTAAAAGTCTCAGTTGCAGGCTGGAAGCCTCCATGCTCTCTTGGCTCTCCATAGAAACTCCAAGGTTTCAACCAAGGTTGAACCCAGCTCTTTGGGACATAGTTTTATAAACAGGGTTCAAACCTCATCTGAGGAGGGAGACTTTAGAATATGGGGGACATTACTTCCTCTATTAGACTTCTTATTGCGGAATCTTTGTCAGATATGCTAATTTGAAAGGTCTATAAAAACTGCATATGCGTTATATGGGGTGTGCATTTCAGCATTTCCCCCCTTGATGAGCTGTGCACCACAGGATCCTATTAAATACTGAGGTAAAACTCTTTCATCCCTTTAACTTTGCCTGGTTCATAATTCTAGGACCAGATGAAAAGGCATCACATTTTGGGCTTAACAAAAAAATCCGTTCAATAAGTAAAAAAGCTTTCTTCCAGTATTTCACGAGTATATTTTTACCACGTTTTTGGCACTTAATAACACTTAAAAGAAATATTTCTTATATTCTTAAGGGAAACAGATTATTTTTGGGGCAGTGAAATTTCAGAATATATAGTCTAACTTTCTTATTCCTTAGAAGGTTATTTTCATTATTAAAATGATTGTTAACCAGAGGAGGTGAGACTGGCAGTTGTGTCAAACTGGCAATCCTCTGCTTCAGCAGAGGATTTGGGAAAACTACACTGTTTTGACATGTTTCTTTCACTTTACCTTTTTTATTTGACTTTATGGATCCTCTCCTTTGTTTCAATTTTGATGTTCTGGAAGAGGTTTAAGATGCACTTTCTTAAAATATTGATTTTGGTATTTTCCCCAGACAATACTAGAAAACACAGAAAATCTGATTACAGTAAAGGATCACTCTTGCCCTTCTCCTGAGTTCACCACATAGCTGAGATCTGATATCTGTTTGCTCTTCCAGAAGAGAAGACCTACCTTTGGAGCACAACTGTAAGTCAACAATTTATGAGTCAAAGCCCTTTGCAAAATTGCTTTCTGTAGAAATGCCATAACACACAACATACACAGAGAAACAATACCCTTTGTTTTGCTCTAATTATCACTCAAATGCTAAAATATTTTAATTTCAACTCTTTCTTAAGCTAATCACAGCACATTAATATCTTAAGTGCATTTGGAATATGGTTAAAGAGAGAGATGCTGTGAGGGACATTAAAACGTAGCTGAAACATTTAGAGAAGCTAAGCCCTTTGGATAGACACAGAGAGTTTTCAGACTTAAGAAGATTTAGGAAGCAGTTACAGCCAGAGTATCTGTTGGTTTGGGACTTGTCCTGGTTAATAAAATGGCAATCACTTTCTGTTACAACAGTTCCTTATTAAGCTAAACTGCCATCTGCATAATAAAATCATCTGTCAACAACTAGTCTGCTTTTTATTCAGATTGCAGCAGTGTTTCCATGTTATGCCATGCTTTCAAACTTCCCAACTCACACCGCTGTGGTGTGTCCAAAATCACACCAGGCACTGCACAACTCCCGAAAGGAGCACATGCCCAGGTCTTTGTAGAACAACCAAGGGTGTCCAATGAAATGAGAATTATTCTCTCATACCAGTGAAAATCTTCTCAATAATTTATTATTATTCACCAAAGACCAGGATCTTATAAACTTACTGCAAAAAAGTAATTTTTAAGCCCCTCCAAAGTCTTTTAAATGGTACATGAAAGAAACCACATTTTAAACAGTGGTTCAAATTGTATCTCCTCTGGTACATGCTGTGGAATTTGGATGGATGATTTGTTTCTACTTTGCAGTCAGATAATTATTCAAAGACCTTGGTTCTTCTTCAGATAATTATTCAAAGACCTTGGTTCTTCAGAAAAAAACATTCTTTTTAAACCATTATAGTCCTTTAACTGAAGTTCAGAGGAGTTACTTGTGATCACCATAAATTTGTGCCCAAAGAGGCAGAGTTCAGCCTGGAACTTTGAGGTACTGATATCAAGGGGAGCTCTGACAAGATATACAATAATAGTAGGATGTCTAACCAGAGGCTATGAAACAGCCTCTGGTTTTTTGGTTAAGACATAAGAACTGAACAGGACTGATCAGAAACCTTCTATAATGTTTGAACCCATTTTAACCAATTATTTTTCTTTTCTTCAGCCTTTTGTAAGAGTTTAAATGAACTCATTTTTAAGTTGAGATTCATTAAAAAATATCCAAAAAGTTTTTAATTTCCCCAAAATCTCTGTGGTTTTTTTGTTTCCTTTTAGGTAATCTTGAGCAGCATCTGCAACCATGTGTAATCCCAGAGCCAGAAAAATGGGTCCAAATTATTGAGTATTTTCTTTTCTTGTTGTAATTAGAGGCACAAGTTCAAGGAATTACTCTGAGCTGCTTGCAATCTGCTTCCTCTTTTCTCGTTTTCACCACCACCTCAAATCCTGAAGGGAAAAGAACTCAAAGAAGTTAAGCTTCCAGCAACTATCCTTAAAATATTGAGTGAAAATATGGAGAAAATTTTCACAGCAGTTATCTTATTTCATTACATTCCCAAGAAGATACTCAGGAAGAATGTCAACCTTTTTTTTCCCGTAAACTTTTTTTTTTCTGTTAATTAAGGAAGTTGGGTCTAGTCAGGCTGAGCTAATTGTTTGAGCATCAGGAAATCTCAAATGGTATTGCCACTGACTGAATCATTTTGGGAATACTCTCCTTGTGTCAGCACAATCATTTTGCTGATGGAAAGAGTGACTTAATTTTTACCACTTGAAAAATGGGGGGTTGAGACAACCACAGTGATTTAGCCATAAGAAGTATTTCATTGCCTGAAGCACTTTGGTTGCAAGTTTTATGCATGATATTATCATTATACTTTCTTGTTACTGTTAGGGAATAGGTTTTACTTCACAGTTCCTAGTAAAAATATTTTCTAAAGTATGAGCATAACAGTTCTTAAAAGACTTACCTTTAAAATGTACACAGTGGTGCACATGAAATTATAGATTGTGGCTAGCACAGGTCTTTCTCGTGAGAACATTCCGCTGTGTTTTATAAACAAAGATAAAGTTTGGATGTTATTAAAAACAGTGTCTCGAGATTTGGACAGTTCAGGCCTGGCCAATCAGGCCTAGGGGGAGCTTTCTGGCTGACCAATCTGGGCGACCTCTGAAAAGTCCATATATGTATTGAAATCAAAATAATAAACTCTCTTTTTCTTGCCACACTGAGAACTTGGGTCTTTTCATCTGCTAGCGGCTCAACAGCGACATCAGATATCTAATCTGAAAAAAAAAATCCCTATTCTATTAAAACCAAATTAAATTAATACAAACAAACTGCATTTTCCTCAAAAGCAATTATGAATAAGCATAATTATGCAAATACTTTAAAGAAAGATGCTCTTCTCTGCAGAGAAATAATAAATTTCTGAATGTGTAAACTAAACTGATTTCAACTTTAAGACCAGGAACCTCGGTCAGGTTCAGGGAAATTTTTAGGTCTCACTTGAAAATTTAAGTCCTTCATTGCGAGTTATGAGGCAAGGCTGCCTACATATATTTCAAGGTATAACTCTGACTCATTTATTTTATTGTATGTTCCCAATATGTCTTTGCAGTACAACATTTTGAAACAAATACACTGGATTTTTTTTTCTCTAAAATATGAGTTAGTCAATAGCAACTATGTCATAGAATCAATAGAAGGGCCTGGGTTGGAAGGGACCTTAAAGATCAACTAGTTCCAACTCCCCTGCCACAGACAGAGGCATGTTCCACTAAACCCAGTTGCTCAGAGCCTCATCCAGACTGCCCTTGTGCACCCCCAGGGATGGGACATCCAAAACTTCTCAGCACAACCTGTTCCAGTGCCTCACCACCCTTAAAGTCAAAAATTTCTTCCTGATATCTGATCTAAACATACTGTCTTTCAGTTTAAACCCATTCCTCCTTGTCCTGGCACTAAATCCTCTTGCAAAAAGTCTCTCTGCATCTTTCTTGTAAACTCTCTTCAGGTACTGGAAGGAGTCAGTTAGGTCACCCTGAAGCCTTCTCTTCTCCAGGCTGAACAATCCCAGTTATCTCAACCTGTAGGGAGGGGTACTTTGTCCTTTTTATCATCTTCATGGCCTCCCCTGGACTCATTCCAAGAGATTGATGTCCTTCCTGTGCTGGGAACTCCTTGCTTGATTTCATCAAGGTCTTATGGTGATGTATTTTTTTCAAGAAATAAGAGGTTCAACATTCCTGTGGCAAATGGAATATCAAGAATTAGAAGAACAAGAAACAGAAAATGTTTAAGGATAACACTGAAGACATAGATGCTAATAGTGAATTGCCCCAGCCAATTTTCTGTAGCATCTGCAGGAGTCACACAGACAAAATTTAATACAGAATGAAAATACCTATGGTAAGCAACCAGATTAGTAAAGTGCATCAGGTCTGTCATAATAGGAAATATTTTAAGGGTTTGAAATGCTGTCTGTTCCCTTCTACACATTTAGTCATGCTCCCCTATCCCACCTAGCTGAATAGGACTATTTGTATTCTTGGAGGGAAGCATGTATTTAAGCATATCCATGAAAAACCTGAGTTTCTTTTCCCAGGGAAATTGCTCAAGTTGATATGTCATGTGTCCCACTTTCTTTGAAGATGTTCATGGTTATGTGTGGAGGTGTCTTATTTTCTTATGGGAGAGGAATAAGAGTAGAAAATAAGAAAGGAATAGGAAACAGCACTAGATGTTTGAAAGAATAATTTAGTAATTATGGGTTTAACCCATCAAACACAGATCATTTGGCCAATTGAGAATGGTGTGTACTTACAAGATGTCATCTCTGGAAAAACACAGATATTGAAAATTCTGGAAATCTCATCTCTAGAAAATTCGCTAACAGGAGGTGCTGAAAATCCCATTAGCTACTAACAGGATTTGTGCCCCTGCATCTCATGCACCACTTTGAAAATTCACTCTCAGTCATCAGGAAGTAAGGTAATACACCAGACATTCAAGATTGCATCATTTGGACACAGACAAGAAGCCTAATTGGCTATCTCGTACAAAAAGTCAGAAGCATAAAGAATTGCTTGTGGTTAAATATTTTATTTAAAGCCTGGATTTTTCCAGTGGTCTTGTCTACATATGAGTCTTTAACAAAAAAAAAATAAATTACTGGATCTTAAGTTATTTATTACTCAGCTTTATAGTTAGATGGAAATGCTTCCAATCTCAAAAACACAAAGACATCCAAAGTTCAAATGGTTAAAAAATAATTTATTCTTAAAATGGGAACAGTTCACGTACATAAAAAGCTGAAACTAAGCAAAATACACATATGAATATGTAAACTGTTCATTTATACATCCTTTTCCAAGAGTGTGTTGTGTTCATGACAATCCAGAGAGGTATCCATATTTTGAATCTGTACGATTTAATTCACATAGATTTTTATTGCAATGGAAATTCTTTGGTGTTCTCTTAGAGGATTTTGGAATAGTTCTTATTTTCTGTCTAACATCAAGAAATGAAACTGGAACACACCAAGCAGATACAGAGGGGTATGACAGGTGGAGACCATCATGCCACACTTCATCCATGAATTCCTACCAGTGATTCACTCAAGCCGAAATAATTCATGCCAGGTCTTCTACTAGCCTAACCTTCTACCTGAAGGTTTTTAGTCAAGAAAAGTGTAAGTGGGTAGCCAGGAGTACTATCTGAATTCTTAATTAACTGTATCAAATGTGCTAAATATCTTGACTAAGAAATTTTGAAAGCAAATGACATCCAGAAGATTCTTTAGAGCACTCTTCTGCTTCCAGTGGCAAGCTCTTTTCCCCAGTCATAAAAGAATGTCACATAGTTGGTAAGTACTCAAGAGAGAAGTAGATTCTAATCGTGAAAAGATGTGTTTGAATTTATAATCATAATCCTTCATATGATTGAATGTGAAGAGTTCATTGACATATATTTTAGCGAGATGAAATAATGTTTTATAGTAAATGTTATAATTTCAAATAAGATCACTACATGCATGAAGTAGTGATGAGTAATACCTGAGGAAACCAAACATTTAAATGCAAGAAAGAATGTTTTTGTGTCAGGATGTTTGGTGAGGCTGTTCCAGGAGTCATTGCATATTCTGCCAAAATCTTATTCATCATACTGGAAGTCCTTCTGACAGCATTGCACTGCCTTTCCTCCAAAACAGCACCTGAAGCTGTGCTTAGCCTTTGGAAAATAAGCTGAAGCCATTATGAAAACCTCTAATGAAGCCAGAAGAATTTTCTCTTGTGAAGCCAAGTCCTGATATATTTGTATTAATGAGTTCTCCTTTCTAGCATAAATTTTTTCCCCTCAGAATTTTATCTCTGAAAATTTGTAGCCATATCCACATAGCCATATGTAGCCATAGAAGTCAACTCTAACCCTGCCAAGTTACGTGTCCAGCTAAGCAGGCCCCTCCTTTTATAAGAGTAAAATCTAATAGCCTTCCCATGGTTTACAGAGGAAAAGACCAAGTTTTCCAGAATTTAGCTTCTTTGCATGGTAGGTAGTTATTTTTCAGAGTTTTTTACACTTTAAGTAAAACCCAAGTGTTACCCCCAACTTCTGTATTTTTCTTGAAGCACCAACAGGGTCAGCTTAGCCAGACAGTTTAGGTGTGCAGGACAGCACCATCTCTGCTTGTAGTGACCTCATGAAGTCAGTGCTAGTGAATTCACAGGAGTTGTGATTATGCTACTTCTTGGGGATGTGGTGAAACAGTGGCTCTGGGAGCTAACTCAGGTGATATACCTATCTTTCTAGTATTTGAATTCCTTCTGCCCAAGAGGTATTTAAGGTCTCTAGGCAGTGCACAGGAGGACATAGAGTATTAGGACAGAACCCAAACCACCCCATAAAGCTAAGCAGAGAAGATACAATATCACATGCACGTGCAGACTGTGTAATGCGTGGTGCTCAAAGTCTGCCAGTTCAAAATTCTAAACAGAAGGATGTTTCCCACTTAGGGTGGTGGAGAAGTATTTCCACCTACCCTCCTGAAGGTAGGGAGATACCTTTTTCAGTCAAAAAATTATTTTTGCAATTGCAATGCAACACTGGGGGAGGCAGGGCTGATTTTAGCTCTTCTTTCACAGTCCAGCCTTATGGTTTATGCCTAAGTGAATGGAAGGCAGTCACCTTGATCCTCTTCTTTGCCTGAAGTGTCATCAGCCAGCAGTGTTATCAGGTTAAATAGAGCTACTGCTGGAGTAATGCTGAAAGGTGGAGAAATACTGCAGGGGAACACACTCTTTCCTTACTGTTCAGCCAAATCTGCTCCACAGAAAGTAAGAGTCATGGGGTCAGGAAGCACAGGGCCTGGGAACAGGAATCTAACCCAGGCTTCAAAGACAGTTCCTATCTATTATGTACCACAGATGGGAAAAATGCATTAGTAATCCTGAAAGCAGTTGTCAGACTCAAGTTTTGACCTGCTGGGTGCTCTTGCAACTGTGATGTAGTCATGCCCCATCTTTTCAGTGCATTTGAATATTCTTATCATGAGACTGAATATGGTTAGTCTTTTACATATCAAGGCCCTTTTACAGAGCCCTGGGTAGTGCAGTCTTGGATAAATGAAAAATGTCCTCAGCTGTTAGCCTTTCCAAAAAGTTTTGCAGACCACCTGAGGTATTTTAAGTGGGAATTATGTAGTCTGAATATTTCATATTACTAATTATCTCCCACAAATCCTTACTGTGTCCTCAGATAGTCAGGTCTGATGTAATTGCTCCACTGCAATTTACAGAAGGTGAGAAAGTGAGTTCACCTTGCTTCAAAATCCTTTCCCACCACAAATTACTCTTTCATTCTAATAGCAATTTAGACCACTGATGGATAAGTTTTGTTCCTTAACAGTTTGAAACAACCCAGTCATTACAGGTCAGGAGCTTATGCTGAATATAACCATGCATGTATAATGATACAACTGGTAGATTCAAGACTAACAAATAAATGTGCTTATTGTAGCATAATAAAATATATGGATTTGGAAGGGACCCACAAGGAGTGCATCTATTTCATGTAGAATACCACAGTTCCTCACCTTCCTTGTAGACACAACTGGTTTGCCTCATATGAAATCAGGTTTACATTTTTGTTATAGACACTTATGCAGTTTAAATGCATTTTTGCCTCTGGTTGGGGTTTACAGAACATGGAATTCATAGTAAATGACTGTGTTTCTACTGTCTCATCAGTGACTTCAATAATACAATAAAGAGGTTTGTGCTGTTTTAAGGAGTATGCAGAAAACATGATGCTTGTATTTGGATTCTAATTTGTGAACTGCTTGGCAGTCTTCTTTTCCCATAATATATTCATCACAAGATATATTGGTTATGCAATAAAGTATTTTTTTAATTGCTACCTTTAGAAATATTTAAGTACCCAATTATTTTTATCTAAAAGACTATTATGAGAAAAAAGAAAAAGTTAAAAATGGATATGGTCATGGCTAGACAAGGATTATGAGTTGCACAGCAAGAGCACTGAGCCTTTGATGAAGTGTATAAATAATTAGTAACACACTTTAAGACATGTTTCTCTTGGTTCATAGCACCTGTACTCATTTATTTCCAGCTGAAAATATGCCCATTCATTCACAGTGAAGGACAGATAAATTGGTGACCAAGTCAATGGGAAAGTGATTCAGGTGGAAGCACCTAAGGCTGAGTATTTTCTGCACCTACACAGATCAGACACTCACTGAGGGATAAGGCACCAACACAAATTTATCCTGCCCTGGCAAAAAATCACAGGTTCCATGAGATAGACAGACATGTGTGAGGCAGAGTAGTGCACATAAATGAAGGCATGTGAATATGTGTAATAACTTCAACATCTAGTTATTATCTGAGTGATTTTTAGTAACCTGAACAAATGGACTAATAACAAGAAACAACACTCTATAAATAGGCTGTCCCATTTTTTCGAAGTTACATATCCAAATATCTTTTTTTGGTTCTTTTTCCACAAACATTAATGGGATTAATTTGGTCAGCACAAATGGATATAAGCTTCAAAATCAATTTGTTTATTCACTGAACTTCACTACACTGCCCCTCAAAAACATTCACAAAAGTATTTTCACATTTGAAGAAGCACTTTGACACGTAAAGATGCAAGCAGGGCGCCTAAGTACAGTACCTAATGACTAAAGATAAATGTATAATTTCCATTAGGTTCTCATTCTCAAATCACTTAGAAATTCTGGTCTTAGTATACATATGCTTCTTGCAAGAAGGAACGAAGAAAGACCTCAGGAGATATACCCAGACAACTGTTTACTCATCTCAAACAGGACATTGGAGAGCTGTTCTGCACCAGTCCATTGGTTTGCAGAATTCCCTAAATATTAAGAAAATTACAAATTAAAAATGAAGCCGAGGAAGACTGCTTGCTTGCTTTGCTTCTTGTTCTAGTGATTTACAGACCACTTCTGCAAAGCTTGTCCTCTCAAAGTTCTTCACATAATTAATACACAATCAATTCCTCTTACCAGAGTATCCCCAGTCCAGACTGTCACTCACAGAGTTTTTTACACTATGCTATGTAAATCAGAATTGCTGTCAGCTCCATCTGTGATACCTCACCTCTTAAGTGAATTACTCCAGTTGGGATGAAGTGGCTCCACTAAGAGAAGTCTAAAAGACATCACAGAATTTCTTCAATCTCAACAGCATTTTGTTTTATCATAACTATTTTTCTGCATCAACACATATAATAAAAGACACTGTACCACGCATATCATTAAACCGGCTTACACTTTGGCCATTCCTTGTATTTCTGAGTTTATACTATACTTCTGGTGTTTGTGTGAATGCCATTACACGATCCTTTGTAATACTTTGGACTTTTTTTTCTTTAAAGGTGTAAATACACTGAAGCAGGGAGATGTAAGGGCTGACTTCTTGATAAATGGGCTATGACAGAAATTTTTGAAGAAGATATGTATCAAATTGACTGTCATCAGCTATGTAGTGGAGTTGTGCTTGTCAGTTGTCTTGTCACTTTTCCACACCGAGGGGAAAAAAATATCCCTGACATAACTTTATTGTCCCTTTTAAACATATGTAAAAGGAGAAGCACTGTACCATATTAATCCAGCTACAATGGAGATACAGTGTTTTTCATAAATGCCTCTTTATGTGAGAATGGCTATGCTATTTCCTTTCCTTTTGTTGTCCAAAACCTAGTAAAGAAAACATAATGGGGTCAGAATGAAGAAACTTAGAAAGTAAGCTGATTTTAAGGGAAAAATATCATAATTTCTAACAACAGGTATAAACCTAAAAGTGCTATTTCATTATCCATTCTATGTTTCAGATTTCAGAATATTTTATTGTTCATTAAAAAAAAAGTTAAAAGTACAGGAAGTTTTTCTTATTTTATTTTCCCTCTATTTTACTAATATTTTTATTTAATCCTGCAGAAAAAATAGAAAGAACTGGGGGAAAATACAGCAAAAAACGTTTTAGGCTCCCAAACCATGCATAATTGTTACTTTAACTTCTAAAATAATACTAATGAATCCTCATTATTGTAATTTTTATAAGAGAGAACATATATAATTTTAAAAGGTTATTTTAATTAGGGCTGTCAGCTGTCTTTGCTTTGCTTTTACAGATGAGGAAGACAAATAAGTGTTTGAGGTTAACCATATTAGGGCTCAAGTTTTAGGAGCAAATGGGATCACCTCACCTCTGGCTGATGCCCAGGGCAATGAAGTGGTACATGCTGGACCCTTAAAGGTGGTGTGGTGTGTGATGTGATTTCATCTTTTCCTTTGGGGACCCAGAAACCCTTAGGTGAAGCTGTCAAAGCTTTTTGGGTAGTGATAAGCCTGACATTGCTGGCTTTTCCATCCCACTGCTCCATACAGGAGCAGTCCTGCTGTGGTCCATCTGTGGCCAGGTGCCTGCAGCCTCCCTTGCCCAGTGACCCTGCCTGCTGCAGCCCAGCAGCAGGATAACACCCTGCCTGACCACCAGGACTCTGTCACACCAGTGGCAGGGGTCAGTGCAGCCGTCAGAAAGAGGTGACACTCCGCTGACCCTGCACTTCCCAGATGTGGTGCTCAACTGCAGCATAAAGGACTGGCCTTTCCCTTGCACGTGCTTACCAAGCAACCCACGTGCTAACATGGGTTGGTCAAGCCAACAGGAACAAGGGTCCTGTTCCTGCAGTCCACACAGAACATTCCAGGCTGAGAGGCGATAATCTTGACCACAGGGGACAGTGCAGTGCCCACCAAACTCACTAGATAAGCAGCATTTTGCACTTCACTCACTATTTGCAATCTCCTCTGTGGGAGAAATGCAATTGTAGCCTCTTCTTGGTGGCACCTCTGCCCACTACTGCTGTATTTTCTCCACCATAAGTCATGTTGTAATATGGATTTAGAATGAAATTTCTGTTTGTTTTGTTTTATTTGCATTTCTTTTTCCTGGATTTCACTGAGTAGAAAAAATTCACAGTTGTTTAATTGATTTTCTTTTATGGAAACTGTACTTTTACACTTCTTTTCATTTGCACATACACATTAATTCTTTCTATCTGAGATTGCCAGAGATTTTAAATATACCTAATTAATAAGATTTCATGAGACCTGTGTAGAAGTCCTGAGTGTAGACAGCCAAAGTACTTGTGAATTTTTTCTGTAGTTAGGCCTCTGTGGCCCAAAGCTGAGTGATAATTCCTGAGAAGTATTGTTGTAACATATCAGCTCTTTAATGGCCCCAGATTTCCCTGTGATTTATAAATCACTAGAATGCAGTCTGAAAAATAAAATATAAAGGTAAGATAGATACAGTGTGCAGAGAAGCTATGGATTCTAGGTGTTTGTATTAGTTTGAAAACAAATCAATGGGAGATCACAAGTCAGGATTATAATTTAATATGAAAATTAAAAAATAAGTGCAATAATACAAGGAAAAGCACTGACAAAGTCAGATACAACCTGACACCCTGTTAGGGTGGTAGTAGCAGTCCAACGGAAGTAGTCCAATTGAAGCAGTGATCCTGTGAAGGTCTAGTCTCCAGCTGAAGATCCAGTGGTAGCTCTTGTCCTCTGGGAACCCAGTAGACAGGGCTAGCTTAGGCAGCTCCATGGCCAGGTTATATCCAGGTGGGAATGCTTGCCTCCTCCCTCCTGGGTGGAGCATCTCACAATGGGATGACATAAGTCCATGAGTCATGCAGTGGGTCCTTGATGGCTCATTGTCTGTTATCAGGGGTGAGTCACAAGCAGGAGATAACAGCTAATGCCCCACAGCTGGTGCTAATAGAATACTAAATACATCTGTATTGTAACCTAGGACAGTGTTGATCTGAAATTCCGTCATCACTGGGTATTACAATGTGTGAGGTATCTGCTTTAAGGACCTGAGGCATACTTCATCCAGATCAGGGGCAGCAAAGACCAATTTCTGTGGTTCTTACCCAGGTGGGACAGTCTTGTGGAAAGATAATCAATGAAGGATGGGAAAATAGTATGCCCTTGAGGTGGGAGGGAGATAAAGAAAGAGACTGATGGGTGCTACAGTCCTTGAAAACCCTCAAGTCTGAGACATCTGGGAAGAGAAGTGCTACAAGAATGTATTTTGTTTATATAGAACATTCATTGAATGTGAAAGAAGTTAACTGAAAGTTTGAAAATGACATCATGCCCAGTAGAAAGGTCTTGTAAATACAGGAGGACACCATCCACTTACCAAAAATATTCTAAGTTATGGTCTATCAGCTTATGTTTTGAATTTCTGAGTTTATCAGAAACATCTCAGTAGGTATTGGTCTGAGGAAGCTGCAGAGCCCAGAAAGCTCTCTAGAAGGAAGCAGGACACTAAACTTGTAGGGAGTGGAGCTTGGTTTCTGATCATAATTATTCCAAAGGACCTTCTGGCTGTTCTGGTAGGTTAAAGTGGAGCTGGATTGTGGCTCCTCCAGCCTGTCCCTCTGAGAAATAGACATCAAATACCAACATCTGATTCAAAATCCCATTCCTATTCTTCTTGATCCAAAAAAATTTTCTGTTCTGAATTGTTTGTTTAGGCTTGTTTTTTAACAATGAGTTTTAGGACATCCTTTCATCAAACAAGAGATTTTTTTCTTAAAGTAAATATGGATATATTATCACATGTTCATCTAAAGACAATCCTTAATGTATTCTAGCACCCTGAACACATTCCTATGTTGAACTCGTAGAAGATGTGAATTTTAAAGGGAAAAATGCAGCGTACCCTCATTATTCATGAACCAATGAGGTCAGACAACTTTACCATATGTAGAAAATTCAAAGTATATAAGGCTATTGAGATTCAATAGATCCCAAGGGTAACAAATAAGGGTACAGCTGTTAAAGTATAGTGCCTCTTCCAATTTCTTATATTTTTCTAAATTACCATTTGTGGGAATTTAACACTATGGAACAAAAAAGGTGAACTTATCTTGCAGTTACCAAAAAGCCATTTACTGTTTGCATAATTCCAGAAATAACTGGATTTTTGTTAAAGAAATTTAGGTCTATTGCACTGTGTATTCTTGCAGGGATTTTTTTATTTAGGTATTTGAGGGGCAAAATCATCACAATGTGTTTTACCAGTTACGCAGACTAGGATTATTTGCTATTTCTGGCAAATTTAAAGTGATAACTTCTGAGAGGCAAGTGATGGAAAAATTCCTTTTAAAACTTACCTTTAACAAATAGTGATTTCATGGATTAAACAAGATAAAGGAAGATTTTTTCTTTAATCCTATTTTTAGTTTGCATTTTGCATTTATAATAAGTAATCCACTCGTTTATATTTCAAGAGAAAGCAGTAAGAAAAAACAGGGCTTTTCAGTTTGTAACACAATGTAACACTTTTAACTGA
This sequence comes from Entomyzon cyanotis, assembly GCA_024500445.1. Classification (NCBI taxonomy): domain Eukaryota; kingdom Metazoa; phylum Chordata; class Aves; order Passeriformes; family Meliphagidae; genus Entomyzon; species Entomyzon cyanotis. The sequence continues at coordinate 20,317,032 of JAKEPQ010001005.1, forward strand.
TTTTTCTCTTTGGAGATACATTTTTGTTGCATAAGGTAATATAGAAGTGGCATAAAATTTCCCCATCATTTTTATTTAAAATATTTACAGTATTCCATAAATATATCAGGTACTACATAAGAGTTTAGTACTAAATGTATTGAATAACTAGCTGGCTGGATACATAATTAATACCTCAAGGTCCCTTTATAAGCTTGGGTATAACAGCCAATGAGAAGTGATGTGGCTGCTTTGGGATGAGAAAAGCTTTTAAATGTTACCCTTCAACCCACACAGCAGTCTCCCTTTCTTCACAGAACTGTGTTCTCGTCCATAATTTTAAGGGCCTTTGTAAATGGTGTAAGCAGCAGGACCTTTGGTTCAGCAGCAGTGATTTTTTACAGTTAAATGTGTAATTCTCCAAACGGAAGGACAGATGCTTTGGAGACATCATTATTCTTCACCTATCTGTCAGAAACTACAGAGGATCTAGCTGGTTTAGTTGCAGTCCTTTTATCTTCAGTCTGATTTCTACAATTTTTCAAATAGACCCACAATGCATTCATCACACCATGAGCAGGAATTTCAGCCTGAGCATCACCAGTTATATAAGTTCTGAACTAAGTAAACTAATTTCCCCTGATCTCAGTCATGTGAAGCAGTGGGTGGAAAGGTCACCCTCATTAGTGGGGAGAGATGCTGCTGCCCTGGTGGCCAACTGGCTTTGCACCCCTTTAGTTATTGATCTGGGAGCATATAGAAGCAGGCAATGGCTGCAGGGCACAGCTCAGCTCTCTCTTCTTGAGGCTCTCCTAGGAAAGCTAGCAAAGGTTTCCTTCTATATCCTGGATCTCTGCTATGGGTAACTAAGGTTAAGCCAAAGAAATAACTGAAAATGAAAGATTCAGATTACTAATTCCTCTTGAAAAAAAGCTTTCAGGACAGCAAATCCGGAGAAAATTTTCTGGTCATATCAGAATCCTGCCAGGTTAAAGTGACTCATCATTTAGTTTTCAGAAAACAAAATCCTTCTGCATCCAAAGCCAAAGAAAATATTTAGTACCCATCACTTTCTTGTGTACTCCCTCTTCCTGACTTTGAATGGCTGATCCTGAGCCTATGTGGAATTGGGACCATAATGCCAATGAATCTGCAGAGACAGTCAACACCAATTCTTCTAGAGGGGTCATCCTATTTCTGGGATCTTGCCAGTGAAAATGATAGGGATAAAATAAAAAATGAAATTGAGGAACATCATCAGCATCCAAAGAAAAATCAGGTCATGACAGAAGCAAGTGGTAAAGCATTAACAATTGTTTAAACAGAGGTGCACACTAATGGTGTAGGGTTTTTTTAATACACAATAAATTTGAGAAATGGGCCTGAGTTATTAGGCTGGTCAAAACATGAGTTCACTACAAAAAGGAGATGGCAGGTAAGTGATGCTGCTTTTTGGGAAACATTTAGGAAATTATTGAGTTAATTTTCTCAGATCACCTGTTCAGACAGCCTGAATACTACATTCTAGTGTGGACACTCAGATTCAACTACTTTCTACTGTTAGGTTGAGGAGAGATGGCAGATTCTTCCCCAGAGGAAGGAAAGGTATAGAGACAACTGCTTGGGAAACTCTACTCTTCCTGGGTAGGTTTCTCACAGCCTGCCTGTGCCTCAGTCCTGCTGACTGTCAGAGTTCACAGTACAATGCAGGGAGGAGTCTCCAGCAGGAGAAGAGTGAAGTTTTCCTGCCAAAAAGCACATTAGTCTGTGCAACAAGCAGCCATGGGCAGTCGTCCTGCATGGCCAGTTTGGGGTGGGCAGTCTTGGAAACAAATGTCCTACTCTCAATCAGCTTAGGCCAAACCTGAGCTTCGGCTCCCGTATGACAAAGCACAGTGCCAAATGGTCTGTGCCCATTGTGACAGCAAGAGGCACTTAAAATTAAAATAAAACAATATGACAAGTGTCCCAAATGTCATAATATTCTGTTGGATTCAAATCCACTCTAATTTGAGTAAAAGAACCCTCAGCAGGAATCTTGGTACACACCCAGGAAGTAGAAGCAACAGCATTGTTGGGAACTAACCTACGACTCCTTGATCGCATAGGATGCTGGGCCATACTCATCATGTTATAAGGTCAAATCAGTTCATTCTTGTTTCTTTGCTGATGGAGGAATAAGTGCTTGCAAGTTATCATGGGATGTATACAGGAGCAAACTGAAGGCCAAACACAAAGAAGTCATTGAAAGCAAAGTCTTTAAAATAGTTTAGTTAGTCTCTGAAACAAATTACTTGCATCTTTTTCTGATATGAATACTCTTAATGCTTTCTATTTTCAAAGATTTCTGTATTATTTCTTTACCCTTTTGTTCTGTCACTTATTCCTTCCTTTTATTTTATACATAGTTTATAATTGTAATAGGCCAGTTTGTGGAGGGTTAGTGCAAAATGGGTAAGTTAATTTTTGGTTTAAAGGTTTCCTTTCATTATTAGTGAACCAAATAGTAATTTGCACAGAAGCTTTCCAGCATAGGTGCCTTGAGCTGATTAGCACTTTATTGTGCTCTTGCACACTGGCAAGGTTGCATATCATAAAGCAGAAATTCCACTTGTCGGTTTCCTGTATGGGTTTCACAAAAAAAAAAAAAAAAACAAGAAAAAGTAAAAAAAGGGGTTTTTTCTACACAGAAACTTTAAGATATATAAAATTTTGTTCCAGTGAGAATTGATGATTGTTTTTAAAAGTATTTCTTAAAGGGGCTATTCTTTTTAAAGAGAAACCAGTGTCAGAGTTCTGTGAATGAAAGAATGAGCTCTCCAAAATGACTGATGGTGCTGTCTTCTCTTAATTGATTAGTGCTTTGGTTCTGAAACCTTGGCCCACAGACCATCTGTGTCCTGCAGAGAACTTGCTAGTAGAGCCTTTAGAGAGGAGACAGATACCATGATGGTAGTTTCTCTGCTTGATTACTGCTGTTAAATCATCTTAAAAGCAGTTAAATATTCATGAAACCTTTTACTAATCAGGCTTCTTCTAGGAAAGCAATTCTAAGTGGGAAAATTCTTTTTACTTCTGAAGATGTTCTCCTCTTTAATATACTGAAATAATAATTAATAACTTATTTATAAGGCCCTATTGGCATGGCTGAGGTGCTTGGGGTACTGTATAACAGAATCAAAACAGAATCAAAACAAAATGAACAAAAGTTCACCCTCATTAAAGTCAAGCCAAACACAAGAAAAATTGCAGATGAGAAAACAGGCTCTGCTTCTCTAATCATGTGGCCCCAACATTTATATTGTTGAAATGATGCTGGGGTTCAAAATATATCAGCAGAAGCCTCAAAGCATGCACAAATAAGGGTGAATGAAGTTCCTTTGTTCTTCCATAAACTTATTTTTGTTACACATATGTTATCCTAGCTCACCTATTTCAAACATTCTGTATAAAGGACAACCTGCAAGGTATTCTGCATTGTCTACATGCTGCCCCATACAACCTTCCCCAAATAAACAGGCAGAAAGAAAAGGTGTTCCAGGGGCTGTGCAGTAAATGTTTCAAAATGAGACACAATATGTACATGGGGAAGTTATAAACCAAGGAATTTGGCCTTTCCCACCCTTGCGAATGAGAGCTGTGGGGCAAAGTTCCCTACTTGCCAGTTCTATGGATTCCATGGACAGGGAAAAATCATCTTGGTAAGAAGATCATTTTTACTGACAGCTACAACAACCATGAATTTCAGTACCATCTGCCACAAACCTTGGAAAAAAGACCTATAAATTAACGCATGGACATGTATACATTTAATCATTCAAATGCACTTACAGGAGTAGTTTTTAAAGTTCCATCTGATTCATAGTGCAGGGAAACATCAGGTTTGGGTTTTTTTCTGCCATATCACCAAGTACTGCTTCCACAATACAGATTTTTAGATATGTAAGCTGGCTGTACAAAACAAATGAATCTGTACTTCTTCCCCCTTAGGTACCAGCCAAAGTGTCACTCTTTACAAATAGGTTAAATAGGTTATAGGAGATAAATACAGGAGGAAAAAACAACAGAAAATATATAGTGAAATTCAGGCTGTCATTAGCAGCAGCTCTTTGTGATAAGGCTCAGCTCTTAAACTATAGAAATGGAGAAAACAGATTAAAGCTGTTGCTTTGATGCTTTCATACAGTATCTATTTAATTTGAGATTACATAGTTCATAAGGAATAAATCCCCAAATATATTTCTAAAGTCCTTCAACAGCCCTCAAAAATATCACAGCGTAATTTACAGAATTCACTCTCAGGAGTCTGATTTTATAAATACACTAATGCATAGGTAATTCAAGAGAGAAAAGAGCTGATTTTGGGTTTGTATCTCAACATTTGCTGAAAGCAATAAGTTTCAAGGAAGCTCAGCTGGAGCTGAGGACAAGTATTAATGGTGGAAGTTCAAAGGCATGGGTGGGAGCAGCAAGGATGAATAGGCACAGGATTCACTAATGTGCAGTGAGACTGAGGGGGGATGCACACTCCTGTCTGTACTTTGAGAACATCTATCCTAATAGATCATCTCACTAATTAAACAGTGTTGCACTCAGAGGAGTCCATGTTGGATTGAACTTCAATATAGAGGCCAGATCCAGTGTCCATTAAAATCTCACGGGAATGCACTGGAGAAGAATTTTGACTTTTACACTATGGCCATAGCTGTTATGTTACTCATATCACACTCAGTCCCAGCAACATACAAGCCAGGAGACAGAGACCTGTGACAGGAGAATGTTGCTTTTGCGAACCACCTTCCTGAATTTCGTTTTCTTTTTCAAGAAAAGTGATGCTGAGCCTTTCACAGCATTCATCTCTTTGTAAAAAAAAAAAAAAAAAAAAAAAAAAAGTAAGCCTTGGAAAAATGATTTTTTTCACTATGCTTTGTGAAAAAAAAGGCATTTTTGATGTACAGTCTGACCTCTTATGCATGGGAATGCTGCAATTTTGCGCTATGTCTGAAAACATTTAATTGTATGGGAAGAAAATAAGATGAATTGTCTATTTGTTTTTATAACTGCTTCCCAAAAGCAGTAGAAGCAAATGTAATATCATCAGAATTCACACTTAAGTAAGAAAACACCAGGTAGGAAAAGTTAGTCAACAACTGACAAAAACTTATGGTCAAATATTTTTTTTCTCCAAAAGTCAACTTTTGTCATCATCTGTTGCATAGAATGTTCTCCATGAAAACAAAAAGGAACACAAAAAGCAGTTGTTTACTTTGTTGGTTGTTTTTACCTTTTCAGAACCTCTTGACTGAGTAAAATTTTTTTGTCATTAACTGCTGACAACTTCAAAAATTGTTTTTGCATTAACATAAAAAAAGCAATTTTCTTTGTCCAATCATCTAGCATGAGTTCAAATTTAGGAAGTCAAATCTGCGATTTGCATAGAGTATATTTAAACAAAGATCTAGGGGATCCACACATACTGTACAATCTTCGACTCTTTCTTGTGTGAAATGAGTTTATGCAAGTCCGGTTCATTGCACAAGGCTATTCAGTTTTGTTAGTCCCTTGAATTAGTTTCTAGGCCAGCAAAGAAATAAGAACATTAAAAAAAACCAAAACAAAACAACAATGACAAAAAAGAACCTAAACAAACAACCCCCCCCAAAACCTCTACACCTTAAAAGACTATGTCCTTGTTATGCAAGTCTTCCTGCTCACACACTTCCAGTTAAAACAGCTCCTTTGAAGAACAGAAATGGGATTGCCCAGAGTTAAGTACATGAAAAAGAGGAATCAAGGCTAATGACTGTTTTGCCCAGTGGAAAACTCTCCAAGTTGTATTATTTCAGCTCCTATAAATATCCTAATAGGATTTTCATGCTGCATTGGAAAATTCCACAGCAGCAACACAGTCTGTTTTATATGTAATTCATTCTCCCTTTCTTTTATGCTTGGTCATTTTTTATGTACAAACATGATACACAGTTTACCAAAACATTTGGTAATTGTCTGAGTTAATCAAAGAGTTGTAAAACCTGCATCATGAAAAAGCTCAAGGCAATACTGAATTTTGCCCTGCTCATAATAATTTTTAATGCTGCCTGTATATGTGTAAGTCACAGACAGCCAGCACGATATAGCAGACAAATGTAAAGCCATTTCTTCTTTTCACTGTATTATTGAAATCAATGAAGCATAAGGAAAAGCAAAAGCAGAGAGAAAAGACAAGTCCTTCCCATTTCCATAGCAGCATCAGGCTACAGTTGTGTTTATTTTTGAAAAAGGAAATGTCTGTTCAGCTACTTTGTTTATAAGTGCATTTCTTGGTTTTCCTAAGTTTAATACAATTTAAGAAAACCCAGAGAGATTATTTAGATGCCTTCCACTTGAAGCACCTTTGCCCCAACAAGGTATCATAAAAAGACAAAACCTGGGAGATGATCTCCCTGTGGACTGCCTTGGCAGAGTCACATGCATCTTCACCTTCATCCATTCCCCCCCCACGTTCAACCAGACGCCTACTGTCAATGAGCAGACAACAGCAGACACAGGGGTACATGTGAAAGTGCTGCCTCCCATTCAAAGTTAAATCATCTGCACCCTGTTGGGACACAGACCTTTCAATTCTCTGAGGCCAGACATCAAAATAGGCAGAACAGAACTTTTTAAAAAATAATTTCCTGGGGCATAATGATGCCTGTCTTTGAGAGCTCTGGAGAGGGCTAGGGTATTTTCTAAGGAAGAGGAGTTTCAAAGTCTGCAGCTCCCACTGTAGGATGAATCCATCCTAGTCAATACTTGAGTATTGAATATCTCAGTTACCTTGCAGTTAAAGGTTTGCGAGTTGTTTCTAGCTGATACTGAACTAAAAGCTGTTACTGTTTCAAAAGGGTTGCCAGGCACCAGCCTGGATTCAGTTGCTTTCAGATATAATGTCTTTGTCTCCTAAGGTGGGGTCCTACATAAAGGATTTATGAGATGTTGAGGATTAAAACTATGGAGGATTCAAACAGATCAGTGCTAGAATTGAACCTATTTTAGAAGGAGTCCTTACCTGTCCTACTTCCAGCATGAAGAAAATTATAAAACTGGGATGTGTCCTTTAGCATCTCTGTGCCTTCATTTCCCTACAGAGGATGGCAGCCAAAATCTTCAGCCGCTGTGGTACAGCACAGATTGTGCAGCCTCTCCTTGCCAGACTTCAGGGATGCTTCACAAGGTGACTGCCCTCATTCATACATCTGGGGTTTTCACAATCAGGATCCTGGAATGAAAGCCAACATATTACTGTCAGTGCAATATATCAAAATGCTGATGCTGCAGAAAGAAATAAGGGTAGAAGGTTCTGGATTCACAGACTCATTCAAAAGCAATATAAAATAAGTAGGGAAAATGACTATGTGGTACTGAAGCACAGTGGTGCCCATACTGAGAAAAGAGAGCAACCATTTCTTTCTGCTGATTTAGAGGGAGGCTGCCGAGGCACATCTAGTAAATAACTATTGTTCAGAGCCATCTGAATAAGGTTCTCTAAAAGCTGAGTTTGATACAAGGGAGAAACACTCAAGTGGTTGTTATATAATAATAATTGACTGCAGAGGAATGGACTTTATATGGAAGCTGGGACTGTATTTTGAGTTAGGGAAAGCTTTGTATTCTGTACATTGAAGCCTTGGGCTCTATTCTACTGCAATGTACTTTTCCAGATGGCTCAGAATGCTGCCTGTCCTTGCAGCCTGTTCAGGGGCCAGGCAACGGGCAGTGGTGTTGCAGAAACACAAAATAACCCCAAAGTTTCCTGAGAAACATGACTGGGAGGAGGATGAGAAGCAGAGTCTACTCAAGTCCCAGGTTTGCAAGTAGTTAAAAATTAATCAGAAGAGGGATGCTGTGCCTGTGAAAGTAAGGAGGGAGCATGAGCAAAGCAGTTGAAACTGTTATGGGTCTGTGCTTTGTAGTTAACTTGGTGTTAAATTCAAACACACAGCATTATTTTTAGGTCTTAGAAAACCCGAGCAAAATGCTCCAGGCAGCTGCTATGTCTTCTGTTTTGAGTAAACATTTGGTTTTTGTCAGTTTGGTGCTCAATCATCAAAATGTGGAACTTTCTACTTTCCCTTTCCCTTTTCTCTTTCCTTGTCCTTCTTGTCCTTTCACAGCTTTCTGGAGCCTGCAGTTTTAAGAGCAGGAGCTGTGGCAGAACCATTTCCCAATTCTTAGGTGTCTGAGACTGTCAAATGTCTGATGCACCTGATTATCTGTCTGAAAGCTGAGTTGGATTTGCCTTCTCCAGAGAAATACGTTTCACAGAAGGAAAAAAAAAAGACAGAAAATAGGGGAGGTCATGCATGGAGTTTTAATTCTGTTTGCCTCCTCCTCCCCCCACCGAGTGCTTCTCAGTCCTAATAGCTGCACCCTTTTGCAGATGCATAATTTATTTGCCCCTTGATGCCAAGGTGAAAAAAGAGGAAGTATAGCTGATTTGTATGTTGTTCACATTCATTCCCTGCTCCTTACTGGCCTATTCTAAATAATATAAAATGAGTCAGTCCATTTGGAGTAGAGCACAGATCACAAAAGGTTGTTGAGGATGGTGTCACACATCCAGATTTCTGGGACATAGTGTGATCCAAGATCCATTCTGAATTGTTACCACAATCGAACACTGCCATGGGTTGACACTGAGGAAATTAAAGAAAGAATTTTCTTCATTAGAATTGATGAGAACTGCTTAGAAATACTTCTACAAGAAGTGGTGAGCAGAATGCAGGTGTTGCAGCTTATGTCTTCCTGGATGTCAGAAATGTGGACAGTGTATCCTGATGGACTTTAGGATAAATGGCATTCTAGCATGTTACCAGCTAGATAATTGATGTACAGCTAGATTATTCAGCCAATTATTTGCACTGGGTTTGAGTCTGGGACATAACACATTTCTGATACTTCTCACACCTGAGAGTTCGAAGCCTTGCTACATCCCAGTGTCATATCCTGAGGGCATTCAGCACATGGCTCCAAATAAAAGGGGCTTTTGCAACTACTAATTTTCCTCCTGGGGTCAGGGGCAGGAGGGGAGGAAGGGGAGAACATTCAAATGGTTATGGTCTGGGTAAAATTTGCAGTCTTTCCTCCATTTTTAGTCTGCTAGAGCCAGCCAGCAGTATGTGTCCAGAAAAACATGTCCAGAAAGAATTGCTGGCCTCAGCAGCAAGCAGCAAGTTCATTAAGGCATACAATCCTTCTTTTTCTGGGATGGTACAATGTGCTGCTGACTCACATGGGCTGCACAGTCTAATCCTAAATTATTAAGAATGACCCAGATGCTGCCACTCTGGCTTCTGCTGATTAACATCTTACTCTGCTAGCAGTTTAGTCTAGCTTAAGTGGGGCTGCATCTGCAAATTAATTTTCAGTATAGGGATGAAAGAATCATGCCTGGTAACTCTAACTATGGTTCCAATAGATCCAGATAGGAATTATATTGTGCAGCAGAAGGAATGAAAATAAACCTGCTCTGAGTTCAGACTGGTCTGGTAAAAAAAAGAAAAAAGAGAATGAATTCACAATCCTTGCTTATATAAATAGCACCTGTTTTGACAAATTTTGTATGCTTATGTTTTCTGAATTAGAATGCTTTCAAAGTGCCACTTTTTTTCAGAACATAAATGACAGAACTGACAAATAAAACCCCCAAAAAACACAGGCTGTTACTATATATATGTTTGTAATCTTTAAGCTTTGCAAACAAGAAATGGTTGAATTCATCCAGTAATTCTTAACCTAGGCACACTTACTTGGTCTTCAGCCATAGTACAACATAAAAATATCTGCTTATTGGGGCTCAAAAGGCTGTGGCCCACAGCACCAGTGGTGTACTCCAGAGGTGGACAACGGGCCCAGTGCTGCTAGGTCTTCATTAATGACCTCGCCACAGACACAGTGAACCTTCAGCAAGTTTTCAGACAATACAAAACTAGGAGGAGTGCCTGATAGACCAAAGGGTCATGCTGCCATGCAGAGGGACCTCAACAGCTGGAGAAGTGTGATGGTGAGAAGCTCATGCTGTTCAGTGAGGGGAAGGGCAGAATTCTGTCCCTGGGGAGGAACAACCCCAGCACCAGCACAGCCTGGGGGTCACCCCTCTGGAGAGCAATTTGGCAGAGAAGGCCCCGGGTGTCCTGGTGGACACCAGGCAGGACATGAATCAGCAGTGTGCCCTTGCCACTGAGAAGGTGAGGGAAATCCTGGGCTGCATTAGGCAAAGGAATGCCAGCTGGTGGAGGCACGTGGTTCTTCCTCTCTATTCTCTGCTCTCTACTGTGCAAAAGCGACACTGGAAATACTGGAGAAGAGTTCAGTGAAATGCACAGAACTTGTTAACAGGCTGCTGTATCTTTCACACAATGGGGGAATGAGAGAACTGGGGCTGGCCAGCCTGGAGAAGGTTCAGGGGGTCTTAGCAACATACATAAATATCTGATGGGAGGGAGTGAAGAAAAATCAGAAAGATTCTTCTGATGAGTGCTCAGTGACAGGACAAGAGACAATGAACGCAAAGTGAAATACAGGAAATGCCCCAGAAATATATGAAAAAAACTACTTTACTGTGGAGATGGCCAAATACTGGCATAGGTTGCCCAGGGAGGATGTGGAGTTTTCATACTTGGAGATATCCAAAACTTAAGTGGACACAGACCCGAGCAACCTGCTACAGCTGACTTTGCTTGTGAAGTGGGGTTACAGTAAAGAATTTTCAGAGGTCCCTTCCAACCTCAACTCTGCTGTGATTGTGTGATACTTTTCACACTACACCAATAATATTGCAGCAGTATTGTTTCAGCTGATTTGTATTTGCATTTCTGACATGCCTGCAAATAACTGACACATGTTTGCTCTTACTGTTCAAGCTAATAATCCACTAGCACTCTTTAGGACTTGGATAGCTTTAACCATATTCAGGCTTTAATGACCAAGAATCAAGATGCCACCTTCTGTGCAGGACAGCAGTGAAAGACTCACACTTGGAAATGCCCCAGCAGGGTGGATTTAAACAAACTCTTTCCCTAGTAAGACCATCACAGCAACTCACAAAATGAAGCAATTTAACCAATGGTTGTCCATCCTGGATTTTAAAGGAGGGTCACAAGACAGACATCACTCTTAGTCTGCAATTTTTTTACAAGACCCCAAGCAAACTCTGTAAAGCCCATAGCAAGCATCATAGGTGTTTTGATTGCACACTCCTGAAAATGAACAGGGCTGAGAACTACACCTTGCTAATGCTGAAGCATGAGGCACAGGAGATGAGGAGCACAAGCCCATTTGTGGCACCTAACTTATTTCCAAACATCTAAAAACAATTGAAAATGCTCATGACCTACTTAGAAAACTGACCAGACTGGGAAAAACAAGTATAAGCAAAATATTTCTAAAATTAGGCCAAAACATACATAAGTAAAATTTTCAAAAATTTTTTGTAAGGCTCCTTACAACTCATTTAAAGTTTTGCTCATTCATTTAAGTTAAGACAAGAACATTACAGATTACTATTCTATTCAACCAAACCAGATGGGATTCATCCATTGCTACAATTCCAGCTACCTAGAGTACATTTGTCTCTTCTCTCTAATCCCTCTTTCTCTGACATTAATGCAAAAGTCATTGTAATGGGTAAGCTTGTTATGAAGAACTCAATAGTAATAAAAAAAATACAAAAATTGCTGTTCTTGTATTCCTCTTGTTGTTGAAGAATAAAATTATACTGTAAATTAAATCTGATTTTATGACATTTTGCATGCATATAGATATTCATGTGAACTCTGGGGAGCATACTTTATTTGAGCTCTGCATTCCTTATACTTTTTAATTAATTTTTCTTTGTAATTCAGAATAAGTTTCTAATGGATTCATGGAACAATATGGGGTCACTTGGGGGTGATTTTAATACCTGCAATTCCCATGGTTATTAATCAAAGACTTTTTAGCCTTTTAGATAAATTATCTGCCTTCTGTTTAGAAGATTGAGATTAAGCATGTGAGAGAAATTGTCCCTACTGACACAAAGAAGAAAAGTCAGGAAAATACAAAATTCAACATTTTGGATATCTCACAAAACTACAGAATATGCTGCAGATTTTCAATTTTCTTTCATCTAGCCTCATGAAAATAATTTGCCATGAAAATAGTAATGATTCTGCACAGGAATAATTTTCATTTACTGCTTATAAATCTCAGAAGCTATCAGAACCAGTAAACCTTTTTCTAATTGAGGATTTACCATTTACAAGTGACAGTTTTGTTTATATTTTTAAATCGTTAGGCTTTTTAAGCAGCTAAGAAAGAAAGAAAGGTGTTCACTTAGCAAGTTTAGTTGGGAATGTAAATTTGCCTACTATCTCCTTGAACAGTGGTCATTACATTTTCATCTGCTGAATCATACAAACAGACACAGTTTTTGTGCAATTTGTTTGATTCGTCTTGACTTCATGGTGTTCAATAATTAGAAAAATCCTGAATTATTTTCTGTTCACTAAAGAGACAAAACAGTTTGTTTTTCCTCCTTTTGCACTTGATCTAGAACAGCACAACTGTAGAGTAATGCCCTCAAGGGATACCAAAGACAAAAGAACATACATCTGAATTGAGATATTTACTGTGTGTTTTGCAAAAATATATATAGCCTAATATCCAGTCTCACAGTTCTGCTCATCATCCAACAATGGTTAGTCTGATATCAAGAAGTCTCAACAAAACAAAAAATTTAAATTAGCTGTGGACTTGACTTCAACTTTTCATATACAAGTGTCCTCAAGATGTGTGAAAATTCAATGCTTGTATCTAGCTCACTTCTGTCTCTGTCAAAATGAAATCAATCAAATTTCACGAAAGCATTTTAAGTATTTACAACAACTCTGTTTCCACAATGCCTAAGTATTTCACAATTTTTCTTCACCTGAAGAAGGACCTGATTTATCATTTTGCTGAGACACAGCTGCCCCAAGAGGACAGTGATTTAAGCTGTTCGGGTTACTTGGGCTGTGTGAAGCAGTTTAGCTGCACCTGTGCATTGATCCAGCCAGGTGGATTAACCTGGACCTGTAACACATCCAGGTGACTCATCAGGTACCTGCTTCCATTGTACTGTTTCCCAGCTCCAACTGGCTCCTTCAGTCAGTGTCATGCAGCAAGACATTATATTATTTCAGCTGCATGAGGGAAAGCCCACACTGGTTGTTTGAAGTCACACAGAAGTTGGTCAGAAGACCTGGACACTGCTTTCATAAATCTGAGGTTGTTGCCCATTCTGCATCCTCTTTTCTTTCTTAGCCACCAACCATACATAACATGGAAAGTAGCAAGGCAAGGGGAAGACAAAGCAGCAAGTCAGCAAAAATTATCAGCAAGAAACAAAGAAACCTAAGTGGGTAAACAAACCATAACAAATCCCCCAAATATGGGGCCAAAACAGACCTGAGAAACATATTTCACTTTTATCCCTCAGAAGCAATTTTCTGGAAAAAGAAAATTCCTTGATGAAAACCACACAGAAAAGTCAGAAAATAGACATGAGATAAATAAAACAGTCCTTGAAGACAACTCCACACAGTGGTCTCCATGGCAAGTATTTCTTTCCTATGGAGAGCATTGCACATCACTGCATAAGGCTGCATTTCATAAATTGAAAACCATCTTCAGAAAACATACATTTTATACACATCATAATGTATACAATGCATACTATGCTTCATCATTGTGATGTTATAAATGCTACGTGTCTTCCTAGAAGAATACTTCAGAGATCTCAAAATTTATTCCGCCAACAAAATAAAAAGGTTAGCATAAGTACAAGTTTTCTCCATGTAGTATAGAATACTACTATATGTGTTGCACACATTTTGCATGTTCATGGAAGGAAATTGTCAAAATACATATTATATATCCATGTATTTATCTATACTCTAAAAATGGAAGAAGATGCATGGGCTTCAAGAACGTTCATAGATCAGCAGGTCTTATTAAGGTATATGTGTTAATTATATTCAAAACCCAGGCTTAGCATTTTGCAGAGCTGTCTCATGCTGAAAGTGAAGCAATTCTTCATTTGCCATGATCCTTTCATGTACTTGTGGATAACTTTATGACATTAAACATGGCAGGAGCATATTTGTTTAGTAATTAGAATACTAAAACAGTTATTAGGAACACCATCCAAATTTTCTACAATTCAACTATCAGCTTTATTCAGGAGCACAAGTGGCCAAATGGCTCAGTCTCAAATGTGAAAGAGAGAGAAACAGTGTGAGTCAGACCAGATGGCTGTTGACCTTAAGGCAAGATAGAAATGGATGGGAAAAGCTTTTCTCAGCTGTGCTGCTTCTAGTCACTGCTCCAGAAACTCACCTAGTCCTGGTAACGGAAAAAATTTTACTTTTTAATATCAAAGAAATTCTACTTAAAAAATAATATATTTGTTTCTAATAGCACAGATACTTTTCTTATGTCTTTTAAAACACATAAATCGGATAACAGTAGGAAAAAAGCAATTAAATTTGCTTTCTTGAATCATAGCATTCCACAGTTTGAGCAAGTGCTATGAGAGTGTCACTTCTTCTGAAATCACACTGCTAACAGTTATTACTACTCTTCAGAGCTGACCATTGGAACAACACTGTAAGGAAAAAGAACTTATGTTTAAGCTAAAATACATTATTTCATTTTCAAACAACTTTGCAGTTTGAAGGTTCTCATTGTGTACTATATGAAATGTGTTATGATACGAAGTTTTCAAAACTGAAACAAGACTCTGAAATTAACATTATTATTTTCATTTTTCTTTGAGAGAATTAGGTATCTACTGAATTTATCCTAGTTAAAAGAAATCAAATTTTCTAAATACTGAAATCCTCTGTAAAATGTCATTCACTATCAAAACAAATGTGATATCTGATTCAAGGTTTGAGTCAAAGACTTTTGAAAACAATGGAAGACGTTTAACTCTGCATACTTTGAATTTGATCCACAAGGGCTAAATTTATTGGCTGTGAGATAAAGTTACATAAAGGAGACACCTCTCTGCAGCTGTATATCTTGACCAGCTCCAGTGCTTTGCTCTTATAATTGTTTATCCAAGACCTAACAGATAAATTGAATGGAATGTAATCAGAAAATCATAGCTAAGTTACAGAAATATAAAAATAAACACCTTCTCATTTGTTTTCACACACACAAAAAAAAAAAAAAGAGAAAAAAAGAAGGAAAATTGAATTACTTCTATTTTCTTCTTGGGAATCCACTTGAAGCATTAATTAACTATGTTAGCTTGAATGTGGTAAGAAGGTCTGCAAAGTCTTTTTTACCATTTTGTAGTTTTTTGTGGTTTATCTTACTTTTCAGCAGTTCCTCTGATATTACCAAGATATATTATTATTCCTGAGAGTGTAATTATGTTGTGGTGTGTTCTTTTGAGTGGGTCAAATAGCCTTTATAGTGCATTTTCAAAGTATCGATGATGCCTAAGGAGTCTACAATATATGCTGCTGACTGGGAAATTATATTTGTATTTAATTATGCAATGCTGTGTGGAATTGAGAACATATTGCACTAAATCACTTTGACTGACTGTTACATGCTTTCTGCAAGTGTTATTATACACTGTGCTAACATAGTTATCTCTGTGTTGTATGGAAATGAAGGAGTTCAACACTGGGAGTGTTATATATTTAGAGGTTCATGACTGTGTAGCTTGCTTTCCTGGTCATGCAACACCACTTATACAGACAGACTATACAAGCTTGCAAAAAATCATATATACCCTGCAGAATTTGATATTCGGTAATGAAAGCCAGGTCTGTCAACAGAGCTGAGAATGCTGGTGTTTTGTATCCCCCAAAATACACTTGACTTTATGGGAGCCCTACTAAGTGGCATCAAACGAGAATCTGGCTTTGTGTGCACTGTCCCTCGGGAATGTCATGGGTTTGTTACATGAAACCCATAAATCACTTTGATGTTATCTGGATCTGTATTATCATAGGAACTCTACAGGCTGGTAAAATTTGCTTCTGAATCATGTAGAATCCACTTATTGCTTCTGGGCATTGAGTCAGATATTGAGACTGCACCCCACTGTGCCCTGAAACACATATTTTGTGCAGCATGGGTGCATATGCAGCCAGAAGGAGACCATTATCTGGACTTTGATTACTCTTCCATTATATCTTTACACAGCTATTCTGACAGCTCTTCCAGTTTCTGTTTAAAAACACAAACAAAAGCTAGAGAGGACTTACCATGTTTTCCCATTTCGATATTTGAAGATTACATTGATTTGAGAAAATGAGCAAATAATGAGAAGTACTGCAGTCCAGTGCAGGAAGACTGAGAACTTTTAAGTGCCAGGACTAATAAATGGCAAATACAATTTGTTGATGGTAAGAGAAAAATTGTGAGTTTCAAAGAAACAACAGAAGGAAAGAGTTCTCTTCTAACTGGTAAGAAACAGAGGCATCCTGAACACAAGAAAGATTTGTAAATTGCTGAAAAATGCAATTTTTTTTCGCCGTGAATTCAGTGTTGCGTCACACCAATGAGTTCAGCCAAGATGTGGAGATGCATCCCCAGGTAAACATGTTAGAAATCAAAGCTAAAATTCCAACTGCATCAGGCAATGGTGCAGATGCTGAGAGTATGGCATCATACCAGGCACAGTCTTCCAGGAAAGAGGGCAAAGAATCTGAAGTCTGGGCATCCCACAATATACACAAACACTGGAGTGCAAAATTGGACTGCAACAAGATGGAAAATAAAATTACCAGAGAAAAGAGCATAAACTAATTGCACTGAGAAAAAGCAAAATTAAGAGTTGTTAATCACACCATTAGGTACTAAGAAGGTTGAAAACAAAAGCCTTACTAAGAAAATTCCCTTCAGGAATTATTTTTCTTTTAAAAACTCAGTGAAGCATGAAGCGCTGCTGAACTTAAGTGGCTACATGATTTTCTAAACAAAGGAAACATAGGGAGCTACATGGCAAGAGAAAAAGGCAGAAGCGAAAAACAAAGGGATGGAAACTAAGAAATAACTACAATAATATTTTAAGACTTAAATGCAGCAGCAGAAACCGGGCAGAGGTGATCCGGACAGTGAGCTTATGCAGAGCAAGAGACAGACTTTTCAGCCAAAGGCATAAAATTTGAATCCTGCTGCAAATTTCTAAAGAAGTGACTTTATTCACAAAGTGCATTGTGTTCTTATCAGGCTCAGAAGGTTCTGCTGAATGCTCACTGCTTTGAGAACTTAGCAATGAGACTCAGATTAAAAAGTTACACAGAGCACCAGATCTGCAGATGTGTCCATGTATCTGACTTTGAGTGTCTGCTAGGAATACCACATCAATTTTTGTGGCTCTGCCTGCTACTGAAAATATAATTTGCAGTGCTGATGCTTTATGGTGCATCTCAGATCTCTAGTTCTGATTGCTGGTTTTGAAAATCGTTGCTCCTGGCCTTATTTATAAGGCAAGTGCAATGTTTTTTCAAAGAGATCTGCTCCTCATGCATACTTAATAAAAATTACTGCCATAAAAGAATCCTATTTGACCCACTGCAAGGGATTAATATCAAGTTTAAATCTAGTTTTGAACAACAGGAGAAAGATCTGAAATCTTAGCAAAGTTCAGATGAAAACCTTTTGCTTAACTCTTTTTGTTCAGCAAGGAGCGACTCAAAACTTGATGTAATTGTGGAAGCCAAATGCTTCAAGTTCTCAATTCCAGATTAAAAAAAATCTATTTTAGAACTTTACACAGATCTTATTCAAAACCATGAAAGACAATAGAAGACCTTCAAAGTGCTTTGTAAACAGGCAGAGCTGGCACTCATTGGGTCCAGCAGTAAAGCTTTTCTCAAGTAATTTTTGGCTTTCTGGTCAATTAGCAGTTGCACTGAAATCCCTTATGTATTTCCACTTTTTTCTTTTTGAATTTTGTGTTTTCCAATACATTCAGAATTAATGAATAAAAGTATCAACTAATTTGTATTACACAAAATCCATTTCTTAATCCTTCAAAATATTTCTCCTCATTTGGTTACACTGTTTTTCCCCCCTTTTATTTTTTTTTAGCGATGTTCTCAGCAGGATTCGGTTTTAATGGACTCACACAAGATGTTAGTCAGATAAAAGAACTGGTTTCCAATCTGTGCTCTAAAACATTTCTAATTCTGGTATAAAATAATGGCAATTATTCCTGTGCTCTGACTTTTGCTGTTCTCATTACCACTTACCTCCTCCTCCACTCAAGTATTTTTCACTTTGTTAGACTTTCCTCCTTTAGGCACAATCTTCATATATCAAAACTCTGTCAGACTTAAAAGGGATACACAGCTAATGTAAACTAACGTAACAGCTTCTGGAATAAGACTGATCTTCTCAGCCTGAGCACTTTGATTTTTGGGGGTTTTTTATGTAGAAAATCAAGCCTGCAAGGACTCATCTTTCAGTGTGTATCCCAAACCATTATTTCAAATACTTCTATTCAGATAAAAAGAATTTATTAAGTGGGGTTTGTTAAAGTCATTACCAGTTCTCTTCTGTGGATTCCATTTCTCATTTTTTATTCAATTTCATAAAGAAAAATAATAGTGTTTTAGTTTCCACAGAGTATAGAGATTTGCTTTATAAGTGGGTTCCTGAGAAATATTTAATTTACAGTAACTCTTCATTTCTACTATTAAAATAGCAGGTATCAAAAATGTTCTGTTCAATGTCAAAAAGACTGCTCCACTGTCTTTTCATTATATTCTGCTTTTATTTTTGTTCTGTATTCACAGAATCACAGAATGGGTCTGGTGGGAAGGGACACAGTGGGTCATCTAGTCCAACCTCCCTGCTCAGGCAGGGTCACCTCAGAGCACATGGCACAGGATTGCATCCTGACAGTTCTTGAATATCCGCTGTGAGGGAAACTCCACAACCTCTCTGGGCAATCTGTTCCAATGCTCAGTGACCTGGACAGGAAAGAAGTTCTTCCTTAGGTCCAGATGGAATTTCCCATGCATCAATTTCTGCCCATTGCCTCTTACCCTACTGCTTGGCAACACCAAGGAGAGCCTGGATCCATCCTCTCAGCACCCTCCCTTCAGATATTTACACACATTAATGGGGTCCCTTCTCAGTCATCTCTTCTCAAGGCTGAACAGGCCCAGCTCCCTCAGCCTTTCCTTGTAAGAGAGATGCTCCAGACCCTTGATCAACTTCGTAGCCTTCTGCTGGACCTGCTCCAAGAGCTCCATGCCTCTACTGTATTGTGGAGCACAGAACTGACACAGCACTCCAGATGTGGCCTCACCAGAGCTGAGGAGAGGGACAGGATCATCTTTAACCCACTGGCCATGTTCTTCCTAATGCACCTCAGGACACCACTGACCCTCTTGGCCACAAGGACACACTGCTGGCTCATGCACAGCTTCTTGTCCACCAGGACCCCCAGGTCCTTCTCTGCAGAGGTGCTTTGCAGCAGGTCAGCCCCAAGCCTGTGCTAGTGCAAGGGGTTATCCCTCCCCAGATGCAGGACCCTCCCTACATTTGCTTTGTTGAATTTCAGAATGTTTTTCTCTGCACACCTCTCCAAACTATTACTCTTAAAATGCTTAATTAATAACTGTTTTACTAGTATTATTAATTATTCTTAATTATTTTATTAATGTGCTTAATTAATTTGCTTTACATGAAAACTACCTGCTCATTTACCTTTAAATTTGTACAGTGCCTACTCTAGCTTAACTCACAGTTAGAAGCGCTCATACAACTGCATATGGTGAAGAGACCAGCAGGTCAGGCACCTCCACACTGATCATGTGCCTAGTCCCAGTAAGAGTCTATCTGAACTGAACAAGAGGTTAGGCAATGGCAATGACAGGAGAGCAGCTCTGCTTCTGCACACATTCAGGCTTGGCCCTCTCCATGTGGGATGTCTTCTACTCAGTGTCAGTTATAAAGGGCAAAAATTTGTCTGTGTTAAAATATGTAATGAAAGTATGAGTGTACTTTACGTGAGTTACTAAGTAGTCTTTGATGGTGAGAAATTTCAGTTATTACTTACCTGAGTCAAACAAACAAAATAGCATTCAATATTTCATCCGAAATCCTCAGGGCATGCAAAATGCCTCTGCCCCTCCTCCCCAGAAAAAAACTACTTTCCAGAACAATCTTTAAATTCTCTAATAATGTTCTGAACAGAGGATATAATTAGGAAAAAAAATCTCTATTTCTCTGAAAAGAAAGAAGTCAAAAAGAAAAGATGATACACACAGCATCTACAACGGATTATGTCATTTGCCTGCTACCTCCTTATCTTCTTATGAAGAGAATTCATGAGCAAAAGCAGCTTCTATCAGAATGTCAGTATCAATGTCAGTTCATGGGATCCAACTACA
This sequence comes from Entomyzon cyanotis, assembly GCA_024500445.1. Lineage (NCBI taxonomy): Eukaryota > Metazoa > Chordata > Aves > Passeriformes > Meliphagidae > Entomyzon > Entomyzon cyanotis. Next base: position 20,337,440 of record JAKEPQ010001005.1, read on the forward strand.
GCGGAATTTCCTTGTGGTGTTGCTGTAAATAGTTTGTGTTGATTTGGCTTGTTGTGTTTTGAATTTTCTGTTGTCTGAGTTAATTTCAGGTTGGAAGCATAGGACAAAATAATGCGTGTGAACATGGAGTTTTATGCTTCTTGAGCCACAAAGCCAGAATCTGGTTTTCTTTTCATATGGACAGATCCTGCAGGGAATATTTACCTTACAGTAAACTGTGGGTCCAGCTTCTCAGGGAGAAGGAGGAGAGATGCCTTGACGCTTTTAAACACAGAGCTCATCTCTGTTGGATCATGGCAGAGGGCTTACTGCACATTTAAACTGCACATTTAAATTGCTGTGTTCAAAGTGAGCCGGCAAATGGCAGAACCTCACAACTGGAATATTGAAATACATCCTGAAATATAACTATATTTTTTATTCATGTTATGCAGCAGCTTCCTTGTGGGATGGTAACGTGGTAAAGGTACTGATTTGCTCACATGTGAAAACAAGATCTGTTATCAGGTAAGCACACAGGATCTTTTGCATCAACTTGGATGATACAGGCTGATGATCTGTATGAGTTTCTTCAGATTAAAGATGAACCATCAGGCAGTGATGAAAATAAATTTATGAGCTCATATTCTTGTTAAAAAACTGACCCTAAGAACGGTTTATAAAATTTAAAAAACGACAAAAAAACAACACTTTATGGTATAAGCCATAAAGCTGAGGCTGATCATTAGTGTGAGAAGTTGCTTTACTATTCTTCTTTCTTTACTAAGGAATATTTTCGGTTTTGTCATCGTTGCACAGGGTGATGATACATCAGTGTGGAATATGAAATACCTCCACATCATGCTGAACTTTGGATTTTTTTTGTCTGAGTGACCACTTATTTCTGCTAGGAAGAAAAAAGGGTATTTCTTTGAAACTGTACTAAGCTCCATATTGCTGAAGGTGGAAAGGACACGTTGGAAGCATATTTTTCGCCAATGTGAGCAGTTCTAAAAAAAATACCAGCTCTTGGAACAATGTAAGTATTCCAGTAAAGTTAATCTATTTTATTATATACTTGCTTTCTTTTAGCATTTACAGGCTTATTAGCCTCTACAAGATTTCTCATAGCATGAAAGTCACCTCAAAGCTCTACTTACAGAGAAAATTCAAAATATTTTTGTAGAAAAGACCCACCATAAACACAAAGAAAAATACCAACAAATGAGATATAATTTATGTCAGTTATTCTTCCATCAATAAATTAAATTATATTTGTCCCTAATATAACATCTTTTTTTGTTTGTTTGTTGTTTGTTTCAGCTACCTAGAAAAAGCTTATTCCAATATGCTTCTGAGAAATGTTCTTTGTTTCCTGAATCTCTGCTCATAACACCCTCACCTCTGTCGTGATAAAGCATTCACCTCTATAGTAGCCCCTTATCCTCATATTCCATGATTATCATTTCACAGTTCTGGGAGGCAACTTTTCTGGAGCTGGGGGCTTATAAATCAGGTCTTGGCTCTAGGCTCTCTGCTATGAATGCAATCACTCTTTGCTCAAACCAGTGCAGTGTGTGATCCCACCATTCACAGGCCATACATCTCTCTTCCTCTGTCTGCATTACTATTTAATATAAAATGTTCTAAACTTTCTGTGGAGTACACCTTCCTTCTTTAAAATTACGTTATTTAAAAACTAAAAGTAATTAAGTCTTCTTTTTTTTTTTTCCTGACCTTTCTCTCATAATTTGTCACTACCTGTATAACTATTTGATACAAATTTCCTTTACAGAACTCAGATTTTTAGTTTCTGTCTGGTGAATTACTTACTGCCTTACTGAATTTTTTGTGGGGAGGGTTTGGGGTTTTTCTGTGGGAAGAGGGGATTAGTCTGTTAATTAAGAATAACTCAAATTTGTTTGAAAAACAACATTTTTTTCTTTCACATAGAGCTCCAGTAAAACTTAATAGTCACCCCCAAACAATATAGTAAGAATCTGTAATAGCTCTGGATTTATTTCCTTTTCCCTGAATTCTGCTTCTGATCCTGCTTTAATTTCTTCTGACCATTTTTATTCCTAAGGGCATCCTAATTATTTCTCCCATCCTTACATGTCAGAATTATGATCTCACAACTTGCATCCTTGGTTTTATTCTTTCTGATACAATCAGTTAGCTCACGTTCAAGAATTTGTAACTTTTTCACAGTCAAAGAAGAAACTGTTTATGAATGTGGATATTTCCTTTTTGGAATCCTTTTTTTGCACAAGTAATATTTTCCCTGTAAAGTTCTGTGTTACTGGTTGCAGTAGGAATCAAAAAAGATGTTTTCACTCTGCCAAATGTTTCCAAATTCTTTTCCTGGCACTTTCTCTCTTTAGTTTTCACTCTTATGTCTTTCTCTTTTCCTTATACCACCTCTACATTATTAATGTTGGAATGCTAACACAAATTTCGACAAAAATTCAATCAGCAGGGGGTATACTTATTAGTGGGTAAAAGTTATTCACTTGTAAAGAAATAAATAATTATTTTGTTTGATTTCATTAAGAAAGGTGCAGGCACACCTTGAAAAATATATTAATAATTAAAACTGTATTAAAATCTGATTTATGCAGAATATATGTAAGTTGAAAGCATTTTGTTGGTGCTACAAATTCTTCTTGAACCATGTGTTGTTTTGGTTTTTTTCTTTCCTTCATGTGGTCATGAATAAAAAGGAACCTACAAGCCAAACTTGACTTTGCAATTGCATGCTTTATCTTTATGTAGAATGGTCACATTTAAACTAACTTAACAATTTTAACTAAATATGTTGGCAAGTGGGATTTCAGTTTGAGCATGGACTTGTATTGTTGTAGAAATAGATAATCAAAATGAAATCCAGCTCACATCCCAAAATAGGCTGTCTCTTTAGAAAAGAGAAATTAAATTATTAAAGTCTATTTGTGCAACTGTAGAAGGTTGAGAAAAATTTCAATAATCATTGCTTTCTATTTAGCAAGAACACAATATTTCCATAAACTTAGTGTGAAGAAAAACCTCTATGTTAAATCCAGAATAAATAAACTAGCTGAACTTCAAAGGTTCTGAAGTAAGAGTTATTTCAATTTAATAGTTTTATGCTGGTCTCTGAGTACTCAGGGATTTAGTACTTTTTACTTTGAAACAGAATTGGCATAACAATCAGTGAAGTGAATGATGTCATTTCCCAAAAGGCCAATTCAGGTTCTCCTTTTCCAGAGAGATATTGTATGCTCCAACTTTGTTCTTTATTAAACAGAGATATGTAAACCTCAAGAAGATATTAATTTCAAACTTTCAAATAGAGTTTGCACTTGAATTTCATAATTCTAAGGTAAAATCTTCTCTATCAGTCTGATCTGGTTGAGCAGAGAAGGTTAAAAGGACAGTTAAAAACTCCTATATCTACTGCCTACTCCAACATTTTGCTTTGGCTTTATTCATCTCTTTCTCTCCCCGTTCATTTAAATTTCTCTTTTGTTCTGTTTATGACCATTCTGGTTTTCAGACAGATTCCTGGACCCTACAGCTGTTCTTTGGCTGAAGTGATGTGGAAAGGTAGCTTTGAAGAATTTTCTTGGTAAATTTCATTATTTTCTCCTCTGAAACACTGTTGACAAAGATGAGATTTAAGATTTAACATTAGTTGATGACTCGGTTTAGGTACAAGAACAGTGAAGATATTTCAGATTGTGTTGTTCTGTGTGTTGAATTAAATATTAACTATAGAAGTATAGAGTATATGTGTCTAAATCAAGAATTCAAAATATTTAACGGTTTTAATTCTCTTTCAAAGGATCTCAGAGCACTCCAGCCAAGATCCACAGAGAGATGCTAGGTTCAACACTGTCTTTGTATCATCTATACATGAAGATGCAAAATATGTGGTGAAAAGAAATGAATAATTAAAAAGATTCATCATTACCATAATGTTTGCAATTGGTTTAATTTCTTTAATTTATTTGGTGCTAATTTGATTTCCTTTATCTTATCCTTCTTGGCCTGGATCAATTCCACTTCACATTAGTCTGTGCATGCTAAGATTTGCTTCCAAGAGCAGTGAGGGGAATCATGCCTAGGAGGAAACTAGTTTTTAGCTATTTAGCTATTTAGGTAGCCAAGACAACTCAACCTAGGTGAAACTCCATTTGTTGCATGAAAGGACCATTGCCCAGCTGTTTAATGCTATCACCTGCTGCTCAGGAAAACAAAAATTGTATGCTGGGACCAGGTTTGCTCCTAAGGTACACATTCATTTCTAGGAAAATTCCTTTCTAGGGTGAATGCATTTATGCATGAACGTATTTGTATGATGTGTCCCCTGGATATGGGGTAACCACTACAGTAACACACCTTCCCTGCCAAAAAACTAAAGGCCTTATTGAACTCTGGTGAGGTTCTCAAAAAGACAAAAGCCTCAGCCTTTTTCCATATTTTACTTTGTATTTGAAGAAGCCCCAGTGAGTGGGTAACACGCAAACACACACTTGCCCAGGCACCCACTCACACTGAAGGGGTGTGAGCTTTGGGGATGCTTGCACTGAATGTACAATGTACGTGCAGCTGAATGGAGGTTGCCAACCACTACACTGAGCAAAATATTCTGCAGCTGAAATTGCTTTGGTAGTCTCTGTGTGTTCAAATACAGAAATACGAAAATGTGGCCACTGTTGATGCTTGTAATTATTACCTAGTGCTTGGTAACATTTTATGGTCATAAAATAACCAGTGCTTGCAGGCCTCTCCTCTCTGTCTTTTTGCTAATTGTCATGTTAATGAACTATGTGTGATTGCGAGGGAAGTGTCAGTGATTACGCAGCAGAAAGGTAAAAGTTGCAACTTTTAGTGAACATGACTAGTGATGCCAAACTCTAGCTAGATGTCTTGATAACCTTTTGTAGCACTCATTTAAATTTCAATTGTCTTTTTTTATGCATAGCTAGGATGGGCATAGTGAATTCATATAAACCCTTAATATGAAATTCTAGACATTTATTATGAGATATTGTTTATTTTAGTACCAGAGGTCTCCTTTAATAATTTATAAAGGGACAAATAGCTCCCTGTGAGGTTGAGAGATGGGTTTTCTTTAGAGATAAAGCAAGGGAAGTAGAGGAAATTCAGAGGAATAATGCTGGGCAGCTTACTTAGGATTGGAGCAAGCTAGTTTTCAGTTAACCCACCTTATTTCTACATTGAAGTTAGTGTAAACTCCCTAGCTGTGTTGCTGATCCCCAGGTAACTGAGGCAGATTTGGAAACACAGGTCTAGCAAACAGGGACACACATTTGGAATTCTGACACTGTGTGTTCAAGCTGCAGAGGGGCTCTTCCTCTAGATCTGATCCCATGTAACCTCTGATCTGAAGGTAAATATTCAAAGATATGATGGCCCCTTCTCACTGTTATTGGAAAATGCCTGTCTGTAGCACCAGCTGAGCGGCAGGCTAACGTGAGGACAAAGGACAAAGCTCTGTAAGGATATCAGTGCTATCTATTTGTGTCACCATGCTTATGGAATGACATGAAGAAAATCCCATGGGGCATGATTTGGTACCACCCTTGGAAGGAGACTGCAAGGCAAAGGCCCAATGGGAGGGTGAACATATCCGACCTTTGGACCATAAGTTCCTTAGAGGGAGCTACAAACATACACAGCATTTTGCAACTGAATTGGAAAACAAACTGCTTTCTCAAGAAGCTTCTATTTGAGCTAGTGATCTCTGTTAATGGAAAAATAAGAATAAGATATGTACTACATATGCTCTTTATAAAATTTTGAGATTTTAGTCTCTGTAAGAGGATCGTAAGGTGAACTCAATTAACTTTTAAACAGGGAAAAGAGATCTTTGCTCTTGCATTTTCAAAAGAAAAGAAAAGCAAAACATTTATTTCATTTTTATTGGAAAAATAATTAACTTTTATTATTTTTTCTTGCTCCATATTACTATACAATACAATAAAGAGTAAAAACTTATTTTAAACCATACTTTAAGTTTTATTTTTAATGGTTATTCTCTTCATATTTTCCTCTCAAGAAATATTACTGAATAATAAAGCTCCAGATCTCAGCATAAAATTGCAACTCAACAAGAGTTATTATAGTGAAACCCCTGCAATTATTCTTAGTTTATTAAAACTATAGTAAATCAGTCCTAATAATAGTAAGACTACAGTAATCATATTGAATAAAAGTGGCAAGTTATTATCTCTATATTTACTATACTATCATAATAATTACAGTTCAACTATATGGTTTTATTTAATACAAAGTCTAAATTTACCATGGCAATTTTATTCAAGTTTCTTCTTATACATGTTTCCTAGAATACAATAAGTATAACTTCTGGTTTAAACTAGGAAAGCTTCATATCTATTTTTAAAAACTGTCATTAAAATGAACGGCAATTAAACAATATAGTTTAAAATTAATAAATTTGAGGCTTTCATGAATGAAAAAAATCTCTTTTGTTGTGGTACAAGAAATTTTTGCAACATGATGGAACTAATTTGTGAGCCTGAAAGTAAATTATATGTTTAAAAACATTTGATAGATTTGTTTTCTTAAAAATTCTCCAAATATTTCTTGAAGTGGCAGACAGGCAATACAGTCTCTTTTACTATACTATCTTTTATTAGTAATACAAAAGTTACAAACAGTGAAACTGGACAGAACATGGATAAGCTTTTCATGTGTCCATGTGTATATATACAGGAGGTTGTACACCTATACAAGAACATTGCAATTCCTGTGCTTTAATGGGGATATAAGAGGGAAAATCCACTTATTTTGAGAGCTGGATGTGTCTCTGTATTAGACATTCCAGTTTCACACATTCAGAGTCTCATGACTCTCTGTAAGGTCATTTGCTTTTCTCACATTTAGCTTGCATATTCTTACAGTTCTTGCCAAAAGCCCACTGACACTATTTTTGTACACCCCACTTCCTTCTGTAATATTTCCTGCATGTCATCTATTACAGGTTATTATTCAGATTGTTTTGAAAACATAATGAGCTCTGATCAGACAAAAACCCATCTCCCAGGTTTTGGATATCTCTTGAGATTTTCAAGCTGGCGATTTAGAAAATAGTTGTAATATAATAGTTCATTTAGAAAATAGTGTATATAATAGCTCATTTCTGCCTTGCTAAGTAGGATTCACATGAATGTCCACTCACAACTTGCCTCTTGCAGGCGTGGTTAAACTATCAGATCTGTACAGGTCTTCCCCACCTGAGCTCAGAGAATTAAACTTATGAAAGCAAGAAAACTTTTTCAGTTCCTGGGCTAGAATCAGACTGTTTACAAGCTCTCCCTTCTGAAAAGGGGTGGGATAAACAAGAAAATAAAGAATAAATAAGTTCACACAAATGCCTAAGCATGGGCCATTTCATATCCTATGGGATGAAGGCAAGACCCTTTCTTGAAGTAGGACACATCAGACTTAAGCCTATTTTACCGAAACGTTTCAGTTAAATCAGGAAGAATAGGGTATTTGTTAATGTCTCCTATCTCTTCCACATACACAAATTACAATGTCACTACACAGCCAACATGATAGCCTTTCCTAGAGTAAAGAGGGAATTTCTGCTGTAAAGAAAGGGAAAACAGTTTAAGATTGTTTACCAAAAGAAAAGGAATTTTAAGGTTAGCCCGGTCACTCTATTAATTAAAGATGTGGTTTTTTAAGCTAAGACAAGCAATGAGACAATATGATCAGTCATATTCAATCACAATTCCAAGCACTTCCAGAGAACCTAAATCTGGTAGAAACTAAAGTTCCTGAATTATCTCCAGTTTAACAAAATGTAGTAAAAATAAATTTCAAACGTCTCCCACAAACCTCTAATGTGAAATCCACGTGAAAATTACTTACTCTTGAAAAGCCTTTTTTCTATAATTTTATGAGAAAGAAAACGCATAATTTGCTAGATAGGAAAATTTGTGCAGCTCTAAGATTTTTGTGTGTCTGAAACTACTTGTCAATATGGGTAAATAAAAAAAATAATACGAACTGATGAATAAATTTAATTTAAAAATTGCAATATAATGTATTCATATCCTGATTTGTCTGTCATTCAAATTCTCTTAGTTTAAATAATGAGTTGAAGTTTTTTCTTACTTAGCAGAAAAAAATCAGGTTTTTTTATTTATCAAATTATGGTCATTTTAGTCAGTAGCTATACATATGTGATAAACAGTTCCTGGTTAGAAATGGATGCACATGCAAAGATAATCAGTGTCAGCGTGATGGGAAAGAAGAACAAGAAGTGGAGCTGTAGGGAGTTCTGACTCACAAAGAAGCAAGATGAAAACATGGCTATGAACAGTCTGAGTGAGCCTATGAGAAAGAGTTCATTCTGCCATGACAAAAGAAATCACAGGGGAACATGATGCTTGCCAGCACAAAGAAATCTAGCAACAGGCAGGAGGTGAAAGTCAAGAACCGATATGTACAAGTGGTCTAAAATAAATTTAATTCAGAAAGCGACAGAAAACTTCCCCCTAGAGGAGACCTTTGTTTTACGTTATCACAGAACAAGCAGAAACACAACTGAAGGGGTTATTGCTGTGTCTGCCAGCTGGAGGTCAGTCACTTGAGCAGACTTAATCATTAAACAGGATCCTCCACTCGTTGGCAGGCACTGATGGACCAAATTCTTAAAAAAACTCCTTTTGATTATGTGTTCAGTGCAGGCTGCAGCTCTGCAAGATCAACAAGCTGCATGGGATAATATTATGATGAAGATGACTTATTTATTTTTTAGGTTTCAGTAGCAGTTCTAACCCTCCATGCAGAAAAAAAACTTGTTCTGCACAGGTTTCTAGAAGCACACAAGGTCTCTGGGTAGGCCCTGAGGAACACACAGGCTATAAGAGGTCAATAACCATCATCTAGCATGTGCTAGTTCATGGGACAGATACAAAAGCACAGACGTGAAAATAAAGATGCAACTTTGTGAAAACAGGGTTGTTAAAGGATGGCAGTACGAGCAGCTGCCCTCAAATGTGCTAAACATATAGGAGTTCATTGCTTCTTCTGTCCTTCATTTCCCTTCCACATCTGCAGCAGCACATGGGATCAGGGTTTGACACCTGATACTCTTGGAGCACCAGCAGAGTCTGTTATTCTTCCAGGTGAGTCAAAAGCCTCCAGCCCCTGCCCCTGCCAGCTGCATTAACTAGCGGGACCTCCTTATTAAAATGACCGTGCATGAGGAATGCTGAAGGCTTCATATCCTTGAAAGCCCCAGTGCCAGGGCTCTGTCCTGGCATTGTCCTCACAGGAGAATAAGAGCAGTGCTTGGAGAGCATTCCTACCTACGTGGGCTGCTGAGCCAAGGCACTCATGCTATGTACAGTAGTCCTCCTTTCTGAATTTGGGGATGTCTTGGACACAGGTAGGCTAGTGAGCTGTAAGGTGGTGTCCAGTTTATAAAATACTTGATACTCTGCACCAGCTCTCTGAAAAACAGCTTGAACTAAATGTGCAAGACCTAAATTTACCTCTTAGTTTGCTGAACACGTTAAAAGAATAGCAGCACTCCTCATGGCATGAAGAAAGCAAAGGGAATAGACTGGGATAACGGGAAATACCCTTGTCACCTGAACATTTCTGTTCCCAGAACACTTTCCCCAGCCAGTGGCCATCCACACAGGCAGCAGGACAAAGGAAGAAACTGATTTTCCAGCTTCAAAATCGCAGAATGTCAGCAATAAATCATATTAGTCTTTCTTGGGGAAAAAAAAAAAGAAACAAGAAAGATTTCACAATGCATCTTGGGTATCACTTTTTCTAGAAAGCTTTTGAAAATGTTTTATCTCATCAGTGTTAGCAGTCAAGTCTTTTTACATGAGAATGTAACAACGGCTGTTCTGGGTTAGACGAAGGGTTTATCTAATCCATGTATCTTGTCTTTGACTGTGGCCAATAGCAAATGCCTAGGGAGGAATATAAGAGCAAGACATGCAGTGATGCTCCCTGGGTATATGCTTTCAGCCACCAGAAATCCACAACTCAGGGACATCCCGACCCAGAGGTGTTATCTCTATGTTTAGTAGCCTTTGATAGATTTTCTTCCATGAATTTGTCTAATAGCTCTCTGAACCCCTGTCAGCTTCTGGCATTTTAGTGTCAGCAAAGCAGTAAAGCAAAGGGGAAACCAGATGTGGAAACCATTTTAAAAAAAGACTCTTCTTTTTAGCAGAGACAAAAACCTGAAGACTAACATAGAGAGGCAGCCTCATGTTCAAAACAAGAGTTTTGAACTTAACAGTTTGTGAGCTGCCCCAGAATACTAAGTCACTGCATGGGATTCCTGGGAAGCAAAGTCTTCAGGACTGAATCAACAGAAAATATGTAACCACAATTGTAACTGAGTCACAAACAAGATTAACAGTGAAAAATCCAAAGCCACAGGAGGCCAAAATGATTCATTTTGAAAGCAGAGGGATTGATTGAGGAAAATGGTATTTCCTGAAATCTCATAGGGAAAAGGGTGCATTTAAGGTAAATACACATTTATATGGGCACTGGGTTCAATCCTAAGGTTATTATGCCTGATAATTGAGTATCTGGGTTCTTAATATTCAACAGCTGCACCACAAACCATTTTCTCACATTCTGAAATGAACTTTTTTAAACAAAGTACCCATTAGGGCAAAACTTGTCTTCTACAAAGGGACTACATCACTCCAAATTCATCCTTCAAGTAAAACTTGAGCCTTCAAAGAAGACAATTAGAAATATTTAAATACAGCTAAATGCTTCTGCACAGTTTCTTTGGCATACCCAGGAATGCTCAGATGAATCTCCTGACCCTCAGTGCAAGTTCTAACATCACCATCAGTGCTCTCTCTCAAATGTAATATACCTGTAGGCCTCTGTCAACTATAAATAGCTTTCCCTTTAAATGGAGTGCTGGGCATCTAAATGTTTTTTTAACCAATGCAGGGCTACAAGTAGTTCTAAATGGCCCTGAAATGGCTAACATAGAATTATAATTCCCTTTTTACTCATAAATCTAATAACCTAAAAAATCAACAACATTCCATAGGAAAATAAGAACACAAATCCTGTAATGTTGAGCAACTGTGTATCAAGTCACTAGTCATTTGTATGCTTTGGAAAAGATAGAGTTAGAATTAGACCAGGAGCACCAGCAAGCCTAATTCTAAAATGGGAGTCAAGCAAAGAAAGAAATAAGCCAGCAAGCCAAAGGGAGCACAAGAAACCCAAATATCCTCATATCACATCCAAAAAATAAATAATTCAGCTGAGCCCCACCATGTCATTTTCTCAGTGGATTTAGTGATCTCCCATGCAATAACATGCCACAATACATTTTGATCTGCATCAAAATTAACAGTCAGCCACTTTATGAAATATCATCTTTGTTAGCTTTACCACTAACAAAAATACACTTTCAATTCTTCACATCCACATAGCACATCTATTAAAGCAATCTGGGAAATTAGTTTGAGATAAACTGTACAGCAATTTTATTCATAGCCTCCCTGTATCTCACACTGTTAATCTGCATCACAGCTCACTAAATAGTGCCTAATGTTTATTGCATTTAACTGAATGTATACGATTCTGAGGGTACGCCAGGGACCGATTATCATAATTATACATGTTTCTATGGAAACCCACAAGTCTATCAGTTTTGATTCATTATATTGTTATACCTTCTAGCACTTTCTAATTATTAGGTGCCCATAAAAAAGTCTCAGTCTTGCTGTTACTATAGAAATGAGCTATAGACAGGCCTCAATTGTTAACCCTTAGAGGGCAGGAATGGAAAAAGGGAAGAAACACAGCTCTGGATAGAGGGTAGCTGGTTTAATAGGATAAAATGTAAACGATTTTAATTTGCAATCTTAACTTTCTTTAATGGCTTCACTGAACTTTCTCATTTGTTTGAAAAAAAATTCCAGCTACAAAAACAGAGAAAAAACTTGGCTGTTTGCCACACAGTCCTGGATATGGGATGTTATAGTCATGCTCTGCAAATGCCCCTCAGTGAGAATAAAAGATTCCCTTGAAAGACACAGGTGTCATTAATAGGCTATGCAAAACCCTGTAATGTTTGGTCATTTGAAATCTATACAAAGTCTGTTAAACTAAATGGGAATATTTGGGATTTTCCCAGTGGCCTTCAGTCTAAAACTGGCCTAACATGCCACTGGGTGACTGAGTGGAGGCTTGGTTTCAATGCTGGAATTGTGAACAACTGAGTTCACTCACAAATCACAGGAAGCCAGGCTTCCTCAGGTGACTTCCATAAAGGAAGAATAATCCAGGAGAAAATTAGTTATAGTGGAAGAAATGAAAACACTCTCTTTTGATATGGTTATTTTAGTCTAAGTTAAAGCTATTGCTTACTTTGACATGTAATATACCCATTTTCCTCTTCCTGTATCTTCTGTCATAGCCCCATGAAACCTGAAAGGGACTGAGTGGTCTCACTGTTTTTCTAACCCTCCTTCTATTACAGTTTTCAATTAGAAGTGCCTTTTACTTTAGATCAGCAAAGCTCTCCCAAAGTGACAGCTCACCCTTCACACTGCATATCTATTTATTTCAGAAATCAACACACCATTCAATAACCTGAGAACAGGCCTGATTGCTATGCTAATAGTATTCAAAAATATGTTGACGCCAATTGAAACAAGTAAACTGGATTAATTCATAAAGTCAATAATAAAAGAGAACGGGAAACATTCATACTTTTGCTTCTTTAGCTGAAATTTTACCTTACAAGTTTCTGTCTTCTCAGAGAAATAGCCACAACTATGAGATTTCAAATGAGATTTCAGCCAATACTTCAGTTTTCCTATCTGGAACTGGCTTTATGGGGTACAGATTTAAAGAAAAAAAAAGAAAATAAAGAAAACAGAGTAACAATATCACTGCATTCTCATGTCATTGTGCAATGGTCATGGCACAGCTCTTTCCAGCTCAGAGTTAGGTACGTTTTATTATTAGTTAGGGGAAAAAGCTGAGAATTTGGAATATATTCCCATGTTTTAAAAGACTCACATTGTGTAATTAGTTGTTATCTACATATTCAGTTCTAAATCAGACTTCCACAACTTCCAGTCAATTAGAGCTAAATCACATTACATACAACAATGAATGAGATGTACATTTGCATATATATGTAAGAACTAGCATCAAAGAAAGTGCAAAGGATGTCCTTCTATATAAAGGTCTCAGATTTATACTATATTTTCAAGGACCCTTCTGTTCAACTCTTATTTTTCTATTGCCATGGAGAAACTAGATTTTCTGCAAAACAAGCTAAGCAGCTAAAGAGAAAATTTAATCAGATAATTTTAAAAATCCACTAATTGGTATATTAATATGTAATTTATAAGGTATAATATGTTCAGCTAGATTAAAATAAAAATCAGACAGCACAGAATATGAATATTTACGCAATTTAGCATTTCCAAATAATATGACAATTCACAGGGCCAGATCCTCAGCTAAGTTCAATGAAGCTTCACCAATTTACACAAGCTGAAGACCTTGCATAATATCTACCTTTTCAACTCAGTTGCTCATGGCTGTGCTGTGTATTTGTCACACACTCCAGGTTACAGCAGCATGGCAGTGTCCAGCAGTGTGTCCAGCAGTGTGCTGATGTGGGCAGTGAACATAGCTGACAGTTTGAGCCATTCACACCCCCCAGCAGTCCCATTTTTGTAAGCTCACTTGATCATTCCTTTCCCATCTGCTTTAAGGTGAATAAGAGTCCTTCACAGGAATATACAGAATATATGGATCACTTCCACTTTGCAGGTGAAATGGGACCTCCCATGGTGTTCTTAGTGACATTGCTTTTGTGACAATGGGGCACCAGATTATTGCTCTGGACACACAGTCAGCTCCCACCGGCCTCTCTTTTCAGACATTTAGTGAGCTGGAAATTAGTCCATTAAAATTAACTTGAACAAATGAATGAATGAATAAATCAATCAATTAATGAATGATCAAATTAATTATTAGCTATTAGGTAATTCATTATTCAAGAAAATGTTATTCAGCATTTATCATACACACTGTCTAGTGCTACAGGATTATATTTGCTACCTCATATATACCTTTTTAACACATCTCTAAATAGTATTTCATAAGCCACTAAAGAAAGCCTGTACCTATCTATTTCTGTTCCATCTCAATATCAGATTCTTCCAAGAAATATAAAAGCTGTCCTCATATTTACATGGATGAAGAATACCTAATAACCAGTACATCACTGGCACCAAAAAGGCAACTCGTCATTGCTGCTTGAAGCAGCATTTTTGTGCCATCACCAATTAAAAGAAAATGTCTAGAATCTATGTAACAACTTGTGTTTTATGATACTTTCTTGAGTTCAAAATATTTCCTACATAATTAAAGAGAAAAACCATAAAACCAGGTATATACATGTACACAAACAAAGTAAGGGGAAAAATCAAGGGTAGAAACCATTTGGATAGATTAGCCATAAATGTTAGATTATCACTGCCACTGAGAATTACACAGAACCTCTTGACAGTGTACTTACTCTTTTTCAAAGGTGTTGAGTTAACAGAGATAAAGTTTGAAGTTGTTTTGAGAAGTTAGCTAAGGCTAGCTAAAGCTACTTATCTGAAATTGGTTTAGCAAAGACTTTTGTTCATGAATATGAATGCTGTTTTGTACAAAATACTTTACCAACTGCAAGGATATTAGTATGAGCATACTCCCATCACTTGAAGTATAGCTTGAGTCTTTAGCTGGTTGCATTGGCTTTGTACTGCAAACTCCTCAGGGCAGGAACCTTGTCTGCTGTGATGCCATGTCAGAAAGACCATGGCATGACTTTCCCTCTTGTCCCTTATCAGCTGTGTTAAGTAGAACTCTGAAGATGATACAGACCTGTAGGGGTCTTTTTGGTTGTTTGATTCACATTTTTATTTTATTTTATATATTTTATTTTATTTTTATTATTGTCTTGGTTGTTATTCAAAAATTGATTTAAAGAAGTTGATGTTCAAAGTTCAAAGAATTATTTTTCCCTTAGCTACATGGATTCAGTTCAGCTATTATTTTACAACTTTCATTATTTAAAAGGATTTCATAATCAAGGAAGGGAAGAGTTCAGCTAAAGTGTGAAGTCCTCTCCCACAAAAAAAAATTTGGATATGAAATTAATGTTCAAATTTCCCTGTCTCTAAATCTTCTGATATGTCTGATTAAATCATTAGTATTTTTATTTTTCTATGGGCAGCTGTTTTCTTGACCTGGAGTCTTGGAACATGAAATTTTCCTACTGTTGACCCTACAACATGGCTGAATACTTAACTGCCGCTTCAATGTTTTTGTCAACAGTTCTTTCATTCTGCCAGTTTGTGGATAATTCTGTGTTCCTCTTCAAATTTATATTATGTCAATACAAAGCAAAAGAAATTCAGCCATTAACTACATAGATTGTAAGTGGGGCTTTTAAACCCATGAACACTGAGATTTTCCTAAACATATCCTTTATATAAATACCAGTATTTATATAAGTTTATATTAAGAGTTTTCATGGAAAGTGTGTGATCTTTTGCTTAGAATTACCCAATGCATTTGTTTTGGTGAAGTACAGCACTTGCACCTGCCTTGGTGTTTGAATAAAAGTGTGAAAATCAATGAATTGCTGGAGTTTTATAATGAGATTAAAGGAGAAGACAACAAAATAAAATTCCAAGTTTTCACTATTATTACAGCAACTAAATAAAGGCCAGCGATTTACCCATGAGTCTTGCATCTCGCTGTAATTGGCAATTGACTCAAGTTGCAATGGCAAGGGCTGTAGTTAATTTTATGGTGGATTTGTTTTTGTACTTGGAGACCTCTGTGTGGTGTGATGTTTGCATCAGGGTAAAATCATCCTGGTTTTTTGTGCAGTACATTTAAAAAAGATGTGTAATCTGAACCATGTCTCCTGCTTCTGCTACAGGCAAGGAGCCACAGTCTGAGGACAGCCAAAGGGAAGGGAGGGTTCAGGATGCTCCAAAGTCTCACCTGTCTATATGTGTGTAGGAGGTTGAGGAGGTCTGCTTATGTGTCCTCACACTCATGATGAATGAAATTTTCAGTTTTAGAGCTGTTGGATATTATTGACCCACTGACAATTGCCAGGCAAAAAATGAAGGAGACATTTATCATACAACTCTTGCACTCCAGATTGGATTTCACCTCTGAGCCTTTAAAACTAAAAATGTATTAAAAGTGGAAAGAACATGAATAATGATTTGTACAGTTGATAGGAATTATGATCATTCTCACCCTAAATTCATGCAAAACATCCAAATGGGATTCAAAACCCAGCCTCGAAGAAGAGACAGCTACTGTGAACCTAAGACTAAGGGACAGGCACTTGAAAGAGAGATGAGCAGCGCTCACCAGAATTACTGGCTCTTCTTTTAAGAGAAGATAGAAATTCTTGCACTCTTTTGCAAGCAGACCAGAGGCAGGATCTGCATATCCATAGCAGAAGCCTTTGGTAGCTCTAAACTGTGCCCATAAATTCATGCTGCCTCTCCAACACACGTTGCCCTCTTTTGCAGTGATCACCTGCAGCTGCCCTGCTGCCCCTCTTCTTGCTCCCCCACGCCTTCGCCACACGCACATTTCCTTGTTTAAGTCTGTTTTTCCCTGAGCTCTTGGCACTCTTTGAGGGCCCGAGGCTAACTGCTCCTTTCTAAGCCCTCTATTGTCTGCCACATACCAAACTCCTTCTCCTACAAGCCCTACAGATCTCTTTCTGCCTTTGTTTCTAGCTCTAAGTCTACTTATCTCATTCTTCCAAGTCCCTCTCCCTCTCTCTCTCTCATGGCTTTCTTTCAGGCTGTTCTTTGCTTTAGGCCTCATTCTTGCACAGTGTGGTCTCTCTGCCTAATCAGCCATGCGGCTCATTACATTCAGGAGCCCTTTGCTCTCTGCTTGGGTTTTTATAAAGTCTCCTGTCACCATGGTGTCTAACTGTATTCTCACAAGTGTGTTCGCTTGCTATTTTTTGTATATTCATACATACGTGCATATTATAATATGTGGCACAAACAAGCAAGACGGTTTTCCTTGGGATATTTGCTTTTCTAGACCCTTCTCAATTTCTTGTGGTTGTACAGATAAAGCTCTGCATTTCACACATGCAGTTTGAATCTTCATTATTGTCAGTTCTTCATTTCTATTCTCCCTGTCATCAACATTCTTCTATCCTCAGCCAGGAGTTAAGAGAGCATTTTAGAATGAAGAAATTGTAAAACTATTAATTATAGCAGCAGGAAGAATGGCAGCATAATTAATAACGGGGCTCAAGCAAAATATTTAAAATAATATTTTTGGAAAATTTGGTCTTTGTTGTTTTGACAAAACACTCTACGGGAGTGCCACTGTACTTGGATTATTATTGCTTCTTATGTGGATTCATTACTTCTGTATTCATACTCTTGCCCTCCCCCATTTGATTCCTTCCTGTTTGCTCTGCAACCATGGCAACTCTTCACCCCTACTGGAGGTTGGACATTTGACCATTATCATTAGGTCTGCTCCACTGAATCAGCAGTTAAAGTCAGGGAGAGCGGGAAGCTCACATCTGGACAGCCATGTGCATGTACATCTGTTTTACCAAATTCTGCCATCCCCAGAATAACAAGAGGGAAAAGATCTTTCTCTCTTTCTCTTCTTTCCCTTCTCTTACTCCCTCCCCAGGACCCAGAGCATCTGGCTTGTGAAAAGTCTTTAGGCTGCTTCAAAATTTAGTTGTGTAGCAAGTGCCAGTCAAAAAAGAATTGCTTCTTTGGCTTGTGTCATTTCTGCAGGGAGAGAAAAGACAATCACTGGCTTTAAAAGGGTCATGTTTCTGAAAGCATTAATACAACTTTTCAATGAATGGTCTTTAAATAATTTCTATGCAATTAACTAAGTCTCACAACACCACCCCAGAGCTGATGTTATTGTACAGATGGAGAAACTAAAGGAGATTAAGTGACTTACACATTGTTATGTAAATCTGTGACAGAGCCAGTCACAGAACCCAACAATTTTCTTTAAAGTCATGTGACATTTTATTTACATTTGCAAATTTAGCATTCTTCTCCAGAAGTCCATTCATAAAGTTCAGTTTAAGATTTTACTGCTCTTCTCTCAGTAATGGTCATCCTGTTCAACATGCCACTTAAGCACATACTTGTCTTCAAGCATGAAAATTGGCCTAGTGAAGGGATTCTTGTTCTAGTTATTCCACTAAAACATTTGGTTTAAAGAAAATTATCTACTTTAAAAAAAAAGAAATTTTTTCAAAGTTTTGCATGGAACATTGATTTTAATAGATTTACATTCTCAAAGGAAAAAGCAAACACATCTTTCAGAACTTATAAGCAGATATATTGATCTTTTTCCTCAGCACAAGATAGTCCATCTAGTTAGCTCTATTTTTCTTACTTTGGCCTCATGAACCAAAAAAGAACAAAGAGCTCTATTCTGTGCTGGTAGGCAAAGGCCAAGAGACAGCATTGTCTGGCCCGACTGTGAATGAGGTAAAAAAATATCACTTTTAATATGCCAAATGCTAAGTCAGTAACAACTGAGAGGATTGAACATTTTTCAGGAAAATTGTTCAGCACCAAGCAGAATTAGAAATAAATCAACATATGATGCTGTGCTTATTTGACACATTGTACTATTTGAAGTTTATTACCTAAGGTGCTTTGAATTTCATATTTAGCAAATTCTTGGATGTGCAGTAATGCAGCATGATACCTCTATGCATGCTTCTAAATATTTATTAAAACCGAATGCTCTTATTCAGCTGATTAATTATTGACTACGTTTTCCACTTAACTCCCTTTATTTTGCCACTATACACGCTCGTACAGTATTTGTTTTTTTAAGTCTGTCATGACACTGGTGACTCACACTCAGTTTGTGACCCATTATGTCTCCCAGCTTTCTTCTACACATCTGAAACCTAGTCTATTGCTTCCTATCTCATTTCATATTCAGTTCATCATGTCTAAGAGCAGATTTATGTATTTCTTCTTACAGAATTGTATTCATTTTTTTTTTCCAGCTGATTTCTTCAGATCAATTTAAGTTCTAATTCCATCCTCTGGCACGCTTGCAGCCACTCCCACAGTGCAGTAGTGTTCCCTGTAAATTTAATAAGCAAAATGCTATATTATGCATCTTCCAGATTAATAATTAAAATGTGAAGTAGTACCAAACTGGTAAGTACTCAATATAATTTTTTGATCAGTTTTGCACGTATCTGAAGCCAAAGAGTT
Source organism: Entomyzon cyanotis (assembly GCA_024500445.1). NCBI lineage: Eukaryota > Metazoa > Chordata > Aves > Passeriformes > Meliphagidae > Entomyzon > Entomyzon cyanotis. The sequence goes on from JAKEPQ010001005.1 coordinate 20,356,756, forward strand.
TTGTCTAACTTCCTTATGAGATGTTTGTGTGAGATAGCATTTATGTAACTCAAGAAGAGTAATGTCTACTGTTTGTCTTCTATCCAGTACACTGCCCAGGGCTGTATCCCAGCTGAACTGGTGTGACATGGTTGGTCTTTGAACCATGCTGACTGCATACCTTTTTATATACTTTGAGGGGCCTATAAATTTTTTTTCAATATCTGAGATTGTCTCTCACAGAGAAGTGAAGATGGTTAGTGTACAGTTTCTTGACTCTGTTTTTACCTTGTTATTATAGTCTTCACGCAAGCCCTTCTCCATTCTTCTGAATTATCACCTCTGAAAATACTCCAACATTGCTTTAGCTGTGTGTATGGTAGGAATTTCATTAGGCCCAGGCATTTGGAAATGTCTGTGTTATCTTTGTACTTTGTTAGCAGTTGTCTTAACCTGAGATCTCACAACTATTCTTGGTGTTAGCAGTACTAACTTCCTGACTGCTCACAGAATTTATGGCATAGACATAAACAGAAATGAACTATGTATACTAGTTTCAGTTTTTTCAATCTCTATCAAGTAATGGTCTTAATTTTCCTTGTCTTGCTCTTACTATAACTGTTTTCTTTTCACCTTTCATGTACCTTGTGAAAAGTTTCCTGGTTTGTCCCTCAGCACTTCTGAATTTGACCCAACAACTTCTGCTATTTTTCATATTCATCTGTAGTCATTTGAACTTCTTCATACTTTCTAGATTCTTTATTTTTGACTTTTACCAAAGAGCTGAAGATTTTACCAGATTGTTCTCTTAATGTAGTTCCCACTCTTCCTCTATATTGGAGTAATTAATATTAATTTCTTTATAGGAATTGATTTCTTTACAGAATTTATTTACCTTTTTTATCTCTATGCCTTATCTTTCTCTGAACCTATTAAGGACTCTCTGTTTGAAATGCATTACTTTTATGTTATAGGGTCATGTGTCTCCTTTCCTTAGAGATCTTGAACTCTTTCATTGCTTTGCCACTGTCACTTTGCCTTCAGTCTCCACATTTGCAGCTAGTCCTCTTTGAATGATCAGAACAAAATCTAGAACAACCATTACTCCAGATACGTTTTTTTTCCATAACTTGCATTCAAAAATATATGTAAAAGACACTTAGGAATTTCTGAACCACCAGAAGAACTGCTTGGCTTTTAAGAATGGTTATTCATTTGCAGGTCACAAGTTAAGACTGTCATCTTCTCCCAGTGAAAGTCCAACAGTCAGCTGCTACCATGGCATTAGTTCCTCAAGAATCCCACCTGAACAACCTGAATTGTTGAGCTACGGAATTTTTGAGCATCTGCACTTGATGATGTAGAGCATAACAAAGATGAAATCAACATTGACATGTCCGTGGTCTATCATAGCCCCATGAAATTTGCAAGAAATTAAGATCATTTGGCTAGATATAAATTAATAGGATTTGTGCTGATAATATAGTAAATGATACAGATTTTTGTACACTTTTAAAGTAAAATAAAACAACCAATTGGCACTCCAGGGGCTAGCTATAGTTGTGGTATGCTTGACATTCCCTTTTACTTAGTGGGTAACATTTCTATGTGTAGAGGCACTGAGGAAAGGAAGGCTTGGATAGCTAAAAAGTAAGGACCAGCAGGTTAATAAAGATCTATGTCCCAGGCTCCTGTTTGGTACAGTTTGGTACCAGGTCAGATACCCTCAAAGTCATCTATTTTGAGGAATTAAGTAAAGTGGATAATTTCATGGTCTCACATACCTGCATATTTACTTCAGGACCTTTTCTTAAGTACGTTGCATAACAGCTTCATTTTTCATGAATAATTACATCTGCACAGTTCCATTTTCATTACTTTTTCTTTCAACATTAGTGATCCAAAGCACTATTTACCGAATGAAACACCATTTTTCTGTGACACATAGATTTGTTTTTATCTGCTGCTGTATATCTCTTTTAGAAGACAAAGTAACTGAACACTGAAGTTATTCTCAAACTTTTTGTCCTAGTAGACTTTTGGGGTTGTTGTAGGTTCAAGTGAAGACTAGTACATTATTAGCTTTACTTTTTAGAATTTAAAAAACTATTAAAATACTGTGGTCCTGTAAGCTACTCTTTTATTCTTCCCAGCCTCACCAATAGCCTTTTAGGACCTCAGTTTGGGAACTACAGCTTAGATGGAAAGGGAAGATTTTCAAGGTAAAAAATTACCTAGCTTCTGACTGAGCTACAGGTATCTTGGAAAATAATCTCTTCTTAAACTAGCTAATTCTGTAGCTGACTTTCAATGGTGGGAAGGATTAACCCTGGGAAGAAGATCTTGCTGATGCTTCTATGAACAGTGATAGTACAGAAAGAATGGGATGCCAGTGCAGGAAAACTAAAGAAAATACTGATTGTGCATTGCATGGAAATGTAGGGTACTATTCCAAGTTAAACTATAATTCATATTCCTCTCCAGAACACCTAGCTCTTTTCCAGGGTCTGATTTCTGCTCTCTGTTAATTCTTGATAATTTTATACCTTCTTGACAAGAAGTAGAATAGATATCACACTCCTATGTATTATGCATCTCAGCAGTTTTATATTCAAATTCAGATACTGTGTTCTGATTTTCCACTTTTGCTGTATAATTGGGTCATCAGGTTTTCCATTAAAATGCTTAACAGAACATTACAATTAAACTCCAAATCTATTACCTTTTGCCTGAGTATGTTTATAATGTTCTTCTTTAGTATCTTAGATGAAAACATTTCTTTAAATAAAAGACTAATTAAAAGAATAAGACACAATTTCTATAGTAATTCACTAAAATCATTTTTAAAAGCCATGAACACCATAAAATGAATTAAATTCATTCTGCTACATTTGGAGAAATATACATTAATCCAAAATGGCTATATTTGTACCACACTTTGAAATTGGCACCCATATATTATTCTCAGAGTATTCAAGTTTCTTAATCTAGTTTGGAGTTGACTGATCATTACAATTAATCATCAGTTTGCTATTTTAAATTTAAAAACTGATTAGAATGCCCTTGCAGGTTTGCATTATGACTAGCAGATATTTTTGTTACTTACAGAGATATGTTTGCTGCTGTTAGAAATGTGGGCTATTAAAGGCTATTATTCTTAGAAAGCGGGAATACTTAATTAAAAAGCTTTGAAATTCACTGAAAAAGTCTGTCCTTTCCCACAAGAGGAAAGTGTGGGCACCTCAGTAGGAGCCTGCCCCAGCCCT